>OX451739.1:681931710-686931710 GCA_948472305.1 Vicia faba | reverse complement strand
TTGACAGCCAGGTGGAATACCGGGCTTCAGAAATAAAATTTGCCTCTAGGAGGTCTTTTACAGCTTTTTCAGCAGCCTCCGTTTTTTCTGGAGACTGCCTACGCCTACGTTGTACTACTGCCTTGGCGGCCGGATCAATGGCGAGGTGATGACAGGCGACCTCAGGGTCGAGTCCGGGCATCTCTGCAGCGCTCCAGGCGAAGAGATCAGCATTCTCGCGCAGACAGGCCTTGATCTGCTTCCTGGCCAAGTCGGGGAGGTCCTTGCCAATCTTCACTCCTTTGGTCGGGTCTGCTCCAAGGGGAACGAGTTCGAAATCACCGTCCGGAATAGGTCGGAGGGGGATTTGCTCGCTGCTGGCCGGCTCATCTTCGTCAAAACGTGCGTCGAGCGCAATGGAGTCGACCTTTGGTGGAGCCTTCTGAGCTTCTACCTCAGGAGATGCTGTGTCGGGCTCTTGCTTTGTCTTCTTGACGGGCCTAGTGCTGGGACCCACGTCGACAGTATCCCGACCCCTTGAAGCGGCGTTGAAGCACCGGCGGGCAGCAGCGAGGTCGCCCTGGATGGTGGCTACCCTCCCCCTTTTGGTATAGAACTTCATCTTTAGGTGGACAGTTGAAGGGACCGCTGTCAGTTCCGCCAGTGTCGGCCTCCCCAGGATGCAATGGTACAGGGATGGGCAGTCAATGACGAGGAAGCGGACCTTCACCTGTCTTGTAGCAGTATCTTCCCCGAATGTCACGAGGAGCTCGACATATCCCCAAGGTTTGGACGTCGAGCCGTTGAAGCCTTGAAGGTCCGAACCTATGTATGGAGACAGATGGGATTCGTCCAGTTGTAAGGTCCGGAACAGCTGGGTGTACATCACGTCGACGGAACTCCCCTCGTCGACCAGGATGCGATGCACATCAAAATTAGCCATCTTCGCCCTTATCAGCAAGGGGATGACTGCGTTCGGTGCTCCGCCGGGGAGCTCTTCCAAGTAGAATGTGATGGGTTCTGACCTGCCCCTCACCATTTCAAAAGTCACAGTTTGAGGAGGAGCTTTGTCGACCAGTTCGTCCAACTTTCTCTTGGCTGAGTTGATGGTGAGGTCGCTGAACCCGCCCCCGTTGATGACCATGGCGGAGGGGAAGTATTCCCACCTGCTGTGAGTAGTCAGGGGCTCCTGCAGGAGCTCGGGAAGTTCGAAATCCTCGGGCCTGGTTATTGCGTAGGCGGTCTGGATTGGCACCGACTCGTCAGATGGTCGGGCATCTTCTTCAGGCTCTTTTGCCTCACGGGCTTCACGACGGGGAGCGTCGTTTTTCCTGTACTGCGCAAGTCTCCCTCCTTTGATGAGGGTTTCAATAGCATCCTTCAGGTGGACGCAGTCCTCTGTCAAGTGACCATGACTCCTATGGTACTGACAGTACTTGTTTTTATCTACTCCTGGCTTGGCAGGAGCTGGTCGGGGACGCTTGACGCCACCGTCCTTGAAATCTGTGCTTGCACACTCCGCCAGAATACGCTCGCGGGAAGCCGTGAGCGGAGTGTACTCAGTAAACCTGCCCGAGGGGCCCCTTTGTTCCCGGACCTCCCGGGGTCTGTCTTCCTTCCTCTTCTCTCCGGTGCGTCGGGGAGGAGGGTCTTGTCTTGAGCTGCTTCCATGGTTGCGGGCTCTGGAGTCCCGTGCCCTGTTGGCAGCTTCTCTCTCCTCGTAATCCATATATGCTCGAGCTTTGTCGAGGAGAGCATCAAAAGTTGCAGGTGGCTCGATGCCTACAGCTTTCCTGAATTCGGTGCCGGGGAGGAGGCCCCTCTCCAGCAAATACCTCTTCATGTGGTCCGCGCAGGGGACCTGGATTGCTTCCCGGTTGAAGCGGTTGATGAATTCCCTCAAGGTCTCATCATGTCTCTGGATGATGGCCTCGAGGGCTGCCTCTGTCTTTGGGTGGCGACGAGAGGCTGTAAAGGAACTGATGAACTGGTTCTTCAAGTTCCGCCACGAGGTGATGGAGCCCGGGGCAAGTCCTTTGTACCAGTCCATGGCCGCCTTCCTGAGAGTCGTTGGAAAGAGACGGCACTTGATTGGCCCCCCGACATTGTGATAGTGGAGCATGGCTTCAAACCCGTCAATATGGTCGACTGGGTCTGCCACCCCATCGTACTCCTTTAGGTGTGGGGGCTTCTCCATGCCCGGGGGGATAGGTGCGTCCATGATTGCCTGCGACAGGGGACCGCGGGGGTCGTCCTCGTCGCTCCTTTCTGGAGAAAGAGAAAGGGTCCTGTAGTTGTGTCGGGCACGATGCTCGTGCTGGGACTCCCTTGAACGTGACGTTCGGTGGGCGAAGGTCACATGTCCGTCTCTGTTGTGCCTCCGTTCGTGCCTTGAGGCGTCGCGGACAGGCTCTTCGGCAGGGATGACGGGCTGTCTTTCGTATTGGGGCCGCCTCTGCCTTGGTGCGGGAGAGGGGCTCCTAGAGATTTCCCTGTAATGTCTCCGCGGGGGAGTAGGGTGTCGAGCTTCTTCGACCCGAGGAAGTGGAGATGGTGGCCTTTGATGTCTCCTCGGGGGGCGTCGATCATTTTCCAGTGCCCTAAGTCTTTCTCCTTGTGCGAACAGGAGATAGTTCGTCTGGTTGATGGCAGCGAACAGTGCCTGAGCAGTGGCATCTGCTCCGACAGGGGCCTGGACTTCATAGAACCGGGCAGCCTGGCGATAGGCGAGAGCTTCCGGATCGTCCTCGAGTTCTGGGGGAGTTGTCGAGGAGGACGCAGTGTTACCGTCCCTGCGGGTGGAAGGTCCAGGGGCGGTTGTCAGGGGGGCGGCATTGTGGCCGGCACCACTGGGATTGTCCAGGTGCCCATTCTTGTCCGCGGGACCGTTGTTGACGTCGAGGACGCGAGTGTGTTGCTCTTCACGAGTTGGAGAGGCCATGACAGTGAATGGATTGAGCTTTGGTCTTTGAAAACTGTTCGTTAGACGGGGAAGCTGTTTCCCACAGACGGCGCCACTGATCTGACCTGATCAGAAGGTTTGGACCGTCACGGCTGCTCCGAGCTGAAGGCTTTTTGAACGAGGAGGGGGGGGGGTACCTGCAAGGCACTCCGATGCTTAAGTCAGTGGGAGTACTAGCAGATAATAGAGTTGAGGTTAGAATTGATGATTACCTGACCCTCTGGAAGCAGAGGGTATTTATAGCCCCCAGCGCTGGGCCAAGGTTCCTTCACTGGGCCGGGCGGATTTGGCCCAATGGAGGAACTGCCAGGTCCTACGTGGGTAGTGGGGATCAGCACGTGGTCCCCTCCCTGGATGTGGTGCGTGAAGTGCGGGCGGACAGAGACGCGGTCTTTACGGAGTATCGTTGGGGCAATGGTGACTGAGTCTGCCCTAGCAAGGTAGCTTGAGTCCATGTCGAGCAGTGCAGCGTGATGTCGAGCTCGGTGCCAAGACCCCGAGCTGGACAGCGAATGTCGAGCTGGAAACCAGGGCATAGAGCTGGACGGCAGTCTGTCGAGCGTGACTTCGTCGCGTGGGCTGGCACACTGGGATGTCGAGGTGGACATCAGGGTGTCGGGCATAGACGTTGTGGTCCTTAGCGAGTCCCATTGGACTGGGCCTTAGTAATGCTTTTGGGCCTGTCGGGCCCAGTCCAGAACAAAAATATTCAAGACAGACATAGACTTTTGCATTCTTAAAATAACTTTGTTTGCATATGAATTTTTGTCTGAACAGCAGGGAAATTCGCACGATGAATATCTTGTGAACAGAAGTACCTCCAATCAAGAGGCACAGTAGGAGCATTGCCCATTATCTGGGGCATGACAAAGTATTTCCAACAGGAGCAACTCCCCACATTCTGAGAAGTATGGACATAGTCGAAAGAATACTACGCAAAATCAAAGACCCGCTAGGTTGACACACCTAGGCAAAAATAAGGGATTCCCGGCGAACCAAAAGGGTTCGGGCAAAAATAAGGGATGAAATGAAAAAATCTGTACACCCGGCAAGTCGAAAACCTGAAAAGGCGGCTTGGGCAAAAATGGGTATCCCGGTGGACTGAAAACCCGAAAAGGCGGTCCAGGCAAAAGTTAGGGATCAAAGCGTACGAGTATGTCCCAGCATCTCGGCACCTGCCTACCAGAAGACTCGTCAAGTACTCCCACAAGTGCCTCCTCCCACTGAAACTGGGGCAATAAGGAGTTGTCTAAAAGATCCGGTTGCTCTGTCCATCATAGGTTCGGCTAAAGAATGCAACCCAGATATTTTCACTCCCCGCAGAACACGAACGCGTCGTCCGGCTTTATTCAAAGAGTTATTTCCTTAATAAGATATAACTGGGTTATCCTCAGCCAATAGCCACGGAAAAGACCGTCCTCAGTAAAGTCTTATCATCCCCAGCGGAAGCAAAAGCTTATTCTCCAACATCAGCCCAGGAGTGACTTCCCGGCACCCGTCAAGGATTTATTTTCCTAAACGAAAGCATACATTCATAAACATCACATTTTCGTACATCATGACACATGCATGTACGCATCATGTCATACAATTGCATTTATGCCGTTGCTTGATTCATATCACGTACTGCATATAACTGACCTTTACCTTTCAGGAAGGATACAGTTGAATGATCAGCTATGTCAAAATAGACAAAACACCGTCAGAAAAGACAAATCCCGTCATAAGAGACAAATCCGGTCAAAGAATACAAATCCAGTTTAAATCAATGCCTAAAGATTCCTCTGATACAACTCGTCGTTATAGACACTCGTCGTGATAGACACTCGTCGTGATAGACACTCGTCGTGATAGACACTCGTCGTGATAGACACTCGTCGTGATAGACACTCGTCGTTATAGACACTCGTCGTGATAGACACTCGTCGTGATAGACACTCGTCGTGATAGACACTCGTCGTGATAGACACTCGTCGTGATAGACACTCGTCGTTATAGACACTCGTCGTGATAGACACTCGTCGTGATAGACACTCGTCGTGATAGACACTCGTCGTGATAGACACTCGTCGTGATAGACACTCGTCGTTATAGACACTCGTCGTGATAGACACTCGTCGTGATAGACACTCGTCGTGATAGACACTCGTCGTTATAGACACTCGTCGTGATAGACACTCGTCGTGATAGACACTCGTCGTGATAGACACTCGTCGTGATAGACACTCGTCGTGATAGACACTCGTCGTGATAGACATTCGTCGTTATAGACACTCGTCGTGATAGACACTCGTCGTGATAGACACTCGTCGTGATAGACACTCGTCGTGATAGACACTCGTCGTGATAGACACTCGTCGTGATAGACACTCGTCGTGATAGACACTCGTCGTGATAGACACTCGTCGTGATAGACACTCGTCGTGATAGACACTCGTCGTGATAGACACTCGTCGTGATAGACACTCGTCGTGATAGACACTCGTCGTGATAGACACTCGTCGTGATAGACACTCGTCGTGATAGACACTCGTCGTGATAGACACTCGTCGTGATAGACACTCGTCGTGATAGACACTCGTCGTGATAGACACTCGTCGTGATAGACACTCGTCGTGATAGACACTCGTCGTGATAGACACTCGTCGTGATAGACACTCGTCGTGATAGACACTCGTCGTGATAGACACTCGTCGTGATAGACACTCGTCGTGATAGACACTCGTCGTGATAGACACTCGTCGTGATAGACACTCGTTGTGATAGACACTCGTCGTGATAGACGCTCGTCATGATAGACACTCGTCAGTGTAGACACTTGTCGTTATAGACATTCGTCATAGACACTAGTCGCTATAGACACCCATCGTTAAAGACCACTCGTCCTTGGAAACAACCTGTCAGTAGAGACAACTTCATCACCGTTTGAAGATCCAGACCCAACTCCTGTAACCAGTCAGGACATATCTATACCAAGCATCTGAAAACCAGCTCCTGCGACGTGTCAGGTACTCATTTTCTTTTGCAGGTATGCAGGTTCTCGCTAAGGAATCTCTTACGCGATCAACATCCAGATGGCATCTATAAGCCCATCATCCTACCCATCAATCTCTAAATGGCATCTATAAGCCCATTCCCCCCATCATTGCTAACATGTGAGCGCAAATTTCCGGGCACTCTAGTGTCCAATCATCTTCTACCCTCGGATTACGAAAGGCACGTCAGCCAATCTACATCCTCAGGTCTAAGAAGATTGAACAGGGGCAACTGTTATACCCCAAAATTTGCCCTCCCATATTCTCCAATAAACTGCCAAGCCAAGCTACAAAATTCCCCAAGAGTTGCACAATGCAAAGGTCTCCCATACAGTCAAAACTAGGGTTTTGAGTCTGATCAAGAAAAGGAAGTGTTCAAAGGCTCAATCAAGTCTCATATGCTTACAAACATGGTCAAGCATCCTCATATCAAGTTTCAAGGCATTCAGCTCAAAATTGCACAGTCAAAACCCTAGATTGCACTACAGTCAACTGTAGGGGCAAAATGGTCATTTGACAGTCAAAAGTTCAAATTTTTGGTCAATATATCATTTTGAAGCCACAAGCATCATTTGATCAATGCTTGATCATGATTCTCAAATTTTGGCTCAGAAATCATCAAAGATGCAAAAGTTGCTATATTTGGACAGCTGAAAAAAGTCAACTGAAATTGACTAGGGCATAACTTTCACATGGATTATCAGAAAAATTCCATCCAAATCTCATTTTGAAGAGAAAGACATTTCCTACAACTCATCTTCATACTTCAAGTCCAAGAAATGCTCTCACAAAAAGTTATCAATTTCAACATTACAGGTCATTTTCAAAAGTCAACAAAAAGGGACTTTAAGTCAAAGACCATAACTTGAGATTGGTAAATCAAAATGACATGGGACCAAAGGCATTGGTTAAAGGACTCAAAGACCTTTCCAAAATGTCCAAGAACATGTGAAAAGCTTAAAAATTGAGCAAGTTATGCCTTGTAGAAGTTGGGAAAATTTTGTGAAATGGCAAAAGTCAACTATCTTTGAAAATCCAATTTTTGACAAAAGGGCCCCATTTTTTTCCACTTGGTCCGTCCTTGTCATGCCACACACGTGTCCCATGGTTAATTTCAAGACCAAATATTGATTTTTTTATTTTATTTAATTTTTGATGATTTAATTCATTTTAATTCTTTGAAAATTCAAATAAAATTTAAAAACCAATGGAATAGTGTCAAATGAACTTGGACAATTTCTATGTATCATGAACCAACTCAAGAAATCAGGCTAGGGTTCATTTGCACACTAGGTCTAGGTTTTGGCTAAAAAGTAGGAAAATGGTTAATGGAAGAAACCCTAAGACCAATTCTTTCCCAAGCATGGATTAAGGTAAAATAGCAAGCCTATTCCATTCCATGATGATCACTGAGTCCAACCCTAACTAGAACATAGCAAAAGACTCGCTCAAAAGCCATTGGACAATTTGAAATTTTGGCCATATAATGTAAAACTGAAATCACTACTAGGGGACTTTTCAAGCCTTGATTCATATACCAATAGCTTCCTGAGACAATTCTGAACACATTCCAATTCATAACATCAATCAAAACTCCTTGAACTGGTATCCACAACTCAAACTGTACAGCAAAATATTTGAAATCGTATTCTCCATTTTAAGCATCTTCATTGCATTTCAACAGGATATTCTTGTTCCATGTGAAGTTTCCAAACTATTCATGGTGTTTAATTTCATTTTTGCTAATCATACGCTAATCCACCATTTTCGAATCCTAGGGTTACAGCTTTCTTAAATTAGGGTTTTTTCGTAGAGGAAAAATTAAGGTTCCTGAAGACCATGGTTGAACTCAGCATTTAGAGACGAAGAAGAAGATATGCTCGCGACAAATTTATGAGCTACAGGGACCTAATCGCTATTTTCTGCTAGCCCCCCTAACACTACGTTTCAAAACCGTTGCCTTATTTGTTTGTGTTTCAGGAAATTGGAAGGGATGATGGCGTGGCACAAGCAGATTGGAGGAATTTGAATTGCGCGCGTTTTGATGACTATGCATTGGTTTTGTTTTTTATTGTTTATTAACTATTATATATTAATTGAAACATGAGTGGCTCAGTGGTAACGCGTTAGGCACATGATATCAAAGACCTGGGTTCAAGTCCCAGGTCTTGCAAAATTCAATATTATTTTTCATTTCCAGTTTCCATGCAACGCTGACATTAAAGCTCACCATGCACACTCCTCATCTATTACACACGTGTCCTAGGAGGCTTATCAAAGGGTTCAGGACAAAGGGCATATGGTGGACGCCAGTCAACATGCCACACCTGACTGGAAAAGTCAACAAATTGCCAGCAAATGGGCCAGGCTTTTCAGGCCTGCACCTCACAAATCTGGGCTACCCCCCCCCCCCCTGGTTTGCATGTTTTATATTTTTCTTCTTACCTTTATTTTTGCTATTTTATTTATTTTATTGTTTCAACATAATTAGTTTATTTTTACTATAAAATATAAAAACATTCAAAAAAATCAGAAAAGTCAAAAACTTTAATAATTATTTTATTTTAAATATTGTTTTTTTTTTTTTGTATAAATAATAACATGTAAAATGTTTAGTCTTAATTAAGTTTTCAACTTTAATTCCTTTTAATAAAAATCCAAATCAAAAACATAGAATTAGGTTAATGACTTTTTCCTTTTAACTTTCCTTGTTTTTTGCCATAGTATTAGTGTTTTTCATAATTAAACTAGGGTTGCATTTTAGGTTAGATTTTAATTCTTTTAATAACTAAAATCCAAAAAAATAGAGTTTAGGTTTAATAACTATTTATTTTCTTTTTTTCTTTTCCTTTTTTTTCAGAATAATAATATTATTTATTTATTTTCATAAATTAAAAATTGTACATAAATTAATTTAGAATTAAATTAGGTTAGAAATTAAATCTTTTTCTTAATAACTTAAAAAACATTAGAACTAGGATTTTAATTTCAATTAATTTTTCTTTTTCTCATTAAATCTAAAAAACCCAAAAATACTATTTTTCATTTAATTTTAATTTTAGATTCCTTGATTAATTTTAATTGTTTGTAAAAGGGTCCAACACCCTAGTTTTGTTTAATCTCTTTATTTCGCGCATTTATTTTATATTGTTTAAATAATTCTGTATATGCCCCAAAGCCATGTAATTTAAAATTCTCGCACTTTTATTTATTCGCTTTATTTTACTTTCAGTCAAATCGGGTTCGGTTTTTTTTTGGCGATGTGGACCCGCGCCATTTGTAATAGTTTAGATTTATTTTTTCGCAAACTTTATAACTGTTAATAAATATGCATGAAAGAATGTATGGCCCTAATTAAAATCAAGCGTAGAACACGACAAACATGACAAGACAAAATAATTGAAACATGACACACAATTCGCACACACCACCCCTAGGGTACGCCTCACTGTTGCCTTTCGAAAGGTGATCATCGAGTAGAGGACGTCTTAGTAAGTCCTTATGTTCCATTGATCTAGTTGCCTTGAAACAAGTTGCCTCGGAATAGTTGCCTCGGAATAAAAGATCAATGGCATAAGGGTAGCTTCTAAGGTGTCTTCCTATTGCTCTGGTGACCACCACGTCCCTAAAACTCGAATTGACCCGAACACCTCCAACGGTGGTGCTACCTACCTCTCAATGGTGGGATGGCACTACTTCAAAGGACATTTACACAGACGAATTCCTTAGGGTAGGTAGGTTCTCAAGGGTACTTGCTCTAATTTCAAACAAAACAAAAACTCTTTTCACACCAACACACTTTCAAAAACTTTCAAAACAAACTTTTCAAACACTCTGACGTACGAGTTGAACTGAAACTTTTCAAAGAAACTTTTTTAAACCCACAACTGAAAAGCAAACAAACCTTTTTGAAAACACAATGAGCAAGTATCTAAGAGCCCATGGATAACCATGGATAGAAAGGATGCTAACACCTTCCCTTTCTATAACCTACCTCCCGAACCGAGAGCAATCTCTTTAAGGAATTTTTCTGTGCTTTTGTCCTTTCCATTTGGAGAAAATAAAAGACGGTGGCGACTCTTGCTTCCGCGACATTTCGCGAACCAGCTTTAAAACAGTCAGTTCCAGATCCACCGATCACACTTCCCATGACACAAAAGCCAAACAGTAAATTTGGCCTTAGGCCTTGCATAATTATGCATAAGTAAGTTGCTCCAAGTACTCCTACTCAAGTCATCGATCAACAACATATACACTGCTTTCATGGAAAACTTATGGTGCAGAAGCATTTGGTCCCAATGATGTTGGATTAAAGTGACCTCACTTATGAGGTTCATAATATTCCTCATAGTCCACATCCAGTTTTGCCCCACAGTAGCTTCCATGACATCATAATTTTTCAGATACACCTTATGTATCCATTTGACCCAAAGGCTATCACTCTTATTGCTGATGTTCCAAAGGCACTTGAGCAAAGCAACTTGGTTCCAAACAGTTATGTTCTTAATTCCTAAGCCCCCTTGCTTCCTATGCTTACACATCTTCTTCCATGCAACATAGCTCTTTTTATTAGCATCATTCTTACCGGTCCAGATAAAGGTCCTACAAATAGTGTCTATCCTTTTAAGCACATCTTTTGGAATGGGGAAGTTGAGCATACAATATTGAGTGATTGAGAAGATTATGCTATTCACTAGTTGGATACGACCAGCATAGCTTAGCAACTTTGTGGACCAATGACAGATTCGACCAGTAATTTTCTCAATGAGAGGAAGGTAGTGCTGCAAGCTAAGCTTTTTGCTGCTAAGAGGAACACCAAAGTAGCGGACCGGGAAGCTGCCTTCTGCAAACCCTGTGCTAGTACAAATTCTGGATCTCTCAATCAACTCCACACAACCAAAGAAGATATTGCACTTCCTGGGATTGAAAATGAAGCCAGTGGAAAGGGAAAAATTTCTAAAAGCTGTCATAAGGAGGTCAACAGAAACTGCATCGCCCCTGCAGAATAGGAGGATGTCGTCTGCAAAGGCAAGGTTAGTCAAAGCCATCTGTTCGCATTTAGCGTGGTGGTTAAAATCAGAATTCTTTTGCATTTTCACTAAGCATCTATTAAGATATTCAATCATAATAACAAACAGTAGCGGAGATATAGGGTCGCCCTGTCTAATACCTCTCTTTGCCTGCAGAAGATTAGAGATTTTACCATTGATATTGAAGGGATATGAGACAGTTGAAACCAGGTTGAGAATCCACTGGACAAATCTGCTTGGGAAGCCCAGTTCCTTCATTATTTTATCTAAGGATCCCCAGTCAACCATGTCATAAGCCTTCTGAAGATCGATTTGAATCATGCACCTTGGAGTACCATGCTTCCTATCATAACCTTTGACAAGTTCATAAGCTAAGTGGATGTGGTTGTGGATATCTTGACCCGATACAAATGCAGCCTGGTTTTTGTTTATTATGGACGACAATATATTCTTCAGTCTAGTTGTAAGAAATTTTCGAAATAATCTTGAGGAAAATAGTGCATCCAGAAATTGGCCGATAGTCCTTTATACCCATAGCTCTGTCTCCTTTAGGAATAAGAGTGACTAGAGTTCTGTTAAACTTGCTTAGGATAGTGCCTGTTCTGAAAAACTCCTTAACTGCAGTAATAACGTCCATCTTCAGAATGTCCCAGCAGCTCTTGAAAAACTTAGCAGTAAATCCATCAATGCCTGGGGACTTGTTGTCTCCAATATTCTTCAAGGCTTCTTCAATCTCCTGGATAGAAACTGAGTTTACAAGGGAGATTTTTTGTTCATTCAGAATCTTCCTGCCCATCCTCATAGATTCCACATCAATATGCTTGATTTGGCTAGGTTTTTCACCCATCAGATGGAGGTAGAAGTGCATGATCTCCTTTTCAATATTGTTGTGCCCTGTAATGACTTCTCCATTTTCTTTCTGTAGGAACTTGATGTAGTTCCTTTGGTGTCTAGCTTTCGTATGCGCATAGTAGAACTTGTTATTGCCATCACCTTTTTTAATCCAGTCAATTTTCGCCCTTTGGATCAGCCTACTTTCTTCATGTTCATGGAGAGTAATGATATCATCAGTGAGAGTTTTGATCTACTCAATCAAATTACTATCCTGCCTATCATCAGTGAAAATTTATAAAAAAATCCCAAAACACAAAATTAAATTGTGAAAAAAATAAAAATCAGAAAGATAATAATCAAAAATATTTTTCATAATTTTTTCAAATTTTTTGGACTTAAAATGAATTTTCTATGATTTTTTGAAGTTTAAAACAATTAAATATAAAAATCAGAAAAGAAAATAAAAGTAAAAAATATGTGGACCATTGGATGAGAGTCAAAACGCGTTAGTAATCAAATCCAAGGGATCTGGCGTGCTGTGCATATCATGGTCATTAGTGAATAATGCATAGGATTATTAATTAAATCAGATTTTTGAAAAACACAGATGGCGCGCCTTCATTGGTTTGAAGATGACACATTGGTCATCTTCATTCGCTTCATGTCTTCAAGACGGAGACAACCACACCTTCGTGACAAATTTAAATAAACTGTAGCTCAAGCAATTTGGAAGGAAAGTTTTGAAAAGGGATTTGAAATTTCATGGTCAAAACGTGTTTCCAGTAAAAAGCATGTGTTGTGACTAGAACCAGGGCAATGAGAGCATCACAATGATATCAAAGTTTTGAAGAATTGATGAAGGAATCTACCTATTGAAGTTGAGTTGTAGAGCTCTGAAACTGGACTTCTATGGAGCAATATATGGCACGATTCTTGAATGTAACTATATGGTTAGCTTCAGGGAAGATCAAGGAAGGTGAATTGATGGAAAAATTGGATTGAAAAAGGCTTGAAAGCCGATTTCGAAGTAGCAGAATTTTGAGTTATGGAACAAGTTAGGCAAGATGATTCTGGCTATCTAAGCTTGAGGAAATTAATGGGGAATGACCATGTATTTATAGGGAATCAAATGGAATTTCCAAGCATGTGAAATGATGAAGTTTGGAGGGAAATCGTGTGAAGTTGCAAATAAGAAAAGTGTGACTTCCAATTTGATCAAAACTCATCCCAAATGCGCCTTTTGTTTTGCTAATTAATTCTAAAACTTCATTAAATATGTTTAGAGGAAAAAACGTGTGTAAAACTTGTGATTAGAAGCCAAAACAAAGATTTTTAAATCTGACTTGAGATGAAACTTCAGTTCCAAGTTAAAAATTTCAAAATCACGGCATTGTCAGCTCAAGGGGTCTTAGGGCAAGATTATTGATGATTTAGAAAGATAAGGTTACAAACTTTGAAATGGAAAAAGAATGGACTCAAATGGATGCTTGAGCTGAAATTTGTGTTGAGTCAAAGTTGGAGAAAAAGGGTTGACTTTCCATACTTAGAAATATTTCAAACTTTTCTTCAAAAGTGACCTATAATGTCTAGCATCCAAACATGGCCTTACACTTGGATTTTGCTCTTGACCAAAAAGGATGGAATGAAATAGATCTCTTGAATGAAATTGTGGGACTTTAACCATTCAAAATATCCAAAAATTGAGGGAGTTATGGATTGTTGAAGTTGGCAAAAAATCATGAAATGACCTATAATCTTTTGTATCCTTAAAGAAACTTCCATCCATTTTCTCACTTTGCATATAAAAGAAGGCATAAATTTCACACCCTCAAGATAATTATGGAAAAAGAATAGGCTCAAGGTGATAAAAATTGACCATGTTATGATCATTTGAATTCACACATTGAAAATTGGGGATTCATATGGAGGACTTGTAATTTTTTCTTCTTCATCAAGTTTCTTCCACATGAAAACTCCTTAGAACTTTTGAAGTGATTTGTTGATAACCCTTTTAATAGAAGGATGTCTTTGGAATCACTCAAAAATACCAAAAGATGAGTAAGATATGCTTCTTTGAAGTTCAAAACCCTAGATCCTAGATCAAGAAAAATGCCTTGAGGAACTTTGACAATTTTGAACAAACTTCTTGTATCAACACAAATGCTTTGTAAATATAAGTTGTTTAGGATGATAATGAGAACTCATAACATCCACAACCACTTCCATATCTTGATAATTGAGAGATATATGCATTTGTGACCAATGGGAACAAAGCCTTGTCCAAGCATGACAACTTCTCCAATCAATCCCTTGTGCTTTTGAACCAAATTTGATAATCTTGAAATGTGGTGAACCAAAATAACCTTGCCATGCCATTTCCTCCAAAACAAATCCAATGGTGAGGTTTTAACTTCTCAAGATTTATTGACTAGGGCATGGAAATAAACTCATGAACCCATGGAGCAACTTGCTAAGCCTCATTGCCTTTACCTACATGATTAACAATCAAGACAAACCAACATTGCATTTTATTAATTAATAGAAGAAATCAAGACAAAACTATTCATGATCACAAAAGAACACAAGTCAAGGTGCTTGGTGATTCCTCAAAGTGCAAGACTAGAGATAGGGAGGACAACCAAAAGCCCTAGTGTGATCTTGTTGTGATTGAATCAATATGGTATGATGAATGGGTCTTAGGGGCAAAAATTGGGGTACAACAGCTGCCCTTATTTAAGTTTCTTCTATCCGGAGATACGAAGGTTAAAAATCTCCGTGTCAACACGATCGAAGATACTTAAATATAAAACAAACCATATTTTTGGCCCTAAGATGCCATGCAATGCTTATGAATATGAGTGCACATGGACAATTCCAAAGGGACGCAAAACACCACCGGGGATGTAAAAAAAATAAAGAAACAAGAGGGTAACCCAACCAGGAAAATAAATCACTGGTGGATCAAAAAGACCTGAATCAAAGAGGATGGTAAAATGGTCAAAGGATACACCAACTTCCACTGAAGGCGAAGCTACCAACATTTACTGAAGGCAGAGAGAAAGGATCATTGACGTTCACTTCCGATGACCTACCAACTTTCACTGAAGGTAGAAAAAGAATATATCATAGCACCGTCGTTCACTGATGATGAACTACCAACATTCACTGAAGGTAGAAAGAGAATATATCATAGCACCGCCGTTAACTGACGATGAACTACCAACATTCACTGAGGGTAGCAAAATGATGACAATCATCGATGTTCACTGCTGATGACCTACCAACTTTCACTGAAGGTAGGAAGAGAATATATCATAGCACCACCGTTCACTGACGATGAACTACCAACGTTCACTGAAGGTAGAAAGAGAATATATCATAGCACCGCCGTTCACTGACGATGAACTACCAACGTTCATTGAGGGTAGCAAAAAGATAAGAATCATCGATGTTCACTGTCGATGACCTACCAACATTCACTGAAGGTAGGAAGAGAATATATCATAGCACCGCCGTTCACTGATGATGAACTACCAACATTCAATGAAGGTAGCAAAAAGATAACAATCATCAATGTTCACTGCCGATGACCTACCAAATTTCACCAAAGGCAGAGAGAAAATATATCATAGCACCGCCGTTCACTGACGATGAACTACCAACGTTCACTGAGGGTAGAAAGAGAATATATCATAACACCGCCGTTCACTGACGATGAACTACCAACATTCACTGAGGGTAGCAAAAATATAACAATCATTGACGTTCACTGCCGATGACCTACCAACTTTCACTGAAGGTAGAGAGAAAACATATCATAGCACCGCCGTTCATTGACGATGAACTACCAACGTTCAATGAGGGTAGCAAAAAGATAACAATCATCGACGTTCACTGCCGATGACCTACCAACTTTCACTGAAGGTAGATAGAAAATATATCATAGCACCGCCATTCATTAACGATGAATTACCAACATTCATTGAGCGTAGAAAAAAGATAACAATCATTGACGTCCACTGCCGATGACCTACCAATTTTCACTGAAGGTAGAGAGAAAATATATCATATCACCGCCGTTCACTGACGATGAACTACCAACATTTACTAAGGGTAGCAAAAAGATAACAATCATCAACGTTTGTGATACGATGGGAGAACTGACTTGATGTTTTGCGTTTGTGTTTGCAAATGTTGTGGTTAGTAAGAGTCGCCACCGACTTTTCTTTTATCCGAGAAGGAAAGGTGAAAAAGCACAGGAAAGACCTTTAGAGAATTGTTTCTTGAGTTTTGGGGGTAGATTATGAAAAGGGAAGGTATTATCACCCTTTTCATCCATGGTTTTCCATGGGCTCTTAGTTGCTTGCTAGATCACTTTCTGTTGTTTGAATGTGTGCTTGTGATATGGGTTTTGAAAGAAAATGTGACTTTATAATGATTCTCGTCTCTATAAGAATGCGTACAAAGTGTTGTTTTGAAAATATTTCAAATGAGAGTGTTGGTGTAAAAATATTTTATTGTGAGAAAGCGAGCAACTAGGAGCGAATCTACCTACTCAAAAGGTCTTAATTGTTCTTTTCCTCCTCCTTTAGATGTTGCTATCTTACTATTGTTTTAGTGAGAAGCCCCATCGTTGGATGTGAAGGGACGAGCGTTGGGGCATTTGTATAGTCATAGAAGGAAACCTATGGGACGTTTTAGCAATGTCGTTTTTAGGGACTAGATCGTTTACCGAAGGAAACATTGAGGGTCATCGAGGGACTACGATCTTTTATCGAGAGTCTTTGCTAAAACGCCCATGTTCGAGGGATATGACTATTTTTCCGATAGGTAACAAGTGAGATTACCCTAAGGGTTCTAGTGTGCAAGTGTTTTTGATTGCATGCATTTTAGTCTTGATTAGGGTGATCTATTTGTCAATTTCATGTCTTGCCATACACACCCTAATTACTAGTATTTACATTCGAAAGTGATAAATTGCTGAAATGTAAAGTCCTACGCTATTACAATATTTTAGGGGTGGGGGTACATATTTATGAATAGGGGTTGCAAATAAAATTAAATCCTAAGTTACTATTACAACCATATTGAAATTTACAATACAAGAAAGAAAAAGGACTTGTTTAGAAAATGTTTTTGTCTTAATGAAAAAAGAAATAAATTAATTAATGAAAGAAAATATTTTTATGTCCTTTTGTGTTAATATTAAAAATGATGAAAAGGGAAATAAATGAAAGACAGAAACAACGTGCTACTGCAAGCAAAATAAAAAAGGATCAGAAGTTCTGAGGCCAGGCGCGTGATAACTCAGAAAGGAACGTCAATGGAATCAGAAGTTCTGGATTGGTACACTCTGAGGTCCTGCAAGACACGTTAGAAGGAAAACACAGAGGTTCTGGAGGGTGTCCAGACAGTTATTCAAAAGTCATAAGTTTTGTGTTATGCTAAAACAGTGAATAAACATTAGCAATTCAGTGCGTTATCAGCATGTAAGAATCAGAAGTTCTAAGTGTTAAAACAATGAGTGAACATCAGCAGTTCAGTACGTTTGAAAAGTGATAAAATCATAGAATTTTTGTGTGTTAAAACAGTGAGGAGAACTCAGAAGTTCTGTGTGCTTAAACAGTGAGAAAATCCTATAAGTTCTGTGTGTTAAAATGGTGAAGAGAACTCAGAAGTTAGGTGTTACATTTCAACTCTTTTCTCTTATTAATCAGCACAACGATAACTTATTCAGTTTTCAACAAACGACAAATCAGAAGGATAAAAGCATAACAGATTATAGAAGTTATGATTCTGATCCTGAGTCTAGCCTTAATCAGGAAGTTCTGATCCACAGTCTTTCTACTTACATAGTGATACAGACAACATCAATACTATGATATCTACATGTTTAATGATGTTCTGGATGAAAAGATGTAGAGTCAAAATGACTTACCTTGAACCTAGAGGGTGTATTTGGAACTTGAGCTGCTCCCTTCAGGTATTCTGGAATCAGCAAGAGCAACGGAGGAGAAAATACCAAATTCTTTTACTTCAAGGGAAGAACAAAGGTTTTGGTTTTCTGTTTGGGAATTCTGGATTTTTAATGAAGGTATCACCATTTTCTTTTCTCTCTTTTGGCTAATCTCTCCCCAAAAGCCATCCAGCCCCCCGGTTGAAAGTGTGATGGGGCAACTTATTTATAGGTGGATTTGTTGTGATTTTGGGGGGAAAAACAAATGGGATTTTAACCTTTTTGTCATCTTGTTCCCTTGCCTTTTGATCACAGTCTTCGTATGCTAGTTTGGTGCAATTATGGGATGCATGCATAGGCTGAATTAGTTGTTGGTTATAGGTCTGCAGCGGGTTGTATAAACAAGGTTTTGGGATTTGGTCAAGTTCTGACCAAAGCGTTGAATATAGCCTTCATATGCTAAAGCGCTGCCTTGTTCTTGAAGCAAGCATGGTGGTTTGCAACTTTTAGTCATACTTAAGCTGGATTTGTCAGCAGGAATTAAGGAAAAGCAAAAGCAACACATGGGCCTAGCACACTTTTGCACCAAAGTTTGCTATCCAAAGACAGTAGAGGTACACGTGGAGGAAATCCCTTGGATAAAGACTCAAAAGTGATTGTGAGCATTAAATGATGATGAGATTGATCAACCCAGGAATCCTGCAACGTGATATTCTGCATCATTGCTTAGTTCTGGATCAAAAGTCCAGCTTCAGCATAACATCCAACCTCTGATCTTTGTATCTCCTTGCTCCAACATGTTCTGAAAGAGCTCTCAGACTTTCTAGGGAGCTTGCAACACGCTTCTTAACCTTCTTTGAATTACACTAGAAAACTCTGACTGGACCTTTGTGAAAACTTACCCAGAAGTTCTGACCAAACTCTGTCTTGAAAGTGTCCAGAATTTGCTGAGTATTCCAGTTTCAAGGACGTGTCTTTGAGAAGTTATAACTTGAAATCCCAGCATTTCTAGGAGAAGTTTGGTTCTGCAATGTTTTAGATCTCATTGAAATCTATAACTATTGAATCAGAAGTTCTTCCAGAATCAACTTGCATCATGGTGAAAATATGGCCAGAAGTTCTGAGCTTGTCATATTTTCTTAAACACTTAGAAACAATTCTAAGTATTTAGAATTTTGACTTCTCCAGAGTAGTTTTGACTTTTGAATTTCTTGATGAAACAAACTTCATATTTCAACATGTCCTGATGAAATATGATTCTTGAAATTTGATTTTGATCAAAAAGTCAAAGTTTGACTTTTCAGTGTGCAAATGACCATTTTGCCCTTGTGAGTGATTTTGTTGGAAAATTTATAGTTCAAGGCTTGGAATTGGATGGAAGCAAACTTGAGGATCCAGGGTGATTCTTTGAGAAATGAGAGGGAAAATTTTGGGGTGCAACAACTGCCCCTGTTCAATCTTCTTAAACCTGAAGAGTTAGATTGGCGGATTTGCCATTCGTGACTTGAAGGTGGAAGATGATTGAACACTAGAGTGCCCAATAATTTGTACTCGAAGATTTGTTAGTTGATTATGTAGGGAATGGGCTTAAAGATGCCATTTAGAGAGATAATGGATAGTTGTTGGAGATGGGCTTAAAGGTGCCATCCAGAAATGATTGCTGAACTGTATCTGTAAGTTGGAACTGAATGATTATCAGAATGGCGTCCGTGTCTGGAGCGTATCTGAACTGTATCTGAAAGTGAGAAGGAACTTGGGTAGGGTTGCTTCAATGATGAGTCCATGTAATACTTCATCCGGAAGTGAGAAGGAACCTGGGTAGGGTTGCTTCATGATGAGTCTGTGTAAAAATGCATCTGGAAGTGAGAAGGATCCCGGGTAGGGTTGCTTCATGATGAGTCTGTGTAAAATTGCATCTTGGAAAGAGGAGGAACCTGTGTAGGGTGGCCTGATGATGAGTCAGTGTAAAACTGCATCTTAGAAAGAGGAGGAACCTGTGTAGGGTTGCTTGATGATGATTCCGTGTAAAACTACATCTCGGAAATGAGAAGGAACCTGGGTAGGGTTGCTTCAGTTGGTCAAGTAAATAGTCGTCCTGTTTGATTTCAAGTATTAATCTTTGACCTGAGAAAGAAAGATAGTTTTCCTGGCTTGTTACAAGTGTTAATCTTCAATCTCTTCATGTAGATAATTTTCCTAGCTTATTACAGGTATTAATCTACAATCAGTCGTCCACAGATAGTTTTCCTTGCTTGTTACAGGTATTAATCTGGAACTTGAAAAGGTTGGTCAATGAGATAGTTATCCTGTCTGGTTTCAGGTATTAATCTCTGACCTGAGAAAGAAAGATAGTTTTCATGGCTTGTTACAGGTGTTAATCTTCAATCTCTTCATGTAGATAGTTTTCCTGGCTTGTTACAGGTATTAATCTATAATCAGTCGTCCATAGATAGTTTTCCTGGCTTGTTACAGGTATTAATCTGGAACTTGAAAAGGTTGGTCGATGAGATAGTTGTCCTGTCTGGTTTCAGGTATTAATCTCTGACCTGAGAAAGAATGATAGTTTTCCTGGCTTGTTACAGGTGTTAATCTTCAATCTATTCATGTAAATAGTTTTCCTGGCTTGTTACACGTATTAATCTATAATCAATCGTCCACATATAGTTTTCCTGGCTTGTTACAGGTATTAATCTGGCACTTGAAAAGGTTGGTTGATGAGATAGTTGTCCTGTCTGGTTTCAGGTATTAATCTCTGACCTGAGAAAGAAAGATAGTTTTCCTGGCTTGTTACAGGTGTTAATCTTCAATCTCTTCATGTAGATAGTTTTCCTGGCTTGTTACAGGTATTAATCTATAATCAGTCGTCCACAGATAGTTTTCCTGGCTTGTTACAGGTATTAATCTGGAACTCACTACTAAAAAAAAGACATTTGAGAAAAGGTTTTTACACCGGGTATCAAAATATATGATGTAAAAAATACAATTAACAAACTTTTTACATCAGGTATTTATTTGCAATGATATAAAAAATATGAAAAAATATATATTTCGCTACCTATTACATCGGGCAAACGCATCCACCGATGTAAAAAGTTTTCAGAAAAAAATACGGTGGCATTTTTGTAAATAAGAAACAAGGTAGTAGAAATATTAATAAAAAACATGCAACATATTACATCGGTTGACTAAACACCGATGTAATATCTTCACAACAGATATTAATATAAAAAATAAATTAAAGAATAAATTAATTTTTTTGTAACTTATTACATCGGGTATTACAATGCACCGATGTAATAGGTGTATTGGAAAAAAAAGTCAAAAAAAAGCTTGTCAACCCTTACATCGGGTATTACATGCACCGATGTAATAGGTGCATTGTAAAAAAAAAAAGCTGTATCTAAAGCAAATCACCAAACCCATCTCTTATCTCTCACCTCACTCCATCATCCTCCAAACCAATTTCTCCTTTTCATAAACCCTATTCCCAATCTTCTAAACTTCAACTTCAATTTCCCCACTTCCCATTCCTAAAAGAAAAACCATACTATTATCATTATTATCCAAAACTCAAAATTGGAGTTCCTTCCCTGAGAAATGCCAAGTGTGGCTGTAAAACTCTACAGCATATTCTTTAAGTTCCTCTTGAAGCACCGTTTACAAAACCGGATTCAAGCCCAACCCGACAATAACTCCAACTCGTTTGGTATCACTTCACGACCCGAAGAATCCGTCGCTAACTCTAACCCTTCTTTTACCGACGACGTCGCCACCAAGGATATCCACATCGATCCTTTCACTTCTCTCTCTATCCGAATCTTTCTTCCTCACTCCGCTCTTTCTCCTCCTGAGCCTCATTCCAAACCTAACTCCAAACCTAAACAACAAGCTCTCGAACCTGGATATGTACGGAGAAGTAGCTATGGTCCTCCGTTCAGGGAAGAGAAGCTCCGAGGGAGGAATAGTAACGCTGTTGAGGGTTTGAATTTGATGGGCGCTGGTGTTGAAACCGGTGCCGGTTTGTACCGTGGTTACTCGCTGGCGTTGGATAATCGGCGGAGGAAATTACCAGTGATGTTGCAGTTTCATGGTGGGGGGTGGGTTAGTGGTAGTAATGATTCGGTGGCGAATGATTTGTTTTGTCGGCGGATCGCCAAGCTTTGTGATGTGATTGTCGTTGCGGTTGGCTATAGGTTGGCGCCGGAGAGTAGGTATCCGGCTGCGTTTGAGGATGGGTTGAAGGTGTTGAATTGGTTGGCCAAGCAGGAGAATTTGGCCGAGTGTAGTAAATCTATGGGGGTTGGTGGAGGAAGCCATGGTGGTGGTGGTGGTGGGGAGTTTAACAAGGATAATCATAGGCATATTGTTGATTCTTTTGGTGCTTCAGTGGTGGAGCCTTGGTTGGCTAGTCATGGAGATCCAACAAGGTTTTCACTATTTCATTGTTCTATTTCATTTTTTCTATGTTAATTCTCATGAATCATGATTCTTAGCTTACTTTGTTTGCATTATCTCATTAAGCATTTCAAGATTTAGAATTTAAGATTGAAGAGTAGTCTATTTCTTACTCGTATTATCAACAGAAAGTTTGTTCTAATTCTGCTAGGCTAAATTGTATATCTGCTATTTGAATTTGACAACATTTTGTACTAAATCACGTGTCATAAACTTTAGTGGTTTGTTAAGTTCTGATACTCTATACTGCCACTCACTGGCGGAGCCAGCGTCCGGCCAGCTAGGGCAGCTGCCCAGGCTCGGCCGCCTCGAATCACTTTCATGGAACCTCTCCCTCAATACGATGAACAAGACGACAACTCTTTCACTTTTCACTGCCTCCAATGAACTTGAAGAAGGTTTGTTTCATTCTTATCTGATAGATTTAATTTTATCATAGACATTGTTTCTCTATAATTAGCCTCATATCTTCTTCTTCAAAAGTTATACCCATAGTAAGCATTACATATAGCTTAGTTCTGTTGATTGTATTCTGCCCGCCAAGTGTTTGATGAATTGCTTGATTATACTATGTTTGTAAATGGATATTTTTGTCCATAGATTGGCCATGGCATCAGTATCAAATTGTTGTTGTTAAATATGGTAATTTGGTTTTCGTTTCTTAATAATAGTTTCTTCTAATCATTCTGCATCTATGAATAACAGCCACCGGAAAAGTGACACCGACACCGACACATTGACATCAACACCGACAAGTTAACACCAGTAATAATTTGAAAAACAGGAATAAAATAGGAGTAATTTTGGATTAAAAAATGTCAATTTAACTATATTGCCTGTAATTTTTGCTACTTTGAGGTTTACAGGCACATAAATAAACTTATTTGATCTAATCTATGGACAATTTTTCAAAAGAGTTTATGAAAATGGTTTATGGCATGGCGTGTCTAATTATATCTATAAGCTATTTTCAGATTATGTTTATATACTCTTCAAAGAAAACTTATGAAAACGGCTTATAGTTTATGAGACTTTAATTTTGATTTTATGTTATAAGGGGTAGCGGCACAACTTGTTGTCCGTTGCATGCTATTTCTGTATAATATTGATTATATTTTAACTTATTTTTTTACAAATGTATACATCATCTGAATTTATGAAGTTGTTAATCCCATTATGGCCATAGTATTCTTAATATATACTTTGATTTTGAAGCAGGTGGTTTTTTGATAATATTTTGAAACTGTTTATTCATTTTTGTTATATTGTTTTGCTAGAGCAGTGGAATAATTTGCAGTGGACACTTAGTTTGATTCCGTTGATTAAAGCATTGCAGCTCATGCTATCTTTCCTCTTCTGGTAAGTTTCAGACCTTGTTTATTGGCTTGTTGAATATGAATTGGATTTTTAGCTTTATAGTCTAAGATTTTTTATATTTTTTATATTTACTAGGATAACATTGTATCATCTTTCGCATAGTTCAAACTAGGGATGTCAATGGGGCGGGGCGGGGCCGGGGGGACACTTCCCCATCTTTTTCCCCGCCATCAAATTCATTCCCCGTCCCCGTCCCCGATCTCCGTCACGGGGGAATTTCTATCCCCATCCCCGTTCCCCGCGGGGATCCCCATAGATCCTACATTTATTCATTAATATTTTATTTTTTTAAAATGTTTATATTTTCTATAAAAATAAAAAGCACAAAGAATTCACATATTTATTATGTTATTAAAAAATACTAGTATTTGACATTTATTATTTTTTATTAAAAATACTAATGGAACACAAAATAATAATATTTTTTTTATAAATTTCTATAAAATGCTATAAAATTCAACAAAATGAACTATAATACTTTTTAAAGTAACAATATGCCTAAACAACTAAAAAAATCCAACAACATAATTATGCTTAAAAAACTATACTTCATCAAAACTAATAAGGGATAATTATAAAATTTAGCATCATGAGTATGCTTGAAAAGCTAAAAAATACTTCATAATAAGTCAACTAAAAGCAAAAGTCAACATATCTCTATTTGCTCAATTGATAACACACGTAAAGTAGAAATATCAAAATACTTAAAACAAAGTTACATATAAATAAACTAAAATATTAAGCAAAATATCCAAACAAGTAATGATCAATCATGTCTCTCTTTCCAACTTCTCATTGCAAGGTCTTCTTCCTCATTCCACAATTAGATATGACTTTCTTTTTCCTACGAAAAGTAAACAATCAATAATTATATTTACTTAAAAAAATACTTTAAAAACTAAAAGGTAATCAACACTAATATGTAAATTACCTTATTATTATCATCATCATCATCATCCATATCTTCATCCACACATTCGAATATTTATTTATTTATTTTTATAAATAAACATAAAGGAAATGACTAAAAAACCTAATCTAAAATATATATATTAAATTAACTATATTAAAATAATAGGCGGGGCGGGGGGTGTATTCCCCGTCCCCGTCCCCGAAATGCTCTCGGGGGAATTTTTCTCCCCATCCCCGCCCCCACGGGGGAAAATTCCCCATCTTTGGGGCCCCGAACGGGGCGTTCCCCACGGGGATCCCCATTAACAGGTCCAAACTGACATCCCTAGTTCAAACAAGGAGATATTAGCCTTACAAAAATAAAAACAAAGATTTGAAATTTGATTAGGATTATTTGATAAATCAAGGTTCTGTTTGCATGTATTAGGATATGATAGTTATTGATAGAGATTAAGGTAATCTCAAATGCATTCATGTTGGGTTGCAAATGATTTTTCTGGTGTGAGACTGAAGAAATCTTGGCATGCTTGAAGCTTGTTTGATAGAACATTTGTCAATGTATTTGTGACACCAATTTTGCAGGTATTCATGCTTCAATTTCAAGGCATGCTCTTTGTGGATGTCGTTTGGTGTATATGTAACTGGTGTGCTCTTTCAGACAGCTGCTTTTGTCTCCTTTTTGCTTATTTCTCATGGTTACTGTATAATGTGCGAGCACCTTTCTTTAAATGAACGTCGTTCCACTGCCGCACTTGCATGTGTCTTTTACTTGACTCTAGTTGGTTACAAGGCTTCTGTTCCATACTTCACAGTAAGTTTCTTAGATGGTCGTTATAATATGCAATCCGATTGAAACTTCTTTCTGTTTTGAATGGAGCATTTGAGATTTATAATAAACATGTTTAGTTTTATGATGCTAATCCATATTTAAATAAATGTACAGGTGCTTCTGCTTCTAAATTATTTTATTTCATTCTATGTAATATTCCACCATATATCCCAAAACCTACTAGTGTTGCGAGAACAGTTGAGCATTATTGAAAATGAGGATGTTCGAGCAATGCATGATGCTGTGTATAAAAAGTACATAATGTTCAAGTAAGTGTCACATCTGGGAAGTGTATATTATAAATAGTTGAATATTTTTTGTATATTGGTAATTTAAGTTTGGAAACTTATAAATAGTTGAATATTTTTTGTATACTTTGTGAATAATATGTAATTGTAAGTTTTGAAAAAAGACTTATAAATAGTTGAATATTGTTGTATATTTTGTAAAGAATTTGTAATTGTAAGTTTGTTTGTTATAATACAATACAAGTTTGCAATACAATTGTTCAATTTGTAAGTTTGTTGTGAAAAATATGAAAACATCGACCTAGATGTGATGTTGGAAAGCTATGAAATCTATATAGCGACATAAATATAGTCTGTGTGATATTGGAAAAATATGAAAAAATGGGTACAAATTATATTTGTACAGGGAAACATCCAGAAAATAAATAATCTATTCCAAAAAAATTTCATACATTTTACATCGGTTATTAGTAAAAACTGATGTAAAAACTTTCAAAAAGGGACTTTTTACATCGGTTGGGGATAATAACCGATGTAAAAAGTCGCGTCACTGGGGACTTTTTACATCGGGTATTACTTCTAACCGATGTAAAAAACTGGATCAATTTTTTAAAAAAATATGCATAATAACTGTTTCTTACATCGGTTCATATATTATAACCGATGTAAAAAAGAGACTTTTTACATCGGGTATTACTTCCAACCGATGTAAAAAACTGGATCAATTTTTTTTAAAATATGCATAATAATAGGTTATTACATCGGTTCTGATATTATAACCGATGTAAAAAAGGGACTTTTTACATCGGTCCCAAAACCGATGTAAAAAGTCCCTGATTTACTATATCGCCTGACTTTACATCGGACCCAGAACCGATGTAAAAAGTCAATTTCACCCGATGTAAAAAGTCATTTCTGCACTAGTGACTTGAAAAGGTTGGTCGATGAGATAGTTGTCCTGTCTGGTTTCAGGTATTAATCTCTGACCTGAGAAAGAAAGATAGTTTTCCTAGCTTGTTACAGGTGTTAATCTTCAATCTCTTCATGTGTATAGTTTTCCTGGCTTGTTACAGGTATTAATCTACAATCAGTCGTCCACAGATAGTTTTCCTGGCTTGTTACAAATATTAATCTGGAACTTGAAAAGGTTGATGGTAGCCATCTGTTGATTGACCTTTTCCTGAAAAAGGTAAAATGTTAGATGTATGCAATGTCATGATGTATGAAATGCATGATGTCATGATGTTCTAAAAAATAAATGAGACTGTGTCGTATGCACTTATCATGTATGTAAATAGGATGTATAAAATGTGAAATGTTTATTGAAGTGTATCTTTTTCTGGGAAAATAAATCCCTGACAAATGTCGGGGAGTCGTTAAATCCTAGACTGCTATTGAAGAGTTTGTGTGTCTTCAAACTTTGCTTAGAATATTTCCACCGGGGATTCCTGTTTTGTTGTTTGAGGAGAACTCTGCTGGGGAATATTGAAAACTCTGTGGAGAGTGTTGATTCCTGCTTGGGGAAAAAGTTCAGGAGTCTTAGTTGTCCGTTGCTCTACTGGGGAATCAAAGTTGAACTGATGTCCGGTCGGGTCCAGGCTTCACAATAACTTGTTGGGGTTTGTAGAGTAGTCTACTGGGGAAGAGGAGTTGTGGCCCTTTTATTTGTAGTAGTTAGAGAGGAAAACTCAAGCTGGGGGATCCTGCTGTTTGTTGGGGAAATAAACCCTGTTGCTTAGTCCGTTGGAGAGACGACGACTTCACTGGCAGAAATCCTCGAGGATTCTTGAAGTCGACTCAGTTGAAAAAGTTTTTAGAGATTAAACTCTTGTTGGGGAATCATCCTATGAGAAGAATTTTGGGGAGATTTGTCATTGCCCCTAGCAGCAAGTGTTTATGGCACTGCCAGAAAATGTTTGATTGTACGTAACCCTTCGCTGAGATTGACGCTCAAATGCTCCAAGTGAAAGAGATGGAGACTTGCCCTTGGTTACTCTGCAATTCTTGAGAGATTTCTTGGAATCTTGACTGGACTGCCCCAGGTGTGCTGGATAGTGACATGTCACGTCCCCTTGTTGATAGGAGACTTGTCAGTGGGAGTGTCATCCTACTTGAATTGATTTTGTTTACTAAGAGAGCTTTCGTTCACTGGATATTGTATGAATTTCTCCGCTGTCAAACAAATAGCCATATGCAAACAGTTATATTCAAGTAATGCAAAGTTTATGTTTGTCTTGAAATTTTTGAAAATGCGTTTTAGCGAGTAAAGAAATTTTGTAAGAAAAATTCAACTCAAGATTTAGAGTAAAGCTCTACAGGAGTCAGGATACCTTTTGTAACAGTATGCTTTCGAACTAACCCATGCTTCAATTAGGACTTTTGAAGGGTTGTAACGTGGCTTGGTTCACGGTTTAAGAAACAAAGGATAAAGGCTCAAAGTGTATTTGTACCCACCCGTTCTTCGTGATGTTCTTCAGTCCTAAACTCAGTTAATTGCGCGTTTGAACTCCAATTAAGTCTGGAATGACATTTTGTGATGGTTCATACAAGTTAGGTTTGTCGGAAGGCAGTTATTTTTGCAAAATTTTTCATGTTTGTTGAGGATTTGTAGTGACCTCTTTCTTTTGAGTTGTTATCCCTGATTTTTATCTGACTGTTCTTGTTTTTGAGATTACAATCAGCGGGATGCCCCCGTTTTCTTTAAGTCTCCTTCATAGGTTTTGACTTAGTGGGATTTTCTTTTTTGAGTGATAATGACTGCCTATTTGGTAGGGAAACCTCACTGTCTTTTGATTCTAGAGGAATGTTTTTTTTTGATGTCATTCGTTGTATTACGAAATGACAGTTTGCGGATTAACGCGCATTTGAATTAACTGAGAAACTACCCTGCCCCAGGTTTTGATTAAAGGTTTCAATTTGTGTAAGAAAGAAAACTTCTACTTCTTTGGCTCAAAGGGGTTGACTAGGGATTATCTTCCTTATAACTCCAGTGTTTAGGATTTGAAAGAACGTCTGTACATCGTTAGCAAGGTATGTCCAAAAGCATACTGTATGAGATTATGGCATTGTTTTCGTCATCCTCCCTCTAAAGGCTTGTAATCTTTTAGCAAGAGTTGAATGTCATAAAGTGAGTAAAAAGCATAGTTTAAATGTAATGAAAATGAGTGGATCAAATCAAGACAAACATATGCAATGCATTAATGAAACAAAGTTTGACATTAATATATAATTGTTTGAATAACAAAAGGAATTACAACTTGAAAATTCAAATGAAACAAAAGCCTCTTTGTTTGAATTTTTCACTTCTGCTGGCGAGCCTTTGAGGGACGGCAGAAGAACTCAGTCTGGCCATCTTGTGTGAACTCCAGCATTCCTCTGTCAATCAAGTCTTGGATCTTATTTTTCAAAGCCTAACAGTCATTCGTATCATGCCCAGGATTATTGGAGTGGTATGCACATAATGCATTGGGATGATAGTTAGGAGCAGAGGTATTGGGATTCCGAGAAGGATCCCTTAATGTGACCAAATTCAAGTTTAACAGGTGCTGTAAGACCTGTGATATAGGCATGCCGAGTTTGGTAAACTGCCTAATAGTTGGGACCTGTTTACTTTGGTTACCCAGTCCTTGTTGACGAGGTGGTTGTTGGGTTTGTGACGTGGAAGAAAATTGGGGAGGTCTTCTCTCCCTTAAACCGGCTTCTTGTCTCATAGGATGCTGAATGATGACTTGATCTCCAATCCTAGATGTTTTCCCCATTTGGTTACATCCATCCCAACGAAGCTTGTTGATGAGGACTCTCAGCTTTTCTTGTCCTTGAGCCAGATTTTGGATAAGATCCATCTGGCCCACCAGTTGTCCCATCATCTGGACTTTCATTACGGCTATCTCGGTTTGTAGCCGCCCCAATTGGTCATCTCTGTCATCCCCAGGATTTCCCATGATCATGCCCCTGGTGAGGAGCGCCTTGACCTCTTCTTACCCCTTGGACAGGTTCAAGAACATCTCTTGAAGTTGAGCGTTTTGAATATGAATGCTCTTGATGGTCTGTTCTAGGGCCATCTCTACTGAAATAAACAGTAGGAAGATAAGGAAACCTGTATGGGAGAAACCTGCCATGATATGATGCATGATATGTGGATGCATGTTTTCAAGGATCTCGTGGGGTTAATATTCACTTACAATTTAGATTGGAGAACTTTGTATCAGTGTATGTCCTTCCACGAGAATTAAGCTCACCATGTCAAGTGGGTTGTAGCCTTTGACTCCGGTTTGTTGTACTTGATTTTTGACGGCATTTGGTTAGAGGAAAATAAATCCTCCTGCCCCACGATAGATGTCTGGTTCAACGTGACCCTGCATCAAAGACCCTTGAGATCCTTGAAATGCTATGGTTCAATGCTATGGTATGATTTCATGATGTTATGTACAAGTATGCAAAATAAGCAAGTTTATATACAAATAATCATATTCACGCAAAGCAGACAAGTCCTTAGGTTTAGACTTGTATGGAGTTTGTAGGTAAATACCCTCTTGAAGTTGGATTGGTTCAACCTGTCCTAGTTAATAGTAACCGGGTTCTAAGGGATCTCAATATCACTGACCTTTCTTTTAGGCATTGTCTCAGCTCAATTAATCTTTTCTTGCGGCCGAGATATCCCAAAAGTCTAGTCTCAATGAGTGTAGCATCGAGTATCAACCAACTTCGGACTACACCAAAGCCGGCTATCTCACTACTTCCTAATGGCCAAGTTGGTCAAGTAAGGTTCTAAGGTCAGTTAGTGCTTCATGACGCCGCTCAGAGGCCCCGTATTCTCCTCGTTTCAACACAAGGAATACCGGTACCAACAAATGTGTCACACTAACATAGCTATTGCTTAGACCATGTCGGTATACCCCACACAGTTTCCACAATCTATTGCTACTTACCTAAAAAGGTGTCCCCAAATCCGGGTGTAGGATTTTTAACAATAACCCAAACAAGGACCCATAATGTAAAGCAAACAAATCAAACAATGTAAGCAAGTAAATGTGATATATCCCTAAGGTAACCCCACTTTTAGAAATCCCCAGCAGAGTCGCAAGTTCTGTGATACGGTGGGATAACTGACTTGATGTTTTGTGTTTGCAAATGTTGCGGTTAGCAAGAGTTGCCACCGACTTTTCTTTTATCCAAGAGGGAAAGGTGAAAAAGCACAGAAAAGACCTTTATAGATTTGTTTCTTGAGTTCGGGGGGTAGATTATGAAAAGGGAAGGTATTAACACCCTTTTCATCCATGGTTTTCCATGGGCTCTTAGTTGCTTGCTAGATCACTTGCTGTTGTTTGAATGTGTGCTTGTGATGTGGCTTTTGAAAGAAAATGTGACTTTGTAATGATTCTCGTCTCTATAAGAATGCGTACAAAGTATTGTTTTGAAAATATTTCAAATGAGAGTGTTGGTGTAAAAATGTTTTGTTGTGAGCAAGCGAGCAACTAAGAGCAAATCTACCTACTCAAAAGGTCTTAATTGTTTTTTTCCTCCTCCTTTTGATGTTGCTATCTTACCATTGTTTTAGTGAGAAGCCCCATCTTTGGATGTGAAGGGACGAGCGTTGGGACGTTTGTATAGTCATAGAAGGCAACCTATGGGACGTTTTAGCAATGTCGTTTTTAGGGACTAAATCGTTTACCGAAGGCAACTTCAAGGGTTATCGAGGGACTACGATCTTTTATCGAGAGTCTTTGCTAAAACGCCCATGTTCGAGGGACATGACTATTTTTCCGATAGGCAACAAGTGAGATTACCCTAAGGGTGCTATTGTGCAAGTGTGTTTGATTGCATGCATTTTAGTCTTGATTAGGGTGATCTATTTGTCAATTTCATGTCTTGCCATACACACCCTAATTAATAGTATTTACATTCGAAAGCGATAAATTGCAGAAATGTAAAGTCCTACGCTATTACAATATTTTAGGGGTGGGGGTACATATTTATGAATGGGGGTTGCAAATAAAATTAAATCCTAAGTTACTATTACAACCATATTGAAATGTAAAATACAAGAAAGAAAAAGGACTTGTTTAGAAAATGTTTTTGTCTTAATGAAAAAAATAAGTAAATTAATTAATGAAAGAAAATATTTTTATGTCCTTTTGTGTTAATATTAAAAATGATGAAAAAGGAAATAAATGAAAGACAAAAACAACGTGCTACTGCAAGCAAAATAAACAAGGATCAAAAGTTCTGAGGCCAAGCATGTGATGACTCAGAAAGGAACATCAATGGAATCAGAAGTTTTAGATTGGTACACTCGAAGGTCCTGCAAGACACGTTAGAAGGAAAACACAAAGGTTCTGGAGGGTGTCCAAACAGTGAGTCAAAATTATGAAGTTCTGTGTTATGCTAAAACAGTGAATAAACATCAGCAGTTCAGTGCGTTATCAGCATGTAAGAATCAAAAGTTCTAAGTGTTAAAACAGTGAGTGAACATCAACAGTTCAGTGCATTTGAACAGTGGGAAAATCATAGAAGTTCTGTGTGTTAAAACAGTGAAGAGAACTCAGAAGTTCTGTGTGCTTAAACAATGAGAAAATCCTAGAAGTTCTGCGTGTTAAAATGGTGAAGAGAACTCAGAAGTTTTGTGTTACATTTCAACTCTTTTCTCTTATTAATCAGCACAACGATAACTTATTCAGTTTTCAACAAACGGCAAATCAGAAGGATAAAAGCATAATAGTTTATAGAAGTTCTAATCCTGATCCTGAGTCTAGCCTTAACCATGAAGTTCTGATCCACAGTCTTTCTACTTATGCAGTGATACGGACAACATCAATATTATGATATCTACATGTTTAATGATGTTCTGGATGAAAAGATGTAGAGTCAGAAAGACTTACCTTGAACTTGGAGGGTGTATTTGGAACTTGAGCTGCTGCCTTCAGGTATTCTGGAATCAGCAAGAGCAACGGAAGAGAAAATACCAAATTCTTTTACTTCAAGGGAAGAACAAAGGTTTTGGTTTTCTGTTTGGGAATTCTGGATTTTTTATGAAGGTATCACCATTTTATTTTCTCTCTTTTGGTCAATCTCTCCCCAAAAGCCAGCCAACCCCCGGTTGAAAGTGTGATGGAGCAACTTATTTATAGGTGGATTTGTTGTGATTTTGTGGGGAAAACAAATGGGATTTAAACCTTTTTGGCATCCTGTTCCCTTGCCTTTTGATCACAGTCTTTGTATGCTAGTTTGGTGCAATTATGGGATGTAGGCATATGCTGAATTAGCTGTTGGTTATAGGTCTGCAACGGGTTGTATAAACAAGGTTTTGGGATTTGGTCAAGTTCTGACCAAAGCGTTGAATATAGCCTTTGTATGCTAAAGCGCTGCCTTATTCTTGAAGCAAGCATGGTGGTTAGACGATTTTAGCCATACTTAAGCTGGATTTGTCAGCAGGAATTAAGGAAAAACAAAAGCAACACATGGGCCTAGCACACTTTTGCACCAAAGTTTGCTATCCCAAGACAATAGAGGTACACGTGGGGGAAATTCCTTGGATAAAGACTCAAAAGTGGTTGTGAGCATTAAATGATGATGAGATTGATCAACCCAGGAATCCTGCAACGTGACATTCTGCATCATTGCTTAGTTCTGGATCAGAAGTTCAGCTTCAGCATAACATCCAACCTTTGGTCTTTGTATCTCCTTGCTCCAGCATGTTCTGAAAGAGCTCTCAGACTTTCTAGGAAGCTTGCAGCATGCTTCTTAACCTTCTTTGAATTACCCTAGAAAACTCTGACTGGACCTTTGTGATAACTTGCCCAGAAGTTCTGACCAAACTCTGTCTTGAAAGTGTTCAGAATTTGCTGAGTGTTCCAGTTTCAAGGACGTGTCTTTGAGAAGTTATAACTTGAAATTCCAGCATTTCTAGGAGAAATTCTGTTCTGCAATGTTTTAGATCTCATTGAAATCTATAACTATTGAATCAGAAGTTCTTCCAGAATCAGCTTGCATCATGGTGAAAATCTGGCCAGAAGTTCTGAGCTTGTCATATTTTCTTAAACACTTAGAAAAAATTCTAAGTATTTAGAATTTTGACTTCTCCAAAGTAGTTTTGACTTTTGAATTTCTTGATGAAACAAACTTCATATTTCAACATGTCTTGATGAAATATGATTCTTGAAATTTGATCCAAAAGTCAAAGTTTGAATTTTCAGTGTGCAAATGACCATTTTTCCCTTGTGAGTGATTTTCTTGGAAAATTTATAGTTCAAGGATTGGAATTGGATGGAAGCAAACTTGAGGATCCAGGGTGATTCTTTGAGAAATGAGAGGGAAAATTTAGGGGTGCAACAACCTTCATTGCCGATGACCTACCAACTTTCACTGAAGATAGAGAGAAAATATATCATAGCACCAGCGTTCACTGATGATGAACTACCAACGTTCACTAAGGGTAGAAAAAAGATAACAATCACCAACTTTCACTGAAGGTGACCTACCAACTTTCACTGAAGGTAGATAGAGAATATATCATAACACCACCGTTCACTGACGATGAACTATCAACGTTCACTGAAGGTAGAAAAAAGATAACAATCACCAACTTTCACTGAAGGTGACCTACTAACTTTCATTGAAGGTAGAGAGAAAATATATCATAGTACCGCTGTTCACTGACGATGAACTACCAACATTCACCGAAGGTAGCAAAAAGATAACAAGTTTCCCTAAAATTTTGGCATTTCGCCTAGAACGGGTCTCAACTTCTTTTTTAACCGAGGCACTTTTCCTGGAAAGGGTAATATATAATCTGTCTCAAATAAAGAGACCATCACCTGCAAAGATTTCACAATGATCTGTCTCTGTGAATTTGAAAGGCTTGCCATCCACTGGCGTAAACTGAAGAAGGACTGCAAACTATCCACTCATAGAGGAGATAACAAAAAAAAGTTACGTAGACTTTTACAGGGAAGTACAAGTTGCTCAAATAAAGAGACCTGCTACTTGTTGTCATAGAGGATTGTAAAAAGAAATGACTTTCTGGGGAGAGAAATGTGGCTTCCCGGGGAATGAAATATGACTTTCTGGGGAAATGCCACGATATTCCTGCTGAGGAGATGAAGTCTTCTCGTGCAAAATAAATGCACAAACCAAAACTCGAAGCTTTCCGAAATCCAAAGTAAATAATATTGTTGTGGAACCAAAGATTCAAAACAAAAATAAACTAGAATGAAACAGTCAAGCAAAATACATCCTTTGAGAAATAAACTCAAGAGGGAAAACCAAATCCGTCCAAACAAGGAGCTGTATAGGAAGGCTAAATAAAAAATCTTCCACGAGGGATAACTCAATGAAGAAATTGAAATAATATACGCTTTCTACTTAAGGCCAACACTCTATTGAAGAGGGAATAACGTAACTCTGCAAAACAGGGTGATATGTCAACAAAAATATTAACAAATGTTAATGAACAATGATTAACCAATTTTAGCTATGCATGATATATGTATGAATGTATGAGTGTTATCGTGCGTATGCTGGCAAAATAGATATACAACACTGGGAGTAACAAGGAAAAACCACCTCGGGCACAAATAACACTCGGCTAAATCACATCCAAGATGATCAATCCAAGAAAAAGTAAGCGCCAGCTGAGGAAACATAACCTATTGCCTGCTTTAGCTTTACTGGGGAGAAATATAATCCGGAAGTAAACAAAACAAAGTGATAGAATAGTACAGATACGGGGATAAAACATCCTTCTCCAAGCTTCACCGGGGAAACAAATGTTTTCAAAAGTAACACTTCTACTGGGGATTGCAAAACCAATCTCAAGCAAAGAAAATGGACACCAAATCATCAAAACATTCACTGGGGAATTCAGACCCACTTCATTGGGGAGGTTAACACCAAATCCTCAAAGGGAAAACCACAATACATTCTTCACTATAGAAATTGGGGACCTGCGTTCTTCAAGAATGATCACGGTACCAACTTCTCTGGAAAAAGAACTTCCATTAGACCGAACGAAAACTTCACTAGAGAAATCTCGGGTTGAAACTTCACATTATGAAAATTCAGAAAAGAGGAGAAATGAATCCAAACTTGACCGAGGATACCGGAGTCACGAACCCAATACGGTGAATCATCCTGAGTAAACCTTTCCGAGGGGAACAAAAACTTCTTAAAACAACTGGAGTTTGTCCGTTCCTGGGATCACCATTTTTATTGTTTTTTTTCCGCATCACAAATTCTAAAGTAAAAGCAAATTGTAAATCCTTTTTTGAAAAATCGATTTTGTTATTTAATCTTTTTGCTTTGAAAGTTATTATCAATAATAAATGGAGTCTTTGCAATCTAAATAAAATAAGAAACACAGAATTGGGTAACAACTCAAACTTTATTAATAGAATGGTAGTTTACAAATGGCGAGACTCCATAGATGATTACAAAGTTCGGAAAATGGTAATATATAATGGAAAAGATACATTGAGATACAATGATCACTATCCCCTCTAACAACTTTTGAAATCCTGAGCAGCAGCTTCTATTGAAGTATGATGAGGATCTGAGAAGATTGTTGCTTCAATGGTCAAGTCTTGTCTGATGTAGTTAATTGCCAAGAAAGTCCCTAACTTTTGCCTAAGCTGCCCTTGCGGGTTTTCAACTTAGCGGGAAATTTATTCTGTTTATGACTCTAACTTTTGCCTAGACCGCCCTTTCGGGTTTTCGGCCTACCGAGACGCTCTTTTTTGCCTAAGCCGCCCTTTCGAGTTTTCAACTTAGCGAGTTGTTCTTTTATTTCTTTAGGCGAAGTATTTCTTGACTGCATCGTCATTCATGGGACGTGGGAACTCCTTGCCATCCATAGTTTCAAGAATTAATGCACCGCCAGCGAAGGCTTTCTTGACAACATATGGGCCTTCAAAATTGGGAGTCCACTTTCCCCTAGAATTAGTGTTGAAAGACATGATCTTCCTGAGCACGAGGTCACCTTCTCTGAATTCACGAGGTTTGACCTTTTTATCGAAAGCTTTCTTCATTATTTTCTGATATAACTGTCCATGACACAAAGCTTTCATCCTCTTCTCTTTGATCAGATTCAATTGGTCAAACCGATTTTGGACCCATTCAGCCTCAGTCAACTTGGTTTCCAGTATCACACGTAAAGAGGGAATCTCAACCTCGACTGGGAGTACATCTTCCATTCCATACACCAGGGAAAACGGGGTTGATCCTGTTGAAGTGCAGACAGATGTTTGATATCCATGCAAAGCAAAAGGGAGCATTTCATGCCAATCCTTATAAGTAACGACCATTTTCTGGATAATCTTCTTGATATTCTTATTAGCAGCTTCAACAACCCCATTCATCTTTGGCCTATACAGAGAGGAATTATGATGGATAATCTTGAATTCTTCGCACAGTTCTGTCATCATTTTATTGTTCAGATTTGAGCCATTGTCGGTGATAATTCTGCTCGGCACACCATACCGACATATAAGATTATTCTTAATGAAGCGCACAACCACCTGCTTAGTAATATTGGCATATGAAGTAGCCTTCACCCACTTGGTGAAGTAATCAATTGCTACCAAAATAAAACGGTGTCCATTCGAAGCTTTGGGTTCTATCATCCCAATCATGTCAATACCCCACATGGAGAAAGGCCACGGGGGAGGAAATCACATTGAGAAGTGTCGGAGGCACATGGAACTTATGTGCATAAATCTGGCATTTATGAAACTTCTTTGAAAATTTATAGCAATCAGATTCCATTTCCAGCCAATAATAACCTTCCCTTAGCATCTTTGTAGCCATCGAATGTCCATTGGCATGAGTGTCAAATTAACCTTCATGAACCTCATGCATTAACATGCCTGCTTCGTGTCTATCCATGCATCTGAGCAAGACCATGTCATAATTTCTCTTATACAACACATTTTCACTGAGGAAGAAACTGCCTGCCAATCTTCTCAATGTTTTTCTATCTTTATACGATGCACCAATCGGGTATTCCTGAGTCTGGAGAAAATGCTTGATATCATAATACCAAGGCTTATCATCTGCTACCTCCTCTTTTATGAACACATGAGCAGGCTTATCCAGTCTCCGAACCACAATTCGAGGTATATCATTCCAAGCATTTACTTGATACATAGAAGCCAGAGTTTCCAGAGCATCCGCCATCTGATTTTCATCTCTAGGAATGTGATGGAATTCGACTTTATTGAAGAAGGGTAACAATCTTCTAGCATAGTCTTTGTAGGGGAACAAGCCAGGGTGATGAGTATCCCACTCTCCTTTAATATGATTTATTACCAAAGTCGAATCGCCATACACATCAAGAATCCTAATTCTGAGATCAATAGCTTCCTCGAGACCCAGGATGCAAGCCTCATATTCTGCCATATTATTAGTATAATCAAATGTCAACCTTGTGAAACAACTGGCTGAAATTCATCAAAACAAAGAAGTCGCCATTGAACGTATTTTATCACACGGGAAGAGAAAGGTAAACATCGAGAAAACCTGAAAAGGGAGAAGTCACGACCTTGCGACCGAGAGATCGGGTAAGGGAGTCTGTTACGCGAGGGGAAGGTATTAGCACCCCACACGCCCGTAGTACTCTACGGTATCCACTCTTGTTATCTATCTTATGGGTGTGTTTAATCTATGCTTACTGTTTACTATACTGCTAAAGGGAGAATGAATGCAAAAGAAATGAGAAAATAATGTAGGGAAAATAAAAGTTGTGCTCGTTCAGGCCCTACCCCAATGCCTACGTATCCCTTTTAAGGAATCAGAGCAGCTGTAGTTCGACTCATATGTATTTTGTTAGTTTGTATTTTTTAATGAACAATATTAATTTCGCCTTCTGCCGTAACTCGACCTTTGGAGACTTACGCGTCAGCACATAAGTGAATTAACATGCTCTTTTGAAAAAGTTTGGAGAAAATGTGCCTGGGCGCACAAGAAGGTTTGAATTGGTTCGTGTTTGTTTAATGAACAATATTAATTTCGCCTTCTGCCGCAACTCGACCTTTGGAGACTTACGCGTCAGCACAAAAGTGAATTAACATATTCTTTTGAAAAAGTTTTGAGAGAAAGGCCCGAAGGCAAGAAGAGTTTGTATTGGTTGGTGTTTTTGCTTGTAGATAATAGCTAGTTAATCTCAAGGGAGAGATTTTAGTCTATTTTCCACTTATTCATGAAATGAGTCTTTGAGAATTAAACCACACCTAGGCTTGAGATGAAGAACAATAAGACCGAGAAGAGACCCGCTTATCATTTCCCATACTAAGCAAATGCATGATTCTCATCAGTAGTTTTAAAGTGTTTTGAATTTTGAAAAGGAAAAGAGAAGTTTTAGTTTTAAATGCATGTGCAAAAAGGGAAGAAAAGTCAAAGGGATACTAGCCTATTTCTAAATCTAATTTTATCATGCATTGTTAGACCTAAAGTTAGAATTTGAGGGAATTCTACCTAATGTTAGCATGCATAGTTTGCAGTAAAGCCCTACTTCTCATGGTATCTAGAAAGTAGTAAAAAACGCGATAAAGTGCATAAATGAGGAATAAAATGGGGTCACGATGATACCGAACAGAGAAGGTCCGTTGCCTCTTTGAAATCATGCAAGCAATAAGGAAATTCTATCAAAGTTGTCTCACGCAAGTGATCAAAAAAATTAATCTCCCAGCATTCCATATTGCAAAAGTTGCATCAATATTTTATCACAAAATCATAGGTAAAAATGACAACCAAAATGATTAACAAACATTAAAATAATAGAAAATTTTAATAATATTCTAAAGAGTTCAAAAATATTCTAATATTTTTGTATCATTTTTATTATTAATTAAGAGAAAAAATTAAGCTGAAAGAAAAAACTAAAATAGAAAGTTAGAAGATTCAGGGGGGTGTATGCTGGAATCCGGGGGTATAGTAGGGATCTGGGCATTGAGCCCATCGAAGGGAAGTCCATGAAGGGTTTTTTTTAATTGCTAACCTGTTGCCAACAAAATAGAGTGGGCTTAGGGAATGGTGGCTGAGTGTGGCCCAGGGATTGTTTTTTTTATAACAATAGCTTTCAGCAAAAAAAAAAAACTCAACAGGCTCAAGGAAAGGGAGGACTCAGTCCACGTTCAAAACAAACTAATGATCCAATCCATATTTTTGACATCCAACATGAAGAGGATTTAGGGTTATTATTTTCGGATCTTCATCTCTCTCGATGCTTCTTCCTCCTCAGCATTGCGCCGTTCTTTCACTCATCTCCTTTGACATCTTACTTCCATCTCGATCTCTCTGCTTCGATTCAACTTTCTCTTTGTTTCTTTCATCATCATCGTTTCAGGTTCAACGATTCTCTTCGAATCACGTCTCCGTCTCAGGCTTGTTTCGATTCGAACAACGCAAATGATCACAATATATGATGATGAGGAATAGAAGTTCTTACATACCGAAAAAACTGTTTGGCACGTCTTCAAATGTAGAAGAAAAACAACAATACAGAGGTACAATGCGTTTTGCTTTTAATTCTCCTTCATATTTTCATATTTGATTTTGTTTTATGCGTTTTTGTATGTTCGATTGCGTGCGATGTTGTGATATTGAAATTGCTGATGACCGCAGATGATTATGGTGTTTCAAATTGAAATCGAATCGTAGATGAAGATTGAAGTTGTTGAGGCCCGGAGAAGAGAAATTGAAGAGGTTCAGAAGACGGACGAAGACAAAGGTAAAAGGGATGAAGGTTGCAGATAAAGAAGAAGGAAGATTATGTACGCTGAAGAATGAAGTCAAGATTCAAGGGATATTCTCAAGAGAATGATGGTTGAAGGAATATGAAGGGAGAGTGAGTGGAGGTTGAAAGAAGGTTGAAGCTGATAATTATCTAGTTTCAGAGAGAACCAGAAGGTGAGCTTTCTCATTTTTCTCTGTAGTTTTTTCTGGTTTAATTCTGTTAATGAATCCCTCCCTCTGCAATCTCTGAATTTCTATTATATAGAGGAAGTTGTGAATGAAAACGGTTATGAAGTTGGTTACAACTTGAGAGATTTTCCATTGGATTGAGGGAGTTTGTTATATGATCAACGGTGATGTTAATTATAGTGTGAACAAAGTTCTGTTAGAGACTGTTTTGATAGTGAAAATCGGTTAAGTAGTTAGTAATGACATGTTAATTATTTAGGAAGTTAAAAGTTAGTTGGGGAAGTTATAAATTCTGTTTGAGTTTGTTAAATGTTGGGAAATTTGGTTAAGTGGTAAGGGAATTAGTTGTCTTTTTTGTTTTGGCTTTGGTTAGAAACTCTGTTATACAGTGAGAGTTAGTTCGGTATTTGGTAATGAAGAGAAGGTTAAAATCTGGCTGAAACTGTTATAAGGTTGGTTGGAAATTGTTAGGGAAGAGGTTGGAAGGTTGTTCAAAAAGTTTTCTATCCCTTCTGTAGGAGTATTAGGAAATTAATTAGGAAAAAGGTTTAGAAGCTAATGAGACAGCTTAGGGATTAACAGTTTTGGTTGAGATTCTGTTGTGAAAGAATGGTGAGATGAGAGTTGGTTACACCGGTTTTCGATTCAGTTAGAAATCTATTAACACTGTCATGAATTCTGTTGGAAACTGCTGAACTGTAAAACTATTTTCACAATTTTTTCGCATACTTTTCCTGATATTTCCTTTTTATACTTTCTGATTATTCTTCATGTGAAATATCTGATACCCTTTATTTTTCCTCTGCACTTCCTACTGAACCGAAAACTGAATTTCTGTTTTTTCTGTTATATGAATAAACCGGGTTTGGAATTGGTTATTCATTACATTTTTTATTTTTGATTTTATACTTTCCGAACATTTATTGAATTGGATAATGGATGCTTCAAACATTGTACTTTTCTTAATCTCGGGTTGTGATTGATGATATGCTTTCCCTATTGAACTTGGATGAAACTAGTAACAGGATACCACCAAAAGCAGGGGTACGACTCGAACACTTTTTTATGCTCGCCACACAGGTGAAAGGCTATTGAAATGCTTGAATGCAAACTGACTTATTCTTGCATTTATGTAGGTCTATGGTGAATCAATACCAAGGTTATAGTTGAATTAGCATAACTTGAAAGGCATGGCTAATCGAAAATGGCAATATGTTTGAAGAGGCATAGCATGAAGCAACTCGAGGGAATTGAAGTTAACTCGGGAAAAATAGGTTTAGGATAGATTTTATTATGGCTTTTAATGTAATATATTCATGAATTGGATTGAAATTGTCACCTTTTATATGGAATTTTGAATGGTTGAAAGTGTATGAAGAATGTTATTCGGATTTTTAACTTGTAATTTTATATCAAAAATATATGCTCTTTACGTATCTCCATAGCCGAAAGCAACATAAGATGAAGGCATGTTTCCATTTTTCAATGTGCCTTGGTGAATGTAACGAGACAATCCCTTGGGATATACTTTCAAATTGCAATAAACTTCGAATCAGAGGTGAACTTGAATGAACCATGGTGGTTTTTGCAATCTGCAACTTGTATTCCATATGAATTTCCTTTAAATCCTAACTTGGAACACAAATGAAACTTGGATGAAAAATTCTAAACCAATCTTCAATTAAAAAAACCAATCAATTAGTAACCGTTTGCCTTGCGAGCAACAAGCATAACAATGAACCCATAAAATTGTTCTTTGAATCCTGATTTAATTATTTTGAAATTCAATCTATAAGCCTTTGACTCGACAACCAGTGATCTCACAAAGTACCATGTATTAAAGAAAACTTTAATTTTACTTCCCACCTCCAAGCTAACTTGCAACGCAAGCGATCAATCAATTGAGAATGATAGCACCCTTGATCATAATGAATTCCCAACACCCTCCTTATATCATGTCTCACTATTCATCGAAATACCCAATGAAAATGTTGAGTAACCTCACAACCTTGATTCCTCAATTCAGATGCACAAGAAATATCCAGATGAAATATCTTTGGACCATGATTCGACAAAACCTAAATTGATTAACTGAAGAGTAGATGAATGCCATGTCATAGTCATTAATCCTGATCAAATGATCATCACACTTATCTGAAGAGACGTATTGATTCAAGGACTACGTATGCTAGGTCCCGCCCTTGAATTCTTGACAAAAAACCTGCACCCAGTTCTTCATTAGAAGATAATACCCTGCACCCAGTTCTTCATCAGAAGATAATACCCTTGTTGCTTGAGGGATAAGAAGTCCAAAAATGAGCATGAATCAAAACCCTAATTCCACTGTCTTGTACACCAAGAAGAAACAGAATAATCAACCTTATTCAATCATATACACCTCAAATCAGTCATAAACCCTAGATTGGTAGCTGTTAATCTTTTGAACCTCATATGCTCTTTTAAATGCAATGCATGCTATGTTAGTGACCTAATGGAATATATGCGAATGAATGCGAAGGTCTAAGCCGGAATAACAAGAAATTAAGAGGGCAAATTTTTGGGTGCAACACCTTGCAGTAAAAGGAATGTGCGATCCATGTGGAGTGACAATCACAACACCAATTCCTTTACCATAAGCATTCATAACTCCATCAAATATCATACTCCAACGAGACCCAGGATCCATACCTTCCTCAGGAAATGGTTCATCACAAGCTTTTACTTTCAGGAACATCACATCCTCATCAGGGAAATCATACTCCACAGACTGATGATCCTTCACTGGCTGGTGAGCAAGATAATCTGCCAACACACTGCTTTTAATAACTTTTTGAGTGCGGTATTCGATATCATATTCAGATAGCAACATCTACCAGCAGGCAATTCTCCCAGTAAGAGCAGGCTTTTCAAAAATGTACTTGATTGAATCCATTTTGGAGATCAACCAAGTAGTGTGATTCAACATATATTGTCGCAAACGTTTCGCCGCCCAGGCTAGAGCACAACATGTATTTTCCAGCATGGAATACCGCTACTCACAATCAGTGAACTTTTTACTGAGATAATAAATGGTACTCTCTTTCTTCCCTGTTTCATCCTGTTGTCCCAGAATACAACCCATGGAATTATCTAACACTGTCAGATACATAATCAACGGTCTTCCTTCAACAGGAGGGTTCAAGATAGGAGGTTTAAGCAGATATTCTTTAATACTTTCAAATTCCCTTTGGCAGTCATCCATCCATACACAACCTTGATCTTTCTTTAACAACTTAAAGATCGATTCACATGTTGCAGTCATATGGGAAATGAATATGGAAATATAATTCAAACACCCGAGGAACCCTCTGACTTGCTTTTCAGTTCTTGGAGATGGCATCTCTTGAATTGCTTTGACTTTATCAGGGTCAACTTCAATTCCTTTCTGGCTAACAATGAAACCCAACAATTTTACTGATCGAACACCGAAGGTGAATTTATTTGGATTCAAGCGGAGATGATACTTCCTCAAACGCTGAAACAACTTCAACAAATATTCTACATGCCCTTCTTCAGTCTGGGATTTAGCAATCATATCATCAACATATACCTCGATTTCGTTGTGCATCAGATCATGGAATAGAGTTGTCATAGCCCTCTGGTACGTTGCACCAGCGTTCTTCAACCCGAAGGGCATCACTCTATAACAGAATGTTCCCCAGGTTGTGATAAACGTTGTTTTTTCCATGTCCTCCAGAGCCATTCTTATTTGATTATAACTGGAAAATCCGTCCATGAACAAGAAAACTTTGAATTTTGTGTGCTATCCACTAACATATCAATATGTGGCAATGGAAAGTCATCTTTTGGACTAGATTTATTTAGATCTCTGTAATCTACGCACATGCGGACTTTTCCGTCTTTTTTGGTACTGGGACAATATTGGCAATCCATTGAGGATACATTGACATCACAAGAAAACCGATATTAATATGCTTTAGAACCTCCTCTTTGATCTTTACTGCCATATCTGGGTGAGTTCTTCTCAACTTTTGTTTGATTGGCGGACACTCTGGTTTCAATGGTAAATGGTGCTCCACAATATCTGTATCTAGACCAGGCATATCTTGGTAAGACCAAGCAAAAATATCTACATACTATTTCAACAGCTTAATCAACCTGCTTTTCACATCCGGATGCAACGATTCTCTAATCTTGTCTTCTTTCGGATCTTCTTCTGAACCCAAATTGATCACTTCGAATGGCTCTTTATATGGCTGAATGGTATTTTCCTCGTGCTCAAGCAACCGTGAGACCTCTTCTGGAATCTCATCATAGTCTTCTTCTTCGGCCCCATACACAGGACATTCAAAATTAGGAGAGGGTGCAGGGTCATTGTATTCAACAGGTTTTTTAATTAATTTGCACATATGATTTATGATTGCTTTTAAAAACTGACATACATAACAAGTGATCATGCAAATCAAATTTCAGTTATTATTTATTTTGAAAGGTTTTTTTAATTACCATTTTCCAAGAAAAAGTAGAAAATAAAGACACAATTTGGGAAACAAAGACAACTTTTATTATTGATTTTAAAAGTCACAGCAAACAGATAAGCCCTACAACATTAATACTTCCACCTTGGGCAGAGTGAAAGTTTTTCAAAAAGATTAACAAAACAAATTACTTTGAAACATGTATGCAAGAGAGAACATCAATGGTGATCTAGTTATGAACCCTAACTCCGTGCGTCACATAATTCAACATTTCCTGCTCTGTTTCATCTTCCACAATGGCATTAATCCCGAAAACAGTTGGATGAAGATAACCCCCGCTATAGAATATGTCTTGATACTTGCCTGCAGAAGACTTCGACTTCATTCTCTTACCTTTGTCATTCTTCAAAGAGAACCCCAAGCCGACTCTGTTCTTGTTTATAGGTGGATCCACAATCTGTCCCCATACCTCGCTATAACCCTTTCACACAACTTTTTGTGCATCCTTAAGCGAAACCATGGAATTCTCATTTCCTCTTATGTTGTCAATGGATAAGGCTTGGAACTGGGTTCCAACAACAACTTCATCCGCCTCCACAATGCTGAAAGAGGACAAATGAGATATCAATAATGCCTGTTCCCCATTTATGATTACTACTTTCCCTTCACGTACAAATTTCAGTTTCTGGTGTAAAGTTAAAGTGACAGCCCCTGCCTCATGAATCCTCGGCCGTCCCAACAAACAACTATAAGCGGGAACAATGTCTATGACCTGGAAAGTTATCTGAAACAAATATGGTCCTATATGAATAGGCATGTCCACTTCACCAATAATAGATTTCCTTGATCCATCAAATGCTTTCACAATGATGCTAATCGGGCGCATATGCATTCCTTGATATTTCAACTTCATAAGAATGCTCCTCGGTATAACATTCAAAGTGGATCCATTATCAATCAACATATTGGATAGTGAATCATTCTTGTAATTCATAGAGATATGGAGGGCCAGGTTGGGATTCCTTCCTTCATCTGGTAATTCATCATCGTAGAAACTCAAGTTATTACATGACGTAATGTTCCCTATTACGCTGCTGAATTAGTCTATTGGAATATCACTCTCCACAAAAGCTTGGTCCAATACCCTCATCAAGGATCCTCTATGAGTAGAGGAGTTAATCAATAACGCCAAGATAGATATTTTTGAAGGAGTCTGCAGTAGCTTATCTACAATTCTGTAGTCGCTCATCTTGATTATCTTCAAAATATCATCCACCTCTTTCTCTAACGTAGCTCCACTAGTCTCACCCGTAGCCTTCTTGGGGTCAACATTCTCAGCAATTTTCTTTCCAGCACTAACATCTTTACGAACAACTGGTACAAATATACGACCACTGTGGGTCACTCTGCTAGTCTCAACAATATTCCCAACACCAGGCATTGGCTGGATGGGAACTTCCACTCCATCCTCTAAGATTGTAGCATTGTAGTTGTAGGGCACAGCCTTATCTAACTTGTAGGGGATAGGACCCGACAAACTAATCACCAATGGGGTAACAGCTGGCTTGCTATAATATTCAACTTCAAGATGGGCGGGTGCCCCAAAACAAGGTACAATGACGTTTACCCCTTCTTCAACATAATCAGTCATTATTGAGTCATTTCTGGAAGATAAATCCTCATCTGAGGAGAAATACTCATCTGCAGAGGCATACTCTTCATTCGACTCTTCTTTAGTCAAGTAAACCTCAATCAAATCAACTTCATGGTAATCATCCCTTTGACCCGTAACCTTGATAGTTCCATTATCTAACAACAACTGAACACCTTTCTTCACAATTGAACATCCTCGGGAGTCCCAGCAGCAAATTCGGCAAGATCCATACTGGTGTTCTACCTGACCAGCCATATGGAAGAAAGTAGCATGCAATTGCACAAGGTCCTCATTCATATACTCTACATCAAAAATTCTGAATTCTCCAGGACATCCAGAAACCATATTCACCTCCTCTTCATACTCTGCCCTAGGCCTAATTATGTGGATGGGGCCCTCATCCATCATCTCCTGTAAATCAGCCTTTATCTTATCGCAACCATGTATGTCTGTACTGCGAATAACACAACCGGAATGGTCATGTGTATATTAGCTAAATTCATAGAGGTCTGCATGCATTTTCACCAAATATCCTCTAACCTAATTAATATCAAAAATCCAGAAGTCGCCTGGACAACCGGCCACCATATTCACAACATTTACTCCTCCATGCTTGGGTAGAGGATTGTCTTTCACATTAGGACCCATATCCTTGAAAGATAGAATACCATACTTCACCAATTTCTACACCTCAGTCTTCAAAGGATAACAATTCTTAACATTATGCCCTGGTGCTCCCTGATGAAAAGCACATGTTTGGTCTGCCTTGTAATACCAAGGCAATGGTGATGGTACATCGAGAGGTGGTCAGGTCTGAACCAGCTTCTTCTGAATCAATGCCGGTAGTAACTCTGTATAGCTCATAGGAATAGGGTCATAACTCTCCCTTCTCTGATTATACCCTTGATTCCCCTACTGGGACAGTCTCTGATAAGCAACGGTAGCTAGAGTTGCACCCACAACTGGAGTAACTGAGGCGACTTGCTGATGACGCTGATAATTCCTTCTAGGAGTATTAACCCTCCTCTCTTGCATAACAACATTTGCATCCCTTACTTCTTCTTGGTAAACCCATAAGATGGCTTCTTCACACCTGCAAAGCCTTCACTTCTCGTTAAACGACCCTCTCTTACAGCCTCTTCTAAGCGGATACTCATTCCTACCATTTCAGTAAAGTCAATTGGCGCACTTGCTACCATCCTCTCGTAGTAGAAAGAATGCAGAGTTTTCAAGAAAATCTTAGTCACCTCCTTCTCTTCCATGGGAGGGATCACTTGGGCGGCTACCTCACGCCATCTCTGTGCATATTCTTTGAACAATTCCCTGTCTTTCTAAACCATGGCCCTAAGTTGATCATGGTCAGGCGCCATGTCCATATTGTACTTGTATTGTTTGATGAACGCTTCTCCCAAATAATTGAAAGTATGGATGTTAACACTGTCCAAACTCATATACCATTTCAACGCAGCACCGGTCAAACTATCCTGAAAAAAGTGAATCAGCAGACGCTGATCATCAGTATGGGTAGACATTCTCCTTACATACATCATCAGATGAGCACGAGGGCAAGTGTTTCCCTTGTACTTCTCAAACTTCGGGACCTTAAACTTAGCAGGTATCTTAACATTTGGGAGCAAGCATAATTCATTCACATTTATCCCAAATAACTCTTTTCCCTTGAGGGCCTTCATCTCTTTCTGCATCTTGTCAAACTGTTCTTGAAAATCATCCATTCTGTCATAAGGACCCAAGTCTTCACTTGGTGGAGGGAAAGGACGACACACATCCTCATTAACAAATAGGACCATATTCACCGAAGGAGGTGCAACAAGAGCAGCATGCAACACATGAGGTGTAGGAGTATCAATAGTCTGAACAACTGGAGTATCTTGAGAACCAAGGGTGAAAACTTCAGGCACAAAAGTATCTGGCATTCCCTATGGATAACCTTGAGGCATGCGGTTTTGAACAACAACTAGAGTAGCAGATACGGGAACAATCAGAGCTTCAATAGTTGCCCTTGTTGGTTGAGGTTGGACACTCGGTAGCTGATTCTGAGCAGCCACCAAAGATTCCATCAGAGTAGTAAGATTGGCCATGCAGGCCTTCAAAGCAGAAACCTCCTCGCGCAGCTCGCGATTCTCTTGTTCTAAGTTGTCCATCTTCTTTCTGAAACTAGCCCGAGTGTTGTAGTGGTGAGTCAGCTTGCTGAACAAAGTAAAGAAGCTTGGTAAGACACCTGGATATGCATAACAAATGCAAAAAATATGTGCAATATAATGCATGATATACAATGCACATGATTTTATTTTGTTATTTAATATTTCAAGGGATTTAAAATTTATGGGCATATTGCAAATATCAAAGTAATAACGCATTTGAAATACTGAAATTTTTTATTATAACTACTCCAAAATGGATTACAAGTTTCAATGATCCCAAGTATAAGATGAAAATAAAATCTAAAACCCTGAGAAGTAAAGCTAATGGAGATCACTCTATACGCTGGCGCTTCCCTGTGAGCCTAGCAATCTGAGCCTTCAACCTCTGGTTTTCTTCCGCATATCTAGTGGCAACCTCCTTCCAATCACCTGAATCAGGGAGTGAGCAAATAGCATATGACCGAGGTTTAGGAGAAAATAAATCCCCTTGCCTCTCCATGGTATCTACAGCCCGTCTCTTAAGAATCTCAATCAAGTCGTCTTTCTCCTTCAAGTCTGCTCTATAGGAAATCTCTAAAGTTTGGTACTTATTCTTTCAAGCGTCCTTTTCCTGTTGCATCCTGACCAAAGCAAGCTATAGCTCTTCTAGATCATCTAATATGGGAGGTGTGGTCTTCACAAACATATCAGGCATAGGTGTTTCCCGGGAATACGACATCTTCAACTGAATAGCTCTCGTTTGGACCCAATGAAGATATGGCTCAAAATAAACAACACCCCTAGGTACCAAATCCTTCCTACTCTTCTTATGAATGCGACGCCAGGCCTTCGAAATCTGCTCCCTAGCTTCCCTATGGTCTTCTCCTTCCTTCAGAAAGAAACTACTCAAATGAATACTATTTGCTTTATCCCTCATCGGATAACCAAGCTGTCGTCGTGCAAGAACAAGGTTATAGTTAATTCCCCCCTTTGTACCAAGAAGAGGTACATTGGGGAAACTACCACAACTGTCAATAATCTCTATATCCTGGTAAGCCCTATGATACCAATCAATATCTGAGTGAGTAAGTGCCTTGATCTTAGGAGTCCAACGGGGTTCCTTCTTAACATCCCAAAAAGCATCAGACTGAGGCATATGAGGGATAAACCACTGGTACAACAGGAGCGTGCAACAGATAATCATCCCCCCATGATAAGAATTCCGAAGATGAATAGAGTAATAAGCATCACCCAACAAGGTAGGAACTGGGTTTCCAATCATGAAGATCCTGATAGCATTAATGTCAACAAACTTGTCCATATTAGGAAATAAGAACAACCCGTAAACAAGTAGAGCAAAGATGGCCTCAAAAGCGACTGTACTCTTAATCCTAGCAAAGTAGCAAGCTTTCTCCAATAAGAACTGAGCTAGTAATCCTCTAATCCATCCTTTGGTAGTCATATGGGCTTTCACCTCAGACTTCCCCAGATGAATCAAAGCAACAATCTCGTGTGGTTTTGGCTCACCCTCCAAACCAATAAAAGGAACACGATCGGTAACAGGTAAATCCAATAGATAAGAATACTCCTCCACTGCAGGCATCAACTGATAGTCGGGAAAAGTAAAGTAATGATACATCGATCATAGAACTGGACCAAGGTCGAGAGAATACCCTCCTTCATCTTCAGCTTCATGAGAGGAATGATGGATCCATACTTCTTCCGAAAATCTACAGAACACTCAATCTTGGGAATTAGGCTGATCAACTCATCTATCTTGGGATCCTTGAAACTGTACTTCCCGGTCTTTCTCTTTCCATAATCCATGGTTAAAAAGTACCTGAGATATTCACAAATGGTCATTTTTTAAATCCCTTGAAATAAGATTTCTTCAAAAGATGCTTATGAGTGCATGGATGCATTATGCAACAATCACACATAAGATCACACATATAGGGTTCATAGGTTCAATGTCACGAGCATGAGGTCGAAGGTACTACCCATAAGGTATTGGTCTAAAAGTTATCACGTGCCAAACAAGGTTCTAGAAGTTCCCAGAGTCTACATCCTTTCTTCGGATATTACCAACTTCCCGATTAACTTGGTAATTAGTAATATTCTCAAGAAAAACTCGTCCGAGCGTAGTATCACGTGACAACTATTTTCGAATTACTCTGTCATAGCTTCTGCACTACACCTAAAAGGCCAAGATGGGTTAGGTATTCTACGGTCCTCAGCTTCAGCAGGCTCCCAGGTCGAAAGCAGTACGTCTTCCCAATTACTCGGTAAACGACACTACAATAAAAGGGGCCTCCACTGAGTGGGGGATCTCATGCCTCCTTTTTTGGGATTACTCCCTCAAAGTTAACATGACTATACCGCCAGTCCTATCTTAAAGTTTGCCCAAGTCCGGGTATAGGACATATAAGCAATCACCAAGCACCCTAAAAACCAGACAAATCTAGATAAACATATATAAAACATATAACACATAAACAACAATAGCACATATACATATATAAACAAAGATAGGCTCAACCCAGTTAGGGATGGACCGACAAGAGTTCAATCTGTCCCCAGTGAAGTCGTCATTTTTCTGTAGCGGTAGAAATGTTAAAGACTAAACCATTGGATTAACTTGACTTATATAGATCAAAAATAAAAATCGCCACTGCGCTTTATTGTTTCCAAAGGAATGAGAAAAGAGCGAATAACCCAAAAGAGGGGGAAAGATTCAAGGTAAGGGGGTTGGTTATGCAAAGGGAAGGTATTAGCATCCTAAACATCCACGGTACTCCGTAGGAACATCTTTGTAAAATCTGTATGTTTTGGCTATGAAATGTTGTGTAAAAAAAGGATGGTTGAGGTGAGAAAAGAAATATATTTTTATGGCCTTTTGCACCCGCCGCGGTTACGAACCTTTAGTGCCTACGTACCACCTTTTTATGCGATAGGGGACCAGGGTACACGTAGTTCCTCTTTAAATTTTTTTAAAATGTAAGTGTGTTGGTTCATTTTATGAGATAAGACATCATCGTCATTGTCCTTGTGGAAAACATACTTACTACCCACAATCACGAGAAAGGAGAATTTGCATCATCTCAAAGTGGAGGACATGGCTTGGATATTAAAATAAACAATGCCTCACTCAACACCCAAGTGGAAAATATCTCTCTTCACTACATATTGTAGAAGTATAGTTGTTTGCATCACTACAAGGATTGACAAGAGTCCAATCTTTTGAGAAAAGTTTTTAAAACAAAAAGCCAAAGTGGCAAAATGGCTTGAAATAAGATTGATTGACTTTTAGTCTTCTCACAAAAAATTCCAAAGTATTATTAAGTTGATTGAAGTTTATTTATGAAAATGTTTTGAAAATTCATGGACCTAAGTCCAAGTTTATTATTAAAGTGGTTCAAGTTAAAAAAAAACAATAAGAGTTTTCAAAAGGAGGGAGAATATTTTTGAAATTAAATAAGATGGGTGGATAAGAAGAGACTATCCTAAAGCATAAGGTAAAAGCTAGGGATAGGAACCATGTAACCAACAAGAAGTCAATAGTTGACATTATGACTCAAGATAATATTCCCATTCTTTATATTAAAACCAAGTAATCAGAGATACTAGACCTCTTGAGAGAACCAAACTTCAAGTGTATTAAGTCGTCACAAAAATTGGACAGAGTAACGGCTGTATATGGGTGAATTCCAGATTACAAACAAAGAGTGTAATCACAATAACCTGCATACAAAACAAACAAAAAACCCAATGTCTTGAGGTAAACCTTAAGAGCTCCAGACAAAATAATCAGATAAGGTCACAAGGTCTCCAATCATAGGCCAAGGTTTCTAATCTTAAGTCCAAGAAGTCCAATGCTCCATAATGTCAAGGAATGCAACCAAATAGTCCAAGTATCATTAAGGATTTTATGGTTCATATTGATTATTAAGTATCTTAAGAAAAGAAAAGAAAAGCTCAAGTGAGCAAAATAAAAATGACAAGTAAATGCTCAAATGAGCAAAGATGAAAATGACATGAAATGTAAATGCTAAAGATAAATAGTGCATAAAAATAAAAGGGGCATATAATAAAAATATAGGATAAAGTCAATTATTGGTGAATAGTGGTTAGTTGGATGATCATCTTGAAACTTACATTTGGAACTCATTAGAGGATTGGTAAAACCAAAGCCTGCACACAACAAGTTGCATTTGCTTTTTGTCAGGTATATCATCCATTTGGAATCCTCATAAGTACCATTTAATGATCAATGATGTTTAAGTGATCCGTGTTGACCAAAGGTGTTGTAGATCCATTAGAGGATTGGTAGAACCAAAGCCTCCACACAATGAATCTCAAGGTTATTGGATCAAAGAGATCAAATTAACATACTTAGGCTTGCAAACATAAGTTTGGGCCACAAATGATCATTTATTCGAATCGGGACAAAATTTAGCGCTATGTTAAGCAATCGTAAGTGGACTTATATAGAAGTCGCACCTATTTCGAGGCCAGTCAATAGTAATCTATGCACCATTTATTTCGAGACATGATATAGAGATCATGCTCCAATAACACTTAATGCAATAAGAAAGGGATGAGATGAAGAGGGGTGAGAGATAATATACAAACCACTTTTGAATTTAATTTAATCAAACTATTATTAAAATCATTCATCCATTTTTGTGGAGTTAGACTCAACAACATGGATCCAATGATGTTAATAAAGTTCATGATTAAAAATTTAACCCAAGATCAGCCAGAAAATAGTCACAAAATAATATTGCATTTTAATATATACAAAAAAAAGGTTTTAAAAAATGTTTTAAAATAGAAATAAAAGAGAAAAATATGAACTATGTTCAAATTAATCAAGAAATAAAAAGTAAGACCATAGAAAAATCAGAAATGGACTCAAATATTTTTATAAATTTTTGATATATTTTTTAAAGTCAGAAACTATTTTTAACATTAAAAGAAATGAGTAAAATAAACCAAAAATGATAAAAAATAACAAAGTCAAAAACAAAAATAAAATAAGGTCACCAATATTTGTCACAATATCATTGGATTATTCCATATTTTTTCAGAATTTAAAAATGCATGAAAGTATTTTTAAACATTTAAAACAATTCAAATAAATTGAAAATTTATAAAAAAATACCAAAACACAAAATTAAATTGTGAAAAAGTAAAAACCAGAAAGAGAATAATCAAAAATATTCTTCATAATTTTTTCAGATTTTTGGGACTTAAAATGATTTTTCTATGATTTTTTGAAGTTTAAAACAATTAAATATAAAAATCAGAAAAGAAAAGAAAAGTCAAAAATATGTGGACCATTGGATGAGAGTCAAAACACGTTAGTAATCAAATCCAAGGGATCTAGCGTGCTGTGCATATCATGGTCATTAATGAATAATGCATAGGATCATTAATTAAATCAGATTTTTGAAAAACACAGATGACACGTCTTCATTGGTTGGAAGATGACACGTTGGTCATCTTCAACCTCCAGCCAGTCCCAAAACCAGGTTACTCAATCTGTAAAATTAGAGCACGAGACCTATGCCATTCACTCTGTCTCTTTAAGACAAAGACAACCACACCTTCGCGACAAATTTATATAAACTGTAGCTCAAGCAACTTGGAAGGAAAGTTTTGAAAAGGGATTTGAAATTTCATGGTAAAAACATGTTTCCAGTAAAAAGGTAGGGTTGTGACTAGAACCAGGGAAATGAGAGCATCACAATGATATCAAAGTTTTGAGAAATTGATGAAGGAATCTACCTATTAAAGTTGAGTTGCAGGGCTCTGAAACTGGACTTCTATGGAGTAATATAGGGTACGATTCTTGAATGTAATTATATGGTTAGTGTTGTACCCTAAAATTTTCCCTCTCACTTATCAAGAATTTTCTCACAAGATCTCCTTTGGATCAAGACTGCATTTGGGTTAAGCAGCTCAAGACACCTCCTCAAGCACTGATAATTGAAATTAGGGTTTGAGTTTGCACAAGGATTTTGGAACTTCCAATGCCCCATATGACTTTCATGGATCATTATGGACCCCAAGATTGTTCATGTCAAGTGTCAAGCTTTGGATCACACTTTTGATCACTCAATTGAACAATTGACCTAAAAATCAACTATATTGGGGAAAATGTCAACCATGGCCAATTTACAGTCAAACTTCATAATTTTTGATCCACATCAATATCTTAGACTCATATGTATTATTTGATCAAGTTTGGACCACAATTCCTCAAGAAATTTGATTAAATCATCAAAAGGGTAAAATAGTCAAAATTAGGGTTTTGACTGAGAAAGGGCAATTTCTGATTTTTGGCATAAACAAATAATAAATTGGTTTGAAGCATGATTTCAAGAGTTCAATTGCATCATTTTGACCTAATAACATGATTCAAAACATTACAAATCCATTGGATTGACAGATGAATTTTTCAGTCAACTGATCAAAAGTCAACTATATACTAAAAAGTCAAACTTTGACTTTTTGGTCAAAGTCAAGTGCCAAAGGTCATCATTCATCAAAACATGTCAAAATATGAAACTTGTCCATCAAGAAATCAAGGATTTAAGGTTTTGTTTTGAAAAGTTGAAATATCTTAACTTAGAATTTTTTCTAAGTATAAAAAATTTCTTATTTTTTCTCAACTTTGAGCCAAATTTTCACCATGATGCAAGATGATTCAAAGAAAACTTCCAACATAAAAGTTGTATATCTCCATGAAATCTACAAATTTTCTTCACATAATTTTTCCTAAAAATTCTTGGATCTCAAGATATAATTTTGTGAATACATGCTCATGAACTAAAAATAACTTAGTGAAATTTTGCCCTAGGTAGGCAGATTTTTGACCTAACTTCATGGCAATTTTTTCACATGGTTCCAAGAGGAATTTTCAAAATCAATTCAAAGATGAGTTTTAGAGCACATTTCAAGCTTTCCAAAATGTCAAAGAACTCCTTGAGATAATTCTTGAGTAGGGAGAATCGAAGATATGAAGTTGGTAATTTGTCACTTGGATTTCAAGCCATTTTGTGAAGAACATTGGATCCAATCCTCAAGAATGCTGAACAAATCCTACTTTGAGGGCTTCTAAATTGACTTTCACTCCATAATTAAATGTTTTCACAGCTGTTGGAAGCTTTAAGTGATAACGCAATTTTATATAGTATATTTGATTTAATTTTCATAGGTAATGTTAGTATTTTTATTTAATTATTTCATTTTATTTCCATATTACGCCGGTATTTTTATTGTTTCAGGTATTTCATTTTATTTAGACAAAGTGAGCAAAGTGAAGAAATTGAGAGAATTATTGGACTAAGTGTGCAAGAAATGAAGAGAAGGGGTGTGCAAAGCAATGATGATGGATCAAAAAGGGTCTATTATCTCCAAACGGGCCCAAACGAATTCAAACCCACGCAGGCAAGAAAACCCTAAAAGCGCATGCAAGAGTGAGACGCACGTCTCAACTCTTCTCCTACAATTGAGGCGCCCGCCTCGGACTTTCCCCTTAGTGGGAGGCGCCCGTCTCAGCATGGTCAATGGAGAACAAGTCAATTGAGGCGCCCGTCTCAACGTGGGCAAGGAAAAACGAGAAATTAAAGGATAAGTGGGACACAAAAATATCTGAAGAGGTGGTTATGTTCGAGAACTATAAGAGGACATTAGAAAGTGAAAATTGGATCGTTTTTTGCTTAGAATTTTTCCAGTTTTCAGAATTTTTACTTTCATTGCATTTACTAGTTTCCAGTGTAATTCGATTCCTAGTAGTTATTTTTCCAGCCAGTTTTCTTTTCCTTTTCGAATACTTAGAATTTATTCCCGTTGAAGAACGAAGATTCTGTACGGATTGATTCAAGCTTCAAAGATTGTTTCCAGCATTATTTAATTCAGGTTCCTTATTTATATGCTTTAATTAATTATTTGCATGAGAATATTTATTTAGCCATGAATTTATTTATGATTGTTAATTCCTTTAATGTATCCATGTCTGTTTTTATGAGTATGTCTGGCTAAATCATTTAAATATCGGTATGTAACGAGTTAATTTGAATGGATCCGGAATAAACAGGCTTGATCATATTTTATAAAATAAACACTTTTTCTGATTTAGTTATCTAGTTTATTTTGTTAAAAAGGTTTAGAAACCAACAGAGCGAAAGTTTGAGGTTAATAAACCGACTAAGATTAGAAACCAATAGAGCGACAGTTTGAGGTTTAGAATCAGATAGTAGATACTAGGTATTGTTTTTAAAGACTGCGACAGCGTTTTAAAACCAATTAAACTTTATTTATTTTCAAAAAGTAATTTTAAAATCAATGGGATAGCGAAAGCATACATCAGAGTTCAAAATTATAATTTACTTCAATAGAGCGAAAGTTTGAGAATAGATTTTTGAATAAATACTTTTTGCTGAAAAAGATATTATTATCATTTTTGGAAAACGAGCCTGTGGAAAGCCGGATTCCTTAGTGTTAACGAAGTACATACCGATATTCGCATTATTATTATTTCAATTAGAATTAAGTTTTATTACCCAGAAATTCCCCAAATTAATTATTCGATAGCTATAGCTTTACACAGTAGTTTAGGTTACGTTAGTTCGATTTATAGTCCCTTAGGTTCGATATCTTTTAAAACTACGCGATAGGGCTGTATACTTGCAGTCTCCTGATTAATTTAGACGATAAAGTCGCGATCAAGTTTTTGGCGCCGTTGCCGGGGACTATTTAAGTTGATATCGTAATTTTATTACGAAGTATAGACTATAGCAACTATTTCTTTTCCCTCTGTGTATGCCAAATACTCGCTCTCAAGGCGCGCCTTTGCATATACCTATATATGATATCGAGCGTTACCTTAGATTAAGGAGACGAATTCAAGAGTATTTAGAACGGAACAACCTTCCTCCGACCAAACTTCCTGACGTTGAAGAACTCAAGAAGATGGCTGATCCTGATGCTCCTTCTCCTCGTCCTCTTAAGGACTATGCTGTTCCTTCTCAAGCAGAGCCTCATAATAGTATTGCTGCTCCTGCTATCGCTCGAAACGATTTCGAGCTAAAACCTTCGCTTCTTTCCGCCGTTCAGCAGAACCAGTTTTCTGGAGCTCCTACTGACGACCCGAATCTTCATTTGTCAGTGTTTGTGCAGTACGCAGACACTGTGAAAGCTAATGGTGTTAACCCTGAGGCGATACGATTGCGCCTATTCCCTTTTTCTCTCAGAGACAGAGCTCGCGCATGGATCCAATCTCTTCCCTCCAACTCAATCACCACATGGGATGAGTTGAAGAAAGTCTTCTTGGCTAGATATTTTCCTCCAAGCAAAACTGCTATGCTCAGAGCCAATATCAATGGTTTCACACAAAAAGACAATGAATCACTCTTTGAAGCTTGGGAACGTTATAAGGACATGCTTAGACTTTGTCCTCATCATGGTTTAGAAGAATGGCTGATCATTCACACGTTCTACAATGGTCTCTTGTATAATACGAGATTGACTATAGACGCCGCAACTGGTGGCGCATTGATGAATAAACCATATACTGAAGCAAGACAACTTATCGAAAGCATGGCTCAAAACCATTACCAATGGGGTACGGAGAGAGTTAGCGTAGAGAAATCTCAAACGAAAGGTGCCATGGTTGAAGTGAATAGTCTGGATCAAGTCAACGCTAAAGTGGAAGCTCTCACTCAAAAGCTCGAGAATCTTACCACCGCTCCCGCAGCTACTGTTGCTGCAATTGCTCAAACTTGCGACTTATGTGGTATTCAATCACATCTTGCTCCAGAATGCCCACTTTTAACAGGAGTTCCAGTTGAACAAGCGAATTACGTACAGGGTAATCCTTACAGCAACACATATAACCCTGGCTGGAAGAATCATCCTAACTTTTCATACAAGAGTAACAACGCGTTATACGCACCTGGACAAGCTCCTGCTACACCACCTGGTTATCCTAAGGCTATCCCAAATCATCCTAATAATGGTCCTAACACGTCTAATGCTCCTAGGAAGTCTAATTTGGAAGTCATGATAGAGCACTTCATCGCTACTCAATCCCAAACCAATAATACTCAATCCCAGACTAATAAGGATGTTCAAAATCAGAATATACACATTAATGAGCAGATTAAGCAATTATCTAACAAGCTTGATGCTTTAGCTACACATAATAAAATGTTAGAAACACAAATCTCTCAGGTAGCTCAACAACAAGCGGCTTCTGCTGCTCCTGCTGGCTCATTTCCTGGACAGCCTCAACCTAAGCCCAAAGGACATGCAAATGCTGTTATCTTAAGAAGCAGAACATAGTATGATGGACCTGTAGATCCCAGAAATAATAACCCAGCTATGCAACAAAATTATGATAAACAATCTGAAACTAAAGATAAAGAAGAAAAGGGAAATCAGAGAGATAATAATGAAGATACCACGCAAAAAGATGAAACTTATGTACCCCCACCACCTTATAAGCCTCGTATCCCATACCCTTAAAGGTTAGCTAAAACTAAGAATGTGGGTCAATTCAAGAAATTCGTGGATCTTCTGAAACAACTTAATGTTACAATTCCTTTTACCGAAGCTATAACTCAAATGCCCTCCTACGCTAAATTCCTTAAAGAGATTCTATCCAATAAGAAAAAGCTAGAGGATAACGAAACCGTCATGCTTACTGCTGAATGTAGTGCAATTATTCAAGACACAATGCCTCCTAAACTCAAAGACCCTGGAAGTTTCTCTATTCCATGTGTAATTGGCAAATTTGTCATAGATAAAGCTTTATGTGATCTTGGAGCCAGTATAAGTGTGATGCCGTTATCTATATGCAAGAAACTTGAAATGGGAGAACTCAGACCAACCAAAATGTCCGTTCAATTAGCAGATAGGTCAATTAAATATCCTGCGGGAGTTCTCGAGAATGTTCCTGTACGCATTGGCCAATTCTATATACCAACCGATTTCATTATCATGGACATAAGGGAGGACGAAGTTACCCCAATCATTCTTGGAAGGCCTTTCTTAGCTACAGCCGGTGCAATTATAGATGTAAAAAGAGGAAAACTTACTTTTGAAGTAGGTGAAGAGAAAATCGAATTTATCCTCTCTCAATTCCTGAAAGCACCTGCAATTGAAGATACTTGTTACTTCATGGATATCATCGATGAATGTAGAAAAGAAGCTGAGCTTGAAAATGAAGACAATCTCGATGAAAATCTGATTAGTAATCTAAGTGAATGCTTAGTTATAGCACCAGATCCTACACAATGTTTAAGGAAACCATCCCTAGAACTCAAAACACTTCCTAAAAATCTAAGATATGAATTCCTAGATTTCGAACTCGAACGACCAGTGATAGTCAACACAGAACTTGGCGAAAACGAAACTGAAAAACTTTTACAAACTCTGAGAAAATATCCAACAGCCTTAGGATATAATATCACTGATCTTAAAGGAATAAGTCCCTCTATCTGTATGCATCGCATTATGCTAGAAGAAGATTGTAAAACTTCAAGAGAACACCAGAGGAGACTAAACCCGATTATGAGCGAGGTTGTGAAAAAGGAAGTTATGAAGTTGTTAGAAGCAGGAATCATATATCCTATATCTGATAGCAAATGGGTTAGCCCTGTGCATGTTGTACCTAAGAAAGGAGGTGTCACAGTAGTCGAAAATGAGAAAGGAGAAATCATAACTAAAAGAGTCGAATCTGGATGGAGGATGTGCATTGATTATCGTAAACTTAACAAAGCCACCAGAAAAGATCATTTCCCTTTACCATTTATTGATCAAATGTTGGAACGTTTAGCTAGACACTCTCATTTCTGTTTCTTGGACGGTTATTCAGGTTTCTTTCAGATACCTATTCATCCTAATGACCAAGAGAAAACAACTTTCACATGCCCTTTTGGAACCTTTGCTTATAGAAGAATGCCATTTGGTTTATGCAATGCTCCTGCAACTTTTCAAAGATGTATGATGGCAATATTTGCTGATTTTCTGGACAATATTATGGAAGTCTTCATGGACGATTTTTCCGTCTGTGGGCAAAGCTTTGAAGAATGTTTAGAAAATTTAGAAAGGGTATTAGAACGTTGTGTGAAGGTTAATCTAGTGCTTAATTGGGAGAAATGCAATTTTATGGTACAAGAAGGAATTGTTGTAGGACACATTATATCCAAAAGAGGAATTGAAGTCGATTCTGCTAAAATCGAAGTTATTGAGAACCTTCAACCTCCAAAAACTGTTAGAGAAATCCGAAGCTTTTTAGGACACGCCGGTTTTTATCGACGATTCATTAAAGATTTCTCTAAGATAACTAAACCCCTAACTGAGCTATTAATGAAAGACGCTGAATTTATCTTCAACGAAAAATGTTTAGAAGCATTTCAAACACTTAAGAAAGCATTAATTTCTGCACCTATAATGCAAACTCCAGATTGGAATGAACCTTTTGAAATAATGTGTGATGCAAGTGACTATGCCGTAGGAGCTGTTTTAGGACAGCGAAAGGATAAAAGACTCCACGTCATATATTATGCAAGCAGAACCCTGGACGAAGCGCAGATGAATTATGCTACAACCGAGAAAGAATTCTTAGCAATGATCTTCGCATTAGACAAGTTTCGTTCCTACTTAGTAGGATCCAAAATAATAATATACACTGATCATGCTGCTATTAGATATCTCCTAGCCAAAAAGGACGCTAAACCTAGGCTCCTGAGATGGATATTGCTACTACAAGAGTTTGATTTAGAAATCAAAGATAAGAAAGGAACCGAAAACGTGGTAGCAGATCATCTCTCTAGACTAGAAAATCTTAAACATGAACAAGTGCCGATCGATGATGAATTCCAGTATGATAAACTAATTGCCCACTTGGAAGACACAGAACCAGATAAACTCATGGAAACCACCTTAGCCGTCTCCTCAGTGCCTTGGTATGCCGATTTCGTAAACTACCTCGCTGCAGGCGTTTTACCACCTGAACTTACCTACCAACAGAAGAAGAAATTCTTCCATGATCTTAAACAGTATTATTGGGATGAACCTTTACTTTTCAAGAGAGGTCCCGATGGAATTTTCCGCCGATGTGTGCCAGAAGAAGAGATAGAAAACATTATAAAACACTGTCATTCTACACCTTACGGAGGACATGCGAGTACATCCAAAACTTGTGCAAAGATTTTACAATCCGGTCTCTATTGGCCTAATTTATGGAAAGACGTACATGCCACCATCTTAAAATGCGACCGGTGCCAACGCACCGATAATATATCTAGACGTGACGAAATGCCACAAAAAGGCATTTTAGAAGTCGAAATCTTTGATGTGTGGGGGATAGACTTTATGGGACCCTTTCCATCTTCATCCGGTAACAAGTATATACTCGTGGCTGTGGATTATGTCTCAAAATGGATCGAAGCTATAGCTTCTCCAACAAATGACACCCGAGTGGTAATTAAGCTGTTCAAGAACATAATTTTTCCTAGGTTCGGTGTACCCAGACTCGTTATAAGTGATGGTGGATCTCATTTCATTTCCAAAATCTTTGAAAAATTATTAGGAAAATATGGAGTTCGACATCGCATAGCTACACCTTACCATCCTCAAACTAGCGGACAAGTTGAAGTTTCAAATTGCGAGATAAAACAAATCCTCGAAAAAACTGTCGCTACGTCCAGAAAGGACTAGTCCTTTAAACTTCACGAAGCTTTATGGGCTTATAGAACTGCCTATAAAACTCCCATCGGTACCACCCCTTTCAAGCTTATTTATGGTAAGTCATGCCATCTCCCAGTTGAGTTAGAACACAAGGCCTATTGGGCCATTAAGAATCTAAACTTAAGTTACACTGCCGCTGGAGAGAAGCGTATCCTGGATATTAATGAATTGGAAGAACTTAGACAGGATGCGTACGAAAATGCTAGGATTTACAAAGAGCGCACAAAGAAATGGCACGATAAGCATATATCTAGGAAGAATTTTAACATAGGTGACTTGGTATTACTATTTAACTCACGATTAAAATTATTTCCTGGAAAATTACGATCTAGGTGGTCCGAACCTTTTGAAATTACTCGAGTTTATCCAAGTGGTGCAATAGAGATTAAGGGACCTTCGATTGAACCGTTTATAGTAAACGGGCAGCGTTTAAAACATTACCACCTAAATGAACTCGAGGGAACTTCTCAAACGATAAATCTAGACGAGCCACACGCTCGATTAGAAGCCTAGTTTTTAGTCTTATTTGTCGAGCTTACGACATAAAACAAAGCGCTTTGTGGGAGACAACCCACCGTTTTTTATTTATTTCTTTATTTCCTTCTTCTTATTTTTCATTTCTTCTTTAGGCTATTTTTAACAAAAATAAAAAAAAACAAAAAGATGTCATCTATTGCCGAGATTCCCATATAATCTCTCCAAGACATGATGGTCGGTTTACATTGGTGATAAATCGTCGTCCAATTCCTGATATTGTGTTACCTTGTCCGAATCGTATCGACGTATGAGTCCGTGCAAATTGGCGTTATGCTCTTGATGCACCTGCCGCCCAACAACCAGATAATCCCGCTGCAAATTTCGCAGCCATGCAGGCTCATATGCTTCGTCAAGATCAGTTGTTCCATGCCATGCAACAAAACCAGGCTGAGACTTTATGTCTCGTACAAGAAGTACAACGTGATCAACAAGAGATGCGACGCGAACAACAACAATATGCCTTTCGCCATGATCGTAACCTCGAATCTTTGCAAGCTCGCATAGCAGACACACTTCATCTTAATGATTCTAATTCTGACGTAGGACGAAGACCCCGTACTAGAGGACGAAGAACAAGAGCTCCTGATTCTCAAAGAAACGAGTGATCGCCTTTCTCTTTTCATCTGATTCTCCTTTGTTTTTATCGCATTGAGGACATTGCTCCTTTTAAGTATGGGGGAGTCAGATCATTTCCTTGTTCATTTCCATTTCCCTTGCTCTCTTTGTAGTATTTTTCCTTTTATTTATTTTCTTGTATTGCAAAATTTCAATTCAATAAAATACTTATTTATGCAAATTTTAATCTCTTATACAAAAATTTAAATTTGTGCTTACTCGAATTCCCCCTATTTCTTGAGCCATAACGAATAAAATAAAACAATTTTAAACACGCATTTATAAAACATTATTCAACTAGTATTAAGGTTGCCTATTATAAATAAGAATTCGAGCAACTTAGCAAAATTGCTATCGTCTTAACACTTCAAAACCCCCGATGTGTTGGATCGATTTAAGTACTTATTATACCAAAACCTTTAAAACTTAGTTTTAGATTAGCCCCGAGTAGTTTATTAAGCAGTCGGCACCGCCATAAAACACAAACTACGTGGAGAGCTGATGAATATAAGTGATTGATCAAATATTCTTAAGAAATTGCTTTTATCTGAAGATGCACTTATTAAGTTAGATGATCCTTACCAAATCATTTAATCCAACAGTTGCAGAAACTATAAATTTAAATGCATAATAATCCATTATAAATTGGTTCAGTGGTCCCTGGTGCTGAACTTGGTAGGGCGAATCACGGTTCGATCCCCCGCAATTTTTAATTGGAAAAAGGGAGTACCATATGATTAAATTACCAGAACTCCTAGCTGGCTTACTAAGATCAAATTCACTAACCAGTTACTCCACTATGTGCGTGTAAGGTAAAGGGCTTAATGTGATTGCACTAGAATGAAAACGGGTGAAATAAAACATAGTATTAGGTTAAGCTATAATGATATGACTTAAATTGGTCTGCTTAAATGGGATTATCCAGTGTTCCTACGGTAACTTTGGTGTTTAAGTTCGACTTAAATTCTCTAACAAAAAAAATTTTTTTTTTCAACTTGCAACCTGGTACGAAGTGATGCATGCTTTTATATCTGTGTTTAACTGCGCGTCAGTGATTTTCACCTTTTCACTTTTGCTTGAGGACAAGCAACGGTTTAAGTATAGGGGAGTTTGATAACGCAACTTTATATAGTATATTTGATTTAATTTTCATAGGTAATGTTAGTATTTTTATTTAATTATTTCATTTTATTTCCATATTACGCCGGTATTTTTATTGTTTCAGGTATTTCATTTTATTTAGACAAAGTGAGCAAAGTGAAGAAATTGAGAGAATTATTGGACTAAGTGTGCAAGAAATGAAGAGAAGGGGTGTGCAAAGCAATGATGATGGATCAAAAAGGGTCTATTATCTCCAAACGGGCCCAAACGAATTCAAACCCACGCAGGCAAGAAAACCCTAAAAGCGCATGCAAGAGTGAGACGCACGTCTCAACTCTTCTCCTACAATTGAGGCGCCCACCTCGGACTTTCCCCTTAGTGGGAGGCACCCGTCTCAGCATGGTCAATGGAGAACAAGTCAATTGAGACGCCCGTCTCAACGTGGGCAAGGAAAAACGAGAAATTAAAGGATAAGTGGGACACAAAAATATCTGAAGAGGTGGTTACGTTCGAGAACTATAAGAGGACATTAGAAAGTGAAAATTGGATCGTTTTTTGCTTAGAATTTTTCCAGTTTTCAGAATTTTTACTTTCATTGCATTTACTAGTTTCCAGTGTAATTCGATTCCTAGTAGTTATTTTTCCAGCCAGTTTTCTTTTCCTTTTCGAATACTTAGAATTTATTCCCGTTAAAGAACGAAGATTCTGTACGGATTGATTCAAGCTTCAAAGATTGTTTCCAGCATTATTTAATTCAGGTTCCTTATTTATATGCTTTAATTAATTATTTGCATGAGAATATTTATTTAGCCATGAATTTATTTATGATTGTTAATTCCTTTAATGTATCCATGTCTGTTTTTATGAGTATGTCTGGCTAAATCATTTAAATATCGGTATGTAACGAGTTAATTTGAATGGATCCGGAATAAACAGGCTTGATCATATTTTATAAAATAAACACTTTTTCTGATTTAGTTATCTAGTTTATTTTGTTAAAAAGGTTTAGAAACCAACAGAGCGAAAGTTTGAGGTTAATAAACCGACTAAGATTAGAAACCAATAGAGCGACAGTTTGAGGTTTAGAATCAGATAGTAGATACTAGGTATTGTTTTTAAAGACTGCGACAGCGTTTTAAAACCAATTAAACTTTATTTATTTTCAAAAAGTAATTTTAAAATCAATGGGATAGCGAAAGCATACATCAGAGTTTAAAATTATAATTTACTTCAATAGAGCGAAAGTTTGATAATAGATTTTTGAATAAATACTTTTTGCTGAAAAAGATATTATTATCATTTTTAGAAAACGAGCCTGTGGAAAGCCGGATTCCTTAGTGTTAACGAAGTACATACCGATATTCGCATTATTATTATTTCAATTAGAATTAAGTTTTATTACCCAAAAATTCCCCAAATTAATTATTCGATAGCTATAGCTTTACACAGTAGTTTAGGTTACGTTAGTTCGATTTATAGTCCCTTAGGTTCGATATCTTTTAAAACTACGCGATAGGGCTGTATACTTGCAGTCTCCCGATTAATTTAGACGATAAAGTCGCGATCATTAAGCCAAGCATTGAATGCATTATACAAGAATAATTCCATTTTTGGGAGAAAGGCAACATTGCCATTTTGAAAAAGCAAGCTTTATGCAAAGTCAGCTTGCATTGAGCCTTGCACTTGTTTTTTCTGCACAAACACCCCCTACTTAATCAGAACAAGTATGTTTAAAGGTCTCAGTCCCCCTACAAACTTGGTACTACACCTTGAAACCATGCTTTCTAGCCTTGCTTCAAAAACAAGTAACCAAGCAAACATGTGAGTTTTTGAAATCTGAGTTGTTACAAGACTTAAGAACTTTTGCTTATAAGTAGGCACACTATTTGCAAGTTGAGACACGAAGGCTAAGACTCCAAAACACTCCCAAATACTTTGCAACTCAGAATCTGCCATAACTTGACAGTTTTGAACCTCACATAGCCATCTCCAAATCCACTCGTGCGTATTAAGTTTCGACCACCCAAACACTTAATATACATCATATCAAAGTGATCCAGGCCCTTGTTCCCTCACTGTAACTCCTCCATCACCATACACCATTTTCAAATATCAAGCTTGCAGGTTTAGTTGAGTAGAGAGATTCAGGGACTTTCAAGATAAAGTAAGGGTTGGAATACACTCAGGGAGGTCCAGGCAAGCTAAACAAATCCTCAGGCCTTCTCAAAAATTGCTCAAACTCCATTCATGATTCCAGCTGCAAGAGGTAAAAACTCAAACTTCTATCTCTTCATACAAGCATCATTTGGTCCCGATTTGTGAAAACAAGATGTAGATATCCTTGCTCTAAAGCTAACCATGTTCATAGTTTTCATTTATATTAACTGTGTATAGAGAATTTTGGATTTAAAGTTTCTGCAAAAAATAGGTTTCAAATTAGGGCCAGTAAAATTAGATGTTATCTTTGACTTTTAGTTTACATAAGTTATATGTTTGAATTCGTGGGAAGAAACACCACAACTTTCATGTTTGAACTTTCCATTTTTATGGAGAAATGAGGAAGATACAGGTGGTCCGGCCATGGCTCAAGGTTGAAGATGAAGTTGCCTTCAAGAAGCAGTTTCTAATATATATTTGTGGTTTTGTTTATGTAAACGGATGTACAGCCACCCCAGTGGTAAGGCAGCGCGCGTAATTGCTAGAGGTCATTGGTTCGAGCCTCAACGCGCTGTCTTTTGTATTTTCTCACATTTTTACACTTTTTTTTGTCCCTTGCAGCGCTGGGCTTCTGTTTCATGGGCCTAGGGATTTTTTCCTAACATTTACACCCTGTTTACTTGTGACACCCCTGACCCATTATCATTTTATTTATTTATTTTATTCTCATTTTATTTTCTTAAATATATTTTTATTAATATAAAAAATCATAAAAAATATATAAAAATGATAGATTTATGTTTTGGCTTATTTTATTTTATTTCTCTCACAAAAAAATATTTTTATTTAGTTATATATTGTCTATTTTTATTAAATAACCTTGTAAATTAAATTAGAACTATGTTAATATTTATTTTTTCTTTATACCCATTAAATATATTATTTTAATATTAAAAAGGACCAAAAATATTTCATAATACTACAATCTATTTTTTTAAGACAAAAAAATATAAAAATACAAAAATACTTTTTTCTTAAAAACTCATGTTCTTTCAATCAAAATAGAATTAGGGTTTTTATTCAAAAAGAATATTTTCTTAATTAATTTATTTTCTTAATTAATTTAAGCTAATTTAATTTTGATTTATTTATTTCTTTTCTCATTAGGTTTAGGTTAAAACTTTTTCACATAAAAAACCAAACAAAAATCTTCTTTGCATTTACATATTCTTGCATATTTAGTTCATCTTGTATACTATTTATTCCAATTATTTGTACATATTCAATTTGGTTGTAATAGATTAATTAGGTTTACATTATTGCAATCCCCATTCATAAATTGTATACCCCCCTCCCACAAATGATGTAATAGCATAGTAACTTTAAATTTCACAATTTATCGCTTTTACAAAATATGCTAGTAATTAGGGTTTGTATGGAAAGAATAAAACCAATCAAATAGAAAACCCTAATCCAAGACAAAAACAAGCATGAAAATGACACATTTTTCACACAAGCACCCCTAGGGTTATGTCACTTGGTTGCCTTATATAAAATGGCCATATTACGCATGTAAGGTGTCTTAGCAAAAAAAAAACAAATACAAGATCATAGTCCCTCGATGACACTATTTAAAGTTGCCTTACAAAATGATCTTAGTCCCTAAAAATGCTAAGATACCTTGAAATATTGCTAATCATGGTTATACGATGACCCACGCCCGTCCCGTTTACATCCAAAGATAGGGTTGCTTACCAAATCAATGGTAAGACAACAATTTCAAAGGAAAAGAAAATGAACAAGAAAGACATTTGAGCAGGTAGACCGCTCCTAATTACTTGCTCCATTTCAAAACAAACATCCTTGCTATTTTCAAAACAAACACACACATTTCCAAACATCTTACAAACATTGAAAACATTTTCAAAAAGATCAACATCTTTGTATACATTCTTACGAACGAGAATCATTACAAAAATTGCCTAAACAATGGCCTCTTTTACAAAATACTTTCAAAAACCACACAAAGCACAATTTCAAACAAAAGTAAGTGATCTAGCAAATAACTAAGAGCCCATGGTTAACCATGGATGAAAATGGTGATAATACCTTCCCTTTTCATAATCTACCCCCCGAACTCAAGAAACAATCTCAAAGGTCTTTCCTGTGCTTTTTCACCTTTCCTTTTTGGATAAAAGAAAAGTCGGTGGCGACTCTTACTAAACTGCAACATTTGTGATCAAACGCAAAAAAATCAAGTCAGTTCTCCCACCGCATCACAGAACTGGCGACTCTGCTGGGGAAAATTCTAAAAGTTGGGTTACCTTAGGGCTAAATCACATTTATTTGCTTACATTGTTTGACTTGTATGCTTTACATTATGGTTCTTTGTTTGGGTTTGAATCCTCTACCCAGATTTGGGATACATTATCGGTAAGTAGCAATACGTTGTGGAAACTGTGCGGGGTATACCGACATGGTCTGAGCAATAGCTACATTAGTGCGACATATTTGTGGGTACTAGTAGCCTTTGAGTTGATCAAAGAGAATACGGGGCCACTGAGTGATGTCATGAAGCACTAATGAACTTATAGAACCTTTACTTGACCAACTTGGCCTTTAGGATGTAGTGAGATGACCGACTTTGGTGCAGTCCGAAGTTGGTAGATACTCGATACTAGACTCATTGAGATTTGGTTTCTTAGGATATTTCGGTCGCCATTAAAGAGGTTTGAGCTGAAACAATGACCAAGAAAAAAAACCAGTGATATTGAGCTACTTAGAACCCGGTTACTATTACTAGGACAGGTTTGAGTCAACTAAACTTCAAGAGGGTACTTACCTATAAAGCTCCATGCAAGCCTAAACCTAAGGACTTGTTTGCTTTGTTTTGTATATGCATGCTTGTACATAACATCATGAACATCATGAAAATCATATACATCCACTAACCATTTCAAGGATTTTGGGATTCATCTTTGTTCTTGTTTTGTAGAATATGGATTCACTTTGCAGGAAAACTATTCAAGTCAACCTTGTGAGAATCCCTCCACAACTTAAGGAACTAGCTTCAAGGATTCCTGAAAACTCTCCATTCACCGAGAGGCATGGTCGCCTACTCAACTTGGTCACCTCCAACACAGATGAGGACATGATGAAGGTGCCCTTTCAGTTCTTTGATCCTTTACACCAATGCTTCACATTTCCCAACTATCAACTTGTGCCTACTTTAGAAGAATTCTCCCAACTCTTGAAGATTCCAATTCTCAGTCAACTTTCTTTCAACGGTACAGAAAGAGATCTAAATCCAGAAGAGATCGCTCAAGCTCTACACTTGCACTCATCTGATGTCACAACTCATTGGGAAACAAGAAGTGGTGTCAAAGATTTCTTAGAAAAGTTCCTGTTTGAGAATGACCAAAGCTGTTGGAATTCCTTGGACTTGCAAGCCTTTGAGGAAATTGTGGCTCTCCTCATCTATGGAATGGTTTTGTTTCCAAATCCTGACCAACTCATAGATGTGAGTGCCATCAAAATCTTCATATCCCGCAACCCGGTGCCTACATTGCTAGGAGATATCCTACACTCTTTTCACACTCGCACAATGAGGAAAAGAGGTGTACTTATGTGTTGCACTCCTCTATTGGAAGGATGGTTTATTTCTCATCTTCCCCAATCTATATTAAAGAATGAGCAAGGTTCAAAGTGGTCACAAAGGTTGATGACGCTCAAACATTCAAACATTCATTGGTGCTCCCGATCCAAAGAAAATGTTATCATTGTCAACCGTTGTGGGGAATTTCCTAATGTCCCTTTACTTGGAATTAGGGGAGGTATCACCTACAACCCTTGTTTAGCCTTAAGACAGTTTGGTTATGCCCGAAGGGATGGCCCGCACGAGATGCTGATTCAAGTATTGGTATTCAACTACGACAACAATGATCAAGGTCTTCGCCAGAGATTTATATGAGCTTGGAGGATGTTAAACAAAGTGGATAGAAAGACTTTGGGGAACAAGAATTCTATCCCTCTTGAGCCTTACCTCAAATGGGTACGAACTCGTGCTCAGAGTCTTATGATGCCTTACCCCTCTATTCTCCGGGTAATCATTGAGCCTGTCATGGGGGGAGATGTTCCATACACTATCCTACATCCTGACACGCCCAAATATCTTTAAGACCTACAAAGGGATTGTATATAACTCAAAGGAGAGCGAGATACTTTCGAAGCCCAATTCTATGCAAGCGAGAAGAAGGTTTTGGAACTAACTAGGCTACTTCATAAGGAGCAGACTCTCAATGCCTACATTGCACCAAAGAGGATGCACACTACTTTTCTATCTTAGAGCTTTTGTATTATTTTGCCCAAGGGGCATTGATGTACTCAAACTTTATCTTATTAATATAACGTGTGTTTCCTTCTTGTTTAAAACAAATTTGAATCTTTGAAATCCTTGAAAACATTGCATATGCACATACCATTCATCATAACATAAGCAGGTTTTTGCAACAAGTCTCCTCATCTCTCTACTGTTTATTTCAATAAGATGGATCTTGAACAAACAGTGAAAGACCTTCAAGCTCAGAATACACAGTTTCAACAGTTGCTCTTGTCCCTAGCTAAGGGACAAGAATAATTGAAAACTTTGCTGGCTGAAGAGAGGAAAAAGAAGACAAAGAAGGTAACCGGAGTCTTAAACAAGAGAAGAATATTTCACGGGCAGACAAGAAGGACTTTGGACTTTGCAACAACATTCGGTGAAAGAGACAACCAAGATGGTAAAGGAAAGGAAACAGTTGTCCTGTCAGAATCAGAGGAAGAAGAGGAAGAAGAGGACTACTCTGAGGAACAGTACCCTCCAGCTGATGACAAGTATAAACATCTCAAAGAGCGTTTGAGCGTGATGGAAATCCAAAAGGTCCCAGGCTTAGACTTTAAGGAATTGGGTTTGGTGTCGGGGATTGTGATTCCTCCGAAATTCAAAGCACCTGTATTTGCTAAATATGATAGAGTTTCATGCCTTAAAATGCATCTCCGATCATATGTGAGGAAAATTCAACCCCATACCGCTGATAAAGACTTATGGGTACACTTCTTCCAAGACAGTCTGTCTGGGACTCAACTTGACTGGTTTTACCAATTAGAAAGAGCCAACATTCAAAATTGGGAAGATCTTGCTGCGGCTTTCTACAAACAGCATCAGTACAATGCTGATTTGGCTCCTACCTATACTCAACTCCAGAGTATGGCCATGGTTTCCAATGAAGGTTTCAAGGACTATGCGCGAAAATGGAGAGATTTGGCTGGAAGAGTTCAACCCCCTCTGTTTGAGAGAGAATTGGTAGACATGTTCTTGGGCACCTTGTCTGGTCCCTTCTTCAATCATTTAATCAGAAGTTCATCTGCATGTTTTACTGAACTAATATTGGCCAGAGAGAGGATAGAAGCCAGTATAAAGAATGGAAAGATCCAGAAAGACACATCTTCTTCTACAGCTGTAAGGAAGCCCTTTATCAGAAAGAAAGAGGAGGCACCTGTATACCCACAAAGAAACCAAGATAGGACCGAATGCCGACTAATGGTGGGGGCTGTTATGATCCCAAAACCTGCATCTGATCAGCAAATAAATAATCAACCAAGGATGGAAAGGCCAGTCAGGCAATTCACCAGAATCAACATGACCCCGTCTCAAGTATTACCTTAGTTACTAAGATCCAACTTGGCGACCTTGAAAGAAGCTCCGAAAAACCCCAATACAACATCTCCTCATTACCATCCCAATGCCCGTTGCGCATATCACTCTGAAAGTCCTGGTCACGATACTAATAACTGTTGGGCCCTAAAGAACAAAATACAAGACCTCATTAAAGCAAAAGAAATTGAGTTGGATGCGCATGAAAATCCAAATGTCATTTATGCCCATATGACCAGACATGGCCATAATACTAATGCCATTGAGGAAGATTTGTTTGTTACCTCAGTTGATGAACTCATGACCTCACTCCCGAATATTAAAATGAATTTGTTAAATGCCGGTGTATTCCCAGGCTGTGGTGAAGTTTGCCATCTTTGTTTGTCCTTCCTGACCAGCTGTCCTTTGTTGAAAATAGGCGTTCAATGCCTAATAGATAACAAATAGATTTTGTTCAAAAAGACTCCTGTTCCACCTATCCTCTTTGAAGATGTTTCTATCATTACCATTTCCGCCAATTCTTCAAGGGTCTCCACCAAAAGACCCATTAGGATTACATCAGTTCCGAAAGCAGATCCTTTAATAATCATAATGCCTGGACCAGTCCCATATACACCAGACAAAACCATACCATGGAATTATGGAGGGGATGTCTATTAGCATGGTATCAAATAGGACTAGTCAGCTGCCGAAGATTCAAGCTCCGAGAAGGTCAACTCCGATATTAGTAACATTACAAGAACTAGCAAAATTACCCGAAGTGGTAGGATCTTTTCTCTAGAAATTACTCCCCCAAAAGCAGTTTCTGGACCCGTAATCATCCCTGTGGATGCTTCAAAGGTTACCCCCACACCTATAATAATCTATGCAAATACTCCAATTGACAAAGCTGTTACAACCCCTGTAATCATTCTTACTGACACTCCTGCTGCCAAGTTAACCGAGGCTCGAGGGAAAGGTGTTATGATTGAGCCTGTCCGGACGAAGGCTCAGTCATTGACTATCCATGAGACCTCCAAGAAAGAAATGGAGGAGATCTTAAAAATTATAAAGAGAAGCGACTACGATGTAGTTAAACAACTGGGGAAAACTCCCTCTAAAATCTCCATGCTGGCGTTACTACTATGCTCCGAGGCACATGCTAAAGCCTTGGTGAAGTTATTAAAAACCGCCCATGTACCTCAAGAGACTTTTGCCGATCAGTTTCAAGATTGCGTAGCCAGCCTAACTGCAGACAATGGTTTAGGTTTTTCAGATGCTGATCTGACGCCTAGGGGAAGGAAGCATAATGAGGCATTGCATGTCTCAGTGGAATGTAGAGGCACAACTCTGGCGCATGCTTTGGTGGATACTGGCTCATCTCTGAATGTATTACCCAAGAAAGCTCTTGATAGACTTGACTGTGAGGGGTTGACTTTGAAGCCAAGCAACATAGTGGTAAGGGCTTTTGACGGCTCGAAGAGGATGGTGCATGGGGAGGTAGACATTCCTATAAAGGTTGGAACCCAAACCTTCAATTTAACTTTTTATGTGATGGACATCCTCCCTTCATACTCCTGCTTGCTAGGCCGACCATGGATCCATAATGCTGGCACTGTTACTTCTACGTTGCACTAGATGTTGAAATATCCAGTTCAAGGGAAGATTATCACTGTTCATGGAGAGGAAGAATACATGATCAACCATCTCAATTCCTTCAGATATGTGGAATTAGACGGTGAATTCATTGGAACTCCATTTCAACACTTTGAAGAGGTCCCTCAAGATGTGACAGTGACCAAGGTTGTTCCCAAGGTTACCATGCCTCTACTCCGGATGTCGTTGCTGAAAGATACCAAAGCAGTGATAGAGGAAAGATGATGCACTATCTGGGGACAACTCCCATATATCCCATAAGTCTGACAAGTTTGGCCTAGATTTCACTTCAAGTGCCCAAAAGGCTATACGCCGTGCCCGTGCTGGAGGGCCACCCTTGAAAATCAGCAACCGTGAAGTCAACGCAGTCGAAGATGGTGAAGATAGTTGCAACCTGGAGGATTGGATCTTCCAAACTATCAATGGGGGGCTCAGCAATTGGGAGGCTAGAGACTTTGTCCCAATCACTTTCATCCCTCAGTAATTTGTCTTTACATTTTATTAGATCTATAATATTCAAAATAATTCGCACTCTTAAAACCTTGTGTCTTACCCGTGGCACAATGATCCATTTGTAAGGTTTATTATCTCATTTTTCATATGACATCAATGAATCATGGACGTTTTCACATACAAACTTTTGCGCTCATTGTTTTTCTTTTACATTTTACTTTCTTTCAAAGATAGCTATACTCTTACACACACCCACACTCACAATGGAGGTATACATCCATTCGGGGTCCCATGGGTAACGATACTGCTATGCACTTTCGGGACACTGAGAATCTAATCTACCAAGCCGAAGACGAAGGTGAGGAAGATTGTGAAGTACCAGGGGAACTCTCCAGACTATTACAACAAGAAGAGAGAACCATTCAGCCTCACGAGGAACCCGTGGATACGATCAACCTAGGTACCGAAAAGGATAAAAAAGAGGTCCAAGTGGGTGCCAATCTGGAACCCAGTATCAAGAGGCGTCTGATTCAGTTGTTACATGATTATGTCGAAGTCTTTGCCTGGTCATATGAAGACATGCCAGGATTTGATGAAGATATTGTGGTACATTGTCTGCCTACAAGAGAGGATTGCCCGCCAGTAAAACAAAAGGTTCGTCGAATAAGGTCGGATATGTCAAAAAAGATTAAAGCAGAGGTCATGAAGTAATTCAACGCTGGATTCTTGAATGTCACCTCTTACCCCCAATGGGTTTCCAATGTTGTTCCCGTGCCCAAAAAGGACGGAAAAGTGCGAATGTGTGTGGACTACCGAGATTTGAATAGGGCAAGCCCTAAGGATTATTTTCCACTCCCCCACATTGATATCCTAGTTGACAATATGACATAACACAAAGTGTTTTCCTTCATGGATGGATTCTCAGGTTACAACCAAATCAAAATGGCTCATGAGGATATGGAGAAAACAACATTTGTCACGCAGTGAGGCACTTTTTTCTACAAGGTTATGCCATTCGGACTGAAAAACGCTGGGGCAACCTATCAGCGTGCCATGGTAGCTCTATTTCACGACATGATACATCACGAAATAGAAGTCTACATGGACGATATGATAGCCAGATCTCAAACAGAGGAATATAATCTTGATCACTTACAAAAACTATTTGAGAGACTGAAGAAGTACAAGCTGAGGTTGAATCCAAACAAATGCACATTTGGAGTACGGTCTGGTAAACTCTTAGGCTTTGTCATCAGTAACAAAGGTATCGAGGTCGATCCTGCCAAAGTTAAAGCAATATAAGAGATGCCCGTTCCTCGTACTGAGAAGGAAGTCAGAGGATTCTTGGGACATTTGAACTATATTTCCAGATTCATTTCTCACCTGACATCTACTTGTGAGCCAATCTTCAAACTATTGAAGAAAGATCAAGTAGTCAAATGGAATGATGAATGCCAAGTTGCTTTTGAAAAAATCAAGGAATACTTACAAGAGCCTCCTGTGTTGATGCCACCTGTCGAGGGAAGACCATTGATCATGTATCTGTCTGTTTTAGAAAACTCAATGGGGTGTGTATTGGGGCAGCATGACGAGTCTGGCCGAAAAGAGCACGCTATTTACTACCTGAGCAAAAAGTTTACCGACTGTGAAACTAGATATTCACTGCTCGAGAAAACTTGCTGCGCTCTGGCATGGGCTGCTCGCCGGCTAAGACAGTATATGCTGACTCATACTACCTTGTTGATATCTAAAATGGATCCGATAAAATACATCTTCGAGAAGCCTGCTCTTTCTGGGAGAATAGCGAGATGGCAGATGATCCTAATAGAATATGACATACAATATACTACCCAGAAAGAAATAAAGGGCAGTGTATTAGCTGATCACCTTGCTCACCAAGCTGTAGAAGACTACCAGTCCATGAAGTTCGAATTCCCAGATGAAGACATAATGACATTAGACAACTGTGAAGAATTCAGGCCATATGACGGACCTGAACAAGGATCCCGATGGACCCTGTTCTTTAATGGAGCATCCAATGCACTGGGCAATGGTATCGATCTTGTACTCATATATCCAAAAGGGTGTCATACTCCCTTTACTGCCAGACTTTGCTTCAACTGTACAAACAACATGGCAGAATACAAAGCGTGCATCTTTGGTCTCAGAGCTACCATAGACTTGGGGATCAAATCATTGGATGTATTTGGAGATTCAGCCTTGGTCATCAGTCAGATCAAAGGAGAATGGGACACCAAACACCCAAACCTTATCCCTTACAAAGAACATGTTTTGACATTGCTACCACATTTTTAGAAGATTACCTTCGAGCATTTCCCGCGAGAAGAAAATCACTTAGCAAATGCTCTAGCCACAATGTCATCTATGTTTAAACTTAATTGGGATAACGAGGCTCCCCAAATCACCATTGGACGAACGGAGGAACCAGCGCACTATCACGAGATTAATACTGAAGAAGTGGTGGATCAGCCTTGGTTTCACGAAGTCAAGAGGTATCTCGAGACTCAGGAATATCTAGAAGGAGCTTCAATCAATGATATGAAGTTCTTAAGGAGGTTTCCTGCTAAGTTCTTCCTTAGTAACGACATCCTGTACAAACGCAATTATGACTCTGTGTTACTTCGGTGCGTAGATAAGGTTGAAGCTGAAAGGATCATGCTGAATTACATGACGTCACTTTTGGCACCCATTCCAGTGGGCATACGATGGCAAAGAAAATCCTATGGGCAGGCTATTACTGGTCGACCATGGAAGCAGATTGCTATCAACACTCTCGAACCTGCCATAATTGTTAGATTTATGTTGACAAGGTGCATGTACCTCCGGTTCCTCTGAATGTCTTGACAACTCCTTGGCCCTTTGCTATGTGGGGGATTAATATGATTGGGGAAATCAAGCCAACAACCTCCAATGGACACCGCTTCATCCTAGTGGCCATTGACTATTTTACAAAGTGGGTTGAAGCAGCCTCTTTCGCCTCTGTTACCAAGAATGTTGTTGCCCGTTTCATCACTAACAATGGTACAAATCTCAACAACACTATGATCACCGCCTTGTGCGAGCAATTCAAGATTCAGCATCATAATTCTTCTCCCTATCGGCCAAAGATGAATGGTGCTATAGAAGCTGCAAATAAAAGCATTAAAAAGATCATACAGAAAATGACAGTCACATACAAGGACTGGCATGAGATGTTACAGTTCTCTCTCCACGGGTATCGTACCACAACTCGCACATCAACTGGGGAAACACCCTATTCTCTGGTTTACGACTTGGAAGCTGTCTTGCCTATCGAGGTCTAGATCCCCTCTCTGAGAATTATGAAGGATGCAGGGATGAACAAAGACGATTGGATCCAGACTCGACTTGATTAACTGAACTTGATTGATGAGAAAAGACTTACTGCTATTTGTCATGGTCAAATGTATCAAAAATGGATGATCAAGGCTTTCAACAAAAAGGTCAGACGCCAAGTGTATCAAGCTGGAGATCTGGTGATCAAACGCATCATACTGCCACAAGGTGATCCCAGGGGCAAGTGGACTCCTACCTATGAAGGACCATTTGTAATCAAAAACATTTTTTCTGGTAAGGCAATGATCATGACCACCATGGATGGTGACGACCTGCCGCATCCTGCAAATGCGAACATAGTCAAAAGATACTACGCATAAGAGACCCGCTAGGTTGACACACCTAGCAAAACAAGGGCATCCCGACGAATCAAAAAGGTTCGGGCAAAAGTTAGGGATAAAAAAAAATATGTACACCCGGCAAGTTGAAAACCCGAAAGGGCGACTTGGGCAAAAAAGGGTTTCCCGGTGGACTGAAAACCCGAAATGGCGGTCCAGGCAAAAGTTAGGGATTTAAGGCGTACGACTATGTCCCGTTGGATCATCCCACTGACAACCTTTGGCTTCAACTCACAAATTCAGCGGTTCTGATTAATTTAATCAGCTCCAGACAAGGCAACAAATAGACAAGACGCTCGGAGATACGAAGGCTATAGCAGAATGGAAACCCCATGGGATTTTTACACATAGCTATCTTTTCTTTGTATCGAAATTTTCATTGCTTTTTTTACGACGACATTCTCTTACTAGAATGTTTGTCTCCCTGTACAAAGTACTTACTCAATGTCAATACAAAGATATCTCTTTGAAAGTAAAAAACTATCTGTTTTTCCTCACGCTTGTGTTTTATTTGGGAAAAACGTCCAATGAATCATTGTCGAACATATGCATTTGAACATAATTACTGTTTACAAATAAACAAAATTAAAAAAGGCAATTGCTGATGGGTTGAAGGGATATGGAAATACCTCTAGGCTATTCCATAAGAAATCCCCACAATATGCCGTTTAATCCCCATCGGAACAAAACTCCCAGTTATCACTCCCCAGTAGAAGTCGTCAAAATTTCTCAGGATTTCCCAATGGAATTTTTTAAGCAGTATACGGTATTTCCCTTAAAATAGAGCTTAACAGAAATTCATCAACACTTAGGCTTCACAAACATGAATACTTATACTCCGTATCCTCAGTAGCAGTCATGGATCTATTTTCCCCAATCCAACAGCAGTGCAGCAAACTATTTCACATACGCATACATTTCATCCATATATCATAAACATTGATAAAGAAAATGCATTATACTATGCATTTCATACAACATAAACATATTGTTTTAGCTAACATTTCACCCTTTTCAGGATAATGTTAACAGCTACCATTAACAAAATTCCAAAATCTTCAGATACAGTTCAGATACGCTCCAAATACGGATGCCATTCTAATGCTCATTCAGATTCAACTTTCAGATACAGTTCATATACGCTCCAGACATGGATGCCATTCTGATACTCATTCAGATTCAGCTTTCAGATACAGTTCAGATACGCTCCAGATACAGATGCCATTCTGATACTCATTCAGATTCAACTCTCAGATACAGTTCAGATACACTCCAGACACGGATGCCATCCTGATACTCATTCAGATTCAGCTTTCAGATACAGTTCAGATTCACACCAGATACAGATGCCATCCTGATACTCATTCAGATTCAGACTTCCAGATATAGTACAGATACGCTCCAGAAACGGACGCCATTCTAGTATTCATTCTTTCAGCTTAAAAATTACAATTCAACAATCACTTTTGGATGGCATCTACCAGCCGATCTCTAACAACTTTCTAGCACCTCTCCAAATGTCATATTTAAGCCCATTCCCTCGAATCTCACATCATCGAGTGCAAATTTCTGGGCACTTAGTGTCCAATCATCTTCCACCTTCGAGTCACGAATGGCAAAAATTGCCAATCTAACTCTTCAGGTTTAAGAAGATTGAACAGGGGCAACTGTTGTACCCCAAAATTTGCCCTCTCACTGTTCAAGAATTTTCTCACAAGATCTCCTTTGGATCAAGACTGCATTTGGGTTGAGCAGCTCAAGACACCTCCTCAAGCACTGATAACTGAAAATTAGGGTTTGAGTTTGCACAAGGATTTTGGAACTTCCAATGCCCCATATGACTTTCATGGATCATTATGAACCCCCAAGATTGTTCATGTCAAGTTTCAAGCTTTGGATCACACTTTTGATCAGTCAATTGAACAATTGACCTAAAAATCAACTGTATTGGGGAAAAAGTCAACCATGGCCAATTTACAGTAAAATTTCATAATTTTTGATCCACATCAACATATTATACTCATATGTATCATTTGATCAAGTTTGGACCATAATTCCTCAAGAAATTTGATCAAATCATCAAAAGGGCAAAATAGTCAAAATTAGGATTTTGACTGAGAAAGGGTAATTTCTGATTTTTGGCCTAAACAAATGATCAATTGGTTTGAAGCATGATTTCAAGAGTTAAATTGAATCATTTTTACCTAATAACATGATTCAAAACATTACAAATCCATTGGATTGATAGATGAATTTTTCAATCAACTAATCAAAAGTCAACTGTATACTAAAGTCAAACTTTGACTTTTTGGTCAAAGTCAAGTACCAAAGGTCATAATTCATCAAAACATGTCACAATATGAAACTTGTCCATCAAGAAATCAAGGATTTAATATTTTGTTTTGAAAAGTTGAGATTTCTTAACTTAGAATTTTTTCTAAATATAAAAAATTTCTTATTTTTTCTCAACTTTGAGCCAAATTTTCACCATGATGCAAGATGGTTCAAAGAAAACTTCCAACATGAAAGTTGTAGATATCCATGAAATCTACAACTTTTATTCACAAAATTTCTCCTAAAAATGCTTGGATCTCAAGATATAATTTTGTGAATACATGCTCATGAACTAAAAATAACTTAGTGAAATTTTGCCCTAGGTAGGCAGATTTTTGACCTAACTTCATGGCAATTTTTCACATGGTTCCAAATTTTAAAAATTAATTCAAATATGAGTTGTAGATAAAATTTCAAGCTTTCCAAAATGTCCAAGAACTCCTTGAGATCATTCTTGAGTAGGGAGAATCGAAGAGATGAAGTTGGTAATTTGTCACTTGGATTTCAAGCCATTTTGTGAAGAACATTGGATCCAATCCTCAAGCATGCTGGACAAATCCTACTTTTTAGGCTTCTAACTTGACTTTCACTCCATAAATAAATGTTTTCACAACTGTTGGAAGCTTTAAGCTAAGCATTAAATGCATTGTACAAGAATAATTCCATTTTTGGGAGAAAGGCAACATTGCCATTTTGAAAAAGCAAGCTTTATGTAAAGTCAACTTGCATTGAGCCTTACACTTGTTTTTTCCGCACAAACACCCTCCACTCAATCAGAACAAGTATGTTTAAAGGTCTCAGCCCCCCTACAAACTTGGTACTACACCTTGAAACCATGCTTGCTAGCCTTGCTTCAAAAACAAGTAACCAAGCAAACATGTGAGTTTTTGAAATCTGAGTTGTTACAAGACTTAAGACCTTTTGCTTATAAGTAGACACACTATTTTAAAGTTGAGACACGAAGGCTAAGACTCCAAAACACTCCCAAACACTTTGCAACTCAAAATTTGCCATAACTTGACAGTTTGAACCTCACATAGCCATCTCCAAATCCACTCGTGCGTATAAAGTTTTAACCACCCAAACACTTAATATACACCATATCAAAGTGATCCAGGCCCTTGTTACCTCACTGTAACTCCTCCATCACCATCCACCATTTTCAAATATCAAGCTTGCAGGTTGACTTGAGTAGAGAGATTCAGGGACTTTCAAGACAAAGTAAGGGTTGGAATACACTCAGGGAGGTCCAGGCAAGCTAAACAGATCCTCAGGCCTTCTCAAAACTTGCTCAAATTCCATTCACGATTCCAGCTGCAAGAGGTAAAAACTCAAACTTATATCTCTTCATACAAGCATCATTTGGTCCTGATTTGTGAAATTAAGATGTAGATATCCTTGCTCTAAAGCTAACCATGTTCATATTTTTCATTTATATTAACTGTGTATAGAGAATTTTGGATTTGAAATTTCTGCAAAAATTAGGTTTCAAATTAGGGCCAGTAAAATTAGATGTTATCTTTGACTTTTAGTTTACATAAGTTATATGTTTGAATTCGTGGGAAGAAACACCACAACTTTCATGTTTAAACTTTCCATTTTTATGGAGAAATGAGGAAGATACAGGTGGTCCGGACATGGCTCAAGGTTGAAGATAAAGTTGCCTTCAGGAAGCAGTTTCTAATATATATTTGTGGTTTTGTTTATATAAACGGATGTACAGCCACCCTAGTGGTAAGGCAGTGCGCGTAATTGCTAGAGGTCATGGGTTCGAGTCTCAGCGCGCTGCCTTTTGTATTTTCTCATATTTTCAACTTTTTTTTGTCCCTTGCAGCGCTGGGCTTCTGTTTCATGGGCCTATGGATTTTTTTCCTAACATTTACACCCTGTTTACTTGTGACACCCCTGGCCCATTATCATTTTATTTATTTATTTTATTCTCATTTTATTTTTTTAAATATATTTTTCTTAATATAAAATATCATAAAAAATATATAAAAATGATAGATTTATATTTTGACTTATTTTATTTTATTTCTCTCACAAAAAATATTTCTATTTAGTTATATATTGTCTATTTTTATTAAATAACCTTGTAAATTAAATTAGAACTATGTTAATATTTATTTTTTCTTTATACCCATTAAATATATTATTTTAATATTAAAAATGACCAAAAATATTTCATAATTCTATAATATATTTTTTTAAGACAAAAAAATATAAAAATACAATAATACCTTTTTCTTTAAAACTCATGTTCTTTCAATCAAAATAGAATTAGAGTTTTTATTCAAAAATAATCTTTTCTTAATTAATTTATTTTCTTAATTAATTTAAGCTAATTTAATTTTGATTTATTTATTTCTTTTCTCATTAGGTTTAGGTTAAAGCTTTTTCACATAAAAAACCAAACAAAAATCTTCTTTGCATTTACATATTCTTGCATATTTAGTTCATCTTGCATACTATTTATTCCAATTATTTGTACATATTCAATTTGGTTGTAATAGATTAATTAGGTTTATATTATTACAATCCCTATTCATAAATTGTACACCCCCTCCCACAAATGTTGTAATAGCATAGTAACTTAAAATTTCACAATTTATTGCTTTTACATAATATGCTAGTAATTAGGGTTTGTATGAAAAGAATAAAACCAATTAAATAGAAAACCATAATCCAAGACAAAAACAAGCATGAAAATGACACATTTTGCACACAAGCACCCCTAGGGTTATCTCACTTGGTTGCCTTATATAAAATGGCCATATTACGCATGTAAGGTGTCTTAGCAAAAACAAAGAAATACAAGATCATAGTCCCTCGATGACGCTATTCAAAGTTGCCTTACAAAATGATCTTAGTCCCTCAAAATGCTAAGATACCTTGCAATATTTCTAATCATGGTTATACGATGACCCACGCCCATCCCGTTTACATCCAAAGATAGGGTTGCTTACCAAATCAATGGTAAGACAACAATGTCAAAGGAAAAGAAAATGAACAAGAAAGACATTTGAGTAGGTAGATCGCTCCTAATTACTTGCTCCATTTCAAAACAAACATCCTTTGGGTCAAAGCTTCCTACATGAACATGGAAGACCCAATTGAGATGAAACCAAAAGGGTTGTTTAGGGGACATCCTAAGTTTATAAAAAGTCCAAGAACACCTCTCTAGGGTTAAAATTGGAGGAGATACACCTTGTCAAAGTTGACCATTTTTGCAAAATTGCCAAAAAGTAAAATGTGCTCAAAATACATTTTTTGTCGAATGGGCCTAGTTTTTTATGATTGAATCTTGTTTGTGACATGGTCCACGACCCAAATCAGAATCTAAACTTTATTTGCTTCATTATTTATTTTATTTGGATTTTTTATTATTTAAAATTCAAACTAAATCAAATAAATTACAAAAAATGTAAAAGATTGATTTTTGATCTGATTTTTTTGTAGGAATCAAATCCAATCAAGCTAGCATATCATATCCAAATCGTGCAAGGTTTGATTGAAGCAAAAATAGCATGATTTTGGTTGTTTTGGAAAGATATAATACAAGAACAAAATCAAACCCAATCTTTATAATGTTCAAAGATACAATGCGTTTTTGTTGACCTAACCAGTGCATAAAAACAAGGATTGCAGGTCGTGAGAGCACAAAGCAAAACTGAAAAAATTGATAAAAAGTGGTGATCTATTATCCAACCTAGAGGGAAACTCAAAAAATTTCAAAGCTACCAATAGATTCCTGGACATCTCCAGAACGCGTTCTAATCATTTTCCAGTCCACCCAAGCCCAGAAACAGGACATACGATCGTCACGATTTGCTTCTTTTTTCAAAATCCGATTACTTTGATTCTTGCATCATGAACATGTTTTAATGGTATATTTGTGTTTGTTGTCATGTTTGCAACGTGTTGGATTGGTTTAATTAATGTTTTGAGGCATACACTGATGAGTGCCATGGCTAGGGTTTGAAGTCACATTTTAGGGCTTCTTGATACAGGTGAAATTGGCCCAAGAAAAGGGTACCATGATGCTCATGGCATCAAGAAGAGTCGACCCATGTACTCAGCCTTAATTTATCATGAGTTTTCCTGATTTTTGAAGCTTGCAGGGTTTTAGCTATGGAGTCCTGGCCGTAGGTAAAAGTATTTAGCCTAATACGACGGACAAGGAAGAAGAAGATAACGTGGATGGATATCACTGGTCCATTTGAATAACACGTGCATTTTTGTTTTCTTTCAGTTATCCACCTTATTTCATATAATATTGATTATTGTTACTATATTGACAACTAAAACTTAGTAGCCCAGTGGTGAAGCGCGCGTTTGAAAGTGGAGAGGACCTGGGTTCGATCCCAGGTCCAAGTGTTTTATTGTTTTCTCAATGTTTAATTACAGATCTAGCGTGTTACACTTTCAGGCGCCCACCATGCACCACAATATCCAACCAATGGATTCATAATCAATCCAGATCCAACGTCCAACGTTCAAGGCATGCCATGGACCATCAGAAAGAGCATCACACTGAATCTAACGCAAGGATTGGGCTCAGTTATCTTAGGATTGACAAATTCAACATTGCACACCCTAGGTTTCTCACAACACAGGCCCAAATCTCTTTCCTTTCTATTTTATTTCTTTTGTTTTAATTATTTTATTAATTATTTCTTTTTTTTACAAAACAACAAAAAATCATTTTTTTATTAAATCAAAAAATCACAAAAACCTAAAAAATCATTTTTCTCATAAAAAAATATTTTGTATCTTTAATTAATTAATTAGTTTAATTATTTAGGGCAATTTAATTGTTTTTTCTATATAATTTAAATCAATTAGAAATTAGGGTTTTAGTTTGTAGATAACCTAATTGATTTTTCTCAAAAAATAACCTAAATAATTTTTCAATTAGATTTTTAGGTTTCCTAAATTATTCTCGCATTTAATTCGCCGCGCGCATTTTTAATTTCCTTTTTATTATTATTGTAACTGTTTCGAGGTTGTAATAGTAATTAGGGTTTAAATTCCGTATTTTTATTTTTCAGTCCAAGATAATTATGTATCTGCGAAAGCCTTGTAATAGCTAGGACTTTAACTTTCCGCACTTTTAATTTCTGAAAATTATAAACTGCTTACATGTATTTTAATAGGATTGTATGGAAAGACTAACTGAAAATTAATACAGTAGATCACCTTAATTGTGCAAAGATTAAATAACTGAAATAAAAAACACGCACATGCTCACTCCTAGGGTTTGCCTCACTTGGTTGCCTCAATAATAATGGTCATGTCCCTCGAACATAGGGATACCTTAGACATGACCCGCGATTCAAAGTCGTCATAAAGATCATAGTCCCTACTTGTCCCTCGAGTTGCCTACGAATTGATCATATGACGATAGTCCCTTCGAAATGCTAAGGTATTCTTACTTGTTGCCTTCAGAGACCATTTCGTCCCTTTAAAACTCCAACGATGGTGCTACCTATTTCTCAACAATGGGATAGCATTGTCTAAAGGAAAACGAACAGTCTTTTTTCGAGTAGGTAGATTAGTTCCTAGGTACTTGCTCAAACAAACAAACTTTTTTAAACCAAACACTTTTCAAACAAAGTTTTCAAAAACAACTTCGTAACACTCTTGAGGATAGAAACAAGGGTTAAAAAGAAGTAAAACAAAACTTTTCAAAGCAAGCACACACAAGAAATTTCAAGATGAGCAAGTACCTAAGAGCCCATGGAAAACCATGGATAGAAAGGGTGATAACACATTCCATTTCTATAATCTACCCCCCGTACTCATAAACATTCTCGAAAAAGGATTTTTCTGTTCTTTTTCCTTTTCCTGATTGGATAAAATAAAAGTCGATGGCGACTCTTGCTTACCGCGACATTTTTTGAACAAAAAAACGCAAACCAGTATTAACAGTCGGTTCTGCCACCGTATCACAGAACTGGCGACTCTGCTGGGGAATAAAATAAAGTGGGGTTTACCTTACGATCTAGGTCATTTTAAAATTGCTTTCTTGTTTTGCCTTGCCTACTTTAAATTCAAGGGTTTTGTTTGGGTATTATTAAAGATCCTATACCCAGATCTGGGGACACTTTTTAGGTAAACAACAATAGATCGTGGAAACTGTACGACGTAGACCGATATGGTTTTAGCGATGGCTGTGTTGGTGTGACACTTTGGTTGGTACTGGTATCCTTCGTGTGGAAACAAGGAGAATACATGGCCTCCGCGTGGTTTCATGAAGCACTAATGTACCTTAGAACCTTAGTTGAATAAACTTGGCCATTAGAAAGTAGTGAGATAGCCGACCTCGGTATAAAGCTAAGGATTGGTTGATACTCGATACTACACTCATTGAGATCAGACTTTCAGGATATTTCGACCACAAGAAAAGATTGCTTGAGCTGAAGCAATGCCCTATAAAGGATGATCAGTGATATTGAGAATCTTTAGAACCCGGTTACTTTTCTAAGACAGGTTTGAAACGAAATAAACTTCAAGAGGGTACTTACCTTTAACCTCATGCAAGCCTTTGAACCTAAGGTCTATTGTGTGTTTTGCTTATATGTGATTTATCATGTTTGAACATCACATCATGCATCATAAACATCATACCATAACATATCATGACTAACCATTTCAAGGATATCGAGGGCCTGTGATGCAGGTTATGATAAACCAGATGTCTAGCAAGGGGTAAAGGGATATATTTTCCTCTAGCCAATGTCGTTAGAAGATCAAAACTCAACAACTTGAGTCAGGGGATATGACCCACTTGACATGGTGAGCTTGACTTTTGTAGAAGGACATTCAACGATACAAAGTTGTTCAATCAAAGATGCAATCAAATTCTAATAGTCTCTTGTGTTTACCCCGCGAGATCCTTGAAAACATTGCATACATATCATACATATCATTGCATAACAGGATTCATAAGATGTTTCTCATCTCCTCTGCTGTTTATTTCAGCAATGGCTCTTGAACAAACAGTGAAAGATCTTCAGAATCAGAATATGTAATTCCAGCAAATGATTGTGGCTTTGGCCAAAGGACAGGAAGAGCCGAAGGCTCTAATTGTTAAGAAGAACAAGAAGACTAAGAAGACAGCTGGTGTGGCACATATGAGCAGAAGGTTCAGAGGGCCGCCAAGACGGGTTGTTGATTTAGCTTCTTCATCTAAAGAGGGAGAGAACCAAGAGGTTGAAGCCAAAGAAGAGGAACCTAGTCCTAAAGATTCAGACAATGAAACTGATTACAATGAGGAGAAGTACCCTCTGGCCGATGAAAGGTATAAGTAGTTAGAAGAGCGTCTGAGCGCTATGGAAATCCAGAAGGTTCCTGGGCTGGATTTTAAAGAGTTGGTCTGGTCTCCGGGGTTGTCATCCCCCAAAGTTCAAGGCACATGTATTTGCTAAGTATGATGGGGTCTCTTGTCCCAAAATGCATCTCCGTTCTTATGTGAGGAAGATACAGCCTCATACTGCTGACAAAGACTTATGGGTTCACTTCTTCCAAGACAGTCTGTCTAGAACACAACTGGATTGGTTCTATCAGCTGGAAAGAGCTAATGTTCGTAACTGGGAAGACCCTGCTGCTGCATTTTATAAGAAATTTCAGTATAATGCAGACCTTGCTCCCACCCGTACACAACTCCAAAATATGTCTATGGGTTCGAACGAGGGTTTCAAGGATTATGCTCAGAAGTGGAGAGATTTGGATGGAAGAGTTCAACCTCCCTTGGCTGACAGGGAGCTCGTGGATATGTTTCTGCGGACTTTGACTGGGCCATTCTTCAACCATCTGATTGGAAGTTCATTGGTGGGTTTTACTGAACTAATCTTAACAGGAGAAAGAGTGGAAGCTGGAATCCGAAGTGGAAAAATTCAGAAGGATGCCTCTTCTAGTGCTGCAAGGAAGCCGTTTGTAGGTAAAAAGGAAGTCAGTGTTGTCTACAACCAAAAGAATCAGAATCGAACCGAACACCGTCCAGTTGTAGGGGCTGTTATGATTCCCATACCCGCACCTTCTCAACAAAGAAATAATCAGTCAAGAGCAGAAAGGCCAGCTAGACAGTTCACTCGGATCAACATGACGCTGTCTTAGGTTTTACCTCAGTTGTTGAAGTCTAATCTGGTTACTCTGAGGGAAGCTTTGAAGAATCCGAACAACACCTCTCCCTACTATAAACCGAATGCTCGTTGTTCTTACCATTCGGAAAGTCTAGGCCATGACACCAATGACTGCTGGACTTTGAAGAACAAAGTACAAGATTTGATTGATGCTAAGGAAATTGAATCTGATCCCCTGGAGACTCCTAACGTTATCATTGCTCCTATGCAGAAAAATGGTCGGGGTGTTAATACCGTTGAAGAAGATGTGTTTGTAACCTCTGTGGAAGAATTGGTGACCCCACTCATGACTATCAAAGAGAGTTTGTTGAAGGCCGGTTTATTTCCGGGTTGTAGTGAAGGTTGCCACTTTTGTTCAATTCTGCCGACTGGTTACCCTTTGTTGAAGGCAGGTGTTCAGCGCCTGATGAACGACAAAGAGATACTGTTTGAGAAGACCCCTGTTCCGACTGTTTTCTATGAAGACATTGGTATCATAACCATTTCCGCCAATCCTCCCAGGGCCTCCGCTAAGAGACCCGTCAGGATTACATCAATTCCGAAGGTGACTCCGTTGATCATAACCATGCCTGGGCCAATCCCATACTCCTCGGACAAAGCTGTTCCTTAGAACTATGGGGCCGACGTCTATTACTACAACGTAAAGCAGGACATGCTAGCCATTAAAGACAAGATTGCTGAAAATGCTGATTCCGACATCGTCAATATTTCCAGAACCAGTAAAATAACAAGAAGTGGAAGAGTGTTCTCCCCTGAGATTTCTCCTCCAAAGACTGTTACCGGACCCGTGATCATTCCTGCTGTGGTTCCACCCAAGACTACTACTACAATTCCAGTAATCACTCCTGTTGACCCTCCCATCACTGAGTCGGCCGAGACTCAAGCAAAGACATACTGATTGAGCCTGTCCTGACAAGGTCTAATTCAGTAACCACACCAGAAGCTTCCAAGAAAGAAATGGAAGAAATTTTGAAGATAATAAAGAAGAGCGACTACAATATGGTCGAGCGGCTGGGGCAGACCCCATCCAAAATTTCTATGCTTGCTTTGTTGTTGTGTTCTGAGGCCCATGTGAAGGCTTTGGTTAAGTTTCTGAAGAAGACTCACGTGCCACAAGAGACATTTGATGATCAGTTTGAAGATTGTGTGGCTAGTCTGACTGCTGATAATGGTTTGGGTTTTTCTGACGCGGATCTGACACCAAAATGGAGAAAGCATAATGATGCTCTTCATGTTTCTGTTGAATGAAGGGGCACGACTCTGGCCCGTGTTTTGGTAGATACTGGCTCCTTGTTGAATGTGCTACCTAAAAAAGCTCTGGACATATTGGACTGCGAAGGCTTGACCTTGAAGCCTAGCAATAAAGTAGTGAGAGCTTTCGATGGTTCGAAGAGGATGGTGCACGGGGAAGTGGATGTCCCTATCAAAGTTGGTTCCTAGACCTTCGACTCCACTATCTATGTAATGGATATCAAGCCATCATATTCTTGCTTGTTGGGACGCCCTTGGATACATGGGGCTGGGGCTGTTACTTCTACCCTCCACCAAATGTTGAAGTACCCAGTAAGAGGAAAGATTATCAATGTGCATGGTGAAGAGGAGTACATGATCAGTCACTTGAACTCCTTCAGGTACGTAGAGATGGATGGCGAGTTCATCGAGACTCCTTGCCAGAACTTTGAAGAGGTACCACAAATTATGGCTACAACAGAAACTACCGACAGTCCTCCGAAGGTCACCAAACCTCCCTTGAAGATGGCTTCTCTCAAGGATGCACAAGCAGTGGTTGAAGAAGGTGGGTCTACCATTTGGGGTCAGCTCCTAGTTATTCATTACAAGTCTGACAAATCTAGTTTGGGATTTACTACAGGTGCTCAAAGGGCTGTTCGTCGTGCTCGGGCTGGAGGACCTCCCCTACGCATCAACAATCCCGGGGTCAATGCACTTGAAGACAGTGATGGTGATTCCGACATTGACAGCTGGATCTTCCTGACTACCAACAGTGGACTCAGTAACTAGACTACCAAGGACTTTGTACCAATTACTTTTGTTCAGGAGTAATTGTATTTTTGTTTTTTCCGGATATGTAATTTAAAAATAATATAAACTCTATAGCCATGTGTCTTACCCGGGGCACAATGGTTCTATTTGTGAGGGTTATCATGTTTCATTTTCATATGACATTAATAAAGCTTTGGACGTTTGCATACAAATTTTGCACTCTTTGTCTTTATTTTCTTTTATTCCATCTATATAGCTATGCTCTTACACACACTCACGTATCCCAATACAGATCCATATCCATTCTGGATCCCATTGATAACAGTTCTTCTACTGCTCATTATGACTTTGAAAATCCGATCAACCAAACTGAGGACGAAGGTGAGGAAGATTATGAGGTACCCAGAGAACTTTCCAGACTATTACAGCAAGAAGAAAGGGCCATACAGCCTCATAAAGAGCCGGTTGAGACAACGAACTTAGGTACATAGGAAGATAAAAAAGATGTTAAGATAGGTGCAAATCTGGAGCTTAATGTCAAACAGCGGTTGGTACAGATGTTGCATGAGTATGTTGAAATCTTCGCCTGGTCATATGAAGACATGCCAGGACTAGACACGAATATAGTGGTTCATCATCTGCCGACTAAAGAAGACTGCCCTCCGGTAAAGAAAAAGGTCCACCGTATGTGCCCTGAGATGTCAGAGAAGATTAAAGCAGAGGTTATGAAACAATTCAACGCCGGGTTCTTAGCTGTCACCTCCTATCCGCAGTGGGTTGCTAATGTGGTTCCAGTACCTAAGAAAGATAGTAAAGTATGAATGTGTGTGGATTACAGAGACCTAAACAGGGCAAGCCCCAAGGATGACTTCCCGCTTCTCCACATCAATTTTCTTATTGACAACACCGCACAACATAAAGTCTTTTCCTTCATGGACGATTTCTCTGGCTACAATCAGATCAAGATGGCACCTGAAGACATGGAAAAGACAACCTTTGTTACACAGTGGGGGCACTTTCTGCTACAAGGTGATGCCGTTTGGGTTAAAGAATGCTGGGGAAACTTATCAGCGAGCTATGGTAGCTCTGTTCTATGACATGATTCACCATGAGATAGAGGTTTACATTGATGACATGATAGCCAGGTCTCAAACTGAAGAAGAACATCTTGATCATCTACAAAAGCTATTTGATAGGTTGAAGACGTACAAGCTGAGGTTAAATTCGAACAAGTGCACCTTCGGGGTAAGGTCTGGTAAGCTTCTGGGATTCATCGTTAGTGATAAAGGTATTCTAGTAGACTCTGCAAAGGTGAAGGCCATACAAGAGACGCTGGCTCCCTGCACTGAGAAGGAAGTTAGAGGTTTCGTGGGACGTTTAAATTACATTTCCTGATTCATTTCACATCTGACTGCTACTTGTGAGCCGATCTTCAAGCTCCTGAAGAAAGATCAAGTGGTAAAGTGGAATGACGAATGCCAGGTAGCCTTTGACAGAATTAAACAATATCTCCAAGAGCCTCCTATTATGATGCCTCCGACTGAAGGAAGACCTTTGATAATGTACTTAACAATGCTAGATAATTCAATAGGGTGTGTTCTGGGGAAGCATGACGAGTCTGGTTGAAAAAAGCACGCAATATACTACCTTAGCAAAAATTTTATCGACTGTGAAACACGATACTCACAACTCGAGAAAACTTGCCGCACTTTGGCATGGGCTGCTCGCCGACTGAGACAATATATGTTGACCCACACTACTTTGTTGATATCTAAGATGGATCCTATCAAGTACATTTTCGAGAAGCCCGCTCTCTCCGAAAGGATAGCAAGGTGGAAAATGATCTTAATCGAGTACGACATCCAATACACAACCCAAAAGGCAATCAAGGGAAGTGTGTTAGCTGATCATTTGGCGCATCAAGCCATGGACGACTACCAGTCCATGAATTTCGAGTTCCCGGATGAGAATATCATGTTGGTAACCGACTGTGAAGAACCTGGACCAGATGAAGAACCTGAGGAAGGATCCCGATGTTCTATGTATTTTGATGGAGCCTCGAATGCACTGGGTAATGGTATTGGCACTGTAATCATATCTCCCGAGGGCTATCATACTACGTTCATTGCCCGATTATGTTTCAACTGTACCAACAACATGGTGGAGTATGAAGCATGTATTATGGGTCTTAGAGCTGCTATTGACCTAAGGATCAAGTTCTTGAGTGTATTTGGGGATTCTGTTTTGGTGATAAGTCAGATCAAAGGCGAGTGGGATACGAAGCACCCGAACCTTATTCCTTATAAAGAGTATGTATTGACACTGCTGCCGCATTTTGAAGAGATCATCTTTGAACATTTCCCACGAGAAGAGAATCAGTTAGCAAACGCGCTAGCTACTATGTCGTCAATGTTCAAGGTCAGGTGGGACAATGAATCTCCCCTAATCACTATTGAGAGGTTGGATGAACCGGCACACTGCTGTGAGATCGATACTGAGGAGGTAGCTGACAAACCTTGGTTTCATGAGGTGAAAAGGTATCTCGAGGCTCAAGAATACCCCGAGGGGGCATCTGTCATTGACAAGAAATTTCTGAGAAGGTTTGCTGCAAAGTTCTTCCTCAGCAATGGAATCCTCTATAAGCGCAATCATGACTTTACCTTACTGCGGTGTGTAGACAAGAGCGAAGCAGAGAGGATCATGGCAGACCTACACGAAGGTACTGTTGGCACTCATTCCAGTGGACATACCATGGCAAAGAAGATCCTACGGGCAGGATACTAGTGGTCCACTATGGAAGCCGACTGTTATCAGCACTCTCGAACCTGTCACAAGTGCCAAATCTACGCTGATAAGGTGCATGTACCTCCAAATACCTTGAATGTTTTGATGGATCCCTGTCCCTTCGCAATGTGGGGCATTGACATGATCGGCAAGATCAGACCTACCGCGTCCAATGGACATCGCTTTATCCTAGTGGCCATTGATTACTTCACGAAGTGGGTTGAGGCTGCCTCCTTTCCTACGGTTACTAAGAATGTGGTGGCACGGTTCATCAAGCATAACCTGGTTTATCGTTATGGTATCCCTGAGAGAATCATCATGGACAACGGTACCATTCTCAATAACTTGATGATCACTGAACTCTGTAAATAGTTCAAGATTCAGCATCACAACTCTTCTCCTTACCGGCCGAAGATGAATGGGGGCTGTTGAAGCTGCTAACAAGAATATCAAAAAGATCATACAGAAGATGATGGTGACATACAAAGACTGGCATGAGATGTTACCGTTTTCTCTTCACAGGTACCGTACTTCAACACGTACGTCAACAGGGGCAACACCCTATTCTCTGGTATATGGCATGGAGGCCGTCCTACCCATAGAGGTCCAAATCCGTTCTCTACGAATTATGAAGGATGCAGGTTTGAGGGAAGACGTTGGATCCAGACTCGACTTGATCAATTGAACTTAATCGACGAGAAAAGACTTACTGCTATCTGCCATGGTCAAATGTAACAGAAACGGATGATCAAGGCCTTCAACAAGAAAGTCGGGGACAACAAGTGTATCAATTAGGGGATCTAGTAATCAAGCGCATCATACTGCTACAAGGTGATCCTAGGGGCAAATGGTCTCCCACCTATGAGAGACCATTTGTAGTCAAAAACATATTTTCCAGTGGGGCCATGATTCTGACCACCATGGATGGTGATGACCTTCCACACCCTGTCAATGCGGACATAGTGAAAAGATACTACGCATAATAAAGACCCGCTAGGTTGACATACCTAGGCAAAAATAAGGGCATCTCGGAGAACCAAAAGGGTCCGGGCAAAAATTAGGGATAAAAAATGAAAAAATCTGTACACCCGACAAGTCGAAAACCCGAAAGGGCGGCTTGGGCAAAAAAGGGTATCCCGGTGGACTGAAAACCCGAAAGTGAGGTCCAGGAAAAAGTTAGGGATTAAAGCGTATCACTATGTCCCATTGGATCACCTTGCGATCAGACTTTAGTAATCAGATATCAAGCTTAAACGGTGCCGATTAATCCAGTCAGCTTCGAACAAGCAGCAAAGTGATGAGATGCTCGAAGACATAGGGGCGATAGTAGAATTGAAAGATAATGGGATCACTACACATGGCTGTTTTCTTTTTGTACATAATTTCTGTAATAATTTCCATTTTTACGGCGGTGTTCTCTTACTAGAGCGCTAACCTCCTTGTAAAAAATGCCTGTTATAGGAAAATTTCAAATCAATACAAAGCGTCTTTTAAGTCCAAAACTGTGTGTTTGTTTTTCCGTTTTCTGTTTTGTTTGCAAAAACGTCCATTGTTTTATTCTTGACATATGCATTTGAATATGATTACTGTTCACGAATATCTGCATATAAAACAGAAAGACAGTTACTAAGAACTCAAAGAAACTGGTACAAAACCTAAATATCGACAGTTACCCCGTCCATCATAGTACAAGGGGAAGAGACAATTGGAAGCAAAGTCACTATCACGTATAAGCCAGTGATACCTATACTCCCCGCAGAGCCGAGACAACCAAGGTCCGACCTCTGTATCCCCAAGCATGAATTCCTTCCCCAGCGGGTTCATTCAGAAAGCTGATATCTGCATTCCCCAGCCAAGTTTTATAGCCATATAAAGCGATTTCCCGAGCAGAGTTTATTTCTCTGACAGCGAAAGCTCAATCTCCAACAGAGCTCTTCTCTCCAGTAATGGAAGTTCATCCCCAGCTGAGTTTATTTCTCCAGATCAGCAGATCTTCTAACAAAGTACCTCTCTTCCCCGACAGAGTCATTCCCCCATAGGATTATTCTCAGACAGAGTCTCTCCCGGCAGAATGGATGTATATCTGCTTCGGTCACTATCCCTAGCGGAAACAAAGAACTCAACTCCTTATACTCTCCAATAGCAGTCCAGGATTTATTTTCCCCAGCTAGAGAATATCATAATAGCATTGCATATCCATGCATCATGGCATGTGCATACATATTATATAGCACAATCTCATTTATTTTGAGAATATCATTACTCAATGCATTTCATAAATCATGACATTGCATACGACTAACTCTTTACCTTTCAGGGAAAGATGCAATTAAGATCTCACGAGTTCTCTCTGGTTCAGTCAAACCGACACTAAGGTTTCTATTCTAGTTGATGATGTTAAGACTTTCGTCTGGGTCAGCCGAATCGCCGCTAAGATTCCCCTGATTTTTATGCCAGTCAAAGTTAAACCGAGACCTCTCCTGGGATCAGTCAAATCGATACTAAGATTTATCTCCCAGTTGAAGTTCTCACAAGTTTTCCCTAGTGCAGTCAAATTGATACTAAGATTTCTATTCCAATTCAAGCTATGAAGCCCGGAAATCGACCGAATAATATCTTGATTTCTCCAAAAATATTACGAAGCCTGGAATCGACCAGATAGTGGTATATCTTAAATTCAAGCTATGAAGCCCAGAAATCGACTGGATAACAGCTTAATTTCCCCATCATACCGTGAAGCTTGGAAATCAACCAGATAACAGTACAAGATACTATGAAGCCTAGAATCGACCGGATAGTGGTATATCTCAGATTCAAGCTATGAAGCCCGGAAATCGACCGGATAATATCTTGATTTCTCCAAAATACTATGAAGCCTGGAATCGACCAGATAGTGGTATAAGACACCGTGAAGCCTGGCGCATGGCCAGATAACGGTATAAGATGCTGTGAAGACTAGATCACGACCAGATAGCGGCAAGAGACACTGTGAAACCTAGAAATCGACCAGATAATAGTATGCTGTACTGCGAAGCTTGGAATTCGACCAAATAGCAGTTAATCGGCCAATTACTATGAAGCCCGAAAATCGACCAGATATTAGTATGCCTTAAATTCAAGTTGAAACCCGGATGTGACCGGATAACCACTTAATTCCTTCTGAAGCCTGGAACATGACCAAATAAGAATTGAGAAACTGCAAAGCCTGGAGCACGAACAAATAGCAAGTGTAATATCATCTTCCCAATAAGTCAGTGTGAAACCTAGAGCACGACCAAATAGCAGTTAATCTTATTATCCTCAGCAAATCACTGTAAAGCCTGGAGCACGACCAGATAACAGTTCATTTTCATCTCCTCAACTAAGAGATGATTCCCCAATAGAGTAACGGATAACTGAAGTTCCTAAAATTCCATTTCTCCCAAGACAGAGACTAATATTCCTCAGCAGATTCCTCCTCAACGACAGGAACAGGAATTGTCATCAAAGGAATATCTCGGGAAGTCAACATCCTCTAGATGGCATCTTTAAGCCCATCTCCGACGATTCTCTGTCATATCTTCCGGATGGCATCTTTAAGCCCATCTCCGATGACCTTCCGTCATATCCTCCGAATGGCATCTGTAAGCCCATTCCCGTTACTGCCTACACAGTCCAGCACCATCTTAGACGAGTGCAAATTTTTGGGGATCAAGTGTTCAATCATCTTCCACCTTCAGATTACGAAAGGCAGACAACCAATCTACATCCTCAGGTTTAAGAAGATTAAACAAGGGAAGCTGTTGTACCCCAAAATTTTCCCTCTCATTTTACTTAACACATTCCCATTGAGGTCCTCAACTTGCTCAAGGATGCCCAAGAGTTGACCAGGCAAACTCTCTCCTAAAGCAATGTACCTCAAATTAGGGTTTCCATTTTCATCAGGGTGTGGGAGCTCCAAAGGTACCAAATTCTTTCCATGGTCCTAATATGTACTCAAGATCATCCATGTCAATTTTCGAGCCTTGCACAAGAAGTTTGCTCAGTCAATTGCCCAGATGCCTAAAAATCAATTGTACTAGGTCAAAAGTCAACTGTGGCCCACATACAGTCAAACTTCAAGATTTTTGGTCTACATCAACATTTTAAAGTGATATCCATCATTTGATCAAGGGTTTATCATGATTCCTCAAGGAATGCCCCAAGTTCATCAAAACCCAAAAGTTGCTAAATTAGGGTTTCTTAGGAAAAGTCAACCAAACTTTGACCAAGCATAACTTCTTCATACTTTATTAGAAATTTTCCATCCAAGGCTCATTTTGAAGAGGATGCAATTTACTACAACTCATATTCAGCCCACAAGTTCAAAATATGCACTCATCAAAAGATATGAATTTCTACATTATTGGTCCTTTTGGAAAGTCAACAAAAACACCTTTTGGGTCAAAGCTTCTTACATGAACATGGAAGACCCAATTGAGATGAAACCAAGAGGGTTGTTTAGGGGACATCCTAAGTTTCTAAAAAGTCCCAGAACACCTGTGTAGGGTTAAAATTGTAGGAGATATGCCTTATCAAAGTTGACCATTTTTGCAAAATTGCTAAAAAGTCAAATGTGCTCAAAATACATTTTTTGTTAAATGGGCCTAGTTTTTTATGATTGAATCTTGTTTGTGACATGGTCCACGACCCAGACCATATCTACACTTTATTTGCTTAATTATTTATTTTATTTGGATTTTTTGTTATTTAAAATTCAAACTAAATCAAATAAATTACAAAAAATGCAAAAGATTGATTTTTGATCTGATTTTTTGTAGGAATCAAATCCAATCAAGCTAGCATATCATATCCAAATCGTGCAAGGGTTGATTGAAGCAAAAATAGCATGATTTTGGTTGTTTTGGAAAGATATAATACAAGAACAAAATCAAATCCAATCTTCATAATGTTCAAAGATACAATGCGTTTTTGTTGACCTAACCAGTTCTAATACATATATAGGACAAAACCAATGCATAAAAAGAAGGATTGCAGGTCGTGAGAGCAAAAAGCAAAACTGAAAAAATTGATAAAAAGTGGTGATCTGTTTTCCAACCTAGAGGGAAATTCAAAACATTTCAAAGCTACCAATCGATTCCTGGACATCTCCAGAAGGCGTTCCAATCATTTTCTAGTCCTCCCAAGCCCAGAAACAAGACATACAATCGTCACGGTTTGCTTCTTTTTCAAAATCCGATTACTATGATTCTTGCATCATGAACATGTTTTAATGGTATATTTGTGTTTGTTGTCATGTTTGCAACGTGTTGGATTGGTTTAATTAATGTTTTGAGGCATACATTGATGAGTGCCATGTCTAGGGTTTGAAGTCACGTTTTAGGGCTTCTTGATACATGTGAAATTGGCCCAAGAAAAGGGTACCATGATGCTCGTGGCATCAAGACGAGTCGACCCATGTACTTACCCTTAATTTATCAGGCGTTTTCCTAATTTTTGAAGCTTTGAAGGGTTTTAGCTATGGAGTCCTGGCCGTAGGTAAAATTATTTAGCCTAATACGACAGACAAGGAAGAAGAAGATAACGTGGATGGATATCACTGGTCCATTTGAATAACGCGCATGTTTTTTTTTCTTTCAGTTATCCATCTTGTTTCATATAATATTGATTATTGTTACTATATTGACAACTAAAACCTAGTAGCCCAATGGTGAAGCACGCGTTTGAAAGTGGAGAGGACCTGGGTTCGATCCTAGGTCCAAGCATTTTATTGTTTTCTTAATGTTTAATTACAGATCTAGCGCGTTACACTGCTAGGCGCCCACCATGCACCATAATATCTAGTCATTGGATTCATAATCAATCCAGATTCAACACCCAACGTTCAAGGCATACCATGGACCATCATAAAGAGCATCACACTGAATCTAACGCAAGGACTGGGCTCAGTTATCTTGGGCTTGACAAATTCAACATTGCACCCCCTAGGTTGCTCATAACATAGGCCCAAATCTCTTTCCTTTCTATTTTATTTATTTTGTTTTTATTATTTCTTTTTTTTACAAAACAACAAAAAATCATTTTTTTATTAAATCAAAAAATCACAAAAACCTAAAAAATCTTTATTCTCATAATTTTTTTTTGTTTCTTTAATTAATTAATTAGTTTAATTATTTAGGGCAATTTAATTGTTTTTTCTATATAATTTAAATCAATTAGAAATTAGGGTTTTAGTTTGTACATAACCTAATTGATTTTTCTCAAAAACTAACCTAAATAATTTTTCAATTAGATTTTTAGGTTTCCTAAATTATTCTCGCATTTAATTTGCCGCACACATTTCTAATTTCCTTTTTATTATTATTGTAACTGTTTCGAGGTTGTAATAGTAATTAGGGTTTAAATTTCGCATTTTTATTTTTCAGTCCAAGATAATTATGTATCTTCGAAAGCCCTGTAATAGCTAGGACTTTAACTTTCCTCACTTTTAATTTCCATAAATTATAAACTACTTAGATGTATGTTAATAGGATTGTATGGAAAGACTAACTGAAAATTAATATAGTAGATCACCTTAATTGTGCAAAGATTAAATAACTGAAATCAAACACATGCACATGCTCACTCCTAGGGTTTGCCTCACTTGGTTGCCTTGGAAATAATGGTCGTGTCCCTCAAACGTAGGGATAGCTTAGCCATGACCCGCGATTCAAAGTCGTCATAAAGATCATAGTCCCTACTTGTCCGTCGAGTTGCATACGAATTGATCTTATGACGATAGTCCCTTCGAAATGCTAAGGTATCCTTACTTGTTTCATTCAGAGACCATTTCTTCCCTTCGAACGTCCCTCTAAAACTCCAACGACGGTGCTACCTATTTCTCAATAATGGGATAGCATTGTCTAAAGGAAAATGAACAGTCTTTTTAGAGTAGGTAGATTAGTTCCTAGGTACTTGCTCAAACAAAGAGACTTTTTCACACCAAACACTTTTCAAACAATGCTTTCAAAAACAACTTCGTAACACTCTTGAGGACAGAAACAAGGGTTAAAATGAAGTAAAACAAAACTTTTCAAAGCAAGCACACACAAGCAATTTCAAAATAAGCAAGTACCTAAGAGCCCATGGAAAACCATGGATAGAAAGGGTGCTAACACATTCCCTTTTTATAATCTACCCCCCATACTCAGAAACATTCTCGAAAAAGGTTTTTTCTGTTCTTTTTCCTTTTCCTGATTGGATAAAATAAAAGTCAATGGCGACTCTTGCTTACCGCGACATTTTGCAAACAAAAAAATGCAAACCAGTATTAACAGTCGGTTCTGCCACCGTATCACAGCAGCCATATATTATTTTCTCTATTTTATTGATTTTATTTTGATTTTTATTTATTAAAAGTCACATAAAATCAAATAAATGACAAAAAATATTAAAAGATTGTTTTGATTTGATTTTGCATTAAAGGGAAATCCAAATATGCTGTATGATATCAAACAAAATCGTGCCAAATCATGAGAGGGAAGATATTAAAAATTGGAAAGATTTGAAGCAAATTTGAATGACATTGATATCTTGATCTATTTCCAAAATTGTTAACCTATTTGGATTCATTACATATACTGAGGTTTGTTTGAACCCTAGAAAAAAAGATTGTGCGCAGCCTGCCAAAGAAAACCAGAATTAAAGTTCAAAATTTTGTTCAAAAAGTGTGAGACATATCTTCTTCCACATACCAGTTCAAGGCGTGCTGAAGGTCAAATCGTGTTCCTGGATATCTCTTGGAGCTAACAAAATCAATTGCAAGTATTCACAAGCCCAGAATCACCCCACAACCCTCATACAGTTTGCATCTTTTCTCAAAATCGATTATGATAATTCTTGCATCTTAAGCATGTTTGAATGATATATTTGTGATTGTTAACATGTTTGCAACATGTTGGGATGATTTAATTGACGTTTTGATAAATATACCGATGATTTCCATGGCTAGGGTTTAAGGGTTTGTTTTGGGGCTTCTCTGTATAGGTGAAATTATGCCAAGAAACTAATTCCATGATACTCGTGAGATCAAGACGAATCGATTGGCATAGTTAGAATTGATTTATTGTGCATCATATGAATTTTTGAAGCTTGCAGGTGTATAGCTATGGAGTTTTGTTCGTAGGTATAGGCAGAAGATCTAAAACGACGGACAAGGAAGAAGACGGTGACTTATCACCACCCCACTGGCCCATTTGAATAACCGCGCGTGTTTTGTTTTTTTTCAACCTACCAACTCTTTTTTTTATATATATATTATATTTTGGTTGTATTATATTGACAATTAACCAACACAACGCAAATGGCTGGGGATAAGGACATGTGAAGCAAGGGACATGGGTTCGATCCTAGGTCCATCGTTTTCTTATTTTCTTAACATCTCATGCAGATTCCAGTGTAACGCATGGTCAAACATACATCGTGCATCCCAGATCTCAGCCCTGAGATCCATCATCAGACAAATCTCACGTTCCAACGTTGAAGGCCTACCATGCATCATCAGAGGAGGGAAGCACAGGATCTGGCACAAACTGGGCTCAGCCATAATGGGCCTTGAAAATTCCAAAACACCCCCCGGGTGCTTATGCAGGCCCAAATTCTTACTCTTTTTTATTTTAATTCTTTTTCTTATTATTTATTAATTATATTTTTTTAATAACACCAAAAAATCATATTTTTTATTTACTTAATAAAAAAATCATAAAAACATCAAAAATCTTTTTTTTTCTTAAATTTTTTTTTATTAATTAGTTTAATTAAATCAGGGTAATTTAATGTTTTTTATTATAATTCAAAATAATTAGAATTAGGGTTTAATCTTGTACTTAACCTAATTTTTCCTCAAAAACAACATAAATATTTTCTCAAATTAGATTTTTAGGTCGTCTGATTATTTCTCGCATTTAATTTGCCGCGCGCTTTTAATTTTCTTTTTTTATTATTTGTAACTTCTCCGAGTTTGTAATAGATTTTAATAGGATTTTAATTCCGCATTTTATTTTCAGTCAAGAATAATTATGTATCTTCCCAAAGCCTTGTAATAGCTAGAACTCTAATTTCTCGCATTTTAATTTCCGCAAACTATAAACTATTAGATGTATGTTAATAGGATTGTATGGAAAGACAAATTGAAATTAAAATAGTAGAAAACCCTAATTGTGCAAAGATAATTAACTGAAAAAACACACTTGCACATGCTCACTTCTAGGGTTTACTCCACTTCGGTTTCCTTTGGTAAATGGTCATGAAATATAGGGAATGTTAGTGGTCGTCCTCTAGCCCCAAAAGATCTAAAATGACCCAATCGGATGTTGCCTCGGAAAAGGATCTTTAAGGCTTTAGGGTGATTACTAAAATTTCCTAACATTGCTTTGTGATCATATTTGTCCCTTCAAACATCCCTTAAAACTCCAATGACGGTGCTACATATTCCTTAATAATAGGATAGTGCCGCCTAAAGGAAAACAAACAGACTTTTTTCGAGTAGGTAGATTAGTTCTTAGGTACTTGCTCAAACAAAACTTTTCTCACAAACACTTTTCAAAACAATTTTCAAAACAACTTCGTCACACTCTTGAGGACTGATACAAGGGTTATCACGAAGTAAAACTTTTCCAAATTAGCACACACAAGCAATTTAAAAAATGAGCAAAGTACCTAAGAGCCCATGGAAAACCATGGATAGAAAGGGTGCTAACACCTTCCGTTTCTATAATCTACCCCCGTACTCAGAAACATTCTCGAAAAAGGCTTTTTCTGTTCTTTTTCCTTTTCCTTTTTTTGGTAAAATAAATGTCGATGGCAAATCTTGCTTACCGCGACATTTGCGAGTACAAAATGCAAACCAGTATTAACAGTCGGTTCTGCCACCGTATCACAGAACTGGCGACTCTACTGGGGAGTTTAATAAGTGGGGTATACCTTAGGATCTAGGTCATCTAATTGCTTCTCTTGCTTGTCTTGATTGCTTTATTTTTAAGGGATTGTTTGGGTTACTATAGATCCTACACTTGGATCTGGGGAACACCTTTTAGGTAAGTAGCAATAAACTGTGAGGGATTTTTGTGGGGTATATCGACACAGTTGAATCAGTAGCTACGTTGATGTGGCACTTTGGTTGGTACCGGTAACCCTTGAGTCAATCAGGGAGAGTACATGGCCGCCGCGTGGTGTCGTGAAGCATCAACTGACCTTAGAACCTTTAATTGCACAACTTGGCCAGTTGGACGTAGCAAGGTGGTCGGCCTTGGTGTATTCCCAAGGTCGATAGATACTCGATGCTACACTCATTGAGGTTTGACTCTTGAGCTTTGTTTGGTTTCGATTCAATCGCCTATTGAACAAAGCTGGGGGAAAGATCAGTGATATTGAGATCCCTTAGAACCCGATTACTATTTATAGGACAGGTTAAACCAATCCAGCTTCAAGAGTGTATGACCTTAAAACTCATGTATGCCTTAAACCTAAGGACTTGGTGTGACTTGTTTGTTGTTTGCTATACCTGTGATTTTCTAACATAATCATGACATCATAAGCATGGCATATCATGACTGATCATTTCAAGGATTTCCTAGGGCTCATTTTTGGCTTGTTTTGTAGGACATGGCATCCGCCCGTAGGAACACTATAGAGATCAACCTGGTGAATGTGTCTCTCCAACTAAAGGACCTGGCATTAAGGGTTCTTGAAAGTTCTCATTTCACTAAAAAGCATGGTCAGTTGCTCAATTTGGTCACTGCAAAACCCGATGAAGAATTATTAAAAGTTCTGTTTCAGTTCTTCGATCCTATGCACCATTATTTCACCTTCCCAGATTACCAGCTAGTACCTACTATGGAGGAATTTTCTCAGTTGTTGAGGGTACCTATTCTTGATCAGTTACCTTTCAACAGTACGGAAGAACATCCAAATCCTGAAGAGATTTCTAGATCATTGTCCTTACAACGGCCTGACATAGTGACAAATTGGGAGACTAGAGGGAGTGTCCAAGGAATTCCGGTTAAGTTTCTGTTCGAGAAGGCTTATCATTTTTGGGATACCTTAGATGTACAAGCTTTCGAAGAGGTGCTAGCACTTCTCGTTTACAGGACGATACTTTTCCCTAATGCGGATCAACTTGTAGATATGAGCACTATTAAGGTTTTTCTATCTCATAATCCAGTGCCTACATTACTTGGGGATATTCTACACTCTCTGCATGCTCGCACTCTAAAGAGAAGGGGGACCCTCCTGTGTTGCACCCCTCTATTGGCTAGCTGGTTTGTTACGCACCTACCCAGGTCTGTTTTGAAGAATGAACAGGGTTTGAAATGGTCTCATAGGCTGATGTCCCTTAAGCATTCAAACATTCATTGGTGTTCACGGTTCTTGGAAGATATTACCATCATCGATCCCTGTGGTGAATTCCCTAATGTCCCTCTCTTAGGAATTAGGGGAGGAATCACTTACAACCCTTGTTTGGCACTGTGTCAGTTTGGTTATGCAAGAAGATATGGTCCTCACGACACGCTTATCCAAGGAATCGCCTTCAACTATGAGAATGATGCTCAGGGATACCGTAAAAGGTTCATAAAATGTTGGGGCATGGTGCATAAAATTGATAGCAAGACGCTAGGGCACAAGAATTCCATTCCTCTTGAGCCTTATCTCCGGTGGGTAAGAGCTCGCGCCCAAAGTCTCATGATGCCTTACCCTGCTGTTCTACCAGTAACTCTGGAGCCAGCTATTGGAGGAGATACTACTTCACTTGGTCATCATCCTGACATGCCAACTGATCATGAAGAATTACAGAAATCCTGGGTTCAACTCAAAGAGGAGCAGGACACATTTGAAGCTCAATTCTATGCCAGAGAGAAGAAGGTCCTGGAGCTCACAAGGCTACTTCATGAAGAAAGGAACATAAACGCCTACATCGCACCAAAGAGGATGCGCTCCTAGAAGACCTAGTTTCTTTTTTGCTTTAAGTTTTGTTTTGTTTTATTGTAAGCCTAAAAGGCACTCTTTGTAATAATTTGAACTTATTAATTCAATTAACGTGTGTTTTCTTTTGGTTAAACAAATCTGAGCCTTTAAGAATCCTTGAAATCATTGCATACACATCTCATTCATAGCATCGCATAAACAGGTACCATTACAAGTTTCCCATCTTCTTCGCTGTTTATTTCAGCAGAAATGTCTTCCGAACAAAGCATCAAGGATCTTCAGGCACAAAATGCCCAGTTCCAACAGATATTCATAAATATGGCAAAAGGGCAGGAGGATCTGAAGGCCCTCATCCTGAAGGAGAAGAATAAAAAGAAGAAGTTCACTGTTATTCTGAATATGGGAAGAAGGTTCAGGGGGCCGTTAAAGCAACAAGTCGATATGAACTCTTCATCCAAAGAAGGGGAAAATAAAGAAGAAGCGATAAGGGAAAAGGACCTCAGTCCTGAAGTTTTTGACAATGACACAAATTACAATGATGAGTAGTATCCTCCTACTGAAGATAGATACACGCAGTTGGAAGATCTTCTGAGCGGTATGGAAGTCCAGAGGATACCTGGGTTGGATTTCGAAGAATTGGGATTGGTGTCGGGAGTGGTCATCCCGCAGAAGTTCAAGGCTCCAATTTTTGCTTAGTATGATGGGGTGTCTTACCCAAAACTACATCTCTATTCCTACGTCAGAAAGATCCAGCCCTACACTGCTGATAGAAACTTGTGCGTTCACTTCTTTCAAGATAGTATGTCAGGGACTCAGCTTGAATGGTTCTACCAACTAGAGAGAGCCAATGTCCGAAATTAGGAAGATCTGGCTGCTGCTTTTTATAAGCAGTACCAATACAACACCGACCTTGCTCCTACTCGTACTCAACTCCAGAGTATGTCCATGGGTGCAAGTGAAGGCTTTAAGGACTATGCACAGAAGTAGAGAGACTTGGATGGAAGAGTCCAACCCCCGTTGTCTGATAGGTAGTTGGTCGATATGTTTCTGGGGATGCTATTTGGTCCATTCTTTAATCATTTAATAGGCAGCTGGTTTCACCGAGCTGATTCTAACTTGAGAGAGAGTAGAAGCTGGGATTCGAAGCGGTAAGATACAAAAGGATTCCTCTTTGAGTTCGATAAAGAAGCCTTTTACTGGTAAGAAGGAAGCCAGTGCCATCTATAGTCCTAGAGGCCAAAGTAGAGCTGAACACCGTCAGACAGTAAGTGCCGTAATGATACCTAGGCCTACAGTTGCTCCACAATGCAACAATCAACAAAGGGTGGAAAGACCACAACGGCATTTTACCCGGATCAACATGAAATTGGCTGAAGTTCTACCCCATCTACTGAGATCCAACTTGGAAACCTTGAAAGAGGCTCCTAAGAATCCGAACACCACATCTCCCCGATATAACCCCAATGCTCGGTATGCCTACCATTCCTGAGAGTCCTAGCTACGACACCAACAACTACTGGGCTCTGAGAAATAAGGTACAAGATTTGATCGAAGCCAAGGAGATTGAGTTTGATGCTCCGGAAAAGCCCAATGTCATAACTGCTCCCATGCCTAAGCACGGCCGCGGAGTTAATGCTGTGGATACTGATCTGTTTGTGACCTTAGTATATGAAGTTTCTACTCCTCTTATGACGGTTAATAAGAATTTGTTGTCGGACGGTTTATTTCCGGGTTGTGGTGAAGGTTGCCACATATGTTCGTTTCTGCCTTCTGGTTTCCATTTGCTGAAGTCAGGTGTTCAGCGCCTGATGGACAGCAAGGAAATTTGGTTCGAGAAAACTTTGATTCCCATTGTTCCATTTGAAGACATTGCTATTATAACCATTTCCGCCAATCCTTCCAAGGTCTCCTCGAGAATACCTGTTAGGATTACATCTGTTCCAAGAGTCGCTCCGCTAAGAATCACCGTCCCTGGTCCTGTCCCGTATGCCTCGGACAAAGCTGTCCCCTGGCATTATGGTGCCAATGTGTACTATCATGGCATCAAACAAGATATAGAAAATTAAGAGGTTGATCCTAATGTCAGTAACATTGTAGGGACCAGCAAGGTTACCCGAAGTGGAAGGGTTTTCTCTCCCGAGCTTTCCCCGAAGACTGTCAATAGGCCTATTGTCATTCCGTCTGCTACTCATGTTGGTACGTCAACTCCTCCTCCTGTGCTTACTCCAATTATCACCCCCACCGTCGAGTCATCTGGGGCCCGAGGCCAAGAAGTTATAGGTGAGCCTGCCCGGACGGAGGCGCCTAGAAAAATTATCGTGGAAGCCTCTAAGCAAGAGATAGAGGAAATACTGAAAATAATCAAAAAGAGCGACTACAATATGGTCGAGCAGCTGGGGCAGACCCCCTCAAAGATATCCATGTTGTCCCTACTGTTGTGCTCCGAAGCCCATGCGAAGGCTTTGATTTCATTCCTCAAGATTGCACATGTGCCGCAAGAGACCTGAGCTGATCAATTCAAAGATTGTGTGGCCAGCCTGACTGTTGACAATGGGATGGGTTTTTCAGATGCAGACTTGACACCAAAGGGGAGGAAGCATTATGATGCTCTGCATGTCTCGATTGAATGTAGTGGAACCACTATATCTCATGTGCTGGTAGATACTAGGTCTTTGCTGAATGTTCTGCCTAAGAAGGCATTGGATCGGTTGGACTACGAGGGCTTGACCTTAAAGCCTAGTAACATTGTGGTGAGGGCTTTTGATGGTTCGAAGAGAATGGTGCATGGGGAAATGGACATCCCCGACCATCATACTATTGTTTGTTGGGTCATCCTTGGATCCATGAAGCTGGGGCAGTTACTTCTACACTGCACCAAATGCTGAAGTATCCAGTAAAACGGAAGATTGTCACTGTGCATGGTGAGGAGGAGTATATGGTGAGCCACCTAAATTCCTTCAGGTACGTAGAGATGGATGGGGAATTCATAGAGACTCATTGCCAGAACTTTGAAGAGGTTCCCCAGATCTTGGCATCAGCTAAAGCTACTACAAACAAACATCCTCTGAAGATGGTTTCTCTCAAAGATGCCAGAGCAGTGGGTTAAGAAGGTGGGTATACCAATTAGGGACAACTCCCTAATTTTACTCAGAAAACTGACAAGTTTGGTTTGGGCTTTACTTCAGGAGCTCAAAGGGCTGTTCGATACGCTCGGGCTGGAGGACCTCCCCTACGCATCAGTAATAGGGGAATTAATGCCATTGAAGACAACGAGAAAGACTCAAACATTGACAGTTGGATCTACCCAACTACCAATGGTGGGCCGAGTAACTAGACGGCTAGGGACTTTATACCAATTTCTTTTATTTTGCAGTAATTGTCTTACTTGTTTTGGGATTTGTAATAAACAATTTTAAACTCTACAACCTTGTACCTTGCTCGAGGCACGTTGGTTTCGTTTGTGAGGGCTATTATTTGTCATTTCATATATCATCAATAAAACATTGGACGTTACTTGCATACAAATTTTACGCTCTCTGTTTTTCTTTTCTATTTTCACTTTATCAAAACAGCTATGCTCTTACACACACTCACGTATCATACTGCAGATCCATATCCACTATGGATCCCATTGATAACAGCTCTGCTACTATCTGTTGTGACTTCGAAAATCCGATCAACCAAGCCGAAGATGAAGGTGAGGATGATTGTGAGGTGCTTGGAGAACTTGCTAGACTATTATAGTAGGAAGAAAGGGCTATACAACCTCATGAAGAGCCGGTTGAGACGATAAACCTGGGGACGGAGATAGAAAGGAAAGAGGTCAAGATTGGAGCAAATTTGGAAGTTAAGGTCAAACAGCGGTTGATATAAATGTTGCACGACTACGTTGAGATCTTCGCCTGGTCATACGAAGACATGCCGTGTTTAGACATTGATATTATGGTTCATCATCTGCGGACCAAAGAAGACTGTCCTCCGGTTAAACAAAAGGTCCGTCGTATGCACCCTGAAATGTCAGAGAAGATCAATGCAGAGGTCATGAAACAGTTTGATGCAGGGTTCTTAGCTGTCACTTCCTATCCACAGTGGGTTGCTAATGTCGTCCCGGTACCTAAGAAAGACGGTAAGGTACGGATGTGTGTGGATTACAGAGATCTGAACAGGGCAATCCCCAAGGATGACTTCCTACTTCCTCACATTGATGTTCTGGTTGATAACACTGCGCATCATAAAATCTTCTCCTTCATGGATGGCTTCTCTGGCTACAATCAGATCAAGATGGCTCCTTAAGACATGGAGAAGACGACCTTCGTCACACAGTTGGGCGCCTTCTGCTATAAGGTGATGCCTTTTGGGTTGAAGAATGCTGGGGCAACTTATCAGCGTGCCATGGTCGGTTTGTTCCACGATATGATTCATCACAAGATCGAAGTTTATGTTGATGACATGATATCCATGTCTCAAACTGAGGAAGAGCACCTTGATCATCTACAAAAGTTGTTCGACATGTTGAAGATATACAAGCTGAGGCTAAATCCTAACAAGTGCACCTTCGGGGTAAGGTATGGTAAACTTATGGGTTTCATTGTCAGCGAAAAAGGCATCCAAGTAGATCCTGCGAAGGTAAAGGCCATACAAGAAATGCCAGCTCCCCGTGCAGAGAAGGAAGTTAGAGGTTTTTTGGGACGTCTGAATTACATCGCTAGATTCATTTCACATCTAACTGCTACTTGCGAGCCCATCTTCAAGCTTCTGAAGAAAGATCAAGTGGTAAAGTGGAACGAAGAATGCTAGACAGATTTCAAAAGAATCAAAGAATGCCTACAAGAACCACCGATTCTGATTCCTCCGGTTGAAGGAAGACTTTTGATATTGTACTTAACAGTACTAGACAATCTAATAGGGTGTGTGTTGGGACAGCATGACGAGTCTGGTCGAAAAGAGCATGCGATATACTACCTTAGCAAAAAGTTTACCGACTGTGAGACACGATACTCACTTCTCGAGAAAACTTGCTATGCTTTGGCATGGGCTGTCCGCCGACTAAGACAGTATATGTTGACCTACACTACTTTGTTGATATCTAAGATTGATCCGATCAAATACATCTTCGAGAAACCCGCTCTCTCTGGAAGAATAGAAATATGGCAGATGATCTTAACCGAGTACGATATACAATATAAAACCCAGAAAGAAATCAAGGGGAGTGTATTGGCTGATCATTTAGCTTATTAGGCCGTGGATGACTACCAGTCCATGAATTTTGAGTTCCCGGATGAGAATATCATGCTGGTGACTGACTACGAAGAACTCGGACTGGATGAAGGACCCGAAGAGGGATCCCGATGGACTATGGTTTTTGATGGAGCTTCGAACGCACTCGGTAACGGCATTGGCGCAGTAATCATATCTCCTGGGGGCTGTCATACTCCTTTCACGGCCCGACTATGTTTCAACTGCACTAACAACATGGCGGAGTATGAAGCTTGCATCATGGGTCTCAAGGCCACTATTGACCTTAGGATCAAGTTCCTGGATGTTTGCGGGGATTCATCCTTGGTAATAAGTCAGATCAAAGGCGAATGGGATACGAAGCATAAGAATCTCATCCCATACAGAGAGTACGTGTTGACATTGCTCCTACACTTTGAGGAGGTAACTTTTGAACATTTCCCGCGAGAGGAGAATCAGTTAGCGGATGCGCTAGCTACCATGTCTTCTATGTTCAAAGTCAGGTGGGACAACAAAGCTCCCAAAATCACCATCGAGAGGTTGGATGAACAAGCACACTACTGTGAAATTGATACCGAAGAGGTGGTAGACAAACCCTGGTTTCACGAAGTCAAAAGGTATCTTGAGGCTCAAGAGTATCCCGAAGGGGAATCTGTCAATGATAAGAAGTTTCTGAGAAGGTTCGCTGCGAAATTCTTCCTCAGTAATGGAATCCTCTACAAGCACAAATATGACTCTACCTTACTGCGGTGTGTAGACAAGAGCGAAGCAGAGAGGATTATGATAGATCTACATGAAGGTACCTTCGGAACCCATTCCAGTGGACATACCATGGCTAAGAAGATCCTACGGGTAGGATATTACTGGTCCACTATGGAAGACAATTGTTATCAGCACTCTCAAACTTGTCATAAGTGCCAAATCTACGCAGATAAGGTGCATGTGCTTCTGGTCCCCTTAAACGTCTTGACAACTCTGTGGCCCTTTGCAATGTGGGGCATCAACATGATTGAAGAAATCAGGCCTACTGCTTCCAATGGGCATCGCTTCATCCTAGTAGCCATTGATTACTTCACAAAGTGGGTTGAGGCGGCCTCTTTTGCTACAGTAACCAAGAACGCCGTGGTGCAGTTTATCCGACATAATATGATCTGTCGATATGGTGTGCCAGAGAGAATTATTACTGACAATGTTACAAATCTCAACAACACAATAATCATCGATATCTATAAACAGTTCAAAATACAACATCATAATTCTTCTCCCTACCGGCCGAAGATGAATGGCGCTGTTGAAGCAGCTAACAAGAACATCAAGAAAATTGTACAAAAGATGATGGTGACATACAAGGACTGGCATGAGATGTTACCATTTTCTCTTCACAGATACCGTACCTCAGCATGGACGTCGACAGGGAAAACACCCTACTCTCTGGTATATGGCATGGAGGCAGTCCTACCCATCGAAGTCCATATACCTTCTCTCAGGATTATGAAGGATGCGGGCTTGAACAAAGACGACTGGATCCAAACTCGACTTGATCAGCTAAATCTAATCGATGAGAAGAGACTTACTACTATTTGTCATGGTCAGACGTATCAAAAGCGAATGATCAAGGCTTTTAACAAGAAAGTCAGACGTCAAGAATATCAAGTCAGGGATTTGGTGATCAAGCGCATCATAATGCCACAAGGTGATCCCAGGGGCAAATGGACCCCCACATACGAAGGGCCATTTGTGGTTAAGAACATTTTCTCGGCTGGAGCTATGATTTTAACTACCATGGACGGTGACGACCTTCCTCACCCTGTCAATGCATACATAGTGAAAAGATACTACGCCTAATCAAAAGACTCGCTAGGTGACTGGCCTAGGAAAAAATAAGGGCTTCCCGACGAACCAAAAGGGTTTGGGCAAAAATAAGGGATGAAAATGAAAAAATCTGTAAACCCCGCAAGCCAAAAACCTGAAAAGGCGGCATGGGCAAAAAAGGGTATCCCGGTGGACTGAAAACCCGAAAGGGCAGTCCAGGAAAAAGTTAGGGATGTAAAGAGTATCACTATGCCCCATTGGATCACTTTGTGACCAGACTTCGATATCAATTATCAAGCTCGAATGGCATCGATCAACCTAATCAGCTTCGGACAAACAACGAAGTGATGAGACGCTCAAAGACATAGGGGCAATAGCAGAGTTGGAACTTAATGGGATTGTTTCACATAGCTGTTTTCTTTTACACAAATTTGTATAGCTTCTATTTTTACGACAACGTTCTCTTACTAGAACGTTAGCCTCCTTGTACGAAAATGCCTATTACAGGCCAACTTCAAAAATCAATATAAAATCATTTTCACCAGAAACTTTGAGTTTTTTCTTTTTCTTTTTCTGTTACGAGAACGTCCAATGATTTATTTTTGACATATGCATTTGAATATGATTGCTGCTCATAAATATTTACATAAAGAAACAAAAAGACAATTACTCGTAATTCCAGGAACATGGGCAAAAACAAGAAGTGTCAAACTCGACAGTTACTCTGCCCAGTAGGTATTGGGACAGAGACAACTTTGGAGCATAATCATCAGTACATACACTCCCTACAGATTAAAAATATCCACAAGAATTGATATCGGCTTTCCCGAAACAGGAAGTGACCTCCCCAACCAGGGTCATTCAGAAACCTGACAGCTATATCCCCTAGTCGAATTTCATAATCGTGAGCGGGTCAGCAAATTTCATCTCCCAAGCAGGGTTTGTTTCTTTAGACACAGAAGCTCAATCCCTGACAGAGCTCGTTAGTTCAACTACAAAAATTCACTTTCTAAGTTGTTCCCCACAAGATTTTATTCTCAAGCCGAATCTCTTCCTGACAGGATATTCATAAATCTCCCGCAGCAGTCAGGGATTTATTTTCCCAGACTCGGGCATACCCCAATAACATTTCATGTACATACATCATGACATGTGCATATATATCATATACAACATAATCTCATTTATTTTAAGAACACCATCTCACGAGGCATTTCATGCATTGCATATAATTAACCCTGGTATCTTTTCAGGAAGGACGATTATCTTCAAATCCAACAGTTATACAGGTTACATCTGCAGACGACTAATGGGAACTCAGTTCTCGAAATCAAATGAGCCCTACTATCCAGGTTCTCATTCCGAAGTAACCATACTATCCAGGTTCCTTCTCATAGCCCTACTATCCAGGCTCTCATCCCAAAGTAACCCTACTATCCAGGTTCCTTCTCATAGCCCTACTATCCAGGCTTTCATTTCGAAGTAACCCTACTATCCAGGTTCCTTCTCATAACCCTACTATCCAGGATCACACCCCGAAGTAACCCTACTATCCAGGTTCCTTCTCATAACCCTACTATCCAGGCTCTCACCCCGGAGTAACCCTACTATCCAGGTTCCTTCTCATAGCCATACTATCCAGGCTCTCATCCCGAAGTAACCCTACGACCCAGGTTCCTTCTCATAGCCCTACTATCCAGGCTCTCACCCTGAAGTAACCCTACTATTCATGTTTCTTCCCATAAGCCCTACTATCCAAGCTTTTATCTTGAAGTAACCATACTATCCAAGTTCCTTCTCATAGCCCTACTATCCAGGCTCTCACCCCAAAGCAACCCTACTATCCAGGTTCCTTCTCATAGCCCTACTATCCAGGCTCTCATCCTGAAGTAACCCTACTATCCAGGTTCCTTCTCATAGCCCTACTATCCAGGCTCTCATCCCGAAGTAACCCTACTATCCAGGTTCCTTCTCATAGCCCTACTATCTAGGCTCTCATCCCGAAGTAACCCTACTATCCAGGTTCCTTCTCATAGCCCTACTATCAAGGCTCTCATCCTGAAGTAACCCTACTATCCAGGTCCATTATTATAACCCTACTATCCAGGCTTTCATTCCGAAGTAACCCTACTATCCAGGTTCCTTCTCATAGCCCTACTATCCGGGATTTCACCTCAAAGCAACCCTACTATCCAGGTTCCTTCTCTCTTATCTCTAGATAACAGTTTACAACACTGTAAGACCGAGACCCGACCAATTATGGTCAAGTTCACATTTCCCCAGTAAGTCACTATGCAGCCTGGACCTTAACCAGATATGCCGTTCTCCTCCACCTCCTCAATTAAGAATTAACTCCCTAGTAGAGTAATGGACAACCGAAGCTCCTATACTCTACTTCCCAAGACATAAATCAACTTTCCTCAGTGAAGTCCTCCTCAGCGGCAGGTGCAGGAATCCTCGCAAAAGAATCTCTTATGCAACCGATATCCTTTATGGATGGCATCTTGAAGCCCATCTCCGACAATTCTCTATCGACTCCCAAATGGAATCTGTAAGCCCATTCTCGATATCACCAATCACCAGGCACTACAAGCGAGTGCAAATTTCTGGGCACTCTAGTGTTCAATCATCTTCCACCTTCAGATCACGAAAGGAAGACCAAGCCAATCTACATCCTCAGGTTTAAGAAGATTGAACAGGGTCAGATGTTGTACCTCGAAATTTTCCCTCCCATTTTACTCAACATATGTTCATGGAGATCCTCAACTTGCTCAAGGATGCTCAAGAGTTGACCAGACAAACTCCCTCCTAAAGCAATGAACCTCCAACTAGGGTTTCCATTTTCATCAAGATAGGTGAGCTCCAAAGGTCTCATATAATATCCACAGTCCTAATATGTCCTCAATATCATCCATGCCAAATTTTATGCCTTTCACAAGAAGTTTGCTCAGTCAAACTGCTCAGATGCTTGAGAATCGACTATATTAGGTCAAAAGTCAATTGTGGCCCACATACAGTCAAACTTCAAGATTTTTGGTCAACATCAACATTTTTAAGTAATATTCATCATTTGATCAAAGGTTTATCATGATTCCTCAAGGAATGCTCCTAATTCATCAAAACTCAAAAGTTGCTAAATTAGGGTTTCTTAGGAAAAGTTAACCAAACTTTGACCAAACATAACTTTCTCATACTTTATCAGAAATTTCTCATCCAAGGCTCATTTTGAAGGGAATTAAATTTCCTACAACTCATATTCATCCCTCAAGTTAAAAAAATGCACTCATAAAAAGATATGAATTTCTACATTATAGGTCCTTTTGAAAAGTCAATAAAAATACCTTTTGGGTCAAAGCTTCTTACATGAACATGGAAGACCCAATTGAGATGAAACCAAAAAGGTTGTTTAGGGGACATCCTAAGCCTTATAAAAAGTACAATAGCACCCTCCTAGGGTAAAAATTGGAAGAGATATGCATTATCAAAGTTGACCATTTTTGGAAAATTGCCAAAAGACAAATGTGCTCAAAAATGCATTTTTTTTTGACAAAAGGGCCTAGAATTTAAGGTTTGTATCTTGTTAGGGACATGGTCCATGACCCAAATCAGCAGCCATATATTATTTTCTCTATTTTATTGATTTTATTTTGATTTTTATTTATTAAAAGTCACATAAAATCAAATAAATGACAAAAAGCAATAAAAGATTGTTTTGATTTGATTTTGCATTAAAGGGAAATCCAAATATGCTGTATGGTATCAAACAAAATCGTGCCAAATCATGAGAGGGAAGATATTCAAAATTGGAAATATTTGAAGCAAATTTGAATGACATTGATATCTTGATCTATTGCCAAAATTGTTAACCTATTTGGATTCATTACATATACTGAGGTTTGTTTAAACCCTAGAAAAAAAGATTGTGCGCAGCCTGTCAAAGAAAACCAGAAACAAAGTTCAAAATTTTGTTCAAAAAGTGTGAGACATATATTCTTCCACAGACTAGTTCAAGGCATGCTGAAGGTCAAATCGTGTTCTTGGACATCTCTTGGAGCTAACACAATCAATTACAAGTATTCACAAGCCCAAAGTCACCCCACAACCCTCATACGGTTTGCATCTTTTCTCAAAATCGATTATGATAATTCTTGCATCTTAAGCATATTTGAATGATATATTTGTGATTGTTAACATGTTTGCAACATGTTGGGATGATTTAATTGACATTTTGATGAATATACCAACGAATGCCATGGCTAGGGTTTAAGGGTTTGTTTTGGGGCTTCTCTGTATAGGTGAAATTATGCCAAGAAACTAATTCCATGATAGTCATGCGATCAAGGTGAATCGATTGGCATAGTTAGAATTGGTTTATTGTGCATCATATGAATTTTTGAAGCTCGCAGCTGTATAGCTACGAAGTTTTGTCCTTAGGTATAGACAGGAGATCTAAAACGACGGACAAGGAAGAAGACAGTGACTTTTCACCACCCCACTGGCCCATTTGAATAACCGCGCACATTTTGTTTTATTCAGCCTACCAACTCTTTTTTTATATATTATATTTTGGTTGTATTATATTGACAACTAACCAACACAACATATATGGCAGGGGATAAGGACATGTGAAGCAAGGGACCTGGGTTCGATCCCAGGTCCAACATTTTCTTATTTTCTTAACATCTCATGCAGATTCCAGTGTAACGCATGGTCAAACGTCCATCGTGCACCCCAGATCTCAGCCCTGAGATCCATCATCAGACAAATCTCACGTTCCAACATTGAAGGCCTACCATGCATCATCAGAGGAGGGAAGCATAGGATCTGGCACAAACTGGGCTCAACCATAATGGGCCTTAAAAATTCCAAAACACACCCCCTGGGTGCTTATGCAGGCCCAAATTCTTACTCTTTTTTATTTTAATTCTTTTTCTTATTATTTATTAATTATGTTTTTTTAATAACACGAAAAAATCATATTTTTTATTTACTTAATCAAAAAATCATAACACCATCAAAAATCTTTTTTTTCATAATTTTTTTATTAATTAATTAGTTTAATTAAATTAGGGTAATTTAATGTTTTTTATTATAATTCAAAATAATTAGAATTAGGGTTTATCTTGTAATTAACCTAATTTTTCCTCAAAAACAACATAAATATGTTCTCAAATTAGATTTTTAGGTCGTCTGATTATTTCTCGCATTTAATTTGCCGCACTTTTAATTTTCTTTTTTTAATTATTTGTAACTGCTTCGAGTTTGTAATAGATTTAAATAGGATTTTAATTCCGCATTTTATTTTCAGTCAAGAATAATTATGTATCTTCCCAAAGCCTTGTAATAGCTAGAACTCTAATTTCTCGCATTTTAATTTCCGCAAACTATAAACTGTTAGATGTATGTTAATAGGATTGTATGGAAAGACAAATTGAAATTAAAACAGTAGAAAACCCTAATTGTGTAAAGATAATTAACTGAAAAAATACACTTGCACATGCTCACTCCTAGGGTTTACTCCACTCTGGTTGCCTTCGGTAAACAGTCATGAAGTTTAAGGAATGTTAGTGGTCGTTCTCTAGTCCCAAAAGATCTAAAATGACCCAATCGGATGTTGTCTCGAAAAAAGATCTTTAAGGCTTTAGGGTGATTACTAAAATTTGCTAACACTGCTTTGTGATTGTATTTGTCCCTTCAAAGGTCCCTTAAAACTCCAACGACGATGCTACCTATTCCTTAATAATAGGATAGCGCTGCCTAAAGGAAAACGAAGAGACTTTTTTCGAGTAGGTAGATTAGTTCCTAGGTACTTGCTCAAACAAAACTTTTCTCACAAACACTTTTCAAAACAATTTTCAAAACAACTTCATCACACTCTTGAGGACTGATACAACGGTTATCACGAAGTAAAACTTTTCCAAAGTAGCACACACAAGCAATTTTAAAAATAAGCAAAGTACCTAAGAGCCCATGGAAAACCATGGATAGAAAGGGTGCTAACACCTTCCCTTTCTATAATCTACCCCCCGTACTCAGAAACATTCTCGAAAAAGGTTTTTTCTGTTCTTTTTCCTTTTCCTTTGTTGGATAAAATAAAAGTCGATGGCGGCTCTTGCTTACTGCAACATTTGCAAATACAAAACTCAAATCAGTATTAACAGTCGGTTCTGCCACCGTATCACACCCGCCAATAAAACAGAAGTTGCGAAGAACTCACCCAGATATGGAAGTGAAGATCGAAGAAGAAGTTCTAAAGTAGATTAATGCCAGTTTTCTTGTGACTTCAGTGTCGCCTCAGTGGATTGCCAATATTGTCCCAGTACCGAAGAAAGATAGAAAATTTCGCATGTGCATAGATTAAAGAGATCTAAATAAAGCTAGTCCAAAATATGATTTTCCATTGCCGCACATTGATATGTTAGTGGATAGCATAAAAAAATTCAAAGTTTTCTCGTTCATGGACGGATTTTCCGGGTATAATCAAATAAAGATGGCTCCTGAGGACATGGAAAAAACAACGTTTATCACACCCTGGGGAACATTCTGTTATAGAGTGATGACCTTCGGGTTGAAGAACGCTGGTGCAACATACCAGAGGGCTACAATAACCCTATTCCATGATCTGATGCACAAGGAAATTGACGTATTGTAGCGGTAGAAATGTTCAAGACTAAGCCATTGGATTGACTAGACTTTATACAAATCAAAAATAAAAATCGCCACCGCGCTTTATTGTTTCCAAAGGAATGGGAAAAGAGCGAATAACCCAAAAGAGGGGGAAAGATTCAAGGTAAGGGGGTTGGATATGCAAAGGGAAGGTATTAGCACCCTAAACATCTACAGTACTCCGCAGGAACCTCTTTGTAAAATCTGTATATTTTGGCTATAAAAATATGTTGTATATAAAATGGATGGTGGAGGTGAGAAAAGAAATTTATATTTTTTATGATTTTTGCACCCGCCGCGGTTGCGAACCTTTAGTGCCTACGTACCACCTTTTATGCAATAGGGGATTAGGGTACGCGTAGTTCCTCTTTTTTAAATTTGAAACACAAGTGTGTTGGTTGATTTTAAGAGATAAGACATCATTGTCATTGTCCGTGTGGAAAACATACTTACTACCCACAATCATGAGAAAGGAGAATTTGCATCATCTCAAAGTGGAGGATATGACTTGGATTAAAAATCAACAATGCCTCACTCAACACCCAAGTGGAAAATATCTCACTTCACTACATATTGTAGAAGTATGGTTGTTTGCATCACTACAAGGATTGACAAGAGTGTAATCTTTTGAGAAAAGTTTAAAGATAAAAGCCAAAGTGGCAAAATGGTTTGAAATGAGATTGATTGACTTTTAGTCTTCTCACAAAAAATGTCAAGGTATTATTAAATTGATTGAAGTTTATTTATGAAAATATTTTGAAAATGCATGGACATAAGTCCAAGATTATTATGAAAGTGTTTCAAGTTTTAGAAATAAGAAGAGTTTTCAAAAGGAGGGAGAAGATTTTTGAAATTAAAGAAGATGGGAAGAGAAGAAGAGACTATCCTAAAGCATAAGGTAAAAGCTAAGGATAAGAATCATCTAACCAACAAGAAGCTAATACTTGAAATTACGAGTCAAGATAGAATTCCCATTATTTGGATTGAAACCAAGCAAGCAAAGATACTAGACATCTTGAGAGAACCAAACTTCAAGTGTATTAAGTCTTCACAAAAACTGGACAGAGTAACGGCTGTATGCGAGTGAATTCCAGATTACAAACCAAGAGTGTAATCACAATAACCTGCATACAAAACAAACAAAAAACCCAATGTCTTGAGGTAAACCTCAATAACTCCATACAAAATATCAATTAAGGTCCAAGGTATCCAACATAGGCCAAGGTTTCTAATCCTAAGTCCAAGAAAAAGTCCCATGCTCCATAATGCCAAGGATTGTAACCAAATAGTCCAAGTATCATTAAAGATTCTTATGGTTTATGTTGATTATTAAGTATCTTCAAAAAGAAAAGAAAAGCTCAAGTGAGCAAAATAAAAATGACATAAAAGTAAATGCTCAAGTGAGCAAAGATGAAAATAGCATGAAATGTAAATGCTAAAGTAAAGAGTATATAAAACATAAAAAATAATAAAAGCATAAGATAAAACAAGTCAATAATTAGTGGTTAGTTGGATGACCATCTTGAGACTTGCATTTGGAACTCATTAGAGGATTGGTAGAACCAAAGCCACCACACAACAAGTTGCATTTGCTTTATGTCAAGTATATCATCCATTTAATAAATTCTCAAGGCAACATTTAATGATCAACGATGTTTAAGTGATCCGCGTTGACCAAAATTGATGAAGATCCATTAGAGGATTGGTAGAACCAAATCCTCCACACAATGAGTCTCAAGGTTATTGGATCAAAGGGATCAAATTAACATACTTGGGCTTGCAAACATAGGTTTGGGCCACGAATGATCATTTATTCGAATCGGGACAAAATTTAGTGCTATGTTAAGCAATCGTAAGTGGACTTATGTAGAAGTCGCACCTATTTTGAGGCCGATCAATAGCAATCTGTGTACTTCATGTTTGGATAACATGTATGTGTCGACACATGCTAGTTATACAAAACAGGATGAGTCGACATAAGCCTCTATGGGTCGATGCAAGCTGCTTTTGTCAGCACATTATAGAATTGATTGTCTTGCATGGGTTAACATATAACACGTATGTATCGACACATACTAAATTTTTTTGATTTTTGAAGGCTAAAAAATACACTTTTTTCCAAAGATTGTGCACAATACACTCTGCAATCGATTACACTATTGGAGCAATCGATTGTACAAGAAAACAAAAATGAAAATTTTTAATTATTATTATTTTTCTTTGCAAATAGATATTTTAGGGAAATAATACTGGAAAACCTTATTTGTCGGATGCTTTGACTTGGTACCTACAAAGCACAAATATGCAAAGGCAAAGACAAATATTTTTTGTATTTTGGTTAGAGGTTAATTATCAACGCATATACAAAATACACAACTAAGGTGCTTGGAGATTTCTCAAGAGAAAACTTAAAGATAGGAGATAGAAAAATAGGAAGAACCAACCCTAATGTGATTTTGTTATGATCAAGTTGACATGATATGATAGGGGAATCTTAGGGGAAAAAATTGGGGTACAACAGGTGCCCTTATTTAAGTTTCTTCTATCCGAAGATACGAAGGTTAAAAATCTTCGTGTCGACGCGATCGAAGGTACTTAAATATAAAACAAACCCTATTTTTGTCCTTAAGATGCCATGCAGTGCTTATGAGCATGAATGCATATGAACAAGTTCAAAGAGACGCAAAACATCAATGGGGATGTAACAATAATGAAGAAACAAGAGCGCGACCCAACCAGGAAAATAAATCACTGGTGGATTAAAAGACCTGAATCAAAGAGGATGGTAGAATGGTCAAAGGATACACCAACTTCTACCGAAGGTGAAGCTACCAACGTTCACTGAAGGCAGAGAGGAATATAACAAACATCGACGTTCATTGTCAATGGCCTACTAACTTTCACTGAAGGTAGAAAGAGAATATATCATATCACCGCCGTTCACTGATGATGAACTACCAACGTTCATTGAAGATAGCAACAAGATAACAAACATCGACGTTCACTGCCAATGGTCTACCAACTTTCACTAAAGGTAGAAAGAAAATATATCATAGCACCGCCGTTCACTGATGATGAACTACCAACGTTCACTGATGGTAGAAAAAAGGTAATAAACACCAACGTTCACTGCCGATGGTCTACCAACTTTCACTGAAGGTAGAGAAAAAATATATCATAGCACATCCGTTCACTAACGATGAACTACCAACGTTCACTGAGGGTAGCCAAAAGATAATAAACACAGACATTCACTGGCGATGGTCTACCAACTTTCATTGAAGGTAGAGAGAAAATATATCATAACACCACCGTTCACTGATGATTAACTACCAACATTCACTGAAGGTAGAAAGAGAATATATCATATCACCGCCGTTAACTGATGATGAACTACCAACGTTCACTGAAGGTAGAAAGACAATATATCATATCACCGCCGTCCACTGACAATGAACTACCAACGTTCACTGAGGGTAGCAAAAAGATAATAAACACCGACGTTCACTGCCGATGGTCTACCAACTTTCACTGAAGGTAGAAAGAGAGTATATCAAGTTTTCCCCAAAATTCTGGCATTGCACATAGAACGGGTCTCAAATTCTTCTTTAACCAAGGAATTTTGCCTGGAAAGGGTAATATGTAAGCTGTCTCAAATAAAGAGATTTCCACTTGCAAAGATTTCACAACGAGCTGTTTCCGTGAATTTGAAAGTCTTGCCATCCACTGGCATAAACTGACGACGGACTGTAAACTAACCACTAATAGAGGAAATAGCAAAAAAAGTTACGTCGACTTGTACAGGGAAACACGAGTTGCTCAAATAAAGAGACCTGTTGCTTGTTATCATGGAGGATTGCAAAAAGAAATGACTTTCTGGGGATAGAAATATGGCTTCATGGGTAAAGAGGTATGACTTCCCGGGGAAAGAGGTATGATTTCCTGGGGAAAGAGGTGTGACGTCCTGGGGAAAGAGGTATGATTTCCTGGGGAAATGCCACGATATTCCTGCAAAGGGGATAAAGTCTTCTCGTGCAAAATAAATGCACCAACCAAAACTTGAAGTTTTCAGAAATCCAAAGTAAATAAAATTGTCATGTAACCACAGATCCAAACCAGAAATAAACTGGAGCCATACAGTCAATGAAGATACATCCTTTGAGAAATAAACTTAAGAGGGAAAACCGAATCCATCTAAGCAAGGAGCGTTGCAGGAAGGCTAGAGAAAAATGTCAATGAACAATGATTTGTCAATTTTAGCCATGCATGATGTATGTATGAATGTATGAGTGCTATCATGCGCATGCTGACAAAACAGACACACAACATGGGGAACAACCAGGCAAAACTTCCTCAGGCACTAACAACACTTGGCTAAGCTTCAACCAAGATGATCATTCGAAGAAAGGTAAAGGACAACTATGGAAACCAAACCTACTTCCTACTTTTAACTTTACTAAGGAGAAACATAATTTGGAGGTAGACAAATCAAACAGATACTGGGATAGAACATCCTTCTTCCGGTTTCAATGGAGAAACCTGTTTTTCTGAAAGTAACATGCCTACTGGAGATTGCAAGACCAGCCTCAAATATAGCAGACTGGCACCGAAATAATCAAAATTCACTGGGGAATTCAAGCTTACCTCCCTGGAGAAAAATGCGGATTGAAACTGTACATCATGAAAACTTATTCCAACAAAAGATGCCCTGGGATAGCCTTCCTGGGGAATCAAGAAGTCAACATTATAAAAAGAGGTCAAACCCATGGGGATTTTAAATCAAACCCAACACTTGGTGGGTGAAAACCCAAAGGGATGACAACTGTCGTGACACTTCTTAGAAAATATACTGCCCTGGTCTAGTTGCCTAGGAAATAAATACCAACAATAATGCCAATACTGCAGAAAGAGCGACATCTCAACACATCAAGGGAATAAATCCTTTCATCGTATGAGAGAAAACTTCGCTGGGGAATCTGGGACAGAGGCTTCTGACCATGCTAATCCAAAATAAAAAATGAACCAAGACTTGACTGGGGACACTGGGATCACAAACCCAATACTGCACCTTACACCAATTGGTATCGTCTTTAACTACATGAGAAACATACAAAGATCATGTGTATACCAACAAAATAACTTGAGAGAACCTTCACGAGGGAAATAAAACTTCTCAAAACAACCAGAGTTTGTTCATTCTTGGGATCACCATTTTTGTTGTCACTGTTTCATCACAAATCTCAAAGTAAAAGTAAATTGTAAAAATCTCTTTTTTTTTTTGAAAAATCAATTTTGTATTTTTAATCTTTTTGCTTTGAAAGTTATTATCAGTAATAAATGGAGTCTTTGCAAGCTAAATAAAATAAGAACATAAAGAATTGGGTAAAATCTCGAATTTCATTAATAGAATGGTAGTCTGCGAATGGCGAGACTCCATGGATGATTACAAAGTTTGGGAAATGGTAATACATAATGGAAAAGATACATTGAGATACAATGACCACTATCCCCCTAGCAACTTTTGAAATCCTGAGCAACAACTTTTTTTGAAGTATGGTGAGGATCCAAGAAGATTGTTGCTTCAACGATAAAGTCTTGTCTGACGTAGTTACTTGCCAAGAAAATCCCTAACTTTTTCCTAAGCTGTCCTTGCGGGTTTTCAACTTAGCGGGACATTTATTCTGTTTATGTCTCTAATTTTTGCCTAGACCTCCCTTTCGGGTTTTCGGCCTACCGAGACGCTCTTTTTTTCCTAAGCCGCCCTTTCAGGTTTTCAACTTAGCGAGCTGTTCTTTTATTTCTTTAGGCGAAGTATTTCTTGACTGCGTCAGCATTCATGGGACGTGGGAACTCCTCGCTATCCATAGTTTCAAGAATTAATGCACCACAAGAGAAGGCTTTCTTGACAACATACGAGCCTTCAAAATTGGGAGTCCACTTGCCCCTAGAATCAGTGTTGAAAGACATGATCTTCCTGAGCACGAGGTCGCCTTCTCTAAATTCACGAGGTTTGACCTTTTTATCAAAAGCTTTCTTCATTCTTTTCTGATATAATTGTCCATGATACAATGCTGTCATTCTCTTCTCCTCAATCAAATTCAAATGGACAAACCTGTTCTGGACCCATTCAGCCTCAATCAATTTGGTTTCCATTATCACACGCAATGAGGGAATCTCTACCTCGACAGGGAGTACAACTTCCATTCCATACATCAGGGAGAATGGAGATGCCCCTATTAAAGTGCGAACAGATGTTCGATATCCATGCAGAGCAAAAGGGAACATTTCATGCCAATCCTTATAAGTAACAACCATTTTCTGGATAATTCTCTTGATATTCTTATTAGCAGCTTCAACAACCCCATTCATCTTTGGCCTATATGGAGACGAATTGTGATGAACAATCTTGAATTCTTCACATAGTTCTGTCATCATCTTGTTGTTCAAATTCGAGCCATTATCAGTGATGATTCTGCTCGGCACACCATACCGGCATATAAGATTATTTCTGATGAAATGCACAACTACCTGTTTGGTAACATTGGCATATGAAGCAGCCTCCACACATTTGGTAAATTAGTCAATTTCTACCAAGATAAAACGGTGCCCATTCGAAGCTTTGGGTTCTATAATCCCAATCATGTCAATACCCCACATAGAGAAAGGCCATGGGTAGGAAATCACATTGAGAAGTGTCGGAGGCTATGATCGGTGGATCTGGAACTGACTGTTTAACGCTGGTTCGCGAAATGTCGCGAAAGCAAGAGTCGCCACCGTCTTTTATTTTCTCCAAATGGAAAGGACAAAAGCACAGAAAAATTCCTTATAGAGATTGCTCTCGGTTCGGGAGGTAGATTATAGAAAGGGAAGGTGTTAGCACCCTTTCTATCCATGGTTATCCATGGGCTCTTAGATACTTGCTCATTTGTGTTTTCAAAATTGTTTGTTTGCTTTTCAACTGTGGGTTTTAAAAAAGTTTCTTTGAAAATTTCAGTTCGACTCTTGTATCAGTCCTCAAGAGTGTTTGAAAAGTTGCTTTCGAAAGCTTTTTGAAAAGGTGTCAGTGTGAAAAGTATTTTTTGATTTGTTTTGAAATTAGAGCAAGTATCTACGAGAATCTACCTACCCTAAGGAATTCGTCTGTGTAAATGTCCTTAAAGTAATGCCATCCCACCATTGAGAGGTAGGTAACACCACCGTCGGAGGTGTTCGGGTCAATTCGAGGGTTCGGGACATGGTGATCACCGGAGCAATATGAAGACACCTTAGAAGCTACCCTCATGCCATGTTCATGGACATGAGGACTTACTAAAACATCCTCTACTCGACGACCACCTTTCGAGGGGCAAGGCAACAGTGAGACGTACCCTAGGGGTGGTGTGTGATTTGTGTGTCATGTTCATTTATGTTTATCTTGTTCATGCATTGGTGATCTACGCGTTGCTTTTATTTTGGCATTCATTCTTTCATGTAAGTTATTAACAGTTAAAAGATGCGGAATTAAAAAGTCCTACGCTATTACAAAGGCGCGGGTCTACATCGCCAAATAAATCCAAGACCCGATTTGAAAATAAAATGCGGAAAATAAACACCCTAATTAATCTATTACATGGCTTTGGGATAACTACATTATACTTACAAAGAGAAACAAAATAAGCGCGCGAAACGGCATTGTAATCGAAAGCGAGGGCGTTGGACCCTTTTAAAGAAATTAAACTACAATTAATAAATTAATTAAGTTAAATGAGAAAAGGAAATTATTTTTTTGAGTTTTTGTATTTATAAAATAAAGAAAGAAAATTAAATGAAATTGAAACCCTAATTCTAAGCATTTTTAATTATTAACAAAAAATAGATTTAAGCTTGACCTAATTTATATTAATTATTTATATGGCATATTTATTTATAAAAATAATTAATATTTAATAATGGTAAAAGAAAAGAAAAAGAATAAAGTATTTAAAACCCTAATTCTACATTTTTTAGTTTATTAAAAAGACATTAAAATTAAACCTAGAATTAAAACTAAATTAATTGTTAAATTTATTTACAAAAATGTTAGTGAATTAAACATTAAAACATATTTCTTTTATTTTTATAGTTTCTGATTTTTTTTGGTATTTTTATGTTATATAAAAATTATTTTTTGTGAATTTAAAATAGTTACAACAAAATAAAAAAAAGGAATTAAAATGAAAGAAGAAATTTAGAAAGAAATATACAAACATGGGGGTTATCTGGCCCTTTTGGAGGTGTTGTTAGAATGGTTTGGCCCATTAGATGGAGGCCCTTTTTGACTTCTCAGGCTGGCGTGTGGAATATTTGACTGACGCCTATGGTAGACAGCTGGTGATGACCCTTGGATTGGAATTGCTTGGGCATGTGGCAGGCTTAGAGGTGAAGCTGCATGGTAGACCTTTGAAGAGAGGGAGTACCTGAACAAGTTGTAAGAAAAAGCATAGGGAAATATGGGGACCTGGGGATCGAACCCAGGTCCTAATACTTGCAAACGTGCCTCTCCACCAACTGTGCCATTTGATCACTTTGTTATTATAATGAAGCGTAATTAATATATTAAAAAATAGGCACTAGTGGTATAAAACAAAAAAAAACCCGCGCCAAGATTTTGAATCAGCCAACCATAGCCTTCCACGCATCATCTTCCCCACTTGTTCTTCATTTTGGCCTGAAAAAACAAACTAGATAGCGGGGGTTTTAAACCCCCACAATCTGAAATACAAAACATAGCGAATAGGAATTAAACAAATATAAAAAAGGCGCGATAGATGTTTTAGATTCCTTGGAACGTCACGATTTCAATGGTACAAGTCTCATGGTCTGATTTTACCATATGCAAAAGTCCCCAATTTAGGAGCTTCAAAAACCTAGAAAGCTTCCATGGCGTTTTTTGATACAGGGCCTTACAACTCAATTAAGTTATGTCATTAGCTTCAGGAGATGCACATTAGTATAAATCAACATCAAAAACACATGAAAAATGCAGGGAATTCAAGATGCGATTATGAGTATTTTCATGAAAACCGAGACATGGTTCTACCAGTTCTTTGCGTGCAGAGGTCTGATTTTGATTGGAGAAGATTCCTGGATGTGTCAGGAGTGCAATAGAATAGTTGTTTTGCTTTTAAACACCCTCTATGTGTGTTTTCAGTTTTCAACTTTTTCCACAAAAATGCAAAGTGTGTATGAGGTTTTGGGCGCAGCTTGGAGGTTCTAGCCATTAGGTTTGCATTCTGACTTATGTATGGGACGAATTAGGGTAAGCATTCAAGCCAAAAGATCCATGTTTTGATAAATCAAATATTTGATTTTTTATGAAATCTTTTCAAATCTTTTTCATGAAGAACATGCCATGTTTGGAAGATTTTACTCTTGTTGATTGGCACACGAAATAATGAGCATGTGATAGACCTATTTTCTGCACAAAAAGATTTAAAACCAATGATTTGATATTTTTCTTATATTTAAAACTAATTAAATGAATAAATAAAAATAAAAATTCAATTAATTAATTAAAAATAAGAAAGTAAATCCCTTTGGGCTTAATGGGTCGTGCATATGCTTTGGATAATGATTCTTGGAAGAATTTGTGGCCCATTAGCAATTTTGAGGCATTTGAAGCAAAGTTGACTTTTCAAATTTCCCAAAACTTTCCCAACTTCTACAAGGCATATCTTGCTCAATGTTTAAGCTTTGATCATGTTCTTGGACATTTTGGAAAGGTCTTGAAGTCCTCTAACCAATGCCTTTGGTCCCATGTCATTTTGATTTACCAATCTCAAGTTATGGTCTTTGACTTAAAGTGCCTTTTTGTTGACTTTTGAAAATGACCTATAATGTTGAAATTGATAACTTTTTGTGAGAGCATTTCTTGGACTTGAAGTGTGAAGAGGAGTTGTAGGAAATGTCTTTATCTTCAAAATGAGCTTTGGATGGAATTTTTCTGATAAACCATGTGGAAGTTATGCCTTGGTCAAGTTACAGTTGACTTTTTCAACTGTCCAAATATGGAAACTTTTGCATCTTGAGACCTTTTGAGCCATGCCTTGAGAATCATGATCAAGAATTGATCAAATGAGGTTTGTGGCTTCAAAATAAGATGTTGACCAAAAATTTGAACTTTTGACTGTCAAATGACCATTTTGCCCCTGTAGTTGACTATTGAGCAATTAGGGTTTTTGACTGTGCAATTTTGTGCTGTGAGTCTTGAAACTTGGCATGAGGATACTTGACAATGTTTGTAGGCATGTGGGACTTGTTTGGACCCTTGGAAACTTCAATTTCTTTGTCAGAACCAAAACCCTAATTTTTGACTGGTAGGAGGCCCTTGAACTGTGCAACCCTTGGGGAGATTTTGAAGCATGTTCTTTGCAAATCTTGAAGAATATGGGAGGGCAAATTTTGGGGTACAACAGTTGCCCCTGTTCAATCTTCTTAGACCTGAGGATGCAGATTGGCTGACGTGCCTTTCGTAATCCGAAGGTGGAAGATGATTGAACACTAGAGTGCCCAGAAATTTGCGCTCACATAGTAGTGTGATGGGGGGAATGGCCTTATAGATGCAATTTGGAGATTGATGAATAGGATGATGGGCTTATAGATGCCATGCTAAGAGATGGTGGAAGGTGGATGGGCTTATAGATGCCATCTGTGTGTCGATCATGTAAGAGATTCCTTAGCGAGAACTTGCGTACCTGAAAAGAAAATGATTACCTGGCCTGTTACAGGAGCTGGTCTTCCAACTCTTTGTATAGATGTGCCCTGACTGGTTACAGGAATTGAATCTGGAGCTTCAAAAAGGTGATGAACGAATCAGGGATGGTTACTACCTCAATGGGACGGTGAGAGAACCTTGGACGATTACAACCTCAACAGTAACGCTGAGAGAATCTTGGGCGATTGCTACCTCAACAGGAACGCTGAGAGAATCCTGGGCGATTACTACCTCAACAGGAACGCTGAGAGAACCATAGGCGACTTCAACCTCAACAGTAACGCTGAGAGAATCTTGGGCGACTTCAACCTCAACAGTAACGCTGAGAGAATCTTGGATGTCTTCTACTGAGATAAGAATCAGGGAGATCTTAGGGTCGATCTGACTGAACCAGAGAAGGCCTTTGACTGGATAAGAAATAGGAAAATCTTAGGGTCGATTTAACTGAACCGGACAAGGTCTTGAAATCTTCAACTGGATAAGAAACAGGGAGATCTTAGGGTCGATCTGACTGAACCAGAGAAGGCCTTTGACGGGGTAAGAATTAGGAAAATCTTAGGGTCGATTTAACTGAACCGAATAAGGTCTTGAAATCTTCAACTGGATAAGAAACAGGGAGATCTTAGGGTCGATCTGACTGAACCAGAGAAGGCCTTTGACTGGATAAGAAACAGAAAAATGTTAGGGTCGATTTAACTGAACCGGACAAGGTCTTGAAATCTTCAACTGGATAAGAAACAGGGAGATCTTAGGGTCGACCTGACTGAACCAGAGAAGGCCTTTGACTGGATAAGAAACAGAAAAATCTTAGGGTCGATTTAACTGAACCGGACAAGGTCTTGGAATCTTCAACTGGATAAGAATCAGGGAGATCTTAGGGTCGATCTGACTGAACCAGAGAAGGCCTTTGACTGGATAAGAATCAAGAAAATCTTAGGGTCGATTTAACTGAACCGGACAAGGTCTTGAAATGTAGCTGAGAACTCAACTGGATCTTTCCTGAAAGGTAAAGGTCAGTCATATGCAAGGCATGATATGAATCAAGCGATGATGTTCTCAACATAAATGAGATTTGTAAGATATGATGCGTATATGCATGCTGTAATGTATGAAAATGTGATGTTTATGAATGTATCTTTTCGTCTTAGGAAAATAAATCCTTGACGGGTTCCGGGAAGTCACATCCTGGGCTGATGTTGAAGAATAGATTTTTGCTTCCGCTGGGGATGATAGTTGCAAGAATACCGGTAGGAGAAGATAACTCCGTTGAGGAATAAACTTGACAAATGGATTACTCTGCGGGGAGAAAAGTGCTCTAACGATCTTGCTGGGGAGCAATACTCTGTGGGGAGAGAGGTACTTTGCTAGGATATTGATGGTAACTTCGCTGGGGATACCGTTGATATGTTGGAAGTGTTAATAGACTCCGCTGGGGATAAGAAGACTTTGCCGAGGACGATCTTTCCGTGGCTTTTGGCTGAGGATAACCCATTTATATCCTGGTAGGGAAATAACCTTTGAATAAAGCTGGGAGACGCGTTCGTGCTCTACGGGGATAAGCTTCCAGAATCTACTGGGGATAAGCTTACTGCTTGGGGAGATGGATCCCAACTTTCTTGGGGAAACTGGATTGGACTCTCCTGGGGAAAATTGGAACTATATTGGGGAAATGACTCCATTGAATGTTTGATATACCGCCGGGGAACAATCTTTAGGCCAAGACTGCCAGGGATGCTTGTTAAGAATGCATGTATATTGCGCTGGGGAATGTTGAGTTCTGCTGGAGGATACTCAATTTCCTTAAGGCTGTTGTAACTTTGCTTGGAGAGAGTGCATTGACTTGCTGGCTCACTCTCTGGGGAATTAAGATATCTGGTTATATTCTTTAGCTAAACCCACCTTGATACCTTGGAGGACAGAACAATTAGATTGCTTAGACAACTCTTTATTGCCCCTGTTTCTACTGTTACCTGTAATTAATCCTTTGTTTCGTATGCAAATATTCATGAGTTAGCAAATTATTGTCAATGCATATATTACAAATTGAACCTTGGACGTTCTTCGCAAAACAAAACAGAAAAAGGAAAAAACAAAAGGCAGTTTGAGCTGAAAAGTATATTTTTATTGATTTTTTTTTGAATTTGCCTGTAAAATAGGCGTTTATGTACAAGAGGCTGACGTCCTAGTAAGAGAACGCCGCCGAACCAAAGGAAAATAAACAGCTGTGTGAAATGAATGATCCACTGGGTTTCAACCCTGCTATTGCCTTTATATCTTCGAGCGTCTAATCACTTGATGACCTTAGTTGAAGATGAAGCTGACTGATCGATGCCGTCTGAACTTGATGTAGATACCGGATTCTGGATGCAGAGTGATCCAATGAGACATAGTATTGCGCTTTATCCCTAACTTTTGCCTGGACCGCCCTTTCGGGTTTTCAGTCCACCGGGATACCCATTTTTGCCCAAGCCGCCTTTTCAGGTTTTCAACTTGCCGGGTGTACAAATTTTTTTTATTTCATCCCTTCATTTTTCCCGAACCCTTTTGGTTCGCCGGGAAGCCCTAATTTTTGCCTAGGTATGTCAACCTAGCGGGTCTTTTTCATGCGTAGTATCTTTTTACTATGTCTGCATTGGCGGGATGAGGAAGGTCGTCACCATCCATGTTGGTTAGAATCATGGCTCCTCCTGAGAACACATGTTTAACCACAAATGGCCCTTTGTACGTAGGGGTCCATTTGCCCCTTGGATCCCTCTGATGAAGGATGATTCGCTTGATTACCAGATCCCCGACTTGATATTCCTGTGGTCTGACCTTTTTGTTAAATGCCCTGATCATCCGTTTCTGGTACGTCTGACCATGACAGATAGCAGCAAGTCTCTTTTCGTCAATAAGGTTTAACTGATCAAGTCGTGTCTGGATCCAATCATCTTCGTTCAGATCTGCATCCTTCATTATCCGGAGAGAGGGTATTTGCACTTCGATCGGTAAGACTGCCTCCATACTGTAGACCAAGGAGAAAGGAGTTGCCCCGGTTGACGTCCTGGCTGAGGTACGGTACCCATGTAGAGCGAATGGTAACATCTCGTGCCAATCTTTATAAGTCACTGTCATCTTCTGCACGATTTTCTTGATATTCTTATTTGCTGCCTCTACAACCCCATTCATCTTCGGTCTGTAAGGAGAAGAGTTGTGGTGCTGTATCTTGAACTGCTCGCAGAGCTCAGTGATCATCTTGTTATTGAGATTGGTACCGTTGTCTGTAATAATTCTTTCAGGGACACCGTATTGACAGATCAGATTATGCCGAATGAACCGTGGCACAACGTTCTTGGTTACTGTGGCGTAAGAAGCTGCTTCAACCCACTTTGTAAAGTAATCAATTGCCACCAGGATGAAGCGATGTCCATTGGACGCTGTAGGTTTAATCTCACCGATCATATATATGCCCCACATTGCAAACGGCCAAGGTGCTGTCAAGACATTCAGAGGAACTGGAGGAACATGCACCTTGTCTGCATAAATCTGGCATTTGTGACATGTCCGAGAATGTTGGTAGCAGTCAGCTTCCATTGTGGACCAGAAATACCCTGCCCGAAGGATTTTCTTTGCCATAGTGTGTCCACTGGAATGTGTTCCGAAGGTCCCTTCATGTAGCTCTTCCATAATCCTTTCTGCTTCTGTCTTGTCCACACAACGCAATAGGGTCGAATCATGGTTTCGCTTATACAAGATGCCGTTGCTAATGAAGAACTTCGCTGTGAATCTTCTCAGAAACTTCTTATCATTGACAGATGCGCCTTCAGGGTATTCCTGAGCTTCCAATTATCTCTTCACCTCATGGTACCAAGGCTTCTCAGTCACCAACTCAGTTTCAAGATCACAACAGTATGCAGGTTCGTCCAGTTTCCAGATGATGATCCCGGGAGCCTCATTGTCCCATTTGACCTTGAACATAGAAGACATCGTAGCTAACGCGTCCGCCAGCTGATTCTCTTCTCTTGGGAAATGTTCAAAGGTTATCTCTTTGAAGTGAGGGATCAATGTCAACACACACTCTTTGTAAGGAATAAGATTCAGATGTTTCGTATCCCACTCCCCTTTGATCTGATTGATCACGAGATCGGAATCTCCGAAGACACTCAGAAACGTGATCCTTAGGTCAATCGCAGCTTGGAGACCCATGATGCATGCCTCATACTCCGCCATATTGTTGGTGCAGTTGAAACATAGCCGGGCAGCGAGTGGAGTATGAGTGCCTTGAGGGGATATGATCACAGCGCCGATACCATTACCCAAAGCATTGGAGGCTCCGTCAAAGTGCATAGACCATCGGGATCCTTCCTCAGGTCCTTCATCCGGCCCAGGTACTTCACAATCAGTCACAATCATGATACTCTCGTCTGGAAACTCGAAGTTCATTGACTGATAGTCATCTACTGCCTGATGTGCCAAGTGGTCTGCCAATACACTTCCTTTGATAGCTTTCTGAGTCGTGTACTGGATGTCGTATTCTGTCAAGATCATTTGCCATCTTGCTATTCTCCCAGACAGAGCAGGCTTTTCAAATATGTACTTTATAGGATCCATTTTTGAGATCAACAAGGTAGTGTGAGTCAGCATATATTGTCTCAGCCGGCGAGCAGCCCATACCAAAGCGCAACAAGTTTTCTCAAGCAGTGAGTATCAGGTCTCACAGTCGGTAAACTTTTTGCTAAGGTAATAAATGACATGCTCTTTTCGGCCAGACTCGTCATGCTGCCCCAGCACACACCCCATTGAGTTGTCGAGTACTGTCAGGTATAATATCAGGGGTCTCCCTTCAACTGGTGGCATAAGAATGGGTGGTTCTTGGAGATACTCCTTGATTCTGTCAAAAGCAGCCTGACATTCATCATTCCAACGTACTACCTGATCTTTCTTCAGCAGCTTGAAGATTGGCTCACAGGTAGCAGTTAGGTGCGAGATGAATCGAGCAATGTAATTCAGGCGTCCTAAAAAGCCTCTGACCTCTTTCTCTGTCTTAGGAACTGGCATCTCTTGAATAGCTTTAACCTTGGCAGGGTCCACTTGAATACCCTTATCACTTACAACGAAGCCTAGCAACTTTCCAGATCTTACCCCGAAGGTGCACTTGTTCGGATTCAACCTCAGCTTGTACAACTTCAGACGATCAAACAATTTCTGCAGATGATCTAGGTGCTCTTCCTCAGTTTGGGACCGTGCAATCATGTCGTCAACATATACTTCTATCTCATGATGGATCATGTCATGAAATAAAGCAATCATGGCACGTTGGTAGGTTGCCCCAGCATTTTTCAGTCCTAAAGGCATGACCTTGTAGCAGAAGGTGCCCCACTGAGTAACAAAGGTAGTCTTTTCCATGTCTTCAGGAGCCATCTTGATCTGATTATACCCTGAAAAACCATCCATGAAAGAGAACACCTTATGCTGAGCAGTATTGTCAACAAGGACATCAATGTGAGGTAGGGGGAAGTCATCCTTGGGGCTGGCCCTGTTCAGATCCCTGTAATCGACACACATTCTGACCTTACCATCTTTCTTTGGTACCGGCACCACATTAGCAACCCACTGAGGGTAATAAGTCACTGCAAGGAACCCGACGTCAAACTATTTCATAACCTCGGCTTTGATCTTCTCAGACATCTCTGGACGTATACGGCGGACCTTTTGCTTGACCGGAGGGCAGTCTTCCTTGGTAGGCAAATGATGGACCACAATGTCGGTATCCAACCCGGGCATGTCTTCGTAGGACCAGGCAAAGATTTCCACATAATCATGTAGCATCTGAGTCAACCGTTGCTTCACGCTGAGCACTAGGTTGGCACCAATCTTGACTTCCTTCCTGTCCGTCTCAGTACCCAGATTTATCGTTTCCACCGGATCTTCATGTGGTTGAATTGCCCTCTCTTCCTGGAGTAACAGTCTGGCAAGCTCGCCAGGCACTTCACAATCATCTTCACCTTCGTCTTCGGCTAAGTTGATCGGATTTTCGAAGTCATAACTGGCAGTAGCAGAGTCGTTACCAGTGAGATCCAGAGTTGATTGAAACCTGTATGAGTGAGTGTGTGTAAATACAGCTGTTTTGCAATATATAAAGAAAGGAAAGAAAGAAAGGGAGCATAAGATTTGAAATGCGAGAAAACGTTCAAGATCTTTATTCATGATATATGAAATGACAATTAATATACCCTCACAAATGAAGCCAAGGCGCCCCGGGTAAGACACCGGGCCATAGAGTTTCAAATCATTGTTTATTACAAATAACAAAACAAAGGAGTTTATTACTGCGTAACAAAAGTAACAGGAGTATGATCTTTAGCAATCCAATTGGTCAATCCGTCATCAATCGTCGGGTAGATCCAGCTATTGAACTCTGACTCTCCCACTTCATCTTCATCCCCAACAGCATTCACTCCTGGATTGGTAATGAGCACAGGAGGTCTTCTGGTCTTTGCCTTGCGCCCAGCCTTCTGACCCTCTGCAGTAAAACCCAATCCAAACTTGTCAGTTTTAGGTGTAAAATCATGGAGCCTGCCCCAGTTAGCACATTCACCTTTCTTGATCACATCCCGGGCATCCTTCAAGGAAGCCATCTTCAATGGAAAGTCCTCTTCAACCACTGTTTCTGCTGCTGCCAATGTTGGAGGTACCTCTTCGAAATGCTGAAAGGGGGTTTCAATAAACTCCCCGTCCATCTCAATATACCTGAAGGAATTCAAATGGCTCACCATATATTCCTCCTCTCCCTGCACAGTGACAATCTTCCCTCTGACGGGGTACTTGAGTTTCTGGTGTAGGGTAGAGGTCACTGCCCCAGCTTTGTGGATCCAAGGTCGACCCAGTAGACATGAATACGATGGACGGATATCCATCACATAGAAAGTAGAGTCGAATACTTGAGAACCCACACGAATAGGAATGTCTACCTCTCCATGGACCATCCTCTTAGAACCGTCGAAAGCTCTGACGATGATATTGCTAGGTTTCAGCTCCAGGCCTTCACAATCCAAACGGTCTAAGGCCTTCTTGGGTAGCACATTCAGGGAAGAACCAGTGTCCACCAACACGTGCGCAAGAGTAGTGCCCCTGCATTCAATAGAGACATGCAGGGCGTCATTGTGGTCCTTTCCCTTAGCAGTAAGGTCAGCATCTGAGAAACCCAAACCATTGTCTGCTGTCAAATTGGCTACGCAATCAGTAAACTGGACTGCAGATGTCTCCTGTGGCACATGGGCCGTCTTGAGGAATGAAATCAGGGCCTTAGCATGGGCCTCTGAGAACAGTAGCAAGGAGAGCATGGAGATCTTGGAGGGTGTATGCCCCAGCTGCTCGACAACATTAAAGTCACTCTTCTTGATTATTTTCAGAATTTCCTCCATCTCTTGTTGGGAGGCCTCAACATTCACAGATTTTGGTGCCTCCATCCGGGCAGGCTCATCTTCAATCCCTTTGCCCCGAGCATTAGATGACTCGGTCGCAGGGGAAACATCTTGATCAGAAACGGGAACAGATACACTTGCAGGTGTTATAGTGAGGGGTCTTCGAATGGCTGGCGGTGCAATGTCAGGCGAGAAGAGCCTGCCACTGCGGGTAACTTTTGCTGGACCAGTGATATTGCTGATGCTGGTGCCAGTGTTGAATTCATGCTTGATTCCGTGTACATACACGTCTGCCCCATAGTGCCAGGGGACAGCCTTATCAGATTCGTAGGGGAGAGGCCCCAGAACAGTAATAACAACGGGTGCGACAGTCATGATTTGAACCGGCTTCCTTGGGAGAGCCTTGATCGGATTATTAAAGATTGTAACAACAGAAACTTCTTCCACCGGAACAAACTGAACAGCAGTCTTCTTGAACAGAATCTCTTTGCTGTCCATTAGGCTTTGGATGCCCAACTTCAGCAAAGGACAACCAGAAAGGGAAACAGCACAGAAAAGGCAACCTTCACTACAACCCGGAAATAAAGCGGCCAGCAGTAGGTTCCTCTTAATAGTCATCAAGGGAGTAGCTACATCATTCACAGAAACGGCATACACATCTTCATCAACGGCATTCACTCCATGCTGGGGCATAGGAGCAATCACCACATTTGGCCTCTCAGGCGCTTCAAATTGTATCTCCTTTGCGTCAATAAGGTCTTGCACCTTATTCCTTAAGGCCCAACAGTCATCAGTGGAATGCCCCGGGCTATCGGAGTGATAAGCACAGCGGGCATTTGGATTGTACTTGGGAGAAGCCGTATTCACAACCTTCGGGGCCTCTCTAACAGTCACCAAATTGGTGGATAGTAACTGCGGCAAGATTTGCGACAAGGTCATACTCAGCCGGGTAAACTCTCTTCTGGGTCTTTCAGCCCTTTGAGGATTGGTTTGCCGAGGAGCGGCAACAGGTTTAGCAATCATCACCGTGTTGACAGATTGGCGGCGCTCAGGTTTCTCTTATCTTCTTGACCCATATACGACACTGGCCTCCTTTTTAAAGGGTTTCTTCTCAGAGCTTGCAGATGCACCTTTCTGAATTTTTCCGGACTTCATTCCAGCTTCTATTCTCTCTCCAGTCAGAATAAGATAAGTAAACCCTGTAGATGAGTTACCGATAAGATGATTGAAAAATGGCCCAGATAGGGTCCCCAAGAACATGTCTACCAGCTCACGATCTTTTAACGGAGGCTGCACCCTGCCAGCCAGATCCCTCCACTTCTGTGCATACTCTTTAAAACCTTCGCTTGACCCTAGCGACATACCCTGGAGTTGGGTACGTGTAGGGGCAAGGTCGGCATTATATTGATACTGCTTGTAAAAAGCAGTAGCCAACTCCTCCCAGTTACGAACCTTGGTCCCATCCAGCTGATAGAACCATTCGAGATGAGTCCCTGAAAGACTCTCCTGGAAGAAGTGGATCCACAAGTTCTTGTCCACTGTGTACGGCTGAATCTTCCGCACATAAGATCTGAGGTGTAGTTTGGGACAAGACGCCCCGTCATACTTGGTAAAAGATGGTGCTTTGAACTTGTGAGGAATAATCACACCAGTAGATAAGCCCAAGTCTCCGAAATCCAGCCCAGGCACTTGTTGGATCTCCATTGCATTCAGTCTGTCTTCCAACTGCTTATACCGGTCTTCAGCCGGAGGATACTGTTCCTCATTGAAGTCAGTCTCGTTGTCAGAGACTACTGGACTAGGACCTTTTCCCCCTTGGGGACTACTCTTGCCTATAGAAGAACCAGCTTCCTCATTCTGCAGAGTATTGCCAAACCTTCGGCCCGAGTTGAAAAGAACAGTTCTCTTCTTCTTCTTCTTCTCCTTCTTCAGGAGTAAAGCCTTTAGCTCTTCTTGGCCTTGAGCCAAACCCATGATCAGTTCCTGAAATTGCGCGTTCTGCGCCTGAAGAGCCTTGATAGACATCTCGGTTGATGATGAGTCAGGATTCATGATGCTGAAATAAACAGCGAAGAACAGTAAGCAACCTGAAAAGAAGAAAACCTGCTATGCACATGATGAATGGAATGCGTATGATTTATGTTTTCAAAGACAATCAGGAATCAACTTTGTAAACAAAAAGGAACACACTTCATTAGATTCAACTTTGAAACTTAAATTGTTCAACAGATTGCCCTTGGGCGTTACATAAAAGGGAAATACTGAAAAGGGAAATAAAACTGTAAAAGAACATCCAGAGCTCCTTATTGATCCCATGGTCTCCTCTTCTCAGTACGGATGTAATCATTCAGAGCTCGCTCATTCTCCAACTGCTTTGTCAGCTTCTGGATCTTCAACTCCTGCTCGTTAAACTTTTCCCGGTAAGAATCCTGTTCTTCTCGCAGTTGCGACCAAGACCTCTTTAATGTCTCATAATCAGTAGGTATCTGAGGAGGGAGGACAGTTGGAGGAGCCCCTTCTTTGTCAGGATACTCAAGAATGATGGGTCTGACAGCTTCATATGGCATACCTAACTTCTGAGCACGGATGCGGACCCATTTGTAGTAGGCTTCCATAGGTAGAGAAGTCTTTGGCCCCAACTCTTGCGGGTCAGCTTTATGAACTCTGTCCCAAGCCTTGATGAACCTACGACGCAGCTCGTCACTATCCACTTGAAACTCAAAACTGATGTGAGGCACCAACATCTCATGAGGCCCTGCTCTTCTGGCTCTTCCAAACTGACGGAGCGCTAGACATGGATTGTAAGAGATTCCTTCTTGAGTACCAATCAACAGAACATTAGGGTATTCTCTGCAACAATCAATAACAGCTATCTCATCCAAACCTCTGAAAGTCCAAATGATGTCCTTGTCAGTGAGAGACATTAACCTATGAGCCCAACCTCTTCCTTCTTGGTTCTTCAGCACGAACTTAGGGAGGTGCGAAATAAACCACCTCACCAACAAAGGGATACAACACCATAGAGTTCCTCGTCTTCGGGAAGTACGAGCATAAAGTTGTTGCAGGATGTCACCCAAGAGAGTGGGCACAGGGTTCTGAGACATAAAGATCCTTATGGCAGTGACATTGATGAAGTTGTCAGGATTAGGAAACAAGACTAGCCCATAGATTAAGAGAGCCAAGATGTCTTCATATGCCCTAAAGTCCAAGTCATTCCAGAAACTGTTAGCTTTACCAACCAGGAACTTGGCCAAGAAACCCTTAACTCCGCTTCTAGTCACCCAGTTGTCCATTACTTCTTGATGGGTCAAAGGAAGAGCTGCAGCAACCTCCTCAAGCCTGAGGGTCTTTTCCCAACCAGTAAAGGGAGTCTGATCTAAGATAGGGATGCCAAGCAAATCAGAGAACTCTTCCAGGGTAGGGACCAGCTGGAAGTCTTGAAAGGTGAAGCACTGGTACAGAGGGTCATAGAACTGGGTCAGGACACTCATCAACTGTTGATCCCGCTTTGCAGTGACTAAACTGAGAAGAGAACCATGCCTCTGGATGAAAGAAGTGGTGTTTGGAATTCTACTAACCAACTCTTCAAGCAACTCAGGTGGGTGAACAAAGTTGAACCGAATAGTATTCCTTTGTACAGGCATCATGATGTCCTACAAAACAGAGCAAAGGTGAAACCCTCTTGTCTTTGAAATGGTCAGTCCTTATGCAGGATGCATGCAATGCTCATGATGTTATGATTTTATGATAAAGCACACCACAAATATTTACAAAGGCAAACATGGTAAGGCACACAAGTCACACAAGACAAGCCCTTAAAGTTTAGGCCAGCATGAGGTCTAGGTATTACCCTCTTTCAGTTTGTTGGTTCATACCTGTCCTATCAAAGTAATCGGGTTCTTAGAGGATCCCAATATCATTGACTACCCTCAATCGGTCATAAGTCTAGCATCGCAATCTTTTCTTGCGGCGAGAACCATCACGAGAGTTTAGCCTCAACGGGCGTAGCATACTGCTACTGTTCTAATGGTCAAGTTGTGTCATTTAAGGTTCTAAGGTCTGTTGGTGCTTAATGACTCCTTGGAAGACCCATATTCTCCTCGTTGCGACACAAGGGATATCGGTACAGACCAAGGTGCCAAACCAACGTAGCCACTGCTTCACCCATGTCGGTCTATGCCGGACAGGTCCCTCACAACTTATGCTACCTAAACAGGGTATCCCCAGATCCGGGTTAGGATCTATGTAACTCCCATGCAACCCACAATTTAAAGCAAGCAAGTCAATACAATTGAAAACACAGTTATGAACTATCCTAAGGCACACCTCACTTTATAAAGTTATCCCCAGCAGAGTCGCCAGTTCTGTGATCGGTGGATCTGGAACTGACTGTTTAACGCTGGTTCGCGAAATGTTGCGGAAGCAAGATTCGCCACCGTCTTTTATTTTCTCCAAATGGAAAGGACAAAAGCACAGAAAAATTCCTTATAGAGATTGCTCTCGGTTCGGGAGGTAGATTATAGAAAGGGAAAGTGTTAGCACCCTTTCTATCCATGGTTATCCATGGGCTCTTAGATACTTGCTCATTTGTGTTTTCAAAATTGTTTGTATGCTTTTCAACTGTGGGTTTTAAAAAAGTTTCTTTGAAAATTTCAGTTCGACTCTTGTATCAGTCCTCAAGAGTGTTTGAAAAGTTGCTTTCGAAAGATTTTTGAAAAGGTGTCGGTGTGAAAAGTATTTTTTGATTTGTTTTGAAATTAGAGCAAGTATCTACGAGAATCTACCTACCCTAAGGAATTCGTCTGTGTAAATGTCCTTAAAGTAATGCCATCCCACCATTGAGAGGTAGGTAGCACCACCGTCGGAGGTGTTCAGGTCAATTCGAGGGTTCGGGACATGGTGATCACCGGAGCAATATGAAGACACCTTAGAAGCTACCCTCATGCCATGTTCATGGACATGAGGACTTACTAAAACATCCTCTACTCGACGACCACCTTTCGAGGGGCAAGGCAACAGTGAGACGTACCCTAGGGGTGGTGTGTGATTTGTGTGTCATGTTCATTTATGTTTATCTTGTTCATGCATTGGTGATCTACGCGTTGCTTTTATTTTGGCATTCATTCTTTCATGTAAGTTATTAACAGTTAAAAGATGCGGAATTAAAAAGTCCTACGCTATTACAAAGGCGCGGGTCTACATCGCCAAATAAATCCAAGACCCGATTTGAAAATAAAATGCAGAAAATAAACACCCTAATTAATCTATTACATGGCTTTGGGATAAATACATTATACTTACAAAGAGAAACAAAATAAGCGCGCGAAACGGCATTGTAATCGAAAGCGAGGGCGTTGGACCCTTTTAAAGAAATTAAACTACAATTAATAAATTAATTAAGTTAAATGAGAAAAGGAAATTATTTTTTTGAGTTTTTGTATTTATAAAATAAAGAAAGAAAATTAAATGAAATTGAAACCCTAATTCTAAGCATTTTTAATTATTAACAAAAAATAGATTTAAGCTTGACCTAATTTATATTAATTATTTATATGGCATATTTATTTATAAAAATAATTAATATTTAATAATGGTAAAAGAAAAGAAAAAGAAAAAAGTATTTAAAACCCTAATTCTACATTTTTTAGTTTATTAAAGAGACATTAAAATTAAACCTAGAATTAAAACTAAATTAATTGTTAAATTTATTTACAAAAATGTTAGTGAATTAAACATTAAAACATATTTCTTTTATTTTTATAGTTTCTGATTTTTTTTGGTATTTTTATGTTATATAAAAATTATTTTTTGTGAATTTAAAATAGTTACAACAAAATAAAAAAAAGGAATTAAAATGAAAGAAGAAATTTAGAAAGAAATATACAAACAGGGGGGTTATCTGGCCCTTTTGGAGGTGTTGTTAGAATGGTTTGGCCCATTAGATGGAGGCCCTTTTTGACTTCTCAGGCTGGCGTGTGGAATATTTGACTGACGCCTATGGTAGACAGCTGGTGATGACCCTTGGATTGGAATTGCTTGGGCATGTGGCAGGCTTAGAGGTGAAGCTGCATGGTAGACCTTTGAAGAGAGGGAGTACCTGAACAAGTTGTAAGAAAAAGCATAGGGAAATATGGGGACCTGGGGATCGAACCCAGGTCCTAATACTTGCAAACGTGCCTATCCACCAACTGTGCCATTTGATCAATTTGTTATTATAATGAAGCGTAATTAATATATTAAAAAATAGGCACTAGTGGTATAAAACAAAAAAAACCCGCGCCAAGATTTTGAATCAGCCAACCATAGCCTTCCATGCATCATCTTCCCCACTTGTTCTTCATTTTGGCCTGAAAAAACAAACTAGATAGCGGGGGTTTTAAACCCCCACAATCTGAAATACAAAAAATAGCGAATAGGAATTAAACAAATATAAAAAAGGCGCGATAGATGTTTTAGATTCCTTGGAACGTCACGATTTCAATGGTACAAGTCTCGTGGTCTGATTTTACCATATGCAAAAGTCCCCAATTTAGGAGCTTCGAAAACCTAGAAAGCTTCCATGGCGTTTTTTGATACAGGGCCTTACAACTCAATTAAGTTATGTCATTAGCTTCAGGAGATGCACATTAGTATAAATCAACATCAAAAACACATGAAAAATGCAGGGAATTCAAGATGCGATTATGAGTATTTTCATGAAAAGTGAGACATGGTTCTACCAGTTCTTTGCGTGCAGAGGTCTGATTTTGATTGGAGAAGATTCCTGGATGTGTCAGGAGTGCAATAGAATAGTTGTTTTGCTTTTAAACACCCTCTATGTGTGTTTTCAGTTTTCAACCTTTTCCACAAAAATGCAAAGTGTGTATGAGGTTTTGGGCGCAGCTTGGAGGTTCTAGCCATTAGGTTTGCATTCTGACTTATGTATGGGACGAATTAGGGTAAGCATTCAAGCCAAAAGATCCATGTTTTGATAAATCAAATATTTTATTTTTTATGAAATCTTTTCAAATCTTTTTCATGAAGAACATGCCAAGTTTGGAAGATTTTACTCTTGTTGATTGGCACACGAAATAATGAGCATGTGATAGACCTATTTTCTGCACAAAAAGATTTAAAACCAATGATTTGATATTTTTCTTATATTTAAAACTAATTAAATGAATAAATAAAAATAAAAATTCAATTAATTAATTAAAAATAAGAAATTAAATCCCTTTGGGCTTAATGGGTCGTGCATATGCTTTGGATAATGATTCTTGGAAGAATTTGTGGCCCATTAGCAATTTTGAGGCATTTGAAGCAAAGTTGACTTTTCAAAATTCCCAAAACTTTCCCAACTTCTACAAGGAATATCTTGCTCAATTTTAAAGTCCTCTAACCAATGCCTTTGGTCCCATGTCATTTTGATTTACCAATCTCAAGTTATGGTCTTTGACTTAAAGTGCCTTTTTGTTGACTTTTGAAAATGACCTATAATGTTGAAATTGATAACTTTTTCTGAGAGCATTTCTTGGACTTGAAGTGTGAAGAGGAGTTGTAGGAAATGTCTTTATCTTCAAAATGAGATTTGGATGGAATTTTTATGATAAACCATGTGGAAGTTATGCCTTGGTCAAGTTACAGTTGACTTTTTCAAATGTCCAAATATGGAAACTTTTGCATCTTGAGACTTTTTGAGCCATGCCTTGAGAATCATGATCAAGAATTGATCAAATGAGGTTTGTGGCTTCAAAATAAGATGTTGACCAAAAATTTGAACTTTTGACTGTCAAATGACCATTTTGCCCCTACAGTTGACTGTTGAGCAATTAGGGTTTTTGACTGTGCAATTTTGTGCTGTGAGTCTTGAAACTTGGCATGAGGATACTTGACAATGTTTGTAGGCATGTGGGACTTGTTTGGACCCTTGGAAACTTCAATTTCTTTGTCAGAACCAAAACCCTAATTTTTGACTGTTAGGAGGCCCTTGAACTGTGCAACCCTTGGGGAGATTTTGAAGCATGTTCTTTGCAAATCTTGAAGAATATGGGAGGGAAAATTTTGGGGTACAACAGAGGCACATGGACCTTGTCTTCATATATCTAGCATTTATGGCACTTCTTTGCAAATTTGTAACAATCAGACTCCATTGTTAGCCAATAATAACCTACCCTTAGCTTCTTTTTAGCTATCGAATGTCCATTAGCATGAGTGCCAAATGAACCTTCATGAATGTCATGCATCAACATGTCTTCTTCATGTCTATCCAGGCATATGAGCAAGACCATGTCATAATTTCTCTTGTATAACACATTTTCACTGAGGAAGAAACTGCCTGCCAATCTTCTCAATGTCTTTCTATCTTTCCTCGACGCACTAATCAGGTATTTCTGAGTCTGAAGAAAATGCTTGATATCATAATACCAAGGTTTTTCATTTGCTACCTCCTCTATCGTAAACACATGAGCGGGCCTATCCAGCCGTCGAACTGTAATTCGGGGTATATCATTCCAAGTATTCACTTGGTACATGGAAGCCAGAGTTGCCAGAGCATCCGCCATTTGATTTTCATCTCTAGGGATGTGATGGAATTCAACTTTATTGACGAAGGGTAATAATCTTCTAGCATAATCTTTGTAAGGGATCAAGCCAGGGTGACGAGTGTCCCATTCTACTTTAATATGATTTATTACCAAAGCTGAATCACCATACACATCTAGAATTTTGATTCTGAGATCAATAGCTTCCTCAAGACCCATGATGCAAGCCTCTCATATTCTACCATATTATTAGTGCAATCAAATGTTAACCTTGCAGTAAAAGGAATGTGTGATCCATGAGGAGTGACAATCACAACACCAATTCCTTTACCATAAGCATTCACAGCTCCATCAAATATCATACTCCAACCAGATTCAGGGTCAGGGCCTTCCTCAGGAAATGGTTCATCACAATCTTTCACTTCCTGGAACATCACATCCTCATCGGGGAATTCATATTCTGCAGACTGATGATCTTCCACTGGTTGGTGAGCAAGGTAATCTGCCAACATACTACTTTTAATAGCATTTTGATTGCGGTACTCGATATCATATTTAGATGACAACATCTGCCAGCGGGCAATTCTCCCGGTAAGAGTAGGCTTTTCAAAAATGTACTTGATTGGATCCATTTTGGAGATCAACCAAGTGGTACGATTCAACATATACTGCCGCAAACGCTTTGCCACCCAGGCCAAAGCACAACATGTCTTTTCCAGTGTGGAATACCGTGACTCACAATCAGAGAATTTTTTGCTGAGATAATAAATGGCGAACTCCTTCTTCCATGTTTCATCCTGTTGTCCCAGAATACAACCCATGGATTTATCTTACACTGTTAGATACATAATCAACTTTCTTCCTTCTACGGGAGGGAGCAAGATAGGAGGTTCAAGAAGATATTCTTTAATACTCTCAAATGCCCTTTGGCAGTCATCCGTCCACACACAACATTGATCTTTCTTTAACAACTTAAAGATCGGTTCACATGTTACAGTCATGTGGGAAATAAATTTGGAAATATAATTTAAACGCCCCAGGAAACCTCTGACTTGATTTTCAGTTCTTGGTGCTGGCATTTCTTGAATTGCTTTGACTTTATCAGGGTCAACTTCGACCTTTCTGGCTAACAATGAAACCCAACAATTTCCCCGATCGAACACCGGAGGTGCATTTATTTGGATTCAAGAGGAGACAATACTTCCTCAAATGCTGAAACAACTTCAACAAATATTCTATATGCCCTTCTTCAGTCTGGGATTTGGCAAACATATCATCAACATATACTTCGATTTCTTTGTGCATCAGATCATGGAATAAGGTTGTCATAGCCCTCTGGTATGTTGCACCAGCATTCTTCAACCCGAAGGGCATCACTATGTAACAGAATGTTCCCTAGGGTGTGATAAACGTTTTTTTTCCATGTCCTCTGGAGCCATTCTTATTTGATTATACCCGGAAAATCCTTCCATGAACGGGAATACTTTGAATTTTTCTGTGCTATCCACTAACATGTCGATGTGAGGCAATGGAAAATCATCTTTTGGACTAGATTTATTTAGATCTCTGTAATCTACGCACATGCGGACTTTTCCGTCTTTTTTCAGTGCTGGGACAATATTGGCAATCCATTGAGGATACACTGATGTCACAAGAAAACCAACATTAATCTGCTTTAGGACCTCCTCTTTGATCTTTACTGCCATATTTGGGTGGGTTCTTCTCAACTTTTGTTTAACTGGAGGACACTCTGGCTTCAACGACAAACGATGATCGACAATATCTGTATCTAGACCGGGAATATCTTGGTAAGACCAAGCGAAAATATCCACATACTCTTTCAACAACTCAATCAACCTGCTCTCCTTATCGGGATGCAACGAAGCTCCAATCTTGACTTCCTTCGGATCTTCTTCTGAACCCAAATTGATCACCTCCAAAGGCTCCTTATATGGCTGAATGGTATTTTCCTCGTGCTCTAGCAACCATGAGACCTCTTCTGGGATCTCATCATAATCTTCTTCTTCAGCCCCAAACACAGGACATTCAAAGTTGGGAGAGGGTGCAGGGTCATTGTATTCAACGAGTTTTTTTAATTAATCTGCACATATGGTTTATGACTGCTTTTAGAAACTGACACATATAACAAGTGATCGTGCAAATTGGTTTTCAGTTATTATTTATTTTGAAAGGGTTTTTTTTATTACCATTTTCCAAGAAAAAGCAGAAAATAAAGACATAATTTGGGAAGCAAAGACAACTTTTATTAATAATCTTAAAAGTCACAGCAAACAGATAAGCCCTACAACATTAATACTTCCACCTTGGGTAGAGTGAAAGCTTTAAAAAAAAGAGATTAACAAAACAAATTACTTTGAAACATGTATGCAAGAAGGAACATCAATGGTGACCAAGTTCTGAACCCTGACTCCATGTGTCACATAATTTGGTACTTCCTGCTCTTCTTTATCCTCTTCAACAACATTAATTCCATAATCAATTGGATGGAGGTTGTAACACCCCAATTCTACCCCTCGTAATTAATAATAAAATCAGAGTTTCAAAATTTCATCCAAACATAAATTGAGGTATCACATATTCGTGTTTTTCATCACTTTTCATTATAATACACATCACAAAATCAAAAGTCGGATATACCAATTCATAACATAGATCATCATATAAACATATGACTAATCATAACACAGCGGATGTGTTCACAAAATGTAAGTATCATCATGTTATCATCAATATATAAAGTCATAAGATAGTATACATAAACTATCCTATCAAAATAATAACGTCGCCCAAATCCCAAGTGTTACTACTATCAGAGCAGAACGACTCAAAATAAAGAGACTCGAGCTAATCCTCATCATCCTCGCAGATCACCTGCACGTTACCAATATAAAGGCAACGGCGAAACAAGTAAAGGGTGAGATACTCCAAAACATATAATTAAAGGCATGATAAAATACATAAATAGTTTTGGAATCATAAATGATATAGGATTAATAAGAGTATGTCAGCACATATCCAAATCTCACACACTTTAAATCATCATTTAGTGTATAAAATCAACACTTTAATTTCGTCATGTAATCATCATAATCATACCAAAATAAGACATAAACTTCATCGCCATAAACTCATATCGTCGCTTTACCGTCATGTTATATTCATCACTTACTCATCATGAAATTATCGCATCATATTCACTTTATGTTCAACACAAAAATCATCACAAAATAAAGTATCATATATCATCGCAATTCATCATAAGCCATGAAATAAAACTCAACGCCAAAAGACTCAAAAATAAACATAACCGACTCCATGAGACACGACTATCTTATGCATGTGGTACCCGTCGCTTTGTATATAATTAGGGACATTCGGCATAAAAGCCCATCGTCGCTTTGGCAGAAAAGCCCTTGTCGCTTGGCATAAAAGCCCTCGTCGCTAATGCTATATATGTGACTTGACAACACGACATCACAAACATGACACAACAAAACATCATCATCGCACATCAAAATTGGTATAAAACCACGTCGCCATATTCATCCACATCAAGATAAACATATCATCGCATCGCATATCATCAAGTATTCATTATAAATAAACCGTGGCAAACATCATATTTAATCACACCACATCATTATCAAATATTTCACTAAATTTCAAACACGGAAAATAGTCAAACATCAATAATCTTCGCGAAAGTCATTCATAATAATCGGCATCAATCATAATCATTAGCGTCGCAATCGGGTTGTCCATACGCGACTTAAACCGACTAAAACGCAACCCATTTCAAATTAACCGTAAATTGGCCTATTTCGGGTTGTTTCATAAAAATTCGAAATCTCGGAAAACAAACCTCACCACGACGTTCTACACGTCGAAATTAGCTAGCACGTCAATTTTCATTCAATTCGGAGCAACTAGCTTCGTCGCCGAAATTGCTGAAATCGAGAAATCGGACATAATCGGGTTCTAAATTAAATCGGCTAACTTATGTCATATTTGTATTTAATTAATATAAATATTTAATATATTAAATTAATAAAAGAAAAACAAAACATAAATGAATTAATTTTCTAAACTTAATTTCAATTTCTTATACTGCTATTACGTTTAGTTTTTCTAAACATACTGCTAGCTTAGTTTTCTAAACACACTGCTAGCTTAGTAAACTTAATTCAAGATATACTGCTAGTTCTTAGTTTCTCTAAACATACTGCTAGCTTAGTAAATTTAATTCAAGATATACTTCTAGTTCTTAGTTTCTCTAAACGTACTACTAGCTTAGTAAACTTAATTCAAGATATACTGCTAGTTCTTAGTTTCTCTAAACATACTGCTAACTTAGTTTTCTAAACTATACCGCTAGCTTAATTTTCTAAACATAATTTAATTAATATAAATTAGTTTTTCTAATTTAATTTCTATTAACATAACAATAATCCCACAACACTAACACCTAAATTAACTATCCTAATTTATCTCAATAAATCTCAAGAACCCTAACATCAATTTTATCCCAAATCAAAATGTACCAAATCAAACCCTAACTATAAGCATTGGAAAATCAAACCCCTTACCTTAGATACTTGAAAAGATTCTGGATGATTTCAACCAACCCAAAACCCAAGCTATGGTGTTCTTCTTGCTCTTCTCTCCAAGACCTTCTTTTTCTCTCTAACTCTCACAAAGTGTGTTTTGTATGTTATGTCATAAAACAAATGTGTTTGGTTTGTTTTGATGCAAGACAAAAGCTAGACAAAATACCAAAAATCCCTTCTTAAAATATACTACTAATTAACAACACTAAATAATATCAAATAATATTATTAACCCAAATAATTAAAATAACTCCAAATAATTAAATATCGGTCCGAATAATATTTTACCGAACCGAACGGAATAAAAACCGGACCGAACAAAATAATTACCGGTCCCTCAAAACAAATACCGGACCGGATAAAATAATTACCGGTCCCTCAAAATAAATACCGGACCAAATAAAATAATTACCGGTCCCTCAAAACAAATACTGGACCGAATAAAATAATTACCGGTCCCTCAAAATAAATACTTGACCGAATAAAATAATTACCGGTCCGAATAAAACATCGCCGAATATATTAACAGATATATCGGTTAATTTAAATATTCTCGTCGCAAAAATAAACGTCAACCGGTAACTCGAAAATATTAATATAATATAATATTAAATAAAACGGGGTGTTGCAGAGGTAGCCTCCGCTGCGGAAAACATCATGATAACTGTTCATAGTAGACTTTGACTTCAAACTTTCGCGTTTGCCATTCTTCGAAGAGAAACCCAAACCAGTTCTGTTCTTGTTCACGTGTGGATCCACAATTCGTCCCAAAACTGCATTATGATCATTGCGCACAACCTGTTGCATGTCCTTTAGCGAAACCACAGAATTCTCATTTCTCCTTATGTTGTCAATGGATAGGGCTTGGAACTGGGTTCCAACAATAGCCTCATCCTCTTCTACGATACTGAAAGAGGACAAATGGGATACCAACAACGCCTGCTCCCCATTTATGATCACCACCTTCCCTTCACGCACAAACTTTAGCTTCTGATGTAGAGTTGAAGTGACAGCCCCTGCTTCGTGTATCCATGGCCGTCCTAGAAAATAACTATATGCGGAAATAATCTCCATGACCTGGAAGGTTATCTGGAAAAAATGTGGTCCTAAATGGATGGGTAAGTCCACTCACTGATGACAGATTTCCTCGACCCATCAAATGCTTTCACAATGATGCCACTCGGACGCATATGTTCTCCTTGATACTTTAACTTCATGAGAGTACTCCTCGGTATAACATTCAACGTGGATCCATTATCAATTAGCACATTGGATAGCGAATCATTCTTGCAGTTCATAGATATGTGGAGGGCCAGGTTGTGATTCCTCCCTTCATTTGGTAATTCATCATCACAGAAACTCAAGTTATTACATGACGTAATGTTTCCAATTACGCTGCTGAATTAATCTAATGGCATGTCACTCTCCATAAAAGCTTGGTCTAGTACTCTCATCAACGATTCTCTATGAGCAGAGGAGTTCATCAATAAAGCTAGGATAAATATCTTTGAAGGAGTCTGCAGTAGCTGATCTACAATTCTGTAGTCACTCATCTTAATTATCTTCAAAATATCATCCACTTCTTTCTCTAATGTAGCTCCACTAGTCTCTCATGTAGCCTTCTTAGGTTCATCATTCTCAGCAATTCTCTTGCTAACAACAACATATCTTCGTACAACCGGTGCAAACACATGACTGCTACGGGTCACCCTGCTATTTTCAGCTATATTTCCAACATCGGGCATCGGCTAGATGGGAACTTCCACCCCATCTTCTAAGATTGTAGCGTTGTATTTGTAAGGCACAACCTTATCTGATTTGTAGGGAATAGGACATGGCAAACTAATTACCAATGGGGGTAACAGCTGGTTTGCTATGGTACTCCACTTCAAGATGAGCGGGTGCACCAAAACAAGGCATAATGACGTCTACCCCTTCTTCAACACAATCAGTCACCAAAAAGTCATTTCTGGGAAATGAATCTTCGTCGGAAGAGAAAAACTCATCTGCGGAGGCATACTCTTCCTCTGACTCTTCTTCTGTTAAGCAAACTTCAACCATATCAATCTCATGATAATCATCCCTATAACCTGTGATCTTGATAGTTCTGTCGTCTAATAGCAACTGAACACCCTCCCTCACAATTGAACATCCTCGGGGATCTCGACAGTAAACTAGGCAAGATCCATATTGGTGTTCCACCTTACCAGCAGTATGGCAGAAGGTAGCATGCAACTGCACGAGTTCCTCATTCAAATACTCTACATCAAAAATTCTGAATTCGCTAGGACATCCAGAAACCATATTCACCTCCTCTTCATATTCTGCCCTAGGTCTGATTATATAGATTAAACCCTCATCCATCATCTCCTATAAATCAGCCTTTATCTTCTCGCAACCCTGTATATCTGTACTGCAAATAGCACAACCAGCATGGTCATGCGTATAGTAGCTGAATTCACAGAGGTCTACGTGCATTTTCACCAAGTCTCCTCTAACCAGATTAATGTCAAAAATTCGGAAGTCACCTGGACAACCGGTCACCATATTTATACCATTTACTCCCCCGTGTTTGGGTAGAGGATTATCTTTCACATTAGGTCCCATGTCCTTGAAAGATAGAATTCCAGACTTCACCAACTTTTGCACTTCAGTCTTCAAAGGATAACAATTCTCAACACTATGCCCTGGCGCTCCCTGATGAAAAGCACACGTTTGGTCTGCCTTGTAATACCAAGGCAATGGTGATGGTACGGTAGGAGGTGGTCGTGTATGAACCAACTTCTTCTAAATCAATGCCGGTAGTAGCTCTGCATAGTTCATGGGAATAGGGTCATAGTTCTCCCTTCTCTAATTATTCCCTTGGTTCCCCTGTTGGGACGGTCTTTGATAAGCAACGCTAGTCGGAGCAACACTCATCATAGGAGTAATTGAGGCGATTTGCTGGTGACGCTGATAATTCCTTCTAGGAGCGTTTACCCTCCTCTCTTGTATAACAACATTTGCATCCCCTTATTTCTTCTTGGTAAACCCATAAGATGGCTTCTTCACACCTCCGGATCCTTCACTCCTTGTTAAACGGCCTTCTCTTACAGCCTCTTCTAAGCGGATACCCATTCCTACCATCTCAGTAATGTCACTTGGTGCGCTTGCTACCATCCTTTCATAGTAGAAAGCTCCCAGCGTCCTCATAAAAATCTTAGTCATCTCCTTCTCTTCCATGGGAGGAATCACTTGGGCAGCTACTTCACGCCATCTCTGCGCATACTCTTTGAATGATTCCCTGTCTTTCTGAACCATGGCCCTAAGTTGGTCACGGTCGGGCGCCATGTCCACATTGTACTTGTATTATTTGATGAATTCTTCTCCCAAGTCATTAAAAGTATGGATGTTGACGTTGTCCAAACTCATGTACCACTTCAACATAGCACCATTTAAACTATCCTAAAAAAAGTGAATCAGCAGACGCAGATCATCAGTGTGGGTAGACATTCTCCTCACGTACATTACTAAGTGATCACGAGGGAAAGTGTTGCCCTTATACTTTTCAAATTCCGGGACCTTGAACTTAGCAGGTATCTTAAAATTCGGGACCAAACATAGCTCATTCACATTCTGCCCAAATAACTCTTTTCCCATAAGAGCCTTCATCTCTCTTTGCATTTTATCAAACTGCTCTTGAAAACCATCCATTCTGTCATAGAGACCCAAGTCTTCACTCGACGGCAGGAAAGGATGACACACATCATCATTAACAAATGGAACCATGTTTACCGAAGGAGGTGTAGTAGGAACAACATGCACCATAGGAGGTACCAGAGTAACAATAGTCTGAACCACTTGAGTATCTTGAGGACCGAGATTGAAACCTTCAGGTGCAAAATTCTCTGGAATTCCCCATGGATAACCTTGAGCCATACGGTTTTGAATAACAGCTGGAGTAGCGGATACATGAACAGTCGGAACTTCAGTATTTGCCCTTGTTAGTTGAGGTTGGACACTCGGAGGTTGATTCTGAGTAACCACCAAAGCTTCCATCAGAGTAGTCAAATTGGCCAAGCCGGCCTTCAAAGCAAAAACTTCTTCGTGCAGCTCGCGATTCTCCTTGTTCTAAGTTGTCCATCTTCTTTATGAGATTAGCCCGAGTGTTGTAGTGATGAGTCAGCTTGCTGAATGAAGTAAAGAAGCTTGGTAAGACACCTGGGTATGCATAAAATATGCAAAAAATATGCACAATATGATGCATGATATGCAATGCATATGATTATTTTTACTTTGTTATTTAATATTTCAAGGGATTTACGGTTTATAGACATATTGAAAACATCAAAATAATAACGCATTTGAAATACTGAAATTTTTTATTATAATAACTTCAAAATGGATTACAAGTTTCAATGATCCCAAGTACAAGATGAAAATACAATCTAAAATTCTGAGAAAAAGAACTGATAGAGATCAATCTGTACGCTGGCGCTTCCCCGTGAGCCTGGAAATCTGAGCCCTCAACCTCTGGTTTTCTTCCACATGTTTGATGGCAACCTCCTTCCAATCATATGAATCAGGAAGTGAGTAATCAGCACCTGTTTGAGGCTTAGGGGAAAATAAATCCCCTTGCCTCTCCATAGACTCCACCGCTCGACTCTCAAGGATCTTAATCAAATCGTCTTTCTCCTTCAAGTCTGCTTTATAGGAACTCTCAAAAGTCTGGAACTTGTTCTTCCAAGCATCCCTTTTCTGTTGCATCCTGACCAAAGCGAGTTACATCTCTTCTAGATCATCCAATAAGGGAGGAGTGGTCTTCACAAATAAATCACGCATGGGTGTCTCCTGAATATATGGCATCTTTAACTGAATAGCTCTCAATCGAATCCATTGGAGATATGGCTCCAAAGAAATAACACCCCTAGGTCCCAAATCCTTCCTACTCTTCTTATGAATGTGACGCCAGGCCTTTACAATCTGCTCCCTAGCTTCCCTATGGTCTTATCCTTCCTTCAGAAAGAAACTACTCAAATTAATACTATTCGGTTTATCCCTCATCATATAACTAAGATGTCGCCGTGCAAGAACATGGTTATAGTTAATTCCTCCCTTTGTACCAAGAAGCGGTACATTGGGGAAACTACCACAACTGTCAATAATCTCTATATCCTGGTAAGCTCGATGGTACCAATCAATGTCCGAGTGAGTAAGTGACATGATCTTAGGAGCCCAAAGGGGTTCCTCCGTAACATCCCAAAAAGCATCAGACTGAGGAATATAAGAGATAAACCACCGGTACAACAGAGGCGTGCAACAGATAATCATCCCCCCATGATAAGAATTCCAAAGATGAACAGAGTAATAAGCATCACCCAACAGTGTAGGAACTAGGTTTCCAATCATGAAAATCCTGATTGCGTTAATGTCGACAAACTTATCCACATTAGGAAATAAGAACAATCCGTAAGCAAGTAGAGCAAAGATGGCCTCAAAAGCAACTGTACTCTTCATTCTGGCAAAGTAACGAGCTTTCTCCAATAAGAACTGAGGTGGTAATCCTCTAATCCCTCCTTTAGTAGTCATATGGGCTTCCACCTCAGACTTCCCCAGATGAATCAAAGCAGCAATCTCATGTGGTTTTGGCTCACCCTCCGAACCAGTAAAAGGAACACAATCAGTAACGAGTAAATCCAATAGATAAGAATACTCCTCCAGTGTAGGCATCAACTGATAATCGGCAAAACTAAAGCAGTGATACATCGGATCATAGAAGTGGACCAAGTCGAGAGAATACCCTCCTTCATCTTCAGCTTCATGAGAGGAATAATGGATCCATACTTCTTCTGAAAGTCTGCAGAACACTCGATCTTTGGAATTAGACTGACCAACTCATCTATCTTCCTTGAAACTGTATTTCCCAGTCATTCTCTTTCCAGAATCCATGGTTAAAAGTACCTGAGATATTCACAAATAGTCAACCTTTAAATCCCTTGAAATATTGTTTTCTTCAAAAGATGCTTATGAGTGCATGTATGCATGATGCAAAAATCACACACAAGATCACACATATAGGGTTCATAGGTTCAACGTCACGAGCATGAGGTCGAAGGTACTACCCATAAGGTGTTGGTCTAAAAAGTTATCACCTGCCGAACAAGGTTCTAGAGGTTCCCAGAGTCTACATCCTTCCTTCAGATATTACCAACTTCCCGATTAACTCGATAATTAGTAATATTCTCAAGAAAGACTCGTCCGAGCGTAGTATCGCGTGACAAATATTTTTGGATTACTCCGTCATAGCTTCCGCACTACACCTAAGAGGCCAAGATGGGTTTGGTATTCTATGGTCCTCAGTTTCAGCAGGCTCCCAGGTCGAAAGTAGTATGTCTTCCCGATTACTCGGTAAACGACACTACAATCAAAGGGGCCTCCACTGAGTGGTGGATCTCATGCCTCCTTTTTTGGGATTACTCTCTTAAAGTTAACATGACTATACCGCCCGTCCTATCTTAAAGTTTGCCCAAGTCCGGGTATAGGACTTATGAGTAATCACCAAGCACCCTGAAAACCAGGAAAATCCAAACAAACATATATAAAAAATATAACACATAAACAACAATAGCACATATACAAATATAAACAAAGATATGCTTAACCCACTTAGGGATGGTCCAGCAAGAAGTCAATCCATCCCCAGTGAAGTCGCCATTTTTTTGTAGCAGTAGAAATGTTCAAGACTAAGCCATTGGATTGACTAGACTTTATACAAATCAAAAATAAAAATCTCCACCGCGCTTTATTGTTTCCAAAGGAATGGGAAAAGAGCGAATAACCCAAAAGAGGGGGAAAGATTCAAGGTAAGGGGGTTGGTTATGCAAAGGGAAGGTATTAGCACCCTAAACATCTACGGTACTCCGCAGGAACCTCTTTGTAAAATCTGTATATTTTGGCTATAAAAATATGTTTTATATAAAATGGATGGTGGAGGTGAGAAAAGAAATATACTTTTTATGATTTTTGCACCCGCCGAGTTTGCGAACCTTTAGTGCCTAAATACCACCTTTCGTGCAATAGGGGATCACGGTACACGTAGTACCTCTTTTAAATTTGAAACACAAGTGTGTTGGATGATTTTAAGAGATAAGACATCATTGTCATTGTCTGTGTGGAAAAAATACTTACTACCCACAATCATGAGAAAGGAGAATTTGCATCATCTCAAAGTGGAGGATATGGCTTGGATTAAAAATCAACAATGTCTCACTCAACACCCAAGTGGAAAATATCTCACTTCACTACATATTGTAGAACTATAGTTGTTTGCATCACTACAAGGATTGACAAGAGTCTAATATTTTGAGAAAAGTTTAAAGATAAAATCCAAAGTGGCAAAATGGTTTGAAATGAGATTGATTGACTTTTAGTCTTCTCACAAAGAATTTCAAGGTATTATTAAATTAATTGTAGTTTATTTATGAAAATATTTTGAAAATGCATGGACATAAGTCCAAGTTTATTATGAAAGTGTTTCAAGTTTTAGAAATAAGAAGAGTTTTCAAAAGGAGGGAGAAGATTTTTGAAATTAAAGAAGATGGGAGGAGAAGAAGAGACTATCCTAAAGCATAAGGTAAAAGCTAAGGATAAGAATCATCTAACCAACAAGAAGCCAATACTTGACATTATGAGTCAAGATAGAATTCCCATTCTTTGGATTGAAACCAAGCAAGCAAAGATACTAGACCTCTTGAGAGAACCAAACTTCAAGTGTATTAAGTCTTCACAAAAATTGGGTAGAGTAACGGCTGTATGCGGGTAAATTCCAGATTACAAACCAAGAGTGTAATCACAATAACCTGCACACAAAATAAACAAACAACTCAATTTCTTGAGGTAAACATCAAGAACTCCAGACAAAATATCAATTAAGGTCCAAGGTCTCCAACATAGGCCAAGGTTTCTAATCCTAAATCCAAGAAAAAGTCCCATGCTCCATAATGCCAAAGATAGTAACCAAATAGTCCAAGTATCATTAAAGATTCTTATGATTTATGTTAATTATTAAGTATCTTCAAAAATAAAAGAAAAGCTCAAGTGAGCAAAATAAAAATGACATAAAAGTAAATGATCAAGTGAGCAAAGATGAAAATAGCATGAAATGTAAATGCTAAAGTAAAGAGTACATAAAGCATAAAAAAATAATAAAAGCATAAGATAAAATAAGTAAATAATTAGGGGTTAGTCGGATAACCATCTTGAAACTTGCATTTGGAACTCATTAGAGGATTGGTAGAACCAAATCCTCCACACAACAAGTTGCATTTGCTTTATGTCAAGTATATCATCCATTTAATAAATTCTCAAGGCAAAATTTAATGATCAACGATGTTTAAGTGATCCGCGTTGACCAAAATTGATGAAGATCCATTAGAGGATTGGTAGAACCAAAGCCTCCATACAATGAGTCCAAGGTTATTGGATCAAAGGGATCAAATTAACATACTTGGGCTTGCAAACATAGGTTGAAACAACCGGCTGAAAATCATCAAAACAATGAAGTCGCCATCGAACGTATTTCATCCCACAGGAAGGGAAAGGTAAACATCGAGAAAACCTGAAAAGGGTGAAATCAAGGTCGAACGACCAAGAGATGGGGGTAAGGGAGTCTGTTACGCGAGGGGAAGGTATTAGCACCCCACACGCCTGTAGTACTATATGGTATCCACTCTTGTTATCTGTCTTATGGGTGTGTTTAATCTATGGTTACCGTTTACTATACTACTAAGGGGAGAATGCATGCAAAAGAAAGGGTAAAAAATGTAGGGAAAATAAAATTGTGCTCGTTCGGGCCCTACCCCGATGCCTACGTATCCCTTTTAAGGAATTAGAGCAGCCGTAGTTCGGCTTATGTTTTTGTTTGTTGGTTTGTATTTTTTTACTGAACAGTATTAATTTCGCCTTCTGTCGCAACTCGACCTTCGGAGACTTACGCGTCAGCATAGAAGTGAATTAATATGCTCTTTTTGAGAAGAATTTTGCAAGGAAGGCCCGAAGGAAAAAAGAGTTTGTATTGGTTGGTATTTTTGCTTGTAGATAGCAGCTAGTTGACCTCAAGAGAGAGATTTTAGCCATTTCTCTAATTATTCATGAAATAAGTCTTTGAGACTTGAACCACACCAAAGCTTAGAATAAGAGAATAATAAGGTCGAGAAGAAACCCACTTATCATCTCTCATAATTAACAAATATATGATTCTCGTCAGTAAATTTTTAAGTATTTTGAGGTTTGTAAAAAAAAGAAGTTTTTGTTTTTAGAAGCATATGCAAAAGAAGAAAGAAAAGGTCAAAGGGGGATTAACCTATTTCTAAACCTAATGTTATTGTGCATTAATAGTCTTAAGTCAAGGATGAATAAAAGGGAAACATATACCCAATGTTAGCATGCATATGGTTTGGGATAAAGCCCTGTTTCTCATGATTTTTATAAAGCGATAACGAAATGCAATAAAGTAAAAAGAAGTGCAAGAGTAGTAGCGGAGGCTACCAAAGTGAGCAAGTCGTCAAGAGCAAATGAAAGTACTGAAAAAGCAGGGAGTACGCGTCGAGCAAGCTTCACCAAGAAACAAACGGAGTCAGAAGCAATATCCAACTAAGATAAAGGCAAACGTGTGTCGCGAATACGGCGCATAATCAGGAATTCCTCGCACAATGAACAAACGCGTCAAAACATAACATGGTGAAACGACACGAAAACGTGGATAAAAACTAAAAGAGAAAATTTATTTATTTATTTTATTAGTGTTTATGCAGAGAGAATTCTAAAAAATTTAAAGAATTAATTCCTAAAAGGACCATTATATTATTCTACTATTTTTATTTGGTTTTATTACGCTTTTATCATGTATTATGTTGACAAAAATGAAAATACTAAATCTTAACAAAGAATTAATGAATTCAGGAGGGTGCTAATCTAGGTCCAGGGGGTGTAGTAGAAACCAGGGCGCTGCAGGCCCATACAGTTGGAGTCAAATGCTATGTTATTATATTTTTTTTACAAGTCCGTTTACTATCCTCTAAAAAACTAACGGGCCTCAGGAATTGAAATTCGGCCCGGCCATTCATCAGCATGATTCAATTCAGATTTTTTTTGTTATTTGTTATTCCAATTAAATGACAAAATTAAATTAAAAAAAGGGGAATAATTAAAAAAAGGTAAAACACACGCGTTTGGATACACTGCTAGGTTTTACATCCAGCTTATCTCTTCTTCCTCAGATTTCATCTGTTGTTATTCAGCGAAAACTCGCCGCCGTATCACCGCCATAAACGACAGCTTAATCTCCCTAAACCGAGTAACTCAAAACATAAAAACCAATGGCAATCAAACCCTGAATCCTAATCCGACACTCTTTTCTTTCAATTCTATTCACACCGATTTAGATCTAGCGGAACTGATCTGAAACCCTAGGTTGATGACAATTGAATTAAGCGGAATCTATGAAGCGTAAGGCGATGATTCCATAGGATTATGGATCCAATTACTCTTCTCAACACGTCAGTGTCAAGAACAAGGCGAAAGAATGAAGGAAGCTCGTACCTTCGATACAAATCGGCTGAAGCAAAGAAGATGATTGTAGGTATGTTGAATCTTGTTCCGATCTTCTTATTTCCTCTCTTCGTGAACTACTTCCTTATTCTGCTTCATCTCCTATTTCCTCGCTCTTCTTTTCATGTGTATGCTTCTGAATGTTCTATGTTTCTCCCTACGTTGTAGTGAGCTTAACTTCGTGAGTGTGAGGGTGATGAGTGAAATTGCAGACAAGTGTCAGAGTTGAGGAAGATGAAGATATTGAGTGTAGCTTAAAGGTTCCGAGAATGAAGGCGAGTTGCAGGGAGAGAGGGAGAGAGTGTTGAGAGGAGAAGAATAGTGAGGGTGAAGTTATCATAGAGAGCCAGAGATTCAAGAAGATGATGTGGGATTAGAAAAATGGCGTGAAGATGACTGAGGGAGTCGTGTTCAGTTAGAGAATGAAAACAAAATTTTGAGGGAACTATTTTTTGGAACCTGAATTCAGGTAGAGGGCCAATGAATCCACCTTAGGATCTGGATTTTGGGTTATGTATTAATGGTGAGATTAGGGTCAGCTTTGAGGTTAGTTATAGACTCTGAAGTTCTGTTAGGAATTTAGAAGTTAGTTATTGTTGTTATCACTGTTAGAGTTTGTTAGTAGTTTGTGAACTTTAGAATTCTGTTATAAAAAAAATAGTTTGGAGGTTAGGTATTCTGTTAAAAGTTAGTTAGTATGGGTAGTTTGTTAGTAGTTTATTAATAAGATGTTGGAGACTGTTTTTTCTGTTATTACCGTTAGAGTTAGTTAGGAGTTTGTTAGGGAGTTATAAAGTTTCTAGGAGGAGATTGATTAGCTGTTTAATTAATTTTCTATTTCCCATTTTCTATGCAGGGTTGAACTGTGGATGGGCTAGGGGCTTCCTCCTGAGAATGAGCTTTCTCATCATATGTGAAATGTAGATTTCTCTTTACTCGGCTGAAAATTCTAGTGCCTTTACGGTTTCTCTTTGCAGTTTGTGATGAATCATCTATAGTTTGTAATTCAGGCTCTTCTTGAAGCAATTGGCACACACTCAGCAATAAAGCATCACCATCAACATGATCTGAATCAGTCCATTCAGGAATTTTTTTCTTTAATGTGCAGCCTGCATGCACCTCGAAGTGTGCGTAAACAATGATTTTGTGGAGACTTGTACAAGTTTGCCCTCCTTTTTCCAGTTGGGTAGTCAAAGATCCATCCTTCTGCTAATAGATGTTTTTTTGCCTTCAATTTCCACACTCTCTTCTCAGCCGAGTTTCTCTCTAATGTGTGCAAGTAATATTTTATGACGACTAGAGGACAGAGTTCTGGTTCAAGTTGATCTTTAACTGGAGAAGGATCAATGGTTGGAGGACAAACATCTATATCATTGTTCATTCGGAGCGGATCAGAGAACCGATGTGAAATATTTCTGTCAATCTGGGGCAGCACAGAGTTCATGTTGGTTTGTTAAAAAACTGTTTCTGATTCCATTATTTAGTTCTTTTGATTTTATTTTTCATTGATACCGAACTGGTCATTTATTTTTTTTGGATGCAGATTTGGGAATCTAAATTTAATGAACAAATTTGATGTTTACAGGTACGCAAATCATCCTAGTTTAAGTATAAGTAGCTTATCGCATTCGTTTGCGTCAACTGATATGTGCAGGAATTTTTGGATGAACCTGTTGGATTAGTACACTGAATAACACTCTTTATGAACACAACTGCCATATGTTAGGCACTGAATCTGTCTTGAAAAAATGCACTTATTATGAAATTATTTTAACTTTTGAAGATTTCCTGTAGTCTTTCGGGTTGAAATCATAGTGCACAATGCAAGATCTTGATGGACGTATCCTACAGTAGCTTGTATACCGCAGATGCCAATGAGCTAGATGTATTGGTTTGATGGCTCAACATAGAAGAAACAAGTTTATAGCCTTATACATGACGTGCTTGAATCCTTTTGCTAGAATTTGGAGTTTCGCATGAAGTAATTTTTGAATGAAAATGTTCTGTGTAATTTTTTTTGTAATGATGCGATTGTACTTTGTGTGCCATCCTTATGAACTTTAAATGTGAACTTTGAAGCTTGAATGGATATTTGGACATAACTTGTAATGGCCATAGAAATCTTTGTAATGGTTTTTGAATAGTCGGAACTCGAACCTTTAACAAAGATAAACATAATGCTATGTAGACTTGACTCAATCACCAAATACAAACTTTGTGCAATATGGCCATATCAATGCACCCAAAAATTTCTTAGCCTTTCATTTCAAAATTCCTTGGTTTACCTCGACTGAATCTTGAATGAGATTTTGCATTATGGATGAATCTTGCAACCTTAAAATGTTGATCCACTTGAAAGTATCGCTAGTAGAACATATCCATATAAATGGGCTTTCCAATCTACATGCTTGAATCGTCCATAAGGGAGTCATAAACCGATACTTTGAATTATGCTTCTTGATTATTTGCCAATGGAATTCATAACACATATTTTCCCTTGAGTCGGTCAACGCTCGGTAAGAAAATGAAATCAGTATACTTCCATGGCATGTTTAATCAATGAACCTTAATCTCAATTGAATCCATAAATTCTAGTCATCTTGAATTTGAAACAAACACCTTTCATTTGATGAAATGAGCTAAATGAACTCCTGACCCATAGCTTAACTAACGAGACATATCTGGACTTGATAAAACCCAAAGCAATCCTTAATCGCACGTCAAAGGAGAAAACTTTGATTCAATCCATTAGGCATCTTGGAAAAAAGTCGACTTATAAAGCAAGTAGTCCTTAGATGATGATGAACCTCCAACAAGGGGAGGGTAGTGCTCTATGTAGCCTTGAAGTGAGACTTTAGTCCGATAAACCTCCATTGAAGAACCACTACCAAGTTTGAACAAAATGAAGAGAAACCCCGATTCTCTTGACCTAGTATACGGAAGTAAATCCTAATCTCTGACATTGATAAAATTAAAGGGATAGTAGCCCTTGAAGTTTAATGAAGAAAGAAATTCTCATGACCATGACTCACAATCCTAATTCCACTGCTCACTCCCTGAATAAGAAATTAGCCTTTATTGGATACGAACACCTTAACCGTTGTGAAACTTTGATATCGCAAAGCCACTAAACTTCGAACTTCAAGCGCTTTATTGAATGTAAATGTATGTTAATGACCTAATGGGATATATATATGAATGCAAGGGCCTAAGCCGGATAGAAGAAATTAGGAGGGAAAATTTTGGGGTGCAACATAGGTTTGGGCCACGAATGATCATTTATTAGAATCAGGACAAAATTTAGCGCTATGTTAAGCAATCATAAGTGGACTTATGTAGAAGTCGCACCTATTTTGAGGCCGGTCAATAGCAATCTATGTACTTCATGTTTGGATAAATGATATAGATATCATCACCCCTTAACATGTAGCACAATTAAAAAAGAAAGGGATCAGATGAAGAGGGAGGGGAATGATAAGCTAATTTAGATCACTACCTTAAATTTCTTTCATCTTTAAATTCAATCACTCATCTAGATGGATTAAAGCACTAAACATATCATCAATCCAAAGCACCAAGAATGAATTAAATAATTCACTCTTCGATAGATTTGAATTGATGAACATTTATCCAACTTCATCTACACCACAAAGTCCATTGAATTTAAAGAGAAATTGGAAAATTAAAATTGTAATCCAAATTATCCATCAAAGAGAGTGAGCAGAAAAAATATTTTAGTCAAAGCAGCCCCAAAATAAGGCAGAAAAAGTATTTTTGGCACTGTTATAATCGATTGTGCTTAGACAGCAACCAATTGCATCAGTGCAGTTTTTTTTTCAAATCAATTTTCTGTGACAATCGATTGCAATGTTACAACAATTGATTACAACCTGTTAAAATCAGTAGAAAACAACATTTCAAGGATCAAATTCTTGTTCCAACTTTTCATCAAACACCTTATGATCATGGATCCAATTGAGCATGAAAATTCCATCAAATTATGAGAAAATAGCACTAATGGAATCATAAAACAGTGCTCAATGAATCAAAACCAGAAATCCATAAGAGATCACATTGTGAAAGACGATGATCCAACTTACCAAAGGTAGAATTAGAGAATTATCAAACAACTTCCAGAATTTGCTTCAATTCAACCACAAGAATCAATTACCAAATCTTGGATGTAGAGAATTGATGAAGATAAAATGTTTGGATGAAGGTTTAACTCAAAGATTAGTAAGCTTCAATGCAAAGCTTACTATCCTTTTTTTGAAAATGGAGCTTTGAGTGAATTTGGTAGATGGAGAGAATTGAGAGATTTTTTAGCAAAATGAGTTTGGCTATCAAAAGCTTGTGATTTGAATGAAATGAGGTCTCTATTTATAGAGTTTAGGATTAGGATTAGTGGTAATTTGGTAATTGATTCTTGGAGCCAAAAATTGAATTAATGATATAATTTTCAAATTATGCACAAAAAATGGATCCAAAAAGATGACAGTTTTGAAATTGCTGGCTTTTTTCAAAAATCACGTGTGTTTTGCTGCTATGAGTCGACACAAGAGTCGTATGCATCGACACATTCTAGTTGTATAACACAGCATGAGTCGATGCAAGCTTCTATTGATCGATACAAGCTGCTATTTCAACACAATACATAATCAATCAATTTGCATGTGTCGACATATAACATGTATGTGTCGACACATGCTAGTTATTCAAAACAGGATGAGTCGACACAAGCCTCTATGGGTCGATGCAAGCTGCTTTTGTCAGCACATTACAAAATTGATTGTCTTGCATGGGTCGACACATAACACGTATGTGTCGACACATACTAAATTTTTTTGATTTTTGAAGGCTAAAAAGTACACTTTTTTTCAAAGATTGTGCACAATACACTCTGTGCAATCGGTTGCACTATGGAAGCAATCGATTGTACAGGAAAACAAAAATGAAAATTTTTAATTATTATTTTTCTTTGCAAATAGATATTTTAGGGAAATAATATCGGAAAACCTTATTTGTCGGATGCTTTGACTTAGTACCTACAAAACACAAATATGAAAAGGAAAAGACAAATATTTTTTGTATTTTGGTTAGAGGTTAATTATCAACGCATATACAAAATACACAACTAAGGTGCTTGGAGATTCCTCAAGAGCAAACTTAAAGATAGGAGATAGAAAGAGAGGAAGAACTAACCCTAATGTGATTTTGTTATGATCAAGTTGACATGATACGATAGGGGAATCTTAGGAGCAAAAATTGGGGTACAACAAGTATATGTTGATGATATGATTGCTAAATCCTAGACTGAAGAAGGGAATGTAGAAGATTTGTTGAAGTTGTTTCAGAGTTTGAGGAAGTATCGTCTCCGCTTGAATCCAAATAAATGTACCTTCGGTGTTCAGTCAGGGAAATTGTTGGGTTTTATTGTTAGCCAGAGAGGGATTGAAGTTGACCCTGATAAAGTCAAAGCAATTCAAGAAATGCCAGCTCCGAGAACTAAAAAACAAGTCAGATGGTTCCTCGGGCGTTTGAATTATATTTCCAGATTCATTTCCCACATGACTGCAACGTGTGAATCGATCTTTAAGTTGTTAAAGAAAGATCAAGGTTGTGTGTGGACAGACGAGTGCCAAAGGGAATTTGAAAGTATTAAAGAATATCTGCTTGAAACTCCTATCCTTCTCCCTCCTGTTGAAGGAAGACCATTGATTATGTATCTGACGGTGTTAGATAATTCCATGGGCTATATTCTGGGACAATAAGATGAAACAGAGAAGAAAGAGTATGACATTTATTGTCTCAGTAAAAAGTTCACTGATTGTGAATCGCAGTATTCCATGCTGGAAAAGACATGTTGCACACTGGCCTGGGCAGCAAAACGTTTACGGCAGTATATGTTGAATCACACCACTTGGTTGATCTCCAAAATGGATCCAATCAAGTACATTTTTGAATTGCCCGCTGGAAGATGTTGTTATCTGAATATGACATCAAATACCGCACTTAAAAAGCTATTAAAAGCAGCGTGTTGGCAGATTATCTTGTTCACCAACCAGTTGATGATTTTCAGTCTGTGAAGTATGATTTCCCCGATGAGGATGTGATGTTTCTGAAAGTGAAAGATTGTGATGAATCATTGCCTGAGGAAGGTCCTGATCCGGAATCTCGCTGGAGTATGATATTTGATGGAGCTGTGAATGCTTATAGTAAAGGGATTGGTGATGTGATTGTCACTCGACATGGATCACACATTCCTTTTACTGCAAGGTTGACATTTGATTGTACTAATAATATGGCAGAATATGAGGCTTGCATCATGGGTCTCGAGGAAGCTATTAATCTCAAAATTAAAATTCTAGATGTGTATTGCGATTCAGCTTCGGTAATAAATCAGATTAAAGGAGAGTGGGATACTCGTCACCCCGACTTGATCCCTTACAAAGATTATGCTGGAAGATTGTTACCCTTATTTAATAAAGTTGAATTCCATCATATCCCCAGAGAAGAAAATCAAATGGCGGATGCTCTGGCAACATTGGCTTCTATGTATCAAGTGAATACTTGGAATGATATACCTCGAATTATAGTTCGACAACTGGATAGGCCCGCTCATATGTTTACAACAGAAGAGGTAGCAGATGAGAAACCTTGATATTATGATATCAAGCATTTTCTCTAGACTCAAGAATACCCGATTGGTGCATCGAATAAAGATAGAAAGACATTGAGTAGATTGGTTGGCAGCTTCTTCCTCAGTGAAAATGTGTTGTACAAGAGAAATTATGACATGGTATTGCTCATATGCGTGGATAGACACAAAGCAGACATGTTGATGCATGAGATTCATGAAGGTTCATTTGGTACTCATGCCAATGGACATTCGATGGATAAAAAGATGCTAAGGGCATGTTACTATTAGTTGACAATGGAATCTGACTTTTACAAATTTTCAAAGAAGTGCCATAAATGCCAGATTTATGCAGACAAGATTCATGTGCCTCCGACACTTCTCCATGTTATTTCTTCCCCGTGGCCTTTCTCTATGTGGGGTATCGACATGATTGGAATGATAGAACCCAAAGCTTCGAATGGACACCATTTTATCTCGGTAGAAATTGATTACTTCACCAAATGGGTGGAAGCTGCTTCATATGCTAATATTACTAAGCAGGTGGTTGTGCGCTTCATTAATAATAATCTTATATGTCGGTATGGTGTGCCGAGCATAATTATCACCGACAATGGCTCGAATATGAAAAATAAGATGATGACAAAACTTTGTGAAGAATTCAAGATTGTCCATCATAATTCATCTTCGTACAGGCCGAAGATAAATGGGGTTGTTAAAGCTGCTAATAAGAATATCAAGAAGATCATCTAGAAGATGGTTGTTACTTATAAAGATTGGCATGAAATGATCCCTTTAATTTACGTGGATATCAGACATCTGTCCGCACTTCAATAAGAGCAACCCCGTTCTCCCTTGTGTATGGAATGGAAGCTGTGCTCCCAATCGAGGTTGAGATTCCCTCTTTGTGTGTCTCTTTGCGTGTGATAATGGAAACGAATTTGTTAGAGGATGAATGGGTCCATAACAAGTTTGACTAGTTGAATTTGATCGAAGAGAAAAGAATGACGACTTTGTATCATGGGTAGTTATATCAGAAGAGAATGAAGAAAGCTTTTGATAAGAAGGTCAAACCTTGTGAGTTCAGAGAAGGCGACCTTGTGCTCAGGAGGATCATGTCTTTTAACACTGATTCTAGGGGCAAGTGGACTCCCAATTTTGAAGGCCCATATGTTGTCAAGAAAGCCTTCTCTAACGGTGCATTAATTCTTGAAACTATGGATGGCGAGGAGTTCCCACGTCCCATGAATGCTAATGCAGTCAAGAAATACTTCCCCCAAAGAAATAAAAGAACAACTCGCTAAGTTGAAAACCTGAAAGGGAGGCTTAGGCTAAAAGGAGCGTCTCGGTAGGTCGAAAACCCAAAAAGGGCGGTCTAGGAAAAAATTAGAGACATAAACAGAATAAAATTTCCTGCTAAGTTGAAAACCCGCAAGGGCAGCTTAGGCAAAAGTTAGGGACTTTCTTGGCAAGTAATTGCATCAGACAAGACTTGATCGTTGAAGCAACAATCTTCTTGGATCCTCACCATACTTCAACAAAAGCTGCTGCTCAGGATTTCAAAGTTGTTAGAGGGAATAATGGTCATTGTATCTCTATGTATCTTTTCCATTCTATATTACCATTTTCCAAACTTTGTAATCATCTGTGGAGTCTTTCCATTCGTAGACTACCATTCTATCAATAAAATTTGAGCTTTTACCCAATTCTTTGTATTACTTATTTTTATTCAGCTTACAAAGACTCCATTTATTATTGATAATAATTTTCAAAACAAAAAGATTAAATAACAAAATTGTTTTTCAAAAAAGAATCTACAACTTACTTTTACTTTAGATTTTGTGATTCAAGAGGAAAACCAAAGTGGTGATCCCAGGAATGGACGAACTCCAGTAATTTTGGGAAGTTTTGTTTCCCCCCGGGAAGGTTTTCTTAGGTCATTTTCGCTGGTATTCGTGTAATTTTTGTATATTGAAGCGTTGAGATAGTTGTCAACTTTTGGGTTTTCCCCTGCCAAGTGCTGGGTATGATTTAAAATCCCCAGGAGTTTGACCACTTTCTATAATATTGACTTCTTGATTCCCCAGGAAGGCTATCCCCGAGAATCTTTTGTTGGAATAAGTTTGCATGATATAAAGACTCAATTCAAGATTCCCCAGTGAAGGCTTTACTATTTGATAGAAGACTTGTCTCCTTGTATATTCTTTCAATTTCCCCACTGAGTTATCCCTCATGGAAGATTTTAGCTTTAGCCTTCCTATACAGCTCCTTGTCTGGATGGATTTGGTTTTCCCTCTTGAGTTTATGTCTCAAAGGATGTATTTTGGCTGACTGTTTTACTCTAGTTTATTTCTGGTTTGAATCTTTTATCCTCAACAAATATTATTAATTATGATATCTGCAAGCTTCGAGCTTTGGTTTGAAAATGTGCATTTATTTTGCATGAGAAGGCTTTATCTCCTCAGCAGGAATATATTGGAATCTCCCCAGGAAGTCATGATTCATTCACCAGAAAGTCATGTCTCTTTCCCCAGGAAGCCATATTGTTCTCCCCAGGAAATCATTTTTACAATCCTTCTTATAACAACAAGTAGTAGTCTCTTTATTTGATACAGCTTATATATTACCCTTCCCAGGCAGAATGCCTTGGTTAAAGAAGAAGTTGAGACCCGTTCTAGGTGAAACGCCAGAATTTTGGGGAAAACTTGTTATCTTTTTGCTACCCTCAGTGAATGTTGGTAGTTCACCGTCAGTGAACGGCGATGCTATGATATATCTTTTCTTACTACCTTCAGTGAAAGTTGGTAGATCACCATTAGTGAAAGTTGGTGATTGTTATCTTTTTGCTACCTTCAGTGAACGTTGGTAGTTCACTGTCAGTGAACGAAGGTGCTATGATATATCTTTTCTTACTACCTTCAGTGAAAGTTGGTAGGTCACCATCAGTGAAAGTTGGTGATTGTTATCTTTTTGCTTCCTTCAGTGAATGTTGGTAGTTCACTGTCAGTGAACGGCGATGCTATGATATATCTTTCCTTCTATCTTCAATGAAAGTTGGTAGCTCACCATCAGTGAAAGTTGGTGATTGTTATCTTTTTGCTACCCTCAGTGAACGTTGGTAGTTCATCGTTAGTGAATGGCGGTGCTATGATATATCTTTCCTTCTACCTTCAGTGAAAGTTGGTAGGTCACCATCAGTGAACGTTGGTGATTGTTATCTTTTTGCTACCCTCAGTGAATGTTGGTAGTTCATCGTCAGTGAACGACGGTGCTATGATATATCTTTTCTCTCTACCTTCAGTGAAATTTGGTAGGCCACCATCTGTGAAAGTTGGTGATTGTTATCTTTTTACTACCCTTAGTGAATGTTGGTAGTTCATCGTTAGTGAATGGAGGTGCTATGATATATCTATTCTCTCCACCTTCAGTGAAAGTTGGTAGGTCACCATCAGTGAAAGTTGGTGATTGTTATCTTTTAACTACCTTCAGTGAACGTTGGTAGTTCACTGTCAGTGAACGGCAATGCTATGATATATCTTTTCTTACTACCTTCAGTCAAAGTTAGTAGGTCACCATCAGTGAAAGTAGGCGATTGTTATCTTTTTGCTACCCTCAGTGAACATTTGTAGTTCATCGTTAGTGAACGGCGGTGCTATGATATATTTTATCTTACTACCTTCAGTGAAAGTTGGTAGATCACCATCAGTGAACATTGGTGATTGTTATCTTTTTTCTACCTTCAGTGAGTGTTGGTAGTTCACTGTCAGTGAACGACAGTGCTATGATATTCTATTTTCTCTCTACCTTCAGTGAAAGTTGGTAGGTCACCTTCAGTGAAAGTTGGTTATTGTTATCTTTTTGCTACCCTCAGTGAACGTTGGTAGTTCATCATTAGCGAACGACAATGCTATGATATATTTTCTCTTAATACCTTAAGTGAAAGTTGGTAGATCACCATCAGTGAACGTTGGTGATTGTTATTTTTTTGCTACCTTCAGTGAATGTTGGTAGTTCACTATCAGTGAACGGCAGCGCTATGATATTCTCTTCTCTCTCTACCTTCAGTGAAAGTTGGTAGGTCACCTTCAGTGAAAGTTGGTGATTGTTATCTTTTTTCAACCTTCAATGAATGTTGGTAGTTTACTGTCAGTGAACGACAGTGCTACGATATTTCCTCTTACTACCTTCAGTGAAATTTGGTAGCTCACCGTCATTAAACGTTGATGTTGTTATTCTTTTCTCTTTCTACCTTCAGTGAATGTAGGTAGTTTCGCCTTCTGCAAAAGTTGGTGTATCCTTTGATCTTTGACCATCCTCTATGATCCGGGTCTTTTTGGATTCACCATTGATTTATTTTCCTGGTCGGGTTTCTAATTTGATCCTTATTTCCTTTGTTACATCGCTAGTGGTATTTTGCGTCTTTTTCAAATTGTTCATATGCATTAATACTCATATGCATTGCATGGCATCTTAGGGCCAAAAATAGGGTTTGTTTTATATTTAAGTATCTTCGATCGCGTCGACACGAAGATTTTTAACCTTTGTATCTCCGGATAGAAAAAATTAAATAAGGTCAGCTGTTGTACCCCAATTTTTGCCCCTAAGATCCCTTCATCATACCACATTGATTCAATCACAACAAGATCACATTAGGGCTTTTGGTTCTCCTCCCTATATTTAGCTTTGCTCTTTGAGGAATCACCAAGCACCTTGACTTGTTTTTCTTGTGTGATCATACATGTTTTGTTTTAATTTTCCTTTTAATTGATAAAATTCAATGTTGGTTTGTCTTACTTGTTAATAATGTAGGCAAAGGCAATATGGCTTAGCAAGTTGATCCATGGGTTCATGAGTTTATTTCCATGCCCTAGTCAATAAAGCTTGAGAAGTTAAAATCTCACCACTGAAGTTGTTTTAGAAGAAATGTAATGGCAAGGTTTATTTTGGTTCACCACATTTCAAAGTTATCAAGATTGATTCAAAAGTACAAGGGGTTGATTGAAGAGGTTGTCATGGTTGGACAAGGCCTTGTTCCAATTGGTCACAAGTGCATATTTCCTTAAGTTATCAAGATATGGAAGTGGTTTTGGTTGCTATAAGTTCTCATTATCTTCCACAACAACTTCTATCTACAAAGCAAAAGTGTTGGTACAAGAAGGTTGTTTAAAATTGTCAAAGTTCCTCAAAGCATTTTCTTGATCTAAGAGCTAGGGTTTTGAACTTCAAAGAAGTATATCTTGATCATATTTTGGTATTTTTGAGTGATTTCAAAAACATTCTTCTCTTCAAAGGGTTATTAACAAATCACTTCAAAAGTTTCAAGGAGTTTTCATGTGGAATAAACTTGATGATGAAGAAAGATTACACGTCCTCCATATGAACCCCCAATTTTCCATGTGTGACTTCAAATGATCATAACTTGGTCAATTTTTATCACCTTGAGCGCACTCTTTTTCCATAATGATCTTGAGGATGTGAACTTAATTCCTTCTTTTATATGCAAAATGAAAAAAATGGATGGAAGATGCCTTAAGGATACAAAAGATTATAGGTCATTTCATGATTTTTTGCAACCTTCAACAATTCATAACTCTATCATTTTTTGGAGATTTTGAATGGTTCAAGTCTCAAAATGTCATTCAAGAGGTCTATTTCATGCCATATTTTTTGGTCAAGAGCAAATTCCAAGTGGAAGGCCATGTTTGGATGCAAAACATTATAGGTCATTTTTCGAGAAAATTTTGAAATATTTCTAAGTATGGAAAGTCAACTTCTTTTTCCCAACTTTGACTCAACACAACATTCAGCCCAAACGTCCATTTGATTCCATTCTGTTCCCATTGCAAAGCTTGTAACCTCATCTTTCTAAAGCTTCAAGAATCATGCCCAAAGACCCCTTGAGCCGAGAATGCCATTGATTTGAACTTGGTAACTTGAAACTGAAGTTTCTTCAAAAGTCAGATTTTGAAATCCTTGATTTAGCTTCTAAACACATTTTTTCTATGCGTTTTTGCTTCTAAACATGTTTAGTGAACTTCCAGAAGTGATTAGCGTAGCAAAACACGCATTTTGGACTAGTTTTGGTCAAAAGAGAAGTCACATTTTTCTTGTTTGCAACTTCACACGATTTCCCTCCAAACTCCATCATTTCACACGCTTGAACATTCCATTTGATTCCCTATAAATAGAGGGTCATCTCTCATTCATTTCCTAAAGCTTGAACAACCAGAATCACCCTGCCAAACTTGCTTCATAACTCATTTTTCTGCAACTTCGTAATCAGTGTTCAAGCCTTTTTCAATCCATTTTTTCTATCAATTCACCTTCCTTGATCTTTCCTGAAGCTAACCATATAATTACCTTCAAGAATCATGACCTATATTGATCCATAAAAGTCGAGTTTCTAAGATCTACAACTCAACTTCAATAGGTAGATTTCTCCATCAATTCTTCCAAACTTTGATATCATTATGAAGATCTCATTGCCATGGTTCTAGTCATAACACTTTCTTTTATCTGAAAACACGTTTTGACCATGAAATTTCAAATCCCTTTTCAAAACTTTCCTTCCAAATTGCTTGAGCTATAATTTATATAAATTTGTCACGAAGATGTTGTTGTCTTCGTCTTGAAGAGACGAAGCGAATGACATAGGTCTGAGCTTCTGATTTTATAGTTTGAAAAACTTGCAATTCACGTTGGCTGGAGGTTGAAGATGACCAACGTGTCATCTTCCAACCAATGAAGGCTTGCCACTTGTTTTTTTTGAAAATCTGATTTTACATTTGATTAAGTGCTTTATTCACTAATGACCATGATATGCACAATACGCCAGATCCGTTGGATTTGATTACTAACGCGTTTTGACTCTCATCCAATGGTCCACATATTTTTTACTTTATTTTGTATTTCTTATTTTTATATTTAATTGTTTCAAACTTCAAAAAATCATAGAAACTTCATTTTTAGTCCAAAAAATCTGAAAAATTATGAAAAGTATTTTTGATTTTTCTCTTTCTGATTTTAATTTTTTCACAATTTTATTTTGTGTTTTGATATTTTTTTTATAAATTTTAACTTTATTTGAATTGTTTTAAATGTTTCACAATACTTTTATGCATTTTTAAATAATGAAAAAAATATGGAATGATCCAATGATATTGTGACAAATATTGGTGACCTCATTTATTTTTTATTTCCGACTTTGTTATTTTTTATTATTTTTGGTTTATTTTATTCATTTCTTTTAATTTTAAAATAGTTTATGACTTTAAAAAATTACCAAAAATTTTATAAAAATATTTGAGTCCATTTCTGATATTTCCATGGTCTTACTAAAATTTTCTTGATTAATTTGAACATAGTTGATATTTTCATCTCTTATTTCTATTTTAAAACATTTTAAAAACCCTTTTTAATGTATATATTAAATGTAATATTATTTTGTGATTATTTTATGGCTGATCTTGGGTTAAATTTTTGATCATGAACTTTATTAACAAAATATACAGATTTTATCAAAGAGGTTCCTGCAGAGTACCGTAGATGTTTAGGGTTCTAATACCTTCCCTTTGCATAACCAACCCCCTTACCTTGAATCTTTCCCCCTCTTTTTGGGTTACTCGCTCTTTTCTCATTCCTTTGGAAACAATAAAGCGCGGTGGCAATTTTCATTTTGATCTGTATAAGTCTAGTCAATCCAATGGCTTAGTCTTAAACATTTCTACCGCTACAGTTATCATCAAAACTCAGAGGTATTATTGCAGAACAAAATCTTGTTCTAACAATCTCCCCATTTTTCTTGATGACAAAACTATGTATTTTGATGACACAATTTTGTACATAGTCAGAAAAAGTATCAACAATAAGAAGAGTAAGAAACACGTATCCTTTATATGAAAACTCCCCATGAATCTAAGACTTGGTAAAGATCGTATATCATGATTTTGAACTTTCTGGGTAAAACTCCCCCTGGTTACAATATATCAGATATAGAGATTTTGAGAGTCTTAATTCTTGATGTCGATCATATCAATTGAGATCTTGAACCCTTTGTGTCACGAAAGACAGATCTAGATTTCAATCCAGAGCCTAATTATGAACTTTAACTTCTCAGAGTCTGATTCCAGAAGTTAGACAAAAAACTTTGTTTAACACTTTCAGATCTTGATTTCAATCAGAGTTCATGATTCCTGAAAAAGAAAACAATTCTAACAAAAACCTAATTTTATCTTGGTTAGAATGTAGTCAGCTCTTTTCATAGACGTTTTGTACAGAATTTGATTATTAGAATCAAAATATTACTTTTAGTTATTTATTCTCCCTTTTTGTCATAATAAAAAAGGTAATTATGTGTGAAAAACATAAAAACAAAAGAAGTAACTTTGAAAATAAAATAAGAAGTAAAAGAAACGCAATTTCATTAAAAATTTAAAAAGAAAAAGAAATCACCAGATAGAATGAGAAAACAAAAGAAGCAGATGGAATCCTAAGGTTCAAAGCAAAAGGAAAAAAATCCTAAGAGCATAGGTTCCAGAAGAGGATGGAGCTGGAGCAAATATCTTTGCCAGAATCAACTGAAGCATGTTTTGACCATTCTCATTAACAACCTTATATTGATTGATATTCTCTCTGAAGTGTTGTTGCTTGTTTCTTCTTGTTCAACCTCTTGAGACATTCAGGCTTCTTCAGCAGCTATAATATCTTCCACAGATTTGAGCCTAGCTTCTTCACGCGCTCTAGCTTCAGATTCTCTTTGCTTTGCAACAAAGAGTTTGAAGAATCTGATTCTTTCTTTGGCTTCTTATATTTTTATCGCCATCTGAACTCCGAAAACTCTGGATGCTTCAGAAAAAATCATAGGCCTCGCAAATTTAGAAGACATCCACTTCTGAAAGAGCTTCCAATAATTATCCAAATCATGAGCTTTAGAACTTGTACTAGTTTATTCTTGTAGCTTTGAAACCTTATTCTTAGCCTTGAATTGAAACATATTAATGCATTTATCCAAGGTTTTAGAGATAGGTTTTTCAAAAATTGTTAAGGCATTTCATGGTCAGCAAGTGGAGATTTCAAGAGTATCAGAAATAGTACTTTCAAATGGTTGTTCAGCAAGTGGAGATTTCAAGAGTATCAGAAATAGTACTTTCAGACATTTCATGGTCAGATGGGGAGTGTGGATAAAAGTTGGGAGTGGGTGAGTCATAGTGGATGGGTTCTAGGTTGGAGAAAGTGAATTGAGGTAGAGTTTGTGAAACTAGGGAATGAATTTCAGAAACTGGTGGTGGTGTAAAGGTTTCAGAAATGGTGGAAACTATGGTTGAGGTGAAAGTTTGAAATGGTTGAGATGGAATGGTAGTTGTGATAGATGGAATATGAGTTGAAACAGAAGCATTTGTTGTTAAAGGTATTGAGGTAGTAGGAGGAGGATCAGACACAAATATAGTGATGGTAGATGGTGGAACAAAAAAGGATAGAAAAGAAGATGTTTATGTAATGGAAGTAGGGGTGGATGATAATGCATTAACAATATTAGAAATGACTACAAAAACAAGTATAGAAGCATAAGAATTACTTGTAGTTTCTGGATAAGTAGCCAAGGACATATTCTTAGAAGCTTGAGACTTCTTCTTCTTTTTCTTTCCAGGCTCAGAAGCTTCTGAATTCTTATTCCTTTTTCCTCTTGAAGGATCAATTGTAACCAGAGGATTAACAAAATCATCGTATATAAAGCTGGACATATCATGCCCTTCTTTTGTCATCATCACTATATAAGCAGCAATCCCATATGGACTATCTCCCTTGGTAAACAAATGGAAGTTGTTTACTAGAAGTCTTCGTTCAGTGATGCTAGCAGAAGGAACCAACAGAGGATTAACGTTAACTTTCTTAATCAAACCCATATTCTTCAGAGTTCGTGCATTGAAAGATTCTCCAATGCTAGTAGCCAGATCCTCTATATAGTGAGCTTCTTCAACCATAAACTTCACCAAACCACTCTCCACAAAAATATTTGTTAGAAGACATCCAAAAGGAATGTAATTTAGAATCTTCTTCTTTGAATCATTTGTGGTTCTGGTTTTTCTGATTGAGATCACTGAAGTGAAGGAAGACATATCTTTTGCCGAGCCATTATATAATACAACATGTACTTCTAACGAGCATTAAATAAATCAGAAGAGCTTGAAGATGGTCTTGGGTTGATACATCCCATAATGATTTTGTGACAAGCTCTAAGCTTATCATGCAAGTCCTTACTCTTGTATTCAGTCTTATCTGGAGAGTAATTATTGAAGATGGATTTGTTGATAGTTTCCTTTAAAAACTTATACTTGCTATCTTCTCCATGGACTCTTTTATCTTCCAGATGCTTCATCCCCAGAAGATCTGCTATAGACTTTTCAGTAATGACGATTCTATGGCCTAACACATGAGAAACCACATGCAGGTTATCACAGTCATCTTGTTTCTAGAAATCCTTCACCAAAGCTTCATATACAGGACCATGAAGCTTCATGAAATATTATTCCCCGCCTTGAGCGTTTAATTCTTCCATTAGGTCACAAACATTGGAAGATATATTGTTGAAATCAACCGGATATTCATGAAGAACTCACAAGTCTTGTGGAGAAGTAATACAAGAAACATGAGCATGCATATTTGTGATTTGAGTTTCATTGATGATGGGCGGACAGGATGAAACAGTTACCATAAAAGTAGAAGAGCTTGGTGGAACGGTTGAAGATGATGACCCAGAAGGGTTTAAAGCTTGATCCATCTCATTCGAAAAGTTAACAACCTCTAGTTGTTGTGTGTTCATCATGTTGAAGTTTGTTGAAGTTATAGATGAAAGTGATGAACTTTGATGAAAAACATTGATGAAAATGATGAAAACGAAGAACTTTGTTGAACAGTTGAGAGAATGAGGGGTTTAGGGTTTCTAAAAAGTGCGGGAGTGAAGTGAGAATATGTGTTTTATAGTGTTTTTAGAAGAGATAGAAATAAAATAAATAAAATTAGACATAATTATTAGGAGTAATAAATGAGAGTAATAATTATAAATTTAATCAATTCCAAGAAAAACACACACTGCTCATCGTGTAGCTTAAGTAGATTGTAATGATTAACAATAATCAAGGGTTACACACATTAATCAATGCATCTAATTAAGTGACACATTTTAATATACTCAAAATCTAGAAAACCAAAAGGTTTCCATATGATCAAAGATGTTTTTGACTGAAAAATCTTCTGATAACAGAGGTTCTAAAAAAATACTCTTTGTTTAAATCAGAATCTCATTTCTTCAGACTACGACTAAACAAATGTGATTCTGATGAAATCTTACTCTAGACAAAAGTCCATTTTTAGATGCTTCAGAATAAAAAGAAATCTATCTTCAGCTAAGGGTTTTGTAAAGATATCAGCTCATTGATGGTTTGTATTTATGAATGTTAAAGATAAAATCTCTTTCTAAACATAACCTATAATAAAATGATGTTTTACTTCTATGTGTTTAGCCCTAGAATGTAAAATAGGATTTTTACTTAAACAAATATCAGTTGTGTTATCACAAAGAATATGAATGTTACTCTCATAAATCAGATTGTCTTCTTGCCGATTCTTCACCCAGAGCATCTGAGTGTTGCACAATGACACTAAGATGTACTTTGACTTTGTTGTTGAAAGTGAAATTGTTGATTGCCTCTTGCTTGACCATGAAATCAGATTCTTGCCAAGAAATTGACAATTTCCATAAGTACTTTTTCTCTTCAGTCTGTCTCCAACATAATCTGCATCACAAAAACTAGAAAGAGTGCACTGTGATATCTTCTTATACATTAAGCCAAGGTTAGTAGTTCATTTCAGATACCTTAGAATCATCTTAACATCAGTTAAGTGAGATTCTCTAGGATCAGATTATAATCTAGCACATAAATGGAAGCTGAATAAAATATCAAGTATCGAAGCAGTTAGATACAGAAGAGAGCCTATCATACCACAATACAACTTCTGACATACCTTTCCACTTACCCTATATTTCTATAGAATGCATGTTGGATGCATCATAGTCTTTTTTGAGGTGTTATCCATCATCTTAAACTTCTTCAGAAGTTCTTTAGTGTACTTACTCTGATGAATGTAAGTCACTTATGATTGTTGATCAATCTGAATTCCCAAAAAGAACTTCAATTCTCCCATAAAACTCATCTCAAACTCAGGTTACATCAACTTAGAAAAATCCCCACATAGAGAGGGATTAGAAGAACTAAAAATAATATCTTCAACATAAATTTTTGAACTATCAAAATATCATTTTTGAATCTTTTGCAGAAGAGTGTAGTATCAACCTTCCCACTGGTAACTTTATTTTCTAAAAGAAAATTACTCAATCTGTCATACCAAGCTCTAGGAGCTTGCTTTAGACCGTAAAGAGATTTTTTGAGTTTAAAAACGTAATCTGATTTCTCAGTTTTCAAAACCAGAAGGTTGTATAACATACACTTCTTCAGAAATGTAACCATTCAGAAATACACTCTTAACATCCATCTGATAGAGGATGATGTTATGATTAATAGAAAAAGAAATTAATAAACGAATTTCTTTTAACCTGGCGACTGATGCAAAGGTTTCTGTATATTGTATTCCTTATTGCTGACTATAATCTTGTGCAACCAGTCGTGCCTTCTTTCTAACAACTTTACCCTTCTCGTTAAGCTTGTTTATGAACACCCATCTCGTTCTGATGATGTGGACACCTTTAGGTTTCTGAACAAGATCCGATACATCATTATTTGAAGATTGGTTCAGTTTTTCTTCCATTTTCAGAGTATAGTCTTTGTCTAGAAGAGATTCATTAATAGATGTTGGCTCAATCATAGACACCAAACCCATAAGCATTTCTTTAGAAGGTTTGAAAGCTGATCTGGTTCTAACAGAAACATCTTTGTTTCCCAGAATTAGATCTTCAGGATGAATGATTGAGTTCTACTTCTCCTTTATTATGGGGGATCAAAAGGAGTAGCAGTAATATCATAAGTGGGAACTTCTGATTCTTTGACTTCTTCTACCTTCTCCTTAGGTTTTGAAAAGGTTATCTCTAAATCTGCAAATTTTTCAACTAGCTTTGACTTTTCAGAGTCAAGCTTACCATCGAATCTGACATGAATTGATTCTTCCACAATTTGTGATTCTGTGTTATAGACTCTAAAGCCTTTTGAGCATTCATAATATCCTAACAACAAACACTTTTTTGCTTTGGAATCGAATTTGCTCAAATTCTCTTTAGTGTTCAACATAAAACATATACATATGAACGAATGGAAATAAGAAATGTTGAGCTTTCTATTCTTCCATAATTCATAAGGATTATTACCCAAAATAGGTCTTATAGAGATTCTATTTTGAATGTAACAAGTTGTATTTACTACTTCTGCCCAAAAGTGCTTAGCCATTTCAGTTTCTTGGATCATGGTGCGAGCCATTTCTTGCACTGTTCTATTATTCCTCTCTATAACCTCGTTTTATTGTGGAGTTCTAGGGAAGGAGAGATCATGGGATATACCATAAGAATCAAAAAGTTTTTCAAAATCTTTGTTTTCAAATTCTACACTATGATCGCTTCTGACTCTGACTATTTTGCAACTCTTTTCATTTTGCACTTGGGAACAGAAAGAAGAAAACAAAGAATGTGACTCATCCTTGTGTCTTAAGAAATTTACCCATGTCCATCTGCTATAATCATCAATGATGACTAGTCCATATTTATTTCCATTGGCAGAAGCAGTTTTCACTGGTCCAAACAAATCAATGTGAAGAAGTTCTAATGGCCTAGAGGTAGAAACAACCTTTTTCTCCTTAAGAGAAGTTTTTGAAAACTTGCCTTTCTAACATGCTTCACAAAGAGAATTTGAAGAATACTTCAGATTGGGAAAGCCTCTGACTAATCCAAGCTTATTTAGTTGAGATATCTTTCTCAAGCTAACATGGCCCAGACATCTGTACCAGACCCACTGCTCTTTGTTGATAGATAGAAGACATTTTACATTCTAGTTTTTCAAATCTGATAACCTAATTTTTTAAATGTTATTCTTCCTCTTACTATTAAATAGAATTGAGCCATCCTTCTGACTTACAACTTTACAAGATGTTTGATTAAAGATGACGTCATAACCATTGTCACTAAGTTGACTAATTGACAATAAGTTATGCATCATACCCTCTATTAAAAGAAATTATTAATAGAAGGAATTTAACCATTACCAATAGTTCTAGAGCCAATGATCTTCCCTTTCTGATTGCCTCCTAAACCAACGACACCTCCAGACTTAAGTTCCAAATCTTGGAACATATTCCTTTCGGCCGTCATGTGTCGCGAGCATCCACTGTCCAGATACCGTGACTGGTGTCTCATGGACGCTATCAAGGATATCTGCAACATAGATTTTCTCATCCTTAGGTACCCATTTTATGGGTCCTTTCTTGTTAGCAGTTATAGAGGTTCTGACACCTTTGGAATCTTGTGCAACAGGATAATCAAGTGGAATTTGTGCATGATATTTAGGCTTAGAAGTTTCTTTCTATGTCTGTGGTTGTGTTTCAGTATAATTAGAACCTTCTTGTTTAGGAAATTTCAGTTCAGTGCCAGCAAGCACGAAATGTTCATAAAGAGGTTTTGGTTGACAATCAGAGTCCCATCAATTACTTCTGATGGTCATGAGTATCCCAAGCCTCTTCTTCTATTTTTGCTAACTCCATAGATCATTGAATCCGTTTTGCTACTATCTATGCTCTTAGCTAAGAAGTGGTGAAAATATTTATCATATCTGATTACTTCATCAGTAATAGATGTGATAGAAGTGATCTCTTCTCCCAACTTTGAAACTTTACTTTTAAGAGCAAGATTTTATTTTTCTAAAGCAAATATCTTTTCATTTAAATAGAAACGATTTGCTCATTTTTAGTAAAGTTCTCATAAGTAACTACAAAAGTCATTTTCAGAGTTTTGTGTTTACTTAGAAGAAGCTGGTATCTTTTCATTACTTTTGATAAACAAGACTCAAGTTCAGTACAAGAGAGAGAGAGAGAGAGAGGATAAAAAGAAAATACCTTTATTTTGTCGTCATAGTTTGACTCATCATCAATTGTCAGTTCACACTCTAAGATAACTTCATTTGTACTTGTTTTAGCCATGAGTTCCATGTTAGCATGCTCTTCATCAGAATCTTCCTCTTCTGACTCTGAATCATCCCATGTTGCCATGAGACCCTTCATTGCTTTGAAAACCTTCTTACTTTATTATCTTTTTTGAGCTTTGGACATTCATTCTTGTAGTGTACAGGATCTTTGCACTCATAACATGTAACCTCTTTTCCATAAGCTTTCTTCTGACGAGATGTAGATTCATATCTACCTTATGTTCTTTTTGGTTCTTTGAACTTGCTCTGTCTATGTTTCCATATCTGGTTTATCCTTCTGGATATTAGAGAAATTTCATCTTCACCTGAAACTTCTTCAGATTCTTCTAATTCTTCTTCATCTTGAAAAGCCTTTGTCTTTTCAGACTTAGACTTCAAATTCACAGATTTACCTCTTCTCTGAGGTTTGTCTTCTCGAAGTTCAATCTCATGACTTCTTAAAGAAATGATTAGCTCCTCAAGATTAGTATTGTTCAGATCCTTAGACAACTTCAAGGCAGTTACCATTGGTCTCCATTTCTTAGGAAGACTTCTGATTATTCTTGACATGATCTGCAGTAGTATACCCTATGTTCAAAACCTCGAGTCCCGCAACAAGCATCTGTAATCTTGAAAACATAGTTTCCATAGATTCATTGTCTTCCATTCTGAAGGCTTCATATTTCTGGATTAGGGCCAGAGCCTTTTCAGTCTCTCTATCTGTGATCTTATCATACTCCTTGTAAGAAATAGCACTCAAAAGAATTGTTATAGCTTTGTAGTGATTCTTGTAATTCTTTTTCTGAGCATCTGGCATTGCACTCTTTGCAATCTTTTTTACCTTCATCATCTAATGGATAACCATAGCCATCAACTACTAGATCCCATAGATCTAGGTCAAATCCTAGAAAATAAATTTCCATTTTGTTCTTCTAATAGTCAAACCTTTCTCCATCAAATATAGGCGGTTTTACACTATATTGGTCTCTATCATTATCCTTATTATCAATAATGACAGTTTTGTTAGTGTTAGCGTTGATATCCATTGTTTTTCACATAGTCTGGATTGGTACTGAACACTGTTAAGTGCTTGATAAAAATTCAAACTTTTTATCACTTAGAATCGGAGCTCTAATACCAACTGAAGGTGTGAAAAACACAAGAAAGGGGGGTTTGAATTGGGTTTTAAATCAAATAATTTTCTTGAAAAGAATCCCCTTGTTTAAAAAGTTTTCTTCACTATTGATAATTGATCTTACAGGTTGATCACAACCTGCTAGTGGGCCGAAGTATGATCTTTGACGGTCTGGAAAGTTGAGGAGGAAAAAAGAGGGTTGTACCTGTAAGGTACTTCGACGATCAAGTAAGTGTGGAAGCAAAGAGATACAAGCAAAATATTAGGGTTTAAGGTGTGAATGATGAATACCTGCCCCTCACTTCTGTGAGGGTTTATATAATGAACCCGACGCTTGGCCATTATTTCCTATTCTTGAGCCTAGATATGCGGGTCCATAAAAATAGGTAACTGCCAGGACTGGGTCAAATCGGGCAAGTGTGCTCGTAAGTAGCTGTTGGTTCCGAGGAGGCAGATTACGGGCAGATGGCCATTCTGAGCATTTCCAGGTTGTCTGCCTGACTTGTGTCGGACCAACATGAGGTAGCTACTGACTTGGTCAGGCATGTATGTAGGGCACGACTGGTTGGATTCCTGGGCCATTGTCGACCAGAGTGTTGGGCTGGTGTCATTTGGGTCGCGCCAAGGGAAGGAGCGAATTGGGCCAATTCCAGTCATTGGAACAACCCAAAACATTAATAAATCTAAAGATTCAATAAGGAAAGAACAAGTTATGTTTATACTAGTTCACTTGAAAACTATCAAGCTTTTCTAGTCCACTCGCCAAGGTGATTTCACCTTATCAAACAAGGTCTTAATCCAATAATCACAAAAATTATTACAATGCACAGGCTAACTGCAAGTGACTCGCGTACAACCTCTAAGACAAACTAATCTTAGACTTCTTAAGGAATATGACCAACTGGTCCCGTAAGGCATAATCAAACAACAGTTTGAATAAGATTTGCTTACAATCGGTTTGCTTCTACACAAGGAAATAGTAAACATTATTTAAAGAATAATAGACTTAATAAAATATGAATGCTTATAAACAGTCTTGAGAGAACATGAATTAATAACCTTTCCTTTGAGTTTTCAAGCATATTTATTGCCAATAAAATAATATATCTGTTGGAGGGTATTTATGGAATTTCCAGAAAGTTGGCAGCTTGATTTACGTAGGGGACAAGATCGTACAATGCGTCTGTCCTTCATGGTAGTGGAATGGAATATTTGATTTGTACCATGTATTATAGTACCACTTAATCTTATCTTCTTTACTTCTTAACTTCAGTGACTTCTGATTAAGCATGCGTTAGAAGAAAGAGGATAACACTTGGGTCATCAGAACTTTATGTCTTCTGAACTTCGTCTTTAGAGTCTTCAACACTTGGTCTTCAGAGCCCTTTGTCTTCATAAACATAAGACTTCAGCCTCTGGACTTGTTCATTAGAACTCATGTCTTCAGATCTTCAGAACTTGGTTTCTTAACCGTGTATCATAGTCACAACTTCAGAGCCTGCTGAAATGGTTTGCTACTGTTCATCAGAAGTTGTGTAGCGCAAAAGTGGAACTTGGTCTCTTCTAATGTCTTAGCAACACCTTTCATCAGAAGCAAGACCTGTTTGTTAAATACTAAAAATAACAAACATTAGAGTACCAAAATTGTTCATACAAACATACTCATTGTTATCATCAAAACTCATAGATATTATTGCAGAACCAAATCTTGTTCTAACAAAACACAATGCAGAAAAGTAAAGAACACACATGATTTTTAACCCAGTTCGGTGTACAACAACACCTACTCTGGGGGATACCAAGCCAGGGACGATATCAACTAGATAGTATCAATTTGAAGCTAAATTCCCCCATTCTAACTAAGACTCGCCTAGGTATTAGACCCTTCTCAAATCCCTCCCAATCACAAAGCAGTGACTGAACAATTCTATACACTTAAAAATAACAGAAGTCACACTTCAAAGACACACAATCATTCACTGCTTAAAAGCTTTAGAATAACAGACAGAACTTACAACTCAAAAACACAGTCCTACTCTTTTATCAAGATGATAATCGAGAGGCTCATAATTAACACACAAACCCTAAAAATACACTATAATATCCACACCAAGATTAGGGTTATGATAATCTATTTAAAGCACACATCTGGACTGAATTGGGCTTTAAAATCGTAGTTGGATATGCAAGCGAAGCTGCAAAATTATATCCTCAAAGATAGGATATTAATCATTAGTTTCCTAAATTATCTCCATAATTAGAAACTAAGAATACTCCTTGAACTCAACTTAAATCTCTTTAATCTTCAAACTGAGCACCACATAGGATAACATAATATTTCCAGAATATTCTACACTTGTAACAAGCTAAAACATCCAACTCTACAAAATCACAATGTCGAAAGGACCTGTATAGGAGATCGCATTCGACATGTTGCTCTAGTTGATAAAACATCTTCTTTCAACATGTTTCTACTAAGTTCATTTTACCAAACATAATCCCAATCAAAAAAATAGAGAATTAACAATATCCCCCTTTGGCTTATTGTGGCTAAAACAACTTAGTACTTCTTCCACACATAAACAACAGAATAACTCAGGTTTGAAAATAAATTAAACACAAAAATAATCAGAGGCACAACAGTAAAAGTCAGTACAACAAATATCAGAGCAACAACAAGAAGAAGCTGCTCAACACAACAAATAAGAGAATACAAAATTGTCAACATATCAGGATATCATGTCTGACAAATCTTCATAACAGTCCAGTCCAAAGCATAAATCCTACTAAACCTGCTAAGTACCACTTCAGAGAATAACACTTTCATCACTGCACAATACACCTAGGATGAAGGAAGAAGATCCTGAAGCCATTTGGTGTACACGGGTGTGATACGGTGGGAGAACTGACTTGGTTATTTTGCGTTTGATCGCAAATGTTTCGGTTAGCAAGAGTCGCCACCGGCTTTTCTATTATCCAAAAGGAAATGTGAAAAAGCACAGGAAAGACCTTTAGAGATGTTTTCTTGAGTTCGGGGGGTGGATTATAAAAAGGGAAGGTATTAGCACCCTTTTTATCCATGGTTTTCCATGGGCTCTTAGTTACTTTCTAGATCACTTGATTTTGTTTGAAAATATGATTTGTGTGGTTTTTGAAATTACTTTGTAAAGATGTCATTGTTTAGGCAAACTTTGTAATGATTCTCGTTCGTAAGACTGTATACAAAGTGTTTGATCTTTTTGAAAATATTTTCAAGTTTGAAAGGAGTTTTGAAAGTGCAGGTGTTTGTTTTGAAAATAGCAAGGATGTTTTTGTTTTGAATTTGAGCAAGTAACTAGGAACATTCTACCTACTCAAAAGTCTTTCATATTCATTTCCTTTTTCCTTTGACATTGTTATCTTACCATTGATTTGGTAAGTAACCCTATCTTTGGATGTAAAAGGGACGGGCGTGGGTCATCGTATAACCATGATTATCAGTGAGAAGAGGGGTAAGCACCAACAGAATCGTGGTAAGCCTTATGATGCCTCAGCTGGTAAAGGTAAACAGAAAGTTGCTCAGGGTCAGAGGACTAGTGGGAGAGATGCTCCTACTGGTGTGGTTTGTTTTAAGTGTGGAAAACCTGGGCACAAGAGTAATGTGTGCTTATGCAGAATGGAAAGGTAGTTGCTTATGCGTCAAGGCAATTGAGGACTCATGAGAAGAACTATCCTACGCATGATTTAGAGCTTGCTGCAGTTGTCTTTATGTTGAAGATTTGGAGGCATTATCTTTATGGTTCTAGATTTGAAGTGTTTAGTGACCATAAGAGCTTAAAATATTTATTTGATCAGAAGGAGTTGAATATGAGATGTTGTACCCCAAAATTTGCCCTCCCATATTCTTCAAGATTTATCAAGAATCATATTCAAATGGTTCAAGATTTCTCAAGGGTTGCACAGTCCAAATGTCTCCTAAGCCAGTCAAAATTAGGGTTTTATTTCTTTTAAGGAATTTGAGGTTTTCAATGGTTCAATTAAGTCTCATAGGCCTATATACATTCTCAAGCATCTACATGTCAAGTTTCAAGACTCACAGGGTCAAGTTGCACAGTCAAAAGCTTCATTTGATCCACAGTCAACTGCAGGGGCAAAATGGTCATTTTGCAGTCAAAAGTCAGAATTTTCGGTCAACATCTTATTTTGAGTCCACAATCATCATTTGATCAAATCTTGATCATGATTCCACAAGGATAGCTCAAAAATCATCAAGATGCAAAAAGTTACTATTTTTGGACAGTAGAAAAGTCAACTGTATCTTGACCAAGGCATAACTTTTTCATGGTTCATCAGAAAAATCCCATCCAATGCTCATTTTGAAGGGGATGACATTTCCTACAACTCATCTTCACATTCCAAGTCCAATAAATGCTCTCACAAAAAGTTATCAATTTCTACATTATAGGTCAAATTCAAAAGTCAACAAAAATGCACTTTGAGTCAAAGGCCATAACTTGAGATTGGTAAATCCAAATGACATGGGACCAAAGGCATTGGTTAGAGGACTTCAAGACCTTTTCAAAATGTCCAAGAACATGTTCATATGATCAAAATTGAGCAAGATATGCATTGGAGAAGTTGGGAAATTTTTGTGAGTTTGCAAAAGTCAACTTTGCTCAAAACACCTTGTTTTGCTAATGGGCCTCAAATTTCTTCTTGAAACTTTATCCAAGGCCTATGCACGACCCATCAAACTGAATTGAATTATTTTCTTATTTTTTATTTAATTAATTGGATTTTTAATTGATTTTAATTCATTTAATTAATTTAAATTGTAGGAAATACAAAGATTTGATTTCTCAATCTTTTTGTGAAGCAAAAGTGGTCAATATATGCTGGAAATTTCGTGTGCAAATCAAAGGGACAAAGATCTCCAAATTTAGCAAGTTTCTTCAATCAAAAAGATTCAAAAATATTTGATTTTCAATCAAATATACAAACATCAATTCCATGGATTTCTTGGCAAAGATTTAACCTAGTTTCATTCTACTATAAGTACACAACCTAACCCTATTCATGCAGACGTGAATTTTCTTCAAGAAAGCCATAACCACATTCAAAAAAAATTCAAGAAACTTGAAAACTGATTTCCACATTCTAACGTGATTCAAAGGCTTTTATTGATTCTAACCTATTGCAGGGGTTCCCAGAAACGTATTGCAATCAAAATCAAGCCTTAAAGCTATAAGAATCATCAAGAACAGTTTAACGGTTTGCGTTTTTTTTCAAGAATCGAATTGCTTATTTCATGCATCATTAACATGATTTTGTGTTTGTTTTGCATTGCTTGAACTCATACGAAGCTGATGGTATAGTTTAATTGGATTATAATGCACAGAATCGAAAAACACCATTGATGAATTCTAGGGTTCTTGAGCTCTCAAATTGGGGCTTTACAATATAGGAAAAATTGAGACCCCTAATGCATATGGTTGGAATCGTCAAGGCCAGACGAACATAAAGCTACCATCGCGAAATATTTATATAGCCTGTAGGGCTATTCGCTATTTTTCCTCATGATGTTTTGTGGGGGTTAAAAACCCCCTCTATCTAACATGTATTTTGCAGGTTCAAGGAAGACGATGATGAGATGTAAGCGTGTGGTTGGGCAATTCAAAACTACGCGCGTTTTTGTTTGTTTTTCAGCATATTACTTATTTTCCATATATTATATTCCCTTGTCATTATTATAACAAAAGCAAGCAAATGGTAGAGTGGTTGATGCGCTGGATGGTGATCATTGGGACCTGGGTTCGAATCCCAGGTCCCCCAAAACTCTTCTATTATTTTTTCTTACATATTCATATGCAGAATTCTGAAATTTGTACACCATACACTCTCACATCTCAAGCGCCATGTGGCTGCCAGTATAGATCCAAAGGCCTGGATTGGAAGACCATGGTACTCCTCAGTCAACCATGCCATGGAGGATCTCAAAAAGTCAATGGACTGAATAACTTAATGGGCCTGAAAATTGCTTTCTAACCTCCATATTGGGCCATCACCCCCCCTGGTTTATTATTTCCTTTTATTTTCCCTTTCTTTTATTTTCTTTTATTAACTATTATTATTGTTATTTAATTAACTCACATAATTATTTTTCATAATAAATTCAGAAACCTAAAATATTATTTATTTTTATCATTTATTAATTTCACTATTAATTATTTTTTTGTAAATAAATTCTAAATATAATTAATTTAGTTAATTAGGTTAACTTTGACTTTTTTCACAATAAATAAATTCAATCTAGAATTAGGGTTTTTCTTTTGACAATTTTAATCCTTTTTATTTTATTTTCATAAAAAACATAAAAAACTAAAAAAATACTTTTTCCTTTTAATTAATTAATTAATTAGTTTTAGAATTAGGTTCAATTAAATACAAAAAAGGGACCAAAATTCATTCTTTTCTCAAAAGGGGTCAAAACCCTAAAGACTTTTTCCGATTCAATTTCTCGCGCGCATATTATTTTGATCATATTCATGTAATTGTTTCGAGGATGTAATAGCGTAATTAGGACTCTTTTATCGCTTTCCTTTATTTTCTAGCAATTTAATTTTCAAGGGTTATGTTTTTGGCGATGTAAATACCCGACGCCTTGTAATAGCGTAGATTTACTTTCCGCAATTTACTTTCCGCAAAGTATTAACTGTTAACTATGCATGACAAGACTTGCCCGAAATTAAAATCAAAACGTAGCTCACCAAGACATGTGCAAAGATAATTAAACTGAATCCTGACACACTCGCACATGCCACTCCTAGGGTACGCCTCACTTGGTTGCCTCGACGTGGTCATTGAGTATAGGGTGTTTTAGAGGTCGCCCTCCTGTCTAAAGATCCAAGTTGCCTCGAAACGATTTCCGTGGATAAAAAGGATCTAGGACATTAGGGTTATCGCTAAGGCGTCCTACTATTGCTTTGGTGACCACACATGTCCCTATAATCGAATTGACCCGAATAACTCCAACGACGGTGCTACCTACTTCTCAATAGTTGGATAGTACTGTCTAAAGGACATTTACACAGCTTAATTCCTTATAGTAGGTAGATTTCTCCTGGGTACTTGCTCTTTCAAAACAAAAAACAACTTTTCGCACCTACACTTTCAAAAAGTTTTCAAACAAACACTTCATACACTCTTGAGGACTAATATAAGAGTCAAAACGAAGTTTTCAAACTAAACTTTTTCAAAACCCACAAACACAAGAAAAGCAAACAATTTTTGAAAACATAGTGAGCAAGTACCTAAGAGCCCGTGGATAACCACGGATAGAAAGGGTGCTAACACCTTCCCTTTCTATAATCTACCTCCCGAACCCGAGAAACATCTCGAAAAGGAATTTTGTTGTGCTTTTGTCCTTTCCTTGTTAGAGAACATAAAAGACGGTGGCGACTCTTGCTTACCGCGACATTTCGCGAACCAGCATTTCAAAACAGTCAGTTCTATTCCCACCGATCACATGAGGTAACGAAGATGGTTGGAATTGTTAATGGATTATAATTTCAGTTTGAATTATCATCCAGGAAAAGCGAACATGGTAGCTGATGCGTTGAGTCGAAAGACTTTACGTATGTCGGCAATGATGGTTAAAGAGTTGGAATTAATTGAGCAGTTCAGAGATATGAGCTTAGTTTGCAAGGTTACACTGCAGAGTGTTATGTTGGGTATGTTGAAGATTAATAATGAATTTCTAGACAGTATCAGAGAGGCTCAGAAGTTGGATGTGAAACTAGTAGACTTGATGGTTGGGATTGATTAGTATGAGAATAGTGATCTTAAGTTAGATGCACAAGGTGTGTTGAGGTTTCGTAACCGGATTTGTATTCCTGATGATGCTGAGATGAAGAAAGTAATACTTGAAGAGAGTCATAGAAGTAAGTTGAGTATTCATCCAGGAGATATAAAGATGTATTAAGATTTGAAAGGTTTGTTTTGGTGGCCTGGGATGAAGTGTGATGTGGCTCAGTTTGTGTATGCATGTTTGACTTGTCAGAAGTCCAAAGTTGAACATCAGAAGCCTGCAGGGTTGATGCAACCGTTAGAAGTTCCAGAATGGAAATGGGATAGAATTTCAATGGACTTTGTGACGGGGTTACCTAATACTTTAAGAGGGCATGATTCAATTTGGGTGATTGTTGATAGGCTTACGAATTCAGCTCATTTTATTCTTATTAACATCAGTTTTCCAGTGTCGAAGTTGGCTGAGATTTACACTAGTGTGATTGTGAAGTTGCATGGTGTTCCTTTGTGCATTGTGTCAGATAGAGATCCAAGATTTACTTCTGATTTTTGGAAGGGTTTGCAAGAAGCGTTGGGTTCTAAGTTTAGATTGAGTTCAACGTATCATCCGCAGACAGATGGTCAGACTGAACGGACGATTCAATTGTTGGAAGACTTGTTGAGGGCATGTGTTCTTGACCAGGGAGGTTCGTGGGATACTTATCTTCTGTTGATAGAGTTCACTTATAATAACAATTACCATTCTAGTATTGGGATGGCACCTTTTGAAGTGTTTTATGGTCGAAGATGTAGAACTCTGTTATGTTGGCATGAATCTGGTGAAAGTGTAGTACATGGACCTGAACTTGTTCGTGAAACTACTGAGAAGGTGAATTTGATTCGAGAAAAGATGAAAGCTTCCCAGAGTAGACAGAAGAGTTATCATAACAAGCGAAGGAAAGATTTAGAATTTCAAGCGGGTGACCATGTGTTTTTAAGAGTTACACATGTGACTGGTGTTGGGCGAGCATTGGAGTCTAAGAAGCTCACTTCTCGTTTTATTGGACCATATCAGATTTCAGAGAGAGTGGGGAATGTTGCTTATAGAGTGGATTTACCTCCTAAACTTTAGAATTTGCATGATGTGTTTCATGTGTCGCAACTCCAAAAGTATATTTCAGATCCATCTCATGTGATTCATATGGACGATATGCAAGTACGGAATAACCTTACTGTGGAGACGATGCCTGTACGGATCACAGATCATGAAATAAGGACTCTTAGGGGCAAAGAGATTGTTTTTTGTTAAAGTGGTTTGGCTAGGAGCTGCCGGAGAAAGCATGACTTAGGAGTTAGAGAGCAAGATGCGAAACTCCTACCCTGAGTTGTTTGATTGAGGTAAATTTTCGAGGACAAAAATATTCTAAGTGGGGGAGAGTTGTAACGCCCGTAATTTAATTAATTATTTAATTAAATTATTTTTGGAATATTTGTGAAGATATGTTGTGATTAATTGGATTTAATTATTTTATTAAGTGGTGAAATAATATGAGAAGTATAATATTATTTGATGTGGACTTGTTTTAAAGGAATGGTAGTAATAAGGGGGTGTATTAGTTTAAGCCCAATGAGGAGTTAAGAGAATAATAGGTTATTTTATTATTGTTAGAAAGAATAGAAAAGAAGAAGCAGTAGAAGAATAAGGGTTGGAGAGAAGAACGTGAAGCTGCTGGAAAAAGAGGAAAAACGACAGAACGAGAATTCAACCGGATATTATAGAGCGACCTTCAATCCAAGGTAAGGGTGGGGTTCTGACTCTATAATTGGATTCATGATAATTGATACGTGGGGATAGATGTACAAGTGTTGTTTTGTTCATAAATGAATTATATGTTATTATATGATGAGAATTGATGATTGAAAGATGAATGATGATGTCCCGATGCTGTTTATTTGATGTAGAATTGTAGGATAATCGTATGAGATGATTATATATGGTTAGATTAAGTTTTTAGGGCTTAAAGTATGGAACCCCTAGTGAAAACGCAGAGAAAATCGCAGAAATTATACAGGATACAGTAGTATGCGTCGACCCCAAACATGATGCGGCGATACATGAAGGTTTAAAGACTCAGGATGAGTCGACACAAAGGAGTCTTGCATCGATCCATGAGGGCTTTCAGACTCAGGATGAGTCGATGTGTAGGGGCATGTGTCGATACATGCTTTGTGTTAGACTCACGATGAGTCGATACAAGAGAGGATGCTTCGACTCATGTTGTGAATTCAGTGCAGTACGCGTCGATCTAAGACGATATGCATCGACCCATGTTGTCTGGTTTTTGGCAGAATCAGTTTGAGAATGCTGTAACTTGAGTTTTCGAACTCCGTTTGAGATGCTGATCAAAGCGTTGAATAGCTAACGTGATGAGCTTTATTCTTGAGGATTAAAATGAAGAATGGGAAGTGTAATCATAGTAGCTAATTTAGGATTTAGAGTTAGTTCCTGTGTTGACCACTTTGCTGGTTTTTGTGAAGAAGAATGAAGATGAGATGCTTATAGGCTGCTGTTTGATTTGTAACAGTATGATTAATAATAATAACGATGTAATATTACAGAATAGTAGTATGTAGATATTTAGTGATTTATAAGTAAGCCTTAGTTGATTAACTGATTACAGGCAATATCTTATTGTAGGCCTATGGCCAACGTTGTGAAAATGATGAGTACTGTTGTATTACTGTATGGTTGAATTGTTGATGAGATGATGTTAATGAGATTTTGTTAATGAATTATGATGTATATATATGATGTGTGATGATTTATGATGAATTCTGTTGATGAAGAGATGATGAGATGCTTGTGAGATGTAGGCTTTTGGCCAACGATGGTGTTGTATTGATATGTTGTCAATTATGGTGTTGTTATTACATTCATGATTGTGTCACATACATTACATTTTAAGATGGAGCTTATGCTCGTTGAGATGGCCTGTATTGGCGAATATTGAGATGAAGGCTTATGCCTTGTTGATGCCTCTATTAATTGGCAAATTTTTGAGATGGGAGTTCTCCTCCAATGGTACCACATGCATTTGCATAGTATTGAGTCGCATTATATGATTGCATAAAGAAGTGTGTATTAATGTGGTGAATGTGTAGTATTGTTGTGATTATTGTTGATTATGAAATGAGAAGTGGTGATGTTATGTGATCTAATTTAATATATTAATTAGCATACGCTTTATTATATTGTTAGATATCTCACCCCTTCTGTTTGAATGTTGCCCTTATGTTGGTAACGTGCAGGTAGTCGAGAATGAAGGTTGTATACCTTCAATAGTTTGAGTCGGTGTCATTGCTCTAATATGTAACACTCGGGGGGATGAACGCTTGTTGCTTTTGATTGTTGATTATTCAGTTGTTGAACTTTAAGTTGATTATTATTAAATTGTGTTGTTTTAAAGTTGCTGTAACAATGATAAAGATGTTATTAAGAATTCTGCTGTGTAGATGTTAAATTGTTGAATTATTTAATTAAAGTTTTTATGATGATGGTTCATCCGTTGTTTTAAAAATGTTATATATCCACGATGAATTCAATGAGTTTTGAAAGATGAATTTGTGACATCCTGATTCGTTTGTAAGAATGATTTTATAACTCTGATTTATTTATATAATTGCCGGGGTAGAATTGGGGTGTTACAAACACTCGGTGGATGATTCTGAGCAGCCACTAGAGATTCCATCAGAGCAGTAAGATTGGCCATGCCAACCTTCAAAGCAAAAACTTACTTTGTTCAGCAAGCTGACTCACCACTACAACACTCTGGCTAGTTTCAGAAAGAAGATGGACAACTTAGAACAAGAGAATTGCGAGCTGTTTTGTGGAGGCAAATACTTGACAAAAAGCAAATGCAAGAAATATGTGCAATATGATGCATGATATGCAATGCACATGATTTTATTTTGTTATTTAATATTTCAAGGGATTTAAAATTTATGGACATATTGCAAATATCAAAGTAATAACGCATTTGAAATACTGAAATTTTTTATTATCACAACTCCAAAATGGATTACAAGTTTCAATGATCCCAAGTACAAGATGAAAATAAAATCTAAAACCCTGAGAAGTAAAGCTGATGGAGATCACTCTATACGCTGGCGCTTCCCTGTGAGCCTGACAATCTGAGCCTTCAACCTCTGGTTTTATTTCGCATATCTGGTGGCAACCTCCTTCCAATCACTTGAATCATGGAGTGAGCAAATAGAATCTGACCGAGGTTTAGGAGAAAATAAATCCCGTTTCCTCTCCATGGTCTCTATAGCCCGTCTCTCAAGAATCTCAATCAAGTCGTCTTTCTCCTTCAAGTCTGCTCTACAGGAAATCTCTAAAGTTTGGCACTTATTCTTCCAAGCGTCCTTTTCCTGTTGTATCCTACCAAAGTAAGCTGCAGCTCTTCTAGATCATCTAACAGGGGAGGAGTATTCTTCACAAACAGATCCGGCATAGGTGTTTCCCGGGAATACGACATCTTCAACTGAATACTATCGTTTGTACCCACTAAAGATATGGCTCCAAAGAAACAACACCCCTAGGTCCCAAATCCTTCCTACTCTTCTTATGAATGCGATGCCAGGCCTTCGCAATCTGCTCCCTAGCTTCCCTATGGTCTTCTCCTTCCTTCAGAAAGAAACTACTCAAATGAATACTATTTGGTTTATCCCTCATCGGATAACCGAGCTGTCATCGTGCAAGAACATGGTTATAGTTAATTCCTCCCTTTGTAGCAAGAAGAGGTACATTAGGGAAACTACCACAACTGTCAATAATCTCTATATCCTGGTAAGCCCGATGATACCAATCAATATCTAAGTGAGTAAGTGCCATGATCTTAGGATCCCAATGGGGTTCCTTCTTGACATCCCAAAAAGCATCAGACTGAGGCATATGAGAGATAAACCACTGGTACAACAGGGGCGTGCAACAGATAATCATCCTCCATGATAAGAATTCCGAAGATGAATAGAGTAATAAGAATCACTCAACAAGGTAGGAACTGGGTTTCCAATCATGAAGATCCTGATAGAATTAATGTCAACAAACTTGTCCATATTAGGAAATACAAACAACTCGTAATCAAGTAGAGCAAAGATGGACTCAAAAGCGACTGTACTCTTCATCCTGGAAAAGTAGCAAGCTTTCTCCAATAAGAACTGAGATGGTAATCCTCTAATCCCTCCTTTGGTAGTCATATGGGCTTCCACCTCAGACTTCCCCATATGAATCAAAGCAACAATCTCGCGTGGTTTTGGCTCACTCTCTGAACCGGTAAAAGGAACACGATTGGTAACAGGTAAATACAATAGATAAGAATACTCCTCCAGTGTAGGCATCAACTGATAGTCGGGAAAAGTAAAGCAATGATACATCGATCATAGAACTGGACCAAGGTCGAGAGAATACCCTCCTTCATCTTCAGTTTCATGAGAGGAATGATGGATCCATACTTCTTCCAAAAATCTGCAGAACACTCAATCTCGGGAATTAGGCTGATCAACTCATCTATCTTGGGATCCTTGAAATTGAACATCCCAGTCTTTCTCTTTCCAGGATCCATGGTTAAAAAGTACCTGAGATATTCACAAATGGTCAACTTTTAAATCCCTTGAAATAAGATTTCTTCAAAAGATGCTTATGAGTGCATGGATGCATGATGCAACAATCACACATAAGATCACACATATAGGGTTCATAGGTTCAACGTCACGAGCATGGGGTCGAAGGTTCTACCCATAAGGTATTGGTCTAAAAGTTATCTCGTGCCGAACAAGGTTCTAGAGGTTCCCAGAGTCTACATCCTTCCTTCGAATATTACCAACTTCCTGATTAACTCGGTAATTAATAATATTCTCAAGAATAGCTCATCCGAGCATAGTATCGCGTGACAACTATTTCCGGATTACTCCGTCATAGCTTTCGCACTACACCTAAAAGGCCAAAATGGGTTAGGTAATCTACGGTCCTCAGCTTCAGCAGGCTCCCAGGTCGAAAGCAGTACCTCTTCCCGATTACTCGGTAAATGACACTATATTCAAAGGGGCCTCCTTTGAGTGGGGATCTCATGCCTCCTTTTTTGGGATTACTCCCTCAAAGTTAACATGATTATATCGCCCGTCCTATCTTAAAGTTTGCCCAAGTCCGGGTATAGGACTTATAAGCAATCACCAAGCACCCTAAAAACCAGGAAAATCCAGATAAACACATAAACAACATATAACACATAAACAACAATAGCACATATACATATATAAACAAAGATAGGCTTAACCCACTTAGGGCTGGACCGGCAAGAGGTTAATCAGTCCCCAGTGAAGTCGCCATTTTTTTTGTAATGGTAGAAATGTTTAAGACTAAGCCATTGGATTGACTTGACTTATACAAATCAAAAATAAAAATCGCCACCGCGCTTTATTGTTTCCAAAGGAATGGAAAAAGAGAGAATAACCCAAAAGAGTGGGAAAGATTCAAGGTAAGGGGGTTGGTTATGCAAAGTGGAGGTATTATCACCCTAAACATCCATGGTACTCCGTAGGAACCTCTTTGTAAAATCTGCATGTTTTGGCTATGAAATGTTGTGTAAAAAAATGGATGGTGGAGGTGAGAAAAAAATGGATGATGGAGGATATGGCTTGGATCTTCAAATCAACAATGCCTCACTCAACACTCAAGTGGAAAATATCTCTCTTCACTATATATTGTAGAATTATAGTTATTTGCATCACTACAAGGATTGACAAGATTCCAATCTTTTGAGAAAAGTTTTTAAAGTAAAAAGACAAAGTGGAAAAATGGCTTGAAATGAGATTGGTTGACTTTTAGTCTTCTCACAAAAAATGCCAAAGTATTATTAAGTTGATTGAATTTTATTTATGAAAATGTTTTGAAAATGCATGGACCTAAGTCCAATTTTATTATGAAAGTGGTTCAAGTTTAAAAAAAAAACAAGAAGAGTTTTCAAAAGGAGGGAGAAGATTTTTGAAATTAAAGAAGATGGGAGGAGAAGAAGAGACTATCCTAAAGCATAAGGTAAAAGCTAGGGATAGGAACCATCTAACCAACAAGAAGCCAACACTTTACATTATGACTCAATATATAATTCCCATTCTTTGGATTGAAACCAAGTAGGAAAAGATACTAGACCTCTTGAGAGAATCAAACTTCAAGTGTATTAAGTCTTCACAGAAATTGGGCAGAGTAACGACTGTATACATGTGAATTCCAGATTACAAACAAAGAGTGTAATCATAATAATCTGCACACAAAACAAACAAACAAACCAATGTCTTGAGGTAAACCTGAAGAGCTCCAGACAAAATAATCAGATAAGATCACAAGGTCTCCAATCATAGGCCAAGGTTTCTAATCCTAAGTCCAAGAAGTCCAATGCTCCATAATGCCAAGGATAGTAACCAAATAGTCCAAGTAGCATTAAGGATGTTATGGTTCATATTGATTATTAAGTATCTTAAGAAAAGAAAAGAAAAGCTCAAGTGAGCAAAATAAAAATGACAAGAAAGTAAATGCTCAAATGAGCAAAGATGAAAATGGCATGAAACGTAAATGCTAAAGGTGAATAGTGCATAAAAATAAAAGGGGCATATAATAAAAATATAGGATAAAGTCAATTATTAGTGATTAGTGGTTAGTTGGATGATCATCTTAAAACTTGCATTTGGAACTCATTAGAGGATTGGTAGAACCAAAGCCTCCACACAACAAGTTGCATTTGCTTTTTGTAAAGTATATCATCCATTTGGAATCCTCATAAGTACCATTTAATGATCAATGATGTTTAAGTGATCCGCGTTGACCAAAGGTGTTGTAGATCCATTAGAGGATTGGTAAAATTAAAGCCTCCATACAATGAATATCAAGGTTATTGGATCAAAGAGATCAAATTAACATACTTGGGCTTGCAAACCTAAGTTTGAGCCACAAATGATCATTTATTCGAATCAGGACAAAATTTAGCGTTATGTTAAGCAATCGTAAGTGGACTTATATAGAAGTCACACCTATTTTGAGGCCGGTCAATAGCAATCTATGCACCATTTGTTTTGAGACATGATATAGAGATCATGCTCCAATAACACTTAATGCAATAAGAAAGGGATGAGATGAAGAGGGGTGGGAGAGAATATACAAACCACTTTTGAATTAAATTTAATCAAACTATTATTAAAATCATTCATCCATTTTTGTGGAGTTAGACTCAACACCATGGATCCAATGATGTTAATAAAGTTCATGATCAAAAATTTAACCCAAGATCAACCAGAAAATAGTCACAAAATAATATTGCATTTTAATATATACAAAAAAAAGGTTTTAAAAAAGGTTTTAAAATAGAAATAAAAGAGAAAAATATCAACTATGTTCAAATTAATCAAGAAATAAAAAGTAAGACCATAGAAAAATCAGAAACGGACTCAAACATTTTTATAAATTTTTGATAAATTTTTTTAAGTCAGAAACTATTTTTAACATTAAAAGAAATGATTAAAATAAACCAAAAATGATAAAAAATAACAAAGTCAGAAACAAAAATAAAATAAGGTCACCAATATTTGTCACAATATCATTGGATCATTCCATAATTTTTTCAGAATTTAAAAATGCATAAAAGTATTTTTTTTAACCAAGATACTGTATATTAATTCAAAAAGCAGTAACACCAAGGCAATCTCAACAGATTCATCCAGCAAAATCTACAAAAAGGCCAAATCATTAATCTAGCAATATTAGGCCTAATCTTTCTATTTCCCCAACATCTATACACTATACAATCGATAATTTTCTCTACCGAGTTATTCCTATAAGTAATACTATCAAAAATTGTAGCATTCCTAAGAAGCCAAGTCTCATGAATTGCTTCAGTAAACGCCGTTTTGAGCACAGTTGCTCGCCAACCCTTGCCTCTAGTACTAGCCAAAATCCACTTTAATTCATCCAACCAATGTAGTGGATTATGGTTGATCCCCAACCAAGTTAAGATGGCCATCCAAACTGTAGAAGTTTTCGAGCAGTTAAAGAAAATATGATTAGCATTTTCTTCCTCCGAACCACACAAACTGCAAAGGCTCTCATGAACAATTCCAAAGCGCAATAGTCTATCTTTTGTAGGAAGCTTCCCATGACACAAAAGCCAAACAGTAAATTTGGCCTTAGGCCTTGCATAATTATGCATAAGTAAGTTGCTCCAAGTACTCCTACTCAAGTCATCGATCAACAACATATACACTGCTTTCATGGAAAACTTATGGTGCAGAAGCATTTGGTCCCAATGATGTTGGATTAAAGTGACCTCACTTCTGAGGTTCATAATATTCCTCATAGTCCACATCCAGTTTTGCCCCACAGTAGCTTCCATGACATCATAATTTTTCAGATACACCTTATGTATCCATTTGACCCAAAGGCTATCACTCTTATTGCTGATGTTCCAAAGGCACTTGAGCAAAGCAACTTGGTTCCAAACAGTTATGTTCTTAATTCCTAAGCCCCCTTGCTTCCTATGCTTACACATCTTCTTCCATGCAACATAGCTCTTTTTATTAGCATCATTCTTACCGGTCCAGATAAAGGTCCTACAAATAGTGTCTATCCTTTTAAGCACATCTTTTGGAATGGGGAAGTTGAGCATACAATATTGAGTGATTGAGAAGATTATGCTATTCACTAGTTGGATACGACCAGCATAGCTTAGCAACTTTGTGGACCAATGACAGATTCGACCAGTAATTTTCTCAATGAGAGGAAGGTAGTGCTGCAAGCTAAGCTTTTTGCTGCTAAGAGGAACACCAAAGTAGCGGACCGGGAAGCTGCCTTCTGCAAACCCTGTGCTAGTACAAATTCTGGATCTCTCAATCAACTCCACACAACCAAAGAAGATATTGCACTTCCTGGGATTGAAAATGAAGCCAGTGGAAAGGGAAAAATTTCTAAAAGCTGTCATAAGGAGGTCAACAGAAACTGCATCGCCCCTGCAGAATAGGAGGATGTCGTCTGCAAAGGCAAGGTTAGTCAAAGCCATCTGTTCGCATTTAGCGTGGTGGTTAAAATCAGAATTCTTTTGCATTTTCACTAAGCATCTATTAAGATATTCAATCATAATAACAAACAGTAGCGGAGATATAGGGTCGCCCTGTCTAATACCTCTCTTTGCCTGCAGAAGATTAGAGATTTTACCATTGATATTGAAGGGATATGAGACAGTTGAAACCAGGTTGAGAATCCACTGGACAAATCTGCTTGGGAAGCCCAGTTCCTTCATTATTTTATCTAAGGATCCCCAGTCAACCATGTCATAAGCCTTCTGAAGATCGATTTGAATCATGCACCTTGGAGTACCATGCTTCCTATCATAACCTTTGACAAGTTCATAAGCTAAGTGGATGTGGTTGTGGATATCTTGACCCGATACAAATGCAGCCTGGTTTTTGTTTATTATGGACGGCAATATATTCTTCAGTCTAGTTGTAAGAAATTTTCGAAATAATCTTGAGGAAAATAGTGCATCCAGAAATTGGCCGATAGTCCTTTATACCCATAGCTGTCTCCTTTAGGAATAAGAGTGACTAGAGTTCTGTTAAACTTGCTTAGGATAGTGCCTGTTCTGAAAAACTCCTTAACTGCAGTAATAACGTCCATCTTCAGAATGTCCCAGCAGCTCTTGAAAAACTTAGCAGTAAATCCATCAATGCCTGGGGACTTGTTGTCTCCAATATTCTTCAAGGCTTCTTCAATCTCCTGGATAGAAACTGAGTTTACAAGGGAGATTTTTTGTTCATTCAGAATCTTCCTGCCCATCCTCATAGATTCCACATCAATATGCTTGATTTGGCTAGGTTTTTCACCCATCAGATGGAGGTAGAAGTGCATGATCTCCTTTTCAATATTGTTGTGCCCTGTAATGACTTCTCCATTTTCTTTCTGTAGGAACTTGATGTAGTTCCTTTGGTGTCTAGCTTTCATATGCGCATAGTAGAACTTGTTATTGCCATCACCTTTTTTAATCCAGTCAATTTTCGCCCTTTGGATCAGCCTACTTTCTTCATGTTCATGGAGAGTAATGATATCATCAGTGAGAGTTTTGATCTACTCAATCAAATTACTATCCTGCCTATCATCAGTGAAAATTTATAAAAAAATCCCAAAACACAAAATTAAATTGTGAAAAAAATAAAAATCAGAAAGATAATAATCAAAAATATTTTTCATAATTTTTTCAAATTTTTTGGACTTAAAATGAATTTTCTATGATTTTTTGAAGTTTAAAACAATTAAATATAAAAATCAGAAAAGAAAATAAAAGTAAAAAATATGTGGACCATTGGATGAGAGTCAAAACGCGTTAGTAATCAAATCCAAGGGATCTGGCGTGCTGTGCATATCATGGTCATTAGTGAATAATGCATAGGATTATTAATTAAATCAGATTTTTGAAAAACACAGATGGCGCGCCTTCATTGGTTTGAAGATGACACATTGGTCATCTTCATTCGCTTCATGTCTTCAAGACGGAGACAACCACACCTTCGTGACAAATTTAAATAAACTGTAGCTCAAGCAATTTGGAAGGAAAGTTTTGAAAAGGGATTTGAAATTTCATGGTCAAAACGTGTTTCCAGTAAAAAGCATGTGTTGTGACTAGAACCAGGGCAATGAGAGCATCACAATGATATCAAAGTTTTGAAGAATTGATGAAGGAATCTACCTATTGAAGTTGAGTTGTAGAGCTCTGAAACTGGACTTCTATGGAGCAATATATGGCACGATTCTTGAATGTAACTATATGGTTAGCTTCAGGGAAGATCAAGGAAGGTGAATTGATGGAAAAATTGGATTGAAAAAGGCTTGAAAGCCGATTTCGAAGTAGCAGAATTTTGAGTTATGGAACAAGTTAGGCAAGATGATTCTGGCTATCTAAGCTTGAGGAAATTAATGGGGAATGACCATGTATTTATAGGGAATCAAATGGAATTTCCAAGCATGTGAAATGATGAAGTTTGGAGGGAAATCGTGTGAAGTTGCAAATAAGAAAAGTGTGACTTCCAATTTGATCAAAACTCATCCCAAATGCGCCTTTTGTTTTGCTAATTAATTCTAAAACTTCATTAAATATGTTTAGAGGAAAAAACGTGTGTAAAACTTGTGATTAGAAGCCAAAACAAAGATTTTTAAATCTGACTTGAGATGAAACTTCAGTTCCAAGTTAAAAATTTCAAAATCACGGCATTGTCAGCTCAAGGGGTCTTAGGGCAAGATTATTGATGATTTAGAAAGATAAGGTTACAAACTTTGAAATGGAAAAAGAATGGACTCAAATGGATGCTTGAGCTGAAATTTGTGTTGAGTCAAAGTTGGAGAAAAAGGGTTGACTTTCCATACTTAGAAATATTTCAAATTTTTCTTCAAAAGTGACCTATAATGTCTAGCATCCAAACATGGCCTTACACTTGGATTTTGCTCTTGACCAAAAAGGATGGAATGAAATAGATCTCTTGAATGAAATTATGGGACTTTAACCATTCAAAATATCCAAAAATTGAGGGAGTTATGGATTGTTGAAGTTGGCAAAAAATCATGAAATGACCTATAATCTTTTGTATCCTTAAAGAAACTTCCATCCATTTTCTCACTTTGCATATTAAAGAAGGCATAAATTTCACACCCTCAAGATAATTATGGAAAAAGAATAGGCTCAAGGTGATAAAAATTGACCATGTTATGATCATTTGAATTCACACATTGAAAATTGGGGATTCATATGGAGGACTTGTAATTTTTTCTTCTTCATCAAGTTTCTTCCACATGAAAACTCCTTAGAACTTTTGAAGTGATTTGTTGATAACCCTTTTAATAGAAGGATGTCTTTGGAATCACTCAAAAATACCAAAAGATGAGTAAGATATGCTTCTTTGAAGTTCAAAACCCTAGATCCTAGATCAAGAAAAATGCCTTGAGGAACTTTGACAATTTTGAACAAACTTCTTGTATCAACACAAATGCTTTGTAAATATAAGTTGTTTAGGATGATAATGAGAACTCATAACATCCACAACCACTTCCATATCTTGATAATTGAGAGATATATGCATTTGTGACCAATGGGAACAAAGCCTTGTCCAAGCATGACAACTTCTCCAATCAATCCCTTGTGCTTTTGAACCAAATTTGATAATCTTGAAATGTGGTGAACCAAAATAACCTTGCCATGCCATTTACTCCAAAACAAATCCAATGGTGAGGTTTTAACTTCTCAAGATTTATTGACTAGGGCATGGAAATAAACTCATGAACCCATGGAGCAACTTGCTAAGCCTCATTGCCTTTACCTACATGAGTAACAATCAAGACAAACCAACATTGCATTTTATTAATTAATAGAAGAAATCAAGACAAAACTATTCATGATCACAAAAGAACACAAGTCAAGGTGCTTGGTGATTCCTCAAAGTGCAAGACTAGAGATAGGGAGGACAACCAAAAGCCCTAGTGTGATCTTGTTGTGATTGAATCAATATGGTATGATGAATGGGTCTTAGGGGCAAAAATTGGGGTACAACAGCTGCCCTTATTTAAGTTTCTTCTATCCGGAGATACGAAGGTTAAAAATCTCCGTGTCAACACGATCGAAGATACTTAAATATAAAACAAACCATATTTTTGGCCCTAAGATGCCATGCAATGCTTATGAATATGAGTGCACATGGACAATTCCAAAGGGACGCAAAACACCACCGGGGATGTAAAAAAAATAAAGAAACAAGAGGGTAACCCAACCAGGAAAATAAATCACTGGTGGATCAAAAAGACCTGAATCAAAGAGGATGGTAAAATGGTCAAAGGATACACCAACTTCCACTGAAGGCGAAGCTACCAACATTTACTGAAGGCAGAGAGAAAGGATCATTGACGTTCACTTCCGATGACCTACCAACTTTCACTGAAGGTAGAAAAAGAATATATCATAGCACCGTCGTTCACTGATGATGAACTACCAACATTCACTGAAGGTAGAAAGAGAATATATCATAGCACCGCCGTTAACTGACGATGAACTACCAACATTCACTGAGGGTAGCAAAATGATGACAATCATCGATGTTCACTGCTGATGACCTACCAACTTTCACTGAAGGTAGGAAGAGAATATATCATAGCACCACCGTTCACTGACGATGAACTACCAACGTTCACTGAAGGTAGAAAGAGAATATATCATAGCACCGCCGTTCACTGACGATGAACTACCAACGTTCATTGAGGGTAGCAAAAAGATAAGAATCATCGACGTTCACTGTCGATGACCTACCAACATTCACTGAAGGTAGGAAGAGAATATATCATAGCACCGCCGTTCACTGATGATGAACTACCAACATTCAATGAAGGTAGCAAAAAGATAACAATCATCAATGTTCACTGCCGATGACCTACCAAATTTCACCAAAGGCAGAGAGAAAATATATCATAGCACCGCCGTTCACTGACGATGAACTACCAACGTTCACTGAGGGTAGAAAGAGAATATATCATAACACCGCCGTTCACTGACGATGAACTACCAACATTAACTGAGGGTAGCAAAAATATAACAATCATTGACGTTCACTGCCGATGACCTACCAACTTTCACTGAAGGTAGAGAGAAAACATATCATAGCACCGCCGTTCATTGACGATGAACTACCAACGTTCAATGAGGGTAGCAAAAAGATAACAATCATCGACGTTCACTGCCGATGACCTACCAACTTTCACTGAAGGTAGATAGAAAATATATCATAGCACCGCCATTCATTAACGATGAATTACCAACATTCATTGAGCGTAGAAAAAAGATAACAATCATTGACATCCACTGCCGATGACCTACCAATTTTCACTGAAGGTAGAGAGAAAATATATCATATCACCGCCGTTCACTGACGATGAACTACCAACATTTACTGAGGGTAGCAAAAAGATAACAATCATCAACGTTTGTGATACGATGGGAGAACTGACTTGATGTTTTGCGTTTGTGTTTGCAAATGTTGTGGTTAGTAAGAGTCGCCACCGACTTTTCTTTTATCCGAGAAGGAAAGGTGAAAAAGCACAGGAAAGACCTTTAGAGAATTGTTTCTTGAGTTTTGGGGGTAGATTATGAAAAGGGAAGGTATTAGCACCCTTTTCATCCATGGTTTTCCATGGGCTCTTAGTTGCTTGCTAGATCACTTTCTGTTGTTTGAATGTGTGCTTGTGATATGGGTTTTGAAAGAAAATGTGACTTTATAATGATTCTCGTCTCTATAAGAATGCGTACAAAGTGTTGTTTTGAAAATATTTCAAATGAGAGTGTTGGTGTAAAAATATTTTATTGTGAGAAAGCGAGCAACTAGGAGCGAATCTACCTACTCAAAAGGTCTTAATTGTTCTTTTCCTCCTCCTTTAGATGTTGCTATCTTACTATTGTTTTAGTGAGAAGCCCCATCGTTGGATGTGAAGGGACGAGCGTTGGGGCATTTGTATAGTCATAGAAGGAAACCTATGGGACGTTTTAGCAATGTCGTTTTTAGGGACTAGATCGTTTACCGAAGGAAACATTGAGGGTCATCGAGGGACTACGATCTTTTATCGAGAGTCTTTGCTAAAACGCCCATGTTCGAGGGATATGACTATTTTTCCGATAGGTAACAAGTGAGATTACCCTAAGGGTTCTAGTGTGCAAGTGTTTTTGATTGCATGCATTTTAGTCTTGATTAGGGTGATCTATTTGTCAATTTCATGTCTTGCCATACACACCCTAATTACTAGTATTTACATTCGAAAGTGATAAATTGCTGAAATGTAAAGTCCTACGCTATTACAATATTTTAGGGGTGGGGGTACATATTTATGAATAGGGGTTGCAAATAAAATTAAATCCTAAGTTACTATTACAACCATATTGAAATTTACAATACAAGAAAGAAAAAGGACTTGTTTAGAAAATGTTTTTGTCTTAATGAAAAAAGAAATAAATTAATTAATGAAAGAAAATATTTTTATGTCCTTTTGTGTTAATATTAAAAATGATGAAAAGGGAAATAAATGAAAGACAGAAACAACGTGCTACTGCAAGCAAAATAAAAAAGGATCAGAAGTTCTGAGGCCAGGCGCGTGATAACTCAGAAAGGAACGTCAATGGAATCAGAAGTTCTGGATTGGTACACTCTGAGGTCCTGCAAGACACGTTAGAAGGAAAACACAGAGGTTCTGGAGGGTGTCCAGACAGTTATTCAAAAGTCATAAGTTTTGTGTTATGCTAAAACAGTGAATAAACATTAGCAATTCAGTGCGTTATCAGCATGTAAGAATCAGAAGTTCTAAGTGTTAAAACAATGAGTGAACATCAGCAGTTCAGTACGTTTGAAAAGTGATAAAATCATAGAATTTTTGTGTGTTAAAACAGTGAGGAGAACTCAGAAGTTCTGTGTGCTTAAACAGTGAGAAAATCCTATAAGTTCTGTGTGTTAAAATGGTGAAGAGAACTCAGAAGTTAGGTGTTACATTTCAACTCTTTTCTCTTATTAATCAGCACAACGATAACTTATTCAGTTTTCAACAAACGACAAATCAGAAGGATAAAAGCATAACAGATTATAGAAGTTATGATTCTGATCCTGAGTCTAGCCTTAATCAGGAAGTTCTGATCCACAGTCTTTCTACTTACATAGTGATACAGACAACATCAATACTATGATATCTACATGTTTAATGATGTTCTGGATGAAAAGATGTAGAGTCAAAATGACTTACCTTGAACCTAGAGGGTGTATTTCGAACTTGAGCTGCTCCCTTCAGGTATTCTGGAATCAGCAAGAGCAACGGAGGAGAAAATACCAAATTCTTTTACTTCAAGGGAAGAACAAAGGTTTTGGTTTTCTGTTTGGGAATTCTGGATTTTTAATGAAGGTATCACCATTTTCTTTTCTCTCTTTTGGCTAATCTCTCCCCAAAAGCCATACAGCCCCCCGGTTGAAAGTGTGATGGGGCAACTTATTTATAGGTGGATTTGTTGTGATTTTGGGGGGAAAAACAAATGGGATTTTAACCTTTTTGTCATCTTGTTCCCTTGCCTTTTGATCACAGTCTTCGTATGCTAGTTTGGTGCAATTATGGGATGCATGCATAGGCTGAATTAGTTGTTGGTTATAGGTCTGCAGCGGGTTGTATAAACAAGGTTTTGGGATTTGGTCAAGTTCTGACCAAAGCGTTGAATATAGCCTTCATATGCTAAAGCGCTGCCTTGTTCTTGAAGCAAGCATGGTGGTTTGCAACTTTTAGTCATACTTAAGCTGGATTTGTCAGCAGGAATTAAGGAAAAGCAAAAGCAACACATGGGCCTAGCACACTTTTGCACCAAAGTTTGCTATCCAAAGACAGTAGAGGTACACGTGGAGGAAATCCCTTGGATAAAGACTCAAAAGTGATTGTGAGCATTAAATGATGATGAGATTGATCAACCCAGGAATCCTGCAACGTGATATTCTGCATCATTGCTTAGTTCTGGATCAAAAGTCCAGCTTCAGCATAACATCCAACCTCTGATCTTTGTATCTCCTTGCTCCAACATGTTCTGAAAGAGCTCTCAGACTTTCTAGGGAGCTTGCAACACGCTTCTTAACCTTCTTTGAATTACACTAGAAAACTCTGACTGGACCTTTGTGAAAACTTACCCAGAAGTTCTGACCAAACTCTGTCTTGAAAGTGTCCAGAATTTGCTGAGTATTCCAGTTTCAAGGACGTGTCTTTGAGAAGTTATAACTTGAAATCCCAGCATTTCTAGGAGAAGTTTGGTTCTGCAATGTTTTAGATCTCATTGAAATCTATAACTATTGAATCAGAAGTTCTTCCAGAATCAACTTGCATCATGGTGAAAATATGGCCAGAAGTTCTGAGCTTGTCATATTTTCTTAAACACTTAGAAACAATTCTAAGTATTTAGAATTTTGACTTCTCCAGAGTAGTTTTGACTTTTGAATTTCTTGATGAAACAAACTTCATATTTCAACATGTCCTGATGAAATATGATTCTTGAAATTTGATTTTGATCAAAAAGTCAAAGTTTGACTTTTCAGTGTGCAAATGACCATTTTGCCCTTGTGAGTGATTTTGTTGGAAAATTTATAGTTCAAGGCTTGGAATTGGATGGAAGCAAACTTGAGGATCCAGGGTGATTCTTTGAGAAATGAGAGGGAAAATTTTGGGGTGCAACAACTGCCCCTGTTCAATCTTCTTAAACCTGAAGAGTTAGATTGGCGGATTTGCCATTCGTGACTTGAAGGTGGAAGATGATTGAACACTAGAGTGCCCAATAATTTGTACTCGAAGATTTGTTAGTTGATTATGTAGGGAATGGGCTTAAAGATGCCATTTAGAGAGATAATGGATAGTTGTTGGAGATGGGCTTAAAGGTGCCATCCAGAAATGATTGCTGAACTGTATCTGTAAGTTGGAACTGAATGATTATCAGAATGGCGTCCGTGTCTGGAGCGTATCTGAACTGTATCTGAAAGTGAGAAGGAACCTGGGTAGGGTTGCTTCATTGATGAGTCCATGTAATACTTCATCCGGAAGTGAGAAGGAACCTGGGTAGGGTTGCTTCATGATGAGTCTGTGTAAAAATGCATCTGGAAGTGAGAAGGATCCCGGGTAGGGTTGCTTCATGATGAGTCTGTGTAAAATTGCATCTTGGAAAGAGGAGGAACCTGTGTAGGGTGGCCTGATGATGAGTCAGTGTAAAACTGCATCTTAGAAAGAGGAGGAACCTATGTAGGGTTGCTTGATGATGATTCCGTGTAAAACTACATCTCGGAAATGAGAAGGAACCTGGGTAGGGTTGCTTCAGTTGGTCAAGTAAATAGTCGTCCTGTTTGATTTCAAGTATTAATCTTTGACCTGAGAAAGAAAGATAGTTTTCCTGGCTTGTTACAAGTGTTAATCTTCAATCTCTTCATGTAGATAATTTTCCTAGCTTATTACAGGTATTAATCTACAATCAGTCGTCCACAGATAGTTTTCCTTGCTTGTTACAGGTATTAATCTGGAACTTGAAAAGGTTGGTCAATGAGATAGTTATCCTGTCTGGTTTCAGGTATTAATCTCTGACCTGAGAAAGAAAGATAGTTTTCATGGCTTGTTACAGGTGTTAATCTTCAATCTCTTCATGTAGATAGTTTTCCTGGCTTGTTACAGGTATTAATCTATAATCAGTCGTCCATAGATAGTTTTCCTGGCTTGTTACAGGTATTAATCTGGAACTTGAAAAGGTTGGTCGATGAGATAGTTGTCCTGTCTGGTTTCAGGTATTAATCTCTGACCTGAGAAAGAATGATAGTTTTCCTGGCTTGTTACAGGTGTTAATCTTCAATCTATTCATGTAAATAGTTTTCCTGGCTTGTTACACGTATTAATCTATAATCAATCGTCCACATATAGTTTTCCTGGCTTGTTACAGGTATTAATCTGGCACTTGAAAAGGTTGGTTGATGAGATAGTTGTCCTGTCTGGTTTCAGGTATTAATCTCTGACCTGAGAAAGAAAGATAGTTTTCCTGGCTTGTTACAGGTGTTAATCTTCAATCTCTTCATGTAGATAGTTTTCCTGGCTTGTTACAGGTATTAATCTATAATCAGTCGTCCACAGATAGTTTTCCTGGCTTGTTACAGGTATTAATCTGGAACTCACTACTAAAAAAAAGACATTTGAGAAAAGGTTTTTACACCGGGTATCAAAATATATGATGTAAAAAATACAATTAACAAACTTTTTACATCAGGTATTTATTTGCAATGATATAAAAAATATGAAAAAATATATATTTCGCTACCTATTACATCGGGCAAACGCATCCACCGATGTAAAAAGTTTTCAGAAAAAAATACGGTGGCATTTTTGTAAATAAGAAACAAGGTAGTAGAAATATTAATAAAAAACATGCAACATATTACATCGGTTGACTAAACACCGATGTAATATCTTCACAACAGATATTAATATAAAAAATAAATTAAAGAATAAATTAATTTTTTTGTAACTTATTACATCGGGTATTACAATGCACCGATGTAATAGGTGTATTGGAAAAAAAAGTCAGAAAAAAAAGCTTGTCAACCCTTACATCGGGTATTACATGCACCGATGTAATAGGTGCATTGTAAAAAAAAAAGCTGTATCTAAAGCAAATCACCAAACCCATCTCTTATCTCTCACCTCACTCCATCATCCTCCAAACCAATTTCTCCTTTTCATAAACCCTATTCCCAATCTTCTAAACTTCAACTTCAATTTCCCCACTTCCCATTCCTAAAAGAAAAACCATACTATTATCATTATTATCCAAAACTCAAAATTGGAGTTCCTTCCCTGAGAAATGCCAAGTGTGGCTGTAAAACTCTACAGCATATTCTTTAAGTTCCTCTTGAAGCACCGTTTACAAAACCGGATTCAAGCCCAACCCGACAATAACTCCAACTCGTTTGGTATCACTTCACGACCCGAAGAATCCGTCGCTAACTCTAACCCTTCTTTTACCGACGACGTCGCCACCAAGGATATCCACATCGATCCTTTCACTTCTCTCTCTATCCGAATCTTTCTTCCTCACTCCGCTCTTTCTCCTCCTGAGCCTCATTCCAAACCTAACTCCAAACCTAAACAACAAGCTCTCGAACCTGGATATGTACGGAGAAGTAGCTATGGTCCTCCGTTCAGGGAAGAGAAGCTCCGAGGGAGGAATAGTAACGCTGTTGAGGGTTTGAATTTGATGGGCGCTGGTGTTGAAACCGGTGCCGGTTTGTACCGTGGTTACTCGCTGGCGTTGGATAATCGGCGGAGGAAATTACCAGTGATGTTGCAGTTTCATGGTGGGGGGTGGGTTAGTGGTAGTAATGATTCGGTGGCGAATGATTTGTTTTGTCGGCGGATCGCCAAGCTTTGTGATGTGATTGTCGTTGCGGTTGGGTATAGGTTGGCGCCGGAGAGTAGGTATCCGGCTGTGTTTGAGGATGGGTTGAAGGTGTTGAATTGGTTGGCCAAGCAGGAGAATTTGGCCGAGTGTAGTAAATCTATGGGGGTTGGTGGAGGAAGCCATGGTGGTGGTGGTGGTGGGGAGTTTAACAAGGATAATCATAGGCATATTGTTGATTCTTTTGGTGCTTCAGTGGTGGAGCCTTGGTTGGCTAGTCATGGAGATCCAACAAGGTTTTCACTATTTCATTGTTCTATTTCATTTTTTCTATGTTAATTCTCATGAATCATGATTCTTAGCTTGCTTTGTTTGCATTATCTCATTAAGCATTTCAAGATTTAGAATTTAAGATTGAAGAGTAGTCTATTTCTTACTCGTATTATCAACAGAAAGTTTGTTCTAATTCTGCTAGGCTAAATTGTATATCTGCTATTTGAATTTGACAACATTTTGTACTAAATCACGTGTCATAAACTTTAGTGGTTTGTTAAGTTCTGATACTCTATACTGCCACTCACTGGCGGAGCCAGCGTCCGGCCAGCTAGGGCAGCTGCCCAGGCTCGGCCGCCTCGAATCACTTTCATGGAACCTCTCCCTCAATACGATGAACAAGACGACAACTCTTTCACTTTTCACTGCCTCCAATGAACTTGAAGAAGGTTTGTTTCATTCTTATCTGATAGATTTAATTTTATCATAGACATTGTTTCTCTATAATTAGCCTCATATCTTCTTCTTCAAAAGTTATACCCATAGTAAGCATTACATATAGCTTAGTTCTGTTGATTGTATTCTGCCCGCCAAGTGTTTGATGAATTGCTTGATTATACTATGTTTGTAAATGGATATTTTTGTCCATAGATTGGCCATGGCATCAGTATCAAATTGTTGTTGTTAAATATGGTAATTTGGTTTTCGTTTCTTAATAATAGTTTCTTCTAATCATTCTGCATCTATGAATAACAGCCACCGGAAAAGTGACACCGACACCGACACATTGACATCAACACCGACAAGTTAACACCAGTAATAATTTGAAAAACAGGAATAAAATAGGAGTAATTTTGGATTAAAAAATGTCAATTTAACTATATTGCCTGTAATTTTTGCTACTTTGAGGTTTACAGGCACATAAATAAACTTATTTGATCTAATCTATGGACAATTTTTCAAAAGAGTTTATGAAAATGGTTTATGGCATGGCGTGTCTAATTATATCTATAAGCTATTTTCAGATTATGTTTATATACTCTTCAAAGAAAACTTATGAAAACGGCTTATAGTTTATGAGACTTTAATTTTGATTTTATGTTATAAGGGGTAGCGGCACAACTTGTTGTCCGTTGCATGCTATTTCTGTATAATATTGATTATATTTTAACTTATTTTTTTACAAATGTATACATCATCTAAATTTATGAAGTTGTTAATCCCATTATGGCCATAGTATTCTTAATATATACTTTGATTTTGAAGCAGGTGGTTTTTTGATAATATTTTGAAACTGTTTATTCATTTTTGTTATATTGTTTTGCTAGAGCAGTGGAATAATTTGCAGTGGACACTTAGTTTGATTCCGTTGATTAAAGCATTGCAGCTCATGCTATCTTTCCTCTTCTGGTAAGTTTCAGACCTTGTTTATTGGCTTGTTGAATATGAATTGGATTTTTAGCTTTATAGTCTAAGATTTTTTATATTTTTTATATTTACTAGGATAACATTGTATCATCTTTCGCATAGTTCAAACTAGGGATGTCAATGGGGCGGGGCGGGGCCGGGGGGACACTTCCCCATCTTTTTCCCCGCCATCAAATTCATTCCCCGTCCCCGTCCCCGATCTCCGTCACGGAGGAATTTCTATCCCCATCCCCGTTCCCCGCGGGGATCCCCATAGATCCTACATTTATTCATTAATATTTTTTTTTTTAAAATGTTTATATTTTCTATAAAAATAAAAAGCACAAAGAATTCACATATTTATTATGTTATTAAAAAATACTAGTATTTGACATTTATTATTTTTTATTAAAAATACTAATGGAACACAAAATAATAATATTTTTTTTTATAAATTTCTATAAAATGCTATAAAATTCAACAAAATGAACTATAATACTTTTTAAAGTAACAATATGCCTAAACAACTAAAAAAATCCAACAACATAATTATGCTTAAAAAACTATACTTCATCAAAACTAATAAGGGATAATTATAAAATTTAGCATCATGAGTATGCTTGAAAAGCTAAAAAATACTTCATAATAAGTCAACTAAAAGCAAAAGTCAACATATCTCTATTTGCTCAATTGATAACACACGTAAAGTAGAAATATCAAAATACTTAAAACAAAGTTACATATAAATAAACTAAAATATTAAGCAAAATATCCAAACAAGTAATGATCAATCATGTCTCTCTTTCCAACTTCTCATTGCAAGGTCTTCTTCCTCATTCCACAATTAGATATGACTTTCTTTTTCCTACGAAAAGTAAACAATCAATAATTATATTTACTTAAAAAAATACTTTAAAAACTAAAAGGTAATCAACACTAATATGTAAATTACCTTATTATTATCATCATCATCATCATTCATATCTTCATCCACACATTCGAATATTTATTTATTTATTTTTATAAATAAACATAAAGGAAATGACTAAAAAACCTAATCTAAAATATATATATTAAATTAACTATATTAAAATAATAGGCGGGGCGGGGGGTGTATTCCCCGTCCCCGTCCCCGAAATGCTCTCGGGGGAATTTTTCTCCCCATCCCCGCCCCCACGGGGGAAAATTCCCCATCTTTGGGGCCCCGAACGGGGCGTTCCCCACGGGGATCCCCATTAACAGGTCCAAACTGACATCCCTAGTTCAAACAAGGAGATATTAGCCTTACAAAAATAAAAACAAAGATTTGAAATTTGATTAGGATTATTTGATAAATCAAGGTTCTGTTTGCATGTATTAGGATATGATAGTTATTGATAGAGATTAAGGTAATCTCAAATGCATTCATGTTGGGTTGCAAATGATTTTTCTGGTGTGAGACTGAAGAAATCTTGGCATGCTTGAAGCTTGTTTGATAGAACATTTGTCAATATATTTGTGACACCAATTTTGCAGGTATTCATGCTTCAATTTCAAGGCATGCTCTTTGTGGATGTCGTTTGGTGTATATGTAACTGGTGTGCTCTTTCAGACAGCTGCTTTTGTCTCCTTTTTGCTTATTTCTCATGGTTATTGTATAATGTGCGAGCACCTTTCTTTAAATGAACGTCGTTCCACTGCCGCACTTGCATGTGTCTTTTACTTGACTCTAGTTGGTTACAGGGCTTCTGTTCCATACTTCACAGTAAGTTTCTTAGATGGTCGTTATAATATGCAATTCGATTGAAACTTCTTTCTGTTTTGAATGGAGCATTTGAGATTTATAATAAACATGTTTAGTTTTATGATGCTAATCCATATTTAAATAAATGTACAGGTGCTTCTGCTTCTAAATTATTTTATTTCATTCTATGTAATATTCCACCATATATCCCAAAACCTACTAGTGTTGCGAGAACAGTTGAGCATTATTGAAAATGAGGATGTTCGAGCAATGCATGATGCTGTGTATAAAAAGTACATAATGTTCAAGTAAGTGTCACATCTGGGAAGTGTATATTATAAATAGTTGAATATTTTTTGTATATTGGTAATTTAAGTTTGGAAACTTATAAATAGTTGAATATTTTTTGTATACTTTGTGAATAATATGTAATTGTAAGTTTTGAAAAAAGACTTATAAATAGTTGAATATTGTTGTATATTTTGTAAAGAATTTGTAATTGTAAGTTTGTTTGTTATAATACAATACAAGTTTGCAATACAATTGTTCAATTTGTAAGTTTGTTGTGAAAAATATGAAAACATCGACCTAGATGTGATGTTGGAAAGCTATGAAATCTATATAGCGACATAAATATAGTCTGTGTGATATTGGAAAAATATGAAAAAATGGGTACAAATTATATTTGTACAGGGAAACATCCAGAAAATAAATAATCTATTCCAAAAAAATTTCATACATTTTACATCGGTTATTAGTAAAAACTGATGTAAAAACTTTCAAAAAGGGACTTTTTACATCGGTTGGGGATAATAACCGATGTAAAAAGTCGCGTCACTGGGGACTTTTTACATCGGGTATTACTTCTAACCGATGTAAAATACTGGATCAATTTTTTAAAAAAATATGCATAATAACTGTTTCTTACATCGGTTCATATATTATAACCGATGTAAAAAAGAGACTTTTTACATCGGGTATTACTTCCAACCGATGTAAAAAACTGGATCAATTTTTTTTAAAATATGCATAATAATAGGTTATTACATCGGTTCTGATATTATAACCGATGTAAAAAAGGGACTTTTTACATCGGTCCCAAAACCGATGTAAAAAGTCCCTGATTTACTATATCGCCTGACTTTACATCGGACCCAGAACCGATGTAAAAAGTCAATTTCACCCGATGTAAAAAGTCATTTCTGCACTAGTGACTTGAAAAGGTTGGTCGATGAGATAGTTGTCCTGTCTGGTTTCAGGTATTAATCTCTGACCTGAGAAAGAAAGATAGTTTTCCTAGCTTGTTACAGGTGTTAATCTTCAATCTCTTCATGTGTATAGTTTTCCTGGCTTGTTACAGGTATTAATCTACAATCAGTCGTCCACAGATAGTTTTCCTGGCTTGTTACAAATATTAATCTGGAACTTGAAAAGGTTGATGGTAGCCATCTGTTGATTGACCTTTTCCTGAAAAAGGTAAAATGTTAGATGTATGCAATGTCATGATGTATGAAATGCATGATGTCATGATGTTCTAAAAAATAAATGAGACTGTGTCGTATGCACTTATCATGTATGTAAATAGGATGTATAAAATGTGAAATGTTTATTGAAGTGTATCTTTTTCTGGGAAAATAAATCCCTGACAAATGTCGGGGAGTCGTTAAATCCTAGACTGCTATTGAAGAGTTTGTGTGTCTTCAAACTTTGCTTAGAATATTTCCACCGGGGATTCCTGTTTTGTTGTTTGAGGAGAACTCTGCTGGGGAATATTGAAAACTCTGTGGAGAGTGTTGATTCCTGCTTGGGGAAAAAGTTCAGGAGTCTTAGTTGTCCGTTGCTCTACTGGGGAATCAAAGTTGAACTGATGTCCAGTCGGGTCCAGGCTTCACAATAACTTGCTGGGGTTTGTAGAGTAGTCTACTGGGGAAGAGGAGTTGTGGCCCTTTTATTTGTAGTAGTTAGAGAGGAAAACTCAAGCTGGGGGATCCTGCTGTTTGTTGGGGAAATAAACCCTGTTGCTTAGTCCGTTGGAGAGACGACGACTTCACTGGCAGAAATCCTCGAGGATTCTTGAAGTCGACTCAGTTGAAAAAGTTTTTAGAGATTAAACTCTTGTTGGGGAATCATCCTATGAGAAGAATTTTGGGGAGATTTGTCATTGCCCCTAGCAGCAAGTGTTTATGGCACTGCCAGAAAATGTTTGATTGTATGTAACCCTTCGCTGAGATTGACGCTCAAATGCTCCAAGTGAAAGAGATGGAGACTTGCCCTTGGTTACTCTGCAATTCTTGAGAGATTTCTTGGAATCTTGACTGGACTACCCCAGGTGTGCTGGATAGTGACATGTCACGTCCCCTTGTTGATAGGAGACTTGTCAGTGGGAGTGTCATCCTACTTGAATTGATTTTGTTTACTAAGAGAGCTTTCGTTCACTGGATATTGTATGAATTTCTCCGCTGTCAAACAAATAGCCATATGCAAACAGTTATATTCAAGTAATGCAAAGTTTATGTTTGTCTTGAAATTTTTGAAAATGCGTTTTAGCGAGTAAAGAAATTTTGTAAGAAAAATTCAACTCAAGATTTAGAGTAAAGCTCTACAGGAGTCAGGATACCTTTTGTAACAGTATGCTTTCGAACTAACCCATGCTTCAATTAGGACTTTTGAAGGGTTGTAACGTGGCTTGGTTCACGGTTTAAGAAACAAAGGATAAAGGCTCAAAGTGTATTTGTACCCACCCGTTCTTCGTGATGTTCTTCAGTCCTAAACTCAGTTAATTGCGCGTTTGAACTCCAATTAAGTCTGGAATGACATTTTGTGATGGTTCATACAAGTTAGGTTTGTCGGAAGGCAGTTATTTTTGCAAAATTTTTCATGTTTGTTGAGGATTTGTAGTGACCTCTTTCTTTTGAGTTGTTATCCCTGATTTTTATCTGACTGTTCTTGTTTTTGAGATTACAATCAGCGGGATGCCCCCGTTTTCTTTAAGTCTCCTTCATAGGTTTTGACTTAGTGGGATTTTCTTTTTTGAGTGATAATGACTGCCTATTTGGTAGGGAAACCTCACTGTCTTTTGATTCTAGAGGAATGTTTTTTTTTGATGTCATTCGTTGTATTACGAAATGACAGTTTGCGGATTAACGCGCATTTGAATTAACTGAGAAACTACCCTGCCCCAGGTTTTGATTAAAGGTTTCAATTTGTGTAAGAAAGAAAACTTCTACTTCTTTGGCTCAAAGGGGTTGACTAGGGATTATCTTCCTTATAACTCCAGTGTTTAGGATTTGAAAGAACGTCTGTACATCGTTAGCAAGGTATGTCCAAAAGCATACTGTATGAGATTATGGCATTGTTTTCGTCATCCTCCCTCTAAAGGCTTGTAATCTTTTAGCAAGAGTTGAATGTCATAAAGTGAGTAAAAAGCATAGTTTAAATGTAATGAAAATGAGTGGATCAAATCAAGACAAACATATGCAATGCATTAATGAAACAAAGTTTGACATTAATATATAATTGTTTGAATAACAAAAGGAATTACAACTTGAAAATTCAAATGAAACAAAAGCCTCTTTGTTTGAATTTTTCACTTCTGCTGGCGAGCCTTTGAGGGACGGCAGAAGAACTCAGTCTGGCCATCTTGTGTGAACTCCAGCATTCCTCTGTCAATCAAGTCTTGGATCTTATTTTTCAAAGCCTAACAGTCATTCGTATCATGCCCAGGATTATTGGAGTGGTATGCACATAATGCATTGGGATGATAGTTAGGAGCAGAGGTATTGGGATTCCGAGAAGGATCCCTTAATGTGACCAAATTCAAGTTTAACAGGTGCTGTAAGACCTATGATATAGGCATGCCGAGTTTGGTAAACTTCCTAATAGTTGGGACCTGTTTACTTTGGTTACCCAGTCCTTGTTGACGAGGTGGTTGTTGGGTTTGTGACGTGGAAGAAAATTGGGGAGGTCTTCTCTCCCTTAAACCGGCTTCTTGTCTCATAGGATGCTGAATGATGACTTGATCTCCAATCCTAGATGTTTTCCCCATTTGGTTACATCCATCCCAACGAAGCTTGTTGATGAGGACTCTCAGCTTTTCTTGTCCTTGAGCCAGATTTTGGATAAGATCCATCTGGCCCACCAGTTGTCCCATCATCTGGACTTTCATTACGGCTATCTCGGTTTGTAGCCGCCCCAATTGGTCATCTCTGTCATCCCCAGGATTTCCCATGATCATGCCCCTGGTGAGGAGCGCCTTGACCTCTTCTTACCCCTTGGACAGGTTCAAGAACATCTCTTGAAGTTGAGCGTTTTGAATATGAATGCTCTTGATGGTCTGTTCTAGGGCCATCTCTACTGAAATAAACAGTAGGAAGATAAGGAAACCTGTATGGGAGAAACCTGCCATGATATGATGCATGATATGTGGATGCATGTTTTCAAGGATCTCGTGGGGTTAATATTCACTTACAATTTAGATTGGAGAACTTTGTATCAGTGTATGTCCTTCCACGAGAATTAAGCTCACCATGTCAAGTGGGTTGTAGCCTTTGACTCCGGTTTGTTGTACTTGATTTTTGACGGCATTTGGTTAGAGGAAAATAAATCCTCCTGCCCCACGATAGATGTCTGGTTCAACGTGACCCTGCATCAAAGACCCTTGAGATCCTTGAAATGCTATGGTTCAATGCTATGGTATGATTTCATGATGTTATGTACAAGTATGCAAAATAAGCAAGTTTATATACAAATAATCATATTCACGCAAAGCAGACAAGTCCTTAGGTTTAGACTTGTATGGAGTTTGTAGGTAAATACCCTCTTGAAGTTGGATTGGTTCAACCTGTCCTAGTTAATAGTAACCGGGTTCTAAGGGATCTCAATATCACTGACCTTTCTTTTAGGCATTGTCTCAGCTCAATTAATCTTTTCTTGCGGCCGAGATATCCCAAAAGTCTAGTCTCAATGAGTGTAGCATCGAGTATCAACCAACTTCGGACTACACCAAAGCCGGCTATCTCACTACTTCCTAATGGCCAAGTTGGTCAAGTAAGGTTCTAAGGTCAGTTAGTGCTTCATGACGCCGCTCAGAGGCCCCGTATTCTCCTCGTTTCAACACAAGGAATACCGGTACCAACAAATGTGTCACACTAACATAGCTATTGCTTAGACCATGTCGGTATACCCCACACAGTTTCCACAATCTATTGCTACTTACCTAAAAAGGTGTCCCCAAATCCGGGTGTAGGATTTTTAACAATAACCCAAACAAGGACCCATAATGTAAAGCAAACAAATCAAACAATGTAAGCAAGTAAATGTGATATATCCCTAAGGTAACCCCACTTTTAGAAATCCCCAGCAGAGTCGCAAGTTCTGTGATACGGTGGGATAACTGACTTGATGTTTTGTGTTTGCAAATGTTGCGGTTAGCAAGAGTTGCCACCGACTTTTCTTTTATCCAAGAGGGAAAGGTGAAAAAGCACAGAAAAGACCTTTATAGATTTGTTTCTTGAGTTCGGGGGGTAGATTATGAAAAGGGAAGGTATTAACACCCTTTTCATCCATGGTTTTCCATGGGCTCTTAGTTGCTTGCTAGATCACTTGCTGTTGTTTGAATGTGTGCTTGTGATGTGGCTTTTGAAAGAAAATGTGACTTTGTAATGATTCTCGTCTCTATAAGAATGCGTACAAAGTATTGTTTTGAAAATATTTCAAATGAGAGTGTTGGTGTAAAAATGTTTTGTTGTGAGCAAGCGAGCAACTAAGAGCAAATCTACCTACTCAAAAGGTCTTAATTGTTTTTTTCCTCCTCCTTTTGATGTTGCTATCTTACCATTGTTTTAGTGAGAAGCCCCGTCTTTGGATGTGAAGGGACGAGCGTTGGGACGTTTGTATAGTCATAGAAGGCAACCTATGGGACGTTTTAGCAATGTCGTTTTTAGGGACTAAATCGTTTACCGAAGGCAACTTCAAGGGTTATCGAGGGACTACGATCTTTTATCGAGAGTCTTTGCTAAAACGCCCATGTTCGAGGGACATGACTATTTTTCCGATAGGCAACAAGTGAGATTACCCTAAGGGTGCTAGTGTGCAAGTGTGTTTGATTGCATGCATTTTAGTCTTGATTAGGGTGATCTATTTGTCAATTTCATGTCTTGCCATACACACCCTAATTAATAGTATTTACATTCGAAAGCGATAAATTGCAGAAATGTAAAGTCCTACGCTATTACAATATTTTAGGGGTGGGGGTACATATTTATGAATGGGGGTTGCAAATAAAATTAAATCCTAAGTTACTATTACAACCATATTGAAATGTACAATACAAGAAAGAAAAAGGACTTGTTTAGAAAATGTTTTTGTCTTAATGAAAAAAATAAGTAAATTAATTAATGAAAGAAAATATTTTTATGTCCTTTTGTGTTAATATTAAAAATGATGAAAAAGGAAATAAATGAAAGACAAAAACAACGTGCTACTGCAAGCAAAATAAACAAGGATCAAAAGTTCTGAGGCCAAGCATGTGATGACTCAGAAAGGAACATCAATGGAATCAGAAGTTTTAGATTGGTACACTCGAAGGTCCTGCAAGACACGTTAGAAGGAAAACACAAAGGTTCTGGAGGGTGTCCAGACAGTGAGTCAAAATTATGAAGTTCTGTGTTATGCTAAAACAGTGAATAAACATCAGCAGTTCAGTGCGTTATCAGCATGTAAGAATCAAAAGTTCTAAGTGTTAAAACAGTGAGTGAACATCAACAGTTCAGTGCATTTGAACAGTGGGAAAATCATAGAAGTTCTGTGTGTTAAAACAGTGAAGAGAACTCAGAAGTTCTGTGTGCTTAAACAATGAGAAAATCCTAGAAGTTCTGCGTGTTAAAATGGTGAAGAGAACTCAGAAGTTTTGTGTTACATTTCAACTCTTTTCTCTTATTAATCAGCACAACGATAACTTATTCAGTTTTCAACAAACGGCAAATCAGAAGGATAAAAGCATAATAGTTTATAGAAGTTCTAATCCTGATCCTGAGTCTAGCCTTAACCAGGAAGTTCTGATCCACAGTCTTTCTACTTATGCAGTGATACGGACAACATCAATATTATGATATCTACATGTTTAATGATGTTCTAGATGAAAAGATGTAGAGTCAGAAAGACTTACCTTGAACTTGGAGGGTGTATTTGGAACTTGAGCTGCTGCCTTCAGGTATTCTGGAATCAGCAAGAGCAACGGAAGAGAAAATACCAAATTCTTTTACTTCAAGGGAAGAACAAAGGTTTTGGTTTTCTGTTTGGGAATTCTGGATTTTTTATGAAGGTATCACCATTTTATTTTCTCTCTTTTGGTCAATCTCTCCCCAAAAGCCAGCCAACCCCCGGTTGAAAGTGTGATGGAGCAACTTATTTATAGGTGGATTTGTTGTGATTTTGTGGGGAAAACAAATGGGATTTAAACCTTTTTGGCATCCTGTTCCCTTGCCTTTTGATCACAGTCTTTGTATGCTAGTTTGGTGCAATTATGGGATGTAGGCATATGCTGAATTAGCTGTTGGTTATAGGTCTGCAACGGGTTGTATAAACAAGGTTTTGGGATTTGGTCAAGTTCTGACCAAAGCGTTGAATATAGCCTTTGTATGCTAAAGCGCTGCCTTATTCTTGAAGCAAGCATGGTGGTTAGACGATTTTAGCCATACTTAAGCTGGATTTGTCAGCAGGAATTAAGGAAAAACAAAAGCAACACATGGGCCTAGCACACTTTTGCACCAAAGTTTGCTATCCCAAGACAATAGAGGTACACGTGGGGGAAATTCCTTGGATAAAGACTCAAAAGTGGTTGTGAGAATTAAATGATGATGAGATTGATCAACCCAGGAATCCTGCAACGTGACATTCTGCATCATTGCTTAGTTCTGGATCAGAAGTTCAGCTTCAGCATAACATCCAACCTTTGGTCTTTGTATCTCCTTGCTCCAGCATGTTCTGAAAGAGCTCTCAGACTTTCTAGGAAGCTTGCAGCATGCTTCTTAACCTTCTTTGAATTACCCTAGAAAACTCTGACTGGACCTTTGTGATAACTTGCCCAGAAGTTCTGACCAAACTCTGTCTTGAAAGTGTTCAGAATTTGCTGAGTGTTCCAGTTTCAAGGACGTGTCTTTGAGAAGTTATAACTTGAAATTCCAGCATTTCTAGGAGAAATTCTGTTCTGCAATGTTTTAGATCTCATTGAAATCTATAACTATTGAATCAGAAGTTCTTCCAGAATCAGCTTGCATCATGGTGAAAATCTGGCCAGAAGTTCTGAGCTTGTCATATTTTCTTAAACACTTAGAAAAAATTCTAAGTATTTAGAATTTTGACTTCTCCAAAGTAGTTTTGACTTTTGAATTTCTTGATGAAACAAACTTCATATTTCAACATGTCTTGATGAAATATGATTCTTGAAATTTGATCCAAAAGTCAAAGTTTGAATTTTCAGTGTGCAAATGACCATTTTGCCCTTGTGAGTGATTTTCTTGGAAAATTTATAGTTCAAGGATTGGAATTGGATGGAAGCAAACTTGAGGATCCAGGGTGATTCTTTGAGAAATGAGAGGGAAAATTTAGGGGTGCAACAACCTTCATTGCCGATGACCTACCAACTTTCACTGAAGATAGAGAGAAAATATATCATAGCACCAGCGTTCACTGATGATGAACTACCAACTTTCACTAAGGGTAGAAAAAAGATAACAATCACCAACTTTCACTGAAGGTGACCTACCAACTTTCACTGAAGGTAGATAGAGAATATATCATAACACCACCGTTCACTGACGATGAACTATCAACGTTCACTGAAGGTAGAAAAAAGATAACAATCACCAACTTTCACTGAAGGTGACCTACTAACTTTCATTGAAGGTAGAGAGAAAATATATCATAGTACCGCTGTTCACTGACGATGAACTACCAACATTCACCGAAGGTAGCAAAAAGATAACAAGTTTCCCTAAAATTTTGGCATTTCGCCTAGAACGGGTCTCAACTTCTTTTTTAACCGAGGCACTTTTCCTGGAAAGGGTAATATATAATCTGTCTCAAATAAAGAGACCATCACCTGCAAAGATTTCACAATGATCTGTCTCTGTGAATTTGAAAGGCTTGCCATCCACTGGCGTAAACTGAAGAAGGACTGCAAACTATCCACTCATAGAGGAGATAACAAAAAAAAGTTACGTAGACTTTTACAGGGAAGTACAAGTTGCTCAAATAAAGAGACCTGCTACTTGTTGTCATAGAGGATTGTAAAAAGAAATGACTTTCTGGGGAGAGAAATGTGGCTTCCCGGGGAATGAAATATGACTTTCTGGGGAAATGCCACGATATTCCTGCTGAGGAGATGAAGTTTTCTCGTGCAAAATATATGCACAAACCAAAACTCGAAGCTTTCCGAAATCCAAAGTAAATAATATTGTTGTGGAACCAAAGATTCAAAACAAAAATAAACTAGAATGAAACAGTCAAGCAAAATACATCCTTTGAGAAATAAACTCAAGAGGGAAAACCAAATCCGTCCAAACAAGGAGCTGTATAGGAAGGCTAAATAAAAAATCTTCCACGAGGGATAACTCAATGAAGAAATTGAAATAATATACGCTTTCTACTTAAGGCCAACACTCTATTGAAGAGGGAATAACGTAACTCTGCAAAACAGGGTGATATGTCAACAAAAATATTAACAAATGTTAATGAACAATGATTAACCAATTTTAGCTATGCATGATATATGTATGAATGTATGAGTGTTATCGTGCGTATGCTGGCAAAATAGATATACAACACTGGGAGTAACAAGGAAAAACCACCTCGGGCACAAATAACACTCGGCTAAATCACATCCAAGATGATCAATCCAAGAAAAAGTAAGCGCCAGCTGAGGAAACATAACCTATTGCCTGCTTTAGCTTTACTGGGGAGAAATATAATCCGGAAGTAAACAAAACAAAGTGATAGAATAGTACAGATACGGGGATAAAACATCCTTCTCCAAGCTTCACCGGGGAAACAAATGTTTTTAAAAGTAACACTTCTACTGGGGATTGCAAAACCAATCTCAAGCAAAGAAAATGGACACCAAATCATCAAAACATTCACTGGGGAATTCAGACCCACTTCATTGGGGAGGTTAACACCAAATCCTCAAAGGGAAAACCACAATACATTCTTCACTATAGAAATTGGGGACCTGCGTTCTTCAAGAATGATCACGGTACCAACTTCTCTGGAAAAAGAACTTCCATTAGACCGAACGAAAACTTCACTAGAGAAATCTCGGGTTGAAACTTCACATTATGAAAATTCAGAAAAGAGGAGAAATGAATCCAAACTTGACCGAGGATACCGGAGTCACGAACCCAATACGGTGAATCATCCTGAGTAAACCTTTCCGAGGGGAACAAAAACTTCTTAAAACAACTGGAGTTTGTCCGTTCCTGGGATCACCATTTTTATTGTTTTTTTTCCGCATCACAAATTCTAAAGTAAAAGCAAATTGTAAATCCTTTTTTGAAAAATCGATTTTGTTATTTAATCTTTTTGCTTTGAAAGTTATTATCAATAATAAATGGAGTCTTTGCAATCTAAATAAAATAAGAAACACAGAGAATTGGGTAACAACTCAAACTTTATTAATAGAATGGTAGTTTACAAATGGCGAGACTCCATAGATGATTACAAAGTTCGGAAAATGGTAATATATAATGGAAAAGATACATTGAGATACAATGATCACTATCCCCTCTAACAACTTTTGAAATCCTGAGCAGCAGCTTCTATTGAAGTATGATGAGGATCTGAGAAGATTGTTGCTTCAATGGTCAAGTCTTGTCTGATGTAGTTAATTGCCAAGAAAGTCCCTAACTTTTGCCTAAGCTGCCCTTGCGGGTTTTCAACTTAGCGGGAAATTTATTCTGTTTATGACTCTAACTTTTGCCTAGACCGCCCTTTCGGGTTTTCGGCCTACCGAGACGCTCTTTTTTGCCTAAGCCGCCCTTTCGAGTTTTCAACTTAGCGAGTTGTTCTTTTATTTCTTTAGGCGAAGTATTTCTTGACTGCATCGTCATTCATGGGACGTGGGAACTCCTTGCCATCCATAGTTTCAAGAATTAATGCACCGCCAGCGAAGGCTTTCTTGACAACATATGGGCCTTCAAAATTGGGAGTCCACTTTCCCCTAGAATTAGTGTTGAAAGACATGATCTTCCTGAGCACGAGGTCACCTTCTCTGAATTCACGAGGTTTGACCTTTTTATCGAAAGCTTTCTTCATTATTTTCTGATATAACTGTCCATGACACAAAGCTTTCATCCTCTTCTCTTTGATCAGATTCAATTGGTCAAACCGATTTTGGACCCATTCAGCCTCAGTCAACTTGGTTTCCAGTATCACACGTAAAGAGGGAATCTCAACCTCGACTGGGAGTACATCTTCCATTCCATACACCAGGGAAAACGGGGTTGATCCTGTTGAAGTGCAGACAGATGTTTGATATCCATGCAAAGCAAAAGGGAGCATTTCATGCCAATCCTTATAAGTAACGACCATTTTCTGGATAATCTTCTTGATATTCTTATTAGCAGCTTCAACAACCCCATTCATCTTTGGCCTATACAGAGAGGAATTATGATGGATAATCTTGAATTCTTCGCACAGTTCTGTCATCATTTTATTGTTCAGATTTGAGCCATTGTCGGTGATAATTCTGCTCGGCACACCATACCGACATATAAGATTATTCTTAATGAAGCGCACAACCACCTGCTTAGTAATATTGGCATATGAAGTAGCCTTCACCCACTTGGTGAAGTAATCAATTGCTACCAAAATAAAACGGTGTCCATTCGAAGCATTGGGTTCTATCATCCCAATCATGTCAATACCCCACATGGAGAAAGGCCACGGGGGAGGAAATCACATTGAGAAGTGTCGGAGGCACATGGAACTTATGTGCATAAATCTGGCATTTATGAAACTTCTTTGAAAATTTATAGCAATCAGATTCCATTTCCAGCCAATAATAACCTTCCCTTAGCATCTTTGTAGCCATCGAATGTCCATTGGCATGAGTGTCAAATTAACCTTCATGAACCTCATGCATTAACATGCCTGCTTCGTGTCTATCCATGCATCTGAGCAAGACCATGTCATAATTTCTCTTATACAACACATTTTCACTGAGGAAGAAACTGCCTGCCAATCTTCTCAATGTTTTTCTATCTTTATACGATGCACCAATCGGGTATTCCTGAGTCTGGAGAAAATGCTTGATATCATAATACCAAGGCTTATCATCTGCTACCTCCTCTTTTATGAACACATGAGCAGGCTTATCCAGTCTCCGAACCACAATTCGAGGTATATCATTCCAAGCATTTACTTGATACATAGAAGCCAGAGTTTCCAGAGCATCCGCCATCTGATTTTCATCTCTAGGAATGTGATGGAATTCGACTTTATTGAAGAAGGGTAACAATCTTCTAGCATAGTCTTTGTAGGGGAACAAGCCAGGGTGATGAGTATCCCACTCTCCTTTAATATGATTTATTACCAAAGTCGAATCGCCATACACATCAAGAATCCTAATTCTGAGATCAATAGCTTCCTCGAGACCCAGGATGCAAGCCTCATATTCTGCCATATTATTAGTATAATCAAATGTCAACCTTGTGAAACAACTGGCTGAAATTCATCAAAACAAAGAAGTCGCCATTGAACGTATTTTATCACACGGGAAGAGAAAGGTAAACATCGAGAAAACCTGAAAAGGGAGAAGTCACGACCTTGCGACCGAGAGATCGGGTAAGGGAGTCTGTTACGCGAGGGGAAGGTATTAGCACCCCACACGCCCGTAGTACTCTACGGTATCCACTCTTGTTATCTATCTTATGGGTGTGTTTAATCTATGCTTACTGTTTACTATACTGCTAAAGGGAGAATGAATGCAAAAGAAATGAGAAAATAATGTAGGGAAAATAAAAGTTGTGCTCGTTCAGGCCCTACCCCAATGCCTACGTATCCCTTTTAAGGAATCAGAGCAGCTGTAGTTCGACTCATATGTATTTTGTTAGTTTGTATTTTTTAATGAACAATATTAATTTCGCCTTCTGCCGTAACTCGACCTTTGGAGACTTACGCGTCAGCACATAAGTGAATTAACATGCTCTTTTGAAAAAGTTTGGAGAAAATGTGCCTGGGCGCACAAGAAGGTTTGAATTGGTTCGTGTTTGTTTAATGAACAATATTAATTTCGCCTTCTGCCGCAACTCGACCTTTGGAGACTTACGCGTCAGCACAAAAGTGAATTAACATATTCTTTTGAAAAAGTTTTGAGAGAAAGGCCCGAAGGCAAGAAGAGTTTGTATTGGTTGGTGTTTTTGCTTGTAGATAATAGCTAGTTAATCTCAAGGGAGAGATTTTAGTCTATTTTCCACTTATTCATGAAATGAGTCTTTGAGAATTAAACCACACCTAGGCTTGAGATGAAGAACAATAAGACCGAGAAGAGACCCGCTTATCATTTCCCATACTAAGCAAATGCATGATTCTCATCAGTAGTTTTAAAGTGTTTTGAATTTTGAAAAGGAAAAGAGAAGTTTTAGTTTTAAATGCATGTGCAAAAAGGGAAGAAAAGTCAAAGGGATACTAGCCTATTTCTAAATCTAATTTTATCATGCATTGTTAGACCTAAAGTTAGAATTTGAGGGAATTCTACCTAATGTTAGCATGCATAGTTTGCAGTAAAGCCCTACTTCTCATGGTATCTAGAAAGTAGTAAAAAACGCGATAAAGTGCATAAATGAGGAATAAAATGGGGTCACGATGATACCGAACAGAGAAGGTCCGTTGCCTCTTTGAAATCATGCAAGCAATAAGGAAATTCTATCAAAGTTGTCTCACGCAAGTGATCAAAAAAATTAATCTCCCAGCATTCCATATTGCAAAAGTTGCATCAATATTTTATCACAAAATCATAGGTAAAAATGACAACCAAAATGATTAACAAACATTAAAATAATAGAAAATTTTAATAATATTCTAAAGAGTTCAAAAATATTCTAATATTTTTGTATCATTTTTATTATTAATTAAGAGAAAAAATTAAGCTGAAAGAAAAAACTAAAATAGAAAGTTAGAAGATTCAGGGGGGTGTATGCTGGAATCCGGGGGTATAGTAGGGATCTGGGCATTGAGCCCATCGAAGGGAAGTCCATGAAGGGTTTTTTTTAATTGCTAACCTGTTGCCAACAAAATAGAGTGGGCTTAGGGAATGGTGGCTGAGTGTGGCCCAGGGATTGTTTTTTTTATAACAATAGCTTTCAGCAAAAAAAAAAAACTCAACAGGCTCAAGGAAAGGGAGGACTCAGTCCACGTTCAAAACAAACTAATGATCCAATCCATATTTTTGACATCCAACATGAAGAGGATTTAGGGTTATTATTTTCGGATCTTCATCTCTCTCGATGCTTCTTCCTCCTCAGCATTGCGCCGTTCTTTCACTCATCTCCTTTGACATCTTACTTCCATCTCGATCTCTCTGCTTCGATTCAACTTTCTCTTTGTTTCTTTCATCATCATCGTTTCAGGTTCAACGATTCTCTTCGAATCACGTCTCCGTCTCAGGCTTGTTTCGATTCGAACAACGCAAATGATCACAATATATGATGATGAGGAATAGAAGTTCTTACATACCGAAAAAACTGTTTGGCACGTCTTCAAATGTAGAAGAAAAACAACAATACAGAGGTACAATGCGTTTTGCTTTTAATTCTCCTTCATATTTTCATATTTGATTTTGTTTTATGCGTTTTTGTATGTTCGATTGCGTGCGATGTTGTGATATTGAAATTGCTGATGACCGCAGATGATTATGGTGTTTCAAATTGAAATCGAATCGTAGATGAAGATTGAAGTTGTTGAGGCCCGGAGAAGAGAAATTGAAGAGGTTCAGAAGACGGACGAAGACAAAGGTAAAAGGGATGAAGGTTGCAGATAAAGAAGAAGGAAGATTATGTACGCTGAAGAATGAAGTCAAGATTCAAGGGATATTCTCAAGAGAATGATGGTTGAAGGAATATGAAGGGAGAGTGAGTGGAGGTTGAAAGAAGGTTGAAGCTGATAATTATCTAGTTTCAGAGAGAACCAGAAGGTGAGCTTTCTCATTTTTCTCTGTAGTTTTTTCTGGTTTAATTCTGTTAATGAATCCCTCCCTCTGCAATCTCTGAATTTCTATTATATAGAGGAAGTTGTGAATGAAAACGGTTATGAAGTTGGTTACAACTTGAGAGATTTTCCATTGGATTGAGGGAGTTTGTTATATGATCAACGGTGATGTTAATTATAGTGTGAACAAAGTTCTGTTAGAGACTGTTTTGATAGTGAAAATCGGTTAAGTAGTTAGTAATGACATGTTAATTATTTAGGAAGTTAAAAGTTAGTTGGGGAAGTTATAAATTTTGTTTGAGTTTGTTAAATGTTGGGAAATTTGGTTAAGTGGTAAGGGAATTAGTTGTCTTTTTTGTTTTGGCTTTGGTTAGAAACTCTGTTATACAGTGAGAGTTAGTTCGGTATTTGGTAATGAAGAGAAGGTTAAAATCTGGCTGAAACTGTTATAAGGTTGGTTGGAAATTGTTAGGGAAGAGGTTGGAAGGTTGTTCAAAAAGTTTTCTATCCCTTCTGTAGGAGTATTAGGAAATTAATTAGGAAAAAGGTTTAGAAGCTAATGAGACAGCTTAGGGATTAACAGTTTTGGTTGAGATTCTGTTGTGAAAGAATGGTGAGATGAGAGTTGGTTACACCGGTTTTCGATTCAGTTAGAAATCTATTAACACTGTCATGAATTCTGTTGGAAACTGCTGAACTGTAAAACTATTTTCACAATTTTTTCGCATACTTTTCCTGATATTTCCTTTTTATACTTTCTGATTATTCTTCATGTGAAATATCTGATACCCTTTATTTTTCCTCTGCACTTCCTACTGAACCGAAAACTGAATTTCTGTTTTTTCTGTTATATGAATAAACCGGGTTTGGAATTGGTTATTCATTACATTTTTTATTTTTGATTTTATACTTTCCGAACATTTATTGAATTGGATAATGGATGCTTCAAACATTGTACTTTTCTTAATCTCGGGTTGTGATTGATGATATGCTTTCCCTATTGAACTTGGATGAAACTAGTAACAGGATACCACCAAAAGCAGGGGTACGACTCGAACACTTTTTTATGCTCGCCACACAGGTGAAAGGCTATTGAAATGCTTGAATGCAAACTGACTTATTCTTGCATTTATGTAGGTCTATGGTGAATCAATACCAAGGTTATAGTTGAATTAGCATAACTTGAAAGGCATGGCTAATCGAAAATGGCAATATGTTTGAAGAGGCATAGCATGAAGCAACTCGAGGGAATTGAAGTTAACTCGGGAAAAATAGGTTTAGGATAGATTTTATTATGGCTTTTAATGTAATATATTCATGAATTGGATTGAAATTGTCACCTTTTATATGGAATTTTGAATGGTTGAAAGTGTATGAAGAATGTTATTCGGATTTTTAACTTGTAATTTTATATCAAAAATATATGCTCTTTACGTATCTCCATAGCCGAAAGCAACATAAGATGAAGGCATGTTTCCATTTTTCAATGTGCCTTGGTGAATGTAACGAGACAATCCCTTGGGATATACTTTCAAATTGCAATAAACTTCGAATCAGAGGTGAACTTGAATGAACCATGGTGGTTTTTGCAATCTGCAACTTGTATTCCATATGAATTTCCTTTAAATCCTAACTTGGAACACAAATGAAACTTGGATGAAAAATTCTAAACCAATCTTCAATTAAAAAAACCAATCAATTAGTAACCGTTTGCCTTGCGAGCAACAAGCATAACAATGAACCCATAAAATTGTTCTTTGAATCCTGATTTAATTATTTTGAAATTCAATCTATAAGCCTTTGACTCGACAACCAGTGATCTCACAAAGTACCATGTATTAAAGAAAACTTTAATTTTACTTCCCACCTCCAAGCTAACTTGCAACGCAAGCGATCAATCAATTGAGAATGATAGCACCCTTGATCATAATGAATTCCCAACACCCTCCTTATATCATGTCTCACTATTCATCGAAATACCCAATGAAAATGTTGAGTAACCTCACAACCTTGATTCCTCAATTCAGATGCACAAGAAATATCCAGATGAAATATCTTTGGACCATGATTCGACAAAACCTAAATTGATTAACTGAAGAGTAGATGAATGCCATGTCATAGTCATTAATCCTGATCAAATGATCATCACACTTATCTGAAGAGACGTATTGATTCAAGGACTACGTATGCTAGGTCCCGCCCTTGAATTCTTGACAAAAAACCTGCACCCAGTTCTTCATTAGAAGATAATACCCTGCACCCAGTTCTTCATCAGAAGATAATACCCTTGTTGCTTGAGGGATAAGAAGTCCAAAAATGAGCATGAATCAAAACCCTAATTCCACTGTCTTGTACACCAAGAAGAAACAGAATAATCAACCTTATTCAATCATATACACCTCAAATCAGTCATAAACCCTAGATTGGTAGCTGTTAATCTTTTGAACCTCATATGCTCTTTTAAATGCAATGCATGCTATGTTAGTGACCTAATGGAATATATGCGAATGAATGCGAAGGTCTAAGCCGGAATAACAAGAAATTAAGAGGGCAAATTTTTGGGTGCAACACCTTGCAGTAAAAGGAATGTGCGATCCATGTGGAGTGACAATCACAACACCAATTCCTTTACCATAAGCATTCATAACTCCATCAAATATCATACTCCAACGAGACCCAGGATCCATACCTTCCTCAGGAAATGGTTCATCACAAGCTTTTACTTTCAGGAACATCACATCCTCATCAGGGAAATCATACTCCACAGACTGATGATCCTTCACTGGCTGGTGAGCAAGATAATCTGCCAACACACTGCTTTTAATAACTTTTTGAGTGCGGTATTCGATATCATATTCAGATAGCAACATCTACCAGCAGGCAATTCTCCCAGTAAGAGCAGGCTTTTCAAAAATGTACTTGATTGAATCCATTTTGGAGATCAACCAAGTAGTGTGATTCAACATATATTGTCGCAAACGTTTCGCCGCCCAGGCTAGAGCACAACATGTATTTTCCAGCATGGAATACCGCTACTCACAATCAGTGAACTTTTTACTGAGATAATAAATGGTACTCTCTTTCTTCCCTGTTTCATCCTGTTGTCCCAGAATACAACCCATGGAATTATCTAACACTGTCAGATACATAATCAACGGTCTTCCTTCAACAGGAGGGTTCAAGATAGGAGGTTTAAGCAGATATTCTTTAATACTTTCAAATTCCCTTTGGCAGTCATCCATCCATACACAACCTTGATCTTTCTTTAACAACTTAAAGATCGATTCACATGTTGCAGTCATATGGGAAATGAATATGGAAATATAATTCAAACACCCGAGGAACCCTCTGACTTGCTTTTCAGTTCTTGGAGATGGCATCTCTTGAATTGCTTTGACTTTATCAGGGTCAACTTCAATTCCTTTCTGGCTAACAATGAAACCCAACAATTTTACTGATCGAACACCGAAGGTGCATTTATTTGGATTCAAGCGGAGATGATACTTCCTCAAACGCTGAAACAACTTCAACAAATATTCTACATGCCCTTCTTCAGTCTGGGATTTAGCAATCATATCATCAACATATACCTCGATTTCGTTGTGCATCAGATCATGGAATAGAGTTGTCATAGCCCTCTGGTACGTTGCACCAGCGTTCTTCAACCCGAAGGGCATCACTCTATAACAGAATGTTCCCCAGGTTGTGATAAACGTTGTTTTTTCCATGTCCTCCAGAGCCATTCTTATTTGATTATAACTGGAAAATCCGTCCATGAACAAGAAAACTTTGAATTTTGTGTGCTATCCACTAACATATCAATATGTGGCAATGGAAAGTCATCTTTTGGACTAGATTTATTTAGATCTCTGTAATCTACGCACATGCGGACTTTTCCGTCTTTTTTGGTACTGGGACAATATTGGCAATCCATTGAGGATACATTGACATCACAAGAAAACCGATATTAATATGCTTTAGAACCTCCTCTTTGATCTTTACTGCCATATCTGGGTGAGTTCTTCTCAACTTTTGTTTGATTGGCGGACACTCTGGTTTCAATGGTAAATGGTGCTCCACAATATCTGTATCTAGACCAGGCATATCTTGGTAAGACCAAGCAAAAATATCTACATACTATTTCAACAGCTTAATCAACCTGCTTTTCACATCCGGATGCAACGATTCTCTAATCTTGTCTTCTTTCGGATCTTCTTCTGAACCCAAATTGATCACTTCGAATGGCTCTTTATATGGCTGAATGGTATTTTCCTCGTGCTCAAGCAACCGTGAGACCTCTTCTGGAATCTCATCATAGTCTTCTTCTTCGGCCCCATACACAGGACATTCAAAATTAGGAGAGGGTGCAGGGTCATTGTATTCAACAGGTTTTTTAATTAATTTGCACATATGATTTATGATTGCTTTTAAAAACTGACATACATAACAAGTGATCATGCAAATCAAATTTCAGTTATTATTTATTTTGAAAGGTTTTTTTAATTACCATTTTCCAAGAAAAAGTAGAAAATAAAGACACAATTTGGGAAACAAAGACAACTTTTATTATTGATTTTAAAAGTCACAGCAAACAGATAAGCCCTACAACATTAATACTTCCACCTTGGGCAGAGTGAAAGTTTTTCAAAAAGATTAACAAAACAAATTACTTTGAAACATGTATGCAAGAGAGAACATCAATGGTGATCTAGTTATGAACCCTAACTCCGTGCGTCACATAATTCAACATTTCCTGCTCTGTTTCATCTTCCACAATGGCATTAATCCCGAAAACAGTTGGATGAAGATAACCCCCGCTATAGAATATGTCTTGATACTTGCCTGCAGAAGACTTCGACTTCATTCTCTTACCTTTGTCATTCTTCAAAGAGAACCCCAAGCCGACTATGTTCTTGTTTATAGGTGGATCCACAATCTGTCCCCATACCTCGCTATAACCCTTTCACACAACTTTTTGTGCATCCTTAAGCGAAACCATGGAATTCTCATTTCCTCTTATGTTGTCAATGGATAAGGCTTGGAACTGGGTTCCAACAACAGCTTCATCCGCCTCCACAATGCTGAAAGAGGACAAATGAGATATCAATAATGCCTGTTCCCCATTTATGATTACTACTTTCCCTTCACGTACAAATTTCAGTTTCTGGTGTAAAGTTAAAGTGACAGCCCCTGCCTCATGAATCCTCGGCCGTCCCAACAAACAGCTATAAGCGGGAACAATGTCTATGACCTGGAAAGTTATCTGAAACAAATATGGTCCTATATGAATAGGCATGTCCACTTCACCAATAATAGATTTCCTTGATCCATCAAATGCTTTCACAATGATGCTAATCGGGCGCATATGCATTCCTTGATATTTCAACTTCATAAGAATGCTCCTCGGTATAACATTCAAAGTGGATCCATTATCAATCAACATATTGGATAGTGAATCATTCTTGTAATTCATAGAGATATGGAGGGCCAGGTTGGGATTCCTTCCTTCATCTGGTAATTCATCATCGTAGAAACTCAAGTTATTACATGACGTAATGTTCCCTATTACGCTGCTGAATTAGTCTATTGGAATATCACTCTCCACAAAAGCTTGGTCCAATACCCTCATCAAGGATCCTCTATGAGTAGAGGAGTTAATCAATAACGCCAAGATAGATATTTTTGAAGGAGTCTGCAGTAGCTTATCTACAATTCTGTAGTCGCTCATCTTGATTATCTTCAAAATATCATCCACCTCTTTCTCTAACGTAGCTCCACTAGTCTCACCCGTAGCCTTCTTGGGGTCAACATTCTCAGCAATTTTCTTTCCAGCACTAACATCTTTACGAACAACTGGTACAAATATACGACCACTGTGGGTCACTCTGCTAGTCTCAACAATATTCCCAACACCAGGCATTGGCTGGATGGGAACTTCCACTCCATCCTCTAAGATTGTAGCATTGTAGTTGTAGGGCACAGCCTTATCTAACTTGTAGGGGATAGGACCCGACAAACTAATCACCAATGGGGTAACAGCTGGCTTGCTATAATATTCAACTTCAAGATGGGCGGGTGCCCCAAAACAAGGTACAATGACGTTTACCCCTTCTTCAACATAATCAGTCATTATTGAGTCATTTCTGGAAGATAAATCCTCATCTGAGGAGAAATACTCATCTGCAGAGGCATACTCTTCATTCGACTCTTCTTTAGTCAAGTAAACCTCAATCAAATCAACTTCATGGTAATCATCCCTTTGACCCGTAACCTTGATAGTTCCATTATCTAACAACAACTGAACACCTTTCTTCACAATTGAACATCCTCGGGAGTCCCAGCAGCAAATTCGGCAAGATCCATACTGGTGTTCTACCTGACCAGCCATATGGAAGAAAGTAGCATGCAATTGCACAAGGTCCTCATTCATATACTCTACATCAAAAATTCTGAATTCTCCAGGACATCCAGAAACCATATTCACCTCCTCTTCATACTCTGCCCTAGGCCTAATTATGTGGATGGGGCCCTCATCCATCATCTCCTGTAAATCAGCCTTTATCTTATCGCAACCATGTATGTCTGTACTGCGAATAACACAACCGGAATGGTCATGTGTATATTAGCTAAATTCATAGAGGTCTGCATGCATTTTCACCAAATATCCTCTAACCTAATTAATATCAAAAATCCAGAAGTCGCCTGGACAACCGGCCACCATATTCACAACATTTACTCCTCCATGCTTGGGTAGAGGATTGTCTTTCACATTAGGACCCATATCCTTGAAAGATAGAATACCATACTTCACCAATTTCTACACCTCAGTCTTCAAAGGATAACAATTCTTAACATTATGCCCTGGTGCTCCCTGATGAAAAGCACATGTTTGGTCTGCCTTGTAATACCAAGGCAATGGTGATGGTACATCGAGAGGTGGTCAGGTCTGAACCAGCTTCTTCTGAATCAATGCCGGTAGTAACTCTGTATAGCTCATAGGAATAGGGTCATAACTCTCCCTTCTCTGATTATACCCTTGATTCCCCTGCTGGGACAGTCTCTGATAAGCAACGGTAGCTAGAGTTGCACCCACAACTGGAGTAACTGAGGCGACTTGCTGATGACACTGATAATTCCTTCTAGGAGTATTAACCCTCCTCTCTTGCATAACAACATTTGCATCCCTTACTTCTTCTTGGTAAACCCATAAGATGGCTTCTTCACACCTGCAAAGCCTTCACTTCTCGTTAAACGACCCTCTCTTACATCCTCTTCTAAGCGGATACTCATTCCTACCATTTCAGTAAAGTCAATTGGCGCACTTGCTACCATCCTCTCGTAGTAGAAAGAATGCAGAGTTTTCAAGAAAATCTTAGTCACCTCCTTCTCTTCCATGGGAGGGATCACTTGGGCGGCTACCTCACGCCATCTCTGTGCATATTCTTTGAACAATTCCCTGTCTTTCTAAACCATGGCCCTAAGTTGATCATGGTCAGGCGCCATGTCCATATTGTACTTGTATTGTTTGATGAACGCTTCTCCCAAATAATTGAAAGTATGGATGTTAACACTGTCCAAACTCATATACCATTTCAACGCAGCACCGGTCAAACTATCATGAAAAAAGTGAATCAGCAGACGCTGATCATCAGTATGGGTAGACATTCTCCTTACATACATCATCAGATGAGCACGAGGGCAAGTGTTTCCCTTGTACTTCTCAAACTTCGGGACCTTAAACTTAGCAGGTATCTTAACATTTGGGAGCAAGCATAATTCATTCACATTTATCCCAAATAACTCTTTTCCCTTGAGGGCCTTCATCTCTTTCTGCATCTTGTCAAACTGTTCTTGAAAATCATCCATTCTGTCATAAGGACCCAAGTCTTCACTTGGTGGAGGGAAAGGACGACACACATCCTCATTAACAAATAGGACCATATTCACCGAAGGAGGTGCAACAAGAGCAGCATGCACCACATGAGGTGTAGGAGTATCAATAGTCTGAACAACTGGAGTATCTTGAGAACCAAGGGTGAAAACTTCAGGCACAAAAGTATCTGGCATTCCCTATGGATAACCTTGAGGCATGCGGTTTTGAACAACAACTAGAGTAACAGATACGGGAACAATCAGAGCTTCAATAGTTGCCCTTGTTGGTTGAGGTTGGACACTCGGTAGCTGATTCTGAGCAGCCACCAAAGATTCCATCAGAGTAGTAAGATTGGCCATGCAGGCCTTCAAAGCAGAAACCTCCTCGCGCAGCTCGCGATTCTCTTGTTCTAAGTTGTCCATCTTCTTTCTGAAACTAGCCCGAGTGTTGTAGTGGTGAGTCAGCTTGCTGAACAAAGTAAAGAAGCTTGGTAAGACACCTGGATATGCATAACAAATGCAAAAAATATGTGCAATATAATGCATGATATACAATGCACATGATTTTATTTTGTTATTTAATATTTCAAGGGATTTAAAATTTATGGGCATATTGCAAATATCAAAGTAATAACGCATTTGAAATACTGAAATTTTTTATTATAACTACTCCAAAATGGATTACAAGTTTCAATGATCCCAAGTATAAGATGAAAATAAAATCTAAAACCCTGAGAAGTAAAGCTAATGGAGATCACTCTATACGCTGGCGCTTCCCTGTGAGCCTAGCAATCTGAGCCTTCAACCTCTGGTTTTCTTCCGCATATCTAGTGGCAACCTCCTTCCAATCACCTGAATCAGGGAGTGAGCAAATAGCATATGACCGAGGTTTAGGAGAAAATAAATCCCCTTGCCTCTCCATGGTATCTACAGCCCGTCTCTTAAGAATCTCAATCAAGTCGTCTTTCTCCTTCAAGTCTGCTCTATAGGAAATCTCTAAAGTTTGGTACTTATTCTTTCAAGCGTCCTTTTCCTGTTGCATCCTGACCAAAGCAAGCTATAGCTCTTCTAGATCATCTAATATGGGAGGTGTGGTCTTCACAAACATATCAGGCATAGGTGTTTCCCGGGAATACGACATCTTCAACTGAATAGCTCTCGTTTGGACCCAATGAAGATATGGCTCAAAATAAACAACACCCCTAGGTACCAAATCCTTCCTACTCTTCTTATGAATGCGACGCCAGGCCTTCGAAATCTGCTCCCTAGCTTCCCTATGGTCTTCTCCTTCCTTCAGAAAGAAACTACTCAAATGAATACTATTTGCTTTATCCCTCATCGGATAACCAAGCTGTCGTCGTGCAAGAACAAGGTTATAGTTAATTCCCCCCTTTGTACCAAGAAGAGGTACATTGGGGAAACTACCACAACTGTCAATAATCTCTATATCCTGGTAAGCCCTATGATACCAATCAATATCTGAGTGAGTAAGTGCCTTGATCTTAGGAGTCCAACGGGGTTCCTTCTTAACATCCCAAAAAGCATCAGACTGAGGCATATGAGGGATAAACCACTGGTACAACAGGAGCGTGCAACAGATAATCATCCCCCCATGATAAGAATTCCGAAGATGAATAGAGTAATAAGCATCACCCAACAAGGTAGGAACTGGGTTTCCAATCATGAAGATCCTGATAGCATTAATGTCAACAAACTTGTCCATATTAGGAAATAAGAACAACCCGTAAACAAGTAGAGCAAAGATGGCCTCAAAAGCGACTGTACTCTTAATCCTAGCAAAGTAGCGAGCTTTCTCCAATAAGAACTGAGCTAGTAATCCTCTAATCCATCCTTTGGTAGTCATATGGGCTTTCACCTCAGACTTCCCCAGATGAATCAAAGCAACAATCTCGTGTGGTTTTGGCTCACCCTCCAAACCAATAAAAGGAACACGATCGGTAACAGGTAAATCCAATAGATAAGAATACTCCTCCACTGCAGGCATCAACTGATAGTCGGGAAAAGTAAAGTAATGATACATCGATCATAGAACTGGACCAAGGTCGAGAGAATACCCTCCTTCATCTTCAGCTTCATGAGAGGAATGATGGATCCATACTTCTTCCGAAAATCTACAGAACACTCAATCTTGGGAATTAGGCTGATCAACTCATCTATCTTGGGATCCTTGAAACTGTACTTCCCGGTCTTTCTCTTTCCATAATCCATGGTTAAAAAGTACCTGAGATATTCACAAATGGTCATTTTTTAAATCCCTTGAAATAAGATTTCTTCAAAAGATGCTTATGAGTGCATGGATGCATTATGCAACAATCACACATAAGATCACACATATAGGGTTCATAGGTTCAATGTCACGAGCATGAGGTCGAAGGTACTACCCATAAGGTATTGGTCTAAAAGTTATCACGTGCCAAACAAGGTTCTAGAAGTTCCCAGAGTCTACATCCTTTCTTCGGATATTACCAACTTCCCGATTAACTTGGTAATTAGTAATATTCTCAAGAAAAACTCGTCCGAGCGTAGTATCACGTGACAACTATTTTCGAATTACTCTGTCATAGCTTCCGCACTACACCTAAAAGGCCAAGATGGGTTAGGTATTCTACGGTCCTCAGCTTCAGCAGGCTCCCAGGTCGAAAGCAGTACGTCTTCCCAATTACTCGGTAAACGACACTACAATAAAAGGGGCCTCCACTGAGTGGGGGATCTCATGCCTCCTTTTTTGGGATTACTCCCTCAAAGTTAACATGACTATACCGCCAGTCCTATCTTAAAGTTTGCCCAAGTCCGGGTATAGGACATATAAGCAATCACCAAGCACCCTAAAAACCAGACAAATCTAGATAAACATATATAAAACATATAACACATAAACAACAATAGCACATATACAGATATAAACAAAGATAGGCTCAACCCAGTTAGGGATGGACCGACAAGAGTTCAATCTGTCCCCAGTGAAGTCGTCATTTTTCTGTAGCGGTAGAAATGTTAAAGACTAAACCATTGGATTAACTTGACTTATATAGATCAAAAATAAAAATCGCCACTGCGCTTTATTGTTTCCAAAGGAATGAGAAAAGAGCGAATAACCCAAAAGAGGGGGAAAGATTCAAGGTAAGGGGGTTGGTTATGCAAAGGGAAGGTATTAGCATCCTAAACATCCACGGTACTCCGTAGGAACATCTTTGTAAAATCTGTATGTTTTGGCTATGAAATGTTGTGTAAAAAAAGGATGGTTGAGGTGAGAAAAGAAATATATTTTTATGGCCTTTTGCACCCGCCGCGGTTACGAACCTTTAGTGCCTACGTACCACCTTTTTATGCGATAGGGGACCAGGGTACACGTAGTTCCTCTTTAAATTTTTTTAAAATGTAAGTGTGTTGGTTCATTTTATGAGATAAGACATCATCGTCATTGTCCTTGTGGAAAACATACTTACTACCCACAATCACGAGAAAGGAGAATTTGCATCATCTCAAAGTGGAGGACATGGCTTGGATATTAAAATAAACAATGCCTCACTCAACACCCAAGTGGAAAATATCTCTCTTCACTACATATTGTAGAAGTATAGTTGTTTGCATCACTACAAGGATTGACAAGAGTCCAATCTTTTGAGAAAAGTTTTTAAAACAAAAAGCCAAAGTGGCAAAATGGCTTGAAATAAGATTGATTGACTTTTAGTCTTCTCACAAAAAATTCCAAAGTATTATTAAGTTGATTGAAGTTTATTTATGAAAATGTTTTGAAAATTCATGGACCTAAGTCCAAGTTTATTATTAAAGTGGTTCAAGTTAAAAAAAAACAATAAGAGTTTTCAAAAGGAGGGAGAATATTTTTGAAATTAAATAAGATGGGTGGATAAGAAGAGACTATCCTAAAGCATAAGGTAAAAGCTAGGGATAGGAACCATGTAACCAACAAGAAGTCAATAGTTGACATTATGACTCAAGATAATATTCCCATTCTTTATATTAAAACCAAGTAATCAAAGATACTAGACCTCTTGAGAGAACCAAACTTCAAGTGTATTAAGTCGTCACAAAAATTGGACACAGTAACGGCTGTATATGGGTGAATTCCAGATTACAAACAAAGAGTGTAATCACAATAACCTGCATACAAAACAAACAAAAAACCCAATGTCTTGAGGTAAACCTTAAGAGCTCCAGACAAAATAATCAGATAAGGTCACAAGGTCTCCAATCATAGGCCAAGGTTTCTAATCTTAAGTCCAAGAAGTCCAATGCTCCATAATGTCAAGGAATGTAACCAAATAGTCCAAGTATCATTAAGGATTTTATGGTTCATATTGATTATTAAGTATCTTAAGAAAAGAAAAGAAAAGCTCAAGTGAGCAAAATAAAAATGACAAGTAAATGCTCAAATGAGCAAAGATGAAAATGACATGAAATGTAAATGCTAAAGATAAATAGTGCATAAAAATAAAAGGGGCATATAATAAAAATATAGGATAAAGTCAATTATTGGTGAATAGTGGTTAGTTGGATGATCATCTTGAAACTTACATTTGGAACTCATTAGAGGATTGGTAAAACCAAAGCCTGCACACAACAAGTTGCATTTGCTTTTTGTCAGGTATATCATCCATTTGGAATCCTCATAAGTACCATTTAATGATCAATGATGTTTAAGTGATCCGTGTTGACCAAAGGTGTTGTAGATCCATTAGAGGATTGGTAGAACCAAAGCCTCCACACAATGAATCTCAAGGTTATTGGATCAAAGAGATCAAATTAACATACTTAGGCTTGCAAACATAAGTTTGGGCCACAAATGATCATTTATTCGAATCGGGACAAAATTTAGCGCTATGTTAAGCAATCGTAAGTGGACTTATATAGAAGTCGCACCTATTTCGAGGCCAGTCAATAGTAATCTATGCACCATTTATTTCGAGACATGATATAGAGATCATGCTCCAATAACACTTAATGCAATAAGAAAGGGATGAGATGAAGAGGGGTGAGAGATAATATACAAACCACTTTTGAATTTAATTTAATCAAACTATTATTAAAATCATTCATCCATTTTTGTGGAGTTAGACTCAACAACATGGATCCAATGATATTAATAAAGTTCATGATTAAAAATTTAACCCAAGATCAACCAGAAAATAGTCACAAAATAATATTGCATTTTAATATATACAAAAAAAAGGTTTTAAAAAATGTTTTAAAATAGAAATAAAAGAGAAAAATATGAACTATGTTCAAATTAATCAAGAAATAAAAAGTAAGACCATAGAAAAATCAGAAATGGACTCAAATATTTTTATAAATTTTTGATATATTTTTTAAAGTCAGAAACTATTTTTAACAATAAAAGAAATGAGTAAAATAAACCAAAAATGATAAAAAATAACAAAGTCAAAAACAAAAATAAAATAAGGTCACCAATATTTGTCACAATATCATTGGATTATTCCATATTTTTTCAGAATTTAAAAATGCATGAAAGTATTTTTAAACATTTAAAACAATTCAAATAAATTGAAAATTTATAAAAAAATACCAAAACACAAAATTAAATTGTGAAAAAGTAAAAACCAGAAAGAGAATAATCAAAAATATTCTTCATAATTTTTTCAGATTTTTGGGACTTAAAATGATTTTTCTATGATTTTTTGAAGTTTAAAACAATTAAATATAAAAATCAGAAAAGAAAAGAAAAGTCAAAAATATGTGGACCATTGGATGAGAGTCAAAACACGTTAGTAATCAAATCCAAGGGATCTAGCGTGCTGTGCATATCATGGTCATTAATGAATAATGCATAGGATCATTAATTAAATCAGATTTTTGAAAAACACAGATGACACGTCTTCATTGGTTGGAAGATGACACGTTGGTCATCTTCAACCTCCAGCCAGTCCCAAAACCAGGTTACTCAATCTGTAAAATTAGAGCACGAGACCTATGCCATTCACTCTGTCTCTTTAAGACAAAGACAACCACACCTTCGCGACAAATTTATATAAACTGTAGCTCAAGCAACTTGGAAGGAAAGTTTTGAAAAGGGATTTGAAATTTCATGGTAAAAACATGTTTCCAGTAAAAAGGTAGGGTTGTGACTAGAACCAGGGAAATGAGAGCATCACAATGATATCAAAGTTTTGAGAAATTGATGAAGGAATCTACCTATTAAAGTTGAGTTGCAGGGCTCTGAAACTGGACTTCTATGGAGTAATATAGGGTACGATTCTTGAATGTAATTATATGGTTAGTGTTGTACCCTAAAATTTTCCCTCTCACTTATCAAGAATTTTCTCACAAGATCTCCTTTGGATCAAGACTACATTTGGGTTAAGCAGCTCAAGACACCTCCTCAAGCACTGATAATTGAAATTAGGGTTTGAGTTTGCACAAGGATTTTGGAACTTCCAATGCCCCATATGACTTTCATGGATCATTATGGACCCCAAGATTGTTCATGTCAAGTGTCAAGCTTTGGATCACACTTTTGATCACTCAATTGAACAATTGACCTAAAAATCAACTATATTGGGGAAAATGTCAACCATGGCCAATTTACAGTCAAACTTCATAATTTTTGATCCACATCAATATCTTAGACTCATATGTATTATTTGATCAAGTTTGGACCACAATTCCTCAAGAAATTTGATTAAATCATCAAAAGGGTAAAATAGTCAAAATTAGGGTTTTGACTGAGAAAGGGCAATTTCTGATTTTTGGCATAAACAAATAATAAATTGGTTTGAAGCATGATTTCAAGAGTTCAATTGCATCATTTTGACCTAATAACACGATTCAAAACATTACAAATCCATTGGATTGACAGATGAATTTTTCAGTCAACTGATCAAAAGTCAACTATATACTAAAAAGTCAAACTTTGACTTTTTGGTCAAAGTCAAGTGCCAAAGGTCATCATTCATCAAAACATGTCAAAATATGAAACTTTTCCATCAAGAAATCAAGGATTTAAGGTTTTGTTTTGAAAAGTTGAAATATCTTAACTTAGAATTTTTTCTAAGTATAAAAAATTTCTTATTTTTTCTCAACTTTGAGCCAAATTTTCACCATGATGCAAGATGATTCAAAGAAAACTTCCAACATAAAAGTTGTATATCTCCATGAAATCTACAAATTTTCTTCACATAATTTTTCCTAAAAATTCTTGGATCTCAAGATATAATTTTGTGAATACATGCTCATGAACTAAAAATAACTTAGTGAAATTTTGCCCTAGGTAGGCAGATTTTTGACCTAACTTCATGGCAATTTTTTCACATGGTTCCAAGAGGAATTTTCAAAATCAATTCAAAGATGAGTTTTAGAGCACATTTCAAGCTTTCCAAAATGTCAAAGAACTCCTTGAGATAATTCTTGAGTAGGGAGAATCGAAGATATGAAGTTGGTAATTTGTCACTTGGATTTCAAGCCATTTTGTGAAGAACATTGGATCCAATCCTCAAGAATGCTGAACAAATCCTACTTTGAGGGCTTCTAAATTGACTTTCACTCCATAATTAAATGTTTTCACAGCTGTTGGAAGCTTTAAGTGATAACGCAATTTTATATAGTATATTTGATTTAATTTTCATAGGTAATGTTAGTATTTTTATTTAATTATTTCATTTTATTTCCATATTACGCCGGTATTTTTATTGTTTCAGGTATTTCATTTTATTTAGACAAAGTGAGCAAAGTGAAGAAATTGAGAGAATTATTGGACTAAGTGTGCAAGAAATGAAGAGAAGGGGTGTGCAAAGCAATGATGATGGATCAAAAAGGGTCTATTATCTCCAAACGGGCCCAAACGAATTCAAACCCACGCAGGCAAGAAAACCCTAAAAGCGCATGCAAGAGTGAGACGCACGTCTCAACTCTTCTCCTACAATTGAGGCGCCCGCCTCGGACTTTCCCCTTAGTGGGAGGCGCCCGTCTCAGCATGGTCAATGGAGAACAAGTCAATTGAGGCGCCCGTCTCAACGTGGGCAAGGAAAAACGAGAAATTAAAGGATAAGTGGGACACAAAAATATCTGAAGAGGTGGTTATGTTCGAGAACTATAAGAGGACATTAGAAAGTGAAAATTGGATCGTTTTTTGCTTAGAATTTTTCCAGTTTTCAGAATTTTTACTTTCATTGCATTTACTAGTTTCCAGTGTAATTCGATTCCTAGTAGTTATTTTTCCAGCCAGTTTTCTTTTCCTTTTCGAATACTTAGAATTTATTCCCGTTGAAGAACGAAGATTCTGTACGGATTGATTCAAGCTTCAAAGATTGTTTCCAGCATTATTTAATTCAGGTTCCTTATTTATATGCTTTAATTAATTATTTGCATGAGAATATTTATTTAGCCATGAATTTATTTATGATTGTTAATTCCTTTAATGTATCCATGTCTGTTTTTATGAGTATGTCTGGCTAAATCATTTAAATATCGGTATGTAACGAGTTAATTTGAATGGATCCGGAATAAACAGGCTTGATCATATTTTATAAAATAAACACTTTTTCTGATTTAGTTATCTAGTTTATTTTGTTAAAAAGGTTTAGAAACCAACAGAGCGAAAGTTTGAGGTTAATAAACCGACTAAGATTAGAAACCAATAGAGCGACAGTTTGAGGTTTAGAATCAGATAGTAGATACTAGGTATTGTTTTTAAAGACTGCGACAGCGTTTTAAAACCAATTAAACTTTATTTATTTTCAAAAAGTAATTTTAAAATCAATGGGATAGCGAAAGCATACATCAGAGTTCAAAATTATAATTTACTTCAATAGAGCGAAAGTTTGAGAATAGATTTTTGAATAAATACTTTTTGCTGAAAAAGATATTATTATCATTTTTGGAAAACGAGCCTGTGGAAAGCCGGATTCCTTAGTGTTAACGAAGTACATACCGATATTCGCATTATTATTATTTCAATTAGAATTAAGTTTTATTACCCAGAAATTTCCCAAATTAATTATTCGATAGCTATAGCTTTACACAGTAGTTTAGGTTACGTTAGTTCGATTTATAGTCCCTTAGGTTCGATATCTTTTAAAACTACGCGATAGGGCTGTATACTTGCAGTCTCCCGATTAATTTAGACGATAAAGTCGCGATCAAGTTTTTGGCGCCGTTGCCGGGGACTATTTAAGTTGATATCGTAATTTTATTACGAAGTATAGACTATAGCAACTATTTCTTTTCCCTCTGTGTATGCCAAATACTCGCTCTCAAGGCGCGCCTTTGCATATACCTATATACGATATCGAGCGTTACCTTAGATTAAGGAGACGAATTCAAGAGTATTTAGAACGGAACAACCTTCCTCCGACCAAACTTCCTGACGTTGAAGAACTCAAGAAGATGGCTGATCCTGATGCTCCTTCTCCTCGTCCTCTTAAGGACTATGCTGTTCCTTCTCAAGCAGAGCCTCATAATAGTATTGCTGCTCCTGCTATCGCTCGAAACGATTTCGAGCTAAAACCTTCGCTTCTTTCCGCCGTTCAGCAGAACCAGTTTTCTGGAGCTCCTACTGACGACCCGAATCTTCATTTGTCAGTGTTTGTGCAGTACGCAGACACTGTGAAAGCTAATGGTGTTAACCCCGAGGCGATACGATTGCGCCTATTCCCTTTTTCTCTCAGAGACAGAGCTCGCGCATGGATCCAATCTCTTCCCTCCAACTCAATCACCACATGGGATGAGTTGAAGAAAGTCTTCTTGGCTAGATATTTTCCTCCAAGCAAAACTGCTATGCTCAGAGCCAATATCAATGGTTTCACACAAAAAGACAATGAATCACTCTTTGAAGCTTGGGAACATTATAAGGACATGCTTAGACTTTGTCCTCATCATGGTTTAGAAGAATGGCTGATCATTCACACGTTCTACAATGGTCTCTTGTATAATACGAGATTGACTATAGACGCCGCAACTGGTGGCGCATTGATGAATAAACCATATACTGAAGCAAGACAACTTATCGAAAGCATGGCTCAAAACCATTACCAATGGGGTACGGAGAGAGTTAGCGTAGAGAAATCTCAAACGAAAGGTGCCATGGTTGAAGTGAATAGTCTGGATCAAGTCAACGCTAAAGTGGAAGCTCTCACTCAAAAGCTCGAGAATCTTACCACCGCTCCCGCAGCTACTGTTGCTGCAATTGCTCAAACTTGCGACTTATGTGGTATTCAATCACATCTTGCTCCAGAATGCCCACTTTTAACAGGAGTTCCAGTTGAACAAGGGAATTACGTACAGGGTAATCCTTACAGCAACACATATAACCCTGGCTGGAAGAATCATCCTAACTTTTCATACAAGAGTAACAACGCGTTATACGCACCTGGACAAGCTCCTGCTACACCACCTGGTTATCCTAAGGCTATCCCAAATCATCCTAATAATGGTCCTAACACGTCTAATGCTCCTAGGAAGTCTAATTTGGAAGTCATGATAGAGCACTTCATCGCTACTCAATCCCAAACCAATAATACTCAATCCCAGACTAATAAGGATGTTCAAAATCAGAATATACACATTAATGAGCAGATTAAGCAATTATCTAACAAGCTTGATGCTTTAGCTACACATAATAAAATGTTAGAAACACAAATCTCTCAGGTAGCTCAACAACAAGCGGCTTCTGCTGCTCCTGCTGGCTCATTTCCTGGACAGCCTCAACCTAATCCCAAAGGACATGCAAATGCTGTTATCTTAAGAAGCAGAACATAGTATGATGGACCTGTAGATCCCATAAATAATAACCCAGCTATGCAACAAAATTATGATAAACAATCTGAAACTAAAGATAAAGAAGAAAAGGGAAATCAGAGAGATAATAATGAAGATACCACGCAAAAAGATGAAACTTATGTACCCCCACCACCTTATAAGCCTCGTATCCCATACCCTTAAAGGTTAGCTAAAACTAAGAATGTGGGTCAATTCAAGAAATTCGTGGATCTTCTGAAACAACTTAATGTTACAATTCCTTTTACCGAAGCTATAACTCAAATGCCCTCCTACGCTAAATTCCTTAAAGAGATTCTATCCAATAAGAAAAAGCTAGAGGATAACGAAACCGTCATGCTTACTGCTGAATGTAGTGCAATTATTCAAGACACAATGCCTCCTAAACTCAAAGACCCTGGAAGTTTCTCTATTCCATGTGTAATTGGCAAATTTGTCATAGATAAAGCTTTATGTGATCTTGGAGCCAGTATAAGTGTGATGCCGTTATCTATATGCAAGAAACTTGAAATGGGAGAACTCAGACCAACCAAAATGTCCGTTCAATTAGCAGATAGGTCAATTAAATATCCTGCGGGAGTTCTCGAGAATGTTCCTGTACGCATTGGCCAATTCTATATACCAACCGATTTCATTATCATGGACATAAGGGAGGACGAAGTTACCCCAATCATTCTTGGAAGGCCTTTCTTAGCTACAGCCGGTGCAATTATAGATGTAAAAAGAGGAAAACTTACTTTTGAAGTAGGTGAAGAGAAAATCGAATTTATCCTCTCTCAATTCCTGAAAGCACCTGCAATTGAAGATACTTGTTACTTCATGGATATCATCGATGAATGTAGAAAAGAAGCTGAGCTTGAAAATGAAGACAATCTCGATGAAAATCTGATTAGTAATCTAAGTGAATGCTTAGTTATAGCACCAGATCCTACACAATGTTTAAGGAAACCATCCCTAGAACTCAAAACACTTCCTAAAAATCTAAGATATGAATTCCTAGATTTCGAACTCGAACGACCAGTGATAGTCAACACAGAACTTGGCGAAAACGAAACTGAAAAACTTTTACAAACTCTGAGAAAATATCCAACAGCCTTAGGATATAATATCACTGATCTTAAAGGAATAAGTCCCTCTATCTGTATGCATCGCATTATGCTAGAAGAAGATTGTAAAACTTCAAGAGAACACCAGAGGAGACTAAACCCGATTATGAGCGAGGTTGTGAAAAAGGAAGTTATGAAGTTGTTAGAAGCAGGAATCATATATCCTATATCTGATAGCAAATGGGTTAGCCCTGTGCATGTTGTACCTAAGAAAGGAGGTGTCACAGTAGTCGAAAATGAGAAAGGAGAAATCATAACTAAAAGAGTCGAATCTGGATGGAGGATGTGCATCGATTATCGTAAACTTAACAAAGCCACCAGAAAAGATCATTTCCCTTTACCATTTATTGATCAAATGTTGGAACGTTTAGCTAGACACTCTCATTTCTGTTTCTTGGACGGTTATTCAGGTTTCTTTCAGATACCTATTCATCCTAATGACCAAGAGAAAACAACTTTCACATGCCCTTTTGGAACCTTTGCTTATAGAAGAATGCCATTTGGTTTATGCAATGCTCCTGCAACTTTTCAAAGATGTATGATGGCAATATTTGCTGATTTTCTGGACAATATTATGGAAGTCTTCATGGACGATTTTTCCGTCTGTGGGCAAAGCTTTGAAGAATGTTTAGAAAATTTAGAAAGGGTATTAGAACGTTGTGTGAAGGTTAATCTAGTGCTTAATTGGGAGAAATGCCATTTTATGGTACAAGAAGGAATTGTTGTAGGACACATTATATCCAAAAGAGGAATTGAAGTCGATTCTGCTAAAATCGAAGTTATTGAGAACCTTCAACCTCCAAAAACTGTTAGAGAAATCCGAAGCTTTTTAGGACACGCCGGTTTTTATCGACGATTCATTAAAGATTTCTCTAAGATAACTAAACCCCTAACTGAGCTATTAATGAAAGACGCTGAATTTATCTTCAACGAAAAATGTTTAGAAGCATTTCAAACACTTAAGAAAGCATTAATTTCTGCACCTATAATGCAAACTCCAGATTGGAATGAACCTTTTGAAATAATGTGTGATGCAAGTGACTATGCCGTAGGAGCTGTTTTAGGACAGCGAAAGGATAAAAGACTCCACGTCATATATTATGCAAGCAGAACCCTGGACGAAGCGCAGATGAATTATGCTACAACCGAGAAAGAATTCTTAGCAATGATCTTCGCATTAGACAAGTTTCGTTCCTACTTAGTAGGATCCAAAATAATAATATACACTGATCATGCTGCTATTAGATATCTCCTAGCCAAAAAGGACGCTAAACCTAGGCTCCTGAGATGGATATTGCTACTACAAGAGTTTGATTTAGAAATCAAAGATAAGAAAGGAACCGAAAACGTGGTAGCAGATCATCTCTCTAGACTAGAAAATCTTAAACATGAACAAGTGCCGATCGATGATGAATTCCAGTATGATAAACTAATTGCCCACTTGGAAGACACAGAACCAGATAAACTCATGGAAACCACCTTAGCCGTCTCCTCAGTGCCTTGGTATGCCGATTTCGTAAACTACCTCGCTGCAGGCGTTTTACCACCTGAACTTACCTACCAACAGAAGAAGAAATTCTTCCATGATCTTAAACAGTATTATTGGGATGAACCTTTACTTTTCAAGAGAGGTCCCGATGGAATTTTCCGCCGATGTGTGCCAGAAGAAGAGATAGAAAACATTATAAAACACTGTCATTCTGCACCTTACGGAGGACATGCGAGTACATCCAAAACTTGTGCAAAGATTTTACAATCCGGTCTCTATTGGCCTAATTTATGGAAAGACGTACATGCCACCATCTTAAAATGCGACCGGTGCCAACGCACCGATAATATATCTAGACGTGACGAAATGCCACAAAAAGGCATTTTAGAAGTCGAAATCTTTGATGTGTGGGGGATAGACTTTATGGGACCCTTTCCATCTTCATCCGGTAACAAGTATATACTCGTGGCTGTGGATTATGTCTCAAAATGGATCGAAGCTATAGCTTCTCCAACAAATGACACCCGAGTGGTAATTAAGCTGTTCAAGAACATAATTTTTCCTAGGTTCGGTGTACCCAGACTCGTTATAAGTGATGGTGGATCTCATTTCATTTCCAAAATCTTTGAAAAATTATTAGGAAAATATGGAGTTCGACATCGCATAGCTACACCTTACCATCCTCAAACTAGCGGAAAAGTTGAAGTTTCAAATTGCGAGATAAAACAAATCCTCGAAAAAACTGTCGCTACGTCCAGAAAGGACTAGTCCTTTAAACTTCACGAAGCTTTATGGGCTTATAGAACTGCCTATAAAACTCCCATCGGTACCACCCCTTTCAAGCTTATTTATGGTAAGTCATGCCATCTCCCAGTTGAGTTAGAACACAAGGCCTATTGGGCCATTAAGAATCTAAACTTAAGTTACACTGCCGCTGGAGAGAAGCGTATCCTGGATATTAATGAATTGGAAGAACTTAGACAGGATGCGTACGAAAATGCTAGGATTTACAAAGAGCGCACAAAGAAATGGCACGATAAGCATATATCTAGGAAGAATTTTAACATAGGTGACTTGGTATTACTATTTAACTCACGATTAAAATTATTTCCTGGAAAATTACGATCTAGGTGGTCCGAACCTTTTGAAATTACTCGAGTTTATCCAAGTGGTGCAATAGAGATTAAGGGACCTTCGATTGAACCGTTTATAGTAAACGGGCAGCGTTTAAAACATTACCACCTAAATGAACTCGAGGGAACTTCTCAAACGATAAATCTAGACGAGCCACACGCTCGATTAGAAGCCTAGTTTTTAGTCTTATTTGTCGAGCTTACGACATAAAACAAAGCGCTTTGTGGCAGACAACCCACCGTTTTTTATTTATTTCTTTATTTCCTTCTTCTTATTTTTCATTTCTTCTTTAGGCTATTTTTAACAAAAATAAAAAAAAACAAAAAGATGTCATCTATTGTCGAGATTCCCATATAATCTCTCCAAGACATGATGGTCGGTTTACATTGGTGATAAATCGTCGTCCAATTCCTGATATTGTGTTACCTTGTCCGAATCGTATCGACGTCTGAGTCCGTGCAAATTGGCGTTATGCTCTTGATGCACCTGCCGCCCAACAACCAGATAATCCCGCTGCAAATTTCGCAGCCATGCAGGCTCATATGCTTCGTCAAGATCAGTTGTTCCATGCCATGCAACAAAACCAGGCTGAGACTTTATGTCTCGTACAAGAATTACAACGTGATCAACAAGAGATGCGACGCGAACAACAACAATATGCCTTTCGCCATGATCGTAACCTCGAATCTTTGCAAGCTCGCATAGCAGACGCACTTCATCTTAATGATTCTAATTCTGACGTAGGACGAAGACCCCGTACTAGAGGACGAAGAACAAGAGCTCCTGATTCTCAAAGAAACGAGTGATCGCCTTTCTCTTTTCATCTGATTCTCCTTTGTTTTTATCGCATTGAGGACATTGCTCCTTTTAAGTATGGGGGAGTCAGATCATTTCCTTGTTCATTTCCATTTCCCTTGCTCTCTTTGTAGTATTTTTCCTTTTATTTATTTTCTTGTATTGCAAAATTTCAATTCAATAAAATACTTATTTATGCAAATTTTAATCTCTTATACAAAAATTTAAATTTGTGCTTACTCGAATTCCCCCTATTTCTTGAGCCATAACGAATAAAATAAAACAATTTTAAACACGCATTTATAAAACATTATTCAACTAGTATTAAGGTTGCCTATTATAAATAAGAATTCGAGCAACTTAGCAAAATTGCTATCGTCTTAACACTTCAAAACCCCCGATGTGTTGGATCGATTTAAGTACTTATTATACCAAAACCTTTAAAACTTAGTTTTAGATTAGCCCCGAGTAGTTTATTAAGCAGTCGGCACCGCCATAAAACACAAACTACGTGGAGAGCTGATGAATATAAGTGATTGATCAAATATTCTTAAGAAATTGCTTTTATCTGAAGATGCACTTATTAAGTTAGATGATCCTTACCAAATCATTTAATCCAACAGTTGCAGAAACTATAAATTTAAATGCATAATAATCCATTATAAATTGGTTCAGTGGTCCCTGGTGCTGAACTTGGTAGGGCGAATCACGGTTCGATCCCCCGCAATTTTTAATTGGAAAAAGGGAGTACCATATGATTAAATTACCAGAACTCCTAGCTGGCTTACTAAGATCAAATTCACTAACCAGTTACTCCACTATGTGCGTGTAAGGTAAAGGGCTTAATGTGATTGCACTAGAATGAAAACGGGTGAAATAAAACATAGTATTAGGTTAAGCTATAATGATATGACTTAAATTGGTCTGCTTAAATGGGATTATCCAGTGTTCCTACGGTAACTTTGGTGTTTAAGTTCGACTTAAATTCTCTAACAAAAAAAATTTTTTTTTTCAACTTGCAACCTGGTACGAAGTGATGCATGCTTTTATATCTGTGTTTAACTGCGCGTCAGTGATTTTCACCTTTTCACTTTTGCTTGAGGACAAGCAACGATTTAAGTATAGGGGAGTTTGATAACGCAACTTTATATAGTATATTTGATTTAATTTTCATAGGTAATGTTAGTATTTTTATTTAATTATTTCATTTTATTTCCATATTACGCCGGTATTTTTATTGTTTCAGGTATTTCATTTTATTTAGACAAAGTGAGCAAAGTGAAGAAATTGAGAGAATTATTGGACTAAGTGTGCAAGAAATGAAGAGAAGGGGTGTGCAAAGCAATGATGATGGATCAAAAAGGGTCTATTATCTCCAAACGGGCCCAAACGAATTCAAACCCACGCAGGCAAGAAAACCCTAAAAGCGCATGCAAGAGTGAGACGCACGTCTCAACTCTTCTCCTACAATTGAGGCGCCCACCTCGGACTTTCCCCTTAGTGGGAGGCACCCGTCTCAGCATGGTCAATGGAGAACAAGTCAATTGAGACGCCCGTCTCAACGTGGGCAAGGAAAAACGAGAAATTAAAGGATAAGTGGGACACAAAAATATCTGAAGAGGTGGTTACGTTCGAGAACTATAAGAGGACATTAGAAAGTGAAAATTGGATCGTTTTTTGCTTAGAATTTTTCCAGTTTTCAGAATTTTTACTTTCATTGCATTTACTAGTTTCCAGTGTAATTCGATTCCTAGTAGTTATTTTTCCAGCCAGTTTTCTTTTCCTTTTCGAATACTTAGAATTTATTCCCGTTAAAGAACGAAGATTCTGTACGGATTGATTCAAGCTTCAAAGATTGTTTCCAGCATTATTTAATTCAGGTTCCTTATTTATATGCTTTAATTAATTATTTGCATGAGAATATTTATTTAGCCATGAATTTATTTATGATTGTTAATTCCTTTAATGTATCCATGTCTGTTTTTATGAGTATGTCTGGCTAAATCATTTAAATATCGGTATGTAACGAGTTAATTTGAATGGATCCGGAATAAACAGGCTTGATCATATTTTATAAAATAAACACTTTTTCTGATTTAGTTATCTAGTTTATTTTGTTAAAAAGGTTTAGAAACCAACAGAGCGAAAGTTTGAGGTTAATAAACCGACTAAGATTAGAAACCAATAGAGCGACAGTTTGAGGTTTAGAATCAGATAGTAGATACTAGGTATTGTTTTTAAAGACTGCGACAGCGTTTTAAAACCAATTAAACTTTATTTATTTTCAAAAAGTAATTTTAAAATCAATGGGATAGCGAAAGCATACATCAGAGTTTAAAATTATAATTTACTTCAATAGAGCGAAAGTTTGATAATAGATTTTTGAATAAATACTTTTTGCTGAAAAAGATATTATTATCATTTTTAGAAAACGAGCCTGTGGAAAGCCGGATTCCTTAGTGTTAACGAAGTACATACCGATATTCGCATTATTATTATTTCAATTAGAATTAAGTTTTATTACCCAAAAATTCCCCAAATTAATTATTCGATAGCTATAGCTTTACACAGTAGTTTAGGTTACGTTAGTTCGATTTATAGTCCCTTAGGTTCGATATCTTTTAAAACTATGCGATAGGGCTGTATACTTGCAGTCTCCCGATTAATTTAGACGATAAAGTCGCGATCATTAAGCCAAGCATTGAATGCATTATACAAGAATAATTCCATTTTTGGGAGAAAGGCAACATTGCCATTTTGAAAAAGCAAGCTTTATGCAAAGTCAGCTTGCATTGAGCCTTGCACTTGTTTTTTCTGCACAAACACCCCCTACTTAATCAGAACAAGTATGTTTAAAGGTCTCAGTCCCCCTACAAACTTGGTACTACACCTTGAAACCATGCTTTCTAGCCTTGCTTCAAAAACAAGTAACCAAGCAAACATGTGAGTTTTTGAAATCTGAGTTGTTACAAGACTTAAGAACTTTTGCTTATAAGTAGGCACACTATTTGCAAGTTGAGACACGAAGGCTAAGACTCCAAAACACTCCCAAATACTTTGCAACTCAGAATCTGCCATAACTTGACAGTTTTGAACCTCACATAGCCATCTCCAAATCCACTCGTGCGTATTAAGTTTCGACCACCCAAACACTTAATATACATCATATCAAAGTGATCCAGGCCCTTGTTCCCTCACTGTAACTCCTCCATCACCATACACCATTTTCAAATATCAAGCTTGCAGGTTTAGTTGAGTAGAGAGATTCAGGGACTTTCAAGATAAAGTAAGGGTTGGAATACACTCAGGGAGGTCCAGGCAAGCTAAACAAATCCTCAGGCCTTCTCAAAAATTGCTCAAACTCCATTCATGATTCCAGCTGCAAGAGGTAAAAACTCAAACTTCTATCTCTTCATACAAGCATCATTTGGTCCCGATTTGTGAAAACAAGATGTAGATATCCTTGCTCTAAAGCTAACCATGTTCATAGTTTTCATTTATATTAACTGTGTATAGAGAATTTTGGATTTAAAGTTTCTGCAAAAAATAGGTTTCAAATTAGGGCCAGTAAAATTAGATGTTATCTTTGACTTTTAGTTTACATAAGTTATATGTTTGAATTCGTGGGAAGAAACACCACAACTTTCATGTTTGAACTTTCCATTTTTATGGAGAAATGAGGAAGATACAGGTGGTCCGGCCATGGCTCAAGGTTGAAGATGAAGTTGCCTTCAAGAAGCAGTTTCTAATATATATTTGTGGTTTTGTTTATGTAAACGGATGTACAGCCACCCCAGTGGTAAGGCAGCGCGCGTAATTGCTAGAGGTCATTGGTTCGAGCCTCAACGCGCTGTCTTTTGTATTTTCTCACATTTTTACACTTTTTTTTGTCCCTTGCAGCGCTGGGCTTCTGTTTCATGGGCCTAGGGATTTTTTCCTAACATTTACACCCTGTTTACTTGTGACACCCCTGACCCATTATCATTTTATTTATTTATTTTATTCTCATTTTATTTTCTTAAATATATTTTTATTAATATAAAAAATCATAAAAAATATATAAAAATGATAGATTTATGTTTTGGCTTATTTTATTTTATTTCTCTCACAAAAAAATATTTTTATTTAGTTATATATTGTCTATTTTTATTAAATAACCTTGTAAATTAAATTAGAACTATGTTAATATTTATTTTTTCTTTATACCCATTAAATATATTATTTTAATATTAAAAAGGACCAAAAATATTTCATAATACTACAATATATTTTTTTAAGACAAAAAAATATAAAAATACAAAAATACTTTTTTCTTAAAAACTCATGTTCTTTCAATCAAAATAGAATTAGGGTTTTTATTCAAAAAGAATATTTTCTTAATTAATTTATTTTCTTAATTAATTTAAGCTAATTTAATTTTGATTTATTTATTTCTTTTCTCATTAGGTTTAGGTTAAAACTTTTTCACATAAAAAACCAAACAAAAATCTTCTTTGCATTTACATATTCTTGCATATTTAGTTCATCTTGTATACTATTTATTCCAATTATTTGTACATATTCAATTTGGTTGTAATAGATTAATTAGGTTTACATTATTGCAATCCCCATTCATAAATTGTATACCCCCCTCCCACAAATGATGTAATAGCATAGTAACTTTAAATTTCACAATTTATCGCTTTTACAAAATATGCTAGTAATTAGGGTTTGTATGGAAAGAATAAAACCAATCAAATAGAAAACCCTAATCCAAGACAAAAACAAGCATGAAAATGACACATTTTTCACACAAGCACCCCTAGGGTTATGTCACTTGGTTGCCTTATATAAAATGGCCATATTACGCATGTAAGGTGTCTTAGCAAAAAAAAAACAAATACAAGATCATAGTCCCTCGATGACACTATTTAAAGTTGCCTTACAAAATGATCTTAGTCCCTAAAAATGCTAAGATACCTTGCAATATTGCTAATCATGGTTATACGATGACCCACGCCCGTCCCGTTTACATCCAAAGATAGGGTTGCTTACCAAATCAATGGTAAGACAACAATTTCAAAGGAAAAGAAAATGAACAAGAAAGACATTTGAGCAGGTAGACCGCTCCTAATTACTTGCTCCATTTCAAAACAAACATCCTTGCTATTTTCAAAACAAACACACACATTTCCAAACATCTTACAAACATTGAAAACATTTTCAAAAAGATCAACATCTTTGTATACATTCTTACGAACGAGAATCATTACAAAAATTGCCTAAACAATGGCCTCTTTTACAAAATACTTTCAAAAACCACACAAAGCACAATTTCAAACAAAAGTAAGTGATCTAGCAAATAACTAAGAGCCCATGGTTAACCATGGATGAAAATGGTGATAATACCTTCCCTTTTCATAATCTACCCCCCGAACTCAAGAAACAATCTCAAAGGTCTTTCCTGTGCTTTTTCACCTTTCCTTTTTGGATAAAAGAAAAGTCGGTGGCGACTCTTACTAAACCGCAACATTTGTGATCAAACGCAAAAAAATCAAGTCAGTTCTCCCACCGCATCACAGAACTGGCGACTCTGCTGGGGAAAATTCTAAAAGTTGGGTTACCTTAGGGCTAAATCACATTTATTTGCTTACATTGTTTGACTTGTATGCTTTACATTATGGTTCTTTGTTTGGGTTTGAATCCTCTACCCAGATTTGGGATACATTATAGGTAAGTAGCAATACGTTGTGGAAACTGTGCGGGGTATACCGACATGGTCTGAGCAATAGCTACATTAGTGCGACATATTTGTGGGTACTAGTAGCCTTTGAGTTGATCAAAGAGAATACGGGGCCACTGAGTGATGTCATGAAGCACTAATGAACTTATAGAACCTTTACTTGACCAACTTGGCCTTTAGGATGTAGTGAGATGACCGACTTTGGTGCAGTCCGAAGTTGGTAGATACTCGATACTAGACTCATTGAGATTTGGTTTCTTAGGATATTTCGGTCGCCATTAAAGAGGTTTGAGCTGAAACAATGACCAAGAAAAAAAACCAGTGATATTGAGCTACTTAGAACCCGGTTACTATTACTAGGACAGGTTTGAGTCAACTAAACTTCAAGAGGGTACTTACCTATAAAGCTCCATGCAAGCCTAAACCTAAGGACTTGTTTGCTTTGTTTTGTATATGCATGCTTGTACATAACATCATGAACATCATGAAAATCATATACATCCACTAACCATTTCAAGGATTTTGGGATTCATCTTTGTTCTTGTTTTGTAGAATATGGATTCACTTTGCAGGAAAACTATTCAAGTCAACCTTGTGAGAATCCCTCCACAACTTAAGGAACTAGCTTCAAGGATTCCTGAAAACTCTCCATTCACCGAGAGGCATGGTCGCCTACTCAACTTGGTCACCTCCAACACAGATGAGGACATGATGAAGGTGCCCTTTCAGTTCTTTGATCCTTTACACCAATGCTTCACATTTCCCAACTATCAACTTGTGCCTACTTTAGAAGAATTCTCCCAACTCTTGAAGATTCCAATTCTCAGTCAACTTTCTTTCAACGGTACAGAAAGAGATCTAAATCCAGAAGAGATCGCTCAAGCTCTACACTTGCACTCATCTGATGTCACAACTCATTGGGAAACAAGAAGTGGTGTCAAAGATTTCTTAGAAAAGTTCCTGTTTGAGAATGACCAAAGCTGTTGGAATTCCTTGGACTTGCAAGCCTTTGAGGAAATTGTGGCTCTCCTCATCTATGGAATGGTTTTGTTTCCAAATCCTGACCAACTCATAGATGTGAGTGCCATCAAAATCTTCATATCCCGCAACCCGGTGCCTACATTGCTAGGAGATATCCTACACTCTTTTCACACTCGCACAATGAGGAAAAGAGGTGTCCTTATGTGTTGCACTCCTCTATTGGAAGGATGGTTTATTTCTCATCTTCCCCAATCTATATTAAAGAATGAGCAAGGTTCAAAGTGGTCACAAAGGTTGATGACGCTCAAACATTCAAACATTCATTGGTGCTCCCGATCCAAAGAAAATGTTATCATTGTCAACCGTTGTGGGGAATTTCCTAATGTCCCTTTACTTGGAATTAGGGGAGGTATCACCTACAACCCTTGTTTAGCCTTAAGACAGTTTGGTTATGCCCGAAGGGATGGCCCGCACGAGATGCTGATTCAAGTATTGGTATTCAACTACGACAACAATGATCAAGGTCTTCGCCAGAGATTTATATGAGCTTGGAGGATGTTAAACAAAGTGGATAGAAAGACTTTGGGGAACAAGAATTCTATCCCTCTTGAGCCTTACCTCAAATGGGTACGAACTCGTGCTCAGAGTCTTATGATGCCTTACCCCTCTATTCTCCGGGTAATCATTGAGCCTGTCATGGGGGGAGATGTTCCATACACTATCCTACATCCTGACACGCCCAAATATCTTTAAGACCTACAAAGGGATTGTATATAACTCAAAGGAGAGCGAGATACTTTCGAAGCCCAATTCTATGCAAGCGAGAAGAAGGTTTTGGAACTAACTAGGCTACTTCATAAGGAGCAGACTCTCAATGCCTACATTGCACCAAAGAGGATGCACACTACTTTTCTATCTTAGAGCTTTTGTATTATTTTGCCCAAGGGGCATTGATGTACTCAAACTTTATCTTATTAATATAACGTGTGTTTCCTTCTTGTTTAAAACAAATTTGAATCTTTGAAATCCTTGAAAACATTGCATATGCACATACCATTCATCATAACATAAGCAGGTTTTTGCAACAAGTCTCCTCATCTCTCTACTGTTTATTTCAATAAGATGGATCTTGAACAAACAGTGAAAGACCTTCAAGCTCAGAATACACAGTTTCAACAGTTGCTCTTGTCCCTAGCTAAGGGACAAGAATAATTGAAAACTTTGCTGGCTGAAGAGAGGAAAAAGAAGACAAAGAAGGTAACCGGAGTCTTAAACAAGAGAAGAATATTTCACGGGCAGACAAGAAGGACTTTGGACTTTGCAACAACATTCGGTGAAAGAGACAACCAAGATGGTAAAGGAAAGGAAACAGTTGTCCTGTCAGAATCAGAGGAAGAAGAGGAAGAAGAGGACTACTCTGAGGAACAGTACCCTCCAGCTGATGACAAGTATAAACATCTCAAAGAGCGTTTGAGCGTGATGGAAATCCAAAAGGTCCCAGGCTTAGACTTTAAGGAATTGGGTTTGGTGTCGGGGATTGTGATTCCTCCGAAATTCAAAGCACCTGTATTTGCTAAATATGACAGAGTTTCATGCCTTAAAATGCATCTCCGATCATATGTGAGGAAAATTCAACCCCATACCGCTGATAAAGACTTATGGGTACACTTCTTCCAAGACAGTCTGTCTGGGACTCAACTTGACTGGTTTTACCAATTAGAAAGAGCCAACATTCAAAATTGGGAAGATCTTGCTGCGGCTTTCTACAAACAGCATCAGTACAATGCTGATTTGGCTCCTACCTATACTCAACTCCAGAGTATGGCCATGGTTTCCAATGAAGGTTTCAAGGACTATGCGCGAAAATGGAGAGATTTGGCTGGAAGAGTTCAACCCCCTCTGTTTGAGAGAGAATTGGTAGACATGTTCTTGGGCACCTTGTCTGGTCCCTTCTTCAATCATTTAATCAGAAGTTCATCTGCATGTTTTACTGAACTAATATTGGCCAGAGAGAGGATAGAAGCCAGTATAAAGAATGGAAAGATCCATAAAGACACATCTTCTTCTACAGCTGTAAGGAAGCCCTTTATCAGAAAGAAAGAGGAGGCACCTGTATACCCACAAAGAAACCAAGATAGGACCGAATGCCGACTAATGGTGGGGGCTGTTATGATCCCAAAACCTGCATCTGATCAGCAAATAAATAATCAACCAAGGATGGAAAGGCCAGTCAGGCAATTCACCAGAATCAACATGACCCCGTCTCAAGTATTACCTCAGTTACTAAGATCCAACTTGGCGACCTTGAAAGAAGCTCCGAAAAACCCCAATACAACATCTCCTCATTACCATCCCAATGCCCGTTGCGCATATCACTCTGAAAGTCCTGGTCACGATACTAATAACTGTTGGGCCCTAAAGAACAAAATACAAGACCTCATTAAAGCAAAAGAAATTGAGTTGGATGCGCATGAAAATCCAAATGTCATTTATGCCCATATGACCAGACATGGCCATAATACTAATGCCATTGAGGAAGATTTGTTTGTTACCTCAGTTGATGAACTCATGACCTCACTCCCGAATATTAAAATGAATTTGTTAAATGCCGGTGTATTCCCAGGCTGTGGTGAAGTTTGCCATCTTTGTTTGTCCTTCCTGACCAGCTGTCCTTTGTTGAAAATAGGCGTTCAATGCCTAATAGATAACAAATAGATTTTGTTCAAAAAGACTCCTGTTCCACCTATCCTCTTTGAAGATGTTTCTATCATTACCATTTCCGCCAATTCTTCAAGGGTCTCCACCAAAAGACCCATTAGGATTACATCAGTTCCGAAAGCAGATCCTTTAATAATCATAATGCCTGGACCAGTCCCATATACACCAGACAAAACCATACCATGGAATTATGGAGGGGATGTCTATTAGCATGGTATCAAATAGGACTAGTCAGCTGCCGAAGATTCAAGCTCCGAGAAGGTCAACTCCGATATTAGTAACATTACAAGAACTAGCAAAATTACCCGAAGTGGTAGGATCTTTTCTCTAGAAATTACTCCCCCAAAAGCAGTTTCTGGACCCGTAATCATCCCTGTGGATGCTTCAAAGGTTACCCCCACACCTATAATAATCTATGCAAATACTCCAATTGACAAAGCTGTTACAACCCCTGTAATCATTCTTACTGACACTCCTGCTGCCAAGTTAACCGAGGCTCGAGGGAAAGGTGTTATGATTGAGCCTGTCCGGACGAAGGCTCAGTCATTGACTATCCATGAGACCTCCAAGAAAGAAATGGAGGAGATCTTAAAAATTATAAAGAGAAGCGACTACGATGTAGTTAAACAACTGGGGCAAACTCCCTCTAAAATCTCCATGCTGGCGTTACTACTATGCTCAGAGGCACATGCTAAAGCCTTGGTGAAGTTATTAAAAACCGCCCATGTACCTCAAGAGACTTTTGCCGATCAGTTTCAAGATTGCGTAGCCAGCCTAACTGCAGACAATGGTTTAGGTTTTTCAGATGCTGATCTGACGCCTAGGGGAAGGAAGCATAATGAGGCATTGCATGTCTCAGTGGAATGTAGAGGCACAACTCTGGCGCATGCTTTGGTGGATACTGGCTCATCTCTGAATGTATTACCCAAGAAAGCTCTTGATAGACTTGACTGTGAGGGGTTGACTTTGAAGCCAAGCAACATAGTGGTAAGGGCTTTTGACGGCTCGAAGAGGATGGTGCATGGGGAGGTAGACATTCCTATAAAGGTTGGAACCCAAACCTTCAATTTAACTTTTTATGTGATGGACATCCTCCCTTCATACTCCTGCTTGCTAGGCCGACCATGGATCCATAATGCTGGCACTGTTACTTCTACGTTGCACTAGATGTTGAAATATCCAGTTCAAGGGAAGATTATCACTGTTCATGGAGAGGAAGAATACATGATCAACCATCTCAATTCCTTCAGATATGTGGAATTAGATGGTGAATTCATTGGAACTCCATTTCAACACTTTGAAGAGGTCCCTCAAGATGTGACAGTGACCAAGGTTGTTCCCAAGGTTACCATGCCTCTACTCCGGATGTCGTTGCTGAAAGATACCAAAGCAGTGATAGAGGAAAGATGATGCACTATCTGGGGACAACTCCCATATATCCCATAAGTCTGACAAGTTTGGCCTAGATTTCACTTCAAGTGCCCAAAAGGCTATACGCCGTGACCGTGCTGGAGGGCCACCCTTGAAAATCAGCAACCGTGAAGTCAACGCAGTCGAAGATGGTGAAGATAGTTGCAACCTGGAGGATTGGATCTTCCAAACTATCAATGGGGGGCTCAGCAATTCGGAGGCTAGAGACTTTGTCCCAATCACTTTCATCCCTCAGTAATTTGTCTTTACATTTTATTAGATCTATAATATTCAAAATAATTCGCACTCTTAAAACCTTGTGTCTTACCCGTGGCACAATGGTCCATTTGTAAGGTTTATTATCTCATTTTTCATATGACATCAATGAATCATGGACGTTTTCACATACAAACTTTTGCGCTCATTGTTTTTCTTTTACATTTTACTTTCTTTCAAAGATAGCTATACTCTTACACACACCCACACTCACAATGGAGGTATACATCCATTCGGGGTCCCATGGGTAACGATACTGCTATGCACTTTCGGGACACTGAGAATCTAATCTACCAAGCCGAAGACGAAGGTGAGGAAGATTGTGAAGTACCAGGGGAACTCTCCAGACTATTACAACAAGAAGAGAGAACCATTCAGCCTCACGAGGAACCCGTGGATACGATCAACCTAGGTACCGAAAAGGATAAAAAAGAGGTCCAAGTGGGTGCCAATCTGGAACCCAGTATCAAGAGGCGTCTGATTCAGTTGTTACATGATTATGTCGAAGTCTTTGCCTGGTCATATGAAGACATGCCAGGATTTGATGAAGATATTGTGGTACATTGTCTGCCTACAAGAGAGGATTGCCCGCCAGTAAAACAAAAGGTTCGTCGAATAAGGTCGGATATGTCAAAAAAGATTAAAGCAGAGGTCATGAAGTAATTCAACGCTGGATTCTTGGATGTCACCTCTTACCCCCAATGGGTTTCCAATGTTGTTCCCGTGCCCAAAAAGGACGGAAAAGTGCGAATGTGTGTGGACTACCGAGATTTGAATAGGGCAAGCCCTAAGGATTATTTTCCACTCCCCCACATTGATATCCTAGTTGACAATATGACATAACACAAAGTGTTTTCCTTCATGGATGGATTCTCAGGTTACAACCAAATCAAAATGGCTCATGAGGATATGGAGAAAACAACATTTGTCACGCAGTGAGGCACTTTTTTCTACAAGGTTATGCCATTCGGACTGAAAAACGCTGGGGCAACCTATCAGCGTGCCATGGTAGCTCTATTTCACGACATGATACATCACGAAATAGAAGTCTACGTGGACGATATGATAGCCAGATCTCAAACAGAGGAATATAATCTTGATCACTTACAAAAACTGTTTGAGAGACTGAAGAAGTACAAGCTGAGGTTGAATCCAAACAAATGCACATTTGGAGTACGGTCTGGTAAACTCTTAGGCTTTGTCATCAGTAACAAAGGTATCGAGGTCGATCCTGCCAAAGTTAAAGCAATATAAGAGATGCCCGTTCCTCGTACTGAGATGGAAGTCAGAGGATTCTTGGGACATTTGAACTATATTTCCAGATTCATTTCTCACCTGACATCTACTTGTGAGCCAATCTTCAAACTATTGAAGAAAGATCAAGTAGTCAAATGGAATGATGAATGCCAAGTTGCTTTTGAAAAAATCAAGGAATACTTACAAGAGCCTCCTGTGTTGATGCCACCTGTCGAGGGAAGACCATTGATCATGTATCTGTCTGTTTTAGAAAACTCAATGGGGTGTGTATTGGGGCAGCATGACGAGTCTGGCCGAAAAGAGCACGCTATTTACTACCTGAGCAAAAAGTTTACCGACTGTGAAACTAGATATTCACTGCTCGAGAAAACTTGCTGCGCTCTGGCATGGGCTGCTCGCCGGCTAAGACAGTATATGCTGACTCATACTACCTTGTTGATATCTAAAATGGATCCGATAAAATACATCTTCGAGAAGCCTGCTCTTTCTGGGAGAATAGCGAGATGGCAGATGATCCTAATAGAATATGACATACAATATACTACCCAGAAAGAAATAAAGGGCAGTGTATTAGCTGATCACCTTGCTCACCAAGCTGTAGAAGACTACCAGTCCATGAAGTTCGAATTCCCAGATGAAGACATAATGACATTAGACAACTGTGAAGAATTCAGGCCATATGACGGACCTGAACAAGGATCCCGATGGACCCTGTTCTTTAATGGAGCATCCAATGCACTGGGCAATGGTATCGATCTTGTACTCATATATCCAAAAGGGTGTCATACTCCCTTTACTGCCAGACTTTGCTTCAACTGTACAAACAACATGGCAGAATACAAAGCGTGCATCTTTGGTCTCAGAGCTACCATAGACTTGGGGATCAAATCATTGGATGTATTTGGAGATTCAGCCTTGGTCATCAGTCAGATCAAAGGAGAATGGGACACCAAACACCCAAACCTTATCCCTTACAAAGAACATGTTTTGACATTGCTACCACATTTTTAGAAGATTACCTTCGAGCATTTCCCGCGAGAAGAAAATCACTTAGCAAATGCTCTAGCCACAATGTCATCTATGTTTAAACTTAATTGGGATAACGAGGCTCCCCAAATCACCATTGGACGAATGGAGGAACCAGCGCACTATCACGAGATTAATACTGAAGAAGTGGTGGATCAGCCTTGGTTTCACGAAGTCAAGAGGTATCTCGAGACTCAGGAATATCTAGAAGGAGCTTCAATCAATGATAAGAAGTTCTTAAGGAGGTTTCCTGCTAAGTTCTTCCTTAGTAACGACATCCTGTACAAACGCAATTATGACTCTGTGTTACTTCGGTGCGTAGATAAGGTTGAAGCTGAAAGGATCATGCTGAATTACATGACGTCACTTTTGGCACCCATTCCAGTGGGCATACGATGGCAAAGAAAATCCTATGGGCAGGCTATTACTGGTCGACCATGGAAGCAGATTGCTATCAACACTCTCGAACCTGCCATAATTGTTAGATTTATGTTGACAAGGTGCATGTACCTCCGGTTCCTCTGAATGTCTTGACAACTCCTTGGCCCTTTGCTATGTGGGGGATTAATATGATTGGGGAAATCAAGCCAACAACCTCCAATGGACACCGCTTCATCCTAGTGGCCATTGACTATTTTACAAAGTGGGTTGAAGCAGCCTCTTTCGCCTCTGTTACCAAGAATGTTGTTGCCCGTTTCATCACTAACAATGGTACAAATCTCAACAACACTATGATCACCGCCTTGTGCGAGCAATTCAAGATTCAGCATCATAATTCTTCTCCCTATCGGCCAAAGATGAATGGTGCTATAGAAGCTGCAAATAAAAGCATTAAAAAGATCATACAGAAAATGACAGTCACATACAAGGACTGGCATGAGATGTTACCGTTCTCTCTCCACGGGTATCGTACCACAACTCGCACATCAACTGGGGAAACACCCTATTCTCTGGTTTACGACTTGGAAGCTGTCTTGCCTATCGAGGTCTAGATCCCCTCTCTGAGAATTATGAAGGATGCAGGGATGAACGAAGACGATTGGATCCAGACTCGACTTGATTAACTGAACTTGATTGATGAGAAAAGACTTACTGCTATTTGTCATGGTCAAATGTATCAAAAATGGATGATCAAGGCTTTCAACAAAAAGGTCAGACGCCAAGTGTATCAAGCTGGAGATCTGGTGATCAAACGCATCATACTGCCACAAGGTGATCCCAGGGGCAAGTGGACTCCTACCTATGAAGGACCATTTGTAATCAAAAACATTTTTTCTGGTAAGGCAATGATCATGACCACCATGGATGGTGACGACCTGCCGCATCCTGCAAATGCGAACATAGTCAAAAGATACTACGCATAAGAGACCCGCTAGGTTGACACACCTAGCAAAACAAGGGCATCCCGACGAATCAAAAAGGTTCGGGCAAAAGTTAGGGATAAAAAAAAATATGTACACCCGGCAAGTTGAAAACCCGAAAGGGCGACTTGGGCAAAAAAGGGTTTCCCGGTGGACTGAAAACCCGAAATGGCGGTCCAGGCAAAAGTTAGGGATTTAAGGCGTACGACTATGTCCCGTTGGATCACCCCACTGACAACCTTTGGCTTCAACTCACAAATTCAGCGGTTCTGATTAATTTAATCAGCTCCAGACAAGGCAACAAATAGACAAGACGCTCGGAGATACGAAGGCTATAGCAGAATGGAAACCCCATGGGATTTTTACACATAGCTATCTTTTCTTTGTATCGAAATTTTCATTGCTTTTTTTACGACGACATTCTCTTACTAGAATGTTTGTCTCCCTGTACAAAGTACTTACTCAATGTCAATACAAAGATATCTCTTTGAAAGTAAAAAACTATCTGTTTTTCCTCACGCTTGTGTTTTATTTGGGAAAAACGTCCAATGAATCATTGTCGAACATATGCATTTGAACATAATTACTGTTTACAAATAAACAAAATTAAAAAAGGCAATTGCTGATGGGTTGAAGGGATATGGAAATACCTCTAGGCTATTCCATAAGAAATCCCCACAATATGCCGTTTAATCCCCATCGGAACAAAACTCCCAGTTATCACTCCCCAGTAGAAGTCGTCAAAATTTCTCAGGATTTCCCAATGGAATTTTTTAAGCAGTATACGGTATTTCCCTTAAAATAGAGCTTAACAGAAATTCATCAACACTTAGGCTTCACAAACATGAATACTTATACTCCGTATCCTCAGTAGCAGTCATGGATCTATTTTCCCCAATCCAACAGCAGTGCAACAAACTATTTCACATACGCATACATTTCATCCATATATCATAAACATTGATAAAGAAAATGCATTATACTATGCATTTCATACAACATAAACATATTGTTTTAGCTAACATTTCACCCTTTTCAGGATAATGTTAACAGCTACCATTAACAAAATTCCAAAATCTTCAGATACAGTTCAGATACGCTCCAAATACGGATGCCATTCTAATGCTCATTCAGATTCAACTTTCAGATACAGTTCATATACGCTCCAGACATGGATGCCATTCTGATACTCATTCAGATTCAGCTTTCAGATATAGTTCAGATACGCTCCAGATACAGATGCCATTCTGATACTCATTCAGATTCAACTCTCAGATACAGTTCAGATACACTCCAGACATGGATGCCATCCTGATACTCATTCAGATTCAGCTTTCAGATACAGTTCAGATTCGCACCAGATACAGATGCCATCCTGATACTCATTCAGATTCAGACTTCCAGATATAGTACAAATACGCTCCAGAAACGGACGCCATTCTAGTATTCATTCTTTCAGCTTAAAAATTACAATTCAACAATCACTTTTGGATGGCATCTACCAGCCGATCTCTAACAACTTTCTAGCACCTCTCCAAATGTCATATTTAAGCCCATTCCCTCGAATCTCACATCATCGAGTGCAAATTTCTGGGCACTTAGTGTCCAATCATCTTCCACCTTCGAGTCACGAATGGCAAAAATTGCCAATCTAACTCTTCAGGTTTAAGAAGATTGAACAGGGGCAACTGTTGTACCCCAAAATTTGCCCTCTCACTGTTCAAGAATTTTCTCACAAGATCTCCTTTGGATCAAGACTGCATTTGGGTTGAGCAGCTCAAGACACCTCCTCAAGCACTGATAACTGAAAATTAGGGTTTGAGTTTGCACAAGGATTTTGGAACTTCCAATGCCCCATATGACTTTCATGGATCATTATGAACCCCCAAGATTGTTCATGTCAAGTTTCAAGCTTTGGATCACACTTTTGATCAGTCAATTGAACAATTGACCTAAAAATCATCTGTATTGGGGAAAAAGTCAACCATGGCCAATTTACAGTAAAATTTCATAATTTTTGATCCACATCAACATATTATACTCATATGTATCATTTGATCAAGTTTGGACCATAATTCCTCAAGAAATTTGATCAAATCATCAAAAGGGCAAAATAGTCAAAATTAGGATTTTGACTGAGAAAGGGTAATTTCTGATTTTTGGCCTAAACAAATGATCAATTGGTTTGAAGCATGATTTCAAGAGTTAAATTGAATCATTTTTACCTAATAACATGATTCAAAACATTACAAATCCATTGGATTGATAGATGAATTTTTCAATCAACTAATCAAAAGTCAACTGTATACTAAAGTCAAACTTTGACTTTTTGGTCAAAGTCAAGTACCAAAGGTCATAATTCATCAAAACATGTCACAATATGAAACTTGTCCATCAAGAAATCAAGGATTTAATATTTTGTTTTGAAAAGTTGAGATTTCTTAACTTAGAATTTTTTCTAAATATAAAAAATTTCTTATTTTTTCTCAACTTTGAGCCAAATTTTCACCATGATGCAAGATGGTTCAAAGAAAACTTCCAACATGAAAGTTGTAGATATCCATGAAATCTACAACTTTTATTCACAAAATTTCTCCTAAAAATGCTTGGATCTCAAGATATAATTTTGTGAATACATGCTCATGAACTAAAAATAACTTAGTGAAATTTTGCCCTAGGTAGGCAGATTTTTGACCTAACTTCATGGCAATTTTTCACATGGTTCCAAATTTTAAAAATTAATTCAAATATGAGTTGTAGATAAAATTTCAAGCTTTCCAAAATGTCCAAGAACTCCTTGAGATCATTCTTGAGTAGGGAGAATCGAAGAGATGAAGTTGGTAATTTGTCACTTGGATTTCAAGCCATTTTGTGAAGAACATTGGATCCAATCCTCAAGCATGCTGGACAAATCCTACTTTTTAGGCTTCTAACTTGACTTTCACTCCATAAATAAATGTTTTCACAACTGTTGGAAGCTTTAAGCTAAGCATTAAATGCATTGTACAAGAATAATTCCATTTTTGGGAGAAAGGCAACATTGCCATTTTGAAAAAGCAAGCTTTATGTAAAGTCAACTTGCATTGAGCCTTACACTTGTTTTTTCCGCACAAACACCCTCCACTCAATCAGAACAAGTATGTTTAAAGGTCTCAGCCCCCCTACAAACTTGGTACTACACCTTGAAACCATGCTTGCTAGCCTTGCTTCAAAAACAAGTAACCAAGCAAACATGTGAGTTTTTGAAATCTGAGTTGTTACAAGACTTAAGACCTTTTGCTTATAAGTAGACACACTATTTTAAAGTTGAGACACGAAGGCTAAGACTCCAAAACACTCCCAAACACTTTGCAACTCAAAATTTGCCATAACTTGACAGTTTGAACCTCACATAGCCATCTCCAAATCCACTCGTGCGTATAAAGTTTTAACCACCCAAACACTTAATATACACCATATCAAAGTGATCCAGGCCCTTGTTCCCTCACTGTAACTCCTCCATCACCATCCACCATTTTCAAATATCAAGCTTGCAGGTTGACTTGAGTAGAGAGATTCAGGGACTTTCAAGACAAAGTAAGGGTTGGAATACACTCAGGGAGGTCCAGGCAAGCTAAACAGATCCTCAGGCCTTCTCAAAACTTGCTCAAATTCCATTCACGATTCCAGCTGCAAGAGGTAAAAACTCAAACTTATATCTCTTCATACAAGCATCATTTGGTCCTGATTTGTGAAATTAAGATGTAGATATCCTTGCTCTAAAGCTAACCATGTTCATATTTTTCATTTATATTAACTGTGTATAGAGAATTTTGGATTTGAAATTTCTGCAAAAATTAGGTTTCAAATTAGGGCCAGTAAAATTAGATGTTATCTTTGACTTTTAGTTTACATAAGTTATATGTTTGAATTCGTGGGAAGAAACACCACAACTTTCATGTTTAAACTTTCCATTTTTATGGAGAAATGAGGAAGATACAGGTGGTCCGGACATGGCTCAAGGTTGAAGATAAAGTTGCCTTCAGGAAGCAGTTTCTAATATATATTTGTGGTTTTGTTTATATAAACCGATGTACAGCCACCCTAGTGGTAAGGCAGTGCGCGTAATTGCTAGAGGTCATGGGTTCGAGTCTCAGCGCGCTGCCTTTTGTATTTTCTCATATTTTCAACTTTTTTTTGTCCCTTGCAGCGCTGGGCTTCTGTTTCATGGGCCTATGGATTTTTTTCCTAACATTTACACCCTGTTTACTTGTGACACCCCTGGCCCATTATCATTTTATTTATTTATTTTATTCTCATTTTATTTTTTTAAATATATTTTTCTTAATATAAAATATCATAAAAAATATATAAAAATGATAGATTTATATTTTGACTTATTTTATTTTATTTCTCTCACAAAAAATATTTCTATTTAGTTATATATTGTCTATTTTTATTAAATAACCTTGTAAATTAAATTAGAACTATGTTAATATTTATTTTTTCTTTATACCCATTAAATATATTATTTTAATATTAAAAATGACCAAAAATATTTCATAATTCTATAATATATTTTTTTAAGACAAAAAAATATAAAAATACAATAATACCTTTTTCTTTAAAACTCATGTTCTTTCAATCAAAATAGAATTAGAGTTTTTATTCAAAAATAATCTTTTCTTAATTAATTTATTTTCTTAATTAATTTAAGCTAATTTAATTTTGATTTATTTATTTCTTTTCTCATTAGGTTTAGGTTAAAGCTTTTTCACATAAAAAACCAAACAAAAATCTTCTTTGCATTTACATATTCTTGCATATTTAGTTCATCTTGCATACTATTTATTCCAATTATTTGTACATATTCAATTTGGTTGTAATAGATTAATTAGGTTTATATTATTACAATCCCTATTCATAAATTGTACACCCCCTCCCACAAATGTTGTAATAGCATAGTAACTTAAAATTTCACAATTTATTGCTTTTACATAATATGCTAGTAATTAGGGTTTGTATGAAAAGAATAAAACCAATTAAATAGAAAACCATAATCCAAGACAAAAACAAGCATGAAAATGACACATTTTGCACACAAGCACCCCTAGGGTTATCTCACTTGGTTGCCTTATATAAAATGGCCATATTACGCATGTAAGGTGTCTTAGCAAAAACAAAGAAATACAAGATCATAGTCCCTCGATGACGCTATTCAAAGTTGCCTTACAAAATGATCTTAGTCCCTCAAAATGCTAAGATACCTTGCAATATTTCTAATCATGGTTATACGATGACCCACGCCCATCCCGTTTACATCCAAAGATAGGGTTTCTTACCAAATCAATGGTAAGACAACAATGTCAAAGGAAAAGAAAATGAACAAGAAAGACATTTGAGTAGGTAGATCGCTCCTAATTACTTGCTCCATTTCAAAACAAACATCCTTTGGGTCAAAGCTTCCTACATGAACATGGAAGACCCAATTGAGATGAAACCAAAAGGGTTGTTTAGGGGACATCCTAAGTTTATAAAAAGTCCAAGAACACCTCTCTAGGGTTAAAATTGGAGGAGATACACCTTGTCAAAGTTGACCATTTTTGCAAAATTGCCAAAAAGTAAAATGTGCTCAAAATACATTTTTTGTCGAATGGGCCTAGTTTTTTATGATTGAATCTTGTTTGTGACATGGTCCACGACCCAAATCAGAATCTAAACTTTATTTGCTTCATTATTTATTTTATTTGGATTTTTTATTATTTAAAATTCAAACTAAATCAAATAAATTACAAAAAATGTAAAAGATTGATTTTTGATCTGATTTTTTTGTAGGAATCAAATCCAATCAAGCTAGCATATCATATCCAAATCGTGCAAGGTTTGATTGAAGCAAAAATAGCATGATTTTGGTTGTTTTGGAAAGATATAATACAAGAACAAAATCAAACCCAATCTTTATAATGTTCAAAGATACAATGCGTTTTTGTTGACCTAACCAGTGCATAAAAACAAGGATTGCAGGTCGTGAGAGCACAAAGCAAAACTGAAAAAATTGATAAAAAGTGGTGATCTATTATCCAACCTAGAGGGAAACTCAAAAAATTTCAAAGCTACCAATAGATTCCTGGACATCTCCAGAACGCGTTCTAATCATTTTCCAGTCCACCCAAGCCCAGAAACAGGACATACGATCGTCACGATTTGCTTCTTTTTTCAAAATCCGATTACTTTGATTCTTGCATCATGAACATGTTTTAATGGTATATTTGTGTTTGTTGTCATGTTTGCAACGTGTTGGATTGGTTTAATTAATGTTTTGAGGCATACACTGATGAGTGCCATGGCTAGGGTTTGGAGTCACATTTTAGGGCTTCTTGATACAGGTGAAATTGGCCCAAGAAAAGGGTACCATGATGCTCATGGCATCAAGAAGAGTCGACCCATGTACTCAGCCTTAATTTATCATGAGTTTTCCTGATTTTTGAAGCTTGCAGGGTTTTAGCTATGGAGTCCTGGCCGTAGGTAAAAGTATTTAGCCTAATACGACGGACAAGGAAGAAGAAGATAACGTGGATGGATATCACTGGTCCATTTGAATAACACGTGCATTTTTGTTTTCTTTCAGTTATCCACCTTATTTCATATAATATTGATTATTGTTACTATATTGACAACTAAAACTTAGTAGCCCAGTGGTGAAGCGCGCGTTTGAAAGTGGAGAGGACCTGGGTTCGATCCCAGGTCCAAGTGTTTTATTGTTTTCTCAATGTTTAATTACAGATCTAGCGTGTTACACTTTCAGGCGCCCACCATGCACCACAATATCCAACCAATGGATTCATAATCAATCCAGATCCAACGTCCAACGTTCTAGGCATGCCATGGACCATCAGAAAGAGCATCACACTGAATCTAACGCAAGGATTGGGCTCAGTTATCTTAGGATTGACAAATTCAACATTGCACACCCTAGGTTTCTCACAACACAGGCCCAAATCTCTTTCCTTTCTATTTTATTTCTTTTGTTTTAATTATTTTATTAATTATTTCTTTTTTTTACAAAACAACAAAAAATCATTTTTTTATTAAATCAAAAAATCACAAAAACCTAAAAAATCATTTTTCTCATAAAAAAATATTTTGTATCTTTAATTAATTAATTAGTTTAATTATTTAGGGCAATTTAATTGTTTTTCTATATAATTTAAATCAATTAGAAATTAGGGTTTTAGTTTGTAGATAACCTAATTGATTTTTCTCAAAAAATAACCTAAATAATTTTTCAATTAGATTTTTAGGTTTCCTAAATTATTCTCGCATTTAATTCGCCGCGCGCATTTTTAATTTCCTTTTTATTATTATTGTAACTGTTTCGAGGTTGTAATAGTAATTAGGGTTTAAATTCCGTATTTTTATTTTTCAGTCCAAGATAATTATGTATCTGCGAAAGCCTTGTAATAGCTAGGACTTTAACTTTCCGCACTTTTAATTTCTGAAAATTATAAACTGCTTACATGTATTTTAATAGGATTGTATGGAAAGACTAACTGAAAATTAATACAGTAGATCACCTTAATTGTGCAAAGATTAAATAACTGAAATAAAAAACACGCACATGCTCACTCCTAGGGTTTGCCTCACTTGGTTGCCTCAATAATAATGGTCATGTCCCTCGAACATAGGGATACCTTAGACATGACCCGCGATTCAAAGTCGTCATAAAGATCATAGTCCCTACTTGTCCCTCGAGTTGCCTACGAATTGATCATATGACGATAGTCCCTTCGAAATGCTAAGGTATTCTTACTTGTTGCCTTCAGAGACCATTTCGTCCCTTTAAAACTCCAACGATGGTGCTACCTATTTCTCAACAATGGGATAGCATTGTCTAAAGGAAAACGAACAGTCTTTTTTCGAGTAGGTAGATTAGTTCCTAGGTACTTGCTCAAACAAACAAACTTTTTTAAACCAAACACTTTTCAAACAAAGTTTTCAAAAACAACTTCATAACACTCTTGAGGACAGAAACAAGGGTTAAAAAGAAGTAAAACAAAACTTTTCAAAGCAAGCACACACAAGAAATTTCAAGATGAGCAGGTACCTAAGAGCCCATGGAAAACCATGGATAGAAAGGGTGATAACACATTCCATTTCTATAATCTACCCCCCGTACTCATAAACATTCTCGAAAAAGGATTTTTCTGTTCTTTTTCCTTTTCCTGATTGGATAAAATAAAAGTCGGTGGCGACTCTTGCTTACCGCGACATTTTTTGAACAAAAAAACGCAAACCAGTATTAACAGTCGGTTCTGCCACCGTATCACAGAACTGACGACTCTGCTGGGGAATAAAATAAAGTGGGGTTTACCTTACGATCTAGGTCATTTTAAAATTGCTTTCTTGTTTTGCCTTGCCTACTTTAAATTCAAGGGTTTTGTTTGGGTATTATTAAAGATCCTATACCCAGATCTGGGGACACTTTTTAGGTAAACAACAATAGATCGTGGAAACTGTACGACGTAGACCGATATGGTTTTAGCGATGGCTGTGTTGGTGTGACACTTTGGTTGGTACTGGTATCCTTCGTGTGGAAACAAGGAGAATACATGGCCTCCGCGTGGTTTCATGAAGCACTAATGTACCTTAGAACCTTAGTTGAATAAACTTGGCCATTAGAAAGTAGTGAGATAGCCGACCTCGGTATAAAGCTAAGGATTGGTTGATACTCGATACTACACTCATTGAGATCAGACTTTCAGGATATTTCGACCACAAGAAAAGATTGCTTGAGCTGAAGCAATGCCCGATAAAGGATGATCAGTGATATTGAGAATCTTTAGAACCCGGTTACTTTTCTAAGACAGGTTTGAAACGAACTAAACTTCAAGAGGGTACTTACCTTTAACCTCATGCAAGCCTTTGAACCTAAGGTCTATTGTGTGTTTTGCTTATATGTGATTTATCATGTTTGAACATCACATCATGCATCATAAACATCATACCATAACATATCATGACTAACCATTTCAAGGATATCGAGGGCCTGTGATGCAGGTTATGATAAACCAGATGTCTAGCAAGGGGTAAAGGGATATATTTTCCTCTAGCCAATGTCGTTAGAAGATCAAAACTCAACAACTTGAGTCAGGGGATATGACCCACTTGACATGGTGAGCTTGACTTTTGTAGAAGGACATTCAACGATACAAAGTTGTTCAATCAAAGATGCAATCAAATTCTAATAGTCTCTTGTGTTTACCCCGTGAGATCCTTGAAAACATTGCATACATATCATACATATCATTGCATAACAGGATTCATAAGATGTTTCTCATCTCCTCTGCTGTTTATTTCAGCAATGGCTCTTGAACAAACAGTGAAAGATCTTCAGACTCAGAATATGTAATTCCAGCAAATGATTGTGGCTTTGGCCAAAGGACAGGAAGAGCCGAAGGCTCTAATTGTTAAGAAGAACAAGAAGACTAAGAAGACAGCTGGTGTGGCACATATGAGCAGAAGGTTCAGAGGGCCGCCAAGACGGGTTGTTGATTTAGCTTCTTCATCTAAAGAGGGAGAGAACCAAGAGGTTGAAGCCAAAGAAGAGGAACCTAGTCCTAAAGATTCAGACAATGAAACTGATTACAATGAGGAGAAGTACCCTCTGGCCGATGAAAGGTATAAGTAGTTAGAAGAGCGTCTGAGCGCTATGGAAATCCAGAAGGTTCCTGGGCTGGATTTTAAAGAGTTGGTCTGGTCTCCGGGGTTGTCATCCCCCAAAGTTCAAGGCACATGTATTTGCTAAGTATGATGGGGTCTCTTGTCCCAAAATGCATCTCCGTTCTTATGTGAGGAAGATACAGCCTCATACTGCTGACAAAGACTTATGGGTTCACTTCTTCCAAGACAGTCTGTCTAGAACACAACTGGATTGGTTCTATCAGCTGGAAAGAGCTAATGTTCGTAACTGGGAAGACCCTGCTGCTGCATTTTATAAGAAATTTCAGTATAATGCAGACCTTGCTCCCACCCGTACACAACTCCAAAATATGTCTATGGGTTCGAACGAGGGTTTCAAGGATTATGCTCAGAAGTGGAGAGATTTGGATGGAAGAGTTCAACCTCCCTTGGCTGACAGGGAGCTCGTGGATATGTTTCTGCGGACTTTGACTGGGCCATTCTTCAACCATCTGATTAGAAGTTCATTGGTGGGTTTTACTGAACTAATCTTAACAGGAGAAAGAGTGGAAGCTGGAATCCGAAGTGGAAAAATTCAGAAGGATGCCTCTTCTAGTGCTGCAAGGAAGCCATTTGTAGGTAAAAAGGAAGTCAGTGTTGTCTACAACCAAAAGAATCAGAATCGAACCGAACACCGTCCAGTTGTAGGGGCTGTTATGATTCCCATACCCGCACCTTCTCAACAAAGAAATATTCAGTCAAGAGCAGAAAGGCCAGCTAGACAGTTCACTCGGATCAACATGACGCTGTCTTAGGTTTTACCTCAGTTGTTGAAGTCTAATCTGGTTACTCTGAGGGAAGCTTTGAAGAATCCGAACAACACCTCTCCCTACTATAAACCGAATGCTCGTTGTTCTTACCATTCGGAAAGTCTAGGCCATGACACCAATGACTGCTGGACTTTGAAGAACAAAGTACAAGATTTGATTGATGCTAAGGAAATTGAATCTGATCCCCTGGAGACTCCTAACGTTATCATTGCTCCTATGCAGAAAAATGGTCGGGGTGTTAATACCGTTGAAGAAGATATGTTTGTAACCTCTGTGGAAGAATTGGTGACCCCACTCATGACTATCAAAGAGAGTTTGTTGAAGGCCGGTTTATTTCCGGGTTGTAGTGAAGGTTGCCACTTTTGTTCAATTCTGCCGACTGGTTACCCTTTGTTGAAGGCAGGTGTTCAGCGCCTGATGAACGACAAAGAGATACTGTTTGAGAAGACCCCTGTTCCGACTGTTTTCTATGAAGACATTGGTATCATAACCATTTCCGCCAATCCTCCCAGGGCCTCCGCTAAGAGACCCGTCAGGATTACATCAATTCCGAAGGTGACTCCGTTGATCATAACCATGCCTGGGCCAATCCCATACTCCTCGGACAAAGCTGTTCCTTAGAACTATGGGGCCGACGTCTATTACTATAACGTAAAGCAGGACATGCTAGCCATTAAAGACAAGATTGCTGAAAATGCTGATTCCGACATCGTCAATATTTCCAGAACCAGTAAAATAACAAGAAGTGGAAGAGTGTTCTCCCCTGAGATTTCTCCTCCAAAGACTGTTACCGGACCCGTGATCATTCCTGCTGTGGTTCCACCCAAGACTACTACTACAATTCCAGTAATCACTCCTGTTGACCCTCCCATCACTGAGTCGGCCGAGACTCAAGCAAAGACATACTGATTGAGCCTGTCCTGACAAGGTCTAATTCAGTAACCACACCAGAAGCTTCCAAGAAAGAAATGGAAGAAATTTTGAAGATAATAAAGAAGAGCGACTACAATATGGTCGAGCGGCTGGGGCAGACCCCATCCAAAATTTCTATGCTTGCTTTGTTGTTGTGTTCTGAGGCCCATGTGAAGGCTTTGGTTAAGTTTCTGAAGAAGACTCACGTGCCACAAGAGACATTTGATGATCAGTTTGAAGATTGTGTGGCTAGTCTGACTGCTGATAATGGTTTGGGTTTTTCTGACGCGGATCTGACACCAAAATGGAGAAAGCATAATGATGCTCTTCATGTTTCCGTTGAATGAAGGGGCACGACTCTGGCCCGTGTTTTGGTAGATACTGGTTCCTTGTTGAATGTGCTACCTAAAAAAGATCTGGACATATTGGACTGCGAAGGCTTGACCTTGAAGCCTAGCAATAAAGTAGTGAGAGCTTTCGATGGTTCGAAGAGGATGGTGCACGGGGAAGTGGATGTCCCTATCAAAGTTGGTTCCTAGACCTTCGACTCCACTATCTATGTAATGGATATCAAGCCATCATATTCTTGCTTGTTGGGACGCCCTTGGATACATGGGGCTGGGGCTGTTACTTCTACCCTCCACCAAATGTTGAAGTACCCAGTAAGAGGAAAGATTATCAATGTGCATGGTGAAGAGGAGTACATGATCAGTCACTTGAACCCCTTCAGGTACGTAGAGATGGATGGCGAGTTCATCGAGACTCCTTGCCAGAACTTTGAAGAGGTACCACAAATTATGGCTACAACAGAAACTACCGACAGTCCTCCGAAGGTCACCAAACCTCCCTTGAAGATGGCTTCTCTCAAGGATGCACAAGCAGTGGTTGAAGAAGGTGGGTCTACCATTTGGGGTCAACTCCTAGTTATTCATTACAAGTCTGACAAATCTAGTTTGGGATTTACTACAGGTGCTCAAAGGGCTGTTCGTCGTGCTCGGGCTGGAGGACCTCCCCTACGCATCAACAATCCCGGGGTCAATGCACTTGAAGACAGTGATGGTAATTCCGACATTGACAGCTGGATCTTCCTGACTACCAACAGTGGACTCAGTAACTAGACTACCAAGGACTTTGTACCAATTACTTTTGTTCAGGAGTAATTGTATTTTTGTTTTTTCCGGATATGTAATTTAAAAATAATATAAACTCTATAGCCATGTGTCTTACCCGGGGCACAATGGTTCTATTTGTGAGGGTTATCATGTTTCATTTTCATATGACATTAATAAAGCTTTGGACGTTTGCATACAAATTTTGCACTCTTTGTCTTTATTTTCTTTTATTCCATCTATATAGCTATGCTCTTACACACACTCACGTATCCCAATACAGATCCATATCCATTCTGGATCCCATTGATAACAGTTCTTCTACTGCTCATTATGACTTTGAAAATCCGATCAACCAAACTGAGGACGAAGGTGAGGAAGATTATGGGGTACCCAGAGAACTTTCCAGACTATTACAGCAAGAAGAAAGGGCCATACAGCCTCATAAAGAGCCGGTTGAGACAACGAACTTAGGTACATAGGAAGATAAAAAAGATGTTAAGATAGGTGCAAATCTGGAGCTTAATGTCAAACAGCGGTTGGTACAGATGTTGCATGAGTATGTTGAAATCTTCGCCTGGTCATATGAAGACATGCCAGGACTAGACACGAATATAGTGGTTCATCATCTGCCGACTAAAGAAGACTGCCCTCCGGTAAAGAAAAAGGTCCACCGTATGTGCCCTGAGATGTCAGAGAAGATTAAAGCAGAGGTTATGAAACAATTCAACGTCGGGTTCTTAGCTGTCACCTCCTATCCGCAGTGGGTTGCTAATGTGGTTCCAGTACCTAAGAAAGATAGTAAAGTATGAATGTGTGTGGATTACAGAGACCTAAACAGGGCAAGCCCCAAGGATGACTTCCCGCTTCTCCACATCAATTTTCTTATTGACAACACCGCACAACATAAAGTCTTTTCCTTCATGGACGATTTCTCTGGCTACAATCAGATCAAGATGGCACCTGAAGACATGGAAAAGACAACCTTTGTTACACAGTGGGGGCACTTTCTGCTACAAGGTGATGCCGTTTGGGTTAAAGAATGCTGGGGAAACTTATCAGCGAGCTATGGTAGCTCTGTTCTATGACATGATTCACCATGAGATAGAGGTTTACATTGATGACATGATAGCCAGGTCTCAAACTGAAGAAGAACATCTTGATCATCTACAAAAGCTATTTGATAGGTTGAAGACATACAAGCTGAGGTTAAATTCGAACAAGTGCACCTTTGGGGTAAGGTTTGGTAAGCTTCTGGGATTCATCGTTAGTGATAAAGGTATTCTAGTAGACTCTGCAAAGGTGAAGGCCATACAAGAGACGCTGGCTCCCTGCACTGAGAAGGAAGTTAGAGGTTTCGTGGGACGTTTAAATTACATTTCCTGATTCATTTCACATCTGACTGCTACTTGTGAGCCGATCTTCAAGCTCCTGAAGAAAGATCAAGTGGTAAAGTGGAATGACGAATGCCAGGTAGCCTTTGACAGAATTAAACAATATCTCCAAGAGCCTCCTATTATGATGCCTCCGACTGAAGGAAGACCTTTGATAATGTACTTAACAATGCTAGATAATTCAATAGGGTGTGTTCTGGGGAAGCATGACGAGTCTGGTTGAAAAAAGCACGCAATATACTACCTTAGCAAAAATTTTATCGACTGTGAAACACGATACTCACTACTCGAGAAAACTTGCCGCACTTTGGCATGGGCTGCTCGCCGACTGAGACAATATATGTTGACCCACACTACTTTGTTGATATCTAAGATGGATCCTATCAAGTACATTTTCGAGAAGCCCGCTCTCTCCGAAAGGATAGCAAGGTGGAAAATGATCTTAATCGAGTACGACATCCAATACACAACCCAAAAGGCAATCAAGGGAAGTGTGTTAGCTGATCATTTGGCGCATCAAGCCATGGACGACTACCAGTCCATGAATTTCGAGTTCCCGGATGAGAATATCATGTTGGTAACCGACTGTGAAGAACCTGGACCAGATGAAGAACCTGAGGAAGGATCCCGATGTTCTATGTATTTTGATGGAGCCTCGAATGCACTGGGTAATGGTATTGGCACTGTAATCATATCTCCCGAGGGCTATCATACTACGTTCATTGCCCGATTATGTTTCAACTGTACCAACAACATGGTGGAGTATGAAGCATGTATTATGGGTCTTAGAGCTGCTATTGACCTAAGGATCAAGTTCTTGAGTGTATTTGGGGATTCTGTTTTGGTGATAAGTCAGATCAAAGGCGAGTGGGATACGAAGCACCCGAACCTTATTCCTTATAAAGAGTATGTATTGACACTGCTGCCGCATTTTGAAGAGATCATCTTTGAACATTTCCCACGAGAAGAGAATCAGTTAGCAAACGCGCTAGCTACTATGTCGTCAATGTTCAAGGTCAGGTGGGACAATGAATCTCCCCTAATCACTATTGAGAGGTTGGATGAACCGGCACACTGCTGTGAGATCGATACTGAGGAGGTAGCTGACAAACCTTGGTTTCATGAGGTGAAAAGGTATCTCGAGGCTCAAGAATACCCCGAGGGGGCATCTGTCATTGACAAGAAATTTCTGAGAAGGTTTGCTGCAAAGTTCTTCCTCAGCAATGGAATCCTCTATAAGCGCAATCATGACTTTACCTTACTGCGGTGTGTAGACAAGAGCGAAGCAGAGAGGATCATGGCAGACCTACACGAAGGTACTGTTGGCACTCATTCCAGTGGACATACCATGGCAAAGAAGATCCTACGGGCAGGATACTAGTGGTCCACTATGGAAGCCGACTGTTATCAGCACTCTCGAACCTGTCACAAGTGCCAAATCTACGCTGATAAGGTGCATGTACCTCCAAATACCTTGAATGTTTTGATGGATCCCTGTCCCTTCGCAATGTGGGGCATTGACATGATCGGCAAGATCAGACCTACCGCGTCCAATGGACATCGCTTTATCCTAGTGGCCATTGATTACTTCACGAAGTGGGTTGAGGCTGCCTCCTTTCCTACGGTTACTAAGAATGTGGTGGCACTGTTCATCAAGCATAACCTGGTTTATCGTTATGGTATCCCTGAGAGAATCATCATGGACAACGGTACCATTCTCAATAACTTGATGATCACTGAACTCTGTAAATAGTTCAAGATTCAGCATCACAACTCTTCTCCTTACCGGCCGAAGATGAATGGGGGCTGTTGAAGCTGCTAACAAGAATATCAAAAAGATCATACAGAAGATGATGGTGACATACAAAGACTGGCATGAGATGTTACCGTTTTCTCTTCACAGGTACCGTACTTCAACACGTACGTCAACAGGGGCAACACCCTATTCTCTGGTATATGGCATGGAGGCCGTCCTACCCATAGAGGTCCAAATCCGTTCTCTACGAATTATGAAGGATGCAGGTTTGAGGGAAGACGTTGGATCCAGACTCGACTTGATCAATTGAACTTAATCGATGAGAAAAGACTTACTGCTATCTGCCATGGTCAAATGTAACAGAAACGGATGATCAAGGCCTTCAACAAGAAAGTCGGGGACAACAAGTGTATCAATTAGGGGATCTAGTAATCAAGCGCATCATACTGCTACAAGGTGATCCTAGGGGCAAATGGTCTCCCACCTATGAGAGACCATTTGTAGTCAAAAACATATTTTCCAGTGGGGCCATGATTCTGACCACCATGGATGGTGATGACCTTCCACACCCTGTCAATGCGGACATAGTGAAAAGATACTACGCATAATAAAGACCCGCTAGGTTGACATACCTAGGCAAAAATAAGGGCATCTCGGAGAACCAAAAGGGTCCGGGCAAAAATTAGGGATAAAAAATGAAAAAATCTGTACACCCGACAAGTCGAAAACCCGAAAGGGCGGCTTGGGCAAAAAAGGGTATCCCGGTGGACTGAAAACCCGAAAGTGAGGTCCAGGAAAAAGTTAGGGATTAAAGCGTATCACTATGTCCCATTGGATCACCTTGCGATCAGACTTTAGTAATCAGATATCAAGCTTAAACGGTGCCGATTAATCCAGTCAGCTTCGAACAAGCAGCAAAGTGATGAGATGCTCGAAGACATAGGGGCGATAGTAGAATTGAAAGATAATGGGATCACTACACATGGCTGTTTTCTTTTTGTACATAATTTCTGTAATAATTTCCATTTTTACGGCGGTGTTCTCTTACTAGAGCGCTAACCTCCTTGTAAAAAATGCCTGTTATAGGCAAATTTCAAATCAATACAAAGCGTCTTTTAAGTCCAAAACTGTGTGTTTGTTTTTCCGTTTTCTGTTTTGTTTGCAAAAACGTCCATTGTTTTATTCTTGACATATGCATTTGAATATGATTACTGTTCACGAATATCTGCATATAAAACAGAAAGACAGTTACTAAGAACTCAAAGAAACTGGTACAAAACCTAAATATCGACAGTTACCCCGTCCATCATAGTACAAGGGGAAGAGACAATTGGAAGCAAAGTCACTATCACGTATAAGCCAGTGATACCTATACTCCCCGCAGAGCCGAGACAACCAAGGTCCAACCTCTGTATCCCCAAGCATGAATTCCTTCCCCAGCGGGTTCATTCAGAAAGCTGATATCTGCATTCCCCAGTCAAGTTTTATAGCCATATAAAGCGATTTCCCGAGCAGAGTTTATTTCTCTGACAGCGAAAGCTCAATCTCCAACAGAGCTCTTCTCTCCAGTAATGGAAGTTCATCCCCAGCTGAGTTTATTTCTCCAGATCAGCAGATCTTCTAACAAAGTACCTCTCTTCCCCGACAGAGTCATTCCCCCATAGGATTATTCTCAGACAGAGTCTCTCCCGGCAGAATGGATGTATATCTGCTTCGGTCACTATCCCTAGCGGAAACAAAGAACTCAACTCCTTATACTCTCCAATAGCAGTCCAGGATTTATTTTCCCCAGCTAGAGAATATCATAATAGCATTGCATATCCATGCATCATGGCATGTGCATACATATTATATAGCACAATCTCATTTATTTTGAGAATATCATTACTCAATGCATTTCATAAATCATGACATTGCATACGACTAACTCTTTACCTTTCAGGGAAAGATGCAATTAAGATCTCACGAGTTCTCTCTGGTTCAGTCAAACCGACACTAAGGTTTCTATTCTAGTTGATGATGTTAAGACTTTCGTCTGGGTCAGCCGAATCGCCGCTAAGATTCCCCTGATTTTTATGCCAGTCAAAGTTAAACCGAGACCTCTCCTGGGATCAGTCAAATCGATACTAAGATTTATCTCCCAGTTGAAGTTCTCACAAGTTTTCCCTAGTGCAGTCAAATTGATACTAAGATTTATATTCCAATTCAAGCTATGAAGCCCGGAAATCGACCGAATAATATCTTGATTTCTCCAAAAATATTACGAAGCCTGGAATCGACCAGATAGTGGTATATCTTAAATTCAAGCTATGAAGCCCAGAAATCGACTGGATAACAGCTTAATTTCCCCATCATACCGTGAAGCTTGGAAATCAACCAGATAACAGTACAAGATACTATGAAGCCTAGAATCGACCGGATAGTGGTATATCTCAGATTCAAGCTATGAAGCCCGGAAATCGACCGGATAATATCTTGATTTCTCCAAAATACTATGAAGCCTGGAATCGACCAGATAGTGGTATAAGACACCGTGAAGCCCGGCGCATGGCCAGATAACGGTATAAGATGCTGTGAAGACTAGATCACGACCAGATAGCGGCAAGAGACACTGTGAAACCTAGAAATCGACCAGATAATAGTATGCTGTACTGCGAAGCTTGGAATTCGACCAAATAGCAGTTAATCGGCCAATTACTATGAAGCCCGAAAATCGACCAGATATTAGTATGCCTTAAATTCAAGTTGAAACCCGGATGTGACCGGATAACCACTTAATTCCTTCTGAAGCCTGGAACATGACCAAATAAGAATTGAGAAACTGCAAAGCCTGGAGCACGAACAAATAGCAAGTGTAATATCATCTTCCCAATAAGTCAGTGTGAAACCTAGAGCACGACCAAATAGCAGTTAATCTTATTATCCTCAGCAAATCACTGTAAAGCCTGGAGCACGACCAGATAACAGTTCATTTTCATCTCCTCAACTAAGAGATGATTCCCCAATAGAGTAACGGATAACTGAAGTTCCTAAAATTCCATTTCTCCCAAGACAGAGACTAATATTCCTCAGCAGATTCCTCCTCAACGACAGGAACAGGAATTGTCATCAAAGGAATATCTCGGGAAGTCAACATCCTCTAGATGGCATCTTTAAGCCCATCTCCGACGATTCTCTGTCATATCTTCCGGATGGCATCTTTAAGCCCATCTCCGGTGACCTTCCGTCATATCCTCCGAATGGCATCTGTAAGCCCATTCCCGTTACTGCCTACACAGTCCAGCACCATCTTAGACGAGTGCAAATTTTTGGGGATCAAGTGTTCAATCATCTTCCACCTTCAGATTACGAAAGGCAGACAACCAATCTACATCCTCAGGTTTAAGAAGATTAAACAAGGGAAGCTGTTGTACCCCAAAATTTTCCCTCTCATTTTACTTAACACATTCCCATTGAGGTCCTCAACTTGCTCAAGGATGCCCAAGAGTTGACCAGGCAAACTCTCTCCTAAAGCAATGTACCTCAAATTAGGGTTTCCATTTTCATCAGGGTGTGGGAGCTCCAAAGGTACCAAATTCTTTCCATGGTCCTAATATGTACTCAAGATCATCCATGTCAATTTTCGAGCCTTGCACAAGAAGTTTGCTCAGTCAATTGCCCAGATGCCTAAAAATCAATTGTACTAGGTCAAAAGTCAACTGTGGCCCACATACAGTCAAACTTCAAGATTTTTGGTCTACATCAACATTTTAAAGTGATATCCATCATTTGATCAAGGGTTTATCATGATTCCTCAAGGAATGCCCCAAGTTCATCAAAACCCAAAAGTTGCTAAATTAGGGTTTCTTAGGAAAAGTCAACCAAACTTTGACCAAGCATAACTTCTTCATACTTTATCAGAAATTTTCCATCCAAGGCTCATTTTGAAGAGGATGCAATTTACTACAACTCATATTCAGCCCACAAGTTCAAAATATGCACTCATCAAAAGATATGAATTTCTACATTATTGGTCCTTTTGGAAAGTCAACAAAAACACCTTTTGGGTCAAAGCTTCTTACATGAACATGGAAGACCCAATTGAGATGAAACCAAGAGGGTTGTTTAGGGGACATCCTAAGTTTCTAAAAAGTCCCAGAACACCTGTGTAGGGTTAAAATTGTAGGAGATATGCCTTGTCAAAGTTGACCATTTTTGCAAAATTGCTAAAAAGTCAAATGTGCTCAAAATACATTTTTTGTTAAATGGGCCTAGTTTTTTATGATTGAATCTTGTTTGTGACATGGTCCACGACCCAGACCATATCTACACTTTATTTGCTTAATTATTTATTTTATTTGGATTTTTTGTTATTTAAAATTCAAACTAAATCAAATAAATTACAAAAAATGCAAAAGATTGATTTTTGATCTGATTTTTTGTAGGAATCAAATCCAATCAAGCTAGCATATCATATCCAAATCGTGCAAGGGTTGATTGAAGCAAAAATAGCATGATTTTGGTTGTTTTGGAAAGATATAATACAAGAACAAAATCAAATCCAATCTTCATAATGTTCAAAGATACAATGCGTTTTTGTTGACCTAACCAGTTCTAATACATATATAGGACAAAACCAATGCATAAAAAGAAGGATTGCAGGTCGTGAGAGCAAAAAGCAAAACTGAAAAAATTGATAAAAAGTGGTGATCTGTTTTCCAACCTAGAGGGAAATTCAAAACATTTCAAAGCTACCAATCGATTCCTGGACATCTCCAGAAGGCGTTCCAATCATTTTCTAGTCCTCCCAAGCCCAGAAACAGGACATACAATCGTCACGGTTTGCTTCTTTTTCAAAATCCGATTACTATGATTCTTGCATCATGAACATGTTTTAATGGTATATTTGTGTTTGTTGTCATGTTTGCAACGTGTTGGATTGGTTTAATTAATGTTTTGAGGCATACATTGATGAGTGCCATGTCTAGGGTTTGAAGTCACGTTTTAGGGCTTCTTGATACAGGTGAAATTGGCCCAAGAAAAGGGTACCATGATGCTCGTGGCATCAAGACGAGTCGACCCATGTACTTACCCTTAATTTATCAGGCGTTTTCCTAATTTTTGAAGCTTTGAAGGGTTTTAGCTATGGAGTCCTGGCCGTAGGTAAAATTATTTAGCCTAATACGACAGACAAGGAAGAAGAAGATAACGTGGATGGATATCACTGGTCCATTTAATAACGCGCATGTTTTTTTTTCTTTCAGTTATCCATCTTGTTTCATATAATATTGATTATTGTTACTATATTGACAACTAAAACCTAGTAGCCCAATGGTGAAGCACGCGTTTGAAAGTGGAGAGGACCTGGGTTCGATCCTAGGTCCAAGCATTTTATTGTTTTCTTAATGTTTAATTACAGATCTAGCGCGTTACACTGCTAGGCGCCCACCATGCACCATAATATCCAGTCATTGGATTCATAATCAATCCAGATTCAACACCCAACGTTCAAGGCATACCATGGACCATCATAAAGAGCATCACACTGAATCTAACGCAAGGACTGGGCTCAGTTATCTTGGGCTGGACAAATTCAACATTGCACCCCCTAGGTTGCTCACAACATAGGCCCAAATCTCTTTCCTTTCTATTTTATTTATTTTGTTTTTATTATTTCTTTTTTTTACAAAACAACAAAAAATCATTTTTTTATTAAATCAAAAAATCACAAAAACCTAAAAAATCTTTATTCTCATAATTTTTTTTTGTTTCTTTAATTAATTAATTAGTTTAATTATTTAGGGAAATTTAATTGTTTTTTCTATATAATTTAAATCAATTAGAAATTAGGGTTTTAGTTTGTACATAACCTAATTGATTTTTCTCAAAAACTAACCTAAATAATTTTTCAATTAGATTTTTAGGTTTCCTAAATTATTCTCGCATTTAATTTGCCGCACACATTTCTAATTTCCTTTTTATTATTATTGTAACTGTTTCGAGGTTGTAATAGTAATTAGGGTTTAAATTTCGCATTTTTATTTTTCAGTCCAAGATAATTATGTATCTTCGAAAGCCCTGTAATAGCTAGGACTTTAACTTTCCTCACTTTTAATTTCCATAAATTATAAACTACTTAGATGTATGTTAATAGGATTGTATGGAAAGACTAACTGAAAATTAATATAGTAGATCACCTTAATTGTGCAAAGATTAAATAACTGAAATCAAACACATGCACATGCTCACTCCTAGGGTTTGCCTCACTTGGTTGCCTTGGAAATAATGGTCGTGTCCCTCAAACGTAGGGATAGCTTAGCCATGACCCGCGATTCAAAGTCGTCATAAAGATCATAGTCCCTACTTGTCCGTCGAGTTGCATACGAATTGATCTTATGACGATAGTCCCTTCGAAATGCTAAGGTATCCTTACTTGTTTCATTCAGAGACCATTTCTTCCCTTCGAACGTCCCTCTAAAACTCCAACGACGGTGCTACCTATTTCTCAATAATGGGATAGCATTGTCTAAAGGAAAATGAACAGTCTTTTTAGAGTAGGTAGATTAGTTCCTAGGTACTTGCTCAAACAAAGAGACTTTTTCACACCAAACACTTTTCAAACAATGCTTTCAAAAACAACTTCGTAACACTCTTGAGGACAGAAACAAGGGTTAAAATGAAGTAAAACAAAACTTTTCAAAGCAAGCACACACAAGCAATTTCAAAATGAGCAAGTACCTAAGAGCCCATGGAAAACCATGGATAGAAAGGGTGCTAACACATTCCCTTTTTATAATCTACCCCCCGTACTCAGAAACATTCTCGAAAAAGGTTTTTTCTGTTCTTTTTCCTTTTCCTGATTGGATAAAATAAAAGTCAATGGCGACTCTTGCTTACCGCGACATTTTGCAAACAAAAAAATGCAAACCAGTATTAACAGTCGGTTCTGCCACCGTATCACAGCAGCCATATATTATTTTCTCTATTTTATTGATTTTATTTTGATTTTTATTTATTAAAAGTCACATAAAATCAAATAAATGACAAAAAATATTAAAAGATTGTTTTGATTTGATTTTGCATTAAAGGGAAATCCAAATATGCTGTATGATATCAAACAAAATCGTGCCAAATCATGAGAGGGAAGATATTAAAAATTGGAAAGATTTGAAGCAAATTTGAATGACATTGATATCTTGATCTATTTCCAAAATTGTTAACCTATTTGGATTCATTACATATACTGAGGTTTGTTTGAACCCTAGAAAAAAAGATTGTGCGCAGCCTGCCAAAGAAAACCAGAATTAAAGTTCAAAATTTTGTTCAAAAAGTGTGAGACATATCTTCTTCCACATACCAGTTCAAGGCGTGCTGAAGGTCAAATCGTGTTCCTGGATATCTCTTGGAGCTAACACAATCAATTGCAAGTATTCACAAGCCCAGAATCACCCCACAACCCTCATACAGTTTGCATCTTTTCTCAAAATCGATTATGATAATTCTTGCATCTTAAGCATGTTTGAATGATATATTTGTGATTGTTAACATGTTTGCAACATGTTGGGATGATTTAATTGACGTTTTGATAAATATACCGATGATTTCCATGGCTAGGGTTTAAGGGTTTGTTTTGGGGCTTCTCTGTATAGGTGAAATTATGCCAAGAAACTAATTCCATGATACTCGTGAGATCAAGACGAATCGATTGGCATAGTTAGAATTGATTTATTGTGCATCATATGAATTTTTGAAGCTTGCAGGTGTATAGCTATGGAGTTTTGTTCGTAGGTATAGGCAGAAGATCTAAAACGACGGACAAGGAAGAAGACGGTGACTTATCACCACCCCACTGGCCCATTTGAATAACCGCGCGTGTTTTGTTTTTTTTCAACCTACCAACTCTTTTTTTATATATATATTATATTTTGGTTGTATTATATTGACAATTAACCAACACAACGCAAATGGCTGGGGATAAGGACATGTGAAGCAAGGGACATGGGTTCGATCCTAGGTCCATCGTTTTCTTATTTTCTTAACATCTCATGCAGATTCCAGTGTAACGCATGGTCAAACATCCATCGTGCATCCCAGATCTCAGCCCTGAGATCCATCATCAGACAAATCTCACGTTCCAACGTTGAAGGCCTACCATGCATCATCAGAGGAGGGAAGCACAGGATCTGGCACAAACTGGGCTCAGCCATAATGGGCCTTGAAAATTCCAAAACACCCCCCGGGTGCTTATGCAGGCCCAAATTCTTACTCTTTTTTATTTTAATTCTTTTTCTTATTATTTATTAATTATATTTTTTTAATAACACCAAAAAATCATATTTTTTATTTACTTAATAAAAAAATCATAAAAACATCAAAAATCTTTTTTTTTCTTAAATTTTTTTTTTATTAATTAGTTTAATTAATTTAGGGTAATTTAATGTTTTTTATTATAATTCAAAATAATTAGAATTAGGGTTTAATCTTGTACTTAACCTAATTTTTCCTCAAAAACAACATAAATATTTTCTCAAATTAGATTTTTAGGTCGTCTGATTATTTCTCGCATTTAATTTGCCGCGCGCTTTTAATTTTCTTTTTTTATTATTTGTAACTTCTCCGAGTTTGTAATAGATTTTAATAGGATTTTAATTCCGCATTTTGTTTTCAGTCAAGAATAATTATGTATCTTCCCAAAGCCTTGTAATAGCTAGAACTCTAATTTCTCGCATTTTAATTTCCGCAAACTATAAACTATTAGATGTATGTTAATAGGATTGTATGGAAAGACAAATTGAAATTAAAATAGTAGAAAACCCTAATTGTGCAAAGATAATTAACTGAAAAAACACACTTGCACATGCTCACTTCTAGGGTTTACTCCACTTCGGTTTCCTTTGGTAAATGGTCATGAAATATAGGGAATGTTAGTGGTCGTCCTCTAGCCCCAAAAGATCTAAAATGACCCAATCGGATGTTGCCTCGGAAAAGGATCTTTAAGGCTTTAGGGTGATTACTAAAATTTCCTAACATTGCTTTGTGATCATATTTGTCCCTTCAAACATCCCTTAAAACTCCAATGACGGTGCTACATATTCCTTAATAATAGGATAGTGCCGCCTAAAGGAAAACAAACAGACTTTTTTCGAGTAGGTAGATTAGTTCTTAGGTACTTGCTCAAACAAAACTTTTCTCACAAACACTTTTCAAAACAATTTTCAAAACAACTTCGTCACACTCTTGAGGACTGATACAAGGGTTATCACGAAGTAAAACTTTTCCAAATTAGCACACACAAGCAATTTAAAAAATGAGCAAAGTACCTAAGAGCCCATGGAAAACCATGGATAGAAAGGGTGCTAACACCTTCCGTTTCTATAATCTACCCCCGTACTCAGAAACATTCTCGAAAAAGGCTTTTTCTGTTCTTTTTCCTTTTCCTTTTTTTGGTAAAATAAATGTCGATGGCAAATCTTGCTTACCGCGACATTTGCGAGTACAAAATGCAAACCAGTATTAACAGTCGGTTCTGCCACCGTATCACAGAACTGGCGACTCTACTGGGGAGTTTAATAAGTGGGGTATACCTTAGGATCTAGGTCATCTAATTGCTTCTCTTGCTTGTCTTGATTGCTTTATTTTTAAGGGATTGTTTGGGTTACTATAGATCCTACACTTGGATCTGGGGAACACCTTTTAGGTAAGTAGCAATAAACTGTGAGGGATTTTTGTGGGGTATATCGACACGGTTGAATCAGTAGCTACGTTGATGTGGCACTTTGGTTGGTACCGGTAACCCTTGAGTCAATCAGGGAGAGTACATGGCCGCCGCGTGGTGTCGTGAAGCATCAACTGACCTTAGAACCTTTAATTGCACAACTTGGCCAGTTGGACGTAGCAAGGTGGTCGGCCTTGGTGTATTCCCAAGGTCGACAGATACTCGATGCTACACTCATTGAGGTTTGACTCTTGAGCTTTGTTTGGTTTCGATTCAATCGCCTATTGAACAAAGCTGGGGGAAAGATCAGTGATATTGAGATCCCTTAGAACCCGATTACTATTTATAGGACAGGTTAAACCAATCCAGCTTCAAGAGTGTATGACCTTAAAACTCATGTATGCCTTAAACCTAAGGACTTGGTGTGACTTGTTTGTTGTTTGCTATACCTGTGATTTTCTAACATAATCATGACATCATAAGCATGGCATATCATGACTGATCATTTCAAGGATTTCCTAGGGCTCATTTTTGGCTTGTTTTGTAGGACATGGCATCCGCCCGTAGGAACACTATAGAGATCAACCTGGTGAATGTGTCTCTCCAACTAAAGGACCTGGCATTAAGGGTTCTTGAAAGTTCTCATTTCACTAAAAAGCATGGTCAGTTGCTCAATTTGGTCACTGCAAAACCCGATGAAGAATTATTAAAAGTTCTGTTTCAGTTCTTCGATCCTATGCACCATTATTTCACCTTCCCAGATTACCAGCTAGTACCTACTATGGAGGAATTTTCTCAGTTGTTGAGGGTACCTATTCTTGATCAGTTACCTTTCAACAGTACGGAAGAACATCCAAATCCTGAAGAGATTTCTAGATCATTGTCCTTACAACGGCCTGACATAGTGACAAATTGGGAGACTAGAGGGAGTGTCCAAGGAATTCCGGTTAAGTTTCTGTTCGAGAAGGCTTATCATTTTTGGGATACCTTAGATGTACAAGCTTTCGAAGAGGTGCTAGCACTTCTCGTTTACAGGACGATACTTTTCCCTAATGCGGATCAACTTGTAGATATGAGCACTATTAAGGTTTTTCTATCTCATAATCCAGTGCCTACATTACTTGGGGATATTCTACACTCTCTGCATGCTCGCACTCTAAAGAGAAGGGGGACCCTCCTGTGTTGCACCCCTCTATTGGCTAGCTGGTTTGTTACGCACCTACCCAGGTCTGTTTTGAAGAATGAACAGGGTTTGAAATGGTCTCATAGGCTGATGTCCCTTAAGCATTCAAACATTCATTGGTGTTCACGGTTCTTGGAAGATATTACCATCATCGATCCCTGTGGTGAATTCCCTAATGTCCCTCTCTTAGGAATTAGGGGAGGAATCACTTACAACCCTTGTTTGGCACTGTGTCAGTTTGGTTATGCGAGAAGATATGGTCCTCACGACACGCTTATCCAAGGAATCGCCTTCAACTATGAGAATGATGCTCAGGGATACCGTAAAAGGTTCATAAAATGTTGGGGCATGGTGCATAAAATTGATAGCAAGACGCTAGGGCACAAGAATTCCATTCCTCTTGAGCCTTATCTCCGGTGGGTAAGAGCTCGCGCCCAAAGTCTCATGATGCCTTACCCTGCTGTTCTACCAGTAACTCTGGAGCCAGCTATTGGAGGAGATACTACTTCACTTGGTCATCATCCTGACATGCCAACTGATCATGAAGAATTACAGAAATCCTGGGTTCAACTCAAAGAGGAGCAGGACACATTTGAAGTTCAATTCTATGCCAGAGAGAAGAAGGTCCTGGAGCTCACAAGGCTACTTCATGAAAAAAGGAACATAAACGCCTACATCGCACCAAAGAGGATGCGCTCCTAGAAGACCTAGTTTCTTTTTTGCTTTAAGTTTTGTTTTGTTTTATTGTAAGCCTAAAAGGCACTCTTTGTAATAATTTGAACTTATTAATTCAATTAACGTGTGTTTTCTTTTGGTTAAACAAATCTGAGCCTTTAAGAATCCTTGAAATCATTGCATACACATCTCATTCATAGCATCGCATAAACAGGTACCATTACAAGTTTCCCATCTTCTTCGCTGTTTATTTCAGCAGAAATGTCTTCCGAACAAAGCATCAAGGATCTTCAGGCACAAAATGCCCAGTTCCAACAGATATTCATAAATATGGCAAAAGGGCAGGAGGATCTGAAGGCCCTCATCCTGAAGGAGAAGAATAAAAAGAAGAAGTTCACTGTTATTCTGAATATGGGAAGAAGGTTCAGGGGGCCGTTAAAGCAACAAGTCGATATGAACTCTTCATCCAAAGAAGGGGAAAATAAAGAAGAAGCGATAAGGGAAAAGGACCTCAGTCCTGAAGTTTTTGACAATGACACAAATTACAATGATGAGTAGTATCCTCCTACTGAAGATAGATACACGCAGTTGGAAGATCTTCTGAGCGGTATGGAAGTCCAGAGGATACCTGGGTTGGATTTCGAAGAATTGGGATTGGTGTCGGGAGTGGTCATCCCGCAGAAGTTCAAGGCTCCAATTTTTGCTTAGTATGATGGGGTGTCTTACCCAAAACTACATCTCTATTCCTACGTCAGAAAGATCCAGCCCTACACTGCTGATAGAAACTTGTGCGTTCACTTCTTTCAAGATAGTATGTCAGGGACTCAGCTTGAATGGTTCTACCAACTAGAGAGAGCCAATGTCCGAAATTAGGAAGATCTGGCTGCTGCTTTTTATAAGCAGTACCAATACAACACCGACCTTTCTCCTACTCGTACTCAACTCCAGAGTATGTCTATGGGTGCAAGTGAAGGCTTTAAGGACTATGCACAGAAGTAGAGAGACTTGGATGGAAGAGTCCAACCCCCGTTGTCTGATAGGTAGTTGGTCGATATGTTTCTAGGGATGCTATTTGGTCCATTCTTTAATCATTTAATAGGCAGCTGGTTTCACCGAGCTGATTCTAACTTGAGAGAGAGTAGAAGTTGGGATTCGAAGCGGTAAGATACAAAAGGATTCCTCTTTGAGTTCGATAAAGAAGCCTTTTACTGGTAAGAAGGAAGCCAGTGCCATCTATAGTCCTAGAGGCCAAAGTAGAGCTGAACACCGTCAGACAGTAAGTGCCGTAATGATACCTAGGCCTACAGTTGCTCCACAATGCAACAATCAACAAAGGGTGGAAAGACCACAACGGCATTTTACCCGGATCAACATGAAATTGGCTGAAGTTCTACCCCATCTACTGAGATCCAACTTGGAAACCTTGAAAGAGGCTCCTAAGAATCCGAACACCACATCTCCCTGATATAACCCCAATGCTCGGTATGCCTACCATTCCTGAGAGTCCTAGCCACGACACCAACAACTACTGGGCTCTGAGAAATAAGGTACAAGATTTGATCGAAGCCAAGGAGATTGAGTTTGATGCTCCGGAAAAGCCCAATGTCATAACTGCTCCCATGCCTAAGCACGGCCGCGGAGTTAATGCTGTGGATACTGATCTGTTTGTGACCTTAGTATATGAAGTTTCTACTCCTCTTATGACGGTTAATAAGAATTTGTTGTCGGACGGTTTATTTCCGGGTTGTGGTGAAGGTTGCCACATATGTTCGTTTCTGCCTTCTGGTTTCCATTTGCTGAAGTCAGGTGTTCAGCGCCTGATGGACAGCAAGGAAATTTGGTTCGAGAAAACTTTGATTCCCATTGTTCCATTTGAAGACATTGCTATTATAACCATTTCCGCCAATCCTTCCAAGGTCTCCTCGAGAATACCTGTTAGGATTACATCTGTTCCAAGAGTCGCTCCGCTAAGAATCACCGTCCCTGGTCCTGTCCCGTATGCCTCGGACAAAGCTGTCCCCTGGCATTATGGTGCCAATGTGTACTATCATGGCATCAAACAAGATATAGAAAATTAAGAGGTTGATCCTAATGTCAGTAACATTGTAGGGACCAGCAAGGTTACCCGAAGTGGAAGGGTTTTCTCTCCCGAGCTTTCCCCGAAGACTGTCAATAGGCCTATTGTCATTCCGTCTGCTACTCATGTTGGTACGTCAACTCCTCCTCCTGTGCTTACTCCAATTATCACCCCCACCGTCGAGTCATCTGGGGCCCGAGGCAAAGAAGTTATAGGTGAGCCTGCCCGGACGGAGGCGCCTAGAAAAATTATCGTGGAAGCCTCTAAGCAAGAGATAGAGGAAATACTGAAAATAATCAAAAAGAGCGACTACAATATGGTCGAGCAGCTGGGGCAGACCCCCTCAAAGATATCCATGTTGTCCCTACTGTTGTGCTCCGAAGCCCATGCGAAGGCTTTGATTTCATTCCTCAAGATTGCACATGTGCCGCAAGAGACCTGAGCTGATCAATTCAAAGATTGTGTGGCCAGCCTGACTGTTGACAATGGGATGGGTTTTTCAGATGCAGACTTGACACCAAAGGGGAGGAAGCATTATGATGCTCTGCATGTCTCGATTGAATGTAGTGGAACCACTATATCTCATGTGCTGGTAGATACTAGGTCTTTGCTGAATGTTCTGCCTAAGAAGGCATTGGATCGGTTGGACTACGAGGGCTTGACCTTAAAGCCTAGTAACATTGTGGTGAGGGCTTTTGATGGTTCGAAGAGAATGGTGCATGGGGAAATGGACATCCCCGACCATCATACTATTGTTTGTTGGGTCATCCTTGGATCCATGAAGCTGGGGCAGTTACTTCTACACTGCACCAAATGCTGAAGTATCCAGTAAAACGGAAGATTGTCACTGTGCATGGTGAGGAGGAGTATATGGTGAGCCACCTAAATTCCTTCAGGTACGTAGAGATGGATGGGGAATTCATAGAGACTCATTGCCAGAACTTTGAAGAGGTTCCCCAGATCTTGGCATCAGCTAAAGCTACTACAAACAAACATCCTCTGAAGATGGTTTCTCTCAAAGATGCCAGAGCAGTGGGTTAAGAAGGTGGGTATACCAATTGGGGACAACTCCCTAATTTTACTCAGAAAACTGACAAGTTTGGTTTGGGCTTTACTTCAGGAGCTCAAAGGGCTGTTCGATATGCTCGGGCTGGAGGACCTCCCCTACGCATCAGTAATAGGGGAATTAATGCCATTGAAGACAACGAGAAAGACTCAAACATTGACAGTTGGATCTACCCAACTACCAATGGTGGGCCGAGTAACTAGACGGCTAGGGACTTTATACCAATTTCTTTTATTTTGCAGTAATTGTCTTACTTGTTTTGGGATTTGTAATAAACAATTTTAAACTCTACAACCTTGTACCTTGCTCGAGGCACGTTGGTTTCGTTTGTGAGGGCTATTATTTGTCATTTCATATATCATCAATAAAACATTGGACGTTACTTGCATACAAATTTTACGCTCTCTGTTTTTCTTTTCTATTTTCACTTTATCAAAACAGCTATGCTCTTACACACACTCACGTATCATACTGCAGATCCATATCCACTATGGATCCCATTGATAACAGCTCTGCTACTATCTGTTGTGACTTCGAAAATCCGATCAACCAAGCCGAAGATGAAGGTGAGGATGATTGTGAGGTGCTTGGAGAACTTGCTAGACTATTATAGTAGGAAGAAAGGGCTATACAACCTCATGAAGAGCCGGTTGAGACGATAAACCTGGGGACGGAGATAGAAAGGAAAGAGGTCAAGATTGGAGCAAATTTGGAAGTTAAGGTCAAACAGCGGTTGATATAAATGTTGCACGACTACGTTGAGATCTTCGCCTGGTCATACGAAGACATGCCGTGTTTAGACATTGATATTATGGTTCATCATCTGCGGACCAAAGAAGACTGTCCTCCGGTTAAACAAAAGGTCCGTCGTATGCACCCTGAAATGTCAGAGAAGATCAATGCAGAGGTCATGAAACAGTTTGATGCAGGGTTCTTAGCTGTCACTTCCTATCCACAGTGGGTTGCTAATGTCGTCCCGGTACCTAAGAAAGACGGTAAGGTACGGATGTGTGTGGATTACAGAGATCTGAACAGGGCAATCCCCAAGGATGACTTCCTACTTCCTCACATTGATGTTCTGGTTGATAACACTGCGCATCATAAAATCTTCTCCTTCATGGATGGCTTCTCTGGCTACAATCAGATCAAGATGGCTCCTTAAGACATGGAGAAGACGACCTTCGTCACACAGTTGGGCGCCTTCTGCTATAAGGTGATGCCTTTTGGGTTGAAGAATGCTGGGGCAACTTATCAGCGTGCCATGGTCGGTTTGTTCCACGATATGATTCATCACAAGATCGAAGTTTATGTTGATGACATGATATCCATGTCTCAAACTGAGGAAGATCACCTTGATCATCTACAAAAGTTGTTCGACATGTTGAAGATATACAAGCTGAGGCTAAATCCGAACAAGTGCACCTTCGGGGTAAGGTATGGTAAACTTATGGGTTTCATTGTCAGCGAAAAAGGCATCCAAGTAGATCCTGCGAAGGTAAAGGCCATACAAGAAATGCCAGCTCCCCGTGCAGAGAAGGAAGTTAGAGGTTTTTTGGGACGTCTGAATTACATCGCCAGATTCATTTCACATCTAACTGCTACTTGCGAGCCCATCTTCAAGCTTCTGAAGAAAGATCAAGTGGTAAAGTGGAACGAAGAATGCTAGACAGATTTCAAAAGAATCAAAGAATGCCTACAAGAACCACCGATTCTGATTCCTCCGGTTGAAGGAAGACTTTTGATATTGTACTTAACAGTACTAGACAATCTAATAGGGTGTGTGTTGGGACAGCATGACGAGTCTGGTCGAAAAGAGCATGCGATATACTACCTTAGCAAAAAGTTTACCGACTGTGAGACACGATACTCACTTCTCGAGAAAACTTGCTATGCTTTGGCATGGGCTGTCCGCCGACTAAGACAGTATATGTTGACCTACACTACTTTGTTGATATCTAAGATTGATCCGATCAAATACATCTTCGAGAAACCCGCTCTCTCTGGAAGAATAGAAAGATGGCAGATGATCTTAACCGAGTACGATATACAATATAAAACCCAGAAAGAAATCAAGGGGAGTGTATTGGCTGATCATTTAGCTTATTAGGCCGTGGATGACTACCAGTCCATGAATTTTGAGTTCCCGGATGAGAATATCATGCTGGTGACTGACTACGAAGAACTTGGACTGGATGAAGGACCCGAAGAGGGATCCCGATGGACTATGGTTTTTGATGGAGCTTCGAACGCACTCGGTAACGGCATTGGCGCAGTAATCATATCTCCTGGGGGCTGTCATACTCCTTTCACGGCCCGACTATGTTTCAACTGCACTAACAACATGGCGGAGTATGAAGCTTGCATCATGGGTCTCAAGGCCACTATTGACCTTAGGATCAAGTTCCTGGATGTTTGCGGGGATTCATCCTTGGTAATAAGTCAGATCAAAGGCGAATGGGATACGAAGCATAAGAATCTCATCCCATACAGAGAGTACGTGTTGACATTGCTCCTACACTTTGAGGAGGTAACTTTTGAACATTTCCCGCGAGAGGAGAATCAGTTAGCGGATGCGCTAGCTACCATGTCTTCTATGTTCAAAGTCAGGTGGGACAACAAAGCTCCCAAAATCACCATCGAGAGGTTGGATGAACAAGCACACTACTGTGAAATTGATACCGAAGAGGTGGTAGACAAACCCTGGTTTCACGAAGTCAAAAGGTATCTTGAGGCTCAAGAGTATCCCGAAGGGGAATCTGTCAATGATAAGAAGTTTCTGAGAAGGTTCGCTGCGAAATTCTTCCTCAGTAATGGAATCCTCTACAAGCACAAATATGACTCTACCTTACTGCGGTGTGTAGACAAGAGCGAAGCAGAGAGGATTATGATAGATCTACATGAAGGTACCTTCGGAACCCATTCCAGTGGACATACCATGGCTAAGAAGATCCTACGGGTAGGATATTACTGGTCCACTATGGAAGACAATTGTTATCAGCACTCTCAAACTTGTCATAAGTGCCAAATCTACGCAGATAAGGTGCATGTGCTTCTGGTCCCCTTAAACGTCTTGACAACTCTGTGGCCCTTTGCAATGTGGGGCATCAACATGATTGAAGAAATCAGGCCTACTGCTTCCAATGGGCATCGCTTCATCCTAGTAGCCATTGATTACTTCACAAAGTGGGTTGAGGCGGCCTCTTTTGCTACAGTAACCAAGAACGCCGTGGTGCAGTTTATCCGACATAATATGATCTGTCGATATGGTGTGCCAGAGAGAATTATTACTGACAATGTTACAAATCTCAACAACACAATAATCATCGATATCTATAAACAGTTCAAAATACAACATCATAATTCTTCTCCCTACCGGCCGAAGATGAATGGCGCTGTTGAAGCAACTAACAAGAACATCAAGAAAATTGTACAAAAGATGATGGTGACATACAAGGACTGGCATGAGATGTTACCATTTTCTCTTCACAGATACCGTACCTCAGCATGGACGTCGACAGGGAAAACACCCTACTCTCTGGTATATGGCATGGAGGCAGTCCTACCCATCGAAGTCCATATACCTTCTCTCAGGATTATGAAGGATGCGGGCTTGAACAAAGACGATTGGATCCAAACTCGACTTGATCAGCTAAATCTAATCGATGAGAAGAGACTTACTACTATTTGTCATGGTCAGACGTATCAAAAGCGAATGATCAAGGCTTTTAACAAGAAAGTCAGACGTCAAGAATATCAAGTCAGGGATTTGGTGATCAAGCGTATCATAATGCCACAAGGTGATCCCAGGGGTAAATGGACCCCCACATACGAAGGGCCATTTGTGGTTAAGAACATTTTCTCGGCTGGAGCTATGATTTTAACTACCATGGACGGTGACGACCTTCCTCACCCTGTCAATGCATACATAGTGAAAAGATACTACGCCTAATCAAAAGACTCGCTAGGTGACTGGCCTAGGAAAAAATAAGGGCTTCCCGACGAACCAAAAGGGTTTGGGCAAAAATAAGGGATGAAAATGAAAAAATCTGTAAACCCCGCAAGCCAAAAACCTGAAAAGGCGGCATGGGCAAAAAAGGGTATCCCGGTGGACTGAAAACCCGAAAGAGCAGTCCAGGAAAAAGTTAGGGATGTAAAGAGTATCACTATGCCCCATTGGATCACTTTGTGACCAGACTTCGATATCAATTATCAAGCTCGAATGGCATCGATCAACCTAATCAGCTTCGGACAAACAACGAAGTGATGAGACGCTCAAAGACATAGGGGCAATAACAGAGTTGGAACTTAATGGGATTGTTTCACATAGCTGTTTTCTTTTACACAAATTTGTATAGCTTCTATTTTTACGACAACGTTCTCTTACTAGAATGTTAGCCTCCTTGTACGAAAATGCCTATTACAGGCCAACTTCAAAAATCAATATAAAATCATTTTCACCAGAAACTTTGAGTTTTTTCTTTTTCTTTTTCTGTTACGAGAACGTCCAATGATTTATTTTTGACATATGCATTTGAATATGATTGCTGCTCATAAATATTTACATAAAGAAACAAAAAGACAATTACTCGTAATTCCAGGAACATGGGCAAAAACAAGAAGTGTCAAACTCGACAGTTACTCTGCCCAGTAGGTATTGGGACAGAGACAACTTTGGAGCATAATCATCAGTACATACACTCCCTACAGATTAAAAATATCCACAAGAATTGATATCGGCTTTCCCGAAACAGGAAGTGACCTCCCCAACCAGGGTCATTCAGAAACCTGACAGCTATATCCCCTAGTCGAATTTCATAATCGTGAGCGGGTCAGCAAATTTCATCTCCCAAGCAGGGTTTGTTTCTTTAGACACAGAAGCTCAATCCCTGACAGAGCTCGTTAGTTCAACTACAAAAATTCACTTTCTAAGTTGTTCCCCACAAGATTTTATTCTCAAGCCGAATCTCTTCCTGACAGGATATTCATAAATCTCCCGCAGCAGTCAGGGATTTATTTTCCCAGACTCGGGCATACCCCAATAACATTTCATGTACATACATCATGACATGTGCATATATATCATATACAACATAATCTCATTTATTTTGAGAACACCATCTCACGAGGCATTTCATGCATTGCATATAATTAACCCTGGTATCTTTTCAGGAAGGACGATTATCTTCAAATCCAACAGTTATACAGGTTACGTCTGCAGACGACTAATGGGAACTCAGTTCTCGAAATCAAATGAGCCCTACTATCCAGGTTCTCATTCCGAAGTAACCATACTATCCAGGTTCCTTCTCATAGCCCTACTATCCAGGCTCTCATCCCAAAGTAACCCTACTATCCAGGTTCCTTCTCATAGCCCTACTATCCAGGCTTTCATTTCGAAGTAACCCTACTATCCAGGTTCCTTCTCATAACCCTACTATCCAGGATCACACCCCGAAGTAACCCTACTATCCAGGTTCCTTCTCATAACCCTACTATCCAGGCTCTCACCCCGGAGTAACCCTACTATCCAGGTTCCTTCTCATAGCCATACTATCCAGGCTCTCATCCCGAAGTAACCCTACGACCCAGGTTCCTTCTCATAGCCCTACTATCCAGGCTCTCACCCTGAAGTAACCCTACTATTCATGTTTCTTCCCATAAGCCCTACTATCCAAGCTTTTATCTTGAAGTAACCATACTATCCAAGTTCCTTCTCATAGCCCTACTATCCAGGCTCTCACCCCAAAGCAACCCTACTATCCAGGTTCCTTCTCATAGCCCTACTATCCAGGCTCTCATCCTGAAGTAACCCTACTATCCAGGTTCCTTCTCATAGCCCTACTATCCAGGCTCTCATCCCGAAGTAACCCTACTATCCAGGTTCCTTCTCATAGCCCTACTATCTAGGCTCTCATCCCGAAGTAACCCTACTATCCAGGTTCCTTCTCATAGCCCTACTATCAAGGCTCTCATCCTGAAGTAACCCTACTATCCAGGTCCATTATTATAACCCTACTATCCAGGCTTTCATTCCGAAGTAACCCTACTATCCAGGTTCCTTCTCATAGCCCTACTATCCGGGATTTCACCTCAAAGCAACCCTACTATCCAGGTTCCTTCTCTCTTATCTCTAGATAACAGTTTACAACACTGTAAGACCGAGACCCGACCAATTATGGTCAAGTTCACATTTCCCCAGTAAGTCACTATGCAGCCTGGACCTTAACCAGATATGCCGTTCTCCTCCACCTCCTCAATTAAGAATTAACTCCCTAGTAGAGTAATGGACAACCGAAGCTCCTATACTCTACTTCCCAAGACATAAATCAACTTTCCTCAGTGAAGTCCTCCTCAGCGGCAGGTGCAGGAATCCTCGCAAAAGAATCTCTTATGCAACCGATATCCTTTATGGATGGCATCTTGAAGCCCATCTCCGACAATTCTCTATCGACTCCCAAATGGAATCTGTAAGCCCATTCTCGATATCACCAATCACCAGGCACTACAAGCGAGTGCAAATTTCTGGGCACTCTAGTGTTCAATCATCTTCCACCTTCAGATCACGAAAGGAAGACCAAGCCAATCTACATCCTCAGGTTTAAGAAGATTGAACAGGGTCAGCTGTTGTACCTCGAAATTTTCCCTCCCATTTTACTCAACATATGTTCATGGAGATCCTCAACTTGCTCAAGGATGCTCAAGAGTTGACCAGACAAACTCCCTCCTAAAGCAATGAACCTCCAACTAGGGTTTCCATTTTCATCAAGATAGGTGAGCTCCAAAGGTCTCATATAATATCCACAATCCTAATATGTCCTCAATATCATCCATGCCAAATTTTATGCCTTTCACAAGAAGTTTGCTCAGTCAAACTGCTCAGATGCTTGAGAATCGACTATATTAGGTCAAAAGTCAATTGTGGCCCACATACAGTCAAACTTCAAGATTTTTGGTCAACATCAACATTTTTAAGTAATATTCATCATTTTATCAAAGGTTTATCATTATTCCTCAAGGAATGCTCCTAATTCATCAAAACTCAAAAGTTGCTAAATTAGGGTTTCTTAGGAAAAGTTAACCAAACTTTGACCAAACATAACTTTCTCATACTTTATCAGAAATTTCTCATCCAAGGCTCATTTTGAAGGGAATTAAATTTCCTACAACTCATATTCATCCCTCAAGTTAAAAAAATGCACTCATAAAAAGATATGAATTTCTACATTATAGGTCCTTTTGAAAAGTCAATAAAAATACCTTTTGGGTCAAAGCTTCTTACATGAACATGGAAGACCCAATTGAGATGAAACCAAAACGGTTGTTTAGGGGACATCCTAAGCCTTATAAAAAGTACAATAGCACCCTCCTAGGGTAAAAATTGGAAGAGATATGCATTATCAAAGTTGACCATTTTTGGAAAATTGCCAAAAGACAAATGTGCTCAAAAATGCATTTTTTTTGACAAAAGGGCCTAGAATTTAAGGTTTGTATCTTGTTAGGGACATGGTCCATGACCCAAATCAGCAGCCATATATTATTTTCTCTATTTTATTGATTTTATTTTGATTTTTATTTATTAAAAGTCACATAAAATCAAATAAATGACAAAAAGCAATAAAAGATTGTTTTGATTTGATTTTGCATTAAAGGGAAATCCAAATATGCTGTATGGTATCAAACAAAATCGTGCCAAATCATGAGAGGGAAGATATTCAAAATTGGAAATATTTGAAGCAAATTTGAATGACATTGATATCTTGATCTATTGCCAAAATTGTTAACCTATTTGGATTCATTACATATACTGAGATTTGTTTAAACCCTAGAAAAAAAGATTGTGCGCAGCCTGTCAAAGAAAACCAGAAACAAAGTTCAAAATTTTGTTCAAAAAGTGTGAGACATATATTCTTCCACAGACCAGTTCAAGGCATGCTGAAGGTCAAATCGTGTTCTTGGACATCTCTTGGAGCTAACACAATCAATTACAAGTATTCACAAGCCCAGAGTCACCCCACAACCCTCATACGGTTTGCATCTTTTCTCAAAATCGATTATGATAATTCTTGCATCTTAAGCATATTTGAATGATATATTTGTGATTGTTAACATGTTTGCAACATGTTGGGATGATTTAATTGACATTTTGATGAATATACCAACGAATGCCATGGCTAGGGTTTAAGGGTTTGTTTTGGGGCTTCTCTGTATAGGTGAAATTATGCCAAGAAACTAATTCCATGATAGTCATGCGATCAAGGTGAATCGATTGGCATAGTTAGAATTGGTTTATTTTGCATCATATGAATTTTTGAAGCTCGCAGCTGTATAGCTACGAAGTTTTGTCCTTAGGTATAGACAGGAGATCTAAAACGACGGACAAGGAAGAAGACAGTGACTTTTCACCACCCCACTGGCCCATTTGAATAACCGCGCACATTTTGTTTTATTCAGCCTACCAACTCTTTTTTTATATATTATATTTTGGTTGTATTATATTGACAACTAACCAACACAACATATATGGCAGGGGATAAGGACATGTGAAGCAAGGGACCTGGGTTCGATCCCAGGTCCAACGTTTTCTTATTTTCTTAACATCTCATGCAGATTCCAGTGTAACGCATGGTCAAACGTCCATCGTGCACCCCAGATCTCAGCCCTGAGATCCATCATCAGACAAATCTCACGTTCCAACATTGAAGGCCTACCATGCATCATCAGAGGAGGGAAGCATAGGATCTGGCGCAAACTGGGCTCAACCATAATGGGCCTTAAAAATTCCAAAACACACCCCCTGGGTGCTTATGCAGGCCCAAATTCTTACTCTTTTTTATTTTAATTCTTTTTCTTATTATTTATTAATTATGTTTTTTTAATAACACGAAAAAATCATATTTTTTATTTACTTAATCAAAAAATCATAACACCATCAAAAATCTTTTTTTTCATAATTTTTTTATTAATTAATTAGTTTAATTAAATTAGGGTAATTTAATGTTTTTTATTATAATTCAAAATAATTAGAATTAGGGTTTATCTTGTAATTAACCTAATTTTTCCTCAAAAACAACATAAATATGTTCTCAAATTAGATTTTTAGGTCGTCTGATTATTTCTCGCATTTAATTTGCCGCACTTTTAATTTTCTTTTTTTAATTATTTGTAACTGCTTCGAGTTTGTAATAGATTTAAATAGGATTTTAATTCCGCATTTTATTTTCAGTCAAGAATAATTATGTATCTTCCCAAAGCCTTGTAATAGCTAGAACTCTAATTTCTCGCATTTTAATTTCCGCAAACTATAAACTGTTAGATGTATGTTAATAGGATTGTATGGAAAGACAAATTGAAATTAAAACAGTAGAAAACCCTAATTGTGTAAAGATAATTAACTGAAAAAATACACTTGCACATGCTCACTCCTAGGGTTTACTCCACTCTGGTTGCCTTCGGTAAACAGTCATGAAGTTTAAGGAATGTTAGTGGTCGTTCTCTAGTCCCAAAAGATCTAAAATGACCCAATCGGATGTTGTCTCGAAAAAAGATCTTTAAGGCTTTAGGGTGATTACTAAAATTTGCTAACACTGCTTTGTGATTGTATTTGTCCCTTCAAAGGTCCCTTAAAACTCCAACGACGATGCTACCTATTCCTTAATAATAGGATAGCGCTGCCTAAAGGAAAACGAAGAGACTTTTTTCGAGTAGGTAGATTAGTTCCTAGGTACTTGCTCAAACAAAACTTTTCTCACAAACACTTTTCAAAACAATTTTCAAAACAACTTCATCACACTCTTGAGGACTGATACAACGGTTATCACGAAGTAAAACTTTTCCAAAGTAGCACACACAAGCAATTTTAAAAATAAGCAAAGTACCTAAGAGCCCATGGAAAACCATGGATAGAAAGGGTGCTAACACCTTTCCTTTCTATAATCTACCCCCCGTACTCAGAAACATTCTCGAAAAAGGTTTTTTCTGTTCTTTTTCCTTTTCCTTTGTTGGATAAAATAAAAGTCGATGGCGGCTCTTGCTTACTGCAACATTTGCAAATACAAAACTCAAATCAGTATTAACAGTCGGTTCTGCCACCGTATCACACCCGCCAATAAAACAGAAGTTGCGAAGAACTCACCCAGATATGGAAGTGAAGATCGAAGAAGAAGTTCTAAAGTAGATTAATGCCAGTTTTCTTGTGACTTCAGTGTCGCCTCAGTGGATTGCCAATATTGTCCCAGTACCGAAGAAAGATAGAAAATTTCGCATGTGCATAGATTAAAGAGATCTAAATAAAGCTAGTCCAAAATATGATTTTCCATTGCCGCACATTGATATGTTAGTGGATAGCATAAAAAAATTCAAAGTTTTCTCGTTCATGGACGGATTTTCCGGGTATAATCAAATAAAGATGGCTCCTGAGGACATGGAAAAAACAACGTTTATCACACCCTGGGGAACATTCTGTTATAGAGTGATGACCTTCGGGTTGAAGAACGCTGGTGCAACATACCAGAGGGCTACAATAACCCTATTCCATGATCTGATGCACAAGGAAATTGACGTATTGTAGCGGTAGAAATGTTCAAGACTAAGCCATTGGATTGACTAGACTTTATACAAATCAAAAATAAAAATCGCCACCGCGCTTTATTGTTTCCAAAGGAATGGGAAAAGAGCGAATAACCCAAAAGAGGGGGAAAGATTCAAGGTAAGGGGGTTGGATATGCAAAGGGAAGGTATTAGCACCCTAAACATCTACAGTACTCCGCAGGAACCTCTTTGTAAAATCTGTATATTTTGGCTATAAAAATATGTTGTATATAAAATGGATGGTGGAGGTGAGAAAAGAAATTTATATTTTTTATGATTTTTGCACCCGCCGCGGTTGCGAACCTTTAGTGCCTACGTACCACCTTTTATGCAATAGGGGATTAGGGTACGCGTAGTTCCTCTTTTTTAAATTTGAAACACAAGTGTGTTGGTTGATTTTAAGAGATAAGACATCATTGTCATTGTCCGTGTGGAAAACATACTTACTACCCACAATCATGAGAAAGGAGAATTTGCATCATCTCAAAGTGGAGGATATGACTTGGATTAAAAATCAACAATGCCTCACTCAACACCCAAGTGGAAAATATCTCACTTCACTACATATTGTAGAAGTATGGTTGTTTGCATCACTACAAGGATTGACAAGAGTGTAATCTTTTGAGAAAAGTTTAAAGATAAAAGCCAAAGTGGCAAAATGGTTTGAAATGAGATTGATTGACTTTTAGTCTTCTCACAAAAAATGTCAAGGTATTATTAAATTGATTGAAGTTTATTTATGAAAATATTTTGAAAATGCATGGACATAAGTCCAAGATTATTATGAAAGTGTTTCAAGTTTTAGAAATAAGAAGAGTTTTCAAAAGGAGGGAGAAGATTTTTGAAATTAAAGAAGATGGGAAGAGAAGAAGAGACTATCCTAAAGCATAAGGTAAAAGCTAAGGATAAGAATCATCTAACCAACAAGAAGCTAATACTTGAAATTACGAGTCAAGATAGAATTCCCATTATTTGGATTGAAACCAAGCAAGCAAAGATACTAGACATCTTGAGAGAACCAAACTTCAAGTGTATTAAGTCTTCACAAAAACTGGACAGAGTAACGGCTGTATGCGAGTGAATTCCAGATTACAAACCAAGAGTGTAATCACAATAACCTGCATACAAAACAAACAAAAAACCCAATGTCTTGAGGTAAACCTCAATAACTCCATACAAAATATCAATTAAGGTCCAAGGTATCCAACATAGGCCAAGGTTTCTAATCCTAAGTCCAAGAAAAAGTCCCATGCTCCATAATGCCAAGGATTGTAACCAAATAGTCCAAGTATCATTAAAGATTCTTATGGTTTATGTTGATTATTAAGTATCTTCAAAAAGAAAAGAAAAGCTCAAGTGAGCAAAATAAAAATGACATAAAAGTAAATGCTCAAGTGAGCAAAGATGAAAATAGCATGAAATGTAAATGCTAAAGTAAAGAGTATATAAAACATAAAAAATAATAAAAGCATAAGATAAAACAAGTCAATAATTAGTGGTTAGTTGGATGACCATCTTGAGACTTGCATTTGGAACTCATTAGAGGATTGGTAGAACCAAAGCCACCACACAACAAGTTGCATTTGCTTTATGTCAAGTATATCATCCATTTAATAAATTCTCAAGGCAACATTTAATGATCAACGATGTTTAAGTGATCCGCGTTGACCAAAATTGATGAAGATCCATTAGAGGATTGGTAGAACCAAATCCTCCACACAATGAGTCTCAAGGTTATTGGATCAAAGGGATCAAATTAACATACTTGGGCTTGCAAACATAGGTTTGGGCCACGAATGATCATTTATTCGAATCGGGACAAAATTTAGTGCTATGTTAAGCAATCGTAAGTGGACTTATGTAGAAGTCGCACCTATTTTGAGGCCGATCAATAGCAATCTATGTACTTCATGTTTGGATAACATGTATGTGTCGACACATGCTAGTTATACAAAACAGGATGAGTCGACATAAGCCTCTATGGGTCGATGCAAGCTGCTTTTGTCAGCACATTATAGAATTGATTGTCTTGCATGGGTTAACATATAACACGTATGTATCGACACATACTAAATTTTTTTGATTTTTGAAGGCTAAAAAATACACTTTTTTCCAAAGATTGTGCACAATACACTCTGCAATCGATTACACTATTGGAGCAATCGATTGTACAAGAAAACAAAAATGAAAATTTTTAATTATTATTATTTTTCTTTGCAAATAGATATTTTAGGGAAATAATACTGGAAAACCTTATTTGTCGGATGCTTTGACTTGGTACCTACAAAGCACAAATATGCAAAGGCAAAGACAAATATTTTTTGTATTTTGGTTAGAGGTTAATTATCAACGCATATACAAAATACACAACTAAGGTGCTTGGAGATTTCTCAAGAGAAAACTTAAAGATAGGAGATAGAAAAATAGGAAGAACCAACCCTAATGTGATTTTGTTATGATCAAGTTGACATGATATGATAGGGGAATCTTAGGGGCAAAAATTGGGGTACAACAGGTGCCCTTATTTAAGTTTCTTCTATCCGAAGATACGAAGGTTAAAAATCTTCGTGTCGACGCGATCGAAGGTACTTAAATATAAAACAAACCCTATTTTTGTCCTTAAGATGCCATGCAGTGCTTATGAGCATGAATGCATATGAACAAATTCAAAGAGACGCAAAACATCAATGGGGATGTAACAATAATGAAGAAACAAGAGCGCGACCCAACCAGGAAAATAAATCACTGGTGGATTAAAAGACCTGAATCAAAGAGGATGGTAGAATGGTCAAAGGATACACCAACTTCTACCGAAGGTGAAGCTACCAACGTTCACTGAAGGCAGAGAGGAATATAACAAACATCGACGTTCATTGTCAATGGCCTACTAACTTTCACTGAAGGTAGAAAGAGAATATATCATATCACCGCCGTTCACTGATGATGAACTACCAACGTTCATTGAAGATAGCAACAAGATAACAAACATCGACGTTCACTGCCAATGGTCTACCAACTTTCACTAAAGGTAGAAAGAAAATATATCATAGCACCGCCGTTCACTGATGATGAACTACCAACGTTCACTGATGGTAGAAAAAAGGTAATAAACACCAACGTTCACTGCCGATGGTCTACCAACTTTCACTGAAGGTAGAGAAAAAATATATCATAGCACATCCGTTCACTAACGATGAACTACCAACGTTCACTGAGGGTAGCCAAAAGATAATAAACACAGACATTCACTGGCGATGGTCTACCAACTTTCATTGAAGGTAGAGAGAAAATATATCATAACACCACCGTTCACTGATGATTAACTACCAACATTCACTGAAGGTAGAAAGAGAATATATCATATCACCGCCGTTCACTGATGATGAACTACCAACGTTCACTGAAGGTAGAAAGACAATATATCATATCACCGCCGTCCACTGACAATGAACTACCAACGTTCACTGAGGGTAGCAAAAAGATAATAAACACCGACGTTCACTGCCGATGGTCTACCAACTTTCACTGAAGGTAGAAAGAGAGTATATCAAGTTTTCCCCAAAATTCTGGCATTGCACATAGAACGGGTCTCAAATTCTTCTTTAACCAAGGAATTTTGCCTGGAAAGGGTAATATGTAAGCTGTCTCAAATAAAGAGATTTCCACTTGCAAAGATTTCACAACGAGCTGTTTCCGTGAATTTGAAAGTCTTGCCATCCACTGGCATAAACTGACGACGGACTGTAAACTAACCACTAATAGAGGAAATAGCAAAAAAAGTTACGTCGACTTGTACAGGGAAACACGAGTTGCTCAAATAAAGAGACCTGTTGCTTGTTATCATGGAGGATTGCAAAAAGAAATGACTTTCTGGGGATAGAAATATGGCTTCATGGGTAAAGAGGTATGACTTCCCGGGGAAAGAGGTATGATTTCCTGGGGAAAGAGGTGTGACGTCCTGGGGAAAGAGGTATGATTTCCTGGGGAAATGCCACGATATTCCTGCAAAGGGGATAAAGTCTTCTCGTGCAAAATAAATGCACCAACCAAAACTTGAAGTTTTCAGAAATCCAAAGTAAATAAAATTGTCATGTAACCACAGATCCAAACCAGAAATAAACTGGAGCCATACAGTCAATGAAGATACATCCTTTGAGAAATAAACTTAAGAGGGAAAACCGAATCCATCTAAGCAAGGAGCGTTGCAGGAAGGCTAGAGAAAAATGTCAATGAACAATGATTTGTCAATTTTAGCCATGCATGATGTATGTATGAATGTATGAGTGCTATCATGCGCATGCTGACAAAACAGACACACAACATGGGGAACAACCAGGCAAAACTTCCTCAGGCACTAACAACACTTGGCTAAGCTTCAACCAAGATGATCATTCGAAGAAAGGTAAAGGACAACTATGGAAACCAAACCTACTTCCTACTTTTAACTTTACTAAGGAGAAACATAATTTGGAGGTAGACAAATCAAACAGATACTGGGATAGAACATCCTTCTTCCGGTTTCAATGGAGAAACCTGTTTTTCTGAAAGTAACATGCCTACTGGAGATTGCAAGACCAGCCTCAAATATAGCAGACTGGCACCGAAATAATCAAAATTCACTGGGGAATTCAAGCTTACCTCCCTGGAGAAAAATGCGGATTGAAACTGTACATCATGAAAACTTATTCCAACAAAAGATGCCCTGGGATAGCCTTCCTGGGGAATCAAGAAGTCAACATTATAAAAAGAGGTCAAACCCATGGGGATTTTAAATCAAACCCAACACTTGGTGGGTGAAAACCCAAAGGGCTGACAACTGTCGTGACACTTCTTAGAAAATATACTGCCCTGGTCTAGTTGCCTAGGAAATAAATACCAACAATAATGCCAATACTGCAGAAAGAGCGACATCTCAACACATCAAGGGAATAAATCCTTTCATCGTATGAGAGAAAACTTCGCTGGGGAATCTGGGACAGAGGCTTCTGACCATGCTAATCCAAAATAAAAAATGAACCAAGACTTGACTGGGGACAATGGGATCACAAACCCAATACTGCACCTTACACCAATTGGTATCGTCTTTAACTACATGAGAAACATACAAAGATCATGTGTATACCAACAAAATAACTTGAGAGAACCTTCACGAGGGAAATAAAACTTCTCAAAACAACCAGAGTTTGTTCATTCTTGGGATCACCATTTTTGTTGTCACTGTTTCATCACAAATCTCAAAGTAAAAGTAAATTGTAAAAATCTCTTTTTTTTTTTGAAAAATCAATTTTGTATTTTTAATCTTTTTGCTTTGAAAGTTATTATCAGTAATAAATGGAGTCTTTGCAAGCTAAATAAAATAAGAACATAAAGAATTGGGTAAAATCTCGAATTTCATTAATAGAATGGTAGTCTGCGAATGGCGAGACTCCATGGATGATTACAAAGTTTGGGAAATGGTAATACATAATGGAAAAGATACATTGAGATACAATGACCACTATCCCCCTAGCAACTTTTGAAATCCTGAGCAACAACTTTTTTTGAAGTATGGTGAGGATCCAAGAAGATTGTTGCTTCAACGATAAAGTCTTGTCTGACGTAGTTACTTGCCAAGAAAATCCCTAACTTTTTCCTAAGCTGTCCTTGCGGGTTTTCAACTTAGCGGGACATTTATTCTGTTTATGTCTCTAATTTTTGCCTAGACCTCCCTTTCGGGTTTTCGGCCTACCGAGACGCTATTTTTTTCCTAAGCCGCCCTTTCAGGTTTTCAACTTAGCGAGCTGTTCTTTTATTTCTTTAGGCGAAGTATTTCTTGACTGCGTCAGCATTCATGGGACGTGGGAACTCCTCGCCATCCATAGTTTCAAGAATTAATGCACCACCAGAGAAGGCTTTCTTGACAACATACGAGCCTTCAAAATTGGGAGTCCACTTGCCCCTAGAATCAGTGTTGAAAGACATGATCTTCCTGAGCACGAGGTCGCCTTCTCTAAATTCACGAGGTTTGACCTTTTTATCAAAAGCTTTCTTCATTCTTTTCTGATATAATTGTCCATGATACAATGCTGTCATTCTCTTCTCCTCAATCAAATTCAAATGGACAAACCTGTTCTGGACCCATTCAGCCTCAATCAATTTGGTTTCCATTATCACACGCAATGAGGGAATCTCTACCTCGACAGGGAGTACAACTTCCATTCCATACATCAGGGAGAATGGAGATGCCCCTATTAAAGTGCGAACAGATGTTCGATATCCATGCAGAGCAAAAGGGAGCATTTCATGCCAATCCTTATAAGTAACAACCATTTTCTGGATAATTCTCTTGATATTCTTATTAGCAGCTTCAACAACCCCATTCATCTTTGGCCTATATGGAGACGGATTGTGATGAACAATCTTAAATTCTTCACATAGTTCTGTCATCATCTTGTTGTTCAAATTCGAGCCATTATCAGTGATGATTCTGCTCGGCACACCATACCGGCATATAAGATTATTTCTGATGAAATGCACAACTACCTGTTTGGTAACATTGGCATATGAAGCAGCCTCCACACATTTGGTAAATTAGTCAATTTCTACCAAGATAAAACGGTGCCCATTCGAAGCTTTGGGTTCTATAATCCCAATCATGTCAATACCCCACATAGAGAAAGGCCATGGGTAGGAAATCACATTGAGAAGTGTCGGAGGCTATGATCGGTGGATCTGGAACTGACTGTTTAACGCTGGTTCGCGAAATGTCACGAAAGCAAGAGTCGCCACCGTCTTTTATTTTCTCCAAATGGAAAGGACAAAAGCACAGAAAAATTCCTTATAGAGATTGCTCTCGGTTCGGGAGGTAGATTATAGAAAGGGAAGGTGTTAGCACCCTTTCTATCCATGGTTATCCATGGGCTCTTAGATACTTGCTCATTTGTGTTTTCAAAATTGTTTGTTTTCTTTTCAACTGTGGGTTTTAAAAAAGTTTCTTTGAAAATTTCAGTTCGACTCTTGTATCAGTCCTCAAGAGTGTTTGAAAAGTTGCTTTCGAAAGCTTTTTGAAAAGGTGTCAGTGTGAAAAGTATTTTTTGATTTGTTTTGAAATTAGAGCAAGTATCTACGAGAATCTACCTACCCTAAGGAATTCGTCTGTGTAAATGTCCTTAAAGTAATGCCATCCCACCATTGAGAGGTAGGTAACACCACCGTCGGAGGTGTTCGGGTCAATTCGAGGGTTCGGGACATGGTGATCACCGGAGCAATATGAAGACACCTTAGAAGCTACCCTCATGCCATGTTCATGGACATGAGGACTTACTAAAACATCCTCTACTCGACGACCACCTTTCGAGGGGCAAGGCAACAGTGAGACGTACCCTAGGGGTGGTGTGTGATTTGTGTGTCATGTTCATTTATGTTTATCTTGTTCATGCATTTGTGATCTACGCGTTGCTTTTATTTTGGCATTCATTCTTTCATGTAAGTTATTAACAGTTAAAAGATGCGGAATTAAAAAGTCCTACGCTATTACAAAGGCGCGGGTCTACATCGCCAAATAAATCCAAGACCCGATTTGAAAATAAAATGCGGAAAATAAACACCCTAATTAATCTATTACATGGCTTTGGGATAACTACATTATACTTACAAAGAGAAACAAAATAAGCGCGCGAAACGGCATTGTAATCGAAAGCGAGGGTGTTGGACCCTTTTAAAGAAATTAAACTACAATTAATAAATTAATTAAGTTAAATGAGAAAAGGAAATTATTTTTTTGAGTTTTTGTATTTATAAAATAAAGAAAGAAAATTAAATGAAATTGAAACCCTAATTCTAAGCATTTTAATTATTAACAAAAAATAGATTTAAGCTTGACCTAATTTATATTAATTATTTATATGGCATATTTATTTATAAAAATAATTAATATTTAATAATGGTAAAAGAAAAGAAAAAGAATAAAGTATTTAAAACCCTAATTCTACATTTTTTAGTTTATTAAAAAGACATTAAAATTAAACCTAGAATTAAAACTAAATTAATTGTTAAATTTATTTACAAAAATGTTAGTGAATTAAACATTAAAACATATTTCTTTTATTTTTATAGTTTCTGATTTTTTTTGGTATTTTTATGTTATATAAAAATTATTTTTTGTGAATTTAAAATAGTTACAACAAAATAAAAAAAAGGAATTAAAATGAAAGAAGAAATTTAGAAAGAAATATACAAACATGGGGGTTATCTGGCCCTTTTGAAGGTGTTGTTAGAATGGTTTGGCCCATTAGATGGAGGCCCTTTTTGACTTCTCAGGCTGGCGTGTGGAATATTTGACTGACGCCTATGGTAGACAGCTGGTGATGACCCTTGGATTGGAATTGCTTGGGCATGTGGCAGGCTTAGAGGTGAAGCTGCATGGTAGACCTTTGAAGAGAGGGAGTACCTGAACAAGTTGTAAGAAAAAGCATAGGGAAATATGGGGACCTGGGGATCGAACCCAGGTCCTAATACTTGCAAACGTGCCTCTCCACCAACTGTGCCATTTGATCACTTTTTTATTATAATGAAGCGTAATTAATATATTAAAAAATAGGCACTAGTGGTATAAAACAAAAAAAAAACCCGCGCCAAGATTTTGAATCAGCCAACCATAGCCTTCCACGCATCATCTTCCCCACTTGTTCTTCATTTTGGCCTGAAAAAACAAACTAGATAGCGGGGGTTTTAAACCCCCACAATCTGAAATACAAAACATAGCGAATAGGAATTAAACAAATATAAAAAAGGCGCGATAGATGTTTTAGATTCCTTGGAACGTCACGATTTAAATGGTACAAGTCTCATGGTCTGATTTTACCATATGCAAAAGTCCCCAATTTAGGAGCTTCAAAAACCTAGAAAGCTTCCATGGCGTTTTTTGATACAGGGCCTTACAACTCAATTAAGTTATGTCATTAGCTTCAGGAGATGCACATTAGTATAAATCAACATCAAAAACACATGAAAAATGCAGGGAATTCAAGATGCGATTATGAGTATTTTCATGAAAACCGAGACATGGTTCTACCAGTTCTTTGCGTGCAGAGGTCTGATTTTGATTGGAGAAGATTCCTGGATGTGTGAGGAGTGCAATAGAATAGTTGTTTTGCTTTTAAACACCCTCTATGTGTGTTTTCAGTTTTCAACTTTTTCCACAAAAATGCAAAGTGTGTATGAGGTTTTGGGCGCAGCTTGGAGGTTCTAGCCATTAGGTTTGCATTCTGACTTATGTATGGGACGAATTAGGGTAAGCATTCAAGCCAAAAGATCCATGTTTTGATAAATCAAATATTTGATTTTTTATGAAATCTTTTCAAATATTTTTCATGAAGAACATGCCATGTTTGGAAGATTTTACTCTTGTTGATTGGCACACGAAATAATGAGCATGTGATAGACCTATTTTCTGCACAAAAAGATTTAAAACCAATGATTTGATATTTTTCTTATATTTAAAACTAATTAAATGAATAAATAAAAATAAAAATTCAATTAATTAATTAAAAATAAGAAAGTAAATCCCTTTGGGCTTAATGGGTCGTGCATATGCTTTGGATAATGATTCTTGGAAGAATTTGTGGCCCATTAGCAATTTTGAGGCATTTGAAGCAAAGTTGACTTTTCAAATTTCCCAAAACTTTCCCAACTTCTACAAGGCATATCTTGCTCAATGTTTAAGCTTTGATCATGTTCTTGGACATTTTGGAAAGGTCTTGAAGTCCTCTAACCAATGCCTTTGGTCCCATGTCATTTTGATTTACCAATCTCAAGTTATGGTCTTTGACTTAAAGTGCCTTTTTGTTGACTTTTGAAAATGACCTATAATGTTGAAATTGATAACTTTTTGTGAGAGCATTTCTTGGACTTGAAGTGTGAAGAGGAGTTGTAGGAAATGTCTTTATCTTCAAAATGAGCTTTGGATGGAATTTTTCTGATAAACCATGTGGAAGTTATGCCTTGGTCAAGTTACAGTTGACTTTTTCAACTGTCCAAATATGGAAACTTTTGCATCTTGAGACCTTTTGAGCCATGCCTTGAGAATCATGATCAAGAATTGATCAAATGAGGTTTGTGGCTTCAAAATAAGATGTTGACCAAAAATTTGAACTTTTGACTGTCAAATGACCATTTTGCCCCTGTAGTTGACTATTGAGCAATTAGGGTTTTTGACTGTGCAATTTTGTGCTGTGAGTCTTGAAACTTGGCATGAGGATACTTGACAATGTTTGTAGGCATGTGGGACTTGTTTGGACCCTTGGAAACTTCAATTTCTTTGTCATAACCAAAACCCTAATTTTTGACTGGTAGGAGGCCCTTGAACTGTGCAACCCTTGGGGAGATTTTGAAGCATGTTCTTTGCAAATCTTGAAGAATATGGGAGGGCAAATTTTGGGGTACAACAGTTGCCCCTGTTCAATCTTCTTAGACCTGAGGATGCAGATTGGCTGACGTGCCTTTCGTAATCCGAAGGTGGAAGATGATTGAACACTAGAGTGCCCAGAAATTTGCGCTCACATAGTAGTGTGATGGGGGGAATGGGCTTATAGATGCCATTTGGAGATTGATGAATAGGATGATGGGCTTATAGATGCCATGCTAAGAGATGGTGGAAGGTGGATGGGCTTATAGATGCCATCTGTGTGTCGATCATGTAAGAGATTCCTTAGCGAGAACTTGCGTACCTGAAAAGAAAATGATTACCTGGCCTGTTACAGGAGCTGGTCTTCCAACTCTTTGTATAGATGTGCCCTGACTGGTTACAGGAATTGAATCTGGAGCTTCAAAAAGGTGATGAACGAATCAGGGATGGTTACTACCTCAATGGGACGGTGAGAGAACCTTGGACGATTACAACCTCAACAGTAACGCTGAGAGAATCTTGGGCGATTGCTACCTCAACAGGAACGCTGAGAGAATCCTGGGCGATTACTACCTCAACAGGAACGCTGAGAGAACCATAGGCGACTTCAACCTCAACAGTAACGCTGAGAGAATCTTGGGCGACTTCAACCTCAACAGTAACGCTGAGAGAATCTTGGATGTCTTCTACTGAGATAAGAATCAGGGAGATCTTAGGGTCGATCTGACTGAACCAGAGAAGGCCTTTGACTGGATAAGAAATAGGAAAATCTTAGGGTCGATTTAACTGAACCGGACAAGGTCTTGAAATCTTCAACTGGATAAGAAACAGGGAGATCTTAGGGTCGATCTGACTGAACCAGAGAAGGCCTTTGACGGGGTAAGAATTAGGAAAATCTTAGGGTCGATTTAACTGAACCGAATAAGGTCTTGAAATCTTCAACTGGATAAGAAACAGGGAGATCTTAGGGTCGATCTGACTGAACCAGAGAAGGCCTTTGACTGGATAAGAAACAGAAAAATGTTAGGGTCGATTTAACTGAACCGGACAAGGTCTTGAAATCTTCAACTGGATAAGAAACAGGGAGATCTTAGGGTCGACCTGACTGAACCAGAGAAGGCCTTTGACTGGATAAGAAACAGAAAAATCTTAGGGTCGATTTAACTGAACCAGACAAGGTCTTGGAATCTTCAACTGGATAAGAATCAGGGAGATCTTAGGGTCGATCTGACTGAACCAGAGAAGGCCTTTGACTGGATAAGAATCAGGAAAATCTTAGGGTCGATTTAACTGAACCAGACAAGGTCTTGAAATGTAGCTGAGAACTCAACTGGATCTTTCCTGAAAGGTAAAGGTCAGTCATATGCAAGGCATGATATGAATCAAGCGATGATGTTCTCAACATAAATGAGATTTGTAAGATATGATGCGTATATGCATGCTGTAATGTATGAAAATGTGATGTTTATGAATGTATCTTTTCTTCTTAGGAAAATAAATCCTTGACGGGTTCCGGGAAGTCACATCCTGGGCTGATGTTGAAGAATAGATTTTTGCTTCCGCTGGGGATGATAGTTGCAAGAATACCGGTAGGAGAAGATAACTCCGTTGAGGAATAAACTTGACAAATGGATTACTCTGCGGGGAGAAAAGTGCTCTAACGATCTTGCTGGGGAGAAATACTCTGTGGGGAGAGAGGTACTTTGCTAGGATATTGATGGTAACTTCGCTGGGGATACCGTTGATATGTTGGAAGTGTTAATAGACTCCGCTGGGGATAAGAAGACTTTGCCGAGGACGATCTTTCCATGGCTTTTGGCTGAGGATAACCCATTTATATCCTGGTAGGGAAATAACCTTTGAATAAAGCTGGGAGACGCGTTCGTGCTCTACGGGGATAAGCTTCCAGAATCTACTGGGGATAAGCTTACTGCTTGGGGAGATGGATCCCAACTTTCTTGGGGAAACTGGATTGGACTCTCCTGGGGAAAATTGGAACTATATTGGGGAAATGACTCCATTGAATGTTTGATATACCGCCGGGGAACAATCTTTAGGCCAAGACTGCCAGGGATGCTTGTTAAGAATGCATGTATATTGCGCTGGGGAATGTTGAGTTCTGCTGGAGGATACTCAATTTCCTTAAGGCTGTTGTAACTTTGCTTGGAGAGAGTGCATTGACTTGCTGGCTCACTCTCTGGGGAATTAAGATATCTGGTTATATTCTTTAGCTAAACCCACCTTGATACCTTGGAGGACAGAACAATTAGATTGCTTAGACAACTCTTTATTGCCCCTGTTTCTACTGTTACCTGTAATTAATCCTTTGTTTCGTATGCAAATATTCATGAGTTAGCAAATTATTGTCAATGCATATATTACAAATTGAACCTTGGACGTTCTTCGCAAAACAAAACAGAAAAAGGAAAAAACAAAAGGCAGTTTGAGCTGAAAAGTATATTTTTATTGATTTTTTTTTGAATTTGCCTGTAAAATAGGCGTTTATGTACAAGAGGCTGACGTCCTAGTAAGAGAACGCCGCCGAACCAAAGAGTTTATACAAATTTGTACAAAGGAAAATAAACAGCTGTGTGAAATGAATGATCCACTGGGTTTCAACTCTGCTATTGCCTTTATATCTTCGAGCGTCTCATCACTTGATGACCTTAGTTGAAGATGAAGCTGACTGATCGATGCCGTCTGAACTTGATGTAGATACCGGATTCTGGATGCAGAGTGATCCAATGAGACATAGTATTGCGCTTTATCCCTAACTTTTGCCTGGACCGCCCTTTCGGGTTTTCAGTCCACCGGGATACCCATTTTTGCCCAAGCCGCCTTTTCAGGTTTTCGACTTGCCGGGTGTACAAATTTTTTTTATTTCATCCCTTCATTTTTCCCGAACCCTTTTGGTTCACCGGGAAGCCCTAATTTTTGCCTAGGTATGTCAACCTAGCGGGTCTTTTTCATGCGTAGTATCTTTTTACTATGTCTGCATTGGCGGGATGAGGAAGGTCGTCACCATCCATGTTGGTTAGAATCATGGCTCCTCCTGAGAACACATGTTTAACCACAAATGGCCCTTTGTACGTAGGGGTCCATTTGCCCCTTGGATCCCTCTGATGAAGGATGATTCGCTTGATTACCAGATCCCCGACTTGATATTCCTGTGGTCTGACCTTTTTGTTAAATGCCCTGATCATCCGTTTCTGGTACGTCTGACCATGACAGATAGCAGCAAGTCTCTTTTCGTCAATAAGGTTTAACTGATCAAGTCGTGTCTGGATCCAATCATCTTCGTTCAGATCTGCATCCTTCATTATCCGGAGAGAGGGTATTTGCACTTCGATCGGTAAGACTGCCTCCATACTGTAGACCAAGGAGAAAGGAGTTGCCCCGGTTGACGTCCTGGCTGAGGTACGGTACCCATGTAGAGCGAATGGTAACATCTCGTGCCAATCTTTATAAGTCACTGTCATCTTCTGCACGATTTTCTTGATATTCTTATTTGCTGCCTCTACAACCCCATTCATCTTCGGTCTGTAAGGAGAAGAGTTGTGGTGCTGTATCTTGAACTGCTCGCAGAGCTCAGTGATCATCTTGTTATTGAGATTGGTACCGTTGTCTGTAATAATTCTTTCAGGGACACCGTATTGACAGATCAGATTATGCCGAATGAACCGTGGCACAACGTTCTTGGTTACTGTGGCGTAAGAAGCTGCTTCAACCCACTTTGTAAAGTAATCAATTGCCACCAGGATGAAGCGATGTCCATTGGACGCTGTAGGTTTAATCTCACCGATCATATATATGCCCCACATTGCAAACGGCCAAGGTGCTGTCAAGACATTCAGAGGAACTGGAGGAACATGCACCTTGTCTGAATAAATCTGGCATTTGTGACATGTCCGAGAATGTTGGTAGCAGTCAGCTTCCATTGTGGACCAGAAATACCCTGCCCGAAGGATTTTCTTTGCCATAGTGTGTCCACTGGAATGTGTTCCGAAGGTCCCTTCATGTAGCTCTTCCATAATCCTTTCTGCTTCTGTCTTGTCCACACAACGCAATAGGGTCGAATCATGGTTTCGCTTATACAAGATGCCGTTGCTAATGAAGAACTTCGCTGTGAATCTTCTCAGAAACTTCTTATCATTGACAGATGCGCCTTCAGGGTATTCCTGAGCTTCCAATTATCTCTTCACCTCATGGTACCAAGGCTTCTCAGTCACCAACTCAGTTTCAAGATCACAACAGTATGCAGGTTCGTCCAATTTCCAGATGATGATCCCAGGAGCCTCATTGTCCCATTTGACCTTGAACATAGAAGACATCGTAGCTAACGCGTCCGCCAGCTGATTCTCTTCTCTTGGGAAATGTTCAAAGGTTATCTCTTTGAAGTGAGGGATCAATGTCAACACACACTCTTTGTAAGGAATAAGATTCAGATGTTTCGTATCCCACTCCCCTTTGATCTGATTGATCACGAGATCGGAATCTCCGAAGACACTCAGAAACGTGATCCTTAGGTCAATCGCAGCTTGGAGACCCATGATGCATGCCTCATACTCCGCCATATTGTTGGTGCAGTTGAAACATAGCCGGGCAGCGAGTGGAGTATGAGTGCCTTGAGGGGATATGATCACAGCGCCGATACCATTACCCAAAGCATTGGAGGCTCCGTCAAAGTGCATAGACCATCGGGATCCTTCCTCAGGTCCTTCATCCGGCCCAGGTACTTCACAATCAGTCACAATCATGATACTCTCGTCTGGAAACTCGAAGTTCATTGACTGATAGTCATCTACTGCCTGATGTGCCAAGTGGTCTGCCAATACACTTCCTTTGATAGCTTTCTGAGTCGTGTACTGGATGTCGTATTCTGTCAAGATCATTTGCCATCTTGCTATTCTCCCAGACAGAGCAGGCTTTTCAAATATGTACTTTATAGGATCCATTTTTGAGATCAACAAGGTAGTGTGAGTCAGCATATATTGTCTCAGCCGGCGAGCAGCCCATACCAAAGCGCAACAAGTTTTCTCAAGCAGTGAGTATCAGGTCTCACAGTCGGTAAACTTTTTGCTAAGGTAATAAATGACATGCTCTTTTCGGCCAGACTCGTCATGCTGCCCCAGCACACACCCCATTGAGTTGTCGAGTACTATCAGGTATAATATCAGGGGTCTCCCTTCAACTGGTGGCATAAGAATGGGTGGTTCTTGGAGATACTCCTTGATTCTGTCAAAAGCAGCCTGACATTCATCATTCCAACGTACTACCTGATCTTTCTTCAGCAGCTTGAAGATTGGCTCACAGGTAGCAGTTAGGTGCGAGATGAATCGAGCAATGTAATTCAGGCGTCCTAAAAAGCCTCTGACCTCTTTCTCTGTCTTAGGAACTGGCATCTCTTGAATAGCTTTAACCTTGGCAGGGTCCACTTGAATACCCTTATCACTTACAACGAAGCCTAGCAACTTTCCAGATCTTACCCCGAAGGTGCACTTGTTCGGATTCAACCTCAGCTTGTACAACTTCAGACGATCAAACAATTTCTGCAGATGATCTAGGTGCTCTTCCTCAGTTTGGGACCGTGCAATCATGTCGTCAACATATACTTCTATCTCATGATGGATCATGTCATGAAATAAAGCAATCATGGCACGTTGGTAGGTTGCCCCAGCATTTTTCAGTCCTAAAGGCATGACCTTGTAGCAGAAGGTGCCCCACTGAGTAACAAAGGTAGTCTTTTCCATGTCTTCAGGAGCCATCTTGATCTGATTATACCCTGAAAAACCATCCATGAAAGAGAACACCTTATGCTGAGCAGTATTGTCAACAAGGACATCAATGTGAGGTAGGGGGAAGTCATCCTTGGGGCTGGCCCTGTTCAGATCCCTGTAATCGACACACATTCTGACCTTACCATCTTTCTTTGGTACCGGCACCACATTAGCAACCCACTGAGGGTAATAAGTCACTGCAAGGAACCCGACGTCAAACTATTTCATAACCTCGGCTTTGATCTTCTCAGACATCTCTGGACGCATACGGCGGACCTTTTGCTTGACCGGAGGGCAGTCTTCCTTGGTAGGCAAATGATGGACCACAATGTCGGTATCCAACCCGGGCATGTCTTCGTAGGACCAGGCAAAGATTTCCACATAATCATGTAGCATCTGAGTCAACCGTTGCTTCACGCTGAGCACTAGGTTGGCACCAATCTTGACTTCCTTCCTGTCCGTCTCAGTACCCAGATTTATCGTTTCCACCGGCTCTTCATGTGGTTGAATTGCCCTCTCTTCCTGGAGTAACAGTCTGGCAAGCTCGCCAGGCACTTCACAATCATCTTCACCTTCGTCTTCGGCTAAGTTGATCGGATTTTCGAAGTCATAACTGGCAGTAGCAGAGTCGTTACCAGTGAGATCCAGAGTTGATTGAAACCTGTATGGGTGAGTGTGTGTAAATACAGCTGTTTTGCAATATATAAAGAAAGGAAAGAAAGAAAGGGAGCATAAGATTTGAAATGCGAGAAAACGTTCAAGATCTTTATTCATGATATATGAAATGATAATTAATATACCCTCACAAATGAAGCCAAGGCGCCCCGGGTAAGACACCGGGCCAGAGTTTCAAATCATTGTTTATTACAAATAACAAAACAAAGGAGTTTATTACTGCGTAACAAAAGTAACAGGAGTATGATCTTTAGCAATCCAATTGGTCAATCCGTCATCAATCGTCGGGTAGATCCAGCTATTGAACTCTGACTCTCCCACTTCATCTTCATCCCCAACAGCATTCACTCCTGGATTGGTAATGAGCACAGGAGGTCTTCTGGTCTTTGCCTTGCGCCCAGCCTTCTGACCCTCTGCAGTAAAACCCAATCCAAACTTGTCAGTTTTAGGTGTAAAATCATGGAGCCTGTCCCAGTTAGCACATTCACCTTTCTTGATCACATCCCGGGCATCCTTCAAGGAAGCCATCTTCAATGGAAAGTCCTCTTCAACCACTGTTTCTGCTGCTGCCAATGTTGGAGGTACCTCTTCGAAATGCTGAAAGGGGGTTTCAATAAACTCCCCGTCCATCTCAATATACCTGAAGGAATTCAAATGGCTCACCATATATTCCTCCTCTCCCTGCACAGTGACAATCTTCCCTCTGACGGGGTACTTGAGTTTCTGGTGTAGGGTAGAGGTCACTGCCCCAGCTTTGTGGATCCAAGGTCGACCCAGTAGACATGAATACGATGGACGGATATCCATCACATAGAAAGTAGAGTCGAATACTTGAGAACCCACACGAATAGGAATGTCTACCTCTCCATGGACCATCCTCTTAGAACCGTCGAAAGCTCTGACGATGATATTGCTAGGTTTCAGCTCCAGGCCTTCACAATCCAAACGGTCTAAGGCCTTCTTGGGTAGCACATTCAGGGAAGAACCAGTGTCCACCAACACGTGCGCAAGAGTAGTGCCCCTGCATTCAATAGAGACATGCAGGGCGTCATTGTGGTCCTTTCCCTTAGCAGTAAGGTCAGCATCTGAGAAACCCAAACCATTGTCTGCTATCAAATTGGCTACGCAATCAGTAAACTGGACTGCAGATGTCTCCTGTGGCACATGGGCCGTCTTGAGGAATGAAATCAGGGCCTTAGCATGGGCCTCTGAGAACAGTAGCAAGGAGAGCATGGAGATCTTGGAGGGTGTATGCCCCAGCTGCTCGACAACATTAAAGTCACTCTTCTTGATTATTTTCAGAATTTCCTCCATCTCTTGTTGGGAGGCCTCAACATTCACAGATTTTGGTGCCTCCATCCGGGCAGGCTCATCTTCAATCCCTTTGCCCCGAGCATTGGATGACTCGGTCGTAGGGGAAACATCTTGATCAGAAACGGGAACAGATACACTTGCAGGTGTTATAGTGAGGGGTCTTCGAATGGCTGGCGGTGCAATGTCAGGCGAGAAGAGCCTGCCACTGCGGGTAACTTTTGCTGGACCAGTGATATTGCTGATGCTGGTGCCAGTGTTGAATTCATGCTTGATTCCGTGTACATACACGTCTGCCCCATAGTGCCAGGGGACAGCCTTATCAGATTCGTAGGGGAGAGGCCCCAGAACAGTAATAACAACGGGTGCGACAGTCATGATTTGAACCGGCTTCCTTGGGAGAGCCTTGATCGGATTATTAAAGATTGTAACAACAGAAACTTCTTCCACCGGAACAAACTGAACAGCAGTCTTCTTGAACAGAATCTCTTTGCTGTCCATTAGGCTTTGGATGCCCAACTTCAGCAAAGGACAACCAGAAAGGGAAACAGCACAGAAAAGGCAACCTTCACTACAACCCGGAAATAAAGCGGCCAACAGTAGGTTCCTCTTAACAGTCATCAAGGGAGTAGCTACATCATTCACAGAAACGGCATACACATCTTCATCAACGGCATTCACTCCATGCTGGGGCATAGGAGCAATCACCACATTTGGCCTCTCAGGCGCTTCAAATTGTATCTCCTTTGCGTCAATAAGGTCTTGCACCTTATTCCTTAAGGCCCAACAGTCATCAGTGGAATGCCCCGGGCTATCGGAGTGATAAGCACAGCGGGCATTTGGATTATACTTGGGAGAAGCCGTATTCACAACCTTCGGGGCCTCTCTAACAGTCACCAAATTGGTGGATAGTAACTGCGGCAAGATTTGCGACAAGGTCATACTCAGCCGGGTAAACTCTCTTCTGGGTCTTTCAGCCCTTTGAGGATTGGTTTGCCGAGGAGCGGCAACAGGTTTAGCAATCATCACCGTGTTGACAGATTGGCGGCGCTCAGGTTTCTCTTATCTTCTAGACCCATATACGACACTGGCCTCCTTTTTAAAGGGTTTCTTCTCAGAGCTTGCAGATGCACCTTTCTGAATTTTTCCGGACTTCATTCCAGCTTCTATTCTCTCTCCAGTCAGAATAAGATAAGTAAACCCTGTAGATGAGTTACCGATAAGATGATTGAAAAATGGCCCAGATAGGGTCCCCAAGAACATGTCTACCAGCTCACGATCTTTTAACGGAGGCTGCACCCTGCCAGCCAGATCCCTCCACTTCTGTGCATACTCTTTAAAACCTTCGCTTGACCCTAGCGACATACCCTGGAGTTGGGTACGTGTAGGGGCAAGGTCGGCATTATATTGATACTGCTTGTAAAAAGCAGTAGCCAACTCCTCCCAGTTACGAACCTTGGTCCCATCCAGCTGATAGAACCATTCGAGATGAGTCCCTGAAAGACTCTCCTGGAAGAAATGGATCCACAAGTTCTTGTCCACTGTGTACGGCTGAATCTTCCGCACATAAGATCTGAGGTGTAGTTTGGGACAAGACGCCCCATCATACTTGGTAAAAGATGGTGCTTTGAACTTGTGAGGAATAATCACACCAGTAGATAAGCCCAAGTCTCCGAAATCCAGCCCAGGCACTTGTTGGATCTCCATTGCATTCAGTCTGTCTTCCAACTGCTTATACCGGTCTTCAGCCGGAGGATACTGTTCCTCATTGAAGTCAGTCTCGTTGTCAGAGACTACTGGACTAGGACCTTTTCCCCCTTGGGGACTGCTCTTGCCTATAGAAGAACCAGCTTCCTCATTCTGCAGAGTATTGCCAAACCTTCGGCCCGAGTTGAAAAGAACAGTTCTCTTCTTCTTCTTCTTCTCCTTCTTCAGGAGTAAAGCCTTTAGCTCTTCTTGGCCTTGAGCCAAACCCATGATCAGTTCCTGAAATTGCGTGTTCTGCGCCTGAAGAGCCTTGATAGACATCTCGGTTGATGATGAGTCAGGATTCATGATGCTGAAATAAACAGCGAAGAACAGTAAGCAACCTGAAAAGAAGAAAACCTGCTATGCACATGATGAATGGAATGCGTATGATTTATGTTTTCTAAGACAATCAGGAATCAACTTTGTAAACAAAAAGGAACACACTTCATTAGATTCAACTTTGAAACTTAAATTGTTCAACAGATTGCCCTTGGGCGTTACATAAAAGGGAAATACTGAAAAGGGAAATAAAACTGTAAAAGAACATCCAGAGCTCCTTATTGATCCCATGGTCTCCTCTTCTCAGTACGGATGTAATCATTCAGAGCTCGCTCATTCTCCAACTGCTTTGTCAGCTTCTGGATCTTCAACTCCTGCTCGTTAAACTTTTCCCGGTAAGAATCCTGTTCTTCTCGCAGTTGCGACCAAGACCTCTTTAATGTCTCATAATCAGTAGGTATCTGAGGAGGGAGGACAGTTGGAGGAGCCCCTTCTTTGTCAGGATACTCAAGAATGATGGGTCTGACAGCTTCGTATGGCATACCTAACTTCTGAGCACGGATGCGGACCCATTTGTAGTAGGCTTCCATAGGTAGAGAAGTCTTTGGCCCCAACTCTTGCGGGTCAGCTTTATGAACTCTGTCCCAAGCCTTGATGAACCTACGACGCAGCTCGTCACTATCCACTTGAAACTCAAAACTGATGTGAGGCACCAACATCTCATGAGGCCCTGCTCTTCTGGCTCTTCCAAACTGATGGAGCGCTAGACATGGATTGTAAGAGATTCCTTCTTGAGTACCAATCAACAGAACATTAGGGTATTCTCTGCAACAATCAATAACAACTATCTCATCCAAACCTCTGAAAGTCCAAATGATGTCCTTGTCAGTGAGAGACATTAACCTATGAGCCCAACCTCTTCCTTCTTGGTTCTTCAGCACGAACTTAGGGAGGTGCGAAATAAACCACCTCACCAACAAAGGGATACAACACCATAGAGTTCCTCGTCTTCGGGAAGTACGAGCATAAAGTTGTTGCAGGATGTCACCCAAGAGAGTGGGCACAGGGTTCTGAGACATAAAGATCCTTATGGCAGTGACATTGATGAAGTTGTCAGGATTAGGAAACAAGACTAGCCCATAGATTAAGAGAGCCAAGATGTCTTCATATGCCCTAAAGTCCAAGTCATTCCAGAAACTGTTAGCTTTACCAACCAGGAACTTGGCCAAGAAACCCTTAACTCCGCTTCTAGTCACCCAGTTGTCCATTACTTCTTGATGGGTCAAAGGAAGAGCTGCAGCAACCTCCTCAAGCCTGAGGGTCTTTTCCCAACCAGTAAAGGGAGTCTGATCCAAGATAGGGATGCCAAGCAAATCAGAGAACTCTTCCAGGGTAGGGACCAGCTGGAAGTCTTGAAAGGTGAAGCACTGGTACAGAGGGTCATAGAACTGGGTCAGGACACTCATCAACTGTTGATCCCGCTTTGCAGTGACTAAACTGAGAAGAGAACCATGCCTCTGGATGAAAGAAGTGGTGTTTGGAATTCTACTAACCAACTCTTCAAGCAACTCAGGTGGGTGAACAAAGTTGAACCGAATAGTATTCCTTCGTACAGGCATCATGATGTCCTACAAAACAGAGCAAAGGTGAAACCCTCTTGTCTTTGAAATGGTCAGTCCTTATGCAGGATGCATGCAATGCTCATGATGTTATGATTTTATGATAAAGCACACCACAAATATTTACAAAGGCAAACATGGTAAGGCACACAAGTCACACAAGACAAGCCCTTAAAGTTTAGGCCAGCATGAGGTCTAGGTATTACCCTCTTTCAGTTTGTTGGTTCATACCTGTCCTATCAAAGTAATCGGGTTCTTAGAGGATCCCAATATCATTGACTACCCTCAATCGGTCATAAGTCTAGCATCGCAATCTTTTCTTGCAGCGAGAACCATCACGAGAGTTTAGCCTCAACGGGCGTAGCATACTGCTACTGTTCTAATGGTCAAGTTGTGTCATTTAAGGTTCTAAGGTCTGTTGGTGCTTAATGACTCCTTGGAAGACCCATATTCTCCTCGTTGCGACACAAGGGATATCGGTACAGACCAAGGTGCCACACCAACGTAGCCACTGCTTCACCCATGTCGGTCTATGCCGGACAGGTCCCTCACAGCTTATGCTACCTAAACAGGGTATCCCCAGATCCGGGTTAGGATCTATGTAACTCCCATGCAACCCACAATTTAAAGCAAGCAAGTCAATACAATTGAAAACACAGTTATGAACTATCCTAAGGCACACCTCACTTTATAAAGTTATCCCCAGCAGAGTCGCCAGTTCTGTGATCGGTGGATCTGGAACTGACTGTTTAACGCTGGTTCGCAAAATGTTGCGGAAGCAAGAGTCGCCACCGTCTTTTATTTTCTCCAAATGGAAAGGACAAAAGCACAGAAAAATTCCTTATAGAGATTGCTCTCGGTTCGGGAGGTAGATTATAGAAAGGGAAAGTGTTAGCACCCTTTCTATCCATGGTTATCCATGGGCTCTTAGATACTTGCTCATTTGTGTTTTCAAAATTGTTTGTATGCTTTTCAACTGTGGGTTTTAAAAAAGTTTCTTTGAAAATTTCAGTTCGACTCTTGTATCAGTCCTCAAGAGTGTTTGAAAAGTTGCTTTCGAAAGATTTTTGAAAAGGTGTCGGTGTGAAAAGTATTTTTTGATTTGTTTTGAAATTAGAGCAAGTATCTACGAGAATCTACCTACCCTAAGGAATTCGTCTGTGTAAATGTCCTTAAAGTAATGCCATCCCACCATTGAGAGGTAGGTAGCACCACCGTCGGAGGTGTTCAGGTCAATTCGAGGGTTCGGGACATGGTGATCACCGGAGCAATATGAAGACACCTTAGAAGCTACCCTCATGCCATGTTCATGGACATGAGGACTTACTAAAACATCCTCTACTCGACGACCACCTTTCGAGGGGCAAGGCAACAGTGAGACGTACCCTAGGGGTGGTGTGTGATTTGTGTGTCATGTTCATTTATGTTTATCTTGTTCATGCATTGGTGATCTACGCGTTGCTTTTATTTTGGCATTCATTCTTTCATGTAAGTTATTAACAGTTAAAAGATGCGGAATTAAAAAGTCCTACGCTATTACAAAGGCGCGGGTCTACATCGCCAAATAAATCCAAGACCCGATTTGAAAATAAAATGCAGAAAATAAACACCCTAATTAATCTATTACATGGCTTTGGGATAAATACATTATACTTACAAAGAGAAACAAAATAAGCGCGCGAAACGGCATTGTAATCGAAAGCGAGGGCGTTGGACCCTTTTAAAGAAATTAAACTATAATTAATAAATTAATTAAGTTAAATGAGAAAAGGAAATTATTTTTTTGAGTTTTTGTATTTATAAAATAAAGAAAGAAAATTAAATGAAATTGAAACCCTAATTCTAAGCATTTTTAATTATTAACAAAAAATAGATTTAAGCTTGACCTAATTTATATTAATTATTTATATGGCATATTTATTTATAAAAATAATTAATATTTAATAATGGTAAAAGAAAAGAAAAAGAATAAAGTATTTAAAACCCTAATTCTACATTTTTTAGTTTATTAAAGAGACATTAAAATTAAACCTAGAATTAAAACTAAATTAATTGTTAAATTTATTTACAAAAATGTTAGTGAATTAAACATTAAAACATATTTCTTTTATTTTTATAGTTTCTGATTTTTTTTGGTATTTTTATGTTATATAAAAATTATTTTTTGTGAATTTAAAATAGTTACAACAAAATAAAAAAAAAGGAATTAAAATGAAAGAAGAAATTTAGAAAGAAATATACAAACAGGGGGGTTATCTGGCCCTTTTGGAGGTCTTGTTAGAATGGTTTGGCCCATTAGATGGAGGCCCTTTTTGACTTCTCAGGCTGGCGTGTGGAATATTTGACTGACGCCTATGGTAGACAGCTGGTGATGACCCTTGGATTGGAATTGCTTGGGCATGTGGCAGGCTTAGAGGTGAAGCTGCATGGTAGACCTTTGAAGAGAGGGAGTACCTGAACAAGTTGTAAGAAAAAGCATAGGGAAATATGGGGACCTGGGGATCGAACCCAGGTCCTAATACTTGCAAACGTGCCTATCCACCAACTGTGCCATTTGATCAATTTGTTATTATAATGAAGCGTAATTAATATATTAAAAAATAGGCACTAGTGGTATAAAACAAAAAAAACCCGCGCCAAGATTTTGAATCAGCCAACCATAGCCTTCCACGCATCATCTTCCCCACTTGTTCTTCATTTTGGCCTGAAAAAACAAACTAGATAGCGGGGGTTTTAAACCCCCACAATCTGAAATACAAAAAATAGCGAATAGGAATTAAACAAATATAAAAAAGGCGCGATAGATGTTTTAGATTCCTTGGAACGTCACGATTTCAATGGTACAAGTCTCGTGGTCTGATTTTACCATATGCAAAAGTCCCCAATTTAGGAGCTTCGAAAACCTAGAAAGCTTCCATGGCATTTTTTGATACAGGGCCTTACAACTCAATTAAGTTATGTCATTAGCTTCAGGAGATGCACATTAGTATAAATCAACATCAAAAACACATGAAAAATGCAGGGAATTCAAGATGCGATTATGAGTATTTTCATGAAAAGTGAGACATGGTTCTACCAGTTCTTTGCGTGCAGAGGTCTGATTTTGATTGGAGAAGATTCCTGGATGTGTCAGGAGTGCAATAGAATAGTTGTTTTGCTTTTAAACACCCTCTATGTGTGTTTTCAGTTTTCAACTTTTTCCACAAAAATGCAAAGTGTGTATGAGGTTTTGGGCGCAGCTTGGAGGTTCTAGCCATTAGGTTTGCATTCTGACTTATGTATGGGACGAATTAGGGTAAGCATTCAAGCCAAAAGATCCATGTTTTGATAAATCAAATATTTTATTTTTTATGAAATCTTTTCAAATCTTTTTCATGAAGAACATGCCAAGTTTGGAAGATTTTACTCTTGTTGATTGGCACACGAAATAATGAGCATGTGATAGACCTATTTTCTGCACAAAAAGATTTAAAACCAATGATTTGATATTTTTCTTATATTTAAAACTAATTAAATGAATAAATAAAAATAAAAATTCAATTAATTAATTAAAAATAAGAAATTAAATCCCTTTGGGCTTAATGGGTCGTGCATATGCTTTGGATAATGATTCTTGGAAGAATTTGTGGCCCATTAGCAATTTTGAGGCATTTGAAGCAAAGTTGACTTTTCAAAATTCCCAAAACTTTCCCAACTTCTACAAGGAATATCTTGCTCAATTTTAAAGTCCTCTAACCAATGCCTTTGGTCCCATGTCATTTTGATTTACCAATCTCAAGTTATGGTCTTTGACTTAAAGTGCCTTTTTGTTGACTTTTGAAAATGACCTATAATGTTGAAATTGATAACTTTTTCTGAGAGCATTTCTTGGACTTGAAGTGTGAAGAGGAGTTGTAGGAAATGTCTTTATCTTCAAAATGAGATTTGGATGGAATTTTTATGATAAACCATGTGGAAGTTATGCCTTGGTCAAGTTACAGTTGACTTTTTCAAATGTCCAAATATGGAAACTTTTGCATCTTGAGACTTTTTGAGCCATGCCTTGAGAATCATGATCAAGAATTGATCAAATGAGGTTTGTGGCTTCAAAATAAGATGTTGACCAAAAATTTGAACTTTTGACTGTCAAATGACCAATTTGCCCCTGCAGTTGACTGTTGAGCAATTAGGGTTTTTGACTGTGCAATTTTGTGCTGTGAGTCTTGAAACTTGGCATGAGGATACTTGACAATGTTTGTAGGCATGTGGGACTTGTTTGGACCCTTGGAAACTTCAATTTCTTTGTCAGAACCAAAACCCTAATTTTTGACTGTTAGGAGGCCCTTGAACTGTGCAACCCTTGGGGAGATTTTGAAGCATGTTCTTTGCAAATCTTGAAGAATATGGGAGGGAAAATTTTGGGGTACAACAGAGGCACATGGACCTTGTCTTCATATATCTAGCATTTATGGCACTTCTTTGCAAATTTGTAACAATCAGACTCCATTGTTAGCCAATAATAACCTACCCTTAGCTTCTTTTTAGCTATCGAATGTCCATTAGCATGAGTGCCAAATGAACCTTCATGAATGTCATGCATCAACATGTCTTCTTCATGTCTATCCAGGCATATGAGCAAGACCATGTCATAATTTCTCTTGTATAACACATTTTCACTGAGGAAGAAACTGCCTGCCAATCTTCTCAATGTCTTTCTATCTTTCCTCGACGCACTAATCAGGTATTTCTGAGTCTGAAGAAAATGCTTGATATCATAATACCAAGGTTTTTCATTTGCTACCTCCTCTATCGTAAACACATGAGCGGGCCTATCCAGCCGTCGAACTGTAATTCGGGGTATATCATTCCAAGTATTCACTTGGTACATGGAAGCCAGAGTTGCCAGAGCATCCGCCATTTGATTTTCATCTCTAGGGATGTGATGGAATTCAACTTTATTGACGAAGGGTAATAATCTTCTAGCATAATCTTTGTAAGGGATCAAGCCAGGGTGACGAGTGTCCCATTCTACTTTAATATGATTTATTACCAAAGCTGAATCACCATACACATCTAGAATTTTGATTCTGAGATCAATAGCTTCCTCAAGACCCATGATGCAAGCCTCTCATATTCTACCATATTATTAGTGCAATCAAATGTTAACCTTGCAGTAAAAGGAATGTGTGATCCATGAGGAGTGACAATCACAACACCAATTCCTTTACCATAAGCATTCACAGCTCCATCAAATATCATACTCCAACCAGATTCAGGGTCAGGGCCTTCCTCAGGCAATGGTTCATCACAATCTTTCACTTCCAGGAACATCACATCCTCATCGGGGAATTCATATTCTGCAGACTGATGATCTTCCACTGGTTGGTGAGCAAGGTAATCTGCCAACATACTACTTTTAATAGCATTTTGATTGCGGTACTCGATATCATATTTAGATGACAACATCTGCCAGCGGGCAATTCTCCCGGTAAGAGCAGGCTTTTCAAAAATGTACTTGATTGGATCCATTTTGGAGATCAACCAAGTGGTACGATTCAACATATACTGCCGCAAACGCTTTGCCACCCAGGCCAAAGCACAACATGTCTTTTCCAGTGTGGAATACCGTGACTCACAATCAGAGAATTTTTTGCTGAGATAATAAATGGCGAACTCCTTCTTCCATGTTTCATCCTGTTGTCCCAGAATACAACCCATGGATTTATCTTACACTGTTAGATACATAATCAACTTTCTTCCTTCTACGGGAGGGAGCAAGATAGGAGGTTCAAGAAGATATTCTTTAATACTCTCAGATGCCCTTTGGCAGTCATCCGTCCACACACAACCTTGATCTTTCTTTAACAACTTAAAGATCGGTTCACATGTTACAGTCATGTGGGAAATAAATTTGGAAATATAATTTAAACGCCCCAGGAAACCTCTGACTTGATTTTCAGTTCTTGGTGCTGGCATTTCTTGAATTGCTTTGACTTTATCAGGGTCAACTTCGACCTTTCTGGCTAACAATGAAACCCAACAATTTCTCCGATCGAACACCGGAGGTGCATTTATTTGGATTCAAGAGGAGACAATACTTCCTCAAATGCTGAAACAACTTCAACAAATATTCTATATGCCCTTCTTCAGTCTGGGATTTGGCAAACATATCATCAACATATACTTCGATTTCTTTGTGCATCAGATCATGGAATAAGGTTGTCATAGCCCTCTGGTATGTTGCACCAGCATTCTTCAACCCGAAAGGCATCACTATGTAACAGAATGTTCCCTAGGGTGTGATAAACGTTTTTTTTCCATGTCCTCTGGAGCCATTCTTATTTGATTATACCCGGAAAATCCTTCCATGAACGGGAATACTTTGAATTTTTCTGTGCTATCCACTAACATGTCGATGTGAGGCAATGGAAAATCATCTTTTGGACTAGATTTATTTAGATCTCTGTAATCTACGCACATGCGGACTTTTCCGTCTTTTTTCAGTGCTGGGACAATATTGGCAATCCATTGAGGATACACTGATGTCACAAGAAAACCAACATTAATCTGCTTTAGGACCTCCTCTTTGATCTTTACTGCCATATTTGGGTGGGTTCTTCTCAACTTTTGTTTAACTGGAGGACACTCTGGCTTCAACGACAAACGATGATCGACAATATCTGTATCTAGACCGGGAATATCTTGGTAAGACCAAGCGAAAATATCCACATACTCTTTCAACAACTCAATCAACCTGCTCTCCTTATCGGGATGCAACGAAGCTCCAATATTGACTTCCTTCGGATCTTCTTCTGAACCCAAATTGATCACCTCCAAAGGCTCCTTATATGGCTGAATGGTATTTTCCTCGTGCTCTAGCAACCATGAGACCTCTTCTGGGATCTCATCATAATCTTCTTCTTCAGCCCCAAACACAGGACATTCAAAGTTGGGAGAGGGTGCAGGGTCATTGTATTCAACGAGTTTTTTTAATTAATCTGCACATATGGTTTATGACTGCTTTTAGAAACTGACACATATAACAAGTGATCGTGCAAATTGGTTTTCAGTTATTATTTATTTTGAAAGGGTTTTTTTTATTACCATTTTCCAAGAAAAAGCAGAAAATAAAGACATAATTTGGGAAGCAAAGACAACTTTTATTAATAATCTTAAAAGTCACAGCAAACAGATAAGCCCTACAACATTAATACTTCCACCTTGGGTAGAGTGAAAGCTTTAAAAAAAAGAGATTAACAAAACAAATTACTTTGAAACATGTATGCAAGAAGGAACATCAATGGTGACCAAGTTTTGAACCCTGACTCCATGTGTCACATAATTTGGTACTTCCTGCTCTTCTTTATCCTCTTCAACAACATTAATTCCATAATCAATTGGATGGAGGTTGTAACACCCCAATTCTACCCCTCGTAATTAATAATAAAATCAGAGTTTCAAAATTTCATCCAAACATAAATTGAGGTATCACATATTCGTGTTTTTCATCACTTTTCATTATAATACACATCACAAAATCAAAAGTCGGATATACCAATTCATAACATAGATCATCATATAAACATATGACTAATCATAACACAGCGGATGTGTTCACAAAATGTAAGTATCATCATGTTATCATCAATATATAAAGTCATAAGATAGTATACATAAACTATCCTATCAAAATAATAACGTCGCCCAAATCCCAAGTGTTACTACTATCAGAGCAGAACGACTCAAAATAAAGAGACTCGAGCTAATCCTCATCATCCTCGCAGATCACCTGCACGTTACCAATATAAAGGCAACGGCGAAACAAGTAAAGGGTGAGATACTCCAAAACATATAATTAAAGGCATGATAAAATACATAAATAGTTTTGGAATCATAAATGATATAGGATTAATAAGAGTATGTCAGCACATATCCAAATCTCACACACTTTAAATCATCATTTAGTGTATAAAATCAACACTTTAATTTCGTCATGTAATCATCATAATCATACCAAAATAAGACATAAACTTCATCGCCATAAACTCATATCGTCGCTTTACCGTCATGTTATATTCATCACTTACTCATCATGAAATTATCGCATCATATTCACTTTATGTTCAACACAAAAATCATCACAAAATAAAGTATCATATATCATCGCAATTCATCATAAGCCATGAAATAAAACTCAACGCCAAAAGACTCAAAAATAAACATAACCGACTCCATGAGACACGACTATCTTATGCATGTGGTACCCGTCGCTTTGTATATAATTAGGGACATTCGGCATAAAAGCCCATCGTCGCTTTGGCAGAAAAGCCCTTGTCGCTTGGCATAAAAGCCCTCGTCGCTAATGCTATATATGTGACTTGACAACACGACATCACAAACATGACACAACAAAACATCATCATCGCAAATCAAAATTGGTATAAAACCACGTCGCCATATTCATCCACATCAAGATAAACATATCATCGCATCGCATATCATCAAGTATTCATTATAAATAAACCGTGGCAAACATCATATTTAATCACACCACATCATTATCAAATATTTCACTAAATTTCAAACACGGAAAATAGTCAAACATCAATAATCTTCGCGAAAGTCATTCATAATAATCGGCATCAATCATAATCATTAGCGTCGCAATCGGGTTGTCCATACGCGACTTAAACCGACTAAAACGCAACCCATTTCAAATTAACCGTAAATTGGCCTATTTCGGGTTGTTTCATAAAAATTCGAAATCTCGGAAAACAAACCTCACCACGACGTTCTACACGTCGAAATTAGCTAGCACGTCAATTTTCATTCAATTCGGAGCAACTAGCTTCGTCGCTGAAATTGCTGAAATCGAGAAATCGGACATAATCGGGTTCTAAATTAAATCGGCTAACTTATGTCATATTTGTATTTAATTAATATAAATATTTAATATATTAAATTAATAAAAGAAAAACAAAACATAAATGAATTAATTTTCTAAACTTAATTTCAATTTCTTATACTGCTATTACGTTTAGTTTTTCTAAACATACTGCTAGCTTAGTTTTCTAAACACACTGCTAGCTTAGTAAACTTAATTCAAGATATACTGCTAGTTCTTAGTTTCTCTAAACATACTGCTAGCTTAGTAAATTTAATTCAAGATATACTTCTAGTTCTTAGTTTCTCTAAACGTACTACTAGCTTAGTAAACTTAATTCAAGATATACTGCTAGTTCTTAGTTTCTCTAAACATACTGCTAACTTAGTTTTCTAAACTATACCGCTAGCTTAATTTTCTAAACATAATTTAATTAATATAAATTAGTTTTTCTAATTTAATTTCTATTAACATAACAATAATCCCACAACACTAACACCTAAATTAACTATCCTAATTTATCTCAATAAATCTCAAGAACCCTAACATCAATTTTATCCCAAATCAAAATGTACCAAATCAAACCCTAACTATAAGCATTGGAAAATCAAACCCCTTACCTTAGATACTTGAAAAGATTCTGGATGATTTCAACCAACCCAAAACCCAAGCTATGGTGTTCTTCTTGCTCTTCTCTCCAAGACCTTCTTTTTCTCTCTAACTCTCACAAAGTGTGTTTTGTATGTTATGTCATAAAACAAATGTGTTTGGTTTGTTTTGATGCAAGACAAAAGCTAGACAAAATACCAAAAATCCCTTCTTAAAATATACTACTAATTAACAACACTAAATAATATCAAATAATATTATTAACCCAAATAATTAAAATAACTCCAAATAATTAAATATCGGTCCGAATAATATTTTACCGAACCGAACGGAATAAAAACCGGACCGAACAAAATAATTACCGGTCCCTCAAAACAAATACCGGACCGGATAAAATAATTACCGGTCCCTCAAAATAAATACCGGACCAAATAAAATAATTACCGGTCCCTCAAAACAAATACTGGACCGAATAAAATAATTACCGGTCCCTCAAAATAAATACTTGACCGAATAAAATAATTACCGGTCCGAATAAAACATCGCCGAATATATTAACAGATATATCGGTTAATTTAAATATTCTCGTCGCAAAAATAAACGTCAACCGGTAACTCGAAAATATTAATATAATATAATATTAAATAAAACGGGGTGTTGCAGAGGTAGCCTCCGCTGCGGAAAACATCATGATAACTGTTCATAGTAGACTTTGACTTCAAACTTTCGCGTTTGCCATTCTTCGAAGAGAAACCCAAACCAGTTCTGTTCTTGTTCACGTGTGGATCCACAATTCGTCCCAAAACTGCATTATGATCATTGCGCACAACCTGTTGCATGTCCTTTAGCGAAACCACAGAATTCTCATTTCTCCTTATGTTGTCAATGGATAGGGCTTGGAACTGGGTTCCAACAATAGCCTCATCCTCTTCTACGATACTGAAAGAGGACAAATGGGATACCAACAACGCCTGCTCCCCATTTATGATCACCACCTTCCCTTCACGCACAAACTTTAGCTTCTGATGTAGAGTTGAAGTGACAGCCCCTGCTTCGTGTATCCATGGCCGTCCTAGAAAACAACTATATGCGGAAATAATCTCCATGACCTGGAAGGTTATCTGGAAAAAATGTGGTCCTAAATGGATGGGTAAGTCCACTCACTGATGACAGATTTCCTCGACCCATCAAATGCTTTCACAATGATGCCACTCGGACGCATATGTGCTCCTTGATACTTTAACTTCATGAGAGTACTCCTCGGTATAACATTCAACGTGGATCCATTATCAATTAGCACATTGGATAGCGAATCATTCTTGCAGTTCATAGATATGTGGAGGGCCAGGTTGTGATTCCTCCCTTCATTTGGTAATTCATCATCACAGAAACTCAAGTTATTACATGACGTAATGTTTCCAATTACGCTGCTGAATTAATCTAATGGCATGTCACTCTCCATAAAAGCTTGGTCTAGTACTCTCATCAACGATTCTCTATGAGCAGAGGAGTTCATCAATAAAGCTAGGATAAATATCTTTGAAGGAGTCTGCAGTAGCTGATCTACAATTCTGTAGTCACTCATCTTAATTATCTTCAAAATATCATCCACTTCTTTCTCTAATGTAGCTCCACTAGTCTCTCATGTAGCCTTCTTAGGTTCATCATTCTCAGCAATTCTCTTGCTAACAACAACATATCTTCGTACAACCGGTGCAAACACATGACTGCTACGGGTCACCCTGCTATTTTCAGCTATATTTCCAACATCGGGCATCGGCTAGATGGGAAGTTCCACCCCATCTTCTAAGATTGTAGCGTTGTATTTGTAAGGCACAACCTTATCTGATTTGTAGAGAATAGGACATGGCAAACTAATTACCAATGGGGGTAACAGCTGGTTTGCTATGGTACTCCACTTCAAGATGAGCGGGTGCACCAAAACAAGGCATAATGACGTCTACCCCTTCTTCAACACAATCAGTCACCAAAAAGTCATTTCTGGGAAATGAATCTTCGTCGGAAGAGAAAAACTCATCTGCGGAGGCATACTCTTCCTCTGACTCTTCTTCTGTTAAGCAAACTTCAACCATATCAATCTCATGATAATCATCCCTATAACCTGTGATCTTGATAGTTTTGTCGTCTAATAGCAACTGAACACCCTCCCTCACAATTGAACATCCTCGGGGATCTCGACAGTAAACTAGGCAAGATCCATATTGGTGTTCCACCTTACCAGCAGTATGGCAGAAGGTAGCATGCAACTGCACGAGTTCCTCATTCAAATACTCTACATCAAAAATTCTGAATTCGCTAGGACATCCAGAAACCATATTCACCTCCTCTTCATATTCTGCCCTAGGTCTGATTATATAGATTAAACCCTCATCCATCATCTCCTATAAATCAGCCTTTATCTTCTCGCAACCCTGTATATCTGTACTGCAAATAGCACAACCAGCATGGTCATGCGTATAGTAGCTGAATTCACAGAGGTCTACGTGCATTTTCACCAAGTCTCCTCTAACCAGATTAATGTCAAAAATTCGGAAGTCACCTGGACAACCGGTCACCATATTTATACCATTTACTCCCCCGTGTTTGGGTAGAGGATTATCTTTCACATTAGGTCCCATGTCCTTGAAAGATAGAATTCCAGACTTCACCAACTTTTGCACTTCAGTCTTCAAAGGATAACAATTCTCAACACTATGCCCTGGCGCTCCCTGATGAAAAGCACACGTTTGGTCTGCCTTGTAATACCAAGGCAATGGTGATGGTACGGTAGGAGGTGGTCGTGTATGAACCAACTTCTTCTAAATCAATGCCGGTAGTAGCTCTGCATAGTTCATGGGAATAGGGTCATAGTTCTCCCTTCTCTAATTATTCCCTTGGTTCCCCTGTTGGGACGGTCTTTGATAAGCAACGCTAGTCGGAGCAACACTCATCATAGGAGTAATTGAGGCGATTTGCTGGTGACGCTGATAATTCCTTCTAGGAGCGTTTACCCTCCTCTCTTGTATAACAACATTTGCATCCCCTTATTTCTTCTTGGTAAACCCATAAGATGGCTTCTTCACACCTCCGGATCCTTCACTCCTTGTTAAACGGCCTTCTCTTACAGCCTCTTCTAAGCGGATACCCATTCCTACCATCTCAGTAATGTCACTTGGTGCGCTTGCTACCATCCTTTCATAGTAGAAAGCTCCCAGCGTCCTCATAAAAATCTTAGTCATCTCCTTCTCTTCCATGGGAGGAATCACTTGGGCAGCTACTTCACGCCATCTCTGCGCATACTCTTTGAATGATTCCCTGTCTTTCTGAACCATGGCCCTAAGTTGGTCACGGTCGGGCGCCATGTCCACATTGTACTTGTATTATTTGATGAATTCTTCTCCCAAGTCATTAAAAGTATGGATGTTGACGTTGTCCAAACTCATGTACCACTTCAACATAGCACCATTTAAACTATCCTAAAAAAAGTGAATCAGCAGACGCAGATCATCAGTGTGGGTAGACATTCTCCTCACGTACATTACTAAGTGATCACGAGGGAAAGTGTTGCCCTTATACTTTTCAAATTCCGGGACCTTGAACTTAGCAGGTATCTTAAAATTCGGGACCAAACATAGCTCATTCACATTCTGCCCAAATAACTCTTTTCCCATAAGAGCCTTCATCTCTCTTTGCATTTTATCAAACTGCTCTTGAAAACCATCCATTCTGTCATAGAGACCCAAGTCTTCACTCGACGGCAGGAAAGGATGACACACATCATCATTAACAAATGGAACCATGTTTACCGAAGGAGGTGTAGTAGGAACAACATGCACCATAGGAGGTACCAGAGTAACAATAGTCTGAACCACTTGAGTATCTTGAGGACCGAGATTGAAACCTTCAGGTGCAAAATTCTCTGGAATTCCCCATGGATAACCTTGAGCCATACGGTTTTGAATAACAGCTGGAGTAGCGGATACATGAACAGTCGGAACTTCAGTATTTGCCCTTGTTAGTTGAGGTTGGACACTCGGAGGTTGATTCTGAGTAACCACCAAAGCTTCCATCAGAGTAGTCAAATTGGCCAAGCCGGCCTTCAAAGCAAAAACTTCTTCGTGCAGCTCGCGATTCTCCTTGTTCTAAGTTGTCCATCTTCTTTATGAGATTAGCCCGAGTGTTGTAGTGATGAGTCAGCTTGCTGAATGAAGTAAAGAAGCTTGGTAAGACACCTGGGTATGCATAAAATATGCAAAAAATATGCACAATATGATGCATGATATGCAATGCATATGATTATTTTTACTTTGTTATTTAATATTTCAAGGGATTTACGGTTTATAGACATATTGAAAACATCAAAATAATAACGCATTTGAAATACTGAAATTTTTTATTATAATAACTTCAAAATGGATTACAAGTTTCAATGATCCCAAGTACAAGATGAAAATACAATCTAAAATTCTGAGAAAAAGAACTGATAGAGATCAATCTGTACGCTGGCGCTTCCCCGTGAGCCTGGAAATCTGAGCCCTCAACCTCTGGTTTTCTTCCACATGTTTGATGGCAACCTCCTTCCAATCATATGAATCAGGAAGTGAGTAATCAGCACCTGTTTGAGGCTTAGGGGAAAATAAATCCCCTTGCCTCTCCATAGACTCCACCGCTCGACTCTCAAGGATCTTAATCAAATCGTCTTTCTCCTTCAAGTCTGCTTTATAGGAACTCTCAAAAGTCTGGAACTTGTTCTTCCAAGCATCCCTTTTCTGTTGCATCCTGACCAAAGCGAGTTACATCTCTTCTAGATCATCCAATAAGGGAGGAGTGGTCTTCACAAATAAATCACGCATGGGTGTCTCCTGAATATATGGCATCTTTAACTGAATAGCTCTCAATCGAATCCATTGGAGATATGGCTCCAAAGAAATAACACCCCTAGGTCCCAAATCCTTCCTACTCTTCTTATGAATGTGACGCCAGGCCTTTACAATCTGCTCCCTAGCTTCCCTATGGTCTTATCCTTCCTTCAGAAAGAAACTACTCAAATTAATACTATTCGGTTTATCCCTCATCATATAACTAAGATGTCGCCGTGCAAGAACATGGTTATAGTTAATTCCTCCCTTTGTACCAAGAAGCGGTACATTGGGGAAACTACCACAACTGTCAATAATCTCTATATCCTGGTAAGCTCGATGGTACCAATCAATGTCCGAGTGAGTAAGTGACATGATCTTAGGAGCCCAAAGGGGTTCCTCCGTAACATCCCAAAAAGCATCAGACTGAGGAATATAAGAGATAAACCACCGGTACAACAGAGGCGTGCAACAGATAATCATCCCCCCATGATAAGAATTCCAAAGATGAACAGAGTAATAAGCATCACCCAACAGTGTAGGAACTAGGTTTCCAATCATGAAAATCCTGATTGCGTTAATGTCGACAAACTTATCCACATTAGGAAATAAGAACAATCCGTAAGCAAGTAGAGCAAAGATGGCCTCAAAAGCAACTGTACTCTTCATTCTGGCAAAGTAACGAGCTTTCTCCAATAAGAACTGAGGTGGTAATCCTCTAATCCCTCCTTTAGTAGTCATATGGGCTTCCACCTCAGACTTCCCCAGATGAATCAAAGCAGCAATCTCATGTGGTTTTGGCTCACCCTCCGAACCAGTAAAAGGAACACAATCAGTAACGGGTAAATCCAATAGATAAGAATACTCCTCCAGTGTAGGCATCAACTGATAATCGGCAAAACTAAAGCAGTGATACATCGGATCATAGAAGTGGACCAAGTCGAGAGAATACCCTCCTTCATCTTCAGCTTCATGAGAGGAATAATGGATCCATACTTCTTCTGAAAGTCTGCAGAACACTCGATCTTTGGAATTAGACTGACCAACTCATCTATCTTCCTTGAAACTGTATTTCCCAGTCATTCTCTTTCCAGAATCCATGGTTAAAAGTACCTGAGATATTCACAAATAGTCAACCTTTAAATCCCTTGAAATATTGTTTTCTTCAAAAGATGCTTATGAGTGCATGTATGCATGATGCAAAAATCACACACAAGATCACACATATAGGGTTCATAGGTTCAACGTCACGAGCATGAGGTCGAAGGTACTACCCATAAGGTGTTGGTCTAAAAAGTTATCACCTGCCGAACAAGGTTCTAGAGGTTCCCAGAGTCTACATCCTTCCTTCAGATATTACCAACTTCCCGATTAACTCGATAATTAGTAATATTCTCAAGAAAGACTCGTCCGAGCGTAGTATCGCGTGACAAATATTTTTGGATTACTCCGTCATAGCTTCCGCACTACACCTAAGAGGCCAAGATGGGTTTGGTATTCTATGGTCCTCAGTTTCAGCAGGCTCCCAGGTCGAAAGTAGTATGTCTTCCCGATTACTCGGTAAACGACACTACAATCAAAGGGGCCTCCACTGAGTGGTGGATCTCATGCCTCCTTTTTTGGGATTACTCCCTTAAAGTTAACATGACTATACCGCCCGTCCTATCTTAAAGTTTGCCCAAGTCCGGGTATAGGACTTATGAGTAATCACCAAGCACCCTGAAAACCAGGAAAATCCAAACAAACATATATAAAAAATATAACACATAAACAACAATAGCACATATACAAATATAAACAAAGATATGCTTAACCCACTTAGGGATGGTCCAGCAAGAAGTCAATCCATCCCCAGTGAAGTCGCCATTTTTTTGTAGCAGTAGAAATGTTCAAGACTAAGCCATTGGATTGACTAGACTTTATACAAATCAAAAATAAAAATCTCCACCGCGCTTTATTGTTTCCAAAGGAATGGGAAAAGAGCGAATAACCCAAAAGAGGGGGAAAGATTCAAGGTAAGGGGGTTGGTTATGCAAAGGGAAGGTATTAGCACCCTAAACATCTACGGTACTCCGCAGGAACCTCTTTGTAAAATCTGTATATTTTGGCTATAAAAATATGTTTTATATAAAATGGATGGTGGAGGTGAGAAAAGAAATATACTTTTTATGATTTTTGCACCCGCCGAGATTGCGAACCTTTAGTGCCTAAATACCACCTTTCGTGCAATAGGGGATCACGGTACACGTAGTACCTCTTTTAAATTTGAAACACAAGTGTGTTGGATGATTTTAAGAGATAAGACATCATTGTCATTGTCCGTGTGGAAAAAATACTTACTACCCACAATCATGAGAAAGGAGAATTTGCATCATCTCAAAGTGGAGGATATGGCTTGGATTAAAAATCAACAATGTCTCACTCAACACCCAAGTGGAAAATATCTCACTTCACTACATATTGTAGAACTATAGTTGTTTGCATCACTACAAGGATTGACAAGAGTCTAATATTTTGAGAAAAGTTTAAAGATAAAATCCAAAGTGGCAAAATGGTTTGAAATGAGATTGATTGACTTTTAGTCTTCTCACAAAGAATTTCAAGGTATTATTAAATTAATTGTAGTTTATTTATGAAAATATTTTGAAAATGCATGGACATAAGTCCAAGTTTATTATGAAAGTGTTTCAAGTTTTAGAAATAAGAAGAGTTTTCAAAAGGAGGGAGAAGATTTTTGAAATTAAAGAAGATGGGAGGAGAAGAAGAGACTATCCTAAAGCATAAGGTAAAAGCTAAGGATAAGAATCATCTAACCAACAAGAAGCCAATACTTGACATTATGAGTCAAGATAGAATTCCCATTCTTTGGATTGAAACCAAGCAAGCAAAGATACTAGACCTCTTGAGAGAACCAAACTTCAAGTGTATTAAGTCTTCACAAAAATTGGGTAGAGTAACGGCTGTATGCGGGTAAATTCCAGATTACAAACCAAGAGTGTAATCACAATAACCTGCACACAAAATAAACAAACAACTCAATTTCTTGAGGTAAACATCAAGAACTCCAGACAAAATATCAATTAAGGTCCAAGGTCTCCAACATAGGCCAAGGTTTCTAATCCTAAATCCAAGAAAAAGTCCCATGCTCCATAATGCCAAAGATAGTAACCAAATAGTCCAAGTATCATTAAAGATTCTTATGATTTATGTTAATTATTAAGTATCTTCAAAAATAAAAGAAAAGCTCAAGTGAGCAAAATAAAAATGACATAAAAGTAAATGATCAAGTGAGCAAAGATGAAAATAGCATGAAATGTAAATGCTAAAGTAAAGAGTACATAAAGCATAAAAAAATAATAAAAGCATAAGATAAAATAAGTAAATAATTAGGGGTTAGTCGGATAACCATCTTGAAACTTGCATTTGGAACTCATTAGAGGATTGGTAGAACCAAAGCCTCCACACAACAAGTTGCATTTGCTTTATGTCAAGTATATCATCCATTTAATAAATTCTCAAGGCAAAATTTAATGATCAACGATGTTTAAGTGATCCGCGTTGACCAAAATTGATGAAGATCCATTAGAGGATTGGTAGAACCAAAGCCTCCATACAATGAGTCCAAGGTTATTGGATCAAAGGGATCAAATTAACATACTTGGGCTTGCAAACATAGGTTGAAACAACCGGCTGAAAATCATCAAAACAATGAAGTCGCCATCGAACGTATTTCATCCCACAGGAAGGGAAAGGTAAACATCGAGAAAACCTGAAAAGGGTGAAATCAAGGTCGAACGACCAAGAGATGGGGGTAAGGGAGTCTGTTACGCGAGGGGAAGGTATTAGCACCCCACACGCCTGTAGTACTATATGGTATCCACTCTTGTTATCTGTCTTATGGGTGTGTTTAATCTATGGTTACCGTTTACTATACTACTAAGGGGAGAATGCATGCAAAAGAAAGGGTAAAAAATGTAGGGAAAATAAAATTGTGCTCGTTCGGGCCCTACCCCGATGCCTACGTATCCCTTTTAAGGAATTAGAGCAGCCGTAGTTCGGCTTATGTTTTTGTTTGTTGGTTTGTATTTTTTTACTGAACAGTATTAATTTCGCCTTCTGTCGCAACTCGACCTTCAGAGACTTACGCGTCAGCATAGAAGTGAATTAATATGCTCTTTTTGAGAAGAATTTTGCAAGGAAGGCCCGAAGGAAAAAAGAGTTTGTATTGGTTGGTATTTTTGCTTGTAGATAGCAGCTAGTTGACCTCAAGAGAGAGATTTTAGCCATTTCTCTAATTATTCATGAAATAAGTCTTTGAGACTTGAACCACACCAAAGCTTAGAATAAGAGAATAATAAGGTCGAGAAGAAACCCACTTATCATCTCTCATAATTAACAAATATATGATTCTCGTCAGTAAATTTTTAAGTATTTTGAGGTTTGTAAAAAAAAGAAGTTTTTGTTTTTAGAAGCATATGCAAAAGAAGAAAGAAAAGGTCAAAGGGGGATTAACCTATTTCTAAACCTAATGTTATTGTGCATTAATAGTCTTAAGTCAAGGATGAATAAAAGGGAAACATATACCCAATGTTAGCATGCATATGGTTTGGGATAAAGCCCTGTTTCTCATGATTTTTATAAAGCGATAACGAAATGCAATAAAGTAAAAAGAAGTGCAAGAGTAGTAGCGGAGGCTACCAAAGTGAGCAAGTCGTCAAGAGCAAATGAAAGTACTGAAAAAGCAGGGAGTACGCGTCGAGCAAGCTTCACCAAGAAACAAACGGAGTCAGAAGCAATATCCAACTAAGATAAAGGCAAACGTGTGTCGCGAATACGGCGCATAATCAGGAATTCCTCGCACAATGAACAAACGCGTCAAAACATAACATGGTGAAACGGCACGAAAACGTGGATAAAAACTAAAAGAGAAAATTTATTTATTTATTTTATTAGTGTTTATGCAGAGAGAATTCTAAAAAATTTAAAGAATTAATTCCTAAAAGGACCATTATATTATTCTACTATTTTTATTTGGTTTTATTACGCTTTTATGATGTATTATGTTGACAAAAATGAAAATACTAAATCTTAACAAAGAATTAATGAATTCAGGAGGGTGCTAATCTAGGTCCAGGGGGTGTAGTAGAAACCAGGGCGCTGCAGGCCCATACAGTTGGAGTCAAATGCTATGTTATTATATTTTTTTTACAAGTCCGTTTACTATCCTCTAAAAAACTAACGGGCCTCAGGAATTGAAATTCGGCCCGGCCATTCATCAGCATGATTCAATTCAGATTTTTTTTGTTATTTGTTATTCCAATTAAATGACAAAATTAAATTAAAAAAAGGGGAATAATTAAAAAAAGGTAAAACACACGCGTTTGGATACACTGCTAGGTTTTACATCCAGCTTATCTCTTCTTCCTCAGATTTCATCTGTTGTTATTCAGCGAAAACTCGCCGCCGTATCACCGCCATAAACGACAGCTTAATCTCCCTAAACCGAGTAACTCAAAACATAAAAACCAATGGCAATCAAACCCTGAATCCTAATCCGACACTCTTTTCTTTCAATTCTATTCACACCGATTTAGATCTAGCGGAACTGATCTGAAACCCTAGGTTGATGACAATTGAATTAAGCGGAATCTATGAAGCGTAAGGCGATGATTCCATAGGATTATGGATCCAATTACTCTTCTCAACACGTCAGTGTCAAGAACAAGGCGAAAGAATGAAGGAATCTCGTACCTTCGATACAAATCGGCTGAAGCAAAGAAGATGATTGTAGGTATGTTGAATCTTGTTCCGATCTTCTTATTTCCTCTCTTCGTGAACTACTTCCTTATTCTGCTTCATCTCCTATTTCCTCGCTCTTCTTTTCATGTGTATGCTTCTGAATGTTCTATGTTTCTCCCTACGTTGTAGTGAGCTTAACTTCGTGAGTGTGAGGGTGATGAGTGAAATTGCAGACAAGTGTCAGAGTTGAGGAAGATGAAGATATTTAGTGTAGCTTAAAGGTTCCGAGAATGAAGGCGAGTTGCAGGGAGAGAGGGAGAGAGTGTTGAGAGGAGAAGAATAGTGAGGGTGAAGTTATCATAGAGAGCCAGAGATTCAAGAAGATGATGTAGGATTAGAAAAATGGCGTGAAGATGACTGAGGGAGTCGTGTTCAGTTAGAGAATGAAAACAAAATTTTGAGGGAACTATTTTTTGGAACCTGAATTCAGGTAGAGGGCCAATGAATCCACCTTAGGATCTGGATTTTGGGTTATGTATTAATGGTGAGATTAGGGTCAGCTTTGAGGTTAGTTATAGACTCTGAAGTTCTGTTAGGAATTTAGAAGTTAGTTATTGTTGTTATCACTGTTAGAGTTTGTTAGTAGTTTGTGAACTTTAGAATTCTGTTATAAAAAAAATAGTTTGGAGGTTAGGTATTCTGTTAAAAGTTAGTTAGTATGGGTAGTTTGTTAGTAGTTTATTAATAAGATGTTGGAGACTGTTTTTTCTGTTATTACCGTTAGAGTTAGTTAGGAGTTTGTTAGGGAGTTATAAAGTTTCTAGGAGGAGATTGATTAGCTGTTTAATTAATTTTCTATTTCCCATTTTCTATGCAGGGTTGAACTGTGGATGGGCTAGGGGCTTCCTCCTGAGAATGAGCTTTCTCATCATATGTGAAATGTAGATTTCTCTTTACTCGGCTGAAAATTCTAGTGCCTTTACGGTTTCTCTTTGCAGTTTGTGATGAATCATCTATAGTTTGTAATTCAGGCTCTTCTTGAAGCAATTGGCACACACTCAGCAATAAAGCATCACCATCAACATGATCTGAATCAGTCCATTCAGGAATTTTTTTCTTTAATGTGCAGCCTGCATGCACCTCGAAGTGTGCGTAAACAATGATTTTGTGGAGACTTGTACAAGTTTGCCCTCCTTTTTCCAGTTGGGTAGTCAAAGATCCATCCTTCTGCTAATAGATGTTTTTTTGCCTTCAATTTCCACACTCTCTTCTCAGCCGAGTTTCTCTCTAATGTGTGCAAGTAATATTTTATGACGACTAGAGGACAGAGTTCTGGTTCAAGTTGATCTTTAACTGGAGAAGGATCAATGGTTGGAGGACAAACATCTATATCATTGTTCATTCGGAGCGGATCAGAGAACCGATGTGAAATATTTCTGTCAATCTGGGGCAGCACAGAGTTCATGTTGGTTTGTTAAAAAACTGTTTCTGATTCCATTATTTAGTTCTTTTGATTTTATTTTTCTTTGATACTGAACTGGTCATTTATTTTTTTTGGATGCAGATTTGGGAATCTAAATTTAATGAACAAATTTGATGTTTACAGGTACGCAAATCATCCTAGTTTAAGTATAAGTAGCTTATCGCATTCGTTTGCGTCAACTGATATGTGCAGGAATTTTTGGATGAACCTGTTGGATTAGTACACTGAATAACACTCTTTATGAACACAACTGCCATATGTTAGGCACTGAATCTGTCTTGAAAAAATGCACTTATTATGAAATTATTTCAACTTTTGAAGATTTCCTGTAGTCTTTCGGGTTGAAATCATAGTGCACAATGCAAGATCTTGATGGACGTATCCTACAGTAGCTTGTATACCGCAGATGCCAATGAGCTAGATGTATTGGTTTGATGGCTCAACATAGAAGAAACAAGTTTATAGCCTTATACATGACGTGCTTGAATCCTTTTGCTAGAATTTGGAGTTTCGCATGAAGTAATTTTTGAATGAAAATGTTCTGTGTAATTTTTTTTGTAATGATGCGATTGTACTTTGTGTGCCATCCTTATGAACTTTAAATGTGAACTTTGAAGCTTGAATGGATATTTGGACATAACTTGTAATGGCCATAGAAATCTTTGTAATGGTTTTTGAATAGTCGGAACTCGAACCTTTAACAAAGATAAACATAATGCTATGTAGACTTGACTCAATCACCAAATACAAACTTTGTGCAATATGGCCATATCAATGCACCCAAAAATTTCTTAGCCTTTCATTTCAAAATTCCTTGGTTTACCTCGACTGAATCTTGAATGAGATTTTGCATTATGGATGAATCTTGCAACCTTAAAATGTTGATCCACTTGAAAGTATCGCTAGTAGAACATATCCATATAAATGGGCTTTCCAATCTACATGCTTGAATCGTCCATAAGGGAGTCATAAACCGATACTTTGAATTATGCTTCTTGATTATTTGCCAATGGAATTCATAACACATATTTTCCCTTGAGTCGGTCAACGCTCGGTAAGAAAATGAAATCAGTATACTTCCATGGCATGTTTAATCAATGAACCTTAATCTCAATTGAATCCATAAATTCTAGTCATCTTGAATTTGAAACAAACACCTTTCATTTGATGAAATGAGCTAAATGAACTCCTGACCCATAGCTTAACTAACGAGACATATCTGGACTTGATAAAACCCAAAGCAATCCTTAATCGCACGTCAAAGGAGAAAACTTTGATTCAATCCATTAGGCATCTTGGAAAAAAGTCGACTTATAAAGCAAGTAGTCCTTAGATGATGATGAACCTCCAACAAGGGGAGGGTAGTGCTCTATGTAGCCTTGAAGTGAGACTTTAGTCCGATAAACCTCCATTGAAGAACCACTACCAAGTTTGAACAAAATGAAGAGAAACCCCGATTCTCTTGACCTAGTATACGGAAGTAAATCCTAATCTCTGACATTGATAAAATTAAAGGGATAGTAGCCCTTGAAGTTTAATGAAGAAAGAAATTCTCATGACCATGACTCACAATCCTAATTCCACTGCTCACTCCCTGAATAAGAAATTAGCCTTTATTGGATACGAACACCTTAACCGTTGTGAAACTTTGATATCGCAAAGCCACTAAACTTCGAACTTCAAGCGCTTTATTGAATGTAAATGTATGTTAATGACCTAATGGGATATATATATGAATGCAAGGGCCTAAGCCGGATAGAAGAAATTAGGAGGGAAAATTTTGGGGTGCAACATAGGTTTGGGCCACGAATGATCATTTATTAGAATCAGGACAAAATTTAGCGCTATGTTAAGCAATCATAAGTGGACTTATGTAGAAGTCGCACCTATTTTGAGGCCGGTCAATAGCAATCTATGTACTTCATGTTTGGATAAATGATATAGAGATCATCACCCCTTAACATGTAGCACAATTAAAAAAGAAAGGGATCAAATGAAGAGGGAGGGGAATGATAAGCTAATTTAGATCACTACCTTAAATTTCTTTCATCTTTAAATTCAATCACTCATCTAGATGGATTAAAGCACTAAACATATCATCAATCCAAAGCACCAATAATGAATTAAATAATTCACTCTTCGATAGATTTGAATTGATGAACATTTATCCAACTTCATCTACACCACAAAGTCCATTGAATTTAAAGAGAAATTGGAAAATTAAAATTGTAATCCAAATTATCCATCAAAGAGAGTGAGCAGAAAAAATATTTTAGTCAAAGCAGCCCCAAAATAAGGCAGAAAAAGTATTTTTGGCACTGTTATAATCGATTGTGCTTAGACAGCAACCAATTGCATCAGTGCAGTTTTTTTTTCAAATCAATTTTCTGTGACAATCGATTGCAATGTTACAACAATTGATTACAACCTGTTAAAATCAGTAGAAAACAACATTTCAAGGATCAAATTCTTGTTCCAACTTTTCATCAAACACCTTATGATCATGGATCCAATTGAGCATGAAAATTCCATCAAATTATGAGAAAATAGCACTAATGGAATCATAAAACAGTGCTCAATGAATCAAAACCAGAAATCCATAAGAGATCACATTGTGAAAGACGATGATCCAACTTACCAAAGGTAGAATTAGAGAATTATCAAACAACTTCCAGAATTTGCTTCAATTCAACCACAAGAATCAATTACCAAATCTTGGATGTAGAGAATTGATGAAGATAAAATGTTTGGATGAAGGTTTAACTCAAAGATTAGTAAGCTTCAATGCAAAGCTTACTATCCTTTTTTTGAAAATGGAGCTTTGAGTGAATTTGGTAGATGGAGAGAATTGAGAGATTTTTTAGCAAAATGAGTTTGGCTATCAAAAGCTTGTGATTTGAATGAAATGAGGTCTCTATTTATAGAGTTTAGGATTAGGATTAGTGGTAATTTGGTAATTGATTCTTGGAGCCAAAAATTGAATTAATGATATAATTTTCAAATTATGCACAAAAAATGGATCCAAAAAGATGACAGTTTTGAAATTGCTGGCTTTTTTCAAAAATCACGTGTGTTTTGCTGCTATGAGTCGACACAAGAGTCGTATGCATCGACACATTCTAGTTGTATAACACAGCATGAGTCGATGCAAGCTTCTATTGATCGATACAAGCTGCTATTTCAACACAATACATAATCAATCAATTTGCATGTGTCGACATATAACATGTATGTGTCGACACATGCTAGTTATTCAAAACAGGATGAGTCGACACAAGCCTCTATGGGTCGATGCAAGCTGCTTTTGTCAGCACATTACAAAATTGATTGTCTTGCATGGGTCGACACATAACACGTATGTGTCGACACATACTAAATTTTTTTGATTTTTGAAGGCTAAAAAGTACACTTTTTTTCAAAGATTGTGCACAATACACTCTGTGCAATCGGTTGCACTATGGAAGCAATCGATTGTACAGGAAAACAAAAATGAAAATTTTTAATTATTATTTTTCTTTGCAAATAGATATTTTAGGGAAATAATATCGGAAAACCTTATTTGTCGGATGCTTTGACTTAGTACCTACAAAACACAAATATGAAAAGGAAAAGACAAATATTTTTTGTATTTTGGTTAGAGGTTAATTATCAACGCATATACAAAATACACAACTAAGGTGCTTGGAGATTCCTCAAGAGCAAACTTAAAGATAGGAGATAGAAAGAGAGGAAGAACTAACCCTAATGTGATTTTGTTATGATCAAGTTGACATGATACGATAGGGGAATCTTAGGAGCAAAAATTGGGGTACAACAAGTATATGTTGATGATATGATTGCTAAATCCTAGACTGAAGAAGGGAATGTAGAAGATTTGTTGAAGTTGTTTCAGAGTTTGAGGAAGTATCGTCTCCGCTTGAATCCAAATAAATGTACCTTCGGTGTTCAGTCAGGGAAATTGTTGGGTTTTATTGTTAGCCAGAGAGGGATTGAAGTTGACCCTGATAAAGTCAAAGCAATTCAAGAAATGCCAGCTCCGAGAACTAAAAAACAAGTCAGATGGTTCCTCGGGCGTTTGAATTATATTTCCAGATTCATTTCCCACATGACTGCAACGTGTGAATCGATCTTTAAGTTGTTAAAGAAAGATCAAGGTTGTGTGTGGACAGACGAGTGCCAAAGGGAATTTGAAAGTATTAAAGAATATCTGCTTGAAACTCCTATCTTTCTCCCTCCTGTTGAAGGAAGACCATTGATTATGTATCTGACGGTGTTAGATAATTCCATGGGCTATATTCTGGGACAATAAGATGAAACAGAGAAGAAAGAGTATGACATTTATTGTCTCAGTAAAAAGTTCACTGATTGTGAATCGCAGTATTCCATGCTGGAAAAGACATGTTGCACACTGGCCTGGGCAGCAAAACGTTTACGGCAGTATATGTTGAATCACACCACTTGGTTGATCTCCAAAATGGATCCAATCAAGTACATTTTTGAATTGCCCGCTGGAAGATGTTGTTATCTGAATATGACATCAAATACCGCACTTAAAAAGCTATTAAAAGCAGCGTGCTGGCAGATTATCTTGTTCACCAACCAGTTGATGATTTTCAGTCTGTGAAGTATGATTTCCCCGATGAGGATGTGATGTTTCTGAAAGTGAAAGATTGTGATGAATCATTGCCTGAGGAAGGTCCTGATCCGGAATCTCGCTGGAGTATGATATTTGATGGAGCTGTGAATGCTTATAGTAAAGGGATTGGTGATGTGATTGTCACTCGACATGGATCACACATTCCTTTTACTGCAAGGTTGACATTTGATTGTACTAATAATATGGCAGAATATGAGGCTTGCATCATGGGTCTCGAGGAAGCTATTAATCTCAAAATTAAAATTCTAGATGTGTATTGCGATTCAGCTTCGGTAATAAATCAGATTAAAGGAGAGTGGGATACTCGTCACCCCGACTTGATCCCTTACAAAGATTATGCTGGAAGATTGTTACCCTTATTTAATAAAGTTGAATTCCATCATATCCCTAGAGAAGAAAATCAAATGGCGGATGCTCTGGCAACATTGGCTTCTATGTATCAAGTGAATACTTGGAATGATATACCTCGAATTATAGTTCGACAACTGGATAGGCCCGCTCATATGTTTACAACAGAAGAGGTAGCAGATGAGAAACCTTGATATTATGATATCAAGCATTTTCTCTAGACTCAAGAATACCCGATTGGTGCATCGAATAAAGATAGAAAGACATTGAGTAGATTGGTTGGCAGCTTCTTCCTCAGTGAAAATGTGTTGTACAAGAGAAATTATGACATGGTATTGCTCATATGCGTGGATAGACACAAAGCAGACATGTTGATGCATGAGATTCATGAAGGTTCATTTGGTACTCATGCCAATGGACATTCGATGGATAAAAAGATGCTAAGGGCATGTTACTATTAGTTGACAATGGAATCTGACTTTTACAAATTTGCAAAGAAGTGCCATAAATGCCAGATTTATGCAGACAAGATTCATGTGCCTCCGACACTTCTCCATGTTATTTCTTCCCCGTGGCCTTTCTCTATGTGGGGTATCGACATGATTGGAATGATAGAACCCAAAGCTTCGAATGGACACCATTTTATCTCGGTAGAAATTGATTACTTCACCAAATGGGTGGAAGCTGCTTCATATGCTAATATTACTAAGCAGGTGGTTGTGCGCTTCATTAATAATAATCTTATATGTCGGTATGGTGTGCCGAGCATAATTATCACCGACAATGGCTCGAATATGAAAAATAAGATGATGACAAAACTTTGTGAAGAATTCAAGATTGTCCATCATAATTCATCTTCGTACAGGCCGAAGATAAATGGGGTTGTTAAAGCTGCTAATAAGAATATCAAGAAGATCATCTAGAAGATGGTTGTTACTTATAAAGATTGGCATGAAATGATCCCTTTTACTTTACGTGGATATCAGACATCTGTCCGCACTTCAATAAGAGCAACCCCGTTCTCCCTTGTGTATGGAATGGAAGCTGTGCTCCCAATCGAGGTTGAGATTCCCTCTTTGTGTGTCTCTTTGCGTGTGATAATGGAAACGAATTTGTTAGAGGATGAATGGGTCCATAACAAGTTTGACTAGTTGAATTTGATCGAAGAGAAAAGAATGACGACTTTGTATCATGGGTAGTTATATCAGAAGAGAATGAAGAAAGCTTTTGATAAGAAGGTCAAACCTTGTGAGTTCAGAGAAGGCGACCTTGTGCTCAGGAGGATCATGTCTTTTAACACTGATTCTAGGGGCAAGTGGACTCCCAATTTTGAAGGCCCATATGTTGTCAAGAAAGCCTTCTCTAACGGTGCATTAATTCTTGAAACTATGGATGGCGAGGAGTTCCCACGTCCCATGAATGCTAATGCAGTCAAGAAATACTTCCCCCAAAGAAATAAAAGAACAACTCGCTAAGTTGAAAACCTGAAAGGGAGGCTTAGGCTAAAAGGAGCGTCTCGGTAGGTCGAAAACCCAAAAAGGGCGGTCTAGGAAAAAATTAGAGACATAAACAGAATAAAATTTCCTGCTAAGTTGAAAACCCGCAAGGGCAGCTTAGGCAAAAGTTAGGGACTTTCTTGGCAAGTAATTGCATCAGACAAGACTTGATCGTTGAAGAAACAATCTTCTTGGATCCTCACCATACTTCAACAAAAGCTGCTGCTCAGAATTTCAAAGTTGTTAGAGGGAATAATGGTCATTGTATCTCTATGTATCTTTTCCATTCTATATTACCATTTTCCAAACTTTGTAATCATCTGTGGAGTCTTTCCATTCGTAGACTACCATTCTATCAATAAAATTTGAGCTTTTACCCAATTCTTTGTATTACTTATTTTTATTCAGCTTACAAAGACTCCATTTATTATTGATAATAATTTTCAAAACAAAAAGATTAAATAACAAAATTGTTTTTCAAAAAAGAATCTACAACTTACTTTTACTTTAGATTTTGTGATTCAAGAGGAAAACCAAAGTGGTGATCCCAGGAATGGACGAACTCCAGTAATTTTGGGAAGTTTTGTTTCCCCCCGGGAAGGTTTTCTTAGGTCATTTTCGCTGGTATTCGTGTAATTTTTGTATATTGAAGCGTTGAGATAGTTGTCAACTTTTGGGTTTTCCCCTGCCAAGTGCTGGGTATGATTTAAAATCCCCAGGAGTTTGACCACTTTCTATAATATTGACTTCTTGATTCCCCAGGAAGGCTATCCCCGAGAATCTTTTGTTGGAATAAGTTTGCATGATATAAAGACTCAATTCAAGATTCCCCAGTGAAGGCTTTACTATTTTATAGAAGACTTGTCTCCTTGTATATTCTTTCAATTTCCCCACTGAGTTATCCCTCATGGAAGATTTTAGCTTTAGCCTTCCTATACAGCTCCTTGTCTGGATGGATTTGGTTTTCCCTCTTGAGTTTATGTCTCAAAGGATGTATTTTGGCTGACTGTTTTACTCTAGTTTATTTCTGGTTTGAATCTTTTATCCTCAACAAATATTATTAATTATGATATCTGCAAGCTTCGAGCTTTGGTTTGAAAATGTGCATTTATTTTGCATGAGAAGGCTTTATCTCCTCAGCAGGAATATATTGGAATCTCCCCAGGAAGTCATGATTCATTCACCAGAAAGTCATGTCTCTTTCCCCAGGAAGCCATATTGTTCTCCCCAGGAAATCATTTTTACAATCCTTCTTATAACAACAAGTAGTAGTCTCTTTATTTGATACAGCTTATATATTACCCTTCCCAGGCAGAATGCCTTGGTTAAAGAAGAAGTTGAGACCCGTTCTAGGTGAAACGCCAGAATTTTGGGGAAAACTTGTTATCTTTTTGCTACCCTCAGTGAATGTTGGTAGTTCACCGTCAGTGAACGGCGATGCTATGATATATCTTTTCTTACTACCTTCAGTGAAAGTTGGTAGATCACCATTAGTGAAAGTTGGTGATTGTTATCTTTTTGCTACCTTCAGTGAACGTTGGTAGTTCACTGTCAGTGAACGAAGGTGCTATGATATATCTTTTCTTACTACCTTCAGTGAAAGTTGGTAGGTCACCATCAGTGAAAGTTGGTGATTGTTATCTTTTTGCTTCCTTCAGTGAATGTTGGTAGTTCACTGTCAGTGAACGGCGATGCTATGATATATCTTTCCTTCTATCTTCAATGAAAGTTGGTAGCTCACCATCAGTGAAAGTTGGTGATTGTTATCTTTTTGCTACCCTCAGTGAACGTTGGTAGTTCATCGTTAGTGAATGGCGGTGCTATGATATATCTTTCCTTCTACCTTCAGTGAAAGTTGGTAGGTCACCATCAGTGAACGTTGGTGATTGTTATCTTTTTGCTACCCTCAGTGAATGTTGGTAGTTCATCGTCAGTGAACGACGGTGCTATGATATATCTTTTCTCTCTACCTTCAGTGAAATTTGGTAGGCCACCATCTGTGAAAGTTGGTGATTGTTATCTTTTTACTACCCTTAGTGAATGTTGGTAGTTCATCGTTAGTGAATGGAGGTGCTATGATATATCTATTCTCTCCACCTTCAGTGAAAGTTGGTAGGTCACCATCAGTGAAAGTTGGTGATTGTTATCTTTTAACTACCTTCAGTGAACGTTGGTAGTTCACTGTCAGTGAACGGCAATGCTATCATATATCTTTTCTTACTACCTTCAGTCAAAGTTAGTAGGTCACCATCAGTGAAAGTAGGCGATTGTTATCTTTTTGCTACCCTCAGTGAACATTGGTAGTTCATCGTTAGTGAACGGTGATGCTATGATATATTTTATCTTACTACCTTCAGTGAAAGTTGGTAGATCACCATCAGTGAACATTGGTGATTGTTATCTTTTTTCTACCTTCAGTGAGTGTTGGTAGTTCACTGTCAGTGAACGACAGTGCTATGATATTCTATTTTCTCTCTACCTTCAGTGAAATTTGGTAGGTCACCTTCAGTGAAAGTTGGTTATTGTTATCTTTTTGCTACCCTCAGTGAACGTTGGTAGTTCATCATTAGCGAACGACAATGCTATGATATATTTTCTCTTAATACCTTAAGTGAAAGTTGGTAGATCACCATCAGTGAACGTTGGTGATTGTTATTTTTTTGCTACCTTCAGTGAATGTTGGTAGTTCACTATCAGTGAACGGCAGCGCTATGATATTCTCTTCTCTCTCTACCTTCAGTGAAAGTTGGTAGGTCACCTTCAGTGAAAGTTGGTGATTGTTATCTTTTTTCAACCTTCAATGAATGTTGGTAGTTTACTGTCAGTGAACGACAGTGCTACGATATTTCCTCTTACTACCTTCAGTGAAAGTTGGTAGCTCACCGTCATTAAACGTTGATGTTGTTATTCTTTTCTCTTTCTACCTTCAGTGAATGTAGGTAGTTTCGCCTTCTGCAAAAGTTGGTGTATCCTTTGATCTTTGACCATCCTCTATGATCCGGGTCTTTTTGGATTCACCATTGATTTATTTTCCTGGTCGGGTTTCTATTTTGATCCTTATTTCCTTTGTTACATCGCTAGTGGTATTTTGCGTCTTTTTCAAATTGTTCATATGCATTAATACTCATATGCATTGCATGGCATCTTAGGGCCAAAAATAGGGTTTGTTTTATATTTAAGTATCTTCGATCGCGTCGACACGAAGATTTTTAACCTTTGTATCTCCGGATAGAAAAAATTAAATAAGGGCAGCTGTTGTACCCCAATTTTTGCCCCTAAGATCCCTTCATCATACCACATTGATTCAATCACAACAAGATCACATTAGGGCTTTTGGTTCTCCTCCCTATATTTAGCTTTGCTCTTTGAGGAATCACCAAGCACCTTGACTTGTTTTTCTTGTGTGATCATACATGTTTTGTTTTAATTTTCCTTTTAATTGATAAAATTCAATGTTGGTTTGTCTTACTTGTTAATAATGTAGGCAAAGGCAATATGGCTTAGCAAGTTGATCCATGGGTTCATGAGTTTATTTCCATGCCCTAGTCAATAAAGCTTGAGAAGTTAAAATCTCACCACTGAAGTTGTTTTAGAAGAAATGTAATGGCAAGGTTTATTTTGGTTCACCACATTTCAAAGTTATCAAGATTGATTCAAAAGTACAAGGGGTTGATTGAAGAGGTTGTCATGGTTGGACAAGGCCTTGTTCCAATTGGTCACAAGTGCATATTTCCTTAAGTTATCAAGATATGGAAGTGGTTTTGGTTGCTATAAGTTCTCATTATCTTCCACAACAACTTCTATCTACAAAGCAAAAGTGTTGGTACAAGAAGGTTGTTTAAAATTGTCAAAGTTCCTCAAAGCATTTTCTTGATCTAAGAGCTAGGGTTTTGAACTTCAAAGAAGTATATCTTGATCATATTTTGGTATTTTTGAGTGATTTCAAAAACATTCTTCTCTTCAAAGGGTTATTAACAAATCACTTCAAAAGTTTCAAGGAGTTTTCATGTGGAATAAACTTGATGATGAAGAAAGATTACACGTCCTCCATATGAACCCCCAATTTTCCATGTGTGACTTCAAATGATCATAACTTGGTCAATTTTTATCACCTTGAGCGCACTCTTTTTCCATAATGATCTTGAGGATGTGAACTTCATTCCTTCTTTTATATGCAAAATGAAAAAAATGGATGGAAGATGCCTTAAGGATACAAAAGATTATAGGTCATTTCATGATTTTTTGCAACCTTCAACAATTCATAACTCTATCATTTTTTGGAGATTTTGAATGGTTCAAGTCTCAAAATGTCATTCAAGAGGTCTATTTCATGCCATATTTTTTGGTCAAGAGCAAATTCCAAGTGGAAGGCCATGTTTGGATGCAAAACATTATAGGTCATTTTTCGAGAAAATTTTGAAATATTTCTAAGTATGGAAAGTCAACTTCTTTTTCCCAACTTTGACTCAACACAACATTCAGCCCAAACGTCCATTTGATTCCATTCTGTTCCCATTGCAAAGCTTGTAACCTCATCTTTCTAAAGCTTCAAGAATCATGCCCAAAGACCCCTTGAGCCGAGAATGCCATTGATTTGAACTTGGTAACTTGAAACTGAAGTTTCTTCAAAAGTCAGATTTTGAAATCCTTGATTTAGCTTCTAAACACATTTTTTCTATGAGTTTTTGCTTCTAAACATGTTTAGTGAACTTCCAGAAGTGATTAGCGTAGCAAAACACGCATTTTGGACTAGTTTTGGTCAAAAGAGAAGTCACATTTTTCTTGTTTGCAACTTCACACGATTTCCCTCCAAACTCCATCATTTCACACGCTTGAACATTCCATTTGATTCCCTATAAATAGAGGGTCATCCCTCATTCATTTCCTAAAGCTTGAACAACCAGAATCACCCTGCCAAACTTGCTTCATAACTCATTTTTCTGCAACTTCGTAATCAGTGTTCAAGCCTTTTTCAATCCATTTTTTCTATCAATTCACCTTCCTTGATCTTTCCTGAAGCTAACCATATAATTACCTTCAAGAATCATGACCTATATTGATCCATAAAAGTCGAGTTTCTAAGATCTACAACTCAACTTCAATAGGTAGATTTCTCCATCAATTCTTCCAAACTTTGATATCATTATGAAGATCTCATTGCCATGGTTCTAGTCATAACACTTTCTTTTATCTGAAAACACGTTTTGACCATGAAATTTCAAATCCCTTTTCAAAACTTTCCTTCCAAATTGCTTGAGCTATAATTTATATAAATTTGTCACGAAGATGTTGTTGTCTTCGTCTTGAAGAGACGAAGCGAATGACATAGGTCTGAGCTTCTGATTTTATAGTTTGAAAAACTTGCAATTCACGTTGGCTGGAGGTTGAAGATGACCAACGTGTCATCTTCCAACCAATGAAGGCTTGCCACTTGTTTTTTTTGAAAATCTGATTTTACATTTGATTAAGTGCTTTATTCACTAATGACCATGATATGCACAATACGCCAGATCCGTTGGATTTGATTACTAACGCGTTTTGACTCTCATCCAATGGTCCACATATTTTTTACTTTATTTTTTATTTCTTATTTTTATATTTAATTGTTTCAAACTTCAAAAAATCATAGAAACTTCATTTTTAGTCCAAAAAATCTGAAAAATTATGAAAAGTATTTTTGATTTTTCTCTTTCTGATTTTAATTTTTTCACAATTTTATTTTGTGTTTTGATATTTTTTTTATAAATTTTAACTTTATTTGAATTGTTTTAAATGTTTCACAATACTTTTATGCATTTTTAAATAATGAAAAAAATATGGAATGATCCAATGATATTGTGACAAATATTGGTGACCTCATTTATTTTTTATTTCCGACTTTGTTATTTTTTATTATTTTTGGTTTATTTTATTCATTTCTTTTAATTTTAAAATAGTTTATGACTTTAAAAAATTACCAAAAATTTTATAAAAATATTTGAGTCCATTTCTGATATTTCCATGGTCTTACTAAAATTTTCTTGATTAATTTGAACATAGTTGATATTTTCATCTCTTATTTCTATTTTAAAACATTTTAAAAACCCTTTTTAATGTATATATTAAATGTAATATTATTTTGTGATTATTTTATGGCTGATCTTGGGTTAAATTTTTGATCATGAACTTTATTAACAAAATATACAGATTTTATCAAAGAGGTTCCTGCAGAGTACCGTAGATGTTTAGGGTTCTAATACCTTCCCTTTGCATAACCAACCCCCTTACCTTGAATCTTTCCCCCTCTTTTTGGGTTACTCGCTCTTTTCTCATTCCTTTGGAAACAATAAAGCGCGGTGGCAATTTTCATTTTGATCTGTATAAGTCTAGTCAATCCAATGGCTTAGTCTTAAACATTTCTACCGCTACAGTTATCATCAAAACTCAGAGGTATTATTGCAGAACAAAATCTTGTTCTAACAATCTCCCCATTTTTCTTGATGACAAAACTATGTATTTTGATGACACAATTTTGTACATAGTCAGAAAAAGTATCAACAATAAGAAGAGTAAGAAACACGTATCCTTTATATGAAAACTCCCCATGAATCTAAGACTTGGTAAAGATCGTATATCATGATTTTGAACTTTCTGGGTAAAACTCCCCCTGGTTACAATATATCAGATATAGAGATTTTGAGAGTCTTAATTCTTGATGTCGATCATATCAATTGAGATCTTGAACCCTTTGTGTCACGAAAGACAGATCTAGATTTCAATCCAGAGCCTAATTATGAACTTTAACTTCTCAGAGTCTGATTCCAGAAGTTAGACAAAAAACTTTGTTTAACACTTTCAGATCTTGATTTCAATCAGAGTTCATGATTCCTGAAAAAGAAAACAATTCTAACAAAAACCTAATTTTATCTTGGTTAGAATGTAGTCAGCTCTTTTCATAGACGTTTTCTACAGAATTTGATTATTAGAATCAAAATATTACTTTTAGTTATTTATTCTCCCTTTTTGTCATAATAAAAAAGGTAATTATGTGTGAAAAACATAAAAACAAAAGAAGTAACTTTGAAAATAAAATAAGAAGTAAAAGAAACGCAATTTCATTAAAAATTTAAAAAGAAAAAGAAATCACCAGATAGAATGAGAAAACAAAAGAAGCAGATGGAATCCTAAGGTTCAAAGCAAAAGGAAAAAAATCCTAAGAGCATAGGTTCCAGAAGAGGATGGAGCTGGAGCAAATATCTTTGCCAGAATCAACTGAAGCATGTTTTGACCATTCTCATTAACAACCTTATATTGATTGATATTCTCTCTGAAGTGTTGTTGCTTGTTTCTTCTTGTTCAACCTCTTGAGACATTCAGGCTTCTTCAGCAGCTATAATATCTTCCACAGATTTGAGCCTAGCTTCTTCACGCGCTCTAGCTTCAGATTCTCTTTGCTTTGCAACAAAGAGTTTGAAGAATCTGATTCTTTCTTTGGCTTCTTATATTTTTATCGCCATCTGAACTCCGAAAACTCTGGATGCTTCAGAAAAACTCATAGGCCTCGCAAATTTAGAAGACATCCACTTCTGAAAGAGCTTCCAATAATTATCCAAATCATGAGCTTTAGAACTTGTACTAGTTTATTCTTGTAGCTTTGAAACCTTATTCTTAGCCTTGAATTGAAACATATTAATGCATTTATCCAAGGTTTTAGAGATAGGTTTTTCAAAAATTGTTAAGGCATTTCATGGTCAGCAAGTGGAGATTTCAAGAGTATCAGAAATAGTACTTTCAAATGGTTGTTCAGCAAGTGGAGATTTCAAGAGTATCAGAAATAGTACTTTCAGACATTTCATGGTCAGATGGGGAGTGTGGATAAAAGTTGGGAGTGGGTGAGTCATAGTGGATGGGTTCTAGGTTGGAGAAAGTGAATTGAGGTAGAGTTTGTGAAACTAGGGAATGAATTTCAGAAACTGGTGGTGGTGTAAAGGTTTCAGAAATGGTGGAAACTATGGTTGAGGTGAAAGTTTGAAATGGTTGAGATGGAATGGTAGTTGTGATAGATGGAATATGAGTTGAAACAGAAGCATTTGTTGTTAAAGGTATTGAGGTAGTAGGAGGAGGATCAGACACAAATATAGTGATGGTAGATGGTGGAACAAAAAAGGATAGAAAAGAAGATGTTTATGTAATGGAAGTAGGGGTGGATGATAATGCATTAACAATATTAGAAATGACTACAAAAACAAGTATAGAAGCATAAGACTTACTTGTAGTTTCTGGATAAGTAGCCAAGGACATATTCTTAGAAGCTTGAGACTTCTTCTTCTTTTTCTTTCCAGGCTCAGAAGCTTCTGAATTCTTATTCCTTTTTCCTCTTGAAGGATCAATTGTAACCAGAGGATTAACAAAATCATCGTATATAAAGCTGGACATATCATGCCCTTCTTTTGTCATCATCACTATATAAGCAGCAATCCCATATGGACTATCTCCCTTGGTAAACAAATGGAAGTTGTTTACTAGAAGTCTTCGTTCAGTGATGCTAGCAGAAGGAACCAACAGAGGATTAACGTTAACTTTCTTAATCAAACCCATATTCTTCAGAGTTCGTGCATTGAAAGATTCTCCAATGCTAGTAGCCAGATCCTCTATATAGTGAGCTTCTTCAACCATAAACTTCACCAAACCACTCTCCACAAAAATATTTGTTAGAAGACATCCAAAAGGAATGTAATTTAGAATATTCTTCTTTGAATCATTTGTGGTTCTGGTTTTTCTGATTGAGATCACTGAAGTGAAGGAAGACATATCTTTTGCTGAGCCATTATATAATACAACATGTACTTCTAACGAGCATTAAATAAATCAGAAGAGCTTGAAGATGGTCTTGGGTTGATACATCCCATAATGATTTTGTGACAAGCTCTAAGCTTATCATGCAAGTCCTTACTCTTGTATTCAGTCTTATCTGGAGAGTAATTATTGAAGATGGATTTGTTGATAGTTTCCTTCAAAAACTTATACTTGCTATCTTCTCCATGGACTCTTTTATCTTCCAGATGCTTCATCCCCAGAAGATCTGCTATAGACTTTTCAGTAATGACGATTCTATGGCCTAACACATGAGAAACCACATGCAGGTTATCACAGTCATCTTGTTTCTAGAAATCCTTCACCAAAGCTTCATATACAGGACCATGAAGCTTCATGAAATATTATTCCCCGCCTTGAGCGTTTAATTCTTCCATTAGGTCACAAACATTGGAAGATATATTGTTGAAATCAACCGGATATTCATGAAGAACTCACAAGTCTTGTGGAGAAGTAATACAAGAAACATGAGCATGCATATTTGTGATTTGAGTTTCATTGATGATGGGCGGACAGGATGAAATAGTTACCATAAAAGTAGAAGAGCTTGGTGGAACGGTTGAAGATGATGACCCAGAAGGGTTTAAAGCTTGATCCATCTCATTCGAAAAGTTAACAACCTCTAGTTGTTGTGTGTTCATCATGTTGAAGTTTGTTGAAGTTATAGATGAAAGTGATGAACTTTGATGAAAAACATTGATGAAAATGATGAAAACGAAGAACTTTGTTGAACAGTTGAGAGAATGAGGGGTTTAGGGTTTCTAAAAAGTGCGGGAGTGAAGTGAGAATATGTGTTTTATAGTGTTTTTAGAAGAGATAGAAATAAAATAAATAAAATTAGACATAATTATTAGGAGTAATAAATGAGAGTTATAATTATAAATTTAATCAATTCCAAGAAAAACACACACTGCTCATCGTGTAGCTTAAGTAGATTGTAATGATTAACAATAATCAAGGGTTACACACATTAATCAATGCATCTAATTAAGTGACACATTTTAATATACTCAAAATCTAGAAAACCAAAAGGTTTCCATATGATCAAAGATGTTTTTGACTGAAAAATCTTCTGATAACAGAGGTTCTAAAAAAATACTCTTTGTTTAAATCAGAATCTCATTTCTTCAGACTACGACTAAACAAATGTGATTCTGATGAAATCTTACTCTAGACAAAAGTCCATTTTTAGATGCTTCAGAATAAAAAGAAATCTATCTTCAGCTAAGGGTTTTGTAAAGATATCAGCTCATTGATGGTTTGTATTTATGAATGTTAAAGATAAAATCTCTTTCTAAACATAACCTATAATAAAATGATGTTTTACTTCTATGTGTTTAGCCCTAGAATGTAAAATAGGATTTTTACTTAAACAAATATCAGTTGTGTTATCACAAAGAATATGAATGTTACTCTCATAAATCAGATTGTCTTCTTGCCGATTCTTCACCCAGGGCATCTGAGTGTTGCACAATGACACTAAGATGTACTTTGACTTTGTTGTTGAAAGTGAAATTGTTGATTGCCTCTTGCTTGACCATGAAATCAGATTCTTGCCAAGAAACTGACAATTTCCATAAGTACTTTTTCTCTTCAGTCTGTCTCCAACATAATCTGCATCACAAAAACTAGAAAGAGTGCACTGTGATATCTTCTTATACATTAAGCCAAGGTTAGTAGTTCATTTCAGATACCTTAGAATCATCTTAACATCAGTTAAGTGAGATTCTCTAGGATCAGATTATAATCTAGCACATAAATGGAAGCTGAATAAAATATCAAGTATCGAAGCAGTTAGATACAGAAGAGAGCCTATCATACCACAATACAACTTCTGACATACCTTTCCACTTACCCTATATTTCTATAGAATGCATGTTGGATGCATCATAGTCTTTTTTGAGGTGTTATCCATCATCTTAAACTTCTTCAGAAGTTCTTTAGTGTACTTACTCTGATGAATGTAAGTCACTTATGATTGTTGATCAATCTGAATTCCCAAAAAGAACTTCAATTCTCCCATAAAACTCATCTCAAACTCAGGTTACATCAACTTAGAAAAATCCCCACATAGAGAGGGATTAGAAGAACTAAAAATAATATCTTCAACATAAATTTTTGAACTATCAAAATATCATTTTTGAATCTTTTGCAGAAGAGTGTAGTATCAACCTTCCCACTGGTAACTTTATTTTCTAAAAGAAAATTACTCAATCTGTCATACCAAGCTCTAGGAGCTTGCTTTAGACCGTAAAGAGATTTTTTGAGTTTAAAAACGTAATCTGATTTCTCAGTTTTCAAAACCAGAAGGTTGTATAACATACACTTCTTCAGAAATGTAACCATTCAGAAATACACTCTTAACATCCATCTGATAGAGGATGATGTAATGATTAATAGAAAAAGAAATTAATAAACGAATTTCTTTTAACCTGGCGACTGATGCAAAGGTTTCTGTATATTGTATTCCTTATTGCTGACTATAATCTTGTGCAACCAGTCGTGCCTTCTTTCTAACAACTTTACCCTTCTCGTTAAGCTTGTTTATGAACACCCATCTCGTTCTGATGATGTGGACACCTTTAGGTTTCTGAACAAGATCCGATACATCATTATTTGAAGATTGGTTCAGTTTTTCTTCCATTTTCAGAGTATAGTCTTTGTCTAGAAGAGATTCATTAATAGATGTTGGCTCAATCATAGACACCAAACCCATAAGCATTTCTTTAGAAGGTTTGAAAGCTGATCTGGTTCTAACAGAAACATCTTTGTTTCCCAGAATTAGATCTTCAGGATGAATGATTGAGTTCTACTTCTCCTTTATTATGGGGGATCAAAAGGAGTAGCAGTAATATCATAAGTGGGAACTTCTGATTCTTTGACTTCTTCTACCTTCTCCTTAGGTTTTGAAAAGGTTATCTCTAAATCTGCAAATTTTTCAACTAGCTTTGACTTTTCAGAGTCAAGCTTACCATCGAATCTGACATGAATTGATTCTTCCACAATTTGTGATTCTGTGTTATAGACTCTAAAGCCTTTTGAGCATTCATAATATCCTAACAACAAACACTTTTTTGCTTTGGAATCGAATTTGCTCAAATTCTCTTTAGTGTTCAACATAAAACATATACATATGAACGAATGGAAATAAGAAATGTTGAGCTTTCTATTCTTCCATAATTCATAAGGATTATTACCCAAAATAGGTCTTATAGAGATTCTATTTTGAATGTAACAAGTTGTATTTACTACTTCTGCCCAAAAGTGCTTAGCCATTTCAGTTTCTTGGATCATGGTGCGAGCCATTTCTTGCACTGTTCTATTATTCCTCTCTATAACCTCGTTTTATTGTGGAGTTCTAGGGAAGGAGAGATCATGGGATATACCATAAGAATCAAAAAGTTTTTCAAAATCTTTGTTTTCAAATTCTACACTATGATCGCTTCTGACTCTGACTATTTTGCAACTCTTTTCATTTTGCACTTGGGAACAGAAAGAAGAAAACAAAGAATGTGACTCATCCTTGTGTCTTAAGAAATTTACCCATGTCCATCTGCTATAATCATCAATGATGACTAGTCCATATTTATTTCCATTGGCAGAAGCAGTTTTCACTGGTCCAAACAAATCAATGTGAAGAAGTTCTAATGGCCTAGAGGTAGAAACAACCTTTTTCTCCTTAAGAGAAGTTTTTGAAAACTTGCCTTTCTAACATGCTTCACAAAGAGAATTTGAAGAATACTTCAGATTGGGAAAGCCTCTGACTAATCCAAGCTTATTTAGTTGAGATATCTTTCTCAAGCTAACATGGCCCAGACATCTGTACCAGACCCACTGCTCTTTGTCGATAGATAGAAGACATTTTACATTCTAGTTTTTCAAATCTGATAACCTAATTTTTTAAATGTTATTCTTCCTCTTACTATTAAATAGAATTGAGCCATCCTTCTGACTTACAACTTTACAAGATGTTTGATTAAAGATGACGTCATAACCATTGTCACTAAGTTGACTAATTGACAATAAGTTATGCATCATACCCTCTATTAAAAGAAATTATTAATAGAAGGAATTTAACCATTACCAATAGTTCTAGAGCCAATGATCTTCCCTTTCTGATTGCCTCCTAAACCAACGACACCTCCAGACTTAAGTTCCAAATCTTGGAACATATTCCTTTCGGCCGTCATGTGTCGCGAGCATCCACTATCCAGATACCGTGACTGGTGTCTCATGGACGCTATCAAGGATATCTGCAACATAGATTTTCTCATCCTTAGGTACCCATTTTATGGGTCCTTTCTTGTTAGCAGTTATAGAGGTTCTGACACCTTTGGAATCTTGTGCAACAGGATAATCAAGTGGAATTTGTGCATGATATTTAGGCTTAGAAGTTTCTTTCTATGTCTGTGGTTGTGTTTCAGTATAATTAGAACCTTCTTGTTTAGGAAATTTCAGTTCAGTGCCAGCAAGCACGAAATGTTCATAAAGAGGTTTTGGTTGACAATCAGAGTCCCATCAATTACTTCTGATGGTCATGAGTATCCCAAGCCTCTTCTTCTATTTTTGCTAACTCCATAGATCATTGAATCCGTTTTGCTACTATCTATGCTCTTAGCTAAGAAGTGGTGAAAATATTTATCATATCTGATTACTTCATCAGTAATAGATGTGATAGAAGTGATCTCTTCTCCCAACTTTGAAACTTTACTTTTAAGAGCAAGATTTTATTTTTCTAAAGCAAATATCTTTTCATTTAAATAGAAACGATTTGCTCATTTTTAGTAAAGTTCTCATAAGTAACTACAAAAGTCATTTTCAGAGTTTTGTGTTTACTTAGAAGAAGCTGGTATCTTTTCATTACTTTTGATAAACAAGACTCAAGTTCAGTACAAGAGAGAGAGAGAGAGAGAGGATAAAAAGAAAATACCTTTATTTTGTCGTCATAGTCTGACTCATCATCAATTGTCAGTTCACACTCTAAGATAACTTCATTTGTACTTGTTTTAGCCATGAGTTCCATGTTAGCATGCTCTTCATCAGAATCTTCCTCTTCTGACTCTGAATCATCCCATGTTGCCATGAGACCCTTCATTGCTTTGAAAACCTTCTTACTTTATTATCTTTTTTGAGCTTTGGACATTCATTCTTGTAGTGTACAGGATCTTTGCACTCATAACATGTAACCTCTTTTCCATAAGCTTTCTTCTGACGAGATGTAGATTCATATCTACCTTATGTTCTTTTTGGTTCTTTGAACTTGCTCTGTCTATGTTTCCATATCTGGTTTATCCTTCTGGATATTAGAGAAATTTCATCTTCACCTGAAACTTCTTCAGATTCTTCTAATTCTTCTTCATCTTGAAAAGCCTTTGTCTTTTCAGACTTAGACTTCAAATTCACAGATTTACCTCTTCTCTGAGGTTTGTCTTCTCGAAGTTCAATCTCATGACTTCTTAAAGAAATGATTAGCTCCTCAAGATTAGTATTGTTCAGATCCTTAGACAACTTCAAGGCAGTTACCATTGGTCTCCATTTCTTAGGAAGACTTCTGATTATTCTTGACATGATCTGCAGTAGTATACCCTATGTTCAAAACCTCGAGTCCCGCAACAAGCATCTGTAATCTTGAAAACATAGTTTCCATAGATTCATTGTCTTCCATTCTGAAGGCTTCATATTTCTGGATTAGGGCCAGAGCCTTTTCAGTCTCTCTATCTGTGATCTTATCATACTCCTTGTAAGAAATAGCACTTAAAAGAATTGTTATAGCTTTGTAGTGATTCTTGTAATTCTTTTTCTGAGCATCTGGCATTGCACTCTTTGCAATCTTTTTTACCTTCATCATCTAATGGATAACCATAGCCATCAACTACTAGATCCCATAGATCTAGGTCAAATTCTAGAAAATAAATTTCCATTTTGTTCTTCTAATAGTCAAACCTTTCTCCATCAAATATAGGCGGTTTTACACTATATTGGTCTCTATCATTATCCTTATTATCAATAATGACAGTTTTGTTAGTGTTAGCGTTGATATCCATTGTTTTTCACATAGTCTGGATTGGTACTGAACACTGTTAAGTGCTTGATAAAAATTCAAACTTTTTATCACTTAGAATCGGAGCTCTAATACCAACTGAAGGTGTGAAAAACACAAGAAAGGGGGGTTTGAATTGGGTTTTAAATCAAATAATTTTCTTGAAAAGAATCCCCTTGTTTAAAAAGTTTTCTTCACTATTGATAATTGATCTTACAGGTTGATCACAACCTGCTAGTGGGCCGAAGTATGATCTTTGACGGTCTGGAAAGTTGAGGAGGAAAAAAGAGGGTTGTACCTGTAAGGTACTTCGACGATCAAGTAAGTGTGGAAGCAAAGAGATACAAGCAAAATATTAGGGTTTAAGGTGTGAATGATGAATACCTGCCCCTCACTTCTGTGAGGGTTTATATAATGAACCCGACGCTTGGCCATTATTTCCTATTCTTGAGCCTAGATATGCGGGTCCATAAAAATAGGTAACTGCCAGGACTGGGTCAAATCGGGCAAGTGTGCTCGTAAGTAGCTGTTGGTTCCGAGGAGGCAGATTACGGGCAGATGGCCATTCTGAGCATTTCCAGGTTGTCTGCCTGACTTGTGTCGGACCAACATGAGGTAGCTACTGACTTGGTCAGGCATGTATGTAGGGCACGACTGGTTGGATTCCTGGGCCATTGTCGACCAGAGTGTTGGGCTGGTGTCATTTGGGTCGCGCCAAGGGAAGGAGCGAATTGGGCCAATTCCAGTCATTGGAACAACCCAAAACATTAATAAATCTAAAGATTCAATAAGGAAAGAACAAGTTATGTTTATACTAGTTCACTTGAAAACTATCAAGCTTTTCTAGTCCACTCGCCAAGGTGATTTCACCTTATCAAACAAGGTCTTAATCCAATAATCACAAAAATTATTACAATGCACAGGCTAACTGCAAGTGACTCGCGTACAACCTCTAAGACAAACTAATCTTAGACTTCTTAAGGAATATGACCAACTGGTCCCGTAAGGCATAATCAAACAACAGTTTGAATAAGATTTGCTTACAATCGGTTTGCTTCTACACAAGGAAATAGTAAACATTATTTAAAGAATAATAGACTTAATAAAATATGAATGCTTATAAACAGTCTTGAGAGAACATGAATTAATAACCTTTCCTTTGAGTTTTCAAGCATATTTATTGCCAATAAAATAATATATCTGTTGGAGGGTATTTATGGAATTTCCAGAAAGTTGGCAGCTTGATTTACGTAGGGGACAAGATCGTACAACGCGTCTGTCCTTCATGGTAGTGGAATGGAATATTTGATTTGTACCATGTATTATAGTACCACTTAATCTTATCTTCTTTACTTCTTAACTTCAGTGACTTCTGATTAAGCATGCGTTAGAAGAAAGAGGATAACACTTGGGTCATCAGAACTTTATGTCTTCTGAACTTCGTCTTCAGAGTCTTCAACACTTGGTCTTCAGAGCCCTTTGTCTTCATAAACATAAGACTTCAGCCTCTGGACTTGTTCATTAGAACTCATGTCTTCAGATCTTCAGAACTTGGTTTCTTAACCGTGTATCATAGTCACAACTTCAGAGCCTGCTGAAATGGTTTGCTACTGTTCATCAGAAGTTGTGTAGCGCAAAAGTGGAACTTGGTCTCTTCTAATGTCTTAGCAACACCTTTCATCAGAAGCAAGACCTGTTTGTTAAATACTAAAAATAACAAACATTAGAGTACCAAAATTGTTCATACAAACATACTCATTGTTATCATCAAAACTCATAGATATTATTGCAGAACCAAATCTTGTTCTAACAAAACACAATGCAGAAAAGTAAAGAACACACATGATTTTTAACCCAGTTCGGTGTACAACAACACCTACTCTGGGGGATACCAAGCCAGGGACGATATCAACTAGATAGTATCAATTTGAAGCTAAATTCCCCCATTCTAACTAAGACTCGCCTAGGTATTAGACCCTTCTCAAATCCCTCCCAATCACAAAGCAGTGACTGAACAATTCTATACACTTAAAAATAATAGAAGTCACACTTCAAAGACACACAATCATTCACTGCTTAAAAGCTTTAGAATAACTGACAGAACTTACAACTCAAAAACACAGTCCTACTCTTTTATCAAGATGATAATCGAGAGGCTCATAATTAACACACAAACCCTAAAAATACACTATAATATCCACACCAAGATTAGGGTTATGATAATCTATTTAAAGCACACATCTGGACTGAATTGGGCTTTAAAATCGTAGTTGGATATGCAAGCGAAGCTGCAAAATTATATCCTCAAAGATAGGATATTAATCATTAGTTTCCTAAATTATCTCCATAATTAGAAACTAAGAATACTCCTTGAACTCAACTTAAATCTCTTTAATCTTCAAACTGAGCACCACATAGGATAACATAATATTTCCAGAATATTCTACACTTGTAACAAGCTAAAACATCCAACTCTACAAAATCACAATGTCGAAAGGACCTGTATAGGAGATCGCATTCGACATGTTGCTCTAGTTGATAAAACATCTTCTTTCAACATGTTTCTACTAAGTTCATTTTACCAAACATAATCCCAATCAAAAAAATAGAGAATTAACAATATCCCCCTTTGGCTTATTGTGGCTAAAACAACTTAGTACTTCTTCCACACATAAACAACAGAATAACTCAGGTTTGAAAATAAATTAAACACAAAAATAATCAGAGGCACAACAGTAAAAGTCAGTACAACAAATATCAGAGCAACAACAAGAAGAAGCTGCTCAACACAACAAATAAGAGAATACAAAATTGTCAACATATCAGGATATCATGTCTGACAAATCTTCATAACAGTCCAGTCCAAAGCATAAATCCTACTAAACCTGCTAAGTACCACTTCAGAGAATAACACTTTCATCACTGCACAATACACCTAGGATGAAGGAAGAAGATCCTGAAGCCATTTGGTGTACACGGGTGTGATACGGTGGGAGAACTGACTTGGTTATTTTGCGTTTGATCGCAAATGTTTCGGTTAGCAAGAGTCGCCACCGGCTTTTCTATTATCCAAAAGGAAATGTGAAAAAGCACAGGAAAGACCTTTAGAGATGTTTTCTTGAGTTCGGGGGGTGGATTATAAAAAGGGAAGGTATTAACACCCTTTTTATCCATGGTTTTCCATGGGCTCTTAGTTACTTTCTAGATCACTTGATTTTGTTTGAAAATATGATTTGTGTGGTTTTTGAAATTACTTTGTAAAGATTTCATTGTTTAGGCAAACTTTGTAATGATTCTCGTTCGTAAGACTGTATACAAAGTGTTTGATCTTTTTGAAAATATTTTCAAGTTTGAAAGGAGTTTTGAAAGTGCAGGTGTTTGTTTTGAAAATAGCAAGGATGTTTTTGTTTTGAATTTGAGCAAGTAACTAGGAACATTCTACCTACTCAAAAGTCTTTCATATTCATTTCCTTTTTCCTTTGACATTGTTATCTTACCATTGATTTGGTAAGTAACCCTATCTTTGGATGTAAAAGGGACGGGCGTGGGTCATCGTATAACCATGATTAGCAATGTTTGCAAGATATCTTAGCATTTTGTTTAGGGACTAAGATCATTTTGAAAGGCAACATAGATAGCATCATCGAGGGACTACAATCTTATATTTTGCTTGTTTTTGCTAAGATACCTCACATGCATAACTTGGCCATTTTTGCAAGGCAACGAACTGGATTTACCCTAGGGGTGTATGTGTGCAAGTGTATTGATTTACATGCTTGATTTGTCTTTGATTAGGGTTTGCTACTTGTTGGTTTTAGTCTTTCCATACAAAACCCTAATTACTAGCATTTGTATATAAAGCGATAAATTGCGGAAATTAAAATTACTACGGTATTACATCATTTAGGGGAGGGGTGTACAAATTACAAATGGGGAATATTGCTAGAAATTATATCTAAATAATTATTACAACCATATTGAATTTTTTGAATAAATGTACAAAATAAGGATAAAATGCAAAAAAATATGAATTGTAAGAAGTAATATGATTTTTGTTTGGTTTTTCATGAAAAGGGTTTTTTGACCTAATTAATTAAAATAAAATAATTAACTAAAAGGAAAATAAGAAAATTAATATTAAGTTAGTAGAATAAATTAATTTAAAGAAAACAAGTTTTTAGGGTTTTGGTGAATTTAATAAAAAATGATTAAATAAAAAAAATCCTAAATTCTAAATTGATTTTAATTTACAAAATAATATAATAATAAAAAATAAATAAATTATCTAAGTATTAAAAAAAGAAATTAGTTAAAGAAAAATGTTTTTGTTCTTTATTTTTGTAAAGAAAAATAAACTAAATAAATATAAATAATAAAATATAAATATTTTTTTGGATTTTTCTTATTAATGAAAATAGTAATAATAATAATATTAATAATAATAATGAATAAAAGATAAAAAAAGTAAAAATAAATGTGAGAAAATAAGGAGTATTGTAAGAAAAAAAGTAAAAATAATAATAATAATAATAATAAGTGAAACAAGGAGTATTGTAAGAAAAAAATTAGGCCCAAACTGCTGGCCCAAGCGCTGCAAAAAGTCAGAAAATGTGAGAAAATATAAGAAAAAATGCAAAAGGTCACGCTGGGGCTTAAACCCAGGACCTAAGGGTGACATGCGCGCGCTTTAACCACTGGGGTGGTGATACATCCGTTAACTTATGTCAAACCATAAATATATATTGGAAAATGCTTCCTGAAGGCAAACTTCATCTTCAACCTCGCGCCTAGCCAGACCACCTGTATCTTGCTCATTTCTCATCCATTTGCAAAAGTGTAAACATGAATCTTGTGGAAAATTTCCTCACGATTTCAGAAATGTATAACATTAAAACTATATATCAAAGACAAACATGAATTTTAATGGCCCTAATCTGAACCCTAACTTTTCCAAAAATTTCAATCTTAAAATTCTCTAAGCTCAAGCAACATAAATGAAAACTATGGACATGGTTAGCTTCAGGGCAAAGATATCTGCATTTTTCATTCACAAATTAAACATTAAAGATGCTTGTATGAAGAGTTCCAAGTTAAGGAAACTTACCTCAAAACTAGAAATCATATTCTGAGTTTGAGCACTCCTCAAGGTGTTGTGATGATCAGAATAGCTCCACTAAGGTCCCAGGAAGCTAATGCAATGCTTAGTTTGTACTGGAGGTGGCTGAATCGTGCTGGAGAAGTCCAAGTGAAAAGCTCTATTTTTGAAAATGGAGGATGGTGTTAATGGTGTTACAGTCTTGTAACAGGGTGTGGGATGAGTTCTAAATGATGTTTAGAAGCTTTAGGAACAAAAAGGATTGAAAAAACATGAGGGAGATATGAGTTTCAAACTTTTGGTCAGGTTATGCAATAATGGAGGTATGTGATTCAATTCTGAGTTCTTGGGAGTTTTTGGGGCTTCAACATGCGTGTGTTTTGTTGCCAAGGACTTGTACATAAGTAATGAGAAGGTTTTATGCTTGAGAGGGTCAGAAGTACAAGATATAGGCTGAATGCTATGTTACCTGATTTTGAAGAAAAGTGGGAGCATGGTTACAAGTGAAGTACAAGCACGGGCTGAGTGATTTTAAGGTTTGAGACAAACTTCTCTTGAGTTATAGGACGTGTATGATCAGGAGAAAACAATTGCAAGGCTGAAGAACAAGTTTTGTGCATAAAGCTACTTTTTCAAAATGGCATAGTGAACTCTCTTCCTAAAATGGATATAAAGAATGGCATTGCATTGGATGCTTGATTTGAGGCCTCTAACAACTGTGCAAGCATTTAATTATGGAGTGCCTAACAAGTTTGAGGCCTACAAAGCAAAAATTATGCATTATAGGTTTGAGATTTGAATTTTGTTCATCATAAATGATCTCAAGGAGTTATTGGACATTTTGGAAAGCTTGTAATGTGCTCTACAACCCCTCTTTGAATAACTTTTGAAAAATCCAAATGGAACTAGGTGAAACTTGGGTCAGAAGTTAGGTCAAAATCCTGACCAAAAATGTTCAAAATTTCACTAAGTATTTAGTTTCATGACCATGACTTCATGGACTAATAACTTGAGATACAAGAATTTTTAGAAGGAGTTGTGTAAAGAAATGTTGTAAATCTCATGGAGATCTACAACTTTCATGTTGAAAGTTTCGTTTGAATCATCTTGCATCATGGTGAAAAATTGGCTCAAAGTTGTGAAAAAATATGAGGTTTTCAACACTTAGAAAATTTTCTAAGTTTGAAAACTTTGACTTTTCAAAATGAAATCTTGACTTTTTGATTTCTTGATGAAGAAGTTTCATATTTTAACATGTTTTGATGAATTGTGATCTTTGACACTTGATTTTGACAAAAAAGTCAAAGTTTGACTTTTCAGTGTACAGTTGACTTTTGATCAGTTGATTGAAAATCAACTATTAATCCAATTGATCTTGAGCAATATTTTGAGTCATGCCATTAGGTAAAAATGATGCAATTGAACTCTTGAGATCATTCCTTAAACAAACTAACCATTTGCTAGGTTAAAAATAAGAAATTGCCCCTTCTCAGTCAAAACCCTAATTTTGACCATTTTGCCCTTTTGATGATTTGATCAAATTTCTTGAGGAATTATGGTCCAAACTTGATAAAATGATACATATTAGTTTATAATATTTATTTGGATCAAAAATTATGAAGTTTGACTGTAAATTGGCCATAGTTGACTTTTCCTCCAATACAATTGATTTTTAAGTCAACAACTCAAGTGACTGAGCAAAAATGTGATTCAAGGCTTGAAACATGACATGAGTAATCTTAGGGGTCCATAATGATCCATTAAAGTCATATTAGGAATTAAAATTTCAATTATCCTTGTGCAATCTCAAACCCTAATTTTAGTCATCAGTGCTTAAGGAGATGTCTTGAGCTGATCAATCCTTGTGCAGTCTTGAGCCAAGAGAGATCTTTGTGAGAAAATATTTGATAAGTGAGAGGGAAAATTTTGGGGTACAACAACGGGGAAGAAGATAAACTACATCTTTAAGAATAACCAAACTACTCCCCCTCAAACTCAGAACCAATTATTGACACAGTCTCAGGAGAATTTTCATGTACACTCAAGAAACCAAATATCTATTCTAATTTGAATAACCTGAGTTAGAAGACCATGTGATAGAAGAAAAAAGACACACCAGACCAGACAAGATGTTAGAACATTTTGAACTACATTCTGTATACACCCACAACCTAAGACTCCTCAGATAAAGGAACAAAAAACCCTTATGACAGAAGGTCATACTCCCCATTAATTGTTGCATACAAGGAGCAATGACACTCAACAACAAAAACAAGACTCAACAACAAAAACGACACAATACTAATCTCCCCATTTTTAGCCAAAATTGACAAAAGTTGAAAGCATACACACAAAAAACTAAAGGGAAACCAAAACAAACACAACATAACCTGAGAGAAAAAGACCAATAAGGGGTAGTTAAACACCAAGGAGATTACTAGATATTATAACAATGCCTAGTATGTAATACCAAAATTGGTCAACGCAAAATACTTTCAAGGAAGATAAGTTTATTCTTTATATTGGCGCACCACTCATTTCAGAAGAGAGAGAGAGAGAGAGAGAGAGAGAGAGAGAGAGAGAGAGAGAGAGAGAGAGAGAGAGAGAGAGAGAGAGAGAGAGAGAGAGAGAGACAAGTATCTATTCTATCTCTCTCTTTCCAAGCCTTGACCGTTGAAATGTTCCAACATTGGGAGTAACATGTTTCATACCCTTTAAAGCATTTTTCACATGCCCCCTAGATGACGAGAAAATGTAGTCACATCGTCCACAAAAGCTCACAGAAGCCCGCACTCATGCCCTTCACACCTCTTGTCATATTATGCACTTTGTCGACCTTGGGATTTAGAGACTAAGCTCTCCAAAATGAATTATCATGATATCTGATTGAACATTGCATTCTTTAAGCTGCAACAACATTGAGACTTCCTTTAATCTTTACCATAGCAAGAAGGACATTGATTCCTCCTAACTCCTGGAGACATAATCTGCCGAAATGATGTCCCAACACTAGCTTGGACATTGGTATAACTCACAATGATCACACCACTGGACTTAAGAATTCCAGCTATAAACACCCAACACTATTTCTTCTTGCCTTATCCTTCCATGTTACAACATGGAGACCCATCAGGATTATTAAACATATGGATGATCAAAATATTTCATGATTAACCATCTATAATAGGTTCGTTCTTCATAATAGTGATAAACCATTCTCCTTTGCTTTAGAAAATTATTTCCCCCCTCAAGGATAAAATCCAAGACATGAGAGACTCCAAAGCAACAAACCACTATGAGCTTCCAAAGTTCACACATCAGAGAAGATGTTATAACATTTTGTAGGACATCATTCACATAACCGTACCACCATCAGCAGTAGCAGCAAAAGCATACTATAGCCTTGGGAACAAGACAATCTTGATCATCTACGAGTGATCCTCCACATATTGCCTCTATCAAGTATCCTTATGCACTCCTTGAGATTGTCACAAGTTTTATGAGTGATACCACTAAACTTCCTTCTCATCACCTCAGAAAAATCTACTTCAAATCAGCCCTTTGCAAAGATATTTTGTTCCATTCTTTGATAGTTGTAATCACATCAATATGGAGGAAAGATAGAGAATCTATTGCATTCCTACCCATCAGTAATTTCTATAAATCCTTAAGAACTCCAATGCCATTTGATTTTTCTTTGATAGTGTTAATCCAGGCAGATTATGAACAATCATTAGCAATTACACCAACATGTTTCTTTCTACCAAAACTATCAACCTGCTTAGGTTCCATTAGCGCCATATGAAGAGTTTATAACCTCTTGGAAGTAATTTGACGATGCAACTTTGTATGTGACACCTTGGTTTGCTTCCTCATTTCACATTCATCGCCGATTTTGCCTTCCTCCATTTTCAGCGTTAGAATACCTATGGCTGCTTCCTTTGATTGGACTTTTTTCATACCTTTCAGGAGTAACGGGTCAAGTTTTTTATGCAGTAACTTCATCTCAACTTCTTTTGGCATCAAGTATATGGATGAGAAATTTGTTTCTTGATGAATCCATATGTAACAATTATCTTTTGATTTGACTCCCTTCATGATAACTTCATTCTTCTCATTAGTTACCAGACATTCAGAAGTAGTAAAGTTGACTTTGAGACCTTGGTAACACAATTGACTAATGCTTATCAAATTAGCAGTCAACCCCTTAACTAATAACACCTTATTGAGATCTGGCAGACCAGTGCAGTTCATCTTTCCATAAACCTTTATTTCACCTTTTGACCCATCTCTAAAGGTGACATAACTAGAGGAAAGTGGTTTAATATTCAAAAGAAATTTCTTGACATCAGTCATGTGTCTAGAACAACCACTATCAAAATACCAATCCTTTCGTATAGAAGCTCTGAAAGAGGTGTGAACAATGAGACCACAAGTGTCATTCTTGGGAAGCCTCTTAGGTTTGGCTTTAACATTGTTTTGTCTTGTTCTATGATGTGTAACAGATTTCGGATAACCATACAACCTGTAGTAGAAGGATTTTAAATGACCCAACTTTCCACAATAATGGTATCTCCATTGCTGATTCCTTCCTCCATTGTACTTCTTCTGATATCTCTACTGATGTTGAGACATATGGCTTAACATCTTTTGCTCTTGTTTCTTATTTGGAGGTATGTAACACCCTTCTAAACCCACATATATTTCACATGTATTTTTATGAAAATAAAACAATTTAAAACCACAAAAGGGCGTCACGTCTTCATATAAAATTCATACAAAATATATTCTTGCTCCGTAACACGGGTTTAAAAACTATTTATAATAAATCCTTCTTTCATAACAATCAATAGACACATTCGTACTTCTCGCAGCGAAATTCATAGTTCAAAGCATCTTTATTATAATACTTCATAAAAACCTCATTATACTTCATGATTCATAGTCAAAATTCAAAATAACTTAAGTGTCATGAAAGATGACTCAAAATCTTAGAATAAACCAAATAAAATAAAGTTCACAATTTAAACGATCCCAACCCCGATGTTATATATCAAAGAAAGACCTACTTTATTAAACAGTAAGTAATTAAATTCACTCTGAAACTATCCTCTAAGCTTCAACGCCCTAATCCTGATCACCTGAAAGTTACCCATGTTTTGAGGCAACATTTCCAAGCTGAAAGGGTTAGTAAATCATGATCATTATAAAAGATATAAAAAATAGATGTAGTAATTACAACATATAAGAAAGAATCACATATCATCATATATCACCAATCATACTCACACATTCACTTCATTGTCACACAAACACATCAATGTACACATCATCAAATACATCATTTAAATCAAATCATTATGCAATGCCACAATTATGCAATACAACCTCATTAGACTCATGCACGTGGTACTAAAAATTCACTGATGACTCATTCATCGTTATCTCCAAAGATCCCCACCAATAGGACCGGTTCCCGCTTAGAACCAGAACACTTCACAAAATTGCACTTGATCCACACTATGGGATTGAGGCCATCACTGGACAAACGTCCTAACATCAATGGACAAACATCCTAACATCACTATACAAACTTCCTAACATATTCCATGAATGTATAATGCACAACACCAATAATGATTCGACCACGACTAGTCAATTGCATCATAATTCATGTAATCATCGCAAATACACCCTTCACAATACATGTATGCACATCAAAACATGCTTAACATCAACTTCATTTAACATATCACATATTCACTATCACATAATCATCATCATAAAATCATCATCATGTAATCGACATCGTGTAATCATCAACAAACACTTCATAATAAATTCATCATCATCATAACGACATCAATTCATCATAGAAAGCATATATCATATTACATCAAGGCATAATGGTATCAATTCATCATAGAAAGCATACATCATATTACGTTAATGCATAGTCATACCACTTCATCGTAGCACAATCACTATAAAAATATATCATAGGAATAATTTGAATTTACAAAAGTATAGTTCATCGCATTAGCTTTCTAACGCTTCAAATGGGGCTCGATTCGGACTTACGGTTCAAAAGTTATGAACAAAATGATTTGCAGTACAAAAACCAGGGTGTTGTTACGGGCACCAGTAAGGTCCATTACCACTCGTAATGCTCCCAAACCAGAATTTTTTTTGTGTGTTTCTGGTACCAAAGTCCATAGGGATATTTCAGGCACCCGTCGTGGCTATTACGGGCTATAATAGAGCCCCGAAAATCATATTTTTCACGCGATTTTGTGTGATTTTTCTTATTTTTTAGCCTTTCAACAAACTCCAAATCCCTGGTTTTGACTTCCAATAACCCCAAAACATATCATGTTATATGGTACTTGAATTAAAATAAATAAACACATTACAAATCATCATTCTTACCATAAATCATCATATTATCATCATCAAACAAAATTCCAAATACAAACCTACCAATACCTAAACCTTATAACAATTATAATAACAATGATAAACTTCCATTATCTTAGATTCCTAGCAACAATCGACATCTTCTCGCATTCTACAGAAACCCTCTGAGTTCCTCAATGCCCTATGTGATACGGTGGGAGAACTGACTTGGGTTTTGCGTTTGTTTTCGCAGATGTTTTGGTTTAGCAAGAGTCGCCACCGACTTTTTATTTTATCCTAAAGGAAAGGTTAAAAAGCACAGGAAAAACCTTTGAGATGTTTTCTTGGGTTCGGGGAGTAGATTATAGAAAGGGAAGGTATTAGCACCCTTTCTATCCATGGTTATCCATGGGCTCTTAGTTACTTGCTTAGATCACTTGCCTTGCATTTTCAATTGTTTGAAATGGTGCTTTCAATTGTTTGAAATGTTGCTTTGTGTGTGATTTTGAAAGAGGTTTTGAAAAGAGGCCATTTGTTGTGGCAACCTTCATAATGATCCATGTTTGAATGTATACAAAGGTGTATTTGTCTTTTAAAAAGTTTTCGATGTTTTGAAAGTTCATTTTGAAATTGTGTTGTGATGTGTGTTTTGAAAGTAGGCAAGGTTTTGTTTTGCAAGTTTTATCAAGTAACTAAGAGTTGTCTACCCCTAAATTTACTCAAAGATCTTTCCTATGTTTTAACCCTTTTAACAGTATTGTTCCACCATTGTATTTGGTGGACAATCTTGTGTTAGGATGTTAACGGGACGGGCGTGGGTCATCATTTAGACCATGAATGAAATAGTGCCAAGTGTCTTTGGCAATTTTTCTCTAAGGGACTTGATCATTTTTTAGGCAACTTGAGAAAGCGTCATCGAGGGACTATGATCATTTGAATTGTTTTTGTTTTGCCAAAGAAACTCAACATGCAACATGGCCCATTTTTGAAGGCAACAAGTGGAGTAACCCTAAGGGTGCAAGTGTGATTGGTGTTGTCCATTTTCATGCTTTTTTGTCTTTGTATTAGTCAAACTATTTGTTGGTTGATTTTGCATGCAAACCCTAGGTCTATCATAGCATAATTTGAAAGCTTTTAAAATGCGGAAATTTAAAGTCCTAAATTATTACAACATAATTATGGGGATGGGGGTACAAATGTTTGAATGGGGGGATATTTAGCAAGAAATTAAATCTAAGACTATTACATCCAAATTAAATATACAAATTATTTAATTGTACAATAATTAAATAAATACAATACATAGGCAAAATGTATTATGCACAAAAATGGTTTTTTATGTATGTAAAAGTATTTTTCAATGTAAAATATAAACAAAAATAAAAAGGTTAATTTTTGATATTTTTTATGGTTTTAGGGCAAAACCCTAATTCTTGAATAAATAGCAATTATTTATTAATTATATACAACATTTATATATTAATTTATACAAAAAATAAAAAGAGAAGTATATTGTAAAAAAAAGTATTTTGTAGTGTCATATATTAATAAAATAAAAAATGTATTATTTTCATATTTATCCTAAATATTCTAATAAATATACAAGTATTTATATCATATATTTTAATATACTAAATATATACTTAAAAATAAAATATTAATTATTTACAAAAGTGTATATTTTTAGAAAATGTTTTCAAAATGTAAACAAAAAATAATAACTAAAAAAATATATATTTTTGTATTATTGTTTAATATTTTGGATAAAAAGAAATATATTTGTTTATATATATACTTAAATAAAACAAACAAATGCCAAATAAATGCAAAAATGGGTGAAAAAATATTTTTAATGTTTTTTATGTTTTGACAAAAAATAATAAGTCAGAAGAAAAAATAAAAAGTCAAAAATAATGGATATTCCACACAATGGGCCAGGGGGGTGCAAAATGAGAAAAGAGGTGCAAAAAGCAAGGATAGCTCAGGCCCAGCCCAAGACATCATCATCTTCCTCCAGCTTCTGTCAAAAATGCGCGCCCTCTATGCTTCATTCAAATTCCTGATTCTTTGACTTTTAACAAAAACTCATAACATAAACAATGTAGAGCATCAAGAGACGAATTCATACATATAAAAATCTTGACCTTACTCTCAGAAATGAAGGAGAATTTCTTCATCACCAATTTCTGACCTAAGTTTTTTTCAATGTTCATGGCAAAAATTCTCACAGCACACTCAATATAAATGAAAAGTAAATACATAGATGGCTTCAGGGCTATGAGTAGAACATGTTTTCTTCACAAACCTAAGCCTAATCATGCCTGGATAGAGAGATAGAAGTTCATATTTTTACCTGTTCAGCTTGAGTCGTGTACAGCAATGGAGGTATCTTCAATGGAGTTTAAACTTTGGTACAGCTTGCCTGAAGTCCAAGGATGCTTCTCCTATGCTTAGCTTGCTTTGAATCTCTCTGAATCAAGCTATGGAAGTCCACCTGCAAAACTGAAAACTGAAAATGGCAAGTGATGTTAGGGATGTTACAGTACATGTTCAATGCTTGGGATAGCTTCAGTGGGGTGTAGGGAGTGTGTTTGAACAAGCTTTGGCCAAAACGCACGAGTGGAAGTGTTTGTGGAAGTCAAACTGCAACATGTGCCCTGTTTTGCAGAAAAAATGTGATCTTCTGTATGAGGAGGGATTAGGGATGATTGAGTCGTGTTTCAAGCTTGGTTTGATGCATGGAAAGTGTTTGCAAACTTTGTTTTTGTTGGTGTTTTTAGGAATGAGAGATTGGAGTGAGTTTGCCAGCTTTCTTCTCATGTAAGCAAGGAAATGCAAGTTGGGTTATAGGCCTGTACCAAGTCCTTGAGCATGATGAATATCTTCTTCTTGATCAGAGGGATTTGTGTACAAATGCCAGCTTCAAAGATCTGACCCATGCCTCTTGGATTTTGAATTTGACATAAAGTGCACCTTTTCAAAAATGGCAAATATGCTTTTTCCATTTATGGATTAATCTTGCATGTAATGACCAAATGATCAAAATAATGCTTGAACACAAAGGTTTGGAATTTAATTATTGAGTGTGAAGAGGATTAGAGGCCTGTAATCTAGCTTGTACAAGCTGACTTGAAAATGCCAATGTATGAACATGCATTTGGTTATGAATAAAAGTGACTTTTGCCCAACTTTTCCAATTCGATTCTCCCTAACTACAAGGGTGTTTGAGAAGTTCTTGGACAATTTGGAAATCTTGGAATGTGTACTACAATCCATCTTTGTAATGCAAATTGAAATTCAAAGTGGAACTATGTGAAAAGTGTCCATGAAGTTGGACAAAAATCCTGCCTAGAATAGGTCAAAATTTTTCTAAGTTAAGAATGTTTTGCACCCTTGTTCCAAAAATCATAACTTGAGCTACAAGCTTCTTTTGAGGAAACTTTGTGAATAAAAGTTTTAGATTTTGCAATGGACTACAACTTTCATGTTTTTAGTTTTGCTTGAATCCAATTGTATCTTGATGAAAAAAATGGGACAAAGTTAGGAAAAAATAAGGAAGTTTCATAACTTGGAAAAATTCTAAGTTATGAAATTTTCTCATTCTAAACCCTAATTTGCAATTTTGGGTTTCTTGATGAACAAGTTTCATAATTTGACATGTCTTGATGAAAAATGAATCTTGGCACTTGATTTTGACCAAAAAGTCAAAGTTTGACTTTTCAGTATACAGTCAAATTTTGATCAGTTGACTGGAAAATTCATCTGTCAATCCTATGCATTTGGGATCTTTTGAACTTGTTGAATGTGTCAAGACAATGCCATTGAGTTCTTGAGTCCATATATGAGCTAGGTTTGCCATTGGTTAGGTCAAACAGTCAAAAATTGCCTTTGTGTAGTCAAAACCCTAAAAATGACCATTTTGCCCTTTTGGTGATCTGATCAAATTTCTTATGGAATTGTGATCCAAACTTGGACAAATGGTTCATATGAGTTCATTATGTTGATGTGGGTCAAATTTCATGAAGTTTGACTGTCAATTGGCCACAGTTGACTTTTCCCCCAATACAGTTGATTGCTAGGTCAACTGTCCAATTGACTGGGCAAAGATTGGAATCAAGGCTTGAAACTTGGTATGGATAAACTTATGAGTCCAACATGAAGCATGAAAGTCACTTTGGGAATTTTAGGTCAAAACAACTTTGTGTAAACTCAAACCCTAATTTGGGTCAACAGTGCAAGGAGGGGTCTTGAGCAGAGCAAACCCTAACTTGATTTTGAGCTCCAAGAGTCTTGTGGTGAGAAAATGTTGATGAAAAGAGAGGGAAAATTTTGGGGTACAACAGTTGCCCCTGTTCAATCTTCTTGCACCTGAAGAGTTAGATTGGCAGGTTTGCCTTTCGCGTCTCGAAGGTAAAAGGAGATTGGACACTAGAGTGCCCTTAAATTTGCACTCGTCAGAACATAGGTGTGGGAATGGGCTTAAAGATTCCATTTGGAGATGGGCTTAAAGATTCCATATGAAGATGGGCTTAAAGATGCCATATGGAGATGGGCTTAAAGATGCCATCTGAAATGTTTGTTGAACTGTAATGTGATAGGTCAGAAGAATGAGGATCAAAATGATATCCGTGTCTGGAATGCATTTGAACTGTATCTGGAGACTGAGTTTGTATGAGCAAAAGAAAGGCCTCTGTGTCTGGGGCGTATCTGAGCTGTAACTGTGTTTGAATGTAGAATGATCATCAGAATGACTGCCGTGTCTGGAGTGTATCTGCATTGTATCTGGGTGACAGAGAAATATCTGTGTATGGAGCAACTACGTGCTGGGGATAAATTCTGAATGAGTGACAAAATGGCAACCGTGTCTGGAGCGTATCTAGACTGTATCTGAAGTTGAGATTTGTATGAGTAGCAGAATGACTTCCGTGTCTGGAGTGTATCTGAAATTGTAACTGGGATTGAGATCCGTTTGAGTAATAGAATGACTTTCGTGTCTGGAGTGTATATGAAACTGTAACTGGGATCTAAATAAATGACAGAATGACTTCCGTGGCGAATGCACTGGGGATAATCAAACTGCTGTTGTAAGGGTGAGAATGGTATCCGTGTTTGGAATGCATTGAACCTTGAGGTTGATAAATGAATCTGAATGAGAGATAGAATGGCTGCCGTTTCGGGAGCGTATCTAGTCTGTATCTGATTGCTGTAGTCTGAATGAGTAGTAGAATGACCGCTGTGTCTGGGGTGTATCTGTACTATATCTGACTTGAAATTCTGAATGAGTAATAGAATGACCGCCTTGTCTGGGGTGTATCCATACTGTATCTGAATAATTGTTAATGATAGCCTTTTAATCTTATCCTGAAAAGGATGAAATGTTAGCTAAAACACAAAGTTATGTTGCATGATATGTATGATGCAATATATATGTTATATCAATGTTTATGATATATGCATGTAATGAATGCGCATGTAAGCTGACGAGCTGTCTTGCTGAGGATAGATGAATCCTGGATAGCCGGAGATGAGAGAATCTTGACTGTTGTCGTGGAAAATGAATCCTTGACTGCTGCGGGGAACGAGATCTTCAATTTGTTGAGGGATCTTAGGACCACTATTGGGGATTGGAATTCCTTGGTGATCTCTACTGGGAAGTTCAGAACCTGGGAGACTCATGCTGGAGAAGTAAGACTGAGAATCTTCTGTCTGGCGGGAAGTATCTCTGTGGGGAGAAGGTTCACTAGTCTGGTTCCGCTGGGGATTGATAGTTGGAAGTGTTAGCTCCGCTGGGGATTGATAGTTTTGACTTCAACTGGGGATAAGATTTCCAGATTTTTAAGGCTCCACTGGGGGTACTTAACTCTGAGGGGAAATGAGTTTTGGAAGGCTCTTTAGCTGGGAAAATCAGTTTTGAGAAAGCTTCTATTCTGCTGAGGGTCCTGAAGTTTAACTCTTTTTGGGGAATTAAATTCTGGATTGAGGAATTTGGAATTTAAATCTGTTGGGGATTCCTTCTGAAAGGGCATCGAGATATCTAACTGTACCTTCAACCTATCGGTAATAATCTTTTTCTTGGTTTGTAAGAAAATGATTATGTTCAAATGCATATGCCTATTTAACAAAACATTGGACGTTTCTCAAATAAAACATAAGTGTAAAGAGCAAAAGGAAGACAAAGCCGATTTATGTATTTGGAAAAGTATTTGTATTAATCTTTTATGAGTATCTTTGTACAAAGGAGACAGCCATCCTAGTAAGAGGATGTTGTCGTAAAAAAATGAAAATTTTATACAAAAGAAAGATGGCTATGTGAAACAATTCCATGGGATCCCCATTATGCTATAGCCTTCACAACTCTGAATATCTGTCCATTCAATGCTTCGTCCGCCGATGACTGGATTGATCAGAAGCTTGGAGCTGGTTGATGAAGAGATTGTCCTTAAATTGATCCGACGAGACATAGTCATACGCTTTAATTCCCTAACTTTTGCCTGAATCGCCCTTTCGGGTTTTCGATCCACCGGGAAACCCTTTTTTGCCCAAGCCGCCCTTTCGGGTTTTTAGTTTGCCGGGTGTACAATTTTTTTGTTTTGTTTTATCCCTAATTTTTGCCTGAACCGCCCTCTCGGGTTTTCGGTTCACTGGGATGCCCATTTTTTCCCAAGCCGCCCTTTCAGGTTTTCGACTTGTCGGGTTATTTTATGCGTAGTATCTTTTGACTATGTCTGCGTTCGCAGGGTGCGGCAAATCGTCGCCGTCCATGGTGGTCAGAATCATTGCACCACCAGAAAATATGCTCTTGATCACAAATGGTCCTTCGTAAGTAGGAGTCCATTTGCCCCTGGGATCACTTTGCGGTAAGATAATCCGCTTGATTACGAGATCTCTGACTTGATATACTTGACGTCTGACTTTCTTGTTGAAAGCCTTGATCATCCGTATTTGATAAATTTGACCATGGCAAATAGCAGCGAGTCGCTTCTCGTCGAACAAATTGAGTTGATCAAGTCGGGTCTGAATCCAATCGTCTTTGTTCAAACCAGCGTCCTTCATAATCCTTAAAGAAGGAATCTGAACTTCCATGGGTAGGACAGCTTCCATGCCATATACTAAAGAAAATGGGGTTGCCCCTGTTGAAGTACGTGCCGTGGTACAGTATCCATGCTGAGCAAACGGTAGCATTTCATGCCAGTCCTTGTAGGTGACTGTCATTTTCTGAATGATCTTCTTGATGTTTTTGTTCGCAGCTTCAACAGCACCGTTCATCTTCGGCCGATAGGGAGATGAATTGTGATGATAAATCTTGAACTGTTTGCATAGAGCGGTGATCATAGTATTATTCAGATTTGTACCGTTGTCTGTGATGATCCTGTCGGGGACACCATACCGGCATATGAGGTTCTGTTTTATCAAGCGGGCAACCACATTTTTTGTAACAGGGGCGAAGGAAGCGGCTTCGACCCATTTGGTAAAATAGTCAATGGCGACCAGGATGAAGCGATGTCCATTAGACGCTGTGGGCTTGATCTCTCCAATCATGTCAATGCCCCACATTGCAAATGGCCAAGGAGCTGTCAGAACGTTGAGAGGAACAGGAGGAATATGAATCTTGTCAGCGTAGACTTGACACTTGTGGCAAGTACGGGAATGTTGATGGCAATCAGCTTCCATAGTAGACCAGTAATAGCCTGCCCTTAGAATCTTCTTAGACATCGTATGCCCGCTCAAATGGGTGCCAAACGTACCACTGTGTATCTCGGTCATGATTAACTCTGCTTCAGCTTTATCCACACATCGGAGTAAAACACAATCATGGCTGCGTTTATAGAGGATGCCATTGCTTAGGAAGAACTTGGCAGCAAATTTCCTTAGGAACTTCTTGTCATTCACGGGAGCTCCTTCGGGATATTCTCTAGTCTGGAGATACCTTTTGATTTCGTGAAACCAGGGTTGTTCCACTATTTCTTCGGTATTAATCTCATGACAATGCGCAGGTTCATCCATTCGCTCGATGGTGATTTGGGGAGCCTCGTTATCCCAGTTGAGTTTAAACATAGAAGACATCGTTGCCAGAGCATCTGCTAGCTGATTCTCTTCTCGCGGGAAATGCTTGAAGGTGATTTGCTCGAAATGAGGCAACAATGTCAGGACATGTTCTTTGTATGGGATAAGATTAGGATGCTTGGTATCCCACTCTCCTTTGATTTGACTGATAACCAAAGCCGAGTCCCTAAATACGATCAAAGATTTGATCCCCAGGTCAATAGCAGCCTTGAGACCAAAAATGCAGGCTTCATATTCAGCCATGTTGTTGGTACAGCTGAAGCAAGGTCGGGCCATGAAAGGTGTATGGCAACCTTCCGGGGAAATGAGTACCGCACCGATACCATTTCCAAGTGCATTTGAAGCACCATCAAAGTACAGGGTCCATCGGGATCCTTTTTCAGGTCCGTCATACGGTCCATTACCTTCAATGTTGTCCAAATTCATGATGTCCTCGTCAGGGAAGTCGAATCTCATGGACTGATAATCTTCGATAGCTTGATGAGCTAGATGGTCAGCTAGTACACTCCCCTTTATAGCTTTTTGGGTAGTGTACTGGATGTCATACTCAGTCAGGATCATTTGCCATCTAGCGATTCTTCCAGATAAAGCGGGCTTCTCGAAGATATACTTGATAGGATCCATTTTGGAAATCAACAAAGTGGTATGAGTCAATATATACTGCCTTAGTCGGCGAGCAGCCCATACCAAAGCGCAACAAGTTTTCTCGAGCAGTGAGTAGCGAGTCTCACAGTTGGTAAACTTTTTGCTAAGGTAATAAATGGCATGCTCTTTTCGACCAGACTCGTCATGCTGGCCCAATACGCACCCCATTTAGTTATCCAAAACGGTCAGATACATGATCAGCGGCCTTCCTTCGACGGGTGGCATCAGAATAGGAGGTTCTAGAAAATACTCCTTGATCTTATCAAAAGCAGCTTGGCAATCTTCGTTCCATTCGACTACCTGATCTTTCTTCAATAGTTTGAAAATTGGCTCACAGGTAGACGTCAGATGAGAGATGAATCTGGCAATATAGTTCAAACGCCCCAAAAACCCTCTAACCTCCTTTTCAGTACGGGGGGAAGGCATCTCTTGTATTGCTTTCACTTTTGCTGGATCTACCTCAATGCCTTTGTTGCTGACAATAAATCCTAGAAGTTTACCAGACCTAACTCCAAAGGTGCACTTACTTGGATTCAGCCTGAGTTTGTACTCTTTCAACCTGGCAAACAGCTTCTGCAAATGTTCAAGGTGTTCCTCCTCTGTTTGTGATCGAGCTATCATATCGTCTACGTAAACTTCGATCTCATGATGTATCATATCATGAAACAAAGCTACCATGGCGCGCTGATAAGTTGCCCCTGCGTTCTTCAGTCTGAACGATATCACCTTGTAGCAGAAAGTACCCCATTGTGTAACAAAGGTTGTTTTCTCCATGTCCTAGGGGGCCATTTTGATCTGGTTGTAGCCCGAGAATCCGTCCATGAAGGAAAACACCTTGTGCTGAGCTGTGTTGTCAATCATAATGTCGATATGCGGTAGCGGAAAATCATCTTTAGGGCTGGCCCTATTCAAATCCTGGTAGTCCACACACATTCTGACCATGCCGTCTTTTTTAGGTACTGGCACAATGTTAGCAACCCATTGTGGATAGGATGTAACAGCCAGAAAGTCAGCATTGAATTACTTCATTACTTCAGCTTTAATCTTCTCAGACATGTCGGGCCTCATTCGGCGGACTTTTTGCTTGATCGGTGGACAATCCTCTCTTGTAGGGAGACGGTGAACCACGACATCTGTGTCTAAACTCGGCATGTCTTCATAAGACCAGGCGAAGATTTAAACATATTCATTCAGAAGCTATATCAAACGTTCCTTGACACTTAGTTTCAGATTGGCACCCACTTGTACTTCCTTCCGGTCTTCCTCCGTTCCTAAATTGACAGTTTCCAACAACTCTTCATGAGGCAAGATGGCCCTTTCTTCTTGTTGTAGAAGCCTGGCTAGCTCTCCTGGTGCTTCACAATCTTCGTCATCTTCATATTCAGCCTGATTGACCAAATCTTCAGAGTTATTGAAGGACATAGCAGAATAGTCACCCATAGAATCCAGAGTGGATGGGTACCTGCATTTGTGAGTATGGGTGTGTGTAAGGGATAGCCATCCTTAAACAGACAAAAATGCAAAAGGAAAGATAATGAACACAGCAGTTTATAAATGAAAAATGTCCAATGATTCATTAAATATGGCATATGAATATGAAGAGAATCGAAACCCTTACAAATGGACCTACACACCCCGGGCAAGGCATGAGGTGAAAAAGTAGTGTGCAGATTGTTTAAAAGTAATTATTACAGACCAACAGGAAATGTCTGAAAGATAAGTTACTAATTAATGAAAGTAATGGGGACGAATTCTTTCGCCTCCCAGTTGTGCAGTCCCCCCTCGATGGTTGGGAAGATCCAGTCTTCAATGTTACCCTCTTCGTCTTCGTCTTCCAAAGCATTGATTCCATGAGGAGAAATCTTGATGGGTGTTCTTTCAATTTTTGAGCGATGCATAGCTTTCTTCCCCGCAACGGTAAATCCCAACCCAAACTTGTCTGTTTTGTGAGGAATGTCAGGAAATTGTCCCCATGTTGAGCTCTTTATCTCCTTCATTGCAGCCTTCGCGTCTTTCAGAGATGCCATCCTGGCCACCTGCTTGGGCTCCTCAGCTACTGCCTTTGCTACTGCAACCTCGGGAGCAATTTCCTCGAAGTGTTGGAACGATGTCTCCATGAATTCACCCTCCACTTCTACATACCGAAAGGAGTTCAGGTGAATGATCATATATTCCTCTTCACCGTGTACAATTATGATATTTCCTTTGACAGGGTATTTCAGCATCTGATGTAGGGAGGAAGTGACTGCGCCAGCATTATGTATCCATGGTCTCCCTAGTAAGCAGGAATATGACGGAAGAATGTCCATCACATAGAAAGTTGAGTGGAATACTTCAGTGCCCACCTTGATGGGAATGTCGACATCCCTATGCACCATTCTTTTAGACCCGTCAAAGGCCCTGACAATGATATTACTTGGTTTCAGCTCCAAGCCTTCACAATCTAATCGATCCAGAGCTTTCTTAGGCAGCACGTTCAGAGAAGAACCAGTGTCGACCAAAACATGGGCAAGAGTAGTTCCTCGGCATTCAACTGACACATGCAATGCGTCATTATGCTTTCTTCCTTTCGGGGTCAGGTCAGCATCAGAGAAACCCAGGCCGTTGTTGACGGTAAGGCTGGCTACACAGTCCTGGAATTGATCGGCTGGGGTTTCCTGGGGTACATGGGCTGTCTTCAAAAACCTTATCAAGGCGTTGGCATGAGCCTCCAAACAAAGCAGAAAAGCTAACATGGAGATCTTCGAGGGAGTTTTCCCCAGTTGTTCTACAACGTCATAATCACTTTTCTTTATTATTTTCAGGATCTCCTCAATTTCTTTCTTAGAGGTTTCGGGGATGACCAGTGGCTGAGCCCTCGTCCTGACGAGCTCATCTTGGATCCCTTTCCCCTTATCAGCAGAAGTAGGAGGGACAACCACAGGAGTGACAACTTCTTCACTCAAAGGAGTTCTTGCAGAAAGTTTTATCGGCACAGGAGTAACCTTGGCAGCAGCTGAGGGTCCAAAGATTGCCTTTGGAGGGGCAATCTCTGGAGAAAATATTTTCCTACTTTGGGTAATCTTGCTCGTACCGGCAATGTTTCCAATGTCGGCATCTTCTTCGTTAGAGCTTTCTTCAGTTATCTCAACTCGTTTAACACCATGGGAGTAGATTTCTCCACCATAATTCCATGGTATTGATTTGTCAGAAAGGTAGGGGACAGGCCCAGGCATGGTTATTTTCAGAGGAACAATCTTCGTAGCGGATGTAATCTTAACAGGCTTTTTAGGGACCTTGGAAAGATTGGTGGAAATGGTGATTATTGAAACATCTTTGATAGGACTTGGAGTAGCAGGAATCTTTTCGAAAAGAATTTGTTGGCTGTCCATTAGGCCTTGGATGCCTATCTTCAGCAATGGACAGTCGATTGGTAGGGAGGAACAACAGTAGCAGTCTTCTTTACATCCTGGGAAAATCCCAGCTTTCAACAGATTTAACTTGATTGTTAGTAATGGAGTTACCAGATCATCAATAGTAGCAACATACAGATCTTCTTCAATAGCATGGACATTGCGACCATGCTTCGGCATCGGAGCGGATATCACGTTCGGCTTCTCGGGTGCGTCGAACTCAACCTCTTTTGCGTCTATCAAGTCTTGAATTTTATTCTTCAGCGCCCAACAATTGTTGGTGTCATGTCCGGCGCTATCAGAATGGTAGGCACATTTAGCATTGGCATGATAGTATGGAGATGTGGTGTTAGGGTTTTTCGGTGCCTCCTTTAAACCAGTCAGATTCAACTTCAACAAATGGGGAAGAACTTGTGCAGGCGTCATATTGATGCGGGTGAACTGCCATTGTGTCCGCTCTACCCGTTGCTGATTTGGTCTGGACTGATTGTCATGAGGCTGATCATTTGACGAATTTTGAATCATCACGGCCCCCACAGTCGGTCGGTGCTCAGTTCTTCCTGATCCTTTCTGAGAGTACACAACAACCGCTTCCTTCTTGGCTGGAAATGGCTTTTTAACAGTTGTAGATGCAGAGGAATCCCTTTGAATCTTCCCACTCTTAATACTAGCTTCCACCCGTTCGCCAGTCAGAATCAATTCAGTAAAGCCTACGGAAGAGCTACCGATCAAATGGTTGAAGAACGGGCCAGATAGGGTCCCCAAGAACATATCAACTAGTTCCCTATCAGAAAGAGGTGGCTGCACTCTTTCGGCCAAGTCGCACCATTTCTGGGCGTATTCTTTGAATCCCTCATTTGAGGCCATTCCCATACTCTGTAGCTGAGTACGGGTTAGTGCCAAGTCAGCGTTATATTGATACTGGCGATAAAAGGCAGCTACCAAGTCTTCCCAGTTATGTACTTCTGACCTCTCAAGCTTGTAAAACCAATCTAGCTGTGTACCAGACAGGCTATCCTGGAAGAAGTGTACCCAAAGATTTCTATCGGATGAATGAGGTTGAATTTTCCTGACATACGACCTCAGGTGCATCTTTGGGCAAGACAGCCCGTCATATTTTTCAAAAATTGGCACCTTAAACTTTGGAGGGATCACAATTCCAGCAATCAATCCCAATTCTTCAAAATCTAACCCGGGAACCCTTTGCAGCTCCATAGCTGCCAGTCTATCCTCCAGGTTTTTATATTTGTCGTCCGCTGGCGGGTATTGTTACTCGGAGTAGTCTTCATCTTCCTCAACCTCTTCCTCTTCAGCTTCGGACTCAGAAGGTAGTACAGCTCCTTTTCCTTTACTGGTTTCCTCCTCAGATGCAGAGGGAAATTCAAGAACTCTTCTAGCTTCATTCTCAAACCTTCTTCCCAGTGTAGCTACCCCGACTCTTTTCTTCTTCTTTTTCACTTTTTCTTGCTCTTTGTTCCCAAGCAGTGCTTTTAGATCCTCCTGACCCTTTGCCAAGGTCATTAGGAGCTGTTGAAACTGTGAGTTTTGTGACTGCAGATCTTTGACCGTCTGTTCGAGATCCATCTTACTGAAATAAACAGTAGAAAGATAAGGAAACCTGGTGTGGAGACCTGTTTATGCATATGATGAATGATATGTTTATTCATGCAGTGCATTCAAGGATTTAGAAATTCAAAATTGTTGCAAATAAAAAGAACACACGCCATATTAATAAGAAGAAATTTTGTCAGTACATAAATGCCCCATGGGCCAAATATTACAAAAACTTCTTAAGGTAAAAAGACGTTGTGCATCCTCTTTGGTGCGATGTAAGTGTTGAGAGTCTCCTCCTTGTGAAGTCGGCGGGTGAGCTCTAAAACCTTCTTCTCACTGGCGTAGAAGCTGGCTTCAAAAGTATTCCGCTCTTCCTTGAGTTGGATCCAACTTTTCTGCATTTCCTCCCATGATGTTGGCATGTCAGGATATAGGATGGTGTAGGGAACCTCTCCTTCCTTAAAAGGCTCTTTAATCAAAGGGAGAATATGAGGGTAAGGCATCATAAGACTCTGGGCTCGGGTCCTTACCCACTTGAGGTAAGGCTCAAGAGGGATGAAGTTCTTGTGCCCCATTGTCTTGCTATCTACCTTGTTAGGCATCCTCCATGCTCTGATGAATCTTTGGCGAAGTCCTTGCGCATCGTTGTCGAAGTCAAAAACTAGGTCAGGAAACAGCATGTCATGAGGGCCATCCCTCCGTGCATATCCAAATTGTCTCAAAGCTAGACAAGGGTTGTAGGTAATTCCCCCTCTAATGCCAAGTAATGGAACATTAGGGAACTCACCACAACGATCAACGATGATGACATTTTCTCTGGACCGAGAACACCAATGTACATCTGAATGTGTGAGGGTCATCAATCGTTGTGACCACCTTAAGCCTTGCTCATTCTTCAAAACAAATTGTGGAAGGTGAGAAATAAACCACCTAGCAAGGAGAGGAGTACAACACATGAGAACACCTCTCTTCCTCACTGTTCGTGTGTAAAATAAGTGGAGGATGTCCCCGAGCAATGTAGGTATGGGATTCCTGGATAGGAAAATCTTGACAGCATTGACATCTATAAGTTGGTCAGGATTTGGGAACAAGACCAACCCATAAATGAGGAGTGCCATAATCTCTTCAAAGGCTTGCAGATCCAAGGAATTCCAACACTCTTGTGCCTTCTCAAACAAGAACTTTGCCAAGAAGCCTTTGACACCACTTCTAGTTTCCCAATGCCCCTTGATGTCAGATGGTTGCAAGTGTAGTGCTTGAGCAACATCTTCAGGCTTTGGTTCTTTTTACGTACCGTTGTAGGGTAGTTGATTAAGAATAGGAATTCTCAGGAGTTGAGAAAATTCCTCCAAAGTAGGCACCAATTGGTAGTCGGGGAATGTGAAACAGTGGTGAAGGGGGTCAAAGAACTGGAACAACACTTTCACCATGTCTTCTTCAATGCTGGTGTTGACTAGGCTGAGTAGTCTACCATGTCTTTCACTGAAGAGAGAGCTTTCTGGAATTCTGGATGTGAGCTCCTTGAGTTGAGGAGGGATTCTCACAAGGTTGACTTGGATAGTTTTCCTGCGAAGAATTTCCATGACCTACAAAACAAGAACAAAGATGAAGATCCAAACCCTTGAAATGGTTAGTCGATGCATATGATGCTTTATGATGTTCATGATGTATGCACAAACATATGTACAAGAAAGTCACACAAAACCCTAGTTTCAGGCTTGCATGGGGTTTCATAGGTAAGTACCCTCTTGAGTTAAGTTGGCTTAAAAAACCTGTCCTATAAATAGTAATCGGGTTCTAAGGAGCTCAATATCATTGAATTGTTTTCTATGTTCATTGTTTTGGTTTAGCCACTTAACTAGTGACCAAAATATTCCAAGAAAACAACCCTCAATAAGTGTAGTATCGAGTATCTACCAACTTTGGACTGCACCAAAGTCGGTCATCTCACTACCCATAATGAAAGGCCAAGATGGTCAAGTAAGGTTATAGGTCATTAGTGCTTAGTGACATCACTCAGCGGCCCCGTACTCTCCTTGATTGAACTCAAGGGTTACCGATACTCACAAATATGTCGCACCAATATAGATATTGCTTCAACCGTGTCGGTATACCCCGCACAGTTTCCACAACGTATTGCTATCTATGAATGTTTCCCAAATCCGGGTGTAAGATTTCAAGCCCAAACAAGAGAGCCCAAAATGTAAAGCAATCAAAGCAAACAATTAGTCATGCAAAAGGGTGATCTAAGCCCTAAGGTTACTCCACTTTTAGAATTATCCCCAGCAGAGTCGCCAGTTCTGTGATACGGTGGGAGAACTGACTTGGGTTTTGCGTTTGTTTTCGCAGATGTTTCAGTTTAGCAAGAGTCGCCACCGACTTTTTATTTTATCCTAAAGGAAAGGTTAAAAAGCACAGGAAAAACCATTGAGATGTTTTCTTGGGTTCGGAGAGTAGATTATAGAAAGGGAAGGTATTAGCACCCTTTCTATCCATGGTTATCCATGGGCTCTTAGTTACTTGCTTAGATCACTTGCATTTTCAATTGTTTGAAATGGTGCTTTCAATTGTTTGAAATGGTGCTTTGTGTGTGATTTTGAAAGAGGTTTTTAAAAGAGGCCATTTATTGTGGCAACCTTTGTAATGATCCATGTTTGAATGTATACAAAGGTGTATTTGTCTTTTGAAAAGTTTTCGATGTTTTGAAAGTTCGTTTTGAAATTGTGTTGTGATGTGTGTTTTGAAAGTAGGCAAGGTTTTGTTTTTCAAGTTTGATCAAGTTACTAAGAGTTGTCTACCCCTAAATTTACTCAAAGATATTTCCTATGTTTTAACCCTTTTAACAGTATTGTTCCACCATTGTATTTGGTGCACAATCTTGTGTCAGGATGTTAACGGGACGGGCGCGGGTCATCGTTTAGACCATGAATGCAATAGTGCCAAGTGTCTTTGGCAATTTTTCTCTAAGGGACTTGATCATTTTTTAGGCAACTTGAGAAAGCATCATCGAGGGACTATGATCATTTGAATTGTTTTTGTTTTGCCAAAGAAACTCAACATGCAACATGACCCATTTTTGAAGGCAACAAGTGGAGTAACCCTAAGGGTGCAAGTGTGATTGGTGTTGTCCATTTTCATGATTTTTTTTCTTTGTATTAGTCATTTGGAATTTTGTTTGATGATGATAATATGATGATTTTGTCTTGGTATTAGTCATTTGGAATTTTCAAGTGTGATTTGGAATTTTTGAAGGCAACAAGTGGAGTAACCCTAAGGATGCAAGTGTGATTGGTGTTGTCCATTTTCATGCTTTTATGAAAATGGAAGATCCAATTGAGATGAAACCAAATAGGTTTCTTAGGGTACAACCTAAGCTTTCTAAAAAGTCCAAGAACACCCTCATATGGTTAAAATTGAGAGAGATATGCATTGTCAAAGTTGGCAAATTTTTGAAAAAATGCATGAAGAAAATATTGACCAAACTTGGATTTTTCCAAAATGGGCCTATCTTTTCAAGTTTGAAACTCATTCCTAACATGGTACACAACCTCTAAGTCCACCCATACATTTTTCTACTATTTATTTTGATATTTTATTCATTAAAATTCAGAATTAATTAAATAAATAATAAATATAATGTAAACTTTGATGTGAATCCATTTTGGGAAAGTTTTATGTTGGTTTATGTCAATTGATTTCGTGCAATAACCCTTCAAATATGTCCAGGTTCATCCACATGTGAAAATGGCATAAAATCATCAAATATGACATTTTTTCAAATTTTGATCACGGTCTTAAAACAGAACATTATGAGGGAGATTCTTTCCATCCTTTCTTGTCTCCTCATTCTCCTCTATAAATATAGAGCCATACAAGCTTGAAAGACACATAATTCCTCTCTAAAAAGCTCTCAAAAAGATCTTCAAAAAGCTTTCCAAAAGATCTTCAAAAAGCTCTCCAGAAATCAAAGAATTGGTGCAAGTCATATCTCGAGGTTCCGGTCTCTCTCGATTGACATCAAGCCTCAAACCATCCACTTTAAGTCCTCATGAGTCTTACAAGGCCCAAGAGCAATCCATCACACGCCTAGCACGCCCCCATTTGACAACACCAGTTTGGTAAAATTTCAAACTTCGAATCTCTAATTTTAATCACATTTCATGGCATGCTAACGTTTGTTTGAGTTTATATAGAACAATTATAGATGGTTGAAAAAGAAGATCTGAAGGCCCTTATTCTGAAGGAGAAAAAGAAGAAGAAGAAGAAGAAGAAGAAGACCGTCGGTGTCCTAAATATGGGTAGAAGATTTAGGGGACCATTGAAGCAAACAATTGATCTAACCTCTTCATCCAAAGAAGGGGAGAACCAAGAGAGTGACACAAGGGGGAAGACCATAGTCCGAGAGTTTCTAAGGATAAATCTGACTACAATAATGAATAGTATCCCCCGACTGAGGATAGGTACAAACAGTTAGAGGATCGTATGAGCGCGATGGAGATCCAAAGAATATCAGGGCTGGATTTAGAAGAGTTGGGTTTAATATCTAGGGTAGTCATCCCACTGAAGTTCAAGGATCCGATATTTGAGAAGTATGATGGGGTGTCTTGTCCTAAGCTTCATCTTCGTTCCTATGTGAGGAAGATTCAACCTCACATTGCTGATAGGAACTTGTGGGTCCATTTCTTTCAGGATAGTCTGTCTGGGACTCAACTTGAGTGGTTCTATCAACTGGAGGGAACCAATTTCCACAACTGGGAAGATCTGGCTGCTGCTTTTTACAAGCAGTGTCAATATAACGCTGACCTTGCCCCTACCCATACTCAACTCCAGAGTATGTCCATGGGTGCAAGCGAAGGTTTCAAGGACTATACGCAGAAGTGGAGAGATCTGGCAGGGAGAGTCCAACCCCCTTTGTCTGATAGGGAGTTGGTGGATATGTTCCTTGGTACGCTATCTGGTTCGTTCTTCAATCACTTCATTGGTAGCTCCTCAGCTGGTTTCATCGAGCTGATATTGACTGGAGAAAGTGTAGAAGCTGGGATCCAGAGTGGCAAGATCCAAAAAAATACCTCTTCGAGTACATAGAAGAAGTCGTTTGGTGGCAAGAGGGAAGCCAATGCTATGCACGGCCAGAAGGGGCGTAGCAAGGTAGACTACCACCAATCTGTGGGGGCAGTGCTGATCTCTAATTCGGCACATGCACAACGACCACAACAACGAAACAATCAGCCAAGGGTGGAAAGACCTAAAAGGCAGTTCACCCAAATCAACATGCCATTGTCACAAGCATTGCAACACATGTTGAAGATGAATCTAATTACAGTGATAAACCCTCATCCGAACCCTAAGACTTCCTCTCCTAACTACAATCCAGATGTAAGGTGTGCTTATCATTCGGACAGCCCGGGGCACGATACTAACGATTGTTGGGCACTGAAATACAAGATTCAGAACATGATTGACGCCAAGGAGATCAAATTTTACCCGCCCGAGACTCCCAACGTGATCACTGCTCCCCTGCCAAAACATGGCTAGGATTGAATGCATTTTTTTTCATTTAATTCTCAAGTGGTATTTTCTTTGCTTATTCGAAAAATTATGGTCATGTCAAAACTTTGTTATTTCATTAATGCATTACACATGTTTGTCTTGAATTAATCTGTTTTCACTATGCTTAAACAACTTTATACTTCCTTTTCGTGATATTCAACTCTTGATTAAGAGCTCTAAGCCTTAGAGGGAGGATGACGAAAATGATACCACAATCTCTACAATATGCTTTTGAAAAGACCCTGCTGACGATGTACATACATTGTTTCAAATCCCAAACAATGGAGTTATAAGGAAGATAATCCCTAGTCAACCCCTTTGAGCCAAAGAAGTAGGAGTTTTTTTTCTTTAACACAACTTAAAACACTTAATCACAACCTGGGGCAGGGTAGTTTTCTCAGTTAATTCAGGTGCGCATTCAGCTGCAATCTGCCGCTTCGTACACAATGAATGGCATCGAAGACGTCCTTCCAAAATAAAAGACGGTGATGGTTCCCTATAATCGTCAAGACAGATAGTCATTATTTTACAAAAGAAAAGCCCGTTAAGTCAAAACCTATGAATGAACTTAAGGAAAAACTGGGGCATCCCGCTGACTGTAAACATAAAAGAAATAGTTCAGGTAAAAAAAGGGATAACAAAATCAAAAAAGAAATAGGTCCCACAAATCCTCAACATAAAGAACATTACAAAAATGACTGCCTATTCAAAGTAAACATTCAATATCTGAACCATCAGCGGAACATCAAGGACAACACTCTAGGACTCAACTGGGATTCTAAACGTGCGATTAACTGAGCATAGGACTGAAGGACATTACGAATAACGGGTGGGTACAAATAAATTTTGAGCCTTTATCCTTTGTTTCTTAAACCTTGAACCAAGATACGTTATAACCCTTAAAAGTCCTAGCTGAAGCATGTGTTAGTTCGAGAGAATACTGTTACAAAGGTATCCTGACTCCTGTAGGACTTGTTACGAATCCTGAGTTGATATCACATTCTTGCAAAAAAATTTTTACTACACAAAACACATTTTCAAAAAAAATTGTTCAAGACAGACACGAGTTTTGCATTCTTTAAATGACATTGTTTGCATATGACTAATTGTTTGACAACAGAGAAATCCGCACAATAGATATTAAATGAACAAACATCCTCTTAATGGACAAAACCACCTCAGCAGGAAAGACACTCCCAACAATAGGTCTTTCATAAGCAAGGGGCAAGACTTGATGTCTAACACACTTGGGGCAGTCTCTCCAAGAATGTCAAATAACCAGGGGCAGATCTCTATCTGAATCACTTGGGGCATTACGTACGCATTCCAGTAGCGAATCATGTGCCATCAAGAAAACATTCTTGACAATACCACAAAACTACAGACAGTGATAAATCCCTACATATTGATAACATGGACATAGTCGGAAAAGACCACGCATGAAAAAGACCCGCTAGGTCAACTGGCCTAGGCAAAAATAAGGGCATCCCGGCGAACCAAAAATGGTTCGGGCAAAAATCAGGGATAAAAACAAAAAAATATGTACACCCGGCAAGTCGAAAAACTGAAAAGGAGGCTTGGGAAAAAAGGGTATCCCGATGGACTGAAAATCTAAAAAGACAGTCCAGGAAGAAGTTAGGGATTAAAGCGTGCGACTATGTCCCGTCATCTTGTCACTTTCCCATCAGTAGAAGACTTATCATTCCAATCGACAACTACCAAGCACCTCACGAGTTGGGATAACACTCAAGCTATCCATAAGGCCTCTGCAGGTACTTTCTCCAGCAGGTACAGAGGCAGAAAAGTTCTGATGCAAAGTCATTGTCGTATTCTCAGCATGAGCCCCAGTGGCATCTACACTCCCCCAGAGTAGGGGCAACTAAAGCTTTGACATCGACTTTCACAAACAGGAGCTACTTTCCCCAGTAAAGTTCTTTCAAAGAGCCGACATCTATGTTCCCCAACTGAATTTCATAATCGCAAGCAGGTCATAAAGTTCTCTCCCGACCAGAGTTTCTTTCTCTGAGCACAGAAGCTCAATCCCCAATAGAGTTATCGCCCCACAGAGTTATTCTTGTAGGTGTTTAGTTATTGGCATGTATTTTTGGTAAAACCAGGTGTGTGAATGTCATGACTGATGTCATAACATTCTGGTTTATTAGGTACTGGTTTATTAAGTACCTTTGCAGAAAAATAATGGCATACAGGTGCTGCTGTTTATGAGTGTGTATCTGAGCATTTTGCAAAAGGATCACATTTATTGCCTTCTACCAAAATCAGTAAACAGGAATTCTGATGTCATAACAAATGTTAAGACATCCTGTACTGATCTAACAGTTATGCAGTTTGGTTAATTCTGAGATTTTTCAGGAAGATGACTCATTCTTTCCAGAACAGAATCTCACGTGGACTTTGGGTTAACCTAGCTCAACCCTAATCTGGTTGATAAAGTCTTGTGACCAAGTCTTAAGGTCAAACAGAATTAACCCTAGCTTTTTGTGGAAACCCTAACTGAAGAAACAGCTGCTATATATTCAACATGACTGCTGTTTGGAATACATCTTTTTGGACTGAAGATCAAATCAGAAACTGTATAGTTTTAACTACTGTAATCCAAGCAATTATCATTGTGATAAGTGACTTGGAATAGGTTTTGTTTGTAAGGGTTTTTGTACCACTCAAAGCTTTGAAGCAAGAGTGTTTTGTGTCTCCTGACTAAAGCTTTGAAGAAAAGTCAAGTTAGGTTTATGTATCACTCAAAGCTGTGAAGCAAGAGTGTTAGTGTTACTTGATTAAAAAGCTGTGAAGCATAATCAAGTGTTTGTTTTGAAGAGTGTCTTCATTAATTCATGAGTCAATTGTTTTAAGTATCACTGCTGTGATTGAGGGGGAGTGAGTAGGAACTCAGGTTTAAGTTGAAATTAGATTGAAGTTGCATTGGGTAGGTCTTAAGTGAAGGAGATAAACTGGTTTGTTTATTCCTTAATTAATATCTCTTATAGTGGATTTCCTCCTTGGCTTGGTAGCCCCCAGAGTAGGTGTTGTTTCACACTGAACTGGGTAAACAATTGACTGTGTTCTTTACTATTTTTGTATTTACTGTCTTATAGAAAGTCAGATATGGTGTCATAACATTGACTGTGACATTGAGTATCTGCAGCCAGAATTTCAATTGGCATCAGAGCAGGCACCCTGCCTGTATTACTGGGTGAGATCTAGGGATATCACTTTCTGGCACTATGGACAAAGAAGGAGTTTTTGGAAACAGACCACCCATTCTGGATGGATCAAATTATGACTACTGGAAACCTCGTATGATTGCCTTCTTAAAATCTCTGGATAATAAGGCCTGGAGAGCTGCTGACAAAGGATGGAACCATCCCACCATAACTGAGAAAGATGGGACAATCAGTCTGAAGCCTGAGGAAGAATGGAGTAAAGAAGAAGTTGAGTTAGCCCTGGGTAATTCCAAAGCTTTAAATGCCTTGTTCAATGGAATTGATAGAAACATATTTAGACTAGTACATCAATATGAACTGGCCAAGGAAGTTTGGGACACTCTCAAAACTACCCATGAGGGCACTTCCAAAGTAAAAATGTCAAGGCTTCACATGAACATCTTGGAGATTGCCAACACCTCAGGAGCATTGGGAGAAAAGATGTCAGAAGAAAAACTGGTGAGAAAGATTCTCAGATCCTTGCCTAAAAGATTTGCAATGAAGGTAACTAGTATAGAGGAATCCCAGGATATCAGCAAGTTGAAAGTGGATGAACTCATTGGGTCTCTTCAGACTTTTGAGATGGGGATCACTGAAAATGTTGACAAGAAGAACAAGAGCATAGCACTTGTATCCAACACTGAAGATGAAAACAAGGAGGATGAAGAAGAAAATATTTCAGAAGCTATAGCCATGCTTGGAAGACAATTCAACAAACTCATCAAAATAATAGATCCAAAGTCAAGGTCTAATGTTCATAACATCCCCTCTGACATTGACAGTTCCAGCAGAAGACCATGGTCAGAAGAGAAAGGAAATCAAGGCAGAGGAATTCAATGCCATGGTTGTGAAGGATATGGGCATATTCGAGCTGAATTCCCTACCTTTCTTAAGAAACAAAAGAAAGGAATGACTGTTACCTGGTCTTACTGTGATTCAGAAAGTAATTCTGAAGAAGAATCTGCCAAACTAGTTACTGCTCTAACTGGTGTTTGCACCTCTGAAAGTGACACCAGTGATGAGGAAGTGACATTTGAGGAACTGGCTGATACTTACAAGAAATTGTGTATCAGAAGTGCTGAAGTCTGTGTGCAAAATGAGAGACAAACAAAGCTCATCATAAAGTTGGAGGCTGAAAAAAGGGCAGACCTTGAAACTATAAGTCATCTAGAAGGGGAAGTTCAAATGTTGAACTCAAAACTGAACCAGATGACCAAATCTGTTAAGATGCTGACAAATGGAACTGACAAATTGGAAGAAATCCTTCAGGTTGGACAAAATGTGGGAAACAAGTCTGGTCTAGGATTTGTGGCAGCAAAGAAATATGGTGCAGACAAGAAGATCAGGCCTGATAAACAAATGTCAAAGCAGATGTCTCAACACAACTCTCAACATCAGGAACAGAGATATATGAAGAAAAGGTACCAAAGATGGAGATGTCATCATTGTGGAAGGTATGGTCACATTAAGCCTTTCTGCTTCAGATTGTATGGATACCCTAATCAGAACCCAGGTGTTAAACCTAAGTCTAAAAGGGTACCACATACTCCTCAATGGAAGAAAAAGGCTACTGCCCTGATAGCCCACACTTCCCTGAGAGTCTCTGCAAAGGAAGACTGGTACTTTGACAGTGGGTGTTCTAAGCACATGACTGGAATCAAGAACCTTCTCATTAATGTTAAACCCCACACCACTAGTTATGTGACCTTTGGAGATGGTGCTAGAGGTGAAATCAAAGGAGTTGGTAATTTGGACTGCCCTGGAGTTCCAAATCTGAATGAAGTACTATTGGTAAAAGGCCTGACTGCTAATCTCATTAGTATCAGTCAATTGTGTGATCATGGATTCAAGGTCAATTTCTCAAAATCTGAATGTCTTGTAATTAATGAAAAACAAGAAGTTGTAATGAAAGGAGTCAGATCTAAAGACAACTGCTACTTGTGGGAGCCTGAGAACACTAATTTCTCCACTGTGTGTTCTATTTCCAAAGAAGAAAAAGAGGTGAAACTGTGGCACCAAAAACTTGGCCATCTTCGTCTAAGAGGAATGAAAAGGATTATCTCCATGGAGGCAGTCAGAGGGATTCCAAGACTACAAATTGATGAAGGGAGAGTTTGTCAGGTTGTTAAGCAGACTAGGATGTCACATCCAATGTCAAGACATCTAACCACCTCTAAGGTTCTAGAACTTCTTCATATGGATCTGATGGGACCAATGCAGGTGGAAAGCCTTGATGGAAAGGGATATGCCTATGTTATTATGGATGACTATTCCAGATTCACCTGGACTATCTTCTTTAGGGAAAAAACAGAGGTGTTTGAAGTTTTTAAAGAACATTGCAAAAGAATTCAAAGAGAAAAAGAAGGCTGTATTGTCAGAATCAGAAGTGATCATGACAAGGAATTTGAAAATAGCAAGTTTAATGAGCTCTGTTCCTCAGAAGGAATTAGTCATGAATTCTCTTCTCCTATAACTCCTCAACAAAATAGAGTTGAAAAGAAGAAAAATAGGACCATACAGGAATCTGCCAGAGCTATGATCCATGCCAAAAGACTTCCTTTTCATTTTTGTGCTGAAGCTGAATACATTGCAGATAGTAGTAGCTGTTCTCAAATTATCTGGAAGACACAGATGCTCACTGAGTATAATGTCACACAAGATGTTATGACATTGCACTGTGACAATCTGAGTATAATCAAAATTTTCAAGAACACTATTCAGCATAGCAGGACCAAGCACATTGGCATTAGTCATCACTTAATCAGAGATCTTGTAGAAGAGAAAACAAATAATCTGGAACATGTTGCCACTAAGCTTCAACGGGCTGACATTTTGACCAAGGCTCTTGATGCAAATCAATTTGAAAACTTGAGGGGCAAGTTGGGTATTTGCCAACATGAGAAATTGTAGCAATTAATTTTGCTTAAAACAAGGGTTGAAGGAGTTATTTTTGTTAAGTCTATTTTGAGTGGGTTAATCATATGTTTTCCCAATTCTTTCAAAATTATTAAGAAGTTGAATAGACTCTCATTTGCCTCCTTCCTCTCTCGACTTTGCAACAAATTCCTTTCTCTCAATCAAAGTTTTCTCTCAAATTCCTACTGGTACTCTAAGTCAATCACAATGTCTCAAACTTCATCCTCATCCAAGACAACCGTTTCATCTTCATCATCTGATCAATATTCTCGAGCAATCACCTCTTGCATGGATTCTGAAGTCCTGGAGATTACTCCTCTCAGAGAAATAGCAACTAACCCTTCCAAGGTCAAAAAGCTGAGAACAAGGCATGCAGGAAGGTCTCAGGCTACGTCTTCCGGTAATCCCTCTCAACCTTCATCTTCTGTACCTAATAGGGAAGGACCAGCTTATGTACATCAAGCAATAGCTAGGCTTGTTACAAGAATCCTGAGTGAGAACCACTATGTACCTAGGATTTCTCTTCCATTAAATCAAGAATCAGCAAGCCCAAATGTTGAAGCAAATCCAGATGTCTCTGAGAATGTTGAGACACCAAATGACAACATTCAAAAACCATCTGAAAACCTGGATGACATTTAGAACCCTTCGGAGAAGAATGTTGAACCACCTGTTATTGATGTGGATGAGGAATACTCAGACAATGACCTGATTGCAAATATCTACCCTAGCATAGCTAGGAGAATGATGAACAGGAAGGGTAATCAAGATCCTGCAAAAGGTCTGAACAAAGAGAAACCTGCTGATAAGAAAACCAGGTCTGAAGGGAAGACTGGTTCTGTGAAGACTGGACTGTCCAAAGGGAAGGTGAAAGCCTAAGTACATGCTGGGAGTCTCTCAAAACCTGTAAGGCAACCAATAACTAAGAAGAGAAAAGAACCTGAGCCTACTGATTCTGATGAGGAGTCAGATTTTGAAATTGATACTGAAGACATTCCCCTCAGAAGGAAACTCCCTTCCAGCAAAATGGCTAGAGTTCCTGAAGTCCCCACTGACAACATTTCATTTCACCACCCTGAAAATGCCAACAGATGGAAGTATGTTTGCTTGAAGAGAATAGCCTTGGAAAGAGAACTAAACAATGGTGCCATGGATTGCAAGGAAATCATGGACCTGATAAAAGATGCTGGACTGATGAAGACTGTGGTAAAATTTACCAAATGCTATGAAAATTTGGTCAAGGAATTCATAGTGAATTTGTCTGATGAATGTGCTGATGGAAGATCAGCTGACTTTGAATGTGTATATGTGAGAGGAAGAAGGGTTAATTTCTCTCCATCTGAAATTAACAAATTTCTTGGAAAATCAAATGAGGCCTGCCCTGAACTGGAAGTTACTGACAATGAAGTTTGCCAAACCATCACAGCAAGACAAGTTAAGTACTGGCCCTTAAAAGGCAAGCTAAATGCTAGCAAGCTAAGCATAAAATTTGCCATCCTACACAAGATTGGTGCAGCCAACTGGGTCCCTACAAACCATAAATCAACCATCTCTACAGGATTGGGGAGATTCATTTATGCTGTTGGTACCAAGACTGAATTTGATTATGGCAGATACATTTTTGATCAAACCTTAAAACATGCTGGTAGCTATGTTGTTAAAGGCCCAATTGCCTTTCCCTCCCTCCTATGTGGAATCATTCTTGCTCAGTACCCTGATATCCTGGTGGAAAGAGACACTACTTGCAAAAGAGCTCCTGCTCTTGGGTTACACTACAAGCTGTTTCAGGGATCTCATGTTCCTGACATTGTTACAACATCAGCTGAGACATCATCTGTAAAAACTCAGTCCAAGACATCTGATGTTATAGCTGTATTGAAAGAGACCTGCAAAGAGCTGGAGACCAGGAAAAAGACTCTAGAAAACCTAATTGCCAAGTTAGAACAGGAGGAGACTGAAGGAAACAGAAGGGAAGAAGGTGCTGCTGAAGATCAGCTCAATGCTGAAGAAAGTAGCTCCTCTGAAGGTGACAGTGCTTAAAGTCTGGTGGAATTGTCAAGCCTGATGCTAATGTTGTTGATGCAAGTGTCTTCAGATTTTATTTGTTGTTTTTATTACCTATTTTGGATAACTGTATAACATTTAAGTACATGTATCTTTGGCCCATTTGTGGCTAAAGAGGGGGAGATATTCTATGGTTAATTACTTGATAGACACTATATTTTTCTGTAGTCATATTCATTCTGCTGCTATCTATTCTCTGATTGCTTAGGGGCTTTAGCCAAAAATCTGCCAAAGGGGGAGTTTGTAGGTGTTTATTTATTGGCATGTATTTTTGGTAAAACCAGGTGTGCGAATATCATGACTGATGTCATAACATTCTGGTTTATTAGGTACTGGTTTATTAGGTACCTTTGCAGAAAATAATGGCATACATGTGCTGCTGTTTATGAGTGTGTATCTGAGCATTTTGCAAAAATATTACATTTATTGCCTTCTACCAAAATCAGTAAACAAGAATTCTGATGTCATAACAAATGTTAAGACATCCTGTACTGATCTAACAGTTATGCAATTTGGTTAATTCTGAGATTTTTCAGGAAGATGACTCATTCTTTCCAAAACAGAATCTCACGTGGACTTTGGGTTAACCTAGCACAACCCTAACCTGGTTGATAAAGTCTTGTGACCAAGTCTTAAGGTCAAACGAAATTAACCCTAGATTTTTGTGGAAACCCTAACTGAAGAAACAGCTGCTATATATTCAATAGGACTGCTGTTTGGAATACATCTTTTTGGACTGAAGATCAAATCAGAAAATGTATAGTTTTAACTACTGTAATCCAAGCAATTATCATTGTGATAAGTGACTTGGAATAGGTTTTGTTTGTAAGGGTTTTTGTACCACTCAAAGCTTTGAAGCAAGAGTGTTTTGTGTCTCTTGACTAAAGCTTTGAAGCAAAGTCAAGTTAGGTTTATGTATCACTCAAAGCTGTGAAGCAAGAGTGTTTGTGTTACTTGATTAAAAAGCTGTGAAGCATAATCAAGTGTTTGTTTTGAAGAGTGTCTTCATTAATTCATGAGTCAATTGTTTTAAGTATCACTGCTGTGATTGAGGGGGAGTGAGTAGGAACTCAGGTTTAAGTTGAACTTAGATTGAAGTTGCATTGGGTAGGTCTTAAGTGAAGGAGATAAACTGGTTGGTTTATTCCTGAATTAATATCTCTTATAGTGGATTTCCTCCCTGGCTTGATATCCCCCAGAGTAGGTGTTGTTTCACACTGAACTGGGTAAACAATTGATTGTGTTCTTTACTGTTTTTGTATTTACTGTCTTATAGAAAGTCAGATACAGTGTCATAACATTGACTGTGACATTGAGTATCTGCAGCCAGAATTTCAATTCTCAAATAGAGTCTCTCCCTGGAAGAATATCCGTAATCAAGGAGCAAATCTCCAGTGTAGTCATCTCCGTTCGCCATCCCCGGCAAAAGTAGAAGAACCACTTTTTCTACGACGGTCAGGAAGTCAATTCCCAGTACTCTCCAACAACGGTCAGGGATTTATTTTCCCAGACTCAGATATGTCACAAATAGCATTTCATGTTCATACATCATGACGTGCGCACACATATTGCATACAACATAATCTCATTTATTTTGAGAACATCATCACACAATGCATTTCATGCATCACATATATTTAATCATGTACCTTTTCAGGAATGATGGTTATCATAAACAATTTCCATCAGGTCCAAGATTAGCTCTTGAAACTAAACGGAGTAATTATCTGCGAGACCAAATGCAACTTTACATGGGTTCGTCACAAAGCAATCTTACACGGGTCTCTCCTAAATGCAGCTTCACACGGGTTTATTCTGAAAAATCTTGCCAGATCCCTTCTCATACATTTCCAAATAAGGTTTTACACGAGCTTATCCCGAAGCAACCTTACCCAGGTTCCTCCTGATGTTTTAGACGAATTTATCCCGAAGTAACCTTACCTAGGTTCCTTCTCGGTTCAGATGCAGTTTTACCCAAACTCCTCACGAAGCAACCTTACCTAGGTTCCTTCTCGATTCAAATGCAGTTTTACACAAACTCCTCATGAAGCAACCTTACCTAGGTTCCTTCTCGGTTCAGATGCAGTTTTACCCAAACTCCTCATGAAGCAACCTTACCTAGGTTCCTTCTTGGTTCAGATGCAGTTTTACCCAAACTCCTCATGAAGCAACCTTACCTAGGTTCCTTCTCGGTTCAGATGCAATTTTACCCAAACTCCTCACGAAGCAACCTTAACTAGGTTCCTTCTCGGTTCAGATGCAATTTTACCCAAACTCCTCACAAAGAAACCTTACCTAGGTTCCTTCTTAGATCAGATGCAATTTTACCCAAACTCCTCACGAAGCAACCTTACCTAGGTTTCTTCTCAGTTCAGATGTAGTTTTAACCAAACTCCTCACGAAGCAACCTTACCTAGGTTCCTTCTCGGTTCAGATGCAATTTTACCCAAACTCCTCACGAAGCAACATTACCAAGGTTCCTTCTCGGTTCATATGTAGTTTTACCTAAACTCCTCACAAAGAAAACTTACCTAGGTTCCTTCTCGGTTCAGATGCAGTTTTACCCAAATTCCTCACGAAGAAACCTTACCTAGGTTCCTTCTCGGTTCAGATGCAATTTTACCCAAACTCCTCATGAAGCAACCTTACATAGGTTTCTACTAGGTTCAGATGCAGTTTTACCCAAACTCCTCATGAAGCAACCTTGCCTAGGTTCCTTCTCGGTTCATATGCAGTTTTACCCAAACTCCTCACGAAGCAACCTTACCTAGGTTCCTTCTCGGTTTAGATGCCGTGTTACCCAAACTCCCAATGAGGTAACCCTACTATCCAGGTTCCTTCCCATAAGCCCTACTATCCAGGCTTTCATCTTGATGTAACCCTACTATCCAAGTTCCTTCCCATAAGCCCTACTATCCAGGTTCCGTCCCGTAAGCCCTACTATCCAGGCTTTCATCTTGAAGTAACCCTACTATCTAGGTTCCTTACCATAAGCCCTACTATCCAGGCTTTCATCTTGAAGTAACCCTACTATCCAGGTTCCATCCTATAAGCCCTACTATCCAAGCTTTCATCTTGAGGTAACACTACTATCCAGGTTCCTTCCCATAAGCCCTACTATCCAAGCTTTCATCTTGAGGTAACCCTACTATCCAGGTTCCTTCCCATAAGCCCTACTATCCAGGCTTTCATCTTGAAGTAACCCTACTATCCAGGTTCCTTCCTATAAGCCCTAATATCTAGGCTTTCATCTTGAGGTAACCCTACAATCAAGGTTCCTTCCCATAAGCCCTACTATCCAGGCTTTCATCTTGAGGTAACCCTACTATCCAGGTTCCTTCCTATAAGCCCTACTATCCAAGCTTTCATCTTGAAGTAACCCTACTATCCAGGTTTCTTCCTATAAGCCCTACTATCAAGGCTTTCATCTTGAAGTAACCCTATTATCCATGTTCCTCCCTATAAGCCCTACTATCTAGGATTTCATCTTGAGGTTACCCTACTATCCAGGTTCCTTCCCATAAGTCCTACTATCTAGGCTTTCATCTCGAGGTAACCCTACTATCCAGGTTCCTTCTCATAAGCCCTATTATCCAAGCTTTCATCTTGAAGTAACCATACTATCCAGGTTCCTTCCCATAAGCCCTACTATCCGGGCTTTCATTTCGAGGTAACCCTACTATCCAGGTTCCTTCTCATAGCCTTACTATACAGGCTTTCATTTCGAAGTAACCCTACTATCCAGGTTCCTTCTCATAGCCCTACTATCCAGGCTTTCATTTTGAAGTAACCCTACTATCCAGGTTCCTACTCAGAGCCCTACTCTCCAGGCTTTCATTTCGAAGTAATCCTACTACCCAGGTTCCTTCTCATAGCCCTACTATCCAGGCTTTATTTTCCAAGTAACCATACTATCCAGGTTCCTTCTCATAACCCTACTATCCAGGCTTTCATTTTGAAGTAACCCTACTACCCAGGTTCCTTCTCATAGCCCTACTATACATGCTTTCATTTTGAAGTAACCCTACTATCCAGGTTCCTTATCATAGCCCTACTATCAAGGCTTTCATTTCGAAGTAACCCTACTATCCAGGTTCCTTATCATAGCCCTACTATCTAGGCTTTCATTTCGAAGTAACCCTACTACCTAGGTTCCTTCTCATAGCCCTACTATCCATGATTTATTTTTGAAGTAACCCTACTATCCAGGTTCCTTCTCATAGCTCTACCATCTAGGCTTTCATTTTGAAGTAACCCTAGTACCCAGGTTCCTTCTCATAACCCTACTATCCAGGTTTTCATTTAGAAATAACCTTACCCAGGTTCCTTCTCAAAGCCCTACTATCCATGCTTTCATTTAGAAGTAACCCTACTATCCAGGTTCCTTCTCATAGCCCTACTATACAGGCTTTCATCTCGAAGTAACCCTACTATCCAGGTTCCTTCCCATAAGCCCTACTATCCAGGCTTTCATCTCGAAGTAACCCTACAATCCAGGTTCCTTCCTATAGCCCTACTATCCAGGCTTTCATTTCGAAGTAACCCTACTATCCAGGTTCCTTCTTATAGCCCTACTATCCAAGCTTTCATTTCGAAGTAACCCTACTACCCAGGTTCCTTCTTATAGCCCTACTATCCAAGCTTTATTTTCAAAGTAACCCTACTATCCAGGTTCCTTCTCATAGCCATACTATCCAGGCTTTCATTTCGAAGTAACCTTACTACCCAGGTTCCTTCTCATAGCCCTACTATCCAGACATTCATTTCGAAGTAACCCTACCACCCGGGTTCCTTCTCATAGACTTACTATCCAAGCTTTCATTTCGAAGTTAACCCTACAACCCAGGTTCCTTCTTATAGCCCTACTATCCAGGCTCTTTTTCATGAATTACTTGATGAAGTTTTGCATGGACTTATCCCGAGAAATCCCTATACAGGTTTCTTCTCTTTTATCCCAGGACAATAGTTTACAACACTGTAAAACCTGGACCCGACCAGATACGGTCGATTTCATATTCCCTAGTAAGTCGCTATGAAGCCTGGAATACGACCAGATAGAAGTCATCCTTATCATCCTCAATCAGTCACCGTGATGCCTGGACCCGACCAGATAATAAATCACTTTTTTCTCATCAATCAAGACTTAATTCCCCAGTAGAGTAATGGGCAACTGAAGCTCCTATACTCTATTTCCCAGGACATAAATCGACATTTCCCAGTGAAGTCCTCCTCAACGGCATGTACATGAATTCTCGCAAAGGAATCTCTTATGTAACCGATATCTTTTCTGGATGGCATATTTAATCCCATCTCCGACGATACTTTGTCACCTTCCTAATGGCATCTATAAGCCCATTCCAGATATTATCGATCAGTATTACTTCATGCGAGTGCAAATTTCTGGGCACTTTAGTGTTCAATCATCTTCTACCTTCAGATCACGAAAGGCAGACCAACCAATCTATATCCTCGGGTTTAAGAAGATTGAACAGGGGAAGCTGTTGCACCCCAAAATTTGCCCTCCAATTTTCACACCAGATAAACTCCTAGAGGTCCTCAATTGCTAATGTTGACTAAGGATTGGCTAGACAAATCCTTCTCTTAAGACAATGAGCCTCAAACTAGGGTTTCACTCCTCATCAAGATGTTTGAGTTTCCAAGGGTCCTAAGTGGTTTCCATTTCCCTAGTATGTCCTCAAGATCATCCGTGCCAAGTTTCATGCCTTGCACAAGAAGTTTGCTCAGTCAACTACTCAAATGCTTGAAAATCAACTATACTAGGTCAAAAGTCAATTGTAACCCACATACAGTCAAACTTCAAGATTTTTGGTCAACATCAACATTTTGAAGTGATATCCATCATTTTATCAAGGGTTGATCATGATTCCTCAAGGAATGCTCCTAATTCATCAAAACTCAAAAGTTGTTAAATTAGGGTTCCTATAGGAAAAGTCAACCAAACTTTGACCAGGCATAACTTTCTCATACTTTATCATTAATTTCTCATCCAAGGCTCATTTTTAAGAGAATCCAATTCCCTACAACTCATCTTCATCCCTCAAGTTCAAGAAATGCACTCATGAAAAGATATAAATTCAGACATTATAGGTCCTTTTCAAAAGTCAACAAAAACACCTTTTTGGTCAAAGCTTCTTACATGAACATGGAAGATCCAATTGAGATCAAACCAAAGAGTTTGCTTAGGGTACATCCTAAGCTTTCTAAAAAGTAAAAGAACACCCTCATAGGATTAAAATTGAGAAAGATATACATTGTCAAAGTTGGCCAATTTTTGAAAAAATGCATGAAGAAAATATTGAGCAAACATGGATTTTTTTTCGAAATGGGCCTATCTTTTCAAGTTTGAAACTCATTCCTAACACGGTCCACGACCTCTAAGTCCATCCATACATTTTTCTAATATTTATGCTATTTATTTTGATATTTTATTCATTAAAATTCAGAATTAAATAAATAAATAATAGAAATAATGTAAATTTTGATGTGAATCCATTTTGGGCAAGTTTTATGCTGGTCTATGTCAATTCATTTCATTCAATAACTCTTTAAATATGTCCAGGTTCATCCACATGTGAAAATGGCATAAAATCATCAAATATTATATTTTTTTTCAAATTTTGATCACGGTCTTAAAACACAACATTATGAGGGAGATTCTTTCCATGCTTTCTTGTCTCCTCATTCTACTCTATAAATATAGAGCCATAAAAGCTTGAAAGACACGATATTCATCTCTAAAAAGCTCTCAAAAAGCTCTTCAAAAGCTCTCCAAAAGCACTTCAAAAAGCTCTCCAGAAATCAAAGAATTGGTGCAAGTCATATCTCGAGGTTTCGATCTCTCTTGATTGACATCAAGCCTCAAACCATCCTCTTGAAGTCATCAGGAGTCTTACAAGGCCCAAGAGAAATCCATCACACGCCTAGTACGCCCCTATTTGACAACAACGGTTTGGTAAAATTTTAAACTTCTAATCTTTAATTTTAATCACATTTCATGGCATGCTAACGTTTGTTTGAGTTTATATAGAACAATTATGGATGGTTGAATCAGAGGTTCCACGCAAGAATCTGAAAAAACCATGGTTAGGGCATGAAGCTTTCGAAGATTCGGGCCTAGGGATTTCTGATGATTGCACCCCCTGTTTACTTTTGCTACTAGGCCCATCTTTATATTCTTGTTTTATTCATTTCATTTATTTCTTTTAATCCCTTTTTTTATATTTTAATCAATAAACAAAATATAAAAATCACATAAAATTAGATTTAGGATTTTTCTTAATTAAATTTTAATTTTGATAAATTAATTAACTAATCACTTTAACTTTTTTTTAAAATTAAAATTAATAGAACTTAGGTTTAGTTTCATTTTAATTCATTTTCCATTTCGTAACAAAAATACCAAAAAAACATAGAATTAATTTCTTTTATTTAAATCTCATGTTTCTTTAATAATTAACTTTTTTTTTAAATATAGATCTAGATCAATTATTTTTTAACTTGAACCATTTTCATAAATTAAAACAAAAAACCACAAAAAGATTTTTTATATCTTAGGATTTTTAAACGTCTTTTCAAATCAGCGTGTTATTATTCTTTCGCACTTCCTTTTACTATTGTAACTGTATATTGGGATGTAATAGATGATTAGTAGGACCTTTACCGCTTTTATTTATTTTCCCCCCAGTTTTGGATATGTACATAATCCCCCTCCCCGAAGCCATGTAATAGTTAGGTTTTATATTTCTTCACTTTTAAATTACAGCAATTATTAACTGCTAGATGTATGACTAATAGGATTGTATGGTAAGAATAATCAAACATTAACAAACTTAACACAAGACTAAAATAACTGAACATAACACACTTTGCACATATGCACCCTTAGGGTATACCTCACTTGGTTGCCTCGGAAAATAATGGTCATGTCCCTCAAACGTAGGGATGACTTAGCAAAGACCCTTAATTCTAAAGTCATCATAAAGATCATGGTCTCTAACGTCCCTCGAGTTGCCTACGAGAAATGATCTTGTCCCTCGATGTTGCCTATATGATGACAATCCCTTCGAAGGCTAAGATATCTTTACATGTTGCCTTCGATGACCATAGTGTCCCTTCCGATAGTCCCTCAACATCCAATGATAGGGCTACCTACTCACTAATAGTAGGATAGCGCTGTCTAAAGGAAATGAGAAAATGAACAATCTTTTTCGAGTAGGTGGAAACTCTTAAGTACTTGCTCAAAACAATAAAAACTCTTTTTCACAAACACTTTCAAAACAATTTTCAAAAACAACTTCGTCACACTCTTGAGGGCAGATACAAGGGTTATCACGAAGTTAAACAAATTTTTTTCAAAACACACACATCTACCCCCCGTACTCAGAAACATCTCGAAAAAGGTTTTTTCTATTCTTTTTCCTTTTCCTTTGTTGGATGAAATAAAAGTTGGTGGCGACTCTTGCTTACCGCAATATTTGCGAACAAAAAACGCAAACTAGTATAACAGTCGGTTCTGCCACCGTATCACACAATTATTCTAATTGTTGTACCCCAAAATTTTTCCTCCCATTATTCAAGAAAAATTAATTCAATAGGTCTCCCCATGCTCATAGGATTCTAAATTTCTCAAGACTACTCAAGGATTGATCAGACAAACCCTCCTCCTACGCAGTTAACCTACAACTAGGGTTTTGCTTCTCTCAAGTAAAATTGGACTTCTAATGCCTCAAGTAGATTTCATGGTTTCTCATATGTCTCAAAAAATCCTCATGCCGAATTCCAAGCCTTGTAGCACAAGTTTGCTCAATCAATTAGTCAAATGATTGAAAATCAATTATATTGGGCAAAATGTCAACTTTGACCAATTTACAGTCAAACTTCAAGATTTCTGGTCAACATTAACATTTTGAAGTAGCACTCATCATTCTATTAAGGGTTGATCATGATTCATCAAGAAATATTAAGATTCATCAAAAGTCAAAAGTTACTAAATTAGGGCTTTCTTAAGGAGAAGTCTACTGAATTTGACCAAGCGTAACTTTCACATACTTAATTAGAAATTTCTCAATCAAAGCCCATTTTGAAGGAAATTCAATTCTTTACAACTTTGTCTCTCTAAGCTCAAGGCAAAAAATTCTTCATTTGAGAGATATGTCCCAAAATATTATAGGTCATTTTAAAAGTCAACAAAAAAACACTTTTTTTCAAAGCAATTTACATCAAGAAAAAGGCTTCAAATGAAAAAATGACCAACACGAAGATTGTAGGGGATATCTTGAGCTTTCCAAAGAGTCTAAGATCAACTTCATATAATAAAAAATTAGTGAGGTATGATTTGTGTAAGTTGGGAAATTTTGAGAAAATGCATGAAATCCAAATTAAGCAAATTTGAATTTTTGGGCTAATGGGCCTATCTTTTAAGGTCCAAACGTGTTCCTGATCTCATGATAGACTCTTAAATTCATTCATTTATTTTTGTGGTTTTTATTTCTTTTATTCTTGATTTTATTCAATTAAAAGCAAAATAAATAAATTAAAATACCAAGTGAATGAATCAAGGCATGAAGATCTATTTTTGAATCAAATCATAAGTCTAAAAAGATGGTGACAACTTGCAAAAAAAACGTGTAAAGATTGATTGGTACATGATTGACCCAAAAAAGAAAGATCTCATGTAAAACTTCAATCAAAGATTTTATCATGAAATATAAAAGATTGATTCCACTTTTGTTGACCTAAATCTTCCATTATAAATAAAGAACACATTCCGACCAAGGGACATACGAAAATTGCCTCAAGAACACCCTCTCAAAAATCTCAATTTTTGTTAAAACTAGGGTAAAGTCAAAACTAAAGATCCAACCACTTTCAGTCCAAGCCATACATTGCAAATCATTCACGAGGCATCTAAGGGTAAGAATAGGTCGAAAGTCATGGCCTTTGATGCTTGAAACAAGCATACTCATCTTCTCCGATTTATTTTTCTTTCAAATATTCATATAATTAATTTCATGCATCGCTAGTGTTTATTAACTGCCCAAATGAGTTCTTGTTGTTACTCAGAACAAGTTTGAATCATAAAATAGAAGCTCTAACGTGAGAATCATATTTTTCCATGGCTAGGGTAGTTTGAGGTGTCTTCTTCAAAACTCATGATACAAGTATTTTCAGGCCAAACAAATACCACCATTGGATTCGCAAGGGTCGAATCAGGGGGTAAGATCCATTTTATGGTCTAACACATGTTATTTTCCAGGTTTGAAAATTCTCTCACTAGAGAAGATGACCGGAGCTAGGGCTCCGGCACTTCCCTAGTTCACTTGCTTTATTATATATTTGATTGCTTATATTTTAATAACAGAAACGAAGCGCATCGCAGTTGGTTGAGAATAAGGCATGTAACGTGAAGGGCGTGGGTTCAATCCCTGTGTCTTACATTTATTTTTTTGTTATTTTTCAAACTAACATGCATGTTTTATATATATTAATCAATTCCTATTTCTCAAACACCAACAGGAGCTTGGCCAAGTGGCAAGCAGTGCAGTTTATTAAGCCAGGGGGCGTGTTCAACATCCACTTCATGCAGTTTTTTTTTACCCTATTTTTCTAACCTAATTTTTCTATTTTCTTTCTTAATTATTCCTTAATTATTTTTTAATTAACAATTAACTAACCTATTCTTTTTCTTAATAACTAACAAATCAGGATTAAGGTTTTAGTTAGTAATTATTTTTTTCTTATATTTTTTATTTACTAATTAATTAAATTGACTTTTTTTCTTAAAATTAAAATAAATTAGGATTTAGGTTTTAATTACTATTATTAACTTAAATTATTTTCTACGAAAAAATCATAAAACATTCTTTTTCTATTTTCTTTCTTCTTGTTATTTAATTTTCAAAGAAAATTGTATAGGTTGCATTCTTTAATTGTAATAGCATAGATTTCTTTTCTCACATTTTTTCCTAATTATTTAACTGCTCACATGATGTAATAGCGTAGGTTTACTTTCTCGCGAATTTTTATACTTATGTACCTCTCCCAAAGTCATGTAATAGCTTAGGACTTTACATTTTGTACTTTATTTTTCTGTACATATTTAACTGCTAGTAACTAGGGTTTGCATGGCAAAACTAAAACACAATCTAGAAAACCCTAATATTCAAGATAAATAACTGAATCAATACACTTCTCACAATTGCACCTCTAGGGTAACCTCTCTTGTTTATTTATGATATTGGTCATGTCCCTCGAAAGTGGGGATACTTTAGCAAAAGATCCTCGATCAATCATCATGTCCCTTTCGATTAAAGATCATAATCCCTCGATGACCCTTCGAGCTTCCTATAAAATGATCTAGTCCTTTCAAGTTACCTATAAAATGATGATAGTCCCTTTTATAGAATTTCTAAAGTATCCTTACTTGTTGCCTTCGATGACCATACGATGATCATACGCATGTCCCTTCACATCCAATAGATAGGGCTACTTAACAACTAATGGTATGGATAGTACTATCTCTAAAGGAGAAGGAAAAGAATAAGAAAGACTTTAGTGGGTAAGAAACTCTTAATTTCTCGCTCACAACTTTTCTCAAAACTTTTTTTCACACTACACTTTCAAACAAATATTTTCAAAAATAACACTTTGTCTATATTCTTGAGGACTGATACAAGAATCATTATAAAGTCAGCCTTACATTGGCAATTTCAAAATATTTTCAAACAAATCACACACACAAAGCAATATTTTTAAAATTGAGCTAAGCAATTAAGAGCCTGTAGATAACTACAGATGAAAAGGGTGCTAACATATTCCCTTTTCATAACTTACCTCCCGAACTTAAAATCTATCAAAGGTATTTCCTATTCTTTTTAACTTTCCTAAATATTGGATAAAAGAAAAGTCGGTGGCGACTCTAGCTATCCGCACATTTGGATAAAACCAAAAACTCAATTCTCCCACCATATTACAGAACTGGCGACTCTGTTGGGGATTACTACTTAAAAAAGAGGGGGTGCCTTAGAGTTTAAGATCACTTTACTTGCTTTTAATTGTATGCTATGCTTGCTTTACTTTAAGGGTTTGTTTGGGTTTAATTGCTTGTAAGATCTTACACTCGGATCTAGGGATGCCTTAGGTAAGTAATGATAGATCATAAAGGTTGTATGGCGTAGACTGATATGGTTAACATGATGGCTACAGTTAGTGTGACACTTTGGTTTGTACTGATGTTCCTTGAGTTAGTGAAGGATAACATTAGGCTTTCACGTGATGTCGTTAACACTAACTTACTTCTAGAACCTTAATTAACCCATCCTGGCCATTATAAGGTAGTGAGATAACCGGATTTGGTGCAGTCTAAGATTGATTGATACTCGAAACTATGCTCATTGAGATTTGAATTTCTGGATGTTTTGGTGGAAAGCCAGTTGTCGTGCTAAAATAAAGCCTGCGAGAAAGATTGGTGATATGAGATTCCTAGAACCCGATTACTATTTTAGGATAGGTTGAGCCAACTTAACTTCAATAGGGAATGGTACTTACCTATGGACTTCATGCAAGCTTTTAGACCTAAGGCTCTTGTGTGACTTGTGTGTGTTTGCTACTTATCTAACATTAACATGACATCATAACATCATATCATCATAACATAACATTTTCACTAACCATTTCAAGGACCTAGGGATTTATCTTTGTTCTTTGTTGTAGGTTATGGTCTCCGCTCGCAAAAACACTATTCAGAACAACATTGTAAGGGTACCTTCCTAGCCTAAGGAGTTAGTCTCAAAGGTTCTCGAAAACTCTCAATTCACCAAAATATTATTAGTTGGTACCCATAATAGAAGAGTTATCTAAGCTACTCGGAGTACCTATTCTTGATCAGACACCTTTCACCGGTTTAGAGAAAGTTCCAAAACCTAAAGATATTGCAGCAGCCTTACATCTGAAGCGGTCCGAAATTGTATCTAATTGGGAAACAAGAAGTAGAGTCAAGGGCATTTTTGATAAATTTATGATAGAGAAGGATCACTTGTTTATGTATGCTATGAGTTTTCATGCTTTCGAGGAGATCTTGGCTCTGTTAATCTATGGTTTGGTACTATTCCCTAATCCAGACCAACTCATAGATGTGAACGCCATCGAAATATTTCTTACTCGTAATCCTGTGCCTACTTTGCTTGGAGATATTTTGCATTCTCTTCACACTCATACTATAAGGAAGATAGGTACTCTTATGTGTTATATAACTTTACTATCTAGGTGGTTTATTTTGCACCTTCCCCGATCAGTGATGAAGAATGAACAAGGTTTGAGGTGGTCTTAAAGGATGATGTCACTCTCTTGTTCAGATATCTATTGGTGTTCCCGATCACTATTATTGACCATTATGGGGAATCACTTAATGTGCCACTCCTTGGCATAAGGGGAGGTATCACTTAAACCCTTCCCTAGCTCTACATCAATTTGGTTATGCTCGAAGAGACAGTTCTCATGATATGCTCATCCAGGGTATTGTATTCAATTACAAGAATAATCCTCAAGGTTATCGTCAAAGGTTTATACGTACTTAGGGCATGGTGAATAAGATTGATAGCAAGACTTTGGGACAGAAAAAATCCATCCCTCTGGAGCCCTACCTTAGATGGGTGCGATATCGTTCTCAAAATCTTATAATGCCATATCCCGTTGTCCTACCAGTGACTGTAGAGCCTGTTGCTGAAAGAGATATTCCTCATACAGTTCTTTATCCAGATATGTCTACTGACCTTGAAGAGCTACAAAAGTCTTGGATTAGAATGAAAGAAGAAAGGGACACCTTTGAGACTCAGTTCTATGCTAGTGAGAAGAAAGTATTAGAGCTGACCAAAGGCCTTCACGAAGAGCAGAGCCTTAATGCATATGTCAACAAAAAGAGGAATCGTCCATGGGAAACTTAAGTCATAATTTATTCCTTTATAACCCTTCTTTTTGTTTTCATTTTAAGCCTAAAAGGCGTTTATGACCTGAACTTACTAACAAGAATCTTTGTTGTTGTTTCCTTTTTATTAAAAAATTTAAATCCCACGAGGTCCTTGAAAACATTGCATATGCATCTACATACCATACATATCATTACATAACAGGTTTCCAAGACATGTTTTCTCATCTTCTTGCTGTTTATTTCAGCAGAAAATGGCTCTCGAACAAACAGTTAAAGATCTCCAAGCTCATAATGCCTAGTTCCAACAGATGTTCCTAAACTTAGCCAATGGGCAACAAAAACTGAAGGCGCTCATCGCCAATGGGAAGAAGAAGACAAATAAACCAATTTTCATCCTTAACATGAGAAGGAGGTCCAGAGGTCTAGTCAAGAGAGCTCAAGATCTAGATATCCCATCGGACGAAGATAACAACCAAGATGAAGATGGTAAAAGTGTTAAAACAGAAGAAAAAAAACAACCTTGGTTCTGACAAGTTTCTTGAGGAAGAGTGTGATGCGGTGGGAGAACTGACTTGAGTTTTTTGCGTTTGATCGCAAATTTCGCGGTTAGCAAGAGTCGCCACCAACTTTTATTTTATCTAAAAGGAAAGGTGAAATAGCACAGGAAAGACCTTTGAGATTGTTTCTTGAGTTCGGGGGGTAGATTATAAAAAGGGAAGGTATTAGCACCCTTTTTATCCATGGTTTTCCATGGGCTCTTAGTTACTTGATAGATCACTTGCTTTTGTTTGAAATTGTGCTTTGTGTGGTTTTTTGAAAGTATTTTGTAAAGAGGCCTTTGTTTAGGTAATCTTTGTAATGATTCTCGTTCGTAAGAATGTATACGAAGATGTTTGATCTTTTGAAAATGTTTTGAATCTTGTAAGATGTTTGAAAGTGTATGTGATTGTTTTGAAAATAGCAAGGATGTTTGTTTTGAAATGGAGCAATTAATTAGAAGCAATCTACCTACTCAAATGTCTTTCTTGTTCATTTTCTTTTCCTTTGACATTGTTGTCTTACCATTGATTTGGTAAGCAACCCTATCTTTGGATGTAAACGGGATGGGCGTGGGTCATCGTATAGCAATGATTAGCAATGTTGCAAGGTATCTTAGCATTCTTTTTGAGGGACTAAAATCATTTGTAAGAAAACTTTGAATAGCGTCATCGAGGGACTATGATCTTCTTTTTGCTTGTTTTTGCTAAGATACCTTACATGTGTAATATGCCCATTTTGTATAAGGCAACCAAGTGGGATAACCCTAGGGGTGCTTGTGTGCAAATGTTTTGATTTACATGCTTGTTTTTGTCTTGGATTAGGGTTTTCTATTTGGATTGATTTTATCTTCCCATACAAACCCTAATTACTAGCATGTTATGTAAAAGCGATAAATTGCAAAATTTAAAATTACTACGCTATTACAACATTTGTGGGGAGGGGGTATATAATTTATGAATGGGGGTTGCAATAATATAAACCTAATTAATCTATTACAACCAAATTGAATTTTTACAAGAATTGGAATATACAAGATGAATTAAATATGCAAGAATTATGAATGCAAAGAAAAAGATTTTTGTTTGGTTTCTTAATATGAAGGAGGTTTTGACCTAAAAAAAAGAGTAATTAAATTAAATTGAACTTAAGTTAAATAAAGAAATTATTTAATAATTTTTTTTATATGAAACCCTAAATCTATTTTTAGTTGATTAAAGGAGAATAAGTTTTAAAGAAAAAAAGTATTTTTATATTTTATATTTTTTGTCTTGAAAATAATATGGTGTTATAAAATATTCTTTAGTCTTTTTGATATTAAAAATATATTTTCATTAGTATAAAATAAATAATATTTTAGTTTTAATTAAAACCTTACAAGGAAATTAATAAAAGTAAATAAAGTATGATAAATAAAATAATTTTTATGTTGAAAAATGATTAAATTATATCAAAATATAAATCTATATTTTTTATACTTTTTATGATTTTTTTGGTATTTTAGAAAATATATTTAAAAGAAAAAGAAATAAATAAATAAAATAAAAATAAAATGGGCCAAGGGGTGCAAATATGAAACAGAGAGGCAATGTTAGAAAAAAAACAAGAGGCCTAATGAAATGGAGGCCCAGCGCTGCAAGAGGCAAAAAAATGTGGAAAAATGTGAGAAAATGCAAAAGGCAGCACGCTGAGGCTCGAACCCATGACCTCTAGCAATAATGTGCGCTGCCTTACCACTGGGGTGGCTGTACATCTGTTTATATAAACAAAACCATAAATATATATTAGAAACTATTTTCTGAAGGCAACTTCATCTTCAACCTTGAGCCATGGCCGGACCACCTGTATCTTCCTCATTTCTCCACAAAAATGGAAAGTTCAAACATGAAAGTTGTGGTGTTTCTTCCCACGAATTCAACCATATAACTTATGTAAACTAAAATTCAAAGATAAAATCTAATTTTACTGGCCCTAAATTGAAACCTAATTTTCTCAGAAATTTCAAATCCAAAATTCTCTATACACAGTTAATATAAATGAAAACTATGAACATGGTTAGCTTTAGAGAAAGGATATCTACATTTTATTTTCACAAATTAGGGTCAAATGATGCTTGTATGAAGAGATAGAAGTTTGACTTTTTACCTCTTGCAGCTGGAGTCGTGAATGGAGTTTGAGCAACTTTTGAGATGGATTGAGGATCTGTTTAGCTTTCCATGACCTCCTTGAGTGTATCCCAACTCTTACTTTGCCTTGAATGTCCCTGAATCTCTCTACTCAAGTCAACCTGCAAGCTTGGTTTTTGAAAATGGTGGATAGTGATGGTGGAGTTACAGTGAGGAAACAAGGGTCTGTATTGCTTTGGTATGATGTATAGAAGGTGTTTGAGTTATTAGTTTTCAAAACGCACGAGTGGAAATGAAGATCATGAGTTTTTGTTCAATACTGTATGCTAATGGTATTCTTGAACAAGTTTTTGGTTTTGGAATGTTTGAGGCAGTTTCAGGGCAATATCATTCATGTGTCAACTTTCCAATAGTGTATCTACTTATTAGCAAGAGGTTTTAAGACTTGTAACAACTCAGATTTCAAAAACCCACATGTTTTGCTTGGTTACTTGTTTTTGAAGCAAAGCTAGCAAGCATGGTTTCAAGGTGAATTACAAAGCTTGTAGGGGGGCTGAGACCTTTAAACACACTTGATCTGATTGTGTGGAGTGTGTTTATGTTGAAAGAACAAATGCAAGGCTCAATGCAAGCTGAGTTTTCATAAAGCTTGCTTTTCTAAAATGACAATGTTGCCTTTCTTCCCAAAATGGAATTAAGTTTATACAATGCATTAAATGCTTGGATTAAAGCTTCCAACAGCTGTGAAAACATTTAATTATGGAGTGAAAGTTAAGTTAGAAGCCTGCAAAGTGGGATTTTTATAGCATGCTTGAGGATTGGATGCAATGTTCTTCACAAAATGGCTTGTAACCCAAGTGACAAAACACCAACTTCATCTCTTTGATTATCCCTACTCAAGAATGATCTCAAAGAGTTCTTGGACATTTTGGAAAGCTTGCAATGTTCTCTACAACTCATATTTGAATTTATTTTGAAGATTCCCCTTGGAACTATGTGAAAAATTTCCATGAAGTTAGGTCAAAAATCTGCCTAACTAGGGCAAAATTTCACTAAGTCATTTTTAGTTCATGAGCATGTATTCACAAAATTATAACTTGAGATCCAATAATTTTTAGGAGAAGTTGTGTGAAGAAAATTTGTATATTTCATGGAGATCTACAACTTTCATGTTGGAAGTTTCCTTTGAATCATCTTGCATAATGATGAAAACTTGGCTCAAAGTTGTGAAAAAATAAGAAATTTTATATACTTAGAAAAATTTCTAAGTTAAGAAATTTCATCTTTTCAAAATAAAATCTTGAATTCTTGATTTCTTGGTGAAAAAGTTTCATGTTTTGACATGTTTTGATGAATTATGATCTTTAGAATTTGATTTTGACCAAAAAGTAAAAGTTTGACTTTTCAGTATACAATTGACTTTTGATCAGTTGACTAAAAAATTCATTTGTCAATCCAATGGACTTGTGGTGTTTTGAACCATGTAATTAGGTAAAAGTGATGCAATTGGACTCTTGAGATCAAGCCTTAACCCAATTGATCATTTTCTAGGTCAAAAACTAGAAATTGCCTTTTCCCAGTCAAAACCCTAATTTTGACCATTTTGCCCTTTTGATGATTTGATCAAATTTATTGAGGAGTTATGGTACAAACTTGGTCAAATGATACATATGAGTTTAAAATGTTGGTGTGGATAAAAAATTATGAAGTTTGACTGTAAATTGGCCATGGTTGACTTTTTCCCCAATACACCTGATTTTTAGGTCAATTGTTCAATTGACTGATCAAAAGTGTGATCCAAGGCTTGAAACTTGGCATGAGTAATCTTGGGAGTCCATAATGATCCATGAAATTCATATGGGGCCTTATAAGTTCAAAAATCCTTGTGCAATCTCAAACCCTAATTTTTAGTCATTAGTGCTTGAGGAGGTGTCCTGAGCTGATCAAACCCTAGTGCAGTCTTGATCCAAAGGAGATCTTGTGAAAATCCTTGATAAGTGAGAGGGAAAATTTTGGGGTACAACAAAGAGGAAAAGGATTATTTGGATGAACAATATCCCCTTGCGGATGAGAAGTATAAGTTGTTAGAAGAGCGTCTGAAAGCTATGGAGATCCAGAAGGTGCCTGGCTTGAACTTTGAAGAATTGGGTTTAGTCTCAGGATTCGCCATTACTCATAAGTTCAAAACTCCTACATTTTCCAAGTATGATGGTGTTTCTTGCTCAAAGCATCATTTGAGATCATATGTTCAAAAAATTCAACTACACACTACTAACAAGAAATTATGGTTGCATTTCTTTCAAGAGAGTCTGTCTGCAACATAACTAGAATGGTATTATCAACTTGAAGGTACTAATATACATACCTGGGAAGATTTGGCTGCAGCTTTCTATAAACAGTATCAATACATTTCTGATTTGTCACCAACCCGCATGCAACTACAGAGTATGTCCACGAGTTCTGAGGAAGGCTTTAAAGAGTACGCATAGAAATGGAGAGATCTTGCATGCAGAATTCAACCTCCTTTGGCTGATAGGGAATTAGTTGACATGTTCATGAGCACGCTAACTGGTCCTTTCTATAATCACCTACTTGGAAGTTCTTAAACCAGTTTCACTAAACTGATATTAATAAGAGAACGCGTTGAGAATGGAATCAGAAGCAGTTAAATTTAGGTGGCTACATCTTCGAATACTTTAAAGAAGTATTATAATGGTAAGAAAGAATCCAATTATGTGTACAACAAGAAGGGTCGTAGTAAGAGTATCCGCAACCAATCTGTGGGGGCAGTTCTGATCTCTAATCCAACGCCAGTACCACAACAACAATAACAACAAAGTAATCAGTATGGGAAGGATACACCTAGGAGACAGTTCACAAGAATCAACATGCCGTTGTCTCAAGCATTGCAACACATGTTAAAGACGGAACTGATCACATTGAAGGACACCCCTCAAAATCCTAATAGTTACTCTTCCCGTTACAATCCCAATGCAAGGTGTGCATATCATTGCAATAGTCCCGGACATGACACTAACAAATGTTAGGCTCTGAAGAATAAGATCTAAGATATGATTGACGCTAAGGAGATTACATTTTGTCCTCTTAAGACTCCTAATGTGATCACTACACCTATGCCTAATCACGATAAGGGCATTAATGCTATTGATGATGTTTCTTATGTTTCTGCCGTGAATGACTTGACTACTCCTCTGATGATTGTTAAGAAGAAGCTGCTGCAAGCTGGTTTATTTCCGAGTTGCATTGAAAGGCACTACTATTGTGTGTCCCAATCCAATGGTTGTGCACTACTGAAAGAAGGTGTTCAATGTTTGATAGATAACAGTGTAGTTCTATTTGAGAATACTCTTTCTATAGAGAGTATGTCTCAAGACCTGAAGCTTGAAGACGTGTCTGCAATTTCCTGTACTCCTGTAAGGATAACTTCTAAGGGTCTTGTGAAGATTACTGTTGAACCTAGGATTTTTCCTATGATCATTACCGCGCCTGGGACAATTCCATATTCCTATGACAAGGCTACCCCTTAAAATTATGGAGCTGATGTCTACTACTATGGAGTCAAGAAAGAACCGTTGACTGTCAAAGATAAAAATACTGAAATTACTGATCCCAATGTTGGAAATATTGTTGGGACTAGTAATGTTACCATAAGTGGAAGGGTTTTCTCTCCATAGATCTCTCCATAAGCCGTTACTACACCCGTTCGTATCACTACCACTGAATTAACTACTGAAACTCGAGGCAAAGAACATATGACTAAGCCTTCCCAGATTGAGGCACCGAAAGAGGTTACTGTTGAAGATACCTCAAAGAAAGAGATGAAAGAAGTACTAAAAATTATTTGAAAGAGTGACTATAAGATCATTGAATAGTTGGGGTAGACCCCTTTAAAATATCTATGTTATCTATGTTGTTGTGCTCTAAAGCCCATGCTCATGCTCTGGTAAAGTTCCTGAAATTTGCTCATGTGCCACAAGAAATCACTGTTTATCAGTTTGAAAATTGTGTTGCTAGCCTGAAAATTAATAATGGGCTAGGATTTTCTAACATTGACTTAACTCCCGCAGGAAGGAATCATAATAAGGCCCTGCATGTCTCTATTGAGTGTAGGGGCACTACCTTATCCCATGTATTGGTGGACATAGGTTCCTCATGGAATATATTACCAAAAGCTGCTTTAGGCAAACTTGAATATGAAGGGATTATGCTAAAACCCAGTGACATTGTGGTAATAGCTTTTAATGGTTCGAAGAGGATGGTGCTTGGAGAGGTTGATCTTCCAATTAAAGTGGGTTCCCAGGTCTTTGACTCTACTTTCTATGTGATGGACATTTGCCCAGCCTATTCTTGTTTGCTTGGATGCCCTTGGATTCATGGGGTAGGCGATGTTACTTCTACTTTACACCAAAAGTTGAAGTATCTCGTAAAAGGAAAAAAATGGTTACAGTTTGCGTCGAAGAAGAACACATGGTGAGCCAATTGAATTCCTTCAAGTATGTTGATATGGATGGTGAATTCTTCGAGACTCCTTGCCAGCCATTTGAAGTAATTCCTCAAACAAACCCTATTGACAAAGCTACTTCTACCATTCCTAAGGTTACTAGGATTCCACCAAGAATGGCTTCTCTGAAAGACGCTAAGGCCGTGATAAAAGAAGGTGGTCGCACTGTTTAAGGTCAGCTTCCAAACATCCCTTACAAGTCCGAAAAATTTGGTTTGGGTTTCCCCTCAGAAGCTCAGAGGGTTGTCCGTCGTGCTCGTGCTAATTCAGGGAGACCGCCATTTTATATCAACAACAATGGAGTTTACAAAAATCAAGTCAACTCTGTGGAAGACGCTGATAGTGACTATGACATCGACAATTGGATTTTCCCTACTACCGCCAATGGGCTTAACAATTGGAAGGTGTAGCGGTAGAAATGTTTTAAGACTAAGCCATTGGATTGACTTGACTTATACAAATCAAAATAAAAATCGCCATCGTGCTTTATTGTTTCCAAAGGAATGGGAAAAGAGCGAATAACCCAAAAGAGGGGGAAAGATTCAAGGTAAGGGGGTTGGTTATGCAAAGGGAAGGTATTAGCACCCTAAACATCTACGATACTCCGCATGAACCTCTTTGTAAAAATCTGTATATTTTGGCTATAAAATATTGTATAAAAATGGATGGTGGAGGTGAGAAAAGAAATATATTTATTTTATAATTTTTGCACCCGCCGCGGTTGTGAACCTTTAGTGCCTACGCACCACCTTTTCGTGCAATAGGGGATCAGGGTACACGTAGTTCCTCTTTTAAAAATTTTAAAACACAATTGTGTTGGTTAATTTTATGAGATAAAATATCATTGTCACTATCGTGTGGAAAACATACCTACTACCCACAATTATGAGAAAGGAGAATTTGCATCATCTCAAAGTGGAGGATATGGCCTGGATCTTAAAATCAACAATGACTCACTCAACACCCAAGTGGAAAATATCTCTCTTCACTACATGTTGTAAAAGTATAGTTGTTTGCATTACTACAAGGATTGACAAGAGTTTAATATTTTGAGAAAAGTTTAAAGATAAAAGCCAAAGTGGCAAAATGGTTTGAAATGAGATTGATTGACTTTTAGTCTTCTCACAAAAAATGTCAAGGTATTATTAAGTTGATTCGAGTTTATTTATGAAAATGTTTTGAAAATACATGGACATAAGTCCAAGTTTATTATGAAAGTGGTTCAAGTTTAAAAACAAGAAGAGTTTTCAAAAGGAGGAAGAAGATTTTTGAAATTAAAGAATATGGGAGGAGAAAAGGGACTATACTAAAGCATAAGTAGTAAAAGCTAGGGATAAGAACCATCTAACCAACAAGAAGCCAATACTTGATATTATGAGCCAATGTAGAATTCTCATTCCTTGGATTGAAACCAATCAAGCAAAAAAAGTACTAGACCTCTTGAGAGAACCAAACTTCAAATGTATTAAGTCTTCACAAAAATTGGACAGAGTATCGACTATATACGGGTGAAATCCAGATTACAAACAAAGGGTGTAATCACAAAAACCTGCACACAAAACAAACAAGCAACCCAATATCTTGAGGTAAACCTCAATAACTCCAGACAAAATAATCATATAAGATCACAAGGTCTCCAAGATAGGCCAAGGTTTCTAATCCTGAGTCCAAAAAAAAATCCCATGCTCCATAATGCCAAAGATAGTAACCAAATAGTCCAAGTACCATTAAAGATTTTTATGGTTTATGTTGATTATTAAGTATCTTAAAAAAAAAAAGCTCAAGTGAGCAAAGTAAAATGACAAGAATGTAAATGCTCAAATGAGCAAAGATGAAAATGGCATGAAATGTAAATGCTAAAACTAAATGGTACATAAAGCATAAAAAAATAAAATAAAAGCATAAAGTAAAACAAGTAAATAATTAGTGGTTAGTTGGATGACCATCTTGAAGCTTGTATTTGGAACTCATTAGAGGATTGGTAGAACCAAATCCTCCACACAACAAGTTGCATATGCTTTTTGTCAAGTATATCATCCATTTGGAATTCTCATAAGTGCAATTTAATGATCAACGATGTTTAAGTGATCCGCGTTGATCAAAGTTGTTGTAGATCCATTAGAGGATTGGTAGAACCAAAGCCTCCACATAATGAATCTCAAGGTTAATGGATTAAAGAGACCAAATTAACATACTTGGGCTTGCAAACATAAGTTTGGGCCACGAATGATCATTTATTCGAACCGGGACAAAATTTAGCGCTATGTTAAGCAACCGTAAGTAGACTTATATATAAGTCGCACCTATTTTAAGGCCGGTCAATAGCAATTTATGCACCATTTTTCTGAGACATGACATAAAGATCATGCTCCAACAACATTTAGTGCAATAAGAAGGGGATGAGATGAAGAAGGATGGGGGAGAATATACAAACCACTTTTGAATTAAATTTAATCAAACTTTTATTAAAATCATTCATCCATTTTTGTGGAGTTAAACTCAACACCATGGATCCAATGATGTTAACAAAGCTCATGATCCAAAATTTAACCCAAGATCTGCTAGAAAATAGTCACAAAATAATATTACATTTTAATCTATACAAAACGGTTTAAAAATAATGTTTAAAAATAGAAAATAAAGAGAAAAATATCAACTATGTTCAAAAATCAAGAAATAAAAAGTAAGACCATAGAAAAATAAGAAAAAAGCTCAAATAATTTTACAAATTTTTTGGTAATTTTTTAAAGTCAGAAACTATTTTTAAAATTAAAAGAAATGGGTAAAATAAACCAAAAATGATAAAAAAATAGTAAAGTCAGAAACAAAAATAGAATAAGGTCACCAATATTTGTCACAATATATCTGGATCACTCCATAATTTTTTCAGAATTTGAAAATGTATAAAAGTATTTTTAAACATTTAAAACAATTCAAATAAAGTGTAAATTTATAAAAAAAAATACCAAAACACAAAATTAAATTGTGAAAAAATAAAAATCAGAAAGAGAATAATCAAAATATTTTTTCATAATTTTTTCAGATTTTTTGGACTTAAAATGAATTTTATATGATTTTTTGAAATTTAAAACAATTAAAATATAAAAATCAGAAAAGAAAATAAAAGTAAAAATATGTGGACCATTGGATGAGAGTCATAACGTGTTAGTAATCAAATCCAAGGGATTTGGCACACTGCATATCATGGTCATTAGTGAATAAAGTACAAAATCAAATATAAATCAGATTTTCAAAAATAACAAGTGGCGCGCCATCATTGGTTGGAAGATGACACGTACGTCATCTTCAACCTCCAGCCAACGTGATTTGCAGGTCTCTTAAACTGTAAAATTAAAAGCTTAGACCTATGCTGTTCTCTTCGTCTCTTCAAGACAAAGACAACCACACCTTCACGCCAAATTTATATAAACTGTAGCTCAAGCAATTTGGTAGGAAAGTTTTGAAAAGGGATTTGAAATTTCATGGTCAAAACGTGTTTCCAGTAAAATGTAAGTGTTGCTGTTGTACCCCAAAATTTTCCCTCCCATTTTTCATCAAGATACAATCCTAGGGTTTCTCGAATATTCAATTTGGCTAAGAAATCGATCAGACAGATTCTTTTCCCAGGCAGTAAATCAGCAATTAGGGTTTTGCATTTCTCAAAAGAAAATTGTGTTTTCAAGGTTTCAAATGGTCTTCATAGGTCTTCATGTCTCCTCAAGATTTATTTAAGTCAATTTTCAAACCTCGCATTGCAAGTTTGCTAAATCAATGGTTCAGATAACTGAAAACAACTACATCGACCCAAAAATTGACCTTTTGCGAGAACAAATTCAAACGATTGTAACTTCTTCATTATTCAATATTTTTGAGAGGTTTTATTGCATATGATTCTCCTTGATGCCATATCCAATTTTTCTTCACAAATCAAGAATTTATTATGCATAAAATATTACAAAAATTCGAATGCGTTGAAAGTCGCATCATGAATTTTGACCTAATTTTAAATAACAATCGTCTGATTTCTAAGAATTGTGATTTCTTCAAATTACAGGGCTTTGAAACGATTATTTCTGTTCATGGTCATATGTGATGACACTCACAGGTTTATTTTCAAAGAATCAAAAGAAAATTGTGTTAGGAAGACTTTTAAATTATCGAATCGTCACAAGGCATTTGTTGATTTTGAAGTTTCTTAACTATATTTTACTGAAAGATTGACGATTGTTCTCAGGGCATGTTTGTCTGGACAAGATGTGAAGATTAAGACTATCATTTAAAACAACCATGATTTTGGGTTCAAGTTGACCAAATGAATCACATTCTTAAACATTTATTTTGTTTAAGAAATAGAGTACAGGGTGCAAGTTTGTTTGAAATACAAATCACAAGATCATTTGTGATTGCTTAGAATTCAAGTTATCGGACTAAAGTATTTCATTTCAAACCATTCCAATTGGAAATTTCAAAAATTCATTTAAGATACAAAGATCTGTACAAAAATCCCAACATACAAGTTTGTTCAAGGCTTTGTATTGTTACATCGCAAATAAAGGTAAATTACAAAGTTTTGTCTTATTTACAAAGAGTTACAATTTCTTGTTTTCAAAGAGAGAATGTTGTTTCTTCGTGGCTTCATCTTCAAGTAAGCCATCCAACCATCATTTACATCCAAGTCTCGCTTGCCGTTCATGAAACAAGAAAAGAAAAGTTAGCAAAAATTCAAGTGAAGTAATATGTGAAAAGAATAATTCATCATTAGGGTTTAAAACGTGGAATGATAATGTTTGTTTGTTTTATCACAATCCATTTCCCCCAATTGCAAATCACAAAAAAAGTTGCCCTTCTTGGTTCACAAAAAAGGAAAATATAAATTTGCAAGCATTACAAAGGCAAGGTCAAAACTGTAAAACAAATGAGAAATAGCAAACTGCCAAGTACAAAAACAAGCTACTGCAATAGTCCAAACAAAACAGGGATGCATTACATTTGCAGCAAGCAAGTCAACAAAGCAAGGCAGCCATATAGCAGCAAGCATGTTGTCCAAAGCCAATCAAAATAGCAAGCTGCCCAACCTGGTATACAAACAACAAACTGCAATCACAACAACATTAACACAAACCAACAAGCAAATACAACAGCCCAAACCAAAGCCACAACAGAACAAAACTGCAACAAACAAAGAAAACAAACAATATGCAAGCTAGCATTAGCTCATATCTAAAACATGCCATCATTTTCCTAATGCTACAAACCCTTCAGAATTTTAAAAAATAAGCAAAATTGCTTTTGTTTCATAGAAAGAGGAAAGATGAAAGAGATATCACTACAAACCAATGCAGTCCAAAATACTGCTATATGCCAAAAGCTCTGTCCAAATAACCTGCATCAAAACCTGTAGCCCAACATTTGCACACAAATAGCAATATGAAAATTACACTCAAAGTGTTCAAGATCAGCATACCATAATTGTTCAAAACCCTCAAAACTTTCCCTCTAATTCTTACTTCTCAGCTATTATATTCCAAAACCAAGCAGCATATCAGAGGACAGGCCAGAGAATATATAGAAAAACCAAAATAGCAGAACCAACAAGATACAAAAATCGAACCAAACATCCAAGTCCAAAAACCAGAAAACACAATCTCAGCACCACCAGAAAACACAATCTCAACACCACAAAAAAACACAATCTCAACAGCACCAGAAAACATAATCTCAACACTACCAGAAAACAAAACCAAACATAAAACATAATCAGTAAACACAAAAATCCAGTCTAGAACCTCAACCTTCCTCTCATCACAGCACCGTAACCCTTATACAAACCTCAAAAACTCATTTCAAAAATCCCTGTCAAAACTCCTCCGCTCGTAACCTCATTCCAACCCTATCATCACTTTCATTCCAACAACAACGCATATCGTCGCCATTTCTGTTCTACAAACAACAACAAGAAAACAAGGAGGGAAGAGAATAATACAAAGTGCAAAGAGGGATTCAAAACGCCATACCTAAAAACGCAGTCGACTTCGTCCATACGGTAAACCTCTAAAAAATCTTGATATTTCAAATTCAACTCCGTGAAATTTTGTGTTGTTCCCTCGTGTGAATCGTCATCACATTTGTTCTCTATTTCTTCCCGTTCCGAGAGATGCGAGGAGATTCACCATTGTTTAGATTCGTAAAGAGAGGAGTCAGAGGGAGTTGTCGAGAGAGGCGAGGAGTTTTCATGTGAAAATGGGTAATACAGTTTGAGCGATGAAAGAAGATGCTATTGTTGTAGTTGTTTCTGATTGAGAGAGAAGAAACAATGGATTTACAGAGAGAGGCCATAAGAGATTAAGGTGTTTGTAGTGAAAGGGACATCGCGATATAGAGGAGAAAGGGATTAGGGTTTTGGTCTGCTAATAATTTTTTTGCCAGTAAGAGATCAATCTGGATCCCCCCCCCCCCCCCTTTCCATCAGTACAACACGCCTCTTTTAGCGTTTTAGGGTTTCCCAATTTTTCCTTTTCCTTCTCATAACGGGGTCAGCCCATTGGGCTGCTGGCCCAATCACCCAACCATTTTAGCTTTTTGTATTATTGAAGATGCCATAATAAACGAAGGGTCAATTGGTGTAGTGGTCAGCATGCATTTGTGTGATGTAGAAGTCCTGGGTTCGAGACCCCCTGGGACTGTTTTTTTATTTTTTACTTTTTCTATTTCGTTCTTCATTTTATTGGACATAAAATTAGTAAACAAAATGATTGGGCCTTACAATTACCCCAAGCCCATCCGAAATTCATCATGCTCACCCCATTATGCTTTTTACACACTTTAATAAATTAACTTAGTTTACTTTGCTATTTTTTTTAGTTTTCATTATTTTAATTTATATTTAAATTAATTTAGACTTTATTTAATAAATATTAGAATTATCATGGTTTAGGTATAATTTAATAACTCAGAATTTTAAGTTAGCTTCAAAATATATAAAAATAGTTAATTAATCTAGAGTTTTGTAAATAATTTTGTCAATTCTTTTTATACAGTTTAATAAACTTTCTTTTAATATTTAGTTTATACATAATAAAACTCAAATAAGAATAGCATAATAGAATTTTATTTTTCTTTCAAACTTTTCCAACAAATAACAAGAATTTTACTTCCATATTTTGATAACTAATTTTTATTTCCTAGACAGTTATAACTTTAGTTAATCGCTCAAATTCGATTTGGTTGTATTGTTTGCTATTCAGACTTTTAATCGCATTCGAATCATCCCCATTTTCAAAAATTGTACCCCCATTCTCGAAAGCTCTATAATAGGCATGTATGGCAAGATTTAAAATCAATCGCTAGATAACCTAATTTCAACAAAATAACTTGAATCAAACAATCTTTTTCACACGCGCACCTCTAGGGTAACCTTGCTCGTTGCCTCAGAAACACAGTCATATCCCTCGAATATGGGACGCTTTAGCAAAGACCCCTCGATAAAAGATCGTAGTCCCTCGATGTCCCTCGATGTTGCCTTTTATAAAAAAGATCTAGTCCCATACGAAAAATTGCTAAAGCATCTCATAAGTTGCTTTCGATGATTGTACGATTGACCCGCGCCTGTCCCTTCACATCCAACGATGGGGCTTCTTACCAAATCAATGGTAAGATAGCAACATCTAATGGAAGAAGGAACGAACATTTAAGACCTTTCGAGTGGGTAGATTCACTCCTAGTTACTTGTTTACTCACGACAAAAAACGTTTTTTACACCGACACTTTCATCTCAAAAACATTTTCAAAAAGACAAAACATTTTTTAATGTTCTTATAGAGACGAGAACCATTGTAAAACATATTTCCAAAAAACACTTTCAAAAACACATTCCACGAACACATCTTTGAACTATCTTTCGAAACAAAGCTTTGTACGCGTTCTTATAGAAACGAGAACCATTACAAAGATATTTTCAAAATACTTTCAAAGCCCACACCACAAGCAAATTGTCAAAGTAAAAGTAAGTGATCTAGAGAGTAACTAAGATCCCGTAGATAACTACGGATGAAAAGGGTGCTAATACCTTCCCTCTTCATAATCTACCCCCCGAACCCGAGAAATAATCTCGAAAGGTCTTTCCTGTGCTTTTTTACCTTTCCTTTTGGATAAAAGAAAAGTCTATGGCGACTCTTGCTATCCGCACAATTGCGATCAAAATGCAAAAACATCAAGTCAGTTCTCCCACCGTATCACAGAACTGGAGACTCTGCTGGGGAATAATAATTCTAAAAGCGGGGTTACCTTAGGGTTAGATCACATTTACTTGTTTATTTACATGCTTTATATTTTGTTCTTTGTATTGGGATTGCTTTGATCCTTCACCCGGATCTGGGACACCTTTTTTAGGTAAATAACAATAGATTGTGGAAACTGTAAGGTGTAGACCGATATGTTTGAAACAATGGCCATGTTAGTGTGACGCATTTGTAGGTACCAGTATCCCTCGTGGTGAATCGAGGAGAATACGGGGCCGCTGAGTGGAGTCATGAAGCACTAACTTACTTTAGAACCCTAATTGAAAAAACTTGGCCATTAGGACATAGTGAGATAACCGGTTTCGGTGTAGAGCTGAAAATTGGTTGATACTCGATACTACACTCATTAAGGCTAGAGTTTTGTAATATCTCGGCTGCAAGAAAAGATTGATTGTGCTGAGACAATTCCTAAGAGAAAGGTCGGTGATATTGAGATCCTTTAGAACCCGATCACTATTACTAGGATAGGTTGAGCCAACTAAACTTCAAGAGGGTACTTACTTATAAAACCCCATGCAAGCCTAAAACATAAGAACTTGTTTGCTGTGTGTGTATATATTTACTTGTACAGAACATCATACACATCATAAGCATCATACGCATGCTCACTAACCATTTCAAGGATTTAGAAATTTATCTTTGTTTTTGTTTTGTAGGTCACGAATTCCGTCCGGAGGAACACCATCCAAATCAGCTTTGTAAAGGCACACCCTCAACTTCACGAGTTAGCCTCAAGAGTTCCCGGGGATTCTCCTTTTACCAAGAAATACGGTCTACTCCTCAGTTTGGCTACATCCGGTTTCCAAGAAGAAATGATGTGTGTGCTGTTCCAATTCTTTGATCCCGTACATCATTGTTTCACTTTCCCGGACTATCAGTTAGTACCTACACTGGAAGAGTTCTCTCTACTGTTAGGGGTGCCCGTGCTTGATCAGATACCATTCACCGGTCTAGAAGGGATTCCAAAACTTGAAGTCATTGCCGAAGCTTTGCATCTGAAAAGAGCTGACATCATAGCCGATTGGGAGACAAGAAGCGGGGTCAAAGGTTTCCTAGCCAAGTTTCTATTGGAGAAGGCTCGTTCATTTTGGGACGACATGGATTTCCAAGCTTTTGAAGACGTCCTGGCTCTTCTCATTTATGGTTTGGTTCTGTTCCCTAACTCGGACCAATTTATAGATGTTAATGCCATCAAAGTCTTTCTCTCTCGTAATCCCGTACCTACCTTACTGGGAGACATCTTGCATTGCCTTCATACCCGCACCATGAAGAAAAGAGGTACTCTCTTATGTTGTATCCCCATACTCTCTAAGTGGTTCACTTCACACCTACCTCAATCAACATTGAAGAACGAGCAAAGACTGACATGGTCTCAAAGGATGATGTCCATCACCATTCTGACATCTGTTGGTGTTCAAGATCCTTGGAAGATGTCTCTATTATTGACCACTGTGGAGAATTCCCTAACATACCTTTGCTTGGTATTAGGGGAGGTATCACCTACAATCTCTGCTTAGCTCTTCGACAGTTTGGGTATGCCCGAAGAGACGGGCCTCATGAGATGCTCATTCAAGGTCTGGTGTTCGACTACGACAAAGAAGACCAAGGTTATCGCTAGAGGTTTACACGAGATTAGAGAATGGTGAACAAGGTGGACAGTAGAACTTTGGGACACAAAAACTCTATCCCTCTCGAGCCTTACCTTAGGTGGGTACGGGCTCGTGCTCAGAGACTCGTGATGCCTTACCCTTCTATCCTCCCTGTTATCATTGATCCTGTTGTTGAAGGAGACGTCCCATACACTATCCTTCATCCTGACATGCCTACCTCTCCCGAAGACTTGAAAAAAGCATGGGTTCAGTTGAAGGAAGAGAGAGACACCTTTGAAGCCCAATTTTATGCCAGTGAGAAGAAGGTTCTGGAACTCACCAATCAGCTTCATGAAGAACGAAATCTAAATGCCTACATCGCGCCAAAGAGGATGCGTTCAACCTTTTTGCCTTAAGAGTTTTTTTTGTATTTTGTTTCTTTCATTGTAAGCCCAAAGAGGCATGATGTACTCAAACTTGGATTTATTAATATAATGTGTGTTCTTTTTTTGGTTTGAACAAATTTAAATCTCTAATTTCCTTGAAATCATTTGGATATTGCATCTTCATTCATCATAACATCATACAGGTTTCTTACAACAGGTCTCCTTATCCTTCTACAGTTTATTTCAGTGAGATGGATATTGAACAGACAGTGAAAGATCTTCAGGCGCAGAACATCCAGTTTCAACAAATTCTCTTGACTCTGACAAAAGGACAAGAGGAGTTGAAGACTCTACTGGCAAAAGAAAAGAAGAAGAAAGCAAAGAAACCACCCGGTATTGTGATCATGGGAAGAAGGTTCCAAGGATAAGCCAGACGGGCTTTAGACTTTGCAACATCATCGGGTGAAGGAGATAATCAAGAAGACAGGACCAAGGAAGTGAACAACAACCCAACATCCGAAGAAGAGGAAGAACCTGACTATTCTGAGGAGCAGTATCCTCCCACTAATAAATACAAAGAGCTAGAGGATTGTTTGAATGCTATGGAGGTCCAGAGGGTACCTGGATTGGATTTTGAAGAGTTAGGACTTGTCTCAGGGGTTTTCATCATGCAGAAATTCAAGGTCCCCACTTTCGCTAAATATGATGGTGTCTCTTGCCCGAAGCTGCATTTAAGGTCATACGTCAGAAAGATTCAACCCCAGAATCTATGGGTGCATTTTTTCCAAGAGAGCTTGTCAGGGACGCATTTGGATTGGTTCTATCAGTTGGAAGGGACCAATATTCGCAATTGGGAAGATTTGGTTGCCGCCTTCTATAAACAATACCAGTATAATGCTGGCTTAGCTCCAACTCGGACGCAATTGCAAGGCATGTCTATAGGTGCAGGTGAAGGTTTCAAAACCTATGCTCAAAAATGGAGGGATCTCGCAGGCAGAGTCCAACCCCCTCTATCTGATAGAGAATTAGTGGATATGTTCCTAGGAACCTTGTCAGGTCCATTCTTCAACCACCTGATAGGAAGTTCCTCAGCTGGGTTTACTGAACTAATCATGACTAGTGAGCAGGTCGAAGCCGGTATAAAAAGTGGCAAAATTCAAAGAGATGCATCCTCGAGCATGATGAAGAAACCCTTTGTTGGAAAGAAGGAGGTCAGTGCTGCATATGACCATAGGAATCAAAACAAAACTGAACGTCGCCCGACGGTAAGGGCTGTTATGATTTCTAATCATGTGCCAAATCAACAGCGAAATTATCAGCGCAAGCCATAAGCGCCCATGAGACGGTTCACCCGGATCAATATGACCATGTCCCAAGTCTTGCCGCACCTTTTGAAGATTAATCTGGCAACTTTAAAAGAAGCTCCCAAGAACCCCAACACTGCTTCGACTCGCTACAACCCGAACGCTCGATGTGCCTATCATTCTGAAAGCCTGGGGCATGATACAAAAGATTGTTGGGCCTTGAAGAATAAGGTACAAGACCTTATCTATGCGAAAGAGATTGAGTTTGATCCCCCAAAAATGCCTAATGTAATAACGGCGCCAATGCCTAGACATGGTCAAGGTGTCAACGCCATTGGTGATGATCGTTTTGTATCCTTCGTGAATGACTTAAATACTCCTCTGTTAACCATTAAACATAATCTGTTGCAAGCCGATCTGTTCCCTGGCTGTGATAAGAATTGTCACTTATGCAAGTCTCTACCAGATGGCTGTTTGTTACTAAAGATAGACGTTCAACGCTTGATGACTAGCAAAGAAATCTTATTTGAAAAGATTCCTCTTACCAGAACTTCTTATCAAGATGTATCAATAATCACCATTTCCAACAATCCTCCTGGGGTCTCCACCAAAAGACCCGTCAGGATTGCATTTGTTCCAAGGTCTACACCTCTAATCATCACTATGCCAAGACCAATATCATACTCCTCAGATAAAGCTGTTCCCTGGAACTATGGGGCTGGCGTCTATTACTATGGCGTCAAGCAAGATCAGTTGGCCGACAAAGAAGAAGTTGCGAGAGATACTGATCCTGACATCGGTAATATCACTGGGACTAGTAAGATAACAAGAAGCGGAAGCGTCTTCTCACCCGAGATTTCTCCAAGGACCGTTGCTACTCCTGTGATCATTCCCACTACCACTCCTACCAACACTCTCAATGATACCCCTATTGTTATCCCTGCTATCGAGACAAGGGGGCACAGGGGTCTTGAATGAGCCTGTCCAAGCGAGAGAGCGTCCCGAGATCATCCTTGAAGCTTCTAGAAAGGAGATAGAAGAATTATTGAAGATAATCAAGAAAAGTTACTACAACATCGTAGAACAGTTGGGGAAGACCCCCTCGAAGATATCATTGTTGTCATTACTTTTGTGTTTTGAGGCCCATGCCAAGGCATTGGTAAATTTTCTCAAGACCGCCCACGTTCCCCAAGAGACCTCCATCGACCAATTTGAGAATTGTATGGCCAGTCTAATTGCTGATAACTGATTAGGCTTTTTCGGCGCTGATTTAACTTCTAAGGGAAGGAAGTACAACAATGCCTTGCATGTTTCCATTGAATACATGGGCACCACACTTGCCCATGTTCTGGTGGATACCAGCTCATAATTGAATGTTTTGCCCAAAAACACTCTCGGCCGACTGGACTGCGAGGGACTCACCTTAAAACCTAGCAATATCATAGTGAGGTCCTTTGATGGTTCTAAGAGGACAGTGCACGGAGAAGTTAATATCCCCATAAAAGTAGGAACTCAGACTTTTGATTCAACTTTCTATGTGATGGATATTCGCCCTTCATACTCTTGTCTGTTGGGTCGACCCTGGATCCATGGTGTTGGTGCCTTCACTTTTACCCTATATCAAATGCTAAAATACCCAATCAAATAAAAAATTGTCGCAGTTCACAGGGAGGAGGAGTACATGGTTAGCCACCTGAACTCTTTCAGGTATGTTGAAATGGATGTTGAATTCATTGAGACTCCGTGTCAGAATTTTGAGGAGGTTCCACAAACAGTTGCGGCAACCAAGTCTACTCCCAAAGTTCTGAAGATTACCAGACCTCCACTGAAGATGGCCTCTTTGAAAGATGCCAGAGCAGTAGTTGAAGAAGGCGGGTGTACCATTTGGGGTCAACTTTCAGATTTTCCTTACAAGTCTGATAAATTTGATTTGGGATTCACTACAGAGGCCTAAAGAGCTATTCCAAATTCTCGCGCCGGGGGACCACCTTTGCATATCAGCAATCAGGGAGTCAATGCAGTAGAAGACAATGATGGCAGTTGTGATATGGACGAGTGGATTTTTTGAACCGTCAGCGGAGGACTCAATAATTGGGAGGCCAAAGATTTCATTCCTATTACTTTTATTCAAGAGTAATTGTCTTTTAATGTTTTCAGGCTTGTAATATTTAAACAATTCAGACTTTTTAAAACCTTGTGTCTTACCCGAGGCACAACGGTCCATTTGTGAGGGTTGTCACTTCATTCTCATATGTCATCAATGAATCATGGACGTTTTTGCATACAAATTTTGTGCTCTCTGTCTTTCTTTCTTACATTCTATTTCTTTCAAAGGTAGCTATGCTCTTACACACACTCACATATTAAAATGCAGATCTACATCCACTAAGGATCCCATGGGTAACGGTTCTCTATGGCCTATTATGACTTTTAAAATCTGATCTACCAAGCCGAAGACGAAGGTGAGGAAGATTGTGAGGTGCCAGGGGAATTGGCCAGGTTGTTGCAACAGGAAGAAAGGACTATTTAGCCTCACGAAGAGCCGGTTGAAATAGTTAACTTAGGTACTGAGGAGGACAAGAAAGAAGTCAAGGTGGGTGCCAATCTGGAACCCAGTATCAAAGAGCGCCTGATTCAGTTGCTGCACGATTGTGTTGAGGTCTTTGCCTGGTCGTATGAAGACATGCCAAGACTTGATACAAACATTGTGATACATCATCTTCCTATAAGAGAAGATTGTCCTCCAGTAAAGCAAAAGGTTCGCCGCATGAGGCCTGATATGTCAGAAAAGATTAAAGAAGAAGTCATGAAGCAATTCAATGCTGGATTCTTGGCTGTCACCTCTTATCCCCAATGGGTTGCCAATGTTGTTCCCGTGCCCAAGAAAGATGACAAAGTGCGAATGTGTGTGGACTACAGAGATTTGGATAGGGCAAGCCCCAATGATGACTTCACGCTCCCCCACATTGATATTCTGGTTGACAATACGGCACTACACAAAGTGTTTTCCTTCATGGAAGGTTTCTCAGGCTACAACCAAATCAAAATGGCTCCTGAGGATATGGAGAAAATAACCTTTGTTACACAGTGGGGCACATTCTGCTATAAGGTCATGCCATTCGGACTGAAGAATGTTGGGGCAACCTATCAACGTGCCATGGTAGCTCTATTTCACGACATGATACATCACGAAATAGAGGACTACATGGGCGATATGATAGCAAGATCTCAAATGGAAGAAGAGCATCTCGATCATTTACAAAAGCTGTTTGAGAGGCTGAAGAAATACAAACTGAGGTTGAACCCAAATAAATGCACGTTTGAGGTACGGTCTGGTAAACTCCTAGGCTTTGTCGTCAGCAACAAAGGTATCGAGGTTATTCCTGCTAAGGTTAAAGCGATACAAGAGATGCCTTTTCCTCGCACTGAGAAGGAAGTTAGAGGATTTTTGGGACGTTTGAATTACATTTCCAGATTCATTTCTCACCTACAGCTACTTGTGAACCAATCTTCAAATTTTTGAAGAAAGATCAAGTAGTCAAATGGAATGAAGAATGCCAAGTTGCTTTTGATAAAATTAAAGAACACTTACAAGAGCCTCCTGTGTTGTTGCCACCCGTCGAGGGAAGGCCATTGATCTTGTGTTTGACTGTTTTAGAAAACTCAATGGGGTGTGTGTTGGGGTAGTATGACGAGTCTGGCCGAAAAGAGCATGCTATTTATTACCTGAGCAAAAAGTTTACCGACTATGAAACAAGATATTCACTGCTCGAGAAAACTTGTTGTGCTCTGGCATGGGCTGCTCGCCGGCTAAGACGGTATATGCTGACCCATACTACTTTGTTGATATCTAAAATGGATCCAATAAAACACATCTTCGAGAAGTTCTCTCTCTCTGAGAGAATAGCAAGATGGAAGATGATCCTGAAGGAATATGACATACAATATATTACCCAAAAAGCAATAAAGGGCAGTGCACTGGCTGATCACTTTGCTCATCAAGCTGTGGAAGACTACCAATCCATGAAGTTTGAATTCCCAGATGAGGACATCATGACAGTAAACAATTGTGAAGAGATTAAACCATATAACGGACCTGAACAAGGATCCAGGTGGATTCTGTTTTTTGATGGGGCATCGAACGCACTTGGCAATGGTATTGGTGATGTACTCGTATCTCCTTAAGGGTGTCATACTTCCTTTACCGTAAGACTCTGCTTCGATTGTACAAACAACATGGCAGAGTATGAAGCATGCATCTTTAGTCTCAGAGCTGACATAAATTTGGGGATCAGATCTTTGAGTGTGTTCGGAGATTCAGCTTTAGTCATCAGTCAGATCAAAGGGGAATGGGACACCAAACACCCTAACCTTATCCCTTACAAAGAACATGTTTTGACATTTTTGCCACATTTTGAGAAAATTACCTTCGAGCATTTCCCACGAGAAGAAAATCAGCTAGCAGACGCACTAGCTACAATGTCATCTATGTTTAAACTTAATTGGGATAACGAGGCTCCCTGGATCACCATTGGACGAATGGATGAACCAGCACACTATCACGAGATTAATACTGAAGAAGTAGTGGACCAACCCTGGTTTCACGAAGTCAAGAGGTATCTCGAGTCTCAAGAATATCTGGAAGGAGCTTCAGTTAATGATAAGAAATTCTTAAGAAGATTCTCGGCTAAGTTCTTCCTTAGTAACGACATTTTGTACAAACACAATCATGACTCTGTATTAATTCGGTGCGTAGACAAAGTTGAAGCTGAAAGGATCATGGCTGAATTGCACGAAGGCACTTTTAGTACCCATTCTAGTGGGCATACGATGGAAAAGAAAATCCTACGGGCAGGCTATTATTGGTCTACCATGGAAGCAGATTGCTATCAACACTCTCGGACTTGCCATAAGTGTCAGATTTATGCTGATAAAGTGCATGTACCTCCGATTCCTATGAATGTCTTGACGGCTCCTTGGCCCTTTGCTATGTGGGGAATCGATATGATTGGGGAAATCAAGCCAACGGCCTCCAATGGACACCGCTTCATCTTAGTGGCCATCGACTATTTTACAAAGTGGGTTAAGGTAACTTCCTTCGCTTTTGTTACCAAGAATGTTGTCGCCCGGTTCATCAAACAAAATCTCATATGTCGGTACGGTATCCCAAGAGAGAATCCTCACCGATAATGGTACGAATCTAAACAACATTATGATCACCGCCTTGTGCAATCAATTCAAGATCCAGCATCACAATTCTTCCCCTTACCGGCCAAAGATGAATGCATTGTAGAAGCCGCTAACAAAAACATTAAGAAGATCATACAGAAAATGACAGTCACATACAAATACTGGCATGAGATGCTACCATTCGCTCTCCACGGGTATCGTACCACAACTCGCACATTAACCTGGGCAACACCTTATTCTCTGGTATACAGCATGGAGGCTGTCTTACCTATTGAGGTCCAGATCCCCTCTCCGAGGATTATGAAGGATGCTGGGCTGAACGAAGAAGATTGGATCCATACTCGACTTGATCAACTGAACTTAATTGATGAGAAAGGCTTACTGCTGTTTGCCATGGTCAAATGTATCAGAAACGAATGATCAAGGCATTCAACAAAAAGGTCAGACGCCAAGTGTATTAAGTCGTGGATCTGGTGATCATGTGCATCATATTGCCGCAAGGTGATCTCAGGGGAAAATGGACTCCTACATACGAAGGACCATTTGTGATAAAAAACATATTCTCAGGTGGAGAAATGATCTTGACCACTATGGATGGTGACGACCTTCCACACCTTGTAAACGCGGACATAGTTAAAAGATACTACGCATAGACAAGGACCCGCTAGGTCGACTGACCTAGGCAAAAATTAGGGCATCCCAACGAACCAAAAGGTTTGGGCAAAAATTAGGGATAAAATACAAAAAGAAATTTGTACACCCGGCAAGCTGAAAACCCGAAAGGGCAGCTTGGGAAAAAAAGAGTATCCTGGTGGATTGAAAACCCGAAAGGACGGTCTAGGCAAAAGTTAGGGAATTAAAGTGCATGACTATGTCCCGTTGGATCATCTTACAGACAATCTTCATCATCGATCAACCAGCTCAATACGGTTTTAATCAATCCAATCAGCTTCGCCAAGGTGACAAGTAGACAAGACACTCATAGACATGAAGACTATGGCATAATGGGAACCCCATGGGATTATTTCACATAGCTATCTTTTCTTTATATCAATTTTCATTGACTACGACGACATTCTCTTACTAGAATGCTCGTCTCGTTGTACAAAAAGACTTATTCAAGTTAATACAAAGATATCCCTTTTGAAAGTGTAAAACTATTTGTTTTTCTTATTTCGGTGTTTTGTTCACAAAAACATCCAATGATTTAATTTTGAACATATGCATTTGAACGTGATTACTATTTACAAATGAACAGAAAATAGAAAGACAATCACTAATGGATTTAAGAAAAAGGATAATATCTTTAGGCTATTTCATAAAATCCTCGTAGGTACTTTCCCAAGCAAGAGCGGAAACAAGGACATCCTACTACAGGATCACTAGCGTATCCCCAGTATGCAGCCTAGTGTTATCAAGCGCTCTCATATCCCTGACAGAGCAAAACCTCCAACTACCACTCCAAAGGTTCCCCAGTGAAAGTCGGTAGGTTTCTCAGGATTCTACAGCAGGATTTCACGAAGTCCACAAGCAATGCACGGCGTCCCCCTTCCATAACAAAGTTTATTTCTCTAACAAAAGGGAAACTCATCCATCAAATGCTTTAACTTCAACAAAGTATAGAGACTTACACTCCTCTTTCCCAGCAGTACTCAGGGATTTATTTTCCCCGACTCCAACAACACTACGACATGAACAATCTTTATGTCCATACATTTGCATTCATACGTCATAGCATTGACAACACACGTACATAAAGTGCAATCTCCTTTATTTTGAGGAAACAACATCATACCATGCATTGCATACATCATAGCATTACATACAATTAACTCTTCACCTTTTCAGGAAAGAATCAATAGACAGGAAATTATCATCCATAAATTTCCGACAGACAAATATTTTCAACAAGTCAATTACAGATCAATTCCCGAGAAAGAATTGGTCGAACATCTGTATAGCAAACATTTGCTTCGAACTTCTGCTGGTTCAGTTTAAATCTCTCAACCGTTTATTCTGATTCTTCTCCAAATTTTTACTGGTTCAGATAAATCTCTCAACGGTTTATGCTGATTCTTCTCCAGATTTTTACTGGTTCAGATGAATCTCTCAACGGTTTATTCTGATTCTTCTCCAGATTTTTACTGGTTCAGATAAATCTCTCAATGGTTTATTTTGATTCTTCTCCAGATTTTTACTAGTTCAGATGAATCTCTCAACGGTTTATTCTGATTCTTCTCCAGATTTTTATTGGTTCAGATAAATCTCTCAACGGTTTATTCTGATTCTTCTACAGATTTTTACTGGTTCAAATAAATCTCTCAACGGTTTATTCTGATTCTTCTCCAGATTTTTACTGCTTCAGATAAATCTCTCAACAATTTATTCTGATTCTTCTCCAGATTTTTACTGGTTCAGATAAATCTCTCAACGGTTTATTCTGATTCTTCTCCAGATTTTTACTAGTTTAGATAAATCTCTCAATGATTTGTTCTGATTCTTCTCCAGACCCTGTCGGTTCAATTTAAATCTCTCAATAGTTTATCTGATTCTTCTCTTGATTTTTACTGGTTTAGATAAATCTCTCAATGTTTTGTTCTGATTCTTCTCCAGATTCTTGATGGTAGACAATTTCCTCTAGTTCAGATAAATTACACCAAGATTTATTCTGATGCTTCCCAGTCAAGGTTAATCCAAGACCTCTCTTAGTTCAGTATTAAATCGCTCCAAGATTTATTCTAATTCTTTCCAGTCAAACAACATCAATACTTCTGCTAATATCAGTTTAAATCAACCAAAGTTTTATTCTGATTTTCTTTTCCGGTTAAAGTCAAGACCAGACTTAGTCCATTTCTGTCAACAATCACCTTTGGAAGGCATCTATAAGCCCATCTCCTACAACTCTCCATCATTTCTCCAAATGGCATCTTTAATCCCATTCCCTACACAATCAACCAGCGCAGCATCAAGTGCAAAATTTTGGGCACTCTAATGTTCAATCATCTTCCACTTTCAAGCTACGAACGACGAACATGTCGATCTTACTTTTCAAGTTTAAGAAGATTGAACAGTGGCAGCTGTTGTACCCCAAAATTTTCGCTCCCATTTTTCATACAAGATAAAATCCTAGGGTTTCTCGAATATTCAATTTGGCTCAGAAATCGATCAGACAGATTCTTTTCCCAGGCAGTAAATCTACAATTAGGGTTTTGCATTTCTCAAAAGAAAATTGAGTTTTCAAGGTTTAAAATGGTCTTCATATGTCTTCATGTCTCCTCAAGATTTATTTAAGTCAATTTTAAAACCTCGCATTTCAAGTTTGCTCAATCAATGGTTCAGATAACTGAAAACAACTACATCGACCCAAAAATTGACCTTTTGCGAGAACAAATTCAAACAATCATAACTTCTTCATTATTCAATATTTATGAGCGGTTTTTCTTGCATATGATTCTCCTTGATTCCATATCCAATTTCTCTTCACAAATAAAGAACTGATTATGCATAGAAGAACACCAAAATTCGAATGCGTTGAAAGTCGCATCATGAATTTTGACCTAATTTCAAATAACAATCGTCTGATTTCTAAGAATTGTGATTTCTTCAAATTACAGAGCTTTGAGACGATTATTTCTGTTCATGGTCATATGTGATGACGCTCACAGGTTTATTTTCAAAGAATCAAAAGAAAATTGTGTTTGGAAGACTTTTAAATTATCGAATCATCACAAGGCATTTGTTGATTTTGAATTTTCTTAACCACATTTTACTGAAAGATTGATGATTCTTCTTAGGGCATGTTTGTCTGGACAAGATATGAAGATTAAGATTATCATTTAAAATAATCATGATTTTGGATTAAAGTTGACCAAATGAATCACATTCTTAAACATTTATTTTGTTTAAGAATTAGAGTACAATGTGCATGTTTGTTTGAAATACAAATCACAAGATCATTTGTGATTGCTTAGAATTCAAGTTACCGAACTAAAGTAATTCATTTCAAACCATTCCAATCGGGAATTTCAAAAATTCATTTAAGATACAAAGATCTGTACAAAAATCCCATCATACAAGTTTGTTCAAGGCTTTGTATTGTTACATCGCAAATAAAGGTAAATTACAAAGTTTTGTCTTATTTACAAAGAGTTACAATTTCTTGTTTTCAAAGAGGGAGTGTTGTTTCTTCGTGGCTTCATCTTCAAGTAAGCCATCCAACCATACTTTGCATCCAAGTCTCGCTTTCCGTTTATGAAACAAGAAAAGAAAAGTTAGCAAAAATTCAAGTGAAGTAATATGTGAAAAGAATAATTCATCATTATGGTTTACAACTTGGAATCAGAATGTTTGTTTGTTTTATTACAATCCATTTCCCCCAATTGCAAATCACAAAAAAAGTTGCCCTTCTTGGTTCACAAAAAAGGAAAATAGAAATTTGCAAGCATTAAAAAGTAAAGGTCAAAACTACAAAACAAATGAGAAAAAAGAAACTGCCAAGTACAAAAACAAGCTACTGCAACAGTCCAAACAAAACAGGGTTGCATTACATTTGCAGCAAGCAAGTGAACAAAGCAAGGCAGCCATATATCAGCAAGCATGCTGTCCAAAGCCTGCAAAGCCAACCAAAACAGCAAGCTGCCCAACCTGTTATACAAACAGCAAACTGTAATCATAGCAGCATCAACACAAACCAACAAGCGAATACAACAGCCCAAACAAAAGCCACAACAGAATAAAACTGCAACAAACAAAGAAAACAAACAATATGCAAGCTAACATTAGCTCATATCTAAAACATGTCATCATTTTCCTAATGCTGCAAACCCTTCAGAATTTTAGAAAATAAGCAAAACTGCTTTTGTTTCATAGAAATAGGAAAGAGGAAAGATGAAAGAGATATCACCACAAACCAATGCAGTCCAAAATCCTGCTATATGCTAAAAGCTCTGTCCAAATAACCTGCATCAAAACCTGTAGCCCAACATTTGCATACAAATAGAAATATGAAAACTAAACTCAAAGTTTTCACGATCAGCATACCATAATTGTTCAAAACCCTCATAACTTTCCCTCAAATTCTTACTTCTCAACTATTATATTACAAAAGCAAGCAGCATATCAGAGGATAGGCCAGAGAATATATAGAAAAACCATAATAGCAGAACCAACAATATACAAAAGTCAAACCAAATAGCCAAGGCCAAAAACCAGAAAACACAATCTCAGCACTACTAGAAAACACAATCTCAACACAACCAGAAAACACAATCTCAACACCACCAGAAAACATAATCTTAACACTACCAGAAAACAAAACCAAACAGAAAACAGAATCAGTAAACACAAAAATCCAGTCCAAAACCTCAACCTTCCTCTCATCACAGTGTCGTAAACCTTATCCAAACCTCAAAAACTCATTTCAAAGATCCCTGTCAAAACTCCTCCGCTCGTAACCTCATTCCAACCCTATCATCACTTTTATTCCAACAACAACGCATATCGTCACCATTTATGTTATACAAACAACAACAAGAAAACAAGGATGGAAGAGAATAATACAAAGTGCAAAGAGGGATTCAAAACTCCATACCTGAAAACATAGTCAACTTCGTCCATACGGTAAACCTCTAAAAACTCTTGATATTTCAAATTCAACTCCGTGAAATTTTGTGTTGTTCCCTCGTGTGAATCGTCATCACATTTGTTCTTTATTTCTTCCCGTTCCGAGAGATGCGAGGAGATTTAACATCGTTTAGATTCGTAAAGAGGGGAGTCAGAGGGAGTTGTTGAGAGAGGCGAGGAGTTTTCATGAGAAAATGGGTAATACAGTTTGAGCGATGAAAGAAGATGCTATTGTTGTTGTTGTTGTTGTTTCTGATTGAGAGAGAAGAAACAATGGATTTACAGAGAGAGGCCATAAGAGATTAAGGTGTTTGTAGTTAAAGGGACATCGCGATATAGAGGAGAAAGGGATTAGGGTTTTGGTTTGCTAATCATTTTTTTCAGTAAGAGATGAATCTGGATTTTCCCCCCTTTCCATCAGTGCAACACGCCTCTTTTGGCATTTTAGGGTTTCCCAATTTTTCCTTTTCATTCTCATAACCAGGTCAGCCCATTGGGATGTTGGCCTAATCATCCAACCATTTTAGCTTTTTGTATTATTGAATATGCCATAATAAACGAAGGGTCAATTGGTGTAGTGGTCAGCATGCATTTGTGTGATGTAGAAGTCCCAAGTTCGAGAACCCCTGGGACTGTTTTTTTCTTTTTTACTTTTTCTATTTCTTTCTTCATTTTATTGGACATAAAATTAGTAAAAAAAATGATTGGGCCTTACAATTACCCCAAGCCCATCCGAAATTCATCATGCTCACCCCATTATGCTTTTCACACACTTTGATAAATTAACACAGTTTACTTTGCTATTTTTTTAGTTTTCATTATTTTAATTTATATTTAAATTAATTTAGACTTTATTTAATAAATCTTAGAATTAGCATGGTTTAGGTATAATTTAATAACTCATAATTTTAAGTTAGCTTCAAAATATATAAAAATAGTTAATTAATATAGAGTTTTGTAAATAATTTTGTCAACTCTTTTTATACAGTTTAATAAACTTTCTTTTAATATTTAGTTTATACATAATAAAACTCAAATAAGAATAACATAATAGAATTTTATTTTTCTTTCAAACTTTTCCAACAAATAACAATAATTTTACTTCCATATTTTGATAACTAATTTTTATTTCCTAGACTATTATAACTTTAGTTAATTGCTCAAATTCGATTTGGTTGTATTGTTTGCTATTTAGACTTTTAATCGCATTCAAATCATCCCCATTTGCAAAACTTGTACCCCTATTCCCGAAAGCTCTGTAATAGCGTAGAATTTCCATTTCGCAATTTACTGTATACTTTATAGTAATTAGGCATGTATGGCAGGATTTAAAATCAATCGCTAGATAACCTACTTTCAACAAAATAACTTGAATCAAACACACTTTTTCACACGCGCACCTTTATGGTAACCTCGCTCATTGCCTCGGAAACGCAGTCATGTCCCTCGAATATGGGACGCTTTAGCAAAGACCCCTCGATAAAATATTGTAGTCCCTCGATGTCCCTCGATGTTGCCTTCGATAAAAAAGATCTAGTCCCTTACGAAAAATTGCTAAAGCGTCTCATAAGTTACTTTCTATGATTGTACGATTGACCCACGCCTGTCCCTTCACATCCAACAATGGGGCTTCTTACCAAATCAATGGTAAGATAGCAACATCTAATCGAAGAAGAAAAGAACATTTAAGACCTTTCGAGTGGGTAGATTCACTCCTAGTTACTCGTTTACTCACGACAAAAAACCTTTTTTACACCGACACTTTCATCTCAAAAACATTTTCAAAAATACAAAAAATTTTGTAATGTTCTTATAGAGACGAGAACCATTGCAAAACATATTTCAAAAAAACACTTTCAAAAACACATTCCATGAACACATCTTTGAACTATCTTTTGAAACATAGCTTTGTACGCTTTCTTATAGAAACAAGAACCATTACAAAGATATTTTCAAAATACTTTCAAACCCCACACCACAAGCAAATTGTCAAAGTAAAAGTAAGTGATCTAGAGAGTAAGTAAGAGCCCGTAGATAACTACGGATGAAAAGGGTGCTAATACCTTCCCTCTTCATAATCTATCCCCCGAACCCGAGAAATAATCTCGAAAGGTCTTTCCTGTGCTTTTTTACCTTTCCTTTTGGATAAAAGAAAAGTCGGTGGCGACTCTTGCTATCCTCACAATTGCGATCAAAACGCAAAAACATCAAGTTAGTTCTCCCACCGTATTACAGAACTGGCGACTCTGCTGGGGAATAATAATTCTAAAAGCGGGGTTACCTTAGGGTTAAATCACTTTTACTTGTTTCTTTGCATGCTTTATATTTTGTTCTTTGTATTGGGCTTGCTTTGATACTTCACCTAGATCTGGGACACCTTTTTTAGGTAAATAGCAATAGATTGTGGAAACTATATGGCGTAGACCGATATGGTTGAAATAATGGCTATGTTAGTGTATTTGTAGGTACCAGTATCCCTCGTGGTGAATCGAGGAGAATACGGGGCCGCTGAGTGGCATCATGAAGCACTAACTGACTTTAGAACCCTAATTGAACAAACTTGTCCATTAGGACGTAGTGAGATAACCGGTTTCGGTGTAGAGCTGAAAATTGGTTGATACTCGATACTACACTCATTAAGGCTAGACTTTTGGGATATCTCGGCCGCAAGAAAAGATTGATTGTGCTGAGACAATGCCTAAGAGAAAGGTCGGTGATATTGAGATCCTTTAGAACCCGATCACTATTACTAGGACAGGTTGAGCCAACTAAACTTCAAGAGGGTACTTACTTATAAAACCCCATGCAAGCCTAAAATATAGGAACTTTTTTGCTGTGTGTGTATATATTTACTTGTACATAACATCATAAACATCATAAGCATCATACGCATTCTCACTAACCATTTCAAGGATTTAGAAATTTATCTTTGTTTTTGTTTTGTAGGTCATGAATTCCGTCCAGAGGAACACCATCCGAATCAACTTTGTAAAAGCACACCCTCAACTTCAGCAGTTAGCCTCAAGAGTGCCCGGGGATTCTCCTATTACCAATAAATACGGTCGTCTCCTCAGTTTGGATACATCCGGTTTCCAAGAAGAAATGATGTGTGTGTTGTTCCAATTCTTTGATCCCGTACATCATTATTTCACTTTCCTGGACTATCAGTTAGTACCTACACTAGAAGAGTTCTCTCTACTCTTTGGGGTGCCCGTGCTTGATCAGATACCATTCACCGGTCTAGAAGGGATTCCAAAACCTGAAGTCATCGCCGAAGCTTTGCATTTGAAAAGAGTTGACATCATAGCCAATTGGGAGACAAGAAGCAGGGTCAAAGGTTTCCTAGCCAAGTTTCTATTGGAGAAGGCTCGTTCATTTTGGGAAGACATGTATTTCCAAGCTTTTGAAGACGTCCTGGCTCTTCTCATTTATTGTTTGGTTATGTTCCCCAACTCGGACCAATTCATAGATGTTAATGCCATCAAAGTCTTTCTCTCTCGCAATTCCGTACCTACCTTACTGGGAGACATCTTGCATTGCCTTCATACCCGCACCATGAAGAAAAGAGGTACTCTCTTGTGTTGTATCCCCCTACTCGCTAAGTGGTTCACTTCACACCTACCTCAATTAGCATTAAAGAACGAGCAAAGACTGACATAGTCTCAAAGGATGATGTCCCTCACCCATTCTGACATCCGTTGGTGTTCAAGATCCTTGGAAGATGTCTCTATTATTGACCGCTATGGATAATTCCCTAACATCCCTTTGCTTGGTATTAGGGGAGGTATCACCTATAATCCCTGCTTAACTCTTTGACAGTTTGGGTATGCCCGAAGAGACTGCCCTCATGAGATGCTCATTCAAGGTCTGGTGTTCGACTACGACAAAGAAGACCAAGGTTATCGCCAGAGGTTTACACGAGTTTGGAGAATGGTGAACAAGGTGGAGAGTAGAACTTTGGGACACAAAAACTCTATCCCTCTCGAGCCTTACCTTAGGTGGGTACGGGCTCGTGCTCAGAGACTCGTGATGCCTTACCCTTCCATCCTCCCTGTTATCATAGAGCCTGTTGTTGAAGGAGACGTCCCATACACTGTCCTTTATCCTGACATGCCTACCTCTCTCGAAGACTTGCAGAAAGCTTGGGTTCAGTTGAAGGAGGAGCGAGACACCTTTGAAGCCCAACTTTACACCAGTGAGAAGAAGGTTCTGGAACTCACCAACCAGCTTCATGAAGAACGAAATATAAACGCCTACATCGTGCCAAAGAGGATGCGTTCAACCTTTTTTCCTTAAGAGTTTTTGTTGTATTTTGTTTATTTCATTGTAAGCCCAAAGAGGCATGATGTACTCAAACTTGGATTTATTAATATAACATGTGTTCTTTTTTTGGTTTGAACAAATTTAAATCTCTAATATCCTTGAAATCATTTGCATATTGCATCTTCATTCATCATAACATCATACAGGTTTCTTACAATAGGTCTTCTTATCCTTCTACTCTTTATTTCAGTGAGATGGATGTTGAACAGAAAGTGAAAGATCTTCAGGCGCAGAACGTCCAGTTTAAACAAATGCTCTTGACTCTGACAAAAGAACAAGAGGAGTTGAAGACTCTACTAGCCAATGAAAAGAAGAAGAAAGCGAAGAAACCACTCGGTATTGTGATCATGGGAAGAAGGTTCCAAGGACAAGCCAAACGGACTTTAGACTTCGCAACATCATCAGGTGAAGGAGATAATCAAGAAGACAGGACCAGGGAAGTGAACAACTACCCAACATCCGAAGAAGAGGAAAAACCTGACTATTCTGAGGAGCAGTATCGTCCTGCTGATAAGGAGGAAAAATATTTTTGAAATTAAAGAAGATGGGAGGAGAAGAAGGGACTATCCTAAAGCATAAGGTAAGAGCTAGGGATAAGAATCATCTAACCAATAAGAAGCCAATACTTGAAATTATGAGCCAAGATAGAATTCCAATTCCTTGGATTGAAACCAATCAAGCAAAAAAAATATACTAGACCTCTTGAGAGAACCAAACTTCAAGTGTATTAAGTCTTCACAAAAATTGGGCAGAGTATCGGCTGATACGGGTGAATTCCAGATTACAAACAAAGGGTGTAATCACAAAAACCTGCACACAAAAACAAACAAGAAACCCAATGTCTTGAGGTAAACCTCAAGAACTCCAGACAAAATAATCAGATAAGATCACAAGGTCTCTAAGATAGGCTAAGGTTTCTAATCTTGAGTCCAAGAAAAAGTCCCATGCTCCATAATGTCAAAGATAGTAACCAAATAGTCCAAGTACCATTAAAGATTTTTATGGTTTATGTTGATTATTAAGTATCTTAAAAAAAAGAAAAGAAAAGCTCAAGTGAGCAAAGTAAAATGATAAGAAAATAAATGCTCAAATGAGCAAAGATGAAAATGGCATGAAATGTAAATGCTAAAACTAAATGGTACATAAAGCATAAAAAAACAAAATAAAAGCATAAAGTAAAACAAGTAAATAATTAGTGGTTAGTTGAATGACCATCTTGAAGCTTGCATTTTGAACTCATTAGAGGATTGGTAGAACCAAAGCCTCCACACAACAAGTTGCATTTGCTGTTTGTCAAGCATGTCATCCATTTGGAATTCTCACAAGTGCCATTTAATGATCAATGGTGTTTAAGTGATCCGCGTTGACCAAAGGTGTTGTAGATCCCTTAGAGGATTGGTAGAACCAAAGCCTCCACATAATGAATCTCAAGGTTATTGGATCAAAGAGATCAAATTAACATACTTGGGCTTGCAAACATAAGTTTGGGCCACGAATGATCATTTATTCAAATCGGGACAAAATTTAGCGCTATGTTAAGCAATCGTAAGTGGACTTATATAGAAGTCACACCTATTTTGAGGTCGGTCAATAGCAATCTATGCACCATTTTTTCTGAGATATGATATAGAGATCATGCTCCAACAACATTTAGTGCAATAAGAAGGGGATGAGATGAAGAGGGATGAGAGAGAATATACAAACCACTTTTGAATTAAATTTAATCAAACTATTATTAAAATCATTCATCCATTTTTGTGGAGTTAAACTCAACACCATGGATCCAATCATGTTAACAAAGCTCGTGATCCAAAATTTAACCCAAGATTGCTAGAAAATAGTCACAAAATAATATTACATTTTAATATATACAAAAGGGTTTAAAAATAATGTTTAAAAATAGAAAATAAAGAGAAAAATATCAACTATGTTCAAAAATCAAGAAATAAAAAGTAAGACCATAGAAAAATAAGAAAAAGGCTCAAATAATTTTACAAATTTTTTGGTAATTTTTTAAAGTCAGAAACTATTCTTAAAATTAAAAGAAATGGGTAAAATAAACCAAAAATGATAAAAAAATAGTAAAGTCAGAAACAAAAATAAAATAAGGTCACCAATATTTGTCACAATATCATTGGATCACTCCATAATTTTTTCAGAATTTAAAAATGTATAAAAGTATTTTTAAACATTTAAAACAATTCAAATAAAGTGTAAATTTATAAAAAATACCAAAACACAAAATTAAAATGTGAAAGAATAAAAATCATAAAGAGAATAATCAATATTTTTTCATAATTTTTTCAGATTTTTTGGACTGAAAATGAATTTTCTATGATTTTTTGAAATTTAAAACAATTAAAATATAAAAATCAGAAAAGAAAATAAAAGTAAAAATGTGTGGACCATTGGATGAGAGTCAAAACGCGTTAGTAATCAAATCCAAGGGATTTGGCGCGCTGTGCATATCATGGTCATTAGTGAATAAAGTACATAATCAAATATAAATCAGATTTTCAAAAATAACAAGTGGCGTGCCATCATTGGTTGGAAGATGACACGTAGGTTATCTTCAACCTCCAGTCAACGTGATTTGCAGGTCTCTCAAACTGTAAAATCAGAAGCTCGGACCTATGTCGTTCGCTTCGTCTCTTCAAGATGAAGACAACCACACCCTCGCGCCAAATTTATATAAACTATAGCTCAAGCAATTTGGAAGGAAAGTTTTGAAAAGGGATTTGAAATTTCACGGTCAAAACGTGTTTCCAGCAAAAGGTAAGTGTTGCGACTAGAACCAGGGCAATGAGAACAACACAATGGTATCAGAGTTTTGAAGAATTGATGAAGGAATCTACCTATTGAAGTTGAGTTGTAGAGCTTAGAAACTGGACTTCTATGGAGCAATATAGGGAACGATTCTTGAATGTAATTATGTGGTTAGCTTCAGGGAAGATCAAGGAAGGTGAATTGATGGAAAAATTGGATTGAAAAAGGCTTGAGAATGGATTTTGAAGTTACGGAATTCTGAGTTATGGAACAAGTTTGGTAGGATGATTCTGGCTATCCAAACTTGAGAAAATGAATGGGGAATGACCCTCTATTTATAGGGAATCAAATGGAATGTTCAAGCGTGTGAAATGATGAAGTTTGGAGGGGAATCGTGTGAAGTTGCAAACAAGAAAAGTGTGACTTCGAACTTGATCAAAACTCATCCAAAATGCGCGTTTTATTGTGCTAATCCATTCTGGAAGTTCACTAAACATGTTTAGAGGCAAAAACACGTGGAAAACTTGTGATTAGAAGCCAAAACAAAGATTTCAAAATCTGACTTGTGAGGAAACTTCAGTTCCAAGTTACCAATTTCAAAATCATGGCATTCTCAGCTCAAGGGGTCTTAGGGTATGATTCTTGATGCTTTAGAAAGATGAGGTTACAAGCTTTGCAATTGAAAAAGAATGGAACCAAATGGAAGCTTGAGCTGAAAGTTGTGTTGAGTGAAAGTTGGAGAAAAGAGTTGACTTTCCATACTTAGAAATATTTCAAGTTCTTCTTCAAAAATTACCTATAATGTCTTGCATCCAAACATGGCCTTCCACTTGGAATTTGCTCTTGACCAAAAAAGATGGCATGAAGTAGATCTCTTGAATGACATTTTGAAACTTGAACCATTCAAAATATCCAAAAATTGAGAGAGTTATGAATTGTTAAAATTGGAAAAAAATCATGAAATGACCTTTAATCTTTTGCATCCTTAAGGCAACTTCCATCCATTTTCTCACTTTGCACATAATAGAAGACATACATTTCACACCTTCAAGATCATTATGGAAAAATAATTGGCTCAAGGTGATAAAAATTGACCAAGTATGATCATTTGAAGTCACACATGGAAAATTAGGGATTCATCTGGAGGACTTGTAATCTTTCTTCCTCATTAAGTCTCTTCCTCATGACAACTCCTTGAAAATTTTGAAGTGATTTGTTGATAACCCATTGAAGAGAAAGATGTATTTGTAATCACTCAAAAATACCAAGAGATGAGTAATATATATTCTTTTGTAATCACACATGATTTATAAATAGAAGTTGTTGAGGATGATAATGATAACTCATAGCCACCAAAAGCACTTCCATATCTTGAACATTGAGAGAAATATGCACTTGTGACCAAATGGAATAAAATCTTGTCCAACCATGACAACTTCTCCAATCAATCCCTTGTGCTTTTCAACAAAATTTGATAACCTTGAAATGTGATGAACCAAAACAACCTTGCCATGCCAATTCTTCCAAAACCAATCCAATGGTGAGGTTTTAACTTCTCAAGCTTTATTGACTAGGGCATGGAAATAAACTCATGAACCCATGGGGTAACTTGTTAAATCCCATTGCCTTTACCTACATGGATAACAAGCAAGACAAACCAACATTGCATTTTATTTAGTTAAAAGAAGAAATCAAGACAAAAACAATATTCATGATCACAAAAGAACATAAGTCAAGGTGCTTTGTGATTCCTCAAAAGGGCAAAGCTAAATATAGGGAGGGGAACCAAGAATCCTAGTCTGATCTTGTTGTGAATGAATCAACATGGTATGATGAAGGGATCTTAGGGGTAAAAATTGGGGTACAACAGCTGCCCTTATTTAAGTTTCTTCTATCCGGAGATACGAAGGGTAAAAATCTTCGTTTCGACGCGATCGAAGATACTTAAATATAAAATAAACCCTATTTTTGGACCTAAGATGCCATGCAAATGTTTATTATCATGAGTGCACATGGACAATTCCAAAGTGACGCAAATCACCACTGGGGATGTAACAAGATAAAGAAATAAGGGAGCAACCCCACCAGGAAAATAAATCACTGATGGATCAAAAGACCTGAATCAAAGAGGATGGTAGAATGGTCAAAGGATACACCTACTTCTATCGAAGGCGAAGCTACCGACGTTTACTGAAGGCAGAGAGAAAGATAACAAATATTGATGTTCACTGTCGATGTCCTACCGACTTTCACTGAAGGTAGAGAGAAAAGAAATATCATTGCACCGCCATTCACTGACGATGAACTACCAACGTTCACTGAGGGTAGCAAAAATATAACAAACATTGACGTTCATTGCCGATGTCCTACCGACTTTCATTGAAGGTAGAAAGAGAATATATCACAGCACCGCCGTTCACTGATGATGAACTACCAACGTTCACTGAAGGTAGCAAAAAGATAACAAACACCAACTTTCATTGATGGTGATCTACCAACTTTCACTGAAGGTAGAAAGAGAAAAGAAATATCATAGCACCGCTGTTCACTGATGATGAACTACCAACGTTCACTGAGGGTAGCAAAAAGATAACAAACATCGACGTTCACTGCCAATGTCCTACCAACTTTCACTGAAGGTAGAAAGAGAATATATCATAGCATCTCCGTTCACTAACGATGAACTACCAACATTCACTGAGGGTAGCAAAAAGATAACAAACATCGACGTTCAGTGCCAATGTCCTACCAACTTTCACTGAAGGTAGAAAGAGAATATATCATAGCACCGCTGTTCACTGATGATGAACTACCAACATTCACTGAAGGTAGAAAAAAGATAACAAACATCGACGTTCACTGCCGATGTCCTACCAACTTTCACTGATGGTAGAAAGAGAATATATCATAGCACCACCGTTCACTGATGATGAACTACCAATGTTTACTGAGGGTAGCAAAAAGAAAACAAACATCTATGTTCACTGCCGATGTCCTACCAACTTTCACTGAAGGTAGAAAGAGAAAATATCATAGCACCGCCATTCACTGACGATGAACTACCAACATTCACTAAAGGTAGCAAAAAGATAACAAACACCAACTTTCACTGATGGTAATCTACCAACTTTCACTGAAGGTAGAAAGAGAATATCATAGCACCGCCGTTCACGGACAATGAACTACCAACGTTCACTGAAGGTAGCAAAAAGATAACAAACATCGATGTTCACTGCCGATGTCCTACCAACTTTCACTGAAGGTAGAAAGAGAAAATATCATAGCACCGCCATTCACTGACGATGAACTACCAACGTTCACTGAGGGTAGCAAAAAGATAACGAACACCAACTTTCTGGCGTTTCACCTAGAACGGGTCTCAACTTCTTCTTTAACCAAGGCACTCCTCCTTGAAAGGATAACATACAAGCTGTCTCAAATAAAGAGACTTCCACTTGCAAAGATTTCACAGCGAGATATTTCTGTGATATTGAAAGTCTTGCCATCCATTGGCGTAATCTGACGGCAAATTGTGAACTATCCACTCATAGAGGAGATAGAAAAAAAAGTTACATCGACTTTTACAGGGAAGAGAAATATGACTTCCTGGAGAAAGAAATATGACTTCTTGGAGAGATGCCACGATATTCCTGCTGAGGAGATAAAGTATTCTCGTGAAAAATAAATGCACCAATAAAACTTGAAGTTTTCAGAAATCCAAAGTAAATAATATTGTTGTGGAACCACAGATTCAAACCAGAAATAAACTGGAATGAAACGGTCAACCAGAATACATCCTTTGAGAAATAAAATCAAGAGGGAAAACCAAATCCATCCAAACCAAGAGCTGTACAGGAAGGCTAAAGCAAAAATCTTCCACTAGGGACAACTCAGAGGGGGAAATTGAAAGAATATACGCTTTCTACTTAAGGCCAACACTCTATTAAAGAGAGGACAACGTAACTCTGCAAAACAGGATGATATATCAACAAAAATATTAACAAATGTCAATGAACAATGATTTTCCAATTTTAGCTATGCATGATGTATGTATGAACGTATGAGTGTTATCGTGCGCATGCTGACAAAACAGATATACAACATTGGGAATAACCAGGCAAAACCACCTCGGGCACTAATAACACTCGACTAAAATTCATCCAAGATGATCATTCCAAGAAAAAGTTAAGGCCAACTAAGGAAACAAAACCTACTGGCTACTTTAGTTTTACTGGGGAGCGATATAATCCGAAAGTAAGCAAAACGAAGTGACCGAATAGTACAAATACAGGGATAGAACATCCTTCTTCAGGCTTCACCAGGGAAACAAGTGTTTTTAAAAGTAACATTCCTACTAGAGATTGCAAAACCATACTCAAGTAAAGCTGACTGACACCAAAACATCAAAACACTCACTGGGGAATTCAGGCCTACATCATTGGGGAGGTTAACACTACATCGACAAAGGGAAAACAAAAATACGTCCTTCACTTAGAGAAACCAGGGACCTGCGTTCTTCAAGAGTGGTTATGATACTAACTTCTCTGGAAAAAGAACTTCTATTAGGCCAAACAAAAACTTCACTAGAGAAAATGCAGATTGAAACTTCACATCATCAAAAACATAGAAAAGAGGAGAAATGAATCCAAACTTGACCGAGGATACCAGAATCATAAACCCAATACAGTGTAAACATCCCAAGTAAACCTTCCTGAGGGGAACAAAAACTTCTCAAAACAACTGGAGTTTGTCCATTCCTGGGATCACCATTTTTGCTGTCATTGTTTCATCACAAATCTCAAAGTAAAAGCAGATTGTAAAATCTTTTTGAAAAATCAATTTTGTTATTTAATATTTTTTACTTTGAAAGTTATTATCAATAATAAATGGAGTCTTTGCAAGCTAAATAAAATAAGAAATACAAAGAATTGGGTAAAAGCTCAAATTTCATTAATATAATGGTAGTCTGTGAATGGCGAGACTCCATAGATGATTACAAAGTTCGGAAAATGGTAATATATAATGGAAAAGATACATTGAGATACAATGACCACTATCCCCTCTAACAACTTTTGAAATCCTGAGCAGCATCTTTTGTTGAAGTATGGTGAGGATCTGAGAAGATTGTTGCTTCAATGATCAAGTCTTGTCTGACGTAGTTACTTGCCAAGAAAGTCCCTACCTTTTTCCTAAGCTTCCCTTGCAGTTTTTTAACTTAGCGAGAAATTTATTCTGTTTAGGTCTCTAATTTTTGCCTAGACCGCCCTTTCAGGTTTCCGGCCTACCGAGATGCTCCTTTTTTGCCTAAGCTGCCCTTTCAAGTTTTCAAATTAGCGATCTATTCTTTTATTTCTTTAGGCGAAGTATTTCTTGACTGCGTTAACATTCATGGGAAGTGGGAACTCCTTGCTATCCATAGTTTCAAGAATTAATGCACTGCCAGAGAAGGCTTTCTTGACAACATATGGGTCTTCAAAATTGGGAGTCCACTTGCCCCTGGAATCAGCATTGAAAGACATGATCTTCCTGAGCACGAGGTCGCCATCTCTGAATTCACGAGGTTTGACCTTTTTATCAAAAGCTTTCTTCATTCTTTTCTGATATAACTGTCCATCACATAAAGCTTACATCCTCTTCTCCTCAATCAAAATCAATTGGTCAAACCTGTTCTGGACCCATTCAGCCTCTGTCAATTTGGTTTCCATTATCACACACAAAGAGGGAATCTCAACCTCGACAGGGAGTACAACTTCCATTCCATACACCGTGGAGAACGATGTTGCTCCTGTTAAAGTGCGGACAGATGTTCGATAACCATGTAGAGCAAAAGGAAGCATTTCATGCCAATCCTTATAAGTAACAACCATTTTCTGGATAATTCTCTTGAGATTCTTATTAGCAGCTTCGACAGCCCCATTCATCTTTGGCCTGTATGGAGATGAATTGTGATGGACAATCTTGAATTCTTCGCATAGTTCTGTCATCATCTTGTTGTTAAAATTAGAGCCATTACCAGTGATGATTCTGATCGGCACACCATACCGACATATAAGGTTACTATTAATGAAGCGCACAACCACATGCTTAGTATCATTGGCATATGAAGCAGCCTCCACCCACTTGGTGAAGTAATCAATTGCTACCAAGATAAAATGATATTCGTTCGTAGCTTTGGGTTCTATCATCCCAATCATGTCAATACCCCACATAGAGAAAGGCCACAGGGAGGAAATCACATTGAGAAGTGTCGGAGGCACATGGACCTTGTCTGCATAAATCTGGCATTTATGGCACTTCTTTGCAAATTTATAATAGTCGAACTCCATTGTCAGCCAACAGTAACCTGCTCTTAGCATCTTTTTAGCCATCGAATGTCCATTGGCATGAGTTATAAATGAACTTTCATGGATTTCATGCATCAACATGTCTGCTTCGTGTCTATCCATGCATCTGAGCAAGACCATGTCATAAATTCTCTTGTACAACACATTTTCACTGAGGAAGAAACTGCCTACCAATCTTATCAATGTCTTGCTATCTTTCTTGGACGCACCAATCGGGTATTCCTGAGTATGAAGAAAATGCTTGATATCATAATACCAAGGTTTTTCATCTGCTACCTCCTCTGTGGTAAACACATGAGCGGGCCTAACCAGTCGTTGAACCGTAATTCGGGGTACATCATTCCAAGTATTCGCTTGGTACATAGAAGCCAGAGTTGCCAGAGCATTCGCCATTTGATTTTCATCTCTAGGAATATGATGGAATTCAACTTTATTGAAGAAGGGTAATAATCTTCTAGCATAATCTTTGTAAGGGATCAAGCCGGGGTGACGAGTATCCCATTCTTCTTTAATCTGATTTATTACCAAAGCTAAATCACCATACACATCTAGAATATTAATTATGAGATCAATAGATTCTTCGAGACCCATGATGCACGCCTCGTATTTGGCCATATTACTAGTACAGTCAAATGTTAACCTTACAGTAAAAGGAATGTGATATCCATGAGGAGTGACAATCACAGCACCAATTCCTTTACCATAAGCATTCACAGCTTAATTAAATATCATACTCCAACGAGATTCAGGGTCAGGACCTTCCTCAAGCAATGGTTCATCACAATCTTTCACTTTCAAGAACATCACATCCTCATTGGGGAATTCATATTCTACATACTGGTGATCCTCCATTGGTTGGTGAGCAAGATAATCTTCCAACACATTGCTTTTAATAGCTTTTTGAGTGCGGTATTCGATATCATATTCAGATAACAACATCTGCCATCGGGAAATTCTCCCAGTAAGAGAAGGATTTTCAAAAATGTACTTGATTCGATCCATTTTGGAGATCAACCAAGTAGTGTGATTCAACATATACTGCCGCAAACGCTTTGCCGCCCAGGCCAAAGCACAACATGTCTTTTCCAGCAAGGAATACCGCGATTCAAAATCAGTGAAGTTTTTACTGAGATAATAAATGGTGAACTCCTTCGTCCCTGTTTCATCCTGTTGTCCCAGAATACATCCCATGGATTTATCTAACACTATCAAATACATAATCAACGGTCTTCCTTCTATAGGAAGGAACAAGATAGAAGGTTCAAGCATATATTCTTTAATACTATCAATTGCTCTTTGCTAGTCATCCGTCCATACACACCCTTGATCTTTCTTTAACAACTTAAAGATTGTTTCACATGTCGCAGTCATGTGGGAAATGAATATGGAAATATAATTCAAACGCCCTAGGAAACCTCTGACTTACTTTTTAGTTCTTGGCGCTGGCATCTCGTGAATTTCCTTGACTTTATCAGGGTCAACTTCAATTCCTTTCTTGCTAACAATGAAACCCAATAACTTCCCTGATCAGACACCGAAGGTACACTTATTTGGATTCAAGCGGAGACGATACTTCCTCAAACGCTGAAAAAACTTCAACAAATCTTCTACATGCCCTTCTTCAGTCTGGGATTTATAAATCATATCATCAACATATACTTCAATTTCATTGTGCATCAGATCATGGAATAAGGTTGTCATAACCCTTTGGTATGTTGCACCAGCATTCTTCAACCCGAAGTTCATCACTCTGTAACAGAATGTTCCCTAGGGTGTGATAAACGTTGTTTTTTCCATGTCTTATGGAGACATTCTTATTTGATTATACCCGGAAAATCCGTCCATGAACGAGAATACTTTGAATTTTGTTGTGCTATCCACTAACATATCAATGTGTGGCAATGAAAAATCATCTTTTGGACTAGCTTTATTTAGATCTCTGTAATCTACGCACATGCAGACCTTTCCGTCTTTTTTCGGTACTGGGAAAATATTGGAAATCCATTGAGGATACACTGACGTCACAAGAAAACTAGCATTAATCTGCTTTAAAACCTCCTCTTTGATTTTTACTGCCATATTTGGGTGAGTTCTTCTCAACATTTGTTTAATTGGCGGACACACTGGATTCAACAGCAAACGGTGCTCTACAATATCTGTATCTAGACCAGGCATATCTTGATAAGACCAAGCAAAAATATCCACATATTCTTTCAACAGCTCAATCAACCTGCCCTTCACATCAGGATGCAACAATGCTCCAATCTTGACTTCCTTCAGATCTTCTTCTGAACCCAAATTCATCACTTCCAATGGCTCTTTATATGGCTGAATGGTGTTTTCCTTGTGCTCAAGCAACCGTGAGACCTCTTCTGGAGTCTCATCATAATCTTCTTCTTCAGCCCCATACACAGGACATTCAAAGTTTGGAGAGGGTGCAGGGTCATTGTATTCAACATGTTTTTTAATTAATCTGCACATATGATTTATGATTGCATTTAGAAACTGACACATATAACAAGTGATCATGCAGATTGAATTTCAGTTATTATTTATTTTGAAAGGTTTTTTCTGATAACCATTTTCCAAGAAAAAGCAGAAAATAAAGACATAATTTGGGAAACTAAGACAACTTTTATTATTTATTTTAAAAGTCACAGCAAACAGATAAGCCCTACAACATTAATACTTCCAACTTGGGCAATGCTGTACCCTAAAATTTTCCCTCCCATATTTCTCAAAACATTGCAAGAAAGATCCTCAAGTTGCTCAAGCTAGTCCAAGGGTTGGCCAGACAAGCTCTCTCCTAAGGCAGTCTACCCCAAACTCGGGTTTCATATTGCATCAAGATACTTGAGTTCAAGTGATCCCAAGTGCTCACCAATTCCCTAATATGTTCTCAAGATCATCCATGACAAGTTTCAACCCTTGCAGAGAAATTTGCTCAGTCAATTGCTCAAAGGTCCAAAAATCGACTGTGCTAGGGAAAAGTCAACTGAGGCCTACATAACGTCAAACTTCAAGATTTTTGGTCAACATTCTCATTTTGAAGGATATTTCATCATTTGATCAAGTTTTGATCATGATTCATCAAGGATTGCTCATAATTCATCAAGACTCAAAAGTTGCTAAATTAGGGTTTTGTAGGAAATGTCAACTCAACTTTGACCAAGCATAACTTTCTCATACTTTATGATAAATGACCTATCCAATTCTCATTTTGAATAGGATTCAATTCCCTACAATCCATCTTCAGCTCCCAAGTTCAAAATATGCACTCACAAGAAGTTATGAATTTGGACATTATAGGTCATTTTGAAAAGTCAACAAAAACACCTTTTTTGTCAAAGCTTCATACATGAGCATGGAATATCAAAATAAGATGAGACTAAAAGGGTTTCTTATAGGACATCTCAGTATTTCTAAAAAGTCCAAGAACACCTCCAAATAGTCAAAATTGAGGGAGTTATGCATTTTTTAAGTTGGCCTTTTTTGCATAATTGTCAAAAGTTAACTATCCCTAAAACTTCAAATTTTGCCAAATGGGCCCAATCTTTTTCACTTGTTTTGAGTTGACAACATAGCCCACGTGTTCTAGCCTTTTCCACTTGTCCATATCTTATTCTTATTATTTATTTTGGTTTTTATTTGAATTAATTCAATTAAAATCAAATTAAATCAAATAAAAATCCAAAGCATTGATAACAAGGGATTTTGTGATTGTTTCAGGTTCCAATTACAGCTAGCATCATTCAAATTCGTGCAAAGCATTAGAGAGAACAAAAAGATTGATAAAAGGCCATGTTTGGAAAGATTTTAAAAGCAAATCAAATCAAATTTAAAATCATTGATGGAGAAGGATTTGGACACAATGATCAACCCTAATGCATTGTTTGATACATAAGGAGGCGAGGCAGACCTAAACAAAGGTTGGAAACAGGCTCTAGAACAAGAACAAAATTTGAAAAAACAAAGATAAATTGTGAGATCAAAATCCAACTTAGAAGCATTCTCAAGGCTCGTGACTTATTTCAATCGCTTCCTGGCACTCTCAAGAACCTAAAGCTATTAAGAACAAGTCCGTTCCGGTCCCTAATCTCACTGTAAGTCGTTCATAACCTCTCCCTGTTCTTGAATTCACATATTGAAATTTAAGCATTATTAACATGAATTAATGGTATATTGTTGATCTATGAAGCATTTGCAAACTTTTAGCATTATTCAATCTCATTTATATGGCATGTAGCGTTAATCACCATTGCTAGGTTTTCGAGCTTGGTTTTAGGGCTTTTTATTTCAGGGACAATTGTCCATTGTAATGGGTACGGTTGTGTTTAGAAGAAGGAGACGGTTCTAACCATGGTCTTAGTGGTCTTTTATATTACCTGTAGAAGATTTTGGAACGAGCATGGTTACAGTGACAGACAAAATGTCTGTAGGTAAAAGTCTGAGACTTTTAGCCACAGAGAGAGGAAGGAGATGATGAAGTGTCACTCCCCCACTGGTCAATTCAAGTTTCAGCGCGCTTTTTCTTTTGTCATCCACTAACACCCTTTTTTATATATTATCCTTACTTCTTGGCATATGTACAGAGAAAACGCATTGGCCTAGTGGTAGTCAGCTATTTGATAAAGCATTGGGAGGCTGGAGGTCAGGGGTTCGATCCCTGCCTCCAGCATTTGTTATTTTCTCATTTGTTTTCAGGAAATTCTGTGTGCACACAATCCTGAGATCCACCATACTCCTTCATCATCAACACGTCAGATGGCCAGATGGCCAGATCTGGTGGCCACCATTGAAAGTACGCCATAGGCCAAGTCAAATATGCCATACAGGATTGCAAAAGTCAGCATGGACCTCCATTTGGGCCCATAATTCTTGCTATTGACACCCTAATTTCAGGCCCAGCATCTCTATCCTTCTTTATATTTTATTTTATTTTATTTCATTTATTTATTTTGTTTATTTATTTACTATCCAATAATTTAATTATTTTCTTTATAAAAAAAATCACCAAAAAAAATATTTTTATGTCCAATTAAATGTTAGATATTTATTTTTAGTAAAAAATTAATCAATTTTAATTAGGTTAATTTTTTAGATAACTTTAATTTATTTTGCAAATAATTAAAATTAATTAGAATCAATAGGTTTTTATACTCACTTAATTATTTTATTTCTTTCCTAAAATAACAAAAAAACCAAAAATATGTCATTTAATTATTTTTCATTAATTAATTTAATAATCAATTAATTTAGTATTTAGTTTTAAGACTTAATTTCTTTTCTTAAAAAGTATTAAAAAAAACAACAAAAATATGTTCTTTTAATTAGGAGGGTCAAAACCCTAGTTTTCGCATTAGATCTAATTTTCTCGCGCACTTTATTTTCATCCAATTATTGTATCTGCTCCCGGTTTGTAATAATTAAATTAGGATATTTATTTATTTTTACCGCTTTTAAATTTCAAAGGGTTTGTTTTTTGCTATGTAAATACCCGAAGCCTTGTAATAGTTTAGTTTAAATTTCGCATTTTAATTCTGCAAATTATTATCTGCTAGATATGTGAATAATTAGGGCTTGCATGACAAGAATGAATGTTTAATCTTAAAACAGTTAGATCACCCTAAATGTGCAAAGATAAATAAATGAAACAAACACACTCGCACATGCGCACTCCTAGGGTACACTCCCACTTGGTTGCCTTCGTAAACGGTCATTGAGTATAGGATGCTTTAGTGGTCGTCCTTTTTCCAAAGATCAAAGTTGCCTCGGAAAGGTTGCCTTGGAATAGTTGCCGCGGATAATTGATCTATGACTTTAGGGTTACTACTAAAACATCCTAACATTGCTTTAGTGACCGTACGTCCCTTTCGGATTGACCCTCAAACTCCAACGACGGTGATACCTACTCACTAATAGTGGGATAGCGCTGTCTAAAGGAAACGAATACAGAACGATTCTTTTTTCGAGTAGGTAGATTAGTTCTTAAGTACTTGCTCAATCAAAACAAACTTTTTTCACACTTACACTCCTTTTCAAACAAAGTTTTCAAAAACACTTCATTACACTCTTGAAGACAGAAGCAAGAGTTAAATCGAAGTCAAAACAAAAAATTTTCAAAACCCACAAACACGAAGAAAACAATTTTGAAAATGATGAGCAAGTACCTAAGAGCCCGTAGATAACTACGGATAGAAAGGGTGCTAATACCTTCCCTTTATATAATCTACCCCCCGTACTCAGAAATATCTCAAAAAAGTAATTTTTCTGTGCTTTTTTCCTTTCCTTGTTGGATAAATTAAAAGACGGTGGCGACTCTGCCTTACCGCGACATTTTGCAAACAAAAACGCAAAATGCAAACAAGCATTTCAAAAACAGTCCCGGTTCTGGACACCGTATCACAGAACTGGCGACTCTGCTGGGGACTTAATAAGTGGGGTTTACCTTAGGATTAGTTCATCATATTGTTTTCAATTGTTTAATCTGTTTGATTTATCTTTATGGGTTTGAATCATATTACTATAGATCCTAACACGGATCTGGGGATACCTTTTAGGTAAGTAGCAATGGACTGTGAGGGAACTGTATGGCGTAGAACGATAAGGTTGAAGTAGTAGCTACATTGGTGTGACACATTAGTTGGTACCGATATCCCTTGTGGAGCTACAAGGAGAGTATGGGGCTGCTAATGGGTCATTAAGCACCAACTGACCTTAGAACCTATAATTGACCAACTTGGCCATAGGAAAGTAGCAGTATGCTACACTTATTGAGACCATACTCCCGCGATGATTCCGGCCGCAAGAAAAGGTTGCTAAACTGGAATTATGACCGATCGAGGATGGTCAGTGATATTGAGAACCTATAGAACCCGGTTACTATTACTAGGACAGGTTGAACCAACTGAACTTCAAGAGGGTAATACCTAGACCCCATGCAAGCCTAAACTTAAGGCTGTTTGTGTGACTTGTGTGCCTTCAAACTTGAATTACTTGCACATTCTTGTTATCTGACAACATGAGTTCCTTGCAGGTTTTGTTTATAGTCCTTATCCAATAATTTCGATATATTACAGGTTTTACTTACATCACCTCACACTTTTGCTTAAACGCATAACATACACATCATAACATCATGCCTTAACATTTCCTTAACCATTTCAAGGATCTCAAGGGTTTGTGATGCAGGTTATCGTAAATCAAATGTCTAGCAAGGGGAAAAGGGGATTTATTTTCCTCTAGCCAATGTCATCTAGAGATCAAAACACGATAACTTGAGTCGGTGGCTATGACCCACTCGATATGGTGAGCTTGACTCTTGAAGAAGGACTCTTAACGACACAAAGTTTCTTCAATCAAAGTTGCAAAATTCAAATTCTAACAGTTTCTTGTTTACCCTGCGAGATCCTTGAAAACATTGCATACATATATCATACATATCATTGTATAACAGGTCTCCCAGTACAGGTCTCTCATGTTCTCGCTGTTTATTTCAGCAATGGCTTTCCAACAAGACAACCAAGATCTTCATACTCAAGAAGCTCAGTTCAAGGACGTATTCCTAAACCTATCCAAGGGGCAGGAAGAGTTGAAAACACTCCTCGTCGGGAACTTGGTCAAGAGAAGTCCTGAAGACAATAAGGACGAACGGATGGAACAACTGCAAGCTGAGTTAAGTGCCATGAAAACCTAGATGCTGGGGCAGATGGCTCTTATCCAAGGCTTAGCTCGGGAACAAGAAGAGATGAGAACCATTATCAACCAGCTTCATCAAGACAAATACAACAACATGAAGCAAACAGTCGAGGCCAGGGACCAAGTCATTGATCAGCCTCCAAGAAGACAAAGATTTGGTTTGGTAAAGAATGGACCTCTCCAAGTTTCTACTATCTCACAAGTCCAACAACCACCTCGCCAAAAGCAACGAGTTAATTAGGGTAAGCCAGATATGCCCAAAAGGCAGTTCGTCGAGCTCAACATGCCGTTGTCTCAAGCTTTACAACACCTGTTGAGATTGAATCTGGTGACGTTAAGGGATCCTCCTCAAAATCCCCACATAGCCTCCCCAAGGTACAATCCTGATGCTAGGTGTGCATACCATTCCAACAGCCCGGGGCATGATACTGATGACTATTGGGCATTAAAAAACAAAATTCAAGACCTGATCGATAAATGAACATTGGAATTCACACAAGATGGTCAGGCTGAGTTCTTCTACCATCCCTCCAAGGCACGTCCTCTGAAGTGACAAGACCTGACAAGAGAAGACTTTTTGCTCATTAGAATTTTCAATTTGTAATTTTCTTTTGATGGTTCAAACATTTAATCATGTCAAACTTTGTTACTTTATCAATGCATTGCATATGTCTGTTTTGAATCAATCCATTCGTATTCACTATTTGCATTCTTATTTCCTTTTGTGATGTTCAACTCTCGATTAAAACTCTAAGCTTTTAGAGGGAGGATGACGAAAATGATATCGAAATCTCTACAGTATTCTTTTGAACAGACCCCGCTGATGAGGTACAGGCATTGTTTCAAATCCTAAACAGTGGAGTTATAAGGAAGATAATCCCTAGTCAACCCCTTTGATCCAAAGAAGTTGGAGTTTTTTTCTTCTTTTCACACAAATTAAAACCCTTAATCACAACCTGGGGCAGGGTAGTTTTCTCAGTTAATCCAGGTGCACAATGAATGGCATCAAAGAAGTCCTTCCGAAATAAAAGACGGTGATGGTTCCCTATAATCATCAAGACAGGCAGTCATTATCTCTCAAAAATCAAAGCCCATTAAGTCAAAACCTATGAAGGAGACTTAAGAAAAAAACTGGGGCATCCCGCTGACTGTAATCACAAAAAGAAACAATTCAGGAAAAAGACAGGGATAATGAAATCAAAAATAAAGAGGTCATACAAACTCTCAACAAAAATGACTGCCTATTCAAAATGAACTGTCAATATCTGAACCATCATTGGAATATCAGAGCAAAGACTCAAACGGGATCTAAATGCACAATTAACTGAGTTTAGGACTAAAGAACATCACGAAGAGCGGGTGGGTACAAATAAACTTTGAGCCTTTATCCTTTGTTTCTTAAACCGTGAACCAGGCTACGTTATAAACCTTAAAAGTCCTAGCTGAAGCATGGGTTAGTTCGAAATCATACTGTTACAAAAGGTATCCTTACTCCTGTAGGACTTGTTGTAAATCCTGAGTTGACGTCACATTTTACAAAAAAACTTGTTTTACTAAAAAATGCATTTTCAAAAATTTCAAGACAGACATAAGGTTTGCATTCTTAAAATAACATTGTTTGCATATGAATATTTGTTCAACAATAGAGAAATTCGCACGATGAATATCTAGCGAACAAAAACCGTTTCAAAAAGGATCACCTCAAGTGGAAAAACACTTCCAACCAAGGAGAACGACATGATCATTGTCCCTCATCTGGGGCAGTCAAGTCAAGATTCAAGGAATCTCTCAAAAATGACAAATAGCCAGGGACAAATCTCCATCTGAACCACTTGGGGCATTGGACATGAATTCCAGCAACGAATCTTGCACGATCAGACAAACATCTTCTAGTATCGTGGCAACACAACACTACTGACAGTGACAACTCCCTACACCTTGAGAGCGTGGACATAGTCAGAAAATACTACGCATGAACAAAGACCCGCTAGGTTGACAGGCCTAGGAAAAAATAAGGGCATCCCTACGAACCAAAAGGGTTCAGGAAAAAATTAGGGATAAAAACAAAAAAGATTTGTACACCCGGCAAGTCGAAAACCTAAAAAGGTGGCTTGGGCAAAAAAGGGTATCCCGGTGGACTGAAAATCTGAAAAGACAGTCCAGGCAAAAATTAGGGATCAAAGCGTACGACTATGTCCCATCATCTCATCACTTGTCTAAAAGAAGAAGACTTGTCATTTCGATCAAAAGATACCAAGCACCTCTTAGGTTGGGATAATACTCATTCCACAAGACCTTCGTAGGCACCTTTTCCCGCAGATACAGGGGCAGAAAAGTCTCGATGCAAGGCCATCGTCTTATCCTTAACACGCGTCCCAGTATATTCACTCCTTGCAGAGTAAAGAAAAGACAGTAGAGTTAACTCCCCCTAGCTGAAGCTCGCAACCGCGAATGAGTTGGCAATATTCTCCCCAAGCAGAGTTTATCCATCATCATCACTAGACAATTATCCCCAGCGGAGTCTGGAAAATCTTCCCAAGTGGAGTTTGGAGAATCATCCCCAGTAAACTCTGGAAGATTGTCCCCACTAGAGTCTAAAAGGTTATTCCCAGTGAAGTCGCAGCTGAAAGATCATCCCCAGCGGAGTTCTCTCCTTTCACAAACGAAAACTCAATCCCCAACAAGATTCAGTATCGCCCGCAGCAGTAATTCATCCTTAGCTGAATTTATCAATGGAATCCTCAACAGAGCATGTCCTCCCCACGGAGACATTTCCTCGTCAGTTTATTCCCCAGCAAAGTTATCCTCTCCTGCAGGTTTATTCTCACAATCATCTTCATTCGCTATCCCCAGCGGAAATGAAGAATTCAATTCTTTTCTCCAGCAGCAACCCGAGATTTATCTTCCCCAACTACATACATCGCATTTTCATACATCATGACACATGCATATACGCATCATACAACACAATCTCATTTATTTTTAGAACATCATTCCTTGATACATATCATGCATTACATACAACTAACCTTTACCTTTCAGGAAAGATACAATCAGATTCTCACAAAATTCAAACTATGAAGCTTTTACCTCAGTTGAATTACGGACGAGTTCCTAAATCTCAGCAGAGATGTTTCCTCAATTGAACTACAGACGAGTTCCTAAATCTCAGCAGAGATGTTTCCTCAGTTGAATTATTGACGAGTTCCTAAATCTCAGCAGAGATGTTTCCTCAGTTGAATTACAGATGAGTTCCTAAATCTCAGCAGAGATGTTCCCTCAGTTGAATTACAGATAAGTTCCTAAATCTCAACAGAGATGTTTCCTCAGTTGAATTACGGATAGGCTCCTAAATCTCAGCAGAGATGTTCCTCAGTTGAATTACGGACGAGCTCCTAAATCTCAGTAGAGATGTTTTCTCAGTTGAATTACGGATAAGTTCCTAAATCTCGACCAAGATGTTCCTCAGTTGAATTACAGACGAGCTCCTAAATATCAACAGAGATGTTTTCTCAGTTGAATTACGGACGAGTTCCTAAATCTTGACAAAGATGTTCCTCAGTTGAATTATAGATGAGTTCCTAAATCTCAAGAGAGATGTTTTCTCAGTTGAATTACGGACGAGTTCCTAAATCTCGACAAAGATGTTCCTCAGTTGAATTACAGACGAGCTCCTAAATCTCAGCAGAGATGTTTCCTCAGTTGAATTACAGACGAGTTCCTAAATCTCGACCAAGATGTTCCTCAGTTGAATTACGGACGAGCTCCTAAATCTGAGCAGAAATATTTCCTCTATTGAGTACGGACAGTTGAAGTTCCTAAATATCAACAGAGATGACTCCTTAGTTGAGTACGGACGATCGAAGTTCCTAAATATCAGCAAAGACGATTCCTCCGTTGAGTACGGACGATCGAAGTTCCTAAATATCAACAGAGATGACTCCTCAGTTGAGTACGGACGATCGAAGTTCCTAAATATCAACAGATACGACTCATCAGCAGAATAACGGACGACGAAGCTCCTAAAATTCTATTTCTCTCAATAAAGATCAATCTTCCCCAGCGGAATCTTCCTCAATGACAGGTATACAAGCTCTCGCTAAGGAATCTCTTATGTGATCCACACTCCTTCAGATGGCATCTTTAAGCCCATCTCCCACAACGATCTATAAATGGCATCTATAAGCCCATACCCGACATCACAATACGGGTACCACGTCATCTGAGTGCAAATTTCTGGGCACTCTAGTGTTCAATCAACTTCCACCTTCAGATTACGAAAGGCACGAAAGCCAATCTACATCCTTAGGTTTAAGAAGATTGAACAGGGGAAGCTTTTGTACCCCAAAATTTCCCTCCCATATTTCTCAAAACATTGCAAGAAAGATCCTCAAGTTGCTCAAGGTAGTCCAAGGGTTGGCCAGACAAGCTCTCTCCTAAGGCAGTCTACCCCAAACTAGGGTTTCATATTGCATCAAGATGCTTGATTCCAAGTGATCCCAAGTTCTCACCAATTCCCTAATATGTTCTCAAGATCATCCATGACAAGTTTCAAGCCTTGCAGAGAAATTTGCTTAGTCAATTGCTCAAAGGTCCAAAAATAGACTATGCTAGGGAAAAAGTCAACTGTGGCCTACATACAGTCAAACTTCAAGATTTTTGGTCAACATTCTCATTGTGAAGGATATTTAATCATTTGATCAAGGGTTTATCATGATTCATCAAGGACTTCTCATAATTCATCAAGACTCAAAAGTTTCTAAATTAGGGTTTTGTAGGAAAAGTCAACTCAACTTTGACCAAGCATAACTTTCTCATACTTTATGAGAAATGACCCATCCAAAGCTCATTTTGAAGAGGATGCAATTTCCTACAATCCATATTCATCTCCCAAGTTCAAAATGTTCACTCACAAGAAGTTATGAATTTGGACATTATAGGTCATTTTGAAAAGTCAACAAAAGCACCTTTTTTTTCAAAGCTTCATACATGAGCATGGAATATCAAAATGAGATTAGACCAAAAGGGTTGGCCTAATACCTCCAAAGAGTCAAAACTGAGAGAGTTATGCATTGTTTAAGTTGGCCTTTTTTGCAAAATTTCCAAAAGTCAACTATCCCTAAAACTTCAAATTTTGCCAAATGGGCCCAATCTTTTTCACTTGTTTTGAGTTGGCAACATAGCCCACATGTTCTAGCCTTTTCCACTTGTCCATATCTTATTTTTATTATTTATTTGGGTTTTTATTTGAATTAATTCAATTAAAATCAAATTAAATCAAATAAAAATGCAAAGCATTGATAATAAGGGATGTTGTGATTGTTTCAGGTTCCAATTACAGCTAATATCATTCAAATTCGTGCAAAGCATTAGAAAGAACAAAAAGATTGAGAAAAGGCCATGTTTGGAAAGATTTTAAAAGCAAATCAAATCAAATCCAAAATCATTGATGGAGAAGGATTTGGACACAATGATCAACCCTAATGCATTGTTTGATACATAAGGAGGCGAGGCAGACCTAAACAAAGGTTGGAAATAGGCGCTAGAACAAGAACAAAATTTGAAAAAACAAAGAAAAAGTGTGATATCAAAATCCCACTTAGAAGCATTCTCAAGGCTCGTGACTTATTCCAATCGCTTCCTGGCACTCTCAGGAACCTAAAGCTATCAAGAACAAGTTTGTTCCGTCCCTAATCGCACTGTAAGTCGTTCATAACCTCGCCCTGTTCTTGAATTCACATCTTGAAATTTAAGCATTGTTAACATGAATTAATGGTATATTGTTGATCTATGAAGCATTTTCAAACTTTTGTCATTATTCAATTTCATTTATATGGCCTATAGTGTTAATCACCATTGCTAGGTTTTCGAGCTTGGTTTTAGGGCTTTTTATTTTAGGGACAATTGGCCATTGTAATGGGTACGGTTGTGTTCAGAAGAAGGAGACGGTTCTAACCATGGCCTTGGTGGTCGTTTATATTACCTGTAGAAGATTTTGGAATGAGCATGGTTACGGTGACGGACAAAATGTCCGTAGGTAAAAGTCTTAGACTTTTACCCACGGAGAGAGGAAGGAGACGATGAAGTGTCACTCCCCCACTGGCCAATTCAAGTTTCAGCGTGCTTTTTCTTTTGTCATCCACTAACACCCTTTTTTATATATTATCCATATTTCTTGGCATATGTACAGAGAAAACACATTGGCCTAATGGTAGTCAGTTGTTTGATAAAGCATTGGGAGGATGGAGGTCAGGGGTTCGATCCCTGCCTCCAACATTTGTTATTTTCTCATTTGTTTTCAGGCAATTCTGTGTGCGCACAATCCTGAGATCCACCATACTCCTTCATCATCAACACGCCAGATGGCCAGATGGCCAGATCTGGTGGCCACCATTGAAATCACACCATAGGCCAAGTCAAACATGCCATACAGGATTGCAAAAGTCAGCATGGACCTCCATTTGGGCCTAGAATTCTTGCTATTGACACCCTAATTTCAGGCCCAGCATCTCTATCCTTCTTTATATATTATTTTATTTCATTTATTTATTTTGTTTATTTATTTACTAACCAATAATTTAATTATTTTGTTTATCAAAAAATAACCAAAAAAAATATTTTTATGTCCAATTAAATGTTAGATATTTATTTTAGTAAAAAATTAATCAATTTTAATTAGGTTAATGTTTTAGATAACTTTAATTTATTTTGCAAATAATTAAAATTAATTAGAATCAATAGGTTTTTATACTAACTTAATTATTTTATTTCTTTCCTGAAGTAACAAAAAAACCAAAAATATGTCATTTAATTATTTTTCATTAATTATTTTAATAATCAATTAATTTAGTATTTAATTTTAAGACTTAATTTCTTTTCATTAATTATTTTAATAATCAATTAATTTCGCATTCGATCTAATTTTCTCGCGCACTTTGTTTTCATCCAATTATTGTATCTGCTCTCGGTTTGTAATAATTAAATTAGGACATTTATTTATTTTTACCGCTTTTAAATTTCAAAGGGTTTGTTTTTGGCTATGTAAATACCCGAAACCTCGTAATAGTTTAGTTTAAATTCTTCATTTTAATTCTGAAAATTATTAACTGCTAGATATGTGAATAATTAGGGCTTGCATGACAAGAATGAATGTTTAATCTTAAAACAGTTAGATCACCCTAAATGTGCAAAGATAAATAACTGAAACCAACACACTCGCACATGCGCACTCCTAGAGTACACTCCCACTTGGTTACCTTCGTAAATTGTCATTGAGTATAGGATGCTTTAGTGGTCGCCCTTTTGTCCAAAGATAAAAGTTGCCTCGGAAAGGTTTCCTTGGAATAGTTGCCTCGGATAATTTATCTAAGACTTTAGGGTTACTACTAAAACATCCTAACATTGCTTTAGTGACCGTACGTCCCTTTCAAATTGACCGTCAAACTCCAACGACGGTGCTACCTACGCACTAATAATGGGATAGTGCTGTCTAAAGGAAACGAATACAGAACGATTCTTTTTTCGAGTAGGTAGATTAGTTCTTAAGTACTTGCTTAATCAAAACAAACTTTTTTCACACTTACACTCCTTTTCAAACAAAGTTTTCAAAAACACTTCATTACACTCTTGAAAACAGAAGCAAGAGTTAAATTGAAGTCAAAACAAAAACTTTTCAAAACCCACAAACACGAAGAAAACAATTTTGAAAATGATGAGCAAGTACCTAAGAGCCCGTAGATAACTACGAATAGAAAGGGTGCTAATACCTTCCCTTTCTATAATTTACCCCCCGTACTCAAAAATATCTCAAAAAAGGAATTTTTCTGTGCTTTTTTTATTTCCTTGTTGGATAAAATAAAAGATGGTGGCAACTCTTGCTTACCGTGACATTTTGCGAACAAAAACGCTAAACGCAAACCAGCATTTCAAAACAGTCCTGGTTCTGGCCACCGTATCACAGACAAAGTGAAAGCTTTTTCAAAAATATTAACAAATAAAATTACTTTGAAACATGTATGCAAGAGGGAACATCAATGGTGATCCATTTCTGAACCGTAAATCCGTGCGTCACATAATTCGACATTTCCTGCTCCGCTTCATCTTCCACAATGGCGTTAATCCTGGAAACAGTCGGATGAAGATAACCCCCGCTATGGAAAATATCTTGATACCTTCCTGCAACAGACTTGGACTTCATGCCCTTACCTTTGTCATTCTTCGAAGAGAACCCCAAGCCAGTTCTATTCTTGTTCACAGGTGGATCCACAATTCTTCCCCAAACTTTATTATGACCAATACGCACAACCTGTTGCGCATCCTTTAGCGAAACCATGGAATTCTCATTTCCTATTATGTTGTCAATGGATAAGGCTTAGAACTGGGTTCCAACAACAGCTTCATCCGCCTCTACAATGTTGAAAGAGGACAAATGAGATATCAACAATGCCTGCTTCCCATTTATGATCACTACTTTCCCTTCACGTACAAACTTCAGCTTCTGTTGTAAATTTGAAGTGACAGCCCCTGCCTCATGTATCCATGGCCGTCCTAGTAAACAACTATAAGCGGGAACAATGTCCATGACTTAGAAAGTCATCTGAAGCAAATGTGGTCCTATATGAATAGGCAAGTCCACTTCACCAATAACAGATTTCCTTGATCCATCGAACGCTTTCACAATGATGCCACTCGAGCGCATAGGCGTTCATTGATATTTCAACTTCATAAGCGTACTCCTCGGTACAACATTCAACGCGGATCCATTATCAATCAACACATTAGATAGTGAATCATTCTTGCAGTTCATAGAGATGCGGAGGGCCAAGTTGTGATTCCTTCCTTCATCTGGTAATTCATCATCACAGAAACTCAAGTTATTACATGAAGTAATATTTCCTATTACGCTTCTGAATTGGTCTATTGGCATATCACTCTCCATAAAAGCTTGGTCCAGTACCCTCATCAAGGATTCTCTGTGAGCAGAGGAGTTCATCAATAAAGCTAAGATATATATTTTTGAAGGAGTCTGCAGTAGCTGATCTATAATTTTGTAGTCGTTCATCTTAATTATCTCTAAAATATCATCCACTTATTTCTCTAACGTAGCTCCACTAGTCTCACCCGTAGCCTTCTTAGGTTCATCATTCTCAGTATTTTTCTTTCCAGCATCAACATCTCTTCGAACAACTGGTGCAAACACACGACTGCAATGGGTCACCCTGCTATTTTCAGCTATATTTCCAACATCAAGAATTGGCTGGATGTGAACTTCAACTCCATCCTCTAAGATTGTAGCGTTGTATTTGTAAGGCACAGCCTTATCTGACTCGTAGGGGATACGACCCGACAAACTAATCACCAATGGGGTAACAGCTGCCTTGCTATGATACTCAACTTCAAAATGGGCAAGTGCACCAAAAAAAGGCACAATGAAGTTTACCCCTTCTTCAACACAATCACTCATCAATAAGTCATTTCTGGAAAACAAATCTTCGTCTGAAGAGAAATACTCATCTGCGGAGGCATACTCTTCATCTAACTCTTCTTCAATCAAACAAACCTCAACCATATCAACTTCATGGTAATCATCCCTCTGACTTGTGACCTTGATAGTTCCATTTTCTAACAACAACTGAACACCCTTCTTCACGATTGAACATACTCGGGGGTCTTAACAGCAAACTCGGCAAGATCCATATTGGTGTTCCACCTGACCAGCCATATGGCAGAAGGTAGCATGAAACTGCACGAGGTCCTCATTGATATACTCTAGATCAAAAATTCGGAATTCTCCAGGACATCCAAAAACCATATTCTCTTCCTCTTCATACTCTGCCCTAGGCCTGATTATATGGATTAGGCCCTCATCCATCATCTCTTGTAAATCAGCCTTTATCTTATCGCAGCCCTATATGTCTATACTGCAAATACCACAACCATCATGGTTATGCGTATAGTAGCTAAATTCACAGAGGTCTGCATGCATTTTCACCAAATCTCCTCTAACCAGATTAATATAAAAAATTCGGAAGTCGCCTGGACAACCCGCTACCATATTCACAACATTTACTCCCGCATGCTTGAGTAGAGAATTATCTTTCATATTAGGTCCCACGTCCTTGAAAGATAGAACACCAGACTTCACCAATTTCTGTACCTCAGTCTTCAAAGGATAACAATTCTCAACATTATGCCCAGGTGCTCCCTGATGAAAAGCACATGTTTGGTCTGCCTTGTAATACCAAGGCAATGGTGATGGTACGACATGAGGTGGTCGGGTTTGAACCAACTTCTTCTGAATCAATGCCGGTAGTAAATCCGTATAACTCATAAGAATAGGGTCATAACTCACCCTTCTATGATTATACCCTTGATTCCCCTGCTGGGACGGTCTCTGATAAGCAACGGTAGTTAGAGCGTGTGATCGGTGGATCTGGAACTGACTGTTTAACGTTGGTTCGCGAAATGTCACGGAAGCAAGAGTGGCCACCGTCTTTTATTTTCTCCAAATGGAAAGGACAAAAGCACAGAAAAATTCCTTAAAGAGATCGCTCTCGGTTCGGGAGGTAGGTTATAGAAAGGGAAGGTGTTAGCACCCTTTCTATCCATGGTTATCCATGGGCTCTTAGATACTTGCTCATTTGTGTTTTCAAAATGGTTTGTTTGCTTTTCAACTGTGGGTTTTAAAAAGTTTATTTGAAAATTTCAGTTCGACTCTTGTATCGGTCCTCAAGAGTGTTTGAAAAAATGCTTTCGAAAGCTTTTTGAAAAGGTGTCGGTGTGAAAAGTATTTTTGATTTGTTTTGAAATTTAGAGCAAGTATCTAGAGTCGTCTACCTACCCTAAGGAATTCGTTTGTGTAAATGTCCTTTAAAGTAGTACCATCCCACCATTGAGAGGTAGGTAGCACCACCGTTGGAGGTGTTCGGGTCAATTCGAGGTTCGGGACATGGTGATCACCAGAGCAATGGGAAGACACCTTAGAAGCTACCCTCATGCCAGGTTCCCGGATCATGAGGACTTACTAAGACATCCTCTACTCGACGATCACCTTTCGAGGCAAGGCAACAGTGAGGCGTACCCTAGGGGTGGTGTGTGATTTGTTTGTCGTTTTCATTTATGTTTATCTTGTTCATGCATTGGTGATCTACGCGTTGCTTTTATTTTGGCATTCATTCTTTCATGCAAATTATTAACAGTTAAAAAGATGCGGAATTAAAAAAAGTCCTACGCTATTACAAAGGCGCGGGTCCACATCGCCAAAATTAAACCAGGACCCGATTTGACAGAAAAATAAATAAAGTAAGAATAAAGATTTAAAGATTACATGGCCTTGGGAGAGGTACAATAAATATTATAAGAAATAAACAATAAACGCGCGAATTAAATAAGAATTAAACGAGGGCGTTGGACCCTTTTTGCAAAATTAAATTAAACGATGAATTAATTAAAATTAAAAGGAAAAGAAATTGTCTTTTTAGTATTTTTTTTGGTATTTTGTGATTTAAATGATAAAGAATTAATTAAAATAAATTCTAACCCTAATTCTAGTCGTTTTTAATTTATTAAAAAGAAGATTAAATTTTAACCTAAAATTAACCCTAATTCTAGTTGTTTTTAATTTATTAAAAAGAAGATTAAATTTTAACCTAAAATTAACCCTAATTAATTTACATGCAATTTAATTACAAAAATAAATATTTAATATTTTAATTATTATGAAAGAAAAATAAGAAGGAATAAAAATTATCATAAACCCTAATTTAATAACTAAATGAATTAATGCAATTTATTTATGAAAATATTAAAATAAAATATTTATTATTTTTTTTCATCTTTTTCTGATTTTTTTTTATGGTTTTTGTGTTTTTTTGAAAAAATAATTAAATTGATAGAATTAATTAAAAGAAGATAATAATAAAAATAAACAAAGAAAGTAAAGAAATTTGGCAAACCTAGGGGGGTATCTGTCCCCAAAGTGGAGGTGAACTCTTTAGCAATCTGGCCCAATGAGCTTCAGGCCTAGCTGACTTTTCCAATCACATACTCCAGCGTTGACTCACGCGTACCATGTTCCTCAAATCTGCGCCCTTGGATTGATGAAATTGAACGCATGGATGGCTTGATGGAAGGACGTATGATGGTCTTCAGCATATGAACTACATGGAAACATTTATTGAAAAATAATATGGCAATAGTGAGGACCTGGGGCTCGAACCCAGGTCATGAATGTTACCAACAACTGTGCTTACCACTGAACCAATCCACGCGCGTTTAACATATAATAACTAACAAATATTATAAAAGAAAAATGGTCAGTGGCTTAAAAACGCGCAAAGAATTTGAATGATCCAATCAGCGCCTTCCACTTCATCCTCCTCTTCGTTGTGTTTTCTTTTTCTGAAATACAAAAACAATAAGCAACGGTTTTCAAACGTTGCTATAGGCACTATATTAGAAAATAGCGAATAGCCATTGGATGCTCATAAATTGAGCGCGAGGGTAGATTCATGATCGTCTCATCGTGTTTGTTTCAGTGGTCCAAGTCTTGTGCTCCAATTTTTCCTCATTTTAAAACCCCTAATTTGAGGTTCTGAAAACCCTAAATATCGACCATGGCATCTTTGCATACAGTGCATGAAAATCCAATCAAATCATATGGTTAGCTTTAAAACACACCACTGAGTATGAATCTATAAATAAAATGCCATGAATATGCATAGAATGTAAAATACGATTATGAGAAAAAGTGAAGAAATCTTGGCTTCTGTACAGTGATTCAAAGGGTTAGGATTGATGCTTTTGATCCAGGAAGGTTGCTTGATGTCCTAGGACTGCAATGGAAAGAATTTTGTGGCTTGAAACGACCTCTAACCCTGTTTTCAGTTTTGAGATTTTTTGATAATTTTCAAGTTTGCCAATGGTGTTTTCTGCGCAGCTTAGGGGTTAGTTGCATTAGGTCTTGCTTCTGTACTTATGTATGAGTGAATTAGGTCAAAGAAAGCAATCAAAATTCTTGGCATTCATGGTTTGAAAGATTTGATTTCCAAAAATCTTTTTTCAATATTTTTTCATGCTATTTTGTACCAATCATGACCAATTCTCTTCAAATCTTTCCATATTTGATTATGCACGAATTTTTGAACCTATTACATGTACAAAAAGATTTGATAAATTAGGTTTAGTATTTTCCATGTATTTAATTAATTTAAATGAATTATTAATAATAAAAAATCCAAATAAATAAATAAAAATGGAGAAAAACTTCCTTTTGGGCCAAGTGGTCGTGCACATGCCTTGGATGATGAATTGTGGAAGAAAAATAGGCCCATTAGCAATTTTAGGTCATTTGAATCAATGTTGACTTTTCAAAATATCCAAAAATTTCCCAACTTCCACAAGGCATAACTTGCTCAATTTTTAGGCTTTGCTCATGTTCTTGGACATTTTGGAAAGGTCTTTGAGTGCTCTAACAAATGCCTTTGGTCCCATGTCGTTTTGATTTACAAATCTCAAGTTATGGCCTTTGACTTAAAGTCCCTTTTTGTTGACTTTTGAAAATGACCTATAATGTTGAAATTGATAACTTTTTGTGAGAGCATTTCTTGGACTTGAAGTATGAAGATGAGTTGTAGGAAATGTCTTTCTATTCAAAATGAGCTTTGGATGGAATTTTTCTGATAATCCATGTGAAAGTTATGCCCTGGTCAATTTACAGTTGACTTTTTCAACTGTCCAAATAAGGAAACTTTTGCATCTTGATGATTTTTGAGCCAAGCTTTGAGAATCATGATCAAGCATTGATCAAATGATGTTTGTGGCTTCAAAATGAGATGTTGACCAAAAATTTGAACTTTTGACTGTCAAATGACCATTTTGCCCCTACAGTTGACTGTAGTGCAATTAGGGTTTTTGACTGTGCAATTTTGTGCTGAAGGTCTTGAAACTTTGTATGAGGATGCTTGACCATATTTGTTGGCATGTGGGACTTGATTGGACCTTTGGAAACTTCATTTTCTTGATCAGGGCCAAAACCCTAATTTTGACTGTTTAGGAGGCCTTTGACTGTGCAACCCTTGGGGAGATTTTGAAGCTTGTCTTGGCAATTTCTTGAAGAATATGGGAGGGAAAATTTTGGGGTACAACAGTTGCCCCTGTTCAATCTTCTTAGACCTGAGGATGCAGATTGGCTGACGTGCCTTTCGTAATCCGAGGGTAGAAGATGATTGAACACTAAAGTGCCCAGAAATTTGCGCTCACATAGAAGCAGTGTGAGGGTGGAATGGGCTTATAGATGCCATTTAGAGATTAGTGAATAGGATGATGGGCTTATAGATGCCATCTGGATGTTGATCGCATAAGAGATTCCTTAGCGAGAACTTGCGTACCTGCAAAAGAAAAATGAGTACCTGACATGTTGCAGGAGTTAGTCTTCAGATGCTTGGCATAGATGTGTCCTGACTGGTTATAGGAGCTGGATCTGGAGCTTCAAAATATGATGAATGAACCAGGAGTGGTTACTACCTCAACAGGAATGGTGAGAGAACCTTGGATGACTTTAACCTCAACAGCAATTGTTGAGAAAATCTTGGGATTACCACCTCCGCAGGATCGGGGAGAGAACCATAGGCAATTATAATCTCAAAAGCGGACGTTTGAGAAAAACCTGGGATGGAATTATCATCTCCGCAACATTGGGGAGAGAACCATAGGAAATTATAATCTCAAAAGCGGACGTTTGAGAAAAACCTGGGATGGAATTAACGTCTCCGCAGTACTGGGGAGAGAACCATAGGAAATTATAATCTCAAAAGCGGACGTTTGAGAAAAACCTGGAGTGGAATTATCGTCTCCGCAACATCGGGGAGAGAACCATAGGAAATTATAATCTCAAAAGCGGACGTTTGAGAAAAACCTGGGATGGAATTATCGTCTCCGCAGCATTGGGGAGAGAACCATAGGAAATTATAATCTCAAAAGCGGACGTTTGAGAAAAACCTGGAATGGAATTATCATCTCCGCAACATTGGGGAGAGAACCATAGGAAATTATAATCTCAAAAGCGGACGTTTGAGAAAAACCTGGGATGGAATTATCGTCTCCGCAACATTGGGGAGAGAACCATAGGAAATTATAATCTCAAAAGCGGACGTTTGAGAAAAACCTGGGATGGAATTATCGTCTCCGCAACATTGGGGAGAGAACCATAGGAAATTATAATCTCAAAAGCGGACGTTTGAGAAAAACCTTTGATAACTTCTACTGAGTCTTCATCAGAAAAATCTGTTTGGGGTCGATTTAGCTGGACTAGAGAAGGCCTTTGACTGGATAAGAAATCTTTGGAGTCGATTAACTGAACCGGTCTAGGTCTTGAAATATGATTGAGAATTTAACTGAATCTTTCCTGAAAGGTAAAGGTCAGTCATATGCAATGCATGATATGGATCAAGCGATGATGTTCTTAACATGCCTGAGATTTGTATGATGCGTCTATGCATGCTATAATGATGTATGTGATGTTTAGGAATGTGTTTTCGTCTAGGAAAGTAAATCCTTGACGGGTGCCAGGAAGTCACTCCTGGGCTGATGTTGAAGAATAGATTTGCCTCCGCTGGGGATGATAGTTGCAAGAATACCGGTAGGAGAAGATGACTCCGTTGGGGAATAGACTGGGCGAATGGAATAACTCTGCGGGGAGCAAAGGACCCTGATGATCCTGCTGGGAAGCGATACTCTGTGGGGGGAGAGATACTTTGTTGAGTGGATGGTAATACCTTGCTGGGGATACCCTTGTTGCATTGGAAGTGTTGATAGACTTCTCTGAGGATAAGAAGATTTTGTTGAGGATGCTCTTTCCGTGGCTTTTGGCTGAGGATAACCCAGTTATATCCTGGTAAGGAAATAACTCTTTGAATAAAGCCGGACGACGCGTTCGTGCTCTGCGAGGGATAAGCTTCCAGAATCTACTGGGGATAAGCTTACTGCTTGGGGAGATGGGTTCCAATTTTCCTGGGGAAACTGGATTGGACTTTCCTGGGGAAGTTTTGAACCGCGGGGGAAGTGATTCCTTTGAATGTTTGATATGCCGCCGGGGAAAAATCTTTAGACCAAGATTGTCGGGGATGCTTATTAAGAATATATATGCTGCTGGGGAGATGTTGAGATCCACTGGAGGATACCCACCTTCCTTAAGGCCTGATAATATAACTTGGAGAGAGTGTACTGACTGCTTACTCTCTGGGGAATTAGGATATCTGGTTATGTTCTTTAGCTGAACCTATCTTGGTACCTTGGAGGACAGAACAATTAGATTGCTAGACAACTCTTTATTGCCCCTGTTTCTAATGTTACCTGTAATTAATCCCTTGTTTCGTATGCAAATATTCATGAGTTAGAAAATTATTGTCAATGCATATATCACAAATTGAACCTTGGACGTTCTTCGCAAAACAAAACAGAAAAAGAAAAGCAATTGGCACTTTTAACTGAAAAATATATTTGTATTGATTTTTGAATGGCCTGAAAATAGGTGTTTATGTACAAGAGGCTGACATCCTAGTAAGAGAACTCCGCCGAACAAAATAGTTTATACAAATTTTGTACAAGAGAAAATAAAACAGCTGTGTGAAATGAATGATCCCACTGGGTTTCAACTCTGCTATTGCCTTTATAACTCTGAGCGTCTCATCACTTGATGACCTAAACGAAGATGAAGCTGACTGATCGATGCCGTCTGAACTTGGTGTAGATACCGGGTTCTGGATGCAAAGTGATCCAATGAGACATAGTATTACGCTTTTTATCCCTAACTTTTGCCTGGACCGCCCTTTCGGGTTTTCAGTCCACCGGGACACCCATTTTTGCCCAAGCCGCCTTTTCAGGTTTTCGACTTGCCGGGTGTACAGTTTTTTTCATTTCATCCCTTCATTTTGCCCGAACCCTTTTGGTTCGTCGGGAAGCCCTAATTTTTGCCTAGGCATGTCAGCCTAGCGGGTCTTTTTTCATGCGTAGTATATTTTTACTATGTCTGCATTGGCGGGGTGAGGAAGGTCGTCACCATCCATATTGGTTAGAATCATGGCTCCTCCTGAGAACACATGTTTAACCACAAATGGCCCTTCGTATGTAGGAGTCCATTTGCCCCTTGGATCACTCTGAGGAAGGATGATTCGCTTGATTACCAGATCCCCAACTTGATATTCCTGTGGTCTGACCTTTTTGTTAAATGCCCTGATCATCCGTTTCTGATACGTCTGACCGTGACAGATAGCAGCAAGTCTCTTTTCATCAATGAGGTTTAGCTGATCAAGTCGTGTCTGGATCCAATCCTCTTCGTTCAGATTTGCATCCTTCATTATCCGGAGAGAGGGTATCTGCACTTCAATCGGTAAGACTGCCTCCATACCATAAACCAGAGAGAAGGGAGTTGCCCCGGTTGACGTCCTAGCTGAGGTACGGTACCCATGTAGAGCGAACGGTAACATCTCGTGCCAATCTTTATAAGTCACTGTCATCTTCTGCACGATTTTCTTGATATTTTTATTTGCTGCTTCTACAGCCCCATTCATCTTCGGTCTGTAAGGAGAAGAATTGTGGTGCTGTATTTTGAACTGCTCGCAGAGCTCAGTGATCATCTTGTTATTCAGATTGGTACCGTTGTCTGTAATAATCCTTTCTGGGACGCCGTACCGACAGATCAGGTTATGCCGAATGAACCGTGCCACAACAGTCTTGGTTACCGTAGCATAGGATGCTGCTTCGACCCACTTTGTAAAATAATCAATCGCTACCAGGATGAAGCGATGCCCATTAGATGCCGTAGGTTTAATCTCGTCGATCATGTCTATACCCCACATTGCAAACGGCCAAGGCGCAGTCAGAACATTCAGGGGAACTGGAGGAACATGCACCTTGTCTGCATAAATCTGGCACTTATGGCATGTCCTGGAATGTTGGTAGCAGTCAGCTTCCATTGTGGACCAGTAATACCCTGCCCGTAGGATCTTTTTGGCCATAGTGTGTCCACTGGAATGTGTACCAAAGGTCCCTTCATGTAGCTCTTCCATGATCCTTTTTGCTTCAGTCTTGTCCACACAACGCAATAAGGTTGAATCATGGTTTCGCTTGTACAATATGCCGTTGCTCAGGAAGAACTTTGCCGCGAATCTTCTCAGGAACTTCTTATCATTGATAGAGGCACCTTCAGGGTATTCCTGAGCTTCCAGATATCTCTTCACTTCATGGTACCAAGGCTTCTCAGTCACCAATTCAGTCTCGAGATCGCAACAGTATGCCGGTTCGTCCAGTTTCCAGATGATGATCCGGGGAGCCTCATTATCCCATTTAACTTTGAACATAGAATACATTGTAGCTAACGCGTCCGCCAACTGATTCTCTTCTCTCGGGAAGTGTTCAAAGGTTATCTCCGTGAAGTGGGGGATCAAGGTCAACACACATTCTCTGTAAGGAATCAGGTTTGGATGTTTCGTATCCCACTCTCCTTTGATCTGATTGATCACAAGAGCGGAATCTCCGAAGACACTCAGAAACTTGATCCTTAGATCGATCGCAGCTTGAAGACCCATGATGCACGCCTCATACTCTGCCGTGTTGTTGGTACAGTTGAAACATAGCCGGGCAGTGAGCGGAGTATGAGTGCCTTGAGGTGATATGATTATGGCGCCGATACCGTTACCCAAAGCATTGGAGGCTCCGTCAAAGTGCATAGACCATCGGGATCCTTCCTCAGGTCCTTCATCCGGTCCAGGTACTTCACAATCAGTCACAATCATGATGTTTTCATCCGGAAACTCGAAGTTCATTGACTGATAATCATCGACGGCCTGATGTGCCAAGTGGTCTGCCAATACACTTCCCTTGATGGTTTTCTGGGTTGTATACTGAATGTCGTATTCCGTCAAGATCATTTGCCATCTTGCAATTCTCCAAGACAGAGTAGGCTTTTCAAATATGTACTTTATAGGATCCATCTTTGAGATCAACAAGGTAGTGTGAGCCATCATATACTGTCTCAGCCGGCGAGCAGCCCATACCAAAGCGCAACAAGTTTTCTCAAGCAGTGAGTATCGGGTCTCACAGTCGGTAAACTTTTTGCTAAGGTAATAAATGGCATGCTCTTTTCGGCCAGACTCGTCATGCTGCCCCAGCACACAGCCCATTGAATTGTCAAGCACTGTTAGATATAGTATCAGAGGTCTCCCTTCAACCGGTGGCATAAGGATAGGTGGTTCTTGGAGATACTCTTTGATTCTGTTGAAAGCAGCCTGACATTCATCGTTCCAATGTACTACCTGATCTTTCTTCAGCAGCTTGAAGATTGGCTCACAGGTAGCGGTTAGATGCGAGATGAACCGAACAATGTAATTCATGCGTCCTAGAAAGCCTCTGACTTCCTTCTCTGTCCTAGGAACTGGCATCTCTTGAATAGCTTTGACCTTAGCAGGGTCCACTTGAATTCCCTTGTCACTTACAACGAAGCCTAGCAACTTTCCAGATCTTACCCCGAAGGTGCATTTGTTCGGGTTCAATCTCAGCTTGTACAGTTTCAATCGGTCAAACAACTTCTGCAGATGATCTAGGTGCTCTTCCTCAGTCTGGGACCTTGCGATCATGTCGTCAACATACACTTCTATCTCATGATGGATCATATCATGAAATAAAGCAACCATGGCACATTGGTAGGTTGCCCCAGCGTTCTTTAGTCCAAAAGGCATGACCTTGTAGCAGAAGGTGCCCCATTGAGTAACAAATGTAGTCTTTTCCATGTCTTCAGGTGCCATCTTGATCTGATTATAACCTGAAAAGCCATCCATGAAAGAGAATACCTTATGCTGAGCTGTATTATCAACAAGGACATCAATGTGAGGTAGGGGAAGTCATCCTTGGGGCTGGCCCTGTTCAGATCCCTGTAATCAACACACATTCTGACCTTACTGTCCTTCTTTGGTACTGGCACCACGTTAGCAACCCACTGAGGATAAGAAGTCACTGCAAGGAAACCAGCATCAAACTGCTTCATAACCTCGGCTTTAATCTGAAATTCTGGCTGCAGATACTCAATGTCACGTTCAATGTTATGACACCGTATCTGACTTACTATATGACAGTAAATACAAAAGCAATAAAGAAAACAGTCAATTGTTTACCCAATTCAGTGTGCAACAACACCTACTCTGGGGGCTACCAAGCCAGGGAGGAAATCCACTATAAGAGATGTTAATTCAGGAATAAACCAACCAGTTTATCTCCTTCACTTAAGACCTACCCAATGCAATTCCAATCTAAGTACAACTTAAATCTGAGTTCCTACTCACTCCCCCTCAATCACAGCAGTGATACATAAACCAATTTGACTTAAGAATTGATGAAGACACTCTTCAAAAACAAACACTTGATTAAGCTTCACAGCTTTTTAATCAAGCAACACAATCACTCGTGCTTCACAGCTTTGAGTGATGCACACAACTAACTTGACCCTGCTTCACAGCTTTAGTCAAGGAACATTCAAACACTCTTGCTTCAAAGCTTTGAGTGCTACACAGCCCTTACAATTTGAAACCTATTCCAAGTCACTTATCACAATGATAATTGCTTGGAGTACAATAATCAAACCTATACAGATTACAAATGATCGTCTGATCAAAATAAAAGGGATGCCTTGCAAAACAGCAGCTCTGTTGAATATATAGCAGCTGCAACTTCAGTTAGGGTTTCCACAAAAACCTAGGGTTAATTCCATTTGACCTAAAGACCAGGTCACAGGACTTTATTAACCAGGTTAGGGTTGAGCTAGGTTACCCCTCAGAAAACGCAGGATTCTGTTCAGGAAAGACTGAGTTATTTTCCTGAAAAAACTCAAACTTATCCAACCTGCAAACCTATTAGTTCAGAACAGGATGTCATAACATTTGTTATGACATCTGAGAAAACCTGTCTACTGATTTAGCAAAATGTGATCATTTTGCAAAATGCTCAGATACACACTTATAAACATCAGTACTTGAATTACAATATTTTTCTGCAAAGGTACCTAATGAGTCAGTACAAACTAAACTAGAATGTTATGACATCAGTCATGACATTCACACATACACTTGGGTTTTACCAAAAATGCAAGCCAATACCTAAACAACTACAAACTCCCCCTTTGGCAGATTTTTGGCTAAAGACCCTAAGCAATCAGAGATAGATAGCAGCAGAATTAAATGACTGCAGAAAAATAGAATGTCTAATTGAGCAAGTACATATTAAGTACCAAAATATTCTCCCCCTCTTTAGCCACAAATGGGCCAAAGATACATGTTCATAATGATTATACAGTTATCCAAAGACAATTAATAAGAGCAGCGGCAGAAAAAAAAACTGAACACACTTCCAAACTCCACCAGATATCAGCACTGACCAGCAACACCACCAAACAGCAACCAACCTTCAAGCACTGTCATCAGACTCAGAGGAGCTAGTTTCTTCAATGTTGAGATGACCTTCAGCTTCTACACCTTCTTCCCATTCTATTTTCTTCAGCTTCCTCCTTTTCTAGCCTGGCAATTAGAATTTCTAGGGTCCTTTTTCTAGCATCCAGCTCTTTGCAGGTTTCTTTTAAAACAGCTATGACATCTGATGTCTTGGACTGGGTCTTCACAGACGATGTCTCAGCTGATGTTATGACAATGTCTGGAGCATGAGATCCCTGAAACAGTTTGTAGTGCAAGCCAAGGGCAGGAGCTCTTTTGCAGACTGTATCTCTTGCCACAAGGATATCAGGGTATTGTGCAAGGATGATTCCACAAAGGAGGGAGGGAAAGGCAATTGGTCCTTTGACAGCATAACTGCCAGCATGCTTTAAAGTTTGTTCAAAGATGTACCTGCCATAGTCAAAAGCAGTCTTGGTTCCCACAGCATAAATAAATCTCCCCAATCCTGTGGAGATAGTTGATTTATGATTTGTAGGCACCCAGTTGGCTGCACCTATTTTATGCAAGATGGCAAATTTCATGCTGAGTTTACTGGCATTCAGCTTGCCTTTCAAGGGCCAGCACTTTACTTGCCTGGCTGTGATGGTTTGACAAACTTCATTGTCAGTTGCCTCCAGATCAGGACAATCCTCATTTGTTCTTCCAAGAAACTTGTTGATTTCTGATGGAGAGAACTTGACCCTTCTTCCTCTAACAAAAACACTTTCAAAGTCAGCTGACCTTCCATCAGCACAATCATTAGACAAGTTCACTACAAACTCCTTGACCAGATTTTCATAACATTTGTTAAACTTTATTACTGATTATTCCAGCATTCTTGATCAGGTCCATGATGTCTTTGCACTCCAAGGCATCATTGTTGAGTTCTCTCTCTAAGGCTATTCTCTTTAAGCAAACATACTTCCATCTGTTTGCATTGTCAGGATGATGAAAAGAGATGTTGTCTGTTGGGACTTCAGGCACTCTAGCAATTTTGCTGGAGGGGAGCTTCCTTCTTATAGGAGTTTCTTCAATATCAATCTCAAATTCTGATTCCTCATCAGAATCAGAAGATTCAGGTTCTTTTCTCTTCTTAGAGATTGGTTGTCTAGCAGTATGCACCTGAGCCTTCTTCCCTTTTGTCTGAATACTTTTCTCAGCCATGCCTTCAGCCTTGGATTTCTTAGCATTAGGTTTATCATTCTGACTACTCTTTCTTTTCATCAATCTCCTAGTTATGCTAGGGTTCACATTAGCAATCAGATCATTATCTGAGTAATCCTCATCCACATCAATGATAGGTGGATCAGCAACCTTTTCTGAAGGGTTCTGAATGTTGTCTTTTTGTGTCACAACATTCTCAGTGACATCTACATTCTCAGAAACTTCCACATTTGGACTTTCTGATTGGTTTAAAGGGACAGAGATCCCCGGTACAGATTGGTTGCCACTCAGTATACCAGTAACCAGCCTAGCAATAGCTTGATGAACTTGAACTGATCCTTCTCTATTAGGTACAGAAGACGAAAGATGAGAAGAATTACCAGAGGCTGTAGCTTGAGCTCTTCCTACATGTCTGGTTCTGAGCTTTTTGACTTTGGCTGGGTCAGTTGCCATCTCTCTGAGAGGAGTGACCTCAAGAACTTCAGATTCTATGCATGTGGTGATTGCCCTAGAATCTTGGTCAGATGATGACGATGATGAGGATGACGAAGTTGCCATGGTTGAAGCCGATGTCTGAGACATTTTGATTGACTTTGAGTAATGGTAGCAGTTTGAGAAAAATCTTTGATTGTGAGGAGGAAACAAGTTGCAAGGACGAGAGAGGTAGGGGGTAAAAGGGAGTCTTTTCAACTTCTTAAAGATTTTGAAAGAATTGTGAAAGTATATGATTAACCCACTAAAGATAGACTTGATAAAATTAATTCCTTCAACCTTTGTTTTAAGCAAAATTAATTGCTATAAAATCTTATGTTGGTGAATACCCAACCTGCCCTTCAAATTTTCAAGTTTATTTCTAACAAGAGCCTTGGTAGAAGAATCAGTCAGCTGAAGCTTAGAGAGACTATGTTCCAGTTTAAATGACTTCTTCTCTTCAAAGTCAATAGGGTTCAAGGAAATGTTGATTGTATTCAGATTGTCACAACACAATGTCACAACATCTTGTGTCACATTGTACACAGGGAGCATCTGTTTTGGCCAGATGTTTTGAGAACAGTTTTTCCTAGCAGCAACTATTTCCGCACCGAATTGGGAAGGAATTCTTTTGATATGAATCATAGTTCTGGTTGATTCTTGAATAATTTTGTCCAGTCCATTTTGATGGAGAGTTATAGGAGAGGAGACTTCAAGCCTCATTTCTTCAGGGAAACAGAATTTATTAGACTTGTTATTTCCAACATCCTTATCAAGATGACTTATGGTTCTGACAACACATCCTTCTTCAAGTTTATTTGCCACATCACAGATATTATCAACCTGTAGTTTTGGAGTTCTTCTGACTGCTTCCATAGAAATAGCTCTTTTCATTCTTCTTAGATGAAGGGGACCAAGCTTATGCTGCCACAGTTTCATCTCCTTTTCTTCTTTGATAATTGGACACATAGTGGAGATATCAGTGTTCTCAGGCTGCCACAAGTAGCAGTTATCTTTGGATCTGATTCCTCTCATTACAACTTCTAGTTTTTTATTAATTACTAGACATTCAGATCTTGAGAAGTTGACCTTGAATCCTAGATCACATAATTGACTGATACTAATGAGATTAGCAGTCAGCCCTTTTACCAGCAGTACTTTATTCAGACTTGGAACTCCAGGGCAGTCCAAATTACCAACTCCTTTGACTTCACCTTTAGCACCATCTCCAAAGGTCACAAAACTGGTGGTGTGAGGCATAACATTATTGAGGAGATTTTTTAATCTAGACATGTGTCTGGAACATCCACTGTCAAAGTACCAGTCTTCCTTTGCAGAGACCCTCAGGGAAGTGTGAGCTATCAGTACAGTAGCCTTTTTCTTCCATTTAGGAGTATGTGGTACCTTTTTAGACTTAGGTTTGACACCTGAGTTCTGATTAGGATATCCATGTAGTCTGAAGCAGAAGGGTTTTATGTGGCCATATCTCCCACAATGATGACATCTCCATCTTTGGTACCTTTTCTTCATATGTCTCTGTTCCTGATGTCGAGAGTTGTGTTGAGACATCTGTTTTGACATTTGCTTACCAGTACCAGATTTCTTTGCTTCCATAAATCCTAGTCCAGATTTATTTCCCACATTTTGTCCAACCTGAAGGATCTCTTCCAATTTGTCTGTTCCATTGGTCAACATCTTGACAAATTTGGTCATTTGATTCAGTTGTGAGTTCAGCAATTGAACTTCTCCTTCTAGATGACTTATAGTTTCAAGGTTTGCCCTTTTTTCAGCCTCCAGCTTTATGATGAGTTTTGATTGTTTCTCATTCTGCACACAGACTTCAGTACTTCTGATACACAATTTCTTGTAAGTATCAGCCAGTTCTTTAAAAGTCACCTCTTCATCACTGATGTCACTTTCAGAGGTACAAACACCAGTTAAAGCAGTAACTCGTTTGGCAGATTCTTCTTCAGAATTACTTTCTGAATCATAGTCAGACCAAGTAACTGTCATTCCTTTTTGTTTCTTAAGAAAGGTAGGACATTCAGCTCGAATATGCCCATATCCTTCACAACCATGGCATTGAATTCCTCTGCCTTGAATTCCCTTCTCTTCTGACCTTGGTCTTCTGCTTGAACTGTCAATGTCAGAGGGAATGTTATGAACATTAGACCTTGACTTTGGATCTATTCTTTTGATGAGTTTGTTGAACTGTCTTCCAAGCATGGCAATAGCTTCTGATATATTTTCTTCTTCATCCTCCTTGTTTTCAACATCAGTGTTGGATACAAGTGCTATGCTTTTGTTCTTATTGTCACCATTATCAGTGATCCCCATCTCAAAAGTCTGAAGAGACCCAATAAGTTCATCCACTTTCAACTTGCTGATGACCTGGGCTTCCTCTATGGCAGTTACCTTCATTGCAAATCTTTTAGGCAAGGATCTGAGAATCTTCCTTACCAGTTTTTCTTCTGACATCTTTTCTCCCAGTGCTCCTGAGGTGTTGGCAATCTCCAAGATGTTCATGTGAAACTCATGAATGGTTTCATCTTCCATCATTTTTAGATTCTCAAACTTGGTGGTCAACATCTGAAGCCTTGACATTTTTACTTTGGAAGTGCCCTCATGAGTAGTTTTGAGAGTGTCCCAAACTTCCTTGGCCAGTTCATATTGATGTACTAGTCTGAAGATGTTTCTATCAATTCCATTGAACAAGGAATTTAAAGCTTTTGAATTTCCCATAGCTAAATCATATTCTTCTTTACTCCAATCTTCCTCAGGCTTCAGACTGATTGTCCCATCTTTCTCAGTTATGGTGGGATGAATCCATCCTTTGTCAGCAGCTCTCCAAGCCTTTTTGTCCAGAGATTTTAGGAAGGCAATCATACGAGGTTTCCAGTAGTCATAATTAGTTCCATCCAGAATGGGTGGTCTATTTCCAAAAACTCCTTCTTTGTCCATAGTGCCAGAAAGTGATATCCCTAGATCTCACCCAGTAATACAGGCAGGGTGCCTGCTCTAATACCAATTGAAATTCTGGCTGCAGATACTCAATGTCACGTTCAATGTTATGACACCGTATCTGACTTACTATATGACAGTAAATACAAAAGCAATAAAGAACACAGTCAATTGTTTACCCAGTTCAGTGTGCAACAACACCTACTCTGGGGGCTACCAAGCCAGGGAGGAAATCCACTATAAGAGATGTTAATTCAGGAATAAACCAACCAGTTTATCTCCTTCACTTAAGACCTACCCAATGCAATTCCAATCTAAGTACAACTTAAATCTGAGTTCCTACTCACTCCCCCTCAATCACAGCAGTGATACATAAACCAATTTGACTTAAGAATTGATGAAGACACTCTTCAAAAACAAACACTTGATTAAGCTTCACAGCTTTTTAATCAAGCAACACAATCACTCGTGCTTCACAGCTTTGAGTGATGCACACAACTAACTTGACTCTGCTTCACAGCTTTAGTCAAGGAACATTCAAACACTCTTGCTTCAAAGCTTTGAGTGCTACACAGCCCTTACAATTTGAAACCTATTCCAAGTCACTTATCACAATGATAATTGCTTGGAGTACAATAATCAAACCTATACAGATTACAAATGATCGTCTGATCAAAATAAAAGGGATGCCTTGCAAAACAGCAGCTCTGTTGAATATATAGCAGCTGCAACTTCAGTTAGGGTTTCCACAAAAACCTAGGGTTAATTCCATTTGACCTAAAGACCAGGTCACAGGACTTTATTAACCAGGTTAGGGTTGAGCTAGGTTACCCCTCAGAAAACGCAGGATTCTGTTCAGGAAAGACTGAGTTATTTTCCTGAAAAAACTCAGACTTATCCAACCTGCAAACCTGTTAGTTCAGAACAGGATGTCATAACATCTGTTATGACATCTGAGAAAACCTGTCTACTGATTTAGCAAAATGTGATCATTTTGCAAAATGCTCAGATACACACTTATAAACATCAGTACTTGAATTACAATATTTTTCTGCAAAGGTACCTAATGAGTCAGTACAAACTAAACTAGAATGTTATGACATCAGTCATGACATTCACACATACACTTGGGTTTTACCAAAAATGCAAGCCAATACCTAAACAACTACATTATCTTTTCGGACATCTCTGGACGCATCCGGCGGACCTTTTGCTTAACCGGAGGGCAATCTTCCTTAGTTGGCAAGTGATGGACCACAATATCGGTATCCAACCCGGGCATGTCTTCGTAGGACCAGGCAAAGATCTCCATATAATCATGTAACATCTTGGTTAACCGTTGCTTCACGTTGAGCTCTAGGTTGGCACCAATCTTTACCTCTTTCCTGTCTTCTTCAGTACCCAAGTTTATTGTTTCCACTGGCTCTTCATGGGGTTGAATTGCCCTCTCTTCCTGAAGCAACAGTCTTGCAAGCTCGCCAGGCACTTCACAATCATCTTCACCTTCGTCTTCGGCTAAGTTGATCGGATTTTCGAAGTCATAACTGGCAGTAGCAGAGTCGTTACCAGTGAGATCCAGAGTGGATTGAAACCTGTATGAGTGAGTGTGTGTGTAAATACAGCTGTTTTGAAATATATGTAAAGGAAAGAAAGATAGAAAAGGAGCATAAGATTTGCAATGCGGGAAAACGTCCAAGATTTTCATTCATGATATATGAAATGACAATTTATATGCCCTCACAAATAGAACCACGGTGCCTCGGGTAAGACACCGGGCCATAGAGTTTATTATTGTTTATTACAAATAACGAAACAAAGAGAATTCGTTACTCAGTAACAAGAGAAACAGATGGATTGTCCTTTGCACTCCAATTGTTAAGTCCACTGTCGGTTGCCGGGTAAATCCAGCTATCAAACTCAGCTTCATCCACTTCGTCTTCGTCCCCAATAGCATTCACTCCGTGAGCAGGCAGGGGAGCTGTCACTACATTAGGCTTCTCAGATGCCTCAAACTGTACCTCCTTGGCGTCAATAAGGTCCTGCAGCTTGCTCCTTAAGGCCCAACAATCGTCAATGGAGTGCCCCGGGCTATCAGAATGGTAAGCACAACGAGCATTGGGGTTGTACTTAGGAGACGTAGTATTGGGAAACTTCGGAGCCTCTCTGACAGTCACTAGGTTGGTTGAGAGCAACTGTGGCAAGATTTGGGATAGGGTCATGCTTAACCGGGTAAACTCTCTCCGGGGTCTTTCAGCCCTTTGAGGATTGGTCGGCCGAGGAGCGGCAACAGGCTTGGCAATCGTTATCGCACTGACAGATTGGCGGCGCTCAAATCTTTCTGATCTCCGGGAGCCATATACAGCACTAGCCTCCTTTTTGAAGGGTTTTTTCTCAGAACTAGACGATGCACCCTTCAGAATCTTACCAGACTTCAACCCCGCCTCAATTCTCTCTCCAGTCAGAATCAGATCAGTGAACCCTGCAGACGAATTCCCAATAAGATGGTTGAAAAATGGCCCAGATAGGGTCCCCAAGAACATGTCTACCAACTCCCGATCAGTCAACGGTGGCTGCACTCTGCCAGCCAGGTCTCTCCACTTCTGAGCGTACTCCTTAAAACCTTCAGTTGAACCTAACGACATACCCTGGAGTTGGGTACGTGTAGGGGCAAGGTCGGCATTATACTGATACTGCTTATAGAAAGCAGTAGCCAACTCCTCCCAGTTACGAACCTTGGTCCCATCCAGCTGATAGAACCATTCGAGATGAGTCCCTGAAAGACTCTCCTGGAAGAAGTGGATCCACAAGTTCTTATCCGCTGAGTACGGTTGGATTTTCCGAACATAGGACCTGAGATGTAGCTTGGGACAAGACGCCTCGTCGTACTTAGTGAAAGATGGTGCTTTGAACTTCCGAGGGATGATCACACCAGTAGACAAACCTAGATCTCCAAAATCCAGCCCAGGTACCTGTTGTATTTCCATAGCATTCAGCCTATCCTCCAGTTGCTTGTATCTGTCTTCTGCAGGAGGATACTGCTCTTCATCAAAATCAGTCTCGTTGTCAGAGACTACCGGACTAGGACCTTTTTCTGTTTGAGGAGTACTCTTGCCAATGGAAGAACCAGCCTCTTCATTCTGCAAAGTATTGCCAAACCTTCGGCCCGAGCTAAACAGAACAGTCCTTCTATTCTTCTTCTTCTCCTTCTTCAGGAGCAGAGCCTTCAGCTCTTCTTGGCCTTGAGCCAAACCCTTGATTAATTCCTGAAACTGCACATTCTGCGCCTAAAGAGCTTTGATGGATGTCTCAGTTGAGGATGAGTCAGGATTCATGATGCTGAAATAAACTGCGAAGAACTGTAAGCAACCTGAAAAGAGGAAAAACCTGCTATGCACATGATGAATGATATGTGTTTATGCAATGCATTCAAGGGTTCGAAAGTTCAAATTTGTTGTAGACAAAAAAGAACACACGTTATCATTAAGGAAAATAATTGTTTAATACATCAAAGCTTCATGGGCGAAATAATACAAAAGCAAATCAGTCCCAAAATACACTGCGCATCCTCTTCGGAGCTATGTAAGCATTGAGATTCCTCTCCTCATGCAACAGGCGGGTGAGCTCCAAGACCTTCTTTTCGCTGGCATATAAACTGGTCTCAAGAGAATTCCGTTCTTCCTTAAGCTGGATCCAGCTCTTCTGCATCTCTTCCCAGGATGTGGGCATATCAGGGTGCTGAACAGTGCAGGACACATCTCCTTCCAAGACTGGCTCTTTGATCACAGGGAGCATATGGGGATAAGGCATCACTAACTTCTGGGAGCGGGCGCGCACCCACTTGAGATAAGGTTCCAATGGGATGGAGTTCCTGTGCCCCAGTGTCTTGCTGTCTATCCTACTGGGCATCCTCCAAGCTCTGATAAATCTCTGGCGAAGTCCTTGAGTATCGTTGTCGAAGTCAAAAACTATGTCAGGAATTAACATGTCATGAGGACCATCCCTCCGAGCATAACCAAACTGTCTCCAAGCCAGGCATGGTCTGTAGGTAATACCTCCACTGATTCCAAGTAAAGGAACATTAGGGTACTCCCCGCAACGATCAATGATAGTGACATCTTCTCTGGACCGAGGGCACCAATGTATATCTGCATGTGTAAGAGTCATCAACCGTTGTGACCATCTCAAACCCCACTCATTCTTCAAAACTGATTGTGGAAGGTGCGAAATAAACCACCTTCCCAGGAGAGGAGTGCAACACATAAGGACACCTCTTTTTCTCATGGTTCGAGTGTAACATGAGTGAAGGATGTCCCCCAGCAACGTAGGTATAGGATTCCTGGACATAAAGATCTGGACAGCACTGACATCAATAAGCTGATCTGGGTTAGGGAACAACACCAAACCATAGACAAGGAGGGCCACAACCTCTTCAAAAGCTTTCAAGTCAAGGGAGTTCCAACATTCATGGGCCTTTTCAAACAGAAACCTGGCTAAGAACCCTTTAATACCACTTCTAACTTCCCAATGTCCCTTGAGGTCAGATGACTGTAGGTGCAAGGCTTTAGCAATCTCTTCAAGTTTAGGTTCCTTTTCCGTACCGTTGAAGGGTAGCTGATCAAGGATAGGGATCTTCAGGAGCCGGGAGAACTCCTCCAATGTAGGTACCAACTGATAGTCCAAGAAGGTGAAACAGTGATGCAGAGGGTCAAAGAACTGGAACAGGACCTTTATCATGTCTTCCTCAATGTTGGTATTGACCAAGCTGATGAGACTTCCATGTCTTTCACTGAATGAAGAGTTCTCGGGAATCCTAGATATAAGCTCCTTAAGCTGAGGAGGGATCCTTACAAGACTGATTTGAATTGTCTTTCTAAGAACAGTTTCCATGTCCTACAAAACAAGAACAAAGATGAAAATTTGAACCCCTGAAATGGTTAGTCAATGCATATGATGCTGGATGATGTCATGATGCTATGATTAAACACACCACAGATATTTACAAAGACAAACATGTAAGTCACACAAGGCACACAAGACAAGCCCTTAGGGTTTAAGGCCAGCATGGGGTCTGGGTAGTACCCTCTTGAAGTTGGTGGGCTCAACCTGTCCTATCATGAGTAACCGGGTTCTAAGGGTCCCAATATCACGGGATTGCTTTCATTGTTCATCGTTTCGATTTAGCCACTGAACTGGCAACAGAAATATTCCAGGAAAGCAACCCTCAATTGAGTGTAGTATCGAGTATCAACCAACCTCGGACTGCACCAAAGTCAGTTATCTCACTACCCTAAAGAGGCCAAGATAGTTCAATTAAGGTTCCTAAGGTATGTTGATGCTTCACGACACCACGCGGAGGCCCCGTACTCTCCTTGACTGAACTCAAGGGTTACCGGTACACACCAAAGTGTCACATCAACGTAGCAGAATGTTTCAACCATGTCGGTATACCCCGCACAGTTCCCTCACAGCCTTGTTGCTACTTTCTAAGAAGGTATCCCCAGATCCGGGTTAGGATCTATAGAACTCCCAAGACAGTCCCACAATTTAAAGCAAACAAGGAAAGCAATTGAAAACATAGTTATGAACTAAGCCCTAAGGTACACCTCACTTTTATAAAATTCCCCAGCAGAGTCGCCAGTTCTGTGATCGGTGGATCTGGAATTGACTGTTTAACGCTGGTTCGCGAAATGTCGCGGAAGCAAGAGTCGCCACCGTCTTTTATTTTCTCCAAATGGAAAGGACAAAAGCACAGAAAAATTCCTTAAAGAGATCGCTCTCGGTTCGGGAGGTAGGTTATAGAAAGGGAAGGTGTTAGCACCCTTTCTATCCATGGTTATCCATGGGCTCTTAGATACTTGCTCATTTGTGTTTTCAAAATGGTTTGTTTGCTTTTCAACTGTGGGTTTTAAAAAGTTTCTTTGAAAATTTCAGTTCGACTCTTGTATCGGTCCTCAAGAGTGTTTGAAAAAATGCTTTCGAAAGCTTTTTGAAAAGGTGTCGGTGTGAAAAGTATTTTTGATTTGTTTTGAAATTTAGAGCAAGTATCTAGAGTCGTCTACCTACCCTAAGGAATTCGTCTGTGTAAATGTCCTTTAAAGTAGTACCATCCCACCATTGAGAGGTAGGTAGCACCACCGTTGGAGGTGTTCGGGTCAATTCGAGGTTCGGGACATGGTGATCACCAGAGCAATGGGAAGACACCTTAGAAGCTACCCTCATGCCAGGTTCCCGGATCATGAGGACTTACTAAGACATCCTCTACTCGACGATCACCTTTCGAGGCAAGGCAACAGTGAGGCGTACCCTAGGGGTGGTGTGTGATTTGTGTGTCGTTTTCATTTATGTTTATCTTGTTCATGCATTGGTGATCTACGCGTTGCTTTTATTTTGGCATTCATTCTTTCATGCAAATTATTAACAGTTAAAAAGATGCGAAATTAAAAAAAGTCCTACGCTATTAGAAAGGCGCGGGTCCACATCGCCAAAATTAAACCAGGACCCGATTTGACAGAAAAATAAATAAAGTAAGAATAAAGATTTAAAGATTACATGGCCTAGGGAGAGGTACAATAAATATTATAAGAAATAAACAATAAACGCGCGAATTAAATAAGAATTAAACGAGGGCGTTGGACCCTTTTTGCAAAATTAAATTAAACGATGAATTAATTAAAATTAAAAGGAAAAGAAATTGTCTTTTTAGTATTTTTTTTGGTATTTTGTGATTTAAATGATAAAGAATTAATTAAAATAAATGCTAACCCTAATTCTAGTCGTTTTTAATTTATTAAAAAGAAGATTAAATTTTAACCTAAAATTAACCCTAATTCTAGTTGTTTTTAATTTATTAAAAAGAAGATTAAATTTTAACCTAAAATTAACCCTAATTAATTTACATGCAATTTAATTACAAAAATAAATATTTAATATTTTAATTATTATGAAAGAAAAATAAGAAGGAATAAAAATTATCATAAACCCTAATTTAATAACTAAATGAATTAATGCAATTTATTTATGAAAATATTAAAATAAAATATTTATTATTTTTTTTCATCTTTTTCTGATTTTTTATTTATGGTTTTTGTGTTTTTTTGAAAAAATAATTAAATTGATAGAATTAATTAAAAGAAGATAATAATAAAAAAAACAAAGAAAGTAAAGAAATTTGGCAAACCTAGGGGGGTATCTGTCCCCAAAGTGGAGGTGAACTCTTTAGCAATCTGGCCCAATGAGCTTCAGGCCTAGCTGACTTTTCCAATCACATACTCCAGCGTTGACTCACGCGTACCATGTTCCTCAAATCTGCGCCCTTGGATTGATGAAATTGAACGCATGGATGGCTTGATGGAAGGACGTATGATGGTCTTCAGCATATGAACTACATGGAAACATTTATTGAAAAATAATATGGCAATAGTGAGGACCTGGGGCTCGAACCCAGGTCATGAATGTTACCAACAACTGTGCTTACCACTGAACCAATCCACGCACGTTTAACATATAATAACTAACAAATATTATAAAAGAAAAATGGTCAGTGGCTTAAAAACGCGCGAAGAATTTGAATGATCCAATCAGCGCCTTCCACTTCATCCTCCTCTTCGTTGTGTTTTCTTTTTCTGAAATACAAAAACAATAAGCAACGGTTTTCAAACGATGCTCATAAATTGAGCGCGAGGGTAGATTCATGATCGTCTCATCGTGTTTGTTTCAGTGGTCCAAGTCTTGTGCTCCAATTTTTCCTCATTTTAAAACCCCTAATTTGAGGTTCTGAAAACCCTAAATATCGACCATGGCATCTTTGCATACAGTGCATGAAAATCCAATCAAATCATATGGTTAGCTTTAAAACACATCACTGAGTATGAATCTATAAATAAAATGCCATGAATATGCATAGAATGTAAAATACGATTATGAGAAAAAGTGAAGAAAGCTTGGCTTCTGTACAGTGATTCAAAGGGTTAGGATTGATGCTTTTGATCCAGGAAGGTTGCTTGATGTCCTAGGACTGCAATGAAAAGAATTTTGTGGCTTGAAACGACCTCTAACCCTGTTTTCAGTTTTGAGATTTTTTGATAATTTTCAAGTTTGCCAATGGTGTTTTCTGCGCAGCTTAGGGGTTAGTTGCATTAGGTCTTGCTTCTGTACTTATGTATGAGTGAATTAGGTCAAAGAAAGCAATCAAAATCCTTGGCATTCATGGTTTGAAAGATTTGATTTCCAAAAATCTTTTTTCAATATTTTTTCATGCTATTTTGTACCAATCATGACCAATTCTCTTCAAATCTTTCCATATTTGATTATGCACGAATTTTTGAACCTATTACATGTACAAAAAGATTTGATAAATTAGGTTTAGTATTTTCCATGTATTTAATTAATTTAAATGAATTATTAATAATAAAAAATCCAAATAAATAAATAAAAATGGAGAAAAACTTCCTTTTGGGCCAAGTGGTCGTGCACATGCCTTGGATGATGAATTGTGGAAGAAAAATAGGCCCATTAGCAATTTTAGGTCATTTGAATCAATGTTGACTTTTCAAAATATCCAAAAAATTCCCAACTTCCATAAGGCATAACTTACTCAATTTTTAGGCTTTGCTCATGTTCTTGGACATTTTGGAAAGGTCTTTGAGTCCTCTAACCAATGCCTTTTGTCCCATGTCGTTTTGATTTACCAATCTCAAGTTATGGCCTTTGACTTAAAGTCCCTTTTTGTTGACTTTTGAAAATGACCTATAATGTTGAAATTGATAACTTTTTGTGCGAGCATTTCTTGGACTTGAAGTATGAAGATGAGTCGTAGGAAATGTCTTTCTCTTCAAAATGAGCTTTGGATGGAATTTTTCTGATAATCCATGTGAAAGTTATGCCCTGGTCAATTTACAGTTGACTTTTTCAACTGTCCAAATAAGGAAACTTTTGCATCTTGATGATTTTTGAGCCAAGCTTTGAGAATCATGATCAAGCATTGATCAAATGATGTTTGTGGCTTCAAAATGAGATGTTGACCAAAAATTTGAACTTTTGACTGTCAAATGACCATTTTGCCCCTACAGTTGACTGTAGTGCAATTAGGGTTTTTGACTGTGCAATTTTGTGCTGAAGGTCTTGAAACTTTGTATGAGGATGCTTGACCATATTTGTTGGCATGTGGGACTTGATTGGACCTTTGGAAACTTCATTTTCTTGATCAGGGCCAAAACCCTAATTTTGACTGTTTAGGAGGCCTTTGACTGTGCAACCCTTGGGGAGATTTTGAAGCTTGTCTTGGCAATTTCTTGAAGAATATGGGAGGGCAAATTTTGGGGTACAACAGAGCGGCACTCATAACGGGAATAACTAAGGTGACTTGCTGACGATGTTGATAATTCCTTCTAGGAGTCTTTACCCTCCTTTTTTGTATAACATCATTTTCATCTCCTTATTTCTTCTTGGTAAACCCATAAGATGGCTTCTTCACACCTCCAGATCCTTCATTCTTTGTTAAACGACCTTCTCTGACAGCCTCTTCTAAGCGAATACCCATCCCGACCATTTCAGTAAAGTCACTTGGCGCACTTTCTACCATCCTCTCGTAGTAGAAAGCACCCAGCGTCTTCAAGAAAATCTCAGTCATATCCTTCTCTTCCATGGGAGGAATCACCTGGGCGGCTACCTCATGCCATCTCTGTGCATATTCTTTGAATGATTCCCTGTTTTTCTGAACCATGGCCTTGAGTCGATCACGGTCAGGCACCATGTCCACGTTGTACTTGTATTGTTTGATGAATGCTTCTCCCAAATCATTAAAAGTATGGATATTGGCATTGTCCAAACTCATATACAACTTCAGCACATCACCGGTCAAACTATCCTGAAAAAAGTGAATCATCAGATGTTGATCATTAGTATGGGTAGACATTCTCCTTACGTACATCACCAGATGAGCACGAGGACAAGTGTTGCCCTTATACTTCTCAAACCCCGGGACTTTAAACTTAGCAGGTATCTTAACATTCGAGACTAAGCATAACTCATTCACATTATGCCCAAATAGATCTTTTCCCCTGAGGGCCTTCATCTCTATTTGCATCTTGTCAAACTGCTCTTGAAAATCATCCATTTTGTCATAAAGACCCAAGTCCTAACTCGGTGGAGGGAAAGGATGACACACATCATCATTAACAAACGGAACCATATTCACTGAAGGAGGTGCAGCAGGAACATGCACCACAGGAGGTGCATGAGTAACAATAGTCTAAACAACTGGAGTATCTTGAGGACCAAGATTGAAACCTTCAGGTGAAAAATTCTCTGGCATTCCCCATGGATAACCTTGGGGCATGCGATTCTGAACAACAGCTAGATTAGCAGATACGGGAATAGTAGGAGCTTCAGTAGTTGCCCTTGTTGGTTGAGGTTGAACACTTGGTGGCTGATTCTGAGCAGCCACCAGAGCTTCCATCCGAGTAGTCAGATTGGCCATGCTGGCCTTCAAAGCTGAAACTTCCTCGTGCAACTCGAGATTCTCTTGTTCTAAGTTGTCCATATTCTTTCTGAAATTATCCCGAGTGTTGTAGTGATGAGTCATCTTGCTGAACAAAGTAAATAAGCTTGGCAAGACACTTGGATATGCATAACAAATGAAATAAAAATGTGCAATATGATTCATGATATGTAATGCACATGATTATTTTTACTTTGTTATTTAATATTTCAAGGGATTTATAGTTTATGGACATATTGCAAATATCAAAGTAATAACGCATTTGAAATACTGAAATTTTTTATTATAACAACTCCAAAATGGATTACAAATTTCAATGATCCCAAGTACAAGATGAAAATAAAATCTGAAACCCTGAGAAATAGAACTGATGGAGATCATTCTATACGCTGGCGCTTCCCCGTGAGCCTGGAAATCTGAGCCTTCAATATCTGGTTTTCTTCCGCATTGTCTGATGGCAACCTCCTTCCAATCATCTGAATCAGGAAGTGAGTAATCAACACCTGATTGAGGCTTAGGAGAAAATAAATCCCCTTGCATCTCCATAGACTATACCGCTCGACTCTCAAGGATCTCAATCAATTCTTCTTTCTCCTTCAAGTCTGCTTTATAAGAACTCTCTAAAGTTTGGAACTTGTTCTTCCAAGCATCCTTTTCCTGTTGCATCCTAACCAAAGCAAGTTGCAACTCTTCTAGATCATCTAATAAGGGAGGAGTGGTCTTCACAAATAGATCAGGCATGGGTGTCTCCTGGGTATACGACATCTTTAACTGAGTAGCTCTCGATCGGACCCACTGAAGATATGGCTCCAAAGAAACACCACCCCTAGATCCCAAATCCTTCCTACTCTTCTTATGAAAGTGACGCCAAGCCTTCACAATCTGCTCCCTATCTTCCATATGGTCTTCTCCTTCCTTCAGAAAGAAATTACTCAAATGAATACTATTTGGTTTATCATTCATTGGATAACCAAGCTGTCGCCGTGCAAGAACAAGGTTATAGTTAATTCCTCCCTTTGTACCAAGAAGAGGTACATTGGGGAAACTACCACAACTGTCAATAATCTCTATATCCTGGTAAGCTCGATGATACCAATCAATATCCGAGTGATTAAGTTCCATGATCTTAGGAGCCCAACAGGGTTCCTTCTTGACATCCCAAAAAGCATCAGACTGAGACACATGAGAGATAAACCACCAGTACAACAGAGGCGTGCAACAGATAATCATCCCACATGATAAGAATTCCGAAGATGAATAGAGTAATAAGAATCACCCAACAATGTAGGAACTGGGTTTCCAATCATGAAGATCCTGATAGCATTAATGTCAACAAACTTTTCCACATTAGGAAATAAAAACAACCCATAAGAAAGTAGAGCAAAGATTGCCTCAAAAGCAATTGTACTCTTCATTCTGGAAAAGTAACGAGCTTTCTCCAATAATAACTGAGCTTGGTAATCCTCTAATTCCTCCTTTAGTAGTGATATGGGCTTCCACCTCAGATTTCCCCAGATGAATCAAAGCAGCAATCTCATGTGGTTTTGGCTCACCCTCCAAACCAGTAAAAGGAACACGATCGGTAATAGGTAAATCCAATAGATAAGAATACTCCTCCAATATGGGCATCAACTGATAGTCGGGAAAAGTAAAGCAATGATACATCAGATCATAGAACTGGACTAAGGTCGAGAGAATACCCTCATCCATCTTCAGCTTCATGAGAGGAATAATGGATCCACACTTCTTCCGAAAGTCTGCAGAACACTCGATCTCGGGAATTAGACTGATCAAATTATCTATCTTGGGATCCTTGAAACTATATTTCCCAGTCTTTCTCTTTCCAGAATCCATGGTTAGAAAGTACCTGAGATATTCACAAATGGTCAACCTTTAAATCCCTTGAAATATGGTTTCTTCAAAAGATGCTCATGAGTGCATGGATGCATGATGCAACAATCACACACAAGATCACACATCTAGGGTTCATAGGTTCAACGTCACGAGCATGAGGTCGAAGGTACTACCTATAAGGTGTTGGTCTAAGAGTTATCACCTGCCGAACAAGGTTCTAGATGTTCCCAGAGTCTACGTCCTTCCTTCAGATATTACCAACTTCCTGATTAACTCTGTAATTAGTAATATTCTCAAGAAAGACTCGTCCGGGCGTATTATTGCGTGACAACTATTTCCGGATTACTCTGTCATAGCTTCTGCACTACACCTAAAAGGCCAAGATGGTTTTGGTATTCTACGGTCCTCAGTTTCAGCAGGCTCCCAGGTCAAAAGCAGTACGTCTTCCCGATAACTCGGTAAACGACACTACAGTTAAAGGGGCCTCCATTGAGTGGGGGATCTCATGCCTCCTTTTTTGGGATTACTCCCTCAAAGTTAACATGACTATACCGCCCTTCATATCTTAAAGTTTGCCCAAGTCCGAGTATAGGACTTATGAGTAATCACCAAGCACCCTGAAAACCAGGAAAATCCAGACAAACATATATACAACATATAACACAAAAAACAGTAATAACATATATGCAGATATAAACAAAGATAGGCTTAAAACACTTAGGGATGGACTAATAAGAGGTCAATCTGTCCCCAGTGAAGTCGCCATTTTTCTGTAGAGGTAGAAATGTTTTAAAACTAAGCCATTAGATTGACTTGACTTATACAGATCAAAATAAAAATCACTACCGCGCTTTATTGTTTCCAAAGGAATGATAAAAGAGCGAATAACCCAAAAGAGGGGGAAAGATTCAAGGTAAGGGGTTGGTTATGCAAAGGGAAGGTATTAGCACCCTAAATATCTACGGTACTCCGCAGGAACCTCTTTGTAAAAATCTGTATATTTTGGCTATAAATTTTTTTGTATAAAAATGGATGGTGGAGGTGAGAAAAGAAATATATTTATTTTATAATTTTTGCACCCGTCGTGGTTGCGAACCTTTAGTGCCTATGTACCACCTTTTCATGCAATAGGGGATCAGGGTACACGTAGTTCCTCTTTTAAAAATTTTAAAACACAAATGTGTTGGTTAATTTTATGAGATAAAACATCATTGTCACTGTCCGTATGGAACACATACCTACTACCCACAATTATGAGAAAGAAGAATTTGCATCATCTCAAAGTGGAGGATATGGCCTGGATCTTAAAATCAACAATGCCTCACTCAACACCCAAGCGGAAAATATATCTCTTCACTACATATTATAGAAGTATAGTTGTTTGCATCACTACAAGGATTGACAAGAGTTCAATATTTTGAGAAAAGTTTAAAGATAAAAGCCAAAGTGGTAAAATGGTTTGAAATGAGATTGATTGACTTTTAGTCTTCTCACAAAAATGTCAAGGTATTATTAAGTTGATTGGAGTTTATTTATGAAAATGTTTTGAAAATGCATGGACATAAGTCCAAGTTTATTATGAAAGTGGTTCAAGTTTAAAAACAAGAAGAGTTTTCAAAAGGAGGAAGAAGATTTTTGAAATTAAAGAAGATGGGAGTAGAAGAAGGGACTATCCTAAAGCATAAGGTAAAAGCAAGGGATAAGAACCATCTAACCAACAAGAAGCCAATACTTGACATTATGAGCCAAGATAGAATTCCAATTCCTTGGATTGAAACCAATCAAGCAAAAATAATACTAGACCTCTTAAGAGAACCAAACTTCAAGTGTATTAAGTCTTCACAAAAATTGGGCAGAGTATCGGCTGTATACGGGTGAATTCCATATTACAAACATAGGGTGTAATCGCAAAAACCTGCACACAAAAACAAACAAGCAACCTAATGTCTTGAGGTAAACCTCAAGAACTCAAGACAAAATAATCAGACAAGATCACAAGGTTTCCAAGATAGGCCAAGGTTTCTAATCCTGAGTCCAAGAAAAAAAGTCCCATGCTCCATAATGCCAAAGATAATAACCAAATAGTCCAAGTACCATTAAAGAGTTTTATGGTTTATGTTGATTATTAAGTATCTTAAAAAAAATAAAATAAAAGCTCAAGTGAGCAAAGTAAAATGACAAGAAAGTAAATGCTCAAATGAGCAAAGATGAAAATGGCATGAAATGTAAATGCTAAAAGTAAATGGTACATAAAGCATAAAAAAATAAAATAAAAGCATAAAGTAAAACAAGTAAATAATTAGTGGTTAGTTAGATGACCATCTTGAAGCTTGCATTTGGAACTCATTAGAGGATTGGTAGAACCAAAACCTCCACACAACAAGTTGCATTTGCTTTTTATCAAGTATATCATCCATTTGGAATTTTCACAAGTGCCACTTAATGATCAACGATGTTTAAGTGATCCGCGTTGACCAAAGGTGTTGTAGATCCATTAGAGGATTTGTAGAACCAAAGCCTCCACACAATGAATCTCAAGGTTATTGGATCAAAGAGATCAAATTAACATACTTGGGCTTGCAAACATAAGTTTGGGCCACGAATGATCATTTATTCGAATCGGGACAAAATTTAGCGCTATGTTAAGCAATCGTAAGTGGACTTATATAGAAGTCACACCTATTTTGAGGTTGGTCAATAGCAATCTATGCACCATTTATTCTGAGACATGATATAGAGATCATGCTCCAACAACATTTAGTGCAATAAGAAGGGAATGAGATGAAGCGGGATGGGAGAGAATATACAAACCACTTTTGAATTAAATTTAATCAAACTATTATTAAAATCATTCATCCATTTTTGTGGAGTTAAACTCAACACCATGGATCCAATGATGTTAACAAAGCTCATGATCCAAAATTTAACACAAGATCTGCCAGAAAATAGTCACAAAATAATATTACATTTTAATATATACAAAAGGGTTTAAAAATAGAAAATAAAGAGAAAAATATCAACTATGTTCAAAAATCAAGAAATAAAAAGTAAGACCATGGAAAAATAAGAAAAAGGCTCAAATAATTTTACAAATTTTTTGGTAATTTTCTAAAGTCAGAAACTAGTTTTTAAAATTAAAAGAAATGGGTAATATAAAACAAAAATGATAAAAAATAGTAAAGTCAGAAACAAAAATAAAATAAGGTCACCAATATTTGTCACAATATCATTGGATCACTCCATAATTTTTTCAGAATTTAAAAATGTATAAAAGTATTTATAAACATTTAAAACAATTAAAATAAAGTATAAATTTATAAAAAATACCAAAACACAAAATTAAATTATGAAAAAATAAAAATCAGAAAGAGAATAATCAAAATATTTTTTAATAATTTTTTCAGATTTTTTGGATTTAAATTGAATTTTCTATGATTTTTTGAAATTTAAAACAATTAAAATATAAAAATCAAAAAGGAAAATAAAAGTAAAAATATGTGGACCATTGGATGAGAGTCAAAATGCGTTAGTAATCAATTCCATGGGATCTGACGCGTTGTGAATATCATGGTCATTAGTGAATAAAGTACATAATCAAATATAAATCAGATTTTCAAAAATAACAAGTGGCGTGCCATCATTTGTTGGAAGATGACACGTAGGTCATCTTCAACCTCCACCCAACGTGATTTACATGTCTCTCAAACTGTAAAATCAGAAGCTCAGACCTATGTCGTTCGCTTCATCTCTTCAAGACAAACATAACCACACCCTCGTGCGAAATTTATATAAATTGTAGCTCAAGCAATTTGGAAGGAAAGTTTTGAAAAGGGATTTGAAATTTCATGGTCAAAATGTGTTTCCAGCAAAAGGTAAGTGTTGCGACTAGAACCAGGGCAATGAGAGCAACACAATGATATCAGAGTTTTGAAGAATTGATGAAGGAATCTACCTATTGAAGTTGTGTTGCAGAGCTCTGAAACTGGACTTCTATGGAGCAGTATAGGGCACGATTCTTGAATGTAATTATGTGGTTAGCTTCAGGGAAGATCAAGGAAGGTGAATTGATGGAAAAATTGGATTGAAAAAGGCTTGAGAATGGATTTTGAAGTTACTGAATTCTGAGTTATGGAACAGTTTTGGTAGGGTGATTCTGGCTATCCAAGCTTGACAAAATGAGTGGGGAATGACCCTCTATTTATAGGGAATCAAATTGAATGTTGAAGCATGTAAAATGATCAAGTTTGGAGGGAAATCGTGTGAAGTTTCAAACAAGAAAAGTGTGACTTCAAACTTGATCAAAACTCATCCAAAACGAGCGTTTTGTTGTGCTAATCCATTCTGGAATTTCACTAAACATGTTTAGAGGCAAAAACACGTGGAAAACTTGTGATTAGAAGCCAAAACAAAGATTTCAAAATCTGACTTGTGAGGAGACTTTAGTTCCAAGTTACCAATTTCAAAATCATGGCATTCTCATCTCAAGGGGTCTTAGGGCATGATTCTTGATGCTTTAGAAAGATGAGGTTACAAGCTTTGCAATGGAAAAAGAATGGAATCAAATGGATGCTTGAGCTGAAAGTTGTGTTGAGTCAAAGTTGGAGAAAAAGAGTTGACTTTCCATACTTAGAAATATTTCAAGTTCTTCTTCAAACATGACCTATAATTTCATGCATCTAAACATGGCCTTCCACTTGGAATTTGATATTTACCAAAAAAGATGGAATGAATTAGATCTCTTGAGTGACATTTTGAAACTTGAACCATTCAAAATATCCAAAAATTGAGAGAGTTATGAATTGTTGAAGTTGGCAAAAAATCATGAAATGACCTATAATCGTTTGCATCCTTAAGGAAACTTTCATCCATTTTCTCACTTTGCACATAAAAGAAATAATAAAGTTCACACCTTCAAGATAATTATGGAAAAAGAATGGGCTCAAGGTGATAAAAATTGACCAAGTTATGATCTTTTGAATTCACACATGGAAAATTGGGGATTCATCTGGAGGACTTGTAATCTTTCTTCCTCATTAACTCTCTTCCTCATGACAACTCCTTGAAACTTTTGAAGTTATTTGTTGATAACCATTTGAAGAGAAATATGTCTTTGGAATCACTCAAAAATACCAAGAGATGAGCAAGATATATTCCTTTGAAGTTCAAAACCCTAGCTCCTTAGATCAAGATAATGCTTTGAGGAACTTTGACAATTTTGAACAAGCTTCTTGTACCAACACACATGATTTGTAAATAGAAGTTGTGGAGGATGATAATGATAACTCATAGCCACAAAAACCACTTCCATATCTTGAACATTGAGAGAAATATGCACTTGTTACCAAATGGAATAAAATCTTCTCCAACCATAACAACTTCTCCAATCAATCCCTTGTGCTTTTCAACCAAATTTGATAACCTTGAAATGTGATGAACCAAAACAAACTTTCCATGCCAATTCTTCCAAAACCAATTCAATGGTGAGGTTTGAACTTCTCAAGCTTTATTGACTAGGGCATGGAAATAAACTCATGAACCCATGGGGTAACTTGTTAAATCCCATTGCCTTTACCTACATGGATAACAAGCAAGACAAACAAAAATTGCATTTTATTTAGTTAAAAGAAGAAATCAAGACAAAAACAATATTCATGATCACAAAAGAACATAAGTCAAGGTGCTTGGTGATTCCTCAAAAAGGGAAAAGCTAAATATAGGGAGGGGAACCAAGAATCCTAGTGTGATCTTGTTGTGAATGAATCAACATGGTATGATGAAGGGATCTTAGGGGCAAAAATTGGGGTACAACAGAAGGCTGAAGACTTTATACCAATCTCCTTTAGTCAGGAGTAAATGTTATTTTCTGTTTTCTTGCTTTCAAGTTTTTGGTTAGGTAATTTAAACGATAAATTTAAACCTTGTGCCTTACCCAGAGCACAATGGTCCATTTGTTAGGATTGTCATTTTTCATTTAATAAATCATTAGATGTTTCCATTCAAATTTTATGCTCTTTGTCTTTATTTTACTGTATTGCTTTAAAAATTGCTATGTGTTCTTACACACACCCACACAACAAATTGCAGATCCATATCCACCCTAGATTCCATTGATAACAATTCTGCTATTACCAATTATGACTTTAAAAATCCGATCTACCAAGCCGAGGATGAAGGTGAGGAAGATTGTGAAGTACCTGGAGAGCTTGTTAGGCTGTTAATGCAGGAAGAAAGAGCCATACAATCGCATGAAGAGCCAATCAAGGTTGTGAACTTGGGTACTGAAGAGGACAAGAAAGAAGTCAAGATAGATTCCAACCTAGAAGACGTTGTTAAAAAAATATTAATCCAGATGTTGCGTGAATATGTTGAGATCTTTGATTGGTTGTATGAAGACATCCCAGGGCTTGAGAATGACATTATGGTTCACCATCTACCGATGAAGGAAGGTTGTCCTTCTATAAAATAGAAGGTTCATCGTATGCTTCCCAAGATGTCTGAAAAGATCAAAGTTGAGGTCATGAAGTAGTTCAATGCAGGTTTCTTAGCTGTTACGTCCTATCCTCAGTGGGTTGCAAATGTGGTGCCAGTACCTAAGAAGGATGGCAAGGTGCATATGTGTACGGACTACAGGGATTTGAACAAGGAAAGCCCCAAATATGACTTTCTGTTTCTGCATATTGATGTTCTGGTTGACAAAACCACTCAGCATAAAGTATTTTCCTTCATAGATGGTTATGGTACCAATCTTAACAATACTATGATCATGGAACTCTGCATGCAGTTCAAGATTAAGCATCACAATTCTTCTTCGTACCAACCAAAGAATAATGGCGCAATGGAGGCCGCCAACAAGAATATCAATAAGATCTTATAGAAGATGACAGTGACATACAAATATTGGCATGAGATGTTACCATTTTCTCTTCATGGTTATTGCACTTCAGTACATACATCAACTGGAGCAATCTCATTTTCTGTAGTCTATGGTGTTGAGGTTGTCTTACCTGTTAAAGTCCAGATTCCTTCCCTAAGGAATATGAAAGATGCAGGTTTAGATAAAGACGAATGGACGCAGGCTCGATTGGACCAAATAAATTTGATTGATGAAAAAAGGCTTGCGGCTGTTTGTCATGGTCACATGTATCAGAAATGCATGATCAAAGCCTTTAACGGGAAAGTCAAACATCGGGTATTCCAAGCTGGTAATTTGGTAATAAAGCGTATTATCCTACCACAAGGTGATCCCAGGGGAAAATGGACTCCCACATACGAAGGGCTATTTGTGATTAAAAAGATATTTTCTGGTGGTGCTATGATACTTACTACCATGGAAGGTGAAGATTTTCCACACCCTGCAAACGCAGACATAGTTAAAAAATACTATGCATAAAAGAGACCCGTAGGTTGACTGGCCTAGGAAAAAGTAAGGGCATCCCGGCGAACCATAATGGTTCAGGCAAAAATTAGGGATATATAAAAAAATTGTACATCCGACAAGTCGAAAACCTGAAAAGGTGGCTTGGGCAAAAAAGGATATCCCGATGGACTGAAAAGTGGTCCAGGAAAAAGTTAGGGGCTAAAGCGTACGACTATGTCCTGTTGGATCACACGTATACTTACAATCAGCTTAATTACTAGCGTCAAGTTCAAACGGTACAAAATAATTCAATCATCTTCTTCCAACAGCAAGTAATGAGATGCTTGAAGACTTAGGGGCAATAGCAAAGTTGAAACTTTATGGGATCGTTTCCACATAGCTGTTTTTCCTTGTTTTTCTTTGTACCCTTTCTTCATTCTTACAATGATTTCCTCTTACTAGGATTTTTGTCTCTTTGTATAAAATTTCCTGCTTATAGGCAAACTTTCAGAATCAATGCAGTTAGATTTCAAAATTCAAAATTTTTTTACTTTCTCTGTTTTGTTTGCAAAAACGTCCAATGGTTACATTGAATAAACATATGCATTTGAACATGATTACTGTTAACAAAATATATGCATAAAAATATTATTAGTATTTACTAAAGACTCTAGGAGTTGGGATAATGTTCAAGTAATCCACAAATCTCCACAGAGAAATCTCCACAAAATTATCTCTACAGAGCTATCTTCACAAGCTCATCCCTAACAAAGATATATTCCCCAGAAAATATAATATGCCATCAGAAAAAATAGCGGCATCTTCCAGCGGTTCACCTTTATATCCATGATAGATAGCTCAACATGATCATCTTTCCTAATATCCCCCCTAGAGGACAAGGAAGTTTGATCATTTCCCCAACATATAGTGGAAACTTCCTCAGCACAGCCTATGAAATCTCGATCCCCACCAGACATTATTTCCTCAACACAATCTACATGGTTTATTTCCCAAATGAAGTTTATTTCTCCAATATTGCAATTCTCGATAGGATTCTCTTCCCCGGCCAGATGTGGTTTAACTTTGTCCTCCCTAGAAGAGTTGACATCCATATCTAAAACTTGGTCAAACAGCACATCAGAGGATTATCCATCTGTTTTGTCTCCAGTCAGGGTACATAAGAATCAAATCCTTTAAAATAACGATGAAGGACCAATTTTCCTTGAATTCTTCTATCCCCAAGCAGAAGTCGAACGTCCCCAGCAGAGTGTCCTCAAACAGAAAGCGGAAATCCCCAGCAAAGACATTCTAAACAAAATTGAGAAACTATTGTCTTCATCCCCAGCAATTGCTAGGGATTTATTTTCCCCAACAAAAGAAGTTATATGAAGCTACTGATACGTTCCAGCGACATATTGCACCCATACATCATTTACAGAATGTCATAACATATGCATACAAAACGCATATAGTATTCTCATTTATTTTGAGAGCATAATTATGCAATAAATTTCATGCATCATGACATTGCATAAAACTAACTTTTCCTTTTCAGGTTAAGTTCCCGAACAGACGAATATTATCATCCATCTATAGACAAGTTGTAGAGAAATCCCCGAAACAAGACGGGGCGACTATTTACATGACCAGATGATTTCCTTCAGAGATCCATTCTGAAAATCATTCTCTCAGAGACTAAATCTGATGAGTATTTCCTTTAGAGACTTGTTCTGACGAGCATTTCCTTCAGAGATTTATTCTGAAAAGCATTTCCTTCGGAGATTACTTCTGAAGAGCACTTCCTTTAGAGATTTTTTCTGAAAATCACTTCCTTCATAGATTTATTCTGAAAATCACCTCCCTCAGAGATTCATTCTGACGAGCATTTCCTTCAGAGATTTATTCTAAAACGCACCTCCCTCAGAGGTTTATTCTGACGAGCATTTCCTTCAAAGACTAAATCTGACGAGCAGTTCCTTCAGAGCATCATTCTGAAAAAGAATTTACTTTTATTCTGAAAAGCATTTCCCTTAGATAGGATCGGATATATTCACTCTAAAATTCATTCTTCAGATAAAGTCAAGCGTAAACTCATTCTGATACTCCTATCAACAGTTACTTTGGATGGCATCTATAAGACCATCTCTGAAGACACTCTATCACCTCTCCGAATGGCATCTTTGAGCCCATTCAAGCAATACAATTAACCAATAGTGTTACTTCATGCACACGTGAGTGCAAATTTTTGGGCACTTAAGTGTTCAATCCTCTTCCACCTTCAGATCACGAATGACGAGCATGTCAATCTAACTCTTCAGGTTTAAGAAGATTGAACAGGGGAAGCTATTGTAACCCCAAATTTTCCCTTCCATTATTTAATAGAAGTTATTTCAATAGGTCTCCCTATGATCCTAGGGTTCTTAATTTCTCAAGACTACTCTAGGATTGATCAGACAAACCCTCTTCCTAAGCAGTTGACCTTTAAATAGGGTTTTTCTTATCTCAAAGAAAATTGGACTTCTAATGCCTCAAGTGGATTACATGGTTTCTTATATGTCTTAAATAATCCTCGTGCCAAATTCAAAGCCTTGCAACACAAGTTTGCTCAGTCAATTAGTCAGATGATTGAAAATCAACTATATTGGGCAAAAAGTCAACTTTGACCAATTTATAGTCAAACTTCAAGATTTGTGGTCAACATTAACATTTTTAAGTCACATTCATCATTTGATCAAAGGTTGATCATGATTCATCAATAAAACTCAAGATTCATCAAAAGTCAAAAGTTACTATATTAGGGTTTTCTTAAGGAGAAGTCAACTGAACTTTGACCAAACGTAACTTTGACATGCTTCATCAGAAATTTCTCAGCCAAAGCTAATTTTGAAGGAAATTCAATTCTATACAACTTTTCCTCTAAGCTCAAGTCCAAATTTGCTTCATTTGAGAGATATGAGCCAAAACATTACAGGTCATTTTAAAAGTCAACAAAAAGACACTTTTTGTCAAAGCAATTTACATTAAGATAAAGGCTTCAAATGACAAAATGACCAACATGAAGATTATAGGGGATATCTTGAGATTTCAAAAGAGTCCAAGATCACCTTCATATGATAAAAAATTAGTGAGATATGGTTTTTGTAAGTTGGGCAATTTAGAGAAAATGCATGAAATTCAAATTAAGCAAATTTGAGTTTTTGGGCTAATAGGCCTATCTTTTAAGGTCCGAACATGTTCCTGACCTCATAATAGACTCCTAAATCCATTCATTTATTTTTGTGGTTTTTATTTCTTTTAATTTTGATTTTATTCAATTAAAAGCAAAATAAATCAAGTAAAATACCAAGTGAATGAATAAAGGCATGAAGATCTATTTTTGAATCAAATCATAAGTCTAAAAAGCTAGTGACAACTTGCAAAAAAAACATGTAAAGATTGATTAGTACATGATTAACCTAAAAAAGAAAGATTTCATGTAAAACTTCAATCAAAGATTTGATCATGAAATACAAAAGATTGATTCCCATTTTGTTGACCTTAATCTTCCATTATAAATAGAGAACACATTCAGAAGAAGGGACACACGAAAATTGCCTCAAGAACACCCTCTAAAAAAATCTCAATTTTTTTCAAAACTAGGACAAAGTCAAAATCAAAGATCCAGCCACTTTCAGTGCAAGCCATCCATTGCAAATCATTCCTGAGATGTCTAAGGGTAAGAATAGGTCTAAAGTCATGGCCATTGATGCTTGAAACAAGCATACTCATCTTCTTCGATTTTTTTTCTTCCAAATATTCATATAATTAATTTCATGCATTGCTAGTGTTTATTAACTGCCCAAATAAGTTCCTGTTGTTACTTAGAATATGTTTGAATCATAAAACAGAAGCTCTAACGTGAGAATTATGTTTTAGCCATGGCTAGGGCAGTTTGAGACGTCTTCTTTGAAACTCACGATACAAGTGTTTTCAGGTCACACAAACACCACCATTGGATTTACAAGGGTCAAATTATAGGGATAAGGTCCTTTTTATGGTCTAACACATGTTATTTTGCAGGTTTGAAAATCCTCTCACCGGAGAAGACGAACAGAGCTAGGGCTCCGGTGCTTCCCTGGTTCACTTGCTTTATTATATATATATTTTTGTTTATATTTTAATAACAGAAACGAAGCGTAACACAGTTGGTTGAGAAGGAGACGTGGAACGTGAAGGGCGTGGGTTCGATCCCTACGTCTTACAGTTATTTTTTGTTATTTTTCAAACTAACACGGATGTTTTAATGCCTATTTCTCAAATACCAACAGGTGCTTGGCCTAGTGGCAAGTAGTGCAGTTTGTGAACCCAGGGGCGTGGGTTCAACACCCACCCCATGCAGTTTTTTTTACCCTATTTTTCTAACCTAATTTTTCTATTTGCTTTCTTAATTATTTTTTTATTAACAATTAACTAACTTATTATTTTTCTTAATAACTAACAAATTAGGATTAGGGTTTTAGTTAGTAATTAATTTTTTCTTATATTTTTATTTACTAATTAATTAAATTGACTTTTTTCTTAACATTAAAATAAATTAGGATTTAGGTTTTAATTACTATTATTAACTTAAATTATTTTCTACAAAAAATCATAAAACTTTTTAACATTATTTTTCTATTTTCTTTCTTCTTGCTATTTAATTTTCATAGAAAATTGTATAGGTTGCATTCTTTAATTGTAATAGCATAGATTTATTTTCTCGCATTTTTTTCCTAATTATGTAACTACTCACATGATGTAATATCATAGGTTTACTTTCTCGCGAATTTTTATACTTATGTACCTCTCCCAAAGCCATGTAATAGCTTAGGACTTTACATTATGCACTTTATTTTTCTATACATATTTAACTGCTAGTAACTAGGGTTTACATGGCAAGACTAAAAATAATCTAGAAAACCCTAATACTCAAGATAAATAACTGAATCAATACACTTCACACACATGTACCTCTAGGATATCCTCTCTTGTTGCCTTATGATATTGGTCACATCCCTCGAAACTGGGGATACTTTAGCAAAAGACCCTCGATCAAATCATCATGTCCCTCTCGAATAAATATCATAATCCCCCGATGACCCTTCGAGCTGCCCACAAATGATCTAGTCCCTTCGAGTTTCCTACAAAATAATGATAGTCCCTTCAATACAATTGCTAAAGTATCCTTACTTGTTTCCTTTGATGACCATACGATGACCCTACGCCTGTCCCTTCATATCTAATAGATAGGGCTACCTACCAACTAATGGTATGGATAGTACTATCTTTAAAGGAGAAGGAAAATAATAATAAATACTTTAGTGGGTAAGAGACTCTTAATTTCTTTCTCACAACTTTCCTCAAAACTTTTTTTCACACTACACTTTCAAACAAATATTTTCAAAAATAACACTTTGTATACATTCTTGAGGACTGATACAAAAACCATTACAAATTCAGTCTTACATTGACAATTTTAAAAATATTTTCAAACAAATCACACACACAAAGCAATATTTTCAAAAGTGATCTAAGCAATTAAGATCCCGTAGATAACTACGGATGAAAAGGGTGCTAACACCTTCCTTTTTCATAACTTACCCCCCGAACTCAAAATCAATCAAAGGTATTTCCTGTTCTTTTCACCTTTCCTAAATGTTTGATAAAAGAAAAGTCTATGGCGACTCTAGCTATCCGCACACTTGGATAAAACCAAAAAGTCAATTCTCCCACCGTATTACACTAATTATTCTAAATTATTTGAAAATGTTCATAATCATCTTAATTCTCACTACACCATACATATCATCACATCACACCTCATATTCATCAAATCATCACAAATACTCATAAATACATCACAAATATGCATCATAAATCAATTAAATGATTAAATAAATAATCTAATTATTTCGGGGTGTTACAACTCTCCCTCACTTAAAAGAATTTTCGCCCTCGAAAATTACTGACGAAAATAGAAATGGATAAGACTCTCTCGTATGATCCTCGTGTTCCCAAGTCAAACTTCCACTAGTTGGTCCACCCAAAAATACCTCCCCTAAGGCAATATATTTACCTTGCAATCGCTTCACTTCCTGACCTTCTATTTTCACGTTAATGCTTCAATAGTCAGGTTATCTCTCACATGTAAATCATCCATTTGGATCACATGCGAAGGATCCAAAATGTATCTCCTCAATTAATACACATGGAACACATCATGAAGATTCACAAGCGATGGTGGTAAGGTAATTCTATAAGTGAAAAAGAATGGGCTCATTTGGCAAAATTTGAATTTTTGGGGATAGTTGACTTTTGGCAATTTTGCAAAAAAGTCCAACTTCAACAATTCATAACTTCCTCAATTTTGACTTTTTGGAGGTATTCTTGGACTTTTTATAAAGCTTGAGATGTCCTCTAATCAAACCTTTTGGTCTCATCGCATTTGGATATTCCATGCTCAAGTTAGAAGCTTTGACAAAAAAAGGTGTTTTTGTTGATATTCAAAAATGACCTATAATATCCAAATTCATAACTTCTTGTGAGTGAATTTTTTGATCTTGGGAGCTGAAGATGGATTGTAGGAAATTGCATGCTCTTTAAAATTATATTTGGATGGGTCATTTCTCATAAAGTATGAGAAAGTTATGCTTGGTCAAAGTTGAGTTGACTTTTCCTGCAAAACCCTAATTCAACAACTTTTGAATCATGATGAATTGTGAGCAATCCTTGATGAATCATGATCAACCCTTGACAAAATGATTAAATATACTTAAAAATGATAATGTTGACAAAAAATCTTGAAGTTTGACTGTATGTAGGTCACAGTTGACTTTTGCCCTAGCACAAATCGATTTTTGGACCTTTTGGCAATTGACTAAGAAAAATTCCTCTTTAAGGCATGAAACTTGACATGGATGATCTCGAGAACACATTAGGACATTGATGAGCACTTGGTGTCACTTGGACTCAAGGATCTTGATGCAACATGAAACCCTAATTTGGTGTATACTACCTTAGGAGAGAGCTTGTCTGGCCAATCCTTGGACTACCTTGAGCAACTTGGAGATCTTTCTTGCAATGTTTTGAGAAATATGAGAGGGAAAATTTTGGGGTACAACATTATTCAATATTGTTGTAATAGTTAATTAGGTTTAATTTTCTTGCAAAATCCCCATTTGTAAATTTGTACACCCCCTCCCCTATTGATGTAATAACTTAGTATTTTTATTTTCCGCAATTTAATGCTTTATATATAAATGCTAGTAAATTAGGATTTGTATGGAAAGATAAAATCAACAAGTTAGCAAACACTAATACAAGACAAATCAAGCATGAAAAAGACACACTTGCACACTTTGCACCTATAGGGTTAACTCCACTTGTTACCTTGAGAAATAAATGGTCATAATATGTATGTAAGATGTCTTAGCAAAAACAAACAAAATACAAGATCATAGTCCCTCGATGACGCTACAAATGTTGCCTTATGAATGATCTTAGTCCCTTAAAGAAAATGCTAAGATATCTTACAACATTTCTATTCATGACTATACGATGACCCTTTCCCGTCCCTTTACATCCAATGATGGGGCTTCTTATCAATCAATGGTAATATAACAACATCTAAAGGAGGAAGAAAAGAACATTTAATACCTTTTGAGAAGGTAGATCCGCTCCTAGTTGCTCGCTTGCTCACAACAAAAACATTTTATACACCAATACCTCATTTGAAACATTTTAAAAAGACAAACACGTTGTACGCGTTCTTATAGAAATGAGAGCCATTACAAAGAAGACACATTTTCATATGTTTGATGTTTTGATCATCAATTTTGAAGGGAAGTGGATCAATTGATTCAAAGGGGCAAAATGGTCATTTTGGTCAAAATCAGTAAAAGTCAAGGTTGACCAAGGGATTTTTTGGTCAACCATCAATTCAAGGATGTAATTTTCATATTTCAAGTCCATTTTGATAATCGGATCTAAAAGATTGAGGTTTGGGTTGAAACTTGTTTATGAAGAAACCCTAAAAATTTCTAATTTTGGAAAATAAGGATTTAATTTCAAAAATTCATATTTTATTCACCTTTGATAAAAAAAATGCAAATGAAGTATGCTTGGAAAGATAAGAGGATGATATTTCATCTCCATTTGGGTTCATGTCCAAATTGGCAAAGAGTCAGGAGCTATAAAGCTTGGAAGTCACAAAATTATAGGTCATTTTCCAAATTTAGTGAATTTCAAGCTCAATTTTTAGGACCTTAAGGGATTCAATTGAAAAAACTCAAAACTAAGGGATTGTAGATATTTTCAATACCTTTACAAATTGTACTCATTTGTGTCCAAATGCAAAAATATGAGCAAGTTATGGACCTTGGAATTTGGAGGCATTTCATTGAATTCATGCATACCATGCAAATTGCAAATTCTTGATAACTTGATTTGTGGCCATTTGTTTCACTTCAAACTTTGCCCATGACTAATTTGCAATGTACTAAGGCCCATCATGCCAAAGTTTGAGCTGCAAATGGGCAAATGCAAGGGCAACTCGTGGTTTTGCAAAAAGTAGTATGAAAATGCCTAATCACCAACACTTGGTTAATACAAGGATTTAAGCCTTAATCTCTTGATTAACTTCTTCCTGAGATAAAATGGATTGAAATGTACGTAAAAGGGAAGCAAACGCAGGAGGAATTTGAGGGCTCCATGTGCACACTTCATTTTGGCAAAAAGAGGAATTCATTCTTTCTAACGATTTTCAGTGTGAAAAACCTATCCTACCATCCTCTTCATGCTCTATATATTGAGAGGAAAGCTTCATTGAACAGGATTAGTGCTTCATTTCATCCCTGAGCTCAAAAACTCCATAGCTACTTGTTTTGCAATTTTCTTCGATTCTCTCAGTTCACTTGCGCATTTTGAGTGTTTCTTCTTGCATTCTCTTCTCCAAGTGATAAGGATTGTAGATCGAGGCTTGGTTTGCAACTGGAGTGAAGGAGACAGAAGATTCGTTTTTGCCTCAAAGGTTAGAATTCTTAACTTTGGATCTTGATTTCTAGCCGTGCATTGTGTGATTTGAGTTCATAATCATGTTGTTTGAAGTTCATTAAGTGTTTCTGTAGCTTCAGAGCTTTTGATTTGATGATATGTGCATGTATGATGCATCTGAAATTTTCTGCTCAGTGAGTTTTTGTCATTTTCATGCGATCCATTCTTGATATATGGTTAATTATTTGATGTGATTCGAATTGCATGGTGAAGTGTGATATGGTAGATTTAATTTCCCCAAAACTTCATAAAAAATGGTGTAGAATTGAGCATGTTATGTTGATTGGAACATGAGGTGATGGACCTGATCTTGCACGCATTTTTGCCCTAGCCAGAGGTTGAAGATGATTGTGTGGCCTCCTTTGGTTGGCTGACTTGTTTTTTTTTAATTCATTTGAATTTTGTTTCATAACTTGATTTTCATGATTTTATTTATTCCTAAAAAATGGTTGAAAAATTATGAAAAAATTCAGGAAACCTACAAATAATATTCCTGGCCTTGTGCATTTTTTGAATAATTTTTGAAAATGTTTTGATTGGTTTTAAAAATTTGTATTATTTAATTATTTGTTTAATGTTTATTTTTGTTTTAATATTTCTTTGATCTAAAAAATTCCACAAAAATTATCTTTGACTCATAAAATAATGTAGAATTTGATTCTGATTTTTGTTTAGAATTTTTTCTATTTTTGTTTAGAAATTTAATTTGAGAAGGTTATTTGAAATATTTGTTTCATAATTTTTGTTTTAAATATTTTTCTTAATCCAAAAATCCTCAAAAAAATCATATAAGTTTGTTTTTAAAAATTTTTTTTACAATAACCAGGTATTAAAATAAAATTTTGCAAATAACCGCGTTTCGGAAAAAATTACGCAAATAACCATGTTTCGGATGACTCTCCAAAGGAGGAGCCATCTCACTTGGCGCCTCCACCTCTAGTTTTGCCCTAGGCGCCATCTCACTTGGCGCCTCCTCTCTCTTTTAGACAAGTGAGATGGCGCATGCACTTTAAAAGTGAGAGGAGGCGCCATCTCACTTGGCTCCTAGGGCAAAACTAGGGCAAAATGCTATTTTATAAATAATTTGTCTGTTTCTCTGTCCTTTCTCACACTTTCTCGCACTGTTTTGTTATTTTTTACTCTGTTATTTGCGTCATGACATCACCCATGATTTTTAGCAGAGATGGTTACGTTATCTTCTCCTCCACGAAACCTGCGATGAAAATGAAATTCTGGCACATTCACTCCATGGAGCGTTTGAAGCGGGAGTTGATGCGATGGATAGATGGAGACATTGCGGAGGGGGGAAAAATTCAAAGGATCCAGCAAAGACGAACAACAACCTCACATGCGACAGGAAGACCTAATGTATGGTTGGAGGAAGTCAAACCAGACAGCGATGTAATGTTGATGATGCATGGGTCAGATGAAATTGTGTTAACAGTTGTAATTTCCTAGACGGAATATCGTGCATTTTTCTTGTACGTGCAATATTTAATGTAGAAAAATATGTTAACAGAAAACCCTAATGTTTACAACATAATTAAGGAAAGATTTTATGTATTACAATTTTTATGTGGTCGAGGCAGACGCCCGATTCGGACAATTTTTGCGATTGTGTCCAGCCTGACGGCATAAACCACACTTTCTTTCCAGCTCGTCAAGATCGTCCATTTATGTTGTGATGCCCTTACTTTTGGGATGACCCTTCTTGTTCCTTCGCATTTGATCATTGTGCCACACTATTTTTCCGTTGTATGCAGGCCAATAATCTGGTTTTGCTACCAAAGGAAAGTTGTTGTTGTAAACATTGAGCAACGTTTCAGATTTGTAAATGTGTGACAGAAGTTACATCGCGTCTTGATGGGTATAAGCACAAGCAACAATGACATGAGATCAAGGCATACGAAATGCTTGAAACCTGTCATAATCGCACCAACGAGAAGGTAGTATGACCCTATATTCTTGTCTTGGAAGGCCTTCGTTGTGGTCGATTGTCTCTTTCACAATGAAGTTGTGGTTGTGTCAGTCAAACCGTATAACCATATGAGTGTTGGCTTTGGCACTTTCTGCCTTAATGTATTTCATGCAGCTTTCACTCCATAGTTGTCCAGATTGCAACACCACATTCCACATTTCACCTCTTTTGGCAAATAACGCAGCCATCCTAAAATATGTAGATTTTACCAAAGCAGTGATCGGGAGGTTTCATTGTCATGTGCCCCCATCTTTGGCCATTGTCGTATGACCTAGTCCATTTTTCCACCGGAATATTTTCTATCCACCTAGCGGCTTCCGGATTTGACAAACGGATCTCGTTGCGGTAATATTTGAATGTGGGTTGTGTCAATGCATATCCCGCATTCATAACTGCTTTCCTTAGTGTTTTGTCCTTGATCTCCCTCATGAAATTTTGGACGATATACCTAACGTAATAGACATGCGTAGAAGGAGGGTCATGCCAACCGTTTGCAGGATTATTGTAGGCACTTTCAATGGAGGCATGTCTGTCCGAGATCCAACATAGATCTGGTTGAGGAGCCACGTGTGTTCGCAGGTTTTTCAGAAAAAAGCTCCAAGCACCACCGGTCTCCCCCTCGACTAGGGAAAAGGCAATGGGGAAAATGTTGTTGTTGCCATCTTGTGCAACTGCCATCAGTAGCGTGCCTTTGTATTTCCCATACAACCAAGTCCCATCAATTTGTATAATTGGTTTGCATGATGCAAACCCTGTGATGCAAGGTTGAAATGACCAAAACACTCGACTGAATATTATGTTGCCGTTTAGTTGACTACCATCTTGGGCGTATGCTGGCACTGTTTCCAGAACGTAAACAATACCCAGAGAATACGTCTTGAGTGCATTCAGGTAGCGAGGAAGTTCTTCGTATGACTCCTCCCAGTTTCCGTACACCTTTTCAATCGCCTTAGTCTTTGCTAACCACGCCTTACACTAAGACGGAGTATAGTTAAAAACCGTGGTGATGTGGGAGATGATTTTTTTCACCTTCAAAGATGGGTCATGAACCAAACCCCGAGGATGCAGCAATTTGGAGCGCCAAGAATGCAATCATACGGTTCAATGTTATGGAGATGCACCACAACGACCGTGTGAAGATGCAGTTCGGAATGCTTCAAGAGATACCAAGTGATCCGACTTGTTTCTCCCCGTGGCATCTCAAAAGGGTCGACGCCTAGTGGGGTCTTACCAACTGGAAAGAATTTGGTCCAGAATGGTGTAAGATGTGGTAGAGGCGTCACCGATATGTCTTGCAATTCCCGGTTTTCCTAAATCATGGTAATATGCGACACACAAATCAATATTTGGTTGACCCATGAACACAATGGGCATAACCCTCGTTTCCCCAACAACAAACCCAACACACATCAAACTCCCACCAACCCCCCAGACGAAATAGAACCACAAACACCCAACCACAGTCCCCACCACAACAAAATTACCCTCAAATTCCCCACAACCAACCACAATCACCACCTCAGTACTAATACCCCCATATGCTTCACACCAAACCGCAATACCAATACCCCCATTTGTGTAATTTTTTCCGAAACACGGTTATTTGTGAATTTTTTTTTAATACTTGGTTATTCAAAAAAAAATTCTTGTTTTTAATCATAGAGTCTGAATATAATTTTATTTTTACCTTTTTTTGCCATTAAATAATAGTTTAATTGTTAATTGTTTATTTGATTTTTATTTTAATATTTCCCTTAATTCAAAAATTCCACAAAAAAACAGGGATGTGTGTTTTTAATTCTAATATTTGAATATAATTTTGGTTGGATATTTTTTTCTGATTTTTGATTAGATTTTTATTTTGAAATGTGATTATTTATCTAATTGATTAATTGTTTGAATTTGATTTCATTTCTGACTTTTCTTTAATTCAAAAAATGTGAAAAAATATGTATTCTGACAGTTAGGGTTTCCTGGTGGTTTTCATGATCTTGGTTTGAATTGTTTGAATTTTGATCTTATCTAATCAATATGTAAGATTAAAAGTCAAAAATTAGGGTTTTGTTGCTTATTGTGCAAGTTTCCTTTTCAAAACCATTATGCCCTGGATTTTCAATGGAATTTAAGTCTTGATTATGGTTCATGAATGTATTGAGGATCTGAAAACCATTTTTCTTGAATTATTTGACTTGGTTTGATATTTTTCCATGAATTATTTTGAAAACTTGTCTAGTTTTGCTAGTTTGGCCAACTAGTTTTAAACTTTGGGCCTCATTTGAACCCCTGCTCAACCATTCATGAACTTAAGACTTGTTTTCTGACTTCTACACACTTCAAAGATGCTAAGAAATTTTTTTGTGTGAATTATTGATCCTTGTTTCTATATTTGATGTATTTTTGAAGTGAAGGTACCCAATTAATGTTGCATATCTTGTTGCAATTTGTTTGATGGCCAATGAACTTGAGTGAAGCCTATAAATGGGCACCTAATGATCATGTTGGTTCTGATTATCCACATAAACTCAAGTCATTTCATTAAATGCCCCATGTTTGAATGATTGATCCTTTTTATGCATTGTGTGGGATTCCTCTTCTATTATGCTTGTAAGCTATGATGAATTATTTGTATATGATTGAATTGTGTTTTCTACTGTCCTTCATGGTCTTTGATTGTATTCTTCTCAATCTCCCATGATCCTTGATTTATATTCAATTGTCAACTCAACATGGTGATAGAAAGGAGCAACATTCCTCTAAATTCTTTTGACCAAATTGTGCATATGCCTGTTTCTTTTTGTTCATCATGTCTAATGCTCTGATAATTGTTATCATGTTTTTTCTAACTTCATCATGTTTCATCCATCCCTTATGTGGGTCATCATTTACTTTATGGAATACTAACTTGGTTTTTTAATGTGCGAGGTACTTTGAGAAAAGTTTTCCATTTATGACTTGAGGCTACCGTGTTTCACTTTATTTGTGGAACACAATTTATTATGTTTGCACTACTCTTGTGCTTGGCATATTTGATAGTCTATGCAGGATGTGTATATGTGATTATGAACGCCATACATTGCCCATGGGATTTGTTCATATCTGAAAATCTTAATACTTACATCCTGATTGCATAATTTCTAACTTGATTTGTCTGCTGATGCCAGCTTGCTTGAAGTTCTCTGGGTTTCTTTTATTCTTGTTCAGTTGCTATAGATAATTATCCGTTTGGTATTGCACTATTTCCTTTCTTCTATTTTCATTTTGTATAGTTCAATTTTGCATGATGGGACCTCTGTTGCTGATATATGTCAGGAGGCCCTCTGTTTTTGTTTGATACATGTATTGTGTTTGTTTCTTTAATTTTAGATCGATGAGTCACTCAATTTAGAAATTGAGATCACGACTTCGCTCTCAGTGCATGTTCCCTATAGGATGTTTATTGTTTTTCTTCTTTAATTGTTGATCGATAAGTCACTCAATTTAGAAATTGAGATCACGACTTCGCTCTCAGTGCATGTTCCCTATAGGATGTTTATTGTTTTTCTTCTTTAATTTTGATCGATGAGTCACTCAATTTAGAAATTGAGATCACGACTTCGATCTCATTTCCTGTTCCCTATAGGATAGTTTTATTAAGCTTCCTTTGACATGTTAATTAAGGTAGGAACCCATGTATGCTAGCATAGGGTAGGATTTCCCTTTATCCTCAACCTTAGGGTCAACCATTGTATGATAATACTAGGGACAGTGCTAGGCTAGTTTCCCTTAGTTGTTTTTCCTTCCTTTGCATTTTGCATCTTAAAACAAATTGTTTTCTTGGCAAATCATAAAACACTTCTAATAAACTCAAACCCTTCTTCAAGGTAAAAGATACAAATCAATCTTATTTGTTTGTGCACCTCTTGGTTTTGTTTTTTGAACCTTTTAGCCGATGTTTTGCCATCGCTCATTTGTTTGAAGCCGATGTTTCGCAATCACACATGTTTGTTATCCTACTTTGATTCTCAATATCATTGTTAGGTGTGTTGTTTTGCCATCCGTTTTATTGATGTCTCACCATCTTTGCCATGATGTTTTGTTATCTTTTAAACGATGTTTCGCCATCGCATATTTGTTTGAAGCTGATATTTCGCCATCGCACATGTTGGTTATCCTACTTTGACTCTCAATGTCATTTGTTAGGTCTGATGTTTTATCATTTGATGTTTCCCCATCTTTGACATGTTACCGTGTTATTATTTAGTCGATGTTTTGCCATCTCATTTATTTGTTGTTTCATTTGATGTTTTGCCATCTTGACTGTTTTTGTTGTCTTAACTAAAAAACACAAACCAACCAAAATATGTAAGCCGAACTACGGCTGCTCTGATTCCTTAAAAGGGATACGTAGGTATTGGGGTAGGGCCCGATCGAGCACAACTTTTATTTTCCCTACATTATTTTCTTTTTCTTGCATGCATTCCCTTTTCAGTTTTAAGCCATAGACATAGGTTTTGACCACACCCATTAGATTAGACAACAAGAGTGGATACCATAGAGTACTACGGGCGTGTGGGGTGCTAATATCTTCCCCTCGCGTAACATAATCCCTTACCCGATCTCTCGGTCGAAAGACCGTGATTTCTTCCTCTTCAGGTTTTCTCGATGTTTACCTTTCTCTTTCGGTGGGATAAAAGACTTTCGGTGGCGACTTCATTGATGTTTCATTACATCCAGATGACAGGTCCGGCCGGGTGGTTTCATATGGTATGCAAGAAAGTTGGATATTGGTGACATCACCATTATCTGTGGGGATTTTCATAACGTCCCCTTGATTAGATCGCGAGGCTGTAATAACTACAACCCTACTCTAGCCCTACGACAGCTAGGGTATCCTTTGGAGGACAAACCTTCGGACGAACAACTCCGACCATTTATCATCCATAATATGGGTATAGAATACCAAGGCTTGCTCAACAAGGTTATTCGGGCTTGGAATAGGGTTAACAAAAGGAAGGATGAAAGAAATAATGCCATAGCAAGAGAACCCTACACCAAATGGGTCCAGGATATGGCACGAACTATCAAGCTGCCATTTGAGAATGATCCAGAGTACAAGTCATAGGTCCTAGAGATAACACGTATATCTTTGGAAGAAGTCGACAATCTGAAAAATGCCTTAAAGCAAGCTCAAAGAGAGAAAGAAGCACTGGAAGTCGACCTCCTCAATCTGACCAAAGAAAAGAAACAAATGCAGCTTATAATTGAGTCAAAGGACGAGCAAATTGATAAAAGTCAAAAGGAATTGGAGAAAGAAAGTCTCAAACGAAAGCGTACAAATGAAGGGTTGTTAAGTGCAATGTTCAACCTAGATTCCCACAACCAAAGGTTAGAAGAGGCCGCTGCTGAAATCAGGATGTTAACTAGGTGGTATGAAAAGGCGACACATGACAAAAAGGTGTTAGAGGAAGTTTGAGATCCCAGATTCAAAGTCTAGCACAAGTTTCCTTATACCAAGAGGAGCAAATAAAATACCTCGCCACCGAACTCCAAGACAATCATGAATCAGAGGTCAAGGCACGCTTTGCGAGGATAGAAGCATAGAAACTTTTGACTCAGAGGACTCGAGAATATGAATATATATGTTTAGAGCTGCATGGTCTTCAAAAGGACTTTCTCATCCAACGGAGACTTTACACAGAAATGCAGGGTGAAAAGATGTATTGGGAAGAGCAGTACACTAAGATCGCCCAAGCAGGGAGGGATAACCACAAAATAATCCCACATCTTTACCAGGAATACAGGAACTACAAAGACAAATACGAAAAGCTAGCCTTCTTAGCCAATAATCTCATAGAGGACATCACTAGAAGTTTCAGGGATGCAGAGAATGTGATGGTTCTTCTTCCGAAGGATGTCGAAGACTTTCTATAGCTCTGTCGGGATATGGTTGATGGCTTCAGAGCACACATCTGCAGGCGCGCTTAGGAGATTTAGTTCTTTTTTATTATGTTTACGCAAACAGTTTTGATTTCAGTTTGTAATATTTTTCAATATCTGGATTATGTTACTCTTAATAAAGGCGTTTTGTTTCCCTATCTCGAAGGCGTATCTGTTTTTAAGCTAGTCACCAAATAAAATAATAAGCGGATACAAATACGTACCATAATGAATAAGACAATTAAAATAAAAATCATTTCATAATCATACATCCTCATCTGCACGCATGCATTTATTAAACATTCGCATGTCATTTTAAAGGAAAAATTTCATTCACTTTGAAAATATTTCCAGTTAAGCCATTGGTAAAAAAAGACCTCCACCTCCTTGGCCCCCATATCAAACAAGAGTCCATCAACAGAAAACAATGGAACAAATCGAGGAGACTCAAGCTGTGTTCAAAGAGGATCTTGATCAGGTGAAGGGTGACGTAAGCTCAATGAAAGGAGATTTGAGACAAGTTCTTCTAGCTTTGAAGAACATTATCGACAGGCAGGATCAAATTCCCAAGGTAGCCTTCAAAGAGGTATCCAAAACCGTTGGTGCATCAAGCGGTCACCAACTGAGGAAAGAGCCGGAAGCCGGACCTCAAAAGTACTCCATGGCCAACAAGAGGTCGATACTGAAGGATTCATCCCACCACCGTCAAAAGTTGGGGCATCACACACCCTACAAATTCTAACTAATAATGCTGATAATCACTTAGACTTACAATACGGCGATCGTGACCCAGAGGATGCTCCCTGGGCACCCTTGAAGACAACCAGTGCTCGGGCTGCGAACAACCCACTGGTAATGAATCAATACAAAGCCTTAGAAGAAAAACTGAAGGCTGTGGAGGGCTTCGACACCTTCGAAGTAGACGCTCTGGAAATGGGTTTAGTCCATGATGTGGTGATACCAGTAAAATTCAAAGTACCAGACTTTAGCAAATATAAAGGGCTCACTTGTACGAGGAATCACCTTCGTATGTACTGCAGAAAGATGCATGCCCACGCACATGATCATAAACTGATGATTCAATGTTTCCAAGACAGTCTAAGTGGGGAATTTTTGGACTGGCACATGTAGTTAGAACGAACACATATTTGAACTTGGGTGGATCTCGCTAATGCTTTCTTGAAGTATTACAAGTATAACTTGGACATGGTGCCTACACGCCTCCAACTCCAAAACCTGCCCCAAAACAAGGAAGAGTCCTTCAAAGAGTATGCTCAAAGGTGGAGGGAAATGGCATCGCGTGTGCAACCTCCACTGCTGGAAAAGGAGCTCATAGATATGTTCATGGGAACCCTAGAAGTGCTTTATTATGATAAAATGATGGGAAGGGTCACGTCAGGATTTTCAGACTTAGTGACTATTGGTGAATGAATCGAAACTGGTTTGAACAGCGGAAAGATATCAGGGGAATCGTCAAGCACCCCTTACAATGCGAAAAGACTAGCTCCAAAATTTCCAAGAAAGAAATAGGGAGAAGTCAATGCTATGTCCTCACAACAAAGGACAACATAACCATTAGTGATCCTGCAAGGACAAAGGCAAGACAGGTTTAAAAGGCCGCCTAGAAATTTTGATCCACTGCCCATGCCACCAAGCCAATTATTAAAACACTTGGTTAAGGCGTCCCTAGTGGAAATCAAGCCTTTATCACCTTCGGTCGGACTACTCCCGCAAAGATACAATGTCGACGCTAGGTGTGAGTATCATGCAAATTATCCCGGGCATACCATAGATCAGTGTTGGGCCTTCAAACATAAGGTTCAGGATTTGCTAGAGTCTCGGGATATCACCTTCGACAAGCCTAATATCAAGTCAAACCCCATGCTTCCGCATGGTGGACCGATAATAAATGCAATGGAGGTGGTCACCGAATTTAGGGAAACCGTAAAGACAAAAACCCCTATCAACTTGTTGAAGGAATATCTGTTCGAATGTGGGTTCCTGTTAGAGCACAATAAACTTTTGAAACAACTTTGGAATGTTTGGTGGATCAGGGGATAGTCCAATTCAGACTATACCATGAAGTAAAATATGTAGCCACAATCGGAGGGAAAACGCCACTGGTAATTCCTTGCCAAGCTCCAAGCACTACCAAGAAAACTCTAGCCATTCCATGGGGAGAATTAGAAGAGGTCACTAGAGGGGTACCTAAAAATACCCTCTTAATACCTACTACTCCAAAAGCTACGATGGTAATTAAGGGACCATCACCTATCCCTTACGATCACGATAAAGTTGTACCTTGGAGTTATGATTCAGCTGTATACTGTTAGAACATAATTTGATTCTACAACCCTTGATTAAAGTTTTGATGATAACAAAATACAAAGAATAATTTTATTTCTAAGGTATATACAAAGAAGAATTATGCTCCTTAAAATTATGCTTTGTATATGCAGAAGTTCTGATGGAATCATCATCAGAATGGAATCAACATCAGAAGATCAGCAACCTATGGTACACGCTGAAACACTGAAGTTTGATGACCAGAATCTGCGCCTAAACAAATACACTCTGACTCTGATCAAAGACATCTTTACCAAGTCATCAACATTCTGAAGCGTTATCAGTAGATATAACAAAGAAGACTCTGAAGCGTTACTGGTTATTTAAGACAGAATTAAATGCTAACAGATTTCTTCAGACAAAGATCTTCTACAAAAGGAAAGTGCATTATTATCATTAAACCTGCTTTATGGACAATGTATCTTTACTTGCCTATATAAACAGGATTGCTTGTGAAAAGAAGCACGTACGTATGCACTCAATTTTTGCTAAGCTATCCAAACAACGTATATTCAAAGCTTAAGCAAAGTCATTTTATTCCAAGCTTATTTTAGTGTAATTATCACAGATGTGATATACAGTTTTGTAAGAAAACAAAAACACACTTGTTCAATTCATTTGTAAAAGAAGTTCCTTGAGATTAACCGGATTGTGGTTGTACTCAAGAAGACTTTAACAACTGTTAAAGTAAATGTTGTAATTCTTTAAGAATAGTGAATTAAGACCTCGTTGGAGAGAGGCGAAATCACCTTGACGGGTGGACTGGAGTAGTTTGAGATCAAACGAACCAGGATAAAAATACTGTGTTGTCAAAGCAATTTATTTTAAGTTTTACAATTCAACCCCCCTTCTTGTGTTTTTCACATCTTCAATTGGCATCAGAGCGCCTGGTTTTGAGCTTTAACACTTAACCATGTCAGTAAAAGATCCAGCGTCAGGAAAACACAAAGGCAGGATCAAGTTAAAACATCAGCAATGAAAGTAATGAAGAAAGAGATAGATTCAGTGGCAAACCTCCAGTCTTTGATGGAGAAAAAATTGACTAATAGAAAGACAGAATTGAGAGTTTCTTTCTGGCCCATGATGCTGATCTGTGGGACATGGTGACTGATGGATACACGCACCCTGTGGATGGACGTGGTCAGAAGATTGACAGGAAAATGATGTCTGATCAGCAAAAGCGTGTGTTCAGAAATCATCACAAGGCCAGAACAATTCTTCTCAGCGCCATCTCATATTCAGAATATGAGAAAATATCAAACAGAGAAACTGCTAAGAATATGTTTGATTCTCTGAGAATGACGCATGAAGGCAACATTCAAGTCAAAGAAACAAAAGCCCTTGCTCTCATTCAGAAGTATGAGGCATTCAAGATAGAAGACAATGAATCAATAGAAGCTATGTTTTCAAGATTTCAAATTCTTGTTGTTGGTCTAAAAGTTCTTGACAAAGGATATTCCACTGCTGATCATGTCAAGAAGATCATCAGAAGCTTGCCAAAACAGTGGAGGCCAATGGTCACATCACTTAAGCTAGCCAAGGATCTCAACAAAATATCTCTGGAGGAACTTATCAGCTCCCTCAGAAGTCACGAGATAGAGCTAGAAGCAGATGAACCTCAAAAGCAAGGTAAGCCATTAGCATTAAAATCTAACAGAAAATTTGACTCCAAAGTTTTGCAGGCTGTGGAAGAAACCTCTGATGGATCCTCATCAGAAGAAGATGAATTGTCTCTTCTCTCCAGAAGGGTGAACCAATTGTGGAAGCAGAGGCAAAGGAAGTTCAGGAATCCCAGAAGATCAGAAAATCAGAATGAATCTTCCTCCAGATACAGAAGGTCAGAATCCTCCTCTGGAAACAAAAGATCTGAAGGCTCTTCAGGATACAAAAAGCCAAACTACAAAGACATCACCTGCTATGAGTGTAACGAGCAAGGGCACTACAAAAGTGATTGCCCAAAGCTTCAGAAGGAGAAGCCCAAAAAGAAGTTTGGAAAAAAAAAGAAGAAAAGTCTCATGGCTACATGGGATGATTCTGATACATCTGAAGCTGACTCAGAATCAGATGATGAAAGAGCAAACATAGCTCTCATGGAAAACGTCTCTGAAGACAGTGAAGCTTCTGGTTCAGATTAAGAATCAGATATAGAAGAGGTATTCCCTGACTTTACTATAAATTTTACTAAGGCTGAATTAGCTGAAAGCCTTAATGAAATTCTGGAAAGGTATCAGCAGATCATAGTCAAATTCAGAAACCTGAAAAGGAATCTTGCTTCTGACTCTGATAAGACTGAGAGTCTCAAATTGCAGAATTCTGAGTTAAAAGATAAAATTTCAAAATTAGAAAATCAATTGCAAAACTCTCAGAAGGAAACAATCCCTGAAACTCCCAGCAATGCTGATGAGATCATCAAAGAGTATGATCACAACTTTCAGAAGTTTCTAGCTAAAAACATAGACAGAAGCAAAATGGCTTCAATGATCTATGGGGTTAGCATAAATGGCATAAAAGGGATAGGATATCAAGGTAAGGTCCCTACACCAAAAAATGCCATGGATTTAGTTATAAAGTGTACTCCACTTGATTCACACTTTATATATGGGCACACACATGACATAAAATATACAAGTAGTGATTACTCTGTAAAACCAAAATTCAACTAGAGTTTTGGTAAAACTAACAAATCAGGACCAAAGAAAATATGAGTACCTAAGGATAAAAGAATACATGTGGCAGATATCTTTAGCAGCAAAGCAAAGACACCATTCATGGTACCTGGACTCTGGCTGCTCATGACACATGACGGGAAGAAGGCATATGTTCCAAAGCCTGGAACTTAAGCCTGGAGGCCACGTAGTTTTTGGAGGCAATCAGAGGGGAAAGATTATTGGCTCTGGAACAGTAGGTAATGGGAATCTTCCCTATATTAGCAATGTTTTATTAGTTGATGGATTAATGCATAATCTGTTATCCATAAGTCAATTAAGTGATAACGGTTATGATATAATGTTCAATCAAAATTCATGAAAAGCTGTTAGTCAGAAAGATGGGACTATCCTATTTAATGGAAAGAGGAAAAACAACATTTATAAAATCAAACTTTCTGAACTGAAAAGTCATAATGTAAAATGTCTTCTGTCTGTTAACAACGAGCAATGGATCTAGCACATAAGATTGGGACATGTTAGTATGAGAAGAATATCCCGGATTAACAAACTCAATCTGGTCAGAGGACTTCCTAACTTTAAGTTCAATTCAGATGCTCTGTGTGAAGCATGTCATAAAGGCAAGTTTGTAAAACCTACTTTCAAATCCAAAAACGTTGTTTCCACCTCTAAGCCATTAGAACTTCTGCACATTGACTTATTTGGACTAGTAAAAACTGCCTCAGTCAGTGGTAAGAAGTATGGGTTAGTAATCGTAGATGACTATAGCAGATGGACATGGGTAAAGTTCTTAAGGCACAAGGACAAGTCACACTCTGTGTTTGTTACCTTCTGCAACCAAGTTCAGAATGAAAAAGATCTTAGAATTATCAAAGTCAGAAGTGATCATGGTGGAGAATTTGAAAATAAAGATTTTGAATTATTCTTTAATGAAAAAGGCATTCTGCATGACTTCTCTTGTCCTAGAACTCCCCAACAAAATGGAGTTGTAGAACGAAAGAACAGAACATTATAAGAAATGGCCAGAACCATGATCAATGAGACTAACGTTGCTAAGATTTTTTGGGCAGAAGCAATAAACACAGCGTGTTACATTTAGAATAGAATCTCCATAAGACCTATTGTGGAAAAGACTCCATATGAATTGTGGAAGAACAGAAAACCCAACATTTCCTATTTTCACCCATTTGGATGTACATGTTTTATTTTGAATACAAAAAATTATTTGAACATGTTTGACTCTAAAGCACAAAAGTGTATTATGTTAGGATACTCTGAACGCTCAAGAGGGTACAAAGTATACAATACAGAAACACAGATTGTTAAAGAGTCAATCAGTGTTTGGTTTGATGATAAGCTTGACTCTCAAAAGTCAAAGCAGAATGAATTCCTTATAGGTATGGAAGTTGAACTCACAGGTACTAAAGACAACTCAGAGGCTCTCAACAGAGACACTCCCTCAACATCAGAAAGAGTCACTACAAGCAACCCAGCACCTTCTGTTGATCAACTCCAGAAAAGACCATCTAGAAGCAGAATTGATCACCCAGAAGAAACAATCTTAGGAAGGAAGGAAGATCTAATCAGAACAAGATCTACCTTTAGAAACTCTGAAGAATCCCTCATGGGACTGGTTTCACTGATTGAACCAACAACAATTGATGAAGCACTTCTGGACAATGACTGTATTCTGGCAATGCAGGAGGAGCTAAATCAGTTCACAAGAAATGACGTATGGGATCTGGTTCCCAAACCAAAATGATTCAACGTCATAGGCACAAAATGGGTGTTCAGAAACAAATTGAACGAAAAAGGTGAAGTCATCAGAAACAAAGCACGACTGGTAGCACAAGGTTATAGTCAGCAAGAGGGGATAGACTATACAGAAACCTTTGCTCTAGTCGCCAGGTTAGAATCTATCAGACTTTTAATTTCATTTGCTGTTAATAAAGGCATCACTTTGTATCAGATGGATGTCAAGAGTGCATTCTTAAATGGCTATATAGAAGAAGAGGTTTATGTGCACAAACCCCCTGGTTTTGAAAGTTCCAAAAATCCAGAATATGTTTTCAAACTAAAGAAGTCACTCTATGGTCTGAAACAAGCTCCTAGAGCTTGGTATGAAAGACTAAGTAACTTCCTGTTAGAAAAGGAATTCACCAGAGGGAAAGTGGACACAACCCTGTTCAGTAAGACAGTTAAGAATGACATCTTAGTATGTCAGATTTATGTTGATGAAATTATATTTGGATCCACTAAACTCTCTATGGGAAGAGAGTTTGCTAAATGTATGCAGGCAGAATTTGAGATGAGCCTAATGGGGGAACTGAAGTTCTTTATGGGCATTCAGATTAATCAAACTCCAGAAGGAACCTACATTCATCAGAGCAAATATGTCAGAGAACTTCTGAAGAAATTTGATCTCTCAGAATGTAAGCCCTCAAGGATTCCAATGCATCCCACGTGCATTCTGGAAAAAGAAGAGAAAATCAAGTGATTACAACTTAGTAGGATACTGTGATGCTGATTTTGCTGGAGACAGAATAGAACGTAAAAGCACTTCTGGAAGCTGCCAGTTTCTGGGAGAAAATATGATCTCATGATCCAGTAAAAGACAATCCACAATAGCTCTATCAACAGCAGAAGCTGAATACATAGCAGCAGCTGGATGTAGCACGCAAATGCTCTGGATGAAAAGTCAACTTGAGGACTTCAATATATTTGAGAGTAACATCCATATCCTCTGTGACAACACTTCTGCAATTTGTCTCAGTAAAAACCCTATCTTGCATTCTAGGGCTAAGCATATAGAAATAAAACATCACTTTATTAGGGACTATATTCAGAAAGGGATTCTCAATTTAAAATTTATTAACACAGACCATCAATGGGCTGATGTCTTTATAAAACCTCTTTCTGAAGATAGGTTTAACTTCATTCTGAAACATCTCAGCATGAAGCTTTGCCCAGAATAAAACAGTTTTATTTCCATATCTTAACCTTCAGAATTTTGGTTATTTTCTGTGAACTACTGATCAATCTACCTTCAGATCTTTAGTAGTACAGATTGTATCAGAATCTATCCATGAAGATCTGAGCACTTCATTTCAAGGATAGAAATGCGCTGTTCACTCAAGCAAACAGTTGTCATCCATTCATCAGCTACTTTTTGAGGCTGAACACGCGTTCACTTTTATGAATGGTCAAAAGCGCTGATTGGATGCATTGGGACACATGTCATGGGTAACCGTTCCAATATCTTTCTGAATCCCCCAAAATCAGCTGTCATTAATTCTTATAATCATTATAATTTATTTCACTCTCTTGCCGTTTACGTTTTCAAAATCTATTTAAACACATTTCTCATTCTTTACACTCTTTCACTTTCACTCTCTCTACAATCTAATTGATTTCAGTTTGCATCTTTCTCATAACCCTTTCACTTTCTTCTCAAAACTTTATGTGTGAACATGGCTTCCTCAAGCAACCCAACTTCCAGTACTCAGAGAACAGATTCCTCAGAACAATATGAAGAACCTTTTAGAACTCTCATAATTGGTTGTGGACTTTAACGGTCTTCAAGAGAACAGGTTCAATCTCTCTGAAGAAGTAAAGGCTCAAGGATGGAACAAGTATTTTGACCGTCTGGTAGGTCCAACATTCCCAATCCTTGTGAAGGAATTTTGGATTCATGCTTCATCTTCCAACCATCAAGTTACTTTGTACATAATGGGGAAGAAGATAATAACTGAAGACCTTATTGCAAGATTGATAGGCTACAGTGGTGGTGGCGTAAGATGCATAGACATGGCTGAAAGATGTGGTGATGTCTCCCTAATTGCTAGAGAAATCTTCACTCTGGGTCTTCCCTCCAGCAAGATAAGGGATCTGAAAGACCATCACAGAATATGGGCTAAGATTATTCTAGGATGCATAAACCACAGGAAGCCAACCAGCTCTCCTGACTACATCAACATTGATGAGCAGTTTCTGATCTACTTCATCTCCAAGAAGATTAAGGTGAATCTAGCTCATCTGCTGTTCAACCATATAAGGACTAGTGTTAAGGATACCAGAGAAGAGGAGCACACAAAAAGGGACTGGATACCCCTAGGAAGGCTCATATCAGATATTCTAATAGAGAATAAGCTGATAGATCATCTAACAGAAGCACAGGAAATCAGCACTTTAGAAGCAACTGTTGGCAAACAGTTGAATGCAAAGAATCTAAAGAAGATGAAGATCATTGAGAACATCAAGAAGGAACCCAGTGTCACTTCTTTTGCAACCATCTCCAGCAGAAGAATCCCTCTGGATAACTTTCCCATGTTCTCAGAAATTGATTCCAAACCTGAGATAATAGTCAGATATCTGGATGCATGCAAGGCAGATGGTACAGCACCAAATTTAAACATTCAGGATCTGTAACAGAAGGCTCCAGAAGTTATGCTGAAGAAAAACAAGAAAAGGAAGGCTGCAGCAGAAGGATCATCCCAGCGGACTCCCAAAGCAGCTAAAAAGAGAGGTAATCCTTCTTCTGTAACTGTTTTAGATTCAGTATTTGTATCAACATCTGTACCAATCCCTACTCAATCAGAAAAACCTACTCCACAAACACTTGATGATTTTGATATTGAATTTAACCTCTCAGAAACTTTAACTCTTAGAGGATCTCACTCCCTACCTATAAATCCAAATATGGAAGTAACTCAACAAGAACTTGCAAAACTTCTATCAGATATTGAAATCTTTGACTAGCATATATCCGCTCCCATACCAGTACATCCAAACTCTGAAACCATTTCAGAAGAACCTCAACCAGAAATTCCACTCTCTCCTCTACCAGAAACTCATCCACCTTGTCCACAACCTGAACCATTACAACCAGAAGTGCAAACTTCTGAGGTCCAACCCCCTGAATCCTGCGAACCAGAACTTCATCACCATCAATCCAACCAAACTATTGATTCTGATCCCATTCCCATTCCCGGAATCACTGAACCTCTGAACATCAGTATACCCCTGACCATTCTGGATATTCCCCAAATTCCCTCTTCACTAGAATCAACTCCACCAAACTCCCTAGCAAGTCCAATAATCATTCCAGACTCTCCCACTTCCTCAACAAAGATCAATCCAAATGACAATTCCAAAACTGTCATTGATTTAACTGTTTTTTAACGCCTGGCTGCCATAACCAACAAAACAGCCATTCCAAAACCAAAACCATCTGAACCTACACCAGATGTTGGTACCAGTTTATTGATATTTGAAACAGAAATATAGAAGTGGATAACTTCCCTAAAGCAAGCAAGTCTTGAGCTGATTGATCCTGCTGCATCAGATTATCTTTGGACAAGTTTCAGAAAATGGGTATGTTCTGAAACTCATAAAATGCAAGAACTGAGCTACAGACAAGTTCAACAGAGCTTTAGTAACCTGCTAAAAGTATTTGAACATCAAGTTCTGAGCCAGCTGCTCAAGGAAGAAGTTCTCCCTCTGGACAATGCTCCCTGGTTAAAACATCGTTCAGCAGACAAAGTTCAACCAGTGTTAGAAGATCTCAATCTGACTGATACTCCAGAGCAGATGATTCCTGCTAAAGAACTAGGTCAAAAAGAGGACACTGCAGAATGCTCTGAGAAGCAGCCAGTTACTGTAGATTCTCAAGCTTCCTCCTATGAAAGGCAGACTCTAGAAGACCTGAAGAGATCTGATATTTTGATATAGGAAAGAATGGATAAACAGGATGACAAAATTTCGGAAATCAAGAGCATTTTAACCAAGCAAGAGGAAACCAACATCCATATCAAGGGCTTGTTGGAAGCTTTGTTCACGCGTCTTCCTCCTCCCTCTTAGATTTTCCTCTGTTTAAAAATTTGTTTTTCTGTAATATTCTCTACATAGCTCTGAACTTATCGTTGATTCTATTTTTAATATCAACTCATTTTGGCTCTGATTATGTGTTCCTTTTGATAACTGACAAAAAGGGGGAGAAAGAAAAAGATATTTTCAATAACGGATTACTGAGACATAAGTATCAAACATTCTAATCTACTTAAATTCTCTCTTCTAAAAAGCTTGAACAGGTACAAAACTCTGCTGAAAGATACAGTAAGATTATGATGCTCAAAGACTCATGGAATTAAAAGGAAGTAATCAACTCAGGGGGAGTTTTTCTTCTTAATTCTATATTTTTGTTCTTTATTCTTTATTGAAAAAATCTGGTTTTTGTCATCATCAAAGAGGGGGAGATTGTTAGAACATAGTTTGATTCTACAACCCTTGATTAAAGTTTTGATGATAACAAAATACAAAGAATAATTTTACTTCTAAGGTATATACAAAGAACAATTATGCTCCTTAAAATTATGCTTTGTATATGCTGAAGTTCTGATGGAATCAGCATCAGAAGATCAGCAACCTATGGTACACGCTGAAACACTGAAGTTTGATGACCAGAATCTGCGCCTAAACAAATACACTCTGACTCTGATCAAAGAAATCTTTACCAAGTCATCAACACTCTGAAGCGTTATCAGCAGATACAGCAAAGAAGACTCTGAGGCGTTACTGGTTATTCAAGACATAATTAAATGCTAACAGCTTTCTTCAGACAAAGATCTTCTACAAAAGGAAAGTGCATTATTATCATTAAACCTACTTTATGGACAACGTATCTTTACTTTCCTATATAAACGGGACTGCTTGTGAAAAGAAGCACGTACGTACGCACTCAATTTTTGCTAAGCTATCCAAACCACGTATATTCAAAGCTTAAGCAAAGTCATTTTATTCCAAGCTTATTTTAGTGTAATTATCACAGTTGTGATATACAGTTTTGTAAGAAAACAAAAACACACTTGTTCAATTCATTTGTAAAAGAAGTTCCTTGAGATTAACCAGATTGTGGTTGTACTCAAGAAGACTTTAACAGTTGTTAAAGTAGATGTTGTAATTCTTTGAGAATAATGAATTAAGACCTCGTTGGAGAGAGGCGAAATCACCTTGATGGGTGGACTGGAGTAGTTTGAGATCAAACAAACCATAATAAAAATACTGTGTTCTCAAAGCCATTTATTTTAAGTTTTACAGTTCAACCCCCCCTTCTTGTGTTTTTCACATCTTCATATACATCAACGGAGTAAAGCAGGAGAACGGGCCATCCGCAAGTCCAGGACCTGCAATTTAAACATAGAAGGAACATAAGGTATGACCCGAAGTGGGCGAATATACGGAGCCGAATCATCAAAGACAAATTTGGTTCCAACAAAGGACAAACGAAAAGCAGCGATAAATATAAATCAGGAACTAGAGTCTCCAAACAAAGACTTCACTGATCAAGAGGCGGAGGAGTTTCTAAAAATAATCAAAAAGAGTGATTATAGAGTGGTGTATCAGCTCCATCAGACTCCCGCAAAAATCTCCATACTCTCGTTGGTAATCAACTTTGAAGCGCATAGGGATTCTTTAATGAAGGTGTTAAGTTCAGCTCATGTCGCAAAAGAAATTTCGGTAAATCAATTTGATAATGTTGTCGTCCGGATCCTACCTATGTTTCATCAACAATGAACTACCGCCGCAAGGCCGGGCCTATAACAAGGCACTCCACATTACTATGCAGATAGGCAATACCCATCTGTCTAGGATTCTTATTGACACTGGTTCCGCTCTTATTGTGTTGCCAAAGTCAAGTCTGGTAAAGTTAACAATAGACAACGTGACAATGAGACCAAGTTCTACGATAGTAAAGGCATTTGACGGTTCTCGAAGTTAAGTACTAGGGGAGGTGAACCTTCCAGTCAAGATTGCGCTGCACATATTCAATATCACTTTTCAGGTCATTGACATTGAACCAACATACACTTGTTTACTGGGGAGACCTTGCATCCATGCGGCAGGAGCAGTGACCTCGATCCTACACCAAAAGTTGAAGTTCCTAGTAGAAGGGAAGTTTATCATAATTGATGGCAAAGAATACATTTTTGTAAGCCATATTGAATCATACCGATATATCAGTGCTGACGAAGATTGCATAGCTACCCCATTTCAGGATTTGGAAATTGCTTCAATGGTAACATTACCGATTGAGAAGTGTAACAAGACTAAAGTGACGTCATGGAGAGATCTGCAAATGACTATGGGGAGTGATGCCTCGAAACATTGTGGAAAACTACCAGAAATTCCTGAGAAAAAGAATCGATTTGGTTTGGGTTACGAACTGTCAAAGGCTACTCCAAGAGGTAAAGCATGTTTTCCTCCGATCCGGGAGACTTTCATCAGTAAAGGAACGAAACATGGCAGACACGTGGCAATGATATCAGGAAAGACCAATACTAAGAGGGCAACTGACTTCATCGGAGAGGGCACCCTAGGAGAAGAGCTTAAAGGATGGATTATTATGGAGATTACAGAGATATCTTTCTTTTCTAAGTAATTTTTTTTCTTGTTTTGAAAGAACCTATGTCGAACCCGAGGCATAGGGGTTGCTTGTAAGGGTTTCTTTATTTCTTATTCCAGACAATATTTATAATTAATAAATTTATATTATGTTTTCAATTAAGATCCTTGTCTTTCTTTTGCATTTATCTATTAAATATAAAAATGGCAATAATTTCTTTGCATATACATTTTTCAAATTCCAAGAGCTAAAACATGCACCAAAACATGATAAATGTGCAAATCCATTCCCAAAATCACCCATAAGACTACTGCTACGACCCAATATGATTTTGATGTTCCTATCCACCAAGCCGAAGAGGAAGATGATGAAGATCTTGAAATCTCCAAAGAAATGGCGAGAGAAATAGAGAGAAAGGCTAATAACATACAACCATATCAAGAGCTTATTGAGACCATTAACCTGGGCATGGAAGGAGATCGAAAAGAAATCAAGCTAGGGGCAATGTTGGAGAAGAGCGTCAAAGACAGGCTAATCAAGTTGTTGCACGAGTACATGGATATATTCGCTTGGTCCTACATGGAAATGCCAGGATTAGATACAAACATTGTGGTGCATAGGTTACCTCTCAAATAAGGTTGTTCTCCAGTCAGGAAAAAGCTTAGAAGATACCATCAAGATATGCCCAGCAAAATCAGGGAAGAGGTTCTCAAAAAGTTTGACGCAGGGTTTCTAGCGGTGGTAGACTATCCACCTTGGATAGATAATATTGTATCAGTACCCAAGAAGGATGGAAAAGTACGCATGTGCATAGATTACAGGGACCTAAACAAGGCAAGTCCAAAAGATGATTTCCCATTGCCTCACATAGATGTCTCAGTGGATAATACAGCTTAAGCCTCAATATTCTCATTTATGGATGGTTTCTCGGGCTATAACCAAATCAAAATGGAACCTGAGGACATGGAAAAGACTACCTTCATGACACCTTGGGGAACTTTCTGTTACAAAGTAATGCCATTCGGTCTCAAGAATGCAGGGGGAACTTATCAAAGGGCAATGGTCACATTATTCCATGATATGATCCACAAAGAGGTTGAAGTATATGTCGATGATATGATTGCCAAATCCCATACGGAGGAGGAACATATCACACATCTGCCAAAATTATTTGAGCGGATACGTAAGTTCGGACTAAGGTTGAACCCAAATAAATGCACCTTCGGCGTCAGATTAGGCAAATTGCTAGGCTTTATCGTAAGCCAACGAGGCATCGAGGTAGATCCATACAAGGTAAAAGCCATACAAGAAATGCCCACTCCCAGGACAGAAAAAGAAGTGCATGGTTTCTTAGGGCGATTGAACTACATCTCAAGGTTCATATCACATCTAAAAACTACGTGCGAACCAATATTCAAGTTGTTGTGGAAGGATTAGACGGTAGTATGGAATGATGATTGTCAGACCGCCTTCGAAGCAATAAAACAGTATCTGTAAGAGCCACCAGTCTTAATACCACCAGTCCCCGGAAGTCCACTCATCATGTACTTGACAATGCTCAAAGGGTCGATGGGTTGTGTTTTAGTACAACAGGATGAAAGTTGTAGAAAAGAGCATACAATCTATTACCTCAGTAAGAAACTCACCGATTGCAAGACCAGATAATCACTCACGGAGAAGACTTGTTGCGCATTGGCTTGGGCTACCAAGAGGTTGAGACAATATATGTTAATCCATACTACATGGTTGATAGCAAGAATGGATCCTCTAAAATACGTGTTTGAAAAGCTAGCCCTCACCGGAATAATCGCACGATAGTAGATGTTGCTATCAGAATATGACATCCAATATGTCACACAGAAAGCCATCAAAGATAGTGTATTGGCTGATCATCTAGCTCACCAACGGCTATCGGAATATCAGACCATGAAGTTCGACTTTCCCGACGAAGATGTCATATTTATAGCTGACTACGAAATACCAGGACCAGATGAAGGGCCCGAGCCAGAGGCACGTTGGACACTCATGTTAGACGGGGCCTCAAATGCACTAGGTCACGGTGTAGGGGAAGTGTTAACATCTCCCAAGAATCACCACCACCCCTATACGGCCAGGTTATGTTTTAACTGCACCAACAATATTTCCGAATACGAAGCCTGTATACTAGGGCTAGAAGCTGCCATTGATTTAAGGATAAAACACCTAGAAGTGTTCGGGGATTCTGCGTTAGTCATATACCAGGTTAATGGAGAATGGGATACTAAACACCCTAAACTGATTCCATATCGGGACCATGTTTTAAAGTTAGCCGCAAAATTTACAGAAATCACTTTTAGTCATATCCCACGAGAAGGAAATCAAATGGCAAACGCCCTGGAAACCCTATCAGCTATTTTCAAGGTGACTTGGCCGAATCACGAACCGCGTATTACTGTTGTACATTTCAAAGAGCCTGCATATTTCCTAGCTATTGAGGAAGGACCCGACACTAAACCTTGGTTTTATGACATCAAGAAGTACTTAGAAAGGCAGGTGTACCCGAAAAATGCCTCTATCATTGACAAGCGAACATTACGCAGGTTAGCTTCCAAGTTCATTCTAAGTAATGGAGTGGTATACAAAAAAATTACGATATGGTATTACTCAGATGTGTGGAAAAGCAAGAGGTAGATACACTCATGAGAGAAATCCACAAGGGCACCTTCGGGACTCATACAAACGGGAACGCCATGGCTAGAAAGATTCTGCAAGCCGGGTATTACTGGTTAATAATGGAAGCTGGTTGTTATCACTACACGAAGACATGCCATAAGTGTCAGATCTACGCCGACAGGATAAATGTACCACCGAATCCCTTGAACGTCATGAGCTCCCCTTGTCCATTTTCGATGTGGGGAATTGATATTATCGGTATGATCGAGCCGAAAGCGTCAAGCGGACACCGCTTTATATTAGTAGCCATCGACTACTTTACCATGTGGGTAGAGGCAACATCTTACACCAACGTAACAAGCCAAGTGGTTGCACACTTTATCAAACAAAATAACATATGCAGATATGGTGTCCCATGCTAGATAATTACGGACAACGGGTCTAATTTAAACAGCAAAATTGTGAAGGAATTATGCGATGACTTTAAAATCGAGCATCATAATTCTTCACCATACAGGCTGAAGATGAACGGGGTCGTTGAAGCAACCAACAAAAATATTAATAAAATCATCCAAAAAATGGTGAAGACATACAAAGATTCGCATGAAATGCTTCCCTTCTCTCTGCACGGCTATCGAACCTCGGTACGCACATCAACAGGCGCAACTCCTTTTTCACTTGTGTACAGCATGGAGGCAGTACTCCCGGTGGAAGTTGAGAAGCCATCACTCTGAGTCCTGAGGGAAACAAAACTGGAAGAGGAAGAATGGGTACAGGTTCGACTCGATCAACTCAACCTCATCGAAGAAAAACGATTAACGGCTTTGTGTCATAATCAATTACATCAGGAGAGAATGAAGAGGGCCTTCGACAAGAAGATACGCCTTCGAATATTCAAATAAGGGGATCTTGTGCTCAAAAAGATTTTACTACCTCGTCTCAATTCACGTGGTAAATGGACGCCTAACTACGAAGGTCCATTCATTGTCAAAACAACATTCTCTGGAGGTGGTCTCATCCTCACAATAATGGATGGGGAAGAACTACCGCATCCAACCAACGCAGAAGCAGTAAAAAATTACTATGTATAAAAAGCTCGCTAAAATTGAACCCTAAAAGGTACGACTTAAGAAAAAAAAGGAGCGTTCCAGTGGATCGAAAACCCTAAAGGGTGATCCAGGCAAAAATTAGGGGCATACAAAAATTTATCCCGGTGGATTGAAAACCCGAAATGGGAATCCAGGATAAAGTTAGGGATTTCATATAAAAAAATAATGAACAAAAAGACTGCAATCTGGGAGTTACGACTACAAACCACGAAGGGGAGGATAGATTGAAATCATACAAATCAGAAGCCAAGGGGATAAAAACATCAAAGCTATGGGGGAACAGCAGTAGTGATTATCATTGTTCATTGCCGTTTACTGTTTTAAATTTTTTTGTAATTACCTCTTTCTAGGAATTGCATCTTGTATTCTCTCCCACTCCTAGGCATATAAATAAAACATTTGTTTTCGTTATATCTTTTGAATCATGTTTTTCTTCTCTCAGACTTGTTTACATAATACTACGATTATTACGCATGAATATTGTCTCGAAATAATTTCGGAGAATTAACAGAATAAAAGCATCTGACAAATATCAAAAGTACTTGGGTTAGAAAAATAACAGAGGAAAATCCATGCATATATCCACGCACGTAGCTACTCTTACAAAATCCACCTACACTTGTATCTATGCATATCCACACCCACGTCTATACACGTGGCCGCACCTATGATTACATTCAATAATACAATGTCTATGCATATATCTACGCGTCCCTACGCGACGACTGCGTCCACGTCAGCACCTATGCATAACTTGCAACACAAGGTAGACACTCGCACGCGTCAACACACATATGTATTCCTTCCAATTCTACATATGTCCATCTACGTCTACACCCACAACACAAAATTAGTATTCAACTTTGGCTAAATTCTATTCCCCGCGTTTGAATTCAACAATACTACAAGGACACACCATACAACGCCAGGAATTGGTAACTCTAAACTAATGGCTAAAAGGAGAGAAAGCCGGAAATAGTCTGCATGACATTTCGAGGCATGCGTGCATCTTACACACATTTCACACGTACATTTCGTACATCTAAAAGCATACATACAACATCCTTGCATACATCCAAGTTTCCATATCAATGTCAAAACACCATACATTTCGCATACATACGACATTCAATATGCATGTAGCGCATAGCAAACGAACAAACGAATTCATCCTCGATTCAACTATCTAAGGGTTAACCAACGCAATACTTCTCCTACGGTTCAACCCGTCACCTCAGTCTTCATGCCGTGACACATTCAACCCATCACCTAAGTCTTCCCACAGTGATGAGTTCCTTACAAACTCAGTACGTTGCTTCTAAACCGCAACGTACTCGCAAAAGCTCATTGCATTTCTTCTAAGCCGCAATGTATTTGCAAAAACTTAGTACGTTGCCTCTAAGCCGCAACATTCACAAAAACCCGATATGTTTCTTCTTAGCCGCAATGTATTTGCAAAACTCATTACACTGCCTCTAAGCTGCAGTGAATCTCTCGAAATCAGTATATTACCTCTAAGCCGCAATATATCACCAGAATCAAACCCCATTGCCTCTAAGCCGCAATGAATTCCCAACTCAGAAGGTTTCCTCTAAGCCACAACATATTCTCAAAACCTATCACGTTGCCTCTAAGCTGCAACACATTGTCAAAACCCATTACACAGCCTCTAAGCTGCGGTGAATCTCTCCAAATTAGTATATTGCCTCTAAGCCGCAATATATCACCCGAATCGGACCCGTTGCCTTTAAGACGCAATGTATTATCTGAACCAACACGTTGCCTCTAAGCTGCAACGTACTATCTAAACTCAAACACACTGCCTCTGAGCCGCAATGCGTATGATCTAAATCAACACATCACCTTAGACGTCATCCAGCGATTCACAAACGTAACCCTTGGCCTCAGTTTTCAAGAATCCATGCATCATCGATCATTTCTATACTCACCCTCCAAATGGGTGAATAAGCCATGACATACAGAATTGCACCATCTGCCTCGTTATCAAACCCTGGTAAGTGATGCATCATCAGCTTTGCCTACGTCCTTGAGATTCGTAAGGGTATGCTATATCAGGGTAACCTTATGTTTGTCGGACAAATATAGGGATACTTCAAGTATTTAATAAACTTTCAATAAAAATGTGCAAGAATCAAGTTTTCTCATGCTATTTGATTAAAGATAATTGAATAGGGGTAGTTGTCGTAACCCAAATTTTCCGTACCTCAACGATTATATTTTCAAGAATAAAGATAGAGAAGAACTATTTAATTAATGATGGTACAATAGTATACGACAACCCATCTTTATCTGAAACCAAGAGGGTGTACTTTAATTCAGGAAAATAGGGTTTTCTAAATCAGAAAGACCCATGTATCCGTAGGCCCATTTACGAAGCATGTTGGCCAATTGCCCATGCGATTTGAAAGTGGAAAAATTATCCATGTAATTGTTAAGTCCACTTTGATTTAAGTTGTTATTAGTTAAAAAACTAAATATTTCATAAACCCATTTTAGTGTTAATGTTCTTAGTAAAAGATGGAGGTTAGAATTGCAATATACAAGCCCATTAGAATTGGGTCCACTTCCGTTTTGGTTGTTATTAGAAAAAGAGGGTGTGGTTAAGGCCCATTGAATTTTTTAGTCAAGCCCGTTTAAGTGTATTAGTTGCTAGTAAAAGGAAAAAGATAAAATTGCAATGCAAAGGCCATCAGAATTTAGTCCATTAGCCCATTTTTGTGTTGTAAAGCAAAAGAGGAGTACAACTATAGATGTGCAAGCCCAATCGAGTCTAGGCCCTTTGTTTTTTTTAGTAAGCCCCTTTTGTCCCTTTTGGTGATTGATGTCTCATTTTAAAAGATAAGTATTAAGAGTTTTTGCTGGATCAGTTTGTTAAAGATTGGGCCCTGTCCGGGAAAATGGCTGTGACAGAAGCATTCCTTGCAAGTACAGTCTAAAAAGCCCAATTCAAAACAAGTGTTGCTAGGAGAATTAATTACGTGCGCTTTTGTATCTATTACTGTAGAAATCAATATTTCTAAGGCCTAAGCCCAGGGTTGCGTTAATAATCAAATCTGAAAAAAACTTATTTTTCTGCTGAATCGAATCTTTCCTTTTAAAAATTCAAAGTTAAATTTGCATAGATAAAAAAAGCTTTTACGGTCAAAACTAAAAATTTCCCTAAATCAAATCTTGCCCAAAGGCCAGTTTTATTACAGAACAAATATGGGATTTTATAGTGCAAGGACTATATCAAAAAATTACAATCAAATCTCTGTTGTAAAAAAACCAAATCCGGAAAGTACATGTTGTTGAGATTTTGTTACTCCAATGGATGCTAACCTTGTCATTATGGATGGTAGTTCATTGTTGAGATTTTGTTAGTTCAATGGATGGTAGCCTTGTCAATATGGAAGGTAGTTCGTTGTTGAGATTTTGTTACTCCAATGGATGGTAGCCTTGTCATTCTGGAAGGAAGTTCGTTGTTGATATTTTGTTAATTTAATGGATGGTAGCCTTGTAATTATGGAAGGTAGTTCATTGTTGAGATTTTGTTACTCCATTGGATGGTAGCCTTGTCATTATGGAAGGTATTTCGTTGTTGGGATTTTTTTTATTTTAATGGATGGTAGCCTTGTCATTATGGAAGGTTGTTTGTTGTTGAGATTTTGTTACTCCAATGGATGGTAACCTTGTCATTATGGAAGGTAGTTTATTGTTGAGATTTTGTTAGTTCAATGGATGGTAGCCTTGTCAATATGGAAGGTAGTTCGTTGTTGAGATTTTGTTACTCCGATGGATGGTAGCCTTGTCATTATGGAAGGAAGTTCGTTGTTGATATTTTGTTAATTTAATGGATGGTAGCCTTGTAATTATGGATGGTAGCTCATTGTTGATATTTTGTTACTCCATTGGATGGTAGCCTTGTCATTATGGAAGGTAGTTTGTTGTTGGGATTTTGTTATTTTAATGGATGGTAGCCTTGTCATTATGGAAGGTTGTTCATTGTTGAGATTTTGTTACTCCAATGGATGGTAACCTTGTCATTATGGAAGGTAGTTCATTGTTGAGATTTTGTTAGTTCAATGGATGGTAGCCTTGTTAATATGGAAGGTAGTTCTTTGTTGAGATTTTGTTACTCCGATGGATGGTAGCCTTGTCATTATGGAAGGAAGTTTGTTGATATTTCGTTAATTTAATGGATGGTAGCCTTGTAATTATGGAAGGTAGTTCATTGTTGAGATTTTGTTACTCCATTGGATGGTAGCCTTGTCATTATGGAACATAGTTTGTTGTTGGGATTTTGTCATTTTAATGGATGGTAGCCTTGTCATTATGGAAGGCTGTTCGTTGTTGAGATTTTGTTACTCCGATGGATGGTAACCTTGTCATTATGGATAGAAGTTCGTTGTTGATATTTTGTTAATTTAATGGATGGTAGCCTTGTAATTATGGAAGGTAGTTCATTGTTGAGATTTTGTTACTCCATTGGATGGTAGCCTTGTCATTATGGAAGGTATTTCGTTGTTGGGATTTTTTTATTTTAATGGATGGTAGCCTTGTCATTATGGAAGGTTGTTCGTTGCTGAGATTTTGTTACTCCAATGGATGGTAACCTTATCATTATGGAAGGTAGTTCATTGTTGAGATTTTGTTAGTTCAATGGATGGTAGCCTTGTCAATATGGAAGGTAGTTCGTTGTTGAGATTTTGTTACTCCAATGGATGGTAGCCTTGTCATTCTGGAAGGAAGTTCGTTGTTGATATTTTGTTAATTTAATGAATGGTAGCCTTGTAATTATGGAAGGTAGTTCATTGTTGAGATTTTGTTACTCCATTGGATGGTAGCCTTGTCATTATGGAAGGTATTTCGTTGTTGGGATTTTTTTATTTTAATGGATGGTAGCCTTGTCATTATGGAAGGTTGTTTGTTGTTGAGATTTTGTTACTCCAATGGATGGTAACCTTGTCATTATGGAAGGTAGTTCATTGTTGAGATTTTGTTAGTTCAATGGATGGTAGCCTTGTCAATATGGAAGGTAGTTCGTTGTTGAGATTTTGTTACTCCGATGGATGGTAGCCTTGTAATTATGGAAGGAAGTTCGTTGTTGATATTTTGTTAATTTAATGATTGGTAGCCTTGTAATTATGGATGGTAGCTCATTGTTGATATTTTGTTACTCCATTGGATGGTAGCCTTGTCATTATGGAAGGTAGTTTGTTGTTGGGATTTTGTTATTTTAATGGATGGTAGCCTTGTCATTATGGAAGGTTGTTCATTGTTGAGATTTTGTTACTCCAATTGATGGTAACCTTGTCATTATGGAAGGTAGTTCATTGTTGAGATTTTGTTAGTTCAATGGATGGTAGCCTTGTTAATATGGAAGGTAGTTCGTTGTTGAGATTTTGTTACTCTGATGGATGGTAGCCTTGTCATTATGGAAGGAAGTTTGTTGTTGATATTTTGTTAATTTAATGGATGGTAGCATTGTAATTATTGAAGGTAGCTCATTGTTGAGATTTTGTTACTCCATTGGATGTTATCCTTGTCATTATGGAAGGTAGTTTGTTGTTGGGATTTTGTTATTTTAATGGATGGTAGCCTTGTCATTATGGAAGGTTGTTCGTTGCTGAGATTTTGTTACTCCAATGGATGGTAACCTTGTCATTATGGAAGGTAGTTCATTGTTGAGATTTTGTTAGTTCAATGGATGGTAGCCTTGTCAATATGGAAGGTAGTTCGTTGTTGAGATTTTGTTTCTCCAATGGATGGTAGCCTTGTCATTCTGGAAGGAAGTTCGTTGTTGATATTTTGTTAATTTAATGAATGGTAGCCTTGTAATTATGGAAGGTAGTTCATTGTTGAGATTTTGTTACTCCATTGGATGGTAGCCTTGTCATTATGGAAGGTATTTCGTTATTGGGATTTTTTTATTTTAATGGATGGTAGCCTTGTCATTATGGAAGGTTGTTTGTTGTTGAGATTTTGTTACTCCAATGGATGGTAACCTTGTCATTATGGAAGGTAGTTCATTGTTGAGATTTTGTTAGTTCAATGGATGGTAGCCTTGTCAATATGGAAGGTAGTTCGTTGTTGAGATTTTGTTACTCCGATGGATGGTAGCCTTGTCATTATGGAAGGAAGTTCGTTGTTGATATTTTGTTAATTTAATGATTGGTAGCCTTGTAATTATGGATGGTAGCTCATTGTTGATATTTTGTTACTCCATTGGATGGTAGCCTTGTCATTATGGAAGGTAGTTTGTTGTTGGGATTTTGTTATTTTAATGGATGGTAGCCTTGTCATTATGGAAGGTTGTTCATTGTTGAGATTTTGTTACTCCAATTGATGGTAACCTTGTCATTATGGAAGGTAGTTCATTGTTGAGATTTTGTTAGTTCAATGGATGGTAGCCTTGTTAATATGGAAGGTAGTTCGTTGTTGAGATTTTGTTACTCTGATGGATGGTAGCCTTGTCATTATGGAAGGAAGTTTGTTGTTGATATTTTGTTAATTTAATGGATGGTAGCCATGTAATTATGGAAGGTAGCTCATTGTTGAGATTTTGTTACTCCATTGGATGTTATCCTTGTCATTATGGAATGTAGTTTGTTGATGGGATTTTGTTATTTTAATGGATGGTAGCCTTGTCATTATGGAAGGTTGTTCGTTGTTGAGATTTTGTTACTCCAATGAATGGTAACCTTGTCATTATGGAAGGTAGTTCATTGTTGAGATTTTGTTAGTTCAAAGGATGGTAGCCTTGTTAATATGTAAGGTAGTTTGTTGTTGAGATTTTGATACTCTGATTGATGGTAGCCTTGTCATTATGGAAGGAAGTTTGTTGTTGATATTTTGTTAATTTAATGGATGGTAGCCTTGTAATTATGGAAGGTAGTTCATTGTTGAGATTTTGTTACTCCATTGGATGGTATCCTTGTCATTATGGAAGGTAGTTCGTTGTTGGGATTTTGTTATTTTAATGGATGGTAGCTTTGTCATTATGGAAGGTTCTTCGTTGTTGAGATTTTGTTACACCAATGGATGGTAACCTCGTCATTATGGAAGGTAGTTCATTGTTGAGATTTTGTTAGTTCAATGGATGGTAGCCTTGTCAATATGGAAGGTAGTTTGTTGTTGAGATTTTGTTACTCCGATGGATGGTAGCCTTGTCATTATGGAAGGAGGTTTGTTGTTGGTATTTTGTTAATTTAATGAATGGTAGCCTTGTAATTATGGATGGTAGCTCATTGTTGATATTTTGTTACTCCATTGGATGGTAGCCTCGTCATTATGGAAGGTAGTTTGTTGTTGGGATTTTGTTATTTTAATGGATGGTAGCCTTGTCATTATGGAAGGTTGTTCATTGTTGAGATTTTGTTACTCCAATGGATGGTAACCTTGTCATTATGGAAGGTAGTTCATTGTTGAGATTTTGTTAGTTCAATGGATGGTAGCCTTGTTAATATGGAAGGTAGTTCGTTGTTGAGATTTTGTTACTCCGATGGATGGTAGCCTTGTCATTATCGAAGGAAGTTTGTTGTTGATATTTTGTTAATTTAATGGATGGTAGCCATGTAATTATGGAAGGTAGTTCATTGTTGAGATTTTGTTACTCCATTGGATGGTATCCTTGTCATTATGAAAGGTAGTTCGTTGTTGGGATTTTGTTATTTTAATGGATGGTAGCTTTGTCATTATGGAAGGTTGTTCGTTGTTGAGATTTTGTTACTCCAATGGATGGTAACCTCGTCATTATGGAAGGTAGTTCATTGTTGAGATTTTGTTAGTTCAATGGATGGTAGCCTTGTCAATATGGAATCTAGTTTGTTGTTGAGATTTTGTTACTCCGATGGATGGTAGCCTTGTCATTATGGAAGGAAGTTTGTTGTTGATATTTTGTTAATTTAATGGATAATATCCTTGTAATTATGGAAGGTAGTTCATTTTGAGATTTTGTTACTCCATTGGATGGTAGCCTTGTCATTATGGAAGGTAGTTCGTTGTTGGGATTTTGTCATTTTAATGGATGGTAGCCTTGTCATTATGGAAGGTTGTTCTTTGTTGAGAATTTGTTACTCCAATGGATGGAAACCTTGTCATTGTGGAAGATAGTTTATTGGCGAGATTTTGTTGGTTCAATGGATGGTAGCCTTGTCAATATGGAAGGTAGTTCGTTGTTGAGATTCTGTTACTCCGATGGATGGTAGCCTAGTCATTATGGAAGGAGGTTTGTTGTTGATATTTTTTTAATTTAATGGATGGTAGCCTTGTAATTATGGAAGGTAGTTCATTGTTGAGATTTTGTTACTCCATTGGATGGTAGCCTTGTCATTATGGAACATAGTTTGTTGTTGGGATTTCGTCATTTTAATGGATGGTAGCCTTGTCATTATGGAAGGTTGTTCGTTGTTGAGATTTTGTTACTCCGATGGATGGTAGCCTTGTCATTATGGAAGGAAGTTCGTTGTTGATATTTTGTTAATTTAATGGATGGTAGCCTTGTAATTATGGATGGTAGCTCATTGTTGATATTTTGTTACTCCATTGGATGGTAGCCTTGTCATTATGGAAGGTATTTTGTTGTTGGGATTTTGTTATTTTAATGATTGGTAGCCTTGTCATTATGGAAGGTTGTTCATTGTTGAGATTTTGTTACTCCAATGGATGGTAACCTTGTCATTATGGAAGGTAGTTCATTGTTGAGATTTTGTTAGTTCAATGGATGGTAGCCTTGTTAATAAGGAAGGTAGTTCGTTGTTGAGATTTTGTTACTCCGATGGATGGTAGCCTTGTCGTTATGGAAGGAAGTTTGTTGTTGATATTTTGTTAATTTAATTGATGATAGCCTTGTAATTATGGAAGGTAGTTCATTGTTGAGATTTTGTTACTCCATTGGATGGTATCCTTGTCATTATGGAAGATAGTTCGTTGTTGGGATTTTGTTATTTTAATGGATGGTAGCTTTGTCATTATGGAAGGTTCTTCGTTGTTGAGATTTTGTTACACCAATGGATGGTAACCTCGTCATTATGGAAGGTAGTTCATTGTTGAGATTTTGTTAGTTCAATGGATGGTAGCCTTGTCAATATGGAAGGTAGTTTGTTGTTGAGATTTTGTTACTCCGATGGATGGTTGCCTTGTCATTATGGAAGGAAGTTTGTTGTTGATATTTTGTTAATTTAATGGATGGTAGCCTTGTAATTATGGATGGTAGCTCATTGTTGATATTTTGTTACTCCATTGGATGGTAGCCTCGTCATTATGGAAGGTAGTTCGTTGTTGGGATTTTGTCATTTTAATGGATGGTAGCCTTGTCATTATGGAAGGTTGTTCATTGTTGAGATTTTGTTACTCCAATGGATGGTAACCTTGTCATTATGGAAGGTAGTTCATTGTTGAGATTTTGTTAGTTCAATGGATGGTAGCCTTGTTAATATGGAAGGTAGTTCGTTGTTGAGATTTTGTTACTCCGATGGATGGTAGCCTTGTCATTATCGAAGGAAGTTTGTTGTTGATATTTTGTTAATTTAATGGATGGTAGCCATGTAATTATGGAAGGTAGTTCATTGTTGAGATTTTGTTACTCCATTGGATGGTATCCTTGTCATTATGAAAGGTAGTTCGTTGTTGGGATTTTGTTATTTTAATGGATGGTAGCTTTGTCATTATGGAAGGTTGTTCGTTGTTGAGATTTTGTTACTCCAATGGATGGTAACCTCGTCATTATGGAAGGTAGTTCATTGTTGAGATTTTGTTAGTTCAATGGATGGTAGCCTTGTCAATATGGAATCTAGTTTGTTGTTGAGATTTTGTTACTCCGATGGATGGTAGCCTTGTCATTATGGAAGGAAGTTTGTTGTTGATATTTTGTTAATTTAATGGATAATATCCTTGTAATTATGGAAGGTAGTTCATTTTGAGATTTTGTTACTCCATTGGATGGTAGCCTTGTCATTATGGAAGGTAGTTCGTTGTTGGGATTTTGTCATTTTAATGGATGGTAGCCTTGTCATTATGGAAGGTTGTTCTTTGTTGAGATTTTGTTACTCCAATGGATGGAAACCTTGTCATTGTGGAAGATAGTTCATTGGAGAGATTTTGTTGGTTCAATGGATGGTAGCCTTGTCAATATGGAAGGTAGTTCGTTGTTGAGATTTTGTTACTCCAATGGATGGTAACCTTGTAATTATGGAAGGTAGTTCATTGTTGAGATTTTGTTACTCCATTGGATGGTAGCCTTGTCATTATGGAATGTAGTTTGTTGTTGGGATTTTGTCATTTTAATGGATGGTAGCCTTGTCATTATGGAAGGTTGTTCGTTGTTGAGATTTTGTTACTCCGATGGATGGTAGCCTTGTCATTATGGAAGGAAGTTCGTTGTTGATATTTTGTTAATTTAATGGATGGTAGCCTTGTAATTATGGATGGTAGCTCATTGTTGATATTTTGTTACTCCATTGGATGGTAGCCTTGTCATTATGGAAGGTAGTTTGTTGTTGGGATTTTGTTATTTTAATGGATGGTAGCCTTGTCATTATGGAAGGTTGTTCATTGTTGAGATTTTGTTACTCCAATGGATGGTAACCTTGTCATTATGGAAGGTAGTTCATTGTTGAGATTTTGTTAGTTCAATGGATGGTAGCCTTGTTAATAAGGAAGGTAGTTCGTTGTTGAGATTTTGTTACTCCGATGGATGGTAGCCTTGTCATTATGGAAGGAAGTTTGTTGTTGATATTTTGTTAATTTAATGGATGGTAGCCTTGTAATTATGGAAGGTAGTTCATTGTTGAGATTTTGTTACTCCATTGGATGGTATCCTTGTCATTATGGAAGGTAGTTCGTTGTTGGGATTTTGTTATTTTAATGGATGGTAGCTTTGTCATTATGGAAGGTTGTTCGTTGTTGAGATTTTGTTACTCCAATGGATGGTAACCTTGTCATTATGGAAGGTAGTTCATTGTTGAGATTTTGTTAGTTCAATGGATGGTAGCCTTGTCAATATGGAAGGTAGTTCGTTGTTGAGATTTTATTACTCCGATGGATGGTTGCCTTGTCATTATGGAAGGAAGTTTGTTGTTGATATTTTGTTAATTTAATGGATAATATCCTTGTAATTATGGAAGGTAGTTCATGTTGAGATTTTGTTACTCCATTGGATGGTAGCCTTGTCATTATGGAAGGTAGTTCGTTGTTGGGATTTTGTCATTTTAATGGATGGTAGCCTTGTCATTATGGAAGGTTGTTCTTTGTTGAGATTTTGTTACTCCAATGGATGGTAACCTTGTCATTGTGGAAGATAGTTCATTGGCGAGATTTTGTTGGTTCAATGGATGGTAGCCTTGTCAATATGGAAGGTAGTTCGTTGTTGAGATTCTGTTACTCCGATGGATGGTATCCTAGTCATTATGGAAGGAAGTTTGTTGTGGATATTTTGTTAATTTAATGGATGGTAGCCTTGTAATTATGGAAGGTAGTTCATTGTTGAGATTTTGTTACTCCATTGGATGGTAGCCTTGTCATTATGGAACGTAGTTTGTTGTTGGGATTTTGTCATTTTAATGGATGGTAGCCTTGTCATTATGGAAGGTTGTTCGTTGTTGAGATTTTGTTAATCCGATGGATGGTAGCCTTGTCATTATGGAAGGAAGTTCGTTGTTGATATTTTGTTAATTTAATGGATGGTAGCCTTGTAATTATGGATGGTAGCTCATTGTTGATATTTTCTTACTCCATTGGATGGTAGCCTTGTCATTATGGAAGGTAGTTTGTTGTCGGGATTTTGTTATTTTAATGGATGGTAGCCTTGTCATTATGGAAGGTTGTTCATTGTTGAGATTTTGTTACTCCAATGGATGGTAACCTTGTCATTATGGAAGGTAGTTCATTGTTGAGATTTTGTTAGTTCAATGGATGGTAGCCTTGTTAATAAGGAAGGTAGTTTGTTGTTGAGATTTTGTTACTCCGATAGATGGTAGCCTTGTCATTATGGAAGGAAGTTTGTTGTTGATATTTTTTTAATTTAATGGATGGTAGCCTTGTAATTATGGAAGGTAGTTCATTGTTGAGATTTTGTTACTCCATTGGATGGTATCCTTGTCATTATGGAAGGTAGTTCGTTGTTGGGATTTTTTTATTTTAAGGGATGGTAGCTTTGTCATTATGGAAGGTTGTTCGTTGTTGAGATTTTGTTACTCCAATGGATGGTAACCTTGTCATTATGGAAGGTAGTTCATTGTTGAGATTTTGTTAGTTCAATGGATGGTAGCCTTGTCATTATGGAAGGTAGTTCGTTGTTGAGATTTTGTTACTCCGATGGATGGTTGCCTTGTCATTATGGAAGGAAGTTTGTTGTTCATATTTTGTTAATTTAATGGATAATATCCTTGTAATTATGGAAGGTAGTTCATGTTGAGATTTTGTTACTCCATTGGATGGTAGCCTTGTCATTATGGAAGGTAGTTCGTTGTTGGGATTTTTTTATTTTAATGGATGGTAGCTTTGTCATTATGGAAGGTTGTTCGTTGTTGAGATTTTGTTACTCCAATGGATGGTAACATTGTCATTATGGAAGGTAGTTCATTGTTGAGATTTTGTTAGTTCAATGGATGGTAGCCTTGTTAATATGGAAGGTAGTTCGTTGTTGAGATTTTGTTACTCCGATGGATGGTAGCCTTGTCATTATCGAAGGAAGTTTGTTGTTGATATTTTGTTAATTTAATGGATGGTAGCCATGTAATTATGGAAGGTAGTTCATTGTTGAGATTTTGTTACTCCATTGGATGGTATCCTTGTCATTATGAAAGGTAGTTCGTTGTTGGGATTTTGTTATTTTAATGGATGGTAGCTTTGTCATTATGGAAGGTTGTTCGTTGTTGAGATTTTGTTACTCCAATGGATGGTAACCTCGTCATTATGGAAGGTAGTTCATTGTTGAGATTTTGTTAGTTCAATGGATGGTAGCCTTGTCAATATGGAATCTAGTTTGTTGTTGAGATTTTGTTACTCCGATGGATGGTAGCCTTGTCATTATGGAAGGAAGTTTATTGTTGATATTTTGTTAATTTAATGGATAATATCCTTGTAATTATGGAAGGTAGTTCATTATGAGATTTTGTTACTCCATTGGATGGTAGCCTTGTCATTATGGAAGGTAGTTCGTTGTTGGGATTTTGTCATTTTAATGGATGGTAGCCTTGTCATTATGGAAGGTTGTTCTTTGTTGAGATTTTGTTACTCCAATGGATGGAAACCTTGTCATTGTGGAAGATAGTTCATTGGCGAGATTTTGTTGGTTCAATGGATGGTAGCCTTGTCAATATGGAAGGTAGTTTGTTGTTGAGATTCTGTTACTCCGATGGATGGTAGCCTAGTCATTATGGAAGGAGGTTTGTTGTTGATATTTTGTTAATTTAATGGATGGTAGCCTTGTAATTATGGAAGGTAGTTCATTGTTGAGATTTTGTTACTCCATTGGATGGTAGCCTTGTCATTATGGAACATAGTTTGTTGTTGGGATTTTGTCATTTTAATGGATGGTAGCCTTGTCATTATGGAAGGTTGTTCGTTGTTGAGATTTTGTTACTCCGATGGATGGTAGCCTTGTCATTATGGAAGGAAGTTCGTTGTTGATATTTTTTTAATTTAATGGATGGTAGCCTTGTAATTATGGATGGTAGCTCATTGTTGATATTTTGTTACTCCATTGGATGGTAGCCTTGTCATTATGGAAGGTATTTTGTTGTTGGGATTTTGTTATTTTAATGGATGGTAGCCTTGTCATTATGGAAGGTTGTTCATTGTTGAGATTTTGTTACTCCAATGGATGGTAACCTTGTCATTATGGAAGGTAGTTCATTGTTGAGATTTTGTTAGTTCAATGGATGGTAGCCTTGTTAATAAGGAAGGTAGTTCGTTGTTGAGATTTTGTTACTCCGATGGATGGTAGCCTTGTCATTATGGAAGGAAGTTTGTTGTTGATATTTTGTTAATTTAATTGATGATAGCCTTGTAATTATGGAAGGTAGTTCATTGTTGAGATTTTGTTACTCCATTGGATGGTATCCTTGTCATTATGGAAGGTAGTTCGTTGTTGGGATTTTGTTATTTTAATGGATGGTAGCTTTGTCATTATGGAAGGTTGTTCGTTGTTGAGATTTTGTTACTCCAATGGATGGTAACCTTGTCATTATGGAAGGTAGTTCATTGTTGAGATTTTGTTAGTTCAATGGATGGTAGCCTTGTCAATATGGAAGGTAGTTTGTTGTTGAGATTTTGTTACTCCGATGGATGGTTGCCTTGTCATTATGGAAGGAAGTTTGTTGTTGATATTTTGTTAATTTAATGGATAATATCCTTGTAATTATGGAAGGTAGTTCATGTTGAGATTTTGTTACTCCATTGGATGGTAGCCTTGTCATTATGGAAGGTAGTTCGTTGTTGGGATTTTGTCATTTTAATGGATGGTAGCCTTGTCATTATGGAAGGTTGTTCTTTGTTGAGATTTTGTTACTCCAATGGATGGTAACCTTGTCATTGTGGAAGATAGTTCATTGGCGAGATTTTGTTGGTTCAATGGATGGTAGCCTTGTCAATATGGAAGGTAGTTCGTTGTTGAGATTCTGTTACTCCGATGGATGGTAGCCTATTCATTATGGAAGGAAGTTTGTTGTGGATATTTTGTTAATTTAATGGATGGTAGCCTTGTAATTTTGGAAGGTAGTTCATTGTTGAGATTTTGTTATTCCATTGGATGGTAGCCTTGTCATTATGGAACGTAGTTTGTTGTTGGGATTTTGTCATTTTAATGGATGGTAGCCTTGTCATTATGGAAGGTTGTTCGTTGTTGAGATTTTGTTACTCCGATGGATGGTAGCCTTGTCATTATGGAAGGAAGTTCGTTGTTGATATTTTGTTAATTTAATGGATGGTAGCCTTGTAATTATGGATGGTAGCTCATTGTTGATATTTTGTTACTCCATTGGATGGTAGCCTTGTCATTATGGAAGGTAGTTTGTTGTTGGGATTTTGTTATTTTAATGGATGGTAGCCTTGTCATTATGGAAGGTTGTTCATTGTTGAGATTTTGTTACTCCAATGGATGGTAACCTTGTCATTATGAAAGGTAGTTCATTGTTGAGATTTTGTTAGTTCAATGGATGGTAGCCTTGTTAATAAGGAAGGTAGTTCGTTGTTGAGATTTTGTTACTCCGATGGATGGTAGCCTTGTCATTATGGAAGGAAGTTTGTTGTTGATATTTTGTTAATTTAATGGATGGTAGCCTTGTAATTATGGAAGGTAGTTTATTGTTGAGATTTTGTTACTCCATTGGATGGTATCCTTGTCATTATGGAAGGTAGTTCGTTGTTGGGATTTTGTTATTTTAATGGATGGTAGCTTTGTCATTATGGAAGGTTGTTCGTTGTTGAGATTTTGTTACTCCAATGGATGGTAACCTTGTCATTATGGAAGGTAGTTCATTGTTGAGATTTTGTTAGTTCAATGGATGGTAGCCTTGTTAATAAGGAAGGTAGTTCGTTGTTGAGATTTTGTTACTCCGATGGATGGTAGCCTTGTCATTATGGAAGGAAGTTTGTTGTTGATATTTTGTTAATTTAATGGATGGTAGCCTTGTAATTATGGAAGGTAGTTCATTGTTGAGATTTTGTTACTCCATTGGATGGTATCCTTGTCATTATGGAAGGTAGTTCGTTGTTGGGATTTTGTTATTTTAATGGATGGTAGCTTTGTCATTATGGAAGGTTGTTCATTGTTGAGATTTTGTTACTCCAATGGATGGTAACCTTGTCATTATGGAAGGTAGTTCATTGTTGAGATTTTGTTAGTTCAGTGGATGGTAGCCTTGTTAATATGGAAGGTAGTTCGTTGTTGATATTTTGTTACTCCGATGGATGGTAGCCTTGTCATTATGGAAGGAAGTTTGTTGTTGATATTTTGTTAATTTAATGGATGGTAGCCTTGTAATTATGGAAGGTAGTTCATTGTTGAGATTTTTTTACTCCATTGGATGGTATCCTTGTCATTATGAAAGGTAGTTCGTTGTTGGGATTTTGTTATTTTAATGGATGGTAGCTTTGTCATTATGGAAGGTTGTTCGTTGTCGAGATTTTGTTACTCCAATGGATGGTAACCTCGTCATTATGGAAGGTAGTTCATTGTTGAGATTTTGTTAGTTCAATGGATGGTAGCCTTGTCAATATGGAATCTAGTTTGTTGTTGAGATTTTGCTACTCCGATGGATGGTAGCCTTGTCATTATGGAAGGAAGTTTGTTGTTGATATTTTGTTAATTTAATGGATAATAGCCTTGTAATTATGGAAGGTAGTTCATTATGAGATTTTGTTACTCCATTGGATGGTAGCCTTATCATTATGGAAGGTAGTTCGTTGTTGGGATTTTGTCATTTTAATGGATGGTAGCCTTGTCATTATGGAAGGTTGTTCTTTGTTGAGATTTTGTTACTCCAATGGATGGAAACCTTGTCATTGTGGAAGATAGTTCATTGGCGAGATTTTGTTGGTTCAATGGATGGTAGCCTTGTCAATATGGAAGGTAGTTCGTTGTTGAGATTCTGTTACTCCGATGGATGGTAGCCTAGTCATTATGGAAGGAGGTTTAATGTTGATATTTTGTTAATTTAATGGATGGTAGCCTTGTAATTATGGAAAGTAGTTCATTGTTGAGATTTTGTTACTCCATTGGATGGTAGCCTTGTCATTATGGAACGTAGTTTGTTGTTGGGATTTTGTCATTTTAATGGATGGTAGCCTTCTCATTATGGAAGGTTGTTCGTTGTTGAGATTTTGTTACTCCGATGGATGGTAGCCTTGTTATTATGGAAGGAAGTTCGTTGTTGATATTTTGTTAATTTAATGGATGGTAGCCTTGTAATTATGGATGGTAGCTCATTGTTGATATTTTGTTACTCCATTGGATGGTAGCCTTGTCATTATGGAAGGTAGTTTGTTGTTGGGATTTTGTTATTTTAATGGATGGTAGCCTTGTCATTATGGAAGGCTGTTCATTGTTGAGATTTTGTTACTCCAATGGATGGTAACCTTGTCATTATGGAAGGTAGTTCATTGTTGAGATTTTGTTAGTTCAATGGATGGTAGCCTTGTTAATAAGGAAGGTAGTTCGTTGTTGAGATTTTGTTACTCCGATGGATGGTAGCCTTGTCATTATGGAAGGAAGTTTGTTGTTGATATTTTGTTAATTTAATGGATGGTAGCCTTGTAATTATGGAAGGTAGTTCATTGTTGAGATTTTGTTACTCCATTGGATGGTATCCTTGTCATTATGGAAGGTAGTTCGTTGTTGGGATTTTGTTATTTTAATGGATGGTAGCTTTGTCATTATGGAAGGTTATTCGTTGTTGAGATTTTGTTACTCCAATGGATGGTAACCTTGTCATTATGGAAGGTAGTTCATTGTTGAGATTTTGTTAGTTCAATGGATGGTAGCCTTGTCAATATGGAAGGTAGTTCGTTGTTGAGATTTTATTACTCCGATGGATGGTTGCCTTGTCATTATGGAAGGAAGTTTGTTGTTGATATTTTGTTAATTTAATGGATAATATCCTTGTAATTATGGAAGGTAGTTCATGTTGAGATTTTGTTACTCCATTGGATGGTAGCCTTGTCATTATGGAACGTAGTTTGTTGTTGGGATTTTGTCATTTTAATGGATGGTAGCCTTGTCATTATGGAAGGTTGTTCGTTGTTGAGATTTTGTTACTCCGATGGATGGTAGCCTTGTCATTATGGAAGGAAGTTCGTTGTTGATATTTTGTTAATTTAATGGATGGTAGCCTTGTAATTATGGATGGTAGCTCATTGTTGATATTTTGTTACTCCATTGGATGGTAGCCTTGTCATTATGGAATGTAGTTTGTTGTTGGGATTTTGTTATTTTAATGGATGGTAGCCTTGTCATTATGGAAGGTTGTTCATTGTTGAGATTTTGTTACTCCAATGGATGGTAACCTTGTCATTATGGAAGGTAGTTCATTGTTGAGATTTTGTTAGTTCAATGGATGGTAGCCTTGTTAATATGGAACGTAGTTCGTTATTGAGATTTTGTTACTCCGATGGATGGTAGCCTTGTCATTATGGAAGGAAGTTTGTTGTTGATATGTTGTTAATTTAATGGATGGTAGCCTTGTAATTATGGATGGTAGTTCATTGTTGAGATTTTGTTACTCCATTGGATGGTATCCTTGTCATTATGGAAGGTAGTTCGTTGTTGGGATTTTGTTATTTTAATGGATGGTAGCTTTGTCATTATGGAAGGTTGTTCGTTGTTGAGATTTTGTAACGCCAATGGATGGTAACCTTGTCATTATGGAAGGTAGTTCATTGTTGAGATTTTGTTAGTTCAATGGATGGTAGCCTTGTCAATATGGAAGGTAGTTCGTTGTTGAGATTTTGTTACTCCGATGGATGGTTGCCTTGTCATTATGGAAGGAAGTTTGTTGTTGATAATTTGTTAATTTAATGGATAATAGCCTTGTAATTATGGAAGGTAGTTCATGTTGAGATTTTGTTACTCCATTGGATGGTAGCCTTGTCATTATGGAAGGTAATTCGTTGTTGGGATTTTGTCATTTTAATGGATGGTAGCCTTGTCATTATGGAAGGTTGTTCTTTGTTGAGATTTTGTTACTCCAATGGATGGTAACGTTGTCATTGTGGAAGATAGTTCATTGGCGAGATTTTGTTTGTTCAATGGATGGTAGCCTTGTCAATATGGAAGGTAGTTCGTTGTTGAGATTCTGTTACTCCGATGGATGGTAGCCTAGTCATTATGGAAGGAAGTTTGTTGTTGATATTTTGTTAATTTAATGGATGGTAGCCTTGTAATTATGGAAGGTAGTTCATTGGTGAGATTTTGTTACTCCATTGGATGGTAGCCTTGTCATTATGGAACGTAGTTTGTTGTTGGGATTTTGTCATTTTAATGGATGGTAGCCTTGTCATTATGGAAGGTTGTTCGTTGTTGAGATTTTGTTACTCCGATGGATGGTAGCCTTGTCGTTATGGAAGGAAGTTCGTTGTTGATATTTTGTTAATTTAATGGATGGTAGCCTTGTAATTATGGATGGTAGCTCATTGTTGATATTTTGTTACTCAATTGGATGGTAGCCTTGTCATTATGGAAGGTAGTTTGTTGTTGGGATTTTTTTATTATAATGGATGGTAGCCTAGTCATTATGGAAGGTTGTTCATTGTTGAGATTTTGTTACTCTATTGGATGGTAACCTTGTCATTATGGAAGGTAGTTCATTGTTGAGATTTTGTTAGTTCAAAGGACGGTAGCCTTGTTAATATGGAAGGTAGTTCGTTGTTGAGATTTTGTTACTCCGATGGATGGTAGCCTTGTCATTATGGAAGGAAGTTTGTTGTTGATATTTTGTTAATTTAATGGACGGTAGCCTTGTAATTATGGAAGATAGTTCATTGTTGAGATTTTGTTACTCCATTGGATGGTATCCTTGTCATTATGGAAGGTAGTTCGTTGTTGGGATTTTGTTATTTTAATGGATGGTAGCTTTGTCATTATGGAAGGTTGTTCGTTGTTGAGATTTTGTTACTCCAATGGATGGTAACCTTGTCATTATGGAAGGTAGTTCATTGTTGAGATTTTGTTAGTTCAAAGGACGGTAGCCTTGTTAATATGGAAGGTAGTTCGTTGTTGAGATTTTGTTACTCCGATGGATGGTAGCCTTGTCATTTTGGAAGGAAGTTTGTGATTGATATTTTGTTAATTTAATGGATGGTAGCCTTGTAATTATGGAAGGTAGTTCATTGTTGAGATTTTGTTACTCCATTGGATGGTATCCTTGTCATTATGGAAGGTAGTTCGTTGTTGGGATTTCGTTATTTTAATGGATGGTAGCCTTGTCATTATGGAAGGTTGTTCGTTGTTGAGATTTTGTTACTCCAATGGATGGTAACCTTGTCATTGTGGAAGATAGTTCATTGGCGGGATTTTGTTGGTTCAATGGATGGTAGCCTTGTCAATATGGAAGGCAGTTTGTTGTTGAGATTCTGTTACTCCGATGGATGGTAGCCTTGTCATTATGGAAGGAAGTTTGTTGTTGATATTTTGTTAATTTAATGGATGGTAACCTTGTAATTATGGAAGGTAGTTCATTGTTGAGATTTTGTTACTCCATTGGATGATAGCCTTGTCATTATGGAACATAGTTTGTTGTTGGGATTTTGTCATTTTAATGGATGGTAGCCTTGTCATTATGGAAGGTTGTTCATTGTTGAGATTTTGTTACTCCGATGGATGGTAGCCTTGTCATTATGGAAGGAAGTTCGTTGTTGATATTTTGTTAATTTAATGGATGGTAGCCTCGTAATTATGGATGGTAGCTCATTGTTGATATTTTGTTACTCCATTGGATGGTAGCCTTGTCATTATGGAAGGTAGTTTATTGTTGGGATTTTGTTATTTTAATGGATGGTAGCCTTGTCATTATGGAAGGTTGTTCATTGTTGAGATTTTGTTACTCCAATGGATGGTAACCTTGTCATTAAGGAAGGTAGTTCATTGTTGATATTTTGTTAGTTCAATGGATGGTAGCCTTGTTAATATGGAAGGTAGTTCGTTGTTGAGATTTTGTTACTCCGATGGATGGTAGCCTTGTCATTATGGAAGGAAGTTTGTTGTTGATATTTTGTTAATTTGATGGATGGTAGCCTTGTAATTATGGAAGGTAGTTCATTTATGAGATTTTGTTACTCCATTGGATGGTAGCCTTGTCATTATGGAAGGTAGTTCGTTGTTGGGATTTTGTTATTTTAATGGATTGTAGCCTTGTCATTATGGAAGGTTGTTCGTTGCTGAGATTTTGTTACTCCAATGGATGGTAACCTTATCATTATGGAAGGTAGTTCATTGTTGAGATTTTGTTAGTTCAATGGATGGTAGCCTTGTCAATATGGAAGGTAGTTCGTTGTTCAGATTTTGTTACTCCGATGGATGGTAGCCTTGTCATTATGGAAGGAAGTTTGTTGTTGATATTTTGTTAATTTAATGGATGGTAGCCTTGTAATTATTGAAGGTAGCTCAATGTTGAGATTTTGTTACTCCATTGTATGGTAGCCTTGTCATTATGGAAGGTAGTTTGTTGTTGGGATTTAGTTATTTTAATGGCTGGTAGCCTTGTCATTATGGAAGGTTGTTCATTGTTGAGATTTTGTTACTCCAATGGATGGTAACCTTGTCATTATGGAAGGTAGTTCATTGTTGATATTTTGTTAGTTCAATGGATGGTAGCCTTGTTAATATGGAAGGTAGTTCGTTGTTGAGATTTTGTTACTCCGATGGATGGTAGCCTTGTCATTATGGAAGGAAGTTTATTGTTGATATTTTGTTAATTTGATGGATGGTAGCCTTGTAATTATGGAAGGTAGTTCATTTATGAGATTTTGTTACTCCATTGGATAGTAGCCTTGTCATTATGGAAGGTAGTTCGTTGTTGGGATTTTGTTATTTTAATGGATTGTAGCCTTGTCATTATGGAAGGTTGTTTGTTGCTGAGATTTTGTTACTCCAATGGATGGTAACCTTATCATTATGGAAGGTAGTTCATTGTTGAGATTTTGTTAGTTCAATGGATGGTAGCCTTGTCAATATGGAAGGTAGTTCGTTGTTCATATTTTGTTACTCCGATGGATGGTAGCCTTGTCATTATGGAAGGAAGTTTGTTGTTGATATTTTGTTAATTTAATGGATGGTAGCCTTGTAATTATTGAAGGTAGCTCATTGTTGAGATTTTGTTACTCCATTGGATGGTAGCCTTGTCATTATGGAAGGTAGTTTGTTGTTGGGATTTTGTTATTTTAATGGCTGGTAGCCTTGTCATTATGGAAGGTTTTTCATTGTTGAGATTTTGTTACTCCAATGGATGGTAACCTTGTCATTATGGAAGGTAGTTCATTGGCGAGATTTTGTTGGTTCAACGGATGGTAGCCTTGTCAATATGGAAGGTAGTTCTTTGTTGAGATTCTGTTACTCCGATGGATGACAGCCTTGTCATTATGGAAGGAAGTTTGTTGTTGATATTTTGTTAATTTAATGGATGATAGCCTTGTAATTATGGATGGTAGCTCATTGTTGATATTTTGTTACTCCATTGGATGGTAGCCTTGTCATTATGGAAGGTAGTTTGTTGTTGGGATTTTGTTATTTTAATGGATGGTAGCCTTGTCATTATGGAAGGTTGTTTATTGTTGAGATTTTGTTACTCCAATGGATGGTAACCTTGTCATTATGGAAGGTAGTTCATTGTTGAGATTTTGTTAGTTCAATGGATGGTAGCCTTGTTAATATGGAAGGTAGTTCGTTGTTGAGATTTTGTTACTCCAATGGATGGTAGCCTTGTCATTATGGAAGGAAGTTTGTTGATGATATTTTGTTAATTTGATGGATGGTAGCCTTGTAATTATGGAAGGTAGTTCATTTATGAGATTTTGTTACTCCATTGGATAGTAGCCTTGTCATTATGGAAGGTAGTTCGTTGTTGGGATTTTGTTATTTTAATGGATTGTAGCCTTGTCATTATGGAAGGTTGTTCGTTGCTGAGATTTTGTTACTCCAATGGTTGGTAACCTTATCATTATGGAAGGTAGTTCATTGTTGAGATTTTGTTAGTTCAATGGATGGTAGCCTTGTCAATATGGAAGGTAGTTCGTTGTTCAGATTTTGTTACTCCGATGGATGGTAGCCTTGTCATTATGGAAGGAAGTTTGTTGTTGATATTTTGTTAATTTAATGGATGGTAGCCTTGTAATTATTGAAGGTAGCTCATTGTTGAGATTTTGTTACTCCATTGGATGGTAGCCTTGTCATTATGGAAGGTAGTTTGTTGTTGGGATTTTGTTATTTTAATGGCTGGTAGCCTTGTCATTATGGAAGGTTGTTCATTTTTGAGATTTTGTTACTCCAATGGATGGTAACCTTGTCATTATGGAAGGTAGTTCATTGTTGAGATTTTGTTAGGTCAAAGGACGGTAGCCTTGTTAATATGGAAGGTAGTTCGTTGTTGAGATTTTGTTACTCCGATGGATGGTAGCCTTGTCATTATGGAAGGAAGTTTGTTGTTGATATTTTGTTAATTTAATGGATGGTAGCCATGTAATTATGGAAGGTAGTTCATTGTTGAGATTTTGTTACTCCATTGGATGGTATCCTTGTCATTATGGAAGGTAGTTCGTTGTTGGGATTTTGTTATTTTAATGGATGGTAGCTTTGTCATTATGGAAGGTTGTTCGTTGTTGAGATTTTGTTACTCCAATGGTTGGTAACTTTGTCATTATGGAAGGTAGTTCATTGTTGAGATTTTGTTAGTTCAATGGATGGTAGCCTTGTCAATATGGAAGGTAGTTCGTTGTTGAGATTTTGTTACTCTGATGGATGGTAGCCTTGTCATTATGGAAGGAAGTTTGTTGTTGATATTTTGTTAATTTAATGGATAATAGCCTTGTAATTATGGAAGGTAGTTCACGGTTGAGATTTTGTTACTCCATTGGATGGTAGCCTTGTCATTATGGAAGGTAGTTCGTTGTTGGGATTTTGTCATTTTAATGGATGGTAGCCTTGTCATTATGGAAAGTTGTTCTTTGTTGAGATTTTGTTACTCCAATGGATGGTAACCTTGTCATTGTGGAAGATAGTTCATTGGCGAGATTTTGTTGGTTCAATGGATGGTAGCCTTGTCAATATGGAAGGTAGTTCATTGTTGAGATTTTGTTACTCCGATGGATGGTAGCCTAGTCATTATGGAAGGAAGTTTGTTGTGGATATTTTGTTAATTTAATGGATGGTAGCCTTGTAATTATGGAAGGTAGTTCATTGTTGAGATTTTGTTACTCCATTGGATGGTAGCCTTGTCATTATGGAACGTAGTTTGTTGTTGGGATTTTGTCATTTTAATGGATGGTAGCCTTGTCATTATGGAAGGTTGTTCGTTGTTGAGATTTTGTTACTCCGATGGATGGTAGCCTTGTCATTATGGAAGGAAGTTCGTTGTTGATATTTTGTTAATTTAATGGATGGTAGCGTTGTAATTATGGATGGTAGCTCATTGTTGATATTTTGTTACTCCATTGGATGGTAGCCTTGTCATTATAGAAGGTAGTTTGTTGTTGGGATTTTGTTATTTTAATGGATGGTAGCCATGTCATTATGGAAGGTTGTTCATTGTTGAGATTTTGTTACTCCAATGGATGGTAACCTTGTCATTATGGAAGGTAGTTCATTGTTGAGATTTTGTTAGTTCAATGGATGGTAGCCTTGTTAATATGGAACGTAGTTCGTTATTGAGATTTTGTTACTCCGATGGATGGTAGCCTTGTCATTATGGAAGGAAGTTTGTTGTTGATATGTTGTTAATTTAATGGATGGTAGCCTTGTAATTATGGATGGTAGTTCATTGTTGAGATTTTGTTACTCCATTGGATGGTATCCTTGTCATTATGGAAGGTAGTTCGTTGTTGGGATTTTGTTATTTTAATGGATGGTAGCTTTGTCATTATGGAAGGTTGTTCGTTGTTGAGATTTTGTAACGCCAATGGATGGTAACCTTGTCATTATGGAAGGTAGTTCATTGTTGAGATTTTGTTAGTTCAATGGATGGTAGCCTTGTCAATATGGAAGGTAGTTCGTTGTTGAGATTTTGTTACTCCGATGGATGGTTGCCTTGTCATTATGGAAGGAAGTTTGTTGTTGATAATTTGTTAATTTAATGGATAATAGCCTTGTAATTATGGAAGGTAGTTCATGTTGAGATTTTGTTACTCCATTGGATGGTAGCCTTGTCATTATGGAAGATAATTCGTTGTTGGGATTTTGTCATTTTAATGGATGGTAGCCTTGTCATTATGGAAGGTTGTTCTTTGTTGAGATTTTGTTACTCCAATGGATGGTAACGTTGTCATTGTGGAAGATAGTTCATTGGCGAGATTTTGTTTGTTCAATGGATGGTAGCCTTGTCAATATGGAAGGTAGTTCGTTGTTGAGATTCTGTTACTCCGATGGATGGTAGCCTAGTCATTATGGAAGGAAGTTTGTTGTTGATATTTTGTTAATTTAATGGATGGTAGCCTTGTAATTATGGAAGGTAGTTCATTGGTGAGATTTTGTTACTCCATTGGATGGTAGCCTTGTCATTATGGAACGTAGTTTGTTGTTGGGATTTTGTCATTTTAATGGATGGTAGCCTTGTCATTATGGAAGGTTGTTCGTTGTTGAGATTTTGTTACTCCGATGGATGGTAGCCTTGTCGTTATGGAAGGAAGTTCGTTGTTGATATTTTGTTAATTTAATGGATGGTAGCCTTGTAATTATGGATGGTAGCTCATTGTTGATATTTTGTTACTCCATTGGATGGTAGCCTTGTCATTATGGAAGGTAGTTTGTTGTTGGGATTTTGTTATTATAATGGATGGTAGCCTAGTCATTATGGAAGGTTGTTCATTGTTGAGATTTTGTTACTCTATTGGATGGTAACCTTGTCATTATGGAAGGTAGTTCATTGTTGAGATTTTGTTAGTTCAAAGGACGGTAGCCTTGTTAATATGGAAGGTAGTTCGTTGTTGAGATTTTGTTACTCCGATGGATGGTAGCCTTGTCATTATGGAAGGAAGTTTGTTGTTGATATTTTGTTAATTTAATGGATGGTAGCCTTGTAATTATGGAAGGTAGTTCATTGTTGAGATTTTGTTACTCCATTGGATGGTATCCTTGTCATTATGGAAGGTAGTTCGTTGTTGGGATTTTGTTATTTTAATGGATGGTAGCTTTGTCATTATGGAAGGTTGTTCGTTGTTGAGATTTTGTTACTCCAATGGATGGTAACCTTGTCATTATGGAAGGTAGTTCATTGTTGAGATTTTGTTAGTTCAAAGGACAGTAGCCTTGTTAATATGGAAGGTAGTTCGTTGTTGAGATTTTGTTACTCCGATGGATGGTAGCCTTGTCATTATGGAAGGAAGTTTGTGATTGATATTTTGTTAATTTAATGGATGGTAGCCTTGTAATTATGGAAGGTAGTTCATTGTTGAGATTTTGTTACTCCATTGGATGGTATCCTTGTCATTATGGAAGGTAGTTCGTTGTTGGGATTTCGTTATTTTAATGGATGGTAGCCTTGTCATTATGGAAGGTTGTTCGTTGTTGAGATTTTGTTACTCCAATGGATGGTAACCTTGTCATTGTGGAAGATAGTTCATTGGCGGGATTTTGTTGGTTCAATGGATGGTAGCCTTGTCAATATGGAAGGCAGTTTGTTGTTGAGATTCTGTTACTCCGATGGATGGTAGCCTTGTCATTATGGAAGGAAGTTTGTTGTTGATATTTTGTTAATTTAATGGATGGTAGCCTTGTAATTATGGAAGGTAGTTCATTGTTGAGATTTTGTTACTCCATTGGATGGTAGCCTTGTCATTATGGAACATAGTTTGTTGTTGGGATTTTGTCATTTTAATGGATGGTAGCCTTGTCATTATGGAAGGTTGTTCATTGTTGAGATTTTGTTACTCCGATGGATGGTAGCCTTGTCATTATGGAAGGAAGTTCGTTGTTGATATTTTGTTAATTTAATGGATGGTAGCCTCGTAATTATGGATGGTAGCTCATTGTTGATATTTTGTTACTCCATTGGATGGTAGCCTTGTCATTATGGAAGGTAGTTTATTGTTGGGATTTTGTTATTTTAATGGATGGTAGCCTTGTCATTATGGAAGGTTGTTCATTGTTGAGATTTTGTTACTGCAATGGATGGTAACCTTGTCATTAAGGAAGGTAGTTCATTGTTGATATTTTGTTAGTTCAATGGATGGTAGCCTTGTTAATATGGAAGGTAGTTCGTTGTTGAGATTTTGTTACTCCGATGGATGGTAGCCTTGTCATTATGGAAGGAAGTTTGTTATTGATATTTTGTTAATTTGATGGATGGTAGCCTTGTAATTATGGAAGGTTGTTCATTTATGAGATTTTGTTACTCCATTGGATGGTAGCCTTGTCATTATGGAAGGTAGTTCGTTGTTGGGATTTTGTTATTTTAATGGATTGTAGCCTTGTCATTATGGAAGGTTGTTCGTTGCTGAGATTTTGTTACTCCAATGGATGGTAACCTTATCATTATGGAAGGTAGTTCATTGTTGAGATTTTGTTAGTTCAATGGATGGTAGCCTTGTCAATATGGAAGGTAGTTCGTTGTTCAGATTTTGTTACTCCGATGGATGGTAGCCTTGTCATTATGGAAGGAAGTTTGTTGTTGATATTTTGTTAATTTAATGGATGGTAGCCTTGTAATTATTGAAGGTAGCTCATTGTTGAGATTTTGTTACTCCATTGTATGGTAGCCTTGTCATTATGGAAGGTAGTTTGTTGTTGGGATTTAGTTATTTTAATGGCTGGTAGCCTTGTCATTATGGAAGGTTGTTCATTGTTGAGATTTTGTTACTCCAATGGATGGTAACCTTGTCATTATGGAAGGTAGTTCATTGTTGATATTTTGTTAGTTCAATGGATGGTAGCCTTGTTAATATGGAAGGTAGTTCGTTGTTGAGATTTTGTTACTCCGATGGATGGTAGCCTTGTCATTATGGAAGGAAGTTTATTGTTGATATTTTGTTAATTTGATGGATGGTAGCCTTGTAATTATGGAAGGTAGTTCATTTATGAGATTTTGTTACTCCATTGGATAGTAGCCTTGTCATTATGGAAGGTAGTTCGTTGTTGGGATTTTGTTATTTTAATGGATTGTAGCCTTGTCATTATGGAAGGTTGTTTGTTGTTGAGATTTTGTTACTCCAATGGATGGTAACCTTATCATTATGGAAGGTAGTTCATTGTTGAGAGTTTGTTAGTTCAATGGATGGTAGCCTTGTCAATATGGAAGGTAGTTCGTAGTTCATATTTTGTTACTCCGATGGATGGTAGCCTTGTCATTATGGAAGGAAGTTTGTTGTTGATATTTTGTTAATTTAATGGATGGTAGCCTTGTAATTATTGAAGGTAGCTCATTGTTGAGATTTTGTTACTCCATTGGATGGTAGCCTTGTCATTATGGAAGGTAGTTTGTTGTTGGAATTTTGTTATTTTAATGGCTGGTAGCCTTGTCATTATGGAAGGTTTTTCATTGTTGAGATTTTGTTACTCCAATGGATGGTAACCTTGTCATTATGGAAGGTAGTTCATTGGCGAGATTTTGTTGGTTCAACGGATGGTAGCCTTGTCAATATGGAAGGTAGTTCGTTGTTGAGATTCTGTTACTCCGATGGATGACAGCCTTGTCATTATGGAAGGAAGTTTGTTGTTGATATTTTGTTAATTTAATGGATGATAGCCTTGTAATTATGGATGGTAGCTCATTGTTGATATTTTGTTACTCCATTGGATGGTAGCCTTGTCATTATGGAAGGTAGTTTGTTGTTGGGATTTTGTTATTTTAATGGATGGTAGCCTTGTCATTATGGAAGGTTGTTTATTGTTGAGATTTTGTTACTCCAATGGATGGTAACCTTGTCATTATGGAAGGTAGTTCATTGTTGAGATTTTGTTAGTTCAATGGATGGTAGCCTTGTTAATATGGAAGGTAGTTCGTTGTTGAGATTTTGTTACTCCAATGGATGGTAGCCTTGTCATTATGGAAGGAAGTTTGTTGATGATATTTTGTTAATTTGATGGATGGTAGCCTTGTAATTATGGAAGGTAGTTCATTTATGAGATTTTGTTACTCCATTGGATAGTAGCCTTGTCATTATGGAAGGTAGTTCGTTGTTGGGATTTTGTTATTTTAATGGATTGTAGCCTTGTCATTATGGAAGGTTGTTTGTTGCTGAGATTTTGTTACTCCAATGGTTGGTAACCTTATCATTATGGAAGGTAGTTCATTGTTGAGATTTTGTTAGTTCAATGGATGGTAGCCTTGTCAATATGGAAGGTAGTTCGTTGTTCAGATTTTGTTACTCCGATGGATGGTAGCCTTGTCATTATGGAAGGAAGTTTGTTGTTGATATTTTGTTAATTTAATGGATGGTAGCCTTGTAATTATTGAAGGTAGCTCATTGTTGAGATTTTGTTACTCCATTGGATGGTAGCCTTGTCATTATGGAAGGTAGTTTGTTGTTGGGATTTTGTTATTTTAATGGCTGGTAGCCTTGTCATTATGGAAGGTTGTTCATTGTTGAGATTTTGTTACTCCAATGGATGGTAACCTTGTCATTATGGAAGGTAGTTCATTGTTGAGATTTTGTTAGGTCAAAGGACGGTAGCCTTGTTAATATGGAAGGTAGTTCGTTGTTGAGATTTTGTTACTCCGATGGATGGTAGCCTTGTCATTATGGAAGGAAGTTTGTTGTTGATATTTTGTTAAATTAATGGATGGTAGCCATGTAATTATGGAAGGTAGTTCATTGTTGAGATTTTGTTACTCCATTGGATGGTATCCTTGTCATTATGGAAGGTAGTTCGTTGTTGGGATTTTGTTATTTTAATGGATGGTAGCTTTGTCATTATGGAAGGTTGTTCGTTGTTGAGATTTTGTTACTCCAATGGTTGGTAACTTTGTCATTATGGAAGGTAGTTCATTGTTGAGATTTTGTTAGTTCAATGGATGGTAGCCTTGTCAATATGGAAGGTAGTTCGTTGTTGAGATTTTGTTACTCTGATGGATGGTAGCCTTGTCATTATGGAAGGAAGTTTGTTGTTGATATTTTGTTAATTTAAAGGATAATAGCCTTGTAATTATGGAAGGTAGTTCACGGTTGAGATTTTGTTACTCCATTGGATGGTAGCCTTGTCATTATGGAAGGTAGTTCCTTGTTGGGATTTTGTCATTTTAATGGATGGTAGCCTTGTCATTATGGAAGGTTGTTCGTTGTTGAGATTTTGTTACTCCAATGGATGGTAACCTTGTCATTGTGGAAGATAGTTCATTGGCGAGATTTTGTTGGTTCAACGGATGGTAGCCTTGTCAATATGGAAGGTAGTTTGTTGTTGAGATTCTGTTACTCCGATGGATGATAGCCTTGTCATTATGGAAGGAAGTTTGTTGTTGATATTTTGTTAATTTAATGGATGGTAGCCTTGTAATTATGGATGGTAGCTCATTGTTGATATTTTGTTACTCCATTGGATGGTAGCCTTGTCATTATGGAAGGTAGTTTGTTGTTGGGATTTTGTTATTTTAATGGATGGTAGCCTTGTCATTATGGAAGGTTGTTTATTGTTGAGATTTTGTTACTCCAATGGATGGTAACCTTGTCATTATGGAAGGTAGTTCATTGTTGATATTTTGTTAGTTCAATGGATGGTAGCCTTGTTAATATGGAAGGTAGTTAGTTGTTGAGATTTTGTTACTCCGATGGATGGTAGCCTTGTCATTATGGAAGGATGTTTGTTGATGATATTTTGTTAATTTGATGGATGGTAGCCTTGTAATTATGGAAGGTAGTTCATTTATGAGATTTTGTTACTCCATTGGATGGTAGCCTTGTCATTATGGAAGGTAGTTCGTTGTTGGGGTTTTGTTATTTTAATGGATTGTAGCCTTGTCATTATGGAAGGTTGTTCCTTGCTGAGATTTTGTTACTCCAATGGATGGTAACCTTATCATTATGGAAGGTAGTTCATTGCTGAGATTTTGTTAGTTCAATGGATGGTAGCCTTGTCAATATGGAAGGTAGTTCGTTGTTGAGATTTTGTTACTCCAATGGATGGTAGCCTTGTCATTATGGAAGGAAGTTTGTTGTTGATATTTTGTTAATTTGATGGATGGTAGCCTTGTAATTATTGAAGGTAGCTCATTGTTGAGATTTTGTTACTCCATTGGATGGTAGCCTTGTCATTATGGAAGGTAGTTCGTTGTTGGGATTTTGTTATTTTAATGGATTGTAGCCTTGTCATTATGGAAGGTTGTTCGTTGCTGAGATTTTGTTACTCCAATGCATGGTAACCTTGTCATTATGGAAGGTAGTTCATTGTTGATATTTTATTAGTTCAATGGATGGTAGCCTTGTCAATATGGAAGGTAGTTCGTTGTTGAGATTTTGTTACTCCGATGGATGTTAGCTTTGTCATTATGGAAGGAAGTTTGTTATTGATATTTTGTTAATTTAATGGATGGTAGCCTTGTAATTATTGAAGGTAGCACATTGTTGATATTTTGTTACTCCATTGGATGGTAGCATTGTCATTATGGAAGGTAGTTTGTTGTTGGGATTTTGTTATTTTTATGGATGGTAGCCTTGTCATTATGGAAGGTTGTTCATTGTTGAGATTTTGTTACTCCAATGGATGGTAACCTTGTCATTATGGAAGGTAGTTAATTGTTGATATTTTGTTAGTTCAATGGATGGTAGCCTTGTCAATATGGAAGGTAGTTCGTTGTTGAGATTTTGTTAATTTAATGGATAATAGCCTTGTAATTATGGAAGGTAGTTCACTGTTGAGATTTTGTTACTCCATTGGATGGTAGCCTTGTCATTATGGAAGGTAGTTCCTTGTTGGGATTTTGTCATTTTAATGGATGGTACCCTTGTCATTATGGAAGGTTGTTCGTTGTTGAGATTTTGTTACTCCAATGGATGGTAACCTTGTCATTATGGAAGTTAGTTCATTGGCGGGATTTTGTTGGTTCAACGAATGGTAGCCTTGTCAATATGGAAGGTAGTTCGTTGTTAAGATTCTGTTACTCCGATGGATGATAGCCTTGTCATTATGGAAGGAAGTTTGTTGTTGATATTTTGTTAATTTAATGGATGGTAGCCTTGTAATTATGGAAGGTAGTTCATTGTTGAGATTTTGTTACTCCATTGGATGGTAGCCTTGTCTTTATGGAACGTAGTTTGTTGTTGGGATTTTGTCATTTTAATGGATGGTAGCCTTGTCATTATGGAAGGTTGTTCGTAGTTGAGATTTTGTTACTCCGATGGATGGTAGCCTTCTCATTATGGAAGGATGTTCGTTGTTGATATTTTGTTAATTTAATGGATGGTAGCCTTGTAATTATGGATGGTAGTTCATTTATGAGATTTTGTTACTCCATTGGATGGTAGCCTTGTCATTATGGAAGGTAGTTCGTTGTTGGGATTTTGTTATTTTAATGGATGGTAGCTTTGTCATTATGGAAGGTTGTTCGTTGTTGAGATTTTGTTACTCCAATGGTTGGTAACTTTGTCATTATGGAAGGTAGTTCATTGTTGAGATTTTGTTAGTTCAATGGATGGTAGCCTTGTCAATATGGAAGGTAGTTCGTTGTTGAGATTTTGTTACTCTGATGGATGGTAGCCTTGTCATTATGGAAGGAAGTTTGTTGTTGATATTTTGTTAATTTAAAGGATAATAGCCTTGTAATTATGGAAGGTAGTTCACGGTTGAGATTTTGTTACTCCATTGGATGGTAGCCTTGTCATTATGGAAGGTAGTTCCTTGTTGGGATTTTGTCATTTTAATGGATGGTAGCCTTGTCATTATGGAAGGTTGTTCGTTGTTGAGATTTTGTTACTCCAATGGATGGTAACCTTGTCATTGTGGAAGATAGTTCATTGGCGAGATTTTGTTGGTTCAACGGATGGTAGCCTTGTCAATATGGAAGGTAGTTTGTTGTTGAGATTCTGTTACTCCGATGGATGATAGCCTTGTCATTATGGAAGGAAGTTTGTTGTTGATATTTTGTTAATTTAATGGATGGTAGCCTTGTAATTATGGATGGTAGCTCATTGTTGATATTTTGTTACTCCATTGGATGGTAGCCTTGTCATTATGGAAGGTAGTTTGTTGTTGGGATTTTGTTATTTTAATGGATGGTAGCCTTGTCATTATGGAAGGTTGTTTATTGTTGAGATTTTGTTACTCCAATGGATGGTAACCTTGTCATTATGGAAGGTAGTTCATTGTTGATATTTTGTTAGTTCAATGGATGGTAGCCTTGTTAATATGGAAGGTAGTTAGTTGTTGAGATTTTGTTACTCCGATGGATGGTAGCCTTGTCATTATGGAAGGATGTTTGTTGATGATATTTTGTTAATTTGATGGATGGTAAGCTTGTAATTATGGAAGGTAGTTCATTTATGAGATTTTGTTACTCCATTGGATGGTAGCCTTGTCATTATGGAAGGTAGTTCGTTGTTGGGGTTTTGTTATTTTAATGGATTGTAGCCTTGTCATTATGGAAGGTTGTTCCTTGCTGAGATTTTGTTACTCCAATGGATGGTAACCTTATCATTATGGAAGGTAGTTCATTGCTGAGATTTTGTTAGTTCAATGGATGGTAGCCTTGTCAATATGGAAGGTAGTTCGTTGTTGAGATTTTGTTACTCCAATGGATGGTAGCCTTGTCATTATGGAAGGAAGTTTGTTGTTGATATTTTGTTAATTTGATGGATGCTAGCCTTGTAATTATTGAAGGTAGCTCATTGTTGAGATTTTGTTACTCCATTGGATGGTAGCCTTGTCATTATGGAAGGTAGTTCGTTGTTGGGATTTTGTTATTTTAATGGATTGTAGCCTTGTCATTATGGAAGGTTGTTCGTTGCTGAGATTTTGTTACTCCAATGCATGGTAACCTTGTCATTATGGAAGGTAGTTCATTGTTGATATTTTATTAGTTCAATGGATGGTAGCCTTGTCAATATGGAAGGTAGTTCGTTGTTGAGATTTTGTTACTCCGATGGATGGTAGCCTTGTCATTATGGAAGGAAGTTTGTTATTGATATTTTGTTAATTTAATGGATGGTAGCCTTGTAATTATTGAAGGTAGCACATTGTTGATATTTTGTTACTCCATTGGATGGTAGCATTGTCATTATGGAAGGTAGTTTGTTGTTGGGATTTTGTTATTTTTATGGATGGTAGCCTTGTAATTATGGAAGGTTGTTCATTGTTGAGATTTTGTTACTCCAATGGATGGTAACCTTGTCATTATTGAAGGTAGTTAATTGTTGATATTTTGTTAGTTCAATGGATGGTAGCCTTGTCAATATGGAAGGTAGTTCGTTGTTGAGATTTTGTTAATTTAATGGATAATAGCCTTGTAATTATGGAAGGTAGTTCACTGTTGAGATTTTGTTACTCCATTGGATGGTAGCCTTGTCATTATGGAAGGTAGTTCCTTGTTGGGATTTTGTCATTTTAATGGATGGTACCCTTGTCATTATGGAAGGTTGTTCGTTGTTGAGATTTTGTTACTCCAATGGATGGTAACCTTGTCATTATGGAAGTTAGTTCATTGGCGGGATTTTGTTGGTTCAACGAATGGTAGCCTTGTCAATATGGAAGGTAGTTCGTTGTTAAGATTCTGTTACTCCGATGGATGATAGCCTTGTCATTATGGAAGGAAGTTTGTTGTTGATATTTTGTTAATTTAATGGATGGTAGCCTTGTAATTATGGAAGGTAGTTCATTGTTGAGATTTTGTTACTCCATTGGATGGTAGCCTTGTCTTTATGGAACGTAGTTTGTTGTTGGGATTTTGTCATTTTAATGGATGGTAGCCTTGTCATTATGGAAGGTTGTTCGTAGTTGAGATTTTGTTACTCCGATGGATGGTAGCCTTGTCATTATGGAAGGATGTTCGTTGTTGATATTTTGTTAATTTAATGGATGGTAGCCTTGTAATTATGGATGGTAGTTCATTTATGAGATTTTGTTACTCCATTGGATGGTAGCCTTGTCATTATGGAAGGTAGTTCGTTGTTGGGGTTTTGTTATTTTAATGGATTGTAGCCTTGTCATTATGGAAGGTTGTTCCTTGCTGAGATTTTGTTACTCCAATGGATGGTAACCTTATCATTATGGAAGGTAGTTCATTGCTGAGATTTTGTTAGTTCAATGGATGGTAGCCTTGTCAATATGGAAGGTAGTTCGTTGTTGAGATTTTGTTACTCCAATGGATGGTAGCCTTGTCATTATGGAAGGAAGTTTGTTGTTGATATTTTGTTAATTTAATGGATGGTAGCCTTGTAATTATTGAAGGTAGCTCATTGTTGAGATTTTGTTACTCCATTGGATGGTAGCCTTGTCATTATGGAAGGTAGTTTGTTGTTGGGATTTTGTTATTTTAATGGCTGGTAGCCTTGTCATTATGGAAGGTTTTTCATTGTTGAGATTTTGTTACTCCAATGGATGGTAACCTTGTCATTATGGAAGGTAGTTCATTGGCGAGATTTTGTTGGTTCAACGGATGGTAGCCTTGTAAATATGGAACGTAGTTCGTTGTTGAGATTCTGTTACTCCGATGGATGACAGCCTTGTCATTATGGAAGGAAGTTTGTTGTTGATATTTTGTTAATTTAATGGATGATAGCCTTGTAATTATGGATGGTAGCTCATTGTTGATATTTTGTTACTCCATTGGATGGTAGCCTTGTCATTATGGAAGGTAGTTTGTTGTTGGGATTTTGTTATTTTAATGGATGGTAGCCTTGTCATTATGGAAGGTTGTTTATTGTTGAGATTTTGTTACTCCAATGGATGGTAACCTTGTCATTATGGAAGGTAGTTCATTGTTGAGATTTTGTTAGTTCAATGGATGGTAGCCTTGTTAATATGGAAGGTAGTTCGTTGTTGAGATTTTGTTACTCCAATGGATGGTAACCTTGTCATTATGGAAGTTAGTTCATTGGCGGGATTTTGTTGGTTCAACGAATGGTAGCCTTGTCAATATGGAAGGTAGTTCGTTGTTAAGATTCTGTTACTCCGATGGATGATAGCCTTGTCATTATGGAAGGAAGTTTGTTGTTGATATTTTGTTAATTTAATGGATGGTAGCCTTGTAATTATGGAAGGTTGTTTATTGTTGAGATTTTGTTACTCCAATGGATGGTAACCTTGTCATTATGGAAGGTAGTTCATTGTTGATATTTTGTTAGTTCAATGGATGGTAGCCTTGTTAATATGGAAGGTAGTTAGTTGTTGAGATTTTGTTACTCCGATGGATGGTAGCCTTGTCATTATGGAAGGAAGTTTGATGATGATATTTTGTTAATTTGATGGATGGTAGCCTTGTAATTATGGAAGGTAGTTCATTTATGAGATTTTGTTACTCCATTGGATGGTAGCCTTGTCATTATGGAAGGTAGTTCGTTGTTGGGGTTTTGTTATTTTAATGGATTGTAGCCTTGTCATTATGGAAGGTTGTTCCTTGCTGAGATTTTGTTACTCCAATGGATGGTAACCTTATCATTATGGAAGGTAGTTCATTGCTGAGATTTTGTTAGTTCAATGGATGGTAGCCTTGTCAATATGGAAGGTAGTTCGTTGTTGAGATTTTGTTACTCCAATGGATGGTAGCCTTGTCATTATGGAAGGAAGTTTGTTGTTGATATTTTGTTAATTTAATGGATGGTAGCCTTGTAATTATTGAAGGTAGCTCATTGTTGAGATTTTGTTACTCCATTGGATGGTAGCCTTGTCATTATGGAAGGTAGTTTGTTGTTGGGATTTTGTTATTTTAATGGCTGGTAGCCTTGTCATTATGGAAGGTTTTTCATTGTTGAGATTTTGTTACTCCAATGGATGGTAACCTTGTCATTATGGAAGGTAGTTCATTGGCGAGATTTTGTTGGTTCAACAGATGGTAGCCTTGTCAATATGGAAGGTAGTTCGTTGTTGAGATTTTGTTACTCCGATGGATGACAGCCTTGTCATTATGGAAGGAAGTTTGTTGTTGATATTTTGTTAATTTAATGGATGATAGCCTTGTAATTATGGATGGTAGCTCATTGTTGATATTTTGTTACTCCATTGGATGGTAGCCTTGTCATTATGGAAGGTAGTTTGTTGTTGGGATTTTGTTATTTTAATGGATGGTAGCCTTGTCATTATGGAAGGTTGTTTATTGTTGAGATTTTGTTACTCCAATGGATGGTAACCTTGTCATTATGGAAGGTAGTTCATTGTTGAGATTTTGTTAGTTCAATGGATGGTAGCCTTGTTAATATGGAAGGTAGTTCGTTGTTGAGATTTTGTTACTCCAATGGATGGTAGCCTTGTCATTATGGAAGGAAGTTTGTTGATGATATTTTGTTAATTTGATGGATGGTAGCCTTGTAATTATGGAAGGTAGTTCATTTATGAGATTTTGTTACTCCATTGGATAGTAGCCTTGTCATTATGGAAGGTAGTTCGTTGTTGGGATTTTGTTATTTTAATGGATTGTAGCCTTGTCATTATGGAAGGTTGTTTGTTGCTGAGATTTTGTTACTCCAATGGTTGGTAACCTTATCATTATGGAAGGTAGTTCATTGTTGAGATTTTGTTAGTTCAATGGATGGTAGCCTTGTCAATATGGAAGGTAGTTCGTTGTTCAGATTTTGTTACTCCGATGGATGGTAGCCTTGTCATTATGGAAGGAAGTTTGTTGTTGATATTTTGTTAATTTAATGGATGGTAGCCTTGTAATTATTGAAGGTAGCTCATTGTTGAGATTTTGTTACTCCATTGGATGGTAGCCTTGTCATTATGGAAGGTAGTTTGTTGTTGGGATTTTGTTATTTTAATGGCTGGTAGCCTTGTCATTATGGAAGGTTGTTCATTGTTGAGATTTTGTTACTCCAATGGATGGTAACCTTGTCATTATGGAAGGTAGTTCATTGTTGAGATTTTGTTAGGTCAAAGGACGGTAGCCTTGTTAATATGGAAGGTAGTTCGTTGTTGAGATTTTGTTACTCCGATGGATGGTTGCCTTGTCATTATGGAAGGAAGTTTGTTGTTGATATTTTGTTAATTTAATGGATGGTAGCCATGTAATTATGGAAGGTAGTTCATTGTTGAGATTTTGTTACTCCATTGGATGGTATCCTTGTCATTATGGAAGGTAGTTCGTTGTTGGGATTTTGTTATTTTAATGGATGGTAGCTTTGTCATTATGGAAGGTTGTTCGTTGTTGAGATTTTGTTACTCCAATGGTTGGTAACTTTGTCATTATGGAAGGTAGTTCATTGTTGAGATTTTGTTAGTTCAATGGATGGTAGCCTTGTCAATATGGAAGGTAGTTCGTTGTTGAGATTTTGTTACTCTGATGGATGGTAGCCTTGTCATTATGGAAGGAAGTTTGTTGTTGATATTTTGTTAATTTAATGGATAATAGCCTTGTAATTATGGAAGGTAGTTCACGGTTGAGATTTTGTTACTCCATTGGATGGTAGCCTTGTCATTATGGAAGGTAGTTCCTTGTTGGGATTTTGTCATTTTAATGGATGGTAGCCTTGTCATTATGGAAGGTTGTTCGTTGTTGAGATTTTGTTACTCCAATGGATGGTAACCTTGTCATTGTGGAAGATAGTTCATTGGCGAGATTTTGTTGGTTCAACGGATGGTAGCCTTGTCAATATGGAAGGTAGTTTGTTGTTGAGATTCTGTTACTCCGATGGATGATAGCCTTGTCATTATGGAAGGAAGTTTGTTGTTGATATTTTGTTAATTTAATGGATGGTAGCCTTGTAATTATGGATGGTAGCTCATTGTTGATATTTTGTTACTCCATTGGATGGTAGCCTTGTCATTATGGAAGGTAGTTTGTTGTTGGGATTTTGTTATTTTAATGGATGGTAGCCTTGTCATTATGGAAGGTTGTTTATTGTTGAGATTTTGTTACTCCAATGGATGGTAACCTTGTCATTATGGAAGGTAGTTCATTGTTGATATTTTGTTAGTTCAATGGATGGTAGCCTTGTTAATATGGAAGGTAGTTAGTTGTTGAGATTTTGTTACTCCGATGGATGGTAGCCTTGTCATTATGGAAGGAAGTTTGTTGATGATATTTTGTTAATTTGATGGATGGTAGCCTTGTAATTATGGAAGGTAGTTCATTTATGAGATTTTGTTACTCCATTGGATGGTAGCCTTGTCATTATGGAAGGTAGTTCGTTGTTGGGGTTTTGTTATTTTAATGGATTGTAGCCTTGTCATTATGGAAGGTTGTTCCTTGCTGAGATTTTGTTACTCCAATGGATGGTAACCTTATCATTATGGAAGGTAGTTCATTGCTGAGATTTTGTTAGTTCAATGGATGGTAGCCTTGTCAATATGGAAGGTAGTTCGTTGTTGAGATTTTGATACTCCAATGGATGGTAGCCTTGTCATTATGGAAGGAAGTTTGTTGTTGATATTTTGTTAATTTGATGGATGGTAGCCTTGTAATTATTGAAGGTAGCTCATTGTTGAGATTTTGTTACTCCATTGGATGGTAGCCTTGTCATTATGGAAGGTAGTTCGTTGTTGGGATTTTGTTATTTTAATGGATTGTAGCCTTGTCATTATGGAAGGTTGTTCGTTGCTGAGATTTTGTTACTCCAATGCATGGTAACCTTGTCATTATGGAAGGTAGTTCATTGTTGATATTTTATTAGTTCAATGGATGGTAGCCTTGTCAATATGGAAGGTAGTTCGTTGTTGAGATTTTGTTACTCCGATGGATGGTAGCCTTGTCATTATGGAAGGAAGTTTGTTATTGATATTTTGTTAATTTAATGGATGGTAGCCTTGTAATTATTGAAGGTAGCACATTGTTGATATTTTGTTACTCCATTGGATGGTAGCATTGTCATTATGGAAGGTAGTTTGTTGTTGGGATTTTGTTATTTTTATGGATGGTAGCCTTGTCATTATGGAAGGTTGTTCATTGTTGAGATTTTGTTACTCCAATGGATGGTAACCTTGTCATTATGGAAGGTAGTTAATTGTTGATATTTTGTTAGTTCAATGGATGGTAGCCTTGTCAATATGGAAGGTAGTTCGTTGTTGAGATTTTGTTAATTTAATGGATAATAGCCTTGTAATTATGGAAGGTAGTTCACTGTTGAGATTTTGTTACTCCATTGGATGGTAGCCTTGTCATTATGGAAGGTAGTTCCTTGTTGGGATTTTGTCATTTTAATGGATGGTACCCTTGTCATTATGGAAGGTTGTTCGTTGTTGAGATTTTGTTACTCCAATGGATGGTAACCTTGTCATTATGGAAGTTAGTTCATTGGCGGGATTTTGTTGGTTCAACGAATGGTAGCCTTGTCAATATGGAAGGTAGTTCGTTGTTAAGATTATGTTACTCCGATGGATGATAGCCTTGTCATTATGGAAGGAAGTTTGTTGTTGATATTTTGTTAATTTAATGGATGGTAGCCTTGTAATTATGGAAGGTAGTTCATTGTTGAGATTTTGTTACTCCATTGGATGGTAGCCTTGTCTTTATGGAACGTAGTTTGTTGTTGGGATTTTGTCATTTTAATGGATGGTAGCCTTGTCATTATGGAAGGTTGTTCGTAGTTGAGATTTTGTTACTCCGATGGATGGTAGCCTTGTCATTATGGAAGGATGTTCGTTGTTGATATTTTGTTAATTTAATGGATGGTAGCCTTGTAATTATGGATGGTAGCACATTGTTGATATTTTGTTACTCCATTGGATGGTAGCATTGTCATTATGGAAGGTAGTTTGTTGTTGGGATTTTGTTATTTTTATGGATGGTAGCCTTGTCATTATGGAAGGTTGTTCATTGTTGAGATTTTGTTACTCCAATGGATGGTAACCTTGTCATTATGGAAGGTAGTTAATTGTTGATATTTTGTTAGTTCAATGGATGGTAGCCTTGTCAATATGGAAGGTAGTTCGTTGTTGAGATTTTGTTAATTTAATGGATAATAGCCTTGTAATTATGGAAGGTAGTTCACTGTTGAGATTTTGTTACTCCATTGGATGGTAGCCTTGTCATTATGGAAGGTAGTTCCTTGTTGGGATTTTGTCATTTTAATGGATGGTACCCTTGTCATTATGGAAGGTTGTTCGTTGTTGAGATTTTGTTACTCCAATGGATGGTAACCTTGTCATTATGGAAGTTAGTTCATTGGCGGGATTTTGTTGGTTCAACGAATGGTAGCCTTGTCAATATGGAAGGTAGTTCGTTGTTAAGATTCTGTTACTCCGATGGATGATAGCCTTGTCATTATGGAAGGAAGTTTGTTGTTGATATTTTGTTAATTTAATGGATGGTAGCCTTGTAATTATGGAAGGTAGTTCATTGTTGAGATTTTGTTACTCCATTGGATGGTAGCCTTGTCTTTATGGAACGTAGTTTGTTGTTGGGATTTTGTCATTTTAATGGATGGTAGCCTTGTCATTATGGAAGGTTGTTCGTAGTTGAGATTTTGTTACTCCGATGGATGGTAGCCTTGTCATTATGGAAGGATGTTCGTTGTTGATATTTTGTTAATTTAATGGATGGTAGCCTTGTAATTATGGATGGTAGCTCATTGTTGATATTTTGTTACTCCATTGGATGGTAGCCTTGTCATTATGGAAGGTAGTTTGTTGTTGGGATTTTGTTATTTTAATGGATGGTAGCCTTGTCATTATGGAAGGTTGTTCATTGTTGAGATTTTGTTACTCCAATGGATGGTAACCTTGTCATTATGGAAGGTAGTTCATTGTTGATATTTTGTTAGTTCAATGGATGGTAGCCTTGTTAATATGGAAGGTAGTTCGTTGTTGAGATTTTGTTACTCCGATGGATGGTAGCCTTGTCATTATGGAAGGAAGTTTGTTGTTGATATTTTGTTAATTTGATGGATGGTAGCCTTGTAATTATGGAAGGTAGTTCATTTATGAGATTTTGTTACTCCATTGGATGGTAGCCTTGTCATTATGGAAGGTAGTTCGTTGTTGGGATTTTGTTATTTTAATGGATTGTAGCCTTGTCATTATGGAAGGTTGTTCGTTGCTGAGATTTTGTTACTCCAATGGATGGTAACCTTATAATTATGGAAGGTAGTTCATTGTTGAGATTTTGTTAGTTCAATGGATGGTAGCCTTGTTAATATGGAAGGTAGTTCGTTGTTGAGATTTTGTTACTCCGATGGATGGTAGCCTTGTCATTATGGAAGGAAGTTTGTTGTTGATATTTTGTTAATTTAATGGATAATAGCCTTGTAATTATGGAAGGTAGTTCATTGTTGAGATTTTGTTACTCAATTGGATGGTAGCCTTGTCATTATGGAAGGTAGTTCGTTGTTGGGATTTTGTCAATTTAATGGATGGTAGCCTTGTCATTATGGAAGGTTGTTCGTTGTTGAGATTTTGTTACTCCAATGGATGGTAACCTTGTCATTATGGAAGATAGTTCATTTGCGAGATTTTGTTGGTTCAATGGATGGTAGCCTTGTCAATATGGAAGGTAGTTCGATGTTGAGATTTTGTTACTCCGATGGATGGTAGCCTTGTCATTATGGAAGGTGGCCTTGTCATTATGGAAGGTAAATCATTGTTGATATTTTTTTACTCCAATGGATGGTAGCGATGTCCTTATGGAAGGTAGTTTGTTTTTGATATTTTGTTACTTCATTGGATTGTAGCCTTGTCATTACGGAAGGTAGTTTGTTGTTGAGATTTTGTTACTCCAATGGATGGTAGCCTTGTCATTATGGAAGGTAGTTCGTTGTTTTGATTTTGTTACTCAAATGGATGGTAGCCTTGTCATTATGGAAGGTAGTTTGTTGTTGAGATTATTTTACTCCAATGGATTGTAGCCTTGACATTATTGAAGGAAGTTCGCTATTGAGATTTTGTTACTCCATTGGATGGTAGCCTTGTCATTATGGTTGGTAGTTCGTTGTTGTGATTTTGTTACTACAATGGATGGTAGCCTTGTCATAATGGAATGTAGTTCGTTGTTGAGATTTTGTTACTCTAACGGATGGTACCCTTGTCATGATGGAAGGTAGTTCATTGTTGGGATTTTGTTACTCTAATGGATGGTAGCCTTGTCATTATGGAAGGTAGTTCCTTGTTGAGATTTTGTTACTCCAATGGATGGTAGCCTTATCATTATGGAAGGTAGTTCGCTGTTGAGATTTTGTTACTCCAATGGATGGTAGCCTTGTACTTATGGAAGGTAGTTCGTTTTTGATATTTTGTTACTCTGATGGATGGTAGCCTTGTCATTATGGAAGGTTGTTCATTGTTGAGATTTTGTTACTCTAATGGATGGTAACCTTGTCATTATGGAAGGTAGTTCATTGTTGAGATTTTGTTAGTTCAAAGGACGGTAGCCTTGTTAATATGGAAGGTAGTTCGTTGTTGAGATTTGGTTACTCCGATGGATGGTAGCCTTGTCATTATGGAAGGAAGTTTGTTGTTGATATTTTGTTAATTTAATGGATGGTAGCCTTGTAATTATGGAAGGTAGTTCATTGTTGAGATTTTGTTACTCCATTGGATGGTAGCCTTGTCTTTATGGAAGGTAGTTTGTTGTTGGGATTTTGTTATTTTAATGGATGGTAGCCTTGTCATTATGGAAGGTTGTTCGTTGTTGAGATTTTGTTACTCCAATGGATGGTAACCTTGTCATTATGGAAGATAGTTCATTGGCGAGATTTTGTTAGTTCAATGGATGGTAGCCTTGTTAATATGGAAGGTAGTTTGTTGTTGAGATTTTGTTACTGCGATGGATGGTAGCCTTGTAATTATGGAAGGAAGTTTATTGTTGATATTTTGTTAATTTAATGGATAATAGCCTTGTAATTATGGAAGGTAGTTCATTGTTGAGATTTTGTTACTCCATTGGATGGTAGCCTTGTCATTATGGAAGGTAGTTCGTTGTTGGGATTTTGTCAATTTAATGGATGGTAGCCTTGTCATTATGGAAGGTTGTTCGTTGTTGAGATTTTGTTACTCCAATGGATGGTAACCTTGTCATTATGGAAGATAGTTCATTTGCGAGATTTTGTTGGTTCAATGGATGGTAGCCTTGTCAATATGGAAGGTAGTTCGATGTTGAGATTTTGTTACTCCGATGGATGGTAGCCTTGTCATTATGGAAGGTGGCCTTGTCATTATGGAAGGTAAATCATTGTTGATATTTTTTTACTCCAATGGATGTTAGCGATGTCCTTATGGAAGGTAGTTTGTTTTTGATATTTGGTTACTTCATTGGATTGTAGCCTTGTCATTACGGAAGGTAGTTTGTTGTTGAGATTTTGTTACTCCAATGGATGGTAGCCTTGTCATTATGGAAGGTAGTTCGTTGTTTTGATTTTGTTACTCAAATGGATGGTAGCCTTGTCATTATGGAAGGTAGTTCGTTGTTGAGATTATTTTACTCCAATGGATTGTAGCCTTGACATTATTGAAGGAAGTTCGCTATTGAGATTTTGTTACTCCATTGGATGGTAGCCTTGTCATTATGGAAGGTAGTTCATTGTTGAGATTTTGTTAGTTCAATGGATGGTAGCCTTGTCAATATGGAAGGTAGTTTGTTGTTAAGATTTTGTTACTCCGATGGATGGCTGCCTTGTCATTATGGAAGGAAGTTTGTTGTTGATATTTTGTTAATTTAATGGATGGTAGCCTTGTAATTATGGAAGGTAGTTCATTGTTGAGATTTTGTTACTCCATTGGATGGTAGCCTTGTCATTATGGAAGGTAGTTCGTTGTTGGGATTTTGTCATTTTAATGGATGGTAGCCTTGTCATTATGGAAGGTTGTTCGTTGTTGAGATTTTGTTACTCCAATGGATGGTAACCTTTTCATTATGGAAGGTAGTTCATTGTTGAGATTTTGTTAGTTTAATGGATGGTAGCCTTGTTAATATGGAAGGTAGTTCGTTGTTGAGATTTTGTTACTCCAATGGATGGTAGCCTTGTCATTATGGAAGGAAGTTCGTTGTTGATATTTTGTTAATTTAATGGATGGTAGCCTTGTAATTATGGAAGATAGTTCATTGTTGTGATTTTGTTACTCCATTGGATGGTAGCCTTGTCATTATGGAAGGTAAATTATTGTTGATACTTTTTCTATTCCAATGGATGGTAGTTATGTCCTTATGGAAGGTATTTAATTGTTAATATTTTGGTACTCTAATGGATGGTAGTGACGTCCTTATGGAAGATAGTTCGATGTTGATATTTTGTTACTCTAATGGATGGTAGCCTTGTCATTATGGAAGATAGTTCATTGTTGAGATTTTGTTACTCTATTGGATGGTAGCCTTGTCATTATGGAAGGTAAATCATTGTTGAGATTTTTTTACTCCAATGGATGGTAGCGATGTCCTTATGGAAGGTAGTTCGTTGTTGATATTTTGTTATTCCATTTGATTGTGGCCTTGTCATTACAGAATGTAGTTTGTTGTTGAGATTTTGTTACTCCAATGGATGGTAGCCTTGTCATTATGGAAGGTATTTCATTATTGAGATTTTGTTACTCCGATGGATGGTAGCCTTGTCATTATGGAAGAAAGTTCGTTGTTGGTATTTTGTTAATTTAATGGATGGTAGCCTTGTAATTATGGAAGGTAGTTCATTGTTGAGATTTTGTTACTCCATTGGATGGTAGCCTTGTCATTATGGAAGGTAGTTCGTTGTTGGGATTTTGTTATTTTAATGGATGGTAGCTTTGTCATTATGGAAGGTTGTTCGTTGTTGAGATTTTGTTACTCCAATGGATGGTAACCTTGTCATTATGGAAGGTAGTTCATTGTTGAGATTTTGTTAGTTCAATGGATGGTAGCCTTGTCAATATGGAAGGTAGTTCGTTTTTGAGATTTTGTTACTCCGATGGATGGTAGCCTTGTAATTATGGAAGGAAGTTTGTTCTTGATATTTTGTTAATTTAATGGATAATAGCCTTGTAATTATGGAAGGTAGTTCATTGTTGAGATTTTGTTACTCCATTGGATGGTAGCCTTGTCATTATGGAAGGTAGTTCGTTGTTGGGATTTTGTCAATTTAATGGTTGGTAGCCTTGTCATTATGGAAGGTTGTTCGTTGTTGAGATTTTGTTACTCCGATGGATGGTAACCTTGTCATTATGGAAGATAGTTCATTGGCGAGATTTTGTTGGTTCAATGGATGGTAGCCTTGTCAATATGGAAGGTAGTTCGTTGTTGAGATTTTGTTACTCCGATGGATGGTAGCCTTGTTATTATGGAAGTAAGTTTGTTGTTGATATTTTGTTAATTTAATGGATGGTAGCCTTGTAATTATGGAAGGTAGCTCATTGTTGATATTTTGTTACTCCATTGGATGGTAGCCTTGTCATTATGGAAGGTAGTTTGTTGTTGGGATTTTGTTATTTTAATTGATGGTAGCCTTGTCATTATGGAAGGTTGTTCATTGTTGAGATTTTGTTTCTCCAATGGATGGTAACCTTGTCATTATGGAAGATAGTTCATTGGCGAGATTTTGTTGGTTCAATGGATGGTAGCCTTGTTAATATGGAAGGTAGTTCATTGTTGAGATTTTGTTACTCCGATGGATGGTAGCCTTGTCATTATGGAAGGAAGTTTGTTGTTGATATTTTGTTAATTTAATGGATGGTAGCCTTGTAATTATGGAAGGTAGTTCATTGTTGAGATTTTGTTACTCCATTGGATGGTATCCTTGTCATTATGGAAGGTAGTTCGTTGTTGGGATTTTGTTATTTTAATGGATGGTAGCTTTGTCATTATGGAAGGTTGTTCGTTGTTGAGATTTTGTTACTCCAATGGATGGTAACCTTGTCATTATGGAAGGTAGTTCATTGTTGAGATTTTGTTAGTTCAATGGATGGTAGCCTTGTCAATATGGAAGGTAGTTCGTTGTTGAGATTTTGTTACTCCGATGGATGGTAGCCTTGTCATTATGGAAGGAAGTTTGTTGTTGATATTTTGTTAATTTAATGGATAATAGCCTTGTAATTATGGAAGGTAGTTCATTGTTGAGATTTTGTTACTCCATTGGATGGTAGCCTTGTCATTATGGAAGGTAGTTCGTTGTTGGGATTTTGTTATTTTAATGGATGGTAGCTTTGTCATTATGGAAGGTTGTTCGTTGTTGAGATTTTGTTACTCCAATGGATGGTAACCTTGTCATTATGGAAGGTAGTTCATTGTTGAGATTTTGTTAGTTCAATGGATGGTAGCCTTGTCAATATGGAAGGTAGTTCGTTGTTGAGATTTTGTTACTCCGATGGATGGTAGCCTTGTCATTATGGAAGGAAGTTTGTTGTTGATATTTTGTTAATTTAATGGATAATAGCCTTGTAATTATGGAAGGTAGTTCATTGTTGAGATTTTGTTACTCCATTGGATGGTAGCCTTGTCATTATGGAAGGTAGTTCGTTGTTGGGATTTTGTCATTTTAATGGATGGTAGCCTTGTCATTATGGAAGGTTGTTCGTTGTTGAGATTTTGTTTCTCTAATGGATGGTAACCTTGTCATTATGGAAGATAGTTCATTGGCGAGATTTTGTTGGTTCAATGGATGGTAGCCTTGTCAATATGGAAGGTAGTTCGTTGTTGAGATTCTGTTACTCCGATGGATGGTAGCCTTGTCATTATGGAAGGAAGTTTTTTGTTGATATTTTGTTAATTTCATGGATGGTAGCCTTGTAATTATGGAAGGTAGTTCATTGTTGAGATTGTGTTACTCCATTGGATGGTAGCCTTGTCATTATGGAAGGTAAATTGTTGTTGATACTTTTGCTACTCCAATGGATGGTAGTTATGTCTTTATGGAAGGTAGTTCATTGTTGATATTTTGTTACTCTAATGGATGGTAGCGATGTCCTTATGGAAGGTAGTTCGTTGTTGATAATTTGTTACTCTAATGGATGGTAGCATTGTCATTACGGAAGGTAGTTCGTTGTTGAGATTTTGTTACTCTATTGGATGGTAGCCTTGTCATTATTGAAGGTAAATCATTTTTGAGATTTTTTTACTCCAATGGATGGTAGCGATGTCCTTATGGAAGGTAGTTTGTCTTTGATATTTTGTTACTCCATTGGATTGTAGCCTTGTCATTACGGAAGGTAGTTTGTTGTTGAGATTTTGTTACTCCAATGGATGGTAGCCTTGTCATTATGGAAGGTAGTTCATTGTTGTGATTTTGTTACTCAAATGGATGGTAGCCTTGTCATTATGGAAGGTAGTTCGTTGTTGAGATTATTTTACTCCAATGGATTGTAGCCTTGACATTATTGAAGGAAGTTCGCTATTGAGATTTTGTTACTCCATTGGATGGTAGCCTTGTCATTATGGTAGGTAGTTTGTTGTTGTGATTTTGTTACTACAATGGATGGTAGCCTTGTCATAATGGAATGTAGTTTGTTGTTGAGATTTTGTTACTCTAATGGATGGTAGCCTTGTCATTACGGAAGGTAGTTCATTGTTGAGTTTTTGTTACACTAATTGATGGTAGCGTTGTCATTACGGAAGGTAGTTCGTTATTGAGATTTTGTTACTCTAACGGATGGTACCCTTGTCATGATGGAAGGTAGTTCATTGTTGGGATTTTGTTACTCTAATGGATGGTAGCCTTGTCATTATGGAAGGTAGTTCTTTGTTGATATTTTGTTACTCCAATGGATGGTAGCCTTGTCATTATGGAAGGTAGTTCGCTGTTGAGATTTTGTTACTCCAATGGATGGTAGCCTTGTCCTTATGGAAGGTAGTTCGTTTTTGATATTTTGTTACTCTGATGGATGGTAGCCTTGTCATTACGTAAGGTAGTTCGTTGTTGAGATTTTGTAACTCCAATGGATTGTAACCTTGTCATTATGGAAGGTAGTTCATTGTTGAGATTTTGTTAGTTCAATGGATGGTAGCCTTGTCAATATGGAAGGTAGTTCGTTGTTGAGATTTTGTTACTCCGATGGATGGTAGCTTTGTTATTATGGAAGGAAGTTTGTTGTTGATATTTTGTTAATTTAATGGATGGTAGCCTTGTAATTATGGAAGGTAGTTCATTGTTGAGATTTTGTTACTCCATTGGATGGTAGCCTTGTCATTATGGAAGGTAGTTTGTTGTTGGGATTTTGTCATTTTAATGGATGGTAGCCTTGTCATTATGGAAGGTTGTTCGTTGTTGAGATTTTGTTACTCCAATGGATGGTAACCTTGTCATTATGGAAGGTAGTTCATTGTTGAGATTTTGTTAGGTCAATGGATGGTAGCCTTGTTAATATGGAAGGTAGTTCGTTGTTGAGATTTTGTTACTCCAATGGATGGTAGCCTTGTCATTATGGAAGGAAGTTCGTTGTTGATATTTTGTTAATTTAATGGATGGTAACCTTGTAATTATGGAAGATAGTTCATTGTTGTGATTTTGTTACTCCATTGGATGGTAGCCTTGTCATTATGGAAGGTAAATTGTTCTTGATACTTTTGCTATTCCAATGGATGGTAGTTATGTCCTTATGGAAGGTATTTCATTGTTAATATTTTGTTACTCTAATGGATGGTAGCGATGTCCTTATGGAAGGTAGTTCGTTGTTGATATTTTGTTACTCTAATGGATGGTAGCCTTGTCATTATGGAAGATAGTTCGTTGTTGTGATTTTGTTACTCAAATGGATGGTAGCCTTGTCATTATGGAAGGTAGTTCATTGATGAGATTATTTTACTCCAATGGATTGTAGCCTTGACATTATTGAAGGAAGTTCGCTATTGAGATTTTGTTACTCCATTGGATGGTAGCCTTGTCATTATGGTAGGTAGTTTGTTGTTGTGATTTTGTTACTACAATGGATGGTAGCCTTGTAATAATGGAATGTAGTTTGTTGTTGAGATTTTGTTACTCTAATGGATGGTAGCCTTGTCATTACAGAAGGTAGTTCATTGTTGAGTTTTTGTTACTCTAATTGATGGTAGCGTTGTCATTACGGAAGGTAGTTCGTTATTGAGATTTTGTTACTCTAACGGATGGTACCCTTGTCATGATGGAAGGTAGTTCATTGTTGGGATTTTGTTACTCTAATGGATGGTAGCCTTGTCATTATGGAAGGTAGTTCTTTGTTGAGATTTTTTTACTCCAATGGATGGTAGCCTTGTCTTTATGGAAGGTAGTTCGCTGTTGATATTTTGTTACTCCAATGGATGGTAGCCTTGTCCTTATGGAAGGTAGTTCGTTTTTGATATTTTGTTACTCTGATGGATGGAATCCTTGTCATTACGTAAGGTAGTTCGTTGTTGAGATTTTGTAACTCCAATGGATTGTAACCTTGTCATTATGGAAGGTAGTTCATTGTTGAGATTTTGTTAGTTCAATGGATGGTAGCCTTGTCAATATGGAAGGTAGTTCGTTGTTGAGATTTTGTTACTCCGATGGATGGTAGCTTTGTCATTGTGTAAGGAAGTTTGTTGTTGATATTTTGTTAATTTAATGGGTGGTAGCCTTGTAATTATGGAAGGTAGTTCATTGTTGAGATTTTGTTACTCCATTGGATGGTAGCCTTGTCATTATGGAAGGTAGTTCGTTGTTGGGATTTTGTCATTTTAATGGATGGTAGCCTTGTCATTATGGAAGGTTGTTCGTTGTTGAGATTTTGTTACTCCAATGGATGGTAACCTTGTCATTATGGAAGGTAGTTCATTGTTGAGATTTTGTTACTCCATTGGATGGTAGCCTTGTCATTATGGAAGGTAGTTCGTTGTTGAGATTTTGTTACTCCAATGGATGGTAGCCTTGTCATTATGGAAGGAAGTTCGTTGTTGAAAATTTTGTTAATTTAATGGATGGTAGCCTTGTAATTATGGAAGATAGTTCATTGTTGTGATTTTGTTACTCCATTGGATGGTAGCCTTGTCATTATGGAAGGTAAATTGTTGTTGATACTTTTGCTATTCCAATGGATGGTAGTTATGTCCTTATGGAAGGTATTTCATTGTTAATATTTTGTTACTCTAATGGATGGTAGCAATGTCCTTATGGAAGGTAGTTCGTTGTTGATATTTTGTTACTCTAATGGATGGTAGCCTTGTCATTATGGAAGATAGTTCTTTGTTGAGGTTTTGTTACTCTATTGGATGGTAGCCTTGTCATTATGGAAGGTAAATCATTGTTGAGATTTTTTTACTCCAATTGATGGTAGCGATGTCCTTATGGAAGGTAGTTCGTTGTTGATATTTTGTTACTCCATTTGATTGTGGCCTTGTCATTACAGAAGGTAGTTTGTTGTTGAGATTTTTATACTCCAATGGATGGTAGCCTTGTCATTATGGAAGGTATTTCGTTGTTGTGATTTTGTTAATCAAATGGATGGTAGCCTTGTCATTATGGAGCGTAGTTTGTTGTTGAGATTTTGTTACTCCAATGGATGGTAGCCTTGTGATTATGGAAGGTAGTTCATTGTTGAGATTTTGTTACTCCATTGGACGGTAGCCTTGTCATTATGGAAGGTAGTTCGTTGTTGTGATTTTGTTACTACAATGTATGGTAGACTTGTCATAATGGAATGTAGTTCGTTGTTGATATTTTGTTACTCTAATGGATGGTAGCCTTGTCATTACGAAAGGTAGTTCATTGTTGAGTTTTTGTTACTCTAATAGATGATAGCGTTGTCATTACGGAAGGTAGTTCGTTGTTTAGATTTTGTTACTCTAACGGATGGTACCCTTGTCATTATGGAAGGTAGTTCATTGTTGGGATTTTGTTACTCTAACGGAAGGTAGCCTTGTCATTATGGAATGTAGTTCTTTATTGAGATTTTGTTATTCCAATGGATGGTAGCCTTGTCATTATGGAAGGTAGTTCGCTGTTGAGATTTTGTTACTCCAATGGATGGTAGCGTTGTCCTTATGGAAGGTAGTTCGTTTTTAATATTTTGTTACTCTGATGGATGGTAGCCTTGTCATTACGGAAGGTAGTTCGTTGTTGAGATTTTGTTAGTTCAATGGATGGTAGCCTTGTCAATATGGAAGGTTGTTCGTTGTTGAGATTTTGTTACTCCAATGGATGGTAACCTTGTCATTATGGAAGGTAGTTCATTGTTGAGATTTTGCTAGTTCAATGGATGGTAGCCTTGTCAATATGGAAAGTAGTTCGTTCTTGAGATTTTGTTACTCCGATGGATGGTAGCCTTGTCATTATGGAAGAAAGTTCGTTGTTGATATTTTGTTAATTTAATGGATGGTAGCCTTGTAATTATGGAAGGTAGTTCATTGTTGAGATTTTGTTACTCCATTGGATGGTAGCCTTGTCATTATGGAAGGTAGTTCTTTGTTGGGATTTTGTCATTTTAATTGATGGTAGCCTTGTCATTATGGAAGGTAGTTCGTTGTTGGGATTATTTTACTCCAATGGATTGTAGCCTTGACATTATTGAAGGAAGTTCGCTATTGAGATTTTGTTACTCCATTGGATGGTAGCCTTGTTATTATGGTAGGTAGTTCGTTGTTGTGATTTTGTTACTACAATGGATGGTAGCCTTGTCATAATGGAATGTAGTTCATTGTTGAGATTTTGTTACTCTAATGGATGGTAGCCTTGTCATTACGGAAGGTAGTTCATTGTTGAGTTTTTGTTACTCTAATTGATGGTAGCGTTGTCATTACGGAAGGTAGTTCGTTATTGAGATTTTGTTACTCTAACGGATGGTACCATTGTCATGATGGAAGATAGTTCATTGTTGGGATTTTGTTACTCTAATGGATGGTAGCCTTGTCAATATGGAAGGTAGTTCTTTGTTGAGATTTTGTTACTCCAATGGATGGTAGCCTTGTCATTATGGAAGGTAGTTCGCTGTTGAGATTTTGTTACTCCAATGGATGGTAGCCTTGTCCTTATGGAAGGTAGTTCGTTTTTTATATTTTGTTACTCTGATGGATGGTAGCCTTGTCATTACGGAAGGTAGTTCGTTGTTGAGATTTTGTAACTCCAATGGATTGTAACCTTGTCATTATGGAAGGTAGTTCATTGTTGAGATTTTGTTAGTTCAATGGATGGTAGCCTTGTCAATATGGAAGGTAGTTCGTTGTTGAGATTTTGTTACTCCGATGGATGGTAGCCTTGTCATTATGGAAGGAAGTTTGTTGTTGATATTTTGTTAATTTAATGGATGGTAGCCTTGTAATTATGGAAGGTAGTTCATTCTTGAGATTTTGTTACTCCATTGGATGGTAGCCTTGTCATTATGGTAGGTAGTTCGTTGTTGGGATTTTGTCATTTTAATGGATGGTAGCCTTGTCATTATGGAAGGTTGTTCGTTGTTGAGATTTTGTTACTCCAATGGATGGTAACCTTGTCATTATGGAAGGTAGTTCATTGTTGAGATTTTGTTAGTTCAATGGATGGTAGCCTTGTTAATATGGAAGGTAGTTTGTTGTTGAGATTTTTTTACTCCAATGGATGGTAGCCTTGTCATTATGGAAGGAAGTTCGTTGTTGATATTTTGTTAATTTAATAGATGATAGCCTTGTAATTATGGAAGATAGTTCATAGTTTTCATTTTGTTACTCCATTGGATGGTAGCCTTGTCATTATGGAAGGTAAATTGTTGTTGATACTTTTGCTCCTCCAATGGATGGTAGTTATGTCCTTATGGAAGGTATTTCATTGTTAATATTTTGTTACTCTAATGGATGGTAGCGATGTCCTTATGGAAGGTAGTTCGTTGTTGATATTTTGTAACTCTAATGGATGGTAGCCTTGTCATTATGGAAGATAGTTCGTTGTTGAGATTTTGTTACTCTATTGGATGGTAGCCTTGTCATTATGGAAGGTAAATCATTGTTGAGATTTTTTTACTCCAATGGATGGTAGCGATGTCCTTATGGAAGGTAGTTCGTTGTTGATATTTTGTTACTCCATTTGATTATAGCCTTGTCATTACAGAAGGTAGTTTGTTGTTGAGATTTTGTTACTCCGATGGATGGTAGCCTTGTCATTATGAAATGTATTTCGTTGTTGTGATTTTGTTACTCAAATGGATGGTAGCCTTGTCATTTTGGAAGGTAGTTCGTTGTTGAGATTTTGTTACTCCAATGGATTAAAGCCTTGTCATTATTGAAGGTAGTTCGCTATTGTGATTTTGTTACTCCATTGGACGGTAGCCTTGTCATTATGGAAGGTAGTTCGTTGTTGTGATTTTGTTACTACAATGGATGGTAGACTTGTCATAATGGAATTTAGTTCGTTGTTTAGATTTTGTTACTCTAATGGATGGTAGCCTTGTCATTACGGACGGTAGTTCATTGTTGAGTTTTTGTTACTCTAATAGATGGTAGCATTGTCATTATAGAAGGTAGTTAGTTGTTGAGATTTTATTACTCTAACAGATGGTACCCTTGTCATTATGGAAGTTAGTTCATTGTTGGGATTTTGTTACTCTAACGGATGGTAGCCTTGTCATTATTGAAAGTAGTTCTTTGTTGAGATTTTGTTACTCCAATGGATGGTAGCCTTGTCATTATGGAAGGTAGTTCGGTTTTGAGATTTTGTTAGTTCAAAGGATGGTAGCCTTGTCATTATGGAAGGTAGTTCATTGTTGAGATTTTGTTACTCCATTGGATGGTAGCCTTGTCATTATGGAAGGTTGTTCATTGTTGAGATTTTGTTACTCCAATGGATGGTAACCTTGTCATTATGGAAGGTAGTTCATTGTTGAGATTTTGTTAGTTCAATGGATGGTAGCCTTGTTAATATGGAAGGTAGTTCGTTGTTGAGATTTTGTTACTCCAATGGATGGTAGCCTTGTCATTATGGAAGGAAGTTCGTTGTTGATATTTTGTTAATTTAATAGATGGTAGCCTTTTAATTATGGAAGATAGTTCATTGTTTTCATTTTGTTACTCCATTGGATGGTAGCCTTGTCATTAAGGAAGGTAAATTGTTGTTGATACTTTTGCTCCTCCAATGGATGGTAGTTATGTCCTTATGGAAGGTATTTCATTGTTAATATTTTGTTACTCTAATGGATGGTAGCGATGTCCTTATGGAAGGTAGTTCGTTGTTGATATTTTGTAACTCTAATGGATGGTAGCCTTGTCATTATGGAAGATAGTTCGTTGTTGAGATTTTGTTACTCTATTGGATGGTAGCCTTGTCATTATGGAAGGTAAATCATTGTTGAGATTTTTTTACTCCAATGGATGGTATCGATGTCCTTATGGAAGGTAGTTTGTTGTTGATATTTTGTTACTCCATTTGATTGTGGCCTTATCATTATAGAAGGTAGTTTGTTGTTGAGAATTTGTTACTCCGATGGATGGTAGCCTTGTCATTATGGAAGGTAGTTCATTGTTGAGATTTTGTTAGTTCAATGGATGGTAGCCTTGTCATTATGGAAGATAGTTCGTTGTTGAGATTTTGTTACTCTATTGGATGGTAGCCTTGTCATTATGGAAGGTAAATCATTGTTGAGATTTTTTTACTCCAATGGATGGTAGCGATGTCCTTATGGAAGGTAGTTTGTTGTTGATATTTTGTTACTCCATTTGATTGTGGCCTTATCATTATAGAAGGTAGTTTGTTGTTGAGAATTTGTTACTCCGATGGATGGTAGCCTTGTCATTATGGAAGGTAGTTCATTGTTGAGATTTTGTTAGTTCAATGGATGGTAGCCTTGTCATTATGGAAGGTAGTTCATTGTTGAGATTTGGTTAGTTCAATGGATGGTAGCCTTGTCAATATGGAAGGTAGTTCGTTGTTGAGATTTTGTTACTCCGATGGATGGTAGCCTTGTCATTATTAAAGGTAGTTCGCTATTGAGATTTTGTTTCTCCATTGGACGGTAGCCTTGTCATTATGGAAGGTAGTTCGTTGTTCTGATTTTGTTACTACAATGGATGGTAGCCTTGTCATTATGGAAGGTAGTTCATTGTTGGGATTTTGTTACTCTAACGGATGGTAGCCTTGTCATTATGGAAGGTAGTTCTTTGTTGAGATTTTGTTATTCCAATGGATGGTAGCCTTGTCATTATGGAAGGTAGTTCGCTGTTGAGATTTTGTTACTCCAATGGATGGTAGCGTTGTCCTTATGGAAGGTAGTTCGTTTTTGATATTTTGTTACTCTGATGGATGGTAGCCTTGTCATTACGGAAGGTAGTTCGTTGTTGAGATTTTGTTAGTTCAATGGATGGTAGCCTTGTCAATATGGAAGGTTGTTCGTTGTTTAGATTTTGTTACTCCAATGGATGGTTACCTTGTCATTATGGAAGGTAGTTCATTGTTGAGATTTGGTTAGTTCAATGGATGGTAGCCTTGTCAATATGGAAGGTAGTTCGTTATTGAGATTTTGTTACTCCGATAGATGGTAGCCTTATGGAAGAAAGTTCGTTGTTGATATTTTGTTAATTTAATTGATGGTAGCCTTGTAATTATGGAAGGTAGTTCATTGTTGAGATTTTGTTACTCCATTGGATGGTAGCCTTGTCATTATGGAAGGTTGTTCATTGTTGAGATTTTGTTAATCCAATGGATGGTAACCTTGTCATTATGGAAGGTATTTCATTGTTGAGATTTTGTTAGTTCAATGGATGGTAGCCTTGTTAATATGGAAGGTAGTTCGTTGTTGAGATTTTGTTACTCCAATGGATGGTAGCCTTGTCATTATGGAAGGAAGTTCGTTGTTGATATTTTGTTAATTTAATAGATGGTAGCCTTTTAATTATGGAAGATAGTTCATTGTTTTCATTTTGTTACTCCATTGGATGGTAGCCTTGTCATTATGGAAGGTAAATTGTTGTTGATACTTTTGCTCCTCCAATGGATGGTAGTTATGTCCTTATGGAAGGTATTTCATTGTTAATATTTTGTTACTCTAATGGATGGTAGCGATGTCCTTATGGAAGGTAGTTCATTGTTGATATTTTGTAACTCTAATGGATGATAGCCTTGTCATTATGGAAGATAGTTCGTTGTTGAGATTTTGTTACTCTATTGGATGGTAGCCTTGTCATTATGGAAGGTAAATCATTGTTGAGATTTTTTTACTCCAATGGATGGTAGCGATGTCCTTATGGAAGGTAGTTTGTTGTTGATATTTTGTTACTCCATTTGATTGTGGCCTTATCATTATAGAAGGTAGTTTGTTGTTGAGATTTTGTTACTCCGATGGATGGTAGCCTTGTCATTATGGAAAGTAGTTCATTGTTGAGATTTGGTTAGTTCAATGGATGGTAGCCTTGTCATTATGGAAGGTAGTTCGTTGTTGAGATTTTGTTACTCCGATGGATGGTAGCCTTGTCATTATTAAAGGTAGTTCGCTATTGAGATTTTGTTTCTCCATTGGACGGTAGCCTTGTCATTATGGAAGGTAGTTCGTTGTTGTGATTTTGTTACTACAATGGATGGTAGCTTTGTCATTATGGAAGGTAGTTCATTGTTGGGATTTTGTTACTCTAACGGATGGTAGCCTTGTCATTATGGAAGGTAGTTCTTTGTTGAGATTTTTTTATTCCAATGGATGGTAGCCTTGTCATTATGGAAGGTAGTTCGCTGTTGAGATTTTGTTACTCCAATGGATGGTAGCGTTGTCCTTATGGAAGGTAGTTCGTTTTTGATATTTTGTTACTCTGATGGATGGTAGCCTTGTCATTACGGAAGGTAGTTCGTTGTTGAGATTTTGTTAGTTCAATGGATGGTAGCCTTGTCAATATGGAAGGTTGTTCGTTGTTGAGATTTTGTTACTCCAATGGATGGTTACCTTGTCATTATGGAAGGTAGTTCATTGTTGAGATTTGGTTAGTTCAATGGATGGTAGTCTTGTCAATATGGAAGGTAGTTCGTTATTGAGATTTTGTTACTCCGATAGATGGTAGCCTTATGGAAGAAAGTTCGTTGTTGATATTTTGTTAATTTAATGGATGGTAGCCTTGTAATTATGGAAGGTAGTTCATTGTTGAGATTTTGTTACTCCATTGGATGGTAGCCTTGTCATTATGTAAGGTAGTTCGTTGTTGGGATTTTGTTATTTTAATGGACGGTAGCTTTGTCATTATGGAAGGTTGTTCGTTGTTGAGATTTTATTACTCCAATGGATGGTAACCTTGTCATTATGGAAGACAGTTCATTGGCGAGATTTTGTTGGATCAATGGATGGTAGCCTTGTCAATATGGAAGGTAGTTCGTTGTTGAGATTCTGTTACTCCGATGGATGGTAGCCTTGTCATTATGGAAGGAAGTTCGTTGTTGATATTTTGTTAATTTAATGGATGGTAGCCTTGTAATTATAGAAGATAGTTCATTGTTGAGATTTTGTTACACCATTGGATGGTAGCCTTGTCATTATGGAAGGTAAATTGTTGTTGATACTTTTGCTACTCCAATGGATGGTAGTTATGTCTTTATGGAAGGTAGTTCATTGTTGATATTTTGTTACTCTAATGGATGGTAGCCTTATCATTAAGGAAGGTAGTTCGTTGTTGAGATTTTGATACTTTATTGGATGGTAGCCTTGTCATTATGGAAGGTAAGTCATTGTTGAGATTTTTTTACTCCAATGGATGGTAGCGATGTCCTTATGGAAGGTAGTTTGTTTTTGATATTTTGTTACTCCATTGGATTGTAGCCTTGTCATTACGGAAGGTAGTTTGTTGTTGAGATTTTGTTACTCCAATGGATGGTAGCCTTGTCATTATGGAAGGTAGTTCGTTGTTGTTATTTTGTTACTCAAATGGATGGTAGCCTTGTCATTATGGAAGGTAGTTCGTTGTTGAGATTTTTTTACTCCAATGGATTGTAGCATTAACATTATTGAAGGAAGTTCGCTATTGAGATTTTGTTACTCCATTGGATGGTAGCCTTGTCATTATGGTAGGTAGTTCGTTGTTGTGATTTTGTTACTACAATGGATGGTAGCCTTGTCATAATGGAATGTAGTTCGTTGTTGAAATTTTGTTACTCTAATGGATGGTAGCCTTGCATTACGGAAGGTAGTTCATTGTTGAGTTTTTGTTACTCTAATTGATTGTAGCGTTGTCATTACGGAAGGTAGTTCGTTATTGAGATTTTGTTACACTAACGGATGGTACCATTGTCATGATGGAAGGTAGTTCATTGTTGGGATTTTGTTACTCTAATGGATGGTAGCCTTGTCATTATGGAAGGTAGTTCTTTGTTGAGATTTTGTTACTCCAATGGATGGTAGCCTTGTCATTATGGAATGTAGTTCGCTGTTGAGATTTTGTTACTCCAATGGATGGTAGCCTTGTCCTTATGGAAGGTAGTTCGTTTTTGATATTTTGTTACTCTGATGGATGGTAGCCTTGTCATTACGGAAGGTAGTTCGTTGTTGAGATTTTGTAACTCCAATGGATTGTAACCTTGTCATTATTGAAGGTAGTTCATTGTTGAGATTTTGTTAGTTCAATGGATGGTAGCCTTGTCAATATGGAAGGTAGTTCGTTGTTGAGATTTTGTTACTCCGATGGATGGTAGCCTTGTCATTATGGAAGGATGTTTGTTGTTGGTATTTTGTTAATTTAATGGATGGTAGCCTTGTAATTATGGAAGGTAGTTCATTGTTGAGATTTTGTTACTCCATTGGATGGTAGCCTTGTCATTATGGAAGGTAGTTCGTTGTTGGGATTTTTTCATTTTAATGGACGGTAGCTTTGTCATTATGGAAGGTTGTTCGTTGTTGAGATTTTATTACTCCAATGGATGGTAACCTTGTCATTATGGAAGGTAGTTCATTGTTGAGATTTTGTTAGTTCAATGGATGGTAGCCTTGACAATATGGAAGGTAGTTCGTTGTTGAGATTTTGTTACTCCGATGGATGGTAGCCTTGTCATTATGGAAGGAAGTTTGTTGTTGATATTTTGTTAATTTAATGGATAATAGCCTTGTAATTATGGAAGGTAGCTCATTGTTGAGATTTTGTTACACCATTGGATGGTAGCCTTGTCATTATGGAAGGTAGTTCGTTGTTGGGATTTTGTCATTTTAATGGATGGTAGCCTTGTCATTATGGAAGGTTGTTTGTTGTTGAGATTTTGTTACTCCAATGGATGGTAACCTTGTCATTATGGAAGACAGTTCATTGGCTAGATTTTGTTGGATCAATGGATGGTAGCCTTGTCAATATGGAAGGTAGTTCGTTGTTGAGATTCTGTTACTCCGATGGATGGTAGCCTTGTCATTATGGAAGGAAGTTCGTTGTTGATATTTTGTTAATTTAATGGATGGTAGCCTTGTAATTATAGAAGATAGTTCATTGTTGAGATTTTGTTACTCCATTGGATGGTAGCCTTGTCATTATGGAAGGTAAATTGTTGTTGATACTTTTGCTACTCCAATGGATGGTAGTTATGTCTTTATGGAAGGTAGTTCATTGTTGATATTTTGTTACTCTAATGGATGGTAGCCTTATCATTATGGAAGGTAGTTCGTTGTTGAGATTTTGATACTCTATTGGATGGTAGCCTTGTCATTATGGAAGGTAAGTCATTGTTGAGATTTTTTTACTCCAATGGATGGTAGCGATGTCCTTATGGATTGTAGTTTGTTTTTGATATTTTGTTACTCCATTGGATTGTAGCCTTGTCATTACGGAAGGTAGTTTGTTGTTGAGATTTTGTTACTCCAATGGATGGTAGCCTTGTCATTATGGAAGGTAGTTCGTTGTTGTTATTTTGTTACTCAAATGGATGGTAGCCTTGTCATTATGGAAGGTAGTTCGTTGTTGAGATTTTTTTACTCCAATGGATTGTAGCATTAACATTATTGAAGGAAGTTCGCTATTGAGATTTTGTTACTCCATTGGATGGTAGCCTTGTCATTATGGTAGGTAGTTCGTTGTTGTGATTTTGTTACTACAATGGATGGTAGCCTTGTCATAATGGAATGTAGTTCGTTGTTGAAATTTTGTTACTCTAATGGATGGTAGCCTTGCATTACGGAAGGTAGTTCATTGTTGAGTTTTTGTTACTCTAATTGATTGTAGCGTTGTCATTACGGAAGGTAGTTCGTTATTGAGATTTTGTTACTCTAACGGATGGTACCATTGTCATGATGGAAGGCAGTTCATTGTTGGGATTTTGTTACTCTAATGGATGGTAGCCTTGTCATTATGGAAGGTAGTTCTTTGTTGAGATTTTGTTACTCCAATGGATGGTAGCCTTGTCATTATGGAATGTAGTTCGCTGTTGAGATTTTGTTACTCCAATGGATGGTAGCCTTGTCCTTATGGAAGGTAGTTCGTTTTTGATATTTTGTTACTCTGATGGATGGTAGCCTTGTCATTACGGAAGGTAGTTCGTTGTTGAGATTTTGTAACTCCAATGGATTGTAACCTTGTCATTATGGAAGGTAGTTCATTGTTGAGATTTTGTTAGTTCAATGGATGGTAGCCTTGTCAATATGGAAGGTAGTTCGTTGTTGAGATTTTGTTACTCCGATGGATGGTAGCCTTGTAATTATGAAAGGATGTTTGTTGTTGGTATTTTGTTAATTTAATGGATGGTAGCCTTGTAATTATGGAAGGTAGTTCATTGTTGAGATTTTGTTACTCCATTGGATGGTAGCCTTGTCATTATGGAAGGTAGTTCGTTGTTGGGATTTTTTCATTTTAATGGACGGTAGCTTTGTCATTATGGAAGGTTGTTCGTTGTTGAGATTTTATTACTCCAATGGATGGTAACCTTGTCATTATGGAAGGTAGTTCATTGTTGAGATTTTGTTAGTTCAATGGATGGTAGCCTTGACAATATGGAAGGTAGTTCGTTGTTGAGATTTTGTTACTCCGATGGATGGTAGCCTTGTCATTATGGAAGGAAGTTTGTTGTTGATATTTTGTTAATTTAATGGATAATAGCCTTGTAATTATGGAAGGTAGTTCATTGTTGAGATTTTGTTACACCATTGGATGGTAGCCTTGTCATTATGGAAGGTAGTTCGTTGTTGGGATTTTGTCATTTTAATGGATGGTAGCCTTGTCATTATGGAAGGTTGTTTGTTGTTGAGATTTTGTTACTCCAATGGATGGTAACCTTGTCATTATGGAAGACAGTTCATTGGCGAGATTTTGTTGGATCAATGGATGGTAGCCTTGTCAATATGGAAGGTAGTTCGTTGTTGAGATTTTGTTACTCCGATGGATGGTAGCCTTGTCATTATGGAAGGAAGTTCGTTGTTGATATTTTGTTAATTTAATGGATGGTAGCCTTGTAATTATAGAAGATAGTTCATTGTTGAGATTTTGTTACTCCATTGGATGGTAGCCTTGTCATTATGGAAGGTAAATTGTTGTTGATACTTTTGCTACTCCAATGGATGGTAGTTATGTCTTTATGGAAGGTAGTTCATTGTTGATATTTTGCTACTCTAATGGATGGTAGCCTTATCATTACGGAAGGTAGTTCGTTGTTGAGATTTTGATACTCTATTGGATGGTAGCCTTGTCATTATGGAAGGTAAGTCATTGTTGAGATTTTTTTACTCCAATGGATGGTAGCGATGTCCTTATGGAAGGTAGTTTGTTTTTGATATTTTGTTACTCCATTGGATTGTAGCCTTGTCATTACGGAAGGTAGTTTGTTGTTGAGATTTTGTTACTCCAATGGATGGTAGCCTTGTCATTATGGAAGGTAGTTCGTTGTTGTTATTTTGTTACTCAAATGGATGGTAGCCTTGTCATTATGGAAGGTAGTTCGTTGTTGAGATTTTTTTACTCCAATGGATTGTAGCATTAACATTATTGAAGGAAGTTCGCTATTGAGATTTTGTTACTCCATTGGATGGTAGCCTTGTCATTATGGTAGGTAGTTCGTTGTTGTGATTTTGTTACTACAATGGATGGTAGCCTTGTCATAATGGAATGTAGTTCGTTGTTGAAATTTTGTTACTCTAATGGATGGTAGCCTTGCATTACGGAAGGTAGTTCATTGTTGAGTTTTTGTTACTCTAATTGATGGTAGCGTTGTCATTACGGAAGGTAGTTCGTTATTGAGATTTTGTTACTCTAACGGATGGTACCATTGTCATGATGGAAGGTAGTTCATTGTTGGGATTTTGTTACTCTAATGGATGGTAGCCTTGTCATTATGGAAGGTAGTTCTTTGTTGAGATTTTGTTACTCCAATGGATGGTAGCCTTGTCATTATGGAAGGTAGTTCGCTGTTGAGATTTTGTTACTCCAATGGATGGTAGCCTTGTCCTTATGGAAGGTAGTTCGTTTTTGATATTTTGTTACTCTGATGGATGGTAGCCTTGTCATTACGGAAGGTAGTTCGTTGTTGAGATTTTGTAACTCCAATGGATTGTAACCTTGTCATTATGGAAGGTAGTTCATTGTTGAGATTTTGTTAGTTCAATGGATGGTAGCCTTGTCAATATGGAAGGTAGTTCGTTGTTGAGATTTTGTTATTCCGATGGATGGTAGCCTTGTCATTATGGAAGGATGTTTGTTGTTGGTATTTTGTTAATTTAACGGATGGTAGCCTTGTAATTATGGAAGGTAGTTCATTGTTGAGATTTTGTTACTCCATTGGATGGTAGCCTTGTCATTATGGAAGGTAGTTCGTTGTTGGGATTTTTTCATTTTAATGGATGGTAGCCTTGTCATTATGGAAGGTTGTTCGTTGTTGAGATTTTGTTACTCCAATGGATAGTAACCTTGTCATTATGGAAGGTAGTTCATTGTTGATATTTTGTTAGTTCAATGGATGGTAGCCTTGTTAATATGGAAGGTAGTTCGTTGTTGAGATTTTGTTAATTTAATGGATGGTAGCCTTGTAATTATGGAAGATAGTTCATTGTTGTGATTTTGTTACTCCATTGGATGGTAGCCTTGTCATTATGGAAGGTAAATTGTTGTTGATACTTTTGCTACTCCAATGGATGGTAGTTATGTCCTTATGGAAGGTATTTCATTGTTAATATTTGGTTACTCTAATGGATGATAGCGATGTCCTTATGGAAGGTAGTTCGTTGTTGATATTTTGTTACTCTAATGGATGGTAGCCTTGTCATTATGGAAGATAGTTCGTTGTTGAGATTTTGTTACTCTATTGGATGGTAGCCTTGTCATTATGGAAGGTAAATCATTGTTGAGATTTTTTTACTCCAATGGATGGTAGCGATGTCCTTATGGAAGGTAGTTCGTTGTTGATATTTTGTTACTCCATTTGATTGTAGCCTTGTCATTACAGAAGGTAGTTTGTTGTTGAGATTTTGTTACTCCAATGGATGGTAGCCTTGTCATTATGAAATGTATTTCGTTGTTGTGATTTTGTTACTCAAATGGATGGTAGCCTTGTCATTTTGGAAGGTAGTTCGTTGTTGAGATTTTGTTACTCCAATGGATTAAAGCCTTGTCATTATTGAAGCTAGTTCGCTATTGTGATTTTGTTACTCCATTGGACGGTAGCCTTGTCATTATGGAAGGTAGTTCGTTGTTGTGATTTTGTTACTACAATGGATGGTAGACTTGTCATAATGGAATTTAGTTCGTTGTTTAGATTTTGTTACTCTAATGGATGGTAGCCTTGTCATTACGGAAGGTAGTTCATTGTTGAGTTTTTGTTACTCTAATAGATGGCAGCGTTGTCATTACAGAAGGTAGTTAGTTGTTGAGATTTTATTACTCTAACGGATGGTACCCTTGTCATTATGGAAGGTAGTTCATTGTTGGGATTTTGTTACTCTAACGGATGGTAGCCTTGTCATTATGGAAAGTAGTTCTTTGTTGAGATTTTGTTACTCCAATGGATGGTAGCCTTGTCATTATGGAAGGTAGTTCGTTGTTGAGATTTTGTTACTCCAATGGATGGTAGCCTTGTCCTTATGGAAGGTAGTTCGTTTTTGATATTTTGTTACTCTGATGGATGGTAGCCTTGTCATTACGGAAGGTAGTTCATTGTTGAGATTTTGTTAGTTCAATGGATGGTAGCCTTTTCAATATGGAAGGTTGTTCGTTGTTGAGATTTTGTTACTCCAATGGATGGTAACCTTGTCATTATGGAAGGTAGTTCATTGTTGAGTTTTTGCTAGTTCAATGGATGGTAGCCTTGTCAATATGGAAGGTAGTTCGTTCTTGAGATTTTGTTACTCCGATGAATGGTAGCCTTGTCATTATGGAAGAAAGTTCGTTGTTGATATTTTGTTAATTTAATGGATGGTAGCCTTGTAATTATGGAAGGTAGTTCATTGTTGAGATTTTGTTACTCCATTGGATGGTAGCCTTGTCATTATGGAAGGTTGTTCGTTGTTGAGATTTTGTTACTCCAATGGATGGTAACCTTGTCATTATGGAAGGTAGTTCATTGTTGAGATTTTGTTAGTTCAATGGGTAGCCTTGTCAATATGGAAGGTAGTTCGTTGTTGAGATTTTGTTACTCCGATGGATGGTAGCCTTGTCATTATGAAAGGAAGTTTGTTGGTGATATTTTGTTAATTTAATGGATAATAGCCTTGTAATTATGGAAGGTAGTTCATTGTTGAAATTTTGTTACTCCATTGGATGGTAGCCATGTCATTATGGAAGGTAGTTCGTTGTTGGGATTTTGTCATTTTAATGGATGGTAGCCTTGTCATTACAGAAGGTAGTTCGTTGTTGAGATTTTGTTACTCTAACGGATGGTACCCTTGTCATTATGGAAGGTAGTTCATTGTTGGGATTTTGTTACTCCATTGGATGGTAGCCTTGTCATTATGGAAGGTTGTTCGTTGTTGAGATTTTGTTACTCCAATGGATGGTAACCTTGTCATTATGGAAGGTAGTTCATTGTTGAGATTTTGTTAGTTCAATGGATGGTAGCCTTGTCAATATGGAAGGTAGTTCGTTGTTGAGATTTTGTTACTCCGATGGATGGTAGCCTTGTCATTATGGAAGGAAGTTTGTTGTTGATATTTTGTTAATTTAATGGATAATAGCCTTGTAATTATAGAAGGTAGTTCATTGTTGAGATTTTGTTACTCCATTGGATGGTAGCCATGTCATTATGGAAGGTAGTTCGTTGTTGGGATTTTGTCATTTTAATGGATGGTAGCCATGTCATTACAGAAGGTAGTTCGTTGTTGAGATTTTGTTACTCTAACGGATGGTACCCTTGTCATTATGGAAGGTAGTTCATTGTTGAGTTTTTGCTAGTTCAATGGATGGTAGCCTTGTCAATACGGAAGGTAGTTCGTTATTGAGATTTTGTTACACCGATGAATGGTAGCCTTGTCATTATGGAAGAAAGTTCGTTGTTGATATTTTGTTAATTTAATGGATGGTAGCCTTGTAATTATGGAAGGTAGTTCATTGTTGAGATTTTGTTACTCCATTGGATGGTAGCCTTGTCATTATGGAAGGTTGTTCGTTGTTGAGATTTTGTTACTCCAATGGATGGTAACCTTGTCATTATGGAAGGTAGTTCATTGTTGAGATTTTGTTAGTTCAATGGATGGTATCCTTGTCAATATGGAAGGTAGTTCGTTGTTGAGATTTTGTTACTCCGATGGATGGTAGCCTTGTCATTATGAAAGGAAGTTTGTTGTTGATATTTTGTTAATTAAATGGATAATAGCCTTGTAATTATGGAAGGTAGTTCATTGTTGAGATTTTGTTACTCCATTGGATGGTAGCCATGTCATTATGGAAGGTAGTTCGTTGTTGGGATTTTGTCATTTTAATGGATGGTAGCCTTGTCATTATAGAAGGTAGTTCGTTGTTGAGATTTTGTTACTCTAACGGATGGTACCCTTGTCATTATGGAAGGTAGTTCATTGTTGGGATTTTGTTACTCTAACGGATGATAGCCTTGTCATTATGGAAGGTAGTTCTTTGTTGAGATTTTGTTACTCCAATGGATGGTAGCCTTGTCATTATGGAAGGTAGTTCACTGTTGAGATTTTGTTAGTTCAATGGATGGTAGCCTTGTCAATATGGAAGGTTGTTCGTTGTTGAGATTTTGTTAATTTAATGGATGGTAGCCTTGTAATTATGGAAGATAGTTCATTGTTGTGATTTTGTTACTCCATTGGATGGTAGCCTTGTCATTATGGAAGGTAAATTGTTGTTGATACTTTTGCTACTCCAATGGATGGTAGTTATGTCCTTATGGAAGGTATTTCATTGTTAATATTTGGTTACTCTAATGGATGGTAGCGATGTCCTTATGGAAGGTAGTTCGTTGTTGATATTTTGTTACTCTAATGGATGGTAGCCTTGTCATTATGGAAAATAGTTCGTTGTTGAGATTTTGTTACTCTATTGGATGGTAGCCTTGTCATTATGGAATGTAAATCATTGTTGAGATTTTTTTACTCCAATGGATGGTAGCGATGTCCTTATGGAAGGTTGTTCGTTGTTGATATTTTGTTACTCCATTTGATTGTAGCCTTGTCATTACAGAAGGTAGTTTGTTGTTGAGATTTTGTTACTCCAATGGATGGTAGCCTTGTCATTATGGAATGTATTTCGTTGTTGTGATTTTGTTACTCAAATGGATGGTAGCCTTGTCATTTTGGAAGGTAGTTCGTTGTTGAGATTTTGTTACTCCAATGGATTAAAGCCTTGTCATTATTGAAGGTAGTTCGCTATTGTGATTTTGTTACTCCATTGGACGGTAGCCTTGTCATTATGGAAGGTAGTTCGTTGTTGTGATTTTATTACTACAATGGATGGTAGACTTGTCATAATGGAATTTACTTCGTTGTTTAGATTTTGTTACTCTAATGGATGGTAGTCTTGTCATTACGGAAGGTAGTTCATTGTTGAGTTTTGTTACTCTAATAGATGGTAGCGTTGTCATTACGGAAGGTAGTTAGTTGTTGAGATTTTATAACTCTAACGGATGGTACCCTTGTCATTATGGAAGGTAGTTCATTGTTGGGATTTTGTTACTCTAACGGATGGTAGCCTTGTCATTATGGAAAGTAGTTCTTTGTTGAGATTTTGTTACTCCAATGGATGGTAGCCTTGTCATTATGGAAGGTAGTTCGTTGTTGAGATTTTGTTACTCCAATGGATGGTAGCCTTGTCCTTATGGAAGGTAGTTCGTTTTTGATATTTTGTTACTCTGATGGATGGTAGCCTTGTCATTACGGAAGGTAGTTCATTGTTGAGATTTTGTTAGTTCAATGGATGGTAGCCTTTTCAATATGGAAGGTTGTTCGTTGTTGAGATTTTGTTACTCCAATGGATGGTAACCTTGTCATTATGGAAGGTAGTTCATTGTTTAGTTTTTGCTAGTTCAATGGATGGTAGCCTTGTCAATATGGAAGGTAGTTCGTTCTTGAGATTTTGTTACTCCGATGAATGGTAGCCTTGTCATTATGGAAGAAAGTTCGTTGTTGATATTTTGTTAATTTAATGGATGGTAGCCTTGTAATTATGGAAGGTAGTTCATTGTTGAGATTTTGTTACTGCATTGGATGGTAGCCTTGTCATTATGGAAGGTTGTTCGTTGTTGAGATTTTGTTACTCCAATGGATGGTAACCTTGTCATTATGGAAGGTAGTTCATTGTTGATATTTTGTTAGTTCAATGGATGGTAGCCTTGTCAATATGGAAGGTAGTTCGTTGTTGAGATTTTGTTACTCCGATGGATGGTAGCCTTGTCATTATGAAAGGAAGTTTGTTGTTGATATTTTGTTAATTTAATGGATAATAGCCTTGTAATTATGGAAGGTAGTTCATTGTTGAGATTTTGTTACACCATTGGATGGTAGCCATGTCATTATGGAAGGTAGTTCGTTGTTGGGATTTTGTCATTTTAATGGATGGTAGCCTTGTCATTACAGAAGGTAGTTCGTTGTTGAGATTTTGTTACTCTAACGGATGGTACCCTTGTCATTATGGAAGGTAGTTCATTGTTGGGATTTTGTTACTCCATTGGATGGTAGCCTTGTCATTATGGAAGGTTGTTCGTTGTTGAGATTTTGTTACTCCAATGGATGGTAACCTTGTCATTATGGAAGGTAGTTCATTGTTGAGATTTTGTTAGTTCAATGGATGGTAGCCTTGTCAATATGAAAGGTAGTTCGTTGTTGAGATTTTGTTACTCCGATGGATGGTAGCCTTGTCATTATGGAAGGAAGTTTGTTGTTGATATTTTGTTAATTTAATGGATAATAGCCTTGTAATTATGGAAGGTAGTTCATTGTTGAGATTTTGTTACTCCATTGGATGGTAGCCATGTCATTATGGAAGGTAGTTTGTTGTTGGGATTTTGTCATTTTAATGGATGGTAGCCTTGTCATTACAGAAGGTAGTTCGTTGTTGAGATTTTGTTACTCTAACGGATGGTACCCTTGTCATTATGGAAGGTAGTTCATTGTTGAGTTTTTGCTAGTTCAATGGATGGTAGCCTTGTCAATACGGAAGGTAGTTCGTTATTGAGATTTTGTTACTCCGATGAATGGTAGCCTTGTCATTATGGAAGAAAGTTCGTTGTTGATATTTTGTTAATTTAATGGATGGTAGCCTTGTAATTATGGAAGGTAGTTCATTGTTGAGATTTTGTTACTCCATTGGATGGTAGCTTTGTCATTATGGAAGGTTGTTCGTTGTTGAGATTTTGTTACTCCAATGGATGGTAAACTTGTCATTATGGAAGGTAGTTCATTGTTGAGATTTTGTTAGTTCAATGGATGGTAGCCTTGTCAATATGGAAGGTAGTTCGTTGTTGAGATTTTGTTACTCCGATGGATGGTAGCCTTGTCATTATGAAAGGAAGTTTATTGTTGATATTTTGTTAATTTAATGGATAATAGCCTTGTAATTATGGAAGGTAGTTCATTGTTGAGATTTTGTTACTCCATTGGATGGTAGCCATGTCATTATGGAAGGTAGTTCGTTGTTGGGATTTTGTCATTTTAATGGATGGTAGCCTTGTCATTACAGAAGGTAGTTCGTTGTTGAGATTTTGTTACTCTAACGGATGGTACCCTTGTCATTATGGAAGGTAGTTCATTGTTGGGATTTTGTTACTCTAACGGATGATAGCCTTGTCATTATGGAAGGTAGTTCTTTGTTGAGATTTTGTTACTCCAATGGATGGTAGCCTTGTCATTATGGAAGGTAGTTCACTGTTGAGATTTTGTTAGTTCAATGGATGGTAGCCTTGTCAATATGGAAGGTTGTTCGTTGTTGAGATTTTGTTACTCCAATGGATGGTAACCTTGTCATTATGGAAGGTAGTTCATTGTTGAGATTTTGTTAGTTCAATGGATGGTAGCCTTGTCAATATTGAAGGTAGTTCGTTCTTGGGATTTTGTTACTCCAATGGATGGTAGCCTTGTCATTATGGAAGAAAGTTCGTTGTTGATATTTTGTTAATTTAATGGATGGTAGCCATGTAATTATGGAAGATAGTTCATTGTTGTGATTTTGTTACTCCATTGGATGGTAGCCTTGTCATTATGGAAGGTAAAATGTTGTTGATACTTTTGCTACTCCAATGGATGGTAGTTATGTCTTTATGGAAGGTAGTTCATTGTTGATATTTTGTTACTCTAATGGATGGTAGCGATGTCCTTATGGAAGGTAGTTCGTTGTTGATATTTTGTTACTCTAATGGATGGTAGCCTTGTCATTATGGAAGGTAGTTCGTTGTTGAGATTTTGTTACTCCAATGGATGGTAACCTTGTCATTATGGAAGGTAAATCATTGTTGAGATTTTTTTACTCCAATGGATGGTAGCGATGTCCTTATGGAAGGTAGTTCATTGTTGATATTTTGTTACTCCATGGGATTGTAGCCTTGTCATTATGGAAGGTAGTTTATTGTTGAGATTTTGTTACTCCAATGGATGGTAGCCTTGTCATTATGGTAGGTAGTTCATTGTTGTGATTTTGTTACTCAAATGGATGGTAGCCTTGTCATTATGGAAGGTAGTTCGTTGTTGAGATTTTTTTACTCCAATGTATTGTAGCCTTGACATTATTGTAGGAAGTTCGCTATTGAGATTTCGTTACTCCAATGGATGGTAGCCTTGTCATTATGGAAGGAAGTTCGTTGTTGATATTTTGTTAATTTAATGGATGGTAGCCTTGTAATTATGGAAGATAGTTCATTGTTGTGATTTTGTTACTCCATTGGATGGTAGCCTTGTCATTATGGAAGGTTGTTCGTTGTTGAGATTTTGTTACTCCAATGGATGGTAACCTTGTCATTATGGAAGGTAGTTCATTGTTGAGATTTTGTTAGTTCAATGGATGGTAGCCTTGTCAATATGAAAGGTAGTTCGTTGTTGAGATTTTGTTACTCCGATGGATGGTAGCCTTGTCATTATGGAAGGAAGTTTGTTGTTGATATTTTGTTAATTTAATGGATAATAGCCTTGTAATTATGGAAGGTAGTTCATTGTTGAGATTTTGTTACTCCATTGGATGGTAGCCATGTCATTATGGAAGGTAGTTCGTTGTTGGGATTTTGTCATTTTAATGGATGGTAGCCTTGTCATTACAGAAGGTAGTTCGTTGTTGAGATTTTGTTACTCTAACGGATGGTACCCTTGTCATTATGGAAGGTAGTTCATTGTTGAGTCTTTGCTTGTTCAATGGATGGTAGCCTTGTCAATACGGAAGGTAGTTCGTTATTGAGATTTTGTTACTCCGATGAATGGTAGCCTTGTCATTATGGAAGAAAGTTCGTTGTTGATATTTTGTTAATTTAATGGATGGTAGCCTTGTAATTATGGAAGGTAGTTCATTGTTGAGATTTTGTTACTCCATTGGATGGTAGCCTTGTCATTATGGCAGGTTGTTCGTTGTTGAGATTTTGTTACTCCAATGGATGGTAAACTTGTCATTATGGAAGGTAGTTCATTGTTGAGATTTTGTTAGTTCAATGGATGGTAGCCTTGTCAATATGGAAGGTAGTTCGTTGTTGAGAATTTGTTACTCCGATGGATGGTAGCCTTGTCATTATGAAAGGAAGTTTGTTGTTGATATTTTGTTAATTTAATGGATAATAGCCTTGTAATTATGGAAGGTAGTTCATTGTTGAGATTTTGTTACTCCATTGGATGGTAGCCATGTCATTATGGAAGGTAGTTCGTTGTTGGGATTTTGTCATTTTAATGGATGGTAGCCTTGTCATTACAGAAGGTAGTTCGTTGTTGAGATTTTGTTACTCTAACGGATGGTACCCTTGTCATTATGGAAGGTAGTTCATTGTTGGGATTTTGTTACTCTAACGGATGATAGCCTTGTCATTATGGAAGGTAGTTCTTTGTTGAGATTTTGTTACTCCAATGGATGGTAGCCTTGTCATTATGGAAGGTAGTTCACTGTTGAGATTTTGTTAGTTCAATGGATGGTAGCCTTGTCAATATGGAAGGTTGTTCGTTGTTGAGATTTTGTTACTCCAATGGATGGTAACCTTGTCATTATGGAAGGTAGTTCATTGTTGAGATTTTGTTAGTTCAATGGATGGTAGCCTTGTCAATATTGAAGGTAGTTCGTTCTTGGGATTTTGTTACTCCAATGGATGGTAGCCTTGTCATTATGGAAGAAAGTTCGTTGTTGATATTTTGTTAATTTAATGGATGGTAGCCATGTAATTATGGAAGATAGTTCATTGTTGTGATTTTGTTACTCCATTGGATGGTAGCCTTGTCATTATGGAAGGTAAATTGTTGTTGATACTTTTGCTACTCCAATGGATGGTAGTTATGTCTTTATGGAAGGTAGTTCATTGTTGATATTTTGTTACTCTAATGGATGGTAGCGATGTCCTTATGGAAGGTAGTTTGTTGTTGATATTTTGTTACTCTAATGGATGGTAGCCTTGTCATTATGGAAGGTAGTTCGTTGTTGAGATTTTGTTACTCCAATGGATGGTAACCTTGTCATTATGGAAGGTAAATCATTGTTGAGATTTTTTTACTCCAATGGATGGTAGCGATGTCCTTATGGAAGGTAGTTCATTGTTGATATTTTGTTACTCCATGGGATTGTAGCCTTGTCATTACGGAAGGTAGTTTATTGTTGAGATTTTGTTACTCCAATGGATGGTAGCCTTGTCATTATGGTAGGTAGTTCATTGTTGTGATTTTGTTACTCAAATGGATGGTAGCCTTGTCATTATGGAAGGTAGTTCGTTGTTGAGATTTTTTTACTCCAATGTATTGTAGCCTTGACATTATTGAAGGAAGTTCGCTATTGAGATTTCGTTACTCCAATGGATGGTAGCCTTGTCATTATGGAAGGACGTTCGTTGTTGATATTTTGTTAATTTAATGGATGGTAGCCTTGTAATTATGGAAGATAGTTCATTGTTGTGATTTTGTTACTCCATTGGATGGTAGCCTTGTCATTATGGAAGGTAAATTGTTGTTGATACTTTTGTTACTCCAATGGATGGTAGTTATGTCCTTATGGAAGGTATTTCGTTGTTAATATTTTATTACTCTAATGGATGGTAGCGATGTCCTTATGGAAGGTAGTTCGTTGTTGATATTTTGTTACTCTAATGGATGGTAGCCTTGTCATTATGGAAGATAGTTCGTTGTTGAGATTTTGTTATTCTATTGGATGGTAGCCTTGTCATTATGGAAGGTAAATCATTGTTGAGATTTTTTTACTCCAATGGATGGTAGCGATGTCCTTATGGAAGGTAGTTTGTTGTTGATATTTTGTTACTCCATTTGATTGTAGCCTTGTCATTACAGAAGGTAGTTTGTTGTTGAGATTTTGTTACTCCAATGGATGGTAGCCTTGTCATTATGGAAGGTATTTCGTTGTTGTGATTTTGTTACTCAAATGGATGGTGGCCTTGTCATTATGGAAGGTAGTTCGTTGTTGAGATTTTGTTACTCCAATGGATTGAAGCCTTGTCATTATTGAAGGTAGTTCGCTATTGAGATTTTGTTACTCCATTGGACGGTAGCCTTGTCATTATGGAAGGTAGTTCGTTGTTGTGTTTTGTTACTACAATGGATGGTAGACTTGTCATAATGGAATGTAGTTCGTTGTTGATATTTTTTTACTCTAATGGATGGTAGCCTTGTCATTACGGAAGGTAGTTCATTGTTGAGTTTTTGTTACTCTAATAGATGGTAGCGTTGTCATTATGGTAGGTAGTTCGTTGTTGAGATTTTATTACTCTAACGGATGGTACCCTTGTCATTATGGAAGGTAGTTCATTGTTGGGATTTTGTTACTCTAACGGATGATAGCCTTGTCATTATGGAAGGTAGTTCTTTGTTGAGATTTTGTTACTCCAATGGATGGTAGCCTTGTCATTATGGAAGGTAGTTCACTGTTGAGATTTTGTTAATCTAATGGATGGTAGCCTTGTCCTTATGGAAGGTAGTTCGTTTTTGATATTTTGTTACTCTGATGGATGGTAGCCTTGTCATTACGGAAGGTAGTTCGTTGTTGAGATTTTGTTAGTTAAATGGATGGTAGCCATGTCAATATGGAAGTTTGTTCGTTGTTGAAATTTTGTTACTCCAATGGATGGTAACCTTGTCATTATGGAAGGTAGTTCATTGTTGAGATTTTGTTAGTTCAATGGATGGTAGCCTTGTCAATATGGAAGGTAGTTCGTTCTTGAGATTTTCTTACTCCGATGGATGGTAGCCTTGTCATTATGGAAGAAAGTTTGTTGTTGATATTTTGTTAATTTAATGGATGGTAGCCTTGTAATTATGGAAAGTAGTTCATTGTTGAGATTTTGTTACTCCATTGGATGTTAGCCTTGTCATTATGGAAGGTAGTTCGTTGTTGGGATTTTGTTATTTTAATGGATGGTAGCTTTGTCATTATGGAAGGTGGTTCGTTGTTGAGATTTTGTTACTCCAATGGATGGTAAACTTGTCATTATGGAAGGTAAGTCATTGTTTAGATTTTGTTAGTTCAATGGATGGTAGCCTTGTCAATATGGAAGGTAGTTCGTTGTTGAGATTTTGTTACTCTGATGGATGGTAGCCTTGTCATTATGGAAGGAAGTTTGTTGTTGATATTTTGTTAATTTAATGGATAATAGCCTTGTAATTATGGAAGGTAGTTCATTGTTGAGATTTTGTTACTCCAATGGATGGTAGCCTTGTCATTATGGAAGGTATTTCGTTGTTGTGATTTTGTTACTCAAATGGATGGTGGCCTTGTCATTATGGAAGGTAGTTCGTTGTTGAGATTTTGTTACTCCAATGGATTGAAGCCTTGTCATTATTGAAGGTAGTTCGCTATTGAGATTTTGTTACTCCATTGGACGGTAGCCTTGTCATTATGGAAGGTAGTTCGTTGTTGTGTTTTGTTACTACAATGGATGGTAGACTTGTCATAATGGAATGTAGTTCGTTGTTGATATTTTTTTACTCTAATGGATGGTAGCCTTGTCATTACGGAAGGTAGTTCATTGTTGAGTTTTTGTTACTCTAATAGATGGTAGCGTTGTCATTATGGTAGGTAGTTCGTTGTTGAGATTTTATTACTCTAACGGATGGTACCCTTGTCATTATGGAAGGTAGTTCATTGTTGGGATTTTGTTACTCTAACGGATGATAGCCTTGTCATTATGGAAGGTAGTTCTTTGTTGAGATTTTGTTACTCCAATGGATGGTAGCCTTGTCATTATGGAAGGTAGTTCACTGTTGAGATTTTGTTAATCTAATGGATGGTAGCCTTGTCCTTATGGAAGGTAGTTCGTTTTTGATATTTTGTTACTCTGATGGATGGTAGCCTTGTCATTACGGAAGGTAGTTCGTTGTTGAGATTTTGTTAGTTAAATGGATGGTAGCCATGTCAATATGGAAGTTTGTTCGTTGTTGAAATTTTGTTACTCCAATGGATGGTAACCTTGTCATTATGGAAGGTAGTTCATTGTTGAGATTTTGTTAGTTCAATGGATGGTAGCCTTGTCAATATGGAAGGTAGTTCGTTCTTGAGATTTTCTTACTCCGATGGATGGTAGCCTTGTCATTATGGAAGAAAGTTTGTTGTTAATATTTTGTTAATTTAATGGATGGTAGCCTTGTAATTATGGAAAGTAGTTCATTGTTGAGATTTTGTTACTCCATTGGATGTTAGCCTTGTCATTATGGAAGGTAGTTCGTTGTTGGGATTTTGTTATTTTAATGGATGGTAGCTTTGTCATTATGGAAGGTGGTTCGTTGTTGAGATTTTGTTACTCCAATGGATGGTAAACTTGTCATTATGGAAGGTAAGTCATTGTTTAGATTTTGTTAGTTCAATGGATGGTAGCCTTGTCAATATGGAAGGTAGTTCGTTGTTGAGATTTTGTTACTCCGATGGATGGTAGCCTTGTCATTATGGAAGGAAGTTTGTTGTTGATATTTTGTTAATTTAATGGATAATAGCCTTGTAATTATGGAAGGTAGTTCATTGTTGAGATTTTGTTACTCCAATGGATGGTAGCCTTGTCATTATGGAAGGTATTTCGTTGTTGTGATTTTGTTACTCAAATGGATGGTGGCCTTGTCATTATGGAAGGTAGTTCGTTGTTGAGATTTTGTTACTCCAATGGATTGAAGCCTTGTCATTATTGAAGGTAGTTCGCTATTGAGATTTTGTTACTCCATTGGACGGTAGCCTTGTCATTATGGAAGGTAGTTCGTTGTTGTGTTTTGTTACTACAATGGATGGTAGACTTGTCATAATGGAATGTAGTTCGTTGTTGAGATTTTTTTACTCTAATGGATGGTAGCCTTGTCATTACGGAAGGTAGTTCATTGTTGAGTTTTTGTTACTCTAATAGATGGTAGCGTTTTTATTATGGTAGGTAGTTCGTTGTTGAGATTTTATTACTCTAACGCATGGTACCCTTGTCATTATGGAAGGTAGTTCATTGTTGGGATTTTGTTACTCTAACGGATGATAGCCTTGTCATTATGGAAGGTAGTTCTTTGTTGAGATTTTGTTACTCCAATGGATGGTAGCCTTGTCATTATGGAAGGTAGTTCACTGTTGAGATTTTGTTAATCTAATGGATGGTAGCCTTGTCCTTATGGAAGGTAGTTCGTTTTTGATATTTTGTTACTCTGATGGATGGTAGCCTTGTCATTAAGGAAGGTAGTTCGTTGTTGAGATTTTGTTAGTTAAATGGATGGTAGCCTTGTCAATATGGAAGGTTGTTCGTTGTTGAGACTTTGTTACTCCAATGGATGGTAACCTTGTCATTATGGAAGGTAGTTCATTGTTGAGATTTTGTTAGTTCAATGGATGGTAGCCTTGTCAATATGGAAGGTAGTTCGTTCTTGAGATTTTCTTACTCCGATGGATGGAAGCCTTGTCATTATGGAAGAAAGTTTGTTGTTGATATTTTGTTAATTTAATGGATGGTAGCCTTGTAATTATGGAAGGTAGTTCATTGTTGAGATTTTGTTACTCCATTGGATGGTAGCCTTGTCATTATGGAAGGTAGTTCGTTGTTGGGATATTGTTATTTTAATGGATGGTAGCTTTGTCATTATGGAAGGTTGTTCGTTGTTGAGATTTTGTTACTCCAATGGATGGTAAGCTTGTCATTATGGAAGGTAAGTCATTGTTTAGATTTTGTTAGTTCAATGGATGGTAGCCTCGTCAATATGGAAAGTAGTTCGTTGTTGAGATTTTGTTACTCCGATGGATGGTAGCCTTGTCATTATGGAAGGAAGTTTGTTGTTGATATTTTGTTAATTTAATGGATAATAGCCTTGTAATTATGGAAGGTAGTTCATTGTTGTGATTTTGTTACTCCATTGGATGGTAGCCGTGTCTTTATGGAAGGTAGTTCGTTGTTGGGATTTTGTCATTTTAACGGATGGTAGCCTTGTCATTATGGAAGGTTGTTCGTTGTTGAGATTTTGTTACTCCAATGGATGGTGTAACACCCCTTCTAAATACCCCAATTAATAGTAAAGATTAAAATCAGAAAAATAAAATTGCACGGAAGGGATGTCACAACACACATCACATTCCAAAGTTTTTAAAGAAAAACGGACACGGTATGTTTGAAAGTATAAGCATTCAAACACAAAACAAACATACAATAAATATTCACTTCATTCTCTCGTGCAAACGCAACGGAGTTTCATAATTTCTCATCATCTCCATTTATGGAGGAATCAAAACATAATTCAAGGCATCAAGCCATCATAATTCACATAAGCATATGTTATCAAGTCTCACATATACAAAACATCATATACACGAATAAGGATTATATACATCATAATCCAAATACAAAATAATCGAGTTCGACACTAAATAAATCCCCCCCCCATGTGTTACTACCAGAGCATCGACTCGACTCTAATCAAAATAAAACAGATTGCAATCCAATGCATCTGTTAGTTAGCGCCTCGCGCTACCGTCCTCGGTACCTGCACAATGCCATCAAAAGCATTGGCCAATAAAAGGGTAAGAATTCAAATAATCATATAACATGTAATCTTAAGTAAATGAAATGGCAATAAATAAAGCAATACATAATGATCATGTTCATTTTATCACCTGTAGTATCCTTACTCAAGGAATCCATTTCCAACACATTAACCATGTAAACCGATTATCCGAATACTCACATCCTTGGCACATAACCATAATTCAAACAACAACAATATTGGCACTTAATCAAACACATCAACACACATACATAACATGCACAAATATACATGAGACTCACAACACGACTCAACGTATACGAATGCGGTACTCACTCGTGGACCCAACATTCCACCACCCATGTTTCCCTTCCGGATCAAGGTCACTACGTCTTTTCCCACAATAGGGTCACCGTCTAGATATTGTGGACCCAATGTTCCACCACCTATATTTCACTTCCGGATCAAGGTCACTATGTCTTTTCCCACAATAGGGTCACCGTCTAGATATTGTGGACCCAATGTTCCACCACCTATATTTCCCTTCCGGATCAAGGTCACTACGTCTTTTCCCACAATAGGGTCACCGTCTAGATATTGTGGACCCAATGTTCCACCACCTATATTTCCCTTCCGGATCAAGGTCACTACGTCTTTTCCCACAATAGGGTCACCGTCTAGATATTGTGGACCCAATGTTCCACCACCTATATTTCCCTTCCGGATCAAGGTCACTACGTCTTTTCCCACAATAGGGTCACCGTCTAGATATTGTGGACCCAATGTTCCACCACCTATATTTCCCTTCCGGATCAAGGTCACTACGTCTTTTCCCACAATAGGGTCACCGTCTAGATATTGTGGACCCAATGTTCCACCACCTATATTTCCCTTCCGGATCAAGGTCACTACGTCTTTTCCCACAATAGGGTCACCGTCTAGATATTGTGGACCCAATGTTCCACCACCTATATTTCCCTTCCGGATCAAGGTCACTACGTCTTTTCCCACAATAGGGTCACCGTCTAGATATTGTGGACCCAATGTTCCACCACCTATATTTCCCTTCCAGATCAAGGTCACTACGTCTTTTCCCACAATAGGGTCACCGTCTAGATATTGTGGACCCAATGTTCCACCACCTATATTTCCCTTCCGGATCAAGGTCACTACGTCTTTTCCCATAATAGGGTCACCGTCTAGATATTGTGGACCCAATGTTCCACCACCTATATTTCCCTTCTGGATCAAGGTCACTACGTCTTTTCCCATAATAGGGTCACCGTCTAGATATTGTGGACCCAATGTTCCACCACCTATATTTCCCTTCCCGATCAAGGTCACTACGTCTTTTCCCACAATAGGGTCACCGTCTAGATATTGTGGACCCAATGTTCCACCACCTATATTTCCCTTCCGGATCAAGGTCACTACGTCTTTTTCCACAATAGGGTCACCGTCTAGATATTGTGGACCCAATGTTCCACCACCTATATTTCCCTTCCGGATCAAGGTCACTACGTCTTTTCCCACAATAGGGTCACCGTCTAGATATTGTGGACCCAATGTTCCACCACCTATATTTCCCTTCCGGATCAAGGTCACTACGTCTTTTCCCATAATAGGGTCACCGTCTATAAAATCATGTGAACCCACAGTTTCACCGTCTCTGTTTCAAGACCAACCATGCCATGCAATGTACAATATAACCAATGCATGCAATTAAGATTCACAATAATCTTAACATACACATACCATCAAATCCAGCCAATGGAACATCAACTATTGTACATGCATGCATACATATAATTTAACAATCACAACGTCAAGTAAAATGTATACAAACAAGTTACTTACTTAACCAAAACATAAACCATCAACTATCAAACAATTCCAAATCGGAAAATCGGAACACAATTGGGTTCCAAAGGAAGTGCGAAAAATCAGAATTTTGGAGGCTACAGAAGCATCAACACGGGCACCCGTGTGCATCAACACGGCCCTTGTGGAAAAGCCACCAGAAAGTGCAAAAATTGCCAAAGTCAGAGCATCAACACGGGCACCCGTGTGCATCAACACGGCCCGTGTGGATGGACCTGCGTGAAAACTTCATTCTTTTGAGTTTTTCTTATTCTACCACCATGGTTTTCTTTCCCATTCAATACTCTTAATTTCTACAAGCTAGCACCTAATACACTCACAAACCATACTCCTAATCCAACTTTTCTAAACCATTCCAACAATCAACCAACAAAACCCTATAAATCAACTATCAATTTTACCCCCAAATCCAAAATATATCTATCAAAACCTAACAATATGAGATGGAGAATCAAACCCCTTACCTTGGTGTGGGTTTTCTTGAAACAAGATGATGAAGATGTTGCAACTCAAAACCTAGCTTCCTTTCTTCTCTTCTCCTCTTTCTCTCCTCTTTTCTTTCTTCTTTATCTTCTTTCCAACTACTCTTACTAACTCTCCTTTTCTATTTTATAAAACTATCCTTCTACTACTAACTTTCCTCCCTCTATCTTTCTAAAATTATAATTTGGCCCCAACAATTATTTAATTCAAATTATAATATATAACCCTATTAAACAATATTACACTAAATAATATTTATTCTATATAAACCTAATCATGCCAATTAATCAAACAAAGTCAAATATTACTACACACCAAATTAATATTATTCAAAATAATATTTCGACATAATAAATATTTTTATTTCATATTACCCAATTAATATTTTAATCGATATCAATTGAATATATTTCTCAAAATAGATATAATTTAATAGTTTTGGAAAATAATTAATGAAATAACATTTAAATATAAACGGCGTGTTACAACTCTCCCCCACTTAAAAGATTTTCGGCCTCGAAAATTACCTCTAAACGAACAATTCGGGATAGGAATCCCGCATCCGACTTTCAAGCTCCCACGTCACATTACCATTCGCCGAACCACCCCATGCAACTTTAAACAAAGCAATCTCTCTTCCTCTTAGTTGTTTCACGTTCCTATCTTCAATCCTCACCGGTAAAACCTCAACCGTCAAATTGTCTCTTACTTCCAAATCATCCGCTTGAATAACATGAGACGGATCCGCAATATACTTTTTGTAATTGCGAAACGTGAAACACATCATGCAAATTTGAAAGTGATGGCGGCAATGCAATCCGATAAGCCATACTTCCAATCCGCTCTAAAATCTGATAAGGACCAATAAACCGAGGTGTTAACTTCCGCGATTTAAGCGCCCTTCCAACACCCGTAGTTGGATTCACCTTCAAAAACACATGTTCATCCTTCTTGAACTCAAGAGGTTTCCTCCTCTTGTCATAGTAACTCTTTTGGCGATTCTGAGACACTTTCATCTTCTCTCTTATCAATCTGATCTTATCCGTAGCCTCTTGAACCAATTCCGGACCAACTATAGCACTTTCTCCCGTCTCGTACCAACACAAAGGTGTCCTACACCGTCTTCCATACAATTCCTCAAAAGGAGCCATGCCAATGCTAGAATGAAAACTATTATTATAAGTAAACTCAATCAAAGGAAAATGACTCTCCCATGAACCTCCTTGATCCAAAACACAAGCACGCAACAAATCCTCAAGTGACTCAATTGTTCTCTCTGTTTGACCATCCGTCTGAGGATGATAAGCGGAACTTAATCTCAGCTTAGTACCCAAGGCTCTTTGTAATACTTCCCAAAATCTTGAAGTGAAACGCGGATCTCTATCTGAAACAATACATGTAGGAATACCATGTAAACAAACAATCTGTTCCACATACAACTTAGCAAGCTTCTCCATAGCGTAATCCATCCTAATCGGAATAAAGTGTGCAGATTTAGTCAATCTATCCACTATGACCCAAATAGCCTCATGGTTACTCGGAGTCCTTGGCAAACCAGAAACAAAATCCATCGAGATACTATCCCACTTCCACTCGGGAATAGACAACGGTTGCAACAAACCCGAAGGCTTCTGGTGTTCAATCTTAGACTTTTGGCAAACCAAACAAGAATATACAAACTCAGCAATTTCCTTTTTCATGCTTGGCCACCAAAACAACTTTCTTAAGTCTTGGTACATTTTTGTAGCACCCGGATGAATACTCAATCCGCTTCGGTGTCCTTCCTCAAGAATCCTCTTTTTCACATCCCCCACATCAGGAACGCAAACTCTATCATGACATCTCAAAATTCCATTCTCATTAATTCTGAACTCTCCACCTTGACCTTGATTCACCAAAGTAAACTTGTCAACCAAAACCAAATCTGACTTTTGCCCATCCCTAATCTCTTCCAAGACACCACTAGTAAGCTTCATCATACCAAGCTTCACGCCAAAATAAGTCTCCTCACACACCAAACTCAAATCTCGAAATTGCTCCAACAATTCCCATTCTTTAACCATTAACATAGACATGTGTAAAGACTTCCTGCTCAAAGCATCTGCAACCACGTTTGCCTTACCAGGATGGTAATTCAAACTGAAGTCATAATCTTAAAGAAACTCTAGCCACCTTCTTTGCCTCATATTCAACTCTTTTTGATCAAACAGATATTTCAAACTCTTATGATCGCTAAAGACGTCGAATCTCGACCCAAACAAATAATGCCTCCAAATCTTTAACACAAAAACCACCGCTGCCAACTCCAAGTCATGAGTTGGATAATTCCTCTCATGCACCTTGAGTTGCCTCGAAGCATACGCCACAACCTTCCCATTTTGCATTAATACACCTCATAAACCCATCAAAGAAGCATCGCAATAGACCATAAACGGTTCAGATGGTTTAGGCAAAATCAAAATCGGCGCAGTTGTCAACCTTCTCTTCAACTCTTGGAAACTATCTTCACACAGCGGAGTCCACACGAACGCTTGACTCTTCCTAGTCAATTGTGTCAACGGTAAAGCTAGCTTGGAAAAGCCTTCAATGAACTTATGGTAATAACCCGCTAAACCAAGAAAGCTTCGAATCTCAAAAACTGACTTTGGAGATTCCCATTCTGACACGGCTTCTATCTTCGAAGGATCCACAGCAATACCTCCACGAGATATCACGTGACCAAGGAAACTCACTTGTTCTAACCAGAATTCACACTTCGAAAATTTAGCAAACAAATGATTTTCCTTCAGAATTGACAAAACAATTCTCAAGTGTTCGACATGCTCTGCTTTACTCTTGGAATAAATCAGAATGTCATCGATGAACACCACCACAAACTTATCCAGAAACTCATGAAAGATTCTGTTCATATACTCCATGAACACACCAGGTGCATTCGTAACACCAAAAGGCATCACCGAATACTCATAGTGTCCATAACGAGTTCTGAACGCAGTTTTCTGAATATCACCCGCTTTCACGCGAATCTGATGATAGCCTGACCTCAAGTCAATCTTGCTAAACACAAACGCACCCACCAGCTGATCCATTAAATCATCAATCCTTGGCAAAGGATACTTGTTCTTAATGGTCACTTTGTTTAGCTGCCTATAATCCACACAAAGTCTCATTGTTCCTTCTTTCTTCTTCACAAGCAAAACTGGAGCACCCCACGGGCTCACACTAGGACGAATAAACCTTTTGTCAAGTAACTCTTCCAGCTGACTCTTCAGTTCCACTAGTTCCGACGGTGACATCCTATAAGGAGCCATCGAAACAGGACTAGTACCAGGAATTAAGTCGATGGAAAACTCTACCTCGCGCTCAGGAGGTAAATCCGTAAGCTCTTCAGGAAACACTTCAGGAAATTCGCATACCACAAGATAATCCTTTCTTACTCTACCATCTTCCAAAACCATACTCGCCATAAGCATAAACAACCCATCTCCATTCTTCACATTCTTCTCAACTTGCTGTGTAGACAAGAAAACCACACCATCTTTCTCAGACTCGAGAAAAAGAACAGCCTTAGAAAAACAGTTGATATAGACATGGTTGGCTTTCAACCAGTCCATACCCAGAATCACATCTATCTGATGCAAAGGAAGACACACGAGATCAACTTCGAAATCTCTTCCGCACATGCGCAAAGGACACTTCAAACAAACAACTGAAGTAGAAACTGAACCCATCGCAGGTGTATCTACCTCCATACTTCGATCCAAAGTAGACAAGACAAGGCCCAATCTCTTGGCACAATCTAAAGCAACAAACGAATGCGTCGCACCCGTATCAATAATAGCAACCAAAGACACATTAGAGATAAAGCATGTACCTCTGATTAGACGTTCCTCAGCAGAAGTCTCTGCTCCAGATAAAGCGAATACTTTTCCAACTTCTTTCTTTGGCTTTGGACATTTGGTACTTATGTGGCCTTGCTCACCATAATTAAAGCAAGTTACACTCATACCAACTCTATAATCCACCGCTTTGTGACCCACCCTGTCACACTTGAAACACTTAACTATCCCCTGGCGACATTCCATAGCACGATGTCCCTCTTTACCACATTTAAAACATTTGATTGGAGTAGTCACTCCCCCACTCGGACTCATTCCACTACTTATTGGTCTCTTTCCTCTTCCATCATAAGGCTTAGGACGCATCTGTCCCTTACCTCTTTTCTCACTCAAGCTCTTGTAATAAGCAGTGCTATCCCGACTGTCTTCGTCGTAGATACGACTCTTATTAACCAACTCAGAGAATCTTATAATCTGTTGATACCCAATCGCCTTCTTTATGTCCGGCCTCAAACCATTAACAAACTTAAGGCACTTCGACCTCTCAGCATTAACAGTGTTGTAGTGAGGACAGTATTTGATCAAATCTTGAATTTTAGCCGCATAGAAAGCTACCGAACCACTACCTTGTTTCAATTCCAGGAATTCAACTTCCTTTTTACCACGAACATCCTCTGGAAAATAATTCTCCAAGAATGCATCTCGGAAAATTTCCCAAGTCACCACAACCTGCTCCTCCTCATACCTCTGACTAGCGTTGATCCATCAGTCTTCGGCCTCTTTAATCAGCATGTGTGTTCCGAATTGCACTTTCTGAGCGTCGGTGCAATTCATCACACGAAAGATTTTCTCAATTGCTTTTAACCATTCTTGAGCCTCCACCGGAGCATGCTCTCCCTTGAAGTAGGCGGGTTGTTCTTTTGGAACTTCCCAAGAGCACGGAAAGCATCTTCAGTACCATCATGTGGCGCTTGAGTCGTTTGCGGCATCTGATTTATTGACCCCGCAAGCAACCTCAATGCCTCAGCTAAAGCATCATCATTCCTTCTACCAGCCATCTTCTGAACAACACAGGGTATTGATCGCGTTAGCCACACAATCAAATACAAGGGATTAACAAAATAAGACCTGACAACTGACCGACTATGCTCTGATACCACTATTGTAACACCCCTTCTAAATACCCCAATTAATAGTAAAGATTAAAATCAGAGAATTAAAATTGCACGGAAGGGATGTCACAACACACATCACATTCCAATGTTTTTAAAGAAAAACGGACAGGGTATGTTTGAAAGTATAAGCATTCCAACACAAAACAAACATACAATAAATATTCACTTCATTCTCTCGTGAAAACGCAACGGAGTTTCATAATTTCACATCATCTCCATTTATGGAGGAATCAAAACATAATTCAAGGCATCAAGCCATCATAATTCACATAAGCATTTGTTATCAAGTCTCACATATACAAAACATCATATACACGAATAAGGATTATATACATCATAATCCAAATACAAAATAATCGAGTTCGACACTAAATAAATCCCCCCCATGTGTTACTACCAGAGCATCGACTCGACTCTAATCAAAATAAAACAGATTGCAATCCAATGCATCCGTTAGCTAGCGCCTCGCACTACCGTCCTCGGTACCTGCACAATGCCATTAAAAGCATTGGCCAACAAAAGGGTAAGAATTCAAATAATCGAATAACATGTAATCTTAAGTAAATGAAATGGCAATAAATAAAGCAATACATAATGATCATGTTCATTTTATCACCTGTAGTATCCTTACTCAAGGAATCCATTTCCAACACATTAACCATGTAAACTGATTATCCGAATACTCACATCCTTGGCACATAACCATAATTCAAACAACAACAATATTGGCACTTAATCAAACACATCAACACACATACATAACATGCACAAATATACATGAGACTCACAACACGACTCAACGTATATGAATGGGGTACCGACTCGTGGACCCAACGTTCCACCACCTATGTTTCCCTTCCGGATCATGGTCACTACGTCTTTTCCCATAATAGGGTCACCGTCTAGATATTGTGGACCCAACGTTCCACCACCTATATTTCCCTTCCGGATCAAGGTCACTACGTCTTTTCCCACAATAGGGTCACCGTCTAGATATTGTGGACCCAATGTTCCACCACCTATATTTCCCTTCCGGATCAAGGTCACTACGTCTTTTCCCATAATAGGGTCACCGTCTAGATATTGTGGACCCAATGTTCCACCACCTATATTTCCCTTCCGGATCAAGGTCACTACGTCTTTTCCCACAATAGGGTCACCGTCTAGATATTGTGGACCCAATGTTCCACCACCTATATTTCCCTTCCGGATCAAGGTCACTACGTCTTTTCCCACAATAGGGTCACCGTCTAGATATTGTGGACCCAATGTTCCACCACCTATATTTCCCTTCCGGATCAAGGTCACTACGTCTTTTCCCACAATAGGGTCACCGTCTATAAAATCATGTGAACCCACAGTTTCACTGTCTCTGTTTCAAGACCAACCATGCCATGAAATGTACAATATAACCAATGCATGCAATTAAGATTCACAATAATCTTAACATACACATACCATCAAATCCAGCCAATGGAACATCAACTATTGTACATGCATGCATACATATAATTTAACAATCACAACGTCAAGTAAAATGTATACAAACAAGTTACTTACTCAACCAAAACATAAACCATCAACTATCAAACAATTCCAAATCGGAAAATCGGAACACAATTGGGTTCCAAAGGAAGTGCGAAAAATCAGAATTTTGGAGGCTACAGAAGCATCAACACGGGCACCCGTGTGCATCAACACGGCCCTTGTGGAAAAGCCACCAGAAAGTGCAAAAATTGCCAAAGTCAGAGCATCAACACGGGCACCCGTGTGCATCAACACGGCCCGTGTGGATGGACCTGCGTGAAAACTTCATTCTTTTGAGTTTTTCTTATTCTACCACCATGGTTTTCTTTCCCATTCAATACTCTTAATTTCTACAAGCTAGCACCTAATACACTCACAAACCATACTCTTAATCCAACTTTTCTAAACCATTCCAACAATCAACCAACAAAACCCTATAAATCAACTATCAATTTGACCCCCAAATCCAAAATATATCTATCAAAACCTAACAATATAAGATGGAGAATCAAACCCCTTACCTTGGTGTGGGTTTTCTTGAAACAAGATGATGAAGATGTTGCAACTCCAAACCTAGCTTTCTTTCTTCTCTTCTCCTCTTTCTCTCCTCTTTTCTTTCTTCTTTCTCTTCTTTCCAACTACTCTTACTAACTCTCCTTTTCTATTTTATAAAACTATCCTTCTACTACTAACTTTCCTCCCTCTATCTTTCTAAAATTATAATTTGGCCCCAACAATTATTTAATTCAAATTATAATATATAACCCTATTAAACAATATTACACTAAATAATATTTATTCTATATAAACCTAATCATGCCAATTAATCAAACAAAGTCAAATATTACTACACACCAAATTAATATTATTCAAAATAATATTTCGACATAATAAATATTTTTATTTCATATTACCCAATTAATATTTTAATCGATATCAATTGAATATATTTCTCAAAATAGATATAATTTAATAGTTTTGGAAAATAATTAATGAAATAATATTTAAATATAAACGGCGTGTTACAGATGGTAACCTTGTCATTATGGAAGATAGTTCATTGGCGAGATTTTGTTGGTTCAATGGATGGCAGCCTTGTCAATATGGAAGGTATTTCGTTGATGAGATTTTGTTACTCCGATGGATGGTAGCCTTGTCATTATGGAAGGAAGTTTGTTGTTGATATTTTGTTAATTTAATGGATGGTAGCCTTGTAATTATGGAAGGTAGTTCATTGTTGAGATTTTGTTACTCCATTGGATGGTAGCCTTGTCATTATGGAACATAGTTCGTTGTTGGGATTTTGTCATTTTAATGGATGGTAGCCTTGTCATTATGGAAGGTTGTTCGTTGTTGAGATTTTGTTACTCCAATGGATGGTAACCTTGTCATTATGGAAGGTAGTTCATTGTTGAGATTTTGTTAGTTCAATGGATGGTAGCCTTGTCAATATGGAAGGTAGTTCCTTGTTGAGATTTTGTTACTCCGATGGATGGCAGACTTGTCATTATGGAAGGAAGTTTGTTGTTGATATTTTGTTAATTTAATGGATGGTAGCCTTGTAATTATGGAAGATAGTTCATTATTGAGATTTTGTTACTACATTGGATGGTAGCCTTGTCATTATGGAAGGTAAATTGTTGTTGATACTTTTCCTATTCCAATGGATGGTAGTTATGTCTTTATGGAAGGTAGTTCATTGTTGATATTTTGTTACTCTAATGGATGGTAGCGATGTCCTTATAGAAGGTAGTTCTTTGTTGATATTTTGTTACTCTAATGGATGGTAGCCTTGTCATTACGGAAGGTAGTTCCTTGTTGAGATTTTGTTACTCTATTGGATGGTAGCCTTGTCATTATGGAAGGTAAATCACTGTTGAGATTTTTTTACTCCAATGGATGGTAGCGATGTCCTTATGGAAGGTAGTTCGTTGTTGATATTTTGTTACTCCATTGGATTGTAGCCTTGTCATTACGGAAGGTAGTTTGTTGTTGAGATTTTGGTACTCCAATGGATGGTAGCCTTGTCATTATGGAAGGTAGTTCGTTGTTGATATTTTTTTACTCCAATGGATTGTAGCCTTGACATTATTGAAGGAAGTTCGCTATTGAGATTTTGTTATTCCATTGGATGGTAGCCTTGTCATTATGGTAGGTAGTTCGTTCTTGGGATTTTGTTAATCTAATGGATGGTAGCCTTGTCATTACGGAAGGTAGTTCATTGTTGAGTTTTTGTTACTCTAATAGATGGTAGCGTTGTCATTACAGAAGGTAGTTCGTTATTGAAATTTTGTTACTCTAACGGATGGTACCCTTGTCATTATGGAAGGTAGTTCATTGTTGGGATTTTGTTACTCTAATGGATGGTAGCCTTGTCATTATGGAAGGTAGTTCTTTGTTGAGATTTTGTTACTCCAATGGATGGTAGCCTTGTCATTATGGAAGGTAGTTCACTGTTGAGATTTTGTTACTCCAATGGATGGTAGCCTTGTCGTTATGGAAGGTAGTTCGTTCTTGATATTTTGTTACTCTGATGGATGGTAGCCTTGTCATTACGGAAGGTAGTTCGTTGTTGAGATTTTGTAACTACAATGGATTGTAACCTTATCATTATGGAAGGTAGTTCATTGTTGAGATTTTGTTAGTTCAATGGATGGTAGCCTTGTCAATATGGAAGGTAGTTCGTGGTTGAGATTTTGTTACTCCGGTGGATGGTAGCCTTGTCATTATGGAAGGAAGTTTTTTGTTGATATTTTGTTAATTTAATGGATGGTAACCTTGTAATTATGGAAGGTAGTTCATTGTTGAGATTTTGTTACTCCATTGGATGGTAGCCTTATCATTATGGAAGGTAGTTCGTTGTTGGGATTTTGTCATTTTAATGGATGGTAGCCTTGTCATTATGGAAGGTTGTTCGTTGTTGAGATTTTGTTACTCCAATGGATGGTAACCTTGTCATTATGGAAGGTAGTTCGTTGTTGAGATTTCGTTAGTTCAATGGATGGTAGCCTTGTTAATATGGAAGCTAGTTCGTTGTTGAGATTTTGTTACTCCAATGGATGGTAGCCTTGTCATTATGGAAGGAAGTTCGTTGTTGATATTTTGTTAATTTAATGGATGGTAGCCTTGTAATTATGGAAAATAGTTCGTTGTTGTAATTTTGTTACTCCATTGGATTGTAGCCTTGTCATTATGGAAGGTAAATTGTTGTTGATAATTTTGCTACTCCAATGGATGGTAGTTACGTCCTTATGGAAGGTATTTCATTGTTAATATTTTGTTACTCTAATGGATGGTAGTGATGTCCTTATAAAAGGTAGTTCGTTGTTGATATTTTGTTACTCTAATGGATGGTAGTGTTGTCATTACGGAATTTAGTTCGTTGTTGAGATTTTGTTACTCTATTGGATGGTAGCCTTGTCATTACAGAAGGTAAATCATTGTTGAGATTTTTTTACTCCAATGGATGGTAGCGATGTCCTTATGGAAGGTAGTTCGTTGTTGATATTTTGTTACTCCATTTGATTGTAGCCTTGTCATTACAGAAGGTAGTTTGTTGTTGAGATTTTATTACTCCAATGGATGGTAGCCTTGTCATTATGGAAGGTATTTCGCTGTTGTGATTTTGGTACTCAAATGGATGGTAGCCTTGTCATTATGGAAGGTAGTTCGTTGTTGAGATTTTGTTACTCCAATGGATTGTAGCCTTGTCATTATTGAAGGTAGTTCGCTATTGAGATTTTGTTACTCCATTGGACGGTAGCCTTGTAATTATGGAAGGTAGTTCATTGTTGTGATTTTGTTAATACAATGGATGGTAGACTTGTCATACTGGAATGTAGTTTGTTGTTGAGATTTTTTTACTCTAATGGATGGTAGCATTGTCATTACGGAAGGTACATCATTGTTGAGTTTTTGTTACTCTAATAGATGGTAGCGTTGTCATTACGAAAGGTAGTTCGTTGTTGAGATTTTGTTACTCTAATGGATGGTACCCTTGTCATTATGGAAGGTAGTTCGTTTTTGATATTTTGTTACTCTGGTAGATGGTAGCCTTGTCATAACGGAAGGTAGTTCGTTGTTGAGATTTTATTAGTTCAATGGATGGTAGCCTTGTCAATATGGAAGGTTGTTCGTTATTGAGATTTTGTTACTCCAATGGATGGTAACCTTGTCATTATGGAAGGTAGTTCATTGTTGACATTTTGTTAGTTCAATGGATGGTAGCCTTGTCAATATGGAAGGTAGTTCGTTATTGAGATTTTGTTACTCCGATGGATGGTAGCCTTGTCATTATGGAAGAAAGTCCGTTGTTGATATTTTGTTAATTTATTGGATGGTAGCCTTGTAATTATGGAAGGTAGTTCATTGTTGAGATTTTGTTACTCCATTGGATGGTAGCCTTGTCATTATGGAAGGTAGTTCGTTGTTGGGATTTTGTTATTTTAATGGATGGTAGCTTTGTCATTATGGAAGGTTGTTCGTTGTTGAGATTTTGTTACTCCAATGGATGGTAACCTTGTCATTATGGAAGGTAGTTTGTTGTTGTGATTTTGTTAGTTCAATGGATGGTAGCCTTGTCAATATGGAAGGTAGTTCGTTGTTGAGATTTTGTTACTCCGATGGATGGTAGCCTTGTCATTATGGAAGGAAGTTTGTTGTTAATATTTTGTTAATTTAATGGATGATAGCCTTGTAATTATGGAAGGTAGTTCATTGTTGAGATTTTGTTACTCCATTGGATGGTAGCCTTATCATTATGGAAGGTAGTTCGTTGTTAGGATTTTGTCATTTTAATGGATGGTTGCCTTGTCATTATGGAAGGTTGTTCGTTGTTGAGATTTTGTTACTCCAATGGATGGTAACCTTGTCATTATGGAAGATAGTTCATTGGTGAGATTTTGTTGGTTCAATGGATTGTTGCCTTGTCAATATGGAAGGTAGTTCCTTGTTGAGATTTTGTTACTCCGATGGATGGTAGCCTTGTCATTATGGAAGGAAGTTTGTTGTTGATATTTTGTTAATTTAATGGATGGTAGCCTTATAATTATGGAAGGTAGTTCATTGTTGAGATTTTGTTACTCCATTGGATGGTAGCCTTGTCATTATGGAAGGTAAATTGTTGTTGATACTTTAGCTACTCCAATGGATGGTAGTTATGTCTTTATGGAAGGTAGTTCATTGTTGATATTTTGTTACTCTAATGGATGGTAGCGATGTCCTTATGGAAGGTAGTTCGTTGTTGATATTTTGTTACTCTAAGGGATGGTAGCCTTGTCATTACGAAAGGTAGTTCGTTGTTGAGATTTTGTTACTCTATTGGATGGTAGCCTTGTCATTATGGAAGGTAAATCATTGTTGAGATTTTTTTACTCCAATGGATGGTAGCGATGTCCTTATGGAAGGTAGTTCGTTGTTGATATTTTGTTACTCCATTGGATTGTAGCCTTGTCATTACGGAAGGTAGTTTGTTGTTGAGATTTTGGTACTCCAATGGATGGTAGCCTTGTCATTATGGAAGGTAGTTCGTTGTTGTGATTTTTTTACTCAAATGGATTGTAGCCTTGTCATTATGGAAGGTAGTTCGTTGTTGATATTTTTTTACTCCAATGGATTGTAGCCTTGACATTATTGAAGGAAGTTCGCTATTGAGATTTTGTTACTCCATTGGATGGTAGCCTTGTCATTATGGTAGGTAGTTCGTTGTTGTGATTTTGTTACTCAAATGGATTATAGCCTTGTCATTATGGAAGGTAGTTCGTTGTTGATATTTTTTTACTCCAATGGATTGTAGCCTTGACATTATTGAAAGAAGTTCGCTATTGAGATTTTGTTACTCCATTGGATGGTAGCCTTGTCATTATTGTAGGTAGTTTGTTTTTTTGATTTTGTTACTACAATGGATGGTAGCCTTGTCATAATGGAATGTAGTTCGTTGTTGGGATTTTGTTACTCTAATGGATGGTAGCCTTGTCATTACGGAAGGTAGTTCATTGTTGAGTTTTTGTTACTCTAATAGATGGTAGCGTTGTCATTACAGAAGGTAGTTCGTTATTGAAATTTTGTTACTCTAACGGATGGTACCCTTGTCATTATGGAAGGTAGTTCATTGTTGGGATTTTGTTACTCTAATGGATGATAGCCTTGTCATTATGGAAGGTTGTTCTTTGTTGAGATTTTGTTACTCCAATGGATGGTAGCCTTGTCCTTATGGAAGGTAGTTCATTTTTGATATTTTGTTACTCTGATGGAGGGTAGCCTTGTCATTACGGAAGGTAGTTTGTTGTTGAGATTTTGGTACTCCAATGGATGGTAGCCTTGTCATTATGGAAGGTAGTCCGTTGTTGTGATTTTGTTACTCAAATGGATTGTAGCCTTGTCATTATGGAAGGTAGTTCGTTGTTGATATTTTTTTACTCCAATGGATTGTAGCCTTGACATTATTGAAGGAAGTTCGCTATTGAGATTTTGTTACTCCATTGGATGGTAGCCTTGTCATTATGGTAGGTAGTTCGTTGTTGTGATTTTGTTACTCAAATGGATTGTAGCCTTGTCATTATGGAAGGTAGTTCGTTGTTGATATTTTTTTACTCCAATGGATTGTAGCCTTGACATTATTGAAAGAAGTTCCCTATTGAGATTTTGTTACTCCATTGGATGGTAGCCTTGTCATTATTATAGGTAGTTCGTTGTTGTGATTTTGTTACTACAATGGATGGTAGCCTTGTCATAATGGAATGTAGTTCGTTGTTGGGATTTTGTTACTCTAATGGATGGTAGCCTTGTCATTACGGAAGGTAGTTCATTGTTGAGTTTTTGTTACTCTAATAGATGGTAGCGTTGTCATTACAGAAGGTAGTTCGTTATTTAAATTTTGTTACTCTAACGGATGGTACCCTTGTCATTATGGAAGGTAGTTCATTGTTGGGATTTTGTTACTCTAATGGATGGTAGCCTTGTCATTATGGAAGGTAGTTCTTTGTTGAGATTTTGTTACTCCAATGGATGGTAGCCTTGTCCTTATGGAAGGTAGTTCACTGTTGAGATTTTGTTACTCCAATGGATGGTAGCCTTGTCGTTATGGAAGGTAGTTCGTTTTTGATATTTTGTTACTCTGATGGATGGTAGCCTTGTCATTACCGAAGGTAGTTCGTTGTTGAGATTTTGTAACTCCATTGGATTGTAACCTTGTAATTATGGAAGGTAGTTCATTGTTGAGATTTTGTTAGTTCAATGGATGGTAGCCTTGTCATTATGGAAGGAAGTTTGTTGTTGATATTTTGTTAATTTAATGGATGGTAGCCTTGTCATTATGGAAGGTAGTTCGTTGTTGATATTTTTTTACTCCAATCGATTGTAGCCTTGACATTATTGAAGGAAGTTCGCTATTGAGATTTTGTTACTCCATTGGATGGTAGCCTTGTCACTATGGTAGGTAGTTCGTTCTTGGGATTTTGTTAATCTAATGGATGGTAGCCTTGTCATTACGGAAGGTAGTTCATTGTTGAGTTTTTGTTACTCTAATAGATGGTAGCGTTGTCATTACAGAAGGTAGTTCGTTATTGAAATTTTGTTACTCTAACGGATGGTACCCTTGTCATTATGGAAGGTAGTTCATTGTTGGGATTTTGTTACTCTAATGGATGGTAGCCTTGTCATTATGGAAGGTAGTTCTTTGTTGAGATTTTGTTACTCCAATGGATGGTAGCCTTGTCATTATGGAAGGTAGTTCACTGTTGAGATTTTGTTACTCCAATGGATGGTAGCCTTGTCGTTATGGAAGGTAGTTCGTTCTTGATATTTTGTTACTCTGATGGATGGTAGCCTTGTCATTACGGAAGGTAGTTTGTTGTTGAGATTTTGTAACTACAATGGATTATAACCTTGTCATTATGGAAGGTAGTTCATTGTTGAGATTTTGTTAGTTCAATGGATGGTAGCCTTGTCAATATGCAAGGTAGTTCGTGGTTGAGATTTTGTTACTCCGGTGGATGGTAGCCTTGTCATTATGGAAGGAAGTTTTTTGTTAATATTTTGTTAATTTAATGGATGGTAACCTTGTAATTATGGAAGGTAGTTCATTGTTGAGATTTTGTTACTCCATTGGATGGTAGCCTTGTCATTATGGAAGGTAGTTCGTTGTTGGGATTTTGTCATTTTAATGGATGGTAGCCTTGTCATTATGGAAGGTTGTTCGTTGTTGAGATTTTGTTACTCCAATGGATGGTAACCTTGTCATTATGGAAGGTAGTTCGTTGTTGAGATTTCGTTAGTTCAATGGATGGTAGCCTTGTTAATATGGAAGCTAGTTCGTTGTTGAGATTTTGTTACTCCAATGGATGGTAGCCTTGTCATTATGGAAGGAAGTTCGTTGTTGATATTTTGTTAATTTAATGGATGGTAGCCTTGTAATTATGGAAAATAGTTCGTTGTTGTAATTTTGTTACTCCATTGGATTGTAGCCTTGTCATTATGGAAGGTAAATTGTTGTTGATAATTTTGCTACTCCAATGGATGGTAGTTACGTCCTTATGGAAGGTATTTCATTGTTAATATTTTGTTACTCTAATGGATGGTAGCGATGTCCTTATAAAAGGTAGTTCGTTGTTGATATTTTGTTACTCTAATGGATGGTAGCGTTGTCATTACGGAATTTAGTTCGTTGTTGAGATTTTGTTACTCTATTGGATGGTAGCCTTGTCATTACGGAAGGTAAATCATTGTTGAGATTTTTTTACTCCAATGGATGGTAGCGATGTCCTTATGGAAGGTAGTTCGTTGTTGATATTTTGTTACTCCATTTGATTGTAGCCTTGTCATTACAGAAGGTAGTTTGTTGTTGAGATTTTATTACTCCAATGTATGGTAGCCTTGTCATTATGGAAGGTATTTCGCTGTTGTGATTTTGTTACTCAAATGGATGGTAGCCTTGTCATTATGGAAGGTAGTTCGTTGTTGAGATTTTGTTACTCCAATGGATTGTAGCCTTGTCATTATTGAAGGTAGTTCGCTATTGAGATTTTGTTACTCCATTGGACGGTAGCCTTGTAATTATGGAAGGTAGTTCATTGTTGTGATTTTGTTAATACAATGGATGGTAGACTTGTCATACTGGAATGTAGTTTGTTGTTGAGATTTTTTTACTCTAATGGATGGTAGCATTGTCATTACGGAAGGTACATCATTGTTGAGTTTTTGTTACTCTAATAGATGGTAGCGTTGTCATTACGAAAGGTAGTTCGTTGTTGAGATTTTGTTACTCTAATGGATGGTACCCTTGTCATTATGGAAGGTAGTTCGTTTTTGATATTTTGTTACTCTGGTAGATGGTAGCCTTGTCATAACGGAAGGTAGTTCGTTGTTGAGATTTTATTAGTTCAATGGATGGTAGCCTTGTCAATATGGAAGGTTGTTCGTTATTGAGATTTTGTTACTCCAATGGATGGTAACCTTGTCATTATGGAAGGTAGTTCATTGTTGAGATTTTGTTAGTTCAATGGATGGTAGCCTTGTCAATATGGAAGGTAGTTCGTTGTTGAGATTTTGTTACTCCGATGGATGGTAGCCTTGTCATTATGGAAGAAAGTCCGTTGTTGATATTTTGTTAATTTATTGGATGGTAGCCTTGTAATTATGGAAGGTAGTTCATTGTTGAGATTTTGTTACTCCATTGGATGGTAGCCTTGTCATTATGGAAGGTAGTTCCTTGTTGGGATTTTGTCATTTTAATGGATGGTAGCCTTGTCATTATGGAAGGTTGTTCGTTGTTGAGATTTTGTTACTCCAATGGATGGTAACCTTGTCATTATGGAAGGTAGTTCGTTGTTGAGATTTCGTTAGTTCAATGGATGGTAGCCTTGTTAATATGGAAGCTAGTTCGTTGTTGAGATTTTGTTACTCCAATGGATGGTAGCCTTGTCATTATGGAAGGAAGTTCGTTGTTGATATTTTGTTAATTTAATGGATGGTAGCCTTGTAATTATGGAAAATAGTTCGTTGTTGTAATTTTGTTACTCCATTGGATTGTAGCCTTGTCATTATGGAAGGTAAATTGTTGTTGATAATTTTGCTACTCCAATGGATGGTAGTTACGTCCTTATGGAAGGTATTTCATTGTTAATATTTTGTTACTCTAATGGATGGTAGTGATGTCCTTATAAAAGGTAGTTCGTTGTTGATATTTTGTTACTCTAATGGATGGTAGCGTTGTCATTACGGAATTTAGTTCGTTGTTGAGATTTTGTTACTCTATTGGATGGTAGCCTTGTCATTACGGAAGGTAAATCATTGTTGAGATTTTTTTACTCCAATGGATGGTAGCGATGTCCTTATGGAAGGTAGTTCGTTGTTGATATTTTGTTACTCCATTTGATTGTAGCCTTGTCATTACAGAAGGTAGTTTGTTGTTGAGATTTTATTACTCCAATGGATGGTAGCCTTGTCATTATGGAAGGTATTTCGCTGTTGTGATTTTGTTACTCAAATGGATGGTAGCCTTGTCATTATGGAAGGTAGTTCGTTGTTGAGATTTTGTTACTCCAATGGATTGTAGCCTTGTCATTATTGAAGGTAGTTCGCTATTGAGATTTTGTTACTCCATTGGACGGTAGCCTTGTAATTATGGAAGGTAGTTCATTGTTGTGATTTTGTTAATACAATGGATGGTAGACTTGTCATACTGGAATGTAGTTTGTTGTTGAGATTTTTTTACTCTAATGGATGGTAGCATTGTCATTACGGAAGGTACATCATTGTTGAGTTTTTGTTACTCTAATAGATGGTAGCGTTGTCATTACGAAAGGTAGTTCGTTGTTGAGATTTTGTTACTCTAATGGATGGTACCCTTGTCATTATGGAAGGTAGTTCGTTTTTGATATTTTTTTACTCTGGTAGATGGTAGCCTTGTCATAACGGAAGGTAGTTCGTTGTTGAGATTTTATTAGTTCAATGGATGGTAGCCTTGTCAATATGGAAGGTTGTTCGTTATTGAGATTTTGTTACTCCAATGGATGGTAACCTTGTCATTATGGAAGGTAGTTCATTGTTGAGATTTTGTTAGTTCAATGGATGGTAGCCTTGTCAATATGGAAGGTAGTTCGTTGTTGAGATTTTGTTACTCCGATGGATGGTAGCCTTGTCATTATGGAAGAAAGTCCGTTGTTGATATTTTGTTAATTTATTGGATGGTAGCCTTGTAATTATGGAAGGTAGTTCATTGTTGAGATTTTGTTACTCCATTGGATGGTAGCCTTGTCATTATGGAAGGTAGTTCGTTGTTGGGATTTTGTTATTTTAATGGATGGTAGCTTTGTCATTATGGAAGGTTGTTCGTTGTTGAGATTTTGTTACTCCAATGGATGGTAACCTTGTCATTATGGAAGGTAGTTCGTTGTTGTGATTTTGTTAGTTCAATGGATGGTAGCCTTGTCAATATGGAAGGTAGTTCGTTGTTGAGATTTTGTTACTTCGATGGATGGTAGCTTTGTCATTATGGAAGGAAGTTTGTTGTTAATATTTTGTTAATTTAATGGATGATAGCCTTGTAATTATGGAAGGTAGTTCATTGTTGAGATTTTGTTACTCCATTGGATGGTAGCCTTATCATTATGGAAGGTAGTTCGTTGTTAGGATTTTGTCATTTTAATGGATGGTAGCCTTGTCATTATGGAAGGTTGTTCGTTGTTGAGATTTTGTTACTCCAATGGATGGTAACCTTGTCATTATGGAAGATAGTTCATTGGTGAGATTTTGTTGGTTCAATGGATTGTAGCCTTGTCAATATGGAAGGTAGTTCCTTGTTGAGATTTTGTTACTCCGATGGATGGTAGCCTTGTCATTATGGAAGGAAGTTTGTTGTTGATATTTTGTTAATTTAATGGATGGTAGCCTTATAATTATGGAAGGTAGTTCATTGTTGAGATTTTGTTACTCCATTGGATGGTAGCCTTGTCATTATGGAAGGTAAATTGTTGTTGATACTTTAGCTACTCCAATGGATGGTAGTTATGTCTTTATGGAAGGTAGTTCATTGTTGATATTTTGTTACTCTAATGGATGGTAGCGATGTCCTTATGGAAGGTAGTTCGTTGTTGATATTTTGTTACTCTAAGGGATGGTAGCCTTGTCATTACGAAAGGTAGTTCGTTGTTGAGATTTTGTTACTCTATTGGATGGTAGCCTTGTCATTATGGAAGGTAAATCATTGTTGAGATTTTTTTACTCCAATGGATGGTAGCGATGTCCTTATGGAAGGTAGTTCGTTGTTGATATTTTGTTACTCCATTGGATTGTAGCCTTGTCATTACGGAAGGTAGTTTGTTGTTGAGATTTTGGTACTCCAATGGATGGTAGCCTTGTCATTATGGAAGGTAGTTCGTTGTTGTGATTTTGTTACTCAAATGGATTGTAGCCTTGTCATTATGGAAGGTAGTTCGTTGTTGATATTTTTTTACTCCAATGGATTGTAGCCTTGACATTATTGAAGGAAGTTCGCTATTGAGATTTTGCTACTCCAATGGATGGTAGTTCGTTGTTGATATTTTGTTACTCTAATGGATGGTAGCGTTGTCATTACGGAATTTAGTTCGTTGTTGAGATTTTGTTACTCTATTGGATGGTAGCCTTGTCATTACGGAAGGTAAATCATTGTTGAGATTTTTTTACTCCAATGGATGGTAGCGATGTCCTTATGGAAGGTAGTTCGTTGTTGATATTTTGTTACTCCATTTGATTGTAGCCTTGTCATTACAGAAGGTAGTTTGTTGTTGAGATTTTGTTACTCCAATGGATGGTAGCCTTGTCATTATGGAAGGTATTTCGTTGTTGTGATTTTGTTACTCAAATGGATGGTAGCCTTGTCATTATGGATGGTAGTTTGTTGTTGAGATTTTGTTCCTCCAATGGATTGTAGCCTTGTCATTATTGAAGGTAGTTCGCTATTGAGATTTTGTTACTCCATTGGACGGTAGCCTTGTAATTATGGAAGGTAGTTCATTGTTGTGATTTTGTTAATACAATGGATGGTAGACTTTTCATAATGGAATGTAGTTTGTTGTTGAGATTTTGTTACTCTAATGGATGGTAGCCTTGTCATTACGGTAGGTAGTTCATTGTTGAGTTTTTGTTACTCTAATAGATGGTAGCGTTGTCATTACGAAAGGTAGTTCGTTGTTGAGATTTTGTTACTCCATTGGATGGTAGCCTTGTCATTATGGAAGGTAAATTGTTGTTGATACTTTTGCTACTCCAATGGATGGTAGTTGTGTCTTTATGGAAGGTAGTTCATTGTTGATATTTTGTTACTCTAATGGATGGTAGCGATGTCCTTATGGAAGGTAGTTCGTTGTTGATATTTTGTTACTCTAAGGGATGGTAGCCTTGTCATTACGGAAGGTAGTTCGTTGTTGAGATTTTGTTACTCTATTGGATGGTAGCCTTGTCATTATGGAAGGTAAATCATTGTTGAGATTTTTTTACTCCAATGGATGGTAGCGATGTCCTTATGGAAGGTAGTTTGTTGTTGATATTTTGTTACTCCATTGGATTGTAGCCTTGTCATTACGGAAGGTAGTTTGTTGTTGAGATTTTGGTACTCCAATGGATGGTAGCCTTGTCATTATGGAAGGTAGTTCGTTGTTGTGATTTTGTTACTCAAATGGATTGTAGCCTTGTCATTATGGAAGGTAGTTCGTTGTTGATATTTTTTTACTCCAATGGATTGTAGCCTTGACATTATTGAAGGAAGTTCGCTATTGAGATTTTGTTACTCCATTGGATGGTAGCCTTGTCATTATGGTAGGTAGTTCGTTGTTGTGATTTTGTTACTCAAACGGATTGTAGCCTTGTCATTATGGAAGGTAGTTCGTTGTTGATATTTTTTTACTCCAATGGATTGTAGCCTTGACATTATTGAAAGAAGTTCGCTATTGAGATTTTGTTACTCCATTGGATGGTAGCCTTGTCATTATTATAGGTAGTTTGTTGTTGTGATTTTGTTACTACAATGGATGGTAGCCTTGTCATAATGGAATGTAGTTCGTTGTTGGGATTTTGTTACTCTAATGGATGGTAGCCTTGTCATTACGGAAGGTAGTTCATTGTTGAGTTTTTGTTACTCTAATAGATGGTAGCGTTGTCATTACAGAAGGTAGTTCGTTATTGAAATTTTGTTACTCTAACGGATGGTACCCTTGTCATTATGGAAGGTAGTTCATTGTTGGGATTTTGTTACTCTAATGGATGGTAGCCTTGTCATTATGGAAGGTTGTTCTTTGTTGAGATTTTGTTACTCCAATGGATGGTAGCCTTGTCCTTATGGAAGGTAGTTCGTTTTTGATATTTTGTTACTCTGATGGAGGGTAGCCTTGTCATTACGGAAGGTAGTTTGTTGTTGAGATTTTGGTACTCCAATGGATGGTAGCCTTGTCATTATGGAAGGTAGTTCGTTGTTGTGATTTTGTTACTCAAATGGATTGTAGCCTTGTCATTATAGAAGGTAGTTCGTTGTTGATATTTTTTTACTCCAATGGATTGTAGCCTTGACATTATTGAAGGAAGTTCGCTATTGAGATTTTGTTACTCCATTGGATGGTAGCCTTGTCATTATGGTAGGTAGTTCGTTGTTGTGATTTTGTTACTCAAATGGATTGTAGCCTTGTCATTATGGAAGGTAGTTCGTTGTTGATATTTTTTTACTCCAATGGATTGTAGCCTTGACATTATTGAAAGAAGTTCTCTATTGAGATTTTGTTACTCCATTGGATGGTAGCCTTGTCATTATTGTAGGTAGTTCGTTGTTGTGATTTTGTTACTACAATGGATGGTAGCCTTGTCATAATGGAATGTAGTTCGTTGTTGGGATTTTGTTACTCTAATGGATGGTAGCCTTGTCATTACGGAAGGTAGTTCATTGTTGAGTTTTTGTTACTCTAATAGATGGTAGCGTTGTCATTACAGAAGGTAGTTCGTTATTTAAATTTTGTTACTCTAACGGATGGTACCCTTGTCATTATGGAAGGTAGTTCATTGTTGGGATTTTGTTACTCTAATGGATGGTAGCCTTGTCATTATGGAAGGTAGTTCTTTGTTGAGATTTTGTTACTCCAATGGATGGTAGCCTTGTCCTTATGGAAGGTAGTTCGTTTTTGATATTTTGTTACTCTGATGGATGGTAGCCTTGTCATTACCGAAGGTAGTTCGTTGTTGAGATTTTGTAACTCCATTGGATTGTAACCTTGTAATTATGGAAGGTAGTTCATTGTTGAGATTTTGTTAGTTCAATGGATGGTAGCCTTGTCATTATGGAAGGAAGTTTGTTGTTGATACTTTGTTAATTTAATGGATGGTAGCCTTGTAATTATGGAAGGTAGTTCATTGTTGAGATTTTGTTACTCCATTGGATGGTAGCCTTGTCATTATGGAAGGTAGTTCGTTGTTGGGATTTTGTCATTTTAATGGATGGTAGCCTTGTCATTATGGAAGGTTGTTCGTTGTTGAGATTTTGTTACTCCAATGGATGGTAACCTTGTCATTATGGAAGGTAGTTCATTGTTGAGATTTCGTTAGTTCAATGGATGGTAGCCTTGTTAATATGGAAGCTAGTTCGTTGTTGAGATTTTGTTACTCCAATGGATGGTAGCCTTGTCATTATGGAAGGAAGTTTGTTGTTGATATTTTGTTAATTTAATGGATGGTAGCCTTGTAATTATGGAAGATAGTTCATTGTTGTGATTTTGTTACTCCATTGGATGGTAGCCTTGTCATTATGGAAGGTAAATTGTTGTTGATAATTTTGCTACTCCAATGGATGGTAGTTACGTCCTTATGGAAGGTATTTCATTGTTAATATTTTGTTACTCTAATGGATGGTAGTGATGTCCTTATGGAAGGTAGTTCGTTGTTGATATTTTGTTACTCTAATGGATGGTAGCGTTGTCATTACGGAATTTAGTTCGTTGTTGAGATTTTGTTACTCTATTGGATGGTAGCCTTGTCATTACGGAAGGTAAATCATTGTTGAGATTTTTTTACTCCAATGGATGGTAGCGATGTCCTTATGGAAGGTAGTTCGTTGTTGATATTTTGTTACTCCATTTGATTGTAGCCTTGTCATTACAGAAGGTAGTTTGTTGTTGAGATTTTGTTACTCCAATGGATGGTAGCCTTGTCATTATGGAAGGTATTTCGTTGTTGTGATTTTGTTACTCAAATGGATGGTAGCCTTGTCATTATGGAAGGTAGTTTGTTGTTGAGATTTTGTTCCTCCAATGGATTGTAGCCTTGTCATTATTGAAGGTAGTTCGCTATTGAGATTTTGTTACTCCATTGGACGGTAGCCTTGTAATTATGGAAGGTAGTTCATTGTTGTGATTTTGTTAATACAATGGATGGTAGACTTTTCATAATGGAATGTAGTTTGTTGTTGAGATTTTGTTACTCTAATGGATGGTAGCCTTGTCATTACGGTAGGTAGTTCATTGATGAGTTTTTGTTACTCTAATAGATGATAGCGTTGTCATTACGAAAGGTAGTTCGTTGTTGAGATTTTGTTACTCCATTGGATGGTAGCCTTGTCATTATGGAAGGTAAATTGTTGTTGATACTTTTGCTACTCCAATGGATGGTAGTTGTGTCTTTATGGAAGGTAGTTCGTTGTTGATATTTTGTTACTCTAATGGATGGTAGCGATGTCCTTATGGAAGGTAGTTCGTTGTTGATATTTTGTTACTCTAAGGGATGGTAGCCTTGTCATTACGGAAGGTAGTTCGTTGTTGAGATTTTGTTACTCTATTGGATGGTAGCCTTGTCATCATGGAAGGTAAATCATTGTTGAGATTTTTTTACTCCAATGGATGGTAGCGATGTCCTTATGGAAGGTAGTTCGTTGTTGATATTTTGTTACTCCATTGGATTGTAGCCTTGTCATTACGGAAGGTAGTTTGTTGTTGAGATTTTGGTACTCCAATGGATGGTAGCCTTGTAATTATGGAAGGTAGTTCGTTGTTGTGATTTTGTTACTCAAATGGATTGTAGCCTTGTCATTATGGAAGGTAGTTCGTTGTTGATATTTTTTTACTCCAATGGATTGTAGCCTTGACATTATTGAAGGAAGTTCGCTATTGAGATTTTGTTACTCCATTGGATGGTAGCCTTGTCATTATGGTAGGTAGTTTGTTGTTGTGATTTTGTTACTCAAATGGATTGTAGCCTTGTCATTATGGAAGGTAGTTCGTTGTTGATATTTTTTTACTCCAATGGATTGTAGCCTTGACATTATTGAAAGAAGTTCGCTATTGAGATTTTGTTACTCCATTGGATGGTAGCCTTGTCATTATTATAGGTAGTTTGTTGTTGTGATTTTGTTACTACAATGGATGGTAGCCTTGTCATAATGGAATGTAGTTCGTTGTTGGGATTTTGTTACTCTAATGGATGGTAGCCTTGTCATTATGGAAGGTAGTTCATTGTTGAGTTTTTGTTACTCTAATAGATGGTAGCGTTGTCATTACAGAAGGTAGTTCGTTATTGAAATTTTGTTACTCTAACGGATGGTACCCTTGTCATTATGGAAGGTAGTTCATTGTTGGGATTTTGTTACTCTAATGGATGGTAGCCTTGTCATTATGGAAGGTTGTTCTTTGTTGAGATTTTGTTACTCCAATGGATGGTAGCCTTGTCATTATGGAAGGTAGTTCGTTTTTGATATTTTGTTACTCTGATGGAGGGTAGCCTTGTCATTACGGAAGGTAGTTTGTTGTTGAGATTTTGGTACTCCAATGGATGGTAGCCTTGTCATTATGGAAGGTAGTTCGTTGTTGTGATTTTGTTACTCAAATGGATTGTAGCCTTGTCATTATGGAAGGTAGTTTGTTGTTGATATTTTTTTACTCCAATGGATTGTAGCCTTGACATTATTGAAGGAAGTTCGCTATTGAGATTTTGTTACTCCATTGGATGGTAGCCTTGTCATTATGGTAGGTAGTTCGTTATTGTGATTTTGTTACTCAAATGGATTGTAGCCTTGTCATTATGGAAGGAAGTTCGTTGTTGATATTTTTTTACTCCAATGGATTGTAGCCTTGACATTATTGAAAGAAGTTCTCTATTGAGATTTTGTTACTCCATTGGATGGTAGCCTTGTCATTATTGTAGGTAGTTCGTTGTTGTGATTTTGTTACTACAATGTATGGTAGCCTTGTCATAATGGAATGTAGTTCGTTGTTGGGATTTTGTTACTCTAATGGATGGTAGCCTTGTCATTATGGAAGGTAGTTCATTGTTGAGTTTTTGTTACTCTAATAGATGGTAGCGTTGTCATTACAGAAGGTAGTTCGTTATTTAAATTTTGTTACTCTAACGGATGGTACCCTTGTCATTATGGAAGGTAGTTCATTGTTGGGATTTTGTTACTCTAATGGATGGTAGCCTTGTCATTATGGAAGGTTGTTCTTTGTTGAGATTTTGTTACTCCAATGGATGGTAGCCTTGTCCTTATGGAAGGTAGTTCGTTTTTGATATTTTGTTACTCTGATGGAGGGTAGCCTTGTCATTACGGAAGGTAGTTTGTTGTTGAGATTTTGGTACTCCAATGGATGGTAGCCTTGTCATTATGGAAGGTAGTTCGTTGTTGTGATTTTGTTACTCAAATGGATTGTAGCCTTGTCATTATGGAAGGTAGTTTGTTGTTGATATTTTTTTACTCCAATGGATTGTAGCCTTGACATTATTGAAGGAAGTTCGCTATTGAGATTTTGTTACTCCATTGGATGGTAGCCTTGTCATTATGGTAGGTAGTTCGTTATTGTGATTTTGTTACTCAAATGGATTGTAGCCTTGTCATTATGGAAGGAAGTTCGTTGTTGATATTTTTTTACTCCAATGGATTGTAGCCTAGACATTATTGAAAGAAGTTCTCTATTGAGATTTTGTTACTCCATTGGATGGTAGCCTTGTCATTATTGTAGGTAGTTCGTTGTTGTGATTTTGTTACTACAATGTATGGTAGCCTTGTCATAATGGAATGTAGTTCGTTGTTGGGATTTTGTTACTCTAATGGATGGTAGCCTTGTCATTACGGAAGGTAGTTCATTGTTGAGTTTTTGTTACTCTAATAGATGGTAGCGTTGTCATTACAGAAGGTAGTTCGTTATTTAAATTTTGTTACTCTAACGGATGGTACCCTTGTCATTATGGAAGGTAGTTCATTGTTGGGATTTTGTTACTCTAATGGATGGTAGCCTTGTCATTATGGAAGGTAGTTCTTTGTTGAGATTTTGTTACTCCAATGGATGGTAGCCTTGTCCTTATGGAAGGTAGTTCGTTTTTGATATTTTGTTACTCTGATGGATGGTAGCCTTGTCATTACCAAAGGTAGTTCGTTGTTGAGATTTTGTAACTCCATTGGATTGTAACCTTCTAATTATGGAAGGTAGTTCATTGTTGAGATTTTGTTAGTTCAATGGATGGTAGCCTTGTCATTATGGAAGGAAGTTTGTTGTTGATATTTTTTTAATTTAATGGATGGTAGCCTTGTAATTATGGAAGGTAGTTCATTGTTGAGATTTTGTTACTCCATTGGATGGTAGCCTTGTCATTATGGAAGGTAGTTCGGTGTTGGGATTTTGTCATTTTAATGGATGGTAGCCTTGTCATTATGGAAGGTTGTTCGTTGTTGAGATTTTGTTACTCCAATGGATGGTAACCTTGTCATTATGGAAAGTAGTTCATTGTTGAGATTTCGTTAGTTCAATGGATGGTAGCCTTGTTAATATGGAAGCTAGTTCGTTGTTGAGATTTTGTTACTCCAATGGATGGTAGCCTTGTCATTATGGAAGGAAGTTTGTTGTTGATATTTTGTTAATTTAATGGATGGTAGCCTTGTAATAATGGAAGATAGTTCATTGTTGTCATTTTGTTACTCCATTGGATGGTAGCCTTGTCATTATGGAAGGTAAATTGTTGTTGATAATTTTGCTACTCCAATGGATGGTAGTTACGTCCTTATGGAAGGTATTTCATTGTTAATATTTTGTTACTCTAATGGATGGTAGTGATGTCCTTATGGAAGGTAGTTCGTTGTTGATATTTTGTTACTCTAATGGATGGTAGCGTTGTCATTACGGAATTTAGTTCGTTGTTGAGATTTTGTTACTCTATTGGATGGTAGCCTTGTCATTACGGAAGGTAAATCATTGTTGAGATTTTTTTACTCCAATGGATGGTAGCGATGTCCTTATGGAAGGTAGTTCGTTGTTGATATTTTGTTACTCCATTTGATTGTAGCCTTGTCATTACAGAAGGTAGTTTGTTGTTGAGATTTTGTTACTCCAATGGATGGTAGCCTTGTCATTATGGAAGGTATTTCGTTGTTGTGATTTTGTTACTCAAATGGATGGTAGCCTTGTCATTATGGAAGGTAGTTTGTTGTTGAGATTTTGTTCCTCCAATGGATTGTAGCCTTGTCATTATTGAAGGTAGTTCGCTATTGAGATTTTGTTACTCCATTGGACGGTAGCCTTGTAATTATGGAAGGTAGTTCATTGTTGTGATTTTGTTAATACAATGGATGGTAGACTTTTCATAATGGAATGTAGTTTGTTGTTGAGATTTTGTTACTCTAATGGATGGTAGCCTTGTCATTACGGTAGGTAGTTCATTGTTGAGTTTTTGTTACTCTAATAGATGATAGCATTGTCATTACGAAAGGTAGTTCGTTGTTGAGATTTTGTTACTCCATTGGATGGTAGCCTTGTCATTATGGAAGGTAAATTGTTGTTGATACTTTTGCTACTCCAATGGATGGTAGTTGTGTCTTTATGGAAGGTAGTTCATTGTTGATATTTTGTTACTCTAATGGATGGTAGCGATGTCCTTATGGAAGGTAGTTCGTTGTTGATATTTTGTTACTCTAAGGGATGGTAGCCTTGTCATTACGGAAGGTAGTTCGTTGTTGAGATTTTGTTACTCTATTGGATGGTAGCCTTGACATCATGGAAGGTAAATCATTGTTGAGATTTTTTTACTCCAATGGATGGTAGCGATGTCCTTATGGAAGGTAGTTCGTTGTTGATATTTTGTTACTCCATTGGATTGTAGCCTTGTCATTACGGAAGGTAGTTTGTTGTTGAGATTTTGGTACTCCAATGGATGGTTGCCTTGTCATTATGGAAGGTAGTTCATTGTTGTGATTTTGTTACTCAAATGGATTGTAGCCTTGTCATTATGGAAGGTAGTTCGTTGTTGATATTTTTTTACTCCAATGGATTGTAGCCTTGACATTATTGAAGGAAGTTCGCTATTGAGATTTTGTTACTCCATTGGATGGTAGCCTTGTCATTATGGTAGGTAGTTCGTTGTTGTGATTTTGTTACTCAAATGGATTGTAGCCTTGTCATTATGGAAGGTAGTTCGTTGTTGATATTTTTTTACTCCAATGGATTGTAGCCTTGACATTATTGAAAGAAGTTCGCTATTGAGATTTTGTTACTCCATTGGATGGTAGCCTTGTCATTATTATAGGTAGTTTGTTGTTGTGATTTTGTTACTACAATGGATGGTAGCCTTGTCATAATGGAATGTAGTTCGTTGTTGGGATTTTGTTACTCTAATGGATGGTAGCCTTGTCATTACGGAAGGTAGTTCATTGTTGAGTTTTTGTTACTCTAATAGATGGTAGCGTTGTCATTACAGAAGGTAGTTCGTTATTGAAATTTTGTTACTCTAACGGATGGTACCCTTGTCATTATGGAAGGTAGTTCATTGTTGGGATTTTGTTACTCTAATGGATGGTAGCCTTGTCATTATGGAAGGTTGTTCTTTGTTGAGATTTTGTTACTCCAATGGATGGTAGCCTTGTCCTTATGGAAGGTAGTTCGTTTTTGATATTTTGTTACTCTGATGGAGGGTAGCCTTGTCATTACGGAAGGTAGTTTGTTGTTGAGATTTTGGTACTCCAATGGATGGTAGCCTTGTCATTATGGAAAGTAGTTCGTTGTTGTGATTTTGTTACTCAAATGGATTGTAGCCTTGTCATTATGGAAGGTAGTTCGTTGTTGATATTTTTTTACTCCAATGGATTGTAGCCTTGACATTATTGAAGGAAGTTCGCTATTGAGATTTTGTTACTCCATTGGATGGTAGCCTTGTCATTATGGTAGGTAGTTCGTTGTTGTGATTTTGTTACTCAAATGGATTGTAGCCTTGTCATTATGGAAGGTAGTTCGTTGTTGATATTTTTTTACTCCAATGGATTGTAGCCTTCACATTATTGAAAGAAGTTCTCTATTGAGATTTTTTTACTCCATTGGATGGTAGCCTTGTCATTATTGTAGGTAGTTCGTTGTTGTGATTTTGTTACTACAATGGATGGTAGCCTTGTCATAATGGAATGTAGTTCGTTGTTGGGATTTTGTTACTCTAATGGATGGTAGCCTTGTCATTACGGAAGGTAGTTCATTGTTGAGTTTTTGTTACTCTAATAGATGGTAGCGTTGTCATTACAGAAGGTAGTTCGTTATTTAAATTTTGTTACTCTAACGGATGGTACCCTTGTCATTATGGAAGGTAGTTCATTGTTGGGATTTTGTTACTCTAATGGATGGTAGCCTTGTCATTATGGAAGGTAGTTTTTTGTTGAGATTTTGTTACTCCAATGGATGGTAGCCTTGTCCTTATGGAAGGTAGTTCGTTTTTGATATTTTGTTACTCTGATGGATGGAAGCCTTGTCATTACCGAAGGTAGTTCATTGTTGAGATTTTGTAACTCCATTGGATTGTAACCTTGTAATTATGGAAGGTAGTTCATTGTTGAGATTTTGTTAGTTCAATGGATGGTAGCCTTGTCATTATGGAAGGGAGTTTGTTGTTGATATTTTGTTAATTTAATGGATGGTAGCCTTGTAATTATGGAAGGTAGTTCATTGTTGAGATTTTGTTACTCCATTGGATGGTAGCCTTGTCATTATGGAAGGTAGTTCGTTGTTGGGATTTTGTCATTTTAATGGATGGTAGCCTTGTCATTATGGAAGGTTGTTCGTTGTTGAGATTTTGTTACTCCAATGGATGGTAACCTTGTCATTATGGAAGGTAGTTCATTGTTGAGATTTCGTTAGTTCAATGGATGGTAGCCTTGTTAATATGGAAGCTAGTTCGTTGTTGAGATTTAGTTACTCCAATGGATGGTAGCCTTGTCATTATGGAAGGAAGTTTGTTGTTGATATTTTGTTAATTTAATGGATGGTAGCCTTGTAATTATGGAAGATAGTTCATTGTTGTGATTTTGTTACTCCATTGGATGGTAGCCTTGTCATTATGGAAGGTAAATTGTTGTTGATAATTTTGCTACTCCAATGGATGGTAGTTACGTCCTTATGGAAGGTATTTCATTGTTAATATTTTGTTACTCTAATGGATGGTAGTGATGTCCTTATGGAAGGTAGTTCGTTGTTGATATTTTGTTACTCTAATGGATGGTAGCGTTGTCATTACGGAATTTAGTTCGTTGTTGAGATTTTGTTACTCTATTGGATGGTAGCCTTGTCATTACGGAAGGTAAATCATTGTTGAGATTTTTTTACTCCAATGGATGGTAGCGATGTCCTTATGGAAGGTAGTTCGTTGTTGATATTTTGTTACTCCATTGGATTGTAGCCTTGTCATTACGGAAGGTAGTTTGTTGTTGAGATTTTGGTACTCCAATGGATGGTAGCCTTGTCATTATGGAAGGTAGTTCGTTGTTATGATTTTGTTACTCAAATGGATTGTAGCCTTGTCATTATGGAAGGTAGTTCGTTGTTGATATTTTTTTACTCCAATGGATTGTAGCCTTGACATTATTGAAGGAAGTTCGCTATTGATATTTTGTTACTCCATTGGATGGTAGCCTTGTCATTATGGTAGGTAGTTCGTTGTTGTGATTTTGTTACTCAAATGGATTGTAGCCTTGTCATTATGGAAGGTAGTTCGTTGTTGATATTTTTTTACTCCAATGGATTGTAGCCTTGACATTATTGAAAGAAGTTCGCTATTGAGATTTTGTTACTCCATTGGATGGTAGCCTTGTCATTATGGTAGGTAGTTCGTTGTTGTGATTTTGTTACTACAATGGATGGTAGCCTTGTCATAATGGAATGTATTTTGTTGTTGGGATTTTGTTACTCTAATGGATGGTAGCCTTGTCATTACAGAAGGTAGTTCATTGTTGAGTTTTTGTTACTCTAATAGATGGTAGCGTTGTCATTACAGAAGGTAGTTCGTTATTGAAATTTTGTTACTCTAACGGATGGTACCCTTGTCATTATGGAAGGTAGTTCATTGTTGGGATTTTGTTACTCTAATGGATGGTAGCCTTGTCATTATGGAAGGTAGTTCTTTGTTGAGATTTTCTTACTCCAATGGATGGTAGCCTTGTCATTATGGAAGGTAGTTCACTGTTGAGATTTTGTTACTCCAATGGATGGTAGCCTTGTCGTTATGGAAGGTAGTTCGTTTTTGATATTTTGTTACTCTGATGGATGGTAGCCTTGTCATTACGGAAGGTAGTTCTTTGTTGAGATTTTGTAACTACAATGGATTGTAACCTTGTCATTATGGAAGGTAGTTCATTGTTGAGATTTTGTTAGTTCAATGGATGGTAGCCTTGTCAATATGGAAGGTAGTTCGTTGTTGAGATTTTGTTACTCCGATGGATGGTAGCCTTGTCATTATGGAAGGAAGTTTGTTGTTGATATTTTGTTAATTTAATGGATGGTAGCCTTGTAATTATGGAAGGTAGTTCATTGTTGAGATTTTGTTACTCCATTGGATGGTAGCCTTGTCAATATGGAAGGTAGTTCGTTGTTGGGATTTTGTCATTTTAATGGATGGTAGCCTTGTCATTATGGAAGGTTGTTCGTTGTTGAGATTTTGTTACTTCAATGGATGGTAACCTTGTCATTATGGAAGATAGTTCATTGGCGAGATTTTGTTGGTTCAATGGATGGTAGCCTTGTCAATATGGAAGGTAGTTCCTTGTTGAGATTTTGTTACTCCGATGGATGGTAGCATTGTCATTATGGAAGGAAGTTTGGTGTTGATATTTTGTTAATTTAATGGATGGTAGCCTTGTAATTATGGAAGGTAGTTCATTGTTGAGATTTTGTTACTCCATTGGATGGTAGCCTTGTCATTATGGAAGGTAAATTGTTGTTGATACTTTTGCTACTCCAATGGATGGTAGTTATGTCTTTATGGAAGGTAGTTCATTGTTGATATTTTGTTACTCTAATGGATGGTAGCGATGTCTTTATGGAAGGTAGTTCGTTGTTGATATTTTGTTACTCTAAGGGATGGTAGCCTTGTCATTACGGAAGGTAGTTTGTTGTTGAGATTTTGTTACTCTATTGGATGGTAGCCTTGTCATTATGGAAGGTAAATCATTGTTGAGATTTTTTTACTCCAATGGATGGTAGCGATGTCCTTATGGAAGGTAGTTCGTTGTTGATATTTTGATACTCCATTTGATTGTAGCCTTGTCATTACAGAAGGTAGTTTGTTGTTGAGATTTTGTTACTCCAATGGATGGTAGCCTTGTCATTATGGAAGGTATTTTGTTGTTGTGATTTTGTTAATCAAATGGATGATAGCCTTGTCATTATGGAAGGTAGTTTGTTGTTGAGATTTTGTTACTCCAATGGATTGTAGCCTTGTCATTATTGAAGGTAGTTCGCTATTGAGATTTTGTTACTCCATTGGACGGTATCCTTGTAATTATGGAAGGTAGTTCATTGTTGTGATTTTGTTAATACAATGGATGGTATACTTGTCATAATGGAATGTAGTTTGTTGTTGAGATTTTGTTACTCTAATGGATGGTAGCCTTGTCATTACGGAACGTAGTTCATTGTTGAGTTTTTGTTACTTTAATAGATGGTAGCGTTGTCATTACGAAAGGTAGTTCGTTGTTGAGATTTTGTTACTCTAACGGATGGTACCCTTGTCATTATGGAAGGTAGTTCATTGTTGGGATTTTGTTACTCTAACGGATGGTATCCTTGTCATTACGGAAGGTAGTTCTTTGTTGAGATTTATTTACTCCAATGGATGGTAGCCTTGTCATTATGGAAGGTAGTTCACTGTTGAGATTTTGTTACTCCAATGGATGGTAGCCTTGTCCTTATGGAAGGTAGTTCGTTTTTGATATTTTTTTACTCTGATAGATGGTAGCCTTGTCATAACGGAAGGCAGTTCGTTGTTGAGATTTTGTTAGTTCAATGGATGGTAGCCTTGTCAATATGAAAGGTTGTTCTTTATTGAGATTTTGTTACTCCAATGGATGGTAACCTTGTCATTATAGAAGGTAGTTCATTGTTGAGATTTTGTTAGTTCAATGGATGGTAGCCTTGTTAATATGGAAGGTAGTTCGTTGTTGAGATTTTGTTACTCCATTGGATGGTAGCCTTGTCATTATGGAAGGTAGTTCGTTGTTGGGATTTTGTCATTTTAATGGATGGTAGCCTTGTCATTATGGAAGGTTGTTCGTTGTTGAGATTTTGTTAATCCAATGGATGGTAACCTTGTCATTATGGAAGATAGTTCATTGGCGAGATTTTGTTGGTTCAATGGATGGTAGCCTTGTCAATATGGAAGGTAGTTCCTTGTTGAGATTTTTTTACTCCGATGGATGGTAGCCTTGTCATTATGGAAGGAAGTTTGTTGTTGATATTTTGTTAATTTAATGGATGGTAGCCTTGTAATTATGGAAGGTAGTTCATTGTTGAGATTTTGTTACTCCATTGGATGGTAGCCTTGTCATTATGGAAGGTAAATTGTTGTTGATAGTTTTGCTACTCCAATGGATGGTAGTTATGTCTTTATGGAAGGTAGTTCATTGTTGATATTTTGTTACTCTAATGGATGGTAGCGATGTCCTTATGGAAGGTAGTTCGTTGTTGATATTTTGTTACTCTAAGGGATGGTAGCCTTGTCATTACGGAAGGTAGTTCATTGTTGAGATTTTGTTACTCTATTGGATGGTAGCCTTGTCATTATGGAAGGTAAATCATTGTTGAGATTTTTTTACTCCAATGGATGGTAGCGATGTCCTTATGGAAGATACTTCGTTGTTGATATTTTGTTACTCCATTGGATTGTAGCCTTGTCATTACGGAAGGTAGTTTGTTGTTGAGATTTTGTTACTCCAATGGATGGTAGCCTTGTCATTATGGAAGGTAGTTCGTTGTTGTGATTTTGTTACTCAAATGGATGGTAGCCTTGTCATTATGGAAGGTAGTTCGTTGTTGAGATTTTTGTACTCCAATGGATTGTAGCCTTGACATTATTGAAGGAAGTTCGCTATTGAGATTTTGTTACTCCATTGGATGGTAGCCTTGTCATTATGGTAGGTAGTTCGTTGTTATGATTTTGTTACTACAATGGATGGTAGCCTTGTCATAATGGAATGTAGTTCCTTGTTGAGATTTTGTTACTCTAAAGGATGGTAGCCTTGTCATTACGGATGGTAGTTCATTGTTGATTTTGTGTTACTCTAATAGATGGTAGCGTTGTCATTACATAAGGTAGTTCGTTATTGGGATTTTGTTACTCTAACAGATGGTACCCTTTCATTATGGAAGGTAGTTCATTGTTGGGATTTTGTTACTCTAATGGATGGTAGCCTTGTCATTATGGAATGTAGTTCTTTGTTGAGATTTTGTTACTCCAATGGATGGTAGCCTTGTCATTATGGAAGGTAGTTCGCTGTTGAGATTTTGTTACTCCAATGGATGGTAGCCTTGTCCTTATGGAAGGTAGTTCGTTTTTGATATTTTGTTACTCTGATGGATGATAGCCTTGTCATTAGCGAAGGTAGTTCGTTGTTGAGATTATGTAACTCCATTGGATTGTAACCTTGCAATTATAGAAGGTAGTTCATTGTTGAGATTTTGTTAGTTCAATGGATGGTAGCCTTGTCATTATGGAAGGAAGTTTGTTGTTGATATTTTGTTAATTTAATGGATGGTAGCCTTGTAATTATGGAAGGTAGTTCATTGTTTAGATTTTGTTACTCCATTGGATGGTAGCCTTGTCATTATGGAAGGTAGTTCGTTGTTGGGATTTTGTCATTTTAATGGATGGTAGCCTTGTCATTATGGAAGGTTGTTCGTTGTTGAGATTTTATTACTCCAATGGATGGTAACCTTGTCATTATGGAAGGTAGTTCATTGTTGAGATTTTGTTAGTTCAATGGATGGTAGCCTTGTCAATATGGAAGCTAGTTCGTTGTTGAGATTTTGTTACTCCGATGGATGGTAGCCTTGTCATTATGGAAGGAAGTTTGTTCTTGATATTTTGTTAATTTAATGGATGGTAGCCTTGTAATTATGGAAGGTAATTCATTGTTTAGATTTTGTTACTCCATTGGATGGTAGCCTTGTCATTATGGAAGGTAGTTCGTTGTTGGGATTTTGTCATTTTAATGGATGGTAGCCTTGTCATTATGGAAGGTTGTTCGTTGTTGAGATTTTGTTACTCCAATGGATGGTAACCTTGTAATTATGGAAGGTAGTTCATTGTTGAGATTTTGTTAGTTCAATGGATGGTAGCCTTGTTAATATGGAAGGTAGTTCGTTGTTGAGATTTTGTTACTCCAATGAATGGTAGCCTTGTCATTATGGAAGGAAGTTCGTTGTTGATATTTTGTTAATTTAATGGATGGTAGCCTTGTAATTATGGAAGATAGGTCATTGTTGTGATTTTGTTACTCTATTGCATGGTAGCCTTGTCATTATGGAATGTAAATTGTTGTTGATACTTTTGCTACTCCAATGGATGGTAGTTATGTCCTTATGGAAGGTATTTCAATGTTAATATTTTATTACTCTAATGGATGGTAGCAATGTCCTTATGGAAGGTAGTTCGTTGTTGATATTTTGTTACTCTAATGGATGGTAGCCTTGTCATTACGGAAGATAGTTCGTTGTTGAGATTTTGTTACTCTATTGGATGGTAGCCTTTCATTATGGAAGGTAAATCATTGTTGAGATTTTTTTACTCCAATGGATGGTAGCGATGTCCTTATGGAAGGTAGTTCGTTGTTGATATTTTGTGTCTCCATTGGATTGTAGCCTTGTCATTACAGAAGGTAGTTTGTTGTTGAGATTTTGTTACTCCAATGGATGGTAGCCTTGTCATTATGGAAGGTATTTCGTTGTTGTGATTTTGTTACTCAAATGGATGGTAGCCTTGTCATTATGGAAAGTAGTTCCTTGTTGAGATTTTGTTACTCCAATGGATTGTAGCATTTTCATTATTGAAGGTAGTTCGCTATTGAGATTTTGTTATTCCATTGGACGGTAGCCTTGTCATTATGGAAGGTAGTTCGTTGTTGTGATTTTGTTACTACAATGGATGGTAGACTTGTCATAATGGAATGTAGTTTGTTGTTGAGATTTTGTTACTCTAATGGATGGTAGCCTTGTCATTACGGAATGTAGTTCATTGTTGAGTTTTCGTTACTCTAATAGATGGTAGCGTTGTCATTACGGAAGGTAGTTCGTTGTTGAGATTTTGTTACTCTAACGGATGGTAACCTTGTCATTATGGAAGGTAGTTCATTGTTGGGATTTTTTTACTCTAACGGATGATAGCCTTGTCATTATGGAAGGTAGTTCTTTGTTGAGATTTTGTTACTCCAATGGATGGTAGCCTTGTCATTATGGAAGGTAGTTCGTTGTTGAGATTTTGTTACTCTAATGGATGGTAGCCTTGTCCTTATGGAAGGTAGTTCGTTTTTGATATTTTGTTACTCTGATTGATGGTAGCCTTGTCATTACGGAAGGTAGTTCGTTGTTGAGATTTTGTTAGTTCAATGGATGGCAGCCTTGTCAATATGGTAGGTTGTTCGTTGTTGAGATTTTATTACTCCAATGGATGGTAACCTTGTCATTATGGAAGGTAGTTCATTGTTGAGATTTTGTTAGTTCAATGGATGGTAGCCTTGTCAATATGGAAGGTAGTTCGTTCTTGGGATTTTGTTACTCCGATGGATGGTAGCCTTGTCATTATGGAAGAAAGTTCGTTGTTGATATTTTGTTAATTTAATGGATGGTAGCCTTGTAATTATGGAAGATAGTTCATTGTGATTTTGTTACTCCATTGGATGGTAGCCTTGTCATTATGGAAGGTAAATTGTTGTTGATACTTTTGCTACTCCAATGGATGGTAGTTATGTCCTTATGGAAGGTATTTCATTGTTGATATTTTGTTACTCTAATGGATGGTAGCGATGTCCTTATGGAAGGTAGTTCGTTGTTGATATTTTGTTACTCTAATGGATGGTAGCCTTGTCATTACGGAAGATAGTTCGTTGTTGAGATTTTGTTACTCTATTGGATGGTAGCCTTGTCATTATGGAAGGTAGATCATTGTTGAGATTTTTTTACTCCAATGGATGGTAGCGATGTCCTTATGGAAGGTAGTTCGTTGTTGATATTTTGTTACTCCATTGGATTGTAGCCTTGTCATTACGGAAGGTAGTTCGTTGTTGAGATTTTGTTACTCCAATGGATGGTAGCCTTGTCATTATGGAAGGTATTTCATTGTTGTGATTTTGTTACTCAAATGGATGGTAGCCTTGTCATTATGGAAGGTAGTTCGTTGTTGAGATTTTGTTACTCCAATGGATTGTAGCCTTGTCATTATTGAAGGTAGTTCGCTATTGAGATTTTGTTACTCCATTGGATGGTAGCCTTGTCAATATGGAAGGTAGTCCGTTGTTGTGATTTTGTTACAACAATGGATGGTAGACTTGTCATTATGGAAGGTAGTTCAGTATTGGGATTTTGTTACTCTAACGGATGGTCGCCTTGTCATTATGGAAGGTAGTTCTTTGTTGAGATTTTGTTATTCCAATGGATGGTAGCCTTGTCATTATGGAAGGTAGTTCGCTGTTGAGATTTTGTTATTCCAATGGATGGTAGCCTTGTCCTTATGGAAGGTAGTTCATTTTTAATATTTTGTTACTCTGATGGATGGTAGCCTTGTCATTACGGAAGGTAGTTCGTTGTTGAGATTTTGTTACTCTAATGGACGGTATCCTTGTGATTATGGCAGGTAGTTCGTTGTTGGGATTTTATACTCAAATGGATGGTAGCCTTGTCATTATGGAAGGTAGTTCGTTGTTGAGTTTGTGTTACTGCAATGGATGGTAGCCTTGTCATTATGGAAGGTAGTTTGTTGTTGAGATTTTGTTATTCCATTGGATGGTAGCCTTGTCATTATGGAAGGTAAATTGTTGTTGAGATTTTGTTACTCCAATGGATGGTAGCGTTGTCATTATAGAAGGTAGTTCATTGTTGAGAATTTGTTACTCTAATGGGTGGTAGCCTTGTCATTATGAAAGGTAGTTCGTTTTTGGGATTTTGTTACTCTAATGGATGGTAGCCTTATCATTATGGAAGGTAGTTCATTTTTGAGATTTTATTACTCTAATGGATGGTAGCCTTGTAATTATGGAAGGTAGTTCCCTGTTGAGAATTTGTTACTCCATTGGATGGTAGACTTGTCATTATAGAAGGTAGTTTGTTGTTGAGATTTTGTTACTCCAATGGATGGTAACCTTGTGATTATGGAAGGTAGTTCATTGTTGAGATTTTGTTACTCCAATGGATGTTAGCCTTGTCATTATGGAAGGAAGTTCGTTGTTGATATGTTGTTAATTTAATAGATGGTAGCCATGTAATTATGGAAGGTAGTTCATTTTTGATATTTTATTACTCCATTAGATGGTAGCCTTATCATTATGGAAAGTAGTTTGTTGTTGGGATTTGCTTATTTTAATGGATGTTAGCCTTGTCATTATGGAAGGTAGTTCCTTGTTGAGATTTTGTTACTCCAATGGATGGTATCCTTGTCATTATGGAAGGTAGTTCATTATTGAGATTTTGTTAGTTCAATGGATGGTAGCCTTGTCAATATGGAAGGTAGTTCTTTCTTGAGATTTTGTTACTCCGATGGATGGTAGCCTTGTCATTATGGAAGGAAGTTCGGTTTTGATATTTAGTTAATTTAATGGATGGTAGCCTTGTAATTATGGAAGGTAGTTCATTGTTGAGATTTTGTTACTCCATTGGATGGTAGCCTTGTCATTATGGAAGGACTTCGTTGCTGGGATTTTGTTATTTTAATGGATGGTAGCCTTGTCATTATGGAAGGTTGTTTGTTATTGAGATTTTGTTACTTCAATGGATGGTAACCTTGTCATTATGGAAGGTAGTTTATTGTTGAGATTTTGTTACTCCATTGGATGGTAGCCTTGTCATTATGGAAGGTAGTTCGTTGTTGAGATTTTGTTACTCAAATGGATGGTAGCCTTGTCATTATGGAAGGTAGTTCTTTGTTGAGATTTTGTTACTCCAATGGATGGTAGCCTTGTCATTATGGAAGGTAGTTCGCTATTGAGATTTTGTTACTCCATTGGATGGTAGCCATGTCATTATAGAAGGTAGTTCCCTGTTGAGAATTTGTTACTCCATTGGATGGTAGAATTGTCATTATTGAAGGTAGTTTGTTGTTGAGATTTTTTTACTCTAATGGGTGGTAGCCTTGTCATTATGGAAGGTAGTTCGTTTTTGGGATTTTGTTACTCTAATGGATGGTAGCCTTGTCATTATGGAAGGTAGTTTGTTTTTGAGATTTTGTTACTCCATTGGATGGTAGCCTTGTCATTATGGAAGGTACTTCGTTGCTGGGATTTTTTTATTTTAATGGATGGTAGCCTTGTCATTATGGAAGGTTATTCGTTGTTGAGATTTTGTTACTTCAATGGATGGTAACCTTGTCATTATGGAAGGTAGTTTGTTGTTGAGATTTTGTTACTCCATTAGATGGTAGCCTTATCATTACGGAAGGTAGTTCATTGTTGAGTTTTTGTTACTCTAATGGATGGTAGCGTTGTCATTACGGAAGGTAGTTCGTTGTTGAGATTTTGTTACTCTAACGGATGGTACCCTTGTCATTATAGAAGGTAGTTCATTGTTGGGATTTTATTACTCTAATGGATGGTAGCCTTGTCATTATGGAAGGTAGTTCTTTGTTGTGATTTTGTTACTCCAATGGATTGTAGCCTTGTCATTATTGAAGATAGTTCGCTATTGAGATTTTGTTACTCCATTGGATGGTAGGCTTGTCATTATGGAAGGTAGTTCGTTGTTGTGATTTTGTTACTACAATGGATGGTAGACTTGTCATAATGGAATGTAGTTCGTTGTTGAGATTTTGTTACTCTAATTGATGGTAGCCTTGTCTTTACGGAAGGTAGTTCATTGTTGAGTTTTTGTTACTCTAATAGATGGTAGCGTTGTCATTACCGAAGGTAGTTCGTTGTTGAGATTTTGTTACTCTAACGGATGGTACCCTTGTCATTATGGAAGGTAGTTCATTGTTGGGATTTTGTTACTCTAACGGATGGTAGCCTTGTCATTATGGAAGGTAGTTCTTTGTTGAGATTTTGTTACTCCAATGGATGGTAGCCTTGTCATTATGGAAGGTAGTTCGCTGTTTAGATTTTGTTACTCCAATGGATGATAGCCTTGTCCTTATGGAAGGTAGTTCGTTTTTGATATTTTGTTACTTTGATGGATGGTAGCCTTGTCATTACTGAAGGTAGTTTGTTGTTGAGATTTTGTTACTCTAATGGACGGTATCCTTGTCATTATGGCAGGTAGTTCGTTGTTGGGATTTTGTTACTCAAATGGATGGTAGCCTTGTCATTATGGAAGGTAGTTCGTTGTTGAGTTTTTGTTAATGCAATGGATGGTAGCCTTGTCATTATGGAAGGTAGTTCGTTGTTGATATTTTGTTACTCCATTGGATGGTAGCCTTGTCATTATAGAAGATAAATTTTTGTTGAGATTTTGTTACTCCAATTGATGGTAGCGTTGTCATTACGGAAGGTAGTTCGTTGTTGAGATTTTGTTACTCTAATGGGTGGTAGCCTTGTCATTATGGAAGGTAGTTCGTTTTTGGGATTTTGTTACTCTAATGGATGGTAGCCTTGTCATTATGGAAGGTAGTTCGTTTTTGAGATTTTGTTACTCTAATGGATGGTAGCCATGTCATTATTGAAGGTAGTTTGTTGTTGAGATTTTTTTACTACAATGGATGGTAACCTTGTCATTATGGAAGGTAGTTCATTGTTGAGATTTTGTTAGTTCAATGGATGGTAGCCTTGTCAATATGGAAGGTAGTTTGTTGTTAAGATTTTGTTACTCTAATGGATGGTAGCCTTGTCATATTGGAAGGAAGTTCGTTGTTGATATTTTGTTAATTTAATGGATGGTAGCCATGTAATTATGGAAGGTAGTTCATTGTTGAGATTTTGTTACTCCATTGGATGGTAGCCTTATCATTATCGAAAGTAGTTCGTTGTTGGGATTTGCTTATTTTAATGGATGGTAGCCTTGTCATTATGGAAGGTTGTTCGTTGTTGAAATTTTGTTACTCCAATGGATGGTAACCTCGTCATTATGGAAGGTAGTTCATTATTGAGATTTTGTTAGTTCAATGGATGGTAGCCTTTTCAATATGGAAGGTAGTTCATTGTTGAGATTTTGTTACTCCGATGGATGGTAGCCTTGCCATTATGGAAAGAAGTTCGTTGTTGATATTTAGTTAATTTAATGGATGGTAGGCTTGTAATTATGGAAGGTAGTTCATTGTTGAGATTTTGTTACTGCATTGGATGGTAGCCTTGTCATTATGGAAGGTACTTCGTTGCTGGGATTTTGTTATTTTAATGGATGGTAGCCTTGTCATTATGTAAGGCTGTTCGTTGTTGAGATTTTGTTACTTCAATGGATGGTAACCTTGTAATTATGGAAGGTAGTTTGTTGTTGAGATTTTGTTACACCATTGGATTGTAGCCTTGTCATTATGGAAGGTAGTTCGTTGTTGGGATTTTGTTACTCAAATGGATGGTAGCCTTGTCATTATGGAAGGTAGTTTGTTGTTAAGATTTTGTTACTCCAATGGATGGTAGCCTTGTCATTATGGAAGGTAGTTCGCTAGTGAGATTTTGTTACTCCATTGGATGGTAGCCTTGTCATTATGGAAGGTAAATTGTTGTTGATATTTTTGCTACTCCAATGGATGGTAGCTATGTACTTATGTAAGGTAGTTCATTGTTGATATTTTGTTACTCTAATGGATGGTAGTGATGTCCTTATGGAAGGTAGTTCGTTGTTGATATTTTGTTACTCTAATGGATGGTAGTCTTGTCATTACGGAAGGTAGTTCGTTGTTAAGATTTTGTTACTCTATTAGATGGTAGCCTTGTCATTATGGAAGGTAAATCATTGTTTAGATTTTGTTACTCCAATGGATGGTAGCGATGTCCTTAAGGAAGGTAGTTTGTTGTTGATATTTTGTTACTCCATTGGATGGTAGCCTTGTCATAATGGAAGGTAGTTCGTTGTTGGTATTTTGTTACTCCAATGTATGGTAGCCTTGTCATTATGGAAGGTAGTTCGCTATTGAGATTTTCTTACTCCATTGGATGGTAGCCTTGTCATTATGGAAGTTAGTTCGTTGTTGTGATTTTGGTTCTTCAATGGATGGTAGCCTTGTCATAATGGAATGAAGTTGGTTGTTGAGATTTTGTTACTCTAATGGATGGTAGCCTTGTCATTACAGAAGGTAGTTCATTGTTGAATTTTTGTTACTCTAATGGATGGTAGCGTTGTCATTACAGAAGGTAGTTCGTTGTTGAGATTTTGTTACTCTAACGGGTGGTATCCTTGTCATTATGGAAGGTAGTTCATTGTTAGGATTTTATTACTCTAATGGATGGTAGCCTTGTCATTATGGAAGGTAGTTCTTTGTTGAGATTTTGTTACTCCAATGGATTGTAGTCTTGTCATTATTCAAGGTAGTTCGCTATTGAGATTTTGTTACTCCATTGGATGGTAGCCTTGTCATTATGGAAGGTAGTTTGTTGTTGTGATTTTGTTACTACAATGGATGGTAGACTTGTCATAATGGAATATAGTCCGTTGTTGAGATTTTGTTACTCTAATGGATGGTAGCCTTGTCATTACGGAAGGTAGTTCATTGTTGAGTTTTTGTTACTGTAATAGATTGTAGCGTTGTCATTACGAAAGGTAGTTCGTTGTTGAGATTTTGTTACTCTAACGGATGGTACCCTTGTAATTATGGAAGGTAGTTCATTGTTGGGATTTTGTTACTCTAACGGATGGTAGCCTTGTCATTATGGAAGGTAGTTCTTTGTTGAGATTTTGTTACTCCAATAGATGGTAGCCTTGTCATTATGGAAGGTAGTTCGCTATTGAGATTTTGTTACTCCAATGGATGGTAGCCTTGTCCTTATGGAAGGTTGTTCGTTTTTGATATTTTGTTACTCTAATGGATGGTAGCCTTGTCATTACGGAAGGTAGTTTGTTGTTGAGATTTTGTTACTCTAATGGACGGTATCCTTGTCATTATGGCAGGTAGTTCGTTGTTGGGATTTTGTTACTCAAATGGATGGTAGCCTTGTCATTATAAAAGGAATTTCGTTGTTGATATTTTGTTAATTTAATGGATGGTAGCCATGTAATTACGGAAGGTAGTTCATTGTTAAGATTTTGTTACTCCATTGGATGGTAGCCTTGTCATTATGGAAAGTAGTTCGTTGTTGGGATTTTCTTATTTTAATGGATGGTAGCCTTGTCATTATGGAAGGTTGTTCGTTGTTGATATTTTGTTACTCCAATGGATGGTAACCTTGTCATTATGGAAGGTAGTTCATTATTGAGATTTTGTTAGTTCAATGGATGGTAGACTTGTCAATATGGAAGGTAGTTCGTTGTTGAGATTTTGTTACTCCAATGGATGGTAGCCTTGTCATTATGGAAGGAAGTTCGTTGTTGATATTTAGTTAATTTAATGGATGGTAGCCTTGTAATTATGGAAGGTAGTTCATTGTTGAGATTTTGTTACTCCATTGGATGGTAGCCTTGTCATTATGGAAGGTACTTCGTTGCTGGGATTTTTTTATTTTAATGGATGGTAGCCTTGTCATTATGAAAGGTTATTCGTTGTTGAGATTTTGTTACTTCAATGGATAGTAACCTTGTCATTATGGAAGGTAGTTTGTTGTTGAGATTTTGTTACTCCATTGGATGGTAGCCTTATCATTACGGAAGGTAGTTCATTGTTGAGTTTTTGTTACTCTAATGGATGGTAGCGTTGTCATTACGGAAGGTAGTTCGTTGTTGAGATTTTGTTACTCTAACGGATGGTACCCTTGTCATTATAGAAGGGAGTTCATTGTTGGGATTTTATTACTCTAATGGATGGTAGCCTTGTCATTATGGAAGGTAGTTCTTTGTTGTGATTTTGTTACTCCAATGGATTGTAGCCTTGTCATTATTGAAGATAGTTCGCTATTGAGATTTTGTTACTCCATTGGATGGTAGGCTTGTCATTATGGAAGGTAGTTCGTTGTTATGATTTTGTTACTACAATGGATGTTAGACTTGTCATAATGGAATGTAGTTCGTTGTTGAGATTTTGTTACTCTAATGGATGGTAGCCTTGTCTTTACGGAAGGTAGTTCATTGTTGAGTTTTTGTTACTCTAATAGATGGTAGCGTTGTCATTACCGAAGGTAGTTCGTTGTTGAGATTTTGTTACTCTAACGGATGGTACCCTTGTCATTATGGAAGGTAGTTCATTGTTGGGATTTTGTTACTCTAACGGATGGTAGCCTTGTCATTATGGAAGGTAGTTCGCTGTTTAGATTTTGTTACTCCAATGGATGATAGCCTTGTCCTTATGGAAGGTAGTTCGTTTTTGATATTTTGTTACTTTGATGGATGGTAGCTTTGTCATTACGGAAGGTAGTTCGTTGTTGAGATTTTGTTACTCTAATGGACGGTATCCTTGTCATTATGGCAGGTAGTTCGTTGTTGGGATTTTGTTACTCAAATGGATGGTAGCCTTGTCATTATGGAAGGTAGTTCATTGTTGAGTTTTTGTTAATGCAATGGATGGTAGCCTTGTCATTATGGAAGGTAGTTCGTTGTTGAGATTTTGTTACTCCATTGGATGGTAGCCTTGTCATTATAGAAGATAAATTTTTGTTGAGATTTTGTTACTCCAATTGATGGTAGCGTTGTCATTACGGAAGGTAGTTCATTGTTGAGATTTTGTTACTCTAATGGGTGGTAGCCTTGTCATTATGGAAGGTAGTTCGTTTTTGGGATTTTGTTACTCTAATGGATGGTAGCCTTGTCATTATGGAAGGTAGTTCGTTTTTGAGATTTTGTTACTCTAATGGATGGTAGCCATGTCATTATAGAAGGTAGTTCGCTGTTGAGAATTTGTTACTCCATTGGATGGTAGAATTGTCATTATTGAAGGTAGTTTGTTGTTGAGATTTTTTTACTCCAATGGATGGTAACCTTGTCATTATGGAAGGTAGTTCATTGTTGAGATTTTGTTAGTTCAATGGATGGTAGCCTTGTCATAATGGAATGAAGTTGGTTGTTGAGATTTTGTTACTCTAATGGATGGTAGCCTTGTCATTACAGAAGGTAGTTCATTGTTGAATTTTTGTTACTCTAATGGATGGTAGCGTTGTCATTACGGAAGGTAGTTCGTTGTTGAGATTTTGTTACTCTAACGGGTGGTATCCTTGTCATTATGGAAGGTAGTTCATTGTTAGGATTTTATTACTCTAATGGATGGTAGCCTTGTCATTATGGAAGGTAGTTCTTTGTTGAGATTTTGTTACTCCAATGGATTGTAGTCTTGTCATTATTCAAGGTAGTTCGCTATTGAGATTTTGTTACTCCATTGGATGGTAGCCTTGTCATTATGGAAGGTAGTTCGTTGTTGTGATTTTGTTACTACAATGGATGGTAGACTTGTCATAATGGAATATAGTTCGTTGTTGAGATTTTGTTACTCTAATGGATGGTAGCCTTGTCATTACGGAAAGTAGTTCATTGTTGAGTTTTTGTTACTCTAATAGATTGTAGCGTTGTCATTACGGAAGGTAGTTCGTTGTTGAGATTTTGTTACTCTAACGGATGGTACCCTTGTTATTATGGAAGGTAGTTCATTTTTGGGATTTTGTTACTCTAACGGATGGTAGCCTTGTCATTATGGAAGGTAGTTCTTTGTTGATATTTTCTTACTCCAATGGATGGTAGCCTTGTCATTATGAAAGGTAGTTCGCTGTTGAGATTTTGTTACTCCAATGGATGGTAGCCTTGTCCTTATGGAAGGTAGTTCGTTTTTGATATTTTGTTACTCTGATGGATGGTAGCCTTGTCATTATGGAAGGTAGTTCATTGTTGAGATTTTGTTACTCTAATGGACGGTATCCTTGTCATTATGGCAGGTAGTTCGTTGTTGGGATTTTGTTACTCAAATGGATGGTAGCCTTGTCATTATGGAAGGTAGTTCGTTGTTGTGTTTTTGTTACTGCAATGGATGGTAGCCTTGTCATTATGGAAGGTAGTTCGTTGTTGAGATTTTGTTACTCCATTGGATGGTAGCCTTGTCAATATGGAAGGTAAATTGTTGTTGAGATTTTGTTACTCCAATGGATGGTAGCGTTGTCATTACGGAAGGTAGTTCGGTGTTAAGATTTTGTTACTCTAATGGGTGGTAGCCTTATCATTATGGAAGGTAGTTCGTTTTTGGGATTTTGTTACTCTAATGGATGGTAGCCTTGTCATTATGGAAGGTAGTTCATTTTTGAGATTTTGTTGCTCTAATGGATGGTAGCCTTGTTATTATCGAAGGTAGTTCCCTGTTGAGAATTTGTTACTCCATTGGATGGTAGACTGGTCATTATGGAAGGTAGTTTGTTGTTGAGATTTTGTTACTCCAATGGATGGTAACCTTGTCATTATGGAAGGTAGTTCATTGTTGAGATTTTGTTAGTTTAATGGATGGTAGCCTTGTCTTTATGGAATGAACTTCGTTGTTGATAATTTGTTAATTTAATGGATGGTAGCCATGTAATTATGGAAGGTAGTTCATTGTTGAGATTTTGTTACTCCATTGGATAGTAGCCTCGTCATTATGGAAAGTAGTTCGTTGTTGGGATTTGCTTATTTTAATGGAAGGTAGCCTTGTCATTATAGAAGGTTGTTCGTTGTTGAAATTTTGTTACTCCAATGGATGGTAACCTTGTCATTATGGAAGGTAGTTCATTATTGAGATTTTGTTAGTTCAATGGATGGTAGCCTTGTCAATATGGAAGGTAGTTCATTGTTGAGATTTTTTTACTCCGATGGATGGTAGCCTTGTCATTATGGAAGGAAGTTCATTGTTGATATTTAGTTAATTTAATGGATGGTAGCCTTGTAATTATTGAAGGTAGTTCATTGTTGAGATTTTGTTACTCCATTGGATGGTAGCCTGTTCATTATGGAAGGTACTTCGTTGTTGGGATTTTGTTATTTTAATGGATGGTAGCCTTGTCATTATGGAAGGTTGTTCGTTGTTGAGATTTTGTTACTCTAATGGATGGTAGCCTTGTCATTATGGAAGGTAGTCCCCTGTTGAGAATTTATTACTCCATTGGATGGTAGACTTGTCATTATGGAAGGTAGTTTGTTGTTGAGATTTTGTTACTCCAATGGATGGTAACCTTGTCACTATGGAAGGTACTTCGTTGTTGAGATTTTGTTACTCTGATGGATGGTAGCCTTGTCATTATGGAAGGAAGTTCATTGTTGATATTTAGTTAATTTAATGGATGGTAGCCTTGTAATTATGGAAGGTAGTTCATTGTTGAGATTTTGTTACTCCATTGGATGGTAGCCTGGTCATTATGGAAGGTACTTCGTTGCTGGGATTTTGTTATTTTAATGGATGGTAGCCTTGTCATTATGGAAGGTAGTTCATTTTTGAGATTTTAATACTCTAATGGATGGTAGCCTTATCATTATGGAAGGTAGTTCCCTGTTGATAATTTGTTACTCCATTGTATGGTAGACTTGTCACTATGGAAGGTAGTTTGTTGTTGAGATTTTGTTACTCCAATGGATGGTAACCTTGTTATTATGGAAGGTAGTTCATTGTTAAGATTTTGTTAGTTCAATTGATGGTAGCCTTGTCAATATGGAAGGTAGTTTGTTGTTGAGATTTTGTTACTCCAATGGATGGTAGCCTTGTCATATTGGAAGGAAGTTCGTTGTCGATATTTTGTTAATTTAATGGATTGTAGCCATGTAATTATGGAAGGTAGTTCATTGTTGAGATTTTGTTACTCCATTGGATGGTAGCCTTGTCATTATGGAAAGTAGTTCGTTCTTGGGATTTGCTTATTTTAATGGATGGTAGCCTTGTCATTATGGAAGGTTGTTCGTTGTTGAAATTTTGTTACTCCAATGGATGGTAACCTCGTCATTATGGAAGGTGGTTCATTATTGAGATTTTGTTAGTTCAATGGATGGTAGCCTTGTCAATATGGAAGGTAGTTTGTTGTTGAGATTTTGTTACTCCGATGGATGGTAGCCTTGCCATTATGGAAGGAAGTTCGTTGTTGATATTTAGTTAATTTAATGGATGGTAGCCTTGTAATTATGGAAGGTAGTTCATTCTTGAGATTTTTTTACTCCATTGGATGGTAGCCTGTTCATTATGGAAGGTACTTCGTTGCTGGGATTTTGTTATTTTAATGGATGGTAGCCTTGTCATTATGGAAGGTTGTTCGTTGTTGAGATTTTCTTACTTAAATCGATGGTAACCTTGTCATTATGGAAGGTAGTTTGTTGTTGAGATTTTGTTACTCCATTGGATGGTAGCCTTGTCATTATGGAAGGTAGTTCGTTGTTGGCATTTTGTTACTCAAATGATTGGTAGCCTTGTCATTATGGAAGGTAGTTCGTTGTTTAGATTTTGTTACTCCAATGAATGGTAGCCTTGTCATTATGGAAGGTAGTTCGCTAGTGAGATTTTGTTACTCCATTGGATGGTAGCCTTGTCATTACGGAAGGTAAATTGTTGTTGATATTTTTGCTACTCCAATGGATGGTAGCTATGTACTTATGGAATGTAGTTCATTGTTTATATTATGTTACTCTGATGGATGGTATCGATGTCCTTATGGAAGGTAGTTCGTTGTTGATATTTTGTTACTATAATGGATGGTAGCCTTGTCATTACGGAAGGTAGTTCGTTGTTGAGATTTTGTTACTCTATTAGACGGTAGCCTTGTCATTATGGAAGGTAAATCATTGATGAGATTTTGTTACTCCAATGGATGGTAGCGATGTCCTTAAGGAATGTAGTTTGTTATTAATATTTTGTTACTCCATTGGATGGTAGCCTTGTCATAATGGAAGGTAGTTCGTTGTTTGTATTTTGTTACTCCAATGGATGGTAGCCTTGTCATTATGGAAGGTAGTTCGCTATTGAGATTTTGTTACTCCATTGGATGGTAGCCTTGTCATTATGGAAGTTAGTTCGTTGTTGTGATTTTGTTACTACAATGGATGGTAGCCTTGTCATAATGGAATGAAGTTCGTTGTTGAGATTTTGTTACTCTAATGGATGGTAGCCTTGTCATTACGGAAGGTAGTTCATTGTTGAGTTTTTGTTACTCTAATGGATGGTAGTGTTGTCATTACGGAAGGTGGTTCGTTGTTGAGATTTTGTTACTCTAAAGGGTGGTATCCTAGTCATCATGGAAGGTAGTTCATTGTTGGGATTTTATTAATCTAATGGATGGTAGCCTTGTCATTATGGAAGGTAGTTCTTTGTTGAGATTTTGTTACTCCAATGGATTGTAGCCTTGTCATTATTGAAGGTAGTTCGCTATTGAGTTTTTGTTACTCCATTGGATGGTAGCCTTGTCATTATGGAAGGTAGTTCGTTGTTGTGATTTTGTTACTACAATGGATGGTAGACTTGTCATAATGGAATAGAGTTCGTTGTTGAGATTTTGTTACTCTAATGGATGGTCTCCTTGTCATTACAGAAGGTAGTTCATTGTTGAGTTTTTGTTACTCTAATAGATTGTAGCGTTGTCATTACGGAAGGTAGTTCGTTGTTGAGATTTTGTTACTCTAACGGATGGTACCCTTGTCATTATGGAAGGTAGTCCCCTGTTGAGAATTTATTACTCCATTGGATGGTAGACTTGTCATTATGGAAGGTAGTTTGTTGTAGAGATTTTGTTACTCCAATGGATGGTAACCTTGTCACTATGGAAGGTACTTCGTTGTTGAGATTTTGTTACTCTGATGGATGGTAGCCTTGTCATTATGGAAGGAAGTTCATTGTTGATATTTAGTTAATTTAATGGATGGTAGCCTTGTAATTATGGAAGGTAGTTCATTGTTGAGATTTTGTTACTCCATTGGATGGTAGCCTGGTCATTATGGAAGGTACTTCGTTGCTGGGATTTTGTTATTTTAATGGATGGTAGCCTTGTCATTATGGAAGGTAGTTCATTTTTGAGATTTTGTTACTCTAATGGATGGTAGCCTTATCATTATGGAAGGTAGTTCCCTGTTGATAATTTGTTACTCCATTGTATTGTAGACTTGTCACTATGGAAGGTAGTTTGTTGTTGAGATTTTGTTACTCCAATGGATGGTAACCTTGTTATTATGGAAGGTAGTTCATTGTTAAGATTTTGTTAGTTCAATTGATGGTAGCCTTGTCAATATGGAAGGTAGTTTGTTGTTGAGATTTTGTTACTCCAATGGATGGTAGCCTTGTCATATTGGAAGGAAGTTCGTTGTCGATATTTTGTTAATTTAATGGATTGTAGCCATGTAATTATGGAAGGTAGTTCATTGTTGAGATTTTGTTACTCCATTGGATGGTAGCCTTGTCATTATGGAAAGTAGTTCGTTCTTGGGATTTGCTTATTTTAATGGATGGTAGCCTTGTCATTATAGAAGGTTGTTCGTTGTTGAAATTTTGTTACTCCAATGGATGGTAACCTCGTCATTATGGAAGGTGGTTCATTATTGAGATTTTGTTAGTTCAATGGATGGTAGCCTTGTCAATATGGAAGGTAGTTTGTTGTTGAGATTTTGTTACTCCGATGGATGGTAGCCTTGCCATTATGGAAGGAAGTTCGTTGTTGATATTTAGTTAATTTAATGGATGGTAGCCTTGTAATTATGGAAGGTAGTTCATTCTTGAGATTTTTTTACTCCATTGGATGGTAGCCTGTTCATTATGGAAGGTACTTCGTTGCTGGGATTTTGTTATTTTAATGGATGGTAGCCTTGTCATTATGAAAGGTTGTTCGTTGTTGAGATTTTCTTACTTAAATCGATGGTAACCTTTTCATTATGGAAGGTAGTTTGTTGTTGAGATTTTGTTACTCCATTGGATGGTAGCCTTGTCATTATGGAAGGTAGTTCGTTGTTGGGATTTTGTTACTCAAATGATTGTTAGCCTTGTCATTATGGAAGGTAGTTCCTTGTTTAGATTTTGTTACTCCAATGAATGGTAGCCTTGTCATTATGGAAGGTAGTTCGCTAGTGAGATTTTGTTACTCCATTGGATGGTAGCCTTGTCATTACGGAAGGTAAATTGTTGTTGATATTTTTGCTACTCCAATGGATGGTAGCTATGTACTTACGGAATGTAGTTCATTGTTTATATTATGTTACTCTGATGGATGGTATCGATGTCCTTATGGAAGGTAGTTCGTTGTTGATATTTTGTTACTATAATGGATGGTAGCCTTGTCATTACGGAAGGTAGTTCGTTGTTGAGATTTTGTTACTCTATTAGACGGTAGCCTTGTCATTATGGAAGGTAAATCATTGATGAGATTTTGTTACTCCAATGGATGGTAGCGATGTCCTTAAGGAATGTAGTTTGTTATTAATATTTTGTTACTCCATTGGATGGTAGCCTTGTCATAATGGAAGGTAGTTCGTTGTTTGTATTTTGTTACTCCAATGGATGGTAGCCTTGTCATTATGGAAGGTAGTTCGCTATTGAGATTTTGTTACTCCATTGGATGGTAGCCTTGTCATTATGGAAGTTAGTTCGTTGTTGTGATTTTGTTACTACAATGGATGGTAGCCTTGTCATAATGGAATGAAGTTCGTTGTTGAGATTTTGTTACTCTAATGGATGGTAGCCTTGTCATTACGGAAGGTAGTTCATTGTTGAGTTTTTGTTACTCTAATGGATGGTAGTGTTGTCATTACGGAAGGTGGTTCGTTGTTGAGATTTTGTTACTCTAAAGGGTGGTATCCTAGTCATCATGGAAGGTAGTTCATTGTTGGGATTTTATTAATCTAATGGATGGTAGCCTTGTCATTATGGAAGGTAGTTCTTTGTTGAGATTTTGTTACTCCAATGGATTGTAGCCTTGTCATTATGGAAGGTAGTTCGTTGTTGGGATTTTGTTACTCAAATGATTGGTAGCCTTGTCATTATGGAAGGTAGTTCGTTGTTTAGATTTTGTTACTCCAGTGAATGGTAGCCTTGTCATTATGGAAGGTAGTTCGCTAGTGAGATTTTGTTACTCCATTGGATGGTAGCCTTGTTCTTACGGAAGGTAAATTGTTGTTGATATTTTTGCTACTCCAATGGATGGTAGCTATGTACTTACGGAATGTAGTTCATTGTTTATATTATGTTACTCTGATGGATGGTATCGATGTCCTTATGGAAGGTAGTTCGTTGTTGATATTTTGTTACTATAATGGATGGTAGCCTTGTCATTACGGAAGGTAGTTCGTTGTTGAGATTTTGTTACTCTATTAGACGGTAGCCTTGTCATTATGGAAGGTAAATCATTGATGAGATTTTGTTACTCCAATGGATGGTAGCGATGTCCTTAAGGAATGTAGTTTGTTATTAATATTTTGTTACTCCATTGGATGGTAGCCTTGTCATAATGGAAGGTAGTTCGTTGTTTGTATTTTGTTACTCCAATGGATGGTAGCCTTGTCATTATGGAAGGTAGTTCGCTATTGAGATTTTGTTACTCCATTGGATGGTAGCCTTGTCATTATGGAAGTTAGTTCGTTGTTGTGATTTTGTTACTACAATGGATGGTAGCCTTGTCATAATGGAATGAAGTTCGTTGTTGAGATTTTGTTACTCTAATGGATGGTAGCCTTGTCATTACGGAAGGTAGTTCATTGTTGAGTTTTTGTTACTCTAATGGATGGTAGTGTTGTCATTACGGAAGGTGGTTCGTTGTTGAGATTTTGTTACTCTAAAGGGTGGTATCCTAGTCATCATGGAAGGTAGTTCATTGTTGGGATTTTATTAATCTAATGGATGGTAGCCTTGTCATTATGGAAGGTAGTTCTTTGTTGAGATTTTGTTACTCCAATGGATTGTAGCCTTGTCATTATTGAAGGTAGCTCGCTATTGAGTTTTTGTTACTCCATTGGATGGTAGCCTTGTCATTATGGAAGGTAGTTCGTTGTTGTGATTTTGTTACTACAATGGATGGTAGACTTGTCATAATGGAATAGAGTTCGTTGTTGAGATTTTGTTACTCTAATGGATGGTCTCCTTGTCATTACAGAAGGTAGTTCATTGTTGAGTTTTTGTTACTCTAATAGATTGTAGCATTGTCATTACGGAAGGTAGTTCTTTGTTGAGATTTTGTTACTCTAACGGATGGTACCCTTGTCATTATGGAAGGTAGTCCCCTGTTGAGAATTTATTACTCCATTGGATGGTAGACTTGTCATTATGGAAGGTAGTTTGTTGTTGAGATTTTGTTACTCCAATGGATGGTAACCTTGTCACTATGGAAGGTACTTCGTTGTTGAGATTTTGTTACTCTGATGGATGGTAGCCTTGTCATTATGGAAGGAAGTTCATTGTTGATATTTAGTTAATTTAATGGATGGTAGCCTTGTAATTATGGAAGGTAGTTCATTGTTGAGATTTTGTTACTCCATTGGATGGTAGCCTGGTCATTATGGAAGGTACTTCGTTGCTGGGATTTTGTTATTTTAATGGATGGTAGCCTTGTCATTATGGAAGGTAGTTCATTTTTGAGATTTTGTTACTCTAATGGATGGTAGCCTTATCATTATGGAAGGTAGTTCCCTGTTGATAATTTGTTACTCCATTGTATGGTAGACTTGTCACTATGGAAGGTAGTTTGTTGTTGAGATTTTGTTACTCCAATGGATGGTAACCTTGTTATTATGGAAGGTAGTTCATTGTTAAGATTTTGTTAGTTCAATTGATGGTAGCCTTGTCAATATGGAAGGTAGTTTGTTGTTGAGATTTTGTTACTCCAATGGATGGTAGCCTTGTCATATTGGAAGGAAGTTCGTTGTCGATATTTTGTTAATTTAATGGATTGTAGCCATGTAATTATGGAAGGTAGTTCATTGTTGAGATTTTGTTACTCCATTGGATGGTAGCCTTGTCATTATGGAAAGTAGTTCGTTCTTGGGATTTGCTTATTTTAATGGATGGTAGCCTTGTCATTATGGAAGGTTGTTCGTTGTTGAAATTTTGTTACTCCAATGGATGGTAACCTCGTCATTATGGAAGGTGGTTCATTATTGAGATTTTGTTAGTTCAATGGATGGTAGCCTTGTCAATATGGAAGGTAGTTTGTTGTTGAGATTTTGTTACTCCGATGGATGGTAGCCTTGCCATTATGGAAGGAAGTTCATTGTTGATATTTAGTTAATTTAATGGATGGTAGCCTTGTAATTATGGAAGGTAGTTCATTCTTGAGATTTTTTTACTCCATTGGATGGTAGCCTGTTCATTATGGAAGGTACTTCGTTGCTGGGATTTTGTTATTTTAATGGATGGTAGCCTTGTCATTATGGAAGGTTGTTCGTTGTTGAGATTTTCTTACTTAAATCGATGGTAACCTTGTCATTATGGAAGGTAGTTTGTTGTTGAGATTTTGTTACTCCATTGGATGGTAGCCTTGTCATTATGGAAGGTAGTTCGTTGTTGGGATTTTGTTACTCAAATGATTGGTAGCCTTGTCATTATGGAAGGTAGTTTGTTGTTTAGATTTTGTTACTCCAATGAATGGTAGCCTTGTCATTATGGAAGGTAGTTCGCTAGTGAGATTTTGTTACTCCATTGGATGGTAGCCTTGTCATTACGGAAGGTAAATTATTGTTGATATTTTTGCTACTCCAATGGATGGTAGCTATGTACTTATGGAATGTAGTTCATTGTTTATATTATGTTACTCTGATGGATGGTATCGATGTCCTTATGGAAGGTAGTTCGTTGTTGATATTTTGTTACTATAATGGATGGTAGCCTTGTCATTACGGAAGGTAGTTCGTTGTTGAGATTTTGTTACTCTATTAGACGGTAGCCTTGTCATTATGGAAGGTAAATCATTGATGAGATTTTGTTACTCCAATGGATGGTAGCGATGTCCTTAAGGAATGTAGTTTGTTGTTAATATTTTGTTACTCCATTGGATGGTAGCCTTGTTATAATGGAAGGTAGTTCGTTGTTTGTATTTTGTTACTCCAATGGATGGTAGCCTTGTCATTATGGAAGGTAGTTCGCTATTGAGATTTTGTTACTCCATTGGATGGTAGCCTTGTCATTATGGAAGTTAGTTCGTTGTTGTGATTTTGTTACTTCAATGGATGGTAGCCTTGTCATAATGGAATGAAGTTCGTTGTTGAGATTTTGTTACTCTAATGGATGGTAGCCTTGTCATTACGGAAGGTAGTTCATTGTTGAGTTTTTGTTACTCTAATGGATGGTAGTGTTGTCATTACGGAAGGTGGTTCGTTGTTGAGATTTTGTTACTCTAAAGGGTGGTATGCTAGTCATCATGGAAGGTAGTTCATTGTTGGGATTTTATTAATCTAATGGATGGTAGCCTTGTCATTATGGAAGGTAGTTCTTTGTTGAGATTTTGTTACTCCAATGGATTGTAGCCTTGTCATTATTGAAGGTAGTTCGCTATTAAGTTTTTGTTACTCCATTGGATGGTAGCCTTGTCATTATGGAAGGTAGTTTGTTGTTGTCATTTTGTTACTACAATGGATGGTAGACTTGTCATAATGGAATATAGTTCGTTGTTGAGATTTTGTTACTCTAATGGATGGTCTCCTTGTCATTACAGAAGGTAGTTCATTGTTGAGTTTTTGTTACTCTAATAGATTGTAGCGTTGTCATTACGGAAGGTAGTTCGTTGTTGAGATTTTGTTACTCTAACGGATGGTACCCTTGTCATTATGGAAGGTAGTTCATTGTTAGGATTTTGTTACTCTAACAGATGGTAGCCTTGTCATTATGGAAGTGTTTACCTTGGGTTTTGGTAAACAACCGCTGATCCTCCAAATGGTTACTTATTTGGTTACTCGCAGGATCGATCAGATTGATCCTATGGACATAGGTTGATTTTGAAGTTTGATTAAGGTGGATAAGGCTTTAAATAAAAAGGTTTCAAGTAAATTGCATAAAGGAAAGACTTGGTAAAATAAACAAGGCTTTAAAGTAAAGGTTCGACAGGAAATGTAAAGAGAAAAGCAAGTAAAATTCTGGGAAAGTAAATGACTTTAATTGATAAAATTGGTGTTTCACACATACATTTCTCAACAATTCTTTCTCACACGCTGGGTACTCGAATCTAAATGAGTGACTTTGTATAGAATTGTGAACACACGCGAGAAACTACATGTCTACTCCTATTTATACTAAAACATTCCAAGTAACCGTCGGGCAGTTACACTGCTTCGAGATCAAGCCACTTGGCACGTTCTCCATGCTCGACGCTCCAGATCCTTGCACGTTTGCACGTAGTAACTGCTGGAAACCGTTTTCCCTCCAAAGCTTTGAATTTCAAACTGCTCCACTATGGACCATCGAACACTTTCATCAAGAGACGTCTTCGACGAAAACGCCTTCGACGTCGAAGGCAATCAGCCTTCTTTCTTGGAAGAAATCTTCTAAGTATTTTGCCATCTTTCGACGGGCACTTCGACAGGCTTAGCCAGTCGAAAGCATCTTTCAGCTTTTAATGGCTGACATCAATCAAAACAAAGGTGTCGAATTTAGGAGCCAACAAATTGCCCCCCAAGAATGCCTTATTTCGACTCTGAAAGAAAAAGGCATTCTTTGAAAACGCCATTCGACACCTGTCTTTCCACGCTTAGTCACAAGCTAACTTGTGCACTTTTTGTTGCTTTTTACCAACTATTGGCAATCCCAAGAAACCATCATTGATTTGATCCTAGGACGTCACTTTCAGTACGGCGTGCAGTACCAAACGTCATTTCAGAATTTGTCATTATGACAAATCCCAAAAACGAGGACGCACGCTGCGTCCCTCTGTTTCTGCAGAAACGGCCAAAACAACAGGATGTTGCCACGCGTCCCACTAACTCCTGCAGCATTAAATGACATTTAATGTCCTCTTTATTGGGGATTTTTCCCACTACTATAAATAGCAGTGAATATCCCATCGAAGGACTTTTTACGCCAACTAGCCTTCAAATTTCCTTGCTTTCATACAAGCTTGTTCCCTTTGCAGAAAAACTCTTCTTCTTTCAACTTCATCTTCATCCTCAACAATGGCCTCTGCTTCTACTGCTCCCAGTGCTAAAACACCAACTGAACAAGTTAAACCCAAGGTCTTCGTCACTGCTCCGGTAGTAAACTCTACGGGCAAACGAAGGGTTCCTGAACCTTCTGACATCTCCGTTCGCGATGCTTACTCGCGTCACTTGATGATCCCGGTTGGATACTCCAACCAGATCTTCGCAATGTCTGGCCCCATGAATCCTAACATCTCTGAAGCTCTAAAGATAAAGAGCTATTTCCCAATCGTCGAGACACTCAAGCCAGTAGCCTGCGCCAAGAAAGACGCAGAAGACAACGAAGACCCTACTCGTGAAAAAATCGACCTCCGCTTCTTCAACAGAGGGGTTAGAGTCTTCAGGTCTTGCCCTAATCTGACCTCCGATTATGTTGCTTGGCTAACGAAGTTGGAGAAGCATCAAACTCCAATCTGGAAGGAAATGGGAATCTTCGACCTGGTGATGCTGTCGAAGACAGGCTTAAACTACTCCCCAGAGATGCTTATAGCTTCGCTGCTGTTCTGGGACTACTCCCATTTTACTTTTCATCTTCCATGTGGGATGCTAACCCCCACACTCTTCGATGTAGCAGCTATTACTGGCCTTCGACCAACCGGAGATTACTTCGACCCGGAGGAGATGTCGGAGGACCAAATTGGCTTCTCTGAGACCAAGCCCACATACACCACTTTCATCAACCATTTCCATGACAGGTCGACGGATACAGTGTCGGATGTCGAACACATAGCGTTTCTAGCCTTATGGCTAACTCGCTTTGTGTTTTGCTCGAAGTCTCTGCAGGTGACCAAAAAGATGGTCACTCTTGCTACCCAACTGCATCACCGCCAAAACATCTGTTTGGCAGAACTGATCCTGGCTAGTCTTTATGACTCGATCAGCAATGGGGCCACTCTTCTGAAACATATCGAGGACAGGGCCAGTTTGCTACTCGCTGGGCCTTTCTGGCTACTTCAACTGTGGCTCAATGCCACTTTCGAATCTTTCTTACCCAAGAGGATTCAGATAAATGAACAAGCTCCAGCGATAGCGAATAGACGCATCGAAGGAATCAGGCTGGCTCTGCTGACACCAACGGACGATGGACTAGAGTTTCAACAAACATTCACTAACTTCGTTCTGATGTTCGCTCGAAGGAAGGAATTTGTTTCAACTATGGCTCCATTCGCTCAACGGAAGGTGGGGCCAGCATGGTTCACAAGGCCACATCCAAAGGAGTCGAGTGGTCCCAATGTCGATGAGCATTCAGTACTTTGGGAGGAGTTCCTTACACCAAGGATCATGCCTCTTCGATTTAAGAGTTCTAAGACTCATTTGAGTCTGCTTGCCTACCAACCAAATCTGGTATCTCGCCAGTTTGGTATTATCCAAACCCTGCCTTCTCCGATTTTCCAAAGGGAGAAGTCAATGTTGTACTTCTGCAACGATTATACAGAAGAAGCTGCCATCAAGCATATCGGAAGATATGCTGGTCGAACAATCCTCTCGCTGTTTGACTACCAGCTTAATTTCCTTTGCTCACCATCCTTCGAGGAGTGGTGGAGAAGCTATTATGCTGAGTACTTCTTCGACGAGAAGGACTTCATGGCAGAGTTGCAGAAGTCTTTTGTCCTTGTGCTGGACAAAGTCAAGAAATGTAAGTTTATTCTCTCACATTACTTTTTTGTCTTTTTCTTCGACTGCTATCCTGTTAACTTTTCCTTTGCTTTCAGTTGTTCGAAAGCCTGTAGCCAAGAAGGCTACAGAAGGTCAACAGGGAGGAGTCCCTTCCACAAAACCTCCACCGCCGGCGAAGACTGTAGCGCCGGCGAAGACCACAGGCAACCAACAGGGGGAAGGCTCTTCGAAGAGGCCTCCTATATCGGTAACCAGACTTTCTTCATTTTTCTTCTGGCTTTCGATTTTTTTTTTTCGATGCAATTATTCAATCGAATTCCTATTGGTTTTCTAGGCACCTTCGCCCAAGAAACGATCAACTCTGGTGGTCGAATCTGGGAGTGATGAGGAAAGTGATTCCCCTCCTGCCCTCTTGAAAAGGCGAAAGTTGACGAAGGATGCTTCTGTTCCTGCTCCTGCTCCTGAAGGTCGAAGCGTCAGAATAAAGGTTGCTGTGAGAAAGCCTAGGCCACCTGCAGTGATCATCGAGGAGCCCACTGAGGAGGAACTGAACGCTCTTCTTACCAAGCCTGTCGAAAGTGACAATTCCAGCCCTGGGGCTGAAGTTAATCCACAGGTAATCCCTTAGACCTTTGTTATAGTTTAGGCATAGATACCCGTATTCGATTGTGTCTCTTTCGACATCTGAAAATTTGTCTTCTTTCTCTTTTTCAGGACACTACTGAAAGTTCTCAACCAAGGACCTCAGAAACGTTGGAATCTGCTGAACTTAGCAGGCCTCAGGAAAAAGATTTGGGCAATGATGAAGCCCATACTGAGAATGAGGCCAATGCTGAAACAGTGGAGAAAACAACAGAGGAACCTATGGTGGAGGAACCACAGCCAGTGGAGGAACAACAGCCAGAAACAGTTCAGGTGGTGGACTTGTCAGAAGAGAATCAAGAAGAAAGGAACCAAGGCAATGATGTCGAAGAAAATCAAAACATTGCCAACGAAGAGAACCAAGGTGGTACTAGCGAAGGACACCAGGGTGACGCTAGCGAAGAGCCACAAAATGACGCTGGCGAAGGACCCCAGGGTGATGCTAACGAAGAACCACAAGTCGATGCTGGTACCGCCTCAGTCAGAGTCGAAGAGCAACCAGTCGAGGCACTTAGCATTCAAGAACCTCAAACCCAAGATAATACTATTGCAAGGGTTACCTCCTCGAAGCACAGGTCAAAAGAGGACTTGGAACTCCTGAAACAGACTGATCCTGTCAGCTACCTCAATGCAATCGTCGAGAGTAAGAGTTCGTCTGACACTAGTCAGGAAATTCCTACCCTGTCGGGGAAGTCTACTGAAACTTCTCCTCTTGATGATGCATTGGCGAAGGTTAAGGCCCAGTTCTTCAAGAGGGACTTGATGAAGACTCTAGAGGGGGACCCCACTGCTCCATCATGCTTAAAAGAGGTCTTGAATGCTGTCGACTTCGAAGCTGTAGCCCCAGAAATCTCAGACTTGATCATGGAGTTACACTCTATGATTGATCAGGTCTCAGCGGATTACAGGCGCCAAAGAGGTTTTAACAGTCAGCTTGAAGTGCTGCATGGCAAAAGCTCATCCGCGTGGACTGCTGTCTCAGATTCGACTTCTCGAATTGCTGAGTTGTCGAAACAGAAAGCGTCTGCACAGGAAAGAGTCGATGCCATTGAGCGAGAGAATGTTTCCTTCCGGGCACAAATTGCAGAAATAGAGGCGAAGATAAACGCCAACACTGTACTCCAGGAGGAAATTCTTTCGACCATCTCAGACACTGAGAGCCAGACTGAGATCAAACAAGGCCTGGAATTCGCTGAGAAGGCCCAAAGCCTCGACGCCCAAATTGCCAAACTAGTGCAAGAAAACTCCTGGTGCAAGAAGAGGTTGGAGCTACAGTACGCCAAGTATCTTCGACTCAAGAATTCTCTTACCTTTTGATTGATTCTCTTTTGTAACCATCTTCTGTAATCGTTATTCGACAACAATTGCCATCTTGGCTGAAATTAATAAAATTTCCATTTTGGCATTTTTTATGGTTAATTTAGACTTGCTCTTTTATTATTTTATTTTTATCTCTTGAAGTATAGGTTTGTATTTTTTCAAATATTTACCATTTACTCACAAGAGCCTTTTATCTCCACTTAACTCTTCGACTTCATAGGCTCCACCAGAAAAAGTTTGGATAACTTTGAAGGGTCCTTCCCATTTGGGTGACCATTTCCCCATGCTTCGATCCCTTCGATCCATGGGAAGAATCACCTTCCAAACTAAATCTTCAGGCAAAAATACCTTAGGTTTTACCTTTCTATTATAAGAGTCTTCTACTCTTTTCTTCTGAAGCCTGAGTAAGTCGAGAGCGTGTAATCTCTCTTCGTCTAAATCCACCAGTTCGTCTAACATCATGTTCCAATAAACCTCAGAAGGAATATCATAATGCCTCTGAACCCTTGCAGATTGAAGACAAATTTCTGCTGGCAACACTGCATCATGGCCAAAAGTTAGCCTATATGGTGTTGTACCAATAGCTTCTTTTGGGGACGTTCGACAAGCCCATAAAATCTGGTCTAACGTCTTATGCCAATTCTTTGGTTTCTTCCCAACATGTTTCTTTATCAAGCCAATCACCACTTTATTAGCTGCTTCGACTTGACCATTCGCCTGTGCATAGTAAGGCGTGGATGTTAGGAGTTTGAAACCTGTTTCCTGAGCAAATTCCTGCATCTTTCGACCAATGAAAACTGACCCTTGATCAGTTGTTATTGTCTCAGGGATTCCATACCTAAATATAATGTTCTTTTGAATAAATTCAATGACATTTTCTTGGTCTACATTGACTAAAGGGACGGCTTCGATCCACTTAGTAAAATAATCAATGCCTACCAATATGTATTTCTGACTCTTTGATGATGCTGGTCGAATCTCTCCAATAAGATCCAACGCCCATCCTCTAAAGGGCCAAGGCTTCACTATCGAGTGAAGTTCGCTTGCTGGTACATGTTGGATGCCTGTATGAACTTGACACTCTTGGCAACCTTTGGCGAACTCAACACAATCTTTCAGCATAGTGGGCCAGTATAGTCCTTGTCGAAACAACAACCATTTCATCTTATGGCCTGCTTGGTGAGCCCGACATGCCCCAGCATGCGTAGTCGAAAGGGCTATGTATGCTTCAGTTTCACTTAAACATTTCAGCAACACCCCTTCAGGCGTCTTCTTGAATAACTCATTACCCATGAGTACAAAACTCAACGCCCTGTATTTTGTTTTTCGTTCTGTCGAAGCTCCTGGATTTTGAAGATAGTCCACAATGGGTTTCCTCCAATCTTGCTCTGACAAATTATCAATGAACGAAATCTCGAAGTTTGAGTGATCAGCATATCCTAGCCTCGTCGATTCCAAGTCTGATGGTGATAGACAAGTTGCTTTTATCTTCTCTCGAACTTCGATTGCTCTTTGTAACTTCGTTTTTGAAATCTTATACCCTGATGCAATTTGTGCCAAGTCATTGGCTATTTGATTTTCGACTCTGGGTATGTGTCGAATATTGACACTTTCAAATTGTTTCAATAAACGATTTGCTATCACAAAGTACATAATGAGATTCTCTCTTATGCATTTATATTCCTTTGTGACTTTCTTGATGAATAACTCTGAGTCTCCCATTATTTCGACTCGAGTTGCCCCCAATTCCAACAATATCTCAAGGCCAGTAATTAGAGCTTCATACTCAGCCTCATTGTTCGAACAAGAACCTTCTATTTGGTACTTGAATGTTGTTGGAATTTTATCTGGAGAAATAATCAAGACTCCTACTCCTGTTCCATTTCTATGGCTGGAACCATCGAAGTAGAATTTCCAAGGTTCTATCTCCACATAATTAATATCCTCGACTTGAATTGAGTGGTCGACTATGAAATCTGCAACCACTTGTCCTTTTACTGCCTTAAGAGGCATAAAGGTCAAGGAGTATTCAGTTAATGCTAATGCCCATTTGCCAATTCGACTATGCAAAATAGGTTTCGACAACATATATTTGAAAACATCAAAATGAGACGAAACATAAACATCAACTGGTTTTATATATTGCTTGAGTTTTGTACAAGAAAAATACAGACATAGACACAATTTTTCAACTTCGCTATATCTAGTTTCTGCATCATTCAAAACTCGACTGAGATAATAAATGGGTCTTTCGACTCCATTCTCATCCTCTTGGGCTAACATACTTCCCAGAGTTTTGTCAGATGCAGCTATGTACAATCTCATACTCCTATTGCTACAAGGAGGCACCAAAATAGGTGGCTTAGTGAGGTACCCTTTGATTTTGTCGAAGGCTTCTTGTTGCTCTTGCCCCCATTCGAACCCCTCTTTATTCAGTCGAAGTAAGGGTGAAAAGGCCTGAGCTTTCCCACTTAGATTAGATATAAACCTCCTTAAGAAATTTATCTTGCCTAAGAGAGATTGCAATTCCTTCTTATTCGATGGCGCTTTTGCTTCCAGAATTGCCTTCGTCTTGTTCTGATTGATTTCGATTCCTTTCTTGTGGACAACGAAGCCCAAGAAATCTCCAGCTTTCACACAGAACGCACACTTCAAAGGATTCATCTTCAGACCATGTTCTCTCATTCTTTCGAATGATTGTCGAAGGTGGTCAATGTGACTCTTCCTGGAAACAGATTTTATAACAATATCATCAATATAAACTTGCATAAAAGTGTTAATAAAATCATGGAAGATAGTATTCATTGCTCGCTGGTACGTTGCCCCAGCGTTTTTTAGGCCAAAAGGCATCACTACCCATTCGTAAGTGCCTAAGGCCCCAGGGCATCGAAAAGCTGTTTTCGACACATCCTCTTCAGCAATGAATATTTGATTATATCCTGAATAACCATCGAGCATACTCAGGTATTCATAGCCAGCGGCAGAATCGACTAGCATTTCCGCCACAGGCATAGGATATTCATCTTTGGGGGTGGCAGCATTCAAATCTCTGAAATCTATGCACACCCTTAATGTGCCATTTTTCTTAATTACTGGCACAATATTTGCAATCCATTCGACATACCTTGTAACACGGATGAATTTGCATTTCAGAAGTCTTTCGACCTCCGTTTTGATCTTCGACAATATTTCTGGAGCGAAGCGCCTTGGATTTTGCTTGATTGGCTTCTTTCCAGGTTTGATTGGCAACTGAAGTTCTACCAATCCTCTGTCGAGACCAGGCATTTCGTCATAATCCCATGCAAAACAGTCTTTAAACTCTTTCAGCAATTGGATTACTTCCAACCTAAGTTCTGGATCAATTTTGGCGCTGATGTAAGTTGGCCTTTTCTCTGATCCTTCGCCTAAGTTGATTTCTTCTAAAGGGTCTTGTGCTAACATCTTAATGTTGTTCGCCAAGGGATCCTTTTCGAAGCCCAAAGGCTCATCGTCATAGATGGCGTCGAGCCTCCGTTCCTGCATTTCTTCTGGCATGATATCAGGAGGTTTTGGATCGAAATCCTTTCCTGGGCCAACAGCAGATAATTGTTGATCATTGGCCTGTGTGGCCATGTACTTTACTTCGGCTTCGAGAGCCGTTATCATCTTGGTTTCGGCCACATAAGCCGAAATTCGCTTCAGAGATTGTGACTCAGTCATTATCACTGAATTCACTTCCCCAACCAGTTGGTTGGATATCAGTTAGCCCACTGAAGTCTATGTGGGACAAGTCTTCTCTGTCCCATTGGAAACCATGCTCAGGATGCAGGTATAGGGAACAAAAGGTGTTTGGCGCTGGCGCCATGTCGAAGTCAGGTGTTGGACATGGCCCTATGTGAGCCAAGTTTTTGTCGAAATCTGCCACACCCAAGTGATTAACTTCGCCAAGGTAGTAGCTTTGATCTGCCTCTATGTTTTCGACCATCCCATCTGGACGCCATAGCAACAGTCTTTGGTGCATCGATGAAGGCACAGCGCCTACACCATGAATCCACTCACGGCCTAACAAAAGGTTGTAGTTGGGTTTGGCCGATATGACCATGAACATCGTTGGTCGAAGGATCGACCCAACTTTGATATCTAACTGGATCACTCCCATGGTGGTCCCAATGCCGCCCTCATAGTTCGACAGGACCATATTGTGAGGTTTAATTTCCTCATCTCTTTTGCCAATCTTCCTTAGCATAGAGTGAGGGATAATATTGATAGTTGCCCCACAGTCGACCAATATTTTGTTCACAGTAGTCTCTTCGAGCTTAGCCCTTATGAACAAAGGCTTGAGGTGATTCTTCATTGCCTCTGTGGGTGGCTCGAAGAAGCCATTTTGTTCCTCTGTAGTGCCATTGTCCATGACAAAATAGCACACTGGCCTATGTTTGGCCATTTCTTGTTCCACCTCCCAGTCACTTGCTTCGACTTCTACCTGTCGATTGAATTCCCTGGGCAGCACTGAAACAATATTCACCATTATATCCAAAGTATCGTCGGACTCAGCATCGTCTTCGTCTTCGACTTCACTCTGGTTAGGCCAAACTAGCCTGTTGGTAACTGGTTCTCTCTCTAGAGGCTTCCTTTGTTTCCTTTGAGGAACATTCGAACTAGTTTCTGCCTTAGGTTCGTTGGCAGCCTCCCTTTCAGCTTTTCGCCTCCTTTGGTATCTCCTCCATTGGGATCGAGACATAGGATTTTTTCCCTTGTAGTTGCTGGACACTTGAGCAACCTTAGGTGCAGCAACTTGAGGCTCTTTCTTTTGAGTCAGAGAGGAACCTCTTGGCACATCGAAAGAATGCCATTTCTCTTCACTTGCCCTTTTCCGGCCAGAGGTTTTGTACCAAGTGTCTACTGGCACATTTGTTGGAGGCCTAAAAGTCAATGGCCTCTTGTCTTGATTAGAACCCCTTCTGGGATCATGTCGAAGGTCAGCATTCTCCCTTCTCTTGTTTGCTGCTCTCACACCTTGAATGTGCTCAGCAGCTTTTTTATCAAAGATCGAACTGCATCTTGGACACAGCATTACCTCTGATTTCTTCTTCTGGCATCTTTGTAAAAAATCTGCCAAGTTTTCGTTTTCCCGTGGGAAAGCCGTCTTATTAGCCTGCTCTTGCCTTATGGCCTCTTCTGATGCTTTTGGATCAGAAAGTTCAACCATATTGATATTCATTGTATCTTTAGTAGCAAGAGTTAACTGCTTCATTTGTGTCTCCAGATTCTTCGTCTGGCCTTGAACAGTGGCCAAGTGGGAACTGGGCTTTGATCCAGCTTTTTGTGCTTCAGCAGTCTTCGACTTCGGGTTCTCGACCGCTTCCTGGACAGCTTCAATAGTCTTCCTGGATAAATTTCCAGAAAAACTGCCAAAGATTGGCATGTTGATGTGGTCTTTTGAGACTTCGACCATGGTAATGCCTGGCTTCTTCGACTGAATCCTGGTTGCCTCTATCATGTTCACCTCAGAGGGTTCTGCATAGTGGGCTTCAGCCTTCAGTGGATTGGAGTCGACAGCCATGGGGGATTTGTCGGCAAACTTTAATCTCCCTTCCTCAATAGCGTCTTGCACAAGATTCCTGAAAAGAAAACATTGAGAAGTTTTATGGCCCAAAAAATTATGATATTTGCAAAAACCTCTCTTCTTTCTTTGATCAAGAGGAGGCACTTTTACCCCAGGGGGTACTATCATTTGGCCATCTTTAACTAGCAAGTCGAATATTTCATCACATTTTGTGATGTCAAAACTATAAGTCTTTTTTGGGAACCTATCGTTGGTCCTGTCTGGACCAATGGGATTTTTCCCATTTGAGGGGACTAACTGTTTACAAGAGTATGGTGGCCCTTGTTTTAGTTCTGCTAAATCGACTTCTCCTTCTTCGACAGCTAAAGTATCGTCGAAGGATTCTAGATCTTCGTCATCCATCTCAACGTACGCTATTCTCTCTCTCTTATGAGTTTTCGTTGCCTTAGCTTTTTCAGCTTTGAGGCGTTCGACCTGTCGAACTCTATCGGCCAGTTGGGCCATGTCTCTTAGGTACTGGGTGTCTAGCTTCTTCCTAATGGAATAATCTAAACCGCCTGCGGCTATTTCGACCAACTCATGTTCTGGCACTTGTGTAAAACATCTCGCCTTGAGCAACCTAAACCTATTCAGATATTCGTCTATAGGTTCAGTGAAACGTCTCTTCACACTGGCCAGTTCTTTCAGGCTTATCTTGGTTTGCCCCATGTAGAATTGTTCATGGAACAATCTTTCCAACTGGGTCCAATGATGGATCGAATTGGGGGGAAGAGTCGTAAACCAAGTAAAAGCGTTCTTGGTTAAAGAACTTGGGAAGTACTTGATCCTTAGGTTTTCGTTATTCGAAATGTCTCCTGCTTCGATCAAGTATCTCGCCACATGCTCGACAGTAGATTCTGTCGTGTCCCCAGAGAACTTAGTAAATTTGGGGACTTTGCATCTAGGAGGTAAATCCGTTTGTAACACGTATTCTGACAATGGAGATGTAAAGTTGGGCCTTCGAAAGCCCATGTTCATCCCATTCTGAGTCATGATCCTTTCGATCATGGTTGCCAGATTGTTTTCCAAACCCATGTTTTGGTATTGGATATGCTGAACCACTTCGTCAGCATTTTGGTTTCTGTTAACTAACCATATCTCTGGGGCTATTACCCTAGGTTCTTCGACAGGTTGTTCGACAGGCTATTGAGCCTGGTTAATGGTGGTTTCTTCCTCTACAAATATCCCCTGATTTCCCCTTATTTGCGCCCTTTGGGGCTGTCGAATAGGTGGGGGCACTCCAAAGAAATCAGCCAAACGCGTCATTTGCGCTGTAACTTGCTGATTCGATTGAGTAGTGTTTTGTATTAGAGGATTTAGCACTGTACTCAAAGTTTGTGCCAACATTTGCACCATATCATGGTTGCTTTCGTCCATCTGTTGCCTCAAGACTGCTGTCGAGGCATTTGTAAGGCCATGGGCTACTTGGGACGTTCCTCCTAAGAGTTGGGTCCTATTTCTATTCGCCATGCCTACTCCAGAGCCTTGGAGTGGCGAAGAAGCACTCACGAAAGGGTCTGAAAAAGTGGACGCAGCATTCGTCAGGCTTGCCACTTCAGAAGTTGGCATACCATAGAATGGAATAAATCCTGGGGGAACCACAGGCCTTGTGCCTATATTTCCCCTTGGTGGGGGAGTTCCCAAAGGTATTCTGGGGCCTGTTAACGAAGTTATTGGCCCCGTGGTTGTGACCGACACTGCTGGCGTCGAACCAACGTTTGTCGCTTCACTTACGGTCATACTAACCGTTGCTCCCACACTCGTTTGTGGGATTTCGTTATTGTTTGGCGGATTCGCCATCTCTTCCCTTCTTCTGGCAGTATTGTTATCGTTGGTGTATATTCTACCACTCCTCAATAACATACAACTCGAAAAGATGAGACTATTTTCAACAATCAACACACAGTCCCACCAGGTGTGCCAATTTGTTTACCTTGGGTTTTGGTAAACAACCGCTGATCCTCCAAATGGTTACTTATTTGGTTACTCGCAGGATCGATCAGATTGATCCTATGGACATAGGTTGATTTTGAAGTTTGATTAAGGTGGATAAGGCTTTAAATAAAAAGGTTTCAAGTAAATTGCATAAAGGAAAGACTTGGTAAAATAAACAAGGCTTTAAAGTAAAGGTTCGACAGGAAATGTAAAGAGAAAAGCAAGTAAAATTCTGGGAAAGTAAATGACTTTAATTGATAAAATTGGTGTTTCACACATACATTTCTCAACAATTCTTTCTCACACGCTGGGTACTCGAATCTAAATGAGTGACTTTGTATAGAATTGTGAACACACGCGAGAAACTACATGTCTACTCCTATTTATACTAAAACATTCCAAGTAACCGTCGGGCAGTTACACTGCTTCGAGATCAAGCCACTTGGCACGTTCTCCATGCTCGACGCTCCAGATCCTTGCACGTTTGCACGTAGTAACTGCTGGAAACCATTTTCCCTCCAAAGCTTTGAATTTCAAACTGCTCCACTCTGGACCATCGAACACTTTCATCAAGAGACGTCTTCGACGAAAACGCCTTCGACGTCGAAGGCAATCAGCCTTCTTTCTTGGAAGAAATCTTCTAAGTATTTTGCCATCTTTCGACGGGCACTTCGATAGGCTTAGCCAGTCGAAAGCATCTTTCAGCTTTTAATGGCTGACATCAATCAAAACAAAGGTGTCGAATTTAGGAGCCAACATGAAGGTAGTTCTTTGTTGAGATTTTGTTACTCCAATGGATGGTAGCCTTGTCATTATGGAAGGTAGTTCGCTGTTGAGATTTTGTTACTCCAATGGATGGTAGCCTTGTCCTTATGGAAGGTAGTTCGTTTTTAATATTTTGTTACTCTGATGGATGGTAGCCTTGTCATTACGGAAGGTAGTTCATTGTTGAGATTTTGTTACTCTAATGGACGGTATCCTTGTCATTATGGCAGGTAGTTCGTTGTTGGGATTTTGTTACTCAAATGGATGGTAGCCTTGTCATTATGGAAGGTAGTTCGTTGTTGAGTTTTTGTTACTGCAATCGATGGTAGCCTTGTCATTATGGAAGGTAGTTCGTTGTTGAGATTTTGTTACTCCATTGGATGGTAGACTTGTCAATATGGAAGGTAAATTGTTGTTGAGATTTTGTTACTCCAATGGATGGTAGCGTTGTAATTACGAAAGGTAGTTCGTTGTTGAGATTTTGTTACTCTAATGGGTTGTAGCCTTATCATTATGGAAGGTAGTTATGGAAGGTAGTTCGTTTTTGAGATTTTGTTACTCTAATGGATGGTAGCCTTGTCATTATGGAAGGTAGTTTGTTTTTGAGATTTTGTAACTCTAATGGATGGTAGCCTTGTCATTATGGAAGGTAGTTCCCTGTTGAGAATTTGTTACTCCATTGGATGGTAGACTTGTCATTATGGAAGGTAGTTAGTTGTTGAGATTTTGTTACTCCAATGGATGGTAACCTTGTCATTATGGAAGGTAGTTCATTGTTGAGATTTTGTTAGTTCAATGGATGGTAGCCTTGTCAATTTGGAAGGTAGTTCGTTGTTGAGATTTTGTTACTCCAATGGATGGTAGCCTTGTCATTATAGAAGGAACTTCGTTGTTGATAATTTGTTAATTTAATGGATGGTAGCCATGTAATTATGGAAGGTAGTTCATTGTTGAGATTTTGTTACTCCATTGGATGGTAGCCTCGTCATTATGGAAAGTAGTTCATTTTTGGGATTTGCTTATTTTAATGGATGGTAGCCTTGTCATTATGGAAGGTTGTTCGTTGTTGAAATTTTGTTACTCCAATGGATGGTAACCTTGTCATTATGGAAGGTAGTTCATTATTGAGATTTTGTTAGTTCAATGGATGGTAGTGAAGTAGTGAAAAACACATGAAGGGGGGGTTGAATTGTAAAACTGAAAATCAATGCAATGAACATGATATTTTTATCCTGGTTCGTTTGATCTCAAACTACTCCAGTCCACCCGTCAAGGTCATTTCGCCTCTCTCCAATGAGGTCTTAATCCACTATATTCAACTGAATATTACAAACTGCTTTAACAACTGCTAAAGCCTTCTTGATGCAAACCACAACCCGGTTTGTCAAGGGAACACTTTCTTACAAAGAAGATAAATCTAAGTGTGTGAATGTTTTCTACAAAACTGTATCACAACTGTGATGTATACACAACTTTAAGCTTAGAAACTAGATTGCTAAACAATAATTGAGTAAGGAGATATGAGGTGTTTAGCAAACTGAGAGAACGAAGATTATGATCAGCTTTTAGGTGTGTAAAGAGTTGGAGAGCATTAGCCAATTCAATCTTCATAGTCTTGTTTATATAGCACTGAGATTATTGAACGTTGGAGCAATATTCTTGATTCAATGCTAATAACAAACTTTCCTTATTGAGCAGATCTTGTCTGGAATGATGCCGTTGGTAATAATACGCTTTCAATGCACAGTATCGTTGCTTACTTAATGCGTGTTCTGGCTTGGCTCATTCTGACTCTGCTTAGCTGCTGATGAACTGTTGTTTTATTTATCAGAGTGTTGAGCGCAGTTCTGTTCATTAAGCTTCAGCATACACGTGAGTTGATCTTCTGAATCTGGTATTCTGATATGGCAACTTCTGATGCTGGTGTCAAGAACAATTATTCTGATGCTGATTAAGTGTGCTCTTGCTTATACCTATCAAACTTTCTGCAAATCAGAACGTAATAATTTAGGCAGCAGATAGTTCATACATGTATCATATAAATAATATATCTTTTCACTTTGTTATCATCAAAACTTAAACATAGGGTAGTAGATTCAAACATTGTTCTAACAATCTCCCCCTTTTTGATGATGACAAAAACTGGATATTTTTAATTGAAAATAACGTGAAAAGGTATCAGAGATATGTATCAGAGTACGAGGTTATCAAAGATAAGGGATAAGAGATGAGAGATACTCCCCCTGAGTTTATTGCTTCCCTTTTTGATTTCAAAAGTTCTTCAGGATCAGAACTTTTTGCCTTTCTTTGAACATCAGAGTATCAGAGTCTTTGACTATCAGAAGCTTTGGATCAGCATATCAGAGCAGAGCTTTAGATCAGCATATCAGAACTTTTCTTGTCAGAGCTTTGCTTTGGGTCAGAGTATCAGAGCGGATCAGAGTATCAGAGCTTTAGTCTTCAGAGTATCATGGTGCTTTCTTGTACCTGTAGACTTAAGCAAAACAGAAAACATTTTCAAGTATAACAGAGTTAGAATGTTCGAGAATTTCTGTCTTAGTAATCCGTTATTATTTTAAAATATCATTCTTGTTCTCCCCCTTTTTGTCAGCAATCAAAAAGTGTAAGTGATGTGCTAAAACAATTAAGATCAGAAAAACTAGTCATATTAAAAGGTTCAGAATCAAACAAAACATATTAAAACAGTACATCAGATACTTAAGGAAAACATGAAAATGACATAAATAAATAAAAAAAAACTAAGGTTGGGGAGGAAAGCGTGTGAACAGGTTCTCCAGCATGGCTTTGATCTGATCAGCAGTCTCATTCTGCTTGTGCACCATGCTGACAACAGTGTCAATCTTGCTATCCTGCACATCCATCCTTTCTTTCATTTTCTGGTCGCTTTCATTCATCCTCTGCTGCAGACGCATGTCATTCAGCTTCAGCTCTTCCAGAGTCTGCCTGTCCAAGGCAGCTTGAGAAACATCAGAAGCAGGAAGCTTCTGAGAGCTTTCTGCAACATCTTCTTCTTGACTTGCTTCAGCTTGAATGGTCTTGTCTTCTTCTTGTTGCACCTTTGGAGCTAGCTGTTTCTCAGACCAAGGTTCACTATCCAGAGGGAGCACAGCTTCCTGAGGCAGCTGACTTTCAACTTCCTTCAGCAGCTTGCTGAAGTTCTGTTGTGCCTGCTCATAGTTGATATCCTGCAACTTGAGGGCTTCAGCACGTACCCAAATTCTGAATTGTGACCAGAGCTGGTCAGAAGCAGCTGGGTCAATTAATCCAGGACAGACTTGCTTCAAAGAAGCAATCCACTGCTGCACACCTGTTTCAAAATTCATAATACCAGAGCCAACATCTGGTTGTTTTGGTTTTGGGATGGCTATTTTATTTTTCAGATCAGCAAGACGGTCAAGACTGGTTAAGTCTATGAAGATCCTGCTGGGGTTTTCGGTGGTTTGCTTGGCAGCTGTTTGTTTTGGAGATGGAGTGGGAGAATCAGAGATTATGATTGGACTGTGTGGTGTTTTGGGAGTATTGGGTGGTGTAGATTCTGGTGAGGATGGCAACTGGGCCATTGTGACTATTGTTCCACATGGCAGCTGGATTGCCAGAGGTGATGGTTGAGGTGAATGAGGTTCAGAAGGTGAAGGAGAAGGAGTTTCAGAGTGATGAAACTCGGGTTGAGGTGATGGTGGATGAATTTCTTGTTGAGGAGAGGGAGACGGAATTGCTGGTTGAGGAGAAATTGTTGGAATTTCTGGTTGTTCAGGGATGAGAGGTTCTTCTGGAATGGATGAGAGTGGTTGTTGTTGTTCTGGTTCTTCAGCAGATTGTTGTTGTTCTGGTTGTGGAGGAGGGACAATTTGTGGTTCAGAGTTTGGATTGGAGGAGTGATCAGAAGTGTGTTGATCAATGTCATACAACACTTTGTCAATTGCTGATGTTGTTGATATTGTTGGTTTTGGGTGTTTGGTTCTGGGTCTTCTGAGTTGTAATGCCTCAGAAGGGTCATCTTCTGGTTCAGTTTCATCTATTGTTGGGATGGGGATTGAGATTCTATGAGAGGTTGGAGGTGGAATAGATGCTGGAATAGTAGAAGAATTTAAAACAGAAGCAGCAGATAAATTAACTCTTTTCTTGGGTGTCTGCTGGGATGATCCTTCTGATGGTGCCTTCCTCTTCTTCGTCTTCTTCAGAGTCACTTCTGGTTGAGGTTGATGCAGATCTTTGATGTTCAGATTTGGATCTGTACCATCAGCTTTGCACGCGTCCAGATATCTAAGAACTACCACTGGCTTGGATTCTATCTGAGAGAATAAAGGAAAGTCACTCAGTGGAACTCTTCTGCTGGTGATATCAGCAATAGGAGTAGCACTGGGTTCCTTTTTGATATTCTCTATCAACTTCATTTTCTTCAAGTTCTTCGCATTCCGAGGCTTCCCAACTGTTGGTTCAATGGTGCTTAACTCTTGAGCTTCTATCAGATGCTCTATCAGCTTATTCTCTGTCAGAATATCTGATATCAACCTTCCAAAGGGAATCCAATCCCTCTTTGTTCTTTCTTCTTCCCTGGTTTCCTTCACGCTTGTTCTGAGGTGGTTGAACAGAAGATGATGCAAGTTGATTTTTACCTTTTGATTGATAAAGTAGATCAGAAACTGCTGATCCACATTTATGTAATCAGGGGAACTAGTTAGCTTCCTATGGTTGAAGCACCCCAGAATTATCTTTGCCCAAACTCTGTGATGATCCTTCAGATCTTTGATCTTGCTGCTGGGCACCCCATGGGTGAAAATCTTTTCAGCTATGACGCCCACGTCAGCACATCTCTCAGCCATATCAATACATCGGATGCCACCGCCACTGTAACCTATTAACTTTGCTATGTGATCCTCAATGATCACAATCTTCTTCCCCATAATGTAGGAGGTGACTTGATGCGTTGAAGCTGTCGCATGAATCCAGAACTCCTTCACTAATAAAGGGAATGTTGGTCCAACCAACCTGTCAAAATACCTTTCCCATTTCTGTGCCCTAACTTCTTCAGTTAGGTCAAAACCGTTTTCCTTCAAGCTTCCAAAATCGATGATCAATTCAGATAACACTTCAAGATTCTTCACAGGAGTGAGGAGTGTTCTGAATGGCACTTGATACTGTTTAGATGATGCTTTCTTCTGAGGACCTGCAGAAGCACTGCTGGAGGTTGCCATGTTCACACTAAAAGATTTTGAGAAGAAACTGAGAAAAAGGGTTTGCAAGAGATGAACACAGAAAAATGCAGAGAATGCTTGAGAAAAAGTGAGAAACTGTAAAGGATTAGAATGAGAGGTTAGCGAGTTTAAATAGAGTTCAGAATATTTTTAAATTGTAAACGTTTTTAAGAGAGAGAAATAAAATCATGATTACGTTTTAAAAGCATGATTACTTTTCATTTAATGCTTGCTGATTTTGGGGGATTTGAGAGAGATACTTAAAAACGGTTACCAGACATGTGTCTCAATGCACCCAATCAGCGTTTTGCCTTCTCAGAAGCGTGCACGCGTTCTGCTTCGGAGATTTGCTGATGATTGGATGACACTTGTTTGATGTAGTGATCAGCACGTCTATCTTTGAGCTTAGACTCTCAGATATTTAGACTTGCATCTGATACAATCTGCATGTTCTATCTTTCTGAAAGGAGATTGATCAGAAGTTCACAGTAAAACAAATTCATTCTGAAGATAAATATATGGAATTAAAACATTTTCACTCTTGGCAGATTTTCATGCTGAGATGTTTCAGAATGAAATTAAACCTATCTTCAGAAAGGGGTTTAGTGAAGATATCAGCCCATTGATGGTCTGTATCTATAAATTTTAAATTCAAAATTCCTTTCTGAATATAGTCCCTAATGAAATGATGTTTTATTTCTATATGCTTAGCTATAGAATGTAAAATGGGATTCTTACTTAAGCAAATAGCAGAAGTATTATCACAGAGTATAGGAATGTTACTCTCAAAAATCTGGAAGTCTTCAAGCTGACTTTTCATCTAGAGCATTTGTGTGCTACATCCTGCTGCTGCTATGTACTCAGCTTCTGCTGTTGATAGCGCAATTGTTGATTGCCTTTTGCTGGACCAAGAGATCAGATTTTCTCCCAGAAACTGACAGCTTCCAGAAGTACTTTTATGCTCCACTCTGTCTCCAGCAAAATCAGCATCGCAGTAGCCTACTAAACTGTAATCACTAGATTTTCTATAAAACAAACCCAGATTAGTAGTACCTTTCAGATACTTGAAAATTCGCTTAACAATTGTTAAGTGAGATTCTCTAGGATCTGATTGGAATCTAGCACAAATACAAACGCTGAATAATATATCAGGTCTTGAAGCAGGTAGATAGAGGAGAGAACCAATCATACCTCTGTAGACTTTCTGTTCTACATTTTTGCTTACCTCTTCCCTTTCCAGAATGCACGTGGGATGCATTGGAATCTTTGATGGCTTACATTCTTAGAGGTCAAATTTCTTCAGAAGATCTCTGATGTATTTGCTCTGATGAATGTAAGTTCCCTCTGGAGTTTGATTGATCTGAATTCCTAGAAAGAATTTCAGTTCCCCCATGAGGCTCATCTCAAATTCTGCCTGCATACACTTAGCAAATTTTCTTCCAAGAGAAGGATTAGTAGAACCAAAAATAATATCATCAACATAAATTTGACAGACTAAGATGTCATTCTTAACTATTTTACAGAATAAGGTGGTGTCCACTTTCCCTCTGGTGAATTCATTTTCTAACAGAAAGTTACTTAGCCTTTCATACCAAGCTTTGGGAGCTTGTTTCAGACCATATAGTGACTTCTTTAGTTTGAAAACATGTTCTGGATGTTTTGTATTTTCAAAACCAGGGGGTTGGTGTACATAAACCTCTTCTTCTATATAACCATTTAAGAATGCACTTTTGACATCCATCTGATACAGAGTGATGCCTCTATTAACAGCAAATGAAATTAAAAGTCTGATAGATTCTAACCTGGCGACTGGAGCAAAGGTTTCTGTATAGTCTATCCCCTCTTGCTGACTATAACCTTGTGCAACCAGTCGTGCCTTGTTTCTGATGACTTCACCTTGTTCATTTAGCTTGTTTCTGAACACCCATCTTGTTCCAATGACGTTGAATCCTTTTGGTCTGGGAACGAGATCCCATACGTCATTTCTGGTGAATTGATTCAGCTCTTCTTGCATTGCCAGAATCCAGTCATTATCCAGAAGTGCTTCATCAATTGAAGAAGGTTCAATCAGAGACACAAGTCCCATGAGTGTTTCTTCAGAGTTTCTGAAGCTTGCTCTTGTTCTGATTGGATCTTCCTTTCATCCTAAGATAGTCTCTTCTGGGTGATCCAAGCTGCTTCTGGGTAATCTCTTCTGAGGTTGACCAGCAGCTGTTGTAGGATTGCTAGCAGTGCTCCTTTCAGACGTTGAAGGAGTGTCTGTGTTGAGAGCTTCTGATGACTTGTCTTCAGAACCTGAAAATTCAATTTCCATACCTGCAAAAACTTCATTCTGCTTTGACTTTTCAGAGTCAAGCTTATCATCAAAACGAACACTGATTGATTCTTCCACAATCTGTGTTTCTGTATTGTATACTCTGTACCCTCTTGAGCGTTCAGAGTATCCTAACATAATACACTTCTGTGCTTTAGAGTCAAACTTGTTCAAATAATTTTTTGTATTTAAAATAAAGCAAGTACATCCAAATGGATGAAAATATGAAATGTTGGGCTTTCTGTTCTTCCACAGTTCATATGGAGTCTTTTCCAGAATAGGTCTTATTGAGATTCTATTTTGAATGTAGCACGCTGTGTTTATTGCCTCTGCCCAGAAGATCTTAGCAACGTTTGTCTCATTGATCATGGTTCTTGCCATTTCTTGCAATGTTCTGTTCTTTCATTCTACAACTCCATTTTGTTGGGGAGTTCTAGGACAAGAGAAATCATGCAGAATGCCTCTGTCATTAAAGAATGACTCAAAATCTTTGTTTTCAAATTCTCCACCATGATCACTTCTGACTTTAACGATTCTAAGATCCTTTTCATTCTGAACTTGGTTACAGAAGGTAACAAACACAGAGTGTGACTCGTCCTTGTGTCTTAAGAACTTTACCCATGTCCATCTGCTATAGTCATCTACGATTACTAACCCATACTTCTTACCACTGACTGAGGCAGTTTTAACTGGTCTAAATAAGTCAATGTGCAGAAGTTCTAATGGCTTAGAGGTAGAAACAACATTTTTAGATTTAAAAGAAGGTTTTGCAAACTTGCCTTTCTGACATGCTTCACACAGAGCATCTGAATTGAACTTCAAATTAGGAAGTCCTCTGACTAGATTGAGTTTGTTAATCTGAGATATTCTTCTCATACTAACATGCCCCAATCTTCTGTGCCAGATCCACTGCTCGTTGTTAACAGACAGAAGGCACTTTACATTCTGACTCTTTAGTTCAGAAAGTTTGATTTTGTAAATGTTGTTTTTCCTCTTACCATTAAACAGGATAGTCCCATCTTTCTGACTAACAGCTTTACATGATTTTTGATTAAAGATTATATCATAACCGTTATCACTTAATTGACTTATGGATAACAGATTATGCATTAATCCATCTACTAGCAGAACATTATTAATAGAGGGAAGATTTCCATTACCTACAGTTCCAGAGCCAATTATCTTTCCCCTTTGATTACCTCCAAAGCCAACGTGGCCTCCAGGCTTAAGTTCTAGGCTTTGGAACATATGCCTTCTTCCCGTCATGTGTCGCGAGCAGCCAGAGTCCAGGTACCATGACTGGTGTTTCTGACTTGCTGCTAAAGATATCTGCAACATGTATTATTTTATCCTTAGGTACCCAGATTTTCTTGGGTCCTGATTTGTTAGTTTTACCAAAACTCTGGTTGAATTTCGGTTTCACAGAGTGCTTACTGCTAGTGTATTTAATATCATGTGTGTGACCATACACAAAATGTGAATTCAGAGGAGTGTGTTTAATGGTTAAGTCCATAACATTCTTTGGTGTAGGAACCTTACCTTGGTATCCTATTCCTTTCCTGCCGTTTCTGCTAACTCCATAGATCATTGAAGCCATTTTGCTTCTATCTATGCTTTTAGCAAGGAACTTCTGGAAACTGTGATCATACTCCTTGATGATCTCATCAGCGTTGCTGGGAGTTTCAGAAATTGGTTCCTTCTGAGAGTTTTGTAAAGTATTTTCTAATTTTGAAATCTTATTTCTCAGCTCAGAATTCTCCAATTTGAGACTCTCAGTCTTATTAGAGTCAGATTCAAGATTCCTTTTCAGGTCTCTGAATTTAACTCTAATTTGCTGATACCTTTCCAGAATCTCATTAAGGCTTTCAGCAAGTTCAGCCTTGGTAAAATTAACAGCAAAGTTAGGAAATACCTCTTCAGTATCTGATTCTGAGTCTGATTCAGAAGCTTCACTATCTTCTGAGATGTTAGCCATGAAAGCTATGTTTGCCCTTTCATCATCTGATTCTGAGTCAGCTTCAGACGAGTCAGAGTCATCCCATGTAGCCATGAGACTTTTATTCTTCTCTCTTCCAAACTTCTTTTTGGGCTTTTCCCTCTGAAGCTTTGGGCAGTCAATCTTGTAGTGTCCTTGCTCATTACACTCATAGCAGATGATGTCCTTGGTGTTTGGCTTTTTGCTACTTGAGGAACCTTCAGATCTTTTGTATCCAGAGGAAGAGTCTGTTCTTCTGTATCTGGAAGAAGACTCGTTCTGATCAGATCTTCTGGGATTCCTGAACTTCCTTTGTCTTTGCTTCCACAGTTGATTTACTCTTCTGGAGAGGAGGGAGAGTTCGTCTTCTTCTGATGAGGATCCATCAGATGTTTCTTCAACTGCCTGCAAAACTTTAGACTCAGATTTTTTGTTAGATTTTAACGCTAAAGGCTTACCTTGCTTCTGAGGCTCGTCAGCTTCTAGCTCTATCTCATGACTTCTGAGGGAGTTGATAAGTTCCTCCAGAGTGATTTTGTTGAGATCTTTAGCTAGCTTCAGAGCTGTAACCATTGGTCTCCACTGCTTGGGTAAACTTCTGATGATTTTCTTGACATGGTCAGCAGTAGAGTAACCTTTGTCCAGAACCTTGAGACCAGCTACCAGAATCTGGAATCTTGAGAACATTGTTTCAATGGATTCAGATTCTTCCATTTTGAACGCCTCATACTTCTGAATGAGCGCCAGAGCTTTAGTTTCTTTGACCTGAATGTTGCCCTCATGCGTCATTCTGAGTGAGTCAAAAATGTTCTTTGCTGTGTCTCTGTTGGAGATCTTTTCATATTCAGTATAGGAGATGGCGCTGAGGAGGATGGTTTTGGCCTTGTGATGATTCTTGAAGTCACGCTTTTGTTGGTCAGACATTGTTTTTCTATCAATCTTCTGACTGCTTGCATTCACAGGGTACGTGTATCCATCTGTCACCATATCCCACAGATCAGCATCATGTGCCAGAAAGAAGATTTCAATTCTGTCTTTCCAGTAATCAAAGTTTTCTCCATCAAAGACTGGAGGTTTGCCGCTGAGTCTGTCTCTGTCCTCATTGTTGTCATTGCTGGTGTGAGAATAGTTTCCTGCCATTGTGTTTTTCTGACGCTGGATCTTGTACTGACACGGTTAAGTGTTTTAGCTCAGAACCAGGCGCTCTGATGCCAATTGAAGTAGTGAAAAACACAAGAAGGGGGGGTTAAATTATAAAACTGAAAATCAATGCAATGAACAAGATATTTTTATCCTGGTTCGTTTGATCTCAAACTACTCCAGTCCACCCGTCAAGGTGATTTCGCCTCTCTCCAACGAGGTCTTAATCCACTATATTCAACTGAATATTACAAACTGCTTTAACAACTGCTAAAGCCTTCTTGATGCAAACCACAACCCGGTTTGTCAAGGGAACACTTTCTTACAAAGAAGATAAATCTAAGTGTGTGAATATTTTCTACAAAACTGTATCACAACTGTGATGTATACACAACTTTAAGCTTAGAAACTAGATTGCTAAACAATAATTGAGTAAGGAGATATGAGGTGTTTAGCAAACTGAGAGAATGAAGATTATGATCAGCTTTTAGGCGTGTAAAGAGTTGGAGAGCATTAGCCAATTCAATCTTCATAGTATTGTTTATATAGCACTGAGATTGTTGAACGTTGGAGCAATATTCTTGATTCAATGCTAATAACAAACTTTCCTTATTGAGCAGATCTTGTATGGAATGAGGCCGTTGGTAATAATACGCTTTCAATGCACAGTACCGTTGCTTACTTAATGCATGTTCTGGCTTGGCTCATTCTGACTCTACTTAGCTGCTGATGAACTGTTGTTTTATTTATCAGAGTGTTAAGCGCAGTTCTGTTCATCAAGCTTCAGCATACACGTGAGTTGATCTTCTGAATCTGGTATTCTGATATGGCAACTTCTGATGCTGGTGTCAAGAACCAATATTCTGATGCTGATTAAGTGTGCTCTTGCTTATACCTATCAGAATTTCTGCAAATCAGAATGTAATAATTTAGGCAGCAGATAGTTCATACATGAATCATATAAATAATATATCTTTTCACTTTGTTATCATCAAAACTTAAACATAGGGTAGTAGATTCAAACATTGTTCTAACAGGTAGCCTTGTCAATATGGAAGGTAGTTTGTTGTTGAGATTTTGTTACTCCGATGGATGGTAGCCTTGTCAATATGGAAGGAAGTTCATTGTTGATATTTAGTTAATTTAATGGATGGTAGCCTTGTAATTATGGAAGGTAGTTCATTGTTGATATTTTGTTACTCCATTGGATGGTAGCCTGGTCATTATGGAAGGTACTTTGTTGCTGGGATTTTGTTATTTTAATTGATGGTAGCCTTGTCATTATGGAAGGTTGTTCGTTGTTGAGATTTTGTTACTTCAATGGATGGTAACCTTTTCATTATGGAAGGTAGTTTGTTGTTGAGATTTTGTTACTCCATTGGATGGTAGCCTTGTCATTATGGAAGGTAGTTCGTTGTTGGTAATTATTTACTCAAATGGATGGTAGCCTTGTCATTATGGAAGGTAGTTCGTTGTTGAGATTTTGTTACTCCAATGGATGGTAGCCTTCTCATTATGGAAGGAAGTTCGCTATTGAGATTTTGTTACTCCATTTAATGGTAGCCTTGTCATTACAGAAGGTAAATTGTTGTTGATATTTTTGCTACTCCAATGGATGGTAGCTATGTACTTATGGAAGGTAGTTCATTGTTGATATTTTGTTAATCTAATGGATGGTAGATATGTCCTTATGGAGGGTAGTTCGTTGTTGATATTTTGTTACTCTAATGGATGGTAGCCTTGTCATTACGAAAGGAAGTTCGTTGTTGAGATTTTGTTACTCTATTAGATGGTAGCATTGTCATTATGGAAGGTAAATCATTGGTGATAATTTTTTACTCCAATGGATGGTAGCGATGTCCTTAAGGAAGGTTGTTTGTTGTTGATATTTTGTTACTCCATTGGATGGTAGCCTTGTCATAATGGAAGGTAGTTCATTGTTAGGATTTTGTTACTCCAATGGATGGTAGCCTTGTCATTATGGAAGGTAGTTCGCTATTGAGATTTTGTTACTCCATTGGATGGTAGCCTTGTCATTATGGAAGTTAGTTTGTTGTTGTGATTTTGTTACTACAATGGATGGTAGCCTTGTCATAATGCAATGAAGTTTGTTATTGAGATTTTGTTACTCTAATGGATGGTAGCCTTGTCATTACGGAAGGTAGTTCATTGTTGAGTTTTTGTTACTCTAATGGATGTTAGCATTGTCATTACGGAAGGTAGTTCGTTGTTGAGATTTTATTACTCTAACGGATGGTACCCTTGTCATTATGGAAGGTAGGTCATTGTTGGGATTTTATTACTCTAATGGATGGTAGCCTTGTCATTGTGGAAGGTAGTTCTTTGTTGAGATTTTGTTACTCCAATGGATGGTAGCCTTGTCAATATGGAAGGTAGTTTGCTGTTGAGATTTTGTTACTCCAATGGATGGTAGCCTTGTCCTTATGGAAGGTAGTTCATTTTTGATATTTTGTTACTCTGATGGATGGTAGCCTTGTCATTACAGAAGGTAGTTCGTTGTTTGGATTTTGTTATTCTAATGGACGGTAGCCTTTTCATTATGGCAGGTAGTTCGTTGTTGGGATTTTGTTACTCAAATGGATGGTAGCCTTGTCATTATGGAAGGTAGTTCGTTGTTGAGATTTTGTTACTGCAATGTATGGTAGCCTTGTCATTATGGAAGGTAGTTCGTTGTTGAGATTTTGTTACTCCATTGGATGGTAGCCTTGTCATTATGGAAGGTAAGTTGTTGTTGAGAATTTGTTACTCTAACGGATGGTAACCTTGTCATTATGGAAGGTAGTTCATTGTTGAGATTTTGTTAGTTCAATGGATGGTAGCCTTGTCAATATGGAAGGTAGTTTGTTGTTGTGATTTTGTTACTCCAATGGATGGTAGCCTTGTCATATTGGAATTAAGTTCGTTGTTGATATTTTGTTAATTTAATGGATGGTAGCCACGTAATTATGGAAGGTAGTTCATTGTTGAGATTTTGTTACTCCATTGGATGGTAGCCTTGTCATTATGGAAAGTAGTTCGTTGCTGGGATTTGCTTATTTTAATGGATGGTTGCCTTGTCATTATGGAAGGTTGTTTGTTGTTGAAATTTTGTTACTCCAATGGATGGTAACCTCGTCATTATGGAAGGTAGTTCATTATTGAGATTTTGTTAGTTCAATGGATGGCAGCCTTGTCAATATGGAAGGTAGTTAGTTAATTTAATGGATGGTAGCCTTGTAATTATGGAAGGTAGTTCATTCTTGAGATTTTGTTACTCCATTGAATGGTAGCCTTGTCATTATGGAAGGTACTTCGTTGCTGGGATTTTGTTATTTTAATGGATGGTAGCCTTGTAATTATGGAAGGTTGTTCATTGTTGAGATTTTGTTACTTCAATGGATGGTAACCTTGTCATTATAGAAGGTAGTTTGTTGTTGAGATTTTGTTACTCCATTGGATGGTATCCTTGTCATTATGGAAGGTAGTTCGTTGTTGGGATTTTGTTACTCAAATGGATGGTAGCCTTGTCATTATGGAAGGTAGTTCGTTGTTGAGATTTTGTTACTCCAATGGATGGTAGCCTTGTCATTACGGAAGGTAGTTCATTGTTGAGTTTTTGTTACTCTAATAGATTGTGGCGTTGTTATTACGGAAGGTAGTTCGTTGTTGAGATTTTGTTACTCTAACGGATGGTACCCTTGTCATTATGGAAGGTAGTTCATTGTCGGGATTTTGTTACTCTAACGGATGGTAGCCTTGTCATTATGGAAGGTAGTTCTTTGTTGAGATTTTGTTACTCCAATGGATGGTTGCCTTGTCATTATGGAAGATAGTTCGCTGTTGAGATTTTGTTACTCCAATGGATGGTAGCCTTGTCCTTATGGAAGGTAGTTCGTTTTTGATATTTTGTTACTCTGATGGAAGGTAGCCTTGTCATTACGGAAGGTAGTTCGTTCTTGAGACTTTGTTACTCTAATGGACGGTAGCCTTGTCATTATGGCAGGTAGTTCGTCGTTGGGATTTTGTTACTCAAATAGATGGTAGCCTTGTCATTATGGAAGGTAGTTCGTTGTTGAGTTTTTGTTACTGCAATGGATGGTAGCCTTGTCGTTATGGAAGATAGTTCGTTGTTGAGATTTTGTTACTCCAATGGATGGTAGCCTTGTCATTATGGAAGGTAGTTCATTGTTGACATTTTGTTAGTTCAATGGATGGTAGCCTTGTCAATATGGAAGGTAGTTTGTTGTTGATATTTTGTTACTCCAATGGATGGTAGCCTTATCATATTGGAATAAAGTTCGTTGTTGATATTTTGTTAATTTAATGGATGGTAGCCATGTAACTATGGAAGGTAGTTCATTGTTGAGATTTCGTTACTCCATTGGATGGTAGCCTTGTCATTATGGAAAGTAGTTCGTTGCTGGGATTTGCTTATTTTAATGGATGGTAGCCTTGTCATTATGGAAGGTTGTTCGTTGTTGAAATTTTGTTACTCCAATGGATGGTAACCTCGTCATTATGGAAAGTAGTTCATTATTGAGATTTTGTTAGTTCAATGGATGGAAGCCTTGTCAATATGGAAGGTAGTTCGTTGTTGGGATTTTGTTACTCCGATGGATGGTAGCCTTGCCATTATGGAAGGAAGTTCGTGGTGGATATTTAGTTAATTTAATGGATGGTAGCCTTGTAATTATGGAAGGTAGTTCATTCTTGAGATTTTGTTACTCCATTGGATGGTAGCCTTGTCATAATGGAAGGTACTTCGTTGCTGGGATTTTGTTATTTTAATGGATGGTAGCCTTATCATTATGGAAGGTTGTTCATTGTTGAGATTTTATTACTTCAATGGATGGTAACCTTGTCATTATAGAAGGTAGTTTGTTTTTGAGATTTTGTTACTCCATTGGATGGTAGCCTTGTCATTATGGAAGGTAGTTCGTTGTTGGGATTTTGTTACTCAAATGGATGGTAGCCTTGTCATTATGGAAGGTAGTTCGTTGTTGAGATTTTGTTACTCCAATGGATGGTAGCCTTGTCATTACGGAAGGTAGTTCATTGTTAAGTTTTTGTTACTCTAATAGATTGTGGCGTTGTTATTACGGAAGGTAGTTCGTTGTTGAGATTTTGTTACTCTAACGGATGGTACCCTTGTCATTATAGAAGGTAGTTCATTGTTGGGATTTTGTTACTCTAACAGATGGTAGCCTTGTCATTATGGAAGGTAGTTCTTTGTTAAGATTTTGTTACTCCAATGGATGGTTGCCTTGTCATTATGGAAGATAGTTCGCTGTTGAGATTTTGTTACTCCAATGGATGGTAGCCTTGTCCTTATGGAAGGTAGTTCGTTTTTGATATTTTGTTACTCTGATGGATGGTAGCCTTGTCATTACGGAAGGTAGTTCGTTCTTGAGATTTTGTTACTCTAATGGACGGTATCCTTGTCATTATGGTAGGTAGTTCGTCGGTGGAATTTTGTTACTCAAATGGATGGTAGCCTTGTCATTATGGAAGGTAGTTTGTTGTTGAGTTTTTGTTACTACAATGGATGGTAGCCTTGTCATTATGGAAGGTAGTTCGTTGTTGAGATTTTGTTACTCCAATGGATGGTAGCCTTGTCATTATGGAAGGTAGTTCATTGTTGACATTTTGTTAGTTCAATGGATGGTAGCCTTGTCAATATGGAAGGTAGTTTGTTGTTGTGATTTTGTTACTCCAATGGATGGTAGCCTTGTCATATTGGAATTAAGTTCGTTGTTGATATTTTGTTAATTTAATGGATGGTAGCCACGTAATTATGGAAGGTAGTTCATTGTTGAGATTTTGTTACTCCATTGGATGGTAGCCTTGTCATTATGGAAAGTAGTTCGTTGCTGGGATTTGCTTATTTTAATGGATGGTTGCCTTGTCATTATGGAAGGTTGTTTGTTGTTGAAATTTTGTTACTCCAATGGATGGTAACCTCGTCATTATGGAAGGTAGTTCATTATTGAGATTTTGTTAGTTCAATGGATGGCAGCCTTGTCAATATGGAAGGTAGTTAGTTAATTTAATGGATGGTAGCCTTGTAATTATGGAAGGTAGTTCATTCTTGAGATTTTGTTACTCCATTGAATGGTAGCCTTGTCATTATGGAAGGTACTTCGTTGCTGGGATTTTGTTATTTTAATGGATGGTAGCCTTGTAATTATGGAAGGTTGTTCATTGTTGAGATTTTGTTACTTCAATGGATGGTAACCTTGTCATTATAGAAGGTAGTTTGTTGTTGAGATTTTGTTACTCCATTGGATGGTATCCTTGTCATTATGGAAGGTAGTTCGTTGTTGGGATTTTGTTACTCAAATGGATGGTAGCCTTGTCATTATGGAAGGTAGTTCGTTGTTGAGATTTTGTTACTCCAATGGATGGTAGCCTTGTCATTACGGAAGGTAGTTCATTGTTGAGTTTTTGTTACTCTAATAGATTGTGGCGTTGTTATTACGGAAGGTAGTTCGTTGTTGAGATTTTGTTACTCTAACGGATGGTACCCTTGTCATTATGGAAGGTAGTTCATTGTCGGGATTTTGTTACTCTAACGGATGGTAGCCTTGTCATTATGGAAGGTAGTTCTTTGTTGAGATTTTGTTACTCCAATGGATGGTTGCCTTGTCATTATGGAAGATAGTTCGCTGTTGAGATTTTGTTACTCCAATGGATGGTAGCCTTGTCCTTATGGAAGGTAGTTCGTTTTTGATATTTTGTTACTCTGATGGAAGGTAGCCTTGTCATTACGGAAGGTAGTTCGTTCTTGAGACTTTGTTACTCTAATGGACGGTAGCCTTGTCATTATGGCAGGTAGTTCGTCGTTGGGATTTTGTTACTCAAATAGATGGTAGCCTTGTCATTATGGAAGGTAGTTCGTTGTTGAGTTTTTGTTACTGCAATGGATGGTAGCCTTGTCGTTATGGAAGATAGTTCGTTGTTGAGATTTTGTTACTCCAATGGATGGTAGCCTTGTCATTATGGAAGGTAGTTCATTGTTGACATTTTGTTAGTTCAATGGATGGTAGCCTTGTCAATATGGAAGGTAGTTTGTTGTTGATATTTTGTTACTCCAATGGATGGTAGCCTTATCATATTGGAATAAAGTTCGTTGTTGATATTTTGTTAATTTAATGGATGGTAGCCATGTAACTATGGAAGGTAGTTCATTGTTGAGATTTCGTTACTCCATTGGATGGTAGCCTTGTCATTATGGAAAGTAGTTCGTTGCTGGGATTTGCTTATTTTAATGGATGGTAGCCTTGTCATTATGGAAGGTTGTTCGTTGTTGAAATTTTGTTACTCCAATGGATGGTAACCTCGTCATTATGGAAAGTAGTTCATTATTGAGATTTTGTTAGTTCAATGGATGGAAGCCTTGTCAATATGGAAGGTAGTTCGTTGTTGGGATTTTGTTACTCCGATGGATGGTAGCCTTGCCATTATGGAAGGAAGTTCGTGGTGGATATTTAGTTAATTTAATGGATGGTAGCCTTGTAATTATGGAAGGTAGTTCATTCTTGAGATTTTGTTACTCCATTGGATGGTAGCCTTGTCATAATGGAAGGTACTTCGTTGCTGGGATTTTGTTATTTTAATGGATGGTAGCCTTATCATTATGGAAGGTTGTTCATTGTTGAGATTTTATTACTTCAATGGATGGTAACCTTGTCATTATAGAAGGTAGTTTGTTTTTGAGATTTTGTTACTCCATTGGATGGTAGCCTTGTCATTATGGAAGGTAGTTCGTTGTTGGGATTTTGTTACTCAAATGGATGGTAGCCTTGTCATTATGGAAGGTAGTTCGTTGTTGAGATTTTGTTACTCCAATGGATGGTAGCCTTGTCATTACGGAAGGTAGTTCATTGTTAAGTTTTTGTTACTCTAATAGATTGTGGCGTTGTTATTACGGAAGGTAGTTCGTTGTTGAGATTTTGTTACTCTAACGGATGGTACCCTTGTCATTATAGAAGGTAGTTCATTGTTGGGATTTTGTTACTCTAACAGATGGTAGCCTTGTCATTATGGAAGGTAGTTCTTTGTTAAGATTTTGTTACTCCAATGGATGGTTGCCTTGTCATTATGGAAGATAGTTCGCTGTTGAGATTTTGTTACTCCAATGGATGGTAGCCTTGTCCTTATGGAAGGTAGTTCGTTTTTGATATTTTGTTACTCTGATGGATGGTAGCCTTGTCATTACGGAAGGTAGTTCGTTCTTGAGATTTTGTTACTCTAATGGACGGTATCCTTGTCATTATGGTAGGTAGTTCGTCGGTGGAATTTTGTTACTCAAATGGATGGTAGCCTTGTCATTATGGAAGGTAGTTTGTTGTTGAGTTTTTGTTACTACAATGGATGGTAGCCTTGTCATTATGGAAGGTAGTTCGTTGTTGAGATTTTGTTACTCCAATGGATGGTAGCCTTGTCATTATGGAAGGTAGTTCATTGTTGACATTTTGTTAGTTCAATGGATGGTAGCCTTGTCAATATGGAAGGTAGTTTGTTGTTGATATTTTGTTACACCAATGGATGGTAGCCTTGTCATATTGGAGTGAAGTTCGTTGTTGATATTTTGTTAATTTAATGGATGGTAGCCATGTAATTATGGAAGGTAGTTCATTGTTGAGATTTCGTTACTCCATAGGACGGTAGCCTTGTCATTATGGAAAGTAAATCGTTGCTGGGATTTGCTTATTTTATTGGATGGTAGCCTTGTCATTATGGAAGGTTGTATGTTGTTGAAATTTTGTTACTCCAATGGATGGTAACCTCGTCATTATGGAAGGTAGTTCATTATTGAGATTTTGTTAGTTCAATGGATGGCAGCCTTGTCAATATGGAAGGTAGTTCGTTGTTGAGATTTTGTTACTCCGATGGATGGTAGCCTTTCCATTATGGAAGGAAGTTCGTGGTTGATATTTAGTTAATTTAATGGATGGTAGCCTTGTAATTATGGAAGGTAGTTCATTCTTGAGATTTTGTTACTCCATTGGATGGTAGCCTTGTCATTATGGAAGGTACTTCGTTGCTGGGATTTTATTATTTTAATGGATGGTAGCCTTGTCATTATGGAAGGTTGTTCATTGTTGAGATTTTGTTACTTCAATGGATGGTAACCTTGTCATTATAGATAGTAGTTTGTTGTTGAGATTTTGTTACTCCATTGGATGGTATCCTTGTCATTATGGAAGGTAGTTCGTTGTTGGGATTTTGTTACTCAAATGGATGGTAGCCTTGTCATTATGGAAGGTAGTTCGTTGTTGAGATTTTGTTACTCCAATGGATGGTAGCCTTGTCATTACGGAAGGTAGTTCATTGTTGAGTTTTTGTTACTCTAATAGATTGTGGCGTTGTTATTACGGAAGGTAGTCCGTTGTTGAGATTTTGTTACTCTAACGGATGGTACCCTTGTCATTATGGAAGGTAGTTCTTTGTTGAGATTTTGTTACTCCAATGGATGGTTGCCTTGTCATTATGGAAGATAGTTCGCTGTTGAGATTTTGTTACTCCAATGGATGGTAGCCTTGTCCTTATGGAAGGTAGTTCGTTTTTGATATTTTGTTACTCTGATGGATGGTAGCCTTGTCATTACGGAAGGTAGTTCGTTCTTGAGATTTTGTTACTCTAATGGACGGTATCCTTGTCATTATGGCAGGTAGTTCGTTGTTGGGATTTTGTTACTCAAATGGATGGTAGCCTTGTCATTATGGAAGATAGTTTGTTGGTGAGTTTTTGTTACTGCAATGGATGGTAGCCTTGTCATTATGGAAGGTAGTTCGTTGTTGAGATTTTGTTACTCCAATGGATGGTAGCCTTGTCATTATGGAAGGTAAATTTTTGTTGATATTTTTTCTACTCCAATGGATGGTAGCTATGTGCTTATGTAATGTAGTTCATTGTTTATATTATGTTACTCTAATGGATGGTATCGATGTCCTTATGGAAGGTAGTTCGTTGTTGATATTTTGTTACTCTAATGGATGGTAGCCTTGTCATTACGGAAGGTAGTTCGTTGTTGAGATTTTATTACTCTATTAGATGGTAGCCTTGTCATTATGGAAGGTAAATCATTGATGAGATTTTGTTACTCCAATGGATGGTAGCGATGTCCTTAAGGAAGGTAGTTTGTTGTTAATATTTTGTTACTCCATTGGATGGTAGCCTTGTCATAATGGAAGGTAGTTCATTGTTTGTATTTTGTTACTCCAATGGATGGTAGCCTTGTCATTATGGAAGGTAGTTCGCTATTGAGATTTGGTTACTCCATTGGATGGTAGCCTTGTCATTATGGAAGTTAGTTAGTTGTTGTGATTTTGTTACTACAATGGATGGTAGCTTTGTCATAATGGAATGAAGTTCGTTGTTGAGATTTTGTTACTCTAATGGATGGTAGCCTTGTCATTACAGAAGGTAGTTCATTGTTGAGTTTTTTTTAGTCTAATGGATGGTAGCGTTGTCATTACGGAAGGTGGTTCGTTGTTGAGATTTTGTTACTCTAACGGGTGGTATCCTTGTCATTATGGAAGGTAGTTCATTGTTGGGATTTTATTAATCTAATGGATGGTAGCCTTGTCATTATGGAAGGTAGTTCTTTGTTGAGATTTTGTTACTCCAATGGATGGTAGCCTTGTCATTATTGAAGGTAGTTCGCTATTGAGTTTTTGTTACTCCATTGGATGGTAGCCTTGTCATTATGGAAGGTAGTTCGTTGTTGTGATTTTGTTACTACAGTGGATGGTAGACTTGTCATAATGGAATATAGTTTGTTGTTGAGATTTTGTTACTCTAATGGATGGTCGCCATGTCATTACGGAAGGTAGTTCATTGTTGAGTTTTTGTTACTCTAATAGATTGTAGCGTTGTCATTACGGAAGGTAGTTCGTTGTTGAGATTTTGTTACTCTAACGGATGGTACCTTTGTCATTATGGAAGGTAGTTCATTGTTGGGATTTTGTTACTCTAAAAGATGGTAGCCTTGTCATTATGGAAGGTAGTTCTTTGTTGAGATTTTGTTACTCCAATGGATGGTAGCCTTGTCATTATGGAAGGTAGTTCGCTGTTGAGATTTTGTTACTCCAATGGATGGTAGCCTTGTCCTTATGGAAGGTAGTTCGTTTTTAATATTTTGTTACTTTGATGGATGGTAGCCTTGTCATTACGGAAGGTAGTTCGTTGTTGAGATTTTGTTACTCTAATGGACAGTATCCTTGTCATTATGGCAGGTAGTTCATTGTTGGGATTTTGTTACTCAAATGGATGGTAGCCTTGTCATTATGGAAGGTAGTTCGTTGTTGAGTTTTTGTTACTGCAATGGATGGTAGCCTTGTCATTATGGAAGGTAGTTTGTTATTGAGATTTTGTTACTCCATTGGATGGTAGACTTGTCAATATGGAATGTAAATTGTTGTTGAGATTTTGTTACTCCAATGGATGGTAGCGTTGTCATTACGGAAGGTAGTTCGTTGTTGAGATTTTGTTACTCTAATGGGTGGTAGCCTTATCATTATGGAAGGTAGTTTGTTTTTGAGATTATGTTACTCTAATGGATGGTAGCCTTGTCATTATGGAAGGTAGTTCGTTTTTGAGATTTTGTAACTCTAATGGATGGTAGCCTTGTCATTATGGAAGGTAGTTCCCTGTTGAGAATTTGTTACTCCATTGGATGGTAGACTTGTCATTATAGAAGGTAGTTTGTTGTTGAGATTTTGTTACTCCAATGGATGGTAACCTTGTCATTATGGAAGGTAGTTCATTGTTGAGATTTTGTTAGTTCAATGGATGGTAGCCTATTCAATTTGGAAGGTAGTTCATTGTTGAGATTTTGTTACTCCAATGGATGGTAGCCTTGTCATTATGGAAGGAACTTCGTTGTTGATAATTTGTTAATTTAATGGATGGTTGCCATGTAATTATGGAAGCTAGTTCATTGTTGAGATTTTGTTACTCCATTGGATGGTAGCCTCGTCATTATGGAAAGTAGTTCGTTGTTGGGATTTGCTTATTTTAATGGATGGTAGCCTTGTCATTATGAAAGGTTGTTCATTGTTGAAATTTTGTTACTCCAATGGATGGTAACCTTGTCATTATGGAAGGTAGTTCATTATTGAGATTTTGTTAGTTCAATGGATGGTAGCCTTGTCAATATGGAAGGTAGTTCGTTGTTGAGATTTTGTTACTCCGATGGATGGTAGCCTTGTCATTATGGAAGGAAGTTCATTGTTGATATTTTGTTACTCCATTGGATGGTAGCCTGGTCATTATGGAAGGTACTTTGTTGCTGGGATTTTGTTATTTTAATGGATGGTATCCTTGTCATTATGGAAGGTTGTTCGTTGTTGAGATTTTGTTACTTCAATGGATGGTAACCTTTTCATTATGGAAGGTAGTTTGTTGTTGAGATTTTGTTACTCCATTGGAAGGTAGCCTTGTCATTATGGAAGGTAGTTCGTTGTTGGTAATTATTTACTCAAATGGATGGTAGCCTTGTCCTTATGGAAGGTAGTTCGTTGTTGAGATTTTGTTACTCCAATGGATGGTAGCCTTGTCATTATGGAAGGTAGTTCGCTATTGAGATTTTGTTACTCCATTTAATGGTAGCCTTGTCATTACAGAAGGTAAATTGTTGTTGATATTTTTCTACTCCCATGGATGGTAGCTATGTACTTATGGAAGGTAGTTCATTGTTGATATTTTGTTAATCTAAAGGATGGTAGATATGTCCTTATAGAAGGTAGTTCGTTGTTTATATTTTGTTACTCTAATGGATGGTAGCCTTGTCATTACGGAAGGTAGTTCGTTGTTGAGATTTTGTTACTCTATTAGATGGTAGCCTTGTCATTATGGAAGGTAAATCATTGTTGATAATTTGTTACTCCAATGGATGGTAGCGATGTCCTTAAGGAAGGTTCTTTGTTGTTGATATTTTGTTACTCCATTGGATGGTAGTCTTGTCATAATGGAAGGTAGTTCGTTGTTAGGATTTTGTTACTCCAATGGATGGTAGCCTTGACATTATGGAAGGTAGTTCGCTATTGAGATTTTGTTACTCCATCGGATGGTAGCCTTGTCATTATGGAAGTGAGTTCGTTGTTGTGATTTTGTTACTACAATGGATGGTAGCCTTGTCATAATGCAATGAAGTTTGTTATTGAGATTTTGTTACTCTAATGGATGGTAGCCTTGTCATTACGGAAGGTAGGTCATTGTTGAGTTTTTGTTACTCTAATGGATGTTAGCGTTGTCATTATGGAAGGTAGTTCATTGTTGAGATTTTGTTACTCTAACGGATGGTACCCTTGTCATTATGGAAGGTAGGTCATTGTTGGGATTTATTACTCTGATGGATGGTAGCCTTGTCATTACGGAAGGTAGTTCATTGTTGAGATTTTGTTACTCTAATGGACGGTAGCCTTGTCATTATGGCAGGTAGTTCGTTGTTGGGATTTTGTTACTCAAATGGATGGTAGCCTTGTCATTATTGAAGGTATTTCGTTGTTGAGATTTTGTTACTACAATGTATGGTAGCCTTGTCATTATGGAAGGTAGTTCGTTGTTGACATTTTGTTACTCCATTGGATGGTAGCCTTGTCATTATGGAAGGTAAGTTGTTGTTGCGAATTTGTTAGTCTAACGGATGGTAACCTTGTCATTATGAAAGGTAGTTCATTGTTGAGATTTTGTTACTCCAATGGATGGTAGCCTTGTCATATTGGAAGGAAGTTTGTTGTTGATATTTTGTTAATTTAATGGATGGTAGCCATGTAATTATGGAAGGTAGTTCATTGTTGAGATTTCGTTACTCCATTGGATGGTAGCCTTGTCATTATGGAAGGTTGTTCGTTGTTGAAATTTTGTTACTCCAATGGATGGTAACCTCGTCATTATGGAAGGTAGTTCATTATTGAGATTTTGTTAGTTTAATGGATGGAAGCCTTGTCATTATGGAAGGAAGTTCGTGGTTGATATTTAGTTAATTTAATGGATGGTAGCCTTGTAATAATGGAAGGTAGTTCATTCTTGAGATTTTGTTACTCCATTGGATGGTAGCCTTGTCATTATGGAAGGTACTTCGTTGCTGGGATTTTGTTATTTTAATGGATGGTAGCCTTGTCATTATGGAAGGTTGTTCGTTGTTGAGATTTTGTTACTTCAATGGATGGTAACCTTGTCATTATAGAAGGTAGTTTGTTGTTGAGATTTTGTTACTCCATTGGATGGTAGCCTTGTCATTATGGAAGGTAGTTCGTTGTTGGGATTTTGTTACTCAAATGGATGGTAGCCTTGTCATTATGGAAGGTAGTTCGTTGTTGAGATTTTGTTACTCCAATGGATGGTAGCCTTGTCATTACGGAAGGTAGTTCATTGTTATGTTTTTGTTACTCTAATAGATTATGGCGTTGTTATTACGGAAGGTAGTTCGTTGTTGAGATTTTGTTACTCTAACGGATGGTACCCTTGTCATTATGGAAGGTAGTTCATTGTTGGGATTTTGTTACTCTAACGGATGGTAGCCTTGTCATTACGGAAGGTAGTTCGTTGTTGAGATTTTGTTACTCCAATGGATGGTACCCTTGTCCTTGTGGAAGGTAGTTCATTTTTGATATTTTGTTACTCTGATGGATGGTAGCCTTGTCATTACGGAAGTTAGTTCATTCTTGAGATTTTGTTACTCTAATGGACGGTATCCTTGTCATTATGGCAGGTAGTTCGTTGTTGGGATTTTGTTACTCAAATGGATGGTAGCCTTGTCATTATGGAAGGTAGTTCGTTGTTGAGTTTTTGTTACTGCAATGGATGGTAGCCTTGTCATTATGGAAGGTAGTTCGTTGTTGAGATTTTGTTACTCCAATGGATGGTAGCCTTGTCATTACGGAAGGTAGTTCATTGTTATGTTTTTGTTACTCTAATAGATTATGGCGTTGTTATTACGGAAGGTAGTTCGTCGTTGAGATTTTGTTACTCTAACGGATGGTACCCTTGTCATTATGGAAGGTAGTTCATTGTGTGGATTTTGTTACTCTAACGGATGGTAGCCTTGTCATTACGGAAGGTAGTTCGTTGTTGAGATTTTGTTACTCCAATGGATGGTACCCTTGTCCTTGTGGAAGGTAGTTCATTTTTGATATTTTGTTACTCTGATGGATGGTAGCCTTGTCATTACGGAAGTTAGTTCGTTCTTGAGATTTTGTTACTCTAATGGACGGTATCCTTGTCATTATGGCAGGTAGTTCGTTGTTGGGATTTTGTTACTCAAATGGATGGTAGCCTTGTCATTATGGAAGGTAGTTCGTTGTTGAGTTTTTGTTACTGCAATGGATGGTAGCCTTGTCATTATGGAAGGTAGTTCGTTGTTGAGATTTTGTTACTTCAATGGATGGTAGCGTTTTCATTACGGAAGGTAGTTCATTGTTGAGATTTTGTTACTCTAATGGGTGGTAGCCTTATCATTATGGAAGGTAGTTCGTTTTTGAGATTTTGTTACTCTAATGGATGGTAGCCTTGTCATTATGGAAGGTAGTTCGTTTTTGAGATTTTCTTACTCTAATGGATGGTAGCCTTGTCATTATGGAAGGTAGTTCCCTGTTTAGAATTTGTTACTCCATTGGATGGTAGACTGGTCATTATGGAAGGTAGTTTGTTGTTGAGATTTTGTTACTCCAATGGATGGTAACCTTGTCATTATTTAAGGTAGTTCATTGTTGAGATTTTTTTAGTTCAATGGATGGTAGCCTTGTCAATTTGGAAGGTAGTTCGTTGTTGAGATTTTGTTACTCTAATGGATGGTAGCCTTGTCATTATAGAAGGAACTTCGTTGTTGATAATTTGTTAATTTAATGGATGGTAGCCATGTAATTATGGAAGGTAGTTCATTGTTGAGATTTTTTTACTCCATTGGATGGTAGCCTCGTCATTATGGAAAGTAGTTCGTTGTTGGAATTTGCTTATTTTAATGGATGGTAGCCTTGTCATTATGGAAGGTTGTTCGTTGTTGAAATTTTGTACTCCAATGGATGGTAACCTTGTCAATATGGAAGGTAGTTCATTATTGAGATTTTGTTAGTTCAATGGATGGTAGCCTTGTCAATATGGAAGGTAGTTCGTTATTGAGATTTTGTTACTCCGATGGATGGTAGCCTTGTCATTATGGAAGGAAGTTCATTGTAGATATTTAGTTAATTTAATGGATGGTAGCCTTGTAATTATGGAAGGTAGTTCATTGTTGAGATTTTGTTACTCCATTGGATGGTAGCCTGGTCATTATGGAAGGTACTTCGTTGCTGGGATTTTGTTATTTTAATGGATGGTAGCCTTGTCATTATGGAAGGTTCTTCGTTGTTGAGATTTTGTTACTTCAATGGATGGTAACCTTGTCATTATGGAAGGTAGTTTGTTGTTGAGATTTTGTTACTCCATTGGATGGTAGCCTTGTCATTATGGAAGGTAGTTCGTTGTTGGGAATTTGTTACTCAAATGGATGGTAGCCTTGTCATTATAGAAGGTAGTTCATTGTTGAGATTTTGTTACTCCAATGGATGGTAGCCTTGTCATTATGGAAGGTATTTCGCTATTGTGATTTTTTTACTCCATTAGATGGTAGCCTTGTCATTACAGAAGGTAAATTGTTGTTGATATTTTTGCTACTCCAATGGATGGTAGCTATGTGCTTATGGAAGGTAGTTCATTGTTGATATTTTGTTACTCTAATGGATGGTATCTATGTCCATATGGAAGGTAGTTCGCTATTGAGATTTTGTTACTCCATTGGATGGTAGACTTGTCATTATTGAAGTTAGTTCGTTGTTGTGATTTTGTTACTACAATGGATGGTAGCCTTGTCATAATGGAATGAAGTTCGTTGTTGAGATTTTATTACTCTAATGGATGGTAGCCTTGTCATTACGGAAGTTAGTTCATTGTTGAGTTTTTGTTACTCTAATGGATGTTAGCGTTGTCATTACGAAAGGTAGTTCGTTGTTGAGATTTTATTACTCTAACAGATGGTACCCTTTTCATTATGGAAGGTAGTTCATTGTTGGGATTTTATTACTGTAATGGATGGTAGCCTTGTCATTATAGAAGGTAGTTCTTTGTTGAGATTTTGTTACTCCAATGGATGGTAGCCTTGTCAATATGGAAGGTAGTTCGCTGTTGAGATTTTGTTACTCCAATGGATGGTAGCCTTGTCCTTATGGAAGGTAGTTCGTTTTTGATATTTTGTTACTCTGATGGATGTAGCCTTGTCATTACGAAAGGTAGTTCGTGGTTGAGATTTTGTTACTCTAATGGGTGGTAGCCTTATCATTATGGAAGGTAGTTCGTTTTTGAGATTATGTTACTCTAATGGATGGTAGCCTTGTCATTATGGAAGGTAGTTCGTTTTTGAGATTTTGTTACTCTAATGGATGGTAGCCTTGTCATTATGGAAGGTAGTTCCCTGTTTAGAATTTGTTACTCCATTGGATGGTAGACTGGTCATTATGGAAGGTAGTTTGTTGTTGAGATTTTGTTACTCCAATGGATGGTAACCTTGTCATTATGGAAGGTAGTTCATTGTTGAGATTTTGTTAGTTCAATGGATGGTAGCCTTGTCAATTTGGAAGGTAGTTCGTTGTTGAGATTCTGTTACTCTAATGGATGGTAGCCTTGTCATTATGGAAGGAACTTCGTTGTTGATAATTTGTTAATTTAATGGATGGTAGCCATGTAATTATGGAAGGTAGTTCATTGTTGAGATTTTGTTACTCCATTGGATGGTAGCCTCGTCATTATGGAAAGTAGTTCGTTGTTGGGATTTTCTTATTTTAATGGATGGTAGCCTTGTCATTATGGAAGGTTGTTCGTTGTTGAAATTTTGTTACTCCAATGGATGGTAACCTTGTCATTATGGAAGGTAGTTCATTATTGAGATTTTGTTAGTTCAACGGATGGTAGCCTTGTCAATATGGAAGGAAGTTCGTTATTGAGATTTTGTTACTCCGATGGATGGTAGCCTTGTCATTATGGAAGGAAGTTCATTGTTGATATTTAGTTAATTTAATGGATGGTAGCCTTGTAATTATGGAAGGTAGTTCATTGTTGAGATTTTGTTACTCCATTGGATGGTAGCCTGGTCATTGTGGAAGGTACTTCGTTGCTGGGATTTTGTTATTTTAATGGATGGTAGCCTTGTCATTATGGAAGGTTATTCGTTGTTGAGATTTTGTTACATCAATGGATGGTAACCTTGTCATTATGGAAGGTAGTTTGTTGTTAAGATTTTGTTACTCCATTGGATGGTAGCCTTGTCATTATGGAAGGTAGTTCGTTGTTGGGAATTTGTTACTCAAATGGATGGTAGCCTTGTCATTATGGAAGGTAGTTCGTTGTTGAGATTTTGTTACTCCAATGGATGGTAGCCTTGTCATTTTGGAAGGTATTTCGCTATTGAGATTTTTTTAATCCATTGGATGGTAGCCTTGTCATTACAGAAGGTAAATTGTTTTTCATATTTTTGCTACTCCAATGGATGGTAGCTATGTAGTTATGGAAGGTAGTTCATTGTTGATATTTTGTTGCTCTAATGGATGGTATCTATGTCCTTATGGAAGGTAGTTCGTTGTTGATATTTTTTTACTCTAATGGATGGTAGCCTTGTCATTACGGAAGGTAGTTCGTTGTTGAGATTTTGTTACTCTATTAGATGGTAGCCTTGTCATTATGGAAGGTAAATCATTGTTGATATTTTGTTACTCCAATGGATGGTAGCGATGTCCTTAAGGAAGGTTGTTTGTTGTTGATATTTTGTTACTCCATTGGATGGTAGCCTTGTCATAATGGAAGGTAGTTCGTTGTTGGGATTTTGTTACTCCAATGGATGGTAGCCTTGTCATTATGGAAGGAAGTTTGTTGTTGATATTTTGTTAATTTAATGGATGGTAGCCTTGTAATTATGGAAGGTAGTTCATTGTTGAAATTTTGTTACTCCATTGGATGGTAGCCTTGTCATTATGGAAGGTAAATTGTTGTTGATATTTTTGCTACTCCAATGGATGGTAGCTATGTACTTATGGAAGGTAGTTCATTGTTGAGATTTTGTTACTCCAATGGATGGTAGCGATGTCCTTACGGAAGGTAGTTTGTTGTTGATATTTTGTTACTCCATTGGATGGTAGCCTTGTCATTATGGAAGGTAGTTCATTGTTGGGATTTTGTTACTCAAATGGATGGTAGCATTGCCATTATGGAAGGTAGGTTGTTGTTGAAGTTTTCTTACTCCAATGGATGGTAGCCTTGTCATTATGGAAGGTAGTTTGCTATTGAGATTTTTTTACTCCATTGGATGTTAGCCTTGTCATTATGGATGGTAGTTCGTTGTTGTGATTTTGTTACTACAATGGATGATGGCCTTGACATTATGGAATGTAGTTCATTGTTGAGATTTTGTTAGTTCAATGTATGGTAGCCTTGTCAATATGGAAGGTAGTTCGTTGTTGAGATTTTGTTACTCCGATGGATGGTAACCTTGTCATTATGGAAGGAAGTTCGTTTTTGATATTTTATTAATTTAATGGATGGTAGCTTTGTAATTATGGAAGGTAGTTCATTGTTGAGATTTTGTTACTCCATTGGATAGTAGCCTTGTCATTATGGAAGGTAGTTCGTTGTTGGGATATTGTTATTTTAATGGATGGTAGCCTTGTCATTATGGAAGGTTGTTCGTTGTTGAGATTTTGTTACTCCAATGGATGGTAACCTTGTCATTATGGAAGGTAGTTCATTGTTGAGATTTTGTTAGTTCAATGGATGGTAGCCTTATCAATATGGAAAGTAGTTCGTTTTTGAGATTTTGTTACCCCGATGGATGGTATCCTTGTCATTATGGAAGGTAGTTCGTTTTTGATATTTTGTTAATTTAATGGATGGTAGCCTTGTAATTATGGAAGGTAGTTCATTGTTGAGATTTTGTTACTCCATTGGATAGTAGCCTTGTCATTATGGAAGGTAGTTCGTTGTTGGGATATTGTTATTTTAATGGATGGTAGCCTTGTTATTATGGAAGGTTGTTCGTTGTTGAGATTTTGTTACTCCAATGGATGGTAACCTTGTCATTATGGAAGGGAGTTCTTGTTGGGATTTTGTTAGTTCAATGGATCGTAGCCTTGTCAATATGGAAGGTAAATCGTAGTTGACATTTTGTTATTCCAATGGATGGTAGCGATGTCCTTAAGGAAGGTAGTTCGTTGTTGAGATTTTGTTACTCCATTGGATGGTATCCTTGTCATTACGGAAGGTAGTTCATTTGTGGGATTTTGTTACTCTAATCGATGGTAGAGTTGTAATTACGAAAGGTAGTTCGTTGTTATGATTTTGTTACTCCATTGGATGGTAGCCTTGCCATTATGGAAGGTAAATTGTTGTTGACATTTTGTTACTCCAATGGATGGTAGCGATGTCCTTAAGGAAGGTAGTTCGTTGTTAAGATTTTGTTACTCCATTGGATGGTAGCCTTGTCATTACATAAGGTAGTTCGTTAGTGGGATTTTGTTAATCTAATGGATGGTAGCCTTGTCATTACGAAAGCTAGTTCGTTGTTGAGATTTTGTTACTCTAATGGATGGTAGCCTTGTCATTATGGAAGGTAGTTTGTTGTTGGGATGTTGTTACTCAAATGGATGTTAGCCTTGTCATTATGGAAGGTAGTTCATTGTTGGGATTTTGTTACTCCATTGGATGGTAGGCTTGTCATTATGGAAGGTAAATTGTTGTTGAGATTTTGTTACTCCAATGGATGGTAGCGTTATCATTACGGAAGGTAGTTCGTTGTTAAGATTTTGTTACTCTAATGGGTGGTAGCCTTGTCATTATGGAAGGTAGTTCGTTTTTGGGATTTTGTTACTCTAATGGATGGTAGCCTTATCATTATGGAAGGTAGTTCGTTTTTGAGATTTTGTTACTCTAATGGATGGCAGCCTTGTCATAATGAAAGGTAGTTCGTTGTTGAGAATTTGTTACTCCATTGGATGGTAGACTTGTCATTATGGAAGGTAGTTCATTGTTGAGATTTTGTTAGTTCAATGTATGGTAGCCTTGTCAATATGGAAGGTTGTTCATTGTTGAGATTTTGTTACTCCATATGGATGGTAGCCTTGTCATTATGGAAAGAAGTTCGTTGTTGATATTTTGTTAATTTAATGGATGGTAGCCATGTAATTATGGAAGGTAGTTCATTGTTGAGATTTTGTTACTCCATTGGATGGTAGCCTTGTCATAATGGAAGGTAGTTCGTTGTTGGGATTTTGTTATTTTAATGGATGGTAGCCTTGTCATTATGGAAGGTTGTTTGTTGTTGAGATTTTGTTACTCCAATGGATGGTAACCTTGTCATTATGGAAGGTAGTTCATTATTGAGATTTTGTTAGTTCAATGGATGGTAGCCTTGTCAATATGGAAGGTAGTTCATTGTTGAGATTTTTTTACTCCGATGGATGGTAGCCTTGTCATTATGGAAGGAAGTTTGTTATTGATATTTTGTTAATTTAATGGATGGTAGCCTTGTAATTATGGAAGGTAGTTCATTGTTGATATTTTGTTACTCCATTGGATGGTAGCCTTGTCATTATGGAAGGTAGTTCATTGTTGGGATATTGTTATTTTAATGGATGGTAGCCTTGTCATTATGGAAGGTTGTTCGTTGTTGAGATTTTGTTACTCCAATGGATGGTAACCTTGTCATTATGGAAGGTAGTTCATTGTTCAAATTTTGTTAGTTCAATGGATGGTAGCCTTGTCAATATGGAAGGTAGTTTGTTGTTGAGATTTTGTTACTCCGATGGATGGTAGCCTTGTCATTATGGAAGGAAGTTCGTTGTTGATATTTTGTTAATTTAATGGATGGTAGCCTTGTAATTATGGAAGTTAGTTCATTGTTGAGATTTGGTTACTCCATTGGATGGTAGCCTTGTCATTATGGAAGGTAAATTGTTGTTGATATTTTTGCTACTCCAATGGATGGTAGCTATGTTCTTATGGAAGGTAGTTTATTGTTGAGATTTTGTTACTCCAATGGATGGTAGCGATGTCATTATGGAAGGTAGTTCATTGTTGGGATTTTGTTACTCAAATGGATGGTAGCCTTGTCATTATGGAAGGTAGTTCGTTGTTGAGATTTTGTTACGACAATGGATGGTAGCCTTGTCATTATGGAAGGTAGTTCGCTATTGAGATTTTGTTAATCCATTGGATGGTAGCCTTGTCATTATGGAAGGTAGTTCATTGTTGTGATTTTGTTACTACAATGGATGGTAGCCTTGTCATTATGGAAGGTAGTTCATTATTGAGATTTTGTTAGTTCAATGTATGGTAGCCATGTCAATATGGAAGGTAGTTCATTGTTGAGAATTTGTTACTCCAATGGATGGTAGCCTTGTCATTATGGAAGGAAGTTCGTTGTTGATATTTTGTTAATTTAATGGATGGTAGCCTTGTAATAATGGAAGGTAGTTCATTGTTGAGATTTTGTTACTCCATTGGATGGTAGCCTTGTCATTATGGAAGGTAGTTCGTTGTTGGGATTTTGTTATTTTATTGGATGGTAGCCTTGTCATTATGGAAGGTTGTTCGTTGTTGAGATTTTGTTACTCCAATGGACGGTAACCTTGTCATTATGGAAGGTAGTTCATTGTTGAGATTTTGTTAGTTCAATGGATGGTAGCCTTTTCAATATGGAAGGTAGTTCGTTGTTGAGATTTTGTTACTCCGATGGATGGTAGCCTTGTCATTATGGAAGGAAGTTTGTTGTTGATATTTTGTTAATTTAATGGATGGTAGCCTTGTAATTATGGAAGGTAGTTCATTGTTTAAATTTTTTTAATCCATTGGATGGTAGCCTTGTCATTATGGAAGGTAAAGTGTTGTTGATATTTTTGCATCTCCAATGGATGGTAGCTATGTACTTATGGGAGGTAGTTCATTGATGAGATTTTGTTACTCCAATGGATGGTAGCGATGTCCTTACGGAAGGTAGTTTGTTGTTGATATTTTGTTACTCCATTGGATGGTAGCCTTGTCATTATGGAAGGTAGTTCGTTGTTGGGATTTTGTTACTCAAATGGATGGTAGCCTTGTCATTATGGAAGGTTGTTCATTGTTGAGATTTTGTTACTCCAATGGATGGTAGCCTTGTCATTATGGAAGGTAAATTGTTGATGAGATTTTGTTACTCCAATGGATGGCAGTGTTGTCATTACGGAATGTAGTTCGTTGTTGAGATTTTGTTACTCTAATGGGTGGTAGGCTTGTCATTATGGAAGGTAGTTCATTGTTGGGATTTTTTTACTCTAATGGCTGGTAGCCTTGTCATTATGGAAGGTAGTGCATTGTTGAGATTTTGTTACTCTAATGGATGGTAGCCTTGTCATTACGGAAGGTAGTTTGTTGTTGAGATTTTGTTACTCCATTGGATGGTAGCCTTGTTGTGATCGGTGGATTTAGAACTGACTGTTTAACGCTGGTTCGCGAAATGTCGCGGAAGCAAGAGTCGCCACCGTCTTTTATTTTCTCCAAATGGAAAGGACAAAAGCACAGAAAAATTCCTTATTGAGATTGCTCTCGGTTCGGGAGGTAGATTTATAGAAAGGGAAGGTGTTAGCACCCTTTCTATCCATGGTTATCCATGGGCTCTTAGATACTTGCTCATTTGTGTTTTCAAAATTGTTTGTTTGCTTTTCAAGGCGAGCGGGTTTGAAAAAAGTTTCGTTTAAAATTTCGGATCGACTCTTGTATCAGTCCTCAAGAGTGTTTGAAAAATTGCTTTTGAAAGCTTTTTGAAAAGTGTCGGTGTGAAAAGAAGTTTTTGATTTGTTTTGAAATTAGAGCAAGTATCTACGAGTCGTCTACCTACCCTAAGGAATTAGTCTGTGTAAATGTCCTTAAGGTAGTGCCATCCCACCATTGAGAGGTAGGTAGCACCACCGTTGGAGGTGTTCGGGTCAATTCGAGGGTTCAGGACATTGTGATCACCAGAGCAATGGGAAGGCACCTTAGAAGCTACCCTCATGCCATGTTCATGGACATGAGGACTTACTAAAACATCCTCTACTCGACGACCACTTTTCAAGGGGCAAGGCAACAGTGAGACGTACCCTAGGGGTGGTGTGTGATTTGTGTGTCATTTTCAGTTATATTTGTCTTGTTCATGCATTGGTGATCTACGCTTTGTTTTTATTTTGGCATTCATTATTTCATGTGGTTATTAACAGTTAAAAGGTGCGGAATTAAAAGTCCTACGCTATTACAAAGGCGCGGGTCAACATCGCCAAATTAATCCAAGACCCGATTTGAATAAAATAAAATGCGGAAAGATAAATGTCCTAATTAATCTATTACAAGGCTTTTGGGTAATTACATGAAATTTATAAAAAAAGAAATAAAATAAGCGCGTGAAACGAAATTATAATCGAAAGCGAGGGCGTTGGACCCTTTTAAAGAAATTAAATTGAAATTATGAAATTAATTAAATTAAATAAAGGAAAAAGACTTATTTTTTGATATTTTTTGTACTTTATGAAATTAAGAAAATTAATGGAATTAAAAACCCTAATTCAAGTTTGACCTAATTTACATTAATTATTTACATGGCATATTTATTTATAAAAATAATTAATATTTAATAATGGTAAAAAAGAAAAGAAAAAAGAATAAAAGCATCAAAACCCTAATCTCTTTATTTTTAGTTTATTAAAAAAACATTGAATTAAACCCAGAATTATAACTAAATTAGTTAACAAAATTTATTTACAAAATAATATTAATTAATGTTAACAAAGCATATTTTTTATTTTTTCATGATTTTCTGATTTTTTTGTATTTTTATATTATAAAATTTATTTTATGAATTAAAAGAAAATAATTAAAACAAATAAAATAAAAAGAAAGAAAAAGAAAAAGGGAAAGAGATACAAACAAGAGGGGTGTTGACTTAAAGTTGGAGGTGAATTCCCAGCAATTTGGCCCATTTGAGGAAGGCCCTTTTGACTTTTCTGGGATGCGTGTGGAACGTTTGACTGATGTCCATGGTGGACTCCAGATCCTGACCTTCAGATTCGTCTCCTGGGACATGTGGCGCGCCAGGATACTGGATGCATGGTGGACCGCTGAAAGATATGCTGCGTAGGAACACATTAGGCAAAATAATATTGAGAAGGGATGGGACCTGGGAATCGAACCCAGGTCCCAATGCTTGAAGGCCACCTCACTTACCAACCAGCCAAGCGCGTTCATTTGTAATATTAGTGGAACCTGATTCATATGAGAGAGAACAAGTGTTATTGGTAAACATAAGAGAAAATGCGCGAATATTTGAATGGCCCTGTCTGGTTGAGACACCTCAGCGTCTTCTCCACCATGCCTTTGCTTTTTCCTGAAAAATACATCAAATAGAGGGGGTTTTAAACCCCCACTAACTCAAACCTGGAAAATAACGAATAGCTCATATGCAAATATAAATAGGGCGCGACTAGTGAGTTTGATTCGTTTTGAGGTCCTGAGTCCAATGGCATAGGTCTTATGGTTCAATTTTTCCATATGAATGAAGCCCTCTTTTTAAGCTTCTGAAACCCTAATGCGTGTTCATGGTAACTTTGCATACAGGCGTCCAAAACTCAATCGAATGGTACCAATGGCTTTAGAAACATCATGTTAGTATAAATCACATATTAAAAGTCATGAATAACGTATGAAAATGAAAACACGATTATCAAAATTTTACAGAAAAGTTAGACTCCTATCTACCAATTCTTTGCGCTTGGAGAGTTGATTTTGATTGGAGTAGCTTCCTGGATGCCTTGGCAAGCTATTGGAATGGTTATTTTGCCTTGAAACAGACTCTAACTGTGTTTTCAGTTTTGAGAAATCTTAGAGAAAAGTGCAATGTGTGTATTCCTCTTCGGTGCAGCTTTTCAGGTCTTTAGCATTAGGGTTGTGTTCTGGCTTTTATGAGGAGTGTTTTAGGTTTGCAAAACGAGTCCAAAACCTTTGTAATCATGAATCAAATATTTGATTTTTAATGGTATCTTTTCTAATCTTTTCCATGTGAAGATCATGCCAATCATTGTCAATTCTTTCCATATTGAGTGTGCACGAAATCTTGGATTTATGATGAGTAGAAATGCTGCATAAAAAGATTTGCAAGGTGGCATGTAGTATTTTTTCATATTTAATTTGAATTAAATGAATTAATAGATTTAAAAATTCAATTAATAAATTAAAAATAAGAAAACAACTTCCCTTTGGGCCAATGGGTCGTGCATAGCTTTTGGATGATGATTCATGGGAGAAATTGTGGCCCATTAACCATTTTGAGGCATTTGAAGCAAAGTTGACTTTTCAAAATTCCCAAGAATTTCCCAACTTCCACAAGGCATATCTTGCTCAATTTTTAAGATTTGATCATGTTCTTGGACATTTTGGAAAGGTCTTGAAGTCCTCTAACCAATGCCTTTAGTCCCATGTCATTTTGATGTACCAATCTCAATTTATGGTCTTTGACTTAAAGTGCCTTTTTGTTGACTTTTGAAAATGACCTATAATGTTGAGATTGATAACTTTTTGTGAGAGCATTTCTTGGACTTGAAGTGTGAAGATGAGTTGTAGGAAATGTCATTCTATTCAAAATGAGCTTTGGATGGAATTTTTCTGATAAACCATGTGGAAGTTATGCCTTGGTCAAGTTACAGTTGACTTTTTCAATTGTCCAAATATGGAAACTTTTGCATCTTGAGACTTTTTGAGCCATACCTTGAAAACCATGATCAAGAATTGATAAAATGATGTTTGTGGCTTCAAAATAAGATGTTGACCAAAAATTTGAACTTTTGACTGTCAAATGACCATTTTGCCCCTATAGTTGACTGTTGAGCAATTAGGGTTTCTGACTGTGCAATTTTGTGTTGTAAGTCTTGAAACTTGGCATAAGGATGCTTGACAATGTTTATAGGCATGTGGGACTTGTTTGGACCCTTGGAAACTTCAATTTCTTTGATAGAACCAAAACCCTAGTTTTTGACTGTTAGGAGGCCCTTGAACTGTGCAACCCTTGGGATATTTTGAAGCATGCTTTTGGCAAATCTTGAAGAATATGGGAGGGCAAATTTTGGGGTGCAACACTTGTCATTATGGAAGGTAAATCGTTGTTGACATTTTGTTACTCCAATGGATGGTAGCGATGTCCTTAAGGAAGGTAGTTCGTTGTTGAGATTTTGTTACTCCATTGGATGTTAGGCTTGTCATTACGGAAGGTAGTTCATTTGTGGGATTTTGTTACTCTAATGGATGGTAGCCTTGTAATTACGAAAGCTAGTTCGTTGTTAAGATTTTGTTACTCCATTGGATGGTAGCCTTGTCATTATGGAAGGTAAATCATTGTTGACATTTTGTTACTCCAATGGATAGTAGCGATGTCCTTAAGGAAGGTAGTTCGTTGTTTAGATTTTGTTACTCCATTGGATGGTAGCCTTGTCATTACATAAGGTAGTTCGTTAGTGGGATTTTGTTAATCTAATGGATGGTAGCCTTGTCATTACGGAAGCCAGTTCATTATTGAGATTTTGTTACTCTAATGGATGGTAGCCTTCTCATTATGGAAGGTAGTTTGTTGTTGGGATTTTATTACTCAAATGGATGGTAGCCTTGTCTTTACGGAATCTAGTTCATTATTGAGATTTTGTTACTCTAATGGATTATAGCCTTGTCATTATGGAAGGTAGTTCGTTGTTGGGATTTTTTTACTCCATTGGATGGTATCCTTGTCATTATGGAAGGTAAATTGTTGTTGAGATTTTGTTACTCCAATGGATGGTAGCGTTGTCATTACAGAAGGTAGTTCGTTGTTATGATTTTGTTACTCTAATGGGTGGTAGCCTTGTCATTATGGAAGGTAGTTTGTTTTTGGGATTATGTTATCCTAATTGATGGTAGCCTTGTCATTATGGAAGGTAGTTTGTTTTTGAGATTTTGTTACTCTAATGGATGGTAGCATTGTCATTATGGAAGGTAGTTCAATGTTGTTAATTTGTTACTCCATTGGATGGTAGACTTGTCATTATGGAAGGTAGTTTGTAGTTGAAATTTTGTTACTCCAATGGATGGTAACCTTGTCATTATGGAAGGTAGTTCATTGTTGAGATTTTGTTAGTTCAATGGATGGTAGCCTTGTCAATATGGAAGGTAGTTCTTTGTTGAGATTTTGTTACTCCAATGGATGGTAGCCTTGTCATTATGAAAGGATGTTCGTTGTTGATATTGTGTTAATTTAATGGATGGTAGCCATATAATTATGGAAGGCAGTTCATTGTTGAGATTTTGTTACTCCATTGGATGGTAGCCTTGTCATAATGGAAGGTAGTTCGTTGTTGTGATTTTGTTATTTTAATGGATGGTAGCCTTGTCATTATGGAAGGTTGTTCGTTGTTAAGATTTTGTTACTCCAATGGATGGTAACCTTGTCATTATGAAAGGTAGTTCATTATTGAGATTTTGTTAGTTCAATGGATGGTAGCCTTGTCAATATGGAAGGTAGTTCGTTGTTGAGATTTTGTTACTCCGATGGATGGTAGCCTTGTCATTATGGATGGAAGTTCGTTGTTGATATTTTGTTAATTTAATGGATGGTAGCCTTGTAATTATGGAAGGTAGTTCTTTGTTGAGATTTTGTTACTCCATTGGATGGTAGCCTTGTCATTATGGAAGGTAGTTCGTTGTTGGGATATTGTTATTTTAAAGGATGGTAGCCTTGTCATTACGGAAGGTTGTTCGTTGATGAGTTTTTGTTACTCTAATGGACGGTAGCCTTGTCATTATTAAAGGTAGTTAATTGTTGAGATTTTGTTAGTTCAATGGATGGTAGCCTTGTCGATATGGAAGGTAGTTCGTTGTTGAGATTTTGTTACCGCAATGGATGGTAGCCTTGTCATTATGGAAGGTAGTTCGTTGTTGAGATTTTGTTACTCCATTGGATGGTAGCCTTGTCATTATGGAAGGTAAATTGTTGATGATATTTTATTACTCCAATGGATGGTAGCGTTGTCATTACGGAATGTAGTTCGTTGTTGAGATTTTGTTACTCTAATGGGTGGTAGGCTTGTCATTATGGAAGGTAGTTCATTGTTGGGATTTCTTTACTCTAATGGCTGGTAGCCTTTTCATTATGGAAGGTAGTGCATTGTTGAGATTTTTTTACTCTAATGGATGGTAGCCTTGTCATTACGGAAGGTAGTTTGTTGTTGAGATTTTGTTACTCCATTGGATGGTAGCCTTGTCATTATGGAAGGTAAATCGTTGTTGACATTTTGTTACTCCAATGGATGGTAGCGATGTCCTTAAAGAAGGTAGTTCGTTGTTGAGATTTTGTTACTCCATTGGATGTTAGGCTTGTCATTACGGAAGGTAGTTCATTTGTTGGATTTTGTTACTCTAATGGATGGTAGCCTTGTAGTTACGAAAGCTAGTTCGTTGTTAAGATTTTGTTACTCCATTGGATGGTAGCCTTGTCATTATGGAAGGTAAATCGTTGTTGACATTTTGTTACTCCAATGGATAGTAGCGATGTCCTTAAGGAAGGTAGTTCGTTGTTGAGATTTTGTTACTCCATTGGATGGTAGCCTTGTCATTATGGAAGGTAAATTGTTGATGTGATTTTGTTACTCCAATGGATGGCAACGTTGTCATTACGGATTGTAGTTCGTTGTTGAGATTTTGTTACTCTAATGGGTGGTAGGCTTGTCATTATGGAAGGTAGTCATTGTTGGGATTTTTTTACTCTAATGGCTGGTAGCCTTGTCATTATGGAAGGTAGTGCATTGTTGAGATTTTGTTACTCTAATGGATGGTAGCCTTGTCATTACGGAAGGTAGTTTGTTGTTGAGATTTTGTTACTCCATTGGATGGTAGCCTTGTCATTATGGAAGGTAAATCGTTGTTGACATTTTGTTACTCTAATGGATGGTAGCGATGTCCTTAAGGAAGGTAGTTCGTTGTTGAGATTTTGTTACTCCATTGGATGTTAGGCTTGTCATTACGAAAGGTAGTTCATTTGTGGGATTTTGTTACTCTAATGGATGGTAGCCTTGTAATTACGAAAGCTAGTTCGTTGTTAAGATTTTGTTACTCCATTAGATGGTAGCCTTGTCATTATGGGAGGTAAATCGTTGTTGACATTTTGTTACTCCAATGGATAGTAGCGATGTCCTTAAGGAAGGTATTTCGTTGTTGAGATTTTGTTACTCCATTGGATGGTAGCCTTGTCATTACATAAGGTAGTTCGTTAGTGGGATTTTGTTAATCTAATGGATGGTAGCCTTGTAATTATGGAAGCTAGTTCATTGTTGAGATTTTGTTACTCTAATGGATGGTAGCCTTCTCATTATGGAAGGTAGTTTGTTGTTGGGATTTTGTTACTCAAATGGATGGTAGCCTTGTCATTACGGAATCTAGTTCGTTGTTGAGATTTTGTTACTCTAATGGATTATAGCCTTGTCATTATGGAAGGTAGTTCGTTGTTGGGATTTTGTTACTCCATTGGATGGTAGCCTTGTCATTATGGAAGGTAAATTGTTGTTGAGATTTTGTTACTCCAATGGATGGTAGCGTTGTCATTACAGAAGGTAGTTCGTTGTTATGATTTTGTTACTCTAATGGGTGGTAGCCTTGTCATTATGGAAGGTAGTTCGTTTTTGGGATTATGTTAGTCTAATTGATGGTAGCCTTGTCATTATGGAAGGTAGTTTGTTTTTGAGATTTTGTTACTCTAATGGATGGTAGCATTGTCATTATGGAAGGTAGTTCACTGTTGAGAATTTGTTACTCCATTGGATGGTAGACTTGTCATTATGGAAGGTAGTTTGTTGTTGAGATTTTGTTAATCCAATGGATGGTAACCTTGTCATTATGGAAGGTAGTTCATTATTTAGATTTTGTTAGTTCAATGGATGGTAGCCTTGTCAATATGGAAGGTAGTTCGTTGTTGAGATTTTTTTACTCCAATGGATGGTAGCCTTGTCATTATGGAAGGAAGTTCGTTGTTGATATTTTGTTAATTTAATGGATGGTAGCAATATAATTATGGAAGGCAGTTCATTGTTTATATTTTGTTACTCCATTGGATGGTAGCCTTGTCATAATGGAAGGTAGTTCGTTGTTGTGATTTTGTTATTTTAATGGATGGTAGCCTTGTCATTATGGAAGGTTGTTCGTTGTTGAGATTTTGTTACTCCAATGGATGGTAACCTTGTCATTATGAAAGGTAGTTCATTATTGAGATTTTGTTAGTTCAATGGATGGTAGCCTTGTCAATATGGAAGGTAGTTCGTTGTTGAGATTTTGTTACTCCGATGGATGGTAGCCTTGTCATTATGGAAGGAAGTTCGTTGTTGATATTTTGTTAATTTAATGGATGGTAGCCTTATAATTATGGAAGGTAGTTCATTGTTGAGATTTTGTTACTCCATTGGATGGTAGCCTTGTCATTATGGAAGGTAGTTCGTTGTTGGGATATTGTTATTTTACTGGATGGTAGCCTTGTCATTACGGAAGGTTGTTCGTTGTTGAGTTTTTGTTACTCTAATGGACGGTAGCCTTGTCATTATTAAAGGTAGTTCATTGTTGAGATTTTGTTAGTTCAATGGATGGTAGCCTTGTCAATATGGAAGGTAGTTCGTTGTTGAGATTTTGTTACCGCAATGGGTGGTAGCCTTGTCATTATGGAAGGTAGTTCGTTTTTGGGATTATGTTAGTCTAATTGATGGTAGCCTTGTCATTATGGAAGGTAGTTTGTTTTTGAGATTTTGTTACTCTAATGGATGGTAGCCTTGTCATTACGGAAGGTAGTTTGTTGTTCAGTTTTTGTTACTCCATTGGATGGTAGCCTTGTCATTATGGAAGGTAAATCGTTGTTGACATTTTGTTACTCCAATGGATAGTAGCGATGTCCTTAAGGAAGGTAGTTCGTTGTTGAGATTTTGTTACTCCATTGGATGGTAGCCTTGTCATTACATAAGGTAGTTCGTTAGTGGGATTTTGTTAATCTAATGGATGGAAGCCTTGTCATTACCGAAGCTAGTTCATTGTTGAGATTTTGTTACTCTAATGGATGGTAGCCTTCTGATTATGGAAGGTAGTTCGTTGTTGGGATTTTGTTACTCAAATGGATGGTAGCCTTGTCATTACGGAATCTAGTTCGTTGTTGAGATTTTGTTACTCTAATGGATTATAGCCTTGTCATTATGGAAGGTAGTTTGTTGTTGGGATTTTGTTACTCCATTGGATGGTAGCCTTGTCATTATGGAAGGTAAATTGTTGTTGAGATTTTGTTACTCCAATGGATGGTAGCGTTGTCATTACGGAAGGTAGTTCGTTGTTAAGATTTTGTTACTCTAATGGGTGGTAGCCTTGTCATTATGGAAGGTAGTTCGTTTTTGGGATTATGTTATTCTAATGGATGGTAGCCTTGTCATTATGGAAGGTAGTTTGTTTTTGAGATTTTGTTACTCTAATGGATGGTAGCGTTGTCATTATGGAAGGTAGTTCATTGTTGAGATTTTGTTAGTTCAATGGATAGTAGCCTTGTCAATATGGAAGGTAGTTCGTTGTTGAGATTTTGTTACTCCAATGGATGCTAGACTTGTCATTATGGAAGGAGGTTCGTTGTTGATATTTTGTTAGTTTAATGGATGGTAACCATATAATTATGGAAGGTAGTTCATTGTTGAGATTTTGTTACTCCATTGGATGGTAGCCTTGTCATAATGGAAGGTAGTTCGTTGTTGTAATTTTGTTATTTTAATGGATGGTAGCCTTGTCATTACGGAAGGCTGTTCGTTGTTGAGTTTTTGTTACTCTAATGGATGGTAGCCTTGTCATTATTGAAGGTAGTTCATTGTTGAGATTTTGTTAGTTCAATGGATGGTAGCCTTGTCAATATGGAAGGTAGTTCGTTGTTGAGATTTTGTTACCGCAATGGATGGTAGCCTTGTCATTATGGGAGGTAGTTCGTTGTTGAGATTTTGTTACTCCATTGGATGGTAGCCTTGTCATTATGGTAGGTAGTTCATTGTTGAGATTTCGTTACTCCATTGGATGGTAGCCTTGTCATTATGGAAGGTAGTTCATTGTTGAGATTTTTTTACTCCAATGGATGGTAGCGATGTCCTTACGGAAGGTAGTTTGTTGTTGATATTTGTTACTCCATTGGATGGTAGCCTTGTCATTATGGAAGGTAGTTCGTTGTTGGGATTTTGTTACTCAAATGGATGGTAGCCTTGTCATTATGGAAGGTAGTTCGTTGTTGAGATTTTGTTACTCCAATGGATGGTAGCCTTGTCATAATGGAAGGTAGTTCGCTATTGGTATTTTGTTACTCCATTGGATGGTAGCCTTGTCATTATGGAAGGTAGTTTGTTGTTGTGATTTTGTTACTACAATGAATGGTAGCCTTGTCATTATGGAATGTAGTTCGTTGTTGAGATTTTTGTTACTCTAATGGATGGTAGCGCTGTTATTACGGAAGGTAGTTCGTTGTTGAGAATTTGTTACTCTAACGGATGGTACCCTTGTCATTATGGAAGGTAGTTCATTGTTGGAATTTTGTTACTCTAATGGATGGTAGCCTTGTCATTATGGAAGATAGTTAATTGTTGAGATTTTGTTACTCCAACGGATGGTAGCCTTGTCATTATGGAAGGTAGTTCGTTTTTGATATTTTGTTACTCTGATGGATGGTAGCCTTGTCATTGCGGAAGGTAGTTCGTTGTTGAGATTTTGTTACTCTAATGGACGGTAGCCTTGTCATTATGGCTGGTAGTTTGTTGATGAGATATTGTTACTCCAATGGATGGTAGCGTTGTCATTACGGAATGTAGTTAGTTGTTGAGATTTTGTTTCTCTAATGGGTGGTAAGCTTGTCATTATGGAAGGTAGTTCATTGTTGGGATTTTTTTACTCTAATGGATGGTAGCCTTGTCATTATGGAAGGTAGTGCATTGTTGAGATTTTGTAACTCTAATGGATGGTAGCCTTGTCATTACGGAAGGTAGTTTGTCGTTGAGATTTTGTTACTCCATTGGATGGTAGCCTTGTCATTATGGAAGGTAAATCGTTGTTGACATTTTGTTACTCCAATGGATGGTAGCGATGTCCTTAAGGAAGGTAGTTCGTTGTTGAGATTTTGTTACTCCATTGGATGTTAGGCTTGTCATTACGGAATGTAGTTCATTTTTGGGATTTTCTTACTCTAATGGATTGTAGCCTTGTAGTTACGACAGCTAGTTCGTTGTTAAGATTTTGTTACTCCATTGGATGGTAGCCTTGTCATTATGCAAAGGTAAATCGTTGTTGACATTTTGTTACTCCAATGGATAGTAGCGATGTCCTTAAGGAAGGTAGTTCGTTCTTTAGATTTTGTTACTCCATTGGATTGTAGCCTTGTCATTACATAAGGTAGTTCGTTAGTGGGATTTTGTTAATCTAATGGATGGTAGCCTTGTCATTACGGAAGCTAGTTCATTGTTGAGATTTTGTTACTCTAATGGATGGTAGCCTTCTCATTATGGAAGGTAGTTTGTTATTGGGATTTTGTTACTCAAATGGATGGTAGCCTTGTCATTACGGAATCTAGTTCATTGTTCAGATTTTGTTACTCTAATGGATTATAGCCTTGTCATTATGGAAAGTAGTCCGCTGTTGGTATTTTGTTACTCCATTGGATGGTAGCCTTGTCATTATGGAAGGTAGTTCATTGTTAAGATTTTGTTACTCTAATGGGTGGTAGCCTTGTCATTATGGAAGGTAGTTTGTTTTTGGGATTATGTTAGTCTAATGGATGGTAGCCTTGTCATTATGGAAGGTAGTTCGTTTTTGAGATTTTGTTACTCGAATGGATGGTAGCGTTGTCATTATGGAAGGTAGTCCGCTGTTGAGAATTTGTTACTCCATTGGATGGTAGACTTGTCATTATGGAAGGTAGTTTGTTGTTGAGATTTTGTTATTCGAATGGATGGTAGCGTTGTCATTATGGAAGGTAGTCCGCTGTTGAGAATTTGTTACTCCATTGGATGGTAGCCTTGTCATTGTGGAAGGTAGTTCGTTTTTGAGATTTTGTTACTCTAATGGATGGTAGCGTTGTCATAATGGAAGGTAGTTCGCTGTTGAGAATTTGTTACTCCATTGGATGGTAGACTTGTCATTATGGAAGGTAGTTTGTTGTTGAGATTTTGTTACTCCAATGGATGGTAACCTTGTCATTACGGAAGGAAGTTCGTTGTTGATATTTTGTTAATTTAATGGATGGTAGCCATGTAATTATGGAAGGCAGTTCATTGTTGAGATTTTGGTACTCCATTGGATGGTAGCCTTGTCATAATGGAAGGTAGTTCGTTGTTGTGATTTTGTTATTTTAATGGATGGTAGCCTTGTCATTATGGAAGGTTGTTCGTTGTTGAGATTTTGTTACTCCAATGGATGGTAACCTTGTCATTATGGAAGGTAGTTCATTATTGAGATTTTGTTAGTTCAATGGATGGTAGCCTTGTCAATATGGAAGGTAGTTCGTTGTTGAGATTTTGTTACTCCGATGGATGGTAGCCTTGTCATTATGGAAGGAAGTTCGTTGTTGATATTTTTTTAATTTAATGGATGGTAGCCTTGTAATTATGGAAGGTAGTTCATTGTTGAGATTTTGTTACTCCATTGGATGGTAGCCTTGTCATTATTGAAGGTAGTTCGTTGTTGGGATATTGTTATTTTAATGGATGGTAGCCTTGTCATTACGGAAGGTTGTTCGTTGTTGAGATTTTGTTACTCTAATGGACGGTAGCCTTGTCATTATGGAAGGTAGTTCATTGTTGAGATTTTGTTAGTTCAATGGATGGTAGCCTTGTCAATATGGAAGGTAGTTTGTTGTTGAGATTTTGTTACCGCAATGGATGGTAGCCTTGTCATTATGAAAGGTAGTTCGTTGTTGAGATTTTGTTACTCTATTGGATGGTAGCCTTGTCATTATGGAAGGCAAATTGTTGATGATATTTTGTTACTCCAATGGATGGTAGCATTGTCATTACGGAATGTAGTTCGTTGTTGAGATTTTGTTACTCTAATGGGTGGTAGGCTTGTCATTATGGAAGGTAGTTCATTGTTGGGATTTTTTTACTCTAATGGCTGGTAGCCTTGTCATTATGGAAGGTAGTGCATTGTTGAGATTTTTTTACTCTAATGGATGGTAGCCTTGCCATTACGGAAGGTAGTTTGTTGTTGAGATTTTGTTACTCCATTGGATGGTAGCCTTGTCATTATGGAAGGTAAATCGTTGTTGACATTTTGTTACTCCAATGGATGGTAGCGATGTCCTTAAGGAAGGCAGTTCGTTGTTGAGATTTTGTTTCTGCATTGGATGTTAGGCTTGTCATTACGGAAGGTAGTTCATTTGTGGGATTTTGTTACTCTAATGGATGGTAGCCTTGTAGTTAAGAAAGCTAGTTCGTTGTTAAGATTTTGTTACTCCATTGGATGGTAGCCTTGTCATTATGGAAGGTAAATCGTTGTTGACATTTTGTTACTCCAATGGATAGTAGCGATGTCCTTAAGGAAGGTAGTTCGTTGTTTTGATTTTGTTACTCCATTGGATTGTAGCCTTGTCATTACATAAGGTAGTTCGTTAGTGGGATTTTGTTAATCTAATGGATGGTAGCCTTGTCATTACGGAAGCTAGTTCATTGTTGAGATTTTGTTTTTCTAATGGATGGTAGCCTTCTCATTATGGAAGGTAGTTTGTTGTTGGGATTTTGTTACTCAAATGGATGGTAGCCTTGTCATTACGGAATCTAGTTCGTTGTTGAGATTTTGTTACTCTAATGGATTATAGCCTTGTCATTATGGAAGGTAGTCCGCTGTTGGGATTTTGTTACTTCATTGGATGGTAGCCTTGTCATTATGGAAGGTAGTTCATTGTAAAGATTTTGTTACTCTAATGGGTGGTAGCCTTGTCATTATGGAAGGTAGTTCATTTTTGGGATGATGTTAGTCTAATGGATGGTAGCCTTGTCATTATGGAAGGTAGTTCGTTTTTGAGATTTTTTTACTCGAATGGATGGTAGCGTTGTCATTATGGAAGGTAGTCCGCTGTTGAGAATTTGTTACTCCATTGGATGGTAGACTTGTCATTATGGAAGGAAGATTGTTGTTGAGATTTTGTTATTCGAATGGATGGTAGCGTTGTCATTATGGAAGGTAGTCCGCTGTTGAGAATTTGTTACTCCATTGGATGGTAGCCTTGTCATTATGGAAGGTAGTTCGTTTTTGAGATTTTGTTACTCTAATGGATGGTAGCGTTGTCATAATGGAAGGTAGTTCGCTGTTGAGAATTTGTTACTCCATTGGATGGTAGACTTGTCATTATGGAAGGTAGTTTGTTGTTGAGATTTTGTTACTCCAATGGATGGTAACCTTGTCATTACGGAAGGTAGTTCGTTGTTGAGATTTTGTTAGTTCAATGGATGGTAGCCTTGTCAATATGGAAGGTAGTTCGTTGTTGAGATTTTGTTACTCCATTGGATGGTAGCCTTGTCATTATGGAAGGCAAAGTGTTGATGATATTTTGTTACTCCAATGGATGGTAGCATTGTCATTACGGAATGTAGTTCGTTGTTGAGATTTTGTTACTCTAATGGGTGGTAGGCTTGTCATTATGGAAGGTAGTTCATTGTTGGGATTTTTTTACTCTAATGGCTGGTAGCCTTGTCATTATGGAAGGTAGTGCATTGTTGAGATTTTGTTACTCTAATGGATGGTAGCCTTGCCATTACGGAAGGTAGTTTGTTGTTGAGATTTTGTTACTCCATTGGATGGTAGCCTTGTCATTATGGAAGGTAAATCGTTGTTGACATTTTGTTACTCCAATGGATGGTAGCGATGTCCTTAAGGAAGGTAGTTCGTTGTTGAGATTTTGTTACTGCATTTGATGTTAGGCTTGTCATTACGGAAGGTAGTTTTTTGTGGGATTTTGTTACTCTAATGGATGGTAGCCTTGTAGTTACGAAAGCTAGTTCGTTGTTAAGATTTTGTTACTCCATTGGATGGTAGCCTTGTCATTATGGAAGGTAAATCGTTGTTGACATTTTGTTACTCCAATGGATAGTAGCGATGTCCTTAAGGAAGGTAGTTTGTTGTTTAGATTTTGTTACTCCATTGGATTGTAGCCTTGCCATTACATAAGGTAGTTCGTTAGTGGGATTTTGTTAATCTAATGGATGGTAGCCTTGTCATTACGGAAGCTAGTTCGTTGTTGAGATTTTGATTTTCTAATGGATGGTAGCCTTCTCATTATGGAAGGTAGTTTGTTGTTGGGATTTTGTTACTCAAACTAATGGTAGCCTTGTCATTACGGAATCTAGTTCATTGTTGAGATTTTGTTACTCTAATGGATTATAGCCTTGTCATTATGGAAGGTAGTCCGCTGTTGGGATTTTGTTATTCCATTGGATGGTAGCCTTGTCATTATGGAAGGTAGTTCATTGTTAAGATTTTGTTACTCTAATGGGTGGTAGCCTTGTCATTATGGAAGGTAGTTCGTTTTTGGGATTATGTTAGTCTAATGGATGGTAGCCTTGTCATTATGGAAGGTAGTTCGTTTTTGAGATTTTGTTACTCGAATGGATGGTAGCCTTGTCATTATGGAAGGTAGTCCGCTGTTGAGAATTTGTTACTCCATTGGATGGTAGACTTGTCATTATGGAAGGTAGTTTGTTGTTGAGATTTTGTTATTCGAATGGATGGTAGCGTTGTCATTATGGAAGGTAGTCCGCTGTTGAGAATTTGTTACTCCATTGGATGGTAGCCTTGTCATTATGGAAGGTAGTTCGTTTTTGAGATTTTGTTACTCTAATGGATGGTAGCGTTGTCATAATGGAAGGTAGTTCGCTGTTGAGAATTTGTTACTCCATTGGATGGTCGACTTGTCATTATGGAAGGTAGTTTGTTGTTGAGATTTTGTTACTCCAATGGATGGTAACCTTGTCATTATGGAAGGTAGTTCATTGTTGAGATTTTGTTAGTTGAATGGATGGTAGCCTTCTCAATATGGAAGGTAGTTCGTAGTTGAGATTTTGTTACTCCAAAGGATGGTAGCCTTGTCATTATGGAAGGAAGTTCGTTGTTGATATTTTGTTAATTTAATGGATGGTAGCCATGTAATTATGGAAGGCAGTTCATTGTTGAGATTTTGTTACTCCATTGGATGGTAGCCTTGTCATAATGGAAGGTAGTTCGTTGTTGTGATTTTGTTATTTTAGTGGATGGTAGCCTTATCATTATGGAAGGTTGTTCATTGTTGAGATTTTGTTACTCCAATGGATGGTAACCTTGTCATTATGGAAGGTAGTTCATTATTGAGATTTTGTTAGTTCAATGGAGTGTAGCCTTGTCAATATGGAAGGTAGTTCGTTGTTGAGATTTTGTTACTCCGATGGATGGTAGCCTTGTCATTATGGAAGGAAGTTCGTTGTTGATATTTTTTTAATTTAATGGATGGTAGTCTTGTAATTATGGAAGGTAGTTCATTGTTGAGATTTTGTTACACCATTGGATGGTAGCCTTGTCATTATGGAAGGTAGTTCGTTGTTGGGATATTGTTATTTTAATGGATGGTAGCCTTGTCATTACGGAAGGTTGTTCGTTGTTGAGATTTTGTTACTCTAATGGACGGTAGCCTTGTCATTATGGAAGGTAGTTCATTGTTGAGATTTTGTTAGTTCAATGGATGGTAGCCTTGTCAATATGGAAGGTAGTTCGTTGTTGAGATTTTGTTACCGCAATGTTTGGTAGCCTTGTCATTATGAAAGGTAGTTCGTTGTTGAGATTTTGTTACTCCATTGGATGGTAGTCTTGTCATTATGGAAGGAAAATTGTTGATGATATTTTGTTACTCCAATGGATGGTAGCATTGTCATTACGGAATGTAGTTCGTTGTTGAGATTTTGTTACTCTAATGGGTGGTAGGCTTGTCATTATGGAAGGTAGTTCATTGTTGGGCTTTTTTTACTCTAATGGCTGGTAGCCTTGTCATTATGGAATGTAGTGCATTGTTGAGATTTTGTTACTCTAATGGATGGTAGCCTTGTCATTACGGAAAGTAGTTTGTTGTTGAGATTTTGTTACTCTAATGGATGGTAGCCTTGCCATTACGGAATATAGTGCATTGTTGAGATTTTGTTACTCTAATGGATGGTAGCCTTGCCATTACGGAATGTAGTTTGTTGTTGAGATTTTGTTACTCCATTGGATGGTAGCCTTGTCATTATGGAAGGTAAATCGTTGTTGACATTTTGTTATTCCAATGGATGGTAGCGATGTCCTTAAGGAAGGTAGTTCGTTGTTGAGATTTTGTTACTGCATTGAATGTTAGGCTTGTCATTACGGAAGGTAGTTCATTTGTGGGATTTTGTTACTGTAATGGATGGAAGCCTTGTAGTTACGAAAGCTAGTTCGTTGTTAAGATTTTGTTACTCCATTGGATGGTAGCCTTGTCATTATGGAAGGTAAATCGTTGTTGACATTTTGTTACTCCAATGAATAGTAGCGATGTCCTTAAGGAAGGTAGTTCGTTGTTTAGATTTTGTTACTCCATTGGATGGTAGCCTTGTCATTACATAAGGTAGTTCATTAGTGTGATTTTGTTAATCTAATGGATGGTAGCCTTGTCATTACGGAAGCTAGTTCGTTGTTGAGATTTTGTTACTCTAATGGATTGTAGCCTTCTCATTATGGAAGGTAGTTTGTTGTTGGGATTTTGTTACTCAAATGGATGGTAGCCTTGTCATTACGGAATCTAGTTCGTTGTTGAGATTTTGTTACTCTAATGGATTATAGCCTTTTCTTTATGGAAGGTAGTTCGTTGTTGGGATTTTGTTACTCCATTGGATGGTAGCCTTGTCATTATGGAAGGTAAATTGTTGTTGAGATTTTGTTACTCCAATGGATGGTAGCGTTGTCATTACGGAAGGTAGTTCGTTGTTAAGATTTTGTTACTCTAATGGGTGGTAGCCTTGTCATTATGGAAGGTAGTTCATTTTTAGGATTATGTTAGTCTAACGGATGGTAGCCTTGTCATTATGGAAAGTAGTTCGTTTTTGACATTTTGTTACTAGAATGGATGGTAGCGTTGTCATTATGGAAGGTAGTTCGCTGTTGAGAATTTGTTACTCCACTGGATGGTAGACTTGTCATTATGGAAGGTAGTTTATTGTTGAGATTTTGTTACTCCAATGGATGGTAACCTTGTCATTATGGAAGGTAGTTCATTGTTGAGATTTTGTTAGTTCAATGGATGGTAGCCTTGTCAATATGGAAGGTAGTTCGTTATTGAGATTTTGTTACTCCAATGGATGGTAGCCTTGTCATTATGGAAGGAAGTTCGTTGTTGATATTTTGTTAATTTAATGGATGGTAGCCATGTAATTATGGAAGGAAGTTCATTGTTGAGATTTTGTTACTCCATTGGATGGTAGCCTTGTCATAATGGAAGGTCGTTCATTGTTGTGATTTTGTTATTTTAATGGATGGTAGCCTTGTCATTATGGTAGGTTGTTCGTTGTTGAGATTTTGTTACTCCAATGGATGGTAACCTTGTCATTATGGAAGGTAGTTCATTATTGAGATTTTGTTAGTTCAATGGATGGTAGCCTTGTCATAATGGAAGGTAGTTCGTTGTTGAGATTTTGTTACATCGATGGATGGTAGCCTTGTCATTATGGAAGGAAGTTCGTTGTTGATGTTTTGTTAATTTAATGGATGGTAGCCTTGTAATTATGGAAGGTAGTTCATTGTTGAGATTTTGTTACTCCATTGGATTGTAGCCTTGTCATTATGGAAGGTAGTTCGTTGTTGGGATATTGTTATTTTAATGGATGGTAGCCTTGTCATTACGGAAGGTTGTTCGTTGTTGAGATTTTGTTACTCTAATGGATGGTAGCCTTGTCATTATGGAAGGTAGTTCATTGTTGAGATTTTGTTAGTTCAATTGATGGTAGCCTTGTCAATATGGAAGGTAGTTCGTTGTTGAGATTTTGTTACCGCAATGGATGGTAGCCTTGTCATTATGAAAGGTAGTTCGTTGTTGAGATTTTGTTACTCCATTGGATGGTAGCCTTGTCATTATGGAAGGAAAATTGTTGATGAGATTTTGTTACTCCAATGGATGGTAGCGTTGTTATTACGAAATGTAGTTCGTTGTTGAGATTTTGTTACTCTAATGGGTGGTAGGCTTGTCATTATGGAAGGTAGTTCATTGTTGGGATTTTTTTACTCTAATGGCTGGTAGCCTTGTCATTATGGAAGGCAGTGCATTGTTGAGATTTTGTTACTCTAATGGATGGTAGCCTTGTCATTACGGAAGGTAGTTTGTTGTTGAGATTTTGTTACTCCATTGGATGGTAGCCTTGTCATTATGGAAGGTAAATCGTTGTTGACATTTTGTTACTCCAATGGATGGTAGCGATGTCCTTAAGGAAGGTAGTTCGTTGTTGAGATTTTGTTACTGCATTGGATGTTAGGATTGTCATTACGGAAGGTAGTTCATTTGTGGGATTTTGTTACTCTAATGGATGGTAGCCTTTTAATTATGAAAGCTAGTTCGTTGTTAAGATTTTGTTACTCCATTGGATGGTAGCCTTGTCATTATGGAAGGTAAATCGTTGTTGACATTTTGTTACTCCAATGGAGAGTAGTGATGTCCTTAAGGAAGGTAGTCCGTTGTTTAGATTTTGTTACTCCATTGGATGGTAGCCTTTTCATTACATAAGGTAGTTCGTTAGTGGGATTTTGTTAATCTAATGGATGGTAGCCTTGTCATTACGGAAGCTAGTTCGTTGTTGAGATTTTGTTACTCTAATGGATGGTAGCCTTCTCATTATGGAATGTAGTTCGTTGTTGGGATTTTGTTACTTAAATGGATGGTAGCCTTGTCATTACGGAATCTAGTTCGTTGTTGAGATTTTGTTACTCTAATGGATTATAGCCTTGTCATTATGGAAGGTAGTTCGTTGTTAGGATTTTGTTACTCCATTGGATGGTAGCCTTGTCATTATGGAAGGTAAATTGTTGTTGAGATTTTGTTACTCCAATGGATGCTAGCGTTGTCATTACGGAAGGTAGTTCGTTGTTAAGATTTTGTTACTCTAATGGGTGGTAGCTTTGTCATTATGGAAGGTAGTTCGTTTTTGGGATTATGTTAGTCTAATGGATGGTAGCCTTGTCATTATGGAAGGTAGTTCGTTTTTGAGATTTTGTCACTCTAATGGATGGTAGCGTTGTCATTATGGAAGGTAGTTCGCTGTTGTGAATTTGTTACTCCATTGGATGGTAGACTTGTCATTATGGAAGGTAGTTTGTTGTTGAGATTTTGTTACTCCAATGGATGGTGACCTTGTCATTATGGAAGGTAGTTCATTGTTGAGATTTTGTTAGTTCAATGGATGGTAGCCTTCTCAATATGGAAGGTAGTTCGTAGTTGAGATTTTGTTACTCCAAAGGATGGTAGCCTTGTCATTATGGAAGGAAGTTCGTTGTTGATATTTTGTTAATTTAATGGATGGTAGCCATGTAATTATGGAAGGCAGTTCATTGTTGAGATTTTGTTACTCCATTGGATGGTAGCCTTGTCATTATGGAAGGTAGTTCATTGTTGTGATTTTGTTATTTTAATGGATGGTAGCCTTGTCATTATGGAAGGTTGTTCGTTGTTGAGATTTTGTTACTCCAATGGATGGTAAGCCTGTCATCATGGAAGGTAGTTCATTGTTGAGATTTTGTTAGTTCAATGGATGGTAGCCTTATCAATATGGAAGGTAGTTCATTGTTGAGATTTTGTTACTGCGATGGATGGTAGCCTTCTCATTATGGAAGGATTTTTGTTGTTGATATTTTGTTAATTTAATTGATGGTAGCCTTGTAATTATGGAAGGTAGTTCATTGTTGAGATTTCGTTACTCCTTTGGATGGTAGCCTTGTCATTATGGAAGGTAAATTGTTGCTACTCCAATGGATGGTAGCTATGTACTTATGGAAGGTAGTTCATTTTTGAGATTTTGTTACTCCAATGGATGGTAGCGATGTCCTTACGGAAGGAAGTTTGTTGTTGATATTTTGTTACTCCATTGGATGGTAGCCTTGTCATTATGGAAGGTAGTTCGTTGTTGGGAATTTGTTACTCAAATGGATCGTAGCCTTGTCATTATGGAAGGTAGTTCGTTGTTGAGATTTTGTTACTCCAATGGATGGTAGCCTTGTCATTATGAAAGGTAGTTCGCTATTGGGATTTTGTTACTACATTAGATGGTAGCCTTGTCATTATGGAAGGTAGTTTGTTGTTGTGATTTTGTTACTACAATGAATGGTAGCCTTGTCATTATGGAATGTAGTTTGTTGTTGAGATTTTTGTTACTCTAATGGATGGTAGCACTGTTATTACGGAAGGTAGTTCGTTGTTGAGAATTTGTTACTCTAACGGATGGTACCCTTGTCATTATGGAAGGTAGTTCATTGTTGGAATTTTGTTACTCTAATGGATGGTAGCCTTGTCATTATGGAAGGTAGTTCTTTGTTGATATTTTTTTACTCCAATGGATGGTAGCCTTGTCATTATGGAATGTAGTTCGTTTTTGATATTTTGTTACTCTGATGGATGGTAGCCTTGTCATTACGGAAGGTAGTTCGTTGTTGAGATTTTGTTACTCTAATGGACGGTAGCCTTGTCATCATGGAAGGTAGTTTGTTGTTGGGATTTTGTTACTCAAATGGATGGTAGCCTTGTCATTATGGAAGGTAGTTCGTTGTTGAGATTTTGTTACCACAATGGATGGTAGCCTTGTCATTATTGTAGGTAGTTTGTTGTTGAGATTTTGTTACTCCATTGGATGGTAGCCTTGTCATTATGGAAGGTAAATTGTTGATGAGATTTTGTTACTCCAATGGATGGTAGCATTGTCATTACAGAATGTAGTTCGTTGTTGAGATATTGTTACTCTAATGGGTGGTAGGCTTGTCATTATGGAAGGTAGTTCATTGTTGGGATTTTTTTACTCTAATGGATGGTAGCCTTGTCAGTATGGAAGGTAGTGCATTGTTGAGATTTTGTATCTCTAATTGATGGTAGCCTTGTCATTACCGAAGGTAGTTTGTTTTTGAGATTTTGTTACTCCATTGGATGGTAGCCTTGTCATTATGGAAGGTAAATCGTTTTTAACATTTTGTTACTCCAATGGATAGTAGCGATGTCCTTAAGGAAGGTAGTTCGTTGTTTAGATTTTGTTACTTCATTGGATGGTAGCCTTGTCATTACATAAGGTAGTTCGTTAGTGGGATTTTGTTAATCTAATGGATGGTAGCCTTTTCATTATGGAAGCTAGTTCGTTGTTGAGATTTTGTTACTCTAATGGATGGTAGCCTTCTCATTATGGAAGGTAGTTCGTTGTTGGGATTTTGTTACTCAAATGGATGGTAGCCTTGTCATTACGGAATCGAGTTCATTGTTGTGAGTTTGTTACTCTAATGGATGATAGCCTTGTCATTATGGAAGGTAGTTCGTTGTTGGGATTTTGTTACTCCATTGGATGGTAGCCTTGTCATTATAGAAGGTAGTTCATTGTTGAGATTTTGTTACTCCATTGGATGGTAGCCTTGTCATAATGGAAGGTAGTTCATTTATGGGATTTTGTTACTCTAATGGATGGTAGCGATGTCCTTAAGGAAGGTAGTTCATTGTTTAGATTTTGTTACTCCATTGGATGGGAGCCTTGTCATTACATAAGGTAGTTCGTTAGTGGGATTTTGTTAATCTAATGGATGGTAGCCTTGTCATTACGAAAGCTAGTTTGTTGTTGAGATTTTGTTACTCTAATGGATGGTAGCCTTGTCATTATGGAAGGTAGTTCGTTGTTGGGATTTTGTTACTCAAATGGATGGTAGCCTTGTCATTACGGAATCTAGTTCGTTGTTGAGATTTTGTTACTCTAATGGATGGTAACCTTGTCATTATGGAAGGTAGTTCATTGTTGGGATTTTGTTACTCAATTGGATGGTAGCCTTATCATTATGGAAGGTAAATTGTTGTTGAGATTTTGTTACTCCAATGGATGATAGCGTTGTCATTACGAATGGTAGTTCGTTGTTAAGATTTTGTTACTCTAATGGGTGGTAGCCTTGTCATTATGGAAGGTAGTTCGTTTTTGGGATTTTGTTACTCTAATGGATGGTAGCCTTGTCATTATAGAAGGTAGTTCGTTTTTGAGATTTTGTTACTCTAATGGATGGTAGCCTTGTCATTATGGAAGGTAGTTCGCTGTTGAGAATTTGTTACTCCATTCGATGGTAGACTTGTCATTATGGAAGGTAGTTTGTTGTTGATATTTTATTACTCCAATGGATGGTAACCTTGTCATTATGGAAGGTAGTTCGTTGTTGAGATTTTGTTACTCCAATGGATGGTAGCCTTATCATTATGGAAGGAAGTTCGTTGTTGATATTTTGTTAATTTAATGGATGGTAGCCATGTAATTATGGAAGGTAGTTCATTGTTGAGATTTTGTTACTCCATTGGATGGTGGCCTTGTCATTATGGAAGGTAGTTCGTTATTGGGATATTGTTATTTTAATGGATGGTAGCATTGTCATTATGGAAGGTTGTTCGTTGTTAAGATTTTGTCACTCCAATGGATGGTAACCTTGTCATTATGGAAGGTAGTTCACTATTGAGATTTTGTTAGTTCAATGGATGGTAGCCTTGTCAATATGGAAGGTAGTTCATTGTTGAGATTTTGTTACTCCGATGGATGGTAGCCTTGTCATTATGGAATGAAGTTTGTTGTTGATATTTTGTTAATTTAATGGATGGTAGCTTTGTAATTATGGAAGGTAGTTAATTATTGAGATTTTGTTACTCCATTGGATGGTAGCCTTGTCATTATTGAAGGTAAATTGTTGTTGATATTTTTGCTACTCCAATGGATGGTAGATATGTACTTATGGAAGGTAGTTCATTGTTGAGATTTTGTTACTCCAATGGATGGTAGCGATGTCCTTACGGAAGGTAGTTTGTTGTTGATATTTTGTTACTCCATTGGATGGTAGCCTTGTCATTATGGAAGGTAGTTCGTTGTTGGGATTTTGTTACTCAAATGGATGGTAGCCTTGTCATTATGGAAGGTAGTTCTCTATTGAGATTTTGTTAATCCATTGGATGGTAGACTTGTCATTATGGAAGGTAGTTCATTGTTGTGATTTTGTTACTACAATGGATGGTAGCCTTGTCATTATGGAAGGTAGTTCATTGTTGATATTTTGTTAGTTTAATGTATGGTAGCCATGTCAATATAGAAGGTAGTTCATTGTTTAGAATTTGTTACTCCAATGGATGGTAGCCTTGTCATTATGGAAGGAAGTTTGTTGTTGTTATTTTGTTAATTTAATGGATGGTAGCCTTGTAATTATGGAAGGTAGTTCATTGTTGAGAATTTGTTACTCCATTGGATGGTAGCCTTGTCATTATGGAAGGTAGTTCGTTGTTGGGATTTTGTTATTTTATTGGATGGTAGCCTTGTCATTATGGAAGGTTGTTCATTTTTGAGATTTTGTTACTCCAATGGAAGGTAACCTTGTCATTATGGTAGGTAGTTCATTGTTGAGATTTTGTTAGTTCAATGGATGGTAGCCTTGTCAATATGGAAGGTAGTTCGTTGTTGAGATTTTGTTACTCCGATGGATGGTAGCCTTGTCATTATGGAAGGAAGTTCATTGTTGATATTTTGTTAATTTAATGGATGGTAGCCTTGTAATTATGGAAGGTAGTTCATTGTTGAGATTTTGTTACTCCATTGGATGATAGCCTTGTCATTATGGAAGGTAGTTCATTGTTGGGATATTGTTATTTTAATGGATGGTAGCCTTGTCATTATGGAAGGTTGTTCATTGTTGAGATTTTGTTACTCAAATGGATGGTAACCTTGTCATTATGGAAGGTAGTTCATTGTTATGATTTTGTTAGTTCAATGGATGGTAGCCTTGTCAATATGGAAGGTAGTTCGTTGTTGAGATTTTGTTACTCCGATGGATGGTAGCCTTGTCATTATGGAAGGAAGTTCGTTGTTGGTATTTTGTTAATTTAATGGATGGTAGCCTTGTCATTATGGAAGGTTGTTCGTTTTTGAGATTTTGTTACTCCAATGGACGGTAACCTTGTCATTATGGAAGGTAGTTCATTGTTGAGATTTTGTTAGTTCAATGGATGGTAGCCTTGTCAATATGGAAGGTAGTTCGTTGTTGAGATTTTGTTACTCCGATGGATGGTAGCCTTGTCATTATGGAAGGAAGTTCGTTGTTGATATTTTGTTAATTTAATGGATGGTAGCCTTGTAATTATGGAAGGTAGTTCATTGTTGAGATTTTGTTACTCCATTGGATGATAGCCTTGTCATTATGGAAGGTAGTTCATTGTTGGGATATTGTTATTTTAATGGATGGTAGCCTTGTCATTATGGAAGGTTGTTCATTGTTGAGATTTTGTTACTCAAATGGATGGTAACCTTGTCATTAATGAAGGTAGTTCATTGTTGAGATTTTGTTACTCCATTGGATGATAGCCTTGTCATTATGGAAGGTAGTTCATTGTTGAGATTTTGTTACTCAATTGGATGATAGCCTTGTCATTATGGAAGGTAGTTCATTGTTGGGATATTGTTATTTTAATGGATGGTAGCCTTGTCATTATGGAAGGTTGTTCATTGTTGAGATTTTGTTACTCAAATGGATGGTAACCTTGTCATTATGGAAGGTAGTTCATTATTGAGATTTTGTTAGTTCAATGGCTGGTAGCCTTGTCAATATGGAAGGTAGTTCGTTGTTGAGATTTTGTTACTCCGATGGATGGTATCCTTGTCATTATTGAAGGAAGTTCGTTGTTGATATTTTGTAAATTTAATGGATGGTAGCCTTGTAATTATGGAAGGTAGTTCATTGTTAAGATTTTGTTACTCCATTGGATGGTAGCCTTGTCATTATGGAAGGTAGTTTGTTATTGGGATATTGTTATTTTAATGGATGGTAGCCTTGTCATTATGGAAGGTAGTTCGTTGTTCAGATTTTGTCACTCCAATGGATGATAACCTTGTCATTATGGAAGGTAGTTCATTGTTGAGATTTTGTTAGTTCAATGGATGGTAACCTTGTCAATATGGAAGGTACTTCGTTGTTGAGATTTTGTTACTCCGATGGATGGTAGCCTTGTCATTATGGAAGGAAGTTTGTTGTTGATATTTAGTTAATTTAATGGATGGTAGCCTTGTAATTATGGAAGGTAGTTAATTGTTGAGATTTTGTTACTCCATTGGATGGTAGCCTTGTCATTATGGAAGGTAAATTGTTGTTGATATTTTTGCTACTCCAATGGATGGTAGCTATGTACTTATGGAAGGTAGTTCATTGTTGAGATTTTGTTACTCCAATGTATGGTAGTGATGTCCTTACGGAAGGTAGTTTGTTGTTGATATTTTGTTACTCCATTGGATGGTAGCCTTGTCATTATGGAAGGTAGTTCATTGTTGGGATTTTGTTACTCAAATGGATGGTAGCCTTGTCATTATGGAAGGTAGTTCGTTGTTGAGATTTTGTTACTCCAATGGATGGTAGCCTTGTCATTATGGAAGGTAGTTCGCTATTGAGATTTTGTTAATCCATTGGATGGTAGACTTGTCATTATGGAAGGTAGTTCATTGTTGTGATTTTGTTACTACAATGGATGGTAGCCTTGTCATTATGGAAGGTAGTTCATTGTTGCGATTTTGTTTGTTCAATGTATGGTAGCCATGTCAATATGGAAGGTAGTTCATTGTTGAGAATTTGTTACTCCAATGGATGGTAGCCTTGTCATTATGGAAGGAAGTTCGTTGTTGATATTTTGTTAATTTAATGGATGGTAGCCTTGTAATTATGGAAGGTAGTTCATTGTTGAGAATTTGTTACTCCATTGGATGGTAGCCTTATCATTATGGAAGGTAGTTCGTTGTTGGGATTTTGTTATTTTATTGGATGGTAGCCTTGTCATTATGGAAGGTAGTTCATTGTTGAGATTTTGTTAGTTCAATGGATGGTAGCCTTGTCAATATGGAAGGTAGTTCGTTGTTGAGATTTTGTTACTCCGATGGATGGTAGCCTTGTCATTATGGAAGGAAGTTCGTTGTTGATATTTTGTTAATTTAATGGATGGTAGCCTTGTAATTATGGAAGGTAGTTCATTGTTGAGATTTTGTTACTCCATTGGATGATAGCCTTGTCATTATGGAAGGTAGTTCATTGTTTGGATATTGTTATTTTAATGGATGGTAGCCTTCTCATTATGGAAGGTTGTTCATTGTTGAGATTTTGTTACTCAAATGGATGGTAACCTTGTCATTATGGAAGGTAGTTCATTATTGAGATTTTGTTAGTTCAATGGATGGTAGCCTTGTCAATATGGAAGGTAGTTCGTTGTTGAGATTTTGTTACTCCGATGGATGGTAGCCTTGTCATTAGTGAAGGAAGTTCGTTGTTGATATTTTGTAAATTTAATTGATGGTAGCCTTGTAATTATGGAAGGTAGTTCATTGTTAAGATTTTGTTACTCCATTGGATAGTAGCGATGTCCTTACGAAAGGTAGTTTGTTGTTGATATTTTGTTACTCCATTAGATGGTAGCCTTGTCATTACGGAAGGTAGTTCGTTGTTTGGATTTTGTTACTCAAATGGATGGTAGTCTTGTCATTATGTAAGGTAGTTCGTTGTTGAGATTTTGTTACTCCAATGGATGGTAGCCTTGTCATTATGGAAGGTAGTTCGCTATTAGGATTTTGTTACACCATTGGATGGTAGCCTTGTCATTATGGAAGGTAGTTTGTTGTTGTGATTTTGTTCCTACAATGAATGGTAGCCTTGTCATTACGGAATGTAGTTCGTTGTTGAGATTTTTGTTACTCTAATGGATGGTAGCGCTGTTATTACGGAAGGTAGTCCGTTGTTGAGAATTTGTTACTCTAACAGATGGTACCCTTGACATTATGGAAGGTAGTTCATTGTTGGAATTTTGTAACTCTAATGGATGGTAGCCTTGTCATTATGGAAGGTAGTTCTTTGTTGAGATTTTGTTACTCCAATGGATGGTAGCCTTGTCATTATGGAAGGTAGTTAGTTTTTGATATTTTGTTACTCTGATGGATGGTAGCCTTGTCATTACGGAAGGTAGTTCGTTGTTGATATTTTGTTACTCTAATGGACAGTAGCCTTGTCATTATGGAAGGTAGTTTATTGGTGGGATTTTTTTTACTCAAATGGATGGTAGCCTTGCAATTATGGAAGGTAGTTCGTTGTTGAGATTTTGTTATCGCAATGGATGGTAGCCTTGTCATTATGGAAGGTAGTTTTTTGTTGAGATTTTGTTACTCCATTGGATGGTATCCTTGTCATTATGGAAAGTAAATTGTTGATGAGATTTTATTACTCCAATGGATGGTAGCGTTGTCATTACGGAATGTAGTTTGTTGTTGAGATTTTGTTACTCTAATGGGTGGTAGGCTTGTCATTATGGAAGGTAGTTCATTGTTGGGATTTTTTTACTCTAATGGATGGAAGCCTTGTCATTATGGAAGGTAGTGCATTGTTGAGATTTTGTTACTGTAATGGATGGTAGCCTTGTCATTACGGAAGGTAGTTTGTTGTTGAGATTTTGTTACTCCATTGGATGTTAGCCTTGTCATTATGGAAGGTAAATCGTTATTGACATTTTGTTACTCCAATGGATGGTAGCGATGTCCTTAAGGAAGGTAGTTCGTTGTTGAGATTTTGTTACTCCATTGGATGTTAGGCTTGTCATTAAGGAAGGTAGTTCATTTGTGGGATTTTGTTACTCTAATGGATGGTAGCCTTGTAATTACGAAAGCTAGTTCGTTGTTAAGATTTTGTTACTCCATTGGATGGTAGCCTTGTTATTATGGAAGGTAAATCGTTGTTGACATTTTGTTACTCCAATAGATAGTAGCGATGTCCTTAAGGAAGGTTGTTCATTGTTTAGATTTTGTTACTTGATTGGATGGTAGCCTTGTCATTACATAAGGTAGTTCGTTAGTGGGATTTTGTTAATCTAATGGATGGTAGCCTTGTCATTACAGAAGCTAGTTCGTTGTTGAGATTTTGTTACTCTAATGGATGGTAGCCTTCTCATTATGGAAGGTAATTTGTTGTTGGGATTTTGTTACTCAAATGGATGGTAGCCTTGTCATTATAGAATCTTGTTCGTTGTTGAGATTTTGTTACTCTAATGGATTATAGCCTTGTCATTATGGAAGGTAGTTCGTTGTTGGAATTTTGTTACTCCATTGGATGGTAGCCTTGTCATTATGAAAGGTAAATGGTTGTTGAGATTTTGTTACTCCAATGGATGGTAGCGTTGTCATTACGGAAGGTAGTTCGTTGTTAAGATTTTGTTACTCTAATGGGTGGTAGCCTTGTCATTATGGAAGGTAGTTCGTTTTTGGGATTATGTTAGTCTAATGGATGGTAGCCTTGTCATTATGAAAGGTAGTTCGTTTTTGAGATTTTGTTACTCTAATGGATGGTAGCGTTGTCATTATGGAAGGTAGTTCGCTGTTGAGAATTTGTTACTCCATTGGATGGTAGACTTCTCATTATGGAAGGTAGTTTGTTGTTGAGATTTTGTTACTCCAATGGATGGTAACCTTGTCATTATGGAAGGTAGTTCATTGTTGAGATTTTGTTAGTTCAATGGATGGTAGCGTTGTCAATATGGAAGGTAGTTTGTTGTTTAGATTTTGTTACTCCAATGGATGGCAGCCTTGTCATTATGGAAGGTAAATCGTTGTTGACATTTTGTTACTCCAATAGATAGTAGCGATGTCCTTAAGGAAGGTTGTTCGTTGTTTAGATTTTGTTACTCCATTGGATGGTAGCCTTGTCATTACATAAGGTAGTTCGTTATTGGGATTTTGTTAATCTAATGGATGTTAGCCTTCTAATTATGGAAGGTAATTTGTTGTTGGGATTTTGTTACTCAAATGTATGGTAGCCTTGTCATTATGAAAGGTAAATTATTGTTGAGATTTTGTTACTCCAATGGATGGTAGCGTTGTCATTACGGAAGGTAGTTCGTTGTTAAGATTTTGTTACTCTAATGGGTGGTAGCCTTGTCATTATGGAAGGTAGTTCGTTTTTGGGATTATGTTAGTCTAATGGATGGTAGCCTTGTCATTATGGAAGGTAGTTTGTTTTTGAGATTTTGTTACTCTAATGGATGGTAGCGTTGTCATTATGGAAGGTAGTTCCCTGTTGAGAATTTGTTACTCCATTGGATGGTAGACTTGTCATTATGGAAGGTAGTTTGTTGTTGAGATTTTGTTACTCCAATGGATGGTAACCTTGTCATTATGGAAGGTAGTTCATTGTTGAGATTTTGTTAGTTCAATGGATGGTAGCCTTGTCAATATGGAAGGTAGTTCGTTGTTTATATTTTGTTACTCCAATGGATGGTAGCCTTGTCATTATGGAAGGAAGTACGTTGTTGATATTTTGTTAATTTAATGGATGGTAGCCATGTAATTATGGAAAGCAGTTCATTGTTGAGATTTTGTTACTCCATTGGATTGTAGCCTTGTCATAATGGAAGGTAGTTCGTTGTTGTGATTTTGTTATTTTAATGGATGGTAGCCTTGTCATTATGGAAGGTTGTTCGTTGTTGAGATTTAGTTACTCCAATGGATGGTAACCTTGTCATTATGGAAGGTACTTCATTATTGAGATTTTGTTAGTTCAATGGATGGTAGCCTTGTCAATATGGAAGGTAGTTCGTTGTTGAGATTTTGTTACTCCGATGGATGGTAACCTTGTCATTATGGAAGGAAGTTCGTTGTTGATATTTTGTTAATTTAATGGATGGTAGCCTTGTCATTATGGAAGGTAGTTCATTGTTGGGATATTGTTATTTTAATGGATGGTAGCCTTGTCATTATGGAAGGTTGTTCGTTGTTGAGATTTTGTTACTCCAATGGATTGTAACCTTGTCATTATGGAAGGTAGTTCATTGTTAAGATTTTGTTAGTTCAATGGATGGTAGCCTTGTCAATATGGAACGTAGTTCGTTGTTGAGATTTTGTTACTGCGATGGATGGTAGCCTTCTCATTATGGAAGGAAATTTGTTGTTGATATTTTGTTAATTTACTGGATGGTAGCCTTGTAATTATGGAAGGTAGTTCATTGTTGAGATTTCGTTACTCCATTGGATGGTAGCCTTGTCATTATGGAAGGTAAATTGTTGTTGATATTTTTGCTACTCCAATGGATGGTAGCTATGTACTTATGGAAGGTAGTTCATTGTTGAGATTTTGTTACTCCAATGGATGGTAGCGATGTCCTTACAGAAGGTAGTTTGTTGTTGATATTTTGTTACTCCATTGGATGGTAGCCTTGTCATTATGGAAGGTAGTTCGTTGTTGGGATTTTGTTACTCAAATGGATGGTAGCCTTGTCATTATGGAAGGTAGTTTGTTGTTGAGATTTTGTTACTCCAATGGATGGTAGCCTTGTCATTATGGAATGTAGTTCGCTATTGGGATTTTGTTACTCCATTGGATGGTAGCCTTGTCATTATGGAAGGTAGTTTGTTGTTGTGATTTTGTTACTACAATGAATGGTAGCCTTGTCATTACAAAATGTAGTTCGTTGTTGAGATTTTTATTACTCTAATGGATGGTAGAGCTGTTATTAAATAAGGTAGTTCGTTGTTGAGAATTTGTTACTCTAACGGATGGTACCCTTGTCATTATGAAAGGTAGTTCATTGTTGGAATTTTGTTACTCTAATGGATGGTAGCCTTGTCATTATGGAAGGTAGTTCTTTGTTTAGATTTTGTTACTCCAATGGATGGTAGCCTTGTCATTATGAAAGGTAGTTCATTTTTGATATTTTGTTACTCTTATGGATGGTAGCCTTGTCATTACGGAAGGTAGTTCGTTGTTGAGATTTTGTTACTCTAATGGTCGGTAGCCTTGTTATTATGGCAGGTAGTTTGTTGTTGGGATTTTGTTAATCAAATGGATGGTAGCCTTGTAATTATGGAAGGTAGTTCGTTGTTGAGATTTTTTTACCGCAATGGATGGTAGCCTTGTCATTATGGAAGGTAGTTCATTGTTGATATTTTGTTAATGCATTGGATGGTAGCCTTGTCATTATGGAAGGTAACTTGTTGATGAGATTTTGTTACTCCAATGGATGGTAGCGTTGTCATTACGGAATGTAGTTCGTTGTTGAGATTTTGTTACTCTAATGGGTGGTAGGCCTGTCATTATGGAAGGTAGTTCATTGTTGGGATTTTTTTACTCTAATGGCTGGTAGCCTTGTCATTATGGAAGGTAGTGCATTGTTGAGATTTTGTTACTCTAATGGATGGTAGCCTTGTCATTACGGAAGGTAGTTTGTTGTTGAGATTTTGTTACTCCATCTGATGGTAGCCTTGTCATTATGGAAGGTAAATAATTGTTGACATTTTGTTATTCCAATGGATGGTAGAGATGTCCTTAAGGAAGGTAGTTCGTTGTTGAGATTTTGTTACTCCATTGGATGTTAGGCTTGTCATTACGGAAGGTAGTTCATTTGTGGGATTTTGTTACTCTAATGGATGGTAGCCTTGTAATTACGAAAGCTAGTTCATTGTTAAGATTTTGTTACTCCATTGGATGGTAGCCTTGTCATTATGGAAGGTAAATCGTTGTTGACATTTTTGTTACTCCAATGGATAGTAGCGTTGTCCTTAAGGAAGGTAGTTCGTTGTTTAGATTTTGTTACTCCATTGGATGGTAGCCTTGTCATTACATAAGGTAGTTCATTAGTTGGATTTTGTTAATCTAATGGATGGTAGCCTTGTCATTACAGAAGCTAGTTTGTTATTGTGATTTTGTTACTCTAATGGATGGTAGCCTTGTCATTATGGAAGGTAGTTCGTTGTTGGGATTTTGTTACTCAAATGCATGGTAGCCTTGTCATTACGGAATCTAGTTCGTTGTTGAGATTTTGTTACTCTAATGGATGGTAGCCTTGTCATTATGGAAGGTAATTCATTGTTGGGATTTTTTTACTCCATTGGATGATAGCCTTGTCATTATGGAAGGTAAATTGTTGTTGAGATTTTGTTACTCCAATGGATGGTAGCGTTGTCATTACGGAAGGTAGTTCATTGTTAAGATTTTATTACTCTAATGGTTGGTAGCCTTGTCATTATGGAAGGTAGTTCGTTTTTGGGATTATGTTAGTCTAATGTATGGTAGCCTTGTCATTATGGAATGTAGTTCATTTTTGAGATTTTGTTACTCTAATGGATGGTAGCGTTGTCATTATGGAAGGTAGTTCGCTGTTGAGAATTTGTTACTCCATTGGATGGTAACCTTGTCATTATGGAAGGTAGTTTGTTGTTGAGATTTTGGTAGTTCAATGGATGGTAGCCTTGTCAATATGGAAGGTAGTTCGTTGTTGAGATTTTGTTACTCCAATGGATGGTAGCCTTGTCATTATGGAAGGAAGTTCATTGTTGATATTTTGTTAATTTAATGGATGGTAGCCATGTAATTATGGAAGGCAGTTCATTGTTGAGATTTTGTTACTCCATTGGATGGTAGCCTTGTCATAATGGAAGGTAGTTCGTTGTTGTGATTTTGTGATTTTAATGGATGGTAGCCTTGTCATTATGGAATGTTGTTCGTTGTTGAGATTTTTTTACTCCAATGGATGGTAACCTTGTCATTATGGAAGGTAGTTCATTGTTGAGATTTTGTTAGTTCAATGGATGGTAGCCTTCTCATTATGGAAGGAAGTTTATTGTGGATATTTTGTTAAGTTAATGGATGGTAGCCTTGTAATTATGGAAGGTAGTTCATTGTTGAGATTTCGTTACTCCAATGGATGGTAGCCTTGTCATTATGGAAGGTAGTTCGTTTTTGATATTTTGTTACTCTTATGGATGGTAGCCTTGTCATTACGGAAGGTAGTTCGTTGTTGAGATTTTGTTACTCTAATGGTCGGTAGCCTTGTTATTATGGCAGGTAGTTTGTTGTTGGGATTTTGTTAATCAAATGGATGGTAGCCTTGTAATTATGGAAGGTAGTTCGTTGTTGAGATTTTTTTACCGCAATGGATGGTAGCCTTGTCATTATGGAAGGTAGTTCATTGTTGATATTTTGTTAATGCATTGGATGGTAGCCTTGTCATTATGGAAGGTAACTTGTTGATGAGAATTTGTTACTCCAATGGATGGTAGCGTTGTCATTACGGAATGTAGTTCGTTGTTGAGATTTTGTTACTCTAATGGGTGGTAGGCCTGTCATTATGGAAGGTAGTTCATTGTTGGGATTTTTTTACTCTAATGGCTGGTAGCCTTGTCATTATGGAAGGTAGTGCATTGTTGAGATTTTGTTACTCTAATGGATGGTAGCCTTGTCATTACGGAAGGTAGTTTGTTGTTGAGATTTTGTTACTCCATCTGATGGTAGCCTTGTCATTATGGAAGGTAAATAATTGTTGACATTTTGTTACTCCAATGGATGGTAGAGATGTCCTTAAGGAAGGTAGTTCGTTGTTGAGATTTTGTTACTCCATTGGATGTTAGGCTTGTCATTACGGAAGGTAGTTCATTTGTGGGATTTTGTTACTCTAATGGATGGTAGCCTTGTAATTACGAAAGCTAGTTCATTGTTAAGATTTTGTTACTCCATTGGATGGTAGCCTTGTCATTATGGAAGGTAAATCGTTGTTGACATTTTTGTTACTCCAATGGATAGTAGCGTTGTCCTTAAGGAAGGTAGTTCGTTGTTTAGATTTTGTTACTCCATTGGATGGTAGCCTTGTCATTACATAAGGTAGTTCATTAGTTGGATTTTGTTAATCTAATGGATGGTAGCCTTGTCATTACAGAAGCTAGTTCGTTGTTGAGATTTTGTTACTCTAATGGATGGTAGCCTTGTCATTATGGAAGGTAGTTCGTTGTTGGGATTTTGTTACTCAAATGCATGGTAGCCTTGTCATTACGGAATCTAGTTCGTTGTTGAGATTTTGTTACTCTAATGGATGGTAGCCTTGTCATTATGGAAGGTAGTTCATTGTTGGGATTTTTTTACTCCATTGGATGATAGCCTTGTCATTATGGAAGGTAAATTGTTGTTGAGATTTTGTTACTCCAATGGATGGTAGCGTTGTCATTACGGAAGGTAGTTCATTGTTAAGATTTTATTACTCTAATGGTTGGTAGCCTTGTCATTATGGAAGGTAGTTCATTTTTGGGATTATGTTAGTCTAATGTATGGTAGCCTTGTCATTATGGAATGTAGTTCATTTTTGAGATTTTGTTACTCTAATGGATGGTAGCGTTGTCATTATGGAAGGTAGTTCGCTGTTGAGAATTTGTTACTCCATTGGATGGTAACCTTGTCATTATGGAAGGTAGTTTGTTGTTGATATTTTGGTAGTTCAATGGATGGTAGCCTTGTCAATATGGAAGGTAGTTCGTTGTTGAGATTTTGTTACTCCAATGGATGGTAGCCTTGTCATTATGGAAGGAAGTTCATTGTTGATATTTTGTTAATTTAATGGATGGTAGCCATGTAATTATGGAAGGCAGTTCATTGTTGAGATTTTGTTACTCCATTGGATGGTCTCCTTGTCATAATGGAAGGTAGTTCGTTGTTGTGATTTTGTTATTTTAATGGACGGTAGCCTTGTCATTATGGAATGTTGTTCGTTGTTGAGATTTTTTTACTCCAATGGATGGTAACCTTGTCATTATGGAAGGTAGTTCATTGTTGAGATTTTGTTAGTTCAATGGATGGTAGCCTTCTCATTATGGAAGGAAGTTTATTGTGGATATTTTGTTAAGTTAATGGATGGTAGCCTTGTAATTATGGAAGGTAGTTCATTGTTGAGATTTCGTTACTCCATTGGATGGTAGCCTTGTCATTATGGAAGGAAAATTGTTGTGGATATTTTTGCTACTCCAATGGATGGTAGCTATGTACTTATGGAAGGTAGTTCATTGTTTAGATTTTGTTACTCCAATGGATGGTAGCGATGTCCTTACGGAAGGTAGTTTGTTGTTATTATTTTGTTACTCTATTGGATGGTAGCCTTATCATTATGGAAGGTAGTTCGTTGTTGGAATTTTGTTACTCAAATGGATGGTAGCCTTGTCATTATGGAAGGTAGTTCGTTGTTGAGATTTTGTTACTCCAATGGATGGTAGCCTTGTCATTATTGAAGGTAGTTTGCTATTGAGATTTTGTTACTCCATTGGATGGTAGCCTTGTCATTATGGAAGGTAGTTTGTTGTTGTGATTTTGTTACTACAATGGATGGTAGCCTTGTCATTATGAAATGTAGTTCATTGTTGAGATTTTGTTACTACAATGGATGGTAGCCTTGTCATTACGGAAGGTAGTTCTTTGTTGAGTTTTTGTTACTCTAATGGATGGTAGCATTGTTATTACGAAAGGTAGTTTGTTGTTGATAATTTGTTACTCTCACGGATGGTACCCTTATCATTATGGAAGGTAGTTCATTGTTGGGTTTTTCTTACTCTAATGGATGGTAGCCTTGTCATTATGGAAGGTAGTTCTTTGTTGAGATTTTGTTACTCCAATGGATGGTAGCCTTGTCATTATGGAAGGTAGTTCGTTTTTGATATTTTGTTACTATGATGGATGGTAGCCTTGTCATTATTGAAGGTAGTTCGTTGTTGAGATTTTGTTACTCTAATGGACGGTAGCCTTGTCATTATGGCAGGTAGTTTGTTGTTGGGATTTTGTTACTCCAATGGATGGTAGCCTTGTCATTATGGAAGGAAGTTCGTTGTTGGGATTTTGTTACTCAAATGGATGGTAGCCTTGTCATTATGGAAGGTAGTTCGTTGTTGAGATTTTGTTACTCCAATGGATGGTAGCCTTGTCATTATGGAAGGTAGTTCATTATTGATATTTTGTAAGTTCAATGGATGGTAGCCTTGTCAATATGGAAGGTAGTTTGTTGTTGAGATTTTGTTACTCCGATGGATGGTAGCCTTATCATTATGGAATGAAGTTCGTTGTTGATATTTTGTTAATTTAATGGATGGTAGCATTGTAATTATGGAAGGTAGTTCATTGATGAGACTTTGTTACTCCATTGGACGGTAGCCTTGTCATTATGGAAGGTAGTTCGTTGTTGGGATATTGTTATTTTAATGGATGGTAGCCTTGTCATTATGGAAGGTTCTTCGTTGTTGAGATTTTGTTACACCAATGGATGGTAACGTTGTCATTATGGAAGGTAGTTCATTGTTGAGATTATGTTAGTTTAATGGATGGTAGCCTTGTCAATATGGAAGGTAGTTCGTTGTTGATATTTTATTACTGCGATGGATGGTAGCCTTCTCATTATGAAAGGAAGTTTGTTGTTGATATTTTGTTAATTTAATGGATGGTAGCCTTTTAATTATAGAAGGTAGTTCATTGTTGAGATTTCGTTACTCCATTGGATGTTAGCCTTGTCATTATGGAAGGTAAATTGTTGTTGATATTTTTGCTACTCCAATGGATGGTAGCTATGTACTTATGGAAGGTAGTTCATTGTTGAGATTTTGTTACTCCATTGGATGGTAGCCTTGTCATTATGGAAGGTAGTTTGTTGTTGTGATTTTCTTACTACAATGGATGGTATCCTTGTCATTATGGCAGGTAGTTTGTTGTTGGGATTTTGTTACTCCAATGGATGGTAGCCTTGTCATTATGGATGGAAGTTCGTTGTTGATATTTTGTTAATTTAATGGATGGTAGCCTTGTCATTATGGAAGGTTGTTCGTTGTTGAGATTTTGTTATTCCAATGGATGGTAACCTTGTCATTATGGAAGGTAGTTCATTGTTGAGATTTTGTTAGTTCAATGGATGGTAGCCTTGTCAATATGGAAGGTAGTTCATTGTTGAGATTTTGTTACTCCGATGGATAGTAGCCTTTTCATTATGGAAGGTAATTCATTGTTGAGATTTTGTTACTCCAATGGATGGTAGCGATGTCCTTACGGAAGGTAGTTTGTTGTTGATATTTTGTTACTCCATTGGATGGTAGCCTTGTTATTATGGATGGTAGTTTGTTGTTGGGATTTTGTTACTCAAATGGATGGTAGCCTTGTCATTATGGAAGGTAGTTCGTTGTTGAGATTTTGTTACTCCAATGGATGGTAGCCTTGTCTTTATGGAAGGTAGTTCGCTACTGAGATTTTGTTACTCCATTGGATGGTAGCCTTGTCATTATGGAAGGTAGTTCGTTGTTGTGATTTTGTTACTATAATGGATGGTAGCCTTGTCATTATGGAATGTATTTTGTTGTTGAGATTTTGTTACTACAATGATTGGTAGCCTTGTCATTACGGAAGGTAGTTCATTGTTGAGTTTTAGTTACTCTAATGGATGGAAGCGTTGTTATTACGAAAGGTAGTTCGTTGTTGGGATTTTGTTACTCTAATGGATGGTAGCCTTGTCATTATGGAAGGTAGTTCTTTGTTGAGAATTTGTTACTCCAATGGATGGTAGCCTTGTCATTATGGAAGTTAGTTCGTTTTTGATATTTTGGTACTCTGATGGATGGTAGCCTTTTCATTACGGAAGGTAGTTCGTTGTTGAGATTTTGTTACTCTAATGGATGCTAGCCTTGTTATTATGGCAGGTAGTTTGTTGTTGGGATTTGGTTACTCAAATATATTGTAGCCTTTTCATTATGGAAGGTAGTTCATTGTTGAGACTTTGTTACTCCATTGGACGGTAGCCTTGTCATTATGGAAGGTAGTTCGTTGTTGGGATTTTGTTACTCCAATGGATGGTAGGCTTATCATTATGGAAGGTAGTTCATGGTTGGGATTTTTTTACTCTAATGGCTGGTAGCCTTGTCATTATTGAAGGTAGTTCGTTGTTGAGATTTTGTTACTCTAAGGGATGGTAGCCTTGTCATTATGGAAGGTAGTTTGTTGTTGAGAATTTTTTTACTCCATTGGATGGTAGCCTTGTCATTATGCAAGGTAAATCGTTGTTGACATTTTGTTACTCCAATGGATGGTAGCTATGTCCTTAGGCAAGGTAGTTCGTTGCTTAGATTTTGTTACTCCATTGGATGGTAGCGTTGTCAATATGGAAGGTAGTTCGTTGTTGGATTTTGTTACTCTAATGGATGTTAGCCTTGTTATTATGGAAGCTAGTTCGTTGTTAATATTTTGTTACTCCATTAGATGGTAGCCTTGTCATTTTGGAAGATAAATCGTTGTTGACATTTTGTTACTCCAATGGATGGAAGCGGTGTCCTTAAGGAACGTAGTTTGTTGTTGAGATTTTGTTACTCTAATGGACGGTAGCCTTGTCATTATGGAAGGTAGTTTGTTGTTTGGATTTTGTTACTCAAATGGATGGTAGCCTTGTCATTACGGAAGCTAGTTCGCTGTTAAGATTTTGTTACTCTAATGGATGGTAGCCTTGTCATTATGGAACGTAGTTCGTTTTTGGGATTTTGTTACTCAAATGGATTGTAGCCTTGTCATTACGGAATCTAGTTCGTTGTTGAGATTTTTTAACTCTAATGGATAGTAGCCTTATCATTATGGAAGGTAGTTTGTTGTTGGGATTTTGTTACTCAAATGGATGGTAGCCTTGTCATTATGGAAGGTAGTTCGTTGTTGATATTTTCATACTCTAATGGATGGTAACCTTGTCATTAAGGAAGGTAGTCCGCTGTTGATAATTTGTTACTCCATTGGATAGTAGACTTTTTATTATGGAAGGTAGTTTATTGTTGTGATTTTGTTACTCCAATGGATGGTAGCCTTGTCATTATGGAATGTAGTTTATTGTTAAGATTTGGTTACTCTTATGGATGGTGGCCTTGTCATTACGGAATGTAGTTCATTGTTGAGTTTTTGTTACTCTAATATATGGTAGCCTTGTCATTATGGAACGTAGTTCGTTGTTGGGATTTTGTTAATCAAATGGATGGTAGCCTTGTCATTACGAAATCTAGTTCGTTGTTGAGATTTTGGTACTCTAATGGATGGTAGCCTTGTCATTATGGAAGGTAGTTTGTTGTTGGGATTTTGTTACTCAAATGGATGGTAGCCTTGTCATTATGGACGGTTGTTCTTTGTTGGGATTTTGTTACTCTTATTGATGGTAGCCTTGTTATTATGGAAGCTAATTCGTTGTTGGGATTTTGTTATTATAATGGATGGTAGCCTTGTTATTATGGAAGATTGTTCGTTGTTGAGATTTTGTTACTCCAATGGATAATAACCTTGTCATTATGGAAGGTAGTTCATTGTTGAGATTTTGTTAGTTCAATGGATGGTAGCCTTGTCAATATGGAAGGTAGTTTGTTGTTGATATTTTGTTACACCAATGGATGGTAGCCTTATCATTATGGAAGGAAGTTCGTTGTTGATATTTTGTTCATTTAATGGATGGTAGCCACGTAATTATGTAAGGCTGTTCATTGTTGAGATTTTTTTCTCCATTCGATGGTAGCCTTCTCATAATGGAAGGTAGTTCGTTGTTGGGATGTTGTTATTTTAATGGATGGTAGCCTTGTCATTATGGAAGGTTGTTCGTTGTTGAGATTTTGTTACTCCAATGGATGGTAACCTTGTCATTATGGAAGGTAGTTCATTATTGAGATTTTGTTAGTTCAATGGATGGTAGCCTTCTCAATATGGAAGGTAGTTGGTTGTTGAGATTTTGTTACTCCGATGGATGGTAGCCTTGTCATTATGGAAGGAAGTTCGTTGTTGATATTTTGTTAATTTAATGGATGGTAGCCTTTTAATTATTGAAGGTAATCCATTGTTGAGATTTTGTTACTCCATTGGATGGGAGCCTTCTCATTATGGAAGGTAAATTGTTGTTGATATTTTTGCTACTCCAATGGATGGTACCTATGTACATATGGAAGGTAGTTCATTGTTGAGATTTTGTTACTCCAATGGATGGTGGCGATGTCCTTACGGAAGGTAGTTTGTTGTTAATATTTTGTTACTCCATTGGATGGTAGCCTTATCATTATGGAAGGTAGTTCGTTGTTGGAATTTTGTTACTCAAATGGTTAGTAGCCTTGTCATTATGGAAGGTAGTTCGTTGTTGAGATTTTGTTACTCCAATGGATGTTAGCCTTGTCATTATGGAAGGTAGTTCGCTATTGAGATTTTGTTACTCCATTGGATGGTAGCCTTGTCATTATGGAAGGTAGTTCGTTGTTGTGATTTTGTTACTACAATGGATGGTAGCCTTGTCATTATGGAATGTAGTTCGCTGTTGAGATTTTGTTACTACAATGTATGGTAGCCTTGTCATTACGGAAGGTAGTTCTTTGTTGAGTTTTTGTTACTCTAATGGATGGTAGCGTTGTTATTACGGAAGGTAGTTCATTGTTGAGAATTTGTTACTCTAACGGATGGTACCCTTGTCATTATGGAAGGTAGTACATTGTTGGGATTTTGTTACTCTAATTGATGGTAGCCTTGTCATTATGGAAGGTAGTTCTTTGTTGAGATTTTGTTACTCCAATGGATGGTAGCCTTGTCATTATGGAAGGTAGTTCGTTTTTGATATTTTGTTACTCTGATGGATGGTAGCCTTGTCATTACGAAAGGTAGTTCGTTGTTGAGATTTTGTTACTCTAATGGATGCTAGCCTTGTCATTATGCCTGGTAGTTTGTTGTTGGGATTTGGTTACTTAAATGGATGGTAGCCTTGTCATTATGGAAGGTAGTTCGTTGTTGAGATTTTGTTACCGCAATGGATGGTAGCCTTGTCATTATGGAAGGTAGTTTGTTGTTGAGATTTTGTTACTCCATTGGATGGTAGCCTTGTAATTATGGAAGGTAAATTGTTGATGAGATTTTGTTACTCCAATGGATGGTAGCGTTGTCATTACGGAATGTAGTTCGTTGTTGAGATTTTGTTACTCTAATGGGTGGTAGGCTTGTCATTATGGAAGGTAGTTCATGGTTGGGATTTTTTTTTACTCTAATGGCTGGTAGCATTGTCATTATGGAAGGTAGTGTATTGTTGAGATTTTGTTACTCTAATGGATGGTAGCCTTGTCATTATGGAAGGTAGTTCGTTGTTGAGATTTTGTTACTCCATTGGATAGTAGCCTTGTCATTATGGAAGGTAAATTGTTGTTGACATTTTGTTACTCCAATGGATGGTAGCGATGACCTTAAGGAAGGTAGTTCGTTGTTGATATTTTATAACTCCATTGGATGGTAGCCTTGTCATTACGGAAGGTAGTTCATTTGTGGGATTTTGTTACTCTAATGGATGGTAGCCTTGTAATTACGGAAGGTAGTTCGTTGTTAAGATTTTGTTACTCCATTGGATGGTTGCCTTGTCATTATGGAAGGTAAATCGTTGTTGACATTTTGTTACTCCAATGGATGGTAGCGATGTCCTTAAGCAAGGTAGTTCATTGTTTAGATTTTGTTACTCCATTGGATGGTAGCGTTGTCATTATGGAAGGTAGTTCGCTGTTGAGAATTTGTTACTCCATTGGATGGTAGCCTTGTCAATATGGAAGGTAGTTTGTTGTTGAGATTTTGTTACTCCAATGGATGGTAGCCTTGTCATTATGGAAGGAAGTTCGTTGTTGATATTTTGTTAATTTAATGGATGGTAACCACGTAATTATGGAAGGCAGTTCATTGTTGAGATTTTGTTACTCCATTGGATGGTAGCCTTCTCATAATGGAAGGTAGTTCGTTGTTGGGATTTTGTTATTTTAATGGATGGTAGCCTTGTCATTATGCAAGGTTGTTCATTGTTGAGATTTTGTTACTCCAATGGATGGTAACCTTGTCATTATGGAAGGTAGTTCATTATTGAGATTTTGTTAGTTCAATGGATGGTAGACTTGTCAATATGGAAGGTAGTTGGTTGTTGAGATTTTGTTACTCCGATGGACGCTAGCCTTATCATTATGGAAGCAAGTTCGTTGTTGATATTTTGTTAATTTAATGGATGTTAGCCTTGTAATTATGGAAGGTAGTTTATTGTTGAGATTTTGTTACTCCATTGGATGGTAGCCTTGTCATTATGGAAGGTAGTTCGTTGTTAGGATATTGTTATTTTAATGGAGGGTAGCCTTGTCATTATGGAAGGTTGTTCTTTGTTGATATTTTGTTACTCCAATGGATGGTAACCTTGTCATTATGGAAGGTAGTTCATTGTTGAGATTTTTTTAGTTCAATGGATGGTAGCCTTGTCAATATGGAAGTTAGTTCATTGTTGAGATTTCGTTACTGCGATGGATGGTAGCCTTGTCATTATGGAAGGAAGTTCGTTGTTGATATTTTGTTAATTTAATGGATGGTAGCCTTTTAATTATTGAAGGTAATCCATTGTTGAGATTTTGTTACTCCATTGGATGGGAGCCTTGTCATTATGGAAGGTAAATTGTTGTTGATATTTTTGCTACTCCAATGGATGGTACCTATGTACATATGGAAGGTAGTTCATTGTTGAGATTTTGTTACTCCAATGGATGGTGGCGATGTCCTTACGGAAGGTAGTTTGTTGTTAATATTTTGTTACTCCATTGGATGGTAGCCTTATCATTATGGAAGGTAGTTCGTTGTTGGAATTTTGTTAATCAAATGGTTAGTAGCCTTGTCATTATGGAAGGTAGTTCGTTGTTGAGATTTTGTTACTCCAATGGATGTTAGCCTTGTCATTATGGAAGGTAGTTCGCTATTGAGATTTTGTTACTCCATTGGATGGTAGCCTTGTCATTATGGAAGGTAGTTCGTTGTTGTGATTTTGTTACTACAATGGATGGTAGCCTTGTCATTATGGAATGTAGTTCGCTGTTGAGATTTTGTTACTACAATGGATGGTAGCCTTGTCATTACGGAAGGTAGTTCTTTGTTGAGTTTTTGTTACTCTAATGGATGGTAGCGTTGTTATTACGGAAGGTAGTTCATTGTTGAGAATTTGTTACTCTAACGGATGGTACCCTTGTCATTATGGAAGGTAGTACATTGTTGGGATTTTGTTACTCTAATTGATGGTAGCCTTGTCATTATGGAAGGTAGTTCTTTGTTGAGATTTTGTTACTCCAATGGATGGTAGCCTTGTCATTATGGAAGGTAGTTCGTTTTTGATATTTTGTTACTCTGATGGATGGTAGCCTTGTCATTACGAAAGGTAGTTCGTTGTTGAGATTTTGTTACTCTAATGGATGCTAGCCTTGTCATTATGCCAGGTAGTTTGTTGTTGGGATTTGGTTACTCAAATGGATGGTAGCCTTGTCATTATGGAAGGTAGTTCGTTGTTGAGATTTTGTTACCGCAATGGATGGTAGCCTTGTCATTATGGAAGGTAGTTTGTTGTTGAGATTTTGTTACTCCATTGGATGGTAGCCTTGTAATTATGGAAGGTAAATTGTTGATGAGATTTTGTTACTCCAATGGATGGTAGCGTTGTCATTACGGAATGTAGTTCGTTGTTGAGATTTTGTTACTCTAATGGGTGGTAGGCTTGTCATTATGGAAGGTAGTTCATGGTTGGGATTTTTTTTTACTCTAATGGCTGGTAGCATTGTCATTATGGAAGGTAGTGTATTGTTGAGATTTTGTTACTCTAATGGATGGTAGCCTTGTCATTATGGAAGGTAGTTCGTTGTTGAGATTTTGTTACTCCATTGGATAGTAGCCTTGTCATTATGGAAGGTAAATTGTTGTTGACATTTTGTTACTCCAATGGATGGTAGCGATGACCTTAAGGAAGGTAGTTCGTTGTTGATATTTTGTAACTCCATTGGATGGTAGCCTTGTCATTACGGAAGGTAGTTCATTTGTGGGATTTTGTTACTCTAATGGATGGTAGCCTTGTAATTACGGAAGGTAGTTCGTTGTTAAGATTTTGTTACTCCATTGGATGGTTGCCTTGTCATTATGGAAGGTAAATCGTTGTTGACATTTTGTTACTCCAATGGATGGTAGCGATGTCCTTAAGCAAGGTAGTTCATTGTTTAGATTTTGTTACTCCATTGGATGGTAGCGTTGTCATTATGGAAGGTAGTTCGCTGTTGAGAATTTGTTACTCCATTGGATGGTAGCCTTGTCAATATGGATGGTAGTTTGTTGTTGAGATTTTGTTACTCCAATGGATGGTAGCCTTGTCATTATGGAAGGAAGTTCGTTGTTGATATTTTGTTAATTTAATGAATGGTAGCCACGTAATTATGGAAGGCAGTTCATTGTTGAGATTTTGTTACTCCATTGGATGGTAGCCTTCTCATAATGGAAGGTAGTTCGTTGTTGGGATTTTGTTATTTTAATGGATGGTAGCCTTGTCATTATGGAAGGTTGTTCTTTGTTGAGATTTTGTTACTCCAATGGATGGTAACCTTGTCATTATGGAAGGTAGTTCATTGTTGAGATTTTTTTAGTTTAATGGATGGTAGCCTTGTCAATATGGAAGGTAGTTCGTTGTTGAGATTTTGTTACTGCGATGGATGGTAGCCTTCTCATTATGGAAGGAAGTTTGTTGTTGATATTTTGTTAATTTAATGGATGGTAGCCTTTTAATTATTGAAGGTAGTTCATTGTTGAGATTTTGTTACTCCATTGGATGGTAGCCTTGTCATTATGGAAGGTAAATTGTTGTTGATATTTTTGCTACTCCAATGGATGGTACCTGTGTACTTATGGAAGGTAGTTCATTGTTGAGATTTTGTTACTCCAATGGATGGTAGCGATGTCCTTACGGAAGGTAGTTTGTTGTTGATATTTTGTTACTCCATTGGATGGTAGCCTTATCATTATGGAAGGTAGTTCGTTGTTGGAATTTTGTTACTCAAATGGATGGTAGCCTTGTCATTATGGAAGGTAGTTCGTTGTTGAGATTTTGTTACTCCAATGGATGGTAGCCTTATCATTATGGAAGGTAGTTCGCTATTGAGATTTTGTTACTCCATTGGATGGTAGCCTTGTCATTATGGAAGGTAGTTCGTTGTTGTGATTTTGTTACTACAATGGATGGTAGCCTTGTCATTATGGAATGTAGTTCATTGTTGAGATTTTGTTACTACAATGGATGGTAGCCTTGTAATTACGGAAGGTAGTTCTTTGTTGAGTTTTTGTTACTCTAATGGATGGTAGCGTTGTTATTACGGAAGGTAGTTCGTGGTTGAGAATTTGTTACTCTAACGGATGGTACCCTTGTCATTATGGAAGGTAGTTCATTGTTGGGATTTTGTTACTCTAATGGATGGTAGCCTTGTCATTATGAAAGGTAGTTCTTTGTTGAGATTTTGTTAATCCAATGGATGGTAGCCTTGTCATTATGGAAGGTAGTTTGTTATTGGGATTTAGTTACTCAAATGGACGCTAGCCTTGTCATTATGGCAGGTAGTTTGTTGTTGGGATTTAGTTACTCAAATGGATGGTAGCCTTGTCATTATGGAAGGTAGTTCATTGTTGAGATTTTGTTACCGCAATGGATGGTAGCCTTGTCATTATGGAAGGTAGTTTGTTGTTGAGATTTTGTTACTCCATTGGATGGTAGCCTTGTAATTATGGAACGTAGTTTATGGTTGGGATTTTTTTTACTCTAATGGCTGGTAGCCTTGTCATTATGGAAGGTAGTGTATTGTTGAGATTTTGTTACTCTAATGGATGGTAGCCTTGTCATTATGGAAGGTAGTTCATTGTTGAGATTTTGTTATTTCAATGGATGGTAGCCTTGTCAATATGGAAGGTAGTTTGTTGTTGAGATTTTGTTACTCCAATGGATGGTAGCCTTGTCATTATGGAAGGTAGTTCATGGTTGGGATTTTTTTTACTCTAATGGCTGGTAGCCTTGTCATTATGGAAAGTAGTGTATTGTTGAGATTTTGTTACTCTAATGGATGGTAGCCTTGTCATTACGGAAGGTAGTTCGTTGTTGAGATTTTGTTACTCCATTGGATGGTAGCATTGTCATTATGGAAGGTAGTTCGCTGTTGAGAATTTGTTACTCCAGTGGATTGTAGACTTGTCATTATGGAAGGTAGTTTGTTGTTGAGATTTTGTTACTCCAATGGATGGTAACCTTGTCATTATGGAAGGTAGTTTATTGTTGAGATTTTGTTATTTCAATGGATGGTAGCGTTGTCATTACGGAATGTAGTTCGTTATTGAGATTTTGTTACTCTAATGGGTGGTAGGCTTGTCATTATGGAAGGTAGTTCATGGTTGGGATTTTTTTACACTAATGGCTGGTAGCCTTGTCATAATGGAAGGTAGTGTATTGTTGAGATTTTGTTACTCTAATGGATTGTAGCCTTGTCATTATGGAAGGTAGTTCGTTGTTGAGATTTTGTTACTCTAATGGACGCTAGCCTTGTCATTATGGCAGGTAGTTTGTTGTTGGGATTTAGTTACTCAAATGGATGGTAGCCTTGTCATTATGGAAGGTAGTTCATTGTTGAGATTTTGTTACCGCAATGGATGGTAGCCTTGTCATTATGGAAGGTAGTTTGTTGTTGAGATTTTGTTACTCCATTGGATGGTAGCCTTGTAATTATGGAAGGTAAATTGTTGATGAGATTTTGTTACTCCAATGGATGGTAGCGTTGTCATTACGGAATGTAGTTCGTTATTGAGATTTTGTTACTCTAATGGGTGGTAGGCTTGTCATTATGGAAGGTAGTTCATGGTTGGGATTTTTTTATCTCTAATGGCTGGTAGCCTTGTCATTATGGAAGGTAGTGTATTGTTGAGATTTTGTTACTCTAATGGATGGTAGCCTTGTCATTACGGAAGGTAGTTCATTGTTGAAATTTTGTTACTCCATTGGATGGTAGCCTTGTCATTATGGAAGGTAAATCGTTGTTGACATTTTGTTACTCCAATGGATGGTAGCAATGTCCTTAAGGAAGGTAGTTCGTTGTTGATATTTTGTTACTCCATTGGATGGTAGCCTTGTCATTACGGAAGGTAGCTCATTTGTGGGATTTTGTTACTCTAATGGATGGTAGCCTTGTAATTACGGAAGGTGGTTCGTTGTTAAGATTTTTTACTCCATTGGATGGTAGCCTTGTCATTAGGGAAGGTAAATTGTTGTTTACTTTTTGTTACTCCAATGGATGGTAGCGATGTCCTTAAGCAAGGTAGTTCGTTGTTTATATTTTGTTACTCCATTGGATGGTAGCATTGTCATTATGGAAGGTAGTTTGTTGTTGAGAATTTGTTACTCCATTGGATTGTAGACTTGTCATTATGGAAGGTAGTTTGTTGTTGAGATTTTGTTACTCCAATGGATGGTAACCTTGTCATTATGGAAGGTAGTTCATTGTTGAGATTTTGTTATTTCAATGGATGGTAGCCTTGTCAATATGGAAGGTAGTTTGTTGTTGAGATTTTGTTACTCCAATGGATGGTAGCCTTGTCATTATGGAAGGAAGTTCGTTGTTGATATTTTGTTAATTTAATGAATGGTAGCCACGTAATTATGGAAGGCAGTTCATTGTTGAGATTTTGTTACTCCATTGGATGGTAGCAATCTCATAATGGAAGGTAGTTCATTGTTGGGATTTTGTTATTTTAATGGATGGTAGCCTTGTCATTATGGAAGGTTGTTCATTGTTGAGATTTTGTTACTCCAATGGATGGTAACCTTGTCATTATGGAAGGTAGTTCATTATTGAGATTTTGTTAGTTCAATGGATGGTAGCCTTGTCAATATGGAGGGTAGTTGGTTGTTGAGATTTTGTTACTCCGATGGATGCTAGCCTTATCATTATGGAAGGAAGTTCGTTGTTGATATTTTGTTAATTTAATGGATGGTAGCCTTGTAATTATGGAAGGTAGTTTATTGTTGAGATTTTGTTACTCCATTGGATGGTAGCCTTGTCATTATGGAAGGTAGTTCGTTGTTGGGATATTGTAATTTTAATGGATGGTAGCCTTGTCATTATGGGAGGTTGTTCTTTGTTGAGATTTTGTTACTCCATTGGAAGGTAACCTTGTCATTATGGAAGGTAGTTCATTGTTGAGATTTTTTTAGTTCAATGGATGGTAGCCTTGTCAATATGGAAGGTAGTTCGTTGTTGAGATTTTGTTACTGCGATGGATGGTAGCCTTCTCATTATGGAAGGAAGTTTGTTGTTGATATTTTGTTAATTTAATGGATGGTAGCCTTTTAATTATTGAAGGTAGTTCATTGTTGAGATTTTGTTACTCCATTGGATGGTAGCCTTGTCATTATGGAAGGTAAATTGTTGTTGATATTTTTGCTACTCCAATGGATGGTACCTATGTACTTATGGAAGGTAGTTCATTGTTGAGATTTTGTTACTCCAATGGATGGTAGTGATGTCCTTACGGAAGGTAGTTTGTTGTTGATATTTTGTTAGTCCATTGGATGGTAGCCTTATCATTATGGAAGGTAGTTCGTTGTTGGAATTTTGTTACTCAAATGGATGGTAGCCTTGTCATTATGGAAGGTAGTTCGTTGTTGATATTTTGTTACTCCAATGGATGGTAGCCTTATCATTATGGAAGGTAGTTCGCTATTGAGATTTTGTTACTCCATTGGATGGTAGCCTTGTCATTATGGAAGGTAGTTCGTTGTTGTGATTTTGTTACTACAATGGATGGTAGCCTTGTCATTATGGAATGTAGTTCGTTGTTGAGATTTTGTTACTACAATGGATGGTAGCCTGGTAATTACGGAAGGTAGTTCTTTGTTGAGTTTTTGTTACTCTAATGGATGGTAGCGTTGTTATTACGGAAGGTAGTTCGTGGTTGAGAATTTGTTACTCTAACGGATGGTACCCTTGTCATTATGGAAGGTAGTTCATTGTTGGGATTTTGTTACTCTAATGGATGGTAGCCTTGTCATTATGAAAGGTAGTTCTTTGTTGAGATTTTGTTAATCCAATGGATGGTAGCCTTGTCATTATGGAAGGTAGTTTGTTGTTGGGATTTAGTTACTCAAATGGACGCTAGCCTTGTCATTATGGCAGGTAGTTTGTTGTTGGGATTTAGTTACTCAAATGGATGGTAGCCTTGTCATTATGGAAGGTAGTTCATTGTTGAGATTTTGTTACCGCAATGGATGGTAGCCTTGTCATTATGGAAGGTAGTTTGTTGTTGAGATTTTGTTACTCCATTGGATGGCAGCCTTGTAATTATGGAACGTAGTTCATGGTTGGGATTTTTTTTACTCTAATGGCTGGTAGCCTTGTCATTATGGAAGGTAGTGTATTGCTGAGATTTTGTTACTCTAATGGATGGTAGCCTTGTCATTATGGAAGGTAGTTCATTGTTGAGATTTTGTTATTTCAATGGATGGTAGCCTTGTCAATATGGAAGGTAGTTTGTTGTTGAGATTTTGTTACTCCAATGGATGGTAGCCTTGTCATTATGGAAGGTAGTTCATGGTTGGGATTTTTTTTACTCTAATGGCTGGTAGCCTTGTCATTATGGAAAGTAGTGTATTGTTGAGATTTTGTTACTCTAATGGATGGTAGCCTTGTCATTACGGAAGGTAGTTCGTTGTTGAGATTTTGTTACTCCATTGGATGGTAGCATTGTCATTATGGAAGGTAGTTCGCTGTTGAGAATTTGTTACTCCATTGGATTGTAGACTTGTCATTATGGAAGGTAGTTTGTTGTTGAGATTTTGTTACTCCAATTGATGGTAACCTTGTCATTATGGAAGGTAGTTTATTGTTGAGATTTTGTAATTTCAATGGATGGTAGCGTTGTCATTACGGAATGTAGTTCGTTATTGATATTTTGTTACTCTAATGGGTGGTAGGCTTGTCATTATGGAAGGTAGTTCATGGTTGGGATTTGTTTACTCTAATGGCTGGTAGCCTTGTCATTATGGAAGGTAGTGTATTGTTGAGATTTTGTTACTCTAATGGATGTTAGCCTTGTCATTATGGAAGGTAGTTCGTTGTTGAGATTTTGTTACTCTAATGGACGCTAGCCTTGTCATTATGGCAGGTAGTTTGTTGTTGAGATTTAGTTACTCAAATGGATGGTAGCCTTGTCATTATGGAAGGTAGTTCATTGTTGAGATTTTGTTACCGCAATGGATGGTAGCCTTGTCATTATGGAAGGTAGTTTGTTGTTGAGATTTTGTTACTCCATTGGATGGTAGCCTTGTAATTATGGAAGGTAAATTGTTGATGAGATTTTGTTACTCCAATGGATGGTAGCGTTGTCATTACGGAATGTAGTTCGTTATTGAGATTTTGTTACTCTAATGGGTGGTAGGCTTGTCATTATGGAAGGTAGTTCATGGTTGGGATTTTTTTATCTCTAATGGCTGGTAGCCTTGTCATTATGGAAGGTAGTGTATTGTTGAGATTTTGTTACTCTAATGGATGGTAGCCTTGTCATTACGAAAGGTAGTTCATTGTTGAGATTTTGTTACTCCATTGGATGGTAGCCTTGTCATTATGGAAGGTAAATCGTTGTTGACATTTTGTTACTCCAATGGATGGTAGCAATGTCCTTAAGGAAGGTAGTTCGTTGTTGATATTTTGTTACTCCATTGGATGGTAGCCTTGTCATTACGGAAGGTAGCTCATTTGTGGGATTTTGTTACTCTAATGGATGGTAGCCTTGTAATTACGGAAGGTAGTTCGTTGTTAAGATTTTTTTACTCCATTGGATGGTAGCATTGTCATTAGGGAAGGTAAATTGTTGTTTACATTTTGTTACTCCAATGGATGGTAGCGATGTCCTTAAGCAAGGTAGTTCGTTGTTTATATTTTGTTACTCCATTGGATGGTAGCATTGTCATTATGGAAGGTAGTTTGTTGTTGAGAATTTGTTACTCCATTGGATTGTAGACTTGTCATTATGGAAGGTAGTATGTTGTTGAGATTTTGTTACTCCAATGGATGGTAACCTTGACATTATGGAAGGTAGTTCATTGTTGAGATTTTGTTATTTCAATGGATGGTAGCCTTGTCAATATGGAAGGTAGTTTGTTGGTGAGATTTTGTTACTCCAATGGATGGTAGCCTTGTCATTATGGAAGGAAGTTCGTTGTTGATATTTTTTTAATTTAATGAATGGTAGCCACGTAATTATGGAAGGCAGTTCATTGTTGAGATTTTGTTACTCCATTGGATGGTAGCAATCTCATAATGGAAGGTAGTTCGTTGTTGGGATTTTGTTATTTTAACGGATGGTACCCTTGTCATTATGGAAGGTAGTTCATTGTTGGGATTTTGTTACTCTAATGGATGGTAGCCTTGTCATTATGAAAGGTAGTTCTTTGTTGAGATTTTGTTAATCCAATGGATGGTAGCCTTGTCATTATGGAAGGTAGTTTGTTGTTGGGATTTAGTTACTCAAATGGACGCTAGCCTTGTCATTATGGCAGGTAGTTTGTTGTTGGGATTTAGTTACTCAAATGGATGGTAGCCTTGTCATTATGGAAGGTAGTTCATTGTTGAGATTTTGTTACCGCAATGGATGGTAGCCTTGTCATTATGGAAGGTAGTTTGTTGTTGAGATTTTGTTACTCCATTGGATGGCAGCCTTGTAATTATGGAACGTAGTTCATGGTTGGGATTTTTTTTACTCTAATGGCTGGTAGCCTTGTCATTATGGAAGGTAGTGTATTGCTGAGATTTTGTTACTCTAATGGATGGTAGCCTTGTCATTATGGAAGGTAGTTCATTGTTGAGATTTTGTTATTTCAATGGATGGTAGCCTTGTCAATATGGAAGGTAGTTTGTTGTTGAGATTTTGTTACTCCAATGGATGGTAGCCTTGTCATTATGGAAGGTAGTTCATGGTTGGGATTTTTTTTACTCTAATGGCTGGTAGCCTTGTCATTATGGAAAGTAGTGTATTGTTGAGATTTTGTTACTCTAATGGATGGTAGCCTTGTCATTACGGAAGGTAGTTCGTTGTTGAGATTTTGTTACTCCATTGGATGGTAGCATTGTCATTATGGAAGGTAGTTCGCTGTTGAGAATTTGTTACTCCATTGGATTGTAGACTTGTCATTATGGAAGGTAGTTTGTTGTTGAGATTTTGTTACTCCAATTGATGGTAACCTTGTCATTATGGAAGGTAGTTTATTGTTGAGATTTTGTAATTTCAATGGATGGTAGCGTTGTCATTACGGAATGTAGTTCGTTATTGATATTTTGTTACTCTAATGGGTGGTAGGCTTGTCATTATGGAAGGTAGTTCATGGTTGGGATTTGTTTACTCTAATGGCTGGTAGCCTTGTCATTATGGAAGGTAGTGTATTGTTGAGATTTTGTTACTCTAATGGATGTTAGCCTTGTCATTATGGAAGGTAGTTCGTTGTTGAGATTTTGTTACTCTAATGGACGCTAGCCTTGTCATTATGGCAGGTAGTTTGTTGTTGAGATTTAGTTACTCAAATGGATGGTAGCCTTGTCATTATGGAAGGTAGTTCATTGTTGAGATTTTGTTACCGCAATGGATGGTAGCCTTGTCATTATGGAAGGTAGTTTGTTGTTGAGATTTTGTTACTCCATTGGATGGTAGCCTTGTAATTATGGAAGGTAAATTGTTGATGAGATTTTGTTACTCCAATGGATGGTAGCGTTGTCATTACGGAATGTAGTTCGTTATTGAGATTTTGTTACTCTAATGGGTGGTAGGCTTGTCATTATGGAAGGTAGTTCATGGTTGGGATTTTTTTATCTCTAATGGCTGGTAGCCTTGTCATTATGGAAGGTAGTGTATTGTTGAGATTTTGTTACTCTAATGGATGGTAGCCTTGTCATTACGAAAGGTAGTTCATTGTTGAGATTTTGTTACTCCATTGGATGGTAGCCTTGTCATTATGGAAGGTAAATCGTTGTTGACATTTTGTTACTCCAATGGATGGTAGCAATGTCCTTAAGGAAGGTAGTTCGTTGTTGATATTTTGTTACTCCATTGGATGGTAGCCTTGTCATTACGGAAGGTAGCTCATTTGTGGGATTTTGTTACTCTAATGGATGGTAGCCTTGTAATTACGGAAGGTAGTTCGTTGTTAAGATTTTTTTATTCCATTGGATGGTAGCATTGTCATTAGGGAAGGTAAATTGTTGTTTACATTTTGTTACTCCAATGGATGGTAGCGATGTCCTTAAGCAAGGTAGTTCGTTGTTTATATTTTGTTACTCCATTGGATGGTAGCATTGTCATTATGGAAGGTAGTTTGTTGTTGAGAATTTGTTACTCCATTGGATTGTAGACTTGTCATTATGGAAGGTAGTATGTTGTTGAGATTTTGTTACTCCAATGGATGGTAACCTTGACATTATGGAAGGTAGTTCATTGTTGAGATTTTGTTATTTCAATGGATGGTAGCCTTGTCAATATGGAAGGTAGTTTGTTGGTGAGATTTTGTTACTCCAATGGATGGTAGCCTTGTCATTATGGAAGGAAGTTCGTTGTTGATATTTTTTTAATTTAATGAATGGTAGCCACGTAATTATGGAAGGCAGTTCATTGTTGAGATTTTGTTACTCCATTGGATGGTAGCAATCTCATAATGGAAGGTAGTTCGTTGTTGGGATTTTGTTATTTTAATGGATGGTAGCCTTGTCATTATGGAAGGTTGTTCATTGTTGAGATTTTGTTACTCCAATGGATGGTAACCTTGTCATTATGGAAGGTAGTTCATTATTGAGATTTTGTTAGTTCAATGGATGGTAGCCTTGTCAATATGGAGGGTAGTTGGTTGTTGAGATTTTGTTACTCCGATGGATGCTAGCCTTATCATTATGGAAGGAAGTTCGTTGTTGATATTTTGTTAATTTAATGGATGGTAGCCTTGTAATTATGGAAGGTAGTTTATTGTTGAGATTTTGTTACTCCATTGGATGGTAGCCTTGTCATTATGGAAGGTAGTTCGTTGTTGGGATATTGTAATTTTAATGGATGGTAGCCTTGTCATTATGGGAGGTTGTTCTTTGTTGAGATTTTGTTACTCCATTGGATGGTAACCTTGTCATTATGGAAGGTAGTTCATTGTTGAGATTTTTTTAGTTCAATGGATGGTAGCCTTGTCAATATGGAAGGTAGTTCGTTGTTGAGATTTTGTTACTGCGATGGATGGTAGCCTTCTCATTATGGAAGGAAGTTTGTTGTTGATATTTTGTTAATTTAATGGATGGTAGCCTTTTAATTATTGAAGGTAGTTCATTATTGAGATTTTGTTACTCCATTGGATTGTAGCCTTGTCATTATGGAAGGTAAATTGTTGTTGATATTTTTGCTACTCCAATGGATGGTACCTATGTACTTATGGAAGGTAGTTCATTGTTGAGATTTTGTTACTCCAATGGATGGTAGCGATGTCCTTACGGAAGGTAGTTTGTTGTTGATATTTTGTTACTCCATTGGATGGTAGCCTTATCATTATGGAAGGTAGTTCGTTGTTGGAATTTTGTTACTCAAATGGATGGTAGCCTTGTCATTATGGAAGGTAGTTCATTGTTGAGATTTTGTTACTCCAATGGATGGTAGCCTTATCATTATGGAAGGTAGTTCGCTATTGAGATTTTGTTACTCCATTGGATGGTAGCCTTGTCATTATGGAAGGTAGTTCGTTGTTGTGATTTTGTTACTACAATGGATGGTAGCCTTGTCATTATGGAATGTAGTTCGTTGTTGAGATTTTGTTACTACAATGGATGGTAGCCTGGTAATTACGGAAGGTAGTTCTTTGTTGAGTTTTTGTTACTCTAATGGATGGTAGCGTTGTTATTACGGAAGGTAGTTCGTGGTTGAGAATTTGTTACTCTAACGGATGGTACCCTTGTCATTATAGAAGGTAGTTCATTGGTTGGATTTTGTTACTCTAATGGATGGTAGCCTTGTCATTATGAAAGGTAGTTCTTTGTTGAGATTTTGTTAATCCAATGGATGGTAGCCTTGTCATTATGGAAGGTAGTTTGTTGTTGGGATTTAGTTACTCAAATGGACGCTAGCCTTGTCATTATGGCAGGTAGTTTGTTGTTGGGATTTAGTTACTCAAATGGATGGTAGCCTTGTCATTATGGAAGGTAGTTCATTGTTGAGATTTTGTTACCGCAATGGATGGTAGCCTTGTCATTATGGAAGGTAGTTTGTTGTTGAGATTTTGTTACTCCATTGGATGGCAGCCTTGTAATTATGGAACGTAGTTCATGGTTGGGATTTTTTTTACTCTAATGGCTGGTAGCCTTGTCATTATGGAAGGTAGTGTATTGTTGAGATTTTGTTACTCTAATGGATGGTAGCCTTGTCATTATGGAAGGTAGTTCATTGTTGAGATTTTGTTATTTCAATGGATGGTAGCCTTGTCAATATGGAAGGTAGTTTGTTGTTGAGATTTTGTTACTCCAATGGATGGTAGCCTTGTCATTATGGAAGGTAGTTCATGGTTGGGATTTTTTTTACTCTAATGGCTGGTAGCCTTGTCATTATGGAAAGTAGTGTATTGTTGAGATTTTGTTACTCTAATGGATGGTAGCCTTGTCATTACGGAAGGTAGTTCGTTGTTGAGATTTTGTTACTCCATTGGATGGTAGCATTGTCATTATGGAAGGTAGTTCGCTGTTGAGAATTTGTTACTCCATTGGATTGTAGACTTGTCATTATGGAAGGTAGTTTGTTGTTGAGATTTTGTTACTCCAATTGATGGTAACCTTGTCATTATGGAAGGTAGTTTATTGTTGAGATTTTGTTATTTCAATGGATGGTAGCGTTGTCATTACGGAATGTAGTTCGTTATTGATATTTTGTTACTCTAATGGGTGGTAGGCTTGTCATTATGGAAGGTAGTTCATGGTTGGGATTTTTTTACTCTAATGGCTGGTAGCCTTGTCATTATGGAAGGTAGTGTATTGTTGAGATTTTGTTACTCTAATGGATGTTAGCCTTGTCATTATGGAAGGTAGTTCGTTGTTGAGATTTTGTTACTCTAATGGACGCTAGCCTTGTCATTATGGCAGGTAGTTTGTTGTTGGGATTTAGTTACTCAAATGGATGGTAGCCTTGTCATTATGGAAGGTAGTTCATTGTTGAGATTTTGTTACCGCAATGGATGGTAGCCTTGTCATTATGGAAGGTAGTTTGTTGTTGAGATTTTGTTACTCCATTGGATGGTAGCCTTGTAATTATGGAAGGTAAATTGTTGATGAGATTTTGTTACTCCAATGGATGGTAGCGTTGTCATTACGGAATGTAGTTCGTTATTGAGATTTTGTTACTCTAATGGGTGGTAGGCTTGTCATTATGGAAGGTAGTTCATGGTTGGGATTTTTTTATCTCTAATGGCTGGTAGCCTTGTCATTATGGAAGGTAGTGTATTGTTGAGATTTTGTTACTCTAATGGATGGTAGCCTTGTCATTACGAAAGGTAGTTCATTGTTGAGATTTTGTTACTCCATTGGATGGTAGCCTTGTCATTATGGAAGGTAAATCGTTGTTGACATTTTGTTACTCCAATGGATGGTAGCAATGTCCTTAAGGAAGGTAGTTCGTTGTTGATATTTTGTTACTCCATTGGATGGTAGCCTTGTCATTACGGAAGGTAGCTCATTTGTGGGATTTTGTTACTCTAATGGATGGTAGCCTTGTAATTACGGAAGGTAGTTCGTTGTTAAGATTTTTTTACTCCATTGGATGGTAGCATTGTCATTAGGGAAGGTAAATTGTTGTTTACATTTTGTTACTCCAATGGATGGTAGCGATGTCCTTAAGCAAGGTAGTTCGTTGTTTATATTTTGTTACTCCATTGGATGGTAGCATTGTCATTATGGAAGGTAGTTTGTTGTTGAGAATTTGTTACTCCATTGGATTGTAGACTTGTCATTATGGAAGGTAGTATGTTGTTGAGATTTTGTTACTCCAATGGATGGTAACCTTGACATTATGGAAGGTAGTTCATTGTTGAGATTTTGTTATTTCAATGGATGGTAGCCTTGTCAATATGGAAGGTAGTTTGTTGGTGAGATTTTGTTACTCCAATGGATGGTAGCCTTGTCATTATGGAAGGAAGTTCGTTGTTGATATTTTTTTAATTTAATGAATGGTAGCCACGTAATTATGGAAGGCAGTTCATTGTTGAGATTTTGTTACTCCATTGGATGGTAGCAATCTCATAATGGAAGGTAGTTCGTTGTTGGGATTTTGTTATTTTAACGGATGGTACCCTTGTCATTATGGAAGGTAGTTCATTGTTGGGATTTTGTTACTCTAATGGATGGTAGCCTTGTCATTATGAAAGGTAGTTCTTTGTTGAGATTTTGTTAATCCAATGGATGGTAGCCTTGTCATTATGGAAGGTAGTTTGTTGTTGGGATTTAGTTACTCAAATGGACGCTAGCCTTGTCATTATGGCAGGTAGTTTGTTGTTGGGATTTAGTTACTCAAATGGATGGTAGCCTTGTCATTATGGAAGGTAGTTCATTGTTGAGATTTTGTTACCGCAATGGATGGTAGCCTTGTCATTATGGAAGGTAGTTTGTTGTTGAGATTTTGTTACTCCATTGGATGGCAGCCTTGTAATTATGGAACGTAGTTCATGGTTGGGATTTTTTTTACTCTAATGGCTGGTAGCCTTGTCATTATGGAAGGTAGTGTATTGCTGAGATTTTGTTACTCTAATGGATGGTAGCCTTGTCATTATGGAAGGTAGTTTATTGTTGAGATTTTGTTATTTCAATGGATGGTAGCCTTGTCAATATGGAAGGTAGTTTGTTGTTGAGATTTTGTTACTCCAATGGATGGTAGCCTTGTCATTATGGAAGGTAGTTCATGGTTGGGATTTTTTTTACTCTAATGGCTGGTAGCCTTGTCATTATGGAAAGTAGTGTATTGTTGAGATTTTGTTACTCTAATGGATGGTAGCCTTGTCATTACGGAAGGTAGTTCGTTGTTGAGATTTTGTTACTCCATTGGATGGTAGCATTGTCATTATGGAAGGTAGTTCGCTGTTGAGAATTTGTTACTCCATTGGATTGTAGACTTGTCATTATGGAAGGTAGTTTGTTGTTGAGATTTTGTTACTCCAATTGATGGTAACCTTGTCATTATGGAAGGTAGTTTATTGTTGAGATTTTGTAATTTCAATGGATGGTAGCGTTGTCATTACGGAATGTAGTTCGTTATTGATATTTTGTTACTCTAATGGGTGGTAGGCTTGTCATTATGGAAGGTAGTTCATGGTTGGGATTTGTTTACTCTAATGGCTGGTAGCCTTGTCATTATGGAAGGTAGTGTATTGTTGAGATTTTGTTACTCTAATGGATGTTAGCCTTGTCATTATGGAAGGTAGTTCGTTGTTGAGATTTTGTTACTCTAATGGACGCTAGCCTTGTCATTATGGCAGGTAGTTTGTTGTTGAGATTTAGTTACTCAAATGGATGGTAGCCTTGTCATTATGGAAGGTAGTTCATTGTTGAGATTTTGTTACCGCAATGGATGGTAGCCTTGTCATTATGGAAGGTAGTTTGTTGTTGAGATTTTGTTACTCCATTGGATGGTAGCCTTGTAATTATGGAAGGTAAATTGTTGATGAGATTTTGTTACTCCAATGGATGGTAGCGTTGTCATTACGGAATGTAGTTCGTTATTGAGATTTTGTTACTCTAATGGGTGGTAGGCTTGTCATTATGGAAGGTAGTTCATGGTTGGGATTTTTTTATCTCTAATGGCTGGTAGCCTTGTCATTATGGAAGGTAGTGTATTGTTGAGATTTTGTTACTCTAATGGATGGTAGCCTTGTCATTACGAAAGGTAGTTCATTGTTGAGATTTTGTTACTCCATTGGATGGTAGCCTTGTCATTATGGAAGGTAAATCGTTGTTGACATTTTGTTACTCCAATGGATGGTAGCAATGTCCTTAAGGAAGGTAGTTCGTTGTTGATATTTTGTTACTCCATTGGATGGTAGCCTTGTCATTACGGAAGGTAGCTCATTTGTGGGATTTTGTTACTCTAATGGATGGTAGCCTTGTAATTACGGAAGGTAGTTCGTTGTTAAGATTTTTTTATTCCATTGGATGGTAGCATTGTCATTAGGGAAGGTAAATTGTTGTTTACATTTTGTTACTCCAATGGATGGTAGCGATGTCCTTAAGCAAGGTAGTTCGTTGTTTATATTTTGTTACTCCATTGGATGGTAGCATTGTCATTATGGAAGGTAGTTTGTTGTTGAGAATTTGTTTCTCCATTGGATTGTAGACTTGTCATTATGGAAGGTAGTATGTTGTTGAGATTTTGTTACTCCAATGGATGGTAACCTTGACATTATGGAAGGTAGTTCATTGTTGAGATTTTGTTATTTCAATGGATGGTAGCCTTGTCAATATGGAAGGTAGTTTGTTGGTGAGATTTTGTTACTCCAATGGATGGTAGCCTTGTCATTATGGAAGGAAGTTCGTTGTTGATATTTTTTTAATTTAATGAATGGTAGCCACGTAATTATGGAAGGCAGTTCATTGTTGAGATTTTGTTACTCCATTGGATGGTAGCAATCTCATAATGGAAGGTAGTTCGTTGTTGGGATTTTGTTATTTTAATGGATGGTAGCCTTGTCATTATGGAAGGTTGTTCATTGTTGAGATTTTGTTACTCCAATGGATGGTAACCTTGTCATTATGGAAGGTAGTTCATTATTGAGATTTTGTTAGTTCAATGGATGGTAGCCTTGTCAATATGGAGGGTAGTTGGTTGTTGAGATTTTGTTACTCCGATGGATGCTAGCCTTATCATTATGGAAGGAAGTTCGTTGTTGATATTTTGTTAATTTAATGGATGGTAGCCTTGTAATTATGGAAGGTAGTTTATTGTTGAGATTTTGTTACTCCATTGGATGGTAGCCTTGTCATTATGGAAGGTAGTTCGTTGTTGGGATATTGTAATTTTAATGGATGGTAGCCTTGTCATTATGGGAGGTTGTTCTTTGTTGAGATTTTGTTACTCCATTGGATGGTAACCTTGTCATTATGGAAGGTAGTTCATTGTTGAGATTTTTTTAGTTCAATGGATGGTAGCCTTGTCAATATGGAAGGTAGTTCGTTGTTGAGATTTTGTTACTGCGATGGATGGTAGCCTTCTCATTATGGAAGGAAGTTTGTTGTTGATATTTTGTTAATTTAATGGATGGTAGCCTTTTAATTATTGAAGGTAGTTCATTATTGAGATTTTGTTACTCCATTGGATGGTAGCCTTGTCATTATGGAAGGTAAATTGTTGTTGATATTTTTGCTACTCCAATGGATGGTACCTATGTACTTATGGAAGGTAGTTCATTGTTGAGATTTTGTTACTCCAATGGATGGTAGCGATGTCCTTACGGAAGGTAGTTTGTTGTTGATATTTTGTTACTCCATTGGATGGTAGCCTTATCATTATGGAAGGTAGTTCGTTGTTGGAATTTTGTTACTCAAATGGATGGTAGCCTTGTCATTATGGAAGGTAGTTCATTGTTGAGATTTTGTTACTCCAATGGATGGTAGCCTTATCATTATGGAAGGTAGTTCGCTATTGAGATTTTGTTACTCCATTGGATGGTAGCCTTGTCATTATGGAAGGTAGTTCGTTGTTGTGATTTTGTTACTACAATGGATGGTAGCCTTGTCATTATGGAATGTAGTTCGTTGTTGAGATTTTGTTACTACAATGGATGGTAGCCTGGTAATTACGGAAGGTAGTTCTTTGTTGAGTTTTTGTTACTCTAATGGATGGTAGCGTTGTTATTACGGAAGGTAGTTCGTGGTTGAGAATTTGTTACTCTAACGGATGGTACCCTTGTCATTATAGAAGGTAGTTCATTGGTTGGATTTTGTTACTCTAATGGATGGTAGCCTTGTCATTATGAAAGGTAGTTCTTTGTTGAGATTTTGTTAATCCAATGGATGGTAGCCTTGTCATTATGGAAGGTAGTTTGTTGTTGGGATTTAGTTACTCAAATGGACGCTAGCCTTGTCATTATGGCAGGTAGTTTGTTGTTGGGATTTAGTTACTCAAATGGATGGTAGCCTTGTCATTATGGAAGGTAGTTCATTGTTGAGATTTTGTTACCGCAATGGATGGTAGCCTTGTCATTATGGAAGGTAGTTTGTTGTTGAGATTTTGTTACTCCATTGGATGGCAGCCTTGTAATTATGGAACGTAGTTCATGGTTGGGATTTTTTTTACTCTAATGGCTGGTAGCCTTGTCATTATGGAAGGTAGTGTATTGTTGAGATTTTGTTACTCTAATGGATGGTAGCCTTGTCATTATGGAAGGTAGTTCATTGTTGAGATTTTGTTATTTCAATGGATGGTAGCCTTGTCAATATGGAAGGTAGTTTGTTGTTGAGATTTTGTTACTCCAATGGATGGTAGCCTTGTCATTATGGAAGGTAGTTCATGGTTGGGATTTTTTTTACTCTAATGGCTGGTAGCCTTGTCATTATGGAAAGTAGTGTATTGTTGAGATTTTGTTACTCTAATGGATGGTAGCCTTGTCATTACGGAAGGTAGTTCGTTGTTGAGATTTTGTTACTCCATTGGATGGTAGCATTGTCATTATGGAAGGTAGTTCGCTGTTGAGAATTTGTTACTCCATTGGATTGTAGACTTGTCATTATGGAAGGTAGTTTGTTGTTGAGATTTTGTTACTCCAATTGATGGTAACCTTGTCATTATGGAAGGTAGTTTATTGTTGAGATTTTGTTATTTCAATGGATGGTAGCGTTGTCATTACGGAATGTAGTTCGTTATTGATATTTTGTTACTCTAATGGGTGGTAGGCTTGTCATTATGGAAGGTAGTTCATGGTTGGGATTTTTTTACTCTAATGGCTGGTAGCCTTGTCATTATGGAAGGTAGTGTATTGTTGAGATTTTGTTACTCTAATGGATGTTAGCCTTGTCATTATGGAAGGTAGTTCGTTGTTGAGATTTTGTTACTCTAATGGACGCTAGCCTTGTCATTATGGCAGGTAGTTTGTTGTTGGGATTTAGTTACTCAAATGGATGGTAGCCTTGTCATTATGGAAGGTAGTTCATTGTTGAGATTTTGTTACCGCAATGGATGGTAGCCTTGTCATTATGGAAGGTAGTTTGTTGTTGAGATTTTGTTACTCCATTGGATGGTAGCCTTGTAATTATGGAAGGTAAATTGTTGATGAGATTTTGTTACTCCAATGGATGGTAGCGTTGTCATTACGGAATGTAGTTCGTTATTGAGATTTTGTTACTCTAATGGGTGGTAGGCTTGTCATTATGGAAGGTAGTTCATGGTTGGGATTTTTTTTACTCTAATGGCTGGTAGCCTTGTCATTATGGAAGGTAGTGTATTGTTGAGATTTTGTTACTCTAATGGATGGTAGCCTTGTCATTATGGAAGGTAGTTCGTTGTTGAGATTTTGTTACTCCATTGGATGGTAGCCTTGTCATTATGGAAGGTAAATCGTGGTTGACATTTTGTTACTCCAATGGATGGTAGAAATGTCCTTAAGGAAGGTAGTTCGTTGTTGATATATTGTTACTCCATTGGATGGTAGCCTTGTAATTACAGAAGGTAGCTCATTTGTGGGATTTTGTTACTATAATGGATGGTAGCCTTGTAATTACGGAAGGTAGTTCGTTGTTAAGATTTTTTTACTCCATTGGATGGTAGCATTGTCATTAGGGAAGGTAAATTGTTGTTTACATTTTGTTACTCCAATGGATGGTAGCGATGTCCTTAAGCAAGGTAGTTCGTTGTTTATATTTTGTTACTCCATTGGATGGTAGCATTGTCATTATGGAAGGTAGTTTGTTGTTGAGAATTTGTTACTCCATTGGATTGTAGACTTGTCATTATGGAAGGTAGTATGTTGTTGAGATTTTGTTACTCCAATGGATGGTAACCTTGACATTATGGAAGGTAGTTCATTGTTGAGATTTTGTTATTTCAATGGATGGTAGCCTTGTCAATATGGAAGGTAGTTTGTTGGTGAGATTTTGTTACTCCAATGGATGGTAGCCTTGTCATTATGGAAGGAAGTTCGTTGTTGATATTTTTTTAATTTAATGAATGGTAGCCACGTAATTATGGAAGGCAGTTCATTGTTGAGATTTTGTTACTCCATTGGATGGTAGCAATCTCATAATGGAAGGTAGTTCGTTGTTGGGATTTTGTTATTTTAATGGATGGTAGCCTTGTCATTATGGAAGGTTGTTCATTGTTGAGATTTTGTTACTCCAATGGATGGTAACATTGTCATTATGGAAGGTAGTTCATTATTGAGATTTTGTTAGTTCAATGGATGGTAGCCTTGTCAATATGGAGGGTAGTTGGTTGTTGAGATTTTGTTACTCCGATGGATGCTAGCCTTATCATTATGGAAGGAAGTTCGTTGTTGATATTTTGTTAATTTAATGGATGGTAGCCTTGTAATTATGGAAGGTAGTTTATTGTTGAGATTTTGTTACTCCATTGGATGGTAGCCTTGTCATTATGGAAGGTAGTTCGTTGTTGGGATATTGTAATTTTAATGGATGGTAGCCTTGTCATTATGGGAGGTTGTTCTTTGTTGAGATTTTGTTACTCCATTGGATGGTAACCTTGTCATTATGGAAGGTAGTTCATTGTTGAGATTTTTTTAGTTCAATGGATGGTAGCCTTGTCAATATGGAAGGTAGTTCGTTGTTGAGATTTTGTTACTGCGATGGATGGTAGCCTTCTCATTATGGAAGGAAGTTTGTTGTTGATATTTTGTTAATTTAATGGATGGTAGCCTTTTAATTATTGAAGGTAGTTCATTATTGAGATTTTGTTACTCCATTGGATGGTAGCCTTGTCATTATGGAAGGTAAATTGTTGTTGATATTTTTGCTACTCCAATGGATGGTACCTATGTACTTATGGAAGGTAGTTCATTGTTGAGATTTTGTTACTCCAATGGATGGTAGCGATGTCCTTACGGAAGGTAGTTTGTTGTTGATATTTTGTTACTCCATTGGATGGTAGCCTTATCATTATGGAAGGTAGTTCGTTGTTGGAATTTTGTTACTCAAATGGATGGTAGCCTTGTCATTATGGAAGGTAGTTCATTGTTGAGATTTTGTTACTCCAATGGATGGTAGCCTTATCATTATGGAAGGTAGTTCGCTATTGAGATTTTGTTACTCCATTGGATGGTAGCCTTGTCATTATGGAAGGTAGTTCGTTGTTGTGATTTTGTTACTACAATGGATGGTAGCCTTGTCATTATGGAATGTAGTTCGTTGTTGAGATTTTGTTACTACAATGGATGGTAGCCTGGTAATTACGGAAGGTAGTTCTTTGTTGAGTTTTTGTTACTCTAATGGATGGTAGCGTTGTTATTACGGAAGGTAGTTCGTGGTTGAGAATTTGTTACTCTAACGGATGGTACCCTTGTCATTATAGAAGGTAGTTCATTGGTTGGATTTTGTTACTCTAATGGATGGTAGCCTTGTCATTATGAAAGGTAGTTCTTTGTTGAAATTTTGTTAATCCAATGGATGGTAGCCTTGTCATTATGGAAGGTAGTTTGTTGTTGGGATTTAGTTACTCAAATGGACGCTAGCCTTGTCATTATGGCAGGTAGTTTGTTGTTGGGATTTAGTTACTCAAATGGATGGTAGCCTTGTCATTATGGAAGGTAGTTCATTGTTGAGATTTTGTTACCGCAATGGATGGTAGCCTTGTCATTATGGAAGGTAGTTTGTTGTTGAGATTTTGTTACTCCATTGGATGGCAGCCTTGTAATTATGGAACGTAGTTCATGGTTGGGATTTTTTTTACTCTAATGGCTGGTAGCCTTGTCATTATGGAAGGTAGTGTATTGTTGAGATTTTGTTACTCTAATGGATGGTAGCCTTGTCATTATGGAAGGTAGTTCATTGTTGAGATTTTGTTATTTCAATGGATGGTAGCCTTGTCAATATGGAAGGTAGTTTGTTGTTGAGATTTTGTTACTCCAATGGATGGTAGCCTTGTCATTATGGAAGGTAGTTCATGGTTGGGATTTTTTTTACTCTAATGGCTGGTAGCCTTGTCATTATGGAAAGTAGTGTATTGTTGAGATTTTGTTACTCTAATGGATGGTAGCCTTGTCATTACGGAAGGTAGTTCGTTGTTGAGATTTTGTTACTCCATTGGATGGTAGCATTGTCATTATGGAAGGTAGTTCGCTGTTGAGAATTTGTTACTCCATTGGATTGTAGACTTGTCATTATGGAAGGTAGTTTGTTGTTGAGATTTTGTTACTCCAATTGATGGTAACCTTGTCATTATGGAAGGTAGTTTATTGTTGAGATTTTGTTATTTCAATGGATGGTAGCGTTGTCATTACGGAATGTAGTTCGTTATTGATATTTTGTTACTCTAATGGGTGGTAGGCTTGTCATTATGGAAGGTAGTTCATGGTTGGGATTTTTTTACTCTAATGGCTGGTAGCCTTGTCATTATGGAAGGTAGTGTATTGTTGAGATTTTGTTACTCTAATGGATGTTAGCCTTGTCATTATGGAAGGTAGTTCGTTGTTGAGATTTTGTTACTCTAATGGACGCTAGCCTTGTCATTATGGCAGGTAGTTTGTTGTTGGGATTTAGTTACTCAAATGGATGGTAGCCTTGTCATTATGGAAGGTAGTTCATTGTTGAGATTTTGTTACCGCAATGGATGGTAGCCTTGTCATTATGGAAGGTAGTTTGTTGTTGAGATTTTGTTACTCCATTGGATGGTAGCCTTGTAATTATGGAAGGTAAATTGTTGATGAGATTTTGTTACTCCAATGGATGGTAGCGTTGTCATTACGGAATGTAGTTCGTTATTGAGATTTTGTTACTCTAATGGGTGGTAGGCTTGTCATTATGGAAGGTAGTTCATGGTTGGGATTTTTTTTACTCTAATGGCTGGTAGCCTTGTCATTATGGAAGGTAGTGTATTGTTGAGATTTTGTTACTCTAATGGATGGTAGCCTTGTCATTATGGAAGGTAGTTCGTTGTTGAGATTTTGTTACTCCATTGGATGGTAGCCTTGTCATTATGGAAGGTAAATCGTGGTTGACATTTTGTTACTCCAATGGATGGTAGAAATGTCCTTAAGGAAGGTAGTTCGTTGTTGATATATTGTTACTCCATTGGATGGTAGCCTTGTAATTACAGAAGGTAGCTCATTTGTGGGATTTTGTTACTCTAATGGATGGTAGCCTTGTAATTACGGAAGGTAGTTCGTTGTTAAGATTTTTTTACTCCATTGGATGGTAGCCTTGTCATTAGGGAAGGTAAATTGTTGTTTACATTTTGTTACTCCAATGGATGGTAGCGATGTCCTTAAGCAAGGTAGTTCGTTGTTTAGATTTTGTTACTCCATTGGATGGTAGCATTGTCATTATGGAAGGTAGTTCGCTGTTGAGAATTTGTTACTCCATTGGATTGTAGACTTGTCATTATGGAAGGTAGTTTGTTGTTGAGATTTTGTTACTCCAATTGATGGTAACCTTGTCATTATGGAAGGTAGTTTATTGTTGAGATTTTGTTATTTCAATGGATGGTAGCGTTGTCATTACGGAATGTAGTTCGTTATTGATATTTTGTTACTCTAATGGGTGGTAGGCTTGTCATTATGGAAGGTAGTTCATGGTTGGGATTTTTTTACTCTAATGGCTGGTAGCCTTGTCATTATGGAAGGTAGTGTATTGTTGAGATTTTGTTACTCTAATGGATGTTAGCCTTGTCATTATGGAAGGTAGTTCGTTGTTGAGATTTTGTTACTCTAATGGACGCTAGCCTTGTCATTATGGCAGGTAGTTTGTTGTTGGGATTTAGTTACTCAAATGGATGGTAGCCTTGTCATTATGGAAGGTAGTTCATTGTTGAGATTTTGTTACCGCAATGGATGGTAGCCTTGTCATTATGGAAGGTAGTTTGTTGTTGAGATTTTGTTACTCCATTGGATGGTAGCCTTGTAATTATGGAAGGTAAATTGTTGATGAGATTTTGTTACTCCAATGGATGGTAGCGTTGTCATTACGGAATGTAGTTCGTTATTGAGATTTTGTTACTCTAATGGGTGGTAGGCTTGTCATTATGGAAGGTAGTTCATGGTTGGGATTTTTTTTACTCTAATGGCTGGTAGCCTTGTCATTATGGAAGGTAGTGTATTGTTGAGATTTTGTTACTCTAATGGATGGTAGCCTTGTCATTATGGAAGGTAGTTCGTTGTTGAGATTTTGTTACTCCATTGGATGGTAGCCTTGTCATTATGGAAGGTAAATCGTGGTTGACATTTTGTTACTCCAATGGATGGTAGAAATGTCCTTAAGGAAGGTAGTTCGTTGTTGATATATTGTTACTCCATTGGATGGTAGCCTTGTAATTACAGAAGGTAGCTCATTTGTGGGATTTTGTTACTCTAATGGATGGTAGCCTTGTAATTACGGAAGGTAGTTCGTTGTTAAGATTTTTTTACTCCATTGGATGGTAGCCTTGTCATTAGGGAAGGTAAATTGTTGTTTACATTTTGTTACTCCAATGGATGGTAGCGATGTCCTTAAGCAAGGTAGTTCGTTGTTTAGATTTTGTTACTCCATTGGATGGTAGCATTGTCATTATGGAAGGTAGTTCGCTGTTGAGAATTTGTTACTCCATTGGATTGTAGACTTGTCATTATGGAAGGTAGTTTGTTGTTGAGATTTTGTTACTCCAATGGATGGTAACCTTGTCATTATGGAAGGTAGTTCATTGTTAAGATTTTGTTACTCCAATGGATGGTAGCCTTGTCATTATGGAAGGAAGTTCGTTGTTCATATTTTGTTAATTTAATGGATGGTAGCCACGTAATTATGGAAGGCAGTTCATTGTTGAGATTTTGTTACTCCATTGGATGGTAGCCTTCTCATAATGGAAGGTAGTTCGTTGTTGGGATTTTGTTATTTTAATGGATGGTAGCCTTGTCATTATGGAAGGTTGTTCATTGTTGAGATTTTGTTACTCCAATGGATGGTAACCTTGTCATTATGGAAGGTAGTTCATTATTGAGATTTTGTTAGTTCAATGGAGGGTAGCCTTGTCAATATGGAAGGTAGTTGGTTTGTTGAGATTTTGTTACTCCGATGGATGCTAGCCTTGTCATTATGGAAGGAAGTTCGTTGTTGATATTTTGTTAATTTATTGGATGGTAGCCTTGTAATTATGGAAGGTAGTTCATTGTTGAGATTTTGTTACTCCATTGGATGGTAGCCTTGTCATTATGGACGGTAGTTCGTTGTTGGGATATTGTTATTTTAATGGATGGTAGCCTTGTCATTATGGAAGGTTGTTTGTTGTTGAGATTTTGTTACTCCAATGGATGGTAACCTTGTCATTATGGAAGGTAGTTCATTGTTGAGATTTTTTTAGTTTAATGGATGGTAGCCTTGTCAATATGGAAGGTAGTTTGTTGTTGAGATTTTGTTACTGCGATGGATGGTAGCCTTCTCATTATGGAAGGTAGTTTGTTGTTGATATTTTGTTAATTTAATGGATGGTAGCCTTTTAATTATTGAAGGTAGTTCATTGTTGAGATTTTGTTACTCCATTGGATGGTAGCCTTGTCATTATGAAAGGTAAATTGTTGTTGATATTTTTGCTACTCCAATGGATGGTACCTATGTACTTATGGAAGGTAGTTCATTGTTGAGATTTTGTTACTCCAATGGATGGTAGCTTTGTCATTATGGAAGATAGTCTATTATCGATATTTTTATTACTCCATTGGATGGAAGCCTTTTCATTATGGAAGGTAGTCTGTTGTCAAGATTTTTGTTATTCCAATGGATGGTAGCCTTGTCATTATGGAAGGTAGTATGTTTTCGATATGTTTGTTACTACAATGGATGGTAGCCTTGTCATTATAGAAGGTAGTCTGTTTTGTGATTTCTGTTACTCCAATGGATTGTAGCCTTGACATTATTGAAGGTAGTTTGTTGTCGAGATTTCTGTTACTCCAATGGATGGTAGCCTTGTCATTATGGAAGGTAGTATGTTGTCGATATTTTTTTACTACAATGGATTGTAGCCTTATCATTATGGAAGGTAGTCTATTGTAGAGATTTTTGTTACTCCAATGGATGGTATCCTTGTCATTATGGAAGGTAGTCTGTTGTCGAGATTTTTGTTATTCCAATGGATGGTATCCTTGTCATTATGAAAGTTAGTCCGTTGACGATATCTTTGTTACTCCAATGGATGGTAGCGTAGTCATTATGGAAGGTAGTTTGTTGTCGAGATTTTTGTTACTCCAATAGATGGTAGCCTTGTCATTATGGAAGGTAGTCTGTTGTGGAAATTTTTGTTACTATAATGGATGGTAGCCTTGTCATTCTGGAAGGTAGTCTGTTGTCGAGATTTTTGTTACTCTAATGGATGGTAGCCTTGTCATTATAGAAGGTAGTCTATTGTCGAGATTTTTGTTACTCCAATGGATGTAAGCCTTGTCATTATGGAAGGTAGTTTGTTGTTGTGATTTCTGTTACTCCAATGGATGGTAGCCTTGTCATTATGGAAGGTAGTATGTTGTCTTGATTTTTGTTACTCCAATGGATGGTAGCCTTGTCATTATGGAAGGTAGTCTGTTGTTGAGATTTTTCTTACTCTAAGGGACGGTAGCCTTGTCATTATGGAAGTTAGTATGTTGTCGATATTTTTGTTATTCCGATGGATGGTAGCCTTGTAATTATGGAAGGTTGTCTCTTATGGATATTTTTGTTACTCCAATGGATGGTACTCTTGTCATTATGGAAGGTAGTCTGTTGTCGAGATTTTTGTTACTCCAATGGATGGTAGCCTTGTCATTATGGAAGATAGTTTATTGTCGATATTTTTATTACTCCATTGGATGGAAGCCTCGTCATTATGGAAGGTAGTCTGTTGTCGAGATTTTTGTTATTCCAATGGATGGTAGCTTTATCATTATGGAAGGTACTCTATTGTCGTGATTTTTGTTACTCCAATGGATGGTAGCCTTGTCATTATTGAAGGTAGTATGCTTTCGATATCTGTGATTGGTGGATCTGGAACTGACTGTTTAACGCCGGTTCGCGAAATGTCGCGGAAGCAAGAGTCGCTACCGTCTTTTATTTTCTCCAAATGGAAAGGACAAAAGCACAGAAAAATTCCTTATAGAGATTGCTCTCGGTTCGGGAGGTAGATTTATAGAAAGGGAAGGTGTTAGCACCCTTTCTATCCATGGTTATCCATGGGCTCTTAGATACTTGCTCATTTGTGTTTTCAAAATTGTTTGTTTGCTTTTCAACTGTGGGTTTAAAAAAGTTTCTTTGAAAATTTCAGTTCGACTCTTGTATCAGTCCTCAAGAGTGTTTGAAAATTTGCTTTTTGAAAGCTTTTTGAAAGGTGTCGGCGTGAGAAGAAGTTTTTGATTTGTTTTGAATTCAGAGCAAGTATCTACGAGTCATCTACCTACCCTAAGGAATTAGTCTGTGTAAATGTCCTTAAAGTAGTGCCATCCCACCATTGAAAGGTAGGTGGCACCACCATTAGAGGTGTTCGGGTCAATTCGATGGTTCGGGACATTGTGGTCACCAGAGCAATAGGAAGACACCTTAGAAGCTACCCTCATGCCATGTTCATGGACATGAGGACTTACTAAAACATCCTTTACTCGACGACCACTTTTCGAGGGGCAAGGCAACAGTGAGACGTACCCTAGGGGTGGTGTGTGATTTGTGTGTCATTTTCAGTTTATATTTGTCTTGTTCATGCATTGGTGATCTACGCTTTGTTTTTATGTTTGGCATTCATTCTTTCATGCAAGTTATTAACAGTTTAAAAGATGCGGAATTAAAAGTCCTACGCTATTACAAAGGCATGGGTCTACATCGCCAAATTAATCCAAGACCCGATTTGAAATAAAATAAAATGCGGAAAAATAAATGTCCTAATTAATCTATTACAAGGCTTTGGAGCAATTACATGAAATTTATAAGAAAATAAATAAAATAAACGCGCGAAACGAAATTATAATCGAAAGCGAGGGCGTTGGACCCTTTTAAAGAAATTAAATTACAGTTAATAAATTAATTAAGTTAAATAAAAGAAAAAGACTTATTTTTTGTTATTTTTGTATTTATGGAGTCTAATGAGAAAATTAAATTGGAACCCTAATTCTAAACTATTTTTAATTTATTAAAAAAATGTTTAAGTTTAACCTAGTTTTAACCTGATTATTTAATGGCAAATTTATTTACAAAAAATAATTAATTATTAAATATGGTGAAAAAGGAAAAAAGAATAAAAGCTTAAAACCCTAATTTCTACCTTTTTTAGTTTATTACAAAAAATATTAAAATTAAAACCTAGAATTAGAACTAAATTAATTATTACATTTATTTACAAAATAAAAACATTAGTGAATTAAATAATAAAATATATTTTTATTTTTGACTTTCTGATTTTTTTGGTATTTTTATATTTAAGAAAAAATTAATTTAAAGAATTAAAATAAAACAAATAATGTAATTAAAATAAATAAGAGAAAAAATAAAAAGAGAGAAAAATGCAAACATGGGGGGTTTGTTGGCCCTTTTGGAGGTAAATTGAGTAATTTGGCCCACCATATTCAGGCCCTTGGTTGACTTTCTCAGCGCGCGTGTGGCATGGTCAACAGAGGTGTATGATGGACCTCTCGTCCTGACCTTCAGATTCGTCTCCTAGGCCATGTGGCAACCTTTGATAGTGGATGCATGGTAGACCACTGGACACGTTGAGTACCTAATCACGTTGCAAGAAAAAATAGAAAGAAATATGGGGGACCTGGGGATCGAACCCAGGTCCCAAGGCTTGCCAACAATGCTTTCCACCAACTGAGATGTTTAGCCACTTTGTAATAATAATGGATAACAATTAATATGATAAAAAATAAGGGTTAGTGATGTCCAACGAAAAAACGCGCTGGAAATTTGAATGGCCCTATCACGTTGAGACAACTCAGCGTCTCCTTCATGGTTGCTTCATTTTACCTGCAAATATGAGATAGATAGTGGGGGTTTTAAACCCCCACTAAATATACCCTGCGAAAAATAGCGATTAGAGCATCATTGCTCATAAATTGGGCGCGATGTGGTTGTTTTATTCGTATGAAGGTCGTGAATTCAATGGTACCGGTCTTATAGCCTAATTTTTCCAGAGGAACAAAGCCCTCTTTTAAAGTCTCTGCAACCCTAAAGGGCTCCCATGGTGGATTCGTGCACAGGCCTTAAAAACTCAATTGAATAATATTGTTAGCTTTAGAATGATTCAATTAGTATGAAACAACAAGAAAAATGCATAGATGATACGTATAAATCAAAACATGAATGTGAGAAATATTAAGAACAGGACGGTTTCGTTCTACCGTTTCTTGGGGTTAGAAGTTGTGGTTTTGATCCAGAAACTTTCCTTGAGGCCTTGGCAAGCTATTGGAATAGTTATCTTGCCTTGAAACGCACTGGAACTGTGTTTTCAGTTTTGACTTTTTTCATAAAAAATGCAAAGTGTGTATGTTCTTCTGAGCGCAACTTTCAGGTTCTATGCATTAGGGTTGCCTTCTGTTTATGTATGGGAATGAATTAGGGTAAGAATTTGAGTCCATGAACCTTTGCATTGATGAATCAAATATTTGATTTCCATGGAATCTTTTCCAATCTTTTCCTCATGAAGAACATGACAATTTGCACAAAATCTTACCTTTTTTGATGTGCACGAGATCTTGAGTGAATAATGAGGGCATATGTTGCATAAAAGGATTCAAAAACATTTGTTTAGTATTTTTGTCATATTTTATTTAATTAAATGAATTAATGGTGATAAAAATTCAAATAAATAATAAAAAATGATGAAATAAATCCCCTTTGGGTCAAATGGTCGTGCATAGCCTTTGGATAATGATTCTTGGAAGAAAATGTGGCCCATTAGCAATTTTGAGGCATTTGAAGCAAAGTTGACTTTTCAAAATTCCCAAAATTTTCCCAACTTCCACAAGGCATATCTTGCTCAATTTTTAAGCTTTGATCATGTTCTTGGACATTTTGGAAAGGTCTTGAAGTCCTCTAACCAATGCCTTTGGTCCCATGTCATTTTGATTTACCAATATCAAGTTATGGTCTTTGACTTAAAGTCCCTTTTTGTTGACTTTTGAAAATGACCTATAATGTTGAAATTGATAACTTTTTGTGAGAGCATTTCTTGGACTTGAAGTGTGAAGAGGAGTTGTAGGAAATGTATTTCTCTTCAAAATGAGATTTGGATGGTATTTTTCTGATGAACCATGTGGAAGTTATGCCTTGGTCAAGTTACAGTTGACTTTTTCAACTGTCCAAATATGGAAACTTTTGCATCTTGAGACTTTTTGAGCCATGCCTTGAAAATCATGATCAAGAATTGATCAAATGATGTTTGTGGCTTCAAAATAAGATGTTGACCAAAAATTTTAACTTTTGACTGTCAAATGACCATTTTGCCCCTGCAGTTGACTGTAGGGCAATTAGGGTTTTTGACTGTGCAATTTTGTGCTGTAAGTCTTGAAACTTGACATGAGGATGCTTGACAATGTTTATAGGCATGTGGGACTTGTTTGGACCCTTGGAAACCTCAACTTCTTTGTCAGAATCAAAACCCTAGTTTTTGACTGTTAGGAGGCCCTTGAACTGTGCAACCCTTGGGAGACTCTGAAGCATGCTTTTGGCAAATCTTGAAGAATATGGGAGGGCAAATTTTGGGGTACAACAGTTGCCACTGTTCAATCTTCTTAGACCTGAGGATGTAGATTGGCTGGCGTGCCTTTCGTAATCCGAGGGTGGAAGATGATTGGACACTAGAGTGCCCAGAAATTTGCGCTCACATAGTAGTGTGATGATGGGAATGGGCTTACAGATGCCATTTGGAGATTGATGGATAGGAAGATGGTATTACAGATGCCATGTTGGGAGGTGATGGAAGGTGGATGGGCTTATAGATTCCATCTGGGTGTCGATCGCGTAAGAGATTCCCTAGCGAGAACTTGCGTACCTGAAAAGAAAATGATTACCTGGCCTGTTACAGGAGCTGGTCTTCAAACTCTTTGTATAGATGCACCCAGACTGGTTACCGGAATTGAATCTGGAACTTCAAAAAGTGATGAATGAACCAGGGATGGTTACTACCTCAACGGGACGGTGAGAGAACCTTGGACGATTACTACCTCAACAGGAACGCTGAGAGAGCCTTGGGTGATTACTACCTCAACAGGAACGCTGAGAGAACCTTGGGCGATTACTATCTCAACAGGAACACTGAGAGAACCTTGGGTGATTACTACCTCAACAGGAACGCTGAGAGAACCTTGGGCGATTACTACCTCAACAGGAACGCTGAGAGAACCTTGGACGATTACTACCTCAACAGGGACGCTGAGAGAATCTTGGATGTCTTCTACTGGGATAAGAATCAGCGAGATCTTAGGGTCGATCTGACTGAACCGGAGAAGGCCTTTGACTGGATAAGAATCAGGAAAATCTTAGGGTCGATTTAACTGAACCGGATAAGGTCTTGGAATCTTCAACTGGATAAGAATCAGGGAGATCTTAGGGTCGATCTGACTGAACCAGAGAAGGCCTTTGACTGGATAAGAATCAGGAAAATCTAAGGGTCGATTTAACTGAACCGGCCAAGGTCTTGAAATATAGTTGAGAATTTAACTGGATCTTTCCTGAAAGGTAAAGGTCAGTCATATGCAATTCATGATATGGATCAAGCAATGATGTTCTCAACATAAATGAGATTTGTAAGATATGATGCGTATATGCATGCTATAATGTATGGAAATGTGATGTTTATGAACGTATGTTTTTCGTCTAGGAAAATAAATCCTTGACGGATGCCGGGAAGTCATATCCTGGGCTGATGTAGAGCTTTTGTTTCCACTGGGGAGTGATAGTTGCAAGAATACCGGTAGGGGAAGATGACTCCGTTGGGGAATAAACTTGGCGAAGAGATAACTCTGTGGGGAATAACTACTCTAGCGACCTTGCTGGGGAACAGTACTCTGTGGGGAGAGAGGTACTTTGCTGAAATGTTCATGGTAACTTCGCTAGGGATACCATTAATATGTTGGAAGTGTTAATAGACTTCGCTGGGGATAAGAAGACTTTGCCGAGGACGATCTTTCCGTGGCTTTTGGCTGAGGATAACCCAGTTATATCCTGGTAGGGAAATAACCTTTGAATAAAGCTGGGGGATGCGTTCGTGCTCTGCGAGGGATAAGCTTCCAGAATCTACTAGGGATGAGCTTACTGCTGGGGAGACGACTCCAACTTTCCTGGGGAAATCTTGATTGGACTCTCCTGGGGAAATTTTGAACTTCATTGGGAAGTGACTCTGTTGAATGTTTGATATGCCGCCGGGGAACAATCTTTAGGTCAAGACTGCCGAGGATGCTTGTTAAGAATGCCTGTATATTGCTGGGGAATGTTAAGATCTGCTGGAGGATACCCAACTTCCTTAAGGTTGACTCTAACTTTGCTTGGGGAGAGTGCACTGACTTGCTGGCTCACTCTCTGGGGAATTAAGATATCTGGTTATGTTCTTCAGCCAAACTTACCTTGGTACCTTGGTGGACAGAACAATTAGATCACTTAGACCGCTCATTATTGGTACCTTGAGATTCTAATGTTACTCCATTGTTTAGTTTTTGTTACTCTAATAGATGGTAGCCTTGTCATTATGGAAGGTAGTTCGTTATTGGGATTTTGTTACTCTAATGGATGGTAGCCTTGTCATTGTGGAAGGTAGTTCGTTGTTGGGATTTTTTTACTTTTATGGATGGTAGCCTTGTCATTATGGAAGCTAATTCGTTGTTGGGATTTTGTTATTTTAATGGATGGTAGCCTTGTCATTATGGAAGGTTATTCGTTGTTGAGATTTTGTTACTCCAATGGATGGTAAACTTGTCATTATGGAAGGTAGTTCATTGTTGAGATTTTGTTAGTTCAATGGATGGTAGCCTTGTCAATATGGAAGGTAGTTCGTTGTTGAGATTTTGTTACTCCAATGGATGGTAGCCTTGTCATTATGGAATGTAGTTCGTTGTTGATATTTTGTTACTTTAATGGATGGTAGCCTTGTAATTATGGAAGGTAGTTCATTGTTGAGATTTTGTTACTCCATTGTATGGTAGCCTTGTCATTATGGAAGGTAAATTGTTGTTGAGATTTTGTTACTCCATTGTATGGTAGCCTTGTCATTATGGAAGGTAGATTGTTGTTGAGATTTTATTACTCCAATGGATGGTAGTTAAGTCCTTATGGAAGGTAGTTCATGGTTGATATTTTGTTACTCTAATGGATGGTATCCTTGTCATTATGGAAGGTAGTTTGTTGTTGATATTTTGTTACTCCATTGGATGGTAGCCTTGTCATTATGGAAGGTAAATCGTTGTTGACATTTGGTTAATCCAATGGATGGTAGGGATGTCCTTAAGGAAGGTAGTTCGTTGTTGAGATTTTGTTACTGCAATGGATGGTAGCCTTTTCATTATGGAAGGTAGTTCTTTGTTGAGATTTTGTTACTCCATTGGATGGTAGCCTTGTCATTATAGAAGGTAAATTGTTGATGAGATTTTGTTACTCCAATGGATGGTAGCGTTGTCATTATGGAAGGTAGTTCGTTGTTGAGATTTTATTACTCTAATGGGTGGTAGGCTTGTCATTATGGAAGGTAGTTCATTGTTGGGATTTTTTTGGTATAATGGCTGGTAGCCTTGTCATTATGGAAGGTAGTTCATTGTTGAGATTTTTTTACTCTAATGGATGGTAGCCTTGTCATTACGGAAGGTAGTTCGTCGTTGAGATTTTGTTAATCCATTGGATGGTAGCCTTGTCATTATGGAAGGTAAGTCGTTGTTGACATTTTGTTACACCAATGAATGGTAGCGTTGTCCTTAAGGAAGGTAGTTCGATGTTTAGATTTTGTTACTCCATTGGATGGTAGCCTTGTCATTACAGAAGGTAGTTCGTTAGTGGGATTTTGTTACTCTAATGGATGGTAGCCTTGTCATTATGGAAGGTAGTTCGTTGTTGATATTTTTTTACTCTAATGGATGGTAGCCTTGTCATTATGGAAGGTAGTTTGTTGTTGGGATTTTGTTACTCAAATGGATGGTAGCTTTGTCATTAGGAAATGTAGTTCGTTGTTGATATTTTCAAACTCCAATGGATGGTAGCCTTGTCATTAATGAAGGTAGTTCGCTGTTGAGAATTTATTACTCCATTAGATGGTAGAGTTGTCATTATGGAAGGTAGTTCATTACTATGATTTTGTTACTCCAATGGATGGTATCCTTGTCATTATGGAATGTAGTTTGTTGTTGAGATTTGGTTACTCTAATGGATGGTAGCTATGTCATTACGGAAGGTAGTTTATTGTTGAGTTTTTGTTACTCTAATAGATGGTAGCCTTTCCATTATGGAAGGTAAAACGTTGTTGACATTTTGTTACTCCATTGGATGGTAGCCTTGTCATTATAGAAGGTAAATTGTTGATGAGATTTTGTTACTCCAATGGATGGTAGCGTTGTCCTTACGGAAGGTAGTTGGTTGTTGAGATTTTGGTACTCTAATGGGTGGTAGGCTTGTCATTATGGAAGGTAGTTCATTGTTGGGATTTTTTTACTCTAATGGCTGGTAGCCTTGTCATTATGGAAGGTAGTTCATTGTTGAGATTTTGTTACTCTAATGGATGGTAGCCTTGTCATTACGGAAGGTAGTTCGTTGTTGAGATTTTGTTACTCCATTGGATGGTAGCCTTGTCATTATGGAAGGTAAATCGTTGTTGACATTTTGTTACTCCAATGGATGGTAGCGATGTCCTTATGGAAGGTAGTTCATTGTTGAGTTTTGTTACTCCATTGGATGGTAGCCTTGTCATTACGGAAGGTAGTTTGTTTGTGGGATTTTGTTACTCTAATGGATGGTAGCCTTGTAATTACGAAAGCTAGTTCATTCTTAAGATTTTGTTACTTCATTGGATGGTAGCCTTGTCATTATGGAAGGTAAATCGTTGTTGACATTTTGTTACGCCAATGAATGGTAGCGATGTCCTTAAGGAAGGTAGTTCGTTGTTTATATTTTGTTACTCTATTGGATGGTAGCCTTGTCATTACAGAAGGTAGTTCGTCAGTGGGATTTTGTTAATCTAATGGATGTTAGCCTTGTCATTACGGAAGCTAGCTCGTTGTTGAGATTTTGTTACTCTAATGGATGGTAGCCTTGTCATTATGGAACGTAGTTCGTTGTTGGGATTTTGTTACTCAAATGGATGGTAGCTTTGTCATTATGAAAGGTAGTTCGTTGTTGATATTTTCATACTCCAATGGATGGTAGCCTTGTCATTAATGAAGGTAGTTCGCTATTCTGAATTTATTACTGCATTGGATGGTAGACTTGTCATTATGGAAGGTAGTTCATTGTTGAGATTTTGTTATTCCATTGGATGGTAGCCTTGTCATTATGGAAGGTAAATCGTTGTTGACATTTTGTTACTCTAATGGATGGTAGAGATGTCCTTAAGGAAGTTAGTTCGTTGTTGAGATTTTTTTACTCTAATAGATGGTAGCCTTGTCATTATGGAAGGTAGTTCGTTGTTGGTATTTTGTTACTCTAATGGATGGTAGCCTTGTCATTATGGAAGGTAGTTCGTTGTTGGGATTTTGTTACTCAAATGGATGGTAGCCTTGTCATTACGGAATCTAGTTCTTTGTTGAGATTTTGTTACTCTAATGGATGGTAGGCTTGTCATTATGGAAGGTAGTTTGTTGTTGGGATTTTGCTACTCAAATGGTTGGTAGCTATGTCATTATGAAAGGTAGTTCGTTGTTGATATTTTCAAACTCCAATGGATGGTAGCCTTGTCATTAATGAAGGTAGTTCGTTGTTGAGAATTTATTACTCCATTAGATGGTAGACTTGTCATTATGGAAGGTAGTTCATTGCTGTGATTTTGTTACTCCAATGGATGGTATCCTTGTCATTATGGAATGTAGTTTGTTGTTGACATTTGGTTACTCTAATGGATGGTAGCTTTGTCATTACGGAAGGTAGTTTATTGTTGAGTTTTTGTTACTCTAATAGATGGTAGCCTTTCCATTATGGAAGGTAAAACGTTGTTGACATTTTGTTACTCGAATGGATGGAGCGATGTCCTTAAGGAAGGTAGTTTGTTGTTGAGATTTTGTTACTCCACTGGACGTTAGCCTTGTCATTACGGAAGATAGTTCATTTGTGGGATTTTGTTACTCTAATGGATGGTAGCCTTGTTATTACGGAAGATAGTTCGTCGTTTAGATTTTGTTATTCCATTGGATGGTAGCCTTGTCGTTATGGAAGGTAAATCGTTGTTGACATTTTGTTACTCCAATGGATGTTAGAGATGTCCTTAAGGAAGTTAGTAAGTTGTTGAGATTTTTTTACTCTAATAGATGGTAGCCTTGTCATTATGGAAGGTAGTTCGTTGTTGGGATTTTGTTATTCTTATGCATGGTAGCCTTGTCATTATGGAAGCTAATTCATTGTTGGGATTTTTTTATTTTAATGGATGGTAGCCTTGTCATTATGGAAGGTTGTTCGTTGTTAACATTTTGTTACTCCAATGGATGGTAGCCTTGTCATTACGGAAGGTAGTTCGTTGTTGAGATTTTGTTACCGCAATGGATGGTAGCCTTGTCATTACGGAAGGTAGTTTGTTGTTGATATTTTGTTACCGCAATGGATGGTAGCCTTGTCATTATGGAAGGTAGTTCGTTTTTTAGATTTTGTTACTCCATTGGATGGTAGCCTTGTCATTATGGAAGGTAAATTGGTGATGAGATTTTGTTACTCCAATGGATGGTAGCGTTGTCCTTACGGAAGGTAGTTGGTTGTTGAGATTTTGTTACTCTAATGGGTGGTAGGCTTGTCTTTATGGAAGGTAGTTCATTGTCGGGATTTGTTTACTCTAATGGCTGGTAGCCTTGTCATTATGGAAGGTAGTTCATTGTTGAGATTTTGTTACTCTAATGGATGGTAGCCTTGTCATTACGGAAGGTAGTTCGTTGTTGAGATTTTGTTACTCCATTGGATGGTAGCCTTGTCATTATGGAAGGTAAATCATTTTTGACATTTTGTTACTCCAATGGATGGTAGCGATGTCCTTATGGAAGGTAGTTCGTTGTTGAGTTTTGTTACTCCATTGGATGGTAGCCTTGTCATTACGGAAGGTAGTTTGTTTGTGGGATTTTGTTACTCTAATGGATGGTAGCCTTGTAATTACGAAAGCAAGTTCGTTGTTAAGATTTTGTTACTTCATTGGATGGTAGCCTTGTCATTATGGAAGGTAAATCGTTGTTGACATTTTGTTACACCAATGAATGGTAGCGATGTCCTTAAGGAAGGTAGTTTGTTGTTTATATTTTGTTACTCTATTGGATGGTAGCCTTGTCATTACAGAAGGTAGTTCGTCAGTGGGATTTTGTTACTCTAATGGATGTTAGCCTTGTCATTACGGATGCTAGCTCGTTGTTGAGATTTTGTTACTCTAATGGATGTTAGCCTTGTCATTATGGAACGTAGTTCGTTGTTGGGATTTTGTTACTCAAATGTATGGTAGCTTTATCATTATGAAAGGTAGGTCGTTGTTGATATTTTCATACTCCAATGGATGGTAGCCTTGTCATTAATGAAGGTAGTTCGCTGTTGAGAATTTATTACTGCATTGGATGGTAGACTTGTCATTATGGAAGGTAGTTCATTGTTGAGATTTTGTTATTCCATTGGATGGTAGCTTTGTCATTATGGAAGGTAAATCGTTGTTGACATTTTGTTACTCCAATGGATGGTAGAGATGTCCTTAAGGAAGTTAGTTCGTTGTTGAGATTTTTTTACTCTAATAGATGGTAGCCTTGTCATTATCGAAGGTAGTTCGTTGTTGGGATTTTGTTACTCTAATGGATGGTAGCCTTGTCATTATGGAAGGTAGTTTGTTGTTGGGATTTTGTTACTCTTATGGATGGTAGCCTTGTCATTATGGAAGCTAATTCATTGTTGGGATTTTTTTTATTTTAATGGATGGTAGCCTTGTCATTATGGAAGGTTGTTCGTTGTTGAGATTTTGTTACTCCAATGGATGATAGCCTTGTCATTACGGAAGGTAGTTTGTTGTTGAGATTTTGTTACCGCAATGGATGGTAGCCTTGTCATTATGGAAGGTAGTTCGTTGTTGAGATTTTGTTACTCCATTGGATGGTAGCGTTGTCATTATGGAAGGTAAATTGTTGATGAGATTTTGTTACTCCAATGGATGGTAGCGTTGTCCTTACAGAAGGTAGTTCGTTGTTGAGATTTTGTTACTCTAATGGGTGGTAGGCTTGTCATTATGGAAGGTAGTTCATTGTTGGGATTTTGTTACTCTAACGGATGGTAGCCTTGTCATTATGGAAGGTAGTTCGTTGTTGAGATTTTGTTACTCTAATGGATGGTAGACTTTTCATTACGGAAGGTAGTTCGTTGTTGAGATTTTGTTACCGCAATGGATGGTAGCCTTGTCATTATAGAAGGTAGTTCATTGTTGAGATTTTGTTACCGCAATGGATGGTAGCCTTGTCATTATGGAAGGTAGTTCGTTGTTGAGATTTTGTTACTCCATTGGATGGTAGCCTTCTCATTATGGAAGGTTAATTGTTGATGAGATTTTGTTACTCCAATGGATGGTAGCGTTGTCCTTACGGAAGGTAGTTGGTTGTTGAGATTTTGTTACTCTAATTGGTGGTAGGCTTGTCATTATGGAAGGTAGTTCATTGTTGGGATTTTTTTACTCTAATGGCTGGTAGCCTTGTCATTATGGAAGGTAGTTCATTGTTGAGATTTTTTTACTCTAATGGATGGTAGCCTTGTTATTCAGGAAGGTAGTTCGTTGTTGAGTTTTTGTTAATCCATTGGATGGTAGCCTTGTCATTATGGAAGGTAAATCGTTGTTGACATTTTGTTACACCAATGAATGGTAGCGTTATCCTTAAGGAAGGTAGTTCATTGTTTAGATTTTGTTACTCCATTGGATGGTAGCCTTGTCATTACAGAAGGTAGTTCGTTAGTGGGATTTTGTTACTCTAATGGATGGTAGCCTTTTCATTATGAAAGCTAGTTCGTTGTTGATATTTTGTTACTCTAATGGATGGTAGCCTTGTCATTATGGAAGGTAGTTCGTTGTTGAGATTTTGTTACTCAAATGGATGGTAGCCTTGTCATTACGGAATCTAGTTCTTTGTTGAGATTTTGTTACTCTAATGGATGGTAGCCTTGTCATTATGGAAGGTAGTTTGTTGTTGGGATTTTGTTACTCAAATGGATGGTAGCTTTGTCATTATGAAAGGTAGTTCGTTGTTGATATTTTCAAACTCCAATGGATGGTAGCCTTGTCATTAATGAAGGTAGTTCGTTGTTGAGAATTTATTACTCCATTAGATGGTAGACTTGTCATTATGGAAGGTAGTTCATTGTTGTGATTTTGTTACTCCAATGGATGGTATCCTTGTCATTATGGAATGTAGTTTGTTGTTGAGATTTGGTTACTCTAATAGATGGTAAGTTTTTCATTACGGAAGGTAGTTTATTGTTGAGTTTTTGTTACTCTAATAGATGGTAGCCTTTCCATTATGGAAGGTAAAACGTTGTTGACATTTTGTTACTCCAATGGATGGTAGCGATGTCCTTAAGGAAGGTAGTTCGTTGTTGAGATTTTGTTACTCCATTGGACGTTAGCCTTGTCATTACGGAAGATAGTTCGTTTGTGGGATTTTGTTACTCTAATGGATGGTAGCCTTGTTATTACAGAAGATAGTTCGTCGTTTAGATTTTGTTATTCCTTTGGATGGTAGCCTTGTCATTATGGAAGGTAAATCGTTGTTGACATTTTGTTACTCCAATGGATGGTAGAGATGTCCTTAAGGAAGTTAGTTTGTTGTTGAGATTTTTTTACTCTAATAGATGGTAACCTTGTCATTATGGAAGGTAGTTCGTTGTTGGGATTTTGTTACTCTTATGGATGGTAGCCTTGTGATTATGGAAGCTAATTCATTGTTGGGATTTTTTTAATTTTAATGGATGGTAGCCTTGTCATTATGGAAGGTTGTTCATTGTTGAGATTTTGTTACTCCAATGGATGGTAGCCTTGTAATTACGGAAGGTTGTTCGTTGTTGAGATTTTGTTACCGCAATGGATGGTAGCCTTGTCATTACGGAAGGTAGTTCATTGTTGAGATTTTGTTACCGCAATGGATGGTAGCCTTGTCATTATGGAAGGTAGTTCGTTGTTGAGATTTTGTTACTCCATTGGATGGTAGCCTTCTCATTATGGAAGGTAAATTGTTGATGAGATTTTGTTACTCCAATGGATGGTAGCGTTGTCCTTACGGAAGGTAGTTGGTTGTTGAGATTTTGTTACTCTAATGGGTGGTAGGCTTGTCATTATGGAAGGTAGTTCATTGTTGGGATTTTTTTACTCTAATGGCTGGTAGCCTTGTCATTATGGAAGGTAGTTCATTGTTGAGATTTTGTTACTCTAATGGATGGTAGCCTTGTCATTACGGAAGGTAATTCATTGTTGAGATTTTGTTACTCCATTGGATGGTAGCCTTGTCATTATGGAAGGTAAATCATTGTTGACATTTTGTTACTCCAATGGATGGTAGCGATGTCCTTATGGAAGGTAGTTCGTTGTTAACTTTTGTTACTCCATTGGATGGTAGCCTTGTCATTACGGAAGGTAGTTGGTTTGTTGGATTTTGTTACTCTAATGGATGGTAGCCTTGTAATTACGAAAGCTAGTTCGTTGTTAAGATTTTGTTACTTCATTGGATGGTAGCCTTGTCATTACGGGAGGTAAATCGTTGTTGACATTTTGTTACACCAATGAATGGTAGCGATGTCCTTAAGGAAGGTAGTTCATTGTTTATATTTTGTTACTCTATTGGATGGTAGACTTGTCATTACGGAAGGTATTTCGTCAGTGGGATTTTGTTACTCTAATGGATGTTAGCCTTGTCATTACGGAAGCTAGCTCGTTGTTGAGATTTTGTTACTCTAATGGATGGTAGCCTTGTCATTATGGAACGTAGTTCGTTGTTGGGATTTTGTTACTCAAATGGATGGTAGCTTTGTCATTATGAAAGGTAGTTTGTTGTTGATATTTTCATACACCAATGGATGGTAGCCTTGTCATTAATGAAGGTAGTTCGCTGTTGGGAATTTATTACTGCATTGGATGGTAGACTTGTCATTATGGAAGGTAGTTCATTGTTGAGATTTTGTTATTCCATTGGATGGTAGCCTTGTCATTATGGAAGGTAAATCGTTGTTGACATTTTGTTACTCCAATGGATGGTAGAGATGTCCTTAAGGAAGTTAGTTCGTTGTTGAGATTTTTTTACTCTAATAGATGGTAGCCTTGTCATTATGGAATGTAGTTTGTTGTTGAGATTTGGTTACTCTAATGGATGGTAGCTTTGTCATTACGGAAGGTAGTTTATTGTTGGGTTTTTGTTACTCTAATAGATGGTAGCCTTTCCAATATGGAAGGTAAAACATTGTTGACATTTTGTTACTCCAATGGATGGTAGCGATGTCCTTAAGGAAGGTAGTTCGTTGTTGAGATTTTGTTACTCCATTGGACTTTAGCCTTGTCATTACGGAAGATAGTTCGTTTGTGGGATTTTGTTACTCTAATGGATGGTAGCCTTGTTATTACGGAAGATAGTTCTCCATTTAGATTTTGTTATTCCATTGGATGGTAGCCTTGTCATTATGGAAGGTAAATCGTTGTTGACATTTTGGTACTCCAATGGATGGTAGAGATGTCCTTAAGGAAGTTAGTTCGTTGTTGAGATTTTTTTACTCTAATAGATGGTAGCCTTGTCATTATGGAATGTAGTTTGTTGTTGAGATTTGGTTACTCTAATGGATGGTAGCTTTGTCATTACGGAAGTTAGTTTATTGTTGGGTTTTTGTTACTCTAATAGATGGTAGCCTTTCCATTATGGAAGGTAAAACGTTGTTGACATTTTGTTACTCCAATGGATGGTAGCGATGTCCTTAAGTAAGGTAGTTCGTTGTTGAGATTTTGTTACTCCATTGGACGTTAGCCTTGTCATTACGGAAGATAGTTTGTTTGTGGGATTTTGTTACTCTAATGGATGGTAGCCTTGTTATTACGGAAGATAGTTCGTCGTTTAGATTTTGTTATTCCATTGGATGGTAGCCTTATCATTATGGAAGGTAAATCGTTGTTGACATTTTGTTACTCCAATGGATGGTAGAGATGTCCTTAAGGAAGTTAGTTCGTTGTTGAGATTTTTTTACTCTAATAGATGGTAGCCTTGTCATTATGGAAGGTAGTTCGTTGTTGGGATTTTGTTACTCTTATGGATGGTAGCCTTGTCATTATGGAAGCTAATTCATTGTTGGGATTTTTTTTATTTTAATAGATGGTAGCCTTGTCATTATGGAAGGTTGTTCGTTGTTGAGATTTTGTTACTCCAACGGATGGTAGCCTTGTAATTACGGAAGGTAGTTCGTTGTTGAGATTTTGTTACCGCAATGGATGGTAGCCTTGTCATTACGGAAGGTAGTTCGTTGTTGAGATTTTGTTACCGCAATGGATGGTAGCCTTGTCATTATGGAAGGTAGTTCATTGTTGAGATTTTCTTACTCCATTGGATGGTAGCCTTCTCATTATGAAAGGTAAATTGTTGATGAGATTTTGTTACTCCAATGGATGGTAGCGTTGTCCTTACGGAAGGTAGTTGGTTGTTGAGATTTTGGTACTCTAATGGGTGGTAGGCTTGTCATTATGGAAGGTAGTTCATTGTTGGGATTTTTTTTACTCTAATGGCTGGTAGCCTTGTCATTATGGAAGGTAGTTCATTGTTGAGATTTTGTTACTCTAATGGATGGTAGCCTTGTCATTACGGAAGGTAGTTCATTGTTGAGATTTTGTTACTCCATTGGATGGTAGCCTTGTCATTACGGAAGGTAAATCGTTGTTGACATTTTGTTACTCCAATGGATGGTAGCGATGTCCTTATGGAAGGTAGTTCGTTGTTGAGTTTTGTTACTCCATTGGATGGTAGCCTTGTCATTACGAAAGGTAGTTTGTTTGTGGGATTTTGTTACTCTAATGGATGGTAGCCTTGTAATTACGAAAGCTAGTTCGTTGTTAAGATTTTGTTACTTCATTGGATGGTAGCCTTGTCATTATGGAAGGTAAATCGTTGTTGACATTTTGTTACACCAATGAATGGTAGCGATGTCCTTAAGGAAGGTAGTTCGTTGTTTATATTTTGTTACTATATTGGATGGTAGACTTGTCATTACGGAAGGAAGTTCGTTAGTGGGATTTTGTTACTCTAATGGATGTTAGCCTTGTCATTACGGAAGCTAGCTCGTTGTTGAGATTTTGTTACTCAAATGGATTGTAGCCTTGTCATTATGGAACGTAGTTCGTTGTTGGGATTTTGTTACTCAAATGGATGGTAGCTTTGTCATTGTGAAAGGTAGTTCGTTGTTGATATTTTCATACTCCAATGGATGGTAGCCTTGTCATTAATGAAGGTAGTTCGTTGTTGAGAATTTATTACTGCATTGGATGGTAGACTTGTCATTATGGAAGGTAGTTCATTGTTGAGATTTTGTTATTCCATTGGATGGTAGCCTTGTCATTATGGAAGGTAAATCGTTGTTGACATTTTGTTACTCCAATGGATGGTAGAGATGTCCTTAAGGAAGTTAGTTCGTTGTTGAGATTTTTTTACTCTAATAGATGGTAGCCTTGTCATTATGGAATGTAGTTTGTTGTTGAGATTTGGTTACTCTAATGGATGGTAGCTTTGTCATTATGGAAGGTAGTTTATTGTTGGGTTTTTGTTACTCTAATAGATGGTAGCCTTTCCATTATGGAAGGTAAAACGTTGTTGACATTTTGTTACTCCAATGGATGGTAGCGATGTCCTTAAGGAAGGTAGTTCGTTGTTGAGATTTTGTTACTCCATTGGACGTTAGCCTTGTCATTACGGAAGATAGTTCGTTTGTGGGATTTTGTTACTCTAATGGATGGTAGCCTTGTTATTACGGAAGATATTTCGTCGTTTAGATTTTGTTATTCCATTGGATGGTAGCCTTGTCATTATGGAAGGTAAATCGTTGTTGACATTTTGTTACTCCAATGGATGGTAGAGATGTCCTTAAGGAAGTTAGTTCGTTGTTGAGATTTTTTTACTCTAATAGATGGTAGCCTTGTCATTATGGAATGTAGTTTGCTGTTGAGATTTGGTTACTCTAATGGATGGTAGCTTTGTCATTACGGAAGGTAGTTTATTGTTGGGTTTTTGTTACTCTAATAGATGGTAGCCTTTCCATTATGGAAGGTTAAACGTTGTTGACATTTTGTTACTCCAATGGATGGTAGCGATGTCCTTAAGGAAGGTAGTTCGTTGTTGAGATTTTGTTACTCCATTGGACGTTAGCCTTGTCATTACGGAAGATAGTTCGTTTGTGGGATTTTGTTACTCTAATGGATGGTAGACTTGTTATTACGGAAGATAGTTCGTCGTTTAGATTTTGTTATTCCATTGGATGGTAGCCTTGTCATTATGGAAGGTAAATCGTTGTTGACATTTTGTTACTCCAATGGATGGTAGAGATGTCCTTAAGGAAGTTAGTTCGTTGTTGAGATTTTTTTACTCTAATAGATGGTAGCCTTGTCATTATGGAATGTAGTTTATTGTTGAGATTTGGTTACTCTAATGGATGGTAGCTTTGTCATTACGGAAGATAGTTTATTGTTGTGTTTTTGTTACTCTAATAGATGGTAGCCTTTCCATTATGGAAGGTAAAACGCTGTTAACATTTTGTTACTCCAATGGATGGTAGCGATGTCCTTAAGGAAGGTAGTTCGTTGTTGAGATTTTGTTACTTCATTGGACGTTAGCCTTGTCATTAGGGAAGATAGTTCGTTTGTGGGATTTTGTTACTCTAATGGATGGTAGCCTTGTTATTATGGAAGATAGTTCGTCGTTTAGATTTTGTTATTCCATTGGATGGTAGCCTTGTCATTATGGAAGGTAAATCGTTATTGACATTTTGTTACACCAATGAATGGTAGCGATGTCCTTAAGGAAGGTAGTTCGTTGTTTATATTTTGTTACTATATTGGATGGTAGACTTGTCATTACGGAAGGTAGTTCGTCAGTGGGATTTTGTTACTCTAATGGATGTTAGCCTTGTCATTACGGAAGCTAGCTCGTTGTTGAGATTTTGTTACTCTAATGGATGGTAGCCTTGTCATTATGGAAAGTAGTTCGTTATTGGGATTTTGTAACTCAAATGGATGGTAGCTTTGTCATTTTGAAAGGTAGTTCGTTGTTGATATTTTCATACTCCAATGGATGGTAGCCTTGTCATTAATGAAGGTAGTTCGCTGTTGAGAATTTATTACTGCATTCGATGGTAGACTTGTCATTATGGAAGGTAGTTCATTGTTGAGATTTTGTTATTCCATTGGATGGTAGCCTTGTCATTATGGAAGGTAAATCGTTGTTGACATTTTGTTACTCCAATGGATGGTAGAGATGTCCTTAAGGAAGTTAGTTCGTTGTTGAGATTTTTTTACTCTAATAGATGGTAGCCTTGTCATTATGGAATGTAGTTTGTTGTTGAGATTTGGTTACTCTAATGGATGGTAGCTTTGTCATTACGGAAGGTAGTTTATTGTTGGGTTTTTGTTACTCTAATAGATGGTAGCCTTTCCATTATGGAAGGTAAAACGTTGTTGACATTTTGTTACTCCAATGGATGGTAGTGATGTCCTTAAGGAAGGTAGTTCGTTGTTGAGATTTTGTTACACCATTGGACGTTAGCCTTGTCATTACGGAAGATAGTTCGTTTGTGGGATTTTGTTACTCTAATGGATGGTAGCCTTGTTATTACGGAAGATAGTTCGTCGTTTAGATTTTGTTATTCCATTGGATGGTAGCCTTGTCATTATGGAAGGTAAATCGTTATTGACATTTTGTTACTCCAATGGATGGTAGAGATGTCCTTAAGGAAGTTAGTTCGTTGTTGAGAGTTTTTTACTCTAATAGATGGTAGCCTTGTCAATATGGAAGGTAGTTCGTTGTTGGGATTTTGTTACTCTTATGGATGGTAGCCTTGTAATTATGGAAGCTAATTCATTGTTGGGATTTTATTTTATTTTAATGGATGGTAGCCTTGTCATTATGGAAGGTTGTTCGTTGTTGAGATTTTGTTACTCCAATGGATGGTAGCCTTGTCATTATGGAAGGTTGTTCGTTGTTGAGATTTTGTTACTCCAATGGATGGTAGCCTTGTCATTACGGAAGGTAGTTCGTTGTTGAGATTTTGTTACCGCAATGGATGGTAGCCTTGTCATTATGGAAGGTAGTTCGTTGTTGAGATTTTGTTACTCCATTGGATGGTAGCCTTGTCATTATGGAAGGTAAATTGTTGATGAGATTTTGTTACTCCAATGGATGGTAGCGTTGTCCTTACGGAAGGTAGTTGGTTGTTGAGATTTTGTTACTCTAATGGGTGGTAGGCTTGTCATTATGGAAGGTAGTTCATTGTTGGGATTTTTTACTCTAATGGCTGGTAGCCTTGTCATTATGGAAGGTAGTTCATTGTTGAGATTTTGTTACTGTAATGGATGGTAGCCTTATCATTACGGAAGGTAGTTCATTGTTGAGATTTTGTTACTCCATTGGATGGTAGCCTTGTCATTATGGAAGGTAAATCGTTGTTGACATTTTGTTACTCCAATGGATGGTAGCGATGTCCTTATGGAAGGTAGTTCGTTGTTGAGTTTTGTTACTCCATTGGATGGTAGCCTTGTCATTACGGAAGGTAGTTTGTTTGTGTTATTTTGTTACTCTAATGGATGGTAGCCTTGTAATTACGAAAGCTAGTTCGTTGTTAAGATTTTGTTACTTCATTGGATGGTATCCTTGTCATTATGGAAGGTAAATCGTTGTTGACATTTTGTTACACCAATAAATGGTAGCGATGTCCTTAAGGAAGGTAGTTCGTTGTTTATATTTTGTTACTATTGGATGGTAGACTTGTCATTACGGAAGGTAGTTCGTCAGTGGGATTTTGTTACTCTAATGGATGTTAGCCTTGTCATTACGGAAGCTAGCTCGTTGTTGAGATTTTGTTACTCTAATGGATGGTAGCCTTGTCATTATGGAAAGTAGTTCGTTATTGGGATTTTGTAACTCAAATGGATGGTAGCTTTGTCATTTTGAAAGGTAGCTCGTTGTTGATATTTTCATACTCCAATGGATGGTAGCCTTGTCATTAATGAAGGTAGTTCGCTGTTGAGAATTTATTACTGCATTCGATGGTAGACTTGTCATTATGGAAGGTAGTTCATTGTTGAGATTTTGTTATTCCATTGGATGGTAGCCTTGTCATTATGGAAGGTAAATCGTTGTTGACATTTTGTTACTCCAATGGATGGTAGAGATGTCCTTAAGGAAGTTAGTTCGTTGTTGAGATTTTTTTACTCTAATAGATGGTAGCCTTGTCATTATGGAATGTATTTTGTTGTTGAGATTTGGTTACTCTAATGGATGGTGGCTTTGTCATTACGGAAGGTAGTTTTTTGTTGGGTTTTTGTTACACTAATAGATGGTAGCCTTTCCATTATGGAAGGTAAAACGTTGTTGACATTTTGTTACTCCAATGGATGGTAGTGATGTCCTTAAGGAAGGTAGTTCGTTGTTGATATTTTGTTACTCCATTGGACGTTAGCCTTGTCATTACGGAAGATAGTTCGTTTGTGGGATTTTGTTACTCTAATGGATGGTAGCCTTGTTATTACGGAAGATAGTTCGTCGTTTAGATTTTGTTATTCCATTGGATGGTAGCCTTGTCATTATTGAAGGTAAATCGTTATTGACATTTTGTTACTCCAATGGATGGTAGAGATGTCCTTAAGGAAGTTAGTTCGTTGTTGAGAGTTTTTTACTCTAATAGATGGTAGCCTTGTCATTATGGAAGGTAGTTCGTTGTTGGGATTTTGTTACTCTTATGGATGGTAGCCTTGTCATTATGGAAGCTAATTCATTGTTGGGATTTTATTTTATTTTAATGGATGGTAGCCTTGTCATTATGGAAGGTTGTTCGTTGTTTAGATTTTGTTACTCCAATGGATGGTAGCCTTGTCATTACGGAAGGTAGTTCGTTGTTGAGATTTTGTTACCGCAATGGATGGTAGCCTTGTCATTACGGAAGGTAGTTCGTTGTTGAGATTTTGTTACCGCAATGGATGGTAGCCTTGTCATTATGGAAGGTAGTTCGTTGTTGAGATTTTGTTACTCCATTGGATGGTAGCCTTGTCATTATGGAAGGTAAATTGTTGATGAGATTTTGTTACTCCAATGGATGGTAGCGTTGTCCTTACGGAAGGTAGTTGGTTGTAGAGATTTTGTTACTCTAATGGGTGGTAGGCTTGTCATTATGGAAGGTAGTTCATTGTTGGGATTTTTTTTACTCTAATGGCTGGTAGCCTTGTCATTATGGAAGGTAGTTCATTGTTGAGATTTTGTTACTCTAATGGATGGTAGCCTTGTCATTATGGAAGGTAGTTCATTGTTGAGATTTTGTTACTCCATTGGATGGTAGCCTTGTCATTATGGAAGGTAAATCGTTGTTGACATTTTGTTACTCCAATGGATGGTAGCGATGTCCTTATGGAAGGTAGTTCGTTGTTGAGTTTTGTTACTCCATTGGATGGTAGCCTTGTCATTACGGAAGGTAGCTTGTTTGTGGGATTTTGTTAATCTAATGGATGGTAGCCTTCTAATTACGAAAGCTAGTACGTTGTTAAGATTTTGTTACTTCATTGGATGTTAGCCTTGTCATTATGGAAGGTAAATCGTTGTTGACATTTTGTTACACCAATGAATGGTAGCGATGTCCTTAAGGAAGGTAGTTCGTTGTTTATATTTTGTTACTCTATTGGATGGTAGACTTGTCATTACGGAAGGTACTTCGTTAGTGGGAATTTGTTACTCTAATGGATGTTAGCCTTGTCATTACGGAAGCTAGCTTGTTGTTGAGATTTTGTTACTCTAATGGATGGTAGCCTTGTCATTATGGAACGTAGCTCGTTGTTGGGATTTTGTTACTCAAATGGATGGTAGCTTTGTCATTATGAAAGGTAGTTCGTTGTTGATATTTTCATACTCCAATGGATGGTAGCCTTGTCATTAATGAAGGTAGTTCGCTGTTGAGAATTTATTATTGCATTGGATGGTAGACTTGTCATTATGGAAGGTAGTTCATTGTTGAGATTTTGTTATTCCATTGGATGGTATCCTTGTCATTATGGAAGGTAAATCGTTGTTGACATTTTGTTACTCCAATGGATGGTAGAGATGTCCTTAAGGAAGTTAGTTCGTTGTTGAGATTTTTTTACTCTAATAGATGGTAGCCTTGTCATTATGGAATGTAGTTTGTTGTTGAGATTTGGTTACTCTAATGGATGGTAGCTTTGTCATTACGGAAGGTAGTTTATTGTTGGGTTTTTGTTACTCTAATAGATGGTAGCCTTTCCATTATGGAAGGTAAAACGTTGTTGACATTTTGTTACTCCAATGGATGGTAGCGATGTCCTTAAGGAAGGTAGTTCGTTGTTGAGATTTTGTTACTCCATTGGACGTTAGCCTTGTCATTACGGAAGATAGTTCGTTTGTGGGATTTTGTTACTCTAATGGATGGTAGCCTTGTTATTACGGAAGATAGTTCGTCGTTTAGATTTTGTTATTCCATTGGATGGTAGCCTTGTCATTATGGAAGGTAAATCGTTGTTGACATTTTGTTACTCCAATGGATGGTAGAGATGTCCTTAAGGAAGTTAGTTCGTTGTTGAGATTTTTTTACTCTAATAGATGGTAGCCTTGTCATTATGGAAGGTAGTTCGTTGTTGGGATTTTGTTACTCTTATGGATGGTAGCCTTGTCATTATGGAAGGTAATTCATTGTTGGGATTTTTTTTATTTTAATGGATAGTAGCCTTGTCATTATGGAAGGTTGTTCGTTGTTGAGATTTTGTTACTCCAATGGATGGTAGCCTTGTCATTACGGAAGGTAGTTCGTTGTTGAGACTTTGTTACCGCAATGGATGGTAGCCTCGTCATTACGGAAGGTAGTTCGTTGTTGAGATTTTGTTACCGCAATGGATAGTAGCCTTGTCATTATGGAAGGTAGTTCGTTGTTGAGATTTTGTTACTCCATTGGATGGTAGCCTTGTCATTATGGAAGGTAAATTGTTGATTAGATTTTGTTACTCCAATGGATGGTAGCGTTGTCCTTACGGAAGGTAGTTGGTTGTTGAGATTTTGTTACTCTAATGGGTGGTAGGCTTGTCATTATGGAAGGTAGTTCATTGTTGGGATTGTTTTACTCTAATGGCTGGTAGCCTTGTCATTATGGAAGGTAGTTCATTGTTGAGATTTTGTTACTCTAATGGATGGTAGCCTTGTCATTACGGAAGGTAGTTCGTTGGTGGGATTTTTTTACCCTAATGGCTGGTAGCCTTGTCATTATGGAAGGTAGTTCATTGTTGAGATTTTGTTACTCTAATGGATGGTAGCCTTGTAATTACGAAAGCTAGTTCATTGTTAAGATTTTGTTACTTCATTGGATGGTAGCCTTATCATTATGGAAGGTAAATCGTTGTTGACATTTTGTTACACCAATGAATGGTAGTGATGTCCTTAAGGAAGGTAGTTCGTTGTTTATATTTTGTTACTCTATTGGATGGTAGCCTTGTCATTACAGAAGGTAGTTCGTCAGTGGGATTTTGGTACTCTAATGGATGTTAGCCTTGTCATTACGGGAGCTAGCTTGTTGTTGAGATTTTGTTACTCTAATGGATGGTAGCCTTGTCATTATGCAACGTAGTTCGTTGTTGGGATTTTGTTACTCAAATGGATGGTAGCTTTGTCATTATGAAAGGTAGTTCGTTGTTGATATTTTCATACTCCAATGGATGGTAGCCTTGTCATTAATGAAGGGAGTTCGTTGTTGAGAATTTATTACTGCATTGGATGGTAGACTTGTCATTATGGAAGGTAGTTCATTGTTGAGATTTTTTTATTCCATTGGATGGTAGCCTTGTCATTATGGAAGGTAAATCGTTGTTGTCATTTTGTTACTCCAATGGATGGTAGAGATGTCCTTAAGGAAGTTAGTTCGTTGTTGAGATTTTTTTACTCTAATAGATGGTAGCCTTGTCATTATGGAAGGTAGTTCGTTGTTGGGATTTTGTTACTCAAATGAATGGTAGCCTTGTCATTATGGAAGGTAGTTTGTTGTTGGGATTTTGTTACTCTTATGGATGGTAGCCTTGTCATTATGGAAGCTAATTCATTGTTGGAATTTTATTTTATTTTAATGGATGGTAGCCTTGTCATTATGGAAGGTTGTTCGTTGTTGAGATTTTGTTACTCCAATGGATGGTAGCCTTGTCATTACGGAAGGTAGTTTGTTGTTGAGATTTTGTTACCGCAATGGATGGTAGCCTTGTCATTATGGAAGGTAGTTCATTGTTGAGATTTTGTTACTCCATTGGATGGTAGCCTTGTCATTATGGAAGGTAAATTGTTGATGAGATTTTGTTACTCCAATGGATGGTAGCGTTGTCCTTACGGTAGGTAGTTCGTTGTTGAGATTTTGTTATCTAATGGGTGGTAGGCTTGTCATTATGGAAGGTAGTTCATTGTTGGGATTTTTTTACTCTAATGGCTGGTATCCTTGTCATTACGGAAGGTAGTTCATTGTTGAGATTTTGTTACTCTAATGGATGGTAGCCTTGTCATTACGGAAGGTAGTTTGTTTGTGGGATTTTGTTACTCTAATGGATGGTAGCCTTGTAATTACGAAAGCTAGTTCGTTGTTAAGATTTTGTTACTCCATTGGTTTGTAGCGTTGTCATTATGAAAGGTAAATCATTGTTGACATTTTGTTACACCAATGAATGGTAGCGATGTACTTAAGGAAGGTAGTTCGTTGTTTATATTTTGTTACTCTATTGGATGGTAGCCTTGTCATTACGGAAGGTAGTTCGTCAGTGGGATTTTGTTACTCTAATGGATTTTAGCCTTGTCATTACGGAAGCTAGCTCGTTGTTGAGATTTTGTTACTCTAATTGATGGTAGCCTTGTCATTATGGAACGTAGTTCGTTGTTGGGATTTTGTTACTCAAATGGATGGTAGCTTTGTCATTATGAAAGGTAGTTCGTTGTTGATATTTTCATACTCCAATGGATGGTAGCCTTGACATTAATGAAGGTAGTTTGTTGTTGAGAATTTATTACTCCATTGGATGGTAGACTTGTCATTATGGAAGGTAGTTCATTGTTGAGATTTTGTTTTTCCACTGGATGGTAGCCTTGACATTATGGAAGGTAAATCGTTGTTGACATTTTGTTACTCCAATGGATGGTAGAGATGTCCTTAAGGAAGTTAGTTCGTTGTTGAGATTTTTTTACTCTAATAGATGGTAGCCTTGTCATTATGGAAGGTTGTTCATTGTTGGTATTTTGTTACTCTAATGGATGGTAGCCTTGTCATTACGGAAGGTAGTTTGTTTGTGGGATTTTGTTACTCTATTGGATGGTAGTCTTGTAATTACGAAAGCTAGTTCGTTGTTAAGATTTTGTTACTCCATTGGTTGGTAGCCTTGTCATTATGGAAGGTAAATCATTGTTGACATTTTGTTACACCAATGAATGGTAGCGATGTACTTAAGGAAGGTAGTTCGTTGTTTATATTTTGTTACTCTATTGGATGGTAGCCTTCTCATTACGGAAGGTAGTTCGTCAGTGGGATTTTGTTACTCTAATGGATTTTAGCCTTGTCATTACGGAAGCTAGCTCGTTGTTGAGATTTTGTTACTCTAATGGATGGTAGCCTTGTCATTATGGAACGTAGTTCGTTGTTGGGATTTTGTTACTCAAATGGATGGTAGCTTTGTCATTATGAAAGGTAGTTCGTTGTTGATATTTTCATACTCCAATGGGTGGTAGCCTTGTCATTAATGAAGGTAGTTCGCTGTTGAGAATTTATTACTCCATTGGATGGTAGACTTGTCATTATGGAAGGTAGTTCATTGTTGAGATTTTGTTTTTCCATTGGATGGTAGCCTTGTCATTATGGAAGGTAAATCGTTGTTGACATTTAGTTACTCCAATGGATGGTAGAGATGTCCTTAAGGAAGTTAGTTCGTTGTTGAGATTTTTTTACTCTAATAGATGGTAGCCTTGTCATTATGGAAGGTTGTTCGTTGTTGGGATTTTGTTACTCTAATGGATGGTAGCCTTGTCATTATGGAAGGTAGTTTGTTGTTGAGATTTTGTTACTCTTATGGATGGTAGCCTTGTCATTATGGAAGCTAATTCAGTTTTGGGATTTTTTTTATTTTAATGGATGGTAGCCTTGTCATTATGGAAGGTTGTTCGTTGTTGAGATTTTGTTACTCCAATGGAAGGTAGCCTTGTCATTACGGAAGGTAGTTCGTTGTTGAGATTTTGTTACCGCAATGGATGGTAGCCTTGTCATTATGGAAGGTAGTTCGTTGTTGAGATTTTGTTACTCCAATGGATGATAGCCTTGTCATTATGGAAGGTAAATTGTTGATGAGATTTTGTTACTCCAATGGATGGTAGCGTTGTCCTTACGGAAGGTAGTTCGTTGTTGAGATTTTGTTACTCTAATGGGTGGTAGGCTTGTCATTATGGAAGGTAGTTCATTGTTGGGATTTTTTTTACTCTAATGGCTGGTAGCTTTGTCATTATGGAAGGTAGTTCATTGTTGAGATTTTGTTACTCTAATGGATGGTAGCCTTGTCATTATGGAAGGTAGTTCGTTGTTGAGATTTTGTTACTCCATTGGATGGTAGCCTTGTCATTATGGAAGGTAAATCGTTTTTGACATTTTGTTACTCCAATGGATGGTAGCGATGTCCTCATGGAAGGTAGTTCGTTGTTGAGTTTTGTTACTCCATTGGATGGTAGCCTTGTCATTACGGAAGGTAGTTTGTTTGTGGGATTTTGTTACTCTAATGGATGGTAGCCTTGTAATTATGAAAGTTATTTCGTTGTTAAGATTTTGTTACTCCATTGGATGGTAGCCTTGTCATTATGGAAGGTAAATCGTTGTTGACATTTTTTACACCAATGAATGGTAGCGATGTCCTTAAGGAAGGTAGTTCGTTGTTTATATTTTGTTACTCTATTGGATGGTAGCCTTGTCATTACGGAAGGTAGTTCGTTAGTGGGATTTTGTTACTCTATTGGATGTTAGCCTTGTCATTACGGAAGCTAGCTCGTTGTTGAGATTTTGTTACTCTAATGGATGTTAGCCATGTCATTACGGAAGCTAGCTCGTTGTTGAGATTTTGTTACTCTAATGGATGGTAGCCTTGTCATTATGGAAGCTAATTCATTGTTGGGATTTTTTTTATTTTAATGGATGGTAGCCTTGTCATTATGGAAGGTTGTTCGTTGTTGAGATTTTGTTACTCCAATGGATGGTAGCCTTGTCATTACGGAAGGTAGTTCATTGTTGAGATTTTGTTACCGCAATGGATGGTAGCCTTGTCAATATGGAAGGTAGTTCGTTGTTGAGATTTTGTTATTCCATTGGATGGTAGCCTTGTCATTATGGAAGGTAAATCGTTGTTGACATTTTGTTACTCCAATGGATGGTAGAGATGTCCTTAAGGAAGTTAGTTCGTTGTTGAGATTTTTTACTCTAATAGATGGTAGCCTTGTCATTATGGAATGTAGTTTGTTGTTGAGATTTGGTTACTCTAATGGATGGTAGCTTTGTCATTACGTAAGGTAGGTTATTGTTGGGTTTTTGATACTCTAATAGATGGTAGCCTTTCCATTATGGAAGGTAAAACATTTTGACATTTTGTTACTCCAATGGATGGTAGCGATGTCCTTAAGGAAGGTAGTTCGTTGTTGAGATTTTGTTACTCCATTAGACGTTAGCCTTGTCATTATGGAAGATAGTTCGTTTGTGGGATTTTGTTACTCTAATGGATGGTAGCCTTGTTATTACGGAAGATAGTTCGTCGTTTAGATTTTGTTATTCCATTGGATGGTAGCCTTGTCATTATGGAAGGTAAATCGTTGTTAACATTTTGTTACTCCAATGGATGGTAGAGATGTCCTTAAGGAAGTTAGTTCGTTGTTGAGATTTTTTTACTCTAATAGATGGTAGCCTTGTCATTATGGAAGGTAGTTCGTTGTTGGGATTTTGTTACTCTTATGGATGGTAGCCTTGTCATTATGGAAGGTAATTCATTGTTGGGATTTTTTTTATTTTAATGGATAGTAGCCTTGTCATTATGGAAGGTTGTTCGTTGTTGAGATTTTGTTACTCCAATGGATGGTAGCCTTGTCATTACGGAAGGTAGTTCGTTGTTGAGACTTTGTTACCGCAATGGATGGTAGCCTCGTCATTACGGAAGGTAGTTCGTTGTTGAGATTTTGTTACCGCAATGGATAGTAGCCTTGTCATTATGGAAGGTAGTTCGTTGTTGAGATTTTGTTAATCCATTGGATGGTAGCCTTGTCATTATGGAAGGTAAATTGTTGATTAGATTTTGTTACTCCAATGGATGGTAGCGTTGTCCTTACGGAAGGTAGTTGGTTGTTGAGATTTTGTTACTCTAATGGGTGGTAGGCTTGTCATTATGGAAGGTAGTTCATTGTTGGGATTGTTTTACTCTAATGGCTGGTAGCCTTGTCATTATGGAAGGTAGTTCATTGTTGAGATTTTGTTACTCTAATGGATGGTAGCCTTGTCATTACGGAAGGTAGTTCGTTGGTGGGATTTTTTTACCCTAATGGCTGGTAGCCTTGACATTATGGAAGGTAGTTCATTGTTGAGATTTTGTTACTCTAATGGATGGTAGCCTTGTAATTACGAAAGCTAGTTCATTGTTAAGATTTTGTTACTTCATTGGATGGTAGCCTTATCATTATGGAAGGTAAATCGTTGTTGACATTTTGTTACACCAATGAATGGTAGTGATGTCCTTAAGGAAGGTAGTTCGTTGTTTATATTTTGTTACTCTATTGGATGGTAGCCTTGTCATTACAGAAGGTAGTTCGTCAGTGGGATTTTGGTACTCTAATGGATGTTAGCCTTGTCATTACGGGAGCTAGCTTGTTGTTGAGATTTTGTTACTCTAATGGATGGTAGCCTTGTCATTATGCAACGTAGTTCGTTGTTGGGATTTTGTTACTCAAATGGATGGTAGCTTTGTCATTATGAAAGGTAGTTCGTTGTTGATATTTTCATACTCCAATGGATGGTAGCCTTGTCATTAATGAAGGGAGTTCGTTGTTGAGAATTTATTACTGCATTGGATGGTAGACTTGTCATTATGGAAGGTAGTTCATTGTTGAGATTTTTTTATTCCATTGGATGGTAGCCTTGTCATTATGGAAGGTAAATCGTTGTTGACATTTTGTTACTCCAATGGATGGTAGAGATGTCCTTAAGGAAGTTAGTTCGTTGTTGAGATTTTTTTACTCTAATAGATGGTAGCCTTGTCATTATGGAATGTAGTTTGTTGTTGAGATTTGGTTACTCTAATGGATGGTAGCTTTGTCATTACGTAAGGTAGGTTATTGTTGGGTTTTTGATACTCTAATAGATGGTAGCCTTTCCATTATGGAAGGTAAAACATTTTGACATTTTGTTACTCCAATGGATGGTAGCGATGTCCTTAAGGAAGGTAGTTCGTTGTTGAGATTTTGTTACTCCATTAGACGTTAGCCTTGTCATTATGGAAGATAGTTCGTTTGTGGGATTTTGTTACTCTAATGGATGGTAGCCTTGTTATTACGGAAGATAGTTCGTCGTTTAGATTTTGTTATTCCATTGGATGGTAGCCTTGTCATTATGGAAGGTAAATCGTTGTTAACATTTTGTTACTCCAATGGATGGTAGAGATGTCCTTAAGGAAGTTAGTTCGTTGTTGAGATTTTTTTACTCTAATAGATGGTAGCCTTGTCATTATGGAAGGTAGTTCGTTGTTGGGATTTTGTTACTCTTATGGATGGTAGCCTTGTCATTATGGAAGGTAATTCATTGTTGGGATTTTTTTTATTTTAATGGATAGTAGCCTTGTCATTATGGAAGGTTGTTCGTTGTTGAGATTTTGTTACTCCAATGGATGGTAGCCTTGTCATTACGGAAGGTAGTTCGTTGTTGAGACTTTGTTACCGCAATGGATGGTAGCCTCGTCATTACGGAAGGTAGTTCGTTGTTGAGATTTTGTTACCGCAATGGATAGTAGCCTTGTCATTATGGAAGGTAGTTCGTTGTTGAGATTTTGTTACTCCATTGGATGGTAGCCTTGTCATTATGGAAGGTAAATTGTTGATTAGATTTTGTTACTCCAATGGATGGTAGCGTTGTCCTTACGGAAGGTAGTTGGTTGTTGAGATTTTGTTACTCTAATGGGTGGTAGGCTTGTCATTATGGAAGGTAGTTCATTGTTGGGATTGTTTTACTCTAATGGCTGGTAGCCTTGTCATTATGGAAGGTAGTTCATTGTTGAGATTTTGTTACTCTAATGGATGGTAGCCTTGTCATTACGGAAGGTAGTTCGTTGGTGGGATTTTTTTACCCTAATGGCTGGTAGCCTTGTCATTATGGAAGGTAGTTCATTGTTGAGATTTTGTTACTCTAATGGATGGTAGCCTTGTAATTATGAAAGCTAGTTCATTGTTAAGATTTTGTTACTTCATTGGATGGTAGCCTTATCATTATGGAAGGTAAATCGTTGTTGAAATTTTGTTACACCAATGAATGGTAGTGATGTCCTTAAGGAAGGTAGTTCGTTGTTTATATTTTGTTACTCTATTGGATGGTAGCCTTGTCATTACAGAAGGTAGTTCGTCAGTGGGATTTTGGTACTCTAATGGATGTTAGCCTTGTCATTACGGGAGCTAGCTTGTTGTTGAGATTTTGTTACTCTAATGGATGGTAGCCTTGTCATTATGCAACGTAGTTCGTTGTTGGGATTTTGTTACTCAAATGGATGGTAGCTTTGTCATTATGAAAGGTAGTTCGTTGTTGATATTTTCATACTCCAATGGATGGTAGCCTTGTCATTAATGAAGGGAGTTCGTTGTTGAGAATTTATTACTGCATTGGATGGTAGACTTGTCATTATGGAAGGTAGTTCATTGTTGAGATTTTTTTATTCCATTGGATGGTAGCCTTGTCATTATGGAAGGTAAATCGTTGTTGTCATTTTGTTACTCCAATGGATGGTAGAGATGTCCTTAAGGAAGTTAGTTCGTTGTTGAGATTTTTTTACTCTAATAGATGGTAGCCTTGTCATTATGGAAGGTAGTTCGTTGTTGGGATTTTGTTACTCAAATGAATGGTAGCCTTGTCATTATGGAAGGTAGTTTGTTGTTGGGATTTTGTTACTCTTATGGATGGTAGCCTTGTCATTATGGAAGCTAATTCATTGTTGGAATTTTATTTTATTTTAATGGATGGTAGCCTTGTCATTATGGAAGGTTGTTCGTTGTTGAGATTTTGTTACTCCAATGGATGGTAGCCTTGTCATTACGGAAGGTAGTTTGTTGTTGAGATTTTGTTACCGCAATGGATGGTAGCCTTGTCATTATGGAAGGTAGTTCATTGTTGAGATTTTGTTACTCCATTGGATGGTAGCCTTGTCATTATGGAAGGTAAATTGTTGATGAGATTTTGTTACTCCAATGGATGGTAGCGTTGTCCTTACGGTAGGTAGTTCGTTGTTGAGATTTTGTTATCTAATGGGTGGTAGGCTTGTCATTATGGAAGGTAGTTCATTGTTGGGATTTTTTTACTCTAATGGCTGGTATCCTTGTCATTACGGAAGGTAGTTCATTGTTGAGATTTTGTTACTCTAATGGATGGTAGCCTTGTCATTACGGAAGGTAGTTTGTTTGTGGGATTTTGTTACTCTAATGGATGGTAGCCTTGTAATTACGAAAGCTAGTTCGTTGTTAAGATTTTGTTACTCCATTGGTTTGTAGCGTTGTCATTATGAAAGGTAAATCATTGTTGACATTTTGTTACACCAATGAATGGTAGCGATGTACTTAAGGAAGGTAGTTCGTTGTTTATATTTTGTTACTCTATTGGATGGTAGCCTTGTCATTACGGAAGGTAGTTCGTCAGTGGGATTTTGTTACTCTAATGGATTTTAGCCTTGTCATTACGGAAGCTAGCTCGTTGTTGAGATTTTGTTACTCTAATTGATGGTAGCCTTGTCATTATGGAACGTAGTTCGTTGTTGGGATTTTGTTACTCAAATGGATGGTAGCTTTGTCATTATGAAAGGTAGTTCGTTGTTGATATTTTCATACTCCAATGGATGGTAGCCTTGACATTAATGAAGGTAGTTTGTTGTTGAGAATTTATTACTCCATTGGATGGTAGACTTGTCATTATGGAAGGTAGTTCATTGTTGAGATTTTGTTTTTCCACTGGATGGTAGCCTTGACATTATGGAAGGTAAATCGTTGTTGACATTTTGTTACTCCAATGGATGGTAGAGATGTCCTTAAGGAAGTTAGTTCGTTGTTGAGATTTTTTTACTCTAATAGATGGTAGCCTTGTCATTATGGAAGGTTGTTCATTGTTGGTATTTTGTTACTCTAATGGATGGTAGCCTTGTCATTACGGAAGGTAGTTTGTTTGTGGGATTTTGTTACTCTAATGGATGGTAGTCTTGTAATTACGAAAGCTAGTTCGTTGTTAAGATTTTGTTACTCCATTGGTTGGTAGCCTTGTCATTATGGAAGGTAAATCATTGTTGACATTTTGTTACACCAATGAATGGTAGCGATGTACTTAAGGAAGGTAGTTCGTTGTTTATATTTTGTTACTCTATTGGATGGTAGCCTTGTCATTACGGAAGGTAGTTCGTCAGTGGGATTTTGTTACTCTAATGGATTTTAGCCTTGTCATTACGGAAGCTAGCTCGTTGTTGAGATTTTGTTACTCTAATGGATGGTAGCCTTGTCATTATGGAACGTAGTTCGTTGTTGGGATTTTGTTACTCAAATGGATGGTAGCTTTGTCATTATGAAAGGTAGTTCGTTGTTGATATTTTCATACTCCAATGGGTGGTAGCCTTGTCATTAATGAAGGTAGTTCGCTGTTGAGAATTTATTACTCCATTGGATGGTAGACTTGTCATTATGGAAGGTAGTTCATTGTTGAGATTTTGTTTTTCCATTGGATGGTAGCCTTGTCATTATGGAAGGTAAATCGTTGTTGACATTTAGTTACTCCAATGGATGGTAGAGATGTCCTTAAGGAAGTTAGTTCGTTGTTGAGATTTTTTTACTCTAATAGATGGTAGCCTTGTCATTATGGAAGGTTGTTCGTTGTTGGGATTTTGTTACTCTAATGGATGGTAGCCTTGTCATTATGGAAGGTAGTTTGTTGTTGAGATTTTGTTACTCTTATGGATGGTAGCCTTGTCATTATGGAAGCTAATTCAGTTTTGGGATTTTTTTTATTTTAATGGATGGTAGCCTTGTCATTATGGAAGGTTGTTCGTTGTTGAGATTTTGTTACTCCAATGGAAGGTAGCCTTGTCATTACGGAAGGTAGTTCGTTGTTGAGATTTTGTTACCGCAATGGATGGTAGCCTTGTCATTATGGAAGGTAGTTCGTTGTTGAGATTTTGTTACTCCAATGGATGATAGCCTTGTCATTATGGAAGGTAAATTGTTGATGAGATTTTGTTACTCCAATGGATGGTAGCGTTGTCCTTACGGAAGGTAGTTCGTTGTTGAGATTTTGTTACTCTAATGGGTGGTAGGCTTGTCATTATGGAAGGTAGTTCATTGTTGGGATTTTTTTTACTCTAATGGCTGGTAGCTTTGTCATTATGGAAGGTAGTTCATTGTTGAGATTTTGTTACTCTAATGGATGGTAGCCTTGTCATTATGGAAGGTAGTTCGTTGTTGAGATTTTGTTACTCCATTGGATGGTAGCCTTGTCATTATGGAAGGTAAATCGTTTTTGACATTTTGTTACTCCAATGGATGGTAGCGATGTCCTTATGGAAGGTAGTTCGTTGTTGAGTTTTGTTACTCCATTGGATGGTAGCCTTGTCATTACGGAAGGTAGTTTGTTTGTGGGATTTTGTTACTCTAATGGATGGTAGCCTTGTAATTATGAAAGTTATTTCGTTGTTAAGATTTTGTTACTCCATTGGATGGTAGCCTTGTCATTATGGAAGGTAAATCGTTGTTGACATTTTTTACACCAATGAATGGTAGCGATGTCCTTAAGGAAGGTAGTTCGTTGTTTATATTTTGTTACTCTATTGGATGGTAGCCTTGTCATTACGGAAGGTAGTTCGTTAGTGGGATTTTGTTACTCTATTGGATGTTAGCCTTGTCATTATGGAAGCTAGCTCGTTGTTGAGATTTTGTTACTCTAATGGATGTTAGCCATGTCATTACGGAAGCTAGCTCGTTGTTGAGATTTTGTTACTCTAATGGATGGTAGCCTTGTCATTATGGAAGGTAGTTCGTTGTTGGGATTTTGTTACTCAAATGGATGGTAGCCTTGTCATTATGGAAGGTAGTTCATTGTTGGGATTTTGTTACTCTAATGGATGTTAGGCTTGTCATTACAGAAGCTAGTTCGTTGTTGAGATTTTGTTACTCCATTGGATGGTAGCCTTGTCATTATGGAAGATAATTCGTTGTTGGGATTTTGTTACTCCAATGGATGGTAGCGATGTCCTTAAGGAAGTTAGTTCGTTGTTGAGATTTTGTTACTCCAATGGAAGGTAGCCTTGTCATTACGGAAGGTAGTTCGTTGTTGAGATTTTGTTACCGCAATGGATGGTAGCCTTGTCATTATGGAAGGTAGTTCGTTGTTGAGATTTTGTTACTCCAATGGATGATAGCCTTGTCATTATGGAAGGTAAATCGTTTTTGACATTTTGTTACTCCAATGGATGGTAGCGATGTCATTATGGAAGGTAGTTCGTTGTTGAGTTTTGTTACTCCATTGGATGGTAGCCTTGTCATTACGGAAGGTAGTTTGTTTGTGGGATTTTGTTACTCTAATGGATGGTAGCCTTGTAATTATGAAAGTTATGTCGTTGTTAAGATTTTGTTACTCCATTGGATGGTAGCCTTGTCATTATGGAAGGTAAATCGTTGTTGACATTTTTTACACCAATGAATGGTAGCGATGTCCTTAAGGAAGGTAGTTCGTTGTTTATATTTTGTTACTCTATTGGATGGTAGCCTTGTCATTACGGAAGGTAGTTCGTTAGTGGGATTTTGTTACTCTAATGGATGTTAGCCTTGTCATTACGGAATCTAGCTCCTTGTTGAGATTTTGTTACTCTAATGGATGGTAGCCTTGTCATTATGGAAGGTAGTTCGTTGTTGGGATTTTGTTACTCAAATGGATGGTAGCCTTGTCATTATAGAAGGTAGTTCATTGTTGGGATTTGGTTATTCAAATGGATGGTAGCCTTGTCATTATGGATGGTAGTTCGTTGTTGATATTTTCATACTCCAATGGATGGTAGCCTTGTCATTAAGGAAGGTAGTTCATTGTTGTGATTTTGTTACTCCAATGGATGGTAGCCTTGTCATTATGGAATGTTGTTTGTTGTTGAGATTTGGTTACTCTAATGGATGGTAGCTTTGTCATTACGGAAGGTAGTTCATTGTTGAGTTTTTGTTACTCAAATAAATGGTAGCCTTGTCATTATGGAAGGTAGTTCATTGTTGGGATTTTGTTACTCTTATGGATGGTAGCCTTGTCATTATGGAAGCTAATCCATTGTTGGGATTTTTTTTATTTTAATGGATGGTAGCCTTGTCATTATGGAAGGTTGTTCGTTGTTGAGATTTGGTTACTCCAATGGATGGTAGCCTTGTCATTATGGAAGGTAGTTCGTTGTTGAGATTTTGTTACCGCAATGGATGGTAGCCTTGTCATTATGGAAGGTAGTTCGTTGTTGAGATGTTGTTACTCCATTGGATGGTAGCCTTGTCTTTATGGAAGGTAAAATGTTGATGAGATTTTGTTACTCCAATGGATGGTAGCGTTGTCATTACGGAAGGTAGTTCGTTGTTAAGATTTTGTTACTCTCATGGGTGGTAGGCTTGTCATTATGGAAGGTAAATCGTTGTTGACATTTTGTTACTCTAATGGCTGGTAGCCTTGTCAATATGGAAGGTAGTTCATTGTTGAAATTTTGTTAATCTAATGGATGGTAGCCTTGTCATTACGGAAGGTAGTTCGTTGTTGAGATTTTGTTACTCCATTGGATGGTAGCCTTGTGATTATGGAAGGTAAATCGTTGTTGACATTTTGTTACTCCAATGGATGGTAGCGATGTCCTTATGGAAGGTAGTTCGTTGTTAAGTTTTGTTACTCCATTGGATGGTAGCCTTGTCATTACGGAAGGTAGTTTATTTGTGGGATTTTGTTACTCTAATGGATGGTATCCTTGTAATTACGAAAGCTAGTTCGTTGTTAAGATTTTGTTACTCCATTGGATGGTAGCCTTGTCATTATGGAAGGTAAATCGTTGTTGACATTTTTTACACCAATGAATGGTAACGATGTCCTTAAGGAAGGTAGTTCGTTGTTTATATTTTGTTACTCTATTGGATGGTAGCCTTCTCATTACAGAAGGTAGTTCGTTAGTGGGATTTTGTTACTCTATTGGATGTTAGCCTTGTCATTACGGAAGCTAGCTCGTTGTTGAGATTTTGTTACTCTAATGGATGGTAGCCTTGTCATTATGGAAGGTAGTTCGTTGTTGGGATTTTGTTACTCAAATGGATGGTAGCCTTGTCATTATGGAAGGTAGTTCATTGTTGGGATTTTGTTACTCTAATGGATGTTAGGCTTGTCATTACAGAAGCTAGTTCGTTGTTGAGATTTTGTTACTCCATTGGATGGTAGCCTTGTCATTATGGAAGATATTTCGTTGTTGGGATTTTGTTACTCCAATGGATCGTAGCGATGTCCTTAAGGAAGTTAGTCCGTTGTTGAGATTTTTTTACTCTAATAGATGGTAGCCTTGTCTTTATGGAAGGTAGTTCGTTGTTAGGATTTGGTTACTGTAGTGGATGGTAGCCTTGTCATTATGGAAGGTAGTTCGTTGTTGGGATTTTGTTACTCTTATGGATGATAGCCTTGTCATTATGGAAGATAATTCGTTGTTGGGATTTTGTTATTTTAATGGATGGTAGCCCTGTCATTATAGAAGGGTGTTCATTGTTGAGATTTTGTTACTCCAATGGATGGTAACCTTGTCATTATGTAAGGTAGTTCATTGTTGAGATTTTGTTAGTTCAATGGATGGTAGCCTTGTTAATATGGAAGGTAGTTCGTTGTTGAGATTTTGTTACTCCAATGGATGGTAGCCTTGTCATTATGGAAGTTAGTTCATTGTTGATATTTTGTTACTTTAATTGATGGTAGCCTTGTCATTGCAGAATTCGTTGTTGATATTTTGTTACTCCATTGGATGGTAGCCTTGTCATTATGGTAGGTAAATCATTGTTGACATTTTGTTACTCCAGTGGATGGTAGCGATGTATATAAGGAAGGTAGTTCATTGTTGAGATTTTGTTACTCCATCGGATGGTAGCCTTGTCATTACAGAAGGTAGTTCGTTAGTGGGATGTTGTTACTTCAATGGATCGTAGCGATGTCCTTAAGGAAGGTAATTCATTGTTGAGATTTTGTTACTCCATTGGATGGTAGCCTTGTCATTACGGAAGGTAGTTCGTTAGTGGGATTTTTTTACTCTAATGGATGGTAGCCTTGTCATTACGGAAGCTAGTTCGTGTTTGAGATTTTGTTACTCCATTGGATGGTAGCCTTTTCATTATGGATGGTAAATCGTTGTTGAAATTTTGTTACTCCAATGGATGGTAGCGATGTCCGTAAGGAAGGTAGTTCGTTGTTGAGATTTTATTACTCTATTGGATGGTAGCCTTGTCATTACGGAAGGAAGTTCGTTTGTGGGATTTTGTTACTCTAATGGATGGTATCCTTGTCATTACGAATGGTAGTTCGTTGTTGAGATTTTGTTACTCTAATGGATGGTAGCCTTGTCATTCTGGAAGGTAGTTCATTGTTGGGATTTTGGTACTCAAATGGATGGTAGCCTTGTCATTACGGAATCTAGTTCGTTGTTGAGATTTTTTTACTCTAATGGATGGTAGCCTTGTCATTATGGAAGGTAGTTTGTTGTTGGGATTTTGTTACTCAAATGGATGGTAGCCTTGTCATTAAGGAAGGTAGTTCGTTGTTGATATTTTCATACTCCAATGGATGGTAGCCTTGTCATTAAGGAAGGTAGTTCACTATTTAGAATTTGTTACTCCATTGAATGGTAGACTTTTCATTATGGAAGGTAGTTCGTTGTTGTGATTTTATTACTCCAATGGATGGTAGCCTTGTCATTATGGAATGTAGTTTGTTGTTGAGATTTGGTTACTCTAATAGATGGTAGCCTTGTCATTACGGAAAGTAGTTCATTGTTGAGTTTTTGTTACTCTAATAGATGGTAGCCTTGTCATTATGGAAGTTAGTTCGTTGTTGGGATTTTGTTACTCTTATGGATGGTAGCCTTGTCATTATGGAAGCTAATTCAGTTTTGGGATTTTTTTTATTTTAATGGATGGTAGCCTTGTCATTATGGAAGGTTGTTCGTTGTTGAGATTTTGTTACTCCAATTGAAGGTAGCCTTGTCATTACGGAAGGTAGTTCGTTGTTGAGATTTTGTTACCGCAATGGATGGTAGCCTTGTCATTATGGAAGGTAGTTCGTTGTTGAGATTTTGTTACTCCAATGGATGATAGCCTTGTCATTATGGAAGGTAAATTGTTGATGAGATTTTGTTACTCCAATGGATGGTAGCGTTGTCCTTAGGGAAGGTAGTTCGTTGTTGAGATTTTGTTACTCTAATGGGTGGTAGGCTTGTCATTATGGAAGGTAGTTCATTGTTGGGATTTTTTTACTCTAATGGTTGGTAGCTTTGTCATTATGGAAGGTAGTTCATTGTTGAGATTTTGTTACTCTAATGGATGGTAGCCTTGTCATTACGGAAGGTAGTTCGTTGTTGAGATTTTGTTACTCCATTGGATGGTAGCCTTGTCATTATGGAAGGTAAATCGTTTTTGACATTTTGTTACTCCAATGGATGGTAGCGATGTCCTTATGGAAGGTAGTTCGTTGTTGAGTTTTGTTACTCCATTGGATGGTAGCCTTGTCATTACGGAAGGTAGTTTGTTTGTGGGATTTTGTTACTCTAATGGATGGTAGCCTTGTAATTATGAAAGTTATGTCGTTGTTAAGATTTTGTTACTCCATTGGATGGTAGCCTTGTCATTATGGAAGGTAAATCGTTGTTGACATTTTTTACACCAATGAATGGTAGCGATGTCCTTAAGGAAGGTAGTTCGTTGTTTATATTTTGTTACTCTATTGGATGGTAGCCTTGTCATTACGGAAGGTAGTTCGTTAGTGGGATTTTGTTACTCTAATGGATGTTATCCTTGTCATTACGGAAGCTAGCTCCTTGTTGAGATTTTGTTACTCTAATGGATGGTAGCCTTGTCATTATTGAAGGTAGTTCGTTGTTGGGATTTTGTTACTCAAATGGATGGTAGCCTTGTCATTATGGAAGGTAGTTCATTGTTGGGATTTGGTTATTCAAATGGATGGTAGCCTTGTCATTATGGAAGGTAGTTCGTTGTTGATATTTTCAGACTCTAATGGATGGTAGCCTTGTCATTAAGGAAGGTAGTTCATTGTTGTGATTTTGTTACTCCAATGGATGGTAGCCTTGTCATTATGGAATGTTGGTTGTTGTTGAGATTTGGTTAATCTAATGGATGGTAGCTTTGTCATTACGGAAGGTAGTTCATTGTTGAGTTTTTGTTACTCTAATAGATGGTAGCCTTGTCATTATGGAAGGTAGTTCATTGTTGGGATTTTGTTACTCTTATGGATGGTAGCCTTGTCATTATGGAAGCTAATTCATTGTTGGGATTTTTTTTATTTTAATGGATGGTAGCCTTGTCATTATGGAAGGTTGTTCGTTGTTGAGATTTTGTTACTCCAATGGATGGTAGCCTTGTCATTATGGAAGGTAGTTCGTTGTTGAGATTTTGTTACCGCAATGGATGGTAGCCTTGTCATTATGGAAGGTAGTTCGTTGTTGAGATGTTGTTACTTCATTGGATGGTAGCCTTGTCTTTATGGAAGGTAAAATGTTGATGAGATTTTGTTACTCCAATGGATGGTAGCGTTGTCATTACAGAAGGTAGTTCGTTGTTAAGATTTTGTTACTCTCATGGGTGGTAGGCTTGTCATTATGGAAGGTAGTTCATTGTTAGTATTTTTTTACTCTAATGGCTGGTAGCCTTGTCAAATGGAATGTAGTTCATTGTTGAAATTTTGTTAATCTAATGGATGGTAGCCTTGTCATTACGGAAGGTAGTTCATTGTTGAGATTTTGTTACTCCATTGGATGGTAGCCTTGTCATTATGGAAGGTAAATCGTTGTTGACATTTTGTTACTCCAATGGATGGTAGCGATGTCCTTATGGAAGGTAGTTCGTTGTTGAGTTTTGTTACTCCATTGGATGGTAGCCTTGTCATTACGGAAGGTAGTTTGTTTGTGTGATTTTGTTACTCTAATGGATGGTGTCCTTGTAATTACGAAAGCTAGTTCGTTGTTAAGATTTTGTTACTCCATTGGATGGTAGCCTTGTCATTATGGAAGGTAAAACGTTGTTGACATTTTTTACACCAATGAATGGTAACGATGTCCTTAAGGAAGGTAGTTCGTTGTTTATATATTGTTACTCTATTGGATGGTAGCCTTCTCATTACAGAAGGTAGTTCGTTAGTGGGATTTTGTTACTCTAATGGATGTTAGCCTTGTCATTACGTAAGCTAGCTCGTTGTTGAGATTTTGTTACTCTAATGGATGTTAGCCTTGTCATTACGGAAGCTAGCTCGTTGTTGAGATTTTGTTACTCTAATGGATGGTAGCCTTGTCATTATGGAAGGTAGTTCGTTGTTGGGATTTTGTTACTCAAATGGATGGTAGCCTTGTCATTATGGAAGGTAGTTCATTGTTGGGATTTTGTTACTCTAATGGATGTTAGGCTTGTCATTACAGAAGCTAGTTCGTTGTTGAGATTTTGTTACTCCATTGGATGGTAGCCTTGTCATTATGGAAGATAATTCGTTGTTGGGATTTTGTTACTCCAATGGATGGTAGCGATGTCCTTAAGGAAGTTAGTTCGTTGTTGAGATTTTGTTACTCCAATGGAAGGTAGCCTTGTCATTACGGAAGGTAGTTCGTTGTTGAGATTTTGTTACCGCAATGGATGGTAGCCTTGTCATTATGGAAGGTAGTTCGTTGTTGAGATTTTGTTACTCCAATGGATGATAGCCTTCTCATTATGGAAGGTAAATTGTTGATGAGATTTTGTTACTCCAATGGATGGTAGCGTTGTCCTTACGGAAGGTAGTTCGTTGTTGAGATTTTGTTACTCTAATGGGTGGTAGGCTTGTCATTATGGAAGGTAGTTCATTGTTGGGATTTTTTTACTCTAATGGCTGGTAGCTTTGTCATTATGGAAGGTAGTTCATTGTTGAGATTTTGTTATTCTAATGGATGGTAGCCTTGTCATTACGGAAGGTAGTTTGTTGTTGAGATTTTGTTACTCCATTGGATGGTAGCCTTGTCATTATGGAAGGTAAATCGTTTTTGACATTTTGTTACTCCAATGGATGGTAGCGATGTCCTTATGGAAGGTAGTTCGTTGTTGAGTTTTGTTACTCCATTGGATGGTTGCCTTGTCATTACGGAAGGTAGTTTGTTTGTGGGATTTTGTTACTCTAATGGATGGTAGCCTTGTAATTATGAAAGTTATGTCGTTGTTAAGATTTTGTTACTCCATTGGATGGTAGCCTTGTCATTATGGAAGGTAAATCGTTGTTGACATTTTTTACACCAATGAATGGTAGCGATGTCCTTAAGGAAGGTAGTTCGTTGTTTATATTTTGTTACTCTATTGGATGGTAGCCTTGTCATTACGGAAGGTAGTTCGTTAGTGGGATTTTGTTACTCTAATGGATGTTAGCCTTGTCATTACGAAAGCTAGCTCCTTGTTGAGATTTTGTTACTCTAATGGATGGTAGCCTTGTCATTATGGAAGGTAGTTCGTTGTTGGGATTTTGTTACTCAAATGGATGGTAGCCTTGTCATTATGGAAGGTAGTTCATTGTTGGGATTTGGTTATTCAAATGGATGGTAGCCTTGTCATTATGGAAGGTAGTTCGTTGTTGATATTTTCATACTCCAATGGATGGTAGCCTTGTCATTAAGCAAGGTAGTTCATTGTTGTGATTTTGTTACTCCAATGGATGGTAGCCTTGTCATTATGGAATGTTGTTTGTTGTTGAGATTTGGTTACTCTAATGGATGGTAGCTTTGTCATTACGGAAGGTAGTTCATTGTTGAGTTTTTGTTACTCTAATAAATGGTAGCCTTGTCATTATGGAAGGTAGTTCATTGTTGGGATTTTGTTACTCTTATGGATGGTAGCCTTGTCATTATGGAAGCTAATCCATTGTTGGGATTTTTTTTATTTTAATGGATGGTAGCCTTGTAATTATGGAAGGTTGTTCGTTGTTGAGATTTTGTTACTCCAATGGATGGTAGCCTTGTCATTATGGAAGGTAGTTTGTTGTTGAGATTTTGTTACCGCAATGGATGGTAGCCTTGTCATTATGGAAGGTAGTTCGTTGTTGAGATGTTGTTACTCCATTGGATGGTAGCCTTGTCTTTATGGAAGGTAAAATGTTGATGAGATTTTGTTACTCCAATGGATGGTAGCGTTGTCATTACGGAAGGTAGTTCGTTGTTAAGATTTTGTTACTCTCATGGGTGGTAGGCTTGTCATTATGGAAGGTAGTTCATTGTTAGTATTTTTTTACTCTAATGGCTGGTAGCCTTGTAAATATGGAAGGTAGTTCATTGTTGAAATTTTGTTAATCTAATGGATGGTAGCCTTGTCATTACGGAAGGTAGTTCGTTGTTGAGATTTTGTTACTCCATTGGATGGTAGCCTTGTCATTATGGAAGGTAAATCGTTGTTGACATTTTGTTACTCCAATGGATGGTAGCGATGTCCTTATGGAAGGTAGTTCGTTGTTGAGTTTTGTTACTCCATTGGATGGTAGCCTTGTCATTACGGAAGGTAGTTTATTTGTGGGATTTTGTTACTCTAATGGATGGTATCCTTGTAATTACGAAAGCTAGTTCGTTGTTAAGATTTTGTTACTCCATTGGATGGTAGCCTTGTCATTATGGAAGGTAAATCGTTGTTGACATTTTTTACACCAATGAATGGTAACGATGTCCTTAAGGAAGGTAGTTCGTTGTTTATATTTTGTTACTCTATTGGATGGTAGCCTTCTCATTACGGAAGGTAGTTCGTTAGTGGGATTTTGTTACTCTATTGGATGTTAGCCTTGTCATTACGGAAGCTAGCTCGTTGTTGAGATTTTGTTACTCTAATGGATGGTAGCCTTGTCATTATGGAAGGTAGTTCGTTGTTGGGATTTTGTTACTCAAATGGATGGTAGCCTTGTCATTATGGAAGGTAGTTCATTGTTGGGATTTTGTTACTCTAATGGATGTTAGGCTTGTCATTACATAAGCTAGTTCGTTGTTGAGATTTTGTTACTCCATTGGATGGTAGCCTTGTCATTATGGAAGATATTTCGTTGTTGGGATTTTGTTACTCCAATGGATGGTAGCGATGTCCTTAAGGAAGTTAGTTCGTTGTTGAGATTTTTTTACTCTAATAGATGGTAGCCTTGTCTTTATGGAAGGTAGTTCGTTGTTGGGATTTGGTTACTGTAGTGGATGGTAGCCTTGTCATTATGGAAGGTAGTTCGTTGTTGGGATTTTGTTACTCTTATGGATGATAGCCTTGTCATTATGGAAGATAATTCGTTGTTGGGATTTTGTTATTTTAATGGATGGTAGCCTTGTCATTATAGAAGGGTGTTCATTGTTGAGATTTTGTTACTCCAATGGATGGTAACCTTGTCATTATGTAAGGTAGTTCATTGTTGAGATTTTGTTAGTTCAATGGATGGTAGCCTTGTTAATATGGAAGGTAGTTTGTTGTTGAGATTTTGTTACTCCAATGCATGGTAGCCTTGTCATTATGGAAGGTAGTTCATTGTTGATATTTTGTTACTTTAATTGATGGTAGCCTTGTCATTGCAGAATTCGTTGTTGATATTTTGTTACTCCATTGGATGGTAGCCTTGTCATTATGGAAGGTAAATCATTGTTGACATTTTGTTACTCCAGTGGATGGTAGCGATGTCTATAAGGAAGGTTGTTCATTGTTGAGATTTTGTTACTCCATTGGATGGTAGCCTTGTCATTACAGAAGGTAGTTCGTTAGTGGGATGTTGTTACTTCAATGGATTGTAGCGATGTCCTTAAGGAAGGTAATTCATTGTTGAGATTTTGTTACTCCATTGGATGGTAGCCTTGTCATTACGGAAGGTAGTTCGTTAGTGGGATTTTTTTACTCTAATGGATGGTAGCCTTGTCATTACGGAAGCTAGTTCGTGTTTGAGATTTTGTTACTCCATTGGATGGTAGCCTTTTCATTATGGATGGTAAATCGTTGTTGACATTTTGTTACTCCAATGGGTGGTAGCGATGTCCGTAAGGAAGGTAGTTCGTTGTTGAGATTTTATTACTCTATTGGATGGTAGCCTTGTCATTACGGAAGGAAGTTCGTTTGTGGGATTTTGTTACTCTAATGGATGGTATCCTTGTCATTACGAATGGTAGTTCGTTGTTGAGATTTTGTTACTCTAATGGATGGTAGCCTTGTCATTCTGGAAGGTAGTTCATTGTTGGGATTTTGGTACTCAAATGGATGGTAGCCTTGTCATAACGGAATCTAGTTCGTTGTTGAGATTTTTTTACTCTAATGGATGGTAGCCTTGTCATTATGGAAGGTAGTTCGTTGTTGGGATTTTGTTACTCAAATGGATGGTAGCCTTGTCATTAAGGAAGGTAGTTCGTTGTTGATATTTTCATACTCCAATGGATGGTAGCCTTGTCATTAAGGAAGGTAGTTCACTATTTAGAATTTGTTACTCCATTGGATGGTAGACTTTTCATTATGGAAGGTAGTTCGTTGTTGTGATTTTATTACTCCAATGGATGGTAGCCTTGTCATTATGGAATGTAGTTTGTTGTTGAGATTTGGTTACTCTAATAGATGGTAGCCTTGTCATTACGGAAAGTAGTTCATTATTGAGTTTTTGTTACTCTAATAGATGGTAGCCTTGTCATTATGGAAGTTAGTTCGTTGATGGGATTTTGTTACACTTATGGATGGTAGCCTTGTCATTATGGAAGCTAATTCGTTGTTGGGATTTTGTTATTTTAATGTATGGTAACCTTGTCATTATGGACGTTTGTTCGTTGTTGAGATTTTGTTACTCCAATGGATGGTAACCTTGTCATTATGGAAGGTAGTTCATTGTTGAGATTTTGTTAGTTCAATGGATGGTAGCCTTGTCAATTTGGAAGGTAGTTCGTTGTTGAGATTTTATTACTCCAATGGATGGTAGCCTTGTCATTATGGAAGGTTGTTCGTTGTTGTTATTTTGTTACTTTAATGGATGGTAGCCTTGTAATTATGGAAGGTAGTTAATTGTTGAGATTTTGTTACTCCATTGTATGGTAGCCTTGTCATTATGGAAGGTAAATTGTTGTTGAGATTTTTTTACTCCAATGGATGGTAGCTATGTCCTTTAGGAAGGTAGTTCATTATTGATATTTTGTTACTCTAATGGATGGTAGCCTTGTCATTACAGAAGGTAGTTTTTTGTTGATAGTTTGTTACTCGATTGGATGGTAGCCTTGTCATTATGGAAGGTTAATCATTGTTGACATTTTGTTACTCCAGTGGATGGTAGCGATGTCCTTAAGGAAGGTAGTTCGTTGGTGAGATTTTTTTACTCCATTGGATGGTAGCCTTGTCATTACGGAAGGTAGTTCGTTAGTGGGATTTTGTTACTCTAATGGATGGTAGCCTTGTCATTACAGAAGCTAGTTCGTTGTTGAGATTTTGTTACTCCATTGGATGGTAGCCTTGTCATTATGGAAGGTAAGTCGTTGTTGACATTTTGTTACTCCAATTGATGGTAGCGATGTCCTTAAGGAAGGTAGTTTGTTGTTCAGATTTTGTTACTCTAATGGACGGTAGCATTGTCATTTTGGAAGGTAGTTCGTTGTTGGGATTTTTTTACTCAAATGGATGGTAGCCTTGTCATTATGGAAGGTAGTTTGTTGTTGAGATTTTGTTACTGCAATGGATGGTAGCCTTGTCATTATGGAAGGTAGTTCGTTGTTGAGATTTTGTTACTCCATTGGATGGTAGCCATGTCATTATGGAAGGTAAATTGTTGTTGAGATTTTGTTAGTCCAATGTATGGTAGCTATGTCCTTATGGAAGGTAGTTCATTGTTGATATTTTGTTACTCTAATGGATGGTAGACTTGTCATTGCGGAATTCGTTGTTGATATTTTGTTACTCCATTGGATGGTAGCCTTGTCATTATAGAAGGTAAATCATTGTTGACATTTTGTTACTCCAGTGGATGGTAGCGATGTCCTTAAGGAAGGTAGTTCATTGTTGAGATTTTTTTACTCTAATGGACGGTAGCCTTGTCATTATGGAAGGTAGTTCGTTGTTGATATTTTGTTACTCCATTGGATGGTAGCCTTGTCATTATAAAAGGTAAATTGTTGTTGAGATTTTGTTACTCCAATGGATGGTAGCGTTGTCATTACAGAAAGTAGTTCGTTGTTGAGATTTTATTACTCTAATGGGTGGTAGCCTTGTTATTATGGAAGGTAGTTCATTGTTTTGATTTTGTTACTCTAATGGATGGTAGCCTTGTCATTATGGAAGGTAGTTCGTTAGTGGGATGTTGTTACTCTAATGGATGGTAGCCTTGTCATTACGGAAGCTAGTTCGTTGTTGAGATTTTGTTACTCCATTGGATTGTAGCCTTGTCATTATGGAATGTAAATCATTCTTGACATTTTGTTACTCCAATGGATGGTAGCGATGTCCTTAAGGAAGGTAGTTCGTTGTTGAGATTTTTTTACTCTAATGGACGGTAGCCTTGTCATTATGGAAGGTAGTTCGTTGTTGATATTTTGTTACTCCATTGGATGGTAGCCTTGTCATTATAAAAGGTAAATTGTTGTTGAGATTTTGTTACTCCAATGGATGGTAGCGTTGTCATTACAGAAAGTAGTTCGTTGTTGAGATTTTATTACTCTAATGGGTGGTAGCCTTGTTATTATGGAAGGTAGTTCATTGTTTTGATTTTGTTACTCTAATGGATGGTAGCCTTGTCATTATGGAAGGTAGTTCGTTGTTGAGATTTTGTTACTCTAATGGATGGTAGCCTAGTCATTACGGAAGGTAGTTCATTGTTGAGATTTTGTTACTCCATTGGATGGTAGCCTTGTCATTATGGAAGGTAAATCGTTGTTGACATTTTGTTACTCCAATGGATGGTAGCGATGTCCTTAAGGAAGGTAATTCATTGTTGAGATTTTGTTACTCCATTGGATGGTAGCCTTGTCATTACGGAAGCTAGTTCGTTGTTGAGATTTTGTTACTCCATTGGATGGTAGCCTTTTCATTATGGAAGGTAAATCGTTGTTGACATTTTGTTACCCCAATGGATGGTAGCGATGTCCTTAAGGAAGGTAGTTCGTTGTTGATATTTTGTTACTCCATTGGATGGTAGCCTTGTCATTACAGAAGGTAGTTCGTTAGTGGGATTTTGTTACTCTAATGGATGGTAGCCCTGTCATTACGAAAGGTAGTTCGTTGTTGAGATTTTGTTACTCTAATGGATGGTAGCCTTGTCATTATGGAACGTAGTTCATTGTTGGGATTTTGTTACTCAAATGGATGGTAGCCTTGTCATTACGGAATCTAGTTTGTTGTTTAGATTTTGTTACTCTAATGAATGGTAGCCTTGTTATTATGGAAGGTAGTTCGTTGTTGGGATTTTGTTACTCAAATGGATGGTAACCTTGTCATTATGGAAGGTAGTTAGTTGTTGATATTTTCGTACTCCAATGGATGGTAGCCTTGTCAATAAGGATGGTAGTTCACTGTTTCGAATTTGTTACTCCATTGGATGGTAGACTTTTCATTATGGAATGTAGTTCGTTGTTGTGATTTTATTACTCCAATGGATGGTAGCCTTGTCATTATGGAATGTAGTTTGTTGTTGAGATTTGGTTACTCTAATGTATGGTAGCCTTGTCATTACATAAGGTAGTTCATTGTTTAGTTTTTGTTACTCAAATAGATGGTAGCCATGTCATTATGAAAGGTAGTTCGTTGTTGGGATTTTGTTACTCTAATGGATTTTAGCCTTGTCATTATAGAAGGTAGTTCATTGTTGGGATTTTGTTACTCTTATGGATGGTAGCCTTGTCATTATGGAAGCTAATTCGTTGTTGGGATTTTGTTATTTTAATGGATGGTAGCCTTGTCATTATGGAAGGTTGTTCGTTATTGAGATTTTTTTACTCCAATGGATGGTAACCTTGTCATTATGGAAGGTAGATCATTGTTGAGGTTTTGTTAGTTCAATGGATGGTAGCCTTGTCAATATGGAAGGTAGTTCGTTGTATAGATTTTGTTACTCCAATGGATGGTAGCCTTGTCATTATAGAAGGTAGTTCATTGTTGATATTTTGTTACTTTAATGGATGGTAGCTTTGTAATTATGGAAGGTAGTTCATTGTTGAGATTTTGTTACTACATTGTATGGTAACCTTGTCATTATGGAAGGTAAATTGTTGTTTAGATTTTGTTACTCCAATGGATGGTAGCTATGTCCTTTTGGAAGGTAGTTCGTTGTTGATATTTTGTTACTTCATTGGATGGTAGCCTTGTCATTATGGAAGGTAAATCGTTGTTGACATTTTGTTACTCCAGTGGATGGTAGCGATGTCCTTAAGGAAGGTAGTTCGTTGTTGAGATTTTGTTACACCATTGGAAGGTAGCCTTGTCATTATGGAAGGTAGTTCGTTAGTGGGATTTTGTCACTCTAATGGATGGTAGCCTTGTCATTACAGAAGCTAGTTCGTTGTTGAGATATTGTTACTCCATTGGATTGGAGCCTTGTCATTATGGAAGGTAAATCGTTGTTGACATTTTGTTACTCCAATGGATGGTACGATGTCCTTAAGGAAGGTAGTTCGTTGTTGAGATTTTGTTACTCTAATGGACGGTAGCCTTGTTATTATGGAAGGTAGTTTGTTGTTGCGATTTTGTTACCCAAATGGATGGTAGCCTTGTCATTATGGAAGGTTGTTTGTTGTTGAGATTTTGTTACTGCAATGGATGGTAGCCTTGTCATTATGGAAGGTAGTTCGTTGTTGAAATTTTGTTACTCCATTGGATGGTAGCCTTGTCATTATAGAAGGTAAATTGTTGTTGAGATTTTCTTACTCCAATGGATGGTAGCGTTGTCATTACAGAAGGTAGTTCATTGTTGAGATTTTGTTACTCTAATGGGTGGTAGCCTTGTTATTATGGAAGGTAGTTCATTGTTGGGATTTTGTTACTTTAATGGATGGTAGCCTTGTCATTATGGAAGGTAGTTCGTTGTTGAGATTTTGTTACTCTAATGGATGGTAGCCTTGTCATTACGAAAGGTAGTTCATTGTTGAGATTTTGTTACTCCATTGGATGGTAGCCTTGTCATTATGGTAGGTAAATCGTTGTTGACATTTTGTTACTCCAATGGATGGTAGTGATGTTCTTAACGAAGGTAGTTCATTGTTGAGATTTTGTTACATATTTGGATGGTAGCCTTGTCATTACAGAAGGTAGTTCGTTAGTGGGATTTTATTACTCTAATGGATGGTAGCCTTGTCATTACGGAAGCTAGTTCGTTGTTGAGATTTTGTTACTCCTTTGGATGGTAGCCTTGTCATTATGGAAAGTAAATCGTTGTTGACATTTTGTTACACCAATGGATGGTAGCGATGTCCTTAAGGAAGGTAGTTCGTTGTTGAGATTTTGTTACTCCATTGGATGGTAGCCTTGTCATTACAGAAGGTAGTTCGTTAGTGGGATTTCGTTACTCTAATGGATGGTAGCCTTGTCATTACGGAAGCTAGTTCATTGTTGAGATTTTGTTACTCTAATGGATGGTAGGCTTGTCATTATGGAAGGTATTTCGTTGTTGGGATTTTGTTACTCAAATGGATGGTAGCATTGTCATTACGGAATGTAGTTCGTTGTTGAGATTTTGTTACTCTAATGGATGGTAGCCTTGTCATTATGGAAGGTAGTTTGTTGGTTGGATTTTGTTACTGAAATGGATGGTGGCCTTGTCATTATGAAAGCTAGTTCGTTGTTGATATTTTCATACTCCAATGGATGCTAGCCTTGTCATTAAGGAAGGTAGTTCACTGTTTCGAATTTGTTACTCCATTGGATGGTAGACTTTTCATTATGGAATGTAGTTCGTTGTTGTGATTTTGTTACTCCAATGGATGGTAGCCTTGTCATTATGGAATGTAGTTTGTTGTTGAGATTTGTTTACTCTAATGGACGGTAGCCATGTCATTACGGAAGGTAGTTCATTGTTGAGTTTGTGTTACTCTAATAGATGGTAGCCTTGTCATTATGGAAGGTAGCCCGTTGTTGGGATTTTGTTACTCTAATGAATTGTAGCCTTGTCATTATGGAAGGTAGTTCGTTGTTGGGATTTTGTTACTCTTATGGATGGTAGCCTTGTCATTATGGAAGCTAATTCGTAGTTGGGATTTTGTTATTTTAATGGATGGTAGCCTTGTCATTATGGAAGGTTGTTTATTGTTGAGATTTTGTTACTCCAATGGATGGTAACCTTGTCATTATGGAAGGTAGATCATTGTTGAGGTTTTGTTAGTTCAATGGATGGTAGCCTTGTCAATATGGAAGGTAGTTCGTTGTATAGATTTTGTTACTCCAATGGATGGTAGCCTTGTCATTATAGAAGGTAGTTCATTGTTGATATTTTGTTACTTTAATGGATGGTAGCTTTGTAATTATGGAAGGTAGTTCATTGTTGAGATTTTGTTACTACATTGTATGGTAACCTTGTCATTATGGAAGGTAAATTGTTGTTTAGATTTTGTTACTCCAATGGATGGTAGCTATGTCCTTTTGGAAGGTAGTTCGTTGTTGATATTTTGTTACTTCATTGGATGGTAGCCTTGTCATTATGGAAGGTAAATCGTTGTTGACATTTTGTTACTCTAGTGGATGGTAGCGATGTCCTTAAGGAAGGTAGTTCGTTGTTGAGATTTTGTTACACCATTGGAAGGTAGCCTTGTCATTATGGAAGGTAGTTCGTTAGTGGGATTTTGTCACTCTAATGGATGGTAGCCTTGTCATTACAGAAGCTAGTTCGTTGTTGAGATATTGTTACTCCATTGGATTGGAGCCTTGTCATTATGGAAGGTAAATCGTTGTTGACATTTTGTTACTCCAATGGATGGTACGATGTCCTTAAGGAAGGTAGTTTGTTGTTGAGATTTTGTTACTCTAATGGACGGTAGCCTTGTCATTATGGAAGGTAGTTTGTTGTTGCGATTTTGTTACCCAAATGGATGGTAGCCTTGTCATTATGGAAGGTTGTTTGTTGTTGAGATTTTGTTACTGCAATGGATGGTAGCCTTGTCATTATGGAAGGTAGTTCGTTGTTGAAATTTTTTTACTCCATTGGATGGTAGCCTTGTCATTATAGAAGGTAAATTGTTGTTGAGATTTTCTTACTCCAATTGATGGTAGCGTTGTCATTACAGAAGGTAGTTCATTGTTGAGATTTTGTTACTCTAATGGGTGGTAGCCTTGTTATTATGGAAGGTAGTTCATTGTTGGGATTTTGTTACTTTAATGGATGGTAGCTTTGTCATTATGGAAGGTAGTTCGTTGTTGAGATTTTGTTATTCTAATGGATGGTAGCCTTGTCATTACGAAAGGTAGTTCATTGTTGAGATTTTGTTACTCCATTGGATGGTAGCCTTGTCATTATGGTAGGTAAATCGTTGTTGACATTTTGTTACTCCAATGGATGGTAGTGATGTTCTTAACGAAGGTAGTTCATTGTTGAGATTTTGTTACATCATTGGATGGTAGCCTTGTCATTACAGAAGGTAGTTCGTTAGTGGGATTTTATTACTCTAATGGATGGTAGCCTTGTCATTACGGAAGCTAGTTCGTTGTTGAGATTTTGTTACTCCTTTGGATGGTAGCCTTGTCATTATGGAAAGTAAATCGTTGTTGACATTTTGTTACACCAATGGATGGTAGCGATGTCCTTAAGGAAGGTAGTTCGTTGTTGAGATTTTGTTACTCCATTGGATGGTAGCCTTGTCATTACAGAAGGTAGTTCGTTAGTGGGATTTCGTTACTCTAATGGATGGTAGCCTTGTCATTACGGAAGCTAGTTCATTGTTGAGATTTTGTTACTCTAATGGATGGTAGGCTTGTCATTATGGAAGGTATTTCGTTGTTTGGATTTTGTTACTCAAATGGATGGTAGCCTTGTCATTACGGAATGTAGTTCGTTGTTGAGATTTTGTTACTCTAATTGATGGTAGCCTTGTCATTATGGAAGGTAGTTTGTTGGTTGGATTTTGTTACTGAAATGGATGGTGGCCTTGTCATTATGAAAGGTAGTTCGTTGTTGATATTTTCATACTCCAATGGATGCTAGCCTTGTCATTAAGGAAGGTAGTTCGCTGTTGAGAATTTGTTAATCCATTGGATGGTAGACTTGTCATTATGGAAGGTAGTTCGTTGTTGTGATTTTGTTACTCCAATGGATGGTAGCCTTGTCATTATGGAATGTAGTTTGTTGTTGAGATTTGTTTACTCTAATGGACGGTAGCCATGTCATTACGGAAGGTAGTTCATTGTTGAGTTTGTGTTACTCTAATAGATGGTAGCCTTGTCATTATGGAAGGTAGCCCGTTGTTGGGATTTTGTTACTCTAATGAATTGTAGCCTTGTCATTATGGAAAGTAGTTCATTGTTGGGATTTTGTTACTCTTATGGATGGTAGCCTTGTCATTATGGAAGCTAATTCGTAGTTGGGATTTTGTTATTTTAATTAATGGTAGCCTTGTCATTATGGAAGGTTGTTTATTGTTGAGATTTTGTTACTCCAATGGATGGTAACCTTGTCATTATGGCAGGTAGTTCATTGTTGAGATTTTGTTAGTTCAATGGATGGTAGCCTTGTCAATATGGAAGGTAGTTCGTTGTTGAGATTTTGTTACTACATTGTATGGTAGCCTTGTCATTATGGAAGCTAGTTCGTTGTTGATATTTTGTTACTTTAATGGATGATAGCCTTGTAATTATGGAAGGTAGTTCATTGTTGATATTTTGTTACTTTAATGGATGGTAGCCTTGTAATTATGGAAGGCAGTTCATTGTTGAGATTTTGTTACTCCTATGTATGGTAGCCTTGTCATTATGGAAGGTAAATTGTTGTGGAGAATTTGTTACTCCAATGGATGGTAGCTATGTCCTTATGGAAGGTAGTTCATTGTTGATATTTTGTTACTCTATGGATGGTAGCCTTGTCATTACGGAAGGTAGTTCGTTGTTGATATTTTGTTACTCCATTAGATTGTAGCCTTGTCCTTATGGAAGGTATATCGTTGTTGACATTTTGTTACTCTAGTGGATGGTAGCGATGTCCTTAAGGAAGGTAGTTCGTTGTTGAGATTTTGTTAGTCCATTGGATGGTAGCCTTGTCATTACGGAAGGTAGTTCGTATTGGGATTTTGTTACTCTAATGGATGGTAGCCTTGTCATTATGGAAGCTAGTTCGTTGTTGAGATTTTCCTACTCCATTGGATGGTAGCCTTGTCATTATGGAAGGTAAATCGTTGTTGACATTTTGTTACTCCAATGGATGGTAGAGATGTCCTTAAGAAAGGTAGTTTTTTGTTGAGATTTTGTTACTCTAATGGACGGTAGCCTTGTCATTATGGCAGGTAGTTCGTTGTTGGGATTTTGTTACTGAAATGGATGGTAGCCTTGTCATTATAGAAGGTAGTTTGTTGTTGAGATTTTGTTACTGCAATGGACGGTAGCCTTGTCATTATGGAAGGTAAATCGTTTTTGACATTTTGTTACTCCAATGGATGGTATCGATGTCCTTAAGGAAGGTAGTTCGTTGTTGAGATTTTGTTACTCCATTGGATGGTAGCCTTGTCATTACGGAAGCTAGTTCGTTGTTGAGATTTTGTTACTCTAATGGATGGTAGCCTTGTCATTATGGAAGGTAGTTCGTTGTTGAGATTTTGTTAGTTCAATGGATGGTAGCCTTGTCAATATGGAAGGTAGTTCATTGTATAGATTTTGTTACTCCAATGGATGGTAGCCTTGTCATTATAGAAGGTAGTTCGTTGTTGATATTTTGTTACTTTAATGGATGGTAGCCTTGTAATTATGGAAGGTAGTTCATTGTTGAGATTTTGTTACTACATTGTATGGTAGCCTTATCATTATGGAAGGTAAATTGTTGTTTAGATTTTGTTACTCCAATGGATGGTAGCTATGTCCTTTTGGATGGTAGTTCGTTGTTAATATTTTGTTACTTCATTGGATGGTAGCCTTGTCATTATGGAAGGTAAATCGTTGTTGACACTTTGTTACTCCAGTGGATGGTAGCGATGTCCTTAAGGAAGGTAGTTCGTTTTGAGATTTTGTTACTCCATTAGAAGGTAGCCTTGTCATTACGGAAGGTAGTTCGTTAGTGGGATTTTGTCACTCTAATGGATGGTAGCCTTGTCATTTACGGAAGCTAGTTCGTTGTTGAGATATTGTTACTCCATTGGATGGTAGCCTTGTCATTATGGAAGGTAAATCGTTGTTGACATTTTGTTACTCCAATGGATGGTACGATGTCCTTAAGGAAGGTAGTTCGTTGTTGAGATTTTGTTACTCTAATGGACGGTAGCCTTGTCATTATGGAAGGTAGTTTGTAGTTGGGATTTTGTTACCCAAATGGATGGTAGCCTTGTCATTATGGATGGTAGTTTGTTGTTGAGATTTTGTTACTGCAATGGATGGTAGCCTTGTCATTATGGAAGGTAGTTTGTTGTTGAAATATTGTTACTCCATTGGATGGTAGCCTTGTCATTATGGAAGGTAAATTGTTGTTGAGATTTTGTTACTCCAATGGATGGTAGCATTGTCATTTCGGAAGGTAGTTCATTGTTGAGATTTTGTTACTCTAATTGGTGGTAGCCTTGTTATTATGGAAGGTAGTTCATTGTTGGGATTTTGTTACTCTAATGGATGGTAGCCTTGTCATTATGGAAGGTAGTTCGTTGTTGAGATTTTGTTACTCTAATGGATGGTATCCTTGTCATTACGGAAGGTAGTTCGTTGTTGAGATTTTGTTACTCCATTGGATGGTAGGCTTGTCATCATGGTAGGTAAATCGTTGTTGACATTTTGATACTCCAATGGATGGTAGTGATGTTCTTAAGGAAGGTAGTTCATTGTTGAGATTTTGTTACATCATTGGATGGTAGCCTTGTCATTATAGAAGGTAGTTTGTTAGTGGGATTTTGTTACTCTAATGGATGGTAGCCTTGTCATTATGGAAGCTAGTTCATTGTTGAGATTTTGTTACTCCTTTGGATGTTAGCCTTGTCATTATGGAAGGTAAATTTTTGTTGAGATTTTGTTACTCCAATGGATGGTAGCGTTGTCATTACGGAAGGTAGTTCACTGTTGAGATTTTGTTACTCTAATGGGTGGTAGCCTTGTTATTATGGAAGGTAGTTCATTGTTGGGATTTTGTTACTCTAATGGATGGTAGCCTTGTCATTATGGAAGGTAGTTCGTTGTTGAGATTTTGTTACTCTAATGGATGTTAGGCTTGTCATTACATAAGCTAGTTCGTTGTTGAGATTTTGTTACTCCATTGGATGGTAGCCTTGTCATTATGGAAGATATTTCGTTGTTGGGATTTTGTTACTCCAATGGATGGTAGCGATGTCCTTAAGGAAGTTAGTTCGTTGTTGAGATTTTTTTACTCTAATAGATGGTAGCCTTATCTTTATGGAAGGTAGTTCGTTGTTGGGATTTGGTTACTGTAGTGGATGGTAGCCTTGTCATTATGGAAGGTAGTTCGTTGTTGGGATTTTGTTACTCTTATGGATGATAGCCTTGTCATTATGGAAGATAATTCGTTGTTGGGATTTTGTTATTTTAATGGATGGTAGCCTTGTCATTATAGAAGGGTGTTCATTGTTGAGATTTTGTTACTCCAATGGATGGTAACCTTGTCATTATGTAAGGTAGTTCATTGTTGAGATTTTGTTAGTTCAATGGATGGTAGCCTTGTTAATATGGAAGGTAGTTTGTTGTTGAGATTTTGTTACTCCAATGCATGGTAGCCTTGTCATTATGGAAGGTAGTTCATTGTTGATATTTTGTTACTTTAATTGATGGTAGCCTTGTCATTGCAGAATTCGTTGTTGATATTTTGTTACTCCATTGGATGGTAGCCTTGTCATTATGGAAGGTAAATCATTGTTGACATTTTGTTACTCCAGTGGATGGTAGCGATGTCTATAAGGAAGGTAGTTCATTGTTGAGATTTTGTTACTCCATTGGATGGTAGCCTTGTCATTACAGAAGGTAGTTCGTTAGTGGGATGTTGTTACTTCAATGGATTGTAGCGATGTCCTTAAGGAAGGTAATTCATTGTTGAGATTTTGTTACTCCATTGGATGGTAGCCTTGTCATTACGGAAGGTAGTTCGTTAGTGGGATTTTTTTACTCTAATGGATGGTAGCCTTGTCATTACGGAAGCTAGTTCGTGTTTGAGATTTTGTTACTACATTGGATGGTAGCCTTTTCATTATGGATGGTAAATCGTTGTTGACATTTTGTTACTCCAATGGGTGGTAGCAATGTCCGTAAGGAAGGTAGTTCGTTGTTGAGATTTTATTACTCTATTGGATGGTAGCCTTGTCATTACGGAAGGAAGTTCGTTTGTGGGATTTTGTTACTCTAATGGATGGTATCCTTGTCATTACGAATGGTAGTTCGTTGTTGAGATTTTGTTACTCTAATGGATGGTAGCCTTGTCATTCTGGAAGGTAGTTCATTGTTGGGATTTTGGTACACAAATGGATGGTAGCCTTGTCATAACGGAATCTAGTTCGTTGTTGAGATTTTTTTACTCTAATGGATGGTAGCCTTGTCATTATGGAAGGTAGTTCGTTGTTGGGATTTTGTTACTCAAATGGATGGTAGCCTTGTCATTAAGGAAGGTAGTTCGTTGTTGATATTTTCATACTCCAATGGATGGTAGCCTTGTCATTAAGGAAGGTAGTTCACTATTTAGAATTTGTTACTCCATTGGATGGTAGACTTTTCATTATGGAAGGTAGTTCGTTGTTGTGATTTTATTACTCCAATGGATGGTAGCCTTGTCATTATGGAATGTAGTTTGTTGTTGAGATTTGGTTACTCTAATAGATGGTAGCCTTGTCATTACGGAAAGTAGTTCATTATTGAGTTTTTGTTACTCTAATAGATGGTAGCCTTGTCATTATGGAAGTTAGTTCGTTGATGGGATTTTGTTACACTTATGGATGGTAGCCTTGTCATTATGGAAGCTAATTCGTTGTTGGGATTTTGTTATTTTAATGTATGGTAACCTTGTCATTATGGACGTTTGTTCGTTGTTGAGATTTTGTTACTCCAATGGATGGTAACCTTGTCATTATGGAAGGTAGTTCATTGTTGAGATTTTGTTAGTTCAATGGATGGTAGCCTTGTCAATTTGGAAGGTAGTTCGTTGTTGAGATTTTATTACTCCAATGGATGGTAGCCTTGTCATTATGGAAGGTTGTTCGTTGTTGTTATTTTGTTACTTTAATGGATGGTAGCCTTGTAATTATGGAAGGTAGTTAATTGTTGAGATTTTGTTACTCCATTGTATGGTAGCCTTGTCATTATGGAAGGTTAATCATTGTTGACATTTTGTTACTCCAGTGGATGGTAGCGATGTCCTTAAGGAAGGTAGTTCGTTGGTGAGATTTTTTTACTCCATTGGATGGTAGCCTTGTCATTACGGAAGGTAGTTCGTTAGTGGGATTTTGTTACTCTAATGGATGGTAGCCTTGTCATTACAGAAGCTAGTTCGTTGTTGAGATTTTGTTACTCCATTGGATGGTAGCCTTGTCATTATGGAAGGTAAGTCGTTGTTGAAATTTTGTTACTCCAATTGATGGTAGCGATGTCCTTAAGGAAGGTAGTTCGTTGTTCAGATTTTGTTACTCTAATGGACGGTAGCATTGTCATTTTGGAAGGTAGTTCGTTGTTGGGATTTTTTTACTCAAATGGATGGTAGCCTTGTCATTATGGAAGGTAGTTTGTTGTTGAGATTTTGTTACTGCAATGGATGGTAGCCTTGTCATTATGGAAGGTAGTTCGTTGTTGAGATTTTGTTACTCCATTGGATGGTAGCCATGTCATTATGGAAGGTAAATTGTTGTTGAGATTTTGTTAGTCCAATGTATGGTAGCTATGTCCTTATGGAAGGTAGTTCATTGTTGATATTTTGTTACTCTAATGGATGGTAGACTTGTCATTGCGGAATTCGTTGTTGATATTTTGTTACTCCATTGGATGGTAGCCTTGTCATTATAGAAGGTAAATCATTGTTGACATTTTGTTACTCCAGTGGATGGTAGCGATGTCCTTAAGGAAGGTAGTTCATTGTTGAGATTTTGTTACTCCATTGGATGGTAGCCTTGTCATTACGGAAGGTAGTTCGTTAGTGGGATGTTGTTACTCTAATGGATGGTAGCCTTGTCATTACAGAAGCTAGTTCGTTGTTGAGATTTTGTTACTCCATTGGATTGTAGCCTTGTCATTATGGAATGTAAATCATTCTTGACATTTTGTTACTCCAATGGATGGTAGCGATGTCCTTAAGGAAGGTAGTTCGTTGTTGAGATTTTTTTACTCTAATGGACGGTAGCCTTGTCATTATGGAAGGTAGTTCGTTGTTGATATTTTGTTACTCCATTGGATGGTAGCCTTGTCATTATAAAAGGTAAATTGTTGTTGAGATTTTGTTACTCCAATGGATGGTAGCGTTGTCATTACAGAAAGTAGTTCGTTGTTGAGATTTTATTACTCTAATGGGTGGTAGCCTTGTTATTATGGAAGGTAGTTCATTGTTTTGATTTTGTTACTCTAATGGATGGTAGCCTTGTCATTATGGAAGGTAGTTCGTTGTTGAGATTTTGTTACTCTAATGGATGGTAGCCTAGTCATTACGGAAGGTAGTTCATTGTTGAGATTTTGTTACTCCATTGGATGGTAGCCTTGTCATTATGGAAGGTAAATCGTTGTTGACATTTTGTTACTCCAATGGATGGTAGCGATGTCCTTAAGGAAGGTAATTCATTGTTGAGATTTTGTTACTCCATTGGATGGTAGCCTTGTCATTACGGAAGCTAGTTCGTTGTTGAGATTTTGTTACTCCATTGGATGGTAGCCTTTTCATTATGGAAGGTAAATCGTTGTTGACATTTTGTTACCCCAATGGATGGTAGCGAAGTCCTTAAGGAAGGTAGTTCGTTGTTGATATTTTGTTACTCCATTGGATGGTAGCCTTGTCATTACAGAAGGTAGTTCGTTAGTGGGATTTTGTTACTCTAATGGATGGTAGCCCTGTCATTACGAAAGGTAGTTCGTTGTTGAGATTTTGTTACTCTAATGGATGGTAGCCTTGTCATTATGGAACGTAGTTCATTGTTGGGATTTTGTTACTCAAATGGATGGTAGCCTTGTCATTACGGAATCTAGTTTGTTGTTTAGATTTTGTTACTCTAATGAATGGTAGCCTTGTTATTATGGAAGGTAGTTCGTTGTTGGGATTTTGTTACTCAAATGGATGGTAACCTTGTCATTATGGAAGGTAGTTAGTTGTTGATATTTTCGTACTCCAATGGATGGTAGCCTTGTCAATAAGGATGGTAGTTCACTGTTTCGAATTTGTTACTCCATTGGATGGTAGACTTTTCATTATGGAATGTAGTTCGTTGTTGTGATTTTATTACTCCAATGGATGGTAGCCTTGTCATTATGGAATGTAGTTTGTTGTTGAGATTTGGTTACTCTAATGTATGGTAGCCTTGTCATTACATAAGGTAGTTCATTGTTTAGTTTTTGTTACTCAAATAGATGGTAGCCATGTCATTATGGAAGGTAGCCCGTTGTTGGGATTTTGTTACTCTAATGAATTGTAGCCTTGTCATTATGGAAAGTAGTTCATTGTTGGGATTTTGTTACTCTTATGGATGGTAGCCTTGTCATTATGGAAGCTAATTCGTAGTTGGGATTTTGTTATTTTAATTAATGGTAGCCTTGTCATTATGGAAGGTTGTTTATTGTTGAGATTTTGTTACTCCAATGGATGGTAACCTTGTCATTATGGCAGGTAGTTCATTGTTGAGATTTTGTTAGTTCAATGGATGGTAGCCTTGTCAATATGGAAGGTAGTTCGTTGTTGAGATTTTGTTACTACATTGTATGGTAGCCTTGTCATTATGGAAGCTAGTTCGTTGTTGATATTTTGTTACTTTAATGGATGATAGCCTTGTAATTATGGAAGGTAGTTCATTGTTGATATTTTGTTACTTTAATGGATGGTAGCCTTGTAATTATGGAAGGCAGTTCATTGTTGAGATTTTGTTACTCCTATGTATGGTAGCCTTGTCATTATGGAAGGTAAATTGTTGTGGAGAATTTGTTACTCCAATGGATGGTAGCTATGTCCTTATGGAAGGTAGTTCATTGTTGATATTTTGTTACTCTATGGATGGTAGCCTTGTCATTACGGAAGGTAGTTCGTTGTTGATATTTTGTTACTCCATTAGATTGTAGCCTTGTCCTTATGGAAGGTATATCGTTGTTGACATTTTGTTACTCTAGTGGATGGTAGCGATGTCCTTAAGGAAGGTAGTTCGTTGTTGAGATTTTGTTAGTCCATTGGATGGTAGCCTTGTCATTACGGAAGGTAGTTCGTATTGGGATTTTGTTACTCTAATGGATGGTAGCCTTGTCATTATGGAAGCTAGTTCGTTGTTGAGATTTTCCTACTCCATTGGATGGTAGCCTTGTCATTATGGAAGGTAAATCGTTGTTGACATTTTGTTACTCCAATGGATGGTAGAGATGTCCTTAAGAAAGGTAGTTTTTTGTTGAGATTTTGTTACTCTAATGGACGGTAGCCTTGTCATTATGGCAGGTAGTTCGTTGTTGGGATTTTGTTACTGAAATGGATGGTAGCCTTGTCATTATAGAAGGTAGTTTGTTGTTGAGATTTTGTTACTGCAATGGACGGTAGCCTTGTCATTATGGAAGGTAAATCGTTTTTGACATTTTGTTACTCCAATGGATGGTATCGATGTCCTTAAGGAAGGTAGTTCGTTGTTGAGATTTTGTTACTCCATTGGATGGTAGCCTTGTCATTACGGAAGCTAGTTCGTTGTTGAGATTTTGTTACTCTAATGGATGGTAGCCTTGTCATTATGGAAGGTAGTTCGTTGTTGAGATTTTGTTAGTTCAATGGATGGTAGCCTTGTCAATATGGAAGGTAGTTCATTGTATAGATTTTGTTACTCCAATGGATGGTAGCCTTGTCATTATAGAAGGTAGTTCGTTGTTGATATTTTGTTACTTTAATGGATGGTAGCCTTGTAATTATGGAAGGTAGTTCATTGTTGAGATTTTGTTACTACATTGTATGGTAGCCTTATCATTATGGAAGGTAAATTGTTGTTTAGATTTTGTTACTCCAATGGATGGTAGCTATGTCCTTTTGGATGGTAGTTCGTTGTTAATATTTTGTTACTTCATTGGATGGTAGCCTTGTCATTATGGAAGGTAAATCGTTGTTGACACTTTGTTACTCCAGTGGATGGTAGCGATGTCCTTAAGGAAGGTAGTTCGTTTTGAGATTTTGTTACTCCATTAGAAGGTAGCCTTGTCATTACGGAAGGTAGTTCGTTAGTGGGATTTTGTCACTCTAATGGATGGTAGCCTTGTCATTTACGGAAGCTAGTTCGTTGTTGAGATATTGTTACTCCATTGGATGGTAGCCTTGTCATTATGGAAGGTAAATCGTTGTTGACATTTTGTTACTCCAATGGATGGTACGATGTCCTTAAGGAAGGTAGTTCGTTGTTGAGATTTTGTTACTCTAATGGACGGTAGCCTTGTCATTATGGAAGGTAGTTTGTAGTTGGGATTTTGTTACCCAAATGGATGGTAGCCTTGTCATTATGGATGGTAGTTTGTTGTTGAGATTTTGTTACTGCAATGGATGGTAGCCTTGTCATTATGGAAGGTAGTTTGTTGTTGAAATATTGTTACTCCATTGGATGGTAGCCTTGTCATTATGGAAGGTAAATTGTTGTTGAGATTTTGTTACTCCAATGGATGGTAGCATTGTCATTTCGGAAGGTAGTTCATTGTTGAGATTTTGTTACTCTAATTGGTGGTAGCCTTGTTATTATGGAAGGTAGTTCATTGTTGGGATTTTGTTACTCTAATGGATGGTAGCCTTGTCATTATGGAAGGTAGTTCGTTGTTGAGATTTTGTTACTCTAATGGATGGTATCCTTGTCATTACGGAAGGTAGTTCGTTGTTGAGATTTTGTTACTCCATTGGATGGTAGGCTTGTCATCATGGTAGGTAAATCGTTGTTGACATTTTGATACTCCAATGGATGGTAGTGATGTTCTTAAGGAAGGTAGTTCATTGTTGAGATTTTGTTACATCATTGGATGGTAGCCTTGTCATTATAGAAGGTAGTTTGTTAGTGGGATTTTGTTACTCTAATGGATGGTAGCCTTGTCATTATGGAAGCTAGTTCATTGTTGAGATTTTGTTACTCCTTTGGATGTTAGCCTTGTCATTATGGAAGGTAAATTTTTGTTGAGATTTTGTTACTCCAATGGATGGTAGCGTTGTCATTACGGAAGGTAGTTCACTGTTGAGATTTTGTTACTCTAATGGGTGGTAGCCTTGTTATTATGGAAGGTAGTTCATTGTTGGGATTTTGTTACTCTAATGGATGGTAGCCTTGTCATTATGGAAGGTAGTTCGTTGTTGAGATTTTGTTACTCTAATGGATGTTAGGCTTGTCATTACATAAGCTAGTTCGTTGTTGAGATTTTGTTACTCCATTGGATGGTAGCCTTGTCATTATGGAAGATATTTCGTTGTTGGGATTTTGTTACTCCAATGGATGGTAGCGATGTCCTTAAGGAAGTTAGTTCGTTGTTGAGATTTTTTTACTCTAATAGATGGTAGCCTTATCTTTATGGAAGGTAGTTCGTTGTTGGGATTTGGTTACTGTAGTGGATGGTAGCCTTGTCATTATGGAAGGTAGTTCGTTGTTGGGATTTTGTTACTCTTATGGATGATAGCCTTGTCATTATGGAAGATAATTCGTTGTTGGGATTTTGTTATTTTAATGGATGGTAGCCTTGTCATTATAGAAGGGTGTTCATTGTTGAGATTTTGTTACTCCAATGGATGGTAACCTTGTCATTATGTAAGGTAGTTCATTGTTGAGATTTTGTTAGTTCAATGGATGGTAGCCTTGTTAATATGGAAGGTAGTTTGTTGTTGAGATTTTGTTACTCCAATGCATGGTAGCCTTGTCATTATGGAAGGTAGTTCATTGTTGATATTTTGTTACTTTAATTGATGGTAGCCTTGTCATTGCAGAATTCGTTGTTGATATTTTGTTACTCCATTGGATGGTAGCCTTGTCATTATGGAAGGTAAATCATTGTTGACATTTTGTTACTCCAGTGGATGGTAGCGATGTCTATAAGGAAGGTAGTTCATTGTTGAGATTTTGTTACTCCATTGGATGGTAGCCTTGTCATTACAGAAGGTAGTTCGTTAGTGGGATGTTGTTACTTCAATGGATTGTAGCGATGTCCTTAAGGAAGGTAATTCATTGTTGAGATTTTGTTACTCCATTGGATGGTAGCCTTGTCATTACGGAAGGTAGTTCGTTAGTGGGATTTTTTTACTCTAATGGATGGTAGCCTTGTCATTACGGAAGCTAGTTCGTGTTTGAGATTTTGTTACTACATTGGATGGTAGCCTTTTCATTATGGATGGTAAATCGTTGTTGACATTTTGTTACTCCAATGGGTGGTAGCAATGTCCGTAAGGAAGGTAGTTCGTTGTTGAGATTTTATTACTCTATTGGATGGTAGCCTTGTCATTACGGAAGGAAGTTCGTTTGTGGGATTTTGTTACTCTAATGGATGGTATCCTTGTCATTACGAATGGTAGTTCGTTGTTGAGATTTTGTTACTCTAATGGATGGTAGCCTTGTCATTCTGGAAGGTAGTTCATTGTTGGGATTTTGGTACACAAATGGATGGTAGCCTTGTCATAACGGAATCTAGTTCGTTGTTGAGATTTTTTTACTCTAATGGATGGTAGCCTTGTCATTATGGAAGGTAGTTCGTTGTTGGGATTTTGTTACTCAAATGGATGGTAGCCTTGTCATTAAGGAAGGTAGTTCGTTGTTGATATTTTCATACTCCAATGGATGGTAGCCTTGTCATTAAGGAAGGTAGTTCACTATTTAGAATTTGTTACTCCATTGGATGGTAGACTTTTCATTATGGAAGGTAGTTCGTTGTTGTGATTTTATTACTCCAATGGATGGTAGCCTTGTCATTATGGAATGTAGTTTGTTGTTGAGATTTGGTTACTCTAATAGATGGTAGCCTTGTCATTACGGAAAGTAGTTCATTATTGAGTTTTTGTTACTCTAATAGATGGTAGCCTTGTCATTATGGAAGTTAGTTCGTTGATGGGATTTTGTTACACTTATGGATGGTAGCCTTGTCATTATGGAAGCTAATTCGTTGTTGGGATTTTGTTATTTTAATGTATGGTAACCTTGTCATTATGGACGTTTGTTCGTTGTTGAGATTTTGTTACTCCAATGGATGGTAACCTTGTCATTATGGAAGGTAGTTCATTGTTGAGATTTTGTTAGTTCAATGGATGGTAGCCTTGTCAATTTGGAAGGTAGTTCGTTGTTGAGATTTTATTACTCCAATGGATGGTAGCCTTGTCATTATGGAAGGTTGTTCGTTGTTGTTATTTTGTTACTTTAATGGATGGTAGCCTTGTAATTATGGAAGGTAGTTAATTGTTGAGATTTTGTTACTCCATTGTATGGTAGCCTTGTCATTATGGAAGGTTAATCATTGTTGACATTTTGTTACTCCAGTGGATGGTAGCGATGTCCTTAAGGAAGGTAGTTCGTTGGTGAGATTTTTTTACTCCATTGGATGGTAGCCTTGTCATTACGGAAGGTAGTTCGTTAGTGGGATTTTGTTACTCTAATGGATGGTAGCCTTGTCATTACAGAAGCTAGTTCGTTGTTGAGATTTTGTTACTCCATTGGATGGTAGCCTTGTCATTATGGAAGGTAAGTCGTTGTTGAAATTTTGTTACTCCAATTGATGGTAGCGATGTCCTTAAGGAAGGTAGTTCGTTGTTCAGATTTTGTTACTCTAATGGACGGTAGCATTGTCATTTTGGAAGGTAGTTCGTTGTTGGGATTTTTTTACTCAAATGGATGGTAGCCTTGTCATTATGGAAGGTAGTTTGTTGTTGAGATTTTGTTACTGCAATGGATGGTAGCCTTGTCATTATGGAAGGTAGTTCGTTGTTGAGATTTTGTTACTCCATTGGATGGTAGCCATGTCATTATGGAAGGTAAATTGTTGTTGAGATTTTGTTAGTCCAATGTATGGTAGCTATGTCCTTATGGAAGGTAGTTCATTGTTGATATTTTGTTACTCTAATGGATGGTAGACTTGTCATTGCGGAATTCGTTGTTGATATTTTGTTACTCCATTGGATGGTAGCCTTGTCATTATAGAAGGTAAATCATTGTTGACATTTTGTTACTCCAGTGGATGGTAGCGATGTCCTTAAGGAAGGTAGTTCATTGTTGAGATTTTGTTACTCCATTGGATGGTAGCCTTGTCATTACGGAAGGTAGTTCGTTAGTGGGATGTTGTTACTCTAATGGATGGTAGCCTTGTCATTACAGAAGCTAGTTCGTTGTTGAGATTTTGTTACTCCATTGGATTGTAGCCTTGTCATTATGGAATGTAAATCATTCTTGACATTTTGTTACTCCAATGGATGGTAGCGATGTCCTTAAGGAAGGTAGTTCGTTGTTGAGATTTTTTTACTCTAATGGACGGTAGCCTTGTCATTATGGAAGGTAGTTCGTTGTTGATATTTTGTTACTCCATTGGATGGTAGCCTTGTCATTATAAAAGGTAAATTGTTGTTGAGATTTTGTTACTCCAATGGATGGTAGCGTTGTCATTACAGAAAGTAGTTCGTTGTTGAGATTTTATTACTCTAATGGGTGGTAGCCTTGTTATTATGGAAGGTAGTTCATTGTTTTGATTTTGTTACTCTAATGGATGGTAGCCTTGTCATTATGGAAGGTAGTTCGTTGTTGAGATTTTGTTACTCTAATGGATGGTAGCCTAGTCATTACGGAAGGTAGTTCATTGTTGAGATTTTGTTACTCCATTGGATGGTAGCCTTGTCATTATGGAAGGTAAATCGTTGTTGACATTTTGTTACTCCAATGGATGGTAGCGATGTCCTTAAGGAAGGTAATTCATTGTTGAGATTTTGTTACTCCATTGGATGGTAGCCTTGTCATTACGGAAGCTAGTTCGTTGTTGAGATTTTGTTACTCCATTGGATGGTAGCCTTTTCATTATGGAAGGTAAATCGTTGTTGACATTTTGTTACCCCAATGGATGGTAGCGAAGTCCTTAAGGAAGGTAGTTCGTTGTTGATATTTTGTTACTCCATTGGATGGTAGCCTTGTCATTACAGAAGGTAGTTCGTTAGTGGGATTTTGTTACTCTAATGGATGGTAGCCCTGTCATTACGAAAGGTAGTTCGTTGTTGAGATTTTGTTACTCTAATGGATGGTAGCCTTGTCATTATGGAACGTAGTTCATTGTTGGGATTTTGTTACTCAAATGGATGGTAGCCTTGTCATTACGGAATCTAGTTTGTTGTTTAGATTTTGTTACTCTAATAAATGGTAGCCTTGTTATTATGGAAGGTAGTTCGTTGTTGGGATTTTGTTACTCAAATGGATGGTAACCTTGTCATTATGGAAGGTAGTTAGTTGTTGATATTTTCGTACTCCAATGGATGGTAGCCTTGTCAATAAGGATGGTAGTTCACTGTTTCGAATTTGTTACTCCATTGGATGGTAGACTTTTCATTATGGAATGTAGTTCGTTGTTGTGATTTTATTACTCCAATGGATGGTAGCCTTGTCATTATGGAATGTAGTTTGTTGTTGAGATTTGGTTACTCTAATGTATGGTAGCCTTGTCATTACATAAGGTAGTTCATTGTTTAGTTTTTGTTACTCAAATAGATGGTAGCCATGTCATTATGAAAGGTAGTTCGTTGTTGGGATTTTGTTACTCTAATGGATTTTAGCCTTGTCATTATAGAAGGTAGTTCATTGTTGGGATTTTGTTACTCTTATGGATGGTAGCCTTGTCATTATGGAAGCTAATTCGTTGTTGGGATTTTGTTATTTTAATGGATGGTAGCCTTGTCATTATGGAAGGTTGTTCGTTATTGAGATTTTTTTACTCCAATGGATGGTAACCTTGTCATTATGGAAGGTAGATCATTGTTGAGGTTTTGTTAGTTCAATGGATGGTAGCCTTGTCAATATGGAAGGTAGTTCGTTGTATAGATTTTGTTACTCCAATGGATGGTAGCCTTGTCATTATAGAAGGTAGTTCATTGTTGATATTTTGTTACTTTAATGGATGGTAGCTTTGTAATTATGGAAGGTAGTTCATTGTTGAGATTTTGTTACTACATTGTATGGTAACCTTGTCATTATGGAAGGTAAATTGTTGTTTAGATTTTGTTACTCCAATGGATGGTAGCTATGTCCTTTTGTAAGGTAGTTCGTTGTTGATATTTTGTTACTTCATTGGATGGTAGCCTTGTCATTATGGAAGGTAAATCGTTGTTGACATTTTGTTACTCCAGTGGATGGTAGCGATGTCCTTAAGGAAGGTAGTTCGTTGTTGAGATTTTGTTACACCATTGGAAGGTAGCCTTGTCATTATGGAAGGTAGTTCGTTAGTGGGATTTTGTCACTCTAATGGATGGTAGCCTTGTCATTACAGAAGCTAGTTCGTTGTTGAGATATTGTTACTCCATTGGATTGGAGCCTTGTCATTATGGAAGGTAAATCGTTGTTGACATTTTGTTACTCCAATGGATGGTACGATGTCCTTAAGGAAGGTAGTTCGTTGTTGAGATTTTGTTACTCTAATGGACGGTAGCCTTGTTATTATGGAAGGTAGTTTGTTGTTGCGATTTTGTTACCCAAATGGATGGTAGCCTTGTCATTATGGAAGGTTGTTTGTTGTTGAGATTTTGTTACTGCAATGGATGGTAGCCTTGTCATTATGGAAGGTAGTTCGTTGTTGAAATTTTGTTACTCCATTGGATGGTAGCCTTGTCATTATAGAAGGTAAATTGTTGTTGAGATTTTCTTACTCCAATGGATGGTAGCGTTGTCATTACAGAAGGTAGTTCATTGTTGAGATTTTGTTACTCTAATGGGTGGTAGCCTTGTTATTATGGAAGGTAGTTCATTGTTGGGATTTTGTTACTTTAATGGATGGTAGCCTTGTCATTATGGAAGGTAGTTCGTTGTTGAGATTTTGTTACTCTAATGGATGGTAGCCTTGTCATTACGAAAGGTAGTTCATTGTTGAGATTTTGTTACTCCATTGGATGGTAGCCTTGTCATTATGGTAGGTAAATCGTTGTTGACATTTTGTTACTCCAATGGATGGTAGTGATGTTCTTAACGAAGGTAGTTCATTGTTGAGATTTTGTTACATATTTGGATGGTAGCCTTGTCATTACAGAAGGTAGTTCGTTAGTGGGATTTTATTACTCTAATGGATGGTAGCCTTGTCATTACGGAAGCTAGTTCGTTGTTGAGATTTTGTTACTCCTTTGGATGGTAGCCTTGTCATTATGGAAAGTAAATCGTTGTTGACATTTTGTTACACCAATGGATGGTAGCGATGTCCTTAAGGAAGGTAGTTCGTTGTTGAGATTTTGTTACTCCATTGGATGGTAGCCTTGTCATTACAGAAGGTAGTTCGTTAGTGGGATTTCGTTACTCTAATGGATGGTAGCCTTGTCATTACGGAAGCTAGTTCATTGTTGAGATTTTGTTACTCTAATGGATGGTAGGCTTGTCATTATGGAAGGTATTTCGTTGTTGGGATTTTGTTACTCAAATGGATGGTAGCATTGTCATTACGGAATGTAGTTCGTTGTTGAGATTTTGTTACTCTAATGGATGGTAGCCTTGTCATTATGGAAGGTAGTTTGTTGGTTGGATTTTGTTACTGAAATGGATGGTGGCCTTGTCATTATGAAAGGTAGTTCGTTTTTGATATTTTCATACTCCAATGGATGCTAGCCTTGTCATTAAGGAAGGTAGTTCGCTGTTGAGAATTTGTTAATCCATTGGATGGTATACTTATCATTATGGAAGGTAGTTCGTTGTTGTGATTTTGTTACTCCAATGGATGGTAGCCTTGTCATTATGGAATGTAGTTTGTTGTTGAGATTTGTTTACTCTAATGGACGGTAGCCATGTCATTACGGAAGGTAGTTCATTGTTGAGTTTGTGTTACTCTAATAGATGGTAGCCTTGTCATTATGGAAGGTAGCCCGTTGTTGGGATTTTGTTACTCTAATGAATTGTAGCCTTGTCATTATGGAAGGTAGTTCGTTGTTGGGATTTTGTTACTCTTATGGATGGTAGCCTTGTCATTATGGAAGCTAATTCGTAGTTGGGATTTTGTTATTTTAATGGATGGTAGCCTTGTCATTATGGAAGGTTGTTTATTGTTGAGATTTTGTTACTCCAATGGATGGTAACCTTGTCATTATGGAAGGTAGATCATTGTTGAGGTTTTGTTAGTTCAATGGATGGTAGCCTTGTCAATATGGAAGGTAGTTCGTTGTATAGATTTTGTTACTCCAATGGATGGTAGCCTTGTCATTATAGAAGGTAGTTCATTGTTGATATTTTGTTACTTTAATGGATGGTAGCTTTGTAATTATGGAAGGTAGTTCATTGTTGAGATTTTGTTACTACATTGTATGGTAACCTTGTCATTATGGAAGGTAAATTGTTGTTTAGATTTTGTTACTCCAATGGATGGTAGCTATGTCCTTTTGGAAGGTAGTTCGTTGTTGATATTTTGTTACTTCATTGGATGGTAGCCTTGTCATTATGGAAGGTAAATCGTTGTTGACATTTTGTTACTCCAGTGGATGGTAGCGATGTCCTTAAGGAAGGTAGTTCGTTGTTGAGATTTTGTTACACCATTGGAAGGTAGCCTTGTCATTATGGAAGGTAGTTCGTTAGTGGGATTTTGTCACTCTAATGGATGGTAGCCTTGTCATTACAGAAGCTAGTTCGTTGTTGAGATATTGTTACTCCATTGGATTGGAGCCTTGTCATTATGGAAGGTAAATCGTTGTTGACATTTTGTTACTCCAATGGATGGTACGATGTCCTTAAGGAAGGTAGTTCGTTGTTGAGATTTTGTTACTCTAATGGACGGTAGCCTTGTCATTATGGAAGGTAGTTTGTTGTTGCGATTTTGTTACCCAAATGGATGGTAGCCTTGTCATTATGGAAGGTTGTTTGTTGTTGAGATTTTGTTACTGCAATGGATGGTAGCCTTGTCATTATGGAAGGTAGTTCGTTGTTGAAACTTTGTTACTCCATTGGATGGTAGCCTTGTCATTATAGAAGGTAAATTGTTGTTGAGATTTTCTTACTCCAATTGATGGTAGCATTGTCATTACAGAAGGTAGTTCATTGTTGAGATTTTGTTACTCTAATGGGTGGTAGCCTTGTTATTATGGAAGGTAGTTCATTGTTGGGATTTTGTTACTTTAATGGATGGTAGCTTTGTCATTATGGAAGGTAGTTCGTTGTTGAGATTTTGTTACTCTAATGGATGGTAGCCTTGTCATTACGAAAGGTAGTTCATTGTTGAGATTTTGTTACTCCATTGGATGGTAGCCTTGTCATTATGGTAGGTAAATCGTTGTTGACATTTTGTTACTCCAATGGATGGTAGTGATGTTCTTAACGAAGGTAGTTCATTGTTGAGATTTTGTTACATCATTGGATGGTAGCCTTGTCATTACAGAAGGTAGTTCGTTAGTGGGATTTTATTACTCTAATGGATGGTAGCCTTGTCATTACGGAAGCTAGTTCGTTGTTGAGATTTTGTTACTCCTTTGGATGGTAGCCTTGTCATTATGGAAAGTAAATCGTTGTTGACATTTTGTTACACCAATGGATGGTAGCGATGTCCTTAAGGAAGGTAGTTCGTTGTTGAGATTTTGTTACTCCATTGGATGGTAGCCTTGTCATTACAGAAGGTAGTTCGTTAGTGGGATTTCGTTACTCTAATGGATGGTAGCCTTGTCATTACGGAAGCTAGTTCATTGTTGAGATTTTGTTACTCTAATGGATGGTAGGCTTGTCATTATGGAAGGTATTTCGTTGTTGGGATTTTGTTACTCAAATGGATGGTAGCCTTGTCATTACGGAATGTAGTTCGTTGTTGAGATTTTGTTACTCTAATTGATGGTAGCCTTGTCATTATGGAAGGTAGTTTGTTGGTTGGATTTTGTTACTGAAATGGATGGTGGCCTTGTCATTATGAAAGGTAGTTCGTTGTTGATATTATCATACTCCAATGGATGCTAGCCTTGTCATTAAGGAAGGTAGTTCGCTGTTGAGAATTTGTTAATCCATTGGATGGTAGACTTGTCATTATGGAAGGTAGTTCGTTGTTGTGATTTTGTTACTCCAATGGATGGTAGCCTTGTCATTATGGAATGTAGTTTGTTGTTGAGATTTGTTTACTCTAATGGACGGTAGCCATGTCATTACGGAAGGTAGTTCATTGTTGAGTTTGTGTTACTCTAATAGATGGTAGCCTTGTCATTATGGAAGGTAGCCCGTTGTTGGGATTTTGTTACTCTAATGAATTGTAGCCTTGTCATTATGGAAGGTAGTTCGTTGTTGGGATTTTGTTACTCTTATGGATGGTAGCCTTGTCATTATGGAAGCTAATTCGTAGTTGGGATTTTGTTATTTTAATTAATGGTAGCCTTGTCATTATGGAAGGTTGTTTATTGTTGAGATTTCGTTACTCCAATGGATGGTAACCTTGTCATTATGGCAGGTAGTTCATTGTTGAGATTTTGTTAGTTCAATGGATGGTAGCCTTGTCAATATGGAAGGTAGTTCGTTGTTGAGATTTTGTTACTACATTGTATGGTAGCCTTGTCATTATGGAAGGTAGTTTGTTGTTGGGATTTTGTTACCCAAATGGATGGTAGCCTTGTCATTTTGGAAGGTAGTTTGTTGTTGATATTTTGTTACTTTAATGGATGGTAGCCTTGTAATTATGGAAGGCAGTTCATTGTTGAGATTTTGTTACTCCTATGTATGGTAGCCTTGTCATTATGGAAGGTAAATTGTTGTGGAGAATTTGTTACTCCAATGGATGGTAGCTATGTCCTTATGGAAGGTAGTTCATTGTTGACATTTTGTTACTCTATGGATGGTAGCCTTGTCATTACGGAAGGTAGTTCGTTGTTGATATTTTGTTACTCCATTAGATTGTAGCCTTGTCCTTATGGAAGGTATATCGTTGTTGACATTTTGTTACTCTAGTGGATGGTAGCGATGTCCTTAAGGAAGGTAGTTCGTTGTTGAGATTTTGTTAGTCCATTGGATGGTAGCCTTGTCATTACGGAAGGTAGTTCGTATTGGGATTTTGTTACTCTAATGGATGGTAGCCTTGTCATTATGGAAGCTAGTTCGTTGTTGAGATTTTCCTACTCCATTGGATGGTAGCCTTGTCATTATGGAAGGTAAATCGTTGTTGACATTTTGTTACTCCAATGGATGGTAGAGATGTCCTTAAGAAAGGTAGTTTTTTGTTGAGATTTTGTTACTCTAATGGACGGTAGCCTTGTCATTATGGCAGGTAGTTCGTTGTTGGGATTTTGTTACTGAAATGGATGGTAGCCTTGTCCTTATAGAAGGTAGTTTGTTGTTGAGATTTTGTTACTGCAATGGACGGTAGCCTTGTCATTATGGAAGGTAAATCGTTTTTGACATTTTGTTACTCCAATGGATGGTATCGATGTCCTTAAGGAAGGTAGTTCGTTGTTGAGATTTTGTTACTCCATTGGATGGTAGCCTTGTCATTACGGAAGCTAGTTCGTTGTTGAGATTTTGTTACTCTAATGGATGGTAGCCTTGTCATTATGGAAGGTAGTTCGTTGTTGAGATTTTGTTAGTTCAATGGATGGTAGCCTTGTCAATATGGAAGGTAGTTCATTGTATAGATTTTGTTACTCCAATGGATGGTAGCCTTGTCATTATAGAAGGTAGTTCGTTGTTGATATTTTGTTACTTTAATGGATGGTAGCCTTGTAATTATGGAAGGTAGTTCATTGTTGAGATTTTGTTACTACATTGTATGGTAGCCTTATCATTATGGAAGGTAAATTGTTGTTTAGATTTTGTTACTCCAATGGATGGTAGCTATGTCCTTTTGGATGGTAGTTCGTTGTTAATATTTTGTTACTTCATTGGATGGTAGCCTTGTCATTATGGAAGGTAAATCGTTGTTGACACTTTGTTACTCCAGTGGATGGTAGCGATGTCCTTAAGGAAGGTAGTTCGTTTTGAGATTTTGTTACTCCATTAGAAGGTAGCCTTGTCATTACGGAAGGTAGTTCGTTAGTGGGATTTTGTCACTCTAATGGATGGTAGCCTTGTCATTTACGGAAGCTAGTTCGTTGTTGAGATATTGTTACTCCATTGGATGGTAGCCTTGTCATTATGGAAGGTAAATCGTTGTTGACATTTTGTTACTCCAATGGATGGTACGATGTCCTTAAGGAAGGTAGTTCGTTGTTGAGATTTTGTTACTCTAATGGACGGTAGCCTTGTCATTATGGAAGGTAGTTTGTAGTTGGGATTTTGTTACCCAAATGGATGGTAGCCTTGTCATTATGGAAGGTAGTTTGTTGTTGAGATTTTGTTACTGCAATGGATGGTAGCCTTGTCATTATGGAAGGTAGTTTGTTGTTGAAATATTGTTACTCCATTGGATGGTAGCCTTGTCATTATGGAAGGTAAATTGTTGTTGAGATTTTGTTACTCCAATGGATGGTAGCATTGTCATTTCGGAAGGTAGTTCATTGTTGAGATTTTGTTACTCTAATGGGTGGTAGCCTTGTTATTATGGAAGGTAGTTCATTGTTGGGATTTTGTTACTCTAATGGATGGTAGCCTTGTCATTATGGAAGGTAGTTCGTTGTTGAGATTTTGTTACTCTAATGGATGGTATCCTTGTCATTACGGAAGGTAGTTCGTTGGTGAGATTTTGTTACTCCATTGGATGGTAGGCTTGTCATCATGGTAGGTAAATCGTTGTTGACATTTTGATACTCCAATGGATGGTAGTGATGTTCTTAAGGAAGGTAGTTCATTGTTGAGATTTTGTTACATCATTGGATGGTAGCCTTGTCATTATAGAAGGTAGTTTGTTAGTGGGATTTTGTTACTCTAATGGATGGTAGCCTTGTCATTATGGAAGCTAGTTAATTGTTGAGATTTTGTTACTCCTTTGGATGTTAGCCTTGTCATTATGGAAGGTAAATTTTTGTTGAGATTTTGTTACTCCAATGGATGGTAGCGTTGTCATTACGGAAGGTAGTTCATTGTTAAGATTTTGTTACTCTAATGGGTGGTAGCCTTGTTATTATGGAAGGTAGTTCATTGTTGGGATTTTGTTACTCCAATGGATAGTAGCTATGTCCTTATGGAAGGTAGTTCGTTGTTGATATTTTGTTACTCTATGGATGGTAGCCTTGTCATTACAGAAGGTACTTCGTTGTTGATATTTTGTTACTCCATTAGATTGTAGCCATGTCCTTATGGAAGGTATATCGTTGTTGAAATTTCGTTACTCCGGTGGATGGTAGCGATGTCCTTAAGGAAGGTAGTTCGTTGTTGAGATTTTGTTAGTCCATTGGATGGTAGCCTTGTCATTACGGAAGGTAGTTCGTTAGTGGGATTTTGTTACTCTAATGGATGGTAGCCTTGTCATTACGGAAGCTAGTTCGTTGTTGAGATTTTCCTACTCCATTGGATGGTAGCCTTGTCATTATGGAAGGTAAATCGTTGTTGACATTTTGTTACTCCAATGGATGGTATAGATGTCCTTAAGAAAGGTAGTTTGTTGTTGAGATTTTGTTACTCTAATGGACGGTAGCCTTGTCATTATGGCAGGTAGTTTGTTGTTGGGATTTTGTTACTGAAATGGATGGTAGCCTTGTCATTATAGAAGGTAGTTTGTTGTTGAGATTTTGTTACTGCAATGGACGGTAGCCTTGTCAATATGGAAGGTAAATCGTTTTTGACATTTTGTTACTCCAATGGATGGTATCGATGTCCTTAAGGAAGGTAGTTCGTTGTTGAGATTTTGTTACTCCATTGGATGGTATCCTTGTCATTACGGAAGCTAGTTCGTTGTTGATATTTTGTTACTCTAATGGATGGTAGCCTTGTCATTATGGAAGGTAGTTCGTTGTTGAGATTTTGTTAGTTCAATGGATGGTAGCCTTGTCAATATGGAAGGTAGTTCGTTGTATAGATTTTGTTACTCCAATGGATGGTAGCCTTGTCATTATAGAAGGTAGTTCGTTGTTGATATTTTGTTACTTTAATGGATGGTAGCCTTGTAATTATGGAAGGTAGTTCATTGTTGAGATTTTGTTACTACATTGTATGGTAGCCTTGTCATTATGGAACGTAAATTGTTGTTTAGATTTTGTTACTCCAATGGATGGTAGCTATGTCCTTTTGGAAGGTAGTTCGTTGTTGAGATATTGTTACTCCATTGGATGGTAGCCTTGTCATTATGGAAGGTAAATCGTTGTTGACATTTTGTTACTCCAATGGATGGTACGATGTCCTTAAGGAAGGTAGTTCGTTGTTGAGATTTTGTTACTCTAATGAACGGTAGCCTTGTCATTATGGAAGGTAGTTTGTTGTTGGGATTTTGTTACCCAAATGGATGGTAGCCTTGTCATTTTGGAAGGTAGTTTGTTGTTGATATTTTGTTACTGCAATGGATGGTAGCCTTGTCATTATGGAAGGTAGTTTGTTGTTGAAATTTTGTTACTCCATTGGATGGTAGCCTTGTCATTATGGAAGGTAAATTGTTGTTGAGATTTTGTTACTCCAATGGATGGTAGCGTTGTCATTTCGGAAGGTAGTTCATTGTTGAGATTTTGTTACTCTAATTGGTGGTAGCCTTGTTATTATGGAAGGTAGTTCATTGTTGGGATTTTGTTACTCTAATGGATGGTAGCCTTGTCATTATGGAAGGTAGTTCGTTGTTGAGATTTTGTTACTCTAATGGATGGTATCCTTGTCATTACGGAAGGTAGTTCGTTGTTGAGATTTTGTTACTCCATTGGATGGTAGCCTTGTCATCATGGTAGGTAAATCGTTGTTGACATTTTGTTACTCCAATAGATGGTAGTGATGTTCTTAAGGAAGGTAGTTCATTCTTGAGATTTTGTTACATTATTGGATGGTAGCCTTGTCATTATAGAAGGTAGTTCGTTAGTGGGATTTTGTTACTCTAATCGATGGTAGCCTTGTCATTACGGAAGCTAGTTCATTGTTGAGATTTTGTTACTCCTTTGGATGTTAGCCTTGTCATTATGGAAGGTAAATTGTTGTTGAGATTTTGTTACTCCAATGGATGGTAGCGTTGTCATTATGGAAGGTAGTTCATTGTTGGGATTTTGTTACTCTAATGGGTGGTAGCCTTGTCATTATGGAAGGTAGTTCTTGTTGAGATTTTGTTACTCTAATGGATGGTGGCCTTGTCATTACGAAAGGTAGTTCGTTGTTGAGATTTTGTTACTCCATTGGATGGTAGCCTTGTCATTATGGAAGGTAAATCGTTGTTGACATTTTGTTACTCCAATGGATGGTAGAGATGTCCTTAAGAAAGGTAGTTCGTTGTTGAGATTTTGTTACTCTAATGGATGGTAGCCTTATCATTATGTAAGGTAGTTCGTTGTTGGGATTTTGTTACTGAAATGGATGGTAGCCTTATCATTACGGAAGCTAGTTCGTTGTTGAGATTTTCCTACTCCATTGGATGGTAGCCTTGTTATTATGGAAGGTAAATTGTTGTTGACATTTTGTTACTCCAATGGATGGTAGAGATGTCCTTAAGAAAGGTAGTTTGTTGTTGAGATTTTGTTACTCTAATGGACGGTAGCCTTGTCATTATGGCAGGTAGTTCGTTGTTGGGATTTTGTTACTGAAATGGATGGTAGCCTTGTCATTATAGAAGGTAGTTTGTTGTTGAGATTTTATTACTGCAATGGACAGTAGCCTTGTCATTATGGAAGGTAAATCGTTGTTGACATTTTGTTACTCCAATGGATGGTATCGATGTCCTTAAGGAAGGTAGTTCATTGTTGAGATTTTGTTACTCCATTGGATGGTAGCCTTGTCATTACGGAAGCTAGTTCGTTGTTGAGATTTTGTTACTCTAATGGATGGTAGCCTTGTCATTATGGAAGGTAGTTCGTTGTTGAGATTTTGTTAGTTCAATGGATGGTAGCCTTGTCAATATGGAAGGTAGTTCGTTGTATAGATTTTGTTACTCCAATGGATGGTAGCCTTGTCATTATAGAAGGTAGTTCGTTGTTGATATTTTGTTACTTTAATGGATGGTAGCCTTGTAATTATGGAAGGTAGTTCATTATTGAGATTTTGTTACTACATTGTATGGTACCCTTGTCATTATGGAAGGTAAATTGTTGTTTAGATTTTGTTACTCCAATGGATGGTAGCTATGTCCTGATGGAAGGTAGTTCATTGTTGATATTTTGTTACTTCATTGGATAGTAGCCTTGTGATTATGGAAGGTAAATCGTTGTTGACATTTTTTTACTCCAGTGGATGGTAGCGATGTCCTTAAGGAAGGTAGTTCGTAGTTGAGATTTTGTTACTCCATTGGAAGGTAGCCTTGTCATTACGGAAGGTAGTTCGTTAGTGGGATTTTGTCACTCTAATGGATGGTAGCCTTGTCATTACGGAAGCTAGTTCGTTGTTGAGATATTGTTACTCCATTGGATGGTAGCCTTGTCATTATGGAAGGTAAATCTTTGTTGACATTTTGTTACTCCAATGGATGGTACGATGTCCTTAAGGAAGGTAGTTCGTTGTTGAGATTTTGTTACTCTAATGGACGGTAGCCTTGTCATTATGGAAGGTATTTTGTTGTTGGGATTTTGTTACCCGAATGGATGGTAGCCTTGTCATTATGGAAGGTAGTTTGTTGTTGAGATTTTGTTACTGCAATGGATGGTAGCCTTGTCATTATGAAAGGTAGTTTGTTGTTGAAATTTTGTTACTCCATTGGATTGTAGCCTTGTCATTATGGAAGGTAACTTGTTTTTGAGATTTTGTTACTCCAATGGATGGTAGCGTTGTCATTACGGAAAGTAGTTCATTGTTGAGATTTTGTTACTCTAATGGGTGGTAGCCTTGTTATTATGGAAGGTAGTTCATTGTTGGGATTTTGTTACTCTAATGGATGGTAGCCTTGTCATTATGGAAGGTAGTTCGTTGTTGAGATTTTGTTACTCTAATGGATGGTAGCCTTGTCATTACGGAAGGTAGTTCGTTGTTGAGATTTTGTTACTCCATTGGATGGTAGCCTTGTCATCATGGTAGGTAAGTCGTTGTTGACCTTTTGTTACTCCAAAGGATGGTAGTGATGTTCTTAAGGAAGGTAGTTCATTGTTGAGATTTTGTTACATCATTGGATGGTAGCCTTGTCATTATAGAAGGTAGTTCGTTAGTGGGATTTTGTTACTCTAATGGATGGTAGCCTTTGAAGAAGTGAAAAACACAAGAAGGGGGGGGGGGGTGGAATTGTAAAAACTGGAAATCAATTGCAGTCAACACGGTATTTTTATCCTGGTTCGTTTGATCTCAAACTACTCCAGTCCACTCGTCAAGGTGATTTCGCCTCTCTCCAACGAGGTCTTAATCCACTATATTCAACTGAATATTACAACTTCTTTAACAACTGCTAAAGCCTTCTTGATGCAAACCACAAACCGGTTTCTCAAGGAATTACTTTCTTACAAAGAATTGAAATCTAGGTGTGTGAATGTTTTCTACAAAAACTATTTATCACAACTGTGATACTACACAATTTAAGCTTATGAGAACTAGATTTCTTAAATAATTGAGTAAGGAATTTGAGAGCTTTTAGCAAACTGAGAGTGAGGAGGATGATGAATAGCTTTTGGCGTGTAGATTGTTGTAGAGCATTAGCCAATTCAATCTTCACTGTGTTGTTTATATAGCATTGGAAATAAGGTACGTTGGAGTAGTAATTCCGTTTCAATGCCAATAACATTCTTTCCTTATTAAGCAGATCTTATCTGGAATGATGCCGTTGGTAATAAATCATCTTGAATGCACAGTACCGTTGCCACTTAAGCGTGTTCTGGCTTTGGCTCATTCTGATGCTGCTTAGGTGCTGATGAACTGTTTGTTGTCTTGATCAGAGTTCAGATGGTTAAGCGCATATCTGTTCATCAAGCTTCACCATAAGCGCAAGTTGATCTTTTGATTCTGGTATCTGATATAACATCTTCTGATGCTGATGTTGAAATCCAACTTTCTGATGCTGATGATGATGTTCTCTTGCTGATACCCATCAGAGTTTCTGTAAAACAGAATGTAATTTTTAGATAGCATATGTGTCTTACATGAATCATACAATTAATATATCTTAGCATTTTGTTATCATCAAAACTTAAGCTTAGGGTAGTAGATTCAAACTTTGTTCTAACAATCTCCCCCTTTTTGATGATGACAAAAACTAGATATTTTTTAAATGAAAATTAACGTGAAAAGTATCAGAGATAACTAAATAATAAGTTGTATCAGATTTAAATAGGAAGTTATCAAAGATAAGGGAATAAAGAGATATCAGAGTTTAGATCGGAGATACTCCCCCTGAATTTATTACTTCCCTTTTTAATTCCAGGAGTTCTTCAGGATCAGATCTTTATTGACTTTCTTTGAACATCAGAATATCAGAGCTTCAGATCAGAATATCAGAGCTTCAGTGTATCAGAGATAATTAACTTCTTGTACCTGTAAGCTTATGCAAAACAGAAAACATTCAAGTATCAGAGTGTTAGAATGTTTGAGACTTTTTGTCTCAGTAATCCGTTATTGAAAAATATCATTCTTGTTCTCCCCCTTTTTGTCAGCAATCAAAAAGTGCAAGTAATATAAGCTAAAACGATTAGAGCAGAAAAATTGTTATATTTAATTCAGAGCCAGGCAAACAGTACAGATGATATGCAAAGAAAACAATGAAAATATCATGAATGAAAATCTAAGGTTGGGGTGGAAAGCGTGTGAACAGAGTCTCTAGCATTGTCTTAATCTGATCAGCAGTCTCATTCTGCTTGTGCACCATGCTGACTACTGTATCTATCTTGTTGTCTTGCACATCCATCCTTTCCTTCATCTTCTGATCATTTTCATCCATTCTTTGCTGCAGACGAATATCATTCAGCTTCAGCTCTTCCAGAGTCTGCCTGTCCAAGGCAGCTTGAGAGACATCAGAAGCAGGATGCTTCTGAGAGCTTTCTGCAACATCTTCAGCTTGACTAACCTCTTCAGCTTGAATAGTATGATCTTCTGCTTGCTGAACTTTTGAAGCTGGACGTTTCTCAGACCATGGCTCACTATCCAGAAAGAGCACTTCGTCTTGTGGCAGCTGACTTTCAACTTCCTTCAGCAGCTTGCTGAAGTTCTGTTGTGCCTGCTCATAATTGATGTCTTGCAACTTGAGGGCTTCAGCGCGTACCCACATTCTGAAACGTGTCTAGAGTTGGTCTGAGGCAGTAGGATCAATCATTCCAGGGCAAACTTGCTTTAGAGAAGCAATCCACTACTACAAGCCTGTTTCAAAATTCACAATGCCAGAGCCAACATTTAGCTGTTTTGGTTTGGGAAGGGCTATTTTGTTTTTGAGATCAGCAAGACGGTCAAAGATTGTTAAATCAATGAAGGTCCTGCTGTGGTCTTCTGTAGTTTGTTTGGGAGATGGAGTGGGAGAATCAGAGATGATTATTAGACTATTCGGAGTATTTGGAGGGGTAGTTTCTGGTGAGGATGGCAGCTAGGGTATGTTTATAGTTGTACCACATGGCAGCTGAATTGCCAAGGGTTGTGGCTCAGAGGATTGAGGAGAATGAGGTTCAGGTGATGGAGTTTCAGAGTGATGAAACTTAGGTTGTGGAGGTGATGGTTGAGGTGAAAGTGGATGAAGTTCTGGTTGTGGAGAGGGAGGAGGAATTGCTGGTTGTGGAGAAGGAGGTGGAATTTCTGGTTGTTGTGGAATTTGTGGTTCTTCTGGTATGGGTGAGAGAGTATGTTCTGGTTGAGGAGAGTGGGCAATTTCTGGTTGAGTGTTTGGATTAGTTGAGAGGGGAGCGGAAACACGTTGATCAATTTCAGAAAGAACTTTGTCAAGTTCTGATTCTGTTGATGGTGTGGGTTTTGGATTTTTGGTGCGGGATCTCCTGAGAGTCAGTCACTCAGAAGGGTCATCCTCTGGTTCGGTTTCATCAATGGTTGGTATGGGGATTGGAAGTTCATGTGAAGTTGGGGTTGGGATTGATGTTGGAATAGCAGAAGAATTTAAAACATTAGCAGCAGATAGATTACCTCTCTTCTTAGGAGTCTGCTGGGATGGTCCTTCTGAAGTGGCCTTTCTTTTCTTCGTATTCTTCACAGTAACTTTTGGATTTTGCTGGTGCAGATCTTTAATGTTCAGTTTGGGATCTGTACCATCAGCCTTGCAAGCGTCCAAGTATCTGAGAACAATGACTGGTTTGAATTCAATCTCAGAAAATAGTGGAAAGTCGTCCAGAGGGACTCTTCTGCAGGTGATGTCAGCCAGAGGAGTGACGCTGGGCTCCTTTCTGATATTCTCTATCAGTTTCATTTTCTTTAGATTCTTGGCGTTCAGAGGCTTTCCAACAGTAGGTTCAATAGAACTTAATTCCTGTGCTTCTGTAAGGTGTTCTATCAGCCTATTCTCAATCAGAATATCTGATATTAACCTGCCAAAGGGTATCCAATCCCTTTTTGTCCTTTCTTCTTCCCTTGTCTCCTTGACGCTGGTCCTGAGGTAATTAAACAGAAGATGAGCCAAGTTAATCTTTACCTTCTGATTAATAAAATAGATCAGAAACTGCTGATCTATATTTATATAATAAGGAGAGCTTGTGGGCTTCCTGTGATTAAAGCACCCTAGAATAATCTTCGCCCATATTCTGTGCTGATCCTTTAAGTCTCTGATTTTGCTGCTGGGAACCCCATGGGTGAAAATCTGCCTTGCAATGACAGCAACATCTGAGCATCTTTCAGCCATGTCGATACAGCGGATACCACCACAATTGTATCCAATCAATCTTGCAATGTAATCCTCAGTGATCACAATCTTCTTTCCCATTATGTAGGAAGTAACTTGATGTGTTGATGAGTACGCATGAATCCAGAACTCCTTGACCAATACTGGGAACGTTGGTCCCACCAACCTATCAAAATATCTCTCCCATCCTTGTGCCCTAACTTCTTCTGTCAAATCGAATCCATTGTCTTTCAGACTGGAGAAATCAACAATTAGTTCAGACAACACTTCCAAATTCTTCACTGGTGTAAGGAGTGTTCTGAAGGGAACTTGGTATTTTTCAGATGAAGCTTCCTTCTGAGAACCTGCAGAAACATTGCTAGAGGTTGCCATGTTCACACTTAGGGTTTTCTGAGAGAAAAAAATGAGAAAAATGGATTCTTTTGAGAAGGATGATTGCACAAGTAAAAATGCAGAAAATATTTGGATGATTGTGAGAAACGGTAAAAGATTAATGTGTGTTGTTAATATGCTTAAATAGATTTCAAAATGATTTTTGAAAACGTAAACGGTTTTAAGAAAAAGAAATAATTCATAATTACATTTTAAAACATGATTACGTGCATTTAATGCTTGCTGATTTTGGGGGATTTGAGAAAGATACTTGAAACGGTTACCAGACATGTGTCTCAATGCACCCAATCAGCGTTTTGCCTTCTCAGAAGCGTGCACGCGTTCTGCTTCAGAGATTTGCTGATGATTGGATGACACTTGTTTGATTTAGTGAGCAGCACGTCTATCCTTGAGCTGAAACACTCAAATCTTTAAGAATAGAATCTGATACAATCTGCATGTCTATCTTTCTGAAAGGAGATTGATCAGAAGTTCACAGTAAACAGAAAACACATTCTGAAGGTTAGTATATAAAATTAAGACATTTTCACTCTGGGCAGAGTTTCATGCTGAGATGTTTCAGAATGAAATTGAACCTATCTTCAGAAAGAGGTTTTGTGAAGATATTAGCCCATTGATGGTCTGTATCAATAAATTTTAAGTTCAAAATTCCTTTCTGAATATAGTCCCAAATGAAGTGATGTTTTATTTCTATATTCTTAGCCCTAGAATGCAAAATAGGATTTTTACTTAAGCAACTGGCAGAAGTATTGTCACAGAGTATAAGGATGTTACTCTCAAAAATCTGGAAGTCTTCAAGCTGACTTTTCATCCAGAGCATTTGTGTGCTGCATCCAACTGCTGCTATGTACTCAGCTTCTGATGTTGATAGCGCAATTGTGGATTGCCTTTTGCTGGACCAAGATATCAGATTTTCTCCCAGAAACTGGCAGCTTCCAGAAGTACTTTTACGCTCTACTCAGTCTCCAGCAAAGTCAGCATCGCAGTAGCCTACTAAGCTGTAATCACTAGATTTTCTATAAAATAAAACCAGATTAGTAGTACCTTTCAGATACTCGAAAATTCGCTTAACAGCTGTTAAGTGAGATTCTCTAGGATCTGATTGGAATCTAGCACAAATACATACGCTGAATAAGATATCATGCCTTGAAGCTGTCAGATAAAGGAGAGAGCCAATCATACCTCTGTATACCTTCTGTTCTACCTTTTTGCTTACCTCTTCTCTTTCCAGAATGCATGTGGGATGCATTGGAATCTTTGATGGCTTACATTCTGAGAGGTCAAATTTCTTCAGAAGATCTCTGACATATTTGCTCTGATGAATGTAATTTCCCTCTGGAGTTTGATTGATCTGAATTCCTAGAAAGAATTTCAGTTCCCCCATGAGGCTCATCTCAAATTCTTCCTGCATACACTTAGAAAATTTTCTTCCAAGAGAAGGATTAGTAGATCCAAAAATAATATCATCTACGTAAATTTGACAGACTAAGATGTCATTCTTAACTGACTTACAGAATAAGGTAGTGTCCACCTTCCCTCTGGTGAATTCATTTTCTAACAGAAAGTTACTTAGTCTTTCATACCAAGCTCTGGGAGCTTGTTTTAGACCATATAATGACTTCTTTAGTTTGAAAACATATTCTGGGTTTTTTGTACTTTCAAAACCAGGGGGTTGGTGCACATAAACCTCTTATTCTATATAACCATTTAAGAATGCACTCTTGACATCCATCTGATACAGAGTGATACCTCTATTAACAGCAAATGAAATTAAAAGTATGATAGATTCTAACCTGGAGACTGGAGCAAAGGTTTCTGTATAGTCTATTCCCTCTTGCTGACTATAACCTTGTGCTACCAATCGTGCTTTGTTTCTGATGACTTCACCTTGTTCATATAGCTTGTTTCTAAACACCCATCTTGTTCCAATGACGTTGAATCCTTTTGGTCTGAGAACAAGATCCCATACGTCATTTCTGGTGAATTGATTCAGCTCTTCTTGCATTGCTAGAATCCAGTCGTTGTCCAGAAGTGCTTCATCAATAGAAGAAGGTTCAATCAGAGACACAAGTCCCATGAGGGATTCTTCAGAGTTTCTGAAGCTGGCTCTTGTTCTGATTGGATCTTCCTTTCTTCCTAAGATAGTTTCTTCAGGGTGATCCAAGTTTCTTCTAGGTGGTCTCTTCTGAGGTTGATCAGCAGCTGTTGTAGGATTGCTAGCAGTGCTCCTTTCAGATGTTGAAGGAGTGTCTTTGTTGAGAGCTTCTGATGACTTGTCTTCAGAACCTGTAAATTCAACTTCCATACCTGCAAAAACTTCATTCTGCTTTGACTTTTCAGAGTCAAGCTTATCATCAAAATGAACACTGATTGATTCTTCCACAATTTGTGTTTCTGTATTGTATACTCTGTACCCTCTTGAGCGTTAAGAGTATCCTAACATAATACACTTCTGTGCTTTAGAGTCAAACTTGTTCAAATAATTTTTTGTATTTAACATAAAACAAGTACATCCAAATGGATGAAAATATGAAATGTTGGGCTTTCTGTTCTTCCACAATTCATATGGAGTCTTTTCCAGAATAGGTCTTATTGAGATTCTATTCGGAATGTAGCACGCTGTGTTTATTGCCTCTGCCCAGAAGATCTTAACAACGTTTGACTCATTGATCATGGTTCTGGCCATTTCTTGCAATGTTCTGTTCTTTCGTTCTACAACTCCATTTTGTTGGGGAGTTCTAGGACAAGAGAAATCATGCAGAATGCCTCTGTCATTAAAGAATGACTCAAAATCTTTGTTTTCAAATTCTCCACCATGATCACTTCTGACTTTAACGATTCTAAGATCCTTTTCATTCTGAACTTGGTTACAGAAGGTAAAAAACACAGAGTGTGACTCGTCCTTGTGTCTTAAGAACTTTACCCATGTCCATCTGCTATAGTCATCTACGATTACTAACCCATACTTCTTGCCACTGACTGAAGCAGTTTTAACTGGTCCAAATAAGTCAATGTGCAGAAGTTCTAATGGCTTAGAGGTAGAAACAACATTTTTAGATTTGAAAGAAGGTTTTGCAAACTTGCCTTTTTGACATGCTTCACACAGAGCATCTGAATTGAACTTCAAATTAGGAAGTCCTCTGACCAGATTGAGTTTGTTAATCTGAGATATTCTTCTCATACTAACATGCCCCAATCTTCTGTGCCAGATCCACTGCTCGTTGTTAACAGACAAAAGACACTTTACATTCTGACTTTTCAGTTCAGAAAGTTTGATTTTGTAAATGTTGTTTTTCCTCTTTCCATTAAATAGGATAGTCCCATCTTTCTGAATAACAGCTTTACATGATTTTTGATTAAAGATTATATCATAACTGTTATCACTTAATTGACTTATGGATAACAGATTATGCATTAATCTATCTACTAGCAGAACATTATTTATAGAGGGAAGATTTCCATTACATACAGTTCCAGAGCCAATGATATTTCCCCTCTGATTGCCTCCAAAGCCAGCGTGGCCTCCAAGCTTAAGTTCCAGGCTTTGGAACATATGCCTTCTTCCCGTCATGTGTCGCGAGCAGCCAGAGTCCAGGTACCAGGACTGGTGTTTCTGATTTGCTGCTAAAGATATCTGCAACATGTATTATTTTATCCTTAGGTACCCAGATTTTCTTGGGTCCTAATTTGTTAGATTTACCAAAACTCTGGTTGAATTTTGGTTTCACAAAATACTTACTGCTAGTGTATTTAATATAAGGTGTGTGACCATACACAAAATGTGAGTTCAGAGGAGTGTGTTTAATGGTTAAATCCATGGCATTCTTTGGTGTAGGAACCTTACCTTGGTATCCTATTCCCTTTCTGCCGTTTCTACTAACTCCATAGATCATTGAAGCCATTTTGCTTCTATCTATGCTTTTAGCAAGGAACTTCTGGAAACTATGATCATACTCCTTGATGATCTCATCAGCGCTGCAGGGAGTTTCAGAAATTGGTTCCTTCTGAGAGTTTTGTAAAACATTTTCTAATTTTGAAATTTTATTTCTCAGCTCAGAATTTTCCAATTTAAGACTCTCAGTCTTATCAGAGTCAGATTCAAGATTCCTTTTCTGGTTTCTAAATTTAAATCTAATCTGCTGGTACCTTTCCAGAATTTCGTTGAGGCTTTCAGCAAGTTCAACCTTAGTAAAATTAATTGCAAAGTCAGGAAATACCTCTTCAGTATCTGATTCTGAGTCTGATTCAGAAGCTTCACTATCTTCTGAAATGTTGGCCATGAGAGCTATGTTTGCTCTCTCATCATCTGATTCTGAGTCAGCTTCAGACGAGTCAGAGTCATCCCATGTAGCCATGAGACTTTTCTTCTTTTCTCTTCCAAACTTCTTTTTGGGCTTTTCCGTCTGAAGCTTTGGGCAGTCACTCTTGTAGTGTCCTTGCTCATTGCACTCATAGCAGATGATGTCCTTGGTGTTTGGCTTTCTGCTTCCTAAGGAGCCTTCAGATCTTCTGTATCCAGAGGAAGAATTTGTCCTTCTGTATCTGGAAGAAGACTCGTTCGGATCAGATCTTCTGGGATTCCTGAACTTCCTTTGCCTCTGCTTCCACAGTTGGTTCACTCTTCTAGAGAGGAGAGAAAGTTCGTCTTCTTCTGATTAGGATCCATCAGATGTTTCTTCAACTGCCTGCAAAACTTTAGACTCAAATCTTTTGTTAGATTTTAATGCTAAAGGCTTACCTTGCTTTTGAGGTTCATCAGCTTCTAGCTCTATCTCATGACTTCTGAGGGAGCTGATAAGTTCCTCCAGAGAAATTTTGTTGAGATCTTTTGCTAGCTTCAGCGCTGTAACCATTGGCCTCCACTGCTTTGGCAAACTTCTGATGATCTTCTTGACATGATCAGCAGTAGAGTATCCTTTGTCCAGAACCTTGAGACCATCCACCAGAATTTGGAATCTTGAGAACATTGTTTCAATGGATTCACTTTCTTCCATTTTGAATGCCTCATACTTCTGAATGAGCGCAAGAGATTTAGTTTCTTTGACCTGAACGTTGCCTTCATGCGTCATTCTGAGAGAGTCAAACATGTTCTTTGTTGTGTCTCTGTTAGAGATCTTTTCATATTCAGCATAAGAGATGGCGCTGAGAAGAATGGTTCTGTCCTTGTGGTGATTTTTGAAGTCACGCTTTTGTTGGTCAGACATTGCTTTCCTGTCAATCTTCTGACCGCATGCATTCAGTGGGTGCGTGTATCCATCTGTCACCATGTCCCACAGATCAGCATCATGTTCCAGAAAGAAGCTTTCAATTCTGTCTTTCTAGTAATCAAAATTTTCTCCATCAAAGACTGGAGGTTTGCCGCTGAATCTGTCTCTGTCTTCATTGTTGTCATTGCTGGTGTGTTGATAAGTTCCTGCCATTGTGTTTTTCTGACGCTGGACCTTGTACTGACACGGTTAAGTGTTTTAGCTCAGAACCAGGCGCTCTAATGCCAATTGAAGAAGTGAAAAACACAAGAAAGGGGGGTTGAATTGTAAAAACTGGAAATCAATTGCAGTCAACACGGTATTTTTATCCTGGTTCGTTTGATCTCAAACTACTCCAGTCCACCCGTCAAGGTGATTTCGCCTCTCTCCAATGAGGTCTTAATCCACTATATTCAACTGAATATTACAACTGCTTTAACAACTACTAAAGCCTTCTTGATGCAAACCACAAACCGGTTTCTCAAGGAATTACTTTCTTACAAAGAATTGAAATCTAGGTGTGTGAATGTTTTCTACAAAAACTGTTTATCACAACTGTGATACTACACAATTTAAGCTTATGAGAACTAGATTGCTAAAATAATTGAGTAAGGAATTTGAGAGCTTTTAGCAAACTGAGAGTGAGGAGGATGATGAATAGCTTTTGGCGTGTAGATTGTGGTAGAGAATTAGCCAATTCAATCTTCACTGTGTTGTTTATATATCATTGGAAATAAGGTACGGTGGAGTAGTAATTCCGTTTCAATGCCAATAACATTCTTTCCTTATTAAGCAGATCTTGTCTGGAATGATGTCGTTGGTAATAAATCATCTTGAATGCACAGTACCGTTGCCACTTAAGCGTGTTCTGGCTTTGGCTCATTCTGACGCTGCTTAGGTGCTGATGAACTGTTTGTTGTCTTGATCAGAGTTCAGATGGTTAAGCGCAGATCTGTTCATCAAGCTTCAGCATAAGCGCAAGTTGATCTTCTGATTCTGGTATCTGATATAACATCTTCTGATGCTGATGTTGAGATCCAACTTTCTGATGCTGATGATGATGTTCTCTTGCTGATACCCATCAGAGTTTCTGTAAAACAGAATGTAATTTTTAGATAGCATATGTGTCTTACATGAATCATACAATTAATGTATCTTAGCATTTTGTTATCATCAAAACTTAAGCTTAGGGTAGTAGATTCAAACTTTGTTCTAACAGCCTTGTCATTACGGAAGCTAGTTCGTTGTTGAGATTTTGTTACTCCTTTGGATGGTAGCCTTGTCATTATGGAAGGTAAATTGTTGTTGAGATTTTGTTACTCCAATGGATGGTAGCGTTGTCATTACAGAAGGTAGTTCATTGTTGAGATTTTGTTACTCTAATGGGTGGTAGCCTTGTTATTATGGAAGGTAGTTCATTGTTGGGATTTTGTTACTCTAATGGATGGTAGCCTTGTCATTATGGAAGGTAGTTTGTTGTTGAGATTTTGTTACTCTAATGGATGGTAGCCTTGTCATTACATAAGGTAGTTCGTTGTTGAGATTTTGTTACTCCATTGGATGGTAGCCTTGTCATTATGGTAGGTAAATCGTTGTTGACATTTTGTTACTCCAATGGATGGTAGTAATGTTCTTAAGGAAGGTAGTTCATTGTTGAGATTTTGTTACATCATTGGATGGTAGCCTTGTCATTATAGAAGGTAGTTCGTTAGTGGGATTTTGTTACTCTAATGGATGGTAGCCTTGTTATTACGGAAGCTAGTTTGTTGTTGAGATTTTGTTACTCCTTTGGATGGTAGCCTTGTCATTATGGAAAGTAAATCGTTGTTGACATTTTGTTACTCCAATGGATGGTAGCGATGTCCTTAAGGAAGGTAGTTTGTTGTTGAGATTTTGTTACTCCATTGGATGGTAGCCTTGTCATTACGGAAGGTAGTTCCTTAGTGGGATTTTGTTACTCTAATGGACGGTAGCCTTGTCATTACGGAATCTAGTTCGTTGTTGAGATTTTGTTACTCTAATGGATGGTAGCCTTGTCATTATGGAAGGTATTTCGTTGTTGGGATTTTGTTACTCAAATGGATAGTAGCCTTGTCATTACGGAATCTAGTTTGTTGTTGAGATTCTGTTACTCTAATGGATGGTAACCTTGTCATTATGGAAGGCAGTTCGTTGGTTGGATTTTGTTACTGAAATGGATGGTAGCCTTGTCATTATGGAAGGTAGTTCGTTGTTGATATTTTCATACTCCAATGGATGGTAGCCTTGTCATTAAGGAAGGTAGTTTGCTGTTGAGAATTTGTTAATCCATTAGATGTTAGACTTGTCATTATGGAAGGTATTTTGTTGTTGTGATTTTTTTAGTCCAATGGATGGTAGCCTTGTCATTATGGAATGTAGTTTGTTGTTGAGATTTGGTTACTCTAATGGATGGTAGCCATGTCATTACAGAAGGTAATTCATTATTTAGTTTTTCTTACTCTAATAGATGGTAGCCTTGTCATTATGAAAGGTAGTCCGTTGTTGGGATTTTGTTACTATAATGGATTGTAGCCTTGTCATTATGGAAGGTAGTTCGTTGTTGGGATTTTGTTACTCTTATGGATGGTAGCCTTGTCATTATGGAAGCTAATTCGTAGTTGGGATTTTGTTATTTTAATGGATGGTAGCCTCGTCATTATAGAAGGTAGTTTGTTGTATAGATTTTCTTACTCCAATGGATGGTAGCCTTGTCATTATAGAAGGTAGTTCTTTGTTGATATTTTGTTACTTTAATGGATGGTAGCCTTGTAATTATGGAAGGTAGTTCATTGTTGAGATTTTGTTACTACATTGTATGGTAGCGTTGTCATTATGGAAGGTAGTTCGTTGCTGAGATTTTGTTACTCCAATGGATGGTAGCCTTGTCATTATAGAAGGTAGTTCGTTGTTGATATTTTGTTACCTTAATGGATGGTAGCCTTGTAATTATGGAAGGTAGTTCATTGTTGATATTTTGTTACTCCTATGTATGGTAGCCTTGTCATTATGGAAGGTAAATTGTTGTTGAGATTTTGTTACTCCAATGGATGGTAGCTATGTCCTTACGGAAGGTAGTTCATTGTTGATATTTTGTTACTCCATTAGATTGTAGCCTTGTCATTATGGAAGGTATATCGCTGTTGAGAATTTGTTAATCCATTGGATGGTAGCCTTGTCATTACGGAAGGTAGTTCGTTAGTGGGATTTTGTTACTCTAATGGATGGTAGCCTTGTCATTACGGAAGCTAGTTCGTTGTTGAGATTTTGCTACTCCATTGGATGGTAGCCTTGTCATTATGGAAGGTAAATCGTTGTTGACATTTTGTAACTCCAATGAATGGTAGAGATGTCCTTAAGGAAGGTAGTTCGTTGTTGAGATTTTGTTACTCTAATGGACGGTAGCCTTGTAATTATGGAAGGTAGTTCGTTGTTGGGATTTTGTTACTGAAATGGATTGTAGCCTTGTCATTATGGAAGGTTGTTTGTTGTTGAGATTTTGTTACTGCAATGGACGGTAGCCTTATCATTATGGAAGGTAAATCGTTGTTGACATTTTGTTACTCCAATGGATGGTATCGATGTCCTTAAGGAAGGTAGTCCGTTGTTGAAATTTTGTTACTCCATTTGATGGTAGCCTTGTCATTACGGAAGCTAGTTCGTTGTTAAGATTTTGTTACTCTAATGGATGGTAGCCTTGTCATTCTGGAAGGTAGTTCGTTGTTGAGATTTTGTTACTCTAATGGATGGTAGCCTTGTCATTATGGAAGGTAGTACGTTGTTGAGATTTTGTTACTCCATTGGATGGTAGCCTTGTCATTATGGAAGATAAATCGTTGTTGACGTTTTGTTACTCCAATGGATGGTAGCGATGTCCTTAAAGAAGGTAGTTCGTTGTTGAGATTTTGTTACATCATTAGATGGTAGCCTTGTCATTATGGATGTAGTTCATTGGTGGGATTTTGTTACTCTAATGGATGGTAGTCTTGTCATTATGGAAGCTAGTTCATTGTTGAGATTTTGTTACTCTAATGGATGGTAGCCTTGTCATTACGGAAGGTAGTTCATTGTTGAGATTTTGTTACTCCATTGGATGGTAGCCTTGTCATTATGGAAGGTAAATCATTGTTGACATTTTGTTACTCCAATGGATGGTATCGATGTCCTTAAGGAAGGTAGTTCGTTATTGAGATTTTGTTGCTCCATTGGATGATAGCCTTGTCATTATGGAAGTTAGTTCGTTAGTGGGATTTTGTTACTCTAATGGATGGTAGCCTTATCATTGCGGAAGCTAGTTCGTTGTTGAGATTTTGTTACTCTAATGGATGGTAGCCTTGTAATTATGGAAGGTAGTTCATTGTTAGGATTTTGTAACTCAAATGGATGGTAGCCTTGTCATTACGGAATCTAGTTCGTTGTTGAGATTTTGTTACTCTAATGGATGGTAGCCTTGTCTTTATGGAAGGTAGTTCGTTCTTGGGATTTTGATACTCAAATGGTTGGTAGCCTTGTCATTACGGAAGGTAGTTCGTTGTTGATATTTTCATACTCCAATGAATGGTAGCCTTGTCAATAAGGAAGGTGGTTCGCTGTTGAGAATTTTTTACTCCTTTGGATGGTACACTTGTCATTATGGAAGGTAGTTCGTTGTTGTGATTTTGTTACTCCCATGGATGGTAGCCTTGTCATTATGGAATGTAGTTTGTTGTTGAGATTTGGTTACTCTAATGGATGGTAGCCTTGACATTATGGAAGGTAGTTCATTGTTGAGTTTTTGTTACTCTAATAGATGGTAGCCTTGTCATTATGGAAGGTAGTTCGTTGTTGGGATTTTGTTACTCTAATGGATTGTAGCCTTGTCATTATGGAAGGTAGTTCATTGTTGGGATTTTGTTACTCTTATGTATGGTAGCCTTGTCATTATGGAAGGTAATTCATTGTTGGGATTTTGTTATTTTAATGGATGGTAGCCTTGTCATTATGGAATGTTGTTCGTTGTTTAGATTTTGTTCCTCCAATAGATGTACCCTTGTCATTATGGAAGGTAGTTCATTGTTGAGATTTTGTTAGTTCAATGGATGATAGCCTTGTCAATATGGAAGGTAGTTCGTTGTTGATATTTTGTTACCCCAATGGATGGTAGCCTTGTCATTATTGAAGGTAGTTCGTTGTTGATATTTTGTTACTCCATTGGATGGTATCCTTGTCATTATGGAAGGTAAATTGTTGTTTAGATTTTTTTACTCCATTGGATGGTAGCTATGTCCTTATGGAAGGTAGTTCATTGTTTATATTTTGATACTCTATGGATGGTAGACTTGTCATTACTTAAGGTAGTTCGTTGTTGATATTTTGTTACTCCATTGGATGGTAGCCTTGTCATTATGGAAGGTAAATCGTTGTTGACATTTTGTTACTCCCAATGATGGTAGCGATGTCCTTAAGGAAGGTAGTTCGTTGTTGAGATTTTGTTACTCCATTGGATGGTAGCCTTGTCATTACAAAAGGTAGTTCATTAGTGGGATTTTGTTACTCAAATTGATGGTAGCCTTGTCATTACGGAAGCTAGTTCATTGTTGAGATTTTGTTATTCCATTGGATGGTAGCCTTGTCATTATGGAAGGTAAATCGTTGTTGACATTTTGTTACTCCAATGGATGGTATCGATGTCCTTAAGGAAGGTAGTTCTTTGTTGAGATTTTGTTACTCCATTGGATGGTAGCCTTGTCATTACGGAAGGTAGTTTGTTAGTGGGATTTTGTTACTCTAATGGATGGTAGCCTTGTCATTACGGAAGCTAGTTCGTTGTTGAGATTTTGTTACTCTAATGGAAGGTAGCCTTGTCATTATGGAAGGTAGTTCGTTGTTGATATTTTGTTACTCCATTGGATGGTAGCCTTGTCATTATGGAAGATAAATCATTGTTGACATTTTGTTACTCCAATGGATGGTAGCAATGTCATTACGGAAGGTAGTTTGTTGTTGAGATTTTGTTACTCTAATGGGTGGTAGCCTTGTCATTTTGGAGGTAGTTCATTGTTGGGATTTTGTTACTCTAATGGATCGTAGCCTTGTCATTACGGAAGCTAGTTTTTTCTTGAGATTTGGTTACTCTAATGGATGGTAGCATTGTCATTACGGAAGGTAGTTCATTGTTGAGATTTTGGTACTCCATTAGATGGTAGCCTTGTCATTATGGAAGTTAAACCGTTGTTGACATTTTGTTACTCCAATGGATGGTAGCAATGTCCTTAAGGAAGGTAGTTCGTTGTTGAGATTTCGTTACTCCATTTTATGGTAGCCTTGTCATTACAGAAGGTAGTTCGTTAGTGGGATTTTGTTACTCTAATGGATGGTAGCCTTGTCATTACGGAAGCTAGTTCATTGTTGAGATTTTGTTACTCCATTGGATGGTAGCCTTGTCATTATGGAAGGTAAATCGTTGTTGACATTTTGTTACTCCAATGGATGGTATCGATGTCCTTAAGGAAGGTAGTTCGTTGTTGAGATTGTGTTACTCCTTTGGATGATAGCCTTGTCATTACGGAAGGTAGTTCGTTGTTGAGATTTTGTTACTCTAATGGATGGTAGCCTTGTCATTATGGAAGGTAGTTCGTTGTTGGGATTTTGTTACTCAAATGGATGGTAGCCTTGTCATTACGGAATCTAGTTCGTTGTTGAGATTTTGTTACTCTAATGGATGGTAGCCTTGTCATTATGGAAGGTAGTTCGTTGTTGGGGTTTTGTTACTCAAATGGATGGTAGCCTTGTCATTATTGAAGGTAGTTCGTTGTTGATATTTTCATACTCCAATGAATGGTAGCCTTGTCATTAACGAAGGTGGTTCGCTGTTTAGAATTTTTTACTCCATTGGATGGTAGACTTGTCATTATGGAAGGTAGTTTGTTGTTGTGATTTTGTTACTCCAATGGATGGTAGCCTTGTAATTATGGAATGTAGTTTGTTGTTGAGATTTGGTTACTCTAATGGATTGTAGCCTTGACATTACGGAAGGTAGTTCATTGTTGAGATTTTGTTACTCTAATAGATGGTAGCCTTGTGATTATGGAAGGTAGTCCGTTGTTGGGATTTTGTTACTATAATGGATTGTAGCCTTGTCATTATGGAAGGTAGTTCGTTGTTGGGATTTTGTTACTCTTATGGATGGTAGCCTTGTCATTATGGAAGCTAATTCGTAGTTGGGATTTTGTTATTTTAATGGATGGTAGCCTTGTCATTATGGAAGGTTGTTCATTGTTGAGATTTTTTTACTCCAATGGATGGTAACCTTGTCAATTGGAAGGTAGTTCATTGTTGAGATTTTGTTAGTTCAATGGATGGTAGCCTTGTCAATATGGAAGGTAATTTGTTGTTGATATTTTGTTACTCCAATGGATGGTAGCCTTGTCATTATAGAAGGTAATTCGTTGTTGATATTTTGTTACTATAATGGATGGTAGCCTGGTAATTATGGAAGGTAGTTCATTGTTGAGATTTTGTTACTCCATTGTATGGTAGCCTTGTCATTATGGGAGGTAAATTGTTGTTTAGATTTTGTTACTCCAATGGATGGTAGCTCTGTCCTTATGGAAGGTAGTTCATTGTTGATATTTTGTTACTCTATGGATGGTAGCCTTGTCATTACTTAAGGTAGTGCGTTGTTGATATTTTGTTACTCCATTGGATGGCAGCCTTGTCATTATGGAAGGTAAATCATTGTTGACATTTTGTTACTCCAGTGGATGGTAGCGATGTCCTTAAGGAAGGTAGTTCGTTATTGAGATTTTGTTACTCCATTGGAAGGTAGCCTTGTCATTACGGAAGGTAGTTCTATAGTGGGATTTTGTCACTCTAATGGATGGTAGCCTTGTCATTACGGAAGCTAGTTCGTTGTTGAGATATTATTACTCCATTGGATGGTAGCCTTGTCATTGTGGAAGGTAAATCGTTGTTGACATTTTGTTACTCCAATGGATGGTATTGATGTCCTTAAGGAAGGTAGTTCGTTATTGAGATTTTGTTGCTCCATTGGATGATAGCCTTGTCATTACGGAAGGTAGTTCGTTAGTGGGATTTTGTTACTCAAATTGATGGTAGCCTTGTTATTACGGAAGCTAGTTCGTTGTTGAGATTTTGTTACTCTAATGGATGGTAGCCTTGTCATTATGGAAGGTAGTTCATTGTTGGGATTTTGTTTCTCAAATGGATGGTAGCCTTGTCATTATGAAATCTAGTTCGTTGTTGAGATTTTGTTACTCTAATGGATGGTAGCCTTGTCATTATTGAAGGTACTTCGTTGTTGATATTTTCATACTCCAATGAATGGTAGCCTTGTCATTAACGAAGGTGGTTCGCTGTTTAGAATTTTTTACTCCATTTGATGGTAGACTTGTCATTATGGAAGGTAGTTCGTTGTTGTGATTTTGTTACTCCAATGGATGGTAGCCTTGTCATTATGGAATGTAGTTTGTTGTTGAGATTTGGTTACTCTAATGGATTGTAGCCTTGACATTACGGAAGGTAGTTCATTGTTGAGTTTTTGTTACTCTAATAGATGGTAGCCTTGACATTATGGAAGGTAGTTCGTTGTTGGGATTTTGTTACTCTAATGGATTGTAGCCTTGTCATTATGGAAGGTAGTTCGTTGTTGGGATTTTATTACTCTTATGGATGGTAGCCTTGTCATTGTGGAAGGTAATTCGTTGTTGGGATTTTGTTATTTTAATGGGTGGTAGCCTTGTCATTATGGAAGGTTGTTCGTTGTTGAGATTTTTTTACTCCAATGGATGGTAACCTTGTCAATTGGAAGGTAGTTCATTGTTGAGATTTTGTTAGTTCAATGGATGGTAGCTTTGTCAATATGGAAGGTAGTTTGTTGTTGATATTTTGTTACTCCAATGGATGGTAGCCTTGTCATTATAGAATGTAGTTCGTTGTTGATATTTTGTTACTTTAATGGATGGTAGCCTGGTAATTATGGAAGGTAGTTCATTGTTGAGATTTTGTTACTCCATTGTATGGTAGCCTTGTCATTATGGGAGGTAAATTGTTGTTTAGATTTTGTTACTGCAATGGATGGTAGCTCTGTCCTTATGGAAGGTTGTTCATTGTTGATATTTTGTTACTCTATGGATGGTAGCCTTGTCATTACTTAAGGTAGTTCGTTGTTGATATTTTGTTACTCCATTGGATGGTAGCCTTGTCATTATGGAAGGTAAATCATTGTTGACATTTTGTTACTCCAGTGGATGGTAGCGATGTCCTTAAGGAAGGTAGTTCGTTATTGAGATTTTGTTACTCCATTGGAAGGTAGCCTTGACATTACGGAAGGTAGTTCTATAGTGGGATTTTGTCACTCTAATGGATGGTAGCCGTGTCATTACGGAAGCTAGTTCGTTGTTGAGATATTATTACTCCATTGGATGGTAGCCTTGTCATTGTGGAAGGTAAACCGTTGTTGACATTTTGTTACTCCAATGGATGGTATTGATGTCCTTAAGGAAGGTAGTTCGTTATTGAGATTTTGTTGCTCCATTGGATGATAGCCTTGTCATTACGGAAGGTAGTTCGTTAGTGGGATTTTGTTACTCTAATGGATGGTAGCCTTGTCATTACGGAATCTAGTTCGTTGTTGAGATTTTGTTACTCTAATGGATGGTAGCCTTGTCATTATGGAAGGTAGTTCGTTGTTGGGATTTTGTTACTCAAATGGATGGTAGCCTTGTCATTATGGAAGGTAGTTCGTTGTTGATATTTTCATACTCCAATGAATGGTAGCCTTGTCATTAAGGAAGGTGGTTCGCTGTTGAGAATTTTTTACTCCATTGGATGGTAGACTTGTCATTAAGGAAGGTAGTTCGTTGTTGTGATTTTGTTACTCCAATGGATGGTAGCCTTGTCATTATGGAATGTAGTTTGTTGTTGAGATTTGGTTACTCTAATGGATGGTGGCCTTGACATTATGGAAGGTAGTTCATTGTTGGGATTTTTTTACTCTAATGGATTGTAGCCTTGTCATTATGGAAGGTAGTTCGTTGTTGGGATTTTGTTACTCTTATGTATGGTAGCCTTGTCATTATGGAAGGTAATTCGTTGTTGGGATTTTGTTATTTTAATGGATGGTAGCCTTGTCATTATGGAATGTTGTTCGTTGTTGAGATTTTGTTACTCCAATGGATGGTAACCTTGTCATTACGGAAGGTAGTTCGTTAGTGGGATTTTGTTACTCTAATGGATGGTAGCCTTGTTATTACGGAAGCTAGTTCGTTGTTGAGATTTTGTTACTCTAATGGATGGTAGCCTTGTCATTATGGAAGGTAGTTCATTGTTGGGATTTTGTTACTCAAATGGATGGTAGCCTTGTCATTACGGAATCTAGTTCGTTGTTGAGATTTTGTTATTCTAATGGATGGTAGCCTTGTCATTATTGAAGGTAGTTCGTTGTTGATATTTTCATACTCCAATGAATGGTAGCCTTGTCATTAACGAAGGTGGTTCGCTGTTTAGAATTTTTTACTCCATTGGATGGTAGACTTGTCATTATGGAAGGTAGTTCGTTGTTGTGATTTTGTTACTCCAATGGATGGTAGCTTTGTCATTATGGAATGTAGTTTGTTGTTGAGATTTGGTTACTCTAATGGATTATAGCCTTGACATTACGGAAGGTAGTTCGTTGTTGAGTTTTTGTTACTCTAATAGATGGTAGCCTTGACATTATGGAAGGTAGTTCGTTGTTGGGATTTTGTTACTCTAATGGATTGTAGCTTTGTCATTATGGAAGGTAGTTCGTTGTTGGGATTTTATTACTCTTATGGATGGTAGCCTTGTCATTGTGGAAGGTAATTTGTTGTTGGGATTTTGTTATTTTAATGGATGGTAGCCTTGTCATTATGGAAGGTTGTTCGTTGTTGAGATTTTTTTACTCCAATGGATGGTAACCTTGTCAATTGGAAGGTAGTTCATTGTTGAGATTTTGTTAGTTCAATGGATGCTAGCCTTGTCAATATGGAAGGTAGTTTGTTGTTGATATTTTGTTACTCCAATGGATGGTAGCCTTGTCATTATAGAATGTAGTTCGTTGTTGATATTTTGTTACTTTAATGGATGGTAGCCTGGTAATTATGGAAGGTAGTTCATTGTTGAGATTTTGTTACTCCATTGTATGGTAGCCTTGTCCTTATGGGAGGTAAATTGTTGTTTAGATTTTGTTACTCCAATGGATGGTAGCTCTGTCCTTATGGAAGGTTGTTCATTGTTGATATTTTGTTACTCTATGGATGGTAGCCTTGTCATTACTTAAGGTAGTTCGTTGTTGATATTTTGTTACTCCATTGGATGGTAGCCTTGTCATTATGGAAGGTAAATCATTGTTGACATTTTGTTACTCCAGTGGATGGTAGCGATGTCCTTAAGGAAGGTAGTTCGTTATTGAGATTTTGTTACTCCATTGGAAGGTAGCCTTGACATTACGGAAGGTAGTTCTATAGTGGGATTTTGTCACTCTAATGGATGGTAGCCTTGTCATTACGGAAGCTAGTTCGTTGTTGAGATATTATTACTCCATTGGATGGTAGCCTTGTCATTGTGGAAGGTAAATCGTTGTTGACATTTTGTTACTCCAATGGATGGTATTGATGTCCTTAAGGAAGGTAGTTCGTTATTGAGATTTTGTTGCTCCATTGGATGATAGCCTTGTCATTATGGAAGGTAGTTCGTTAGTGGGATTTTGTTACTCTAATGGATGGTAGCCTTGTCATTATGGAATCTAGTTCGTTGTTGAGATTTTGTTACTCTAATGGATGGTAGCCTTGTCATTATGGAAGGTAGTTCGTTGTTGGGATTTTGTTACTCAAATGGATGGTAGCCTTGTCATTATGGAAGGTAGTTCGTTGTTGATATTTTCATACTCCAATGAATGGTAGCCTTGTCATTAAGGAAGGTGGTTCGCTGTTGAGAATTTTTTACTCCATTGGATGGTAGACTTGTCATTAAGGAAGGTAGTTCGTTGTTGTGATTTTGTTACTCCAATGGATGGTAGCCTTGTCATTATGGAATGTAGTTTGTTGTTGAGATTTGGTTACTCTAATGGATGGTGGCCTTGACATTATGGAAGGTAGTTCATTGTTGGGATTTTTTTACTCTAATGGATTGTAGCCTTGTCATTATGGAAGGTAGTTCGTTGTTGGGATTTTGTTACTCTTATGTATGGTAGCCTTGTCATTATGGAAGGTAATTCGTTGTTGGGATTTTGTTATTTTAATGGATGGTAGCCTTGTCATTATGGAATGTTGTTCGTTGTTGAGATTTTGTTACTCCAATGGATGGTAACCTTGTCATTACGGAAGGTAGTTCGTTAGTGGGATTTTGTTACTCTAATGGATGGTAGCCTTGTTATTACGGAAGCTAGTTCGTTGTTGAGATTTTGTTACTCTAATGGATGATAGCCTTGTCATTATGGAAGGTAGTTCATTGTTGGGATTTTGTTACTCAAATGGATGGTAGCCTTGTCATTACGGAATCTAGTTCGTTGTTGAGATTTTGTTATTCTAATGGATGGTAGCCTTGTCATTATTGAAGGTAGTTCGTTGTTGATATTTTCATACTCCAATGAATGGTAGCCTTGTCATTAACGAAGGTGGTTCGCTGTTTAGAATTTTTTACTCCATTGGATGGTAGACTTGTCATTATGGAAGGTAGTTCGTTGTTGTGATTTTGTTACTCCAATGGATGGTAGCCTTGTCATTATGGAATGTAGTTTGTTGTTGAGATTTGGTTACTCTAATGGATTATAGCCTTGACATTACGGAAGGTAGTTCGTTGTTGAGTTTTTGTTACTCTAATAGATGGTAGCCTTGACATTATGGAAGGTAGTTCGTTGTTGGGATTTTGTTACTCTAATGGATTGTAGCTTTGTCATTATGGAAGGTAGTTCGTTGTTGGGATTTTATTACTCTTATGGATGGTAGCCTTGTCATTGTGGAAGGTAATTCGTTGTTGGGATTTTGTTATTTTAATGGATGGTAGCCTTGTCATTATGGAAGGTTGTTCGTTGTTGAGATTTTTTTACTCCAATGGATGGTAACCTTGTCAATTGGAAGGTAGTTCATTGTTGAGATTTTGTTAGTTCAATGGATGGTAGCCTTGTCAATATGGAAGGTAGTTTGTTGTTGATATTTTGTTACTCCAATGGATGGTAGCCTTGTCATTATAGAATGTAGTTCGTTGTTGATATTTTGTTTCTTTAATGGATGGTAGCCTGGTAATTATGGAAGGTAGTTCATTGTTGAGATTTTGTTACTCCATTGTATGGTAGCCTTGTCCTTATGGGAGGTAAATTGTTGTTTAGATTTTGTTACTCCAATGGATGGTAGCTCTGTCCTTATGGAAGTTTGTTCATTGTTGATATTTTGTTACTCTATGGATGGTAGCCTTGTCATTACTTAAGGTAGTTCGTTGTTGATATTTTGTTACTCCATTGGATGGTAGCCTTGTCATTATGGAAGGTAAATCATTGTTGACATTTTGTTACTCCAGTGGATGGTAGCGATGTCCTTAAGGAAGGTAGCTCGTTATTGAGATTTTGTTACTCCATTGGAAGGTAGCCTTGACATTACGGAAGGTAGTTCTATAGTGGGATTTTGTCACTCTAATGGATGGTAGCCTTGTCATTACGGAAGCTAGTTCGTTGTTGAGATATTATTACTCCATTGGATGGTAGCCTTGTCATTGTGGAAGGTAAATCGTTGTTGACATTTTGTTACTCCAATGGATGGTATTGATGTCCTTAAGGAAGGTAGTTCGTTATTGAGATTTTGTTGCTCCATTGGATGATAGCCTTGTCATTATGGAAGGTAGTTCGTTAGTGGGATTTTGTTACTCTAATGGATGGTAGCCTTGTCATTATGGAATCTAGTTCGTTGTTGAGATTTTGTTACTCTAATGGATGGTAGCCTTGTCATTATGGAAGGTAGTTCGTTGTTGGGATTTTGTTACACAAATGGATGGTAGCCTTGTCATTATGGAAGGTAGTTCGTTGTTGATGTTTTCATACTCCAATGAATGGTAGCCTTGTCATTAAGGAAGGTGGTTCGCTGTTGAGAATTTTTTACTCCATTGGATGGTAGACTTGTCATTAAGGAAGGTAGTTCGTTGTTGTGATTTTGTTACTCCAATGGATGGTAGCCTTGTCATTATGGAATGTAGTTTGTTGTTGAGATTTGGTTACTCTAATGGATGGTGGCCTTGACATTATGGAAGGTAGTTCATTGTTGGGATTTTTTTACTCTAATGGATTGTAGCCTTGTCATTATGGAAGGTAGTTCGTTGTTGGGATTTTGTTACTCTTATGTATGGTAGCCTTGTCATTATGGAAGGTAATTCGTTGTTGGGATTTTGTTATTTTAATGGATGGTAGCCTTGTCATTATGGAATGTTGTTTGTTGTTGAGATTTTGTTACTCCAATGGATGGTAACCTTGTCATTACGGAAGGTAGTTCGTTAGTGGGATTTTGTTACTCTAATGGATGGTAGCCTTGTTATTACGGAAGCTAGTTCGTTGTTGAGATTTTGTTACTCTAATGGATGGTAGCCTTGTCATTATGGAAGGTAGTTCATTGTTGGGATTTTGTTACTCAAATGGATGGTAGCCTTGTCATTACGGAATCTAGTTCGTTGTTGAGATTTTGTTATTCTAATGGATGGTAGCCTTGTCATTATTGAAGGTAGTTCGTTGTTGATATTTTCATACTCCAATGAATGGTAGCCTTGTCATTAACGAAGGTGGTTCGCTGTTTAGAATTTTTTACTCCATTGGATGGTAGACTTGTCATTATGGAAGGTAGTTCGTTGTTGTGATTTTGTTACTCCAATGGATGGTAGCCTTGTCATTATGGAATGTAGTTTGTTGTTGAGATTTGGTTACTCTAATGGATTATAGCCTTGACATTACGGAAGGTAGTTCGTTGTTGAGTTTTTGTTACTCTAATAGATGGTAGCCTTGACATTATGGAAGGTAGTTCGTTGTTGGGATTTTGTTACTCTAATGGATTGTAGCTTTGTCATTATGGAAGGTAGTTCGTTGTTGGGATTTTATTACTCTTATGGATGGTAGCCTTGTCATTGTGGAAGGTAATTCGTTGTTGGGATTTTGTTATTTTAATGGATGGTAGCCTTGTCATTATGGAAGGTTGTTCGTTGTTGAGATTTTTTTACTCCAATGGATGGTAACCTTGTCAATTGGAAGGTAGTTCATTGTTGAGATTTTGTTAGTTCAATGGATGGTAGCCTTGTCAATATGGAAGGTAGTTTGTTGTTGATATTTTGTTACTCCAATGGATGGTAGCCTTGTCATTATAGAATGTAGTTCGTTGTTGATATTTTGTTTCTTTAATGGATGGTAGCCTGGTAATTATGGAAGGTAGTTCATTGTTGAGATTTTGTTACTCCATTGTATGGTAGCCTTGTCCTTATGGGAGGTAAATTGTTGTTTAGATTTTGTTACTCCAATGGATGGTAGCTCTGTCCTTATGGAAGGTTGTTCATTGTTGATATTTTGTTACTCTATGGATGGTAGCCTTGTCATTACTTAAGGTAGTTCGTTGTTGATATTTTGTTACTCCATTGGATGGTAGCCTTGTCATTATGGAAGGTAAATCATTGTTGACATTTTGTTACTCCAGTGGATGGTAGCGATGTCCTTAAGGAAGGTAGTTCGTTATTGAGATTTTGTTACTCCATTGGAAGGTAGCCTTGACATCACGGAAGGTAGTTCTATAGTGGGATTTTGTCACTCTAATGGATGGTAGCCTTGTCATTACGGAAGCTAGTTCGTTGTTGAGATATTATTACTCCATTGGATGGTAGCCTTGTCATTGTGGAAGGTAAATCGTTGTTGACATTTTGTTACTCCAATGGATGGTATTGATGTCCTTAAGGAAGGTAGTTCGTTATTGAGATTTTGTTGCTCCATTGGATGATAGCCTTGTCATTATGGAAGGTAGTTCGTTAGTGGGATTTTGTTACTCTAATGGATGGTAGCCTTGTCATTATGGAATCTAGTTCGTTGTTGAGATTTTGTTACTCTAATGGATGGTAGCCTTGTCATTATGGAAGGTAGTTCGTTGTTGGGATTTTGTTACACAAATGGATGGTAGCCTTGTCATTATGGAAGGTAGTTCGTTGTTGATATTTTCATACTCCAATGAATGGTAGCCTTGTCATTAAGGAAGGTGGTTCGCTGTTGAGAATTTTTTACTCCATTGGATGGTAGACTTGTCATTAAGGAAGGTAGTTCGTTGTTGTGATTTTGTTACTCCAATGGATGGTAGCCTTGTCATTATGGAATGTAGTTTGTTGTTGAGATTTGGTTACTCTAATGGATGGTGGCATTGACATTATGGAAGGTAGTTCATTGTTGGGATTTTTTTACTCTAATGGATTGTAGCCTTGTCATTATGGAAGGTAGTTCGTTGTTGGGATTTTGTTACTCTTATGTATGGTAGCCTTGTCATTATGGAAGGTAATTCGTTGTTGGGATTTTGTTATTTTAATGGATGGTAGCCTTGTCATTATGGAATGTTGTTCGTTGTTGAGATTTTGTTACTCCAATGGATGGTAACCTTGTCATTACGGAAGGTAGTTCGTTAGTGGGATTTTGTTACTCTAATGGATGGTAGCCTTGTTATTACGGAAGCTAGTTCATTGTTGAGATTTTGTTACTCCAATGGGTGGTAGCCTTGTTATTATGGAAGGTAGTTCATTGTTGGGATTTTGTTACTCTAATGGATGGTAGCCTTGTCATTATGGAAGGTAGTTCATTGTTGGGATTTTGTTACTCAAATGGATGGTAGCCTTGTCATTACAGAATCTAGTTCGTTGTTGAGATTTTGTTACTCTAATGGATGGTAGCCTTGTCATTATTGAAGGTAGTTCGTTGTTGATATTTTCATACTCCAATGAATGGTAGCCTTGTCATTAACGAAGGTGGTTGGCTGTTTAGAATTTTTTACTCCATTGGATGGTAGACTTGTCATTATGGAAGGTAGTTCGTTGTTGTGATTTTGTTACTCCAATGGATGGTAGCCTTTTCATTATGGAATGTAGTTTGTTGTTGAGATTTGGTTACTCTAATGGATTGTAGCCTTGACATTACGGAAGGTAGTTCATTGTTGAGTTTTTGTTACTCTAATAGATGGTAGCCTTGACATTATGGAAGGTAGTTCGTTGTTGGGATTTTGTTACTCTAATGGATTGCAGCTTTGTCATTATGGAAGGTAGTTCGTTGTTGGGATTTTATTACTCTTATGGATGGTAGCCTTGTCATTGTGGAAGGTAATTTGTTGTTGGGATTTTGTTATTTTAATGGATGGTAGCCTTGTCATTATGGAAGGTTGTTCGTTGTTGAGATTTTTTTACTCCAATGGATGGTAACCTTGTCAATTGGAAGGTAGTTCGTTGTTGAGATTTTTTTAGTTCAATGGATGGTAGCCTTGTCAATATGGAAGGTAGTTTGTTGTTGATATTTTGTTACTCCAATGGATGGTAGCCTTGTCATTATAGAATGTAGTTCGTTGTTGATATTTTGTTACTTTAATGGATGGTAGCCTGGTAATTATGGAAGGTAGTTCATTGTTGAGATTTTGTTACTCCATTGTATGGTAGCCTTGTCATTATGGGAGGTAAATTGTTGTTTAGATTTTGTTACTCCAATGGATGGTAGCTCTGTCCTTATGGAAGGTTGTTCATTGTTGATATTTTGTTACTCTATGGATGGTAGCCTTGTCATTACTTAAGGTAGTTCGTTGTTGATATTTTGTTACTCCATTGGATGGTAGCCTTGTCATTATGGAAGGTAAATCATTGTTGACATTTTGTTACTCCAGTGGATGGTAGCGATGTCCTTAAGGAAGGTAGTTCGTTATTGAGATTTTGTTACTCCATTGGAAGGTAGCCTTGACATTACGGAAGGTAGTTCTATAGTGGGATTTTGTCACTCTAATGGATGGTAGCCTTGTCATTACGGAAGCTAGTTTGTTGTTGAGATATTATTACTCCATTGGATGGTAGCCTTGTCATTGTGGAAGGTAAATCGTTGTTGACATTTTGTTACTCCAATGGATGGTATTGATGTCCTTAAGGAAGGTAGTTCGTTATTGAGATTTTGTTGCTCCATTGGATGATAGCCTTGTCATTACGGAAGGTAGTTCGTTAGTGGGATTTTGTTACTCTAATGGATGGTAGCCTTGTCATTACGGAATCTAGTTCGTTGTTGAGATTTTGTTACTCTAATGGAAGGTAGCCTTGTCATTATGGAAGGTAGTTTGTTGTTGGGATTTTGTTACTCAAATGGATGGTAGCCTTGTCATTATGGAAGGTAGTTCGTTGTTGATATTTTCACACTCCAATGAATGGTAGCCTTGTCATTAAGGAAGGTGGTTCGCTGTTGAGAATTTTTTACTCCATTGGATGGTAGACTTGTCATTAAGGAAGGTAGTTCGTTGTTGTGATTTTGTTACTCCAATGGATGGTAGCCTTGTCATTATGGAATGTAGTTTGTTGTTGAGATTTGGTTACTCTAATGGATGGTGGCCTTGACATTATGGAAGGTAGTTCATTGTTGGGATTTTTTTACTCTAATGGATTGTAGCCTTGTCATTATGGAAGGTAGTTCGTTGTTGGGATTTTGTTACTCTTATGTATGGTAGCCTTGTCATTATGGAAGGTAATTCGTTGTTGGGATTTTGTTATTTTAATGGATGGTCGCCTTGTCATTATGGAATGTTGTTCGTTGTTGAGATTTTGTTACTCCAATGGATGGTAACCTTGTCATTACGGAAGGTAGTTCGTTAGTGGGATTTTGTTACTCTAATGGATGGTAGCCTTGTTATTACGGAAGCTAGTTCGTTGTTGAGATTTTGTTACTCTAATGGATGGTAGCCTTGTCATTATGGAAGGTAGTTCATTGTTGGAATTTTGTTACTCAAATGGATGGTAGCCTTGTCATTACGGAATCTAGTTCGGGTTTGAGATTTTGTTACTCTAATGGATGGTAGCCTTGTCATTATTGAAGGTAGTTCGTTGTTGATATTTTCATACTCCAACGAATGGTAGCCTTGTCATTAACGAAGGTGGTTCGCTGTTTAGAATTTTTTACTCCATTGGATGGTAGACTTGTCATTATGGAAGGTAGTTCGTTGTTGTGATTTTGTTACTCCAATGGATGGTAGCCTTGTCATTATGGAATGTAGTTTGTTGTTGAGATTTGGTTACTCTAATGGATTATAGCCTTGACATTACGGAAGGTAGTTCATTGTTGAGTTTTTGTTACTCTAATAGATGGTAGCCTTGACATTATGGAAGGTAGTTCGTTGTTGGGATTTTGTTACTCTAATGGATTGTAGCTTTGTCATTATGGAAGGTAGTTCGTTGTTGGGATTTTATTACTCTTATGGATGGTAGCCTTGTCATTGTGGAAGGTAATTCGTTGTTGGGATTTTGTTATTTTAATGGATGGTAGCCTTGTCATTATGGAAGGTTGTTCGTTGTTGAGATTTTTTTACTCCAATGGATGGTAACCTTGTCAATTGGAAGGTAGTTCATTGTTGAGATTTTGTTAGTTCAATGGATGGTAGCCTTGTCAATATGGAAGGTAGTTTGTTGTTGATATTTTGTTACTCCAATGGATGGTAGCCTTGTCATTATAGAATGTAGTTCGTTGTTGATATTTTGTTACTTTAATGGATGGTAGCCTGGTAATTATGGAAGGTAGTTCATTGTTGAGATTTTGTTACTCCATTGTATGGTAGCCTTGTCATTATGGGAGGTAAATTGTTGTTTAGATTTTGTTACTCCAATGGATGGTAGCTCTGTCCTTATGGAAGGTTGTTCATTGTTGATATTTTGTTACTCTATGGATGGTAGCCTTGTCATTACTTAAGGTAGTTCGTTGTTGATATTTTGTTACTCCATTGGATGGTAGCCTTGTCATTATGGAAGGTAAATCATTGTTGACATTTTGTTACTCCAGTGGATGGTAGCGATGTCCTTAAGGAAGGTAGTTCGTTATTGAGATTTTGTTACTCCATTGGAAGGTAGCCTTGTCATTACGGAAGGTAGTTCTATAGTGGGATTTTGTCACTCTAATGGATGGTAGCCTTGTCATTACGGAAGCTAGTTCGTTGTTGAGATATTATTACTCCATTGGATGGTAGCCTTGTCATTGTGGAAGGTAAATCGTTGTTGACATTTTGTTACTCCAATGGATGGTATTGATGTCCTTAAGGAAGGTAGTTCGTTATTGAGATTTTGTTGCTCCATTGGATGATAGCCTTGTCATTACGGAAGGTAGTTCGTTAGTGGGATTTTGTTACTCTAATGGATGGTAGCCTTGTCATTACGGAATCTAGTTCGTTGTTGAGATTTTGTTACTCTAATGGATGGTAGCCTTGTCATTATTGAAGGTAGTTCGTTGTTGGGATTTTGTTACTCAAATGGATGGTAGCCTTGTCATTATGGAAGGTAGTTCGTTGTTGATATTTTCATACTCCAATGAATGGTAGCCTTGTCATTAAGGAAGGTGGTTCGCTGTTGAGAATTTTTTACTCCATTGGATGGTAGACTTGTCATTAAGGAAGGTAGTTCGTTGTTGTGATTTTGTTACTCCAATGGATGGTAGCCTTGTCATTATGGAATGTAGTTTGTTGTTGAGATTTGGTTACTCTAATGGATGGTGGCCTTGACATTATGGAAGGTAGTTCATTGTTGGGATTTTTTTACTCTAATGGATTGTAGCCTTGTCATTATGGAAGGTAGTTCGTTGTTGGGATTTTGTTACTCTTATGTATGGTAGCCTTGTCATTATGGAAGGTAATTCGTTGTTGGGATTTTGTTATTTTAATGGATGGTAGCCTTGTCATTATGGAATGTTGTTCGTTGTTGAGATTTTGTTACTCCAATGGATGGTAACCTTGTCATTACGGAAGGTAGTTCGTTAGTGGGATTTTGTTACTCTAATGGATGGTAGCCTTGTTATTACAGAAGCTAGTTCGTTGTTGAGATTTTGTTACTCTAATGGATGGTAGCCTTGTCATTATGGAAGGTAGTTCATTGTTGGGATTTTGTTACTCAAATGGATGGTAGCCTTGTCATTACGGAATCTAGTTCGTTGTTGAGATTTTGTTACTCTAATGGATGGTAGCCTTGTCATTATTGAAGGTAGTTCGTTGTTGATATTTTCATACTCCAATGAATGGTAGCCTTGTCATTAACGAAGGTGGTTCGCTGTTTAGAATTTTTTACTCCATTGGATGGTAGACTTGTCATTATGGAAGGTAGTTCGTTGTTGTGATTTTGTTACTCCAATGGATGGTAGCCTTGTCATTATGGAATGTAGTTTGTTGTTGAGATTTGGTTACTCTAATGGATTGTAGCCTTGACATTACGGAAGGTAGTTCATTGTTGAGTTTTTGTTACTCTAATAGATGGTAGCCTTGACATTATGGAAGGTAGTTCGTTGTTGGGATTTTGTTACTCTAATGGATTGTAGCTTTGTCATTATGGAAGGTAGTTCGTTGTTGGGATTTTATTACTCTTATGGATGGTAGCCTTGTCATTGTGGAAGGTAATTCGTTGTTGGGATTTTGTTATTTTAATGGATGGTAGCCTTGTCATTATGGAAGGTTGTTTGTTGTTGAGATTTTTTTACTCCAATGGATGGTAACCTTGTCAATTGGAAGGTAGTTCATTGTTGAGATTTTGTTAGTTCAATGGATGGTAGCCTTGTCAATATGGAAGGTAGTTTGTTGTTGATATTTTGTTACTCCAATGGATGGTAGCCTTGTCATTATAGAATGTAGTTCGTTGTTGATATTTTGTTACTTTAATGGATGGTAGCCTGGTAATTATGGAAGGTAGTTCATTGTTGAGATTTTGTTACTCCATTGTATGGTAGCCTTGTCATTATGGGAGGTAAATTGTTGTTTAGATTTTGTTACTCCAATGGATGGTAGCTCTGTCCTTATGGAAGGTTGTTCATTGTTGATATTTTGTTACTCTATGGATGGTAGCCTTGTCATTACTTAAGGTAGTTCGTTGTTGATATTTTGTACCCATTGGATGGTAGCCTTGTCATTATGGAAGGTAAATCATTGTTGACATTTTGTTACTCCAGTGGATGGTAGCGATGTCCTTAAGGAAGGTAGTTCGTTATTGAGATTTTGTTACTCCATTGGAAGGTAGCCTTGACATTACGGAAGGTAGTTCTATAGTGGGATTTTGTCACTCTAATGGATGGTAGCCTTGTCATTACGGAAGCTAGTTCGTTGTTGAGATATTATTACTCCATTGGATGGTAGCCTTGTCATTGTGGAAGGTAAATCGTTGTTGACATTTTGTTACTCCAATGGATGGTATTGATGTCCTTAAGGAAGGTAGTTCGTTATTGAGATTTTGTTGCTCCATTGGATGATAGCCTTGTCATTACAGAAGGTAGTTCATTAGTCGGATTTTGTTACTCTAATGGATGGTAGCCTTGTCATTACGGAATCTAGTTCGTTGTTAAAATTTTGTTACTCTAATGGAAGGTAGCCTTGTCATTATGGAAGGTAGTTCGTTGTTGGGATTTTGTTACTCAAATGGATGGTAGCCTTGTCATTATGGAAGGTAGTTCGTTGTTGATATTTTCATACTCCAATGAATGGTAGCCTTGTCATTAAGGAAGGTGGTTCGCTGTTGAGAATTTTTTACTCCATTGGATGGTAGACTTGTCATTAAGGAAGGTAGTTCGTTGTTGTGATTTTGTTACTCCAATGGATGGTAGCCTTGTCATTATGGAATGTAGTTTGTTGTTGAGATTTGGTTACTCTAATGGATGGTGGCCTTGACATTATGGAAGGTAGTTCATTGTTGGGATTTTTTTACTCTAATGGATTGTAGCCTTGTCATTATGGAAGGTAGTTCGTTGTTGGGATTTTGTTACTCTTATGTATGGTAGCCTTGTCATTATGGAAGGTAATTCGTTGTTGGGATTTTGTTATTTTAATGGATGGTAGCCTTGTCATTATGGAATGTTGTTCGTTGTTGAGATTTTGTTACTCCAATGGATGGTAACCTTGTCATTACGGAAGGTAGTTCGTTAGTGGGATTTTGTTACTCTAATGGATGGTAGCCTTGTTATTACAGAAGCTAGTTCGTTGTTGAGATTTTGTTACTCTAATGGATGGTAGCCTTGTCATTATGGAAGGTAGTTCATTGTTGGGATTTTGTTACTCAAATGGATGGTAGCCTTGTCATTACGGAATCTAGTTCGTTGTTTAGATTTTGTTACTCTAATGGATGGTAGCCTTGTCATTATTGAAGGTAGTTCGTTGTTGATATTTTCATACTCCAATGAATGGTAGCCTTGTCATTAACGAAGGTGGTTCGCTGTTTAGAATTTTTTACTCCATTGGATGGTAGACTTGTCATTATGGAAGGTAGTTCGTTGTTGTGATTTTGTTACTCCAATGGATGGTAGCCTTGTAATTATGGAATGTAGTTTGTTGTTGAGATTTGGTTACTCTAATGGATTATAGCCTTGACATTACGGAAGGTAGTTCATTGTTGTGTTTTTGTTACTCTAATAGATGGTAGCCTTGACATTATGGAAGGTAGTTCGTTGTTGGGATTTTGTTACTCTAATGGATTGTAGCTTTGTCATTATGGAAGGTAGTTCATTGTTGGGATTTTATTACTCTTATGGATGGTAGCCTTGTCATTGTGGAAGGTAATTCGTTGTTGGGATTTTGTTATTTTAATGGATGGTAGCCTTGTCATTATGGAAGGTTGTTCATTGTTGAGATTTTTTTACTCCAATGGATGGTAACCTTGTCAATTGGAAGGTAGTTCATTGTTGAGATTTTGTTAGTTCAATGGATGGTAGCCTTGTCAATATGGAAGGTAGTTTGTTGTTGATATTTTGTTACTCCAATGGATGGTAGCCTTGTCATTATAGAATGTAGTTCGTTGTTGATATTTTGTTACTTTAATGGATGGTAGCCTGGTAATTATGGAAGGTAGTTCATTGTTGAGATTTTGTTACTCCATTGTATGGTAGCCTTGTCATTATGGGAGGTAAATTGTTGTTTAGATTTTGTTACTCCAATGGATGGTAGCTCTGTCCTTATGGAAGGTTGTTCATTGTTGATATTTTGTTACTCTATGGATGGTAGCCTTGTCATTACTTAAGGTAGTTCGTTGTTGATATTTTGTTACTCCATTGGATGGTAGCCTTGTCATTATGGAAGGTAAATCATTGTTGACATTTTGTTACTCCAGTGGATGGTAGCGATGTCCTTAAGGAAGGTAGTTCGTTATTGAGATTTTGTTACTCCATTGGAAGGTAGCCTTGACATTACGGAAGGTAGTTCTATAGTGGGATTTTGTCACTCTAATGGATGGTAGCCTTGTCATTACGGAAGCTAGTTCGTTGTTGAGATATTATTACTCCATTGGATGGTAGCCTTGTCATTGTGGAAGGAAAATCGTTGTTGACATTTTGTTACTCCAATGGATGGTATTGATGTCCTTAAGGAAGGTAGTTCGTTATTGAGATTTTGTTGCTCCATTGGATGATAGCCTTGTCATTACGGAAGGTAGTTCGTTAGTGGGATTTTGTTACTCTAATGGATGGTAGCCTTGTCATTACGGAATCTAGTTCGTTGTTGAGATTTTGTTACTCTAATGGAAGGTAGCCTTGTCATTATGGAAGGTAGTTTGTTGTTGGGATTTTGTTACTCAAATGGATGGTAGCCTTGTCATTATGGAAGGTAGTTCGTTGTTGATATTTTCATACTCCAATGAATGGTAGCCTTGTCATTAAGGAAGGTGGTTCGCTGTTGAGAATTTTTTACTCCATTGGATGGTAGACTTGTCATTAAGGAAGGTAGTTCGTTGTTGTGATTTTGTTACTCCAATGGATGGTAGCCTTGTCATTATGGAATGTAGTTTGTTGTTGAGATTTGGTTACTCTAATGGATGGTGGCCTTGACATTATGGAAGGTAGTTCATTGTTGGGATTTTTTTACTCTTATGGATTGTAGCCTTGTCATTATGGAAGGTAGTTCGTTGTTGGGATTTTGTTACTCTTATGTATGGTAGCCTTGTCATTATGGAAGGTAATTCGTTGTTGGGATTTTGTTATTTTAATGGATGGTAGCCTTGTCATTATGGAATGTTGTTCGTTGTTGAGATTTTGTTACTCCAATGGATGGTAACCTTGTCATTACGGAAGGTAGTTCGTTAGTGGGATTTTGTTACTCTAATGGATGGTAGCCTTGTTATTACGGAAGCTAGTTCGTTGTTGAGATTTTGTTACTCTAATGGATGGTAGCCTTGTCATTATGGAAGGTAGTTCATTGTTGGGATTTTGTTACTCAAATGGATGGTAGCCTTGTCATTACGGAATCTAGTTCGTTGTTGAGATTTTGTTACTCTAATGGATGGTAGCCTTGTCATTATTGAAGGTAGTTCGTTGTTGATATTTTCATACTCCAATGAATGGTAGCCTTGTCATTAACGAAGGTGGTTCGCTGTTTAGAATTTTTTACTCCATTGGATGGTAAACTTGTCATTATGGAAGGTAGTTCGTTGTTGTGATTTTGTTACTCCAATGGATGGTAGCCTTGTAATTATGGAATGTAGTTTGTTGTTGAGATTTGGTTACTCTAATGGATTATAGCCTTGACATTACGGAAGGTAGTTCATTGTTGAGTTTTTGTTACTCTAATAGATGGTAGCCTTGACATTATGGAAGGTAGTTCGTTGTTGGGATTTTGTTACTCTAATGGATTGTAGCTTTGTCATTATGGAAGGTAGTTCATTGTTGGGATTTTATTACTCTTATGGATGGTAGCCTTGTCATTGTGGAAGGTAATTCGTTGTTGGGATTTTGTTATTTTAATGGATGGTAGCCTTGTCATTATGGAAGGTTGTTCATTGTTGAGATTTTTTTACTCCAATGGATGGTAACCTTGTCAATTGGAAGGTAGTTCATTGTTGAGATTTTGTTAGTTCAATGGATGGTAGCCTTGTCAATATGGAAGGTAGTTTGTTGTTGATATTTTGTTACTCCAATGGATGGTAGCCTTGTCATTATAGAATGTAGTTCGTTGTTGATATTTTGTTACTTTAATGGATGGTAGCCTGGTAATTATGGAAGGTAGTTCATTGTTGAGATTTTGTTACTCCATTGTATGGTAGCCTTGTCATTATGGGAGGTAAATTGTTGTTTAGATTTTGTTACTCCAATGGATGGTAGCTCTGTCCTTATGGAAGGTTGTTCATTGTTGATATTTTGTTACTCTATGGATGGTAGCCTTGTCATTACTTAAGGTAGTTCGTTGTTGATATTTTGTTACTCCATTGGATGGTAGCCTTGTCATTATGGAAGGTAAATCATTGTTGACATTTTGTTACTCCAGTGGATGGTAGCGATGTCCTTAAGGAAGGTAGTTCGTTATTGAGATTTTGTTACTCCATTGGAAGGTAGCCTTGACATTACGGAAGGTAGTTCTATAGTGGGATTTTGTCACTCTAATGGATGGTAGCCTTGTCATTACGGAAGCTAGTTCGTTGTTGAGATATTATTACTCCATTGGATGGTAGCCTTGTCATTGTGGAAGGTAAATCGTTGTTGACATTTTGTTACTCCAATGGATGGTATTGATGTCCTTAAGGAAGGTAGTTCGTTATTGAGATTTTGTTGCTCCATTGGATGATAGCCTTGTCATTACGGAAGGTAGTTCGTTAGTGGGATTTTGTTACTCTAATGGATGGTAGCCTTGTCATTACGGAATCTAGTTCGTTGTTGAGATTTTGTTACTCTAATGGAAGGTAGCCTTGTCATTATGGAAGGTAGTTTGTTGTTGGGATTTTGTTACTCAAATGGATGGTAGCCTTGTCATTATGGAAGGTAGTTCGTTGTTGATATTTTCATACTCCAATGAATGGTAGCCTTGTCATTAAGGAAGGTGGTTCGCTGTTGAGATTTTTTTACTCCATTGGATGGTAGACTTGTCATTAAGGAAGGTAGTTCGTTGTTGTGATTTTGTTACTCCAATGGATGGTAGCCTTGTCATTATGGAATGTAGTTTGTTGTTGAGATTTGGTTACTCTAATGGATGGTGGCCTTGACATTATGGAAGGTAGTTCATTGTTGGGATTTTTTTACTCTAATGGATTGTAGCCTTGTCATTATGGAAGGTAGTTCGTAGTTGGGATTTTGTTACTCTTATGTATGGTAGCCTTGTCATTATGGAAGGTAATTCGTTGTTGGGATTTTGTTATTTTAATGGATGGTAGCCTTGTCATTATGGAATGTTGTTCGTTGTTGAGATTTTGTTACTCCAATGGATGGTAACCTTGTCATTACGGAAGGTAGTTCGTTAGTGGGATTTTGTTACTCTAATGGATGGTAGCCTTGTTATTACGGAAGCTAGTTCGTTGTTGAGATTTTGTTACTCTAATGGATGGTAGCCTTGTCATTATGGAAGGTAGTTCATTGTTGGGATTTTGTTACTCAAATGGATGGTAGCCTTGTCATTACGGAATCTAGTTCGTTGTTGAGATTTTGTTACTCTAATGGATGGTAGCCTTGTCATTATTGAAGGTAGTTCGTTGTTGATATTTTCATACTCAAATGAATGGTAGCCTTGTCATTAACGAAGGTGGTTCGCTGTTTAGAATTTTTTACTCCATAGGATAGTAGACTTGTCATTATGGAAGGTAGTTCGTTGTTGTGATTTTGTTACTCCAATGGATGGTAGCCTTGTCATTATGGAATGTAGTTTGTTCTTGAGATTTGGTTACTCTAATGGATTATAGCCTTGACATTACGGAAGGTAGTTCATTGTTGAGTTTTTGTTACTCTAATAGATGGTAGCCTTGACATTATGGAAGGTAGTTCGTTGTTGGGATTTTGTTACTCTAATGGATTGTAGCTTTGTCATTATGGAAGGTAGTTCGTTGTTGGGATTTTATTACTCTTATGGATGGTAGCCTTGTCATTGTGGAAGGTAATTCGTTGTTGGGATTTTATTATTTTAATGGATGGTAGCCTTGTCATTATGGAAGGTTGTTCGTTGTTGAGATTTTTTTACTCCAATGGATGGTAACCTTGTCAATTGGAAGGTAGTTCATTGTTGAGATTTTGTTAGTTCAATGGATGGTAGCCTTGTCAATATGGAAGGTAGTTTGTTGTTGATATTTTGTTACTCCAATGGATGGTAGCCTTGTCATTATAGAATGTAGTTCGTTGTTGATATTTTGTTACTTTAATGGATGGTAGCCTGGTAATTATGGAAGGTAGTTCATTGTTGAGATTTTGTTACTCCATTGTATGGTAGCCTTGTCATTATGGGAGGTAAATTGTTGTTTAGATTTTGTTACTCCAATGGATGGTAGCTCTGTCCTTATGGAAGGTAGTTCATTGTTGATATTTTGTGACTCTATGGATGGTAGCCTTGTCATTACTTAAGGTAGTTCGTTGTTGATATTTTGTTACTCCATTGGATGGTAGCCTTGTCATTATGGAAGGTAAATCATTGTTGACATTTTGTTACTCCAGTGGATGGTAGCGATGTCCTTAAGGAAGGTAGTTCGTTATTGAGATTTTGTTACTCCATTGGAAGGTAGCCTTGTCATTACGGAAGGTAGTTCTATAGTGGGATTTTGTCACTCTAATGGATGGTAGCCTTGTCATTACGGAAGCTAGTTCGTTGTTGAGATATTATTACTCCATTGGATGGTAGCCTTGTCATTGTGGAAGGTAAATCGTTGTTGACATTTTGTTACTCCAATGGATGGTATTGATGTCCTTAAGGAAGGTAGTTCGTTATTGAGATTTTGTTGCTCCATTGGATGATAGCCTTTTCATTACGGAAGGTAGTTCGTTAGTGGGATTTTGTTACTCTAATGGATGGTAGCCTTGTCATTACTGAATCTAGTTCGTTGTTGAGATTTTGTTACTCTAATGGATGGCAGCCTTGTCATTATGGAAGGTAGTTCGTTGTTGGGATTTTGTTACTCAAATGGATGGTAGCCTTGTCATTATGGAAGGTAGTTCGTTGTTGATATTTTCATACTCCAATGAATGGTAGCCTTGTCATTAAGGAAGGTGGTTCGCTGTTGAGAATTTTTTACTCCATTGGATGGTAGACTTGTCATTAAGGAAGGTAGTTCGTTGTTGTGATTTTGTTACTCCAATGGATGGTAGCCTTGTCATTATGGAATGTAGATTGTTGTTGAGATTTGGTTACTCTAATGGATGGTAGCCTTGACATTATGGAAGGTAGTTCATTGTTGGGATTTTTTTACTCTAATGGATTGTAGCCTTGTCATTATGGAAGGTAGTTCGTTGTTGGGATTTTGTTACTCTTATGTATGGTAGCCTTGTCATTATGGAATGTTGTTCGTTGTTGAGATTTTGTTACTCCAATGGATGGTAACCTTGTCATTATGGAAGGTAGTTCATTGTTGAGATTTTGTTAGTTCAATGGATGGTAGCCTTGTCAATACGGAAGGTAGTTCGTTGTTGATATTTTTTTACCCCAATGGATGGTAGCCTTGTCATTATAGAAGGTAGTTCGTTGTTGATATTTTGTTACTCCATTGGATGGTAGCCTTGTCATTATGGAAGGTAAATTGTTGTTTAGATTTTGTTACTCCAATGGATGGTAGCTATGTCCTTATGGAAGGTAGTTCATTGTTTATATTTTCATACTCTATGGATGGTAGGCTTGTCATTACTTAAGGTAGTTCGTTGTTGATATTTTGTTACTCCATTGGATGGTAGCCTTGTCATTATGGAAGGTAAATCGTTGTTGACATTTTGTTACTCTAATGGATGGTAGCGATGTCCTTAAGAAAGGTAGTTCGTTGTTGAGATTTTGTTACTCCATTGGATGGTTGCCTTGTCATTACAGAAGGTAGTTCATTAGTGGGATTTTGTTACTCTAATGGATGGTAGCCTTGTCATTCCAGAAGCTAGTTCGTTGTTGAGATTTTGTTACTCCATTGGATGGTAGCCTTGTCATTATGGAAGGTAAATCGTTGTTGACATTTTGTTACTCCAATGGATGGTATCGATGTCCTTAAGGAAGGTAGTTCGTTGTTTAGATTTTGTTACTCCATTGGATGGTAGCCTTGTCATTACGGAAGGTAGTTCGTTAGTGGGATTTTGTTACTCTAATGGATGTTAGCCTTGTCATTATGGAAGGTAGTTCGTTGTTGAGATTTTGTTACTCCATTGGATGGTAGCCTTGTCATTATGGAAGATAAATCATTGTTGACATTTTGTTACTCCAATTGATGGTAGCGATGTCATTACGGAAGGTAGTTTGTTGTTGAGATTTTGTTACTCTAATGGGTGGTAGCCTTGTCATTATGGAGGTAGTTCATTGTTGGGATTTTGTTACTCTAATGGATCGTAGCCTTGTCATTACGGAAGCTAGTTTGTTGTTGAGATTTTGTTACTCTAATGGATGGTAGCCTTGTCATTACGGAAGGTAGTTCATTTTTGAGATTTTGTTACTCCATTAGATGGTATCCTTGTCATTATGGAAGGTAAACCGTTGTTGACATTTTGTTACTCCAATGGATGGTAGCGATGTCCTTAAGGAAGGTAGTTCGTTGTTGAGATTTCGTTACTCCATTGAATGGTAGCCTTGTCATTACAGAAGGTAGTTCGTTAGTGGGATTTTGTTACTCTAATGGATGGTAGCCTTGTCACTACGGAAGCTAGTTCGTTGTTGAGATTTTGTTACTATAATGGATGGTAGCCTTGTAATTATGGAAGGTAGTTCGTTGTTGGGATTTTGTAACTCAAATGGATGGTAGCCTTGTCATTACGGAATCTAGTTCATTGTTGAGATTTTGTTACTCTAATGGATGATAGCCTTGTCATTATGGAAGGTAGTTCGTTGTTGGGATTTTGTTACTCAAATGGATGGTAGCCTTGTCATTATGGAAGGTAGTTCGTTGTTGATATTTTCATACTCCAATGAATGGTAGCCTTGTCATTAAAGAAGGTGGTTCGCTGTTGAGAATTTTGTTACTCCATTGGATGGTAGCTTTGTCATTATGGAATGTAGTTCGTTGTTGTGATTTTGTTACTCCAATGGATGGTAGCCTTGTCATTATGGAATGTAGTTTGTTGTTGAGATTTGGTTACTCTAATGGATGGTAGCCTTGACATTACGGAAGGTAGTTCATTGTTGAGATTTTGTTACTCTTATGGATGGTAGCCTTGTCATTATGGAAGGTAATTCGTTGTTGGGATTTTTTTATTTTAATGGATGGTAGCCTTGTCATTATGGAAGGTTGTTCGTTGTTGAGATTTTGTTACTCCAATGGATGGTAGCGTTGTCATTATAGAAGGTAGTTCGTTGTTGATATTTTGTTACTTTAATGGATGGTAGCCTGGTAATTATGGAAGGTAGTTCATTGTTGAGATTTTGTTACTCCGTTGTATGGTAGCCTTGTCATTATGGGAGGTAAATTGTTGTTTAGATTTTGTTACTCCAATGGATGGTAGCTTTGTCCTTATGGAAGGTAGTTCATTGTTGATATTTTGTTACTCTATGGATGGTAGCCTTGTCATTACTTAAGGTAGTTCGTTGTTGATATTTCGTTACTCCATTGGATGGTAGACTTGTCATTATGGAAGGTAAATCATTGTTGACATTTTGTTACTCCAGTGGATGGTAGCGATGTCCTTAAGGAAGGTAGTTCGTTATTGAGATTTTGTTACTCCATTGGAAGGTAGCCTTGTCATTACGGAAGGTAGTTCGTTAGTGGGATTTTGTCACTCTAATGGATGGTAGCCTTGTCATTACGGAAGCTAGTTCGTTGTTGAGATATTGTTACTACATTGGATGGTAGCCTTGTCATTATGGAAGTTAAATCGTTGTTGAAATTTTGTTACTCCAATGGATGGTAGCGATGTCCTTAAGGAAGGTAGTTCATTGTTGAGACTTTGTTACTCTAATGGACGATATCTTTGTCATTATGGAAGGTAGTTTGTTGTTGGGATTTTGTTACTCAAATGGATGGTAGCCTTGTCACTATGGAAGGTAGTTTTTTGTTGAGATTTTGTTACTGCAACTGATGGAAGCCATGTCATTATGGAAGGTAGTTCGTTGTTGAGATTTTGTTACTCCATTGGATGGTAGCCTTGTCATTATGGAAGGTAAATCGTTGTTGACATTTTTTTACTCCAATGGATGGTATCGATGTCCTTAAGGAAGGTAGTTCGTTGTTGAGATTTTGTTACTCCATTGGATGATAGCCTTGTCATTATGGAAGGTAGTTCGGTAGTGGGATTTTGTTACTCTAATGGATGGTAGCCTTGTCATTACAGAAGCTAGTTCGTTGTTGAGATTTTGTTACTCTAATGGATGGTAGCCTTGTCATTATGGAAGGTAGTTCGTTGTTGGGATTTTGTTACTCAAATGGATGGTAGCCTTGTCATTACGAAATCTAGTTCGTTGTTGAGATTTTGTTACTCTAATGGATGGTGGCCTTGTCATTATGGAAGGTAGTTCGTTGTTGGGATTTTCTTACTCAAATGGATGGTAGCCTTGTCATTATGGAAGGTAGTTCGTTGTTGATATTTTCATACTCCAATGAATGGTAGCCTTGTCATTAAGGAAGGTGGTTCGCTGTTGAGAATTTTTTACTCCATTGGATGGTAGGCTTGTCATTATGGAAGGTAGTTCGTTGTTGTGATTTTGTTACTCCAATGGATGGTAGCCTTGTCATTATGGAATGTAGTTTGTTGTTGAGATTTGGTTAATCTAATGGATGGTAGCCTTGACATTAGAGAAGGTAGTTCATTGTTGAGTTTTTGTTACTCTAATAGATTGTAGCCTTGTCATTATGGAAGGTAGTTCGTTGTTGGGATTTTGTTACTCTAATGGATTGTAGCCTTGTCATTATGAAAGGTAGTTTGTTGTTGGGATTTTGTTACTCTTATGGATGGTAGCCTTGTCATTATGGAATGTAATTCGTTGTTGGGATTTTGTTATTTAAATGGATGGTAGCCTTGTCATTATGGAAGGTTGTTCGTTGTTGAGATTTTGTTACTCCAATGGATGGTAACCTTGTCATTATGGAAGGTAGTTCATTGTTGAGATTTTGTTAGTTCAATGGATGGTAGCCTTGTCAATATGGAAGGTAGATTGTTGTTGATATTTTGTTACTCCAATGGATGGTAGCCTTGTCATTATAGAAGGTAGTTCGTTGTTGATATTTTGTTACTTTAATGGATGGTAGCCTTGTAATTATGGAAGGTAGTTCATTGTTGAGATTTTGTTACTCCATTGTATGGTAGCCTTGTCATTATGGAAGGTAAATTGCTGTTTAGATTGTGTTACTCCAATGGATGGTAGCTATGTCCTTATGGAAGGTAGTTCATTGTTGATATTTTGTTACTCTATGGATGGTAGCCTTGTCATTACTTAAGGTATTTCGTTGTTTATATTTTGTTACTCCATTGGATGGTAGCCTTGTCATTATGGAAGGTAAATCGTTGTTGAAATTTTGTTACTCCAATGGATGGTAGCGATGTCCTTAAGGAAGGTAGTTCATTGTTGAGACTTTGTTACTGTAATGGACGGTATCTTTGTCATTATGGAAGGTAGTTCGTTGTTGGGATTTTGTTACTCAAATGGATGGTAGCCTTGTCACTATGGAAGGTAGTTTTTTGTTGAGATTTTGTTACTGCAACGGATGGTAGCCATGTCATTATGGAAGGTAGTTCGTTGTTAATATTTTGTCACTCCATTGGATGGTAGCCTTGTCATTATGGAAGGTAAATCGTTGTTGACATTTTTTTACTCCAATGGATGGTATCGATGTCCTTAAGGAAGGTAGTTCGTTGTTGAGATTTTGTTACTCCATTGGATGATAGCCTTGTCATTACGGAAGGTAGTTCGATAGTGGGATTTTGTTACTCTAATGGATGGTAGCCTTGTCATTATGGAAGGTAGTTCGTTGTTGATATTTTCATACTCCAATGAATGGTAGCCTTGTCATTAAGGAAGGTGGTTCGCTGTTGAGAATTTTTTACTCCATTGGATGGTAGGCTTGTCATGATGGAAGGTAGTTCGTTGTTGTGATTTTGTTACTCCAATGGATGGTAGCCTTGTCATTATGGAATGTAGTTTGTTGTTGAGATTTGGTTACTCTAATGGATGGTAGCCTTGACATTAGAGAAGGTAGTTCATTGTTGAGTTTTTGTTACTCTAATAGATGGTAGCCTTGTCATTATGGTAGGTAGTTCGTTGTTGGGATTTTGTTACTCTAATGGATTGTAGCCTTGTCATTATGAAAGGTAGTTCGTTGTTGGGATTTTGTTACTCTTATGGATGGTAGCCTTGTCATTATGGAAGGTAATTCGTTGTTGGGATTTTGTTATTTAAATGGATGGTAGCCTTGTCATTATGGAAGGTTGTTCGTTGTTGAGATTTTGTTACTCCAATGGATGGTAACCTTGTCATTATGGAAGGTAGTTCATTGTTGAGATTTTGTTAGTTCAATGGATGGTAGCCTTGTCAATATGGAAGGTAGATTGTTGTTGATATTTTGTTACTCCAATGGATGGTAGCCTTGTCATTATAGAAGGTAGTTCGTTGTTGATATTTTGTTACTTTAATGGATGGTAGCCTTGTAATTATGGAAGGTAGTTCATTGTTGAGATTTTGTTACTCCATTGTATGGTAGCCTTGTCATTATGGAAGGTAAATTGTTGTTTAGATTGTGTTACTCCAATGGATGGTAGCTATGTCCTTATGGAAGGTAGTTCATTGTTGATATTTTGTTACTCTATGGATGGTAGCCTTGTCATTACTTAAGGTATTTCGTTGTTTATATTTTGTTACTCCATTGGATGGTAGCCTTGTCATTATGGAAGGTAAATCGTTGTTGAAATTTTGTTACTCCAATGGATGGTAGCGATGTCCTTAAGGAAGGTAGTTCATTGTTGAGACTTTGTTACTGTAATGGACGGTATCTTTGTCATTATGGAAGGTAGTTCGTTGTTGGGATTTTGTTACTCAAATGGATGGTAGCCTTGTCACTATGGAAGGTAGTTTTTTGTTGAGATTTTGTTACTGCAACGGATGGTAGCCATGTCATTATGGAAGGTAGTTCGTTGTTAATATTTTGTCACTCCATTGGATGGTAGCCTTGTCATTATGGAAGGTAAATCGTTGTTGACATTTTTTTACTCCAATGGATGGTATCGATGTCCTTAAGGAAGGTAGTTCGTTGTTGAGATTTTGTTACTCCATTGGATGATAGCCTTGTCATTATGGAAGGTAGTTCGATAGTGGGATTTTGTTACTCTAATGGATGGTAGCCTTGTCATTACGGAAGCTAGTTCGTTGTTGAGATTTTGTTACTCTAATGGATGGTAGCCTTGTCATTATGGAAGGTAGTTCGTTGTTGGGATTTTGTTACTCAAATGGATGGTAGCCTTGTCATTACGGAATCTAGTTCGTTGTTGAGATTTTGTTACTCTAATGGATGGTGGCCTTTTCATTATGGAAGGTAGTTCATTGTTGGGATTTTGTTACTCAAATGGATGGTAGCCTTGTCATTATGGAAGGTAGTTCGTTGTTGATACTTTCATACTCCAATGAATGGTAGCCTTGTCATTAAGGAAGGTGGTTCGCTGTTGAGAATTTTTTACTCCATTGGATGGTAGACTTGTCATTATGGAAGGTAGTTCGTTGTTGAGATTTTGTTACTCTAATGGATGGTAGCCTTGTCATTATGGAAGGTAGTTCGTTGTTGGGATTTTGTTACTCAAATGGATGGTAGCCTTGTCATTACGGAATCTAGTTCGTTGTTGAGATTTTGTTACTCTAATGGATGGTGGCCTTTTCATTATGGAAGGTAGTTCATTGTTGGGATTTTGTTACTCAAATGGATGGTAGCCTTGTCATTATGGAAGGTAGTTCGTTGTTGATACTTTCATACTCCAATGAATGGTAGCCTTGTCATTAAGGAAGGTGGTTCGCTGTTGAGAATTTTTTACTCCATTGGATGGTAGACTTGTCATTATGGAAGGTAGTTCGTTGTTGGGATTTTGTTACTCTAATGGATTGTAGCTTTGTCATTATGGAAGGTAGTTCGTTGTTGGGATTTTATTACTCTTATGGATGGTAGCCTTGTCATTGTGGAAGGTAATTCGTTGTTGGGATTTTATTATTTTAATGGATGGTAGCCTTGTCATTATGGAAGGTTGTTCGTTGTTGAGATTTTTTTACTCCAATGGATGGTAACCTTGTCAATTGGAAGGTAGTTCATTGTTGAGATTTTGTTAGTTCAATGGATGGTAGCCTTGTCAATATGGAAGGTAGTTTGTTGTTGATATTTTGTTACTCCAATGGATGGTAGCCTTGTCATTATAGAATGTAGTTCGTTGTTGATATTTTGTTACTTTAATGGATGGTAGCCTGGTAATTATGGAAGGTAGTTCATTGTTGAGATTTTGTTACTCCATTGTATGGTAGCCTTGTCATTATGGGAGGTAAATTGTTGTTTAGATTTTGTTACTCCAATGGATGGTAGCTCTGTCCTTATGGAAGGTAGTTCATTGTTGATATTTTGTGACTCTATGGATGGTAGCCTTGTCATTACTTAAGGTAGTTCGTTGTTGATATTTTGTTACTCCATTGGATGGTAGCCTTGTCATCATGGAAGGTAAATCATTGTTGACATTTTGTTACTCCAGTGGATGGTAGCGATGTCCTTAAGGAAGGTAGTTCGTTATTGAGATTTTGTTACTCCATTGGAAGGTAGCCTTGTCATTACGGAAGGTAGTTCTATAGTGGGATTTTGTCACTCTAATGGATGGTAGCCTTGTCATTACGGAAGCTAGTTCGTTGTTGAGATATTATTACTCCATTGGATGGTAGCCTTGTCATTGTGGAAGGTAAATCGTTGTTGACATTTTGTTACTCCAATGGATGGTATTGATGTCCTTAAGGAAGGTAGTTCGTTATTGAGATTTTGTTGCTCCATTGGATGATAGCCTTGTCATTACGGAAGGTAGTTCGTTAGTGGGATTTTGTTACTCTAATGGATGGTAGCCTTGTCATTACTGAATCTAGTTCGTTGTTGAGATTTTGTTACTCTAATGGATGGTAGCCTTGTCATTATGGAAGGTAGTTCGTTGTTGGGATTTTGTTACTCAAATGGATGGTAGCCTTGTCATTATGGAAGGTAGTTCGTTGTTGATATTTTCATACTCCAATGAATGGTAGCCTTGTCATTAAGGAAGGTGGTTCGCTGTTGAGAATTTTTTACTCCATTGGATGGTAGACTTGTCATTAAGGAAGGTAGTTCGTTGTTGTGATTTTGTTACTCCAATGGATGGTAGCCTTGTCATTATGGAATGTAGATTGTTGTTGAGATTTGGTTACTCTAATGGATGGAAGCCTTGACATTATGGAAGGTAGTTCATTGTTGGGATTTTTTTACTCTAATGGATTGTAGCCTTGTCATTATGGAAGGTAGTTCGTTGTTGGGATTTTGTTACTCTTATGTATGGTAGCCTTGTCATTATGGAATGTTGTTCGTTGTTGAGATTTTGTTACTCCAATGGATGGTAACCTTGTCATTATGGAAGGTAGTTCATTGTTGAGATTTTGTTAGTTCAATGGATGGTAGCCTTGTCAATACGGAAGGTAGTTCGTTGTTGATATTTTTTTACCCCAATGGATGGTAGCCTTGTCATTATAGAAGGTAGTTCGTTGTTGATATTTTGTTACTCCATTGGATGGTAGCCTTGTCATTATGGAAGGTAAATTGTTGTTTAGATTTTGTTACTCCAATGGATGGTAGCTATGTCCTTATGGAAGGTAGTTCATTGTTTATATTTTCATACTCTATGGATGGTAGGCTTGTCATTACTTAAGGTAGTTCGTTGTTGATATTTTGTTACTCCATTGGATGGTAGCCTTGTCATTATGGAAGGTAAATCGTTGTTGACATTTTGTTACTCTAATGGATGGTAGCGATGTCCTTAAGAAAGGTAGTTCGTTGTTGAGATTTTGTTACTCCATTGGATGGTTGCCTTGTCATTACAGAAGGTAGTTCATTAGTGGGATTTTGTTACTCTAATGGATGGTAGCCTTGTCATTACAGAAGCTAGTTCGTTGTTGAGATTTTGTTACTCCATTGGATGGTAGCCTTGTCATTATGGAAGGTAAATCGTTGTTGACATTTTGTTACTCCAATGGATGGTATCGATGTCCTTAAGGAAGGTAGTTCGTTGTTTAGATTTTGTTACTCCATTGGATGGTAGCCTTGTCATTACGGAAGGTAGTTCGTTAGTGGGATTTTGTTACTCTAATGGATGTTATCCTTGTCATTATGGAAGGTAGTTCGTTGTTGAGATTTTGTTACTCCATTGGATGGTAGCCTTGTCATTATGGAAGATAAATCATTGTTGACATTTTGTTACTCCAATTGATGGTAGCGATGTCATTACGGAAGGTAGTTTGTTGTTGAGATTTTGTTACTCTAATGGGTGGTAGCCTTGTCATTATGGAGGTAGTTCATTGTTGGGATTTTGTTACTCTAATGGATCGTAGCCTTGTCATTACGGAAGCTAGTTTGTTGTTGAGATTTTGTTACTCTAATGGATGGTAGCCTTGTCATTACGGAAGGTAGTTCATTTTTGAGATTTTGTTACTCCATTAGATGGTATCCTTGTCATTATGGAAGGTAAACCGTTGTTGACATTTTGTTACTCCAATGGATGGTAGCGATGTCCTTAAGGAAGGTAGTTCGTTGTTGAGATTTCGTTACTCCATTGAATGGTAGCCTTGTCATTACAGAAGGTAGTTCGTTAGTGGGATTTTGTTACTCTAATGGATGGTAGCCTTGTCACTACGGAAGCTAGTTCGTTGTTGAGATTTTGTTACTATAATGGATGGTAGCCTTGTAATTATGGAAGGTAGTTCGTTGTTGGGATTTTGTAACTCAAATGGATGGTAGCCTTGTCATTACGGAATCTAGTTCATTGTTGAGATTTTGTTACTCTAATGGATGATAGCCTTGTCATTATGGAAGGTAGTTCGTTGTTGGGATTTTGTTACTCAAATGGATGGTAGCCTTGTCATTATGGAAGGTAGTTCGTTGTTGATATTTTCATACTCCAATGAATGGTAGCCTTGTCATTAAAGAAGGTGGTTCGCTGTTGAGAATTTTGTTACTCCATTGGATGGTAGCTTTGTCATTATGGAATGTAGTTCGTTGTTGTGATTTTGTTACTCCAATGGATGGTAGCCTTGTCATTATGGAATGTAGTTTGTTGTTGAGATTTGGTTACTCTAATGGATGGTAGCCTTGACATTACGGAAGGTAGTTCATTGTTGAGATTTTGTTACTCTTATGGATGGTAGCCTTGTCATTATGGAAGGTAATTCGTTGTTGGGATTTTTTTATTTTAATGGATGGTAGCCTTGTCATTATGGAAGGTTGTTCGTTGTTGAGATTTTGTTACTCCAATGGATGGTAGCGTTGTCATTATAGAAGGTAGTTCGTTGTTGATATTTTGTTACTTTAATGGATGGTAGCCTGGTAATTATGGAAGGTAGTTCATTGTTGAGATTTTGTTACTCCGTTGTATGGTAGCCTTGTCATTATGGGAGGTAAATTGTTGTTTAGATTTTGTTACTCCAATGGATGGTAGCTTTGTCCTTATGGAAGGTAGTTCATTGTTGATATTTTGTTACTCTATGGATGGTAGCCTTGTCATTACTTAAGGTAGTTCGTTGTTGATATTTCGTTACTCCATTGGATGGTAGACTTGTCATTATGGAAGGTAAATCATTGTTGACATTTTGTTACTCCAGTGGATGGTAGCGATGTCCTTAAGGAAGGTAGTTCGTTATTGAGATTTTGTTACTCCATTGGAAGGTAGCCTTGTCATTACGGAAGGTAGTTCGTTAGTGGGATTTTGTCACTCTAATGGATGGTAGCCTTGTCATTACGGAAGCTAGTTCGTTGTTGAGATATTGTTACTACATTGGATGGTAGCCTTGTCATTATGGAAGTTAAATCGTTGTTGAAATTTTGTTACTCCAATGGATGGTAGCGATGTCCTTAAGGAAGGTAGTTCATTGTTGAGACTTTGTTACTCTAATGGACGATATCTTTGTCATTATGGAAGGTAGTTTGTTGTTGGGATTTTGTTACTCAAATGGATGGTAGCCTTGTCACTATGGAAGGTAGTTTTTTGTTGAGATTTTGTTACTGCAACTGATGGAAGCCATGTCATTATGGAAGGTAGTTCGTTGTTGAGATTTTGTTACTCCATTGGATGGTAGCCTTGTCATTATGGAAGGTAAATCGTTGTTGACATTTTTTTACTCCAATGGATGGTATCGATGTCCTTAAGGAAGGTAGTTCGTTGTTGAGATTTTGTTACTCCATTGGATGATAGCCTTGTCATTATGGAAGGTAGTTCGGTAGTGGGATTTTGTTACTCTAATGGATGGTAGCCTTGTCATTACAGAAGCTAGTTCGTTGTCGAGATTTTGTTACTCTAATGGATGGTAGCCTTGTCATTATGGAAGGTAGTTCGTTGTTGGGATTTTGTTACTCAAATGGATGGTAGCCTTGTCATTACGAAATCTAGTTCTATGTTGAGATTTTGTTACTCTAATGGATGGTGGCCTTGTCATTATGGAAGGTAGTTCGTTGTTGGGATTTTCTTACTCAAATGGATGGTAGCCTTGTCATTATGGAAGGTAGTTCGTTGTTGATATTTTCATACTCCAATGAATGGTAGCCTTGTCATTAAGGAAGGTGGTTCGCTGTTGAGAATTTTTTACTCCATTGGATGGTAGGCTTGTCATTATGGAAGGTAGTTCGTTGTTGTGATTTTGTTACTCCAATGGATGGTAGCCTTGTCATTATGGAATGTAGTTTGTTGTTGAGATTTGGTTAATCTAATGGATGGTAGCCTTGACATTAGAGAAGGTAGTTCATTGTTGAGTTTTTGTTACTCTAATAGATTGTAGCCTTGTCATTATGGAAGGTAGTTCGTTGTTGGGATTTTGTTACTCTAATGGATTGTAGCCTTGTCATTATGAAAGGTAGTTCGTTGTTGGGATTTTGTTACTCTTATGGATGGTAGCCTTGTCATTATGGAATGTAATTCGTTGTTGGGATTTTGTTATTTAAATGGATGGTAGCCTTGTCATTATGGAAGGTTGTTCGTTGTTGAGATTTTGTTACTCCAATGGATGGTAACCTTGTCATTATGGAAGGTAGTTCATTGTTGAGATTTTGTTAGTTCAATGGATGGTAGCCTTGTCAATATGGAAGGTAGATTGTTGTTGATATTTTGTTACTCCAATGGATGGTAGCCTTGTCATTATAGAAGGTAGTTCGTTGTTGATATTTTGTTACTTTAATGGATGGTAGCCTTGTAATTATGGAAGGTAGTTCATTGTTGAGATTTTGTTACTCCATTGTATGGTAGCCTTGTCATTATGGAAGGTAAATTGCTGTTTAGATTGTGTTACTCCAATGGATGGTAGCTATGTCCTTATGGAAGGTAGTTCATTGTTGATATTTTGTTACTCTATGGATGGTAGCCTTGTCATTACTTAAGGTATTTCGTTGTTTATATTTTGTTACTCCATTGGATGGTAGCCTTGTCATTATGGAAGGTAAATCGTTGTTGAAATTTTGTTACTCCAATGGATGGTAGCGATGTCCTTAAGGAAGGTAGTTCATTGTTGAGACTTTGTTACTGTAATGGACGGTATCTTTGTCATTATGGAAGGTAGTTCGTTGTTGGGATTTTGTTACTCAAATGGATGGTAGCCTTGTCACTATGGAAGGTAGTTTTTTGTTGAGATTTTGTTACTGCAACGGATGGTAGCCATGTCATTATGGAAGGTAGTTCGTTGTTAATATTTTGTCACTCCATTGGATGGTAGCCTTGTCATTATGGAAGGTAAATCGTTGTTGACATTTTTTTACTCCAATGGATGGTATCGATGTCCTTAAGGAAGGTAGTTCGTTGTTGAGATTTTGTTACTCCATTGGATGATAGCCTTGTCATTACGGAAGGTAGTTCGATAGTGGGATTTTGTTACTCTAATGGATGGTAGCCTTGTCATTATGGAAGGTAGTTCGTTGTTGATATTTTCATACTCCAATGAATGGTAGCCTTGTCATTAAGGAAGGTGGTTCGCTGTTGAGAATTTTTTACTCCATTGGATGGTAGGCTTGTCATGATGGAAGGTAGTTCGTTGTTGTGATTTTGTTACTCCAATGGATGGTAGCCTTGTCATTATGGAATGTAGTTTGTTGTTGAGATTTGGTTACTCTAATGGATGGTAGCCTTGACATTAGAGAAGGTAGTTCATTGTTGAGTTTTTGTTACTCTAATAGATGGTAGCCTTGTCATTATGGTAGGTAGTTCGTTGTTGGGATTTTGTTACTCTAATGGATTGTAGCCTTGTCATTATGAAAGGTAGTTCGTTGTTGGGATTTTGTTACTCTTATGGATGGTAGCCTTGTCATTATGGAAGGTAATTCGTTGTTGGGATTTTGTTATTTAAATGGATGGTAGCCTTGTCATTATGGAAGGTTGTTCGTTGTTGAGATTTTGTTACTCCAATGGATGGTAACCTTGTCATTATGGAAGGTAGTTCATTGTTGAGATTTTGTTAGTTCAATGGATGGTAGCCTTGTCAATATGGAAGGTAGATTGTTGTTGATATTTTGTTACTCCAATGGATGGTAGCCTTGTCATTATAGAAGGTAGTTCGTTGTTGATATTTTGTTACTTTAATGGATGGTAGCCTTGTAATTATGGAAGGTAGTTCATTGTTGAGATTTTGTTACTCCATTGTATGGTAGCCTTGTCATTATGGAAGGTAAATTGTTGTTTAGATTGTGTTACTCCAATGGATGGTAGCTATGTCCTTATGGAAGGTAGTTCATTGTTGATATTTTGTTACTCTATGGATGGTAGCCTTGTCATTACTTAAGGTATTTCGTTGTTTATATTTTGTTACTCCATTGGATGGTAGCCTTGTCATTATGGAAGGTAAATCGTTGTTGAAATTTTGTTACTCCAATGGATGGTAGCGATGTCCTTAAGGAAGGTAGTTCATTGTTGAGACTTTGTTACTGTAATGGACGGTATCTTTGTCATTATGGAAGGTAGTTCGTTGTTGGGATTTTGTTACTCAAATGGATGGTAGCCTTGTCACTATGGAAGGTAGTTTTTTGTTGAGATTTTGTTACTGCAACGGATGGTAGCCATGTCATTATGGAAGGTAGTTCGTTGTTAATATTTTGTCACTCCATTGGATGGTAGCCTTGTCATTATGGAAGGTAAATCGTTGTTGACATTTTTTTACTCCAATGGATGGTATCGATGTCCTTAAGGAAGGTAGTTCGTTGTTGAGATTTTGTTACTCCATTGGATGATAGCCTTGTCATTACGGAAGGTAGTTCGATAGTGGGATTTTGTTACTCTAATGGATGGTAGCCTTGTCATTACGGAAGCTAGTTCGTTGTTGAGATTTTGTTACTCTAATGGATGGTAGCCTTGTCATTATGGAAGGTAGTTCGTTGTTGGGATTTTGTTACTCAAATGGATGGTAGCCTTGTCATTACGGAATCTAGTTCGTTGTTGAGATTTTGTTACTCTAATGGATGGTGGCCTTTTCATTATGGAAGGTAGTTCATTGTTGGGATTTTGTTACTCAAATGGATGGTAGCCTTGTCATTATGGAAGGTAGTTCGTTGTTGATACTTTCATACTCCAATGAATGGTAGCCTTGTCATTAAGGAAGGTGGTTCGCTGTAGAGAATTTTTTACTCCATTGGATGGTAGACTTGTCATTATGGAAGGTAGTTCGTTGTTGTGATTTTGTTACTCCAATGGATGGAAGCCTTGTCATTATGGAATGTAGTTTGTTGTTGAGATTTGGATACTCTAATGGATGGTAGCCTTGACATTACAGAAGCTAGTTCATTGTTGAGTTTTTGTTACTCTAATAGATGGTAGCCTTGTCATTATGGAAGGTAGTTCGTTGTTGGGATTTTGTTACTCTAATGGATTGTAGCCTTGTCATTATGGAAGGTAGTTCGTTGTGTGGATTTTGTTACTCTTATGGATGGTAGCCTTGTCATTATGGAAGGTAATTCGTTGTTGGGATTTTGTTATTTAAATGGATGGTAGCCTTGTCATTATGGAAGGTTGTTCGTTGTTGAGAATTTGTTACTCCAATGGATGGTAACCTTGTCATTATGGAAGGTAGTTCATTGTTGAGATTTTGTTAGTTCAATGGATGGTAGCCTTGTCAATATGTAAGGTAGATTATTGTTGATATTTTGTTACTCCAATGGGTGGTAGCCTTGTCATTATAGAAGGTAGTTCGTTGTTCATATTTTGTTACTTTACAGGATGGTAGCCTTGTAATTATGGAAGGTAGTTCATTGTTGAGATTTTGTTACTCCATTGTATGGTAGCCTTGTCATTGTGGAAGGTAAATTGTTGTTTAGATTGTGTTACTCCAATGGATGGTAGCTATGTCCTTATGGAAGGTAGTTCATTGTTGATATTTTGTTACTCTATGGATGGTATCCTTGTCATTACTTAAGGTAGTTCGTTGTTTATATTTTGTTACTCCATTGGATGGTAGCCTTGTCATTATGGAAGGTAAATCGTTGTTGAAATTTTGTTACTCCAATGGATGGTAGCGATATCCTTAAGGAAGGTAGTTCATTGTTGAGACTTTGTTACTCTAATGGACGGTATCTTTGTCATTATGGAAGGTAGTTCGTTGTTGGGATTTTGTTACTCAAATGGATGGTAGCCTTGTCACTATGGAAGGTAGTTTTTTGTTGAGATTTTGTTACTGCAACGGATGGTAGCCATGTCATTATGGAAGGTAGTTCGTTGTTGATATTTTGTCACTCCATTGGATGGTAGCCTTGTCATTATGGAAGGTAAATCGTTGTTGACATTTTTTTACTCCAATGGATGGTATCGATGTCCTTAAGGAAGGTAGTTCGTTGTTGAGATTTTGTTACTCCATTGGATGATAGCCTTGTCATTACGGAAGGTAGTTCGGTAGTGGGATTTTGTTACTCTAATGGATGGTAGCCTTATCATTACGGAAGCTAGTTCGTTGTTGAGATTTTGTTACTCTAATGGATGGTACCCTTGTCATTATGGAAGGTAGTTCGTTGTTGGGATTTTGTTACTCAAATGGATGGTAGCCTTGTCATTACGGAATCTAGTTCGTTGTTGAGATTTTGTTACTCTAATGGATGGTGGCCTTGTCATTATGGAAGGTAGTTCATTGTTGGGATTTTGTTACTCAAATGGATGGTAGCCTTTCATTATGGAAGGTAGTTCGTTGTTGATACTTTCATACTCCAATGAATGGTAGCCTTGTCATTAAGGAAGGTGGTTCGCTGTTGAGAATTTTTTACTCCATTGGATGGTAGACTTGTCATTATGGAAGGTAGTTTGTTGTTGTGATTTTGTTACTCCAATGGATGGAAGCCTTGTCATTATGGAATGTAGTTTGTTGTTGAGATTTGGTTACTCTAATGGATGGTAGCCTTGACATTACAGAAGCTAGTTCATTGTTGAGTTTTTGTTACTCTAATAGATGGTAGCCTTGTCATTATGGAAGGTAGTTCGTTGTTGGGATTTTGTTACTCTAATGGATTGTAGTCTTGTCATTATGGAAGGTAGTTCGTTGTTTGGATTTTGTTACTCTTATGGATGGTAGCCTTGTCATTATGGAAGATAATTCGTTGTTGGGATTTTGTTATTTAAATGGATGGTAGCCTTGTCATTATGGAAGGTTGTTCGTTGTTGAGAATTTGTTACTCCAATGGATGGTAACCTTGTCATTATGGAAGGTAGTTCATTGTTGAGATTTTGTTAGTTCAATGGATGGTAGCCTTGTCAATATGGAAGGTAGATTGTTGTTGATATTTTGTTACTCCAATGGATGGTAGCCTTGTCATTATAGAAGGTAGTTCGTTGTTGATATTTTGTTACTTTACTGGATGGTAGCCTTGTAATTATGGAAGGTAGTTCATTGTTGAGATTTTGTTACTCCATTGTATGATAGCCTTGTCATTGTGGAAGGTAAATTGTTGTTTAGATTGTGTTACTCCAATGGATGGTAGCTATGTCCTTATGGAAGGTAGTTCATTGTTGATATTTTGTTACTCTATGGATGGTAGCCTTGTCATTACTTAAGGTAGTTCGTTGTTTATATTTTGTTACTCCATTGGATGGTAGCCTTGTCATTATGGAAGGTAAATCGTTGTTGAAATTTTGTTACTCCAATGGATGGTAGCGATGTCCTTAAGGAAGGTAGTTCATTGTTGAGACTTTGTTACTTTAATGGACGGTATCTTTGTCATTATGGAAGGTAGTTCGTTGTTGGGATTTTGTTACTCAAATGGATGGTAGCCTAGTCACTATGGAAGGTAGTTTTTTGTTGAGATTTTGTTACTGCAACGGATGGTAGCCATGTCATTATGGAAGGTAGTTCGTTGTTGATATTTTGTCACTCCATTGGATGGTAGCCTTGTCATTATGGAAGGTAAATCGTTGTTGACATTTTTTTCATCCAATGGATGGTATCGATGTCCTTAAGGAAGGTAGTTCGTTGTTGAGATTTTGTTACTCCATTGGATGATAGCCTTGTCATTACGGAAGGTAGTTCGGTAGTGGGATTTTGTTACTCTAATGGATGGTAGCCTTGTCATTACGGAAGCTAGTTCGTTGTTGAGATTTTGTTACTCTAATGGATGGTAGCCTTGCCATTATGGAAGGTAGTTCGTTGTTGGGATTTTGTTACTCAAATGGATGGTAGCCTTGTCATTACGGAATCTAGTTTGTTGTTGAGATTTTGTTACTCTAATGGATGGTGGCCTTGTCATTATGGAAGGTAGTTCATTGTTGGGACTTTGTTACTCAAATGGATGGTAGCCTTGTCATTATGGAAGGTAGTTCGTTGTTCATACTTTCATACTCCAATGAATGGTAGACTTGTCATTAAGGAAGGTGGTTCGCTGTTGAGAATTTTTTACTCCATTGGATGGTAGACTTGTCATTATGGAAGGTAGTTCGTTGTTGTGATTTTGTTACTCCAATGGATGGAAGCCTTGTCATTATGGAATGTAGTTTGTTGTTGAGATTTGGTTACTCTAATGGATGGTAGCCTTGACATTACAGAAGCTAGTTCATTGTTGAGTTTTTGTTACTCTAATAGATGGTAGCCTTGTCATTATGGAAGGTAGTTCGTTGTTGGGATTTTGTTTCTCTAATGCATTGTAGCCTTGTCATTATGGAAGGTAGTTCGTTGTTTGGATTTTGTTACTCTTATGGATGGTAGCCTTGTCATTATGGAAGGTAATTCGTTGTTGGGATTTTGTTATTTAAATGGATGGTAGCCTTGTCATTATGGAAGGTTGTTCGTTGTTGAGAATTTGTTACTCCAATGGATGGTAACCTTGTCATTATGGAAGGTAGTTCATTGTTGAGATTTTGTTAGTTCAATGGATGGTAGCCTTTTCAATATGGAAGGTAGATTGTTGTTGATATTTTGTTACTCCAATGGATGGTAGCCTTGTCATTATAGAAGGTAGTTCGTTGTTGATATTTTGTTACTTTACTGGATGGTAGCCTTGTAATTATCGAAGGTAGTTCATTGTTAAGATTTTGTTACTCCATTGTATGGTAGCCTTGTCATTATGGAAGGTAAATTGTTGTTTAGATTGTGTTACTCCAATGGATGGTAGCTATGTCCTTATGGAAGGTAGTTCATTGTTGATATTTTGTTACTCTATGGATGGTAGCGATGTCCTTAAGGAAGGTAGTCCATTGTTGAGATTTTGTTACTCTAACGGACGGTATCCTTGTCATTATGGAAGGTAGTTTGTTGTTGGGATTTTGTTACTCAAATGGATGGTAGCCTTGTCACTATGGAAGGTAGTTTCTTGTTGAGATTTTGTTACTGCAATGGATGGTAGCCTTGTCATTATGGAAGGTAGTTTGTTGTTGAGATTTTGTTACTCCATTGGATGGTAGCCTTGTCATTAAGGAAGGTAAATTTTTGTTGAGATTTTGTTACTCCAATGGATGGTAGCGTTGTCATTACGGAAGGTAGTTCGTTGTTGAGATTTTGTTACTCTAATGGGTGGTAGCCTTGTTATTATGGAAGGTAGTTCATTGTTGGGATTTTGTTACTCTAATGGATGGTAGTCTTGTCATTATGGAAGGTAGTTTGTTGTTGAGATTTTGTTACTCTAATGGATGGTAGCCTTGTCATTACGGAAGGTAGTTCGTTATTGAGATTTTATTACTCCATTGGATGGTAGCCTTGTCACAATGGTAGGTAAATCATTGTTGACGTTTTGTTACTCCAATTGATGGTAGCGATGTCCTAAAGAAAGGTAGTTCATTGTTGTGATTTTGTTACATCATTGGATGGTAGCCTTGTCATTACAGAAGGTAGTTCGTTAGTGGGATTTTGTTACTCTAATGGATGGTAGCCTTGTCATTATGGAAGCTAGTTCGTTGTTGAGATTTTGTTACTCTATTGGATGGTAGCCTTGTCATTATGGAAGGTAAATCATTGTTGACATTTTGTTACTCCAATGGATGGTAGCGATGTCCTTAAGGAAGGTAGTTCGCTGTTGAAATTTTGTTACTCCATTGGATGGTAGCCTTTTCATTACGGAAGGTAGTTCGTTAGTGGGATTTTGTTACTCTAATGGATGGTACACTTGTCATTACAGAAGCTAGTTCGTTGTTGAGATTTTGTTACTCTAATCGATGGTAGACTTGTCATTATGGAAGGTAGTTTGTTGTTGGGATTTTGTTACTGAAATGGATGGTAGCCTTGTCATTACAGAATCTAGTTTGTTGTTGAGATTTTGTTACTCCAATGGATTGTAGCCTTGTCATTATGGAAGGTAGTTCGTTGTTGATATTTTCATACTCCAATGGATGGTAGCCTTGTCATTAAGGAAGGTAGTTCGCTGTTGAGAATTTGTTACTCCATTGGATGGTAGACTTGTCATTATGGAAGGTAGTTTGTTGTTGTGATTTTATTACTCGAATGGATGGTAGCCTTGTCATTATGGAATGTAGTTTGTCGTTGAGATTTGGTTACTCTAATGGATGGTAGACTTGTCATTACGGAAGGTAGTTCATTGTTGAGTTTTTGTTACTCTAATAGATGGTAGCCTTGTCATTATGGGAGGTAGTTCATTGTTGGGATTTTGTTACTCTAATGGATTGTAGCCTTGTCACTATGGAAGGTAGTTCGTTGTTGGGAATTTGTTACTCTTATGAATGGTAGCCTTGTTATTATGGAAGCTAATTCGTTGTTGGGATTTTGTTATTTTAATGGATGGTAGTCTTGTCATTATGGAAGGTTGTTCGTTGTTGAGATTTTGTTACTCCAATGGATGGTAACCTTGTCATTATGGAAGGTAGTTCATTGTTGAGATTTTGTTAGTTCAATGGATGGTAGCCTTGTCAATATGGAAAGTAGTTTGTTATTGAGATTTTGTTACTCCAATGGATGGTAGCCTTGTCATTATAGAAGGTAGTTCGTTGTTAATATTTTGTTACTTTAATGGATGTTAGCCTTGTAATTATGGAAGGTAGTTCATTGTTGAGATTTTATTACTCCATTGTATGGTAGCCTTGTCATTATGGAAGGTAAATTTTTGTTTAGATTTTGTTACTCCAATGGATGGTAGCTATGTCCTTATGAAAGGTAGTTCATTGTTGATATTTTGTTACTCTATGGATGGTAGCCTTGTCATTACTTAAGGTAGTTCGTTGTTGATATTTTGTTACTCCATTGGATGGTAGCCTTGTCATTATGGAAGGTAAATCGTTGTTGACATTTTGTTACTCTAGTGCATGGTAGCGATGTCCTTAAGGAAGGTAGTTCGTTGTTGAGATTTTTTTCCTCCATTGGAAGGTAACCTTGTCATTTCAGAAGGTAGTTCGTTAGTGGGATTTTGTCACTCTAATGGATGGTAGCCTTGTCATTACGGAAGCTATTTCGTTGTTGAGATATTGTTACTCCATTGGATGGTAGCCTTTTCATTATGGAAGGTAAATCGTTGTTGACATTTTGTTACTCCAATAGATGGTAGCGATGTCCTTAAGGAAGGTAGTTCATTGTTGAGATTTTGTTACTCTAATGGACGGTATCCTTGTCATTATGGAAGGTAGTTCGTTGTTGGGATTTTGTTACTCAAATGGATGGTAGCCTTGTCACTATGGAAGGTAGTTTGTTGTTGAGATTTCGTTACTGCAATGGATGGTAGCCTTGTCATTATGGAAGGTAGTTCGTTTTTGAGATTTTGTTACTCCATTGGATGGTAGCCTTGTCATTATGGAAGGTAAATTGTTGTTGAGATTTTGTTACTCCAATGGATGGTAGTGTTGTCATTACGGAAGGTAGTTCGTTGTTGAGATTTTGTTACTCTAATGAGTGGTAGCCTTGCTATTATGGAAGGTAGTTAATTGTTGGGATTTTCTTACTCTAATCGATGGTAGCCTTGTCATTACGGAACGTAGTTCGTTGTTGAGATTTTGTTACTCTAATGGATGGTAGCCTTGTCATTAGGGAAGGTAGTTCGTTGTTGATATTTTATTACTCCATTGGATGGTAGCCTTGTCACTATGGTAGGTAAATCGTTGTTTACATTTTGTTACTGCAATGGATGGTAGCGATGTCCTTAAGGAACGTAGTTCGTTGTTAAGATTTTGTTACATCAATGGATGGTAGCCTTGTCATTACAGAAGGTAGTTCGTTAGTGGGATTTTCTTACTCTAATGGATGGTAGCCTTGTCATTACGGAAGCTAGTTCGTTGTTGAGATTTTGTTACTCCATTGGATGGTAGCCTTGTCATTATGGAAGGTAAATCGTTGTTGACATTTTGTTACTCCAATGGATGGTAGCGATGTCCTTAAGGAAGGTAGTTCGTTGTTGAAATTTTGTTACTCCATTGGATGGTAGCCTTGTCATTACGGAAGGTAGTTCGTTAGTGCGATTTTGTTACTCTAATGGATGGTAGCCTTGTCATTACGGAAGCTAGTTTGTTGTTGAGATTTTGTTACTCTAATGGATGGCAGCCTTGTCATTATGGAAGGTAGTTCGTTGTTGGGATTTTGTTACTGAAATGGATGGTAGCCTTGTCATTATAGAATCTAGTTCGTTGTTGAGATTTTGTTACTCTAATGGATGGTAGCCTTGTCATTATGGAAGGTACTTCGTTGTTTGGATTTTGTAACTCAAATGGATGGTAGCCTTGTCATTATGGAAGGTAGTTCGTTGTTGAAATTTTCATACTCCAATGGATGGTAGCCTTGTCATTAAGGAAGGTTGTTCGCTGTTGAGAATTTGTTACTCCATTGGATGGTAGACTTGTTATTATGGAAGGTAGTTCGTTATTGTGATTTTGTTACTCGAATGGATGATAGCCTTGTCATTATGGAATGTAGTTTGTTGTTGAGATTAGGTTACTCTAATGGAAGGTAGCCTTGTCGTTACGGAAGGTAGTTCATTGTTGAGTTTTTGTTACTCTAATAGATGATAGCCTTGTCATTATGGAAGGTAGTTCGTTGTTGGGATTTTTTTACTCTTATGGATTGTAGCCTTGTCATTATAGAAGGTAGTTCGTTGTTTGGATTTTGTTACTCTTATGGATGGTAGCCTTGTCATTATGGAAGGAAATTCGTTGTTGGGATTTTGTTATTTAAATGGATGGTAGCCTTGTCATTATGGAAGGTTGTTCGTTGTTGAGAATTTGTTACTCCAATGGATGGTAACCTTGTCATTATGGAAGGTAGTTCATTGTTGAGATTTTGTTACTTTACTGGATGGTAGCCTTGTAATTATGGAAGGTAGTTCATTGTTAAGATTTTGTTACTCCATTGTATGGTAGCCTTGTCATTATGGAAGGTAAATTGTTGTTTAGATTGTGTTACTCCAATGGATGGTAGCTATGTCCTTATGGAAGGTAGTTCATTGTTGATATTTTGTTAATCTATGGATGGTAGCGATGTCCTTAAGGAAGGTAGTTCATTGTTGAGATTTTGTTACTCTAATGGACGGTATCCTTGTCATTATGGAAGGTAGTTCGTTGTTGGGATTTTGTTACTCAAATGGATGGTAGCCTTGTCACTATGGAAGGTAGTTTGTTGTTGAGATTTTGTTACTGCAATGGATGGTAGCCTTTTCATTATGGAAGGTAGTTCGTTGTTGAGATTTTGTTACTCCATTGGATGGTAGCCTTGTCATTAAGGAAGGTAAATTTTTGTTGAGATTTCGTTACTCCAATGGATGGTAGCGTTGTCATTACGGAAGGTAGTTCGTTGTTGAGATTTTGTTACTCTAATAGGTGGTAGCCTTGTTATTATGGAAGGTAGTTCATTGTTGGGATTTTGTTACTCTAATGGATGGTAGTCTTGTCATTATGGACGGTAGTTCGTTGTTGAGATTTTGTTACTCTAATGGATGGTAGCCTTGTCATTACGGAAGGTAGTTCGTTATTGAGATTTTATTACTCCATTGGATGGTAGCCTTGTCACAATGGTAGGTAAATCATTGTTGACGTTTTGTTACTCCAATGGATGGTAGCGATGTCCTTAAGGAAGGTGGTTCGTTGTTGTGATTTTGTTACATCATTGGATGGTAGCCTTGTCATTACAGAAGGTAGTTCGTTAGTGGGATTTTGTTACTCTAATGGATGGTAGCCTTGTCATTATGGAAGCTAGTTCGTTGTTGAGATTTTGTTACTCCATTGGATGGTAGCCTTGTCATTATGGAAGGTAAATCATTGTTGACATTTTGTTACTCCAATGGATGGTAGCGATGTCCTTAAGGAAGGTAGTTCGCTGTTGAAACTTTGTTACTCCATTGGATGGTAGCCTTTTCATTACGGAAGGTAGTTTGTTAGTGGGATTTTGTTACTCTAATGGATGGTAGCCTTGTCATTACGGAAGCTAGTTCGTTGTTGAGATTTTGTTACTCTAATTGATGGTAGACTTGTCATTATGGAAAGTAGTTTGTTGTTGGGATTTTGTTACTGAAATGGATGGTAGCCTTGTCATTACAGAATCTAGTTTGTTGTTGAGATTTTGTTACTCCAATGGATGGTAGCGTTGTCATTATGGAGGGTAGTTCGTTGTTGATATTTTCATACTCCAATGGATGGTTGCCTTGTCATTAAGGAAGGTAGTTCGCTGTTGAGAATTTGTTACTCCATTGGATGGTAGACTTGTCATTACGGAAGGTAGTTCGTTGTTGTGATTTTGTTACTCGAATGGATGGTAGGCTTGTCATTATGGAATGTAGTTTGTTGTTGAGATTTGGTTACTCTAATGGATGTTAGACTTGTCATTACGGAAGGTAGTTCATTGTTGAGTTTTTGTTACTCTAATAGATGGTAGCCTTCTCATTATGGAAGGTAGTTCGTTGTTGGGATTTTGTTACTCTAATGGATTGTAGCCTTGTCATTATGGAAGGTAGTTCGTTGTTGGGAATTTGTTACTCTTATGAATGGTAGCCTTGTTATTATGGAAGCTAATTCGTTGTTGGGATTTTGTTATTTTAATGGATGGTAGTCTTGTCATTATGGAAGGTTGTTCGTTGTTGAGATTTTGTTACTCCAATGGATGGTAACCTTGTCATTATGGAAGGTAGTTCATTGTTGTGATTTTGTTAGTTCAATGGATCGTAGCCTTGTCAATATGGAAAGTAGTTTGTTGTTGAGATTTTGTTACTCCAATGGATGGTAGCCTTGTCATTATAGAAGGTAGTTCGTTGTTAATATTTTGTTACTTTAATGGATGGTAGCCCTGTAATTATGGAAGGTAGTTCATTGTTGAGATTTTATTACTCCATTGTATGGTAGCCTTGTCATTATGGAAGGTAAATTTTAGTTTAGATTTTGTTACTCCAATGGATGGTAGCTATGTCCTTATGAAAGGTAGTTCATTGTTGATATTTTGTTACTCTATGGATGGTAGCCTTGTCATTACTTAAGGTAGTACGTTGTTGATATTTTGTTACTCCATTGGATGGAAGCCTTGTCATTATGGAAGGTAAATCGTTGTTGACATTTTGTTACTCCAGTGGATGGTAGCGATGTCCTTAAGGAAGGTAGTTCGTTGTTGAGATTTTGTTAATCTAATGGACGGTATCCTTGTCATTATGGAAGGTAGTTCGTTGTTGGGATTTTGTTACTCAAATGGATGGTAGCCTTGTCACTATGGAAGGTAGTTTGTTGTTGAGATTTTGTTACTGCAATGGATGGTAGCCTTGTCATTATGGAAGGTAGTTCGTTGTTGAGATTTTGTTACTCCATTGGATGGTAGCCTTGTCATTAAGGAAGGTAAATTATTGTTGAGATTTCGTTACTCCAATGGATGGTAGCGTTGTCATTATGGAAGGTAGTTCGTTGTTGAGATTTTGTTACTCTAATGGGTGGTAGCCTTGTTATTATGGAAGGTAGTTCATTGTTGGGATTTTGTTACTCTAATGGATGGTAGTCTTGTCATTATGGAAGGTAGTTCGTTGTTGAGATTTTGTTACTCTAATGGATGGTAGCCTTGTCATTACGGAATGTAGTTCGTTATTGATATTTTATTACTCCATTGGATGGTAGCCTTGTCACAATGGTAGGTAAATCATTGTTGATGTTTTGTTACTCTAATGGATGGTAGCGATGTCCTTAAGGAAGGTAGTTCGTTGTTGTGATTTTGTTACATCATTGGATGGTAGCCTTGTCATTACAGAAGGTAGTTCGTTAGTGGGATTTTGTTACTCTAATGGATAGTAGCCTTGTCATTACGGAAGCTAGTTCGTTGTTGAGATTTTTTTACTCCATTGGATGGTAGCCTTGTCATTATGGAAGGTAAATCATTGTTGACATTTTGTTACTCCAATGGATGGTAGCGATGTCCTTAAGGAAGGTAGTTCGCTGTTGAAATTTTGTTACTCCATTGGATGGTAGCCTTTTCATTACGGAAGGTAGTTCGTTAGTGGGATTTTGTTACTCTAATGGATGGTACACTTGTCATTACAGAAGCTAGTTCGTTGTTGAGATTTTGTTACTCTAATCGATGGTAGACTTGTCATTATGGAAGGTAGTTTGTTGTTGGGATTTTGTTACTGAAATGGATGGTAGCCTTGTCATTACAGAATCTAGTTTGTTGTTGAGATTTTGTTACTCCAATGGATTGTAGCCTTGTCATTATGGAAGGTAGTTCGTTGTTGATATTTTCATACTCCAATGGATGGTAGCCTTGTCATTAAGGAAGGTAGTTCGCTGTTGAGAATTTGTTACTCCATTGGATGGTAGACTTGTCATTATGGAAGGTAGTTCGTTGTTGTGATTTTGTTACTCGAATGGATGGTAGCCTTGTCATTATGGAATGTAGTTTGTCGTTGAGATTTGGTTACTCTAATGGATGGTAGACTTGTCATTACGGAAGGTAGTTCATTGTTGAGTTTTTGTTACTCTAATAGATGGTAGCCTTGTCATTATGGGAGGTAGTTCATTGTTGGGATTTTGTTACTCTAATGGATTGTAGCCTAGTCACTATGGAAGGTAGTTCGTTGTTGGGAATTTGTTACTCTTATGAATGGTAGCCTTGTTATTATGGAAGCTAATTCGTTGTTGGGATTTTGTTATTTTAATGGATGGTAGTCTTGTCATTATGTAAGGTTGTTCGTTGTTGAGATTTTGTTACTCCAATGGATGGTAACCTTGTCATTATGGAAGGTAGTTCATTGTTGAGATTTTGTTAGTTCAATGGATCGTAGCCTTGTCAATATGGAAAGTAGTTTGTTGTTGAGATTTTGTTACTCCAATGGATGGTAGCCTTGTCATTATAGAAGGTAGTTCGTTGTTAATATTTTGTTACTTTAATGGATGTTAGCCTTGTAATTATGGAAGGTAGTTCATTGTTGAGATTTTATTACTCCATTGTATGGTAGCCTTGTCATTATGGAAGGTAAATTTTTGTTTAGATTTTGTTACTCCAATGGATGGTAGCTATGTCCTTATGAAAGGTAGTTCATTGTTGATATTTTGTTACTCTATGGATGGTAGCCTTGTCATTACTTAAGGTAGTTCGTTGTTGATATTTTGTTACTCCATTGGATGGTAGCCTTGTCATTATGGAAGGTAAATCGTTGTTGACATTTTGTTACTCTAGTGCATGGTAGCGATGTCCTTAAGGAAGGTAGTTCGTTGTTGAGATTTTTTTCCTCCATTGGAAGGTAACCTTGTCATTTCAGAAGGTAGTTCGTTAGTGGGATTTTGTCACTCTAATGGATGGTAGCCTTGTCATTACGGAAGCTATTTCGTTGTTGAGATATTGTTACTCCATTGGATGGTAGCCTTTTCATTATGGAAGGTAAATCGTTGTTGACATTTTGTTACTCCAATAGATGGTAGCGATGTCCTTCAGGAAGGTAGTTCATTGTTGAGATTTTGTTACTCTAATGGACGGTATCCTTGTCATTATGGAAGGTAGTTCGTTGTTGCGATTTTGTTACTCAAATGGATGGTAGCCTTGTCACTATGGAAGGTAGTTTGTTGTTGAGATTTCGTTACTGCAATGGATGGTAGCCTTGTCATTATGGAAGGTAGTTCGTTTTTGAGATTTTGTTACTCCATTGGATGGTAGCCTTGTCATTATGGAAGGTAAATTGTTGTTGAGATTTTGTTACTCCAATGGATGGTAGTGTTGTCATTACGGAAGGTAGTTCGTTGTTGAGATTTTGTTACTCTAATGAGTGGTAGCCTTGCTATTATGGAAGGTAGTTAATTGTTGGGATTTTGTTACTCTAATGGATGGTAGCCTTGTCATTACGGAACGTAGTTCGTTGTTGAGATTTTGTTACTCTAATGGATGGTAGCCTTGTCATAACGGAAGGTAGTTCGTTGTTGATATTTTATTACTCCATTGGATGGTAGCCTTGTCACTATGGTAGGTAAATCGTTGTTTACATTTTGTTACTGCAATGGATGGTAGCGATGTCCTTAAGGAAGGTAGTTCGTTGTTAAGATTTTGTTACATCAATGGATGGTAGCCTTGTCATTACAGAAGGTAGTTCGTTAGTGGGATTTTCTTACTCTAATGGATGGTAGCCTTGTCATTACGGAAGCTAGTTCGTTGTTGAGATTTTGTTACTCCATTGGATGGTAGCCTTGTCATTATGGAAGGTAAATCGTTGTTGACATTTTGTTACTCCAATGGATGGTAGCGATGTCCTTAAGGAAGGTAGTTCGTTGTTGAAATTTTGTTACTCCATTGGATCGTAGCCTTGTCATTACGGAAGGTAGTTCGTTAGTGCGATTTTGTTACTCTAATGGATGGTAGCCTTGTCATTACGGAAGCTAGTTTGTTGTTGAGATTTTGTTACTCTAATGGATGGCAGCCTTGTCATTATGGAAGGTAGTTCGTTGTTGGGATTTTGTTACTGAAATGGATGGTAGCCTTGTCATTATAGAATCTAGTTCGTTGTTGAGATTTTGTTACTCTAATGGATGGTAGCCTTGTCATTATGGAAGGTACTTCGTTGTTTGGATTTTGTAACTCAAATGGATGGTAGCCTTGTCATTATGGAAGGTAGTTCGTTGTTGAAATTTTCATACTCCAATGGATGGTAGCCTTGTCATTAAGGAAGGTTGTTCGCTGTTGAGAATTTGTTACTCCATTGGATGGTAGACTTGTTATTATGGAAGGTAGTTCGTTATTGTGATTTTGTTACTCGAATGGATGATAGCCTTGTCATTATGGAATGTAGTTTGTTGTTGAGATTTGGTTACTCTAATGGAAGGTAGCCTTGTCGTTACGGAAGGTAGTTCATTGTTGAGTTTTTGTTACTCTAATAGATGATAGCCTTGTCATTATGGAAGGTAGTTCGTTGTTGGGATTTTTTTACTCTTATGGATTGTAGCCTTGTCATTATGGAAGGTAGTTCGTTGTTTGGATTTTGTTACTCTTATGGATGGTAGCCTTGTCATTATGGAAGGAAATTCGTTGTTGGGATTTTGTTATTTAAATGGATGGTAGCCTTGTCATTATGGAAGGTTGTTCGTTGTTGAGAATTTGTTACTCCAATGGATGGTAACCTTGTCATTATGGAAGGTAGTTCATTGTTGAGATTTTGTTACTTTACTGGATGGTAGCCTTGTAATTATGCAAGGTAGTTCATTGTTAAGATTTTGTTACTCCATTGTATGGTAGCCTTGTCATTATGGAAGGTAAATTGTTGTTTAGATTGTGTTACTTCAATGGATGGTAGCTATGTCCTTATGGAAGGTAGTTCATTGTTGATATTTTGTTAATCTATGGATGGTAGCGATGTCCTTAAGGAAGGTAGTTCATTGTTGAGATTTTGTTACTCTAATGGACGGTATCCTTGTCATTATGGAAGGTAGTTCGTTGTTGGGATTTTGTTACTCAAATGGATGGTAGCCTTGTCACTATGGAAGGTAGTTTGTTGTTGAGATTTTGTTACTGCAATGGATGGTAGCCTTGTCATTATGGAAGGTAGTTCGTTGTTGAGATTTTGTTACTCCATTGGATGGTAGCCTTGTCATTAAGGAAGGTAAATTTTTGTTGAGATTTCGTTACTCCAATGGATGGTAGCGTTGTCATTACGGAAGGTAGTTCGTTGTTGAGATTTTGTTACTCTAATAGGTGGTAGCCTTGTTATTATGGAAGGTAGTTCATTGTTGGGATTTTGTTACTCTAATGGATGGTAGTCTTGTCATTATGGAAGGTAGTTCGTTGTTGAGATTTAGTTACTCTAATGGATGGTAGCCTTGTCATTACGGAAGGTAGTTCGTTATTGAGATTTTATTACTCCATTGGATGGTAGCCTTGTCACAATGGTAGGTAAATCATTGTTGACGTTTTGTTACTCCAATGGATGGTAGCGATGTCCTTAAGGAAGGTGGTTCGTTGTTGTGATTTTGTTACATCATTGGATGGTAGCCTTGTCATTACAGAAGGTAGTTCGTTAGTGGGATTTTGTTACTCTAATGGATAGTAGCCTTGTCATTACGGAAGCTAGTTCATTGTTGAGATTTTGTTACTCCATTGGATGGTAGCCTTGTCATTATGGAAGGTAAATCATTGTTGACATTTTGTTACTCCAATGGATGGTAGCGATGTCCTTAAGGAAGGTAGTTCGCTGTTGAAATTTTGTTACTCCATTGGATGGTAGCCTTTTCATTACGGAAGGTAGTTCGTTAGTGGGATTTTGTTACTCTAATGGATGGTACACTTGTCATTACGGAAGCTAGTTCGTTGTTGAGATTTTGTTACTCTAATCGATGGTAGACTTGTCATTGTGGAAGGTAGTTTGTTGTTGGGATTTTGTTACTGAAATGGATGGTAGCCTTGTCATTACAGAATCTAGTTTGTTGTTGAGATTTTGTTACTCCAATGGATGGTAGCCTTGTCATTATGGAAGGTAGTTCGTTGTTGATATTTTCATACTCCAATGGATGGTAGCCTTGTCATTAAGGAAGGTAGTTCGCTGTTGAGAATTTGTTACTCCATTGGATGGTAGACTTGTCATTATGGAAGGTAGTTCGTTGTTGTGATTTTGTTACTCGAATGGATGGTAGCCTTGTCATTATGGAATGTAATTTGTTGTTGAGATTTGGTTACTCTAATGCATGGTAGACTTGTCATTACGGAAGGTAGTTTATTGTTGAGTTTTTGTTACTCTAATAGATGGTAGCCTTGTCATTATGGAAGGTAGTTCGTTGTTGGGATTTTGTTACTCTAATGGATTGTAGCCTTGTCATTATGGAAGGTAGTTCGTTGTTGGGAATTTGTTACTCTTATGAATGGTAGCCTTGTTATTATGGAAGCTAATTCGTTGTTGGGATTTTGTTATTTTAATGGATGGTAGTCTTGTCATTATGGAAGGTTGTTCGTTGTTGAGATTTTGTTACTCCAATGGATGGTAACCTTGTCATTATGGAAGGTAGTTCATTGTTGAGATTTTGTTAGTTCAATGGATCATAGCCTTGTCAATATGGAAAGTAGTTTGTTGTTGAGATTTTGTTACTCCAATGGATGGTAGCCTTGTCATTATAGAAGGTAGTTCGTTGTTAATATTTTAATACTTTAATGGATGTTAGCCTTGTAATTATGGAAGGTAGTTCATTGTTGAGATTTTATTACTCCATTGTATGGTAGCCTTGTCATTATGGAAGGTAAATTTTTGTTTAGATTTTGTTACTCCAATGGATGGTAGCTATGTCCTTATGAAAGGTAGTTCATTGTTGATATTTTGTTACTCTATGGATGGTAGCCTTGTCATTACTTAAGGTAGTTCGTTGTTGATATTTTGTTACTCCATTGGATGGAAGCCTTGTCATTATGGAAGGTAAATCGTTGTTGACATTTTGTTACTCCAGTGGATGGTAGCGATGTCCTTAAGGAAGGTAGTTCGTTGTTGAGATTTTGTTACTCTAATGGACGGTATCCTTGTCATTATGGAAGGTAGTTCGTTGTTGGGATTTTGTTACTCAAATGGATGGTAGCCTTGTCACTATGGAAGGTAGTTTGTTGTTGAGATTTTGTTACTGCAATGGATGGTAGCCTTGTCATTATGGAAGGTAGTTCGTTGTTGAGATTTTGTTACTCCATTGGATGGTAGCCTTGTCATTATGGAAGGTAGTTTGTTGTTAAGATTTTGTTACTCTAATAGATGGTAGCCTTGTCATTAGGGAAGGTAGTTCGTAATTGGGATTTTGTTACTGAAATGGATGGTAGCCTTGTCATTACAGAATCTAGTTCGTTGTTGAGATTTTATTACTCCAATGGATGGTAGCCTTGTCGTTATGGAAGGTAGTTCGTTGTTGATTTTTTCATACTCCAATGGATGGTAGCCTTGTCATTAAGGAAGGTAGTTCGCTGTTGAGAATTTGTTACTCCATTGGATGGTAGACTTGTAATTATGGAAGGTAGTTCATTGTTGTGATTTTGTCACTCGAATGGATGGTAGCCTTGTCATTATGGAATGTAGTTTGTTGTTGAGATTTGGTTACTCTAATGGATGGTAGACTTGTCATTACGGAAGGTAGTTCATTGTTGAGTTTTTGTTACTCTAATAGATGGAAGCCTTGTCATTATGGAAGGTAGTTCGTTGTTGGGATTTTGTTACTCTAATGGATTGTAGCCTTGTCATTATGGAAGATAATTCGCTGTTGGGATTTTGTTATTTTAATGGATAGTAGTCTTGTCATTATGGAAGGTTCTTCGTTGTTGAGATTTTGTTACTCCAATGGATGGTAACCTTGTCATTATGGAAGGTAGATCATTGTTGAGATTTTGTTAGTTCAATGGATCGTAGCCTTGTCAATATGGAAAGTAGTTTGTTGTTGAGATTTTGTTACTCCAATGGATGGTAGCCTTGTCATTATAGAAGGTAGTTCGTTGTTGATATTTTGTAACTTTAATGGATGGTAGCCTTGTAATTATGGAAGGTAGTTCATTGTTGAGATTTTGTTACTCCATTGTATGGTAGCCTTGTCATTATGGAAGGTGATTTTTTTTTTAGATTTTGTTACTCCAATGGATGGTAGCTATGTCCTTATGAAAGGTAGTTCATTTTTGATATTTTGTTACTCTATGGATGGTAGCCTTGTCATTACTTAAGGTAGTTCGTTGTTGATATTTTGTTACTCCATTGGATGGTAGCCTTGTCATTATGGAAGGTAAATCGTTGTTGACATTTTGTTACTCCAGTGCATGGTAGCGATGTCCTTAAGGAAGGTAGTTCGTTGTTGAGATTTTTTTCCTCCATTAGAAGGTAACCTTGTCATTACGGAAGGTAGTTCGTTAGTGGGATTTTGTCACTCTAATGGATGGTAGCCTTGTCATTACGGAAGCTATTTCGTTGTTGAGATATTATTACTCCATTGGATGGTAGCCTTTTCATTATGGAAGGTAAATCGTTGTTGACATTTTGTTACTCCAATAGATGGTAGCGATGTCCTTAAGGAAGGTAGTTCATTGTTGAGATTTTGTTACTCTAATGGACGGTATCCTTGTCATTATGGAAGGTAGTTCGTTGTTGGGGTTTTGTTACTCAAATGGATGGTAGCCTTGTCACTATGGAAGGTAGTTTGTTGTTGAGATTTCGTTACTGCAATGGATGGTAGCCTTGTCATTATGGAAGGTAGTTCGTTGTTGAGATTTTGTTACTCCATTGGATGGCAGCCTTGTCATTATGGAAGGTAAATTGTTGTTGAGATTTTGGTACTCCAATGGATGGTAGCGTTGTCATTACGGAAGGTAGTTCGTTGTTGAGATTTTGTTACTCTAATGAGTGGTAGCCTTGCTATTATGGAAGGTAGTTCATTGTTGGGATTTTGTTACTCTAATGGATGGTAGCCTTGTCATTATGGAAGGTAGTTCGTTGTTGAGATTTTGTTACTCTAATGGATGGTAGCCTTGTCATTACGGAAGGTAGTTCGTTGTTGATATTTTATTACTCCATTGGATGGTAGCCTTGTCACTATGGAAGGTAAATCGTTGTTTACATTTTGTTACTGCAATGGATGGTAGCGATGTCCTTAAGGAAGGTAGTTCGTTGTTGAGATTTTGTTACATCAATGGATGGTAGCCTTGTCATTACAGAAGGTAGTTCGTTAGTGGGATTTTCTTACTCTAATGGATGGTAGCCTTGTCATTACGGAAGCTAGTTCGTTGTTGAGATTTTGTTACTCCATTGGATGGTAGCCTTGTCATTATGGAAGGTAAATCGTTGTTGACATTTTGTTACTCCAATGGATGGTAGCGATGTCCTTAAGGAAGGTAGTTCGTTGTTGAAATTTTGTTACTCCATTGGATGGTAGCCTTGTCATTACGGAAGGTAGTTCGTTAGTGCGATTTTGTTACTCTAATGGATGGTAGCCTTGTCATTACGGAAGCTAGTTTGTTGTTGAGATTTTGTTACTCTAATGGATGGCAGCCTTGTCATTATGGAAGGTAGTTCGTTGTTGGGATTTTGTTACTGAAATGGATGGTAGCCTTGTCATTATAGAATCTAGTTCGTTGTTGAGATTTTGTTACTCTAATGGATGGTAGCCTTGTCATTATGGAAGGTACTTCGTTGTTTGGATTTTGTAACTCAAATGGATGGTAGCCTTGTCATTATGGAAGGTAGTTCGTTGTTGAAATTTTCATACTCCAATGGATGGTAGCCTTGTCATTAAGGAAGGTTGTTCGCTGTTGAGAATTTGTTACTCCATTGGATGGTAGACTTGTTATTATGGAAGGTAGTTCGTTATTGTGATTTTGTTACTCGAATGGATGATAGCCTTGTCATTATGGAATGTAGTTTGTTGTTGAGATTTGGTTACTCTAATGGAAGGTAGCCTTGTCGTTACGGAAGGTAGTTCATTGTTAAGTTTTTGTTACTCTAATAGATGATAGCCTTGTCATTATGGAAGGTAGTTCGTTGTTGGGATTTTTTTACTCTTATGGATTGTAGCCTTGTCATTATGGAAGCTAGTTCGTTGTTTGGATTTTGTTACTCTTATGGATGGTAGCCTTGTCATTATGGAAGGAAATTCGTTGTTGGGATTTTGTTATTTAAATGGATGGTAGCCTTGTCATTATGGAAGGTTGTTCGTTGTTGAGAATTTGTTACTCCAATGGATGGTAACCTTGTCATTATGGAAGGTAGTTCATTGTTGAGATTTTGTTACTTTACTGGATGGTAGCCTTGTAATTATGCAAGGTAGTTCATTGTTAAGATTTTGTTACTCCATTGTATGGTAGCCTTGTCATTATGGAAGGTAAATTGTTGTTTAGATTGTGTTACTCCAATGGATGGTAGCTATGTCCTTATGGAAGGTAGTTCATTGTTGATATTTTGTTAATCTATGGATGGTAGCGATGTCCTTAAGGAAGGTAGTTCATTGTTGAGATTTTGTTACTCTAATGGACGGTATCCTTGTCATTATGGAAGGTAGTTCGTTGTTGGGATTTTGTTACTCAAATGGATGGTAGCCTTGTCACTATGGAAGGTAGTTTGTTGTTGAGATTTTGTTACTGCAATGGATGGTAGCCTTGTCATTATGGAAGGTAGTTCGTTGTTGAGATTTTGTTACTCCATTGGATGGTAGCCTTGTCATTAAGGAAGGCAAATTTTTGTTGAGATTTCGTTACTCCAATGGATGGTAGCGTTGTCATTACAGAAGGTAGTTCGTTGTTGAGATTTTGTTACTCTAATAGGTGGTAGCCTTGTTATTATGGAAGGTAGTTCATTGTTGGGATTTTGTTACTCTAATGGATGGTAGTCTTGTCATTATGGAAGGTAGTTCGTTGTTGAGATTTAGTTACTCTAATGGATGGTAGCCTTGTCATTACGGAAGGTAGTTCGTTATTGAGATTTTATTACTCCATTGGATGGTAGCCTTGTCACAATGGTAGGTAAATCATTGTTGACGTTTTGTTACTCCAATGGATGGTAGCGATGTCCTTAAGGAAGGTGGTTCGTTGTTGTGATTTTGTTACATCATTGGATGGTAGCCTTGTCATTACAGAAGGTAGTTCGTTAGTGGGATTTTGTTACTCTAATGGATAGTAGCCTTGTCATTACGGAAGCTAGTTCATTGTTGAGATTTTGTTACTCCATTGGATGGTAGCCTTGTCATTATGGAAGGTAAATCATTGTTGACATTTTGTTACTCCAATGGATGGTAGCGATGTCCTTAAGGAAGGTAGTTCGCTGTTGAAATTTTGTTACTCCATTGGATGGTAGCCTTTTCATTACGGAAGGTAGTTCGTTAGTGGGATTTTGTTACTCTAATGGATGGTACACTTGTCATTACGGAAGCTAGTTCGTTGTTGAGATTTTGTTACTCTAATCGATGGTAGACTTGTCATTGTGGAAGGTAGTTTGTTGTTGGGATTTTGTTACTGAAATGGATGGTAGCCTTGTCATTACAGAATCTAGTTTGTTGTTGAGATTTTGTTACTCCAATGGATGGTAGCCTTGTCATTATGGAAGGTAGTTCGTTGTTGATATTTTCATACTCCAATGGATGGTAGCCTTGTCATTAAGGAAGGTAGTTCGCTGTTGAGAATTTGTTACTCCATTGGATGGTAGACTTGTCATTATGGAAGGTAGTTCGTTGTTGTGATTTTGTTACTCGAATGGATGGTAGCCTTGTCATTATGGAATGTAATTTGTTGTTGAGATTTGGTTACTCTAATGCATGGTAGACTTGTCATTACGGAAGGTAGTTCATTGTTGAGTTTTTGTTACTCTAATAGATGGTAGCCTTGTCATTATGGAAGGTAGTTCGTTGTTGGGATTTTGTTACTCTAATGGATTGTAGCCTTGTCATTATGGAAGGTAGTTCGTTGTTGGGAATTTGTTACTCTTATGAATGGTAGCCTTGTTATTATGGAAGCTAATTCGTTGTTGGGATTTTGTTATTTTAATGGATGGTAGTCTTGTCATTATGGAAGGTTGTTCGTTGTTGAGATTTTGTTACTCCAATGGATGGTAACCTTGTCATTATGGAAGGTAGTTCATTGTTGAGATTTTGTTAGTTCAATGGATCATAGCCTTGTCAATATGGAAAGTAGTTTGTTGTTGAGATTTTGTTACTCCAATGGATGGTAGCCTTGTCATTATAGAAGGTAGTTCGTTGTTAATATTTTAATACTTTAATGGATGTTAGCCTTGTAATTATGGAAGGTAGTTCATTGTTGAGATTTTATTACTCCATTGTATGGTAGCCTTGTCATTATGGAAGGTAAATTTTTGTTTAGATTTTGTTACTCCAATGGATGGTAGCTATGTCCTTATGAAAGGTAGTTCATTGTTGATATTTTGTTACTCTATGGATGGTAGCCTTGTCATTACTTAAGGTAGTTCGTTGTTGATATTTTGTTACTCCATTGGATGGAAGCCTTGTCATTATGGAAGGTAAATCGTTGTTGACATTTTGTTACTCCAGTGGATGGTAGCGATGTCCTTAAGGAAGGTAGTTCGTTGTTGAGATTTTGTTACTCTAATGGACGGTATCCTTGTCATTATGGAAGGTAGTTCGTTGTTGGGATTTTGTTACTCAAATGGATGGTAGCCTTGTCACTATGGAAGGTAGTTTGTTGTTGAGATTTTGTTACTGCAATGGATGGTAGCCTTGTCATTATGGAAGGTAGTTCGTTGTTGAGATTTTGTTACTCCATTGGATGGTAGCCTTGTCATTATGGAAGGTAGTTTGTTGTTAAGATTTTGTTACTCTAATAGATGGTAGCCTTGTCATTAGGGAAGGTAGTTCGTAATTGGGATTTTGTTACTGAAATGGATGGTAGCCTTGTCATTACAGAATCTAGTTCGTTGTTGAGATTTTATTACTCCAATGGATGGTAGCCTTGTCGTTATGGAAGGTAGTTCGTTGTTGATTTTTTCATACTCCAATGGATGGTAGCCTTGTCATTAAGGAAGGTAGTTCGCTGTTGAGAATTTGTTACTCCATTGGATGGTAGACTTGTAATTATGGAAGGTAGTTCATTGTTGTGATTTTGTCACTCAAATGGATGGTAGCCTTGTCATTATGGAATTTAGTTTGTTGTTGAGATTTGGTTACTCTAATGGATGGTAGACTTGTCATTACGGAAGGTAGTTCATTGTTGAGTTTTTGTTACTCTAATAGATGGAAGCCTTGTCATTATGGAAGGTAGTTCGTTGTTGGGATTTTGTTACTCTAATGGATTGTAGCCTTGTCATTATGGAAGATAATTCGCTGTTGGGATTTTGTTATTTTAATGGATAGTAGTCTTGTCATTGTGGAAGGTTCTTCGTTGTTGAGATTTTGTTACTCCAATGGATGGTAACCTTGTCATTATGGAAGGTAGATCATTGTTGAGATTTTGTTAGTTCAATGGATCGTAGCCTTGTCAATATGGAAAGTAGTTTGTTGTTGAGATTTTGTTACTCCAATGGATGGTAGCCTTGTCATTATAGAAGGTAGTTCGTTGTTGATATTTTGTAACTTTAATGGATGGTAGCCTTGTAATTATGGAAGGTAGTTCATTGTTGAGATTTTGTTACTCCATTGTATGGTAGCCTTGTCATTATGGAAGGTAATTTTTTTTTTAGATTTTGTTACTCCAATGGATGGTAGCTATGTCCTTATGAAAGGTAGTTCATTTTTGATATTTTGTTACTCTATGGATGGTAGCCTTGTCATTACTTAAGGTAGTTCGTTGTTGATATTTTGTTACTCCATTGGATGGTAGCCTTGTCATTATGGAAGGTAAATCGTTGTTGACATTTTGTTACTCCAGTGCATGGTAGCGATGTCCTTAAGGAAGGTAGTTCGTTGTTGAGATTTTTTTCCTCCATTGGAAGGTAACCTTGTCATTACGGAAGGTAGTTCGTTAGTGGGATTTTGTCACTCTAATGGATGGTAGCCTTGTCATTACGGAAGCTATTTCGTTGTTGAGATATTGTTACTCCATTGGATGGTAGCCTTTTCATTATGGAAGGTAAATCGTTGTTGACATTTTGTTACTCCAATAGATGGTAGCGATGTCCTTAAGGAAGGTAGTTCATTGTTGAGATTTTGTTACTCTAATGGACGGTATCCTTGTCATTATGGAAGGTAGTTCATTGTTGTGATTTTGTTACTCGAATGGACGGTAGCCTTGTCATTATGGAATGTAGTTTATTGTTGAGATTTGGTTACTCTAATGGATGGTAGACTTGTCATTACGGAAGGTAATTCATTGTTGAGTTTTTGTTACTCTAATAGATGGTAGCCTTGTCATTATGGAAGGTAGTTCGTTGTTGGGATTTTGTTACTCTAATGGATTGTAGCCTTGTCATTATGGAAGGTAGTTCGTTGTTGGGAATTTGTTACTCTTATGAATGGTAGCCTTGTTATTATGGAAGCTAATTCGTTGTTGGGATTTTGTTATTTTAATGGATGGTAGTCTTGTCATTATGGAAGGTTGTTCGTTGTTGAGATTTTGTTACTCCAATGGATGGTAACCTTGTCATTATGGAAGGTAGTTCATTGTTGAGATTTTGTTAGTTCAATGGATCGTAGCCTTCTCAATATGGAAAGTAGTTTGTTGTTGAGATTTTGTTACTCCATTGGATGGTAGCCTTGTCATTATAGAAGGTAGTTCGTTGTTAATATTTTGTTACGTTAATGGATGGTAGCCTTGTAATTATGGAAGGTAGTTCATTGTTGAGATTTTATTACTCCATTGTATGGTAGCCTTGTCATTATGGAAGGTAAATTTTTGTTTAGATTTTGTTACTCCAATGGATGGTAGCTATGTCCTTATGAATGGTAGTTCATTGTTGATATTTTGTTACTCTATGGATGGTAGCCTTGTCATTACTTAAGGTAGTTCGTTGTTGATATTTTGTTACTCCATTGGATGGAAGCCTTGTCATTATGGAAGGTAAATCGTTGTTGACATTTTGTTACTCCAGTGGATGGTAGCGATGTCCTTAAGGAAGGTAGTTCATTGGTGAGATTTTGTTACTCTAATGGACGGTATCCTTGTCATTATGCAAGGTATTTCGTTGTTGGGATTTTGTTACTTAAATGGATGGTATCCTTGTCACTATGGAAGGTAGTTTGTTGTTGAGATTTTGTTACTGCAATGGATGGTAGCCTTGTCATTATGGAAGGTAGTTCGTTGTTGAGATTTTGTTACTCCATTGGATGGTAGCCTTGTCATTATGGAAGGTAAATTGTTGTTGATATTTTGTTACTCCAATGGATGGTAGCGTTGTCATTACGGAAGGTAGTTCGTTGTTGAGATTTTGTTACTCTAATGGGTGGTAGCCTTGTTATTATGGAAGGTAGTTCATTGTTGGGATTTTTTTACTCTAATGGATGGTAGCCTTGTCATTATGGAAGGTAGTTCGTTGTTGAGATTTGGTTACTCTAATGGATGGTAGCCTTGACATCATGGAAGGTAGTTCGTAGTTGGGATATCGTTACTGAAATGGATGGTAGCCTTGTCATTATAGAATCTAGTTTGTTGTTGAGATTTTGTTACTCCAATGGATGGTAGCCTTGTCATTATGGAAGGTAGTTCGTTGTTGATATTTTCATACTCCAATGGATGGTAGCCTTGTCATTAAGAATGGTAGTTCGCTGTTGAGAATTTGTTACTCCATTGGATGGTAGACTTGTCATTATGGAAGGTAGTTCGTTATTGTGATTTTGTTACTCGAATGGATGATAGCCTTGTCATTATGGAATGTAGTTTGTTGTTGAGATTTGGTTACTCTAATGGAAGGTAGCCTTGTCGTTACGGAAGGTAGTTCATTGTTGAGTTTTTGTTACTCTAATAGATGATAGCCTTGTCATTATGGAAGCTAGTTCGTTGTTGGGATTTTTTTACTCTAATGGATTGTAGCCTTGTCATTATGGAAGGTAGTTTGTTGTTGGGAATTTGTTACTCTTATGGATGGTAGCCTTGTTATTATGGAAGCTAATTTGTTGTTGGGATTTTGTTAGTTTAATGGATGATAGTCTTCTCATTATGGAAGGTCGTTCGTTGTTGAGATTTTGTTACTCCAATGGATGGTAACCTTGTCATTATGGAAGGTAGTTCATTGTTGAGATTTTGTTAGTTCAATGGATCGTAGCCTTGTCAATATGGAAAGTAGTTTGTTGTTGAGAATTTGTTACTCCAATGGATGGTAGCCTTGTCATTATGGAAGGTAGTTCGTTGTTGATATTTTGTTACTTTAATGGATGGTAGCCTTGTAATTATGGAAGGTAGTTCATCGTTGAGATTTTGTTACTCCATTGTATGGTAGCCTTGTCATTATGGAAGGTAAATTGTTGTTTAGATTTTGTTACTCCAATGGATGGTAACTATGTCCTTATGGAAGGTAGTTCATTGTTGATATTTTGTCACTCTAATGGATGGTAGCCTTGTCATTACGGAAGCTAGTTCGTTGTTGAGATATTGTTACTCCAATGGATGGTAGCGTTGTCATTACGGAAGGTAGTTCATTGTTGAGATTTTGTTACTCTAATGGGTGGTAGCCTTGTTATTATGGAAGGTAGTTCATTGTTGGGATTTTGTTAATCTAATGGATGGTAGCCTTGTCATTATGGAAGGTAGTTCGTTGTTGAGATTTTGTTACTCTAATGGATGGTAGCCTTGTCATTATGGAAGGTAGTTCGTAGTTGGGATTTTGTTACTGAAATGGATGGTAGCCTTGTCATTACAGAATCTAGTTCGTTGTTGATATTTTGTTACTCCATTGGATGGTAGCCTTGTCATTATGGAAGGTAAATCGTTGTTGACATTTTGTTACTCCAGTGCATGGTAGCGATGTCCTTAAGGAAGGTAGTTCGTTGTTGAGATTTTTTTCCTCCATTGGAAGGTAACCTTGTCATTACGGAAGGTAGTTCGTTAGTGGGATTTTGTCACTCTAATGGATGGTAGCCTTGTCATTACGGAAGCTATTTCGTTGTTGAGATATTGTTACTCCATTGGATGGTAGCCTTTTCATTATGGAAGGTAAATCGTTGTTGACATTTTGTTACTCCAATAGATGGTAGCGATGTCCTTAAGGAAGGTAGTTCATTGTTGAGATTTTGTTACTCTAATGGACGGTATCCTTGTCATTATGGAAGGTAGTTCATTGTTGTGATTTTGTTACTCGAATGGACGGTAGCCTTGTCATTATGGAATGTAGTTTATTGTTGAGATTTGGTTATTCTAATGGATGGTAGACTTGTCATTACGGAAGGTAATTCATTGTTGAGTTTTTGTTACTCTAATAGATGGTAGCCTTGTCATTATGGAAGGTAGTTCGTTGTTGGGATTTTGTTACTCTAATGAATTGTAGCCTTGTCATTATGGAAGGTAGTTCGTTGTTGGGAATTTGTTACTCTTATGAATGGTAGCCTTGTTATTATGGAAGCTAATTCGTTGTTGGGATTTTGTTATTTTAATGGATGGTAGTCTTGTCATTATGGAAGGTTGTTCGTTGTTGAGATTTTGTTACTCCAATGGATGGTAACCTTGTCATTATGGAAGGTAGTTCATTGTTGAGATTTTGTTAGTTCAATGGATCGTAGCCTTCTCAATATGGAAAGTAGTTTGTTGTTGAGATTTTGTTACTCCATTGGATGGTAGCCTTGTCATTATAGAAGGTAGTTCGTTGTTAATATTTTGTTACGTTAATGGATGGTAGCCTTGTAATTATGGAAGGTAGTTCATTGTTGAGATTTTATTACTCCATTGTATGGTAGCCTTGTCATTATGGAAGGTAAATTTTTGTTTAGATTTTGTTACTCCAATGGATGGTAGCTATGTCCTTATGAATGGTAGTTCATTGTTGATATTTTGTTACTCTATGGATGGTAGCCTTGTCATTACTTAAGGTAGTTCGTTGTTGATATTTTGTTACTCCATTGGATGGAAGCCTTGTCATTATGGAAGGTAAATCGTTGTTGACATTTTGTTACTCCAGTGGATGGTAGCGATGTCCTTAAGGAAGGTAGTTCATTGGTGAGATTTTGTTACTCTAATGGACGGTATCCTTGTCATTATGCAAGGTATTTCGTTGTTGGGATTTTGTTACTTAAATGGATGGTATCCTTGTCACTATGGAAGGTAGTTTGTTGTTGAGATTTTGTTACTGCAATGGATGGTAGCCTTGTCATTATGGAAGGTAGTTCGTTGTTGAGATTTTGTTACTCCATTGGATGGTAGCCTTGTCATTATGGAAGGTAAATTGTTGTTGATATTTTGTTACTCCAATGGATGGTAGCGTTGTCATTACGGAAGGTAGTTCGTTGTTGAGATTTTGTTACTCTAATGGGTGGTAGCCTTGTTATTATGGAAGGTAGTTCATTGTTGGGATTTTTTTACTCTAATGGATGGTAGCCTTGTCATTATGGAAGGTAGTTCGTTGTTGAGATTTGGTTACTCTAATGGATGGTAGCCTTGACATCATGGAAGGTAGTTCGTAGTTGGGATATCGTTACTGAAATGGATGGTAGCCTTGTCATTATAGAATCTAGTTTGTTGTTGAGATTTTGTTACTCCAATGGATGGTAGCCTTGTCATTATGGAAGGTAGTTCGTTGTTGATATTTTCATACTCCAATGGATGGTAGCCTTGTCATTAAGAATGGTAGTTCGCTGTTGAGAATTTGTTACTCCATTGGATGGTAGACTTGTCATTATGGAAGGTAGTTCGTTATTGTGATTTTGTTACTCGAATGGATGATAGCCTTGTCATTATGGAATGTAGTTTGTTGTTGAGATTTGGTTACTCTAATGGAAGGTAGCCTTGTCGTTACGGAAGGTAGTTCATTGTTGAGTTTTTGTTACTCTAATAGATGATAGCCTTGTCATTATGGAAGCTAGTTCGTTGTTGGGATTTTTTTACTCTAATGGATTGTAGCCTTGTCATTATGGAAGGTAGTTTGTTGTTGGGAATTTGTTACTCTTATGGATGGTAGCCTTGTTATTATGGAAGCTAATTTGTTGTTGGGATTTTGTTAGTTTAATGGATGATAGTCTTCTCATTATGGAAGGTCGTTCGTTGTTGAGATTTTGTTACTCCAATGGATGGTAACCTTGTCATTATGGAAGGTAGTTCATTGTTGAGATTTTGTTAGTTCAATGGATCGTAGCCTTGTCAATATGGAAAGTAGTTTGTTGTTGAGAATTTGTTACTCCAATGGATGGTAGCCTTGTCATTATGGAAGGTAGTTCGTTGTTGATATTTTGTTACTTTAATGGATGGTAGCCTTGTAATTATGGAAGGTAGTTCATCGTTGAGATTTTGTTACTCCATTGTATGGTAGCCTTGTCATTATGGAAGGTAAATTGTTGTTTAGATTTTGTTACTCCAATGGATGGTAACTATGTCCTTATGGAAGGTAGTTCATTGTTGATATTTTGTCACTCTAATGGATGGTAGCCTTGTCATTACGGAAGCTAGTTCGTTGTTGAGATATTGTTACTCCAATGGATGGTAGCGTTGTCATTACGGAAGGTAGTTCATTGTTGAGATTTTGTTACTCTAATGGGTGGTAGCCTTGTTATTATGGAAGGTAGTTCATTGTTGGGATTTTGTTAATCTAATGGATGGTAGCCTTGTCATTATGGAAGGTAGTTCGTTGTTGAGATTTTGTTACTCTAATGGATGGTAGCCTTGTCATTATGGAAGGTAGTTCGTAGTTGGGATTTTGTTACTGAAATGGATGGTAGCCTTGTCATTACAGAATCTAGTTCTTTGTTGAGATTTTGTTACTCCAATGGATGGTAGCCTTGTCATTATGGAAGGTAGTTCGTTGTTGATATTTTCATACTCCAATGGATGCTAGCCTTGTCATTAAGGAAGGTAGTTCGCTGTTGAGAATTTGTTACTCCATTGGATGGTAGACTTGTCATTATGGAAGGTAGTTCATTGTTGTGATTTTGTTACTCGAATGGATGGTAGCCTTGTCATTATGGAATGTAGTTTATTGTTGAGATTTGGTTACTCTAATGGATGGTAGACTTGTCATTACGGAAGGTAATTCATTGTTGAGTTTTTGTTACTCTAATAGATGGTAGCCTTGTCATTATGGAAGGTAGTTCGTTGTTGGGATTTTGTTACTCTAATGGATTGTAGCCTTGTCATTATGGAAGGTAGTTCGTTGTTGGGAATTTGTTACTCTTATGAATGGTAGCCTTGTTATTATGGAAGCTAATTCGTTGTTGGGATTTTGTTATTTTAATGGATGGTAGTCTTGTCATTATGGAAGGTTGTTCGTTGTTGAGATTTTGTTACTCCAATGGATGGTAACCTTGTCATTATGGAAGGTAGTTCATTGTTGAGATTTTGTTAGTTCAATGGATCGTAGCCTTGTCAATATGGAAAGTAGTTTGTTGTTGAGATTTTGTTACTCCAATGGATGGTAGCCTTGTCATTATAGAAGGTAGTTCGTTGTTGATATTTTGTAACTTTAATGGATGGTAGCCTTGTAATTATGGAAGGTAGTTCATTGTTGAGATTTTGTTACTCCATTGTATGGTAGCCTTGTCATTATGGAAGGTAATTTTTTTTTTAGATTTTGTTACTCCAATGGATGGTAGCTATGTCCTTATGAAAGGTAGTTCATTTTTGATATTTTGTTACTCTATGGATGGTAGCCTTGTCATTACTTAAGGTAGTTCGTTGTTGATATTTTGTTACTCCATTGGATGGTAGCCTTGTCATTATGGAAGGTAAATCGTTGTTGACATTTTGTTACTCCAGTGCATGGTAGCGATGTCCTTAAGGAAGGTAGTTCGTTGTTGAGATTTTTTTCCTCCATTGGAAGGTAACCTTGTCATTACGGAAGGTAGTTCGTTAGTGGGATTTTGTCACTCTAATGGATGGTAGCCTTGTCATTACGGAAGCTATTTCGTTGTTGAGATATTGTTACTCCATTGGATGGTAGCCTTTTCATTATGGAAGGTAAATCGTTGTTGACATTTTGTTACTCCAATAGATGGTAGCGATGTCCTTAAGGAAGGTAGTTCATTGTTGAGATTTTGTTACTCTAATGGACGGTATCCTTGTCATTATGGAAGGTAGTTCGTTGTTGGGGTTTTGTTACTCAAATGGATGGTAGCCTTGTCACTATGGAAGGTAGTTTGTTGTTGAGATTTCGTTACTGCAATGGATGGTAGCCTTGTCATTATGGAAGGTAGTTCGTTGTTGAGATTTTGTTACTCCATTGGATGGCAGCCTTGTCATTATGGAAGGTAAATTGTTGTTGAGATTTTGGTACTCCAATGGATGGTAGCGTTGTCATTACGGAAGGTAGTTCGTTGTTGAGATTTTGTTACTCTAATGAGTGGTAGCCTTGCTATTATGGAAGGTAGTTCATTGTTGGGATTTTGTTACTCTAATGGATGGTAGCCTTGTCATTATGGAAGGTAGTTCGTTGTTGAGATTTTGTTACTCTAATGGATGGTAGCCTTGTCATTACGGAAGGTAGTTCGTTGTTGATATTTTATTACTCCATTGGATGGTAGCCTTGTCACTATGGAAGGTAAATCGTTGTTTACATTTTGTTACTGCAATGGATGGTAGCGATGTCCTTAAGGAAGGTAGTTCGTTGTTGAGATTTTGTTACATCAATGGATGGTAGCCTTGTCATTACAGAAGGTAGTTCGTTAGTGGGATTTTCTTACTCTAATGGATGGTAGCCTTGTCATTACGGAAGCTAGTTCGTTGTTGAGATTTTGTTACTCCATTGGATGGTAGCCTTGTCATTATGGAAGGTAAATCCTTGTTGACATTTTGTTACTCCAATGGATGGTAGCGATGTCCTTAAGGAAGGTAGTTCGTTGTTGAAATTTTGTTACTCCATTGGATGGTAGCCTTGTCATTACGGAAGGTAGTTCGTTAGTGCGATTTTGTTACTCTAATGGATGGTAGCCTTGTCATTACGGAAGCTAGTTCGTTGTTGAGATTTTGTTACTCTAATGGATGGTAGCCTTGTCATTATGGAAGGTAGTTCATTGTTGGGATTTTGTTACTGAAATGGATGGTAGCCTTGACATCATGGAAGGTAGTTCGTAGTTGGGATATCGTTACTGAAATGGATGGTAGCCTTGTCATTATAGAATCTAGTTTGTTGTTGAGATTTTGTTACTCCAATGGATGGTAGCCTTGTCATTATGGAAGGTAGTTCGTTGTTGATATTTTCATACTCCAATGGATGGTAGCCTTGTCATTAAGAATGGTAGTTCGCTGTTGAGAATTTGTTACTCCATTGGATGGTAGACTTGTCATTATGGAAGGTAGTTCGTTATTGTGATTTTGTTACTCGAATGGATGATAGCCTTGTCATTATGGAATGTAGTTTGTTGTTGAGATTTGGTTACTCTAATGGAAGGTAGCCTTGTCGTTACGGAAGGTAGTTCATTGTTGAGTTTTTGTTACTCTAATAGATGATAGCCTTGTCATTATGGAAGCTAGTTCGTTGTTGGGATTTTTTTACTCTAATGGATTGTAGCCTTGTCATTATGGAAGGTAGTTTGTTGTTGGGAATTTGTTACTCTTATGGATGGTAGCCTTGTTATTATGGAAGCTAATTTGTTGTTGGGATTTTGTTAGTTTAATGGATGATAGTCTTCTCATTATGGAAGGTCGTTCGTTGTTGAGATTTTGTTACTCCAATGGATGGTAACCTTGTCATTATGGAAGGTAGTTCATTGTTGAGATTTTGTTAGTTCAATGGATCGTAGCCTTGTCAATATGGAAAGTAGTTTGTTGTTGAGAATTTGTTACTCCAATGGATGGTAGCCTTGTCATTATGGAAGGTAGTTCGTTGTTGATATTTTGTTACTTTAATGGATGGTAGCCTTGTAATTATGGAAGGTAGTTCATCGTTGAGATTTTGTTACTCCATTGTATGGTAGCCTTGTCATTATGGAAGGTAAATTGTTGTTTAGATTTTGTTACTCCAATGGATGGTAACTATGTCCTTATGGAAGGTAGTTCATTGTTGATATTTTGTCACTCTAATGGATGGTAGCCTTGTCATTACGGAAGCTAGTTCGTTGTTGAGATATTGTTACTCCAATGGATGGTAGCGTTGTCATTACGGAAGGTAGTTCATTGTTGAGATTTTGTTACTCTAATGGGTGGTAGCCTTGTTATTATGGAAGGTAGTTCATTGTTGGGATTTTGTTAATCTAATGGATGGTAGCCTTGTCATTATGGAAGGTAGTTCGTTGTTGAGATTTTGTTACTCTAATGGATGGTAGCCTTGTCATTATGGAAGGTAGTTCGTAGTTGGGATTTTGTTACTGAAATGGATGGTAGCCTTGTCATTACAGAATCTAGTTCTTTGTTGAGATTTTGTTACTCCAATGGATGGTAGCCTTGTCATTATGGAAGGTAGTTCGTTGTTGATATTTTCATACTCCAATGGATGCTAGCCTTGTCATTAAGGAAGGTAGTTCGCTGTTGAGAATTTGTTACTCCATTGGATGGTAGACTTGTCATTATGGAAGGTAGTTCATTGTTGTGATTTTGTTACTCGAATGGATGGTAGCCTTGTCATTATGGAATGTAGTTTATTGTTGAGATTTGGTTACTCTAATGGATGGTAGACTTGTCATTACGGAAGGTAATTCATTGTTGAGTTTTTGTTACTCTAATAGATGGTAGCCTTGTCATTATGGAAGGTAGTTCGTTGTTGGGATTTTGTTACTCTAATGGATTGTAGCCTTGTCATTATGGAAGGTAGTTCGTTGTTGGGAATTTGTTACTCTTATGAATGGTAGCCTTGTTATTATGGAAGCTAATTCGTTGTTGGGATTTTGTTATTTTAATGGATGGTAGTCTTGTCATTATGGAAGGTTGTTCGTTGTTGAGATTTTGTTACTCCAATGGATGGTAACCTTGTCATTATGGAAGGTAGTTCATTGTTGAGATTTTGTTAGTTCAATGGATCGTAGCCTTGTCAATATGGAAAGTAGTTTGTTGTTGAGATTTTGTTACTCCAATGGATGGTAGCCTTGTCATTATAGAAGGTAGTTCGTTGTTGATATTTTGTAACTTTAATGGATGGTAGCCTTGTAATTATGGAAGGTAGTTCATTGTTGAGATTTTGTTACTCCATTGTATGGTAGCCTTGTCATTATGGAAGGTAATTTTTTTTTTAGATTTTGTTACTCCAATGGATGGTAGCTATGTCCTTATGAAAGGTAGTTCATTTTTGATATTTTGTTACTCTATGGATGGTAGCCTTGTCATTACTTAAGGTAGTTCGTTGTTGATATTTTGTTACTCCATTGGATGGTAGCCTTGTCATTATGGAAGGTAAATCGTTGTTGACATTTTGTTACTCCAGTGCATGGTAGCGATGTCCTTAAGGAAGGTAGTTCGTTGTTGAGATTTTTTTCCTCCATTGGAAGGTAACCTTGTCATTACGGAAGGTAGTTCGTTAGTGGGATTTTGTCACTCTAATGGATGGTAGCCTTGTCATTACGGAAGCTATTTCGTTGTTGAGATATTGTTACTCCATTGGATGGTAGCCTTTTCATTATGGAAGGTAAATCGTTGTTGACATTTTGTTACTCCAATAGATGGTAGCGATGTCCTTAAGGAAGGTAGTTCATTGTTGAGATTTTGTTACTCTAATGGACGGTATCCTTGTCATTATGGAAGGTAGTTCGTTGTTGGGGTTTTGTTACTCAAATGGATGGTAGCCTTGTCACTATGGAAGGTAGTTTGTTGTTGAGATTTCGTTACTGCAATGGATGGTAGCCTTGTCATTATGGAAGGTAGTTCGTTGTTGAGATTTTGTTACTCCATTGGATGGCAGCCTTGTCATTATGGAAGGTAAATTGTTGTTGAGATTTTGGTACTCCAATGGATGGTAGCGTTGTCATTACGGAAGGTAGTTCGTTGTTGAGATTTTGTTACTCTAATGAGTGGTAGCCTTGCTATTATGGAAGGTAGTTCATTGTTGGGATTTTGTTACTCTAATGGATGGTAGCCTTGTCATTATGGAAGGTAGTTCGTTGTTGAGATTTTGTTACTCTAATGGATGGTAGCCTTGTCATTACGGAAGGTAGTTCGTTGTTGATATTTTATTACTCCATTGGATGGTAGCCTTGTCACTATGGAAGGTAAATCGTTGTTTACATTTTGTTACTGCAATGGATGGTAGCGATGTCCTTAAGGAAGGTAGTTCGTTGTTGAGATTTTGTTACATCAATGGATGGTAGCCTTGTCATTACAGAAGGTAGTTCGTTAGTGGGATTTTCTTACTCTAATGGATGGTAGCCTTGTCATTACGGAAGCTAGTTCGTTGTTGAGATTTTGTTACTCCATTGGATGGTAGCCTTGTCATTATGGAAGGTAAATCCTTGTTGACATTTTGTTACTCCAATGGATGGTAGCGATGTCCTTAAGGAAGGTAGTTCGTTGTTGAAATTTTGTTACTCCATTGGATGGTAGCCTTGTCATTACGGAAGGTAGTTCGTTAGTGCGATTTTGTTACTCTAATGGATGGTAGCCTTGTCATTACGGAAGCTAGTTCGTTGTTGAGATTTTGTTACTCTAATGGATGGTAGCCTTGTCATTATGGAAGGTAGTTCATTGTTGGGATTTTGTTACTGAAATGGATGGTAGCCTTGTCATTATAGAATCCAGTTCGTTGTTGAGATTTTGTTACTCTAATGGATTGTAGCCTTGTCATTATGGAAGGTACTTCGTTGTTTGGATTTTGTAACTCAAATGGATGGTAGCCTTGTCATTATGGAAGGTAGTTCGTTGTTGATATTTTCATACTCCAATGGATGGTAGCCTTGTCATTAAGGAAGGTAGATCGATGTTGAGAATTTGTTACTCCATTGGATGGTAGACTTGTCATTATGGAAGGTAGTTCGTTATTGTGATTTTGTTATTCGAATGTATGATAGCCTTGTCATTATGGAATGTTGTTTGTTGTTGAGATTTGGTTACTCTAATGGAAGGTAGCATTGTCGTTACGGAAGGTAGTTCATTGTTGAGTTTTTGTTACTCTAATAGATGATAGCCTTGTCATTATGGAAGGTAGTTCGTTGTTGGGATTTTTTTACTCTAATGGATTGTAGCCTTGTCATTATGGAAGGTAGTTTGTTGTTGGGAATTTGTTACTCTTATGGATGGTAGCCTTGTTATTATGGAAGCTAATTTGTTGTTGGGATTTAGTTATTTTAATGGATGGTAGTCTTGTCATTATGGAAGGTTGTTCGTTGTTGAGATTTTGTTACTCCAATGGATGGTAACCTTGTCATTATGGAAGGTAGTTCATTGTTGAGATTTTGTTAGTTCAATGGATCATAGCCTTGTCAATATGGAAAGTAGTTTGTTGTTGAGATTTTGTCACTCCAATGGATGGTAGCCTTGTCATTATAGACGGTAGTTCGTTGTTGATATTTTGTTACTTTAATGGATGGTAGCCTTGTAATTATGGAAGGTAGTTCATTGTTGAGATTTTGTTACTCCATTGTATGGTAGCCTTGTCATTATGGAAGGTAAATTGTTGTTTAGATTTTGTTACTCCAATGGATGGTAGCTATGTCCTTATGGAAGGTAGTTCATTGTGGATATTTTGTCACTCTATAGGATGGTAGCCTTGTCATTACAGATGCTAGTTCGTTGTTGAGATATTGTTACTCCAATGGATGGTAGCGTTGTCATTACAGAAGGTAGTTCGTTGTTGAGATTTTGTTACTCTAATGGGTGGTAGCCTTGTTATTATGGAAGGTAGTTCATTGTTGGGATTTTGTTAATCTAATGGATGGTAGCCTTGTCATAATGGAAGGTAGTTCGTTGTTGAGATTTTGTTACTCTAATGGATGGTAGCCTTGTCATTATGGAAGGTAGTTCGTAGTTGGGATTTTGTTACTGAAATGGATGGTAGCCTTGTCATTACAGAATATAGTTTGTTGTTGAGATTTTATTAATCCAATGGATGGTAGCGTTGTCATTATGGAAGGTAGTTCGTTGTTGATATTTTCATACTCCAATGGATGGTAGCCTTGTCATTAAGGAAGGTAGTTCGCTGTTGAGAATTTGTTACTCCATTGGATGGTAGACTTGACATTATGGAAGGTAGTTCATTGTTGTGATTTTGTTACTCGAATGGATGGTAGCCTTGTCATTATGGAATGTAGTTTGTTGTTGAGATTTGGTTACTCTAATGGATGTTAGACTTGTCATTACGGAAGGTAATTCATTGTTGAGTTTTTGTTACTCTAATAGATGGTAGCCTTGTCATTATGGAAGGTAGTTCGTTGTTGGGATTTTGTTACTCTAATGGATTGTAGCCTTGTCATTATGGAAGGTAGTTCGTTGTTGGGAATTTGTTACTCTTATGAATGGTAGCCTTGTTATTATGGAAGCTAATTCGTTGTTGGGATTTTGTTATTTTAATGGATGGTAGTCTTGTCATTATGGAAGGTTGTTCGTTGTTGAGATTTTGTTACTCCAATGGATGGTAACCTTGTCATTATGGAAGGTAGTTCATTGTTGAGATTTTGTTAGTTCAATGGATCGTAGCCTTGTCAATATGGAAAGTAGTTTGTTGTTGAGATTTTGTTACTCCAATGGATGGTAGCCTTGTCATTATAGAAGGTAGTTCGTTGTTAATATTTTGTTACTTTAATGGATGGTAGCCTTGTAATTATGGAAGGTAGTTCATTGTTGAGATTTTATTACTCCATTGTATGGTAGCCTTGTCATTATGGAAGGTAAATTTTTGTTTAGATTTTATTACTCCAATGGATGGTAGCTATGTCCTTATGAAAGGTAGTTCATTGTTGATATTTTGTTACTCTATGGATGGTAGCCTTGTCATTACTTAAGGTAGTTCGTTGTTGATATTTTGTTACTCCATTGGATGGAAGCCTTGTCATTATGGAAGGTAAATCGTTGTTGACATTTTGTTATCCAGTGGATGGTAGCGATGTCCTTAAGGAAGGTAGTTCGTTGGTGAGATTTTGTTACTCTAATGGACGGTATCCTTGTCATTATGGAAGGTAGTTCGTTGTTGGGATTTTGTTACTCAAATGGATGGTATCCTTGTCACTATGGAAGGTAGTTTGTTGTTGAGATTTTGTTACTGCAATGGATGGTAGCCTTGTCATTATGGAAGGTAGTTCGTTGTTGAGATTTTGTTACTCTAATGGGTGGTAGCCTTGTTATTATGGAAGGTAGTTCATTGTTGGGATTTTGTTACTCTAATGGATGGTAGACTTGTCATTATGGAAGGTAGTTCGTTGTTGAGATTTTGTTACTCTAATGGATGGTAGCCTTGTCATCATGGAAGGTAGTTCGTAGTTGGGATTTGGTTACTGAAATGGATGGTAGCCTTGTCATTACAGAATCTAGTTTGTTGTTGAGATTTTGTTACTCCAATGGATGGTAGCCTTGTCATTATGGAAGGTAGTTCGTTGTTGATATTTTCATACTCCAATGGATGGTAGCCTTGTCATTAAGAAAGGTAGTTCGTTGTTGAGAATTTGTTACTCCATTGGATGGTAGACTTGTCAATATGGAAGGTAGTTCGTTATTGTGATTTTGTTACTCGAATGGATGATAGCCTTGTCATTATGGAATGTAGTTTGTTGTTGAGATTTGGTTACTCTAATGGAAGGTAGCCTTGTCGTTACGGAAGGTAGTTCATTGTTGAGTTTTTGTTACTCTAATAGATGACAGCCTTGTCATTATGGAAGGTAGTTCGTTGTTGGGATTTTTTTACTCTAATGGATTGTAGCCTTGTCATTATGGAAGGTAGTTTGTTGTTGGGAATTTTTTACTCTTATGGATGGTAGCCTTGTTATTATGGAAGCTAATTTGTTGTTGGGATTTTGTTATTTTAATGGATGGTAGTCTTGTCATTATGGAAGGTTGTTCGTTGTTGAGATTTTGTTACTCCAATGGATGGTAACCTTGTCATTATGGAAGGTAGTTCATTGTTGAGATTTTGTTAGTTCAATGGGTCGTAGCCTTGTCAATATGGAAAGTAGTTTGTTGTTTAGATTTTGTTACTCCAATGGATGGTAGCCTTGTCATTATGGAAGGTAGTTCGTTGTTGATATTTTGTTACTTTAATGGATGGTAGCCTTGTAATTATGGAAGGTAGTTCATTGTTGAGATTTTTTTTACTCCATTATATGGTAGCCTTGTCATTATGGAAGGTAAATTGTTGTTTAGATTTTGTTACTCCAATGGATGGTAGCTATGTCCTTATGGAAGGTAGTTCATTGTTGATATTTTGTCACTCTAATGGATGGTAGCCGTGTCATTACGGAAGCTAGTTCGTTGTTGAGATATTGTTACTCCAATGGATGGCAGCGTTGTCATTACGGAAGGTAGTTCATTGTTGAGATTTTGTTACTCTAATGGGTGGTAGCCTTGTTATTATGGAAGGTAGTTCATTGTTGGGATTTTGTTAATCTAATGGATGGTAGCCTTGTCATTATGGAAGGTAGTTCGTTGTTGAGATTTTGTTACTCTAATGGATGGTAGCCTTGTCATTATGGAAGGTAGTTCGTAGTTGGGATTTTGTTACTGAAATGGATGGTAGCCTTGTGATTACATAATCTAGTTCGTTGTTGAGATTTTGTTACTCCAATGGATGGTAGCCTTGTCATTATGGAAGGTAGTTCGTTGTTGATATTTTCATACTCCAATGGATGGTAGCCTTGTCATTAAGGAAGGTAGTTCGCTGTTGAGAATTTGTTACTCCTTTGGATGGTAGACTTGTCATTATGGAAGGTAGTTCATTGTTGTGATTTTGTTACTCGAATGGATGGTAGCCTTGTCATTATGGAATGTAGTTTGTTGTTGAGATTTGGTTACTCTAATGGATGGTAGACTTGTCATTACGGAAGTAATTCATTGTTGAGTTTTTGTTACTCTAATAGATGGTAGCCTTGTCATTATGGAAGGTAGTTCGTTGTTGGGATTTTGTTACTCTAATGGATTGTAGCCTTGTCATTATGAAAGGTAGTTCGTTGTTGGGAATTTGTTACTCTTATGAATGGTAGCCTTGTTATTATGGAAGCTAATTCGTTGTTGGGATTTTGTTATTTTAATGGATGGTAGTCTTGTCATTATGGAAGGTTGTTCGTTGTTGAGATTTTGTTACTCCAATGGATGGTAACCTTGTCATTATGGAAGGTAGTTCATTGTTGAGATTTTGTTAGTTCAATGGATCGTAGCCTTGTCAATATGGAAAGTAGTTTGTTGTTGAGATTTTGTTACTCCATTGGATGGTAGCCTTGTCATTATAGAAGGTAGTTCGTTGTTAATATTTTGTTACGTTAATGGATGGTAGCCTTGTAATTATGGAAGGTAGTTCATTGTTGAGATTTTATTACTCCATTGTATGGTAGCCTTGTCATTATGGAAGGTAAATTTTTGTTTAGATTTTTTTACTCCAATGGATGGTAGCTATGTCCTTATGAATGGTAGTTCATTGTTGATATTTTGTTACTCTATGGATGGTAGCCTTGTCATTACTTAAGGTAGTTCGTTGTTGATATTTTGTTACTCCATTGGATGGAAGCCTTGTCATTATGGAAGGTAAATCGTTGTTGACATTTTGTTACTCCAGTGGATGGTAGCGATGTCCTTAAGGAAGGTAGTTCATTGGTGAGATTTTGTTACTCTAATGGACGGTATCCTTGTCATTATGCAAGGTAGTTCGTTGTTGGGATTTTGTTACTTAAATGGATGGTATCCTTGTCACTATGGAAGGTAGTTTGTTGTTGAGATTTTGTTACTGCAATGGATGGTAGCCTTGTCATTATGGAAGGTAGTTCGTTGTTGAGATTTTGTTACTCCATTGGATGGTAGCCTTGTCATTATGGAAGGTAAATTGTTGTTGAGATTTTGTTACTCCAATGGATGGTAGCGTTGTCATTACGGAAGGTAGTTCGTTGTTGAGATTTTGTTACTCTAATGGGTGGTAGCCTTGTTATTATGGAAGGTAGTTCATTGTTGGGATTTTTTTACTCTAATGGATGGTAGCCTTGTCATTATGGAAGGTAGTTCGTTGTTGAGATTTGGTTACTCTAATGGATGGTAGCCTTGACATCATGGAAGGTAGTTCGTAGTTGGGATATCGTTACTGAAATGGATGGTAGCCTTGTCATTATAGAATCTAGTTTGTTGTTGAGATTTTGTTACTCCAATGGATGGTAGCCTTGTCATTATGGAAGGTAGTTCGTTGTTGATATTTTCATACTCCAATGGATGGTAGCCTTGTCATTAAGAATGGTAGTTCGCTGTTGAGAATTTGTTACTCCATTGGATGGTAGACTTGTCATTATGGAAGGTAGTTCGTTATGGTGATTTTGTTACTCGAATGGATGATAGCCTTGTCATTATGGAATGTAGTTTGTTGTTGAGATTTGGTTACTCTAATGGAAGGTAGCCTTGTCGTTACGGAAGGTAGTTCATTGTTGAGTTTTTGTTACTCTAATAGATGATAGCCTTGTCATTATGGAAGCTAGTTCGTTGTTGGGATTTTTTTACTCTAATGGATTGTAGCCTTGTCATTATGGAAGGTAGTTTGTTGTTGGGAATTTGTTACTCTTATGGATGGTAGCCTTGTTATTATGGAAGCTAATTTGTTGTTGGGATTTTGTTAGTTTAATGGATGGTAGTCTTCTCATTATGGAAGGTCGTTCGTTGTTGAGATTTTGTTACTCCAATGGATGGTAACCTTGTCATTATGGAAGGTAGTTCATTGTTGAGATTTTGTTAGTTCAATGGATCGTAGCCTTGTCAATATGGAAAGTAGTTTGTTGTTGAGATTTTGTTACTCCAATGGATGGTAGCCTTGTCATTATGGAAGGTAGTTCGTTGTTGATATTTTGTTACTTTAATGGATGGTAGCCTTGTAATTATGGAAGGTAGTTCATCGTTGAGATTTTGTTACTCCATTGTATGGTAGCCTTGTCATTATGGAAGGTAAATTGTTGTTTAGATTTTGTTACTCCAATGGATGGTAACTATGTCCTTATGGAAGGTAGTTCATTGTTGATATTTTGTCACTCTAATGGATGGTAGCCTTGTCATTACGGAAGCTAGTTCGTTGTTGAGATATTGTTACTCCAATGGATGGTAGCGTTGTCATTACGGAAGGTAGTTCATTGTTGAGATTTTGTTACTCTAATGGGTGGTAGCCTTGTTATTATGGAAGGTAGTTCATTGTTGGGATTTTGTTAATCTAATGGATGGTAGCCTTGTCATTATGGAAGGTAGTTCGTTGTTGAGATTTTGTTACTCTAATGGATGGTAGCCTTGTCATTATGGAAGGTAGTTCGTAGTTGGGATTTTGTTACTGAAATGGATGGTAGCCTTGTCATTACAGAATCTAGTTCTTTGTTGAGATTTTGTTACTCCAATGGATGGTAGCCTTGTCATTATGGAAGGTAGTTCGTTGTTGATATTTTCATACTCCAATGGATGCTAGCCTTGTCATTAAGGAAGGTAGTTCGCTGTTGAGAATTTGTTACTCCATTGGATGGTAGACTTGTCATTATGGAAGGTAGTTCATTGTTGTGATTTTGTTACTCGAATGGATGGTAGCCTTGTCATTATGGAATGTAGTTTATTGTTGAGATTTGGTTACTCTAATGGATGGTAGACTTGTCATTACGGAAGGTAATTCATTGTTGAGTTTTTGTTACTCTAATAGATGGTAGCCTTGTCATTATGGAAGGTAGTTCGTTGTTGGGATTTTGTTACTCTAATGGATTGTAGCCTTGTCATTATGGAAGGTAGTTCGTTGTTGGGAATTTGTTACTCTTATGAATGGTAGCCTTGTTATTATGGAAGCTAATTCGTTGTTGGGATTTTGTTATTTTAATGGATGGTAGTCTTGTCATTATGGAAGGTTGTTCGTTGTTGAGATTTTGTTACTCCAATGGATGGTAACCTTGTCATTATGGAAGGTAGTTCATTGTTGAGATTTTGTTAGTTCAATGGATCGTAGCCTTGTCAATATGGAAAGTAGTTTGTTGTTGAGATTTTGTTACTCCAATGGATGGTAGCCTTGTCATTATAGTAGGTAGTTCGTTGTTGATATTTTGTAACTTTAATGGATGGTAGCCTTGTAATTATGGAAGGTAGTTCATTGTTGAGATTTTGTTACTCCATTGTATGGTAGCCTTGTCATTATGGAAGGTAATTTTTTTTTTAGATTTTGTTACTCCAATGGATGGTAGCTATGTCCTTATGAAAGGTAGTTCATTTTTGATATTTTGTTACTCTATGGATGGTAGCCTTGTCATTACTTAAGGTAGTTCGTTGTTGATATTTTGTTACTCCATTGGATGGTAGCCTTGTCATTATGGAAGGTAAATCGTTGTTGACATTTTGTTACTCCAGTGCATGGTAGCGATGTCCTTAAGGAAGGTAGTTCGTTGTTGAGATTTTTTTCCTCCATTGGAAGGTAACCTTGTCATTACGGAAGGTAGTTCGTTAGTGGGATTTTGTCACTCTAATGGATGGTAGCCTTGTCACTATGGAAGGTAGTTTGTTGTTGAGATTTTGTTACTACAATGGATGGTAGCCTTGTCATTATGGAAGGTAGTTCGTTGTTGAGATTTTGTTACTCCATTGGATGGTAGCCTTGTCATTATGGAAGGTAAATTGTTGTTGAGATTTTGTTACTCCATTGGATGGTAGCGTTGTCATTACGGAAGGTAGTTCGTTGTTGAGATTTTGTTACTCTAATGGGTGGTAGCCTTGTTATTATGGAAGGTAGTTCATTGATGGGATTTTGTTACTCTAATGGATGGTAGCCTTGTCATTATGGAAGGTAGTTCGTTGTTGAGATTTTGTTACTCTAATGGATGGTAGCCTTGTCATCATGGAAGGTAGTTCGTAGTTGGGATTTCGTTACTGAAATGGATGGTAGCCTTGTCATTATAGAATCTAGTTTGTTGTTGAGATTTTGTTACTCCAATGGATGGTAGCCTTGTCATTATGGAAGGTAGTTCGTTGTTGATATTTTCATACTCCAATGGATGGTAGCCTTGTCATTAAGAAAGGTAGTTCGCTGTTGAGAATTTGTTACTCCATTGGATGGTAGACTTGTCATTATGGAAGGTAGTTCGTTATTGTGATTTTGTTACTCGAATGGATGATAGCCTTGTCATTATGGAATGTAGTTTGTTGTTGAGATTTGGTTACTCTAATGGAAGGTAGCCTTGTCGTTACGGAAGGTAGTTTATTGTTGAGTTTTTGTTACTCTAATAGATGATAGCCTTGTCATTATGGAAGGTAGTTCGTTGTTGGGAGTTTTTTACTCTAATGGATTGTAGCCTTGTCATTATGGAAGGTAGTTTGTTGTTGGGAATTTGTTACTCTTATGGATGGTAGCCTTGTTATTATGGAAGCTAATTTGTTGTTGGGATTTTGTTATTTTAATGGATGGTAGTCTTGTCATTATGGAAGGTTGTTCATTGTTGAGATTTTGTTACTCCAATGGATGGTAACCTTGTCATTATGGAAGGTAGTTCATTGTTGAGATTTTGTTAGTTCAATGGATCGTAGCCTTGTCAATATGGAAAGTATTTTGTTGTTGAGATTTTGTTACTCCAATGGATGGTAGCCTTGTCATTATGGAAGGTAGTTCGTTGTTGAAATTTTGTTACTTTAATGGATGGTAGCCTTGTAATTATGGAAGGTAGTTCATTGTTGAGATTTTGTTACTCCATTGTATGGTAGCCTTGTCATTATAGAAGGTAAATTGTTGTTTAGATTTTGTTACTCCAATGGATGGTAGCTATGTCCTTATGGAAGGTAGTTCGTAGTGGGATTTTGTTACTGAAATGGATGGTAGCCTTGTCATTACAGAATCTAGTTCGTTGTTGAGATTTTGTTACTCCAATGGATGGTAGCCTTGTCATTATGGAAGGTAGTTCGTTGTTGATATTTTCATACTCCAATGGATGGTAGCCTTGTCATTAAGGAAGGTAGTTCGCTGTTGAGAATTTGTTACTCCATTGGATGGTAGACTTGTCATTATGGAAGGTAGTTCATTGTTGTGATTTTGTTATTCGAATGGATGGTAGCCTTGTCATTATGGAATGTAGTTTGTTGTTGAGATTTGGTTACTCTAATGGATGGTAGACTTGTCATTACGGAAGGTAGTTCATTGTTGAGTTTTTGTTACTCTAATAGATGGTAGCCTTGTCATTATTGAAGGTAGTTCGTTGTTGGGATTTTGTTACTCTAATGGATTGTAGCCTTGTCATTATGGAAGGTAGTTCGTTGTTGGGAATTTGTTACTCTTATGAATGGTAGCCTTGTTATTATGGAAGCTAATTCGTTGTTGGGATTTTGTTATTTTAATGGATGGTAGTCTTGTCATTATGGAAGGTTGTTTGTTGTTGAGATTTTGTTACTCCAATGGATGGTAACCTTGTCATTATGGAAGGTAGTTCATTGTTGAGATTTTGTTAGTTCAATGGATCGTAGCCTTGTCAATATGGAAAGTAGTTTGTTGTTGAGATTTTGTTACTCCAATGGATGGTAGCCTTGTCATTATGGAAGGTAGTTCGTTGTTGATATTTTGTTACTTTAATGGATGGTAGCCTTGTAATTATGGAAGGTAGTTCATTGTTGAGATTTTGTTACTCCATTGTATGGTAGCCTTGTCATTATGGAAGGTAAATTGTTGTTTAGATTTTGTTACTCCAATGGATGGTAGCTATGTCCTTATGGAAGGTAGTTCATTTTTGATATTTTGTCACTCTAATGGATGGTAGCCTTGTCATTACAGAAGCTAGTTCGTTGTTGAGATATTGTTACTCCAATGGATGGTAGCGTTGTCATTACGGAAGGTAGTTCATTGTTGAGATTTTGTTACTCTAATGGGTGGTAGCCTTGTTATTATGGAAGGTAGTTCATTGTTGGGATTTTGTTAATCTAATGGATGGTAGCCTTGTCATTATGGAAGGTAGTTCGTTGTTGAGATTTTGTTACTCTAATGGATGGTAGCCTTGTCATTATGGAAGGTAGTTCGTAGTTGGGATTTTGTTACTGAAATGGATGGTAGCCTTGTCATTACAGAATCTAGTTCGTTGTTGAGATTTTGTTACTCCAATGGATGGTAGCCTTGTCATTATGGAAGGTAGTTCGTTGTTGATATTTTCATACTCCAATGGATGGTAGCCTTGTCATTAAGGAAAGTAGTTCGCTGTTGAGAATTTGTTACTCCATTGGATGGTAGACTTGTCATTATGGAAGGTAGTTCATTGTTGTGATTTTGTTACTCGAATGGATGGTAGCCTTGTCATTATGGAGTGTAGTTTGTTGTTGAGATTTGGTTACTCTAATGGATGGTAGACTTGTCATTACGGAAGGTAATTCATTGTTGAGTTTTTGTTACTCTAATAGATGGTAGCCTTGTCATTATGGAAGGTAGTTCGTTGTTGGGATTTTGTTACTCTAATGGATTGTAGCCTTGTCATTATGGAAGGTAGTTCGTTGTTGGGAATTTGTTACTCTTATGAATGGTAGCCTTGTTATTATGGAAGCTAATTCGTTGTTGGGATTTTGTTATTTTAATGGATGGTAGTCTTGTCATTATGGAAGGTTGTTCGTTGTTGAGATTTTGTTACTCCAATGGATGGTTACCTTGTCATTATGGAAGGTAGTTCATTGTTGAGATTTTGTTAGTTCAATGGATCGTAGCCTTGTCAATATGGAAAGTAGTTTGTTGTTGAGATTTTGTTAATCCAATGGATGGTAGCCTTGTCATTATAGAAGGTAGTTCGTTGTTAATATTTTGTTACTTTAATGGATGGTAGCCTTGTAATTATGGAAGGTAGTTCATTGTTGAGATTTTATTACTCCATTGTATGGTAGCCTTGTCATTATGGAAGGTAAATTTTTGTTTAGATTTTGTTACTCCAATGGATGGTAGCTATGTCCTTATAAAAGGTAGTTCATTGTTGATATTTTTTTACTCTATGGATGGTAGCCTTGTCATTACTTAAGGTAGTTCGTTGTTGATATTTTGTTACTCCATTGGATGGAAGCCTAGTCATTATGGAAGGTAAATCGTTGTTGACATTTTGTTACTCCAGTGGATGGTAGCGATGTCCTTAAGGAAGGTAGTTCGTTGGTGAGATTTTGTTACTCTAATGGACGGTATCCTTGTCATTATGGAAGGTAATTTGTTGTTGGGATTTTGTTACTCAAATGGATGGTATCCTTGTCACTATGGAAGGTAGTTTGTTGTTGAGATTTTGTTACTGCAATGGATGGTAGCCTTGTCATTATGGAAGGTAGTTCGTTTTTAAGATTTTGTTACTCCATTGGATGGTAGCCTTGTCATTATGGAAGGTAAATTGTTGTTGAGATTTTGTTACTCCAATGGATGGTAGCGTTGTCATTACGGAAGGTAGTTCGTTGTTGAGATTTTGTTACTCTAATGGGTGGTAGCCTTGTTATTATGGAAGGTAGTTCATTGTTGGGATTTTGTTACTCTAATGGATGGTAGCCTTGTCATTATGGAAGGTAGTTCGTAGTTGAGATTTTGTTACTCTAATGGATGGTAGCCTTGTCATTATGGAAGGTAGTTCGTAGTTGGGATTTTGTTACTGAAATGGATGGTAGCCTTGTCATTACAGAATCTAGTTCGTTGTTGAGATTTTGTTACTCCAATGGATGGTAGCCTTGTCATTATGGAAGGTAGTTCGTTGTTGATATTTTCATACTCCAATGGATGGTAGCCTTGTCATTAAGGAAGGTAGTTCGCTGTTGAGAATTTATTACTCCATTGGATGGAAGACTTGTCATTATGGAAGGTAGTTCATTGTTGTGATTTTGTTACTCGAATGGATGGTAGCCTTGTCGTTATGGAATGTAGTTTGTTGTTGAGATTTGGTTACTCTAATGGATGGTAGACTTGTCATTACGGAAGGTAGTTCATTGTTGAGTTTTTGTTACTCTAATAGATGGTAGGCTTGTCATTATGGAAGGTAGTTCGTTGTGGGAATTTTGTTACTCTAATGGATTGTAGCCTTGTCATTATGGAAGGTAGTTCGTTGTTGGGAATTTGCTACTCTTATGGATGGTAGCCTTGTTATTATGGAAGCTAATTCGTTGTTGGGATTTTGTTATTTTAATGGATAGTAGTCTTGTCATTATGGAAGGTTGTTCGTTGTTGAGATTTTGTTACTCCAATGGATGGTAACCTTGTCATTATGGAAGGTAGATCATTGTTGAGATTTTGTTAGTTCAATGAATCGTAGCCTTGTCAATATGGAAAGTAGTTTGTTGTTGAGATTTTGTTACTCCAATGGATGGTAACCTTGTCATTATAGAAGGTAGTTCGTTGTTGATATTTTGTTACTTTAATGGATGGTAGCCTTGTAATTATGGAAGGTAGTTCATTGTTGAGATTTTGTTACTCCATTCTATGGTAGACTTGTCATTATGGAAGGTAAATTTTTGTTTAGATTTTGTTACTCCAATGGATGGTAGCTATGTCCATATGAAAGGTAGTTCATTTTTGATATTTTGTTACTCAATGGATGGTAGCCTTATCATTACTTAAGGTAGTTTGTTGTTGATATTTTGTTACTCCATTGGATGGTAGCCTTGTCATTATGGAAGGTAAATCGTTGTTGACATTTTGTTACTCCAGTGGATGGTATCGATGTCCTTAAGGAAGGTAGTTCGTTGTTGAGATTTTTTTCCTCCATTGGAAGGTAACCTTGTCATTACGGAAGGTAGTTCGTTAGTGGGATTTTGTCACTCTAATGGATGGTAGCCTTGTCATTATGGAAGCTATTTCGTTGTTGAGATATTGTTAATCCATTGGATGGTAGCCTTTTCATTATTGAAGGTAAATCGTTGTTGACATTTTGTTACTCCAATAGATGGTATCGATGTCCTTAAGGAAGGTAGTTCATTGTTGAGATTTTGTTACTCTAATGGACGGTATCCTTGTCATTATGGAAGGTAGTTCGTTGTTGGGATTTTGTTACTCAAATGGATGGTAGCCATGTCACTATGGAAGGTAGTTTGTTGTTGAGATTTTGTTACTGCAATGGATGGTAGCCTTGTCATTATGGAAGGTAGTTCGTTGTTGAGATTTTGTGACTCCATTGGATGGTAGCCTTGTCATTATGGAAGGTAAATTGTTGTTGAGATTTTGTTACTCCAATGGATGGTAGCGTTGTCATTACAGAAGGTAGTTCGTTGTTGAGATTTTGTTACTCTAATGGGTGGTAGCCTTGTTATTATGGAAGGTAGTTCATTGTTGGGATTTTGTTACTCTAATGCATGGTAGCCTTGTCATTATGGAAGGTAATTCGTTGTTGAGATTTTGTTACTCTAATGGATGGTAGCCTTGTCATTATAGAAGGTAGTTCATTGTTGAGATTTTGTTACTCCATTGGATTGTAGCCTTGTCATTATGGTAGGTAAATTGTTGTTGACATTTTGTTACTCCAATGGATGGTAGCGATGTCCTTAAGGAAGGTAGTTCGTTGTTGAGATTTTGTTACATCATTGGATGGTAGCCTTGTCATTACAGAAGGTAGTTCGTTAGTGGGATTTTGTTAATCTAATGGATGGTAGCCTTGTCATTACGGAAGCTAGTTCGTTGTTGAGATTTTGTTACTCCATTGGATGGTAGCCTTTTCATTATGGAAGGTAAATCGTTGTTGACATTTTGTTACTCCAATGGATGGTAGCGATGTCCTTAAGGAAGGTAGTTCGTTGTTGAAATTTTGTTACTCCATTGGATGGTAGCCTTGTCATTACGGAAGGTAGTTCGTTAGTGGGATTTTATTACTCTAATGGATGGTAGCCTTGTCATTATGGAAGCTAGTTCGTTGTTGAGATTTTGTTACTCTAATGGATGGTAGCCTTGTCATTATGGAAGGTAGTTCGTTGTTGGGATTTTGTTACTCAAATGGATGGTAGCCTTGTCATTACAGAATCTAGTTTGTTGTTGAGATTTTTTTACTCTAATGGTTGGTAGCCTTGTCATTATGGAAGATAGTTCGTTGTTTGGATTTTGTAACTCAAATGGATGGTAGCCTTTTCATTATGGAAGGTAGTTTGTTGTTGATATTTTCATACTCCAATGGATGGTAGCCTTGTAATTAAGGAAGGTAGTTCGCTGTTGAGAATTTGTTACTCCATTGGATGGTAGACTTGTCATTATGGAAGGTAGTTCGTTGTTGTGATTTTGTTACTCGAATTGATGGTAGCCTTGTCATTATGGAATGTAGTTCATTGTTGAGATTTTGTTACTCTAATGGACTATATCCTTGTCATTATGGAAGGTAGTTTGTTGTTGCGATTTTGTTAATCAAATGGATGGTAGCCTTGTCACTATGGAAGGTAGTTTGTTGTTGAGATTTCGTTACTTCAATGGATGGTAGCCTTGTCATTATGGAAGGTAGTTCGTTGTTGAGATTTTGTTACTCCATTGGATGGTAGCCTTGTCATTATGGAAGGTAAATTATTGTTGAGATTTTGTTACTCCAATGGATGGTAGCGTTGTCATTACGGAAGGTAGTTCGTTGTTGAGATTTTGTTACTCTAATGAGTGGTAGCCTTGCTATTATGGAATGTAGTTCATTGTTGGGATTTTGTTACTCTAGTGGATGGTAGCCTTGTCATTATGGAAGGTAGTTCGTTGTTGAGATTTTGTTACTCTAATGGATGGTAGCCTTGTCATTACGGAAGGTAGTTCGTTATTGATATTTTATTACTCCATTGGATGGTAGCCTTGTCACTATGGTAGGTAAATCGTTGTTTACATTTTGTTACTGCAATGGATGGTAGCGATGTCCTTAAGGAATGTAGTTTGTTGTTGAGATTTTGTTACATCATTGGATGGTAGCCTTGTCATTACAGAAGGTAGTTCGTTAGTGGGATTTTCTTACTCTAATGGATGGTAGCCTTGTCATTACGGAAGTTAGTTCGTTGTTGAGATTTTGTTACTCCATTGGATGGTAGCCTTGTCATTATGGAAGGTAAATCGTTGTTGACATTTTGTTACTCCAATGGATGGTAGCGATGTCCATAAGGAAGGTAGTTCTTTGTTGAAATTTTGTTACTCCATTGGATGGTAGCCTTGTCATTACGGAAGGTAGTTCGTTAGTGCGATTTTGTTACTCTAATGGATGGTAGCCTTGTCATTACGGAAGCTAGTTCGCTGTTGAGATTTTGTTACTCTAATGGATGGTAGCCTTGTCATTATGGAAGGTAGTTCGTTGTTGGGATTTTGTTACTGAAATGGATGGTAGCCTTGTCATTATAGAATCTAGTTCGTTGTTGAGATTTTGTTACTCTAATGGATGGTAGCCTTGTCATTATGGAAGGTACTTCGTTGTTTGGATTTTGTAACTCAAATGGATTGCAGCCTTGTCATTATGGAAGGTAGTTCGTTGTTGATATTTTCATACTCCAATGGATGGTAGCCTTGTCATTAAGGAAGGTAGTTCGCTGTTGAGAATTTGTTACTCCATTGGATGGTAGACTTGTCATTATGGAATGTAGTTCGTTATTGTGATTTTGTTACTCGAATGGATGATAGCCTTGTCATTATGGAATGTAGTTTGTTGTTGAGATTTGGTTACTCTAATGGAAGGTAGCCTTGTCGTTACGGAAGGTAGTTCATTGTTGAGTTTCTGTTACTCTAATAGATGGTAGCCTTGTCATTATGGAAGGTAGTTTGTTGTTGGGATTTTTTTACTCTAATGGATTGTAGCCTTGTCATTATAGAAGGTAGTTTATTGTTGGGAATTTGTTACTCTTATGGATGGTAGCATTTTTATTATGGAAGCTAATTTGTTGTTGGGATTTTGTTATTTTAATGGATGGTAGTCTTGTCATTATGGAAGGTTGTTCGTTGTTGAGATTTTGTTACTCCAATGGATGGTAACCTTGTCATTATGGAAGGTAGTTCATTGTTGAGATTTTGTTAGATTAATGGATCGTAGCCTTGTCAATATGCACAGTAGTTTGTTGTTGAGATTTTGTTACTCCAATGGATGGTAGCCTTGTCATTATAGACGGTAGTTCGTTGTTGATATTTTGTTACTTTAATGGATGGTAGCCTTGTAATTATGGAAGGTAGTTCATTGTTGAGATTTTGTTACTCCATTGTATGGTAGCCTTGTCATTATGGAAGGTAAATTCTTGTTTAGATTTTGTTACTCCAATGGATGGTAGCTATGTCCTTATGGAAGGTAGTTCATTGTTGATATTTTGTCACTCTAATGAATGGTAGCCTTGTCATTACGGAAGCTAGTTCGTTGTTGAGATATTGTTAATCCATTGGATGGTATCCTTGTCATTATGGAAGGTAAATCATTGTTGACATTTTGTTACTCCAATGGATGGTAGCGATGTCCTTAAGGAAGGTGGTTCATTGTTGAGATTTTGTTACTCTAATGGACGGTATCCTTGTCATTATGGAAGGTAGTTCGTTGTTGGGATTTTGTTACTCAAATGGATGGTAGCCTTGTCACTATGGAAGGTAGTTTGTTATTGAGATTTTGTTACTCCATTGGATGGGAGCCTTGTCATTATGGAAGGTAAATTGTTGTTGAGATTTTGTTACTCCAATGGATGGTAGCGTTTTCATTACGGAAGGTAGTTCGTTGTTGAGATTTTGTTACTCTAATGGGTGTTAGCCTTGTTATTATGGAAGGTAGTTCATTGTTGGGATTTTGTTACTCTAATGGATGGTAGCCTTGTCATTATGAAAGGTAGTTCGTTGTTGAGATTTTGTTACTCTAATGGATGGTAGCCTTGTCATTACGGAAGGTAGTTCGTTGTTGAGATTTTATTACTCCATTGGATGGTAGCCTTGTCACTATGGTAGGTAAATCGTTGTTGACATTTTGTTACTCCAATGGATGGTAGCGATGTCCTTAAGGAAGGTAGTTCGTTGTTGAGATTTTGTTACATCATTGGATGGTAGCCTTGTCATTACAGAAGGTAGTTCGTTAGTGGGATTTTGTTACTCTAATGGATGGTAGCCTTGTCATTATGGAAGCTAGTTCGTTGTTGAGATTTTGTTACTGTAATGGATGGTAGCCTTGTCATTATGGAAGGTAGTTCGTTGTTGGGATTTTGTTACTCAAATGGATGGTAGCCTTGTCATTACAGAATCTAGTTTGTTGTTGAGATTTTTTTACTCTAATGGTTGGTAGCCTTGTCATTATGGAAGATAGTTCGTTGTTTGGATTTTGTAACTCAAATGGATGGTAGCCTTTTCATTATGGAAGGTAGTTTGTTGTTGATATTTTCATACTCCAATGGATGGTAGCCTTGTAATTAAGGAAGGTAGTTCGCTGTTGAGAATTTGTTACTCCATTGGATGGTAGACTTGTCATTATGGAAGGTAGTTCGTTGTTGTGATTTTGTTACTCGAATTGATGGTAGCCTTGTCATTATGGAATGTAGTTCATTGTTGAGATTTTGTTACTCTAATGGACTATATCCTTGTCATTATGGAAGGTAGTTTGTTGTTGCGATTTTGTTAATCAAATGGACGGTAGCCTTGTCACTATGGAAGGTAGTTTGTTGTTGAGATTTCGTTACTTCAATGGCTGGTAGCCTTGTCATTATGGAAGGTAGTTCGTTGTTGAGATTTTGTTACTCCATTGGATGGTAGCCTTGTCATTATGGAAGGTAAATTATTGTTGAGATTTTGTTACTCCAATGGATGGTAGCGTTGTCATTACGGAAGGTAGTTCGTTGTTGAGATTTTGTTACTCTAATGAGTGGTAGCCTTGCTATTATGGAATGTAGTTCATTGTTGGGATTTTGTTACTCTAATGGATGGTAGCCTTGTCATTATGGAAGGTAGTTCGTTGTTGAGATTTTGTTACTCTAATGGATGGTAGCCTTGTCATTACGGAAGGTAGTTCGTTATTGATATTTTATTACTCCATTGGATGGTAGCCTTGTCACTATGGTAGGTAAATCGTTGTTTACATTTTGTTACTGCAATGGATGGTAGCGATGTCCTTAAGGAATGTAGTTTGTTGTTGAGATTTTGTTACATCATTGGATGGTAGCCTTGTCATTACAGAAGGTAGTTCGTTAGTGGGATTTTCTTACTCTAATGGATGGTAGCCTTGTCATTACGGAAGTTAGTTCGTTGTTGAGATTTTGTTACTCCATTGGATGGTAGCCTTGTCATTATGGAAGGTAAATCGTTGTTGACATTTTGTTACTCCAATGGATGGTAGCGATGTCCATAAGGAAGGTAGTTCTTTGTTGAAATTTTGTTACTCCATTGGATGGTAGCCTTGTCATTACGGAAGGTAGTTCGTTAGTGCGATTTTGTTACTCTAATGGATGGTAGCCTTGTCATTACGGAAGCTAGTTCGCTGTTGAGATTTTGTTACTCTAATGGATGGTAGGCTTGTCATTATGGAAGGTAGTTCGTTGTTGGGATTTTGTTACTGAAATGGATGGTAGCCTTGTCATTATAGAATCTAGTTCGTTGTTGAGATTTTGTTACTCTAATGGATGGTAGCCTTGTCATTATGGAAGGTACTTCGTTGTTTGGATTTTGTAACTCAAATGGATTGCAGCCTTGTCATTATGGAAGGTAGTTTGTTGTTGATATTTTCATACTCCAATGGATGGTAGCCTTGTCATTAAGGAAGGTAGTTCGCTGTTGAGAATTTGTTACTCCATTGGATGGTAGACTTGTCATTATGGAATGTAGTTCGTTATTGTGATTTTGTTACTCGAATGGATGATAGCCTTGTCATTATGGAATGTAGTTTGTTGTTGAGATTTGGTTACTCTAATGGAAGGTAGCCTTGTCATTACGGAAGGTAGTTCATTGTTGAGTTTCTGTTACTCTAATAGATGGTAGCCTTGTCATTATGGAAGGTAGTTCGTTGTTGGGATTTTTTTACTCTAATGGATTGTAGCCTTGTCATTATGGAAGGTAGTTTATTGTTGGGAATTTGTTACTCTTATGGATGGTAGCATTGTTATTATGGAAGCTAATTTGTTGTTGGGATTTTGTTATTTTAATGGATGGTAGTCTTGTCATTATGGAAGGTTGTTCGTTGTTGAGATTTTGTTACACCAATGGATGGTAACCTTGTCATTATGGAAGGTAGTTCATTGTTGAGATTTTGTTAGATTAATGGATCGTAGCCTTGTCAATATGGACAGTAGTCTGTTGTTGAGATTTTGTTACTCCAATGGATGGTAGCCTTGTCATTATAGACGGTAGTTCGTTGTTGATATTTTGTTACTTTAATGGATGGTAGCCTTGTAATTATGGAAGGAAGTTCATTGTTGAGATTTTGTTACTCCATTGTATGGTAGCCTTGTCATTATGGAAGGTAAATTGTTGTTTAGATTTTGTTACTCCAATGGATGGTAGCTATGTCCTTATGGAAGGTAGTTCATTGTTGATATTTTGTCACTCTAATGAATGGTAGCCTTGTCATTACGGAAGCTAGTTCGTTGTTGAGATATTGTTAATCCATTGGATGGTATCCTTGTCATTATGGAAGGTAAATCATTGTTGACATTTTGTTACTCCAATGGATGGTAGCGATGTCCTTAAGGAAGGTGGTTCATTGTTGAGATTTTGTTACTCTAATGGACGGTATCCTTGTCATTATGGAAGGTAGTTCGTTGTTGGGATTTTGTTACTCAAATGGATGGTAGCCTTGTCACTATGGAAGGTAGTTTGTTATTGAGATTTTGTTACTCCATTGGATGGGAGCCTTGTCATTATGGAAGGTAAATTGTTGTTGAGATTTTGTTAATCCAATGGATGGTAGCATTTTCATTACGGAAGGTAGTTCGTTGTTGAGATTTTGTTACTCTAATGGGTGTTAGCCTTGTTATTATGGAAGGTAGTTCATTGTTGGGATTTTGTTACTCTAATGGATGGTAGCCTTGTCATTATGAAAGGTAGTTCGTTGTTGAGATTTTGTTACTCTAATGGATGGTAGCCTTGTCATTACGGAAGGTAGTTCGTTGTTGAGATTTTATTACTCCATTGGATGGTAGCCTTGTCACTATGGTAGGTAAATCGTTGTTGACATTTTGTTACTCCAATGGATGGTAGCGATGTCCTTAAGGAAGGTAGTTCGTTGTTGAGATTTTGTTACATCATTGGATGGTAGCCTTGTCATTACAGAAGGTAGTTCGTTAGTGGGATTTTGTTACTCTAATGGATGGTAGCCTTGTCATTATGGAAGCTAGTTCGTTGTTGAGATTTTGTTACTGTAATGGATGGTAGCCTTGTCATTATGGAAGGTAGTTCGTTGTTGGGATTTTGTTACTCAAATGGATGGTAGCCTTGTCATTACAGAATCTAGTTTGTTGTTGAGATTTTTTTACTCTAATGGTTGGTAGCCTTGTCATTATGGAAGATAGTTCGTTGTTTGGATTTTGTAACTCAAATGGATGGTAGCCTTTTCATTATGGAAGCTAGTTTGTTGTTGATATTTTCATACTCCAATGGATGGTAGCCTTGTAATTAAGGAAGGTAGTTCGCTGTTGAGAATTTGTTACTCCATTGGATGGTAGACTTGTCATTATGGAAGGTAGTTCGTTGTTGTGATTTTGTTACTCGAATTGATGGTAGCCTTGTCATTATGGAATGTAGTTCATTGTTGAGATTTTGTTACTCTAATGGACTATATCCTTGTCATTATGGAAGGTAGTTTGTTGTTGCGATTTTGTTAATCAAATGGATGGTAGCCTTGTCACTATGGAAGGTAGTTTGTTGTGTTACTGCAATGGATGGTAGCCTTGTCATTATGGAAGGTAGTTCGTTGTTGAGATTTTGTTACTCCATTGGATGGTAGCCTTGTCATTATGGAAGGTAAATTATTGTTGAGATTTTGTTACTCCAATGGATGGTAGCGTTGTCATTACGGAAGGTAGTTCGTTGTTGAGATTTTGTTACTCTAATGAGTGGTAGCCTTGCTATTATGGAATGTAGTTCATTGTTGGGATTTTGTTACTCTAATGGATGGTAGCCTTGTCATTATGGAAGGTAGTTCGTTGTTGAGATTTTGTTACTCTAATGGATGGTAGCCTTGTCATTACGGAAGGTAGTCCGTTATTGATATTTTATTACTCCATTGGATGGTAGCCTTGTCACTATGGTAGGTAAATCGTTGTTTACATTTTGTTACTGCAATGGATGGTAGCGATGTCCTTAAGGAATGTAGTTTGTTGTTGAGATTTTGTTACATCATTGGATGGTAGCCTTATCATTACAGAAGGTAGTTCGTTAGTGGGATTTTCTTACTCTAATGGATGGTAGCCTTGTCATTACGGACGCTAGTTCGTTGTTGAGATTTTGTTACTCCATTGGATGGTAGCCTTGTCATTATGGAAGGTAAATCGTTGTTGACATTTTGTTACTCCAATGGATGGTAGCGATGTCCATAAGGAAGGTAGTTCTTTGTTGAAATTTTGTTACTCCATTGGATGGTAGCCTTGTCATTACGGAAGCTAGTTCGTTAGTGCGATTTTGTTACTCTAATGGATGGTAGCCTTGTCATTACGGAAGCTAGTTCGCTGTTGAGATTTTGTTACTCTAATGGATGGTAGCCTTGTCATTATGGAAGGTAGTTCGTTGTTGGGATTTTGTTACTGAAATGGATGGTAGCCTTGTCATTATAGAATCTAGTTCGTTGTTGAGATTTTGTTACTCTAATGGATGGTAGCCTTGTCATTATGGAAGGTACTTCGTTGTTTGGATTTTGTAACTCAAATGGATTGCAGCCTTGTCATTATGGAAGGTAGTTCGTTGTTGATATTTTCATACTCCAATGGATGGTAGCCTTGTCATTAAGGAAGGTAGTTCGCTGTTGAGAATTTGTTACTCCATTGGATGGTAGACTTGTCATTATGGAATGTAGTTCGTTATTGTAATTTTGTTACTCGAATGGATGATAGCCTTGTCATTATGGAATGTAGTTTGTTGTTGAGATTTGGTTACTCTAATGGAAGGTAGCCTTGTCGTTATGGAAGGTAGTTCATTGTTGAGTTTCTGTTACTCTAATAGATGGTAGCCTTGTCATTATGGAAGGTAGTTCGTTGTTGGGATTTTTTTACTCTAATGGATTGTAGCCTTGTCATTATGGAAGGTAGTTTGTTGTTTGGAATTTGTTACTCTTATGGATGGTAGCATTGTTATTATGGAAGCTAATTTGTTGTTGGGATTTTGTTATTTTAATGGATGGTAGTCTTGTCATTATGGAAGGTTGTTCGTTGTTGAGATTTTGTTACTCCAATGGATGGTAACCTTGTCATTATGGAAGGTAGTTCATTGTTGAGATTTTGTTAGATTAATGGATCGTAGCCTTGTCAATATGGACAGTAGTTTGTTGTTGAGATTTTGTTACTCCAATGGATGGTAGCCTTGTCATTATAGACGGTAGTTCGTTGTTGATATTTTGTTACTTTAATGGATGGTAGCCTTGTAATTATGGAAGGTAGTTCATTGTTGAGATTTTGTTACTCCATTGTATGGTAGCCTTGTCATTATGGAAGGTAAATTGTTGTTTAGATTTTGTTACTCCAATGGATGGTAGCTATGTCCTTATGGAAGGTAGTTCATTGTTGATATTTTGTCACTCTAATGAATGGTAGCCTTGTCATTACGGAAGCTAGTTCGTTGTTGAGATATTGTTAATCCATTGGATGGTATCCTTGTCATTATGGAAGGTAAATCATTGTTGACATTTTGTTACTCCAATGGATGGTAGCGATGTCCTTAAGGAAGGTGGTTCATTGTTGAGATTTTGTTACTCTAATGGACGGTATCCTTGTCATTATGGAAGGTAGTTCCTTGTTGGGATTTTGTTACTCAAATGGATGGTAGCCTTGTCACTATGGAAGGTAGTTTGTTATTGAGATTTTGTTACTCCATTGGATGGGAGCCTTGTCATTATGGAAGGTAAATTGTTGTTGAGATTTTGTTACTCCAATGGATGGTAGCGTTTTCATTACGGAAGGTAGTTCGTTGTTGAGATTTTGTTACTCTAATGGGTGTTATCCTTGTTATTATGGAAGGTAGTTCATTGTTGGGATTTTGTTACTCTAATGGATGGTAGCCTTGTCATTATGAAAGGTAGTTCGTTGTTGAGATTTTGTTACTCTAATGGATGGTAGCCTTGTCATTACGGAAGGTAGTTCGTTGTTGAGATTTTATTACTCCATTGGATGGTAGCCTTGTCACTATGGTAGGTAAATCGTTGTTGACATTTTGTTACTCCAATGGATGGTAGCGATGTCCTTAAGGAAGGTAGTTCGTTGTTGAGATTTTGTTACATCATTGGATGGTAGCCTTGTCATTACAGAAGGTAGTTCGTTAGTGGGATTTTGTTACTCTAATGGACGGTAGACTTGTCATTACGGAAGCTAGTTCGTTGTTGAGATTTTGTTACTCCATTGGATGGTAGCCTTGTCTTTATGGAAGGTAAATCGTTGTTGACATTTTGTTACTCCAATGGATGGTAGCGATGTCCTTAAGGAAGGTAGTTCGTTGTTGAAATTTTGTTACTCCATTGGATGGTAGCCTTGTCATTACGGAAGGTAGTTCGTTAGTGGGATTTTGTTACTCTAATGGATGGTAGCCTTGTCATTACGGAAGCTAGTTTGTTGTTGAGATTTTGTTATTCTAATGGATTGTAGCCTTGTCATTATGGAAGGTAGTTCGTTGTTGGCATTTTGTTACTGAAATGGATGGTAGGCTTGTCATTACAGAATCTAGTTCGTTGTTGAGATTTTGTTACTCTAATGGATGGCAGCCTTGTCATTATGGAAGGTAGTACTTTGTTTGGATTTTGTAACTCAAATGGATGGTAGCCTTGTCATTATGGAAGGTAGTTCATTGTTGATATTTTCATACTCCAATGGATGGTAGCCTTGTCATTAAGGAAGGTAGTTCGCTGTTGAGAATTTGTTACTCCATTGGATGGTAGACTTGTCATTATGGAAGGTAGTTAGTTGTTGTGATTTTGTTACTCAAATGGATGGTAGCCTTGTCATTATGGAATGTAGTTTGTTGTTGATATTTGGTTACTCTAATGGATGGTAGCCTTGTCATTACGAAAGGTAGTTCATTGTTGAGTTTTTGTTACTCTAATAGATGGTAGCCTTGTCATTATGGAAGGTAGTTCGTTGTTGGGATTGTATTACTCTAATGGATTGTAGACTTGTCATTATGGAAGGTAGTTCGTTGTTGGGAATTTGTTACTCTTATGGATGGTAGCGTTGTTATTATGGAAGCTAATTCGTTGTTGGAATTTTGTTATTTTAATGGATGGTAGTCTTGTCATTATGGAAGGTTTTTAGTTGTTGAGATTTTGTTACTCTAATGGATGGTAACCTTTTCATTATGGAAGGTAGTTCATTGTTGAGATTTTGTTAGTTCAATGGATCGTAGCCTTGTCAATATGGAAAGTAGCCTTGTCATTATAGAAGGTAGTTCTTTGTTGATATTTTGTTACTTTAATGGATGGTAGCCTTGTAATAATGGAAGGTAGTTCATTGTTGAGATTTTGTTACTCCATTGTATGGTAGCCTTGTGATTATGGAAGGTATATTTTTGTTTAGATTTTGTTACTCCAATGATGGTAGCTATGTCCTTTTGAAAGGTAGTTCATTGTTGAGATTTTGTTACTCTATGGATGGTAGCCTTGTCATTACGGAAGGTAGTTCGTTGTTGAGATTTTATTACTCCATTGGATGGTAGCCTTGTCACTATGGTAGGTAAATCGTTGTTGACATTTTGTTACTCCAATGGATGGTAGCGATGTCCTTAAGGAAGGTAGTTCGTTGTTGAGATTTTGTTACATCATTGGATGGTAGCCTTGTCATTACAGAAGGTAGTTCGTTAGTGGGATTTTGTTACTCTAATGGACGGTAGACTTGTCATTACGGAAGCTAGTTCGTTGTTGAGATTTTGTTACTCCATTGGATGGTAGCCTTGTCTTTATGGAAGGTAAATCGTTGTTGACATTTTGTTACTCCAATGGATGGTAGCGATGTCCTTAAGGAAGGTAGTTCGTTGTTGAAATTTTGTTACTCCATTGGATGGTAGCCTTGTCATTACGGAAGGTAGTTCGTTAGTGGGATTTTGTTACTCTAATGGATGGTAGCCTTGTCATTACGGAAGCTAGTTTGTTGTTGAGATTTTGTTATTCTAATGGATTGTAGCCTTGTCATTATGGAAGGTAGTTCGTTGTTGGCATTTTGTTACTGAAATGGATGGTAGGCTTGTCATTACAGAATCTAGTTCGTTGTTGAGATTTTGTTACTCTAATGGATGGCAGCCTTGTCATTATGGAAGGTAGTACTTTGTTTGGATTTTGTAACTCAAATGGATGGTAGCCTTGTCATTATGGAAGGTAGTTCATTGTTGATATTTTCATACTCCAATGGATGGTAGCCTTGTCATTAAGGAAGGTAGTTCGCTGTTGAGAATTTGTTACTCCATTGGATGGTAGACTTGTCATTATGGAAGGTAGTTAGTTGTTGTGATTTTGTTACTCAAATGGATGGTAGCCTTGTCATTATGGAATGTAGTTTGTTGTTGATATTTGGTTACTCTAATGGATGGTAGCCTTGTCATTACGAAAGGTAGTTCATTGTTGAGTTTTTGTTACTCTAATAGATGGTAGCCTTGTCATTATGGAAGGTAGTTCGTTGTTGGGATTGTATTACTCTAATGGATTGTAGACTTGTCATTATGGAAGGTAGTTCGTTGTTGGGAATTTGTTACTCTTATGGATGGTAGCGTTGTTATTATGGAAGCTAATTCGTTGTTGGAATTTTGTTATTTTAATGGATGGTAGTCTTGTCATTATGGAAGGTTTTTAGTTGTTGAGATTTTGTTACTCTAATGGATGGTAACCTTTTCATTATGGAAGGTAGTTCATTGTTGAGATTTTGTTAGTTCAATGGATCGTAGCCTTGTCAATATGGAAAGTAGCCTTGTCATTATAGAAGGTAGTTCTTTGTTGATATTTTGTTACTTTAATGGATGGTAGCCTTGTAATAATGGAAGGTAGTTCATTGTTGAGATTTTGTTACTCCATTGTATGGTAGCCTTGTGATTATGGAAGGTATATTTTTGTTTAGATTTTGTTACTCCAATGATGGTAGCTATGTCCTTTTGAAAGGTAGTTCATTGTTGAGATTTTGTTACTCTATGGATGGTAGCCTTGTCATTACTTAAGGTAGTTCGTTGTTGATATTTTGTTACTCCATTGGATGGTAGCCTTGTCATTATGGAAGGTAAATCGTTGTTGACATTTTGTTACTCCAGTGGATGGTAGCGATGTCCTTAAGGAAGGTAGTTCGTTGTTGAGATTTTTTTCCTCCATTGGAAGGTAACCATGTCATTACGGAAGGTAGTTCGTTAGTGGGATTTTGTCACTCTAATGGATGGTAGCCTTGTCATTATGGAAGCTAGTTCGTTGTTGAGATATTGCTACTCCATTGGATGGTAGCCTTGTCATTATGGAAGGTAAATCGTTGTTGACATTTTGTTACTCCAATAGATGGTAGCGATGTCCTTAAGAAAGGTAGTTCATTGTGGAGATTTTGTTACTCTAATGGACGGTATCCTTGTGATTATGGAAGGTAGTTCGTTGTTAGGATTTTGTTACTCAAATGGATGGTAGCCTTGTCACTATGGAAGGTAGTTTGTTGTTGAGATTTTGTTACTGCAATGGATGGTAGCCTTGTCATTATGGAAGGTAGTTCGTTGTTGAGATTTTGTTACTCCATTGGATGGTAGCCTTGTTATTATGGAAGGTAAATTGTTGTTGAGATTTTGTTACTCCAATGGATGGTAGCGTTGTCATTACAAAAGGTAGTTCGTTGTTGAGATTTTGTTACTCTAATGGGTGGTAGCCTTGTTATTATGGAAGGTAGTTCATTGTTGGGATTTTGTTACTCTAATGGATGGTAGCCTTGTCATTATGGAAGGTAGTTCGTTGTTGAGATTTTGTTACTCTAATGGATGGTAGCCTTGTCATTACAAAAGGTAGTTCGTTGTTGAGATTTTGTTACTCCATTGGACTGTAGCCTTATCATTATGGTAGGTAAATCGTTGTTGATATTTTGTTATTCCAATGGATGGTAGCGATGTCCTTAAGGAAGGTAGTTCGTTGTTGAGATTTTGTTACATCATTGGATGGTAGCCTTGTCATAACAGAAGGTAGTTCGTTAGTGGGATTTTGTTACTCTAATGCATGGTAGCCTTGTCATTACGTAAGCTAGTTCGTTGTTGAGATTTTGTTACTCCATTGGATGGTAGCCTTGTCATTATGGAAGGTAAATCGTTGTTGACATTTTGTTACTCCAATGGTTGGTAGCGATGACCTTAAGGAAGGTTGTTCGTTGTTGAAATTTTATTACTCCATTGGATGGTAGCCTTGTCATTACGGAAGGTAGTTCGTTGTTATGATTTTGTTACTCTAATGGATGGTAGCCTTGTCATTATGGAAGATAGTTCATTGTTTGGATTTTGTAACTCAAATGGATTGTAGCCTTTTCATTATGGAAGGTAGTTCGTTGTTGATATTTTCATACTCCAATGGATGGTAGCCTTGTCATTAAGGATGGTAGTTCGCTGTTGAGAATTTGTTACTCCATTGGATGATAGACTTGTCATTATGGAAGGTAGTTCGTTGTTGTGATTTTGTTACTCCAATGGATGGTAGCCTTGTCATTATGGAATGTAGTTCATTGTTGAGATTTTGCTACTCTAATGGACGGTATCCTTGTCATTACGGAAGGTAGTTTGTTGTTGGGATTTTGTTAATCAAATGGATGGTAGCCTTGTCACTATGGAAGGTAGTTTGTTGTTGAGATTTCGTTACTGCAATGGATGGTAGCCTTGTCATTATGGAAGGTAGTTCGTTGTTGAGATTTTGTTACTCCATTGGATGGTAGCCTTGTCATTATGGAAGGTAAATTGTTGTTGAGATTTTGTTACTCCAATGGATGGTAGCATTGTCATTACGGAAGGTAGTTCGTTGTTGAGATTTTGTTACTCTAATGAGTGGTAGCCATGCTATTATGGAAGGTAGTTCATTGTTGGGATTTTGTTACTCTAATGGATGGTAGCCTTGTAATTACGGAAGGTAGTTCGTTGTTGACATTTTGTTACTCCAATGGATGGTAGCGTTGTCCTTAAGGAAGGTAGTTCGTTGTTGACATTTTGTTACATCTTTGGATGGTAGCCTTGTCATTACAGAAGGTAGTTCGTTAGTGGGATTTTGTTACTCTAATGGATGGTAGCCTTGTCATTACAGAAGCTAGTTCGTTGTTGAGATTTTGTTACTCCATTGGATGGTAGCCTTGTCATTATGGAAGGTAAATCGTTGTTGACATTTTGTTACTCCAATGGATGGTAGCAATGTCCTTAAGGAAGGTAGTTCGTTGTTGAAATTTTATTACTCCATTGGATGGTAGCCTTGTCATTACGGAAGGTAGTTTGTTAGTGGGATTTTGTTACTCTAATGGATGGTAGCCTTGTCATTACGGAAGCTAGTTCGTTGTTGAGATTTTGTTACTCTAATGGATGGTAGCCTTGTCATTATGGAAGGTAGTTCGTTGTTGTGATTTTGTTACTCAAATAGATGGTAGCCTTGTCATTATGGAATGTAGTTTGTTGTTGAGATTTGGTTACTCTAATGGATGGTAGCCTTGTCATTACGAATGGTAGTTCATTGTTGAGTTTTTGTTACTCTAATAGATGGTAGCCTTGTCATTATGGAAGGTAGTTCGTTGTTGGGATTTTGTTACTCTAATGGATTGAAGCCTTGTCATTATAGAAGGTAGTTCGTTGTTGGGAATTTGTTACTCTTATGGATGGTAGCCTTGTAATTACGGAAGGTAGTTCGTTGTTGACATTTTGTTACTCCAATGGATGGTAGCGTTGTCCTTAAGGAAGGTAGTTCGTTGTTGACATTTTGTTACATCTTTGGATGGTAGCCTTGTCATTACAGAAGGTAGTTCGTTAGTGGGATTTTGTTACTCTAATGGATGGTAGCTTTGTCATTACAGAAGCTAGTTCGTTGTTGAGATTTTGTTACTCCATTGGATGGTAGCCTTGTCATTATGGAAGGTAAATCGTTGTTGACATTTTGTTACTCCAATGGATGGTAGCAATGTCCTTAAGGAAGGTAGTTCGTTGTTGAAATTTTATTACTCCATTGGATGGCAGCCTTGTCATTACGGAAGGTAGTTCGTTAGTGGGATTTTGTTACTCTAATGGATGGTAGCCTTGTCATTACGGAAGCTAGTTCGTTGTTGAGATTTTGTTACTCTAATGGATGGTAGCCTTGTCATTATGGAATGTAGTTTGTTGTTGAGATTTGGTTACTCTAATGGATGGTAGCCTTGTCATTACGAAAGGTAGTTCATTGTTGAGTTTTTGTTACTCTAATAGATGGTAGCCTTGTCATTATGGACGGTAGTTCGTTGTTGGGATTTTGTTACTCTAATGGATTGAAGCCTTGTCATTATGGAAGGTAGTTCGTTGTTGGGAATTTGTTACTCTTATGGATGGTAGCCTTGTAATTACGGAAGGTAGTTCGTTGTTGACATTTTGTTACTCCAATGGATGGTAGCGTTGTCCTTAAGGAAGGTAGTTCGTTGTTGACATTTTGTTACATCTTTGGATGGTAGCCTTGTCATTACAGAAGGTAGTTCGTTAGTGGGATTTTGTTACTCTAATGGATGGTAGCCTTGTCATTACAGAAGCTAGTTCGCTGTTGAGATTTTGTTACTCCATTGGATGGTAGCCTTGTCATTATGGAAGGTAAATCGTTGTTGACATTTTGTTACTCCAATGGATGGTAGCAATGTCCTTAAGGAAGGTAGTTCGTTGTTGAAATTTTATTACTCCATTGGATGGCAGCCTTGTCATTACGGAAGGTAGTTCGTTAGTGGGATTTTGTTACTCTAATGGATGGTAGCCTTGTCATTACGGAAGCTAGTTCGTTGTTGAGATTTTGTTACTCTAATGGATGGTAGCCTTGTCATTATGGAAGGTAGTTCGTTGTTGTGATTTTGTTACTTAAATAGATGGTAGCCTTGTCATTATGGAATGTAGTTTGTTGTTGAGATTTGGTTACTCTAATGGATGGTAGCCTTGTCATTACGAAAGGTAGTTCATTGTTGAGTTTTTGTTACTCTAATAGATGGTAGCCTTGTCATTATGGAAGGTAGTTCGTTGTTGGGATTTTGTTACTCTAATGGATTGAAGCCTTGTCATTATGGAAGGTAGTTCGTTGTTGGGAATTTGTTACTCTTATGGATGGTAGCCTTGTTATTATGGAAGCTAATTCGTTGTTGGGATTTTGTTATTTTAATGGATGGTAGTCTTGTCATTATGGAAGGTTGTTAGTTGTTGAGATTTTGTTACTCCAATGGATGGTAACCTTTTCATTATGGAAGGTAGTTCATTGTTGAGATTTTGTTAGTTCAATGGATCGTAGCCTTGTCAATATGGAAAGTAGCCTTGTCATTATAGAAGGTAGTTCTTTGTTGATATTTTGTTTCTTTAATGGATGGTAGCCTTGTAATAATGGAAGGTAGTTCATTGTTGAGATTTTGTTACTCCATTGTATGGTAGCCTTGTGATTATGGAAGGTAAATTTTTGTTTAGATTTTGTTACTCCAATGGATGGTAGCTATGTCCTTTTGAAAGGTAATTCATTGTTGAGATTTTGTTACTCTATGGATGGTAGCCTTGTCATTACTTAAGGTAGTTCGTTGTTGATATTTTGTTACTCCATTGGATGGTAGCCTTGTCATTATGGAAGGTAAATCGTTGTTGACATTTTATTACTCCAGTGGATGGTAGCGATGTCCTTAAGGAAGGTAGTTCGTTGTTGAGATTTTTTTCCTCCATTGGAAGGTAACCATGTCATTACGGAAGGTAGTTCGTTAGTGGGATTTTGTCACTCTAATGGATGGTAGCCTTGTCATTACGGAAGCTAGTTCGTTGTTGAGATATTGTTACTCCATTGGATGGTAGCCTTGTCATTATGGAAGGTAAATCGTTGTTGACATTTTGTTACTCCAATAGATGGTAGCGATGTCCTTAAGGAAGGAAGTTCATTGTGGAGATTTTGTTACTCTAATGGACGGTATCCTTGTGATTATGGAAGGTAGTTCGTTGTTGGGATTTTGTTACTCAAATGGATGGTAGCCTTGTCACTATGGAAGGTAGTTTGTTGTTGAGATTTTGTTACTGCAATGGATGGTAGCCTTGTCATTATGGAAGGTAGTTCGTTGTTGAGATTTTGTTACTCCATTGGATGGTAGCCTTGTCATTATGGAAGGTAAATTGTTGTTGAGATTTTGTTACTCCAATGGATGGTAGCGTTGTCATTACAGAAGGTAGTTCGTTGTTGAGATTTTGTTACTCTAATGGGTGGTAGCCTTGTTATTATGGAAGGTAGTTCATTGTTGGGATTTTGTTACTCTAATGGATGGTAGCCTTGTCATTATGGAAGGTAGTTCGTTGTTGAGATTTTGTTACTCTAATGGATGGTAGCCTTGTCATTACAGAAGGTAGTTCGTCGTTGAGATTTTGTTACTCCATTGGACTGTAGCCTTATCATTATGGTAGGTAAATCGTTGTTGATATTTTGTTATTCCAATGGATGGTAGCGATGTCCTTAAGGAAGGTAGTTCGTTGTTGAGATTTTGTTACATCATTGGATGGTAGCCTTGTCATAACAGAAGGTAGTTCGTTAGTGGGATTTTGTTACTCTAATGCATGGTAGCCTTGTCATTACGTAAGCTAGTTCGTTGTTGAGATTTTGTTACTCCATTGGATGGTAGCCTTGTCATTATGGAAGGTAAATCGTTGTTGACATTTTGTTACTCCAATGGTTGGTAGCGATGTCATTAAGGAAGGTTGTTCGTTGTTGAAATTTTATTACTCCAATGGATGGTAGCCTTGTCATTACGGAAGGTAGTTCGTTGTTATGATTTTGTTACTCTAATGGATGGTAGCCTTGTCATTATGGAAGATAGTTCGTTGTTTGGATTTTGTAACTCAAATGGAGGGTAGCCTTTTCATTATGGAAGGTAGTTCGTTGTTGATATTTTCATACTCCAATGGATGGTAGCCTTGTCATTAAGGATGGTAGTTCGCTGTTGAGAATTTGTTACTCCATTGGATGATAGTGAAAATTCTGGCTTCAGATACCCAATGTCACGTCCAATGTTATGACACTATATCTGACTTACTATATGACAGTAAATACAAAAGCAGTAAATAACACAGTCAATTGTTTACCCAGTTCAGTGTGCAACAACACCTACTCTGGGGGCTACCAAGCCAGGGAGAGAATCCACTATAAGAGATGTTAATTCAGGAATAAACCAACCAGTTTATCTCCTTCACTTAAGACCTACCCAATGCAATTCTAATCTAAGTACAACTTAAACCTGAGTTCCTACTCACTCCCCCTCAATCACAGCAGTGATACATAAACCAATTTGACTTGAGAATTGATGAAGACACTCTTCAAAACACACTCTTGATTATGCTTCACAGCTTTTTAATCAAGTAACACAATCACTCGTGCTTCACAGCTTTGAGTGATGTACACAACTAACTTGACTCTGCTTCACAGCTTTAGTCAAGTAACATTCAAACACTCTTGCTTCAAAGCTTTGAGTGCTACACAACCCTTACAATTGAAACCTATTCCAAGACACTTATCACAATGATAATTGCTTGGAGTACAATTAAACAAATCTATACAGATTACAAACTCGATCTTCTAATTAATCAGCAGGGATGATTTCAAAAACCGCAGCTCTGTTGAATATATAGCAGCTGCAACTTCAGTTAGGGTTTCCAAAAACCTAGGGTTGATTCCGTTTGACTTAAAGTCCAGGTCACAGTACTTTGTTGATCAGGTTAGGATTGAGCGAGGTTACTCCTCAGAAAACGCAGGATTCTGTTTAGGAAGGACTGAGTTATTTCCTGAAAAAACTCAGACTTATCCAATCCTGTAATCCTGCTAGTTCAGAACAGGATGTCATAACATCTGTTATGACATCTGAGAAAACCTGTCTACTGATTAGCTAAATGTGATCATTTTGCAAACATGCTCAGATACACACTTATGAACATCAGTATTTGAGTTACAATATTTTTCTGCATATGTACCTAAAGAGTTAGTACAACCTTAACTAGAATGTTATGACATCAGTCATGACATTCACACATACACTTGGAATTTACCAAAAATACAAGCCAATACCTAAACACCTACAAACTCCCCCTTTGGCAGATTTTTGGCTAAAGTCCCTAAACAATCAGAGATAGCAGCAGAAATAAATGATGACAGCAGAAAAATATAGTGTTAAGTACTAATTAAGCAGTACCAAATATTCTCCCCCTCTTTAGCCACAAATGGGCCAAAGATTACATGTTTATAAGGTAATACAGTTATCCAAGACAAAATAATGAGATCAGCAGCAGAACACCAGACAACAGCAGCAGACAACAGCAGGACATACTTCCAAACTCCACCAGCAACACCACCACGCAGCAATCATCCTTCAAGTACTGTCATCAGACTCAGAGGAGCCACTTTCTTCACTGTTGGACTGTCCTTCATCTTCTTCCCTCATGCTTGCTTCAGCTTCTTCCTTTTCTAGCTTGGCAATTAGTGCTTCTAGGGTCCTTTTCCTAGCATCCAGATCTTTGCAAGTTTCTTTTAAGACAGCTATGACATCAGATGTTTTGGACTGGCTCTTTGCAGACGATGTCTCAGCTGATGTTATGACAATGTCTGGAGCATGGGATCCCTGAAACAGTTTGTAGTGCAGGCCAAGGGCAGGGGCTCTTTTGCAGACTGTATCTCTTGCTACAAGTATGTCAGGATATTGTGCAAGGATGATTCCACAAAGGAGGGAGGGAAATGCAATTGGTCCTTTGACAGCATAACTGCCAGCATGCTTCAAGGTTTGTTCAAAAATGTACCTTCCATAATCAAAGGCAGTCTTGGTTCCTACAGCATAGATGAATCTCCCCAATCCTGTGGAGATGGTTGATTTGTGATTTGTAGGCACCCAGTTTGCTGCACCTATTTTATGCAGGATGGCAAATTTCATGCTGAGTTTACTAGCATTCAACTTCCCTTTCAATGGCCAGCACTTGACTTGCCTGGCAGTGATGGTCAAGCATACTTCATTGTCAGTTGCCTCTAGATCAGGACAGTCCTTATTCGTTCTTCCAAGAAACTTGTTGATTTCTGATGGAGAGAACTTGACCCTTCTTCCTCTAACAAACACACTCTCAAAGTCAGCTGACCTCCCATCAGCACAATCATTGGATAGGTTCACTACAAACTCTTTAACCAGATTTTCATAACATTTGCCAAACTTCATCACAGTCTTTATTAGTCCAGCATTCCTGATCAGCTCCATGATGTCTTTGCACTCCAAAGCATCATTGTTGAGTTCTCTCTCCAAGGCTATTCTCTTCAAGCAAACATACTTCCACCTGTTTGCATTATCAGGATGATGAAAGGAGATGTTGTCAGTTGGCACTTCAGGCACTCTAGCAATCTTGCTGGAAGGGAGCTTCCTTCTGATGGGAGCATTGTCAATGTCAATCTCAAATTCTGATTCATCATCAGAGTCAGAAGTTTCAGGTTCTTTTCTTTTCTTGGAGATTGGTTGTCTAGCAGTCAGCACCTGAGCCTTCTTCCCTTTAGTCTGAATTTTTTCAGCCATCCCTTCAGCCTTGGACTTCTTGGGTTTAACAGTCTCACAACTTTTTCTTTTCATCAATCTTCTAGCAATGCTAGGGTTCACATTAGCAATCAGTTCATTATCTGAGTACTCTTCATCCACATCAATGATAGGTGGATCAACAGCCTTTTCAGAGGGATTCTGAATGTTGTCTTTTGGTGTCACGACATCCTCAGTGACATCTATATTTTCAGAACCTTCTACATTTGGACTCTCAGATTGATTCAGAGGAATAGAAATCCCCGGTACAGATTGGTTGCCACTCAGAATGCTAGTAACCAGTCTAGCAATGGCTTGGTGTACTTGCACTGTTCCTTCTTTATTAGGTATATTAGATGAAGGAAGAGAAGAATTACCAGAGACTGCAGCTTGAGCTCTTCCTGCTTTTCTGGTCCTGAGTTTCTTGATTTTGGCTGGATTAGTTGCCATCTCCCTGAGAGGAGTGACCTCAAGTACTTCAGATTCTATGCATGTCGTGATTGCCCTAGAATCGTGATCAGATGACGATGATGATGAGTGAGACGAAGCCGCCATAGTGGAAGATGATGTTTGAGACATTGTGTTTAACGTTGAGTAGCAGTAGCACTTTGAGAAAGCTCTTTGATTGGGAGGAGAAAACCGGTTGCAAGAATGAGAGAGATAGGGAGTACAAGGGAGTCTTTTCAACTTCTGAAGGCTTTTGAAGGAATTGTGAATGACTATGATCAACCCACTAAATATAGACTTAATAGAATTAATCCCTTCAACCCTTGTTTTCAGCAAAACTAATTGCTATAATTTCTCATGTTGGTGAATACCCAATCTGCCCTTCAAATTTTCAAGTTGATTTCCAACAAGCGCCTTGATAGAAGAATCAGTTAGCTGAAGCTCAGAGAACCTATGTTTCAGTTCAAATGATTTCTTCTCTCCAAAGTCAATAGGGTTTAAGGAAATGTTGAATGTTTTCAGATTATCACACCACAATGTCACAACATCTTGTGTAACATTGTCTTCAGGTAGCATCTGTGTTGACCAGAATTTTTTTGAACAGAATTTATGAGACTTGTTCATATCACATATATTATCAGCCTGTAGTTTAGGAGTTCTTCTGACATCTTCCATAGGAATATCTCTTTTCATTTCTTCAAGTTTATGCTGCCACTGTTTCATATCTTTTTCTTCTTTGAAGTTTTGACTCAAGGTGTGGATATCAGTGTTCTCAGGCTGCCACACATAACAGTTATTTTTGGATTTTATTCCTCTCATTACAATATCTAGTTTATCATTAAACACTAGACATTCAGATCTTGAGAAGTTGACCATGAATCCTAGATCACATAATTGACTGATGCTGATGAGATTAGTAGTCAACCCTTTTACCAGCAGTACCTTATTCAGACTTGGAACTCCAGGGTAGTCCAAATTGCCAACTCCTTTGATTTCTCCTTTAGCACCATCTCCAAAGGTCACAAAACTGGTGGTGTGAGGCATAACATTATTGAGGAGATTTTTGAATCCAGTCATGTGTCTGGAACATCCACTGTCAAAGTACCAATCTTCCTTTGTTGAGATCTTCAGGGAAGTGTGTGCTATCAGTGCAATAGCCTTTTTCTTCCATTGAGGAGCGTGTGGTACCCTTTTAGACTTAGGTTCGACATCTGATTTCTGATTAGGATATCCATGTAGTCTGTAACAGAAGGGCTTTATGTGACCATATTTCCCACAATGATGACATCTCCATCTTTGGTACCTCTTCTTCATGTGTCTCTGTCCTTGATGTGGAGAGTAATGTTGAGACATCTGGTTTGACATTAGCTTCCTGGTAACAACTTTCTTTGTTTCCACAAATCCTAGGCCAGATTTATTTCCCATATTTTGTCCAGCCTGAAGAATCTCTTCCAATTTGTCTGTCCCATTTGTCAACATCTTGACTGATTTGGTCATTTGATTCAGTTGTGAGTTCAGCAGTTGAACTTCTCCTTCTAAATGACTTATAGTTTCAAGATTTGCTCTCTTTTCAGCCTCTAGCTTTACAATGAGTTTTGATTGTTTCTCATTTTGCACACAGACTTCACCACTTCTGATACACAATTTCTTGTAGGTATCAGCCAGTTCTTCAAATGTTACTTCTTCATCACTGGTGTCACTTTCAGAAGTACAAACACTAGTTAGGGCAGTAACTAGTTTGGCAGATTCTTCTTCAGAATTGCTTTCTGAATCATAGTCAGACCAGGTAACAGTCATTCCTTTCTTTTGCTTCTTAAGAAAGGTAGGACATTCAGCTCGAATATGTCCATATCCTTCACATCCATGGCATTGAATTCCTCTGCCTTGGTTTTCCTTATCTTCTGATCTTGGTCTTCTGCTGGAACTGTCAATGTCAGAAGGAATGTTGTGAACATTTGACCTTGACTTTGGGTCCATTCTTTTGATGAGCCTGTTGAACTGTCTTCCAAGCATGGCAATGGCTTCTGATATGTTTTCTTCTTCATCCTCCTTGTGTTCAACATCAGTGTTGGTTACAAGTGCTATGCTTTTGTTCTTCTTGTCACCATTATCAGTGATCCCCATCTCAAAAGTCTGAAGAGACCCAATAAGTTCATCCACTTTTAACTTGCTAATGTCCTGGGCTTCCTCTATGGCAGTTACCTTCATTGCAAATCTTTTAGGCAAGGATCTGAGAATCTTCCTCACCAGTTTTTCTTCTGACATTTTTTCTCCCAGTGCTCCTGAGGTGTTGGCAATCTCCAAGATGTTCATGTGAAATTCATGGATGGTTTCATCTTCCATCATTTTTAGATTCTCAAACTTAGTGGTCAACATCTGAAGCCTTGACATCTTTACTTTGGAAGTGCCCTCATGAGTAGTTTTGAGGGTGTCCCAAACTTCCTTGGCCAGTTCATATTGATGTACTAATCTGAAGATGTTTCTATCAATTCCATTGAACAAGGCATTTAAGGCTTTTGAATTTCCCAGAGCTAACTCATCTTCTTCTTTACTCCAATCTTCCTCAGGCTTCAGACTGATTGTCCCATCTCTTTCAGTTATGGTGGGATGACTCCATCCTTTGTCAGCAGCTCTCCATGCCTTTTTGTCCAGAGATTTTAGGAAGGCAATCATACGAGGTTTCCAATAGTCATAATTAGTTCCATCCAGAATGGGTGGTCTGTTTCCAAAAACTCCTTCTTTGTCCATAGTGCCAGAAAGTGATATCCCTAGATCTCACCCAGTAATACAGGCAGGGTGCCTGCTCTGATGCCAATTGAAAATTCTGGCTTCAGATACCCAATGTCACGTCCAATGTTATGACACTATATCTGACTTACTATATGACAGTAAATACAAAAGCAGTAAATAACACAGTCAATTGTTTACCCAGTTCAGTGTGCAACAACACCTACTCTGGGGGCTACCAAGCCAGGGAGAGAATCCACTATAAGAGATGTTAATTCAGGAATAAACCAACCAGTTTATCTCCTTCACTTAAGACCTACCCAATGCAATTCTAATCTAAGTACAACTTAAACCTGAGTTCCTACTCACTCCCCCTCAATCACAGCAGTGATACATAAACCAATTTGACTTGAGAATTGATGAAGACACTCTTCAAAACACACTCTTGATTATGCTTCACAGCTTTTTAATCAAGTAACACAATCACTCGTGCTTCACAGCTTTGAGTGATGTACACAACTAACTTGACTCTGCTTCACAGCTTTAGTCAAGTAACATTCAAACACTCTTGCTTCAAAGCTTTGAGTGCTACACAACCCTTACAATTGAAACCTATTCCAAGACACTTATCACAATGATAATTGCTTGGAGTACAATTAAACAAATCTATACAGATTACAAACTCGATCTTCTAATTAATCAGCAGGGATGATTTCAAAAACCGCAGCTCTGTTGAATATATAGCAGCTGCAACTTCAGTTAGGGTTTCCAAAAACCTAGGGTTGATTCCGTTTGACTTAAAGTCCAGGTCACAGTACTTTGTTGATCAGGTTAGGATTGAGCGAGGTTACTCCTCAGAAAACGCAGGATTCTGTTTAGGAAGGACTGAGTTATTTCCTGAAAAAACTCAGACTTATCCAATCCTGTAATCCTGCTAGTTCAGAACAGGATGTCATAACATCTGTTATGACATCTGAGAAAACCTGTCTACTGATTAGCTAAATGTGATCATTTTGCAAACATGCTCAGATACACACTTATGAACATCAGTATTTGAGTTACAATATTTTTCTGCATATGTACCTAAAGAGTTAGTACAACCTTAACTAGAATGTTATGACATCAGTCATGACATTCACACATACACTTGGAATTTACCAAAAATACAAGCCAATACCTAAACACCTACAGATAGACTTGTCATTATGGAAGGTAGTTCGTTGTTGTGATTTTGTTACTCCAATGGATGGTAGCCTTGTCATTATGGAATGTAGTTCATTGTTGAGATTTTGCTACTCTAATGGACGGTATCCTTGTCATTACGGAAGGTAGTTTGTTGTTGGGATTTTGTTAATCAAATGGATGGTAGCCTTGTCACTATGGAAGGTAGTTTGTTGTTGAGATTTTGTTACTGCAATGGATGGTAGCCTTGTCATTATGGAAGGTATTTCGTTGTTGAGATTTTGTTACTCCATTGGATGGTAGCCTTATCATTATGGAAGGTAAATTGTTGTTGAGATTTTGTTACTCCAATGGATGGTAGCATTGTCATTACGGAAGGTAGTTCGTTGTTGAGATTTTGTTACTCTAATGAGTGGTAGCCATGCTATTATGGAAGGTAGTTCATTGTTGGGATTTTGTTACTCTAATGGATGGTAGCCTTGTAATTACGGAAGGTAGTTCGTTGTTGACATTTTGTTACTCCAATGGATGGTAGCGTTGTCCTTAAGGAAGGTAGTTCGTTGTTGACATTTTGTTACATCTTTGGATGGTAGCCTTGTCATTACAGAAGGTAGTTCGTTAGTGGGATTTTGTTACTCTAATGGATGGTAGCCTTGTCATTACGGAAGCTAGTTCGTTGTTGAGATTTTGTTACTCCATTGGATGGTAGCCTTGTCATTATGGAAGGTAAATCGTTGTTGACATTTTGTTACTCCAATGGATGGTAGCAATGTCCTTAAGGAAGGTAGTTCGTTGTTGAAATTTTATTACTCCATTGGATGGTAGCCTTGTCATTACGGAAGGTAGTTTGTTAGTGGGATTTTGTTACTCTAATGGATGGTAGCCTTGTCATTACGGAAGCTAGTTCGTTGTTGAGATTTTGTTACTCTAATGGATGGTAGCCTTGTCATTATGGAAGGTAGTTCGTTGTTGTGATTTTGTTACTCAAATAGATGGTAGCCTTGTCATTATGGAATGTAGTTTGTTGTTGAGATTTGGTTACTCTAATGGATGGTAGCCTTGTCATTACGAAAGGTAGTTCATTGTTGAGTTTTTGTTACTCTAATAGATGGTAGCCTTGTCATTATGGAAGGTAGTTCGTTGTTGGGATTTTGTTACTCTAATGGATCGAAGCCTTGTCATTATGGAAGGTAGTTCGTTGTTCGGAATTTGTTACTCTTATGGATGGTAGCCTTGTAATTACGGAAGGTAGTTCGTTGTTGACATTTTGTTACTCCAATGGATGGTAGCGTTGTCCTTAAGGAAGGTAGTTCGTTGTTGACATTTTGTTACATCTTTGGATGGTAGCCTTGTCATTACAGAAGGTAGTTCGTTAGTGGGATTTTGTTACTCTAATGGATGGTAGCCTTGTCATTACAGAAGCTAGTTCGTTGTTGAGATTTTGTTACTCCATTGGATGGTAGCCTTGTCATTATGGAAGGTAAATCGTTGTTGACATTTTGTTACTCCAATGGATGGTAGCAATGTCCTTAAGGAAGGTAGTTCGTTGTTGAAATTTTATTACTCCATTGGATGGCAGCCTTGTCATTACGGAAGGTAGTTCGTTAGTGGGATTTTGTTACTCTAATGGATGGTAGCCTTGTCATTACGGAAGCTAGTTCGTTGTTGAGATTTTGTTACTCTAATGGATGGTAGCCTTGTCATTATGGAAGGTAGTTCGTTGTTGTGATTTTGTTACTCAAATAGATGGTAGCCTTGTCATTATGGAATGTAGTTTGTTGTTGAGATTTGGTTACTCTAATGGATGGTAGCCTTGTCATTACGAAAGGTAGTTCATTGTTGAGTTTTTGTTACTCTAATAGATGGTAGCCTTGTCATTATGGAAGGTAGTTCGTTGTTGGGATTTTATTACTCTAATGGATTGAAGCCTTGTCATTATGGAAGGTAGTTCGTTGTTGGGAATTTGTTACTCTTATGGATGGTAGCCTTGTTATTATGGAAGCTAATTCGTTGTTGGGATTTTGTTATTTTAATGGATGGTAGTCTTGTCATTATGGAAGGTTGTTAGTTGTTGAGATTTTGTTACTCCAATGGATGGTAACCTTTTCATTATGGAAGGTAGTTCATTGTTGAGATTTTGTTAGTTCAATGGATCGTAGCCTTGTCAATATGGAAAGTAGCCTTGTCATTATAGAAGGTAGTTCTTTGTTGATATTTTGTTTCTTTAATGGATGGTAGCCTTGTAATAATGGAAGGTAGTTCATTGTTGAGATTTTGTTACTCCATTGTATGGTAGCCTTGTCATTATGGAAGGTAAATTTTTGTTTAGATTTTGTTACTCCAATGGATGGTAGCTATGTCCTTTTGAAAGGTAATTCATTGTTGAGATTTTGTTACTCTATGGATGGTAGCCTTGTCATTACTTAAGGTAGTTCGTTGTTGATATTTTGTTACTCCATTGGATGGTAGCCTTGTCATTATGGAAGGTAAATCGTTGTTGACATTTTATTACTCCAGTGGATGGTAGCGATGTCCTTAAGGAAGGTAGTTCGTTGTTGAGATTTTTTTCCTCCATTGGAAGGTAACCATGTCATTACGGAAGGTAGTTCGTTAGTGGGATTTTGTCACTCTAATGGATGGTAGCCTTGTCATTACGGAAGCTAGTTCGTTGTTGAGATATTGTTACTCCATTGGATGGTAGCCTTGTCATTATGGAAGGTAAATCGTTGTTGACATTTTGTTACTCCAATAGATGGTAGCGATGTCCTTAAGGAAGGAAGTTCATTGTGGAGATTTTGTTACTCTAATGGACGGTATCCTTGTGATTATGGAAGGTAGTTCGTTGTTGGGATTTTGTTACTCAAATGGATGGTAGCCTTGTCACTATGGAAGGTAGTTTGTTGTTGAGATTTTGTTACTGCAATGGATGGTAGCCTTGTCATTATGGACGGTAGTTCGTTGTTGAGATTTTGTTACTCCATTGGATGGTAGCCTTGTCATTATGGAAGGTAAATTGTTGTTGAGATTTTGTTACTCCAATGGATGGTAGCGTTGTCATTACAGAAGGTAGTTCGTTGTTGAGATTTTGTTACTCTAATGGGTGGTAGCCTTGTTATTATGGAAGGTAGTTCATTGTTGGGATTTTGTTACTCTAATGGATGGTAGCCTTGTCATTATGGAAGGTAGTTCGTTGTTGAGATTTTGTTACTCTAATGGATGGTAGCCTTGTCATTACAGAAGGTAGTTCGTCGTTGAGATTTTCTAACTCCATTGGACTGTAGCCTTATCATTATGGTAGGTAAATCGTTGTTGATATTTTGTTATTCCAATGGATGGTAGCGATGTCCTTAAGGAAGGTAGTTCGTTGTTGAGATTTTGTTACATCATTGGATGGTAGCCTTGTCATTACAGAAGGTAGTTCGTTAGTGGGATTTTGTTACTCTAATGCATGGTAGCCTTGTCATTACGTAAGCTAGTTCGTTGTTGAGATTTTGTTACTCCATTGGATGGTAGCCTTGTCATTATGGAAGGTAAATCGTTGTTGACATTTTGTTACTCCAATGGTTGGTAGCGATGTCCTTAAGGAAGGTTGTTCGTTGTTGAAATTTTATTACTCCATTGGATGGTAGCCTTGTCATTACGGAAGGTAGTTCGTTGTTAAGATTTTGTTACTCTAATGGATGGTAGCCTTGTCATTATGGAAGATAGTTCATTGTTTGGATTTTGTAACTCAAATGGATGGTAGCCTTTTCATTATGGAAGGTAGTTCGTTGTTGATATTTTCATACTCCAATGGATGGTAGCCTTGTCATTAAGGATGGTAGTTCGCTGTTGAGAATTTGTTACTCCATTGGATGATAGACTTGTCATTATGGAAGGTAGTTCGTTGTTGTGATTTTGTTACTCGAATGGATGGTAGCCTTGTCATTATGGAATGTAGTTCATTGTTGAGATTTTGTTACTCTAATGGACGGTATCCTTGTCATTACGGAAGGTAGTTTGTTGTTGGGATTTTGTTAATCAAATGGATGGTAGCCTTACACTATGGAAGGTAGTTTGTTGTTGAGATTTCGTTACTGCAATGGATGGTAGCCTTGTCATTATGGAAGGTAGTTCGTTGTTGAGATTTTGTTACTCCATTGGATGGTAGCCTTGTCATTATGGAAGGTAAATTGTTGTTGAGATTTTGTTACTCCAATGGATGGTAGCATTGTCATTACGGAAGGTAGTTCGTTGTTGAGATTTTGTTACTCTAATGAGTGGTAGCCATGCTATTATGGAAGGTAGTTCATTGTTGGGATTTTGTTACTCTAATGGATGGTAGCCTTGTAATTACGGAAGGTAGTTCGTTGTTGACATTTTGTTACTCCAATGGATGGTAGCGTTGTCCTTAAGGAAGGTAGTTCGTTGTTGAGATTTTGTTACATCTTTGGATGGTAGCCTTGTCATTACAGAAGGTAGTTCGTTAGTGGGATTTTGTTACTCTAATTGATGGTAGCCTTGTCATTACGGAAGCTAGTTCGTTGTTGAGATTTTGTTACTCCATTGGATGGTAGCCTTGTCATTATGGAAGGTAAATCGTTGTTGACATTTTGTTACTCCAATGGATGGTAGCAATGTCCTTAAGGAAGGTAGTTCATTGTTGAAATTTTATTACTCCATTGGATGGTAGCCTTGTCATTACGGAAGGTAGTTCGTTAGTGGGATTTTGTTACTCTAAAGGATGGTAGCCTTGTCATTACGGAAGCTAGTTCGTTGTTGAGATTTTGTTACTCTAATGGATGGTAGCCTTGTCATTATGGAAGGTAGTTCGTTGTTGTGATTTTGTTACTAAAATGGATGGTAGCCTTGTCATTATGGAATGTAGTTTGTTGTTGAGATTTGGTTACTCTAATGGATGGTAGCCTTGTCATTACGAAAGGTAGTTCATTGTTGAGTTTTTGTTACTCTAATAGATGGTAGCCTTGTCATTATGGAAGGTAGTTCGTTGTTGGGATTTTGTTACTCTAATGCATTGTAGCCTTGTCATTATGGAAGGTAGTTCGTTGTTGGGAATTTGTTACTCTTATGGATGGTAGCCTTGTTATTATGGAAGCTAATTCGTTGTTGGGATTTTGTTATTTTAATGGATGGTAGTCTTGTCATTATGGAAGGTTGTTAGTTGTTGAGATTTTGTTACTCCAATGGATGGTAACCTTTTCATTATGGAAGGTAGTTCATTGTTGAGATTTTGTTATTTCAATGGATCGTAGCCTTGTCAATATGGAAAGTAGCCTTGTCATTATAGAAGGTAGTTCTTTGTTGATATTTTGTTTCTTTAATGGATGGTAGCCTTGTAATAATGGAATGTAGTTCACTGTTGAGATTTTGTTACTCCATTGTATGGTAGCCTTGTGATTATGGAAGGTAAATTTTTGTTTAGATTTTGTTACTCCAATGGATGGTAGCTATGTCCTTTTGAAAGGTAGTTCATTGTTGAGATTTTGTTACTCTATGGATGGTAGCCTTGTCATTACTTAAGGTAGTTCGTTGTTGATATTTTGTTACTCCATTGGTTGGTAGCCTTGTCATTATGGAAGGTAAATCGTTGTTGACATTTTATTACTCCAGTGGATGGTAGCGATGTCCTTAAGGAAGGTAGTTCGTTGTTGAGATTTTTTTCCTCCATTGGAAGGTAACCATGTCATTACGGAAGGTAGTTCGTTAGTGGGATTTTGTCACTCTAATGGATGGTAGCCTTGTCATTACGGAAGCTAGTTCGTTGTTGAGATATTGTTACTCCATTGGATGGTAGCCTTGTCATTATGGAAGGTAAATCGTTGTTGACATTTTGTTACTCCAATAGATGGTAGCGATGTCCTTAAGGAAGGTAGATCATTGTGGAGATTTTGTTACTCTAATGGACGTTATCCTTGTGATTATGGAAGGTAGTTCGTTGTTGGGATTTTGTTACTCAAATGGATGGTAGCCTTGTCACTATGGAAGGTAGTTTGTTGTTGAGATTTTGTTACTGCAATGGATGGTAGCCTTGTCATTATGGAAGGTAGTTCGTTGTTGAGAGTTTGTTAATCCATTGGATGGTAGCCTTGTCATTATGGAAGGTAAATTGTTGTTGAGATTTTGTTACTCCAATGGATGGTAGCGTTGTCATTACAGAAGGTAGTTCATTGTTGAGATTTTGTTACTCTAATGGGTGGTAGCCTTGTTATTATGGAAGGTTGTTCATTGTTGGGATTTTGTTAATCTAATGGATGGTAGCCTTGTCATTATGGAAGGTAGTTCGTTGTTGAGATTTTGTTACTCTAATGGATGGTAGCCTTGTCATTACAGAAGGTAGTTCGTTGTTGAGATTTTGTTACTCCATTGGACTGTAGCATTATCATTATGGTAGGTAAATCGTTGTTGATATTTTGTTACTCCAATGGATGGTAGCGATGTCCTTAAGGAAGGTAGTTCGTTGTTGAGATTTTGTTACCTCATTGGATGGTAGCCTTGTCATTAGAGAAGGTAGTTCGTTAGTGGGATTTTGTTACTCTAATGCATGGTAGCCTAGTCATTACGTAAGCTAGTTCGTTGTTGAGATTTTGTTACTCCATTGGATGGTAGCCTTGTCATTATGGAAGGTAAATCGTTGTTGACATTTTGTTACTCCAATGGATGGTAGCGATGTCCTTAAGGAAGGTTGTTCGTTGTTGAAATTTTATTACTCCATTGGATGGTAGCCTTGTCATTACGGAAGGTAGTTCGTTGTTGAGATTTTGTTCCTCTAATGGATGGTAGCCTTGTCATTATGGAAGATAGTTCGTTGTTTGGATTTTGTAACTCAAATGGATGGTAGCCTTTTCATTATGGAAGGTAGTTCGTTGTTGATATTTTCATACTCCAATGGATGGTAGCCTTGTCATTAAGGAAGGTAGTTCGCTGTTGAGAATTTGTTACTCCATTGGAAGATAGACTTGTCATTATGGAAGGTAGTTCGTTGTTGTGATTTTTTTACTCGAATGGATGGTAGCCTTGTCATTATGGAATGTAGTTCATTGTTGAGATTTTGTTACTCTAATGGACGATATCCTTGTCATTACGGAAGGTAGTTTGTTGTTGGGATTTTGTTAATCAAATGGATGGTAGCCTTGTCACTATGGAAGGTAGTTTGTTGTTGAGATTTCGTTACTGCAATGGATGGTAGCCTTGTCATTATGGAAGGTAGTTTGTTGTTGAGATTTTGTTACTCCATTGGATGGTAGCCTTGTCATTATGGAAGGTAAATTGTTGTTGAGATTTTGTTACTCCAATGGATGGTAGCATTGTCATTACGGAAGGTAGTTCGTTGTTGAGATTTTGTTACTCTAATGGGTGGTAGCCTTGTTATTATGGAAGGTTGTTCATTGTTGGGATTTTGTTAATCTAATGGATGGTAGCCTTGTCATTATGGAAGGTAGTTCGTTGTTGAGATTTTGTTACTCTAATGGATGGTAGCCTTGTCATTACAGAAGGTAGTTCGTTGTTGAGATTTTGTTACTCCATTGGACTGTAGCATTATCATTATGGTAGGTAAATCGTTGTTGATATTTTGTTACTCCAATGGATGGTAGCGATGTCCTTAAGGAAGGTAGTTCGTTGTTGAGATTTTGTTACCTCATTGGATGGTAGCCTTGTCATTAGAGAAGGTAGTTCGTTAGTGGGATTTTGTTACTCTAATGCATGGTAGCCTAGTCATTACGTAAGCTAGTTCGTTGTTGAGATTTTGTTACTCCATTGGATGGTAGCCTTGTCATTATGGAAGGTAAATCGTTGTTGACATTTTGTTACTCCAATGGATGGTAGCGATGTCCTTAAGGAAGGTTGTTCGTTGTTGAAATTTTATTACTCCATTGGATGGTAGCCTTGTCATTACGGAAGGTAGTTCGTTGTTGAGATTTTGTTCCTCTAATGGATGGTAGCCTTGTCATTATGGAAGATAGTTCGTTGTTTGGATTTTGTAACTCAAATGGATGGTAGCCTTTTCATTATGGAAGGTAGTTCGTTGTTGATATTTTCATACTCCAATGGATGGTAGCCTTGTCATTAAGGAAGGTAGTTCGCTGTTGAGAATTTGTTACTCCATTGGAAGATAGACTTGTCATTATGGAAGGTAGTTCGTTGTTGTGATTTTTTTACTCGAATGGATGGTAGCCTTGTCATTATGGAATGTAGTTCATTGTTGAGATTTTGTTACTCTAATGGACGATATCCTTGTCATTACGGAAGGTAGTTTGTTGTTGGGATTTTGTTAATCAAATGGATGGTAGCCTTGTCACTATGGAAGGTAGTTTGTTGTTGAGATTTCGTTACTGCAATGGATGGTAGCCTTGTCATTATGGAAGGTAGTTTGTTGTTGAGATTTTGTTACTCCATTGGATGGTAGCCTTGTCATTATGGAAGGTAAATTGTTGTTGAGATTTTGTTACTCCAATGGATGGTAGCATTGTCATTACGGAAGGTAGTTCGTTGTTGAGATTTTGTTACTCTAATGAGTGGTAGCCATGCTATTATGGAAGGTAGTTCATTGTTGGGATTTTGTTACTCTAATGGATGGTAGCCTTGTAATTACGGAAGGTAGTTCGTTGTTGACATTTTGTTACTCCAATGGATGGTAGCGTTGTCCTTAAGGAAGGTAGTTCATTGTTGAGATTTTGTTACTTCATTGGATGGTAGCCTTGTCATTATAGAAGGTAGTTCGTTAGTGGGATTTTGTTACTCTAATGGATGGTAGCCTTGTCATTACGGAAGCTAGTTCGTTGTTGAGATTTTGTTACTCCATTGGATGGTAGCCTTGTCATTATGGAAGGTAAATCGTTGTTGACATTTTGTTACTCCATGGATGGTAGCGATGTTCTTAAGGAAGGTAGTTCGTTGTTGAAATTTTATTACTCCATTGGATGGTAGCCTTGTCATTACGGAAGGTAGTTCGTTAGTGGGATTTTGTTACTCTAATGGATGGTAGCCTTGTCATTACGGAAGCTAGTTCGTTGTTGATATTTTGTTACTCTAATGGATGGTAGCCTTGTCATTATGGAAGGTAGTTCGTTGTTGGGATTTTGTTACTGAAATGGATGGTAGCCTTGTCATTACAGAATCTAGTTCTTTGTTGAGATTTTGTTACTCTAATGGATGGTAGCCTTGTCATTATGGAAGGTAGTTCGTTGTTTGGATTTTGTAACTCAAATGGATGGTAGCCTTGTCATTATGGAAGGTAGTTCGTTCTTGATATTTTCATACTCCAATGGACGGTAGCCTTGTCATTGCGGAAGGTAGTTTGTTGTTGAGAATTTGTTACTCCATTGGATGGTAGACTTGTCATTATGGAAGGTAGTTCGTTGTTGTGATTTTGTTACTCGAATGGATGGTAGCCTTGTCATTATGGAATGTAGTTTGTTGTTGAGATTTGGTTACTCTAATGGATGGTAGCCTTGTCGTTACGGAAGGTAGTTCATTGTTGAGTTTTTGTTACTCTAATAGATGGTAGCCTTGTCATTATGGAAGGTAGTTCGTTGTTGGGATTTTGTTACTCCAATGGATTGTAGCCTTGTCATTATGGAAGGTAGTTCGTTGTTGGGAATTTGTTACTCTTATGGTTGGTAGACTTGTTATTATGGAAGCTAATTCGTTGTTGGGATTTTATTATTTTAATGGATTGTAGTCTTGTCATTATGGAAGGTTGTTCGTTGTTGAGATTTTTTTACTCCAATGGATGGTAACCTTGTCATTATGGAAGGTAGTTCATTGTTGAGATTTTGTTAGTTCAATGGATCGTAACCTTGTCAATATGTAAAGTAGTTTGTTGTTGAGATTTTGTTACTCCAATGGATGGTAGCCTTGTCATTATAGACGGTAGTTCGTTGTTGATATTTTGTTACTTTAATGGATGGTAGCCTTGTAATTATGGAAGGTAGTTCGTTGGCTAGATTTTGTTACTCCATTGGATGGTAGCCTTGTCATTACGGAAGGTAGTTCGTTAGTGGGATTTTGTTAATCTAATGGATGGTAGCCTTGTTATTATAGAAGCTAGTTTGTTGTTGAGATTTTGTTACTCTAATGGATGGTAGCCTTGTCATTATGGAACGTAGTTCGTTGTTGGGATTTTGTTACTCAAATGGATTGTAGCCTTTTCATTACGGAATCTAGTTTGTTGTTGAGATTTTGTTACTCTAATGGATGGTAGCCTTTTCATTATGGAAGGTAGTTTGTTGTTTGGATTTTGTTACTCAAATGGATGGCAGCCTTGTCATTATGGACGGTAGTTCGTTGTTGATATTTTCATACTCCAATGGATGGTAGCCTTGTCATTAAGGAAGGTCGTTCCCTGTTGAGAATTTGTTACTCCATTGGATGGTAGACTTGTCATTATGGAAGGTAGTTTGTTGTTGTGGTTTTGTTACTCCAATGGATGGTAGCCTTGTCATTATGGAATGTAGTTTGTTGTTGGGATTTTGTTACTCTAATGGATGGTAGCCTTGTCATTACGGAAGGTAGTTCATTGTTGAGTTTTTGTTACTCTAATAGATGGTAGCCTTGTCATTATGGAAGGTAATTCGTTGTTGGGATTTTGTTACTCTAATGGATGGTAGCCTTTTCATTATGGAAGGTAGTTCATTGTTGGGATTTTGTTACTCTTAAGGATGGTAGCCTTGTCATTATGGAAGCTAATTTGTTGTTGGGATTTTGTTATATAAATGGATGGTAGCCTTGTCATTATCGAAGGTTGTTCGTTGTTGAGATGTGTTTACTCCAATGGATGGTAACCTTGTCATTATAGAAGGCAGTTCATTGTTGAGATTTGGTTAGTTCAATGGATGGTAGCCTTGTCAATATGGAAGGTAGTTCGTTGGTGAGAATTTGTTACTCCATTGGATGGTAGCCTTGTCATTATGGAAGGTAGTTCGTTAGTGGGATTTTGTTACTCTAAAGGATGGTAGTCCTATCATTACGGAAGCTAGTTCGTTGTTGAGATTTTGTTACTCCATTGGATGATATCCTTGTCATTATGGAAGGTAAGTCGTTGTTGACATTTTGTTACTCCAATGAATGGTAGCGATGTCCTTAAGGAAGGAAGTTCGTTGTTGAGATTTTGTTACTCCATTGGATGGTAGCCTTGTCATTATGGAAGGTAAATTGTTGTTGAGATTTAGTTACTCCAATGGATGGTAGCATTGTCATTACGGAAGGTAGTTCGTTGTTGAGATTTTTTTACTCTAATGGGTGGTAGCCTTGTTATTATGGAAGGTAGTTCATTGTTGGGATTTTTTTACATTATTAGATGGTAGCCTTGTCATTATGGAAGGTAGTTCGTTGTTGAGCTTTTGTTACTCCATTGGATGGTAGCCTTGTCATTATGGAAGGTAAATCGTTGTTGATATTTTTTTACTTCAATGGATGGTTGCGATGTCCTTAAGGAAGGCGGTTCGTTGTTAAGATTTTGTTACTCCATTGGATGGTAGCCTTGCCATTATGGAAGGTAGTTCGTTAGTGGGATTTTGTTACTCTAATGGATGGTAGCCTTGTCATTATGGAAGCTAGTTCATTGTTGAGATTTTGTTACACCAGTGGATGGTAGCCTTGTCATTATGGAAGGTAAATTGTTGTTGAGATTTTGTTACTCCAATGGATGGTAGCGTTTTTATTACGGAAGGAAGTTTGTTGTTGAGATTTTGTTACTCAAATGGATGGTAGCCTTGTCATTATGGAAGGTAGTTCGTCGTTGATATTTTCAAACTCCAATGGATTGTAGCCTTATCATTAAGGAAGGTAGTTCGCTCTTGAGAATTTGTTACTCCATTAGATGGTAGACTTGTCATTACGGAAGGTAGTTCGTTGTTGTGATTTTGTTACTCCAATGGATGGTAGCCTTGTCATTATGGAATGTAGTTTGTTGTTGAGATTTTGTTACTCTAATGGATGGTAGCCTTGTCATTACGGAAGGTAGATTATTGTTGAGTTTTTGTTACTCTAATAGATGGTAGCCTTGTCATTATGGAAGGTAGTTCGTTGTTGGGATTTTGTTACTCTTAAGGATGGTAGCCTTGTCATTATCGAAGGTTGTTCGTTGTTGAGATTTTGTTACTCCAATGGATGGTAACCTTGTCATTATGGAAGGTAGTTCATTGTTGAGATTTTGTTAGTTCAATGGATGGTAGCCTTGTCAATATGGAAGGTAGTTCGTTGTTGAGATTTTGTTACTCCAATGGATGGTAGCCTTGTCATTATGAAAGGTAAGTCGTTGTTGAAATTTTGTTACTCCAATGGATGGTAGCGATGTCCTTAAGGAAGGTAGTTTATTGTTGAGATTTTGTTACTCCATTGGATGGTAGCCTTGTCATTATGGAAGGTAAATTGTTGTTGAGATTTTGTTACTCCAATGGATTGTAGTGTTGTCATTACGGAAGGTAGTTCGTTGTTGAGATTTTGTTACTCTAATGGGTGGTAGCCTTGTTATTATAAAAGGTAGTTCATTATTGGGATTTTGCTACATTAATGGATGGTAGCCTTGTCATTATGGAAGCTAGTTCGTTGTTGAGATTTTGTTACTCCATTGGATGGTAGCCTTGTCATTATGGAAGGTAAATCGTTGTTGACATTTTGTTACTCCAATGGATGGTAGCAATGTCCTTAAGGAAGGTAGTTCGTTGTTGAAATTTTATTACTCCATTGGATGGTAGCCTTGTCATTACGGAAGGTAGTTCGTTAGTGGGATTTTGTTACTCTAATGGATGGTAGCCTTGTCATTACAGAAGCTAGTTCGTAGTTGAGATTTTGTTACTCTAATGGATTGTAGGCTTGTCATTATGGAAGGTAGTTCGTTTTTGGGATTTTGTTACTGATATGGATGGTAGCCTTGTCATTACAGAATCTAGTTCTTTGTTGAAATTTTGTTACTCTAATGGATGGTAGCCTTGTCATTATGGAAGGTAGTTCGTTGTTTGGATTTTGTAACTCAAATGAATGGTAGCCTTGTCATTATGGAAGGTAGTTCGTTCTTGATATTTTCATACTCCAATGGATGGTAGCCTTGTCATTAAGGAAGGTAGTTCGCTGTTGAGACTTTGTTACTCCATTGGATGGTAGACTTGTCATTATGGAAGGTAGTTCGTTGTTGTGATTTTGTTACTCGAATGGATGGTAGCCTTGTCATTATGGAATGTACTTTGTTGTTGAGATTTGGTTACTCTAATGGATGGTAGCCTTGTCGTTATGGAAGGTAGTTCATTGTTGAGTTTTTGTTACTCTAATAGATGGTAGCCTTGTCATTATCGAAGGTAGTTCGTTGTTGGGATTTTGTTACTCCAATGGATTGTAGCCTTGTCATTATGGAAGGTAGTTCGTTGTTGGGAATTTGTTACTCTTATGGATGGTAGCCTTGTTATTATGGAAGCTAATTCGTTGTTGGGATTTTGTTATTTTAATGGATGGTAGTCTTGTCATTATGGAAGGTTGTTCATTGTTGAGATTTTGTTACTTGAATGGATGGTAACCTTGTCATTATAGAGGGTAGTTCATTGTTGAGATTTTGTTAGTTCAATGGATCGTAGCCTTGTCAATATGGAAAGTAGTTTGTTGTTGAGATTTTGTTACTCCAATGGATGGTAGCCTTGTCATTATAGACGGTAGTTCGTTGTTGATATTTTGTTACTTTAATGCATGGTAGCCTTGTAATTATGGAAGGTAGTCCATTGTTGAGATTTTGTTACTCCATTGTATGGTAGCCTTGTCATTATGGAAGGTAAATTGTTTTTTAAATTTTGTTACTCCAATGGATGGTAGCTATGTCCTTATGGAAGGTACTTCATTTTTGATATTTTGTCACTCTAATGTATGGTAGCCTTGTCATTACTTAAGGTAGTTCGTTGTTGAGATATTGTTACTCCATTGGATGGTAGCCTTGTCATTATGGAAGGTAAATCGTTGTTGACATTTTGTTACTCCAATGGATGGTAGCGATGTCCTTAAGGAAGGTAGTTCATTGTTAAGATTTTGTTACTCTAATGGACGATATCCTTGTCATTATGGAAGGTTGTTCGTTGTTGGGATTTTGTTACTCAAATGGATGGTAGCCTTGTCATTATGGAAGGTAAATTGTTGTTAAGATTTTGTTACTCCAATGGATGGTAGCCTTGTCATTATGGAAGGTAGTTCGTTAGTGGGATTTTGTTACTCTAATGTATGGTAGCCCTGTCATTACGGAAGCTAGTTCGTTGTTGATATTTTGTTACTCTAATGGATGGTAGCCTTGTCATTATGGAAGGTAGTTCGTTGTTGGGATTTTGTTACTGAAATGGATGGTAGCCTTGTCATTACATAATCTAGTTCTTTGTTGAGATTTTGTTACTCTAATGGATGGTAGCCTTGTCATTATGGAAGGTAGTTCGTTGTTTGGATTTTGTAACTCAAATGGATGGTAGCCTTGTCATTATGGAAGGTAGTTCGTTCTTGATATTTTCATACTCCAATGGATGGTAGCCTTGTCATTGCGGAAAGTAGTTCGTTGTTGAGAATTTGTTACTCCATTGGATGGTAGACTTGTCATTATGGAAGGTAGTTCATTGTTGTGATTTTGTTACTCGAATGGATGGTAGCCTTGTCATTATGGAATGTAGTTTGTTGTTGAGATTTGGTTACTCTAATGGATGGTAGCCTTGTCGTTACGGAAGGTAGTTCATTGTTGAGTTTTTGTTACTCTAATAGATGGTAGCCTTGTCATTATGGAAGGTAGTTCGTTGTTGGGATTTTGTTACTCCAATGGATTGTAGCCTTGTCATTATGGAAGGTAGTTCGTTGTTGGGAATTTGTTACTCTTATGGTTGGTAGACTTGTTATTATGGAAGCTAATTCGTTGTTGGGATTTTGTTATTTTAATGGATTATAGTCTTGTCATTATGGAAGGTTGTTCGTTGTTGAGATTTTTTTACTCCAATGGATGGTAACCTTGTCATTATGGAAGGCAGTTCATTGTTGAGATTTTGTTAGTTCAATGGATGGTAGCCTTGTCAATATCGAAGGTAGTTCGTTGGTGAGAATTTGTTACTCCATTGGATGGTAGCCTTGTCATTACGGAAGGTAGTTCGTTAGTGGGATTTTGTTACTCTAAAGGATGGTAGCCCTGTCATTACGGAAGCTAGTTCGTTGTTGAGATTTTGTTACTCCATTGGATGATAGCCTTGTCATTATGGAAGGTAAGTCGTTGTTGACATTTTGTTACTCCAATGAATGGTAGCGATGTCCTTAAGGAAGGAAGTTCGTTGTTGAGATTTTGTTACTCCATTGGATGGCAGCCTTGTCATTATGGAAGGTAAATTGTTGTTGAGATTTAGTTACTCCAATGGATGGTAGCATTGTCATTACGGAAGGTAGTTCGTTGCTGAGATTTTTTTACTCTAATGGGTGGTAGCCTTGTTATTATGGAAGGTAGTTCATTGTTGGGATTTTTTTACATTATTAGATGGTAGCCTTGTCATTATGGAAGGTAGTTCGTTGTTGAGCTTTTGTTACTCTAATGGATGTTAGCCTTGTCATTACGGAAGGTACTTTGTTGTTGAGATTTTGTTACTCCATTGGATGGTAGCCTTGTCATTATGGAAGGTAAATCGTTGTTGATATTTTTTTACTTCAATGGATGGTTGCGATGTCATTAAGGAAGGTGGTTCGTTGTTGATATTTTTTTACTCCATTGGATGGTAGCCTTGCCATTACGGAAGGTAGTTCGTTAGTGGGATTTTGTTACTCTAATGGATGGTAGCCTTGTCATTATGGAAGCTAGTTCATTGTTGAGATTTTGTTACTCCATTGGATGGTAGCCTTGTCATTATGGAAGGTAAATTGTTGTTGAGATTTTGTTACTCCAATGGATGGTAGCGTTGTCATTACGGAAGGAAGTTTGTTGTTGAGATTTTGTTAATCTAATGGGTGGTAGCCTTATTATTATGGAAGGTAGTTCGTTGTTAGGATTTTTTTACTCAAATGGATGGTAGCCTTGTCATTATGGAAGGTAGTTCGTCGTTGATATTTTCAAACTCCAATGGATGGTAGCCTTATCATTAAGGTAGTTCGCTGTTGAGAATTTGTTACTCCATTAGATGGTAGACTTGTCATTACGGAAGGTAGTTCGTTGTTGTGATTTTGTTACTCCAATGGATGGTAGCCTTGTCATTATGGAATGTAGTTTGTTGTTAAGATTTTGTTACTCTAATGGATGGTTGCCTTGTCATTACGGAAGGAAGATTATTGTTGAGTTTTTGTTACTCTAATAGATGGTAGCCTTGTCATCATGGAAGGTAGTTTGTTGTTGGGATTTTGTTACTCCAATGGATTGTAGCCTTGTCATTATGGAAGGTAGTTCGTTGTTGGGAATTTGTTACTCTTATGGTTGGTAGACTTGTTATTATGGAAGCTAATTCATTGTTGGGATTTTGTTATTTTAATGGATTGTAGTCTTGTCATTATGGAAGGTTGTTCGTTGTTGAGATTTTTTTACTCCAATGGATGGTAACCTTGTCATTATGGAAGGTAGTTCATTGTTGAGATTTTGTTAGTTCAATGGATCGTAACCTTGTCAATATGTAAAGTAGTTTGTTGTTGAGATTTTGTTACTCCAATGGATGGTAGCCTTGTCATTATAGACGGTAGTTCGTTGTTGATATTTTGTTACTTTAATGGATGGTAGCCTTGTAATTATGGAAGGTAGTTCGTTGGCTAGATTTTGTTACTCCATTGGATGGTAGCCTTGTCATTACGGAAGGTAGTTCGTTAGTGGGATTTTGTTAATCTAATGGATGGTAGCCTTGTCATTATAGAAGCTAGTTTGTTGTTGAGATTTTGTTACTCTAATGGATGGTAGCCTTGTCATTATGGAACGTAGTTCGTTGTTGGGATTTTGTTACTGAAATGGATGGTAGCCTTGTCATTACATAATCTAGTTCTTTGTTGAGATTTTGTTACTCTAATGGATGGTAGCCTTGTCATTATGGAAGGTAGTTCGTTGTTTGGATTTTGTAACTCAAATGGATGGTAGCCTTGTCATTATGGAAGGTAGTTCGTTCTTGATATTTTCATACTCCAATGGATGGTAGCCTTGTCATTGCGGAAAGTAGTTCGTTGTTGAGAATTTGTTACTCCATTGGATGGTAGACTTGTCATTATGGAAGGTAGTTCATTGTTGTGATTTTGTTACTCGAATGGATGGTAGCCTTGTCATTATGGAATGTAGTTTGTTGTTGAGATTTGGTTACTCTAATGGATGGTAGCCTTGTCGTTACGGAAGGTAGTTCATTGTTGAGTTTTTGTTACTCTAATAGATGGTAGCCTTGTCATTATGGAAGGTAGTTCGTTGTTGGGATTTTGTTACTCCAATGGATTGTAGCCTTGTCATTATGGAAGGTAGTTCGTTGTTGGGAATTTGTTACTCTTATGGTTGGTAGACTTGTTATTATGGAAGCTAATTCGTTGTTGGGATTTTGTTATTTTAATGGATTATAGTCTTGTCATTATGGAAGGTTGTTCGTTGTTGAGATTTTTTTACTCCAATGGATGGTAACCTTGTCATTATGGAAGGCAGTTCATTGTTGAGATTTTGTTAGTTCAATGGATGGTAGCCTTGTCAATATCGAAGGTAGTTCGTTGGTGAGAATTTGTTACTCCATTGGATGGTAGCCTTGTCATTACGGAAGGTAGTTCGTTAGTGGGATTTTGTTACTCTAAAGGATGGTAGCCCTGTCATTACGGAAGCTAGTTCGTTGTTGAGATTTTGTTACTCCATTGGATGATAGCCTTGTCATTATGGAAGGTAAGTCGTTGTTGACATTTTGTTACTCCAATGAATGGTAGCGATGTCCTTAAGGAAGGAAGTTCGTTGTTGAGATTTTGTTACTCCATTGGATGGCAGCCTTGTCATTATGGAAGGTAAATTGTTGTTGAGATTTAGTTACTCCAATGGATGGTAGCATTGTCATTACGGAAGGTAGTTCGTTGCTGAGATTTTTTTACTCTAATGGGTGGTAGCCTTGTTATTATGGAAGGTAGTTCATTGTTGGGATTTTTTTACATTATTAGATGGTAGCCTTTTCATTACGGAATCTAGTTCGTTGTTGAGCTTTTGTTACTCTAATGGATGTTAGCCTTGTCATTACGGAAGGTAGTTCGTTGTTGAGATTTTGTTACTCCATTGGATGGTAGCCTTGTCATTATGGAAGGTAAATCGTTGTTGATATTTTTTTACTTCAATGGATGGTTGCGATGTCATTAAGGAAGGTGGTTCGTTGTTGATATTTTTTTACTCCATTGGATGGTAGCCTTGCCATTACGGAAGGTAGTTCGTTAGTGGGATTTTGTTACTCTAATGGATGGTAGCCTTGTCATTATGGAAGCTAGTTCATTGTTGAGATTTTGTTACTCCATTGGATGGTAGCCTTGTCATTATGGAAGGTAAATTGTTGTTGAGATTTTGTTACTCCAATGGATGGTAGCGTTGTCATTACGGAAGGAAGTTTGTTGTTGAGATTTTGTTAATCTAATGGGTGGTAGCCTTATTATTATGGAAGGTAGTTCGTTGTTAGGATTTTTTTACTCAAATGGATGGTAGCCTTGTCATTATGGAAGGTAGTTCGTCGTTGATATTTTCAAACTCCAATGGATGGTAGCCTTATCATTAAGGTAGTTCGCTGTTGAGAATTTGTTACTCCATTAGATGGTAGACTTGTCATTACGGAAGGTAGTTCGTTGTTGTGATTTTGTTACTCCAATTGATGGTAGCCTTGTCATTATGGAATGTAGTTTGTTGTTAAGATTTTGTTACTCTAATGGATGGTTGCCTTGTCATTACGGAAGGAAGATTATTGTTGAGTTTTTGTTACTCTAATAGATGGTAGCCTTGTCATTATGGAAGGTAGTTCGTTGTTGGGATTTTGTTACTCCAATGGATTGTAGCCTTGTCATTATGGAAGGTAGTTCGTTGTTGGGAATTTGTTACTCTTATGGTTGGTAGACTTGTTATTATGGAAGCTAATTCGTTGTTGGGATTTTGTTATTTTAATGGATTGTAGTCTTGTCATTATGGAAGGTTGTTCGTTGTTGAGATTTTTTTACTCCAATGGATGGTAACCTTGTCATTATGGAAGGTAGTTCATTGTTGAGATTTTGTTAGTTCAATGGATCGTAACCTTGTCAATATGTAAAGTAGTTTGTTGTTGAGATTTTGTTACTCCAATGGATGGTAGCCTTGTCATTATAGACGGTAGTTCGTTGTTGATATTTTGTTACTTTAATGGATGGTAGCCTTGTAATTATGGAAGGTAGTTCGTTGGCTAGATTTTGTTACTCCATTGGATGGTAGCCTTGTCATTACGGAAGGTAGTTCGTTAGTGGGATTTTGTTAATCTAATGGATGGTAGCCTTGTCATTATAGAAGCTAGTTTGTTGTTGAGATTTTGTTACTCTAATGGATGGTAGCCTTGTCATTATGGAACGTAGTTCGTTGTTGGGATTTTGTTACTCAAATGGATTGTAGCCTTTTCATTACGGAATCTAGTTTGTTGTTGAGATTTTGTTACTCTAATGGATGGTAGCCCTGTCATTATGGAAGGTAGTTTGTTGTTTGGATTTTGTTACTCAAATGGATGGTAGCCTTGTCATTATGGACGGTAGTTCATTGTTGATATTTTCATACTCCAATGGATGGTAGCCTTGTCATTATGGAAGGTAGTTCGTTGTTGTGGTTTCGTTACTCCAATGGATGGTAGCCTTGTCATTATGGAATGTAGTTTGTTGTTGGGATTTGGTTACTCTAATGGATGGTAGCCTTGTCATTACGGAAGGTAGTTCATTGTTGAGTTTTTGTTACTCTAATAGATGGTAGCCTTGTCATTATGGAAGGTAATTCGTTGTTGGGATTTTGTTACTCTAATGGATGGTAGCCTTTTCATTATGGAAGGTAGTTCGTTGTTTGGATTTTGTTACTCTTAAGGATGGTAGCCTTGTCATTATGGAAGCTAATTTGTTGTTGGGATTTTGTTATTTAAATGGATGGTAGCCTTGTCATTATCGAAGGTTGTTTGTTGTTGAGATGTGTTTACTCCAATGGATGGTAACCTTGTCATTATAGAAGGCAGTTCATTGTTGAGATTTGGTTAGTTCAATGGATGGTAGCCTTGTCAATATGGAAGGTAGTTCGTTGGTGAGAATTTGTTACTCCATTGGATGGTAGCCTTGTCATTACGGAAGGTAGTTCGTTAGTGGGATTTTGTTACTCTAAAGGATGGTAGCCCTGTCATTACGGAAGCTAGTTCATTGTTGAGATTTTGTTACTCCATTGGATGATAGCTTTGTCATTATGGAAGGTAAGTCGTTGTTGACATTTTGTTACTCCAATGAATGGTAGCGATGTCCTTAAGGAAGGAAGTTAGTTGTTGAGATTTTGTTACTCCATTGGATGGTAGCCTTGTCATTATGGAAGGTAAATTGTTGTTGAGATTTAGTTACTCCAATGGATGGTAGCATTGTCATTACGGAAGGTAGTTCGTTGTTGAGATTTTTTTACTCTAATGGGTGGTAGCCTTGTTATTATGGAAGGTAGTTCATTGTTGGGATTTTTTTACATTATTAGATGGTAGCCTTGTCATTATGGAAGGTAGTTCGTTGTTGAGCTTTTGTTACTCTAATGGATGTTAGCCTTGTCATTACGGAAGGTAGTTCGTTGTTGAGATTTTGTTACTCCATTGGATGGTAGTCTTGTCATTATGGAAGGTAAATCGTTGTTGATATTTTTTTACTTCAATGGATGGTTGCGATGTCCTTAAGGAAGGTGGTTCATTATTGAGTTTTATTACTCCATTGGATGGTAGCCTTGCCATTACGGAAGGTAGTTCGTTAGTGGGATTTTGTTACTCTAATAGACGGTAGCCTTGTCATTATGGAAGCTAGTTCATTGTTGAGATTTTGTTACTCCATTGGATGGTAGCCTTGTCATTATGGAAGGTAAATTGTTGTTGAGATTTTGTTACTCCAATGGATGGTAGCGTTGTCATTACGGAAGGAAGTTTGTTGTTGAGATTTTGTTAATCTAATGGGTGGTAGCCTTATTATTATGGAAGGTAGTTCGTTGTAAGGATTTTTTTACTCAAATGGAAGGTAGCCTTGTCATTATGGAAGGTAGTTCGTCGTTGATATTTTCAAACTCCAATGGATGGTAGCCTTATCATTAAGGAAGGTAGTTCGCTGTTGAGAATTTGTTACTCCATTAGATGGTAGACTTGTCATTACGGAAGGTAGTTCGTTGTTGTGATTTTGTTACTCCAATGGATGGTAGCCTTGTCATTATGGAATGTAGTTTGTTGTTGAGATTTTGTTACTCTAATGGATGGATGCCTTGTCATTACAGAAGGAAGATTATTGTTGAGTTTTTGTTACTCTAATAGATGGTAGCCTTGTCATTATGGAAGGTAGTTCGTTGTTGGGATTTTGTTACTCTTAAGGATGGTAGCCTTGTCATTATCGAAGGTTGTTCGTTGTTGAGATTTTGTTACTCCAATGGATGGTAACCTTGTCATTATGGAAGGTAGTTCATTGTTGGGATTTTGTTAGTTTAATGGATGGTAGCCTTGTCAATATGGAAGGTAGTTCGTTGTTGAGATTTTGTTACTCCAATGGATGGTAGCCTTGTCACTATGAAAGGTAAGTCGTTGTTGAAATTTTGTTACTCCAATGGATGGTAGCGATGTCCTTAAGGAAGGTAGTTTGTTATTGAGATTTTGTTACTCCATTGGATGGTAGCCTTGTCATTATGGAAGGGAAATTGTTGTTGAGATTTTGTTACTCCAATGGATGGTAGTGTTGTCATTACGGAAGGTAGTTCGTTGTTGATATTTTTTTACTCTAATGGGTGGTAGCCTTGTTATTATAAAAGGTAGTTCATTATTGGGATTTTGCTACATTAATGGATGGTAGCCTTGTCATTATAGAAGGTAGTTCATTGTTGAGCTTTTGTTACTCTAATAGATGGTAGCCTTGTCATTACGGATGGTAGTTCATTAGTGGAATTTTGTTACTCCAATGGATGGTAGCCTTGTCAATACGAAAGCTAGTTCATTGTTGAGATTTTGTTACTCCATTGGATGGTAGCCTTGTCATTATGGAAGGTAGTTCATTGTTGAGATTTTGTTAGTCCATTGGATGGTAGCGATGTCCTTAAGGAAGGTAGTTCGTTGTTGAGATTTTGTTACTCCATTGGATGGTAGCTTTGTCATTACGGAAGGTAGTTCGTTAGTGGGATTTTGTTACTCTAATGGATTGTAGCCTTGTCATTACGGAAGCTAGTTAAGTGTTGAGATTTTCTTACTCTAATGGATGGTAGCCTTGTCATTATGATAGGAAGTTCATTGTTGGAATTTTGTTACTCAAATGGATGGTAGCCTTGTCATTACGGAATCTAGTTCGTTGTTGAGATTTTGTTACTCTAATTGTTAGTAGCCTTGTCATTATGGAAGGTAGTTCGTTGTTGATATTTTCATACTCCAATGGATGGTAGCCTTGTCATTAAGGAAGGTAGTTTGCTGTTGAGAATTTGATACTCCATTGGATGGTAGACTTTTCATTATGGAAGGTAGTTCATTGTTGTGATTTTGTTACTCTAATGGATGGTAGCCTTGTCATTATGGAATGTAGTTTGTTGTTGAGATTTGGTTACTCTAATGGATGGTAGCCTTGTCATTACGGAAGGTAGTTCATTGTTGAGTTTTTGTTACTCCAATAGATGGTAGCCTTGTCATTATGGAAGGTAGTTCATTTTTGGGATTTTGTTACTCTAATGGATGGTAGCCTTGTCATTATGGAAGGTAGTTCGTTGTTGGGATTTTGTTGCTCTTATGGATGGTAGCCTTGTCATTATGGAAGCTAATTCGTTGTTGGGATTTTGTTATTTTTATGGATGGTAGCCTTGTCATTATGGAAGGTTGTTCATTCTTGAGATTTTGTTACTCGAATGGATGGTAACCTTGTCATTATGGAAGGTAGTTCATTGTTGAGATTTTGTTAGTTCAATGGATGGTAGCCTTGTCAATATGGAAGGTAGTTCGTTGTTGAGATTTTGTTACTCCAATGGATGGTAACCTTGTCATTATGGAAGGTAGTTCATTGTTGATATTTTGTTAATTTAATGGATGGTAGCCTTGTAATTATGGAAGGTTGTTCATTGATGAGATTTTGTTACTCCATTGTATGGTAGCCTTGTCATTATGGAAGGTAAATTGTTGTTGAGATTTTGTTACTCCAATGGATGGCAGCTATGTCCTTATGGAAGGTAGTTCATTTTTGATATTTTGTGACTCTAATAGATGGTAGCCTTGTCATTACGGAAGGTAAATCGTTGTTGACATTTTGTTACTCCAATGGATGGTAGCAGTGTCCTTAAGGAAGGTAGTTCGTTGTTGAGATTTTGTTACTCTAATGGACGGTAGCCTTGTCATTATGGAAGGTAGTTCGTTGTTGGGATTTTGTTACTCAAATGGATGGTAGCCTTGTCATTATGTAAGGTGGTTTATTGTTGAGATTTTGTTACTCCATTCGATGGTAGCCTTGTCATTATGGAAGGTAAATTGTTGTTGAGATTTTGTTATTGCAATGGGTGGTAGCCTTGTCATTATGGAAAGTAGTTCATTGTTAAGATTTTGTTACTCCATTGGATGGTAGCCCTGTCATTATGGAAGGTAAATTGTTGTTGAGATTTTGTTACTCCAATGGATGGTACCGTTGTCATTACGAAAGGTAGTTCGTTGTTGAGATATTGTTATTCTAATGGGTGGTAGCCTTGTTATTACGGAAGGTAGTTCATTGTTGGGATTTGGTTAATCTAATGAATGGTAGCCTTGTCATTATGGAAGGTAGTTCATTGTTGAGATTTTGTTACTCCAGTGGATGGTATCCTTGTCATTAAGCAAGGTAAATCGTTGTTGTCATTTTGTTACTCCAATGGATGGTACCGATGTCCTTAAGGAAGGTAGTTCGTTGTTAGGATTTTGTTACTCCATTGGATGGTAGCCTTGTCATTACGGAAGGTAGTTCGTTTGTGGGATTTTGTTACTCTAATGGATGGTAGCCTTGTCATTACGGAAGGTAGGTCGTTGTTTACATTTTGTTACTCCAATGGATGGTAGCGGTGTCCTTAAGGAAGGTAGTTCGTTGTTGAGATTTTGTTACTCTAATGGACGGTAGCCTTGTCATTATGGAAGGTAGTTCGTTGTTGGGATTTTATTACTCAAATGGATGGTAGCCTTGTCATTATGGAAGGTGGTTTGTTGTTGAGATTTTGTTACTGCAATGGATGGTAGTCTTGTCATTATGGAAAGTAGTTCGTTGTTGAGATTTTGTTACTCCATTCGATGGTAGCCTTGTCATTATGGAAGGTAAATTGTTGTTGAGATTTTTTTACTCCAATGGATTGTACCGTTGTCATTAAGAAAGGTAGTTCGTTGTTGAGATTTTGTTACTCTAATGGGTGGTAGCCTTGTTATTAGGGAAGGTAGTTCATTGGTGGGATTTTGTTACTCTAATGGATGGTAGCCTTGTCATTACGGAAGGTAGTTCGTTAGTGGGATTTTGTTACTCTAATGGATGGTAGCTTTGTCATTACGGAAGCTAGTTCGTTGTTTAGATTTTCTTACTCCATTGGATGGTAGCCTTGTCATTATGGAAGGTAAATCGTTGTTGACATTTTGTTACTCCAATGGATGGTAGCGGTGTCCTTAAGGAAGGTAGTTCGTTGTTGAGATTTTGTTACTCTAATGGACGGTAGCCTAGTCGTTATAGAAGGTAGTTCGTTGTTGGGATTTTGTTACTCAAATGGATGGTAGCCTTGTCATTAGGGAAGGTAGTTCGTTGTTGAGATTTTGTTACTGCAATGGATGGTAGCCTTGTCATTATGGAAAGTAGTTTGTTGTTGAGATTTTGTTACTCCATTGGATGGTAGCCTTGTCATTGTGGAAGGTAAATTGTTGTTGAGATTTTGTTACTCCAATGGATGGTACCGTTGTCATTACGAAAGGTAGTTCGTTGTTGAGATTTTGTTACTCTAATGGGTGGTAGCCTTGTTATTAGGGAAGGTAGTTCATTGTTGGGATTTTGTTACTCTAATGGATGGTAGCCTTGACATTTTGGAAGGTAGTTCGTTGTTGAGATTTTGTTACTCTAATGGATGGTAGCCTTGTCATTACGGAAGGTAGTTCGTTGTTGAGATTTTGTTACTCCATTGGATGGTAGCCTTGTCATTATGGAAGGTAAATCGTTGTTGTCATTTTGTTACTACAATGGATGGTAGCGATTTCCTTAAGGAAGGTAGTTTGTTGTTAGGATTTTGTTACTCCATTGGATGGTAGCCTTGTCATTACGGAAGGTAGTTCGTTAGTGGGATTTTGTTACTCTAATGGATGATTGCCTTGTCATTACGAAAGCTAGTTCGTTGCTTAGATTTTGTTACTCCATTGGATGGTAGTCTTGTCATTATGGAAGGTAAATCGTTGTTGACATATTGTTCCTCCAATGGATGGTAGCGGTGTCCTTAAGGAAGGTAGTTCGTTGTTGAGATTTTGTTACTCTAATGGGCGGTAGCCTTGTTATTATGGAAGGTAGTTTTTTGTTGGGATTTTGTTACTAAAATGGATGGTAGCCTTGTCATACTGGAAGGTAGTTTATTGTTGAGATTTTGTTACTGCAATGGATGGTAGCCTTGTCATTATGGAAAGTAGTTCATTGTTGAGATTTTGTTACTCCATTGGATGATAGCCTGGTCATTATGGAAGGTAAATTGTTGTTGAGATTTTGTTAATCCAATGGATGGTACCGATGTCTTTACGAAAGGTAGTTCGTTGTTGAGATTTTGTTACTCTAATGGGTGGTAGCCTTGTTATTAGGGAAGGTAGTTCATTGTTGGGATTTTGTTACTCTAATGAATGGTAGCCTTGTCGTTATGGAAGGTAGTTCATTATTGAGATTTTGTTACTCTAATGGATGGTACCCTTGTCATTACGGAAGGTAGTTCATTTATTAGATTTTTTCCTCCATTGGATGGTAGCCTTGTCATTATGGAAGGTAAATCGTTGTTGTCATTTTGTTACTTCAATGGATGGTAGCGATTTCCTTAAGGAAGGTAGTTTGTTGTTAGGATTTTGTTACTCCATTGGATGGTAGCCTTGTCATTACGGAAGGTAGTTCGTTAGTGGGATTTTGTTACTCTAATGGATGATTGCCTTGTCATTACGAAAGCTAGTTCGTTGCTTAGATTTTGTTACTCCATTGGATGGTAGTCTTGTCATTATGGAAGGTAAATCGTTGTTGACATTTTGTTCCTCCAATGGATGGTAGCGGTGTCCTTAATGAAGGTAGTTCGTTGTTGAGATTTTGTTACTCTAATGGACGGTAGCCTTGTTATTATGGAAGGTAGTTTTTTGTTGGGATTTTATTACTTAAATGGATGGTAGCCTTGTCATATTGGAAGGTAGTTTATTGTTGAGATTTTGTTACTGCAATGGATGGTAGCCTTGTCATTATGGAAAGTAGTTCATTGTTGAGATTTTGTTACTCCATTGGATGATAGCCTGGTCATTATGGAAGGTAAATTGTTGTTGAGATTTTGTTAATCCAATGGATGGTACCATTGTCTTTACGAAAGGTAGTTCGTTGTTGAGATTTTGTTACTCTAATGGGTGGTAGCCTTGTTATTAGGGAAGGTAGTTCATTGTTGGGATTTTGTTACTCTAATGAATGGTAGCCTTGTCGTTATGGAAGGTAGTTCATTATTGAGATTTTGTTACTCTAATGGATGGTAGCCTTGTCATTACGGAAGTTAGTTAATTTATTAGATTTTTTTACTCCATTGGATGGTAGCCTTGTCATTATGGAAGGTAAATCGTTGTTGTCATTTTGTTACTTCAATGGATGGTAGCGATTTCCTTAAGGAAGGTAGTTTGTTGTTAGGATTTTGTTACTCCATTGGATGGTAGCCTTGTCATTACGGAAGGTAGTTCGTTAGTGGGATTTTGTTACTCTAATGGATGATTGCCTTGTCATTATGAAAGCTAGTTCGTTGTTTAGATTTTGTTACTCCATTGGATGGTAGTCTTGTCATTATGGAAGGTAAATCGTTGTTGACATTTTGTTCCTCCAATGGATGGTAGCGGTGGCCTTAAGGAAGGTAGTTCGTTGTTGAGATTTTGTTACTCTAATGGACGGTAGCCTTGTTATTATGGAAGGTAGTTTTTTGTTGGGATTTTGTTACTTAAATGGATGGTAGCCTTGTCATATTGGAATGTAGTTTATTGTTGAGATTTTGTTACTGCAATGGATGGTAGCCTTGTTATTATGGAAAGTAGTTCATTGTTGAGATTTTGTTACTCCATTGGATGATAGCCTGGTCATTATGGAAGGTAAATTGTTGTTGAGATTTTGTTAATCCAATGGATGGTACCGTTGTCTTTACGAAAGGTAGTTCGTTGTTGAGATTTTGTTACGCTAATGGGTGGTAGCCTTGTTATTAAGGAAGGTAGTTCATTGTTGGGATTTTGTTACTCTAATGAATGGTAGCCTTGTCATTACAGAAGGTAGTTCATTGTTTAGATTTTGTTACTCCATTGGATGGTAGCCTTGTCATTATGGAAGGTAAATCGTTGTTGACATTTTGTTACTCCAATGGATGGTAGCGGTGTCCTTAAGGAAGGTAGTTCGTTGTTGAGATTTTGTTACTCCAATGGACGGTAGCATAGTCATTATGGAAGGTAGTTCGTTGTTGGGATTTTGTTACTCAAATGGATGGTAGCCTTGTCATTATGGAAGGTAGTTCGTTGTTGAGATTTTGTTACTGCAATGGATGGTGGCCTTGTCATTATGGAAAGTAGTTCTTTGTTGAGATTTTGTTACTCCATTTGATGGTAGCTTTGTCATTATGGAAGGTAAATTGTTGTTGAGATTTTGTTACTCCAATGGATGGTACAGTTGTCATTACGAAAGGTAGTTCGTTGTTGAGATTTTGTTACTCTAATAGGTGGTAGCCTTGTTATTAGGAAAGGTAGTTCATTGTTGGGATTTTGTTACTCTAATGGATGGTAGCCTTTTCATTTTGGAAGGTAGTTCGTTGTTGAGATTTTGTTAATCTAATGGGGTGTAGCCTTGTCATTACGGAAGGTAGTTCGTTGTTGAGATTTTGTTACTCCATTGGATGGTAGCCTTGTCATTATGGAAGGTAAATCGTTGTTGTCATTTTGTTACTCCAATGGATGGTAGCGATGTCCTTAAGGAAGGTAGTTCATTGTTAGGATTTTGTTACTCCATTGGATGGTAGCCTTGTCATTACGGAAGGTAGTTCGTTTGTGGGATTTTGTTACTCTAATGGATGGTAGCCTTGTCATTACGGAAGCTAGTTCGTTGTTTAGATTTTGTTACTCCATTGGATGGTAGTCTTGTCATTATGGAAGGTAAATCGTTGTTGACATTTTGTTACTCCAATGGATGGTAGCGGTGTCCTTAAGGAAGGTAGTTCGTTGTTGAGATTTTGTTACTCTAATGGACGGTAGCCTTGTTATTATGGAAGGTAGTTTTTTGTTGGGATTTTGTTACTCAAATGGATGGTAGCCTTGTCATATTGGAAGGTAGTTCGTTGTTGAGATTTTGTTACTGCAATGGATGGTAGCCTTGTCATTATGGAAAGTAGTTCATTGTTAAGATTTTGTTACTCCATTGGATGATAGCCTGGTCATTATGGAAGGTAAATTGTTGTTGAGATTTTGTTAATCCAATGGATGGTACCGTTGTCATTACGAAAGGTAGTTCGTTGTTGAGATTTTGTTACTCTAATGGGTGGTAGCCTTGTTATTAGGGAAGGTAGTTCGTTGTTGGGATTTTGTTACTCTAATGGATGGTATCCTTGTCATTACGGAAGGTAGTTCGTTGTGTAGATTTTCTTACTCCATTAGATGGTAGCCTTGTCATTATGGAAGGTAAATCGTTGTTGAGATTTTGCTACTCCAATGGATGGTAGCGGTGTCCTTAAGGAAGGTAGTTCGTTGTTGAGACTTTGTTACTCTAATGGACGGTAGCCTAGTCATTATGGAAGGTAGTTCGTTGTTGGGATTTTGTTACTCAAATGGATGGTAGCCTAGTCATTATGGAAGGTAGTTCGTTGTTGGGATTTTGTTACTCAAATGGATGGTAGCCTTGTCATTATGGAAGGTAGTTCATTGTTGAGATTTTGTTACTGCAATGGATGGTAGCCTTGTCATTATGGAAGGTAAATTGTTGTTGAGATTTTGTTACTCTAATGGATGGTACCGTTGTCATTACGAAAGGTAGTTCGTTGTTGAGATTTTGTTACTCTAATGGGTGGTAGCCTTGTTATTAGGGAAGGTAGTTCATTGTTGGGATTTTCTTACTCTAATGGATGGTATCCTTGTCATTTTGGAAGGTAGTTCTTTGTTGAGATTTTGTTACTCTAATGGATAGTAGCCTTGTCATTACGGAAGGTAGTTCGTTGTTGAGATTTTGTTACTCCATTGGATGGTAGCCTTGTCATTATGGAAGGTAAATCGATGTTGTCATTTTATTACTTCAATGGATGGTAGCGATGTCCTTAAGGAAGGTAGTTCGTTGTTAGGATTTTGTTACTCCATTGGATGGTAGCCTTGTCATTACGGAAGGTAGTTCGTTAGTGGAATTTTGTTACTCTAATGGATGGTAGCCTTATCATTACGGGAGCTAGTTCGTTGTTTATATTTCGTTACTCCATTGGATGGTAGTCTTGTCATTATGGAAGGTAAATCGTTGTTGACATTTTGTTACTCCAATGGATGGTAGCGGTGTCCTTAAGGAAGGTAGTTCGTTGTTGAGATTTTGTTACTCTAATGGACGGTAGCCTTGTCATTATGGAAGGTAGTTCGTTGTTGGGATTTTATTACTCAAATGGATGGTAGCCTTGTCATTATGGAAGGTGGTTTGTTGTTGAGATTTTGTTACTGCAATGGATGGTAGTCTTGTCATTATGGAAAGTAGTTCGTTGTTGAGATTTTGTTACTCCATTCGATGGTAGCCTTGTCATTATGGAAGGTAGTTCGTTGTTGAGATTTTGTTACTCTAATGGGTGGTAGCCTTGTTATTAGGGAAGGTAGTTCATTGTTGGGATTTTGTTACTCTAATGGATGGTAGCCTTGTCATTTGGGAAGGTAGTTCATTGTTGAGATTTTGTTACTCTAATGGATAGTAGCCATGTCATTACGGAAGGTAGTTCGTTGTTGAGATTTTGTTACTCCATTGGATGGTAGCCTTGTCATTATGGAAGGTAAATCGATGTTGTCATTTTATTAATTCAATGGATGGTAGCGATGTCCTTAAGGAAGGTAGTTCGTTGTTAGGATTTTGTTACTCCATTGGATGGTAGCCTTGTCATTACGGAAGGTAGTTCGTTAGTGGAATTTTGTTACTCTAATGGATGGTAGCCTTATCATTACGGAAGCTAGTTCGTTGTTTAGATTTTGTTACTCCATTGGATGGTAGTATTGTCATTATGGAAGGTAAATCGTTGTTGACATTTTGTTACTCCAATGGATGGTAGCGGTGTCCTTAAGGAAGGTAGTTCGTTGTTAAGATTTTGTTACTCTAATGGACGGTAGCCTTTTTATTATGGAAGGTAGTTTTTTGTTGGGATTTTGTTACTTAAATGGATGGTAGCCTTGTCATATTGGAAGGTAGTTTGTTGTTGAGATTTTGTTACTGCAATGGATGGTAGCCTTGTCATTATGGAAAGTAGTTCATTGTTCAGATTTTGTTACTCCATTGGATGATAGCCTGGTCATTATGGAAGGTAAATTGTTGTTGAGATTTTTTTGATCCAATGGGTGGTACCGTTGTCATTACGAAAGGTAGTTCGTTGTTGAGATTTTGTTACTCTAATGGGTGGAAACCTTGTTATTAGGGAAGGTAGTTCATTGTTGGGATTTTGTTACTCTAATGAATGGTAGCCTTGTCATTATGGAAGGTAGTTCGTTGTTGAGATTTTGTTACTCTAATGGATGGTAGCCTTGTCATTACGGAAGGTAGTTCGTTGTTGAGATTTTGTTACTCCATTGGATGGTAGCCTTGTCATTATGGAAGGTAAATCGTTGTTGTCATTTTGTTACTCCAATGGATGGTAGCGATGTCCTTAAGAAAGGTAGTTCGTTGTTAGGATTTTGTTACTCCATTAGATGGTAGCCTTGTCATTACGGAAGGTAGTTCGTTAGTGGGATGTTGTTACTCTAATGGATGGTAGCCTTATCATTACGGAAGCTAGTTCGTTGTTTAGATTTTGTTACTCCATTGGATGGTAGTCTTGTCATTATGGAAGGTAAATCGTTGTTGACATTTTGTTACTCCAATGGATGGTAGCGGTGTCCTTAAGGAAGGTAGTTCGTTGTTAAGATTTTGTTACTCTAATGGACGGTAGCCTTTTTATTATGGAAGGTAGTTTTTTGTTGGGATTTTGTTACTCAAATGGATGGTATCCTTGTCATATTGGAAGGTAGTTCGTTGTTGAGATTTTGTTACTGCAATGGATGGTAGCCTTGTCATTATGGAAAGTAGTTCATTGTTGAGATTTTGTTAGTCCATTGGATAATAGCCTGGTCATTATGGAAGGTAAATTGTTGTTGAGATTTTGTTAATCCAATGGGTGGTACGGTTTTCATTACGAAAGGTAGTTCGTTGTTGAGATTTTGTTACTCTAATGGGTGGTAGCCTTGTTATTAGGGAAGGTAGTTCATTGTTGGGATTTTGTTACTCTAATGAATGGTAGCCTTGTCATTACGGAAGGTAGTTCGTTGTTGAGATTTTGTTACTCTAATGGATGGTAGCCTTTTCATTACGGAAGGTAGTTCGTTGTTGAGATTTTGTTACTCCATTGGATGGTAGCCTTTTCATTATGGAAGGTAAATCGTTGTTGTCATTTTGTTACTCCAATGGATGGTAGCGATGTCCTTAAGAAAGGTAGTTCGTTGTTAGGATTTTGTTACTCCATTGGATGGTAGCCTTGTCATTACGGAAGGTAGTTCGTTAGTGGGATGTTGTTACTCTAATGGATGGTAGCCTTATCATTACGGAAGCTAGTTCGTTGTTTAGATTTTGTTACTCCATTGGATGGTAGTCTTGTCATTATGGAAGGTAAATCGTTGTTGACATTTTGTTACTCCAATGGATGGTAGCGGTGTCCTTAAGGAAGGTAGTTCGTTGTTAAGATTTTGTTACTCTAATGGACGGTAGCCTTTTTATTATGGAAGGTAGTTTTTTGTTGGGATTTTGTTACTCAAATGGATGGTAGCCTTGTCATATTGGAAGGTAGTTCGTTGTTGATATTTTGTTACTGCAATGGATGGTAGCCTTGTCATTATGGAAAGTAGTTCATTGTTGAGATTTTGTTACTCCATTGGATGATAGCCTGGTCATTATGGAAGGTAAATTGTTGTTGAGATTTTGTTAATCCAATGGGTGGTACGGTTTTCATTACGAAAGGTAGTTCATTGTTGAGATTTTTTTACTCTAATGGGTGGTAGCCTTGTTATTAGGGAAGGTAGTTCATTGTTGGGATTTTGTTACTCTAATGAATGGTAGCCTTGTCATTACGGAAGGTAGTTCGTTGTTGAGATTTTGTTACTCTAATGGATGGTAGCCTTTTCATTACGGAAGGTAGTTCGTTGTTGAGATTTTGTTACTCCATTGGATGGTATCCTTTTCATTATGGAAGGTAAATCGTTGTTGTCATTTTGTTACTCCAATGGATGGTAGCGATGTCCTTAACAAAGGTAGTTCGTTGTTAGGATTTTGTTACTCCATTAGATGGTAGCCTTGTCATTACGGAAGGTAGTTCGTTAGTGGGATGTTGTTACTCTAATGGATGGTAGCCTTATCATTACGGAAGTTAGTTCGTTGTTTAGATTTTGTTACTCCATTGGATGGTAGTCTTGTCATTATGGAAGGTAAATCGTTGTTGAGATTTTGTTACTCCAATGGATGGTAGCGGTGTCCTTAAGGAAGGTAGTTCGTTGTTAAGATTTTGTTACTCTAATGGACGGTAGCCTTTTTATTATGGAAGGTAGTTTTTTGTTGGGATTTTGTTACTCAAATGGATGGTATCCTTGTCATATTGGAAGGTAGTTCGTTGTTGAGATTTTGTTACTGCAATGGATGGTAGCCTTGTCATTATGGAAAGTAGTTCATTGTTGAGATTTTGTTAGTCCATTGGATAATAGCCTGGTCATTATGGAAGGTAAATTGTTGTTGAGATTTTGTTAATCCAATGGGTGGTACGGTTTTCATTACGAAAGGTAGTTCGTTGTTGAGATTTTGTTACTCTAATGGGTGGTAGCCTTGTTATTAGGGAAGGTAGTTCATTGTTGGGATTTTGTTACTCTAATGAATGGTAGCCTTGTCATTACGGAAGGTAGTTCGTTGTTGAGATTTTGTTACTCTAATGGATGGTAGCCTTTTCATTACGGAAGGTAGTTCGTTGTTGAGATTTTGTTACTCCATTGGATGGTAGCCTTTTCATTATGGAAGGTAAATCGTTGTTGTCATTTTGTTACTCCAATGGATGGTAGCGATGTCCTTAAGAAAGGTAGTTCGTTGTTAGGATTTTGTTACTCCATTGGATGGTAGCCTTGTCATTACGGAAGGTAGTTCGTTAGTGGGATGTTGTTACTCTAATGGATGGTAGCCTTATCATTACGGAAGCTAGTTCGTTGTTTAGATTTTGTTACTCCATTGGATGGTAGTCTTGTCATTATGGAAGGTAAATCGTTGTTGACATTTTGTTACTCCAATGGATGGTAGCGGTGTCCTTAAGGAAGGTAGTTCGTTGTTAAGATTTTGTTACTCTAATGGACGGTAGCCTTTTTATTATGGAAGGTAGTTTTTTGTTGGGATTTTGTTACTCAAATGGATGGTAGCCTTGTCATATTGGAAGGTAGTTCGTTGTTGATATTTTGTTACTGCAATGGATGGTAGCCTTGTCATTATGGAAAGTAGTTCATTGTTGAGATTTTGTTACTCCATTGGATGATAGCCTGGTCATTATGGAAGGTAAATTGTTGTTGAGATTTTGTTAATCCAATGGGTGGTACGGTTTTCATTACGAAAGGTAGTTCATTGTTGAGATTTTTTTACTCTAATGGGTGGTAGCCTTGTTATTAGGGAAGGTAGTTCATTGTTGGGATTTTGTTACTCTAATGAATGGTAGCCTTGTCATTACGGAAGGTAGTTCGTTGTTGAGATTTTGTTACTCTAATGGATGGTAGCCTTTTCATTACGGAAGGTAGTTCGTTGTTGAGATTTTGTTACTCCATTGGATGGTATCCTTTTCATTATGGAAGGTAAATCGTTGTTGTCATTTTGTTACTCCAATGGATGGTAGCGATGTCCTTAAGAAAGGTAGTTCGTTGTTAGGATTTTGTTACTCCATTGGATGGTAGCCTTGTCATTACGGAAGGTAGTTCGTTAGTGGGATGTTGTTACTCTAATGGATGGTAGCCTTATCATTACGGAAGCTAGTTCGTTGTTTAGATTTTGTTACTCCATTGGATGGTAGTCTTGTCATTATGGAAGGTAAATCGTTGTTGACATTTTGTTACTCCAATGGATGGTAGCAGTGTCCTTAAGGAAGGTAGTTCGTTGTTAAGATTTTGTTACACTAATGGATGGTAGCCTTTTTATTATGGAAGGTAGTTTTTTGTTGGGATTTTGTTACTCAAATGGATGGTAGCCTTGTCATATTGGAAGGTAGTTCGTTGTTGAGATTTTGTTACTGCAATGGATGGTAGCCTTGTCATTATGGAAAGTAGTTCATTGTTGAGATTTTGTTACTCTATTGGATGATAGCCTGGTCATTATGGAAAGTAAATTGTTGTTGAGATTTTGTTAATCCAATGGGTGGTACCGTTTTCATTACGAAAGGTAGTTCGTTGTTGAGATTTTGTTACTCTAATGGGTGGTAGCCTTGTTATTAGGGAAGGTAGTTAATTGTTGGGATTTTGTTACTCTAATGAATGGTAGCCTTGTCATTATGGAAGGTAGTTCATTATTGAGATTTTGTTACTCTAATGGATGGTAGCCTTGTCATTATGGAAGGTAGTTCGTTGTTTAGATTTTGTTACTCCATTGGATGGTAGCCTTGTCATTAAGGAAGGTAAATCGTTGTTGACATTTTGTTACTCCAATGGATGGTAGCGATGTCCTTAAGGAAGGTAGTTCGTTGTTGAGATTTTGTTACTCTAATGGACGGTAGCCTAGTCATTATGGAAGGTAGTTCGTTGTTGGGATTTTGTTACTCAAATGGATGGTAGCCTTGTCATTATGGAAGGTAGTTCGTTGTTGAGATTTTGTTACTGCAATGGATGGTAGCCTTGTCATTATGGAAAGTAGTTTGTTGTTGAGATTTTGTTACTCCATTGGATGGTAGCCTTGTCATTATGGAAGGTAAATTGTTGTTGAGATTTTGTTACTCCAATGGATGGTACCGTTGTCATTACGAAAGGTAGTTCGTTGTTGAGATTTTGTTACTCTTATGGGTGGTAGCCTTGTTATTAGGGAAGGTAGTTCATTGTTGGGATTTTGTTACTCTAATGGATGGTAGCCTTGTCATTTTGGAAGGTAGTTCGTTGTTGAGATTTTGTTACTCTAATGGATGGTAGCCTTGTCATTACGGAAGGTAGTTCGTTGTTTAGATTTTGATACTCCATTGGATGGTAGCCTTGTCATTATGGAAGGTAAGTCGTTGTTGTCATTTTGTTACTCCAATGGATGGTAGCGATGTCCTTAAGGAAGGTAGTTTATTGTTAGGATTTTGATACTCCATTGGATGGTAGCCTTGTCATTACGGAAGGTAGTTCGTTAGTGGGATTTTGTTACTCTAATTGATGGTAGCCTTGTCATTATGGAAGGTAGTTCGTTAGTGGGATTTTGTTACTCTAATGGATGGTAGCCTTGTCATTACGGAAGCTAGTTTATTGTGTAGATTTTATTACACCATTTGGATGGTAGCCTTATCATTATGGAAGGTAAATCGTTGTTGACATTTTGTTACTCCAATGGATGGTAGCGGTGTCCTTAAGGAAGGTAGTTCATTGTTGAGATTTTGTTACTCTAATGGACGGTAGCCTAGTCATTACGGAAGGTAGTTTGTTGTTGGGATTATGTTACTCAAATGGATGGTAGCCTTGTCATTATGGAAGGTAGTTCGTTGTTGAGATTTTGTTACTCCATTGGATGGTAGCCTTGTCATTATGGAAGGTAAATTGTTGTTGAGATTTTGTTACTCCAATGGATGGTACCGTTGTCATTACAAAAGGTAGTTAGTTGTTGAGATTTCGTTAGTCTAATGGGTGGTAGCCTTGTTATTAGGGAAGGTAGTTCATTGTTGATATTTTGTTACTCTAATGGATGGTAGCCTTGTCATTACGGAAGGTAGTTCGTTGTTGAGATTTTGTTACTCCATTGGATGGTAGCCTTGTCATTATGGAAGGTAAATCGTTGTTGACATTTTGCTACTCCAATGGATGGTAGCGGTGTCCTTAAGGAAGGTAGTTCATAGTTGAGATTTTGTTACTCTAATGGATGGTAGCCTTGTCATTATGGAAGGTAGTTCCTTGTTGATATTTTGTTACTGCAATGGATAGTAGCCTTGTCATTATGGAAAGTAGTTCGTTGTTGAGACTTTGTTACTCCATTGGATGATAGCCTGGTCATTATGGAAGGTAAATTGTTGTTGAGATTTTGTTAATCCAATGGATGATACCGTTGTCATTACGAAAGGTAGTTTGTTGTTGAGATTTTGTTACTCTAATGGGTGGTAGCCTTGTTATTAGGGAAGGTAGTTCATTGTTGGGATTTTGTTACTCTAATGGATGGTAGCCTTGTCATTTTGGAAGGTAGTTCGTTGTTGAGATTTTGTTACTCTAATGGATGGTAGCCTTGTCATTACGGAAGGTAGTTCGTTATTGAGATTTTGTTACTCCATTGGATGGTAGCCTTGTCATTATGGAAGGTAAATCGTTGTTGTCATTTTGTTACTCCAATGGATGGTAGCGATGTCCTTAAGAAAGGTAGTTCGTTGTTGAGATTTTGTTACTCTAATGGACGGTAGCCTTGTTATTATGGAAGGTAGTTTGTTGTTGGGATTTTGTTACTCAAACGGATGGTAGCCTTGTCATATTGGAAGGTAGTTCGTTGTTGAGATTTTGATATTGCAATGGATGGTAGCCTTGTCATTATGGAAAGTAGTTCATTGTTGAGACTTTGTTACTCCATTGGATGATAGCCTGGTCATTATGGAAGGTAAATTGTTGTTGAGATTTTGTTAATCCAATGGATGGTACCGTTGTCATTACGAAAGGTAGTTCGTTGTTGAGATTTTGTTACTCTAATTGGTGGTAGCCTTGTTATTATGGAAGGTAGTTCATTGTTGGGATTTTGTTACTCTAATGAATGGTAGCCTTGTCATTATGGAAGGTAGTTCGTTATTGATATTTTGTTACTCTAATGGATGGTAGCCTTGTCATTACGAAAGGTAGTTCGTTGTTTAGACTTTGTTACTCCATTAGATGGTAGCCTTGTCATTATGGAAGGTAAATCGTTGTTGTCGTTTTGTTACTCCAATGGATGGTAGCGATGTCCTTAAGGAACATAGTTCGTTGTTAGGATTTTGTTACTCCATTGGATGGTAGCCTTGTCATTACGGAAGGTAGTTCATTAGTGGGATTTTCTTACTCTAATGGATGGTAGCCTTGTCATTACGGAAGGTAGTTCGTTAGTGGGATTTTGTTACTCTAATGGATGGTAGCCTTGTCATTACGGAAGCTAGTTCATTGTTTAGATTTTGTTACACCATTTGGATGGTAGCCTTATAATTATGGAAGGTAAATCGTTGTTGACATTTTGTTACTCCAATGGATGGTAGCGGTGTCCTTATGGAAGGTAGTTCGTTGTTGAGATTTTTTTACTCTAATGGACGGTAGCCTAGTCATTATGGAAGGTAGTTCGTTGTTGGGATTTTGTTACTCAAATGGATGGTAGCCTTGTCATTATGGAAGGTAGTTCGTTGTTGATATTTTGTTACTGCAATGGATGGTAGCCTGGTCATTATTTAAAGTAGTTCGTTGTTGAGATTTTGTTACTCCATTGGATGGTAGACTTGTCATTATGGAAGGTAAATTGTTGTTGAGATTTTGTTACTCCAATGGATGGTACTGTTGTCATTACGAAAGGTAGTTCGTTGTTGAGATTTTGTTACTCTAATGGGTGGTAGCCTTGTTATTAGGGAAGGTAGTTCATTGTTGGGATTTTGTTACTCTAATGGATGGTAGCCTTGTCATTTTGGAAGGTAGTTCGTTGTTGAGATTTTGTTACTCTAATGGATGGTAGCCTTGTCATTACGGAAGGTAGTTCGTTGTTGAGATTTTGTTATCCATTGGATGGTAGCCTTGTCATTATGGAAGGTAAATCGTTGTTGTCATTTTGTTACTCCAATGGATGGTAGCGACGTCCTTAAGAAAGGTAGTTCGTTGTTAGGATTTTGTTACTCCATTGGATGGTAGCCTTGTCATTACGGAAGGTAGTTCGTTAGTGGGATGTTGTTACTCTAATGGATGGTAGCCTTATCATTACGGAAGCTAGTTCGTTGTTCAGATTTTGTTACTCCATTGGATGGTAGTCTTGTCATTATGGAAGGTAAATCGTTGTTGACAATTGGTTACCCCAATGGATGGTAGCGGTGTCCTTAAGGAAGGTAGTTCGTTGTTAAGATTTTGTTACTCTAATGGACGGTAGCCTTTTTATTATGGAAGGTAGTTTTTTGTTGGGATTTTGTTACTCAAATGGATGGTAGCCTTGTCATATTGGAAGGTAGTTCGTTGTTGAGATTTTGTTACTGCAATGGATGGTAGCCTTGTCATTATGGAAAGTAGTTCATTGTTGAGATTTTGTTACTCCATTGGATGATAGCCTGGTCATTATGGAAGGTAAATTGTTGTTGAGATTTTCTTAATCCAATGGGTGGTACCGTTGTCATTACGAAAGGTAGTTCGTTGTTGAGATTTTGTTACTCTAATGGGTGGTAGCCTTGTTATTACGGAAGGTAGTTCGCTGTTGGGATTTTGTTACTCTAATGAATGGTAGCCTTGTCATTATGGAAGGTAGTTTGTTATTGATATTTTGTTACTCTAATGGATGGTAGCCTTGTCATTACGAAAGGTAGTTCGTTGTTTAGACTTTGTTACTCCATTGGATGGTAGCCTTGTCATTATGGAAGGTAAATCGTTGTTGTCGTTTTGTTACTCCAATGGATGGTAGCGATGTCCTTAAGAAAGGTAGTTTGTTGTTAGGATTTTGTTACTCCATTGGATGGTAGCCTTGTCATTATGGAAGGTAGTTCGTTAGTGGGATTTTCTTACTCTAATGGATGGTAGCCTTGTCATTACGGAAGGTAGTTCGTTAGTGGGATTTTGTTACTCTAATGGATGGTAGCCTTGTCATTACGGAAGCTAGTTCATTGTTTAGATTTTGTTACACCATTTGGATGGTAGCCTTATAATTATGGAAGGTAAATCGTTGTTGACATTTTGTTACTCCAATGGATGGTAGCGGTGTCCTTAAGGAAGGTAGTTCGTTGTTGAGATTTTGTTACTCTAATGGACGGTAGCCTAGTCATTATGGAAGGTAGTTTGTTGTTGGGATTTTGTTACTCAAATGGATGGTAGCCTTGTCATTATGGAAGGTAGTTCGTTGTTGATATTTTGTTACTGCAATGGATAGTAGCCTTGTCATTATGGAAAGTAGTTCGTTGTTGAGACTTTGTTACTCCATTGGATGATAGCCTGGTCATTATGGAAGGTAAATTGTTGTTGAGATTTTGTTAATCCAATGGATGGTACCGTTGTCATTACGAAAGGTAGTTCGTTGTTGAGATTTTGTTACTCTAATGGGTGGTAGCCTTGTTATTAGACAAGGTAGTTCATTGTTGGGATTTTGTTACTCTAATGGATGGTAGCCTTGTCATTTTGGAAGGTAGTTCGTTGTTGAGATTTTGTTACTCTAATGGATGGTAGCCTTGTCATTACGGAAGGTAGTTCGTTGTTGAGATTTTGTTACTCCATTGGATGGTAGCCTTGTCATTATGGAAGGTAAATCGTTGTGGTCATTTTGTTACTCCAATGGATGGTAGCGACGTCCTTAAGAAAGGTAGTTCGTTGTTAGGATTTTGTTACTCCATTGGATGGTAGCCTTGTCATTATGGAAGGTAGTTCGTTAGTGGAATTTTGTTACTCTAATGGATGGTAGCCTTGTCATTACGGAACCTAGTTCGTTGTTTAGATTTTGTTACTCCATTGGATGGTAGTCTTGTCATTATGGAAGGTAAATCGTTGTTGACATTTTGTTACTCCAATGGATGGTAGTGGTGTCCTTAAGGAAGGTAGTTCGTTGTTGAGATTTTGTTACTCTAATGGACGGTAGCCTTTTTATTATGGAAGGTAGTTTTTTGTTGGGATTTTGTTACTCAAATGGATGGTAGCCTTATCATTACGGAAGCTAGTTCGTTGTTTAGATTTTGTTACTCCATTGGATGGTAGTCTTGTCATTATGGAAGGTAAATCGTTGTTGACATTTTGTTACTCCAATGGATGGTAGCGGTGTCCTTAAGGAAGGTAGTTCGTTGTTAAGATTTTGTTACTCCATTGGATGGTAGCCTTGTCATTATGAAAGGTAAATTGTTGTTGAGATTTTGTTACTCCAATGGATGGTACCGTTGTCATTAAGAAAGGTAGTTCGTTGTTGAGATTTTGTTACTCTAATGGGTGGTAGCCTTGTTATTAGGGAAGGTAGTTCATTGTTGGGATTTTGTTACTCTAATGGATGGTAGCCTTGTCATTTTGGAAGGTAGTTCGTTGTTGAGATTTTGTTACTCTAATGGATGGTAGCCTTGTCATTACGGAAGGTAGTTCGTTGTTGAGATTTTGTTATCCATTGGATGGTAGCCTTGTCATTATGGAAGGTAAATCGTTGTTGTCATTTTGTTACTCCAATGGATGGTAGCGACGTCCTTAAGAAAGGTAGTTCGTTGTTAGGATTTTGTTACTCCATTGGATGGTAGCCTTGTCATTACGGAAGGTAGTTCGTTAGTGGGATGTTGTTACTCTAATGGATGGTAGCCTTATCATTACGGAAGCTATTTCGTTGTTTAGATTTTGTTACTCCATTGGATGGTAGTGTTGTCATTATGGAAGGTAAATCGTTGTTGACATTTTGTTACCCCAATGGATGGTAGCGGTGTCCTTAAGGAAGGTAGTTCGTTGTTAAGATTTTGTTACTCTAATGGACGGTAGCCTTGTTATTATGGAAGGTAGTTTTTTGTTGGGATTTTGTTATTCAAACGGATGGTAGCCTTGTCATATTGGAAGGTAGTTCGTTGTTGAGATTTTGATATTGCAATGGATGGTAGCCTTGTCATTATGGAAAGTAGTTCATTGTTGAGACTTTGTTACTCCATTGGATGATAGCCTGGTCATTATGGAAGGTAAATTGTTGTTGAGATTTTGTTAATCCAATGGATGGTACCGTTGTCATTACGAAAGGTAGTTCGTTGTTGAGATTTTGTTACTCTATTTGGTGGTAGCCTTGTTATTATGGAAGGTAGTTCATTGTTGGGATTTTGTGACTCTAATGAATGGTAGCCTTGTCATTATGGAAGGTAGTTCGTTATTGATATTTTGTTACTCTAATGGATGGTAGCCTTGTCATTACGAAAGGTAGTTCGTTGTTTAGACTTTGTTACTCCATTGGATGGTAGCCTTGTCATTATGGAAGGTAAATCGTTGTTGTCGTTTTGTTACTCCAATGGATGGTAGCGATGTCCTTAAGGAACGTAGTTCGTTGTTAGGATTTTGTTACTCCATTGGATGGTAGCCTTGTCATTACGGAAGGTAGTTCATTAGTGGGATTTTCTTACTCTAATGGATGGTAGCCTTGTCATTACGGAAGGTAGTTCGTTAGTGGGATTTTGTTACTCTAATGGATGGTAGCCTTGTCATTACGGAAGCTAGTTCATTGTTTAGATTTTGTTACACCATTTGGATGGTAGCCTTATAATTATGTAAGGTAAATCGTTGTTGACATTTTGTTACTCCAATGGATGGTAGCGGTGTCCTTAAGGAAGGTAGTTCGTTGTTGAGATTTTGTTACTCTAATGGACGGTAGCCTAGTCATTATGGAAGGTAGTTCGTTGTTGGGATTTTGTTACTCAAATGGATGGTAGCCTTGTCATTATGGAAGGTAGTTTGTTGTTGATATTTTGTTACTGCAATGGATGGTAGCCTGGTCATTATTTAAAGTAGTTCGTTGTTGAGATTTTGTTACTCCATTGGATGGTAGCCTTGTCATTATGGAAGGTAAATTGTTGTTGAGATTTTGTTACTCCAATGGATGGTACTGTTGTCATTACGAAAGGTAGTTCGTTGTTGAGATTTTGTTACTCTAATGGGTGGTAGCCTTGTTATTAGGGAAGGTAGTTCATTGTTGGGATTTTGTTACTCTAATGGATGGTAGCCTTGTCATTTTGGAAGGTAGTTCGTTGTTGAGATTTTGTTACTCTAATGGATGGTAGCCTTGTCATTACGGAAGGTAGTTCATTGTTGAGATTTTGTTATCCATTGGATGGTAGCCTTGTCATTATGGAAGGTAAATCGTTGTTGTCATTTTGTTACTCCAATGGATGGTAGCGACGTCCTTAAGAAAGGTAATTCGTTGTTAGGATTTTGTTACTCCATTGGATGGTAGCCTTGTCATTACGGAAGGTAGTTCGTTAGTGGGATGTTGTTACTCTAATGGATGGTAGCCTTATCATTACGGAAGCTAGTTCGTTGTTTAGATTTTGTTACTCCATTTGATGGTAGTCTTGTCATTATGGAAGGTAAATCGTTGTTGACATTTTGTTACCCCAATGGATGGTAGCGGTGTCCTTAAGGAAGGTAGTTCGTTGTTAAGATTTTGTTACTCTAATGGACGGTAGCCTTTTTATTATGGAAGGTAGTTTTTTGTTGGGATTTTGTAACTCAAATGGATGGTAGCCTTGTCATATTGGAAGGTAGTTCGTTGTTGAGATTTTGTTACTGCAATGGATGGTAGCCTTGTCATTATGGAAAGTAGTTCATTGTTGAGATTTTGTTACTCCATTGGATGATAGCCTGGTCATTATGGAAGGTAAATTGTTGTTGAGATTTTCTTAATCCAATGGGTGGTACCGTTGTCATTACGAAAGGTAGTTCGTTGTTGAGATTTTGTTACTCTAATGGGTGGTAGCCTTGTTATTATGGAAGGTAGTTCATTGTTGGGATTTTGTTACTCTAATGAATGGTAGCCTTGTCATTATGGAAGGTAGTTTGTTATTGATATTTTGTTACTCTAATGGATTGGAGCCTTGTCATTACGAAAGGTAGTTCGTTGTTTAGACTTTGTTACTCCATTGGATGGTAGCCTTGTCATTATGGAAGGTAAATCGTTGTTGTCGTTTTGTTACTCCAATGGATGGTAGCGATGTCCTTAAGAAAGGTAGTTCGTTGTTAGGATTTTGTTACTCCATTGGATGGTAGCCTAGTCATTATGGAAGGTAGTTCGTTAGTGGGATGTTGTTACTCTAATGGATGGTAGCCTTATCATTACGGAAGCTAGTTCGTTGTTTAGATTTTGTTACTCCATTGGATGGTAGTCTTGTCATTATGGAAGGTAAATCGTTGTTGACATTTTGTTACTCCAATGGATGGTAGCGGTGTCCTTAAGGAAGGTAGTTCGTTGTTAAGATTTTGTTACTCCATTGGATGGTAGCCTTGTCATTATGAAAGGTAAATTGTTGTTGAGATTTTGTAACTCCAATGGATGGTACCGTTGTCATTAAGAAAGGTAGTTCGTTGTTGAGATTTTGTTACTCTAATGGGTGGTAGCCTTGTTATTAGGGAAGGTAGTTCATTGTTGGGATTTTGTTACTCTAATGGATGGTAGCCTTGTCATTTTGGAAGGTAGTTCGTTGTTGAGATTTTGTTACTCTAATGGATGGTAGCCTTGTCATTACGGAAGGTAGTTCGTTGTTGAGATTTTGTTATCCATTGGATGGTAGCCTTGTCATTATGGAAGGTAAATCGTTGTTGTCATTTTGTTACTCCAATGGATGGTAGCGACGTCCTTAAGAAAGGTAGTTCGTTGTTAGGATTTTGTTACTCCATTGGATGGTAGCCTTGTCATTACGGAAGGTAGTTCGTTAGTGGGATGTTGTTACTCTAATGGATGGTAGCCTTATCATTACGGAAGCTAGTTCGTTGTTTAGATTTTGTTACTCCATTGGATGGTAGTCTTGTCATTATGGAAGGTAAATCGTTGTTGACATTTTGTTACCCCAATGGATGGTAGCGGTGTCCTTAAGGAAGGTAGTTCGTTGTTAAGATTTTGTTACTCTAATGGACGGTAGCCTTGTTATTATGGAAGGTAGTTTTTTGTTGGGATTTTGTTACTCAAACGGATGGTAGCCTTGTCATATTGGAAGGTAGTTCGTTGTTGAGATTTTGATATTGCAATGGATGGTAGCCTTGTCATTATGGAAAGTAGTTCATTCTTGAGACTTTGTTACTCCATTGGATGATAGCCTGGTCATTATGGAAGGTAAATTGTTGTTGAGATTTTGTTAATCCAATGGATGGTACCGTTGTCATTACGAAAGGTAGTTCGTTGTTGAGATTTTGTTACTCTAATTGGTGGTAGCCTTGTTATTATGGAAGGTAGTTCATTGTTGGGATTTTGTGACTCTAATGAATGGTAGCCTTGTCATTATGGAAGGTAGTTCGTTATTGATATTTTGTTACTCTAATGGATGGTAGCCTTGTCATTACGAAAGGTAGTTCGTTGTTTAGACTTTGTTACTCCATTGGATGGTAGCCTTGTCATTATGGAAGGTAAATCGTTGTTGTCGTTTTGTTACTCCAATGGATGGTAGCGATGTCCTTAAGGAACGTAGTTCGTTGTTAGGATTTTGTTACTCCATTGGATGGTAGCCTTGTCATTACGGAAGGTAGTTCATTAGTGGGATTTTCTTATTCTAATGGATGGTAGCCTTGTCATTACGGAAGGTAGTTCGTTAGTGGGATTTTGTTACTCTAATGGATGGTAGCCTTGTCATTACGGAAGCTAGTTCATTGTTTAGATTTTGTTACACCATTTGGATGGTAGCCTTATATTTATGGAAGGTAAATCGTTGTTGACATTTTGTTACTCCAATGAATGGTAGCGGTGTCCTTAAGGAAGGTAGTTCGTTGTTGAGATTTTGTTACTCTAATGGATGGTAGCCTAGTCATTATGGAAGGTAGTTCGTTGTTGGGATTTTGTTACTCAAATGGATGGTAGCCTTGTCATTATGGAAGGTAGTTTGTTGTTGATATTTTGTTACTGCAATGGATGGTAGCCTGGTCATTATTTAAAGTAGTTCGTTGTTGAGATTTTGTTACTCCATTGGATGGTAGCCTTGTCATTATGGAAGGTAAATTGTTGTTGAGATTTTGTTACTCCAATGGATGGTACTGTTGTCATTACGAAAGGTAGTTCGTTGTTGAGATTTTGTTACTCTAATGGATGGTATCCTTGTTATTAGGGAAGGTAGTTCATTGTTGGGATTTTGTTACTCTAATGGATGGTAGCCTTGTCATTTTGGAAGGTAGTTCGTTGTTGAGATTTTGTTACTCTAATGGATGGTAGCCTTGTCATTACGGAAGGTAGTTCATTGTTGAGATTTTGTTATCCATTGGATGGTAGCCTTGTCATTATGGAAGGTAAATTGTTGTTGTCATTTTGTTACTCCAATGGATGGTAGCGACGTCCTTAAGAAAGGTAATTCGTTGTTAGGATTTTGTTACTCCATTGGATGGTAGCCTTGTCATTACGGAAGGTAGTTCGTTAGTGGGATGTTGTTACTCTAATGGATGGTAGCCTTATCATTACGGAAGCTAGTTCGTTGTTTAGATTTTGTTACTCCATTGGATGGTAGTCTTGTCATTATGGAAGGTAAATCATTGTTGACATTTTGTTACCCCAATGGATGGTAGCGGTGTCCTTAAGGAAGGTAGTTCGTTGTTAAGATTTTGTTACTCTAATGGACGGTAGCCTTTTTATTATGGAAGGTAGTTTTTTGTTGGGATTTTGTTACTCAAATGGATGGTAGCCTTGTCATATTGGAAGGTAGTTCGTTGTTGAGATTTTGTTACTGCAATGGATGGTAGCCTTGTCATTATGGAAAGTAGTTCATTGTTGAGATTTTGTTACTCCATTGGATGATAGCCTGGTCATTATGGAAGGTAAATTGTTGTTGAGATTTTCTTAATCCAATGGGTGGTACCGTTGTCATTACGAAAGGTAGTTCGTTGTTGAGATTTTGTTACTCTAATGGGTGGTAGCCTTGTTATTATGGAAGGTAGTTCATTGTTGGGATTTTGTTACTCTAATGAATGGTAGCCTTGTCATTATGGAAGGTAGTTTTTTATTGATATTTTGTTACTCTAATGGATGGTAGCCTTGTCATTACGAAAGGTAGTTCGTTGTTTAGACTTTGTTACTCCATTGGATGGTAGCCTTGTCATTATGGAAGGTAAATCGTTGTTGTCGTTTTGTTACTCCAATGGATGGTAGCGATGTCCTTAAGAAAGGTAGTTCGTTGTTAGGATTTTGTTACTCCATTGGATGGTAGCCTTTTCATTATGGAAGGTAGTTCGTTAGTGGGATGTTGTTACTCTAATGGATGGTAGCCTTATCATTACGGAAGCTAGTTCGTTGTTTAGATTTTGTTACTCCATTGGATGGTAGTCGTGGCATTATGGAAGGTAAATCGTTGTTGACATTTTGTTACTCCAATGGATGGTAGCGGTGTCCTTAAGGAAGGTAGTTCGTTGTTAAGATTTTGTTACTCCATTGGATGGTAGCCTTGTCATTATGAAAGGTAAATTGTTGTTGAGATTTTGTTACTCCAATGGATGGTACCGTTGTCATTAAGAAAGGTAGTTCGTTGTTGAGATTTTGTTACTCTAATGGGTGGTAGCCTTGTTATTAGGAAAGGTAGTTCATTGTTGGGATTTTGTTACTCTAATGGATGGTAGCCTTGTCATTTTGGAAGGTAGTTCATTGTTGAGATTTTGTTACTCTAATGGATAGTAGCCTTGTCATTACGGAAGGTAGTTCGTTGTTGAGATTTTGTTACTCCATTGGATGGTAGCCTTGTCATTATGGAAGGTAAATCGATGTTGTCATTTTGTTACTTCAATGGATGGTAGCGATGTCCTTAAGGAAGGTAGTTCGTTGTTAGGATTTTGTTACTCCATTGGATGGTAGCCTTGTCATTACGGAAGGTAGTTCGTTAATGGAATTTTGTTACTCTAATGGATGGTAGCCTTGTCATTATGGAACCTAGTTCGTTGTTTAGATTTTGTTACTCCATTGGATGGTAGTCTTGTCATTATGGAAGGTAAATCGTTGTTGACATTTTGTTACTCCAATGGATGGTAGTGGTGTCCTTAAGGAAGGTAGTTCGTTGTTGAGATTTTGTTACTCTAATGGACGGTAGCCTTGTTATTATGGAAGGTAGTTTGTTGTTGGGATTTTGTTACTCAAACGGATGGTAGCCTTGTCATATTGGAAGGTAGTTCGTTGTTGAGATTTTGATATTGCAATGGATGGTAGCCTTGTCATTATGGAAAGTAGTTTATTGTTGAGACTTTGTTACTCCATTGGGTGATAGCCTGGTCATTATGGAAGGTAAATTGTTGTTGAGATTTTGTTAATCCAATGGATGGTACCGTTGTCATTATGAAAGGTAGTTCGTTGTTGAGATTTTGTTACTCTAATGGGTGGTAGCCTTGTTATTATGGAAGGTAGTTCATTGTTGGGATTTTATTACTCTAATGAATGGTAGCCTTGTCATTATGGAAGGTAGATTGTTATTGATATTTTGTTACTCTAATGGATGGTAGCCTTGTCATTACGAAAGGTAGTTTGTTGTTTAGACTTTGTTACTCCATTGGATGGTAGCCTTGTCATTATGGAAGGTAAATCGTTGTTGTCGTTTTGTTTCTCCAATGGATGGTAGCGATGTCCTTAAGGAACGTAGTTCGTTGTTAGGATTTTGTTACTCCATTGGATGGTATCCTTGTCATTACGGAAGGTAGTTCATTAGTGGGATTTTCTTACTCTAATAGATGGTAGCCTTGTCATTACGGAAGGTAGTTCGTTAGTGGGATTTTGTTACTCTAATGGATGGTAGCCTTGTCATTACGGAAGCTAGTTCATTGTTTAGATTTTGTTACACCATTTGGATGGTAGCCTTATAATTATGGAAGGTAAATCGTTGTTGACATTTTTTTACTCCAATGGATGGTAGCGGTGTCCTTAACGAAGGTAGTTCGTTGTTGAGATTTTGTTACTCTAATGGACGGTAGCCTAGTCATTATGGAAGGTAGTTCATTGTTGGGATTTTGTTACTCAAATGGATGGTAGCCTTGTCATTATGGAAGGTAGTTTGTTGTTGATATTTTGTTACTGCAATGGATAGTAGCCTTGTCATTATGGAAAGTAGTTCGTTGTTGAGACTTTGTTACTCCATTGGATGATAGCCTGGTCATTATGGAAGGTAAATTGTTGTTGAGATTTTGTTAATCCAATGGATGGTACCGTTGTCATTACGAAAGGTAGTTCGTTGTTGAGATTTTGTTACTCTAATGGGTGGTAGCCTTGTTATTAGGGAAGGTAGTTCATTGTTGGGATTTTGTTACTCTAATGGATGGTAGCCTTGTCATTTTGGAAGGTAGTTCGTTGTTGAGATTTTGTTACTCTAATGGATGGTAGCCTTGTTATTACGGAATGTAGTTCGTTGTTGAGATTTTTTTACTCCATTGGATGGTAGCCTTGTCATTATGGAAGGTAAATCGTTGTTGTCATTTTGTTATTCCAATGGATGGTAGCGATGTCCTTAAGAAAGGTAGTTCGTTGTTAGGATTTTGTTACTCCATTGGATGGTAGCATTGTCATTACGGAAGGTAGTTCGTTAGTGGAATTTTGTTACTCTAATGGATGGTAGCCTTGTCATTACGGAACCTAGTTCGTTGTTTAGATTTTGTTACTCCATTGGATGGTAGTCTTGTCATTATAGAAGGTAAATCGTTGTTGACATTTTGTTACTCCAATGGATGGTAGTGGTGTCCTTAAGGAAGGTAGTTCGTTGTTGAGATTTTGTTACTCTAATGGACGGTAGCCTTGTTATTATGGAAGGTAGTTTGTTGTTGGGATTTTGTTACTCAAACGGATGGTAGCCTTGTCAAATTGGAAGGTAGTTCGTTGTTGAGATTTTGATATTGCAATGGATGGTAGCCTTGTCATTATGGAAAGTAGTTCATTGTTGAGACTTTGTTACTCCATTGGATGATAGCCTGGTCATTATGGAAGGTAAATTGTTGTTAAGATTTTGTTAATCCAATGGATGGTACCGTTGTCATTACGAAAGGTAGTTCATTGTTGAGATTTTGTTACTCTAATGGGTGGTAGCCTTGTTATTATGGAAGGCAGTTCATTGTTGGGATTTTGTTACTCTAATGAATGGTAGCCTTATCATTATGGAAGGTAGTTCGTTATTGATATTTTGTTACTCTAATGGATGGTAGCCTTGTCATTACGAAAGGTAGTTCGTTGTTTAGACTTTGTTACTCCATTGGATGGTAGCCTTGTCATTATGGAAGGTAAATCATTGTTGTCGTTTTGTTACTCCAATGGATGGTAGCGATATCCTTAAGGAACGTAGTTCGTTGTTAGGATTTTGTTACTCCATTGGATGGTAGCCTTGTCATTACGGAAGGTAGTTCATTAGTGGGATTTTCTTACTCTAATGGATGGTAGCCTTGTCATTACGGAAGGTAGTTCGTTAGTGGGATTTTGTTACTCTAATGGATGGTAGCCTTGTCATTACGGAAGCTAGTTCATTGTTTAGATTTTGTTACACCATTTGGAAGGTAGCCTTATAATTATGGAAGGTAAATCGTTGTTGACATTTTGTTACTCCAATGGATGGTAGCGGTGTCCTTAAGGAAGGTAGTTCGTTGTTAAGATTTTGTTACTCCATTGGATGGTAGCCTTGTCATTATGAAAGGTAAATTGTTGTTGAGATTTTGTTACTCCAATGGATGGTACCGTTGTCATTAAGAAAGGTAGTTCGTTGTTGAGATTTTGTTACTCTAATGGGTGGTAGCCTTGTTATTAGGAAAGGTAGTTCATTGTTGGGATTTTGTTACTCTAATGGATGGTAGCCTTGTCATTTTGGAAGGTAGTTCATTGTTGAGATTTTGTTACTCTAATGGATAGTAGCCTTGTCATTACGGAAGGTAGTTCGTTGTTGAGATTTTGTTACTCCATTGGATGGTAGCCTTGTCATTATGGAAGGTAAATCGATGTTGTCATTTTGTTACTTCAATGGATGGTAGCGATGTCCTTAAGGAAGGTAGTTCGTTGTTAGGATTTTGTTACTCCATTGGATGGTAGCCTTGTCATTACGGAAGGTAGTTCGTTAATGGAATTTTGTTACTCTAATGGATGGTAGCCTTGTCATTATGGAACCTAGTTCGTTGTTTAGATTTTGTTACTCCATTGGATGGTAGTCTTGTCATTATGGAAGGTAAATCGTTGTTGACATTTTGTTACTCCAATGGATGGTAGTGGTGTCCTTAAGGAAGGTAGTTCGTTGTTGAGATTTTGTTACTCTAATGGACGGTAGCCTTGTTATTATGGAAGGTAGTTTGTTGTTGGGATTTTGTTACTCAAACGGATGGTAGCCTTGTCATATTGGAAGGTAGTTCGTTGTTGAGATTTTGATATTGCAATGGATGGTAGCCTTGTCATTATGGAAAGTAGTTTATTGTTGAGACTTTGTTACTCCATTGGGTGATAGCCTGGTCATTATGGAAGGTAAATTGTTGTTGAGATTTTGTTAATCCAATGGATGGTACCGTTGTCATTATGAAAGGTAGTTCGTTGTTGAGATTTTGTTACTCTAATGGGTGGTAGCCTTGTTATTATGGAAGGTAGTTCATTGTTGGGATTTTATTACTCTAATGAATGGTAGCCTTGTCATTATGGAAGGTAGATTGTTATTGATATTTTGTTACTCTAATGGATGGTAGCCTTGTCATTACGAAAGGTAGTTTGTTGTTTAGACTTTGTTACTCCATTGGATGGTAGCCTTGTCATTATGGAAGGTAAATCGTTGTTGTCGTTTTGTTTCTCCAATGGATGGTAGCGATGTCCTTAAGGAACGTAGTTCGTTGTTAGGATTTTGTTACTCCATTGGATGGTATCCTTGTCATTACGGAAGGTAGTTCATTAGTGGGATTTTCTTACTCTAATAGATGGTAGCCTTGTCATTACGGAAGGTAGTTCGTTAGTGGGATTTTGTTACTCTAATGGATGGTAGCCTTGTCATTACGGAAGCTAGTTCATTGTTTAGATTTTGTTACACCATTTGGATGGTAGCCTTATAATTATGGAAGGTAAATCGTTGTTGACATTTTTTTACTCCAATGGATGGTAGCGGTGTCCTTAACGAAGGTAGTTCGTTGTTGAGATTTTGTTACTCTAATGGACGGTAGCCTAGTCATTATGGAAGGTAGTTCGTTGTTGGGATTTTGTTACTCAAATGGATGGTAGCCTTGTCATTATGGAAGGTAGTTTGTTGTTGATATTTTGTTACTGCAATGGATAGTAGCCTTGTCATTATGGAAAGTAGTTCGTTGTTGAGACTTTGTTACTCCATTGGATGATAGCCTGGTCATTATGGAAGGTAAATTGTTGTTGAGATTTTGTTAATCCAATGGATGGTACCGTTGTCATTACGAAAGGTAGTTCGTTGTTGAGATTTTGTTACTCTAATGGGTGGTAGCCTTGTTATTAGGGAAGGTAGTTCATTGTTGGGATTTTGTTACTCTAATGGATGGTAGCCTTGTCATTTTGGAAGGTAGTTCGTTGTTGAGATTTTGTTACTCTAATGGATGGTAGCCTTGTTATTACGGAATGTAGTTCGTTGTTGAGATTTTTTTACTCCATTGGATGGTAGCCTTGTCATTATGGAAGGTAAATCGTTGTTGTCATTTTGTTATTCCAATGGATGGTAGCGATGTCCTTAAGAAAGGTAGTTCGTTGTTAGGATTTTGTTACTCCATTGGATGGTAGCATTGTCATTACGGAAGGTAGTTCGTTAGTGGAATTTTGTTACTCTAATGGATGGTAGCCTTGTCATTACGGAACCTAGTTCGTTGTTTAGATTTTGTTACTCCATTGGATGGTAGTCTTGTCATTATAGAAGGTAAATCGTTGTTGACATTTTGTTACTCCAATGGATGGTAGTGGTGTCCTTAAGGAAGGTAGTTCGTTGTTGAGATTTTGTTACTCTAATGGACGGTAGCCTTGTTATTATGGAAGGTAGTTTGTTGTTGGGATTTTGTTACTCAAACGGATGGTAGCCTTGTCAAATTGGAAGGTAGTTCGTTGTTGAGATTTTGATATTGCAATGGATGGTAGCCTTGTCATTATGGAAAGTAGTTCATTGTTGAGACTTTGTTACTCCATTGGATGATAGCCTGGTCATTATGGAAGGTAAATTGTTGTTAAGATTTTGTTAATCCAATGGATGGTACCGTTGTCATTACGAAAGGTAGTTCATTGTTGAGATTTTGTTACTCTAATGGGTGGTAGCCTTGTTATTATGGAAGGCAGTTCATTGTTGGGATTTTGTTACTCTAATGAATGGTAGCCTTATCATTATGGAAGGTAGTTCGTTATTGATATTTTGTTACTCTAATGGATGGTAGCCTTGTCATTACGAAAGGTAGTTCGTTGTTTAGACTTTGTTACTCCATTGGATGGTAGCCTTGTCATTATGGAAGGTAAATCATTGTTGTCGTTTTGTTACTCCAATGGATGGTAGCGATATCCTTAAGGAACGTAGTTCGTTGTTAGGATTTTGTTACTCCATTGGATGGTAGCCTTGTCATTACGGAAGGTAGTTCATTAGTGGGATTTTCTTACTCTAATGGATGGTAGCCTTGTCATTACGGAAGGTAGTTCGTTAGTGGGATTTTGTTACTCTAATGGATGGTAGCCTTGTCATTACGGAAGCTAGTTCATTGTTTAGATTTTGTTACACCATTTGGAAGGTAGCCTTATAATTATGGAAGGTAAATCGTTGTTGACATTTTGTTACTTCAATGGATGGTAGCGGTGTCCTTAAGGAAGGTAGTTCGTTGTTGAGATTTTGTTACTCTAATGGACGGTAGCCTAGTCATTATGGAAGGTAGTTCGTTGTTGGGATTTTATTACTCAAATGGATGGTAGCCTTGTCATTATGGAAGGTAGTTCGTTGTTGATATTTTGTTACTGCAATGGATGGTAGCCTGGTCATTATTTAAAGTAGTTCGTTTTTGAGATTTTGTTACTCCATTGGATGGTAGCCTTGTCATTATGGAAGGTAAATTGTTGTTGAGATTTTGTTACTCCAATGGATGGTACTGTTGTCATTACGAAAGGTAGTTCGTTGTTGAGATTTTGTTACTCTAATGGGTGGTAGCCTTGTTATTAGGGAAGGTAGTTCATTGTTGGGATTTTGTTACTCTAATGAATGGTAGCCTTGTCATTATGGAAGGTAGTTCATTGTTGAGATTTTGTTACTCTAATGGATGGTAGCCTTGTCATTACGGAAGGTAGTTCGTTGTTTAGATTTTGATACTCCATTGGATGGTAGCCTTGTCATTATGGATGGTAAATCGTTGTTGTCATTTTGTTACTCCAATGGATGGTAGCGATGTCCTTAAGGAAGGTAGTTCATTGTTAGGATTTTGATACTCCATTGGATGGTAGCCTTGTCATTACGGAAGGTAGTTCGTTAGTGGGATTTTATTACTCTAATTGATGGTAGCCTTGTCATTATGGAAGGTAGTTCGTTAGTGGGATTTTGTTACTCTAATGGATGGTTGCCTTCTCATTACGGAAACTACTTCATTGTGTAGATTTTATTACACCATTTGGATGGTAGCCTTATCATTATGGAAGGTAAATCGTTGTTGACATTTTGTTACTCCAATGGATGGTAGCGGTGTCCTTAAGGAAGGTAGTTCATTGTTGAGATTTTGTTACTCTAATGGACAGTAGCCTAGTCATTATGGAAGGTAGTTTGTTGTTGGGATTATGTTACTCAAATGGATGGTAGCCTTGTCATTATGGAAGGTAAATTGTTGTTGATATTTTGTTAATCCAATGGATGGTACCGTTGTCATTACAAAAGGTAGTTCGTTGTTGAGATTTCGTTACTCTAATGGGTGGTAGCCTTGTTATTAGGGAAGGTAGTTCATTGTTGATATTTTGTTACTCTAATGGATGGTAGCCTTGTCATTACGGAGGTAGTTCGTTGTTGAGATTTTGTTACTCCATTGGATGGTAGCCTTGTCATTATGGAAGGTAAATCGTTGTTGTCATTTTGTTACTCCAATGGATGGTAGCGATGTCCTTAAGGAAGGTTGTTAGTTGTTAGGATTTTGTTACTCCATTAGATGGTAGCCTTGTCAATACGGAAGGTAATTCGTTAGTGGGATTTTCTTACTCTATTGGATGGTAGCCTTGTCATTACTTAAGCTATTTCGTTGTTTATATTTTGTTACTCCATTGGATGGTAGCCTTGTCATTATGGAAGGTAAATCGTTGTTGACAATTTGTTACTCCAATGGATGGTAGCGGTGTCCTTAAGGAAGGGAGTTCGTTGTTGAGATTTTGTTACTCTAATGGACGGTAGCCTTGTCATTACGGAAGGTAGTTCGTTATTGAGATTTTGTTACTCCATTGGATGGTAGCCTTGTCATTATGGAAGGTAAATCGTTGTTGTCATTTTGTTACTCCAATGGATGGTAGCGATGTCCTTAAGGAAGGTAGTTCGTTGTTAGGATTTTGTTACTCCATTGGATGGTAGCCTTGTCATTATGGAAGGTAGTTCGTTAGTGGGATTTTCTTACTCTAATGGATGGTAGCCTTGTCATTACGGAAGCTATTTTGTTGTTTAGATTTTTTTACTCCATTGGATGGTAGCCTTGTCATTATGGAAGGTAAATCGTTGTTGACATTTTGTTACTCCAATGGATGGTAGCCTTGTCATTATGGAAGGCAAATCGTTGTTGTCATTTTGTTACTCCAATGGATGGTAGCGATGTCCTTAAGGAAGGTAGTTCGTTGTTAGGATTTTGTTACTCCATTGGATGGTAGCCTTGTCATTACGGAAGGTAGTTCGTTAGTGGGATTTTCTTACTCTAATGGATGGTAGCCTTGTCATTACGGAAGGTAGTTCGTTAGTGGGATTTTGTTACTCTAATGGATGGTAGCCTTGTCATTACGGAAGCTAGTTCATTGTGTAGATTTTGTTACACCATTTGGATGGTAGCCTTATAATTATGGAAGGTAAATCGTTGTTGACATTTTGTTACTCCAATGGATGGTAGCGGTGTCCTTAAGGAAGGTAGTTCATTGTTGAGATTTTGTTACTCTAATGGACGGTAGCCTAGTCATTATGGTAGGTAGTTTGTTGTTGGGATTATGTTACTCAAATGGATGGTAGCCTTGTCATTATGGAAGGTAGTTCGTTGTTGAGATTTTGTTACTCCATTGGATGGTAGCCTTGTCATTATGGAAGGTAAATTGTTGTTGAGATTTTGTTACTCCAATGGATGGTACCGTTGTCATTACGAAAGGTAGTTCGTTGTTGAGATTTCGTTACTCTAATGGGTGGTAGCCTTGTTATTAGGGAAGGTAGTTCATTGTTTGGATTTTTTTACTCTAATGGATGGTAGCCTTGTCATTTTTGAAGGTAGTTCGTTGTTGAGATTTTCTTACTCTAATGGATGGTAGCCTTGTCATTACGGAAGGTAGTTCGTTGTTGAGATTTTGTTACTCCATTGGATGGTAGCGATGTCCTTAAGGAAGGTAGTCCGTTGTTAGGATTTTGTTACTCCATTGGATGGTAGCCTTGTCATTACGGAAGGTAATTCGTTAGTGGGATGTTGTTACTCTAATGGATGGTAGCCTTGTCATTACGGAAGCTAGTTCGTTGTTTAGATTTTGTTACTCCATTGGATGGTAGTCTTGTCATTATGGAAGGTAAATCGTTGTTGACATTTTGTTACTCCAATGGATGGTAGCGGTGTCCTTAAGGAAGGTAGTTCGTTGTTAAGATTTTGTTACTCTAATGGACGGTAGCCTTGTTATTATGGAAGGTAGTTTGTTGTTGGGATTTTGTTACTCAAATGGATGGTAGCCTTGTCATATTGGAAGGTAGTTCATTGTTGAGATTTTGTTACTGCAATGGACGGTAGCCTTGTCATTATGGAAAGTAGTTCATTGTTGAGATTTTGTTACTGCATTGGATGATAGCCTGGTCATTATGGAAGGTAAATTGTTGTTGAGATTTTGTTAATCCAATGGGTGGTACCGTTGTCATTACGAAAGGTAGTTCGTTGTTGAGATTTTGTTACTCTAATGGGTGGTAGCCTTGTTATTAGGGAAGGTAGGTCATTCTTGGTATCTTGTTACTCTAATGAATGGTAGCCTTGTCATTATGGAAGGTAGTTCATTATTGATAATTTGTTACTCTAATGGATGGTAGCCTTGTCATTACGGAAGGTAGTTTGTTGTTTAGATTTTGTTACTCCATTTGATGGTAGCCTTGTCATTATGGAAGGTAAATCGTTGTTGACATTTTGTTACTCCAATGGATGGTAGCGATGTCCTTAAGGAAGGTAGTTCGTTGTTGAGATTTTGTTACTCTAATGGACGGTAGCCTAGTCATTATGGAAGGTAGTTCGTTGTTGGGAATTTGTTACTCAAATGGATGCTAGCCTTGTCATTATGGAAGGTTGTTCGTTGTTGAGATTTTGTTACTGCAATGGATGGTAGCCTTGTCATTATGAAAAGTAGTTCATTGTTGAGATTTTGTTACTCCATTGGATGGTAGCCTTGTCATTATGGAAGGTAAATTGTTGTTGAGATTTTGTTACTCCAATGGATGGTATCGTTGTCATTACGAAAGGTAGTTCGTTGTTGAGATTTTGTTACTCTAATGGGTTGTAGCCTTGTTATTAGGGAAGGTAGTTCATTGTTGGGATTTTGTTACTCTAATGGATGGTAGCCTTGTCATTTTGGAAGGTAGTTCGTTGTTGAGATTTTGTTACTCTAATGGATGGTAGCCTTGTCATTACGAAAGGTAGTTAGCTGTTGACATTTTGTTACTCCAATGGATGGTAGCCTTGTCATTATGGAAGGTAAATCGTTGTTGTCATTTTGTTACTCCAATGGATGGTAGCGATGTCCTTAAGGAAGGTAGTTCGTTGTTAATATTTTGTTACTCCATTGGATGGTAGCCTTGTCATTACGGAAGGTAGTTCGTTAGTGGGATTTTGTTACTCTAATTGATGGTAGCCTTGTCATTACGGAAGCTAGTTTGTTGTTTAGATTTTGTTACTCCATTGGATGGTAGTCTTCTCATTATGGAAGGTAAATCGTTGTTGACATTTTGTTACTCCAATGGATGGTAGCTGTGTCCTTAAGGAAGGTAGTTCGTTGTTGATATTTTGTTACTCTAATGGACGGTAGCCTTGTTATTATGGAAGGTAGTTTGTTGTTGGGATTTTGTTACTCAAATGGATGGTAGCCTTGTCATATTGGAAGGTAGTTTGTTGTTGAGATTTTGTTACTGCAATGGATGGTAGCCTTTTCATTATGGAAAGTAGTTCATTGTTGAGATTTTGTTACTCCATTGGATGGTAGCCTTGTCATTATGGAAGGTAAATTTTTGTTGAGATTTTGTTAATCCAATGGATGGTACCGTTGTCATTACGAAAGGTAGTTAGTTGTTGAGATTTCGTTACTCTAATGGGTGGTAGCCTTGTTATTAGGGAATGTAGTTCATTGTTGATATTTTGTTACTCTAATGGATGGTAGCCTTGTCATTACGGAAGGTAGTTCGTTGTTGAGATTCTGTTACTCCATTGGATGGTAGCCTTGTCATTATGGAAGGTAAATCGTTGTTGTCATTTTGTTACTCCAATCGATGGTAGCGATGTCCTTAAGGAAGGTAGTTAGTTGTTTGGATTTTGTTACTCCATTAGATGGTAGCCTTGTCATTATGGAAGGTAGTTCGTTAGTGGGATTTTCTTACTCTATTGGATGGTAGCCTTGTCATTACTTAAGCTATTTCGTTGTTTATATTTTGTTACTCCATTGGATGGTAGCCTTGTCATTATGGAAGGTAAATCGTTGTTGTCATTTTGTTACTCCAATGGATGCTAGCGATGTCCTTAAGGAAGGTAGTTCGTTGTTAGGATTTTGTTACTCCATTCGATGGTAGCCTTGTCATTACAGAAGGTAGTTCGTTAGTGGGATTTTCTTACTCTAATGGATGGTAGCCTTGTCATTACGGAAGCTATTTTGTTGTTTAGATTTTGTTACTCCATTGGATGGTAGCCTTGTCATTATGGAAGGTAAATCGTTGTTGACATTTTGTTACTCCAATGGATGGTAGCCTTGTCATTATGGAAGGTAAATCGTTGTTGTCATTTTGTTACTCCAATGGATGGTAGCGATGTCCTTAAGGAAGGTAGTTCGTTGTTAGGATTTTGTTACTCCATTGGATGGTAGCCTTGTCATTACATAAGGTAGTTCGTTAGTGGGATTTTCTTACTCTAATGGATGGTAGCCTTGTTATTACGGAAGGTAGTTCGTTAGTGGGATTTTGTTACTCTAATGGATGGTAGCTATGTCATTACGGAAGCTAGTTCATTGTGTAGATTTTGTTACACCATTTGGATGGTAGCCTTATAATTATGGAAGGTAAATCGTTGTTGACATTTTGTTACTCCAATGGATGGTAGCGGTGTCCTTAAGGAAGGTAGTTCATTGTTGAGATTTTGTTACTCTAATGGACGGTAGCCTAGTCATTATGGTAGGTAGTTTGTTGTTGGGATTATGTTACTCAAATGGATGGTAGCCTTGTCATTATGGAAGGTAAATTGTTGTTGAGATTTTGTTACTCCAATGGATGGTACCGTTGTCATTACGAAAGGTAGTTCGTTGTTGAGATTTCGTTACTCTAATGGGTGGTAGCCTTGTTATTAGGGAAGGTAGTTCATTGTTTGGATTTTTTTACTCTAATGGATGGTAGCCTTGTCATTTTTTAAGGTAGTTCGTTGTTGAGATTTTCTTACTCTAATGGATGGTAGCCTTGTCATTACGGAAGGTAGTTCGTTGTTGAGATTTTGTTACTCCAATGGATGCTAGTGATGTCCTTAAGGAAGGTAGTTCGTTGTTAGGATTTTGTTACTCCATTGGATGGTAGCCTTGTCATTACGAAAGGTAGTTCGTTAGTGGGATGTTGTTACTCTAATGGATGCTAGCCTTGTCATTACGGAAGCTAGTTCGTTGTTTAGATTTTGTTACTCCATTGGATGGTAGTCTTGTCATTATGGAAGGTAAATCGTTGTTGACATTTTGTTACTCCAATGGATGGTAGCGGTGTCCTTAAGGAAGGTAGTTCGTTTTTAAGATTTTGTTACTTTAATGGACGGTAGCCTTGTTATTATGGAAGGTAGTTTGTTGTTGGGATTTTGTTACTCAAATGGATGGTAGCCTTGTCATATTGGAAGGTAGTTCATTGTTGAGATTTTGTTACTGCAATGGATGGTAGCCTTGTCATTATGGAAAGTAGTTCATTGTTGAGATTTTGATACTCCATTGGATGATAGCCTGGTCATTATGGAAGGTAAATTGTTGTTGAGATTTTGTTAACCCAATGGGTGGTACCTTTGTCATTACGAAAGGTAGTTCTTTGTTGAGATTTTGTTACTCTAATGGGTGGTAGCCTTGTTATTAGGGAAGGTAGTTCATTGTTGGTATTTTGTTACTCTAATGAATGGTAGCCTTGTCATTATGGAAGGTAGTTCATTATTGATATTTTGTTACTCTAATGGATGGTATCCTTGTCATTACGGAAGGTAGTTTGTTGTTTAGATTTTGTTACTCCATTGGATGGTAGCCTTGTCATTATGGAAGGTAAATCGTTGTTGACATTTTGTTACTCCAATGGATGGTAGCGATGTCCATAAGGAAGGTAGTTCGTTGTTGAGATTTTGTTACTCTAATGGACGGTAGCCTAGTCATTATTGAAGGTAGTTCGTTGTTGGGATTTTGTTACTCAAATGGATGGTAGCCTTGTCATTATGGAAGGTAGTTTGTTGTTGAGATTTTGTTACTGCAATGGATGGTAGCCTTGTCATTATGGAAAGTAGTTCGTTGTTGAGATTTTGTTACTCTTTTGGATGGTAGCCTTGTCATTATGGAAGGTAAATTGTTGTTGAGATTTTGTTACTCCAATGGATGGTACCGTTGTCATTACGAAAGGTAGTTCGTTGTTGAGATTTTGTTACTCTAATGGGTTGTAGCCTTGTTATTAGGGAAGGTAGTTCATTGGTGGGATTTTGTTACTCTAATGGATGGTAGCCTTGTCATTTTGGAAGGTAGTTCGTTGTTGAGATTTTAGTACTCTAATGGATGGTAGCCTTGTCATTACGGAAGGTAGTTAGCTGTTGATATTTTGTTACCCCATTGGATGGTAGCCTTGTCATTATGGAAGGTAATTCGTTGTTGTCATTTTGTTACTCCAATGGATGGTAGCGATGTCCTTAAGGAAGGTAGTTCGTTGTTAATATTTTGTTACTCCATTGGATGGTAGCCTTGTCATTACGGAAGGTAGTTCGTTAGTGGGATTTTGTTACTCTAATTGATGGTAGCCTTGTCATTACGGAAGCTAGTTTGTTGTTTACATTTTGTTACTCTATTGGATGGTAATCTTCTCATTATGGAAGGTAAATCGTTGTTGACATTTTGTTACTCCAATGGATGGTAGTTGTGTCCTTAAGGAAGGTAGTTCGTTGTTGAGATTTTGTTACTCTAATGGACGGTAGCCTTGTTATTATGGAAGGTAGTTTGTTGTTGGGATTTTGTTACTCAAATGGATGGTAGCCTTGTCATATTGGAAGGTAGTTTGTTGTTGAGATTTTGTTACTGCAATGGATGGTAGCCTTTTCATTATGGTAAGTAGTTCATTGTTGAGATTTTGTTACTCCATTGGATGGTAGCCTTGTCATTATGGAAGGTAAATTTTTGTTGAGATTTTGTTAATCCAATGGATGGTACCGTTGTCATTACGAAAGGTAGTTAGTTGTTGAGATTTCGTTACTCTAATGGGTGGTAGCCTTGTTATTAGGGAAGGTAGTTCATTGTTGATATTTTGTTACTCTAATGGATGGTAGCCTTATCATTACGGAAGGTAGTTCGTTGTTGAGATTTTGTTACTCCATTGGATGGTAGCCTTGTCATTATGGAAGGTAAATCGTTGTTGTCATTTTGTTACTCCAATCGATGGTAGCGATGTCCTTAAGGAAGGTAGTTAGTTGTTAGGATTTTGTTACTCCATTAGATGGTAGCCTTGTCATTACGGAAGGTAGTTCGTTAGTGGGATTTTCTTACTCTATTGGATGGTAGCCTTGTCATTACTTAAGCTATTTCGTTGTTTATATTTTGTTACTCCATTGGATGGTAGCCTTGTCATTATGGAAGGTAAATCGTTGTTGACATTTTGTTACTCCAATGGATGGTAGCGGTGTCCTTAAGGAAGGGAGTTCGTTGTTGAGATTTTGTTACTCTAATGGACGGTAGCTTTGTCATTACGGAAGGTAGTTCGTTGTTGAGATTTTGTTACTCCATTGGATGGTAGCCTTGTCATTATGGAAGGTAAATCGTTGTTGTCATTTTGTTACTCCAATGGATGGTAGCGATGTCCTTAAGGAAGGTAGTTCGTTGTTAGGATTTTGTTACTCCATTGGATGGTAGCCTTGTCATTACGGAAGGTAGTTCGTTAGTGGGATTTTCTTACTCTAATGGATGGTATCCTTGTCATTACGGAAGCTATTTTGTTGTTTAGATTTTGTTACTCCATTGGATGGTAGCCTTGTCATTATGGAAGGTAAATCGTTGTTGACATTTTGTTACTCCAATGGATGGTAGCCTTGTGATTATGGAAGGTAAATCGTTGTTGTCATTTTGTTACTCCAATGGATGGTAGCGATGTCCTTAAGGAAGGTAGTTCATTGTTAGGATTTTGTTACTCCATTGGATGGTAGCCTTGTCATTACGGAAGGTAGTTCGTTAGTGCGATTTTCTTACTCTAATGGATGGTAGCCTTGTCATTACGGAAGGTAGTTCGTTAGTGGGATTTTGTTACTCTAATGGATGGTAGCCTTGTCATTACGGAAGCTAGTTCATTGTGTAGATTTTGTTACACCATTTGGATGGTAGCCTTATAATTATGGAAGGTAAATCGTTGTTGACATTTTGTTACTCCAATGGATGGTAGCGGTGTCCTTAAGGAAGGTAGTTCATTGTTGAGATTTTATTACTCTAATGGACGGTAGCCTAGTCATTATGGTAGGTAGTTTGTTGTTGGGATTATGTTACTCAAATAGATGGTAGCCTTGTCATTATGGAAGGTAGTTCGTTGTGGAGATTTTGTTACTCCATTGGATGGTAGCCTTGTCATTATGGAAGGTAAATTGTTGTTGAGATTTTGTTACTCCAATGGATGGTATCGTTGTCATTACGAAAGGTAGTTCGTTGTTGAGATTTCGTTACTCTAATGGGTGGTAGCCTTGTTATTAGGGAAGGTAGTTCATTGTTTGGATTTTTTTACTCTAATGGATGGTAGCCTTGTCATTTTTGAAGGTAGTTCGTTGTTGAGATTTTCTTACTCTAATGGATGGTAGCCTTGTCATTACGGAAGGTAGTTCGTTGTTGAGATTTTGTTACTCCATTGGATGGTAGCCTTGTCATTATGGAAGGTAAATCGTTGTTGTCATTTTGTTATTCCAATGGATGGTAGCGATGTCCTTAAGGAAGGTAGTCCGTTGTTAGGATTTTGTTTCTCCATTTGATGGTAGCCTTGTCATTACGGAAGGTACTTCGTTAGTGGGATGTTGTTACTCTAATGGATGGTAGCCTTGTCATTACGGAAGCTAGTTCATTTTTTAGATTTTGTTACTCCATTGGATGGTAGTCTTGTCATTATGGAAGGTAAATCGTTGTTGACATTTTGTTACTCCAATGGATGGTAGCGGTGTCCTTAAGGAAGGTAGTTTGTTGTTAAGATTTTGTTACTCTAATGGACGGTAGCCTTGTTATTATGGAAGGTAGTTTGTTGTTGGGATTTTGTTACTCAAATGGATGGTAGCCTTGTCATATTGGAAGGGAGTTCATTGTTGAGATTTTGTTACTGCAATGGATGGTAGCCTTGTCATTATGGAAAATAGTTCATTGTTGAGATTTTGTCACTCCATTGGATGATAGCCTGGTCATTATGGAAGGTAAATTGTTGTTGAGATTTTGTTAATCCAATGGGTGGTACCGTTGTCATTACGAAAGGTAGTTCGTTGTTGAGATTTTGTTACTCTAATGGGTGGTAGCCTTGTTATTAGGGAAGGTAGTTCATTGTTGGTATTTTGTTACTCTAATGAATGGTAGCCTTGTCATTATGGAAGGTAGTTCATTATTGATATTTTGTTACTCTAATGGATGGTAGCCTTGTCATTACGGAAGGTAGTTTGTTGTTTAGATTTTGTTACTCCATTGGATGGTAGCCTTGTCATTATGGAAGGTAAATCGTTGTTGACATTTTTTTACTCCAATGGATGGTAGCGATGTCCTTAAGGTAGGTAGTTCGTTGTTGAGATTTTGTTACTCTAATGGACGGTAGCCTAGTCATTATGGAAGGTAGTTCGTTGTTGGGATTTTGTTACTCAAATGGATGGTAGCCTTGTCATTATGGAAGGTAGTTCGTTGTTGAGATTTTGTTACTGCAATGGATGGTAGCCTTGTCATTATGGAAAGTAGTTCGTTGTTGAGATTTTGTTACTCCATTGGATGGTAGCCTTGTCATTACGAAAGGTAGTTCGTTGTTGAGATTTTGTTACTCTAATGGGTTGTAGCCTTGTTATTAGGGAAGGTAGTTCATTGTTGGGATTTTGTTACTCTAATGGATGGTAGCCTTGTCATTTTGGAAGGTAGTTCGTTGTTGAGATTTTGTTACTCTAATGGATGGTAGCCTTGTCATTACGGAAGGTAGTTAGCTGTTGATATTTTGTTACTCCATTGGATGGTAGCCTTGTCATTATGGAAGGTAATTCGTTGTTGTCATTTTGTTACTCCAATGGATGGTAGCGATGTCCTTAAGGAAGGTAGTTCGTTGTTAATATTTTGTTACTCCATTGGATGGTAGCCTTGTCATTACGGAAGGTTGTTCGTTAGTGGGATTTTGTTACTCTAATTGATGGTAGCCTTGTCATTACGGAAGCTAGTTTGTTGTTTAGATTTTGTTACTCCATTGGATGGTAGTTTTCTCATTATGGAAGGTAAATCGTTGTTGACATTTTGTTACTCCAATGGATGGTAGCTGTGTCCTTAAGGAAGGTAGTTCGTTGTTGAGATTTTGTTACTCTAATGGATGGTAGCCTTGTTATTATGGAAGGTAGTTTGTTGTTGGGATTTTGTTACTCAAATGGATGGTAGCCTTGTCATATTGGAAGGTAGTTTGTTGTTGAGATTTTGTTACTGCAATGGATGGTTCCCTTTTCATTATGGAAAGTAGTTCATTGTTGAGATTTTGTTACTCCATTGGATGGTAGCCTTGTCATTATGGAAGGTAAATTTTTTTTGAGATTTTGTTAATCCAATGGATGGTACCGTTGTCATTACGAAAGGTAGTTAGTTGTTGAGATTTCGTTACTCTAATGGGTGGTAGCCTTGTTATTAGGGAAGGTAGTTCATTGTTGATATTTTGTTACTCTAATGGATGGTAGCCTTGTCATTACGGAAGGTAGTTCGTTGTTGAGATTTTGTTACTCCATTGGATGGTAGCCTTGTCATTATGGAAGGTAAATCGTTGTTGTCATTTTGTTACTCCAATCGATGGTAGCGATGTCCTTAAGGAAGGTAGTTAGTTGTTAGGATTTTGTTACTCCATTAGATGGTAGCCTTGTCATTACGGAAGGTAGTTCGTTAGTGGGATTTTCTTACTCTATTGGATGGTAGCCTTGTCATTACTTAAGCTATTTCGTTGTTTATATTGTTATTCCATTGGATGGTAGCCTTGTCATTATGGAAGGTAAATCGTTGTTGACATTTTGTTACTCCAATGGATGGTAGCGGTGTCCTTAAGGAAGGGAGTTCGTTGTTGAGATTTTGTTACTCTAATGGACGGTAGCTTTGTCATTACGGAAGGTAGTTCGTTGTTGAGATTTTGTTACTCCATTGGATGGTAGCCTTGTCATTATGGAAGGTAAATCGTTGTTGTCATTTTGTTACTCCAATGGATGGTAGCGATGTCCTTAAGGAAGGTAGTTCGTTGTTAGGATTTTGTTACTCCATTGGATGGTAGCCTTGTCATTACGGAAGGTAGTTCGTTAGTGGGATTTTCTTACTCTAATGGATGGTATCCTTGTCATTACGGAAGCTATTTTGTTGTTTAGATTTTGTTACTCCATTGGATGGTAGCCTTGTCATTATGGAAGGTAAATCGTTGTTGACATTTTGTTACTCCAATGGATGGTAGCCTTGTGATTATGGAAGGTAAATCGTTGTTGTCATTTTGTTACTCCAATGGATGGTAGCGATGTCCTTAAGGAAGGTAGTTCATTGTTAGGATTTTGTTACTCCATTGGATGGTAGCCTTGTCATTACGGAAGGTAGTTCGTTAGTGCGATTTTCTTACTCTAATGGATGGTAGCCTTGTCATTACGGAAGGTAGTTCGTTAGTGGGATTTTGTTACTCTAATGGATGGTAGCCTTGTCATTACGGAAGCTAGTTCATTGTGTAGATTTTGTTACACCATTTGGATGGTAGCCTTATAATTATGGAAGGTAAATCGTTGTTGACATTTTGTTACTCCAATGGATGGTAGCGGTGTCCTTAAGGAAGGTAGTTCATTGTTGAGATTTTGTTACTCTAATGGACGGTAGCCTAGTCATTATGGTAGGTAGTTTGTTGTTGGGATTATGTTACTCAAATGGATGGTAGCATTGTCATTATGGAAGGTAGTTCATTGTTGAGATTTTGTTACTCCATTGGATGGTAGCCTTGTCATTATGGAAGGTAAATTGTTGTTGAGATTTTGTTACTCCAATGGATGGTATCGTTGTCATTACGAAAGGTAGTTTGTTGTTGAGATTTCGTTACTCTAATGGGTGGTAGCCTTGTTATTAGGGAAGGTAGTTCATTGTTTGGATTTTTTTACTCTAATGGATGGTAGCCTTGTCATTTTTGAAGGAAGTTCGTTGTTGAGATTTTCTTACTCTAATGGATGGTAGCCTTGTCATTACGGAAGGTAGTTCGTTGTTGAGATTTTGTTACTCCATTGGATGGTAGCGTTGTCATTATGGAAGGTAAATCGTTGTTGTCATTTTGTTATTCCAATGGATGGTAGCAATGTCCTTAAGGAAGGTAGTCCGTTGTTAGGATTTTGTTACTCCATTTGATGGTAGCCTTGTCATTACGGAAGGTACTTCGTTAGTGGGATGTTGTTACTCTAATGGATGGTAGCCTTGTCATTACGGAAGCTAGTTCATTTTTTAGATTTTTTTACTCCATTGGATGGTAGTCTTGTCATTATGGAAGGTAAATCGTTGTTGACATTTTGTTACTCCAATGGATGGTAGCGGTGTCCTTAAGGAAGGTAGTTCGTTGTTAAGATTTTGTTACTCTAATGCACGGTAGCCTTGTTATTATGGAAGGTAGTTTGTTGTTGGGATTTTGTTACTCAAATGGATGGTAGCCTTGTCATATTGGAAGGTAGTTCATTGTTGAGATTTTGTTACTGCAATGGATGGTAGCCTTGTCATTATGGAAAATAGTTCATTGTTGAGATTTTGTTACTCCATTGGATGATAGCCTGGTCATTATGGAAGGTAAATTGTTGATGAGATTTTGTTAATCCAATGGGTGGTACCGTTGTCATTACGAAAGGTAGTTCGTTGTTGAGATTTTGTTACTCTAATGGGTGGTAGCCTTGTTATTAGGGAAGGTAGTTCATTGTTGGTATTTTGTTACTCTAATGAATGGTAGCCTTGTCATTATGGAAGGTAGTTCATTATTGATATTTTGTTACTCTAATGGATGGTAGCCTTGTCATTACGGAAGGTAGTTTGTTGTTTAGATTTTGTTACTCCATTGGATGGTAGCCTTGTCATTATGGAAGGTAAATCGTTGTTGTCATTTTGTTACTCCAATGGATGGTAGCGATGTCCTTAAGGAAGGTAGTTCGTTGTTAGGATTTTGTTACTCCATTGGATGGTAGCCTTGTCATTACGGAAGGTAGTTCGTTAGTGGGATTTTCTTACTCTAATGGATGGTATCCTTGTCATTACGGAAGCTATTTTGTTGTTTAGATTTTGTTACTCCATTGGATGGTAGCCTTGTCATTATGGAAGGTAAATCGTTGTTGACATTTTGTTACTCCAATGGATGGTAGCCTTGTGATTATGGAAGGTAAATCGTTGTTGTCATTTTGTTACTCCAATGGATGGTAGCGATGTCCTTAAGGAAGGTAGTTCATTGTTAGGATTTTGTTACTCCATTGGATGGTAGCCTTGTCATTACGGAAGGTAGTTCGTTAGTGCGATTTTCTTACTCTAATGGATGGTAGCCTTGTCATTACGGAAGGTAGTTCGTTAGTGGGATTTTGTTACTCTATTGGATGGTAGCCTTGTCATTACGGAAGCTAGTTCATTGTGTAGATTTTGTTACACCATTTGGATGGTAGCCTTATAATTATGGAAGGTAAATCGTTGTTGACATTTTGTTACTCCAATGGATGGTAGCGGTGTCCTTAAGGAAGGTAGTTCATTATTGAGATTTTGTTACTCTAATGGACGGTAGCCTAGTCATTATGGTAGGTAGTTTGTTGTTGGGATTATGTTACTCAAATGGATGGTAGCCTTGTCACTATGGAAGGTAGTTCGTTGTTGAGATTTTGTTACTCCATTGGATGGTAGCCTTGTCATTATGGAAGGTAAATTGTTGTTGAGATTTTGTTACTCCAATGGATGGTATCATTGTCATTACGAAAGGTAGTTTGTTGTTGAGATTTCGTTACTCTAATGGGTGGTAGCCTTGTTATTAGGGAAGGTAGTTCATTGTTTGGATTTTTTTACTCTAATGGATGGTAGCATTGTCATTTTTGAAGGTAGTTCGTTGTTGAGATTTTCTTACTCTAATGGACGGTAGCCTTGTCATTACGGAAGGTAGTTCGTTGTTGAGATTTTGTTACTCCATTGGATGGTAGCCTTGTCATTATGGAAGGTAAATCGTTGTTGTCATTTTGTTATTCCAATGGATGGTAGCGATGTCCTTAAGGAAGGTAGTCCGTTGTTAGGATTTTGTTACTCCATTTGATGGTAGCCTTGTCATTACGGAAGGTACTTCGTTAGTGGGATGTTGTTACTCTAATGGATGGTAGCCTTGTCATTACGGAAGCTAGTTCATTTTTTAGATTTTTTTACTCCATTGGATGGTAGTCTTGTCATTATGGAAGGTAAATCGTTGTTGACATTTTGTTACTCCAATGGATGGTAGCGGTGTCCTTAAGGAAGGTAGTTCGTTGTTAAGATTTTGTTACTCTAATGCACGGTAGCCTTGTTATTATGGAAGGTAGTTTGTTGTTGGGATTTTGTTACTCAAATGGATGGTAGCCTTGTCATATTGGAAGGTAGTTCATTGTTGAGATTTTGTTACTGCAATGGATGGTAGCCTTGTCATTATGGAAAATAGTTCATTGTTGAGATTTTGTTACTCCATTGGATGATAGCCTGGTCATTATGGAAGGTAAATTGTTGTTGAGATTTTGTTAATCCAATGGGTGGTACCGTTGTCATTACGAAAGGTAGTTCGTTGTTGAGATTTTGTTAATCTAATGGGTGGTAGCCTTGTTATTAGGGAAGGTAGTTAATTGTTGGTATTTTGTTACTCTAATGAATGGTAGCCTTGTCATTATGGAAGGTAGTTCATTATTGATATTTTGTTACTCTAATGGATGGTAGCCTTGTCATTACGGAAGGTAGTTTGTTGTTTAGATTTTGTTACTCCATTGGATGGTAGCCTTGTCATTATGGAAGGTAAATCGTTGTTGACATTTTGTTAATCCAATGGATGGTAGCGATGTCCTTAAGGAAGGTAGTTCGTTGTTGAGATTTTGTTAATCTAATGGACGGTAGCCCAGTCATTATGGAAGGTAGTTCGTTGTTGGGATTTTGTTACTCAAATGGATGGTAGCCTTGTCATTATGGAAGGTAGTTTGTTGTTGAGATTTTGTTACTGCAATGGATGGTAGCCTTGTCATTATGGAAAGTAGTTCGTTGTTGAGATTTTGTTACTCCATTGGATGGTAGCCTTGTCATTATGGAAGGTAAATTGTTGTTGAGATTTTGTTACTCCAATGGATGGTACCGTTGTCATTACGAAAGGTAGTTCGTTGTTGAGATTTTGTTACTCTATTGGGTGGTAGCCTTGTCATTAGGGAAGGTAGTTCATTGTTGGGATTTTGTTACTCTAATGGATGGTAGCCTTGTCATTTTGGAAGGTGGTTCGTTGTTGAGATTTTGTTACTCTAATTGATGGTAGCCTTGTCATTACGGAAGGTAGTTAGCTGTTGAGATTTTGTTACTCCATTGGATGGTAGCATTGTCATTATGGAAGGTAAATCGTTGTTGTCATTTTGTTACTCCAATGGATGGTAGCGATGTCCTTAAGGAAGGTAGTTAGTTGTTAGGATTTTGTTACTCCATTAGATGGTAGCCTTGTCATTACGGAAGGTAGTTCGTTAGTGGGATTTTCTTAGTCTATTGGATGGTAGCCTTGTCATTACTTAAGCTATTTCATTGTTTATATTTTGTTACTCCATTGGATGTTAGCCTTGTCATTATGGAAGGTAAATCGTTGTTGACATTTTGTTACTCCAATGGATGGTAGCGGTGTCCTTAAGGAAGGGAGTTCGTTGTTGAGATTTTGTTACTCTAATGGACGGTAGCCTTGTCATTACTGAAGGTAGTTCGTTGTTGAGATTTTGTTACTCCATTGGATGGTAGCCTTGTCATTATGGAAGGTAAATCGTTGTTGTCATTTTGTTACTCCAATGGATGGAAGCGATGTCCTTAAGGAAGGTAGTTCGTTGTTAGGATTTTGTTACTCCATTGGATGGTAGCCTTGTCATTACGGAAGGTAGTTCGTTAGTGGGATTTTCTTACTCTAATGGATGGTAGCCTTGTCATTACGGAAGCTATTTTGTTGTTTAGATTTTGTTACTCCATTGGATGGTAGCCTTGTCATTATGGAAGGTAAATCGTTGTTGACATTTTGTTACTCCAATGGATGGTAGCCTTGTCAATATGGAAGGTAAATCGTTGTTGTCATTTTGTTACTCCAATGGATGGTAGCGATGTCCTTAAGGAAGGTAGTTCGTTGTTAGGATTTTGTTACTCCATTGGATGGTAGCCTTTTCATTACGGAAGGTAGTTCGTTAGTGGGATTTTCTTACTCTAATGGATGGTAGCCTTGTCATTATGGAAGGTAGTTCGTTAGTGGGATTTTGTTACTCTAATGGATGGTAGTCTTGTCATTACGGAAGCTAGTTCATTGTGTAGATTTTGTTACACCATTTGGATGGTAGCCTTATAATTATGGAAGGTAAATCGTTGTTGACATTTTGTTACTCCAATGGATGGTAGCGGTGTCCTTAAGGAAGGTAGTTCATTGTTGAGATTTTGTTACTCTAATGGACGGTAGCCTAGTCATTATGGTAGGTAGTTTGTTGTTGGGATTATGTTACTCAAATGGATGGTAGCCTTGTCATTATGGAAGGTAGTTCTATGTTGAGATTTTGTTACTCCATTGGATGGTAGCCTTGTCATTATGGAAGGTAAATTGTTGTTGAGATTTTGTTACTCCAATGGATGGTACCGTTGTCATTACGAAAGGTAGTTTGTTGTTGAGATTTCGTTACTCTAATGGGTGGTAGCCTTGTTATTAGGGAAGGTAGTTCATTGTTTGGATTTTTTTACTATAATGGATGGTAGCCTTGTCATTTTTGAAGGTAGTTCGTTGTTGAGATTTTCTTACTCTAATGGATGGTAGCCTTGTCATTACGGAAGGTAGTTCGTTGTTGAGATTTCGTTACTCCATTGGATGGTAGCCTTGTCATTATGGAAGGTAAATCGTTGTTGTCATTTTGTTACTCCAATGGATGGTAGCGATGTCCTTAAGGAAGGTAGTTCGTTGTTGAGATTTTGTTACTCTAATGGACGGTAGCCTAGTCATTATGGAAGGTAGTTCATTGTTGGGATTTTGTTACTCAAATGGATGGTAGCCTTGTCATTATGGAAGGTAGTTCGTTGTTGAGATTTTGTTATTGCAATGGATGGTAGCCTTGTCATTATGGAAAGTAGTTCGTTGTTGAGATTTTGTTACTCCATTGGATGGTAGCCTTGTCATTATGGAAGGTAAATTGTTGTTGACATTTTGTTACTCCAATGGATGGTACCATTGTCATTACGAAAGGTAGTTCGTTGTTGAGATTTTGTTACTCTAATGGGTGGTAGCCTTGTTATTAGGGAAGGTAGTTCATTGTTGGGATTTTGTTACTCTAATGGATGGTAGCCTTGTCATTTTGGAAGGTAGTTCGTTGTTGAGATTTTGTTAATCTAATGGATGGTAGCCTTGTCATTACGGAAGGTAGTTAGCTGTTGATATTTTGTTACTCCATTGGATGGTAGCCTTGTCATTATGGAAGGTAATTCGTTGTTGTCATTTTGTTACTCCAATGGATGGTAGCGATGTCCTTAAGGAAGGTAGTTCGTTGTTAATATTTTGTTACTCCATTGGATGGTAGCCCTGTCATTACGGAAGGTAGTTCGTTAGTGGGATTTTGTTACTCTAATTGATGGTAGCCTTGTCATTACGGAAGCTAGTTCGTTGTTTAGATTTTGTTACTACATTGGATGGTAGTCTTTTCATTATGGAAGGTAAATCGTTGTTGACATTTTGTTACTCCAATGGATGGTAGCTGTGTCCTTAAGGAAGGTAGTTCGTTGTTGAGATTTTATTACTCTAATGGACAGTAGCCTTGTTATTATGGAAGGTAGTTTGTTGTTGGGATTTTGTTACTCAAATGGATGGTAGCCTTGTCATATTGGAAGGTAGTTTGTTGTTTAGATTTTGTTACTGCAATGGATGGTAGCCTTTTCATTATGGAAAGTAGTTCATTGTTGAGATTTTGTTACTCCCTTGGATGGTAGCCTTGTCATTATGGAAGGTAAATTATTGTTGAGATTTTGTTAATCCAATGGATGGTACCGTTGTCATTACGAAAGGTAGTTAGTTGTTGAGATTTTGTTACTCTAATGGGTGGTACCCTTGTTATTAGGGAAGGTAGTTCATTGTTGGGATTTTGTTACTCTAATGAATGGTAGCCTTGTCATTATGGAAGGTAGTTCGTTATTCAGATTTTGTTACTCTAATGGATGGTAGCCTTTTCATTACGGAAGGTAGTTCGTTGTTGAGATTTTGTTACTCCATTGGATGGTAGCCTTGTCATTATGGAATGTAAATCGTTGTTGTCATTTTGTTACTCCAATGGATGGTAGCGATGTCCTTAAGGAAGGTAGTTCGTTGTTAGGATTTTGTTACTCCATTGGATGGTAGCCTTGTCATTACGGAAGTTAGTTCGTTAGTGGGATTTTCTTACTCTAATGGATGGTAGCCTTGTCATTACGGAAGCTATTTTGTTGTTTAGATTTTGTTACTCCATTGGATGGTAGACTTGTCATTATGGAAGGTAAATCGTTGTTGACATTTTGTTACTCCAATGGATGGTAGCGGTGTCCTTAAGGAAGGTAGTTGGTTGTTGAGATTTTGTTAATCTAATGGACGGTAGCCTTGTCATTATGGAAGGTAGTTCGTTGTTGGAATATTATTACTCAAATGGATGGTAGCCTTGTCATTATGGAAGGTAGTTCATTGTTGAGATTTTGTTACTGTAATGGATGGTAGCCTTGTCATTATGGAAGGTAAATTATTGTTGAGATTTTGTTACTCTAATGAATTGTAGCTATGTTCTTATGGAAGGTAGTTCATTGTTGATATTTTGTGACTCTAATGGATGGTAGCCTTGTCATTACGGAAGGTAGTTCATTGTTGATATTTTGTTACTCCATTGGATGGTAGCCTTGTCATTATGGAAGGTAAATCGTGGTTGACATTTTGTTACTCCAGTGGTTGGTAGCCTTGTCATTACGGAAGGTAGTTAGTTTGTGTGATTTTGTTACTCTAATGGATGGTAGCTTTGTCATTATGGAAGCTGGGTCGTTGTTTAGATTTTGTTACTCTATTGGATGGTAGCCTTGTCATTATGGAAGGTAAATCGTTGTTGACATTTTGTTACTCCAATGGATGGTAGCGGTGTCCTTAAGGAAGGTAGTTCATTGTTGAGATTTTGTTACTCTAATGGACGGTAGCCTTGTCATTACGAAAGGTAGTTCGTTGTTTAGATTTTGTTACTCCATTGGATGGTAGCCTTGTCATTATGGAAGGTAAATCGTTGTTGTCATTTTGTTACTCCAATGGATGGTAGCGATGTCCTTAAGGAAGGTAGTTCGTTGTTAGGATTTTGTTACTCCATTGGATGGTAGCCTTGTCATTACGGAAGGTAGTTCGTTAGTTGGATTTTCTTACTCTAATGGATGGTAGCCTTGTCATTACGAAAGGTAGTTCGTTAGTGGGATTTTGTTACTCTAATGGATGGTAGCCTTGTCATTACAGAAGCTAGTTCATTGTGTAGATTTTGTTACACCATTTGGATGGTAGCCTTAAAATTATGGAAGGTAAATCGTTGTTGACATTTTGTTACTCCAATGGATGGTAGCGGTGTCCTTAAGGAAGGTAGTTCATTGTTGAGATTTTGTTACTCTAATGGACGGTAGCCTAGTCATTATGGTAGGTAGTTTGTTGTTGGGATTATGTTACTCAAATGGATGGTAGCCTTGTCATTATGGAAGGTAGTTCGTTGTTGAGATTTTGTTACTCCATTGGATGGTAGCCTTGTCATTATGGAAGGTAAATTGTTGTTGAGATTTTGTTACTCCAATGGATGGTACCGTTGTCATTACGAAAGGTAGTTCGTTGTTGAGATTTCGTTACTCTAATGGGTGGTAGCCTTGTTATTAGGGAAGGTAGTTCATTGTTTGGATTTTTTTACTCTAATGGATGGTAGCCTTGTCATTTTTGAAGGTAGTTTGTTGTTGAGATTTTCTTACTCTAATGGATGGTAGCCTTGTCATTACGGAAGGTAGTTCGTTGTTGAGATTTTGTTACTCCATTGGATGGTAGCCTTGTCATTATGGAAGGTAAATCGTTGTTGTCATTTTGTTACTCCAATGGATGGTAGCGATGTCCTTAAGGAAGGTAGTTCGTTGTTAGGATTTTGTTACTCCATTGGATGGTATCCTTGTCATTACGGAAGGTAGTTCGTTAGTGGGATGTTGTTACTCTAATGGATGGTAGCCTTGTCATTACGGAAGCTAGTTTGTTGTTTAGATTTTGTTACTCCATTGGATGGTAGTCTTGTCATTATGGAAGGTAAATCGTTGTTGACATTTTGTTACTCCAATGGATGGTAGCGGTGTCCTTAAGGAAGGTAGTTCGTTGTTAAGATTTTGTTACTCTAATGGACGGTATCCTTGTTATTATTGAAGGTAGTTTGTTGTTGGGATTTTGTTACTCAAATGGATGGTAGCCTTGTCATATTGGAAGGTAGTTCATTGTTGAGATTTTGTTACTGCAATGGATGGTAGCCTTGTCATTATGGAAAGTAGTTCATTGTTGAGATTTTGTCACTCCATTGGATGATAGCCTGGTCATTATGGAAGGTAAATTGTTGTTGAGATTTTGTTAATCCAATGGGTGGTATCGTTGTCATTACGAAAGGTAGTTCGTTGTTGAGATTTTGTTACTCTAATGGGTGGTAGCCTTGTTATTAGGGAAGGTAGTTCATTGTTGGTATTTTGTTACTCTAATGAATGGTAGACTTGTCATTACGGAAGGTAGTTCGTTAGTGGGATTTTGTTACTCTAATTGATGGTAGCCTTGTCATTACGGAAGCTAGTTCGTTGTTTAGATTTTGTTACTCCATTGGTTGGTAGTCTTGTCATTATTGAAGGTAAATCGTTGTTGACATTTTGTTACTCCAATGGATGGTAGCTGTGTCCTTAAGGAAGGTAGTTCGTTGTTGAGATTTTGTTACTCTAATGGACGGTAGCCTTGTTATTATGGAAGGTAGTTTGTTGTTGGGATTTTATTACTCAAATGGACGGTAGCCTTGTCATATTGGAAGGTAGTTTGTTGTTGAGATTTTGTTACTGCAATGGATGGTAGCCTTTTCATTATGGAAAGTAGTTCATTGTTGAGATTTTGTTACTTCATTGGATGGTAGCGTTGTCATTATGGAAGGTAAATTTTTGTTGAGATTTTGTTAATCCAATGGATGGTACCGTTGTTATTACGAAAGGTAGTTAGTTGTTGATATTTTGTTATTCTAATGGGTGGTAGCCTTGTTATTAGGGAAGGTAGTTCATTGTTGGGATTTTGTTATCTAATGAATGGTAGCCTTGTCATTATGGAAGGTAGTTCGTTATTCAGATTTTGTTACTCTAATGGATGGTAGCCTTGTCATTACGGAAGGTAGTTCGTTGTTGAGATTTTGTTACTCCATTGGATGGTAGCCTTGTCATTATGGAAGGTAAATCGTTGTTGTCATTTTGTTACTCCAATGGATGGTAGCGATGATCTTAAGGAAGGTAGGTCGTTATTAGGATTTTGTTACTCCATTGGATGGTAGCCTTGTCATTACGGAAGGTAGTTCGTTAGTGGGATTTTCTTACTCTAATGGATTGTAGCCTTGTCATTACGGAAGCTATTTTGTTGTTTAAATTTTGTTACTCCATTGGATGGTAGCCTTGTCATTATGGAAGGTAAATCGTTGTTGACATTTTGTTACTCCAATGGATGGTAGCGGTGTCCTTAAGGAAGGTAGTTCGTTGTTGAGATTTTGTTAATCTAATGGACGGTAGCCTTGTCATTATGGAAGGTAGTTCGTTGTTGGAATATTATTACTCAAATGGATGGTAGCCTTGTCATTATGGAAGGTAGTTCATTGTTGAGATTTTGTTACTGCAATGGATGGTAGCCTTGTCATTATGGAAGGTAAATTATTGTTGAGATTTTGTTACTCCAATGGATGGTAGCTATGTCCTTATGGAAGGTAGTTCATTGTTGATATTTTGTGACTCTAATGGATGGTAGCCTTGTCATTACGTAAGGTAGTTCATTGTTGATATTTTGTTACTCCATTGGATGGTAGCCTTGTCATTATGGAAGGTAAATCGTGGTTGACATTTTGTTACTCCAGTGGTTGGTAGCCTTGTCATTACGGAAGGTAGTTAGTTAGTGGGATTTTGTTACTCTAATGGATGGTAGCTTTGTCATTATGGAAGCTAGTTCGTTGTTTAGATTTTGTTACTCTATTGGATGGTAGCCTTGTCATTATGGAAGGTAAATCGTTGTTAACATTTTGTTACTCCAATGGATGGTAGCGGTGTCCTTAAGGAAGGTAGTTCGTTATTGAGATTTTGTTACTCTAATGGACGGTAGCCTTGTCATTATGGAAGATAGTTCGTTGTTGGGATTTTGTTACTCAAATGGATGGTAGCCTTGTCATTATGGAAGGTAGTTCGTTGTCGAGATTTTGTTACTACAATGGATGGTAGCCTTGTCATTATGGAAAGTAGTTCGTTGTTGAGATTTTGTTACTCCATTGGTTGGTAGCCCTGTCATTATGGAAGGAATATTGTTGTTGAGATTTTGTTACTCCAATGGATGGTACCGTTGTCATTACGAAAGTTAGTTCGTTGTTGAGATATTGTTATTCTAATGGGTGGTAGCCCTGTTATTAGGGAAGGTAGTTCATTGTTGGGATTTTGTTACTCTAATGAATGGTAGCCTTGTCATTATGGAAGGTAGTTCGTTATTGAGATTTTGTTAATCTAATGGATTGTAGCCTTGTCATTACGGAAGGTAGTTCGTTGTTGAGATTTTGTTACTCTAATGGGTGGTAGCCTTGTTATTAGGGAAGGTAGTTCATTGTTGGGATTTTGTTACTCTAATGAATGGTAGCCTTGTCATTATGGAAGGTAGTTCGTTATTGAGATTTTGTTACTCTAATGGATGGTAGCCTTGTCATTACGGAAGGTAGTTCGTTGTTGAGATTTTGTTACTCCATTGGATGGTAGCCTTGTCATTATGGAAGGTAAATCGTTGTTGTAATTTTGTTACTCCAATGGATGGTAGCGATGTCCTTAAGGAAGGTAGTTCGTTGTTAGGATTTTGTTACTCCATTGGATGGTAGCCTTGTCATTACGGAAGGTAGTTCGTTAGTGGGATTTTCTTACTCTAATGGATGGTAGCCTTGTCATTACGGAAGCTATTTTGTTATTTAGATTTTGTTACTCCATTGGATGGTAGCCTTGTCATTATGGAAGGTAAATCGTTGTTGACATTTTGTTACTCCAATGGATGGTAGCGGTGTCCTTAAGGAAGGTAGTTCGTTGTTGAGATTTTGTTAATCTAATGGACGGTAGCCTTGTCATTATGGAAGGTAGTCCGTTGTTGGAATATTATTACTCAAATGGATGGTAGCCTTGTCATTATGGAAGGTAGTTCATTGTTGAGATTTTGTTACTACAATGGATGGTAGCCTTGTCATTATGGAAGGTAAATTATTGTTGAGATTTTGTTACTCCAATGGATGGTAGCTATGTCCTTATGGAAGGTAGTTCATTGTTGATATTTTGTGACTCTAATGGATGGTAGCCTTGTCATTACGGAAGGTAGTTCATTGTTGATATTTTGTTACTCCATTGGATGGTAGCCTTGTCATTATGGAAGGTAAATCGTGGTTGACATTTTGTTACTCCAGTGGTTGGTAGCCTTGTCATTACGGAAGGTAGTTAGTTAGTGGGATTTTGTTACTCTAATGGATGGTAGCTTTGTCATTATGGAAGCTAGTTCGTTGTTTAGATTTTGTTACTCTATTGGATGGTAGCCTTGTCATTATGGAAGGTAAATCGTTGTTGACATTTTGTTACTCCAATGGATGGTAGCGGTGTCCTTAAGGAAGGTAGTTCGTTATTGAGATTTTGTTACTCTAATGGACGGTAGCCTTTTCATTATGGAAGATAGTTCGTTGTTGGGATTTTGTTACTCAAATGGATGGTAGCCTTGTCATTATGGAAGGTAGTTCGTTGTTGAGATTTTGTTACTACAATGGATGGTAGCCTTGTCATTATGGAAAGTAGTTCGTTGTTGAGATTTTGTTACTCCATTGGTTGGTAGCCTTGTCATTATGGAAGGTAGTTCTATGTTGAGATTTTGTTACTCCATTGGATGGTAGCCTTGTCATTATGGAAGGTAAATTGTTGTTGAGATTTTGTTACTCCAATGGATGGTACCGTTGTCATTACGAAAGGTAGTTTGTTGTTGAGATTTCGTTACTCTAATGGGTGGTAGCCTTGTTATTAGGGAAGGTAGTTCATTGTTTGGATTTTTTTACTATAATGGATGGTAGCCTTGTCATTTTTGAAGGTAGTTCGTTGTTGAGATTTTCTTACTCTAATGGATGGTAGCCTTGTCATTACGGAAGGTAGTTCGTTGTTGAGATTTCGTTACTCCATTGGATGGTAGCCTTGTCATTATGGAAGGTAAATCGTTGTTGTCATTTTGTTACTCCAATGGATGGTAGCGATGTCCTTAAGGAAGGTAGTTCGTTGTTGAGATTTTGTTACTCTAATGGACGGTAGCCTAGTCATTATGGAAGGTAGTTCATTGTTGGGATTTTGTTACTCAAATGGATGGTAGCCTTGTCATTATGGAAGGTAGTTCGTTGTTGAGATTTTGTTATTGCAATGGATGGTAGCCTTGTCATTATGGAAAGTAGTTCGTTGTTGAGATTTTGTTACTCCATTGGATGGTAGCCTTGTCATTATGGAAGGTAAATTGTTGTTGACATTTTGTTACTCCAATGGATGGTACCATTGTCATTACGAAAGGTAGTTCGTTGTTGAGATTTTGTTACTCTAATGGGTGGTAGCCTTGTTATTAGGGAAGGTAGTTCATTGTTGGGATTTTGTTACTCTAATGGATGGTAGCCTTGTCATTTTGGAAGGTAGTTCGTTGTTGAGATTTTGTTAATCTAATGGATGGTAGCCTTGTCATTACGGAAGGTAGTTAGCTGTTGATATTTTGTTACTCCATTGGATGGTAGCCTTGTCATTATGGAAGGTAATTCGTTGTTGTCATTTTGTTACTCCAATGGATGGTAGCGATGTCCTTAAGGAAGGTAGTTCGTTGTTAATATTTTGTTACTCCATTGGATGGTAGCCCTGTCATTACGGAAGGTAGTTCGTTAGTGGGATTTTGTTACTCTAATTGATGGTAGCCTTGTCATTACGGAAGCTAGTTCGTTGTTTAGATTTTGTTACTACATTGGATGGTAGTCTTTTCATTATGGAAGGTAAATCGTTGTTGACATTTTGTTACTCCAATGGATGGTAGCTGTGTCCTTAAGGAAGGTAGTTCGTTGTTGAGATTTTATTACTCTAATGGACAGTAGCCTTGTTATTATGGAAGGTAGTTTGTTGTTGGGATTTTGTTACTCAAATGGATGGTAGCCTTGTCATATTGGAAGGTAGTTTGTTGTTTAGATTTTGTTACTGCAATGGATGGTAGCCTTTTCATTATGGAAAGTAGTTCATTGTTGAGATTTTGTTACTCCCTTGGATGGTAGCCTTGTCATTATGGAAGGTAAATTATTGTTGAGATTTTGTTAATCCAATGGATGGTACCGTTGTCATTACGAAAGGTAGTTAGTTGTTGAGATTTTGTTACTCTAATGGGTGGTACCCTTGTTATTAGGGAAGGTAGTTCATTGTTGGGATTTTGTTACTCTAATGAATGGTAGCCTTGTCATTATGGAAGGTAGTTCGTTATTCAGATTTTGTTACTCTAATGGATGGTAGCCTTTTCATTACGGAAGGTAGTTCGTTGTTGAGATTTTGTTACTCCATTGGATGGTAGCCTTGTCATTATGGAATGTAAATCGTTGTTGTCATTTTGTTACTCCAATGGATGGTAGCGATGTCCTTAAGGAAGGTAGTTCGTTGTTAGGATTTTGTTACTCCATTGGATGGTAGCCTTGTCATTACGGAAGTTAGTTCGTTAGTGGGATTTTCTTACTCTAATGGATGGTAGCCTTGTCATTACGGAAGCTATTTTGTTGTTTAGATTTTGTTACTCCATTGGATGGTAGACTTGTCATTATGGAAGGTAAATCGTTGTTGACATTTTGTTACTCCAATGGATGGTAGCGGTGTCCTTAAGGAAGGTAGTTGGTTGTTGAGATTTTGTTAATCTAATGGACGGTAGCCTTGTCATTATGGAAGGTAGTTCGTTGTTGGAATATTATTACTCAAATGGATGGTAGCCTTGTCATTATGGAAGGTAGTTCATTGTTGAGATTTTGTTACTGTAATGGATGGTAGCCTTGTCATTATGGAAGGTAAATTATTGTTGAGATTTTGTTACTCTAATGAATTGTAGCTATGTTCTTATGGAAGGTAGTTCATTGTTGATATTTTGTGACTCTAATGGATGGTAGCCTTGTCATTACGGAAGGTAGTTCATTGTTGATATTTTGTTACTCCATTGGATGGTAGCCTTGTCATTATGGAAGGTAAATCGTGGTTGACATTTTGTTACTCCAGTGGTTGGTAGCCTTGTCATTACGGAAGGTAGTTAGTTTGTGTGATTTTGTTACTCTAATGGATGGTAGCTTTGTCATTATGGAAGCTGGGTCGTTGTTTAGATTTTGTTACTCTATTGGATGGTAGCCTTGTCATTATGGAAGGTAAATCGTTGTTGACATTTTGTTACTCCAATGGATGGTAGCGGTGTCCTTAAGGAAGGTAGTTCATTGTTGAGATTTTGTTACTCTAATGGACGGTAGCCTTGTCATTACGAAAGGTAGTTCGTTGTTTAGATTTTGTTACTCCATTGGATGGTAGCCTTGTCATTATGGAAGGTAAATCGTTGTTGTCATTTTGTTACTCCAATGGATGGTAGCGATGTCCTTAAGGAAGGTAGTTCGTTGTTAGGATTTTGTTACTCCATTGGATGGTAGCCTTGTCATTACGGAAGGTAGTTCGTTAGTTGGATTTTCTTACTCTAATGGATGGTAGCCTTGTCATTACGAAAGGTAGTTCGTTAGTGGGATTTTGTTACTCTAATGGATGGTAGCCTTGTCATTACAGAAGCTAGTTCATTGTGTAGATTTTGTTACACCATTTGGATGGTAGCCTTAAAATTATGGAAGGTAAATCGTTGTTGACATTTTGTTACTCCAATGGATGGTAGCGGTGTCCTTAAGGAAGGTAGTTCATTGTTGAGATTTTGTTACTCTAATGGACGGTAGCCTAGTCATTATGGTAGGTAGTTTGTTGTTGGGATTATGTTACTCAAATGGATGGTAGCCTTGTCATTATGGAAGGTAGTTCGTTGTTGAGATTTTGTTACTCCATTGGATGGTAGCCTTGTCATTATGGAAGGTAAATTGTTGTTGAGATTTTGTTACTCCAATGGATGGTACCGTTGTCATTACGAAAGGTAGTTCGTTGTTGAGATTTCGTTACTCTAATGGGTGGTAGCCTTGTTATTAGGGAAGGTAGTTCATTGTTTGGATTTTTTTACTCTAATGGATGGTAGCCTTGTCATTTTTGAAGGTAGTTTGTTGTTGAGATTTTCTTACTCTAATGGATGGTAGCCTTGTCATTACGGAAGGTAGTTCGTTGTTGAGATTTTGTTACTCCATTGGATGGTAGCCTTGTCATTATGGAAGGTAAATCGTTGTTGTCATTTTGTTACTCCAATGGATGGTAGCGATGTCCTTAAGGAAGGTAGTTCGTTGTTAGGATTTTGTTACTCCATTGGATGGTATCCTTGTCATTACGGAAGGTAGTTCGTTAGTGGGATGTTGTTACTCTAATGGATGGTAGCCTTGTCATTACGGAAGCTAGTTTGTTGTTTAGATTTTGTTACTCCATTGGATGGTAGTCTTGTCATTATGGAAGGTAAATCGTTGTTGACATTTTGTTACTCCAATGGATGGTAGCGGTGTCCTTAAGGAAGGTAGTTCGTTGTTAAGATTTTGTTACTCTAATGGACGGTATCCTTGTTATTATTGAAGGTAGTTTGTTGTTGGGATTTTGTTACTCAAATGGATGGTAGCCTTGTCATATTGGAAGGTAGTTCATTGTTGAGATTTTGTTACTGCAATGGATGGTAGCCTTGTCATTATGGAAAGTAGTTCATTGTTGAGATTTTGTCACTCCATTGGATGATAGCCTGGTCATTATGGAAGGTAAATTGTTGTTGAGATTTTGTTAATCCAATGGGTGGTATCGTTGTCATTACGAAAGGTAGTTCGTTGTTGAGATTTTGTTACTCTAATGGGTGGTAGCCTTGTTATTAGGGAAGGTAGTTCATTGTTGGTATTTTGTTACTCTAATGAATGGTAGACTTGTCATTACGGAAGGTAGTTCGTTAGTGGGATTTTGTTACTCTAATTGATGGTAGCCTTGTCATTACGGAAGCTAGTTCGTTGTTTAGATTTTGTTACTCCATTGGTTGGTAGTCTTGTCATTATTGAAGGTAAATCGTTGTTGACATTTTGTTACTCCAATGGATGGTAGCTGTGTCCTTAAGGAAGGTAGTTCGTTGTTGAGATTTTGTTACTCTAATGGACGGTAGCCTTGTTATTATGGAAGGTAGTTTGTTGTTGGGATTTTATTACTCAAATGGACGGTAGCCTTGTCATATTGGAAGGTAGTTTGTTGTTGAGATTTTGTTACTGCAATGGATGGTAGCCTTTTCATTATGGAAAGTAGTTCATTGTTGAGATTTTGTTACTTCATTGGATGGTAGCGTTGTCATTATGGAAGGTAAATTTTTGTTGAGATTTTGTTAATCCAATGGATGGTACCGTTGTTATTACGAAAGGTAGTTAGTTGTTGATATTTTGTTATTCTAATGGGTGGTAGCCTTGTTATTAGGGAAGGTAGTTCATTGTTGGGATTTTGTTATCTAATGAATGGTAGCCTTGTCATTATGGAAGGTAGTTCGTTATTCAGATTTTGTTACTCTAATGGATGGTAGCCTTGTCATTACGGAAGGTAGTTCGTTGTTGAGATTTTGTTACTCCATTGGATGGTAGCCTTGTCATTATGGAAGGTAAATCGTTGTTGTCATTTTGTTACTCCAATGGATGGTAGCGATGATCTTAAGGAAGGTAGGTCGTTATTAGGATTTTGTTACTCCATTGGATGGTAGCCTTGTCATTACGGAAGGTAGTTCGTTAGTGGGATTTTCTTACTCTAATGGATTGTAGCCTTGTCATTACGGAAGCTATTTTGTTGTTTAAATTTTGTTACTCCATTGGATGGTAGCCTTGTCATTATGGAAGGTAAATCGTTGTTGACATTTTGTTACTCCAATGGATGGTAGCGGTGTCCTTAAGGAAGGTAGTTCGTTGTTGAGATTTTGTTAATCTAATGGACGGTAGCCTTGTCATTATGGAAGGTAGTTCGTTGTTGGAATATTATTACTCAAATGGATGGTAGCCTTGTCATTATGGAAGGTAGTTCATTGTTGAGATTTTGTTACTGCAATGGATGGTAGCCTTGTCATTATGGAAGGTAAATTATTGTTGAGATTTTGTTACTCCAATGGATGGTAGCTATGTCCTTATGGAAGGTAGTTCATTGTTGATATTTTGTGACTCTAATGGATGGTAGCCTTGTCATTACGTAAGGTAGTTCATTGTTGATATTTTGTTACTCCATTGGATGGTAGCCTTGTCATTATGGAAGGTAAATCGTGGTTGACATTTTGTTACTCCAGTGGTTGGTAGCCTTGTCATTACGGAAGGTAGTTAGTTAGTGGGATTTTGTTACTCTAATGGATGGTAGCTTTGTCATTATGGAAGCTAGTTCGTTGTTTAGATTTTGTTACTCTATTGGATGGTAGCCTTGTCATTATGGAAGGTAAATCGTTGTTAACATTTTGTTACTCCAATGGATGGTAGCGGTGTCCTTAAGGAAGGTAGTTCGTTATTGAGATTTTGTTACTCTAATGGACGGTAGCCTTGTCATTATGGAAGATAGTTCGTTGTTGGGATTTTGTTACTCAAATGGATGGTAGCCTTGTCATTATGGAAGGTAGTTCGTTGTTGAGATTTTGTTACTACAATGGATGGTAGCCTTGTCATTATGGAAAGTAGTTCGTTGTTGAGATTTTGTTACTCCATTGGTTGGTAGCCCTGTCATTATGGAAGGAATATTGTTGTTGAGATTTTGTTACTCCAATGGATGGTACCGTTGTCATTACGAAAGTTAGTTCGTTGTTGAGATATTGTTATTCTAATGGGTGGTAGCCCTGTTATTAGGGAAGGTAGTTCATTGTTGGGATTTTGTTACTCTAATGAATGGTAGCCTTGTCATTATGGAAGGTAGTTCGTTATTGAGATTTTGTTAATCTAATGGATTGTAGCCTTGTCATTACGGAAGGTAGTTCGTTGTTGAGATTTTGTTACTCTAATGGGTGGTAGCCTTGTTATTAGGGAAGGTAGTTCATTGTTGGGATTTTGTTACTCTAATGAATGGTAGCCTTGTCATTATGGAAGGTAGTTCGTTATTGAGATTTTGTTACTCTAATGGATGGTAGCCTTGTCATTACGGAAGGTAGTTCGTTGTTGAGATTTTGTTACTCCATTGGATGGTAGCCTTGTCATTATGGAAGGTAAATCGTTGTTGTAATTTTGTTACTCCAATGGATGGTAGCGATGTCCTTAAGGAAGGTAGTTCGTTGTTAGGATTTTGTTACTCCATTGGATGGTAGCCTTGTCATTACGGAAGGTAGTTCGTTAGTGGGATTTTCTTACTCTAATGGATGGTAGCCTTGTCATTACGGAAGCTATTTTGTTATTTAGATTTTGTTACTCCATTGGATGGTAGCCTTGTCATTATGGAAGGTAAATCGTTGTTGACATTTTGTTACTCCAATGGATGGTAGCGGTGTCCTTAAGGAAGGTAGTTCGTTGTTGAGATTTTGTTAATCTAATGGACGGTAGCCTTGTCATTATGGAAGGTAGTCCGTTGTTGGAATATTATTACTCAAATGGATGGTAGCCTTGTCATTATGGAAGGTAGTTCATTGTTGAGATTTTGTTACTACAATGGATGGTAGCCTTGTCATTATGGAAGGTAAATTATTGTTGAGATTTTGTTACTCCAATGGATGGTAGCTATGTCCTTATGGAAGGTAGTTCATTGTTGATATTTTGTGACTCTAATGGATGGTAGCCTTGTCATTACGGAAGGTAGTTCATTGTTGATATTTTGTTACTCCATTGGATGGTAGCCTTGTCATTATGGAAGGTAAATCGTGGTTGACATTTTGTTACTCCAGTGGTTGGTAGCCTTGTCATTACGGAAGGTAGTTAGTTAGTGGGATTTTGTTACTCTAATGGATGGTAGCTTTGTCATTATGGAAGCTAGTTCGTTGTTTAGATTTTGTTACTCTATTGGATGGTAGCCTTGTCATTATGGAAGGTAAATCGTTGTTGACATTTTGTTACTCCAATGGATGGTAGCGGTGTCCTTAAGGAAGGTAGTTCGTTATTGAGATTTTGTTACTCTAATGGACGGTAGCCTTTTCATTATGGAAGATAGTTCGTTGTTGGGATTTTGTTACTCAAATGGATGGTAGCCTTGTCATTATGGAAGGTAGTTCGTTGTTGAGATTTTGTTACTACAATGGATGGTAGCCTTGTCATTATGGAAAGTAGTTCGTTGTTGAGATTTTGTTACTCCATTGGTTGGTAGCCCTGTCATTATGGAAGGTATATTGTTGTTTAGATTTTGTTACTCCAATGGATGGTACCGTTGTCATTACGAAAGTTAGTTCGTTGTTGAGATATTGTTATTCTAATGGGTAGTAGCCCTGTTATTAGGGAAGGTAGTTCATTGTTGGGATTTTGTTACTCTAATGAATGGTAGCCTTGTCATTATGGAAGGTAGTTTGTTATTGAGATTTTGTTAATCTAATGGATTGTAGCCTTGTCATTAAGGAAGGTAGTTCGTTGTTGAGATTTTGTTACTCTAATGGGTGGTAGCCTTGTTATTAGGGAAGGTAGTTCATTGTTGGGATTTTGTTACTCTAATGAATGGTAGCCTTGTCATTATGGAAGGTAGTTCGTTATTGAGATTTTGTTACTCTAATGGATGGTAGCCTTGTCATTACGGAAGGTAGTTCGTTGTTGATATTTTGTTACTCCATTGGATGGTAGCCTTGTCATTATGGAAGGTAAATCGTTGTTGTAATTTTGTTACTCCAATGGATGGTAGCGATGTCCTTAAGGAAGGTAGTTTGTTGTTAGGATTTTGTTACTCCATTGGATGGTAGCCTTGTCATTACGGAAGGTAGTTCGTTAGTGGGATTTTCTTACTCTAATGGATGGTAGCCTTGTCATTACGGAAGCTATTTTGTTATTTAGATTTTGTTACTCCATTGGATGGTAGCCTTGTCATTATGGAAGGTAAATCGTTGTTGACATTCTGTTACTCCAATGGATGGTAGCGGTGTCCTTAAGGAAGGTAGTTCGTTGTTGAGATTTTGTTAATCTAATGGACGGTAGCCTTGTCAATATGGAAGGTAGTTCGTTGTTGGAATATTATTACTCAAATGGATGGTAGCCTTGTCATTATGGAAGGTAGTTCATTGTTGAGATTTTGTTACTGCAATGGATGGTAGCCTTGTCATTATGGAAGGTAAATTATTGTTGAGATTTTGTTACTCCAATGGATGGTAGCTATGTCCTTATGGAAGGTAGTTCATTTTTGATATTTTGTGACTCTAATGGATGGTAGCCTTGTCATTACGGAAGGTAGTTCATTGTTGATATTTTGTTACTCCATTGGATGGTAGCCTTGTCATTATGGAAGGTAAATTGTGGTTGACATTTTGTTACTCCAGTGGTTGGTAGCCTTGTCATTACGGAAGGTAGTTAGTTAGTGGGATTTTGTTACTCTAATGGATGGTAGCTTTGTCATTATGGAAGCTAGTTCGTTGTTTAGATTTTGTTACTCTATTGGATGGTAGCCTTGTCATTATGGAGGGTAAATCGTTATTGACATTTTGTTACTCCAATGGATGGTAGCGGTGTCCTTAAGGAAGGTAGTTCGTTGTTGAGATTTTGTTACTCTAATGGACGGTAGCCTTGTCATTATGGAAGATAGTTCGTTGTTGGGATTTTGTTACTCAAATGGATGGTAACCTTGTCATTATGGAAGGTAGTTCGTTGTTGAGATTTTTTTACTGCAATGGATGGTAGCCTTGTCATTATGGAAAGTAGTTTTATGTTGGGATTTTGCTACTCCATTGGTTGGTAGCCCTGTCATTATGGAAGGTATATTGTTGTTGAGATTTTGTTACTCCAATGGATGGTACCGTTGTCATTACGAAAGTTAGTTCGTTGTTGAGATATTGTTATTCTAATGGGTGGTAGCCTTGTTATTAGGGAAGGTAGTTCATTGTTGGGATTTTGTTACTCTAATGAATGGTAGCCTTGTCATTATGGAAGGTAGTTCATTATTGAGATTTTGTTAATCTAATGGATGGTAGCCTTGTCATTACGGAAGGTAGTTCTTTGTTGAGATTTTGTTACTCTAATGGGTGGTAGCCTTGTTATTAGGGAAGGTAGTTCATTGTTGGGATTTTGTTACTCTAATGAATGGTAGCCTTGTCATTATGGAAGGTGGTTCGTTATTGAGATTTTGTTAATCTAATGGATGGTAGCCTTGTCATTAGGGAAGGTAGCTCGTTGTTGAGATTTTGTTACTCCATTGGATGGTAGTCTTGTCATTATGGAAGGTAAATTGTTGTTGTCATTTTGTTACTCCAATGGATGGTAGCGATGTCCTTAAGGAAGGAAGTCCGTTGTTAGGATTTTGTTACTCCATTGGATGGTAGCCTTGTCATTATGGAAGGTAGTTAGTTAGTGGGATTTTCTTACTCTAATGGATGGTAGCCTTGTCATTACGGAAGCTATTTTGTTGTTTAGATTTTGTTACTCCATTGGATGGTAGCCTTGTCATTATGGAAGGTAAATCGTTGTTGACATTTTGTTACTCCAATGGATGGTAGCGGTGTCCTTAAGGAAGGTAGTTCGTTGTTGAGATTTTGTTAATCTAATGGACGGTAGCCTTGTCATTATGGAAGGTAGTTCGTTGTTGGAATATTATTACTCAAATGGATGGTAGCCTTGTCATTATGGAAGGTAGTTTATTGTTGAGATTTTGTTACTGCAATGGATGGTAGCCTTGTCATTATGGAAGGTAAATTATTGTTGAGATTTTGTTACTCCAATGGATGGTAGCTATGTCCTTATGGAAGGTAGTTCATTGTTGATATTTTGTGACTTTAATGGATGGTAGCCTTGTCATTACGGAAGTTAGTTCATTGTTGATATTTTGTTACTCCATTGGATGGTAGCCTTGTCATTATGGAAGGTAAATCGTGGTTGACATTTTGATACTCCAGTGGATGGTAGCCTTGTCATTACGGTAGGTAGTTAGTTAGTGGGATTTTGTTACTCTAATGGATGGTAGCTTTGTCATTACGGAAGCTAGTTCCTTGTTTAGATTTTGTTACTCTATTGGATGGTAGCCTTGTCATTATGGAAGGTAAATCGTTGTTGACATTTTGTTACTCCAATGGATGGTAGCGGTGTCTTTAAGGAAGGTAGTTCGTTGTTGAGATTTTGTTACTCTAATGGATGGTAGGCTTGTCATTATGGAGGATAGTTCGTTGTTGGGATTTTGTTACTCAAATGGATGGTAGCCTTGTCATTATGGAAGGTAGTTCGTTGTTGAGATTTTGTTACTTCAATGGATGGTAGCCTTGTCATTATGGAAAGTAGTTCGTTGTTGAGATTTTGTTACTCCAAATGGGTGGTAACCCTGTCATTATGGAAGGTATATTGTAGTTGAGATTTTGTTACTCCAATGGATGGTACTGTTGTCATTACGAAAGTTAGTTCGTTGTTGAGATATTGTTATTCTAACGGGTGGTAGCCTTGTTATTAGGGAAGGTAGTTCATTGTTGGGTTTTTGTTACTCTAATGAATGGTAGCCTTGTCATTATGGAAGGTAGTTTGTTATTGAGATTTTGTTAATCTAATGGATGGTAGCCTTGTCATTACGGAAGGTAGTTCGTTGTTGAGATTTTGTTACTCCAGTGGATGGTAGCCTTGTCATTATGGAAGGTAAATCGTTGTTGTCATTTTGTTACTCCAATGGATGGTAGCGATGTCCTTAAGGAAGGAAGTTCGTTGTTAGGATTTTGTTACTCCATTGGATGGTAGCCTTGTCATTATGGAAGGTAGTTCGTTAGTGGGATTTTATTACTCAAATGGATGGTAGCCTTGTCATTACGGAAGCTAGTTTGTTGTTTAGATTTTGTTACACCATTGGATGGTAGCCTTGTCATTATGGAAGGTAAATCGTTGTTGACATTTTGTTAATCCAATGGATGGTAGCGGTGTCCTTAAGGAAGGTAGTTCGTTGTTGAGATTTTGTTACTCTAATGGACGGTAGCCTTGTCATTATGGAAGGTAGTTCGTTGTTGGGATTTTATTACTCAAATGGATGGTAGCCTTGTCATTATGGAAGGTAGTTTGTTGTTGAGATTTTGTTACTGCAATGCATGGTAGCCTTGTCATTATGGAAAGTAGTTCGTGGTTGAGATTTTGTTACTCCATTGGATGATAGCCTTGTCATTATGGAAGGTAAATTGTTGTTGAGATTTTGTTATTCCAATGGATGGTACCGTTGTCATTACGAAAGGTAGTTTGTTGTTGAGATTTTGTTACTCTAATGGGTGGTAGCCTTGTTATTAGGGAAGGTAGTTCATTGTTGGGATTTTGTTACTCTAATGGATGGTAGCCTTGTCATTACGGAAGGTACTTCGTTAGTGGGATTTTGTTACTCTAATGGATGGTAGCTTTGTCATTACGGAAGCTAGTTCGTTGTTTAGATTTTGTTACTCCATTGGATGGTAGCCTTGTCATTATGGAAGGTAAATCGTTGTTGACATTTTGTTACTCCAATGGATGGTAGCGGTGTCCTTAAGGAAGGTAGTTCGTTGTTGAGATTTTGTTACTCTAATGGACGGTAGCCTAGTCATTATGGAAGGTAGTTCGTTGTTGGGATTTTGTTACTCAAATGGATGGTAGCCTTGTCATTATGGAAGGTAGTTTGTTGTTGAGATTTTGTTACTGCAATGGATGGTAGCCTTGTCACTATGGAAAGTAGTTCGTTGTTAAGATTTTATTACTCCATTGGATGGTAGTCTTGTCATTATGGAAGGTAAATTGTTGTTGAGATTTTGTTACTCTAAAGGATGGTACCGTTTTCATTACGAAAGGTAGTTCATTGTTGAGATTTTGTTACTCTAATGGGTGGTAGCCTTGTTATTAGGGCAGGTAGTTCATTGTTGGGATTTTGTTACTCTAATGGATGGTAGCCTTGTCATTATGGAAGGTAGTTCATTGTTGAGATCTTGTTACTCTAATGGATGGTAGCCTTGTCATTACGGAAGGTAGTTCGTTAGTGGGATTTTGTTACTCTAATGGATGGTAGCCTTGTCATTACCGAAGCTAGTTCGTTGTTTAAATTTTGTTACTCCATTGGATGGTAGTCTTGTCATTATGGAAGGTAAATCGTTGTTGACATTTTGTTACTCCAATGGATGGTAGCGGTGTCCTTAAGGAAGGTAGTTCGTTCTTGAGATTTTGTTACTCTAATGGACGGTAGCCTTGTTATTTTGGAAGGTAGTTTGTTGTTGGGATTTTGTTACTCAAATGGATGGTAGCCTTGTCATATTGGAAGGTAGTTCGTTGTTGAGATTTTGTTACTGCAATGGATGGTAGCCTTGTCATTATGGAAAGTAGTTCATTGTTGAGATTTTGTTACTCCATTGGATGATAGCCTGGTCATTATGGAAGTTAAATTGTTGTTGAGATTTTGTTAATCCAATGTATGGTACCGTTGTCATTACGAAAGGTAGTTCGTTGTTGAGATTTTGTTACTCTAAGGGGTGGTAGCCTTGTTATTAGGGAAGGTACTTCATTGTTGGAATTTTGTTACTCTAATGAATGGTAGCCTTGTCATTATGGAAGGTAGTTTGTTATTGAGATTTTGTTACTCTAATGGATGGTAGCCTTGTCATTACGGAAGGTAGTTCGTTGTTGAGATTTTGGTACTCCATTGGATGGTAGCCTTGTCATTATGGAAGGTAAACCGTTGTTGTCATTTTGTTACTACGATGGATGGTAGCGATGTTCTTAAGGAAGGTAGTTAGTTGTTAGGATTTTGTTACTCCATTGGATGGTAGCCTTGTCATTACGAAAGGTAGTTTGTTAGTGGGATTTTCTTACTCTAATGGATGGTAGCCTTGTCATTACGGAAGCTATTTCGTTGTTTAGATTTTGTTACTCCATTGGATGGTAGCCTTGTCATTATGGAATGTAAATCGTTGTTGACATTTTGTTACTCCAATGGATGGTAGCGGTGTCCTTAAGGAAGGTAGTTCGTTGTTGAGATTTTGTTACTCTAATGGACGGTAGCCTTGTCATTATGGAAGGTAGTTTGTTGTTGAGATTTTGTTACTCCATTGGATGGTAGCCTTGTCATTATGGAAGGTAAATCGTTGTTGTCATTTTGTTACTCCAATGGATGGTAGCGATGTTCTTAAGGAAGGTAGTTCGTTGTTACGATTTTGTTACTCCATTGGATGGTAGCCTTGTCATTATGGAAGGTAAATCGTTGTTGTCATTTTGTTACTCCAATGGATGGTAGCGATGTCCTTAAGGAAGGTAGTTGGTTGTTAGGATTTTGTTACTCCATTAGATGGTAACCTTGTCATTACGGAAGGTAGTTCATTAGTGGGATTTTCTTACTCTATTGGATGGTAGCCTTGTCATTACTTAAGCTATTTCGTTGTTTATATTTTGTTACTCCATTGGATGGTAGCCTTGTCATTAAGGAAGGTAAATCGTTGTTGACATTTTGTTACTCCAATGGATGGTAGCGGTGTCCTTAAGGAAGGGAGTTCGTTGTTGAGATTTTGTTACTCTAATGGACGGTAGCCTTGTCATTATGGAAGGTAGTTCGTTATTGAGATTTTGTTACTCCATTGGATGGTAGCCTTGTCATTATGGAAGGTAAATCGTTGTTGTCATTTTGTTACTCCAATGGATGCTAGTGATGTCCTTAAGGAAGGTAGTTCGTTGTTAGGTTTTTGTTACTCCATTGGATGGTAGCCTTGTCATTATGGAAGGTAGTTCGTTAGTGGGATTTTCTTACTCTAATGGATGGTAGCCTTGTCATTACGGAAGCTATTTTGTTGTTTAGATTTTGTTACTCCATTGGATGGTAGCCTTGTCATTATGGAAGGTAAATCGTTGTTGACATTTTGTTACTCCAATGGATGGTAGCGGTGTCTTTAAGGAAGGTAGTTCGTTGTTGAGATTTTGTTAATCTAATGGACGGTAGCCTTGTCATATTGGAAGGTAGTTTGTTGTTGAGATTTTGATACTGCAATGGATGGTAGCCTTATCATTATGGAAAGTAGTTCATTGTTGAGACTTTGTTATTCCGTTGGATGATAGCTTGGTCATTATGGAAGGTAAATTGTTGTTGAGATTTTGTTAATCCAATGGATGGTACCGTTGTCATTACGAAAGGTAGTTCGTTGTTGAGATTTTGTTACTCTAATGGGTGGTAGCCTTGTTATTATGGAAGGTAGTTCATTGTTGGGATTTTGTTAATCTAATGAATGGTAGCCTTGTCATTATGGAAGGTAGTTTGTTATTGAGATTTTGTTACTCTAATGGATGGTAGCCTTGTCATTACGGAAGGTAGTTTGTTGTTGAGATTTTGTTACTCCATTGGATGGTAGCCTTGTCATTAGGGAAGGTAAACCGTTGTTGTCATTTTGTTACTACAATGGATGGTAGCGATGTTCTTAAGGAAGGTAGTTAGTTGTTAGGATTTTGTTACTCCATTGAATGGTAGCCTTGTCATTACGAAAGGTAGTTTGTTAGTGGGATTTTCTTACTCTAATGGATGGTAGCCTTGTCATTACGGAAGCTATTTCGTTGTTTAGATTTTGTTACTCCATTGGATGGTAGCCTTGTCATTATGGAAGGTAAATCGTTGTTGACATTTTGTTACTCCAATGGATGGTAGCGGTGTCCTTAAGGAAGGTAGTTCGTTGTTGAGATTTTGTTACTCTAATGGACGGTAGCCTTGTCATTATGGAAGGTAGTTCGTTGTTGAGATTTTGTTACTCCATTGGATGGTAGCCTTGTCATTATGGAAGGTAAATCGTTGTTGTCATTTTGTTACTCCAATGGATGGTAGCGATGTCCTTAAGGAAGGTAGTTCGTTGTTACGATTTTGTTACTCCATTGGATGGTAGCCTTGTCAATACGGAAGGTAGTTCGTTAATGGGATTTTGTTACTATAATGGATGGTAGCCTTGTTATTATAGAAGCTAGTTCGTTGTTTAGATTTTGTTACTCCATTGAATGGTAGCCTTGTCATTATGGAAGGTAAATCGTTGTTGACATTTTGTTACTCCAATGGATGGTAGCGGTGTCCTTAAGGAAGGTAGTTCGTTGTTGAGATTTTGTTACTCTAATGGACGGTAGCCTTGTCATTATAGAAGGTAGTTCATTGTTGGGATTTTGTTACTCTAATGGATGGTAGCCTTGTAATTTTTGAAGGTAGTTCGTTGTTTAGATTTTGTTACTCTAATGAATGGTAGCCTTGTCATTACGGAAGGTAGTTCTTTGTTGAGATTTTGTTACTCCATTGGATGGTAGCCTTGTCATTATGGAAGGTAAATCGTTGTTGTCATTTTGTTACTCCAATGGATGGTAGCGATGTCCTTAAGGAAGGTAGTTGGTTGTTAGGATTTTGTTACTCCATTAGATGGTAGCCTTGTCATTACGGAAGGTAGTTCATTAGTGGGATTTTCTTACTCTATTGGATGGTAGCCTTGTCATTACTTAAGCTATTTCGTTGTTTATATTTTGTTACTCCATTGGATGGTAGCCTTGTCATTAAGGAACGTAAATCGTTGTTGACATTTTGTTACTCCAATGGATGGTAGCGGTGTCCTTAAGGAAGGGAGTTCGTTGTTGAGATTTTGTTACTCTAATGGACGGTAGCCTTGTCATTATGGAAGGTAGTTTGTTATTGAGATTTTGTTACTCCATTGGATGGTAGCCTTGTCATTATGGAAGTTAAAGCGTTGTTGTCAAATTGTTACTCCAATGGATGGTAGTGATGTCCTTAAGGAAGGTAGTTCGTTGTTAGGTTTTTGTTACTCCATTGGATGGTAGCCTTGTCATTACGAAAGGTAGTTCGTTAGTGGGATTTTCTTACTCTAATGGATGGTAGCCTTGTCATTAAGGAAGCTATTTTGTTGTTTAGATTTTGTTACTCCATTGGATGGTAGCCTTGTCATTATGGAAGGTAAATCGTTGTTGACATTTTGTTACTCCAATGGATGGTAGCGGTGTCTTTAAGGAAGGTAGTTCGTTGTTGAGATTTTGTTAATCTAATGGACGGTAGCCTTGTCATATTGGAAGGTAGTTTATTGTTGAGATTTTGTTACTGCAATGGATGGTAGCCTTATCATTAGAGTAACAAAATCTCAACAACGAACTACCTTCCTTAAGGACACCGCTACCATCCATTGGAGTAACAAAATGTCAACAACGATTTACCTTCCATAATGACAAAGCTACCATCCAATGGAGTAACAAAATCTAAACAACGAAATAGCTTCCGTAATGACAAGGCTACCATCCATTAGAGTAAGAAAATCCCACTAACAAACTACCTTTCGTAATGACAAGGCTACCATCCAATGGAGTAACAAAATCCTAACAACTAACTACCTTCCTTAAGAACATCGCTACCATCCATTGTAGTAACAAAATGACAACAACGGTTTACCTTCCATAATGACAAGGCTACCATCCAATGGAGTAACAAAATCTCAACAACGAACTACCTTCCGTAATGACAAGGCTACCATCCATTAGAGTAAAAAAATCTCAATAACGAACTACTTTCCATAATGACAAGGCTACCATTCATTAGAGTAACAAAATTCCAACAATGAAGTACCTTCCCTAATAACAAGGCTACCACCCCTTAGAGTAACAAAATCTCAACAACGAACTACCTTTCGTAATGACAACGGTACCATACATTGGATTAACAAAATCTCAACAACAATTTAACTTCCATAATGACCAGGCTATCATCCAATGGAGTAACAAAATCTCAACAATGAACTACTTTCCATAATGACAAGGCTACCATCCATTGCAGTAACAAAATCTCAACAACGAACTACCTTCCAATATGACAAGGCTACCATCCATTTGAGTAACAAAATCCCAACAACAAACTACCTTCCAAAATAACAAGGCTACCGTCCATTAGAGTAACAAAATCTTAACAATGAACTACCTTCCTTAAGGACACCGCTACCATCCATTGGAGTAACAAAATGTCAACAACGATTTACCTTCCATAATGACAAGACTACAATCCAATGGAGTAATAAAATCTAAACAATGAACTAGCTTCCGTAATGACAAGGCTACCATCCATTAGAGTAACAACATCCCACTAACGAACTACCTTCCGTAATGACAAGGCTACCATCCAATGGAGTAACAAAATCCTAACAACGAACTACTTTCCTTAAGGACATCTCTACCATCCATTAGAGTAACGAAATGACAACAACGATTTACCTTCCATAATGACAAGGCTACCATCCAATGGAGTAACGAAATCTCAATAACGAACTACCTTTCGTAATGACAACGGTACCATCCATTGGAGTAACAAAATCTCAACAACAATTTACCTTCCATAATGACAAGGCTACCATCCAATGGAGTAACAAAATCTCAACAACGAACTACCTTCCATAATGACAAGGCTACCATCCATTTGAGTAACATAATCCCAACAACAAACTACCTTCCATAATGACTAGGCTACCGTCCATTAGAGTAACAAAATCTCAACAATGAACTACCTTCCTTAAGGACACCGCTACCATCCATTGGAGTAACAAAATGTCAACAACGATTTACCTTCCATAATGAAAAGGCAACCATCCAAATGGTGTAACAAAATCTACACAATGAACTAGCTTCCGTAATGACAAGGCTACCATCCATTAGAGTAACAAAATCCCACTAACGAACTACCTTCCGTAATGACAAGGCTACCATCCATTAGAGTATGAAAATCCCACTAACGAACTAGCTTCTGTAATGACAAGGCTACCATCCAATGGAGTAACAAAATCCTTACAACGAACTACCTTCCTTAAGGACATCGCTACCATCCATTGGAGTAACAAAATGACAACAACGATTTACCTTCCATAATGACAAGGCTACCATCCAATGGAGTAACAAAATCTAAACAACGAACTACCTTTCATAATGACAAGGCTACCATCCATTAGAGTAACAAAATCTCAATAACGAACTACCTTCCATAATGACAAGGCTACCATTCATTAGATTAACAAAATCCCAACAATGAACTACCTTCCATAATAACAAGGCTACCACCCATTAGAGTAACAAAATCTCAACAACGAACTACCTTTCGTAATGACAACGGTACCATCCATTGGATTAACAAAATCTCAACAACAATTTACCTTCCATAATGACCAAGCTATCATCCAACGGAATAACAAAGTCTCAACAATGAACTACTTTCCATAATGATAAGGCTACCATCCATTGCAGTAACAAAATCTCAACAATAAACTACCTTCCAATATGACAACGAACTACCTAACGAACTACCTTCCATAATGACAAGGCTACCATTCATTAGATTAACAAAATCCCAACAATGAACTACCTTCCATAATAACAAGGCTACCACCCATTAGAGTAACAAAATCTCAACAACGAACTACCTTTCGTAATGACAACGGTAGTTCATTGTTGAGATTTTGTTACTCTAATGGACGGTAGCCTAGTCATTATGGAAGGTAGTTTGTTGTTGGGATTATGTTACTCAAATGGATGGTAGCCTTGTCATTATGGAAGGTAGTTCGTTGTTGAGATTTTGTTACTCCATTGGATGGTAGCCTTGTCATTATGGAAGGTAAATTGTTGTTGAGATTTTGTTACTCCAATGGATGGTACCGTTGTCATTACGAAAGGTAGTTCGTTGTTGAGATTTCGTTACTCCATTGGATGGTAGCCTTGTCATTACGGAAGGTACTTCGTTAGTGGGATTTTGTTACTCTAATGGATGGTAGCTTCGTCATTACGGAAGCTAGTTCGTTGTTTAGATTTTATTACTCCATTGGATTGTAGTCTTGTCATTATGGAAGGTAAATCGTTGTTGACATTTTGTTACTCCAATGGATGGTAGCGGTGTCCTTAAGGAAGGTAGTTCGTTGTTGAGATTTTGTTACTCTAATGGACGGTAGCCTAGTCATTATGGAAGGTAGTTCGTTGTTGGGATTTTGTTACTCAAATGGATGGTAGATTTGTCATTATGGAAGGTAGTTTGTTGTTGAGATTTTGTTACTGCAATGGATGGTAGCCTTGTCACTATGGAAAGTAGTTCGTTGTTAAGATTTTATTACTCCATTGGATGGTAGTCTTGTCATTATGGAAGGTAAATTGTTGTTGAGATTTTGTTACTCTAAAGGATGGTACCGTTTTCATTACGAAAGGTAGTTCATTGTTGAGATTTTGTTACTCTAATGGGTGGTAGCCTTGTTATTAGGGCAGGTAGTTCATTGTTGGGATTTTGTTACTCTAATGGATGGTAGCCTTGTCATTATGGAAGGTAGTTCATTGTTGAGATCTTGTTACTCTAATGGATGGTAGCCTTGTCATTACGGAAGGTAGTTCGTTAGTGGGATTTTGTTACTCTAATGGATGGTAGCCTTGTCATTACCGAAGCTAGTTCGTTGTTTAAATTTTGTTACTCCATTGGATGGTAGTCTTGTCATTATGGAAGGTAAATCGTTGTTGACATTTTGTTACTCCAATGGATGGTAGCGGTGTCCTTAAGGAAGGTAGTTCGTTCTTGAGATTTTGTTACTCTAATGGACGGTAGCCTTGTTATTTTGGAAGGTAGTTTGTTGTTGGGATTTTGTTACTCAAATGGATGGTAGCCTTGTCATATTGGAAGGTAGTTCGTTGTTGAGATTTTGTTACTGCAATGGATGGTAGCCTTGTCATTATGGAAAGTAGTTCATTGTTGAGATTTTGTTACTCCATTGGATGATAGCCTGGTCATTATGGAAGTTAAATTGTTGTTGAGATTTTGTTAATCCAATGTATGGTACCGTTGTCATTACGAAAGGTAGTTCGTTGTTGAGATTTTGTTACTCTAAGGGGTGGTAGCCTTGTTATTAGGGAAGGTACTTCATTGTTGGAATTTTGTTACTCTAATGAATGGTAGCCTTGTCATTATGGAAGGTAGTTCGTTGTTGAGATTTTGTTACTCTAATGGACGGTAGCCTTTTCATTATGGAAGGTAGTTCGTTGTTGAGATTTTGGTACTCCATTGGATGGTAGCCTTGTCATTATGGAAGGTAAATCGTTGTTGTCATTTTGTTACTCCAATGGATGGTAGCGATGTCCTTAAGGAAGGTAGTTCGTTGTTACGATTTTGTTACTCCATTGGATGGTAGCCTTGTCAATACGGAAGGTAGTTCGTTAATGGGATTTTGTTACTATAATGGATGGTAGCCTTGTTATTATAGAAGCTAGTTCGTTGTTTAGATTTTGTTACTCCATTGAATGGTAGCCTTGTCATTATGGAAGGTAAATCGTTGTTGACATTTTGTTACTCCAATGGATGGTAGCGGTGTCCTTAAGGAAGGTAGTTCGTTGTTGAGATTTTGTTACTCTAATGGACGGTAGCCTTGTCATTATGGAAGGTAGTTCGTTAGTGGGATTTTGTTACTCTAATGGATGGTAGCCTTGTCATTACGGAAGCTAGTTCATTGTGTAGATTTTGTTACACCATTTGGATGGTTGCCTTTTCATTATGGAAGGTAAATCGTTGTTGACATTTTGTTACTCCAATGGATGGTAGCGATGTCCTTAAGGAAGGTAGTTGGTTGTTAGGATTTTGTTACTCCATTAGATGGTAGCCTTGTCATTACGGAAGGTAGTTCATTAGTGGGATTTTCTTACTCTATTGGATGGTAGCCTTGTCATTACTTAATCTATTTCGTTGTTTATATTTTGTTACTCCATTGGATGGTAGCCTTGTCATTAAGGAAGGTAAATCGTTGTTGACATTTTGTTACTCCAATGGATGGTAGCGGTGTCCTTAAGGAAGGGAGTTCGTTGTTGAGATTTTGTTACTCTAATGGACGGTAGCCTTGTCATTATGGAAGGTAGTTCGTTATTGAGATTTTGTTACTCCATTGGATGGTAGCCTTGTCATTATGGAAGGTAAATCGTTGTTGTCATTTTGTTACTCCAATGGATGGTAGCGATGTCCTTAAGGAAGGTAGTTCGTTGTTAGGTTTTTGTTACTCCATTGGATGGTAGCCTTGTCATTATGGAAGGTAGTTCGTTAGTGGGATTTTCTTACTCTAATGGATGGTAGCCTTGTCATTACGGAAGCTATTTTGTTGTTTAGATTTTGTTACTCCATTGGATGGTAGCCTTGTCATTATGGAAGGTAAATCGTTGTTGACATTTTGTTACTCCAATGGATGGTAGCGGTGTCTTTAAGGAAGGTAGTTCGTTGTTGAGATTTTGTTAATCTAATGGACGGTAGCCTTGTCATATTGGAAGGTAGATTGTTGTTGATATTTTGTTACTGCAATGGATGGTAGCCTTATCATTATGGAAAGTAGTTCATTGTTGAGACTTTGTTATTCCGTTGGATGATAGCTTGGTCATTATGGAAGGTAAATTGTTGTTGAGATTTTGTTAATCCAATGGATGGTACCGTTGTCATTACGAAAGGTAGTTTGTTGTTGAGATTTTGTTACTCTAATGGGTGGTAGCCTTGTTATTAGGGAAGGTAGTTCATTGTGGGGATTTTGTTACTCTAATGGATGGTAGCCTTGTCATTTTGGAAGGTAGTTCGTTGTTGAGATTTTGTTACTCTAATGGATGGTAGCCTTGTCATTACGGAAGGTAGTTAGTTGTTGATATTTTGTTACCCCATTGGATGGTAGCCTTGTCATTATGGAAGGTAATTCGTTGTTGTCATTTTGTTACTCCAATGGATGGTAGCGATGTCCTTAAGGAAGGTAGTTCATTGTTAATATTTTGTTACTCCATTGGATGGTAGCCTTGTCATTACGGAAGGTAGTTCGTTAGTGGGATTTTGTTACTCTAATTGATGGTAGCCTTGTCATTACGGAAGCTAGTTCATTGTTTAGATTTTGTTACTCCATTGGATGGTAGTCTTGTCATTATGGAAGGTAAATCGTTGTTGACATTTTGTTACTCCAATGGATGGTAGATGTGTCCTTAAGGAAGGTAGTTCGTTGTTGAGATTTTGTTACTATAATGGACGGTAGCCTTGTTATTATGGAAGGTAGTTTGTTGTTTGGATTTTGTTACTCAAATGGATGGTAGCCTTGTCATATTGGAAGGTAGTTTGTTGTTGAGATTTTGTTACTACAATGGATGGTAGCCTTTTCATTATGGAAAGTAGTTCATTGTTGAGATTTTGTTACTCCATTGGATGGTAGCCTTGTCATTATGGAAGGTAAAATTTTGTTGAGATTTTGTTAATCCAATGGATGGTACCGTTGTCATTACGAAAGGTAGTTAGTTGTTGAAATTTTGTTACTCTAATGGGTGGTAGCCTTGTCCTTAGGGAAGGTAGTTCATTGTTGGGATTTTGTTACTCTAATGAATGGTAGCCTTGTCATTATGGAAGGTAGTTCGTTATTGAGATTTTGTTACTCTAATGGATGGTAGCCTTGTCATTACGGAAGGTAGTTCGTTGTTGAGATTTTGTTACTCCATTGGATGGTAGCCTTGTCATTATGGTAGGTAAATCGTTGTTGTCATTTCGTTACTCCAATGGATGGTAGCGATGTCCTTAAGGAAGGTAGTTCGTTGTTAGGATTTTGTTACTCCATTGGATGGTAGCCTTGTCATTACAGAAGGTAGTTCGTTAGTGGGATGTTCTTACTCTAATGGATGGTAGCCTTGTCATTACGGAAGCTAGTTCGTTGTTTAGATTTTGTTACTCCATTGGATTGTAGTCTTGTCATTATGGAAGGTAAATCGTTGTTGACATTTTGTTACTCCAATGGATGGTAGCCGTGTCCTTAAGGAAGGTAGTTCATTGTTAAGATTTTGTTACTCTAATGGACGGTAGCCTTGTTATTATGGAAGGTAGTTTGTTGTTGGGATTTTGTTACTCAAATGGATGGTAGCCTTGTCATATTGGAAGGTAGTTCGTTGTTGAGATTTTGTTACTGCAATGGATGGTAGCCTTGTCATTATGGAAAGTAGTTCATTGTTGAGATTTTGTTATTCCATTGGATGATAGCCTGGTCATTATGGAAGGTAAATCGTTGTTGTCATTTCGTTACTCCAATGGATGGTAGCGATGTCCTTAAGGAAGGTAGTTCGTTGTTGAGATTTTATTACTGCAATGGATGGTAGCCTTGTCATTATGGAAAGTAGTTCGTTGTTGAGATTTTGTTACTCCATTGGATAGTAGCCTTGTCATTATGGAAGGTAAATTGTTGTTGAGATTTTGTTAATCCAATGGATGGTACCGTTGTCATTACGAAAGGTAGTTCGTTGTTGAGATTTCGTTACTCCATTGGATGGTAGCCTTGTCATTATGGAAGGTAAATCGTTGTTGTCATTTCGTTACTCCAATGGATGGTAGAGATGTCCTTAAGGAAGGTAGTTCGTTGTTAGGATTTTGTTACTCCATTGGATGGTAGCCTTGTCATTACGGAAGGTAGTTCGTTAGTGGGATGTTGTTACTCTAATGGATGGTAGCCTTGTCATTACGGAAGCTAGTTCGTTGTTTAGATTTTATTACTCCATTGGATTGTAGTCTTGTCATTATGGAAGGTAAATCGTTGTTGACATTTTGTTACTCCAATGGATGGTAGCCGTGTCCTTAAGGAAGGTAGTTCATTGTTAAGATTTTGTTACTCTAATGGACGGTAGCCTTGTTATTATGGAAGGTAGTTTGTTGTTGGGATTTTGTTACTCAAATGGATGGTAGCCTTGTCATATTGGAAGGTAGTTCGTTGTTGAGATTTTGTTACTGCAATGGATGGTAGCCTTGTCATTATGGAAAGTAGTTCATTGTTGAGATTTTGTTATTCCATTGGATGATAGCCTGGTCATTATGGAAGGTAAATTGTTGTTGAGATGTTGTTAATCCAATGGGTGGTACCGTTGTCATTACGAAAGGTAGTTCGTTGTTGAGATTTTGTTACTCTAATGGGTGGTAGCCTTGGTATTAGGGAAGGTAGTTCATTGTTGGTATTTTGTTACTCTAATGAATGGTAGCCTTGTCATTATGGAAGGTAGTTCATTATTGAGATTTTGTTACTCTAATGGATGGTAGCCTTGTCATTACGGAAGGTAGTTCGTTGTTTAGATTTTGTTACTCCATTGGATGGTAGCCTTGTCATTATGGAAGGTAAATCGTTGTTGACATTTTGTTACTCCAATGGATGGTAGCGATGTCCTTAAGGAAGGTAGTTCTTTGTTGAGATTTTGTTAATCTAATGGACGGTAGCCTAGTCATTATGGAAGGTATTTCGTTGTTGGGATTTTGTTACTCAAATGAATGGTAGCCTTGTCATTATGGAAGGTAGTTCGTTGTTGAGATTTTATTACTGCAATGGATGGTAGCCTTGTCATTATGGAAAGTAGTTCGTTGTTGAGATTTTGTTACTCCATTGGATGGTAGCCTTGTCATTATGGAAGGTAAATTGTTGTTGAGATTTTGTTACTCCAATGGATGGTACCGTTGTCATTACGAAAGGTAGTTTGTTGTTGAGATTTTGTTACTCTAATGGGTGGTAGCCTTGTTATTAGGGAAGGTAGTTCATTGTTGGGATTTTTTTACTCTAATGGATGGTAGCCTTGTCATTACGGAAGGTAGTTAGTTGTTGATATTTTGTTACACCATTGGATGGTAGCCTTGTCATTATGGAAGGTAATTCGTTGTTGTCATTTTGTTACTCCAATGGATGGTAGCGATGTCCTTAAGGAAGGTAGTTCATTGTTAATATTTTGTTACTCCATTGGATGGTAGCCTTGTCATTACGGAAGGTAGTTCGTTAGTGGGATTTTGTTACTCTAATTGATGGTAGCCTTGTCATTACGGAAGCTAGTTCGTTGTATAGATTTTGTTACTCCATTGGATGGTAGTCTTGTCATTATGGAAGGTAAATCGTTGTTGACATTTTGTTACTCCAATGGATGGTAGATGTGTCCTTAAGGAAGGTAGTTCGTTGTTGAGATTTTGTTACTCTAATGGACGGTAGCCTTGTTATTATGGAAGGTAGTTTGTTGTTTGGATTTTGTTACTCAAATGGATGGTAGCCTTGTCATATTGGAAGGTAGTTTGTTGTTGAGATTTTGTTACTGCAATGGATGGTAGCCTTTTCATTATGGAAAGTAGTTCATTGTTGAGATTTTGTTACTCCATTGGATGGTAGCCTTGTCATTATGGAAGGTAAAATTTTGTTGAGATTTTGTTAATCCAATGGATGGTACCGTTGTCATTACGAAAGGTAGTTAGTTGTTGAGATTTTGTTACTCTAATGGGTGGTAGCCTTGTCCTTAGGGAAGGCAGTTCATTGTTGGGATTTTGTTACTCTAATGAATGGTAGCCTTGTCATTATGGAAGGTAGTTCGTTATTGAGATTTTGTTACTCTAATGGATGGTAGCCTTGTCATTACGGAAGGTAGTTCGTTGTTGAGATTTTGTTACTCCATTGGATGGTAGCCTTGTCATTATGGAAGGTAAATCGTTGTTGTCATTTCGTTACTCCAATTGATGGTAGCGATGTCCTTAAGGACGGTAGTTCGTTGTTAGGATTTTGTTACTCCATTGGATGGTAGCCTTGTCATTACAGAAGGTAGTTCGTTAGTGGGATGTTGTTACTCTAATGGATGGTAGCCTTGTCATTACGGAAGCTAGTTCGTTGTTTAGATTTTGTTACTCCATTGGATTGTAGTCTTGTCATTATGGAAGGTAAATCGTTGTTGACATTTTGTTACTCCAATGGATGGTAGCCGTGTCCTTAAGGAAGGTAGTTCATTGTTAAGATTTTGTTACTCTAATGGACGGTAGCCTTGTTATTATGGAAGGTAGTTTGTTGTTGGGATTTTGTTACTCAAATGGATGGTAGCCTTGTCATATTGGAAGGTAGTTCGTTGTTGAGATTTTGTTACTGCAATGGATGGTAGCCTTGTCATTATGGAAAGTAGTTCATTGTTGAGATTTTGTTATTCCATTGGATGATAGCCTGGTCATTATGGAAGGTAAATCGTTGTTGTCATTTCGTTACTCCAATGGATGGTAGCGATGTCCTTAAGGAAGGTAGTTCGTTGTTGAGATTTTGTTACTCTAATGGGTGGTAGCCTTGGTATTAGGGAAGGTAGTTCATTGTTGGTATTTTGTTACTCTAATGAATGGTAGCCTTGTCATTATGGAAGGTAGTTCATTATTGAGATTTTGTTACTCTAATGGATGGTAGCCTTGTCATTACGGAAGGTAGTTCGTTGTTTAGATTTTGTTACTCCATTGGATGATAGCCTTGTCATTATGGAAGGTAAATCGTTGTTGACATTTTGTTACTCCAATGGATGGTAGCGATGTCCTTAAGGAAGGTAGTTCGTTGTTGAGATTTTGTTACTCTAATGGACGGTAGCCTAGTCATTATGGAAGGTAGTTCGTTGTTGGGATTTTGTTACTCAAATGAATGGTAGCCTTTTCATTATGGAAGGTAGTTCGTTGTTGAGATTTTATTACTGCAATGGATGGTAGCCTTGTCATTATGGAAAGTAGTTCGTTGTTGAGATTTTGTTACTCCATTGGATGGTAGCCTTGTCATTATGGAAGGTAAATTGTTGTTGAGATTTTGTTACTCCAATGGATGGTACCGTTGTCATTACGAAAGGTAGTTTGTTGTTGAGATTTTGTTACTCCAATGGATGGTACCGTTGTCATTACGAAAGGTAGTTTGTTGTTGATATTTTGTTACTCCATTGGATGGTAGCCTTGTCATTATGGAAGGTAATTCGTTGTTGTCATTTTGTTACTCCAATGGATGGTAGCGATGTCCTTAAGGAAGGTAGTTCATTGTTAATATTTTGTTACTCCATTGGATGGTAGCCTTGTCATTATGGAAGGTAGTTCGTTAGTGGGATTTTGTTACTCTAATTGATGGTAGCCTTGTCATTACGGAAGCTAGTTCGTTGTTTAGATTTTGTTACTCCATTGGATGGTAGTCTTGTCATTATGGAAGGTAAATCGTTGTTGACATTTTGTTACTCCAATGGATGGTAGATGTGTCCTTAAGGAAGGTAGTTCGTTGTTGAGATTTTGTTACTCTAATGGACGGTAGCCTTGTTATTATGGAAGGTAGTTTGTTGTTTGGATTTTGTTACTCAAATGGATGGTAGCCTTATCATATTGGAAGGTAGTTTGTTGTTGAGATTTTGTTACTGCAATGGATGGTAGCCTTTTCATTATGGAAAGTAGTTCATTGTTGAGATTTTGTTACTCCATTGGATGGTAGCCTTGTCATTATGGAAGGTACAATTTTGTTGAGATTTTGTTAATCCAATGGATGGTACCGTTGTCATTACGAAAGGTAGTTAGTTGTTGAGATTTTTTACTCTAATGGGTGGTAGCCTTGTTATTAGGGAAGGTAGTTCATTGTTGGGATTTTGTTACTCTAATGAATGGTAGCCTTGTCATTACGGAAGGTAGTTCGTTATTGAGATTTTGTTACTCTAATGGATGGTAGCCTTGTCATTACGGAAGGTACTTCGTTGTTGAGATTTTGTTACTCCATTGGATGGTAGCCTTGTCATTATGGAAGGTAAATCGTTGTTGTCATTTCGTTACTCCAATGGATGGTAGCGATGTCCTTAAGGAAGGTAGTTCGTTGTTAGGATTTTGTTACTCCATTGGATGGTAGCCTTGTCATTATGGAAGGTAGTTCGTTAGTGGGATGTTGTTACTCTAATGGATGGTAGCCTTGTCATTACGGAAGCTAGTTCGTTGTTTAGATTTTGTTACTCCATTGGATTGTAGTGTTGTCATTATGGAAGCTAAATCGTTGTTGACATTTTGTTACTCCAATGGATGGTAGCCGTGTCCTTAAGGAAAGTAGTTCAATGTTAAGATTTTGTTACTCTAATGGACGGTAGCCTTGTTATTATGGAAGGTAGTTTGTTGTTGGGATTTTGTTACTCAAATGGATGGTAGCCTTGTCATATTGGAAGGTAGTTCGTTGTTGAGATTTTGTTACTGCAATGGATGGTAGCCTTGTCATTATGGAAAGTAGTTCATTGTTGAGATTTTGTTATTCCATTGGATGATAGCCTGGTCATTATGGAAGGTAAATTGTTGTTGAGATTTTGTTAATCCAATGGGTGGTACCGTTGTCATTACGAAAGGTAGTTCGTTGTTGAGATTTTGTTACTCTAATGGGTGGTAGCCTTGGTATTAGGGAAGGTAGTTCATTGTTGGTATTTTGTTACTCTAATGAATGGTAGCCTTTTCATTATGGAAGGTAGTTCATTATTGAGATTTTGTTACTCTAATGGATGGTAGCCTTGTCATTACGGAAGGTAGTTCGTTGTTTAGATTTTGTTACTCCATTGGATGGTAGCCTTGTCATTATGGAAGGTAAATCGTTGTTGACATTTTTTTACTCCAATGGATGGTAGCGATGTCCTTAAGGAAGGTAGTTCGTTGTTGAGATTTTGTTACTCTAATGGACGGTAGCCTAGTCATTATGGAAGGTAGTTCGTTGTTGGGATTTTGTTACTCAAATGAATGGTAGCCTTCTCATTATGGAAGGTAGTTTGTTGTTGAGATTTTATTACTGCAATGGATGGTAGCCTTGTCATTATGGAAAGTAGTTCGTTGTTGAGATTTTGTTACTCCATTGGATGGTAGCCTTGTCATTATGGAAGGTAAATTGTTGTTGAGATTTTGTTACTCCAATGGATGGTACCGTTGTCATTACGAAAGGTAGTTTGTTGTTGAGATTTTGTTACTCTAATGGGTGGTAGCCTTGTTATTAGGGAAGGTAGTTCATTGTTGGGATTTTGTTACTCTAATGGATGGTAGCCTTGTCATTACGGAAGGTAATTAGTTGTTGATATTTTGTTACTCCATTGGATGGTAGCCTTGTCATTATGGAAGGTAATTCGTTGTTGTCATTTTGTTACTCCAATGGATGGTAGCGATGTCCTTAAGGAAGGTAGTTCATTGTTAATATTTTGTTACTCCATTGGATGGTAGCCTTGTCATTACGGAAGGTAGTTCGTTAGTGGGATTTTGTTACTCTAATTGATGGTAGCCTTGTCATTACGGAAGCTAGTTCGTTGTTTAGATTTTGTTACTCCATTGGATGGTAGTCTTGTCATTATGGAAGGTAAATCGTTGTTGACATTTTGTTAATCCAATGGATGGTAGATGTGTCCTTAAGGTAGGTAGTACGTTGTTGAGATTTTGTTACTCTAATGGACGGTAGCCTTGTTATTATGGAAGGTAGTTTGTTGTTTGGATTTTGTTACTCAAATGGATGGTAGCCTTGTCATATTGGAAGGTAGTTTGTTGTTGAGATTTTGTTACTGCAATGGATGGTAGCCTTTTCATTATGGAAAGTAGTTCATTGTTGAGATTTTGTTACTCCATTGGATGGTAGCCTTGTCATTATGGAAGGTAAATTTTTGTTGAGATTTTGTTAATCCAATGGATGGTACCGTTGTCATTACGAAAGGTAGTTAGTTGTTGAGATTTTGTTACTCTAATGGGTGGTAGCCTTGTTATTAGGGAAGGTAGTTCATTGTTGGGATTTTGTTACTCTAATGAATGGTAGCCTTGTCATTACGGAAGGTAGTTCGTTGTTGAGATTTTGTTACTCCATTGGATGGTAGCCTTGTGATTATGGAAGGTAAATTGTTGTTGTCATTTTGTTACTCCAATGGATGGTAGCGATGTCCTTAAGGAAGGTAGTTCGTTGTTAGGATTTTGTTACTCCATTGGATGGTAGCCTTGTCATTACGGAAGGTAGTTCGTTAGTGGGATTTTCTTACTCTAATGGATGGTAGCCTTGTCATTACGGAAGCTATTTTGTTGTTTAGATTTTGTTACTCCATTGGATGGTAGCCTTGTCATTATGGAAGGTAAATCGTTGTTGACATTTTGTTACTCCAATGGATGGTAGCGGTGTCCTTAAGGAAGGTAGTTCGTTGTTGAGATTTTGTTAATCTAATGGACGGTAGCCTTGTCATTATGGAAGGTAGTTCGTTGTTGGAATATTATTACTCAAATGGATGGTAGCCTTGTCATTATGGAAGGTAGTTCATTGTTGAGATTTTGTTACTGCAATGGATGGTAGCCTTGTCATTATGGAAGGTAAATTATTGTTGAGATTTTGTTACTCCAATGGATGGTAGCTATGTCCTTATGGAAGGTAGTTCATTGTTGATATTTTGTGACTCTAATGGATGGTAGCCTTGTCATTACGGAAGGTAGTTCATTGTTGATATTTTGTTACTCCATTGGATGGTAGCCTTGTCATTATGGAAGGTAAATCGTGGTTGACATTTTGTTACTCCAGTGGTTGGTAGCCTTTCATTACGGAAGGTAGTTAGTTAGTGGGATTTTGTTACTCTAACGGATGGTAGATTTGTCATTATGGAAACTAGTTCGTTGTTTAGATTTTGTTACTCTATTGGATGGTAGCCTTGTCATTATGGAAGGTAAATCGTTGTTGACATTTTGTTACTCCAATGGATGGTAGCGGTGTCCTTAAGGAAGGTAGTTCGTTGTTGAGATTTTGTTACTCTAATGGGTGGTAGCCTTGGTATTAGGGAAGGTAGTTCATTGTTGGTATTTTGTTACTCTAATGAATGGTAGCCTTTTCATTATGGAAGGTAGTTCATTATTGAGATTTTGTTACTCTAATGGATGGTAGCCTTGTCATTACGGAAGGTAGTTCGTTGTTTAGATTTTGTTACTCCATTGGATGGTAGCCTTGTCATTATGGAAGGTAAATCGTTGTTGACATTTTTTTACTCCAATGGATGGTAGCGATGTCCTTAAGGAAGGTAGTTCGTTGTTGAGATTTTGTTACTCTAATGGACGGTAGCCTAGTCATTATGGAAGGTAGTTCGTTGTTGGGATTTTGTTACTCAAATGAATGGTAGCCTTCTCATTATGGAAGGTAGTTTGTTGTTGAGATTTTATTACTGCAATGGATGGTAGCCTTGTCATTATGGAAAGTAGTTCATTGTTGAGATTTTGTTACTCCATTGGATGGTAGCCTTGTCATTATGGAAGGTAAATTGTTGTTGAGATTTTGTTACTCCAATGGATGGTACCGTTGTCATTACGAAAGGTAGTTTGTTGTTGAGATTTTGTTACTCTAATGGGTGGTAGCCTTGTTATTAGGGAAGGTAGTTCATTGTTGGGATTTTGTTACTCTAATGGATGGTAGCCTTGTCATTACGGAAGGTAATTAGTTGTTGATATTTTGTTACTCCATTGGATGGTAGCCTTGTCATTATGGAAGGTAATTCGTTGTTGTCATTTTGTTACTCCAATGGATGGTAGCGATGTCCTTAAGGAAGGTAGTTCATTGTTAATATTTTGTTACTCCATTGGATGGTAGCCTTGTCATTACGGAAGGTAGTTCGTTAGTGGGATTTTGTTACTCTAATTGATGGTAGCCTTGTCATTACGGAAGCTAGTTCGTTGTTTAGATTTTGTTACTCCATTGGATGGTAGTCTTGTCATTATGGAAGGTAAATCGTTGTTGACATTTTGTTACTCCAATGGATGGTAGATGTGTCCTTAAGGTAGGTAGTACGTTGTTGAGATTTTGTTACTCTAATGGACGGTAGCCTTGTTATTATGGAAGGTAGTTTGTTGTTTGGATTTTGTTACTCAAATGGATGGTAGCCTTGTCATATTGGAAGGTAGTTTGTTGTTGAGATTTTGTTACTGCAATGGATGGTAGCCTTTTCATTATGGAAAGTAGTTCATTGTTGAGATTTTGTTACTCCATTGGATGGTAGCCTTGTCATTATGGAAGGTAAATTTTTGTTGAGATTTTGTTAATCCAATGGATGGTACCGTTGTCATTACGAAAGGTAGTTAGTTGTTGAGATTTTGTTACTCTAATGGGTGGTAGCCTTGTTATTAGGGAAGGTAGTTCATTGTTGGGATTTTGTTACTCTAATGAATGGTAGCCTTGTCATTACGGAAGGTAGTTCGTTGTTGAGATTTTGTTACTCCATTGGATGGTAGCCTTGTCATTATGGAAGGTAAATTGTTGTTGTCATTTTGTTACTCCATTGGATGGTAGCCTTGTCATTACGGAAGGTAGTTCGTTAGCGGGATTTTCTTACTCTAATGGATGGTAGCCTTGTCATTACGGAAGCTATTTTGTTGTTTAGATTTTGTTACTCCATTGGATGGTAGCCTTGTCATTATGGAAGGTAAATCGTTGTTGACATTTTGTTACTCCAATGGATGGTAGCGGTGTCCTTAAGGAAGGTAGTTCGTTGTTGAGATTTTGTTAATCTAATGGACGGTAGCCTTGTCATTATGGAAGGTAGTTCGTTGTTGGAATATTATTACTCAAATGGATGGTAGCCTTGTCATTATGGAAGGTAGTTCATTGTTGAGATTTTGTTACTGCAATGGATGGTAGCCTTGTCATTATGGAAGGTAAATTATTGTTGAGATTTTGTTACTCCAATGGATGGTAGCTATGTCCTTATGGAAGGTAGTTCATTGTTGATATTTTGTGACTCTAATGGATGGTAGCCTTGTCATTACGGAAGGTAGTTCATTGTTGATATTTTGTTACTCCATTGGATGGTAGCCTTGTCATTATGGAAGGTAAATCGTGGTTGACATTTTGTTACTCCAGTGGTTGGTAGCCTTTCATTACGGAAGGTAGTTAGTTAGTGGGATTTTGTTACTCTAATGGATGGTAGATTTGTCATTATGGAAACTAGTTCGTTGTTTAGATTTTGTTACTCTATTGGATGGTAGCCTTGTCATTATGGAAGGTAAATCGTTGTTGACATTTTGTTACTCCAATGGATGGTAGCGGTGTCCTTAAGGAAGGTAGTTCGTTGTTGAGATTTTGTTACTGCAATTGATGGTAGCCTTGTCATTATGGAAAGTAGTTCGTTGTTGAGATTTTGTTACTCCATTGGTTGGTAGCCCTGTCATTATGGAAGGTATATTGTTGTTGAGATTTTGTTACTCCAATGGATGGTACCGTTGTCATTACGAAAGTTAGTTCGTTTTTGAGATATTTTTATTCTAATGGGTGGTAGCCTTGTTATTAGGGAAGGTAGTTCAATGTTGGGATTTTGTTACTCTAATGAATGGTAGCCTTGTCATTATGGAAGGTAGTTCGTTATTGAGATTTTGTTAATCTAATGGATGGTAGCCTTGTCATTACGGAAGGTAGTTCGTTGTTGAGATTTTGTTACTTCAGTGGATGGTAGCCTTGTCATTATGGAAGGTAAATCGTTGTTGTCATTTTGTTACTCCAATGGATGGTAGCGATGTCCTTAAGGAAGGAAGTTCGTTGTTAAGATTTTGTTACTCCATTGGATGGTAGCCTTGTCATTATGGAAGGTAGTTCGTTAGTGGGATTTTGTTACTCAAATGGATGGTAGCCTTGTCATTACGGAAGCTAGTTCGTTGTTTAGATTTTTTTACACCATTGGATGGTAGCCTTGTCATTATGGAAGGTAAATCGTTGTTGACATTTTGTTACTCCAATGGATGGTAGCGGTGTCCTTAAGGAAGGTAGTTCAGTGTTGAGATTATGTTACTCTAATGGACGGTAGCCTTGTCATTATGGAAGGTAGTTCGTTGTTGGGATTTTATTACTCAAATGGATGGTAGTCTTGTCATTATGGAAGGTAAATCGTTGTTGACATTTTGTTACTACAATGGATGGTAGCCATGTCATTATGGAAAGTAGTTCGTGGTTGAGATTTTGTTACTCTAATGGACGGTAGCCTTGTTATTATGGATGGTAGTTTGTTGTTGGGATTTTGTTACTCAAATGGATGGTAGCCTTGTCATATTGGAAGGTAGTTCGTTGTTGAGATTTTGTTACTGCAATGGATGGTAGCCTTGTCATTATGGAAAGTAAATTGTTGTTGAGATTTTGTTACTCCAATGGATGGTACCGTTGTCATTACGAAAGGTAGTTTGTTGTTGAGATTTTGTTAATCCAATGGGTGGTAGCCTTGTTATTAGGGAAGGTAGTTCGTTGTTGAGATTTTGTTACTCTAATGGGTGGTAGCCTTGGTATTAGGTAAGGTAGTATATTGTTGGTATTTTGTTACTCTAATGAATGGTAGCCTTGTCATTATGGAAGGTAGTTCATTATTGAGATTTTGTTACTCTAATGGATGGTAGCCTTGTCATTACGGAAGGTAGTTCGTTGTTTAGATTTTGTTACTCCATTGGATGGTAGCCTTGTCATTATGGAAGGTAAATCGTTGTTGACATTTTGTTACTCCAATGGATGGTAGCGGTGTCCTTAAGGAAGGTAGTTCGTTGTTGAGATTTTGTTAATCTAATGGACGGTATCCTTGTCATTATGGAAGGTAGTTCGTTGTTGGAATATTATTACCCAAATGGATGGTAGCCTTGTCATTATGGAAGGTAGTTCATTGTTGAGATTTTGTTACTGCAATGGATGGTAGCCTTGTCATTATGGAAGGTAAATTATTGTTGAGATTTTGTTACTCCAAGGGATGGTAGCTATGTCCTTATGGAAGGTAGTTCATTGTTGATATTTTGTGACTCTAATGGATGGTAGCCTTGTCATTATGGAAGGTAGTTCATTGTTGATATTTTGTTACTCCATTTGATGGTAGCCTTGTCATTATGGAAGGTAAATCGTGGTTGACATTTTGTTACTCCAGTGGTTGGTAGCCTTGTCATTATGGAAGGTAGTTAGTTAGTGGGATTTTGTTACTCTAACGGATGGTAGATTTGTCATTATGGAAGCTAGTTTGTTGTTTAGATTTTGTTACTCTATTAGATGGTAGCCTTGTCATTATGGAAGGTAAATCGTTGTTGACATTTTGTTACTCCAATGGATGGTAGCGGTGTCCTTAAGGAAGGTAGTTCAGTGTTGAGATTATGTTACTCTAATGGACGGTAGCCTTGTCATTATGGAAGGTAGTTCGTTGTTGGGATTTTATTACTCAAATGGATGGTAGTCTTGTCCTTATGGAAGGTAAATCGTTGTTGACATTTTGTTACTACAATGGATGGTAGCCATGTCATTATGGAAAGTAGTTCGTGGTTGAGATTTTGTTACTCTAATGGACGGTAGCCTTGTTATTATGGAAGGTAGTTTGTTGTTGGGATTTTGTTACTCAAATGGATGGTAGCCTTGTCATATTGGAAGGTAGTTCGTTGTTGAGATTTTGTTACTGCAATGGATGGTAGCCTTGTCATTATGGAAAGTAAATTGTTGTTGAGATTTTGTTACTCCAATGGATGGTACCGTTGTCATTACGAAAGGTAGTTTGTTGTTGAGATTTTGTTAATCCAATGGGTGGTAGCCTTGTTATTAGGGAAGGTAGTTCGTTGTTGAGATTTTGTTACTCTAATGGGTGGTAGCCTTGGTATTAGGTAAGGTAGTTTATTGTTGGTATTTTGTTACTCTAATGAATGGTAGCCTTGTCATTATGGAAGGTAGTTCATTATTGAGATTTTGTTACTCTAATGGATGGTAGCCTTGTCATTACGGAAGGTAGTTCGTTGTTTAGATTTTGTTACTCCATTGGATGGTAGCCTTGTCATTATGGAAGGTAAATCGTTGTTGACATTTTGTTACTCCAATGGATGGTAGCGGTGTCCTTAAGGAAGGTAGTTCGTTGTTGAGATTTTGTTAATCTAATGGACGGTATCCTTGTCATTATGGAAGGTAGTTCGTTGTTGGAATATTATTACCCAAATGGATGGTAGCCTTGTCATTATGGAAGGTAGTTCATTGTTGAGATTTTGTTACTGCAATGGATGGTAGCCTTGTCATTATGGAAGGTAAATTATTGTTGAGATTTTGTTACTCCAAGGGATGGTAGCTATGTCCTTATGGAAGGTAGTTCATTGTTGATATTTTGTGACTCTAATGGATGGTAGCCTTGTCATTATGGAAGGTAGTTCATTGTTGATATTTTGTTACTCCATTTGATGGTAGCCTTGTCATTATGGAAGGTAAATCGTGGTTGACATTTTGTTACTCCAGTGGTTGGTAGCCTTGTCATTATGGAAGGTAGTTAGTTAGTGGGAATTTGTTACTCTAACGGATGGTAGATTTGTCATTATGGAAGCTAGTTTGTTGTTTAGATTTTGTTACTCTATTGGATGGTAGCCTTGTCATTATGGAAGGTAAATCGTTGTTGACATTTTGTTACTCCAATGGATGGTAGCGGTGTCCTTAAGGAAGGTAGTTCGTTGTTGAGATTTTGTTACTCTAATGGACGGTAGCCTTGTCATTATGGAAGGTAGTTCGTTGTTGGGATTTTGTTACTCAAATGGATGGTAGCCTTGTCAATATGGAAGGTAGTTCGTTGTTGAGATTTTGTTACTGCAATTGATGGTAGCCTTGTAATTATGGAAAGTAGTTCGTTGTTGAGATTTTGTTACTCCATTGGTTGGTAGCCTTGTCATTATGGAAGGTATATTGTTGTTGAGATTTTGTTACTCCAATGGATGGTACCGTTGTCATTACGAAAGTTAGTTCGTTGTTGAGATATTGTTATTCTAATGGGTGGTAGCCTTGTTATTAGGGAAGGTAGTTCAATGTTGGGATTTTGTTACTCTAATGAATGGTAGCCTTGTCATTATGGAAGGTAGTTCGTTATTGAGATTTTGTTAATCTAATGGATGGTAGCCTTGTCATTACGGAAGGTAGTTCGTTGTTGAGATTTTGTTACTCCAGTGGATGGTAGCCTTGTCATTATGGAAGGTAAATCGTTGTTGTCATTTTGTTACTCCAATGGATGGTAGCGATGTCCTTAAGGAAGGACGTTCGTTGTTAGGATTTTGTTACTCCATTGGATGGTAGCCTTGTCATTATGGAAGGTAGTTCGTTAGTGGGATTTTGTTACTCTAATGGACGGTAGCCTTGTCATTATGGAAGGTAGTTCGTTGTTGGGATTTTATTACTCAAATGGATGGTAGTCTTGTCATTATGGAAGGTAAATCGTTGTTGACATTTTGTTACTGCAATGGATGGTAGCCGTGTCATTATGGAAAGTAGTTCGTGGTTGAGATTTTGTTACTCTAATGGACGGTAGCCTTGTTATTATGGAAGGTAGTTTGTTGTTGGGATTTTGTTACTCAAATGGATGGTAGCCTTATCATATTTAGTTGTAGTTCGTTGTTGAGATTTTGTTACTGCAATGGATGGTAGCCTTGTCATTATGGAAAGTAGTTCATTGTTGAGATTTTGTTATTCCATTGGATAATAGCCTGGTCATTATGGAAGGTAGTTCGTTAGTGGGATTTTGTTACTCTAATGGATGGTAGCTTTGTCATTACGGAAGCTAGTTCGTTGTTTAGATTTTGTTACTCCATTGGATGGTAGTCTTGTCATTATGGAAGGTAAATCGTTGTTGACATTTTGTTACTCCAATGGATGGTAGCGGTGTCCTTAAGGAAGGTAGTTCGTTGTTGAGATTTTGTTACTCTAATGGACGGTAGCCTTGTTATTATGGAATGTAGTTTGTTGTTGGGATTTTGTTACTCAAATGGATGGTAGCCTAGTCATATTGGAAGGTAGTTTGTTGTTGAGATTTTGTTATTGCAATGGATGGTAGCATTTTCATTATGGAAAGTAGTTCATTTTTGAGATTTTGTTACTCCATTGGATGATAGCCTGGTCATTATGGAAGGTAAATTTTTGTTGAGATTTTGTTAATCCAATGGATGGTACCGTTGTCATTACGAAAGGTAGTTCGTTGTTGAGATTCTGTTACTCTAATGGGTGGTAGCCTTTTTATTAGGGAAGGTAGTTCATTGTTGGGATTTTGTTACTCTAATGAATGGTAGCCTTGTCATTATGGAAGGTAGTTCGTTATTGAGATTTTGTTACTCTAATGGATGGTAGCCTTGTCATTACGGAAGGTAGTTCGTTGTTTAGATTTTGTTACTCCATTGGATGTTAGCCTTGTCATTATGGAAGGTAAATCGTTGTTGTCGTTTTGTTACTCTAATGGATGGTAGCGATGTCCTTAAGGAAGGTAGTTAGTTGTTAGGATTTTGTTACTCCATTGGATGGTAGCCTTGTCATTACGGAAGGTAGTTCGTTAGTGGGATTTTCTTACTCTAATGGATGGTAGCCTTGTCATTACGGAAGCTATTTCGTTGTTTATATTTTGTTACTCCATTGGATGGTAGCCTTGTCATTATGGAAGGTAACTCGTTGTTGACATTTTGTTACTCCAATGGATGGTAGCGGTGTCCTTAAGGAAGGTAGTTCGTTGGTGAGATTTTGTTACTCTAATGGATGGTAGCCTTGTCATTATGGAAGGTAGTTCGTTGTTGAGATTTTGTTACTCCATTGGATGGTAGCCTTGTCATTATGGAAGGTAAATCGTTGTTGTCATTTTGTTACTCCAATGGATGGTAGCGATGTCCTTAAGGAAGGAAGTTCGTTGTTAAGATTTTGTTACTCCATTGGATGGTAGCCTTGTCATTACAGAAGGTAGTTTCTTTAGTGGGATTTTGTTACTCTAATGGATGGTAGTCTTGTCATTGCGGAAGCTAGTTCGTTGTTTAGATTTTGTTACTGCATTGGATGGTAGTCTTGTCATTATGGAAGGTAAATCGTTGTTGACATTTTGTTACTCCAATGGATGGTAGCGGTGTCCTTAAGGAAGGTAGTTAGTTGTTGAGATTTTGTTACTCTAATGGGTGGTAGCCTTGTTATTAGGGAAGGTATTTCATTGGTTGGATTTTGTTACTCTAATGAATGGTAGCCTTGTCATTATGGAGGGTAGTTTGTTATTGAGATTTTGTTACTCTAATGGATGGTAGCCTTGTCATTACGGAAGGTAGTTCGTTGTTGAGATTTTGTTACTCCATTGGATTGTAGCCTTGTCATTATGGAAGGTAAATCGTTGTTGTCATTTTGTTACTCCAATGGATGGTAGCGATGTCCTTAAGGAAAGTAGTTCGTTGTTAGGATTTTGTTACTCCGTTGGATGGTAGCCTTGTCATTACGGAAGGTAGTTCATTAGTGGGATTTTCTTACTCTAATGGATGGTAGCCTTGTCATTACGGAAGCTATTTTGTTGTTTAGATTTTGTTACTCCATTGGATGGTAGCCTTGTCATTATGGAAGGTAAATCGTTGTTGACATTTTGTTACTCCAATGGATGGTAGCAGTGTCCTTAAGGAAGGTAGTTCGTTGTTGATATTTTGTTAATCTAATGGACGGTAGCCTTGTCATTATGGAAGGTAGTTCGTTGTTGGAATATTATTAATCAAATGGATGGTAGCCTTGTCATTATGGAAGGTAGTTCATTGTTGAGATTTTGTTACTGCAATGGATGGTAGCCTTGTCATTATGGAAGGTAAATTATTGTTGAGATTTTGTTACTCCAATGGATGGTAGCTATGTCCTTATGGAAGGTAGTTCATTGTTGACATTTTGTGACTCTAATGGATGGTAGCCTTGTCATTACGGAAGGTAGTTCATTGTTGATATTTTGTTACTCCATTGTATGGTAGCCTTGTCATTATGGAAGGTAAATCATGGTTGACATTTTGTTACTCCAGTGGATGGTAGCCTTGTCATTACGGAAGGTAGTTAGTTAGTGGGATTTTGTTACTCTAATGGATGGTAGCTTTGTCATTACGGAAGCTAGTTCCTTGTTTAGATTTTGTTACTCTATTGGATGGTGCCCTTGTCATTATGGAAGGTAAATCGTTGTTGACATTTTGTTACTCCAATGGATGGTAGCGGTGTCCTTAAGGAAGGTAGTTCGTTGTTGAGATTTTGTTACTCTAATGGACGGTAGCCTTGTCATTATGGAAGATAGTTCGTATTTGGGATTTTGTTACTCAAATGGATGGTAGCCTTGTCATTATGGAAGGTAGTTCGTGGTTGAGATTTTGTTACTGCAATGGATGGTAGCCTTGTCATTATGGAAAGTAGTTCGTTGTTGAGATTATGTTACTCCATTGGTTGGTAGCCCTGTCATTATGGAAGGTATATTGTAGTTGAGATTTTGTTACTCCAATGGATGGTACCGTTGTCATTACGAAAGTTAGTTCGTTGTTGAGATATTGTTATTCTAATGGGTGGTAGCCTTGTTGTTAGGGAAGGTAGTTCATTGTTGGGATTTTGTTACTCTAATGAATGGTAGCCTTGTCATTATGGAAGGTAGTTTGTTATTGAGATTTTGTTAATCTAATGGATGGTAGCCTTGTCATTACGGAAGGTAGTTCGTTGTTGAGAGTTTGTTACTCCAGTGGATGGTAGCCTTGTCATTATGGAAGGTAAATCGTTGTTGTCATTTTGTTACTCCAATGGATGGTAGCAATGTTCTTAAGGAAGGTAGTTCGTTGTTAGGATCTTGTTACTCTATTGGATGGTAGCCTTGTCATTACAGAAGGTAGTTCGTTAGTGGGATTTTGTTACTCTAATGGATGGTAGCCTTGTCATTACCGAAGCTAGTTCGTTGTTTAGATTTTGTTACTCCATTGGATGGTAGTCTTGTCATTATGGAAGGTAAATCGTTGTTGACATTTTGTTACTCCAATGGATGGTAGCGGTGTCCTTAAGGAAGGTAGTTCGTTCTTGAGATTTTGTTACTCTAATGGACGGTAGCCTTGTTATTTTGGAAGGTTGTTTGTTGTTGGGATTTTGTTACTCAAATTGATGGTAGCCTTGTCATATTGGAAGGTAGTTCGTTGTTGAGATTTTGTTACTCCAATGGATGATAGCCTGGTCATTATGGAAGTTAAATTGTTTTTGAGATATTGTTACTCTAATAGGTGGTAGCCTTGTTATTAGGGAAGGTACTTCATTGTTGGGATTTTGTTACTCTAATGAATGGTAGCCTTGTCATTATGGAAGGTAGTTCGTTATTGAGATTTTGTTACTCTAATGGATGGTAGCCTTGTCATTACGGAAGGTAGTTAGATGTTGAGATTTTGTTACTCCATTGGATGGTAGCCTTGTCATTATGGGAGGTAATCCGTTGTTGTCATTTTGTTACTACAATGGATGGTAGCGATGTCCTTAAGGAAGGTAGTTTGTTGTTAGGATTTTGTTACTCCATTGGATGGTAGCCTTGTCATTACGAAAGGTAGTTCGTTAGTGGTATTTTCTTACTCTAATGGATGGTAGCCTTGTCATTACGGAAGCTATTTCGTTGTTTAGATTTTGTTACTCCATTGGATGGTAGCCTTGTCATTATGGAAGGTAAATCGTTGTTGACATTTGGTTACTCCAATGGATGGTAGCGGTGTCCTTAAGGAAGGTAGTTCGTTGTTGAGATTTTGTTACTCTAATGGACGGTAGCCTTGTCATTATGGAAGGTAGTTCGTTGTTGAGATTTTGTTACTCCATTAGATGGTAGCCTTGTCATTATGGAAGGTAAATCGTTGTTGTCATTTTGTTACTCCATTGGATGGTAGCGATGTCCTTAAGGAAGGTAGTTCGTTGTTACGATTTTGTTACTCCATTGGATGGTAGCCTTGTCAATACGGAAGGTAGTTCGTTAGTGGGATTTTGTTACTATAATGGATGGTATCCTTGTCATTACAGAAGCTAGTTCGTTGTTTAGATTTTGTTACTCCATTGAATGGTAGTCTTGTCATTATGGAAGGTAAATCGTTGTTGACATTTTGTTACTCCAATGGATGGTAGCGGTGTCCTTAAGGAAGGTAGTTCGTTGTTGAGATTTTGTTACTCTAATGGACGGTAGCCTTGTTATTATGGAAGGTAGTTTATTGTTGGGATTTTGTTACTCAAATGGATGGTAGCCTTGTCATATTGGAAGGTAGTTCGTTGTTGAGATTTTGTTACTGCAATGGATGGTAGCCTTGTCATTATAGAAAGTAGTTCATTGTTGAGATTTAGTTACTCCATTGGATGGTAGCCTTGTCATTATGGAAAGTAAATTGTTGTTGAGATTTTGTTAATCCAATGGATCGTACCATTGTCATTACGAAAGGTAGTTCGTTGTTGAGATTTTGTTACTCTAATGGGTGGTAGCCTTGTTATTAGGGAAGGTAGTTCATTGTTGGGATTTTGTTACTCTAATGAATGGTAGCCTTGTCTTTATGGAAGGTAGTTCGTTATTGAGATTTTGTTACTCTAATAGATGGTAGCCTTGTCATTACGGAAGGTAAGTCGTTGTTGAGATTTTGTTACTCCATTGGATGGTAGCCTTGTCATTATGGAAGGTAAATCATTGTTGTCATTTTGTTACTCCAATGGATGGTAGCGATGTCCTTAAGGAAGGTAGTTCGTTGTTAGGATTTTGTTACTCCATTGGATGGTAGCCTTGTCATTACGGAATGTAGTTCGTTAGTGGGATTTTCTTACTCTAATGGATGGTAGCCTTGTCATTACGGAAGCAATTTCGTTGTTTAGATTTTGTTACTCCATTGGATGGTAGCTTTGTCATTATGGAAGGTATAATGTTGTTGACATTTTGTTACTCCAATGGATGGTAGCGGTGTCCTTAAGGAAGGTAGTTCATTGTTGAGATTTTGTTACTCTAATGGATGGTAGCCTTGTCATTATGGAAGGTAGTTTGTTGTTGGGATTTAATTACTCAAATGGATGGTAGCCTTGTCATTATGGAAGGTAGTTTGTTGTTGAGATTTTGTTACTGCAATGGATGGTAGCCTTGTCATTATGGAAAGTAGTTCATTGTTGAGATTTTGTTACTCCATTGGATGATAGCCTGGTCATTATGGAATGTAAATTGTTGTTGAGATTTTGTTAATCCAATGGATGGTACCGTTGTCATTACGAAAGGTAGTTCGTTGTTGAGATTTTGTTACTCTAATAGGTGGTAGCCTTGTTATTAGGGAAGGTACTTCATTGTTGGGATTTTGTTACTCTAATGAATGGGTGCCTTGTCATTATGGAAGGTAGTTCGTTATTGAGATTTTGTTACTCTAATGGATGGTAGCCTTGTCATTACGGAAGGTAGTTCGTTGTTGAGATTTTGTTACTCCATTGGAGGGTAGCCTTGTCATTTTGGAAGGTAAATCGTTGTTGTCATTTTGTTACTCCAATGGATGGTAGCAATGTCCTTAAGGAAGGTAGTTCGTTGTTAGGATCTTGTTACTCTATTGGATGGTAGCCTTGTCATTACGGAAGGTAGTTCGTTAGTGGGATTTTGTTACTCTAATGGATTGTAGCCTTGTCATTACCGAAGCTAGTTCGTTGTTTAGATTTTGTTACTCCATTGGATGGTAGTCTTGTCATTATGGAAGGTAAATCGTTGTTGACATTTTGTTACTCCAATGGATGGTAGCGGTGTCCTTAAGGAAGATAGTTTGTTCTTGAGATTTTGTTACTCTAATGGACGGTAGCCTAGTCATTATGGAAGGTAGTTCATTGTTGGGATTTTGTTACTCAAATGGATGGTAGCCTTGTCATTATGGAAGGTAGTTTGTTGTTGAGATTTTGTTACTGCAATGGATGGTAGCCTTGTCATTATGGAAAGTAGTTCGTTGTTGAGATTTTATTACTCCATTGGATGGTAGCCTTGTCATTATGGAAGGTAAATTGTTGTTGAGATTTTGTTACTCCAATGGATGGTACCGTTGTCATTACGAAAGGTAGTTCGTTGTTGAGATTTTGTTACTCTAATGGGTGGTAGCCTTGTTATTAGGGCAAGTAGTTAATTGTTGGGATTTCGTTACTCTAATGGATGGTAGCCTTGTCATTATGGAAGGTAGTTCATTGTTGAGATTTTGTTACTCTAATGGATGGTAGCCTTGTCATTACGGAAGGTAGTTCGTTGTTGAGATTTTGTTACTCCATTGGAGGGAAGCCTTGTCATTATGGAAGGTAAATCGTTGTTGTCATTTTGTTACTCCAATGGATGGTAGCAATGTCCTTAAGGAAGGTAGTTCGTTGTTAGGATCTTGTTACTCTATTGGATGGTAGCCTTGTCATTACGGAAGGTAGTTCGTTAGTGGGATTTTGTTACTCTAATGGATTGTAGCCTTGTCAATACCGAAGCTAGTTCGTTATTTAGATTTTGTTACTCCATTGGATGGTAGTCTTGTCATTATGGAAGGTAAATCGTTGTTGACATTTTGTTACTCCAATGGATGGTAGCGGTGTCCTTAAGGAAGGTAGTTTGTTCTTGAGATTTTGTTACTCTAATGGACGGTAGCCTTGTTATTTTGGAAGGTAGTTTGTTGTTGGGATTTTGTTACTCAAATTGATGGTAGCCTTGTCATATTGGAAGGTAGTTCGTTGTTGAGATTTTGTTACTCCAATGGACGGTAGCCTTGTCATTATGGAAAGTAGTTCATTGTTTAGATTTTGTTACTCCATTGGATGATAGCCTGGTCATTATGGAAGTTAAATTGTTGTTGAGATTTTGTTAATCTAATGTATGGTACCGTTGTCATTACGAAAGGTACTTCGTTGTTAAGATTTTGTTACTCTAATGGGTGGTAGCCTTATTATTAGGGAATGTACTTCATTGTTGGGATTTTGTTACTCTAAAAAATGGTAGCCTTGTCATTATGGAAGGTAGTTCGTTATTGAGATTTTGTTACTCTAATGGATGGTAGCCTTGTCATTACGGAAGGTAGTTCGTTGTTGAGATTTTGTTACTCCATTGGATGGTAGCCTTGTCATTATGGAAGGTAAATCGTTGTTGTCATTTTGTTATTACAATGGATGGTAGCGATGTTCTTAAGGAAGGTAGTTAGTTGTTAGGGTTTTGTTACTCCATTGGATGGTAGCCTTGTCATTACGAAAGGTAGTTCGTTAGTGGGATTTTCTTACTCTAATGGATGGTACCGTTGTCATTATGAAAGGTAGTTCGTTGTTGAGATTTTGTTACTCTAATGGGTGGTAGCCTTGTTATTAGGGAAGGTACTTCATTGTTGGGATTTTGTTACTCTAATGAATGGTAGCCTTGTCATTATGGAAGGTAGTTCGTTATTGAGATTTTGTTACTCTAATGGATGGTAGCCTTGTCATTACGGAAGGTAGTTCGTTGTTGAGATTTTGTTACTCCATTGGATGGTAGCCTTGTCATTATGGAAGGTAAATCGTTGTTGTCATTTTGTTACTCCAATGGATGGTAGCGATGTCCTTAAGGAAGGTAATTCGTTGTTACGATTTTGTTACTCCATTGGATGGTAGCCTTGTCAATACGGAAGGTAGTTTGTTAATGGGATTTTGTTACTATAATGGATGGTAGCCTTGTTATTACAGAAGCTAGTTCATTGTTTAGATTTTGTTACTCCATTGAATGTTAGTCTTGTCATTATGGAAGGTAAATCGTTGTTGACATTTTGTTACTCCAATGGATGGTAGCGGTGTCCTTAAGGAAGGTAGTTTGTTGTTGAGATTTTGTTACTCTAATGGACGGTAGCCTTGTTATTATGGAAGGTAGTTTGTTGTTGGGATTTTGTTACTCAAATGGATGGTAGCCTTGTCATATTAGAAGGTAGTTCTTTGTTGAGATTTTGTTACTGCAATGGATGGTAGCCTTGTCATTATAGAAAGTAGTTCATTGTTGAGATTTAGTTACTCCATTGGATGGTAGCCTTGTCATTATGGAAAGTAAATTGTTGTTGAGATTTTGTTAATCTAATGGATGGTACCATTGTCATTACGAAAGGTAGTTCGTTGTTGAGATTTTGTTACTCTAATGGGTGGTAGCCTTGTTATTAGGGAAGGTAGTTCATTGTTGGGATTTTGTTACTCTAAAGAATGGTTGCCTTGTCTTTATGGAAGGTAGTTCGTTATTGAGATTTTGTTACTCTAATAGATGGTAGCCTTGTCATTACAGAAGGTAGTTCCTTGGTTAGATTTTGTTACTCCATTGGATGGTAGCCTTGTCATTATGGAAGGTAAATCGTTGTTGTCATTTTGTTACTCCAATGGATGGTAGCGATGTCCTTAAGGAAGGTAGTTCGTTGTTAGGATTTTGTTACTCCATTGGATGGTAGCCTTGTCATTACGGAATGTAGTTCGTTAGTGGGATTTTCTTACTCTAATGGATGGTAGCCTTGTCATTACGGAAGCAATTTCGTTGTTTAGATTTTGTTACTCCATTGGATGGTAGCTTTGTCATTATGGAAGGTAAATTGTTGTTGACATTTTGTTACTCCAATGGATGGTAGCGGTGTCCTTAAGGAAGGTAGTTCATTGTTGAGATTTTGTTACTCTAATGGATGGTAGCCTTGTCATTATGGAAGGTAGTTTGTTGTTGGGATTTTATTACTCAAATGGATGGTAGCCTTGTCATTATGGAAGGTAGTTTGTTGTTGAGATTTTGTTACTGCAATTGATGGTAGCCTTGTCATTATGGAAAGTAGTTCATTGTTGAGATTTTGTTACTCCATTGGATGATAGCCTGGTCATTATGGAATGTAAATTGTTGTTGAGATTTTGTTAATCCAATGGATGGTACCGTTGTCATTATGAAAGGTAGTTCGTTGTTGAGATTTTGTTACTCTAATGGGTGGTAGCCTTGTTATTAGGGAAGGTACTTCATTGTTGGGATTTTGTTACTCTAATGAATGGTAGCCTTGTCATTATGGAAGGTAGTTCGTTATTGAGATTTTGTTACTCTAATGGATGGTAGCCTTGTCATTACGGAAGGTAGTTCGTTGTTGAGATTTTGTTACTCCATTGGATGGTAGCCTTGTCATTATGGAAGGTAAACCGTTGTTGTCATTTTGTTACTACAATGGATGGTAGCGATGTTCTTAATGAAGGTAGTTAGTTGTTAGGATTTTGTTACTCCATTGGATGGTATCCTTGTCATTAGAAGGGGAGTTCGTTAGTGGGATTTTCTTACTCTAATGGATGGTAGCCTTGTCATTACGGAAGCTATTTCGTTGTTTAGATTTTGTTACTCCATTGGATGGTAGCCTTGTCATTATGGAAGGTAAATCGTTGTTGACATTTTGTTACTCAAATGGATGGTAGCGGCGTCCTTAAGGAAGGTAGTTCATTGTTGAGATTTTGTTACTCTAATGGACGGTAGCCTTGTCATTATGGAAGGTAGTTTGTTGTTGAGATTTTGTTACTCCATTGGATGGTAGCCTTGTCATTATGGAAGGTAAATCGTTATTGTCATTTTGTTACTCCAATGGATGGTAGCGATGTCCTTAAGGAAGGTAGTTCGTTGTTACGATTTTGTTACTCCATTGGATGGTAGCCTTGTCAATACGGAAGGTAGTTCGTTAATGGGATTTTGTTACTATAATGGATGGTAGCCTTGTTATTACAGAAGCCAGTTCGTTGTTTAGATTTTGTTAATCCATTGAATGGTAGTCTTGTCATTATGGAAGGTAAATCGTTGTTGACATTTTGTTACTCCAATGGATGGTAGCGGTGTCCTTAAGGAAGGTAGTTCGTTATTGAGATTTTGTTACTCTAATGGACGGTAGCCTTGTTATTATGGAAGGTAGTTTGTTGTTAGGATTTTGTTATTCAAATGGATGGTAGCCTTGTCATATTTGAAGGTAATTCGTTGTTGAGATTGTGTTACTGCAATGGATGGTAGCCTTCTCATTATAGAAAGCAGTTCATTATTGAGATTTAGTTACCTCATTGGATGGTAGCCTTGTCATTATGGAAAGTAAATTGTTATTGAGATTTTGTTAATCCAATGGATGGTACCATTGTCATTACGAAAGGTAGTTCGTTGTTGAGATTTTGTTACTCTAATGGGTGGTAGCCTTGTTATTAGGGAAGGTAGTTCATTGTTGGGATTTTGTTATTCTAATGAATGGTAGCCTTGTCTTTATGGAAGGTAGTTCGTTATTGAGATTTTGTTACTCTAATGGATGGTAGCCTTGTCATTACGGAAGGTCGTTCGTTGTTGAGATTTTGTTACTCCATTGGATGGTAGCCTTGTCATTATGGAAGGTAAACCTTTGTTGTCATTTTGTTACTCCAATGGATGGTAGCGATGTCCTTAAGGAAGGTAGTTCGTTGTTAGGATTTTGTTACTCCATTGGATGGTAGCCTTGTCATTACGAAAGGTAGTTCGTTAGTGGGATTTTCTTACTCTAATGGATGGTAGCCTTGTCATTACGGAAGTTATTTCGTTGTTTAGATTTTGTTACTCCATTTGATGGTAGCTTTGTCATTATGGAAGGTAAATTGTTGTTGACATTTTGTTACTCCAATGGATGGTAGCGGTGTCCTTAAACAAGGTAGTTCGTTGTTGAGATATTGTTACTCTAATGGATGCTAGCCTTGTCATTATGGAAGGTAGTTCGTTGTTGGGATTTTATTACTCAAATGGATGGTAGCCTTGTCATTATGGAATGTAGTTTGTTGTTGAGATTTTGTTACTGCAATGGATGGTAGCCTTGTCATTATGGAAAGTAGTTCGTTGTTGAGATTTTGTTTCTCCATTGGATGGTAGCCCTGTCATTATGGAAGGTAAATTGTTGTTGAGATTTTGTTACTCCAATGGATGGTACCATTGTCATTACGAAAGGTAGTTCGTTGTTGAGATATTGTTATTCTAATGGGTGGTAGCCTTGTTATTAGGGAAGGTAGTTCATTGTTGGGATTTTGTTACACTAATGAATGGTAGCCTTGTCATTATGGAAGGTAGTTAGTTATTGAGATTTTTTTACTCTAATGGATGGTAGCCTTGTCATTACGGAAGGTAGTTCCTTGTTGAGATTTTGTTACTCCAGTGGATGGTAGCCTTGTTATTATGGAAGGTAAATCGTTGTTGTCATTTTGTTACTCCAATGGATGGTAGCGATGTCCTTAAGGAAGGAAGTTCGTTGTTAGGATTTTGTTACTCCGTTGGATGGTAGCCTTGTCATTATGGAAGGTAGTTCGTTAGTGGGATTTTGTTACTCAACTGGATGGTAGCCTTGTCATTACGGAAGCTAGTTCGTTGTTTAGATTTGGTTACACCATTGGATGGTAGCCTTGTCATTATGGAAGGTAAATCGTTGTTGAAATTTTGTTATTCCAATGGATGGTAGCGGTGTCCTTAAGGAAGGTAGTTCGTTGTTGAGATTTTGTAACTCTAATGGACGGTAGCCTTGTCATTATGGAAGGTAGTTTGTTGTTGGGATTTTATTACTCAAATGGATGGTAGCCTTATCATTATGGATAGTAGTTCGTTGTTGAGATTTTGTTACTGCAATGGATGGTAGCCTTGTCATTATGGAAAGTAGTTCGTTGTTGAGATTTTGTTACTCCATTGGACGGTAGCCTTGTCATTATGGAAGGTAAATTGTTGTTGAGATTTTGTTACTCCAATGGATGGTACCGTTGTCATTACGAAAGGTAGTTCGTTGTTGAGATTTTGTTAATCTAATGGGTGGTAGCCTTGATATTAGGGAAGGTACTTCATTGTTGGGATTTTGTTACTCTAATGGATGGTAGCCTTGTCATTTTGGAAGGTAGTTCGTTGTTGAGATTTTGTTACTCTAATGGATGGTAGCCTTGTCATTACAGAAGGTAGTTCGTTGTTGAGATTTTGTTACTCCATTGGATGGTAGCCTTGTCATTATGGAAGGTAAATCGTTGTTGTCATTTTGCTACTCCAATGGATGGTAGCGATGTCCTTAAGGAAGGTAGTTCGTTGTTAGGATTTTGTTACTCCATTGGATGGTAGCCTTGTCATTACGAAAGGTAGTTCTTTAGTGGGATTTTCTTACTCTAATGGATGGTAGCCTTGTCATTACGGAAGCTATTTCGTTGTTTAGATTTTGTTACTCCATTGGATGGTAGCCTTGTCATTATGGAAGGTAAATCGTTGTTGACATTTTGTTACTCCAATGGATGATAGCGGTGTCCTTAAGGAAGGTAGTTCGTTGTTGAGATTTTGTTACTCTAATGGATGGTAGCATTGTCATTATGGAAGGTAGTTCGTTGTTGGGATTTTATTACTCAAATGGATGGTAGCCTTGTCATTATGGAAGGTAGTTTGTTGTTGAGATTTTGTTACTGCAATGGATGGTAGCCTTGTCATTATGGAAAGTAGTTCGTTGTTGAGATTTTGTTTCTCCATTGGATGTAGCCCTGTCATTATGGAAGGTAAATTGTTGTTGAAATTTTGTTACTCCAATGGATGGTACCATTGTCATTACGAAAGGTAGTTCGTTGTTGAGATATTGTTATTCTAATGGGTGGTAGCCTTGTTATTAGGGAAGGTAGTTCATTGTTTGGATTTTGTTACACTAATGAATGGTAGCCTTGTCATTATGGAAGGTAGTTCGTTATTGAGATTTTTTTACTCTAATGGATGGTAGCCTTGTCATTACGGAAGGTAGTTCCTTGTTGAGATTTTGTTACTCCAGTTGATGGTAGCCTTGTCATTATGGAAGGTAAATCGTTGTTGTCATTTTGTTACTCCAATGGATGGTAGAGATGTCCTTAAGGAAGGAAGTTCGTTGTTGAGATTTTGTTACTCTGTTGGATGGTAGCCTTGTCATTATGGAAGGTAGTTCGTTAGTAGGATTTTGTTACTCAAATGGATGGTAGCCTTGTCATTACGGAAGCTAGTTCGTTGTTTAGATTTTGTTACACCATTGGATGGTAGCCTTGTCATTAAGGAAGGTAAATTGTTGTTGACATTTTGTTATTCCAATGGATGGTAGCGGTGTCCTTAAGGAAGGTAGTTCGTTGTTGAGATTTTGTTACTCTAATGGACGGTAGCCTTGTCATTATGGAAGGTAGTTTGTTGTTGGGATTTTATTACTCAAATGGATGGTAGCCTTGTCATTATGGAAGGTAGTTCGTTGTTGAGATTTTGTTACTGCAATGGATGGTAGCCTTGTCATTATGGAAAGTAGTTCGTTGTTGAGATTTTGTTACTCCATTGGATGGTAGCCTTGTCATTATGGAAGGTAAATTGTTGTTGAGATTTTGTTACTCCAATGGATGGTACCGTTGTCATTACGAAAGGTAGTTTGTTGTTGAGATTTTGTTACTCTAATGGGTGGTATCCTTGTTATTAGGGAAGGTAGTTCATTGTTGGGATTTTGTTACTCTAATGGATGGTAGCCTTGTCATTACAGAAGGTAGTTCGTTATTGGGATTTTGTTACTCTAATGGATGGTAGCTTTGTCATTACGGAAGCTAGTTCATTGTTTAGATTTTGTTACTCCATTGGATGGTAGCCTTGTCATTATGGAAGGTAAATCGTTGTTGACAGTTTGTTACTCCGATGGATGGTTGCGGTGTCTTTAAGGAAGGTAGTTCGTTGTTGAGATTTTTTTACTCTAATGGACGGTAGCCTAGTCATTATGGAAGGTAGTTCGTTGTTGGGATTTTTTTACTCAAAAGGAGGGTAGCCTTGTCATTATGGAAGGTAGTTCGTTGTTGAGATTTTGTTACTGCAATGGATGGTAGCCTTGTCATTATGGAAAGTAGTTCGTTGTTGAGATATTGTTACTCCATTGGATGGTAGCCTTGTCATTATGGAAGGTAAATTGTTGTTGAGATTTTGTTACTCCAATGGATGGTACCGTTGTCATTAGGAAAGGTAGTTTGTTGTTGAGATTTTGTTAATCTAATGGGTGGTAGCCTTGTTATTAGGGAAGGTAGTTCATTGTTGGGATTTTGTTACTCTAATGGATGGTAGCCTTGTCAATACAGAAGGTAGTTCGTTATTGGGATTTTGTTACTCTAATGGATGGTAGCTTTGTCATTACGGAAGCTAGTTCGTTGTTTAGATTTTGTTACTCCATTGGATGGTAGCCTTGTCATTATGGAAGGTAAATCGTTGTTGACATTTTGTTACTCCAATGGATGGTTGCGGTGTCTTTAAGGAAGGTAGTTCGTTGTTGAGATTTTTTTACTCTAATGGACGGTAGCCTAGTCATTATGGAAGGTAGTTCGTTGTTGGGATTTTTTTACTCAAAAGGAGGGTAGCCTTGTCATTATGGAAGGTAGTTCGTTGTTGAGATTTTGTTACTGCAATGGATGGTAGCCTTGTCATTATGGAAAGTAGTTCGTTGTTGAGATATTGTTACTCCATTGGATGGTAGCCTTGTCATTATGGAAGGTAAATTGTTGTTGAGATTTTGTTACTCCAATGGATGGTACCGTTGTCATTACGAAAGGTAGTTCGTTGTTGAGATTTTGTTAATCTAATGGGTGGTAGCCTTGTTATTAGGGAAGGTACATCATTGTTAGGATTTTGTTACTCTAATGGATGGTAGCCTTGTCATTTTGGAAGGTAGTTCGTTGTTGAGATTTTGTTACTCTAATGAATGGTAGCCTTGTCATTACGGAAGGTAGTTCGTTGTTGAGATTTTGTTACTCCATTGGATGGTAGCCTTGTCATTATGGAAGGTAAACCGTTGTTGTCATTTTTTTACTCCAATGGATGGTAGCGATGTCCTTAAGGAAGGTAGTTCGTTGTTAGGATTTTGTTACTCCATTGGATGGTAGCCTTGTCATTACGAAAGGTAGTTCGTTAGAGGGATTTTCTTACTCTAATGGATGGTAGCCTTGTCATTATGGAAGCTATTTCGTTGATTAGATTTTGTTACTCCATTGGATTGTAGCCTTGTCATTATGGAAGGTAAATCGTTGTTGACATTTTGTTACTCCAATGGATGGTAGTGGTGTCCTTAAGGAAGGTAGTTCGTTGTTGAGATTTTGTTACTCTAATGGATGGTAGCCTTGTCATTATGGAAGGTAGTTCGTTGTTGGGATTTTATTACTCAAATGGATGGTAGCCTTGTCATTATGGAAGGTAGTTTGTTGTTGAGATTTTGTTACTGCAATGGATGGTAGCCTTGTCATTATGGAAAGTAGTTCGTTGTTGAGATTTTGTTTCTCCATTGGATGTAGCCCTGTCATTATGAAAGGTAAATTGTTGTTGAGATTTTGTTACTCCAATGGATGGTACCATTGTCATTACGAAAGGTAGTTCGTTGTTGAGATATTGTTATTCTAATGGGTGGTAGCCTTGTTATTAGGGAAGGTAGTTCATTGTTGGGATTTTGTTACACTAATGAATGGTAGCCTTGTCATTATGGAAGGTAGTTCGTTATTATGATTTTTTTACTCTAATGGATGGTAGCCTTGTCATTACGGAAGGTAGTTCCTTGTTGAGATTTTGTTACTCCAGTGGATGGTAGCCTTGTCATTATGGAAGGTAAATCGTTGTTGTCATTTTGTTACTCGAATGGATGGTAGCGATGTCCTTAAGGAAGGAAGTTCGTTGTTAGGATTTTGTTACTCCGTTGGATGGTAGCCTTGTCATTATGGAAGGTAGTTCGTTAGTGGGATTTTGTTACTCAAATGGATGGTAGCCTTGTCATTACGGAAGCTAGTTCGTTGTTTAGATTTTGTTACACCATTGGATGGTAGCCTTGTCATTATGGAAGGTAAATCGTTGTTGACATTTTGTTATTCCAATGGATGGTAGCGGTGTCCTTAAGGAAGGTAGTTCGTTGTTGAGATTTTGTTACTCTAATGGACGGTAGCCTTGTCATTATGGAAGGTAGTTTGTTGTTGGGATTTTATTACTCAAATGGATGGTAGCCTTGTCATTATGGAAGGTAGTTTGTTGTTGAGATTTTGTTACTCTAATGGGTGGTATCCTTGTTATTAGGGAAGGTAGTTCATTGTTGGGATTTTGTTACTCTAATGGATGGTAGCCTTGTCATTACAGAAGGTAGTTCGTTATTGGGATTTTGTTACTCTAATGGATGGTAGCTTTGTCATTACGGAAGCTAGTTCATTGTTTAGATTTTGTTACTCCATTGGATGGTAGCCTTGTCATTATGGAAGGTAAATCGTTGTTGACATTTTGTTACTCCGATGGATGGTTGCGGTGTCTTTAAGGAAGGTAGTTCGTTGTTGAGATTTTTTTACTCTAATGGACGGTAGCCTAGTCATTATGGAAGGTAGTTCGTTGTTGGGATTTTTTTACTCAAAAGGAGGGTAGCCTTGTCATTATGGAAGGTAGTTCGTTGTTGAGATTTTGTTACTGCAATGGATGGTAGCCTTGTCATTATGGAAAGTAGTTCGTTGTTGAGATATTGTTACTCCATTGGATGGTAGCCTTGTCATTATGGAAGGTAAATTGTTGTTGAGATTTTGTTACTCCAATGGATGGTACCGTTGTCATTACGAAAGGTAGTTTGTTGTTGAGATTTTGTTAATCTAATGGGTGGTAGCCTTGTTATTAGGGAAGGTAGTTCATTGTTGGGATTTTGTTACTCTAATGGATGGTAGCCTTGTCAATACAGAAGGTAGTTCGTTATTGGGATTTTGTTACTCTAATGGATGGTAGCTTTGTCATTACGGAAGCTAGTTCGTTGTTTAGATTTTGTTACTCCATTGGATGGTAGCCTTGTCATTATGGAAGGTAAATCGTTGTTGACATTTTGTTACTCCAATGGATGGTTGCGGTGTCTTTAAGGAAGGTAGTTCGTTGTTGAGATTTTTTTACTCTAATGGACGGTAGCCTAGTCATTATGGAAGGTAGTTCGTTGTTGGGATTTTTTTACTCAAAAGGAGGGTAGCCTTGTCATTATGGAAGGTAGTTCGTTGTTGAGATTTTGTTACTGCAATGGATGGTAGCCTTGTCATTATGGAAAGTAGTTCGTTGTTGAGATATTGTTACTCCATTGGATGGTAGCCTTGTCATTATGGAAGGTAAATTGTTGTTGAGATTTTGTTACTCCAATGGATGGTACCGTTGTCATTACGAAAGGTAGTTCGTTGTTGAGATTTTGTTAATCTAATGGGTGGTAGCCTTGTTATTAGGGAAGGTACTTCATTGTTAGGATTTTGTTACTCTAATGGATGGTAGCCTTGTCATTTTGGAAGGTAGTTCGTTGTTGAGATTTTGTTACTCTAATGAATGGTAGCCTTGTCATTACGGAAGGTAGTTCGTTGTTGAGATTTTGTTACTCCATTGGATGGTAGCCTTGTCATTATGGAAGGTAAACCGTTGTTGTCATTTTTTTACTCCAATGGATGGTAGCGATGTCCTTAAGGAAGGTAGTTCGTTGTTAGGATTTTGTTACTCCATTGGATGGTAGCCTTGTCATTACGAAAGGTAGTTCGTTAGAGGGATTTTCTTACTCTAATGGATGGTAGCCTTGTCATTATGGAAGCTATTTCGTTGATTAGATTTTGTTACTCCATTGGATGGTAGCCTTGTCATTATGGAAGGTAAATCGTTGTTGACATTTTGTTACTCCAATGGATGGTAGTGGTGTCCTTAAGGAAGGTAGTTCGTTGTTGAGATTTTGTTACTCTAATGGATGGTAGCCTTGTCATTATGGAAGGTAGTTCGTTGTTGGGATTTTATTACTCAAATGGATGGTAGCCTTGTCATTATGGAAGGTAGTTTGTTGTTGAGATTTTGTTACTGCAATGGATGGTAGCCTTGTCATTATGGAAAGTAGTTCGTTGTTGAGATTTTGTTTCTCCATTGGATGTAGCCCTGTCATTATGAAAGGTAAATTGTTGTTGAGATTTTGTTACTCCAATGGATGGTACCATTGTCATTACGAAAGGTAGTTCGTTGTTGAGATATTGTTATTCTAATGGGTGGTAGCCTTGTTATTAGGGAAGGTAGTTCATTGTTGGGATTTTGTTACACTAATGAATGGTAGCCTTGTCATTATGGAAGGTAGTTCGTTATTATGATTTTTTTACTCTAATGGATGGTAGCCTTGTCATTACGGAAGGTAGTTCCTTGTTGAGATTTTGTTACTCCAGTGGATGGTAGCCTTGTCATTATGGAAGGTAAATCGTTGTTGTCATTTTGTTACTCGAATGGATGGTAGCGATGTCCTTAAGGAAGGAAGTTCGTTGTTAGGATTTTGTTACTCCGTTGGATGGTAGCCTTGTCATTATGGAAGGTAGTTCGTTAGTGGGATTTTGTTACTCAAATGGATGGTAGCCTTGTCATTACGGAAGCTAGTTCGTTGTTTAGATTTTGTTACACCATTGGATGGTAGCCTTGTCATTATGGAAGGTAAATCGTTGTTGACATTTTGTTATTCCAATGGATGGTAGCGGTGTCCTTAAGGAAGGTAGTTCGTTGTTGAGATTTTGTTACTCTAATGGACGGTAGCCTTGTCATTATGGAAGGTAGTTTGTTGTTGGGATTTTATTACTCAAATGGATGGTAGCCTTGTCATTATGGAAGGTAGTTCGTTGTTGAGATTTTGTTACTGCAATGGATGGTAGCCTCGTCATTATGGAAAGTAGTTCGTTGTTGAGATTTTGTTACTCCATTGGATGGTAGCCTTGTCATTATGGAAGGTAAATTGTTGTTGAGATTTTGTTACTCCAATGGATGGTACCGTTGTCATTACGAAAGGTAGTTTGTTGTTGAGATTTTGTTACTCTAATGGGTGGTAGCCTTGTTATTAGGGAAGGTAGTTCATTGTTGGGATTTTGTTACTCTAATGGATGGTAGCCTTGTCATTACGGAAGGTAGTTCGTTAGTGGGATTTTGTTACTCTAATGGATGGTAGCTTTGTCATTACGGAAGCTAGTTCGTTGTTTAGATTTTGTTACTCCATTGGATGGTAGCCTTGTCATTATGGAAGGTAAATCGTTGTTGACATTTTGTTACTCCAATGGATGGTTGCGGTGTCCTTAAGGAAGGTAGTTCGTTGTTGAGATTTTTTTACTCTAATGGACGGTAGCCTAGTCATTATGGAAGGTAGTTCGTTGTTGGGATTTTTTTACTTAAATGGATGGTAGCCTTGTCATTATGGAAGGTAGTTCGTTGTTGAGATTTTGTTACTGCAATGGATGGTAGCCTTGTCATTATGGAAAGTAGTTCGTTGTTGAGATTTTGCTACTCCATTGGATGGTAGCCTTGTCATTATGGAAGGTAAATTGTTGTTGAGATTTTGTTACTCCAATGGATGGTACCATTGTCATTACGAAAGGTAGTTCGTTGTTGAGATTTTGTTAATCTAATGGGTGGTAGCCTTGTTATTAGGGAAGGTACTTCATTGTTGGGATTTTGTTACTCTAATGGATGGTAGCCTTGTCATTTTGGAAGGTAGTTCGTTGTTGAGATTTTGTTACTCTAATGGATGGTAGCCTTGTCATTATGGAAGGTAGTTCGTTGTTGAGATTTTGTTACTCCATTGGATGGTAGCCTTGTCATTATGGAAGGTAAACCGTTGTTGTCATTTTGTTACTCCAATGGATGGTAGCGATGTCCTTAAGGAAGGTAGTTCGTTGTTAGGATTTTGTTACTCCATTGGATGGTAGCCTTGTCATTACGAAAGGTAGTTCGTTAGTGGGATTTTCTTACTCTAATGGATGGTAGCCTTGTCATTACGGAAGCTATTTCTTTGTTTAGATTTTGTTACTCCATTGGATGGTAGCCTTGTCATTATGGAAGGTAAATCGTTGTTGACATTTGGTTACTCCAATGGATGGTAGCGGTGTCCTTAAGGAAGGTAGTTCGTTGTTGAGATTTTGTTACTCTAATGGACGGTAGCCTTGTCATTATGGAAGGTAGTTCGTTGTTGAAATTTTGTTACTCCATTAGATGGTAGCCTTGTCATTATGGAAGGTAAATCGTTTTGTCATTTTGTTACTCCAATTGATGGTAGCGATGTCCTTAAGGTAGGTAGTTCGTTGTTACGATATTGTTACTCCATTGGATGGTAGCCTTGTCAATACGGAAGGTAGTTCGTTAGTGGGATTTTGTTACTATAATGGATGGTAGCCTTGTCATTACAGAAGCTAGTTCGTTGTTTAGATTTTGTTACTCCATTGAATGGTAGTCTTGTCATTATGGAAGGTAAATCGTTGTTGACATTTTGTTACTCCAATAGATGGTAGCGGTGTCCTTAAGGAAGGTAGTTCGTTGTTGAGATTTTGTTATTCTAATGGACGGTAGCCTTTTTATTATGGAAGGTAGTTTGTTGTTGGGATTTTGTTACTCAAATGGATGGTAGCCTTGTCATATTGGAAGGTAGTTTGTTGTTGAGATTTTGTTACTGCAATGGATGGTAGCCTTGTCATTATAGAAAGTTGTTCATTGTTGAGATTTAGTTACTCCATTGGATGGTAGCCTTGTCATTATGGAAAGTAAATTGTTGTTGAGATTTTGTTAATCCAATGGATGGTACCATTGTCATTACGAAAGGTAGTTCGTTGTTGAGATTTTGTTACTCTAATGGGTGGTAGCCTTGTTATTAGGGAAGGTAGTTCATTGTTGGGATTTTGTTACTCTAATGAATGGTAGCCTTGTAATTATGGAAGGTAGTTCGTTATTGAGATTTTGTTACTCTAATGGATGGTAGCCTTGTCATTACGGAAGGTAGTTCGTTGTTGAGATTTTGTTACTCCATTGGATGGTAGCCTTGTCATTATGGAAGGTAAACCGTTGTTGTCATTTTGTTACTCCAATGGATGGTAGCGATGTCCTTAAGGAAGGTAGTTCGTTGTTAGAATTTTGTTACTCCATTGGATGGTAGCCTTGTAATTACGAAAGGTAGTTCGTTAGTGGGATTTTCTTACTCTAATGGATGGTAGCCTTGTCATTACGGAAGCTATTTCGTTGTTTAGATTTTGTTACTCCATTGGATGGTAGCCTTGTCATTATGGAAGGTAAATCGTTGTTGACATTTTGTTACTCCAATGGATGGTAGCGGTGTCCTTAAGGAAGGTTGTTCGTTGTTGAGATTTTGTTACTCTAATGGATGGTAGCCTTGTCATTATGGAAGGTAGTTCGTTGTTGGGATTTTATTACTCAAATGGATGGTAGCCTTGTCATTATGGAAGGTAGTTTGTTGTTGAGATTTTGTTACTGCAATGGATGGTAGCCTTGTCATTATGGAAAGTAGTTCGTTGTTGAGATTTTGTTTCTCCATTGAATGTAGCCCTGTCATTATGGAAGGTAAATTGTTGTTGAGATTTTGTTACTCCAATGGATGGTACCATTGTCATTACGAAAGGTAGTTCGTTGTTGAGATATTGTTATTCTAATGGGTGGTAGCCTTGTTATTAGGGTAGGTAGTTCATTGTTGGGATTTTGTTACACTAATGAATGGTAGCCTTGTCATTATGGAAGGTAGTTCGTTATTGAGATTTTTTTACTCTAATGGATGGTAGCCTTGTCATTACGGAAGGTAGTTCCTTGTTGAGATTTTGTTACTCCAGTGGATGGTAGCCTTGTCATTATGGAAGGTAAATCGTTATTGTCATTTTGTTACTCCAATGGATGGTAGCGATGTCCTTAAGGAAGGAAGTTCGTTGTTAGGATTTTGTTACTTCGTTGGATGGTAGCCTTGTCATTATGGAAGGTAGTTCGTTAGTGGGATTTTGTTACTCAAATGGATGGTAGCCTTGTCATTACGGAAGCTAGTTCGTTGTTTAGATTTTGTTACACCATTGGATGGTAGTCTTGTCATTATGGAAGGTAAATCGTTGTTGACATTTTGTTATTCCAATGGATGGTAGCGGTGTCCTTAAGGAAGGTAGTTCGTTGTTGAGATTTTGTTACTCTAATGGACGGTAGCCTTGTCATTATGGAAGGTAGTTTGTTGTTGGGATTTTATTACTCAAATGGATGGTAGCCTTGTCATTATGGAAGGTAGTTCGTTGTTGAGATTTTGTTACTGCAATGGATGGTAGCCTTGTCATTATGGAAAGTAGTTCGTTGTTGAGATTTTGTTACTCCATTGGATGGTAGCCTTGTCATTATGGAAGGTAAATTGTTGTTGAGATTTTGTTACTCCAATGGATGGTACCGTTGTCATTACGAAAGGTAGTTTGTTGTTGAGATTTTGTTACTCTAATGGGTGGTAGCCTTGTTATTAGGGAAGGTAGTTCATTGTTGGGATTTTGTTACTCTAATGGATGGTAGCCTTGTCATTACGGAAGGTAGTTCATTAGTGGGATTTTGTTACTCTAATGGATGGTAGCTTTGTCATTACGATAGCTAGTTCGTTGTTTAGATTTTGTTACTCCATTGGATGGTAGCCTTGTCATTATGGAAGGTAAATCGTTGTTGACATTTTGTTACTCCAATGGATGGTTGCGGTGTCCTTAAGGAAGGTAGTTCGTTGTTGAGATTTTTTTACTCTATAGGACGGTAGCCTAGTCATTATGGAAGGTAGTTCGTTGTTGGGATTTTTTTACTCAAATGGATGGTAGCCTTGTCATTATGGAAGGTAGTTCGTTGTTGAGATTTTGTTACTGCAATGGATGGTAGCCTTGTCATTATGGAAAGTAGTTCGTTGTTGAGATTTTGTTACTCCATTGGATGGTATCCTTGTCATTATGGAAGGTAAATTGTTGTTGAGATTTTGTTACTCCAATGGGTGGTAGCCTTGTTATTAGGGAAGGTACTTCATTGTTGGGATTTTGTTACTCTAATGGATGGTAGCCTTGTCATTTTGGAAGGTAGTTCGTTGTTGAGATTTTGTTACTCTAATGGATGGTAGCCTTGTCATTACGGAAGGTAGTTCGTTGTTGAGATTTTGTTACTCCATTGGATGGTAGCCTTGTCATTATGGAAGGTAAACCGTTGTTGTCATTTTGTTACTCCAATGGATGGTAGCGATGTCCTTAAGGAAGGTAGTTCGTTGTTAGGATTTTGTTACTCCATTGGATGGTAGCCTTGTCATTACGAAAGTTAGTTCGTTAGTGGGATTTTCTTACTCTAATGGATGGTAGCCTTTTCATTACGGAAGCTATTTCGTTGTTTGGATTTTGTTACTCCATTGGATGGTAGCCTTGTAATTATGGAAGGTAAATCGTTGTTGACATTTTTTTACTCCAATGGATGGTAGCTGTGTCCTTAAGGAAGGTAGTTCGTTGTTGAGATTTTGTTACTCTAATGGACGGTAGCCTTGTCATTATGGAAGGTAGTTCGTTGTTGAAATTTTGTTACTCCATTAGATGGTAGCCTTGTCATTATGGAAGGTAAATCGTTGTTGTCATTTTGTTACTCCAATGGATGGTAGCGATGTCCTTAAGGAAGGTAGTTCGTTGTTACGATTTTGTTACTCCATTGGATGGTAGCCTTGTCAATACGAAAGGTAGTTCGTTAGTGGGATTTTGTTACTATAATGGATGGTAGCCTTGTCATTACAGAAGCTAGTTCGTTGTTTAGATTTTGTTACTCCATTGAATGGTAGTCTTGTCATTATGGAAGGTAAATTGTTGTTGACATTTTGTTACTCCAAAGGATGGTAGCGGTGTCCTTAAGGAAGGTAGTTCGTTGTTGAGATTTTGTTATTCTAATGGACGGTAGCCTTGTTATTATTGAAGGTAGTTTGTTGTTGGGATTTTGTTACTCAAATGGATGGTAGCCTTGTCATATTGGAAGGTAGTTTGTTGTTGAGATTTTGTTACTGTAATGGATGGTAGCCTTGTCATTATAGAAAGTAGTTCATTGTTGAGATTTAGTTACTCCATTGGATGGTAGCCTTGTCATTATGGAAAGTAAATTGTTGTTGAGATTTTGTTAATCCAATGGATGGTACCATTGTCATTACGAAAGGTAGTTCGTTGTTGAGATTTTGTTACTCTAATGGGTGGTAGCCTTGTTATTAGGGAAGGTAGTTCATTGTTGGGATTTTGTTACTCTAATGAATGGTAGCCTTGTCATTATGGAAGGTAGTTCGTTATTTAGATTTTGTTACTCTAATGGATGGTAGCCTTGTCATTACGTAAGGTAGTTCATTGTTGAGATTTTGTTACTCCATTGGATGGTAGCCTTGTCATTATGGAAGGTAAATCGTTGTTGTCATTTTGTTACTACAATGGATGGTAGCGATTTCCTTAAGGAAGGTAGTTCGTTGTTAGGGTTTTGTTACTCCATTGGATGGTAGCCTTGTCATTACGGAATGTAGTTCGTTAGTGGGATTTTCTTACTCTAATGGATGGTAGCCTTGTCATTACGGAAGCAATTTCGTTGTTTAGATTTTGTTACTCCATTGGATGGTAGCTTTGTCATTATGGAAGGTAAATTGTTGTTGACATTTTGTTACTCCAATGAATGGTAGCGATGTCCTTAAGGAAGGTACTTTGTTGTTGAGATTTTGTTACTCTAATGGATGGTAGCCTTGTCATTATGGAAGGTAGTTCATTGTTGGGATTTTATTACTCAAATGGATGGTAGCCTTGTCATTATGGAAGGTAGTTTGTTGTTGAGATTTTGTTACTGCAATGGATGGTAGCCTTGTCATTATGGAAAGTAGTTCGTTGTTGAGATTTTGATTCTCCATTGGATGGTAGCCCTGTCATTATGGAAGGTAAATTGTTGTGGAGATTTTGTTACTCCAATGGATGGTACCATTGTCATTACGAAAGGTAGTTCGTTGTTAAGATATTGTTATTCTAATGGGTGGTAGCCTTGTTATTAGGGAAGGTAGTTCATTGTTGGGATTTTGTTACTCTAATGAATGGTAGCCTTGTCATTATGGAAGGTAGTTCGTTATTGAGATTTTGTTACTCTAATGGATGGTAGCCTTGTCATTACGGAAGGTAGTTCCTTGTTGAGATTTTGTTACTCCAGTGGATGGTAGCCTTGTCATTATGGAAGTTAAATCGTTGTTGTCATTTTGATACTCCAATGGATGGTAGCGATGTCCTTAAGGAAGGAAGTTTGTTGTTAGGATTTTGTTACTCCGTTGGATGGTAGCCTTGTCATTATGGAAGGTAGTTCGTTAGTGGGATTTTATTACTCAAATGGATGGTAGCCTTGTCATTACGGAAGCTAGTTCGTTGTTTAGATTTTGTTACACCATTGGATGGTAGCCTTGTCATTATGGAAGGTAAATCAATGTTGACATTTTGTTATTCCAATGGATGGTAGCGGTGTCCTTAAGGAAGGTAGTTCGTTGTTGCGATTTTGTTACTCTAATGGACGGTAGCCTTGTCATTATGGAAGGTAGTTTGTTGTTGGTATTTTATTACTCAAATGGATGGTAGCCTTGTCATTATGGAAGGTAGTTCGTTGTTGAGATTTTTTTACTGCAATGGATGGTAGCCTTGTCATTATGGAAAGTAGTTCGTTGTTGAGATTTTGTTACTCCATTGGATGGTAGCCTTGTCATTATGGAAGGTAAATTGTTGTTGAGATTTTGTTACTCCAATGGATGGTACCGTTGTCATTACGAAAGGTAGTTTGTTGTTGAGATTTTGTTACTCTAATGGGTGGTAGCCTATTTATTATGGAAGGTAGTTCATTGTTGGGATTTTGTTACTCTAATGGATGGTAGCCTTGTCATTACGGAAGGTAGTTCGTTAGTTGGATTTTGTTACTCTAATGGATGGTAGCTTTGTCATTACGGAAGCTAGTTCGTTGTTTAGATTTTGTTACTCCATTGGATGGTAGCCTTGTCATTATGGAAGGTAAATCATTGTTGACATTTTGTTACTCCAATGGATGGTAGCGGTGTCCTTAAGGAAGGTAGTTCGTTGTTGAGATTTTTTTACTCTAATGGACGGTAGCCTAGTCATTATGGAAGGTAGTTCGTTGTTGGGATTTTGTTACTCAAATGGATGGTAGCCTTGTCATTATTGAAGGTAGTTCGTTGTTGAGATTTTGTTACTGCAATGGATGGTAGCCTTTTCATTATGGAAAGTAGTTCGTTGTTGAGATTTTGTTACTCCATTGGATGGTAGCCTTTTCATTATGGAAGGTAAATTGTTGTTGAGATTTTGTTACTCCAATGGATGGTACCGTTGTCATTACGAAAGGTAGTTCGTTGTTGAGATTTTGTTACTCTAATGGGTGGTAGCCTTGTTATTAGGGAAGGTAGTTCATTGTTGGGATTTTGTTACTCTAATGAATGGTAGCCTTGTCATTATGGAAGGTAGTTCGTTATTTAGATTTTGTTACTCTAATGGATGGTAGCCTTGTCATTACGTAAGGTAGTTCATTGTTGAGATTTTGTTACTCCATTGGATGGTAGCCTTGTCATTATGGAAGGTAAATCGTTGTTGTCATTTTGTTACTACAATGGATGGTAGCGATTTCCTTAAGGAAGGTAGTTCGTTGTTAGGGTTTTGTTACTCCATTGGATGGTAGCCTTGTCATTACGGAATGTAGTTCGTTAGTGGGATTTTCTTACTCTAATGGATGGTAGCCTTGTCATTACGGAAGCAATTTCGTTGTTTAGATTTTGTTACTCCATTGGATGGTAGCTTTGTCATTATGGAAGGTAAATTGTTGTTGACATTTTGTTACTCCAATGAATGGTAGCGATGTCCTTAAGGAAGGTACTTTGTTGTTGAGATTTTGTTACTCTAATGGATGGTAGCCTTGTCATTATGGAAGGTAGTTCATTGTTGGGATTTTATTACTCAAATGGATGGTAGCCTTGTCATTATGGAAGGTAGTTTGTTGTTGAGATTTTGTTACTGCAATGGATGGTAGCCTTGTCATTATGGAAAGTAGTTCGTTGTTGAGATTTTGATTCTCCATTGGATGGTAGCCCTGTCATTATGGAAGGTAAATTGTTGTGGAGATTTTGTTACTCCAATGGATGGTACCATTGTCATTACGAAAGGTAGTTCGTTGTTAAGATATTGTTATTCTAATGGGTGGTAGCCTTGTTATTAGGGAAGGTAGTTCATTGTTGGGATTTTGTTACTCTAATGAATGGTAGCCTTGTCATTATGGAAGGTAGTTCGTTATTGAGATTTTGTTACTCTAATGGATGGTAGCCTTGTCATTACGAAAGGTAGTTCCTTGTTGAGATTTTGTTACTCCAGTGGATGGTAGCCTTGTCATTATGGAAGTTAAATCGTTGTTGTCATTTTGATACTCCAATGGATGGTAGCGATGTCCTTAAGGAAGGAAGTTTGTTGTTAGGATTTTGTTACTCCGTTGGATGGTAGCCTTGTCATTATGGAAGGTAGTTCGTTAGTGGGATTTTATTACTCAAATGGATGGTAGCCTTGTCATTACGGAAGCTAGTTCGTTGTTTAGATTTTGTTACACCATTGGATGGTAGCCTTGTCATTATGGAAGGTAAATCAATGTTGACATTTTGTTATTCCAATGGATGGTAGCGGTGTCCTTAAGGAAGGTAGTTCGTTGTTGCGATTTTGTTACTCTAATGGACGGTAGCCTTGTCATTATGGAAGGTAGTTTGTTGTTGGTATTTTATTACTCAAATGGATGGTAGCCTTGTCATTATGGAAGGTAGTTCGTTGTTGAGATTTTTTTACTGCAATGGATGGTAGCCTTGTCATTATGGAAAGTAGTTCGTTGTTGAGATTTTGTTACTCCATTGGATGGTAGCCTTGTCATTATGGAAGGTAAATTGTTGTTGAGATTTTGTTACTCCAATGGATGGTACCGTTGTCATTACGAAAGGTAGTTTGTTGTTGAGATTTTGTTACTCTAATGGGTGGTAGCCTATTTATTATGGAAGGTAGTTCATTGTTGGGATTTTGTTACTCTAATGGATGGTAGCCTTGTCATTACGGAAGGTAGTTCGTTAGTGGGATTTTGTTACTCTAATGGATGGTAGCTTTGTCATTACGGAAGCTAGTTCGTTGTTTAGATTTTGTTACTCCATTGGATGGTAGCCTTGTCATTATGGAAGGTAAATCATTGTTGACATTTTGTTACTCCAATGGATGGTAGCGGTGTCCTTAAGGAAGGTAGTTCGTTGTTGAGATTTTTTTACTCTAATGGACGGTAGCCTAGTCATTATGGAAGGTAGTTCGTTGTTGGGATTTTGTTACTCAAATGGATGGTAGCCTTGTCATTATGGAAGGTAGTTCGTTGTTGAGATTTTGTTACTGCAATGGATGGTAGCCTTGTCATTATGGAAAGTAGTTCGTTGTTGAGATTTTGTTACTCCATTGGATGGTAGCCTTTTCATTATGGAAGGTAAATTGTTGTTGAGATTTTGTTACTCCAATGGATGGTACCGTTGTCATTACGAAAGGTAGTTCGTTGTTGAGATTTTGTTACTCTAATGGGTGGTAGCCTTGTCATTAGGGAAGGTAGTTCATTGTTGGGATTTTGTTACTCTAATGGATGGTAGCCTTGTCATTTTGGAAGGTAGTTCGTTGTTGAGATTTTGTTACTCTAATGGATGGTAGCCTTGTCATTACGGAAGGTAGTTCATTGTTGAGATTTTGATACTCCATTGGATGGTAGCCTTGTCATTATGGAAGTTAAATCGTTGTTGTCATTTTGTTACTCCAATGGATGGTAGCGGTGTCCTTAACGAAGGTAGTTCGTTGTTAGGATCTTGTTACTCCATTGGATGGTAGCCTTGTCATTACGGAAGGTAGTTCATTAGGGGGATTTTGTTACTCTAATGGATGGTAGCCTTGTCATTACGGAAGCTAGTTCGTTGTTTAGATTTTGTTACTCCATTAGATGGTAGCCTTGTCATTATGGAAGGGAAATCGTTGTTGACATTTTGTTACTCCAATGGATGGTAGCAGTGTCCTTAAGGAAGGTAGTTCGTTGTTGAGATTTTGTTACTCTAATGGATGGTAGCCTTGTCATTATGGAAGGTAGTTCGTTGTTGGGATTTTATTACTCAAATGGATGGTAGCCTTGTCATTATGGAAGGTAGTTTGTTGTTGAGATTTTGTTACTGCAATGGATGGTAGCCTTGTCATTATGGAAAGTAGTTCGTTGTTGAGATTTTGTTTCTCCATTGGATGGTAGCCTTGTCATTATGGAAGGTAAATTGTTCTTGATATTTTGTTATTCCAATGGATGGTACAGTTGTCATTACAAAAGGTAGTTCGTTGTTGAGATTTTGTTACTCTAATGGGTGGTAGCCTTGTTATTAGGGAAGGTAGTTCATTGTTGGGATTTTGTTACTCTAATGGATGGTAGCCTTGTCATTACAGAAGGTAGTTCGTTAGTTGGATTTTGTTACTCTAATGGATGGTAGCTTTGTCATTACGGAAGCTAGTTCGTTGTTTAGATTTTGTTACTCCATTGGATGGTAGCCTTGTCATTATGGAAGGTAAATCATTGTTGACATTTTGTTACTCCAATGGATGGTAGCGGTGTCCTTAAGGAAGGTAGTTCGTTGTTGAGATTTTGTTACTCTAATGGACGGTAGCCTTGTTATTATGGAAGGTAGTTTGTTGTTGGGATTTTGTTACTGAAATGGATGGTAGCCTTGTCATATTGGAAGGTAGTTCGTTGTTGAGATATTGTTACTGCAATGGATGGTAGCCTTGTCATTATCGAAAGTAGTTCATTATTGAGATTTTGTTACTCCATTGGATGGTAGCCTTGTCATTACGGAAGGTAGTTCGTTAGTGGGATTTTGTTACTCTAATGGATGGTAGCTTTGTCATTACGGAAGCTAGTTCGTTGTTTAGATTTTGTTACTCCATTGGATGGTAGCCTTGTCATTATGGAAGGTAAATCATTGTTGACATTTTGTTACTCCAATGGATGGTAGCGGTGTCCTTAAGGAAGGTAGTTCGTTGTTGAGATTTTTTTACTCTAATGGACGGTAGCCTAGTCATTATGGAAGGTAGTTCGTTGTTGGGATTTTGTTACTCAAATGGATGGTAGCCTTGTCATTATGAAAGGTAGTTCGTTGTTGAGATTTTGTTACTGCAATGGATGGTAGCCTTGTCATTATGGAAAGTAGTTCGTTGTTGAGATTTTGTTACTCCATTGGATGGTAGCCTTTTCATTATGGAAGGTAAATTGTTGTTGAGATTTTGTTACTCCAATGGATGGTACCGTTGTCATTACGAAAGGTAGTTCGTTGTTGAGATTTTGTTACTCTAATGGGTGGTAGCCTTGTCATTAGGGAAGGTAGTTCATTGTTGGGATTTTGTTACTCTAATGGATGGTAGCCTTGTCATTTTGGAAGGTAGTTCGTTGTTGAGATTTTGTTACTCTAATGGATGGTAGCCTTGTCATTACGGAAGGTAGTTCATTGTTGAGATTTTGATACTCCATTGGATGGTAGCCTTGTCATTATGGAAGTTAAATCGTTGTTGTCATTTTGTTACTCCAATGGATGGTAGCGGTGTCCTTAACGAAGGTAGTTCGTTGTTAGGATCTTGTTACTCCATTGGATGGTAGCCTTGTCATTACGGAAGGTAGTTCATTAGGGGGATTTTGTTACTCTAATGGATGGTAGCCTTGTCATTACGGAAGCTAGTTCGTTGTTTAGATTTTGTTACTCCATTAGATGGTAGCCTTGTCATTATGGAAGGGAAATCGTTGTTGACATTTTGTTACTCCAATGGATGGTAGCAGTGTCCTTAAGGAAGGTAGTTCGTTGTTGAGATTTTGTTACTCTAATGGATGGTAGCCTTGTCATTATGGAAGGTAGTTCGTTGTTGGGATTTTATTACTCAAATGGATGGTAGCCTTGTCATTATGGAAGGTAGTTTGTTGTTGAGATTTTGTTACTGCAATGGATGGTAGCCTTGTCATTATGGAAAGTAGTTCGTTGTTGAGATTTTGTTTCTCCATTGGATGGTAGCCTTGTCATTATGGAAGGTAAATTGTTCTTGATATTTTGTTATTCCAATGGATGGTACAGTTGTCATTACAAAAGGTAGTTCGTTGTTGAGATTTTGTTACTCTAATGGGTGGTAGCCTTGTTATTAGGGAAGGTAGTTCATTGTTGGGATTTTGTTACTCTAATGGATGGTAGCCTTGTCATTACAGAAGGTAGTTCGTTAGTTGGATTTTGTTACTCTAATGGATGGTAGCTTTGTCATTACGGAAGCTAGTTCGTTGTTTAGATTTTGTTACTCCATTGGATGGTAGCCTTGTCATTATGGAAGGTAAATCATTGTTGACATTTTGTTACTCCAATGGATGGTAGCGGTGTCCTTAAGGAAGGTAGTTCGTTGTTGAGATTTTGTTACTCTAATGGACGGTAGCCTTGTTATTATGGAAGGTAGTTTGTTGTTGGGATTTTGTTACTGAAATGGATGGTAGCCTTGTCATATTGGAAGGTAGTTCGTTGTTGAGATATTGTTACTGCAATGGATGGTAGCCTTGTCATTATCGAAAGTAGTTCATTATTGAGATTTTGTTACTCCATTGGATGGTAGCCTTGTCATTACGGAAGGTAGTTCGTTAGTGGGATTTTGTTACTCTAATGGATGGTAGCTTTGTCATTACGGAAGCTAGTTCGTTGTTTAGATTTTGTTACTCCATTGGATGGTAGCCTTGTCATTATGGAAGGTAAATCATTGTTGACATTTTGTTACTCCAATGGATGGTAGCGGTGTCCTTAAGGAAGGTAGTTCGTTGTTGAGATTTTTTTACTCTAATGGACGGTAGCCTAGTCATTATGGAAGGTAGTTCGTTGTTGGGATTTTGTTACTCAAATGGATGGTAGCCTTGTCATTATGGAAGGTAGTTCGTTGTTGAGATTTTGTTACTGCAATGGATGGTAGCCTTGTCATTATGGAAAGTAGTTCGTTGTTGAGATTTTGTTACTCCATTGGATGGTAGCCTTTTCATTATGGAAGGTAAATTGTTGTTGAGATTTTGTTACTCCAATGGATGGTACCGTTGTCATTACGAAAGGTAGTTCGTTGTTGAGATTTTGTTACTCTAATGGGTGGTAGCCTTGTCATTAGGGAAGGTAGTTCATTGTTGGGATTTTGTTACTCTAATGGATGGTAGCCTTGTCATTTTGGAAGGTAGTTCGTTGTTGAGATTTTGTTACTCTAATGGATGGTAGCCTTGTCATTACGGAAGGTAGTTCATTGTTGAGATTTTGATACTCCATTGGATGGTAGCCTTGTCATTATGGAAGTTAAATCGTTGTTGTCATTTTGTTACTCCAATGGATGGTAGCGGTGTCCTTAACGAAGGTAGTTCGTTGTTAGGATCTTGTTACTCCATTGGATGGTAGCCTTGTCATTACGGAAGGTAGTTCATTAGGGGGATTTTGTTACTCTAATGGATGGTAGCCTTGTCATTACGGAAGCTAGTTCGTTGTTTAGATTTTGTTACTCCATTAGATGGTAGCCTTGTCATTATGGAAGGGAAATCGTTGTTGACATTTTGTTACTCCAATGGATGGTAGCAGTGTCCTTAAGGAAGGTAGTTCGTTGTTGAGATTTTGTTACTCTAATGGATGGTAGCCTTGTCATTATGGAAGGTAGTTCGTTGTTGGGATTTTATTACTCAAATGGATGGTAGCCTTGTCATTATGGAAGGTAGTTTGTTGTTGAGATTTTGTTACTGCAATGGATGGTAGCCTTGTCATTATGGAAAGTAGTTCGTTGTTGAGATTTTGTTTCTCCATTGGATGGTAGCCTTGTCATTATGGAAGGTAAATTGTTCTTGATATTTTGTTATTCCAATGGATGGTACAGTTGTCATTAAAAAAGGTAGTTCGTTGTTGAGATTTTGTTACTCTAATGGGTGGTAGCCTTGTTATTAGGGAAGGTAGTTCATTGTTGGGATTTTGTTACTCTAATGGATGGTAGCCTTGTCATTACAGAAGGTAGTTCGTTAGTTGGATTTTGTTACTCTAATGGATGGTAGCTTTGTCATTACGGAAGCTAGTTCGTTGTTTAGATTTTGTTACTCCATTGGATGGTAGCCTTGTCATTATGGAAGGTAAATCATTGTTGACATTTTGTTACTCCAATGGATGGTAGCGGTGTCCTTAAGGAAGGTAGTTCGTTGTTGAGATTTTGTTACTCTAATGGACGGTAGCCTTGTTATTATGGAAGGTAGTTTGTTGTTGGGATTTTGTTACTGAAATGGATGGTAGCCTTGTCATATTGGAAGGTAGTTCGTTGTTGAGATATTGTTACTGCAATGGATGGTAGCCTTGTCATTATCGAAAGTAGTTCATTATTGAGATTTTGTTACTCCATTGGATGGTAGCCTTGTCATTACGGAAGGTAAATTGTTGTTGAGATTTTGTTAATCCAATGGATGGTATTGTTGTCATTACGAAAGGTAGTTCGTTGTTGAGATTTTGTTACTCTAATGGGTGGTAGCCTTGTTATTAGGGAAGGTTGTTCATTGTTGGGATTCTGTTACTCTAATGAATGGTAGCCTTGTCATTATGGAAGGTAGTTCTTTATTGATATTTTGTTACTTTAATGGATGGTAGCCTTGTCATTACGGAAGGTAGTTCGTTGTTGAGATTTTGTTACTCCATTGGATGGTAGCCTTGTCATTATGGAAGGTAAATCGTTGTTGTCATTTTGTTACTCCAATGGATGGTAGCGATGTCCTTAAGGAAGGTAGTTCGTTGTTAGGATTTTGTTACTCCATTCGATGGTAGCCTTGTCATTGTGGAAGATAGTTCGTTAGTGGGATTTTCTTACTCTAATGGATGGTAGCCTTGTCATTACGGAAGCTATTTCGTTGTTAAGATTTTGTTACTCCATTGGATGGTAGCCTTGTCATTATGGAAGGTAAATCGTTGTTTTCATTTTGTTACTCCAATGGATGGTAGTGATGTCCTTAAGGAAGGTAGTTCGTTGTTGGGATTTTGTTACTCTAATGGATGGTAGCCTTGTCATTACGGAAGGTAGTTTGTTAGTGTGATTTTGTTACTCTAATGGATGGTAGCCTTGTCAGTAAGGAAGCTAGCTCATTGTTTAGATTTTGTTACTCCATTGGATGGTAGTCTTGTCATTATGGAAGGTAAATCGTTGTTGACATTTTGTTACTCTAATGGATGGTAGCGGTGTCCTCAAGGAAGGTAGTTCGTTGTTGAGATTTTGTTACTCTAATGGACGGTAGCCTTGTTATTACGGAAGGTAGTTTGTTGTTTGGATTTTGTTACTCAAATGGATGGTAGCCTTGTCATATTGGAAGGTAGTTCGTTGTTAAGATTTTGTTACTGCAATGGATGGTAGCCTTGTCATTATGGAAAGTAGTTCATTGTTGAGATTTTGTTACTCCATTGGATGATAGCCTTGTCATTATGGAAGGTAAATTGTTGTTGAGATTTTGTTAATCCAATGGATGGTATTGTTGTCATTACGAAAGGTAGTTCGTTGTTGAGATTTTGTTACTCTAATGGGTGGTAGCGTTGTTATTAGGGAAGGTAGTTCATTGTTGGGATTTTGTTACTCTAATGAATGGTAGCCTTGTCATTATGGAAGGTAGTTTGTTATTGAGATTTTGTTACTTTAATGGATGGTAGCCTTGTCATTACGGAAGGTAGTTCGTTGTTGAGATTTTGTTACTCCATTGGATGGTAGCCTTGTCATTATGGAAGGTAAATCGTTGTTGTCATTTTGTTACTCCAATGGATGGTAGCGATGTCCTTAAGGAAGGTAGTTCGTTGTTAGGATTTTGTTAATCCATTCGATGGTAGCCTTATCATTACGGAAGGTAGTTTGTTAGTGGGATTTTCTTACTCTAATGGATGGTAGCCTTGTCATTATGGAAGCTATTTCGTTGTTTAGATTTTGTTACTCCATTGGATGGTAGCCTTGTCATTATGGAAGGTAAATCGTTGTTTAGATTTTGTTACTCCAATGGATGGTAGCGGTGTCCTTAAGGAAGGTAGTTCGTTGTTGAGATTTTGTTTCTCTAATGGACGGTAGCCTTGTCATTATGGAAGGTAGTTCGTTGTTGAGATTTTGTTACTCCATTGGATGGTAGCCTTGTCATTATGGAAGGTAAATCGTTGTTTTCATTTTGTTACTCCAATGGATGGTAGCGATGTCCTTAAGGAAGGTAGTTCGTTGTTGGGATTTTGTTACTCTAATGGATGGTAGCCTTGTCATTACGGAAGGTAGTTCGTTAGTGGGATTTTGTTACTCTAATGGATGGTAGCCTTGTCATTATGGAAGGTAGTTCGTTGTTGAGATTTTGTTACTCCATTGGATGGTAGTCTTGTCATTATGGAAGGTAAATTGTTGTTGAGATTTTGTTACTCCAATGGATGGTACCGTTGTTCTTAAGGAAGGTAGTTCGTTGTTGAGATTTTGTTACTCTAATGGACGGTAGCCTTGTTATTATGGAAGGTAGTTTGTTGTTTGGATTTTGTTACTCAAATGGATGGTAGCCTTGTCATATTGGAAGGTAGTTCGTTGTTAAGATTTTGTTAATGCAATGGATGGTAGCCTTGTCATTATGGAAAGTAGTTCATTGTTGAGATTTTGTTACTCCATTGGATGATAGCCTTGTCATTATGGAAGGTAAATTGTTGTTGAGATTTTGTTAATCCAATGGATGGTATTGTTGTCATTACGAAAGGTAGTTCGTTGTTGAGATTTTGTTACTCTAATGGGTGGTAGCGTTGTTATTAGGGAAGGTAGTTCATTGTTGGGATTTTGTTACTCTAATGAATGGTAGCTTTGTCATTATGGAAGGTAGTTCGTTATTGAGATTTTGTTACTTTAATGGATGGTAGCCTTGTCATTACGGAAGGTAGTTCGTTGTTGAGATTTTGTTACTCCATTGGATGGTAGCCTTGTCATTATGGAAGGTAAATCGTTGTTGTCATTTTTTTACTCCAATGGATGGTAGCGATGTCCATAAGGAAGGTAGTTCGTTGTTAGGATTTTGTTAATCCATTCGATGGTAGCCTTATCATTACGGAAGGTAGTTTGTTAGTGGGATTTTCTTACTCTAATGGATGGTAGCCTTGTCATTATGGAAGCTATTTCGTTGTTTAGATTTTGTTACTCCATTGGATGGTAGCCTTGTCATTATGGAAGGTAAATCGTTGTTTAGATTTTGTTACTCCAATGGATGGTAGCGGTGTCCTTAAGGAAGGTAGTTCGTTGTTGAGATTTTGTTTCTCTAATGGACGGTAGCCTTGTCATTATGGAAGGTAGTTCGTTGTTGAGATTTTGTTACTCCATTGGATGGTAGCCTTGTCATTATTGAAGGTAAATCGTTGTTTTCATTTTGTTACTCCAATGGATGGTAGCGATGTCCTTAAGGAAGGTAGTTCGTTGTTGGGATTTTTTTACTCTAATGGATGGTAGCCTTGTCATTACGGAAGGTAGTTCGTTAGTGGGATTTTGTTACTCTAATGGATGGTAGCCTTGTCATTATGGAAGGTAGTTCGTTGTTGAGATTTTGTTACTCCATTGGATGGTAGTCTTGTCATTATGGAAGGTAAATTGTTGTTGAGATTTTGTTACTCCAATGGATGGTACCGTTGTTCTTAAGGAAGGTAGTTCGTTGTTGAGATTTTGTTACTCTAATGGACGGTAGCCTTGTTATTATGGAAGGTAGTTTGTTGTTGGGATTTTGTTACTCAAATGGATGGTAGCCTTGTCATATTGGAAGGTAGTTTGTTGTTGAGTATTTGTTACTACAATGGATGGTAGCCTTGTCATTATCGAAAGTAGTTCATTGCTGAGATTTTGTTACTCCATTGGATGGTAGCCTTGTCATTATGGAAGGTAAATTGTTGTTGATATTTTGTTACTCCAATGGATGGTACCGTTGTCATTATGAAAGGTAGTTCGTTGTTGAAATTTTGTTACTCTAATGGGTGGTAGCCTTGTTATTAGGGAAGGTAGTTCATTGTTGGGATTTTGGTACTCTAATGGATGGCAGCCTTGTCATTATGGAAGGTATTTCTTTATTGAGTTTTTGTTACTTTAATGGATGGTAGCCTTGTCATTACGGAAGGTAGTTCGTTGTTTAGATTTTGTTACTCCATTGGATGGTAGCCTTGTCATTATGGAAGATAAATCGTTGTTGTCATTTTGTTACTCCAATGGATGGTAGCGATGTCCTTAAGGAAGGTAGTTCGTTGTTAGGATTTTGTTACTCCATTCGATGGTAGCCTTATCATTACGGAAGGTAGTTTGTTAGTGGGATTTTCTTACTCTAATGGATGGTAGCCTTGTCATTACGGAAGCTATTTTGTTGTTTAGATTTTTTTACTCCATTGGATGGTAGCCTTGTCATTATGGAAGGTAAATCGTCGTTGACATTTTGTTACTGCAATGGATGGTAGCGGTGTCCTTAAGGAAGGTAGTTCGTTGTTGAGATTTTGTTTCTCTAATGGACGGTAGCCTTGTCATTATGGAAGGTAGTTCGTTGTTGAGATTTTGTTACTCCATTGGATGGTAGCCTTGTCATTATTGAAGGTAAATCGTTGTTTTCATTTTGTTACTCCAATGGATGGTAGCGATGTCCTTAAGGAAGGTAGTTCGTTGTTGGGATTTTTTTACTCTAATGGATGGTAGCCTTGTCATTACGGAAGGTAGTTCGTTAGTGGGATTTTGTTACTCTAATGGATGGTAGCCTTGTCATTATGGAAGGTAGTTCGTTGTTGAGATTTTGTTACTCCATTGGATGGTAGTCTTGTCATTATGGAAGGTAAATTGTTGTTGAGATTTTGTTACTCCAATGGATGGTACCGTTGTTCTTAAGGAAGGTAGTTCGTTGTTGAGATTTTGTTACTCTAATGGACGGTAGCCTTGTTATTATGGAAGGTAGTTTGTTGTTGGGATTTTGTTACTCAAATGGATGGTAGCCTTGTCATATTGGAAGGTAGTTTGTTGTTGAGTATTTGTTACTACAATGGATGGTAGCCTTGTCATTATCGAAAGTAGTTCATTGCTGAGATTTTGTTACTCCATTGGATGGTAGCCTTGTCATTATGGAAGGTAAATTGTTGTTGATATTTTGTTACTCCAATGGATGGTACCGTTGTCATTATGAAAGGTAGTTCGTTGTTGAAATTTTGTTACTCTAATGGGTGGTAGCCTTGTTATTAGGGAAGGTAGTTCATTGTTGGGATTTTGGTACTCTAATGGATGGCAGCCTTGTCATTATGGAAGGTATTTCTTTATTGAGTTTTTGTTACTTTAATGGATGGTAGCCTTGTCATTACGGAAGGTAGTTCGTTGTTTAGATTTTGTTACTCCATTGGATGGTAGCCTTGTCATTATGGAAGATAAATCGTTGTTGTCATTTTGTTACTCCAATGGATGGTAGCGATGTCCTTAAGGAAGGTAGTTCGTTGTTAGGATTTTGTTACTCCATTCGATGGTAGCCTTATCATTACGGAAGGTAGTTTGTTAGTGGGATTTTCTTACTCTAATGGATGGTAGCCTTGTCATTACGGAAGCTATTTCGTTGTTTAGATTTTTTTACTCCATTGGATGGTAGCCTTGTCATTATGGAAGGTAAATCGTCGTTGACATTTTGTTACTGCAATGGATGGTAGCGGTGTCCTTAAGGAAGGTAGTTCGTTGTTGAGATTTTGTTTCTCTAATGGACGGTAGCCTTGTCATTATGGAAGGTAGTTCGTTGTTGAGATTTTGTTACTCCATTGGATGGTAGCCTTGTCATTATGGAAGGTAAATCGTTGTTTTCATTTTGTTACTCCAATGGATGGTAGCGATGTCCTTAAGGAAGGTAGTTCGTTGTTGGGATTTTGTTACTCTAATGGATGGTATCCTTGTCATTACGGAAGGTAATTCGTTAGTGGGATTTTGTTACTCTAATGGATGGTAGCCTTGTCAGTACGGAAGCTAGTTCATTGTTTAGATTTTGTTACTCCATTGGATGGTAGTCTTGTCATTATGGAAGGTAAATCGTTGTTGACATTTTGTTACTCCAATGGATGGTAGCGGTGTCCTTAAGGAAGGTAGTTCGTTGTTGAGATTTTGTTACTCTAATGGACGGTAGCCTTGTTATTATGGAAGGTAGTTTGTTGTTGGGATTTTGTTACTCAAATGGATGGTAGCCTTGTCATATTGGAAGGTAGTTTGTTGTTAAGATTTTGTTACTGCAATGGATGGTAGCCTTGTCATTATGGAAAGTAGTTCATTGTTGAGATTTTGTTACTCCATTGGATGATAGCCTTGTCATTATGGAAGGTAAATTATTGTTGAGATTTTGTTAATCCAATGGATGGTATTGTTGTCATTACGAAAGGTAGTTCGTTGTTGAGATTTTGTTACTCTAATGGGTGGTAGCCTTGTTATTAGGGAAGGTAGTTCATTGTTGGGATTTTGTTACTCTAATGAATGGTAGCCTTGTCATTATGGAACGTAGATCGTTATTGAGATTTTGTTACTTTAATGGATGGTAGCCTTGTCATTACGGAAGGTAGTTCGTTGTTGAGATTTTGTTACTCCATTGGACGGTAGCCTTGTCGTTATGGAAGGGAAATCGTTGTTGTCATTTTGTTACTCCAATGGATGGTAGCGATGTCCTTAAGGAAGGTAGTTCGTTGTTTGGATTTTGTTACTCCATTCGATGGTAGCCTTGTCATTACGGAAGGTAGTTCGTTAGTGGGATTTTGTTACTCTAATGGATGGTAGCCTTGTCAGTACGGAAGCTAGTTCATTGTTTAGATTTTGTTACTCCATTGGATGGTAGTCTTGTCATTATGGAAGGTAAATCGTTGTTGACATTTTGTTACTCCAATGGATGGTAGCGGTGTCCTTAAGGAAGGTAGTTCGTTGTTGAGATTTTGTTACTCTAATGGACGGTAGCCTTGTTATTATGGAAGGTAGTTTGTTGGTGGGATTTTGTTACTCAAATGGATGGTAGCCTTGTCATATTGGAAGGTAGTTTGTTGTTAAGATTTTGTTACTGCAATGGATGGTAGCCTTGTCATTATGGAAAGTAGTTCATTGTTGAGATTTTGTTACTCCATTGGATGATAGCCTTGTCATTATGGAAGGTAAATTATTGTTGAGATTTTGTTAATCCAATGGATGGTATTGTTGTCATTACGAAAGGTAGTTCGTTGTTGAGATTTTGTTACTCTAATGGGTGGTAGCCTTGTTATTAGGGAAGGATATTCATTGTTGGGATTTTGTTACTCTAATGAATGGTAGCCTTGTCATTATGGAACGTAGATCGTTATTGAGATTTTGTTACTTTAATGGATGGTAGCCTTGTCATTACGGAAGGTAGTTCGTTGTTGAGATTTTGTTACTCCATTGGACGGTAGCCTTGTCATTATGGAAGGGAAATCGTTGTTGTCATTTTGTTACTCCAATGGATGGTAGCGATGTCCTTAAGGAAGGTAGTTCGTTGTTTGGATTTTGTTACTCCATTCGATGGTAGCCTTGTCATTACAGAAGGTAGTTCGTTAGTGGGATTTTATTACTCTAATGGATGGTAGCCTTGTCAGTACGGAAGCTACTTCATTGTTTAGATTTTGTTACTCCATTGGATGGTAGTCTTGTCATTATGGAAGGTAAATCGTTGTTGACATTTTGTTACTCCAATGGATGGTAGCGGTGTCCTTAAGGAAGGTAGTTCGTTGTTGATATTTTGTTACTCTAATGGACGGTAGCCTTGTTATTATGGAAGGTAGTTTGTTGTTGGGATTTTGTTACTCAAATGGATGGTAGCCTTGTCATATTGGAAGGTAGTTTGTTGTTAAGATTTTGTTACTGCAATGGATGGTAGCCTTGTCATTATGGAAAGTAGTTCATTGTTGAGATTTTGTTACTCCATTGGATGATAGCCTTGTCATTATGGAAGGTAAATTATTGTTGAGATTTTGTTAATCCAATGGATGGTATTGTTGTCATTACGAAAGGTAGTTCGTTGTTGAGATTTTGTTACTCTAATGGGTGGTAGCCTTGTTATTAGGGAAGGTAGTTCATTGTTGGGATTTTGTTACTCTAATGAATGGTAGCCTTGTCATTATGGAACGTAGATCGTTATTGAAATTTTGTTACTTTAATGGATGGTAGCCTTGTCATTACGGAAGGTAGTTCGTTGTTGAGATTTTGTTACTCCATTGGACGGTAGCCTTGTCATTATGGAAGGGAAATCGTTGTTGTCATTTTGTTACTCCAATGGATGGTAGCGATGTCCTTAAGGAAGGTAGTTCGTTGTTTGGATTTTGTTACTCCATTTGATGGTAGCCTTGTCATTACGGAAGGTAGTTCGTTAGTGGGATTTTCTTACTCTAATGGATGGTAGCCTTGTCATTACGGAAGCTATTTCGTTGTTTAGATTTTGTTACTCCAATGGATGGTAGACTTGTCATTATGGAAGGTAAATCGTTGTTGACATTTTGTTACTCCAATGGATGGTAGCGGTGTCCTTAAGGAAGGTAGTTCGTTGTTGAGATTTTGTTTCTCTAATGGACGGTAGCCTTGTCATTATGGAAGGTAGTTCGTTGTTGAGATTTTGTTAATCCATTGGATGGTAGCCTTGTCATTATGGAAGGTAAATCTTTGTTTTCATTTTGTTACTCCAATGGATGGTATCGATGTCCTTAAGGAAGGTAGTTCGTTGTTGGGATTTTGTTACTCTAATGGATGGTAGCCTTGTCATTAGGGAAGGTAGTTCGTTAGTGGAATTTTCTTACTCTAATGGATGGTAGCCTTGTAATTACGGAAGGTAGTTCGTTGTTGAGATTTTGTTACTCCATTGGATGGCAGTCTTGTAATTATGGAAGGTAAATTGTTGTTGAGATTTTAGTACTCCAATGGATGGTACCGTTGTTCTTAAGGAAGGTAGTTTGTAATTGAGATTTTGTTACTCTAATGGACGGTAGCCTTGTTATTATGGAAGGTAGTTTGTTGTTGGGATTTTGTTACTCAAATGGATGGTAGCCTTGTCATATTGGAAGGTAGTTCGTTGTTGAGATTTTGTTACTGCAATGGATGGTAGCCTTGTCATTATTGAAAGTAGTTCATTGTTGAGATTTTGTTACTCCATTGGATGGTAACCTTGTCATTATGGAAGGTAAATTGTTGTTGAGATTTTGTTACTCCAATGGATGGTACCGTTGTCATTATGAAAGGTAGTTCGTTGTTGAGATTTTGTTACTCTAATGGGTGGTAGCCTTGTTATTAGGGAAGGTAGTTCATTGTTGGGATTTTGGTACTCTAATGGATGGTAGCCTTGTCATTATGGAAGGTAGTTCTTTATTGAGATTTTGTTACTCTAATGGATGGTAGCCTTGTCATTACGGAAGGTAGTTTGTTGTTGAGATTTTGTTACTCCATTGGATGGTAGCCTTGTCATTATGGAAGGTAAATCGTTGTTGTCATTTTGTTACTCCAATGGATGGTAGTGATGTCCTTAAGGACAGTAGTTCGTTGTTAGGATTTTGTTACTCCATTTGATGGTAGCCTTGTCATTACGGAAGGTAATTCGTTAGTGGGATTTTCTTACTCTAATGGATGGTAGCCTTGTCATTACGGAAGCTATTTCGTTGTTTAGATTTTGTTACTCCATTGGATGGTAGTCTTGTCATTATGGAAGGTAAATCGTTGTTGACATTTTGTTACTCCAATGGATGGTAGCGGTGTCCTTGAGGAAGGTAGTTCATTGTTGAGATTTTGTTACTCTAATGGACGGTAGCCTTGTTATTATGGAAGGTAGTTTGTTGTTGGGATTTTGTTACTCAAATGGATGGTAGCCTTGTCATATTGGAAGGTAGTTCGTTGTTGAGATTTTGTTACTGCAATGGATGGTTGCCTTGTCATTATCGAAGGTAAATCGTTGTTTTCATTTTGTTACTCCAATGGATGGTAGCGATGTCCTTAAGGAAGGTAGTTCGTTGTTGGGATTTTGTTACTCTAATGGATGGTATCCTTGTCATTACGGAAGGTAGTTCGTTAGTGGGATTTTGTTACTCTAATGGATGGTAGCCTTGTCAGTACGGAAGCTAGTTCATTGTTTAGATTTTGTTACTCCATTGGATGGTAGTCTTGTCATTATGGAAGGTAAATCGTTGTTGACATTTTGTTACTCCAATGGATGGTAGCGGTGTCCTTAAGGAAGGTAGTTCGTTGTTGAGATTTTGTTACTCTAATGGACGGTAGCCTTGTTATTATGGAAGGTAGTTTGTTGTTGGGATTTTGTTACTCAAATGGATGGTAGCCTTGTCATATTGGAAGGTAGTTTGTTGTTAAGATTTTGTTACTGCAATGGATGGTAGCCTTGTCATTATGGAAAGTAGTTCATTGTTGAGATTTTGTTACTCCATTGGATGATAGCCTTGTCATTATGGAAGGTAAATTATTGTTGAGATTTTGTTAATCCAATGGATGGTATTGTTGTCATTACGAAAGGTAGTTCGTTGTTGAGATTTTGTTACTCTAATGGGTGGTAGCCTTGTTATTAGGGAAGGTAGTTCATTGTTGGGATTTTGTTACTCTAATGAATGGTAGCCTTGTCATTATGGAACGTAGATCGTTATTGAGATTTTGTTACTTTAATGGATGGTAGCCTTGTCATTACGGAAGGTAGTTCGTTGTTGAGATTTTGTTACTCCATTGGACGGTAGCCTTGTCATTATGGAAGGGAAATCGTTGTTGTCATTTTGTTACTCCAATGGATGGTAGCGATGTCCTTAAGGAAGGTAGTTCGTTGTTTGGATTTTGTTACTCCATTCGATGGTAGCCTTGTCATTACGGAAGGTAGTTCGTTAGTGGGATTTTTTTTCTCTAATGGATGGTAGCCTTGTCAGTACGGAAGCTAGTTCTTTGTTTAGATTTTGTTACTCCATTGGATGGTAGTCTTGTCATTATGGAAGGTAAATCGTTGTTGACATTTTGTTACTCCAATGGATGGTAGCGGTGTCCTTAAGGAAGGTAGTTCGTTGTTGAGATTTTGTTACTCTAATGGACGGTAGCCTTGTTATTATGGAAGGTAGTTTGTTGTTGGGATTTTGTTACTCAAATGGATGGTAGCCTTGTCATATTGGAAGGTAGTTTGTTGTTAAGATTTTGTTACTGCAATGGATGGTAGCCTTGTCATTATGGAAAGTAGTTCATTGTTGAGATTTTGTTACTCCATTGGATGATAGCCTTGTCATTATGGAAGGTAAATTATTTTTGAGATTTTGTTAATCCAATGGATGGTATTGTTGTCATTACGAAAGGTAGTTCGTTGTTGAGATTTTGTTACTCTAATGGGTGGTAGCCTTGTTATTAGGGAAGGATATTCATTGTTGGGATTTTGTTACTCTAATGAATGGTAGCCTTGTCATTATGGAACGTAGATCGTTATTGAGATTTTGTTACTTTAATGGATGGTAGCCTTGTCATTACGGAAGGTAGTTCGTTGTTGAGATTTTGTTACTCCATTGGACGGTAGCCTTGTCATTATGGAAGGGAAATCGTTGTTGTCATTTTGTTACTCCAATGGATGGTAGCGATGTCCTTAAGGAAGGTAGTTCGTTGTTTGGATTTTGTTACTCCATTCGATGGTAGCCTTGTCATTACGGAAGGTAGTTCGTTAGTGGGTTTTATTACTCTAATGGATGGTAGCCTTGTCAGTACGGAAGCTAGTTCATTGTTTAGATTTTGTTACTCCATTGGATGGTAGTCTTGTCATTATGGAAGGTAAATCGTTGTTGACATTTTGTTACTCCAATGGATGGTAGCGGTGTCCTTAAGGAAGGTAGTTCGTTGTTGATATTTTGTTACTCTAATGGACGGTAGCCTTGTTATTATGGAAGGTAGTTTGTTGTTGGGATTTTGTTACTCAAATGGATGGTAGCCTTGTCATATTGGAAGGTAGTTTGTTGTTAAGATTTTGTTACTGCAATGGATGGTAGCCTTGTCATTATGGAAAGTAGTTCATTGTTGAGATTTTGTTACTCCATTGGATGATAGCCTTGTCATTATGGAAGGTAAATTATTGTTGAGATTTTGTTAATCCAATGGATGGTATTGTTGTCATTACGAAAGGTAGTTCGTTGTTGAGATTTTGTTACTCTAATGGGTGGTAGCCTTGTTATTAGGGAAGGTAGTTCATTGTTGGGATTTTGTTACTCTAATGAATGGTAGCCTTGTCATTATGGAACGTAGATCGTTATTGAGATTTTGTTACTTTAATGTATGGTAGCCTTGTCATTACGGAAGGTAGTTCGTTGTTGAGATTTTGTTACTCCATTGGACGGTAGCCTTGTCATTATGGAAGGGAAATCGTTGTTGTCATTTTGTTACTCCAATGGATGGTAGCGATGTCCTTAAGGAAGGTAGTTCGTTGTTTGGATTTTGTTACTCCATTCGATGGTAGCCTTGTCATTACGGAAGGTAGTTCGTTAGTGGGATTTTCTTACTCTAATGGATGGTAGCCTTGTCATTACGGAAGCTATTTCGTTGTTTAGATTTTGTTACTCCAATGGATGGTAGACTTGTCATTATGGAAGGTAAATCGTTGTTGACATTTTGTTACTCCAATGGATGGTAGCGGTGTCCTTAAGGAAGGTAGTTCGTTGTTGAGATTTTGTTTCTCTAATGGACGGTAGCCTTATCATTATGGAAGGTAGTTAGTTGTTGAGATTTTGTTAATCCATTGGATGGTAGCCTTGTCATTATGGAAGGTAAATCTTTGTTTTCATTTTGTTACTCCAATGGATGGTATCGATGTCCTTAAGGAAGGTAGTTCGTTGTTGGGATTTTGTTACTCTAATGGATGGTAGCCTTGTCATTACGGAAGGTAGTTCGTTAGTGGAATTTTCTTACTCTAATGGATGGTAGCCTTGTAATTACGGAAGGTAGTTCGTTGTTGAGATTTTGCTACTCCATTGGATGGTAGTCTTGTAATTATGGAAGGTAAATTGTTGTTGAGATTTTAGTACTCCAATGGATGGTACCGTTGTTCTTAAGGAAGGTAGTTTGTAATTGAGATTTTGTTACTCTAATGGACGGTAGCCTTGTTATTATGGAAGGTAGTTTGTTGTTGGGATTTTGTTACTCAAATGGATGGTAGCCTTGTCATATTGGAAGGTAGTTCGTTGTTGAGATTTTGTTACTGCAATGGATGGTAGCCTTGTCATTATTGAAAGTAGTTCATTGTTGAGATTTTGTTACTCCATTGGATGGTAACCTTGTCATTATGGAAGGTAAATTGTTGTTGAGATTTTGTTACTCCAATGGATGGTACCGTTGTCATTATGAAAGGTAGTTCGTTGTTGAGATTTTGTTACTCTAATGGGTGGTAGCCTTGTTATTAGGGAAGGTAGTTCATTGTTGGGATTTTGGTACTCTAATGGATGGTAGCCTTGTCATTATGGAAGGTAGTTCTTTATTGAGATTTTGTTACTCTAATGGATGGTAGCCTTGTCATTACGGAAGGTAGTTTGTTGTTGAGATTTTGTTACTCCATTGGATGGTAGCCTTGTCATTATGGAAGGTAAATCGTTGTTGTCATTTTGTTACTCCAATGGATGGTAGTGATGTCCTTAAGGACGGTAGTTCGTTGTTAGGATTTTGGTACTCCATTTGATGGTAGCCTTGTCATTACGGAAGGTAATTCGTTAGTGGGATTTTCTTACTCTAATGGATGGTAGCCTTGTCATTACGGAAGCTATTTCGTTGTTTAGATTTTGTTACTCCATTGGATGGTAGTCTTGTCATTATGGAAGGTAAATCGTTGTTGACATTTTGTTACTCCAATGGATGGTAGCGGTGTCCTTGAGGAAGGTAGTTCATTGTTGAGATTTTGTTACTCTAATGGACGGTAGCCTTGTTATTATGGAAGGTAGTTTGTTGTTGGGATTTTGTTACTCAAATGGATGGTAGCCTTGTCATATTGGAAGGTAGTTCGTTGTTGAGATTTTGTTACTGCAATGGATGGTTGCCTTGTCATTATCGAAAGTAGTTCATTGTTGAGATTTTGTTACTCCATTGGATGGTAGACTTGTCATTATGGAAGGTAAATTGTTGTTAAGATTTTGTTAATCCAATGGATGGTACCGTTGTCATTATGAAAGGTATTTCGTTGTTGAGATTTTGTTACTCTAATGGGTGGTAGCCTTGTTATTAGGGAAGGTAGTTCATTGTTGGGATTTTGGTACTCTAATGGATGGTAGCCTTGTCATTATGGAAGGTAGTTCTTTATTGAGATTTTGTTACTCTAATGGATGGTAGCCTTGTCATTACGGAAGGTAGTTCGTTGTTGAGATTTTGTTACTCCATTGGATGGTAGCCTTGTCATTATGGAAGGTAAATCGTTGTTGTCATTTTGTTACTCCAATGGATGGTAGCGATGTCCTTAAGGATGGTAGTTCGTTGTTAGGATTTTGTTACTCCATTTGATGGTAGCCTTGTCATTACGGAAGGTAATTCGTTAGTGGGATTTTCTTACTATAATGGATGGTAGCCTTGTCATTACGGAAGCTATTTCGTTGTTTAGATTTTGTTACTCCATTTGATGGTAGCCTTGTCATTATGGAAGGTAAATCGTTGTTGACATTTTGTTACTCCAATGGATGGTAGGGGTGTCCTTAAGGAAGGTAGTTCGTTGTTGAGATTTTGTTTCTCTAATGGACGGTAGCCTTGTCATTATGGAAGGTAGTTCGTTGTTGAGATTTTGTTACTCCATTGGATGGTAGCCTTGTCATTATGGAAGGTAAATCGTTGTGGTCATTTTGTTACTCCAATGGATGGTAGCGATGTCCTTAAGAAAGGTAGTTCGTTGTTAGGATTTTGTTACTCCATTGGATGGTAGCCTTGTCATTACGGAAGGTAGTTCGTTAGTGGGATTTTGTTACTCTAATGGATGGTAGCCTTGTCAGTACGGAAGCTAGTTCATCGTTTAGATTTTGTTACTCCATTGGATGGTAGTCTTGTCATTATGGAAGGTAAATCGTTGTTGACATTTTGCTACTCCAATGGATGGTAGCGGTGTCCTTGAGGAAGGTAGTTCATTGTTGAGATTTTGTTACTCTAATGGACGGTAGCCTTGTTATTATGGAAGGTAGTTTGTTGTTGGGATTTTGTTACTCAAATGGATGGTAGCCTTGTCATATTGGAAGGTAGTTCGTTGTTGAGATTTTGTTACTGCAATGGATGGTTGCCTTGTCATTATCGAAAGTAGTTCATTGTTGAGATTTTGTTACTCCATTGGATGGTAGACTTGTCATTATGGAAGGTAAATTGTTGTTAAGATTTTGTTAATCCAATGGATGGTACCGTTGTCATTACGAAATGTAGTTCATTGTTGAGATTTTGTTACTCTAATGGGTGGTAGCCTTGTTATTAGGGAAGGTAGTTCATTGTTGGGATTCTGTTACTCTAATGAATGGTAGCCTTTTCATTATGGAAGGTAGTTCGTTATTGACATTTTATTACTCTTATGGATGGTAGCCTTATCATTACGGAAGGTAGTTCGTTGTTGTGATTTTGTTACACCATTGGATGGTAGCCTTGTCATTATGGAAGGTAAATCGTTGTTGTCATTTTGTTACTCTAATGGATGGTAGCGATGTCCTTAAGGAAGGTAGTTCATTGTTAGGATTTTTTTACTCCATTGGATAGTAGCCTTGTCATTACGGAAGGTAGTTCGTTACTGGGATTTTCTTACTCTAATGGATGGTAGCCTTGTCATTACGGAAGCTATTTCATTGTTTAGATTTTGTTACTCCATTGGATGGTAGCCTTGTCATTATGGAAGGTAAATCGTTGTTGACATTTTGTTACTCCAATGGATGGTAGCGGTGTCCTTAAGGAAGGTAGTTTGTTGTTGAGATTTTGTTACTCTAATGGACGGTAGCCTTGTCATTATGGAAGGTAGTTCGTTGTTGGGATTTTATTACTCAAATGGATGGTAGCCTTGTCATTACGGAAGGTAGTTCATTGTTGGCATTTTGTTACTCTAATGGATGGTAGCCTTGTCATTATGGAAGGTAGTTCGTTGTTGAGATTTTGTTACTCTAATGGATGGTAGCCTTGTCATTACGGAAGGTAGTTCGTTGTTGAGATTTTGTTACTCCATTGGATGGTAGCCTTGTCATTATGGAAGGTAAATCGTTGTTGTCATTTTGTTACTCCAATGGATGGTAGCCTTGTCATTATGGAAGGTAGCTCGTTAGTGGGATTTTGTAACTCCATTGGATGGTATCCTTGTCATTACGGAAGGTAGCTCGTTAGTGGGATTTTGTAACTCTGATGGATGGTAGCCTTGTCATTACGGAAGCTAGTTCAGTGTTTAGATTTTGTTACTCAATTGGATGGTAGCCTTGTCATTATGGAAGGTAAATCGTTGTTGACATTTTGTTACTCCAATGGATGGTAGCGGTGTCCTTAATGAAGCTAGTTCGTTGTTGATATTTTGTTACTCTAATGGACGGTAGCCTTGTCATTGTGGAAGGTAGTTCGTTGTTGGGATTTTATTACTCAAATGGATGGTAGCCTTGTCATTATGGAAGGTAGTTCGTTGTTGAGATTTTGTTACTGCAATGGATGGTAGCCTTGTCATTATGGAAAGTAGTTTGTTGTTGAGATTTTGTTTCTCCATTGGATGGTAGCCTTGTCATTATGGAAGGTAAATTGTTGTTGAGATTTTGTTACTCCAATGGATGGTACCGTTGTCATTACGAAAGGTAGTTCGCTGTTGAGATTTTGTTACTCTAATGGGTGGTAGCCTTGTTATTAGGGAAGGTAGTTCATTGTTGTGATTTTGTTACTCTAATGGATGGTAGCCTTGTCATTACGGAAGGTAGTTCGTTGTTGAGATTTTGTTACTCTAATGGATGGTAGCCTTGTCATTACGGAAGGTAGTTCGTTGTTGAGATTTTGTTACTCCATTGGATGGTAGCCTTGTCATTATGGAAGGTAAATCGTTGTTGTCATTTTGTTACTCCAATGGATGGTAGCGATGTCCTTAAGGAAGGTAGTTCGTTGTTAGGATTTTGTTACTCCATTGGATGGTAGCCTTGTCATTACGGAAGGTAGCTCCTTAGTGGGATTTTGTTACTCTAATGGATGGTAGCCTTGTCATTACGGAAGCTAGTTCGTTGTTTAGATTTTGTTACTCCATTGGATGGTAGTCTTTTCATTATGGAAGGTAAATCGCTGTTGACATTTTGTTACTCCAATGGATGGTAGCGGTGTCCTTAAGGAAGGTAGTTCGTTGTTGAGATTTTGTTACTCTAATGGACGGTAGCCTTGTTATTATGGAAGGTAGTTCGTTGTTGGGATTTTGTTACTCAAATGGATGGTAGCCTTGTCATATTTAAAGGTAGTTCGTTGTTGAGATTTTGTTATTGCAATGGATGGTAGTCTTGACATTATGGAAAGTAGTTCATTGTTGAGATTTTGTTACTCCATTGGATGGTAGCCTTGTCATTATGGAAGGTAAATCGTTGTTGAGATTTTGTAAATCCAATGGATGGTACCGTTGTCATTACGAAAGGTAGTTCGTTGTTGAGATTTTGTTACTCTAATGGGTGGTAGCCTTGTTATTACGGAAGGTAGTTCATTGTTGGGATTTTGTTACTCTAATGAATGGTAGCCTTGTCATTATGGAAGGTAGTTCGTTATTGAGATTTTGTAACTCTAATGGATGGTAGCCTTGTCATTACGGAAGGTAGTTCGTTGTTGAGATTTTGTTACTCCATTGGATGGTAGCCTTGTCATTATGGAAGGTAAATCGATGTTGTCATTTTGTTACTCCAATGGATGGTAGCGATGTCCTTAAGTAAGGTAGTTCGTTGTTAGGATTTTGTTACTCCATTGGTTGGTAGCCTTGTCATACGGAAGGTTGTTCGTTAGTGGGATTTTGTTACTCTAATGGATGGTAGCCTTGTCATTACGGAATCTAGTTCGTTGTTTAGATTTGGTTACTCCATTGGATGGTAGCCTTGTCATTATGGAAGGTAAATCGTTGTTCACATTTTGTTACTCCAATGGATGGTAGCGGTGTCCTTAAGGAAGGTAGTTCGTTGTTGATATTTTGTTACTCTAATGGACGGTAGCCTTGTCATTATGGAAGGTAGTTTGTTGTTGGGATTTTATTACTCAAATGGATGGTAGCCTTGTCATTATGGAAGGTAGTTCGTTGTTGAGATTTTGTTACTGCAATGGATGGTAGCCTTGTCATTATGGAAAGTAGTTCGTTGTTGAGATTTTGTTACTCCATTGGATGGTAGCCTTGTCATTATGGAAGTTAAATTGTTGTTGAGATTTTATTACTAAAATGGATGGTACCGTTGTCATTATGAAAGGTAGTTTGTTGTTGAGATTTTGTTACTCTAATGGGTGTTAGCCTTGTTATTAGGGAAGGTAGTTCATTGTTGGGATTTTGTTACTCTAATGAATGGTAGCCTTGTCATTACCGAAGGTAGTTCGTTATTGAGATTTTGTTACTCTAATGGATGGTAGCCTTGTCAATTTAGAAGGTAGTTCATTGTTGAGATTTTGTTACTCCATTGGATGGTAGCCTTGTCATTACGGAAGGTAGCTCGTTAGTGGGATTTTGTTACTCTAATTGATGGTAGCCTTGTCATTACGGAAGCTAGTTCGTTGTTTAGATTTTGTTACTCCATTGGATGGAAGTCTTTTCATTATGGAAGGTAAAGCGTTGTTGACATTTTGTTACTCCAATGGATGGTAGCGGTGTCCTTAAGGAAGGTAGTTCGTTGTTGAGATTTTGTTACTCTAATGGACGGTAGCCTTGTTATTATGGAAGGTAGTTTGTTGTTGGGATTTTCTTACACAAATGGATGGTAGCCTTGTCATATTGAAAGGTAGTTCGTTGTTGAGATTTTGTTACTGCAATGGATGGTAGTCTTGTCATTATGGAAAGTAGTTCATTGTTGAGATTTTGTTACTCCATTGGATGGTAGCCTTGTCATTATGGAAGGTAAATCGTTGTTGAGATTTTGTAAATCCAATGGATGGTACCGTTGTCATTACGAAAGGTAGTTCGTTGTTGAGATTTTGTTACTCTAATGGGTGGTAGCCTTGTTATTAGGGAAGGTAGTTCATTGTTGGGATTTTGTTACTCTAATGAATGGTAGCCTTGTCATTATGGAAGGTAGTTCGTTATTGAGATTTTGTAACTCTAATGGATGGTAGCCTTGTCATTACGGAAGGTAGTTCGTTGTTGAGATTTTGTTACTCCATTGGATGGTAGCCTTGTCATTATGGAAGGTAAATCGATGTTGTCATTTTGTTACTCCAATGGATGGTAGCGATGTCCTTAAGTAAGGTAGTTCGTTGTTAGGATTTTCTTACTCCATTGGTTGGTAGCCTTGTCATACGGAAGGTTGTTCGTTAGTGGGATTTTGTTACTCTAATGGATGGTAGCCTTGTCATTACGGAAGCTAGTTCGTTGTTTAGATTTGGTTACTCCATTGGATGGTAGCCTTGTCATTATGGAAGGTAAATCGTTGTTCACATTTTGTTACTCCAATGGATGGTAGCGGTGTCCTTAAGGAAGGTAGTTCGTTGTTGATATTTTGTTACTCTAATGGACGGTAGCCTTGTCATTATGGAAGGTAGTTTGTTGTTGGGATTTTATTACTCAAATGGATGGTAGCCTTGTCATTATGGAAGGTAGTTCGTTGTTGAGATTTTGTTACTGCAATGGATGGTAGCCTTGTCATTATGGAAAGTAGTTCGTTGTTGAGATTTTGTTACTCCATTGGATGGTAGCCTTGTCATTATGGAAGTTAAATTGTTGTTGAGATTTTATTACTAAAATGGATGGTACCGTTGTCATTATGAAAGGTAGTTTGTTGTTGAGATTTTGTTACTCTAATGGGTGTTAGCCTTGTTATTAGGGAAGGTAGTTCATTGTTGGGATTTTGTTACTCTAATGAATGGTAGCCTTGTCATTACCGAAGGTAGTTCGTTATTGAGATTTTGTTACTCTAATGGATGGTAGCCTTGTCAATTTAGAAGGTAGTTCATTGTTGAGATTTTGTTACTCCATTGGATGGTAGCCTTGTCATTACGGAAGGTAGCTCGTTAGTGGGATTTTGTTACTCTAATTGATGGTAGCCTTGTCATTACGGAAGCTAGTTCGTTGTTTAGATTTTGTTACTCCATTGGATGGTAGTCTTTTCATTATGGAAGGTAAAGCGTTGTTGACATTTTGTTACTCCAATGGATGGTAGCGGTGTCCTTAAGGAAGGTAGTTCGTTGTTGAGATTTTGTTACTCTAATGGACGGTAGCCTTGTTATTATGGAAGGTAGTTTGTTGTTGGGATTTTCTTACTCAAATGGATGGTAGCCTTGTCATATTGAAAGGTAGTTCGTTGTTGAGATTTTGTTACTGCAATGGATGGTAGTCTTGTCATTATGGAAAGTAGTTCATTGTTGAGATTTTGTTACTCCATTGGATGGTAGCCTTGTCATTATGGAAGGTAAATCGTTGTTGAGATTTTGTAAATCCAATGGATGGTACCGTTGTCATTACGAAAGGTAGTTCGTTGTTGAGATTTTGTTACTCTAATGGGTGGTAGCCTTGTTATTAGGGAAGGTAGTTCATTGTTGGGATTTTGTTACTCTAATGAATGGTAGCCTTGTCATTATGGAAGGTAGTTCGTTATTGAGATTTTGTAACTCTAATGGATGGTAGCCTTGTCATTACGGAAGGTAGTTCGTTGTTGAGATTTTGTTACTCCATTGGATGGTAGCCTTGTCATTATGGAAGGTAAATCGATGTTGTCATTTTGTTACTCCAATGGATGGTAGCGATGTCCTTAAGTAAGGTAGTTCGTTGTTAGGATTTTGTTACTCCATTGGTTGGTAGCCTTGTCATACGGAAGGTTGTTCGTTAGTGGGATTTTGTTACTCTAATGGATGGTAGCCTTGTCATTACGGAAGCTAGTTCGTTGTTTAGATTTGGTTACTCCATTGGATGGTAGCCTTGTCATTATGGAAGGTAAATCGTTGTTCACATTTTGTTACTCCAATGGATGGTAGCGGTGTCCTTAAGGAAGGTAGTTCGTTGTTGATATTTTGTTACTCTAATGGACGGTAGCCTTGTCATTATGGAAGGTAGTTTGTTGTTGGGATTTTATTACTCAAATGGATGGTAGCCTTGTCATTATGGAAGGTAGTTCGTTGTTGAGATTTTGTTACTGCAATGGATGGTAGCCTTGTCATTATGGAAAGTAGTTCGTTGTTGAGATTTTGTTACTCCATTGGATGGTAGCCTTGTCATTATGGAAGTTAAATTGTTGTTGAGATTTTATTACTAAAATGGATGGTACCGTTGTCATTACGAAAGGTAGTTTGTTGTTGAGATTTTGTTACTCTAATGGGTGGTAGCCTTGTTATTAGGGAAGGTAGTTCATTGTTGGGATTTTGTTACTCTAATGAATGGTAGCCTTGTCATTACCGAAGGTAGTTCGTTATTGAGATTTTGTTACTCTAATGGATGGTAGCCTTGTCAATTTAGAAGGTAGTTCATTGTTGAGATTTTGTTACTCCATTGGATGGTAGCCTTGTCATTACGGAAGGTAGCTCGTTAGTGGGATTTTGTTACTCTAATTGATGGTAGCCTTGTCATTACGGAAGCTAGTTCGTTGTTTAGATTTTGTTACTCCATTGGATGGTAGTCTTTTCATTATGGAAGGTAAAGCGTTGTTGACATTTTGTTACTCCAATGGATGGTAGCGGTGTCCTTAAGGAAGGTAGTTCGTTGTTTAGATTTTGTTACTCCATAGGACGGTAGCCTTGTTATTATGGAAGGTAGTTTGTTGTTGGGATTTTCTTACTCAAATGGATGGTAGCCTTGTCATATTGAAAGGTAGTTCGTTGTTGAGATTTTGTTACTGCAATGGATGGTAGTCTTGTCATTATGGAAAGTAGTTCATTGTTGAGATTTTGTTACTCCATTGGATGGTAGCCTTGTCATTATGGAAGGTAAATTGTTGTTGAGATTTTGTTAATCCAAAGGATGGTACCGTTGTCATTATGAAAGGTAGTTCGTTGTTGAGATTTTGTTACTCTAATGGGTGGTATCCTTGTTATTACGGAAGGTAGTTCATTGTTGGGATTTTGTTACTCTAATGAATGGTAACCTTGTCATTATGGAAGGTAGTTCGTTATTGAGATTTTGTTACTCTAATGGATGGTAGCCTTGTCATTACGGAAGGTAGTTCATTGTTGAGATTTTGTTACTCCATTGGATGGTAGCCTTGTCATTATGGAAGGTAAATCGTTGTTGTCATTTTGTTACTCCAATGGATGGTAGCGATGTCCTTAAGGAAGGTAGTTCATTGTTAGGATTTTGTTACTCCATTGGATGGTATCCTTGTCATACGGAAGGTTGTTCGTTAGTGGGATTTTGTTACTCTAATGGATGGTAGCCTTGTCATTACGGAAGCTAGTTCGTTGTTTAGATTTTGTTACTCCATAGGATGGTAGCCTTGTCATTATGGAAGGTAAATCATTGTTCACATTTTGTTACTCCAATGGATGGTAGCGGTGTCCTTAAGGAAGGTAGTTCGTTGTTGAGATTTTGTTACTCTAATGGACGGTAGCCTTGTTATTATGGAAGGTAGTTCGTTGTTGGGATTTTGTTACTCAAATGGATGGTAGCCTTGTCATATTTAAAGGTAGTTCGTTGTTGAGATTTTGTTATTGCAATGGATGGTAGTCTTGTCATTATGGAAAGTAGTTCATTGTTGAGATTTTGTTACTCCATTGGATGGTAGCCTTGTCATTATGGAAGGTAAATCGTTGTTGAGATTTTGTTAATCCAATGGATGGTACCGTTGTCATTACGAAAGGTAGTTCGTTGTTGAGATTTTGTTACTCTAATGGGTGGTAGCCTTGTTATTACGGAAGGTAGTTCATTGTTGGGATTTTGTTACTCTAATGAATGGTAACCTTGTCATTATGGAAGGTAGTTCGTTATTGAGATTTTGTTACTCTAATGGATGGTAGCCTTGTCATTACGGAAGGTAGTTCGTTGTTGAGATTTTGTTACTCCATTGGATGGTAGCCTTGTCATTATGGAAGGTAAATCGTTGTTGTCATTTTGTTACTCCAATGGATGGTAGCGATGTCCTTAAGGAAGGTAGTTCATTGTTAGGATTTTGTTACTCCATTGGATGGTATCCTTGTCATACGGAAGGTTGTTCGTTAGTGGGATTTTGTTACTCTAATGGATGGTAGCCTTGTCATTACGGAAGCTAGTTCGTTGTTTAGATTTTGTTACTCCATAGGATGGTAGCCTTGTCATTATGGAAGGTAAATCGTTGTTCACATTTTGTTACTCCAATGGATGGTAGCGGTGTCCTTAAGGAAGGTAGTTCGTTGTTGAGATTTTGTTACTCTAATGGACGGTAGCCTTGTTATTATGGAAGGTAGTTCGTTGTTGGGATTTTGTTACTCAAATGGATGGTAGCCTTGTCATATTTAAAGGTAGTTCGTTGTTGAGATTTTGTTATTGCAATGGATGGTAGTCTTGTCATTATGGAAAGTAGTTCATTGTTGAGATTTTGTTACTCCATTGGATGGTAGCCTTGTCATTATGGAAGGTAAATCGTTGTTGAGATTTTGTTAATCCAATGGATGGTACCGTTGTCATTATGAAAGGTAGTTCGTTGTTGAGATTTTGTTACTCTAATGGGTGGTAGCCTTGTTATTACGGAAGGTAGTTCATTGTTGGGATTTTGTTACTCTAATGAATGGTAGCGTTGTCATTATGCAAGGTAGTTTGTTATTGAGATTTTGTAACTCTAATGGATGGTAGCCTTCTCATTATGGAAGGTAGTTCGTTGTTGAGATTTTGTTACTCCATTGGATGGTAGCCTTGTCATTATGGAAGGTAAATAGTAGTTGTCATTTTGTTACTCCAATGGATGGTAGCGATGTCCTTAAGGAAGGCAGTTCGTTGTTAGCATTTTGTTACTCCATTGGTTGGTAGCCTTGTCATACGGAAGGTTGTTCGTTAGTGGGATTTTGTTACTCTAATGGATGGTAGCCTTGTCATTACGGAAGCTAGTTCGTTGTTTAGATTTTGTTACTCCATTGGATGGTAGCCTTGTCATTATGGAAGGTAAATCATTGTTCACATTTTGTTACTCCAATGGATGGTAGCGGTGTCCTTAAGAAAGGTAGTTCGTTGTTGATATTTTGTTACTCTAATGGACGGTAGCCTTGTCATTATGGAAGGTAGTTCGTTGTTGGGATTTTATTACTCAAATGGATGGTAGCCTTGTCATTATGGAAGGTAGTTCGTTGTTGAGATTTTGTTACTGCAATGGATGGTATCCTTGTCATTATGGAAAGTAGTTCGTTGTTGAGATTTTGTTACTCCATTGGATGGTAGCCTTGTCATTATGGAAGTTAAATTGTTGTTGAGATTTTGTTACTCCAAAGGATGGTACCGTTGTCATTACGAAAGGTAGTTCGTTGTTGAGATTTTGTTACTCTAATGGGTGTTAGCCTTGTTATTAGGGAAGGTAGTTCATTGTTGGGATTTTGTTACTCTAATGAATGGTAGCCTTGTCATTACGGAAGGTAGTTCGTTATTGAGATTTTGTTACTCTAATGGATGGTAGCCTTGTCAATACATAAGGTAGTTCATTGTTGAGATTTTGTTACTCCATTGGATGGTAGCCTTGTCATTACGGAAGGTAGCTCGTTAGTGGGATTTTGTTACTCCAATGGATGGTAGCCTTGTCATTACGGAAGCTAGTTCGTTGTTTAGATTTTGTTACTCCATTGGATGGTAGTCTTTTCATTATGGAAGGTAAATCGTTGTTGACATTTTGTTACTCCAATGGATGGTAGCGGTGTCCTTAAGGAAGGTAGTTCGTTGTTGAGATTTTGTTACTCTAATGGACGGTAGCCTTGTTATTATGGAAGGTAGTTCGTTGTTGGGATTTTGTTACTCAAATGGATGGTAGCCTTGTCATATTGAAAGGTAGTTCGTTGTTGAGATTTTGTTACTGCAATGGATGGTAGTCTTGTCATTATGGAAAGTAGTTCATTGTTGAGATTTTGTTACTCCATTAGATGGTAGCCTTGTCATTATGGAAGGTAAATTGTTGTTGAGATTTTGTTAATCCAAAGGATGGTACCGTTTTCATTATGAAAGGTAGTTCGTTGTTGAGATTTTGTTACTCTAATGGGTGGTAGCCTTGTTATTACGGAAGGTAGTTCATTGTTGGGATTTTGTTACTCTAATGAATAATAACCTTGTCATTATGGAAGGTAGTTTGTTATTGAGATATTGTTACTCTAATGGATGGTAGCCTTGTCATTACGGCAGGCAGTTCGTTGTTGAGATTTTGTTACTCCATTGGATGGTAGCCTTGTCATTATGGAAGGTAAATCGTTGTTGTCATTTTGTTACTCCAATGGATGGTAGCGATGTCCTTAAGGAAGGTAGTTCATTGTTAGGATTTTGTTACTCCATTGGATGGTAGCCTTGTCATACGGAAGGTTGTTCGTTAGTGGGATTTTGTTACTCTAATGGATGGTAGCCTTGTCATTACGGAAGCTAATTCGTTGTTTAGATTTTGTTACTCCATTGGATGGTAGCCTTGTCATTATGGAAGGTAAATCGTTGTTCACATTTTGTTACTCTAATGGATGGTAGCGGTGTCCTTAAGGAAGGTAGTTCGTTGTTGAGATTTTGTTACTCTAATGGACGGTAGCCTTGTTATTATGGAAGGTAGTTCGTTGTTGGGATTTTGTTACTCAAATGAATGGTAGCCTTGTCATATTTAAAGGTAGTTCATTGTTGAGATTTTGTTATTGCAATGGATGGTAGTCTTGTCATTATGGAAAGTAGTTCATTGTTGAGATTTTGTTACTCCATTGGATGGTAGCCTTGTCATTATGGAAGGTAAATCGTTGTTGAGATTTTGTTAATCTGATGGATGGTACCGTTGTCATTACGAAAGGTAGTTCGTTGTTGAGATTTTGTTACTCTAATGAGTGGTAGCCTTGTTATTACGGAAGGTAGTTCATTGTTGGGATTTTGTTACTCTAATGAATGGTAGCCTTGTCATTATGGAAGGTAGTTCGTTATTGAGATTTTGTGACTCTAACGGATGGTAGCCTTGTCATTACGGAAGGTAGTTCGTTGTTGAGATTTTGTTACTCCATTGGATGGTAGCCTTGTCATTATGGAAGGTAAATCGTTGTTGTCATTTTGTTACTCCAATGGATGGTAGCGATGTCCTTAAGGAAGGTAGTTCGTTGTTAGGATTTTGTTACTCCATTGGTTGGTATCCTTGTCATACGGAAGGTTGTTCGTTAGTGGGATTTTGTTACTCTAATGGATGGTAGCCTTGTCATTACGGAAGCTAGTTCGTTGTTTAGATTTTGTTACTCCATTGGATGGTAGCCTTGTAATTATGGAAGGTAAATCGTTGTTCACATTTTGTTACTCCAATGGATGGTAGCGGTGTCCTTAAGGAAGGTAGTTCGTTGTTGATATTTTGTTACTCTAATGGATGGTAGCCTTGTCATTATGGAAGGTAGTTCGTTGTTGGGATTTTATTACTCAAATGGATGGTAGCCTTGTCATTATGGAAGGTAGTTCGTTGTTGAGATTTTGTTACTGCAATGGATGGTAGCCTTGTCATTATGGAAAGTAGTTTGTTGTTGAGATTTTGTTACTCCATTGGATGGTAGCCTTGTCATTATGGAAGTTAAATTGTTGTTGGGATTTTGTTACTCCAATGGATGGTACCGTTGTCATTACGAAAGGTAGTTCGTTGTTGAGATTTTGTTACTCTAATGGGTGTTAGCCTTGTTATTAGGGAAGGTAGTTCATTGTGGGGATTTTGTTACTCTAATGAATGTAACCTTGTCATTACGGAAGGTAGTTCGTTATTGAGATTTTGTTACTCTAATGGATGGTAGCCTTGTCAATACAGAAGGTAGTTCATTGTTGAGATTTTGTTACTCCATTGAATGGTAGCCTTATCATTACGGAAAGTAGCTCGTTAGTGGGATTTTGTTACTCTAATGGATGGTAGCCTTGTCATTACGGAAGCTAGTTCGTTGTTTAGATTTTGTTACTCCATTGGATGGTAGTCTTTTCATTATGGAAGGTAAATCGTTGTTGACATTTTGTTACTCCAATGGATGGTAGCGGTGTCCTTAAGGAAGGTAGTTCGTTGTTGAGATTTTGTTACTCTAATGGACGGTAGCCTTGTTATTATGGAAGGTAGTTCGTTGTTGGGATTTTGTTACTCAAATGGATGGTAGCCTTGTCATATTGAAAGGTAGTTCGTTGTTGAGATTTTGTTACTGCAATGGATGGTAGTCTTGTCATTATGGAAAGTAGTTCATTGTTGAGATTTTGTTACTCCATTAGATGGTAGCCTTGTCATTATGGAAGGTAAATTGTTGTTGAGATTTTGTTAATCCAAAGGATGGTACCGTTTTCATTATGAAAGGTAGTTCGTTGTTGAGATTTTGTTACTCTAATGGGTGGTAGCCTTGTTATTACGGAAGGTAGTTCATTGTTGGGATTTTGTTACTCTAATGAATAATAACCTTGTCATTATGGAAGGTAGTTTGTTATTGAGATATTGTTACTCTAATGGATGGTAGCCTTGTCATTACGGCAGGCAGTTCGTTGTTGAGATTTTGTTACTCCATTGGATGGTAGCCTTGTCATTATGGAAGGTAAATCGTTGTTGTCATTTTGTTACTCCAATGGATGGTAGCGATGTCCTTAAGGAAGGTAGTTCATTGTTAGGATTTTGTTACTCCATTGGATGGTAGCCTTGTCATACGGAAGGTTGTTCGTTAGTGGGATTTTGTTACTCTAATGGATGGTAGCCTTGTCATTACGGAAGCTAATTCGTTGTTTAGATTTTGTTACTCCATTGGATGGTAGCCTTGTCATTATGGAAGGTAAATCGTTGTTCACATTTTGTTACTCTAATGGATGGTAGCGGTGTCCTTAAGGAAGGTAGTTCGTTGTTGAGATTTTGTTACTCTAATGGACGGTAGCCTTGTTATTATGGAAGGTAGTTCGTTGTTGGGATTTTGTTACTCAAATGAATGGTAGCCTTGTCATATTTAAAGGTAGTTCATTGTTGAGATTTTGTTATTGCAATGGATGGTAGTCTTGTCATTATGGAAAGTAGTTCATTGTTGAGATTTTGTTACTCCATTGGATGGTAGCCTTGTCATTATGGAAGGTAAATCGTTGTTGAGATTTTGTTAATCTGATGGATGGTACCGTTGTCATTACGAAAGGTAGTTCGTTGTTGAGATTTTGTTACTCTAATGAGTGGTAGCCTTGTTATTACGGAAGGTAGTTCATTGTTGGGATTTTGTTACTCTAATGAATGGTAGCCTTGTCATTATGGAAGGTAGTTCGTTATTGAGATTTTGTGACTCTAACGGATGGTAGCCTTGTCATTACGGAAGGTAGTTCGTTGTTGAGATTTTGTTACTCCATTGGATGGTAGCCTTGTCATTATGGAAGGTAAATCGTTGTTGTCATTTTGTTACTCCAATGGATGGTAGCGATGTCCTTAAGGAAGGTAGTTCGTTGTTAGGATTTTGTTACTCCATTGGTTGGTATCCTTGTCATACGGAAGGTTGTTCGTTAGTGGGATTTTGTTACTCTAATGGATGGTAGCCTTGTCATTACGGAAGCTAGTTCGTTGTTTAGATTTTGTTACTCCATTGGATGGTAGCCTTGTAATTATGGAAGGTAAATCGTTGTTCACATTTTGTTACTCCAATGGATGGTAGCGGTGTCCTTAAGGAAGGTAGTTCGTTGTTGATATTTTGTTACTCTAATGGATGGTAGCCTTGTCATTATGGAAGGTAGTTCGTTGTTGGGATTTTATTACTCAAATGGATGGTAGCCTTGTCATTATGGAAGGTAGTTCGTTGTTGAGATTTTGTTATTGCAATGGATGGTAGCCTTGTCATTATGGAAAGTAGTTTGTTGTTGAGATTTTGTTACTCCATTGGATGGTAGCCTTGTCATTATGGAAGTTAAATTGTTGTTGGGATTTTGTTACTCCAATGGATGGTACCGTTGTCATTACGAAAGGTAGTTCGTTGTTGAGATTTTGTTACTCTAATGGGTGTTAGCCTTGTTATTAGGGAAGGTAGTTCATTGTGGGGATTTTGTTACTCTAATGAATGTAACCTTGTCATTACGGAAGGTAGTTCGTTATTGAGATTTTGTTACTCTAATGGATGGTAGCCTTGTCAATACAGAAGGTAGTTCATTGTTGAGATTTTGTTACTCCATTGAATGGTAGCCTTATCATTACGGAAAGTAGCTCGTTAGTGGGATTTTGTTACTCTAATGGATGGTAGCCTTGTCATTACGGAAGCTAGTTCGTTGTTTAGATTTTGTTACTCCATTGGATGGTAGTCTTTTCATTATGGAAGGTAAATCATTGTCGACATTTTGTTACTCCAATGGATGGTAGCGGTGTCCTTAAGGAAGGTAGTTCATTGTCGAGATTTTGTTACTCTAATGCACGGTAGCCTTGTTATTATGGAAGGTAGTTCGTTGTTGGGATTTTGTTACTCAAATGGATGGTAGCCTTGTCATATTGAAAGGTAGTTCGTTGTTGAGATTTTGTTACTGCAATGGATGGTAGTCTTGTCGTTATGGAAAGTAGTTCATTGTTGAGATTTTGTTACTCCATTGGATGGTAGCCTTGTCATTATGGAAGGTTAATTGTTGTTGAGATTTTGTTAATCCAAAGGATGGTACCGTTGTCATTATGAAAGGTAGTTCGTTGTTGAGATTTTGTTACTCTAATGGGTGGTAGCCTTGTTATTATGGAAGGTAGTTCATTGTTGGGATTTTGTTACTCTAATGAATGGTAACCTTGTCATTATGGAAGGTAGTTCGTTATTGAGATTTTGTTACTCCAATGGATGGTAGCCTTGTCATTACGGAAGGTAGTTCGTTGTTGAGATTTTGTTACTCCATTGGATGGTAGCCTTGTCATTATGGAAGGTAAATCGTCGTTGTCATTATGTTACTCCAATGGATGGTAGCGATGTCCTTAAGGAAGGTAGTTCATTGTTAGGATTTTGTTACTCCATTGGATGGTAGCCTTGTCATACGGAAGGTTGTTCGTTAGTGGGATTTTGTTACTCTAATGGATGGTAGCCTTGTCATTACGGAAGCTAGTTCGTTGTTTAGATTTTATTACTCCATTGGATGGTAGCCTTGTCATTATGGAAGGTAAATCGTTGTTCACATTTTGTTACTCCAATGGATGGTAGCGGTGTCCTTAAGGAAGGTAGTTCGTTGTTGATATTTTGTTACTCTAATGGACGGTAGCCTTGTCATTATGGAAGGTAGTTTGTTGTTGGGATTTTATTACTCAAATGGATGGTAGCCTTGTCATTATGGAAGGTAGTTCATTGTTGAGATTTTGTTACTGCAATGGATGGTAGCCTTGTCATTATGGAAAGTAGTTCGTTGTTGAGATTTTGTTACTCCATTGGATGGTAGCCTTGTCATTATGGAAGTTAAATTGTTGTTGAGATTTTGTTACTCCAATGGATGGTACCGTTGTCATTACGAAAGGTAGTTTGTTGTTGATATTTTTTTACTCTAATGGGTGTTAGCCTTGTTATTAGGGAAGGTAGTTAATTGTTGGGATTTTGTTACTCTAATGGATGGTAGCCTTGTCATTACGGAAGGTAGTTCGTTATTGAGATTTTGTTACTCTAATGGATGGTAGCCTTGTCATTATGGAAGGTAAATCGTTGTTCACATTTTGTTACTCCAATGGATGGTAGCGGTGTCCTTAAGGAAGGTAGTTCGTTGTTGATATTTTGTTTCTCTAATGGATGGTAGCCTTGTCATTATGGAAGGTAGTTCGTTGTTGGGATTTTATTACTCAAATAGATGGTAGCCTTGTCATTATGGAAGGTAGTTCGTTGTTTATATTTTGTTACTGCAATGGATGGTAGCCTTGTCATTATGGAAAGTAGTTCGTTGTTGAGATTTTGTTACTCCATTGGATGGTAGCGATGTCCTTAAGGAAGGTAGTTCATTGTTAGGATTTTGTTACTCCATTGGATGGTAGCCTTGTCATACGGAAGGTTGTTCGTTAGTGGGATTTTGTTACTCTAATGGATGGTAGCCTTGTCATTACGGAAGCTAGTTCGTTGTTTAGATTTTGTTACTCCATTGGATGGTAGCTTTGTCATTATGGAAGGTAAATCGTTGTTCACATTTTGTTACTCCAATGGATGGTAGCGGTGTCCTTAAGGAAGGTAGTTCGTTGTTGATATTTTGTTACTCTAATGGACGGTAGCCTTGTCATTATGGAAGGTAGTTAGTTGTTGGGATTTTATTACTCAAATGGATGGTAGCCTTGCCATTATGGAAGGTAGTTCGTTGTTGAGATTTTGTTACTGCAATGGATGGTAGCCTTGTCATTATGGAAAGTAGTTCGTTGTTGAGATTTTGTTACTCCATTGGATGGTAGCCTTGTCATTATGGAAGGTAAATCGTCGTTGTCATTATGTTACTCCAATGGATGGTAGCGATGTCCTTAAGGAAGGTAGTTCATTGTTAGGATTTTGTTACTCCATTGGATGGTAGCCTTGTCATACGGAAGGTTGTTCGTTAGTGGGATTTTGTTACTCTAATGGATGGTAGCCTTGTCATTACGGAAGCTAGTTCGTTGTTTAGATTTTATTACTCCATTGGATGGTAGCCTTGTCATTATGGAAGGTAAATCGTTGTTCACATTTTGTTACTCCAATGGATGGTAGCGGTGTCCTTAAGGAAGGTAGTTCGTTGTTGATATTTTGTTACTCTAATGGACGGTAGCCTTGTCATTATGGAAGGTAGTTTGTTGTTGGGATTTTATTACTCAAATGGATGGTAGCCTTGTCATTATGGAAGGTAGTTCATTGTTGAGATTTTGTTACTGCAATGGATGGTAGCCTTGTCATTATGGAAAGTAGTTCGTTGTTGAGATTTTGTTACTCCATTGGATGGTAGCCTTGTCATTATGGAAGTTAAATTGTTGTTGAGATTTTGTTACTCCAATGGATGGTACCGTTGTCATTACGAAAGGTAGTTTGTTGTTGATATTTTTTTACTCTAATGGGTGTTAGCCTTGTTATTAGGGAAGGTAGTTAATTGTTGGGATTTTGTTACTCTAATGGATGGTAGCCTTGTCATTACGGAAGGTAGTTCGTTATTGAGATTTTGTTACTCTAATGGATGGTAGCCTTGTCATTATGGAAGGTAAATCGTTGTTCACATTTTGTTACTCCAATGGATGGTAGCGGTGTCCTTAAGGAAGGTAGTTCGTTGTTGATATTTTGTTTCTCTAATGGATGGTAGCCTTGTCATTATGGAAGGTAGTTCGTTGTTGGGATTTTATTACTCAAATAGATGGTAGCCTTGTCATTATGGAAGGTAGTTCGTTGTTTATATTTTGTTACTGCAATGGATGGTAGCCTTGTCATTATGGAAAGTAGTTCGTTGTTGAGATTTTGTTACTCCATTGGATGGTAGCGATGTCCTTAAGGAAGGTAGTTCATTGTTAGGATTTTGTTACTCCATTGGATGGTAGCCTTGTCATACGGAAGGTTGTTCGTTAGTGGGATTTTGTTACTCTAATGGATGGTAGCCTTGTCATTACGGAAGCTAGTTCGTTGTTTAGATTTTGTTACTCCATTGGATGGTAGCTTTGTCATTATGGAAGGTAAATCGTTGTTCACATTTTGTTACTCCAATGGATGGTAGCGGTGTCCTTAAGGAAGGTAGTTCGTTGTTGATATTTTGTTACTCTAATGGACGGTAGCCTTGTCATTATGGAAGGTAGTTAGTTGTTGGGATTTTATTACTCAAATGGATGGTAGCCTTGCCATTATGGAAGGTAGTTCGTTGTTGAGATTTTGTTACTGCAATGGATGGTAGCCTTGTCATTATGGAAAGTAGTTCGTTGTTGAGATTTTGTTACTCCATTGGATGGTAGCCTTGTCATTATGGAAGTTAAATTGTTGTTGAGATTTTGTTACTCCAATGGATGGTACCGTTGTCATTACGAAAGGTAGTTCGTTGTTGAGATTTTGTTAGTCTAATGGGTGTTAGCCTTGTTATTAGGGAAGGTAGTTCATTGTTGGGATTTTGTTACTCTAATGGATGGTAGCCTTGTCATTACGGAAGGTAGTTCGTTATTGAGATTTTGTTACTCTAATTGATGGTAGCCTTGTCATTATGGAAGGTAAATCGTTGTTCACATTTTGTTACTCCAATGGATGGTAGCGGTGTCCTTAATGAAGGTAGTTCGTGATTGATATTTTGTTACTCTAATGGATGGTAGCCTTGTCATTATGGAAGGTATTTCGTTGTTGGGATTTTATTATTCAAATGGATGGTAGCCTTTTCATTATGGAAGGTAGTTCGTTGTTTAGATTTTGTTACTGCAATGGATGGTAGCATTGTCATTATGGAAAGTAGTTCGTTGTTGAGATTTTGTTACTCCATTGGATGGTAGCCTTGTCATTATGGAAGTTAAATTGTTGTTGAGATTTTCTTACTCCAATGGATGGTACCGTTGTCATTACGAAAGGTAGTTCGTTGTTGAGATTTTATTACTCTAATGGGTGTTAGCCTTGTTATTAGGGAAGGTAGTTCATTGTTGGGATTTTGTTACTCTAATGGATGGTAGCCTTGTCATTACGGAAGGTAGTTCGTTATTGAGATTTTGTTACTCTAATGGATGGTAGCCTTGTCAATACGGAAGGTAGTTCATTGTTGAGATTTTTTTACTCCATTGGATGGTAGCCTTGTCATTACGGAAGGTAGCTCGTTAGTGGGATTTTGTTACTCTAATGGATGGTAGCCTTGTCATTACGGAAGCTTGTTCGTTGTTTAGATTTTGTTACTCCATTGGATGGTAGTCTTTTCATTATGGAAGGTAAATCGTTGTTGACATTTCGTTACTCCAATGGATGGTAGCGGCGTCCTTAAGGAAGGTAGTTCGTTGTTGAGATTTTGTTACTCTAATGGACGGTAGCCTTGTTTATGGAAGGTAGTTTGTTGTTGGGATTTTGTTACTCAAATGGATGGTATCCTTGTCATATAGAAAGGTAGTTCGTTGTTGAGATTCTGTTACTGCAATGGATGGTAGTCTTGTCATTATGGAAAGTAGTTCATTGTTGAGATTTTGTTACTCCATTGGATGGTAGCCTTGTCATTATGGAAGGTAAATTGTTGTTGAGATTTTGTTAATCCAAAGGATGGTACCGTTGTAATTACGAAAGGTAGTTCGTTTTTGAGATTTTGTTACTCTAATGGGTGGTAGCCTTGTTATTACGGAAGGTAGTTCATTGTTGGGATTTTGTTACTCTAATGAATGGTAACCCTGTCATTATGGAAGGTAGTTCGTTGTTGAGATTTTGTTACTCCATTGGATGGTAGCCTTGTCATTATGGAAGGTAAATCGTTGTTGTCATTTTGTTACTCCAATGGATGGTAGCGATGTCCTTAAGGAAGGTAGTTCATTGTTAGGATTTTGTTACTCCATTGGATGGTAGCCTTGTCATACGGAAGGTTGTTCGTTAGTGGGATTTTGTTACTCTAATGGATGGTAGCCTTGTCATTACGGAAGCTAGTTCGTTGTTTAGATTTTGTTACTCCATTGGATGGTAGCCTTGTCATTATGGAAGGTAAATCGTTGTTCACATTTTGTTACTCCAATGGATGGTAGCCGTGTCTTTAAGGAAGGTAGTTCGTTGTTGATATTTTGTTACTCTAATGGACGGTAGCCTTGTCATTATGGAAGGTAATTCGTTGTTGGGATTTTATTACTCAAATGGATGGTAGCCTTGTCATTATGGAAGGTAGTTCGTTGTTGAGATTTTGTTACTGCAATGGATGGTAGCCTTGTCATTATGGAAAGTAGTTCGTTGTTGAGATTTTGTTACTCCATTGGATGGTAGCCTTGTCATTATGGAAGTTGAATTGTTGTTGAGATTTTGTTACTCCAATGGATGGTACTGTTGTCATTACGAAAGGTAGTTCGTTGTTGAGATTTTGTTACTCTAATGGGTGTTAGCCTTGTTATTAGGGAAGGTAGTTCATTGTTGGGATTTTGTTACTCTAATGGATGGTAGCCTTGTCATTACGGAAGGTAGTTCGTTAGTGGGATTTTGTTACTCTAATGGATGGTAGCTTTGTCATTACGGAAGCTAGTTCGTTGTTTAGATTTTGTTACTCCATTGGATGGTAGCCTTGTCATTATGGAAGGTAAATCGTTGTTGACATTTTGTTACTCCAATGGATGGTAGCGGTGTCCTTAAGGAATGTAGTTTGTTATTGAGATTTTGTTACACAAATGGATGGTAGCCTTGTCATTATGGAAGGTAGTTCGTTATTGGGATTTTGTTACACAAATGGATGGTAGCCTTGTCATAATGGAAGGTAGTTTGTTGTTGAGATTTTGTTACTGCAATGGATGGTAGCCTTGTCATTATGGAAAGTAATTCGTTGTTGATATTTTGTTACTCCATTGGATGGTAGCCATGTCATTATGTAAGGTAAATTATTGTTGAGATTTTGTTACTCCAATGGATGGTGCCGTTGTCATTACGAAAGGTAGTTCGTTGTTGAGATTTTGTTACTCTAATGGGTGGTAGCCTTGTTATTAGGGAAGGTAGTTCATTGTTGGGATTTTGTTACTCTAATGGATGGTAGCCTTGTCATTATGGAAGGTAGTTCGTTGTTGAGATTTTGTCACTCTAATGGATGGTAGCCTTGTCATTACGGAAGGTAGTTCATTGTTGAGATTTTGTTACTCCATTGGATGGTAGCCTTGTCATTATGGAAGGTAAATCGTTGTTGTCATTTTTTCACTCTAATGGATGGTAGCCTTGTCATTACGGAAGGTAGTTCATTGTTGAGATTTTGTTACTCCATTGGATGGTAGCCTTGTCATTACGGAAGGTAGTTCGTTAGTGGGATTTTGTTACTCTAATGGATGGTAGCCTTGTCATTACGGAAGCTAGTTCATTGTTTAGATTTTGTTACTCCATTGGATGGTAGTCTTGTCATTATGGAAGGTAAATCGTTGTTGACATTTTGTTACTCCAATGGATGGTAGCGGTGACCTTAAGGAAGGTAGTTCATTGTTGAGATTTTGTTACTCTAATGGATGGTAGCCTTGTCATTATGGTAGGTAGTTCGTTGTTGGGATTTTGTTACTCAAATGGATGGTAGCCTTGTCATATTGGAAGGTAGTTTGTTGTTGAGATTTTGTTACTACAATGGATGGTAGCCTTGTCATTATGGAAAGTAGTTCATTGTTGAGATTTTGTTACTCCATTGGATGGTAGCCTTGTCATTATGGAAGGTAACTTGTTGTTGAGATTTTGTTAGTCCAATGGATTATACCATTGTCATTACGAAAGGTAGTTCGTTGTTGAGATTTTGTTACTCTAATGGGTTGTAGCCTTGTTATTAGGGAAGGTAGTTCATTGTTGGGATTTTGTTACTCTAATGAATGGTATCCTTGTCATTATGGAAGGTAGTTCGTTATTGAGATTTTGTTACTCTAATGGATGGTAGCCTTGTCATTACGGAAGGTAGTTCATTGTTGAGATTTTGTTACTCCATTGGATGGTAGCCTTGTCATTACGGAAGGTAGTTCGTTAGTGGGATTTTGTTACTCTAATGGATGGTAGCCTTGTCATTACGGAAGCTAGTTCGTTGTTTAGATTTTGTTACTCCATTGGATGGTAGTCTTGTCATTATGGAAGGTAAATCGTTGTTGACATTTTGTTACTCCAATGGATGGTAGCGGTGTCCTTAAGGAAGGTAGTTCGTTGTTGAGATTTTGTTACTCTAATGGATGGTAGCCTTGTCATTATGGAAGGTAGTTCGTTGTTGGGATTTTGTTACTCAAATGGATGGTAGCCTTGTCATATTGGAAGGTAGTTTGTTGTTGAGATTTTGTTACTGCAATGGATGGTAGCCTTGTCATTATGGAAAGTAGTTCATTGTTGAGATTTTGTTACTCCATTGGATGGTAGCCTTGTCATTATGGAAGATAACTTGTTGTTGAGATTTTGTTAGTCCAATAGATTGTACCGTTGTCATTACGAAAGGTAGTTCGTTGTTGAGATTTTGTTACTCTAATGGGTGGTATCCTTGTTATTAGGGAATATAGTTCATCGTTGGGATGTTGTTACTCTAATGAATGGTAGCCTTGTCATTATGGAAGGTAGTTTGTTATTGAGATTTTGTTACTCTAATGGATGGTAGCCTTGTCATTACGGAAGGTAGTTCATTGTTGAGATTTTGTTACTCCATTGGATGGTAGCCTTGTCATTACAAAAGGTAGTTCATTAGTGGGATTTGTTACTCTAATGGATGGTAGCCTTGTCATTACGGAAGCTAGTTCGTTGTTTAGATTTTGTTACTCCATTGGATGGTAGTCTTGTCATTATGGAAGGTAAATCGTTGTTGACATTTTGTTACTTCAATGGATGGTAGCGGTGTCCTTAAGGAAGGTAGTTCGTTGTTGAGATTTTGTTACTCTAATGGAAGGTAGCCTTGTCATTATGGAAGGTAGTTTGTTGTTGGGATTTTGTTACTCAAATGGATGGTAGCCTTGTCATATTGGAAGGTAGTTTGTTGTTGAGATTTTGTTACTGCAATGGATGGTAGCCTTGTCATTATGGAAAGTAGTTCATTGTTGAGATTTTGTTACTCCATTGGATGGTAGCCTTGTCATTATGGAAGGTAAATCGTTGTTGTCATTTTGTTACTCCAATGGATGGTAGCGATGTCCTTAAGGAAGGTAGTTCGTTGTTAGGATTTTGTTACTCCATTGGATGGTAGCCTTGTCATTACGGAAGGTAGTTCGTTAGTGGGATTTTGTTAGTCTAATAGATGGTAGCCTTGTCATTACGGAAGCTAGTTCGTTGTTTAGATTTTGTTACTCCATTGGATGGTAGTCTTGTCATTATGGAAGGTAAATCGTTGTTGACATTTTGTTACTCCAATGGATGGTAGCGGTGTCCTTAAGGAAGGTAGTTCGTTGTTGAGATTTTGTTACTCTAATGGATGGTAGCCTTGTCATTATGGAAGGTAGTTCGTTGTTGGGATTTTGTTACTCAAATGGATGGTAGCCTTGTCATATTGGAAGGTAGTTTGTTGTTGAGATTTTGTTACTGCAATGGATGGTAGCCTTGTCATTATGGAAAGTAGTTCATTGTTGAGATTTTGTTACTCCATTGGATGGTAGCCTTGTCATTATGGAAGATAACTTGTTGTTGAGATTTTGTTAGTCCAATAGATTGTACCGTTGTCATTACGAAAGGTAGTTCGTTGTTGAGATTTTGTTACTCTAATGGGTGGTATCCTTGTTATTAGGGAATATAGTTCATCGTTGGGATGTTGTTACTCTAATGAATGGTAGCCTTGTCATTATGGAAGGTAGTTTGTTATTGAGATTTTGTTACTCTAATGGATTGTAGCCTTGTCATTACGGAAGGTAGTTCATTGTTGAGATTTTGTTACTCCATTGGATGGTAGCCTTGTCATTACAAAAGGTAGTTCATTAGTGGGATTTGTTACTCTAATGGATGGTAGCCTTGTCATTACGGAAGCTAGTTCGTTGTTTAGATTTTGTTACTCCATTGGATGGTAGTCTTGTCATTATGGAAGGTAAATCGTTGTTGACATTTTGTTACTTCAATGGATGGTAGCGGTGTCCTTAAGGAAGGTAGTTCGTTGTTGAGATTTTGTTACTCTAATGGAAGGTAGCCTTGTCATTATGGAAGGTAGTTTGTTGTTGGGATTTTGTTACTCAAATGGATGGTAGCCTTGTCATATTGGAAGGTAGTTTGTTGTTGAGATTTTGTTACTGCAATGGATGGTAGCCTTGTCATTATGGAAAGTAGTTCATTGTTGAGATTTTGTTACTCCATTGGATGGTAGCCTTGTCATTATGGAAGGTAAATCGTTGTTGTCATTTTGTTACTCCAATGGATGGTAGCGATGTCCTTAAGGAAGGTAGTTCGTTGTTAGGATTTTGTTACTCCATTGGATGGTAGCCTTGTCATTACGGAAGGTAGTTCGTTAGTGGGATTTTGTTAGTCTAATAGATGGTAGCCTTGTCATTACGGAAGCTAGTTCGTTGTTTAGATTTTGTTACTCCATTGGATGGTAGTCTTGTCTTTATGGAAGGTAAATCGTTGTTGAGATTTTGTTATTCCAATGGATGCTGCCGTTGTCATTACGAAAGGTAGTTCGTTGTTGAGACTTTGTTACTCTAATGGGTGGTAGCCTTGTTATTAGGGAAGGTAGTTCATTGTTTGGATTTTGTTACTCTAATGGATGGTAGCCTTGTCATTATGGAAGGTAGTTCGTTGTTGAGATTTTGTCACTCTAATGGATGGTAGCCTTGTCATTATGGAAGGTAGTTCATTGTTGAGATTTTGTTACTCCATTGAATGGTAGCCTTGTCATTATGGAAGGTAAATCGTTGTTGTCATTTTGTTACTCCAATGGATGGTAGCGATGTCCTTAAGGAAGGTAGTTCGTTGTTAGGATTTTGTTACTCCATTGGATGGTAGCCTTGTCATTACGGAAGGTAGTTCGTTAGTGGGATTTTGTTAGTCTAATAGATGGTAGCCTTGTCATTACGGAAGCTAGTTCGTTGTTTAGATTTTGTTACTCCATTGGATGGTAGTCTTGTCTTTATGGAAGGTAAATCGTTGTTGACATTTTGTTACTCCAATGGATGGTAGCGGTGTCCTTAAGGAAGGTAGTTCGTTGTTGATATTTTGTTACTCTAATGGACGGTAGCCTTGTCATTATGGAAGGTAGTTCGTTGTTGGGATTTTATTACTCAAATGGATGGTAGCCTTGTCATTATGGAAGGTAGTTCGTTGTTGAGATTTTGTTACTGCAATGGATGGTAGCCTTGTCATTATGGAAAGTAGTTCGTTGTTGAGATTTTGTTACTCCATTGGATGGTAGCCTTGTCATTATGGAAGTTAAATTGTTGTTGGGATTTTGTTACTCCAATGGATGGTACCGTTGTCATTACGAAAGGTAGTTCGTTGTTGAGATTTTGTTACTCTAATGGGTGGTAGCCTTGTTATTAGGGAAGGTAGTTCATTGTTGGGATTTTGTTATTCTAATGAATTGTAGCCTTGTCATTATGGAAGGTAGTTCGTTATTGAGATTTTGTTACTCTAATGGATGGTAGCCTTGTCATTACGGAAGGTAGTTTGTTGTTGAGATTTTGTTACTCCATTTGATGGTAGCCTTGTCATTATGGAAGGTAAATCGTTGTTGTCATTTTGTTACTCCAATGGATGGTAGCGATGTCCTTAAGGAAGGTAGTTCGTTGTTAGGATTTTGTTACTCCATTGGATGGTAGCCTTGTCATATGGAAGGTTGTTCGTTAGTGGGATTTTGTTACTCTAATGGATGGTAGCCTTGTCATTACGGAAGCTAGTTCGTTGTTTGGATTTTGTTACTCCATTGGATGGTAGCCTTGTCATTATGGAAGGTAAATCGTTGTTCACATTTTGTTACTCCAATGGATGGTAACAGTGTCCTTAAGGAAGGTAGTTCGTTGTTGATATTTTGTTACTCTAATGGACGGTAGCCTTGTCATTATGGAAGGTAGTTCGTTGTTGGGATTTTATTACTCAAATGGATGGTAGCCTTGTCATTATATAAGGTAATTCGTTGTTGAGATTTTGTTAATGCAATGGATGGTAGCCTTGTCATTATGGAAAGTAGTTCGTTGTTGAGATTTTGTTACTCCATTGGATGGTAGCCTTGTCATTATGGAAGTTAAATTTTTGTTGAGATTTTGTTACTCCAATGGATGGTACCATTGTCATTACGAAAGGTAGTTCGTTGTTGAGATTTTGTTACTCTAATCGGGGTTAGCCTTGTTATTAGGGAAGGTAGTTCATTGGTGGGATTTTGTTACTCTAATGGATGGTAGCCTTGTCATTACGGAAGCTAGTTCGTTGTTTAGATTTTGTTACTCCATTTGATGGTACCCTTGTCATTATGGAAGGTAAATCGTTGTTGACATTTTGTTACTTCAATGGATGCTAGCGGTGTCCTTAAGGAAGGTAGTTCGTTGTTGAGATTTTGCTACTCTAATGGACTGTAGCCTAGTCATTATGGAAGGTAGTTCGTTGTTGGGATTTTGTTACTCAAATGGATGGTAGCCTTGTCATTATGGAAGGTAGTTCGTTGTTGAGATTTTGTTACTGCAATGGATGGTAGCCTTGTCATTATGGAAAGTAGTTCGTTGTTGAGATTTTGTTACTCCATTGGATGGTAGCCTTGTCATTATAGAAGGTAAATTGTTGTTGAGATTTTGTTACTCCAATGGATGGTGCCGTTGTCATTACGATAGGTAGTTCGTTGTTTAGATTTTGTTACTCTAATGGGTGGTAGCCTTGTTATTAGGGAAGATAGTTCATTGTTGGGATTTTGTTACTCTAATGGATGGTAGCCTTGTCATTATGGAAGGTAGTTCGTTGTTGAGATTTTGTCACTCTAATGGATGGTAGCCTTGTCATTATGGAAGGTAGTTCATTGTTGAGATTTTGTTACTCCATTGAATGGTAGCCTTGTCATTATGGAAGGTAAATCGTTGTTGTCATTTTGTTACTTGGTAGCGATGTCCTTAAGGAAGGTAGTTCGTTGTTAGGATTTTGTTACTCCATTGGATGGTAGCCTTGTCATTACGGAAGGTAGTTCGTTAGTGGGATTTTGTTAGTCTAATGGATGGTAGCCTTGTCATTACGGAAGCTAGTTCGTTGTTTAGATTTTGTTACTCCATTGGATGGTAGTCTTGTCTTTATGGAAGGTAAATCGTTGTTGACATTTTGTTACTCCTATGGATGGTAGCGGTGTCCTTAAGGAAGGTAGTTCGTTGTTGAGATTTTGTTACTCTAATGGATGGTAGCCTTGTTATTATGGAAGGTAGTTCGTTGTTGGGATTTTGTTACTCAAATGGATGGTAGCCTTTTCATATTGGAAGGTAGTTCGTTTTTGAGATTTTGTTACTGCAATGGATGGTAGCCTTGTCATTATGGAAAGTAGTTCAATGTTGAGATTTTGTTACTCCATTGGATGGTAGCCTTGTCATTATGGAAGGTAACTTGATGTTGAGATTTTGTTAGTCCAATGGATGGTACCATTGTCATTACGAAAGGTAGTTTGTTGTTGAGATTTTGTTACTCTAATGGGTGGTAGCCTTGTTATTAGGGAAGGTAGTTCATTGTTGGGATTTTGTTACACTAATGAATTGTAGCCTTGTCATTATGGAAGGTAGTTCGTTATTGAGATTTTGTTACTCTAATGGATGGTAGCCTTGTCATTACGAAAGGTAGTTCGTTGTTGAGATTTTGTTACTCCATTGGATGGTAGCCTTGTCATTATGGAAGGTAAATCGTTGTTGTCATTTGGTTACTCCAATGGATGGTAGCGATGTCCTTAAGGACAGTAGTTCGTTGTTAGGATTTTGTTACTCCATTGGATGGTAGCCTTGTCAGTACGGAAGGTAGTTTGTTAGTGGGATTTTGTTACTCTAATGGATGGTAGTCTTGTCATTACGGAAGCTAGTTCGTTGTTTATATTTTGTTACTCCATTGGATGGTAGTCTTGTCATTATGGAAGGTAAATCGTTGTTGACATTTTGTTACTCCAATGGATGGTAGCGGTGTCCTTAAGGAAGGTAGTTCGTTGTTGAGATTTTGTTACTCTAATGGATGGTAGCCTTGTTATTATGGAAGGTAGTTCGTTGTTGGGATTTTGTTACTCAAATGGATGGTAGCCTTGTCATATTGGAAGGTAGTTCGTTGTTGAGATTTTGTTACTGCAATGGATGGTAGCCTTGTCATTATGGAAAGTAGTTCATTGTTGAGATTTTGTTACTCCATTGGATGGTAGCCTTGTCATTATGGAAAGTAACTTGTTGTTGAGATTTTGTTAGTCCAATGGATGGTACCGTTGTCATTACGAAAGGTAGTTCGTTGTTGAGATTTTGTTACTCTAATGGGTGGTAGCCTTGTTATTAGGGAAGGTAGTTCATTGTTGGGATTTTGTTACTCTAATGAATGGTAGCCTTGTCATTATGGAAGGTAGTTCGTTATTGAGATTTTGTTACTCTAAGGGATGGTAGCCTTGTCATTACGGAAGGTAGTTCGTTATTGTGATTTTGTTACTCCATTGGATAGTAGCCTTGTCATTATGGAAGGTAAATCGTTGTTGTCATTTTGTTACTCCAATGGATGGTAGCGATGTCCTTAAGGAAGGTAGTTCATTGTTCGGATTTTATTACTCCATTGGATGGTATCCTTGTCATTACGGAAGGTAGTTCGTTAGTGGGATTTTGTTACTCTAATGGATGGTAGCCTTGTCATTACGGAAGCTATTTCGTTGTTTAGATTTTTTTACTCCATTGGATGGTAGCCTTGTCATTATGGAAGGTAAATCGTTGTTGACATTTTGTTACTCCAATGGATGGTAGCGGTGTCCTTAAGGAAGGTAGTTCGTTGGTGAGATTTTGTTACTCTAATGGATGGTAGCCTTGTCATTATGGAAGGTAGTTCGTTGTTGGGATTTTATTACTCAATTGGATGGTAGCCTTGTCATTATGGAAGGTAGTTCGTTGTTGAGATTTTGTTACTGCAATGGATAGTAGCCTTGTCATTATTGAAATGAGTTCGTTGTTTAGATTTTATTACTCCATTGGATGGTGGCCATGTCATTATGGAAGGTAAATCGTTGTTGACATTTAGTTACTCCAATGGATGGTAGCGGTGTCCTTAAGGAAGGTAGTTCGTTGTTGAGATTTTGTTACTCTAATGGACGGTAGCCTTGTCATTATGGAAGGTAGTTCATTGTTGGGATTTTGTTACTCAAATGGATGGTAGCCTTGTCATTATGGAAGGTAGTTCGTTGTTGAGATTTTGTTACTGCAATGGATGGTAGCCTTGTCATTATGGAAAGTAGTTCGTTGTTGAGATTTTGTTACTCCATTGGATGGTAGCCTTGTCATTATGGAAGGTAAATTATTGTTCAGATTTTGTTACTCCAATGGATGGTGTCGTTGTCATTACGAAAGGTAGTTCATTGTTGGGATTTTGTTACTCTAATTAATGGTAGCCTTGTCATTATGGAAGGTAGTTCGTTATTGAGATTTTGTTACTCTATTGGATGGTAGCCTTGTCATTACGGAAGGTAGTTCATTGTTGAGATTTTGGTACTCCATTGGATGGTAGCCTTGTCATTATGGAAGGTAAATCGTTGTTGATATTTTGTTACTCCAATGGATGGTAGCGATGTCCTTAAGGAAGGTAGTTCTTTGTTAGGATTTTGTTACTCCATTGGATGGTAGCCTCGTCATTACGGAAGGTAGTTCGTTAGTGGGATTTTGTTACTCTAATGGATGGTAGCCTTGTCATTACGGAAGCTATTTCGTTGTTTAGATATTTTTACTCCATTGGAAGGTAGCCTTGTCATTATGGAAGGTAAATCATTGTTGACATTTTATTACTCCAATGGATGGTAGCGGTGTCCTTAAGGAAGGTAGTTTGTTGTTGAGATTTTGTTACTCTAATGGATGGTAGCCTTGTTATTATGGAAAATAGTTCGTTGTTGGGATTTTGTTACTCAAATGGATGGTAGTTCGTTGTTGAGATTTTGTTACTGCAATGGATGGTAGCCTTGTCATTATGGAAAGTAGTTCATTGTTGAGATTTTGTTAATCCATTGGATGGTAGCCTTGTCATTATGGAAGGTAACTTGTTGTTGAGATTTTGTTAGTCCAATGGATGGTACCGTTGTCATTACGAAAGGTAGTTTGTTGTTGAGATTTTGTTACTCTAATGGGTGGTAGCCTTGTTATTAGGGAAGGTAGTTCATTGTTGGGTTTTAATTACTCTAATTAATGGTAGCCTTGTCATTATGGAAGGTAGTTTGTTATTGAGATTTTGTTAATCTAATGGATGGTAGCGTTGTCATTACGGAAGGTAGTTCGTTATTGAGATTTTGTTACTCCATTGGATGGTAGCCTTGTCATTATGGAAGGTAAATCGTTGTTGACATTTTGTTACTCCAATGGATGGTAACGGTGTCCTTAAGGAAGGTAGTTCGTTGTTGAGATTTTGTTACTCTAATGGACGGTAGCCTTGTTATTATAGAAGGTAGTTCGTTGTTGGGATTTTTTTACTCAAATGGATGGTAGCCTTGTCATATTGGAAGGTAGTTCGTTGTTGAGATTTTGTTACTGCAATGGATGGTAGCCTTGTCATTATGGAAAGTAGTTCGTTGTTAAGATTTTGTTACTCCATTGGATGGTAGCCTTGTCATTACGGAAGCTATTTCGTTGTTTAGATTTTTTTACTCCATTGGATGGTAGCCTTGTCATTATGGAAGGTAAATCGTTGTTGACATTTTGTTACTCCAATGGATGGTAGCGGTGTCCTTAAGGAAGGTAGTTTGTTGTTGAGATTTTGATACTCTAATGGATGGTAGCCTTGTCATTATGGAAAGTAGTTCGTTGTTGGGATTTTATTACTCAAATGGATGGTAGCCTTGTCATTATGGAAGGTAGTTCGTTGTTGAGATTTTGTTACTACAATGGATGGTAGCCTTGTCATTATGGAATGTAGTTCGTTGTTGAGATTTTGTTACTCCATTGGATGGTAGCCTTGTCATTATGGAAGGTAAATTGTTGTTGAGATTTTGTTACTCCAAAGGATGGTGTCGTTGTCATTACGAAAGGTAGTTCATTGTTGAGATTTTGTTACTCTAATGGGTGGTAGCCTTGTTATTATGGAAGGTAGTTCATTGTTGGGATTTTGTTACTTTAATTGATGGTAGCCTTGTCATTATGGAAGGTAGTTCGTTGTTGAGATTTTGTTACTCTAATGGATGGTAGCCTTGTCATTACGGAAGGTAGTTCGTTGTTGAGATTTTGTTACTCCATTGGATGGTAGCCTTGTCATTATGGAAGGTAAATCGTTGTTGTCATTTTGTTACTCAAATGGATGGTAGCGATGTCCTTAAGGAAGGTAGTTCGTTGTTAGGATTTGGTTACTCCATTGGATGGTAGCCTTGTCATTACGGAAGGTAGTTCGTTAGTGGGATTTTGATACTCTAATGGATGGTAGCCTTGTCATTACAGAAGCTAGTTCGTTGTTTAGATTTTGTTACTCCATTGGATGGTAGTCTTGTCATTATGGAAGGTAAATCGTTGTTGACATTTTGTTACTCCAATGGATGGTAACGGTGTCCTTAAGGAAGGTAGTTCGTTGTTGAGATTTTGTTACTCTAATGGACGGTAGCCTTGTTATTATAGAAGGTAGTTCGTTGTTGGGATTTTTTTACTCAAATGGATGGTAGCCTTGTCATATTGGAAGGTAGTTCGTTGTTGAGATTTTGTTACTGCAATGGATGGTAGCCTTGTCATTATGGAAAGTAGTTCGTTGTTGAGATTTTGTTACTCCATTGGATGGTAGCCTTGTCATTATGGAAGGTAAATTGTTGTTGAGATTTTGTTACTCTAATGGGTGGTAGCCTTGTTATTAGGGAAGGTAGTTCATTGTTGGGATTTTGTTACTCTAATGAATGGTAGCCTTGTCATTATGAAAGGTAGTTCGTTATTAAGATTTTGTTACTCTAATGGATGGTAGCCTTGTCATTACGGAAGGTAGTTCGTTATTGAGATTTTGTTACTCCATTGGATGGTAGACTTGTCATTATGGAAGGTAAATCGTTGCTGACATTTTGTTACTCCAATGGATGGTAGCGATGTCCTTAAGGAAGGTAGTTCGTTGTTAGGGTTTTGTTACTCCATTGGATGGTATCCTTGTCATTACGGAAGGTAGTTCGTTAGTGGGATTTTGTTACTCAAATGGATGGTAGCCTTGTCATTATAGAAGGTAGTTCGTTGTTGAGATTTTGTTACTGCAATGGATGGTAGCCTTGTCATTACGGAAGGTAGTTCGTTGTTGAGATTTTGTTACTCCATTGGATGGTAGCCTTGTCATTATGGAAGGTAAATTGTTGTTGTCATTTTGTTACTCCAATGGATGGTAGCGATGTCCTTAAGGAAGGTAGTTCGTTGTTAGGATTTTGTTACTCCATTGGATGGTAGCCTTGTCATTATGGAAGGTAGTTCGTTAGTGGGATTTTGTTACTCTAATGGATGGTAGCCTTGTCATTACGGAAGCTATTTCATTGTTTAAATTTTTTTACTCTATTGGATGGTAGCCTTGTCATTATGGAAGGTAAATCGTTGTTGACATTTTGTTAATCCAATGGATGGTAGCGGTGTCCTTAAGGAAGGTAGTTCGTTGTTGAGAGTTTGTTACTCTAATGGACGTTAGCCTTGTCATTATGGAAGGTAGTTTGTTGTTGGGATTTTATTACTCAAATGGATGCTAGCCTAGTCATTATGGAAGGTAGTTTGTTGTTGAGATTTTGTTACTGCAATGGATGGTAGCCTTGTCATTATGGAAAGTAGTTTGTTATTGAGATTTTGTTACTCCAGTGGATGGTAGCCTTGTCATTATGGAAGGTAAATCGTTGTTGAGATTTTGTTACTCTAATGGGTGGTAGCCTTGTTATTAGGGATGCTAGTTCATGGTTGGGATTTTTTTACTCTAATGGATGGTAGCCTTGTCATTACGGAAGGTAGTTCATTAGTGGGATTTTGTTACTCTAATGGATGGTAGCTTTGTCATTATGGAAGCTAGTTTGTTGTTTAGATTTTGTTACTCCATTGGATGGTAGCCTTGTCATTATGGAAGGTAAATCGTTGTTGACATTTTGTTACTCCAATGGATGGTAGCGGTGTCCTTAAGGAAGGTAGTTCATTATTGAGATTTTGTTACTCTAATGGACGGTAGCCTTGTCATTATGGAAGGTAGTTCGTTGTTTGGATTTTGTTACTCAAATGGATGGTAGCCTTGTCATTATGGAAGGTAGTTCGTTCTTGAGATTTTATTACTGCAATGGATGGTAGCCTTGTCATTATGGAAAGTAGTTCGTTGTTGAGATTTTGTTACTCCATTGGATGGTAGCCTTGTCATTATGGAAGGTAAATCGTTGTGGACATTTTGTTACTCCAATGGATGGTAGGGGTGTCCTTAAGGAAAGTAGTTCGTTGTTGAGATTTTGTTACTCTAATGGACGGTAGCCTTGTCATTATGGAAGGTTGTTTGTTGTTGGGATTTTGTTACTCAAATGGATGGTAGCCTTGTCATTATGGAAGGTAGTTCGTTGTTGAGATTTTGTTACTGCAATGGATGGTAGCCTTGTCATTATGGAAAGTAGTTCTTTGTTGAAATTTTGTTACTCGATTGGATGGTAGCCTTGTCATTATGGAAGGTAAATTGTTGTTGAGATTTTGTTACTCCAAAGGATGGTGCCGTTGTCATTACGAAAGGTAGTTCATTGTTGAGATTTTGTTACTCTAATGGGTGGTAGCCTTGTTATTAGGGAAGGTAGTTCATTGTTGGGATTTTGTTACTCTAATGAATGGTAGCCTTGTCATTATGGAAGGTAGTTCGTTATTAAGATTTTGTTACTCTAATGGATGGTAGCCTTGTCATTACGGAAGGTAGTTCGTTATTGAGATTTTGTTACTCCATTGGATGGTAGACTTGTCATTATGGAAGGTAAATCGTTGTTGAAATTTTGTTACTCCAATGGATGGTAGCGATGTCCTTAAGGAAGGTAGTTCGTTGTTAGGATTTTGTTACTCCATTGGATGGTATCCTTGTCATTACGGAAGGTAGTTCGTTAGTGGGATTTTGTTACTCAAATGGATGGTAGCCTTGTCATTATAGAAGGTAGTTCGTTGTTGAGATTTTGTTACTGCAATGGATGGTAGCCTTGTCATTACGGAAGGTAGTTCGTTGTTGAGATTTTGTTACTCCATTGGATGGTAGCCTTGTCATTATGGAAGGTAAATTGTTGTTGTCATTTTGTTACTCCAATGGATGGTAGCGATGTCCTTAAGGAAGGTAGTTCGTTGTTAGGATTTTGTTACTCCATTGGATGGTAGCCTTGTCATTATGGAAGGTAGTTCGTTAGTGGGATTTTGTTACTCTAATGGATGGTAGCCTTGTCATTACGGAAGCTATTTCGTTGTTTAAATTTTTTTACTCTATTGGATGGTAGCCTTGTCATTATGGAAGGTAAATCGTTGTTGACATTTTGTTAATCCAATGGATGGTAGCGGTGTCCTTAAGGAAGGTAGTTCGTTGTTGAGAGTTTGTTACTCTAATGGACGTTAGCCTTGTCATTATGGAAGGTAGTTTGTTGTTGGGATTTTATTACTCAAATGGATGGTAGCCTAGTCATTATGGAAGGTAGTTTGTTGTTGAGATTTTGTTACTGCAATGGATGGTAGCCTTGTCATTATGGAAAGTAGTTTGTTGTTGAGATTTTGTTACTCCATTGGATGGTAGCCTTGTCATTATGGAAGGTAAATCGTTGTTGAGATTTTGTTACTCTAATGGGTGGTAGCCTTGTTATTAGGGATGCTAGTTCATTGTTGGGATTTTTTTACTCTATTGGATGGTAGCCTTGTCATTACGGAAGGTAGTTCATTAGTGGGATTTTGTTACTCTAATGGATGGTAGCTTTGTCATTATGGAAGCTAGTTTGTTGTTTAGATTTTGTTACTCCATTGGATGGTAGCCTTGTCATTATGGAAGGTAAATCGTTGTTGACATTTTGTTACTCCAATGGATGGTAGCGGTGTCCTTAAGGAAGGTAGTTCGTTGTTGAGATTTTGTTACTCTAATGGACGGTAGCCTTGTCATTATGGAAGGTAGATCGTTGTTTAGATTTTGTTACTCAAATGGATGGTAGCCTTGTCATTATGGAAGGTAGTTCGTTGTTGAGATTTTATTACTGCAATGGATGGTAGCCTTGTCATTATGGAAAGTAGTTCGTTGTTGAGATTTTGTTACTCCATTGGATGGTAGCCTTGTCATTATGGAAGGTAAATCGTTGTGGACATTTTGTTACTCCAATGGATGGTAGGGGTGGCCTTAAGGAAAGTAGTTCGTTGTTGAGATTTTGTTACTCTAATGGACGGTAGCCTTGTCATTATGGAAGGTTGTTCGTTGATGGGATTTTGTTACTCAAATGGATGGTAGCCTTGTCATTATGGAAGGTAGTTCGTTGTTGAGATTTTGTTACTGCAATGGATGGTAGCCTTGTCATTATGGAAAGTAGTTCTTTGTTGAGATTTTGTTACTCGATTGGATGGTAGCCTTGTCATTATGGAAGGTAAATTGTTGTTGAGATTTTGTTACTCCAAAGGATGGTGCCGTTGTCATTACGAAAGGTAGTTCATTGTTGAGATTTTGTTACTCTAATGGGTGGTAGCCTTGTTATTAGGGAAGGTAGTTCATTGTTGGGATTTTGTTACTCTAATGAATGGTAGCCTTGTCATTATGGAAGGTAGTTCGTTATTAAGATTTTGTTACTCTAATGGATGGTAGCCTTGTCATTACGGAAGGTAGTTCGTTATTGAGATTTTGTTACTCCATTGGATGGTAGACTTGTCATTATGGAAGGTAAATCGTTGTTGACATTTTGTTACTCCAATGGATGGTAGCGATGTCCTTAAGGAAGGTAGTTCGTTGTTACGATTTTGTTACTCCATTGGATGGTATCCTTGTCATTACGGAAGGTAGTTCGTTAGTGGGATTTTGTTACTCAAATGGATGGTAGCCTTGTCATTATAGAAGGTAGTTCGTTGTTGAGATTTTGTTACTGCAATGGATGGTAGCCTTGTCATTACGGAAGGTAGTTCGTTGTTGAGATTTTGTTACTCCATTGGATGGTAGCCTTTTCATTATGGAAGGTAAATTGTTGTTGTCATTTTGTTACTCCAATGGATGGTAGCGATGTCCTTAAGGAAGGTAGTTCGTTGTTAGGATTTTGTTACTCCATTGGATGGTAGCCTTGTCATTATGGAAGGTAGTTCGTTAGTGGGATTTTGTTACTCTAATGGATGGTAGCCTTGTCATTACGGAAGCTATTTCGTTGTTTAAATTTTTTTACTCTATTGGATGGTAGCCTTGTCATTATGGAAGGTAAATCGTTGTTGACATTTTGTTAATCCAATGGATGGTAGCGGTGTCCTTAAGGAAGGTAGTTCGTTGTTGAGAGTTTCTTACTCTAATGGACGTTAGCCTTGTCATTATGGAAGGTAGTTTGTTGTTGGGATTTTATTACTCAAATGGATGGTAGCCTAGTCATTATGGAAGGTAGTTTGTTGTTGAGATTTTGTTACTGCAATGGACGGTAGCCTTGTCATTATGGAAAGTAGTTTGTTGTTGAGATTTTGTTACTCCATTGGATGGTAGCCTTGTCATTATGGAAGGTAAATCGTTGTTGAGATTTTGTTACTCTAATGGGTGGTAGCCTTGTTATTAGGGATGCTAGTTCATTGTTGGGATTTTTTTACTCTAATGGATGGTAGCCTTGTCAATACGGAAGGTAGTTCATTAGTGGGATTTTGTTAATCTAATGGATGGTAGCTTTGTCATTATGAAAGCTAGTTTGTTGTTTAGATTTTGTTACTCCATTGGATGGTAGCCTTGTCATTATGGAAGGTAAATCGTTGTTGACATTTTGTTACTCCAATGGATGGTAGCGGTGTCCTTAAGGAAGGTAGTTCGTTGTTGAGATTTTGTTACTCTAATGGACGGTAGCCTTGTCATTATGGAAGGTAGTTCGTTGTTTGGATTTTGTTACTCAAATGGATGGTAGCCTTGTCATTATGGAAGGTAGTTCGTTGTTGAGATTTTATTACTGCAATGGATGGTAGCCTTGTCATTATGGAAAGTAGTTCGTTGTTGAGATTTTGTTACTCCATTGGATGGTAGCCTTGTCATTATGGAAGGTAAATCGTTGTGGACATTTTGTTACTCCAATGGATGGTAGGGGTGTCCTTAAGGAAAGTAGTTCGTTGTTGAGATTTTGTTACTCTAATGGACGGTAGCCTTGTCATTATGGAAGGTTGTTCGTTGTTGGGATTTTGTTACTCAAATGGATGGAAGCCTTGTCATTATGGAAGGTAGTTCGTTGTTGAGATTTTGTTACTGCAATGGATGGTAGCCTTGTCAATATGGAAAGTAGTTCTTTGTTGAGATTTTGTTACTCGATTGGATGGTAGCCTTGTCATTATGGAAGGTAAATTGTTGTTGAGATTTTGTTAGTCCAAAGGATGGTGCCGTTGTCATTACGAAAGGTAGTTCATTGTTGAGATTTTGTTACTCTAATGGGTGGTAGCCTTGTTATTAGGGAAGGTAGTTCATTGTTGGGATTTTGTTACTCTAATGAATGGTAGCCTTGTCATTATGGAAGGTAGTTCGTTATTAAGATTTTGTTACTCTAATGGATGGTAGCCTTGTCATTATGGAAGGTAGTTCGTTATTGAGATTGTGTTACTCCATTGGATGGTAGACTTGTCATTATGGAAGGTAAATCGTTGTTGACATTTTGTTACTCCAATGGATGGTAGCGATGTCCTTAAGGAAGGTAGTTCGTTGTTAGGATTTTGTTACTCCATTGGATGGTATCCTTGTCATTACGTAAGGTAGTTCGTTAGTGGGATTTTGTTACTCAAATGGATGGTAGCCTTGTCATTATAGAAGGTAGTTCGTTGTTGAGATTTTGTTACTGCAATGGATGGTAGCCTTGTCATTACAGAAGGTAGTTCGTTGTTGAGATTTTGTTACTCCATTGGATGGTAGCCTTGTCATTATGGAAGGTAAATTGTTGTTGTCATTTTGTTACTCCAATGGATGGTAGCGATGTCCTTAAGGAAGGTAGTTCGTTGTTAGGATTTTGTTACTCCATTTGATGGTAGCCTTGTCATTATGGAAGGTAGTTCGTTAGTGGGATTTTGTTACTCTAATGGATGGTAGCCTTGTCATTACGGAAGCTATTTCGTTGTTTAAATTTTTTTACTCTATTGGATGGTAGCCTTGTCATTATGGAAGGTAAATCGTTGTTGACATTTTGTTAATCCAATGGATGGTAGCGGTGTCCTTAAGGAAGGTAGTTCGTTGTTGAGAGTTTGTTACTCTAATGGACGTTAGCCTTGTCATTATGGAAGGTAGTTTGTTGTTGGGATTTTATTACTCAAATGGATGGTAGCCTAGTCATTATGGAAGGTAGTTTGTTGTTGAGATTTTGTTACTGCAATGGATGGTAGCCTTGTCATTATGGAAAGTAGTTTGTTGTTGAGATTTTGTTACTCCATTGGATGGTAGCCTTGTCATTATGGAAGGTAAATCGTTGTTGAGATTTTGTTACTCTAATGGGTGGTAGCCTTGTTATTAGGGATGCTAGTTCATTGTTGGGATTTTTTTACTCTAATGGATGGTAGCCTTGTCATTACGGAAGGTAGTTCATTAGTGGGATTTTGTTACTCTAATGGATTGTAGCTTTGTCATTATGGAAGCTAGTTTGTTGTTTAGATTTTGTTACTCCATTGGATGGTAGCCTTGTCATTATGGAAGGTAAATCGTTGTTGACATTTTGTTACTCCAATGGATGGTAGCGGTGTCCTTAAGGAAGGTAGTTCGTTGTTGAGATTTTGTTACTCTAATGGACGGTAGCCTTGTCATTATGGAAGGTAGTTCGTTGTTTGGATTTTGTTACTCAAATGGATGGTAGCCTTGTCATTATGGAAGGTAGTTCGTTGTTGAGATTTTATTACTGCAATGGATGGTAGCCTTGTCATTATGGAAAGTAGTTCGTTGTTGAGATTTTGTTACTCCATTGGATGGTAGCCTTGTCATTATGGAAGGTAAATCGTTGTGGACATTTTGTTTCTCCAATGGATGGTAGGGGTGTCCTTAAGGAAAGTAGTTCGTTGTTGAGATTTTGTTACTCTAATGGACGGTAGCCTTGTCATTATGGAAGGTTGTTCGTTGTTGGGATTTTGTTACTCAAATGGATGGTAGCCTTGTCATTATGGAAGGTAGTTCGTTGTTGAGATTTTGTTACTGCAATGGATGGTAGCCTTGTCATTATGGAAAGTAGTTCGTTGTTGAGATTTTGTTACTCGATTGGATGGTAGCCTTGTCATTATGGAAGGTAAATTGTTGTTGAGATTTTGTTACTCCAAAGGATGGTGCCGTTGTCATTACGAAAGGTAGTTCATTGTTGAGATTTTGTTACTCTAATGGGTGGTAGCCTTGTTATTAGGGAAGGTAGTTCATTGTTGGGATTTTGTTACTCTAATGAATGGTAGCCTTGTCATTAAGGAAGGTAGTTCGTTATTAAGATTTTGTTACTCTAATGGATGGTAGCCTTGTCATTACGGAAGGTAGTTCGTTATTGAGATTTTGTTACTCCATTGGATGGTAGACTTGTCATTATGGAAGGTAAATCGTTGTTGACATTTTGTTACTCCAATGGATGGTAGCGATGTCCTTAAGGAAGGTAGTTCGTTGTAAGGATTTTGTTACTCCATTGGATGGTATCCTTGTCATTACGGAAGGTAGTTCGTTAGTGGGATTTTGTTACTCAAATAGATGGTAGCCTTGTCATTATAGAAGGTAGTTCGTTGTTGAGATTTTGTTACTGCAATGGATGGTAGCCTTGTCATTACGGAAGGTAGTTCGTTGTTGAGATTTTGTTACTCCATTGGATGGTAGCCTAGTCATTATGGAAGGTAAATTGTTGTTGTCATTTTGTTACTCCAATGGATGGTAGCGATGTCCTTAAGGAAGGTAGTTCGTTGTTAGGATTTTGTTACTCCATTGGATGGTAGCCTTGTCATTATGGAAGGTAGTTCGTTAGTGGGATTTTGTTACTCTAATCGATGGTAGCCTTGTCATTACGGAAGCTATTTCGTTGTTTAAATTTTTTTACTCTATTGGATGGTAGCCTTGTCATTATGGAAGGTAAATCGTTGTTGACATTTTGTTAATCCAATGGATGGTAGCGGTGTCCTTAAGAAAGGTAGTTCGTTGTTGAGAGTTTGTTACTCTAATGGACGTTAGCCTTGTCATTATGGAAGGTAGTTTGTTGTTGGGATTTTATTACTCAAATGGATGGTAGCCTAGTCATTATGGAAGGTAGTTTGTTGTTGAGATTTTGTTACTGCAATGGATGGTAGCCTTGTCATTATGGAAAGTAGTTTGTTGTTGAGATTTTGTTACTCCATTGGATGGTAGCCTTGTCATTATGGAAGGTAAATCGTTGTTGAGATTTTGTTACTCTAATGGGTGGTAGCCTTATTATTAGGGATGCTAGTTCATTGTTGGGATTTTTTTACTCTAATGGATGGTAGCCTTGTCATTACGGAAGGTAGTTCATTAGTGGGATTTTGTTACTCTAATGGATGGTAGCTTTGTCATTATGGAAGCTAGTTTGTTGTTTAGATTTTGTTACTCCATTGGATGGTAGCCTTGTCATTATGGAAGGTAAATCGTTGTCGACATTTTGTTACTCCAATGGATGGTAGCGGTGTCCTTAAGGAAGGTAGTTCGTTGTTGAGATTTTGTTACTTTAATGGACGGTAGCCTTGTCATTATGGAAGGTAGTTCGTTGTTTGGATTTTGTTACTCAAATGGATGGTAGCCTTGTCATTATGGAAGGTAGTTCGTTGTTGAGATTTTATTACTGCAATGGATGGTAGCCTTGTCATTATGGAAAGTAGTTCGTTGTTGAGATTTTGTTACTCCATTGGATGGTAGCCTTGTCATTATGGAAGGTAAATCGTTGTGGACATTTTGTTACTCCAATGGATGGTAGGGGTGTCCTTAAGGAAAGTAGTTCGTTGTTGAGATTTTGTTACTCTAATGGACGGTAGCCTTGTCATTATGGAAGGTTGTTCGTTTTTGGGATTTTGTTACTCAAATGGATGGTAGCCTTGTCATTATGGAAGGTAGTTTGTTCTTGAGATTTTGTTAATGCAATGGATGATAGCCTTGTCATTATGGAAAGTAGTTCGTTGTTGAGATTTTGTTACTCGATTGGATGGTAGCCTTGTCATTATGGAAGGCATATTGTTGTTGAGATTTTGTTACTCCGAAGGATGGTGCCGTTGTCATTACGAAAGGTAGTTCGTTGTTGAGATTTTGTTACTCTAATGGGTGGTAGCCTTGTTATTAGGGAAGGTAGTTCATTGTTGGGATTTTGTTACTCTAATGAATGTTAGCCTTGTCATTATGGAAGGTAGTTCGTTATTAAGATTTTGTTACTCTAATGGATGGGAGCCTTGTCATTACGGAAGGTGGTTCATTATTGAGATTTTTTTACTCCATTGGATGGTCAACTTGTCATTATGGAAGGTAAATCATTGTTGACATTTTGTTACTCCAATGGATGGTAGCGATGTCCTTAAGGAAGGTAGTTCGTTGTTTGGATTTTGTTACTCCATTGGATGGTATCCTTGTCATTACGGAAGGTAGTTCGTTAGTGGGATTTTGTTACTCAAATGGATGGTAGCCTTGTCATTATAGAAGGTAGTTCGTTGTTGAGATTTTGTTACTGCAATGGATGGTAGCCTTGTCATTACGGAAGGTAGTTCGTTGTTGAGATTTTGTTACTCCATTGGATGGTAGCCTTGTCATTATGGAAGGTAAATTGTTGTTGTCATTTTGTTACTCCAATGGATGGTAGCGATTTCCTTAAGGAAGGTAGTTCGTTGTTAGGATTTTGTTACTCCATTGGATGGTAGCCTTGTCATTACGGAAGGTAGTTCGTTAGTGGGATTTTGTTACTCTAATGGATGGTAGCCTTGTCATTACGGAAGCTAGTTCGTTGTTTAGATTTTTTTACTCCATTGGATGGTAGCCTTGTCATTATGGTAGGTAAATCGTTGTGGACATTTTGTTACTCCAATGGATGGTAGCGGTGTCCTTAAGGAAGGTAGTTCGTTTTTGAGATTTTGTTACTCTAATGGATGGTAGCCTTGTTATTATGGAAGGTAGTTCGTTATTCGGATTTTGTTACTCAAATGGATGGTATCCTTGTCATATTGGAAGGTAGTTCGTTGTTGAGATTTTGTTACTGCAATGGATGGTAGCCTTGTCATTATGGAAAGTAGTTCATTGTTGAGATTTTGTTACTCCATTGGATGGTAGCCTTGTCATTATGGAAGGTAAATTGTTGTTGAGATTTTGTTACTCCAATGGATGGTACCGTTGTCATTAAGAAAGGTAGTTCGCTGTTGAGATTTTGTTACTCTAATGGGTGGTAGCCTTGTTATTAGGGAAGGTAGTTCATTGTTGGGATTTTGTTACTCTAATGGATGGTAGCCTTGTCATTACGGAAGGTAGTTCGTTAGTGGTATTTTGTTACTCTAATGGATGGTAGCTTTCTCATTACGGAAGCTAGTTCGTTGTTTAGATTTTGTTACTCCATTGGATGGTAGCCTTGTCATTATGGAAGGTAAATCGTTGTTGACATTTTGTTACTCCAATGGATGGTAGCGGTGTCCTTAAGGAAGGTAGTTCGTTGTTGAGATTTTGTTACTCTAATGGACGGTAGCCTTTTCATTATGGAAGGTAGTTCGTTGTTGGGATTTTGTTACTCAAATGCATGGTAGCCTTGTCATTATGGAAGGTAGTTCGCTGTTGATATTTTGTTACTGCAATGGATGGTAGCCTTGTCATTATGGAAAGTAGTTCGTTGTTGAGATTTTGTTACTCCATTGGATGGTAGCCTTGTCATTATGGAAGGTAAATTTTTGTTGAGATTTTGTTACTCCAATGGATGGTACCGTTGTCATTAAGAAAGGTAGTTCGTTGTTGAGATTTTGTTACTCTAATAGGTGGTAGCCTTTTTATTAGAGAAGGTAGTTCATTGTTGGGATTTTGTTACTCTAATGGATGGAAGCCTTGTCATTATGGAACGTAGTTCGTTGTTGAGATTTTGTTACTCTAATGGATGGTAGCCTTGTCATTACGGAAGGTAGTTCTTTGTTGAGATTTTGTTACTCCATTGGATGGTAGCCTTGTCATTATGGAAGGTAAATTGTTGTTGTCATTTTGTTACTCCAATGGATGGTAGCGATGTCCTTTAGGAAGGTAGTTCGTTGTTAGGATTTTGTTACTCCATTTGATGGTAGCCTTGTCATTACGGAAGGTAGTTCGGTAGTGGGATTTTGTAACTCTAATGGATGGTAGCCTTGTCATTATGGAAGCTAGTTCGTTGTTTAGATTTTGTTACTCCATTGGATGGTAGCCTTGTCATTATGGAAGGTAAATCGTTGTTGACATTTTGTTACTCCAATGGATAGTAGCAGTGTCCTTAAGGAAGGTAGTTCGTTGTTGAGATTTGCTTACTCTAATGGACGATAGCCTTGTCATTATGGAAGGTAGTTCGTTATTGGGATTTTATTACTCAAATGGATGGTAGCCTTGTCATTATGGAAGGTAGTTCGTTGTTGAGATTTTGTTACTGCAATGGATGGTAGCCTTGTCATTATGGAAAGTAGTTCGTTGTTGAGATTTTGTTACTCCATTGGATGGTAGCCTTGTCATTATGAAAGGTAAATTGTTGTTGAGATTTTGTTACTCCAATGGATGGTAGCGATGTCCTTAAGGAAGGTAGTTCGTTGTTGAGATTTTGTTACTCCATTGGATGGTAGCCTTGTCATTATGGAAGGTAAATCGTTGTTGTCATTTTGTTACTCCAATGGATGGTAGCGATGTCCTTAAGGAAAGTAGTTCGTTGTTAGGATTTTGTTACTCCATTGGATGGTAGCCTTGTCATTACGGAAGGTAGTTCATTAGTGGGATTTTGTTACTCTAATGGATGGTAGCCTTGTCATTACGGAAGCTATTTCGTTGTTTAAATTTTTTTACTCCATTGGATGGTAGCCTTGTCATTATGGATAGTAAATCGTTGTTAACATTTTGTTACTCCAATGGATGGTAGCGGTGTCCTTAAGGAAGGTAATTCGTTGTTGAGATTTTGTTACTCTAATGGACGGTAGCCTTCTCATTATGGAAGGTAGTTTGTTGTTGGGATTTTATTACTCAAATGGATGGTGGCCTTGTCATTATGGAATGTAGTTTGTTGTTGAGATTTTGTTACTCCATTAGATGATAGCCTTGTCATTATGGAAGGTAAATTGTTGATGAGATTTTGTTACTCCAATGGATGGTACCGTTGTCATTACGAAAGGTAGTTCGTTGTTGAGATTTTGTTACTTTAATGGGTGGTAGCCTTGTTATTAGGGATGGTAGTTCATTGTTGGGATTTTTTTACTCTAATGGATGGTAGCCTTGCCATTACGGAAGGTAGTTCATTAGTGGGATTTGGTTACTCTAATGGATGGTAGCTTTGTCATTATGGAAGCCAGTTTGTTGTTTAGATTTTGTTACTCCATTGGATGGAAGCCTTGTCATTATGGAAGGTAAATCGTTGTTGACATTTTGTTACTCCAATGGATGGTAGCGGTGTCCTTAAGGAAGGTAGTTCGTTGTTGAGATTTTGTTACTCTAATGGACGGTAGCCTTGTCATTATGGAAGGTAGTTCGTTGTTGGGATTTTTTAACTCAAATGGATGGTAGCCTTGTCATTATGGAAGGTAGTTCGTTGTTGAGATTTTATTACTGCAATGGATGGTAGCCTTGTCATTATGGAAAGTAGTTCGTTGTTGAGATTTTGTTACTCCGTTGGATGGTAGCCTTGTCATTATGGAAGGTAAATCGTTGTTGACATTTTGTTACTCCAATGGATGGTAGCGGTGTCCTTAAAGAAAGTAGTTCGTTGTTGAGATTTTGTTACTCTAATGGACGGTAGCCTTGTCATTATGGAAGGTTGTTCGTTGTTGGGATTTTGTTACTCAAATGGATGGTAGCCTTGTCATTATGGAAGGTAGTTCGTTGTTGAGATTTTATTACTGCAATGGATGGTAGCCTTGTCATTATGGAAAGTAGTTCGTTGTTGAGATTTTGTTACTCCATTGGATGGTAGCCTTGTCATTATGGAAGGTAAATCGTTGTTGACATTTTGTTACTCTAACGGATGGTAGCGGTGTCCTTAAGGAAAGTAGTTCGTTGTTGAGATTTTGTTACTCTAATGGACGGTAGCCTTGTCATTATGGAAGGTTGTTCGTTGTTGGGATTTTGTTACTCAAATGGATGGAAGCCTTGTCATTATGGAAGGTAGTTCGTTGTTGAGATTTTGTTACTGCAATGGATGGTAGCCTTGTCATTATGGAAAGTAGTTCGTTGTTGAGATTTTGTTACTCGATTGGATGGTAGCCTTGTCATTATGGAAGGTAAATTGTTGTTGAGATTTTGTTACTCCAAAGGATGGTGCCGTTGTCATTACGAAAGGTAGTTTGTTGTTGAGATTTTGTTACTCTAATGGGTGGTAGCCTTGTTATTAGTGAAGGTAGTTAATTTTTGGGATTTTGTTACTCTAATGAATGGTAGCCTTGTCATTATGGAAGGTAGTTTGTTATTAAGATTTTGTTACTCTAATTGATGAGAGCCTTGTCATTACGGAAGGTAGTTTGTTATTGAGATTTTGTTACTCCATTGGATGGTAGACTTGTCATTATGGAAGGTAAATCGTTGTTGACATTTTGTTATTCCAATGGATGGTAGCGATGTCCTTAAGGAAGGTAGTTCGTTGTTAGGATTTTGTTACTCCATTGGATGGTATCCTTTTCATTACGGAAGGTAGTTCGTTAGTGGGATTTTGTTACCCAAATGGATGGTAGCCTTGTCATTATAGAAGGTAGTTCGTTGTTGAGATTTTGTTACTGCAATGGATGGTAGGCTTGTCATTACGGAAGGTAGTTCGTTGTTGAGATTTTCTTACTCCATTGGACGGTAGCCTTGTCATTATGGAAGGTAAATTGTTGTTGTCCTTTTATTTACTCCAATGGATGGTAGCGATGTCCTTAAGGAAGGTAGTTCGTTGTTAGGATTTTGTTACTCCATTGGATGGTAGCCTTGTCATTACGGAAGGTAGTTCGTTAGTGGGATTTTGTTACTCTAATGGATGGTAGCCTTGTCATTACGGAAGCTAGTTCGTTGTTTAGATTTTGTTACTCCATTGGATGGTAGTCTTGTCATTATCGAAGGTAAATCGGTGTTGACATTTTGTTATTCCAATGGATGGTAGCGGTGTCCTTAAGGAAGGTAGTTCGTTGTTGAGATTTTGTTACTCAAATGGATGGTAGCCTTGTCATTATGGAAGGTAGTTCGTTGTTGAGATTTTGGTACTGCAATGGATGGTAGCCTTCTCATTATGGAAAGTAGTTTGTTGTTGAGATTTTGTTACTCCATTGGATGGTAGCCTTGTCATTATGGAAGGTAAATTGTTGTTGAGATTTTGTTACTCCAATGGATGGTACCGTTGTCATTCAGAAAGGTAGTTCGCTGTTGAGATTTTGTTACTCTAATGGGTGGTAGCCTTGTTATTAGGGAAGGTAGTTCATTGTTGGGATTTTGTTACTCTAATGGATGGTAGCCTTGTGATTATGGAAGGTAGTTCGTTGTTGAGATTTTGTTACTCTAATGGATGGTAGCCTTGTCATTACGGAAGGTAGTTCTTTGTTGATATTTTGTTACTCCATTGGATGGTAGACTTGTCATTATGGAAGGTAAATCCTTGTTGGAATTTTGTTACTCCAATGGATGATAGCGATGTCCTTAAGGAAGGTAGTTCGTTGTTAGGATTTTGTTACTCCATTGGATGGTATCCTTGTCATTACGGAAGGTAGTTCGTTAGTGGGATTTTGTTACTCAAATGGATGGTAGCCTTGTCATTATGGAAGGTAGTTTGTTGTTGAGATTTTGTTACTGCAATGGATGGTAGCCTAGTCATTATGGATAGTAGTTTGTTGTTGAGATTTTGTTACTCCATTGGATGGTAGCCTTGTCATTATGGAAGGTAAATTGTTGTTGAGATTTTGTTACTCCAATGGATGGTACCGTTGTCATTACGAAAGGTAGTTCGTTGTTGAGATTTTGTTACTCTAATGGGTGGTAGCCTTGTTATTAGGGAAGGTAGTTCATTGTTGGGATTTTGTTACTCTAATGGATGGTAGCCTTGTCATTATGGAAGGTAGTTTGTTGTTGAGATTTTGTTACTCTAATGGATGGTAGCCTTGTCATTACGGAAGGTAGTTCTTTGTTGAGATTTTGTTACTCCATTGGATGGTAGCCTTGTCATTATGGAAGGTAAATTGTTGTTGTCATTTTGTTACTCCAATGGATGGTAGCGATGTCCTTTAGGAAGGTAGTTCGTTGTTAGGATTTTGTTACTCCATTTGATGGTAGCCTTGTCATTACGGAAGGTAGTTCGTTAGTGGGATTTTGTAACTCTAATGGATGGTAGCCTTGTCATTACGGAAGCTAGTTCGTTGTTTAGATTTTGTTACTCCATTGGATGGTAGCCTTGTCATTATGGAAGGTAAGTCGTTGTTGACATTTTGTTACTCCAATGGATGGTAGCGGTGTCCTTAAGGAAGGTAGTTCGTTGTTGAGATTTTCTTACTCTAATGGACGGTAGCCTTGTCATTATGGAAGGTAGTTCGTTGTTGGGATTTTATTACTCAAATGGATGGTAGCCTTGTCATTATGGAAGGTAGTTCGTTGTTGAGATTTTGTTACTGCAATGGATGGTAGCCTTGTCATTATGGAAAGTAGTTCGTTGTTGAGATTTTGTTACTCCATTAGATGGTAGCCTTGTCATTATGAAAGGTAAATTGTTGTTGAGATTTTGTTACTCCAATGGATGGTAGCGATGTCCTTAAGGAAGGTAGTTTGTTGTTGAGATTTTGTTACTCCATTGGATGGTAGCCTTGTCATTATGGAAGGTAAATCGTTGTTGTCATTTTGTTACTCCAATGGATGGTAGCGATGTCCTTAAGGAAAGTAGTTCGTTGTTAGGATTTTTTTACTCCATTGGATGGTAGCCTTGTCATTACGGAAGGTAGTTCATTAGTGGGATTTTGTTACTCTAATGGATGGTAGCCTTGTCATTACGGAAGCTAGTTCGTTGTTTAGATTTTGTTGCTCCATTGGATGGTAGTCTTGTCATTATGGAAGGTAAATCGTTGTTTACATTTTTTTATACCAATGGATGGTAGCGATGTCCTTAAGGAAGGTAGTTCGTTGTTAGGATTTTGTTACTCCATTGGATGGTAGCCTTGTCATTACGGAAGGTAGTTCGTTAGTGGGATTTTGTTACTCTAATGGATGGTAGCCTTGTCATTACGGAAGCTATTTCGTTGTTTAAATTTTTTTACTCCATTGGATGGTAGCCTTTTCATTATGGAATGTAAATCGTTGTTAACATTTTGTTACTCCAATGGATGGTAGCGGTGTCCTTAAGGAAGGTAATTCGTTGTTGAGATTTTGTTACTCTAATGGACGGTAGCCTTCTCATTATGGAAGGTAGTTTGTTGTTGGGATTTTATTACTCAAATGGATGGTAGCCTAGTCATTATGGAAGGTAGTTCGTTGTTGAGATTTTGTTACTGCAATGGATGGTAGCCTTGTCATTATGGAAAGTAGTTTGTTGTTGAGATTTTGTTACTCCATTGGATGGTAGCCTTGTCATTATGGAAGGTAAATTGTTGATGAGATTTTGTTACTCCAATGGATGGTACCGTTGTCATTACGAAAGGTAGTTCGTTGTTGAGATTTTGTTACTCTAATGGGTGGTAGCCTTGTTATTAGGGATGGTAGTTCATTGTTGGGATTTTTTTACTCTAATGGATGGTAGCCTTGTCATTACGGAACGTAGTTCATTAGTGGGATTTTGTTACTCTAATGGATGGTAGCTTTGTAATTATGGAAGCTAGTTTGTTGTTTAGATTTTGTTAATCCATTGGATGGTAGCCTTGTCATTATGGAAGGTAAATCGTTGTTGACATTTTGTTACTCCAATGGATGGTAGCGGTGTCCTTAAGGAAGGTAGTTCGTTGTTGAGATTTTGTTACTCTAATGGACGGTAGCCTTGTCATTATGGAAGGTAGTTCGTTGTTGGGATTTTGTTACTCAAATGGATGGTAGCCTTGTCATTATGGAAGGTAGTTCGTTGTTGAGATTTTATTACTGCAATGGATGGTAGCATTATCATTATGGAAAGTAGTTCGTTGTTGAGATTTTGTTACTCCATTGGATGGTAGCCTTGTCATTATGGAAGGTAAATCGTTGTTGACATTTTAATACTCCAATGGATGGTAGCGGTGTCCTTAAGGAAAGTAGTTCGTTGTTGAGATTTTGTTAATGTAATGTACGGTAGCCTTGTCATTATGGAAGGTTGTTCGTTGTTGGGATTTTGTTACTCAAATGGATGGTAGTCTTGTCATTATGGAAGGTAGTTCGTTGTTGAGATTTTGTTACTGCAATGGATGGTAGCCTTGTCATTATGGAAAGTAGTTTGTTCTTGAGATTATGTTACTCGATTGGATGGTAGCCTTGTCATTATGGAAGGTAAATTGTTGTTGAGATTTTGTTACTCCAAAGGATGGTGCCGTTGTCATTATGAAAGGTAGTTCGTTGATGAGATTTTGTTACTCTAATGGGTGGTAGCCTTGTTATTAGTGAAGGTAGTTCATTGTTGGGATTTTGTTACTCTAATGAATGGTAGCCTTGTCATTATGGAAGGTAGTTCGTTATTAAGATTTTGTTACTCTAATTGATGAGAGCCTTGTCATTACGGAAGGTAGTTCGTTATTGAGATTTTGTTACTCCATTGGATGGTCAACTTGTCATTATGGAAGGTAAATCATTGTTGACATTTTGTTACTCCAATGGATGGTAGCGATGTCCTTAAGGAAGGTAGTTCGTTGTTTGGATTTTGTTACTCCATTGGATGGTATCCTTGTCATTACGGAAGGTAGTTCGTTAGTGGGATTTTGTTACTCAAATGGATGGTAGCCTTGTCATTATAGAAGGTAGTTCGTTGTTGAGATTTTGTTACTGCAATGGATGGTAGCCTTGTCATTACGGAAGGTAGTTCGTTGTTGAGATTTTGTTACTCCATTGGATGGTAGCCTTGTCATTATGGAAGGTAAATTGTTGTTGTCATTTTGTTACTCCAATGGATGGTAGCGATGTCCTTAAGGAAGGTAGTTCGTTGTTAGGATTTTGTTACTCCATTGGATGGTAGCCTTGTCATTACGGAAGGTAGTTCGTTAGTGGGATTTTGTTACTCTAATGGATGGTAGCCTTGTCATTACGGAAGCTAGTTCGTTGTTTAGATTTTGTTACTCCATTGGATGGTAGCCTTGTCATTATGGTAGGTAAATCGTTGTGGACATTTTGTTACTCCAATGGATGGTAGCGGTGTCCTTAAGGAAGGTAGTTCGTTTTTGAGATTTTGTTACTCTAATGGATGGTAGCCTTGTTATTATGGAAGGTAGTTCGTTATTCGGATTTTGTTACTCAAATGGATGGTATCCTTGTCATATTGGAAGGTAGTTCGTTGTTGAGATTTTGTTACTGCAATGGATGGTAGCCTTGTCATTATGGAAAGTAGTTCATTGTTGAGATTTTGTTACTCCATTGGATGGTAGCCTTGTCATTATGGAAGGTAAATTGTTGTTGAGATTTTGTTACTCCAATGGATGGTACCGTTGTCATTAAGAAAGGTAGTTCGCTGTTGAGATTTTGTTACTCTAATGGGTGGTAGCCTTGTTATTAGGGAAGGTAGTTCATTGTTGGGATTTTGTTACTCTAATGGATGGTAGCCTTGTCATTACGGAAGGTAGTTCGTTAGTGGTATTTTGTTACTCTAATGGATGGTAGCTTTCTCATTACGGAAGCTAGTTCGTTGTTTAGATTTTGTTACTCCATTGGATGGTAGCCTTGTCATTATGGAAGGTAAATCGTTGTTGACATTTTGTTACTCCAATGGATGGTAGCGGTGTCCTTAAGGAAGGTAGTTCGTTGTTGAGATTTTGTTACTCTAATGGACGGTAGCCTTTTCATTATGGAAGGTAGTTCGTTGTTGGGATTTTGTTACTCAAATGCATGGTAGCCTTGTCATTATGGAAGGTAGTTCGCTGTTGATATTTTGTTACTGCAATGGATGGTAGCCTTGTCATTATGGAAGGTAAATTTTTGTTGAGATTTTGTTACTCCAATGGATGGTACCGTTGTCATTAAGAAAGGTAGTTCGTTGTTGAGATTTTGTTACTCTAATAGGTGGTAGCCTTTTTATTAGAGAAGGTAGTTCATTGTTGGGATTTTGTTACTCTAATGGATGGAAGCCTTGTCATTATGGAACGTAGTTCGTTGTTGAGATTTTGTTACTCTAATGGATGGTAGCCTTGTCATTACGGAAGGTAGTTCTTTGTTGAGATTTTGTTACTCCATTGGATGGTAGCCTTGTCATTATGGAAGGTAAATTGTTGTTGTCATTTTGTTACTCCAATGGATGGTAGCGATGTCCTTTAGGAAGGTAGTTCGTTGTTAGGATTTTGTTACTCCATTTGATGGTAGCCTTGTCATTACGGAAGGTAGTTTGGTAGTGGGATTTTGTAACTCTAATGGATGGTAGCCTTGTCATTATGGAAGCTAGTTCGTTGTTTAGATTTTGTTACTCCATTGGATGGTAGCCTTGTCATTATGGAAGGTAAATCGTTGTTGACATTTTGTTACTCCAATGGATAGTAGCAGTGTCCTTAAGGAAGGTAGTTCGTTGTTGAGATTTGCTTACTCTAATGGACGATAGCCTTGTCATTATGGAAGGTAGTTCGTTATTGGGATTTTATTACTCAAATGGATGGTAGCCTTGTCATTATGGAAGGTAGTTCGTTGTTGAGATTTTGTTACTGCAATGGATGGTAGCCTTGTCATTATGGAAAGTAGTTCGTTGTTGAGATTTTGTTACTCCATTGGATGGTAGCCTTGTCATTATGAAAGGTAAATTGTTGTTGAGATTTTGTTACTCCAATGGATGGTAGCGATGTCCTTAAGGAAGGTAGTTCGTTGTTGAGATTTTGTTACTCCATTGGATGGTAGCCTTGTCATTATGGAAGGTAAATCGTTGTTGTCATTTTGTTACTCCAATGGATGGTAGCGATGTCCTTAAGGAAAGTAGTTCGTTGTTAGGATTTTGTTACTCCATTGGATGGTAGCCTTGTCATTACGGAAGGTAGTTCATTAGTGGGATTTTGTTACTCTAATGGATGGTAGCCTTGTCATTACGGAAGCTATTTCGTTGTTTAAATTTTTTTACTCCATTGGATGGTAGCCTTGTCATTATGGAAGGTAAATCGTTGTTAACATTTTGTTACTCCAATGGATGGTAGCGGTGTCCTTAAGGAAGGTAATTCGTTGTTGAGATTTTGTTACTCTAATGGACAGTAGCCTTCTCATTATGGAAGGTAGTTTGTTGTTGGGATTTTATTACTCAAATGGATGGTGGCCTTGTCATTATGGAATGTAGTTTGTTGTTGAGATTTTGTTACTCCATTAGATGATAGCCTTGTCATTATGGAAGGTAAATTGTTGATGAGATTTTGTTACTCCAATGGATGGTACCGTTGTCATTACGAAAGGTAGTTCGTTGTTGAGATTTTGTTACTTTAATGGGTGGTAGCCTTGTTATTAGGGATGGTAGTTCATTGTTGGGATTTTTTTACTCTAATGGATGGTAGCCTTGCCATTACGGAAGGTAGTTCATTAGTGGGATTTGGTTACTCTAATGGATGGTAGCTTTGTCATTATGGAAGCCAGTTTGTTGTTTAGATTTTGTTACTCCATTGGATGGAAGCCTTGTCATTATGGAAGGTAAATCGTTGTTGACATTTTGTTACTCCAATGGATGGTAGCGGTGTCCTTAAGGAAGGTAGTTCGTTGTTGAGATTTTGTTACTCTAATGGACGGTAGCCTTGTCATTATGGAAGGTAGTTCGTTGTTGGGATTTTTTAACTCAAATGGATGGTAGCCTTGTCATTATGGAAGGTAGTTCGTTGTTGAGATTTTATTACTGCAATGGATGGTAGCCTTGTCATTATGGAAAGTAGTTCGTTGTTGAGATTTTGTTACTCCGTTGGATGGTAGCCTTGTCATTATGGAAGGTAAATCGTTGTTGACATTTTGTTACTCCAATGGATGGTAGCGGTGTCCTTAAAGAAAGTAGTTCGTTGTTGAGATTTTGTTACTCTAATGGACGGTAGCCTTGTCATTATGGAAGGTTGTTCGTTGTTGGGATTTTGTTACTCAAATGGATGGTAGCCTTGTCATTATGGAAGGTAGTTCGTTGTTGAGATTTTATTACTGCAATGGATGGTAGCCTTGTCATTATGGAAAGTAGTTCGTTGTTGAGATTTTGTTACTCCATTGGATGGTAGCCTTGTCATTATGGAAGGTAAATCGTTGTTGACATTTTGTTACTCTAACGGATGGTAGCGGTGTCCTTAAGGAAAGTAGTTCGTTGTTGAGATTTTGTTACTCTAATGGACGGTAGCCTTGTCATTATGGAAGGTTGTTCGTTGTTGGGATTTTGTTACTCAAATGGATGGAAGCCTTGTCATTATGGAAGGTAGTTCGTTGTTGAGATTTTGTTACTGCAATGGATGGTAGCCTTGTCATTATGGAAAGTAGTTCGTTGTTGAGATTTTGTTACTCGATTGGATGGTAGCCTTGTCATTATGGAAGGTAAATTGTTGTTGAGATTTTGTTACTCCAAAGGATGGTGCCGTTGTCATTACGAAAGGTAGTTTGTTGTTGAGATTTTGTTACTCTAATGGGTGGTAGCCTTGTTATTAGTGAAGGTAGTTCATTGTTGGGATTTTGTTACTCTAATGAATGGTAGCCTTGTCATTATGGAAGGTAGTTTGTTATTAAGATTTTGTTACTCTAATTGATGAGAGCCTTGTCATTACGGAAGGTAGTTTGTTATTGAGATTTTGTTACTCCATTGGATGGTAGACTTGTCATTATGGAAGGTAAATCGTTGTTGACATTTTGTTATTCCAATGGATGGTAGCGATGTCCTTAAGGAAGGTAGTTCGTTGTTAGGATTTTGTTACTCCATTGGATGGTATCCTTTTCATTACGGAAGGTAGTTCGTTAGTGGGATTTTGTTACCCAAATGGATGGTAGCCTTGTCATTATAGAAGGTAGTTCGTTGTTGAGATTTTGTTACTGCAATGGATGGTAGGCTTGTCATTACGGAAGGTAGTTCGTTGTTGAGATTTTCTTACTCCATTGGACGGTAGCCTTGTCATTATGGAAGGTAAATTGTTGTTGTCATTTTGTTACTCCAATGGATGGTAGCGATGTCCTTAAGGAAGGTAGTTCGTTGTTAGGATTTTGTTACTCCATTGGATGGTAGCCTTGTCATTACGGAAGGTAGTTCGTTAGTGGGATTTTGTTACTCTAATGGATGGTAGCCTTGTCATTACGGAAGCTAGTTCGTTGTTTAGATTTTGTTACTCCATTGGATGGTAGTCTTGTCATTATCGAAGGTAAATCGGTGTTGACATTTTGTTATTCCAATGGATGGTAGCGGTGTCCTTAAGGAAGGTAGTTCGTTGTTGAGATTTTGTTACTCAAATGGATGGTAGCCTTGTCATTATGGAAGGTAGTTCGTTGTTGAGATTTTGGTACTGCAATGGATGGTAGCCTTCTCATTATGGAAAGTAGTTTGTTGTTGAGATTTTGTTACTCCATTGGATGGTAGCCTTGTCATTATGGAAGGTAAATTGTTGTTGAGATTTTGTTACTCCAATGTATGGTACCGTTGTCATTAAGAAAGGTAGTTCGCTGTTGAGATTTTGTTACTCTAATGGGTGGTAGCCTTGTTATTAGGGAAGGTAGTTCATTGTTGGGATTTTGTTACTCTAATGGATGGTAGCCTTGTGATTATGGAAGGTAGTTCGTTGTTGAGATTTTGTTACTCTAATGGATGGTAGCCTTGTCATTACGGAAGGTAGTTTTTTGTTGATATTTTGTTACTCCATTGGATGGTAGACTTGTCATTATGGAAGGTAAATCCTTGTTGGAATTTTGTTACTCCAATGGATGATAGCGATGTCCTTAAGGAAGGTAGTTCGTTGTTAGGATTTTGTTACTCCATTGGATGGTATCCTTGTCATTACGGAAGGTAGTTCGTTAGTGGGATTTTGTTACTCAAATGGATGGTAGCCTTGTCATTATGGAAGGTAGTTTGTTGTTGAGATTTTGTTACTGCAATGGATGGTAGCCTAGTCATTATGGATAGTAGTTTGTTGTTGAGATTTTGTTACTCCATTGGATGGTAGCCTTGTCATTATGGAAGGTAAATTGTTGTTGAGATTTTGTTACTCCAATGGATGGTACCGTTGTCATTACGAAAGGTAGTTCGTTGTTGAGATTTTGTTACTCTAATGGGTGGTAGCCTTGTTATTAGGGAAGGTAGTTCATTGTTGGTATTTTGTTACTCTAATGGATGGTAGCCTTGTCATTATGGAAGGTAGTTTGTTGTTGAGATTTTGTTACTCTAATGGATGGTAGCCTTGTCATTACGGAAGGTAGTTCTTTGTTGAGATTTTGTTACTCCATTGGATGGTAGCCTTGTCATTATGGAAGGTAAATTGTTGTTGTCATTTTGTTACTCCAATGGATGGTAGCGATGTCCTTTAGGAAGGTAGTTCGTTGTTAGGATTTTGTTACTCCATTTGATGGTAGCCTTGTCATTACGGAAGGTAGTTCGTTAGTGGGATTTTGTAACTCTAATGGATGGTAGCCTTGTCATTACGGAAGCTAGTTCGTTGTTTAGATTTTGTTACTCCATTGGATGGTAGCCTTGTCATTATGGAAGGTAAGTCGTTGTTGACATTTTGTTACTCCAATGGATGGTAGCGGTGTCCTTAAGGAAGGTAGTTCGTTGTTGAGATTTTCTTACTCTAATGGACGGTAGCCTTGTCATTATGGAAGGTAGTTCGTTGTTGGGATTTTATTACTCAAATGGATGGTAGCCTTGTCATTATGGAAGGTAGTTCGTTGTTGAGATTTTGTTACTGCAATGGATGGTAGCCTTGTCATTATGGAAAGTAGTTCGTTGTTGAGATTTTGTTACTCCATTGGATGGTAGCCTTGTCATTATGAAAGGTAAATTGTTGTTGAGATTTTGTTACTCCAATGGATGGTAGCGATGTCCTTAAGGAAGGTAGTTTGTTGTTGAGATTTTGTTACTCCATTGGATGGTAGCCTTGTCATTATGGAAGGTAAATCGTTGTTGTCATTTTGTTACTCCAATGGATGGTAGCGATGTCCTTAAGGAAAGTAGTTCGTTGTTAGGATTTTTTTACTCCATTGGATGGTAGCCTTGTCATTACGGAAGGTAGTTCATTAGTGGGATTTTGTTACTCTAATGGATGGTAGCCTTGTCATTACGGAAGCTAGTTCGTTGTTTAGATTTTGTTGCTCCATTGGATGGTAGTCTTGTCATTATGGAAGGTAAATCGTTGTTTACATTTTTTTATACCAATGGATGGTAGCGATGTCCTTAAGGAAGGTAGTTCGTTGTTAGGATTTTGTTACTCCATTGGATGGTAGCCTTGTCATTACGGAAGGTAGTTCGTTAGTGGGATTTTGTTACTCTAATGGATGGTAGCCTTGTCATTACGGAAGCTATTTCGTTGTTTAAATTTTTTTACTCCATTGGATGGTAGCCTTTTCATTATGGAATGTAAATCGTTGTTAACATTTTGTTACTCCAATGGATGGTAGCGGTGTCCTTAAGGAAGGTAATTCGTTGTTGAGATTTTGTTACTCTAATGGACGGTAGCCTTCTCATTATGGAAGGTAGTTTGTTGTTGGGATTTTATTACTCAAATGGATGGTAGCCTAGTCATTATGGAAGGTAGTTCGTTGTTGAGATTTTGTTACTGCAATGGATGGTAGCCTTGTCATTATGGAAAGTAGTTTGTTGTTGAGATTTTGTTACTCCATTGGATGGTAGCCTTGTCATTATGGAAGGTAAATTGTTGATGAGATTTTGTTACTCCAATGGATGGTACCGTTGTCATTACGAAAGGTAGTTCGTTGTTGAGATTTTGTTACTCTAATGGGTGGTAGCCTTGTTATTAGGGATGGTAGTTCATTGTTGGGATTTTTTTACTCTAATGGATGGTAGCCTTGTCATTACGGAACGTAGTTCATTAGTGGGATTTTGTTACTCTAATGGATGGTAGCTTTGTAATTATGGAAGCTAGTTTGTTGTTTAGATTTTGTTAATCCATTGGATGGTAGCCTTGTCATTATGGAAGGTAAATCGTTGTTGACATTTTGTTACTCCAATGGATGGTAGCGGTGTCCTTAAGGAAGGTAGTTCGTTGTTGAGATTTTGTTACTCTAATGGACGGTAGCCTTGTCATTATGGAAGGTAGTTCGTTGTTGGGATTTTGTTACTCAAATGGATGGTAGCCTTGTCATTATGGAAGGTAGTTCGTTGTTGAGATTTTATTACTGCAATGGATGGTAGCATTATCATTATGGAAAGTAGTTCGTTGTTGAGATTTTGTTACTCCATTGGATGGTAGCCTTGTCATTATGGAAGGTAAATCGTTGTTGACATTTTAATACTCCAATGGATGGTAGCGGTGTCCTTAAGGAAAGTGGTTCGTTGTTGAGATTTTGTTAATGTAATGTACGATAGCCTTGTCATTATGGAAGGTTGTTCGTTGTTGGGATTTTGTTATTCAAATGGATGGTAGTCTTGTCATTATGGAAGGTAGTTCGTTGTTGAGATTTTGTTACTGCAATGGATGGTAGCCTTGTCATTATGGAAAGTAGTTTGTTCTTGAGATTATGTTACTCGATTGGATGGTAGCCTTGTCATTATGGAAGGTAAATTGTTGTTGAGATTTTGTTACTCCAAAGGATGGTGCCGTTGTCATTATGAAAGGTAGTTCGTTGATGAGATTTTGTTACTCTAATGGGTGGTAGCCTTGTTATTAGTGAAGGTAGTTCATTGTTGGGATTTTGTTACTCTAATGAATGGTAGCCTTGTCATTATGGAAGGTAGTTCGTTATTAAGATTTTGTTACTCTAATTGATGAGAGCCTTGTCATTACGGAAGGTAGTTCGTTATTGAGATTTTGTTACTCCATTGGATGGTAGACTTGTAATTATGGAAGGTAAATCGTTGTTGACATTTTGTTACTCCAATGGATGGTAGCGATGTCCTTAAGGAAGGTAGTTCGTTGTTAGGATTTTCTTACTCCATTGGATGGTATCCTTGTCATTACGGAAGGTAGTTCGTTAGTGGGATTTTGTTACCCAAATGGATGGTAGCCTTGTCATTATAGAAGGTAGTTCGTTGTTGAGATTTTGTTACTGCAATGGATGGTAGCCTTGTCATTACGGAAGGTAGTTCGTTGTTGAGATTTTGTTAGTCCATTGGATGGTAGCCTTGTCATTATGGAAGGTAAATTATTGTTGTCATTTTGTTACTCCAATGGATGGTAGCGATGTCCTTAAGGAAGGTAGTTCCTTGTTAGGATTTTGTTACTCCATTGGATAGTAGCCTTGTCATTACGGAAGGTAGTTCGTTAGTGGGATGTTGTTACTCTAATGGATGGTAGCCTTGTCATTACGGAAGCTAGTTCGTTGTTTAGATTTTGTTACTCCATTGGATGGTAGTCTTGTCATTATGGAAGGTAAATCGTTGTTGACATTTTGTTACTCCAATGGATGGTAGCGGTGTCCTTAAGGAAGGTAGTTCGTTTTTGAGATTTTGTTACTCTAATGGATGGTAGCCTTGTTATTATGGAAGGTAGTTCGTTGTTGGGATTTTGTTACTCAAATGGATGGTATCCTTGTCATATTGGAAGGTAGTTCGTTGTTGAGATTTTGTTACTGCAATGGATGGTAGCCTTGTCATTATGGAAAGTAGTTCATTGTTGAGATTTTGTTACTCCATTGGATGGTAGCCTTGTCATTATGGAAGGTAACTTGTTGTTGAGATTTTGTTAGTCCAATGGATGGTACCGTTGTCATTACGAAAGGTAGTTCGTTGTTGAGATTTTGTTACTCTAATGGGTGGTAGCCTTGTTATTAGGGAAGGTAGTTCATTGTTGGGATTTTGTTACTCTAATGAATGGTAGCCTTGTCATTATGGAAGGTAGTTCGTTATTAAGATTTTGTTAATCTAATGGATGGGAGCCTTGTCATTACGGAAGGTAGTTCGTTATTGAGATTTTGTTACTCCATTGGATGGTAGACTTGTCATTATGGAAGGTAAATCGTTGTTGACATTTTGTTACTCCAATGGATGGTAGCGATGTCCTTAAGGAAGGTAGTTCGTTGTTAGGATTTTGTTACTCTATTGGATGGTATACTTGTCATTACGGAAGGTAGTTCGTTAGTGGGATTTTGTTACTCAAATGGATGGTAGCCTTGTCATTATGGAAGGTAGTTCGTTGTTGAGATTTTGTTACTGCAATGGATGGTAGCCTGTCATTACGGAAGGTAGTTCGTTGTTGAGATTTTGTTACTCCATTGGATGGTAGCCTTGTCATTATGGAAGGTAAATTGTTGTTGTCATTTTGTTACTCCAATGGATGGTAGCGATGTCCTTAAGGAAGGTAGTTCGTTGTTAGGATTTTGTTACTCCATTGGATGGTAGCCTTGTCATTACGGAAGGTAGTTCGTTAGTGGGATTTTGTTACTCTAATGGATGGTAGCTTGTCATTATGGAAGCTAGTTCATTGTTTAGATTTTGTTACTCCATTGGATGGTAGTCTTGTCATTATGGAAGGAAAATCGTTGTTGACATTTTGTTACTCCAATGGATGGTAGCGGTGTCCTTAAGGAAGGTAGTTCGTTTTTGAGATTTTGTTACTCTAATGGATGGTAGCCTTGTTATTATGGAAGGTAGTTCGTTGTTAGGATTTTGTTACTCAAATGGATGGTATCCTTGTCATATTGGAAGGTAGTTCGTTGTTGAGATTTTGTTACTGCAATGGATGGTAGCCTTGTCATTATGGAAAGTAGTTCATTATTGAGATTTTATTACTCCATTGGATGGTAGCCTTGTCATTATGGAAGGTAACTTGTTGTTGAGATTTTGTTAGTCCAATGGATGGTACCGTTGTCATTACGAAAGGTAGTTCGTTGTTGAGATTTTGTTACTCTAATGGGTGGTAGCCTTGTTATTAGGGAAGGTAGTTCATTGTTGGGATTTTGTTACTCTAATGAATGGTAGCCTTGTCATTATGGAAGGTAGTTCGTTATTAAGATTTTGTTACTCTAATGGATGGGAGCCTTGTCATTACGGAAAGTAGTTCGTTATTGAGATTTTGTTACTCCATTGGATGGTAGACTTGTCATTATGGAAGGTAAATCGTTATTGACATTTTTTTACTCCAATGGATGGTAGCGATGTCCTTAAGGAAGGTAGCTCGTTGTTAGGATTTTGTTACTCCATTGGATGGTATCCTTGTCATTACGGAAGGTAGTTCGTTATTGGGATTTTGTTACTCAAATGGATGGTAGCCTTGTCATTATGGAAGGTAGTTCGTTGTTGAGATTTTGTTACTGCAATGGATGATAGCCTAGTCATTATGGAAAGTAGTTTGTTGTTGAGATTTTGTTACTCCATTGGATGGTAGCCTTGTCATTATGGAAGGTAAATTGTTGTTGAGATTTTGTTACTCCAATGGATGGTACCGTTGTCATTACGAAAGGTAGTTCGTTGTTGAGATTTTGTTACTCTAATGGGTGGTAGCCTTGTTATTAGGGAAGGTAGTTCATTGTTGGGATTTTGTTACTCTAATGGATGGTAGCCTTCTCATTATGGAACGTAGTTCGTTGTTGAGATTTTGTTTCTCTAATGGATGGTAGCCTTGTCATTACGGAAGGTAGTTCTTTGTTGAGATTTTGTTACTCCATTGGATGGTAGCCTTGTTATTAGGGATGGTAGTTCATTGTTGGGATTTTGTTACTCTAATGGATGGTAGCCTTGTCATTGCGGAAGGTAGTTCGTTAGTTGGATTTTGTTACTCTAATGGATGGTAGCTTTGTCATTACAGAAGCTAGTTCGTTGTTTAGATTTTGTTACTCCATTGGATGGTAGCCTTGTCATTATGGAAGGTAAATCGTTGTTGACATTTTGTTACTCCAATGGATGGTAGCGGTGTCCTTAAGGAAGGTAGTTCATTTTTGAGATATTGTTACTCTAATGGACGGTAGCCTTTTCATTATGGAAGGTAGTTGGTTGTTGGGATTTTGTTACTCAAATGGATGGTAGCCTTGTCATTATGGAAGGTAGTTATTTGTTGAGATTTTGTTACTGCAATGGATGGTAGCCTTGTCATTATGGAAAGTAGTTCGTTGTTTAGATTTTGTTACTACATTGGATGGTAGCCTTGTCATTATGGAAGGTAAATCGTTATTGACATTTTTTTACTCCAATGGATGGTAGCGATGTCCTTAAGGAAGGTAGCTCGTTGTTAGGATTTTGTTACTCCATTGGATGGTATCCTTGTCATTACGGAAGGTAGTTCGTTATTGGGATTTTGTTACTCAAATGGATGGTAGCCTTGTCATTATGGAAGGTAGTTCGTTGTTGAGATTTTGTTACTGCAATGGATGATAGCCTAGTCATTATGGAAAGTAGTTTGTTGTTGAGATTTTGTTACTCCATTGGATGGTAGCCTTGTCATTATGGAAGGTAAATTGTTGTTGAGATTTTGTTACTCCAATGGATGGTACCGTTGTCATTACGAAAGGTAGTTCGTTGTTGAGATTTTGTTACTCTAATGGGTGGTAGCCTTGTTATTAGGGAAGGTAGTTCATTGTTGGGATTTTGTTACTCTAATGGATGGTAGCCTTCTCATTATGGAACGTAGTTCGTTGTTGAGATTTTGTTACTCTAATGGATGGTAGCCTTGTCATTACGGAAGGTAGTTCTTTGTTGAGATTTTGTTACTCCATTGGATGGTAGCCTTGTTATTAGGGATGGTAGTTCATTGTTGGGATTTTGTTACTCTAATGGATGGTAGCCTTGTCATTGCGGAAGGTAGTTCGTTAGTTGGATTTTGTTACTCTAATGGATGGTAGCTTTGTCATTACAGAAGCTAGTTCGTTGTTTAGATTTTGTTACTCCATTGGATGGTAGCCTTGTCATTATGGAAGGTAAATCGTTGTTGACATTTTGTTACTCCAATGGATGGTAGCGGTGTCCTTAAGGAAGGTAGTTCATTTTTGAGATATTGTTACTCTAATGGACGGTAGCCTTTTCATTATGGAAGGTAGTTGGTTGTTGGGATTTTGTTACTCAAATGGATGGTAGCCTTGTCATTATGGAAGGTAGTTATTTGTTGAGATTTTGTTACTGCAATGGATGGTAGCCTTGTCATTATGGAAAGTAGTTCGTTGTTTAGATTTTGTTACTACATTGGATGGTAGCCTTGTCATTATGGAAGGTAAATTGTTGTTGAGATTTTGTTACTCCAATGGATGGTACCGTTGTCATTAAGAAAGGTAGTTCGTTGTTGAGATTTTGTTACTCTAATGGGTGGTAGCCTTGTTATTAGGGAAGGTAGTTCATTGTTGGGATTTTGTTACTCTAATGGATGGTAGCCTTCTCATTATGGAAGGTAGTTCGTTGTTGAGATTTTGTTACTCTAATGGATGGTAGCCTTGTCATTACGGAAGGTAGTTCTTTGTTGAGATTTTGTTACTCCATTGGATGGTAGCCTTGTTATTAGGGATGGTAGTTCATTGTTGGGATTTTGTTACTCTAATGGATGGTAGCCTTGTCATTGCGGAAGGTAGTTCGTTAGTTGGATTTTGTTACTCTAATGGATGGTAGCTTTGTCATTACAGAAGCTAGTTCGTTGTTTAGATTTTGTTACTCCATTGGATGGTAGCCTTGTCATTATGGAAGGTAAATCGTTGTTGACATTTTGTTACTCCAATGGATGGTAGCGGTGTCCTTAAGAAAGGTAGTTCATTTTTGAGATATTGTTACTCTAATGGACGGTAGCCTTTTCATTATGGAAGGTAGTTCGTTGTTGGGATTTTGTTACTCAAATGGATGGTAGCCTTGTCATTATGGAAGGTAGTTATTTGTTGAGATTTTGTTACTGCAATGGATGGTAGCCTTGTCATTATGGAAAGTAGTTCGTTGTTTAGATTTTGTTACTACATTGGATGGTAGCCTTGTCATTATGGAAGGTAAATTGTTGTTGAGATTTTGTTACTCCAATGGATGGTAGCGATGTCCTTAAGGAAGGTAGTTTGTTGTTGAGATTTTGTTACTCCATTGGATGGTAGCCTTGTCATTATGGAAGGTAAATCGTTGTTGTCATTTTGTTACTCCAATGGATGGTAGCGATGTCCTTAAGGAAAGTAGTTCGTTGTTAGGATTTTTTTACTCCATTGGATGGTAGCCTTGTCATTACGGAAGGTAGTTCATTAGTGGGATTTTGTTACTCTAATGGATGGTAGCCTTGTCATTACGGAAGCTAGTTCGTTGTTTAGATTTTGTTGCTCCATTGGATGGTAGTCTTGTCATTATGGAAGGTAAATCGTTGTTTACATTTTTTTATACCAATGGATGGTAGCGATGTCCTTAAGGAAGGTAGTTCGTTGTTAGGATTTTGTTACTCCATTGGATGGTAGCCTTGTCATTACGGAAGGTAGTTCGTTAGTGGGATTTTGTTACTCTAATGGATGGTAGCCTTGTCATTACGGAAGCTATTTCGTTGTTTAAATTTTTTTACTCCATTGGATGGTAGCCTTTTCATTATGGAATGTAAATCGTTGTTAACATTTTGTTACTCCAATGGATGGTAGCGGTGTCCTTAAGGAAGGTAATTCGTTGTTGAGATTTTGTTACTCTAATGGACGGTAGCCTTCTCATTATGGAAGGTAGTTTGTTGTTGGGATTTTATTACTCAAATGGATGGTAGCCTAGTCATTATGGAAGGTAGTTCGTTGTTGAGATTTTGTTACTGCAATGGATGGTAGCCTTGTCATTATGGAAAGTAGTTTGTTGTTGAGATTTTGTTACTCCATTGGATGGTAGCCTTGTCATTATGGAAGGTAAATTGTTGATGAGATTTTGTTACTCCAATGGATGGTACCGTTGTCATTACGAAAGGTAGTTCGTTGTTGAGATTTTGTTACTCTAATGGGTGGTAGCCTTGTTATTAGGGATGGTAGTTCATTGTTGGGATTTTTTTACTCTAATGGATGGTAGCCTTGTCATTACGGAACGTAGTTCATTAGTGGGATTTTGTTACTCTAATGGATGGTAGCTTTGTAATTATGGAAGCTAGTTTGTTGTTTAGATTTTGTTAATCCATTGGATGGTAGCCTTGTCATTATGGAAGGTAAATCGTTGTTGACATTTTGTTACTCCAATGGATGGTAGCGGTGTCCTTAAGGAAGGTAGTTCGTTGTTGAGATTTTGTTACTCTAATGGACGGTAGCCTTGTCATTATGGAAGGTAGTTCGTTGTTGGGATTTTGTTACTCAAATGGATGGTAGCCTTGTCATTATGGAAGGTAGTTCGTTGTTGAGATTTTATTACTGCAATGGATGGTAGCATTATCATTATGGAAAGTAGTTCGTTGTTGAGATTTTGTTACTCCATTGGATGGTAGCCTTGTCATTATGGAAGGTAAATCGTTGTTGACATTTTAATACTCCAATGGATGGTAGCGGTGTCCTTAAGGAAAGTGGTTCGTTGTTGAGATTTTGTTAATGTAATGTACGATAGCCTTGTCATTATGGAAGGTTGTTCGTTGTTGGGATTTTGTTACTCAAATGGATGGTAGTCTTGTCATTATGGAAGGTAGTTCGTTGTTGAGATTTTGTTACTGCAATGGATGGTAGCCTTGTCATTATGGAAAGTAGTTTGTTCTTGAGATTATGTTACTCGATTGGATGGTAGCCTTGTCATTATGGAAGGTAAATTGTTGTTGAGATTTTGTTACTCCAAAGGATGGTGCCGTTGTCATTATGAAAGGTAGTTCGTTGATGAGATTTTGTTACTCTAATGGGTGGTAGCCTTGTTATTAGTGAAGGTAGTTCATTGTTGGGATTTTGTTACTCTAATGAATGGTAGCCTTGTCATTATGGAAGGTAGTTCGTTATTAAGATTTTGTTACTCTAATTGATGAGAGCCTTGTCATTACGGAAGGTAGTTCGTTATTGAGATTTTGTTACTCCATTGGATGGTAGACTTGTAATTATGGAAGGTAAATCGTTGTTGACATTTTGTTACTCCAATGGATGGTAGCGATGTCCTTAAGGAAGGTAGTTCGTTGTTAGGATTTTCTTACTCCATTGGATGGTATCCTTGTCATTACGGAAGGTAGTTCGTTAGTGGGATTTTGTTACCCAAATGGATGGTAGCCTTGTCATTATAGAAGGTAGTTCGTTGTTGAGATTTTGTTACTGCAATGGATGGTAGCCTTGTCATTACGGAAGGTAGTTCGTTGTTGAGATTTTGTTAGTCCATTGGATGGTAGCCTTGTCATTATGGAAGGTAAATTATTGTTGTCATTTTGTTACTCCAATGGATGGTAGCGATGTCCTTAAGGAAGGTAGTTCCTTGTTAGGATTTTGTTACTCCATTGGATAGTAGCCTTGTCATTACGGAAGGTAGTTCGTTAGTGGGATGTTGTTACTCTAATGGATGGTAGCCTTGTCATTACGGAAGCTAGTTCGTTGTTTAGATTTTGTTACTCCATTGGATGGTAGTCTTGTCATTATGGAAGGTAAATCGTTGTTGACATTTTGTTACTCCAATGGATGGTAGCGGTGTCCTTAAGGAAGGTAGTTCGTTTTTGAGATTTTGTTACTCTAATGGATGGTAGCCTTGTTATTATGGAAGGTAGTTCGTTGTTGGGATTTTGTTACTCAAATGGATGGTATCCTTGTCATATTGGAAGGTAGTTCGTTGTTGAGATTTTGTTACTGCAATGGATGGTAGCCTTGTCATTATGGAAAGTAGTTCATTGTTGAGATTTTGTTACTCCATTGGATGGTAGCCTTGTCATTATGGAAGGTAACTTGTTGTTGAGATTTTGTTAGTCCAATGGATGGTACCGTTGTCATTACGAAAGGTAGTTCGTTGTTGAGATTTTGTTACTCTAATGGGTGGTAGCCTTGTTATTAGGGAAGGTAGTTCATTGTTGGGATTTTGTTACTCTAATGAATGGTAGCCTTGTCATTATGGAAGGTAGTTCGTTATTAAGATTTTGTTAATCTAATGGATGGGAGCCTTGTCATTACGGAAGGTAGTTCGTTATTGAGATTTTGTTACTCCATTGGATGGTAGACTTGTCATTATGGAAGGTAAATCGTTGTTGACATTTTGTTACTCCAATGGATGGTAGCGATGTCCTTAAGGAAGGTAGTTCGTTGTTAGGATTTTGTTACTCTATTGGATGGTATACTTGTCATTACGGAAGGTAGTTCGTTAGTGGGATTTTGTTACTCAAATGGATGGTAGCCTTGTCATTATGGAAGGTAGTTCGTTGTTGAGATTTTGTTACTGCAATGGATGGTAGCCTGTCATTACGGAAGGTAGTTCGTTGTTGAGATTTTGTTACTCCATTGGATGGTAGCCTTGTCATTATGGAAGGTAAATTGTTGTTGTCATTTTGTTACTCCAATGGATGGTAGCGATGTCCTTAAGGAAGGTAGTTCGTTGTTAGGATTTTGTTACTCCATTGGATGGTAGCCTTGTCATTACGGAAGGTAGTTCGTTAGTGGGATTTTGTTACTCTAATGGATGGTAGCTTGTCATTATGGAAGCTAGTTCATTGTTTAGATTTTGTTACTCCATTGGATGGTAGTCTTGTCATTATGGAAGGAAAATCGTTGTTGACATTTTGTTACTCCAATGGATGGTAGCGGTGTCCTTAAGGAAGGTAGTTCGTTTTTGAGATTTTGTTACTCTAATGGATGGTAGCCTTGTTATTATGGAAGGTAGTTCGTTGTTAGGATTTTGTTACTCAAATGGATGGTATCCTTGTCATATTGGAAGGTAGTTCGTTGTTGAGATTTTGTTACTGCAATGGATGGTAGCCTTGTCATTATGGAAAGTAGTTCATTATTGAGATTTTATTACTCCATTGGATGGTAGCCTTGTCATTATGGAAGGTAACTTGTTGTTGAGATTTTGTTAGTCCAATGGATGGTACCGTTGTCATTACGAAAGGTAGTTCGTTGTTGAGATTTTGTTACTCTAATGGGTGGTAGCCTTGTTATTAGGGAAGGTAGTTCATTGTTGGGATTTTGTTACTCTAATGAATGGTAGCCTTGTCATTATGGAAGGTAGTTCGTTATTAAGATTTTGTTACTCTAATGGATGGGAGCCTTGTCATTACGGAAAGTAGTTCGTTATTGAAATTTTGTTACTCCATTGGATGGTAGACTTGTCATTATGGAAGGTAAATCGTTATTGACATTTTTTTACTCCAATGGATGGTAGCGATGTCCTTAAGGAAGGTAGCTCGTTGTTAGGATTTTGTTACTCCATTGGATGGTATCCTTGTCATTACGGAAGGTAGTTCGTTAGTGGGATTTTGTTACTCAAATGGATGGTAGCCTTGTCATTATGGAAGGTAGTTCGTTGTTGAGATTTTGTTACTGCAATGGATGATAGCCTAGTCATTATGGAAAGTAGTTTGTTGTTGAGATTTTGTTACTCCATTGGATGGTAGCCTTGTCATTATGGAAGGTAAATTGTTGTTGAGATTTTGTTACTCCAATGGATGGTACCGTTGTCATTACGAAAGGTAGTTCGTTGTTGAGATTTTGTTACTCTAATGGGTGGTAGCCTTGTTATTAGGGAAGGTAGTTCATTGTTGGGATTTTGTTACTCTAATGGATGGTAGCCTTCTCATTATGGAACGTAGTTCGTTGTTGAGATTTTGTTACTCTAATGGATGGTAGCCTTGTCATTACGGAAGGTAGTTCTTTGTTGAGATTTTGTTACTCCATTGGATGGTAGCCTTGTTATTAGGGATGGTAGTTCATTGTTGGGATTTTGTTACTCTAATGGATGGTAGCCTTGTCATTGCGGAAGGTAGTTCGTTAGTTGGATTTTGTTACTCTAATGGATGGTAGCTTTGTCATTACAGAAGCTAGTTCGTTGTTTAGATTTTGTTACTCCATTGGATGGTAGCCTTGTCATTATGGAAGGTAAATCGTTGTTGACATTTTGTTACTCCAATGGATGGTAGCGGTGTCCTTAAGGAAGGTAGTTCATTTTTGAGATATTGTTACTCTAATGGACGGTAGCCTTTTCATTATGGAAGGTAGTTGGTTGTTGGGATTTTGTTACTCAAATGGATGGTAGCCTTGTCATTATGGAAGGTAGTTATTTGTTGAGATTTTGTTACTGCAATGGATGGTAGCCTTGTCATTATGGAAAGTAGTTCGTTGTTTAGATTTTGTTACTACATTGGATGGTAGCCTTGTCATTATGGAAGGTAAATTGTTGTTGAGATTTTGTTACTCCAATGGATGGTACCGTTGTCATTAAGAAAGGTAGTTCGTTGTTGAGATTTTGTTACTCTAATGGGTGGTAGCCTTGTTATTAGGGAAGGTAGTTCATTGTTGGGATTTTGTTACTCTAATGGATGGTAGCCTTCTCATTATGGAAGGTAGTTCGTTGTTGAGATTTTGTTACTCTAATGGATGGTAGCCTTGTCATTACGGAAGGTAGTTCTTTGTTGAGATTTTGTTACTCCATTGGATGGTAGCCTTGTTATTAGGGATGGTAGTTCATTGTTGGGATTTTGTTACTCTAATGGATGGTAGCCTTGTCATTGCGGAAGGTAGTTCGTTAGTTGGATTTTGTTACTCTAATGGATGGTAGCTTTGTCATTACAGAAGCTAGTTCGTTGTTTAGATTTTGTTACTCCATTGGATGGTAGCCTTGTCATTATGGAAGGTAAATCGTTGTTGACATTTTGTTACTCCAATGGATGGTAGCGGTGTCCTTAAGAAAGGTAGTTCATTTTTGAGATATTGTTACTCTAATGGACGGTAGCCTTTTCATTATGGAAGGTAGTTCGTTGTTGGGATTTTGTTACTCAAATGGATGGTAGCCTTGTCATTATGGAAGGTAGTTCTTTGTTGAGATTTTGTTACTGCAATGGATGGTAGCCTTGTCATTATGGAAAGTAGTTCGTTGTTTAGATTTTGTTACTACATTGGATGGTAGCCTTGTCATTATGGAAGGTAAATTGTTGTTGAGATTTTGTTACTCCAATGGATGGTACCGTTGTCATTAAGAAAGGTAGTTCGTTGTTGAGATTTTGTTACTCTAATGGGTGGTAGCCTTGTTATTAGGGAAGGTAGTTCATTGTTGGGATTTTGTTACTCTAATGGATGGTAGCCTTGTCATTATGGAAGGTAGTTCGTTGTTGAGATTTTGTTACTCTAATGGATGGTAGCCTTGTCATTACGGAAGGTAGTTCTTTGTTGAGATTTTGTTACTCCATTGGATGGTAGCCTTGTTATTATGGAAGGTAAATCGTTGTTGACATTTTGTTACTCCAATGGATGGTAGCGGTGTCCTTAAGGAAGGTAGTTCATTGTTGAGATTTTGTTACTCTAATGGACGGTAGCCTTGTCATTATGGAAGGTAGTTCATTGTTGGGATTTTATTACTCAAATTGATGGTAGCCTTGTCATTATGGAAGGTAGTTTGTTGTTGAGATTTTGTTACTGCAATGGATGGTAGCCTTGTCATTATGGAAAGTAGTTCGTTGTTGAGATTTTGTTACTCCATTGGATGGTAGCCTTGTCATTATGGAAGGTAAATTGTTGTTGAGATTTTGTTACTCGAATGGATGGTACCAGTGTCATTACGAAAGGTAGCTCGTTGTTGAGATTTTGTTACTGTAATGGGTGGTAGCCTTGTTATTAGGGAAGGTAGTTCATTGTTAGGATTTTGTTACTCTAATGGATGGTAGCCTTGTCACTATGGAAGGTAGTTCGTTGTTGAGATTTTGTTACTCTAATGGATGGTAGCCTTGTCATTACGGAAGGTAGTTCGTTGTTGAGATTTTGTTACTCCATTGGATGGTAGCCTTGTCATTATGGAAGGTAAATCGTTGTTGTCATTTTGTTAATCCAATGGATGGTAGCAATGTCCGTAAGGAAGGTAGTTCATTGTTAGGATTTTGTTACTCCATTGGATGGTAGCCTTGTCATTACAGAAGGTAGTTCGTTAGTGGGATTTTGTTACTCTAATGGATGGTAGCCTTGTCATTACGGAAGCTAGTTCGTTGTTTAGATTTGTTTACTCCATTGGATGGTAGCCTTGTCATTATGGAAGGTAAATCGTTGTTGACATTTTGTTACTCAAATGGATGGTAGCGATGTCCTTAAGGAAGGTAGTTCGTTGTTGAGATTTTGTTACTCCATTGGATAGTAGCCTTGTCATTATGGAAGGTAAATCGTTGTTGTCATTTTGTTACTCCAATGGATGGTAGCGATGTCCTTAAGGAAAGTAGTTCGTTGTTAGGATTTTGTTACTCCATTGGATGGTAGCCTTGTCATTACAGAAGGTAGTTCGTTAGTGGGATTTTGTTACTCTAATGGATGGTAGCCTTGTCATTACGGAAGCTATTTTGTTGTATAAATTTTTTTACTCCATTGGATGGTAGCCTTGTCATTATGGAAGGTAAATCGTTGTTGACATTTTGTTACTCCATTGGATGGTAGCAGTGTCCTTAAGGAAGGTAGTTCGTTGTTGAGATTTTGTTACTCTAATGGACGGTAGCCTTGTCATTATGGAAGGTATTTTGTTGTTGGGATTTTATTACTCAAATGGATGGTAGCCTAGTCATTATGGAAGGTAGTTCGTTGTTGAGATTTTGTTACTGCAATGGATGGTAGCCTTGTCATTATGGAAAGTAGTTTCTTGTTGAGATTTTGTTACTCCATTGGATGGTAGCCTTGTCATTATGGAAGGTAAATTGTTGATGAGATTTTGTTACTCCAATGGATGGTACCGTTGCCATTACGAAAGGTAGTTCATTGTTGAGATTTTGTTACTCTAATGGGTGGTAGCCTTGTTATTAGGGATGGTAGTTCATTGTTGGGATTTTTTTACTCTAATGGATGGTAGCCTTGTCATTACCGAAGGTAGTTAATTAGTGGGATTTTGTTACTCTAATGGATGGTAGCTTTGTCATTATGGAAGCTAGTTCGTTGTTTAGATTTTGTTACTCCATTGGATGGTAGCCTTGTCATTATGGAAGGTAAATCGTTGTTGACATTTTGTTACTCCAATGGATGGTAGCGGTGTCCTTAAGGAAGGTAGTTCGTTGTTAAGATTTTGTTACTCTAATGGACGGTAGCCTTGGCATTATGGAAGGTAGTTTGTTGTTGGGATTTTGTTAATTTAATGGATGGTAGCCTTGTCATTATGGAAGGTAGTTCGTTGTTGATATTTTGTTCCTGCAATGGATGGTATCCTTGTCATTATGGAAAGTAGTTCGTTGTTGAGATTTTGTTACTCCATTGGATGGTAGCCTTGTCATTATGGAAGGTAAATTGTTGTTGAGATTTTGTTACTCCAATGGATGGTACCGTTGTCATTACGAAAGGTAGTTCGTTGTTGAGATTTTGTTACTCTAATGGGTGGTAGCCTTGTTATTAGGGAAGGTAGTTCATTGTTGGGATTTTGTTACTCTAATGGATGGTAGCCTTGTCATTATGGAAGGTAGTTCATTGTTGAGATTTTGTTACTCTAATGGATGGTAGCCTTGTCGTTACGGAAGGTAGTTTGTTGTTGAGATTTTGTTACTCCATTGGATGGTAGCCTTGTCATCATGGAAGGTAAATTGTTGTTGTCATTTTGTTACTCCAATGGATGGTAGCGATGTCCTTTAGGAAGGTAGTTTGTTGTTAGTATTTTTTTACTCCATTGGATGCTAGCCTTGTCATTAGGGAAGGTAGTTCGTTAGTGGGATTTTTTAACTCTAATGGATGGTAGCCTTGTCATTACGGAAGCTAGTTCGTTGTTTAGATTTTGTTTCTCCATTGGATGGTAGCCTTGTCATTATGGAAGGTAAATCATTGTTGACATTTTGTTACTCCAATGAATGGTAGCGGTGTCCTTAAGGAAGGTAGTTTGTTGTTGAGATTTTGTTACTCTAATGGACGGTAGCCTTGTCATTATGGAAGGTAGTTTGTTGTTCGGATTTTATTACTCAAATGGATGGTAGCCTTGTCATTATGGAAGATAGTTCGTTGTTGAGATTTTGTTACTGCAATGGATGGTAGCCTTGTGATTATGGAAAGTAGTTCTTTGTTGAGATTTTGTTACTATTGGATGGTAGCCTTGTCATTATGGAAGGTAAATTGTTGTTGAGATTTTACTACTCCAATGGATGGTACCGTTGTCATTACGAAAGGTAGTTTGTTGTTGAGATTTTGTTACTCTAATGGGTGGTAGCCTTGTTATTAGGAAAGGTAGTTCATTGTTGGGATTTTGTTACTCTAATGGATGGTAGCCTTGTCATTAAGGAAGGTAGTTCGTTGTTGAGATTTTATTACTCTAATGGATGGTAGCCTTGTCATTACGGAAGCTAGTTCGTTGTTTAGATTTGGTACTCCATTGGATGGTAGCCTTGTCATTATGGAAGGTAAATCGTTGTTGACATTTTGTAACTAAAATGGATGGTAGCGATGTCCTTAAGGAAGGTAGTTCATTGTTGAGATTTTGTTACTCCATTGGATGGTTGCCTTGGCATTATGGAATGTAAATCGTTCTTGTCATTTTTTTACTCCAATGGATGGTAGCGATGTCCTTAAGGAAAGTAGTTCATTGTTAGGATTTTGTTACTCCATTGGATGGTAGCCTTGTCATTACGGAAGGTAGTTCGTTAGTGGGATTTTGTTACTCTAATGGATGGTAGCCTTGTCATTACGGAAGCTAGTTCGTTGTTTAGATTTTGTTACTCCATTGGATGGTAGTCTTGTCATTATGGAATGTAAATCGTTGTTGACATTTTGTTACTCCAATGGATGGTAGCGGTATCCTTAAGGAAGGTAGTTCATTGTTAAGATTTTGTTACTCTAATGGATGGTAGCCTTGTTATTATGGAAGGTAGTTCGTTGTTGGGATTTTGTTACTCAAATGGATGGTAGCCTTGTCATATTGAAAGGTAGTTCGTTGTTGAGATTTTGTTACTACAATGGATGGTAGCCTTGTCATTATGGAAAGTAGTTCATTGTTGAGATTTTGTTACTCCATTGGATGGTAGCCTTGTCATTATGGAAGGTAACTTGTTGTTGAGATTTTGTTAGTCCAATGGATGGTACCGTTGTCATTACGAAAGGTAGTTCGTTGTTGAGATTTTGTTACTCTAATGGGTGGTATCCTTGTTATTAGGGAAGGTAGTTCATTGTTGGGATTTTGTTACTCTAATGAATGGTAGCCTTATCATTATGGAAAGTAGTTTGTTGCTGAGATTTTGTTACTCCATTGGGTGGTAGCCTTGTCATTATGGAAGGTAAATTGTTGTTGAGATTTTGTTACTCCAATGGATGGTAGCGATGTCCTTAAGGAAAGTAGTTCGTTGTTAGGATTTTGTTACTCCATTGGATGGTAGCCTTGTCATTGCGGAAGGTAGTTCGTTAGTGGGATTTTGTTACTCTAATGGATGGTAGCCTTGTCATTACAGAAGCTAGTTCGTTGTTTAGATTTTGTTACTCCATTGGACGGTAGTCTTGTCATTATGGTAGGTAAATCGTTGTTGACATTTTGTTACTCCAATGGATGGTAGCGGTGTCCTTAAGGAAGGTAGTTTATTGTTGAGATTTTGTTAATCTAATGGATGGTAGCCTTGTTATTATGGAAGGTAGTTCGCTGTTGGGATTTTGTTACTCAAATGGATGGTAGCCTTGTCATATTGGAAGGTAGTTCGTTGTTCAGATTTTGTTACTGCAATGGATGGTAGCCTTGTTATTATGGAAAGTAGTTCATTGTTGAGATTTTGTTACTCCATTGGATGGTCGCCTTGTCATTATGGAAGGTAACTTGTTGTTGAGATTTTGTTAGTCCAATGGATGGTACCGTTGTCATTACGGAAGGTAGTTCGTTATTGATATTTTGTTACTCCGTTGGATGGTAGCCTTGTCATTATGGAAGGTAAATCGTTGTTGTCATTTTTTTACTCCAATGGATGGTAGCGATGTCCTTGAGGAAGGTAGTTCGTTGTTAGGATTTTGTTACTCCATTGGATGGTAGCCTTGTCATTATGGAAGGTAGTTCGTTAGTGGGATTTTGTTACTCTAATGGATGGTAGCCTTGTCATTACGGAAGCTATTCCGTTGTTTAGATTTTTTTACTCCATTGGATGGTAGCCTTGTCATTATGGAAGGTAAATCGTTGTTGACATTTTGTTACTCCAATGGATGGTAGCGGTGTCCTTAAGGAAGGTAGTTCGTTGTTGAGATTTTATTACTCTAATGGACGGTAGCCTTGTCATTATGGAAGGTAGTTCGTTGTTGGGAATTTATTACTCAAATGGATGGTAGCCTTGTCATTATGAAAGGTAGTTCGTTTTTGAGATTTTGTTACTGCAATGGATTGTAGCCTTGTCATTATGGAAAGTAGTTTGTTGTTGAGATTTTGTTACTCCATTGGATGGTAGCCTTGTCATTATGGAAGGTAAATTTCAGATGAGATTTTGTTACTCCAATGGATGGTACCGTTGTCATTATGAAAGGTAGTTCGTGGTTGAGATTTTGTTACTCTAATGGGTGGTAGCCTTGTTATTAGGGATGGTAGTTCATTGTTGGGATTTTGTTACTCTAATGGATGGTAGCCATGTCATTACGGAAGGTAGTTCGTTAGTGGGATTTTGTTACTCTAATGGATGGTAGCTTTGTCATTACGAAAGCTATTTCGTTGTTTAGATTTTGTTACTCCATTGGATGGTAGCCTTGTCATTATGGAAGGTAAATCGTTGTTGAAATTTTGTTACTCCAATGGATGGTAGCGGTGTCCTTAAGGAAAGTAGTTCGTTGTTGAGATTTTGTTACTCTAATGGACGGTAGCCTTGTCATTATGGAATGTAGTTCGTTGTTGGGATTTTGTTACTCAAATGGATGGTAGCCTTGTCATTATGGAAGGTAGTTCGTTGTTGAGATTTTGTTACTGCAATGGATGGTAGCCTTGTCATTATGGAAAGTAATTTGTTGTTGAGATTTTGTTACTCCATTGGATGGTAGCCTTGTCATTATGGAAGGTAAATTGTTGTTGAGATTTTGTTACTCCAATGGATGGTACCGTTGTCATTTCGAAAGGTAGTTCGTTGTTGAGATTTTGTTACTCTAATGGGTGGTAGCCTTGTTATTAGGGAAGGTAGTTCATTGTTGGGATTTTGTTACTCTAATGGATGGTAGCCTTGTCATTATGGAAGGTAGTTCGTTGTTGAGATTTTGTTACTCTAATGGATGGTAGTCTTGTAATTACGGAAGGTAGTTCATTGTTGAGATTTTGTTACTCCATTGGATGGTAGCCTTGTCATTATGGAAGGTAAATTGTTGTTTTCATTTTGTTACTCCAATGGATGGTAGCGATGTCCTTTAGGAAGGTAGTTCGTTGTTAGGATTTTGTTACTCCATTGGACGGTAGCCTTGTCATTACGGAAGGTAGTTCGTTAGTGGGATTTTGTAACTGTAATGGATGGTAGCCTTGTCCATACGGAAGCTAGTTCGTTGTTTAGATTTTGTTACTCCATTGGATGGTAGCCTTGTCATTATGGAAGGTAAATCATTGTTGACATTTTGTTACTCCAATAATTGGTAGCGGTGTCCTTAAGGAAGGTAGTTCGTTGTTGAGATATTGTTACTCTAATGGACGGTAGCCTTGTCATTATGGAAGGGAGTTCGTTGTTGGGATTTTGTTACTCAAATGGATGGTAGCCTTGTCATTATGGAAGGTAGTTCGTTGTTGAGATTTTTTTACTCCAATGGATGGTAGCCTTGTCATTATGGAAAGTAGTTCGTTGTTGAGATTTTGTTACTCCATTGGATGGTAGCCTTGTTATTATGGAAGGTAAATTGTTGTTGAGATTTTGTTACTCCAATGGATGGTACCGTTGTCATTGCGAAAGGTAGTTCGTTGTTGACATTTTGTTACTCTAATCGGTGGTAGCCTTGTTATTAGGGAAGGTAGCTCATTGTTGGGATTCTGTTACTCTAATGAATGGTAGCCTTGTCATTATGGAAGGTAGTTCGTTATTGAGATTTTGTTACTCTAATGGATGGTAGCCTTATCATTACGGAAGGTAGTTCGTTATTGAGATTTTGTTACTCCATTGGATGGTAGCCTTGTCATTATGGAAGGTAAATCGTTGTTGTTATTTTGTTACTCCATTGGATGGTAGCCTTGTCATTATGGAAGGTAAATTGTTGTTGAGATTTTGTTACTCCAATGGATGGTACCGTTGTCATTACGAAAGGTAGTTCGTTGTTGAGGTTTTGTTACTCTAATGGGTGGTAGCGATGTCCTTAAGGAAGGTAGTTCGTTGTTAGGATTTTGTTACTCCATTGGATGGTAGCCTTGTCATTATGAAAAGTAGTTCGTTGTTGAGATTTTGTTACTCCATTGGATGGTAGCCTTATCATTATGGAAGGTAAATTGTTGTTGAGATTTTGTTATTCCAATGGATGGTACCGTTGTCATTACGAAAGGTAGTTCGTTGTTGAGATTTTGTTACTCTAATGGGTGGTAGCCTTGTTATTAGGGAAGGTAGTTCATTGTTGGGATTCTGTTACTCTAATGGATGGTAGCCTTGTCATTATGGAAGGTAACTTGTTGTTGAGATTTTGTTAGTCCAATGGATGGTACCGTTGTCATTACGGAAGGTAGTTCGTTATTGATATTTTGTTACTCCATTGGATGGTAGCCTTGTCATTATGCAAGGTAAATCGTTGTTGTCATTTTTTTACTCCAATGGATGGTAGCGATGTCCTTGAGGAAGGTAGTTCGTTGTTAGGATTTTGTTACTCCATTGGATGGTAGCCTTGTCATTATGGAAGGTAGTTCGTTAGTGGGATTTTGTTACTCTAATGGATGGTAGCCTTGTCATTACGGAAGCTATTCCGTTGTTTAGATTTTTTTACTCCATTGGATGGTAGCCTTGTCATTATGGAAGGTAAATCGTTGTTGACATTTTGTTACTCCAATGGATGGTAGCGTTGTCCTTAAGGAAGGTAGTTCGTTGTTGTGATTTTATTACTCTAATGGACGGTAGCCTTGTCATTATGGAAGGTAGTTCGTTGTTGGGAATTTATTACTCAAATGGATGGTAGCCTTGTCATTATGAAAGGTAGTTCGTTTTTGAGATTTTGTTACTGCAATGGATTGTAGCCTTGTCATTATGGAAAGAAGTTTGTTGTTGAGATTTTGTTACTCCATTGGATGGTAGCCTTGTCATTATGGAAGGTACATTGTTGATGAGATTTTGTTACTCCAATGGATGGTACCGTTGTCATTACGAAAGGTAGTTCGTGGTTGAGATTTTGTTACTCTAATGGGTGGTAGCCTTGTTATTAGGGATGGTAGTTCATTGTTGGGATTTTGTTACTCTAATGGATGGTAGCCATGTCATTACAAAAGGTAGTTCGTTAGTGGGATTTTGTTACTCTAATGGATGGTAGCTTTGTCATTACGAAAGCTATTTCATTGTTTAGATTTTGTTACTCCATTGGATGGTAGCCTTGTCATTATGGAAGGTAAATCGTTGTTGAAATTTTGTTACTCCAATGGATGGTAGCGGTGTCCTTAAGGAAGGTAGTTCGTTGTTGAGATTTTGTTACTCTAATGGACGGTAGCCTTGTCATTATGGAATGTAGTTCGTTGTTGGGATTTTGTTACTCAAATGGATGGTAGCCTTGTCATTATGGAAGGTAGTTCGTTGTTGAGATTTTGTTACTGCAATGGATGGTAGCCTTGTCATTATGGAAAGTAGTTTGTTGTTGAGATTTTGTTACTCCATTGGATGGTAGCCTTGTCATTACGGAAGGTAGTTCGTTAGTGGGATTTTGTTACTCTAATGGATGGTAGCCTTGTCATTATGGAAGCTAGTTTGTTGTTTAGATTTTGTTACTCCATTGGACGGTAGTCTTGTCATTATGGAAGGTAAATCGTTGTTGACATTTTGTTACTCCAATGGATGGTAGCGGTGTCCTTAAGGAAGGTAGTTTATTGTTGAGATTTTGTTAATCTAATGGATGGTAGCCTTGTTATTATGGAAGGTAGTTCGTTGTTGGGATTTTGTTACTCAAATGGATGGTAGCCTTGTCATATTGGAAGGTAGTTCGTTGTTGAGATTTTGTTACTGCAATGGATGGTAGCCTTGTTATTATGGAAAGTAGTTCATTGTTGAGATTTTGTTACTCCATTGGATGGTCGCCTTGTCATTATGGAAGGTAACTTGTTGTTTAGATTTTGTTAGTCCAATGGATGGTACCGTTGTCATTACGGAAGGTAGTTCGTTATTGATACTTTGTTACTCCATTGGATGGTAGCCTTGTCATTATGGAAGGTAAATCGTTGTTGTCATTTTTTTACTCCAATGGATGGTAGCGATGTCCTTGAGGAAGGTAGTTCGTTGTTAGGATTTTGTTACTCCATTGGATTTTAGCCTTGTCATTATGGAAGGTAGTTCGTTAGTGGGATTTTGTTACTCTAATGGATGGTAGCCTTGTCATTACGGAAGCTATTCCGTTGTTTAGATTTTTTTACTCCATTGGATGGTAGCCTTGTCATTATGGAAGGTAAATCGTTGTTGAAATTTTGTTACTCCAATGGATGGTAGCGGTGTCCTTAAGGAAGGTAGTTCATTGTTGAGATTTTATTACTCTAATGGACGGTAGCCTTGTCATTATGGAAGGTAGTTCGTTGTTGGGAATTTATTACTCAAATGGATGGTAGCCTTGTCATTATGAAAGGTAGTTCGTTTTTGAGATTTTGTTACTGCAATGGATTGTAGCCTTGTCATTATGGAAAGTAGTTTGTTGTTGAGATTTTGTTACTCCATTGGATGGTAGCCTTGTCATTATGGAAGGTAAATTGTTGATGAGATTTTGTTACTCCAATGGATGGTAACGTTGTCATTACGAAAGGTAGTTCGTGGTTGAGATTTTGTTACTCTAATGGGTGGTAGCCTTGTTATTAGGGATGGTAGTTCATTGTTGGGATTTTGTTACTCTAATGGATAGTAGCCATGTCATTACGGAAGGTAGTTCGTTAGTGGGATTTTGTTACTCTAATGGATGGTAGCTTTGTCATTACGAAAGCTATTTCGTTGATTAGATTTTTTTACTCCATTGGATGGTAGCCTTGTCATTATGGAAGGTAAATCATTGTTGAAATTTTGTTACTCCAATGGATGGTAGCGGTGTCCTTAAGGAAAGTAGTTCGTTGTTGAGATTTTGTTACTCTAATGGACGGTAGCCTTGTCATTATGGAATGTAGTTCGTTGTTGGGATTTTGTTACTCAAATGGATGGTAGCCTTGTCATTATGGAAGGTAGTTCGTTGTTGAGATTTTGTTACTGCAATGGATTGTAGCCTTGTCATTATGGAAAGTAATTTGTTGTTGAGATTTTGTTACTCCATTGGATGGTAGCCTTGTCATTATGGAAGGTAAATTGTTGTTGAGATTTTGTTACTCCAATGGATGGTACCGTTGTCATTTCGAAAGGTAGTTCGTTGTTGAGATTTTGTTACTCTAATGGGTGGTAGCCTTGTTATTAGGGAAGGTAGTTCATTGTTGGGATTTTGTTACTCTAATGGATGGTAGCCTTGTCATTATGGAAGGTAGTTCGTTGTTGAGATTTTGTTACTCTAATGGATGGTAGCCTTGTAATTACGGAAGGTAGTTCATTGTTGAGATTTTGTTACTCCATTGGATGGTAGCCTTGTCATTATGGAAGGTAAATTGTTGTTTTCATTTTGTTACTCCAATGGATGGTAGCGATGTCCTTTAGGAAGGTAGTTCGTTGTTAGGATTTTGTTACTCCATTGGATGGTAGCCTTGTCATTACGGAAGGTAGTTCGTTAGTGGGATTTTGTAACTGTAATGGATGGTAGTCTTGTCCATACGGAAGCTAGTTCGTTGTTTAGATTTTGTTACTCCATTGGATGGTAGCCTTGTCATTATGGAAGGTAAATCGTTGTTGACATTTTGTTACTCCAATAATTGGTAGCGGTGTCCTTAAGGAAGGTAGTTCGTTGTTGAGATATTGTTACTCTAATGGACGGTAGCCTTGTCATTATGGAAGGTAGTTTGTTGTTGGGATTTTGTTACTCAAATGGATGGTAGCCTTGTCATTATGGAAGGTAGTTCGTTGTTTAGATTTTTTTACTCCAATGGATGGTAGCCTTGTCATTATGGAAAGTAGTTCGTTGTTGAGATTTTGTTACTCCATTGGATGGTAGCCTTGTTATTATGGAAGGTAAATTGTTGTTGAGATTTTGTTACTCCAATGGATGGTACCGTTGTCATTGCGAAAGGTAGTTCGTTGTTGACATTTTGTTACTCTAATCGGTGGTAGCCTTGTTATTAGGGAAGGTAGTTCGTTATTATGGAAGGTAGTTCGTTATTGAGATTTTGTTACTCTAATGGATGGTAGCCTTATCATTACGGAAGGTAGTTCGTTATTGAGATTTTGTTACTCCATTGGATGGTAGCCTTGTCATTATGGAAGGTAAATCGTTGTTGTTATTTTGTTACTCCATTGGATGGTAGCCTTTTCATTATGGAAGGTAAATTGTTGTTGAGATTTTGTTACTCCAATGGATGGTACCATTGTCATTACGAAAGGTAGTTCGTTGTTGAGGTTTTGTTACTCTAATGGGTGGTAACGATGTCCTTAAGGAAGGTAGTTCGTTGTTAGGATTTTGTTACTCCATTGGATGGTAGCCTTGTCATTATGAAAAGTAGTTCGTTGTTGAGATTTCGTTACTCCATTGGATGGTAGCCTTATCATTATGGAAGGTAAATTGTTGTTGAGATTTTGTTACTCCAATGGATGGTACCGTTGTCATTACGAAAGGTAGTTCTTTGTTGAGATTTTGTTACTCTAATGGGTGGTAGCCTTGTTATTAGGGAAGGTAGTTCATTGTTGGGATTTTGTTACTCTAATGGATGGTAGCCTTGTCATTATGGAAGGTAGTTCGTTGTTGAGATTTTGTTACTCTAATGGATGGTAGCCTTGTCATTACGGAAGGTAGTTTGTTGTTGAGATTTTGTTACTCCATTGGATGGTAGCCTTGTCATCATGGAAGGTAAATTGTTGTTGTCATTTTGTTACTCCAATGGATGGTAGCGATGTCCTTTAGGAAGTTAGTTCGTTGTTAGTATTTTTTTACTCCATTGGATGCTAGCCTTGTCATTAGGGAAGGTAGTTCGTTAGTGGGATTTTTTAACTCTAATGGATGGTAGCCTTGTCATTACGGAAGCTAGTTCGTTGTTTAGATTTTGTTTCTCCATTGGATGGTAGCCTTGTCATTATGGAAGGTAAATCATTGTTGACATTTTGTTACTCCAATGAATGGTAGTGGTGTCCTTAAGGAAGGTAGTTTGTTGTTGAGAGTTTGTTACTCTAATGGACGGTAGCCTTGTCATTATGGAAGGTAGTTTGTTGTTCGGATTTTATTACTCAAATGGATGGTAGCCTTGTCATTATGGAAGATAATTCGTTGTTGAGATTTTGTTACTGCAATGGATGGTAGCCTTGTGATTATGGAAAGTAGTTCTTTGTTGAGATTTTGTTACTCCATTGGATGGTAGCCTTGTCATTATGGAAGGTAAATTGTTGTTGAGATTTTGCTACTCCAATGGATGGTACCGTTGTCATTACGAAAGGTAGTTCGTTGTTGAGATTTTGTTACTCTAATGGGTGGTAGCCTTGTTATTAGGGAAGGTAGTTCATTGTTGGGATTTTGTTACTCTAATGGATGGTAGCCTTGTCATTATGGAAGGTAGTTCGTTGTTGAGATTTTATTACTCTAATGGATGGTAGCCTTCTCATTACGGAAGCTATTCCGTTGTTTAGATTTTTTTACTCCATTGGATGGTAGCCTTGTCATTATGGAAGGTAAATCGTTGTTGAAATTTTGTTACTCCAATGGATGGTAGCGGTGTCCTTAAGGAAGGTAGTTCATTGTTGAGATTTTATTACTCTAATGGACGGTAGCCTTGTCATTATGGAAGGTAGTTCGTTGTTGGGAATTTATTACTCAAATGGATGGTAGCCTTGTCATTATGAAAGGTAGTTCGTTTTTGAGATTTTGTTACTGCAATGGATTGTAGCCTTGTCATTATGGAAAGTAGTTTGTTGTTGAGATTTTGTTACTCCATTGGATGGTAGCCTTGTCATTATGGAAGGTAAATTGTTGATGAGATTTTGTTACTCCAATGGATGGTAACGTTGTCATTACGAAAGGTAGTTCGTGGTTGAGATTTTGTTACTCTAATGGGTGGTAGCCTTGTTATTAGGGATGGTAGTTCATTGTTGGGATTTTGTTACTCTAATGGATAGTAGCCATGTCATTACGGAAGGTAGTTCGTTAGTGGGATTTTGTTACTCTAATGGATGGTAGCTTTGTCATTACGAAAGCTATTTCGTTGATTAGATTTTTTTACTCCATTGGATGGTAGCCTTGTCATTATGGAAGGTAAATCATTGTTGAAATTTTGTTACTCCAATGGATGGTAGCGGTGTCCTTAAGGAAAGTAGTTCGTTGTTGAGATTTTGTTACTCTAATGGACGGTAGCCTTGTCATTATGGAATGTAGTTCGTTGTTGGGATTTTGTTACTCAAATGGATGGTAGCCTTGTCATTATGGAAGGTAGTTCGTTGTTGAGATTTTGTTACTGCAATGGATTGTAGCCTTGTCATTATGGAAAGTAATTTGTTGTTGAGATTTTGTTACTCCATTGGATGGTAGCCTTGTCATTATGGAAGGTAAATTGTTGTTGAGATTTTGTTACTCCAATGGATGGTACCGTTGTCATTTCGAAAGGTAGTTCGTTGTTGAGATTTTGTTACTCTAATGGGTGGTAGCCTTGTTATTAGGGAAGGTAGTTCATTGTTGGGATTTTGTTACTCTAATGGATGGTAGCCTTGTCATTATGGAAGGTAGTTCGTTGTTGAGATTTTGTTACTCTAATGGATGGTAGCCTTGTAATTACGGAAGGTAGTTCATTGTTGAGATTTTGTTACTCCATTGGATGGTAGCCTTGTCATTATGGAAGGTAAATTGTTGTTTTCATTTTGTTACTCCAATGGATGGTAGCGATGTCCTTTAGGAAGGTAGTTCGTTGTTAGGATTTTGTTACTCCATTGGATGGTAGCCTTGTCATTACGGAAGGTAGTTCGTTAGTGGGATTTTGTAACTGTAATGGATGGTAGTCTTGTCCATACGGAAGCTAGTTCGTTGTTTAGATTTTGTTACTCCATTGGATGGTAGCCTTGTCATTATGGAAGGTAAATCGTTGTTGACATTTTGTTACTCCAATAATTGGTAGCGGTGTCCTTAAGGAAGGTAGTTCGTTGTTGAGATATTGTTACTCTAATGGACGGTAGCCTTGTCATTATGGAAGGTAGTTTGTTGTTGGGATTTTGTTACTCAAATGGATGGTAGCCTTGTCATTATGGAAGGTAGTTCGTTGTTTAGATTTTTTTACTCCAATGGATGGTAGCCTTGTCATTATGGAAAGTAGTTCGTTGTTGAGATTTTGTTACTCCATTGGATGGTAGCCTTGTTATTATGGAAGGTAAATTGTTGTTGAGATTTTGTTACTCCAATGGATGGTACCGTTGTCATTGCGAAAGGTAGTTCGTTGTTGACATTTTGTTACTCTAATCGGTGGTAGCCTTGTTATTAGGGAAGGTAGTTCGTTATTATGGAAGGTAGTTCGTTATTGAGATTTTGTTACTCTAATGGATGGTAGCCTTATCATTACGGAAGGTAGTTCGTTATTGAGATTTTGTTACTCCATTGGATGGTAGCCTTGTCATTATGGAAGGTAAATCGTTGTTGTTATTTTGTTACTCCATTGGATGGTAGCCTTTTCATTATGGAAGGTAAATTGTTGTTGAGATTTTGTTACTCCAATGGATGGTACCATTGTCATTACGAAAGGTAGTTCGTTGTTGAGGTTTTGTTACTCTAATGGGTGGTAACGATGTCCTTAAGGAAGGTAGTTCGTTGTTAGGATTTTGTTACTCCATTGGATGGTAGCCTTGTCATTATGAAAAGTAGTTCGTTGTTGAGATTTCGTTACTCCATTGGATGGTAGCCTTATCATTATGGAAGGTAAATTGTTGTTGAGATTTTGTTACTCCAATGGATGGTACCGTTGTCATTACGAAAGGTAGTTCTTTGTTGAGATTTTGTTACTCTAATGGGTGGTAGCCTTGTTATTAGGGAAGGTAGTTCATTGTTGGGATTTTGTTACTCTAATGGATGGTAGCCTTGTCATTATGGAAGGTAGTTCGTTGTTGAGATTTTGTTACTCTAATGGATGGTAGCCTTGTCATTACGGAAGGTAGTTTGTTGTTGAGATTTTGTTACTCCATTGGATGGTAGCCTTGTCATCATGGAAGGTAAATTGTTGTTGTCATTTTGTTACTCCAATGGATGGTAGCGATGTCCTTTAGGAAGTTAGTTCGTTGTTAGTATTTTTTTACTCCATTGGATGCTAGCCTTGTCATTAGGGAAGGTAGTTCGTTAGTGGGATTTTTTAACTCTAATGGATGGTAGCCTTGTCATTACGGAAGCTAGTTCGTTGTTTAGATTTTGTTTCTCCATTGGATGGTAGCCTTGTCATTATGGAAGGTAAATCATTGTTGACATTTTGTTACTCCAATGAATGGTAGTGGTGTCCTTAAGGAAGGTAGTTTGTTGTTGAGAGTTTGTTACTCTAATGGACGGTAGCCTTGTCATTATGGAAGGTAGTTTGTTGTTCGGATTTTATTACTCAAATGGATGGTAGCCTTGTCATTATGGAAGATAATTCGTTGTTGAGATTTTGTTACTGCAATGGATGGTAGCCTTGTGATTATGGAAAGTAGTTCTTTGTTGAGATTTTGTTACTCCATTGGATGGTAGCCTTGTCATTATGGAAGGTAAATTGTTGTTGAGATTTTGCTACTCCAATGGATGGTACCGTTGTCATTACGAAAGGTAGTTCGTTGTTGAGATTTTGTTACTCTAATGGGTGGTAGCCTTGTTATTAGGGAAGGTAGTTCATTGTTGGGATTTTGTTACTCTAATGGATGGTAGCCTTGTCATTATGGAAGGTAGTTCGTTGTTGAGATTTTATTACTCTAATGGATGGTAGCCTTGTCATTACGGAAGCTATTCCGTTGTTTAGATTTTTTTACTCCATTGGATGGTAGCCTTGTCATTATGGAAGGTAAATCGTTGTTGAAATTTTGTTACTCCAATGGATGGTAGCGGTGTCCTTAAGGAAGGTAGTTCATTGTTGAGATTTTATTACTCTAATGGACGGTAGCCTTGTCATTATGGAAGGTAGTTCGTTGTTGGGAATTTATTACTCAAATGGATGGTAGCCTTGTCATTATGAAAGGTAGTTCGTTTTTGAGATTTTGTTACTGCAATGGATTGTAGCCTTGTCATTATGGAAAGTAGTTTGTTGTTGAGATTTTGTTACTCCATTGGATGGTAGCCTTGTCATTATGGAAGGTAAATTGTTGATGAGATTTTGTTACTCCAATGGATGGTAACGTTGTCATTACGAAAGGTAGTTCGTGGTTGAGATTTTGTTACTCTAATGGGTGGTAGCCTTGTTATTAGGGATGGTAGTTCATTGTTGGGATTTTGTTACTCTAATGGATAGTAGCCATGTCATTACGGAAGGTAGTTCGTTAGTGGGATTTTGTTACTCTAATGGATGGTAGCTTTGTCATTACGAAAGCTATTTCGTTGATTAGATTTTTTTACTCCATTGGATGGTAGCCTTGTCATTATGGAAGGTAAATCATTGTTGAAATTTTGTTACTCCAATGGATGGTAGCGGTGTCCTTAAGGAAAGTAGTTCGTTGTTGAGATTTTGTTACTCTAATGGACGGTAGCCTTGTCATTATGGAATGTAGTTCGTTGTTGGGATTTTGTTACTCAAATGGATGGTAGCCTTGTCATTATGGAAGGTAGTTCGTTGTTGAGATTTTGTTACTGCAATGGATTGTAGCCTTGTCATTATGGAAAGTAATTTGTTGTTGACATTTTGTTACTCCATTGGATGGTAGCCTTGTCATTATGGAAGGTAAATTGTTGTTGAGATTTTGTTACTCCAATGGATGGTACCGTTGTCATTTCGAAAGGTAGTTCGTTGTTGAGATTTTGTTACTCTAATGGGTGGTAGCCTTGTTATTAGGGAAGGTAGTTCATTGTTGGGATTTTGTTACTCTAATGGATGGTAGCCTTGTCATTATGGAAGGTAGTTCGTTGTTGAGATTTTGTTACTCTAATGGATGGTAGCCTTGTAATTACGGAAGGTAGTTCATTGTTGAGATTTTGTTACTCCATTGGATGGTAGCCTTGTCATTATGGAAGGTAAATTGTTGTTTTCATTTTGTTACTCCAATGGATGGTAGCGATGTCCTTTAGGAAGGTAGTTCGTTGTTAGGATTTTGTTACTCCATTGGATGGTAGCCTTGTCATTACGGAAGGTAGTTCGTTAGTGGGATTTTGTAACTGTAATGGATGGTAGTCTTGTCCATACGGAAGCTAGTTCGTTGTTTAGATTTTGTTACTCCATTGGATGGTAGCCTTGTCATTATGGAAGGTAAATCGTTGTTGACATTTTGTTACTCCAATAATTGGTAGCGGTGTCCTTAAGGAAGGTAGTTCGTTGTTGAGATATTGTTACTCTAATGGACGGTAGCCTTGTCATTATGGAAGGTAGTTTGTTGTTGGGATTTTGTTACTCAAATGGATGGTAGCCTTGTCATTATGGAAGGTAGTTCGTTGTTTAGATTTTTTTACTCCAATGGATGGTAGCCTTGTCATTATGGAAAGTAGTTCGTTGTTGAGATTTTGTTACTCCATTGGATGGTAGCCTTGTTATTATGGAAGGTAAATTGTTGTTGAGATTTTGTTACTCCAATGGATGGTACCGTTGTCATTGCGAAAGGTAGTTCGTTGTTGACATTTTGTTACTCTAATCGGTGGTAGCCTTGTTATTAGGGAAGGTAGTTCGTTATTATGGAAGGTAGTTCGTTATTGAGATTTTGTTACTCTAATGGATGGTAGCCTTATCATTACGGAAGGTAGTTCGTTATTGAGATTTTGTTACTCCATTGGATGGTAGCCTTGTCATTATGGAAGGTAAATCGTTGTTGTTATTTTGTTACTCCATTGGATGGTAGCCTTTTCATTATGGAAGGTAAATTGTTGTTGAGATTTTGTTACTCCAATGGATGGTACCATTGTCATTACGAAAGGTAGTTCGTTGTTGAGGTTTTGTTACTCTAATGGGTGGTAACGATGTCCTTAAGGAAGGTAGTTCGTTGTTAGGATTTTGTTACTCCATTGGATGGTAGCCTTGTCATTATGAAAAGTAGTTCGTTGTTGAGATTTCGTTACTCCATTGGATGGTAGCCTTATCATTATGGAAGGTAAATTGTTGTTGAGATTTTGTTACTCCAATGGATGGTACCGTTGTCATTACGAAAGGTAGTTCTTTGTTGAGATTTTGTTACTCTAATGGGTGGTAGCCTTGTTATTAGGGAAGGTAGTTCATTGTTGGGATTTTGTTACTCTAATGGATGGTAGCCTTGTCATTATGGAAGGTAGTTCGTTGTTGAGATTTTGTTACTCTAATGGATGGTAGCCTTGTCATTACGGAAGGTAGTTTGTTGTTGAGATTTTGTTACTCCATTGGATGGTAGCCTTGTCATCATGGAAGGTAAATTGTTGTTGTCATTTTGTTACTCCAATGGATGGTAGCGATGTCCTTTAGGAAGTTAGTTCGTTGTTAGTATTTTTTTACTCCATTGGATGCTAGCCTTGTCATTAGGGAAGGTAGTTCTTTAGTGGGATTTTTTAACTCTAATGGATGGTAGCCTTGTCATTACGGAAGCTAGTTCGTTGTTTAGATTTTGTTTCTCCATTGGATGGTAGCCTTGTCATTATGGAAGGTAAATCATTGTTGACATTTTGTTACTCCAATGAATGGTAGTGGTGTCCTTAAGGAAGGTAGTTTGTTGTTGAGAGTTTGTTACTCTAATGGACGGTAGCCTTGTCATTATGGAAGGTAGTTTGTTGTTCGGATTTTATTACTCAAATGGATGGTAGCCTTGTCATTATGGAAGATAATTCGTTGTTGAGATTTTGTTACTGCAATGGATGGTAGCCTTGTGATTATGGAAAGTAGTTCTTTGTTGAGATTTTGTTACTCCATTGGATGGTAGCCTTGTCATTATGGAAGGTAAATTGTTGTTGAGATTTTGCTACTCCAATGGATGGTACCGTTGTCATTACGAAAGGTAGTTCGTTGTTGAGATTTTGTTACTCTAATGGGTGGTAGCCTTGTTATTAGGGAAGGTAGTTCATTGTTGGGATTTTGTTACTCTAATGGATGGTAGCCTTGTCATTATGGAAGGTAGTTCGTTGTTGAGATTTTATTACTCTAATGGATGGTAGCCTTGTCATTACGGAAGCTAGTTCGTTGTTTAGATTTGGTTACTCCATTGGATGGTAGCCTTGTCATTATGGAAGGTAAATCGTTGTTGACATTTTGTAACTCCAATGGATGGTAGCGATGTCCTTAAGGAAGGTAGTTCATTGTTGAGATTTTGTTACTCGATTGGATGGTAGCCTTGTCATTATGGAATGTAAATCGTTGTTGTCATTTTTTTACTCCAATGGATGGTAGCGATGTCCTTAAGGAAAGTAGTTTGTTGTTAGGATTTTGTTACTCCATTGGATGGTAGCCTTGTCATTATGGAAGGTAGTTCGTTAGTGGGATTTTGTTACTCTAATGGATGGTAGCCTTGTCATTACGGAAGCTAGTTCGTTGTTTAGATTTTGTTACTCCATTGGATGGTAGTCTTGTCATTATGGAATGTAAATCGTTATTGACATTTTGTTACTCCAATGGATGGTAGCAGTATCCTTAAGGAAGGTAGTTCATTGTTAAGATTTTGTTACTCTAATGGATGGTAGCCTTGTTATTATGGAAGGTAGTTCGTTGTTGGGATTTTGTTACTCAAATGGATGGTAGCCTTGTCAGATTGAAAGGTAGTTCATTGTTGAGATTTTGTTACTACAATGGATGGTAGCCTTGTCATTATGGAAAGTAGTTCATTGTTGAGATTTTGTTACTCCATTGGATGGTAGCCTTGTCATTATGGAAGGTAACTTGTTGTTGAGATTTTGTTAGTCCAATGGATGGTACCGTTCTCATTACGAAAGGTAGTTCGTTGTTGAGATTTTGTTACTCTAATGGGTGGTATCCTTGTTATTAGGGAAGGTAGTTCATTGTTGGGATTTTGTTACTCTAATGAATGGTAGCCTTGTCATTATGGAAAGTAGTTTGTTACTGAGAATTTGTTACTCCATTGGATGGTAGCCTTGTCATTATGGAAGGTAAATTGTTGTTGAGATTTTGTTACTCCAATGGATGGTAGCGATGTCCTTATGGAAAGTAGTTCGTTGTTAGGATTTTGTTACTCCATTGGATGGTAGCCTTGTCATTACGGAAGGTAGTTCGTTAGTGGGATTTTGTTACTCTAATGGATGGTAGCCTTGTCATTACGGAAGCTAGTTCGTTGTTTAGATTTTGTTACTCCATTAGACGGTAGTCTTGTCATTATGGAAGGTAAATCATTGTTGACATTTTGTTACTCCAATGGATGGTAGCGGTGTCCTTAAGGAAGGTAGTTTATTGTTGAGATTTTGTTACTCTAATGGATGGTAGCCTTGTTATTATGGAAGGTAGTTCGTTGTTGGGATTTTGTTACTCAAATGGATGGTAGCCTTGTCATATTGGAAGGTAGTTCGTTGTTAAGATTTTGTTACTGCAATGGATGGTAGCCTTGTTATTATGGAAAGTAGTTCATTGTTGAGATTTTGTTACTCCATTGGATGGTTGCCTTGTCATTATGGAAGGTAACTTGTTGTTGAGATTTTGTTAGTCTAATGGATAGTACCGTTGTCATTACGGAAGGTAGTTCGTTATTGATATTTTGTTACTCCATTGGATGGTAGCCTTGTCATTATGGAAGGTTAATCGTTGTTGTCATTTTTTACTCCAATGGATGGTAGCGATGTCCTTGAGGAAGGTAGTTCGTTGTTAGGATTTTGTTACTCCATTGGATTGTAGCCTTGTCATTATGCAAGGTAGTTCGTTAGTGGGATTTTGTTACTCTAATGGATGGTAGCCTTGTCATTACGGAAGCTATTCCGTTGTTTAGATTTTTTTACTCCATTGGATGGTAGCCTTGTCATTATGGAAGGTAAATTGTTGTTGACATTTTGTTACTCCAATGGATGGTAGCGGTGTCCTTAAGAAAGGTAGTTCGTTGTTGAGATTTTATTACTCTAATGGACGGTAGCCTTGTCATTATGGAAGGTAGTTCGTTGTTGGGAATTTATTACTCAAATGGATGGTAGCCTTGTCATTATGAAAGGTAGTTCGTTGTTGAGATTTTGTTACTGCAATGGATTGTAGCCTTGTCATTATGGAAAGTAGTTTGTTGTTGAGATTTTGTTACTCCATTGGATGGTAGCCTTGTCATTATGGAAGGTAAATTGTTGATGAGATTTTGTTACTCCAATGGATGGTACCGTTGTCATTACGAAAGGTAGTTCGTGGTTGAGATTTTGTTACTCTAATGGGTGGTAGCCTTGTTATTAGGGATGGTAGTTCATTGTTGGGATTTTGTTACTCTAATGGATGGTAGCCATGTCATTACGGAAGGTAGTTTGTTAGTGGGATTTTGTTACTCTAATGGATGGTAGCTTTGTCATTACGGAAGCTATTTCGTTGTTTAGATTTTGTTACTCCATTGGATGGTAGCCTTGTCATTATGGAAGGTAAATCATTGTTGAAATTTTGTTACTCCAATGGATGGTAGCGGTGTCCTTAAGGAAGGTAGTTCGTTGTTGAGATTTTGTTAATCTAATGGATGGTAGCCTTGTCATTATGGAATGTAGTTCGTTGTTGGGATTTTGTTACTCAAATGGATGGTAGCCTTGTCATTATGGAAGGTAGTTCGTTGTTGAGATTTTGTTACTGCAATGGATGGTAGCCTTGTCATTATGGAAAGTAGTTTGTTGTTGAGATTTTGTTATTCCATTGGATGGTAGCCTTGTCATTATGGAAGGTAAATTGTTGTTGAGATTTTGTTACTCCAATGGATGGTACCGTTGTCATTATGAAAGGTACTTCGTTGTTGAGATTTTGTTACTCTAATGGGTGGTAGCCTTGTTATTAGGGAAGGTAGTTCATTGTTGGGATTTTGTTACTCTAATGGATGGTAGCCTTGTCATTATGGAAGGTAGTTCGTTGTTGAGATTTTGCTACTCTAATGGATGGTAGCCTTGTCATTACGGAAGGTAGTTCATTGTTGAGATTTTGTTACTCCATTGGATGGTAGCCTTGTCATTATGGAAGGTAAATTGCTGTTTTCATTTTGTTACTCCAATGGATGGTAGCGATGTCCTTTAGGAAGGTAGTTCGTTGTTAGGATTTTGTTACTCCATTGGATGGTAGCCTTGTCATTACGGAAGGTAGTTCGTTAGTGGGATTTTGTAACTGTAATGGATGGTAGTCTTGTACTTACGGAAGCTAGTTCATTGTTTAGATTTTGTTACTCCATTGGATGATAGCCTTGTCATTATGGAAGGTAAATCGTTGTTGACATTTTGTTACTCCAATAATTGGTAGCGGTGTCCTTAATGAAGGTAGTTCGTTGTTGAGATTTTGTTACTCTAATGGACGGTAGCCTTGTCATTATGGAAGGTAGTTCGTTGTTTGGATTTTGTTACTCGAATGGATGGTAGCCTTGTCATTATGGAAGGTAGTTTGTTGTTGAGATTTTTTTACTCCAATGGATGGTAGCCTTGTCATTATGGAAAGTAGTTCGTTGTTGAGATTTTGTTACTCCATTGGATGGTAGCCTTGTTATTATGGAAGGTAAATTGTTGTTGAGATTTTGTTACTCCAATGGATGGTACCGTTGTCATTGCGAAAGGTAGTTCGTTGTTGACATTTTGTTAGTCTAATGGGTGGTAGCCTTGTTATTAGGGAAGGTAGTTCATTGTTGGGATTCTGTTACTCTAATGAATGGTAGCCTTGTCATTATGGAAGGTAGTTCGTTATTGAGATTTTGTTACTCTAATGGATGGTAGCCTTGTCATTACGGAAGGTACTTCGTTATTGAGATTTTGTTACTCCATTGGATGGTAGCCTTGTCATTATGGAAGGTAAATCGTTGTTGTCATTTTGTTACTCCATTGGATGGTAGCCTTGTCATTATGGAAGGTAAATTGTTGTTGAGATTTTGTTACTCCAATGGATGGTACCGTTGTCCTTACGAAAGGTAGTTCGTTGTTGAGGTTTTATTACTCTAATGGGTGGTAGCGATGTCCTTAAGGAAGGTAGTTCGTTGTTAGGATTTTGTTACTCCATTGGATGGTAGCCTTGTCATTACGGAAGGTAGTTCGTTAGTGGGATTTTGTAACTCTAATGGATGGTAGCCTTGTCATTACGGAAGCTAGTTCGTTGTTTAGATTTTGTTACTCCATTGGATGGTAGCCTTGTCATTATGGAAGGTAAATCGTTGTTGACATTTTGTTACTCCAATGGATGGTATCGGTGTCCTTAAGGAAGGTAGTTCGTTGTTGAGATTTTGTTACTCTAATGGACGATAGCCTTGTCATTATGGAAGGTAGTTCGTTGTTGGAATTTTTTTACTCAAATGGATGGTAGCCTTGTCATTATGGAAGGTAGTTTGTTGTTGAGATTTTGTTACTGCAATGGATGGTAGCCTTGTAATTATGGAAAGTAGTTCGTTGTTGAGATTTTGTTACTCTATTGGATGGTAGCCTTGTCATTATGGAATGTATGTTGTTGTTGAGATTTTGTTACTCCAATGGATGGTACCGTTGTCATTACAAAAGGTAGTTCGTTGTTGAGATTTTTTTACTCTAATGGGTGGTAGCCTTGTTATTAGGGAAGGTAGTTCGTTGTTGAGATTTTGTTACTCAAATGGATGGTAGCCTTGTCATTACAGAAGGTAGTTCATTGTTGAGATTTTGTTACTCCATTGGATGGTAGCCTTGTCATTATGGAAGGTAAATTGTTGTTGTCATTTTGTTACACCAATGGATGGTAGCGATGTCCTTAAGGAAGGTAGTTCGTTGTTAGGATTTTGTTACTCCATTGGATGGTAGCCTTGTCATTACGGAAGGTAGTTCGTTAATGGGATTTTGTAACTCTAATGGATGGTAGCCTTGTCATTACGGAAGCTAGTTCGTTGTTTAGATTTTGTTACTCCATTGGATGGAAGCCTTGTCATTACGGAAGGTAAATCGTTGTTGACATTTTGTTACTCCAATGGATGGTAGAGGTGTCCTTAAGGAATGTAGTTCGTTGTTGAGATTTTGTTACTCTAATGGACGGTAGCCTTGTTATTAGGGAAGGTAGTTCATTGTTGGGATTTTGTTACTCTAATGGATGGTAGCCTTGTCATTATGGAAGGTAGTTTGTTATTGAGATTTTGTTACTCTAATGGATGGTAGCCTTGTCATTACGGAAGGTAGTTCGTTGTTGAGATTTTGTTACTCCATTGGATGGTAGCCTTGTTATTATGGAAGGTAAATCGTTGTTGTCATTTTCTTACTCCAATGGATGGTACCGTTTTCATTACGAAAGGTAGTTCGTTGTTAGGATTTTGTTACTGTATTGGATGGTAGCCTTGTCATTACGGAAGGCAGTTCGTTAGTGGTATTTTGTTACTCTAAGGGATGGTAGGCTTGTCATTACGGAAGCTAGTTCGTTGTTGAGATTTTGTTACTCCATTGGATGGTAGCCTTATCATTATGGAAGGTAAATCGTGGTTGACATTTTGTTACTTCAATGGATGGTAGCGATGTCCTTAAGGAAGGTAGTTCGTTGTTGAGATTTTGTTACTCCATTGGACGGTAGCCTCGTCATTATGGAAGGTAGTTCGTTAGTTGGATTTTGTTACTCTAATGGATTTGAGACTTGTCATTACGGAAGCTAGTTCGTTGTTGAGATTTTGTTACTCTAATGGATGGTAGCCTTGTCATTATGGAAGGTAGTTCGTTGTTGGGATTTTGTTACTCAAATGGATGGTAGCCTTGTCATTACAGAATCTAGTTCGTTGTTGAGATTTTGTTACTCTAATGGATGGTAGCCTTGTCATTATGGAAGGGAGTTCGTTGTTTGGATTTTGATACTCAAATGGATGGTAGCCTTGTCATTATGGAAGGTAGTTCGTTGTTGATATTTTCATATTCCATTGGATGGTAGCCTTATCATTAAGGAAGGTAGTTAGCTGTTGAGAATTTGTTACTCCATTGGATGGTAGACTTGTCATTATGGAAGGTAATTCGTTGTTGTGGTTTTGTTACTCCAATGGATGGTAGCCTTGTCATTATGGAATGTAGTTTTTTGTTGAGATTTGGTTACTCTAATGGATGGTAGCTTTGTCATTACGAAAGTTAGTTCATTGTTGAGTTGTTGTTACTCTAATAGATGGTAGCCTTGTCATTATGGAAGGTAGTTTGTTGTTGGGATTTTGTTACTCTAATGGATGGTAGCCTTGTCATTATGGAAGGTAGTTCATTGTTGGTATTTTGTTGCTCTTATGGATGTTAGCCTTGTCATTATAGAAGCTAATTCGTTGTTGGGATTTTTTTATTTTAATGGATGGTAGCCTTGTCATTATGGAAGGTTGTTCGTTCTTGAGATTTTGTTACTCCAAGGGATGGTAACCTTGTCATTATGGAAGGTAGTTAGTTGTTGAGATTTTGTTACTCCAATGGATGGTTGCCTTGAAATTATGGAAGGTAGTTCGTTGTTGATATTTTGTAAATTTAATGGATGGTAGCCTTGTAATTATGGAATGTAGTTCATTGTTGAGATTTTGTTAATCCATTGTATGGTAGCCTTGTCATTATGGCAGGTAAATTGTTGTTGAGATTTTGTTACACCAATGGATGGTAGCTATGTCCTTATGGAAGGTAGTTCATTGTTGATATTTTTTTACTCTAATGGATGGTAGCCTTGACATTATGGAAGGTAAATTGTTGTTGAGATTTTGTTACTCCAATGGATGGTAGCATTGTAATTATGGAAGGTAGTTCGTTGTTGAGATTTTGTTAGTTCAATGGATGGTAGCCTTATCAATATGGAAGGTAGTTCGTTGTTGAGATTTTGTTACTCCAATGGATGGTAGCCTTGTCATTATGGAAGGTAGTTCGTTGTTGATATTTTTTTAATTTAATGGATGGTAGTCTTGTAATTATGGAAGGTAGTTCATTGTTGAGATTTTGTTACTCCATTGTATGGTAGCCTTGTCATTATGGAAGGTAAATTGTTGTTGAGATTTTGTTACTCCAATGGATGGTAGCTATGTCCTTATGGAAGGTAGTTCATTGTTGATATTTTTTAACTCTAATGGATGGTAGCCTTGTCATTACGGAAGGTAGTTCATTGTTGATATTTTGTTACTCCATTGGATGGTAGGCTTGTCATTATGGAAGGTAAATCGTGGTTGACATTTTGTTACTCTAGTGGATGGTAGCGATGTCCTTAAGGAAGGTAGTTCGTTGTTGAGATTTTGTTACTCCATTGGATGGTAGCGATGTCATTACGGAAGGTAGTTCGTTATTGAGATTTTGTTACTCCATTGGATGGTAGCCTTGTCATTATGGAAGGTAAATCGTTGTTGAGATTTTGTTACTGCAATGGATGGTAGCCTTGTCATTATGGAAGGTAGTTCGTTGTTAAGATTTTATTACTCCATTGGATGGTAGCCTTGTCATTATGGAAGGTAAATTGTTGTTGAGATTTTGTTACTCCAATGGATGGTAGCGTTGTCATTACCGAAGGTAGTTCGTTGTTGAGATTTTCTTATTCTAATGTAATGGGTGGTAGCCTTGTTATTATGGAATGTAGTTCATTTTTGGGATTTTTTTAATCTAATGGATGGTAGCCTTGTCATTACGGAAGGTAGTTCGTTGTTGAGATTTTGTTACTCCATTGGATGGCAGCCTTGTCATTATGGAAGGTAGTTCGTTAGTGGGATTTTGTTACTCTAATGGATGGTAGCCTTGTCATTTCGAAAGCTAGTTTGTTATTGAGATTTTGTTACTCCATTGGATGGTAGCCTTATCATTATGGAAGGTAAATCGTGGTTGACATTTTGTTACTCCAGTGGATGGTAGCGATGTCCTTAGGGAAGGTAGTTCGTTGTTGAGATTTTGTTACTCCATTGGATGGTAGCCTTGTCATTACGGAAGGTTGTTCGTTAGTGGGATTTTGTTACTCCATTGGATGGTAGCCTTGTCATTATGGAAGGTAGTTTGTTATTGAGATTTTGTTACTCTAATGGATGGTAGCCTTGTCATTACGGAAGGTACTTCGTTATTGAGATTTTGTTACTCCATTGGATGGTAGCCTTGTCATTATGGAAGGTAAATCGTTGTTGTCATTTTGTTACTCCATTGGATGGTAGCCTTGTCATTATGGAAGGTAAATTGTTGTTGAGATTTTGTTACTCCAATGGATGGTACCGTTGTCCTTACGAAAGGTAGTTCGTTGTTGAGGTTTTATTACTCTAATGGGTGGTAGCGATGTCCTTAAGGAAGGTAGTTCGTTGTTAGGATTTTGTTACTCCATTGGATGGTAGCCTTGTCATTACGGAAGGTAGTTTGTTAGTGGGATTTTGTAACTCTAATGGATGGTAGCCTTGTCATTACGGAAGCTAGTTCGTTGTTTAGATTTTGTTACTCCATTGGATGGTAGCCTTGTCATTATGGAAGGTAAATCGTTGTTGACATTTTGTTACTCCAATGGATGGTATCGGTGTCCTTAAGGAAGGTAGTTCGTTGTTGAGATTTTGTTACTCTAATGGACGATAGCCTTGTCATTATGGAAGGTAGTTCGTTGTTGGGATTTTGTTACTCAAATGGATGGTAGCCTTGTCATTATGGAAGGTAGTTTGTTGTTGAGATTTTGTTACTGCAATGGATGGTAGCCTTGTAATTATGGAAAGTAGTTCGTTGTTGAGATTTTGTTACTCCATTGGATGGTAGCCTTGTCATTATGGAATGTATGTTGTTGTTGAGATTTTGTTACTCCAATGGATGGTACCGTTGTCATTACAAAAGGTAGTTCGTTGTTGAGATTTTTTTACTCTAATGGGTGGTAGCCTTGTTATTAGGGAAGGTAGTTCGTTGTTGAGATTTTGTTACTCAAATGGATGGTAGCCTTGTCATTACAGAAGGTAGTTCGTTGTTGAGATTTTGTTACTCCATTGGATGGTAGCCTTGTCATTATGGAAGGTAAACTGTTGTTGTCATTTTGTTACACCAATGGATGGTAGCGATGTCCTTAAGGAAGGTAGTTCGTTGTTAGGATTTTGTTACTCCATTGGATGGTAGCCTTGTCATTACGAAAGGTAGTTCGTTAATGGGATTTTGTAACTCTAATGGATGGTAGCCTTGTCATTACGGAAGCTAGTTCGTTGTTTAGATTTTGTTACTCCATTGGATGGAAGCCTTGTCATTACGGAAGGTAAATCATTGTTGACATTTTGTTACTCCAATGGATGGTAGAGGTGTCCTTAAGGAATGTAGTTCGTTGTTGAGATTTTGTTACTCTAATGGACGGTAGCCTTGTTACTAGGGAAGGTAGTTCATTGTTGGGATTTTGTTACTCTAATGGATGGTAGCCTTGTCATTATGGAAGGTAGTTTGTTGTTGAGATTTTGTTACTCTAATGGATGGTAGCCTTGTCATTACGGAAGGTAGTTCGTTGTTGAGATTTTGTTACTCCATTGGATGGTAGCCTTGTTATTATGGAAGGTAAATCGTTGTTGTCATTTTCTTACTCCAATGGATGGTACCGTTTTCATTACGAAAGGTAGTTCGTTGTTAGGATTTTGTTACTGTATTGGATGGTAGCCTTGTCATTACGGAAGGCAGTTCGTTAGTGGTATTTTGTTACTCTAAGGGATGGTAGGCTTGTCATTACGGAAGCTAGTTCGTTGTTGAGATTTTGTTACTCCATTGGATGGTAGCCTTGTCATTATGGAAGGTAAATCGTGGTTGACATTTTGTTACTTCAATGGATGGTAGCGATGTCCTTAAGGAAGGTAGTTCGTTGTTGATATTTTGTTACTCCATTGGACGGTAGCCTCGTCATTATGGAAGGTAGTTCGTTAGTTGGATTTTGTTACTCTAATGGATTTGAGACTTGTCATTACGGAAGCTAGTTCGTTGTTCAGATTTTGTTACTCTAATGGATGGTAGCCTTGTCATTATGGAAGGTAGTTCGTTGTTGGGATTTTGTTACTCAAATGGATGGTAGCCTTGTCATTACAGAATCTAGTTCGTTGTTGAGATTTTGTTACTCTAATGGATGGTAGCCTTGTCATTATGGAAGGGAGTTCGTTGTTTGGATTTTGATACTCAAATGGATGGTAGCCTTGTCATTATGGAAGGTAGTTCGTTGTTGATATTTTCATATTCCATTGGATGGTAGCCTTATCATTAAGGAAGGTAGTTAGCTGTTGAGAATTTGTTACTCCATTGGATGGTAGAATTGTCATTATGGAAGGTAATTCGTTGTTGTGGTTTTGTTACTCCAATGGATGGTAGCCTTGTCATTATGGAATGTAGTTTTTTGTTGAGATTTGGTTACTCTAATGGATGGTAGCTTTGTCATTACGAAAGTTAGTTCATTGTTGAGTTGTTGTTACTCTAATAGATGGTAGCCTTGTCATTATGGAAGGTAGTTTGTTGTTGGGATTTTGTTACTCTAATGGATGGTAGCCTTGTCATTATGGAAGGTAGTTCATTGTTGGTATTTTGTTGCTCTTATGGATGTTAGCCTTGTCATTATAGAAGCTAATTCGTTGTTGGGATTTTTTTTATTTTAATGGATGGTAGCCTTGTCATTATGGAAGGTTGTTCGTTCTTGAGATTTTGTTACTCCAATGGATGGTAACCTTGTCATTATGGAAGGTAGTTAGTTGTTGAGATTTTGTTACTCCAATGGATGGTTGCCTTGTCATTATGGAAGGTAGTTCGTTGTTGATATTTTGTAAATTTAATGGATGGTAGCCTTGTAATTATGGAATGTAGTTCATTGTTGAGATTTTGTTAATCCATTGTATGGTAGCCTTGTCATTATGGAAGGTAAATTGTTGTTGAGATTTTGTTACACCAATGGATGGTAGCTATGTCCTTATGGAAGGTAGTTCATTGTTGATATTTTTTTACTCTAATGGATGGTAGCCTTGACATTATGGAAGGTAAATTGTTGTTGAGATTTTGTTACTCCAATGGATGGTAGCATTGTAATTATGGAAGGTAGTTCGTTGTTGAGATTTTGTTAGTTCAATGGATGGTAGCCTTATCAATATGGAAGGTAGTTCGTTGTTGAGATTTTGTTACTCCAATGGATGGTAGCCTTGTCATTATGGAAGGTAGTTCGTTGTTGATATTTTTTTAATTTAATGGATGGTAGCCTTGTAATTATGGAAGGTAGTTCATTGTTGAGATTTTGTTACTCCATTGTATTGTAGCCTTGTCATTATGGAAGGTAAATTGTTGTTGAGATTTTGTTAATCCAATGGATGGTAGCTATGTCCTTATGGAAGGTAGTTCATTGTTGATATTTTTTAACTCTAATGGATGGTAGCCTTGTCATTACGGAAGGTAGTTCATTGTTGATATTTTGTTACTCCATTGGATGGTAGGCTTGTCATTATGGAAGGTAAATCGTGGTTGACATTTTGTTACTCTAGTGGATGGTAGCGATGTCCTTAAGGAAGGTAGTTCGTTGTTGAGATTTTGTTACTCCATTGGATGGTAGCGATGTCATTACGGAAGGTAGTTCGTTATTGAGATTTTGTTACTCCATTGGATGGTAGCCTTGTCATTATGGAAGGTAAATCGTTGTTGAGATTTTGTTACTGCAATGGATGGTAGCCTTGTCATTATGGAAGGTAGTTCGTTGTTAAGATTTTATTACTCCATTGGATGGTAGGCTTGTCATTATGGAAGGTAAATTGTTGTTGAGATTTTGTTACTCCAATGGATGGTAGCGTTGTCATTACGGAAGGTAGTTCGTTGTTGAGATTTTCTTATTCTAATGTAATGGGTGGTAGCCTTGTTATTATGGAAGGTAGTTCATTTTTGGGATTTTTTTAATCTAATGGATGGTAGCCTTGTCATTACGGAAGGTAGTTCGTTGTTGAGATTTTGTTACTCCATTGGATGGCAGCCTTGTCATTATGGAAGGTAGTTCGTTAGTGGGATTTTGTTACTCTAATGGATGGTAGCCTTGTCATTTCGAAAGCTAGTTTGTTATTGAGATTTTGTTACTCCATTGGATGGTAGCCTTATCATTATGGAAGGTAAATCGTGGTTGACATTTTGTTACTCCAGTGGATGGTAGCGATGTCCTTAGGGAAGGTAGTTCGTTGTTGAGATTTTGTTACTCCATTGGATGGTAGCCTTGTCATTACGGAAGGTTGTTCGTTAGTGGGATTTTGTTACTCTAATAGATGGTAGCCTTGTCATTACGGAAGCTAGTTCATTGAGATTTTGTTACTCCATTGGATGGTTACCTTGTCATTATGGAAGGTAAATCGTTGTTGACATTTTGTTACTCCAATGGATGGTAGAGGTGTCCTTAAGGAAGGTAGTTCGTTGTTGAGATTTTGTTACTCTAATGGACGGTAGCCTTGTCAATATGGAAGGTAGTTCGTTGTTGGGATTTTATTACTCAAATGGATGTTAGCCTTGTCATTATGGAAGGTAGTTCGTTGTTGAGATATTTTTACTCCAATGGATGGTAGCCTTGTCATTATGGAAAGTAGTTCGTTGTTGAGATTTTGTTACTCCATTGGATGGTGGCCTTGTTATTATGGAAGGTAAATTGTTGTTGAGATTTTGTTACTCCAATGGATGGTACCGTTGTCATTGTGAAAGGTAGTTCGTTGTTGAGATTTTGTTACTCTAATGGGTGGTAGCCTTGTTATTAGGGAATGTAGTTCATTGTTGGGATTCTATTACTCTAATGAATGGTAGCCTTGTCATTATGGAAGGTAGTTCGTTATTGAGATTTTGTTACTCTAATGGATGGTAGCCTTGTCATTACGGAAGGTAGTTCGTTCTTGAGATTTTGTTACTCCATTGGATGGTAGCCTTGTCATTATGGAAGGTAAATCGTTGTTGTCATTTTGTTACTCCATTGGATGGTAGCCTTGTCATTATGGAAGGTAAATTGTTGTTGAGATTTGGTTACTCCAATGGATGGTACCATTGTCATTATGAATGGTAGTTCGTTGTTGAGGTTTTGTTACTCTAATGGGTGGTAGCGATGTCCTTAAGGAAGGTAGTTCGTTGTTAGGATTTTGTTACTCCATTGGATGGTAGCCTTGTTATTACGGAAGGTAGTTCGTTAGTGGGATTTTGTAACTCTAATGGATGGTAGCCTTTTCATTACGGAAGCTAGTTCGTTGTTTAGATTTTATTACTCCATTGGATGGTAGCCTTGTCATTATGGAAGGTAAATCGTTGTTGACATTTTGTTACTCCAATGGATGGTATCGGTGTCCTTAAGGAAGGTAGTTCATTGTTGAGATTTTGTTACTCTAATGGATGATAGCCTTGTCATTATGGAAGGTAGTTCGTTGTTGGGATTTTGTTACTCAAATGGATGGTAGCCTTGTCATTATGGAAGGTAGTTTGTTGTTGAGATTTTGTTACTGCAATGGATGGTAGCCTTGTCATTATGGAAAGTAGTTCGTTGTTGAGATTTTGTTACTCCAATGGATGGTACCGTTGTCATTACGAAAGGTAGTTCGTTGTTGAGATTTTGTTACTCTAATGTGTGGTAGCCTTGTTATTAGGGAAGGTAGTTCATTGTTGGGATTTTGTTACTCTAATGGATGGTAGCCTTGTCATTATGGAAGGTAGTTTGTTGTTGAGATTTTGTTACTCTAATGGATGGTAGCCTTGTCATTACGGAAGGTAGTTCGCTGTTGAGATTTTGTTACTCCATTGGATGGTAGCCTTGTCATTATGGAAGGTAAATCGTTGTTGTCATTTTGTTACTCCAATAGATGGTAGCGATGTCCTTAAGGAAGGTAGTTCGTTGTTAGGATTTTGTTACTGCATTGGATGGTAGCCTTGTCATTACGGAAGGTATTTCGTTAGTGGTATTTTGTTACTCTAATGGATGGTAGCCGTGTCATTACGGAAGCTAGTTCGTTGTTGAGATTTTGTTACTCCATTGGATGGTAGCCTTGTCATTATGGAAGGTAAATCGTTGTTGACATTTTGTTACTTCAATGGATGGTAGCGATGTCCTTAAGGAAGGTAGTTCGTTGTTGAGATTTTGTTACTACATTGGACGGTAGCCTCGTCATTACGGAAGGTAGTTCGTTAGTTGGATTTTGTTACTCTAATGGATTTGAGACTTGTCATTACGGAAGCTAGTTCGTTGTTGAGATTTTGTTACTCTAATGGATGGTAGCCTTGTCATTATGGAAGGTAGTTCATTGTTGGGATTTTGTTACTCAAATGGATGGTAGCCTTGTCATTACAGAATCTAGTTCGTTGTTGAGATTTTGTTACTCTAATGGATGGTAGCATTGTCATTATGGAAGGTAGTTCGTTGTTTGGATTTTGTTACACAAATGGATGGTAGCCTTGTCATTATGGAAGGTAGTTCGTTGTTGATATTTTCATACTCCATTGGATGGTAGCCTTATCATTAAGGAAGGTAGTTCGCTGTTGAGAATTTGTTACTCCATTGGATGGTAGACTTGTCATTATGGAAGGTAATTCGTTATTGTGGTTTTGTTACTCCAATGGATGGTAGCCTTGTCATTATGGAATGTAGTTTGTTGTTGAGATTTGGTTACTCTAATGGATGGTAGCCTTGTCATTACGGAAGGTAGTTCATTGTTGAGTTGTTGTTACTCTAATAGATGGTAGCCTTGTCATTATGGAAGGTAGTTTGTTGTTGGGATTTTGTTACTCTAATGGATGGTAGCCTTGTCATTATGGAAGGTAGTTCATTGTTGGTATTTTGTTGCTCTTATGGATGGTAGCCTTGTCATTATGGAAGCTAATTCGTTGTTGGGATTTTTTTATTTTAATGGATGGTAGCCTTGTCATTATGGAAGGTTGTTTGTTCTTGAGATTTTGTTACTCCAATGGATGGTAACCTTGTCATTATGGAAGGTAGTTAGTTGTTGAGATTTTGTTACTCCAATGGATGGTTGCCTTGTCATTATGGAAGGTAGTTCGTTGTTGATATTTTGTAAATTTAATGGATGGTAGCCTTGTAATTATGGAATATAGTTCATTGTTGAGATTTTGTTAATCCATTGTATGGTAGCCTTGTCATTATGGAAGGTAAATTGTTGTTGAGATTTTGTTACACCAATGGATGGTAGCTATGTCCTTATGTTAGGTAGTTCATTGTTGATATTTTTTTACTCTAATGGATGGTAGCCTTGACATTATGGAAGGTAAATTGTTGTTGAGATTTTGTTACTCCAATGGATGGTAGCGTTGTCATTATGGAAGGTAGTTCGTTGTTTAGATTTTGTTAGTTCAATGGATGGTAGCCTTGTCAATATGGAAGGTAGTTCGTTGTTGAGATTTTGTTACTCCAATGGATGGTAGCCTTGTCATTATGGAAGGTAGTTCGTTGTTGATATTTTGTTACTCCATTGGATGGTAGCCTTGTCATTATGGAAGGTAAATTGTGGTTGACATTTTGTTACTCCAGTGGATGGTAGCGATGTCCTTAAGGAAGGTAGTTCGTTGTTGATATTTTGTTACTCCATTGGATGGTAGCCTTGTCATTACGGAAGGTAGTTCGTTAGTGGGATTTTCTTACTCTAATGGATGGTAGCCTTGTCATTACGGAAGCTAGTTCGTTGTTGAGATTTTGTTACTCCATTGGATGGTAGCCTTGTCATTATGGAAGGTGAATCGTTGTTGACATTTTGTTACTGCAATGGATGGTAGCGATGTCCTTAAGGAAGGTAGTTCATTGTTGAGATTTTGTTGCTCTAATGGATGGTAGCGATGTCATTACGGAAGGTAGTTCATTATTGAGATTTTGTTACTCCATTGGATGGTAGCCTTGTCATTATGGAAGGTAAATCGTTGTTGAGATTTTGTTACTGCAATGGATGGTATCCTTGTCATTATGGAAGGTAGTTCGTTGTTAAGATTTTATTACTCCATTGGATGGTAGCCTTGTCATTATGGAAGGTAGTTCGTTAGTGGGATTTTGTTACTCTAATGGATGGTAGCCTTGTCATTTCGAAAGCTAGTTTGTTATTGAGATTTTGTTACTCCATTGGATGGTAGCCTTATCATTATGGAAGGTAAATTGTGGTTGACATTTTGTTACTCCAGTGGATGGTAGCGATGTCCTTAGGTAAGGTAGTTCGTTGTTGAGATTTTGTTACTCCATTGGATGGTAGCCTTCTAATTTCGGAAGGTAGTTCGTTACTGGGATTTTGTTACTCTAATGGATGGTAGCCTTGTCATTACGGAAGCTAGTTCGTTGAGATTTTGTTACTCCATTGGATGGTAGCCTTGTCATTATGGAAGGTAAATCGTAGTTGACATTTTGTTACTCCAATGGATGGTAGCGATGTCCTTAAGGAAGGTAGTTCGTTGTTGAGATTTTGTTACTCCATTGGATGGTAGCCTTGTCATTACGGAAGGTAGTTTGTTAGTGGGATTTTGTTACTTTAATGGATGGTAGCCTTGTCATTTCGAAAGCTAGTTTGTTATTGAGATTTTGTTACTCCATTGGATGGTAGCCTTTTCATTATGGAAGGAAAATCGTGGCTGACATTTTGTTACTCCAGTGGATGGTAGCGATGTCCTTAAGGAAGGTAGTTCGTTGTTGAGATTTTTTTACTTCATTGGATGGTAGCCTTGTCATTACGGAAGGTAGTTCGTTAGTGGGATTTTGTTACTCTAATGGATGGTAGCCTTGTCATTACGGAAGCTAGTTCATTGAGATTTTGTTACTCCATTGGATGGTAGCTTTGTCATTATGGAAGGTAAATCATAGTCAAGATTTTGTTACTCCAATGGATGGTAGCGCTGTCCTTAAGGAAGGTAGTTCATTGTTGAGATTTTGTTACGGTAATGGACGGTAGCCTTGTAATTATGGAAGGCAGTTCGTTGTTGGGATTTTGTTACCCAAATGGATGGTAGCCTTGTATTTATGGAAGGTAGTTCGTTGTGGAGATTTTGTTACTGCAGTGGATGGTAGCCTTGTCATTATGGAAAGTAGTTTTTTGTTGACATTTTTTTACTCCATTGGATGGTAGCGATGTCCTTAAGGAAGGTAGTTCATTGTTGAGATTTTGTTACTCCATTGGATGGTAGCCTTGTCATTACGGAAGGTAGTACGTCTGTGTGATTGTGTTACTCTAATGGATGGTAGCCTTGCCATTACAGAAGCTAGTTCGTTGAGATTTTGTTACTCCAGTGGATGGTAGCGGTGTCCTTAAGGAAGGTAGTTCATTGTTGAGATTTTGTTAATCTAATGGACGGTAGCCTTGTCATTATGGAAGGCAGTTTGTTGTTGGGATTTTGTTACTCTAATGGAAGGTAGCCTTGTCATTATGGAAGGCAGTTTGTTGTTGGGATTTTGTTACTCCATTGGATGGTAGCCTTGTCATTATGGAAGGTAGTTCGTTGTTGAGATTTTGTTACTCTAATGGATGGTAGCCTTGTCATTACGTAAGGTTGTTCGTTGTTGAGATTTTGTTACTCCATTGGATGGTAGCCTTGTCATTACGGAAGGTAGTTCGTTAGTGGGATTTTGTTACTCTAATGGATGGTAGCCTTGTCATTACGGAGGCTAGTTCGTTGAGATTTTGTTACTCCATTGGATGGTAGCCTTGTCATTATGGAAGATAAATCGTAGTTGACATTTTGTTACTCCAATGGATGGTAGCGATGTCCTTAAGGAAGGTAGTTCGTTATTGAGATTTTGTTACTCCATTGGATGGTAGCCTTGTCATTATGGAAGGTAAATCGTTGTTGACATTTTGTTACTCCAGTGGATGGTAGCGATGTCCTTAAGGAAGGTAGTTCGTTGTTGAGATTTTATTACTCCAATGGATGGTAGCCTTGTTATTATGGAAGGTAAATCGTTGTTGACATTTTGTTACTGCAATGGATGGTAGCGGTGTCCTTAAGGAAGGAAGTTCATAGTTGGATTTTGTTACTCTAATGGATTTGAGACTTGTCATTACGGAAGCTAGTTCGTTGTTCAGATTTTGTTACTCTAATGGATGGTAGCCTTGTCATTATGGAAGGTAGTTCGTTGTTGGGATTTTGTTACTCAAATGGATGGTAGCCTTGTCATTACAGAATCTAGTTCGTTGTTGAGATTTTGTTACTCTAATGGATGGTAGCCTTGTCATTATGGAAGGGAGTTCGTTGTTTGGATTTTGATACTCAAATGGATGGTAGCCTTGTCATTATGGAAGGTAGTTCGTTGTTGATATTTTCATATTCCATTGGATGGTAGCCTTATCATTAAGGAAGGTAGTTAGCTGTTGAGAATTTGTTACTCCATTGGATGGTAGAATTGTCATTATGGAAGGTAATTCGTTGTTGTGGTTTTGTTACTCCAATGGATGGTAGCCTTGTCATTATGGAATGTAGTTTTTTGTTGAGATTTGGTTACTCTAATGGATGGTAGCTTTGTCATTACGAAAGTTAGTTCATTGTTGAGTTGTTGTTACTCTAATAGATGGTAGCCTTGTCATTATGGAAGGTAGTTTGTTGTTGGGATTTTGTTACTCTAATGGATGGTAGCCTTGTCATTATGGAAGGTAGTTCATTGTTGGTATTTTGTTGCTCTTATGGATGTTAGCCTTGTCATTATAGAAGCTAATTCGTTGTTGGGATTTTTTTTATTTTAATGGATGGTAGCCTTGTCATTATGGAAGGTTGTTCGTTCTTGAGATTTTGTTACTCCAATGGATGGTAACCTTGTCATTATGGAAGGTAGTTAGTTGTTGAGATTTTGTTACTCCAATGGATGGTTGCCTTGTCATTATGGAAGGTAGTTCGTTGTTGATATTTTGTAAATTTAATGGATGGTAGCCTTGTAATTATGGAATGTAGTTCATTGTTGAGATTTTGTTAATCCATTGTATGGTAGCCTTGTCATTATGGAAGGTAAATTGTTGTTGAGATTTTGTTACACCAATGGATGGTAGCTATGTCCTTATGGAAGGTAGTTCATTGTTGATATTTTTTTACTCTAATGGATGGTAGCCTTGACATTATGGAAGGTAAATTGTTGTTGAGATTTTGTTACTCCAATGGATGGTAGCATTGTAATTATGGAAGGTAGTTCGTTGTTGAGATTTTGTTAGTTCAATGGATGGTAGCCTTATCAATATGGAAGGTAGTTCGTTGTTGAGATTTTGTTACTCCAATGGATGGTAGCCTTGTCATTATGGAAGGTAGTTCGTTGTTGATATTTTTTTAATTTAATGGATGGTAGCCTTGTAATTATGGAAGGTAGTTCATTGTTGAGATTTTGTTACTCCATTGTATTGTAGCCTTGTCATTATGGAAGGTAAATTGTTGTTGAGATTTTGTTAATCCAATGGATGGTAGCTATGTCCTTATGGAAGGTAGTTCATTGTTGATATTTTTTAACTCTAATGGATGGTAGCCTTGTCATTACGGAAGGTAGTTCATTGTTGATATTTTGTTACTCCATTGGATGGTAGGCTTGTCATTATGGAAGGTAAATCGTGGTTGACATTTTGTTACTCTAGTGGATGGTAGCGATGTCCTTAAGGAAGGTAGTTCGTTGTTGAGATTTTGTTACTCCATTGGATGGTAGCGATGTCATTACGGAAGGTAGTTCGTTATTGAGATTTTGTTACTCCATTGGATGGTAGCCTTGTCATTATGGAAGGTAAATCGTTGTTGAGATTTTGTTACTGCAATGGATGGTAGCCTTGTCATTATGGAAGGTAGTTCGTTGTTAAGATTTTATTACTCCATTGGATGGTAGGCTTGTCATTATGGAAGGTAAATTGTTGTTGAGATTTTGTTACTCCAATGGATGGTAGCGTTGTCATTACGGAAGGTAGTTCGTTGTTGAGATTTTCTTATTCTAATGTAATGGGTGGTAGCCTTGTTATTATGGAAGGTAGTTCATTTTTGGGATTTTTTTAATCTAATGGATGGTAGCCTTGTCATTACGGAAGGTAGTTCGTTGTTGAGATTTTGTTACTCCATTGGATGGCAGCCTTGTCATTATGGAAGGTAGTTCGTTAGTGGGATTTTGTTACTCTAATGGATGGTAGCCTTGTCATTTCGAAAGCTAGTTTGTTATTGAGATTTTGTTACTCCATTGGATGGTAGCCTTATCATTATGGAAGGTAAATCGTGGTTGACATTTTGTTACTCCAGTGGATGGTAGCGATGTCCTTAGGGAAGGTAGTTCGTTGTTGAGATTTTGTTACTCCATTGGATGGTAGCCTTGTCATTACGGAAGGTTGTTCGTTAGTGGGATTTTGTTACTCTAATAGATGGTAGCCTTGTCATTACGGAAGCTAGTTCATTGAGATTTTGTTACTCCATTGGATGGTTACCTTGTCATTATGGAAGGTAAATCGTTGTTGACATTTTGTTACTCCAATGGATGGTAGAGGTGTCCTTAAGGAAGGTAGTTCGTTGTTGAGATTTTGTTACTCTAATGGACGGTAGCCTTGTCAATATGGAAGGTAGTTCGTTGTTGGGATTTTATTACTCAAATGGATGTTAGCCTTGTCATTATGGAAGGTAGTTCGTTGTTGAGATATTTTTACTCCAATGGATGGTAGCCTTGTCATTATGGAAAGTAGTTCGTTGTTGAGATTTTGTTACTCCATTGGATGGTGGCCTTGTTATTATGGAAGGTAAATTGTTGTTGAGATTTTGTTACTCCAATGGATGGTACCGTTGTCATTGTGAAAGGTAGTTCGTTGTTGAGATTTTGTTACTCTAATGGGTGGTAGCCTTGTTATTAGGGAATGTAGTTCATTGTTGGGATTCTATTACTCTAATGAATGGTAGCCTTGTCATTATGGAAGGTAGTTCGTTATTGAGATTTTGTTACTCTAATGGATGGTAGCCTTGTCATTACGGAAGGTAGTTCGTTCTTGAGATTTTGTTACTCCATTGGATGGTAGCCTTGTCATTATGGAAGGTAAATCGTTGTTGTCATTTTGTTACTCCATTGGATGGTAGCCTTGTCATTATGGAAGGTAAATTGTTGTTGAGATTTGGTTACTCCAATGGATGGTACCATTGTCATTATGAATGGTAGTTCGTTGTTGAGGTTTTGTTACTCTAATGGGTGGTAGCGATGTCCTTAAGGAAGGTAGTTCGTTGTTAGGATTTTGTTACTCCATTGGATGGTAGCCTTGTTATTACGGAAGGTAGTTCGTTAGTGGGATTTTGTAACTCTAATGGATGGTAGCCTTTTCATTACGGAAGCTAGTTCGTTGTTTAGATTTTATTACTCCATTGGATGGTAGCCTTGTCATTATGGAAGGTAAATCGTTGTTGACATTTTGTTACTCCAATGGATGGTATCGGTGTCCTTAAGGAAGGTAGTTCATTGTTGAGATTTTGTTACTCTAATGGATGATAGCCTTGTCATTATGGAAGGTAGTTCGTTGTTGGGATTTTGTTACTCAAATGGATGGTAGCCTTGTCATTATGGAAGGTAGTTTGTTGTTGAGATTTTGTTACTGCAATGGATGGTAGCCTTGTCATTATGGAAAGTAGTTCGTTGTTGAGATTTTGTTACTCCAATGGATGGTACCGTTGTCATTACGAAAGGTAGTTCGTTGTTGAGATTTTGTTACTCTAATGTGTGGTAGCCTTGTTATTAGGGAAGGTAGTTCATTGTTGGGATTTTGTTACTCTAATGGATGGTAGCCTTGTCATTATGGAAGGTAGTTTGTTGTTGAGATTTTGTTACTCTAATGGATGGTAGCCTTGTCATTACGGAAGGTAGTTCGCTGTTGAGATTTTGTTACTCCATTGGATGGTAGCCTTGTCATTATGGAAGGTAAATCGTTGTTGTCATTTTGTTACTCCAATAGATGGTAGCGATGTCCTTAAGGAAGGTAGTTCGTTGTTAGGATTTTGTTACTGCATTGGATGGTAGCCTTGTCATTACGGAAGGTATTTCGTTAGTGGTATTTTGTTACTCTAATGGATGGTAGCCGTGTCATTACGGAAGCTAGTTCGTTGTTGAGATTTTGTTACTCCATTGGATGGTAGCCTTGTCATTATGGAAGGTAAATCGTTGTTGACATTTTGTTACTTCAATGGATGGTAGCGATGTCCTTAAGGAAGGTAGTTCGTTGTTGAGATTTTGTTACTACATTGGACGGTAGCCTCGTCATTACGGAAGGTAGTTCGTTAGTTGGATTTTGTTACTCTAATGGATTTGAGACTTGTCATTACGGAAGCTAGTTCGTTGTTGAGATTTTGTTACTCTAATGGATGGTAGCCTTGTCATTATGGAAGGTAGTTCATTGTTGGGATTTTGTTACTCAAATGGATGGTAGCCTTGTCATTACAGAATCTAGTTCGTTGTTGAGATTTTGTTACTCTAATGGATGGTAGCATTGTCATTATGGAAGGTAGTTCGTTGTTTGGATTTTGTTACACAAATGGATGGTAGCCTTGTCATTATGGAAGGTAGTTCGTTGTTGATATTTTCATACTCCATTGGATGGTAGCCTTATCATTAAGGAAGGTAGTTCGCTGTTGAGAATTTGTTACTCCATTGGATGGTAGACTTGTCATTATGGAAGGTAATTCGTTATTGTGGTTTTGTTACTCCAATGGATGGTAGCCTTGTCATTATGGAATGTAGTTTGTTGTTGAGATTTGGTTACTCTAATGGATGGTAGCCTTGTCATTACGGAAGGTAGTTCATTGTTGAGTTGTTGTTACTCTAATAGATGGTAGCCTTGTCATTATGGAAGGTAGTTTGTTGTTGGGATTTTGTTACTCTAATGGATGGTAGCCTTGTCATTATGGAAGGTAGTTCATTGTTGGTATTTTGTTGCTCTTATGGATGGTAGCCTTGTCATTATGGAAGCTAATTCGTTGTTGGGATTTTTTTATTTTAATGGATGGTAGCCTTGTCATTATGGAAGGTTGTTTGTTCTTGAGATTTTGTTACTCCAATGGATGGTAACCTTGTCATTATGGAAGGTAGTTAGTTGTTGAGATTTTGTTACTCCAATGGATGGTTGCCTTGTCATTATGGAAGGTAGTTCGTTGTTGATATTTTGTAAATTTAATGGATGGTAGCCTTGTAATTATGGAATATAGTTCATTGTTGAGATTTTGTTAATCCATTGTATGGTAGCCTTGTCATTATGGAAGGTAAATTGTTGTTGAGATTTTGTTACACCAATGGATGGTAGCTATGTCCTTATGTTAGGTAGTTCATTGTTGATATTTTTTTACTCTAATGGATGGTAGCCTTGACATTATGGAAGGTAAATTGTTGTTGAGATTTTGTTACTCCAATGGATGGTAGCGTTGTCATTATGGAAGGTAGTTCGTTGTTTAGATTTTGTTAGTTCAATGGATGGTAGCCTTGTCAATATGGAAGGTAGTTCGTTGTTGAGATTTTGTTACTCCAATGGATGGTAGCCTTGTCATTATGGAAGGTAGTTCGTTGTTGATATTTTGTTACTCCATTGGATGGTAGCCTTGTCATTATGGAAGGTAAATTGTGGTTGACATTTTGTTACTCCAGTGGATGGTAGCGATGTCCTTAAGGAAGGTAGTTCGTTGTTGATATTTTGTTACTCCATTGGATGGTAGCCTTGTCATTACGGAAGGTAGTTCGTTAGTGGGATTTTCTTACTCTAATGGATGGTAGCCTTGTCATTACGGAAGCTAGTTCGTTGTTGAGATTTTGTTACTCCATTGGATGGTAGCCTTGTCATTATGGAAGGTGAATCGTTGTTGACATTTTGTTACTGCAATGGATGGTAGCGATGTCCTTAAGGAAGGTAGTTCATTGTTGAGATTTTGTTGCTCTAATGGATGGTAGCGATGTCATTACGGAAGGTAGTTCATTATTGAGATTTTGTTACTCCATTGGATGGTAGCCTTGTCATTATGGAAGGTAAATCGTTGTTGAGATTTTGTTACTGCAATGGATGGTATCCTTGTCATTATGGAAGGTAGTTCGTTGTTAAGATTTTATTACTCCATTGGATGGTAGCCTTGTCATTATGGAAGGTAGTTCGTTAGTGGGATTTTGTTACTCTAATGGATGGTAGCCTTGTCATTTCGAAAGCTAGTTTGTTATTGAGATTTTGTTACTCCATTGGATGGTAGCCTTATCATTATGGAAGGTAAATCGTGGTTGACATTTTGTTACTCCAGTGGATGGTAGCGATGTCCTTAGGTAAGGTAGTTCGTTGTTGAGATTTTGTTACTCCATTGGATGGTAGCCTTCTAATTTCGGAAGGTAGTTCGTTACTGGGATTTTGTTACTCTAATGGATGGTAGCCTTGTCATTACGGAAGCTAGTTCGTTGAGATTTTGTTACTCCATTGGATGGTAGCCTTGTCATTATGGAAGGTAAATCGTAGTTGACATTTTGTTACTCCAATGGATGGTAGCGATGTCCTTAAGGAAGGTAGTTCGTTGTTGAGATTTTGTTACTCCATTGGATGGTAGCCTTGTCATTACGGAAGGTAGTTTGTTAGTGGGATTTTGTTACTTTAATGGATGGTAGCCTTGTCATTTCGAAAGCTAGTTTGTTATTGAGATTTTGTTACTCCATTGGATGGTAGCCTTTTCATTATGGAAGGAAAATCGTGGCTGACATTTTGTTACTCCAGTGGATGGTAGCGATGTCCTTAAGGAAGGTAGTTCGTTGTTGAGATTTTTTTACTTCATTGGATGGTAGCCTTGTCATTACGGAAGGTAGTTCGTTAGTGGGATTTTGTTACTCTAATGGATGGTAGCCTTGTCATTACGGAAGCTAGTTCATTGAGATTTTGTTACTCCATTGGATGGTAGCTTTGTCATTATGGAAGGTAAATCATAGTCAAGATTTTGTTACTCCAATGGATGGTAGCGCTGTCCTTAAGGAAGGTAGTTCATTGTTGAGATTTTGTTACGGTAATGGACGGTAGCCTTGTAATTATGGAAGGCAGTTCGTTGTTGGGATTTTGTTACCCAAATGGATGGTAGCCTTGTATTTATGGAAGGTAGTTCGTTGTGGAGATTTTGTTACTGCAGTGGATGGTAGCCTTGTCATTATGGAAAGTAGTTTTTTGTTGACATTTTTTTACTCCATTGGATGGTAGCGATGTCCTTAAGGAAGGTAGTTCATTGTTGAGATTTTGTTACTCCATTGGATGGTAGCCTTGTCATTACGGAAGGTAGTACGTCTGTGTGATTGTGTTACTCTAATGGATGGTAGCCTTGCCATTACAGAAGCTAGTTCGTTGAGATTTTGTTACTCCAGTGGATGGTAGCGGTGTCCTTAAGGAAGGTAGTTCATTGTTGAGATTTTGTTAATCTAATGGACGGTAGCCTTGTCATTATGGAAGGCAGTTTGTTGTTGGGATTTTGTTACTCTAATGGAAGGTAGCCTTGTCATTATGGAAGGCAGTTTGTTGTTGGGATTTTGTTACTCCATTGGATGGTAGCCTTGTCATTATGGAAGGTAGTTCGTTGTTGAGATTTTGTTACTCTAATGGATGGTAGCCTTGTCATTACGTAAGGTTGTTCGTTGTTGAGATTTTGTTACTCCATTGGATGGTAGCCTTGTCATTACGGAAGGTAGTTCGTTAGTGGGATTTTGTTACTCTAATGGATGGTAGCCTTGTCATTACGGAGGCTAGTTCGTTGAGATTTTGTTACTCCATTGGATGGTAGCCTTGTCATTATGGAAGATAAATCGTAGTTGACATTTTGTTACTCCAATGGATGGTAGCGATGTCCTTAAGGAAGGTAGTTCGTTATTGAGATTTTGTTACTCCATTGGATGGTAGCCTTGTCATTATGGAAGGTAAATCGTTGTTGACATTTTGTTACTCCAGTGGATGGTAGCGATGTCCTTAAGGAAGGTAGTTCGTTGTTGAGATTTTATTACTCCAATGGATGGTAGCCTTGTTATTATGGAAGGTAAATCGTTGTTGACATTTTGTTACTGCAATGGATGGTAGCGGTGTCCTTAAGGAAGGAAGTTCATTGTTGTGATTTTGTTACTCTAATGGACGCTAGCCTTGTCATTATGGAAGGTAGTTCGTTGTTGGGATTTTGTATTCAAATGGATGCTAGCCTTGTCATTATAGAAGGTTGTTCATTGTTGAGATTTTGTTACTGCAATGGATGGTAGCCTTGTCATTATGGAAGGTAGTTCTTTGCTAAGATTTTGTTACTCCATTGGATGGTAGCCTTGACATTATGGAAGGTAAATTGTTGTTGAGATTTTGTTACTCCAATGGATGATAGCGTTGTCATTACGGAAGGTAGTTCATTGTTGAGATTTTCTTACTCTAATGTAATGGGTGGTAGCCTTGTTATTATGGAAGGTAGTTCATTGTTGGGATTTTGTTACTCTAATGGATGGTAACCTTGTCATTACGGAAGGTAGTTCGTTGTTGAGATTTTGTTACTCCATTGGATGGCAGCCTTGTCATTATGGAAGGTAGTTTGTTAGTGGGATTTTGTTACTCTAATGGATGGTAGCGTTGTCATTACGGTAGCTAGTTCGTTGTTGAGATTTTGTTACTCCATTGGAAGGTAGCCTTGTCATTATGGAAGGTAAATCGTGGTTGACATTTTGTTACTCCAGTGGATGGTAGCGATGTCCTTAAGGAAGGTAGTTCGTTGTTGAGATTTTGTTACTCCATTGGATGGTAGCCTTGTCATTACGGAAGGTAGTTCGTTAGTGGGATTTTGTTACTCTAATGGATGGTAGCCTTGTCATTACGGAAGCTAGTTCGTTGAGATTTTGTTACTCCATTGAATGGTAGCCTTGTCATTATGGAAGGTAAATCGTAGTTGACATTTTGTTACTCCAATGGATGGTAGCGATGTCCTTAAGGAAGGTAGTTCGTTGTTGAGATTTTGGTACTCCATTGGATGGTAGCCTTGTCATTACGGAAGGTAGTTTGTTAGTGGGATTTTGTTACTCTAATGGATGGTAGCCTTGTCATTTCGAAAGCTAGTTTGTTATTGAGATTTTGTTACTCCATTGGATGGTAGCCTTTTCATTATGGAAGGTAAATCGTGGCTGACATTTTGTTACTCCAGTGGATGGTAGCGATGTCCTTAAGGAAGGTAGTTCGTTGTTGAGATTTTGTTACTTCATTGGATGGTAGTCTTGTCATTACGAAAGGTAGTTCGTTAGTGGGATTTTGTTACTCTAATGGATGGTAGCCTTGTCATTACGGAAGCTAGTTCATTGAGATTTTGTTACTCCATTGGATGGTAGCTTTGTCATTATGGAAGGTAAATCATAGTTGACATTTTGTTACTCCAATGGATGGTAGCAGTGTCCTTAAGGAAGGTAGTTCATTGTTGAGATTTTGTTACGCTAATGGACGGTAGCCTTGTCATTATGGAAGGCAGTTCGTTGTTGGGATTTTGTTACCCAAATGGATGGTAGCCTTGTATTTATGGAAGGTAGTTCGTTGTTGAGATTTTCTTACTGCAATGGATGGTAGCCTTGTCATTATGGAAAGTAGTTCGTTGTTGACATTTTGTTACTCCATTGGATGGTAGCGATGTCCTTAAGGAAGGTAGTTTGTTGTTGAGATTTTGTTACTCCATTGGATGGTAGCCTTGTCATTACGGAAGGTAGTACGTTAGTGGGATTGTGTTACTCTAATGGATGGTAGCCTTGTCATTATAGAAGCTAGTTCGTTGAGATTTTGTTACTCCAGTGGATGGTAGGGGTGTCCTTAAGGAAGGTAGTTCATTGTTGAGATTTTGATAATCTAATGGAGGGTAGCCTTGTCATTATGGAAGGCAGTTCATTGTTGGGATTTTGTTACTCTAATGGAAGGTAGCCTTTTCATTATGGAAGGAAGTTTGTTGTTGGGATTTTGTTACTCCATTGGATGGTAGCCTTGTTATTATGGAAGGTAGTTCGTTAGTGGGATTTTGTTACTCTAATGGATGGTAGCCTTGTCATTACGGAAGCTAGTTCCTTGAGATTTTGTTACTCCATTTGATGGTAGCCTTGTCATTATGGAAGGTAAATCGTAGTTGACATTTTGTTACTCCAATGGATTGTAGCGATGTCCTTAAGGAAGGTAGTTCGTTGTTGAGATTTTGTTACTCCATTGGATGGTAGCCTTGTCATTATGGAAGGTAAATCATTGTAGACATTTTGTTACTCCAGTGGATGGTAGCGATGTCCTTAAGGAAGGTAGTTCGTTGTTGAGATTTTATTAATCCATTGGATGGTAGCCTTGTCATTACGGAAGGTAGTTCGTTAGTGGGATTTTGTTACTCTAATGGATGGTAGCCTTGTCATTACGGAAGCTAGTTCGTTGAGATTTTGTTACTTCATTGGATGGTAGCCTTGTCATTATGGAAGTTAAATCGTAGTTGACATTTTTTTACTCCAATGGATGGTAGCGGTGTCCTTAAAGAAGGTAGTTCATTGTTGAGATTTTGTTACTCTAATGGACGGTAGCCTTGTCATTATGGAAGGCAGTTCGTTGTTGGGATTTTGTTACTCAAATGGATGGTAGCCTTGTCATTATGGAAGGTAGTTCGTTGTTGAGATTTTGTTACTCCATTGGATGGTAGCCTTGTCATTACGGAAGGTAGTTCGTTAGTGGGATTTTGTTACTCTAATGGATGGTAGCCTTGTCATTATAGAAGCTAGTTCGTTGAGATTTTGTTACTCCATCGGATGGTAGCCTTGTCATTATGGAAGGTAAATCGTAGTTGACATTTTGTAACTCCAATGGATGGTAGCGGTGTCCTTAAGGAAGGTAGTTCGTTGTTGAGATTTTGTTACTCTAATGGAAGGTAGCCTTGTCATTATGGAAGGCAGTTCGTTGTTGGGATTTTGTTACTCCATTGGATGGTAGCCTTGTCATTGTGGAAGGTAAATTATTGTTGATATTTTGTTACTCCAATGGATGGTAGCGTTGTCATTACGGAAGGTAGTTCGTTGTTGAGATTTTGTTACTCTAATGGGTGGTAGCCTTGTTATTATGGAAGGTAGTTCATTGTTGGGATTTTGTTACTCTAATGGATGGTAGCCTTGTCATTATGGAAGGTAGTTCGTTATTGAGATTTTGTTACTCTAATAGATGGTAGCCTTGTCATTACGGAAGGTAGTTCGTTGTTGAGATTTTGTTACTCCTATGGATGGTAGCCTTGTCATTACGGAAGGTAGTTCGTTAGTGGGATTTTGTTACTCTAATGGATGGTAGAGTTGTCATTACGGAAGCTAGTTCGTTGTTGAGATTTTGTTACTCCATTGGATGGTTGCCTTGTCGTTATGGAAGGTAAATCATGGTTGACATTTTGTTACTCCAGTTGATGGTAGCGATGTCCTTAAGGAAGGTAGTTCGTTGTTGAGATTTTGTTACTCCATTGGATGGTAGCCTTGTAATTACGGAAGGTAGTACGTTAGTGGGATTGTGTTACTCTAATGGATGGTAGCCTTGTTATTACGGAAGCTAGTTCGTTGAGATTTTGTTACTGCATTGGATGGTAGCCTTGTCATTATGGAAGGTAAATCGTAGTTGACTTTTTGTTACTCCAATGGATGGAGCGGTGTTCTTAAGGAAGGTAGTTCGTTGTTGAGATTTTGTTACTCTAATGGACGGTAGCCTTGTCATTATGGAAGGTAGTTCGTTGGTGGGATTTTGTTACTCAAATGGATGGTAGCCTTGTCATTATGGAAGGTAGTTCGTTGTTGAGATTTTGTTCTTGCAATGGATGGTAGCCTTGTCATTATGGAAAGTAGTTCGTGGTTGACATTTTGTTACTCCATTGGATGGTAGCGATGTCCTTAAGGAAGGCAGTTCGTTGTTGAGATTTTGTTACTCCATTGAATGGTAGCCTTGTCATTACGAAAGGTAGTTCGTTAGTGGGATTTTGTTACTCTAATGGATGGTAGCCTTGTCATTACAGAAGCTAGTTCGTTGGGATTTTGTTACTCCATTGGATGGTAGCCTTGTCATTATGGAAGGTAAATCGTAGTTCACATTTTGTTACTCCAATGGATGGTAGCGGTGTCCTTAAGGAAGGTAGTTCGTTGTTGAAATTTTGTAACTCCAATGGATGGTAGCGGTGTCCTTAAGGAAGGTAGTTCGTTGTTGAGATTTTGTTACTCTAATGGAAGGTAGCCTTGTCATTATGGAAGGCAGTTCGTTGTTGGGATTTTGTTACTCCATTGGATGGTAGCCTTGTCATTATGGAAGGTAAATTGTTGTTGAGATTTTGTTACTCCAATGGATGGTAGCGTTGTCATTACGGAAGGTACTTCGTTGTTGAGATTTTGTTACTCTAATGGGTGGTATCCTTGTTATTATGGAAGGTAGTTCATTGTTGGGATTTTGTTACTCTAATGGATGGTAGCCTTGTCATTATGGAAGCTAGTTTGTTGTTGAGATTTTGTTACTCTAATGGATGGTAGCCTTGTCATTACGGAAGGTAGTTCGTTGTTGAGATTTTGTTACTCCAATGGATGGTAGCCTTGTCATTATGGAAGGTAGTTCGTTAGTGGGATTTTGTTACTCTAATGGATGGTAGCTTGTCATTACGGAAGCTAGTTCGTTGTTGAGATTTTGTTACTCCATTGGATGGTAGCCTTGTAATTATGGAAGGTAAATCGTAGTTGACATTTTGTTACTCCAATGGATGGTAGCGGTGTCCTTAAGGAAGGCAGTTCATTATTTTGAGTTTGTTACTCTAATGGACGGTAGCCTTGTCTTTATGGAAGGTAGTTCGTTGTTGAGATTTTGTTACTGCAATGGATGGTAGCCTTGTCATTATGGAAAGTAGTTCGTTGTTGATATTTTGTTACTCCATTGGATGGTAGCGATGTCCTTAAGAAAGGTAGTTCATTGTTGAGATTTTGTTACTCCATTGGATGGTAGCCTTGTCATTACGGAAGGTAGTTCCTTAGTGGGATTTTGTTACTCTAATGGATGGTAGCTTGTCATTACGGAAGCTAGTTCGTTGTTGAGATTTTGTTACTCCATTGGATGGTAGCCTTGTCATTATTGAAGGTAAATCGTAGTTGACATTTTGTTACTCCAATGGATGGTAGCGGTGTCCTTAAGGAAGGCAGTTCATTATTGTGATTTTGTTACTCTAATGGACAGTAGCCTTGTCTTTATGGAAGGTAGTTCGTTGTTGAGATTTTGTTACTGCAATGGATGGTAGCCTTGTCATTATGGAAAGTAGTTCGTTTTTGACATTTTGTTACTCCATTGGATGGTAGCGATGTCCTTAAGAAAGGTAGTTCATTGTTGAGATTTTGTTACTCCATTGGATGGTAGCCTTGTCATTACGGAAGGTAGTTCGTTAGTGGGATTTTGTTACTCTAATGGATGGTAGCCTTGTCATTAGAGAAGCTAGTTCGTTGAGATTTTGTTACTCCATCGGATGGTAGCCTTGTCATTATGGAAGGTAAACCGTAGTTGACATTTTGTAACTCCAATGGATGGTAGCGGTGTCCTTAAGGAAGGTAGTTCGTTGTTGAGATTTTGTTACTCTAATGGAAGGTAGCCTTGTCATTATGGAAGGCAGTTCGTTGTTGGGATTTTGTTACTCCATTGGATGGTAGCCTTGTCATTATGGAAGGTAAATTGTTGTTGAGATTTTGTTACTCCAATGGATGGTAGCGTTGTCATTACGGAAGGTAGTTCGTTGTTGAGATTTTGTTACTCTAATGGGTGGTAGCCTTGTTATTATGGAAGGTAGTTCATTTTTGGGATTTTGTTAATCTAATGGATGGTAGCCTTGTCATTATGGAAGGTAGTTCGTTGTTGAGATTTTGTTACTCTAATGGATGGTAGCCTTATCATTACGGAAGGTAGTTCGTTGTTGAGATTTTGTTACTCCATTGGATGGTAGCCTTGTCATTACGGAAGGTAATTCGTTAGTGGGATTTTGTTACTCTAATGGATGGTAGCCTTGTCATTACGGAAGCTAGTTCGTTGTTGATATTTTGTTACTCCATTGGATGCTAGCCTTGTCATTACGGAAGGTAGTTCGTTAGTGGGATTTTGTTACTCTAATGGATGGTAGCGTTGTCATTACGGAAGCTAGTTCGTTGATGAGATTTTGTTACTCCATTGGATGGTTGCCTTGTCGTTATGGAAGGTAAATCGTGGTTGACATTTTGTTACTCCAGTGGATGGTAGCGATGTCCTTAAGGTAGGTAGTTCGTTGTTGAGATTTTGTTACTCCATTGGATGGTAGCCTTGTCATTACGGAAGGTAGTACGTTAGTGGGATTGTGTTACTCTAATGGATGGTAGCCTTATCATTACGGAAGTTAGTTCGTTGAGATTTTGTTACTCCATTGGATGGTAGCCTTGTCATTATGGAAGGTAAATCGTAGTTGACATTTTGTTACTCCAATGGATGGAGCGGTGTTCTTAAGGAAGGTAGTTCGTTGTTGAGATTTTGTTACTCTAATGGACGGTAGCCTTGTCATTATGGAAGGCAGTTCGTTGGTGGGATTTTGTTACTCAAATGGATGGTAGCCTTGTCATTATGGAAGGTAGTTCGTTGTTGAGATTTTGTTACTGCAATGGATGGTAGCCTTGTCATTATTGAAAGTAGTTCGTGGTTGACATTTTGTTACTCCATTGGATGGTAGCGATGTCCTTAAGGAAGGCAATTTGTTGTTGAGATTTTGTTACTCCATTGAATGGTAGCCTTGTCATTATAGAAGCTAGTTCGTTGGGATTTTGTTACTCCATTGGATGGTAGCCTTGTCATTATGGAAGGTAAATCGTAGTTCACATTTTGTTACTCCAATGGATGGTAGCGGTGTCCTTAAGGAAGGTAGTTCGTTGTTGAGATTTTGTTACTCTAATGGAAGGTAGCCTTGTCATTATGGAAGGTAGTTCGTTGTTGAGATTTTGTTACTGCAATGGATGGTAGCCTTGTCATTATGGAAAGTAGTTCGTTGTTGAGATTTTGTTACTCTATTGGATGGTAGCCTTGTCATTATGGAAGGTAAATTGTTGTTGAGATTTTGTTACTCCAATGGATGGTAGCGTTGTCATTACGGAAGGTAGTTCGTTGTTGAGATTTTGTTACTCTAATGGGTGGTAGCCTTGTTATTATGGAAGGTAGTTCATTGTTTGGATTTTGTTACTCTAATGGATGGTAGCCTTGTCATTATGGAAGGTAGTTCGTTGTTGAGATTTTAATACTCTAATGGATGGTACCGTGTCATTACGGAAGGTAGTTCGTTGTTGAGATTTTGTTACTCCATTGGATGGTAGCCTTGTCATTATGGAAGGTAAATCGTTGTTGACATTTTGTTACTCCAATGGATGGTAGCGATGTCCTTAAGGAAGGTAGTTCGTTGTTGAGATTTCGTTACTCCATTGGATGGTAGCCTTGTCATTACGGAAGGTAGTTCGTTAGTGGAATTTTGTTACTCTAATGGATGGTAGCCTTCTCATTACGGAAGCTAGTTCGTTGTTGAGATTTTTTTACTCCATTGGATGGTAGCCTTGTCATTACGGAAGGTAGTTCGTTAGTTGGATTTTGTTACTCTAATGGATGGTAGCCTTGTCATTATGGAAGCTAGTTCGTTGTTGAGATTTTGTTACTCCATTTGATGGTAGCCTTGTCATTATGGAAGGTAAATTGTTGTTGAGATTTTGTTACTCCAATGGATGGTAGCATTGTCATTACAGAAGGTAGTTTGTTGTTGAGATTTTGTTACTCTAATGGATGGTAGCCTTGTCAATATGGAAGGTAGTGCGTTATTGAGATTTTGTTACTCTAATGGGTGGTAGCCTTGTGATTATGGAAGGTAGTTCATTGTTGGGATTTTGTTACTCTAATGAATGATAGCCTTGTCATTATGGAAGGTAGTTCGTTGTTGAGATTTTGTTACTCTAATGGATGGTAGCCTTGTCATTACAGAAGGTAGTTCGTTGTTGATATTTTGTTACTCCATTGGATGGTAGCCTTGTCATTATGGAAGGTAAATCGTTGTTGACATTTTGTTACTCCAATGGATGGTAACGATGTCCTTAAGGAAGGTAGTTCGTTATTGAGATTTTGTTACTCCATTGGATGGTAGCCTTGTCATTACGAAAGGTAGTTCCTTAGTGGGATTTTGTTACTCTAATGGATGGTAGCCTTGTCATTACGGAAGCAAGTTCGTTGTTGAGATTTTGTTACTCCATTGGATGGTAGCCTTGTCATTTCGGAAGGTAGTTCGTTGTTGATATTTTGTTACTCCATTGGATGGTAGCCTTGTTATTATGGAAGGTAAATCGTTGTTGACATTTTGTTACTCCAATGGATGGTAGCGATGTCCTTAAGAAAGGTAGTTCGTTGTTGAGATTTTGTTACTCCATTGGATGGTATCCTTGTCATTACGGAAGGTAGTTCGTTAGTGGGATTTTGTTACTCTAATGGATGGTAGCCTTGTCATTACCGAAGCTAGTTCGTTGTTGAGATTTTGTTACTCCATTGGATCGTAGCCTTGTCGTTATGGAAGGTAAATCGTTGTTGACATTTTGTTAATCCAATGGATGGTAGCGGTGTCCTTAAGGAAGGTCGTTCATTGTTGAGATTTTGTTACTCTAATGGACGGTAGCCTTGTCATTATGGCAGGTAGTTCGTTGTTGGGATTTTGTTACTCAAATGGATGGTAGCCTTGTCATTATGGAAGGTAGTTTGTTCTTGAGATTTTGTTACTGCAATAGATGGTAGCCTTGTCATTATGGAAGGTAGTTCGTTGTTGATAATTTGTTACTCCATTGGATGGTAGCCTTGTCATTATGGAAGGTAAATTGTTGTTGAGATTTTGTTACTCCAATGGATGGTAGCGTTGTCATTACGAAAGGTAGTTTGTTGTTGAGATTTTCTTACTCTAATGGGTGGTAGGATTGTTATTATAAAAGGTAGTTCATTGTTGGGATTTTGTTACTCTAATGGATGGTAGCCTTGTCATTATGGAAGGTAGTTCGTTGTTGAGATTTTCTTACTCTAAATGATGGTAGCCTTGTCATTAGGGAAGGTAGTTCGTTGTTGAGATTTTGTTACTCCATTGGATGGTAGCCTTGTGATTATGGAAGGTAAATCATTGTTGACATTTTGTTACTCCAATGGATGGTAGCGATGTCCTTAAGGAAGGTAGTTCGTTGTTGATATTTTGTTACTCCATTGGATGGTAGCCTTGTCATTACGGAAGGTAGCTCGTTAGTGGGATTTTGTTACTCTAATAGATGGTAGCCTTGTCATTATGGAAGCTAGTTCGTTGAGATTTTGTTACTCCATTGGATGGTAGCCTTGTCATTATGGAAGGTAAATCGTAGTTGACATTTTGTTACTCCAATGGATGGTAGCGGTGACCTTAAGGAAGGTAGTTCGTTGTTGAGATTTTGTTACTCTAATGGATGGTAGCCTTGTCATTATGGAAGGCAGTTCATTGTTGACATTTTGTTACTCCAATGGATGGTAGCGGTGTCCTTAAGGAAGGTAGTTTGTTGTTGAGATTTTGTTACTCTAATGGACGGTAGCCTTGTCATTATGGAAGGTAGTTCGTTGTTGGGATTTAGTTACTCAAATGGATGGTAGCCTTGTCATTATGGAAGGTAGTTTGTTGTTGAGATATTGTTCCTGCAATGGATGGTAGCCTTGTCATTATGGAAGTTAGTTCGTTATTGAGATTTTGTTACTCTAATGGGTGGTAGCCTTGTGATTATGGAAGGTAGTTCATTGTTGGGATTTTGTTACTCTAATGAATGATAGCCTTGTCATTATGGAAGGTAGTTTGTTGTTGAGATTTTGTGACTCTAATGGATGGTAGCCTTGTCATTACAGAAGGTAGTTCGTTGTTGAGATTTTGTTACTCCATTGGATGGTAGCCTTGTCATTATGGAAGGTAAATCGTTGTTGACATTTTGTTACTCTAATGGATGGTAGCCTTCTCATTACGGAAGCTAGTTCGTTGTTGAGATTTTTTTACTCCATTGGATGGTAGCCTTGTCATTACGGAAGGTAGTTCGTTAGTTGGATTTTGTTACTCTAATGGATGGTAGCCTTGTCATTATGGAAGCTAGTTTGTTGTTGAGATTTTGTTACTCCATTTGACGGTAGCCTTGTCATTATGGAAGGTAAATTGTTGTTGAGATTTTGTTACTCCAATGGATGGTAGCATTGTCATTACAGAAGGTAGTTAGTTGTTGAGATTTTTTTACTCTAATGGATGGTAGCCTTGTCAATATGGAAGGTAGTTTGTTGTTGAGATTTTGTTACTCTAATGGATGGTAGCCTTGTCATTATGGAAGGTAGTTTGTTGTTGATATTTTGTTAATTTAATGGATGGTAGCATTGTAATTATAGAAGGTAGTTCGTTGTTGAGATTTTGTTACTCTAATGGATGGTAGCCTTGTCATTACAGAAGGTAGTTCGTTGTTGATATTTTGTTACTCCATTGGATGGTAGCCTTGTCATTATGGAAGGTAAATCGTTGTTGACATTTTGTTACTCCAATGGATGGTAGCGATGTCCTTAAGGAAGGTAGTTCGTTATTGAGATTTTGTTACTCCATTGGATGGTAGCCTTGTCATTACGAAAGGTAGTTCGTTAGTGGGATTTTGTTACTCTAATGGATGGTAGCCTTGTCATTACGGAAGCAAGTTCGTTGTTGAGATTTTGTTACTCCATTGGATGGTAGCCTTGTCATTTCGAAAGGTAGTTCGTTGTTGATATTTTGTTACTCCATTGGATGGTAGCCTTGTTATTATGGAAGGTAAATCGTTGTTGACATTTTGTTACTCCAATGGATGGTAGCGATGTCCTTAAGAAAGGTAGTTCGTTGTTGAGATTTTGTTACTCCATTGGATGGTATCCTTGTCATTACGGAAGGTAGTTCGTTAGTGGGATTTTGTTACTCTAATGGATGGTAGCCTTGTCATTACCGAAGCTAGTTCGTTGTTGAGATTTTTTTACTCCATTGGATGGTAGCCTTGTCATTATGGAAGGTAAATCGTTGTTGACATTTTGTTACTCCAATGGATGGTAGCGATGTCCTTAAGGAAGGTCGTTCATTGTTGAGATTTTGTTACTCTAATGGACGGTAGCCTTGTCATTATTGCAGGTAGTTCGTTGTTAGGATTTTGTTACTCAAATGGATGGTAGCCTTGTCATTATGGAAGGTAGTTTGTTCTTGAGATTTTGTTACTGCAATAGATGGTAGCCTTGTCATTATGGAAGGTAGTTCGTTGTTGATAATTTGTTACTCCATTGGATGGTAGCCTTGTCATTATGGAAGGTAAATTGTTGTTGAGATTTTGTTACTCCAATGGATGGTAGCGTTGTCATTACGAAAGGTAGTTCGTTGTTGAGATTTTCTTACTCTAATGGGTGGTAGGATTGTTATTATGAAAGGTAGTTCATTGTTGGGATTTTGTTACTCTAATGGATGGTAGCCTTGTCATTATGGAAGGTAGTTCGTTGTTGAGATTTTCTTACTCTAAATGATGGTAGCCTTGTCATTAGGGAAGGTAGTTCGTTGTTGAGATTTTGTTATTCCATTGGATGGTAGCCTTGTGATTATGGAAGGTAAATCATTGTTGACATTTTGTTACTCCAATGGATGGTAGCGATGTCCTTAAGGAAGGTAGTTCGTTGTTGATATTTTGTTACTCCATTGGATGGTAGCCTTGTCATTACGGAAGGTAGCTCGTTAGTGGGATTTTGTTACTCTAATAGATGGTAGCCTTGTCATTATGGAAGCTAGTTCGTTGAGATTTTGTTACTCCATTGGATGGTAGCCTTGTCATTATGGAAGGTAAATCGTTGTTGACATTTTGTTACTCTAATGGATGGTAGCCTTCTCATTACGGAAGCTAGTTCGTTGTTGAGATTTTTTTACTCCATTGGATGGTAGCCTTGTCATTACGGAAGGTAGTTCGTTAGTTGGATTTTTTTACTCTAATGGATGGTAGCCTTGTCATTATGGAAGCTAGTTCGTTGTTGAGATTTTGTTACTCCATTTGATGGTAGCCTTGTCATTATGGAAGGTAAATTGTTGTTGAGATTTTGTTACTCCAATGGATGGTAGCATTGTCATTACAGAAGGTAGTTTGTTGTTGAGATTTTGTTACTCTAATGGATGGTAGCCTTGTCATTATGGAAGGTAGTTTGTTGTTGATATTTTGTTAATTTAATGGATGGTAGCATTGTAATTATGGAAGGTAGTTCGTTGTTGAGATTTTGTTACTCTAATGGATGGTAGCCTTGTCATTACAGAAGGTAGTTCGTTGTTGATATTTTGTTACTCCATTGGATGGTAGCCTTGTCATTATGGAAGGTAAATCGTTGTTGACATTTTGTTACTCCAATGGATGGTAGCGATGTCCTTAAGGAAGGTAGTTCGTTATTGAGATTTTGTTACTCCATTGGATGGTAGCCTTGTCATTACGAAAGGTAGTTCGTTAGTGGGATTTTGTTACTCTAATGGATGGTAGCCTTGTCATTGCGGAAGCAAGTTCGTTGTTGAGATTTTGTTACTCCATTGGATGGTAGCCTTGTCATTTCGAAAGGTAGTTCGTTGTTGATATTTTGTTACTCCATTGGATGGTAGCCTTGTTATTATGGAAGGTAAATCGTTGTTGACATTTTGTTACTCCAATGGATGGTAGCGATGTCCTTAAGAATGGTAGTTCGTTGTTGAGATTTTGTTACTCCATTGGATGGTATCCTTGTCATTACGGAAGGTAGTTCGTTAGTGGGATTTTGTTACTCTAACGGATGGTAGCATTGTCTTTACCGAAGCTAGTTCATTGTTGAGATTTTGTTACTCCATTGGATGGTAGCCTTGTCATTATGGAAGGTAAATCGTTGTTGACATTTTGTTACTCCAATGGATGGTAGCGGTGTCCTTAAGGAAGGTCGTTCATTGTTGAGATTTTGTTACTCTAATGGACGGTAGCCTTGTCATTATTGCAGGTAGTTCGTTGTTGGGATTTTGTTACTCAAATGGATGGTAGCCTTGTCATTATGGAAGGTAGTTTGTTCTTGAGATTTTGTTACTGCAATAGATGGTAGCCTTGTCATTATGGAAGGTAGTTCGTTGTTGATAATTTGTTACTCCATTGGATGGTAGCCTTGTCATTATGGAAGGTAAATTGTTGTTGAGATTTTGTTACTCCAATGGATGGTAGCGTTGTCATTACGAAAGGTAGTTCGTTGTTGAGATTTTCTTACTCTAATGGGTGGTAGGATTGTTATTATGAAAGGTAGTTCATTGTTGGGATTTTGTTACTCTAATGGATGGTAGCCTTGTCATTATGGAAGGTAGTTCGTTGTTGAGATTTTCTTACTCTAAATGATGGTAGCCTTGTCATTAGGGAAGGTAGTTCGTTGTTGAGATTTTGTTACTCCATTAGATGGTAGCCTTGTGATTATGGAAGGTAAATCATTGCTGACATTTTGTTAATCCAATGGATGGTAGCGATGTCCTTAAGGAAGGTAGTTCGTTGTTGATATTTTGTTACTCCATTGGATGGTAGCCTTGTCATTACGGAAGGTAGCTCGTTAGTGGGATTTTGTTACTCTAATAGATGGTAGCCTTGTCATTGTGGAAGCTAGTTCGTTGAGATTTTGTTACTCCATTTGATGGTAGCCTTGTCATTATGGAAGGTAAATCGTAGTTGACATTTTGTTACTCCAATGGATGGTAGCGGTGACCTTAAGGAAGGTAGTTCGTTGTTGAGATTTTGTTACTCTAATGGATGGTAGCCTTGTCATTATGGAAGGAAGTTCATTGTTGACGTTTTGTTACTCCAATGGATGGTAGCGGTGTCCTTAAGGAAGGTAGTTTGTTGTTGAGATTTTGTTACTCTAATAGACGGTAGCCTTGTCATTATGGAAGGTAGTTCGTTGTTGGGATTTAGTTACTCAAATGGATGGTAGCCTTGTCATTATGGAAGGTAGTTTGTTGTTGAGATTTTGTTCCTGCAATGGATGGTAGCCTTGTCATTATGGAAGTTAGTTCGTTATTGAGATTTTTTTACTCTAATGGGTGGTAGCCTTGTGATTATGGAAGGTAGTTCATTGTTGGGATTTTGTTACTCTAATGAATGATAGCCTTGTCATTATGGAAGGTAGTTTGTTGTTGAGATTTTGTTACTCTAATGGATGGTAGCCTTGTCATTACAGAAGGTAGTTCGTTGTTGAGATTTTGTTAATCCATTGGATGGTAGCCTTGTCATTATGGAAGGTAAATCGTTGTTGACATTTTGTTACTCCAATGGATGGTAGCGATGTCCTTAAGGAAGGTAGTTCGTTATTGAGATTTTGTTACTCGATTGGATGGTATCCTTGTCATTACGGAAGGTAGTTCGTTAGTGGGATTTTGTTACTCTAATGGATGGTAGCCTTGTCATTACGGAAGCTAGTTCGTTGTTGAGATTTTGTTACTCCATTGGATGGTAGCCTTGTCATTACGGAAGGTAGTTCGTTAGTGGGATTTTGTTACTCTAATGGATGGTAGCCATGTCATTACGGAAGCTAGTTCGTTGTTGAGATTTTGTTACTCCATTGGATTGTAGCCTTGTCATTATGGAAGGTAAATTGTTGTTGACATTTTCTTACTCTAATGGACGGTAGCGGTGTCCTTAAGGAAGGTAGTTCGTTGTTGAGATTTTGTTACTCTAATGGACGGTAGCCTTGTCATTATGGAAGGTAGTTCGTTGTTGATATTTTCATATTCTAATGGATGGTAGCCTTGCCATTAAGGAAGGTAGTTCGCTGTTAAGAATTTGCTACTCCATTGGATAGTAGACTTTTCATTATGGAAGGTAGTTCGTTGTTGTAATTTTGTTACTCCAATGGATGGTAGCCTTGTCATTATGGAATGTAGTTTGTTGTTGAGGTTTGGTTACTCTAATGGATGGTAGCCTTGTCATTACGGAAGGTAGTTCATTGTTGAGTTTTTGTTACTCTAATATATGGTAGCCTTATCATTATGCAAGGTAATTCGTTGTTGAGATTTAGTTACTCTAATGGATGGTAGCCTTGTCATTATGGAAGGCAGTTCGTTTTTGACTTTTTGTTACTCTTATGGATGGTAGCCTTATCATTATGGAAGCTAATTCGTTGTTGGGATTTTATTATTTTAATGGATGGTAGCCTTGTCATTATGGAAGTTTCTTCGTTGTTGAGATTTTGTTACTCCAATGGATGGTAACCTTGTCATTATGGAAGGTAGTTCATTGTCGAGATTTTGTTAGTTCAATGGATGGTAGCCTTGTCAATATGGAAGGTAGTTCGTTGTTGAGATTTTGTTACTCCCATGGATGGTAGCCTTGTCATTACGGAAGGTAGTTCGTTGTAGATATTTTGTTACTTTAATGGATGGTAGCCTTGTAATTATGGAAGGTAGTTCATTGTTGAGATTTTGTTATTCTACTGTATGGTATCCTTGTCATTATGGAAGGTAAATTGTTGTTGAGATTTTGTTACTCCAATAGACGGTAGCTATGTCCTTATGGAAGGTAGTTCATTGTTGATATTTTGTTACTCTATTAGATGATAGCCTTTTCATTACGGAAGGTAATTCGTTGTTGATATTTTGTTACTCCATTGGATGGTAGCCTTGTCATTATGGAAGGTAAATCATTGTTGACTTTTTATTACTCCAGTGGATGGTAGCGATGTCCTTAAGGAAGGTAGTTCGTTGTTGAGATTTTTTTACTCAATTGGATGGTAGCCTTACCATTACGGAAGGTAGTTCGTTAGTGGGATTTTGTTACTCTAATGGATGGTAACCTTGTCATTACGAAAGCTAGTTCGTTGTTGATATTTTGTTACTCCATTGGATGGTAGCCTTGTCATTATGGAAGGTAAGTCGTTGCTGACATTTTGTTTCTCCAATGGATGGTAGCTATGTCCTTAAGGAAGGTAGTTCATTGTTGAGATTTTGTTACTCTAATGAACGGTAGCCTTGTCATTATGGAAGGTAGTTTGTTGTTGGGATTTTTTTACTCAAATGGATGGTAGCATTGTCATTATGGAAGGTAGTTCATTGTTGAGATTTTGTTACTGCAATGGATTGTAGCCTTGTCATTATGGAAGCTAGTTCGTTGTTGAGATTTTTTTACTTCATTGGATGGTAGCCTTGTCATTATGGAAGGTAAATTGTTCTTGAGATTTTGTTACTTCAATAGATGGTAGCGTTGTCATTACGAAAGGTAGTTCAAAATTGGGATTTTGTTACTCTAATGGATAGTAGCCTTGTCATTATGGAAGGTAGTTCGTTGTTTTGATTTTCTTAATCTAATGGATGGTAGCCTTGTCATTATGGAAGGTAGTTCGTTGTTGAGATATTGTTACTCCATTGGATGGTAGCCTTGTCATTATGGAAGGTAAATCGTTGTTGACATTTTGTTACTCCAATGAATGGTAGCGATGTCCTTAAGGAAGGTAGTTCGTTGTTGAGATTTTGTTACTCCATTGGATGGTAGCCTTGTCATTACGGAAGGTAGTTCGTTAGTGGGATTTTGTTACTTTAATGGATGGTAGCCTTGTCATTACGAAAACTAGTTCGTTGTTGTGATTTTGTTACTCCATTGGATGGTAGCCTTGTCGTTATGGAAGGTAAATCGTTGTTGACATTTTGTTACTCCAGTGGATGGTAGCGATGTCCTTAAGGAAGGTAGTTCGTTGTTAAGATTTTGTTTCTCCATTGGATGGTAGCCTTGTCATTATGGAAGATAGTTAGTTTGTGGTATTTTGTTAATCTAATGGATGGTAGCCTTGTCATTAAGGAAGCTAGTTCTTTGTTGAGATTTTGTTTCTCTAATGGATGGTAGCCTTGTCATTATGGAAGGTAGTTCGTTGTTTGGATTTTGTTACTCAAATGGATTGTAGCCTTGTCATTATGGAAGGTAGTTCGTTGTTTGGATTTTGTTACTCTTATGGATGGTAGCCTAGTCATTATGGAAGCTAATTCGTTGTTGGGATTTTTTTATTTTAATGGATGGTAGCCTTGTCATTATGGAAGTTTGTTCGTTGTTGAGATTTTGTTACTCCAATGGATGGTAACCTTGTCATTATGGAAGGTAGTTCAGCGTTGAGATTTTGTTCGTTCAATAGATGGTAGCCTTGTCAATATGGAAGGTAGTTCGTTGTTGAGATTTTGTTACTCCAATGGATGGTAGCCTTGTAATTATGGAAGGTAGTTCGTTTTTGATACTTTGTTACTTTAATGGATGGTAGCCTTGTCATTACGGAAGCTAGTTAGTTGTTGAGATTTTGTTACTCCATTGAATGGTAGCCTTGTCATTATAGAAGGTAAATCGTTGTTGACATTTTGTTACTCCAATGGTTGGTAGCGGTGTCCTTAAGGAAGGTTGTTCATTGTTGAGATTTTGTTATTCCATTGGATGGTACCATTGTCATTATGGAAGGTAGTTCGTTAGTTGGATTTTGGTACTCTAATAGATGGTAGCCTTGTTATTACGGAAGCTAGTTTGTTGTTGATATTTTGTTACTCCATTGGATGGTAGCCTTGTCATTATGGAAGGTAAATCGTTTTTGACCTTTTGTTACTCCAATGGTTGGTAGCGGTGTCCTTAAGGAAGGTTGTTCGTTGTTGAGATTTTGTTACTCAAATGGAGGGTAGCCTTGTCATTATGGAAGGTAATTCGTTGTTTAGATTTTGTTACTGCAATGGATGGTAGCCTTGTCATTATGGAAGGTAGTTTGTTGTTGAGATTTTGTTACTCCATTGGATGGTAGCCTTGTCATTATGGAAGGTAAATTGTTGTTGAGATTTTGTTACTCCAATGGATGGTAGCGTTGTCATTAAGGAAGGTAGTTCGTTGTTGAGATTTTGTTACTCCAATGGATGGTAGCGTTGTCATTATGGAAGGTAGTTCGTTGTTGAGATTTTGTTACTCTAATGGGTGGTAGCCTTGTTATTATGGAAGGTAGTTCACTGTTGGGATTTTGTTACTCTAATGGATTGTAGCCTTGTCATTATGGAAGGTAGTTTGTTGTTGAGATTTTTTACTCTAATGGATGGTAGCCTTGTCATTACGGAAGGTAGTTCGTTGTTGAGATTTTGTTACTCCATTGGAAGGTAAATCGTTGTTGACATTTTGTTACTCCAATGGATGGTAGCGATGTCCTTAAGGAAGGTAGTTCGTTGTTGAGATTTTGTTACTCCATTGGATGGTAGCCTTGTCATTACGAAAGGTAGTTCGTAAGTGGCATTTTGTTACTCTAATGGATGGTAGCCTTGTCATCACGGAAGCTAGTTAGTTGTTGAGATTTTGTTACTCCATTGGATGTTAGCCTTGTCATTATGGAAGGTAAATCGTTGTTGACATTTTGTTCCTCCAATGGATGGTAACGATGTCCTTAAGGAAGGTAGTTCGTTGTTGAGATTTTGTTACTCCTTTGGATTGTAGCCTTGTCATTACGGAAGGTAGTTCGTTAGTGGGATTTTGTTACTCTAATGGATGGTAGCCTTGTCATTACGGAAGCTAGTTCGTTGTTGATATTTTGTTACTCTAATGGATGGTAGCCTTGTCATTATGGAAGGTAGTTCATTGTTGAGATTTTGTTAGTTCAATGGATGGTAGCCTTGTCAATATGGAAGGTAGTTCGTTGTTGAGATTTTGTTACTCCAATGGATGGTAGCCTTGTCATTATGGAAGGTAGTTCGTTCTTGATATTTTGTTACTTTAATGGATGGTAGACTTGTCATTACGGAAGCTAGTTAGTTGTTGAGATTTTGTTACTCCATTGAATGGTAGCCTTGTCATTATGGAAGGTAAATCGTTGTTGACATTTTGTTACTCCAATGGATTGTAGCGATGTCCTTAAGGAAGGTAGTTCGTTGTTGAGATTTTGTTACTCTATTGGATGGTAGCCTTGTCATTACGGAAGGTAGTTCGTTAGTAGGATTTTGTTACTCTAATGGATGGTAGCCTTGTCATTACCAAAGCTAGTTCGTTGTTGGGATTTTGTTACTCCATTGGATGGTAGCCTTTTCATTACGGAAGGAAGTTCGTTTGTGGGATTTTGTTACTCTAATGGATGGTAGCCTTGTCATTACGGAAGCTAGTTCGTTGTTGATATTTTGTTACTCCATTGGATGGTAGCCTTGTCATTATGGAAGGTAAATCGTTGTTGACATTTTGTTACTCCAATGGATGGTAGCGGTGTCCTTAAGGAAGGTAGTTTGTTGTTGAGATTTTGTTACTCTAATGGACGGTAGCCTTGTCATTATTGAAGGTAGTTCGTTGTTGGGATTTTGTTACTCAAATGGATGGTAGCCTTGTCATTACGCAAGCTAGTTCGTTGTTGAGATTTTGTTACTCTAATGGATGGTAGCCTTGTCATTATGGAACGTAGTTCGTTGTTGGGATTTTGTTACTCAAATTGATGGTAGCCTTGTCATTACGAAATCTAGTTTGTTGTTGAGATTTTTTTACTCTAATGGATGGTAGCCTTGTCATTATAGAAGGTAGTTCGTTGTTGGGATTTTATTACTCAAATGGATGGTAGCCTTGTCATTATGGAAGGTAGTTCCTTGTTGATATTTTCATACTCTAATGGATGGTAACCTTTTCATTAAGGAAGGTAGTTCGCTGTTGAGAATTTGTTACTCCATTGGATAGTAGACTTTTTATTATGGAAGGTAGTTCGTTGTTGTGATATTTTTACTCCAATGGATGGTAGCCTTGTCATTATGGAATGTAGTTTGTTGTTGAGATTTGGTTACTCTAATGGATGGTAGCCTTGTCATTACGGAAGGTAGTTCATTGTTGAATTTTTATTACTCTAATATATTGTAGCCTTGTCATTATGGAACGTAGTTCATTGTTGGGATTTTGTTACTCAAATGGATTGTAGCCTTGTCATTACGTAATCTAGTTCGTTGTTGAGATTTTGTTACTCTAATGGATGGTATCCTTGTCATTATGGAAGGTAGTTCATTGTTGGGATTTTGTTACTCAAATGGATGGTAGCCTTGTCATTATGGAAGGTAGTTCGTTGTTGGGATTTTATTACTCTTATGGATGGTAGCCTTGTCATTATGGAAGCTAATTCGTTGTTGGGATTTTGTTATTTTAATGGATGGTAGCCTTGTCATTATGGAAGTTTGTTCGTTGTTGAGATTTTGTTACTCCAATGGATGGTAACCTTGTCATTATGGAAGGTAGTTCATTATTGAGATTTTGTGAGTTCAATGGATGGTAGCCTTGTCAATATGGAAGGTAGTTCGTTGTTGAGATTTTGTTACTCCAATGGATGGTAGCCTTGTCATTATGGAAGGTAGTTCGTTGTTGATATTTTGTTACTTTAATGGATGGTAGCATTGTCATTACGGAAGCTAGTTAGTTGTTACTCCATTGAATGGTAGCCTTGTCATTATGGAAGGTAAATCGTTGTTGACATTTTGTTACTCCAATGGATGGTAGCGATGTCCTTAAGGAAGGTAGTTCGTTGTTGAGATTTTGTTACCTCATTGGATGGTAGCCTTGTCATTATGGAAGGTAGTTCGTTAGTAGGATTTTGGTACTCTAATGGATGGTAGCTTTGTCATTACGAAAGCTAGTTCGTTGTTGAGATTTTGTTACTCCATTGGATGGTAGCCTTGTCATTACGGAAGGTAGTTCGTTAGTGGGATTTTGTTACTCTAATGGATGGTAGCCTTGTTATTACAGAAGCTAGTTCATTGTTGAGATTTTGTTACTCCATTGGATGGTAGCCTTGTCATTATGGAAGGTAAATCGTTGTTGACATTTTGATGGTAGCGGTGTCCTTAAGGAAGGTAGTTTGTTGTTGAGATTTTGTTACTCTAATGGACGGTAGCCTTGTCATTATGGAAGTTAGTTCGTTGTTGGGATTTTGTTACTCAAATGGATGGTAGCCTTGTCATTACGGAAGCTAGTTCGTTGTTGAGATTGTGTTACTCTAATGGATGGTAGCCTTGTCATTATGGAACTTAGTTCGTTGTTTGGATTTTTTTACTCAAATGGATGGTAGCCTTGTCATTACGGAATCTAGTTCGTTGTTGAGATTGTTTTACTCCAATGGATGGTAGCCTTGTCATTATGGAAGGTAGTTCGTTGTTGATATTTTAATACTCTAATGGATGGTAGCCTTATCATTAAGGAAGGAAGTTCACTGTTGAGAATTTATTACTCCATTGGATAGTGGACTTTTTATTATGGAAGGTAGTTCGTTGTTGTGATTTTGTTACTCCAATGGATGGTAGCCTTGTCATTATGGAATGTAGTTTGTTGTTGATATTTGGTTACTCTAATGTATGGTAGGCTTGTCATTACGGAAGGTAGTTCATTGTTGAGTTTTTGTTACTCTAATATATGGTAGCCTTGTCATTATGGAAGGTAGTTTGTTGTTGGGATTTTGTTACTCTAATGGATGGTAGCCTTATCAATATGGAAGGTAGTTCGTTGTTGGGATTTTGTTACTCTTATAGATGATACCCTTGTCATTATGGAAGCTAATTCGTTGTTGGGATTTTGTTATTTTAATGGATGGTAGCCTTGTCAATATGGAAGGTAGCTCGTTTTTGATACTTTGTTACTTTAATGGATGGTAGCCTTGTCATTACGGAAGCTAGTTAGTTGTTGAGATTTTGTTACTCCATTGAATGGTAGCCTTGTCATTATAGAAGGTAAATCGTTGTTGACATTTTGTTACTCCAATGGTTGGTAGCGGTGTCCTTAAGGAAGGTTGTTCATTGTTGAGATTTTGTTATTCCATTGGATGGTACCATTGTCATTATGGAAGGTAGTTCGTTAGTTGGATTTTGGTACTCTAATAGATGGTAGCCTTGTTATTACGGAAGCTAGTTTGTTGTTGATATTTTGTTACTCCATTGGATGGTAGCCTTGTCATTATGGAAGGTAAATCGTTTTTGACCTTTTGTTACTCCAATGGTTGGTAGCGGTGTCCTTAAGGAAGGTTGTTCGTTGTTGAGATTTTGTTACTCAAATGGAGGGTAGCCTTGTCATTATGGAAGGTAATTCGTTGTTTAGATTTTGTTACTGCAATGGATGGTAGCCTTGTCATTATGGAAGGTAGTTTGTTGTTGAGATTTTGTTACTCCATTGGATGGTAGCCTTGTCATTATGGAAGGTAAATTGTTGTTGAGATTTTGTTACTCCAATGGATGGTAGCGTTGTCATTAAGGAAGGTAGTTCGTTGTTGAGATTTTGTTACTCCAATGGATGGTAGCGTTGTCATTATGGAAGGTAGTTCGTTGTTGATATTTTGTTACTCTAATGGGTGGTAGCCTTGTTATTATGGAAGGTAGTTCACTGTTGGGATTTTGTTACTCTAATGGATTGTAGCCTTGTCATTATGGAAGGTAGTTTGTTGTTGAGATTTTTTACTCTAATGGATGGTAGCCTTGTCATTACGGAAGGTAGTTCGTTGTTGAGATTTTGTTACTCCATTGGAAGGTAAATCGTTGTTGACATTTTGTTACTCCAATGGATGGTAGCGATGTCCTTAAGGAAGGTAGTTCGTTGTTGAGATTTTGTTACTCCATTGGATGGTAGCCTTGTCATTACGAAAGGTAGTTCGTAAGTGGCATTTTGTTACTCTAATGGATGGTAGCCTTGTCATCACGGAAGCTAGTTAGTTGTTGAGATTTTGTTACTCCATTGGATGTTAGCCTTGTCATTATGGAAGGTAAATCGTTGTTGACATTTTGTTCCTCCAATGGATGGTAACGATGTCCTTAAGGAAGGTAGTTCGTTGTTGAGATTTTGTTACTCCTTTGGATTGTAGCCTTGTCATTACGGAAGGTAGTTCGTTAGTGGGATTTTGTTACTCTAATGGATGGTAGCCTTGTCATTACGGAAGCTAGTTCATTGTTGATATTTTGTTACTCTAATGGATGGTAGCCTTGTCATTATGGAAGGTAGTTCATTGTTGAGATTTTGTTAGTTCAATGGATGGTAGCCTTGTCAATATGGAAGGTAGTTCGTTGTTGAGATTTTGTTACTCCAATGGATGGTAGCCTTGTCATTATGGAAGGTAGTTCGTTCTTGATATTTTGTTACTTTAATGGATGGTAGACTTGTCATTACGGAAGCTAGTTAGTTGTTGAGATTTTGTTACTCCATTGAATGGTAGCCTTGTCATTATGGAAGGTAAATCGTTGTTGACATTTTGTTACTCCAATGGATTGTAGCGATGTCCTTAAGGAAGGTAGTTCGTTGTTGAGATTTTGTTACTCCATTGGATGGTAGCCTTGTCATTACGGAAGGTAGTTCGTTAGTAGGATTTTGTTACTCTAATGGATGGTAGCCTTGTCATTACCAAAGCTAGTTCGTTGTTGGGATTTTGTTACTCCATTGGATGGTAGCCTTTTCATTACGGAAGGAAGTTCGTTTGTGGGATTTTGTTACTCTAATGGATGGTAGCCTTGTCATTACGGAAGCTAGTTCGTTGTTGATATTTTGTTACTCCATTGGATGGTAGCCTTGTCATTATGGAAGGTAAATCGTTGTTGACATTTTGTTACTCCAATGGATGGTAGCGGTGTCCTTAAGGAAGGTAGTTTGTTGTTGAGATTTTGTTACTCTAATGGACGGTAGCCTTGTCATTATTGAAGGTAGTTCGTTGTTGGGATTTTGTTACTCAAATGGATGGTAGCCTTGTCATTACGCAAGCTAGTTCGTTGTTGAGATTTTGTTACTCTAATGGATGGTAGCCTTGTCATTATGGAACGTAGTTCGTTGTTGGGATTTTGTTACTCAAATTGATGGTAGCCTTGTCATTACGAAATCTAGTTTGTTGTTGAGATTTTTTTACTCTAATGGATGGTAGCCTTGTCATTATAGAAGGTAGTTCGTTGTTGGGATTTTATTACTCAAATGGATGGTAGCCTTGTCATTATGGAAGGTAGTTCCTTGTTGATATTTTCATACTCTAATGGATGGTAACCTTTTCATTAAGGAAGGTAGTTCGCTGTTGAGAATTTGTTACTCCATTGGATAGTAGACTTTTTATTATGGAAGGTAGTTCGTTGTTGTGATTTTTTTACTCCAATGGATGGTAGCCTTGTCATTATGGAATGTAGTTTGTTGTTGAGATTTGGTTACTCTAATGGATGGTAGCCTTGTCATTACGGAAGGTAGTTCATTGTTGAATTTTTATTACTCTAATATATTGTAGCCTTGTCATTATGGAACGTAGTTCATTGTTGGGATTTTGTTACTCAAATGGATTGTAGCCTTGTCATTACGTAATCTAGTTCGTTGTTGAGATTTTGTTACTCTAATGGATGGTATCCTTGTCATTATGGAAGGTAGTTCATTGTTGGGATTTTGTTACTCAAATGGATGGTAGCCTTGTCATTATGGAAAGTAGTTCGTTGTTGGGATTTTATTACTCTTATGGATGGTAGCCTTGTCATTATGGAAGCTAATTTGTTGTTGGGATTTTGTTATTTTAATGGATGGTAGCCTTGTCATTATGGAAGTTTGTTCGTTGTTGAGATTTTGTTACTCCAATGGATGGTAACCTTGTCATTATGGAAGGTAGTTCATTATTGAGATTTTGTGAGTTCAATGGATGGTAGCCTTGTCAATATGGAAGGTAGTTCGTTGTTGAGATTTTGTTACTCCAATGGATGGTAGCCTTGTCATTATGGAAGGTAGTTCGTTGTTGATATTTTGTTACTTTAATGGATGGTAGCATTGTCATTACGGAAGCTAGTTAGTTGTTACTCCATTGAATGGTAGCCTTGTCATTATGGAAGGTAAATCGTTGTTGACATTTTGTTACTCCAATGGATGGTAGCGATGTCCTTAAGGAAGGTAGTTCGTTGTTGAGATTTTGTTACCTCATTGGATGGTAGCCTTGTCATTATGGAAGGTAGTTCGTTAGTAGGATTTTGGTACTCTAATGGATGGTAGCTTTGTCATTACGAAAGCTAGTTCGTTGTTGAGATTTTGTTACTCCATTGGATGGTAGCCTTGTCATTACGGAAGGTAGTTCGTTAGTGGGATTTTGTTACTCTAATGGATGGTAGCCTTGTTATTACAGAAGCTAGTTCATTGTTGAGATTTTGTTACTCCATTGGATGGTAGCCTTGTCATTATGGAAGGTAAATCGTTGTTGACATTTTGATGGTAGCGGTGTCCTTAAGGAAGGTAGTTTGTTGTTGAGATTTTGTTACTCTAATGGACGGTAGCCTTGTCATTATGGAAGTTAGTTCGTTGTTGGGATTTTGTTACTCAAATGGATGGTAGCCTTGTCATTACGGAAGCTAGTTCGTTGTTGAGATTGTGTTACTCTAATGGATGGTAGCCTTGTCATTATGGAACTTAGTTCGTTGTTTGGATTTTTTTACTCAAATGGATGGTAGCCTTGTCATTACGGAATCTAGTTCGTTGTTGAGATTGTTTTACTCCAATGGATGGTAGCCTTGTCATTATGGAAGGTAGTTTGTTGTTGATATTTTAATACTCTAATGGATGGTAGCCTTATCATTAAGGAAGGAAGTTCACTGTTGAGAATTTATTACTCCATTGGATAGTGGACTTTTTATTATGGAAGGTAGTTCGTTGTTGTGATTTTGTTACTCCAATGGATGGTAGCCTTGTCATTATGGAATGTAGTTTGTTGTTGATATTTGGTTACTCTAATGTATGGTAGGCTTGTCATTACGGAAGGTAGTTCATTGTTGAGTTTTTGTTACTCTAATATATGGTAGCCTTGTCATTATGGAAGGTAGTTTGTTGTTGGGATTTTGTTACTCTAATGGATGGTAGCCTTATCAATATGGAAGGTAGTTCGTTGTTGGGATTTTGTTACTCTTATAGATGATACCCTTGTCATTATGGAAGCTAATTCGTTGTTGGGATTTTGTTATTTTAATGGATGGTAGCCTTGTCAATATGGAAGGTAGTTCGTTGTTGAGATTTTGTTACTCCAACGGATGGTAGCCTTGTCATTATGGAAGGTAGTTCGTTGTAGATATTTTGTTACTTTAATGGATGGCAGCCTTGTAATTATGGAAGGTAGTTCATTGTTGAGATTTTCTTACTCCATTGTATGGTAGCCTTGTCATTATGGAAGGTAAATCTTTTTTGAGATTTTGTTACTCCAATGTATGGTAGCTATGTCCTTATGGAAGGTAGTTCATTGTTGATATTTTGTTACTCTAATGGATGGTAGCCTTTTCATTACGGAAGTTAGTTCGTTGTTGATATTTTACTACTCCATTGGATGGTTGCCTTGACATTATGGAAGGTAAATCGTTGTTGACATTTTGTTACTCCAAAGGATGGTAGCGATGTCTTTAAGGAAGGTAGTTCGTTGTTGAGATTTTTTTACTCCATTGGATGGTAGCCTTGCCATTACGGAAGCTAGATCGTTGTTGAGATTTTGGTACGCCATTAGATGGTAGCCTTGTCATTATGGAAGGTAAGTCGTTGTTTACATTTGGTTACTCTAATGGATGGTAGCGATGTCCTTAAGGAAGGTAGTTCATTGTTGAGATTTTATTACTCTAATGAACGGTAGCCTTGTCATTATGGAAGGTAGTTTGTTGTTGGGATTTAGTTACTCAAATGGATGGTATCCTTGTTATTCTGGAAGGTAGTTCATTGTTGAGATTTTGTTACTGCAATGGATGGTAGCCTTGTCATTATGGAAGGTAGTTTGTTGTTGGGATTTTGTTACTCAAATGGATGGTAGCCTTGTCATTATTGAAGGTAGTTCATTGTTGAGATTTTGTTACTGCAATGGATGGTAGCCTTGTCATTATGGAAGGTAGTTCATTGTTGAGATTTTGTTACTCCATTAGATGGTAGCCTTGTCATTATGGAAGGTAAATTGTTGTTGAGATTTTGTTACTCCAATAGATGGCAGCGTTGTCATTACGGAAGGTAGTTCAATATTGGGATTTTGTTACTCTAATGGATGGTAGCCTTGTCATTATGGAAGGTAGTTCATTGTTAAGATTTTCTTATTCTAATGGATGGTAGCCTTGTCATTACGGAATATAGTTCGTTGTTGAGATTTTGTTACTCCATTGGATGGTAGCCTTGTCATTATGGAAGGTAAATCATTGTTGACATTTTGTTACTCCAATGAATGGTAGCGGTGTCCTTAAGGAATGTAGTTCGTTGTTGAGATTTTGTTACTCCATTGGATGGTAGCCTTGTCATTATAGAAGGTAGTTCGTTAGTGGCATTTTGTTACTCTAATTGATGGTAGCCTTGTCATTACGAAAGCTAGTTCATTGTTGTGATTTTGTTACTCCATTGGATGGTAGCCTTGTCATTATGGAAGGTAAATCGTTGTTGACATTTTGTTACACCAATGGATGGTAGCGATGTCCTTCAGGAAGGTAGTTCGTTGTTAGGATTTTGTTACTCCATTGAATGGTAGCCTTGTAATTACGGAAGGTAGTTCGTTTGTGGTATTTTGTTAATCTAATGGATGGTAGCCTTGTCATTACGGAAGCTAGTTCATTGTTGAGATTTTGTTACTCTAATGGATGGTAGCCTTGTCATTATGGAAGGTAGTTCGTTGTTGGGATTTTGTTACTCTAATGGATGGTAGCCTTGTCAATATGGAAGGTAGTTTGTTGTTGGAATTTTGTCACTCTTATAGATGGTAGCCTTGTCATTATGGAAGCTAATTCGTTGTTGTGATTTTGTTATTTTAATGGATGGAAGCCTTGTCATTATGGAAGTTTGTTCGTTGTTGAGATTTTGTTACTCCAATGGATCCAACCTTGTCATTATGGAAGGTATTTCATTGTCTAGATTTTGTTAGTTTAATGGATGGTAGCCTTGTCAATATGGAAGGTAGTTCGTTGTTGAGATTTTGTTACTCCAATGGATGGTAGCCTTGTCATTATGGAAGGTAGTTCATTGTTGAGATTTTCTTACTCCATTGTATGGTAGCCTTCTCATTATGGAAGGTAAATTGTTTTTGAGATTTTGTTACTCCAATGTATGGTAGCTATGTCCTTATGGAAGGTAGTTCATTGTTGATATTTTGTTACTCTAATGGATGGTAGCCTTGTCATTACGGAAGTTAGTTCATTGTTGATATTTTGTTACTCCATTGGATGGTTGCCTTGTCATTATGGAAGGTAAATCGTTGTTGACATTTTGTTACTCCAGTGGATGGTAGCGATGTCCTTAAGGAAGGTAGTTCGTTGTTGAGATTTTTTTACTCCATTGGATGGTAGCCTTGCCATTACGGAAGGTAGTTCGTTAGTGGGATTTTGTTACTCTAATGGATGGTAGCCTGGTCATTACGGAAGCTAGATCGTTGTTGAGATTTTGGTACGCCATTGGATGGTAGCCTTGTCATTATGGAAGGTAAGTCGTTGTTGACATTTTGTTACTCTAATGGATGGTAGCGATGTCCTTAAGGAAGGTAGGTCATTGTTGAGATTTTATTACTCTAATGAATGGTAGCCTTGTCATTATGGAAGGTAGTTTGTTGTTGGGATTTAGTTACTCAAATGGATGGTAGCCTTGTTATTCTGGAAGGTAGATCATTGTTCAGATTTTGTTACTGCAATGAATGGTAGCCTTGTCATTATGGAAGGTAGTTTGTTGTTGGGATTTTGTTACTCAAATGGATGGTTGCCTTGTCATTATGGAAGGTAGTTCATTGTTGAGATTTTGTTACTACAATGGATGGTAGCCTTGTCATTATGGAAGGTAGTTCATTGTTGAGATTTTGTTACTCCATTAGATGGTAGCCTTGTCATTATGGAAGGTAAATTGTTGTTGAGATTTTGTTACTCCAATAGATGGCAGCGTTGTCATTACGGAAGGTAGTTCATTATTGGGATTTTGTTACTCTAATGGATGGTGGCCTTGTCATTATGGAAGGTAGTTCGTTATTAAGATTTTCTTATTCTAATGGATGGTAGCCTTTTCATTACGGAAGATAGTTCATTGTTGAGATTTTGTTAATCCATTGGATGGTAGCCTTGTCATTATGGAAGGTAAATCATTGTTGACATTTTGTTACTCCAATGAATGGTAGCGATGTCCTTAAGGAAGGTAGTTCGTTGTTGAGATTTTGTTACTCCATTGGATGATAGCCTTGTCATTACGGAAGGTAGTTCGTTAGTGGCATTTTGTTACTCTAATGGATGGTAGCCTTGTCATTACGAAAGCTAGTTCATTGTTGTGATTTTGTTACTCAATTGGATGGTAGCCTTGTCATTATGGAAGGTAAATCGTTGTTGACATTTTGTTACACCAATGGATGGTAGCGATGTCCTTCAGGAAGGTAGTTTGTTGTTGAGATTTTGTTACTAAATTGGATGGTAGCCTTGTAATTACCGAAGGTAGTTCGTTTGTGGTATTTTGTTAATCTAATGGATGGTAGCCTTGTCATTACGGAAGCTAGTTCATTGTTGAGATTTTGTTACTCTAATGGATGGTAGCCTTGTCATTATGGAAGGTAGTTCGTTGTTGGGATTTTGTTACTCTAATGGATGGTAGCCTTGTCAATATGGAAGGTAGTTTGTTGTTGGGATTTTGTTACTCTTATAGATGGTAGCCTTGTCATTATGGAAGCTAATTCGTTGTTGTGATTTTGTTATTTTAATGGATGGAAGCCTTGTCATTATGGAAGTTTGTTCGTTGTTGAGATTTTGTTACTCCAATGGATCGAACCTTGTCATTATGGAAGGTATTTCATTGTCTAGATTTTGTTAGTTCAATGGATGGTAGCCTTGTCAATATGGAAGGTAGTTCGTTGTTGTGATTTTGTTACTCCAATGGATGGTAGCCTTGTCATTATGGAAGGTAGTTCATTGTTGAGATTTTCTTACTCCATTGTATGGTAGCCTTCTCATTATGGAAGGTAAATTGTTTTTGAGATTTTGTTATTCCAATGTATGGTAGCTATGTCCTTATGGAAGGTAGTTCATTGTTGATATTTTGTTACTCTAATGGATGGTAGCCTTGTCATTACGGAAGTTAGTTCATTGTTGATATTTTGTTACTCCATTGGATGGTTGCCTTGTCATTATGGAAGGTAAATCGTTGTTGACATTTTGTTACTCCAGTGGATGGTAGCGATGTCCTTAAGGAAGGTAGTTCGTTGTTGAGATTTTTTTACTCCATTGGATGGTAGCCTTGCCATTACGGAAGGTAGTTCGTTAGTGGGATTTTGTTACTCTAATGGATGGTAGCCTTGTCATTACGGAAGCTAGATCGTTGTTGAGATTTTGGTACGCCATTGGATGGTAGCCTTGTCATTATGGAAGGTAAGTCGTTGTTGACATTTTGTTACTCTAATGGATGGTAGAGATGTCCTTAAGGAGGGTAGGTCATTGTTGAGATTTTATTACTCTAATGAACAGTAGCCTTGTCATTATGGAAGGTAGTTTGTTGTTGGGATTTAGTTACTCAAATGGATGGTAGCCTTGTTATTCTGGAAGGTAGTTCATTGTTCAGATTTTGTTACTGCAATGGATGGTAGCCTTGTCATTATGGAAGGTAGTTTGTTGTTGGGATTTTGTTACTCAAATGGATGGTTGCCTTGTCATTATGGAAGGTAGTTCATTGTTGAGATTTTGTTACTACAATGGATGGTAGCCTTGTCATTATGGAAGGTAGTTCATTGTTGAGATTTTGTTACTCCATTAGATGGTAGCCTTGTCATTATGGAAGGTAAATTGTTGTTGAGATTTTGTTACTCCAATAGATGGCAGCGTTGTCATTACGGAAGGTAGTTCATTATTGGGATTTTGTTACTCTAATGGATGGTAGCCTTGTCATTATGGAAGGTAGTTCGTTATTAAGATTTTCTTATTCTAATGGATGGTAGCCTTTTCATTACGGAAGATAGTTCATTGTTGAGATTTTGTTACTCCATTGGATGGTAGCCTTGTCATTATGGAAGGTAAATCATTGTTGACATTTTGTTACTCCAATGAATGGTAGCAATGTCCTTAAGGAAGGTAGTTCGTTGTTGAGATTTTGTTACTCCATTGGATGATAGCCTTGTCATTACGGAAGGTAGTTCGTTAGTGGCATTTTGTTACTCTAATGGATGGTAGCCTTGTTATTACGAAAGCTAGTTCATTGTTGTGATTTTGTTACTCAATTGGATGGTAGCCTTGTCATTATGGAAGGTAAATCGTTGTTGACATTTTGTTACACCAATGGATGGTAGCGATGTCCTTCACGAAGGTAGTTTGTTGTTGAGATTTTGTTACTCCATTGGATGGTAGCCTTGTAATTACCGAAGGTAGTTCGTTTGTGGTATTTTGTTAATCTAATGGATGGTAGCCTTGTCATTACGGAAGCTAGTTCATTGTTGAGATTTTGTTACTCTAATGGATGGTAGCCTTGCCATTATGGAAGGTAGTTCGTTGTTGATATTTTCATACTCTAATGGATGGTAACCTTGTCATTAAGGAAGGCAATTCGCTGTCGAGGATTGTTACTCCATTGGATAGTAGACTTTTTATTATGGAAGGTAATTCGTTGTTGTGATTTTGTTACTCCAATGGATGGTAGCCTTGTCATTATGGAATGTAGTTTGTTGTTGATATTTGGTTACTCTAATGGATGGTAGCCTTGTCATTACCAAGGGAAGTTCATTGTCGAGTTTTTGTTACTCTAATATATGGTAGCCTTGTCATTATGGAAGGTAGTTCGTTGTTGGGATTTTGTTACTCTAATGGATGGTAGCCTTGTCAATATGGAAGGTAGTTCGTTGTTGGGATTTTGTTACTCTTATAGATGGTAGCCTTGTTGTTGTACCCCAAAATTTGCCCTCGCATTTTTCCCAAGAAATCTCAGCTTCAAGACTTTCCTGACTTTTCAAACTGACTCAAGAATCGGACAAACGGACTTTTCGTGTCAGTCAAGCGAAATTAGGGTTTTTACTGATTTTCAGAACTCTGGATTGTTTCATACAGTTGGCTTAGGGTTTTGGTTAATTTTGGGTCAGTTTTGATCAGGCGAGCGTTATTTGGCATTTAATCAAGAGTTAGGGTGTTACGGGCATATTCTCATAAAGGTTGAAATTCCACAGTACTTTGCGGTTTATTCCGAGATTCGGGTTGAATTTGCATTGTTCATAATTTAATCAGTAAAAGGAGGCAATTGGTTTGAATTCACCAGTCAAAAGATATGTGCAGTATTGGATTCACAGTGTTTATGGCAAATCAGTGAAGAAGGAATGCGTTTGATCAGTCTATTTGGGTTAACTACTGCTTTATTTTGGATATTGGAAGAGACAGGTTTAATTGATCAATATTGATTTTATTTAAGTTATTTATTATTCTAAAAATTGAATGATTGAAATTTATTTTTCAATTGTTTTAATTCAAAGAATTTTAAATAAATAAATAAACAATAAAGAAAATTAGAACTAATTGGATAATTTAGATTTTATTGATATTTGAATTATTTGTACAAATTGTTGTTTATAATTTAAATTACAAACAATAATATACATTAATTTAAATATTAAATAAAATAAAATTCTATCCTATTTCTAATATTCTTCACTCTTCACTCCGCTCCGGTGCTCCATTTTTTATCTGCAAAAAGAAAAGAGAAAGTCAGAAAGCAGTTGAAATAAAAAGGACAGTTAAAATTTGCTCATCATTAGGGGCCACTGACTGGGATCAGTTGACCCTCTCTGCAAATCACGGGATTTCTCCCGGTTCACAAAGAGGGAAGATTTTTTATTCATGAATGTCAAAATGCATAATTTCTAAAAATTCAAACTGCAAACTTCCAATTCAAACTAAACTGAAAAATCCAATTCCACTTTCTATCCAAAGCAAAAGGCAAGTTACTATCAAAATGCCAAAATATACTCAAAAGATATCAAAGAAAAAATCAAGGAAGTACAATTTGCTGTCACAAGTACTCAAAAGCTGTCAAAGAAGGATTTTGGAAAGATATCAATGCAAAGTCAGCACACAATCTGTCAAAAAAGAGATAAAGAGGATGCAGTCAAGTAGTGTGTTATGCAAGCTAAAATCTAAGTCATCACTTCCCAGGGCCCCTTCAGAACAAAGCACAGTAATAATCATATAAAAATCTTAACTGTACTTTTGGAGAGAAAAAGAGAGAAAAAGCAGCATAGGCTTTAGGTTTAGACAGGGCTGAAGAAACAGAAAAAGATATAACACAAGGAAAGACAACACAGTTCAGGGAGAGGGAGAAATATACAAAACACACAATCCTGCCTCACCATACACTGCACTACCATAACCCGAAAAGCCTAAAAAAAACCTGAAAACACAACTAAAAAGACGAAGAGAAGTGCTAACCAGAACCAATAACCTGCATAACTCAGAACTAAACCAGCATAGGCCATAACCTCATACCTGTCCAGAACTTCACAAGTTATCAAACACATCGTCCAAACACCAAACCAAAATGCAAGAACCTACTGTCAACACATAAGCAAAACTACCAACCTGCAGTAGCCTTAACTGCTACCCTGTCAAACAAATAAATCAACAAGCTTGAACCAAACCAAAAAAGTCCATACACAACCTGCCTAATCCAAAAAAGCACCACTACTGTCAAGGCCTAACCACATAAACCAGATAAAACCCTTGCAAATTCAAGCCTCACCATTTGGTAAAACCAACATCCAAACCCTTCAATCTAAGCAATTCAGAGTCCAAGCCCTAAGCCCTCAGCATAAACATCACTGGGCGATAATCAATCTCAGAATCTCTTCAACCTTCAAGGCAATACCAAGGCAGTCAATGTTCTAAAAGCATACACATATTCAAGAGCTAGCATTCAACAATTCAAAGCAACAGGCATACAGCAACTCGGGGACAAAGAAGAAGCAACAAATTGAGGCAACATATAGTAGAAAAAGAGAGATAAAGAAGTGAATTTGCAAGAGGTTCTCAGTATAAATCATCATAAATCCCTCACACAGCAAGAGTTGAGAACGAAGATACCAGGGTCACCAAGGGCAAGCATCACCGTCCGCGCCATCCCGGCCTCCTAAAGCGTCACTCCTCCGCCTCTCCTCCATCTCCAAAAATGAAGGTAGCACAATCTTCTCCCTCTTCTCTTCTCCTTCATCTCATAATGAAAGGTAAAAGTTAAGACTCAAATCAAAAACGCGTATCATTTACAAAAGAAAAAAAGAGCATTGAAACGAACCTTGCATCAAGAGAACGCCGAGCCCGTGCCATGGAGGGAAGAGAGGTCTGGAGGTGACGTTGGTGGCCGGATTGAGGAAGCATTCAGGGAAATGAAGATGATCGGAGAATACGAACTTATGAACGGCGCCGCTGCTAACCCTACGCTTTCGTCTCAATTGGATACAAAATCCCTAACCCTAAATTCGTTCAAGTTTAACATGGGCTTGACCCGTTTCTGCCTTCCTCTAAAGCCCAACAAAAATCATTAACATTTCTTTTACAACAAGTACTTGATTTGCATTAATCTTTTTCTTCTTTACTGAAACATACATTTTTCTAACCTAGCATTTTGAAAATACTTTCTTTTATCTTGTTTACTCTTTTAAATAAAAATGTATTTTGTGCATACTAAAATAAATATACATTTTTCTTGCATAATTTAAATTTCTTAAAACATTTGTACATATTATATTCTTTTTTATCATATAGTTAAAATATCTCTTTTAAATATATATTTGTATATGAAATAGCAAAATACTTTTTTTTATCATATAATTAAAATTGAAAACTTTTTAGTTAACATACATATTCATACATAACAATTTAAATACATTTTTTCTCTAATATTAAAATTCACAAATATTTGATTAAAATACACTCTTTTTATACAAAATCCAATTCTTGACATTTACATACTTTTTATACATAATGAAAACCTAGAAATAGTTTCTTTTCTTAAAAAAAACATCAATTTCACAATTCAATTTAATCAAAACTTGAACATACCATTTAAGTTAAAACATTGTTTCCTTTTATACATAATTAAACATACAAATCAAAGATTCGTTAAAATACATGTCTAGGTCAAAAACCCTAATACGCTTCAATTTCACATATCGCGCCTGTAAATAATTACACACAATACATATATACCTCATATACATCTCACATGTACACTTACACAATACATTGCCCCATACACATTTGTTTATATTATATCTGTATATTCGATATTTACATTTGATTGCGCATTCGATTTGGTTGTAACTTATTGGATATTATAAGCCTCATCCCCTCTTGTACATTTATACCCCCACTCCCGGACACTATTTTGTAATAGCGTAGATTTTACATTCCGCAATTTACAGCTTTCCAATTATACCATGGTTAGACCTAGGGTTTGTATGTACAACAAAACCAAACGTTAGATGACCTAATACAAGACAAATACATGTAATCAATACACAATCACACTTACACCCCCTAGGGTAATCCCACATGTTGCCTTCCAAAATGGGCCATGCTTGCACGTCGAGTATCTTTGGCAAAATAAAATCAAATGATCATAAGTCTCAAAGTGTTGCCTAAACGGAATGATCATAGTCCCTTCAAAGAAAATTGCCAAAGACACTTGGCATCATTGCATTCATGGTCCATACGATGACCCGCGCCCGTCCCGAATAAACTTCCTAAATGCAAGATTGCCTACCAATTTCAATGGTAGAACAAAATTGTTAAAAGGGGTTAAAACATGACAAAAACCTTTGAGTACAATAGGGTAGACAAAACTCTTAGTTACTTGAGATCAAACTTGCAAAAACACTTGCCTTCTTTTCAAAAACCACAATCCACAACACTTTCAAACAAACTCTCAAAAACATTTGAAAACATCTTTTCGAAAAGATTCACACTTTTGTAAAACACTCAAACACGAGTCAAATACATTAGTTGCCTAAGACAAGGCATATTTTTCCAAAACATTTTCAAAAGCACCCACGCACACACACCATCTTCAAAGCAATCGAAAAACAAGGCAAGTGATCTAAAAAACCAAGTAACTAAGAGCCCATGGATAACCATGGATGAAAAGGGTGCTAATACCTTCCCTTTTCATAATCTACCCCCCGGACCCACGAAATATCTCAAAAGGTTTTTGCTGTGCTTTTTTAACCTTTCCTTTAGGATAAAATAAAAAGTCGGTGGCGACTCTTGCTCAACCGCACAAGTGCGAATACGAACGCAAAACACTAGTCAGTTCTCCCACCGTATCACAGAACTGGCGACTCTGCTGGGGATATACTTTTCTTAAGTGGGGTTACCTTAGGGTTTAGATCACTTTTGTTTTCAATTGATTGTCTTGTTTGCTTTTACATTTGTGGGCCTTGTATCGGAGTTTTATAGATCCTAACCCGGATCTGGGGATACCTTCTTAGAAAGTAGCAACAAGGCTGTGAGGGAACTGTGCGGGGTATACCGACATGGTTGAAGCAGTCTGCTACGTTGATGTGGCACTTTAGTGTGTACCGGTAACCCTTGAGTTCAGTCAAGGAGAGTACGGGGCCGCCGCGTGGTGTCGTGAAGCATCAACTGACCTTAGGCACCTTAATTTGAACCATCTTGGCCTTTTTTAGGGTAGTGAGATAACTGACTTTGGTGCAGTCCGAGGTTGGTTGATACTCGATACTACACTCAATTGAGGGTTGCTTTCCTGGGATATTTCGGTCGCCAGTTCAGTGGCTAAATCGAAACGATGAACAATGAAAGCAATCCAATGATATTGGGACCCTTAGAACCCGGTTACTTCTGGTAGGACAGGTTTCAACCAACAAACTGAAAGAGGGTAGTACCTGAACCTCATGCAAGCCTAAACCTAAGGCCTTGTGTGCTTTGTGTGAATATGTTTGCCTGTATATACATTCACTTGTTTGTGCCTACATGTACATAACATCATAACATCATACCATAGCATTTTAGCATTTTCAATAACCATTTCAAGGATCTCGAGGGTCCTGTTGATGCAGGGTTACATTGAACTACACATCTATCAAGGGGCAGGGGGGTTTCTCCTCTAACCAATCCAGTCAGAGTTCAAGTGCAACAACTTGAATCAGTGGCTATGACCCACTCGACATGGTGAGCTTGATTCTAGTGGAAAGACATCCGCCGATACAAAGTTCTCCAATCAAAGATCAAGTGCAACAACTTGAATCGGTGGCTATGACCCGCTCGACATGGTGAGCTTGATTCTCGTGGAAGGACGTCCACCGGAACAGAGATCTCCAATCCAAGAGCAGAGTTCAACCTCTAACATTTTCTTGTGTTTACCCCAAGAGATCCTTGAAGGCATGCATCCACATATCATGCATTGCATTTTGACAATCTTTCCTTTTTCAGGTTTCCTTACTCTCCTGCTGTTTATTTCAGCAAGAGATGGCTCTAGAAAGGTCTGTCAAAGACATCCAAGACCAGACTGCTCAGCTGCAGGAGATGTTCCTGAACTTGTCTCTGGGGCAAGAAGAGATGAAAGCTCTCCTCACCAAGGGCTTAGGGAATTCCAACAACGCCAGGAGTGATCAGATTGCGGAGCTGCAGTTTGATCTGACAACACTGAGGACTCAAGTGATGGGACAGTTGGTGGGCCAAATGGCTCTCATCCAAGACCTATCTCAAAGACAAGAGGAACTCAGAGTTCTTGTCCGCCAACTGCTTCCAAACAACCAACTGGGGCGAACATCTGAGGTCGAAGAGCAAGTCACCGCTCAGCCTCCATCAACTCAAGAAGACAAGGGGAAAGCTCCTTTGCTAGCTTCAGGGTCACAATCTCATCAACAACCTCGCCAGCGTCAACGGGGCAATTGGCGTAAACAAGAAAAGTCGGGAAGACAGTTTACGGAGACTGAAATACCATCATTCTTCATACTGAAGCGCCTGTTGGAGGTCAATTTGCTTACTGTAAAGGACCCTCCTCAGAAGCTCAATATCTCCTCTCCTCACTTTAATCCCGACGCATTCTGTGTTTAGCACTCCTACAGCCCGGGACACAGCACCAACGACTGTTGGGCCTTGAAGAATAAGATTCAAGATCTGATCGACATTGGGGTGCTGGAATTCATGCCAGACGGCGAGATGAAGATCTTCCGTTAAAGGGTTATCCGCTTGAAGCGACGAAGCTCGAAGCTGAAAGACTTTTGCTTCTTTTTGAATTTTCAAAGTTGTAATTTCTTTTGCTATCAAACAATTATCTGTTGATGTTAAACTCTGTTTTCATTAATGCATTGCATATGTTTGTCTTGAATTCATCCATTCGTTTCACTACTCTTATGCTTTTCTTTATGATATTTGACTCTTGATAAAAAGATGTAAGCCTTTAGAGGGAGGATGACGAAACAATACCGTGATCTTATACAATATGCTTTTGAACAGACCTTGCTGATGATGTACAGGCATTTCTTTCAATTCCCAAACACTGGAGTTATAAGGAAGTTAATCCCTAGTCAACCCCTTCGAGCCAAAGAAGTAGGAGTTCCCTGTTCTAAACGATCAAAACCTTTGATATAAACCTGGGGCAGGGTAGTCTCTCAGTTAATTCAAAAGAAAATGCGCATTGAAGTCGCAAACTCTCAGTTCGTAACACAACGAACGACGTCAAAAAAAAGAGAGAAAGCGTTCCTTTGGAATCAAAAGACAAGGGTGGTTCCCTATCATATAGACAGTCAATCTCTCAAAAGAGAAAAGCCCACCAAGCCAAAACCTATCAAGGAGGCTTAAGAAAGCTAGGGCATCCCGCTGACAGTAATCCCGAAAACGATAACAGTCAGGCAAAAGTTAGGGATAACAAATCAAAATCAAAATAGTGAGGTCATTACAAAACCCTCAACAACATGAAAAGTGTTGAAAAAGAAAAAGGAGATGATGACTGTCTCCCAAAATTCAAACTGGTGAACCATCGCCCAAAAGTCGTTCCGAACTCAAAACAGAGTGCGACGCACAGTTAACTGAGCTTAGGTTGAAGAACATCACGAAGAGCGGGTGGGTACAAATATACTTTGAGCCTTTATCCTTTGTTTCTTAAACCGTGAACCAGGCCACGTTACAACCCTCCAAAAGTCCTAATTGAAGCATGGGTTAGTTCGAAAGCATACTGTTACAAAAGGTATCCTGACTCCTGTAGGGCTTTGCTCTAAATCTTGTGTTAACTTGTCTTGTGAAAAGTTTTCTGCTAAAAACGCATTTTTCAAAATGAAAAAAAAAACTTCGAGACAAACATAAACTTTGCATTATTCGAATATCACTGTCTGCATTTGACCCCTTTTGTTTGACAGCGAAGAAGTTCATACAGCGAATGTTCGGAGGAACGAAAACTCTCTCAGTAAGTCAAAATCACTTCAAGAGGATAACACTTCCATCAAATCCCTTATCAACAAAGGGGCATGACATGTCACAATCTAATTAACCTGGGGCAGTCCAGTCAAGGTCCAACAGATCTTTCAAAGTACAATTAACCTGGGGCAGTCCAGTCAAGGTCCAACAGATCTTTCAAAGTACAATTAACCTGGGGCAGTCCAGTCAAGGTCCAACAGATCTTTCAAAGTACAGTTAACCTGGGGCAGTCCAGTCAAGATTTCAAGAAATCTCTCAATATGCAGAGTAATCTGATTTAAGACTCCTTCTTCACCACTTGGGGCATTCGAATGTCAAAAGTGTTCAACAAATCAACTACATCATTTCCAGACTCGACTCCTGTATCTAGCCAGGGCACGTCTGAAGAGTTCGAAGATTCGACTCCTGTATCCAGCCAGGGCACATCTATTGACTACAACATCTCCAGATTCGATTCCTGTATCCGGCCAGGGCATATCTGTTGACCACATCTCCAGATTCGATTCCTGTATCCAGCCAGGGCATATCTGTTGACCACATTTCCAGACTCGATTCCTGTATCTAGCCAGGGCACGTCTGAAGAGTTTGAAGATTCGATTCCTGTATCCAGCCAGGGCATATCTACCAACTATTACATTTCCAGACTCGATTCCTGTATCCAGCCAGGGCATGTCTGAAGAATTCCAGATCAACACCTGCAACAACCCAGGAAACATCTGTGAACGACCGATTGTAGACCAACACCTGTAATAAGCCAGGAATTTATCTACATCACCACTTGGGGCATTCGAATGTCAAAAGTGTTCAAAACCCGATGCAGTTTTAACACAAGCTCATCTTCAGGAAGCCCTACACCGGTTCCTCTTCAAGACTTCTGAAACAAGTTTACGGATTCTTCCCAACAACGGATGCTAATCTACCGACTTGTTCAGACTCTTCTCAAACCGTTGAAAATAGTTTACGGATGCTTCCCAACAACGGACGCGGCTCTATTGCTGATTCAACTTCAAGACTTCTGAAAACAGTTCATGGATTCATCCCAACAATGGATGTTAATCTATCGACTTGTTCAGAGGCAACTTTTGAAAACAGTTTACGGACACTTCCCAACAACGGATGTTGTTCTATTGCTTATTCAACTTCGAGATTTCTGAAAACAGTTCCCGGGTCCTCCAAGTAAATGGAGGTTAACTTATCGCTTGTTCAGATTCTTCTCAAGCTAACCACCACGGAAGATCGCGCTCACCAAAATTCTCCCTATCCCCAGCGGAGTTCATCAAAATCCCCAGCCAAAGAATCCTCCGGAGTTCAATCCCCCTCAGAGTTTAAGCTTCAGTATCCCCAGCGGAGCCATACCATTGAACCTTCTCCCCACAGAGTTTTAGGAAGACAAATCTTGAGTTCCCCAGTGAAGTCGCCAGAGTTACTTCCCATCAAGCTGAAGATTCTCAATCTGGCCTCCCCAGCATGAGTCTACTGGTTTGGAGCTCCCCAGTAGAGGTCATCAGGAATTCTCTTCCCCAGCGACAGCCAAGGATTTATTTTCCCCGGCAGCAGTCAAAACGCTTTTATCTTCAGCCATCTCGGATTCATGTATCCTTGGCAAGATTAGCTCATCAGCTTACATGCGCATTCATTACATTCATATCATAAATATTGATGTCACGTACATTGCATCATGCATCATAACATTGCATACAATTAACCCTTTGCCTTTTCAGGTAAGATCAGTCGACAGACACAGATCATCTCCCGAGATTCATCCAGAAATAGTTCAGATGTGACCCAGACACAGTGACTTTTTGATACTTATTCCAGATTCATTCAGACGCATCATCAAGAAACCCTACACCGGTTCCTCTTCAACTTCAAGACTTCTGAAATAGTTTACAGATTCTTCCCAACAACGGATGTCAATCTACCAACTGATTCAGACTCTTCTCAACTTTTGAAGACAGTTTACAGATTCTTCCCTACAACGGATGTCAATCTACCAACTGATTCAAACCCTTCTCAACTTCTGAAACAGTTTACGGATTCTACCCTACAACGGATGTCAATCTACCGACTTATTCAGACTCTTCACAATTTCTGAAAATAGTTTACGGACACGTCCCAACAACGGATGCTGCTCTATTGCTTATTCAATCTCAGATAACTTACAGATTCTCCAGATATGGACGTCAATCTGTTGCTTGTTCAGACCCCAATTCAGAGATGTCCCAAAACATGGAGGCCCTTCTGATACTTGTCCACTCACCATTGACATACAGTTCAACATGTCCAGATGGCATCTGTAAGCCCATCCTCCTACCAGCAGTCGCCAAATGGCATCTGTAAGCCCATTCCTAGATGGCATCTCTAAGCCCATCCCCCTGACAAAATTCTATCGCGCCAGATGGCATCTTTAAGCCCATCACCAAATGGCATCTTTGAGCCCATTCACATTTACCGTCACATCGACGAGTGCAAATTTTCTGGGCACTTTAGTGTCCAATCTTCTTTTACCTTCAAGTCGCGAAAGGCAAACTTGCCAATCTAACTCTTCAGGTCAAAGAAGATTGAACAGGGGCAACTGTTGTACCCCAAAATTTTCCCTCGCATTTTTCCCAAGAAATCTCAGCTTCAAGACTTTCCTGACTTTTCAAACTGACTCAAGAATCGGACAAACAGACTTTTCGTGTCAGTCAAGCGAAATTAGGGTTTTTACTGATTTTCAGAACTCTGGATTGTTTCATACAGTTGGCTTAGGGTTTTGGTTGATTTTGGCTCAGTTTTGATCAGGCGAGCGTTATTTGGCATTTAATCAAGAGTTAGGGTGTTACGGGCATATTCTCAGAAAGGTTGAAATTCCACAGTACTTTGCGGTTTATTCCGAGATTCGGGTTGAATTTGCATTGTTCATAATTTAATCAGTAAAAGGAGGCAATTGGTTTGAATTCACCAGTCAAAAGATATGTGCAGTATTGGATTCACAGTGTTTATGGCAAATCAGTGAAGAAGGAATGCGTTTGATCAGTCTATTTGGGTTAACTACTGCTTTATTTTGGATATTGGAAGAGACAGGTTTAATTGATCAATATTGATTTTATTTAAGTTATTTATTATTCTAAAAATTGAATGATTGAAATTTATTTTTCAATTGTTTTAATTCAAAGAATTTTAAATAAATAAATAAACAATAAAGAAAATTAGAACTAATTGGATAATTTAGATTTTATTGATATTTGAATTATTTGTACAAATTGTTGTTTATAATTTAAATTACAAACAATAATATACATTAATTTAAATATTAAATAAAATAAAATTCTATCCTATTTCTAATATTCTTCACTCTTCACTCCGCTCCGGTGCTCTATTTTTTATCTGCAAAAAGAAAAGAGAAAGTCAGAAAGCAGTTGAAATAAAAAGGACAGTTAAAATTTGCTCATCATTAGGGGCCACTGACTGGGATCAGTTGACCCTCTCTGCAAATCACGGGATTTCTCCCGGTTCACAAAGAGGGAAGATTTTTTATTCATGAATGTCAAAATGCATAATTTCTAAAAATTCAAACTGCAAACTTCCAATTCAAACTAAACTGAAAAATCCAATTCCACTTTCTATCCAAAGCAAAAGGCAAGTTACTGTCAAAATGCCAAAATATACTCAAAAGATATCAAAGAAAAAATCAAGGAAGTACAATTTGCTGTCACAAGTACTCAAAAGCTGTCAAAGAAGGATTTTGGAAAGATATCAATGCAAAGTCAGCACACAATCTGTCAAAAAAGAGATAAAGAGGATGTAGTCAAGTAGTGTGTTATGCAAGCTAAAATCTAAGTCATCACTTCCCAGGGCCCCTTTAGAACAAAGCACAGTAATAATCATATAAAAATCTTAACTGTACTTTTGGAGAGAAAAAGAGAGAAAAAGCAGCATATGCTTTAGGTTTAGACAGGGCAGAAGAAACAGAAAAAGATATAACACAAGGAAAGACAACACAGTTCAGGGAGAGGGAGAAATATACAAAACACACAATCCTGCCTCACCATACACTACACTACCATAACCCGAAAAGCCTCAAAAAAACCTGAAAACACAACTAAAAAGACGAAGAGAAGTGCTAACCAGAACCAATAACCTGCATAACTCAGAACTAAACCAGCATAGGCCATAACCTCATACCTGTCCAGAACTTCACAAGTTATCAAACACATCGTCCAAACACCAAACCAAAATGCAAGAACCTACTGTCAACACATAAGCAAAACTACCAACCTGCAGTAGCCTTAACTGCTACCCTGTCAAACAAATAAATCAACAAGCTTGAACCAAACCATAAAAGTCCATACACAACCTGCCTAATCCAAAAAAGCACCACTACTGTCAAGGCCTAACCACATAAACCAGATAAAACCCTTGCAAATTCAAGCCTCACCATTTGGTAAAACCAACATCCAAACCCTTCAATCTAAGCAATTCAGAGTCCAAGCCCTAAGCCCTCAGCATAAACATCACTGGGCGATAATCAATCTCAGAATCTCTTCAACCTTCAAGGCAATACCAAGGCAGCCAATGTTCTAAAAGCATACACATATTCAAGAGCTAGCATTCAACAATTCAAAGCAACAGGCATACAGCAACTCGGGGACAAAGAAGAAGCAACAAATTGAGGCAACATATAGTAGAAAAAGAGAGATAAAGAAGTGAATTTGAAAGAGGTTCTCAGTATAAATCATCATAAAACCCTCACACAGCAAGAGTTGAGAACGAAGATACCAGGGTCACCAAGGGCAAGCATCACCGTCCACGCCATCCCGGCCTCCTAAAGCGTCACTCCTCCGCCTCTCCTCCATCTCCAAAAATGAAGGTAGCACAATCTTCTCCCTCTTCTCTTCTCCTTCATCTCATAATGAAAGGTAAAAGTTAAGACTCAAATCAAAAACGCGTATCATTTACAAAAGAAAAAAAGAGCATTGAAACGAACCTTGCATCAAGAGAACGCCGAGCCCGTGCCATGGAGGGAAGAGAGGTCTGGAGGTGACGTTGGTGGCCGGATGGAGGAAGCATTCAGGGAAATGAAGATGATCGGAGAAGACGAACTTATGAACGGCGCCGCTGCTAACCCTACGCTTTCGTCTCAATTGGATACAAAATCCCTAACCCTAAATTCGTTCAAGTTTAACATGGGCTTGACCCGTTTCTGCCTTCCTCTAAAGCCCAACAAAAATCATTAGCATTTCTTTTACAACAAGTACTTGATTTGCATTAATCTTTTTCTTCTTTACTGAAACATACATTTTTCTAACCTAGCATTTTGAAAATACTTTCTTTTATTTTGTTTACTCTTTTAAATAAAAATGTATTTTGTGCATACTAAAATAAATATACATTTTTCTTGCATAATTTAAATTTCTTAAAACATTTGTACATATTATATTTTTTTTTATCATATAGTTAAAATATCTCTTTTAAATATATATTTGTATATGAAATAGCAAAATACTTTTTTTTATCATATAATTAAAATTGAAAACTTTTTAGTTAACATACATATTCATACATAACAATTTAAATACATTTTTTCTCTAATATTAAAATTCACAAATATTTGATTAAAATACACTCTTTTTATACAAAATCCAATTCTTGACATTTACATACTTTTTATACATAAGGAAAACCTAGAAATAGTTTCTTTTCTTAAAAAACATCAATTTCACAATTCAATTTAATCAAAACTTGAACATACCATTTAAGTTAAAACATTGTTTCCTTTTATACATAATTAAACATACAAATCAAAGATTCGTTAAAATACATGTCTAGGTCAAAAACCCTAATACGCTTCAATTTCACATATCGCGCCTGTAAATAATTACACATAATACATATATACCTCATATACATCTCACATGTACACTTACACAATACATTGCCCCATACACATTTGTTTATATTATATCTGTATATTCGATATTTACATTTGATTGCGCATTCGATTTGGTTGTAACTTATTGGATATTATAAGCCTCATCCCCTCTTGTACATTTATACCCCCACTCTCGGACACTATTTTGTAATAGCGTAGATTTTACATTCCGCAATTTACAGCTTTCCAATTATACCATGGTTAGACCTAGGGTTTGTATGTACAATAAAACCAAACGTTAGATGACCTAATACAAGACAAATACATGTAATCAATACACAATCACACTTACACCCCCTAGGGTAATCCCACATGTTGCCTTCCAAAATGGGCCATGCTTGCACGTCGAGTATCTTTGGCAAAACAAAATCAAATGATCATAAGTCTCAAAGTGTTGCCTAAACGGAATGATCATAGTCCCTTCAAAGCAAATTGCCAAAGACACTTGGCATCATTGCATTCATGGTCCATACGATGACCCGCGCCCGTCCCGAATAAACTTCCTAAATGCAAGATTGCCTACCAATTTCAATGGTAGAACAAAATTGTTAAAAGGGGTTAAAACATGACAAAAACCTTTGAGTACAATAGGGTAGACAAAACTCTTAGTTACTTGAGATCAAACTTGAAAAAACACTTGCCTTCTTTTTAAAAACCACAATCCACAACACTTTCAAACAAACTCTCAAAAACATTTGAAAACATCTTTTCGAAAAGATTCACACTTTTGTAAAACACTCAAACACGAGTCAAATACATTAGTTGCCTAAGACAAGGCATCTTTTTCCAAAACATTTTCAAAAGCACCCACACACACACACCATCTTCAAAGCAATCGAAAAACAAGGCAAGTGATCTAAAAAACCAAGTAACTAAGAGCCCATGGATAACCATGGATGAAAAGGGTGCTAATACCTTCCCTTTTCATAATCTACCCCCCGGACCCACGAAATATCTCAAAAGGTTTTTGCTGTGCTTTTTTAACCTTTCCTTTAGGATAAAATAAAAAGTCGGTGGCGACTCTTGCTCAACCGCACAAGTGCGAATACGAACGCAAAACACTAGTCAGTTCTCCCACCGTATCACACTTGGCATTATGGAAGCTAATTTGTTGTTGTGATTTTGTTATTTTAATGGATGGTAGCCTTGTCATTATGGAAGTTTGTTCGTTGTTGAGATTTTGTTACTCCAATGGATCGAACCTTGTCATTATGGAAGGTATTTCATTGTCTAGATTTTTTTAGTTCAATGGATGGTAGCCTTGTCAATATGGAAGGTAGTTTGTTGTTGAGATTTTGTTACTCCAATGGATGGTAGCCTTGTCATTATGGAAGGTAGTTCGTTGTAGATATTTTGTTACTTTAATGGATGGTAGCCTTGTAATTATGGAAGGTAGTTCATTGTTGAGATTTTCTTACTCCATTGTATGGTAGCCTTCTCATTATGGAAGGTAAATTGTTTTTGAGATTTTGTTAGTCTAATGTATGGTAGCTATGACCTTATGGAAGGTAGTTCATTGTTGATATTTTGTTACTCTAATGGATGGTAGCCTTGTCATTACAGAAGTTAGTTCGTTGTTGATATTTTGATACTCCATTGGATGGTTGCCTTGTCATTATGGAAGGTAAATCGTTGTTGACATTTTGTTACTCCAGTGGATGGTAGCGATGTCCTTAAGGAAGGTAGTTTGTTGTTGAGATTTTTTTACTCCATTGGATGGTAGCCTTGCCATTACGGAAGGTAGTTCGTTAGTGGGATTTTGTTACTCTAATGGATGGTAGCCTTGTCATTACGGAAGCTAGATCGTTGTTGAGATTTTGGTACGCCATTGGATGGTAGCGTTGTCATTATGGAAGGTAAGTCGTTGTTGACATTTTGTTACTCTAATGGATGGTAGCGATGTCCTTAAGGAAGGTAGTTCATTGTTGAGATTTTATTACTCTAATGCACGGTAGCCTTGTCATTATGGAGGGTAGTTTGTTGTTGGGATTTAGTTACTCAAATGGATGGTAGCCTTGTTATTCTGGAAGGTAGTTCATTGTTGAGATTTTGTTACTGCAATGGATGGTAGCCTTGTCATTATGGAAGGTAGTTTGTTGTTGGGATTTTGTTACTCAAATGGATGGTAGCCTTGTCATTATGGAAGGTAGTTCATTATTGAGATTTTGTTATTGCAATGGATGGTAGCCTTGTCATTATGGAAGGTAGTTCATTGTTGAGATTTTGTTACTCCATTAGATGGTAGCCTTGTCATTATGGAAGGTAAATTGTTGTTGAGATTTTGGTACTCCAATAGATGGCAGCGTTGTCATTACGGAAGGTAGTTCATTATTGCGATTTTGTTACTACTAATGGATGGTAGCCTTGTCATTATGGAAGATAGTTCGTTGTTAAGATTTTCTTATTCTAATGGATGGTAGCCTTGTCATTACGGAAGATAGTTCGTTGTTGAGATTTTGTTACTCCATTGGATGGTAGCCTTGTCATTATGGAAGGTAAATCATTGTTGACATTTTGTTACTCCAATGAATGGTAGCGATGTCCTTAAGGAAGGTAGTTCGTTGTTGAGATTTTGTTACTCCATTGGATGGTAGCCTTGTCATTACGGAAGGTAGTTCGTTAGTGGCATTTTGTTATTCTAATGGATGGTAGCCTTGTCATTACGAAAGATAGTTCATTGTTGTGATTTTGTTACTCCATTGGATGGTAGCCTTGTCATTATGGAAGGTAAATCGTTGTTGACATTTTGTTACACCAATGGATGGTAGCGATGTCCTTCAGGAAGGTAGTTCGTTTTTGAGATTTTGTTACTCCATTGGATGGTAGCCTTGTAATTACCGAAGGTAGTTCGTTTGTGGTATTTTGTTAATCTAATGGATGGTAGCCTTGTCATTACGGAAGCTAGTTCTTTGTTGAGATTTTGTTACTCTAATGGATGGTAGCCTTGTCATTATGGAACGTAGTTCGTTGTTGGGATTTTGTTAGTTTAATGGATGGTAGCCTTGTCAATATGGAAGGTAGTTCGTTGTTGAGATTTTGTTACTCCAATGGATGGTATCCTTGTCATTATGGAAGGTAGTTCGTTGTTTATATTTTGTTACTTTAATGGATGGTAGCCTTGTCATTACGGAAGCTAGTTAGTTGTTGAGATTTTGTTACTCCATTGAATGGTAGCCTTTTTATTATGGAAGGTAAATCGTTGTTGACATTTTGTTACTCCAATGGATGGTAGCGATGTCCTTAAGGAAGGTAGTTCGTTGTTGAGATTTAGTTACTCCATTGGATGGTAGCCTTGTCATTACGGAAGGTAGTTCGTTAGTAGGATTTTGTTACTCTAATGGATGGTAGCCTTGTCATTATGAAAGCTAGTTCGTTGATGAGATTTTGTTACTCCATTGGATGGTAGCCTGGTCATTACGGAAGGTAGTTCATTAGTGGGATTTTGTTATTCTAATGGATGGTAGCCTTGTTATTACGGAAGCTAGTTCGTTGTTGAGATTTTGTTACTCCATTGGATGGTAGCCTTGTCATTATGGAAGGTAAATCGTTGTTGACATTTTGTTACTCCAATGGATGGTAGCGGTGTCCTTAAGTAAGGTAGTTTGTTCTTGAGATTTTGTTACTCTAATGGACGGTAGCCTTGTCATTATGGAAGGTAGTTCGTTGTTGGGATTTTGTTACTCAAATGGATGGTAGCCTTGTCATTATGGAAGGTAGTTCGTTGTTGAGATTTTGATACTGCAATGGATGGTAGCCTTGTCATTATGGAACGTAGTTCGTTGTTGCGATTTTGTTACTCAAATGGATGGTAGCCTTGTCATTACGGAATCTAGTTCGTTGTTGAGATTTTGTTACTCTAATGGATGGTAGCCTTGTCATTATGGAAGGTAGTTCGTTGTTGGGATTTTGTTACTCAAAAGGATGGTAGCCTTGTCATTATGGAAGGTAGTTCGTTGTTGGGATTTTGTTACTATTATGGATGGTAGCCTTGTCATTATGGAAGCTAATTCGTTGTTTGGATTTTGTTACTCAAAAGGATGGTAGCCTTGTCATTATGGAAGTTTGTTCGTTGTTGAGATTTTGTTACTCCAATGGATGGTAAAATTGTCATTATGGAAGGTAATTAGTTGTTGATATTTTGTTACTCCATTGGATGGTAGCCTTGTCATTATGGAAGGTAAATCGTTGTTGACATTTTGTTACTCCAGTGGATGGTAGCGACGTCCTTAAGGAAGGTAGTTTGTTGTTGAGATTTTGTTACTCCATTGGATGGTAGCCTTGTCATTACGAAAGGTAGTTCGTTAGTGGGATTTTGTTTCTCTAATGGATGGTAGCCTTGTCATTATGGAAGCTAGTTAGTTGTTGAGATTTTGTTACTCCATTGGATTGTAGCCTTGTCATTATGGAAGGTAAATCGTTGTTGATATTTTGTTACTCCAGGGGATGGTAACGATGTCCTTAAGGAAGGTAGTTCATTCTTGAGATTTTGTTACTCCATTGGATGGTAGCCTTGTCATTACGGAAGGTAGTTCGTTAGTGGGATTTTATTGCTCTAATGGATGGTAGCCTTGTCATTACGGAAGCTAGTTCGTTGTTGAGATTTTGTTACTCTAATGGATGGTAGCCTTGTCATTATGGAACGCAGTTTGTTGTTGGGATTTTGTTACTCAAATGGATGGTATCCTTGTCATTACAGAATCTAGTTTGTTGTTGAGATTTTTTTACTCTAATGGATGGTAGCCTTGTCATTATGGAAGGTAGTTCGTTGTTGGGATTTTGTTACTCAAATGGATGGTCGCCTTGTCATTATGGAAGGTAGTTCGTTGTTGATATTTTTACACTCTAATGGATGGTAGCCTTGTCAGTAAGGAAGGTAGTTCGTTGTTGAGAATTTGTTAATCCATTGGATAGTAGACTTTTTATTATGGAAGGTAGTTGGTTGTTGTGATTTTGTTACTCCAATGGATGGTAGCCTTGTCATTATGGAATGTAGTCTGTTGTTGAGATTTGGTTATTCTAGTGGATGGTAGCCTTGTCATTACAGAATGTAGTTCATTGTTGAGTTTTAGTTACTTTAATATATGGTAGCCTTGTCATTATGGAAGGTAGGTCATTGTTGGGATTTTGTTACTCTAATGGATGGTAGCCTTGTCATTATGGAAGGTAGTTCGTTGTTGGGATTTTGTTACTCTTATAGATGATAGCCTTCTCATTATGGAAGCTAATTCGTTGTTGGGATTTTGTTATTTTAATGGATGGTAGCCTTGTCATTATGGATGTTTGTTCGTTGTTCTGATTTTGCTACTCAAATGGATGGTAGCTATGTCCTTATGGAAGGTAGTTCATTGTTGATATTTTGTTACTCTATTGGATGGTAGCCTTGTCATTACGGAAGGTAATTCGTTGTTGATATTTTGTTACTCCATTGGATGGTAGCCTTGTCATTATGGAAGGTAAATCGTTGTTGACATTTTATTACTCCAGTGGATGGTAGTGATGTCCTTAAGGAAGGTAGTTCGTTGTTGAGATTTTTTTTCTCCATTGGATGGTAGCCTTACCATTACGGAAGGTAGTTCGTTAGTGGGATTTTGTTACTCTAATGGATGGTAGCCTTGTCATTTCGGAAGCTAGTTCGTTGTTGAGATTTTGGTACTCCATTGGATTGTAGCCTTGTCATTATGGAAGGTAAGTCGTTGTTGACGTTTTGTTACTCGAATGGATGGTAGCGATGACCTTAAGGAAGGTAGTTCATTATTGAGATTTTGTTACTCCATTGAATGGTAGCCTTTTTATTATGGAAGGTAAATCGTTGTTGACATTTTGTTACTCCAATGGATGGTAGCCTTGTCATTATGGAAGTTAAATTGTTTTTGAGATTTTGTTACTCCAATGTTTGGTAGCTATGTCCGGATGGAAGGTAGTTCATTGTTGATATTTTGTTACTCTAATGGATGGTAGCCTTGTCATTACGGAAGTTAGTTCGTTGTTGATATTTTGTCACTGCATTGGATGGTTGCCTTGTCATTATGGAAGGTAAATCGTTGTTGAAATTTTGTTACTCCAGTGGATGGTAGCCTTGCCATTACGGAAGGTAGTTCGTTAGTGGGATTTTGTTACTCTAATGGATGGTAGCCTTGTCATTACAGAAGCTAGATCGTTGTTGAGATTTTGTTACTCCATTGGATTGTAGCCTTGTCATTATGGAAGGTAGTTCGTTGTTGAGATTTTGTTACTCCATTGGATGGTAGCCTTGTAATTACATAAGGTAGTTCGTTTGTGGTATTTTGTTAATCTAATGGATGCTAGCCTTGTCATTACGGAAGCTAGTTCATTGTTGAGATTTTGTTACTCTAATGGATGGTAGCCTTGTCATTATGGAACATAGTTCGTTGTTGGGATTTTGTTACTCAAATGGATGGTAGCCTTGTCATTACGGAATCTAGTTCGTTGTTGAGATTTTGTTACTCAAATGGATGGTAGCCTTGTCATTATGGAAGGTAGTTCGTTGATGGGATTTTATTACTCAAATGGATGGTAGCCTTGTCATTATGGAAGGTAGTTCGTTGTTGGGATTTTGTTACTCTTATGGTTGGTATCCTTGTCATTATGGAAGCTAATTCATTGTTGGGATTTTGTTATTTTAAGGGATGGTTGCCTTGTCATTATGGAAGTTTGTTCGTTGTTGCGATTTTGTTACTCCAATGGATGGTAACCTTGTCATTACGAAAGGTAGTTCATTGTTTAGATTTTGTTAGTTTAATGGATGGTAGCCTTGTAAATATGGAAGGTAGTTTGTTGTTGAGATTTTGTTACTCCAATGGATGGTATCCTTGTCATTATGGAAGGTAGTTCGTTGTTTATATTTTGTTACTTTAATGGATGGTAGCCTTGTCATTACGGAAGCTAGTTAGTTGTTGAGATTTTGTTACTCCATTGAATGGTAGCCTTTTTATCATGGAAGGTAAATCGTTGTTGACATTTTGTTACTCAAATGGATGGTAGCGATGTCCTTAGGGAAGGTAGTTCATTGTTGAGATTTAGTTACTCCATTGGATGGTAGCCTTGTCATTACGGAAGGTAGTTCGTTAGTAGGATTTTGTTACTCTAATGGATGGTAGCCTTGTCATTATGAAAGCTTGTTCGTTGTTTAGATTTTGTTACTCCATTGGATGGTAGCCTTGTCATTACGGAAGGTAGTTCATTAGTGGGATTTTGTTACTCTAATGGATGGTATCCTTGTTACTACGGAAGCTAGTTCGTTGTTGAGATTTTGTTACTCCATTGGATGGTAGCCTTGTCATTATGGAAGGTAAATCATTGTTGACATTTTGTTACTCCAATGGATGGTAGCGGTGTCCTTAAGTAAGGTAGTTTGTTGTTGAGATTTTGTTACTCTAATGGACGGTAGCCTTGTCATTATGGAAGGTAGTTCGTTGTTGGGATTTTGTTACTCAAATGGATGGTAGCCTTGTCATTATGGAAGGTAGGTCGTTGTTGAGATTTTGTTACTGCAATGGATGGTAGCCTTGTCATTATGGAACATAGTTCGTTGTTGGGATTTTGTTACCCAAATGGATGGTAGCCTTGTCATTACGGAATCTAGTTCGTTGTTGAGATTTTGTTACTCTAATGGATGGTAGCCTTGTCATTATGGAAGGTAGTTTGTTGTTGGGATTTTGTTACTCAAAAGGATGGTAGCCTTGTCATTATGGAAGGTAGTTCATTGTTGGGATTTTGTTACTCTTATGGATGGTAGCCTTGTCGTTATGGAAGCTAATTCTTTGATGGGATTTTGTTATTTTAATGGATGGTAGCCTTGTCATTATGGAAGGTAAATCGTTGTTGATATTTTGTTACTCCATTGGATGGTAGCCTTGTCATTATGGAAGGTAAATAGTTGTTGACATTTTGTTACTCCAGTGGATGGTAGCGACGTCCTTAAGGAAGGTAGTTTTTTGTTGATATTTCGTTACTCCATTGGATGGTAGCCTTGTCATTAAGAAAGGTAGTTCGTTAGTGGGATTTTGTTACTATAATGGATGGTACCCTTGTCATTACGGAAGCTAGTTAGTTGTTGAGATTTTGTTACTCCATTGGATTGTAGCCTTGTCATTATGGAAGGTAAATCGTTGTTGACATTTTGTTACTCAAGTGGATGGTAATGATGTCCTTAAGGAAGGTAGTTTGTTTTTGAGATTTTTTTACTCCATTGGATGGTAGCCTTGTCATTACGGAAGGTAGTTCGTTAGTGGGATTTTTTTGCTCTAATGGATGATAGCCTTGTCATTACGGAAGCTAGTTCGTTGTTGAGATTTTGTTACTCTAATGGATGGTAGCCTTGTCATTATGGAACGCAGTTCGTTGTTGGGATTTTGCTACTCAAATGGATGGTAGCCTTGTCATTATGGAAGGTAGTTCGTTGTTGATATTTTTACACTCTAATGGATGGTAGCCTTGTCATTAAGGAAGGTAGTTCATTGTTGAGAATTTGTAATCCATAGGATAGTAGACTTTTTATTATGGAAGGTAGCTCGTTGTTGTAATTTTGTTACTCCAATGGATGGTATCCTTGTCATTATGGAATGTAGTCTGTTGTTGAGATTTGGTTATTCTCATGGATGGTAGCCTTGTCATTACGGAAGGTAGTTCATTGTTGAGTTTTTGTTACTCTAATATATGGTAGCCTTGTCATTATGGAAGGTCAATCATTGTTGGGATTTTGTTACTCTAATGGATGGTAGCCTTGTCATTATGGAAGGTAGTTCGTTGTTGGGATTTTGTCAGTCTTATAGATTGTAGCCTTCTCATTATGGAAGCTAATTCGTTGTTGGGATTTTGTTATTTTAATGGATGGTAGCCTTGTCATTATGGAAGTTTGTTCGTTGTTGAGATTTTGTTACTCCAATGGATGGTAGCTATGTCCTTATGGAAGGTAGTTCATTGTTGATATTTTGTTACTCTATTGGATGGTAGCCTTGCCATTACGGAAGGTAATTCGTTGTTGATATTTTGTTACTCCATTGGATGGTAGCGATGTCCTTAAGGAAGGTACTTCGTTGTTGAGATTTTTTTACTCCATTGGATGGTAGCCTTACCATTACGGAAGGTAGTTCGTTAGTGGGATTTTGTTACTCTAATGGATGGTAGCCTTGTCATTTCGGAAGCTAGTTCGTTGTTGAGATTTTGTTACTCCATTGGATGGTAGCCTTGTCATTATGGAAGGTAAGTCGTTGTTGACATTTTGTTACTCCAATGGATGGTAGCGATGAACTTAAGGAAGGTAGTTCATTGTTAAGATTTTGTTACTCTAATGAACGGTAGCCTTGTTATTATAGAAGGTAGTTTGTTGTTGGGATTTTGTTACTCAAATGGATGGTAGCCTTGTCATTATGGAAGGTAGTTTATTGTTGAGATTTTGTTACTGCAATGGATGGTAGCCTTGTCATTATTGAAGGTAGTTCGTTGTTGAGATTGTGTTACTCCATTGGATGGTAGCCGTGTCATTATGGAAGGTAAATTGTTGTTGAGATTTTGTTACTTCAATAGATGGTAGCATTGTCATTACGAAAGGTAGTTCATTGTTGGGATTTTGTTACTCTAATGGATGGTAGCCTTGTCATTATGGAAGGTAGTTCGTTGTTGAGATTTTCTTACTCTAATGGATGGTTGCCTTGTCATTACGGAAGGTAGTTCGTTGTTGAGATTTGGTTACTCCATTGGATGGTAGCCTTGTCATTATGGAAGGTAAATCGTTATTGACATTTTGTTACTCCAATGAATGGTAGCGATGTCCTTAAGGAAGGTAGTTCGTTGTTGAGATTTTGTTACTCCATTGGATGGTAGCCTTGTCATTACGGAAGGTAGTTTATTAGTGGGATTTTGTTACTCTAATGGATGGTAGCCTTGTCATTACGGAAAGTAGTTTATTAGTGGGATTTTGTTACTCTAATGGATGGTAGCCTTGTCATTACGAAAGCTAGTTCGTTGTTGTGATTTTGTTACTCCATTGGATGGTAGCCTTGTCATTATTGAAGGTAAATCGTTGTTGACAATTTGTTACTCCAATGGATGGTAGCGATGTCCTTAAGGAAGGTAGTTCGTTGTTGAGATTTTGTTACTCCATTGGATGGTAGCCTTGTCATTACGGAAGGTAGTTCGTTAGTAGGATTTTGTTACTCTAATGGATGGTAGCCTTGTCATTACAAAACCTAGTTCGTTGTTGAGATTTTGTTACTCCATTGGATGGTAGCCTTGTCATTACGGAAGGTAGTTCATTAGTGGGATTTTGTTACTCTAATGGATGGTAGCCTTGTTATTACGGAAGCTAGTTCGTTGTTGAGATTTTGTTACTCCATTAGATGGTAGCCTTGTCATTATGGAAGGTAAATCGTTGTTGACATTTTGTTACTCCAATGGATGGTAGCGGTGTCCTTAAGTAAGGTAGTTCATTGTTGAGATTTTGTTATTTTAATGGATGGTAGCCTTGTCATTATGGAAGTTTGTTTGTTGTTGAGATTTTGTTACTCCAATGGATGGTAACCTTGTCATTATGGAAGGTAGTTCATTGTTGAGATTTTGTTAGTTCAATGGATGGTAGCCTTGTCAATATGGAAGGTAGTTCGTTGTTGAGATTTTGTTACTCCAATGGATGGTAGCCTTGTCATTATGGAAGGTAGTTCGTTGTTGATATTTTGTTACTTTAATGGATGGTAGCCTTGTCATTACGGAAGCTAGTTAGTTGTTGAGATTTTGTTACTCCATTGGATGGTAGCCTTGTCATTACGGAAGGTAGTTCGTTAGTAGGATTTTGTTACTCTAATAGATGGTAGCCTTGTCATTACGAAAGCTAGTTCGTTGTTGAGATTTTGTTACTCCATTGGATGGTAGCCTTGTCATTACGGAAGGTAGTTCGTTAGTGGGATTTTGTTACTCTCATGGATGTTAGCCTTGTTATTACGGAAGCTAGTTCGTTGTTGATATTTTGTTACTCCATTGGATGGTAGCCTTGTCATTTTGGAAGGTAAATCATTGTTGACATTTTGTTACTCCAATGGATGGTAGCGGTGTCCTTAAGGAACAAAGTTTGTTGTTGAGATTTTGTTACTCTAATGGACAGTCGCCTTGTCATTATGGAAGGTAGTTTGTTGTTGGGATTTTGTTACTCAAATGGATGGTAGCCTTGTCATTACGGAAGCTAGTTCATTGTTGAGATTTTGATACTCTAATGGATGGTAGCCTTGTCATTATGGAACGTAGTTCATTGTTGGGATTTTGTTACTCAAATGGATGGTAGCCTTGTCATTACGGAATATAGTTCGTTGTTGAGATTTTTTAACTCTAATGGATAGTAGCCTTGTCATTATGGAAGGTAGTTCTTTGTTGGTATTTTGTTACTCAAATGGATGGTAGCCTCGTCATTATGGAAGGTAGTTCGCTGTTGATATTTTCATACTCTAATGGATGGTAACCTTGTCATTAAGGAAGGTAGTTCGTTGTTGAGAATTTGTTACTCCATTGGATAGTAGACTTTTTATTATGGAAGGTAGTTCGTTTTTGTGATTTTGTTACTCCAATGGATGGTAGCCTTGTCATTATGGAATGTAGTTTATTGTTGAGATTTGGTTACTCTAATGGATGGTAGCCTTGTCATTACGGAATGTAGTTAATTGTTGAGTTTTTGTTACTCTAATATATGGTAGCCTTGTCATTATGGAACGTAGTTCGTTGTTGGGATTTTGTTAATCAAATGGATGGTAGCTTTGTCATTACGGAATCTAGTTCAATGTTGAGATTTTGTAACTCTAATGGATGGTAGCCTTGTCATTATGGAAGGTAGTTCATTGTTGGGATTTTGTTAATCAAATGGATGGTATCCTTGTCATTATGGAAGGTTGTTCTTTGTTGGGATTTTGTTACTCTTATTGATGGTAGCCTTGTTATTATGGAAGCTAATTCGTTGTTGGAATTTTGTTATTATAATGGATGGTAGCCTTGTCATTATGGAAGTTTGTTCGTTGTTGAGATTTTGTTACTCCAATGGATGGTAACCTTGTCATTATGGAAGGTAGTTCATTGTTAAGATTTTTTTAGTTTAATAGATGGTAGCCTTGTCAACATGGAAGGTAGTTCGTTGTTGAGATTTTTTTACTCCAATGGATGGTAGCCTTGTTATTATGGAAGGTAGTTTGTTGTTGATATTTTTTTACTTTAATGGTTGGTAGCCTTGTCATTACAGAAGCTAGTTAGTTGTTGAGATTTTGTTACTCCATTGAATGGTAGCCTTGTCATTATGGAAGGTAAATCGTTGTTGACATTTTGTTACTCCAATGGATGGTAGTGATGTCCTTAAGGAAGGTAGTTCGTTGTTGAGATTTTGTTACTCTAATGGACGGTAGCTGATGGGGTCTGCGATCGACTTAATGTCTGACGGTAATCTTAATTGCAAGCGCACAGCCTATCGAGGTAGTAATAAAAGATTGTCGAATCCACAGGGACTTTGTAATCACGCTAGTGTTGTAAAACAGGTTGGTTTAGCTAAGGCGGAAATTATCACGTTGGTTTTGGGAAAATTAAGGAAGGTAAATTAATTGATTTTAATGTAATTATAAAATGAACGGTCGGTATGCAATAGAGTCAACCTAAGGGGTCTAATCGGGCCTAGGCATATATGGATGGTCAACTTGGTTTATCCGTAGAATTAATCAGTTTAAAAACCCTCAACTCACACTTTCATGGTCTTATCTCGGATTATACGTCTAAATCCCTATACTTGCTTTCGCTAGCCTATAAGTGTTTAGAAGTATTCTTTGGAAACTTAATTAATTCTAATTTGGTTTAAAGCGCTTTCACTGTATTTAAATCAAATGCCTAACTTTAGCTATCCGGTTAAAAACCTCACACTTTCGTGGTCTCGATCTAACCTATTTACTCTTCTTACTTTCGTAACAAAGATTTTATTATTTAGCATAAAAAGTTATAACCAGAGTTAAGTTGATTAAAGTTTTAGCCTAAGTTCGATTAGAAGCCTAATGTCTCTTACTATTCCATACCGACACTAAAGGTTTAGCTAGCCATGGAAATCAAAATAAACATACTGTAAATAAAAGCAAGCAAATATAAATTTGACATTATAAATAATAAATAACAAGCATGCATTAATAAATTAATTAAAATGAATTTAATACAATTGCAAAATAAAAACCTGACAGTAAAGCCAACACTTCAATCCTTCTTCCACAAATCGGAAACTCGGACTTGGTGTCGGGAATATTGCAAATTCTGGAGCTTGAATGATAAATCCTAAACTATGCTAATAATTCCCTAATGTTGGAAATTATTATTTGGACAGTGGAATTTAAAAGAATTGAATTAAACAAATGTTGTAAAAATACTAACTGAAATAATACTGGTTTCAATTTTGGCAGAGCTTCGGCACAAATAAGCTGTAATAAAACTCCGTACTTTTTTTGTTCAATATTGAGGTATTTATCGAAGAATAAAATCTTGCAGTTGATTTGTTAAACTTGTAGCTCAGTCTTCTTTCAAAATCTCCAAAAATATAGTAACCTAGTAGTTGAGGGAGAAATGGTGAACATGGTGTTTGACTGGAGAGAATTAAGGAGTTTGGAAACTCCTTCTGTTATGCTTGCCACGTTCTGCATTTTCCAACTGAACTGTTATACGCATTACGTTCGTTACATGAGCGTTACGAGCAGATTTTGGTCTTTCCCGTGTTACGGTCGTGGCCACTGTGTTACGGTCGTGGCCACTGTGTTACGGTCGTAACACTATTCAAACTGGCTTACGGTCGTGGCAGCTTCATTACGACCGTCACAGCTACAAAAATGCAGTTCTTTGACAGATTTATCCTTTTCTTTGGATGGTTTCTTGCATTGTTTCATGTTTTCTTCTATTTTGAGCTCAATTATGAAATACCTGCAAAAGTGATGACAAACTCGAAATATTCGGGAATTAATCGGGTCAAAATAATACAAAATGGGCGAATTTCATAGCAAATAAACGATGTGATTTCGTGTTATCAGTAGCCTTGTCATTCTGGAAGGTAGTTCGTTGTTGGGATTTTGTTACTCAAATGGATGGTAGCCTTGTCATTACGGAAGCTAGTTCGTTGTTGAGATTTTGTTACTCTAATGGATGGTAGCCTTGTCATTATGGAACATAGTTCGTTGTTTGGATTTTGTTACTCAAATGGATGGTAGCCTTGTCATTATGGAATCGAGTTCGTTGTTGAGATTTTTTTACTCTAATGGATGGTAGCCTTGTCATTATGGAAGGTAGTTCGTTGTTGGGATTTTGTTACTCCAATGGATGGTAGCCTTGTCATTATGGAATGTAGTTTGTTGTTGAGATTTGGTTACTCTAATGGATGGTAGCCTTGTCATTACGGAAGGTAGTTCATTGTTGAGTTTTTGTTACTCTAATATATGGTAGCCTTGTCATTATGGAAGGTAGTTCGTTGTTGGGATTTAGTTACTCTAATGGATGGTAGCCTTGTCAATATGGAAGGTAGTTCATTGTTGGGATTTTGTTACTCTTATAGATGGTAGCCTTGACATTATGGAAGCTAATACGTTGTTGGGATTTTGTTATTTTAATGAATGGTAGCCTTGTCATTATGGAAGTTTGTTCGTTGTTGAGATTTTGTTACTCCAATGGATGGTAACCTTGTCATTATGGAAGGTATTACATTGTCGAGATTTGGTTAGTTCAATGGATGGTAGCCTTGTCAATATGGAAGGTAGTTCTTTGTTGAGATTTTGTTACTCCAATGGATGGTAGCCTTGTCATTATGGAAGGTAGTTCATTGTAGATATTTTGTTACTTTAATGGATGGTAGCCTTGTAATTATGGAAGGTAGTTCATTGTTGAGATTTTGTTACTCCATTGTATGGTAGCCTTGTCATTATGGAAGGTAAATTGTTGTTGAGATTTTGTTACTCCAATGGATGGTAGCTATGTCCTTATGGAAGGTAGTTCATTGTTGATATTTTGTTACTCTAATGGTTGGTAGCCTTGTCATTACAGAAGGTAATTCATTGTTGATATTTTGTTACTCCATTGGATGGTAGCCTTATCATTATGGAAGCTAAATCGTTGTTGACATTTTTTTACTCCAGTGGATGGTAGCGGTGTCCTTAAGGAAGGTAGTTTGTTGAGATTTTGTTACTCTAATGGACGGTAGCCTTGTCATTATTGAAGGTAGTTCGTTGTTGGGATTTTGTTACTCAAATGGATGGTAGCCTTGTCATTACGGAAGCTAGTTCGTTGTTGAGATTTTGTTACTCTAATGGATGGTAGCCTTGTCATTATGGAACATAGTTCGTTGTTTGGATTTTGTTACTCAAATGGATGGTAGCCTTGTCATTATGGAATCGAGTTCGTTGTTGAGATTTTTTTACTCTAATGGATGGTAGCCTTGTCATTATGGAAGGTAGTTCGTTGTTGGGATTTTGTTACTCCAATGGATGGTATCCTTGTCATTATGGAATGTAGTTTGTTGTTGAGATTTGGTTACTCTAATGGATGGTAGCCTTGTCATTACGGAAGGTAGTTCATTGTTGAGTTTTTGTTACTCTAATATATGGTAGCCTTGTCATTATGGAAGGTAGTTCGTTGTTGGGATTTAGTTACTCTAATGGATGGTAGCCTTGTCAATATGGAAGGTAGTTCATTGTTGGGATTTTGTTACTCTTATAGATGGTAGCCTTGACATTATGGAAGCTAATACGTTGTTGGGATTTTGTTATTTTAATGAATGGTAGCCTTGTCATTATGGAAGTTTGTTCGTTGTTGAGATTTTGTTACTCCAATGAATGGTAACCTTGTCATTATGGAAGGTATTACATTGTCGAGATTTGGTTAGTTCAATGGATGGTAGCCTTGTCAATATGGAAGGTAGTTCTTTGTTGAGATTTTGTTACTCCAATGGATGGTAGCCTTGTCATTATGGAAGGTAGTTCATTGTAGATATTTTGTTACTTTAATGGATGGTAGCCTTGTAATTATGGAAGGTAGTTCATTGTTGAGATTTTGTTACTCCATTGTATGGTAGCCTTGTCATTATGGAAGGTAAATTGTTGTTGAGATTTTGTTACTCCAATGGATGGTAGCTATGTCCTTATGGAAGGTAGTTCATTGTTGATATTTTGTTACCCTAATGGTTGGTAGCCTTGTCATTACAGAAGGTAATTCATTGTTGATATTTTGTTACTCCATTGGATGGTAGCCTTGTCATTATGGAAGCTAAATCGTTGTTGACATTTTTTTACTCCAGTGGATGGTAGCGGTGTCCTTAAGGAAGGTAGTTTGTTGAGATTTTGTTACTCTAATGGACGGTAGCCTTGTCATTATTGAAGGTAGTTCGTTGTTGGGATTTTGTTACTCAAATGGATGGTAGCCTTATCATTACGGAAGCTAGTTCGTTGTTGAGATTTTGTTACTCTAATGGATGGTAGCCTTGTCATTATGGAACGTAGTTCGTTGTTTGGATTTTGTTACTCAAATGGATGGTAGCCTTGTCATTATGGAATCTAGTTCGTTGTTGAGATTTTTTTACTCTAATGGATGGTAGCCTTGTCATTATGGAAGGTAGTTCGTTGTTCGGATTTTGTTACTCCAATGGATGGTAGCCTTGTCATTATGGAATGTAGTTTGTTGTTGAGATTTGGTTACTCTAATGGATGGTAGCCTTGTCATTACGGAAGGTAGTTCATTGTTGAGTTTTTATTACTCTAATATATGGTAGCCTTGTCATTATGGAAGGTAGTTCGTTGTTGGGATTTTTTTACTCTAATGGATGGTAGCCTTGTCAATATGGAAGGTAGTTCATTGTTGGGATTTTGTTACTCTTATAGATGGTAGCCTTGTCATTGGAAGCTAATCCGTTGTTGGGATTTTGTTATTTTAATGGATGGTAGCCTTGTCATTATAGAAGTTTATTCGTTGTTGAGATTTTGTTACTCCAATGGATGGTAACCTTGTCATTATGGAAGGTATTTCATTGTCGAGATTTGGTTAGTTCAATGGATGGTAGCCTTGTCAATATGGAAGGTAGTTCTTTGTTAAGATTTTTTTACTCCAATGGATGGTAGCCTTGTCATTATGGAAGGTAGTTCGTTGTAGATATTTTGTTACTTTAATGGATGGTAGCCTTGTAATTATGAAAGGTAGTTTATTGTTGAGATTTTATTACTCCATTGTATGGTAGCCTTGTCATTATGGAAGGTAAATTGTTGTTGAGATTTTGTTACTCCAATGGATGGTAGCTATGTCCTTATGGAAGGTAGTTCATTGTTGATATTTTGTTACTCTAATGGATGGTAGCCTTGTCATTACATAAGGTAAATCGTTGTTGATATTTTGTTACTCCATTGGATGGTAGCCTTGTCATTATGGAAGGTAAATCGTTGTTGACAGTTTGTTACTCCAGTGGATGGTAGCGATGTCCTTAAGGAAAGTAGTTCGTTGTTGAGATTTTTTTACTCCATTGGATGGTAGCCTTGCCATTACGGAAGGTAGTTCGTTAGTGGGATTTTGTTTCTCTAATGGATGGTAGCCTTAACATTACGAAAGCTAGTTCGTTGTTGAGATTTTGTTACTCCATTGGATGGTAGCCTTGTCATTACGGAAGGTAGTTCGTTAGTAGGATTTTGTTTCTCTAATGGTTGGTAGCCTTGTTATTACGGAAGCTAGTTCATTGTTGATATTTTGTTACTCCATTGGATGGTAGCCTTGTCATTATGGAAGGTAAATCGTTGTTGACATTTTGTTACTCTAATGGATGGTAGTGATGTCCTTAAGGAAGGTAGTTCGTTGTTGAGATTTTTTTAATCCATTGGATGGTAGCCTTGCCATTACGTAAGGTAGTTTATTAGTGGGATTTTGTTTCACTAATGGATGGTAGCCTTAACATTACGAAAGCTAGTTCGTTGTTGAGATTTTGTTACTCCATTGGATGGTAGCCTTGTCATTATGGAAGGTAAGTCGTTGTTGACATTTTGTTACTCTAATGGATGGTAGCGATGTCCTTAAGGAAGGTAGTTCATTATTGAGATTTTGTTACTCTAATGAACGGTAGCCTTGTCATTATGGAAGGTAGTTTGTTGTTGGGATTTTGTTACTCAAATGGATGGTAGCCTTGTTATTATGGAAGGTAGTTCATTGTTGAGATTTTGTTACTCTAATGAACGGTAGCCTTGTAATTATGGAAGGTAGTTTGTTTTTGGGATTTTGTTACTCAAATGGATGGTAGCCTTGTTATTATGGAAGGTAGTTCATTGTTGATATTTTGTTACTGCAATGGATGGTAGCCTTGTTATTATGGAAGGTAGTTTGTTGTTGAGATTTTGTTACTCCAATAGATGGTAGCGTTGTCTTTACGGAAGGTAGTTCATTATTGGGATTTTGTTACTCTAATGGATGGTAGCCTTGTCATTATGGAAAGTAGTTTGTTGTTGAGATTTTCTTACTCTAATGGATGGTAGCCTTGTCATTACAGAAGGTAGTTTGTTCTTGAGATTTTGTTACTCAATTGGATGGTAGCCTTGTCATTATGGAAGGTAAATCATTGTTGACATTTTGTTACTCCAATGAATGGTAGCAATGTCCTTAAGGAAGGTAGTTCATTGTTGAGATTTTGTTACTCCATTGGATGGTAGCCTTGTCATTACGGAAGGTAGTTCGTTAGTGTCATTTTGTTACTCTAATGGATGGTAGCCTTGTCATTTCGAAAGCTAGTTCATTGTTGTGATTTTTTTACTCCATTGGATGATAGCCTTGTCATTATGGAAGGTAAATCGTTGTTGACATTTTGTTACTCCGATGGATGGTAGTGATGTCCTTAAGGAAGGTAGTTCGTTGTTGAGATTTTGTTACTCCGTTGGATGGTAGCCTTGTCATTACGGAAGGTAGTTCGTTTGTGGTATTTTGTTAATCTAATGGATGGTAACCTTGTCATTACAGAAGCTAGTTCGTTGTTGAGATTTTGTTACTCTAATGGATGGTAGCGTTGTCATTATGGAACGTAGTTCGTTGTTGGGATTTTGTTACTCAAATAGATGGTAGCCTTGTCATTATGGAATCTAGTTCGTTGTTGAGATTTTGTTACTTAAATGGATGGTAGCCTTGTCATTATTGAAGGTAGTTCGTTGTTGGGATTTTGTTACTCAAATGGATGGTAGCCTTGTCATTATGGAAGTTTGTTCGTTGTTGAGATTTTGTTACTCCAATGGATGGTAACCTTGTCATTATGGAAGGTAGTTCATTGTTTATATTTTGTTAGTTCAATGGATGGTAGCCTTGTCAATATGGAAGGTAGTTCGTTGTTGAGATTTTGTTACTCCAATGGATGGTAGCCTTGTCATTATGGAAGGTAGTTCGTTGTTGATATTTTGTTACTTTAATGGATGGTAGCCTTGTCATTACGGAAGCTAGTTAGTTGTTGAGATTTTGTTACTCCATTGAATGGTAGCCTTGTCATTATGGAAGGTAAATCATTGTTGACATTTTGTTACTCCAATGGATGGTAGCGATGTCCTTAAGGAAGGTAGTTCGTTGTTGAGATTTTGTTACTCCATTGGATGGTAGCCTTGTCATTACGGAAGGTAGTTCGTTAGTAGGATTTTGTTACTCTAATGGATGGTAGCCTTGTCATTACGAAAGCTAGTTCGTTGTTGAGATTTTGTTACTCCATTGGATGGTAGCCTTGTCATTACGGAAGGTAGTTCATTAGTGGGATTTTGTTACTCTAATGGATGGTAGCCTTGTTATTACGGAAGCTAGTTCGTTGTTGAGATTTTATTACTCCATTGGATGGTAGCCTTGTCATTATGGAAGGTAAATCGTTGTTGACATTTTGTTACTCCAATGGATGGTAGCGGTGTCCTTAAGGAAGGTAGTTTGTTGTTGAGATTTTGTTACTCTAATGGACGGTAGCCTTGTCATTATGGAAGGTAGTTCGTTGTTGGGATTTTGTTACTCAAATGGATGGTAGCCTTGTTATTATGGAAGGTAGTTCATTGTTGACATTTTGTTACTCTAATGAACGGTAGCCTTGTAATTATGGAAGGTAGTTTGTTTTTGGGATTTTGTTACTCAAATGGATGGTAGCCTTGTTATTATGGAAGGTAGTTCATTGTTGATATTTTGTTACTGCAATGGATGGTAGCCTTGTTATTATGGAAGGTAGTTTGTTGTTGAGATTTTGTTACTCCAATAGATGGTAGCGTTGTCTTTACGGAAGGTAGTTCATTATTGGGATTTTGTTACTCTAATGGATGGTAGCCTTGTCATTATGGAAAGTAGTTTGTTGTTGAGATTTTCTTACTCTAATGGATGGTAGCCTTGTCATTACAGAAGGTAGTTTGTTCTTGAGATTTTGTTACTCAATTGGATGGTAGCCTTGTCATTATGGAAGGTAAATCATTGTTGACATTTTGTTACTCCAATGAATGGTAGCAATGTCCTTAAGGAAGGTAGTTCATTGTTGAGATTTTGTTACTCCATTGGATGGTAGCCTTGTCATTACGGAAGGTAGTTCGTTAGTGTCATTTTGTTACTCTAATGGATGGTAGCCTTGTCATTTCGAAAGCTAGTTCATTGTTGTGATTTTTTTACTCCATTTGATGGTAGCCTTGTCATTATGGAAGGTAAATCGTTGTTGACATTTTGTTACTCCGATGGATGGTAGTGATGTCCTTAAGGAAGGTAGTTCGTTGTTGAGATTTTGTTACTCCGTTGGATGGTAGCCTTGTCATTACGGAAGGTAGTTCGTTTGTGGTATTTTGTTAATCTAATGGATGGTAACCTTGTCATTACAGAAGCTAGTTCGTTGTTGAGATTTTGTTACTCTAATGGATGGTAGCGTTGTCATTATGGAACGTAGTTCGTTGTTGGGATTTTGTTACTCAAATGGATGGTAGCCTTGTCATTATGGAATCTAGTTCGTTGTTGAGATTTTGTTACTTAAATGGATGGTAGCCTTGTCATTATTGAAGGTAGTTCGTTGTTGGGATTTTGTTACTCAAATGGATGGTAGCCTTGTCATTATGGAAGTTTGTTCGTTGTTGAGATTTTGTTACTCCAATGGATGGTAACCTTGTCATTATGGAAGGTAGTTCATTGTTTATATTTTTTTAGTTCAATGGATGGTAGCCTTGTCAATATGGAAGGTAGTTCGTTGTTGAGATTTTGTTACTCCAATGGATGGTAGCCTTGTCATTATGGAAGGTAGTTCGTTGTTGATATTTTGTTACTTTAATGGATGGTAGCCTTGTCATTACGGAAGCTAGTTAGTTGTTGAGATTTTGTTACTCCATTGAATGGTAGCCTTGTCATTATGGAAGGTAAATCATTGTTGACATTTTGTTACTCCAATGGATGGTAGCGATGTCCTTAAGGAAGGTAGTTCGTTGTTGAGATTTTGTTACTCCATTGGATGGTAGCCTTGTCATTACGGAAGGTAGTTCGTTAGTAGGATTTTGTTACTCTAATGGATGGTAGCCTTGTCATTACGAAAGCTAGTTCGTTGTTGAGATTTTGTTACTCCATTGGATGGTAGCCTTGTCATTACGGAAGGTAGTTCATTAGTGGGATTTTGTTACTCTAATGGATGGTAGCCTTGTTATTACGGAAGCTAGTTCGTTGTTGAGATTTTATTACTCCATTGGATGGTAGCCTTGTCATTATGGAAGGTAAATCATTGTTGACATTTTGTTACTCCAATGGATGGTAGCGGTGTCCTTAAGGAAGGTAGTTTGTTGTTGAGATTTTGTTACTCTAATGGACGGTAGCCTTGTCATTATGGAAGGTAGTTCGTTGTTGGGATTTTGTTACTCAAATGGATGGTAGCCTTGTTATTATGGAAGGTAGTTCATTGTTGAGATTTTGTTACTCTAATGAACGGTAGCCTTGTAATTATGGAAGGTAGTTTGTTTTTGGGATTTTGTTACTCAAATGGATGGTAGCCTTGTTATTATGGAAGGTAGTTCATTGTTGATATTTTGTTACTGCAATGGATGGTAGCCTTGTTATTATGGAAGGTAGTTTGTTGTTGAGATTTTGTTACTCCAATAGATGGTAGCGTTGTCTTTACGGAAGGTAGTTCATTATTGGGATTTTGTTACTCTAATGGATGGTAGCCTTGTCATTATGGAAAGTAGTTTGTTGTTGAGATTTTCTTACTCTAATGGATGGTAGCCTTGTCATTACAGAAGGTAGTTTGTTCTTGAGATTTTGTTACTCAATTGGATGGTAGCCTTGTCATTATGGAAGGTAAATCATTGTTGACATTTTGTTACTCCAATGAATGGTAGCAATGTCCTTAAGGAAGGTAGTTCATTGTTGAGATTTTGTTACTCCATTGGATGGTAGCCTTGTCATTACGGAAGGTAGTTCGTTAGTGTCATTTTGTTACTCTAATGGATGGTAGCCTTGTCATTTCGAAAGCTAGTTCATTGTTGTGATTTTTTTACTCCATTTGATGGTAGCCTTGTCATTATGGAAGGTAAATCGTTGTTGACATTTTGTTACTCCGATGGATGGTAGTGATGTCCTTAAGGAAGGTAGTTCGTTGTTGAGATTTTGTTACTCCGTTGGATGGTAGCCTTGTCATTACGGAAGGTAGTTCGTTTGTGGTATTTTGTTAATCTAATGGATGGTAACCTTGTCATTACAGAAGCTAGTTCGTTGTTGAGATTTTGTTACTCTAATGGATGGTAGCGTTGTCATTATGGAACGTAGTTCGTTGTTGGGATTTTGTTACTCAAATGGATGGTAGCCTTGTCATTATGGAATCTAGTTCGTTGTTGAGATTTTGTTACTTAAATGGATGGTAGCCTTGTCATTATTGAAGGTAGTTCGTTGTTGGGATTTTGTTACTCAAATGGATGGTAGCCTTGTCATTATGGAAGTTTGTTCGTTGTTGAGATTTTGTTACTCCAATGGATGGTAACCTTGTCATTATGGAAGGTAGTTCATTGTTTATATTTTTTTAGTTCAATGGATGGTAGCCTTGTCAATATGGAAGGTAGTTCGTTGTTGAGATTTTGTTACTCCAATGGATGGTAGCCTTGTCATTATGGAAGGTAGTTCGTTGTTGATATTTTGTTACTTTAATGGATGGTAGCCTTGTCATTACGGAAGCTAGTTAGTTGTTGAGATTTTGTTACTCCATTGAATGGTAGCCTTGTCATTATGGAAGGTAAATCATTGTTGACATTTTGTTACTCCAATGGATGGTAGCGATGTCCTTAAGGAAGGTAGTTCGTTGTTGAGATTTTGTTACTCCATTGGATGGTAGCCTTGTCATTACGGAAGGTAGTTCGTTAGTAGGATTTTGTTACTCTAATGGATGGTAGCCTTGTCATTACGAAAGCTAGTTCGTTGTTGAGATTTTGTTACTCCATTGGATGGTAGCCTTGTCATTACGGAAGGTAGTTCATTAGTGGGATTTTGTTACTCTAATGGATGGTAGCCTTGTTATTACGGAAGCTAGTTCGTTGTTGAGATTTTATTACTCCATTGGATGGTAGCCTTGTCATTATGGAAGGTAAATCGTTGTTGACATTTTGTTACTCCAATGGATGGTAGCGGTGTCCTTAAGGAAGGTAGTTTGTTGTTGAGATTTTGTTACTCTAATGGACGGTAGCCTTATCATTATGGAAGGTAGTTCGTTGTTGGGATTTTGTTACTCAAATGGATGGTAGCCTTGTCATTACGGAAGTTAGTTCGTTGTTGAGATTTTGTTACTCTAATGGATGGTAGCCTTGTCATTATGGAAGGTAGTTCGTTGTTGGGATTTTGTTACTCCAATGGATGGTAGCCTTGTCATTATGGAATGTAGTTTGTTGTTGATATTTGGTTACTCTAATGGATGGTAGCCTTGTCATTACGGAAGGTAGTTCATTGTTGAGTTTTTGTTACTCTAATATATGGTAGCCTTGTCATTATGGAAGGTAGTTCGTTGTTGGGATTTTGTTACTCTAATGGATGGTAGCCTTGTCAATATGGAAGGTAGTTCATTGTTGGGATTTTGTTACTCATATAGATGGTAGCCTTGTCATTATGGAAGCTAATTAGTTGTTGGGATTTTGTTATTTTAATGGATGGTAGCCTTGTCATTATGGAAGTTTGTTCGTTGTTGAGATTTTGTTTCTCCAATGGATGGTAACCTTGTCATTATGGAAGGTATTTCATTGTCGAGATTTGGTTAGTTCAATGGATGGTAGCCTTGTCAATATGGAAGGTAGTTTGTTGTTGAGATTTTGTTACTCCAATGGATGGTAGCCTTGTCATTATGGAAGGAAGTTCGTTGTAGATATTTTGTTACTTTAATGGATGGTAGCCTTGTAATTATGGAAGGTAGTTCATTGTTGATATTTTGTTACTCCGTTGTATGGTAGCCTTGTCATTATGGAAGGTAAATTGTTGTTGAGATTTTGTTACTCCAATGGATGGTAGCTATGTCCTTATGGAAGGTAGTTCATTGTTGATATTTTGTTACTCTAATGGATGGTAGCCTTGTCATTACGGAAGGTAATTCGTTGTTGATATTTTGTTACTCCATTGGATGGTAGCATTGTCATTATGGAAGGTAAATCGGTGTTAACATTTTGTTACTCCAGTGGATGGTAGCGATGTCCTTAAGGAAGGTAGTTCGTTGTTGAGATTTTTTTACTCCATTGGATGGTAGCCTTGCCATTACGGAAGGTAGTTCGTTAGTGGGATTTTGTTATTCTAATGGATGGTAGCCTTGTAATTACGGAAGCTAGTTCGTTGTTGAGATTTGGTTGAGCCATTGGATGGTAGCCTTGTCATTTTGGAAGGTAAGTCGTTGTTGACATTTTGTTACTCTAATGGATGGTAGTGATGTCCTTAAGCATGGTAGTTCATTGTTGAGATTTTGTTACTCTAATGAATGGTAGCCTTGTAATTATGGAAGGTAGTTTGTTGTTGCGATTTTGTTACTCAAATGGATGGTAGCCTTGTCATTATAAAAGGTAGTTCATTGTTGAGATTTTGTTACTGCAATGGATGGTAGCCTTGTCATTATGGAAGGTAGTTTGTTGTTGAGATTTTGTTACTCCAATAGATGGCAGCGTTGTCATTACGGAAGGTAGTTCATTATTGGGATTTTGTTACTCTAATGGATGGTAGCCTTGTCATTATGGAAGGTAGTTTGTTGTTGAGATTTTCTTACTCTCATGGATGGTAGCCTTGTCATTACGGAAGGTAGTTCGTTCTTGAGATTTTGTTACTCAATTGGATGGTAGCCTTGTCATTATCGAAGGTAAATCATTGTAGACATTTTGTTACTCCAATGAATGGTAGCAATGTCCTTAAGGAAGGTAGTTCGTTGTTGAGATTTTGTTACTCCATTGGATGGTAGCCTTGTCATTACGGAAGGTAGTTCGTTAGTGTCATTTTGTTACTCTAATGGATGGTAGCCTTGTCATTACGAAAGCTAGTTCATTGTTGTGATTTTTTTACTCCATTGGATGGTAGCCTTGTCATTATGGAAGGTAAATCGTTGTTGACATTTTGTTACTCCAGTGGATGGTAGCGATGTCCTTAAGGAAGGTAGTTCATTGTTGAGATGGTAGCCTTGTCATTACGGAAGGTAGTTCGTTTGTTGTATTTTGTTAATCTAATGGATGGTAACGTTGTCATTATGCAAGCTAGTTCGTTGTTGAGATTTTGTTACTCTAATGGATGGTAGCCTTGTCATTATGGAACGTAGTTCGTTGTTGGGATTTTGTTACTCAAATGGATGGTAGCCTTGCCATTACGGAATCTAGTTCGTTGTTGAGATTTTGTTACTCAAATGGATGGTAGCCTTGTCATTATGGAAGGTAGTTCGTTGTTGGGATTTTGTTACTCAAATGGATGGTAGCCTTGTCATTATGGAAGTTTGTTCGTTGTTGAGATTTTCTTACTCCAATGGATGGTAACCTTGTCATTATGGAAGGTAGTTCATTGTTTAGATTTTGTTAGTTCAATGGATGGTAGCCTTGTCAATATGGAAGGTAGTTCGTTGTTGATATTTTGTTACTCCAATGGATGGTAGCCTTGTCATTATGGAAGGTAGTTCGTTGTTGATATTTTGTTACTTTAATGGATGGTAGCCTTGTCATTACGGAAGCTAGTTAGTTGTTGAGATTTTGTTACTCCATTGAATGGTAGCCTTGTCATTATGGAAGGTAAATCGTTGTTGACATTTTGTTATCCAATGGATGGTAGCGATGTCCTTAAGGAAGGTAGTTCGTTGTTGAGATTTTGTTACTCCATTGGATGGTAGCCTTGTCATTACGAAAGGTAGTTCGTTAGTAGGATTTTGTTACTCTAATGGATGGTAGCCTTGTCATTACGAAAGCTAGTTCATTGTTGAGATTTTGTTACTCCATTGGATGGTAGCCTTGTCATTACGGAAGGTAGTTCATTAGTGTGATTTTGTTACTCTAATGGATGGTAGCCTTGTTATTACGGAAGCTAGTTCGTTGTTCAGATTTTGTTACACCATTGGATGGTAGCCTTGTCATTATGGAAGGTAAATCGTTGTTGACATTTTGTTACTCCAATGGATGGTAGCGGTGTCCTTAAGTAAGGTAGTTCGTTGTTGAGATTTTGTTACTCTAATGGACGGTAGCCTTGTCATTATGGAAGGTAGTTCATTGTTGGGATTTTGTTATTTTAATGGATGGTAGCCTTGTCATAATGGAAGTTTGTTCGTTGTTGAGATTTTGTTACTCCAATGGATGGTAACCTTGTCATTATGGAAGGTAGTTCATTGTTGAGATTTTGTTAGTTCAATGGATGTTAGCCTTGTCAATATGGAAGGTAGTTCGTTGTTGAGATTTTGTTATTCCAATGGATGGTAGCCTTGTCAATATGGAAGGTAGTTTGTTGTTGAGATTTTGTTACTTTAATGGATGGTAGCCTTGTCATTATGGAAGGTAAATCGTTGTTAACATTTTGTTACTCCAATGGATGGTAGCGATGTCCTTAAGGAAGGTAGTTCGTTGTTGAGATTTTGTTACTCCATTGGATGGTAGCCTTGTCATTACGGAAGGTAGTTCGTTAGTAGGATTTTGTTACTCTAATAGATGGTAGCCTTGTCATTACGAATGCTAGTTCGTTGTTGAGATTTTGTTACTCCATTGGATGGTAGCCTTGTCATTACGGAAGGTAGTTCGATAGTTGGATTTTGTTACTCTAATGGATGTTAGCCTTGTTATTATGGAAGCTAGTTCGTTGTTGATATTTTGTTACTCCATTAGATGGTAGCCTTGTCATTTTGGAAGGTAAATCGTTGTTGACATTTTGTTACTCCAATGGATGGAAGCGGTGTCCTTAAGGAACGTAGTTTGTTGTTGAGATTTTGTTACTCTAATGGACGGTAGCCTTGTCATTATGGAAGGTAGTTTGTTGTTTGGATTTTGTTACTCAAATGGATGGTAGCCTTGTCATTACGGAAGCTAGTTCGCTGTTAAGATTTTGTTACTCTAATGGATGGTAGCCTTGTCATTATGGAACGTAGTTCGTTTTCGGGATTTTGTTACTCAAATGGATTGTAGCCTTGTCATTACGGAATCTAGTTCGTTGTTGAGATTTTTTAACTCTAATGGATAGTAGCCTTATCATTATGGAAGGTAGTTTGTTGTTGGGATTTTGTTACTCAAATGGATGGTAGCCTTGTCATTATGGAAGGTAGTTCGTTGTTGATATTTTCATACTCTAATGGATGGTAACCTTGTCATTAAGGAAGGTAGTCCGCTGTTGATAATTTGTTACTCCATTGGATAGTAGACTTTTTATTATGGAAGGTAGTTTATTGTTGTGATTTTGTTACTCCAATGGATGGTAGCCTTGTCATTATGGAATGTAGTTTATTGTTAAGATTTGGTTACTCTTATGGATGGTGGCCTTGTCATTATGGAATGTAGTTCATTGTTGAGTTTTTGTTACTCTAATATATGGTAGCCTTGTCATTATGGAACGTAGTTCGTTGTTGGGATTTTGTTAATCAAATGGATGGTAGCCTTGTCATTACGAAATCTAGTTCGTTGTTGAGATTTTGGTACTCTAATGGATGGTAGCCTTGTCATTATGGAAGGTAGTTTGTTGTTGGGATTTTGTTACTCAAATGGATGGTAGCCTTGTCATTATGGACGGTTGTTCTTTGTTGGGATTTTGTTACTCTTATTGATGGTAGCCTTGTTATTATGGAAGCTAATTCGTTGTTGGGATTTTGTTATTATAATGGATGGTAGCCTTGTTATTATGGAAGATTGTTTGTTGTTGAGATTTTGTTACTCCAATGGATGGTAACCTTGTCATTATGGAAGGTAGTTCATTGTTGAGATTTTGTTAGTTCAAGTGATGGTAGCCTTGTCAACATGGAAGGTAGTTCGTTGTTGAGATTTTTTTACTCCAATGGATGGTAGCCTTGTCATTATGGAAGGTAGTTCGTTGTTGATATTTTTTTACTTTAACGGATGGTAGCCTTGTCATTACAAAAGCTAGTTAGTTGTTGAGATTTTGTTACTCCATTGAATGGTAGCCTTGTCATTATGGAAGGTAAATCGTTGTTGACATTTTGTTATCCAATGGATGGTAGCGATGTCCTTAAGGAAGGTAGTTCGTTGTTGAGATTTTGTTACTCCATTGGATGGTAGCCTTGTCATTACGAAAGGTAGTTCGTTAGTAGGATTTTGTTACTCTAATGGATGGTAGCCTTGTCATTACGAAAGCTAGTTCGTTGTTGAGATTTTGTTACTCCATTGGATGGTAGCCTTGTCATTATCGAAGGTAGTACATTAGTGGGATTTTGTTACTCTAATGGATGGTAGCCTTGTTATTACGGAAGCTTGTTCGTTGTTGAGATTTTGTTACACCATTGGATGGTAGCCTTGTCATTATGGAAGGTAAATCGTTGTTGACATTTTGTTACTCCAATGGATGGTAGCGGTGTCCTTAAGTAAGGTAGTTTGTTGTTGAGATTTTGTTACTCTAATGGACGGTAGCCTTGTCATTATGGAAGGTAGTTCGTTGTTGGGATTTTGTTATTTTAATGGATGGTAGCCTTGTCATAATGGAAGTTTGTTCGTTGTTGAGATTTTGTTACTCCAATGGATGGTAACCTTGTCATTATGGAAGGTAGTTCATTGTTGAGATTTTGTTAGTTCAATGGATGTTAGCCTTGTCAATATGGAAGGTAGTTCGTTGTTGAGATTTTGTTACTCCAATGGATGGTAGCCTTGTCAATATGGAAGGTAGTTCGTTGTTGAGATTTTGTTACTTTAATGGATGGTAGCCTTGTCATTACGGAAGCTAGTTAGTTGTTGAGATTTTGTTACTCCATTGAATGGTAGCCTTGTCATTATGGAAGGTAAATCGTTGTTGACATTTTGTTACTCCAATGGATGGTAGCGATGTCCTTAAGGAAGGTAGTTCATTGTTGAGATTTTGTTACTCCATTGGATGGTAGCCTTGTCATTACGGAAGGTAGTTCGTTAGTAGGATTTTGTTACTCTAATAGATGGTAGCCTTGTCATTACGAATGCTAGTTCGTTGTTGAGATTTTGTTACTCCATTGGATGGTAGCATTGTCATTACGGAAGGTAGTTCGTTAGTTGGATTTTGTTACTCTAATGGATGTTATCCTTGTTATTATGGAAGCTAGTTCGTTGTTGATATTTTGTTACTCCATTAGATGGTAGCCTTGTCATTTTGGAAGGTAAATCGTTGTTGACATTTTGTTACTCCAATGGATGGAAGCGGTGTCCTTAAGGAACATAGTTTGTTGTTGAGATTTTGTTACTCTAATGGACGGTAGCCTTGTCATTCTGGAAGGTAGTTTGTTGTTGGGATTTTGTTACTCAAATGGATGGTAGCCTTGTCATTACGGAAGCTAGTTCGCTGTTAAGATTTTGTTACTCTAATGGATGGTAGCCTTGTCATTATGGAACGTAGTTCGTTGTTGGGATTTTGTTACTCAAATGGATTGTAGCCTTGTCATTACGGAATCTAGTTCGTTGTTGAGATTTTTTAACTCTAATGGATAGTAGCCTTGTCATTATGGAAGGTAGTTCGTTGTTGGGATTTTGTTACTCAAATGGATCGTAGCCTTGTCATTATGGAAGGTAGTTCGTTGTTGATATTTTCATACTCTAATGGATGGTAACCTTGTCATTAAGGAAGGTAGTCCGCTGTTGATAATTTGTTACTCCATTGGATAGTATACTTTTTATTATGGAAGGTAGTTCATTGTTGTGATTTTGTTACTCCAATGGATGGTAGCCTTGTCATTATGGAATGTAGTTTATTGTTGAGATTTGGTTACTCTAATGGATGGTGGCCTTGTCATTACGGAATGTAGTTCATTGTTGAGTTTTTGTTACTCTAGTATATGGTAGCCTTGTCATTATGGAACGTAGTTCGTTGTTGGGATTTTGGTAATCAAATGGATGGTAGCCTTGTCATTACGAAATCTAGTTCGTTGTTGAGATTTTGTTACTCTAATGGATGGTAGCCTTGTCGTTATGGAAGGTAGTTTGTTGTTGGGATTTTGTTACTCAAATGGATGGTAGCCTTGTCATTATGGACGGTTGTTCTTTGTTGGGATTTTGTTACTCTTATTGATGGTAGCCTTGTTATTATGGAAGCTAATTCGTTGTTGGGATTTTGTTATTATAATGGATGGTAGCCTTGTTATTATGGAAGTTTGTTCGTTGTTGAGATTATGTTACTCCAATGGATGGTAACCTTGTCATTATGGAAGGTAGTTCATTGTTGAGATTTTGTTAGTTCAAGTGATGGTAGCCTTGTCAACATGGAAGGTAGTTCGTTGTTGAGATTTTTTTACTCCAATGGATGGTAGCCTTGTCATTATGGAAGGTAGTTCGTTGTTGATATTTTTTTACTTTAACGGATGGTAGCCTTGTCATTACAAAAGCTAGTTAGTTGTTGAGATTTTGTTACTCCATTGAATGGTAGCCTCGTCATTATGGAAGGTAAATCGTTGTTGACATTTTGTTATCCAATGGATGGTAGCGATGTCCTTAAGGAAGGTAGTTCGTTGTTGAGATTTTGTTACTCCATTGGATGGTAGCCTTGTCATTACGAAAGGTAGTTCGTTAGTAGGATTTTGTTACTCTAATGGATGGTAGCCTTGTCATTACGAAAGCTAGTTCGTTGTTGAGATTTTGTTACTCCATTGGATGGTAGCCTTGTCATTACCGAAGGTAGTACATTAGTGGGATTTTGTTACTCTAATGGATGGTAGCCTTGTTATTACGGAAGCTTGTTCGTTGTTGAGATTTTGTTACACCATTGGATGGTAGCCTTGTCATTATGGAAGGTAAATCGTTGTTGACATTTTGTTACTCCAATGGATGGTAGCGGTGTCCTTAAGTAAGGTAGTTTGTTGTTGAGATTTTGTTACTCTAATGGACGGTAGCCTTGTCATTATGGAAGGTAGTTCGTTGTTGGGATTTTGTTATTTTAATGGATGGTAGCCTTGTCATAATGGAAGTTTGTTCGTTGTTGAGATTTTGTTACTCCAATGGATGGTAACCTTGTCATTATGGAAGGTAGTTCATTGTTGAGATTTTGTTAGTTCAATGGATGTTAGCCTTGTTAATATGGAAGGTAGTTCGTTGTTGAGATTTTGTTACTCCAATGGATGGTAGCCTTGTCAATATGGAAGGTAGTTCGTTGTTGAGATTTTGTTACTTTAATGGATGGTAGCCTTGTCATTACGGAAGCTAGTTAGTTGTTGAGATTTTGTTACTCCATTGAATGGTAGCCTTGTCATTATGGAAGGTAAATCGTTGTTGACATTTTGTTACTCCAATGGATGGTAGCGATGTCCTTAAGGAAGGTAGTTCATTGTTGAGATTTTGTTACTCCATTGGATGGTAGCCTTGTCATTACGGAAGGTAGTTCGTTAGTAGGATTTTGTTACTCTAATAGATGGTAGCCTTGTCATTACGAATGCTAGTTCGTTGTTGAGATTTTGTTACTCCATTGGATGGTAGCATTGTCATTACGGAAGGTAGTTCGTTAGTTGGATTTTGTTACTCTAATGGATGTTATCCTTGTTATTATGGAAGCTAGTTCGTTGTTGATATTTTGTTACTCCATTAGATGGTAGCCTTGTCATTTTGGAAGGTAAATCGTTGTTGACATTTTGTTACTCCAATGGATGGAAGCGGTGTCCTTAAGGAACATAGTTTGTTGTTGAGATTTTGTTACTCTAATGGACGGTAGCCTTGTCATTCTGGAAGGTAGTTTGTTGTTGGGATTTTGTTACTCAAATGGATGGTAGCCTTGTCATTACGGAAGCTAGTTCGCTGTTAAGATTTTGTTACTCTAATGGATGGTAGCCTTGTCATTATGGAACGTAGTTCGTTGTTGGGATTTTGTTACTCAAATGGATTGTAGCCTTGTCATTACGGAATCTAGTTCGTTGTTGAGATTTTTTAACTCTAATGGATAGTAGCCTTGTCATTATGGAAGGTAGTTCGTTGTTGGGATTTTGTTACTCAAATGGATCGTAGCCTTGTCATTATGGAAGGTAGTTCGTTGTTGATATTTTCATACTCTAATGGATGGTAACCTTGTCATTAAGGAAGGTAGTCCGCTGTTGATAATTTGTTACTCCATTGGATAGTATACTTTTTATTATGGAAGGTAGTTCATTGTTGTGATTTTGTTACTCCAATGGATGGTAGCCTTGTCATTATGGAATGTAGTTTATTGTTGAGATTTGGTTACTCTAATGGATGGTGGCCTTGTCATTACGGAATGTAGTTCATTGTTGAGTTTTTGTTACTCTAGTATATGGTAGCCTTGTCATTATGGAACGTAGTTCGTTGTTGGGATTTTGGTAATCAAATGGATGGTAGCCTTGTCATTACGAAATCTAGTTCGTTGTTGAGATTTTGTTACTCTAATGGATGGTAGCCTTGTCGTTATGGAAGGTAGTTTGTTGTTGGGATTTTGTTACTCAAATGGATGGTAGCCTTGTCATTATGGACGGTTGTTCTTTGTTGGGATTTTGTTACTCTTATTGATGGTAGCCTTGTTATTATGGAAGCTAATTCGTTGTTGGGATTTTGTTATTATAATGGATGGTAGCCTTGTTATTATGGAAGTTTGTTCGTTGTTGAGATTATGTTACTCCAATGGATGGTAACCTTGTCATTATGGAAGGTAGTTCATTGTTGAGATTTTGTTAGTTCAAGTGATGGTAGCCTTGTCAACATGGAAGGTAGTTCGTTGTTGAGATTTTTTTACTCCAATGGATGGTAGCCTTGTCATTATGGAAGGTAGTTCGTTGTTGATATTTTTTTACTTTAACGGATGGTAGCCTTGTCATTACAAAAGCTAGTTAGTTGTTGAGATTTTGTTACTCCATTGAATGGTAGCCTCGTCATTATGGAAGGTAAATCGTTGTTGACATTTTGTTATCCAATGGATGGTAGCGATGTCCTTAAGGAAGGTAGTTCGTTGTTGAGATTTTGTTACTCCATTGGATGGTAGCCTTGTCATTACGAAAGGTAGTTCGTTAGTAGGATTTTGTTACTCTAATGGATGGTAGCCTTGTCATTACGAAAGCTAGTTTGTTGTTGAGATTTTGTTACTCCATTGGATGGTAGCCTTGTCATTACCGAAGGTAGTACATTAGTGGGATTTTGTTACTCTAATGGATGGTAGCCTTGTTATTACGGAAGCTTGTTCGTTGTTGAGATTTTGTTACACCATTGGATGGTAGCCTTGTCATTATGGAAGGTAAATCGTTGTTGACATTTTGTTACTCCAATGGATGGTAGCGGTGTCCTTAAGTAAGGTAGTTTGTTGTTGAGATTTTGTTACTCTAATGGACGGTAGCCTTGTCATTATGGAAGGTAGTTCGTTGTTGGGATTTTGTTATTTTAATGGATGGTAGCCTTGTCATAATGGAAGTTTGTTCGTTGTTGAGATTTTGTTACTCCAATGGATGGTAACCTTGTCATTATGGAAGGTAGTTCATTGTTGAGATTTTGTTAGTTCAATGGATGTTAGCCTTGTTAATATGGAAGGTAGTTCGTTGTTGAGATTTTGTTACTCCAATGGATGGTAGCCTTGTCAATATGGAAGGTAGTTCGTTGTTGAGATTTTGTTACTTTAATGGATGGTAGCCTTGTCATTACGGAAGCTAGTTAGTTGTTGAGATTTTGTTACTCCATTGAATGGTAGCCTTGTCATTATGGAAGGTAAATCGTTGTTGACATTTTGTTACTCCAATGGATGGTAGCGATGTCCTTAAGGAAGGTAGTTCATTGTTGAGATTTTGTTACTCCATTGGATGGTAGCCTTGTCATTACGGAAGGTAGTTCGTTAGTAGGATTTTGTTACTCTAATAGATGGTAGCCTTGTCATTACGAATGCTAGTTCGTTGTTGAGATTTTGTTACTCCATTGGATGGTAGCATTGTCATTACGGAAGGTAGTTCGTTAGTTGGATTTTGTTACTCTAATGGATGTTATCCTTGTTATTATGGAAGCTAGTTCGTTGTTGATATTTTGTTACTCCATTAGATGGTAGCCTTGTCATTTTGGAAGGTAAATCGTTGTTGACATTTTGTTACTCCAATGGATGGAAGCGGTGTCCTTAAGGAACATAGTTTGTTGTTGAGATTTTGTTACTCTAATGGACGGTAGCCTTGTCATTCTGGAAGGTAGTTTGTTGTTGGGATTTTGTTACTCAAATGGATGGTAGCCTTGTCATTACGGAAGCTAGTTCGCTGTTAAGATTTTGTTACTCTAATGGATGGTAGCCTTGTCATTATGGAACGTAGTTCGTTGTTGGGATTTTGTTACTCAAATGGATTGTAGCCTTGTCATTACGGAATCTAGTTCGTTGTTGAGATTTTTTAACTCTAATGGATAGTAGCCTTGTCATTATGGAAGGTAGTTCGTTGTTGGGATTTTGTTACTCAAATGGATCGTAGCCTTGTCATTATGGAAGGTAGTTCGTTGTTGATATTTTCATACTCTAATGGATGGTAACCTTGTCATTAAGGAAGGTAGTCCGCTGTTGATAATTTGTTACTCCATTGGATAGTATACTTTTTATTATGGAAGGTAGTTCATTGTTGTGATTTTGTTACTCCAATGGATGGTAGCCTTGTCATTATGGAATGTAGTTTATTGTTGAGATTTGGTTACTCTAATGGATGGTGGCCTTGTCATTACGGAATGTAGTTCATTGTTGAGTTTTTGTTACTCTAGTATATGGTAGCCTTGTCATTATGGAACGTAGTTCGTTGTTGGGATTTTGGTAATCAAATGGATGGTAGCCTTGTCATTACGAAATCTAGTTCGTTGTTGAGATTTTGTTACTCTAATGGATGGTAGCCTTGTCATTATGGAAGGTAGTTTGTTGTTGGGATTTTGTTACTCAAATGGATGGTAGCCTTGTCATTATGGACGGTTGTTCTTTGTTGGGATTTTGTTACTCTTATTGATGGTAGCCTTGTTATTATGGAAGCTAATTCGTTGTTGGGATTTTGTTATTATAATGGATGGTAGCCTTGTTATTATGGAAGTTTGTTCGTTGTTGAGATTATGTTACTCCAATGGATGGTAACCTTGTCATTATGGAAGGTAGTTCATTGTTGAGATTTTGTTAGTTCAAGTGATGGTAGCCTTGTCAACATGGAAGGTAGTTCGTTGTTGAGATTTTTTTACTCCAATGGATGGTAGCCTTGTCATTATGGAAGGTAGTTCGTTGTTGATATTTTTTTACTTTAATGGATGGTAGCCTTGTCATTACAAAAGCTAGTTAGTTGTTGAGATTTTGTTACTCCATTGAATGGTAGCCTTGTCATTATGGAAGGTAAATCGTTGTTGACATTTTGTTACTCCAATGGATGGTAGCGGTGTCCTTAAGGAAGGTAGTTCGTTGTTGAGATTTTGTTACTCTAATGGACGGTAGCCTTGTCATTATGAAAGGTAGTTCGTTGTTGGGATTTTTTTATTTTAATGGATGGTAGCCTTGTCATTATGGAAGTTTGTTCGTTGTTGAGATTTTGTTACTCCAATGGATGGTAACCTTGTCATTATGGAAGGTAGTTCATTGTTGAGATTTTGTTATTTCAATGGATGGTAGCCTTGTCAATATGGAAGGTAGTTCGTTGTTGAGATTTTGTTACTTTAATGGATGGTAGCCTTGTCATTACGGAAGCTAGTAAGTTGTTGAGATTTTGTTACTCCATTGAATGGTAGCCTTGTCATTATGGAAGGTAAATCGTTGTTGACATTTCGTTACTCCAATGGATGGTAGCGGTGTCCTTAAGGAACGTAGTTGGTTGTTGAGATTTTGTTACTCTAATGGACGGTAGACTTGTCATTATGGAAGGTAGTTCGTTGTTGGGATTTTGTTACTCAAATGGATGGTAGCCTTGTCATTACGGAAGCTAGTTCGTTGTTGAGATTTTGTTACTCTAATGGATGGTAGCCTTTTCATTAAGGAACATAGTTCGTTGTTTGGATTTTGTTAATCAAATGGATGGTAGCCTTGTCATTACGGAATCTAGTTCGTTGTTGAGATTTTTTTACTCTAATGGATGGTAGCCTTGTCATTATGGAAGGTAGTTTGTTGTTGGGATTTTATTACTCCAATGGATGGTAGCCTTGTCATTATGGAATGTAGTTTGTTGTTGAGATTTGGTTACTTTAATGGATGGTAGCCTTGTCATTATGGAAGGTAGTTCATTGTTGTGTTTTTGTTACTGTAATATATGGTAGCCTTGTCATTATGGAAGGTAGTTCGTTGTTGGGATTTTGTTACTCTAATGGATGGTAGCCTTGTCAATATGGAAGGTAGTTCATTGTTGGGATTTTGTTACTCTTATAGATGGTAGCCTTGTCATTATGGAAGCTAATTCGTTGTTGGGATTTTGTTATTTTAATGGATGGTAGCCTTGTCATTATGGAAGTTTGTTCGTTGTTGAGATTTTGTTACTCCAATGGATGGTAACCTTGTCATTATGGAAGGTATTTCATTGTCGAGATTTGGTTAGTTCAATGGATGGTAGCCTTGTCAATATGGAAGGTAGTTCGTTGTTGAGATTTTGTTACTCCAATGGATGGTAGCCTTGTCATTATGGAAGGTAGTTCGTTGTAGATATTTTGTTACTTTAATGGATGGTAGCCTTGTAATTATGGAAGGTAGTTCATTGTTTAGATTTTGTTACTCCATTGTATGGTAGCCTTGTCATTATGGAAGGTAAATTGTTGTTGAGATTTTGTTACTCCAGTGGATGGTAGCTATGTCCTTATGGAAGGTAGTTCATTGTTGATATTTTGTTACTCTAATGGATGGTAGCCCTGTCATTACGAAAGGTAATTCGTTGTTGATATTTTGTTACTCCATTGGATGGTAGCCTTGTCATTATGGAATGTAAATCGTTATTGACATTTTGTTACTCCAGTGGATGGTAGAGATGTCCTTAAGGAAGGTATTTCGTTGTTGAGATTTTTTTACTCCATTGGATGGTAGCCTTGCCATTACGGAAGGTAGTTCATTAGTGGGATTTTGTTACTCTAATGGATGGTAGCCTAGTAATTACGGAAGCTAGTTCGTTGTTGAGATTTGGTTACGCCATTGGATGGTAGCCTTGTCATTATGGAAGGTAAGTCGTTGTTGACATTTTGTTACTCTAATGGATGGTAGCGATGTCCTTAAGGAAGGTTGTTCATTGTTGAGATTTTGTTACTCTAACGAACGGTAGCGTTGTCATTATGGAAGGTAGTTTGTTGTTGGGATTTTGTTACTCAATTGGATGGTAGCCTTGTTATTATGGAAGGTAGTTCATTGTTGAGATTGTGTTACTGCAATGGATGGTAGCCTTGTCATTATGGAAGGTAGTTTGTTGTTGTTACTCAAATGGATGGTAGCCTTGTCATTATGGAAGGTAGTTCATTGTTGAGATTTTGTTACTGCAATGGATGGTAGCCTTGTCATTATGGAAGGTAGTTCGTTGTTGAGATTTTGTTACTCCAATGAATGGTAGCAATGTCCTTAAGGAAGGTAGTTCGTTGTTGAGATTTTGTTACTCCATTGGATGGTAGCCTTGTCATTACGGAAGGTAGTTCGTTAGTGGTATTTTGTTACTCTAATGGATGGTAGCCTTGTCATTACGAAAGATAGTTCATTGTTGTGATTTTTTTACTCCATTTGATGGTAGCCTTGTCATTATGGAAGGTAAATCGTTGTTGACATTTTGTTACTCCAATGAATGGTAGCGATTTCCTTAAGGAAGGTAGTTCGTTGTTGAGATTTTGTTACTCCGTTGGAGGGTAGCCTTGTCATTACGGAAGGTAGTTCGTTAGTAGTATTTTGTTACTCTAATGGATGGTACCCTTGTCATTACGAAAGCTAGTTCGTTGTTGAGATTTTGTTACTCCATTGGATGGTAGCTTTGTCATTATGGAAGGTAAATCGTTGTTCACATTTTGTTACGCCAATGGATGGTAGCGGTGTCCTTAAGTAAGGTAGTTCGTTGTTGAGATTTTGTTACTCTAATGGACGGTAGCCTTGTCATTATGGAAGGTAGTTCGTTGTTGGGATTTTGTTATTTTAATGGATGGTAGCCTTGTCATTATGGAAGTTTGTTCGTTGTTGAGATTTTGTTACTCCAATGGATGGTAACCTTGTCATTATGGAAGGTAGTTCATTGTTAAGATTTTGTTAGTTCAATGGATGGTAGCCTTGTCAATATGGAAGGTAGTTCGTTGTTGAGATTTTGTTACTCCAATGGATGGTAGCCTTGTCATTATGGAAGGTAGTTCGTTGTTGATATTTTGTTAATTTAGTGTATGGTAGCCTTGTCATTACGGAAGCTAGTTAGTTGTTGAGATTTTGTTACTCCATTGAATGGTAGCCTTGTCATTATGGAAGATAAATCGTTGTTGACATTTTGTTACTCCAATGGATGGTAGCGATGTCCTTAAGGAAGGTAGTTCGTTGTTGAGATTTTGTTACTCCATTGGATGGTAGCCTTGTCATTATGGAAGGTAGTTCGTTAGTAAGATTTTGTTACTCTAATGGATGGTAGCCTTGTCATTACGAAAGCTAGTTCGTTGTTGAGATTTTGTTACTCCATTGGATGGTAGCCTTGTCAGTACGGAAGGTAGTTCGTTAGTGGGATTTTCTTACTCTAATGGATGTTAGCCTTGTTATTATAGAACCTAGTTCGTTGTTGATATTTTGTTACTCCATTGGATGGTAGCCTTGTCATTTTGGAAGGTAAATCGTTGTTGACATTTTGTTACTCCAATGGATGGTAGCGGTGTCCTTAAGGAACGTAGTTTGTTGTTGAGATTTTGTTACTCTAATGGACGGTAGCCTTGTCATTATGGAAGGTAGTTTGTTGTTGGGATTTTGTTACTCAAATGGATGGTAGCCTTGTCATTACGGAAGGTAGTTTGCTGTTGAGATTTTGTTACTCTAACGGATGGTAGCCTTGTCATTATAACGTAGTTTGTTGTTGGGATTTTGTTACTCAAATGGATTGTAGCCTTATCATTACGGAATCTAGTTCGTTGTTGAGATTTTTTAACTCTAATGGATAGTAGCCTTGTCATTATGGAAGGTAGTTCGTTGTTGGGATTTTGTTACTCAGATGGATGGTAGCCTTGTCATTATAGAAGGTAGTTCGTTGTTGATATTTTCATACTCTAATGGATGGTAACCTTGTCATTAAGGAAGGTAGTTCGCTGTTGATAATTTGTTACTCCATTGGATAGTAGAATTTTTATTATGGAAGGTAGTTCGTTGTTGTGATTTTGTTACTCCAATGGATGGTAGCCTTGTCATTATGGAATGTAGTTTATTGTTGAGATTTGGTTACTCTAATGGATGGTAGCCTTGTCATTACGGAATGCAGTTTATTGTTGAGTTTTTGTTACTCTAATATATGGTAGCCTTGTCATTATGGAACGTAGTTCGTTGTTGGGATTTTGTTAATCAAATGGATGGTAGCCTTGTCATTACGGAATCTAGTTCGTTGTTGAGATTTTGTTACTCTAATGGATGGTAGCCTTGTCATTATGGAAGGTAGTTCGTTGTTGGGATTTTGTTACTCAAATGGATGGTAGCCTTGTCATTATGGAAGGTTGTTCTTTGTTGGGATTTTGTTACTCTTATTGATGGTAGCCTTGTTATTATGGAAGCTAATTCGTTGTTGGGATTTTGTTATTATAATGGATGTTAGCGTTGTCATTATGGAAGTTTGTTCGTTGTTGAGATTTTGTTACTCCAATGGATGGTAACCTTGTCATTATGGAAGGTAGTTCATTGTTGAGATTTTGTTAGTTCAATGGATGGTAGCCTTATCATCATGGAAGATAGTTCGTTGTTGAGATTTTTTTACTCCAATGGATGGTAGCCTTGTCATTATGGAAGGTAGTTCGTTGTTGATATTTTTTTACTTTAATGGATGGTAGCCTTGTCATTACAGAAGCTAGTTAGTTGTTGAGATTTTGTTACTCCATTGAATGGTAGCCTTGTCATTATGGAAGGTAAATCGTTGTTGACATTTTATTACTCCAATGGATGGTAGCGATGTCCTTAAGGAAGGTAGTTTGTTGTTGAGATTTTGTTACTCCATTGGATGGTAGACTTGTCATTAAGGAAGGTAGTTCGTTAGTAGGATTTTGTTAGTCTAATGGATGGTAGCTTTAACATTACGAAAGCTAGTTCGTTGTTGAGATTTTGTTACTCCATTGGATGGTAGCCTTGTAATTACGGAAGGTAGTTCGTTAGTGGGATTTTGTTTCTCTAATGGATGGTAGCCTTGTTATTACGGAAGCTAGTTCGTTGTTTAGATTTTGTTACTCCATTGGATGGTAGCCTTGTCATTATGGAAGGTAAATTGTTGTTGACATTTTGTTACTCCAATGGATGGTAGCGGTGTCCTTAAGGTAGGTAGTTTGTTGTTGAGATTTTGTTACTCTAATGGACGGTAGCCTTGTCATTATGGAAGGTAGTTCGTTGTTGGGATTTTGTTACTCAAATGGATGGTAGCCTTGTCATTACGGAAGCTAGTTCGTTGTTGAGATTTTGTTACTCTAATGGATGGTAGCCTTGTCATTATGGAACGTAGTTCATTGTTTGGATTTCGTTACTCAAATGGATGGTAGCCTTGTCATTACGGAATCTAGTTTTTTGTTGATATTTTTTAACTCTAATGGATGGTAGCCTTGTCATTATGGAAGGTAGTTCGTTGTTGGGATTTTGTTACTCCAATGGATGGTAGCCTTGTCATTATGGAATGTAGTTTGTTGTTGAGATTTGGTTACTCTAATGGATGGTAGCCTTGTCATTATGGAAGGTAGTTCATTGTTGGGATTTTGTTACTCTAATGGATGGTAGTCTTGTCAATATGGAAGGTAGTTCATTGTTGGGATTTTGTTACTCTTATAGATGGTAGCCTTGTCGTTATGGAAGCTAATTCGTTGTTGGGATTTTGTTACTCCAATGGATGGTAACCTTGTCATTATGGAAGGTATTTCATTGTCGAGATTTGGTTAGTTCAATGGATGGTAGCCTTGTCCATATGGATGGTAGTTCATTGTTGAGATTTTGTTACTCCAATGGATGGTAGCCTTGTCATTATGGAAGGTAGTTCGTTGTAGATATTTTGTTACTTTAATGGATGGTAGCCTTGTAATTATGGAAGGTAGTTCATTGTTGAGATTTTGTTACTCCATTGTATGGTAGCCTTGTCATTATGGAAGGTAAATTGTTGTTGAGATTTTGTTACTCCAATGGATGGTAGCTATGTCCTTATGGAAGGTAGTTCATTGTTGATATTTTGTTACTCTAATGGATGGTAGCCTTGTCATTACGGAAGGTAATTCGTTGTTGATATTTTGTTACTCCATTGGATGGTAGCCTTGTCATTATAGAAGGTAAATCGTTGTTGACATTTTGTTACTCCAGTGGATGGTAGCGATGTCCTTAAGGAAGGTAGTTCGTTGTTGAGATTTTTTTACACCATTGGATGGGAGCCTTGCCATTACGGAAGGTAGTTCGTTAGTGGGCTTTTGTTACTCTAATGGATGGTAGCCTTATCATTACGGAAGCTAGTTCGTTGTTGAGATTTAGTTACTCCATTGGATGGTAGCCTTGTCTTTACGGAAGGTAGTTCGTTAGTAGGAATTTGTTACTCTAATGGATGGTAGCCTTGTTATTACGGAAGCTAGTTCGTTGTTGAGATTTTGTTACTCCAATGGATGGTAGCGGTGTCCTTAAGTAAGGTAGTTCGTTGTTGTGATTTTGTTACTCTAATGGACGGTAGCCTTGTCATTATGGAAGGTAGTTCATTGTTGGGATTTTGTTACTCAAATGGATGGTAGCCTTGTCATTATGGAAGGTAGTTCATTGTTGATATTTTGTTACTACAATGGATGGTTGCCTTGTCATTATGGAACGTAGTTCGTTGTTGGGATTTTGTTAATAAAATGGATGGTAGCCTTGTCATTACGGAATCTAGTTCGTTGTTGAGATTTTGTTACTCTAATGGATGGTAGCCTTGTCATTATGGAAGGTAGTTCGTTGTTGGGATTTTGTTACTCAAATGGATGGTAGCCTTGTCATTATGGAAGGTTGTTCTTTGTTGGGATTTTGTTACTCTTATTGATGGTAGCCTTGTTATTATGGAAGCTAATTCGTTGTTGGGATTTTGTTATTATAATGGATGTTAGCGTTGTCATTATGGAAGTTTGTTCGTTGTTGAGATTTTGTTACTCCAATGGATGGTAACCTTGTCATTGTGGAAGGTAGTTCATTGTTGAGATTTTGTTAGTTCAATGGATGGTAGCCTTATCAACATGGAAGATAGTTCGTTGTTGAGATTTTTTTACTCCAATGGATGGTAGCCTTGTCATTATGGAAGGTAGTTCGTTGTTGATATTTTTTTACTTTAATGGATGGTAGCCGTCATTACAGAAGCTAGTTAGTTGTTGAGATTTTGTTACTCCATTGAATGGTATCCTTGTCATTATGGAAGGTAAATCGTTGTTGACATTTTATTACTCCAATGGATGGTAGCGATGTCCTTAAGGAAGGTAGTTTGTTGTTGAGATTTTGTTACTCCGTTGGATGGTAGCCTTGTCATTACGGAAGGTAGTTCGTTAGTAGTATTTTGTTACTCTAATGGATGGTACCCTTGTCATTACGAAAGCTAGTTCGTTGTTGAGATTTTGTTACTCCATTGGATGGTAGCTTTGTCATTATGGAAGGTAAATCGTTGTTCACATTTTGTTACGCCAATGGATGGTAGCGGTGTCCTTAAGTAAGGTAGTTCGTTGTTGAGATTTTGTTACTCTAATGGACGGTAGCCTTGTCATTATGGAAGGTAGTTCGTTGTTGGGATTTTGTTATTTTAATGGATGGTAGCCTTGTCATTATGGAAGTTTGTTCGTTGTTGAGATTTTGTTACTCCAATGGATGGTAACCTTGTCATTATGGAAGGTAGTTCATTGTTAAGATTTTGTTAGTTCAATGGATGGTAGCCTTGTCAATATGGAAGGTAGTTCGTTGTTGAGATTTTGTTACTCCAATGGATGGTAGCCTTGTCATTATGGAAGGTAGTTCGTTGTTGATATTTTGTTAATTTAGTGTATGGTAGCCTTGTCATTACGGAAGCTAGTTAGTTGTTGAGATTTTGTTACTCCATTGAATGGTAGCCTTGTCATTATGGAAGATAAATCGTTGTTGACATTTTGTTACTCCAATGGATGGTAGCGATGTCCTTAAGGAAGGTAGTTCGTTGTTGAGATTTTGTTACTCCATTGGATGGTAGCCTTGTCATTATGGAAGGTAGTTCGTTAGTAAGATTTTGTTACTCTAATGGATGGTAGCCTTGTCATTACGAAAGCTAGTTCGTTGTTGAGATTTTGTTACTCCATTGGATGGTAGCCTTGTCAGTACAGAAGGTAGTTCGTTAGTGGGATTTTCTTACTCTAATGGATGTTAGCCTTGTTATTATAGAACCTAGTTCGTTGTTGATATTTTGTTACTCCATTGGATGCTAGCCTTGTCATTTTGGAAGGTAAATCGTTGTTGACATTTTGTTACTCCAATGGATGGTAGCGGTGTCCTTAAGGAACGTAGTTTGTTGTTGAGATTTTGTTACTCTAATGGACGGTAGCCTTGTCATTATGGAAGGTAGTTTGTTGTTGGGATTTTGTTACTCAAATGGATGGTAGCCTTGTCATTACGGAAGGTAGTTCGCTGTTGAGATTTTGTTACTCTAACGGATGGTAGCCTTGTCATTATAACGTAGTTTGTTGTTGGGATTTTGTTGCTCAAATGGATTGTAGCCTTATCATTACGGAATCTAGTTCGTTGTTGAGATTTTTTAACTCTAATGGATAGTAGCCTTGTCATTATGGAAGGTAGTTCGTTGTTGGGATTTTGTTACTCAAACGGATGGTAGCCTTGTCATTATAGAAGGTAGTTCGTTGTTGATATTTTCATACTCTAATGGATGGTAACCTTGAAATTAAGGAAGGTAGTTCGTTGTTGATAATTTGGTACTCCATTGGATAGTAGACTTTTTATTATGGAAGGTAGTTCGTTGTTGTGATTTTGTTACTCCAATGGATGGTAGCCTTGTCATTAAGGAATGTAGTTTATTGTTGAGATTTGGTTACTCTAATGGATGGTAGCCTTGTCATTACGGAATGTAGTTTATTGTTGAGTTTTTGTTACTCTAATATATGGTAGCCTTGTCATTATGGAACGTAGTTCGTTGTTGGGATTTTGTTAATCAAATGGATGGTAGCCTTGTCATTACGGAATCTAGTTTGTTGTTGAGATTTTGTTACTCTAATGAATGGTAGCCTTGTCATTATGGAAGGTAGTTCGTTGTTGGGATTTTGTTACTCAAATGGATGGTAGCCTTGTCATTATGGAAGGTTGTTCTTTGTTGGGATTTTGTTACTCTTATTGATGGTAGCCTTGTTATTATGGAAGCTAATTCGTTGTTGGGATTTTGTTATTATAATGGATGTTAGCGTTGTCATTATGGAAGTTTGTTCGTTGTTGAGATTTTGTTATTCCAATGGATGGTAACCTTGTCATTATGGAAGGTAGTTCATTGTTGAGATTTTGTTAGTTCAATGGATGGTAGCCTTATCATCATGGAAGATAGTTCGTTGTTGAGATTTTTTTACTCCAATGGATGGTAGCCTTGTCATTATGGAAGGTAGTTTGTTGTTGATATTTTTTTACTTTAATGGATGGTAGCCTTGTCATTACAGAAGCTAGTTAGTTGTTGAGATTTTGTTACTCCATTGAATGGTAGCCTTGTCATTATGGAAGGTAAATCGTTGTTGACATTTTATTACTCCAATGGATGGTAGCGATGTCCTTAAGGAAGGTAGTTTGTTGTTGAGATTTTGTTACTCCATTGGATGGTAGACTTGTCATTACGGAAGGTAGTTCGTTAGTAGGATTTTGTTAGTCTAATGGATGGTAGCTTTAACATTACGAAAGCTAGTTCGTTGTTGAGATTTTGTTACTCCATTGGATGGTAGCCTTGTAATTACGGAAGGTAGTTCGTTAGTGGGATTTTGTTTCTCTAATGGATGGTAGCCTTGTTATTACGGAAGCTAGTTCGTTGTTTAGATTTTGTTACTCCATTGGATGGTAACCTTGTCATTATGGAAGGTAAATTGTTGTTGACATTTTGTTACTCCAATGGATGGTAGCGGTGTCCTTAAGGTAGGTAGTTTGTTGTTGGGATTTTGTTACTCTAATGGACGGTAGCCTTGTCATTATGGAAGGTAGTTCGTTGTTGGGATTTTGTTACTCAAATGGATGGTAGCCTTGTCATTACGGAAGCTAGTTCGTTGTTGAGATTTTGTTACTCTAATGGATGGTAGCCTTGTCATTATGGAACGTAGTTCATTGTTTGGATTTCGTTACTCAAATGGATGGTAGCCTTGTCATTACGGAATCTAGTTTTTTGTTGATATTTTTTAACTCTAATGGATGGTAGCCTTGTCATTATGGAAGGTAGTTCGTTGTTGGGATTTTGTTACTCCAATGGATGGTAGCCTTGTCATTATGGAATGTAGTTTGTTGTTGAGATTTGGTTACTCTAATGGATGGTAGCCTTGTCATTATGGAAGGTAGTTCATTGTTGGGATTTTGTTACTCTAATGGATGGTAGTCTTGTCAATATGGAAGGTAGTTCATTGTTGGGATTTTGTTACTCTTATAGATGGTAACCTTGACATTATGGAAGGTATTTCATTGTCGAGATTTGGTTAGTTCAATGGATGGTAGCCTTGTCCATATGGAAGGTAGTTCATTGTTGAGATTTTGTTACTCCAATGGATGGTAGCCTTGTCATTATGGAAGATAGTTCGTTGTAGATATTTTGTTACTTTAATGGATGGTAGCCTTGTAATTATGGAAGGTAGTTCATTGTTGAGATTTTGTTACTCCATTGTATGGTAGCCTTGTCATTATGGAAGGTAAATTGTTGTTGAGATTTTGTTACTCCAATGGATGGTAGCTATGTCCTTATGGAAGGTAGTTCATTGTTGATATTTTGTTACTCTAATGGATGGTAGCCTTGTCATTACGGAAGGTAATTCGTTGTTGATATTTTGTTACTCCATTGGATGGTAAGAATAAAGAACAAGGAAGAAGAAGAACACAAGAATTGGTTATAACTGCTATTCTTTACTTTCTCTTAGAAAACAAGATTACAAGTTTACAAGAATAACAAATAACCCTCTCACCCTAAATTAGGATTTGCTGTGATGCAATGATGAGAGACTAGTATGCTATTTATAATAAAACCTAACATACTAACTAATGGGCTTTTTTCCACAAGGCCCATTATACAAGCTAACTTAAGAAACAAGCTAACTTAACAAATTAGGGTTTAAACACTAAAACCTAATTTAACAAGCATCTTCGACAAATACATGCTAGACCCTTTCTTCGACTACAGCATGTACTTCGATCATACTAGAGTTCGATCCAATATCCCACAAATCTCCACCTTGGACCTAACTCTACAGCATCAAGAGACACTAACTAGCTTTCTTCATGCAGCTTTATCAACTGCATACAGTGGAAAAACTTGCAACTTGGCGATGTTTTGGTGATCATATCAGCGGCATTGTGTTCTGTCGAGACCTTCAACACTTGGACTTCTCCATGCTCGATTACCCCTCTGACGAAATGCATCCTCACATCTATGTGCTTGGTTCGCTCATGATAGGCTGAGTTCTTCGACAGGTGTATTGCACTTTGACTATCACATTTAACAGTGATACCTTGACCTTGAAGTTTCAGTTCCTTTGCAAAACCTTCAAGCCACAATGCTTCTTTCACAGCTTCAGTTAGGGCAATATATTCTGCTTCAGTAGTTGATAAGGCAACAACCTTCTGAAGAGTTGCTTTCCAACTAATTGCTGTACCAAACATAGTGAAAACATATCCAGAAATAGATTTTCTGGAATCCATACAGCCTGCATAATCAGAGTCAACATAGCCTTCGACAGCTGCTTTACTATCTTCACCCAAGGCTCCACCATAAATTAAGACTCTGTTCAGAGACCCATTTATGTACCTTATAATCCACTTTAATGCTTGCCAGTGAGCCTTTCCAGGATTTGCCATGTACCTGCTTACAAGACTTACTGCATATGCTATGTCGGGTCTAGTACAGACCATAGCATACATCAAAGAACCAACTATATTAGCATATGGGATGTTGTTCATATAGGTTCTTTCGACATCAGTACTGGGACATTGATCAATGCTCATCTTGAATTGAGGGTTTGTTGGAGTCACAACAGGCTTTGAATTCGACATACCAAACTTGTCAAGAATCTTTCGTAGGTATGCCTCTTGAGATAAGCATAATTTCGACTGCTTTCTATCTCTTCGAATGTCAATTCCAAGAATCCTAGATGCAGCTCCCAGATCCTTCATGTCGAACTCCTTATTGAGTTCAGCCTTCACCCTCATTACATCTTCGACATTGTTGCTTGCTATCAGAATATCATCAACATAAAGCAACAAAATAACAAATGAATTTTCAGGTCGAAATCTGGAGTAAACACAGTGGTCGAACTGACTTCTAATGAAACCTATGTGTTCCATGAACTTGTCGAATCTCTTATTCCACTGTCGAGGAGATTGTTTAAGTCCATATAAAGATTTCTTCAGTTTGCACACATAATCTTCTTTCCCCTTTTCGACATACCCTTCAGGTTGCCTCATCAGGATCGTTTCATCTAAGTCACCATACAAGAACGCAGTCTTCACATCCATTTGTTCCAGTTCAAGGTCGAACTGAGCCACCATGGCAAGCAACATTCGAATGGATCTGTGCTTCACAACAGGGGAAAATACATCATTGAAGTCGACACCTTCTTTCTGAGTGAAACCCCTTGCGACTAATATTGCCTTGTACCTCTTCGACATTACTCCTTCAATTCCTTCCTTAACTTTGAAAATCCACTTACAGCTGACTAACCTTGCCCCAACAGGTTTCTTGATTAGTTCCCAAGTGTGATTATCATGAAGAGATTTCATCTCATCATGCATGGCCTTTAGCCATTCAGTCTTCATTCGACTCCTTATAGCTTCCTTATAATCTCTAGGTTCTTCGTCTAGAACTTCATTTGCAGAGATTAAGGCATAAGCTACAAGATCTGCATATCCAAGTCTCTGAGGTGGTTTTATGACTCTTCTTTGCCTATCTCTCGACAATAGGTAGTCATCAACAGTTTCCTCAACATCATCAGAATCTTCTGTTTCGACTTCATCTGGGATACGCATTTCAGCATCAACATGCTCCACCTCAACAGGAATCTCTACCTGTTCCAGCTCTTCGTCAACATCATCAGTTTTCTTGAAAACCATTTCAGTTTCATTGAAAACTACATCTCGACTGGTGATACACCTCCTGTGACCTGGCTCTAGGCACCATAGCCTATAAGCTTTCACTCCTTCAGGGTATCCTATAAACATGCATTTCAGAGCTCTAGGTTCGACCTTGTCTTGCCTAATGTGAGCATAGGCTACACAGCCAAATACTCTTAGTTTGTCGAGATCTGGTGGATGTCCCGACCAAACTTCTTCAGGTGTCTTCATATCTAACGCTGTCGAAGGACATCTGTTTATCAGATATGCTGCTGTCGAAACAGCCTCAGCCCAAAACACCTTCTTTAATCCCGCACTAGTCAACATGCATCTAACTCTCTCCAAAATAGTTCGATTAAACCTTTCAGCCAAACCATTTTGTTGTGGAGTACCTGTGGTAGTTCTGTGCCTTGCAATACCAGAGGCAACACAAAAACTGTCGAATGCCTCATTGCAAAACTCAAGGCCATTGTCGGTTCTCAACCTCTTTACTTTTCTGCCAGTTTGATTTTCGACAAGAGTCTTCCAACTTTTGAAATTCTCAAAAGTTTCATCCTTAGTCTTCTGGATGAATACCCATAACTTTCTGGAATAGTCATCTACTATGGATAGAAAATACTTTGCTCCTGAGTGTGATGGACACCTTGCAGGCCCCCAAAGATCAGCATGGATGTAATCAAGGGATCCATGTGTTCTTTGTTTGCCTTTGTTGAACTTCATTCTACAGGACTTTCCAAGTACACAGGGTTCACAAAACTTCAGCTTTTCGACTTTATCTCCACCAAGCAGATTTTGTTTCCCTAATTCGACCAGACCCCTTTCACTGACATGGCCCAATCTCATGTGCCAAATTTTTGTCTTCGACAAAGGTTTCGTGGATGCAACATTTGTCGAACCACTTACAACTTCAGCCTCAAGGGTATACAAGCCTTGTTTCTTCACGCCTCTCAAGACTTCCTTCGACCCTTTCATGACTCTTAGGATACTTTTCTCTCCTTGAAAAACATATCCTTTCTTGTCGAATTCACCAAGAGAAATCAAATTTCTCTTCAAATCAGGTACATACCTGACTTCAGTCAACAATCTTATTGACTCATCATGGAGCTTGAATCTTACAGATCCAACGCCTGCAATTTTGCAAGCTTTGTTGTTTCCCAGCAATACAGATCCACCATCTTGATCACATAATTCCTCGAACAAATCTTTGTTTGGAGTCATGTGCCAAGTGCATCCAGAATCCATAATCCATTCCTTCGACGAGTTGTTGCTTGAAACCACAAGAACATCAGATGATTCGAAATCATCTTGGACAATAGCTGCGTTGCCATTATCCTTACCTCCATGATCTTTCAGGCGTTCAGGACACACCTTTCTTGTGTGACCTACTTTCTTACAGTGATAGCATCTAATACCAGATGCATCACCACTATAAGACTTCGACTGATTTTTACCTTTCCTCTTGTCGAATTTTCCTTTAACAGCCAAACCTTCACCAACCGTCGAAGGTTTATGCTCCTTACGTTCGTTCAAGTCCTTAGAGTACAAAGCTGATTGAACTTCTTCAAAGGTCAGGGACTCTCTTCCATACAAGAGGGTTTCTTTGAAGTGAGCATGTGATCTGGGCAAAGCGCACAATAATAACAGCGCTTGATCTTCATCATCAATCTTTACATCAATATTTTCAAGATCAAGAATCAGCTTGTTGAACATATCCAACTGCTCAGCCAACACTTTGTCTTCAATCATCTTGAATGAATACAAAGCTTGCTTCAGGTAGAGTCGATTTACCAGAGATTTGGTCATATACAAACTTTCAAGTTTCACCCATAACCCTGATGCCGTCGTCTCCTTTGATACCTGTCGAAGAACCTTATCACCAAGGCTCAACAAAATTGCGCTGTGTGCTTTCTCGATCATGGCCGTCTTCTCTCTTTCTGTTAACGCAGCGTCCATCGCTGTCGCTCCCTTCAACGCTTCCAAACAACCCTGCTGAACCAGTAGGGCTTTCATCTTCAAGCGCCATAGACCGAAATCATTCACTCCGGTGAACTTTTCAATCTCATATTTTGTTGAAGGCATCTTCTCCACGCTCACCGCACCAATTTGTTGTGAATTCAATGCCAATAACAAAGTATAGAATAAGGGAAGAATAAAGAACAAGGAAGAAGAAGAACACAAGAATTGGTTATAACTGCTATTCTTTACTTTCTCTTAGAAAACAAGATTACAAGTTTACAAGAATAACAAATAACCCTCTCACCCTAAATTAGGATTTGCTGTGATGCAATGATGAGAGACTAGTATGCTATTTATAATAAAACCTAACATACTAACTAATGGGCTTTTTTCCACAAGGCCCATTATACAAGCTAACTTAAGAAACAAGCTAACTTAACAAATTAGGGTTTAAACACTAAAACCTAATTTAACAAGCATCTTCGACAAATACATGCTAGACCCTTTCTTTGACTACAGCATGTACTTCGTGTTAGAACAATGTTTGAATCTAGTACCCTATAATTAAGTTTTGATGATAACAAAGTGAAAAGATATAGTAGTTAAATATTTCATGATTGAATTATATGCTACTTAAAATTACTATGCTCTGACTTGCAGATATGCTGATTAAAATAAGCAAGATCACGTTTTCAGCATCAGAATATGAGTTTGCACACCAGCATCAGAAGTTGCTGAATCAGAACGTCAAGATCAGAAGATCAACGCTTGCACATGCTGAAGCTTGATGAACAGAACTGCGCGTAAAATACTCTGATACAGAATCAAATCAGTTCATCAGCAGCAAAGCAGAATCAGAATGAGCCAAGCCAGATCGTGCATTGAAGAAGCAACGGTACTGTGCATTGAAAGCTAATCAATACCAACGGCATCATTCTAGACAAGATCTGCTCAGAAAGGAAAGCTTGTTAATAGCATTGAATCAAGAATATTTGCTTCAACGTTCATCTTCTCAAGTGCTATATAAACCAAGCTTTGAAGATTATAATGGCTAATGCTTCCAAACTCTCTACACGTACAAAGCTGATCAATAATCTTCACTCTACAAGTTTTGCTAAACCACCAAACTCTGATACTCTATTAGCGTTTAGCAACTTAGTATTCTAAGCTTCATTTGTGTAAACATCACAGTTGTGATATAGTTTTCGTAGAAACATTCACACACATTTGATTATTCCTTTGTAAGAAAGTATTGCCTTGACAAACCGGATTGTGGTTTGAATCAAGAAGGTTTTAGCAGTTGCTAAAGCAGATTTGTATTCAGTTGAATATAGTGAATTAAGACCTCGTTGGAGAGAGGCGAAATCACCTTGAACGGGTGGACTGGAGTAGTTTGAGATCAAACGAACCAGGATAAAAATACCTTGTCATTTGCTTTAAGTTTCCAGTTTTACAATTCAACCCCCCCCTTCTTGTGTTTTTCACCCCTTCAATTGGCATCAGAGCGCCTGGTTCTGAGCTAAAACACTTAACCGTGTCAGTAAAAGATCCAGCATCAGAAAAACACTATGGCAGGAAACAACTCTCATTTCAGCAATGACAACAATGAGGATAGAGACAGATTCAGCGGCAAACCTCCAGTCTTTGATGGAGAAAACTTTGACTACTGGAAAGACAGAATTGAAAGCTTCTTTCTAGCACATGATGCTGATCTATGGGATATGGTGACAGATGGATACACGCACCCTGTTAATGCAACTGGTCAGAAGATTGATAGAAAATCAATGACTGATCAACAAAAGCGTGATTTCAAGAATCACCATAAGGCCAGAACCATCCTTCTCAGTGCTATCTCCTATACTGAGTATGAGAAGATCTCCAACAGAGACACAGCTAAGAACATCTTTGATTCTCTCAGAATGACGCATGAGGGCAACGTTCAAGTCAAGGAAACAAAGGCTCTGGCGCTCATTCAGAAGTATGAGGCGTTTAAAATGGAAGAATCTGAATCCATTGAAACTATGTTCTCTAGATTCCAGATTCTGGTAGCTGGTCTCAAAGTTCTGGACAAGGGGTACTCTACTGCTGACCATGTCAAGAAGATAATCAGAAGTTTACCCAAGCAGTGGAGGCCTATGGTTACTGCTCTGAAGCTGGCGAAAGATCTCAACAAAATCACTCTGGAGGAACTTATAAGCTCCCTCAGAAGTCATGAGATAGAGCTGGAAGCTGACGAGCCTCAGAAGCAAGGTAAGCCTATAGCTTTGAAATCTAACAGAAAATCTGAATCTAAAGTTTTGCAGGCAGTTGAAGAAACATCTGATGGATCCTCATCAGAAGAAGACGAGCTTTCTCTTCTCTCCAGAAGAGTAAATCAACTGTGGAAGCAAAGACAAAAGAAGTTCAGGAATCCCAGAAGATCTGATCATAACGAGTCTTCTTCCAGACACAGAAGGACAGATTCTTCCTCTGGATACAGAAGATCTGAAGGCTCCTCAGGTAGCAAGAAGCCAAATACAAAAGACATCATCTGCTACGAGTGCAATGAGCAAGGTCACTACAAGAGTGACTGTCCAAAGCTTCAGAGGGAAAAGCCAAAAAGGAAGTTTGGAAGAGAGAAGAAGAAAAGTCTCATGGCCACATGGGATGACTCTGACTCGTCTGAAGCTGACTCAGAATCAGATGATGAAAGGGCGAACCTAGCGCTTATGGCTAACATTCAAGATGACAGTGAAGCTTCTGACTCAGACTCAGAATCAGACACAGAAGAGGTATTCCCTAACTTCGCTGTTAATTTTACAAAGGCTGAACTTGCTGAAAGCCTAAATGAAATTCTGGAACGTTATCAGCAGATTAGAGCTAAATTCAGAGACCTGAAAAGGACTCTTGAATCTGACTCTAATAAGTCTGAGAGTCTCAGATTGGAAAACTCTGAGCTGAGAGATAAAATTTTAAAATTAGAAAACTCTTTACAAAACTCTCAGAAGGAACCAATTGCTGAAACTCCCAGCAACGCTGATGAGATCATCAAGGAGTATGATCATAGTTTCCAGAAGTTCCTTGCTAAAAGCATAGATAGAAGCAGAATGGCTTCAATGATCTATGGAGTTAGCGGAAACGGCAGGAAAGGAATAGGATACCTAGGTAAGGTTCCTACACCTAAAAATGTCATGGATTTAGTTATTAAACACACTCCTATAAATTCACACTTTGTGTATGGTCACACACATGACATCAAATATACTAGTAGTAATCACTTTGTGAAACCAAAATTCAATCAGAGTTTTGGTAAAACTAACAAAACAGGACCCAAGAAGATCTGGGTACCTAAGGATAAAATAATACATGTTGCAGATATCTTTAGCATCAAGTCAGAAACACCAGTCATGGTACCTGGACTCTGGCTGCTCACGTCACATGACGGGAAGAAGGCATATGTTCCAAAGCCTGGAACTTAAGCCTGGAGGCCACGTTGGCTTTGGAGGCAATCAGAGGGGAAAGATAATTGGCTCTGGAACTGTAGGTAACGGAAATCTTCCCTCTATTAATAATGTTCTGCTTGTTGATGGATTGATGCATAACTTGTTATCCATAAGTCAATTAAGTGATAACGGTTATGATATAATCTTTAATCAAAAATCATGTAAAGCTGTTAGTCAGAAAGATGGGACTATCCTATTTAATGGTAAGAGGAAAAACAACATTTACAAAATCAAACTTTCTGAACTTAAGAGTCAGAACGTAAAATGTCTTCTGTCTGTTAACAACGAGCAGTGGATCTGGCACAGAAGATTGGGGCATGTTAGTATGAGAAGAATATCTCAGATTAACAAACTCAATCTGGTCAGAGGACTTCCAAATTTGAAGTTCAATTCAGATGCTCTGTGTGAAGCATGTCAGAAAGGCAAATTTGCAAAACCATCTTTTAAATCCAAAAATGTTGTTTCTACCTCTAAGCCATTAGAACTTCTGCACATTGACTTATTTGGACCAGTTAAGACTGCTTCTGTCAGTGGCAAGAAGTATGGGTTAGTAATCGTAGATGACTATAGCAGATGGACATGGGTAAAGTTCTTAAGACACAAGGACGAGTCACACTCTGTGTTTGTTACCTTCTGTAACCAAGTTCAGAATGAAAAAGATCTTAGAATCGTTAAAGTCAGAAGTGATCATGGTGGAGAATTTGAAAATAAAGACTTTGAGTCATTCTTTAATGACAAAGGCATTCTGCATGATTTCTCTTGTCCTAGAACTCCCCAACAAAATGGAGTTGTAGAACGAAAGAACAGAACATTGCAAGAAATGGCCAGAACCATGATCAAGGAGACAAACGTTGCTAAGACTTTCTGGGCAGAGGCAATAAACACAGCGTGCTACATTCAGAATAGAATCTCAATAAGACCTATTCTGGAAAAGACTCCATATGAATTGTGGAAGAACAGAAAGCCCAACATTTCGTATTTTCATCCATTTGGATGTACTTGCTATATGTTAAATACTAAGAATTATTTGAACAAGTTTGATTCTAAGGCACAGAAGTGTATTATGTTAGGATACTCTGAACGCTCAAGAGGGTACAGAGTATACAATACAGAAACACAGATTGTGGAAGAATCAATCAGTGTTCGTTTTGATGACAAGCTTGACTCTGAAAAGTCAAAGCAGAATGAAAATCTTGCAGGTATAGAAATTGAATTTGCAGGTTCTGAAGACAAGTCATCAGAAGCTCTCAACACAGACATTCCTTCAACGTCTGAAAGAAGCAATGCTAGAACTCCTACAACTGCTGCTGATCAACCTCAGAAGAGAGTTCCCAGAAGCAGTTTGGATCACCCAGAAGAATCTATTCTAGGAAGAAAGGAAGATCCAATCAGAACAAGAGCAAGCCTCAGAAACTCTGAAGAAACTCTGATGGGACTTGTGTCTCTGATTGAACCTTCTTCTATTGATGAAGCACTTCTGGATAATGACTGGATTCTGGCAATGCAAGAAGAGCTGAATCAATTCACCAGAAACGACGTTTGGGATCTCGTTCCAAGACCAAAAGGATTCAACGTCATTGGAACAAGATGGGTGTTCAGAAACAAGCTCAATGAACAAGGTGAAGTCGTCAGAAACAAGGCACGACTGGTTGCACAAGGTTATAGTCAGCAAGAGGGGATAGACTATACAGAAACCTTTGCCCCAGTCGCCAGGTTAGAATCTATCAGACTTTTAATCTCATTTGCTGTTAATAGAGGCATCACTCTGTATCAGATGGATGTCAAAAGTGCATTCTTAAATGGTTATATAGAAGAAGAAGTGTATGTTCACCAACCCCCAGGTTTTGAAAATACCAAACATCCAGAACATGTTTTCAAACTGAAAAAGTCACTGTATGGTCTGAAACAAGCTCCCAGAGCTTGGTATGAAAGGCTAAGTAACTTTCTGCTTGAAAATGAGTTCACCAGAGGGAAAGTGGACACCACTCTATTCTGTAAAACAGTTAAGAGTGACATTTTAGTCTGTCAGTTTTATGTTGATGATATAATCTTTGGTTCTACTAATCCTTCTCTTGGAAGAAAATTTGCTAAGTGTATGCAGGCAGAATTTGAGATGAGCCTCATGGGGGAACTGAAGTTCTTTCTAGGAATTCAGATCAATCAAACTCCAGAGGGAACTTACATTCATCAGAGCAAATACATCAGAGATCTTCTGAAGAAATTTGACCTCTCAGAATGTAAGCCATCAAAGATTCCAATGCATCCCACGTGCATTCTGGAAAGAGAAGAGGTAAGCAAAAGCGTAGAACAGAAAGTCTACAGAGGTATGATTGGTTCTCTCCTTTATCTGACTGCTTCAAGACCTGATATTTTATTCAGCGTATGTATTTGTGCTAGATTCCAATCAGATCCTAGAGAATCTCACTTAACAGCTGTTAAGCGAATTTTCAAGTATCTGAAAGGTACTACTAATCTGGGTTTGTTTTATAGAAAATCTAGTGATTACAGTTTAGTAGGCTATTGCGATGCTGATTTTGCTGGAGACAGAGTGGAACGAAAAAGTACTTCTGGAAGCTGCCAGTTTCTGGGAGAAAATCTGATCTCGTGGTCCAGCAAAAGGCAATCAACTATTGCTCTGTCAACAGCAGAAGCTGAGTACATAGCAGCAGCTGGTTGCAGCACACAGATGCTCTGGATGAAAAGTCAGCTTGAAGACTTCCAGATCTTTGAGAGTAACATTCCTATTCTTTGTGATAATACTTCTGCTATTTGCTTAAGTAAGAATCCTATTTTACATTCTAGAGCTAAGCATATAGAAATAAAACATCATTTCATTAGGGACTATATTCAGAAAGGCATTTTAAACTTGAAATTTATAGATACAGACCATCAATGGGCTGATATCTTTACTAAACCCCTTTCAGAAGATAGGTTTAATTTCATTCTGAAACATCTCAGCATGAAAGTATGTCCAGAATGAAAATGCTTTAATTCCATATGTTTATCTTTCAGAATGTAATTATATTACTGTGAACTTCTGATCAATCTTTGTTTCAGAAAGTTAGAACATGCAGATTGTATCAGAGGCAAGTCTAAAGATCTGAGAGTCTAATCTCAAATACAGACGTGCTGATCACTACATCAAACAAGTGTCATCCAATCATCAGCAAATCCCTGAAGCAGAACGCGTGCACGTTTCTGAGAAAGGAAAACGCTGATTGGGTGCATTGAGACACATGTCTGGTAACCGTTTTTAAGTATCTTTCTCAAATCCCCCAATATCAGCAAGCATTAAATGCAAAAGTAATCACGCTTGTTAATTGCAATCATTATTTTTTTTCTCTCTTAAAAACGTTTTATTTTTCAAAATAATTTTTGAAAATCCTATTTAAGCACATTACTCTTCATTCTTAACCTTTACGCTTACTCATAATCTCTTAAGAATTTTTCTGCATATCTCCTTCAAAAAAACCCTAGCTTTTCTCAAATCACTCTCAAGCTTTTTGTGTGAGAACAATGGCATCCTCCAGCATTTCTGCAGGAAATCAGAAGAAGGAAACCTCTGAGCAATATCAAGCGCCTACCAGAACTCTTCTCACACCAGTAAAGAATCTTGAGGTTCTCTCTGAGTTAATAGTGGATTTCGAAAGTTTGAAGGAAAATGGATTTGACCTAACTGCTGAAGTCAAAACTCAAAGGTGGGAGAGGTACTTTGATAGATTGGTTGGACCAACCTTCCCAGAGCTTGTCAAAGAATTTTGGATTCATGCCAAGATTGATAAGCATCTAGTCGTCTCTTCTGTTATGGGAAAGAAGATAATAATTTCTGAAGACCTCATTGCTAGGTTAATTGGTCAGAGTGGTGGCGGAGTCCGTTGTGTGGACATGGCTGATAGGTGTCCTGATATTGGTGTGGTAGCAAACTGCATTTTCACTCTTGGTCTTCCCAGCAGCAAAATCAAGGATCTGAAGGATCACTTCAGAGTGTGGGCCAAGATTGTTCTAGGCTGTTTCAATCACAGGAAGCCAACAAGCTCTCCTGACTATATAAACGTGGATCAGCAATTTCTGATCTACTTTATTGATCAGAGGGTGAAGATCAATTTGGCACACTTCCTGTTCAATCATCTGAAGACAAGTGTGAAAGAGACTAGAGAAGAAGAAAGGACCAAAAGAGACTGGATACCATTTGGGAGGCTCATATCAGATATTCTGACAGAGAATAAGCTGATAGATTATCTGAGCGAAGCTAAAGTACTGGGCAACTTTGAACCAACTGTTGGAAAAGCGCTGAATGCTAAGAATCTCAAAAAGATGAAGCTGATAGACAATATCAGGAAGGAACCCAGAGCTTCTTCAACTGCTGACATCTCCAGAAGAAGAGTGCCTCTGAGTGATTTCCCAAGATTTTCTGAGATGGAATCCCACCCTGATATGGTTGCCAAGTATCCAGATTCTTTCAAGGAAGAAGTTGCAGGTTCGAAGCTGAAGATCAAAGATCTGAGTCAAGTTCAACCTGAAATGACTCAGAAGAAGTCAAAGAAGAGGAAAGCAGAAGGATCATCTCACCAGACTCCAAAGAAACGAGGTAATCCATCTACTGCTCCTATTTCAATTTCAACTACTATTCCAACATCTGTTGCTCCACCCCAAACCTCTCACAGAATTTCCATTCCAATCCCCACTATTGATGAGAACATACCAGAAGACCCTTCTGAGTCCTTACAACTCAGAAGAACCAGAATTAAAATTCCTCTCAAAATTACCAAACAACAACCAACTGTTTCAACAACACCAGCACTTGATAGAGTGCTAGCTGATATTGAGCGTGAACATACTCCTGTTCAACCTCACTCTGAACCACCAAATATTCCTCCTCCTCAACCTGAACCAGAAATTCAACCACAACCAGAACCAGAACAAGAACCAGAACCACAATCACAACAACCTATCACAGAAGAACCTCTGATTCCTGAGCAATCAGAAGTTCCACCTCCTCAACCAGAAAATAATCCTCCCTCACCTCAAACAGAGTTTCATCGCTATGAAACCCCATCTCCTCATCATTCTGATCCCCACTCACCTCAACCTTCACCGCTGGCAATACAGTTGCCATGTGGAACCACCATTGTCAGACCCCAGTTACCATCATCAGAGGAATCAACACCTCCAAAAACTCCAACCACTCCAATAGACATATCCTCTGACTCTGATAACCATCCACCAAAACAGACAGCACCTCAGCACACCTCTGAAAGCCAATCCTCTGAAAACCCCAGCAAAACATTCATTGACTTAACAAGTCTTGAACGTCTTGCTGATTTAAGACACAAATTGGCCATTCCCAAACCAAAGCAATTAGATGTTGGCTCTGGTATTTTGGACTTTGAAACAGGTATGCTGCAGTGGATTGCTTCTTTGAAGCAAGTCTGTCCCGGGATGATCGACCCAGCTGCTTCTGATCAGCTCTGGTCACAGTTCAGAGTATGGGTTCGTTCTGAAGCACTCAAGCTGCAGGATGTCAACTATGAGCAGGCTCAACAGAACTTTAGCAAGCTGCTGAAGGAAGTTGAGAGTCAGCTGCCTCAAGAAGTTGTGCTCCCTCTGGACTCTGAATCGTGGTCTGAGAAAGAGCAAGCTGCACAGGTGGAACCAGCAGAAGAAGACAAGACTCTTCAGGAAGAGAATCCAGCAGAAGATGTAGCTGAAAGTTCTGAGAAGCTTCCTCCTGCTGAAAGTTCTCAAGCTGCCTTGGACAGGCAGGCTCTGGAAGAATTAAGGCTGAATGACTTGCGTCTACAGCAGCGGATGGATGAGAATAATCAGAAGATGGAAGCTAGAATGAATGTCCAGGACAGCAAGATTGATTCTGTTGTCACCTTGGTTCAGAAGCAGAATGCAACTTCTGAAAAGATTCAAGCAATGCTGGAAAGCCTGTTCTCACGCATGCCCCCACAACCTTGAAATCTTTTTCATGCATGACATTCTCTATATTTTCCTTATTTTCTGATGTACTTTTTGACTATGTTTTGTCTATGGTTTGTAATGCTATTTTACTCTGATTCTGAACTATCTTTAATATTATTAGTTTTTCTGATCTAAATCATTTTAGCACATCACCAGCACTTTTTGATTGCTGACAAAAAGGGGGAGAACAAGAATGATATTTAAAATCAATAACGGATAACTAGACAGAAACTCTCAAACATTCTAACTCTCTATTACTTGAAATGTTTTTCTGTTTTGTCTTTAAGTCTACAGGCACAAGGAAGCTCTTGAACACAATGAAGACTAGAAGCTCATGTTGCTCTGATCAAATATGAAGTTCTGATATATGAAGCTCTGATCGACCTAACACTCTGATCTGAAGCAAAGCTCTGACAGGAAAAGCTCTGAAGCTCTGCTCTCTGATAAGTCAAAGACTTACAATCTGATGCTCAAAGACAGAAAAAGATCTGACTCTGAAGAACACGCATATCAAAGGGAAGTAACAAACTCAGGGGGAGTATTTCTTAACTCTGACTTCTCCGTACTTCTTATTCTGATACATAGATCTGATAACCTTTTCACGTTATTTTTCATTTAAAATATCTAGTTTTTGTCATCATCAAAAAGGGGGAGATTGTTAGAACAATGTTTGAATCTAGTACCCTATAATTAAGTTTTGATGATAACAAAGTGAAAAGATATAGTAGTTAAATATTTCATGATTGAATTATATGCTACTTAAAATTACTATGCTCTGACTTGCAGATATGCTGATTAAAATAAGCAAGATCACGTTTTCAGCATCAGAATATGAGTTTGCACACCAGCATCAGAAGTTGCTGAATCAGAACGTCAAGATCAGAAGATCAACGCTTGCACATGCTGAAGCTTGATGAACAGAACTGCGCGTAAAATACTCTGATACAGAATCAAATCAGTTCATCAGCAGCAAAGCAGAATCAGAATGAGCCAAGCCAGATCGTGCATTGAAGAAGCAACGGTACTGTGCATTGAAAGCTAATCAATACCAACGGCATCATTCTAGACAAGATCTGCTCAGAAAGGAAAGCTTGTTAATAGCATTGAATCAAGAATATTTGCTTCAACGTTCATCTTCTCAAGTGCTATATAAACCAAGCTTTGAAGATTATAATGGCTAATGCTTCCAAACTCTCTACACGTACAAAGCTGATCAATAATCTTCACTCTACAAGTTTTGCTAAACCACCAAACTCTGATACTCTATTAGCGTTTAGCAACTTAGTATTCTAAGCTTCATTTGTGTAAACATCACAGTTGTGATATAGTTTTCGTAGAAACATTCACACACATTTGATTATTCCTTTGTAAGAAAGTATTGCCTTGACAAACCGGATTGTGGTTTGAATCAAGAAGGTTTTAGCAGTTGCTAAAGCAGATTTGTATTCAGTTGAATATAGTGAATTAAGACCTCGTTGGAGAGAGGCGAAATCACCTTGAACGGGTGGACTGGAGTAGTTTGAGATCAAACGAACCAGGATAAAAATACCTTGTCATTTGCTTTAAGTTTCCAGTTTTACAATTCAACCCCCCCCTTCTTGTGTTTTTCACCCCTTCACTTCGATCATACTAGAGTTCGATCCAATATCCCACACTCCATTGTATGGTAGCCTTGTCATTATGGAAGGTAAATTGTTGTTGAGATTTTGTTACTCCAATGGATGGTAGCTATGTCCTTATGGAAGGTAGTTCATTGTTGATATTTTGTTACTCTAATGGATGGTAGCCTTGTCATTACGGAAGGTAATTCGTTGTTGATATTTTGTTACTCCATTGGATGGTAGCCTTGTCATTATAGAAGGTAAATCGTTGTTGACATTTTGTTACTCCAGTGGATGGTAACGATGTCCTTAAGGAAGGTAGTTCGTTGTTGAGATTTTTTTACACCATTGGATGGTAGCCTTGCCATTACGGAAGGTAGTTCATTAGTGGGATTTTGTTACTCTAATGGATGGTAGCCTTATCATTACGGAAGCTAGTTCGTTGTTGAGATTTGGTTACTCCATTGGATGGTAGCCTTGTCTTTACGGAAGGTAGTTCGTTAGTAGGAATTTGTTACTCTAATGGATGGTAGCCTTGTTATTACGGAAGCTAGTTCGTTGTTGAGATTTTGTTACTCCATTGGATGGTAGCCTTGTCATTATGGAAGGTAAATCGTTTTTGACATTTTGTTACTCCAATGGATGGTAGCGGTGTCCTTAAGTAAGGTAGTTCGTTGTTGTGATTTTGTTACTCTAATGAACGGTAGCCTTGTCATTATGGAAGGTAGTTCATTGTTGGGATTTTGTTACTCAAATGGATGGTAGCCTTGTCATTATGGAAGGTAGTTCATTGTTGATATTTTGTTACTACAATGGATGGTTGCCTTGTCATTATGGAACGTAGTTCGTTGTTGGTATTTTGTTACTCAAATGGATGGTAACCTTGTCATTACGGAATCTAGTTCAGTGTTGAGATTTTGTTACTCTAATGGACGGTAGCCTTGTCATTATGGAAGGTAGTTCGTTGTTGGGATTTTGTTACTCAAATGGATGGTAGCCTTGTCATTACGGAAGGTAGTTCGCTGTTGAGATTTTGTTACTCTAACGGATGGTAGCCTTGTCATTATGGAACGTAGTTTGTTGTTGGGATTTTGTTACTCAAATGGATTATAGCCTTATCATTACGGAATCTAGTTCGTTGTTGAGATTTTTTAACTCTAATGGATAGTAGCCTTGTCATTATGGAAGGTAGTTTGTTGTTGGGATTTTGTTACTCAAATGGATGGTAGCCTTGTCATTATACAAGGTAGTTCGTTGTTGATATTTTCATACTCTAATGGATGGTAACCTTGTCATTAAGGAAGGTAGTTCGCTGTTGATAATTTGTTACTCCATTGGATAGTAGACTTTTTATTATGGAAGGTAGTTCGTTGTTGTGATTTTGTTACTCCAATGGATGGTAGCCTTGTCATTATGGAATGTAGTTTATTGTTGAGATTTGGTTACTCTAATGGATGGTAGCCTTGTCATTACGGAATGTAGTTTATTGTTGAGTTTTTGTTACTCTAATATATGGTAGCCTTGTCATTATGGAACGTAGTTCATTGTTGGGATTTTGTTAATTAAATGGATGGTAGCCTTGTCATTACAGAATCTAGTTCGTTGTTGAGATTTTGTTACTCTAATGGATGGTAGCCTTGTCATTATGGAAGGTAGTTCGTTGTTGGGATTTTGTTACTCAAATGGATGGTAGCCTTGTCATTATGGAAGGTTGTTCTTTGTTGGGATTTTGTTACTCTTATTGATGGTAGCCTTGTTATTATGGAAGCTAATTCATTGTTGGGATTTTGTTATTATAATGGATGTTAGCGTTGTCATTATGGAAGTTTGTTCGTTGTTGAGATTTTGTTACTCCAATGGATGGTAACCTTGTCATTATGGAAGGTAGTTCATTGTTGAGATTTTGTTAGTTCAATGGATGGTAGCCTTATCAACATGGAAGATAGTTCGTTGTTGAGATTTTTTTACTCCAATGGATGGTATCCTTGTCATTATGGAAGGTAGTTCGTTGTTGATATTTTTTTACTTTAATGGATGGTAGCCTTGTCATTACAGAAGCTAGTTAGTTGTTGAGATTTTGTTACTCCATTGAATGGTAGCCTTGTCATTATGGAAGGTAAATCGTTGTTGACATTTTATTACTCCAATGGATGGTAGCGATGTCCTTAAGGAAGGTAGTTTGTTGTTGAGATTTTGTTACTCCATTGGATGGTAGACTTGTCATTACGGAAGGTAGTTCGTTAGTAGGATTTTGTTAGTCTAATGGATGGTAGCTTTAACATTATGAAAGCTAGTTCGTTGTTGAGATTTTGTTACTCCATTGGATGGTAGCCTTGTAATTACGGAAGGTAGTTCATTAGTGGGATTTTGTTTCTCTAATGGATGGTAGCCTTGTTATTATGGAAGCTAGTTCGTTGTTGAGATTTTGTTACTCCATTGGATGGTAGCCTTGTCATTATGGAAGGTAAATTGTTGTTGACATTTTGTTACTCCAATGGATGGTAGCGGTGTCCTTAAGGTAGGTAGTTTGTTGTTGAGTTTTTGTTACTCTAATGGACGGTAGCCTTGTCATTATGGAAGGTAGTTCGTTGTTGGGATTTTGTTACTCAAATGGATGGTAGCCTTGTCATTACGGAAGCTAGTTCGTTGTTGAGATTTTGTTACTCTAATGGATGGTAGCCTTGTCATTATGGAACGTAATTCGTTGTTGGGATTTTGTTACTCAAATGGATGGTAGCCTTGTCATTACGGAATCTAGTTCAGTGTTGAGATTTTGTTACTCTAATGGATGGTAGCCTTGTCATTATGGAAGGTAGTTCGTTGTTGGAATTTTGTTACTCAAATGGATGGTAGCCTTGTCATTATGGAAGGTAGTTCGTTGTTGGGATTTTGTTACTCTTATGGATGGTAGCCTTGTCATTATGGAAGCTAATTCGTTGTTGGGATTTTGTTATTTTATGGATGGTAGCCTTGTCATTATGAAAGTTTGTTCGTTGTTGAGATTTTGTTACTCCAATGGATGGTAAGCTTGTCATTATGGAAGGTAGTTCATTGTTTAGATTTTGTTAGTTCAATGGATGGTAGCCTTGTCAATATGGAAGGTAGTTCGTTGTTGAGATTTTTTTACTCTAATGGATAGTAGCCTTGTCATTATGGAAGGTAGTTCGTTGTTGATATTTTGTTACTTTAATGGATGGTAGACTTGTCATTACGGAAGATAGTTAGTTGTTGAGATTTTGTTACTCCATTGAATGGTAGCCTTGTCATTATGGAAGGTAAATCGTTGTTGACATTTTGTTACTCCAATGGATGGTAGCGATGTCCTTAAGGAAAGTAGTTCGTTGTTGAGATTTTGTTACTCCATTGGATGGTAGCCTTGTTATTACGGACGGTAGTTCGTTAGTAGGATTTTGTTACTCTAATGGATGGTAGCCATGTTATTACGGAAGCTAGTTCGTTGTTGAGATTTTGTTACTCTATTAGATGGTAGCCTTGTCATTATGGAAGGTAAATCGTTGTTGACATTTTGTTACTCCAATGGATGGTAGCGGTGTACTTAAGTAAGGTAGTTCGTTGTTGAGATTTTGTTACTCTAATGGACGGTAGCCTTGTCATTATGGAAGGTAGTTTGTTGTTGGGATTTTGTTACTCAAATGGATGGTAGCCTTGTCAATATGGAAGGTAGTTCGTTGTTGAGATTTTGTTACTGCAATGGATGGTAGCCTTGTCATTATGGAACGTAGTTCGTTGTTGGGATTTTGTTACTCAAATGGATGGTAGCCTTGTCATTACGGAATCTAGTTCGTTGTTGAGATTTTGTTACTCTAATGGATGGTAGCCTTGTCATTATGGAAGGTAGTTCATTTTTGGGATTTTGTTACTCAAATGGATGGTAGCCTTGTCATTATGGAAGGTAGTTCGTTGTTGGGATTTTGTTACTCAAATGGATGGTAGCCTTGTCATTACGGAAGCTAGTTCGTTGTTGAGATTTTGTTACTCTAATGGATGGTAGCCTTGTCATTATGGAACGTAGTTCGTTGTTTGGATTTTGTTACTCAAATGGATGGTAGCCTTGTCATTACGGAATCTAGTTCGTTGTTTAGATTTTTTAACTCTAATGGATGGTAGCCTTGTCATTATGGAAGGTAGTTCATTGTTGGGATTTTGTTACTCCAATGGATGGTAGCCTTGTCATTATGGAATGTAGTTTGTTGTTGAGATTTGGTTACTCTAATGGATGGTAGCCTTGTCATTATGGAAGGTAGTTCATTGTTGAGTTTTTGTTACTGTAATATATGGTAGCCTTGTCATTATTGAAGGTAGTTCATTGTTGGGATTTTGTTAATCTTATAGATGGTAGCCTTATCATTATGGAAGATAATTCGTTGTTGGGATTTTGTTATTTTAATGGATGGTAGCCTTGTCATTATGGAAGTTTGTTCGTTGTTGAGAATTTGTTACTCCAATGGATGGTAACCTTGTCATTATGGACGGTATTTCATTGTCGAGATTTGGTTAGTTCAATGGATGGTAGCCTTGTCCATATGGAAGGTAGTTCATTGTTGAGATTTTGTTACTCCAATGGATGGTAGCCTTGTCTTTATGGAAGGTAGTTCGTTGTAGATATTTTGTTACTTTAATGGATGGTAGCCTTGTAATTATGGAAGGTAGTTCATTGTTGAGATTTCGTTACTCCATTCTATGGTAGCCTTGTCATTATGGAAGGTAAATTGTTGTTGAGATTTTGTTACTCCAATGGATGGTAGCTATGTCCTTATGGAAGGTAGTTCATTGTTGATATTTTGTTACTCCATTGGATGGTAGCCTTGTCATTATGGAAGGTAAATCGTTGTTGACATTTTGTTACTCCAGTGGATGGTAGCGATGTCCTTAAGGAAGGTAGTTCGTTGTTGAGATTTTTTTACTCCATTGGATGGTAGCCTTGCCATTACATAAGGTAGTTCATTAGTGGGATTTTGTTACTCTAATGGATGGTAGCCTTATCATTACGGAAGCTAGTTCGTTGTTGAGATTTGGTTACGCCATTGGATGGTAGCCTTGTCATTATGGAAGGTAGTTCGTTAGTGGGATTTTGTTACTCTAATGGATGGTAGCCTTGTTATTACGGAAGCTAGTTCATTGTTGAGATTTTGTTACTCCATTGGATGGTGGCCTTGTCATTATGGAAGGTAAATCGTTGTTGACATTTTGTTACTCCAATGGATGGTAGCGGTGTCCTTAAGTAAGGTAGTTCGTTGTTGAGATTTTGTTACTCTAATGGATGGTAGCCTTGTCGTTATGGAAGGTAGTTCGTTGTTGGAATTTTGTTACTCAAATGGATGGTAGCCTTGTCATTATGGAAGGTAGTTCGTTGTTGGGATTTTGTTACTCTTATGGATGGTAGCCTTGTCATTATGGAAGCTAATTCGTTGTTGGGATTTTGTTATTTTAATGGATGGTAGCTTTGTCATTATGAAAGTTTGTTCGTTGTTGAGATTTTGTTACTCCAATGGATGGTAACCTTGTCATTATGGAAGGTAGTTCATTGTTTAGATTTTGTTAGTTCAATGGATGGTAGCCTTGTCAATATGGAAGGTAGTTCGTTGTTGAGATTTTGTTACTCCAATGGATAGTAGCCTTGTCATTATGGAAGGTAGTTCGTTGTTGATATTTTGTTACTTTAATGGATGGTTGCCTTGTCATTACGGAAGCTAGTTAGTTGTTGAGATTTTGTTAATCCATTGAATGGTAGCCTTGTCATTATGGAAAGTAAATCGTTGTTGACATTTTGTTACTCCAATGGATGGTAGCGATGTCCTTAAGGAAAGTAGTTCGTTGTTGAGATTTTGTTACTCCATTGGATGGTAGCCTTGTCATTACGGAAGGTAGTTCGTTAGTAGGATTTTCTTAATCTAATGAATGGTAGCCATGTTATTACGGAAGCTAGTTCGTTGTTGAGATTTTGTTACTCTATTGGATGGTGGCCTTGTCATTATGGAAGGTAAATCGTTGTTGACATTTTGTTACTCCAATGGATGGTAGCGGTGTACTTAAGTAAGGTAGTTCGTTGTTCAGATTTTGTTACTCTAATGGACGGTAGCCTTGTCATTATGGAAGGTAGTTCGTTGTTGGGATTTTGTTACTCAAATGGATGGTAGCCTTGTCATTATGGAAGGTAGTTCGTTGTTGAGATTTTGTTACTGCAATGGATGGTAGCCTTGTCATTATGGAACGTAGTTCGTTGTAGGGATTTTGTTACTCAAATGGATGGTAGCCTTGTCATTACGGAATCTAGTTTGTTGTTGAGATTTTGTTACTCTAATGGATGGTAGCCTTGTCATTATGGAAGGTAGTTTGTTGTTGGGATTTTGTTACTCAAATGGATGGTAGCCTTGTTATTATGGAAGGTAGTTTGTTGTTGGGATTTTGTTACTCAAATGGATGGTAGCCTTGTCAATATGGAAGGTAGTTCGTTGTTGAGATTTTGTTACTGCAATGGATGGTAACCTTGTCATTATGGAACGTAGTTCGTTGTTGGGATTTTGTTACTCAAATGGATGGTAGCCTTGTCATTACGGAATCTAGTTCGTTGTTGAGATTTTGTTACTCTAATGGATGGTAGCCTTGTCATTATGGAAGGTAGTTCATTTTTGGGATTTTGTTACTCAAATGGATGGTAGCCTTGTCATTATGGAAGGTAGTTCGTTGTTGGGATTTTGTTACTCAAATGGATGGTAGCCTTGTCATTACGGAAGCTAGTTCGTTGTTGAGATTTTGTTTCTCTAATGGATGGTAGCCTTGTCATTATGGAACGTAGTTCGTTGTTTGGATTTTGTTACTCAAATGGATGGTAGCCTTGTCATTACGGTATCTAGTTCGTTGTTTAGATTTTTTAACTCTAATGGATGGTAGCCTTGTCATTATGGAAGGTAGTTCATTGTTGGGATTTTGTTACTCCAATGGATGGTAGCCTTGTCATTATGGAATGTAGTTTGTTGTTGAGATTTGGTTACTCTAATGGATGGTAGCCTTGTCATTATGGAAGGTAGTTCATTGTTGAGTTTTTGTTACTGTAATATATGGTAGCCTTGTCATTATGGAAGGTAGTTCGTATTTGGGATTTTGTTACTCTAATGGATGGTAGCCTTGTCAATATGGAAGGTAGTTCATTGTTGGGATTTTGTTACTCTTATAGATGGTAGCCTTATCATTATGGAAGATAATTCGTTGTTGGGATTTTGTTATTTTAATGGATGGTAGCCTTGTCATTATGGAAGTTTGTTCGTTGTTGAGAATTTGTTACTCCAATGGATGGTAACCTTGTCATTATGGACGGTATTTCATTGTCGAGATTTGGTTAGTTCAATGGATGGTAGCCTTGTCCATATGGAAGGTAGTCCATTGTTGAGATTTTGTTACTCCAATGGATGGTAGCCTTGTCATTATGGAAGGTAGTTCGTTGTAGATATTTTGTTACTTTAATGGATGGTAGCCTTGTAATTATGGAAGGTAGTTCATTGTTGAGATTTCGTTACTCCATTCTATGGTAGCCTTGTCATTAGGGAAGGTAAATTGTTGTTGAGATTTTGTTACTCCAATGGATGGTAGCTATGTCCTTATGGAAGGTAGTTCATTGTTGATATTTTGTTACTCCATTGGATGGTAGCCTTGTCATTATGGAAGGTAAATCGTTGTTGACATTTTGTTACTCCAGTGGATGGTAGCGATGTCCTTAAGGAAGGTAGTTCGTTGTTGAGATTTTTTTACTCCATTGGATGGTAGCCTTGCCATTACATAAGGTAGTTCATTAGTGGGATTTTGTTACTCTAATGGATGGTAGCCTTATCATTACGGAAGCTAGTTCGTTGTTGAGATTTGGTTACGCCATTGGATGGTAGCCTTGTCATTATGGAAGGTAGTTCGTTAGTGGGATTTTGTTACTCTAATGGATGGTAGCCTTGTTATTACGGAAGCTAGTTCATTGTTGAGATTTTGTTACTCCATTGGATGGTGGCCTTGTCATTATGGAAGGTAAATCGTTGTTGACATTTTGTTACTCCAATGGATGGTAGCGGTGTCCTTAAGTAAGGTAGTTCGTTGTTGAGATTTTGTTACTCTAATGGATGGTAGCCTTGTCGTTATGGAAGGTAGTTCGTTGTTGGAATTTTGTTACTCAAATGGATGGTAGCCTTGTCATTATGGAAGGTAGTTCGTTGTTGGGATTTTGTTACTCTTATGGATGGTAGCCTTGTCATTATGGAAGCTAATTCGTTGTTGGGATTTTGTTATTTTAATGGATGGTAGCTTTGTCATTATGAAAGTTTGTTCGTTGTTGAGATTTTGTTACTCCAATGGATGGTAACCTTGTCATTATGGAAGGTAGTTCATTGTTTAGATTTTGTTAGTTCAATGGATGGTAGCCTTGTCAATATGGAAGGTAGTTCGTTGTTGAGATTTTGTTACTCCAATGGATAGTAGCCTTGTCATTATGGAAGGTAGTTCGTTGTTGATATTTTGTTACTTTAATGGATGGTTGCCTTGTCATTACGGAAGCTAGTTAGTTGTTGAGATTTTGTTAATCCATTGAATGGTAGCCTTGTCATTATGGAAGGTAAATCGTTGTTGACATTTTGTTACTCCAATGGATGGTAGCGATGTCCTTAAGGAAAGTAGTTCGTTGTTGAGATTTTGTTACTCCATTGGATGGTAGCCTTGTCATTACGGAAGGTAGTTCGTTAGTAGGATTTTCTTAATCTAATGGATGGTAGCCATGTTATTACGGAAGCTAGTTCGTTGTTGAGATTTTGTTACTCTATTGGATGGTAGCCTTGTCATTATGGAAGGTAAATCGTTGTTGACATTTTGTTACTCCAATGGATGGTAGCGGTGTACTTAAGTAAGGTAGTTCGTTGTTCAGATTTTGTTACTCTAATGGACGGTAGCCTTGTCATTATGGAAGGTAGTTCGTTGTTGGGATTTTGTTACTCAAATGGATGGTAGCCTTGTCATTATGGAAGGTAGTTCGTTGTTGAGATTTTGTTACTGCAATGGATGGTAGCCTTGTCATTATGGAACGTAGTTCGTTGTAGGGATTTTGTTACTCAAATGGATGGTAGCCTTGTCATTACGGAATCTAGTTCGTTGTTGAGATTTTGTTACTCTAATGGATGGTAGCCTTGTCATTATGGAAGGTAGTTTGTTGTTGGGATTTTGTTACTCAAATGGATGGTAGCCTTGTCATTATGGAAGGTAGTTCGTTGTTGGGATTTTGTTACTCAAATGGATGGTAGCCTTGTCATTACGGAAGCTAGTTCGTTGTTGAGATTTTGTTACTCTAATGGATGGTAGCCTTGTCATTATGGAACGTAGTTCGTTGTTTGGATTTTGTTACTCAAATGGATGGTAGCCTTGTCATTAAGGAATCGAGTTCGTTGTTGAGATTTTTTAACTCTAATGGATGGTAGCCTTGTCATTATGGAAGGTAGTTCGTTGTTGGGATTTTGTTACTCCAATGGATGGTAGCCTTGTCATTATGGAATGTAGTTTGTTGTTGAGATTTGGTTACTCTAATGGATGGTAGCCTTGTCATTATGGAAGGTAGTTCATTGTTGAGTTTTTGTTACTGTAATATATGGTAGCCTTGTCATTAAGGAAGGTAGTTCGTTGTTGGGATTTTGTTACTCTAATGGATGCTAGCCTTGTCAATATGGAAGGTAGTTCATTGTTGGGATTTTGTTACTCTTATAGATGGTAGCCTTGTCATTATGGAAGCTAATTCGTTGTTGGGATTTTGTTATTTCAATGGATGGTAGCCTTGTCATTATGGAAGTTTGTTCGTTGTTGAGATTTTGTTACTCCAATGGATGGTAACCTTGTCATTATGGACGGTATTTCATTGTCGAGATTTGGTTAGTTCAATGGATGGTAGCCTTGTCCATATGGAAGGTAGTTCATTGTTGAGATTTTGTTACTCCAATGGATGGTAGCCTTGTCATTATGGAAGGTAGTTCGTTGTAGATATTTTGTTACTTTAATGGATGGTAGCCTTGTAATTATGGAAGGTAGTTCATTGTTGAGATTTCGTTACTCCATTCTATGGTAGCCTTGTCATTATGGAAGGTAAATTGTTGTTGAGATTTTGTTACTCCAATGGATGGTAGCTATGTCCTTATGGAAGGTAGTTCATTGTTGATATTTTGTTACTCCATTGGATGGTAGCCTTGTCATTATGGAAGGTAAATCGTTGTTGACATTTTGTTACTCCAGTGGATGGTAGCGATGTCCTTAAGGAAGGTAGTTCGTTGTTGAGATTTTTTTACTCCATTGGATGGTAGCCTTGCCATTACATAAGGTAGTTCATTAGTGGGATTTTGTTACTCTAATGGATGGTAGCCTTATCATTACGGAAGCTAGTTCGTTGTTGAGATTTGGTTACGCCATTGGATGGTAGCCTTGTCATTATGGAAGGTAGTTCGTTAGTGGGATTTTGTTACTCTAATGGATGGTAGCCTTGTTATTACGGAAGCTAGTTCATTGTTGAGATTTTGTTACTCCATTGGATGGTGGCCTTGTCATTATGGAAGGTAAATCGTTGTTGACATTTTGTTACTCCAATGGATGGTAGCGGTGTCCTTAAGTAAGGTAGTTCGTTGTTGAGATTTTGTTACTCTAATGGATGGTAGCCTTGTCGTTATGGAAGGTAGTTCGTTGTTGGAATTTTGTTACTCAAATGGATGGTAGCCTTGTCATTATGGAAGGTAGTTCGTTGTTGGGATTTTGTTACTCTTATGGATGGTAGCCTTGTCATTATGGAAGCTAATTCGTTGTTGGGATTTTGTTATTTTAATGGATGGTAGCTTTGTCATTATGAAAGTTTGTTTGTTGTTGAGATTTTGTTACTCCAATGGATGGTAACCTTGTCATTATGGAAGGTAGTTCATTGTTTAGATTTTGTTAGTTCAATGGATGGTAGCCTTGTCAATATGGAAGGTAGTTCGTTGTTGAGATTTTGTTACTCCAATGGATAGTAGCCTTGTCATTATGGAAGGTAGTTCGTTGTTGATATTTTGTTACTTTAATGGATGGTTGCCTTGTCATTACGGAAGCTAGTTAGTTGTTGAGATTTTGTTAATCCATTGAATGGTAGCCTTGTCATTATGGAAGGTAAATCGTTGTTGACATTTTGTTACTCCAATGGATGGTAGCGATGTCCTTAAGGAAAGTAGTTCGTTGTTGAGATTTTGTTACTCCATTGGATGGTAGCCTTGTCATTACGGAAGGTAGTTCGTTAGTAGGATTTTCTTAATCTAATGGATGGTAGCCATGTTATTACGGAAGCTAGTTCGTTGTTGAGATTTTGTTACTCTATTGGATGGTAGCCTTGTCATTATGGAAGGTAAATCGTTGTTGACATTTTGTTACTCCAATGGATGGTAGCGGTGTACTTAAGTAAGGTAGTTCGTTGTTCAGATTTTGTTACTCTAATGGACGGTAGCCTTGTCATTATGGAAGGTAGTTCGTTGTTGGGATTTTGTTACTCAAATGGATGGTAGCCTTGTCATTATGGAAGGTAGTTCGTTGTTGAGATTTTGTTACTGCAATGGATGGTAGCCTTGTCATTATGGAACGTAGTTCGTTGTAGGGATTTTGTTACTCAAATGGATGGTAGCCTTGTCATTACGGAATCTAGTTTGTTGTTGAGATTTTGTTACTCTAATGGATGGTAGCCTTGTCATTATGGAAGGTAGTTTGTTGTTGGGATTTTGTTACTCAAATGGATGGTAGCCTTGTCATTATGGAAGGTAGTTCGTTGTTGGGATTTTGTTACTCAAATGGATGGTAGCCTTGTCATTACGGAAGCTAGTTCGTTGTTGAGATTTTGTTATTCTAATGGATGGTAGCCTTGTCATTATGGAACGTAGTTCGTTGTTTGGATTTTGTTACTCAAATGGATGGTAGCCTTGTCATTAAGGAATCGAGTTCGTTGTTGAGATTTTTTAACTCTAATGGATGGTAGCCTTGTCATTATGGAAGGTAGTTCGTTGTTGGTATTTTGTTACTCCAATGGATGGTAGCCTTGTCATTATGGAATGTAGTTTGTTGTTGAGATTTGGTTACTCTAATGGATGGTAGCCTTGTCATTATGGAAGGTAGTTCATTGTTGAGTTTTTGTTACTGTAATATATGGTAGCCTTGTCATTAAGGAAGGTAGTTCGTTGTTGGGATTTTGTTACTCTAATGGATGCTAGCCTTGTCAATATGGAAGGTAGTTCATTGTTGGGATTTTGTTACTCTTATAGATGGTAGCCTTGTCATTATGGAAGCTAATTCGTTGTTGGGATTTTGTTATTTCAATGGATGGTAGCCTTGTCATTATGGAAGTTTGTTCGTTGTTGAGATTTTGTTACTCCAATGGATGGTAACCTTGTCATTATGAAAGGTATTTCATTGTCGAGATTTGGTTAGTTCAATGGATGGTAGCCTTGTCCATATGGAAGGTAGTTCATTGTTGAGATTTTGTTAATCCAATGGATGGTAGCCTTGTCATTATGGAAGGTAGTTCGTTGTAGATATTTTGTTACTTTAATGGATGGTAGCCTTGTAATTATGGAAGGTAGTTCATTGTTGAGATTTTGTTACTCCATTGTATGGTAGCCTTGTCATTATGGAAGGTAAATTGTTGTTGAGATTTTGTTACTCCAATGGATGGTAGCTATGTCCTTATGGAAGGTTGTTCATTGTTGATATTTTGTTACTCTAATGGATGACAGCCTTGTCATTATGGAAGGTAATTCGTTGTTGATATTTTGTTACTCCATTGGATGGTAGCCTTGTCATTATGGAAGGTAAATCGTTGTTGACATTTTGTTACTCCAGTTGATGGTAGCGATGTCCTTAAGGAAGGTAGTTCGTTGTTGAGATTTTTTTACTCCATTGGATGGTAGCTTTGTCATTATGGAAGGTAAATCGTTGTTGACATTTTGTTACTCCAGTTGATGGTAGCGATGTCATTACGGAAGCTAGTTCGTTGTTGAGATTTGGTTACGCCATTGGATGGTAGCTTTGTCATTATGGAAGGTAGTTCTTTAGTGGGATTTTGTTACTCTAATGGATGGTAGCCTTGTTATTACGGAAACTAGTTCGTTGTTGAGATTTTGTTACTCCATTGGATGGTAGCCTTGTCATTATGGAAGGTAAATCGTTGTTGACATTTTGTTACTCCAATGGATGGTAGCGGTGTCCTTAAGTAAGGTAGTTCGTTATTAAGATTTTGTTACTCTAATGGATGGTAGCCTTGTCATTATGGAAGGTAGTTCGTTGTTGGGATTTTGATACTCAAATGGATGGTAGCCTTGTCATTCTGCAATGTAGTTCATTGTTGATATTTTGTTACTACAATAGATGGTTGCCTTGCCATTATGGAACGTAGTTCGTTGTTGGGATTTTGTTACTCAAATGGATGGTAGCCTTGTCATTAAGGAATCTAGTTCGTTGTTGAGATTTTGTTACTCTAATGGATGGTAGCCTTGTCATTGTGGAAGGTAGTTCATTGTTGGGATTTTGTTACTCAAATGGATGGTAGCCTTTTCATTATGGAAGGTAGTTCGTTGTTGGGATTTTGTTACTCTTATGGATGGTAGCCTTGTCTTTATGGAAGCTAATTCGTTGTTGGGATTTTGTTATTTTAATGGATGGTATCCTTGTCATTATGGAAGTTTGTTCGTTGTTGAGATTTTGTTACTCCAATGGATGGTAACTTTGTCATTATGGAAGGTAGTTCATTGTTTAGATTTTGTTAGTTCAATGGATGGTAGCCTTGTCATTACGGAAGCTAGTTGGTTGTTGAGATTTTGTTACCCCATTGAATGTAAGCCTTGTCATTATGGAAGGTAAATCATTGTTAACATTTTGTTACTCTAATGGATGGTAGCGATGTCCTTAAGGAAGGTAGTTCGTTGTTGAGATTTTGTTACTCCATTGGATGGTAGCCTTGTCTTTACGGAAGGTAGTTTGTTAGTAGGATTTTGTTACTCTAATGGATGGTAGCCTTGTTATTACGGAAGCTAGTTCGTTGTTGAGATTTTGTTACTCCATTGGATGGTAGCCTTGTCATTATGGAAGGTAAATCGTTGTTGACATTTTGTTACTCCAATGGATGGTAGCGGTGTCCTTAAGTAAGGTAGTTCGTTGTTGTGATTTTGTTACTCTAATGGACGGTAGCCTTGTCATTATGGAAGGTAGTTCATTGTTGGGATTTTGTTACTCAAATGGATGGTAGCCTTGTCATTATGGAAGGTAGTTCGTTGTTGAGATTTTGTTACTGCAATGGATGGTAGCCTTGTCATTATGGAACGTAGTTCGTTGTTGGGATTTTGTTACTCAAATGGATGGTAGCCTTGTCATTACGGAATCTAGTTCATTGTTGAGATTTTGTTACTCTAATGGATGGTAGCCTTGTCATTATGGAAGGTAGTTTGTTGTTGGGATTTTGTTACTCAAATGGATGGTAGCCTTGTCATTATGGAAGGTAGTTCGTTGTTGGGATTTTGTTACTCAAATGGATGGTAGCCTTGTCATTACGGAATCTAGTTCGTTGTTGAGATTTTTTAACTCTAATGGATGGTAGCCTTGTCATTATGGAAGGTAGTTCGTTGTTGGGATTTTGTTACTCCAATGGATGGTAGCCTTGTCATTATGGAATATAGTTTGTTGTTGATATTTGGTTACTCTAATGGATGGTAGCCAAGTCATTATGGAAGGTAGTTCATTGTTGAGTTTTTATTACTGTAATATATGGTAGCCTTGTCATTATGGAAGGTAGTTCGTTGTTGGGATTTTGTTAATCTAATGGATGGTAGCCTTGTCAATATGGAAGGTAGTTCATTGTTGGGATTTTGTTACTCCTATAGATGGTAGCCTTGTCATTATGGAAGCTAATTCGTTGTTGGGATTTTGTTATTTTAATGGATGGTAGCCTTATCATTATGGATGTTTGTTCGTTGTTGAGATTTTGTTACTCCAATGGATGGTAACCTTGTCATTATGAAAGGTATTTCATTGTCGAGATTTGGTTAGTTCAATGGATGGTAGCCTTGTCCATATGGAAGGTAGTTCATTGTTGAGATTTTGTTACTCCAATGGATGGTAGCCTTGTCATTATGGAAGGTAGTTCATTGTAGATATTTTGTTACTTTAATGGATGGTAGCCTTGTAATTATGGAAGGTAGTTCATTGTTGAGATTTTGTTACTCCATTGTATGGTAGCCTTGTAATTATGGAAGGTAAATTGTTGTTCAGATTTTGTTACTCCAATGGATGGTAGCTATGTCCTTATGGAAGGTAGTTCATTGTTGATATTTTGTTACTCTAATGGATGGTAGCCTTGTCATTACGGAAGGTAATTCGTTGTTGATATTTTGTTACTCCATTGGATGGTAGCCTTGTCATTATGGAAGGTAAATCGTTGTTGACATTTTGTTACTCCAGTTGATGGTAGCGATGTCCTTAAGGAAGGTAGTTCGTTGTTGAGATTTTTTTACTCCATTGGATGGTAGCCTTGCCATTACGGAAGGTAGTTCGTTAGTGGGATTTTGTTACTCTAATGGATGGTAGCCTTATCATTACGGAAGCTAGTTCGTTGTTGAGATTTGGTTACGCCATTGGATGGTAGCCTTTTCATTATGGAAGGTAGTTCGTTAGTGGGATTTTGTTACTCTAATGGATGGTAGCCTTGTTATTACGGAAACTAGTTCGTTGTTGAGATTTTGTTACTCCATTGGATTGTAGCCTTGTCATTATGGAAGGTAAATCGTTGTTGACATTTTGTTACTCCAATGGATGGTAGCGGTGTCCTTAAGTAAGGTAGTTCGTTGTTAAGATTTTGTTACTCTAATGGATGGTAGCCTTGTCATTATGGAAGGTAGTTCGTTGTTGGGATTTTGTTACTCAAATGGATGGTAGCCTTGTCATTATGGAAGGTAGTTCATGTTTGAGTTTTTGTTACTGTAATATATGGTAGCCTTGTCATTATGGAAGGTAGTTCGTTGTTGGGATTTTGTTACTCAAATGGATGGTAGCCTTGTCATTCAGGAAGGTAGTTCATTGTTGGGATTTTTATACTCTTATAGATGGTAGCCTTGTCATTATGGAAGCTAATTCGTTGTTGGGATTTTGTTATTTTAATGGATGGTAGCCTTGTCATTATGGATGTTTGTTCGTTGTTGAGATTTTGTTACTCCAATGGATGATAACCTTGTCATTATGAAAGGTATTTCATTGTCGAGATTTGGTTAGTTCAATGGATGGTAGCCTTGTCCATATGGAAGGTAGTTCATTGTTGAGATTTTGTTACTCCAATGGATGGTAGCCTTGTCATTATGGAAGGTAGTTCGTTGTAGATATTTTGTTACTTTAATGGATGGTAGCCTTGTAATTATGGAAGGTAGTTCATTGTTGAGATTTTGTTACTCCATTGTATGGTAGCCTTGTCATTATGGAAGGTAAATTGTTGTTGAGATTTTGTTACTCCAATGGATGGTAGCTATGTCCTTATGGAAGGTAGTTCATTGTTGATATTTTATTACTCTAATGGATGGTAGCCTTGTCATTACGGAAGGTAATTCGTTGTTGATATTTTGTTACTCCATTGGATGGTAGCCTTGTCATTATGGAAGGTAAATCGTTGTTGACATTTTGTTACTCCAGTTGATGGTAGCGATGTCCTTAAGGAAGGTAGTTCGTTGTTGAGATTTTTTTACTCCATTGGATGGAAGCCTTGCCATTACGGAAGGTAGTTCGTTAGTGGGATTTTGTTACTCTAATGGATGGTAGCCTTATCATTACAGAAGCTAGTTCGTTGTTGAGATTTGGTTACGCCATTGGATGGTAGCCTTGTCATTATGGAAGGTAGTTCGTTAGTGGGATTTTGTTACTCTAATGGATGGTAGCCTTGTTATTACGGAAACTAGTTCGTTGTTGAGATTTTGTTACTCCATTGGATTGTAGCCTTGTCATTATGGAAGGTAAATCGTTGTTGACATTTTGTTACTCCAATGGATGGTAGCGGTGTCCTTAAGTAAGGTAGTTCGTTGTTAAGATTTTGTTACTCTAATGGATGGTAGCCTTGTCATTATGGAAGGTAGTTCGTTGTTGGGATTTTGTTACTCAAATGGATGGTAGCCTTGTCATTATGCAAGGTAGTTCATTGTTGATATTTTTTTTCTACAATGGATGGTTGCCTTGCCATTATGGAACGTACTTCGTTGTTGGGATTTTGTTACTCAAATGGATGGTAGCCTTGTCATTAAGGAAGGTAGTTCATTGTTGGGATTTTGTTACTTTTATAGATGGTAGCCTTGTCATTATGGAAGCTAATTCGTTGTTGGGATTTTGTTATTTTAATGGATGGTAGCCTTGTCATTATGGATGTTTGTTCGTTGTTGAGATTTTGTTACTCCAATGGATGGTAACCTTGTCATTATGAAAGGTATTTCATTGTCGAGATTTGGTTAGTTCAATGGATGGTAGCCTTGTCCATATGGAAGGTAGTTCATTGTTGAGATTTTGTTACTCCAATGGATGGTAGCCTTGTCATTATGGAAGGTAGTTCGTTGTAGATATTTTGTTACTTTAATGGATGGTAGCCTTGTAATTATGGAAGGTAGTTCATTGTTGAGATTTTGTTACTCCATTGTATGGTAGCCTTGTCATTATGGAAGGTAAATTGTTGTTGAGATTTTGTTACTCCAATGGATGTTAGCTATGTCCTTATGGAAGGTAGTTCATTGTTGATATTTTGTTACTCTAATGGATGGTAGCCTTGTCATTACGGAAGGTAATTCGTTGTTGATATTTTGTTACTCCATTGGATGGTAGCCTTGTCATTATGGAAGGTAAATCGTTGTTGACATTTTGTTACTCCAGTTGATGGTAGCGATGTCCTTAAGGAAGGTAGTTCGTTGTTGAGATTTTTTTACTCCATTGGATGGTAGCCTTGCCATTACGGAAGGTAGTTCGTTAGTGGGATTTTGTTACTCTAATGGATGGTAGCCTTATCATTACGGAAGCTAGTTCGTTGTTGAGATTTGGTTACGCCATTGGATGGTAGCCTTGTCATTATGGAAGGTAGTTCGTTAGTGGGATTTTGTTACTCTAATGGATGGTAGCCTTGTTATTACGGAAACTAGTTCGTTGTTGAGATTTTGTTACTCCATTGGATTGTAGCCTTGTCATTATGGAAGGTAAATCGTTGTTGACATTTTGTTACTCCAATGGATGGTAGCGGTGTCCTTAAGTAAGGTAGTTCGTTGTTAAGATTTTTTTACTCTAATGGATGGTAGCCTTGTCATTATGGAAGGTAGTTCGTTGTTGGGATTTTGTTACTCAAATGGATGGTAGCCTTGTCATTCTGCAATGTAGTTCATTGTTGATATTTTGTTACTACAATGGATGGTTGCCTTGCCATTATGGAACGTAGTTCGTTGTTGGGATTTTGTTACTCAAATGGATGGTAGCCTTGTCATTAAGGAATCTAGTTCGTTGTTGAGATTTTGTTACTCTAATGGATGGTAGCCTTGTCATTATGGAAGGTAGTTCATTGTTGGGATTTTGTTACTCAAATGGATGGTAGCCTTGTCATTATGGAAGGTAGTTCGTTGTTGGGATTTTTTTACTCTTATGGATGGTAGCCTTGTCTTTATGGAAGCTAATTCGTTGTTGGGATTTTGTTATTTTAATGGATGGTATCCTTGTCATTATGGAAGTTTGTTCGTTGTTGAGATTTTGTTACTCCAATGGATGGTAACCTTGTCATTATGGAAGGTAGTTCATTGTTTAGATTTTGTTAGTTCAATGGATGGTAGCCTTGTCATTACGGAAGCTAGTTAGTTGTTGAGATTTTGTTACTCCATTGAATGTTAGCCTTGTCATTATGGAAGGTAAATCATTGTTAACATTTTGTTACTCTAATGGATGGTAGCGATGTCCTTAAGGAAGGTAGTTCGTTGTTGAGATTTTGTTACTCCATTGGATGGTAGCCTTGTCTTTACGGAAGGTAGTTCGTTAGTAGGATTTTGTTACTCTAATGGATGGTAGCCTTGTTATTACGGAAGCTAGTTCGTTTTTGAGATTTTGTTACTCCATTGGATGGTAGCCTTGTCATTATGGAAGGTAAATCGTTGTTGACATTTTGTTACTCCAATGGATGGTAGCGGTGTCCTTAAGTAAGGTAGTTCGTTGTTGTGATTTTGTTACTCTAATGGACGGTAGCCTTGTCATTATGGAAGGTAGTTCATTGTTGGGATTTTGTTACTCAAATGGATGGTAGCCTTGTCATTATGGAAGGTAGTTCGTTGTTGAGATTTTGTTACTGCAATGGATGGTAGCCTTGTCATTATGGAACGTAGTTCGTTGTTGGGATTTTGTTACTCAAATGGATGGTAGCCTTGTCATTATGGAATCTAGTTCATTGTTGAGATTTTGTTACTCTAATGGATGGTAGCCTTGTCATTATGGAAGGTAGTTTGTTGTTGGGATTTTGTTACTCAAATGGATGGTAGCCTTGTCATTATGGAAGGTAGTTCGTTGTTGGGATTTTGTTACTCAAATGGATGGTAGCCTTGTTATTACGGAAGCTAGTTCGTTTTTGAGATTTTGTTTCTCTAATGGATGATAGCCTTGTCATTATGGAACGTAGTTCGTTGTTTTGATTTCGTTACTCAAATGGATGGTAGCCTTGTCATTACGGAATCTAGTTCGTTGTTAAGATTTTTTAACTCTAATGGATGGTAGCCTTGTCATTATGGAAGGTAGTTCGTTGTTGATATTTGGTTACTCTAATGGATGGTAGCCTTGTCATTATGGAAGGTAGTTCATTGTTGAGTTTTTGTTACTGTAATATATGGTAGCCTTGTCATTATGGAAGGTAGTTCGTTGTTGGGATTTTGTTAATCTAATGGATGGTAGCCTTGTCAATATGGAAGGTAGTTCATTGTTGGGATTTTGTTACTCTTATAGATGGTAGCCTTGTCATTATGGAAGCTAATTCGTTGTTGGGATTTTGTTATTTTAATGGATGGTAGCCTTGTCATTATGGATGTTTGTTCGTTGTTGAGATTTTGTTACTCCAATGGATGGTAACCTTGTCATTATGAAAGGTATTTCATTGTCGAGATTTGGTTAGTTCAATGGATGGTAGCCTTGTCCATATGGAAGGTAGTCCATTGTTGAGATTTTGTTACTCCAATGGATGGTAGCCTTTATGGAAGGTAGTTCGTTGTAGATATTTTATTACTTTAATGGATGGTAGCCTTGTAATTATGGAAGGTTGTTCATTGTTGAGATTTTGTTACTCCATTGTATGGTAGCCTTGTCATTATGGAAGGTAAATTGTTGTTGAGATTTTGTTACTCCAATGGATGGTAGCTATGTCCTTATGGAAGGTAGTTCATTGTTGATATTTTGTTACTCTAATGGATGGTAGCCTTGTCATTACGGAAGGTAATTCGTTGTTGATATTTTGTTACTCCATTGGATGGTAGCCTTGTCATTATGGAAGGTAAATCGTTGTTGACATTTTGTTACTCCAGTTGATGGTAGCGATGTCCTTAAGGAAGGTAGTTCGTTGTTGAGATTTTTTTACTCCATTGGATGGTAGCCTTGCCATTACGGAAGGTAGTTCGTTAGTGGGATTTTGTTACTCTAATGGATGGTAGCCTTATCATTACGGAAGCTAGTTCGTTGTTGAGATTTGGTTACGCCATTGGATGGTAGCCTTGTCATTATGGAAGGTAGTTCGTTAGTGGGATTTTGTTACTCTAATGGATGGTAGCCTTGTTATTACGGAAACTAGTTCGTTGTTCAGATTTTGTTACTCCATTGGATTGTAGCCTTGTCATTATGGAAGGTAAATCGTTGTTGACATTTTGTTACTCCAATGGATGGTAGCGGTGTCCTTAAGTAAGGTAGTTCGTTGTTAAGATTTTGTTACTCTAATGGATGGTAGCCTTGTCATTATGGAAGGTAGTTCGTTGTTGGGATTTTGTTACTCAAATGGATGGTAGCCTTGTCATTCTGCAATGTAGTTCATTGTTGATATTTTGTTACTACAATGGATGGTTGCCTTGCCATTATGGAACGTAGTTCGTTGTTGGGATTTTGTTACTCAAATGGATGGTAGCCTTGTCATTAAGGAATCTAGTTCGTTGTTGAGATTTTGTTACTCTAATGGATGGTAGCCTTGTCATTATGGAAGGTAGTTCATTGTTGGGATTTTGTTACTCAAATGGATGGTAGCCTTGTCATTATGGAAGGTAGTTCGTTGTTGGGATTTTGTTACTCTTATGGATGGTAGCCTTGTCTTTATGGAAGCTAATTCGTTGTTGGGATTTTGTTATTTTAATGGATGGTATCCTTGTCATTATGGAAGTTTGTTCGTTGTTGAGATTTTGTTACTCCAATGGATGGTAACCTTGTCATTATGGAAGGTAGTTCATTGTTTAGATTTTGTTAGTTCAATGGATGGTAGCCTTGTCATTACGGAAGCTAGTTAGTTGTTGAGATTTTGTTACTCCATTGAATGTTAGCCTTGTCATTATGGAAGGTAAATCATTGTTAACATTTTGTTACTCTAATGGATGGTAGCGATGTCCTTAAGGAAGGTAGTTCGTTGTTGAGATTTTGTTACTCCATTGGATGGTAGCCTTGTCTTTACGGAAGGTAGTTCGTTAGTAGGATTTTGTTACTCTAATGGATGGTAGCCTTGTTATTACGGAAGCTAGTTCGTTGTTGAGATTTTGTTACTCCATTGGATGGTAGCCTTGTCATTATGGAAGGTAAATCGTTGTTGACATTTTGTTACTCCAATGGATGGTAGCGGTGTCCTTAAGTAAGGTAGTTCGTTGTTGTGATTTTGTTACTCTAATGGACGGTAGCCTTGTCATTATGGAAGGTAGTTCATTGTTTGGATTTTGTTACTCAAATGGATGGTAGCCTTGTCATTATGGAAGGTAGTTCGTTGTTGAGATTTTGTTACTGCAATGGATGGTAGCCTTGTCATTATGGAACGTAGTTCGTTGTTGCGATTTTGTTACTCAAATGGATGGTAGCCTTGTCATTATGGAATCTAGTTCATTGTTGAGATTTTGTTACTCTAATGGATGGTAGCCTTGTCATTATGGAAGGTAGTTTGTTGTTGGGATTTTGTTACTCAAATGGATGGTAGCCTTGTCATTATGGAAGGTAGTTCGTTGTTGGGATTTTGTTACTCAAATGGATGGTAGCCTTGTCATTACGGAAGCTAGTTCGTTTTTGAGATTTTGTTTCTCTAATGGATGATAGCCTTGTCATTATGGAACGTAGTTCATTGTTTTGATTTTGTTACTCAAATGGATGGTAGCCTTGTCATTACGGAATCTAGTTCGTTGTTTAGATTTTTTAACTCTAATGGATGGTAGCCTTGTCATTATGGAAGGTAGTTCGTTGTTGATATTTGGTTACTCTAATGGATGGTAGCCTTGTCATTATGGAAGGTAGTTCATTGTTGAGTTTTTGTTACTGTAATATATGGTAGCCTTGTCATTATGGAAGGTAGTTCGTTGTTGGGATTTTGTTAATCTAATGGATGGTAGCCTTGTCAATATGGAAGGTAGTTCATTGTTGGGATTTTGTTACTCTTATAGATGGTAGCCTTGTCATTATGGAAGCTAATTCGTTGTTGGGATTTTGTTATTTTAATGGATGGTAGCCTTGTCATTATGGATGTTTGTTCGTTGTTGAGATTTTGTTACTCCAATGGATGGTAACCTTGTCATTATGAAAGTTATTTCATTGTCGAGATTTGGTTAGTTCAATGGATGGTAGCCTTGTCCATATGGAAGGTAGTCCATTGTTGAGATTTTGTTACTCCAATGGATGGTAGCCTTTATGGAAGGTAGTTCGTTGTAGATATTTTATTACTTTAATGGATGGTAGCCTTGTAATTATGGAAGGTAGTTCATTGTTGAGATTTTGTTACTCCATTGTATGGTAGCCTTGTCATTATGGAAGGTAAATTGTTGTTGAGATTTTGTTACTCCAATGGATGGTAGCTATGTCCTTATGGAAGGTAGTTCATTGTTGATATTTTGTTACTCTAATGGATGGTAGCCTTGTCATTACGGAAGGTAATTCGTTGTTGATATTTTGTTACTCCATTGGATGGTAGCCTTGTCATTATGGAAGGTAAATCGTTGTTGACATTTTGTTACTCCAGTTGATGGTAGCGATGTCCTTAAGGAAGGTAGTTCGTTGTTGAGATTTTTTTACTCCATTGGATGGTAGCCTTGCCATTACGGAAGGTAGTTCGTTAGTGGGATTTTGTTACTCTAATGGATGGTAGCCTTATCATTACGGAAGCTAGTTCGTTGTTGAGATTTGGTTACGCCATTGGATGGTAGCCTTGTCATTATGGAAGGTAGTTCGTTAGTGGGATTTTGTTACTCTAATGGATGGTAGCCTTGTTATTACGGAAACTAGTTCGTTGTTCAGATTTTGTTACTCCATTGGATTGTAGCCTTGTCATTATGGAAGGTAAATCGTTGTTGACATTTTGTTACTCCAATGGATGGTAGCGGTGTCCTTAAGTAAGGTAGTTCGTTGTTAAGATTTTGTTACTCTAATGGATGGTAGCCTTGTCATTATGGAAGGTAGTTCGTTGTTGGGATTTTGTTACTCAAATGGATGGTAGCCTTGTCATTCTGCAATGTAGTTCATTGTTGATATTTTGTTACTACAATGGATGGTTGCCTTGCCATTATGGAACGTAGTTCGTTGTTGGGATTTTGTTACTCAAATGGATGGTAGCCTTGTCATTAAGGAATCTAGTTCGTTGTTGAGATTTTGTTACTCTAATGGATGGTAGCCTTGTCATTATGGAAGGTAGTTCATTGTTGGGATTTTGTTACTCAAATGGATGGTAGCCTTGTCATTATGGAAGGTAGTTCGTTGTTGGGATTTTGTTACTCTTATGGATGGTAGCCTTGTCTTTATGGAAGCTAATTCGTTGTTGGGATTTTGTTATTTTAATGGATGGTATCCTTGTCATTATGGAAGTTTGTTCGTTGTTGAGATTTTGTTACTCCAATGGATGGTAACCTTGTCATTATGGAAGGTAGTTCATTGTTTAGATTTTGTTAGTTCAATGGATGGTAGCCTTGTCATTACGGAAGCTAGTTAGTTGTTGAGATTTTGTTACTCCATTGAATGTTAGCCTTGTCATTATGGAAGGTAAATCATTGTTAACATTTTGTTACTCTAATGGATGGTAGCGATGTCCTTAAGGAAGGTAGTTCGTTGTTGAGATTTTGTTACTCCATTGGATGGTAGCCTTGTCTTTACGGAAGGTAGTTCGTTAGTAGGATTTTGTTACTCTAATGGATGGTAGCCTTGTTATTACGGAAGCTAGTTCGTTGTTGAGATTTTGTTACTCCATTGGATGGTAGCCTTGTCATTATGGAAGGTAAATCGTTGTTGACATTTTGTTACTCCAATGGATGGTAGCGGTGTCCTTAAGTAAGGTAGTTCGTTGTTGTGATTTTGTTACTCTAATGGACGGTAGCCTTGTCATTATGGAAGGTAGTTCATTGTTGGGATTTTGTTACTCAAATGGATGGTAGCCTTGTCATTATGGAAGGTAGTTCGTTGTTGAGATTTTGTTACTGCAATGGATGGTAGCCTTGTCATTATGGAACGTAGTTCGTTGTTGCGATTTTGTTACTCAAATGGATGGTAGCCTTGTCATTATGGAATCTAGTTCATTGTTGAGATTTTGTTACTCTAATGGATGGTAGCCTTGTCATTATGGAAGGTAGTTTGTTGTTGGGATTTTGTTACTCAAATGGATGGTAGCCTTGTCATTATGGAAGGTAGTTCGTTGTTGGGATTTTGTTACTCAAATGGATGGTAGCCTTGTCATTACGGAAGCTAGTTCGTTTTTGAGATTTTGTTTCTCTAATGGATGATAGCCTTGTCATTATGGAACGTAGTTCGTTGTTTTGATTTTGTTACTCAAATGGATGGTAGCCTTGTCATTACGGAATCTAGTTCGTTGTTTAGATTTTTTAACTCTAATGGATGGTAGCCTTGTCATTATGGAAGGTAGTTCGTTGTTGATATTTGGTTACTCTAATGGATGGTAGCCTTGTCATTATGGAAGGTAGTTCATTGTTGAGTTTTTGTTACTGTAATATATGGTAGCCTTGTCATTATGGAAGGTAGTTCGTTGTTGGGATTTTGTTAATCTAATGGATGGTAGCCTTGTCAATATGGAAGGTAGTTCATTGTTGGGATTTTGTTACTCTTATAGATGGTAGCCTTGTCATTATGGAAGCAAATTCGTTGTTGGGATTTTGTTATTTTAATGGATGGTAGCCTTGTCATTATGGATGTTTGTTCGTTGTTGAGATTTTGTTACTCCAATGGATGGTAACCTTGTCATTATGAAAGGTATTTCATTGTCGAGATTTGGTTAGTTCAATTGATGGTAGCCTTGTCCATATGGAAGGTAGTTCATTGTTGAGATTTTGTTACTCCAATGGATGGTAGCCTTGTCATTATGGAAGGTAGTTCGTTGTAGATATTTTATTACTTTAATGGATGGTAGCCTTGTAATTATGGAAGGTAGTTCATTGTTGAGATTTTGTTACTCCATTGTATGGTAGCCTTGTCATTATGGAAGGTAAATTGTTGTTGAGATTTTGTTACTCCAATGGATGGTAGCTATGTCCTTATGGAAGGTAGTTCATTGTTGATATTTTGTTACTCTAATGGATGGTAGCCTTGTCATTACGGAAGGTAATTCGTTGTTGATATTTTGTTACTCCATTGGATGGTAGCCTTGTCATTATGGAAGTTAAATCGTTGTTGACATTTTATTACTCCAGTTGATGGTAGCGATGTCCTTAAGGAAGGTAGTTCGTTGTTGAGATTTTTTTACTCCATTGGATGGTAGCCTTGCCATTACGGAAGGTAGTTCGTTAGTGGGATTTTGTTACTCTAATGGATGGTAGCCTTATCATTACGGAAGCTAGTTCGTTGTTGAGATTTGGTTACGCCATTGGATGGTAGCCTTGTCATTATGGAAGGTAGTTCGTTAGTGGGATTTTGTTACTCTAATGGATGGTAGCCTTGTTATTACGGAAACTAGTTTGTTGTTGAGATTTTGTTACTCCATTGGATTGTAGCCTTGTCATTATGGAAGGTAAATCGTTGTTGACATTTTGTTACTCCAATGGATGGTAGCGGTGTCCTTAAGGAAGGTAGTTCGTTGTTAAGATTTTGTTACTCTAATGGATGGTAGCCTTGTCATTATGGAAGGTAGTTCGTTGTTGGGATTTTGTTACTCAAATGGATGGTAGCCTTGTCATTATGCAAGGTAGTTCATTGTTGATATTTTTTTACTACAATGGATGGTTGCCTTGCCATTATGGAACGTAGTTCGTTGTTGGGATTTTGTTACTCAAATGGATGGTAGCCTTGTCATTAAGGAATCTAGTTCGTTGTTGAGATTTTGTTACTCTAATGGATGGTAGCCTTGTCATTATGGAAGGTAGTTCATTGTTGGGATTTTGTTACTCAAATGGATGGTAGCCTTGTCATTATGGAAGGTAGTTTGTTGTTGGGATTTTGTTACACTTATGGATGGTAGCCTTGTCTTTATGGAAGCTAATTCGTTGTTGGGATTTTGTTATTTTAATGGATGGTATCCTTGTCATTATGGAAGTTTGTTCGTTGTTGAGATTTTGTTACTCCAATGGATGGTAGCCTTGTCATTATGGAAGGTAGTTCGTTGTAGATATTTTGTTACTTTAATGGATGGTAGCCTTGTAATTATGGAAGGTAGTTCATTGTTGAGATTTTGTTTCTCCATTGTATGGTAGCCTTGTCATTATGGAAGGTAAATTGTTGTTGAGATTTTGTTACTCCAATGGATGGTAGCTATGTCCTTATGGAAGGTAGTTCATTGTTGATATTTTGTTACTCTAATGGATGGTAGCCTTGTCATTACAGAAGGTAATTCGTTGTTGATATTTTGTTACTCCATTGGATGGTAGCCTTGTCATTATGGAAGGTAAATCGTTGTTGACATTTTGTTACTCCAGTTGATGGTATCGATGTCCTTAAGGAAGGTAGTTCGTTGTTGAGATTTTTTTTCTCCATTGGATGGTAGCCTTGCCATTACGGAAGGTAGTTCGTTAGTGGGATTTTGTTACTCTAATGGATGGTAGCCTTATCATTACGGAAGCTAGTTCGTTGTTGAGATTTGGTTACGCCATTGGATGGTAGCCTTGTCATTATGGAAGGTAGTTCGTTAGTGGGATTTTGTTACTCTAATGGATGGTAGCCTTGTTATTACGGAAACTAGTTCGTTGTTGAGATTTTGTTACTCCATTTGATTGTAGCCTTGTCATTATGGAAGGTAAATCGTTGTTGACATTTTGTTACTCCAATGGATGGTAGCGGTGTCCTTAAGTAAGGTAGTTCGTTGTTAAGATTTTGTTACTCTAATGGATGGTAGCCTTGTCATTATGGAAGGTAGTTCGTTGTTGGGATTTTGTTACTCAAATGGATGGTAGCCTTGTCATTATGCAAGGTAGTTCATTGTTGGGATTTTGTTACTCTTATAGATGGTAGCCTTGTCATTATGGAAGCTAATTTGTTGTTGGGATTTTGTTATTTTAATGGATGGTAGCCTTTTCATTATGGATGTTTGTTCGTTGTTGAGATTTTGTTACTCCAATGGATGGTAACCTTGTCATTATGAAAGGTATTTCATTGTCGAGATTTTGTTAGTTCAATGGATGGTAGCCTTGTCCATATGGAAGGTAGTCCATTGTTGAGATTTTGTTACTCCAATGGATGGTAGCCTTGTCATTATGGAAGGTAGTTCGTTGTAGATATTTTGTTACTTTAATGGATGGTAGCCTTGTAATTATGGAAGGTAGTTCATTGTTGAGATTTTGTTACTTCATTGTATGGTAGCCTTATCATTATGGAAGGTAAATTGTTGTTGAGATTTTGTTACTCCAATGGATGGTAGCTATGTCCTTATGGAAGGTAGTTCATTGTTGATATTTTGTTACTCTAATGGATGGTAGCCTTGTCATTACGGAAGGTAATTCGTTGTTGATATTTTGTTACTCCATTGGATGGTAGCCTTGTCATTATGGAAGGTAAATCGTTGTTGACATTTTGTTACTCCAGTTGATGGTAGCGATGTCCTTAAGGAATGTAGTTCGTTGTTGAGATTTTTTTACTCCATTGGATGGTAGCCTTGCCATTACGGAAGGTAGTTCGTTAGTGGGATTTTGTTACTCTAATGGATGGTAGCCTTATCGTTACGGAAGCTAGTTCGTTGTTGAGATTTTTTTACTCCATTGGATGGTAGCCTTGTCATTATGGAAGGTAGTTCGTTAGTGGGATTTTGTTACTCTGATGGATGGTAGCCTTTTTATTACGGAAACTAGTCCGTTGTTGCGATTTTGTTACTCCATTGGATTGTAGCCTTGTCATTATGGAAGGTAAATCGTTGTTGACATTTTGTTACTCCAATGGATGGTAGCGGTGTCCTTAAGTAAGGTAGTTCGTTGTTAAGATTTTGTTACTCTAATGGATGGTAGCCTTGTCATTATGGAAGGTAGTTCGTTGTTGGGATTTTGTTACTCAAATGGATGGTAGCCTTGTCATTATGCAAGGTAGTTCATTGTTGATATTTTTTTACTACAATGGATGGTTGCCTTGCCATTATGGAACGTAGTTCGTTGTTGGGATTTTGTTACTCAAATGGATGGTAGCCTTGTCATTAAGGAAGGTAGTTCATTGTTGGGATTTTGTTACTCTTATAGATGGTAGCCTTGTCATTATGGAAGGTAGATCGTTGTTGGGATTTTGTTATTTTAATGGATGGTAGCCTTGTCATTATGGAAGGTAGTTCGTTGTTGGGATTTTGTTACTCTTATGGATGGTAGCCTTGTCTTTATGGAAGCTAATTCGTTGTTGGGATTTTGTTATTTTAATGGATGGTATCCTTGTCATTATGGAAGTTTGTTCGTTGTTGAGATTTTGTTACTCCAATGGATGGTAACCTTGTCATTATGGAAGGTAGTTCATTGTTTAGATTTTGTTAGTTCAATGGATGGTAGTCTTGTCATTACGGAAGCTAGTTAGTTGTTGAGATTTTGTTACTCCATTGAATGTTAGCCTTGTCATTATGGAAGGTAAATCATTGTTAACATTTTGTTACTCTAATGGATGGTAGCGATGTCCTTAAGGAAGGTAGTTCGTTGTTGAGATTTTGTTACTCCATTGGATGGTAGCCTTGTCTTTACGGAAGGTAGTTCGTTAGTAGGATTTTGTTACTCTAATGGATGGTAGCCTTGTTATTACGGAAGCTAGTTCGTTGTTTAGATTTTGTTACTCCATTGGATGGTAGCCTTGTCATTATGGAAGGTAAATCGTTGTTGACATTTTGTTACTCCAATGGATGGTAGCGGTTTCCTTAAGTAAGGTAGTTCGTTGTTGTGATTTTGTTACTCTAATGGACGGTAGCCTTGTCATTATAGAAGGTAGTTCATTGTTGGGATTTTGTTACTCAAATGGATGGTAGCCTTGTCATTATGGAAGGTAGTTCGTTGTTGAGATTTTGTTTTTGCAATGGATGGTAGCCTTGTCATTATGGAATGTAGTTCGTTGTTGGGATTTTGTTACTCAAATGGATGGTAGCCTTGTCATTACGGAATCTAGTTCATTGTTGATATTTTGTTACTCTAATGGATGGTAGCCTTGTCATTATGGAAGGTAGTTTGTTGTTGGGATTTTGTTACTCAAATGGATGGTAGCCTTGTCATTATGGAAGGTAGTTCGTTGTTGGGATTTTGTTACTCAAATGGATGGTAGCCTTGTCATTAAGGAAGGTAGTTCATTGTTGGGATTTTGTTACTCTTATAGATGGTAGCCTTGTCATTATGTAAGCTAATTCGTTGTTGGGATTTTGTTATTTTAATGGATGGTAGCCTTTTCATTATGGATGTTTGTTCGTTGTTGAGATTTTGTTACTCCAATGGATGGTAACCTTGTCATTATGAAAGGTATTTCATTGTCGAGATTTGGTTAGTTCAATGGATGGTAGCCTTGTCCATATGGAAGGTAGTCCATTGTTGAGATTTTGTTACTCCAATGGATGGTAGCCTTGTCATTATGGAAGGTAGTTCGTTGTAGATATTTTGTTACTTTAATGGATGGTAGCCTTGTAATTATGGAAGGTAGTTCATTGTTGAGATTTTGTTACTCCATTGTATGGTAGCCTTGTCATTATGGAAGGTAAATTGTTGTTGAGATTTTGTTACTCCAATGGATGGTAGCTATGTCCTTATGGAAGGTAGTTCATTGTTGATATTTTGTTACTCTAATGGATGGTAGCCTTGTCATTACGGAAGGTAATTCGTTGTTGATATTTTGTTACTCCATTGGATGGTAGCCTTGTCATTATGGAAGGTAAATCGTTGTTGACATTTTGTTACTCCAGTTGATGGTAGCGATGTCCTTAAGGAAGGTAGTTCGTTGTTGAGATTTTTTTACTCCATTGGATGGTAGCCTTGCCATTACGGAAGGTAGTTCGTTAGTGGGATTTTGTTACTCTAATGGATGGTATCCTTATCATTACGGAAGCTAGTTCGTTGTTGAGATTTGGTTACGCCATTGGATGGTAGCCTTGTCATTATGGAAGGTAGTTCGTTAGTGGGATTTTGTTACTCTAATGGATGGTAGCCTTGTTATTACGGAAACTAGTTCGTTGTTGAGATTTTGTTACTCCATTGGATTGTAGCCTTGTCATTATGGAAGGTAAATCGTTGTTGACATTTTGTTACTCCAATGGATGGTAGCGGTGTCCTTAAGTAAGGTAGTTCGTTGTTAAGATTTAGTTACTCTAATGGATGGTAGCCTTCTCATTATGGAAGGTAGTTCGTTGTTGGGATTTTGTTACTCAAATGGATGGTAGCCTTGTCATTATGCAAGGTAGTTCATTGTTGATATTTTTTTACTACAATGGATGGTTGCCTTGCCATTATGGAACGTAGTTCGTTGTTGGGATTTTGTTACTCAAATGGATGGTAGCCTTGTCATTATGGAAGGTAGTTCTTTGTTGGGATTTTGTTACTCTTATGGATGGTAGCCTTGTCATTATGGAAGCTAATTCGTTGTTGGGATTTTGTTATTTTAATGGATGGTAGCCTTGTCATTATGGATGTTTGTTCGTTGTTGAGATTTTGTTACTCCAATGGATGGTAACCTTGTCATTATGAAAGGTATTTCATTGTCGAGATTTGGTTAGTTCAATGGATGGTAGCCTTGTCCATATGGAAGGTAGTTCATTGTTGAGATTTTGTTACTCCAATGGATGGTAGCCTTGTCATTATGGAAGGTAGTTCGTTGTAGATATTTTGTTACTTTAATGGATGGTAGCCTTGTAATTATGGAAGGTAGTTCATTGTTGAGATTTTGTTACTCCATTGTATGGTAGCCTTGTCATTATGGAAGGTAAATTCTTGTTGAGATTTTGTTACTCCAATGGATGGTAGCTATGTCCTTATGGAAGGTAGTTCATTGTTGATATTTTGTTACTCTAATGGATGGTAGCCTTGTCATTACGGAAGGTAATTCGTTGTTGATATTTTGTTACTCCATTGGATGGTAGCCTTGTCATTATGGAAGGTAAATCGTTGTTGACATTTTGTTACTCCAGTTGATGGTAGCGATGTCCTTAAGGAAGGTAGTTCGTTGTTGATATTTTTTTACTCCATTGGATGGTAGCCTTGCCATTACGGAAGGTAGTTCGTTAGTGGGATTTTGTTACTCTAATGGATGGTAGCCTTATCATTACGGAAGCTAGTTCGTTGTTGAGATTTTTTTACTCCATTGGATGGTAGCCTTGTCATTATGGAAGGTAGTTCGTTAGTGGGATTTTGTTACTCTAATGGATGGTAGCCTTGTCATTAAGGAATCTAGTTCGTTGTTGAGATTTTGTTACTCTAATGGATGGTAGCCTTGTCATTATGGAAGGTAGTTCATTGTTGGGATTTTGTTACTCAAATGGATGGTAGCCTTGTCATTATGGAAGGTAGTTCGTTGTTGGGATTTTGTTACTCTTATGGATGGTAGCCTTGTCTTTATGGAAGCTAATTCGTTGTTGGGATTTTGTTATTTTAATGGATGGTATCCTTGTCATTATGGAAGTTTGTTCGTTGTTGAGATTTTGTTACTCCAATGGATGGTAACCTTGTCATTATGGAAGGTAGTTCATTGTTGATATTTTGTTACTCTAATGGATGGTAGCCTTGTCATTATGGAAGGTAATTCGTTGTTGATATTTTGTTACTCCATTGGATGGTAGCCTTGTCATTATGGAAGGTAAATCGTTGTTGACATTTTGTTACTCCAGTTGATGGTAGCGATGTCCTTAAGGAAGGTAGTTCGTTGTTGAGATTTTTTTACTCCATTGGATGGTAGCCTTGCCATTACGGAAGGTAGTTCGTTAGTGGGATTTTGTTACTCTAATGGATGGTAGCCTTATCATTACGGAAGCTAGTTCGTTGTTGAGATTTGGTTATGCCATTGGATGGTAGCCTTGTCATTATGGAAGGTAGTTCGTTAGTGGGATTTTGTTACTCTAATGGATGGTAGCCTTGTTATTACGGAAAGTAGTTTGTTGTTGAGATTTTGTTACTCCATTGGATGGTAGCCTTGTCATTATGGAAGGTAAATCGTTGTTGACATTTTGTTACTCCAATGGATGGTAGCGGTGTCCTTAAGTAAGGTAGTTCGTTGTTGAGATTTTGCTACTCTAATGGATGGTAGCCTTGTCATTATGGAAGGTAGTTCGTTGTTGGGATTTTGTTACTCAAATGGATGGTAGCCTTGTCATTATGCAAGGTAGTTCATTGTTGATATTTTGTTACTACAATGGATGGTTGCCTTGCCATTATGGAACGTAGTTCGTTGTTGGGATTTTGTTACTCAAATGGATGGTAGCCTTGTCATTAAGGAATCTAGTTTGTTGTTGAGATTTTGTTACTCTAATGGATGGTAGCCTTGTCATTATGGAAGGTAGTTCATTGTTGGGATTTTGTTACTCAAATGGATGGTAGCCTTGTCATTATGCAAGGTAGTTCATTGTTGATATTTTTTTACTACAATGGATGGTTGCCTTGCCATTATGGAACGTAGTTCGTTGTTGGGATTTTGTTACTCAAATGGATGGTAGCCTTGTCATTAAGGAAGGTAGTTCATTGTTGGGATTTTGTTACTCTTATAGATGGTAGCCTTGTCATTATGGAAGGTAGTTCGTTGTTGGGATTTTGTTATTTTAATGGATGGTAGCCTTGTCATTATGGAAGGTAGTTCGTTGTTGGGATTTTGTTACTCTTATAGATGGTAGCCTTGTCTTTATGAAAGCTAATTCGTTGTTGGGATTTTGTTATTTTAATGGATGGTATCCTTGTCATTATGGAAGTTTGTTCGTTGTTGAGATTTTGTTACTCCAATGGATGGTAACCTTGTCATTATGGAAGGTAGTTCATTGTTTAGATTTTGTTAGTTCAATGGATGGTAGTCTTGTCATTAAGGAATCTAGTTTGTTGTTGAGATTTTGTTACTCTAATGGATGGTAGCCTTGTCATTATGGAAGGTAGTTCATTGTTGGGATTTTGTTACTCAAATGGATGGTAGCCTTGTCATTATGCAAGGTAGTTCATTGTTGATATTTTTTTACTACAATGGATGGTTGCCTTGCCATTATGGAACGTAGTTCGTTGTTGGGATTTTGTTACTCAAATGGATGCTAGCCTTGTCATTAAGGAAGGTAGTTCATTGTTGGGATTTTGTTACTCTTATAGATGGTAGCCTTGTCTTTATGGAAGCTAATTCGTTGTTGGGATTTTGTTATTTTAATGGATGGTATCCTTGTCATTATGGAAGTTTGTTCGTTGTTGAGATTTTGTTACTCCAATGGATGGTAACCTTGTCATTATGGAAGGTAGTTCATTGTTTAGATTTTGTTAGTTCAATGGATGGTAGTCTTGTCATTACGGAAGCTAGTTAGTTGTTGAGATTTTGTTACTCCATTGAATGTTAGCCTTGTCATTATGGAAGGTAAATCATTGTTAACATTTTGTTACTCTAATGGATGGTAGCGATGTCCTTAAGGAAGGTAGTTCGTTGTTGAGATTTTGTTACTCCATTGGATGGTAGCCTTGTCTTTACGGAAGGTAGTTCGTTAGTAGGATTTTGTTACTCTAATGGATGGTTGCCTTGTTATTACGGAAGCTAGTTCGTTGTTGAGATTTTGTTACTCCATTGGATGGTAGCCTTGTCATTATGGAAGGTAAATCGTTGTTGACATTTTGTTACTCCAATGGATGGTAGCGGTGTCCTTAAGTAAGGTAGTTCGTTGTTGTGATTTTGTTACTCTAATGGACGGTAGCCTTGTCATTATAGAAGGTAGTTCATTGTTGGGATTTTGTTACTCAAATGGATGGTAGCCTTGTCATTATGGAAGGTAGTTCGTTGTTGAGATTTTGTTACTGCAATGGATGGTAGCCTTGTCATTATGGAACGTAGTTCTTTGTTGGGATTTTGTTACTCAAATGGATGGTAGCCTTGTCATTACGGAATCTAGTTCATTGTTGAGATTTTGTTACTCTAATGGATAGTAGCCTTGTCATTATGGAAGGTAGTTTGTTGTTGGGATTTTGTTACTCAAATGGATGGTAGCCTTGTCATTATGGAAGGTAGTTCGTTGTTGGGATTTTGTTACTCAAATGGATGGTAGCCTTGTCATTACGGAAGCTAGTTCGTTGTTGAGATTTTGTTACTCTAATGGATGGTAGCCTTGTCATTATGGAACGTAGTTCGGTGTTTTGATTTTGTTACTCAAATGGATGGTAGCCTTGTCATTACGGAATCTAGTTCGTTGTTGAGATTTTTTAACTCTAATGGATGGTAGCCTTGTCATTATGGAAGGTAGTTCGTTGTTGGGATTTTGTTACTCCAATGGATGGTAGCCTTGTCATTATGGAATGTAGTTTGTTGTTGATATTTGGTTACTCTAATGGATGGTAGCCTTGTCATTATGGAAGGTAGTTCATTGTTGAGTTTTTGTCACTGTAATATATGGTAGCCTTGTCATTATGGAAGGAAGTTCGTTGTTGGGATTTTGTTAATCTAATGGATGGTAGCCTTGTCAATATGGATGGTAGTTCATTGTTGGGATTTTGTTACTCAAATGGATGGTAGCCTTGTCATTATGGAAGGTAGTTCGTTGTTGAGATTTTGTTACTGCAATGGATGGTAGCCTTGTCATTATGGAACGTAGTTCTTTGTTGGGATTTTGTTACTCAAATGGATGGTAGCCTTGTCATTACGGAATCTAGTTCATTGTTGAGATTTTGTTACTCTAATGGATAGTAGCCTTGTCATTATGGAAGGTAGTTTGTTGTTGGGATTTTGTTACTCAAATGGATGGTAGCCTTGTCATTATGGAAGGTAGTTCGTTGTTGGGATTTTGTTACTCAAATGGATGGTAGCCTTGTCATTACGGAAGCTAGTTCGTTGTTGAGATTTTGTTACTCTAATGGATAGTAGCCTTGTCATTATGGAAGGTAGTTCGTTGTTGGGATTTTGTTATTTTAATGGATGGTAGCCTTGTCATTATGGAAGGTAGTTCGTTGTTGGGATTTTGTTACTCTTATGGATGGTAGCCTTGTCTTTATGGAAGCTAATTCGTTGTTGGGATTTTGTTATTTTAATGGATGGTATCCTTGTCATTATGGAAGTTTGTTCGTTGTTGAGATTTTGTTACTCCAATGGATGGTAACCTTGTCATTATGGAAGGTAGTTCATTGTTTATATTTTGTTAGTTCAATGGATGGTAGCCTTGTCATTACGGAAGCTAGTTAGTTGTTGAGATTTTGTTACTCCATTGAATGTTAGCCTTGTCATTATGGAAGGTAAATCATTGTTAACATTTTGTTACTCTAATGGATGGTAGCGATGTCCTTAAGGAAGGTAGTTCGTTGTTGAGATTTTGTTACTCCATTGGATGGTAGCCTTGTCTTTACGGAAGGTAGTTCGTTAGTAGGATTTTGTTACTCTAATGGATGGTAGCCTTGTTATTACGGAAGCTAGTTCGTTGTTGAGATTTTGTTACTCCATTGGATGATAGCCTTGTCATTATGGAAGGTAAATCGTTGTTGACATTTTGTTACTCCAATGGATGGTAGCGGTGTCCTTAAGTAAGGTAGTTCGTTGTTGTGATTTTGTTACTCTAATGGACGGTAGCCTTGTCATTATGGAAGGTAGTTCATTGTTGGGATTTTGTTACTCAAATGGATGGTAGCCTTGCCATTATGGAAGGTAGTTCGTTGTTGAGATTTTGTTACTGCAATGGATGGTAGCCTTGTCATTATGGAACGTAGTTTGTTGTTGGGATTTTGTTACTCAAATGGATGGTAGCCTTGTCATTACGGAATCTAGTTCATTGTTGAGATTTTGTTACTCTAATGGATGGTAGCCTTGTCATTATGGAAGGTAGTTTGTTGTTGGGATTTTGTTACTCAAATGGATGGTAGCCTTGTCATTATGGAAGGTAGTTCGTTGTTGGGATTTTGTTACTCAAATGGATGGTAGCCTTGTCATTACGGAAGCTAGTTCGTTGTTGAGATTTTGTTACTCTAATGGATGGTAGCCTTGTCATTATGGAACGTAGTTCGTTGTTTTGATTTTGTTACTCAAATGGATGGTAGCCTTGTCATTACGGAATCTAGTTCGTTGTTGAGATTTTTTAACTCTAATGGATGGTAGCCTTGTCATTATGGAAGGTAGTTCGTTGTTGGGATTTTGTTACTCCAATGGATGGTAGCCTTGTCATTATGGAATGTAGTTTGTTGTTGATATTTGGTTACTCTAATGGATGGTAGCCTTGTCATTATGGAAGGTAGTTCATTGTTGAGTTTTTGTTACTGTAATATATGGTAGCCTTGTCATTATGGAAGGTAGTTCGTTGTTGGGATTTTGTTAATCTAATGGATGGTAGCCTTGTCAATATGGAAGGTAGTTCATTGTTGGGATTTTGTTACTCTTATAGATGGTATCCTTGTCATTATGGAAGCTAATTCGTTGTTGGGATTTTGTTATTTTAATGGATGGTAGCCTTGTCATTATGGATGTTTGTTCGTTGTTGAGATTTTGTTACTCCAATGGATGGTAACCTTGTCATTATGAAAGGTATTTCATTGTCGAGATTTGGTTAGTTCAATGGATGGTAGCCTTGTCCATATGGAAGGTAGTTCATTGTTGAGATTTTGTTACTCCAATGGATGGTAGCCTTGTCATTATGGAAGGTAGTTCGTTGTAGATATTTTGTTACTTTAATGGATGGTAGCCTTGTAATTATGGAAGGTAGTTCATTGTTGAGATTTTGTTACTCCATTGTATGGTAGCCTTGTCATTATGGAAGGTAAATTGTTGTTGAGATTTTGTTACTCCAATGGATGGTAGCTATGTCCTTATGGAAGGTAGTTCATTGTTGATATTTTGTTACTCTAATGGATGGTAGCCTTGTCATTACGGAAGGTAATTCGTTGTTGATATTTTGTTACTCCATTGGATGGTAGCCTTGTCATTATGGAAGGTAAATCGTTGTTGACATTTTGTTACTCCAGTTGATGGTAGCGATGTCCTTAAGGAAGGTAGTTCGTTGTTGAGATTTTTTTACTCCATTGGATGGTAGCCTTGCCATTACGGAAGGTAGTTCGTTAGTGGGATTTTGTTACTCTAATGGATGGTAGCCTTATCATTACGGAAGCTAGTTCGTTGTTGAGATTTGGTTACGCCATTGGATGGTAGCCTTGTCATTATGGAAGGTAGTTCGTTAGTGGGATTTTGTTACTCTAATGCATGGTAGCCTTGTTATTACGGAAACTAGTTCGTTGTTGAGATTTTGTTACTCCATTGGATTGTAGCCTTGTCATTATGGAAGGTAAATCGTTGTTGACATTTTGTTACTCCAATGGATGGTAGCGGTGTCCTTAAGTAAGGTAGTTCGTTGTTAAGATTTTGTTACTCTAATGGATGGTAGCCTTGTCATTATGGAAGGTAGTTCGTTGTTGGGATTTTGTTACTCAAATAGATGGTAGCCTTATCATTCTGCAATGTAGTTCATTGTTGATATTTTGTTACTACAATGGATGGTTGCCTTGCCATTATGGAACGTAGTTCGTTGGTGCAATTTTGTTACTCAAATGGATGGTAGCCTTGTCATTAAGGAATCTAGTTCGTTGTTGAGATTTTGTTACTCTAATGGATGGTAGCCTTGTCATTATGGAAGGTAGTTCATTGTTGGGATTTTGTTACTCAAATGGATGGTAGCCTTGTCATTATGGAAGGTAGTTCGTTGTTGGGATTTTGTTACTCTTATGGATGGTAGCCTTGTCTTTATGGAAGCTAATTCGTTGTTGGGATTTTGTTATTTTAATGGATGGTATCCTTGTCATTATGGAAGTTTGTTCGTTGTTGAGATTTTGTTACTCCAATGGATGGTAACCTTGTCATTATGGAAGGTAGTTCATTGTTGATATTTTGTTACTCTAATGGATGGTAGCCTTGTCATTACGGAAGGTAATTCGTTGTTGATATTTTGTTACTCCATTGGATGGTAGCCTTGTCATTATGGAAGGTAAATCGTTGTTGACATTTTGTTACTCCAGTTGATGGTAGCGATGTCCTTAAGGAAGGTAGTTCGTTGTTGAGATTTTTTTACTCCATTGGATGGTAGCCTTGCCATTACGGAAGGTAGTTCGTTAGTGGGATTTTGTTACTCTAATGGATGGTAGCCTTATCATTACGGAAGCTAGTTCGTTGTTGAGATTTGGTTACGCCATTGGATGGTAGCCTTGTCATTATGGAAGGTAGTTCGTTAGTGGGATTTTGTTACTCTAATGGATGGTAGCCTTGTTATTACGGAAAGTAGTTTGTTGTTGAGATTTTGTTACTCCATTGGATGGTAGCCTTGTCATTATGGAAGGTAAATCGTTGTTTACATTTTGTTACTCCAATGGATGGTAGCGGTGTCCTTAAGTAAGGTAGTTCGTTGTTGAGATTTTGCTACTCTAATGGATGGTAGCCTTGTCATTATGGAAGGTAGTTCGTTGTTGGGATTTTGTTACTCAAATGGATGGTAGCCTTGTCATTATGCAAGGTAGTTCATTGTTGATATTTTGTTACTACAATGGATGGTTGCCTTGCCATTATGGAACGTAGTTCGTTGTTGGGATTTTGTTACTCAAATGGATGGTAGCCTTGTCATTAAGGAATCTAGTTCGTTGTTGAGATTTTGTTACTCTAATGGATGGTAGCCTTGTCATTATGGAAGGTAGTTCATTGTTGGGATTTAATTACTCAAATGGATGGTAGCCTTGTCATTATGGAAGGTAGTTCGTTGTTGGGATTTTGTTACTCTTATGGATGGTAGCCTTGTCTTTATGGAAGCTAATTCGTTGTTGGGATTTTGTTATTTTAATGGATGGTATCCTTGTCATTATGGAAGTTTGTTCGTTGTTGAGATTTTGTTACTCCAATGGATGGTAACCTTGTCATTATGGAAGGTAGTTCATTGTTTAGATTTTGTTAGTTCAATGGATGGTAGCCTTGTCAATATGGAAGGTAGTTCGTTGTTGAGATTTTGTTACTCCAATGGATGGTAGCCTTGTCATTATGGAAGGTAGTTCATTGTTGATATTTTGTTACTTTAATGGATGGTAGCCTTGTCATTACGGAAGCTAGTTAGTTGTTGAGATTTTGTTACTCCATTGAATGTTAGCCTTGTCATTATGGAAGGTAAATCATTGTTAACATTTTGTTACTCTAATGGATGGTAGCGATGTCCTTAAGGAAGGTAGTTTGTTGTTGAGATTTTGTTACTCCATTGGATGGTAGCCTTGTCTTTACGGAAGGTAGTTCGTTAGTAGGATTTTGTTACTTTAATGGATGGTAGCCTTGTTATTACGGAAGCTAGTTCGTTTTTGAGATTTTGTTACTCCATTGGATGGTAGCCTTGTCATTATGGAAGGTAAATCGTTGTTGACATTTTGTTACTCCAATGGATGGTAGCGGTGTCCTTAAGTAAGGTAGTTCGTTGTTGTGATTTTGTTACTCTAATGGACGGTAGCCTTGTCATTATGGAAGGTAGTTCATTGTTGGGATTTTGTTACTCAAATGGATGGTAGCCTTGTCATTATGGAAGGTAGTTCGTTGTTGAGATTTTGTTACTGCAATGGATGGTAGCCTTGTCATTATGGAACGTAGTTCGTTGTTGGGATTTTGTTACTCAAATGGATGATAGCCTTGTCATTACGGAATCTAGTTCGTTGTTGAGATTTTGTTACTTTAATTGATGGTAGCCTTGTCATTATGGAAGGTAGTTCGTTGTTGGAATTTTGTTACTCAAATGGATTGTAGCCTTGTCATTATGGAAGGTAGTTCGTTGTTGGGATTTTGTTACTCTTATGGATGGTAGCCTTGTCATTATGGAAGCTAATTCGTTGTGGGGATTTTGTTATTTTAATGGATGGTAGCCTTGTCATTATGAAAGTTTGTTCGTTGTTGAGATTTTGTTACTCCAATGGATGGTAACCTTGTCATTATGGAAGGTAGTTCATTGTTTAGATTTTGTTAGTTCAATGGATGGTAGCCTTGTCATTATGGAAGGTAGTTCGTTGTTGGGATTTTGTTACTCAAATGGATAGTAGCCTTGTCATTATGGAAGGTAGTTCGTTGTTGATATTTTGTTACTTTAATGGATGATAGCCTTGTCATTACGGAAGCTAGTTAGTTGTTGAGATTTTGTTACTCCATTGAATGGTAGCCTTGTCATTATGGAAGGTAAATCGTTGTTGACATTTTGTTACTTCAATGGATGGTAGCGATGTCCTTAAGGAAAGTAGTTCGTTGTTGAGATTTTGTTACTCCATTGGATGGTAGCCTTGTCATTACGGGAGGTAGCTCGTTAGTAGGATTTTGTTACTCTAATGGATGGTAGCCATGTTATTACGGAAGCTAGTTCGTTGTTGATATTTTGTTACTCTATTGGATGGTAGCCTTGTCATTATGGAAGGTAAATCGTTGTTGACATTTTGTTACTCCAATGGATGGTAGCGGTGTACTTAAGTAAGGTAGTTCGTTGTTGAGATTTTGTTACTCTAATGGATGGTAGCCTTGTCATTATGGAAGGTAGTTCGTTGTTGGGATTTTGTTACTCTAATGGATGGTAGCGATGTCCTTATGGAAGGTAGTTCGTTGTGGAGATTATGTTACTCTAATGGATGGTAGCCTTGCCATTACGGAAGGTAGTTCATTAGTGGGATTTTGTTACTCTAATGGATGGTAGCCTTATCATTAGGGAAGCTAGTTCGTTGTTTAGATTTGGTTACGCCATTGGATGGTAGCCTTGTCATTATGGAAGGTAATTCGTTAGTGGGATTTTGTTACTCTAATGGATGGTAGCCTTGTTATTATGGAAGCTAGTTCGTTGTTGAGCTTTTGTTACTCCATTGGATGGTAGCCTTATCATTATGGAAGGTAAATCGTTGTTGACATTTTGTTACTCCAATGGATGGTAGCGGTGTCCTTAAGTAAGGTAGTTCGTTGTTAAGATTTTGTTACTCTAATGGATGGTAGCCTTGTCATTTTGGAAGGTAGTTCGTTGTTGGGATTTTGTTACTCAAATGGATGGTAGCCTTGTCATTATGCAAGGTAGTTCATTGTTGATATTTTGTTACTATAATGGATGGTTGCCCTGCCATTATGGAACGTAGTTCGTTGTTGGGATTTTGTTACTCAAATGGATGGTAGCCTTGTCATTAAGGAATCTAGTTCGTTGTTGAGATTTTGTTACTCTAATGGATGGTAGCCTTGTCATTATGGAATGTAGTTCGTTGTTGATATTTGGTTACTCTAATGGATGGTAGCCTTGTCATTATGGAAGGTAGTTCATTGTTGAGTTTTTGTTACTGTAATATATGGTAGCCTTGTCATTATGGAAGGTAGTTCGTTGTTGGGATTTTGTTAATCTAATGGATGGTAGCCTTGTCAATATGGAAGGTAGTTCATTGTTGGGATTTTGTTACTCTTATAGATGGTATCCTTGTCATTATGGAAGCTAATTCGTTGTTGGGATTTTGTTATTTTAATGGATGGTAGCCTTGTCATTATGGATGTTTGTTCGTTGTTGAGATTTTGTTACTCCAATGGATGGTAACCTTGTCATTATGAAAGGTATTTCATTGTCGAGATTTGGTTAGTTCAATGGATGGTAGCCTTGTCCATATGGAAGGTAGTTCATTGTTGAGATTTTGTTACTCCAATGGATGGTAGCCTTGTCATTATGGAAGGTAGTTCGTTGTAGATATTTTGTTACTTTAATGGATGGTAGCCTTGTAATTATGGAAGGTAGTTCATTGTTGAGATTTTGTTACTCCATTGTATGGTAGCCTTGTCATTATGGAAGGTAAATTGTTGTTGAGATTTTGTTACTCCAATGGATGGTAGCTATGTCCTTATGGAAGGTAGTTCATTGTTGATATTTTGTTACTCTAATGGATGGTAGCCTTGTCATTACGGAAGGTAATTCGTTGTTGATATTTTGTTACTCCATTGGATGGTAGCCTTGTCATTATGGAAGGTAAATCGTTGTTGACATTTTGTTACTCCAATGGATGGTAGCGGTGTCCTTAAGTAAGGTAGTTCGTTGTTAAGATTTTGTTACTCTAATGGATGGTAGCCTTGACATTATGGAAGGTAGTTCGTTGTTGGGATTTTGTTACTCAAATGGATGGTAGCCTTGTCATTCTGCAATGTAGTTCATTGTTGATATTTTGTTACTACAATGGATGGTTGCCTTGCCATTATGGAACGTAGTTCGTTGGTGCAATTTTGTTACTCAAATGGATGGTAGCCTTGTCATTAAGGAATCTAGTTCGTTGTTGAGATTTTGTTACTCTAATGGATGGTAGCCTTGTCATTATGGAAGGTAGTTCATTGTTGGGATTTTGTTACTCAAATGGATGGTAGCCTTGTCATTATGGAAGGTAGTTCGTTGTTGGGATTTTGTTACTCTTATGGATGGTAGCCTTGTCTTTATGGAAGCTAATTCGTTGTTGGGATTTGTTATTTTAATGGATGGTATCCTTGTCATTATGGAAGTTTGTTCGTTGTTGAGATTTTGTTACTCCAATGGATGGTAACCTTGTCATTATGGAAGGTAGTTCATTGTTGATATTTTGTTACTCTAATGGATGGTAGCCTTGTCATTACGGAAGGTAATTCGTTGTTGATATTTTGTTACTCCATTGGATGGTAGCCTTGTCATTATGGAAGGTAAATCGTTGTTGACATTTTGTTACTCCAGTTGATGGTAGCGATGTCCTTAAGGAAGGTAGTTCGTTGTTGAGATTTTTTTACTCCATTGGATGGTAGCCTTGCCATTACGGAAGGTAGTTCGTTAGTGGGATTTTGTTACTCTAATGGATGGTAGCCTTATCATTACGGAAGCTAGTTCGTTGTTGAGATTTGGTTACGCCATTGGATGGTAGCCTTGTCATTATGGAAGGTAGTTCGTTAGTGGGATTTTGTTACTCTAATGGATGGTAGCCTTGTTATTACGGAAAGTAGTTTGTTGTTGAGATTTTGTTACTCCATTGGATGGTAGCCTTGTCATTATGGAAGGTAAATCGTTGTTGACATTTTGTTACTCCAATGGATGGTAGCGGTGTCCTTAAGTAAGGTAGTTCGTTGTTGAGATTTTGCTACTCTAATGGATGGTAGCCTTGTCATTATGGAAGGTAGTTCGTTGTTGGGATTTTGTTACTCAAATGGATGGTAGCCTTGTCATTATGCAAGGTAGTTCATTGTTGATATTTTGTTACTACAATGGATGGTTGCCTTGCCATTATGGAACGTAGTTCGTTGTTGGGATTTTGTTACTCAAATGGATGGTAGCCTTGTCATTAAGGAATCTAGTTCGTTGTTGAGATTTTGTTACTCTAATGGATGGTAGCCTTGTCATTATGGAAGGTAGTTCATTGTTGGGATTTTGTTACTCAAATGGATGGTAGCCTTGTCATTATGGAAGGTAGTTCGTTGTTGGGATTTTGTTACTCTTATGGATGGTAGCCTTGTCTTTATGGAAGCTAATTCGTTGTTGGGATTTTGTTATTTTAATGGATGGTATCCTTGTCATTATGGAAGTTTGTTCGTTGTTGAGATTTTGTTACTCCAATGGATGGTAACCTTGTCATTATGGAAGGTAGTTCATTGTTTAGATTTTGTTAGTTCAATGGATGGTAGCCTTGTCAATATGGAAGGTAGTTCGTTGTTGAGATTTTGTTACTCCAATGGATGGTAGCCTTGTCATTATGGAAGGTAGTTCGTTGTTGATATTTTGTTACTTTAATGGATGGTAGCCTTGTCATTACGGAAGCTAGTTAGTTGTTGAGATTTTGTTACTCCATTGAATGTTAGCCTTGTCATTATGGAAGGTAAATCATTGTTAACATTTTGTTACTCTAATGGATGGTAGCGATGTCCTTAAGGAAGGTAGTTTGTTGTTGAGATTTTGTTACTCCATTGGATGGTAGCCTTGTCTTTACGGAAGGTAGTTCGTTAGTAGGATTTTGTTACTTTAATGGATGGTAGCCTTGTTATTACGGAAGCTAGTTCGTTTTTGAGATTTTGTTACTCCATTGGATGGTAGCCTTGTCATTATGGAAGGTAAATCGTTGTTGACATTTTGTTACTCCAATGGATGGTAGCGGTGTCCTTAAGTAAGGTAGTTCGTTGTTGTGATTTTGTTACTCTAATGGACGGTAGCCTTGTCATTATGGAAGGTAGTTCATTGTTGGGATTTTGTTACTCAAATGGATGGTAGCCTTGTCATTATGGAAGGTAGTTCGTTGTTGAGATTTTGTTACTGCAATGGATGGTAGCCTTGTCATTATGGAACGTAGTTCGTTGTTGGGATTTTGTTACTCAAATGGATGACAGCCTTGTCATTACAGAATCTAGTTCGTTGTTGAGATTTTGTTACTTTAATTGATGGTAGCCTTGTCATTATGGAAGGTAGTTCGTTGTTGGAATTTTGTTACTCAAATGGATTGTAGCCTTGTCATTATGGAAGGTAGTTCGTTGTTGGGATTTTGTTACTCTTATGGATGGTAGCCTTGTCATTATGGAAGCTAATTCGTTGTGGGGATTTTGTTATTTTAATGGATGGTAGCCTTGTCATTATGAAAGTTTGTTCGTTGTTGAGATTTTGTTACTCCAATGGATGGTAACCTTGTCATTATGGAAGGTAGTTCATTGTTTAGATTTTGTTAGTTCAATGGATGGTAGCCTTGTCATTATGGAAGGTAGTTCGTTGTTGGGATTTTGTTACTCAAATGGATAGTAGCCTTGTCATTATGGAAGGTAGTTCGTTGTTGATATTTTGTTACTTTAATGGATGATAGCCTTGTCATTACGGAAGCTAGTTAGTTGTTGAGATTTTGTTACTCCATTGAATGGTAGCCTTGTCATTATGGAAGGTAAATCGTTGTTGACATTTTGTTACTTCAATGGATGGTAGCGATGTCCTTAAGGAAAGTAGTTCGTTGTTGAGATTTTGTTACTCCATTGGATGGTAGCCTTGTCATTACGGGAGGTAGCTCGTTAGTAGGATTTTGTTACTCTAATGGATGGTAGCCATGTTATTACGGAAGCTAGTTCGTTGTTGATATTTTGTTACTCTATTGGATGGTAGCCTTGTCATTATGGAAGGTAAATCGTTGTTGACATTTTGTTACTCCAATGGATGGTAGCGGTGTACTTAAGTAAGGTAGTTCGTTGTTGAGATTTTGTTACTCTAATGGATGGTAGCCTTGTCATTATGGAAGGTAGTTCGTTGTTGGGATTTTGTTACTCTAATGGATGGTAGCGATGTCCTTATGGAAGGTAGTTCGTTGTGGAGATTATGTTACTCTAATGGATGGTAGCCTTGCCATTACGGAAGGTAGTTCATTAGTGGGATTTTGTTACTCTAATGGATGGTAGCCTTATCATTAGGGAAGCTAGTTCGTTGTTTAGATTTGGTTACGCCATTGGATGGTAGCCTTGTCATTATGGAAGGTAATTCGTTAGTGGGATTTTGTTACTCTAATGGATGGTAGCCTTGTTATTATGGAAGCTAGTTCGTTGTTGAGCTTTTGTTACTCCATTGGATGGTAGCCTTATCATTATGGAAGGTAAATCGTTGTTGACATTTTGTTACTCCAATGGATGGTAGCGGTGTCCTTAAGTAAGGTAGTTCGTTGTTAAGATTTTGTTACTCTAATGGATGGTAGCCTTGTCATTTTGGAAGGTAGTTCGTTGTTGGGATTTTGTTACTCAAATGGATGGTAGCCTTGTCATTATGCAAGGTAGTTCATTGTTGATATTTTGTTACTATAATGGATGGTTGCCCTGCCATTATGGAACGTAGTTCGTTGTTGGGATTTTGTTACTCAAATGGATGGTAGCCTTGTCATTAAGGAATCTAGTTCGTTGTTGAGATTTTGTTACTCTAATGGATGGTAGCCTTGTCATTATGGAATGTAGTTCGTTGTTGATATTTGGTTACTCTAATGGATGGTAGCCTTGTCATTATGGAAGGTAGTTCATTGTTGAGTTTTTGTTACTGTAATATATGGTAGCCTTGTCATTATGGAAGGTAGTTCGTTGTTGGGATTTTGTTAATCTAATGGATGGTAGCCTTGTCAATATGGAAGGTAGTTCATTGTTGGGATTTTGTTACTCTTATAGATGGTATCCTTGTCATTATGGAAGCTAATTCGTTGTTGGGATTTTGTTATTTTAATGGATGGTAGCCTTGTCATTATGGATGTTTGTTCGTTGTTGAGATTTTGTTACTCCAATGGATGGTAACCTTGTCATTATGAAAGGTATTTCATTGTCGAGATTTGGTTAGTTCAATGGATGGTAGCCTTGTCCATATGGAAGGTAGTTCATTGTTGAGATTTTGTTACTCCAATGGATGGTAGCCTTGTCATTATGGAAGGTAGTTCGTTGTAGATATTTTGTTACTTTAATGGATGGTAGCCTTGTAATTATGGAAGGTAGTTCATTGTTGAGATTTTGTTACTCCATTGTATGGTAGCCTTGTCATTATGGAAGGTAAATTGTTGCTGAGATTTTGTTACTCCAATGGATGGTAGCTATGTCCTTATGGAAGGTAGTTCGTTGTTGAGATTTTTTTACTCCATTGGATGGTAGCCTTGCCATTACGGAAGGTAGTTCGTTAGTGGGATTTTGTTACTCTAATGGATGGTAGCCTTATCATTACGGAAGCTAGTTCGTTGTTGAGATTTGGTTACGCCATTGGATGGTAGCCTTGTCATTATGGAAGGTAGTTCGTTAGTGGGATTTTGTTACTCTAATGCATGGTAGCCTTGTTATTACGGAAACTACTTCGTTGTTGAGATTTTGTTACTCCATTGGATTGTAGCCTTGTCATTATGGAAGGTAAATCGTTGTTGACATTTTGTTACTCCAATGGATGGTAGCGGTGTCCTTAAGTAAGGTAGTTCGTTGTTAAGATTTTGTTACTCTAATGGATGGTAGCCTTGTCATTATGGAAGGTAGTTCGTTGTTGGGATTTTGTTACTCAAATGGATGGTAGCCTTGTCATTCTGCAATGTAGTTCATTGTTGATATTTTGTTACTACAATGGATGGTTGCCTTGCCATTATGGAACGTAGTTCGTTGGTGCAATTTTGTTACTCAAATGGATGGTAGCCTTGTCATTAAGGAATCTAGTTCGTTGTTGAGATTTTGTTACTCTAATGGATGGTAGCCTTGTCATTATGGAAGGTAGTTCATTGTTGGGATTTTGTTACTCAAATGGATGGTAGCCTTGTCATTATGGAAGGTAGTTCGTTGTTGGGATTTTGTTACTCTTATGGATGGTAGCCTTGTCTTTATGGAAGCTAATTCGTTGTTGGGATTTTGTTATTTTAATGGATGGTATCCTTGTCATTATGGAAGTTTGTTCGTTGTTGAGATTTTGTTACTCCAATGGATGGTAACCTTGTCATTATGGAAGGTAGTTCATTGTTGATATTTTGTTACTCTAATGGATGGTAGCCTTGTCATTACGGAAGGTAATTCGTTGTTGATATTTTGTTACTCCATTGGATGGTAGCCTTGTCATTATGGAAGGTAAATCGTTGTTGACATTTTGTTACTCCAGTTGATGGTAGCGATGTCCTTGAGCAAGGTAGTTCGTTGGTGAGATTTTTTTACTCCATTGGATGGTAGCCTTGCCATTACGGAAGGTAGTTCGTTAGTGGGATTTTGTTACTCTAATGGATGGTAGCCTTATCATTACGGAAGCTAGTTCGTTGTTGAGATTTGGTTACGCCATTGGATGGTAGCCTTGTCATTATGGAAGGTAGTTCGTTAGTGGGATTTTGTTACTCTAATGGATGGTAGCCTTGTTATTACGGAAAGTAGTTTGTTGTTGAGATTTTGTTACTCCATTGGATGGTAGCCTTGTCATTATGGAAGGTAAATCGTTGTTGACATTTTGTTACTCCAATGGATGGTAGCGGTGTCCTTAAGTAAGGTAGTTCGTTGTTGAGATTTTGCTACTCTAATGGATGGTAGCCTTGTCATTATGGAAGGTAGTTCGTTGTTGGGATTTTGTTACTCAAATGGATGGTAGCCTTGTCATTATGCAAGGTAGTTCATTGTTGATATTTTGTTACTACAATGGATGGTTGCCTTGCCATTATGGAACGTAGTTCGTTTTTGGGATTTTGTTACTCAAATGGATGGTAGCCTTGTCATTAAGGAATCTAGTTCGTTGTTGAGATTTTGTTACTCTAATGGATGGTAGCCTTGTCATTATGGAAGGTAGTTCATTGTTGGGATTTTGTTACTCAAATGGATGGTAGCCTTGTCATTATGGAAGGTAGTTCGTTGTTGGGATTTTGTTACTCTTATGGATGGTAGCCTTGTCTTTATGGAAGCTAATTCGTTGTTGGGATTTTGTTATTTTAATGGATGGTATCCTTGTCATTATGGAAGTTTGTTTGTTGTTGAGATTTTGTTACTCCAATGGATGGTAACCTTGTCATTATGGAAGGTAGTTCATTGTTTAGATTTTGTTAGTTCAATGGATGGTAGCCTAGTCAATATGGAAGGTAGTTCGTTGTTGCGATTTTGTTACTCCAATGGATGGTAGCCTTGTCATTATGGAAGGTAGTTCGTTGTTGATATTTTGTTACTTTAATGGATGGTAGCCTTGTCATTACGGAAGCTAGTTAGTTGTTGAGATTTTGTTACTCCATTGAATGTTAGCCTTGTCATTATGGAAGGTAAATCATTGTTAACATTTTGTTACTCTAATGGATGGTAGCGATGTCCTTAAGGAAGGTAGTTCGTTGTTGAGATTTTGTTACTCCATTGGATGGTAGCCTTGTCTTTACGGAAGGTAGTTCGTTAGTAGGATTTTGTTACTTTAATGGATGGTAGCCTTGTTATTACGGAAGCTAGTTCGTTTTTGAGATTTTGTTACTCCATTGGATGGTAGCCTTGTCATTATGGAAGGTAAATCATTGTTGACATTTTGTTACTCCAATGGATGGTAGCGGTGTCCTTAAGTAAGGTAGTTCGTTGTTGTGATTTTGTTACTCTAATGGACGGTAGCCTTGTCATTATGGAAGGTAGTTCATTGTTGGGATTTTGTTACTCAAATGGATGGTAGCCTTGTCATTATGGAAGGTAGTTCGTTGTTGAGATTTTGTTACTGCAATGGATGGTAGCCTTGTCATTATGGAACGTAGTTCGTTGTTGGGATTTTGTTACTCAAATGGATGGTAGCCTTGTCATTACGGAATCTAGTTCGTTGTTGAGATTTTGTTACTCTAATTGATGGTAGCCTTGTCATTATGGAAGGTAGTTCGTTGTTGGAATTTTGTTACTCAAATGGATGGTAGCCTTGTCATTATGGAAGGTAGTTCGTTGTTGGGATTTTGTTACTCTTATGGATGGTAGCCTTGTCATTATGGAAGCTAATTCGTTGTGGGGATTTTGTTATTTTAATGGATGGTAGCCTTGTCATTATGAAAGTTTGTTCGTTGTTGAGATTTTGTTACTCCAATGGATGGTAACCTTGTCATTATGGAAGGTGGTTCATTGTTTAGGTTTTTGTTAGTTCAATGGATGGTAGCCTTGTCATTATGGAAGGTAGTTCGTTGTTGAGATTTTGTTACTCCAATGGATAGTATCCTTGTCATTATGGAAGGTAGTTCGTTGTTGATATTTTATTACTTTAATGGATGATAGCCTTGTCATTACGGAAGCTAGTTAGTTGTTGAGATTTTGTTACTCCATTGAATGGTAGCCTTGTCATTATGGAAGATAAATCGTTGTTGACATTTTGTTACTCCAATGAATGGTAGCGATGTCCTTAAGGAAAGTAGTTCGTTGTTGAGATTTTGTTACTCCATTGGATGGTAGCCTTGTCATTACGGGAGGTAGCTTGTTAGTAGGATTTTGTTACTCTAATGGATGGTAGCCATGTTATTACGGAAGCTAGTTCGTTGTTGATATTTTGTTACTCTATTGGATGGTAGCCTTGTCATTATGGAAGGTAAATCGTTGTTGACATTTTGTTACTCCAATGGATGGTAGCGGTGTACTTAAGTAAGGTAGTTTGTTGTTGAGATTTTGTTACTCTAATGGACGGTAGCCTTGTCATTATGGAAGGTAGTTCGTTGTTGGGATTTTGTTACTCTAATGGATGGTAGCGATGTCGTTATGGAAGGTAGTTCGTTATGGAGATTATGTTACTCTAATGGATGGTAGCCTTACCATTACGGAAGGTAGTTCATTAGTGGGATTTTGTTACTCTAATGGATGGTAGCCTTATCATTAGGGAAGCTAGTTCGTTGTTTAGATTTGGTTACGCCATTGGATGGTAGCCTTGTCATTATGGAAGGTAGTTCGTTAGTGGGATTTTGTTACTCTAATGGATGGTAGCCTTGTTATTATGGAAGCTAGTTCGTTGTTGAGATTTTGTTACTCCATTGGATGGTAGCCTTATCATTATGGAAGGTAAATCGTTGTTGACATTTTGTTACTCCAATGGATGGTAGCGGTGTCCTTAAGTAAGGTAGTTCGTTGTTAAGATTTTGTTACTCTAATGGATGGTAGCCTTGTCATTATGGAAGGTAGTTCGTTGTTGGGATTTTGTTACTCAAATGGATGGTAGCCTTGTCATTATGCAAGGTAGTTCATTGTTGATATTTTGTTACTATAATGGATGGTTGCCCTGCCATTATGGAACGTAGTTCGTTTTTGGGATTTTGTTACTCAAATGGATGGTAGCCTTGTCATTAAGGAATCTAGTTCGTTGTTGAGATTTTGTTACTCTAATGGATGGTAGCCTTGTCATTATGGAAGGTAGTTCATTGTTGGGATTTTGTTACTCAAATGGATGGTAGCCTTGTCATTATGGAAGGTAGTTCGCTGTTGGGATTTTGTTACTCTTATGGATGGTAGCCTTGTCTTTATGGAAGCTAATTCGTTGTTGGGATTTTGTTATTTTAATGGATGGTATCCTTGTCATTATGGAAGTTTGTTCGTTGTTGAGATTTTGTTACTCCAATGGATGGTAGCCTTGTCATTATGGAAGGTAGTTCGTTGTAGATATTTTGTTACTTTAATGGATGGTAGCCTTGTAATTATGGAAGGTAGTTCATTGTTGAGATTTTGTTACTCCATTGTATGGTAGCCTTGTCATTATGGAAGGTAAATTGTTGTTGAGATTTTGTTACTCCAATGGATGGTAGCTATGTCCTTATGGAAGGTAGTTCATTGTTGATATTTTGTTACTCTAATGGATGGTAGCCTTGTCATTACGGAAGGTAATTCGTTGTTGATATTTTTTTACTCCATTGGATGGTAGCCTTGTCATTATGGAAGGTAAATCGTTGTTGACATTTTGTTACTCCAGTTGATGGTAGCGATGTCCTTAAGGAAGGTAGTTCGTTGTTGAGATTTTTTTACTCCATTGGATGGTAGCCTTTCCATTACGGAAGGTAGTTCGTTAGTGGGATTTTGTTACTCAAATGGATGGTAGCCTTGTCATTATGCAAGGTAGTTCATTGTTGATATTTTGTTACTACAATGGATGGTTGCCTTGCCATTATGGAACATAGTTCGTTGTTGGGATTTTGTTACTCAAATGGATGGTAGCCTTGTCATTAAGGAATCTAGTTCGTTGTTGAGATTTTGTTACTCTAATGGATGGTAGCCTTGTCATTATGGAAGGTAGTTCATTGTTGGGATTTTGTTACTCAAATGGATGGTAGCCTTGTCATTATGGAAGGTAGTTCGTTGTTGGGATTTTGTTACTCTTATGGATGGTAGCCTTGTCTTTATGGAAGCTAATTCGTTGTTGGGATATTGTTATTTTAATGGATGGTATCCTTGTCATTATGAAAGTTTGTTCGTTGTTGAGATTTTGTTACAACAATGGATGGTAACCTTGTCATTATGGAAGGTAGTTCATTGTTTAGATTTTGTTAGTTCAATGGATGGTAGCCTTGTCAATATGGAAGGTAGTTCGTTGTTGAGATTTTGTTACTCCAATGGTTGGTAGCCTTGTCATTATGGAAGGTAGTTCGTTGTTGATATTTTGTTACTTTAATGGATGGTAGCCTTGTCATTACGGAAGCTAGTTAGTTGTTGAGATTTTGTTACTCCATTGAATGTTAGCCTTGTCATTATGGAAGGTAAATCATTGTTAACATTTTGTTACTCTAATGGATGGTAGCGATGTCCTTAAGGAAGGTAGTTCGTTGTTGAGATTTTGTTACTCCATTGGATGGTAGCCTTGTCTTTAAGGAAGGTAGTTCGTTAGTAGGATTTTGTTACTCTAATGGATGGTAGCCTTGTTATTACGGAAGCTAGTTCGTTGTTGAGATTTTGTTACTCCATTGGATGGTAGCCTTGTCATTATGGAAGGTAAATCGTTGTTGACATTTTGTTACTCCAATGGATGGTAGCGGTGTCCTTAAGTAAGGTAGTTCGTTGTTGTGATTTTGTTACTCTAATGGACGGTAGCCTTGTCATTATGGAAGGTAGTTCATTGTTGGGATTTTGTTACTCAAATGGATGGTAGCCTTGTCATTATGGAAGGTAGTTCGTTGTTGAGATTTTGTTACTGCAATGGATGGTAGCCTTGTTATTATGGAACGTAGTTCGTTGTTGGGATTTTGTTACTCAAATGGATGGTAGCCTTGTCATTACGGAATCTAGTTCGTTGTTGAGATTTTGTTACTCTAATGGATGGTAGCCTTGTCATTATGGAAGGTAGTTCGTTGTTGGAATTTTGTTACTCAAATGGATGGTAGCCTTGTCATTATGGAAGGTAGTTCGTTGTTGGGATTTTGTTACTCTTATGGATGGTAGCCTTTTCATTATGGAAGCTAATTCGTTGTTGGGATTTTGTTATTTTAATGGATGGTAGCCTTGTCATTATGAAAGTTTGTTTGTTGTTGAGATTTTGTTACTCCAATGGATGGTAACCTTTTCATTATGGAAGGTAGTTCATTGTTTAGATTTTGTTAGTTCAATGGATGGTAGCCTTGTCATTATGGAAGGTAGTTCGTTGTTGAGATTTTGTTACTCCAATGGATAGTAGCCTTGTCATTATGGAAGGTAGTTCGTTGTTGATATTTTGTTACTTTAATGGATGGTAGCCTTGTCATTACGGAAGCTAGTTAGTTGTTGAGATTTTGTTACTCTATTGAATGGTAGCCTTGTCATTATGGAAGGTAAATCGTTGTTGACATTTTGTTACTCCAATGGATGGTAGCGGTGTCCTTAAGTAAGGTAGTTCGTTGTTGAGATTTGTTACTCTAATGGATGGTAGCCTTGTCATTATGGAATGTAGTTCGTTGTTGGGATTTTGTTACTCAAATGGATGGTAGCCTTGTCATTATGCAAGGTAGTTCATTGTTGATATTTTGTTACTACAATGGATGGTTGCCTTTCCATTATGGAACATAGTTCGTTGTTGGGATTTTGTTACTCAAATGGATGGTAGCCTTGTCATTAAGGAATCTAGTTCGTTGTTGAGATTTTGTTACTCTAATGGATGGTAGCCTTGTCATTATGGAAGGTAGTTCATTGTTGGGATTTTGTTACTCAAATGGATGGTAGCCTTGTCATTATGGAAGGTAGTTCGTTGTTGGGATTTTGTTACTCTTATGGATGGTAGCCTTGTCTTTATGGAAGCTAATTCGTTGTTGGGATTTTGTTATTTTAATGGATGGTATCCTTGTCATTATGAAAGTTTGTTCGTTGTTGAGATTTTGTTACAACAATGGATGGTAACCTTGTCATTATGGAAGGTAGTTCATTGTTTAGATTTTGTTAGTTCAATGGATGGTAGCCTTGTCAATATGGAAGGTAGTTTGTTGTTGAGATTTTGTTACTCCAATGGTTGGTAGCCTTGTCATTATGGAAGGTAGTTCGTTGTTGATATTTTGTTACTTTAATGGATGGTAGCCTTGTCATTACGGAAGCTAGTTAGTTGTTGAGATTTTGTTACTCCATTGAATGTTAGCCTTGTCATTATGGAAGGTAAATCATTGTTAACATTTTGTTAATCTAATGGATGGTAGCGATGTCCTTAAGGAAGGTAGTTCGTTGTTGAGATTTTGTTACTCCATTGGATGGTAGCCTTGTCTTTACGGAAGGTAGTTCATTAGTAGGATTTTGTTACTCTAATGGATGGTAGCCTTGTTATTACGGAAGCTAGTTCATTGTTGAGATTTTGTTACTCCATTGGATGGTAGCCTTGTCATTATGGAAGGTAAATCGTTGTTGACATTTTGTTACTCCAATGGATGGTAGCGGTGTCCTTTAGTAAGGTAGTTCGTTGTTGTGATTTTGTTACTCTAATGGACGGTAGCCTTGTCATTATGGAAGGTAGTTCATTGTTGGGATTTTGTTACTCAAATGGATGGTAGCCTTGTCATTATGGAAGGTAGTTTGTTGTTGAGATTTTGTTACTGCAATGGATGGTAGCCTTGTCATTATGGAACGTAGTTCGTTGTTGGGATTTTGTTACTCAAATGGATGGTAGCCTTGTCATTACGGAATCTAGTTCGTTGTTGAGATTTTGTTACTCTAATGGATGGTAGCCTTGTCATTATGGAAGGTAGTTCGTTGATGGAATTTTGTTACTCAAATGGATGGTAGCCTTGTCATTATGGAAGGTAGTTCGTTGTTGGGATTTTGTTACTCTTATGGATGGTAGCCTTTTCATTATGGAAGCTAATTCGTTGTTGGGATTTTGTTATTTTAATGGATGGTAGCCTTGTCATTATGAAAGTTTGTTCGTTGTTGAGATTTTGTTACTCCAATGGATGGTAACCTTGTCATTATGGAAGGTAGTTCATTGTTTAGATTTTGTTAGTTCAATGGATGGTAGCCTTGTCATTATGGAAGGTAGTTCGTTGTTAAGATTTTGTTACTCCAATGGATAGTAGCCTTGTCATTATGGAAGGTAGTTCATTGTTGATATTTTGTTACTTTAATGGATGGTAGCCTTGTCATTACGGAAGCTAGTTAGTTGTTGAGATTTTGTTACTCCATTGAATGGTAGCCTTGTCATTATGGAAGGTAAATCGTTGTTGACATTTTGTTACTCCAATGGATGGTAGCGATGTCCTTAAGGAAAGTAGTTCGTTGTTGAGATTTTGTTACTCCATTGGATGGTAGCCTTGTCATTACGGGAGATAGCTCGTTAGTAGGATTTTGTTACTCTAATTGATGGTAGCCATGTTATTATGGAAGGTAGTTCGTTGTTGATATTTTGTTACTCTATTGGATGGTAGCCTTGTCATTATGGAAGGTAAATCGTTGTTGACATTTTGTTACTCCAATGGATGGTAGCGGTGTACTTAAGTAAGGTAGTTCGTTGTTGAGATTTTGTAACTCTAATGGACGGTAGCCTTGTCATTATGGAAGGTAGTTCGTTGTTGGGATTTTGTTACTCTAATGGATGGTAGCGATGTCCTTATGGAAGGTAGTTCGTTGTGGAGATTTTGTTACTCTAATGGATGGTAGCCTTGCCATTACGGAAGGTAGTTCATTAGTGGGATTTTGTTACTCTAATAGATGGTAGCCTTATCATTACGGAAGCTAGTTCGTTGTTGAGATTTTGTTACGCCATTGGATGGTAGCCTTGTCATTATGGAAGGTAGTTCGTTAGTGGGATTTTGTTACTCTAATGGATGGTAGCCTTGTTATTACGGAAGCTAGTTCGTTGTTGAGATTTTGTTACTCCATTGGATGGTAGCCTTGTCATTATGGAAGGTAAATCGTTGTTGACATTTTGTTACTCCAATGGATGGTAGCGGTGTCCTTAAGTAAGGTAGTTCGTTGTTGAGATTTTGTTACTCTAATGGATGGTGGCCTTGTCATTATTGAAGGTAGTTCGTTGTTGGAATTTTGTTACTCAAATGGATGGTAGCCTTGTCATTATGGAAGGTAGTTCTTTGTTGGGATTTTGTTACTCTTATGGATGGTAGCCTTGTCATTATGGAAGCTAATTCGTTGTTGGGATTTTCTTATTTTAATGGATGGTAGCTTTGTCATTATGAAAGTTTGTTTGTTGTTGAGATTTTGTTACTCCAATGGATGGTAACCTTGTCATTATGGAAGGTAGTTCATTGTTTAGATTTTGTTAGTTCAATGGATGGTAGCCTTGTCAATATGGAAGGTAGTTCGTTGTTGAGATTTTGTTACTCCAATGGATAGTAGCCTTGTCATTATGGAAGGTAGTTTGTTGTTGATATTTTGTTACTTTAATGGATGGTAGCCTTGTTATTACGGAAGCTAGTTAGTTGTTGAGATTTTGTAACTCCATTGAATGGTATCCTTGTTATTTGTGAAGGTAAATCGTTGTTGACATTTTGTTACTCCAATGGATGGTAGCGATGTCCTTAAGGAAAGTAGTTCGTTGTTGAGATTTTGTTACTCCATTGGATTATAGCCTTGTCATTACGGAAGGTAGTTCGTTAGTAGGATTTTGTTAATCTAATGGATGGTAGCCATGTTATTACGGAAGCTAGTTCGTTGTTGAGATTTTGTTACTCTATTGGATGGTATACTTGTCATTATGGAAGGTAAATCGTTGTTGACATTTTGTTACTCCAATGGATGGTAGCGGTGTACTTAAGTAAGGTAGTTCGTTGTTGAGATTTTGTTACTCTAATGGACGGTAGCCTTGTCATTATGGAAGGTAGTTCGTTGTTGGGATTTTGTTACTCAAATGGATGGTAGCCTTGTCATTATGGAAGGTAGTTCGTTGTGGAGATTTTGTTACTGCAATGGATGGTAGCCTTGTCATTATGGAACGTAGTTTGTTGTTGGGATTTTGTAACTCAAATGGATGGTAGCCTTGTAATTACGGAATCTAGTTCGTTGTTGAGATTTTGTTACTCTAATGGATGGTAGCCTTGTCATTATGGAAGGTAGTTTGTTGTTGGGATTTTGTTACTCAAATGGATGGTAGCCTTGTCATTATGGAAGGTAGTTCGTTGTTGGGATTTTGTTACTCAAATGGATGGTAGCCTTGTCATTACGGAAGCTAGTTCGTTGTTGAGATTTTGTTACTCTAATGGATGGTAGCCTTGTCATTATGGAACGTAGTTCGTTGTTTGGATTTTGTTACTAAAATGGATGGTAGCCTTGTCATTACGGAATCTAGTTCGTTGTTGAGATTTTTTAACTCTAATGGATGGTAGCCTTGTCATTATGGAAGGTAGTTCGTTGTTGGGATTTTGTTACTCCAATGGATGGTAGCCTTGTCATTATGGAATATAGTTTGTTGTTGAGATTTGGTTACTCTAATGGATGGTAGCCTTGTCATTATGGAAGGTAGTTCATTGTTGAGTTTTTGTTACTGTAATATATGGTAGCCTTGTCATTATGGAAGGTAGTTCGTTGTTGGGATTTTGTTACTCTAATGGATGGTAGCCTTGTCAATATGGAACGTAGTTCATTGTTGGGATTTTGTTACTCTTATAGATGGTAGCCTTGTCATTATGGAAGCTAATTCGTTGTTGGGATTTTGTTATTTTAATGGATGGTAGCCTTGTCATTATGGAAGTTTGTTCGTTGTTGAGATTTTGTTATTCCAATGGGTGGTAACCTTGTCATTATGAAAGTTATTTCATTGTCGAGATTTGGTTAGTTCAATGGATGGTAGCCTTGTCCATATGGAAGGTAGTTCATTGTTGAGATTTTGTTACTCCAATGGAATGTAGCCTTGTCATTATGGAAGGTAGTTCGTTGTAGATATTTTGTTACTTTAATGGATGGTAGCCTTGTAATTATGGAAGGTAGTTCATTGTTGAGATTTTGTTACTCCATTGTATGGTAGCCTTGTCATTATGGAAGGTAAATTGTTGTTGAGATTTTGTTACTCCAATGGATGGTAGCTATGTCCTTATGGAAGGTAGTTCATTGTTGATATTTTTTTACTCTAATGGATGGTAGCCTTGTCATTACGGAAGGTAATTTGTTGTTGATATTTTGTTACTCCATTGGTTGGTAGACTTGTCATTATGGAAGGTAAATCGTTGTTGACATTTTGTTAGTCCAGTGGATGGTAGCGATGTCCTTAAGGAAGGTAGTTCGTTGTTGAGATTTTTTTTCTCCATTGGATGGTAGCCATGCCATTACGGAAGGTAGTTCGTTAGTGGGATTTTGTTACTCTAATGGATGGTAGCCTTATCATTACGGAAGCTAGTTCGTTGTTGAGATTTGGTTACGCCATTGGATGGTAGCCTTGTCATTATGGAAGGTAGTTCGTTAGTGGGATTTTGTTACTCTAATGGATGGTAGCCTTGTTATTACGGAAGTTAGTTCGTTGTTGAGATTTTGTTACTCTAATGGATGGTAGCCTTGTCATTATGGAAGGTAGTTCGTTGTTGGGATTTTGTTACTCAAATGGATGGTAGCCTTGTCATTATGGAAGGTTTTTAGTTGTTGGGATTTTGTTATCTTATGGATGGTAGCCTTGTCTTTATGGAAGCTAATTCGTTGTTGGGATTTTGTTATTTTAATGGATGGTATCCTTGTCATTATGGAAGTTTGTTCTATGTTGAGATTTTGTTACTCCAATGGATGGTAACCTTGTCATTATGGAAGGTAGTTCATTGTTTAGATTTTGTTAGTTCAATGGATGGTAGCCTTGTCAATATGGAAGGTAGTTCGTTGTTGAGATTTTGTTACTCCAATGGATGGTAGCCTTGTCATTATGGAAGGTAGTTCGTTGTTGATATTTTGTTACTTTAATGGATGGTAGCCTTGTCATTACGGAAGCTAGTTAGTTGTTGAGATTTTGTTACTCCATTAAATGTTAGCCTTGTCATTATGGAAGGTAAATCATTGTTAACATTTTGTTACTCTAATGGATGGTAGGGATGTCCTTAAGGAAGGTAGTTTGTTGTTGAGATTTTGTTACTCCATTGGATGGTAGCCTTGTCTTTACGGAAGGTAGTTCGTTAGTAGGATTTTGTTACTCTAATGGATGGTAGCCTTGTTATTACGGAAGCTAGTTTGTTGTTGAGATTTTGTTACTCCATTGGATGGTAGCCTTGTCATTATGGAAGGTAAATCGTTGTTGACATTTTGTTACTCCAATGGATGGTAGCGGTGTCCTTAAGTAAGGTAGTTCGTTGTTGTGATTTTTTTACTCTAATGGACGGTAGCCTTGTCATTATGGAAGGTAGTTCATTGTTGGGATTTTGTTACTCAAATGGATGGTAGCCTTGTCATTATGGAAGGTAGTTTGTTGTTGAGATTTTGTTACTGCAATGGATGGTAGCCTTGTCATTATGGAACGTAGTTCGTTGTTGGGATTTTGTTACTCAAATGGATGATAGCCTTGTCATTACGGAATCTAGTTCGTTGTTGAGATTTTGTTACTCTAATGGATGGTAGCCTTGTCATTATGGAAGGTAGTTCGTTGTTGGAATTTTGTTACTCAAATGGATGGTAGCCTTGTCATTATGGAAGGTAGTTCATTGTTGGGATTTTGTTACTCTTATGGATGGTAGCCTTGTCATTATGGAAGCTAATTCGTTGTTGGGATTTTGTTATTTTAATGGATGGTAGCCTTGTCATTATTAAAGTTTGTTCGTTGTTGAGATTTTGTTACTAAATGGATGGTAACCTTGTCATTATGGAAGGTAGTTCATTGTTTAGATTTTGTTAGTTCAATGGATGGTAGCCTTGTCATTATGGAAGGTAGTTCGTTGTTGATATTTTGTTACTCCAATGGATAGTAGCCTTGTCATTATGGAAGGTAGTTCGTTGTTGATATTTTGTTAGTTTAATGGATGGTAGCCTTGTCATTACGGAAGCTAGTTGGTTGTTGAGATTTTGTTACTCCATTGAATGGTAGCCTTGTCATTATGGAAGGTAAATCGTTGTTGACATTTTGTTACTCCAATGGATGGTAGCGATGTCCTTAAGGAAAGTAGTTCGTTGTTGAGATTTTGTTACTCCATTGGATGGTAGCCTTGTCATTACGGGAGGTAGCTCGTTAGTAGGATTTTGTTACTCTAATGGATGGTAGCCATGTTATTACAGAAGCTAGTTCGTTGTTGATATTTTGTTACCTTATTGGATGGTAGCCTTGTCATTATGGAAGGTAAATCGTTGTTGACATTTTGTTACTCGAATGGATGGTAGCGGTGTACTTAAGTAAGGTAGTTCGTTGTTGAGATTTTGTTACTCTAATGGATGGTAGCCTTGTCCTTATGGAAGGTTGTTCTTTTTTGATATTTTGTTACTCTAATGGATGGTAGCCTTGTCATTACGGAAGGTAGTTCGTTGTTGAGATTTTGTTACTCTAATGGACGGTAGCCTTGTCATTATGGAAGGTAGTTCGTTGTTGGGATTTTGTTACTCTAATGGATGGTAGCGATGTCCTTATGGAAGGTAGTTCGTTGTGGAGATTTTGTTACTCTAATGGATGGTAGCCTTGTCATTAAGGAACGTAGTTCGTTGTTGGGATATTGTTACTCAAATGGATGGTAGCCTTGTCATTATGGAAGGTAAATCGTTGTTGACATTTTGTTACTCCAATGGATGGTAGCGATGTCCTTAAGGAAAGTAGTTCGTTGTTGAGATTTTGTTACTCCATTGGATGGTAGCATTGTCATTACGGGAGGTAGCTCGTTAGTAGGATTTTGTTACTCTAATGGATGGTAGCCATGTTATTACGGAAGCTAGTTCGTTGTTGATATTTTGTTACTCTATTGGATGGTAGCCTTGTCATTATGGAAGATAAATCGTTGTTGACATTTTGTTACTCCAATGGATGGTAGCGGTGTACTTAAGTAAGGTAGTTCGTTGTTGAGATTTTGTTACTCTAATGGACGGTAGCCTTGTCATTATGGAAGGTAGTTCGTTGTTGGGATTTTGTTACTCTAATGGATGGTAGCGATGTCCTTATGGAAGGTAGTTCGTTGTGGAGATTTTGTTACTCTAATGGATGGTAGGCTTGTCATTAAGGAACGTAGTTCGTTGTTGGGATATTGTTACTCAAATGGATGGTAGCCTTGTCTTTATGGAAGCTAAGTCATTGTTGAGATTTTTTTACTCCAATGGCTGGTAGCGATGTCCTTATGGAAGGTAGTTCGTTGTTGATATTTTGTTACTCCATTGGATTGTAGCCTTGTCATTATGGAAGGTAGTTCATTGTTGAGATTTTGTTACTCCAATGGATGGTAGCCTTGTCATTATGGAAGGTATTTCGTTGTTGTGATTTTGTTACTCAAATGGATGGTAGCCTTGTCATTATGGAAGGTAGTTCGTTGTTGAGATTTTTTTACTCCAATGGATTGTAGCCTTGTCATTATTGAAGGTAGGTCGCTATTGAGATTTTGTTACTCCATTGGATGGTAGCCTTGTCATTATGGAAGGTAGTTCGTTGTTGTGATTTTGTTACTACAATGGATGGTAGACTTGTCATAATGGAATGTAGTTCTTTGTTGAGATTTTGTTACTCTAATGGATGGTAGCCTTGTCATTACGAAAGGTAGTTCATTGTTGAGTTTTTGTTACTCTAATAGATGGTAGCGTTGTCATTACGGAAGGTAGTTCGTTGTTGAGATTTTGTTACTCTAACGGATGGTACCCTTGTCATTATGGAAGGTAGTTCGTTTTTGATATTTTGTTACTCTGATGGATCGTAGCCTTGTCATTACGTAGTGTAGTTCGTTGTTGAGATTTTGTTACTCTGACGGTATTCTTGTGATTATGGCAGGTAGTTCGTTGTTGGGATTTTATACTCAAATGGATGGTAGCCTTGTCATTGGAAGGTAGTTCGTTGTTGAGTTTTTGTTACTGCAATGGATGGTAGCCTTGTCATTATGGATGGTAGTTCGTTGTTGAGATTTTGTTATTCCATTGGATGGTAGCCTTGTCATTATGGAAGGTAAATTGTTGTTAAGATTTTGTTACTCCAATGGATGGTAGCGTTGTCATTACAGAAGGTAGTTCATTGTTGAGAATTTGTTACTCTAATGGGTGGTAGCCTTGTCAGTATGAAAGGTAGTTCGTTTTTGGGATTTTTTAACTCTAATGGATGGTAGCCTTATCATTATGGAAGGTAGTTCATTTTTGAGATTTTATTACTCTAATGGATGGTAGCCTTTTCATTATGGAAGGTAGTTCCCTGTTGAGAATTTGTTACTCCATTGGATGGTAGACTTGTCATTATAGAAGGTAGTTTGTTCTTGAGATTTTGTTACTCCAATGGATGGTAACCTTGTGATTATGGAAGGTAGTTCATTGTTGAGATTTTGTTACTCCAATGGATGTTAGCCTTGTCATTATGGAAGGAAGTTCGTTGTTGATATGTTGTTAATTTAATAGATGGTAGCCATGTAATTATGTAAGGTGATTCATTTTTGATATTTTGTTACTCCATTGGATGGTAGCCTTGTCATTATGGAAAGTAGTTTGTTGTTGGGATTTTCTTATTTTAATGGATGTTAGCCTTGTCATTATGGAAGGTAGTTCGTTGTTGAAATTTTGTTACTCTAATGGATGGTATCCTTGTCATTATGGAAGGTAGTTCATTATTGATATTTTGTTAGTTCAATGGATGGTAGCCTTGTCAATATGGAAGGTAGTTCTTTCTTGAGATTTTGTTACTCCGATGGATGGTAGCCTTGTAATTATGGAAGGAAGTTCGTTGTTGATATTTAGTTAATTTAATGGATGGTAGGTTTGTAATTATGGAAGGTAGTTCATTGTTGAGATTTTGTTACTCCATTGGATGGTAGCCTTGTCATTATGGAAGGACTTCGTTGCTGGGATTTTTTTATTTTAATGGATGGTAGCCTTGTCATTATGGAAGGTTGTTCGTTGTGGATATTTTGTTACTTCAATGGATGGTAACCTTGTCATTATGGAAGGTAGTTTGTTGTTAAGATTTTGTTACTCCATTGGATGGTAGCCTTGTCATTATGGAAGGTAGTTCGTTGTTGGGATTTTGTTACTCAAATGGATGGTAGCCTTGTCATTATGGAAGATAAATCGTTGTTGACATTTTGTTACTCCAATGGATGGTAGCGGTGTACTTAAGTAAGGTAGTTCGTTGTTGAGATTTTGTTACTCTAATGGACGGTAGCCTTGTCATTATGGAAGGTAGTTCGTTGTTGGGATTTTGTTACTCTAATGGATGGTAGCGATGTCCTTATGGAAGGTAGTTCGTTGTGGAGATTTTGTTACTCTAATGGATGGTAGCCTTGTCATTAAGGAACGTAGTTCGTTGTTGGGATATTGTTACTCAAATGGATGGTAGCCTTGTCTTTATGGAAGCTAAGTCATTGTTGAGATTTTTTTACTCCAATGGCTGGTAGCGATGTCCTTATGGAAGGTAGTTCGTTGTTGATATTTTGTTACTCCATTGGATTGTAGCCTTGTCATTATGGAAGGTAGTTCATTGTTGAGATTTTGTTACTCCAATGGATGGTAGCCTTGTCATTATGGAAGGTATTTCGTTGTTGTGATTTTGTTACTCAAATGGATGGTAGCCTTGTCATTATGGAAGGTAGTTCGTTGTTGAGATTTTTTTACTCCAATGGATTGTAGCCTTGTCATTATTGAAGGTAGGTCGCTATTGAGATTTTGTTACTCCATTGGATGGTAGCCTTGTCATTATGGAAGGTAGTTCGTTGTTGTGATTTTGTTACTACAATGGATGGTAGACTTGTCATAATGGAATGTAGTTCTTTGTTGAGATTTTGTTACTCTAATGGATGGTAGCCTTGTCATTACGAAAGGTAGTTCATTGTTGAGTTTTTGTTACTCTAATAGATGGTAGCGTTGTCATTACGGAAGGTAGTTCGTTGTTGAGATTTTGTTACTCTAACGGATGGTACCCTTGTCATTATGGAAGGTAGTTCGTTTTTGATATTTTGTTACTCTGATGGATCGTAGCCTTGTCATTATGTAGGGTAGTTCGTTGTTGAGATTTTGTTACTCTAATGGACGGTATTCTTGTGATTATGGCAGGTAGTTCGTTGTTGGGATTTTATACTCAAATGGATGGTAGCCTTGTCATTATGGAAGGTAGTTCGTTGTTGAGTTTTTGTTACTGCAATGGATGGTAGCCTTGTCATTATGGATGGTAGTTCGTTGTTGAGATTTTGTTATTCCATTGGATGGTAGCCTTGTCATTATGGAAGGTAAATTGTTGTTAAGATTTTGTTACTCCAATGGATGGTAGCGTTGTCATTACAGAAGGTAGTTCATTGTTGAGAATTTGTTACTCTAATGGGTGGTAGCCTTGTCAGTATGAAAGGTAGTTCGTTTTTGGGATTTTTTAACTCTAATGGATGGTAGCCTTATCATTATGGAAGGTAGTTCATTTTTGAGATTTTATTACTCTAATGGATGGTAGCCTTGTCATTATGGAAGGTAGTTCCCTGTTGAGAATTTGTTACTCCATTGGATGGTAGACTTGTCATTATAGAAGGTAGTTTGTTGTTGAGATTTTGTTACTCCAATGGATGGTAACCTTGTGATTATGGAAGGTAGTTCATTGTTGAGATTTTGTTACTCCAATGGATGTTAGCCTTGTCATTATGGAAGGAAGTTCGTTGTTGATATGTTGTTAATTTAATAGATGGTAGCCATGTAATTATGTAAGGTGATTCATTTTTGATATTTTGTTACTCCATTGGATGGTAGCCTTGTCATTATGGAAAGTAGTTTGTTGTTGGGATTTTCTTATTTTAATGGATGTTAGCCTTGTCATTATGGAAGGTAGTTCGTTGTTGAAATTTTGTTACTCTAATGGATGGTATCCTTGTCATTATGGAAGGTAGTTCATTATTGATATTTTGTTAGTTCAATGGATGGTAGCCTTGTCAATATGGAAGGTAGTTCTTTCTTGAGATTTTGTTACTCCGATGGATGGTAGCCTTGTAATTATGGAAGGAAGTTCGTTGTTGATATTTAGTTAATTTAATGGATGGTAGGTTTGTAATTATGGAAGGTAGTTCATTGTTGAGATTTTGTTACTCCATTGGATGGTAGCCTTGTCATTATGGAAGGACTTCGTTGCTGGGATTTTGTTATTTTAATGGATGGTAGCCTTGTCATTATGGAAGGTTGTTCGTTGTGGATATTTTGTTACTTCAATGGATGGTAACCTTGTCATTATGGAAGGTAGTTTGTTGTTAAGATTTTGTTACTCCATTGGATGGTAGCCTTGTCATTATGGAAGGTAGTTCGTTGTTGGGATTTTGTTACTCAAATGGATGGTAGCCTTGTCATTATGGAAGGTAGTTCGTTGTTGAGATTTTGTTACTCCAATGGATGGTAGCCTTGTCATTATGGAAGGTAGTTCGCTATTGAGATTTTGTTACTCCATTGGATGGTAGCCTTGTCATTACAGAAGGTAAATTGTTGTTGATATTTTTCCTACTCCAATGTATGATAGCTATGTACTTATGGAAGGTAGTTCATTGTTCATATTTTGTTACTCTAATGGATGGTAGCGATGTCCTTATGGAAGGTAGTTCGTTGTTGATATTTTGTTACTCTAATGGATGGTAGCCTTGTCATTACAGAAGGTAGTTCGTTGTTGCGATTTTGTTACTGTTTTAGATGGTAGCCTTGTCATTATGTAAGGTAAATCATTGTTGAGATTTTGTTACTGCAATGGATGGTAGCCTTGTCATAATGGAAGGTAGTTCGTTGTTGGGATTTTGTTACTCCAATGGATCGTAGCCTTGTCATTATGGAAGGTTAGTTCGCTATTGAGATTTTGTTACTACATTGGATGGTATCCTTGTCATTATGAAAGATAGTTCGTTGTTGTGATTTTGTAACTACAATGGATGGTAGCGTTGTCATTACGGAAGGTAGTTCGTTGTTGAGATTTTTTTACTCTAACGGATGGTACCCTTGTCATTATAGAAGGTAGTTCATTGTTGGGATTTTATTACTCTAATGGATGGTAGCCTTGTCATTATGGAAGGTATTTCTTTGTTGAGATTTTGTTACTCCAATGGATGGTAGCTTTGTCATTATGGAAGGTAATTCGTTGTTGTGATTTTGTTACTCAAATGGATGGTAGCCTTGTCATTATGGAAGGTAGTTCGTTGTTGAGATTTTTTTACTCCAATGGATTGTAGCCTTGTCATTATTGAAGGTAGTTCGCTATTGAGATTTTGTTACTCCATTGGATGGTAGCCTTGTCATTATGGAAGGTAGTTCGTTGTTCTGATTTTGTTACTACAATGGATGGTAGACTTGTCATAATGGAATGTAGTTTGTTGTTGAGATTTTGTTACTCTAATGGATGGTAGCCTTGTCATTACGAAAGGTAGTTCATTGTTGAGTTTTTGTTACTCTAATAGATGGTAGCGTTGTCATTACGGAAGGTAGTTCGTTGTTGAGATTTTGTTACTCTAACGGATGGTACCCTTGTCATTATGGAAGGTAGTTCGTTTTTGATATTTTGTTACTCTAATGGATGGTAGCCTTGTCATTACGGAAGGTAGTTCGTTGTTGAGATTTTGTTACTCTAATGGACGGTATTCTTGTGATTATGGCAGGTAGTTCGTTGTTGGGATTTTATAATCAAATGGATGGTAGCCTTGTCATTATGGAAGGTAGTTCGTTGTTGAGTTTTTGTTACTGCAATGGATGGTAGCCTTGTCATTATGGATGGTAGTTCGTTGTTGAGATTTTGTTATTCCATTGGATGGTAGCCTTGTCATTATGGAAGGTAAATTGTTGTTAAGATTTTGTTACTCCAATGGATGGTAGCGTTGTCATTACAGAAGGTAGTTTATTGTTGAGAATTTGTTACTCTAATGGGTGGTAGCCTTGTCAGTATGAAAGGTAGTTCGTTTTTGGGATTTTTTTACTCTAATGGATGGAAGCCTTATCATTATGGAAGGTAGTTCATTTTTGAGATTTTATTACTCTAATGGATTGTAGCCTTGTCATTATGGAAGGTAGTTCCCTGTTGAGAATTTGTTACTCCATTGGATGGTAGACTTGTCATTATAGAAGGTAGTTTGTTGTTGAGATTTTGTTACTCCAATGGATGGTAACCTTGTGATTATGGAAGGTAGTTCATTGTTGAGATTTTGTTACTCCAATGGATGTTAGCCTTGTCATTATGGAAGGAAGTTCGTTGTTGATATGTTGTTAATTTAATAGATGGTAGCCATGTAATTATGTAAGGTAGTTCATTTTTGATATTTTGTTACTCCATTGGATGGTAGCCTTGTCATTATGGAAAGTAGTTTGTTGTTGGGATTTTCTTATTTTAATGGATGTTAGCCTTGTCATTATGGAAGGTAGTTCATTGTTGAAATTTTGTTACTCTAATGGATGGTATCCTTGTCATTATGGAAGGTAGTTCATTATTGAGATTTTGTTAGTTCAATGGATGGTAGCCTTGTCAATATGGAAGGTAGTTCTTTCTTGAGATTTTGTTACTCCGATGGATGGTAGCCTTGTCATTATGGAAGGAAGTTCGTTTTTGATATTTAGTTAATTTAATGGATGGTAGGTTTGTAATTATGGAAGGTAGTTCATTGTTGAGATTTTGTTACTCCATTGGATGGTAGCCTTGTCATTATGGAAGGACTTCGTTGCTGGGATTTTGTTATTTTAATGGATGGTAGCCTTGTCATTATGGAAGGTTGTTCGTTGTGGATGTTTTGTTACTTCAATGGATGGTAACCTTGTCATTATGGAAGGTAGTTTGTTGTTGAGATTTTGTTACTCCATTGGATGGTAGCCTTGTCATTATGGAAGGTAGTTCGTTGATGGGATTTTGTTACTCAAATGGATGGTAGCCTTGTCATTATGGAAGGTAGTTCGTTGTTGAGATTTTGTTACTCCAATGGATGGTAGCCTTGTCATTATGGAAGGTAGTTCGCTATTGAGATTTTGTTACTCCATTGGATGGTAGCCTTGTCATTACAGAAGGTAAATTGTTGTTGATATTTTTCCTACTCCAATGTATGATAGCTATGTACTTATGGAAGGTAGTTCATTGTTCATATTTTGTTACTCTAATGGATGGTAGCGATGTCCTTATGGAAGGTAGTTCGTTGTTGATATTTTGTTACTCTAATGGATGGTAGCCTTGTCATTACAGAAGGTAGTTCGTTGTTGCGATTTTGTTACTGTATTAGATGGTAGCCTTGTCATTATGTAAGGTAAATCATTGTTGAGATTTTGTTACTGCAATGGATGGTAGCCTTGTCATAATGGAAGGTAGTTCGTTGTTGGGATTTTGTTACTCCAATGGATCGTAGCCTTGTCATTATGGAAGGTTAGTTCGCTATTGAGATTTTGTTACTACATTGGATGGTATCCTTGTCATTATGAAAGATAGTTCGTTGTTGTGATTTTGTAACTACAATGGATGGTAGCGTTGTCATTACGGAAGGTAGTTCGTTGTTGAGATTTTTTTACTCTAACGGATGGTACCCTTGTCATTATAGAAGGTAGTTCATTGTTGGGATTTTATTACTCTAATGGATGGTAGCCTTGTCATTATGGAAGGTATTTCTTTGTTGAGATTTTGTTACTCCAATGGATGGTAGCTTTGTCATTATGGAAGGTATTTCGTTGTTGTGATTTTGTTACTCAAATGGATGGTAGCCTTGTCATTATGGAAGGTAGTTCGTTGTTGAGATTTTTTTACTCCAATGGATTGTAGCCTTGTCATTATTGAAGGTAGTTCGCTATTGAGATTTTGTTACTCCATTGGATGGTAGCCTTGTCATTATGGAAGGTAGTTCGTTGTTCTGATTTTGTTACTACAATGGATGGTAGACTTGTCATAATGGAATGTAGTTTGTTGTTGAGATTTTGTTACTCTAATGGATGGTAGCCTTGTCATTACGAAAGGTAGTTCATTGTTGAGTTTTTGTTACTCTAATAGATGGTAGCGTTGTCATTACGGAAGGTAGTTCGTTGTTGAGATTTTGTTACTCTAACGGATGGTACCCTTGTCATTATGGAAGGTAGTTCATTTTTGATATTTTGTTACTCTGATGGATGGTAGCCTTGTCATTACGGAAGGTAGTTCGTTGTTGAGATTTTGTTACTCTAATGGACGGTATTCTTGTGATTATGGCAGGTAGTTCGTTGTTGGGATTTTATAATCAAATGGATGGTAGCCTTGTCATTATGGAAGGTAGTTCGTTGTTGAGTTTTTGTTACTGCAATGGATGGTAGCCTTGTCATTATGGATGGTAGTTCGTTGTTGAGATTTTGTTATTCCATTGGATGGTAGCCTTGTCATTATGGAAGGTAAATTGTTGTTAAGATTTTGTTACTCCAATGGATGGTAGCGTTGTCATTACAGAAGGTAGTTTATTGTTGAGAATTTGTTACTCTAATGGGTGGTAGCCTTGTCAGTATGAAAGGTAGTTCGTTTTTGGGATTTTTTTACTCTAATGGATGGAAGCCTTATCATTATGGAAGGTAGTTCATTTTTGAGATTTTATTACTCTAATGGATTGTAGCCTTGTCATTATGGAAGGTAGTTCCCTGTTGAGAATTTGTTACTCCATTGGATGGTAGACTTGTCATTATAGAAGGTAGTTTGTTGTTGAGATTTTGTTACTCCAATGGATGGTAACCTTGTGATTATGGAAGGTAGTTCATTGTTGAGATTTTGTTACTCCAATGGATGTTAGCCTTGTCATTATGGAAGGAAGTTCGTTGTTGATATGTTGTTAATTTAATAGATGGTAGCCATGTAATTATGTAAGGTAGTTCATTTTTGATATTTTGTTACTCCATTGGATGGTAGCCTTGTCATTATGGAAAGTAGTTTGTTGTTGGGATTTTCTTATTTTAATGGATGTTAGCCTTGTCATTATGGAAGGTAGTTCATTGTTGAAATTTTGTTACTCTAATGGATGGTATCCTTGTCATTATGGAAGGTAGTTCATTATTGAGATTTTGTTAGTTCAATGGATGGTAGCCTTGTCAATATGGAAGGTAGTTCTTTCTTGAGATTTTGTTACTCCGATGGATGGTAGCCTTGTCATTATGGAAGGAAGTTCGTTTTTGATATTTAGTTAATTTAATGGATGGTAGGTTTGTAATTATGGAAGGTAGTTCATTGTTGAGATTTTGTTACTCCATTGGATGGTAGCCTTGTCATTATGGAAGGACTTCGTTGCTGGGATTTTGTTATTTTAATGGATGGTAGCCTTGTCATTATGGAAGGTTGTTCGTTGTGGATGTTTTGTTACTTCAATGGATGGTAACCTTGTCATTATGGAAGGTAGTTTGTTGTTGAGATTTTGTTACTCCATTGGATGGTAGCCTTGTCATTATGGAAGGTAGTTCGTTGTTGGGATTTTGTTACTCAAATGGATGGTAGCCTTGTCATTATGGAAGGTAGTTCGTTGTTGAGATTTTGTTACTCCAATGGATGGTAGCCTTGTCATTATGGAAGGTAGTTCACTATAGAGATTTTGTTACTCCATTGGATGGTAGCCTTGTCATTACAGAAGGTAAATTGTTGTTGATATTTTTCCTACTCCAATGGATGATAGCTATGTACTTATGGAAGGTAGTTCATTGTTCATATTTTGTTACTCTAATGGATGGTAGCGATGTCCTTATGGAAGGTAGTTCGTTGTTGATATTTTGTTACTCTAATGGATGGTAGCCTTGTCATTACAAAAGGTAGTTCGTTGTTGCGATTTTGTTACTCTATTAGATGGTAGCCTTGTCATTATGTAAGGTAAATCATTGTTGAGATTTTGTTACTGCAATGGATGGTAGCCTTGTCATAATGGAAGGTAGTTCGTTGTTGGGATTTTGTTACTCCAATGGATCGTAGCCTTGTCATTATGGAAGGTTAGTTCGCTATTGAGATTTTGTTACTACATTGGATGGTATCCTTGTCATTATGAAAGTTAGTTCGTTGTTATGATTTTGTAACTACAATGGATGGTAGCGTTGTCATTACGGAAGGTAGTTCGTTGTTGAGATTTTGTTACTCTAACGGATGGTACCCTTGTCATTATAGAAGGTAGTTCATTGTTGGGATTTTATTACTCTAATGGATGGTAGCCTTGTCATTATGGAAGGTATTTCTTTGTTGAGATTTTGTTACTCTAATGGATGGTAGCCTTGTCATTATGGAAGGTATTTCGTTGTTGTGATTTTGTTACTCAAATGGATGGTAGCCTTGTCATTATGGAAGGTAGTTCGTTGTTGATATTTTTTTACTCCAATGGATTGTAGCCTTGTCATTATTGAAGGTAGTTCGCTATTGAGATTTTGTTACTCCATTGGATGGTAGCCTTGTCATTATGGAAGGTAGTTCGTTGTTCTGATTTTGTTACTACAATGGATGGTAGACTTGTCATAATGGAATGTAGTTCGTTGTTGAGATTTTGTTACTCCAATGGATGGTAGCCTTGTCATTACGAAAGGTAGTTCATTGTTGAGTTTTTGTTACTCTAATAGATGGTAGCGTTGTCATTACAGAAGGTAGTTCGTTGTTGAGATTTTGTTACTCTAACGGATGGTACCCTTGTCATTATGTAAGGTAGTTCGTTTTTGATATTTTGTTACTCTGATGGATGGTAGCCTTGTCATTACGGAAGGTAGTTCGTTGTTGAGATTTTGTTACTCTAATGGACGGTATTCTTGTGATTATGGCAGGTAGTTCGTTGTTGGGATTTTATACTCAAATGGATGGTAGCCTTGTCATTATGGAAGGTAGTTCGTTGTTGAGTTTTTGTTACTGCAATGGATGGTAGCCTTGTCATTATGGATGGTAGTTCGTTGTTGAGATTTTGTTATTCCATTGGATGGTAGCCTTGTCATTATGGAAGGTAAATTGTTGTTAAGATTTTGTTATTCCAATGGATGGTAGCGTTGTCATTACAGAAGGTAGTTCATTGTTGAGAATTTGTTACTCTAATGGGTGGTAGCCTTGTCAGTATGAAAGGTAGTTCGTTTTTGGGATTTTTTTACTCTAATGGATGGTAGCCTTATCATTATGGAAGGTAGTTCATTTTTGAGATTTTATTACTCTAATGGATGGTAGCTTTGTCATTATGGAAGGTAGTTCCCTGTTGAGAATTTGTTACTCCATTGGATGGTAGACTTGTCATTATAGAAGGTAGTTTGTTGTTGAGATTTTGTTACTCCAATGGATGGTAACCTTGTGATTATGGAAGGTAGTTCATTGTTGAGATTTTGTTACTCCAATGGATGTTAGCCTTGTCATTATGGAAGGAAGTTCGTTGTTGATATGTTGTTAATTTAATAGATGGTAGCCATGTAATTATGTAAGGTAGTTCATTTTTGATATTTTGTTACTCCATTGGATGGTAGCCTTGTCATTATGGAAATTGGTTTGTTTTTGGGATTTTCTTATTTTAATGGATGTTAGCCTTGTCATTATGGAAGGTAGTTCGTTGTTGAAATTTTGTTACTCTAATGGATGGTATCCTTGTCATTATGGAAGGTAGTTCATTATTGAGATTTTGTTAGTTCAATGGATGGTAGCCTTGTCAATATGGAAGGTAGTTCTTTCTTGAGATTTTGTTACTCCGATGGATGGTAGCCTTGTCATTATGGAAGGAAGTTCGTTTTTGATATTTAGTTAATTTAATGGATGGTAGGTTTGTAATTATGGAAGGTAGTTCATTGTTGAGATTTTGTTACTCCATTGGATGGTAGCCTTGTCATTATGGAAGGACTTCGTTGCTGGGATTTTGTTATTTTAATGGATGGTAGCCTTGTCATTATGGAAGGTTGTTCGTTGTGGATGTTTTGTTACTTCAATGGATGGTAACCTTGTCATTATGGAAGGTAGTTTGTTGTTGAGATTTTGTTACTCCATTGGATGGTAGCCTTGTCATTATGGAAGTTAGTTCGTTGTTGGGATTTTGTTACTCAAATGGATGGTAGCCTTGTCATTATGGAAGGTAGTTCGTTGTTGAGATTTTGTTACTCCAATGGATGGTAGCCTTGTCATTATGGAAGGTAGTTCGCTATTGAGATTTTGTTACTCCTTTGGATGGTAGCCTTGTCATTACAGAAGGTAAATTGTTGTTGATATTTTTCCTACTCCAATGGATGATAGCTATGTACTTATGGAAGGTAGTTCATTGTTCATATTATGTTACTCTAATGGATGGTAGCGATGTCCTTATGGAAGGTAGTTTGTTGTTGATATTTTGTTACTCTAATGGATGGTAGCCTTGTCATTACAGAAGGTAGTTCGTTGTTGCGATTTTGTTACTCTATTAGATGGTAGCCTTGTCATTATGTAAGGTAAATCATTGTTGAGATTTTGTTACTGCAATGGATGGTAGCCTTGTCATAATGGAAGGTAGTTCGTTGTTGGGATTTTGTTACTCCAATGGATCGTAGCCTTGTCATTATGGAAGGTTAGTTCGCTATTGAGATTTTGTTACTACATTGGATGGTATCCTTGTCATTATGAAAGTTAGTTCGTTGTTATGATTTTGTAACTACAATGGATGGTAGCGTTGTCATTACGGAAGGTAGTTCGTTGTTGAGATTTTTTTACTCTAACAGATGGTACCCTTGTCATTATAGAAGGTAGTTCATTGTTGGGATTTTATTACTCTAATGGATGGTAGCCTTGTCATTATGGAAGGTATTTCTTTGTTGAGATTTTGTTACTCTAATGGATGGTAGCCTTGTCATTATGGAAGGTATTTCGTTGTTGTGATTTTGTTACTCAAATGGATGGTAGCCTTGTCATTATGGAAGGTAGTTCGTTGTTGAGATTTTTTTACTCCAATGGATTGTAGCCTTGTCATTATTGAAGGTAGTTCGCTATTGAGATTTTGTTACTCCATTGGATGGTAGCCTTGTCATTATGGAAGGTAGTTCGTTGTTCTGATTTTGTTACTACAATGGATGGTAGACTTGTCATAATGGAATGTAGTTCGTTGTTGAGATTTTGTTACTCTAATGGATGGTAGCCTTGTCATTACGAAAGGTAGTTCATTGTTGAGTTTTTGTTACTCTAATAGATGGTAGCGTTGTCATTACAGAAGGTAGTTCGTTGTTGAGATTTTGTTACTCTAACGGATGGTACCCTTGTCATTATGTAAGGTAGTTCGTTTTTGATATTTTGTTACTCTGATGGATGGTAGCCTTGTCATTACGGAAGGTAGTTCGTTGTTGAGATTTTGTTACTCTAATGGACGGTATTCTTGTGATTATGGCAGGTAGTTCGTTGTTGGGATTTTATACTCAAATGGATGGTAGCCTTGTCATTATGGAAGGTAGTTCGTTGTTGAGTTTTTGTTACTGCAATGGATGGTAGCCTTGTCATTATGGATGGTAGTTCGTTGTTGAGATTTTGTTATTCCATTGGATGGTAGCCTTGTCATTATGGAAGGTAAATTGTTGTTAAGATTTTGTTACTCCAATGGATGGTAGCGTTGTCATTACAGAAGGTAGTTCATTGTTGAGAATTTGTTACTCTAATGGGTGGTAGCCTTGTCAGTATGAAAGGTAGTTCGTTTTTGGGATTTTTTTACTCTAATGGATGGTAGCCTTATCATTATGGAAGGTAGTTCATTTTTGAGATTTTATTACTCTAATGGATGGTAGCCTTGTCATTATGGAAGGTAGTTCCCTGTTGAGAATTTGTTACTCCATTGGATGGTAGACTTGTCATTATAGAAGGTAGTTTGTTGTTGAGATTTTGTTACTCCAATGGATGGTAACCTTGTGATTATGGAAGGTAGTTCATTGTTGAGATTTTGTTACTCCAATGGATGTTAGCCTTGTCATTATGGAAGGAAGTTCGTTGTTGATATGTTGTTAATTTAATAGATGGTAGCCATGTAATTATGTTAGGTAGTTCATTTTTGATATTTTGTTACTCCATTGGATGGTAGCCTTGTCATTATGGAAAGTAGTTTGTTGTTGGGATTTTCTTATTTTAATGGATGTTAGCCTTGTCATTATGGAAGGTAGTTCGTTGTTGAAATTTTGTTACTCTATTGGATGGTATCCTTGTCATTATGGAAGGTAGTTCATTATTGAGATTTTGTTAGTTCAATGGATGGTAGCCTTGTCAATATGGAAGGTAGTTCTTTCTTGAGATTTTGTTACTCCGATGGATGGTAGCCTTGTCATTATGGAAGGAAGTTCGTTTTTGATATTTAGTTAATTTAATTGATGGTAGGTTTGTAATTATGGAAGGTAGTTCATTGTTGAGATTTTGTTACTCCATTGGATGGTAGCCTTGTCATTATGGAAGGACTTCGTTGCTGGGATTTTGTTATTTTAATGGATGGTAGCCTTGTCATTATGGAAGGTTGTTCTTTGTGGATGTTTTGTTACTTCAATGGATGGTAACCTTGTCATTATGGAAGGTAGTTTGTTATTGAGATTTTGTTACTCCATTGGATGGTAGGCTTGTCATTATGGAAGGTAGTTCGTTGTTGGGATTTTGTTACTCAAATGGATGGTAGCCTTGTCATTATGGAAGGTAGTTCGTTGTTGAGATTTTGTTACTCCAATGGATGGTAGCCTTGTCATTATGGAAGGTAGTTCGCTATTGAGATTTTTTTACTCCATTGGATGGTAGCCTTGTCATTACAGAAGGTAAATTGTTGTTGATATTTTTCCTACTCCAATGGATGATAGCTATGTACTTATGGAAGGTAGTTCATTGTTCATATTTTGTTACTCTAATGGATGGTAGCGATGTCCTTATGGAAGGTAGTTCGTTGTTGATATTTTGTTACTCTAATGGATGGTAGCCTTGTCATTACAGAAGGTAGTTCGTTGTTGCGATTTTGTTACTCTATTAGATGGTAGCCTTGTCATTATGTAAGGTAAATCATTGTTGAGATTTTGTTACTGCAATGGATGGTAGCCTTGTCATAATGAAAGGTAGTTCGTTGTTGGGATTTTGTTACTCCAATGGATCGTAGCCTTGTCATTATGGAAGGTTAGTTCGCTATTGAGATTTTGTTACTACATTGGATGGTATCCTTGTCATTATGAAAGTTAGTTCGTTGTTGTGATTTTGTAACTAAAATGGATGGTAGCGTTGTCATTACGGAAAGTAGTTCGTTGTTGAGATTTTGTTACTCTAACGGATGGTACCCTTGTCATTATAGAAGGTAGTTCTTTGTTGGGATTTTATTACTCTAATGGATGGTAGCCTTGTCATTATGGAAGGTATTTCTTTGTTGAGATTTTGTTACTCCAATGGATGGTAGCCTTGTCATTATGGAAGGTATTTCGTTGTTGTGATTTTGTTACTCCAATGGATTGTAGCCTTGTCATTATTGAAGGTAGTTCACTATTGAGATTTTGTTACTCCATTGGATGGTAGCCTTGTCATTATGGAAGGTAGTTCGTTGTTGTGATTTTGTTACTACAATGGATGGTAGACTTGTCATAATGGAATGTAGTTCGTTGTTGAGATTTTGTTACTCTAATGGATGGTAGCCTTGTCATTACGAAAGGTAGTTCATTGTTGAGTTTTTGTTACTCTAATAGATGGTAGCGTTGTCATTACGGAAGGTAGTTCGTTGTTGAGATTTTGTTACTCTAACGGATGGTACCCTTGTCATTATGGAAGGTAGTTCGTTTTTGATATTTTGTTACTCTGATGGACGGTAGCCTTGTCATTACGGAAGGTAGTTCGTTGTTGAGATTTTGTTACTCTGATGGACGGTATTCTTCTGATTATGGCAGGTAGTTCGTTGTTGGGATTTTATACTCAAATGGATGGTAGCCTTGTCATTATTGAAGGTAGTTCGTTGTTGAGTTTTTGTTACTGCAATGGATGGTAGCCTTGTCATTATGGATGGTAGTTCGTTGTTGAGATTTTGTTATTCCATTGGATGGTAGCCTTGTCATTATGGAAGGTAAATTGTTGTTAAGATTTTGTTACTCCAATGGATGGTAGCGTTGTCATTACAGAAGGTAGTTCATTGTTGAGAATTTGTTACTCTAATGGGTGGTAGCCTTGTCAGTATGAAAGGTAGTTCGTTTTTGGGATTTTTTTACTCTAATGGATGGTAGCCTTATCATTATGGAAGGTAGTTCATTTTTGAGATTTTATTACTCTAATGGATGGTAGCCTTGTCATTATGGAAGGTAGTTCCCTGTTGAGAATTTGTTACTCCATTGGATGGTAGACTTGTCATTATAGAAGGTAGTTTGTTGTTGAGATTTTGTTACTCCAATGGATGGTAACCTTGTGATTATGGAAGGTAGTTCATTGTTGAGATTTTGTTACTCCAATGGATGTTAGCCTTGTCATTATGGAAGGAAGTTCGTTGTTGATATGTTGTTAATTTAATAGATGGTAGCCATGTAATTATGTTAGGTAGTTCATTTTTGATATTTTGTTACTCCATTGGATGGTAGCCTTGTCATTATGGAAAGTAGTTTGTTGTTGGGATTTTCTTATTTTAATGGATGTTAGCCTTGTCATTATGGAAGGTAGTTCGTTGTTGAAATTTTGTTACTCTAATGGATGGTATCCTTGTCATTATGGAAGGTAGTTCATTATTGAGATTTTGTTAGTTCAATGGATGGTAGCCTTGTCAATATGGAAGGTAGTTCTTTCTTGAGATTTTGTTACTCCGATGGATGGTAGCCTTGTCATTATGGAAGGAAGTTCGTTTTTGATATTTAGTTAATTTAATTGATGGTAGGTTTGTAATTATGGAAGGTAGTTCATTGTTGAGATTTTGTTACTCCATTGGATGGTAGCCTTGTCATTATGGAAGGACTTCGTTGCTGGGATTTTGTTATTTTAATGGATGGTAGCCTTGTCATTATGGAAGGTTGTTCTTTGTGGATGTTTTGTTACTTCAATGGATGGTAACCTTGTCATTATGGAAGGTAGTTTGTTATTGAGATTTTGTTACTCCATTGGATGGTAGCCTTGTCATTATGGAAGGTAGTTCGTTGTTGGGATTTTGTTACTCAAATGGATGGTAGCCTTGTCATTATGGAAGGTAGTTCGTTGTTGAGATTTTGTTACTCCAATGGATGGTAGCCTTGTCATTATGGAAGGTAGTTCGCTATTGAGATTTTGTTACTCCATTGGATGGTAGCCTTGTCATTACAGAAGGTAAATTGTTGTTGATATTTTTCCTACTCCAATGGATGATAGCTATGTACTTATGGAAGGTAGTTCATTGTTCATATTTTGTTACTCTAATGGATGGTAGCGATGTCCTTATGGAAGGTAGTTCGTTGTTGATATTTTGTTACTCTAATGGATGGTAGCCTTGTCATTACAGAAGGTAGTTCGTTGTTGCGATTTTGTTACTCTATTAGATGGTAGCCTTGTCATTATGTAAGGTAAATCATTGTTGAGATTTTGTTACTGCAATGGATGGTAGCCTTGTCATAATGAAAGGTAGTTCGTTGTTGGGATTTTGTTACTCCAATGGATCGTAGCCTTGTCATTATGGAAGGTTAGTTCGCTATTGAGATTTTGTTACTACATTGGATGGTATCCTTGTCATTATGAAAGTTAGTTCGTTGTTGTGATTTTGTAACTACAATGGATGGTAGCGTTGTCATTACGGAAAGTAGTTCGTTGTTGAGATTTTGTTACTCTAACGGATGGTACCCTTGTCATTATAGAAGGTATTTCTTTGTTGAGATTTTGTTACTCCAATGGATGGTAGCCTTGTCATTATGGAAGGTATTTCGTTGTTGTGATTTTGTTACTCCAATGGATTGTAGCCTTGTCATTATTGAAGGTAGTTCACTATTGAGATTTTGTTACTCCATTGGATGGTAGCCTTGTCATTATGGAAGGTAGTTCGTTGTTGTGATTTTGTTACTACAATGGATGGTAGACTTGTCATAATGGAATGTAGTTCGTTGTTGAGATTTTGTTACTCTAATGGATGGTAGCCTTGTCATTACGAAAGGTAGTTCATTGTTGAGTTTTTGTTACTCTAATAGATGGTAGCGTTGTCATTACGGAAGGTAGTTCGTTGTTGAGATTTTGTTACTCTAACGGATGGTACCCTTGTCATTATAGAAGGTAGTTCGTTTTTGATATTTTGTTACTCTGATGGACGGTAGCCTTGTCATTACGGAAGGTAGTTCGTTGTTGAGATTTTGTTACTCTGATGGACGGTATTCTTCTGATTATGGCAGGTAGTTCGTTGTTGGGATTTTATACTCAAATGGATGGTAGCCTTGTCATTATTGAAGGTAGTTCGTTGTTGAGTTTTTGTTACTGCAATGGATGGTAGCCTTGTCATTATGGATGGTAGTTCGTTGTTGAGATTTTGTTATTCCATTGGATGGTAGCCTTGTCATTATGGAAGGTAAATTGTTGTTAAGATTTTGTTACTCCAATGGATGGTAGCGTTGTCATTACAGAAGGTAGTTCATTGTTGAGAATTTGTTACTCTAATGGGTGGTAGCCTTGTCAGTATGAAAGGTAGTTCGTTTTTGGGATTTTTTTACTCTAATGGATGGTAGCCTTATCATTATGGAAGGTAGTTCATTTTTGAGATTTTATTACTCTAATGGATGGTAGCCTTGTCATTATGGAAGGTAGTTCCCTATTGAGAATTTGTTACTCCATTGGATGGTAGACTTGTCATTATAGAAGGTAGCTTGTTGTTGAGATTTTGTTACTCCAATGGATGGTAACCTTGTGATTATGGAAGGTAGTTCATTGTTGAGATTTTATTACTCCAATGGATGTTAGCCTTGTCATTATGGAAGGAAGTTCGTTGTTGATATGTTGTTAATTTAATAGATGGTAGCCATGTAATTATGTAAGGTAGTTCATTTTTGATATTTTGTTACTCCATTGGATGGTAGCCTTGTCATTATGGAAAGTAGTTTGTTGTTGGGATTTTCTTATTTTAATGGATGTTAGCCTTGTCATTATGGAAGGTAGTTCGTTGTTGAAATTTTGTTACTCTAATGGATGGTATCCTTGTCATTATGGAAGGTAGTTCATTATTGAGATTTTGTTAGTTCAATGGATGGTAGCCTTGTCAATATGGAAGGTAGTTCTTTCTTGAGATTTTGTTACTCCGATGGATGGTAGCCTTGTCATTATGGAAGGAAGTTCGTTGTTGATATTTAGTTAATTTAATGGATGGTAGGTTTATAATTATGGAAGGTAGTTCATGGTTGAGATTTTGTTACTCCATTGGATGGTAGCCTTGTCATTATGGAAGGACTTCGTTGCTGGGATTTTGTTATTTTAATGGATGGTAGCCTTGTCATTATGGAAGGTTGTTCGTTGTGGATATTTTGTTACTTCAATGGATGGTAACCTTGTCATTATGGAAGGTAGTTTGTTGTTGAGATTTTGTTACTCCATTGGATGGTAGCCTTGTCATTATGGAAGGTAGTTCGTTGTTGGGATTTTGTTACTCAAATGGATGGTAGCCTTGTCATTATGGAAGGTAGTTCGTTGTTGAGATTTTGTTACTCCAATGGATGGTAGCCTTGTCATTATGGAAGGTAGTTCGCTATTGAGATTTTGTTACTACATTGGATGGTGTCCTTGTCATTATGAAAGTTAGTTCGTTGTTGTGATTTTGTAACTACAATGGATGGTAGCGTTGTCATTACGGAAGGTAGTTCGTTGTTGAGATTTTGTTACTCTAACGGATGATACCCTTGTCATTATAGAAGGTAGTTCATTGTTGGGATTTTATTACTCTAATGGATGGTAGCCTTGTCATTATGGAAGGTATTTCTTTGTTGAGATTTTGTTACTCCAATGGATTGTAGCCTTGTCATTATTGAAGGTAGTTCGCTATTGAGATTTTGTTACTCCATTGGATGGTAGCCTTGTCATTATGGAAGGTAGTTCGTTGTTGTGATTTTGTTACTATAATGGATGGTAGACTTGTCATAATGGAATGTAGTTCTTTGTTGAGATTTTGTTACTCTAATGGATGGTAGCCTTGTCTTTACGGAAGGTAGTTCATTGTTGAGTTTTTGTTACTCTAATAGATGGTAGCGTTGTCATTACGGAAGGTAGTTCGTTGTTGAGATTTTGTTAATCTAACGGATGGTACCCTTGTCATTATGGAAGGTAGTTCATTGTTGGTATTTTGTTACTCTAACGGATGGTAGTCTTGTCATTATGGAAGGTAGTTCTTTGTTGAGATTTTGTTACTCCAATGGATGGTAGCCTTGTCATTATGGAAGGTAGTTCGCTGTTGAGATTTTGGTACTCCAATGGATGGTAGCCTTGTCCTTATGAAAGGTAGTTCGTTTTTGATATTTTTTTACTCTGATGGATGGTAGCCTTGTCATTACGGAAGGGAGTTCGTTGTTGAGATTTTGTTACTCTAATGGACGGTATCCTTGTCATTATGGCAGGTAGTTCGTTATTGGGATTTTGTTACTCAAATGGATGGTAGCCTTGTCATTATGGAAGGTAGTTCGTTGTTGAGTTTTGGTTACTGCAATGGATGGTAGCCTTGTCATTATGGAAGGTAGTTCGTTGTTGAGATTTTGTTACTCCATTGGATGGTAGCGTTGTCATTACAGAAGGTAGTTCGTTGTTGAGATTTTGTTACTCTAATGGGTGATAGCCTTGTCATTATGAAAGGTAGTTCGTTTTTGGGATTTTGTTACTCTAATGGATGGTAGCCTTATCATTATGGAAGGAAGTTCGTTTTTGAGATTTTGTTACTCTAATGGATGGTAGCCTTGTCATAATGAAATGTAGTTCCCTGTTAAGAATTTGTTACTCCATTGGATGGTAGCCTTGTCATTATGGAAGGTTGTTCGTTGTGGAAATTTTGTTACTCCGATGGATGGTAACCTTGTCAATATGGAAGGTAGTTCATTATTGAGATTTTGTTAGTTCAATGGATGGTAGACTTGTCAATATGGAAGGTAGTTCGTTATTGAGATTTTGTTACTCCAATGGATGGTAGCCTTGTCATTATGGAAGGAAGTTCGTTGTTGATATTTAATTAATTTAATGGATGGTAGCCTTGTAATTATGGAAGGTAGTTCATTGTTGAGATTTTGTTACTCCATTGGATGGTAGCCTTGTCATTATGGAAGGTACTTCGTTGCTGGGATTTTTTTATTTTAATGGATGGTAGCCTTGTCATTATGGAAGGTTGTTCGTTGTTGAGATTTTGTTACTTCAATGGATGGTAACCTTGTCATTATGGAAGGTAGTTTGTTGTTGAGATTTTGTTACTCCATTGGATGGTAGCCTTGTCATTACGGAAGGTAGTTCATTGTTGAGTTTTTGTTACTCTAATGGATGGTAGCATTGTCATTACGGAAGGTAGTTCGTTGTTGAGATTTTGTTACTCTAACGGATGGTACCCTTGTCATTATAGAAGGTAGTTCATTGTTGGGATTTTATTACTCTAATGGATGGTAGCCTTGTCTTTACGGAAGGTAGTTCATTGTTGAGTTTTTGTTACTCTAATAGATGATAGCGTTGTCATTACGGAAGGTAGTTCGTTGTTGAGATTTTGTTAATCTAACGGATGGTACCCTTGTCATTATGGAAGGTAGTTCATTGTTGGTATTTTTTTACTCTAACGGATGGTAGTCTTGTCATTATGGAAGGTAGTTCTCTGTTGAGATTTTGTTACTCCAATGGATGGTAGCCTTGTCATTATGGAAGGTAGTTCGCTGTTGAGATTTTGTTACTCCAATGGATGGTAGCCTTGTCCTTATGAAAGGTAGTTCGTTTTTGATATTTTGTTACTCTGATGGATGGTAGCCTTGTCATTACGGGAGGGAGTTCGTTGTTGAGATTTTGTTACTCTAATGGACGGTATCCTTGTCATTATGGCAGGTAGTTCGTTGTTGGGATTTTGTTACTCAAATGGATGGTAGCCTTGTCATTATGGAAGGTAGTTCGTTGTTGAGTTTTGGTTACTGCAATGGATGGTAGCCTTGTCATTATGGAAGGTAGTTCGTTGTTGAGATTTTGTTACTCCATTGGATGGTAGCCTTGTCATTATGGAAAGTAGTTCGTTGTTGGGATTTGCTTATTTTAATGGATGGTAGCCTTGTCATTATGGAAGGTTGTTCGTTGTTGATATTTTGTTACTCCAATGGATGGTAACCTTGTCATTATGGAAGGTAGTTCATTATTGAGATTTTGTTAGTTCAATGGATGGTAGACTTGTCAATATGGAAGGTAGTTCGTTGTTGAGATTTTGTTTTTCCAATGGATGGTAGCCTTGTCGTTATGGAAGCAAGTTCGTTGTTGATATTTAGTTAATTTAATGGATGGTAGCCTTGTAATTATGGAAGGTAGTTCATTGTTGAGATTTTGTTACTCCATTGGATGGTAGCCTTGTCATTATGGAAGGTACTTCGTTGTTGGGATTTTTTTATTTTAATGGATGGTAGCCTTGTCATTATGGAAGGTTGTTCGTTGTTGAGATTTTGTCACTTCAATGGATGGTAACCTTGTCATTATGGAAGGTAGTTTGTTGTTGAGATTTTGTTACTCCATTGGATGGTAGCCTTGTCATTACGGAAGGTAGTTCATTGTTGAGTTTTTGTTACTTTAATGGATGGTAGCGTTGTCATTACGGAAGGTAGTTCGTTGTTGAGATTTTGTTACTCTAACGGATGGTAACCTTGTCATTATGGAAGGTAGTTCTTTGTTGAGATTTTGTTACTCCAATAGATGGTAGCCTTGTCATTATGGAAGGTAGTTCGCTATTGAGATTTTGTTACTCCAATGGATGGTAGCCTTGTCCTTATGGAAGGTTGTTCGTTTTTGATATTTTGTTACTCTAATGGATGGTAGCCTTGTCATTATGGAAGGTAGTTTGTTGTTGAGATTTTGTTACTCTAATGGACGGTATCCTTGTCATTATGGCAGGTAGTTCGTTGTTGGGATTTTGTTACTCAAATGGATGGTAGCCTTGTCATTATGGAAGGAAGTTCGTTGTTGATATTTTGTTAATTTAATGGATGGTAGCCATGTAATTATGGAAGGTAGTTCATTGTTGAGATTTTGTTACTCCATTGGATGGTCATTATGGAAAGTAGTTCGTTGTTGGGATTTGCTTATTTTAATGGATGGTAGCCTTGTCATTATGGAAGGTTGTTCGTTGTTGATATTTTGTTACTCCAATGGATGGTAACCTTGTCATTATGGAAGGTAGTTCATTATTGAGATTTTGTTAGTTCAATGGATGGTAGACTTGTCAATATGGAAGGTAGTTTGTTGTTGAGATTTTGTTACTCCAATGGATGGTAGCGTTGTCATTTATGGAAGGAAGTTCGTTATTGATATTTAGTTAATTTAATGGATGGTAGCCTTGTAATTATGGAAGGTAGTTCATTGTTGAGATTTTGTTACTCCATTGGATGGTAGCCTTGTCATTATGGAAGGTACTTTGTTGTTGGGATTTTTTTATATTAATGGATGGTAGCCTTGTCATTATGGAAGGTTGTTCGTTGTTGAGATTTTGTCACTTCACTGGATGGTAACCTTGTCATTATGGAAGGTAGTTTGTTGTTGAGATTTTGTTACTCCATTGGATGGTAGCCTTGTCATTACGGAAGGTAGTTCATTGTTGAGTTTTTGTTACTCTAATGGATGGTAGCGTTGTCATTACGGAAGGTAGTTCGTTGTTGAGATTTTGTTACTCTAACGGATGGTACCCTTGTCATTATAGAAGGTAGTTCATTGTTGGGATTTTATTACTCTAATGGATGGTAGCCTTGTCATTATGGAAGGTAGTTCTTTGTTGTGATTTTGTTACTCCAATGGATTGTAGCCTTGTCATTATTGAAGATAGTTCGCTATTGAGATTTTGTTACTCCATTGGATGGTAGGCTTGTCATTATGGAAGGTAGTTCGTTGTTGTGATTTTTTTACTACAATGGATGGTAGACTTGTCATAATGGAATGTATTTTGTTGTTGAGATTTTGTTACTTTAATGGATGGTAGCCTTGTCTTTACGGAAGGTAGTTCATTGTTGAGTTTTTGTTACTCTAATAGATGGTAGCGTTGTCATTACGGAAGGTAGTTCGTTGGTGAGATTTTGTTACTCTAACGGATGGTACCCTTGTCATTATGGAAGGTAGTTCATTGTTGGGATTTTGTTACTCTAACGGATGGTAGCCTTGTCATTATGGAAGGTAGTTCTTTGTTGAGATTTTTTTACTCCAATGGATGGTAGCCTTGTCATTATGGAAGGTAGTTCGCTATTGAGATTTTGTTACTCCATTGGATGGTAGCCTTGTCATTATGGAAGGTAGTTCGTTGTTGTGATTTTGTTACTACAATAGATGGTAGACTTGTCATAATGGAATGTAGTTCGTTGTTGAGATTTGGTTACTCTAATGGATGGTAGCCTTGTCTTTACGGAAGGTAGTTCATTGTTGAGTTTTTGTTACTCTAATAGATGGTAGCGTTGTCATTACAGAAGGTATTTCATTGTTGAGATTTTGTTACTCTAACGGATGGTACCCTTGTCATTATGGAAGGTAGTTCATTGTTGGGATGTTGTTACTCTAACGGATGGTAGTCTTGTCATTATGGAAGGTAATTCTTTGTTGAGATTTTGTTACTCCAATGGATGACAGCCTTGTCATTATGGAAGGTATTTCGCTGTTGAGATTTTGTTACTCCAATGGATGATAGCCTTGTCCTTATGGAAGGTAGTTCGTTTTTTATATTTTATTACTCTGATGGTTGGTAGCCTTGTCATTACGGAAGGGAGTTTGTTTTTGAGATTTTGTTACTCTAATGGACGGTATCCTTGTCATTATGGCAGGTAGTTCGTTGTTGGGATTTTGTTACTCAAATGGATGGTAGCCTTGTCATTATGGAAGGTAGTTTGTTGTTGAGTTTTGGTTACTGCAATGGATGGTTGCCTTGTCATTATGGAAGGTAGTTCGTTGTTGAGATTTTGTTACTCCATTGGATGGTAGCCTTGTCATTATGTAAGGTAAATTGTTTTTGAGATTTTGTTACTCCAATGGATGGTAGCGTTGTCATTACAGAAGGTAGTTCGTTGTTGAGATTTTGTTACTCTAATGGGTGGTAGCCTTGTCATTATGAAAGGTAGTTCGTTTTTGGGATTTTGTTACTCTAATGGATGGTAGCCTTATCATTATGGAAGGAAGTTCGTTTTTAAGATTTTGTTACTCTAATGGATGGTAGCCTTGTCATAATGAAAGGTAGTTCCTTGTTGAGAATTTGTTACTCCATTGGATGGTAGCCTTGTCATTATGGAAGGTTGTTCGTTGTGGAAATTTTGTTACTCTGATGGATGGTAACCTTGTCAATATGGAAGGTAGTTCATTATTGAGATTTTGTTAGTTCAATGGATGGTAGACTTGTCAATATGGAAGGTAGTTCGTTATTGAGATTTTGTTACTCCAATGGATGGTAGCCTTGTCATTATGGAAGGAAGTTCGTTGTTGATATTTAATTAATTTAATGGATGGTAGCCTTGTAATTATGGAAGGTAGTTCATTGTTGAGATTTTGTTACTCCATTGGATGGTAGCCTTGTCATTATGGAAGGTACTTTGTTGCTGGGATTTTTTTATTTTAATGGATGGTAGCCTTGTCATTATGGAAGGTTGTTCGTTGTTGAGATTTTGTTACTTCAATGGATGGTAACATTGTCATTTTGGAAGGTAGTTTGTTGTTGAGATTTTGTTACTCCATTGGATGGTAGCCTTGTCATTACGGAAGGTAGTTCATTGTTGAGTTTTTGTTACTCTGATGGATGGTAGCATTGTCATTACGGAAGGTAGTTCGTTGTTGAGATTTTGTTACTCTAACGGATGGTACCCTTGTCATTATAGAAGGTAGTTCATTGTTGGGATTTTATTACTCTAATGGATGGTAGCCTTTTCTTTACGGAAGGTAGTTCATTGTTGAGTTTTTGTTACTCTAATAGATGATAACGTTGTCATTACGGAAGGTAGTTTGTTGTTGAGATTTTGTTACTCTAACGGATGGTACCCTTGTCATTATGGAAGGTACTTCATTGTTGGGATTTTGTTACTCTAACGGATGGTAACCTTGTCATTATGGAAGGTAGTTCTTTGTTGAGATTTTGTTACTCCAATAGATGGTAGCCTTGTCATTATGGAAGGTAGTTCGCTATTGAGATTTTGTTACTCAAATGGATGGTAGCCTTGTCCTTATGGAAGGTTGTTTGCTTTTGATATTTTGTTACTCTAATGGATGGTAGCCTTGTCATCACGGAAGGTAGTTTGTTGTTGAGATTTTGTTACTCTAATGGACGGTATCCATGTCATTATGGCAGGTAGTTCGTTGTTGGGATTTTGTTACTCAAATGGATGGTAGCCTTGTCATTATGGAAGGTTGTTCGTTGTTGAGATTTTGTTACTCTAATGGATGGTAGCCTTGTCATTATGGAAAGTAGTTCCCTGTTGAGAATTTGTTACTCCATTGGATGGTAGCCTTGTCATTATGGAAAGTAGTTCGTTGTTAGGATTTGCTTATTTTAATGGATGGTAGCCTTGTCATTATGGAAGGTTGTTCGTTGTTGATATTTTGTTACTCCAATGGATGGTAACCTTGTCATTATGGAAGGTAGTTCATTATTGAGATTTTGTTAGTTCAATGGATGGTAGACTTGTCAATATGGAAGGTAGTTCGTTGTTGAGATTTTGTTACTCCAATGGATGGTAGCCTTGTCGTTATGGAAGGAAGTTCGTTGTTGATATTTAGTTAATTTAATGGATGGTAGCCTTGTAATTATGGAAGGTAGTTCATTGTTGAGATTTTGTTACTCCATTGGATGGTAGCCTTGTCATTATGGAAGGTACTTCGTTGTTGGGATTTTTTTATTTTAATGGATGGTAGCCTTGTCATTATGGAAGGTTGTTCGTTGTTGAGATTTTGTCACTTCAATGGATGGTAACCTTGTCATTATGGAAGGTAGTTTGTTGTTGAGATTTTGTTACTCCATTGGATGGTAGCCTTGTCATTACGGAAGGTAGTTCATTGTTGAGTTTTTGTTACTTTAATGGATGGTAGCGTTGTCATTACGGAAGGTAGTTCGTTGTTGAGATTTTGTTACTCTAACGGATGGTAACCTTGTCATTATGGAAGGTAGTTCTTTGTTGAGATTTTGTTACTCCAATAGATGGTAGCCTTGTCATTATGGAAGGTAGTTCGCTATTGAGATTTTGTTACTCCAATGGATGGTAGCCTTGTCCTTATGGAAGGTTGTTCGTTTTTGATATTTTGTTACTCTAATGGATGGTAGCCTTGTCATTATGGAAGGTAGTTTGTTGTTGAGATTTTGTTACTCTAATGGACGGTATCCTTGTCATTATGGCAGGTAGTTCGTTGTTGGGATTTTGTTACTCAAATGGATGGTAGCCTTGTCATTATGGAAGGAAGTTCGTTGTTGATATTTTGTTAATTTAATGGATGGTAGCCATGTAATTATGGAAGGTAGTTCATTGTTGATATTTTGTTACTCCATTGGATGGTAGCCTTGTCATTATGGAAAGTAGTTCGTTGTTGGGATTTGCTTATTTTAATGGATGGTAGCCTTGTCATTATGGAAGGTTGTTCGTTGTTGATATTTTGTTACTCCAATGGATGGTAACCTTGTCATTATGGAAGGTAGTTCATTATTGAGATTTTGTTAGTTCAATGGATGGTAGACTTGTCAATATGGAAGGTAGTTCGTTGTTGAGATTTTGTTACTCCAATGGATGGTAGCGTTGTCATTTATGGAAGGAAGTTCGTTATTGATATTTAGTTAATTTAATGGATGGTAGCCTTGTAATTATGGAAGGTAGTTCATTGTTGAGATTTTGTTACTCCATTGGATGGTAGCCTTGTCGTTATGGAAGGTACTTTGTTGTTGGGATTTTTTTATATTAATGGATGGTAGCCTTGTCATTATGGAAGGTTGTTCGTTGTTGAGATTTTGTCACTTCACTGGATGGTAACCTTGTCATTATGGAAGGTAGTTTGTTGTTGAGATTTTGTTACTCCATTGGATGGTAGCCTTGTCATTACGGAAGGTAGTTCATTGTTGAGTTTTTGTTACTCTAATGGATGGTAGCGTTGTCATTACGGAAGGTAGTTCGTTGTTGAGATTTTGGTACTCTAACGGATGGTACCCTTGTCATTATAGAAGGTAGTTCATTGTTGGGATTTTATTACTCTAATGGATGGTAGCCTTGTCATTATGGAAGGTAGTTCTTTGTTGTGATTTTGTTACTCCAATGGATTGTAGCCTTGTCATTATTGAAGATAGTTCGCTATTGAGATTTTGTTACTCCATTGGATGGTAGGCTTGTCATTATGGAAGGTAGTTCGTTGTTGTGATTTTTTTACTACAATGGATGGTAGACTTGTCATAATGGAATGTATTTTGTTGTTGAGATTTTGTTACTTTAATGGATGGTAGCCTTGTCTTTACGGAAGGTAGTTCATTGTTGAGTTTTTGTTACTCTAATAGATGGTAGCGTTGTCATTACGGAAGGTAGTTCGTTGGTGAGATTTTGTTACTCTAACGGATGGTACCCTTGTCATTATGGAAGGTAGTTCATTGTTGGGATTTTGTTACTCTAACGGATGGTAGCCTTGTCATTATGGAAGGTAGTTCTTTGTTGAGATTTTGTTACTCCAATGGATGGTAGCCTTGTCATTATGGAAGGTAGTTCGTTATTGAGATTTTGTTACTCCATTGGATGGTGGCCTTGTCATTATGGAAGGTAGTTCGTTGTTGTGATTTTGTTACTACAATAGATGGTAGACTTGTCATAATGGAATGTAGTTTGTTGTTGAGATTTTGTTACTCTAATGGATGGTAGCCTTGTCTTTACGGAAGGTAGTTCATTGTTGAGTTTTTGTTACTCTAATAGATGGTAGCGTTGTCATTATAGAAGGTATTTCATTGTTGAGATTTTGTTACTCTAACGGATGGTACCCTTGTCATTATGGAAGGTAGTTCATTGTTGGGATGTTGTTACTCTAACGGATGGTAGTCTTGTCATTATGGAAGGTAATTCTTTGTTGAGATTTTGTTACTCCAATGGATGACAGCCTTGTCATTATGGAAGGTATTTCGCTGTTGAGATTTTGTTACTCCAATGGATGATAGCCTTGTCCTTATGGAAGGTAGTTCGTTTTTTATATTTTATTACTCTGATGGTTGGTAGCCTTGTCATTACGGAAGGGAGTTCGTTGTTGAGATTTTGTTACTCTAATGGACGGTATCCTTGTCATTATGGCAGGTAGTTCGTTGTTGGGATTTTGTTACTCAAATGGATGGTAGCCTTGTCATTATGGAAGGTAGTTTGTTGTTGAGTTTTGGTTACTGCAATGGATGGTAGCCTTGTCATTATGGAAGGTAGTTCGTTGTTGAGATTTTGTTACTCCATTGGATGGTAGCCTTGTCATTATGTAAGGTAAATTATTTTTGAGATTTTGTTACTCCAATGGATGGTAGCGTTGTCATTACAGAAGGTAGTTCGTTGTTGAGATTTTGTTACTCAAATGGGTGGTAGCCTTGTCATTATGAAAGGTAGTTCGTTTTTGGGATTTTGTTACTCTAATGGATGGTAGCCTTATCATTATGGAAGGAAGTTCGTTTTTGAGATTTTGTTACTCTAATGGATGGTAGCCTTGTCATAATGAAAGGTAGTTCCCTGTTGAGAATTTGTTACTCCATTGGATGGTAGCCTTGTCATTATGGAAGGTTGTTCGTTGTGGAAATTTTGTTACTCCGATGGATGGTAACCTTGTCAATATGGAAGGTAGTTCATTATTGAGATTTTGTTAGTTCAATGGATGGTAGACTTGTCAATATGGAAGGTAGTTCGTTATTGAGATTTTGTTACTCCAATGGATGGTAGCCTTGTCATTATGGAAGGAAGTTCGTTGTTGATATTTAATTAATTTAATGGATGGTAGCCTTGTAATTATGGAAGGTAGTTCATTGTTGAGATTTTGTTACTCCATTGGATGGTAGCCTTGTCATTATGGAAGGTACTTTGTTGCTGGGATTTTTTTATTTTAATGGATGGTAGCCTTGTCATTATGGAAGGTTGTTCGTTGTTGAGATTTTGTTACTTCAATGGATGGTAACCTTGTCATTTTGGAAGGTAGTTTGTTGTTGAGATTTTGTTACTCCATTGGATGGTAGCCTTGTCATTACGGAAGGTAGTTCATTGTTGAGTTTTTGTTACTCTAATGGATGGTAGCATTGTCATTACGGAAGGTAGTTCGTTGTTGAGATTTTGTTACTCTAACGGATGGTACCCTTGTCATTATAGAAGGTAGTTCATTGTTGGGATTTTATTACTCTAATGGATGGTAGCCTTTTCTTTACGGAAGGTAGTTCATTGTTGAGTTTTTGTTACTCTAATAGATGATAACGTTGTCATTACGGAAGGTAGTTTGTTGTTGAGATTTTGTTACTCTAACGGATGGTACCCTTGTCATTATGGAAGGTACTTCATTGTTGGGATTTTGTTACTCTAACGGATGGTAACCTTGTCATTATGGAAGGTAGTTCTTTGTTGAGATTTTGTTACTCCAATAGATGGTAGCCTTGTCATTATGGAAGGTAGTTCGCTATTGAGATTTTGTTACTCCAATGGATGGTAGCCTTGTCCTTATGGAAGGTTGTTTGTTTTTGATATTTTGTTACTCTAATGGATGGTAGCCTTGTCATCACGGAAGGTAGTTTGTTGTTGAGATTTTGTTACTCTAATGGACGGTATCCATGTCATTATGGCAGGTAGTTCGTTGTTGGGATTTTGTTACTCAAATGGATGGTAGCCTTGTCATTATGGAAGGTTGTTCGTTGTTGAGATTTTGTTACTCTAATGGATGGTAGCCTTGTCATTATGGAAAGTAGTTCCTTGTTGAGAATTTGTTACTCCATTGGATGGTAGCCTTGTCATTATGGAAAGTAGTTCGTTGTTGGGATTTGCTTATTTTAATGGATGGTAGCCTTGTCATTATGGAAGGTTGTTCGTTGTTGATATTTTGTTACTCCAATGGATGGTAACCTTGTCATTATGGAAGGTAGTTCATTATTGAGATTTTGTTAGTTCAATGGATGGTAGACTTGTCAATATGGAAGGTAGTTCGTTGTTGAGATTTTGTTACTCCAATGGATGGTAGCCTTGTCGTTATGGAAGGAAGTTCGTTGTTGATATTTAGTTAATTTAATGGATAGTAGCCTTGTAATTATGGAAGGTAGTTCATTGTTGAGATTTTGTTACTCCATTGGATGGTAGCCTTGTCATTATGGAAGGTACTTCGTTGTTGGGATTTTTTTATTTTAATGGATGGTAGCCTTGTCATTATGGAAGGTTGTTCGTTGTTGAGATTTTGTCACTTCAATGGATGGTAACCTTGTCATTATGGAAGGTAGTTTGTTGTTGAGATTTTGTTACTCCATTGGATGGTAGCCTTGTCATTACGGAAGGTAGATCATTGTTGAGTTTTTGTTACTTTAATGGATGGTAGCGTTGTCATTACGGAAGGTAGTTCGTTGTTGAGATTTTGTTACTCTAACGGATGGTAACTATGTCATTATGGAAGGTAGTTCTTTGTTGAGATTTTGTTACTCCAATAGATGGTAGCCTTGTCATTATGGAAGGTAGTTCGCTATTGAGATTTTGTTACTCCAATGGATGGTAGCCTTGTCATTATGGAAGGTTGTTCGTTTTTGATATTTTGTTACTCTAATGGATGGTAGCCTTGTCATTACGGAAGGTAGTTTGTTGTTGAGATTTTGTTACTCTAATGGACGGTATCCTTGTCATTATGGCAGGTAGTTCGTTGTTGGGATTTTGTTACTCAAATGGATGGTAGCCTTGTCATTATGGAAGGAAGTTCGTTGTTGATATTTTGTTAATTTAATGGATGGTAGCCATGTAATTATGGAAGGTAGTTCATTGTTGAGATTTTGTTACTCCATTGGATGGTAGCCTTGTCATTATGGAAAGTAGTTCGTTGTTGGGATTTGCTTATTTTAATGGATGGTAGCCTTGTCATTATGGAAGGTTGTTCGTTGTTGATATTTTGTTACTCCAATGGATGGTAACCTTGTCATTATGGAAGGTAGTTCATTATTGAGATTTTGTTAGTTCAATGGATGGTAGACTTGTCAATATGGAAGGTAGTTCGTTATTGAGATTTTGTTACTCCAATGGATGGTAGCCTTGTCGTTATGGAAGGAAGTTCGTTGTTGATATTTAGTTAATTTAATGGATGGTAGCCTTGTAATTATGGAAGGTAGTTCATTGTTGAGATTTTGTTACTCCATTGGATGGTAGCCTTGTCATTATGGAAGGTACTTCGTTGTTGGGATTTTTTTATTTTAATGGATGGTAGCCTTGTCATTATGGAAGGTTGTTCGTTGTTGAGATTTTGTCACTTCAATGGATGGTAACCTTGTCATTATGGAAGGTAGTTTGTTGTTAAGATTTTGTTACTCCATTGGATGGTAGCCTTGTCATTACGGAAGGTAGTTCATTGTTGAGTTTTTGTTACTTTAATGGATGGTAGCGTTGTCATTACGGAAGGTAGTTCGTTGTTGAGATTTTGTTACTCTAACGGATGGTAACCTTGTCATTATGGAAGGTAGTTCTTTGTTGAGATTTTGTTACTCCAATAGATGGTAGCCTTGTCATTATGGAAGGTACTTCATTGTTGGGATGTTGTTACTCTAACGGATGGTAGTCTTGTCATTATGGAAGGTAATTCTTTGTTGAGATTTTGTTACTCCAATGGATGACAGCCTTGTCATTATGGAAGGTAGTTCGCTGTTGAGATTTTGTTACTCCAATGGATGATAGCCTTGTCCTTATGGAAGGTAGTTCGTTTTTTATATTTTATTACTCTGATGGTTGGTAGCCTTGTCATTACGTAAGGGAGTTCGTTGTTGAGATTTTGTTACTCTAATGGACGGTATCCTTGTCATTATGGCAGGTAGTTCGTTGTTGGGATTTTGTTACTCAAATGGATGGTAGCCTTGTCATTATGGAAGGTAGTTTGTTGTTGAGTTTTGGTTACTGCAATGGATGGTAGCCTTGTCATTATGGAAGGTAGTTCGTTGTTGAGATTTTGTTACTCCATTGGATGGTAGCCTTGTCATTATGTAAGGTAAATTGTTTTTGAGATTTTGTTACTCCAATGGATGGTAGCGTTGTCATTACAGAAGGTAGTTCGTTGTTGAGATTTTGTTACTCTAATGGATGGTAGCCTTGTCTTTACGGAAGGTAGTTCATTGTTGAGTTTTTGTTACTCTAATAGATGGTAGCGTTGTCATTACGGAAGGTAGTTCGTTGTTGAGATTTTGTTACTCTAACGGATGGTACCCTTGTCATTATGGAAGGTAGTTCATTGTTGGGATTTTGTTACTCTAACGGATGGTAGCCTTGTCATTATGGAAGGTAGTTCTTTGTTGAGATTTTGTTACTCCAATGGATGGTAGCCTTGTCATTATGGAAGGTAGTTCGCTATTGAGATTTTGTTACTCCATTGGATGGTAGCCTTGTCATTATGGAAGGTAGTTCGTTGTTGTGATTTTGTTACTACAATAGATGGTAGACTTGTCATAATGGAATGTAGTTCGTTGTTGAGATTTTGTTACTCTAATGGATGGTAGCCTTGTCTTTACGGAAGGTAGTTCATTGTTGAGTTTTTGTTACTCTAATAGATGGTAGCGTTGTCATTACAGAAGGTATTTCATTGTTGAGATTTTGTTACTCTAATGGATGGTACCCTTGTCATTATGGAAGGTAGTTCATTGTTGGGATGTTGTTACTCTAACGGATGGTAGTCTTGTCATTATGGAAGGTAATTCTTTGTTGAGATTTTGTTACTCCAATGGATGACAGCCTTGTCATTATGGAAGGTAGTTCGCTGTTGAGATTTTGTTACTCCAATGGATGATAGCCTTGTCCTTATGGAAGGTAGTTCGTTTTTTATATTTTATTACTCTGATGGTTGGTAGCCTTGTCATTACGGAAGGGAGTTCGTTGTTGAGATTTTGTTACTCTAATGGACGGTATCCTTGTCATTATGGCAGGTAGTTCGTTGTTGGGATTTTGTTACTCAAATGGATGGTAGCCTTGTCATTATGGAAGGTAGTTTGTTGTTGAGTTTTGGTTACTGCAATGGATGGTAGCCTTGTCATTATGGAAGGTAGTTCGTTGTTGAGATTTTGTTACTCCATTGGATGGTAGCCTTGTCATTATGTAAGGTAAATTGTTTTTGAGATTTTGTTACTCCAATGGATGGTAGCGTTGTCATTACAGAAGGTAGTTCGTTGTTGAGATTTTGTTACTCTAATGGGTGGTAGCCTTGTCATTATGAAAGGTAGTTCGTTTTTGGGATTTTGTTACTCTAATGGATGGTAGCCTTATCATTATGGAAGGAAGTTCGTTTTTGAGATTTTGTTACTCTAATGGATGGTAGCCTTGTCATAATGAAAGGTAGTTCCCTGTTGAGAATTTGTTACTCCATTGGATGGTAGCCTTGTCATTATGGAAGGTTGTTCGTTGTGGAAATTTTGTTACTCCGATGGATGGTAACCTTGTTAATATGGAAGGTAGTTCATTATTGAGATTTTGTTAGTTCAATGGATGGTAGACTTGTCAATATGGAAGGTAGTTCGTTATTGAGATTTTGTTACTCCAATGGATGGTAGCCTTATCATTATGGAAGGAAGTTCGTTGTTGATATTTAATTAATTTAATGGATGGTAGCCTTGTAATTATGGAAGGTAGTTCATTGTTGAGATTTTGTTACTCCATTGGATGGTAGCCTTGTCATTATGGAAGGTACTTCGTTGCTGGGATTTTTTTATTTTAATGGATGGTAGCCTTGTCATTATGGAAGGTTGTTCGTTGTTGAGATTTTGTTACTTCAATGGATGGTAACCTTGTCATTTTGGAAGGTAGTTTGTTGTTGAGATTTTGTTACTCCATTGGATGGTAGCCTTGTCATTACGGAAGGTAGTTCATTGTTGAGTTTTTGTTACTCTAATGGATGGTAGCATTGTCATTACGGAAGGTAGTTCGTTGTTGAGATTTTGTTACTCTAACGGATGGTACCCTTGTCATTATAGAAGGTAGTTCATTGTTGGGATTTTATTACTCTAATGGATGATAGCCTTTTCTTTACGGAAGGTAGTTCATTGTTGAGTTTTTGTTACTTTAATAGATGATAGCGTTGTCATTACGGAAGGTAGTTTGTTGTTGAGATTTTGTTACTCTAACGGATGGTACCCTTGTCATTATGGAAGGTAGTTTGTTGTTGAGATTTTGTTACTCTAATGGACGGTATCCTTGTCATTATGGCAGGTAGTTCGTTGTTGGGATTTTGTTACTCAAATGGATGGTAGCCTTGTCATTATGGAAGGAAGTTCGTTGTTGATATTTTGTTAATTTAATGGATGGTAGCCATGTAATTATGGAAGGTAGTTCATTGTTGAGATTTTGTTACTCCATTGGATGGTAGCCTTGTCATTATGGAAAGTAGTTCGTTGTTGGGATTTGCTTATTTTAATGGATGGTAGCCTTGTCATTATGGAAGGTTGTTCGTTGTTGATATTTTGTTACTCCAATGGATGGTAACCTTGTAATTATGGAAGGTAGTTCATTATTGAGATTTTGTTAGTTCAATGGATGGTAGACTTGTCAATATGGAAGGTAGTTCGTTGTTGAGATTTTGTTACTCCAATGGATGGTAGCCTTGTCATTTATGGAAGGAAGTTCGTTATTGATATTTAGTTAATTTAATGGATGGTAGCCTTGTAATTATGGAAGGTAGTTCATTGTTGAGATTTTGTTACTCCATTGGATGGTAGCCTTGTCATTATGGAAGGTACTTCGTTGTTGGGATTTTTTTACATTAATGGATGGTAGCCTAGTCATTATGGAAGGTTGTTCGTTGTTGAGATTTTGTCACTTCAATGGATGGTAACCTTGTCATTATGGAAGGTAGTTTGTTGTTGACATTTTGTTACTCCATTGGATGGTAGCCTTGTCATTACGGAAGGTAGTTCATTGTTGAGTTTTTGTTACTCTAATGGATGGTAGCGTTGTCATTACGGAAGGTAGTTCGTTGTTGAGATTTTGTTACTCTAATGGATGGTACCCTTGTCATTATAGAAGGTAGTTCATTGTTGGGATTTTATTACTCTAATGGATGGTAGCCTTGTCATTATGGAAGGTAGTTCTTTGTTGTGATTTTGTTACTCCAATGGATTGTAGCCTTGTCATTATTGAAGATAGTTCGCTATTGAGATTTTGTTACTCCATTGGATGGTAGGCTTGTCATTATGGAAGGTAGTTCGTTGTTGTGATTTTGTTACTACAATGGATGGTAGACTTGTCATAATGGAATGTATTTTGTTGTTGAGATTTTGTTACTCTAATGGATGGTAGCCTTGTCTTTACGGAAGGTAGTTCATTGTTGAGTTTTTGTTACTCTAATAGATGGTAGCGTTGTCATTACGGAAGGTAGTTCGTTGTTGATATTTTGTTACTCTAACGGATGGTACCCTTGTCATTATGGAAGGTAGTTCATTGTTGGGATTTTGTTACTCTAACGGATGGTAGCCTTGTCATTATGGAAGGTAGTTCTTTGTTGATATTTTGTTACTCCAATGGATGGTAGCCTTGTCATTATGGAAGGTAGTTCGTTGTTGAGATTTTGTTACTCCAATGGATGATAGCCTTGTCCTTATGGAAGGTAGTTCGTTTTTGATATTTTGTTACTCTGATGGATGGTAGCCTTGACATTACGGAAGGTAGTTCGTTGTTGAGATTTTGTTACTCTAATGGATGTTATCCTTGTCATTATGGCAGGTAGTTCGTTGTTGGGATTTTGTTACTCAAATGGATGGTAGCCTTGTCATTATGGAAGGTAGTTCGTTGTTGAGTTTTTGTTAATGCAATGGATGGTAGCCTTGTCATTATGGAAGGTAGTTCATTGTTGAGATTTTGTTACTCCATTGGATGGTAGCCTTGTCATTATAGAAGGTATATTTTTGTTGAGATTTTGTTACTCCAATGGATGGTAGCAATTTCATTACGGAAGGTAGTTCGTTGTTGAGATTTTGTTACTCTATTGGGTGGTAGCCTTGTCATTATGGAAGGTAGTTCGTTTTTGGGAATTTGTTAATCTAATGGATGGTAGCCTTGTCATCATGGAAAGTAGTTCGTTTTTTGAGATTTTGTTACTCTAATGGATGGTAGCCATGTCATTATGGAAGGTAGTTCCCTGTTGAGAATTTGTTACTCCATTGGATGGTAGAATTGTCATTATTGAGGGTAGTTTGTTGTTGAGATTTTTTTACTCCAATGGATGGTAACCTTGTCATTATGGAAGGTAGTTCATTGTTGAGATTTTTTTAGTTCAATGGATGGTAGCCTTGTCAATATGGAAGGTAGTTTGTTGTTGAGATTTTGTTACTCTAATGGATGGTAGCCTTGTCATATTGGAAGGAAGTTCGTTGTTGATATTTTGTTAATTTAATGGATGGTAGCCATGTAATTATGGAAGGTAGTTCATTGTTGAGATTTTGTTACTCCATTGGATGGTAGCCTTGTCATTATGGAAAGTAGTTCGTTGTTGGGATTTTCTTATTTTAATGGATGGTAGCCTTGTCATTATGGAAGGTTGTTCGTTGTTGAAATTTGTTACTCCAATGGATGGTAACCTCGTCATTATGGAAGGTAGTTCATTATTGAGATTTTGTTAGTTCAATGGATGGTAGCCTTTTCAATATGGAAGGTAGTTCGTTGTTGAGATTTTGTTACTCCGATGGATGGTAGCCTTGCCATTATGGAAGGAAGTTCGTTGTTGATATTTAGTTAATTTAATGGATGGTAGCCTTGTAATTATGGAAGGTAGTTCATTGTTGAGATTTTGTTACTCCATTGGATGGTAGCCTTGTCATTATGGAAGGTACTTCGTTGCTGGGATTTTGTTATTTTAATGGATGGTAGCCTTGTCATTATGGAAGGTTGTTCATTGTTGAGATTTTGTTACTTCAATGGATGGTAACCTTGTAATTATGGAAGGTAGTTTGTTGTTGAGATTTTGTTACTCCATTGGATGGTAGCCTTGTCAATATGGAAGGTAGTTCGTTGTTGGGATTTTGTTACTCAAATGGATGGTAGCCTTGTCATTATGGAAGGTAGTTCGTTGTTAAGATTTTGTTACTCCAATGGATGGTAGCCTTGTCATTATGGAAGGTAGTTCGCTAGTGAGATTTTTTTACTCCATTGGATGGTAGCCTTGTCATTACGGAAGGTAAATTGTTGTTGATATTTTTGCTACTCCAATGGATGGTAGCTATGTACTTATGGAAGGTAGTTCATTGTTGATATTTTGTTACTCTAATGGATGGTAGCGTTGTCCTTATGGAAGGTAGTTTGTTGTTGATATTTTGTTACTCTAATGGATGGTAGTCTTGTCATTACGGAAGGTAGTTCGTTGTTGAGATTTTGTTACTCTATTAGATGGTAGCCTTGTCATTATGGAAGGTAAATCATTGTTTAGATTTTGTTACTCCAATGGATGGTAGGGATGTCCTTAAGGAAGGTAGTTTGTTGTTGATATTTTGTTACTCCATTGGATGGTAGTCTTGTCATAATGGAAGGTAGTTCGTTGTTGGTATTTTGTTACTCCAATGGATGGTAGCCTTGTCATTATGGAAGGTAGTTCGCTATTGAGATTTTGTTACTCCATTGGATGGTAGCCTTGTCATTATGGAAGTTAGTTCGTTGTTGTGATTTTGTTACTACAATGGATGGTAGCCTTGTCATAATGGAATGAAGTTGGTTGTTGAGATTTTGTTACTCTAATGGATGGTAGCCTTGTCATTACAGAAGGTAGTTCATTGTTTAATTTTTGTTACTCTAATGGATGGTAGCGTTGTCATTACAGAAGGTAGTTCATTGTTGAGATTTTGTTACTCTAACAGGTGGTATCCTTGTCATTATGGAAGGTAGTTCATTGTTGGGATTTTATTACTCTAATGGATGGTAGCCTTGTCATTATTGAAGGTAGTTCTTTGTTGAAATTTTGTTACTCCAATGGATTGTAGCCTTGTCATTATTCAAGGTAGTTCGCTATTGAGATTTTGTTACTCCATTGGATGGTAGCCTTGTAATTATGGAAGGTAGTTCGTTGTTGTGATTTTGTTACTACAATGGATGGTAGACTTGTCATAATGGAATATAGTTCGTTGTTGAGATTTTGTTACTCTAATGGATGGTAGCCTTGTCATTACGAAAGGTAGTTCATTGTTGAGTTTTTGTTACTCTAATAGATTGTAGCATTGTCATTACGGAAGGTAGTTCGTTCTTGAGATTTTGTTACTCTAACAGATGGTACCCTTGTCATTATAGAAGGTAGTTCATTGTTGGGATTTTGTTACTCTAACGGATGGTAGCCTTGTCATTATGGAAGGTAGTTCTTTGTTGAGATTTTGTTACTCCAATGGATGGTAGCCTTGTCATTATGAAAGGTAGTTCGCTGTTGAGATTTTGTTACTCCAAAGGATGGTAGCCTTGTCCTTATGGAAGGTAGTTCGTTTTTGATATTTTGTTACTCTGATGGATGGTAGCCTTGTCATTACGGAAGGTAGTTCGTTGTTGAGATTTTGTTACTCTAATGGACGATATCCTTGTCATTATGGCAGGTAGTTCGTTGTTGGGATTTTGTTACTCAAATGGATAGTAGCCTTGTCATTATGGAAGCTAGTTCGTTGTTGAGTTTTTGTTACTGCAATGGATGGTAGCCTTGTCATTATGGAAGGTAGTTCGTTGTTGAGATTTTGTTACTCCATTGGATGGCAGCCTTGTCAATATGGAAGGTAAATTGTTGTTGAGATTTTGTTACTCCCATGGATGGTAGCGTTGTCATTACGGAAGGTAGTTCGGTGTTGAGATTTTGTTACTCTAATGGGTGGTAGCCTTATCATTATGGAAGGTAGTTTGTTTTTGGGATTTTGTTACTCTAATGGATGGTAGCCTTGTCATTATCGAAGGTAGTTCGTTTTTTAGATTTTGTTGCTCTAATGGATGGTAGCCTTGTCATTATGGAAGGTAGTTCCCTGTTGAGAATTTGTTACTCCATTGGATGGTAGACTGGTCATTATGGAAGGTAGTTTGTTGTTGAGATTTTGTTACTCCAATGGATGGTAACCTTGTCATTATGGAAGGTAGTTCATTGTTGAGATTTTGTTAATTTAATGGATGGTAGCCTTGTCAATTTAGAAGGTAGTTCGTTATTGAGATTTTGTTACTCCAATGGATGGTAGCCTTGTCTTTATGGAATGAACTTCGTTGTTGATAATTTGTTAATTTAATGGATGGTAGCCATGTAATTATGGAAGGTAGTTCATTGTTGAGATTTTGTTACTCCATTAGATAGTAGCCTCGTCATTATGGAAAGTAGTTCGTTGTTGGGATTTGCTTATTTTAATGGATGGTAGCCTTGTCATTATAGAAGGTTGTTCGTTGTTGAAATTTTGTTACTCCAATGGATGGTAAACTTGTCATTATGGAAGTAGTTCATTATTGAGATTTTGTTAGTTCAATGGATGGTAGCCTTGTCAATATGGAAGGTAGTTCATTGTTGAGATTTTGTTACTCTGATTGATGGTAGCCTTGTTATTATGGAAAGAAGTTCATTGTTGATATTTAGATAATTTAATGGATGGTAGCCTTGTAATTATGGAAGGTAGTTCATTGTTAAGATTTTGTTACTCCATTGGATGGTAGCCTCTTCATTATGGAAGGTACTTCGTTGCTGGGATTTTGTTATTTTAATGGATGGTAGCCTTGTCATTATGGAAGGTTGTTCATTGTTGATATTTTGTTACTCTAATGGATGGTAGCCTTGTCATTATGGAAGGTAGTTCCCTGTTGAGAATTTGTTACTCCATTGGATGGTAGACTTGTCATTATGGAAGGTAGTTTGTTGTTGAGATTTTGTTACTCCAATGGATGGTAACCTTGTCACTATGGAAGGTAGTTCGTTGTTGAGATTTTGTTACTCCGATGGATGGTAGCCTTGTCATTATGGAAGGAAGTTCATTGTTGATATTTAGTTAATTTAATGGATGGTAGCCTTGTAATTATGGAAGGTTGTTCATTGTCGAGATTTTGTTACTCCATTGGATGGTAGCCTGGTCATTATGGAAGGTACTTCGTTACTGGGATTTTGTTATTTTAAAGGATGGTAGCCTTGTCATTATGGAAGGTAGTTCATTTTTGAGATTTTGTTACTCTAATGGATGGTAGCCTTGTCATTATGGAAGGTAGTTCCCTGTTGATAATTTGTTACTCCATTGTATGGAAGACTTATCATTATCGAAGGTAGTTTGTTGTTGAGATTTTGTTACTCCAATGGATGGTAACCTTGTTATTATGGAAGGTAGTTCATTGTTTAGATTTTGTTAGTTCAATGGATGGTAGTCTTCTCAATATGGAAGGTAGTTTGTTGTTGAGATTTTGTTACTCCAATGGATGGTAGACTTGTCATATTGGAAGGAAGTTCGTTGTTGATATTTTGTTAATTTAATGGATTGTAGCCATGTAATTACGGAAGGTAGTTCATTGTTGAGATTTTGTTACTCCATTGGATGGTAGCCTTGTCATTATGGAAAGTAGTTCGTTGTTGGGATTTGCTTATTTTAATGGATGGTAGCCTTGTCATTATGGAAGGTTGTTCGTTGTTAAATTTTTTTTACTCCAATGGATGGTAACCTCGTCATTATGGAAGGTAGTTCATTATTGAGATTTTGTTAGTTCAATGGATGGTAGCCTTGTCAATATGAAAGGTAGTTCGTTGTTGAGATTTTTTTACTCCGATGGATGGTAGCCTTGCCATTATGGAAGGAAGTTCGTTGTTGATATTTAGTTAATTTAATGGATGGTAGCCTTGTAATTATGGAAGGTAGTTCATTCTTGAGATTTTTTTACTCCATTGGATGGTAGCCTGTTCATTATGGATGGTACTTCGTTGCTGGGATTTTGTTATTTTAATGGATGGTAGCCTTGTCATTATGGAAGGTTGTTCGTTGTTGAGATTTTCTTACATAAATCGATGGTAACCTTGTCATTATGGAAGGTAGTTTGTTGTTGTGATTTTGTTACTCCATTGGATGGTAGCCTTGTCATTATGGAAGGTAGTTCGTTGTTGGGATTTTGTTACTCAAATGGATGGTAGCCTTGTCATTATGGAAGGTAGTTCGTTGTTGAGATTTTGTTACTCCAATGGATGGTATACTTGTCATTATGGAAGGTAGTTCGCTAGTGAGATTTTGTTACTCCATTGGATGGTAGCCTTGTCATTACGGAAGGTAAATTGTTGTTGATATTTTTGCTACTCCAATGGATGGTAGCTATGTACTTATGGAATGTAGTTCATTGTTTATATTATGTTACTCTAATGGATGGTATCGATGTCCTTATGGAAGGTAGTTCGTTGTTGATATTTTGTTACTCTAATGGATGGTAGCCTTGTCATTACGGAAGGTAGTTTGTTGTTGAGATTTTGTTACTCTATTAGATGGTAGCCTTGTCATTATGGAAGGTAAATCATGGATGAGATTTTGTTACTCCAATGGATGGTAGCGATGTCCTTAAGGAAGGTAGTTTGTTGTTAATATTTTGTTACTCCATTGGATGGTAGCCTTGTCATAATGGAAGGTAGTTCTTTGTTTGTATTTTGTTACTCCGATGGATGGTAGCCTTGTCATTATGGAAGGTAGTTCGCTATTGAGATTTTGTTACTCCATTGGATGGTAGCCTTGTCATTATGGAAGTTAGTTCGTTATTGTGATTTTGTTACTACAATGGACGGTAGCCTTGTCATAATGGAATGAAGTTCGTTGTTGAGATTTTGTTACTCTAATGGATGGTAGACTTATCATTACGGAAGGTAGTTCATTGTTGAGTTTTTGTTACTCTAATGGATGGTAGCGTCGTCATTACGGAAGGTGGTTCGTTGTTGAGATTTTGTTACTCTAACGGGTGGTATCCTTGTCATTATGGAAGGTAGTTCATTGTTGGGATTTTATTAATCTAATGGATGGTAGCCTTGTCATTATGGAAGGTAGTTCTTTATTGAGATTTTGTTACTCCAATGGATTGTAGCCTTGTCATTATTGAAGGTAGTTCGCTATTGAGTTTTTGTTACTCCATTGGATGGTAGCCTTGTCATTATGGAAGGTAGTTCGTTGTTGTGATTTTGTTACTACAATGGATGATAGACTTGTCATAATGGAATATAGTTCGTTGTTGAGATTTTGTTACTCTAATGGATGGTCGCCTTGTCATTACGGAAGGTAGTTCATTGTTGAGTTTTTGTTACTCTAATAGATTGTAGCGTTGTCATTACGGAAGGTAGTTCGTTGTTGAGATTTTGTTACTCTAACGGATGGTACCCTTGTCATTATGGAAGGTAGTTCATTGTTAGGATTTTGTTACTCTAACAGATGGTAGCCTTGTCATTATGGAAGGTAGTTCTTTGTTGAGATTTTGTTACTCCAATGGATGGTAGCCTTGTCATTATGGAAGGTAGTTTGTTGTTGAGATTTTGTTACTCCGATGGATGGTAGCCTTGTCCTTATGGAAGGTAGTTCGTTTTTAATATTTTGTTACTCTGATGGATGGTAGCCTTGTCATTACGGAAGGTAGTTCGTTGTTGAGATTTTGTTACTCTAATGGACGGTATCCTTATCATTATGGCAGTTAGTTTGGTTTTGGGATTTTGGTACTCAAATGGATGGTAGCCTTGTCATTATGGAAGGTAGTTTGTTGTTGAGTTTTTGTTACTGCAATGGATGGTAGCCTTGTCATTATGGAAGGTAGTTCGTTGTTGAGATTTTGTTACTCCAATGGATGGTAGCCTTGTCATTATGGAAGGTAGTTCGCTAGTGAGATTTTGTTACTCCATTGGATGGTAGCCTTTTCATTACGGAAGGTAAATTGTTGTTGATAATTTTGCTACTCCAATGGATGGTAGCTATGTACTTATGGAATGTAGTTCATTGTTTATATTATGTTACTCTAATGGATGGTATCGATGTCCTTATGGAAGGTAGTTCATTGTTGATATTTTGTTACTCTAATGGATGGTAGCCTTGTCATTACGGAAGGTAGTTCGTTGTTGAGATTTTGTTACTCTATTAGATGGTAGCCTTCTCATTATGGAAGGTAAATCATTGATGAGATTTTGTTACTCCAATGGATGGTAGCGATGTCCTTAAGGAAGTTAGTTTGTTGTTAATATTTTGTTACTCCATTGGATGGTAGCCTTGTCATAATGGAAGGTAGTTCGTTGTTTGTATTTTGTTACTCCAATGGATGGTAGCCTTGTCATTATGGAAGGTAGTTCGCTATTGAGATTTTGTTACTCCATTGGATGGTAGCCTTGTCATTATGGAAGTTAGTTAGTTGTTGTGATTTTATTACTACAATGGATGGTATCCTTGTCATAATGGAATGAAGTTCATTGTTGAGATTTTATTACTCTAATGGATGGTAGCCTTGTCATTACAGAAGGTAGTTCATTGTTGAGTTTTTGTTACTCTAATGGATGGTAGCGTTGTCATTACGGAAGGTGGTTTGTTGTTGAGATTTTGTTACTCTAACGGGTGGTATCCTTGTCATTATGGAAGGTAGTTCATTGTTGGGAATTTATTAATCTAATGGATGGTAGCCTTGTCATTATGGAAGGTAGTTCTTTGTTGAGATTTTGGTACTCCAATGGATTGTAGCCTTGTCATTATTGAAGGTAGTTCGCTATTGAGTTTTTGTTACTCCATTGGATGGTAGCCTTGTCATTATGGAAGGTAGTTCATTGTTGTGATTTTGTTACTACAATGGATGGTAGACTTGTCATAATGGAATATAGTTCGTTGTTGAGATTTTGTTACTCTAACAGATGGTATCCTTGTCATTATGGAAGGTAGTTCTTTGTTGAGATTTTGTTACTCCAATGGATGGTAGCCTTGTCATTATGGAAGGTAGTTCGCTGTTGAGATTTTGTTACTCCAATGGATGGTAGCCTTGTCCTTATGGAAGGTAGTTCGTTTTTAATATTTTGTTACTCTGATGGATGGTAGCCTTGTCATTACGGAAGGTAGTTCGTTGTTGAGATTTTGTTACTCTAATGGACGGTATCCTTGTCATTATGGCAGGTAGTTTGTTGTTGGGAATTTGTTACTCAAATGGATGGTAGCCTTGTCATTATGGAAGGTAGTTCGTTGTTGAGTTTTTGTTACTGCAATGGATGGTAGCCTTGTCATTATGGAAGGTAGTTTGTTGTTGAGATTTTGTTACTCCATTGGATGGTAGACTTGTCAATATGGAAGGTAAATTGTTGTTGAGATTTTGTTACTCCAATGGATGGTAGCGTTGTCATTACGGATGGTAGTTCGTTGTTGAAATTTTGTTACTCTAATGGGTGGTAGCCTTATATTATGGAAGGTAGTTCGTTTTTGGGATTTTGTTACTCTAATGGATGGTAGCCTTGTCATTATGGAAGGTAGTTCGTTGTTGGGATTTTGTTACTCAAATGGATGGTAGCCTTGTCATTATGGAAGGTAGTTCGTTGTTGAGATTTTGTTACTCCAATGGATGGTAGCCTTGTCATTATGGAAGGTAGTTCGCTAGTGAGATTTTGTTACTCCATTGGATGGTAGCCTTGTCATTACGGAAGGTAAATTGTTGTTGATATTTTTGCTACTCCAATGGATGGTAGCTATGTACTTATGGAATGTAGTTCATTGTTTATATTATGTTACTCTAATGGATGGTATCGATGTCCTTATGGAAGGTAGTTCGTTGTTGATATTTTGTTACTCTAATGGATGGTAGCCTTGTCATTACGGAAGGTAGTTCGTTGTTGAGATTTTGTTACTCTATTAGATGGTAGCCTTGTCATTATGGAAGGTAAATCATGGATGAGATTTTGTTACTCCAATGGATGGTAGCGATGTCCTTAAGGAAGGTAGTTTGTTGTTAATATTTTGTTACTCCATTGGATGGTAGCCTTGTCATAATGGAAGGTAGTTCTTTGTTTGTATTTTGTTACTCCGATGGATGGTAGCCTTGTCATTATGGAAGGTAGTTCGCTATTGAGATTTTGTTACTCCATTGGATGGTAGCCTTGTCATTATGGAAGTTAGTTCGTTATTGTGATTTTGTTACTACAATGGACGGTAGCCTTGTCATAATGGAATGAAGTTCGTTGTTGAGATTTTGTTACTCTAATGGATGGTAGACTTGTCATTACGGAAGGTAGTTCATTGTTGAGTTTTTGTTACTCTAATGGATGGTAGCGTTGTCATTACGGAAGGTGGTTCGTTGTTGAGATTTTGTTACTCTAACGGGTGGTATCCTTGTCATTATGGAAGGTAGTTCATTGTTGGGATTTTATTAATCTAATGGATGGTAGCCTTGTCATTATGGAAGGTAGTTCTTTATTGAGATTTTGTTACTCCAATGGATTGTAGCCTTGTCATTATTGAAGGTAGTTCGCTATTGAGTTTTTGTTACTCCATTGGATGGTAGCCTTGTCATTATGGAAGGTAGTTCGTTGTTGTGATTTTGTTACTACAATGGATGATAGACTTGTCATAATGGAATATAGTTCGTTGTTGAGATTTTGTTACTCTAATGGATGGTCGCCTTGTCATTACGGAAGGTAGTTCATTGTTGAGTTTTTGTTACTCTAATAGATTGTAGCGTTGTCATTACGGAAGGTAGTTCGTTGTTGAGATTTTGTTACTCTAACGGATGGTACCCTTGTCATTATGGAAGGTAGTTCATTGTTAGGATTTTGTTACTCTAACAGATGGTAGCCTTGTCATTATGGAAGGTAGTTCTTTGTTGAGATTTTGTTACTCCAATGGATGGTAGCCTTGTCATTATGGAAGGTAGTTTGTTGTTGAGATTTTGTTACTCCGATGGATGGTAGCCTTGTCCTTATGGAAGGTAGTTCGTTTTTAATATTTTGTTACTCTGATGGATGGTAGCCTTGTCATTACGGAAGGTAGTTCGTTGTTGAGATTTTGTTACTCTAATGGACGGTATCCTTATCATTATGGCAGTTAGTTTGGTTTTGGGATTTTGGTACTCAAATGGATGGTAGCCTTGTCATTATGGAAGGTAGTTTGTTGTTGAGTTTTTGTTACTGCAATGGATGGTAGCCTTGTCATTATGGAAGGTAGTTCGTTGTTGAGATTTTGTTACTCCAATGGATGGTAGCCTTGTCATTATGGAAGGTAGTTCGCTAGTGAGATTTTGTTACTCCATTGGATGGTAGCCTTTTCATTACGGAAGGTAAATTGTTGTTGATAATTTTGCTACTCCAATGGATGGTAGCTATGTACTTATGGAATGTAGTTCATTGTTTATATTATGTTACTCTAATGGATGGTATCGATGTCCTTATGGAAGGTAGTTCATTGTTGATATTTTGTTACTCTAATGGATGGTAGCCTTGTCATTACGGAAGGTAGTTCGTTGTTGAGATTTTGTTACTCTATTAGATGGTAGCCTTCTCATTATGGAAGGTAAATCATTGATGAGATTTTGTTACTCCAATGGATGGTAGCGATGTCCTTAAGGAAGTTAGTTTGTTGTTAATATTTTGTTACTCCATTGGATGGTAGCCTTGTCATAATGGAAGGTAGTTCGTTGTTTGTATTTTGTTACTCCAATGGATGGTAGCCTTGTCATTATGGAAGGTAGTTCGCTATTGAGATTTTGTTACTCCATTGGATGGTAGCCTTGTCATTATGGAAGTTAGTTAGTTGTTGTGATTTTATTACTACAATGGATGGTATCCTTGTCATAATGGAATGAAGTTCATTGTTGAGATTTTATTACTCTAATGGATGGTAGCCTTGTCATTACAGAAGGTAGTTCATTGTTGAGTTTTTGTTACTCTAATGGATGGTAGCGTTGTCATTACGGAAGGTGGTTTGTTGTTGAGATTTTGTTACTCTAACGGGTGGTATCCTTGTCATTATGGAAGGTAGTTCATTGTTGGGAATTTATTAATCTAATGGATGGTAGCCTTGTCATTATGGAAGGTAGTTCTTTGTTGAGATTTTGGTACTCCAATGGATTGTAGCCTTGTCATTATTGAAGGTAGTTCGCTATTGAGTTTTTGTTACTCCATTGGATGGTAGCCTTGTCATTATGGAAGGTAGTTCATTGTTGTGATTTTGTTACTACAATGGATGGTAGACTTGTCATAATGGAATATAGTTCGTTGTTGAGATTTTGTTACTCTAACAGATGGTATCCTTGTCATTATGGAAGGTAGTTCTTTGTTGAGATTTTGTTACTCCAATGGATGGTAGCCTTGTCATTATGGAAGGTAGTTCGCTGTTGAGATTTTGTTACTCCAATGGATGGTAGCCTTGTCCTTATGGAAGGTAGTTCGTTTTTAATATTTTGTTACTCTGATGGATGGTAGCCTTGTCATTACGGAAGGTAGTTCGTTGTTGAGATTTTGTTACTCTAATGGACGGTATCCTTGTCATTATGGCAGGTAGTTTGTTGTTGGGAATTTGTTACTCAAATGGATGGTAGCCTTGTCATTATGGAAGGTAGTTCGTTGTTGAGTTTTTGTTACTGCAATGGATGGTAGCCTTGTCATTATGGAAGGTAGTTTGTTGTTGAGATTTTGTTACTCCATTGGATGGTAGACTTGTCAATATGGAAGGTAAATTGTTGTTGAGATTTTGTTACTCCAATGGATGGTAGCGTTGTCATTACGGATGGTAGTTCGTTGTTGAAATTTTGTTACTCTAATGGGTGGTAGCCTTATATTATGGAAGGTAGTTCGTTTTTGGGATTTTGTTACTCTAATGGATGGTAGCCTTGTCATTATGGAAGGTAGTTCGTTGTTGGGATTTTGTTACTCAAATGGATGGTAGCCTTGTCATTATGGAAGGTAGTTCGTTGTTGAGATTTTGTTACTCCAATGGATGGTAGCCTTGTCATTATGGAAGGTAGTTCGCTAGTGAGATTTTGTTACTCCATTGGATGGTAGCCTTGTCATTACGGAAGGTAAATTGTTGTTGATATTTTTGCTACTCCAATGGATGGTAGCTATGTACTTATGGAATGTAGTTCATTGTTTATATTATGTTACTCTAATGGATGGTATCGATGTCCTTATGGAAGGTAGTTCGTTGTTGATATTTTGTTACTCTAATGGATGGTAGCCTTGTCATTACGGAAGGTAGTTCGTTGTTGAGATTTTGTTACTCTATTAGATGGTAGCCTTGTCATTATGGAAGGTAAATCATGGATGAGATTTTGTTACTCCAATGGATGGTAGCGATGTCCTTAAGGAAGGTAGTTTGTTGTTAATATTTTGTTACTCCATTGGATGGTAGCCTTGTCATAATGGAAGGTAGTTCTTTGTTTGTATTTTGTTACTCCGATGGATGGTAGCCTTGTCATTATGGAAGGTAGTTCGCTATTGAGATTTTGTTACTCCATTGGATGGTAGCCTTGTCATTATGGAAGTTAGTTCGTTATTGTGATTTTGTTACTACAATGGACGGTAGCCTTGTCATAATGGAATGAAGTTCGTTGTTGAGATTTTGTTACTCTAATGGATGGTAGACTTGTCATTACGGAAGGTAGTTCATTGTTGAGTTTTTGTTACTCTAATGGATGGTAGCGTTGTCATTACGGAAGGTGGTTCGTTGTTGAGATTTTGTTACTCTAACGGGTGGTATCCTTGTCATTATGGAAGGTAGTTCATTGTTGGGATTTTATTAATCTAATGGATGGTAGCCTTGTCATTATGGAAGGTAGTTCTTTATTGAGATTTTGTTACTCCAATGGATTGTAGCCTTGTCATTATTGAAGGTAGTTCGCTATTGAGTTTTTGTTACTCCATTGGATGGTAGCCTTGTCATTATGGAAGGTAGTTCGTTGTTGTGATTTTGTTACTACAATGGATGATAGACTTGTCATAATGGAATATAGTTCGTTGTTGAGATTTTGTTACTCTAATGGATGGTCGCCTTGTCATTACGGAAGGTAGTTCATTGTTGAGTTTTTGTTACTCTAATAGATTGTAGCGTTGTCATTACGGAAGGTAGTTCGTTGTTGAGATTTTGTTACTCTAACGGATGGTACCCTTGTCATTATGGAAGGTAGTTCATTGTTAGGATTTTGTTACTCTAACAGATGGTAGCCTTGTCATTATGGAAGGTAGTTCTTTGTTGAGATTTTGTTACTCCAATGGATGGTAGCCTTGTCATTATGGAAGGTAGTTTGCTGTTGAGATTTTGTTACTCCAATGGATGGTAGCCTTGTCCTTATGGAAGGTAGTTCGTTTTTAATATTTTGTTACTCTGATGGATGGTAGCCTTGTCATTACGGAAGGTAGTTCGTTTTTGAGATTTTGTTACTCTAATGGACGGTATCCTTATCATTATGGCAGTTAGTTCGGTTTTGGGATTTTGGTACTCAAATGGATGGTAGCCTTGTCATTATGGAAGGTAGTTTGTTGTTGAGTTTTTGTTACTGCAATGGATGGTAGCCTTGTCATTATGGAAGGTAGTTCGTTGTTGAGATTTTGTTACTCCAATGGATGGTAGCCTTGTCATTATGGAAGGTAGTTCGCTAGTGAGATTTTGTTACTCCATTGGATGGTAGCCTTTTCATTACGGAAGGTAAATTGTTGTTGATAATTTTGCTACTCCAATGGATGGTAGCTATGTACTTATGGAATGTAGTTCATTGTTTATATTATGTTACTCTAATGGATGGTATCGATGTCCTTATGGAAGGTAGTTCATTGTTGATATTTTGTTACTCTAATGGATGGTAGCCTTGTCATTACGGAAGGTAGTTCGTTGTTGAGATTTTGTTACTCTATTAGATGGTAGCCTTCTCATTATGGAAGGTAAATCATTGATGAGATTTTGTTACTCCAATGGATGGTAGCGATGTCCTTAAGGAAGTTAGTTTGTTGTTAATATTTTGTTACTCCATTGGATGGTAGCCTTGTCATAATGGAAGGTAGTTCGTTGTTTGTATTTTGTTACTCCAATGGATGGTAGCCTTGTCATTATGGAAGGTAGTTCGCTATTGAGATTTTGTTACTCCATTGGATGGTAGCCTTGTCATTATGGAAGTTAGTTAGTTGTTGTGATTTTATTACTACAATGGATGGTATCCTTGTCATAATGGAATGAAGTTCATTGTTGAGATTTTATTACTCTAATGGATGGTAGCCTTGTCATTACAGAAGGTAGTTCATTGTTGAGTTTTTGTTACTCTAATGGATGGTAGCGTTGTCATTACGGAAGGTGGTTTGTTGTTGAGATTTTGTTACTCTAACGGGTGGTATCCTTGTCATTATGGAAGGTAGTTCATTGTTGGGAATTTATTAATCTAATGGATGGTAGCCTTGTCATTATGGAAGGTAGTTCTTTGTTGAGATTTTGGTATTCCAATGGATTGTAGCCTTGTCATTATTGAAGGTAGTTCGCTATTGAGTTTTTGTTACTCCATTGGATGGTAGCCTTGTCATTATGGAAGGTAGTTCATTGTTGTGATTTTGTTACTACAATGGATGGTAGACTTGTCATAATGGAATATAGTTCGTTGTTGAGATTTTGTTACTCTAACAGATGGTATCCTTGTCATTATGGAAGGTAGTTCTTTGTTGAGATTTTGTTACTCCAATGGATGGTAGCCTTGTCATTATGGAAGGTAGTTCGCTGTTGAGATTTTGTTACTCCAATGGATGGTAGCCTTGTCCTTATGGAAGGTAGTTCGTTTTTAATATTTTGTTACTCTGATGGATGGTAGCCTTGTCATTACGGAAGGTAGTTCGTTGTTGAGATTTTGTTACTCTAATGGACGGTATCCTTGTCATTATGGCAGGTAGTTTGTTGTTGGGAATTTGTTACTCAAATGGATGGTAGCCTTGTCATTATGGAAGGTAGTTCGTTGTTGAGTTTTTGTTACTGCAATGGATGGTAGCCTTGTCATTATGGAAGGTAGTTTGTTGTTGAGATTTTGTTACTCCATTGGATGGTAGACTTGTCAATATGGAAGGTAAATTGTTGTTGAGATTTTGTTACTCCAATGGATGGTAGCGTTGTCATTACGGAAGGTAGTTCGTTGTTGAAATTTTGTTACTCTAATGGGTGGTAGCCTTATATTATGGAAGGTAGTTCGTTTTTGGGATTTTGTTACTCTAATGGATGGTAGCCTTGTCATTATGGAAGGTAGTTCGTTTTTGAGATTTTGTAACTCTAATGGATGGTAGCCTTGTCATTATGGAAGGTAGTTCCCTGTTGAGAATTTGTTACTCCATTGGATGGTAGACTTGTCATTATGGAAGGTAGTTTGTTGTTGAGATTTTGTTACTCCAATGGATGGTAACCTTGTCATTATGGAAGGTAGTTCATTGTTGAGATTTTGTTAGTTCAATGGATGGTAGCCTTGTCAATATGGAAGGTAGTTCGTTGTTGAGATTTTGTTACTCCGATGGATGGTAGCCTTGTCATTATGGAAGAAAGTTCATTGTTGATATTTAGTTAATTTAATGGATGGTGGCCTTGTAATTATGGAAGGTAGTTCATTGTTGAGATTTTGTTACTCCATTGGATGGTAGCCTGGTCATTATGGAGGATACTTTGTTGCTGGGATTTTGTTATTTTAATGGATGGTAGCCTTGTCATTATGAAAGGTTGTTCATTGTTGAAATTTTGTTACTCCAATGGATGGTAACCTTGTCATTATGGAAGGAAGTTCATTGTTGAGATTTTGTTACTCCATTGGATGGTAGCCTTGTCATTATGGAAGGTAGTTCGTTGTAGGTAATTATTTACTCAAATGGATGGTAGCCTTGTCATTATGGAAGGTAGTTTGTTGTTCAGATTTTGTTACTCCAATGGATGGTAGCCTTGTCATTATGGAAGGTAGTTCGCTATTGAGATTTTGTTACTCCATTTAATGGTAGCCTTGTCATTAAAGAAGATAATTGTTGTTGATATTTTTGCTACTCCAATGGATGGTAGCTATGTACTTATGGAAGGTAGTTCATTGTTGATATTTTGTTAATCTAATGGATGGTAGATATGTCCTTATAGAAGGTAGTTCGTTGTTGATATTTTGTTACTCTAATGGATGGTAGCGGTGTCCTTAAGGAAGGTTGTTTATTGTTGATATTTTGTTACTCCATTGGATGGTAGCCTTGTCATAATGGAAGGTAGTTCGTTGTTAGGATTTTGTTACTCCAATGGATGGTAGTCTTGTCATTATAGAAGGTAGTTCACAATTGACATTTTTTTACTCCATTGGATGGTAGCCTTGTTATTATGGAAGTTAGTTTGTTGGTGTGATTTTGTTACTACAATGGATGGTAGCCTTGTCATAATGCAATGAAGTTTGTTATTGAGATTTTGTTACTCTAATGGATGGTAGCCTTATCATTACGGAAGGTAGTTCATTGTTGAGTTTTTGTTACTCTAATGGATGTTAGCGTTGTCATTACGGAAGGTAGTTCGTTGTTGAGATTTTGTTACTCTAACGGATGGTACCCTTGTCATTATGGAAGGTAGGTCATTGTTGGGATTTTATTACTCTAATGGATGGTAGCCTTGTCATTGTGGAAGGTAGTTCTTTGTTGAGATTTTGTTACTCCAATGGATGGTAGCCTTGTCAATATGGAAGGTAGTTCGCTTTTGAGATTTTGTTACTCCAATGGATGGTAGCCTTGTCCTTATGGAATGTAGTTCATTTTTGATATTTTTTTACTCTAATGGACGGTAGCCTTGTCATTATGGCAGGTAGTTCGTTGTTGGGATTTTGTTACTCAAATGGATTGTAGCCTTGTCATTATGGAAGGTAGTTCGTTGTTGAGATTTTGTTACTGCAATGTATGGTAGCCTTTTCATTATGGAAGGTAGTACGTTGTTGAGATTTCGTTACTCCATTGGATGGTAGCCTTGTCATTATGGAAGGTAAGTTGTTGTTGAGAATTTGTTATTATAACGGATGGTAACCTTGTCATTATGGAAGGTAGTTCATTGTTGAGATTTTGTTACTCCGATGGATGGTAGCCTTGTCATATTGGAAGGAAGTTCGTTGTTGATATTTTGTTAATTTAATGGATGGTAGCCTTGTCATTATGGAAGGTTGTTCGTTGTTGAAATTTTGTTACTCCAATGGATGGTAACCTCGTCATTATGGAAGGTCGTTCATTATTGAGATTTTGTTAGTTCAATGGATGGCAGCCTTGTCAATATGGAAGGTAGTTCGTTGTTGAGATTTTGTTACTCCGATGGATGGTAGCCTTGCCATTATGGAAGCAAGTTCGTGGTTGATATTTAGTTGATTTAATGGATGGTAGCCTTGTAATTATGGAAGGTAGTTAGTTCTTGAGATTTTGTTACTCCATTGGATGGTATCCTTGTCATTATGAAAGTTACTTCGTTGCTGGGATTTTGTTATTTTAATGTATGGTAGCCTTGTCATTATGGAAGGTTGTTCGTTGTTGAGATTTTGTTACTTCAATGGATGGTAACCTTGTCATTATAGAAGGTAGTTTGTTGTTGAGATTTTGTTACTCCATTAGATGGTAGCCTTGTCATTATGGAAGGTAGTTCGTTGTTGGGATTTTGTTACTCAAATGGATGGTAGCCTTGTAATTATGGAAGGTAGTTTGTTGTTGATATTTTGTTACTCCATTGGATGGTAGCCTTGTCATTATGGAAGGTAGTTCATTGTTATGTTTTTGATACTCTAATAGATTGTGGCATTGTTATTACGGATGGTAGTTCGTTGTTGAGATTTTGTTACTCCATTGGATGGTACCCTTGTCATTATGGAAGGTAGTTCATTGTTGGGATTTTATTACTCTAACGGATGGTAGCCTTGTTATAATGGAATGAAGTTCGTTGTTGAGTTTTTGTTACTCCAATGGATGTTAGCGTTGTCATTACGAAAGGTAGTTCGTTGTTGAGATTTTGTTACTCTAACGGATGGTACCCTTGTCATTATGGAAGGTAGTTCATTGTTGGGATTTTATTACTCTAATGGATGGTAGCCTTGTCATTATATAAGGTAGTTCTTTGTTGAAATTTTGTTACTCCAATGGATGGTAGCCTTGTCAATATGGAAGGTAGTTCGCTGTTGAGATTTTGTTACTCCAATGGATGGTAGCCTTGTCCTTATGGAAGGTAGTTCGTTTTTGATATTTTGTTACTCTGATGGATGGTTGCCTTGTCATTACGGAAGGTAGTTCGTTGTTGAGATTTTGTTACTGTAATGGGGTGTAGCCTTATCATTATGGAAGGTAGTTCGTTTTTTAGATTATGTTACTCTAATGGATGGTAGCCTTGTCATTATGGAAGGTAGTTCGTTTTTGAGATTTTGTTACTCTAATGGATGGTAGCCTTGTCCTTATGGAAGGTAGTTCCCTGTTTAGAATTTGTTACTCCATTGGATGGTAGACTGGTCATTATGGAAGGTAGTTTGTTGTTGAGATTTTGTTACTCCAATGGATGGTAACCTTGTCATTATGGAAGGTAGTTCATTGTTGAGATTTTGTTAGTTCAATGGATGGTAGCCTTGTCAATTTGGAAGGTAGTTAGTTGTTGAGATTTTGTTACTCTAATGGATGGTAGCCTTGTCATTATGGAAGGAACTTCGTTGTTGATAATTTGTTAATTTAATGGATGGAAGCCATGTAATTATGGAAGGTAGTTCATTGTTGAGATTTTGTTACTCCATTGGATGGTAGCCTCGTCATTATGGAAAGTAGTTCGTTGTTGGGATTTGCTTATTTTAATGGATGGTAGCCTTGTCATTATGGAAGGTTGTTCGTTGTTGAAATTTTGTTACTCCAATGGATGGTAACCTTGTCATTATGGAAGGTAGTTCATTTATGAGATTTTGTTAGTTCAATGGATGGTAGCCTTGTCAATATGGAAGGTAGTTCTTTATTTAGATTTTGTTACTCCGATGGATGGTAGCCTTGTCATTATGGAAGGAAGTTCATTGTTGATATTTAGTTAATTTAATGGATGGTAGCCTTGTAATTATGGAAGGTAGTTCATTGTTGAGATTTTGTTACTCCATTGGATGGTAGCCTGGTCACTATGGAAGGTACTTCGTTGCTGGGATTTTTTTATTTTAATGGATGGTAGCCTTGTCATTATGGAAGGTTATTCGTTGTTGAGATTTTGTTACTTCAATGGATGGTAACCTTGTAATTATGGAAGGTAGTTTGTTGTTGAGATTTTGTTACTCCATTGGATGGTATCCTTGTCATTATGGAAGGTAGTTCGTTGTTGGGAATTTGTTACTCAAATGGATGGTAGCCTTGTCATTATGGAAGGTAGTTCGTTGTTGAGATTTTTTTACTCCAATGGATGGTAGCCTTCTCATTATGGAAGGTATTTCGCTATTGAGATTTTTTTACTCCATTGGATGGTAGCCTTGTCATTACATAAGGTAAATTGTTGTTGATATTTTTGCTACTCCAATGGATGGTAGCTATGTACTTATGGAAGGTAGTTCATTGTTGATATTTTGTTACTCTAATGGATGGTATCTATGTCCTTATGGAAGGAGGTTTGTTGTTGATATTTTTTCACTTTAATGGATGGTAGCCTTGTCATTACGGAAGGTAGTTCGTTGTTGAGATTTTGTTACTCTATTAGATGGTAGCCTTGTCATTATGGAAGGTAAATCATTGTTGATATTTTGTTACTCCAATGGATGGTAGCGATGTCCTTAAGGAAGGTTGTTTGTTGTTGATATTTTGTTACTCCATTGGATGGTAGCCTTGTCATAATGGAAGGTAGTTCGTTGTTGGGATTTTGTTACTCCAATGGATGGTAGTCTTGTCATTATGGAAGGTAGTTCGCTATTGAGATTTTGTTACTCCATTGGATGGTAGACTTGTCATTATGGAAGTTAGTTCGTTGTTGTGATTTTGTTACTACAATGGATGGTAGCCTTGTCATAATGGAATGAAGTTCGTTGTTGTGTTTTTGTTACTCTAATTAATGTTAGCGTTGTCATTACGAAAGGTAGTTCATTGTTGAGATTTTGTTACTCTAACGGATGGTACCCTTGTCATTATGGAAGGTAGTTCATTGTTGGGATTTTATTCCTCTAATGGATGGTAGCCTTGTCATTATAGAAGGTAGTTCTTTGTTGAGATTTTGTTACTCCAATGGATGGTAGCCTTGTCAATATGGAAGGTAGTTCGCTGTTGAGATTTTGTTACTCCAATGGATGGTAGCCTTGTCCTTATGGAAGGTAGTTCGTTTTTGATATTTTGTTACTCTGATGGATGGTAGCCTTGTCATTACGGAAGGTAGTTCGTTGTTGAGATTTTGTTACTCTAATGGGTGGTAGCCTTATCATTATGGAAGGTAGTTCGTTTTTGAGATTATGTTACTCTAATGGATGGTAGCCTTGTCATTATGGAAGGTAGTTCGTTTTTGAGATTTTGTTACTCTAATGGATGGTAGCCTTGTCATTATGGAAGGTAGTTCCCTGTTTAGAATTTGTTACTCCATTGGATGGTAGACTGGTCATTATGGAAGGTAGTTTGTTGTTGAGATTTTGTTACTCCAATGGATGGTAACCTTGTCATTATGGAAGGTAGTTCATTGTTGAGATTTTGTTAGTTCAATGGATGGTAGCCTTGTCAATTTGGAAGGTAGTTCGTTGTTGAGATTTTGTTACTCTAATGGATGGTAGCCTTGTCATTATGGAAGGAACTTCGTTGTTGATAATTTGTTAATTTAATGGATGGTAGCCATGTAATTATGGAAGGTAGTTCATTGTTGAGATTTTGTTACTCCATTGGATGGTAGCCTCGTCATTATGGAAAGTAGTTCGTTGTTGGGATTTTCTTATTTTAATGGATGGTAGCCTTGTCATTATGGAAGGTTGTTCGTTGTTGAAATTTTGTTACTCCAATGGATGGTAATCTTGTCATTATGGAAGGTAGTTCATTATTGGGATTTTGTTAGTTCAATGGATGGTAGCCTTGTCAATATGGAAGGTAGTTCTTTATTTAGATTTTGTTACTCCGATGGATGGTAGCCTTGTCATTATGGAAGGAAGTTCATTGTTGATATTTAGTTAATTTAATGGATGGTAGCCTTGTAATTATGGAAGGTAGTTCATTGTTGAGATTTTGTTACTCCATTGGATGGTAGCCTGGTCATTATGGAAGGTACTTCGTTGCTGGGATTTTGTTATTTTAATGGATGGTAGCCTTGTCATTATGGAAGGTTATTCGTTGTTGAGATTTTGTTACTTCAATGGATGGTAACCTTGTCATTATGGAAGGTAGTTTGTTGTTGAGATTTTGTTACTCCATTGGATGGTATCCTTGTCATTATGGAAGGTAGTTCGTTGTTGGGAATTTGTTACTCAAATGGATGGTAGCCTTGTCATTATGGAAGGTAGTTCGTTGTTGAGATTTTTTTACTCCAATGGATGGTAGCCTTCTCATTATGGAAGGTATTTCGCTATTGAGATTTTTTTACTCCATTGGATGGTAGCCTTGTCATTACATAAGGTAAATTGTTGTTGATATTTTTGCTACTCCAATGGATGGTAGCTATGTACTTATGGAAGGTAGTTCATTGTTGATATTTTGTTACTCTAATGGATGGTATCTATGTCCTTATGGAAGGAGGTTTGTTGTTGATATTTTTTTACTTTAATGGATGGTAGCCTTGTCATTACGGAAGGTAGTTCGTTGTTGAGATTTTGTTACTCTATTAGATGGTAGCCTTGTCATTATGGTAGGTAAATCATTGTTGATATTTTGTTACTCCAATGGATGGTAGCGATGTCCTTAAGGAAGGTTGTTTGTTGTTGATATTTTGTTACTCCATTGGATGGTAGCCTTGTCATAATGGAAGGTAGTTCGTTGTTGGGATTTTGTTACTCCAATGGATGGTAGTCTTGTCATTATGGAAGGTAGTTCGCTATTGAGATTTTGTTACTCCATTGGATGGTAGACTTGTCATTATGGAAGTTAGTTCGTTGTTGTGATTTTGTTACTACAATGGATGGTAGCCTTGTCATAATGGAATGAAGTTCGTTGTTGTGTTTTTGTTACTCTAATTAATGTTAGCGTTGTCATTACGAAAGGTAGTTCGTTGTTGAGATTTTGTTACTCTAACAGATGGTACCCTTGTCATTATGGAAGGTAGTTCATTGTTGGGATTTTATTCCTCTAATGGATGGTAGCCTTGTCATTATAGAAGGTAGTTCTTTGTTGAGATTTTGTTACTCCAATGGATGGTAGCCTTGTCAATATGGAAGGTAGTTCGCTGTTGAGATTTTGTTACTCCAATGGATGGTAGCCTTGTCCTTATGGAAGGTAGTTCATTTTTGATATTTTGTTACTCTGATGGATGGTAGCCTTGTCATTACGGAAGGTAGTTCGTTGTTGAGATTTTGTTACTCTAATGGGTGGTAGCCTTATCATTATGGAAGGTAGTTCGTTTTTGAGATTATGTTACTCTAATGGATGGTAGCCTTGTCATTATGGAAGGTAGTTCGTTTTTGAGATTTTGTTACTCTAATGGATGGTAGCCTTGTCATTATGGAAGGTAGTTCCCTGTTTAGAATTTGTTACTCCATTGGATGGTTGACTGGTCATTATGGAAGGTAGTTTGTTGTTGAGATTTTGTTACTCCAATGGATGGTAACCTTGTCATTATGGAAGGTAGTTCATTGTTGAGATTTTGTTAGTTCAATGGATGGTAGCCTTGTCAATTTGGAAGGTAGTTCGTTGTTGAGATTTTGTTACTCTAATGGATGGTAGCCTTGTCATTATGGAAGGAACTTCGTTGTTGATAATTTGTTAATTTAATGGATGGTAGCCATGTAATTATGGAAGGTAGTTCATTGTTGAGATTTTGTTACTCCATTGGATGGTAGCCTCGTCATTATGGAAAGTAGTTCGTTGTTGGGATTTTCTTATTTTAATGGATGGTAGCCTTGTCATTATGGAAGGTTGTTCGTTGTTGAAATTTTGTTACTCCAATGGATGGTAATCTTGTCATTATGGAAGGTAGTTCATTATTGAGATTTTGTTAGTTCAATGGATGGTAGCCTTGTCAATATGGAAGATAGTTCTTTATTTAGATTTTGTTACTCCGATGGATGGTAGCCTTGTCATTATGGAAGGAAGTTCATTGTTGATATTTAGTTAATTTAATGGATGGTAGCCTTGTAATTATGGAAGGTAGTTCATTGTTGAGATTTTGTTACTCCATTGGATGGTAGCCTGGTCATTATGGAAGGTACTTCGTTGCTGGGATTTTGTTATTTTAATGGATGGTAGCCTTGTCATTATGGAAGGTTATTCGTTGTTGAGATTTTGTTACTTCAATGGATGGTAACCTTGTCATTATGGAAGGTAGTTTGTTGTTCAGATTTTGTTACTCCATTGGATGGTAGCCTTGTCATTATGGAAGGTAGTTCGTTGTTGGGAATTTGTTACTCAAATGGATGGTAGCCTTGTCATTATGGAAGGTATTTCGCTATTGAGATTTTTTTACTCCATTGGATGGTAGCCTTGTCATTACAGAAGGTAAATTGTTGTTGATATTTTTGCTACTCCAATGGATGGTAGCTATGTACTTATGGAAGGTAGTTCATTGTTGATATTTTGTTACTCTAATGGATGGTATCTATGTCCTTATGGAAGGTAGTTCGTTGTTGATATTTTTTTACTCTAATGGATGGTAGCCTTGTCATTACGGAAGGTAGTTCGTTGTTGAGATTTTGTTACTCTATTAGATGGTAGCCTTGTCATTATGGAAGGTAAATCATTGTTGATATTTTTTTACTCCAATGGATGGTAGCGATGTCCTTAAGGAAGGTTGTTTGTTGTTGATATTTTGTTACTCCATTGGATGGTAGCCTTGTCATAATGGAAGGTAGTTCGTTGTTGGGATTTTGTTACTCTAATGGATGGTAGCCTTGTCATTATGGAAGGTAGTTCGCTATTGAGATTTTGTTACTTCATTGGATGGTAGACTTGTCATTATGGAAGTTAGTTCGTTGTTGTGATTTTGTTACTACAATGGATGGTAGCCTTGTCATGATGGAATGAGGTTCGTGAAGTAGTGAAAAAACACAAGAAGGGGGGGTTGAATTGTAAAACTGAAAATCAATGCAATGAACAAGATATTTTTATCCTGGTTCGTTTGATCTCAAACTACTCCAGTCCACCCGTCAAGGTAATTTCGCCTCTCTCCAACGAGGTCTTAATCCACTATATTCAACTGAATATTACAGACTGCTTTAACAACTGCTAAAGCCTTCTTGATGCAAACCACAGCCCGGTTTTTTCTACAAAACTGTATCACAACTGCGATGTATACACAACTTAAAGCTTAGAAACTAGATTGCTAAACAATGATTGAATAAGAGAATGTGTAGTGTTTAGAAAACTGAGAGAATGAAGAATATGATCAGCTTTTAGGCGTGTAAAGATTTGGAGAGCATTAGCCAATTCAATCTTCAAAGTCTTGTTTATATAACACTGAGATGTTGAACGTTGGAGCAATATTCTTGATTCAATGCTAATAACAAACATTCCTTATCGAGCAGATCTTGTCTGGAATGAGGCCGTTGGTATTAATTTGCTTTCAATGCACAATACCGTTGCTTACTTAATGCAAGTTCTGGCTTGGCTCATTCTGACTCTGCTTAGCTGCTGATGAACTGTTGTGTTTCTTTATCAGAGTGTTGGGCGCAGTTCTGTTCATCAGACTTCAGCATATACGTGAATTAGGTGTGATCTTGCTTATACCAGTCAGAGTATCTGCAAATCAGAACGTAATAATTTAGGAAGCAGATGGTTCATACATGAATCATATAAGTAATATATCTTTTCACTTTGTTATCATCAAAACTCAAACATAGGGTAGTAGATTCAAACTTTGTTCTAACAGTTCGTTGTTGAGATTTTGTTACTCTAATGGATGGTAGACTTGTCATTACGAAAGGTAGTTCGTTGTTGAGATTTTGTTACTCTAACGGATGGTACCCTTGTCATTATGGAAGGTAGTTCATTGTTGGGATTTTATTACTCTAATGGATGGTAGCCTTGTCATTATGGAAGGTAGTTCTTTGTTGAGATTTTGTTACTCCAATGGACGGTAGCCTTGTCAATATGGAAGGTAGTTCGCTGTTGATATTTTGTTACTCCAATGGATGGTAGCCTTGTCCTTATGGAAAGTAGTTCGTTTTTTATATTTTGTTACTCTGATGGATGGTAGCCTTGTCATTACGGAAGGTAGTTCGTTGTTGATATTTTGTTACTCTAATGGACGGTAGCCTTGTCATTATGGCAGGTAGTTCGTTATTGGGATTTTGTTACTCAAATGGATGGTAGCCTTGTCATTATGGACGGTAGTTCGTTGTTGAGATTTTGTTACTGCAATATATGGTAGCCTTGTCATTATGGAAGGTAGTTCGTTGTTGAGATTTTGTTACTCCATTGGATGGTAGCCTTGTCATTATGGAAGGTAAGTTGTTGTTGAGATTTTTTTACTCCATGGATGGTAGCGTTGTCATTACGGAAGGTAGTTTATTGTTGAGATTTTGTTACTCTAATGGGTGGTAGGCTTGTCATTATGGAAGGTAGTTCATTGTTGGGATTTTGTTACTCTAATGGATGGTAGCCTTGTCATTATGGAAGGTAGTTCATTGTTGAGATTTTGTTACTCTAATGGATGATAGCCTTGTCATTATGGAAGGTAGTTCGCTATTTAGAATTTGTTACTCCATTGGATGGTAGACTTGTCATTATGGAAGGTAGTTCATTGTTGAGAATTTGTTACTCCAATGGATGGTAGCCTTGTCATTATGGAAGGAAGTTCGTTGTTGAGATTTTGTTAGTTAAATGTATGGTAGCCTTGTCAATATGGAAGGTAGTTCATTGTTGAGAATTTGTTACTCCAATGGAAGGTAGCCTTGTCATTATGGAAGGAAGTTCGTTGTTGATATTTTGTTAATTTAATGGATGGTAGCCTTGTAATTATGGAAGGTAGTTCATTGTTGAGATTTTGTAACTCCATTTGATGGTAGCCTTGTCATTATGGAAGGTAGTTTGTTGTTGGTATTTTGTTATTTTATTGGATGGTAGCCTTGTCATTATGGAAGGTTGTTCGTTGTTGAGATTTTGTTACTCCAATGGATGGTAAACTTGTCATTATGGAAGGTAGTTCATTGTTGAGATTTTGCTAGTTTAATGGATGGTAGCCTTGTCAATATGGAAGGTAGTTGGTTGTTGAGATTTTGTTACTCCGATGGATGGTAGCATTGTCATTATGGAAGGAAGTTCGTTGTTTATATTTTGTTAATTTAATGGATGGTAGCCTTGTAATTATGGAAGGTAGTTCATTGTTGAGATTTTGTGACTCCATTGGATTGTAGCCTTGTCATTATGGAAGGTAGTTCGTTGTTGGGATATTGTTATTTTAATGGATGGTAGCCTTGTCATTATGGAAGGTTGTTCGTTGTTGAGATTTTGTTACTCCAATGGATGGTAACCTTGTCAATATGGAAGGTAGTTCATCGTTGAGATTTTGGTAGTTCAATGGATGGTAGCCTTGTCAATATGGAAGGTAGTTCGTTGTTGAGATTTTGTTACTCCAATGGATGGTAGCCTTGTCATTATGGGAGGAAGTTTGTTGTTGATATTTTGTTAATTTAATGGATGGTAGCCTTGTAATTATTGAAGGTAGTTCATTGTTGAGATTTTGTTACTCCATTGGATGGTAGCCTTGTCATTATGGAAGGTAAATTGTTGTTGATATTTTTGCTACTCCAATGGATGGAAGCTATGTACTTATGGAAGGTAGTTCATTGTTGAGATTTGATACTCCAATGGATGGTAGCGATCTCCTTACGGAAGGTAGTTTGTGTTTGATATTTTGTTACTCCATTGGATGGTAGCCTTGTCATTATGGAAGGTAGTTCGTTGTTGGGATTTTGTTACTCAAATGGATGGTAGCCTTGTCATTATTGAAGGTAGTTCGTTGTTGAGATTTTGTTACTACAATGGATGGTAGCCTTGTCATTATGGAAGGTAGTTCGTTATTGAGATTTTGTTACTCCATTGGATGGTAGCCTTGTCATTAAGGAAGATAGTCCATTGTTGTGATTTTGTTACTACAATGGATGGTAGCTTGACATTATGGAAGGTAGTTCATTGTTGAGATTTAGTTAGTTCATTGTATGGTAGCCTTGTCAATATGGAAGGTAGTTCATTGTTGAGAATTTGTTACTCCAATGGATGGTAGCCTTGTCATTATGGAAGGAAGTTCGTTGTTGATATTTTGTTAATTTAATGGATGGTACCCTTGTAAATATGGAAGGTAGTTCATTGTTGAGATTTTGTTACTCCATTGGATGGTAGCCTTGTCATTATGGAAGGTAGTTCGTTGTTGGGATTTTGTTATTTTATTGGATGGTAGCCTTGTCATTATGGAAGGTTGTTCGTTGTTGAGATTTTGTTACTCCAATGGATGGTAACCTTGTCATTATGGAAGGAAGTTCATTGTTGAGATTTTGTTAATTCAATGGATGGTAGCCTTGTCAATATGTAAGGTAGGTCGTTGTTGGGATTTTGTTACTCCGATGGATGGTAGCCTTGTCATTATGGAAGGAAGTTCGTTGTTGATATTTTGTTAATTTAATGGATGGTAGCCTTGTAATTATGGAAGGTAGTTCATTGTTGAGATTTTGCTACTCCATTGGATGGTAGCTTTGTCATTATGGAAGGTAGTTCATTGTTGGGATATTGTTATTTTAATGGAATGTAGCCTTGTCATTATGGAAGGTTGTTCGTTGTTGAGATTTTGTTACTCCAATGGATTGTACCCTTGTCATTATGGAAGGTAGTTCATTGTTGAGATTTTGTTAGTTCAATGGATGGAAGCCTTGTCAATATGGAAGGTAGTTCGTTGTTGAGATTTTGTTACTCCGATGGATGGTAGCCTTGTCATTATGGAAGGTAGTTCGTTGTCGAGATTTTGTTACTCTAATGGATGATAGCCTTGTCATTATGGAAGGTAGTTCGCTGTTGAGAATTTGTTACTCCATTGGATGGTAGACTTGTCATTATGGAAGGTAGTTTATTGTTGAGATTTTATTACTCCAATGGATGGTAACCTTGTCATTATGGAAGGTAGTTCATTGTTGAGATTTTGTTAGTTCAATGTATGGTAGCCTTGTCAATATGGAAGGTAGTTCATTGTTGAGAATTTGTTACTCCAATGGATGGTAGCCTTATCATTATGGAAGGAAGTTCATTGTTGATATTTTGTTAATTTAATGGATGGTAGCCTTGTAATTATGGAAGGTAGGTCATTATTGAGATTTTGTTAATCCATTGGATGGTGGCCTTGTCATTATGGAAGGTAGTTTGTTGTTGGGATTTTGTTATTTTATTGGATGGTAGCCTTGTCATTATGGAAGGTTGTTCGTTGTTGAGATTTTGTTACTCCAATGGATGGTAACCTTGTCATTATGGAAGGTAGTTCATTGTTGAGATTTTGTTAGTTCAATCGATGGTAGCCTGGTCAATATGGAAGGCAGTTTGATGTTGAGATTTTGTTACTCCGATGGATGGTAAACTTGTCATTATGGAAGGAAGTTCGTTTTTGATATTTTGTTAATTTAATGGATGGTAGCCTTGTAATTATGGAAGGTAGTACATTGTTGAGATTTTGTTACTCCATTGGATAGTAGCCTTGTCATTATGGAAGGTAGTTCGTTGTTGGGATATTGTTATTTTAATGGATGGTAGCCTTGTTATTATGGAAGGTTGTTCGTTGTTGAGTCTTTGTTACTCCAATGGAAGGTAACCTTGTCAATATGGAAGGTAGTTCATTGTTGAGATTTTGTTAGTTCAATGGATGGTAGCCTTGTCAATATGGAAGGTAGTTTGTTGTTGAGATTTTGTTACTCCGATGGATGGTAGCCTTGTCATTATGGAAGGAAGTTTGTTGTTGATATTTTGTTAATTTAATGGATGGTAGCCTTGTAATTATGGAAGGTAGTTCATTGTTGAAATTTTGTTACTCCATTGGATGGTAGCCTTATCATTATGGAAGGTAAATTGTTGTTGATATTTTTTCTACTCCAATGGATGGTAGCTATGTACTTATGGAAGGTAGTTCATTGTTGAGATTTTGTTACTCCAATGGATGGTAGCGATGTCCTTACGGAAGGTAGTTTGTTGTTGATATCTTGTTACTCCATTGGATGGTAGCCTTGTCATTATGGAAGGTAGTTCATTGTTGGGATTTTGTTACTCAAATGGATGGTAGCCTTGTCATTATGGAAGGTAGGTTGTTGTTGGGATATTGTTATTTTAATGGATGGTAGCCTTGTTATTATGGAAGGTTGTTCGTTGTTGAGATTTTGTTACTCCGATGGATGGTAACCTTGTCATTATGGAAGGAAGTTCGTTTTTGATATTTTGTTAATTTAATGGATGGTAGCTTTGTAATTATGGAAGGTAGTTCATTGTTGAGATTTTGTTACTCCATTTGATTGTAGCCTTGTCATTATGGAAGGTAGTTCGTTGTTGGGATATTGTTATTTTAATGGATGGTAGCCTTGTTATTATGGAAGGTTGTTCGTTGTTGAGATTTTGTTAGTTCGATGTATGGTAGCCTTGTCAATATGGAAGGTAGTTCATTGTTGAGAATTTGTTACTCCAATGGATGGTAGCCTTCTCATTATGGAAGGAAGTTCATTGTTGATATTTTGTTAATTTAATGGATGGTAGCCTTGTAATTATGGAAGGTAGTTCATTGTTGAGATTTTGTTACTCCATTGGATGGTAGCCTTGTCATTATGGAAGGTTGTTCGTTATTGAGATTTTGTTACTCCAATGGATGGTAACCTTGTCATTATGGAAGGTAGTTCATTGTTGGGATATTGTTATTTTGATAGATGGTAGCCTTGTTATTATGGAAGGTTGTTCGTTGTTGAGATTTTGTTACTCCAATGGATGGTAACCTTGTCATTATGGAAGGTAGTTCAATGTTGAGATTTTGTTAGTTCAATGGATCGTAGCCTTGTCAATATGGAAGGTAAAACGTAGTTGACATTTTGTTATTCCAATGGATGGTAGCGATGTCCTTAAGGAAGGTAGTTCGTTGTTGAGATTTTGTTACTCCATTGGATGTTAGGCTTGTCATTACGGAAGGTAATTCATTTGTAGGATTTTGTTACTCTAATCGATGGTAGACTTGTAATTACGAAAGCTAGTTCGTTGTTAAGATTTTGTTACTCCATTGGATGGTAGCCTTGTCATTATGGAAGGTAAATCGTTGTTGACATTTTGTTACTCCAATGGATGGTAGCCTTGTCATTACATAAGGTAGTTCGTTAGTGGGATTTTCTTAATCTAATGGATGGTAGCCTTGTCATTATGAAAGCTAGTTCATTGTTGAGATTTTGTTACTCTAATGGATGGTAGCCTTGTCCTTATGGAAGGTAGTTTGTTGTTGGGATTTTGTTACTCAAATGGATGGTAGCCTTGTCATTACGGAATCTAGTTCGTTGTTGATATTGTGTTACTCTAATGGATGATAGCCTTGTCATTATGGAAGGTAGTTCATTGTTGGGATTTTGTTACTCCATTGGATGGTAGCCTTGTCATTATGGAAGGTAAATTGTTGTTGAGATTTTGTTACTCCAATGGATGATAGCGTTGTCAATATGGAAGGTAGTTCGTTGTTAAGATTTTGTTACTCTAATGGGTGGTAGCCTTGTCAATATGGAAGGTAGTTTGTTTTTGGGATTTTGTTACTCTAATGGATGGTAGCCTTGTCATTATGGAAAGTAGTTCGTTTTTGAGATTTTGTTACTCTAATGGATGGTAGCCTTGTCATTATGGAAGGTAGTTCGCTGTTGAGAATTTGTTACTCCATTGGATGGTAGACTTGTCATTATGGAAGGTAGTTCATTGTTGAGATTTTGTTAGATCAATGGATGGTAGCCTCGTCAATATGGAAGGTAGTTCGTTGTTGAGATTTTGTTACTCCAATGGATGGTAGCCTTGTCATTATGGAAGGAAGTTTGTTGTTGATATTTTGTTAATTTAATGAATGGTAGCCATGTAATTATGGAAGGTAGTTCATTTTTGAGATTTTGTTACGCCATTTGATGGTAGCCTTGTCATAATGGAAGTTAGTTCGTTGTTGGGATTTTGTTATTTTAATGGATGGTAGCCTTGTCATTATGGAAGGTTGTTCGTTGTTGAGATTTTGTTACTCCAATGGATGGTAACCTTGTCATTATGGAAGGTAGTTCATTATTAAGATTTTGTTAGTTCAATGGATGGTAGCCTTGTCAATATGGAAGGTAGTTCGTTGTTGAGATTTTGTTACTCCATTGGATGGTAGCCTTGTCATTATGGAAGGTAGTTCATCGTTGGGATTTTGTTATTTTATTGGATGGTAGCCTTGTCATTATGGAAGGTTGTTCGTTGTTGAGATTTTGTTACTCCAATGGACGGTAACCTTGTCATTATGGAAGGTAGTTCATTGTTGAGATTTTGTTAGTTCAATGGATGGTAGCCTTGTCAATATGGAAGGTAGTTCGTTGTTGAGATTTTGTTACTCCGATGGATGGTAGCCTTGTCATTATGGAAGGAAGTTCGTTGTTGATATTTTGTTAATTTAATGGATGATAGCATTGTAATTATGGAAGTTAGATTATTGTTGAGATTTTGTTACTCCATTGGATGATAGCCTTCTCATTATGGAAGGTAGTTCGTTGTTGGGATTTTGTTACTCAAATGGATGGTAGCCTTGTCATTATGGAAGGTAGTTCGTTGTTGAGATTTTGTTACTCCAATGGATGGTAGCCTTGTCATTATGGAAGGTAGTTCGCTATTGAGATTTTGTTAATCCATTGGATGGTAGCCTTGTCATTATGGAAGGTAGTTCGATGTCGTGATTTTGTTACTACAATGGACGGTAACCTTGTCATTATGGAAGGTAGTTCATTGTTGAGATTTGGTTACTCCATTGGATGGTAGCCTTGTCATTATGGAAGGTAAATTGTTCTTGATATTTTTGCTACTCCAATGGATGGTAGCTATGTACTTATTGAAGGTAGTTCATTGTTGAGATTTTGTTACTCCAATGGATGGTAGCGATGTCCTTACGGAAGGTTGTTTATTGTTGATATTTTGTTACTCCATTGGATGGTAGCCTTGTCATTATGGAAGGTAGTTCATTGTTGGGATTTTGTTACTCAAATGGATGGTAGCCTTGTCATTATAGAAGGTAGTTCGTTGTTGAGATTTTGTTACTCCAATGGATGGTAGCCTTGTCATTATGGAAGGTAGTTTGCTATTGAGATTTTGTTAATCCATTGGATGGTAGCCTTGTCATTGTGGAAGGTAGTTCGTTGTTGTGATTTTGTTACTACAATGGATGGTAGCCTTGTAATTATGGAAGGTAGTTCATTATTGAAATTTTGTTAGTTCAATGTATGGTAGCCATGTCAATATGGAAGGTAGTTCATTGTTGAGAATTTGTTACTCCAATGGATGGTAGCCTTGTCATTATGGAAGGAAGTTCGTTGTTGATATTTTGTTAATTTAATGGATGGTAGCCTTGTAAATATGGAAGGTAGTTCATTGTTGAGATTTTGTTACTCCATTGGATGGTAGCCTTGTCATTATGGAAGGTAGTTCGTTGTTGGGATTTTGTTATTTTATTGGATGGTAGCCTTGTCATTATGGAAGGTTGTTCGTTGTTGAGATTTTGTTACTCCAATGGATGGTAACCTTGTCATTATGGAAGGAAGTTCATTGTTGAGATTTTGTTAGTTTAATGGATGGTAGCCTTGTCAATATGGAAGGTAGGTCGTTGTTGAGATTTTGTTACTCCGATGGATGGTAGCCTTGTCATTATGGAAGGAAGTTCGTTGTTGATATTTTGTTAATTTAATGGATGGTAGCGTTGTAATTATGGAAGGTAGTTCATTGTTGAGATTTTGCTACTCCATTGGATGGTAGCCTTGTCATTATGGAAGGGAGTTCATTGTTGGGATATTGTTATTTTAATGGAATGTAGCCTTGTCATTATGGAAGGTTGTTCGTTGTTGAGATTTTGTTACTCCAATGGATGGTACCCTTGTCATTATGGAAGGTAGTTCACTGTTGAGATTTTGTTAGTTCAATGGATGGAAGCCTTGTCAATATGGAAGGTAGTTCGTTGCTGAGATTTTGTTACTCCGATGGATGGTAGCCTTGTCATTATGGAAGGTAGTTCGTTGTTGAGATTTTGTTACTCTAATGGATGATAGCCTTGTCATTATGGAAGGTAGTTCGCTGTTGAGAATTTGTTACTCCATTGGATGGTAGACTTGTCATTATGGAAGGTAGTTTATTGTTGAGATTTTATTACTCCAATGGATGATAACCTTGTCATTATGGAAGGTAGTTCATTGTTGAGATTTTGTTAGTTCAATGTATGGTAGCCTTGTCAACATGGAAGGTAGTTTATTGTTGAGAATTTGTTACTCCAATGGATGGTAGCCTTCTCATTATGGAAGGAAGTTCATTGTTGATATTTTGTTAATATAATGGATGGTAGCCTTGTTATTATGGAAGGTAGTTCATTATTGAGATTTTGTTACTCCATTGGATGGTGGCCTTATCATTATGGAAGGTAGTTTGTTGTTGGGATTTTGTTATTTTATTGGATGGTAGCCTTGTCATTATGGAAGGTTGTTCGTTGTTGAGATTTTGTTACTCCAATGGATGGTAACCTTGTCATTATGGAAGGTAGTTCATTGTTGAGATTTTGTTAATTTAATGGATGGTAGCCTTGTAATTATGGAAGGTAGTACATTGTTGAGATTTTGTTACTCCATTGGATAGTAGCCTTGTCATTATGGAAGGTAGTTCGTTGTTGGGATATTGTTATTTTAATGGATGGTAGCCTTGTTATTATGGAAGGTTGTTCGTTGTTGAGATTTTGTTACTCCAATGGATGGTAACCTTGTCAATATGGAAGGTAGTTCACTGTTGAGATTTTGTTAGTTCAATGGATGGTAGCCTTGTCAATATGGAAGGTAGTTTGTTGTTGAGATTTTGTTACTCCGATGGATGGTAGCCTTGTCATTATGGAAGGAAGTTTGTTGTTGATATTTTGTTAATTTAATGGATGGTAGCCTTGTAATTATGGAAGGTAGTTCATTGTTGAAATTTTGTTACTCCATTGGATGGTAGCCTTATCATTATGGGAGGTAAATTGTTGTTGATATTTTTTCTACTCCAATGGATGGTAGCTATGTACTTATGGAAGGTAGTTCATTGTTGAGATTTTGTTACTCCAATGGATGGTAGCGATGTCCTTACGGAAGGTAGTTTGTTGTTGATATCTTGTTACTCCATTGGATGGTAGCCTTGTCATTATGGAAGGTAGTTCATTGTTGGGATTTTGTTACTCAAATGGATGGTAGCCTTGTCATTATGGAAGGTAGGTTGTTGTTGGGATATTGTTATTTTAATGGATGGTAGCCTTGTTATTATGGAAGGTTGTTCGTTGTTGAGATTTTGTTACTCCGATGGATGGTAACCTTGTCATTATGGAAGGAAGTTCGTTTTTTATATTTTGTTAATTTAATGGATGGTAGCTTTGTAATTATGGAAGGTAGTTCATTGTTGAGATTTTGTTACTCCATTGGATAGTAGCCTTGTCATTATGGAAGGTAGTTCGTTGTTGGGATATTGTTATTTTAATGGATGGTAGCCTTGTTATTATGGAAGGTTGTTCGTTGTTGAGATTTTGTTAGTTCGATGTATGGTAGCCTTGTCAATATGGAAGGTAGTTCATTGTTGAGAATTTGTTACTCCAATTGATGGTAGCCTTCTCATTATGGAAGGAAGTTCATTGTTGATATTTTGTTAATTTAATGGATGGTAGCCTTGTAATTATGGAAGGTAGTTCATTGTTGAGATTTTGTTACTCCATTGGATGGTAGCCTTGTCATTATGGAAGGTTGTTCGTTGTTGAGATTTTGTTACTCCAATGGATGGTAACCTTGTCATTATGGAAGGTAGTTCATTGTTGGGATATTGTTATTTTGATGGATGGTAGCCTTGTTATTATGGAAGGTTGTTCGTTGTTGAGATTTTGTTACTCCAATGGATGGTAACCTTGTCATTATGGAAGGTAGTTCATTGTTGAGATTTTGTTAGTTCAATGGATCGTAGCCTTGTCAATATGGAAGGTAAATCGTAGTTGACATTTTGTTATTCCAATGGATGGTAGCGATGTCCTTAAGGAAGGTAGTTCGTTGTTCAGATTTTGTTACTCCATTGGATGTTAGGCTTGTCATTACAGAAGGTAGTTCATTTGTGGGATTTTGTTACTCTAATCGATGGTAGACTTGTAATTACGAAAGCTAGTTCGTTGTTAAGATTTTGTTACTCCATTGGATGGTAGCCTTGTCATTATGGAAGGTAAATCGTGGTTGACATTTTGTTACTCCAATGGATGGTAGCGATGTCCTTAAGGAAGGTAGTTCGTTGTTTAGATTTTGTTACTCCATTGGATGGTAGCCTTGTCATTACATAAGGTAGTTCGTTAGTGGGATTTTGTTAATCTAATGGATGGTAGCCTTGTCATTATGAAAGCCAGTTCGTTGTTGAGATTTTGTTACTCTAATGGATGGTAGCCTTGTCATTATGGAAGGTAGTTTGTTGTTGGGATTTTGTTACTCAAATGGATGGTAGCCTTGTCATTACGGAATCTAGTTCGTTGTTGATATTGTGTTACTCTAATGGATGGTAGCCTTGTCATTATGGAAGGTAGTTCATTGTTGGGATTTTGTTACTCCATTGGATGGTAGCCTTGTCATTATGGAAGGTAAATTGTTGTTGAGATTTTGTTACTCCAATGGATGATAGCGTTGTCAATATGGAAGGTAGTTCGTTGTTAAGATTTTGTTACTCTAATGGGTGGTAGCCTTGTCAATATGGAAGGTAGTTTTTTTTTGGGATTTTGTTACTCTAATGGATGGTAGCCTTGTCATTATGCAAAGTAGTTCGTTTTTGAGATTTTGTTACTCTAATGGATGGTAGCCTTGTCATTATGGAAGGTAGTTCGCTGTTGAGAATTTGTTACTCCATTGGATGGTAGACTTGTCATTATGGAAGGTAGTTCATTGTTGAGATTTTGTTAGATCAATGGATGGTAGCCTCGTCAATATGGAAGGTAGTTCGTTGTTGAGATTTTGTTACTCCAATGGATGGTAGCCTTGTCATTATGGAAGGAAGTTTGTTTTTGATATTTTGTTAATTTAATGGATGGTAGCCATGTAATTATGGAAGGTAGTTCATTGTTGAGATTTTGTTACTCCATTTGATGGTAGCCTTGTCATAATGGAAGGTAGTTCGTTGTTGGGATTTTGTTATTTTAATGGATGGTAGCCTTGTCATTATGGAAGGTTGTTCGTTGTTGAGATTTTGTTACTCCAATGGATGGTAACCTTGTCATTATGGAAGGTAGTTCATTATTAAGATTTTGTTAGTTCAATGGATGGTAGCCTTGTCAATATGGAAGGTAGTTCGTTGTTGAGATTTTGTTACTCCGGGTGATGGTAGCCTTGTTATTATGGAAGGAAGTTCGTTGTTGATATTTTGTTAATTTAATGGATGGTAGCCTTGTAATTATGGAAGGTAGTTCATTGTTGAGATTTTGTTACTCCATTGGATGGTAGCCTTGTCATTATGGAAGGTAGTTCGTTGTTGGGATATTGTTATTTTAATGGATGGTAGCCTTGTCATTATGGAAGGTTTTTCGTTGTTAAGATTTTGTCACTCCAATGGATGGTAACCTTGTCATTATGGAATGTAGTTCATTGTTGAGATTTTGTTATATCAATGGATGGTAGCCTTGTCAATATGGAAGGTAGTTCGTTGTTGAGATTTTGTTACTCCGACGGATGGTAGCCTTGTCATTATGGAAGGAAGTTTGTTGTTTATATTTTGTTAATTTAATGGATGGTAGCCTTGTAATTATGGAAGGTAGCTCATTGTTGAGATTTGGTTACTCCATTGGATGGTAGCCTTGTCATTATGGAAGGTAAATTGTTGTTGATATTTTTGCTACTCCAATGGATGGTAGCTATGTACTTATGGAAGGTAGTTCATTGTTGAGATTTTTTTACTCCAATGGATGGTAGCGATTTCCTTACGGAAGGTAGTTTATTGTTGATATTTTGTTACTCCATTGGATGGTAGCCTTGTCATTATGGAAGGTAGTTCGTTGTTGGGATTTTGTTACTCAAATGGATGGTAGCCTTGTCATTATGGAAGGTAGTTCGTTGTTGAGATTTTGTTACTCCAATGGATCGTAGCCTTGTCATCATGGAAGGTAGTTTGCTATTGAGATTTTGTTAATCCATTAGATGGTACCCTTGTCATTATGGAAGGTAGTTCGTTGTTGTGATTTTGTTACTACAATGGATGGTAGCCATGTCATTATGGAAGGTAGTTCATTATTGAGATTTTGTCAGTTCAATGTATGGTAGCCATGTCAATATGGAAGGTAGTTCATTGTTGAGAATTTGTTACTCCAATGGATGGTAGCCTTGTCATTATGGAAGGAAGTTCGTTGTTGATATTTTGTTAATTTAATGGATGGTAGCCTTGTAATAATGGAAGGTAGTTCATTGTTGAGATTTTGTTACTCCATTGGATGGTAGCCTTGTCATTATGGAAGGTAGTTCATCGTTGGGATTTTGTTATTTTATTGGATGGTAGCCTTGTCATTATGGAAGGTTGTTCGTTGTTGAGATTTTGTTACTCCAATGGACGGTAACCTTGTCATTATGGAAGGTAGTTCATTGTTGAGATTTTGTTAGTTCAATGGATGGTAGCCTTGTCAATATGGAAGGTAGTTTGTTGTTGAGATTTTGTTACTCCGATGGATGGTAGCCTTGTCATTATGGAAGGAAGTTCGTTGTTGATATTTTGTTAATTTAATGGATGATAGCCTTGTAATTATGGAAGTTAGATTATTGTTGAGATTTTGTTACTCCATTGGATGATAGCCTTGTCATTATGGAAGGTAGTTCGTTGTTGGGATTTTGTTACTCAAATGGATGGTAGCCTTGTCATTATTGAAGGTAGTTCGTTGTTGAGATTTTGTTACTCCAATGGATGGTAGCCTTGTCATTATGGAAGGTAGTTCGCTATTGAGATTTTGTTAATCCATTGGATGGTAGCCTTGTCAATATGGAAGGTAGTTCGATGTCGTGATTTTGTTACTACAATGGACGGTAACCTTGTCATTATGGAAGGTAGTTCATTGTTGAGATTTGGTTACTCCATTGGATGGTAGCCTTGTCATTATGGAAGGTAAATTGTTGTTGATATTTTTGCTACTCCAATGGATGGTAGCTATGTACTTATGGAAGGTAGTTCATTGTTGAGATTTTGTTACTCCAATGGATGGTAGCGATGTCCTTACGGAAGGTAGTTTATTGTTGATATTTTGTTTCTCCATTGGATGGTAGCCTTGTCATTATGGAAGGTAGTTCGTTGTTAGGATTTTGTTACTCAAATGGATGGTAGCCTTGTCATTATGGAAGGTAGTTCGTTGTTGAGATTTTGTTACTCCAATGGATGGTAGCCTTGTCATAATGGAAGGTAGTTTGCTATTGAGATTTTGTTAATCCATTGGATGGTAGCCTTGTCATTGTGGAAGGTAGTTCGTTGTTGTGATTTTGTTACTACAATGGATGGTAGCCTTGTCATTATGGAAGGTAGTTCATTATTGAGATTTTGTCAGTTCGATGTATGGTAGCCATGTCAATATGGAAGGTAGTTCATTGTTGAGAATTTGTTACTCCAATGGATGGTAGCCTTGTCATTATGGAAGGAAGTTCGTTGTTGATATTTTGTTAATTTAATGGATGGTAGCCTTGTAATTATGGAAGGTAGTTCATTGTTGAGATTTTGTTACTCCATTGGATGGTAGCCTTGTCATTATGGAAGGTAGTTCGTTGTTGGGATTTTGTTATTTTATTGGATGGTTGCCTTGTCATTATGGAAGGTTGTTCGTTGTTGAGATTTTGTTACTCCAATTGACGGTAACATTGTCATTATGGAAGGTAGTTCATCGTTGAGATTTTGTTAGTTCAATGGATGGTAGCCTTGTCAATATGGAAGGTAGTTCGTTGTTGAGATTTTGTTACTCCGATGGATGGTAGCCTTGTCATTATGGAAGGAAGTTCGTTGTTGATATTTTGTTAATTTAATGGATGGTAGCCTTGTAATTATGGAAGTTAGTTCATTGTTGAGATTTGGTTACTCCATTGGATGGTAGCCTTGTCATTATGGAAGGTAAATTGTTGTTTATATTTTTGCTACTCCAATGGATGGTAGCTATGTTCTTATGGAAGGTAGTTCATTGTTGATATTTTGTTACTCCAATGAATGGTAGCGATGTCCTTACGGAAGGTAGTTTATTATTGATATTTTGTTACTCCATTGGATGGTAGCCTTGTCATTATGGAAGGTAGTTCGTTGTTGGGATTTTGTTACTCAAATGGATGGTAGCCTTGTCATTATGGAAGGTAGTTCGTTGTTGAGATTTTGTTACTCCAATGGATGGTAGCCTTGTCATTATGGAAGGTAGTTCGCTATTGAGATTTTGTTAATCCAATGGGTGGTAGCCTTGTCATTATGGAAGGTAGTTCGTTGTCGTGATTTTGTTACTACAATGGACGGTAACCTTGTCATTATGGAAGGTAGTTCATTGTTGAGATTTGGTTACTCCATTGGATGGTAGCCTTGTCATTATGGAAGGTAAATTGTTCTTGATATTTTTGCTACTCCAATGGATGGTAGCTATGTACTTATTGAAGGTAGTTCATTGTTGAGATTTTGTTACTCCAATGGATGGTAGCGATGTCCTTACGGAAGGTTGTTTATTGTTGATATTTTGTTACTCCATTGGATGGTAGCCTTGTCATTATGGAAGGTAGTTCATTGTTGGGATTTTGTTACTCAAATGGATGGTAGCCTTGTCATTATGAAAGGTAGTTCGTTGTTGAGATTTTGTTACTCCAATGGATGGTAGCCTTGTCATTATGGAAGGTAGTTTGCTATTGAGATTTTGTTAATCCATTGGATGGTAGCCTTGTCATTGTGGAAGGTAGTTCGTTGTTGTGATTTTGTTACTACAATGGATGGTAGCCTTGTCATTATGGAAGGTAGTTCATTATTGAAATTTTGTTAGTTCAATGTATGGTAGCCATGTCAATATGGAAGGTAGTTCATTGTTGAGAATTTGTTACTCCAATGGATGGTAGCCTTGTCATTATGGAAGGAAGTTCGTTGTTGATATTTTGTTAATTTAATGGATGGTAGCCTTGTAATTATGGAAGGTAGTTCATTGTTGAGATTTTGTTACTCCATTGGATAGTAGCCTTGTCATTATGGAAGGTAGTTCGTTGTTGGGATATTGTTATTTTAATGGATGGTAGCCTTGTTATTATGGAAGGTTGTTCGTTGTTGAGATTTTGTTACTCCAATGGATGGTAACCTTGTCAATATGGAAGGTAGTTCACTGTTGAGATTTTGTTAGTTCAATGGATGGTAGCCTTGTCAATATGGAAGGTAGTTTGTTGTTGAGATTTTGTTACTCCGATGGATGGTAGCCTTGTCATTATGGAAGGAAGTTTGTTGTTGATATTTTGTTAATTTAATGGATGGTAGCCTTGTAATTATGGAAGGTAGTTCATTGTTGAAATTTTGTTACTCCATTGGATGGTAGCCTTATCATTATGGGAGGTAAATTGTTGTTGATATTTTTTCTACTCCAATGGATGGTAGCTATGTACTTATGGAAGGTAGTTCATTGTTGAGATTTTGTTACTCCAATGGATGGTAGCGATGTCCTTACGGAAGGTAGTTTGTTGTTGATATCTTGTTACTCCATTGGATGGTAGCCTTGTCATTATGGAAGGTAGTTCATTGTTGGGATTTTGTTACTCAAATGGATGGTAGCCTTGTCATTATGGAAGGTAGGTTGTTGTTGGGATATTGTTATTTTAATGGATGGTAGCCTTGTTATTATGGAAGGTTGTTCGTTGTTGAGATTTTGTTACTCCGATGGATGGTAACCTTGTCATTATGGAAGGAAGTTCGTTTTTTATATTTTGTTAATTTAATGGATGGTAGCTTTGTAATTATGGAAGGTAGTTCATTGTTGAGATTTTGTTACTCCATTGGATAGTAGCCTTGTCATTATGGAAGGAAGTTCGTTGTTGGGATATTGTTATTTTAATGGATGGTAGCCTTGTTATTATGGAAGGTTGTTCGTTGTTGAGATTTTGTTAGTTCGATGTATGGTAGCCTTGTCAATATGGAAGGTAGTTCATTGTTGAGAATTTGTTACTCCAATTGATGGTAGCCTTCTCATTATGGAAGGAAGTTCATTGTTGATATTTTGTTAATTTAATGGATGGTAGCCTTGTAATTATGGAAGGTAGTTCATTGTTGAGATTTTGTTACTCCATTGGATGGTAGCCTTGTCATTATGGAAGGTTGTTCGTTGTTGAGATTTTGTTACTCCAATGGATGGTAACCTTGTCATTATGGAAGGTAGTTCATTGTTGGGATATTGTTATTTTGATGGATGGTAGCCTTGTTATTATGGAAGGTTGTTCGTTGTTGAGATTTTGTTACTCCAATGGATGGTAACCTTGTCATTATGGAAGGTAGTTCATTGTTGAGATTTTGTTAGTTCAATGGATCGTAGCCTTGTCAATATGGAAGGTAAATCGTAGTTGACATTTTGTTATTCCAATGGATGGTAGCGATGTCCTTAAGGAAGGTAGTTCGTTGTTCAGATTTTGTTACTCCATTGGATGTTAGGCTTGTCATTACAGAAGGTAGTTCATTTGTGGGATTTTGTTACTCTAATCGATGGTAGACTTGTAATTACGAAAGCTAGTTCGTTGTTAAGATTTTGTTACTCCATTGGATGGTAGCCTTGTCATTATGGAAGGTAAATCGTGGTTGACATTTTGTTACTCCAATGGATGGTAGCGATGTCCTTAAGGAAGGTAGTTCGTTGTTTAGATTTTGTTACTCCATTGGATGGTAGCCTTGTCATTACATAAGGTAGTTCGTTAGTGGGATTTTGTTAATCTAATGGATGGTAGCCTTGTCATTATGAAAGCCAGTTCGTTGTTGAGATTTTGTTACTCTAATGGATGGTAGCCTTGTCATTATGGAAGGTAGTTTGTTGTTGGGATTTTGTTACTCAAATGGATGGTAGCCTTGTCATTACGGAATCTAGTTCGTTGTTGATATTGTGTTACTCTAATGGATGGTAGCCTTGTCATTATGGAAGGTAGTTCATTGTTGGGATTTTGTTACTCCATTGGATGGTAGCCTTGTCATTATGGAAGGTAAATTGTTGTTGAGATTTTGTTACTCCAATGGATGATAGCGTTGTCAATATGGAAGGTAGTTCGTTGTTAAGATTTTGTTACTCTAATGGGTGGTAGCCTTGTCAATATGGAAGGTAGTTTTTTTTTGGGATTTTGTTACTCTAATGGATGGTAGCCTTGTCATTATGCAAAGTAGTTCGTTTTTGAGATTTTGTTACTCTAATGGATGGTAGCCTTGTCATTATGGAAGGTAGTTCGCTGTTGAGAATTTGTTACTCCATTGGATGGTAGACTTGTCATTATGGAAGGTAGTTCATTGTTGAGATTTTGTTAGATCAATGGATGGTAGCCTCGTCAATATGGAAGGTAGTTCGTTGTTGAGATTTTGTTACTCCAATGGATGGTAGCCTTGTCATTATGGAAGGAAGTTTGTTTTTGATATTTTGTTAATTTAATGGATGGTAGCCATGTAATTATGGAAGGTAGTTCATTGTTGAGATTTTGTTACTCCATTTGATGGTAGCCTTGTCATAATGGAAGGTAGTTCGTTGTTGGGATTTTGTTATTTTAATGGATGGTAGCCTTGTCATTATGGAAGGTTGTTCGTTGTTGAGATTTTGTTACTCCAATGGATGGTAACCTTGTCATTATGGAAGGTAGTTCATTATTAAGATTTTGTTAGTTCAATGGATGGTAGCCTTGTCAATATGGAAGGTAGTTCGTTGTTGAGATTTTGTTACTCCGGGTGATGGTAGCCTTGTTATTATGGAAGGAAGTTCGTTGTTGATATTTTGTTAATTTAATGGATGGTAGCCTTGTAATTATGGAAGGTAGTTCATTGTTGAGATTTTGTTACTCCATTGGATGGTAGCCTTGTCATTATGGAAGGTAGTTCGTTGTTGGGATATTGTTATTTTAATGGATGGTAGCCTTGTCATTATGGAAGGTTTTTCGTTGTTAAGATTTTGTCACTCCAATGGATGGTAACCTTGTCATTATGGAATGTAGTTCATTGTTGAGATTTTGTTATATCAATGGATGGTAGCCTTGTCAATATGGAAGGTAGTTCGTTGTTGAGATTTTGTTACTCCGACGGATGGTAGCCTTGTCATTATGGAAGGAAGTTTGTTGTTTATATTTTGTTAATTTAATGGATGGTAGCCTTGTAATTATGGAAGGTAGCTCATTGTTGAGATTTGGTTACTCCATTGGATGGTAGCCTTGTCATTATGGAAGGTAAATTGTTGTTGATATTTTTGCTACTCCAATGGATGGTAGCTATGTACTTATGGAAGGTAGTTCATTGTTGAGATTTTTTTACTCCAATGGATGGTAGCGATTTCCTTACGGAAGGTAGTTTATTGTTGATATTTTGTTACTCCATTGGATGGTAGCCTTGTCATTATGGAAGGTAGTTCGTTGTTGGGATTTTGTTACTCAAATGGATGGTAGCCTTGTCATTATGGAAGGTAGTTCGTTGTTGAGATTTTGTTACTCCAATGGATCGTAGCCTTGTCATCATGGAAGGTAGTTTGCTATTGAGATTTTGTTAATCCATTAGATGGTAGCCTTGTCATTATGGAAGGTAGTTCGTTGTTGTGATTTTGTTACTACAATGGATGGTAGCCATGTCATTATGGAAGGTAGTTCATTATTGAGATTTTGTCAGTTCAATGTATGGTAGCCATGTCAATATGGAAGGTAGTTCATTGTTGAGAATTTGTTACTCCAATGGATGGTAGCCTTGTCATTATGGAAGGAAGTTCGTTGTTGATATTTTGTTAATTTAATGGATGGTAGCCTTGTAATAATGGAAGGTAGTTCATTGTTGAGATTTTGTTACTCCATTGGATGGTAGCCTTGTCATTATGGAAGGTAGTTCATCGTTGGGATTTTGTTATTTTATTGGATGGTAGCCTTGTCATTATGGAAGGTTGTTCGTTGTTGAGATTTTGTTACTCCAATGGACGGTAACCTTGTCATTATGGAAGGTAGTTCATTGTTGAGATTTTGTTAGTTCAATGGATGGTAGCCTTGTCAATATGGAAGGTAGTTTGTTGTTGAGATTTTGTTACTCCGATGGATGGTAGCCTTGTCATTATGGAAGGAAGTTCGTTGTTGATATTTTGTTAATTTAATGGATGATAGCCTTGTAATTATGGAAGTTAGATTATTGTTGAGATTTTGTTACTCCATTGGATGATAGCCTTGTCATTATGGAAGGTAGTTCGTTGTTGGGATTTTGTTACTCAAATGGATGGTAGCCTTGTCATTATTGAAGGTAGTTCGTTGTTGAGATTTTGTTACTCCAATGGATGGTAGCCTTGTCATTATGGAAGGTAGTTCGCTATTGAGATTTTGTTAATCCATTGGATGGTAGCCTTGTCAATATGGAAGGTAGTTCGATGTCGTGATTTTGTTACTACAATGGACGGTAACCTTGTCATTATGGAAGGTAGTTCATTGTTGAGATTTGGTTACTCCATTGGATGGTAGCCTTGTCATTATGGAAGGTAAATTGTTGTTGATATTTTTGCTACTCCAATGGATGGTAGCTATGTACTTATGGAAGGTAGTTCATTGTTGAGATTTTGTTACTCCAATGGATGGTAGCGATGTCCTTACGGAAGGTAGTTTATTGTTGATATTTTGTTTCTCCATTGGATGGTAGCCTTGTCATTATGGAAGGTAGTTCGTTGTTAGGATTTTGTTACTCAAATGGATGGTAGCCTTGTCATTATGGAAGGTAGTTCGTTGTTGAGATTTTGTTACTCCAATGGATGGTAGCCTTGTCATAATGGAAGGTAGTTTGCTATTGAGATTTTGTTAATCCATTGGATGGTAGCCTTGTCATTGTGGAAGGTAGTTCGTTGTTGTGATTTTGTTACTACAATGGATGGTAGCCTTGTCATTATGGAAGGTAGTTCATTATTGAGATTTTGTCAGTTCGATGTATGGTAGCCATGTCAATATGGAAGGTAGTTCATTGTTGAGAATTTGTTACTCCAATGGATGGTAGCCTTGTCATTATGGAAGGAAGTTCGTTGTTGATATTTTGTTAATTTAATGGATGGTAGCCTTGTAATTATGGAAGGTAGTTCATTGTTGAGATTTTGTTACTCCATTGGATGGTAGCCTTGTCATTATGGAAGGTAGTTCGTTGTTGGGATTTTGTTATTTTATTGGATGGTTGCCTTGTCATTATGGAAGGTTGTTCGTTGTTGAGATTTTGTTACTCCAATTGACGGTAACATTGTCATTATGGAAGGTAGTTCATCGTTGAGATTTTGTTAGTTCAATGGATGGTAGCCTTGTCAATATGGAAGGTAGTTCGTTGTTGAGATTTTGTTACTCCGATGGATGGTAGCCTTGTCATTATGGAAGGAAGTTCGTTGTTGATATTTTGTTAATTTAATGGATGGTAGCCTTGTAATTATGGAAGTTAGTTCATTGTTGAGATTTGGTTACTCCATTGGATGGTAGCCTTGTCATTATGGAAGGTAAATTGTTGTTTATATTTTTGCTACTCCAATGGATGGTAGCTATGTTCTTATGGAAGGTAGTTCATTGTTGATATTTTGTTACTCCAATGAATGGTAGCGATGTCCTTACGGAAGGTAGTTTATTATTGATATTTTGTTACTCCATTGGATGGTAGCCTTGTCATTATGGAAGGTAGTTCGTTGTTGGGATTTTGTTACTCAAATGGATGGTAGCCTTGTCATTATGGAAGGTAGTTCGTTGTTGAGATTTTGTTACTCCAATGGATGGTAGCCTTGTCATTATGGAAGGTAGTTCGCTATTGAGATTTTGTTAATCCAATGGGTGGTAGCCTTGTCATTATGGAAGGTAGTTCGTTGTCGTGATTTTGTTACTACAATGGACGGTAACCTTGTCATTATGGAAGGTAGTTCATTGTTGAGATTTGGTTACTCCATTGGATGGTAGCCTTGTCATTATGGAAGGTAAATTGTTCTTGATATTTTTGCTACTCCAATGGATGGTAGCTATGTACTTATTGAAGGTAGTTCATTGTTGAGATTTTGTTACTCCAATGGATGGTAGCGATGTCCTTACGGAAGGTTGTTTATTGTTGATATTTTGTTACTCCATTGGATGGTAGCCTTGTCATTATGGAAGGTAGTTCATTGTTGGGATTTTGTTACTCAAATGGATGGTAGCCTTGTCATTATGAAAGGTAGTTCGTTGTTGAGATTTTGTTACTCCAATGGATGGTAGCCTTGTCATTATGGAAGGTAGTTTGCTATTGAGATTTTGTTAATCCATTGGATGGTAGCCTTGTCATTGTGGAAGGTAGTTCGTTGTTGTGATTTTGTTACTACAATGGATGGTAGCCTTGTCATTATGGAAGGTAGTTCATTATTGAAATTTTGTTAGTTCAATGTATGGTAGCCATGTCAATATGGAAGGTAGTTCATTGTTGAGAATTTGTTACTCCAATGGATGGTAGCCTTGTCATTATGGAAGGAAGTTCGTTGTTGATATTTTGTTAATTTAATGGATGGTAGCCTTGTAATTATGGAAGGTAGTTCATTGTTGAGATTTTGTTACTCCATTGGATGGTAGCCATGTCATTAAGGAAGGTAGTTCGTTGTTGGGATTTTGTTATTTTATTGGATGGTTGCCTTGTCATTATGGAAGGTTGTTCGTTGTTGAGATTTTGTTACTCCAATGGACGGTAACCTTGTCATTATGGAAGGTAGTTCATTGTTGAGATTTTGTTAGTTCAATGGATGGTAGCCTTGTCAATATGGAAGGTAGTTCGTTGTTGAGATTTTGTTACTCCGATGGATGGTAGCCTTGTCATTATGGAAGGAAGTTCGTTGTTGATATTTTGTTAATTTAATGGATGGTAGCCTTGTAATTATGGAAGTTATTTCATTGTTGAGATTTGGTTACTCCATTGGATGGTAGCCTTGTCATTATGGAAGGGAAATTGTTGTTGATATTTTTGCTACTCCAATGGATGGTAGCTATGTTCTTATGGAAGGTAGTTCATTGTTGAGATTTTGTTACTCCAATGAATGGTAGCGATGTCCTTACGGAAGGTAGTTTATTATTGATATTTTGTTACTCCATTGGATGGTAGCCTTGTCATTATGGAAGGTAGTTCGTTGTTGGGATTTTGTTACTCAAATGGATGGTAGCCTTGTCATTATGGAAGGTAGTTTGTTGTTGAGATTTTGTTACTCCAATGGATGGTAGCCTTGTCATTATGGAAGGTAGTTCGATATTGAGATTTTGTTAATCCATTGGATGGTAGCCTTGTCATTATGGAAGGTAGTTCGTTGTTGTGATTTTGTTACTACAATGGATGGTAGCCTTGTCATTATGGAAGGTAGTTCATTATTAAGATTTTGTTAGTTTAATGTATGGTAGCCATGTGAATATGGAAGGTAGTTCATTGTTGAGAATTTGTTTCTCCAATGGATGGTAGCCTTGTCATTATGGAAGGAAGTTCGTTGTTGATATTTTGTTAATTTAATGGATGGTAGCCTTGTAATTATGGAAGGTAGTTCATTGTTGAGATTTTGTTACTCCATTGGATGGTAGCCTTGTCATTATGGAAGGTAGTTCGTTGTTGGGATTTTGTTATTTTATTGGATGGTTGCCTTGTCATTATGGAAGGTTGTTCGTTGTTGAGATTTTGTTACTCCAATGGACGGTAACATTGTCATTATGGAAGGTAGTTCATCGTTGAGATTTTGTTAGTTCAATGGATGGTAGCCTTGTCAAATGGAAGGTAGTTCGTTGTTGAGATTTTGTTACTCCGATGGATGGTAGCCTTGTCATTATGGAAGGAAGTTCGTTGTTGATATTTTGTTAATTTAATGGATGGTAGCCTTGTAATTATGGAAGTTAGTTCATTGTTGAGATTTGGTTACTCCATTGGATGGTAGCCTTGTCATTATGGAAGGTAAATTGTTGTTGATATTTTTGCTACTCCAATGGATGGTAGCTATGTTCTTATGGAAGGTAGTTCATTGTTGATATTTTGTTACTCCAATGAATGGTAGCGATGTCCTTACGGAAGGTAGTTTATTATTGATATTTTGTTACTCCATTGGATGGTAGCCTTGTCATTATGGAAGGTAGTTCGTTGTTGGGATTTTGTTACTCAAATGGATGGTAGCCTTGTCATTATGTAAGGTAGTTCGTTGTTGAGATTTTGTTACTCCAATGGATGGTAGCCTTGTCATTATGGAAGGTAGTTCGCTATTGAGATTTTGTTAATCCAATGGGTGGTAGCCTTGTCATTATGGAAGGTAGTTCGTTGTCGTGATTTTGTTACTACAATGGACGGTAACCTTGTCATTATGGAAGGTAGTTCATTGTTGAGATTTGGTTACTCCATTGGATGATAGCCTTGTCATTATGGAAGGTAAATTGTTGTTGGTATTTTTGCTACTCCAATGGATGGTAGCTATGTACTTATGGAAGGTAGTTCATTGTTGAGATTTTGTTACTCCGATGGATGGTAGCGATGTCCTTACGGAAGGTAGTTTATTGTTGATATTTTGTTACTCCATTGGATGGTAGCCTTGTCATTATGGAAGGAAGTTCGTTGTTGGGATTTTGTTACTCAAATGGATGGTAGCCTTATCATTATGGAAGGTAGTTCGTTGTTGAGATTTTGTTACTCCAATGGATGGTAGCCTTGTCATTATGGAAGGTAGTTTGCTATTGAGATTTTGTTAATCCATTGGATGGTAGCCTTGTCATTGTGGAAGGTAGTTCGTTGTTGTGATTTTGTTACTACAATGGATGGTAGCCTTGTCATTATTGAAGGTAGTTCATTATTGAAATTTTGTTAGTTCAATGTATGGTAGCCATGTCAATATGGAAGGTAGTTCATTGTTGAGAATTTGTTACTCCAATGGATGGTAGCCTTGTCATTATGGAAGGAAGTTCGTTGTTGATATTTTGTTAATTTAACGGATGGTAGCCTTGTAATTATGGAAGGTAGTTCATTGTTGAGATTTTGTTACTCCATTGGATGGTAGCCATGTCATTATGGAAGGTAGTTCGTTGTTGGGATTTTGTTATTTTATTGGATGGCTGCCTTGTCATTATGGAAGGTTGTTCGTTGTTGAGATTTTGTTACTCCAATGGACGGTAACCTTGTCATTATGGAAGGTAGTTCATTGTTGAGATTTTGTTAGTTCAATGGATGGTAGCCTTGTCAATATGGAAGGTAGTTCGTTGTTGAGATTTTGTTACTCCGATGGATGGTAGCCTTGTCATTATGGAAGGAAGTTCGTTGTTGATATTTTGTTAATTTAATGGATGGTAGCCTTGTAATTATGGAAGTTATTTCATTGTTGAGATTTGGTTACTCCATTGGATGGTAGCCTTGTCATTATGGAAGGGAAATTGTTGTTGATATTTTTGCTACTCCAATGGATGGTAGCTATGTTCTTATGGAAGGTAGTTCATTGTTGAGATTTTGTTACTCCAATGAATGGTAGCGATGTCCTTACGGAAGGTAGTTTATTATTGATATTTTGTTACTCCATTAGATGGTAGCCTTGTCATTATGGAAGGTAGTTCGTTGTTGGGATTTTGTTACTCAAATGGATGGTAGCCTTGTCATTATGGAAGGTAGTTTGTTGTTGAGATTTTGTTACTCCAATGGATGGTAGCCTTGTCATTATGGAAGGTAGTTCGCTATTGAGATTTTGTTAATCCATTGGATGGTAGCCTTGTCATTATGGAAGGTAGTTCGTTGTTGTGATTTTGTTACTACAATGGATGGTAGCCTTGTCATTATGGAAGGTAGTTCATTATTGAGATTTTGTTAGTTTAATGTATGGTAGCCATGTCAATATGGAAGGTAGTTCATTGTTGAGAATTTGTTTCTCCAATGTATGGTAGCCTTGTCATTATGGAAGGAAGTTCGTTGTTGATATTTTGTTAATTTAATGGATGGTAGCGTTGTAATAATGGAAGGTAGTTCATTGTTGAGATTTTGTTACTCCATTGGATGGTAGCCTTGTCATTATGGAAGGTAGTTCGTGGTTGGGATTTTGTTATTTTATTGGATGGTAGCCTTGTCATTATGGAAGGTTGTTCGTTGTTGAGATTTTGTTACTCCAATGGACGGTAACCTTGTCATTATGGAAGGTAGTTCATTGTTGAGATTTTGTTAGTTCAATGGATGGTAGCCTTGTCAATATGGTAGGTAGTTTGTTGTTGAGATTTTGTTACTCCGATGGATGGTAGCCTTGTCATTATGGAAGGAAGTTTGTTGTTGATATTTTGTTAATTTAATGGATGGTAGCCTTGTAATTATGGAAGTTAGTTCATTGTTGAGATTTTGTTACTCCATTGGATGATTGCCTTGTAATTATGGAAGGTAGTTCGTTGTTGGGATATTGTTATTTTAATGGATGGTAGCCTTGTCATTATGGAAGGTAGTTTGTAGTTGAGATTTTGTTAATCCATTGGATGGTAGCCTTGTCATTATGGAAGGTAGTTCGTTGTTGTGATTTCGTTACTACAATGGATGGTAACCTTGTCATTATGGAAGGTAGTTCATTATTGAAATTTTGTTAGTTCAATGTATGGTAGCCATGTCAATATGGAAGGTAGTTCATTGTTGAGAATTTGTTACTTCAATGGATGGTAGCCTTGTCATTATGGAAGGAAGTTCATTGTTGATATTTTGTTAATTTAATGGATGGTAGCCTTGTAATTATGGAAGGTAGTTCATTGTTGAGATTTTGTTACTCCATTGGATGGTAGCCTTGTCATTATGGAAGGTAGTTCATTGTTGGGATTTTGTTTTTATATTGGATGGTAGCCTTGTCATTATGGAAGGTTGTTCGTTGTTGAGATTTTGTTACTCCAATGGACGGTAACCTTGTCATTATGGAAGGTAGTTCATTGTTGAGATTTTGTTAGTTCAATGGATGGTAGCCTTGTCAATATGGAAGGTAGTTCATTGTTGAGATTTTGTTACTCCGATGGATGGTAGCCTTGTCATTATGGAAGGAAGTTCGTTGTTGATATTTTGTTAATTTAATGGATGGTAGCCTTGTAATTATGGAAGTTAGTTAATTGTTGAGATTTGGTTACTCCATTGGATGGTAGCCTTGTCATTATGGAAGGTAAATTGTTGTTGATATTTTTGCTACTCCAATGGATGGTAGCTATGTTCTTATGGAAGGTAGTTCATTGTTGATATTTTGTTACTCCAATGAATGGTAGCGATGTCCTTACAGAAGGTAGTTTATTATTGATATTTTGTTACTCCATTGGATGGTAGCCTTGTCATTATGGAAGGTAGTTCGTTGTTGGGATTTTGTTACTCAAATGGATGGTAGCCTTGTCATTATGTAAGGTAGTTCGTTGTTGAGATTTTGTTACTCCAATGGATGGTAGCCTTGTCATTATGGAAGGTAGTTCGCTATTGAGATTTTGTTAATCCAATGGGTGGTAGCCTTGTCATTATGGAAGGTAGTTCGTTGTCGTGATTTTGTTACTACAATGGACGGTAACCTTGTCATTATGGAAGGTAGTTCATTGTTGAGATTTGGTTACTCCATTGGATGGTAGCCTTGTCATTATGGAAGGTAAATTGTTGTTGGTATTTTTGCTACTCCAATGGATGGTAGCTATGTACTTATGGAAGGTAGTTCATTGTTGAGATTTTGTTACTCCAATGGATGGTAGCGATGTCCTTACGGAAGGTAGTTTATTGTTGATATTTTGTTACTCCATTGGATGGTAGCCTTGTCATTATGGAAGGAAGTTCGTTGTTGGGATTTTGTTACTCAAATGGATGGTAGCCTTATCATTATGGAAGGTAGTTCGTTGTTGAGATTTTGTTACTCCAATGGATGGTAGCCTTGTCATTATGGAAGGTAGTTTGCTATTGAGATTTTGTTAATCCATTGGATGGTAGCCTTGTCATTGTGGAAGGTAGTTCGTTGTTGTGATTTTGTTACTACAATGGATGGTAGCCTTGTCATTATTGAAGGTAGTTCATTATTGAAATTTTGTTAGTTCAATGTATGGTAGCCATGTCAATATGGAAGGTAGTTCATTGTTGAGAATTTGTTACTCCAATGGATGGTAGCCTTGTCATTATGGAAGGAAGTTCGTTGTTGATATTTTGTTAATTTAATGGATGGTAGCCTTGTAATTATGGAAGGTAGTTCATTGTTGAGATTTTGTTACTCCATTTGATGGTAGCCATGTCATTATGGAAGGTAGTTCGTTGTTGGGATTTTGTTATTTTATTGGATGGCTGCCTTGTCATTATGGAAGGTTGTTCGTTGTTGAGATTTTGTTACTCCAATGGACGGTAACCTTGTCATTATGGAAGGTAGTTCATTGTTGAGATTTTGTTAGTTCAATGGATGGTAGCCTTGTCAATATGGAAGGTAGTTCGTTGTTGAGATTTTGTTACTCTGATGGATGGTAGCCTTGTCATTATGGAAGGAAGTTCGTTGTTGATATTTTGTTAATTTAATGGATGGTAGCCTTGTAATTATGGAAGTTATTTCATTGTTGAGATTTGGTTACTCCATTGGATGGTAGCCTTGTCATTATGGAAGGGAAATTGTTGTTGATATTTTTGCTACTCCAATGGATGGTAGCTATGTTCTTATGGAAGGTAGTTCATTGTTGAGATTTTGTTACTCCAATGAATGGTAGCGATGTCCTTACGGAAGGTAGTTTATTATTGATATTTTGTTACTCCATTAGATGGTAGCCTTGTCATTATGGAAGGTAGTTCGTTGTTGGGATTTTGTTACTCAAATGGATGGTAGCCTTGTCATTATGGAAGGTAGTTTGTTGTTGAGATTTTGTTACTCCAATGGATGGTAGCCTTGTCATTATGGAAGGTAGTTTGCTATTGAGATTTTGTTAATCCATTGGATGGTAGCCTTGTCATTATGGAAGGTAGTTCGTTGTTTTGATTTTGTTACTACAATGGATGGTAGCCTTGTCATTATGGAAGGTAGTTCATTATTGAGATTTTGTTAGTTTAATGTATGGTAGCCTTGTCAATATGGAAGGTAGTTCATTGTTGAGAATTTGTTTCTCCAATGGATGGTAGCCTTGTCATTATGGAAGGAAGTTCGTTGTTGATATTTTGTTAATTTAATGGATGGTAGCGTTGTAATAATGGAAGGTAGTTCATTGTTGAGATTTTGTTACTCCATTGGATGGTAGCCTTGTCATTATGGAAGGTAGTTCGTGGTTGGGATTTTGTTATTTTATTGGATGGTAGCCTTGTCATTATGGAAGGTTGTTCGTTGTTGAGATTTTGTTACTCCAATGGACGGTAACCTTGTCATTATGGAAGGTAGTTCATTGTTGAGATTTTGTTAGTTCAATGGATGGTAGCCTTGTCAATATGGTAGGTAGTTTGTTGTTGAGATTTTGTTACTCCGATGGATGGTAGCCTTGTCATTATGGAAGGAAGTTTGTTGTTGATATTTTGTTAATTTAATGGATGGTAGCCTTGTAATTATGGAAGTTAGTTCATTGTTGAGATTTTGTTACTCCATTGGATGATTGCCTTGTCATTATGGAAGGTAGTTCGTTGTTGGGATATTGTTATTTTAATGGATGGTAGCCTTGTCATTATGGAAGGTAGTTTGTAGTTGAGATTTTGTTAATCCATTGGATGGTAGCCTTGTCATTATGGAAGGTAGTTCGTTGTTGTGATTTTGTTACTACAATGGATGGTAACCTTGTCATTATGGAAGGTAGTTCATTATTGAAATTTTGTTAGTTCAATGTATGGTAGCCATGTCAATATGGAAGGTAGTTCATTGTTGAGAATTTGTTACTTCAATGGATGGTAGCCTTGTCATTATGGAAGGAAGTTCGTTGTTGATATTTTGTTAATTTAATGGATGGTAGCCTTGTAATTATGGAAGGTAGTTCATTGTTGAGATTTTGTTACTCCATTGGATGGTAGCCTTGTCATTATGGAAGGTAGTTCATTGTTGGGATTTTGTTTTTATATTGGATGGTAGTCTTGTCATTATGGAAGGTTGTTCGTTGTTGAGATTTTGTTACTCCAATGGACGGTAACCTTGTCATTATGGAAGGTAGTTCATTGTTGAGATTTTGTTAGTTCAATGGATGGTAGCCTTGTCAATATGGAAGGTAGTTCATTGTTGAGATTTTGTTACTCCGATGGATGGTAGCCTTGTCATTATGGAAGGAAGTTCGTTGTTGATATTTTGTTAATTTAATGGATGGTAGCCTTGTAATTATGGAAGTTAGTTAATTGTTGAGATTTGGTTACTCCATTGGATGGTAGCCTTGTCATTATGGAAGGTAAATTTTTGTTGATATTTTTGCTACTCCAATTGATGGTAGCTATGTTCTTATGGAAGGTAGTTCATTGTTGAGAATTTGTTACTCCAATGGATGGTAGCCTTGTCATTATGGAAGGAAGTTCGTTGTTGATATTTTGTTAATTTAATGGATGGTAGCCTTGTAATAATGGAAGGTAGTTCATTGTTGAGATTTTGTTACTCCATTGGATGGTAGCCTTGTCATTATGGAAGGTAGTTCATCGTTGGGATTTTGTTATTTTATTGGATGGTAGCCTTGTCATTATGGAAGGTTGTTCGTTGTTGAGATTTTGTTACTCCAATGGACGGTAACCTTGTCATTATGGAAGGTAGTTCATTGTTGAGATTTTGTTAGTTCAATGGATGGTAGCCTTGTCAATATGGAAGGTAGTTCGTTGTTGAGATTTTGTTACTCCGATGGATGGTAGCCTTGTCATTATGGAAGGAAGTTCGTTGTTGATATTTTGTTAATTTAATGGATGATAGCCTTGTAATTATGAAAGGTAGTTCATTGTTTAAATTTTGTTAATCCATTGGATGGTAGCCTTGTCATTATGGAAGGTAAATTGTTGTTGATATTTTTGCATCTCCAATGGATGGTTGCTATGTACTTATGGAAGGTAGTTCATTGATGAGATTTTGTTACTCCAATGGATGGTAGCGATGTCCTTACGGAAGGTAGTTTGTTGTTGATATTTTGTTACTCCATTGGATGGTAGCCTTGTCATTATGGAAGGTAGTTCGTTGTTGGGATTTGGTTACTCAAATGGATGGTAGCCTTGTCATTATGGAAGGTAGTTCATTGTTGAGATTTTGTTACTCCAATGGATGGTAGCCTTGTCATTATGGAAGGTAAATTGTTGATGAGATTTTGTTACTCCAATGGATGGCAGCGTTGTCATTACGGAATGTAGTTCGTTGTTGAGATTTTGTTACTCTAATGGGTGGTAGGCTTGTCATTATGGAAGGTAGTTCATTGTTGGGATTTTTTTACTCTAATGGATGGTAGCCTTGTCATTATGGAAGGTAGTGCATTGTTGAGATTTTGTTACTCTAATGGATGGTAGCCTTGTCATTACGGAAGGTAGTTTGTTGTTGAGATTTTGTTACTCCATTGGATGGTAGCCTTGTCTATATGGAAGGTAAATCGTTGTTGACATTTTGTTACTCCAATGGATGGTAGCGATGTCCTTAAGGAAGGTAGTTCGTTGTTGAGATTTTGTTACTCCATTGGATGTTTGGCTTGTCATTACGGAAGGTAGTTCATTTGTGGGATTTTGTTACTCTAATGGATGGTAGCCTTGTAATTACGAAAGCTAGTTCGTTGTTAAGATTTTGTTACTCCATTGGATGGTAGCCTTGTCATTATGGAAGGTAAATCGTTGTTGACATTTTGTTACTCCAATGGATAGTAGCGATGTTCTTAAGGAAGGTAGTTCGTTGTTTAGATTTTGTTACTCCATTGGATTGTAGCCTTGTCATTAGATAAGGTAGTTCGTTAGTGGGATTTTGTTAATCTAATGGATGGTAGCCTTGTCATTACGGGAGCTAGTTCATTGTTGAGATTTTGTTACTCTAATGGATGGTAGCCTTCTCATTATGGAAGGTAGTTTTTTGTTGGGATTTTATTACTCAAATGGATGGTAGCCTTGTCATTACTGAATCTAGTTCGTTATTGAGATTTTGTTACTCTAATGGATTATAGCCTTCTCATTATGGAAGGTAGTTCGTTGTTGGGATTTTGTTACTCCATTGGATGGTAGCCTTGTCATTATGGAAGGTAAATTGTTGTTGAGATTTTGTTACTCCAATGGATGGTAGCGTTGTCATTACAGAAGGTAGTTCGTTGTTATGATTTTGTTACTCTAATGGGTGGTAGCCTTGTCATTATGGAAGGTAGTTCGTTTTTGGGATTATGTTAGTCTAATTGATGGTATCCTTGTCATTATGGAAGGTAGTTTGTTTTTGAGATTTTGTTACTCTAATGGATGGTAGCATTATCATTGTGGAAGGTAGTTCACTGTTGAGAATTTGTTACTCCATTGGATGGTAGACTTGTCATTATGGAAGGTAGTTTGTTGTTGAGATTTTGTTACTCCAATGGATGGTAACCTTGTCATTATCGAATGTAGTTCATTGTTGAGATTTTGTTAGTTCAATGGATGGTAGCCTTATCAATATGGAAGGTAGTTCGTTGTTGAGATTTTGTTACTCCAATGGATGGTAGCCTTGTCATTATGGAAGGTATTTCATTATTGAGATTTTGTTATTCAATGGATGGTAGCCTTGTCAATATGGAAGGTAGTTCGTTGTTGAGATTTTGTTACTCCGATGGATGGTAGCCTTGTCATTATGGAAGGAAGTTCGTTGTTGATATTTTGTTAATTTAACGGATGGTAGCCTTGTAATTATGGAAGGTAGTTCATTGTTGAGATTTTGTTACTCCATTGGATGGTAGCCTTGTCATTATGGAAGGTAGTTTGTTGTTGGGATATTGTTATTTTAATGGATGGTAGCCTTGTCATTATGGAAGGTTGTTCGTTGTTAAGATTTTGTTACTCTAATGGACGGTAGCCTTGTCATTATGGAAGGTAGTTCATTGTTGAGATTTTGTTAGTTCAATGGATGGTAGCCTTGTCAATATGGAAGGTAGTTCGTTGTTGAGATTTTGTTACCGCAATGGATGGTAGCGTTGTCATTATGAAAGGTAGTTCGTTGTTGAGATTTTGTTACTCCATTGGATGGTAGCCTTGTCATTATGGAAGGCAAATTGTTGATGAGATTTTGTTACTCCAATGGATGGTAGCGTTGTTATTACGAAATGTAGTTCGTTGTTGAGATTTTGTTACTCTAATGGGTGGTAGGCTTGTCATTATGGAAGGTAGTTCATTGTTGGGATTTTTTTACTCTAATGGCTGGTAGCCTTGTCATTATGGAAGGTAGTGCATTGTTGAGATTTTGTTACTCTAATGGATGGTAGCCTTGTCATTACGGAAGGTAGTTTGTTGTTGAGATTTTGTTACTCCATTGGATGGTAGCCTTGTCATTATGGAAGGTAAATCGTTGTTGACATTTTGTTACTCCAATGGATAGTAGCGATGTCCTTAAGGAAGGTAGTTCGTTGTTTAGATTTTGTTACTCCATTGGATTGTAGCCTTGTCATTACATAAGGTAGTTCGTTACTGGGATTTTGTTAATCTAATGGATGGTAGCCTTGTCATTACGGAAGCTAGTTCGTTGTTGAGATTTTGTTACTCTAATGGATGGTAGCCTTCTCATTATGGAAGGTAGTTTGTTGTTGGGATTTTGTTACTCAAATGGATGGTAGCCTTGTCATTACGGAATCTAGTTCATTGTTGAGATTTTGTTACTCTAATGGATTATAGCCTTGTCATTATGGGAGGTAGTTCGTCGTTGGGATTTTGTAACTCCATTGGATGGTAGCCTTGTCATTATGGAATGTAAATTTTTGTTGAGATTTTGTTACTCCAATGGATGGTAGCGTTGTCATTACGGAAGGTAGTTCATTGTTAAGATTTTGTTACTCTAATGGGTGGTAGCCTTGTCATTATGGAAGGTAGTTCGTTTTTGGGATTATGTTAGTCTAATGGATGGTAGCCTTGTCATTATGGAAGGTAGTTCGTTTTTGAGATTTTGTTACTCGAATGGATGGTAGCGTTGTCATTATGGAAGGTAGTCCGCTGTTGAGAATTTGTTACTCCATTGGATGGTAGACTTGTCATTATGGAAGGTAGTTTGTTGTTGAGATTTTGTTACTTGAATGGATGGTAGCGTTGTCATTATGGAAGGTAGTCCGCTGTTAAGAATTAGTTACTCCATTGGATGGTAGCCTTGTCATTATGGAAGGTAGTTCGTTTTTGAGATTTTGTTACTCTAATGGATGGTAGCGTTGTCATTATGGAAGGTAGTTTGCTGTTGAGAATTTGTTACTCCATTGGATGGTAGACTTGTCATTATGGAAGGTTGTTTGTTGTTGAGATTTTGTTACTCCAATGGATGGTAACCTTGTCATTACGGAAGGTAGTTCATTGTTGAGATTTTGTTACTCCAATGGATGGTAGCCTTGTCATTATGGAAGGAAGTTCGTTGTTGATATTTTGTTAATTTAATGGATGGTAGCCTTGTAATTATGGAAGGTAGTTCATTGTTGAGATTTTGTTACTCCATTGGATGGTAGTCTTGTCATTATGGAAGGTAGTTCGTTGTTGGGATATTTTTATTTTAATGGATGGTAGCCTTGTCATTACGGAAGGTTGTTCGTTGTTGAGATTTTGTTACTCTAATGGACGGTAGCCTTGCCATTATGGAAGGTAGTTCATTGTTGAAATTTTGTTAGTTCAATGGATGGTAGCCTTGTCAATATGGAAGGTAGTTTGTTGTTGAGATTTTGTTACCGCAATGGATGGTAGCTTTGTCATTATGGAAGGTAGTTCCTTGTTGAGATTTTGTTACTCCATTGGATGGTAGCCTTGTTATTATGGAAGGCAAATTATTGATGATATTTTGTTACTCCAGTGGATGGTAGTATTGTCATTACGGAATGTAGTTCGTTGTTGAGATTTTGTTACTCTAATGGGTGGTAGGCTTGTCATTATGGAAGGTAGTTCATTGTTGGGATTTTTTTACTCTAATGGCTGGTAGCCTTGTCATTATGGAAGGTAGTGCATTGTTGAGATTTTGTTACTCTAATGGATGGTAGCCTTGTCATTTTGGAAGGTAGTTTGTTGTTGAGATTTTGTTACTCCATTGGATGGTAGCCTTGTCATTATGGAAGGTAAATCGTTGTTGACATTTTGTTACTCCAATGGATGGTAGCGATGTCCTTAAGGAAGGTAGTTCGTTGTTGAGATTTTGTTACTCCATTGGATGTTAGGCTTGTCATTACGGAAGGTAGTTCATTTATGGGATTTTGTTACTCTAATGGATGGTAGCCTTGTAGTTACGAAAGCTAGTTCGTTGTTAAGATTTTGTTACTCCATTGGATGGTAGCCTTGTCATTATGGAAGGTAAATCGTTGTTGGCATTTTGTTACTCCAATGGATAGTAGCGATGTCCTTAAGGAAGGTAGTTCGTTGTTTAGATTTTGTTACTCCATTGGATGGTAGCCTTGTCATTACATAAGGTAGTTCGTTAGTGAGATTTTGTTAATCTAATGGATGGTAGCCTTGTCATTACGAAAGCTAGTTCGTTGTTGAGATTTTGTTACTCTAATGGATGGTAGCCTTCTCATTATGGAAGGTAGTTCATTGTTGGGATTTTGTTACTCAAATGGATGGTAGCCTTGTCATTACAGAATCTAGTTCGTTGTTGAAATTTTGTTACTCTAATGGATTATAGCCTTGTCATTATGGAAGGTAGTTCGTTGTTGGGATTTTGTTACTCCATTGGATGGTAGCCTTGTCATTATGGAAGGTAAATTGTTGTTGAGATTTTGTTACTCCAATGGATGCTAGCGTTGTCATTACGGAAGGTAGTTCGTTGTTAAGATTTTGTTACTCTAATGGGTGGTAGCCTTGTCATTATGGAAGGTAGTTCGTTTTTAGGATTATGTTAGTCTAATGGATGGTAGCCTTGTCATTATGGAAGGTAGTTTGTTTTTGAGATTTTGTTACTCTAATGGATGGTAGCGTTGTCATTATGGAAGGTAGTTCGCTGTTGAGAATTTGTTACTCCATTGGATGGTAGACTTGTCATTATGGAAGGGAGTTTGTTGTTGAGATTTTGTTACTCCAATGGATGGTAACCTTGTCATTATGGAAGGTAGTTCATTGTTGAGATTTTGTTAGTTCAATGGATGGTAGCCTTCTCAATATGGAAGGTAGTTCGTAGTTGAGATTTTGTTACTCCAAAGGATGGTAGCCTTCTCATTTTGGAAGGAAGTTCGTTGTTGATATTTTGTTAATTTAATGGATGGTAGCCATGTAATTATGGAAGGCAGTTCATTGTTGAGATTTTGTTACTCCATTGGATGGTAGCCTTGTCATAATGGAAGGTAGTTTGTTGTTGTGATTTTGTTATTTTAATGGATGGTAGCCTTGTCATTATGGAAGGTTGTTCGTTGTTGAGATTTTGTTACTCCAATGGATGGTAACCTTGTCATTATGGAAGGTAGTTCATTATTGAGATTTTGTTATTCAATGGATGGTAGCCTTGTCAATATGGAAGGTAGTTTGTTGTTGAGATTTTGTTACTCCGATGGATGGTAGCCTTGTCATTATGGAAGGAAGTTCGTTGTTGATATTTTGTTAATTTAATGGATGGTAGCCTTGTAATTATGGAAGGTAGTTCATTGTTGAGATTTTGTTACTCCATTGGATGGTAGCCTTGTCATTATGGAAGGTAGTTCATTGTTGGGATATTGTTATGTTAATGGATGGTAGCCTTGTCATTACGGAAGGTTGTTCGTTGTTGAGATTTTGTTACTCTAATGGACGGTAGCCTTGTCATTATGGAACGTAGTTCATTGTTGAGATTTTGTTAGTTCAATGGATGGTAGCCTTGTCAATATGGAAGGTAGTTCGTTGTTGAGATTTTGTTACCGCAATGGATGGTAGCCTTGTCATTATGAAAGGTAGTTCGTTGTTGAGATTTTGTTACTCCATTGGATGGTAGCCTTGTCATTATGGAAGGCAAATTGTTGATGAGATTTTGTTACTCTAATGGATGGTAGCGTTGTTATTACGAAATGTAGTTCGTTGTTGAGATTTTGTTACTCTAATGGGTGGTAGGCTTGTCATTATGGAAGGTAGTTCATTGTTGGGATTTTTTTACTCTAATGGCTGGTAGCCTTGTTATTATGGAAGGTAGTGCATTGTTGAGATTTTGTTACTCTAATGGATGGTAGCCTTGTCATTACGGAAGGTAGTTTGTTTTTGAGATTTTGTTACTCCATTGGATGGTAGCCTTGTCATTATGGAAGGTAAATCGTTGTTGACATTTTGTTACTCCAATGGATGGTAGCGATGTCCTTAAGGAAGGTAGTTCGTTGTTGAGATTTTGTTACTGCATTGGATGTTAGGCTTGTCATTACGGAAGGTAGTTCATTTATGGGATTTTGTTACTCTAATGGATGGTAGCCTTTTAATTATGAAAGCTAGTTCGTTGTTAAGATTTTGTTACTCCATTGGATGGTAGCCTTGTCATTATGGAAGGTAAATCGTTGTTGACATTTTGTTATTCCAATGGATAGTAGTGATGTCCTTAAGGAAGGTAGTTCGTTGTTTAGATTTTGTTACTCCATTGGATGGTAGCCTTGTCATTACATAAGGTAGTTCGTTAGTGGGATTTTGTTAATCTAATGGATGGTAGCCTTGTCATTACGGAAGCTAGTTCGTTGTTGAGATTTTGTTACTCTAATGGATGATAGCCTTCTCATTATGGAAGGTAGTTCGTTGTTGGGATTTTGTTACTCAAATGGATGGTAGCCTTGTCATTACAGAATCTAGTCCGTTGTTGAAATTTTGTTACTCTAATGGATTATAGCCTTGTCATTATGGAAGGTAGTTCGTTGTTGGGATTTTGTTACTCCATGTGATGGTAGCCTTGTCATTATGGAATGTAAATTGTTGTTGAGATTTTGTTACTCCAATGGATGCTAGCGTTGTCATTACGGAAGGTAGTTCGTTGTTAAGATTTTGTTACTCTAATGGGTGGTAGCCTTGTCATTATGGAAGGTAGTTCGTTTTTGGGATTATGTTAGTCTAATGGATGGTAGCCTTGTCATTATGGAAGGTAGTTTGTTTTTGAGATTTTGTTACTCTAATGGATGGTAGCGTTGTCATTATGGAAGGTAGTTCGCTGTTGAGAATTTGTTACTCCATTGGATGGTAGACTTATCATTATGGAAGGTAGTTTGTTGTTGAGATTTTGTTACTCCAATGGATGGTAACCTTGTCATTATGGAAGGTAGTTCATTGTTGAGATTTTGTTAGTTCAATGGATGGTAGCCTTCTCAATATGGAAGGTAGTTCGTAGTTGAGATTTTGTTACTCCAAAGGATGGTAGCCTTGTCATTATGGAAGGAAGTTCGTTGTTGATATTTTGTTAATTTAATGGATGGTAGCCTTGTAATTATGGAAGGCAGTTCATTGTTGAGATTTTGTTACTCCATTGGATGGTAGCCTTGTCATAATGGAAGGTAGTTTGTTGTTGTGATTTTGTTATTTTAATGGATGGTAGCCTTGTCATTATGGAAGGTTGTTCGCTGTTGAGATTTTGTTAATCCAATGGATGGTAACCTTGTCATTATGGAAGGTAGTTCATTATTGAGATTTTGTTATTCAATGGATGGTAGCCTTGTCAATATGGAAGGTAGTTCGTTGTTGAGATTTTGTTACTCCGATGGATGGTAGCCTTGTCATTATGGAAGGAAGTTCATTGTTGATATTTTGTTAATTTAATGGATGGTAGCCTTGTAATTAAGGAAGGTAGTTCATTGTTGAGATTTTGTTACTCCATTGGATGGTAGCCTTGTCATTATGGAAGGTAGTTCGTTGTTGGGATATTGTTATTTTAATGGATGGTAGCCTTGTCATTACGGAAGGTTGTTCGTTGTTGAGATTTTGTTACTCTAATGGACGGTAGCCTTGTCATTATGGAAGGTAGTTCATTGTTGAGATTTTGTTAATTCAATGGATGGTAGCCTTGTCAATATGGAAGGTAGTTCGTTGTTGAGATTTTGGTACCGCAATGGATAGTAGCCTTGTCATTATGAAAGGTGGTTCGTTGTTGAGATTTTGTTACTCCATTGGATGGTAGCCTTGTCATTATGGAAGGCAAATTGTTGATGAGATTTTGTTACTCCAATGGATGGTAGCGTTGTTATTACGAAATGTAGTTCGTTTTTGAGATTTTGTTACTCTAATGGGTGGTAGGCTTGTCATTATGGAAGGTAGTTCATTGTTGGGATTTTTTTACTCTAATGGCTGGTAGCCTTGTTATTATGGAAGGTAGTGCATTGTTGAGATTTTGTTACTCTAATGGATGGTAGCCTTGTCATTACGGAAGGTAGTTTGTTGTTGAGATTTTGTTACTCCATTGGATGGTAGCCTTGTCATTATGGAAGGTAAATCATTGTTGACATTTTGTTACTCCAATGGATGGTAGCGATGTCCTTAAGGAAGGTAGTTCATTGTTGAGATTTTGTTTCTGCATTGGATGTTAGGCTTGTCATTACGGAAGGTAGTTCATTTGTGGGATTTTGTTACTCTAATGGATGGTAGCCTTTTAATTATGAAAGCTAGTTCGTTGTTAAGATTTTGTTACTCCATTGGATGGTAGCCTTGTCATTATGGAAGGTAAATCGTTGTTGACATTTTATTACTCCAATGGATAGTAGTGATGTCCTTAAGGAAGGTAGTTCGTTGTTTAGATTTTGTTACTCCATTGGATGGTAGCGTTGTCATTACATAAGGTAGTTCGTTAGTGGGATTTTGTTAATCTAATGGATGGTAGCCTTGTCATTACGGAAGCTAGTTCGTTGTTGAGATTTTGTTACTCTAATGGATGGTAGCATTCTCATTATGGAAGGTAGTTCGTTGTTGGGATTTTGTTACTCAAATGGATGGTAGCCTTGTCATTACATAAGGTAGTTCGTTAGTGGGATTTTGTTAATCTAATGGATGGTAGCCTTGTCATTACGGAAGCTAGTTCGTTGTTGAGATTTTGTTACTATAATGGATGGTAGCCTTCTCATTATGGAAGGTAGTTCGTTGTGGGGATTTTGTTACTCAAATGGATGGTAGCCTTGTCATTACAGAATCTAGTCCGTTGTTGAAATTTTGTTACTCTAATGGATTATAGCCTTGTCATTATGGAAGGTAGTTCGTTGTTGGGATTTTGTTACTCCATTGGATGGTAGCCTTGTCATTATGGAAGGTAAATTGTTGTTGAGATTTTGTTACTCCAATGGATGCTAGCGTTGTTATTACAGAAGGTAGTTCGTTGTTAAGATTTTGTTACTCTAATGGGTGGTAGCCTTGTCATTATGGAAGGTAGTTCGTTTTTGGGATTATGTTAGTCTAATGGATGGTAGCCTTGTCATTATGGAAGGTAGTTTGTTTTTGAGATTTTGTTACTCTAATGGATGGTAGCGTTGTCATTATGGAAGGTAGTTCGCTGTTGAGAATTTGTTACTCCATTGGATGGTAGACTTGTGATTATGGAAGGTAGTTTGTTGTTGAGATTTTGTTACTCCAATGGATGGTAACCTTGTCATTATGGAAGGTAGTTCATTGTGGAGATTTTGTTAGTTCAATGGATGGTAGCCTTCTCAATATGGAAGGTAGTTCGTAGTTGAGATTTTGTTACTCCAAAGGATGGTAGCCTTGTCATTATGGAAGGAAGTTCGTTGTTGATATTTTGTTAATTTAATGGATGGTAGCCATGTAATTATGGAAGGCAGTTCATTGTTGAGATTTTGTTACTCCATTGGATGGTAGCCTTGTCATAATGGAAGGTAGTTTGTTGTTGTGATTTTGTTATTTTAATGGATGGTAGCCTTGTCATTATGGAAGGTTGTTCGTTGTTGAGATTTTGTCACTCCAATGGATGGTAACCTTGTCATTATGGAAGGTAGTTCATTATTGAGATTTTGTTATTCAATGGATGGTAGCCTTGTCAATATGGAAGGTAGTTCGTTGTTGAGATTTTGTTACTCCGATGGATGGTAGCCTTGTCATTATGGAAGGAAGTTCATTGTTGATATTTTGTTAATTTAATGGATGGTAGCCTTGTAATTATGGAAGGTAGTTCATTGTTGAGATTTTGTTACTCCATTGGATGGTAGCCTTGTCATTATGGAAGGTAGTTTGTTGTTGGGATATTGTTATTTTAATGGATGGTAGCCTTGTCATTACGGAAGGTTGTTCGTTGTTGAGATTTTGTTACTCTAATGGACGGTAGCCTTGTCATTATGGAAGGTAGTTCATTGTTGAGATTTTGTTAGTTCAATGGATGGTAGCCTTGTCAATATGGAAGGTAGTTCGTTGTTGAGATTTTGTTACCGCAATGGATGGTAGCCTTGTCATTATGAAAGGTAGTTCGTTGTTGAGATTTTGTTACTCCATTGGATGGTAGCCTTGTCATTATGGAAGGAAAATTGTTGATGAGATTTTGTTACTCCAATGGATGGTAGCGTTGTTATTACGAAATGTAGTACGTTGTTGAGATTTTGTTACTCTAATGGGTGGTAGGCTTGTCATTATGGAAGATAGTTCATTGTTGGTATTTTTTTACTCTAATGGCTGGTAGCCTTGTTATTATGGAAGGTAGTGCATTGTTGAGATTTTGTTACTCTAATGGATGGTAGCCTTGTCATTATGGAAGGTAGTTTGTTGTTGAGATTTTTTTACTCCATTGGATGGTAGCCTTGTCATTATGGAAGGTAAATCGTTGTTGACATTTTGTTAGTCCAATGGATGGTAGCGATGTCCTTAAGGAAGGTAGTTCGTTGTTGAGATTTTGTTTCTGCATTGGATGTTAGGCTTGTCATTACGGAAGGTAGTTCATTTGTGGGATTTTGTTACTCTAATGGATGGTAGCCTTTTAATTATGAAAGCTAGTTCGTTGTTAAGATTTTGTTACTCCATTGGATGGTAGCCTTGTCATTATGGAAGGTAAATCGTTGTTGACATTTTGTTACCCCAATGGATAGTAGTGATGTCCTTAAGGAAGGTTGTTCGTTGTTTAGATTTTGTTACTCCATTGGATGGTAGCGTTGTCGTTACATAAGGTAGTTCGTTAGTGGGATTTTGTTAATCTAATGGATGGTAGCCTTGTCATTACGGAAGCTAGTTCGTTGTTGAGATTTTGTTACTCTAATGGATGGTAGCATTCTCATTATGGAAGGTAGTTCGTTGTTGGGATTTTGTTACTCAAATGGATGGTAGCCTTGTCATTACATAAGGTAGTTCGTTAGTGGGATTTTTAATCTAATAGATGGTAGCCTTGTCATTACGGAAGCTAGTTCGTTGTTGAGATTTTGTTACTCTAATGGATGGTAGCCTTCTCATTATGGAAGGTAGTTCGTTGTTGGGATTTTGTTACTCAAATGGATGGTAGCCTTGTCATTACAGAATCTAGTCCGTTGTTGAAATTTTGTTACTCTAATGGATTATAGCCTTGTCATTATGGAAGGTAGTTCGTTGTTGGGATTTTGTTACTCCATTGGATGGTAGCCTTGTCATTATGGAAGGTAAATTGTTGTTGAGATTTTGTTACTCCAATGGATGCTAGCGTTGTCATTACAGAAGGTAGTTCGTTGTTAAGATTTTGTTACTCTAATGGGTGGTAGCCTTGTCATTATGGAAGGTAGTTCGTTTTTGGGATTATGTTAGTCTAATGGATGGTAGCCTTGTCATTATGGAAGGTAGTTTTTTTTTGAGATTTTGTTACTCTAATGGATGGTAGCGTTGTCATTATGGAAGGTAGTTCGCTGTTGAGAATTTGTTACTCCATTGGATGGTAGACTTGTCATTATGGAAGGTAGTTTGTTGTTGAGATTTTGTTACTCCAATGGATGGTAACCTTGTCATTATGGAAGGTAGTTCATTGATGAGATTTTGTTAGTTCAATGGATGATAGCCTTCTCAATATGGAAGGTAGTTCGTAGTTGAGATTTTGTTACTCCAAAGGATGGTAGCCTTGTCATTATGGAAGGAAGTTCGTTGTTGATATTTTGTTAATTTAATGGATGGTAGCCATGTAATTATGGAAGGCAGTTCATTGTTGAGATTTTGTTACTCCATTGGATGGTAGCCTTGTCATAATGGAAGGTAGTTTGTTGTTGTGATTTTGTTATTTTAATGGATGGTAGCCTTGTCATTATGGAAGGTTGTTCGTTGTTGAGATTTTGTTACTCCAATGGATGGTAACCTTGTCATTATGGAAGGTAGTTCATTATTGAGATTTTGTTATTCAATGGATGGTAGCCTTGTCAATATGGAAGGTAGTTCGTTGTTGAGATTTTGTTACTCCGATGGATGGTAGCCTTGTCATTATGGAAGGAAGTTCATTGTTGATATTTTGTTAATTTAATGGATGGTAGCCTTGTAATTATGGAAGGTAGTTCATTGTTGAGATTTTGTTACTCCATTGGATGGTAGCCTTGTCATTATGGAAGGTAGTTCGTTGTTGGGATATTGTTATTTTAATGGATGGTAGCCTTGTCATTACGGAAGGTTGTTCGTTGTTGAGATTTTGTTACTCTAATGGACGGTAGCCTTGTCATTATGGAAGGTAGTTCATTGTTGAGATTTTGTTAGTTCAATGGATGGTAGCCTTGTCAATATGGAAGGTAGTTCGTTGTTGAGATTTTGTTACCGCAATGGATGGTAGCCTTGTCATTATGAAAGGTAGTTCGTTGTTGAGATTTTGTTACTCCATTGGATGGTAGCCTTGTCATTATGGAAGGCAAATTGTTGATGAGATTTTTTTACTCCAATGGATGGTAGCGTTGTTATTACGAAATGTAGTACGTTGTTGAGATTTTGTTACTCTAATGGGTGGTAGGCTTGTCATTATGGAAGGTAGTTCATTGTTGGGATTTTTTTACTCTAATGGTTGGTAGCCTTGTTATTATGGAAGGTAGTGCATTGTTGAAATTTTGTTACTCTAATGGATGGTAGCCTTGTCATTATGGAAGGTAGTTTGTTGTTGAGATTTTGTTACTCCATTGGATGGTAGCCTTGTCATTATGGAAGGTAAATCGTTGTTGACATATTGTTACTCCAATGGATGGTAGCGATGTCCTTAAGGAAGGTAGTTCGTTGTTGAGATTTTGTTTCTGCATTGGATGTTAGGCTTGTCATTACGGAAGGTAGTTCATTTCTGGGATTTTGTTACTCTAATGGATGGTAGCCTTTTAATTATGAAAGCTAGTTCGTTGTTAAGATTTTGTTACTCCATTGGATGGTAGCCTTGTCATTATGGAAGGTAAATCGTTGTTGACATTTTGTTACTCCAATGGATAGTAGTGATGTCCTTAAGGAAGGTAGTTCGTTGTTTAGATTTTGTTACTCCATTGGATGGTAGCCTTGTCATTACATAAGGTAGTTTGTTAGTGGGATTTTGTTAATCTAATGGATGGTAGCCTTGTCATTACGGAAGCTAGTTTGTTGTTGAGATTTTGTTACTCTAATGGATGGTAGCATTCTCATTATGGAAGGTAGTTCGTTGTTGGGATTTTGTTACTCAAATGGATGGTAGCCTTGTCATTTCATAAGGTAGTTCGTTAGTGGGATTTTGTTAATCTAATGGATGGTAGCCTTGTCATTACGGAAGCTAGTTCGTTGTTGAGATTTTGTTACTCTAATGGATGGTAGCCTTCTCATTATGGAAGGTAGTTCGTTGTTGGGATTTTGTTACTCAAATGGATGGTAGCCTTGTCAATACAGAATCTAGTCCGTTGTTGAAATTTTGTTACTCTAATGGATTATAGCCTTGTCATTATGGAAGGTAGTTCGTTGTTGGGATTTTTTTACTTCATTGGATGGTAGCCTTGTCATTATGGAAGGTAAATTATTGTTGATATTTTGTTACTCCAATGGATGCTAGCGTTGTCATTACGGAAGGTAGTTCGTTGTTAAGATTTTGTTACTCTAATGGGTGGTAGCCTTGTCATTATGGAAGGTAGTTCATTTTTGGGATTATGTTAGTCTAATGGATGGTAGCCTTGTCATTATGGAAGGTAGTTTGTTTTTGAGATTTTGTTACTCTAATGGATGGTAGCGTTGTCATTATGGAAGGTAGTTCGCTGTTGAGAATTTGTTACTCCATTGGATGGTAGACTTGTCATTATGGAAGGTAGTTTGTTGTTGAGATTTTGTTACTCCAATGGATGGTAACCTTGTCATTATGGAAGGTAGTTCATTGTTGAGATTTTGTTAGTTCAATGGATGGTAGCCATCTCAATATGGAAGGTAGTTCGTAGTTGAGATTTTGTTACTCCAAAGGATGGTAGCCTTGTCATTATGGAAGGAAGTTCGTTGTTGATATTTTGTTAATTTAATGGATGGTAGCCATGTAATTATGGAAGGCAGTTCATTGTTGAGATTTTGTTACTCCATTGGATGGTAGCCTTGTCATAATGGAAGGTAGTTTGTTGTTGTGATTTTGTTATTTTAATGGATGGTAGCCTTGTCATTATGGAAGGTTGTTCGTTGTTGAGATTTTGTTACTCCAATGGATGGTAACCTTGTCATTATGGAAGGTAGTTCATTATTGAGATTTTGTTATTCAATGGATGGTAGCCTTGTCAATATGGAAGGTAGTTCGTTGTTGAGATTTTGTTACTCCGATGGATGGTAGCCTTGTCATTATGGAAGGAAGTTCATTGTTGATATTTTGTTAATTTAATGGATGGTAGCCTTGTAATTATGGAAGGTAGTTCATTGTTGAGATTTTGTTACTCCATTGGATGGTAGCCTTGTCATTATGGAAGGTAGTTCGTTGTTGGGATATTGTTATTTTAATGGATGGTAGCCTTGTCATTACGGAAGGTTGTTCGTTATTGAGATTTTGTTACTCTAATGGACGGTAGCCTTGTCATTATGGAAGGTAGTTCATTGTTGAGATTTTGTTAGTTCAATGGATGGTAGCCTTGTCAATATGGAAGATAGTTCGTTGTTGAGATTTTGTTACCGCAATGGATGGTAGCCTTGTCATTATGAAAGGTAGTTCGTTGTTGAGATTTTGTTACTCCATTGGATGGTAGCCTTGTCATTATGGAAGGCAAATTGTTGATGAGATTTTGTTACTCCAATGCATGGTAGCGTTGTTATTACGAAATGTAGTACGTTGTTGAGATTTTGTTACTCTAATGGGTGGTAGGCTTGTCATTATGGAAGGTAGTTCATTGTTGGAATTTTTTTACTCTAATGGCTGGTAGCCTTGTTATTATGGAAGGTAGTGCATTGTTGAGATTTTGTTACTCTAATGGATGGTAGCCTTGTCATTATGGAAGGTAGTTTGTTGTTGAGATTTTGTTACTCCATTGGATGGTAGCCTTGTCATTATGGAAGGTAAATCGTTGTTGACATTTTGTTACTCCAATGGATGGTAGCGATGTCCTTAAGGAAGGTAGTTCGTTGTTGAGATTTTGTTTCTGCATTGGATGTTAGGCTTGTCATTACGGAAGGTAGTTCATTTGTGGGATTTTGTTACTCTAATGGATGGTAGCCTTTTAATTATGAAAGCTAGTTCGTTGTTAAGATTTTGTTACTCCATTGGATGGTAGCCTTGTCATTATGGAAGGTAAATCATTGTTGACATTTTGTTACTCCAATGGATAGTAGTGATGTCCTTAAGGAAGGTAGTTCGTTGTTTAGATTTTGTTACTCCATTGGATGGTAGCCTTGTCATTACATAAGGTAGTTCGTTAGTGGGATTTTGTTAATCTAATGGATGGTAGCCTTGTCATTACGGAAGCTAGTTTGTTGTTGAGATTTTGTTACTCTAATGGATGGTAGCATTCTCATTATGGAAGGTAGTTCGTTGTTGGGATTTTGTTACTCAAATGGATGGTAGCCTTGTCATTACATAAGGTAGTTCGTTAGTGGGATTTTGTTAATCTAATGGATGGTAGCCTTGTCATTACGGATGCTAGTTCGTTGTTGAGATTTTGTTACTCTAATGGATGGTAGCCTTCTCATTATGGAAGGTAGTTCGTTGTTGGGATTTTGTTACTCAAATGGATGGTAGCCTTGTCATTACAGAATCTAGTCCGTTGTTGAAATTTTGTTACTCTAATGGATTATAGCCTTGTCATTATGGAAGGTAGTTCGTTGTTGGGATTTTGTTACTCCATTGGATGGTAGCCTTGTCATTATGGAAGGTAAATTATTGTTGATATTTTGTTACTCCAATGGATGCTAGCGTTGTCATTACGGAAGGTAGTTCGTTGTTAAGATTTTGTTATTCTAATGGGTGGTAGCCTTGTCATTATGGAAGGTAGTTCGTTTTTGGGATTATGTTAGTCTAATGGATGGTAGCCTTGTCATTATGGAAGGTAGTTTGTTTTTGAGATTTTGTTACTCTAATGGATGGTAGCGTTGTCATTATGGAAGGTAGTTCGCTGTTGAGAATTTGTTACTCCATTGGATGGTAGACTTGTCATTATGGAAGGTAGTTTGTTGTTGAGATTTTGTTACTCCAATGGATGGTAACCTTGTCATTATGGAAGGTAGTTCATTGTTGAGATTTTGTTAGTTCAATGGATGGTAGCCATCTCAATATGAAAGGTAGTTCGTAGTTGAGATTTTGTTACTCCAAAGGATGGTAGCCTTGTCATTATGGAAGGAAGTTCGTTGTTGATATTTTGTTAATTTAATGGATGGTAGCCATGTAATTATGGAAGGAAGTTCATTGTTGAGATTTTGTTACTCCATTGGATGGTAGCCTTGTCATAATGGAAGGTAGTTTGTTGTTGTGATTTTGTTATTTTAATGGATGGTAGCCTTGTCTTTATGGAAGGTTGTTCGTTGTTGAGATTTTGTTACTCCAATGGATGGTAACCTTGTCATTATGGAAGGTAGTTCATTATTGAGATTTTGTTATTCAATGGATGGTAGCCTTGTCAATATGGAAGGTAGTTCGTTGTTGAGATTTTGTTACTCTGATGGATGGTAGCCTTGTCATTATGGAAGGAAGTTCGTTGTTGATATTTTATTAATTTAATGGATGGTAGCCTTGTAATTATGAAAGGTAGTTCATTGTTGAGATTTTGTTACTCCATTGGATGGTAGCCTTGTCATTATGGAAGGTAGTTCGTTGTTGGGATATTGTTATTTTAATGGATGGTAGCCTTGTCATTACGGAAGGTTGTTCGTTGTTGAGATTTTGTTACTCTAATGGACGGTAGCCTTGTCATTATGGAAGGTAGTTCATTGTTGAGATTTTGTTAGTTTAATGGATGGTAGCCTTGTCAATATGGAAGGTAGTTCGTTGTTGAGATTTTGTTACGGAAATGGATGGTAGCCTTGTCATTATGAAAGGTGGTTCGTTGTTGAGATTTGGTTACTCCATTGGATGGTAGCCTTGTCATTATGGAAGGCAAATTGTTGATGAGATTTTGTTACTCCAATGGATGGTAGCGTTGTTATTACGAAATGTAGTTCGTTGTTGAGATTTTGTTACTCTAATGGGTGGTAGGCTTGTCATTATGGAAGGTAGTTCATTGTTGGGATTTTTTTACTCTAATGGCTGGTAGCCTTGTTATTATGTAAGGTAGTGCATTGTTGAGATTTTGTTACTCTAATGGATGGTAGCCTTGTCATTACGGAAGGTAGTTTGTTGTTGAGATTTTGTTACTCCATTGGATGGTAGCCTTGTCATTATGGAAGGTAAATCATTGTTGACATTTTGTTACTCCAATGGATGGTAGCGATGTCCTTAAGGAAGGTAGTTCGTTGTTGAGATTTTGTTTCTGCATTGGATGTTAGGCTTGTCATTACGGAAGGTAGTTCATTTGTGGGATTTTGTTACTCTAATGGATGGTAGCCTTTTAATTATGAAAGCTAGTTCGTTGTTAAGATTTTGTTACTCCATTGGATGGTAGCCTTGTCATTATGGAAGGTAAATCGTTGTTGACATTTTGTTACTCCAATGGATAGTAGTGATGTCCTTAAGGAAGGTAGTTCGTTGTTTAGATTTTGTTACTCCATTGGATGGTAGCCTTGTCATTACATAAGGTAGTTCGTTAGTGGGATTTTGTTAATCTAATGGATGGTAGCCTTGTCATTACGGAAGCTAGTTTGTTGTTGAGATTTTGTTACTCTAATGGATGGTAGCATTCTCATTATGGAAGGTAGTTCGTTGTTGGGATTTTGTTACTCAAATGGATGGTAGCCTTGTCATTACATAAGGTAGTTCGTTAGTGGGATTTTGTTAATCTAATGGATGGTAGCCTTGTCATTACGGAAGCTAGTTCGTTGTTGAGATTTTGTTACTCTAATGGATGGTAGCCTTCTCATTATGGAAGGTAGTTCGTTGTTGGGATTTTGTTACTCAAATGGATGGTAGCCTTGTCATTACAGAATCTAGTCCGTTGTTGAAATTTTGTTACTCTAATGGATTATAGCCTTGTCATTATGGAAGGTAGTTCGTTGTTGGGATTTTGTTACTCCATTGGATGGTAGCCTTGTCATTATGGAAGGTAAATTGTTGTTGAGATTTTGTTACTCCAATGGATGCTAGCATTGTCATTACGGAAGGTAGTTCGTTGTTTAGATTTTGTTACTCTAATGGGTGGTAGCCTTGTCATTATGGAAGGTAGTTCGTTTTTAGGATTATGTTAGTCTAATGGATGGTAGCCTTGTCATTATGGAAGGTAGTTTGTTTTTGAGATTTTGTTACTCTAATGGATGGTAGCGTTGTCATTATGGAAGGTAGTTCGCTGTTGAGAATTTGTTACTCCATTGGATGGTAGACTTGTCATTATGGAAGGTAGTTTGTTGTTGAGATTTTGTTACTCCAATGGATGGTAACCTTGTCATTATGGAAGGTAGTTCATTGTTGAGATTTTGTTAGTTCAATGGATGGTAGCCTTCTCAATATGGAAGGTAGTTCGTAGTTGAGATTTTGTTACTCCAAAGGATGGTAGCCTTGTCATTATGGAAGGAAGTTCGTTGTTGATATTTTGTTAATTTAATGGATGGTAGCCATGTAATTATGTAAGGCAGTTCATTGTTGAGATTTTGTTACTCCATTGGATGGTAGCCTTGTCATAATGGAAGGTAGTTTGTTGTTGTGATTTTGTTATTTTAATGGATGGTAGCCTTGTCATTATGGAAGGTTGTTCGTTGTTGAGATTTTGTTACTCCAATGGATGGTAACCTTGTCATTATGGAAGGTAGTTCATTATTGAGATTTTGTTATTCAATGGATGGTAGCCTTGTCAATATGGAAGTTAGTTCGTTGTTGAGATTTTGTTACTCCGATGGATGGTAGCCTTGTCATTATGGAAGGAAGTTCGTTGTTGATATTTTGTTAATTTAATGGATGGTAGCCTTGTAATTATGGAAGGTAGTTCATTGTTGAGATTTTGTTACTCCATTGGATGGTAGCCTTGTCATTATGGAAGGTAGTTCGTTGTTGGGATATTGTTATTTTAATGGATGGTAGCCTTGTCATTACGGAAGGTTGTTCGTTGTTGAGATTTTGTTACTCTAATGGACGATAGCCTTGTCATTATGGAAGGTAGTTCATTGTTGAGATTTTGTTAGTTCAATGGATGGTAGCCTTATCAATATGGAAGGTAGTTCGTTGTTGAGATTTTGTTACCGCAATGGATGGTAGCCTTATCATTATGAAAGGTAGTTCGTTGTTGAGATTTTGTTACTCCATTGGATGGTAGCCTTGTCATTATGGAAGGCAAATTGTTGATGAGATTTTGTTACTCCAATGGATGGTAGCGTTGTTATTACGAAATGTAGTTCGTTGTTGAGATTTTGTTACTCTAATGGGTGGTAGGCTTGTCATTATGGAAGGTAGTTCATTGTTGGGATTTTTTTACTCTAATGGCTGGTAGCCTTGTCATTATGGAAGGTAGTGCATTGTTGAGATTTTGTTACTCTAATGGATGGTAGCCTTGTCATTACGGAATCTAGTTCGGTGTTGAAATTTTGTTACTCTAATGGATTATAGCCTTGTCATTATGGAAGGTAGTTTGTTGTTGGGATTTTGTTACTCCATTGGATGGTAGCCTTGTCATTATGGAAGGTAAATTGTTGTTGAGATTTTGTTACTCCAAAGGATGCTAGCTTTGTCATTACAGAAGGTAGTTCGTTGTTAAGATTTTGTTACTCTAATAGGTGGTAGCCTTGTAATTATGGAAGGTAGTTCGTTTTTGGGATTATGTTAGTCTAATGGATGGTAGCCTTGTCATTATGGAAGGTAGTTTGTTTTTGAGATTTCGTTACTTTAATGGATGGTAGCATTGTCATTATGGAAGGTAGTTCGCTGTTGAGAATTTGTTACTCCATTGGATGGTAGACTTGTCATTATGGAAGGTAGTTTGCTGTTGAGATTTTGTTACTCTAATGGATGGTAGGCTTCTCATTATGGAAGGTAGTTCGTTTTTGGGATTTTGTTACTCAAATGGATGGTAGCCTTGTCATTACGGAATCTAGTTCATTGTTGTGAGTTTGTTACTCTAATGGATGATAGCCTTGTCATTATGGAAGGTAGTTCGTTGTTGGGATTTTGTTACTCCATTGGATGGTAGCCTTGTCATTATGGAAGGTAGTTCATTGTTGAGATTTTGTTACTCCATTGGATGGTAGCCTTGTCATTATGGAAGGTAGTTCGTTGTTGGGATATTGTTATTTTAATGGATGGTAGCCTTGTCATTATGGAAGGTTGTTCGTTGTTGAGATTTTGTTACTCTAATGGATGGTAGCCTTGTCATTATGGAAGGTAGTTCATTGTTGAGATTTTGTTAGTTCAATGTATTGTAGCCTTGTCAATATGGAAGGTAGTTCGTTGTTGAGATTTTGTTACTCCAATGGATGGTAGCCTTGTCATTATGGAAGGTAGTTCATTGTTGGGATTTTGTTACTCAAGTGGATGGTATCCTTGTCATTACGGAATCTAGTTCGTTGTTGAAATTTTGTTACTCTAATGGATTATAGCCTTGTCATTATGGAAGGTAGTTCGTTGTTGGGATTTTGTTACTCCATTGGATTGTAGCCTTGTCATTATGGAAGGTAAATTGTTTTTGAGATTTTGTTACTCCAATGGATGCTAGCGTTGTCATTACGGAAGGTAGTTCGTTGTTAAGATTTTGTTACTCTAATGGGTGGTAGCCTTGTCATTATGGAAGGTAGATCGTTTTTGGGATTATGTTAGTCTAATGGATGGTAGCCTTGTCATTATGGAAGGTAGTTCGTTTTTGAGATTTTGTTACTCTAATGGATGGTAGCGTTGTCATTATGGAAGGTAGTTCGCTGTTGAGAATTTGTTACTCCATTGGATGGTAGACTTGTCATTATGGAAGGTAGTTTGTTGTTGAGATTTTGTTACTCCAATGGATGGTAACCTTGTCATTATGCAAGGTAGTTCATTGTTGAGATTTTGTTAGTTCAATGGATGGTAGCCTTCTCAATATGGAAGGTAGTTCGTAGTTGAGATTTTGTTACTCCAAAGGATGGTAGCCTTGTCATTATGGAAGGAAGTTCGTTGTTGATATTTTGTTAATTTAATGGATGGTAGCCATGTAATTATGGAAGGCAGTTCATTGTTGAGATTTTGTTACTCCATTGGATGGTAGCCTTGTCATAATGGAAGGTAGTTCGTTGTTGTGATTTTGTTATTTTAATGGATGGTAGCCTTGTCATTATGGAAGGTTGTTCGTTGTTGAGATTTTGCTACTCCAATGGATGGTAAGCTTGTCATTATGGAAGGTAGTTCATTATTGAGATATTGTTAGTTCAATGGATGGTAGCCTTGTCAATATGGAAGGTAGTTCGTTCTTGAAATTTTGTTACTGCGATGGATGGTAGCCTTGTCATTATGGAAGGAAGTTCGTTGTTGATATTTTGTTAATTTAATGGATGGTAGCCTTGTAATTATGGAAGGTAATTCATTGTTGAGATTTTGTTACTCCATTGGATGGTAGCCTTGTCATTATGGAAGGTAGTTTGTTGTTGGGATATTGTTATTTTAATGGATGATAGCCTTGTCATTATGGAAGGTTGTTCGTTTTTGAAATTTTGTCACTCCAATGGATGGTAACCTTGTCATTATGGAAGGTAGTTCATTGTTGAGATTTTGTTAGTTCAATGGATGGTAGCCTTGTCAATATGGAAGGTAGTTCGTTGTTGAGATTTTGTTACTGCGATGGATTGTAGCCTTCTCATAATGGAAGGATGTTTGTTGTTGATATTTTGTTAATTTAATTGATGGTAGCCTTGTAATTATGGAAGGTAGTTCATTGTTGAGATTTCGTTACTCCATTGGATGGTAGCCTTGTCATTATGGAAGATAAATTGTTGCTGATATTTTTGCTACTCCAATGGATGGTAGCTATGTACTTATGGAAGGTAGTTCATTGTTGAGATTTTGTTACTCCAATGGATGGTAGCGATGTCCTTACGGAAGGTAGTTTGTAGTTGATATTTTGTTACTCCATTGGATGGTAGCCTTGTCATTATGGAAGGTAGTTCGTTGTTGGGATTTTGTTACTCAAATGGATCGTAGCCTTGTCATTATGGAAGGTAGTTCGTTGTTGAGATTTTGATACTCCAATGGATGGTAGCCTTGTCATTATGGAAGGTAGTTCGCTATTGGGATTTTGTTACTCCATTGGATGGTAGCCTTATCATTATGGAAGGTAGTTTGTTGTTGTGATTTTGTTACTACAATGAATGGTAGCCTTGTCATTATGGAATGTAGTTCGTTGTTGAGATTTTTGTTACTCTAATGGATGGTAGCGCTGTTATTACGGAAGGTAGTTCGTTGTTGAGAATTTGTTACTCTAATGGATGGTACCGTTGTCATTATGGAAGGTAGTTCATTGTTCGAATTTTGTTACTCTAATGGATGGTAGCCTTGTCATTATGGAAGGTAGTTCTTTGTTGAGATTTTGTTACTCCAATGGATGGTAGCCTTGTCATTATGGAAGGTAGTTCGTTTTTGATATTTTGTTAATCTGATGGATGGTAGCCTTGTCATTACGGAAGGTAGTTCGTTGTTGAGATTTTGTTACTCTAATGGACGGTAGCCTTGTCATTATGGAAGGTAGTTTGTTGTTGGGATTTTGTTACTCAAATGGATGGTAGCCTTGTCATTATGGAAGGTAATTCGTTGTTGAGATTTTGTTACCACAATGGATGGTAGCCTTGTCATTATGGAAGGTAGTTCGTTGTTGAGATTTTGTTACTCCATTGGATGGTAGCCTTGTCATTATGGAAGGTAAATTGTTGATGAGATTTTGTTACTCCAATGGATGGTAGCGTTATCATTACAGAATGTAGTTCGTTGTTGAGATATTGTTACTCTAATGGGTGGTAGGCTTGTCATTATGGAAGGTAGTTCATTGTTGGGATTTTTTTACTCTAATGGATGGTAGCCTTGTCATTATGGAAGATAGTGCATTGTTGAGATTTTGTATCTCTAATGGATGGTAGCCTTGTCATTACGGAAGGTAGTTTGTTGTTGAGATTTTGTTACTCCATTGAATGGTAGCCGTGTCATTATGGAAGTTAAATCGTTTTTAACATTTTGTTACTCCAATGGATAGTAGCGATGTCCTTAAGAAAGGTAGTTCGTTGTTTAGATTTTGTTACTTCATTGGATGGTAGCCTTGTCATTACATAAGGTAGTTCGTTAGTGGGATTTTGTTAATCTAATGGATGGTAGCCTTGTCATTATGGAAGCTAGTTCGTTGTTGAGATTTTGTTACTCTAATGGATGGTAGCCTTCTCATTATGGAAGGTAGTTCGTTTTTGGGATTTTGTAACTCAAATGGATGGTAGCCTTGTCATTACGGAATCTAGTTCATTGTTGTGAGTTTGTTACTCTAATGGATGATAGCCTTGTCATTATGGAAGGTAGTTCGTTGTTGGGATTTTGTTACTCCTTTGGATGGTAGCCTTGTCATTATGGAAGGTAGTTCATTGTTGAGATTTTGTTACTCCATTGGATGGTAGCCTTGTCATTATGGAAGGTAGTTCGTTGTTGGGATATTGTTATTTTAATGGATGGTAGCCTTGTCATTACGGAAGGTTGTTCGTTGTTGAGATTTTGTTACTCTAGTGGACGGTAGCCTTGTCATTATGGAAGGTAGTTCATTGTTGAGATTTTGTTAGTTCAATGGATGGTAGCCTTGTCAATATGGAAGGTAGTTTGTTGTTGAGATTTTGTTACCGCAATGGATGGTAGCCTTGTCATTATGAAAGGTAGTTCGTTGTTGAGATTTTGTTACTACATTGGATGGTAGCCTTGTAATTATGGAAGGTAGTTCATTGTTGAGATTTCGTTACTCCATTGGATGGTAGCCTAGTCATTATGGAAGGTAAATTGTTGCTGATATTTTTGCTACTCCAATGGATGGTAGCTATGTACTTATGGAAGGTAGTTCATTGTTGAGATTTTGATACTCCAATGGATGGTAGCGATGTCCTTACGGAAGGTAGTTTGTAGTTGATATTTTGTTACTCCATTCGATGGTAGCCTTGTCATTATGGAAGGTAGTTCGTTTTTGGGATTTTGTTACTCAAATGGATCGTAGCCTTGTCATTATGGAAGGTAGTTCGTTGTTGAGATTTTGATACTCCAATGGATGGTAGCCTTGTCATTATGGAAGGTAGTTCGCTATTGGGATTTTGTTACTCCATTGGATGGTAGCCTTATCATTATGGAAGGTAGTTTGTTGTTTTGATTTTGTTACTACAATGAATGGTAGCCTTGTCATTATGGAATGTAGTTCGTTGTTGAGATTTTTGTTACTCTAATGGATGGTAGCGCTGTTATTACGGAAGGTAGTTCGTTGTTGAGAATTTGTTACTCTAATGGATGGTACCGTTGTCACTATGGAAGGTAGTTCATTGTTCGAATTTTGTTACTCTAATGGATGGTAGCCTTGTCATTATGGAAGGTAGTTCTTTGTTGAGATTCTGTTACTCCAATGGATGGTAGCCTTGTCATTATGGAAGGTAGTTCGTTTTTGATATTTTGTTAATCTGATGGATGGTAGCCTTGTCATTACGGAAGGTAGTTGGTTGTTGAGATTTTGTTACTCTAATGGACGGTAGCCTTGTCATTATGGAAGGTAGTTTGTTGTTGGGATTTTGTTACTCAAATGGATGGTAGCCTTGTCATTATGGAAGGTAATTTGTTGTTGTGATTTTGTTACCACAATGGATGGAAGCCTTGTCATTATGGAAGGTAGTTCGTTGTTGAGATTTTGTTACTCCATTGGATGGTAGCCTTGTCATTATGGAAGGTAAATTGTTGATGAGATTTTGTTACTCCAATGGATGGTAGCGTTATCATTACAGAATGTAGTTCGTTGTTGAGATATTGTTACTCTAATGGGTGGTAGGCTTGTCATTATGGAAGGTAGTTCATTGTTGGGATTTTTTTACTCTAATGGATGGTAGCCTTGTCATTATGGAAGATAGTGCATTGTTGAGATTTTGTATCTCTAATGGATGGTAGCCTTGTCATTACGGAAGGTAGTTTGTTGTTGAGATTTTGTTACTCCATTGAATGGTAGCCTTGTCATTATGGAAGGTAAATCGTTTTTAACATTTTGTTACTCCAATGGATAGTAGCGATGTCCTTAAGGAAGGTAGTTCGTTGTTTAGATTTTGTTACTTCATTGGATGGTAGCCTTGTCATTACATAAGGTAGTTCGTTAGTGGGATTTTGTTAATCTAATGGATGGTAGCCTTGTCATTATGGAAGCTAGTTCGTTGTTGAGATTTTGTTACTCTAATGGATGGTAGCCTTCTCATTATGGAAGGTAGTTCGTTTTTGGGATTTTGTAACTCAAATGGATGGTAGCCTTGTCATTACGGAATCTAGTTCATTGTTGTGAGTTTGTTACTCTAATGGATGATAGCCTTGTCATTATGGAAGGTAGTTCGTTGTTGGGATTTTGTTACTCCTTTGGATGGTAGCCTTGTCATTATGGAAGGTAGTTCATTGTTGAGATTTTGTTACTCCATTGGATGGTAGCCTTGTAATTATGGAAGGTAGTTCGTTGTTGGGATATTGTTATTTTAATGGATGGTAGCCTTGTCATTACGGAAGGTTGTTCGTTGTTGAGATTTTGTTACTCTAGTGGACGGTAGCCTTGTCATTATGGAAGGTAGTTCATTGTTGAGATTTTGTTAGTTCAATGGATGGTAGCCTTGTCAATATGGAAGGTAGTTCGTTGTTGAGATTTTGTTACCGCAATGGACGGTAGCCTTGTCATTATGAAAGGTAGTTCGTTGTTGAGATTTTGTTACTCCATTGGATGGTAGCCTTGTCATTATGGAAGGCAAATTGTTGAAGAGATTTTGTTACTCCAATGGATGGTAGCGTTGTTATTACGAAATGTAGTTCGTTGTTGAGATTTTGTTACTCTAATGGGTGGTAGGCTTGTCATTATGGAAGGTAGTTCATTGTTGGAATTTTTTTACTCTAATGGCTGGTAGCTTTGTCATTATGGAAGGTAGTGCATTGTTGAGATTTTGTTACTCTAATAGATGGTAGCCTTGTCATTACGGAAGGTAGTTTGTTGTTGAGATTTTGTTACTCCATTGGATGGTAGCCTTGTCATTATGGAAGGTAAATCGTTGTTGACATTTTGTTACTCCAATGGATGGTAGCGATGTCCTTAAGGAAGGTAGTTCGTTGTTGAGATTTTGTTACTGCATTGGATGTTAGGCTTGTCATTACGGAAGGTAGTTCATTTGTGGGATTTTGTTACTCTAATGGATGGTAGCCTTTTAATTATGAAAGCTAGTTCGTTGTTAAGATTTTGTTACTCCATTGGATGGTAGCCTTGTCATTATGGAAGGTAAATCGTTGTTGACATTTTGTTACTCCAATGGATAATAGTGATATCCTTAAGGAAGGTAGTTCGTTGTTTAGATTTTGTTACTCCATTGGATGGTAGCCTTGTCATTACATAAGGTAGTTCGTTAGTGGGATTTTGTTAATCTAATGGATGGTAGCCTTGTCATTACGGAAGCTAGTTCGTTGTTGAGATTTTGTTACTCTAATGGATGGTAGCCTTCTCATTATGGAAGGTAGTTCGTTGTTGGGATTTTGTTACTCAAATGGATGGTAGCCTTGTCATTACGGAATCTAGTTCGTTGTTGAGATTTTGTTACTCTAATGGATGGTAGCCTTGTCATTATGGAATGTAGTTCATTGTTGGGATTTTGTTACTCCATTGGATGGTAGCCTTGTCATTATGGAAGGTAAATTGTTGTTGAGATTTTGTTACTCCAATGGATGATAGCGTTGTCATTACGGATGGTAGTTCGTTGTTAAGATTTTGTTACTCTAATGGGTGGTAGCCTTGTCATTATGGAAGGTAGTTCGTTTTTGGGATTTTGTTACTCTAATGGATGGTAGCCTTGTCATTATGGAAGGTAGTTCGTTTTTGAGATTTTGTTACTCTAATGGATGGTAGCCTTGTCATTATGGAAGGTAGTTCGCTGTTGAGAATTTGTTACTCCATTCGATGGTAGACTTGTCATTATGGAAGGTAGTTTGTTGGTGATATTTTGTTACTCCAATGGATGGTAACCTTGTCATTATGGAAGGTAGTTCGTTGTTGAGATTTTGTTACTCCAATGGATGGTAGCCTTATCATTATGGAAGGAAGTTCGTTGTTGATATTTTGTTAATTTACTGGATGGTAGCCATGTAATTATGGAAGGTAGTTCATTGTTGAGATTTTGTTACTCCATTGGATGGTAGCCTTGTCATTATGGAAGGTAGTTCGTTATTGGGATATTGTTATTTTAATGGATGGTAGCCTTGTCATTATGGAAGGTTGTTCGTTGTTAAGATTTTGTCACTCCAATGGATGGTAACCTTGTCATTATGGAAGGTAGTTCACTGTTGAGATTTTGTTAGTTCAATGGATGGTAGCCTTGTCAATATGGAAGGTAGTTCATTGTTGAGATTTTGTTACTCCGATGGATGGTAGCCTTGTCATTATGGAAGGAAGTTTGTTGTTGATATTTTCTTAATTTAATGGATGGTAGCCTTGTAATTATGGAAGGTAGTTAATTGTTGAGATTTTGCTACTCCATTGGATGGTAGCCTTGTCATTATTGAAGGTAAATTGTTGTTGATATTTTTGCTACTCCAATGGATGGTAGCTATGTACTTATGGAAGGTAGTTCATTGTTGAGATTTTATTACTCCAATGGATGGTAGCGATGTCCTTACGGAAGGTAGTTTGTTGTTGATATTTTGTTACTCCATTGGATGGTAGCCTTGTCATTATGGAAGGTAGTTCGTTGTTGGGATTTTGTTACTCAAATGGATGGTAGCCTTGTCATTATGGAAGGTAGTTCGCTGTTGAGATTTTGTACTCCAATGGATGGTAGCCTTGTCATTATTGAAGGTAGTTTGCTATTGAGATTTTGTTAATCGATTGGATGGTAGACTTGTCATTATGGAAGGTAGTTCATTGTTGTGATTTTGTCACTACAATGGATGGTAGCCTTGTCATTATGGAAGGTAGTTCATTGTTGAGATTTTGTTAGTTCAATGTATGGTAGCCATGTCAATATGGAAGGTAGTTCATTGTTGAGAATTTGTTACTCCAATGGATGGTAGCCTTGTCATTATGGAAGGAAGTTCGTTGTTGATATTTTGTTAATTTAATGGATGGTAGCCTTGTAATTATGGAAGGTAGTTCATTGTTGAGATTTTGTTACTCCATTGGATGATAGCCTTGTCATTATGGAAGGTAGTTCATTGTTGGGATATTGTTATTTTAATGGATGGTAGCCTTGTCATTAGGGAAGGTTGTTCATTGTTGAGATTTTCTTACTCAAATTGATGGTAACCTTGTCATTATGGAAGGTAATTCATTATTGAGATTTTGTTAGTTCAATGGATGGTAGCCTTGTCAATATGGAAGGTAGTTCGTTGTTGAGATTTTGTTACTCCGATGGATGGTAGCCTTGTCATTATTGAAGGAAGTTCGTTGTTGATATTTTGTTAATTTAATGGATGGTAGCCTTGTAATTATGGAAGGTAGTTCATTGTTGAGATTTTGTTACTCCATTGGATGATAGCCTTGTCATTATGGAAGGTAGTTCATTGTTGGGATATTGTTATTTTAATGGATGGTAGCCTTGTCATTATGGAAGGTTGTTCATTGTTGAGATTTTGTTACTCAAATGGATGGTAACCTTGTCATTATGGAAGGTAATTCATTATTGAGATTTTGTTAGTTCAATGGATGGTAGCCTTGTCAATATGGAAGGTAGTTCGTTGTTGAGATTTTGTTACTCCGATGGATGGTAGCCTTGTCATTATTGAAGGAAGTTCGTTGTTGATATTTTGTTAATTTAATGGATGGTAGCCTTGTAATTATGGAAGGTAGTTCATTGTTGAGATTTTGTTACTCCATTGGATGGTAGCCTTGTCATTATGGAAGGTAGTTCGTTATTGGGATATTGTTATTTTAATGGATGGTAGCCTTGTCATTATGGAAGGTTGTTCGTTGTTAAGATTTTGTCACTCCAATGGATGGTAACCTTGTCATTATGGAAGGTAATTCATTGTTGAGATTTTGTTAGTTCAACGGATGGTAGCCTTGTCAATATGGAAGGTAGTTCGTTGTTGAGATTTTGTTACTCCGATGGATGGTAGCCTTGTCATTATGGAAGGAAGTTTGTTGTTGATATTTTGTTAATTTAATGGATGGTAGCCTTGTAATTATGGAAGGTAAATTGTTGTTGATATTTTTGCTACTCCAATGGATGGTAGCTATGTACTTATGGAAGGTAGTTCATTGTTGAGATTTTGTTACTCCAATGGATGGTAGCGAAGTCCTTACGGAAGGTAGTTTGTTGTTGATATTTTGCTACTCCATTGGATGGTAGCCTTGTCATTATGGATGGTAGTCTTGTCATTATGGAATGTAGTTCGTTGTTGAGAATTTGTTACTCTAACGGATGGTACCCTTGTCATTATGGAAGGTAGTTGATTGTTGGAATTTTATTATTCTAATGGATGGTAGCCTTGTCATTATGGAAGGTAGTTCTTTGTTGAGATTTTGTTACTCCAATGGATGGTAGCCTTGTCATTATGGAAGGTAGTTAGTTTTTGATATTTTGTTACTCTGATGGATGGTAGCCTTGTCATTACGGAAGGTAGTTCGTTGTTGAGATTTTGTTACTCTAATGCACAGTAGCCTTGTCATTATGGCAGGTAGTTTATTGTTGGGATTTTGTTACTCAAATGGATGGTAGCCTTGTCATTATGGAAGGTAGTTCGTTGTTGAGATTTTGTTATCACAATGGATGGTATCCTTGTCATTATGGAAGGTAGTTCGTTGTTGAGATTTTGTTACTCCATTTGATGGTATCCTTGTCATTATGGAAAGTAAATTGTTGATGAGATTTTGTTACTCCAATGGATGGTAGCGTTGTCATTACGGAATGTAGTTTGTTGTTGAGATTTTGTTACTCTAATGGGTGGTAGGCTTGTCATTATGGAAGGTAGTTCATTGTTGGGATTTTTTTACTCTAATGGATGGAAGCCTTGTCATTATGGAAGGTAGTGCATTGTTGAGATTTTGTTACTCTAATGGATGGTAGCCTTGTCATTACGGAAGGTAGTTTGTTGTTGAGATTTTATTACTCCATTGGATGGTAGCCTTGTCATTATGGAAGGTAAATCGTTATTGACATTTTGTTACTCCAATGGATGGTAGCGATGTCCTTAAGGAAGGTAGTTCGTTGTTGAGATTTTGTTACTCCATTGGATGTTAGGCTTGTCATTATGGAAGGTAGTTCATTTGTGGGATTTTGTTACTCTAATGGATGGTAGCCTTGTAATTACGAAAGCTAGTTCGTTGTTAAGATTTTGTTACTCCATTGGATGGTAGCCTTGTCATTACATAAGGTAGTTCGTTAGTGGGATTTTGTTAATCTAATGGATGGTAGCCTTGTCATTACAGAAGCTAGTTTGTTTTTGAGATTTTGTTACTCTAATGGATGGTAGCCTTCTCATTATGGAAGGTAATTTGTTGTTGGGATTTTGTTACTCAAATGGATGGTAGCCTTGTCATTACAGAATCTAGTTCGTTGTTGAGATTTTGTTACTCTAATGGATTATAGCCTTGTCATTATGGAAGGTAGTTCGTTGTTGGGATTTTGTTACTCCATTGGATGGTAGCCTTGTCATTATGGAAGGTAAATTGTTGTTGAGATTTTGTTAATCCAATGGATGGTAGCGTTGTCATTATGGAAGGTAGTTCGTTGTTAAGATTTTGTTACTCTAATGGGTGGTGGCCTTGTCATTATGGAAGGTAGTTCATTTTTGGGATTATGTTAGTCTAATGGATGGTAGCCTTGTCATTATGGAAGGTAGTTTGTTTTTGAGATTTTGGTACTCTAATGGATGGTAGCATTGTCATTATGGAAGGTAGTTCGCTGTTGAGAATTTGTTACTCCATTGGATGGTAGACTTGTCATTATGGAAGGTAGTTCATTGTTGGGATTTTTTTACTCTAATGGATGGAAGCCTTGTCATTATGGAAGGTAGTGCATTGTTGAGATTTTGTTACTCTAATGGATGGTAGCCTTGTCATTACGGAAGGTAGTTTGTTGTTGAGATTTTGTTACTCCATTGGATGGTAGCCTTGTCATTATGGAAGGTAAATCGTTATTGACATTTTGTTACTCCAATGGATGGTAGCGATGTCCTTAAGGAAGGTAGTTCGTTGTTGAGATTTTGTTACTCCATTGGATGTTAGGCTTGTCATTACGGAAGGTAGTTCATTTGTGGGATTTTGTTACTCTAATGGATGGTAGACTTGTAATTACGAAAGCTAGTTCGTTGTTAAGATTTTGTTACTCCATTGGATGGTAGCCTTGTCATTACATAAGGTAGTTCGTTAGTGGGATTTTGTTAATCTAATGGATGGTAGCCTTGTCATTACAGAAGCTAGTTCATTGTTGAGATTTTGTAACTCTAATGGATGGTAGCCTTCTCATTATGGAAGGTAATTTGTTGTTGGGATTTTGTTACTCAAATGGATGGTAGCCTTGTCATTACAGAATCTAGTTCGTTGTTGAGATTTTGTTACTCTAATGGATTATAGCCTTGTCATTATGGATGGTAGTTCGTTGTTGGGATTTTGTTACTCCATTGGATGGTAGCCTTGTCATTATGGAAGGTAAATTGTTGTTGAGATTTTGTTACTCCAATGGATGGTAGCGTTGTCATTACGGAAGGTAGTTCGTTGTTAAGATTTTGTTACTCTAATGGGTGGTGGACTTGTCATTATGGAAGGTAGTTCATTTTTGGGATTATGTTAGTCTAATGGATGGTAGCCTTGTCATTATGGAAGGTAGTTTGTTTCTGAGATTTTGTTACTCTAATGGATGGTAGCATTGTCATTATGGAAGGTAGTTCGCTGTTGAGAATTTGTTACTCCATTGGATGGTAGACTTGTAATTATAGAAGGTAGTTCGTTGTTGGGATTTTGTTACTCAAATGGATGGTAGCTTTGTCATTACGGAATCTAGTTCGTTGTTGAGATTTTGTTACTCTAATGGATGATAGCCTTGTCATTATGGAAGGTAGTTCGTTGGTCGGATTTTGTTACTCCATTGGATGGTAGCCTTGTCATTATGAAAGGTAAATTGTTGTTGAGATTTTGTTACTCCAATGGATGGTAGCGTTGTCATTACAGAAGGTAGTTCGTTGTTAAGATTTTGTTATTCTAATGGGTGGTAGCCTTGTCATTATGGAAGGTAGTTCGTTTTTGGGATTATGTTAGTCTAATGGATGGTAGCCTTGTCATTATGTAAGGTAGTTCGTTGTTGAGATTTTGTTACTCCAATGGATGGTAGCCTTGTCATTATGGAAGGTAGTTCGCTATTGAGATTTTGTTAATCCATTGGATGGTAGACTTGTCATTATGGAAGGTAGTTCATTGTTGTGATTTTGTTACTACAATGGATGGTAGCCTTGTCATTATGGAAGGTAGTTCATTGTTGAGATTTTGTTAGTTCAATGTATGGTAGCCATGTTAATATGGAAGGTAGTTGATTGTTGAGAATTTGTTACTCCAATGGATGGTAGCCTTGTCATTATGGAAGGAAGTTCGTTGTTGATATTTTGTTAATTTAATGGATGGTAGCCTTGTAATTATGGAAGGTAGTTCATTGTTGAGATTTTGTTACTCCATTGGATGGTAGCCTTGTCATTATGGAAGGTAGTTCGTTGTTGGGATTTTGTTATTTTATTGGATGGTAGCCTTGTTATTATGGAAGGTTGTTCGTTTTTGAGATTTTGTTACTCCAATGGACGGTAACCTTGTCATTATGGAAGGTAGTTCATTGTTGAGATTTTGTTAGTTCAATGGATGGTAGCCTTGTCAATATGGAAGGTAGTTCGTTGTTGAGATTTTGTTACTCCGATGGATGGTAGCTTTGTCATTATGGAAGGAAGTTCGTTTTTGATATTTTGTTAATTTAATGGATGGTAGCCTAGTAATTATGGAAGGTAGTTCATTGTTGAGATTTTGTTACTCCGTTGGATGATAGCCTTGTCATTATGGAAGGTAGTTCGTTGTTGGGATATTGTTATTTTAATGGATGGTAACCTTGTCATTATGGAAGGTTGTTCATTGTTGAGATTTTGTTACTCAAATGGATGGTAACCTTGTCATTATGGAAGGTAGTTCATTGTTGAGATTTTGTTAGTTCAATGTATGGTAGCCTTTCAATATGGAAGGTAGTTCGTTGTTGAGATTTTGTTACTTCGATGGATGGTAGCCTTGTCATTATGGAAGGAAGTTTGTTGTTGATATTTTGTTAATTTAATGGATTGTAGCCTTGTAATTATGGAAGGTAGTTCATTGTTGAGATTTTGTTACTCCAATGGATAGTAGCGATGTCCTTACGAAAGGTAGTTTGTTGTTGATATTTTGTTACTCCATTAGATGGTAGCCTTGTCATTACGGAAGGTAGTTCGTTGTTTGGATTTTGTTACTCAAATGGATGGTAGTCTTGTCATTATGGAAGGTAGTTTGTTGTTGAGATTTCGTTACTCCAATGGATGGTAGCCTTGTCATTATGGAAGGTAGTTCGCTATTAGGATTTTGTTACACCATTGGATGGTAGCCTTGTCATTATGGAAGGTAGTTTGTTGTTGTGATTTTGTTCCTACAATGAATGGTAGCCTTGTCATTACGGAATGTAGTTCGTTGTTGAGATTTTTGTTACTCTAATGGATTGTAGCGCTGTTATTACGGAAGGTAGTCCGTTATTGAGAATTTGTTACTCTAACGGATGGTACCCTTGTCATTATGGAAGGTAGTTCATTGTTGGAATTTTATTATTCTAATGGATGGTAGCCTTGTCATTATGGAAGGTAGTTCTTTGTTGAGATTTTGTTACTCCAATGGATGGTAGCCTTGTCATTATGGAAGGTAGTTAGTTTTTGATATTTTGTTACTCTGATGGATGGTAGCCTTGTCATTACGGAAGGTAGTTCGTTGTTGAGATTTTGTTACTCTAATGCACAGTAGCCTTGTCATTATGGCAGGTAGTTTATTGTTGGGATTTTGTTACTCAAATGGATGGTAGCCTTGTCATTATGGAAGGTAGTTCATTGTTGTGATTTTGTTACTACAATGGATGGTAGCCTTGTCATTATGGAAGGTAGTTCATTGTTGAGATTTTGTTAGTTCAATGTATGGTAGCCATGTTAATATGGAAGGTAGTTCATTGTTGAGAATTTGTTACTCCAATGGATGGTAGCCTTGTCATTATGGAAGGAAGTTCGTTGTTGATATTTTGTTAATTTAATGGATGGTAGCCTTGTAATTATGGAAGGTAGTTCATTGTTGAGATTTTGTTACTCCATTGGATGGTAGCCTTGTCATTATGGAAGGTAGTTCGTTGTTGGGATTTTGTTATTTTATTGGATGGTAGCCTTGTCATTATGGAAGGTTGTTCGTTTTTGAGATTTTGTTACTCCAATGGACGGTAACATTGTCATTATGGAAGGTAGTTCATTGTTGAGATTTTGTTAGTTCAATGGATGGTAGCCTTGTCAATATGGAAGGTAGTTCGTTGTTGAGATTTTGTTACTCCGATGGATGGTAGCTTTGTCATTATGGAAGGAAGTTCGTTTTTGATATTTTGTTAATTTAATGGATGGTAGCCTAGTAATTATGGAAGGTAGTTCATTGTTGAGATTTTGTTACTCCGTTGGATGATAGCCTTGTCATTATGGAAGGTAGTTCGTTGTTGGGATATTGTTATTTTAATGGATGGTAACCTTGTCATTATGGAAGGTTGTTCATTGTTGAGATTTTGTTACTCAAATGGATGGTAACCTTGTCATTATGGAAGGTAGTTCATTGTTGAGATTTTGTTAGTTCAATGTATGGTAGCCTTTCAATATGGAAGGTAGTTCGTTGTTGAGATTTTGTTACTTCGATGGATGGTAGCCTTGTCATTATGGAAGGAAGTTTGTTGTTGATATTTTGTTAATTTAATGGATTGTAGCCTTGTAATTATGGAAGGTAGTTCATTGTTGAGATTTTGTTACTCCAATGGATAGTAGCGATGTCCTTACGAAAGGTAGTTTGTTGTTGATATTTTGTTACTCCATTAGATGGTAGCCTTGTCATTACGGAAGGTAGTTCGTTGTTTGGATTTTGTTACTCAAATGGATGGTAGTCTTGTCATTATGGAAGGTAGTTTGTTGTTGAGATTTCGTTACTCCAATGGATGGTAGCCTTGTCATTATGGAAGGTAGTTCGCTATTAGGATTTTGTTACACCATTGGATGGTAGCCTTGTCATTATGGAAGGTAGTTTGTTGTTGTGATTTTGTTCCTACAATGAATGGTAGCCTTGTCATTACGGAATGTAGTTCGTTGTTGAGATTTTTGTTACTCTAATGGATTGTAGCGCTGTTATTACGGAAGGTAGTCCGTTATTGAGAATTTGTTACTCTAACGGATGGTACCCTTGTCATTATGGAAGGTAGTTCATTGTTGGAATTTTATTATTCTAATGGATGGTAGCCTTGTCATTATGGAAGGTAGTTCTTTGTTGAGATTTTGTTACTCCAATGGATGGTAGCCTTGTCATTATGGAAGGTAGTTAGTTTTTGATATTTTGTTACTCTGATGGATGGTAGCCTTGTCATTACGGAAGGTAGTTCGTTGTTGAGATTTTGTTACTCTAATGCACAGTAGCCTTGTCATTATGGCAGGTAGTTTATTGTTGGGATTTTGTTACTCAAATGGATGGTAGCCTTGTCATTATGGAAGGTAGTTCATTGTTGTGATTTTGTTACTACAATGGATGGTAGCCTTGTCATTATGGAAGGTAGTTCATTGTTGAGATTTTGTTAGTTCAATGTATGGTAGCCATGTTAATATGGAAGGTAGTTCATTGTTGAGAATTTGTTACTCCAATGGATGGTAGCCTTGTCATTATGGAAGGAAGTTCGTTGTTGATATTTTGTTAATTTAATGGATGGTAGCCTTGTAATTATGGAAGGTAGTTCATTGTTGAGATTTTGTTACTCCATTGGATGGTAGCCTTGTCATTATGGAAGGTAGTTCGTTGTTGGGATTTTGTTATTTTATTGGATGGTAGCCTTGTCATTATGGAAGGTTATTCGTTTTTGAGATTTTGTTACTCCAATGGACGGTAACCTTGTCATTATGGAAGGTAGTTCATTGTTGAGATTTTGTTAGTTCAATGGATGGTAGCCTTGTCAATATGGAAGGTAGTTCGTTGTTGAGATTTTGTTACTCCGATGGATGGTAGCTTTGTCATTATGGAAGGAAGTTCGTTTTTGATATTTTGTTAATTTAATGGATGGTAGCCTAGTAATTATGGAAGGTAGTTCATTGTTGAGATTTTGTTACTCCGTTGGATGATAGCCTTGTCATTATGGAAGGTAGTTCGTTGTTGGGATATTGTTATTTTAATGGATGGTAACCTTGTCATTATGGAAGGTTGTTCATTGTTGAGATTTTGTTACTCAAATGGATGGTAACCTTGTCATTATGGAAGGTAGTTCATTGTTGAGATTTTGTTAGTTCAATGTATGGTAGCCTTTCAATATGGAAGGTAGTTCGTTGTTGAGATTTTGTTACTTCGATGGATGGTAGCCTTGTCATTATGGAAGGAAGTTTGTTGTTGATATTTTGTTAATTTAATGGATTGTAGCCTTGTAATTATGGAAGGTAGTTCATTGTTGAGATTTTGTTACTCCAATGGATAGTAGCGATGTCCTTACGAAAGGTAGTTTGTTGTTGATATTTTGTTACTCCATTAGATGGTAGCCTTGTCATTACGGAAGGTAGTTCGTTGTTTGGATTTTGTTACTCAAATGGATGGTAGTCTTGTCATTATGGAAGGTAGTTTGTTGTTGAGATTTCGTTACTCCAATGGATGGTAGCCTTGTCATTATGGAAGGTAGTTCGCTATTAGGATTTTGTTACACCATTGGATGGTAGCCTTGTCATTATGGAAGGTAGTTTGTTGTTGTGATTTTGTTCCTACAATGAATGGTAGCCTTGTCATTACGGAATGTAGTTCGTTGTTGAGATTTTTGTTACTCTAATGGATTGTAGCGCTGTTATTACGGAAGGTAGTCCGTTATTGAGAATTTGTTACTCTAACGGATGGTACCCTTGTCATTATGGAAGGTAGTTCATTGTTGGAATTTTATTATTCTAATGGATGGTAGCCTTGTCATTATGGAAGGTAGTTCTTTGTTGAGATTTTGTTACTCCAATGGATGGTAGCCTTGTCATTATGGAAGGTAGTTAGTTTTTGATATTTTGTTACTCTGATGGATGGTAGCCTTTTTATTACGGAAGGTAGTTCGTTGTTGAGATTTTGTTACTCTAATGCACAGTAGCCTTGTCATTATGGCAGGTAGTTTATTGTTGGGATTTTGTTACTCAAATGGATGGTAGCCTTGTCATTATGGAAGGTAGTTCGTTGTTGAGATTTTGTTATCACAATGGATGGTAGCCTTGTCATTATGGAAGGTAGTTCGTTGTTGAGATTTTGTTACTCCATTGGATGGTATCCTTGTCATTATGGAAAGTAAATTGTTGATGAGATTTTGTTACTCCAATGGATGGTAGCGTTGTCATTACGGAATGTAGTTTGTTGTTGAGATTTTGTTACTCTAATGGGTGGTAGGCTTGTCATTATGGAAGGTAGTTCATTGTTGGGATTTTTTTACTCTAATGGATGGAAGCCTTGTCATTATGGAAGGTAGTGCATTGTTGAGATTTTGTTACTCTAATGGATGGTAGCCTTGTCATTACGGAAGGTAGTTTGTTGTTGAAATTTTATTACTCCATTGGATGGTAGCCTTGTCATTTTGGAAGGTAAATCGTTATTGACATTTTGTTACTCCAATGGATGGTAGCGATGTCCTTAAGGAAGGTAGTTCGTTGTTGAGATTTTGTTACTCCATTGGATGTTAGGCTTGTCATTACGGAAGGTAGTTCATTTGTGGGATTTTGTTACTCTAATGGATGGTAGCCTTGTAATTACGAAAGCTAGTTCGTTGTTAAGATTTTGTTACTCCATTGGATGGTAGCCTTGTCATTACATAAGGTAGTTCGTTAGTGGGATTTTGTTAATCTAATGGATGGTAGCCTTGTCATTACAGAAGCTAGTTCGTTGTTGAGATTTTGTTACTCTAATGGATGGTAGCCTTCTCATTATGGAAGGTAATTTGTTGTTGGGATTTTGTTACTCAAATGGATGGTAGCCTTGTCATTACAGAATCTAGTTCGTTGTTGAGATTTTGTTACTCTAATGGATTATAGCCTTGTCATTATGGAAGGTAGTTCGTTGTTGGGATTTTGTTACTCCATTGGATGGTAGCCTTGTCATTATGGAAGGTAAATTGTTGTTGAGATTTTGTTACTCCAATGGATGGTAGCATTGTCATTACGGAAGGTAGTTCGTTGTTAAGATTTTGTTACTCTAATGGGTGGTGGCCTTGTCATTATGGAAGGTAGTTCATTTTTGGGATTATGTTAGTCTAATGGATGGTAGCCTTGTCATTATGGAAGGTAGTTTGTTTTTGAGATTTTGTTACTCTAATGGATGGTAGCCTTGTCATTATGGAAGGTAAATCGTTATTGACATTTTGTTACTCCAATGGATGGTAGCGATGTCCTTAAGGAAGGTAGTTCGTTGTTAAGATTTTGTTACTCTAATGGGTGGTAGCCTTGTCATTATGGAAGGTAGTTCGTTTTTGGGATTATGTTAGTCTAATGGATGGTAGCCTTGTCATTATGGAAGGTAGTTCGTTGTTGAGATTTTTTTACTCCAATGGATGGTAGCCTTGTCATTATGGAAGGTAGTTCGCTATTGAGATTTTGTTAATCCATTGGATGGTAGACTTGTCATTATGGAAGGTAGTTCATTGTTGTGATTTTGTTACTACAATGGATGGTAGCCTTGTCATTATGGAAGGTAGTTCATTGTTGAGATTTTGTTAGTTCAATGTATGGTAGCCATGTTAATATGGAAGGTAGTTCATTGTTGAGAATTTGTTACTCCAATGGATGGTAGCCTTGTCATTATGGAAGGAAGTTCGTTGTTGATATTTTGTTAATTTAATGGATGGTAGCCTTGTAATTATGGAAGGTAGTTCATTGTTGAGATTTTGTTACTCCATTGGATGGTAGCCTTGTCATTATGGAAGGTAGTTCGTTGTTGGGATTTTGTTATTTTATTGGATGGTAGCCTTGTCATTATGGAAGGTTGTTCGTTTTTGAGATTTTGTTACTCCAATGGACGGTAACCTTGTCATTATGGAAGGTAGTTCATTGTTGAGATTTTGTTAGTTCAATGGATGGTAGCCTTGTCAATATGGAAGGTAGTTCGTTGTTGAGATTTTGTTACTCCGATGGATGGTAGCTTTGTCATTATGGAAGGAAGTTTGTTGTTGATATTTTGTTAATTTAATGGATGGTAGCCTAGTAATTATGGAAGGTAGTTCATTGTTGAGATTTTGTTACTCCGTTGGATGATAGCCTTGTCATTATGGAAGGTAGTGCGTTGTTGGGATATTGTTATTTTAATGGATGGTAGCCTTGTCATTATGGAAGGTTGTTCATTGTTGAGATTTTGTTACTCAAATGGATGGTAACATTGTCATTATGGAAGGTAGTTCATTGTTGAGATTTTGTTAGTTCAATGGATGGTAGCCTTTCAATATGGAAGGTAGTTCGTTGTTGAGATTTTGTTACTTCGATGGATGGTAGCCTTGTCATTATGGAAGGAAGTTTGTTGTTGATATTTTGTTAATTTAATGGATTGTAGCCTTGTAATTATGGAAGGTAGTTCATTGTTGATATTTTGTTACTCCAATGGATAGTAGCGATGTCCTTACGAAAGGTAGTTTGTTGTTGATATTTTGTTACTCCATTAGATGGTAGCCTTGTCATTACGGAAGGTAGTACATTGTTTGGATTTTGTTACTCAAATGGATGGTAGTCTTGTCATTATGGAAGGTAGTTCGTTGTTGAGATTTCGTTACTCCAATGGATGGTAGCCTTGTCATTATGGAAGGTAGTTCGCTATTAGGATTTTGTTACACCATTGGATGGTAGCCTTGTCATTATGGAAGGTAGTTTGTTGTTGTGATTTTGTTCCTACAATGAATGGTAGCCTTGTCATTACGGAATGTAGTTCGTTGTTGAGATTTTTGTTACTCTAATGGATTGTAGCGCTGTTATTACGGAAGGTAGTCCGTTGTTGAGAATTTGTTACTCTAACGGATGGTACCCTTGTCATTATGGAAGGTAGTTCATTGTTGGAATTTTATTATTCTAATGGATGGTAGCCTTGTCATTATGGAAGGTAGTTATTTGTTGAGATTTTGTTACTCCAATGGATGGTAGCCTTGTCATTATGGAAGGTAGTTAGTTTTTGATATTTTGTTACTCTGATGGATGGTAGCCTTGTCATTACGGAAGGTAGTTCGTTGTTGAAATTTTGTTACTCTAATGCACAATAGCCTTGTCATTATGGCAGGTAGTTTATTGTTGGGATTTTGTTACTCAAATGGATGGTAGCCTTGTCATTATGGAAGGTAGTTCGTTGTTGAGATTTTGTTATCACAATGGATGGTAGCCTTGTCATTATGGAAGGTAGTTCGTTGTTGAGATTTTGTTACTCCATTGGATGGTATCCTTGTCATTATGGAAAGTAAATTGTTGATGAGATTTTGTTACTCCAATGGATGGTAGCGTTGTCATTACGGAATGTAGTTTGTTGTTGAGATTTTGTTACTCTAATGGGTGGTAGGCTTGTCATTATGGTAGGTAGTTCATTGTTGGGATTTTTTTACTCTAATGGATGGAAGCCTTGTCATTATGGAAGGTAGTGCATTGTTGAGATTTTGTTACTCTAATGGATGGTAGCCTTGTCATTACGGAAGGTAGTTTGTTGTTGAGATTTTGTTACTCCATTGATGGTAGCCTTGTCATTATGGAAGGTAAATCGTTATTGACATTTTGTTACTCCAATGGATGGTAGCGATGTCCTTAAGGAAGGTATTTCGTTGTTGAGATTTTGTTACTCCATTGGATGCACTACGCCAAATAAGCTATTTAATAGCGCTTTTTTTTGTTTTTGATAGCGCTTAAAAGTGCTATTAACCGCGCCACTATTGTAAATATTTCTTATTTAATAGCACTTTAAAAGCGCTATTAAAGTACCAATTTATAATAGCGTTTTAATTAAAGTGCTATCAAAGTCAGTATTTTGCATGTTTTTTTATAGCACTCTAAACAAAAAGCGCTAATATATAACATATGTTTGATAGCGCTTTCAAATAAAGTGCTAATAAATGGTACATATTTGGTACAATATTTTTAATAAGTACAGTACAATATTTTTTCTTACACAATCATTTTTTTTGGTGTAAATATAAAATAACTATATTCAATTCAACACAAATAACGCTTTAACTTACTCATTGCATATATATTATGATCCATCAAATACCAAATAACATTTTAAATTACCAAATCCTATTGTTTCCAAATATCATAACATATAGAATATTAAGAGGGCGTTTGCATAGCCAAATTTGTAGATGCCCATCTATGAGTACTTCAATCCAAATCCAAAAACATACAATCAAATTCTCTAAACAAAACACCAAAAAAATAAGAAAAGAAGCATTCCATAGCTGTAAACATCTGCTTTTACGGTCATCGGTCGATTACTAACCCATTCTGGTGCCAAATAGCCTCTAGTGCCTCTTACCATTGTTACCACATGAGAATGTTCCCTTGCCATCAATTTAGCAAGTCCAAAATCAGATACCTTGGGACAAAAGTTTTCATCTAATAATATATTTTCTGGCTTGATGTCACAATGTATTATCTTGTTTCTACACTGCTCATGAAAGTATGCAATCCCTTGTGCAGTATTTTTGGCTATATCAAAACGAGTTTGCCAATCGAGCAATCTATCTGGTCCTCGAATCGAAGGGAAGATCCACTGATCCAATGAACCATTCTTCATGAACTCATAAACTAAAAGCCTGCAAAACAAACATTGCTTAAGCCAACTAAAGCGATGAAATTTGAATTCTTACGATGAAATTGTAAATAAAATAGTACACACCTCTGAGGTCCCTCAGAATAAAAACCACATAAACGAACCAAATTCATATGATGCATTGAGCCAATCGTGTTTACTTCGGTGATAAATTCTTTCTCTCCATGAGGCAAAATCTTATCAAGTTTCTTCACCGCGACTAAGGTACCATCTCCTAAGCTTCCTTTATACACACTTCCAAATCCACCTACAAAATATAAACAGTTAGCAACAAATTATATTAAAATCAAAGTGCGGTAAGATTCAATTCATTATAGGACACACATACCTGTTCCTAGAAGCTGCGAAAAGTTACTTGTCCTGATCTGCAAAGCGCGGTAAGTAAAATTCACTGGAGCACCTGATAAGACCAATGAACATTCCATCTCTCTTTTCAAAGTTCTTTTTCTATGAACACTGTAATACAGTAACATAGTGAGTAAAATAATGAGAACTATCATGCCTAGAACAATTGGAATAATCACAGCCTTTTCCTTAGCACTCCCCCATTCCATCAGAAGAACTGTTATTAGACCTTCCCTCTTGTCCTTCTGGTGTCCATGAACTATTTGCTCGAACCTTCACAAACAAAGTAGAGCTCGTATCTTCAAAACCGCCGAAACTTAAACTCCTCAACACCCAACAAAAAGGTCTTTCTTCATTTAGTCCATAAACAGAAGCAACACAATCACAATCGGACAAACATGCATCGCCGCATTTTGATACAGAAGAAACATCACTCTCACTATAATTAGCTATTATTGAAGATTCAGAAAAATAATAATTAGTTTGTTGCACTGTCGAAATTCTAAAACTCGATGTCTTGTTTTCGTTTTTTCCATTAGTACATTTTCCAACCAGAGATGAATTCTCATAACATTGTCCATCTCTTCCTAGTTTAGAAGTTCCTGGTAAACAAGTGCAAGAAGCATTAGTCTTAGTTTTATCCAATTTACATACTCCATTACCACAAATTCCACCAATATCACATGGATTTGAAACTGCAGCCCACTGTGACACCCATTGTTTCAATCCATTTACGTCTTCCCATCGGTATAACCTCAGATTTACATTCTCTTCGAGTGTCAGTCTCCTAAGAACGGTTAACGGTGTAGATTGATGAATTGCAGAAGCTAAACCTGCATCATCATTATCATTCTTATAAACATAAACTGCACCATCAGATGAATTTCCATATACAATTCCAAAGCTTCCGGCTTGATCTAAAATCGCGATAACTTCTCCGGTTACATTGGAAATATCAGGACCTTGCCAATAAGAATAGTTTGCATATGATTCATTTTCATCAAAAGTTTGGTAACTTTCTGGAAGATTGTAAGTTAGTGCAAGACTTAAAGAAGTTGGTTGCTGAAGCATTTTGAGAGCATAGTAGCCACCATGAGATGAGGATTTTGATGATGTTAATTCTGAAGAAACTGTTAGAGGCTGGTTTGGGAGAAGTGTGTTTGAAGGTTGAGAAAAACTCTGCCATATAGGGAGGTTGTTTGTGCTGTGAAGGATGAAGTTACCAGATTCTGACATGGTTGCTGATTCTACATTAGCATTTGATGTGTTTGAGGCCCATATGGTGACTTTTTTGTCGACGAGGACGAGGTTTCCTGTTGTGTCAAGCTCCAAAATTGCTTCTTGAGATGTAGGTGAGTTTCTGTTTGGATTGAAAAAGAAAATTAATCAGTTCATTGAGAGAGTATGATAGTGCAACAACGAAACATGGACACGATACAGGTATCAGATACGTCAGTTATTGAAAAATCTAGGATAAGATACGAAAGTAGTGATATTAGTTAATAGCAGATGTACCTATTGGGTGACCAAACGAAAGTTCGATCTCCTGGAAGGCTAGCAAACCAAATGCCTAACGTGAATAATCGATTATCAGTGTCTGATGGAGTGAAGCCGATAGTGAATGTTCCGTTATCAGGTAGTCCCGAAAAACGATCGAAGTTCATAATCATACTAACAGAGCAAATTGGAAAAAAAGTTGAAAACTAACTTGTCTCAGAATAATCACCGGCAGCCACCGTGATCAAACACCGACAATAAATCCATCACCAACGACTCTAACTATTTGTAATTTCTTCATTACATTGACTCTAACTGTGGATGACTGAAAGCAGATTGAAACTCTTGCACTATTTAGATACAAAACCATTCAAATATTGAATCACATGCAGACTACTTCTCCAAAATCCTTTATTGTGAGCATGCTTTGGTTCAAAATTGGGTGCAGAAGTCAAGTAGTTTATGATAATTAGCCATACATATAAGATGTAACTTTTTTTCCTATGATAAATATACTTATATGCAGTCTATCAATATAAGTAATGCACGTACATCAGAATTGGAAACAGTATATGTTAACTCGTCATACTTCCTCTAAATCCTGTAAGATACCCTTTATCAAAATTGATGAGGCGAGTTTGAAATTCTGCCCACTCACTCTTGCATCTCATTATGACCCCGTTTACATGATGAAAACCACAAACTCCTTGTTACTATATCGTACAAATTTCACATACAGTACATCAGAGAATTGTGACAGTAATATCGTTTTCGTGTCAAATAAACATACCACATCATATTTGTCTTTTCCATGATCATATTCTCCCTGAAATTTGTAAATATAGATCTAAGAATTACTTTTAATAAAAAATTTGCAGGTTGAAAGCACAATCAGTTTAGTTTATTATATCAGAAAATGTGTAGCAGTAAATATCTATGTAAGTTAGTGATAATGACTAACTCGTTCACCAAGAGTAGGAATTGTTTGATGAACAATCCATTGTTCATCAACCACACCAATTTTTTCATGTGCTGGCTGCCAAAAAAATAAACAAAAAGTAAGGCATTGAAGGGACCAGAAACATATGAAATAGAACCATGAATTATGAAACGACGTTAAATCAATAACACTTAAATAACACCGACATAGAAAAATCGAAAAACATGCTTGCTATATGTTTAATAGTTACTGTTATTGATGTTCCACATCCTTCAATAAGTTTGTTAAGAGAACCCAAAGCTGCAAAATTTTTGCTCAGTTTAGAATATATTATGAATAAATCAAATCTTAGAAGCATAAACAAAGCTGCAACCTCATTGTAGCATTGTAAATCCATGAAATCTGAGGAACCACTAAGCTGCAAACCAGTAAATTTGCAATTTCATCAGTATAATTACAAATTTAACAGCCTTGGATATATTATATTTAGAACATTTAGACAAAAGCATGTAAAAGCATGTTGCAACTCAAATATTACAAACTAAACAGAGCTCTAACATCAACTAAACACCACCAGCATCAAACCTGAAAGCGCACCAGGCCAAGACAGGTATGAAGTATAATCATGAAAAGATACACTAAAAATAATAGAACAACGATGTACTGAATAAACTAAAACAGATCAACAATGCAATAACAAAGGGCAAAAGTTTGCTTCATGAGAATAGCCACTACAATAAGGTTGAAACATAATTTTTTCAGGTATTTCTTAAAATCATTTCTTTTGCAGTCACACCACACCAGGAATCAAGTTCTCCTATTTTGTCTTCTTCAAAATATATTTTGTTTCCCTGTTTCAAATATTGAAGAAATAAAAACTGTGAAACACCGACAACATTGTAAAAACAGTGAAACACCGACAACATTTAAATTCATAGTTAGACAATAGTACATGATCAAAACCTAAATTAAAGTAAAATATTTCAGATACCTATGTTATTCTCCAGTCCATGTTGTTCTTTTCTTCTTGTCGTCACCATCGCCATGTTTAAGATTCTCATTACAGCTACTCAAAATCACGAATATCCGTCAACACAAAGACATCATAACACTCACAAACAACACAGAGAATCAACGGATAGCAGAAACTGAAAAAATAAATATTACCGGATACAAATGAAGAGAGGGATGACGACGACGTAGGTGAGATGACAAAGGGTTGAGTTCGACGGAGAATGAGATTTGGTTGTTCTTTCTTTTCGGTGTTTCCTCCTTCTGTTTGAGTGTCGTTTGAGAAGTGAATCTGAATCTGAATCGATGGTGAATCCGATGGCTGAAGAATGGATCCGGGTGAAAACCGAAGGAAGGGATGACGGTGGTAAATCAATGACTAACGGCGGTGAATCAATGAAAACCGAAGGAAGCAGAGGAAGATTTGACGGCGGTGAATCAGTTGGGAGAATCAATGGCTAAGAAGGAAGCAGAGGAAGATAATGTTTTTGGGAGAATCAATGGTAGTGTTTTTGTTTTTGGATTTGTGAGTGGATGAGAATATTTGACTCGTCGGAAGTGTAGCCATAAGCACGGAGGAGATGATCCATTGATACTTAGAGGTAAGGTAATTTCTTTCTGCTTCAAAACTATGCTTTTCCTCTGACATTTGATCCTTGAAAGATTGTAAAGCATGGACCAATATTAACAGACACTTCTCCTGATACTGTTTCTCCAAAGAGATTTCTTCCAAAGCATTATACAACACACTTTCAATCTCATCCTCATCAATCTATTTCATTTCATCGGAAAAACAAAAATAATCAAGTACAGTAACAAGTACAAATCCATAACCAAAACAATGAAAAGTTAGGTTCACAAATTCTCACATTGATATCACCATGCTTGTCCAAATCAAAAAAATCAGCATACGGAACAAAGTGCCGCCAAAACCTGGACGCCCCATTTCGCTCAAAAGTTTCCTGAAACCAAAGGGATCTATCTATACTCAATAAAAATTGGAACTTTGTAATTCTAGTAATGAAATATTTTTGTTGGGCACCTCTAATACTCTGAGAAAGTGGTCGCGAACTAGTGATTCGAGGCCGTGTTTGCATAGGGTGTGAACATGGGAAACAAATTGAGCACCATATGAGAGGTCGCCGGCACCGCCGAGAAGAGATTGTGTGGCGTTGCAGAAGGCGTCGTAGCTGTCGAGGATTTCGTGTAGTTCGTCTTGGGTGAGAGTGTCGAGAATACCTAGGTTGAACAGAGATGAATGTGAATCGTCCATTGCCATTATCACGAGTGAGTGAAGTTGGTGATCGTTGGTGATGCCACGGTGCTACTCCTTCGCAATGGGTTTGGGTTTAGATATTGGGGTTTTGGTGCGGGGGAAAATGTGTTTTGTTTTTTTTTTTATCAATTAATTAATTAATTCATTATTATATATAACATAGCGCTTTTTAATAAATGCTATTATATAGGTAGTCAAATAATAGCGTTTTATACAAAATGTTATCTTAAAGAAGTTTAATAATAGCGTTCTGGTACAAAGTGCTATCAAAATTACATAGTCTGTATTATATAATAGCGCCCGATTAAAAAGTGCTATTATAAATGTGTTTTTTCCATTTTAATAGCATTTTTTTTAAAAGTGCTATTAAATTAGGTGATACAAAAAATCATTTTTGGCGTAGTGATGTTAGGCTTGTCATTACGGAAGGTAGTTCATTTGTGGGATTTTGTTACTCTAATGGATGGTAGCCTTGTAATTACGAAAGCTAGTTCGTTGTTAAGATTTTGTTACTCCATTGGATGGTAGCCTTGTCATTACATAAGGTAGTTCGTTAGTGGGATTTTGTTAATCTAATGGATGGTAGCCTTGTCATTACAAAAGCTAGTTCGTTGTTGAGATTTTGTTACTCTAATGGATGGTAGCCTTCTCATTATGGAAGGTAATTTGTTGTTGGGATTTTGTTACTCAAATGGATGGTAGCCTTGTCATTACAGAATCTAGTTCGTTGTTGAGATTTTGTTACTCTAATGGATTATAGCCTTGTCATTATGGAAGGTAGTTCGTTGTTGGGATTTTGTTACTCCATTGGATGGTAGCCTTGTCATTATGGAAGGTAAATTGTTGTTGAGATTTTGTTACTCCAATGGATGGTAGCGTTGTCATTACGGAAGGTAGTTCGTTGTTAAGATTTTGTTACTCTAATGGGTGGTGGCCTTGTCATTATGGAAGGTAGTTCATTTTTGGGATTATGTTAGTCTAATGGATGGTAGCCTTGTCATTATGGAAGGTAGTTTGTTTTTGAGATTTTGTTACTCTAATGGATGGTAGCATTGTCATTATGGAAGGTAGTTCGCTGTTGAGAATTTGTTACTCCATTGGATGGTAGACTTGTCATTATGGAAGGTAGTTCATTGTTGGGATTTTTTTACTCTAATGGATGGAAGCCTTGTCATTATGGAAGGTAGTGCATTGTTGAGATTTTGTTACTCTAATGGATGGTAGCCTTGTCATTACGGAAGGTAGTTTGTTGTTGAGATTTTGTTACTCCATTGGATGGTAGCCTTGTCATTATGGAAGGTAAATCGTTATTGACATTTTGTTACTCCAATGGATGGTAGCGATGTCCTTAAGGAAGGTAGTTCGTTGTTGAGATTTTGTTACTCCATTGGATGTTAGCCTTGTCATTACGGAAGGTAGTTCATTTGTGGGATTTTGATACTCTAATGGATGGTAGCCTTGTAATTACGAAAGCTAGTTCGTTGTTAAGATTTTGTTACTCCATTGGATGGTAGCCTTGTCATTACATAAGGTAGTTCGTTAGTGGGATTTTGTTAATCTAATGGATGGTAGCCTTGTCATTACAGAAGCTAGTTCGTTGTTGAGATTTTGTTACTCTAATGGATGGTAGCCTTCTCATTATGGAAGGTAATTTGTTGTTGGGATTTTGTTACTCAAATGGATGGTAGCCTTGTCATTACAGAATCTAGTTCGTTGTTGAGATTTTGTTACTCTAATGGATTATAGCCTTGTCATTATGGAAGGTAGTTCGTTGTTGGGATTTTGTTACTCCATTGGATGGTAGCCTTGTCATTATGGAAGGTAAATTGTTGTTGAGATTTTGTTACTCCAATGGATGGTAGCGTTGTCATTACGGAAGGTAGTTCGTTGTTAAGATTTTGTTACTCTAATGGGTGGTGGCCTTGTCATTATGGAAGGTAGTTCATTTTTGGGATTATGTTAGTCTAATGGATGGTAGCCTTGTCATTACGGAAGGTAGTTTGTTTTTGAGATTTTGTTACTCTAATGGATGGTAGCATTGTCATTATGGAAGGTAGTTCGCTGTTGAGAATTTGTTACTCCATTGGATGGTAGACTTGTCATTATGGAAGGTAGTTCGTTGTTGGGATTTTTTTACTCTAATGGATGGAAGCCTTGTCATTATGGAAGGTAATGCGTTGTTGGGATTTTGTTACTCTAATGGATGGTAGCCTTGTCATTACGGAAGGTAGTTTTTTGTTGAGATTTTGTTACTCCATTGGATGGTAGCCTTGTCATTATGGAAGGTAAATCGTTATTGACATTTTGTTACTCCAATGGATGGTAGCGATGTCCTTAAGGAAGGTAGTTCGTTGTTGAGATTTTGTTACTCCATTGGATGTTAGGCTTGTCATTACCGAAGGTAGTTCATTTGTGGGATTTTGTTACTCTAATGGATGGTAGACTTGTAATTACGAAAGCTAGTTCGTTGTTAAGATTTTGTTACTCCATTGGATGGTAGCCTTGTCATTACATAAGGTAGTTCGTTAGTGGGATTTTGTTAATCTAATGGATGGTAGCCTTGTCATTACAGAAGCTAGTTCGTTGTTGAGATTTTGTTACTCTAATGGATGGTAGCCTTCTCATTATGGAAGGTAATTTGTTGTTGGGATTTTGTTACTCATATGGATGGTAGCCTTGTCATTACAGAATCTAGTTCGTTGTTGAGATTTTGTTACTCTAATGGATTATAGCCTTGTCATTATGGAAGGTAGTTCGTTGTTGGGATTTTGTTACTCCATTGGATGGTAGCCTTGTCATTATGGAAGGTAAATTGTTGTTGAGATTTTGTTACTCCAATGGATGGTAGCGTTGTCATTACGGAAGGTAGTTCGTTGTTAAGATTTTGTTACTCTAATGGGTGGTGGCCTTGTCATTATGGAAGGTAGTTCATTTTTGGGATTATGTTAGTCTAATGGATGGTAGCCTTGTCATTATGGAAGGTAGTTTGTTTTTGAGATTTTGTTACTCTAATGGATGGTAGCATTGTAATTATGGAAGGTAGTTCGCTGTTGAGAATTTGTTACTCCATTGGATGGTAGACTTGTCATAATAGAAGGTAGTTCGTTGTTGGGATTTTGTTACTCAAATGGATGGTAGCTTTGTCATTACGGAATCTAGTTCGTTGTTGAGATTTTGTTACTCTAATGCATGATAGCCTTGTCATTATGGAAGGTAGTTCGTTGGTTGGATTTTGTTACTCCATTGGATGGTAGCCTTGTCATTATGAAAGGTAAATTGTTGTTGAGATTTTGTTACTCCAATGGATGGTAGCGTTGTCATTACGGAAGGTAGTTCGTTGTTAAGATTTTGTTACTCTAATGGGTGGTAGCCTTGTCATTATGGAAGGTAGTTCGTTTTTTGGATTATGTTAGTCTAATGGATGGTAGCCTTGTCATTATGGAAGGTAGTTCGTTGTTGAGATTTTGTTACTCCAATGGATGGTAGCCTTGTCATTATGGAAGGTAGTTCGCTATTGAGATTTTGTTAATCCATTGGATGGTAGACTTGTCATTATGGAAGGTAGTTCATTGTTGTGATTTTGTTACTACAATGGATGGTAGCCTTGTCATTATGGAAGGTAGTTCATTGTTGAGATTTTGTTAGTTCAATGTATGGTAGCCATGTTAATATGGAAGGTAGTTCATTGTTGAGAATTTGTTACTCCAATGGATGATAGCCTTGTCATTATAGAAGGAAGTTCGTTGTTGATATTTTGTTAATTTAATGGATGGTAGCCTTGTAATTATGGAAGGTTGTTCGTTGTTGATATTTTGTTACTCCAATGGATGGTAACCTTGTCATTATGGAAGGTAGTTCATTGTTGAGATTTTGTTAGTTCAATGGATGGTAGCCTTGTCAATATGGAACGTAGTTCGTTGTTGAGATTTTGTTACTGCGATGGATGGTAGCCTTCTCATTATGGAAGGAAATTTGTTGTTGATATTTTGTTAATTTAATGGATGGTAGCCTTGTAATTATGGAAGGTAGTTCATTGTTGAGATTTCGTTACTCCATTAGATGGTAGCCTTGTCATTATGGAAGGTAAATTGTTGTTGATATTTTTGCAACTCCAATGGATGGTAGCTATGTACTTATGGAAGGTAGTTCATTGTTGAGATTTTGTTACTCCAATGGATGGTAGCGATGTCCTTACGGAAGGTAGTTTGTTGTTGATATTTTGTTACTCCATTGGATGGTAGCCTTGTCATTATGGAAGGTAGTTCGTTGTTGGGATTTTGTTACTCAAATGGATGGTAGCCTTGTCATTATGGAAGGTAGTTTGTTGTTGTGATTTTGTTACTACAATGAATGGTAGCCTTGTCATTACAAAATGTAGTTCGTTGTTGAGATTTTTGTTACTCTAATGGATGGTAGAGATGTTATTACAGAAGGTAGTTCGTTGTTGAGAATTTGTTACTCTAACGGATGGTACCCTTGTCATTATGGAAGGTAATTCATTGTTGGAATTTTGTTACTCTAATGGATGGTAGCCTTGTCATTATGGAAGGTAGTTCTTTTTTGAGATTTTGTTACTCCAATGGATGGTAGCCTTGTCATTATGGAAGGTAGTTCGTTTTTTGATATTTTATTACTCTGATGGATGGTAGCCTTGTCATTACGGAAGGTAGTTCGTTGTTGAGATTTTGTTACTCTAATGGACGGTTGCCTTGTTATTATGGCAGGTGGTTTGTTGTTGGGATTTTGTTAATCAAATGGATGGTAGCCTTGTAATTATGGAAGGTAGTTCGTTGTTGAGATTTTTTATCGCAATAGATGGTAGCCTTGTCATTATGGAAGGTAGTTCATTCTTGATATTTTGTTAATCCATTGGATGGTAGCCTTGTCATTATGGAAGGTAAATTGTTGATGAGATTTTGTTACTCCAATGGATGGTAGCGTTGTCATTACGGAATGTAGTTCGTTGTTGAGATTTTGTTACTCTAATGGGTGGTAGGCTTGTCATTATGGAAGGTAGTTCATTGTTGGGATTTTTTTACTCTAATGGTTGGTAGCCTTGTCATTATGGAAGGTAGTGCATTGTTGAGATTTTGTTACTCTAATGGATGGTAGCCTTGTCATTACGGAAGGTAGTTTGTTGTTGAGATTTTGTTACTCCATTCAATGGTAGCCTTGTCATTATGGAAGGTAAATCGTGGTTGACATTTTGTTACTCCAATGGATGGTAGAGATGTCCTTAAGGAAGGTAGTTCGTTGTTGAGATTTTGTTACTCCATTGGATGTTAGGCTTGTCATTACGGAAGGTAGTTCATTTGTGGGATTTTGTAACTCTAACGGATGGTAGCCTTGTAATTACGAAAGCTAGTTCGTTGTTAAGATTTTGTTACTCCATTGGATGGTAGCCTTGTCATTATGGAAGAGTAAATCGTTGTTGACATTTTTGTTACTCCAATGGATAGTAGTGTTGTCCTTAAGGAAGGTAGTTCGTTGTTTAGATTTGGTTACTCCATTGGATGGTAGCCTTGTCATTACATAAGGTAGTTCATTAGTTGGGTTTTGTTAATCTAATGGATGGTAGCCTTGTCATTACGGAAGCTAGTTCGTTGTTGAGATTTTGTTACTCTAATGGATGGTAGCCTTGTCATTATGGAAGGTAGTTCGTTGTTGGGATTTTGTTACTCAAATGCATGGTAGCCTTGTCATTATGGAATCTATTTCGTTGTTGAGATTATGTTACTCTAATGGATGGTAGCCTTGTCATTATGGAAGGTAGTTCATTGTTGGGATTTTGTTACTCCATTGGATGGTAGCCTTGTCATTATGGAAGGTAAATTGTTGTTGAGATTTTGTTACTCCAATGGATGGTAGCGATGTCCTTACAGAAGGTAGTTTGTTGTTGATATTTTGTTACTCAATTGGATGGTAGCCTTGTCATTATGGAAGGTAGTTCGTTGTTGGGATTTTGGTAGTTCAATGGATGGTAGCCTTGTCAATATGGAAGGTAGTTCGTTGTTGAGATTTTGTTACTCCAATGGATGGTAGCCTTGTCATTATGGAAGGAAGTTCATTGTTGATATTTTGTTAATTTAATAGATGGTAGCCATGTAATTATGGAAGGCAGTTCATTGTTGAGATTTGTTACTCCATTGGATGGTAGCCTTGTCATAATGGAAGGTAGTTCGTTGTTGATATTTTGTTATTTTAATGGATGGTAGCCTTGTCATTATGGAAGGTTGTTTGTTGTTGAGATTTTTTTACTCCAATGGATGGTAACCTTGTCATTATGGAAGGTAGTTCATTGTTGAGATTTTGTTAGTTCAATGGATGGTAGCCTTGTCAATATGGAAGGTAGTTCGTTGTTGAGATTTTGTTACTGCGATGGATGGTAGCCTTCTCATTATGGAAGGAAGTTTATTGTGGATATTTTGTTAATTTAATGGATGGTAGCCTTGTAATTATGGAAGGTAGTTCGTTGTTGAGATTTCGTTACTCCATTGGATGGTAGCCTTGTAATTATGGAAGGTAAATTGTTGTTGATATTTTTGCTACTCCAATGGATGGTAGCTATGTACTTATGGAAGGTAGTTCATTGTTGAGATTTTGTTACTCCAATGGATGGTAGCGATGTCCTTACGGAAGGTAGTTTGTTGTTGATATTTTGTTACTCCAATGGATGGTAGCCTTATCATTATGGAAGGTAGTTCGTTGTTGGAATTTTGTTACTCAAATGGATGGTAGCCTTGTCATTATGGAAGGTAGTTCGTTGTTGAGATTTTGTTACTCCAATGGATGGTAGCCTTGTCATTATGGAAGGTAGTTTGCTATTGAGATTTTTTTACTCCATTGGATGGTAGCCTTGTCATTATGGAAGGTAGTTTGTTGTTGTGATTTTCTTACTGCAATGGATGGTAGCTTTGTCATTATGGAATGTAGTTTGTTGTTGAGATTTTGTTACTACAATGGATGGTAGCCTTGTCATTACGGAAGGTAGTTCTTTGTTGAGTTTTTGTTACTCTAAAGGATGGTAGCGTTGTTATTACGGAAGGTAGTTCATTGTTGAGAATTTGTTACTCTAACGAATGGTACCCTTGTCATTATGGAAGGTAGTTCATTGTTGGGATTTTTTAACTCTAATGGATGGTAGCCTTGTCATTATGGAAGGTAGTTCATTGTTGAGATTTTGTTACTCCAATGGATGGTAGCCTTGTCATTATGGAAGTTAGTTCGTTTTTGATATTTTGTTACTCTGATGGATGGTAGCCTTGTCATTATCGAAGGTAGTTCGTTCTTGAGATTTTTTTACTATTATGGACGGTAGCCTTGTCATTATGGCAGGTAGTTTGTTGTTGATATTTTGTTACTCCAATGGATGGTAGCCTTGTCATTATGGATGGAAGTTCGTTGTTGATATTTTGTTAATTTAATGGATGGTAGCCTTGTCATTATGGAAGGTTGTTCGTTGTAGAGATTTTGTTACTCCAATGGATGGTAACCTTGTCATTATGGAAGGTAGTTCATTGTTGAGATTTTGTTAGTTCAATGGATGGTAGCCTTGTCAATATGGAAGGTAGTTTGTTGTTGAGATTTTGTTACTCCGATGGATAGTAGCCTTGTCGTTATGGAAGGTAATTCATTGTTGAGATTTTGTTACTCCAATGGATGGTAGCGATGTCCTTACGGAAGGTAGTTTGTTGTTGATATTTTGTTACTCAATTGGATGGTAGCCTTGTCATTATGGAAGGAAGTTCGTTGTTGGGATTTTGTTACTCAAATGGATGGTAGCCTTGTCATTATGGAAGGTAGTTCATTGTTGAGATTTTGTTATTCCAATGGATGGTAGCCTTGTCATTATGGAAGGTTGTTTGTTGTTGAGATTTTTTTACTCCAATGGATGGTAACCTTGTCATTATGGAAGGTAGTTCATTATTGATATTTTTTTAGTTCAATGGATGGTAGCCTTGTCAATATGGAAGGTAGTTTGTTGTTGAGATTTTGTTACTCCGATGGATGGTAGCCTTATCATTATGGAATGAAGTTCGTCGTTGATATTTTGTTAATTTAATGGATGGTAGCCTTGTAATTATGGAAGGTAGTTCATTGATGAGACTTTGTTACTCCATTGGATGGTAGCCTTGTCATTATGGAAGGTAGTTCGTTGTTGGGATATTGTTATTTTAATGGATGGTAGCCTTGTCATTATGAAAGGTTTTTCGTTGTTGAGATTTTGTTACACCAATGGATGGTAACATTGTCAATATGGAAGGTTGTTCATTGTTGAGATTTTGTTAGTTTAATGGATGGTAGCCTTGTCAATATGGAAGGTAGTTCGTTGTTGATATTTTGTTACTGCGATGGATGGTAGCCTTCGCATTATGGAAGGAAGTTTGTTGTTGATATTTTGTTAATTTAATGGATGGTAGCCTTGTAATTATGGAAGGTAGTTCATTGTTGAGATTTCGTTACTCCATTGGATGTTAGCCTTGTCATTATGGAAGGTAAATTCTTGTTGATATTTTTGCTACTCCAATGGATGGTAGCTATGTACTTATGGAAGGTAGTTCATTGTTGAGATTTTGTTACTCCAATGGATGGTAGCGATGTCCTTACGGAAGGTAGTTTGTTGTTGATATTTTGTTACTCCATTGGATGGTAGCCTTATCATTATGGAAGGTAGTTCGTTGTTGGAATTTTGTTACTCAAATGGATGGTAGCCTTGTCATTATGGAAGGTAGTTCGTTGTTGATATTTTGTTACTCCAATGGATGGTAGCCTTGTCATTACGGAAGGTAGTTTTATATTGAGATTTTGTTACTGCATTGGATGGTAGCCTTGTCATTATGGAAGGTAGTTTGTTGTTGTGATTTTCTTACTACAATGGATGGTAGCCTTGTCATTATGGAATGTAGTTCGTTGTTGAGATTTTGTTACTACAATGGATGGTAGCCTTGTCATTACGGAAGGTAGTTCTTTGTTGAGTTTTTGTTACTCTAATGGATGGTAGCGTTGTTATTACGGAAGGTGGTTCATTGTTGAGAATTTGTTACTCTAACGGATGGTACCCTTGTCATTATGGAAGGTAGTTCATTGCTGGGATTTTTTTACTCTAATGGATGGTAGCCTTGTCATTATGGAAGGTAGTTCTTTTATTGAGATTTTGTTACTCCAATGGATGGTAGCGTTGTCATTATGGAAGGTAGTTCGTTTTTGATATTTTGTTACTCTGATGGATGGTAGCCTTGTCATTATCGAAGGTAGTTCGTTGTTGAGATTTTGTTACTCTTATGGACGGTAGCCTTGTCATTATGGCAGGTAGTTTGTTGTTGGGATTTTGTTACTCCAATGGATGGTAGCCTTGTCAAGTGGATGGTAGTTCGTTGTGTATATTTTGTTAATTTAATGGATGGTAGCCTTGTCATTATGGAAGGTTGTTCGCTGTTGAGATTTTGTTACTCCAATGGATGGTAACCTTATCATTATAGAAGGTAGTTAATTGTTGAGATTTTGTTAGTTCAATGGATGGTAGCCTTGTCAATATGGAAGGTAGTTTGTTGTTGGGATTTTGTTACTCCGATGGATAGTAGCCTTGTCATTATGGAAGGTAATTCATTGTTGAGATTTTGTTACTCCAATGGATGGTAGCGATGTCCTTACGAAAGGTAGTTTGTTGTTGATATTTTGTTACTCAATTGGATGGTAGCCTTGTCATTATGGAAGGTAGTTCGTTGTTGGGATTTTGTTACTCAAATGGATGGTAGCCTTGTCATTATGGAAGGTAGTTCGTTGTTGAGATTTTGTTACTCCAATGGATGGTAGCCTTGTCATTACGGAAGGTAGTTTGCTATTGAGATTTTGTTACTCCATTGGATGGTAGCCTTGTCATTATGGAAGGTAGTTTGTTGTTGTGATTTTCTCACTACAATGGATGGTAGCCTTGTCATTATGGAATGTAGTTCGTTGTTGAGATTTTGTTACTACAATGGATGGTAGCCTTGTCATTACGGAAGGTAGTTCTTTGTTGAGTATTTGTTACTCTGATGGATGGTAGCGTTGTTATTACGGAAGGTGGTTCATTGTTGAGAATTTGTTACTCTAACGGATGGTACCCTTGTCATTATGGAAGGTAGTTCATTGTTGGGATTTTTTTACTCTAATGGATGGTAGCCTTGTCATTATGGAAGGTAGTTCTTTTATTGAGATTTTGTTACTCCAATGGATGGTAGCCTTGTCATTATGGAAGGTAGTTCGTTTTTGATATTTTGTTACTCTATTGGATGGTAGCCTTGTCATTATCGAAGGTAGTTCGTTGTTGAGATTTTGTTACTCTTATGGACGGTAGCCTTGTCAATATGGCAGGAAGTTTGTTGTTGGGATTTTGTTACTCCAATGGATGGTAGCCTTGTCATTATGGATGGAAGTTCGTTGTTGATATTTTGTTAATTTAATGGATGGTAGCCTTGTCATTATGGAAGGTTGTTCGCTGTTGAGATTTTGTTACTCAAATGGATGGTAACCTTGTCATTATGGAAGGTAGTTCATTGTTGAGATTTTGTTAGTTCAATGGATGGTAGCCTTGTCAATATGGAAGGTAGTTCGTTGTTGGGATTTTGTTACTCCGATGGATAGTAGCCTTGTCATTATGGAAGGTAATTCATTGTTGAGATTTTGTTACTCCAATGGATGGTAGCGATGTCCTTACGGAAGGTAGTTTGTTGTTGATATTTTGTTACTCCATTGGATGGTAGCCTCGTCATTATGGAAGGTAGTTTGTTGTTGGGATTTTGTTACTCAAATGGATGGTAGCCTTGTCATTATGGAAGGTAGTTCGTTGTTGAGATTTTGTTACTCCAATGGATGGTAGCCTTGTCATTATGGAAGCTAGTTCGCTACTGAGATTTTGTTACTCCATTGGATGGTAGCCTTGTCATTATGGAAGGTAGTTCGTTGTTGTGATTTTGTTACTATAATGGATGGTAGCCTTGTCATTATGGAATGTAGTTCGTTGTTGAGATTTTGTTACTACAATGATTGGTAGCCTTGTCATTATGGAAGGTAGTTCATTGTTGAGTTTTAGTTACTCTAATGGATGGAAGCGTTGTTATTACGAAAGGTAGTTCATTGATGGGATTTTGTTACTCTAATGGATGGTAGCCTTGTCATTATGGAAGGTAGTTCTTTGTTGAGAATTTGTTACTCCAATGGATTGTAGCCTTGTCATTATGGAAGTTAGTTCGTTTTTGATATTTTGTTACTCTGATGGATGGTAGCCTTGTCATTATGGCAGGTAGTTTGTTGTTGGGATTTGGTTACTCAAATGGATTGTAGCCTTGTCATTATGGAAGGTAGTTCGTTGTTGAGATTTTGTTACCGCAATGGATGGTAGCCTTGTCATTATGGAAGGTTGTTCGTTGTTGAGATTTTGTTACACCAATGGATGGTAACATTGTCATTATGGAAGGTTGTTCATTGTTGAGATTTTGTTAGTTTAATGGATGGTAGCCTTGTCAATATGGAAGGTAGTTCGTTGTTGATATTTTGTTACTGCGATGGATGGTTGCCTTCTCATTATGGAAGGAAGTTTGTTGTTGATATTTTGTTAATTTAATGGATGGTAGCCTTGTAATTATGGAAGGTAGTTCATTGTTGAGATTTCGTTACTCCATTGGATGTTAGCCTTGTCATTATGGAAGGTAAATTGTTGTTGATATTTTTGCTACTCCAATGGATGGTAGCTATGTACTTATGGAAGTTAGTTCATTGTTGAGATTTTGTTACTCCAATGGATGGTAGCGATGTCCTTACGGAAGGTAGTTTGTTGTTGATATTTTGTTACTCCATTGGATGGTAGCCTTATCATTATGGAAGGTAGTTCGTTGTTGGAATTTTGTTACTCAAATGGATGGTAGCCTTGTCGTTATGGAAGGTAGTTCGTTGTTGAGATTTTGTTACTCCAATGGATGGTAGCCTTGTCATTACGGAAGGTAGTTTGCTATTGAGATTTTGTTACTCCATTGGATGGTAGCCTTGTCATTATGGAAGGTAGTTTGTTGTTGTGATTTTCTTACTACAATGGATGGTAGCCTTGTCATTATGGAATGTAGTTCGTTTTTGAGATTTTGTTACTACAATGGATGGTAGCCTTGTCATTACGGAAGGTAGTTCTTTGTTGAGTATTTGTTACTCTGATGGATGGTAGCGTTGTTATTACGGAAGGTGGTTCATTGTTGAGAATTTGTTACTCTAACGGATGGTACCCTTGTCATTATGGAAGGTAGTTCATTGTTGGGATTTTTTTACTCTAATGGATGGTAGCCTTGTCATTATGGAAGGTAGTTCTTTTATTGAGATTTTGTTACTCCAATGGATGGTAGGCTTGTCATTATGGAAGGTAGTTCGTTTTTGATATTTTGTTACTCTATTGGATGGTAGCCTTGTCATTATCGAAGGTAGTTCGTTGTTGAGATTTTGTTACTCTTATGGACGGTAGCCTTGTCATTATGGCAGGTAGTTTGTTGTTGGGATTTTGTTACTCCAATGGATGGTAGCCTTGTCATTATGGATGGAAGTTCGTTGTTGATATTTTGTTAATTTAATGTATGCTAGCCTTGTCATTATGGAAGGTTGTTCACTGTTGAGATTTTGTTACTCCAATGGATGGTAACCTTGTCATTATGGAAGGTAGTTCATTGTTGAGATTTTGTTAGTTCAATGGATGGTAGCCTTGTCAATATGGAAGGTAGTTCGTTGTTGGGATTTTGTTACTCCGATGGATAGTAGCCTTGTCATTATGGAAGGTAATTCATTGTTGAGATTTTGTTACTCCAATGGATGGTAGCGATGTCCTTACGGAAGGTAGTTTGTTGTTGATATTTTGTTACTCCATTGGATGGTAGCCTTGTCATTATGGAAGGTAGTTTGTTGTTGGGATTTTGTTACTCAAATGGATGGTAGCCTTGTCATTATGGAAGGTAGTTCGTTGTTGAGATTTTGTTACTCCAATGGATGGTAGCCTTGTCATTATGGAAGGTAGTTCGCTACTGAGATTTTGTTACTCCATTGGATGGTAGCCTTGTCATTATGGAAGGTAGTTCGTTGTTGTGATTTTGTTACTATAATGGATGGTAGCCTTGTCATTATGGAATGTAGTTCGTTGTTGAGATTTTGTTACTACAATGATTGGTAGCCTTGTTATTATGGAAGGTAGTTCATTGTTGAGTTTTAGTTACTCTAATGGATGGAAGTGTTGTTATTACGAAAGGTAGTTCGTTGTTGGGATTTTGTTACTCTAATGGATGATAGCCTTGTCATTATGGAAGGTAGTTCTTTGTTGAGAATTTGTTACTCCAATGGATGGTAGCCTTGTCATTATGGAAGTTAGTTCGTTTTTGATATGTTGTTACTCTGATGGATGGTAGCCTTGTCATTATGGCAGGTAGTTTGTTGTTGGGATTTGGTTACTCAAATGGATTGTAGCCTTGTCATTATGGAAGGTAGTTCGTTGTTGAGATTTTGTTACCGCAATGGATGGTAGCCTTGTTATTATGGAAGGTAGTTTGTTGTTGAGATTTTGTTACTCCATTGGATGGAAGCCTTGTAATTATGGAAGGTAAATTGTTGATGAGATTTTGTTACTCCAATGGATGGTAGGCTTATCATTATGGAAGGTAGTTCGTTGTTGAGATTTTGTTATTCTAATGGATGGTAGCCTTGTCATTATGGAAGGTAATTTGTTGTTGAGATTTTTTTACTCCATTGGATGATAGCCTTGTCATTATGGAAGGTAAATCGTTGTTGACATTTTGTTACTCCAATGGATGGTAGCGATGTCCTTAAGGAAGGTAGTTCGTTGTTGATATTTTGTTACTCCATTGGATGGTAGCCTTGTCATTACATAAGGTAGTTCAGTTGTGGGATTTTGTTATTCTAATGGATGGTAGCCTTGTAATTACGGAAGGTAGTTCGTTGTTAAGATTTTGTTACTCCATTGGATGGTAGCCTTGTCATTATGGAAGGTAAATCGTTGTTGACATTTTGTTACTCCAATGGATGGTAGCGATGTCCTTAAGCAAGGTAGTTCGTTGTTTAGATTTCGTTACTCCATTGGATGGTAGCGTTGTCATTATGGAAGGTAGTTCGCTATTGAGAATTTGTTACTCCATTGGATTATAGACTTGTCATTATGGAAGGTAGTTTGTTGTTGATATTTTGTTACTCCAATGGATAATAACCTTTTCATTATGGAAGGTAGTTCATTGTTGAGATTTTGTTAGTTCAATGGATGGTAGCCTTGTCAATATGGAAAGTAGTTTGTTGTTGAGATTTTGTTACTCAATTGGATGGTAGCCTTGTCATTATGGAAGGAAGTTCGTTGTTGATATTTTGTTCATTTAATGGATGGTAGCCACGTAATTATGTCAGGCAGTTCATTGTTGAGATTTTTTTCTCCATTGGATGGTAGCCTTCTCATAATGGAAGGTAGTTCGTTGTTGGGATTTTGTTATTTTAATGGATGGTAGCCTTGTCATTATGGAAGGTTGTTCGTTGTTGAGATTTTGTTACTCCAATGGATGGTAACCTTGTCATTATGGAAAGTAGTTCATTATTGAGATTTTGTTAGTTCAATGGATGGTAGCCTTGTCAATATGGAAGGTAGTTGGTTGTTGAGATTTTGTTACTCCGATGGATGGTAGCCTTGTCATTATGGAAGGAAGTTCGTTGTTGATATTTTGTTAATTTAATGGATGGTAGCCTTGTAATTATGGAAGGTTGTTCATTGTTGAGATTTTGTTACTCCAATGGATGGTAACCTTGTCATTATGGAAGGTAGTTCATTGTTGAGATTTTTTTAGTTCAATGGATGGTAGCCCTGTCAATATGGAAGGTAGTTTGTTGTTGAGATTTTGTTACTACGATGGATGGTAGCCTTCTTATTATGCAAGGAAGTTTGTGGTTGATATTTTGTTAATTTAATGGATGGTAGCCTTTTAATTATTCAAGGTAGTTCATTGTTGAGATTTTTTTACTCCATTGGATGGGAGCCTTGTCATTATGGAAGGTAAATTGTTGTTGATATTTTTGCTACTCCAATGGATGGTACCTATGTACTTATGGAAGGTAGTTCATTGTTGAGATTTTGTTACTCCAATGGATGGTAGTGATGTCCTTACGGAAGGTAGTTTGTTGTTGATATTTTGTTACTCCATTGGATGGTAGCCTTATCATTATGGAAGGTAGTTCATTGTTGGAATTTTGTTACTCAAATGGATAGTAGCCTTGTCATTATGGAAGGTAGTTCGCTATTGAGATATTGTTACTCCATTGGATGGTAGCCTTGTCATTATGGAAGGTAGTTCATTGTTGTGATTTTGTTACTACAATGGATGGTAGCCTTGTCATTATGGAATATAGTTTGTTGTTGAGATTTTGTTACTACAATGGATGGTAGCCTTGTCATTACGGAAGGTAGTTCTTTGTTGAGTTTTTGTTACTCTAATGGATGGTAGCCTTGTCATTATGGAAGGTAGTTCGTTTTTGATATTTTGTTACTCTGATGGATGGTAGCCTTGCCATTACGAAAGGTAGTTCGTTGTTGAGATTTTGTTACTCTAATGGACGCTAGCCTTGTCATTATGCCAAGTAGTTTGTTGTTGGGATTTGGTTACTCAAATGGATGGTAGCCTTGTCATTATGGAAGGTAGTTCGTTGTTGAGATTTTGTTACCGCAATGGATGGTAGCCTTGTCAGTATAGAAGGTAGTTTGTTGTGGAGATTTTGTTACTCCATTGGATGGTAGCCTTGTAATTATGGAAGGTAAATTGTTGATGAGATTTTGTTACTCAAATGGATGGTAGCGTTGTCATTACATAATGTAGTTTGTTATTGAGATTTTGTTACTCTAATGGGTGCTAGGCTTGTCATTATGGAAGGTAGTTCATGGTTGGGATTTTTTTTACTCTAATGGATGGTAGCCTTGTCATTATGGAAGGTAGTGTATTGTTGAGATTTTGTTACTCTAATGGATGGTAGCCTTGTCATTACGGAAGGTAGTTCGTTGTTGAGATTTTGTTACTCCATTGGATGGTAGCCTTGTCATTGTGGAAGGTAAATCGTTGTTTACATTTTGTTACTCCAATGGATGGTAGCGATGTCCTTAAGGAAGGTAGTTCGTTGTTGATATTTTGTTACTCCATTGGATGGTAGCCTTGTCATTAAGAAAGGTAGTTCATTTGTGGGATTTTGTTACTCTAATGGATGGTAGCCTTGTAATTACGGAAGGTAGTTCGTTGTTAAGATTTTGTTACTCCATTGGATGGTAGCCTTGTCATTATGGAAGGTAAATCGTTGTTGACATTTTGTTACTCCAATGGATGGTAGCTATGTCCTTAAGCAAGGTAGTTCGTTGTTTAGATTTTGTTACTCCATTGGATGGTAGCGTTGTCATTATGGAAGGTAGTTCGCTGTTGAGAATTTGTTACTCCATTGGATTGTAGACTTGTCATTATGGAAGGTAGTTTGTTGTTGAGATTGTGTTAGTTCAATGGATGGTAGCCTTGTCAATATGGAAGGTAGTTTGTTGTTGAGATTTTGTTACTCCAATGGATGGTAGCCTTGTCATTATGGAAGGAAGTTCGTTGTTGATATTTTGTTAATTTAATGGATGGTAGCCACGTAATTATGGAAGGCAGTTCATTGTTGAGATTTTGTTACTCCATTGGATGGTAGCCTTCTCATAATGGAAGGTAGTTCGTTGTTGGGATTTTGTTATTTTAATGGATGGTAGCCTTGTCATTATGGAAGGTTGTTCATTGTTGAGATTTTGTTACTCCAATGGATGGTAACCTTGTCATTATGGAAGGTAGTTCATTATTGAGATTTTGTTAGTTCAATGGATGGTAGCCTTGTCAATATGGAAGGTAGTTGGTTGTTGAGATTTTGTTACTCCGATGGATGCTAGCCTTGTCATTTTGGAAGGAAGTTCGTTGTTGATATTTTGTTAATTTAATGGATGGTAGCCTTGTAATTATAGAAGGTAGTTCATTGTTGAGATTTTGTTACTCCATTGGATGGTAGCCTTATCATTATGGAAGGTAGTTCATTGTTGGAATTTTGTTACTCAAATGGATAGTAGCCTTGTCATTATGGAAGGTAGTTCGCTATTGAGATATTGTTACTCCATTGGATGGTAACCTTGTCATTATGGAAGGTAGTTCATTGTTGAGATTTTTTTAGTTCAATGGATGCTAGCCTTGTCAATATGGAAGGTAGTTCGTTGTTGAGATTTTGTTACTGTGATGGATGGTAGCCTTCTCATTATGGAAGGAAGTTTGTTGTTGATATTTTGTTAATTTAAAGGATGGTAGCCTTTTAATTATTGAAGGTAGTTCATTGTTGAGATTTCGTTACTCCATTGGATGGTAGCCTTGTCATTATGGAAGGTAAATTGTTGTTCATATTTCTGCTACTCCAATGGATGGTACCTATGTACTTATGGAAGGTAGTTCATTGTTGAGATTTTGTTACTCCAATGGATGGTAGCGATGTCCTTACGGAAGGTAGTTTGTTGTTGATATTTTGTTACTCCATTGGATGGTAGCCTTATCATTATGGAATGTAGTTCGTTGTTGGAATTTTGTTACTCAATTGGATGGTAGCCTTGTCATTTTGGAAGGTAGTTCGTTGTTGAGATTTTATTACTCCAATGGATGGTAGCCTTATCATTATGGAAGGTAGTTTGCTATTGAGATTTTGTTACTCCATTGGATGGTAGCCTTGTCATTATGGAAGGTAGTTCGTTGTTGATATTTTGTTCATTTAATGGATGGTAGCCACGTAATTATGTAAGGCAGTTCATTGTTGAGATTTTTTTCTCCATTGGATGGTAGCCTTCTCATAATGGAAGGTAGTTCGTTGTTGGGATTTTGTTATTTTAATGGATGGTAGCCTTGTCATTATGGAAGGTTGTTCGTTGTTGAGATTTTGTTACTCCAATGGATGGTAACCTTGTCATTATGGAAAGTAGTTCATTATTGAGATTTTGTTAGTTCAATGGATGGTAGCCTTGTCAATATGGAAGGTAGTTGGTTGTTGAGATTTTGTTACTCCGATGGATGGTAGCCTTGTCATTATGGAAGGAAGTTCGTTGTTGATATTTTGTTAATTTAATGGATGGTAGCCTTGTAATTATGGAAGGTTGTTCATTGTTGAGATTTTGTTACTCCAATGGATGGTAACCTTGTCATTATGGAAGGTAGTTCATTGTTGAGATTTTTTTAGTTCAATGGATGGTAGCCCTGTCAATATGGAAGGTAGTTTGTTGTTGAGATTTTGTTACTATGATGGATCGTAGCCTTCTTATTATGCAAGGAAGTTTGTGGTTGATATTTTGTTAATTTAATGGATGGTAGCCTTTTAATTATTGAAGGTAGTTCATTGTTGAGATTTTTTTACTCCATTGGATGGGAGCCTTGTCATTATGGAATGTAAATTGTTGTTGATATTTTTGCTACTCCAATGGATGGTACCTATGTACTTATGGATGGTAGTTCATTGTTGAGATTTTGTTACTCCAATGGATGGTAGCGATGTCCTTACGGAAGGTAGTTTGTTGTTGATATTTTGTTACTCCATTGGATGGTAGCCTTATCATTATGGAAGGTAGTTCGTTGTTGGAATTTTGTTACTCAAATGGATAGTAGCCTTGTCATTATGGAAGGTAGTTCGTTGTTGAGATTTTGTTACTCCAATGGATGGTAGCCTTGTCATTATGGAAGGTAGTTCGCTATTGAGATTTTGTTACTCCATTGGATGGTAGCCTTGTCATTATGGAAGGTAGTTCATTGTTGTGATTTTGTTACTACAATGGATGGTAGCCTTGTCATTATGGAATGTAGTTCGTTGTTGAGATTTTGTTACTACAATGGATGGTAGCCTTGTCATTACGGAAGGTAGTTCTTTGTTGAGTTTTTGTTACTCTAATGGATGGTAGCGTTGTCATTATGGAAGGTAGTTCGTTGTTGGGATATTGTTATTTTAATGGATGGTAGCCTTGTCATTATGGAAGGTAGTTCATTGTTGAGATTTTGTTACTCCATTGGATGGTAGCCTTGTCATTATGGAAGGTAGTTCGTTGTTGGGATATTGTTATTTTAATGGATGGTAGCCTTGTCATTATGGAAGGTTGTTCGTTGTTGAGATTTTGTTACTCCAATGGATGGTAACCTTGTCATTATGGAAGGTAGTTCGTTGTTGAGATTTTGTTACCGCAATGGATGGTAGCCTTGTCATTATAGAAGGTAGTTTGTTGTGGAGATTTTGTTACTCCATTGGATGGTAGCCTTGTAATTATGGAAGGTAAATTGTTGATGAGATTTTGTTACTCCAATGGATGGTATCGTTGTCATTACGGAATGTAGTTCGTTATTGAGATTTTGTTACTCTAATGGGTGGTAGGCTTGTCATTATGGAAGGTAGTTCATGGTTGGGATTTTTTTTACTCTAATGGCTGGTAGCCTTGTCATTATGGAAGGTAGTGTATTGTTGAGATTTTGTTACTCTAATGGATGGTAGCCTTGTCATTACGGAAGGTAGTTCATTGTTGAGATTTTGTTACTCCATTGGATGGTAGCCTTGTCATTGTGGAAGGTAAATCGTTGTTTACATTTTGTTACTCTAATGGATGGTAGCGATGTCCTTAAGGAAGGTAGTTCGTTGTTGATATTTTGTTACTCCATTGGATGGTAGCCTTGTCATTAAGAAAGGTAGTTCATTTGTGGGATTTTGTTACTCTAATGGATGGTAGCCTTGTAATTACGGAAGGTAGTTCGTTGTTAAGATTTTGTTACTCCATTGGATGGTAGCCTTGTCATTATGGAAGGTAAATCGTTGTTGACATTTTGTTACTCCAATGGATGGTAGCTATGTCCTTAAGCAAGGTAGTTTGTTGTTTAGATTTTGTTACTCCATTGGATGGTAGCGTTGTCATTATGGAAGGTAGTTCGCTGTTGAGAATTTGTTACTCCATTGGATTGTAGACTTGTCATTATGGAAGGTAGTTTGTTGTTGAGATTGTGTTAGTTCAATGGATGGTAGCCTTGTCAATATGGAAGGTAGTTTGTTGTTGAGATTTTGTTACTCCAATGGATGGTAGCCTTGTCATTATGGAAGGAAGATCGTTGTTGATATTTTGTTAATTTAATGGATGGTAGCCACGTAATTATGGAAGGCAGTTCATTGTTGAGATTTTGTTACTCCATTGGATGGTAGCCTTCTCATAATGGAAGGTAGTTCGTTGTTGGGATTTTGTTATTTTAATGGATGGTAGCCTTGTCATTATGGAAGATTGTTCATTGTTGAGATTTTGTTACTCCAATGAATGGTAACCTTGTCATTATGGAAGGTAGTTCATTATTGAGATTTTGTTAGTTCAATGGATGGTAGCCTTGTCAATATGGAAGGTAGTTGGTTGTTGAGATTTTGTTACTCCGATGGATGCTAGCCTTGTCATTATGGAAGGAAGTTCGTTGTTGAAATTTTGTTAATTTAATGGATGGTAGCCTTGTAATTATGGAAGGTAGTTCATTGTTGAGATTTTGTTACTCCATTGGATGGTAGCCTTGTCATTATGGAAGGTAGTTCGTTGTTGGGATATTGTTATTTTAATGGATGGTAGCCTTGTCATTATGGAAGGTTGTTCGTTGTTGAGATTTTGTTACTCCAATGGATGGTAACCTTGTCATTATGGAAGGTAGTTCGTTGTTGAGATTTTGTTACCGCAATGGATGGTAGCCTTGTCATTATAGAAGGTAGTTGGTTGTTGAGATTTTGTTACTCCGATGGATGGTAGCCTTGTCATTATGGAAGGAAGTTCGTTGTTGATATTTTGTTAATTTAATGGATGGTAGCCTTGTAATTATGGAAGGTTGTTCATTGTTGAGATTTTGTTACTCCAATGGATGGTAACCTTGTCATTATGGAAGGTAGTTCATTGTTGAGATTTTTTTAGTTCAATGGATGGTAGCCCTGTCAATATGGAAGGTAGTTTGTTGTTGAGATTTTGTTACTATGATGGATCGTAGCCTTCTTATTATGCAAGGAAGTTTGTGGTTGATATTTTGTTAATTTAATGGATGGTAGCCTTTTAGTTATTGAAGGTAGTTCATTGTTGAGATTTTTTTACTCCATTGGATGGGAGCCTTGTCATTATGGAATGTAAATTGTTGTTGATATTTTTGCTACTCCAATGGATGGTACCTATGTACTTATGGATGGTAGTTCATTGTTGAGATTTTGTTACTCCAATGGATGGTAGCGATGTCCTTACGGAAGGTAGTTTGTTGTTGATATTTTGTTACTCCATTGGATGGTAGCCTTATCATTATGGAAGGTAGTTCGTTGTTGGAATTTTGTTACTCAAATGGATAGTAGCCTTGTCATTATGGAAGGTAGTTCGTTGTTGAGATTTTGTTACTCCAATGGATGGTAGCCTTGTCATTATGGAAGGTAGTTCGCTATTGAGATTTTGTTACTCCATTGGATGGTAGCCTTGTCATTATGGAAGGTAGTTCATTGTTGTGATTTTGTTACTACAATGGATGGTAGCCTTGTCATTATGGAATGTAGTTCGTTGTTGAGATTTTGTTACTACAATGGATGGTAGCCTTGTCATTACGGAAGGTAGTTCTTTGTTGAGTTTTTGTTACTCTAATGGATGGTAGCGTTGTCATTATGGAAGGTAGTTCGTTGTTGGGATATTGTTATTTTAATGGATGGTAGCCTTGTCATTATGGAAGGTAGTTCATTGTTGAGATTTTGTTACTCCATTGGATGGTAGCCTTGTCATTATGGAAGGTAGTTCGTTGTTGGGATATTGTTATTTTAATGGATGGTAGCCTTGTCATTATGGAAGGTTGTTCGTTGTTGAGATTTTGTTACTCCAATGGATGGTAACCTTGTCATTATGGAAGGTAGTTCGTTGTTGAGATTTTGTTACCGCAATGGATGGTAGCCTTGTCATTATAGAAGGTAGTTTGTTGTGGAGATTTTGTTACTCCATTGGATGGTAGCCTTGTAATTATGGAAGGTAAATTGTTGATGAGATTTTGTTACTCCAATGGATGGTATCGTTGTCATTACGGAATGTAGTTCGTTATTGAGATTTTGTTACTCTAATGGGTGGTAGGCTTGTCATTATGGAAGGTAGTTCATGGTTGGGATTTTTTTTACTCTAATGGCTGGTAGCCTTGTCATTATGGAAGGTAGTGTATTGTTGAGATTTTGTTACTCTAATGGATGGTATCCTTGTCATTACGGAAGGTAGTTCATTGTTGAGATTTTGTTACTCCATTGGATGGTAGCCTTGTCATTGTGGAAGGTAAATCGTTGTTTACATTTTGTTACTCTAATGGATGGTAGCGATGTCCTTAAGGAAGGTAGTTCGTTGTTGATATTTTGTTACTCCATTGGATGGTAGCCTTGTCATTAAGAAAGGTAGTTCATTTGTGGGATTTTGTTACTCTAATGGATGGTAGCCTTGTAATTACGGAAGGTAGTTCGTTGTTAAGATTTTGTTACTCCATTGGATGGTAGCCTTGTCATTATGGAAGGTAAATCGTTGTTGACATTTTGTTACTCCAATGGATGGTAGCTATGTCCTTAAGCAAGGTAGTTTGTTGTTTAGATTTTGTTACTCCATTGGATGGTAGCGTTGTCATTATGGAAGGTAGTTCGCTGTTGAGAATTTGTTACTCCATTGGATTGTAGACTTGTCATTATGGAAGGTAGTTTGTTGTTGAGATTGTGTTAGTTCAATGGATGGTAGCCTTGTCAATATGGAAGGTAGTTTGTTGTTGAGATTTTGTTACTCCAATGGATGGTAGCCTTGTCATTATGGAAGGAAGATCGTTGTTGATATTTTGTTAATTTAATGGATGGTAGCCACGTAATTATGGAAGGCAGTTCATTGTTGAGATTTTGTTACTCCATTGGATGGTAGCCTTCTCATAATGGAAGGTAGTTCGTTGTTGGGATTTTGTTATTTTAATGGATGGTAGCCTTGTCATTATGGAAGATTGTTCATTGTTGAGATTTTGTTACTCCAATGAATGGTAACCTTGTCATTATGGAAGGTAGTTCATTATTGAGATTTTGTTAGTTCAATGGATGGTAGCCTTGTCAATATGGAAGGTAGTTGGTTGTTGAGATTTTGTTACTCCGATGGATGCTAGCCTTGTCATTATGGAAGGAAGTTCGTTGTTGAAATTTTGTTAATTTAATGGATGGTAGCCTTGTAATTATGGAAGGTAGTTCATTGTTGAGATTTTGTTACTCCATTGGATGGTAGCCTTGTCATTATGGAAGGTAGTTCGTTGTTGGGATATTGTTATTTTAATGGATGGTAGCCTTGTCATTATGGAAGGTTGTTCGTTGTTGAGATTTTGTTACTCCAATGGATGGTAACCTTGTCATTATGGAAGGTAGTTCATTGTTGAGATTTTGTTACCGCAATGGATGGTAGCCTTGTCATTATAGAAGGTAGTTTGTTGTGGAGATTTTGTTACTCCATTGGATGGTAGCCTTGTAATTATGGAAGGTAAATTGTTGATGAGATTTTGTTACTCCAATGGATGGTATCGTTGTCATTACGGAATGTAGTTCGTTATTGAGATTTTGTTACTCTAATGGGTGGTAGGCTTGTCATTATGGAAGGTAGTTCATGGTTGGGATTTTTTTTACTCTAATGGCTGGTAGCCTTGTCATTATGGAAGGTAGTGTATTGTTGAGATTTTGTTACTCTAATGGATGGTAGCCTTGTCATTACGGAAGGTAGTTCATTGTTGAGATTTTGTTACTCCATTGGATGGTAGCCTTGTCATTGTGGAAGGTAAATCGTTGTTTACATTTTGTTACTCTAATGGATGGTAGCGATGTCCTTAAGGAAGGTAGTTCGTTGTTGATATTTTGTTACTCCATTGGATGGTAGCCTTGTCATTAAGAAAGGTAGTTCATTTGTGGGATTTTGTTACTCTAATGGATGGTAGCCTTGTAATTACGGAAGGTAGTTCGTTGTTAAGATTTTGTTACTCCATTGGATGGTAGCCTTGTCATTATGGAAGGTAAATCGTTGTTGACATTTTGTTACTCCAATGGATGGTAGCTATGTCCTTAAGCAAGGTAGTTTGTTGTTTAGATTTTGTTACTCCATTGGATGGTAGCGTTGTCATTATGGAAGGTAGTTCGCTGTTGAGAATTTGTTACTCCATTGGATTGTAGACTTGTCATTATGGAAGGTAGTTTGTTGTTGAGATTGTGTTAGTTCAATGGATGGTAGCCTTGTCAATATGGAAGGTAGTTTGTTGTTGAGATTTTGTTACTCCAATGGATGGTAGCCTTGTCATTATGGAAGGAAGATCGTTGTTGATATTTTGTTAATTTAATGGATGGTAGCCACGTAATATGGAAGGCAGTTCATTGTTGAGATTTTGTTACTCCATTGGATGGTAGCCTTCTCATAATGGAAGGTAGTTCGTTGTTGGGATTTTGTTATTTTAATGGATGGTAGCCTTGTCATTATGGAAGATTGTTCATTGTTGAGATTTTGTTACTCCAATGAATGGTAACCTTGTCATTATGGAAGGTAGTTCATTATTGAGATTTTGTTAGTTCAATGGATGGTAGCCTTGTCAATATGGAAGGTAGTTGGTTGTTGAGATTTTGTTACTCCGATGGATGCTAGCCTTGTCATTATGGAAGGAAGTTCGTTGTTGATATTTTGTTAATTTAATGGATGGTAGCCTTGTAATTATGGAAGGTAGTTCATTGTTGAGATTTTGTTACTCCATTGGATGGTAGCCTTGTCATTATGGAAGGTAGTTCGTTGTTGGGATATTGTTATTTTAATGGATGGTAGCCTTGTCATTATGGAAGGTTGTTCGTTGTTGAGATTTTGTTACTCCAATGGATGGTAACCTTGTCATTATGGAAGGTAGTTCGTTGTTGAGATTTTGTTACCGCAATGGATGGTAGCCTTGTCATTATAGAAGGTAGTTTGTTGTGGAGATTTTGTTACTCCATTGGATGGTAGCCTTGTAATTATGGAAGGTAAATTGTTGATGAGATTTTGTTACTCCAATGGATGGTATCGTTGTCATTACGGAATGTAGTTCGTTATTGAGATTTTGTTACTCTAATGGGTGGTAGGCTTGTCATTATGGAAGGTAGTTCATGGTTGGGATTTTTTTTACTCTAATGGCTGGTAGCCTTGTCATTATGGAAGGTAGTGTATTGTTCAGATTTTGTTACTCTAATGGATGGTAGCCTTGTCATTACGGAAGGTAGTTCGTTGTTGAGATTTTGTTACTCCATTGGATGGTAGCCTTGTCATTGTGGAAGGTAAATCGTTGTTTACATTTTGTTACTCCAATGGATGGTAGCGATGTCCTTAAGGAAGGTAGTTCGTTGTTGATATTTTGTTACTCCATTGGATGGTAGCCTTGTCATTAAGAAAGGTAGTTCATTTGTGGGATTTTGTTACTCTAATGGATGGTAGCCTTGTAATTACGGAAGGTAGTTCGTTGTTAAGATTTTGTTACTCCATTGGATGGTAGCCTTGTCATTATGGAAGGTAAATCGTTGTTGACATTTTGTTACTCCAATGGATGGTAGCTATGTCCTTAAGCAAGGTAGTTTGTTGTTTAGATTTTGTTACTCCATTGGATGGTAGCGTTGTCATTATGGAAGGTAGTTCGCTGTTGAGAATTTGTTACTCCATTGGATTGTAGACTTGTCATTATGGAAGGTAGTTTGTTGTTGAGATTGTGTTAGTTCAATGGATGGTAGCCTTGTCAATATGGAAGGTAGTTTGTTGTTGAGATTTTGTTACTCCAATGGATGGTAGCCTTGTCATTATGGAAGGAAGTTCGTTGTTGATATTTTGTTAATTTAATGGATGGTAGCCACGTAATTATGGAAGGCAGTTCATTGTTGAGATTTTGTTACTCCATTGGATGGTAGCCTTCTCATAATGGAAGGTAGTTCGTTGTTGGGATATTGTTATTTTAATGGATGGTAGCCTTGTCATTATGGAAGGTTGTTTGTTGTTGAGATTTTGTTACTCCAATGGATGGTAACCTTGTCATTATGGAAGGTAGTTCATTGTTGAGATTTTTTTAGTTCAATGGATGCTAGCCTTGTCAATATGGAAGGTAGTTCGTTGTTGAGATTTTGTTACTGCGATGGATGGTAGCCTTCTCATTATGGAAGGAAGTTTGTTGTTGATATTTTGTTAATTTAATGGATGGTAGCCTTTTAATTATTGAAGGTAGTTCATTGTTGAGATTTCGTTACTCCATTGGATGGTAGCCTTGTCATTATGGAAGGTAAATTGTTGTTCATATTTTTGCTACTCCAATGGATGGTACCTATGTACTTATGGAAGGTAGTTCATTGTTGAGATTTTGTTACTCCAATGGATGGTAGCGATGTGCTTACGGAAGGTAGTTTGTTGTTGATATTTTGTTACTCCATTGGATGGTAGCCTTATCATTATGGAAGGTAGTTCGTTGTTGGAATTTTGTTACTCAAATGGATAGTAGCCTTGTCATTATGGAAGGTAGTTCGTTGTTGAGATTTTGTTACTCCAATGGATGGTAGCCTTGTCATTATGGAAGGTAGTTCGCTATTGAGATTTTGTTACTCCATTGGATGGTAGCCTTGTCATTATGGAAGGTAGTTCATTGTTGTGATTTTGTTACTACAATGGATGGTAGCCTTGTCATTATGGAATGTAGTTCGTTGTTGAGATTTTGTTACTACAATGGATGGTAGCCTTGTCATTACAGAAGGTAGTTCTTTGTTGAGTTTTTGTTACTCTAATGGATGGTAGCGTTGTTATTACGGAAGGTAATTCGTTGTTGAGAATTTGTTACTCTAACGGATGGTACCCTTTCATTATGGAAGGTAGTTCATTGTTGGGATTTTGTTACTCTAAAGGATGCTAGCCTTGTCATTATGGAAGGTAGTTCGTTGTTGAGATTTTGTTACTCCAATGGATGGTAGCCTTGTCATTATGGAAGGTAGTTCGTTTTTGATATTTTGTTACTCTGATGGATGGTAGCCTTGCCATTACGAAAGGTAGTTCGTTGTTGAGATTTTGTTACTCTAATGGACGCTAACCTTGTCATTATGCCAAGTAGTTTGTTGTTGGGATTTGGTTACTCAAATGGATGGTAGCCTTGTCATTATGGAAGGTAGTTCGTTGTTGAGATTTTGTTACCGCAATGGATGGTAGCCTTGTCATTATAGAAGGTAGTTTGTTGTGGAGATTTTGTTACTCCATTGGATGGTAGCCTTGTAATTATGGAAGGTAAATTGTTGATGAGATTTTGTTACTCCAATGGATGGTATCGTTGTCATTACGGAATGTAGTTCGTTATTGAGATTTTGTTACTCTAATGGGTGGTAGGCTTGTCATTATGGAAGGTAGTTCATGGTTGGGATTTTTTTTACTCTAATGGCTGGTAGCCTTGTCATTATGGAAGGTAGTGTATTGTTGAGATTTTGTTACTCTAATGGATGGTAGCCTTGTCATTACGGAAGGTAGTTCGTTGTTGAGATTTTGTTACTCCATTGGATGGTAGCCTTGTCATTGTGGAAGGTAAATCGTTGTTTACATTTTGTTACTCCAATGGATGGTAGCGATGTCCTTAAGGAAGGTAGTTCGTTGTTGATATTTTGTTACTCCATTGGATGGTAGCCTTGTCATTAAGAAAGGTAGTTCATTTGTGGGATTTTGTTACTCTAATGGATGGTAGCCTTGTAATTACGGAAGGTAGTTCGTTGTTAAGATTTTGTTACTCCATTGGATGGAAGCCTTGTCATTATGGAAGGTAAATCGTTGTTGACATTTTGTTACTCCAATGGATGGTAGCTATGTCCTTAAGCAAGGTAGTTCGTTGTTTAGATTTTGTTACTCCATTGGATGGTAGCGTTGTCATTATGGAAGGTAGTTCGCTGTTGAGAATTTGTTACTCCATTGGATTGTAGACTTGTCATTATGGAAGGTAGTTTGTTGTTGAGATTGTGTTAGTTCAATGGATGGTAGCCTTGTCAATATGGAAGGTAGTTTGTTGTTGAGATTTTGTTACTCCAATGGATGGTAGCCTTGTCATTATGGAAGGAAGTTCGTTGTTGATATTTTGTTAATTTAATGGATGGTAGCCACGTAATTATGGAAGGCAGTTCATTGTTGAGATTTTGTTACTCCATTGGATGGTAGCCTTCTCATAATGGAAGGTAGTTCGTTGTTGGGATTTTGTTATTTTAATGGATGGTAGCCTTGTCATTATGGAAGATTGTTCATTGTTGAGATTTTGTTACTCCAATGGATGGTAACCTTGTCATTATGGAAGGTAGTTCATTATTGAGATTTTGTTAGTTCAATGGATGGTAGCCTTGTCAATATGGAAGGTAGTTGGTTGTTGAGATTTTGTTACTCCATTAGATGGTAGCCTTGTCATTATGGAAGGAAGTTCGTTGTTGATATTTTGTTAATTTAATGGATGGTAGCCTTGTAATTATGGAAGGTAGTTCATTGTTGAGATTTTGTTACTCCATTGGATGGTAGCCTTGTCATTATGGAAGGTAGTTCGTTGTTGGGATATTGTTATTTTAATGGATGGTAGCCTTGTCATTATGGAAGGATGTTCGTTGTTGAGATTTTGTTACTCCAATGGATGGTAACCTTGTCATTATGGAAGGTAGTTCGTTGTTGAGATTTTGTTACCGCAATGGATGGTAGCCTTGTCATTATAGAAGGTAGTTTGTTGTGGAGATTTTGTTACTCCATTGGATGGTAGCCTTGTAATTATGGAAGGTAAATTGTTGATGAGATTTTGTTACTCCAATGGATGGTATCGTTGTCATTACGGAATGTAGTTCGTTATTGAGATTTTGTTACTCTAATGGGTGGTAGGCTTGTCATTATGGAAGGTAGTTCATGGTTGGGATTTTTTTTACTCTAATGGCTGGTAGCCTTGTCATTATGGAAGGTAGTGTATTGTTGAGATTTTGTTACTCTAATGGATGGTAGCCTTGTCATTACGGAAGGTAGTTCGTTGTTGAGATTTTGTTACTCCATTGGATGGTAGCCTTGTCATTGTGGAAGGTAAATCGTTGTTTACATTTTGTTACTCCAATGGATGGTAGCGATGTCCTTAAGGAAGGTAGTTCGTTGTTGATATTTTGTTACTCCATTGGATGGTAGCCTTGTCATTAAGGAAGGTAGTTCGTTGTTGAGATTTTGTTACTCTAATGGACGTTAGCCTTGTCATTATGGCAGGTAGTTTGTTGTTGGGATTTAGTTACTCAAATGGATGGTAGCCTTGTCATTATGGAAGGTAAATCGTTGTTGACATTTTGTTACTCCAATGGATGGTAGCTATGTCCTTAAGCAAGGTAGTTTGTTGTTTAGATTTTATTACTCCATTGGATGGTAGCGTTGTCATTATGGAAGGTAGTTCGCTGTTGAGAATTTGTTACTCCATTGGATTGTAGACTTGTCATTATGGAAGGTAGTTTGTTGTTGAGATTGTGTTAGTTCAATGGATGGTATCCTTGTCAATATGGAAGGTAGTTTGTTGTTGAGATTTTGTTACTCCAATGGATGGTAGCCTTGTCATTATGGAAGGAAGTTCGTTGTTGATATTTTGTTAATTTAATGGATGGTAGCCACGTAATTATGGAAGGCAGTTCATTGTTGAGATTTTGTTACTCCATTGGATGGTAGCCTTCTCATAATGGAAGGTAGTTCGTTGTTGGGATTTTGTTATTTTAATGGTTGGTAGCCTTGTCATTATGGAAGGTTGTTCAATATTGAGATTTTGTTACTCCAATGGATGGTAACCTTGTCATTATGGAAGGTAGTTCATTATTGAGATTTTGTTAGTTCAATGGATGGTAGCCTTGTCAATATGGAAGGTAGTTGGTTGTTGAGATTTTGTTACTCCGATGGATGCTATCCTTGTCATTATGGAAGGAAGTTCGTTGTTGATATTTTGTTAATTTAATGGATGGTAGCCTTGTAATTATGGAAGGTAGTTCATTGTTGAGATTTTGTTACTCCATTGGATGGTAGCCTTGTCATTATGGAAGGTAGTTCGTTGTTGGGATATTGTTATTTTAATGGATGGTAGACTTGTCATTATGGAAGGTTGTTCGTTGTTGAGATTTTGTTACTCTAATGGATGGGAACCTTGTCATTATGGAAGGTAGTTCATTGTTGAGATTTTTTTAGTTCAATGGATGCTAGCCTTGTCAATATGGAAGGTAGTTCGTTGTTGAGATTTTGTTACTGCGATGGATGGTAGCCTTCTCATTATGGAAGGAAGTTTGTTGTTGATATTTTGTTAATTTAATGGATGGTAGCCTTTTAATTATTGAAGGTAGTTCATTGTTGAGATTTCGTTACTCCATTGGATGGTAGCCTTGTCATTATGGAAGGTAAATTGTTGTTCATATTTTTGCTACTCCAATGGATGGTACCTATGTACTTATGGAAGGTAGTTCATTGTTGAGATTTTGTTACTCCAATGGATGGTAGCGATGTCCTTACGGAAGGTAGTTTGTTGTTGATATTTTGTTACTCCATTGGATGGTAGCCTTATCATTATGGAAGGTAGTTCGTTGTTGGAATTTTGTTACTCAAATGGATGGTAGCCTTGTCATTTTGGAAGGTAGTTCGTTGTTGAGATTTTATTACTCCAATGGATGGTAGCCTTATCATTATGGAAGGTAGTTCGCTATTGAGATTTTGTTACTCCATTGGATGGTAGCCTTGTCATTATGGAGGGTAGTTCGTTGTTGTGATTTTGTTACTACAATGGATGGTAGCCTTGTCATTATGGAATGTAGTTCGTTGTTGAGATTTTGTAACTACAATGGATGGTAGCCTTGTCATTACGGAAGGTAGTTCTTTGTTGAGTTTTTGTTACTCTAATGGATGGTAGCGTTGTTATTACGGAAGGTAGTTCGTGGTTGAGAATTTGTTACTCTAACGGATGGTACCCTTGTCATTATGGAAGGTAGTTCATTGTTGGGATTTTGTTACTCTAATGGATGGTAGCCTTGTCATTATCGAAGGTAGTTCGTTGTTGAGATTTTGTTACTCCAATGGATGGTAGCCTTATCATTATGGAAGGTAGTTCGCTATTGAGATTTTGTTACTCCATTGGATGGTAGCCTTGTCATTATGGAAGGTAGTTCGTTGTTGTGATTTTGTTACTACAATGGATGGTACCCTTGTCATTATGGAATGTAGTTCGTTGTTGAGATTTTGTTACGACAATGGATGGTAGCCTTGTCATTACGGAAGGTAGTTCTTTGTTGAGTTTTTGTTACTCTAATGGATGGTACCCTTGTCATTATGGAAGGTAGTTCGTGGTTGAGAATTTGTTACTCTAACGGATGGTACCCTTGTCATTATGGAAGGTAGTTCATTGTTGGGATTTTGTTACTCTAATGGATGGTAGCCTTGTCATTATGAAAGGTAGTTCTTTGTTGAGATTTTGTTACTCCAATGCATGGAAGCCTTGTCATTATGGAAGGTAGTCCGTTTTTGATATTTTGTTACTCTGATGGATGGTAGCCTTGTCATTAAGGAAGGTAGTTCGTTGTTGAGATTTTGTTACTCTAATGGATGCTAGCCTTGTCATTATGGCAGGTAGTTTGTTGTTGGGATTCAGTTACTCAAATGGATGGTAGCCTTGTCATTATGGAAGGTAGTTCGTTGTTGAGATTTTGTTACCGCAATGGATGGTAGCCTTGTCATTATGGAAGGTAGTTTGTTGTTGAGATTTTGTTACTCCATTGGATGGTAGCTTTGTAATTATGGAAGGTAAATTGTTGATGAGATTTTGTTACTCCAATGGATGGTAGCGTTGTCATTACGGAATGTAGTTCGTTATTGAGATTTTGTTACTCTAATGGGTGGTAGGCTTGTCATTATGGAAGGTAGTTCATGGTTGGGATTTTTTTTACTCTAATGGCTGGTAGCCTTGTCATTACCGAAGGTAGTTCGTTGTTGAGATTTTGTTACTCCATTGGATGGTAGCCTTGTCATTATGGAAGGTAAATCGTTGTTGACATTTTGTTACTCCAATGGATGGTAGCAATGTCCTTAAGGAAGGTAGTTCGTTGTTGATATTTTGTTACTCCATTAGATTGTAGCATTGTCATTACGGAAGGTAGTTCATTTGTGGGATTTTGTTACTCTAATGGATGGTAGCCTTGTAATTAAGGAAGGTAGTTCGTTGTTAAGATTTTTTTACTCCATTGGATGGTAGCCTTGTCATTATGGAAGGTAAATCGTTGTTGACATTTTGTTACTCCAATGGATGGTAGCGATGTCCTTAAGCAAGGTAGTTCGTTGTTTAGATTTTGTTACTCCATTTGATGGTAGCATTGTCATTATGGAAGGTAGTTCGTTGTTGAGAATTTGTTACTCCATTGGATTGTAGACTTGTCATTATGGAAGGTAGTTTGTTGTTGAGATTTTGTTACTCCAATGGATGGTAACCTTGTCATTATGGAAGGTAGTTCATTGTTGAGATTTTGTTATTTCAATGGATGGTAGCCTTGTCATTATGAAAGGTAGTTCGTTGTTGGAATTTTGTTACTCCATTGGATGGTAACCTTGTCATTATGGAAGGTAGTTCATTGTTGTGATTTTTTTAGTTCAATGGATGGTAGCCTTGTCAATATGGAAGGTAGTTCGTTGTTGAGATTTTGTTACTGCGATGGATGGTAGCCTTCTCATTATGGAAGGAAGTTTGTTGTTGATATTTTGTAAATTTAATGGATGGTAGCCTTTTAATTATTGAAGGTAGTTCATTGTCGAGATTTTGTTACTCCATTGGATGGTAGCCTTGTCATTATGAAAGGTAAATTGTTGTTGATATTTTTGCTACTCCAATGGATGGTACCTATGTACTTATGTAAGGTAGTTCATTGTTGAGATTTTGTTACTCCAATGGATGGTAGCGATGTCCTTACGGAAGGTAGTTTGTTGTTGATATTTGGTTACTCCATTGGATGGTAGCCTTATCATTATGGAAGGTAGTTCGTTGTTGTGATTTTGTTACTAAAATGGATGGTAGCCTTGTCATTATGGAATGTAGTTTGTTGTTGAGATTTTGTTACTACAACGGATGGTAGCCTTGTAATTACGGAAGGTAGTTTTTTGTTGAGTTTTTGTTACTCTAATGGATGGTAGCGTTGTTATTACGGAAGGTAGTTCGTGGTTGAGAATTTGTTACTCTAACGGATGGTACCCTTGTCATTATGGAAGGTAGTTCATTGTTGGGATTTTGTTACTCTAATTGATGGTAGCCTTGTCATTATGAAAGGTAGTTCTTTGTTGAGATTTTGTTACTCCAATGGATGGTAGCCTTGTCATTATGGAAGGTAGTTCGTTTTTGATATATTGTTACTCTGATGGATGGTAGCCTTGTCATTAAGGAAGGTAGTTCGTTGTTGAGATTTTGTTACTCTAATGGACGTTAGCCTTGTCATTATGGCAGGTAGTTTGTTGTTGGGATTTAGTTACTCAAATGGATGGTAGCCTTGGCATTATGGAAGGTAGTTCCTTGTTGAGATTTTGTTACCGCAATGGATGGTAGCCTTGTCGTTATGGAAGGTAGTTTGTTGTTGAGATTTTGTTATTCCAATGGATGGTAGCCTTATCATTATGGAAGGTAGTTCGCTATTGAGATTTTGTTACTACAATGGATGGTAGCCTTGTCATTATGGAATGTAGTTCGTTGTTGAGATTTTGTTACTACAATGGATGGTAGCCTTGTCATTACGGAAGGTAGTTCTTTGTTGAGTTTTTGTTACTCTAATGGATGGTAGCATTGTTATTACGGAAGGTAGTTCGTGGTTGGGAATTTGTTACTCTAACGGATGGTACCCTTGTCATTTTGGAAGGTAGTTCATTGTTGGGATTTTGTTACTCTAATGGATGGTAGCCTTGTCATTATGAAAGGTAGTTCTTTGTTGAGATTTTGTTACTCCAATGCATGGAAGCCTTGTCATTATGGAAGGTAGTCCATTTTTGATATTTTGTTACACTGATGGATGGTAGCCTTGCCATTAAGGAAGGTAGTTCGTTGTTGAGTATTTGTTACTCTAATGGACGCTAGCCTTGTCATTATGACAGGTAGTTTGTTGTTGGGATTTAGTTACTCAAATGGATGGTAGCCTTGTCATTATGGAAGGTAGTTCGTTGGTGAGATTTTGTTACCGCAATGGATGGTAGCCTTGTCATTATGGAAGGTAGTTTGTTGTTGAGATTTTGTTACTCCATTGGATGGTAGCTTTGTAATTATGGAAGGTAAATTGTTGATGAGATTTTGTTACTCCATTGGATGGCAGCGTTGTCATTACGGAATGTAGTTCGTTATTAAGATTTTGTTACTCTAATGGGTGGTAGGCTTGTCATTATGGAAGGTAGTTCATGGTTGGGATTTTTTTTACTCTAATGGCTGGTAGCCTTGTCATTATGAAAGGTAGTGCATTGTTGAGATTTTGTTACTCTAATGGATGGTAGCCTTGTCATTACGGAAGGTAGTTCGTTGTTGAGATTTTGTTACTCCATTGGATGGTAGCCTTGTCATTATGGAAGGTAAATCGTTGTTGACATTTTGTTACTCCAATGGATGGTAGCAATGTACTTAAGGAAGGTAGTTCGTTGTTGATATTTTGTTACTCCATTGGATGGTAGCCTTGTCATTACGGAAGGTAGTTCATTTGTGGGATTTTGTTACTCTAATGGATGGTAGCCTTGTAATTACGGAAGGTAGTTCGTTGTTAAGATTTTTTTACTCCATTGGATGGTAGCCTTGTCATTATGGAAGGTAAATCGTTGTTGACATTTTGTTACTCCAATGGATGGTAGCGATGTCCTTAAGCAAGGTAGTTCGTTGTTTAGATTTTGTTACTCCATTGGATGGTAGCATTGTCATTATGGAAGCTAGTTCACTGTTGAGAATTTGTTACTCCATTGGATTGTAGACTTGTCATTATGGAAGGTAGTTTGTTGTTGAGATTTTGTTACTCCAATGGATGGTAACCTTGTCATTATGGAAGGTAGTTCATTGTTGAGATTTTGTTATTTCAATGGATGGTAGCCTTGTCAATATGGAAGGTAGTTTGTTGTTGAGATTTTGTTACTCCAATGGATGGTAGCCTTGTCATTATGGAAGGAAGTTTGTTGTTGATATTTTGTTACTCCATTGGATGGTAGCCTTATCATTATGGAAGGTAGTTCGTTGTTGGAATTTTGTTACTCAAATGGATGGTAGCCTTGTCATTATGGAAGGTAGTTCGTTGTTGAGATTTTGTTACTCCAATGGATGGTAGCCTTGTCATTATGGAAGGTAGTTTGCTATTGAGATTTTGTTACTCCATTGGATGGTAGCCTTGTCATTATGGAAGGTAGTTCGTTGTTGTGATTTTGTTACTACAATGGATGGTAGCGTTGTCATTATGGAATGTAGTTCGTTGTTGAGATTAAGTTACTACAATGGATGGTAGCCTTGTCATTACGGAAGGTAGTTCTTTGTTGAGTTTTTGTTACTCTAAAAGATGGTAGCGTTGTTATTACGGAAGGTAGTTTGTTGTTGAGAATTTGTTACTCTAATGGATGGTACCCTTGTCATTATGGAAGGTAGTTCATTGTTGGGATTTTGTTACTCTAATGGACGGTAGCGTTGTCATTATGAAAGGTAGTTCTTTGTTGAGATTTTGTTACTCCAATGGATGGTAGCCTTGTCATTATGGAAGGTAGTTCGTTTTTGATATTTTGTTACTCTGATGGATGGTAGCCTTGTCATTACGGAAGGTAGTTCGTTGTTGACATTTTCTTACACTAATGGACGCTAGCCTTGTCATTATGGCAGGTAGTTTGTTGTTGGGATTTTGTTACTCCAATGGATGGTAGCCTAGTCATTATGGAACAAAGTTCGTTGTTGAAATTTTGTTAATTTAATGGAAGGTAGCCTTGTAATTATGGAAGGTAGTTCGTTGTTTAGATTTTGTTACTCCATTGGATGGTAGCATTGTCATTATGGAAGCTAGTTCACTGTTGAGAATTTGTTACTCCATTGGATTGTAGACTTGTCATTATGGAAGGTAGTTCATTGTTGAGATTTTGTTAGTTCAATGGATGGTAGCCTTGTCAATATGGAAGGTAGTTCATTGTTGACATTTTTTTACTCCGATGGATGGTAGCCTTATCATTATGGAAGGTAATTCATTGTTGAGATTTTGTTACTGCAATGGATGGTAGCGATGTCCTTACGGAAGGTAGTTTGTTGTTGATATTTTGTTACTCCATTGGATGGTAGCCTTATCATTATGGAAGGTAGTTCGTTGTTGGAATTTTGTTACTCAAATGGATGGTAGCCTTGTCATTATGGAAGGTAGTTCGTTGTTGAGATTTTGTTACTCCAATGGATGGTAGCCTTGTCATTATCGAAGGTAGTTTGCTATTGAGATTTTGTTACTCCATTGGATGGTAGCCTTGTCATTATGGAAGGTAGTTCGTTGTTGTGATTTTGTTACTACAATGGATGGTAGCGTTGTCATTATGGAATGTAGTTCGTTGTTGAGATTAAGTTACTACAATGGATGGTAGCCTTGTCATTACGGAAGGTAGTTCTTTGTTGAGTTTTTGTTACTCTAAAAGATGGTAGCGTTGTTATTACGGAAGGTAGTTTGTTGTTGAGAATTTGTTACTCTAATGGATGGTACCCTTGTCATTATGGAAGGTAGTTCATTGTTGGGATTTTGTTACTCTAATGGACGGTAGCGTTGTCATTATGAAAGGTAGTTCTTTGTTGAGATTTTGTTACTCCAATGGATGGTAGCCTTGTCATTATGGAAGGTAGTTCGTTTTTGATATTTTGTTACTCTGATGGATGGTAGCCTTGTCATTACGGAAGGTAGTTCGTTGTTGAGATTTTCTTACACTAATGGACGCTAGCCTTGTCATTATGGCAGGTAGTTTGTTGTTGGGATTTTGTTACTCCAATGGATGGTAGCCTAGTCATTATGGAACAAAGTTCGTTGTTGAAATTTTGTTAATTTAATGGAAGGTAGCCTTGTAATTATGGAAGGTAGTTCATTGTTTAGATTTTGCTACTCCATTGGATGGTAGCCTTGTCATTATGGAAGGTTGTTCGTTGTTGAGATTTTGTTACTCCAATGGATGGTAACCTTGTCATTATGGAAGGAAGTTCATTGTTGAGATTTTGTTAGTTCAATGGATGGTAGCCTTGTCAATATGGAAGGTAGTTCGTTGTTGACATTTTTTTACTCCGATGGATGGTAGCCTTATCATTATGGAAGGTAATTCATTGTTGAGATTTTGTTACTCCAATGGATGGTAGCGATGTCCTTACGGAAGGTAGTTTGTTGTTGATATTTTGTTACTCCATTGGATGGTAGCCTTGTCATTATGGAAGGTAGTTCGTTGTTGGGATTTTGTTACTCAAATGGATGGTAGCCTTGTCATTATGTAAGGTAGTTTGTTGTTGAGATTTTGTTACTCCAATGGATGGTAGCCTTGTCATTATGGAAGGTAGTTTGCTATTGAGATTTTGTTACTCCATTGGATGGTAGCCTTGTCATTATAGAAGGTAGTTTGTTGTTGTGATTTTGTTACTATAATGGATGGTAGCCTTGTCATTATGGAATGTAGTTCGTTGTTGAGATTAAGTTACTACAATGGATGGTAGCCTTGTCATTACGGAAGGTAGTTCTTTGTTGAGTTTTTGTTACTCTAAAGGATGGTAGCGTTGTTATTAGGAAGGTAGTTTGTTGTTGAGAATTTGTTCCTCTAACGGATGGTACCCTTGTCATTATGGAAGGTAGTTCATTGTTGGGATTTTGTTACTCTAATGGATGGTAGCGTTGTCATTATGAAAGGTAGTTCTTTGTTGAGATTTTGTTACTCCAATGGATGGTAGCCTTGTCATTATGGAAGGTAGTTCGTTTTTGATATTTTGTTACTCTGATGGATGGTAGCCTTGTCATTACGGAAGGTAGTTCGTTGTTGAGATTTTCTTACACTAATGGACGCTAGCCTTGTCATTATGGCAGGTAGTTTGTTGTTGGGATTTTGTTACTCCAATGGATGGTAGCCTTGTCATTATGGAACAAAGTTCGTTGTTGAAATTTTGTTAATTTAATGGAAGGTAGCCTTGTAATTATGGAAGGTAGTTCATTGTTTAGATTTTGCTACTCCATTGGATGGTAGCCTTGTCATTATGGAAGGTTGTTCGTTGTTGAGATTTTGTTACTCCAATGGATGGTAACCTTGTCATTATGGAAGGAAGTTCATTGTTGAGATTTTGTTAGTTCAATGGATGGTAGCCTTGTCAATATGGAAGGTAGTTCGTTGTTGACATTTTTTTACTCCGATGGATGGTAGCCTTATCATTATGGAAGGTAATTCATTGTTGAGATTTTGTTACTCCAATGGATGGTAGCGATGTCCTTACGGAAGGTAGTTTGTTGTTGATATTTTGTTACTCCATTGGATGGTAGCCTTGTCATTATGGAAGGTAGTTCGTTGTTGGGATTTTGTTACTCAAATGGATGGTAGTCTTGTCATTATGTAAGGTAGTTTGTTGTTGAGATTTTGTTACTCCAATGGATGGTAGCCTTGTCATTATGGAAGGTAGTTTTCTATTGAGATTTTGTTACTCCATTGGATGGTAGCCTTGTCATTATAGAAGGTAGTTCGTTGTTGTGATTTTGTTACTATAATGGATGGTAGCCTTGTCATTATGGAATGTAGTTCGTTGTTGAGATTTTGTTACTATAATGGATGGTAGCCTTATCATTACGGAAGGTAGTTCATTGTTGAATTTTTGTTACTCTAATGGATGGTAGCGTTGTTATTACGGAAGGTAGTTCGTTGTTGGGATTTTGTTACTCTAATGGATGGTAGCCTTGTCATTATGGAAGGTAGTTCTTTGTTGAGATTTTTTTACTCCAATGGATGGTAGCCTTGTCATTATGGAAGGTAGTTCGTTTTTGATATTTTGTTACTCTGATGGATGGTAGCCTTGTCATTACGGAAGGTAGTTCGTTGTTGAGATTTTGTTACTCTAATGGACGGTAGCCTTGTCATTATGGGAGGTAGTTTGTTGTTGGGATTTGGTTACTCAAATGGAAGGTAGCCTTGTCATTATGGAAGGTAGTTCGTTGTTGAGATTTTGTTACCGCAATGGATGGTAGCCTTATCATTATTGAAAGTAGTTCGTTGTTGAGATTTGGTTACTCCATTGGATGGTAGCCTTGTAATTATGGAAGGTAAATTAATGATGAGATTTTGTTACTCCAATGGATGGTAGCGTTGTCATTACGGAATGTAGTTCGTTATTGAGATTTTGTTACTCTAATGGGTGGTAGGCTTGTCATTATGGAAGGTAGTTCATTGTTGGGATTTTTTTACTCTAATGGCCGGTAGCCTTGTCATTATGGAAGGTAGTGTATTGTTGAGATTTTGTTACTCTAATGGCTGGTAGACTTGTCATTACGGAAGGTAGTTCGTTGTTAAGATTTTGTTACTCCATTGGATGGTAGCCTTGTCTTTATGGAAGGTAAATCGTTTTTGACATTTTGTTACTCCAGTGGATCGTAGCGATGTCCTTAAGCAAGGTAGTGCATTGTTTAGATTTTGTTACTCCATTGGATGGTAGCCTTCTCATTACAGAAGGTAGTTCGTTAGTGTGATTTTGTAAATCTAATGGATGGTAGCCTTGTCATTACGGAAGCTAGTTCGTTGTTGAGATTTTGTTAATCTAATGGATGGTAGCCTTGCATTATGGAAGGTAGTTTGTTGTTGGGATTTTGTTACTCAAATGGATGGTAGCCTTGTCATTATGGAATCTAGTTTGTTGTTGAGATTTTGTTACTCTAATGGATGGTAGCCTTGTCATTATGGAAGGTAGTTCGTTGTTGGGATTTTGTTACTCAAATGGATGGTCGCCTTGTCATTATGGAAGGTAGTTTGTTGTTGATATTTTCATACTCCAATGGATGGTAGCCTTGTCATTAAGGAAGGTAGTTCACTGTTGAGAATTTGTTACTCCATTGGATGGTAGACTTGTCATTATGGAAGGTAGTTCATTGTTGTGATTTTGTTACTCCAATTGATGGTATCCTTGTCATTATGGAATGTAGTTTGTTGTTGAGATTTGGTTACTCTAATGGATGGTAGCCTTGTCATTACGGAAGGTAATTCATTGTTGAGTTTTTGTTACTCAAATAGATGGTAGCCTTGTCATTATGGAAGGTAGTTCGTTGTTTGGATTTTGTTACTCCATTGGATGGTAGCCTTGTCATTATGGAAGGTAGTTCATTGTTGACATTTTGTTACTCCAATGGATGGTAGCGATGTCCTTAAGGAAGTTAGTTTGTTGTTGAGATTTTGTTACTCCATTGGACGGTAGCCTTGTCATTGCGGAAGGTAGTTCGTTTGTGGGATTTTGTTACTATAATGGATGGTAGCCTTGTCCTTACGAAAGCTAGTTCGTTGTTGAGATTTTGTTACTCCATTGGATGGTAGCCTTGTCATTATGGAAGGTAAATCGTTCTTGACATTTTGTTACTCTAATGGATGGTAGCGATGTCCTTAAGGAAGTTAGTTTGTTGTTGAGATTTTTTTACTCCATTGGATGGTGCCTTTGTCATTATGGAAGGTAGTTCGTTTTTGGGATTTTGTTACTCAAATGGATGGTAGCCTTGTCATTACGGAATCTAGTTCGTTGTTGAGATTTTGTTACTCTAATCGATGGTAGCCTTGTCATTATTGAAGGTAGTTTGTTGTTGGGATTTTGTTACTCAAATTGATGGTAGCCTTGTCATTATGGAAGGTAGTTCGTTGTTGATATTTTCATACTCCAATGGATGGTAGCCTTGTCATTAAGGAAGGTAGTTCGCTGTTGAGAATTTGTTACTCCATTGGCTGGTAGACTTGTCATTATGGAAGGTAGTTCATTGTTGGGATTTTGTTACTCCATTCGATGGTAGCCTTGTCATTATGGAAGGTAATCTTTGTTGACATTTTGTTACTCCAATGGATGGTAGCGATGTCCTTAAAGAAGGTAGTTCGTTGTTGAGATTTTGTTACTCCATTGGACGGTAGCCTTGTCATTACGGAAGGTAGTTCGTTTGTGGGATTTTGTTACTCTAATGGATGGTAGCCTTGTCATTAGAGAAGGTAGTTCCTTATTAAGATTTTGTTACTCCATTGAATGGTAGCCTTGTCATTATGGAAGGTAAATCGTTGTTGACATTTTGTTTCTCTAATGGATTGTAGCGATGTCCTTAAGGAAGTTAATTCATTGTTGAGATTTTTTTACTCTATTGGATGGTAGCCTTGTCATTACGGAAGGTAGTTCGTTAGTGGGATTGTGTTACTCTAATGGATAGTAGCCTTGTTATTATGGAAGCTAGTTCGTTGTTGAGATTTTGTTACTCTAATGGATGATAGCCTTGTCATCATGGAAGGTAGTTCGTTTTTGGGATTTTGTTACTCAAATGGATGATAACCTTGTCATTATGGAAGGTAGTTCGTTGTTGATATTTTCATACTCCAATGGATGGTAGACTTGTCATTATGGAAGGTAGTTCGTTGTTGTGATTTTGTTACTCCAATGGATGGTAGCCTTGTCATTATGGAATGTAGTTTATTATTGAGATTTGTTTACTCTAATGGATGGTAGCCTTATCATTACGAAAGGTAGTTCATCGTTGTTTGGATTTTGTTACTCTAATAGATGCTAGCCTTGTCATTGTGGAAGGTAGTTTGTTGTTGGGATTTTTTTACTATTATGGATGGTAGCCTTGTCTTTATGGAAGCTAATTCGTTGTTGGGATTTTGTTATTTTAATGGATGGTAGCATTGTCATTATGGAAGGTTGTTCGTTATTGAGATTTTATTACTCCAATGGATGGTAACCTTGTCATTATGGAAGGTAGTTCATTGTTGAGATTTTGTTAGTTCAATGGATGGTAGCCTTGTCAATATGGAAAGTAGTTTGTTGTTGAGATTTTGTCACTCCAATGGATGGTAGCCATGTCATTATGGAAGGTAGTTCGTTGTTGGTATTTTGTTACTTTAATGAATGGTAGCCTTGTAATTATGGAAGGTAGTTCATTGTGGAGATTTTTTTACTCCATTGTATGGTAGCCTTGTCATTATGGAAGGTAAATTGTTGTTGAGATTTTGTTACTCCAATGGATGGTAGTTAAGTCCTTATGGAAGATAGTTCATTGTTGATATTTTGATACTCAAATGGATGGTAGCCTTGTCATTATGGAAGGTAGTTCGTTGTTGAGATTTTCTTACTGCAATGGATGGTAGTCTTATCATTATGGAAGGTAGTTTGTTGTTGAGATTTTGTTACTCCATTGGATGGTAGCCTTGTTATTATGGAAGGTAAATTGTTCTTGAGATTTTGTTACTCCAATGGATGGTAGCGTTGTCATTAAGGAAGGTAGTTCGTTGTTGAGATTTTGTTACTCTAATGGGTGGTAGCCTTGTTATTATGGAAGGTAGTTCATTGTTCGGATTTTATTACTCTAACGGATGGTATCCTTGTCATTATGGAAAGTAGTTCGTTGTTGAGATTTTGTTACTCTAATGGATGGTAGCCTTTTCATTACGGAAGGTAGTTCTTTGTTGAGATTTTGTACCCGCAATGGATGGTAGCCTTGTCATTATGGAAGGTAGTTCGTTGTTGAGATTTAATTACTCCATTGGATGGTAGCCTTGTTATTATAGAAGGTAAATTGTTGATGAGATTTTGTTACTCCAATGGATGGTAGCGTTGTCATTATGGAAGGTAGTTCGTTGTTGAGATTTGGTTACTCTAATGGATGGTAGCCTTGTCATTACGGAAGGTAGTTCATTGTTGAGTTTTTTTTACTCAAATAGATGGTAGCCTTGTCATTATGGAAGGTAGTTCGTTTTTAAGATTTTGTTACTCCATTCGATGGTAGCCTTGTCATTATGGAAGGTAAATCTATGTTGACATTTTGTTACTCTAATGGATGGTAGCGATGTCCTTAAAGAAGGTGGTTCATTGTTGAGATTTTGTTACTCCATTGGACGATTGCCTTGTCATTATGGAAGGTAGTTCGTTTTTGGGATTTTAATACTCTAATGGATGGTAGCCTTGTCATTACGGAAGCTAGTTCATTGTTGAGATTTTGTTACTCCATTGGATGGTAGCCTTGTCATTATGGAAGGTAAATCGTTGTTGACATTTTGTTTCTCCAATGGATTGTAGCGATGTCCTTAAGGAAGTTAGTTCGTTGTTGAGATTTTTTTACTCCATTGGATGGTAGCCTTGTCATTACGGAAGGTAGTTCGTTAGTGGGATTTTGTTACTCTAATGGATGGTAGCCTTGTCATTACGGAAGCTAGTTCCTTGTTGAGATTTTGTTACTCTAATGGATGATAGCCTTTTCATCATGGAAGGTAGTTCTTTGTTGGGATTTTGTTACTCAAATGGATGGTAGCCTTGTCATTATGGAAGGTAGTTCGTTGTTGATATTCTCATACTCCAATGGATGGTAGCCTTTGGATTAAGGAAGGTAGTTCGCTGTTGAGAATTTGTTACTCCTTTGGATGGTAGAGTTGTCATTATGGAAGGTAGTTCGTTGTTTAGATTTTGTTACTACAATGGATTGTAGCCTTGTCATTATGGAATGTAGTTTGTTGTTGAGATTTGGTTATTCTAATGGATGGTAGCCTTGTCATTACGGAAGGTAGTTCATTGTTGAGTTTTTGTTACTCTAATAGATGGTAGCCTTGTCATTATGGAAGGTAGTTCGTTGTTGGGATTTTGTTACTCTAATGGATGGTAGCCTTGTCATTGTGGAAGGTAGTTCATTGTTGGGATTTTTTTACTCTTATGGATGGTAGCCTTGTCATTATGGAAGCTAATTCATTGTTGGGATTTTGTTATTTTAATGGATGGTAGCCTTGTCATTATGGAAGGTTGTTCGTTGTTGAGATTTTGTTACTCCAATGGATGGTAGCCTTGTCATTATGGAAGGTAGTTCGTTGTTGATATTTTGTTACTTTAATGGATGGTAGCCTTGTAATTATGGAAGGTAGTTCATTGTTGAGATTTTGTTACTCCATTGGATGGTAGCCTTGTCATTATGGAAGGTAAATTGTTGTTGAGATTTTGTTACTCCAATGGATGGTAGTTAAGTCCTTATGGAAGGTAGTTCATTGTTGATATTTTGTTACTCTAATGGATGGTATCCTTGTCATTATGGAAGGTAGTTCGTTGTTGATATTTTGTTACTCCATTGGATGGTAGCCTTGTCATTATGGAAGGTAAATCATTGTTGACATTTTGTTACTCCAATGGATGGTAGGGATGTCCTTAAGGAAGGTAGTTCGTTGTTGATATTTTGTTATCCAATGGATGGTAGCGATGTCCTTAAGGAAGTTAGTTCTATGTTGGGATTTTGTTTCTCAAATGGATGGTAGCCATGTCATTATGGAAGGTAGTTCGTTGTTGAGATTTTGTTACTGCAATGGATGGTAGTCTTATCATTATGGAAGGTAGCTCGTTGTTGAGATTTTGTTACTCCATTGAATGGTAGCCTTGTCATTATGGAAGGTAAATTGTTGTTGAGATTTTGTTACTCCAATGGATGGTAGCGTTGTCATTACGGAAGGTAGTTCGTTATTGAGATGTTGTTACTCTAATGGGTGGTAGCCTTTTTATTATGGAAAGTAGTTCATTATTGGGATTTTGTTACTCTAACGGATGGTAGCCTTGTCATTATGGAAGGTAGTTCGTTGTTGAGATTTTTTTACTCTAATGGATGGTAGCCTTTTCAATACGGAAGGTAGTTCGTTGTTGAGATTTTGTTACTCCAATGGATGGTAGCATTGTCATTATGGAAGGTAGATCGTTGTTGAGATTTTGTTACTCTAATGGGTGGTAGGCTTGTCATTATAGAAGGTAGTTCATTGTTGGGATTTTTTTACTCTAATGGCTGGTAGCCTTGTCATTATGGAAGGTAGTTCATTGTTGAGATTTTGTTACTCTAATGGATGGTAGCCTTGTCATTATGGAAGGTAGTTCGCTGTTTGGATTTTGTTACTCCATTGGATGGTAGCCTTGTCATTATGGAAGGTAGTTCATTGTTGACATTTTGTTACTCCAATGGATCGTAGCGATGTCCTTAATGAAGTTATTTCGTTGTGGAGATTTTGTTACTCCATTGGATGGTAGCCTTGTCATTGCGGAAGGTAGTTCGGTTGTGGGATTTTGTTACTCTAATGGATGGTAGCCTTGTCCTTACGGAAGCTAGTTCGTTGTTGATATTTTGTTACTCCATTGGATGGTAGCCTTGTCATTATGGAAGGTAGTTCGTTGATGGGATTTTGTTACTCAAATGGATGGTAGCCTTGTCATTACGGAATCTAGTTCGTTGTTGAGATTTTGTTACTCTAATGTATGGTAGCCTTGTCATTATGGAAGGTAGTTTGTTGTTGGGATTTTGTTACTCAAATGGATGGTAGCCTTGTCATTATGGAAGGTAGTTCGTTGTTGATATTTTCATACTCCAATGGATGGTAGCCTTGTGATTAAGGAAGGTAGTTCGCTGTTGAGAATTTGTTACTCCTTTGGATGGTAGACTTGTCATTATGGAAGGTAGTTCGTTGTTGTGATTTTGTTAATCCAATGGATGGTAGCCTTGTCATTATGGAATGTAGTTTGTTGTTGAGATTTGGTTACTCTAATGGATGGTAGCCTTGTCATTATGGAAGGTAGTTCATTGTTGAGTTTTTGTTACTCTAATAGATGGTAGCCTTGTCATTATGGAAGCTAATTCGTTGTTGGGATTTTGTTATTTTAATGGATGGTAGCCTTGTCATTATGGAAGGTTGTTCGTTGTTGAGATTTTGTTACCGCAATGGATGGTAGCCTTGTCTTTATGGAAGGTTGTTCGTTGTTGAGATTTTGTTACTCCATTGGATGGTAGCCTTGTCATTATAGAAGTTAAATTGTTGATGGGATTTTGTTACTCCAATGGATGGTAGCATTGTCATTATGGAAGGTAGATCGTTGTTGAGATTTTGTTATTTTAATGGATGGTAGCCTTATCATTATCGAAGGTTGTTCGTTGTTGAGATTTTGTTACTCCAATGGATGGTAACCTTGTCATTATGGAAGGTAGTTCATTGTTGAGATTTTGTTAGTTCAATGGATGGTAGCCTTGTCAATATGGAAGGTAGTTCGTTGTTGAGATTTTGTTACTCCAATGGATGGTAGCCTTGTCATTATGGAAGGTAGTTCGTTGTTGATATTTTGTTACTTTAATGGATGGTAGCCTTGTAATTATGGAAGGTAGTTCATTATTGAGATTTTGTTACTCCATTGTATTGTAGCCTTGTCATTATGGAAGGTAAATTGTTGTTGAGATTTTGTTACTCCAATGGATGGTAATTAAGTCCTTATGGAAGGTAGTTCATTGTTGATATTTTGTTACTCCAATGGATGGTAGGCTTGTCATTATGGAAGGTAGTTCATTGTTGGGATTTTTTTACTCTAATGGCTGGTAGCCTTGTCATTATGGAAGGTAGTTCATTGTTGAGATTTTTTTACTCTAATGGATGGTAGCCTTGTCAATATGGAAGGTAGTTCGTTGTTTGGATTTTGTTACTCCATTGGATGGTAGCCTTGTCATTATGGAAGGTAGTTCATTGTTGACATTTTGTTACTCCAATGGATGGTAGCGATGTCCTTAAGGAAGGTATTTCGTTGTTGAGATTTTTTTACTCCATTGGACGGTAGCCTTGTCATTGCGGAAGGTAGTTCGGTTGTGGGATTTTGTTACTCTAATGGATGGTAGCCTTGTCCTTACCGAAGCTAGTTCGTTGTTGATATTTTGTTACTCCATTGGATGGTAGCCTTGTCATTATGGAAGGTAAATCATTGTTGAAATTTTGTTACTCTAATGGATGGTAGCGATGTCCTTAAGGAAGTTAGTTCGTTGTTGAGATTTTTTTACTCCATTGGATGGTACCCTTGTCATTACGGAAGGTAATTCGTTAGTGGGATTTTGTTACTCTATTGGATGGTAGCCTTGTCATTACGGAAGCTATTTCATTGTTGAGATTTTATTACTCTAATGGATGGTAGCCTTGTCATTATGGAAGGTAGTTCGTTGTTGAGATTTTGATACTTAAATGGATGGTAGCCTTGTCATTACGGAATCTAGTTCGTTGTTGAGATTTTGTTACTCTAATGGATGGTAGCCTTGTCATTATGGAAGGTAGTTCGTTGTTGGGATTTTGTTACTCAAATGGATGGTAGCCTTGTCATTATGGAAGGTAGTTCGTTGTTGATATTTTCATACTCCAATGGATGGTAGCCTTGTCATTAAGGAAGGTAGTTCATTGTTGAGAATTTGTTACTCCATTGGCTGGTAGCCTTGTCATTATGGAAGGTAAACCGTTGTTGACATTTTTTTTCTCCAATGTATTGTAGCGATGTCCTTAAGGAAGTTAATTCGTTGTTGAGATTTTTTTACTCCATTGGATGGTAGCCTTGTCATTACGAAAGGTAGTTCGTTAGTGGGATTTTGTTACTCTAATGGATGGTAGCCTTGTCATTACGGAAGATAGTTCGCTGTTGAGATTTATTTACTCTAATGGATGATAGCCTTGTCATCATGGAAGGTAGTTTGTTGTTGGGATTTTGTTACTCAAATGGATTGTAGCCTTGTCATTATGGAAGGTAGTTTGTTGTTGATATTTTCATACTCCAATGGATGGTAGCCTTGTGATTAAGGAAGGTAGTTCGCTGTTGAGAATTTGTTACTCCTTTGGAATGTAGCCTTGTCATTATGGAAGGTAGTTCGTTGTTGAGATTTTGTTACTCCAATGGATGGTAGCCTTGTCATTATGGAATGTAGTTTGTTGTTGAGATTTGGTTACTCTAATGGATGGTAGCCTTGTCATTATGGAAGGTAGTTCATTGTTGAGTTTTTGTTACTCTAATAGATGGTAGCGTTGTCATTATGGAAGCTAATTCGTTGTTGGGATTTTGTTATTTTAATGGATAGTAGCCTTGTCATTATGGAAGGTTGTTCGTTGTTGAGATTTTGTTACTCCAATGGATGGTAACCTTGTCGTTATGGAAGGTAGTTCATTGTTTAGATTTTGTTAGTTCAAAGGATGGTAGCCTTGTCAATATGGAAGGTAGTTCGTTGTTGAGATTTTGTTACTCCAATGGATGGTAGCCTTGTCATTATGGAAGGTAGTTCGTTGTTGATATTTTGTTACTTTAATGGATGGTAGCCTTGTAATTATGGAAGGTAGTTCATTGTTGAGATTTTGTTACTCCATTGTATGGTAGCCTTGTCATTATGGAAGGTAAATTGTTGTTGAGATTTTGTTACTCCAATGGATGGTAGTTAAGTCCTTATGGAAGGTAGTTCATTGTTGATATTTTGTTACTCCAATGGATGGTAGAGATGTCCTTAAGGAAGTAAGTTCTATGTTGGGATTTTGTTACTCAAATGGATGGCAGCCTTGTCATTATGGGAGGTAGTTCGTTGTTGAGATTTTGTTACTGCCATGGATGGTAGTCTTATAATTATGGAAGGTAGTTCGCTGTTGAGATTTTGTTACTCCATTGGATGGTAGCCTTGTCATTATAGAAGGTAAATTGTTGATGAGATTTTGTTACTCCAATGGATGGTAGCGTTGTCATTATGGAAGGTAGATCGTTGTTGAGATTTTGTTACTCTAATGGGTGGTAGGCTTGTCATTATGGAAGGTAGTTCATTGTTGGGATTTTTTTACTCTAATGGCTGGTAGCCTTGTCATTATGGAAGGTAGTTCATTGTTGAGATTTTGTTACTCTAATGGATGGTAGCCTTGTCATTATGGAAGGTAGATCGTTGTTTGGATTTTGTTACTCCATTGGATGGTAGCCTTGTCATTATGGAAGGTAGTTCATTGTTGACATTTTGTTACTCCAATGGATGGTAGAGATGTCCTTATGGAAGGTAGTTCGTTGTTGAGATTTTGTTACTCCATTGGACGGTAGCCTTGTCATTGCGGAAGGTAGTTCGTTTGTGGGTTTTGTTACTCTAATGGATGGTAGCCTTGTCCTTACGGAAGCTAGTTCGTTGTTGAGATTTTGTTACTTTATTGTATGGTAGCCTTGTCATTATGGAAGGTAAATCGTTGTTAACATTTTGTTACTCTAATGGATGGTAGCGATGTCCTTAAGGAAGTTAGTTCGTTGTTGAGATTTTTTTATTCCATCGGATGGTACCCTTGTCATTAAGGAAGGTAATTCGTTAGTGGGATTTTGTTACTCAAATGGATGGTAGCCTTGTCATTACGGAAGCTATTTCGTTGTTGTGATTTTGTTACTCCAATGGATGGTAGACTTCTCATTATGGAATCTAGTTCGTTGTTGAGAATTTGTTACTCTAATGGATGGTAGCCTTGTCATTATGGAAGGTAGTTCGTTGTTGGGATTTTGTTACTCAAATGGATGGTAGCCTTGTCATTATGGAAGGTAGTTCATTGTTGATATTTTCATTCTCTTATGGATGGTAGCCTTGTCATTAAGGAAGGTAGTTCGCTGTTGAGAATTTGTTACTCCATTGGCTGGTAGACTTGTCATTATCGAAGGTAGTTCATTGTTATGATTTTGTTACTCCAATTGATGGTAGCCTTGTCATTATGGAATGTAGTTTGTTTTTGAGATTTGGTTACTCTAATGGATGGTAGCCTGGTCATTATGGAAGGTAGTTCATTGTTGAGTTTTTTTTACTCAAATAGATGGTAGCCTTGTCATTATGGAAGGTAGTTCGTTGTTGGGATTTTGTTACTCCATTCGATGGTAGCCTTGTCATTATGGAAGGTAAATCTTTGTTGACATTTTGTTACTCCAATGGATGGTAGCGATGTCATTAAAGAAGGTAGTTCGTTGTTGAGATTTTGTTACTCCATTGGACGGTAGCCTTGTCATTACGGAAGGTAGTTCGTTTGTGGGATTTTTTTACTCTAATGGATGGTAGCCTTGTCATTACGGAAGCTAGTTCATTGTTGAGATTTTGTTACTCCATTGGATGGTAGCCTTGTCATTATGGAAGGTAAATCGTTGTTGACATTTTGTTTCTCCAATGGATTGTAGTGATGTCCTTAAGGAAGTTAATTCGTTGTTGAGATTTTTTTACTCCATTGGATGGTAGCCTTGTCATTACGGAAGGTAGTTCGTTAGTGGGATTTTGTTACTCTAATGGATGGTAGCCTTGTCATTACGGAAGCTAGTTCATTGTTGAGATTTTGTTACTCTAAGAATGATAGCCTTGTCAACATGGAAGGTAGTTCGTTGTTGGGATTTTTTTACTCAAATGGATGGTAGCCTTGTCATTATGGAAGGTAGTTCGTTGTTGATATTTTCATACTCCAATGGTTGGTAGCCTTGTGATTAACGAAGGTAGTTCGCTGTTGAGAATTTGTTACTCCTTTGGATGGTAGCCTTGTCATTATGGAAGGTAGTTCATTGTTGAGTTTTTGTTACTCTAATAGATGGTAGCGTTGTCATTATGGAAGCTAATTCGTTGTTGGGATTTTTTTATTTTAATGGATGGTAGCCTTGTCATTATGGAAGGTTGTTCTTTGTTGAGATTTTGTTACTCCAATGGATGGTAACCTTGTCATTATGGAAGGTATTTCATTGTTGAGATTTTGTTAGTTCAATGGATGGTAGCCTTGTCAATATGGAAAGTAGTTCGTTCTTCAGATTTTGTTACTCCAATGGATGGTAGCCTTGTCATTATGGAAGGTAGTTCGTTGTTGATATTTTGTTACTTTAATGAATGGTAGCCTTGTAATTATGGAAGGTAGTTCATTGTTGAGAATTTGTTACTCCATTGTATGGTAGCCTTGTCATTATGGAAGGTAAATTGTTGTTGAGATTTTGTTACTCCAATGGATGGTAGTTAAGTCCTTATGGAAGGTAGTTCATTGTTGATATTTTGTTACTCAAATGGATGGTAGCCTTGTCATTATGGAAGGTAGTTCGTTGTTGAGATTTTGTTACTGCAATGGATGGTAGTCTTATCATTATGGAAGGTAGTTCGTTGTTGAGATTTTGTTACTCCATTGGATGGTAGCCTTATCATTATGGAAGGTAAATTGTTGTTGAAATTTTGTTACTCCAATGGATGGTAGCGTTGTCATTACGAAAGGTAGTTCGTTGTTGAGATTTTATTAATCTAATGGGTGGTAGCCTTGTTATTATGGAAGGTAGTTCATTGTTGGGATTTTGTTACTCTAACGGATGGTAGCCTTGTCATTATGGAAGTTAGTTAGTTGTTGAGATTTTGTTACTCTAATGGATGGTAGCCTTTTCATTACGGAAGGTAGTTATTTGTTGAGATTTTGTTACCGCAATGGATGGTAGCCTTGTCATTATGGAAGGTAGTTCGTTGTTGAGATTTTGTTACTCCATTGGATGGTAGCCTTGTCATTATAGAAGGTAAATTGTTGATGAGATTTTGTTACTCCAATGGATGGTAGCGTTGTCATTATGGAAGGTAGTTCGTTGTTGAGATTTGATTACTCTAATGGATGGTAGCCTTGTCATTACAGAAGGTAGTTCATTGTTGAGTTTTTTTTACTCAAATAAATGGTAGCCTTGTCATTATGGAAGGTAGTTCGTTGTTGGGATTTTGTTACTCCATTCGATGGTAGCCTTGTCATTATGGAAGGTAAATCTTTGTTGACATTTTGTTAATCCAATGGATGGTAGCGATGTCCTTAAAGAAGGTAGTTCATTGTTGAGATTTTGTTACTCCATTGGACAGTAGCCTTGTCATTACGGAAGGTAGTTTGTTCGTGGGATTTTGTTACTCTAATGGATGGTAGCCTTGTCATTACGGAAGCTAGTTCATTGTTGAGATTTTGTTACTCCATCGGATGGTAGCCTTGTCATTATGGAAGGTAAATCGTTGTTGACATATTGTTTCTCCAATGGATTGTAGCGATGTCCTTAAGGAAGTTAGTTTGTTGTTGAGATTTTTTTACTCCATTGGATGGTAGCCTTGTCATTACGGAAGGTAGTTCGTTAGTGGGATTTTGTTACTCTAATGGATGGTAGCCTTGTCATTACGGAAGCTAGTTCGTTGTTGTGATTTTGTTACTCTAATGGAAGATAGCCTTTTCATCATGGAAGGTAGTTCGTTGTTGGGATTTTGTTACTCAAATGGATGGTAGCCTTGTCATTATGGAAGGTAGTTCGTTGTTGATATTTTCATACTCCAATGGATGGTAGCCTTGGGATTAAGGAAGGTAGTTCGCTGTTGAGAATTTGTTACTCCTTTGGATGGTAGAGTTGTCATTATGGAAGGTAGTTCGTTGTTGTGATTTTGTTACTACAATGGATTGTAGCCTTGTCATTATGGAATGTAGTTTGTTGTTGAGATTTGGTTACTCTAATGGATGGTAGCCTTGTCATTATGGAAGGTAGTTCGTTGTTGGGATTTTGTTACTCTATATGGATGATAGCCTTGTCATTATGGAAGGTAGTTCATTGTTGGGATCTTTTTACTCTTATGGATGGTAGCCTTGTCATTATGGAAGCTAATTCGTTGTTGGCATTTTGTTATTTTAATGGATGGTAGCCTTGTCATTATGGAAGGTTGTTCGTTGTTGATATTTTGTTACTCTAATGGATGGTATCCTTGTCATTATGGAAGGTAGTTCATTGTTGATATTTTGTTACTCCATTGGATGGTAGCCTTGTCATTATGGAAGGTAAATTGTTGTTGACATTTTGTTACTCCAATGGATGGTAGGGATGTCCTTAAGGAAGGTAGTTCGTGGTTGATATTTTGTTATCCAATGGATGGTAGCGATGTCCTTAAGGAAGTTAGTTCTATGTTGGGATTTTGTTACTCAAATGGATGGTAGCCTTGTCATTATGGAAGGTAGTTCGTTTTTGAGATTTTGTTACTGCAATGTATGGTAGTCTTATCATTATGGAAGGTAGTTTGTTGTTGAGATTTTGTTACTCCATTGGATGGTAGCCTTGTTATTATGTAAGGTAAATTGTTGTTGAGATTTTGTTACTCCAATGGATCGTAGCATTGTCATTACGGAAGGTAGTTTGTTGTTGAGTTTTTGTTACTCTAATGGGTGGTAGCCTTGTTATTATGGAAGGTAGTTCATTGTTAGGATTTTGTTACTCTAACGGATGGTAGCCTTGTCATTATGGAAGGTAGTTCGTTGTTGGGATTTTGTTACTCCAATGGATGGTAGTTAAGTCCTTATGGAAGGTAGTTCATTGTTTATATTTTGTTACTCTAATGGATGGTAGCCTTGTTATTATGGAAGGTAGTTTGTTGTTCATATTTTGTAACTCCATTGGATGGTAGCCTTGTCATTATGGAAGGTAAATCATTTTTGACATTTTGTGTCTCCAATGGATGGTAGGGATGTCCTTAAGGAAGGTAGTTCGTTGTTGATATTTTGTCATCCAATGGATGGTAGTGATGTCTTTAAGGAAGTTAGTTCTATGTTGGGATTTTGTTACTCAAATGGATGGTAGCCTTGTCATTATGGAAGGTAGTTTGTTGTTGAGATTTTGTTACTGCAATGGATGGTAGTCTTATCATTATGGAAGGTAGTTCGTTGTTGAGATTTTGTTACTCCATTGGATGGTAGCCTTGTATTTATGGAAGGTAAATTGTTGTTGAGATTTTGTTACTCCAATGGATGGTAGCGTTGTCATTACGGAAGGTAGTTCGTTGTTGAGATTTTGTTACTCTAATGGGTGGTAGCCTTGTTATTATGGAAGGTAGTTCATTGTTGGGATTTTGTTACTCTAACGGATGGTAGCCTTGTCATTATGGAAGGTAGTTCGTTGTTGAAATTTTGTTACTCTAATGGATGTTAGCCTTTTCATTACGTAAGGTAGTTCGTTGTTGAGATTTTGTTACTCCAATGGATGGTAGCGTTGTCATTATGTTAGGTAGTTCGTTGTTGAGATTTTGTTACTCTAATGGGTGGTAGGCTTGTCATTATGGAAGGTAGTTCATTGTTGGGATTTTTTTACTCTAATGGTTGGTAGCCTTGTCATTATGGAAGGTAGTTCATTGTTGAGATTTTGTTACTCTAATGGATGGTAGCCTTGTTATTACGAAAGGTAGTTCGTTGTTGAGATTTTGTTAATCCATTGGATGGTAGCCTTGTCATTATGGAAGGTAAATCGTTGTTGAAATTTTGTTACTCCAATGGATGGTAGCGATGTCCTTAAGGAAGGTAGTTTGTTGTTGTGATTTTTTTACCCCATTGGATGGTAGCCTTGTCATTACGGAAGGTAGTTCGTTTGTGGGATTTTGTTACTCTAATAGATGGTAGCCTTGTAATTACGAAAGCTAGTTTGTTGTTAAGATTTTGTTACTCCATTGGATGGTAGCCTTGCTATTTTGGAAGGTAAATCGTTGTTGACATTTTGTTACACCAATGAATGGTAGCGTTGTTCTTAAGTAAGGTAGTTCGTTGTTTAGATTTTGTTACTCTAATGGATGGTAGCCTTGTCATTATGGAAGTTAGTTCGTTAGTGGGATTTTGTTACTCAAATGGATGGTAGCCTTGTCATTACGGAAGCTAGTTCGTTGTTAAAATTTTGTTACTCTAATGGATGGTAGACTTGTCATTATGGAAGGTAGTTCGTTGTTGGGATTTTGTTACTCCAATGGATGGTAGCCTTGTCATTACGGAATCTAGTTCGTTGTTGAGATTTTGTTACTCTAATGGATGGTAGCCTTGTCATTATGAAAGGTAGTTCGTTGTTGATATTTTCATACTCCAATGGATAGTAGCCTTGTCATTAAGGAAGGTAGTTCGCTGTTGAGAATTTATTACTCCATTGGATGGTAGACTTGTCATTATGGAAGGTACTTCATTGCTGTGATTTTGTTACTCCAATGGATGGTAGCCTTGTCATTATGGAATGTAGTTTGTTGTTGAGATTTGGTTACTCTAATGGATGGTAGCCTTGTCATTACGGAAGGTAGTTTATTGTTGAGTTTTTGTTACTCTAATAGATGGTAGCCTTGTCATTATGGAAGGTAAAACGTTGTTGACATTTTGTTACTCGAATGGATGGTAGCGATGTCCTTAAGGAAGGTAGTTCATTGTTAAGATTTTGTTACTCCATTGGACGTTAGCCTTGTCATTACGGAAGAAAGTTCGTTTGTGGGATTTTGTTACTCTAATGGATGGTAGCCTTGTCATTACGGAACATAGTTCGTCGTTGAGATTTTCTTATTCCATTGGATGGTAGCCTTGTCATTATGGAAGGTAAACCGTTGTTGACATTTTGTTACTCCAATGGATGGTAGAGATGTCCTTAAGGAAGTTAGTTCGTTGTTGAGATTTTTTTACTCTAATAGATGGTAGCCTTGTCATTATGGAAGGTAGTTCGTTGTTGGGATTTTGTTACTCTAATGGATGCTAGCCTTGTCATTATGGAAGGTAGTTCGTTGTTGGGATTTTGTTACTCTTATTGATGGTAGCCTTGTCATTATGGAAGCTAATTCATTGTTGGGATTTTTTTTATTTTAATGGATGGTAGCCTGGTAATTATGGAAGGTTGTTCATTGTTGAGATTTTGTTACTCCAATGGATGGTAGCCTTGTCATTACGGAAGGTAGTTCGTTGTTGAGATTTTGTTACCGCAATGGATGGTAGCCTTGTCAATATGGAAGGTAGTTCGTTGTTGAGATTTTGTTACTCTAATGGGTGGTAGGCTTATCATTATGGAAGGTAGTTCATTGTTGGGATTTTTTTACTCTAATGGCTGGTAGCCTTGTTATTATGGAAGGTAGTTCATTGTTTAGATTTTGTTACTCTAATGGATGGTATCCTTGTTATTACGGAAGGTAGTTCGTTGTTGAGATTTTGTTAATCCATTTGATGGTAACCTTGTCATTATGGAAGGTAAATCGTTGTTGAAATTTTGTTACTCCAATGGATGGTAGCGATGTCCTTAAGGAAGGTAGTTCGTTGATGAGATTTTGTTACTCCATTGGATGGTAGCCTTGTCATTAAGGAACGTAGTTCGTTTGTGGGATTTTGTTACTCTAATGGATGGTAGCCTTGTAATTACGAAAGCTAGTTCGTTGTTAAGATTTTGTTACTCCGTTGGATGGTAGCCTTGCTATTATGGAAGGTAAATCGTTGTTGACATTTTGTTACACCAATGAATGGTAGCATTGTCCTTAAGGAAGGTAGTTCGTTGTTTAGATTTTGTTACTCCATTGGATGGTAGCCTTGTCATTACAAAAGGTAGTTCGTTAGTGGGATTTTGTTACTCTAATGGATGGTGGCCTTGTCATTACGGAAGCTAGTTTGTTGTTGATATTTTGTTACTCTAATGGATGGTAGCCTTGTCATTATGGAAGGTAGTTCGTTGTTGGGATTTTGTTATTCAAATGGATGGTAGCCTTGTCATTACGGAATCTAGTTCGTTGTTGAGAATTTGTTACTCTAATGGATGGTAGCCTTGTCATTATGGAAGGTAGTTCGTTGTTGGGATTTTGTTACTCAAATGGATGGTAGGTTTGTCATTATGAAAGGTAGTTCGTTGTTGATATTTTCATACTCCAATGGATAGTAGCCTTGTCATTAAGGAAGGTAGTTCGCTGTTGAGAATTATTACTCCATTGGATGGTAGACTTGTCATTATGGAAGGTAGTTCATTGCTGGGATTTTGTTACTCCAATGGATGGTAGCCTTGTCATTATGGAATGTAGTTTGTTGTTGAGATTTGGTTACTCTAATGGATGGTAGCCTTGTCATTACGGAAGGTAGTTTATTGTTGAGTTTTTGTTACTCTAATAGATGGTAGCCTTGTCATTATGGAAGGTAAAACGTTGTTGACATTTTGTTACTCCAATGGATGGTAGCAATGTCCTTAAGGAAGGTAGTTCATTGTTGAGATTTTGTTACTCCATTGGACGTTAGCCTTGTCATTATGGAGGATAGTTCGTTTGTGGGATTTTGTTACTCTAATGGATGGTAGCCTTGTTATTACGGAACATAGTTCGTCGTTGATATTTTCTTATTCCATTGTATGGTAGCCTTGTCATTATGGAAGGTAAATCGTTGTTGACATTTTGTTACTCTAATGGATGGTAGAGATGTCCTTAAGGAAGTTAGTTCGTTGTTGAGATTTTTTTACTCTAATGGATGGTAGCCTTGTCATTATGGAAGGTAGTTCTTTGTTGGGATTTTGTTACTCTTATGGATGGTAGCCTTGTTATTATGGAAGCTAATTCATTGTTGGGATTTTTTTTTATTTTAATGGATGGTAGCCTTGTCATTATGGAAGGTTGTTCGTTGTTGAGATTTTGTTACTCCAATGGATGGTAGCCTTGTCATCACGGAAGGTAGTTCATTGCTGAGATTTTGTTACCGCAATGGATGGTAGCCTTATCAATATGGAAGGTAGTTCGTTGTTGAGATTTTGTTACTCCAATGGATGGTAGCCTTGTCATTATGGAAGGTAGTTCGTTGTTGATATTTTGTTACTTTAATGGATGGTAGCCTTGTATTTATGGAAGGTAGTTCATTGTTGAGATTTTGTTACTCCATTGTATGGTAGCCTTGTCATTATGGAAGGTAAATTGTTGTTGAGATTTTGTTACTCCAATGGATGGTAGTTAAGTCCTTATGGAAGGTAGTTCATTGTTGATATTTTGTTACTCTAATGGATGGTATCCTTGTCATTAGGGAAGGTAGTTCGTTGTTGATATTTTGTTACTCCATTGGATGGTAGCCTTGTCATTATGGAAGGTAAATCGTTGTTGACATTTTGTTACTCCAATGGATGGTAGGGATGTCCTTAAGGAAGGTAGTTCGTTGTTGATATTTTGTTATCCAATGGATGGTAGCGATGTCCTTAAGGAAGTTAGTTCTATGTTTTGATTTTGTTACTCAAATGGATGGTAGCCTTGTCATTATGGAAGGTAGTTTGTTGTTGATATTTTGTTACTGCAATGGATGGTAGTATTATCATTATGAAAGGTAGTTCGTTGTTGAGATTTTGTTACTCCATTGGATGGTAGCCTTGTCATTACGTAAGGTAGTTCGTTGTTGAGATTTTGTTACTCCAATGGATGGTAGCGTTGTCATTATGTTAGGTAGTTCGTTGTTGAGATTTTGTTACTCTAATGGGTGGTAGGCTTGTCATTATGGAAGGTAGTTCATTGTTGGGATTTTTTTACTCTAATGGTTGGTAGCCTTGTCATTATGGAAGGTAGTTCATTGTTGAGATTTTGTTACTCTAATGGATGGTAGCCTTGTTATTACGAAAGGTAGTTCGTTGTTGAGATTTTGTTAATCCATTGGATGGTAGCCTTGTCATTATGGAAGGTAAATCGTTGTTGAAATTTTGTTACTCCAATGGATGGTAGCGATGTCCTTAAGGAAGGTAGTTTGTTGTTGTGATTTTTTTACCCCATTGGATGGTAGCCTTGTCATTACGGAAGGTAGTTCGTTTGTGGGATTTTGTTACTCTAATAGATGGTAGCCTTGTAATTACGAAAGCTAGTTTGTTGTTAAGATTTTGTTACTCCATTGGATGGTAGCCTTGCTATTTTGGAAGGTAAATCCTTGTTGACATTTTGTTACACCAATGAATGGTAGCGTTGTTCTTAAGTAAGGTAGTTCGTTGTTTAGATTTTGTTACTCTAATGGATGGTAGCCTTGTCATTATGGAAGTTAGTTCGTTAGTGGGATTTTGTTACTCAAATGGATGGTAGCCTTGTCATTACGGAAGCTAGTTCGTTGTTAAAATTTTGTTACTCTAATGGATGGTAGACTTGTCATTATGGAAGGTAGTTCGTTGTTGGGATTTTGTTACTCAAATGGATGGTAGCCTTGTCATTACGGAATCTAGTTCGTTGTTGAGATTTTGTTACTCTAATGGATGGTAGCCTTGTCATTATGAAAGGTAGTTCGTTGTTGATATTTTCATACTCCAATGGATAGTAGCCTTGTCATTAAGGAAGGTAGTTCGCTGTTGAGAATTTATTACTCCATTGGATGGTAGACTTGTCATTATGGAAGGTACTTCATTGCTGTGATTTTGTTACTCCAATGGATGGTAGCCTTGTCATTATGGAATGTAGTTTGTTGTTGAGATTTGGTTACTCTAATGGATGGTAGCCTTGTCATTACGGAAGGTAGTTTATTGTTGAGTTTTTGTTACTCTAATAGATGGTAGCCTTGTCATTATGGAAGGTAAAACGTTGTTGACATTTTGTTACTCGAATGGATGGTAGCGATGTCCTTAAGGAAGGTAGTTCATTGTTAAGATTTTGTTACTCCATTGGACGTTAGCCTTGTCATTACGGAAGAAAGTTCGTTTGTGGGATTTTGTTACTCTAATGGATGGTAGCCTTGTCATTACGGAACATAGTTCGTCGTTGAGATTTTCTTATTCCATTGGATGGTAGCCTTGTCATTATGGAAGGTAAACCGTTGTTGACATTTTGTTACTCCAATGGATGGTAGAGATGTCCTTAAGGAAGTTAGTTCGTTGTTGAGATTTTTTTACTCTAATAGATGGTAGCCTTGTCATTATGGAAGGTAGTTCGTTGTTGGGATTTTGTTACTCTAATGGATGCTAGCCTTGTCATTATGGAAGGTAGTTCGTTGTTGGGATTTTGTTACTCTTATTGATGGTAGCCTTGTCATTATGGAAGCTAATTCATTGTTGGGATTTTTTTTATTTTAATGGATGGTAGCCTGGTAATTATGGAAGGTTGTTCGTTGTTGAGATTTTGTTACTCCAATGGATGGTAGCCTTGTCATTACGGAAGGTAGTTCGTTGTTGAGATTTTGTTACCGCAATGGATGGTAGCCTTGTCAATATGGAAGGTAGTTCGTTGTTGAGATTTTGTTACTCTAATGGGTGGTAGGCTTATCATTATGGAAGGTAGTTCATTGTTGGGATTTTTTTACTCTAATGGCTGGTAGCCTTGTTATTATGGAAGGTAGTTCATTGTTTAGATTTTGTTACTCTAATGGATGGTATCCTTGTTATTACGGAAGGTAGTTCGTTGTTGAGATTTTGTTAATCCATTTGATGGTAACCTTGTCATTATGGAAGGTAAATCGTTGTTGAAATTTTGTTACTCCAATGGATGGTAGCGATGTCCTTAAGGAAGGTAGTTCGTTGATGAGATTTTGTTACTCCATTGGATTGTAGCCTTGTCATTAAGGAACGTAGTTCGTTTGTGGGATTTTGTTACTCTAATGGATGGTAGCCTTGTAATTACGAAAGCTAGTTCGTTGTTAAGATTTTGTTACTCCGTTGGATGGTAGCCTTGCTATTATGGAAGGTAAATCGTTGTTGACATTTTGTTACACCAATGAATGGTAGCATTGTCCTTAAGGAAGGTAGTTCGTTGTTTAGATTTTGTTACTCCATTGGATGGTAGCCTTGTCATTACAAAAGGTAGTTCGTTAGTGGGATTTTGTTACTCTAATGGATGGTGGCCTTGTCATTACGGAAGCTAGTTTGTTGTTGATATTTTGTTACTCTAATGGATGGTAGCCTTGTCATTATGGAAGGTAGTTCGTTGTTGGGATTTTGTTATTCAAATGGATGGTAGCCTTGTCATTACGGAATCTAGTTCGTTGTTGAGAATTTGTTACTCTAATGGATGGTAGCCTTGTCATTATGGAAGGTAGTTCGTTGTTGGGATTTTGTTACTCAAATGGATGGTAGGTTTGTCATTATGAAAGGTAGTTCGTTGTTGATATTTTCATACTCCAATGGATAGTAGCCTTGTCATTAAGGAAGGTAGTTCGCTGTTGAGAATTATTACTCCATTGGATGGTAGACTTGTCATTATGGAAGGTAGTTCATTGCTGGGATTTTGTTACTCCAATGGATGGTAGCCTTGTCATTATGGAATGTAGTTTGTTGTTGAGATTTGGTTACTCTAATGGATGGTAGCCTTGTCATTACGGAAGGTAGTTTATTGTTGAGTTTTTGTTACTCTAATAGATGGTAGCCTTGTCATTATGGAAGGTAAAACGTTGTTGACATTTTGTTACTCCAATGGATGGTAGCAATGTCCTTAAGGAAGGTAGTTCATTGTTGAGATTTTGTTACTCCATTGGACGTTAGCCTTGTCATTATGGAGGATAGTTCGTTTGTGGGATTTTGTTACTCTAATGGATGGTAGCCTTGTTATTACGGAACATAGTTCGTCGTTGATATTTTCTTATTCCATTGTATGGTAGCCTTGTCATTATGGAAGGTAAATCGTTGTTGACATTTTGTTACTCTAATGGATGGTAGAGATGTCCTTAAGGAAGTTAGTTCGTTGTTGAGATTTTTTTACTCTAATGGATGGTAGCCTTGTCATTATGGAAGGTAGTTCTTTGTTGGGATTTTGTTACTCTTATGGAAGGTAGCCTTGTTATTATGGAAGCTAATTCATTGTTGGGATTTTTTTTTATTTTAATGGATGGTAGCCTTGTCATTATGGAAGGTTGTTCGTTGTTGAGATTTTGTTACTCCAATGGATGGTAGCCTTGTCATCACGGAAGGTAGTTCATTGCTGAGATTTTGTTACCGCAATGGATGGTAGCCTTATCAATATGGAAGGTAGTTCGTTGTTGAGATTTTGTTACTCCAATGGATGGTAGCCTTGTCATTATGGAAGGTAGTTCGTTGTTGATATTTTGTTACTTTAATGGATGGTAGCCTTGTATTTATGGAAGGTAGTTCATTGTTGAGATTTTGTTACTCCATTGTATGGTAGCCTTGTCATTATGGAATGTAAATTGTTGTTGAGATTTTGTTACTCCAATGGATGGTAGTTAAGTCCTTATGGAAGGTAGTTCATTGTTGATATTTTGTTACTCTAATGGATGGTATCCTTGTCATTAGGGAAGGTAGTTCGTTGTTGATATTTTGTTACTCCATTGGATGGTAGCCTTGTCATTATGGAAGGTAAATCGTTGTTGACATTTTGTTACTCCAATGGATGGTAGGGATGTCCTTAAGGAAGGTAGTTCGTTGTTGATATTTTGTTATCCAATGGATGGTAGCGATGTCCTTAAGGAAGTTAGTTCTATGTTTTGATTTTGTTACTCAAATGGATGGTAGCCTTGTCATTATGGAAGGTAGTTTGTTGTTGATATTTTGTTACTGCAATGGATGGTAGTATTATCATTATGAAAGGTAGTTCGTTGTTGAGATTTTGTTACTCCATTGGATGGTAGCCTTGTCATTATGTAAGGTAAATTGTTGTTGAGATTTTGTTACTCCAATGGATGGTAGCGTTGTCATTAGGGAAGGTAGTTCATTGTTGAGATTTTGTTACTCTAATGGGTGGTAGCCTTGTTATTATGGAAGGTAGTTCATTGGTGGGATGTTGTTACTCTAACGGATGGTAGCCTAATCATTATGGAAGGTAGTTCGTTGATGAGATTTTGTTACTCTAAAGGATGGTAGCCTTTTCATTACGGAAGGTAGTTCGTTGTTGAGATTTTGTTACTGCAATGGATGGTAGCCTTGTCATTATGGAAGGTAGTTCGTTGTTGATATTTTGTTACTCCATTGGATGGTAGCCTTGTCATTATAGAAGGTAAATTGTTGATGAGATTTTGTTACTCCAATGGATGGTAGCATTGTCATTATGGAAGGTAGTTCCATGTTGAGATTTGCTTACTCTAATGGATGGTAGCCTTGTCATTACGGAAGGTAGTTCATTGTTGAGTTTTTTTTACTCAAATAGATGGTATCCTTGTCATTATGGAAGGTAGTTCGTTGTTGGGATTTTGTTAATCCATTTGATGGTAGCCTTGTCATTATGGAAGGTAAATCTTTGTTGACATTTTGTTACTCCAATGGATGGTAGCGATGTCCTTAAAGAAGGTAGTTCGTTGTTTAGATTTTGTTACTCCATTGGACGGTAGACTTGTCATTACGGAAGGTAGTTCGTTTGTGGGATTTTCTTATTCTAATGGATGGTAGTTAAGTCCTTATGGAAGGTAGTTCATTGTTGATATTTTGTTACTCTAATGGATGGTATCCTTGTCATTATGGAAGGTAGTTCGTTGTTGATATTTTGTTACTCCATTGGATGGTAGCCTTGTCATTATGGAAGGTAAATCATTGTTGACATTTTGTTACTCCAATGGATGGTAGGGATGTCCTTAAGGAAGGTAGTTCGTTGTTGATATTTTGTTATCCAATGAATGGTAGTGATGTCCTTAAGGACGTTAGTTCTATGTTGGGATTTTGTTACTCAAATGGATAGTAGCCTTGTCATTATGGAAGGTAGTTCGTTGTTGAGATTTTGTAACTGCAATGAATGGTAGTCTTATCATTATGAAAGGTAGTTCGTTGTTGAGATTTTGTTACTCCATTGGATGGTAGCCTTGTCATTATATAAGGTAACTTGTTGTTGAGATTTTGTTACTCCAATGGATAGTAGCGTTGTCATTACGGAAGGTAGTTCGTTGTTGAGATTTTGATACTCTAATGGGTGGTAGCCTTGTCATTATGGAAGGTAGTTCGTTGTTGGGATTTTGTTACTCTAATGGATGGTAGCCTTGTCATTATGGAAGGTAGTTTGTTGTTGAGATTTTGTTACTCTAATGGATGATAGCCTTTTCATTACGGAAGGTAGTTCGTTGTTGAGATTTTGTTACCGCAATGGATGGTAGCCTTGTCATTATGGAAGGTAGTTCGTTGTTGAGATTTTGTTTCTCCATTGGATGGTAGCCTTGTCATTATAGAAGGTAAATTGTTGATGAGATTTTGTTACTCCAATGGATGGTAGCGTTGTCATTATGGAAGGTAGTTCGTTGTTGAGATTTTGTTACTCTAATGGGTGGTAGGCTTGTCATTATAGACGGTAGTTCATTGTTGGGATTTTTTTAATCTAATGGATGGTAGCCTTGTCATTATGGAAGGTAGTTCATTGTTGAGATTTAGTTACTCTAATGGATGGTAGCCTTGTTATTACGGAAGGTAGTTCGTTGTTGAGATTTTGTTAATCCATTGGATGGTAGCCTTGTCATTATGGAAGGTAAATCGTTGTTGAAATTTTGTTACTCCAATGGATGGTAGCGATGTCCTTAAGGAAGGTAGTTCGTTGTTGAGATTTTGTTACTCCATTGGATGGTAGCCTTGTCATTACGGAAGGTAGTTCGTTTGTGGGATTTTGTTACTCTAATGGATGGTAGCCTTGTAATTGCGAAAGCTAGTTCGTTGTTAAGATTTTGTTACTCTATTGGATGGTAGCCTTGCTATTATGGAAGGTAAATCGTTGTTGACATTTTGTTACACCAATGAATGGTAGCGTTGTCCTTAAGGAAGGTAGTTCGTTGTTTATATTTTGTTACTCCATTGGATGGTAGCCTTGTCATTATAGAAGGTAGTTGGTTAGTGGGATTTTGTTACTCTATTGGATGGTTGCCTTGTCATTACGGAAGCTAGTTCGTTGTTGATATTTTGTTACTCTAATGGATGGTAGCCTTGTCATTATGGAAGGTAGTTTGTTGTTGGGATTTTGTTACTCAAATGGATGGTAGCCTTGTCATTACGGAATCTAGTTCGTTGTTGAGATTTTGTTACTCTAATGGATGGTAGCCTTGTCATTATGGAAGGTAGTTCGTTGTTGGGATTTTGTTACTCAAATGGATGGTAGCTTTATCATTATGAAAGGTAGTTCGTTGTTGATATTTTCATACTCCAATGGATAGTAGCCTTGTCATTAAGGAAGGTAGTTCGCTGTTGAGAATTTATTACTCCATTGGATGGTAGACTTGTCATTATGGAAGGTAGTTCATTGCTGTGATTTTGTTACTCCAATTTTAGGTAGCCTTGTCATTATGGAATGTAGTTTGTTGTTGATATTTGGTTACTCTAATGGATGGTAGCCTTGTCATTACGGAAGGTAGTTTATTGTTGAGTTTTTGTTACTCTAATAGATGGTAGCCTTGTCATTATGGAAGGTAAAACGTTGTTGACATTTTGTTTCTCGAATGGATGGTAGCGATGTCCTTAAGGAAGGTAGTTCATTGTTGAGATTTTGTTACTCCATTGGACGTTAGCCTTGTCATTACGGAAGATAGTTCGTTTGTGGGATTTTGTTACTCTAATGGATGGTAACCTTGTCATTACGGAATATAGTTCGTCGTTGATATTTTCTTGTTCCATTGGATGGTAGCCTTGTCATTATGGAAAGTAAATCGTTGTTGACATTTTGTTACTCCAATGGATGGTAGAGATGTCCTTAAGGAAGTTAGTTCGTTGTTGAGATTTTTTTACTCTAATAGATGGTAGCCTTGTCATTATGGAAGGTAGTTCGTTGTTGGGTTTTTGTTACTCTAATGGATGCTAGCCTTGTCATTATGGAAGGTAGTTTGTTGTTGGGATTTTGTTACTCTTATGGATGGTAGCCTTGTCAATATGGAAGCTAATTCATTGTTGGGATTTTTTTTATTTTAATGGGTGGTAGCCTTGTCATTATGGAAGGTTGTTCATTGTTTAGATTTTGTTACTCCAATGGATGGTAGCCTTGTCATTACGGAAGGTAGTTCGTTGTTGAGATTTTGTTACCGCAATGGATGGTAGCCTTGTCAATATGGAAGGTAGTTCGTTGTTGAGATTTTGTTACTCTAATGGGTGGTAGGCTTGTCATTATGGAAGGTAGTTCATTGTTTGGATTTTTTTACTCTAATGGCTGGTAGCCTTGTCATTATGGAAGGTAGTTCATTGTTTAGATTTTGTTACTCTAATGGATGGTAGCCTTGTTATTACGGAAGGTAGTTCGTTGTTGAGATTTTGTTAATCCATTGGATGGTCGCCTTGTCATTATGGAAGGTAAATCATTGTTGAAATTTTGTTACTCCAATGGATGGTAGCGATGTCCTTAAGGAAGGTAGTTCGTTGATGAGATTTTGTTACTCCATTGGATGGTAGCCTTGTCATTACGGAACGTAGTTCGTTTGTGGGATTTTGTTACTCTAATGGATGGTAGCCTTGTAATTACGAAAGCTAGTTCGTTGTTAAGATTTTGTTACTCCATTGGATGGTAGCCTTGCTATTATGGAAGGTAAATCGTTGATGACATTTTGTTACACCAATGAATGGTAGCGTTGTCCTTAAGGAAGGTAGTTCGTTGTTTAGATTTTGTTTCTCCATTGGATGGTAGCCTTGTCATTACAAAAGGTAGTTCGTTAGTGGGATTTTGTTACTCTAATGGATGGTGGCCTTGTCATTACGGAAGCTAGTTCGTTGTTGATATTTTGTTACTCTAATGGATGGTAGCCTTGTCATTATGGAAGGTAGTTTGTTGTTGGGATTTTGTTATTCAAATGGATGGTAGCCTTGTCATTACGGAATCTAGTTTGTTGTTGAGAATTTGTTACTCTAATGGATGGTAGCCTTGTCATTATGGAAGGTAGTTTGTTGTTGGGATTTTGTTACTCAAATGGATGGTAGCTTTGTCATTATGAAAGGTAGTTCGTTGTTGATATTTTCATACTCCAATGGATAGTAGCCTTGTCATTAAGGAAGGTAGTTTTCTGTTGAGAATTTATTACTCCATTGGATGGTAGACTTGTCATTATGGGAGGTAGTTCATTGCTGTGATTTTGTTACTCCAATGGATGATAGCCTTGTCATTATGGAATGTAGTTTGTTGGTGAGATTTGGTTACTCTAATGGATGGTAGCCTTGTCATTACGGAAGGTAGTTTATTGTTGAGTTTTTGTTACTCTAATAGATGGTAGCCTTGTCATTATGGAATGTAAAACGTTGTTGACATTTTGTTACTCCAATGGATGGTAGCGATGTCCTTAAGGAAGGTAGTTCATTGTTGAGATTTTGTTACTCCATAGGACGTTAGCCTTGTCATTATGGAGGATAGTTCGTTTGTGGGATTTTGTTACTCTAATGTATGGTAGCCTTGTAATTACGAAACATAGTTCGTCGTTGATATTTTCTTATTCCATTGGATGGTAGCCTTGTCATTATGGAAGGTAAATCGTTGTTGACATTTTGTTACTCCAATGGATGGTAGAGATTTCCTTAAGGAAGTTAGTTCGTTGTTGAGATTTTTTTACTCTAATAGATGGTAGCCTTGTCATTATGGAAGGTAGTTCGTTGTTGGGATTTTGTTACTCTAATGGATGGTAGCCTTGTCATTATGGAAGGTAGTTCTTTGTTGGTATTTTGTTACTCTTATGGATTGTAGCCTTGTCATTATGGAAGCTAATTCATTGTTGGGATTTTTTTTATTTTAATGGATGGTAGCCTTGTCATTATGGAAGGTTGTTCGTTGTTGATATTTTGTTACTCCAATGGATGGTAGCCTTGTCATTACGGAAGGTAGTTCATTGTTGAGATTTTGTTACCGCAATGGATGGTAGCCTTGTCAATATGGAAGGTAGTTCGTTGTTGAGATTTTGTTACTCCAATGGATCGTAGCCTTGTCATTACGGAAGGTAGTTCGTTGTTGAGATTTTGTTACTCCATTGTATGGTAGCCTTGTCATTATGGAAGGTAAATTGTTGTTGAGATTTTGTTACTCCAATGGATGGTAGTTAAGTCCTTATGGAAGGTAGTTCATTGTTGATATTTTGTTACTCTAATGGATGGTATCTTTGTCATTATGGAAGGTAGTTCGTTGTTGATATTTTGTTACTCCATTGGATTGTAGCCTTGTCATTATGGAAGTTAAATCGTTGTTGACATTTTGTTACTCCAATGGATGGTAGGGATGTCCTTAAGGAAGGTAGTTCGTTGTTGATATTTTGTTATCCAATGGATGGTAGCGATGTCCTTAAGGAAGTTAGTTCTATGTTTGGATTTTTTTACTCAAATGGATGGTAGCCTTGTCATTATGGAAGGTAGTTTGTTGTTGAGATTTTGTTACTGCAATGAATGGTAGTCTTATCATTATGAAAGGTAGTTCGTTGTTGAGATTTTGTTACTCCATTGGATGGTATCCTTGTCATTATGAAAGGTAAATTGTTGTTGAGATTTTGTTACTCCAATGGATGGTAGCGTTGTCATTACGGAAGGTAGTTCATTGTTGAGATTTTGTTAATCTAATGGGTGGTAGCCTTGTTGTTATGGAAGGTAGTTCATTGTTGGGATTTTGTTACTCTAACGGATGGTAGCCTTGTCATTATGGAAGGTAGTTCGTTGTTGAGATTTTGTTACTCTAATGGATGGTAGCCTTTTCATTACGGAAGGTAGTTCCTTGTTGAGATTTTGTTACCGCAATAGATGGTAGCCTTGTCATTATGGAAGGTAGTTCGTTATTGAGATTTTTTTACTCCATTGGATGGTAGCCTTGTCATTATAGAAGGTAAATTGTTGATGAGATTTTTTTACTCCAATGGATGGTAGCGTTGTCATTATGGAAGGTAGTTCGTTGTTGAGATTTGGTTACTCTAATGGATGGTAGCCTTGTCATTACGGAAGGTAGTTCATTGTTGAGTTTTTTTAACTCAAATAGATGGTAGCCTTGTCATTATGGATGGTAGTTCGTTGTTGAGATTTTGTTACTCCATTTGATGGTAGCCTTGTCATTATGGAAGGTAAATCTTTGTTGACATTTTGTTACTCCAATGGATGGTAGCGATGTCCTTAAAGAAGGTAGTTCGTTGTTGAGATTTTGTTACTCCATTGGACGGTAGCCTTTTCATTACGGAAGGTAGTTTGTTTGTGGGATTTTGTTACTCTAATGGATGGTAGCGTTGTCATTACGGAAGCTAGTTCATTGTTGAGATTTTGTTACTCCATTTGATGGTAGCCTTGTCATTAGGGAAGGTAAATCGTTGTTGACATTTTGTTTCTCCAATGGATTGTAGCGATGTCCTTAAGGAAGTTAGTTCGTTGTTGAGATTTTTTTACTCCATTGGATGGTAGCCTTGTCATTACGGAAGATAGTTCGTTAGTGGGATTTTGTTACTCTAATGGATGGTAGCCTTGTCATTACGGAAGCTAGTTCGTTGTTGAGATTTTGTTACTCTAGTGGATAATAGCCTTGTCATCATGGAAGGTAGTTCATTGTTGGGATTTTGTTACTCAAATGGATGGTAGCCTTGTCATTATGGAAGGTTGTTCTTGGAGATATTTTCATACTCCAATGGATGGTAGCCTTGTGATTAAGGAAGGTAGCTCGCTGTTAAGAATTTGTTACTCCTTTGGATGGTAGACTTGTCATTATGGAAGGTAGTTCGTTGTTGTGATTTTGTTACTCCAATGGATGGTAGCCTAGTCATTATGGAATGTAGTTTGTTGTTGAGATTTGGTTACTCTAATGGATGCTAGCCTTGTCATTACGGAAGGTAGTTCATTGTTGGGATTTTTTTACTCTTATGGATGGTAGCCTTGTCATTATGGAAGCTAATTCGTTGCTGGGATTTTGTTATTTTAATGGATGGTAGCCTTCTCATTATGGAAGGTTGTTCGTTCTTGAGATTTTGTTACTCCAATGGATGGTAACCTTGTCATTATGGAAGGTAGTTCATTGTTGAGATTTTGTTAGTTCAATGGATGGTAGCCTTGTCAATATGGAAGGTAGTTCGTTGTTGAGATTTTGTTACTCCAATGGATGGTAGCCTTGTCATTACGGAAGGTAGTTCGTTGTTGATATTTTGTTACTTTAATGGATGGTAGCCTTGTATTTATGGAAGGTAGTTCATTGTTAAGATTTTGTTACTCCATTGTATGGTAGCCTTGTCATTATGGAAGGTAAATTGTTGTTGAGATTTTGTTACTCCAATGGATGGTAGTTAAGTCCTTATGGAAGGTAGTTCATTGTTGATATTTTGTTACTCTAATGGATGGTATCCTTGTCATTATGGAAGGTAGTTCGTTGTTGATATTTTGTTACTCCATTGGATGGTAGCCTTGTCATTATGGAAGGTAAATCGTTGTTGACATTTTGTTACTCCAATGGATGGTAGGGATGTCCTTAAGGAAGGTAGTTCATTGTTGATATTTTGTTATCCAATGGATGGTAGCGATGTCCTTAAGGAAGTTAGTTCTATGTTTGGATTTTTTTACGCAAATAGATGGTAGCGTTGTCATTATGGAAGGTAGTTTGTTGTTGAGATTTTGTTACTGCAATGAATGGTAGTCTTATCATTATGAAAGGTAGTTCGTTTTTGAGATTTTGTTACTCCATTGGATGGTAGCCTTGTCATTATGAAAGGTAAATTGTTGTTGAGATTTTGTTACTCCAATGGATGGTAGCGTTGTCATTATGGAAGGTAGTTCATTGTTGAGATTTTGTTACTCTAACGGGTGGTAGCCTTGTTGTTATGGAAGGTAGTTCATTGTTGGGATTTTGTTACTCAAATGGATGGTAGCCTTGTCATTATGGAAGGTTGTTCATTGTAGATATTTTCATACTCCAATGGATGGTAGCCTTGTGATTAAGGAAGGTAGCTCGCTGTTAAGAATTTGTTACTCCTTTGGATGGTAGACTTGTCATTATGGAAGGTAGTTCGTTGTTGTGATTTTGTTACTCCAATGGATGGTAGCCTAGTCATTATGGAATGTAGTTTGTTGTTGAGATTTGGTTACTCTAATGGATGCTAGCCTTGTCATTACGGAAGGTAGTTCATTGTTGGGATTTTTTTACTCTTATGGATGGTAGCCTTGTCATTATGGAAGCTAATTCGTTGTTGGGATTTTGTTATTTTAATGGATGGTAGCCTTCTCATTATGGAAGGTTGTTCGTTCTTGAGATTTTGTTACTCCAATGGATGGTAACCTTGTCATTATGGAAGGTAGTTCATTGTTGAGATTTTGTTAGTTCAATGGATGGTAGCCTTGTCAATATGGAAGGTAGTTCGTTGTTGAGATTTTGTTACTCCAATGGATGGTAGCCTTGTCATTACGGAAGGTAGTTCGTTGTTGATATTTTGTTACTTTAATGGATGGTAGCCTTGTATTTATGGAAGGTAGTTCATTGTTAAGATTTTGTTACTCCATTGTATGGTAGCCTTGTCATTATGGAAGGTAAATTGTTGTTGAGATTTTGTTACTCCAATGGATGGTAGTTAAGTCCTTATGGAAGGTAGTTCATTGTTGATATTTTGTTACTCTAATGGATGGTATCCTTGTCATTATGGAAGGTAGTTCGTTGTTGATATTTTGTTACTCCATTGGATGGTAGCCTTGTCATTATGGAAGGTAAATCGTTGTTGACATTTTGTTACTCCAATGGATGGTAGGGATGTCCTTAAGGAAGGTAGTTCATTGTTGATATTTTGTTATCCAATGGATGGTAGCGATGTCCTTAAGGAAGTTAGTTCTATGTTTGGATTTTTTTACGCAAATAGATGGTAGCGTTGTCATTATGGAAGGTAGTTTGTTGTTGAGATTTTGTTACTGCAATGAATGGTAGTCTTATCATTATGAAAGGTAGTTCGTTGTTGAGATTTTGTTACTCCATTGGATGGTAGCCTTGTCATTATGAAAGGTAAATTGTTGTTGAGATTTTGTTACTCCAATGGATGGTAGCGTTGTCATTATGGAAGGTAGTTCATTGTTGAGATTTTGTTACTCTAACGGGTGGTAGCCTTGTTGTTATGGAAGGTAGTTCATTGTTGGGATTTTGTTACTCTAACGGATGGTAGCCTTGTCATTATGGAAGGTAGTTCGTTGTTGAGATTTTGTTACTCTAATGGATGGTAGCCTTTTCATTACGGAAGGTAGTTCCTTGTTGAGATTTTGTTACCGCAATGGATGGTAGCCTTGTCATTATGGAAGGTAGTACGTTGTTGAGATTTGGTTACTCTAATGGATGGTAGCCTTGTCATTACGGAAGGTAGTTCATTGTTGAGTTTTTTTAACTCAAATAGATGGTAGCCTTGTCATTATGGAAGGTAGTTCGTTGTTGAGATTTTGTTACTCCATTCGATGGTAGCCTTGTCATTATGGAAGGTTAATCTTTGTTGACATTTTGTTACTCCAATGGATGGTAGCGATGTCCTTAAAGAAAGTAGTTCGTTGTTGAGATTTTGTTACTCCATTGGACGGTAGCCTTTTCATTACGGAAGGTAGTTCGTTTGTGGGATTTTGTTACTCTAATGGATGGTAGCGTTGTCATTACGGAAGCTAGTTCATTGTTGAGATTTTGTTACTCCATTTGATGGTAGCCTTGTCATTAGGGAAGGTAAATCGTTGTTGACATTTTGTTTCTCCAATGGATTGTAGCGATGTCCTTAAGGAAGTTAGTTCGTTGTTGAGATTTTTTTACTCCATTGGATGGTAGCCTTGTCATTACGGAAGGTAGTTCGTTAGTGGGATTTTGTTACTCTAATGGATGGTAGCCTTGTAATTACGGAAGCTAGTTCGTTGTTGAGATTTTTTTACTCTAGTGGATAATAGCCTTGTCATCATGGAAGGTAGTTCATTGTTGGGATTTTGTTACTCAAATGGATGGTAGCCTTGTCATTATGGAAGGTTGTTCGTTGTAGATATTTTCATACTCCAATGGATGGTAGCCTTGTGATTAAGGAAGGTAGCTCGCTGTTGAGAATTTGTTACTCCTTTGGATGGTAGACTTGTCATTATGGAAGGTAGTTCGTTGTTGTGATTTTGTTACTCCAATGGATGGTAGCCTTGTCATTATGGAATGTAGTTTGTTGTTGAGATTTGGTTACTCTAATGGATGCTAGCCTTGTCATTACGGAAGGTAGTTCATTGTTGAGATTTTTTTACTCTTATGGATGGTAGCCTTGTCATTATGGAAGCTAATTCGTTGTTGGTATTTTGTTATTTTAATGGATGGTAGCCTTCTCATTATGGAAGGTTGTTCGTTGTTGAGATTTTGTTACTCCAATGGATGGTAACCTTGTCATTATGGAAGGTAGTTCATTGTTGATATTTTGTTAGTTCAATGGATGGTAGCCTTGTCAATATGGAAGGTAGTTCGTTGTTGAGATTTTGTTACTCCAATGGATGGTAGCCTTGTCATTACGGAAGGTAGTTCGTTGTTGATATTTTGTTACTTTAATGGATGGTAGCCTTGTATTTATGGAAGGTAGTTCATTGTTAGGATTTTGTTACTCCATTGTATGGTAGTCTTGTCATTATGGAAGGTAAATTGTTGTTGGGATTTTGTTACTCCAATGGATGGTAGTTAAGTCCTTATGGAAGGTAGTTCATTGTTGATATTTTGTTACTCTAATGGATGGTATCCTTGTCATTATGGAAGGTAGTTCGTTGTTGATATTTTGTTTATTCCATTGGATGGTAGCCTTGTCATTATGGAAGGTAAATCTTTGTTGACATTTGGTTACTCCAATGGATGGTAGCGATGTCCTTAAAGAAGGTAGTTCATTGTTGAGATTTTGTTACTCCATTGGACGATAGCCTTTTCATTACGGAAGGTAGTTCGTTTGTGGGATTTTGTTACTCTAATGGATGGTAGAGTTGTTATTACGGAAGCTAGTTCATTGTTGAGATTTTGTTACTCCATTTGATGGTAGCCTTGTCATTAGGGAAGGTAAATCGTTGTTGACATTTTGTTTCTCCAATGGATTGTAGCGATGTCCTTAAGGAAGTAAGTTCGTTGTTGAGATTTTTTTACTCCATTGGATGGTAGCCTTGTCATTACGGAAGGTAGTTCGTTAGTGGGATTTTGTTACTCTAATGGATGGTAGCCTTGTCATTACGGAAGCTAGTTCGTTGTTGAGATTTTGTTACTCTAGTGGATAATATCCTTGTCATCATGGAAGGTAGTTCATTGTTGGGATTTTGTTACTCAAATGGATGGTAGCCTTGTCATTATGGAAGGTTGTTCGTTGTAGATATTTTCATACTCCAATGGATGGTAGCCTTGTGATTAAGGAAGGTAGCTCGCTGTTAAGAATTTGTTACTCCTTTGGATGGTAGACTTGTCATTATGGAAGGTAGTTCGTTGTTGTGATTTTGTTACTCCAATGGATGGTAGCCTTGTCATTATGGAATGTAGTTTGTTGTTGAGATTTGGTTACTCTAATGGATGCTAGCCTTGTCATTACGGAAGGTAGTTCATTGTTGGGATTTTTTTACTCTTATGGATGGTAGCCTTGTCATTATGGAAGCTAATTCGTTGTTGGGATTTTGTTATTTTAATGGATGGTAGCCTTCTCATTATGGAAGGTTGTTCGTTGTAGAGATTTTGTTACTCCAATGGATGGTAACCTTGTCATTATGGAAGGTAGTTCATTGTTGAGATTTTGTTAGTTCAATGGATGGTAGCCTTGTCAATATGGAAGGTAGTTTGTTGTTGAGATTTTGTTACTCCAATGGATGGTAGCCTTGTCATTACGGAAGGTAGTTCGTTGTTGATATTTTGTTACTTTAATGGATGGTAGCCTTGTATTTATGGAAGGTAGTTCATTGTTAAGATTTTGTTACTCCATTGTATGGTAGCCTTGTCATTATGGAAGGTAAATTGTTGTTGAGATTTTGTTACTCTAATGGATGGTAGTTAAGTCCTTATGGAAGGTAGTTCATTGTTGATATTTTGTTACTCTAATGGATGGTATCCTTGTCATTATGGAAGGTAGTTCGTTGTTGATATTTTGTTACTCCATTGGATGGTAGCCTTGTCATTATGGAAGGTAAATCGTTGTTGACATTTTGTTACTCCAATGGATGGTAGGGATGTCCTTAAGGAAGGTAGTTCATTGTTGATATTTTGTTATCCAATGGATGGTAGCGATGTCCTTAAGGAAGTTAGTTCTATGTTTGGATTTTTTACGCAAATAGATGGTAGCCTTGTCATTATGGAAGGTAGTTTGTTGTTGAGATTTTGTTACTGCAATGAATGGTAGTCTTATCATTATGAAAGGTAGTTCGTTGTTGAGATTTTGTTACTCCATTGGATGGTAGCCTTGTCATTATGAAAGGTAAATTGTTGTTGAGATTTTGTTACTCCAATGGATGGTAGCGTTGTCATTATGGAAGGTAGTTCATTGTTGAGATTTTGATACTCTAATGGGTGGTAGCCTTGTTGTTATGGAAGGTAGTTCATTGTTGGGATTTTGTTACTCTAACGGATGTTAGCCTTGTCATTATGGAAGGTAGTTCGTTGTTGAGATTTTGTTACTCTAATGGATGGTAGCCTTTTCATTACGGAAGGTAGTTCCTTGTTGAGATTTTGTTACCGCAATGGATGGTAGCCTTGTCATTATGGAAGGTAGTTTGTTGTTGAGATTTTGTTACTCCATTGGATGGTAGCCTTGTCATTATAGAAGGTAAATTGTTGATGAGATTTTTTTACTCCAATGGATGGTAGCGTTGTCATTATGGAAGGTAGTACGTTGTTGAGATTTGGTTACTCTAATGGATGGTAGCCTTGTCATTACGGAAGGTAGTTCATTGTTGAGTTTTTTTAACTCAAATAGATGGTAGCCTTGTCATTATGGAAGGTAGTTTGTTGTTGAGATTTTGTTACTCCATTCGACGGTAGCCTTGTCATTATGGAAGGTAAATCTTTGTTGACATTTTGTTACTCCAATGGATGGTAGCGATGTCCTTAAAGAAGGTAGTTCGTTGTTGAGATTTTGTTACTCCATTGGACGGTAGCCTTTTCATTACGGAAGGTAGTTCGTTTGTGGGATTTTGTTACTCTAATGGATGGTAGCGTTGTCATTACGGAAGCTAGTTCATTGTTGAGATTTTGTTAATCCATTTGATGGTAGCCTTGTTATTAGGGAAGGTAAATCGTTGTTGACATTTTGTTTCTCCAATGGATTGTAGCAATGTCCTTAAGGAAGTTAGTTCATTGTTGAGATTTTTTTACTCCATTGGATGGTAGCCTTGTCATTACAGAAGGTAGTTCGTTAGTGGGATTTTGTTACTCTAATGGATGGTAGCCTTGTCATTACGGAAGCTAGTTCGTTGTTGAGATTTTGTTACTCTAGTGGATAATAGCCTTGTCATCATGGAAGGTAGTTCATTGTTGGGATTTTGTTACTCAAATGGATGGTAGCCTTGTCATTATGGAAGGTTGTTCGTTGTAGATATTTTCATACTCCAATGAATGGTAGCCTTGTGATTAAGGAAGGTAGCTCGCTATTGAGAATTTGTTACTCCTTTGGATGGTAGACTTGTCATTATGGAAGGTAGTTCGTTGTTGTGATTTTGTTACTCCAATGGATGGTAGCCTTGTCATTATGGAATGTAGTTTGTTGTTGAGATTTGGTTACTCTAATGGATGCTAGCCTTGTCATTACGGAAGGTAGTTCGTTGTTGGGATTTTTTTACTCTTATGGATGGTAGCCTTGTCATTATGGAAGCTAATTCGTTGTTGGGATTTTGTTATTTTAATGGATGGTAGCCTTCTCATTATGGAAGGTTGTTCGTTGTTGAGATTTTGTTACTCCAATGGATGGTAACCTTGTCATTATGGAAGGTAGTTCATTATTGAGATTTTGTTAGTTCAATGGATGGTAGCCTTGTCAATATGGAAGGTAGTTCGTTTTTGAGATTTTGTTACTCCAATGGATGGTAGCCTTGTCATTACGGAAGGTAGTTCGTTGTTGATATTTTTTTACTTTAATGGATGGTAGCCTTGTATTTATGGAAGGTAGTTCATTGTTGAGATTTTGTTACTCCATTGTATGGTAGCCTTGTCATTATGGAAGGTAAATTGTTGTTGAGATTTTGTTACTGCAATGGATGGTAGTTAAGTCCTTATGGAAGGTAGTTCATTGTTGATATTTTGTTACTCTAATGGATGGTATCCTTGTCATTATGGAAGGTAGTTCGTTGTTGATATTTTGTTACTCCATTGGATGGTAGCCTTGCCATTATGGAAGTTAAATCGTTGTTGACATTTTGCTACTCCAATGGATGGTAGGGATGTCCTTAAGGAAGGTAGTTCGTTGTTGATATTTTGTTATCCAATGGATGGTAGCGATGTCCTTAAGGAAGTTAGTTCTATGTTTGGATTTTTTTACTCAAATGGATGGTAGCCTTGTCATTATGGAAGGTAGTTTGTTGTTGAGATTTTGTTACTGCAATGAATGGTAGTCTTATCATTATGAAAGGTAGTCCGTTGTTGAGATTTTGTTACTCCATTGGATGGTAGCCTTGTCATTATGAAAGGTAAATTGTTGTTGAGATTTTGTTACTCCAATGGATGGTAGCGTTGTCATTACGGAAGGTAGTTCATTGTTGAGATTTTATTAATCTAATGGGTGGTAGCCTTGTTGTTATGGAAGGTAGTTCATTGTTGGGATTTTGTTACTCTAACGGATGGTAGCCTTGTCATTATGGAAGGTAGTTCGTTGTTGAGATTTTGTTACTCTAATGGATGGTAGCCTTTTCATTACGGAAGGTAGTTCCTTGTTGAGATTTTGTTACCGCAATGGATGGTAGCCTTGTCATTATGGAAGGTAGTTCGTTGTTGAGATTTTGTTACTCCATTGGATGGTAGCCTTGTCATTATAGAAGGTAAATTGTTGATGAGATTTTTTTACTCCAATGGATGGTAGCGTTGTCATTACGGAAGGTAGTTCATTGTTGAGTTTTTTTAACTCAAATAGATGGTAGCCTTGTCATTATGGAAGGTAGTTCGTTGTTGAGATTTTGTTACTCCATTCGATGGTAGCCTTGTCATTATGGAAGGTAAATCTTTGTTGACATTTTGTTACTCCAATGGATGGTAGCGATGTCCTTAAAGAAGGTAGTTCGTTGTTGAGATTTTGTTACTCCATTGGACGGTAGCCTTTTCATTACGGAAGGTAGTTTGTTTGTGGGATTTTGTTACTCTAATTGATGGTAGCGTTGTCATTACGAAAGCTAGTTCATTGTTGAGATTTTGTTACTCCATTGGATGGTAGCCTTATCATTAGGGAAGGTAAATCGTTGTTGACATTTTGTTTCTCCAATGGATTGTAGCGATGTCCTTAAGGAAGTTAATTCGTTGTTGAGATTTTTTTACTCCATTGGATGGTAGCCTTGTCATTACGGAAGATAGTTCGTTAGTGGGATTTTGTTACTCTAATGGATGGTATCCTTGTCATTACGGAAGCTAGTTCGTTGTTGAGATTTTGTTACTCTAGTGGATAATAGCCTTGTCATCATGGAAGGTAGTTCATTGTTGGGATTTTGTTACTCAAATGGATGGTAGCCTTGTCATTATGGAAGGTTGTTCATTGTAGATATTTTCAGACTCCAATGGATGGTAGCCTTGTGATTAAGGAAGGTAGCTCGCTGTTGAGAATTTGTTACTCCTTTGGATGGTAGACTTGTCATTATGGAAGGTAGTTCGTTGTTGTGATTTTGTTACTCCAATGGATGGTAGCCTTGTCATTATGGAATGTAGTTTGTTGTTGAGATTTGGTTACTCTAATGGATGCTAGCCTTGTCATTACGGAAGGTAGTTCGTTGTAGGGATTTTTTTACTCTTATGGATGGTAGCCTTGTCATTATGGAAGCTAATTCGTTGTTGGGATTTTGTTATTTTAATGGATGGTAGCCTTCTCATTATGGAAGGTTGTTCGTTGTTGAGATTTTGTTACTCCAATGGATGGTAACCTTGTCATTATGGAAGGTAGTTCATTGTTGAGATTTTGTTAGTTCAATGGATGGTAGCCTTGTCAATATGGAAGGTAGTTCGTTTTTGAGATTTTGTTACTCCAATGGATGGTAGCCTTGTCATTACGGAAGGTAGTTCGTTGTTGATATTTTGTTACTTTAATGGATGGTAGCCTTGTATTTATGGAAGGTAGTTCATTGTTGAGATTTTGTTACTCCATTGTATGGTAGCCTTGTCATTATGGAAGGTAAATTGTTGTTGAGATTTTGTTACTCCAATGGATGGTAGTTAAGTCCTTATGGAAGGTAGTTCATTGTTGATATTTTGTTACTCTAATGGATGGTATCCTTGTCATTATGGAAGGTAGTTCGTTGTTGATATTTTGTTACTCCGTTGGATGGTAGCCTTGCCATTATGGAAGTTAAATCGTTGTTGACATTTTGCTACTCCAATGGATGGTAGGGATGTCCTTAAGGAAGGTAGTTCGTTGTTGATATTTTGTTATCCAATGGATGGTAGCGATGTCCTTAAGGAAGTTAGTTCTATGTTTGGATTTTTTTACTCAAATGGATGGTAGCCTTGTCATTATGGAAGGTAGTTTGTTGTTGAGATTTTGTTACTGCAATGAATGGTAGTCTTATCATTATGAAAGGTAGTTCGTTGTTGAGATTTTGTTACTGCATTGGATGGTAGCCTTGTCATTATGAAAGGTAAATTGTTGTTGAGATTTTGTTACTCCAATGGATGGTAGCGTTGTCATTACGGAAGGTAGTTCATTGTTGAGATTTTATTAATCTAATGGGTGGTAGCCTTGTTGTTATGGAAGGTAGTTCATTGTTGGGATTTTGTTACTCTAACGGATGGTAGCCTTGTCATTATGGAAGGTAGTTCGTTGTTGAGATTTTGTTACTCTAATGGATGGTAGCCTTTTCATTACGGAAGGTAGTTCCTTGTTGAGATTTTGTTACCGCAATGGATGGTAGCCTTGTCATTATGGAAGGTAGTTCGTTGTTGAGATTTTGTTACTCCATTGGATGGTAGCCTTGTCATTATAGAAGGTAAATTATTGATGAGATTTTTTTACTCCAATGGATGGTAGCGTTGTCATTACGGAAGGTAGTTCATTGTTGAGTTTTTTTAACTCAAATAGATGGTAGCCTTGTCATTATGGAAGGTAGTTCGTTGTTGAGATTTTGTTACTCCATTCGATGGTAGCCTTGTCATTATGGAAGGTAAATCTTTGTTGACATTTTGTTACTCCAATGGATGGTAGCGATGTCCTTAAAGAAGGTAGTTCGTTGTTGAGATTTTGTTACTCCATTGGACGATAGCCTTTTCATTACGGAAGGTAGTTTGTTTGTGGGATTTTGTTACTCTAATTGATGGTAGCGTTGTCATTACGAAAGCTAGTTCATTGTTGAGATTTTGTTACTCCATTGGATGGTAGCCTTGTCATTAGGGAAGGTAAATCGTTGTTGACATTTTGTTTCTCCAATGGATTGTAGCGATGTCCTTAAGGAAGTTAGTTCGTTGTTGAGATTTTTTTACTCCATTGGATGGTAGCCTTGTCATTACGGAAGATAGTTCGTTAGTGGGATTTTGTTACTCTAATGGATGGTATCCTTGTCATTACGGAAGCTAGTTCGTTGTTGAGATTTTGTTACTCTAGTGGATAATAGCCTTGTCATCATGGAAGGTAGTTCATTGTTGGGATTTTGTTACTCAAATGGATGGTAGCCTTGTCATTATGGAAGGTTGTTCATTGTAGATATTTTCATACTCCAATGGATGGTAGCCTTGTGATTAAGGAAGGTAGCTCGCTGTTGAGAATTTGTTACTCCTTTGGATGGTAGACTTGTCATTATGGAAGGTAGTTCGTTGTTGTGATTTTGTTACTCCAATGGATGGTAGCCTTGTCATTATGGAATGTAGTTTGTTGTTGAGATTTGGTTACTCTAATGGATGCTAGCCTTGTCATTACGGAAGGTAGTTCGTTGTAGGGATTTTTTTACTCTTATGGATGGTAGCCTTGTCATTATGGAAGCTAATTCGTTGTTGGGATTTTGTTATTTTAATGGATGGTAGCCTTCTCATTATGGAAGGTTGTTCGTTGTTGAGATTTTGTTACTCCAATGGATGGTAACCTTGTCATTATGGAAGGTAGTTCATTGTTGAGATTTTGTTAGTTCAATGGATGGTAGCCTTGTCAATATGGAAGGTAGTTCGTTGTTGAGATTTTGTTACTCCAATGGATGGTAGCCTTGTCATTACGGAAGGTAGTTCGTTGTTGATATTTTGTTACTTTAATGGATGGTAGCCTTGTATTTATGGAAGGTAGTTCATTGTTAAGATTTTGTTACTCCATTGTATGGTAGCCTTGTCATTATGGAAGGTAAATTGTTGTTGAGATTTTGTTACTCCAATGGATGGTAGTTAAGTCCTTATGGAAGGTAGTTCATTGTTGATATTTTGTTACTCTAATGGATGGTTTCCTTGTCATTATGGAAGGTAGTTCGTTGTTGATATTTTGTTACTCCGTTGGATGGTAGCCTTGCCATTATGGAAGTTAAATCGTTGTTGACATTTTGCTACTCCAATGGATGGTAGGGATGTCCTTAAGGAAGGTAGTTCGTTGTTGATATTTTGTTATCCAATGGATGGTAGCGATGTCCTTAAGGAAGTTAGTTCTATGTTTGGATTTTTTTACTCAAATGGATGGTAGCCTTGTCATTATGGAAGGTAGTTTGTTGTTGAGATTTTGTTACTGCAATGAATGGTAGTCTTATCATTATGAAAGGTAGTTCGTTGTTGAGATTTTGTTACTGCATTGGATGGTAGCCTTGTCATTATGAAAGGTAAATTGTTGTTGAGATTTTGTTACTCCAATGGATGTTAGCGTTGTCATTACGGAAGGTAGTTCATTGTTGAGATTTTATTAATCTAATGGGTGGTAGCCTTGTTGTTATGGAAGGTAGTTCATTGTTGGGATTTTGTTACTCTAACGGATGGTAGCCTTGTCATTATGGAAGGTAGTTCGTTGTTGAGATTTTGTTACTCTAATGGATGGTAGCCTTTTCATTACGGAAGGTAGTTCCTTGTTGAGATTTTGTTACCGCAATGGATGGTAGCCTTGTCATTATGGAAGGTAGTTCGTTGTTGAGATTTTGTTACTCCATTGGATGGTAGCCTTGTCATTATAGAAGGTAAATTATTGATGAGATTTTTTTACTCCAATGGATGGTAGCGTTGTCATTACGGAAGGTAGTTCATTGTTGAGTTTTTTTAACTCAAATAGATGGTAGCCTTGTCATTATGGAAGGTAGTTCGTTGTTGAGATTTTGTTACTCCATTCGATGGTAGCCTTGTCATTATGGAAGGTAAATCTTTGTTGACATTTTGTTACTCCAATGGATGGTAGCGATGTCCTTAAAGAAGGTAGTTCGTTGTTGAGATTTTGTTACTCCATTGGACGATAGCCTTTTCATTACGGAAGGTAGTTTGTTTGTGGGATTTTGTTACTCTAATTGATGGTAGCGTTGTCATTACGAAAGCTAGTTCATTGTTGAGATTTTGTTACTCCATTGGATGGTAGCCTTGTCATTAGGGAAGGTAAATCGTTGTTGACATTTTGTTTCTCCAATGGATTGTAGCGATGTCCTTAAGGTAGTTAGTTCGTTGTTGAGATTTTTTTACTCCATTGGATGGTAGCCTTGTCATTACGGAAGATAGTTCGTTAGTGGGATTTTGTTACTCTAATGGATGGTATCCTTGTCATTACGGAAGCTAGTTCGTTGTTGAGATTTTGTTACTCTAGTGGATAATAGCCTTGTCATCATGGAAGGTAGTTCATTGTTGGGATTTTGTTACTCAAATGGATGGTAGCCTTGTCATTATGGAAGGTTGTTCATTGTAGATATTTTCATACTCCAATGGATGGTAGCCTTGTGATTAAGGAAGGTAGCTCGCTGTTGAGAATTTGTTACTCCTTTGGATGGTAGACTTGTCATTATGGAAGGTAGTTCGTTGTTGTGATTTTGTTACTCCAATGGATGGTAGCCTTGTCATTATGGAATGTAGTTTGTTGTTGAGATTTGGTTACTCTAATGGATGCTAGCCTTGTCATTACGGAAGGTAGTTCGTTGTAGGGATTTTTTTACTCTTATGGATGGTAGCCTTGTCATTATGGAAGCTAATTCGTTGTTGGGATTTTGTTATTTTAATGGATGGTAGCCTTCTCATTATGGAAGGTTGTTCGTTGTTGAGATTTTGTTACTCCAATGGATGGTAACCTTGTCATTATGGAAGGTAGTTCATTGTTGAGATTTTGTTAGTTCAATGGATGGTAGCCTTGTCAATATGGAAGGTAGTTCGTTGTTGAGATTTTGTTACTCCAATGGATGGTAGCCTTGTCATTACGGAAGGTAGTTCGTTGTTGATATTTTGTTACTTTAATGGATGGTAGCCTTGTATTTATGGAAGGTAGTTCATTGTTAAGATTTTGTTACTCCATTGTATGGTAGCCTTGTCATTATGGAAGGTAAATTGTTGTTGAGATTTTGTTACTCCAATGGATGGTAGTTAAGTCCTTATGGAAGGTAGTTCATTGTTGATATTTTGTTACTCAAATGGATGGTATCCTTGTCATTATGGAAGGTAGTTCGTTGTTGATATTTTGTTACTCCATTGGATGGTAGCCTTGTCATTATGGAAGGTAAATCGTTGTTGACATTTTGTTACTCCAATGGATGGTAGGGATGTCCTTAAGGAAGGTAGTTCGTTGTTGATATTTTGTTATCCAATGGATGGTAGCGATGTCCTTAAGGAAGTTAGTTCTATGTTTGGATTTTTTTACTCAAATGGATGGTAGCCTTGTCATTATGGAAGGTAGTTTGTTGTTGAGATTTTGTTACTGCAATGAATGGTAGTCTTATCATTATGAAAGGTAGTTCGTTGTTGAGATTTTGTTACTGCATTGGATGGTAGCCTTGTCATTATGAAAGGTAAATTGTTGTTGAGATTTTGTTACTCCAATGGATGGTAGCGTTGTCATTACGGAAGGTAGTTCATTGTTGAGATTTTATTAATCTAATGGGTGGTAGCCTTGTTGTTATGGAAGGTAGTTCATTGTTGGGATTTTGTTACTCTAACGGATGGTAGCCTTGTCATTATGGAAGGTAGTTCGTTGTTGAGATTTTGTTACTCTAATGGATGGTAGCCTTTTCATTACGGAAGGTAGTTCCTTGTTGAGATTTTGTTACCGCAATGGATGGTAGCCTTGTCATTATGGAAGGTAGTTCGTTGTTGAGATTTTGTTACTCCATTGGATGGTAGCCTTGTCATTATAGAAGGTAAATTATTGATGAGATTTTTTTACTCCAATGGATGGTAGCGTTGTCATTACGGAAGGTAGTTCATTGTTGAGTTTTTTTAACTCAAATAGATGGTAGCCTTGTCATTATGGAAGGTAGTTCGTTGTTGAGATTTTGTTACTCCATTCGATGGTAGCCTTGTCATTATGGAAGGTAAATCTTTGTTGACATTTTGTTACTCCAATGGATGGTAGCGATGTCCTTAAAGAAGGTAGTTCGTTGTTGAGATTTTGTTACTCCATTGGACGATAGCCTTTTCATTACGGAAGGTAGTTTGTTTGTGGGATTTTGTTACTCTAATTGATGGTAGCGTTGTCATTACGAAAGCTAGTTCATTGTTGAGATTTTGTTACTCCATTGGATGGTAGCCTTGTCATTAGGGAAGGTAAATCGTTGTTGACATTTTGTTTCTCCAATGGATTGTAGCGATGTCCTTAAGGAAGTTAGTTCGTTGTTGAGATTTTTTTACTCCATTGGATGGTAGCCTTGTCATTACAGAAGATAGTTCGTTAGTGGGATTTTGTTACTCTAATGGATGGTATCCTTGTCATTACGGAAGCTAGTTCGTTGTTGAGATTTTGTTACTCTAGTGGATAATAGCCTTGTCATCATGGAAGGTAGTTCATTGTTGGGATTTTGTTACTCAAATGGATGGTAGCCTTGTCATTATGGAAGGTTGTTCATTGTAGATATTTTCATACTCCAATGGATGGTAGCCTTGTGATTAAGGAAGGTAGCTCGCTGTTGAGAATTTGTTACTCCTTTGGATGGTAGACTTGTCATTATGGAAGGTAGTTCGTTGTTGTGATTTTGTTACTCCAATGGATGGTAGCCTTGTCATTATGGAATGTAGTTTGTTGTTGAGATTTGGTTACTCTAATGGATGCTAGCCTTGTCATTACGGAAGGTAGTTCGTTGTAGGGATTTTTTTACTCTTATGGATGGTAGCCTTGTCATTATGGAAGCTAATTCGTTGTTGGGATTTTGTTATTTTAATGGATGGTAGCCTTCTCATTATGGAAGGTTGTTCGTTGTTGAGATTTTGTTACTCCAATGGATGGTAACCTTGTCATTATGGAAGGTAGTTCATTGTTGAGATTTTGTTAGTTCAATGGATGGTAGCCTTGTCAATATGGAAGGTAGTTCGTTGTTGAGATTTTGTTACTCCAATGGATGGTAGCCTTGTCATTACGGAAGGTAGTTCGTTGTTGATATTTTGTTACTTTAATGGATGGTAGCCTTGTATTTATGGAAGGTAGTTCATTGTTAAGATTTTGTTACTCCATTGTATGGTAGCCTTGTCATTATGGAAGGTAAATTGTTGTTGAGATTTTGTTACTCCAATGGATGGTAGTTAAGTCCTTATGGAAGGTAGTTCATTGTTGATATTTTGTTACTCAAATGGATGGTATCCTTGTCATTATGGAAGGTAGTTCGTTGTTGATATTTTGTTACTCCATTGGATGGTAGCCTTGTCATTATGGAAGGTAAATCGTTGTTGACATTTTGTTACTCCAATGGATGGTAGGGATGTCCTTAAGGAAGGTAGTTCATTGTTGATATTTTGTTATCCAATGGATGGTAGCGATGTCCTTAAGAAAGTTAGTTCTATGTTTGGATTTTTTTACGCAAATGGATGGTAGCCTTGTCATTATGGAAGGTAGTTTGTTGTTGAGATTTTGTTACTGCAATGAATGGTAGTCTTATAATTATGAAAGGTAGTTCGTTGTTGATATTTTGTTACTCCATTGGATGGTAGCCTTGTCATTATGAAAGGTAAATTGTTGTTGAGATTTTGTTACTCCAATGGATGGTAGCGTTGTCATTATGGAAGGTAGTTCATTGTTGAGATTTTGTTACTCTAATGGGTGGTAGCCTTGTTGTTATGGAAGGTAGTTCATTGTTGGGATTTTGTTACTCTAACGGATGGTAGCCTTGTCATTATGGAAGGTAGTTCGTTGTTGAGATTTTGTTACTCTAATGGATGGTAGCCTTTTCATTACGGAAGGTAGTTCCTTGTTGAGATTTTGTTACCGCAATGGATGGTAGCCTTGTCATTATGGAAGGTAGTTCGTTGTTGAGATTTTGTTACTCCATTGGATGGTAGCCTTGTCAATATAGAAGGTAAATTGTTGATGAGATTTTTTTACTCCAATGGATGGTAGCGTTGTCATTATGGAAGGTAGTTCGTTGTTGAGATTTGGTTACTCTAATGGATGATAGCCTTGTCATTACGGAAGGTAGTTCATTGTTGTGTTTTTTTAACTCAAATAGATGGTAGCCTTGTCATTATGGAAGGTAGTTCGTTTTTGAGATTTTGTTACTCCATTCGATGGTAGCCTTGACATTATGGAAGGTAAATCTTTGTTGACATTTTTTTACTCCAATGGATGGTAGCGATATCCTTAAAGAAGGTAGTTCGTTGTTGAGATTTTGTTACTCCATTGGATGGTAGCCTTTTCATTACGGAAGGTAGTTCGTTTGTGGGATTTTGTTACTCTAATGGATGGTAGCGTTGTCATTACGGAAGCTAGTTCATTGTTGAGATTTTGTTACTCCATTGGATGGTAGCCTTGTCATTAGGGAAGGTAAATTGTTGTTGACATTTTGTTTCTCCAATGGATTGTAGCCATGTCCTTAAGGAAGTTAGTTCGTTATTGAGATTTTTTTACTCCATTGGATGGTAGCCTTGTCATTACGGAAGGTAGTTCGTTAGTGGGATTTTGTTACTCTAATGGATGGTAGCCTTGTCATTACGGAAGGTAGTTCGTTGTTGAGATTTTGTTAATCTAGTGGATAATAGCCTTGTCATCATGGAAGGTAGTTCATTGTTGGGATTTTGTTACTCAAATGGATGGTAGCCTTGTCATTATGGAAGGTAGTTTGTTGTTGATATTTTCATACTTCAATGGATGGTAGCCTTGTGATTAAGGAAGGTAGCTCGCTGTTGAGAATTTGTTACTCCTTTGGATGGTAGACTTGTCATTATGGAAGGTAGTTCGTTGTTTTGATTTTGTTACTCCAATGGATGGTAGCCTTGTCATTATGGAATGTAGTTTGTTGTTGAGATTTGGTTACTCTAATGGATGGTAGCCTTGTCATTACGGAAGGTAGTTCGTTGTTGGGATTGTTTTTACTCTTATGGATGGTAGCCTTGTCATTATGGAAGCTAATTCGTTGTTGGGATTTTGTTATTTTAATGGATGGTAGCCTTCTCATTATGGAAGGTTGTTCGTTGTTAAGATTTTGTTACTCCAATGGATGGTAACCTTGTCATTATGGAAGATAGTTCATTGTTGAGATTTTGTTAGTTCAATGGATGGTAGCCTTGTCAATATGGAAGGTAGTTCGTTGTTGAGATTTTGTTACTCCAATGGATGGTAGCCTTGTCATTATGGAAGGTAGTTCGTTGTTGATATTTTGTTACTTTAATGGATGGTAGCCTTGTATTTATGGAACGTAGTTCATTGTTGAGATTTTGTTACTCCATTGTATGGTAGCCTTGTAATTATGGAAGGTAAATTGTTGTTGAGATTTTGTTACTCCAATGGATGGTAGTTAAGTCCTTATGGAAGGTAGTTCATTGTTGATATTTTGTTACTCTAATGGATGGTAGCCTTGTCATTATGGAAGGTAGTTCGTTGCTGATATTTTGTTACTCCATTGGATGGTAGCCTTGTCATTATGGAAGGTAAATTGTTGTTGACATTTTGTTAATCCAATGGATGGTAGGGATGCCCTTAAGGAAGGTAGTTCGTTGTTGATATTTTGTTATCCAATGGATGGTAGCGATGTCCTTAAGGAAGTTAGTTCTATGTTGGGAATTTGTTACTCAAATGGATGATAACCTTGTCATTATAGAAGGTAGTTTGTTGTTGAGATTTTGTTACTGCAATGGATGGTAGTCTTATCATTATGGAAGGTAGTTCGTTGTTCAGATTTTGTTATTCCATTGGATGGTAGCCTTGTCATTATGGAAGGTAAATTGTTGTTGTGATTTTGTTACTCCAATGGATGGTAGCGTTGTCATTACGGAAGGTAGTTCATTGTTGAGATTTTGTTACTCTAATGGGTGGTAGCCTTGTTATTATGGAAAGTAGTTCATTGTTGGGATTTTGTTACTCTAATGGATGGTAGACTTGTCATTATGGAAGGTAGTTTGTTGTTGAGATTTTGTTACTCTAATGGATGGTAGACTTTTCATTACGGAAGGTAGTTCGTTGTTGAGATTTTGTTACCGCAATGGATGGTAGCCTTGTCATTATGGATGGTAGTTCTTTGTTGAGATTTTGTTACTCCATTGGATGGTAGCCTTGTCATTATAGAAGGTAAATTGTTGATGAGATTTTGTTACTCCAATGGATGGTAGCGTTGTCATTATGGAAGGTAGTTCGTTGTTGAGATTTTATTACTCTAATGGGTGGTAGGCTTGTCATTATGGAAGGTAGTTCATTGTTGGGATTTTTTTGCTATAATGGATGGTAGCCTTGTCATTATGGAAGGTAGTTCATTGTTGAGATTTTTTTACTCTAATAGATTGTAGCCTTGTTATTACGGAAGGTAGTTCGTTGTTGAGATTTTGTTAATCCATTCGATGGTAGCCTTGTCATTATGGAAGGTAAATCGTTGTTGACATTTTGTTACACCAATGAATGGTAGCGTTGTCCTTAAGGAAGGTAGCTCGTTGTTTAGATTTTTTTACTCCATTGGATGGTAGCCTTGTCATTACAGAAGGTAGTTCGTTAGTGGGATTTTGTTACTCTAATGGATGGCAGCCTTGTCATTACGGAATCTAGTTCCTTGTTGAGATTTTGTTACTCTAATGGATGGTAGCCTTGTCATTATGGAAGGTAGTTTGTTGTTGGGATTTTGTTACTCAAATGGATGGTAGCTTTGTCATTATGAAAGGTAGTTCGTTGTTGATATTTTCAAACTCCAATGGATGGTAGCCTTGTCATTAATGAAGGTAGTTCGCTGTTGAGAATTTATTACTCCATTAGATGGTAGACTTGTCATTATGGAAGGTATTTCATTACTGTGATTTTGTTACTCCAATGGATGGTATCCTTGTCATTATGGAATGTAGTTTGTTGTTGAGATTTTGTTACTCTAATGGATGGTAGCTTTGTCATTACGGAAGGTAGTTTATTGTTGAGTTTTTGTTACTCTAATAGATGGTAGCCTTTCCATTATGGAAGGTAAAACGTTGTTGACATTTTGTTACTCCAATGGATGGTAGCGATGTCCTTAAGGAAGGTAGTTCGTTTTTAAGATTTTTTTACTCCATTGGATGTTAGCTTTGTCATTACGAAAGATAGTTCGTTTGTGGGATTTTGTTACTCTAATGGATGGTAGCCTTCTTATTACGGAAGATAGTTCGTCGTTTAGATTTTGTTATTCCATTAGATGGTAGCCTTGTCATTATGGAAGGTAAATCGTTGTTGACATTTTGTTACTCCAATGGATGGTAGAGATGTCGTTAAGGAAGTTAGTTCGTTGTTGAGATTTTTTTACTCTAATAGATGGTAGCCTTGTCATTATGGAAGGTAGTTCGTTGTTGGGATTTTGTTACTCTTATGGATGGTAGCCTTGTCATTATGGAAGCTAATTCATTGTTGGGATTTTTTTTATTTTAATGGATGGTAGCCTTGTCATTATGGAAGGTTGTTCGTTGTTGAGATTTTGTTACTCCAATGGATGGTAGCCTTGTCATTATGGAAGGTAGTTCGTTGTAGAGATTTTGTTACCGCATTGGATGGTAGCCTTGTCATTACGGAAGGTAGTTCGTTGTTGAGATTTTGTTACCGGAATGGATGGTATCCTTGTCATTATGGAAGGTAGTTCGTTGTTGAGATTTTGTTACTCCATTGGATGGTAGCCTTGTCATTATGGAAGGTAAATCGTTGTTGACATTTTGTTACTCCAATGGATGGTAGCGATGTCCTTATGGAAGGTAGTTCGTTGTTGAGTTTTGTTACTCCATTGGATGGTAGCCTTATCATTGCGGAAGGTAGTTTGTTTGTGGGATTTTGTTACTCTAATGGATGGTAGCCTTGTAATTACGAAAGCTAGTTCATTCTTAAGATTTTGTTACTTCATTGGATGGTAGCCTTGTCATTATGGAAGGTAAATCCTTGTTGACATTTTGTTACACCAATGAATGGTAGCGATGTCCTTAAGGAAGGTAGTTCGTTGTTTATATTTTGTTACTCTATGGGATGGTAGCCTTGTCACTACATAAGGTAGTTCGTCAGTGGGATTTTGTTACTCTAATGGATGTTAGCCTTGTCATTACGGAAGCTAGCTCGTTGTTGAGATTTTGTTACTCTAATGGATGGTAGCCTTGTCATTATGGAACGTGGTTCGTTGTTGGGATTTTGTTACTCAAATGGATGGTAGCTTTGTCAATATGAAAGGTAGTTCGTTGTTGATATTTTCATACTCCAATGGATGGTAGCCTTGTCATTAATGAAGGTAGTTCACTGTTAAGAATTTATTACTGCATTGGATGGTAGACTTGTCATTATGGAAGGTAGTTCATTGTTGAGATTTTGTTATTCCATTGGATGGTAGCCTTGTAATTATGGAAGGTAAATCGTTGTTGACATTTTGTTACTCCAATGGATGGTAGAGATGTCCTTAAGGAAGTTAGTTCGTTGTTGAGATTTCTTTACTCTAATAGATGGTAGCCTTGTCATTATGGAAGGTAGTTCGTTGTTGGGATTTTGTTACTCTAATGGATGGTAGCCTTATCATTATGGAAGGTAGTTCGTTGTTGGGATTTGTTACGCAAATGGATGGTAGCCTTGTCATTACGGAATCTAGTTCTCTGTTTAGATTTTGTTACTCTAATGGATGGTAGCCTTGTCATTATGGAAGGTAGTTTGTTGTTGGGATTTTGTTACTCAAATGGATGGTAGCTTTGTCATTATGAAAGGTAGTTCGTTGTTGATATTTTCAAACTCCAATGGATGGTAGCCTTGTCATTAATGAAGGTAGTTCGCTGTTGAGAATTTATTACTCCATTAGATGGTAGACTTGTCATTATGGAAGGTAGTTCATTGCTGTGATTTTGTTACTCCAATGGATGGTATCCTTGTCATTATGGAATGTAGTTTGTTGTTGAGATTTGGTTACTCTAATGGATGGTAGCTTTGTCATTACGGAAGGTAGTTTATTGTTGAGTTTTTGTTACTCTAATAGATGGTAGCCTTTCCATTATGGAAGGTAAAACATTGTTGACATTTTGTTACTCCAATGGATGGTAGCGATGTCCTTAAGGAAGGTAGTTCGTTGTTGAGATTTTTTTACTCCATTGGACGTTAGCCTTGTCATTACGGAAGATAGTTTGTTTGTGGGATTTTGTTACTCTAATGGATGGTAGCCTTGTTATTACGGAAGATAGTTCGTCGTTTAGATTTTGTTATTCCATTAGATGGTAGCCTTGTCATTATGGAAGGTAAATCGTTGTTGACATTTTGTTACTCCAATGGATGGTAGAGATGTCCTTAAGGAAGTTAGTTCGTTGTTGAGATTTTTTTACTCTAATAGATGGTAGCCTTGTCATTATGGAAGGTAGTTCGTTGTTGGGATTTTGTTACTCTTATGGATGGTAGCCTTGTCATTATGGAAGCTAATTCATTGTTGGGATTTTTTTTATTTTAATGGATGGTAGTCTTGTCATTATGGAAGGTTGTTCGTTGTTGAGATTTTGTTACTCCAATGGATGGTAGCCTTGTCATTACGGAAGGTAGTTCGTTGTAGAGATTTTGTTACCGCAATGGATGGTAGCCTTGTCATTACGGAAGGTAGTTTGTTGTTGAGATTTTGTTACCGCAATGGATGGTATCCTTGTCATTATGGAAGGTAGTTCGTTGTTGAGATTTTGTTACTCCATTGGATGGTAGCCTTGTCATTATGGAAGGTAAATTGTTGATGAGATTTTGTTACTCCAATGGATGGTAGCGTTGTCCTTACGGAAGGTAGTTGGTTATTGAGATTTTGTTACTCTAATGGGTGGTAGGCTTGTCATTATGGAAGGTAGTTTATTGTTGGGATTTTTTTTATTTTGGCTGGTAGCCTTGTCACTATGAAAGGTAGTTCATTGTTGAGATTTTGTTACTCTAATGGATGGTAACCTTGTCATTACGGAAGGTAGTTCGTTGTTGAGATTTTGTTACTCCATTGGATGGTAGCCTTGTCATTATGGAAGGTAAATCGTTGTTGACATTTTGTTACTCCAATGGATGGTAGCGATGTTCTTATGGAAGGTAGTTCGTTGTTGAGTTTTGTTACTCCATTGGATGGTAGACTTGTCATTACGGAAGGTAGTTTGTTTGTGGGATTTTGTTACTCTAATGGATGGTAGCCTTGTAATTACGAAAGCTAGTTCATTCTTAAGATTTTGTTACTTCATTGGATTGTAGCCTTGTCATTATGGAAGGTAAATCGTTGTTGACATTTTGTTACACCAATGAATGGTAGCGATGTCCTTAAGGAAGGTAGTTCGTTGTTTATATTTTGTTACTCTATGGGATGGTAGCCTTGTCATTACAGAAGGTAGTTCGTCAGTGGGATTTTGTTACTCTAATGGATGTTAGCCTTGTCATTACGGAAGCTAGCTCGTTGTTGAGATTTTGTAACTCTAATGGATGGTAGCCTTGTCATTATGGAACGTAGTTCGTTGTTGGGATTTTGTTACTCAAATGGATGGTAGCTTTGTCATTATGAAAGGTAGTTCGTTGTTGATATTTTCATATTCCAATGGATGGTAGCCTTGTCATTAATGAAGGTAGTTCACTGTTAAGAATTTATTACTGCATTGGATGGTAGACTTGTCATTATGGAAGGTAGTTCATTGTTGAGATTTTGTTATTCCATTGGATGGTAGCCTTGTCATTATGGAAGGTAAATCGTTGTTGACATTTTGTTACTCCAATGGATGGTAGAGATGTCCTTAAGGAAGTTAGTTCGTTGTTGAGATTTTTTTACTCGAATAGATGGTAGCCTTGTCATTATGGAAGGTGGTTCGTTGTTGGGATTTTGTTACTCTAATGGATGGTAGCCTTTTCATTATGGAAGGTAGTTCGTTGTCGGGATTTTGTTACTCAAATGGATGGTAGCCTTGTCATTACGGAATCTAGTTCTTTGTTGAGATTTTGTTAATCTAATGGATGGTAGCCTTGTCATTATGGAAGGTAGTTTGTTGTTGGGATTTTGTTACTCAAATGGATGGTAGCTTTGTCATTATGAAAGGTAGTTCGTTGTTGATATTTTCAAACTCCAATGGATGGTAGCCTTGTCATTAATGAAGGTAGTTCGCTGTTGATAATTTATTACTCCATTAGATGGTAGACTTGTCATTATGGAAGGTAGTTAATTGCTGTGATTTTGATACTCCAATGGATGGTATCCTTGTCATTATGGAATGTAGTTTGTTGTTGAGATTTGGTTACTCTAATGGAAGGTAGATTTGTCATTACGGAAGGTAGTTTATTGTCGAGTTTTTGTTACTCTAATAGATGGTAGCCTTTCCATTATGGAAGGTAAAACGTTGTTGACATTTTGTTACTCCAATGGATGGTAGCGATGTCCTTAAGGAAGGTAGTTCGTTGTTGAGATTTTTTTACTCCATTGGACGTTAGCCTTGTCATTACGGAAGATAGTTCGTTTGTGGGATTTTGTTACTCTAATGGATGGTAGCCTTGTTATTACGGAAGATAGTTCGTCGTTTAGATTTTGTTATTCCATTAGATGGTAGCCTTGTCATTATGGAAGGTAAATCGTTGTTGACATTTTGTTACTTTAATGGATGGTAGAGATGTCCTTAAGGAAGTTAGTTCGTTGTTGAGATTTTTTTACTCTAATAGATGGTTGCCTTGTCATTATGGAAGGTAGTTTGTTGTTGGGATTTTGTTACTCTTATGGATGGTAGCCTTCTCATTATGGAAGCTAATTCATTGTTGGGATTTTTTTTATTTCAATGGATGGTAGCCTTGTCATTATGGAAGGTTGTTCGTTGTTGAGATTTTGTTACTCCAATGGATGGTAGCCTTGTCATTACGGAAGGTAGTTCGTTGTAGAGATTTTGTTACCGCAATGGATGGTAGCCTTGTCATTACGGAAGGTAGTTCGTTGTTGAGATTTTGTTACCGCAATGGATGGTATCCTTGTCATTATGGAAGGTAGTTCGTTGTTGAGATTTTTTTACTCCATTGGATGGTAGCCTTGTCATTATGGAAGGTAAATTGTTGATGAGATTTTGTTACTCAAATGGATGGTAGCGTTGTCCTTACGGAAGGTAGTTGGTTGTTGAGATTTTGTTACTCTAATGGGTGGTAGGCTTGTCATTATGGAAGGTAGTTCATTGTTGGGATTTTTTTAATCTAATGGCTTGTAGCCTTGTCATTATGGAAGGTAGTTCATTGTTGAGATTTTGTTACTCTAATGGATGGTAGCCTTGTCATTACGGAAGGTAGTTCGTTGTTGAGATTTTGTTACTCCATTGGATGGTAGCCTTGTCATTATGGAAGGTAAATCGTTTTTGACATTTTGTTACTCCAATGGATGGTAGCGATGTCCTTATGGAAGGTAGTTCGTTGTTGAGTTTTGTTACTCTAATGGATGGTAGCCTTGTCATTACGAAAGCAAGTTCGTTGTTAAGATTTTGTTACTTCATTGGATGGTAGCCTTGTCATTATGGAAGGTAAATCGTTGTTGACATTTTGTTACACCAATGAATGGTAGAGATGTCCTTAAGGAAGGTAGTTCGTTGTTTATATTTTGTTACTCTATTGGATGGTAGCCTTGTCATTACAGAAGGTAGTTCGTCAGTGGGATTTTGTTACTCTAATGGATGTTAGCCTTGTCATTACGGAAGCTAGCTCGTTGTTGAGATTTTGTTACTCTAATGGATGGTAGCCTTGTCATTATGGAACGTAGTTCGTTGTTGGGATTTTGTTACTCAAATGGATGGTAGCTTTGTCAATATGAAAGGTAGTTCGTTGTTGATATTTTCATACTCCAATGGATGGTAGCCTTGTCATTAATGAAGGTAGTTCACTGTTAAGAATTTATTACTGCATTGGATGGTAGACTTGTCATTATGGAAGGTAGTTCATTGTTGAGATTTTGTTATTCCATTGGATGGTAGCCTTGTAATTATGGAAGGTAAATCGTTGTTGACATTTTGTTACTCCAATGGATGGTAGAGATGTCCTTAAGGAAGTTAGTTCGTTGTTGAGATTTTTTTACTCTAATAGATGGTAGCCTTGTCATTATGGAAGGTAGTTCGTTGTTGGGATTTTGTTACTCTAATGGATGGTAGCCTTATCATTATGGAAGGTAGTTCGTTGTTGGGATTTTGTTACGCAAATGGATGGTAGCCTTGTCATTACGGAATCTAGTTCTCTGTTTAGATTTTGTTACTCTAATGGATGGTAGCCTTGTCATTATGGAAGGTAGTTTGTTGTTGGGATTTTGTTACTCAAATGGATGGTAGCTTTGTCATTATGAAAGGTAGTTCGTTGTTGATATTTTCAAACTCCAATGGATGGTAGCCTTGTCATTAATGAAGGTAGTTCGCTGTTGAGAATTTATTACTCCATTAGATGGTAGACTTGTCATTATGGAAGGTAGTTCATTGCTGTGATTTTGTTACTCCAATGGATGGTATCCTTGTCATTATGGAATGTAGTTTGTTGTTGAGATTTGGTTACTCTAATGGATGGTAGCTTTGTCATTACGGAAGGTAGCTTATTGTTGAGTTTTTGTTACTCTAATAGATGGTAGCCTTTCCATTATGGAAGGTAAAACATTGTTGACATTTTGTTACTCCAATGGATGGTAGCGATGTCCTTAAGGAAGGTAGTTCGTTGTTGAGATTTTTTTACTCCATTGGACGTTAGCCTTGTCATTACGGAAGATAGTTTGTTTGTGGGATTTTGTTACTCTAATGGATGGTAGCCTTGTTATTACGGAAGATAGTTCGTCGTTTAGATTTTGTTATTCCATTAGATGGTAGCCTTGTCATTATGGAAGGTAAATCGTTGTTGACATTTTGTTACTCCAATGGATGGTAGAGATGTCCTTAAGGAAGTTAGTTCGTTGTTGAGATTTTTTTACTCTAATAGATGGTAGCCTTGTCATTATGGAAGGTAGTTCGTTGTTGGGATTTTGTTACTCTTATGGATGGTAGCCTTGTCATTATGGAAGCTAATTCATTGTTGGGATTTTTTTTATTTTAATGGATGGTAGTCTTGTCATTATGGAAGGTTGTTCGTTGTTGAGATTTTGTTACTCCAATGGATGGTAGCCTTGTCATTACGGAAGGTAGTTCGTTGTAGAGATTTTGTTACCGCAATGGATGGTAGCCTTGTCATTATGGAAGGTAGTTTGTTGTTGAGATTTTGTTACCGCAATGGATGGTATCCTTGTCATTATGGAAGGTAGTTCGTTGTTGAGATTTTGTTACTCCATTGGATGGTAGCCTTGTCATTATGGAAGGTAAATTGTTGATGAGATTTTGTTACTCCAATGGATGGTAGCGTTGTCCTTACGGAAGGTAGTTGGTTATTGAGATTTTGTTACTCTAATGGGTGGTAGGCTTGTCATTATGGAAGGTAGTTTATTGTTGGGATTTTTTTTATTTTGGCTGGTAGCCTTGTCACTATGGAAGGTAGTTCATTGTTGAGATTTTGTTACTCTAATGGATGGTAACCTTGTCATTACGGAAGGTAGTTCGTTGTTGAGATTTTGTTACTCCATTGGATGGTAGCCTTGTCATTATGGAAGGTAAATCGTTGTTGACATTTTGTTACTCCAATGGATGGTAGCGATGTTCTTATGGAAGGTAGTTCGTTGTTGAGTTTTGTTACTCCATTGGATGGTAGACTTGTCATTACGGAAGGTAGTTTGTTTGTGGGATTTTGTTACTCTAATGGATGGTAGCCTTGTAATTACGAAAGCTAGTTCATTCTTAAGATTTTGTTACTTCATTGGATTGTAGCCTTGTCATTATGGAAGGTAAATCGTTGTTGACATTTTGTTACACCAATGAATGGTAGCGATGTCCTTAAGGAAGGTAGTTCGTTGTTTATATTTTGTTACTCTATGGGATGGTAGCCTTGTCATTACAGAAGGTAGTTCGTCAGTGGGATTTTGTTACTCTAATGGATGTTAGCCTTGTCATTACGGAAGCTAGCTCGTTGTTGAGATTTTGTAACTCTAATGGATGGTAGCCTTGTCATTATGGAACGTAGTTCGTTGTTGGGATTTTGTTACTCAAATGGATGGTAGCTTTGTCATTATGAAAGGTAGTTCGTTGTTGATATTTTCATACTCCAATGGATGGTAGCCTTGTCATTAATGAAGGTAGTTCACTGTTAAGAATTTATTACTGCATTGGATGGTAGACTTGTCATTATGGAAGGTAGTTCATTGTTGAGATTTTGTTATTCCATTGGATGGTAGCCTTGTCATTATGGAAGGTAAATCGTTGTTGACATTTTGTTACTCCAATGTATGGTAGAGATGTCCTTAAGGAAGTTAGTTCGTTGTTGAGATTTTTTTACTCGAATAGATGGTAGCCTTGTCATTATGGAAGGTGGTTCGTTGTTGGGATTTTGTTACTCTAATGGATGGTAGCCTTTTCATTATGGAAGGTAGTTCGTTGTTGGGATTTTGTTACTCAAATGGATGGTAGCCTTGTCATTACGGAATCTAGTTCTTTGTTGAGATTTTGTTAATCTAATGGATGGTAGCCTTGTCATTATGGAAGGTAGTTTGTTGTTGGGATTTTGTTACTCAAATGGATGGTAGCTTTGTCATTATGAAAGGTAGTTCGTTGTTGATATTTTCAAACTCCAATGGATGGTAGCCTTGTCATTAATGAAGGTAGTTCGCTGTTGATAATTTATTACTCCATTAGATGGTAGACTTGTCATTATGGAAGGTAGTTCATTGCTGTGATTTTGATACTCCAATGGATGGTATCCTTGTCATTATGGAATGTAGTTTGTTGTTGAGATTTGGTTACTCTAATGGAAGGTAGATTTGTCATTACGGAAGGTAGTTTATTGTCGAGTTTTTGTTACTCTAATAGATGGTAGCCTTTCCATTATGGAAGGTAAAACGTTGTTGACATTTTGTTACTCCAATGGATGGTAGCGATGTCCTTAAGGAAGGTAGTTCGTTGTTGAGATTTTTTTACTCCATTGGACGTTAGCCTTGTCATTACGGAAGATAGTTCGTTTGTGGGATTTTGTTACTCTAATGGATGGTAGCCTTGTTATTACGGAAGATAGTTCGTCGTTTAGATTTTGTTATTCCATTAGATGGTAGCCTTGTCATTATGGAAGGTAAATCGTTGTTGACATTTTGTTACTCTAATGGATGGTAGAGATGTCCTTAAGGAAGTTAGTTCGTTGTTGAGATTTTTTTACTCTAATAGATGGTTGCCTTGTCATTATGGAAGGTAGTTTGTTGTTGGGATTTTGTTACTCTTATGGATGGTAGCCTTCTCATTATGGAAGCTAATTCATTGTTGGGATTTTTTTTATTTTAATGGATGGTAGCCTTGTCATTATGGAAGGTTGTTCGTTGTTGAGATTTTGTTACTCCAATGGATGGTAGCCTTGTCATTACGGAAGGTAGTTCGTTGTAGAGATTTTGTTACCGCAATGGATGGTAGCCTTGTCATTACGGAAGGTAGTTCGTTGTTGAGATTTTGTTACCGCAATGGATGGTATCCTTGTCATTATGGAAGGTAGTTCGTTGTTGAGATTTTTTTACTCCATTGGATGGTAGCCTTGTCATTATGGAAGGTAAATTGTTGATGAGATTTTGTTACTCAAATGGATGGTAGCGTTGTCCTTACGGAAGGTAGTTGGTTGTTGAGATTTTGTTACTCTAATGGGTGGTAGGCTTGTCATTATGGAAGGTAGTTCATTGTTGGGATTTTTTTAATCTAATGGCTTGTAGCCTTGTCATTATGGAAGGTAGTTCATTGTTGAGATTTTGTTACTCTAATGGATGGTAGCCTTGTCATTACGGATGGTAGTTCGTTGTTGAGATTTTGTTACTCCATTGGATGGTAGCCTTGTCATTATGGAAGGTAAATCGTTTTTGACATTTTGTTACTCCAATGGATGGTAGCGATGTCCTTATGGAAGGTAGTTCGTTGTTGAGTTTTGTTACTCTAATGGATGGTAGCCTTGTCATTACGAAAGCAAGTTCGTTGTTAAGATTTTGTTACTTCATTGGATGGTAGCCTTGTCATTATGGAAGGTAAATCGTTGTTGACATTTTGTTACACCAATGAATGGTAGAGATGTCCTTAAGGAAGGTAGTTCGTTGTTTATATTTTGTTACTCTATTGGATGGTAGCCTTGTCATTACAGAAGGTAGTTCGTCAGTGGGATTTTGTTACTCTAATGGATTTTAGCCTTGTCATTACGGAAGCTAGCTCATTGTTGAGATTTTGTTACTCTAATGGATTGTAGCCTTGTCATTATGGAACGTAGTTCGTTGTTGGGATTTTGTTACTCAAATGGATGGTAGCCTTGTCCTTAATGAAGGTAGTTCGCTGTTGAGAATTTATTACTGCATTAGATGGTAGACTTGTCATTATGGAAGGTAGTTCATTGTTGAGATTTTGTTATTCCATTGGATGGTAGCCTTGTCATTATGGAAGGTAAATTGTTGTTGACATTTTGTTACTCCAATGGATGGTAGAGATGTCCTTAAGGAAGTTAGTTCGTTGTTGACATTTTGTTACTCCAATGGATGGTAGAGATGTCCTTAAGGAAGTTAGTTCGTTGTTGAGATTTTTTTACTCTAATAGATGGTAGCCTTGTCATTATGGAAGGTAGTTCGTTGTTGGGATTTTGTTATTCTTATGGATGGTAGCCTTGTCATTATGGAAGCTAATTCATTGTTGGGATTTTTTTTATTTAAATGGATGGTAGCCTTGTCATTATGGAAGGTTGTTCGTTGTTGAGATTTTGTTACTCCAATGGATGGTAGCCTTGTCATTACAGAAGGTAGTTCGTTGTTGAGATTTTGTTACCGCAATGGATGGTAGCCTTGTCATTATGGAAGGTAGTTCATTGTTGGGATTTTGTTACTCTAATGGGTGGTATCCTTGTCATTATGGAAGGTAGTTCATTGTTGAGAATTTGTTACTCTAATGGATGGTAGCCTTGTCATTACGGAAGGTAGTTCGTTGTTGAGATTTTGTTACTCCATTGGATGGTAGCCTTGTCATTATGGAAGGTAAATCGTTTTTGACATTTTGTTACTCCAATGGATGGTAGCGATGTCCTTATGGAAGGTAGTTCGTTGTTGAATTTTGTTACTCTAATGGATGGTAGCCTTGTCATTACGAAAGCAAGTTCGTTGTTAAGATTTTGTTACTTCATTGGATGGTAGCCTTGTCATTATGGAAGGTAAATCGTTGTTGACATTTTGTTACACCAATGAATGGTAGCGATGTCCTTAAGGAAGGTAGTTCGTTGTTTATATTTTGTTACTCTATTGGATGATAGCCTTTTCATTACAGAAGGTAGTTCGTCAGTGGGATTTTGTTACTCTAATGGATGTTAGCCTTGTCATTACGGACGCTAGCTCGTTGTTGAGATTTTGTTACTCTAATGGATGGTAGCCTTGTCATTATGGAACGTAGTTCGTTGTTGGGATTTTGTTACTCAAATGGATGGTAGCCTTGTCATTAATTAAGGTAGTTCGTTGTTGAGAATTTATTACTGCATTGGATGGTAGACTTGTCATTATGGAAGGTAGTTCATTGTTGAGATTTTGTTATTCCATTGGATGGTAGCCTTGTCATTATGGAAGGTAAATCGTTGTTGACATTTTGTTACTCCAATGGATGGTAGAGATGTCCTTAAGGAAGTTAGTTCGTTGTTGACATTTTGTTACTCCAATGGATGGTAGAGATGTCCTTAAGGAAGTTAGTTCGTTGTTGAGATTTTTTTACTCTAATGGATGGTAGACTTTTCATTACGGAAGGTAGTTCGATGTTGAGATTTTGTTACCGCAATGGATGGTAGCCTTGTCATTATGGAAGGTAGTTCTTTGTTGAGATTTTGTTACTCCGTTGGATGGTAGCCTTGTCATTATAGAAGGTAAATTGTTGATGAGATTTTGTTACTCCAACGGATGGTAGCGTTGTCATTATGGAAGGTAGTTCGTTGTTGAGATTTTATTACTCTAATGGTTGGTAGGCTTGTCATTATGGAAGGTAGTTCATTGTTGGGATTTTTTTGCTATAATGGCTGGTAGCCTTGTCATTATGGAAGGTAGTTCATTGTTGAGATTTTTTTACTCTAATGGAGGGTAGCCTTGTTATTAAGGAAGGTAGTTTGTTGTTGAGATTTTGTTAATCCATTGGATGGTAGCCTTGTCATTATGGAAGGTAAATCGTTGTTGACATTTTGTTACACCAATGAATGGTAGCGTTGTCCTTAAGGAAGGTAGTTCGTTGTTTAGATTTTGTTACTCCATTGGATGGTAGCCTTGTCATTACATAAGGTAGTTCGTTAGTGGGATTTTGTTACTCTAATGGATGGTAGCCTTGTCATTACGGAAGCTAGCTCGTTGTTGAGATTTTGTAACTCCAATGGATGGTAGCCTTGTCATTATGAAAGGTAGTTCGTTGTTGATATTTTCATACTCCAATGGATGGTAGCCTTGTCATTAATGAAGGTAGTTCACTGTTAAGAATTTATTACTGCATTAGATGGTAGACTTGTCATTATGGAATGTAGTTCATTGTTGAGATTTTGTTATTCCATTGGATGGTAGCCTTGTCATTATGGAAGGTAAATCGTTGTTGACATTTTGTTACTCCAATGGATGGTAGAGATGTCCTTAAGGAAGTTAGTTCGTTGTTGAGATTTTTTTACTCGAATAGATGGTAGCCTTGTCATTATGGAAGGTGGTTCGTTGTTGGGATTTTGTTACTCTAATGGATGGTAGCCTATTCATTATGGAAGGTAGTTCGTTGTTGGGATTTTGTTACTCAAATGGATGGTAGCCTTGTCATTACGGAATCTAGTTCTTTGTTGAGATTTTGTTAATCTAATGGATGGTAGCCTTGTCATTATGGAAGGTAGTTCGTTGTTGATATTTTCAAACTCCAATGGATGGTAGCCTTGTCATTAATGAAGGTAGTTCGCTGTTGATAATTTATTACTCCATTAGATGGTAGACTTGTCATTATGGAAGGTAGTTCATTGCTGTGATTTTGATACTCCAATGGATGGTATCCTTGTCATTATGGAATGTAGTTTGTTGTTGAGATTTGGTTACTCTAATGGATGGTAGATTTGTCATTACGGAAGGTAGTTTATTGTCGAGTTTTTGTTACTCTAATAGATGGTAGCCTTTCCATTATGGAAGGTAAAACGTTGTTGACATTTTGTTACTCCAATGGATGGTAGCGATGTCCTTAAGGAAGGTAGTTCGTTGTTGAGATTTTTTTACTCCATTGGACGTTAGCCTTGTCATTACGGAAGATAGTTCGTTTGTGGGATTTTGTTACTCTAATGGATGGTAGCCTTGTTATTACGGAAGATAGTTCGTCGTTTAGATTTTGTTATTCCATTAGATGGTAGCCTTGTCATTATGGAAGGTAAATCGTTGTTGACATTTTGTTACTCTAATGGATGGTAGAGATGTCCTTAAGGAAGTTAGTTCGTTGTTGAGATTTTTTTACTCTAATAGATGGTAGCCTTGTCATTATGGAAGGTAGTTCGTTGTTGGGATTTTGTTACTCTTATGGATGGTAGCCTTGTCATTATGGAAGCTAATTCATTGTTGGGATTTTTTTTATTTTAATGGATGGTAGCCTTGTCATTATGGAAGGTTGTTCGTTGTTGAGATTTTGTTACTCCAATGGATGGTAGCCTTGTCATTACGGAAGGTAGTTCGTTGTAGAGATTTTGTTACCGCAATGGATGGTAGCCTTGTCATTACGGAAGGTAGTTCGTTGTTGAGATTTTGTTACCGCAATGGATGGTATCCTTGTCATTATGGAAGGTAGTTCGTTGTTGAGATTTTTTTACTCCATTGGATGGTAGCCTTGTCATTATGGAAGGTAAATTGTTGATGAGATTTTGTTACTCAAATGGATGGTAGCGTTGTCCTTACGGAAGGTAGTTGGTTGTTGAGATTTTGTTACTCTAATGGGTGGTAGGCTTGTCATTATGGAAGGTAGTTCATTGTTGGGATTTTTTTAATCTAATGGCTTGTAGCCTTGTCATTATGGAAGGTAGTTCATTGTTGAGATTTTGTTACTCTAATGGATGGTAGCCTTGTCATTACGGAAGGTAGTTCGTTGTTGAGATTTTGTTACTCCATTGGATGGTAGCCTTGTCATTATGGAAGGTAAATCGTTTTTGACATTTTGTTACTCCAATGGATGGTAGCGATGTCCTTATGGAAGGTAGTTCGTTGTTGAGTTTTGTTACTCTAATGGATGGTAGCCTTGTCATTACGAAAGCAAGTTCGTTGTTAAGATTTTGTTACTTCATTGGATGGTAGCCTTGTCATTATGGAAGGTAAATCGTTGTTGACATTTTGTTACACCAATGAATGGTAGCGATGTCCTTAAGGAAGGTAGTTCGTTGTTTATATTTTGTTACTCTATTGGATGATAGCCTTTTCATTACAGAAGGTAGTTCGTCAGTGGGATTTTGTTACTCTAATGGATGTTAGCCTTGTCATTACGGACGCTAGCTCGTTGTTGAGATTTTGTTACTCTAATGGATGGTAGCCTTGTCATTATGGAACGTAGTTCGTTGTTGGGATTTTGTTACTCAAATGGATGGTAGCCTTGTCATTAATTAAGGTAGTTCGTTGTTGAGAATTTATTACTGCATTGGATGGTAGACTTGTCATTATGGAAGGTAGTTCATTGTTGAGATTTTGTTATTCCATTGGATTGTAGCCTTGTCATTATGGAAGGTAAATCGTTGTTGACATTTTGTTACTCCAATGGATGGTAGAGATGTCCTTAAGGAAGTTAGTTCGTTGTTGACATTTTGTTACTCCAATGGATGGTAGAGATGTCCTTAAGGAAGTTAGTTCGTTGTTGAGATTTTTTTACTCTAATGGATGGTAGACTTTTCATTACGGAAGGTAGTTCGATGTTGAGATTTTGTTACCGCAATGGATGGTAGCCTTGTCATTATGGAAGGTAGTTCTTTGTTGAGATTTTGTTACTCCGTTGGATGGTAGCCTTGTCATTATAGAAGGTAAATTGTTGATGAGATTTTGTTACTCCAACGGATGGTAGCGTTGTCATTATGGAAGGTAGTTCGTTGTTGAGATTTTATTACTCTAATGGTTGGTAGGCTTGTCATTATGGAAGGTAGTTCATTGTTGGGATTTTTTTGCTATAATGGCTGGTAGCCTTGTCATTATGGAAGGTAGTTCATTGTTGAGATTTTTTTACTCTAATGGAGGGTAGCCTTGTTATTAAGGAAGGTAGTTTGTTGTTGAGATTTTGTTAATCCATTGGATGGTAGCCTTGTCATTATGGAAGGTAAATCGTTGTTGACATTTTGTTACACCAATGAATGGTAGCGTTGTCCTTAAGGAAGGTAGTTCGTTGTTTAGATTTTGTTACTCCATTGGATGGTAGCCTTGTCATTACATAAGGTAGTTCGTTAGTGGGATTTTGTTACTCTAATGGATGGTAGCCTTGTCATTACGGAAGCTAGCTCGTTGTTGAGATTTTGTAACTCTAATGGATGGTAGCCTTGTCATTATGAAAGGTAGTTCGTTGTTGATATTTTCATACTCCAATGGATGGTAGCCTTGTCATTAATGAAGGTAGTTCACTGTTAAGAATTTATTACTGCATTAGATGGTAGACTTGTCATTATGGAATGTAGTTCATTGTTGAGATTTTGTTATTCCATTGGATGGTAGCCTTGTCATTATGGAAGGTAAATCGTTGTTGACATTTTGTTACTCCAATGGATGGTAGAGATGTCCTTAAGGAAGTTAGTTCGTTGTTGAGATTTTTTTACTCGAATAGATGGTAGCCTTGTCATTATGGAAGGTGGTTCGTTGTTGGGATTTTGTTACTCTAATGGATGGTAGCCTATTCATTATGGAAGGTAGTTCGTTGTTGGGATTTTGTTACTCAAATGGATGGTAGCCTTGTCATTACGGAATCTAGTTCTTTGTTGAGATTTTGTTAATCTAATGGATGGTAGCCTTGTCATTATGGAAGGTAGTTCGTTGTTGATATTTTCAAACTCCAATGGATGGTAGCCTTGTCATTAATGAAGGTAGTTCGCTGTTGATAATTTATTACTCCATTAGATGGTAGACTTGTCATTATGGAAGGTAGTTCATTGCTGTGATTTTGATACTCCAATGGATGGTATCCTTGTCATTATGGAATGTAGTTTGTTGTTGAGATTTGGTTACTCTAATGGATGGTAGATTTGTCATTACGGAAGGTAGTTTATTGTCGAGTTTTTGTTACTCTAATAGATGGTAGCCTTTCCATTATGGAAGGTAAAACGTTGTTGACATTTTGTTACTCCAATGGATGGTAGCGATGTCCTTAAGGAAGGTAGTTCGTTGTTGAGATTTTTTTACTCCATTGGACGTTAGCCTTGTCATTACGGAAGATAGTTCGTTTGTGGGATTTTGTTACTCTAATGGATGGTAGCCTTGTTATTACGGAAGATAGTTCGTCGTTTAGATTTTGTTATTCCATTAGATGGTAGCCTTGTCATTATGGAAGGTAAATCGTTGTTGACATTTTGTTACTCTAATGGATGGTAGAGATGTCCTTAAGGAAGTTAGTTCGTTGTTGAGATTTTTTTACTCTAATAGATGGTAGCCTTGTCATTATGGAAGGTAGTTCGTTGTTGGGATTTTGTTACTCTTATGGATGGTAGCCTTGTCATTATGGAAGCTAATTCATTGTTGGGATTTTTTTTATTTTAATGGATGGTAGCCTTGTCATTATGGAAGGTTGTTCGTTGTTGAGATTTTGTTACTCCAATGGATGGTAGCCTTGTCATTACGGAAGGTAGTTCGTTGTAGAGATTTTGTTACCGCAATGGATGGTAGCCTTGTCATTACGGAAGGTAGTTCGTTGTTGAGATTTTGTTACCGCAATGGATGGTATCCTTGTCATTATGGAAGGTAGTTCGTTGTTGAGATTTTTTTACTCCATTGGATGGTAGCCTTGTCATTATGGAAGGTAAATTGTTGATGAGATTTTGTTACTCAAATGGATGGTAGCGTTGTCCTTACGGAAGGTAGTTGGTTGTTGAGATTTTGTTACTCTAATTGGTGGTAGGCTTGTCATTATGGAAGGTAGTTCATTGTTGGGATTTTTTTAATCTAATGGCTTGTAGCCTTGTCATTATGGAAGGTAGTTCATTGTTGAGATTTTGTTACTCTAATGGATGGTAGCCTTGTCATTACGGAAGGTAGTTCGTTGTTGAGATTTTGTTACTCCATTGGATGGTAGCCTTGTCATTATGGAAGGTAAATCGTTTTTGACATTTTGTTACTCCAATGGATGGTAGCGATGTCCTTATGGAAGGTAGTTCGTTGTTGAGTTTTGTTACTCTAATGGATGGTAGCCTTGTCATTACGAAAGCAAGTTCGTTGTTAAGATTTTGTTACTTCATTGGATGGTAGCCTTGTCATTATGGAAGGTAAATCGTTGTTGACATTTTGTTACACCAATGAATGGTAGAGATGTCCTTAAGGAAGGTTGTTCGTTGTTTATATTTTGTTACTCTATTGGATGGTAGCCTTGTCATTACAGAAGGTAGTTCGTCAGTGGGATTTTGTTACTCTAATGGATGTTAGCCTTGTCATTACGGAAGTTAGCTCATTGTTGAGATTTTGTTACTCTAATGGATTGTAGCCTTGTCATTATGGAACGTAGTTCGCTGTTGGGATTTTGTTACTCAAATGGATGGTAGCCTTGTCCTTAATGAAGGTAGTTCGCTGTTGAGAATTTATTACTGCATTAGATGGTAGACTTGTCATTATGGAAGGTAGTTCATTGTTGAGATTTTGTTATTCCATTGGATGGTAGCCTTGTCATTATGGAAGGTAAATCGTTGTTGACATTTTGTTACTCCAATGGATGGTAGAGATGTCCTTAAGGAAGTTAGTTCGTTGTTGACATTTTGTTACTCCAATGGATGGTAGAGATGTCCTTAAGGAAGTTAGTTTGTTGTTGAGATTTTTTTACTCTAATAGATGGTAGCCTTGTCATTATGGAAGGTAGTTCGTTGTTGGGATTTTGTTATTCTTATGGATGGTAGCCTTGTCATTATGGAAGCTAATTCATTGTTGGGATTTTTTTTATTTTAATGGATGGTAGCCTTGTCATTATGGAAGGTTGTTCGTTGTTGAGATTTTGTTACTCCAATGGATGGTAGCCTTGGCATTACAGAAGGTAGTTCGTTGTTGAGATTTTGTTACCGCAATGGATGGTAGCCTTGTCATTATGGAAGGTAGTTCATTGTTGGGATTTTGTTACTCTAATGGGTGGTATCCTTGTCATTATGGAAGGTAGTTCATTGTTGAGATTTTGTTACTCTAATGGATGGTAGCCTTGTCATTACGGAAGGTAGTTCGTTGTTGAGATTTTGTTACTCCATTGGATGGTAGCCTTGTCATTATGGAAGGTAAATCGTTTTTGACATTTTGTTACTCCAATGGATGGTAGCGATGTCCTTATGGAAGGTAGTTCGTTGTTGAGTTTTGTTACTCTAATGGATGGTAGCCTTGTCATTACGAAAGCAAGTTCGTTGTTAAGATTTTGTTACTTCATTGGATGGTAGCCTTGTCATTATGGAAGGTAAATCGTTGTTGACATTTTGTTACACCAATGAATGGTAGCGATGTCCTTAAGGAAGGTAGTTCGTTGTTTATATTTTGTTACTCTATTGGATGATAGCCTTTTCATTACAGAAGGTAGTTCGTCAGTGGGATTTTGTTACTCTAATGGATGTTAGCCTTGTCATTACGGACGCTAGCTCGTTGTTGAGATTTTGTTACTCTAATGGATGGTAGCCTTGTCATTATGGAACGTAGTTCGTTGTTGGGATTTTGTTACTCAAATGGATGGTAGCCTTGTCATTAATTAAGGTTGTTCGTTATTGAGAATTTATTACTGCATTGGATGGTAGACTTGTCATTATGGAAGGTAGTTCATTGTTGAGATTTTGTTATTCCATTGGATGGTAGCCTTGTCATTATGGAAGGTAAATCGTTGTTGACATTTTGTTACTCCAATGGATGGTAGAAATGTCCTTAAGGAAGTTAGTTCGTTGTTGACATTTTGTTACTCCAATGGATGGTAGAGATGTCCTTAAGGAAGTTAGTTCGTTGTTGAGATTTTTTTACTCTAATGGATGGTAGACTTTTCATTACGGAAGGTAGTTCGATGTTGAGATTTTGTTACCGCAATGGATGGTAGCCTTGTCATTATGGAAGGTAGTTCTTTGTTGAGATTTTGTTACTCCGTTGGATGGTAGCCTTGTCATTATAGAAGGTAAATTGTTGATGAGATTTTGTTACTCCAACGGATGGTAGCGTTGTCATTATGGAAGGTAGTTCGTTGTTGAGATTTTATTACTCTAATGGTTGGTAGGCTTGTCATTATGGAAGGTAGTTCATTGTTGGGATTTTTTTGCAATAATGGCTGGTAGCCTTGTCATTATGGAAGGTAGTTCATTGTTGAGATTTTTTTACTCTAATGGAGGGTAGCCTTGTTATTAAGGAAGGTAGTTCGTTGTTGAGATTTTGTTAATCCAATGGATGGTAGCCTTGTCATTATGGAAGGTAAATCGTTGTTGACATTTTGTTACACCAATGAATGGTAGCGTTGTCCTTAAGGAAGGTAGTTCGTTGTTTAGATTTTGTTACTCCATTGGATGGTAGCCTTGTCATTACATAAGGTAGTTCGTTAGTGGGATTTTGTTACTCTAATGGATGGTAGCCTTGTCATTATGGAAGGTAGTTCGTTGTTGATATTTTGTTACTCTAATGGATGGTAGCCTTGTCATTATGGAAGGTAGTTCGTTGTTGGGATTTTGTTACTCAAATGGATGGTAGCCTTGTCATTACGGAATCTAGTTCTTTGTTGAGATTTTGTTACTCTAATGGATGGTAGCCTTGTCATTATGGAAGGTAGTTTGTTGTTGGCATTTTGTTACTTCAATGGATGGTAGCTTTGTCATTATGAAAGGTAGTTCGTTGTTGATATTTTCAAACTCCAATGGATGGTAGCCTTGTCATTAATGAAGGTAGTTCGCTGTTGAGAATTTATTACTCCATTAGATGGTAGACTTGTCATTATGGAACGTAGTTCATTGTTGTGATTTTGTTACTCCAATGGATGGCATCCTTGTCATTATGGAAGGTAGTTTATTGTTGAGTTTTTGTTACTCTAATAGATGGTAGCCTTTCCATTATGGAAGGTAAAACGTTGTTGACATTTTGTTACTCCAATGGATGGTAGCGATGTCCTTAAGAGAGGTAGTTCATTGTTGAGATTTTGTTACTCCATTGGACGTAGCCTTGTCATTACGGAAGATAGTTCGTTTGTGAGATTTTGTTACTCTAATGGATGGTAGCCTTGTTATTACGGAAGATAGTTTGTCGTTTAGATTTTGTTATTCCATTGGATGGTAGCCTTGTCATTATGGAAGGTAAATCGTTGTTGACATTTTGTTACTCCAATGGATGGTAGAGATGTCCTTAAGGAAGTTAGTTTGTTGTTGAGATTTTTTTACTCTAATAGATGGTAGCCTTGTCATTATGGAAGGTAGTTCGATGTTGGGATTTTGTTACTCTTATGGATGGTAGCCTTGTCATTATGGAAGCTAATTCATTGTTGGGATTTTTTTTATTTTAATGGATGGTAGCCTTGTCATTATGGAAGGTTGTTCGTTGTTGAGATTTTGTTACTCCAATGGATGGTAGCCTTGTCATTACGGAAGGTAGTTCGTTGTTGAGATTTTGTTACCGCAATGGATGGTAGCCCTGTCATTACGGAAGGTAGTTCGTTGTTGAGATTTTGTTACCGCAATGGATGGTAGCCTTGTCATTATGGAAGGTAGTTCGTTGTTGAGATTTTGTTACTCCATTGGATGGTAGCCTTGTCATTATGGAAGGTAAATTGTTGATAGGATTTTGTTACTACAATGGATGGTAGTGTTGTCCTTACGGAAGGTAGTTGGTTGTTGAGATTTTGTTACTCTAATGGTTGGTAGGCTTGTCATTATTTAAGGTAGTTCATTGTTGGGATTTTTTTACTCTAATGGCTGGTAGCTTTGTCATTATGGAAGATAGGTCATTGTTGAGATTTAAATACTCTAATGGATGGTAGCCTTGTCATTACGGAAGGTAGTTCATTGTTGAGATTTTGTTACTCCATTGCATGCTAGCCTTGTCATTATGGAAGGTAAATCATTGTTGACATTTTGTTACTCCAATGGATGGTAGCGATGTCCTTATGGAAGGTAGTTTGTTGTTGAGTTTTGTTACTCGATTGGATGGTAGCCTTGTCATTACGGAAGGTAGTTTGTTTGTGGGATTTTGTTACTCTAATGGATGGTAGCCTTGTAATTACGAAAGCTAGTTCGTTGTTAAGATTTTGTTACTTCATTGGATGGTAGCCTTGTCATTATGGAAGTTAAATCGTTGTTGACATTTTGTTACACCAATGAATGGTAGCGATGTCCTTAAGGAAGGTAGTTCGTTGTTTATATTTTGTTACTCTATTGGATGGTAGCCTTGTCATTACCGAAGGTAGTTCGTCAGTGGGATTTTGTTACTCTAATGGATGTTAGCCTTGTCATTACGGAAGCTAGCTCGTTGTTGAGATTTTGTTACTCTAATGGATGGTAGCCTTGTCATTATGGAACGTAGTTCGTTGTTGGGATTTTGTTACTCAAATGGATGGTAGCCTTGTCATTAATGAAGGTAGTTCGCTGTTGAGAATTTATTACTGCATTGGATGGTAGACTTGTCATTATGGAAGGTAGTTCATTGTTGAGATTTTGTTATTCCATTGGATGGTAGCCTTGTCATTATGGAAGGTAAATCGTTGTTGACATTTTGTTACTCCAATGGATGCTAGAGATGTCCTTAAGGAAGTTAGTTCGTTGTTGACATTTTGTTACTCCAATGGATGGTAGAGATGTCCTTAAGGAAGTTAGTTCGTTGTTGAGATTTTTTTACTCTAATAGATGGTAGCCTTGTCATTATGGAAGGTAGTTCGTTGTTGGGATTTTGTTACTCTTATGGATGGTAGCCTTGTCATTATGCAAGCTAATTCATTGTTGGGATTTTTTTTATTTTAATGGATGGTAGCCTTGTCATTATGGAAGGTTGTTCGTTGTTGAGATTTTGTTACTCCAATGGATGGTAGCCTTGTCATTACGGAAGGTAGTTCGTTGTTGAGATTTTGTTACCGCAATGGATGGTAGCCCTGTCATTACGGAAGGTAGTTCGTTGTTGAGATTTTGTTACCGCAATGGATGGTAGCCTTGTCATTATGGAAGGTAGTTCGTTGTTGAGATTTTGTTACTCCATTGGATGGTAGCCTTGTCATTATGGAAGGTAAATTGTTGATAGGATTTTGTTACTACAATGGATGGTAGTGTTGTCCTTACGGAAGGTAGTTGGTTGTTGAGATTTTGTTACTCTAATGGTTGGTAGGCTTGTCATTATTTAAGGTAGTTCATTGTTGGGATTTTTTTACTCTAATGGCTGGTAGCTTTGTCATTATGGAAGATAGGTCATTGTTGAGATTTAAATACTCTAATGGATGGTAGCCTTGTCATTACGGAAGGTAGTTCATTGTTGAGATTTTGTTACTCCATTGCATGCTAGCCTTGTCATTATGGAAGGTAAATCATTGTTGACATTTTGTTACTCCAATGGATGGTAGCGATGTCCTTATGGAAGGTAGTTTGTTGTTGAGTTTTGTTACTCGATTGGATGGTAGCCTTGTCATTACGGAAGGTAGTTTGTTTGTGGGATTTTGTTACTCTAATGGATGGTAGCCTTGTAATTACGAAAGCTAGTTCGTTGTTAAGATTTTGTTACTTCATTGGATGGTAGCCTTGTCATTATGGAAGTTAAATCGTTGTTGACATTTTGTTACACCAATGAATGGTAGCGATGTCCTTAAGGAAGGTAGTTCGTTGTTTATATTTTGTTACTCTATTGGATGGTAGCCTTGTCATTACCGAAGGTAGTTCGTCAGTGGGATTTTGTTACTCTAATGGATGTTAGCCTTGTCATTACGGAAGCTAGCTCGTTGTTGAGATTTTGTTACTCTAATGGATGGTAGCCTTGTCATTATGGAACGTAGTTCGTTGTTGGGATTTTGTTACTCAAATGGATGGTAGCCTTGTCATTAATGAAGGTAGTTCGCTGTTGAGAATTTATTACTGCATTGGATGGTAGACTTGTCATTATGGAAGGTAGTTCATTGTTGAGATTTTGTTATTCCATTGGATGGTAGCCTTGTCATTATGGAAGGTAAATCGTTGTTGACATTTTGTTACTCCAATGGATGCTAGAGATGTCCTTAAGGAAGTTAGTTCGTTGTTGACATTTTGTTACTCCAATGGATGGTAGAGATGTCCTTAAGGAAGTTAGTTCGTTGTTGAGATTTTTTTACTCTAATAGATGGTAGCCTTGTCATTATGGAAGGTAGTTCGTTGTTGGGATTTTGTTACTCTTATGGATGGTAGCCTTGTCATTATGCAAGCTAATTCATTGTTGGGATTTTTTTTATTTTAATGGATGGTAGCCTTGTCATTATGGAAGGTTGTTCGTTGTTGAGATTTTGTTACTCCAATGGATGGTAGCCTTGTCATTACGGAAGGTAGTTCGTTGTTGAGATTTTGTTACCGCAATGGATGGTAGCCCTGTCATTACGGAAGGTAGTTCGTTGTTGAGATTTTGTTACCGCAATGGATGGTAGCCTTGTCATTATGGAAGGTAGTTCGTTGTTGAGATTTTGTTACTCCATTGGATGGTAGCCTTGTCATTATGGAAGGTAAATTGTTGATAGGATTTTGTTACTACAATGGATGGTAGTGTTGTCCTTACGGAAGGTAGTTGGTTGTTGAGATTTTGTTACTCTAATGGTTGGTAGGCTTGTCATTATTTAAGGTAGTTCATTGTTGGGATTTTTTTACTCTAATGGCTGGTAGCTTTGTCATTATGGAAGATAGGTCATTGTTGAGATTTAAATACTCTAATGGATGGTAGCCTTGTCATTACGGAAGGTAGTTCATTGTTGAGATTTTGTTACTCCATTGCATGCTAGCCTTGTCATTATGGAAGGTAAATCATTGTTGACATTTTGTTACTCCAATGGATGGTAGCGATGTCCTTATGGAAGGTAGTTTGTTGTTGAGTTTTGTTACTCGATTGGATGGTAGCCTTGTCATTACGGAAGGTAGTTTGTTTGTGGGATTTTGTTACTCTAATGGATGGTAGCCTTGTAATTACGAAAGCTAGTTCGTTGTTAAGATTTTGTTACTTCATTGGATGGTAGCCTTGTCATTATGGAAGTTAAATCGTTGTTGACATTTTGTTACACCAATGAATGGTAGCGATGTCCTTAAGGAAGGTAGTTCGTTGTTTATATTTTGTTACTCTATTGGATGGTAGCCTTGTCATTACCGAAGGTAGTTCGTCAGTGGGATTTTGTTACTCTAATGGATGTTAGCCTTGTCATTACGGAAGCTAGCTCGTTGTTGAGATTTTGTTACTCTAATGGATGGTAGCCTTGTCATTATGGAACGTAGTTCGTTGTTGGGATTTTGTTACTCAAATGGATGGTAGCCTTGTCATTAATGAAGGTAGTTCGCTGTTGAGAATTTATTACTGCATTGGATGGTAGACTTGTCATTATGGAAGGTAGTTCATTGTTGAGATTTTGTTATTCCATTGGATGGTAGCCTTGTCATTATGGAAGGTAAATCGTTGTTGACATTTTGTTACTCCAATGGATGCTAGAGATGTCCTTAAGGAAGTTAGTTCGTTGTTGACATTTTGTTACTCCAATGGATGGTAGAGATGTCCTTAAGGAAGTTAGTTCGTTGTTGAGATTTTTTTACTCTAATAGATGGTAGCCTTGTCATTATGGAAGGTAGTTCGTTGTTGGGATTTTGTTACTCTTATGGATGGTAGCCTTGTCATTATGCAAGCTAATTCATTGTTGGGATTTTTTTTATTTTAATGGATGGTAGCCTTGTCATTATGGAAGGTTGTTCGTTGTTGAGATTTTGTTACTCCAATGGATGGTAGCCTTGTCATTACAGAAGGTAGTTCGTTGTTGAGATTTTGTTACCGCAATGGATGGTAGCCTTGTCATTATGGAAGGTAGTTCATTGTTGGGATTTTGTTACTCTAATTGGTGGTAGCCTTGTCATTATGGAAGGTAGTTCATTATTGAGATTTTGTTACTCTAATGGATGGTAGCCTTGTCATTACGGAAGGTAGTTCATTGTTGAGATTTTGTTACTCCATTGGATGGTAGCCTTGTCATTATGGAAGGTAAATCGTTTTTGACATTTTGTTACTCCAATGGATGGTAGCGATGTCCTTATGGAAGGTAGTTCGTTGTTGAGTTTTGTTACTCTAATGGATGGTAGCCTTGTCATTACGAAAGCAAGTTCGTTGTTAAGATTTTGTTACTTCATTGGATGGTAGCCTTGGCATTATGGAAGGTAAATCGTTGTTGACATTTTGTTACACCAATGAATGGTAGAGATGTCCTTAAGGAAGGTAGGTCGTTGTTTATATTTTGTTACTCTATTGGATGGTAGCCTTTTCATTACAGAAGGTAGTTCGTCAGTGGGATTTTGTTACTCTAATGGATGTTAGCCTTGTCATTACGGAAGATAGCTCGTTGTTGAGATTTTGTTACTCTAATGGATGGTAGCCTTGTCATTATGGAACGTAGTTCGTTGTTGGGATTTTGTTACTCAAATGGATGGTAGCCTTGTCATTAATGAAGGTATTTCGTTGTTGAGAAATTATTACTGCATTGGATGGTAGACTTGTCATTATGGAAGGTAGTTCATTGTTGAGACTTTGTTATTCCATTGGATGGTAGCCTTGTCATTATGGAAGGTAATCGTTGTTGACATTTTGTTACTCCAATGGATGGTAGAGATGACCTTAAGGAAGTTAGTTCGTTGTTGACATTTTGTTACTCCAATGGATGGTAGAGATGTCCTTAAGGAAGTTAGTTCGTTGTTGAGATTTTTTTACTCTAATGGATGGTAGACTTTTCATTACGGAAGGTAGTTCGTTGTTGAGATTTTGTTACCGCAATGGATGGTAGCCTTGTCATTATGGAAGGTAGTTCTTTGTTGAGATTTTGTTACTCCATTGGATGGTAGCCTTGTCATTATAGAAGGTAAATCGTTGATGAGATTTTGTTACTCCAATGGATGGTAGCATTGTCATTATGGAAGGTAGTTCGTTGTTGAGATTTTATTACTCTAATGGTTGGTAGGCTTGTCATTATGGAAGGTAGTTCATTGTTGGGATTTTTTTGCTATAATGGCTGGTAGCCTTGTCATTATGGAAGGTAGTTCATTGTTGAGATTTTTTTACTCGAATGGATGGTAGCCTTGTTATTAGGGAAGGTAGTTCGTTGTTGAGATTTTGTTAATCCATTGGATGGTAGCCTTGTCATTATGGAAGGTAAATCGTTGTTGACATTTTGTTACACCAATGAATGGTAGCGTTGTCCTTAAGGAAGGTAGTTCGTTGTTTAGATTTTGTTACTCCATTGGATGGTAGCCTTGTCATTACAGAAGGTAGTTCGTTAGTGGGATTTTGTTACTCTAATGGATGGTATCCTTGTCATTATGGAAGGTAGTTCGTTGTTGATATTTTGTTACTCTAATAGATGGTAGCCTTGTCATTATGGAAGGTAGTTCGTTGTTGGGATTTTGTTACTCAAATGGATGGTAGCCTTGTCATTACGGAATCTAGTTCTTTGTTGAGATTTTGTTACTCTAATGGATGGTAGCCTTGTCATTATGGAAGGTAGTTTGTTGTTGGGATTTTGTCACTCAAATGGATGGTAGCTTTGTCATTATGAAAGGTAGTTCGTTGTTGATATTTTCAAACTCCAATGGATGGTAGCCTTGACATTAATGAAGGTAGTTCGCTGTTGAGAATTTATTTCTCCATTAGATGGTAGACTTTTCATTATGGAAGGTAGTTCATTGTTGTGATTTTGTTACTCCAATGGATGGTATCCTTGTCATTATGGAAGGTAGTTTATTGTTGAGTTTTTGTTACTCTAATAGATGGTAGCCTTTCCATTATGGAAGGTAAATCGTTGTTGACATTTTGTTACTCCAATGGATGGTAGCGATGTCCTTAAGAGAGGTAGTTCGTTGTTGAGATTTTGTTACTCCATTGGACGTAGCCTTGTCATTACGGAAGATAGTTCGTTTGTGAGATTTTGTTACTCTAATGGATGGTAGCCTTGTTATTACGGAAAATAGTTTGTCGTTTAGATTTTGTTATTCCATTGGATGGTAGCCTTGTCATTATGGAAGGTAAATCGTTGTTGACATTTTGTTACACCAATGAATGGTAGAGATGTCCTTAAGGAAGGTAGTTCGTTGTTTATATTTTGTTACTCTATTGGATGGTAGCCTTTTCATTACAGAAGGTAGTTCCTCAGTGGGATTTTGTTACTCTAATGGATGTTAGCCTTGTCATTACGGAAGATAGCTCGTTGTTGAGATTTTGTTACTCTAATGGATGGTAGCCTTGTCATTATGGAACGTAGTTCGTTGTTGGGATTTTGTTACTCAAATGGATGGTAGCCTTGTCATTAATGAAGGTATTTCGTTGTTGAGAAATTATTACTGCATTGGATGGTAGACTTGTCATTATGGAAGGTAGTTCATTGTTGAGACTTTGTTATTCCATTGGATGGTAGCCTTGTCATTATGGAAGGTAATCATTGTTGACATTTTGTTACTCCAATGGATGGTAGAGATGACCTTAAGGAAGTTAGTTCGTTGTTGACATTTTGTTACTCCAATGGATGGTAGAGATGTCCTTAAGGAAGTTAGTTCGTTGTTGAGATTTTTTTACTCTAATGGATGGTAGACTTTTCATTACGGAAGGTAGTTCGTTGTTGAGATTTTGTTACCGCAATGGATGGTAGCCTTGTCATTATGGAAGGTAGTTCTTTGTTGAGATTTTGTTACTCCATTGGATGGTAGCCTTGTCATTATAGAAGGTAAATCGTTGATGAGATTTTGTTACTCCAATGGATGGTAGCATTGTCATTATGGAAGGTAGTTCGTTGTTGAGATTTTATTACTCTAATGGTTGGTAGGCTTGTCATTATGGAAGGTAGTTCATTGTTGGGATTTTTTTGCTATAATTGCTGGTAGCCTTGTCATTATGGAAGGTAGTTCATTGTTGAGATTTTTTTACTCTAATGGATGGTAGCCTTGTTATTAGGGAAGGTAGTTCGTTGTTGAGATTTTGTTAATCCATTGGATGGTAGCCTTGTCATTATGGAAGGTAAATCGCTGTTGACATTTTGTTACACCAATGAATGGTAGCGTTGTCCTTAAGGAAGGTAGTTCGTTGTTTAGATTTTGTTACTCCATTGGATGGTAGCCTTGTCATTACAGAAGGTAGTTCGTTAGTGGGATTTTGTTACTCTAATGGATGGTATCCTTGTCATTATGGAAGGTAGTTCGTTGTTGATATTTTGTTACTCTAATGGATGGTAGCCTTGTCATTATGGAAGGTAGTTCGTTGTTGGGATTTTGTTACTCAAATGGATGGTAGCCTTGTCATTACGGAATCTAGTTCTTTGTTGAGATTTTGTTACTCTAATGGATGGTAGCCTTGTCATTATGGAAGGTAGTTTGTTGTTGGGATTTTGTCACTCAAATGGATGGTAGCTTTGTCATTATGAAAGGTAGTTCGTTGTTGATATTTTCAAACTCCAATGGATGGTAGCCTTGACATTAATGAAGGTAGTTCGCTGTTGAGAATTTATTACTCCATTAGATGGTAGACTTTTCATTATGGAAGGTAGTTCATTGTTGTGATTTTGTTACTCCAATGGATGGTATCCTTGTCATTATGGAAGGTAGTTTATTGTTGAGTTTTTGTTACTCTAATAGATGGTAGCCTTTCCATTATGGAAGGTAAATCGTTGTTGACATTTTGTTACTCCAATGGATGGTAGCGATGTCCTTAAGAGAGGTAGTTCGTTGTTGAGATTTTGTTACTCCATTGGACGTAGCCTTGTCATTACGGAAGATAGTTCGTTTGTGAGATTTTGTTACTCTAATGGATGGTAGCCTTGTTATTACGGAAAATAGTTTGTCGTTTAGATTTTGTTATTCCATTGGATGGTAGCCTTGTCATTATGGAAGGTAAATCGTTGTTGACATTTTGTTACACCAATGAATGGTAGAGATGTCCTTAAGGAAGGTAGTTCGTTGTTTATATTTTGTTACTCTATTGGATGGTAGCCTTTTCATTACAGAAGGTAGTTCCTCAGTGGGATTTTGTTACTCTAATGGATGTTAGCCTTGTCATTACGGAAGATAGCTCGTTGTTGAGATTTTGTTACTCTAATGGATGGTAGCCTTGTCATTATGGAACGTAGTTCGTTGTTGGGATTTTGTTACTCAAATGGATGGTAGCCTTGTCATTAATGAAGGTATTTCGTTGTTGAGAAATTATTACTGCATTGGATGGTAGACTTGTCATTATGGAAGGTAGTTCATTGTTGAGACTTTGTTATTCCATTGGATGGTAGCCTTGTCATTATGGAAGGTAATCATTGTTGACATTTTGTTACTCCAATGGATGGTAGAGATGACCTTAAGGAAGTTAGTTCGTTGTTGACATTTTGTTACTCCAATGGATGGTAGAGATGTCCTTAAGGAAGTTAGTTCGTTGTTGAGATTTTTTTACTCTAATGGATGGTAGACTTTTCATTACGGAAGGTAGTTCGTTGTTGAGATTTTGTTACCGCAATGGATGGTAGCCTTGTCATTATGGAAGGTAGTTCTTTGTTGAGATTTTGTTACTCCATTGGATGGTAGCCTTGTCATTATAGAAGGTAAATCGTTGATGAGATTTTGTTACTCCAATGGATGGTAGCATTGTCATTATGGAAGGTAGTTCGTTGTTGAGATTTTATTACTCTAATGGTTGGTAGGCTTGTCATTATGGAAGGTAGTTCATTGTTGGGATTTTTTTGCTATAATTGCTGGTAGCCTTGTCATTATGGAAGGTAGTTCATTGTTGAGATTTTTTTACTCTAATGGATGGTAGCCTTGTTATTAGGGAAGGTAGTTCGTTGTTGAGATTTTGTTAATCCATTGGATGGTAGACTTGTCATTATGGAAGGTAAATCGTTGTTGACATTTTGTTACACCAATGAATGGTAGCGTTGTCCTTAAGGAAGGTAGTTCGTTGTTTAGATTTTGTTACTCCATTGGATGGTAGCCTTGTCATTACAGAAGGTAGTTCGTTAGTGGGATTTTGTTACTCTAATGGATGGTATCCTTGTCATTATGGAAGGTAGTTCGTTGTTGATATTTTGTTACTCTAATGGATGGTAGCCTTGTCATTATGGAAGGTAGTTCGTTGTTGGGATATTGTTACTCAAATGGATGGTAGCCTTGTCATTACGGAATCTAGTTCTTTGTTGAGATTTTGTTACTCTAATGGATGGTAGCCTTGTCATTATGGAAGGTAGTTTGTTGTTGGGATTTTGTCACTCAAATGGATGGTAGCTTTGTCATTATGAAAGGTAGTTCGTTGTTGATATTTTCAAACTCCAATGGATGGTAGCCTTGACATTAATGAAGGTAGTTCGCTGTTGAGAATTTATTACTCCATTAGATGGTAGACTTTTCATTATGGAAGGTAGTTCATTGTTGTGATTTTGTTACTCCAATGGATGGTATCCTTGTCATTATGGAAGGTAGTTTATTGTTGAGTTTTTGTTACTCTAATAGATGGTAGCCTTTCCATTATGGAAGGTAAATCGTTGTTGACATTTTGTTACTCCAATGGATGGTAGCGATGTCCTTAAGAGAGGTAGTTCGTTGTTGAGATTTTGTTACTCCATTGGACGTAGCCTTGTCATTACGGAAGATAGTTCGTTTGTGAGATTTTGTTACTCTAATGGATGGTAGCCTTGTTATTACGGAAAATAGTTTGTCGTTTAGATTTTGTTATTCCATTGGATGGTAGCCTTGTCATTATGGAAGGTAAATCGTTGTTGACATTTTGTTACTCCAATGGATGGTAGAGATGTCCTTAAGGAAGTTAGTTCGTTTTTGAGATTTTTTTACTCTAATAGATGGTAGCCTTGTCATTATGGAAGGTAGTTCGTTGTTGGGATTTTGTTACTCTTATAGATGGTATCCTTGTCATTATGGAAGCTAATTCATTGTTGGGATTTTTTTTATTTTATTGGATGGTAGCCTTGTCATTATGGAAGGTTGTTCGTTGTTGAGATTTTGTTACTCCAATGGATGGTAGCCTTGTTATTACGGAAGGTAGTTCGTTGTTGAAATTTTGTTACCGCAATGGATGGTAGCCTTGTCATTACGGAAGGTAGTTCGTTGTTGAGATTTTGTTACCGCAATGGATGGTAGCCTTGTCATTATGGAAGGTAGTTCGTTGTTGAGATTTTGTTACTCCATTGGATGGTAGCCTTGTCATTTTGGAAGGTAAATTGTTGATAGGATTTTGTTACTACAATGGATGGTAGTGTTGTCCTTACGGAAGGTAGTTGGTTGTTGAGATTTTGTTACTCTAATGGTTGGTAGGCTTGTCATTATTTAAGGTAGTTCATTGTTGGGATTTTTTTACTCTAATGGCTGGTAGCTTTGTCATTATGGAAGGTAGGTCATTGTTGAGATTTTGTTACTCTAATGGATGGTAGCCTTGTCATTACGGAAGGTAGTTCATTGTTGAGATTTTGTTACTCCATTGCATGGTAGCCTTGTCATTATGGAAGGTAAATCATTGTTGACATTTTGTTACTCCAATGGATGGTAGCGATGTCCTTATGGAAGGTAGTTTGTTGTTGAGTTTTGTTACTCGATTGGATGGTAGCCTTGTCATTACGGAAGGTAGTTTGTTTGTGGGATTTTGTTACTCTAATGGATGGTAGCCTTGTAATTACGAAAGCTAGTTCGTTGTTAAGATTTTGTGACTTCATTGGATGGTAGCCTTGTCATTATGGAAGTTAAATCGTTGTTGACATTTTGTTACACCAATGAATGGTAGCGATGTCCTCAAGGAAGGTAGTTCGTTGTTTATATTTTGTTACTCTATTGGATGGTAGCCTTGTCATTACCGAAGGTAGTTCGTCAGTGGGATTTTGTTACTCTAATGGATGTTAGCCTTGTCATTATGGAAGCTAGCTCGTTGTTGAGATTTTGTTACTCTAATGGATGGTAGCCTTGTCATTATGGAACGTAGTTCGTTGTTGGGATTTTGTTACTCAAATGGATGGTAGCCTTGTCATTAATGAAGGTAGTTCGCTGTTGAGAATTTATTACTGCATTGGATGGTAGACTTGTCATTATGGAAGGTAGTTCATTGTTGAGATTTTGTTATTCCATTGGATGGTAGCCTTGTCATTATGGAAGGTAAATCGTTGTTGACATTTTGTTACTCCAATGGATGCTAGAGATGTCCTTAAGGAAGTTAGTTCATTGTTGACATTTTGTTACTCCAATGGATGGTAGAGATGTCCTTAAGGAAGTTAGTTCGTTGTTGAGATTTTTTTACTCTAATAGATGGTAGCCTTGTCATTATGGAAGGTAGTTCGTTGTTGGGATTTTGTTACTCTTATGGATGGTAGCCTTGTCATTATGCAAGCTAATTCATTGTTGGGATTTTTTTTATTTTAATGGATGGTAGCCTTGTCATTATGGAAGGTTGTTCGTTGTTGAGATTTTGTTACTCCAATGGATGGTAGCCTTGTCATTACAGAAGGTAGTTCGTTGTTGAGATTTTGTTACCGCAATGGATGGTAGCCTTGTCATTATGGAAGGTAGTTCATTGTTGGGATTTTGTTACTCCAATGGATGGTAGCCTTGTCATTATGGAAGGTAGTTTATTGTTGAGTTTTTGTTACTCTAATAGATGGTAGCCTTTCCATTATGGAAGGTAAATCGTTGTTGACATTTTGTTACTCCAATGGATGGTAGCGATGTCCTTAAGAGAGGTAGTTCGTTGTTGAGATTTTGTTACTCCATTGGACGTAGCCTTGTCATTACGGAAGATAGTTCGTTTGTGAGATTTTGTTACTCTAATGGATGGTAGCCTTGTTATTACGGAAGATAGTTTGTCGTTTAGATTTTGTTATTCCATTGGATGGTAGCCTTGTCATTATGGAAGGTAAACCGTTGTTGACATTTTGTTACTCCAATGGATGGTAGAGATGTCCTTAAGGAAGTTAGTTCGTTGTTGAGATTTTTTTACTCTAATAGATGGTAGCCTTGTCATTATGGAAGGTAGTTCGTTGTTGGGATTTTGTTACTCTTATGGATGGTAGCCTTGTCATTATGGAAGCTAATTCATTGTTGGGATTTTTTTTATTTTATTGGATGGTAGCCTTGTCATTATGGAAGGTTGTTCGTTATTGAGATTTTGTTACTCCAATGGATGGTAGCCTTGTCATTACGGAAGGTAGTTCGTTGTTGAGATTTTGTTACCGCAATGGATGGTAGCCTTGTCATTACGGAAGGTAGTTCTTTGTTGAGATTTTGTTACCGCAATGGATGGTAGCCTTGTCATTATGGAAGGTAGTTCGTTGTTGAGATTTTGTTACTCCATTGGATGGTAGCCTTGTCATTTTGGAAGGTAAATTGTTGATAGGATTTTGTTACTACAATGGATGGTAGTGTTGTCCTTACGGAAGGTAGTTGGTTGTTGAGATTTTGTTACTCTAATGGTTGGTAGGCTTGTCATTATTTAAGGTAGTTCATTGTTGGGATTTTTTTACTCTAATGGCTGGTAGCTTTGTCATTATGGAAGGTAGGTCATTGGTGAGATTTTGTTACTCTAATGGATGGTAGCCTTGTCATTACGGAAGGTAGTTCATTGTTGAGATTTTGTTACTCCATTGCATGGTAGCCTTGTAATTATGGAAGGTAAATCATTGTTGACATTTTGTTACTCCAATGGATGGTAGCGATGTCCTTATGGAAGGTAGTTTGTTGTTGAGTTTTGTTACTCGATTGGATGGTAGCCTTGTCATTACGGAAGGTAGTTTGTTTGTGGGATTTTGTTACTCTAATGGATGGTAGCCTTGTAATTACGAAAGCTAGTTCGTTGTTAAGATTTTGTTACTTCATTGGATGGTAGCCTTGTCATTATGGAAGTTAAATCGTTGTTGACATTTTGTTACACCAATGAATGGTAGCGATGTCCTTAAGGAAGGTAGTTCGTTGTTTATATTTTGTTACTCTATTGGATGGTAGCCTTGTCATTACCGAAGGTAGTTCGTCAGTGGGATTTTGTTACTCTAATGGATGTTAGCCTTGTCATTACGGAAGCTAGCTCGTTGTTGAGATTTTGTTACTCTAATGGATGGTAGCCTTGTCATTATGGAACGCAGTTCGTTGTTGGGATTTTGTTACTCAAATGGATGGTAGCCTTGTCATTAATGAAGGTAGTTCGCTGTTGAGAATTTATTACTGCATTGGATGGTAGACTTGTCATTATGGAAGGTAGTTCATTGTTGAGATTTTGTTATTCCATTGGATGGTAGCCTTGTCATTATGGAAGGTAAATCGTTGTTGACATTTTGTTACTCCAATGGATGCTAGAGATGTCCTTAAGGAAGTTAGTTCGTTGTTGACATTTTGTTACTCCAATGGATGGTAGAGATGTCCTTAAGGAAGTTAGTTCGTTGTTGAGATTTTTTTACTCTAATAGATGGTAGCCTTGTCATTATGGAAGGTAGTTCGTTGTTGGGATTTTGTTACTCTTATGGATGGTAGCCTTGTCATTATGCAAGCTAATTCATTGTTGGGATTTTTTTTATTTTAATGGATGGTAGCCTTGTCATTATGGAAGGTTGTTTGTTGTTGAGATTTTGTTACTCCAATGGATGGTAGCCTTGTCATTACAGAAGGTAGTTCGTTGTTGAGATTTTGTTACCGCAATGGATGGTAGCCTTGTCATTATGGAAGGTAGTTCATTGTTGGGATTTTGTTACTCTAATGGGTGGTAGCCTTGTCATTATGGAAGGTAGTTCATTATTGAGATTTTGTTACTCTAATGGATGGTAGCCTTGACATTACGGAAGGTAGTTCATTGTTGAGATTTTGTTACTCCATTGGATGGTAGCCTTGTCATTATGGAAGGTAAATCGTTTTTGACATTTTGTTACTCCAATGGATGGTAGCGATGTCCTTATGGAAGGTAGTTCGTTGTTGAGTTTTGTTACTCTAATGGATGGTAGCCTTGTCATTACGAAAGCAAGTTCGTTGTGAAGATTTTGTTACTTCATTGGATGGTAGCCTTGGCATTATGGAAGGTAAATCGTTGTTGACATTTTGTTACACCAATGAATGGTAGAGATGTCCTTAAGGAAGGTAGTTCGTTGTTTATATTTTGTTACTCTATTGGATGGTAGCCTTTTCATTACAGAAGGTAGTTCGTCAGTGGGATTTTGTTACTCTAATGGATGTTAGCCTTGTCATTACGGAAGATAGCTCGTTGTTGAGATTTTGTTACTCTAATGGATGGTAGCCTTGTCATTATGGAACGTAGTTCGTTGTTGGGATTTTGTTACTCAAATGGATGGTAGCCTTGTCATTAATGAAGGTATTTCGTTGTTGAGAAATTATTACTGCATTGGATGGTAGACTTGTCATTATGGAAGGTAGTTCATTGTTGAGACTTTGTTATTCCATTGGATGGTAGCCTTGTCATTATGGAAGGTAATCGTTGTTGACATTTTGTTACTCCAATGGATGGTAGAGATGTCCTTAAGGAAGTTAGTTCGTTGTTGACATTTTGTTACTCCAATGGATGGTAGAGATGTCCTTAAGGAAGTTAGTTCGTTGTTGAGATTTTTTTACTCTAATGGATGGTAGACTTTTCATTACGGAAGGTAGTTCGTTGTTGAGATTTTGTTACCGCAATGGATGGTAGCCTTGTCATTATGGAAGGTAGTTCTTTGTTGAGATTTTGTTACTCCATTGGATGGTAGCCTTGTCATTATAGAAGGTAAATCGTTGATGAGATTTTGTTACTCCAATGGATGGTAGCATTGTCATTATGGAAGGTAGTTCGTTGTTGAGATTTTATTACTCTAATGGTTGGTAGGCTTGTCATTATGGAAGGTAGTTCATTGTTGGGATTTTTTTGCTATAATGGCTGGTAGCCTTGTCATTATGGAAGGTAGTTCATTGTTGAGATTTTTTTACTCTAATGGATGGTAGCCTTGTTATTAGGGAAGGTAGTTCGTTGTTGAGATTTTGGTAATCCATTGGATGGTAGCCTTGTCATTATGGAAGGAATATCGTTGTTGACATTTTGTTACACCAATGAATGGTAGCGTTGTCCTTAAGGAAGGTAGTTCGTTGTTTAGATTTTGTTACTCCATTGGATGGTAGCCTTGTCATTACAGAAAGTAGTTCGTTAGTGGGATTTTGTTACTCTAATGGATGGTATCCTTGTCATTATGGAAGGTAGTTCGTTGTTGATATTTTGTTACTCTAATGGATGGTAGCCTTGTCATTATGGAAGGTAGTTCGTTGTTGGGATTTTGTTACTCAAATGGATGGTAGCCTTGTCATTACGGAATCTAGTTCTTTGTTGAGATTTTGTTACTCTAATGGATGGTAGCCTTGTCATTATGGAAGGTAGTTTGTTGTTGGGATTTTGTCACTCAAATGGATGGTAGCTTTGTCATTATGAAAGGTAGTTCGTTGTTGATATTTTCAAACTCCAATGGATGGTAGCCTTGACATTAATGAAGGTAGTTCGCTGTTGAGAATTTATTACTCCATTAGATGGTAGACTTTTCATTATGGAAGGTAGTTCATTGTTGTGATTTTGTTACTCCAATGGATGGTATCCTTGTCATTATGGAAGGTAGTTTATTGTTGAGTTTTTGTTACTCTAATAGATGGTAGCCTTTCCATTATGGAAGGTAAATCGTTGTTGACATTTTGTTACTCCAATGGATGGTAGAGATGTCCTTAAGGAAGTTAGTTCGTTGTTGAGATTTTTTTACTCTAATGGATGGTAGCCTTGTCATTTTGGAAGGTAGTTTGTTGTTGGGATTTTGTTACTCTAATGGATGGTAGCGTTTTCATTATGGAAGGTAGTTCGTTGTTGGGATTTTGTTACTCAAATGGATGGTAGCCTTGTCATTACGGAATCTAGTTCTTTGTTGAGATTTTGTTACTCTAATGGATGGTAGCCTTGTCATTATGGAAGGTAGTTTGTTGTTGGGATTTTGTTACTCAAATGGATGGTAGCTTTGTCATTATGAAAGGTAGTTCGTTGTTGATATTTTCAAACTCCAATGGATGGTAGCCTTGTCATTAATGAAGGTAGTTCGCTGTTGAGAATTTATTACTCCATTAGATGGTAGACTTGTCATTATGGAAGGTAGTTCATTGTTGTGATTTTGTTACTCCAATGGATGGTATCCTTGTCATTATGGAAGGTAGTTTATTGTTGAGTTTTTGTTACTCTAATAGATGGTAGCCTTTCCATTATGGAAGGTAAAACGTTGTTGACATTTTGTTAATCCAATGGATGGTAGCGATGTCCTTAAGGAAGGTAGTTCGTTGTTGAGATTTTGTTACTCCATTGGACGTTAGCCTTGTCATTACGGAAGATAGTTCGTTTGTGGGATTTTGTTACTCTAATGGATGGTAGCCTTGTTATTACGGAAGATAGTTCGTCCTTTAGATTTTGTTATTCCATTTGATGGTAGCCTTGTCATTATGGAAGGTAAATTGTTGTTGACATTTTGTTACTCCAATGGATGGTAGAGATGTCCTTAAGGAAGTTAGTTCGTTATTGAGATTTTTTTACTCTAATAGATGGTAGCCTTGTCATTATGGAAGGTAGTTCGTTGTTGGGATTTTGTTACTTTTATGGATGGTAGCCTTGTCATTATGGAAGCTAATTCATTGTTGGGATTTTTTTTATTTTAATGGATGGTAGCCTTGTCATTATGGAAGGTTGTTCGTTGTTGAGATTTTGTTACTCCAATGGATGGTAGCCTTGTCATTACGGAAGGTAGTTCGTTGTTGAGATTTTGTTACCGCAATGGATGGTAGGCTTGTCATTACGGAAGGTAGTTCGTTGTTGAGATTTTGTTACCGGAATGGATGGTAGCCTTGTCATTATGGAAGGTAGTTTGTTGTTGAGATTTTGTTACTCCATTGGATTGTAGCCTTGTCATTATGGAAGGTAAATTGTTTATAGGATTTTGTTACTCCAGTGGATGGTAGCGTTATCCTTACGGAAGGTAGTTGGTTGTTGAGATTTTGTTACTTTAATGGGTGGTAGGCTTGTCATTATGTAAGGTAGTTCATTGTTCGGATTTTTTTACTCTAATGGCTGGTAGCCTTGTCATTATGGAAGGTAGGTCATTGTTGAGATTTTGTTACTCTAATGGATGGTAGCCTTGTCATTACGGAAGGTAGTTAATTGTTGAGATTTTGTTACTCCATTGGATGGTAGCCTTGTCATTATGGAAGGTAAATCATTGTTGACATTTTGTTACTCTAATGGATGGTAGCGATGTCCTTATGGAAGGTAGTTTATTGTTGAGTTTTGTTACTCCATTGGATGGTAGCCTTGTCATTACGGAAGGTAGTTTGTTTGTGGGATTTTGTTACTCTAATGGATGGTAGCCTTGTAATTACGAAAGCTAGTTCGTTGTTAAGATTTTGTTACTTCATTGGATGGTAGCCTTGTCATTATGGAAGGTAAATCGTTGTTGACATTTTGTTACACGAATGAATGGTTGCGATGTCCTTAAGGAAGGTAGTTCGTTGTTTATATTTTGTTACTCTATTGGATGGTAGCCTTGTCATTACCGAAGGTAGTTCGTCAGTGGAATTTTGTTACTCTAATGGATGTTAGCCTTGTCATTACGGAAGCTAGCTCGTTGTTGAGATTTTGTTACTCTAATGGATGGTAGCCTTGTCATTATGGAACGTAGTTCGTTGTTGGGATTTTGTTGCTCAAATGCATGGTTGCTTTGTCATTATGAAAGGTAGTTCGTTGTTGATATTTTCATACTCCAATGGATGGTAGTCTTGTCATTAATGAAGGTAGTTCGCTGTTGAGAATTTATTACTGCATTGGATTGTATACTTGTCATTATGGAAGGTAGTTCATTGTTGAGATTTTGTTATTCCATTGGATGGTAGCCTTGTCATTATGGAAGGTAAATCGTTGTTGACATTTTGTTACTCCAATGGATGGTAGAGATGTCCTTAAGGAAGTTAGTTCGTTGTTGAGATTTTTTTATTCTAATAGATGGTAGCCTTGTCATTATGGAATGTAGTTTGTTGTTGAGATTTGGTTACTCTAATGGATGGTAGCTTTGTCATTACGGAAGGTTGTTTATTGTTGGGTTTTTGTTACTCTAATAGATGGTAGCCTTTCCATTATGGAAGGTAAAACGTTGTTGACATTTTGTTACTCCAATGGATGGTAGCGATGTCCTTAAGGAAGGTAGTTCGTTGTTGAGATTTTTTTACTCCATTGGATGTTAGCCTTGTCATTACGGAAGATAGTTCGTTTGTGGGATTTTGTTACTCTAATGGATGGTAGCCTTGTTATTACGGAAGATAGTTCGTCGTTTAGATTTTGTTATTCCATTAGATGGTAGCCTTGTCATTATGGAAGGTAAATCGTTGTTGACATTTTGTTACTCCAATGGATGGTAGAGATGTCCTTAAGGAAGTTAGTTCGTTGTTGAGATTTTTTTACTCTTATAGATGGTAGCCTTGTCATTATGGAAGGTAGTTCGTTGTTGAGATTTTGTTACTCTTATGGATGGTAGCCTTGTCATTATGGAAGTTAATTCATTGTTGGGATTTTTTTTATTTTAATGGATGGTAGCCTTGTCATTATGGAAGGTTGTTCGTTGTTGAGATTTTGTTACTCCAATGGATGGTAGCCTTGTCATTACGGAAGGTAGTTCGTTGTTGAGATTTTGTTACCGTAATGGATGGTAGCCTTGTCATTACGGAAGGTAGTTCGTTGTTGAGATTTTGTTTCCGCAATGGATGGTAGCCTTGTCATTATGGAAGGTAGTTCGTTGTTGAGGTTTTGTTACTCCATTGGATGGTAGCCTTGTCATTATGGAAGGTAAATTGTTGATGTGATTTTGTTACTCCAATGGATGGTAGCGTTGTCCTTACGGAAGGTAGTTGGTTGTTGAGATTTTGTTACTCTAATGGGTGGTAGGCTTGTCATTATGGAAGGTAGTTCATTGTTGGGATTTTTTAACTCTAATGGCTGGTAGCCTTGTCATTATGGAAGGTAGTTCATTGTTGAGATTTTGTTACTCTAATGGATGGTAGCCTTGTTATTACGGAAGGTAGTTCATTATTGAGATTTTGTTACTCCATTGGATGGTAGCCTTGTCATTATGGAAGGTAAATCGTTGTTGACATTTTGTTACTCCAATGGATGGTAGCGATGTCCTTATGGAAGGTAGTTCGTTGTTGAGTTTTGTTACTCCATTGGATGGTAGCCTTGTCATTACGGAAGGTAGTTTGTTTGTGGGATTTTGTTAATCTAATGGATCGTAGCCTTGTAATTACGAAAGCTAGTTCATTGTTAAGATTTTGTTACTTCATTGGATGGTAGCCTTGTCATTATGGAAGGTAAATCGTTGTTTACATTTTGTTACACCAATGAATGGTAGCGATGTCCTTAAGGAAGGTAGTTCGTTGTTTATATTTTGTTACTCTATTAGATGGTAGCCTTGTCATTACGGAAGGTAGTTCGTCAGTGGGATTTTGTTACTCTAATGGATGTTAGCCTTGTCATTACGGAAGCTAGCTCATTGTTAAGATTTTGTTACTCTAATGGATGGTAGCCTTGTCATTATGGAACGTAGTTCGTTGTTGGAATTTTGTTGCTCAAATAGATGGTAGCTTTGTCATTATGAAAGGTAGTTCGTTGTTGATATTTTCATACTCCAATGGATGGTAGCCTTGTCATTAATGAAGGTAGTTCGCTGTTGAGAATTTATTACTGCATTGGATGGTAGACTTGTCATTATGGAAGGTAGTTCATTGTTGAGATTTTGTTATTCCATTGGATGGTAGCCTTGTCATTATGGAAGGTAAATCGTTGTTGACATTTAGTTACTCCAATGGATGGTAGAGATGTCCTTAAGGAAGTTAGTTCGTTGTTGAGATTTTTTTTACTCTAATAGATGGTAGCCTTGTCATTATGGAATGTAGTTTGTTGTTGAGATTTGGTTACTCTAATGGATGGTAGCATTGTCATTACGGAAGGTAGTTTATTGTTTGGTTTTTGTTACTCTAATATATGGTAGCCTTTCCATTATGGAAGGTAAAACGTTGTTGACATTTTGTTACTCCAATGCATGGTAGCGATGTCCTTAAGGAAGGTAGTTCGTTGTTGAGATTTTGTTACTCCATTGGACGTTAGCCTTGTCATTACGGAAGATAGTTCGTTTGTGGAATTTTGTTACTCTAATGGATGGTAGCCTTGTTATTACGGAAGATAGTTCGTCGTTTAGATTTTGTTATTCCATTGGATGGTAGCCTTGTCATTATGGAAGGTAAATCGTTGTTGACATTTTGTTACTCCAATGGATGGTAGAGATGTCCTTAAGGAAGTTAGTTCGTTGTTGAGATTTTTTTACTCTAATAGATGGTAGCCTTGTCATTATGGAAGGTAGTTCGTTGTTGGGATTTTGTTACTCTTATGGATGGTAGCCTTGTCATTATGGAAGCTAATTCATTGTTGGGATTTTTTTTATTTTAATGGATGGTAGCCTTGTCATTATGGAAGGTTGTTCGTTTTTGAGATTTTGTTACTCCAATGGATGGTAGCCTTGTCATTACGGAAGGTAGTTCGTTGTTGAGATTTTGTTACCGCAATGGATGGTAGCCTTGTCATTACGGAAGGTAGTTTGTTGTTGAGATTTTGTTACTCCATTGGATGGTAGCCTTGTCATTATGGAAGGTAAATTGTTGATGAGATTTTGTTACTCCAATGGATGGTAGCGTTGTCCTTACAGAAGGTAGTTGGTTGTTGAGATTTTGTTACTCTAATGGGTGGTAGGCTTGTCATTATGGAAGGTAGTTCATTGTTGGGATTTTTTTACTCTAATGGCTGGTAGCCTTGTCATTATGGAAGGTAGTTCATTGTTGAGATTTTGTTACTCTAATGGATGGTAGCCTTGTCATTACGGAAGGTAGTTCATTGTTGAGATTTTGTTACTCCATTGGATGGTAGCCTTGTCATTATGGAAGGTAAATCGTTGTTGACATTTTGTTACTCCAATGGATGGTAGCGATGTCCTTATGGAAGGTAGTTCGTTGTTGAGTTTTGTTACTCCATTGGATGGTAGCCTTGTCATTACGGAAGGTAGTTTGTTTGTGGGATTTTGTTAATCTAATGGATGGTAGCCTTGTAATTACGAAAACTAGTTTGTTGTTAAGATTTATTACTTCATTGGATGTTAGCCTTGTCATTATGGAAGGTAAATCGTTGTTGATATTTTGTTACACAAATGAATGGTAGCGATGTCCTTAAGGAAGGTAGTTCGTTGTTTATATTTTGTTACTCTATTTGATGGTAGCCTTTTGATTACGGAAGGTAGTTCGTCAGTGGGATTTTGTTACTTTAATGGATGTTAGCCTTGTCATTATGGAAGCTAGCTCGTTGTTGAGATTTTGTTACTCTAATGGATGGTAGCCTTGTCATTATGGAACATAGTTCGTTGTTGGGATTTTGTTGCTCAAATGGATGGTAGTTTGTCATTATGAAAGGTAGTTCGTTGTTGATATTTTCATACTCAAATGGATGGTAGCCTTGTCATTAATGAAGGTAGTTCGCTGTTGAGAATTTATTACTGCATTGGATGGTAGACTTGTCATTATGGAAGGTAGTTCATTGTTGAGATTTTGTTATTCCATTGGATGGTAGCCTTGTCATTATGGAAGGTAAATCGTTGTTGACATTTTGTTACTCCAATGGATGGTAGAGATGTCCTTAAGGAAGTTAGTTCGTTGTTGAGATTTTTTTTACTCTAATAGATGGTAGCCTTGTCATTATGGAATGTAGTTTGTTGTTGAGATTTGGTTACTCAAATGGATGGTAGCATTGTCATTACGGAAGGTAGTTTATTTTTGAGTTTTTGTTACTCTAATATATGGTAGCCTTTCCATTATGGAAGGTAAAACGTTGTTGACATTTTGTTACTCCAATGGATGGTAGCGATGTTCTTAAGGAAGGTAGTTCGTTGTTGAGATTTTGTTACTCCATTGGACGTTAGCCTTGTCATTACGGAAGATAGTTCGTTTGTGGAATTTTTTTACTCTAATGGATGGTAGCCTTGTTATTACGGAAGATAGTTCGTCGTTTAGATTTTGTTATTCCATTGGATGGTAGCCTTGTCATTATGGAAGGTAAATCGTTGTTGACATTTTGTTACTCCAATGGATGGTAGAGATATCCTTAAGGAAGTTAGTTCGTTGTTGAGATTTTTTTACTCTAATAGATGGTAGCCTTGTCATTATGGAAGGTAGTTCGTTGTTGGGATTTTGTTACTCTTATGGATGGTATCCTTGTCATTATGGAAGCTAATTCATTGTTGGGATTTTTTTTTATTTTAATGGATGGTAGCCTTGTCATTATGGAAGGTTGTTCGTTGTTGAGATTTTGTTACTCCAATGGATGGTAGCCTTGTCATTACGGAAGGTAGTTCGTTGTTGAGATTTTGTTACCGCAATGGATGGTAGCCTTGTCATTACGGCAGGTAGTTCATTGTTGAGATTTTGTTACCGCAATGGATGGTAGCCTTGTCATTATGGAAGGTAGTTCGTTGTTGAGATTTTGTTACTCCATTGTATGGTAGCCTTGTCATTATGGAAGGTAAATTGTTGATAAGATTTTATTACTCCAATGGATGGTAGCGTTGTCCTTACAGAAGGTAGTTGGTTGTTGAGATTTTGTTACTCTAATGGGTGGTAGGCTTGTCATTATGGAAGGTAGTTCATTGTTGGGATTTTTTTACTCTAATGGATGGTAGCCTTGTCATTATGGAAGATAGTTCATTGTTGAGATTTTGTTACTCTAATGGATGGTAGCCTTGTCATTACGGAAGGTAGTTCATTGTTGAGATTTTGTTACTCCATTGGATGGTAGCCTTGTCATTATGGAAGGTAAATCGTTGTTGACATTTTGTTACTCCAATGGATGGTAGCGATGTCCTTATGGAAGGTAGTTCGTTGTTGAGTTTTGTTACTCCATTGGATGGTAGCCTTGTCATTACGGAAGGTAGTTTGTTTGTGGGATTTTGTTACTCTAATGGATGGTAGCCTTGTAATTACGAAAACTAGTTCGTTGTTAAGATTTTGTTACTTCATTGGATGTTAGCCTTGTCATTATGGAAGGTAAATCATTGTTGACATTTTGTTACACAAATGAATGGTAGCGATGTCCTTAAGGAAGGTAGTTCATTGTTTATATTTTGTTACTCTATTGGATGGTAGCCTTTTCATTACGGAAGGTAGTTCGTCAGTGTGATTTTGTTACTCTAATGGATGTTAGCCTTGTCATTATGGAAGCTAGCTCGTTGTTGAGATTTTGTTACTCTAATGGATGGTAGCCTTGTCATTATGGAACGTAGTTCGTTGTTGGGATTTTGTTGCTCAAATGGATGGTAGTTTGTCATTATGAAAGGTAGTTCGTTGTTGATATTTTTATACTCAAATGGATGGTAGCCTTGTCATTAATGAAGGTAGTTCGCTGTTGAGAATTTATTACTGCATTGGATGGTAGACTTGTCATTATGGAAGGTAGTTCATTGTTGAGATTTTGTTATTCCATTGGATGGTAGCCTTGTCATTATGGAAGGTAAATCGTTGTTGACATTTTGTTACTCCAATGGATGGTAGAGATGTCCTTAAGGAATTTAGTTCGTTGTTGAGATTTTTTTTACTCTAATAGATGGTAGCCTTGTCATTATGGAATGTAGTTTGTTGTTGAGATTTGGTTACTCTAATGGATGGTAGCATTGTAATTACTGAAGGTAGTTTATTGTTGGGTTTTTGTTACTCTAATATATGGTAGCCTTTCCATTATGGAAGGTAAAACGTTGTTGACATTTTGTTATTCCAATGGATGGTAGCGATGTCCTTAAGGAAGGTAGTTCGTTGTTGAGATTTTGTTACTCCATTGGACGTTAGCCTTGTCATTACGGAAGATAGTTCATTTGTGGAATTTTGTTACTCTAATGGATGGTAGCCTTGTTATTACGGAAGATAGTTCGTCGTTTAGATTTTGTTATTCCATTGGATGGTAGCCTTGTCATTATGGAAGGTAAATCGTTGTTGACATTTTTTTACTCCAATGGATGGTAGAGATGTCCTTAAGGAAGTTAGTTCGTTGTTAAGATTTTTTTACTCTAATAGATGGTAGCCTTGTCATTATGGAAGGTAGTTCGTTGTTGGGATTTTGTTACTCTTATGGATGGTATCCTTGTCATTATGGAAGCTAATTCATTGTTGGGATTTTTTTTTATTTTAATGGATGGTAGCCTTGTCATTATGGAAGGTTGTTCGTTGTTGAGATTTTGTTACTCCAATCGATGGTAGCCTTGTCATTACGGAAGGTAGTTTGTTGTTGAGATTTTGTTACCGCAATGGATGGTAGCCTTGTCATTACGAAAGGTAGTTCGTTGTTGATATTTTGTTACCGCAATGGATGATAGCCTTGTCATTATGGAAGGTAGTTCGTTGTTGAGATTTTGTTACTCCATTGGATGGTAGCCTTGTCATTATGGAAGGTAAATTGTTGATGAGATTTTGTTACTCCAATGGATGGTAGCGTTGTCCTTACAGAAGGTAGTTGGTTGTTGAGATTTTGTTACTCTAATGGGTGGTAGGCTTGTCATTATGGAAGGTAGTTCATTGTTGGGATTTTTTTACTCTAATGGCTGGTAGCCTTGTCATTATGGAAGGTAGTTCATTGTTGAGATTTTGTTACTCTAATGGATGGTAGCCTTGTCATTACGGAAGGTAGTTCATTGTTGAGATTTTGTTACTCCATTGGATGGTAGCCTTGTCATTATGGAAGGTAAATCGTTGTTGACATTTTGTTACTCCAATGGATGGTAGCGATGTCCTTATGGAAGGTAGTTCGTTGTTGAGTTTTGTTACTCCATTGGAAGGTAGCCTTGTCATTACGGAAGGTAGTTTGTTTGTGGGATTTTGTTACTCTAATGGATGGTAGCCTTGTAATTACGAAAACTAGTTCGTTGTTAAGATTTTGTTACTTCATTGGATGTTAGCCTTGTCATTATGGAAGGAAAATCGTTGTTGACATTTTGTTACACAAATGAATGGTAGCGATGTCCTTAATGAAGGTAGTTCGTTGTTTATATTTTGTTACTCTATTGGATGGTAGCCTTGTCATTACGGAAGGTAGTTCGTCAGTGGGATTTTGTTACTCTAATGGATGTTAGCCTTGTCATTATGGAAGCTAGCTCGTTGTTGAGATTTTGTTAATCTAATGGGTGGTAGCCTTGTCATTATGGAACGTAGTTTGTTGTTGGGATTTTGTTGCTCAAATGGATGGTAGTTTGTCATTATGAAAGGTAGTTCGTTGTTGATATTTTCATACTCAAATGGATGGTAGCCTTGTCATTAATGAAGGTAGTTCGCTGTTGAGAATTTATTACTGCATTGGATGGTAGACTTGTCATTATGGAAGGTAGTTCATTGTTGAGATTTTGTTATTCCATTGGATGGTAGCCTTGTCATTATGGAAGGTAAATCGTTGTTGACATTTTGTTACTCCAATGGATGGTAGAGATGTCCTTAAGGAATTTAGTTCGTTGTTGAGATTTTTTTAACTCTAATAGATGGTAGCCTTGTCATTATGGAATGTAGTTTGTCGTTGAGATTTGGTTACTCTAATGGATGGTAGCTTTGTCATTACGGAAGGTAGTTTATTGTTGGGTTTTTGTTACTCTAATATATGGTAGCCTTTCCATTATGGAAGGTAAAACGTTGTTGACATTTTGTTACTTCAATGGATGGTAGCGATGTCCTTAAGGAAGGTAGTTCGTTGTTGAGATTTTGTTACTCCATTGGACGTTAGCCTTGTCATTACGGAAGATAGTTCGTTCGCTGAATTTTGTTACTCTAATGGATGGTAGCCTTGTTATTACGGAAGATAGTTCGTCGTTTAGATTTTGTTATTCCATTGGATGGTAGCCTTGTCATTATGGAAGGTAAATCGTTGTTGACATTTTGTTACTCCCATGGATGGTAGAGATGTCCTTAAGGAAGTTAGTTCGTTGTTGAGATTTTTTTACTCTAATAGATGGTAGCCTTGTCATTATGGAAGGTAGTTCGTTGTTGGGATTTTGTTACTCTTATGGATGGTAGCCTTGTCATTATGGAAGCTAATTCATTGTTGGGATTTTTTTATTTTAATGGATGGTAGCCTTGTCATTATGGAAGGTTGTTCGTTGTTGAGATTTTGTTACTCCAATGGATGGTAGCCTTGTCATTACGGAAGGTAGTTCGTTGTTGAGATTTTGTTACCGCAATGGATGGTAGCCTTGTCATTACGGAAGGTAGTTCGTTGTTGAGATTTTGTTACCGCAATGGATGGTAGCCTTGTCATTATGGAAGGTAGTTCGTTGTTGAGATTTTGTTACTCCATTGGATGGTAGCCTTGTCATTATGGAAGGTAAATTGGTGATGAGATTTTGTTACTCCAATGGATGGTAGCGTTGTCCTTACGGAAGGTAGTTGGTTGTTGAGATTTTGTTACTCTAATGGGTGGTAGGCTTGTCATTATGGAAGGTAGTTCATTGTTGGGATTTTTTTACTCTAATGGCTGGTAGCCTTGTCATTATGAAGGTAGTTCATTGTTGAGATTTTGTTACTCTAATGGATGGTAGCCTTGTCATTACGGAAGGTAGTTCGTTGTTGAGATTTTGTTACTCCATTGGATGGTAGCCTTGTCATTATGGAAGGTAAATCGTTGTTGACATTTTGTTACTCCAATGGATGGTAGCGATGTCCTTATGGAAGGTAGTTCGTTGTTGAGTTTTGTTACTCCATTGGATGGTAGTCTTGTCATTACGGAAGGTAGTTTATTTGTGGGATTTTGTTACTCTAATGGATGGTAGCGTTGTAATTACGAAAGCTAGTTCGTTGTTAAGATTTTGTTACTTCATTGGATGGTAGCCTTGTCATTATGGAAGGTAAATCGTTGTTGACATTTTGTTACACCAATGAATGGTAGCGATGTCCTTAAGGAAGGTAGTTCGTTGTTTATATTTTGTTACTCTATTGGATGGTAGCCTTGTCATTACGGAAGGTAGTTCGTCAGTGGGATTTTGTTACTCTAATGGATGTTAGCCTTGTCATTATGGAAGCTAGCTCGTTGTTGAGATTTTGTTACTCTAATGGGTGGTAGCCTTGTCATTATGGAACGTAGTTCGTTGTTGGGATTTTGTTGCTCAAATGGATGGTAGTTTGTCATTATGAAAGGTAGTTCGTTGTTGATATTTTCATACTCAAATGGATGGTAGCCTTGTCATTAATGAAGGTAGTTCGCTGTTGAGAATTTATTACTGCATTGGATGGTAGACTTGTCATTATGGAAGGTAGTTCATTGGTGAGATTTTGTTATTCCATTGGATGGTAGCCTTGTCATTATGGAAGGTAAATCGTTGTTGACATTTTGTTACTCCAATGGATGGTAGAGATGTCCTTAAGGAATTTAGTTCGTTGTTGAGATTTTTTTAACTCTAATAGATGGTAGCCTTGTCATTATGGAATGTAGTTTGTCGTTGAGATTTGGTTACTCTAATGGATGGTAGCTTTGTCATTACGGAAGGTAGTTTATTGTTGGGTTTTTGTTACTCTAATATATGGTAGCCTTTCCATTATGGAAGGTAAAACGTTGTTGACATTTTGTTACTCCAATGGATGGTAGCCTTGTCATTATGGAAGGTTGTTCGTTGTTGAGATTTTGTTACTCCAATGGATGGTAGCCTTGTCATTACGGAAGGTAGTTCGTTGTTGAGATTTTGTTACCGCAATGGATGGTATCCTTGTCATTATGGAAGGTTGTTCGTTGTTGAGATTTTGTTATTCCATTGGATGGTAGCCTTGTCATTATGGAAGGTAAATCAGTGTTGACATTTTGTTACTCCAATGGATGGTAGAGATGTCCTTAAGGAAGTTAGTTCGTTGTTGAGATTTTTTTACTCTACTAGATGGTAGCCTTGTCATTATGGAATGTAGTTTGTTGTTGAGATTTGGTTACTCTAATGGATGGTAGCTTTGTCATTACGTAAGGTAGTTTATTGTTGGGTTTTTGTTACTCTAATAGATGGTAGCCTTTCCATTATGGAAGGTAAAACGTTGTTGACATTTTGTTACTCCAATGGATGGTAGTGATGTCCTTAAGGAAGGTAGTTCGTTGTTGAGATTTTGTTACTCCATTGGACGTTAGCCTTGTCATTACGGAAGATAGTTCGTTTGTGGGATTTTGTTACTCTAATGGATGGTAGCCTTGTTATTACGGAAGATAGTTCGTCGTTTAGATTTTGTTATTCCATTGGATGGTAGCCTTGTCATTATGGAATGTAAATCGTTGTTGACATTTTGTTACTCCAATGGATGGTAGAGATGTCCTTAAGGAAGTTAGTTCGTTGTTGAGATATTTTTACTCTAATAGATGGTAGCCTTGTCATTATGGAAGGTAGTTCGTTGTTGGGATTTTGTTACTCTTATGGATGGTAGCCTTGTCATTATGGAAGCTAATTCATTGTTGGGATTTTTTTTTATTTTAATGGATGGTAGCCTTGTCATTATGGAAGGTTGTTCGTTGTTGAGATTTTGTTACTCCAATGGATGGTAGCCTTGTAATTACGGAAGGTAGTTCGTTGTTGATATTTTGTTACCGCAATGGATGGTAGCCTTGTCATTACGGAAGGTAGTTCGTTGTTGAGATTTTGTTACCGCAATGGATGGTAGCCTTGTCATTATGGAAAGTAGTTCGTTGTTGAGATTTTGTTACTCCATTGGATGGTAGCCTTGTCATTATGGAAGGTAAATTGTTGATGAGATTTTGTTACTCCAATGGATGGTAGCGTTGTCCTTACGGAAGGTAGTTGGTTGTTGAGATTTTGTTACTCTAATGGTAGGTAGGCTTGTCATTATGGAAGGTAGTTCATTGTTGGGATTTTTTTACTCTAATGGCTGGTAGCCTTGTCATTATGAAGGTAGTTCATTGTTGAGATTTTGTTACTCTAATGGATGGTAGCCTTGTCATTACGGAAGGTAGTTCGTTGTTGAGATTTTGTTACTCCATTGGATGGTAGCCTTGTCATTATGGAAGGTAAATCGTTGTTGACATTTTGTTACTCCAATGGATGGTAGCGATGTCCTTATGGAAGGTAGTTCGTTGTTGAGTTTTGTTACTCCATTGGATGGTAGTCTTATCATTACGGAAGGTAGTTTGTTTGTGGGATTTTGTTACTCTAATGGATGGTAGCGTTGTAATTACGAAAGCTAGTTCGTTGTTAAGATTTTGTTACTTCATTGGATGGTAGCCTTGTCATTATGGAAGGTAAATCGTTGTTGAAATTTTGTTACACCAATGAATGGTAGCGATGTCCTTAAGGAAGGTAGTTCGTTGTTTATATTTTGTTACTCTATTGGATGGTAGCCTTGTCATTACGGAAGGTAGTTCGTCAGTGGGATTTTGTTACTCTAATGGATGTTAGCCTTGTCATTATGGAAGCTAGCTCGTTGTTGAGATTTTGTTACTCTAATGGGTGGTAGCCTTGTCATTATGGAACGTAGTTCGTTGTTGGGATTTTGTTGCTCAAATGGATGGTATTTTGTCATTATGAAAGGTAGTTCGTTGTTGATATTTTCATACTCAAATGGATGGTAGCCTTGTCATTAATGAAGGTAGTTCGATGTTGAGAATTTATTACTGCATTGGATGGTAGACTTGTCATTATGGAAGGTAGTTCATTGTTGAGATTTTGTTATTCCATTGGATGGTAGCCTTGTCATTATGGAAGGTAAATCGTTGTTGACATTTTGTTACTCCAATGGATGGTAGAGATGTCCTTAAGGAATTTAGTTCGTTGTTGAGATTTTTTTAACTCTAATAGATGGTAGCCTTGTCATTATGGAATGTAGTTTGTTGTTGAGATTTGGTTACTCTAATGGATGGTAGCTTTGTCATTACGGAAGGTAGTTTATTGTTGGGTTTTTGTTACTCTAATATATGGTAGCCTTTCCATTATGGAAGGTAAAACGTTGTTGACATTTTGTTACTCCAATGGATGGTAGCGATGTCCTTAAGGAAGGTAGTTCGTTGTTGAGATTTTGTTACTCCATTGGACGTTAGCCTTGTCATTACGGAAGATAGTTCGTTTGCTGAATTTTGTTACTCTAATGGATGGTAGCCTTGTTATTACGGAAGATAGTTCGTCGTTTAGATTTTGTTATTCCATTGGATGGTAGCCTTGTCATTATGGAAGGTAAATCGTTGTTGACATTTTGTTACTCCCATGGATGGTAGAGATGTCCTTAAGGAAGTTAGTTCGTTGTTGAGATTTTTTTACTCTAATAGATGGTAGCCTTGTCATTATGGAAGGTAGTTCGTTGTTGGGATTTTGTTACTCTTATGGATGGTAGCCTTGTCATTATGGAAGCTAATTCATTGTTGGGATTTTTTTTATTTTAATGGATGGTAGCCTTGTCATTATGGAAGGTTGTTCGTTGTTGAGATTTTGTTACTCCAATGGATGGTAGCCTTGTCATTACGGAAGGTATTTCGTTGTTGAGATTTTTTTACCGCAATGGATGGTAGCCTTGTCATTACGGAAGGTAGTTCGTTGTTGAGATTTTGTTACCGCAATGGATGGTAGCCTTGTCATTATGGAAGGTAGTTCGTTGTTGAGATTTTGTTACTCCATTGGATGGTAGCCTTGTCATTATGGAAGGTAAATTGGTGATGAGATTTTGTTACTCCAATGGATGGTAGCGTTGTCCTTACGGAAGGTAGTTGGTTGTTGAGATTTTGTTACTCTAATGGGTGGTAGGCTTGTCATTATGGAAGGTAGTTCATTGTTGGGATTTTTTTACTCTAATGGCTGGTAGCCTTGTCATTATGAAGGTAGTTCATTGTTGAGATTTTGTTACTCTAATGGATGGTAGCCTTGTCATTACGGAAGGTAGTTCGTTGTTGAGATTTTGTTACTCCATTGGATGGTAGCCTTGTCATTATGGAAGGTAAATCGTTGTTGACATTTTGTTACTCCAATGGATGGTAGCGATGTCCTTATGGAAGGTAGTTCGTTGTTGAGTTTTGTTACTCCATTGGATGGTAGTCTTGTCATTACGGAAGGTAGTTTATTTGTGGGATTTTGTTACTCTAATGGATGGTAGCGTTGTAATTACGAAAGCTAGTTCGTTGTTAAGATTTTGTTACTTCATTGGATGGTAGCCTTGTCATTATGGAAGGTAAATCGTTGTTGACATTTTGTTACACCAATGAATGGTAGCGATGTCCTTAAGGAAGGTAGTTCGTTGTTTATATTTTGTTACTCTATTGGATGGTAGCCTTGTCATTACGGAAGGTAGTTCGTCAGTGGGATTTTGTTACTCTAATGGATGTTAGCCTTGTCATTATGGAAGCTAGCTCGTTGTTGAGATTTTGTTACTCTAATGGGTGGTAGCCTTGTCATTATGGAACGTAGTTCGTTGTTGGGATTTTGTTGCTCAAATGGATGGTAGTTTGTCATTATGAAAGGTAGTTCGTTGTTGATATTTTCATACTCAAATGGATGGTAGCCTTGTCATTAATGAAGGTAGTTCGCTGTTGAGAATTTATTACTGCATTGGATGGTAGACTTGTCATTATGGAAGGTAGTTCATTGTTGAGATTTTGTTATTCCATTGGATGGTAGCCTTGTCATTATGGAAGGTAAATCGTTGTTGACATTTTGTTACTCCAATGGATGGTAGAGATGTCCTTAAGGAATTTAGTTCGTTGTTGAGATTTTTTTAACTCTAATAGATGGTAGCCTTGTCATTATGGAATGTAGTTTGTCGTTGAGATTTGGTTACTCTAATGGATGGTAGCTTTGTCATTACGGAAGGTAGTTTATTGTTGGGTTTTTGTTACTCTAATATATGGTAGCCTTTCCATTATGGAAGGTAAAACGTTGTTGACATTTTGTTACTCCAATGGATGGTAGCCTTGTCATTATGGAAGGTTGTTCGTTGTTGAGATTTTGTTACTCCAATGGATGGTAGCCTTGTCATTACGGAAGGTAGTTCGTTGTTGAGATTTTGTTACCGCAATGGATGGTATCCTTGTCATTATGGAAGGTTGTTCGTTGTTGAGATTTTGTTATTCCATTGGATGGTAGCCTTGTCATTATGGAAGGTAAATCAGTGTTGACATTTTGTTACTCCAATGGATGGTAGAGATGTCCTTAAGGAAGTTAGTTCGTTGTTGAGATTTTTTTACTCTACTAGATGGTGGCCTTGTCATTATGGAATGTAGTTTGTTGTTGAGATTTGGTTACTCTAATGGATGGTAGCTTTGTCATTACGTAAGGTAGTTTATTGTTGGGTTTTTGTTACTCTAATAGATGGTAGCCTTTCCATTATGGAAGGTAAAACGTTGTTGACATTTTGTTACTCCAATGGATGGTAGTGATGTCCTTAAGGAAGGTAGTTCGTTGTTGAGATTTTGTTACTCCATTGGACGTTAGCCTTGTCATTACGGAAGATAGTTCGTTTGTGGGATTTTGTTACTCTAATGGATGGTAGCCTTGTTATTACGGAAGATAGTTCGTCGTTTAGATTTTGTTATTCCATTGGATGGTAGCCTTGTCATTATGGAATGTAAATCGTTGTTGACATTTTGTTACTCCAATGGATGGTAGAGATGTCCTTAAGGAAGTTAGTTCGTTGTTGAGATTTTTTTACTCTAATAGATGGTAGCCTTGTCATTATGGAAGGTAGTTCGTTGTTGGGATTTTGTTACTCTTATGGATGGTAGCCTTGTCATTATGGAAGCTAATTCATTGTTGGGATTTTTTTTTATTTTAATGGATGGTAGCCTTGTCATTATGGAAGGTTATTCGTTGTTGAGATTTTGTTACTCCAATGGATGGTAGCCTTGTAATTACGGAAGGTAGTTCGTTGTTGATATTTTGTTACCGCAATGGATGGTAGCCTTGTCATTACGAAAGGTAGTTCGTTGTTGAGATTTTGTTACCGCAATGGATGGTAGCCTTGTCATTATGGAAAGTAGTTCGTTGTTGAGATTTTGTTACTCCATTGGATGGTAGCCTTGTCATTATGGAAGGTAAATTGTTGATGAGATTTTGTTACTCCAATGGATGGTAGCGTTGTCCTTACGGAAGGTAGTTGGTTGTTGAGATTTTGTTACTCTAATGGTAGGTAGGCTTGTCATTATGGAAGGTAGTTCATTGTTGGGATTTTTTTACTCTAATGGCTGGTAGCCTTGTCATTATGAAGGTAGTTCATTGTTGAGATTTTGTTACTCTAATGGATGGTAGCCTTGTCATTACGGAAGGTAGTTCGTTGTTGAGATTTTGTTACTCCATTGGATGGTAGCCTTGTCATTATGGAAGGTAAATCGTTGTTGACATTTTGTTACTCCAATGGATGGTAGCGATGTCCTTATGGAAGGTAGTTCGTTGTTGAGTTTTGTTACTCCATTGGATGGTAGCCTTGTCATTACGGAAGGTAGTTTGTTTGTGGGATTTTGTTACTCTAATGGATGGTAGCGTTGTAATTACGAAAGATAGTTCGTTGTTAAGATTTTGTTACTTCATTGGATGGTAGCCTTGTCATTATGGAAGGTAAATCGTTGTTGACATTTTGTTACACCAATGAATGGTAGCGATGTCCTTAAGGAAGGTAGTTCGTTGTTTATATTTTGTTACTCTATTGGATGGTAGCCTTGTCATTACAGAAGGTAGTTCGTCAGTGGGATTTTGTTACTCTAATAGATGTTAGCCTTGTCATTATGGAAGCTAGCTTGTTGTTGAGATTTTGTTACTTTAATGGATGGTAGCCTTGTCATTATGGAACGTAGTTCGTTGTTGGGATTTTGTTACTCAAATGGATGGTAGCTTTGTCATTATGAAAGGTAGTTCGTTTTTGATATTTTCATACTCCAATGGATGGTAGCCTTGTCATTAATGAAGGTAGTTCGCTGTTGAGAATTTATTACTGCATTGGATAGTAGACTTGTCATTATGGAAGGTAGTTCATTGTTGAGATTTTGTTATTCCATTGGATGGTAGCCTTGTCATTATGGAAGGTAAATCGTTGTTGACATTTTGTTACTCCAATGGATGGTAGAGATGTCCTTAAGGAAGTTAGTTCGTTGTTGATATTTTTTTACTCTAATAGATGGTAGCCTTGTCATTATGGAAGGTAGTTCGTTGTTGGGATTTTGTTACTCTAATGGATGGTAGCCTTGTCATTATGGAAGGTAGTTTGTTGTTGGGATTTTGTTACTCTTATGGATGGTAGCCTTATCATTATGGAAGCTAATTCATTGTTGGGATTTTTTTTTATTTTAATGGATGGTAGCCTTGTCATTATGGAAGGTTGTTCGTTGTTGAGATTTTGTTACTCCAATGGATGGTAGCCTTGTCATTACGGAAGGTAGTTCGTTGTTGAGATTTTTTTACCGCAATGGATGGTATCCTTGTCATTATGGAAGGTAGTTCGTTGTTGAGATTTTGTTATTCCATTGGATGGTAGCCTTGTCATTATGGAAGGTAAATTGTTGTTGACATTTTGTTACACCAATGGATGGTAGAGATGTCATTAAGGAAGTTAGTTCGCTGTTGAGATTTTTTTACTCTAATAGATGGTAGCCTTGTCATTATGGAATGTAGTTTGTTGTTGAGATTTGGTTACTCTAATGGATGGTAGCTTTGTCATTACGTAAGGTAGTTAATTGTTGGGTTTTTGTTACTCTAATAGATGGTAGCCTTTCCATTATGGAAGGTAAAACGTTGTTGACATTTTGTTACTCCAATGGATGGTAGCGATGTCCTTAAGGAAGGTAGTTCATTGTTGAGATTTTGTTACTCCATTGGACGTTAGCCTTGTCATTACGGAAGATAGTTCGTTTGTGGGATTTTGTTACTCTAATGGATGGTAGCCTTGTTATTACGGAAGATAGTTCGTCGTTTAGATTTTGTTATTCCATTGGATGGTAGCCTTCTCATTATGGAAGGTAAATCGTTGTTGACATTTTGTTACTCCAATGGATGGTAGAGATGTCCTTAAGGAAGTTAGTTCGTTGTTGAGATTTTTTTACTCTAATAGATGGTAGCCTTGTCATTAAGGAAGGTTGTTCGTTGTTGAGATTTTGTTACTCCAATGAATGGTAGCCTTGTCATTACGGAAGGTAGTTCGTTGTTTATATTTTGTTACCGCAATGGATGGTAGCCTTGTCATTACGGAAGGTAGTTCGTTGTTGAGATTTTATTACCGCAATGGATGGTAGCCTTGTCATTATGGAAGGTAGTTCGTTGTTGAGATTTTGTTACTCCATTGGATGGTAGCCTTGTCATTATGGAAGGTAAATTGTTGATGAGATTTTGTTACTCCAATGGATGGTAGCGTTATCCTTACGGAAGGTAGTTGGTTGTTGAGATTTTGTTACTCTAATGGTAGGTAGGCTTGTCATTATGGAAGGTAGTTCATTGTTGGGATTTTTTTACTCTAATGGCTGGTAGCCTTGTCCTTATGGAAGGTAGTTCATTGTTGAGATTTTGTTACTCTAATGGATGGTAGCCTTGTCATTACGGAAGGTAGTTCGTTGTTGAGATTTTGTTACTCCATTGGATGGTAGCCTTGTCATTATGGAAGGTAAATTGTTGTCGACATTTTGTTACTCCAATGGATGGTAGCGATGTCCTTATGGAAGGTAGTTCGTTGTTGAGTTTTGTTACTCCATTGGATGGTAGCCTTGTCATTACGGAAGGTAGTTTGTTTTTGGGATTTTGTTACTCTAACGGATGGTAGCCTTGTAATTACGAAAGCTAGTTCGTTGTTAAGATTTTGTTACTTCATTGGATGGTAGCCTTGTCATTATGGAAGGTAAATCGTTGTTGACATTTTGTTACACCAATGAATGGTAGCGATGTCCTTAAGGAAGGTAGTTCGTTGTTTATATTTTGTTACTCTATTGGATGGTAGCCTTGTCATTACAGAAGGTAGTTCGTCAGTGGGATTTTGTTACTCTAATGGATGTTAGCCTTGTCATTACGGAAGCTATCTCGTTGTTGAGATTTTGTTACTCTAATGGATGGTAGCCTTGTCATTATGGAACGTAGTTCGTTGTTGGGATTTTGTTACTCAAATGGATGGTAGCTTTGTCATTATGAAAGGTAGTTCGTTGTTGATATTTTCATACTCCAATGGATGGTAGCCTTGTCATTAATGAAGGTAGTTCGCTGTTGAGAATTTATTACTGCATTGGATGGTAGACTTGTCATTATGGAAGGTAGTTCATTGTTGAGATTTTGTTATTCCATTGGATGGTAGCCTTGTCATTATGGAAGGTAAATCGTTGTTGACATTTTGTTACTCCAATGGATGGTAGAGATGTCCTTAAGGAAGTTAGTTCGTTGTTGATATTTTTTTACTCTAATAGATGGTAGCCTTGTCATTATGGAAGGTAGTTCGTTGTTGGGATTTTGTTACTCTAATGGATGGTAGCCTTGTCATTATGGAAGGTAGTTTGTTGTTGGGATTTTGTTACTCTTATGAATGGTAGCCTTGTCATTATGGAAGCTAATTCATTGTTGGGATTTTTTTTTATTTTAATGGATGGTAGCCTTGTCATTATGGAAGGTTGTTCGTTGTTGAGATTTTGATACTCCAATGGATGGTAGCCTTGTCATTACGGAAGGTAGTTCGTTGTTGAGATTTTTTTACCGCAATGGATGGTATCCTTGTCATTATGGAAGGTAGTTCGTTGTTGAGATTTTGTTATTCCATTGGATGGTAGCCTTGTCATTATGGAAGGTAAATTGTTTTTGACATTTTGTTACTCTAATGGATGGTAGAGATGTCCTTAAGGAAGTTAGTTCGTTGTTAAGATTTTTTTACTCTAATAGATGGTAGCCTTGTCATTATGGAATGTAGTTTGTTGTTGAGATTTGGTTACTCTAATGGATGGTAGCTTTGTCATTACGTAAGGTAGTTTATTGTTGGGTTTTTGTTACTCTAATAGATGGTAGCCTTTCCATTATGGAAGGTAAAACGTTGTTGACATTTTGTTACTCCAATGGATGGTAGCGATGTCCTTAAGGAAGGTAGTTCGTTGTTGAGATTTTGTTACTCCATTGGACGTTAGCCTTGTCATTACGGAAGATAGTTCGTTTGTGGGATTTTGTTACTCTAATGGATGGTAGCCTTGTTATTACGGAAGATAGTTCGTCGTTTAGATTTTGTTATTCCATTGGATGGTAGCCTTGTCATTATGGAAGGTAAATCGTTGTTGACATTTTGTTACTCCAATGGATGGTAGAGATGTCCTTAAGGAAGTTAGTTCGTTGTTGAGTTTTTTTACTCTAATAGATGGTAGCCTTGTCATTATGGAAGGTAGTTTGTTGTTGGGATTTTGTTACTCTTATGGATGGTAGCCTTGTCATTATGGAAGCTAATTCATTGTTGGGATTTTTTTATTTTAATGGATGGTAGCATTGTCATTATGGAAGGTTGTTCGTTGTTGAGATTTTGTTACTCCAATGGATAGTAGCCTTGTCATTACGGAAGGTAGTTCGTTGTTGATATTTTGTTACCGCAATGGATGGTAGCCTTGTCATTACGGAAGGTAGTTCGTTGTTGAGATTTTGTTACCGCAATGGATGGTAGCCTTGTCATTATGGAAGGTAGTTCGTTGTTGAGATTTTGTTACTCCATTGGATGGTAGCCTTGTCATTATGGAAGGTAAATTGTTGATGAGATTTTGTTACTCCAATGGATGGTAGCGTTGTCCTTACGGAAGGTAGTTGGTTGTTGAGATTTTGTTACTCTAATGGTAGGTAGGCTTGTCATTATGGAAGGTAGTTCATTGTTGGGATTTTTTTAATCTAATGGCTGGTAACCTTGTCATTATGGAAGGTAGTTCATTGTTGAGATTTTGTTACTCTAATGGTAGGTAGGCTTGTCATTACGGAAGGTAGTTCGTTGTTGAGATTTTGTTACTCCATTGGATGGTAGCCTTGTCATTATGGAAGGTAAATCGTTGTTGACATTTTGTTACTCCAATGGATGGTAGCGATGTCCTTATGGAAGGTAGTTCGTTGTTGAGTTTTGTTACTCCATTGGATGGTAGCCTTGTCATTACGGAAGGTAGTTTGTTTTTGGGATTTTGTTACTCTAACGGATGGTAGCCTTGTAATTACGAAAGCTAGTTCGTTGTTAAGATTTTGTTACTTCATTGGATGGTAGCCTTGTCATTATGGAAGGTAAATCATTGTTGACATTTTGTTACACCAATGAATGGTAGCGATGTCCTTAAGGAAGGTAGTTCGTTGTTTATATTTTGTTACTCTATTGGATGGTAGCCTTGTCATTACAGAAGGTAGTTCGTCAGTTGGATTTTGTTACTCTAATGGATGATAGCCTTGTCATTACGGAAGCTAGCTCGTTGTTGAGATTTTGTTACTCTAATGGATGGTAGCCTTGTCATTATGGAACGTAGTTCGTTGTTGGGATTTTGTTACTCAAATGGATGGTAGCTTTGTCATTATGAAAGGTAGTTCGTTGTTGATATTTTCATACTCCAATGGATGGTAGCCTTGTCATTAATGAAGGTAGTTCGCTGTTGAGAATTTATTACTGCATTGGATGGTAGACTTGTCATTATGGAAGGTAGTTCATTGTTGAGATTTTGTTATTCCATTGGATGGTAGCCTTGTCATTATGGAAGGTAAATCGTTGTTGACATTTTGTTACTCCAATGGATGGTACAGATGTCCTTAAGGAAGTTAGTTCGTTGTTGATATTTTTTTACTCTAATAGATGGTAGCCTTGTCATTATGGAAGGTAGTTCGTTGTTGGGATTTTGTTACTCTAATGGATGGTAGCCTTGTCATTATGGAAGGTAGTTTGTTGTTGGGATTTTGTTACTCTTATGGATGGTAGCCTTGTCATTATGGAAGCTAATTCATTATTGGGATTTTTATTTATTTTAATGGATGATAGCCTTGTCATTATGGAAGGTTGTTCGTTGTTGAGATTTTGTTACTCCAATGGACGGTAGCCTTGTCATTACGGAAGGTAGTTCGTTGTTGAGATTTTTTTAACGCAATGGATGGTATCCTTGTCATTATGGAAGGTAGTTCATTGTTGAGATTTTGTTATTCCGTTGGATGGTAGCCTTGTCATTATGGAAGGTAAATCGTTGTTGACATTTTGTTACTCCAATGGATGGTAGAGATGTCCTTAAGGAAGTTAGTTCGTTGTTGAGATTTTTTTACTCTAATAGATGGTAGCCTTGTCATTATGGAATGTAGTTTGTTGTGGAGATTTGGTTACTCTAATGGATGGTAGCTTTGTCATTACGTAAGGTAGTTTATTGTTGGGTTTTTGTTACTCTAATAGATGGTAGCCTTTCCATTATGGAAGGTAAAACGTTGTTGACATTTTGTTACTCCAATGGATGGTAGCGATGTCCTTAAGGAAGGTAGTTCATTGTTGAGATTTTGTTACTCCATTGGATGTTAGCCTTGTCATTACGGAAGATAGTTCGTTTGTGGGATTTTGTTACTCTAATGGATGGTAGCCTTGTTATTACGGAAGATAGTTCGTCGTTTAGATTTTGTTATTCCATTGGATGGTAGCCTTGTCATTATGGAAGGTAAATCGTTGTTGACATTTTGTTACTCCAATGGATGGTAGAGATGTCCTTAAGGAAGTTAGTTCGTTGTTGAGATTTTTTTACTCTAATAGATGGTAGCCTTGTCATTATGGAAGGTAGTTCGTTGTTGGGATTTTGTTACTCTTATGGATGGTAGCCTTGTCATTATGGAAGATAATTCATTGTTGGGATTTTTTTTATTTTAATGGATGGTAGCCTTGTCATTATGGAAGGTTGTTCGTTGTTGAGATTTTGTTACTCGAATGGATGGTAGCCTTGTCATTACGGAAGGTAGTTCGTTATTGATATTTTGTTACCGCAATGGATGGTAGCCTTGTCATTACGGAAGGTAGTTCGTTGTTGAGATTTTGTTACCGCAATGGATGGTAGCCTTGTCATTATGGAAGGTAGTTCGTTGTTGAGATTTTGTTACTCCATTGGATGGTAGCCTTGTCATTATGGAAGGTAAATTGTTGATGAGATTTTGTTACTCCAATGGATGGTAGCGTTGTCCTTACGGAAGGTAGTTAGTTGTTGAGATTTTGTTACTCTAATGGTAGGTAGGCTTGTCATTATGGAAGGTAGTTCATTGTTGGGATTTTTTTACTCTAATGGCTGGTAACCTTGTCATTATGGAAGGTAGTTCATTGTTGAGATTTTGTTACTCTAATGGTAGGTAGGATTGTCATTACGGAAGGTAGTTCGTTGTTGAGATTTTGTTACTCCATTGGATGGTAGCCTTGTCATTATGGAAGGTAAATCGTTGTTGACATTTTGTTACTCCAATGGATGGTAGCGATGTCCTTATGGAAGGTAGTTCGTTGTTGAGTTTTGTTACTCCATTGGATGGTAGCCTTGTCATTACGGAAGGTAGTTTGTTTGTGGGATTTTGTTACTCTAACGGATGGTAGCCTTGTAATTACGAAAGCTAGTTCGTTGTTAAGATTTTGTTACTTCATTGGATGGTAGCCTTGTCATTATGGAAGGTAAATCGTTGTTGACATTTTGTTACACCAATGAATGGTAGCGATGTCCTTAAGGAAGGTAGTTCGTTGTTTATATTTTGTTACTCTATTGGATGGTAGCCTTGTCATTACAGAAGGTAGTTCGTCAGTGGGATTTTGTTACTCTAATGGATGATAGCCTTGTCATTACGGAAGCTAGCTCGTTGTTGAGATTTTGTTACTCTAATGGATGGTAGCCTTGTCATTATGGAACGTAGTTCGTTGTTGGGATTTTGTTACTCAAATGGATGGTAGCTTTGTCATTATGAAAGGTAGTTCGTTGTTGATATTTTCATACTCCAATGGATGGTAGCCTTGTCATTAATGAAGGTAGTTCGCTGTTGAGAATTTATTATTGCATTGGATGGTAGACTTGTCATTATGGAAGGTAGTTCATTGTTGAGATTTTGTTATTCCATTGGATGGTAGCCTTGTCATTATGGAAGCTAAATCGTTGTTGACATTTTGTTACTCCAATGGATGGTAGAGATGTCCTTAAGGAAGTTAGTTCGTTGTTGATATTTTTTTACTCTAATAGATGGTAGCCGTGTCATTATGGAAGGTAGTTCGTTGTTGATATTTTTTTACTCTAATAGATGGTAGCCTTGTCATTATGGAAGGTAGTTCGTTGTTGGGATTTTGTTACTCTAATGGATGGTAGCCTTGTCATTATAGAAGGTAGTTTGTTGTTGGGATTTTGTTACTCTTATGGATGGTAGCCTTGTCATTATGGAAGCTAATTCATTGTTGGGATTTTTATTTATTTTAATGGATGGTAGCCTTGTCATTATGGAAGGTTGTTCGTTGTTGAGATTTTGTTACTCCAATGGATGGTAGCCTTGTCATTACGGAAGGTAGTTCATTGTTGAGATTTTTTTAACGCAATGGATGGTATCCTTGTCATTATGGAAGGTAGTTCGTTGTTGAGATTTTGTTATTCCATTGGATGGTAGCCTTGTCATTATGGAAGGTAAATCGTTGTTGACATTTTGTTACTCCAATGGATGGTAGAGATGTCCTTAAGGAAGTTAGTTCGTTGTTGAGATTTTTTTACTCTAATAGATGGTAGCCTTGTCATTATGGAATGTAGTTTGTTGTTGAGATTTGGTTACTCTAATGGATGGTAGCTTTGTCATTACGTAAGGTAGTTTATTGTTGGGTTTTTGTTACTCTAATAGATGGTAGCCTTTCCATTATGGAAGGTAAAACGTTGTTGACATTTTGTTACTCCAATGGATGGTAGCGATGTCCTTAAGGAAGGTAGTTCGTTGTTGAGATTTTGTTACTCCATTGGACGTTAGCCTTGTCATTACGGAAGATAGTTCGTTTGTGGGATTTTGTTACTCTAATGGATGGTAGCCTTGTTATTACGGAAGATAGTTCGTCGTTTAGATTTTGTTATTCCATTGGATGGTAGCCTTGTCATTATGGAAGGTAAATCGTTGTTGACATTTTGTTACTCCAATGGATGGTAGAGATGTCCTTAAGGAAGTTAGTTCGTTGTTGAGATTTTTTTACTCTAATAGATGGTAGCCTTGTCATTATGGAAGGTAGTTCGTTGTTGGGATTTTGTTACTCTTATGGATGGTAGCCTTGTCATTATGGAAGATAATTCATTGTTGGGATTTTTTTTATTTTAATGGATGGTAGCCTTGTCATTATGGAAGGTTGTTCGTTGTTGAGATTTTGTTACTCGAATGGATGGTAGCCTTGTCATTACGGAAGGTAGTTCGTTATTGATATTTTGTTACCGCAATGGATGGTAGCCTTGTCATTACGGAAGGTAGTTCGTTGTTGAGATTTTGTTACCGCAATGGATGGTAGCCTTGTCATTATGGAAGGTAGTTCGTTGTTGAGATTTTGTTACTCCATTGGATGGTAGCCTTGTCATTATGGAAGGTAAATTGTTGATGAGATTTTGTTACTCCAATGGATGGTAGCGTTGTCCTTACGGAAGGTAGTTAGTTGTTGAGATTTTGTTACTCTAATGGTAGGTAGGCTTGTCATTATGGAAGGTAGTTCATTGTTGGGATTTTTTTACTCTAATGGCTGGTAACCTTGTCATTATGGAAGGTAGTTCATTGTTGAGATTTTGTTACTCTAATGGTAGGTAGGATTGTCATTACGGAAGGTAGTTCGTTGTTGAGATTTTGTTACTCCATTGGATGGTAGCCTTGTCATTATGGAAGGTAAATCGTTGTTGACATTTTGTTACTCCAATGGATGGTAGCGATGTCCTTATGGAAGGTAGTTCGTTGTTGAGTTTTGTTACTCCATTGGATGGTAGCCTTGTCATTACGGAAGGTAGTTTGTTTGTGGGATTTTGTTACTCTAACGGATGGTAGCCTTGTAATTACGAAAGCTAGTTCGTTGTTAAGATTTTGTTACTTCATTGGATGGTAGCCTTGTCATTATGGAAGGTAAATCGTTGTTGACATTTTGTTACACCAATGAATGGTAGCGATGTCCTTAAGGAAGGTAGTTCGTTGTTTATATTTTGTTACTCTATTGGATGGTAGCCTTGTCATTACAGAAGGTAGTTCGTCAGTGGGATTTTGTTACTCTAATGGATGATAGCCTTGTCATTACGGAAGCTAGCTCGTTGTTGAGATTTTGTTACTCTAATGGATGGTAGCCTTGTCATTATGGAACGTAGTTCGTTGTTGGGATTTTGTTACTCAAATGGATGGTAGCTTTGTCATTATGAAAGGTAGTTCGTTGTTGATATTTTCATACTCCAATGGATGGTAGCCTTGTCATTAATGAAGGTAGTTCGCTGTTGAGAATTTATTATTGCATTGGATGGTAGACTTGTCATTATGGAAGGTAGTTCATTGTTGAGATTTTGTTATTCCATTGGATGGTAGCCTTGTCATTATGGAAGCTAAATCGTTGTTGACATTTTGTTACTCCAATGGATGGTAGAGATGTCCTTAAGGAAGTTAGTTCGTTGTTGATATTTTTTTACTCTAATAGATGGTAGCCGTGTCATTATGGAAGGTAGTTCGTTGTTGATATTTTTTTACTCTAATAGATGGTAGCCTTGTCATTATGGAAGGTAGTTCGTTGTTGGGATTTTGTTACTCTAATGGATGGTAGCCTTGTCATTATAGAAGGTAGTTTGTTGTTGGGATTTTGTTACTCTTATGGATGGTAGCCTTGTCATTATGGAAGCTAATTCATTGTTGGGATTTTTATTTATTTTAATGGATGGTAGCCTTGTCATTATGGAAGGTTGTTCGTTGTTGAGATTTTGTTACTCCAATGGATGGTAGCCTTGTCATTACGGAAGGTAGTTCGTTGTTGAGATTTTTTTAACGCAATGGATGGTATCCTTGTCATTATGGAAGGTAGTTCGTTGTTGAGATTTTGTTATTCCATTGGATGGTAGCCTTGTCATTATGGAAGGTAAATCGTTGTTGACATTTTGTTACTCCAATGGATGGTAGAGATGTCCTTAAGGAAGTTAGTTCGTTGTTGAGATTTTTTTACTCTAATAGATGGTAGCCTTGTCATTATGGAATGTAGTTTGTTGTTGAGATTTGGTTACTCTAATGGATGGTAGCTTTGTCATTACGTAAGGTAGTTTATTGTTGGGTTTTTGTTACTCTAATAGATGGTAGCCTTTCCATTATGGAAGGTAAAACGTTGTTGACATTTTGTTACTCCAATGGATGGTAGCGATGTCCTTAAGGAAGGTAGTTCGTTGTTGAGATTTTGTTACTCCATTGGACGTTAGCCTTGTCATTACGGAAGATAGTTCGTTTGTGGGATTTTGTTACTCTAATGGATGGTAGCCTTGTTATTACGGAAGATAGTTCGTCGTTTAGATTTTGTTATTCCATTGGATGGTAGCCTTGTCATTATGGAAGGTAAATCGTTGTTGACATTTTGTTACTCCAATGGATGGTAGAGATGTCCTTAAGGAAGTTAGTTCGTTGTTGATATTTTTTTACTCTAATAGATGGTAGCCTTGTCATTATGGAAGGTAGTTTGTTGTTGGGATTTTGTTACTCTTATGGATGGTAGCCTTGTCATTATGGAAGCTAATTCATTGTTGGGATTTTTTTTATTTTAATGGATGGTAGCCTTGTCATTATGGAGGGTTGTTCGTTGTTGAGATTTTGTTACTCCAATGGATGGTAGCCTTGTCATTACGGAAGGTAGTTCGTTGTTGATATTTTGTTACCGCAATGGATGGTAGCCTTGTCATTATGGAAGGTAGTTCGTTGTTGAGATTTTATTACCGCAATGGATGGTAGCCTTGTCATTATGGAAGGTAGTTCGTTGTTGAGATTTTGTTACTCCATTGGATGGTAGCCTTGTCATTATGGAAGGTAAATTGTTGATGAGATTTTATTACTCCAATGGATGGTAGCGTTGTCCTTACGGAAGGTAGTTGGTTGTTGAGATTTTGTTACTCTAATGGTAGGTAGGCTTGTCATTATGGAAGGTAGTTCATTGTTGGGATTTTTTTACTCTAATGGCTGGTAGCCTTGTCCTTATGGAAGGTATTTCATTGTTGAGATTTTGTTACTCTAATGGATGGTAGCCTTGTCATTACGGAAGGTAGTTCGTTGTTGAGATTTTGTTACTCCATTGGATGGTAGCCTTGTCATTATGGAAGGTAAATCGTTGTCGACATTTTGTTACTCCAATGGATGGTAGCGATGTCCTTAAGGAAGGTAGTTCGTTGTTGAGTTTTGTTACTCCATTGGATGGTAGCCTTGTCATTACGGAAGGTTGTTTGTTTGTGGGATTTTGTTACTCTAACGGATGGTAGCCTTGTAATTACGAAAGCTAGTTCGTTGTTAAGATTTTGTTACTTCATTGGATGGTAGCCTTGTCATTATGGAAGGTAAATCGTTGTTGACATTTTGTAACACCAATGAATGGTAGCGATGTCATTAAGGAAGGTAGTTCGTTGTTTATATTTTGTTACTCTATTGGATGGTAGCCTTGTCATTACAGAAGGTAGTTCGTCAGTGGGATTTTGTTACTCTAATGGATGTTAGCCTTGTCATTACGGAAGCTAGCTCGTTGTTGAGATTTTGTTACTCTAATGGATGGTAGCCTTGTCATTATGGAACGTAGTTCGTTCTTGGGATTTTGTTACTCAAATGGATGGTAGCTTTGTCATTATGAAAGGTAGTTCGTTGTTGATATTTTCATACTCCAATGGATGGTAGCCTTGTCATTAATGAAGGTAGTTCGCTGTTGAGAATTTAATACTGCATTGGATGGTAGACTTGTCAATATGGAAGGTAGTTCATTGTTGAGATTTTGTTATTCCATTGGATGGTAGCCTTGTCATTATGGAAGGTAAATCGTTGTTGACATTTTGTTACTCCAATGGATGGTAGAGATGTCCTTAAGGAAGTTAGTTCATTGTTGATATTTTTTTACTCTAATAGATGGTAGCCTTGTCATTATGGAAGGTAGTTCGTTGTTGGGATTTTGTTACTCTAATGGATGGTAGCCTTGTCATTATGGAAGGTAGTTTGTTGTTGGGATTTTGTTACTCTTATGGATGGTAGCCTTGTCATTATGGAAGCTAATTCATTGTTGGGATTTTTATTTATTTTAATGGATGGTAGCCTTGTCATTATGGAAGGTTGTTCGTTGTTGAGATTTTGTTACTCCAATGGATGGTAGCCTTGTCATTACGGAAGGTAGTTCGTTGTTGAGATTTTTTTAACGCAATGGATGGTATCCTTGTCATTATGGAAGGTAGTTCGTTGTTGAGATTTTGTTATTCCATTGGATGGTAGCCTTGTCATTATGGAAGGTAAATCGTTGTTGACATTTTGTTAATCCAATGGATGGTAGAGATGTCCTTAAGGAAGTTAGTTCGTTGTTGAGATTTTTTTACTCTAATAGATGGTTGCCTTGTCATTATGGAATGTAGTTTGTTGTTGAGATTTGGTTACTCTAATGGATGGTAGCTTTGTCATTACGTAAGGTAGTTTATTGTTGGGTTTTTGTTACTCTAATAGATGGTAGCCTTTCCATTATGGAAGGTAAAACGTTGTTGACATTTTGTTACTCCAATGGATGGTAGCGATGTCCTTAAGGAAGGTAGTTCATTGTTGAGATTTTGTTACTCCATTGGATGTTAGCCTTGTCATTACGGAAGATAGTTCGTTTGTGGGATTTTGTTACTCTAATGGATGGTAGCCTTGTTATTACGGAAGATAGTTCGTCGTTTAGATTTTGTTATTCCATTGGATGGTAGCCTTGTCATTATGGAAGGTAAATCGTTGTTGACATTTTGTTACTCCAATGGATGGTAGAGATGTCCTTAAGGAAGTTAGTTCGTTGTTGAGATTTTTTTACTCTAATAGCTGGTAGCCTTGTCATTATGGAAGGTAGTTCGTTGTTGGGATTTTGTTACTCTTATGGATGGTAGCCTTGTCATTATGGAAGATAATTCATTGTTGGGATTTTTTTTATTTTAATGGATGGTAGCCTTGTCATTATGGAAGGTTGTTCGTTGTTGAGATTTTGTTACTCGAATGGATGGTAGCCTTGTCATTACGGAAGGTAGTTCGTTATTGATATTTTGTTACCGCAATGGATGGTAGCCTTGTCATTACGGAAGGTAGTTCGTTGTTGAGATTTTGTTACCGCAATGGATGGTAGCCTTGTCATTATGGAAGGTAGTTCGTTGTTGAGATTTTGTTACTCCATTGGATGGTAGCCTTGTCATTATGGAAGGTAAATTGTTGATGAGATTTTGTTACTCCAATGGATGGTAGCGTTGTCCTTACGGAAGGTAGTTAGTTGTTGAGATTTTGTTTCTCTAATGGTAGGTAGGCTTGTCATTATGGAAGGTAGTTCATTGTTGGGATTTTTTTACTCTAATGGCTGGTAACCTTGTCATTATGGAAGGTAGTTCATTGTTGAGATTTTGTTACTCTAATGGTAGGTAGGATTGTCATTACGGAAGGTAGTTCGTTGTTGAGATTTTGTTACTCCATTGGATGTTAGCCTTGTCATTATGGAAGGTAAATCGTTGTTGACATTTTGTTACTCCAATGGATGGTAGCGATGTCCTTATGGAAGGTAGTTCGTTGTTGAGTTTTGTTACTCCATTGGATGGTAGCCTTGTCATTACGGAAGGTAGTTTGTTTGTGGGATTTTGTTACTCTAACGGATGGTAGCCTTGTAATTACGAAAGCTAGTTCGTTGTTAAGATTTTGTTACTTCATTGGATGGTAGCCTTGTCATTATGGAAGTTAAATCGTTGTTGACATTTTGTTACACCAATGAATGGTAGCGATGTCCTTAAGGAAGGTAGTTCGTTGTTTATATTTTGTTACTCTATTGGATGGTAGCCTTGTCATTACAGAAGGTAGTTCGTCAGTGGGATTTTGTTACTCTAATGGATGATAGCCTTGTCATTACGGAAGCTAGCTCGTTGTTGAGATTTTGTTACTCTAATGGATGGTAGCCTTGTCATTATGGAACGTAGTTCGTTGTTGGGATTTTGTTACTCAAATGGATGGTAGCTTTGTCATTATGAAAGGTAGTTCGTTGTTGATATTTTCATACTCCAATGGATGGTAGCCTTGTCATTAATGAAGGTAGTTCGCTGTTGAGAATTTATTATTGCATTGGATGGTAGACTTGTCATTATGTAAGGTAGTTCATTGTTGAGATTTTGTTATTCCATTGGATGGTAGCCTTGTCATTATGGAAGCTAAATCGTTGTTGACATTTTGTTACTCCAATGGATGGTAGAGATGTCCTTAAGGAAGTTAGTTCGTTGTTGATATTTTTTTACTCTAATAGATGGTAGCCGTGTCATTATGGAAGGTAGTTCGTTGTTGATATTTTTTTACTCTAATAGATGGTAGCCTTGTCATTATGGAAGGTAGTTCGTTGTTGGGATTTTGTTACTCTAATGGATGGTAGCCTTGTCATTATAGAAGGTAGTTTGTTGTTGGGATTTTGTTACTCTTATGGATGGTAGCCTTGTCATTATGGAAGCTAATTCATTGTTGGGATTTTTATTTATTTTAATGGATGGTAGCCTTGTCATTATGGAAGGTTGTTCGTTGTTGAGATTTTGTTACTCCAATGGATGGTAGCCTTGTCATTACGGAAGGTAGTTCGTTGTTGAGATTTTTTTAACGCAATGGATGGTATCCTTGTCATTATGGAAGGTAGTTCGTTGTTGAGATTTTGTTATTCCATTGGATGGTAGCCTTGTCATTATGGAAGGTAAATCGTTGTTGACATTTTGTTACTCCAATGGATGGTAGAGATGTCCTTAAGGAAGTTAGTTCGTTGTTGAGATTTTTTTACTCTAATAGATGGTAGCCTTGTCATTATGGAATGTAGTTTGTTGTTGAGATTTGGTTACTCTAATGGATGGTAGCTTTGTCATTACGTAAGGTAGTTTATTGTTGGGTTTTTGTTACTCTAATAGATGGTAGCCTTTCCATTATGGAAGGTAAAACGTTGTTGACATTTTGTTACTCCAATGGATGGTAGCGATGTCCTTAAGGAAGGTAGTTCGTTGTTGAGATTTTGTTACTCCATTGGACGTTAGCCTTGTCATTACGGAAGATAGTTCGTTTGTGGGATTTTGTTACTCTAATGGATGGTAGCCTTGTTATTACGGAAGATAGTTCGTCGTTTAGATTTTGTTATTCCATTGGATGGTAGCCTTGTCATTATGGAAGGTAAATCGTTGTTGACATTTTGTTACTCCAATGGATGGTAGAGATGTCCTTAAGGAAGTTAGTTCGTTGTTGATATTTTTTTACTCTAATAGATGGTAGCCTTGTCATTATGGAAGGTAGTTTGTTGTTGGGATTTTGTTACTCTTATGGATGGTAGCCTTGTCATTATGGAAGCTAATTCATTGTTGGGATTTTTTTTATTTTAATGGATGGTAGCCTTGTCATTATGGAAGGTTGTTCGTTGTTGAGATTTTGTTACTCCAATGGATGGTAGCCTTGTCATTACGGAAGGTAGTTCGTTGTTGATATTTTGTTACCGCAATGGATGGTAGCCTTGTCATTATGGAAGGTAGTTCGTTGTTGAGATTTTATTACCGCAATGGATGGTAGCCTTGTCATTATGGAAGGTAGTTCGTTGTTGAGATTTTGTTACTCCATTGGATGGTAGCCTTGTCATTATGGAAGGTAAATTGTTGATGAGATTTTATTACTCCAATGGATGGTAGCGTTGTCCTTACGGAAGGTAGTTGGTTGTTGAGATTTTGTTACTCTAATGGTAGGTAGGCTTGTCATTATGGAAGGTAGTTCATTGTTGGGATTTTTTTACTCTAATGGCTGGTAGCCTTGTCCTTATGGAAGGTAGTTCATTGTTGAGATTTTGTTACTCTAATGGATGGTAGCCTTGTCATTACGGAAGGTAGTTCGTTGTTGAGATTTTGTTACTCCATTGGATGGTAGCATTGTCATTATGGAAGGTAAATCATTGTCGACATTTTGTTACTCCAATGGATGGTAGCGATGTCCTTATGGAAGGTAGTTCGTTGTTGAGTTTTGTTACTCCATTGGATGGTAGCCTTGTCATTACGGAAGGTTGTTTGTTTGTGGGATTTTGTTACTCTAACGGATGGTAGCCTTGTAATTACGAAAGCTAGTTCGTTGTTAAGATTTTGTTACTTCATTGGATGGTAGCCTTGTCATTATGGAAGGTAAATCGTTGTTGACATTTTGTAACACCAATGAATGGTAGCGATGTCATTAAGGAAGGTAGTTCATTGTTTATATTTTGTTACTCTATTGGATGGTAGCCTTGTCATTACAGAAGGTAGTTCGTCAGTGGGATTTTGTTACTCTAATGGATGTTAGCCTTGTCATTACGGAAGCTAGCTCGTTGTTGAGATTTTGTTACTCTAATGGATGGTAGCCTTGTCATTATGGAACGTAGTTCGTTCTTGGGATTTTGTTACTCAAATGGATGGTAGCTTTGTCATTATGAAAGGTAGTTCGTTGTTGATATTTTCATACTCCAATGGATGGTAGCCTTGTCATTAATGAAGGTAGTTCGCTGTTGAGAATTTAATACTGCATTGGATGGTAGACTTGTCAATATGGAAGGTAGTTCATTGTTGAGATTTTGTTATTCCATTGGATGGTAGCCTTGTCATTATGGAAGGTAAATCGTTGTTGACATTTTGTTACTCCAATGGATGGTAGAGATGTCCTTAAGGAAGTTAGTTCATTGTTGATATTTTTTTACTCTAATAGATGGTAGCCTTGTCATTATGGAAGGTAGTTCGTTGTTGGGATTTTGTTACTCTAATGGATGGTAGCCTTGTCATTATGGAAGGTAGTTTGTTGTTGGGATTTTGTTACTCTTATGGATGGTAGCCTTGTCATTATGGAAGCTAATTCATTGTTGGGATTTTTATTTATTTTAATGGATGGTAGCCTCGTCATTATGGAAGGTTGTTCGTTGTTGAGATTTTGTTACTCCAATGGATGGTAGCCTTGTCATTACGGAAGGTAGTTCGTTGTTGAGATTTTTTTAACGCAATGGATGGTATCCTTGTCATTATGGAAGGTAGTTCGTTGTTGAGATTTTGTTATTCCATTGGATGGTAGCCTTGTCATTATGGAAGGTAAATCGTTGTTGACATTTTGTTAATCCAATGGATGGTAGAGATGTCCTTAAGGAAGTTAGTTCGTTGTTGAGATTTTTTTACTCTAATAGATGGTTGCCTTGTCATTATGGAATGTAGTTTGTTGTTGAGATTTGGTTACTCTAATGGATGGTAGCTTTGTCATTACGTAAGGTAGTTTATTGTTGGGTTTTTGTTACTCTAATAGATGGTAGCCTTTCCATTATGGAAGGTAAAACGTTGTTGACATTTTGTTACTCCAATGGATGGTAGCGATGTCCTTAAGGAAGGTAGTTCGCTGTTGAGATTTTGTTACTCCATTGGACGTTAGCCTTGTCATTACGGAAGATAGTTCGTTTGTGGGATTTTGTTACTCTAATGGATGGTAGCCTTGTTATTACGGAAGATAGTTCGTCGTTTAGATTTTGTTATTCCATTGGATGGTAGCCTTGTCATTATGGAAGGTAAATCGTTGTTGACATTTTGTTACTCCAATGGATGGTAGAGATGTCCTTAAGGAAGTTAGTTCGTTGTTGATATTTTTTTACTCTAATAGATGGTAGCCTTGTCATTATGGAAGGTAGTTCGTTGTTGATATTTTTTTACTCTAATAGATGGTAGCCTTGTCATTATGGAAGGTAGTTCGTTGTTGGGATTTTGTTACTCTAATGGATGGTAGCCTTGTCATTATGGAAGGTAGTTTGTTGTTGGGATTTTGTTACTCTTATGGATGGTAGCCTTGTCATTATGGAAGCTAATTCATTGTTGGGATTTTTATTTATTTTAATGGATGGTAGCCTTGTCATTATGGAAGGTTGTTCGTTGTTGAGATTTTGTTACTCCAATGGATGGTAGCCTTGTCATTACGGAAGGTAGTTCGTTGTTGAGATTTTTTTAACGCAATGGATGGTATCCTTGTCATTATGGAAGGTAGTTCGTTGTTGAGATTTTGTTATTCCATTGGATGGTAGCCTTGTCATTATGGAAGGTAAATCGTTGTTGACATTTTGTTACTCCAATGGATGGTAGAGATGTCCTTAAGGAAGTTAGTTCGTTGTTGAGATTTTTTTACTCTAATAGATGGTAGCCTTGTCATTATGGAATGTAGTTTGTTGTTGAGATTTGGTTACTCTAATGGATGGTAGCTTTGTCATTACGTAAGGTAGTTTATTGTTGGGTTTTTGTTACTCTAATAGATGGTAGCCTTTCCATTATGGAAGGTAAAACGTTGTTGACATTTTGTTACTCCAATGGATGGTAGCGATGTCCTTAAGGAAGGTAGTTCGTTGTTGAGATTTTGTTACTCCATTGGACGTTAGCCTTGTCATTACGGAAGATAGTTCGTTTGTGGGATTTTGTTACTCTAATGGATGGTAGCCTTGTTATTACGGAAGATAGTTCGTCGTTTAGATTTTGTTATTCCATTGGATGGTAGCCTTGTCATTATGGAAGGTAAATCGTTGTTGACATTTTGTTACTCCAATGGATGGTAGAGATGTCCTTAAGGAAGTTAGTTCGTTGTTGATATTTTTTTACTCTAATAGATGGTAGCCTTGTCATTATGGAAGGTAGTTCGTTGTTGGGATTTTGTTACTCTTATGGATGGTAGCCTTGTCATTATGGAAGCTAATTCATTGTTGAGATTTTTTTTATTTTAATGGATGGTAGCCTTGTCATTATGGAAGGTTGTTCGTTGTTGAGATTTTGTTACTCCAATGGATGGTAGCCTTGTCATTACGGAAGGTAGTTCGTTGTTGATATTTTGTTACCGCAATGGATGGTAGCCTTGTCAATATGGAAGGTAGTTCGTTGTTGAGATTTTATTACCGCAATGGATGGTAGCCTTGTCATTATGGAAGGTAGTTCGTTGTTGAGATTTTGTTACTCCATTGGATGGTAGCCTTGTCATTATGGAAGGTAAATTGTTGATGATATTTTATTACTCCAATGGATGGTAGCGTTGTCCTTACGGAAGGTAGTTGGTTGTTGAGATTTTGTTACTCTAATGGTAGGTAGGCTTGTCATTATGGAAGGTAGTTCATTGTTGGGATTTTTTTACTCTAATGGCTGGTAGCCTTGTCCTTATGGAAGGTAGTTCATTGTTGAGATTTTGTTACTCTAATGGATGGTAGCCTTGTCATTACGGAAGGTAGTTCGTTGTTGAGATTTTGTTACTCCATTGGATGGTAGCCTTGTCATTATGGAAGGTAAATCGTTGTCGACATTTTGTTACTCCAATGGATGGTAGCGATGTCCTTATGGAAGGTAGTTCGTTGTTGAGTTTTGTTACTCCATTGGATGGTAGCCTTGTCATTACGGAAGGTTGTTTGTTTGTGGGATTTTGTTACTCTAACGGATGGTAGCCTTGTAATTACGAAAGCTAATTCGTTGTTAAGATTTTGTTACTTCATTGGATGGTAGCCTTGTCATTATGGAAGGTAAATCGTTGTTGACATTTTGTAACACCAATGAATGGTAGCGATGTCATTAAGGAAGGTAGTTCGTTGTTTATATTTTGTTACTCTATTGGATGGTAGCCTTGTCATTACAGAAGGTAGTTCGTCAGTGGGATTTTGTTACTCTAATGGATGTTAGCCTTGTCATTACGGAAGCTAGCTCGTTGTTGAGATTTTGTTACTCTAATGGATGGTAGCCTTGTCATTATGGAACGTAGTTCGTTCTTGGGATTTTGTTACTCAAATGGATGGTAGCTTTGTCATTATGAAAGGTAGTTCGTTGTTGATATTTTCATACTCCAATGGATGGTAGCCTTGTCATTAATGAAGGTAGTTCGCTGTTGAGAATTTAATACTGCATTGGATGGTAGACTTGTCAATATGGAAGGTAGTTCATTGTTGAGATTTTGTTATTCCATTGGATGGTAGCCTTGTCATTATGGAAGGTAAATCGTTGTTGACATTTTGTTACTCCAATGGATGGTAGAGATGTCCTTAAGGAAGTTAGTTCATTGTTGATATTTTTTTACTCTAATAGATGGTAGCCTTGTCATTATGGAAGGTAGTTCGTTGTTGGGATTTTGTTACTCTAATGGATGGTAGCCTTGTCATTATGGAAGGTAGTTTGTTGTTGGGATTTTGTTACTCTTATGGATGGTAGCCTTGTCATTATGGAAGTTAATTCATTGTTGGGATTTTTATTTATTTTAATGGATGGTAGCCTTGTCATTATGGAAGGTTGTTCGTTGTTGAGATTTTGTTACTCCAATGGATGGTAGCCTTGTCATTACGGAAGGTAGTTCGTTGTTGAGATTTTTTTAACGCAATGGATGGTATCCTTGTCATTATGGAAGGTAGTTCGTTGTTGAGATTTTGTTATTCCATTGGATGGTAGCCTTGTCATTATGGAAGGTAAATCGTTGTTGACATTTTGTTAATCCAATGGATGGTAGAGATGTCCTTAAGGAAGTTAGTTCGTTGTTGAGATTTTTTTACTCTAATAGATGGTTGCCTTGTCATTATGGAATGTAGTTTGTTGTTGAGATTTGGTTACTCTAATGGATGGTAGCTTTGTCATTACGTAAGGTAGTTTATTGTTGGGTTTTTGTTACTCTAATAGATGGTAGCCTTTCCATTATGGAAGGTAAAACGTTGTTGACATTTTGTTACTCCAATGGATGGTAGCGATGTCCTTAAGGAAGGTAGTTCGCTGTTGAGATTTTGTTACTCCATTGGACGTTAGCCTTGTCATTACGGAAGATAGTTCGTTTGTGGGATTTTGTTACTCTAATGGATGGTAGCCTTGTTATTACGGAAGATAGTTCGTCGTTTAGATTTTGTTATTCCATTGGATGGTAGCCTTGTCATTATGGAAGGTAAATCGTTGTTGACATTTTGTTACTCCAATGGATGGTAGAGATGTCCTTAAGGAAGTTAGTTCGTTGTTGATATTTTTTTACTCTAATAGATGGTAGCCTTGTCATTATGGAAGGTAGTTCGTTGTTGGGATTTTGTTACTCTTATGGATGGTAGCCTTGTTATTATGGAAGCTAATTCATTGTTGGGATTTTTTTTATTTTAATGGATGGTAGCCTTGTCATTATGGAAGGTTGTTCGTTGTTGAGATTTTGTTACTCCGATGGATGGTAGCCTTGTCATTACGGAAGGTAGTTCGTTGTTGATATTTTGTTACCGCAATGGATGGTAGCCTTGTCATTATGGAAGGTAGTTCGTTGTTGAGATTTTATTACCGCAATGGATGGTAGCCTTGTCATTATGGAAGGTAGTTCGTTGTTGAGATTTTGTTACTCCATTGGATGGTAGCCTTGTCATTATGGAAGGTAAATTGTTGATGAGATTTTATTACTCCAATGGATGTTAGCGTTGTCCTTACGGAAGGTAGTTGGTTGTTGAGATTTTGTTACTCTAATGGTAGGTAGGCTTGTCATTATGGAAGGTAGTTCATTGTTGGGATTTTTTTACTCTAATGGCTGGTAGCCTTGTCCTTATGGAAGGTAGTTCATTGTTGAGATTTTGTTACTCTAATGGATGGTAGCCTTGTCATTACGGAAGGTAGTTCGTTGTTGAGATTTTGTTACTCCATTGGATGGTAGCCTTGTCATTATGGAAGGTAAATCGTTGTCGACATTTTGTTACTCCAATGGATGGTAGCGATGTCCTTATGGAAGGTAGTTCGTTGTTGAGTTTTGTTACTCCATTGGATGGTAGCCTTGTCATTACGGAAGGTAGTTTGTTTGTGGGATTTTGTTACTCTAACGGATGGTAGCCTTGTAATTACGAAAGCTAGTTCGTTGTTAAGATTTTGTTACTTCATTGGATGGTAGCCTTGTCATTATGGAAGGTAAATCGTTGTTGACATTTTGTTACACCAATGAATGGTAGCGATGTCATTAAGGAAGGTAGTTCGTTGTTTATATTTTGTTACTCTATTGGATGGTAGCCTTGTCATTACAGAAGGTAGTTCGTCAGTGGGATTTTGTTACTCTAATGGATGTTAGCCTTGTAATTACGGAAGCTAGCTCGTTGTTGAGATTTTGTTACTCTAATGGATGGTAGCCTTGTCATTATGGAACGTAGTTCATTCTTGGGATTTTGTTACTCAAATGGATGGTAGCTTTGTCATTATGAAAGGTAGTTCGTTGTTGATATTTTCATACTCCAATGGATGGTAGCCTTGTCATTAATGAAGGTAGTTCGCTGTTGAGAATTTATTACTGCATTGGATGGTAGACTTGTCATTATGGAAGGTAGTTCATTGTTGAGATTTTGTTATTCCATTGGATGGTAGCCTTGTCATTATGGAAGGTAAATCGTTGTTGACATTTTGTTACTCCAATGGATGGTAGAGATGTCCTTAAGGAAGTTAGTTCGTTGTTGATATTTTTTTACTCTAATAGATGGTAGCCTTGTCATTATGGAAGGTAGTTCGTTGTTGGGATTTTGTTACTCTAATGGATGGTAGCCTTGTCATTATGGAAGGTAGTTTGTTGTTGGGATTTTGTTACTCTTATGGATGGTAGCCTTGTCATTATGGAAGCTAATTCATTGTTGGGATTTTTATTTATTTTAATGGATGGTAGCCTTGTCATTATGGAAGGTTGTTCGTTGTTGAGATTTTGTTACTCCAATGGATGGTAGCCTTGTCATTACGGAAGGATGTTCGTTGTTGAGATTTTTTTACCGCAATGGATGGTATCCTTGTCATTATGGAAGGTAGTTTGTTGTTGAGATTTTGTTATTCCATTGGATGGTAGCCTTGTCATTATGGAAGGTAAATCGTTGTTGACATTTTGTTACTCCAATGGATGGTAGAGATGTCCTTAAGGAAGTTAGTTCGTTGTTGAGATTTTTTTACTCTAATAGATGGTAGCCTTGTCATTATGGAATGTAGTTTGTTGTTGAGATTTGGTTACTCTAATGGATGGTAGCTTTGTCATTACGTAAGGTAGTTTATTGTTGGGTTTTTGTTACTCTAATAGATGGTAGCCTTTCCATTATGGAAGGTAAAACGTTGTTGACATTTTTTTACTCCAATGGATGGTAGCGATGTCCTTAAGGAAGGTAGTTCGTTGTTGAGATTTTGTTACTCCATTGGATGTTAGCCTTGTCATTACGGAAGCTAGTTCGTTTGTGGGATTTTGTTACTCTAATGGATGGTAGCCTTGTTATTACGGAAGATAGTTCGTCGTTTAGATTTTGTTATTCCATTGGATGGTAGCCTTGTCATTATGGAAGGTAAATCGTTGTTGACATTTTGTTACTCCAATGGATGGTAGAGATGTCCTTAAGGAAGTTAGTTCGTTGTTGAGATTTTTTTACTCTAATAGATGGTAGCCTTGTCATTATGAAAGGTAGTTCGTTGTTGGGATTTTGTTACTCTTATGGATGGTAGCCTTGTCATTATGGAAGCTAATTCATTGTTGGGATTTTTTTTATTTTAATGGATGGTAGCCTTGTCATTATGGAAGGTTGTTCGTTGCTGAGATTTTGTTACTCCAATGGATGGTAGCCTTGTCATTACGGAAGGTAGTTCGTTGTTGATATTTTGTTACCGCAATGGATGGTAGCCTTGTCATTACGGAAGGTAGTTCGTTGTTGAGATTTTATTACCGCAATGGATGGTAGCCTTGTCATTATGGAAGGTAGTTCGTTGTTGAGATTTTGTTACTCCATTGGATGGTAGCCTTGTCATTATGGAAGGTAAATTGTTGATGAGATTTTATTACTCCAATGGATGGTAGCGTTGTCCTTACGGAAGGTAGTTGGTTGTTGAGATTTTGTTACTCTAATGGTAGGTAGGCTTGTCATTATGGAAGGTAGTTCATTGTTGGGATTTTTTTACTCTAATGGCTGGTAGCCTTGTCCTTATGGAAGGTAGTTCATTGTTGAGATTTTGTTACTCTAATGGATGGTAGCCTTGTCATTACGGAAGGTAGTTCGTTGTTGAGATTTTGTTACTCCATTGGATGGTAGCCTTGTCATTATGGAAGGTAAATCGTTGTCGACATTTTGTTACTCCAATGGATGGTAGCGATGTCCTTATGGAAGGTAGTTCGTTGTTGAGTTTTGTTACTCCATTGGATGGTAGCCTTGTCATTACAGAAGGTAGTTTGTTTGTGGGATTTTGTTACTCTAACGGATGGTAGCCTTGTAATTACGAAAGCTAGTTCGTTGTTAAGATTTTGTTACTTCATTGGATGGTAGCCTTATCATTATGGAAGGTAAATCACTGTTGACATTTTGTTACACCAATGAATGGTAGCGATGTCCTTAAGGAAGGTAGTTCGTTGTTTATATTTTGTTACTCTATTGGATGGTAGCCTTGTCATTACAGAAGGTAGTTCGTCAGTGGGATTTTGTTACTCTAATGGATTTAGCCTTGTCATTACGGAAGCTAGCTCGTTGTTGAGATTTTGTTACTCTAATGGATGGTAGCCTTGTCATTATGGAACGTAGTTCGTTCTTGGGATTTTGTTACTCAAATGGATGGTAGCTTTGTCATTATGAAAGGTAGTTCGTTGTTGACATTTTCATACTCCAATGGATGGTAGCCTTGTCATTAATGAAGGTAGTTCGCTGTTGAGAATTTATTACTGCATTGGATGGTAGACTTGTCATTATGGAAGGTAGTTCATTGTTGAGATTTTGTTATTCCATTGGATGGTAGCCTTGTCATTATGGAAGGTAAATCGTTGTTGACATTTTGTTACTCCAATGGATGGTAGAGATGTCCTTAAGGAAGTTAGTTCGTTGTTGATATTTTTTTACTCTAATAGATGGTAGCCTTGTCATTATGGAAGGTAGTTCGTTGTTGGGATTTTGTTACTCTAATGGATGGTAGCCTTGTCATTATGGAAGGTAGTTTGTTGTTGGGATTTTGTTACTCTTATGGATGGTAGCCTTGTCATTATGGAAGCTAATTCATTGTTGGGATTTTTTTTTATTTTAATGGATGGTAGCCTTGTCATTATGGAAGGTTGTTCGTTGTTGAGATTTTGTTACTCCAATGGATGGTAGCCTTGTCATTACGGAAGGTAGTTCGTTGTTGAGATTTTTTTACCGCAATGGATGGTATTCTTGTCATTATGGAAGGTAGTTCGTTGTTGAGATTTTGTTATTCCATTGGATGGTAGCCTTGTCATTATGGAAGGTAAATCGTTGTTGACATTTTGTTACTCCAATGGATGGTAGAGATGTCCTTAAGGAAGTTAGTTCGTTGTTGAGATTTTTTTACTCTAATAGATGGTAGCCTTGTCATTATGGAATGTAGTTTGTTGTTGAGATTTGGTTACTCTAATGGATGGTAACTTTGTCATTACGTAAGGTAGTTTATTGTTGGGTTTTTGTTACTCTAATAGATGGTATCCTTTCCATTATGGAAGGTAAAACGTTGTTGACATTTTGTTACTCCAATGGATGGTAGCGATGTCCTTAAGGAAGGTAGTTCGTTGTTGAGATTTTGTTACTCCATTGGACGTTAACCTTGTCATTACGGAAGCTAGTTCGTTTGTGGGATTTTGTTACTCTAATGGATGGTAGCCTTGTTATTACGGAAGATAGTTCGTCGTTTAGATTTTGTTTTTCAATTGGATGGTAGCCTTGTCATTATGGAAGGTAAATCGTTGTTGACATTTTGTTACTCCAATGGATGGTAGAGATGTCCTCAAGGAAGTTAGTTCGTTGTTGAGATTTTTTTACTCTAATAGATGGTAGCCTTGTCATTATGGAAGGTAGTTCGTTGTTGGGATTTTGTTACTCTTATGGATGGTAGCCTTGTCATTATGGAAGCTAATTCATTGTTGGGATTTTTTTTATTTTAATGGATGGTAGCCTTGTCATTATGGAAGGTTGTTCGTTGTTGAGATTTTGTTACTCCAATGGATGGTAGGCTTGTCATTACGAAAGGTAGTTCGTTGTTGATATTTTGTTACCGCAATGGATGGTAGCCTTGTCATTACGGAAGGTAGTTCGTTGTTGAAATTTTGTTACCGCAATGGATGGTAGCCTTGTCATTATGGAAGGTAGTTCGTTGTTGAGATTTTGTTACTCCATTGGATGGTAGCCTTGTCATTATGGAAGGTAAATTGTTGATGAGATTTTATTACTCCAATGGATGGTAGCGTTGTCCTTATGGAAGGTAGTTGGTTGTTGAGATTTTGTTACTCTAATGGTAGGTAGGCTTGTCATTATGGAAGGTAGTTCATTGTTGAGATTTTGTTACTCTAATGGTAGGTAGGCTTGTCATTACGGAAGGTAGTTCGTTGTTGAGATTTTGTTACTCCATTGGATGGTAGCCTTGTCATTATGGAAGGTAAATCGTTGTTGACATTTTGTTACTCCAATGGATGGTAGCGATGTCCTTATGGAAGGTAGTTCGTTGTTGAGTTTTGTTACTCCATTGGATGGTAGCCTTGTCATTACGGAAGGTAGTTTGTTTGTGGGATTTTGTTACTCTAACGGATGGTAGCCTTGTAATTACGAAAGCTAGTTCGTTGTTAAGATTTTGTTACTTCATTGATTGGTAGCCTTGTCATTATGGAAGGTAAATCGTTGTTGACATTTTGTTACACCAATGAATGGTAGCAATGTCCTTAAGGAAGGTAGTTCGTTGTTTATATTTTGTTACTCTATTGGATGGTAGCCTTGTCATTACAGAAGGTAGTTCCTCAGTGGGATTTTGTTACTCTAATGGATGATAGCCTTGTCATTACGGAAGCTAGCTCGTTGTTGAGATTTTGTTACTCTAATGGATTGTAGCCTTGTCATTATGGAACGTAGTTCGTTGTTGGGATTTTGTTACTCAAATGGATGGTAGCTTTGTCATTATGAAAGGTAGTTCGTTGTTGATATTTTCATACTCCAATGGATGGTAGCCTTGTCATTAATGAAGGTAGTTCGCTGTTGAGAATTTATTACTGCATTGGATGGTAGACTTGTCATTATGGAAGGTAGTTCATTGTTGAGATTTTGTTATTCCATTGGATGGTAGCCTTGTCATTATGGAAGGTAAATCGTTGTTGACATTTTGTTACTCCAATGGATGGTAGAGATGTCCTTAAGGAAGTTAGTTCGTTGTTGATATTTTTTTACTCTAATAGATGGTAGCCTTGTCATTATGGAAGGTAGTTCGTTGTTGGGATTTTATTACTCTAATGGATGGTAGCCTTGTCATTATGGAAGGTAGTTTGTTGTTGGGATTTTGTTACTCTTATGGATGGTAGCCTTGTCATTATGGAAGCTAATTCATTGTTGGGATTTTTATTTATTTTAATGGATGGTAGCCTTGTCATTATGGAAGGTTGTTCGTTGTTGAGATTTTGTTACTCCAATGGATGGTAGCCTTGTCATTACGGAAGGTAGTTCGTTGTTGAGATTTTTTTACCGTATTGGATGGTATCCTTGTCATTATGGAAGGTAGTTCGTTGTTGAGATTTTGTTATTCCATTGGATGGTAGCCTTGTCATTATGGAAGGTAAATCGTTGTTGACATTTTGTTACTCTAATGGATGGTAGAGATGTCCTTAAGGAAGTTAGTTCGTTGTTGAGATTTTTTTACTCTAATAGATGGTAGCCTTGTCATTATGGAATGTAGTTTATTGTTGAGATTTGGTTACTCTAATGGATGGTAGCTTTGTCATTACGTAAGGTAGTTTATTGTTGGGTTTTTGTTACTCTAATAGATGGTAGCCTTTCCATTATGGAAGGTAAAATGTTGTTGACATTTTGTTACTCCAATGGATGGTAGCGATGTCCTTAAGGAAGGTAGTTCGTTGTTGAGATTTTGTTAATCCATTGGACGTTAGCCTTGTCATTACGGAAGATAGTTCGTTTGTGGGATTTTGTTACTCTAATGGATGGTAGCCTTGTTATTACGGAAGATAGTTCGTCGTTTAGATTTTGTTATTCCATTGGATGGTAGCCTTGTCATTATGGAAGGTAAATCGTTGTTGACATTTTGTTACTCCAATGGATGGTAGAGATGTCCTTAAGGAAGTTAGTTCGTTGTTGAGATTTTTTTACTCTAATAGATGGTAGCCTTGTCATTATGGAAGGTAGTTCGTTGTTGGGATTTTGTTACTCTTATGGATGGTAGCCTTGTCATTATGGAAGCTAATTCATTGTGGGGATTTTTTTATTTTAATGGATGGTACCCTTGTCATTATGGAAGGTTGTTCGTTGTTGAGATTTTGTTACTCCAATGGATGGTAGCCTTGTCATTACGGAAGGTAGTTCGTTGTTGATATTTTGTTACCGCAATGGATGGTAGCCTTGTCATTACGGAAGGTAGTTCGTTGTTGAGATTTTGTTACCACAATGGATGGTAGCCTTGTCATTATGGAAGGTAGTTCGTTGTTGAGATTTTGTTACTCCATTGGATGGTAGCCTTGTCATTATGGAAGGTAAATTGTTGATGAGATTTTGTTACTCCAATGGATGGTAGCGTTGTCCTTACGGAAGGTAGTTGGTTGTTGAGATTTTGTTACTCTAATGGTAGGTAGGCTTGTCATTACGGAAGGTAGTTCGTTGTTGAGATTTTGTTACTCCATTGGATGGTAGCCTTGTCATTATGGAAGGTAAATCGTTGTTGACATTTTGTTACTCCAATGGATGGTAGCGATGTCCTTATGGAAGGTAGTTCGTTGTTGAGTTTTGTTACTCCATTAGATGGTAGCCTTGTCATTACAGAAGGTAGTTTGTTTGTGGGATTTTGTTACTCTAACGGATGGTAGCCTTGTAATTACGAAAGCTAGTTCGTTGTTAAGATTTTTTTACTTCATTGGATGGTAGCCTTGTCATTATGGAAGGTAAATCGTTGTTGACATTTTGTTACACCAATGAATGGTAGCGATGTCCTTAAGGAAGGTAATTCGTTGTTTATATTTTGTTACTCTATTGGATGGTAGCCTTGTCATTACAGAAGGTAGTTCGTCAATGGGATTTTGTTACTCTAATGGATGTTAGCCTTGTCATTACGGAAGCTAGCTCGTTGTTGAGATTTTGTTACTCTAATGGATGGTAGCCTTGTCATTATGGAACGTAGTTCGTTGTTGGGATTTTGTTACTCAAATGGATGGTAGCTTTGTCATTATGAAAGGTAGTTCGTTGTTGATATTTTCATACTCCAATGGATGGTAGCCTTGTCATTAATGAAGGTAGTTCGCTGTTGAGAATTTATTACTGCATTGGATGGTAGACTTGTCATTATGCAAGGTAGTTCATTGTTGAGATTTTGTTATTCCATTGGATGGTAGCCTTGTTATTATGGAAGGTAAGTCGTTGTTGACATTTTGTTACTCCAATGGATGGTAGAGATGTCCTTAAGGAAGTTAGTTCGTTGTTGATATTTTTATACTCTAATTGATGGTAGCCTTGTCATTATGGAAGGTAGTTCGTTGTTGGGATTTTGTTACTCTAATGGATGGTAGCCTTGTCATTATGGAAGGTAGTTTGTTGTTGGGATTTTGTTACTCTTATGGATGGTAGCCTTGTCATTATGGAAGTTAATTCATTGTTGGGATTTTTTTTATTTTAATGGATGGTAGCCTTGTCATTATGGAAGGTTGTTCGTTGTTGAGATTTTGTTACTCCAATGGATGGTAGCCTTGTCATTACGGAAGCTAGTTCGTTGTTGAGATTTTGTTACCGCAATGGATGGTAGCCTTGTCATTATGGAAGGTAGTTCGTTGTTGAGATTTTGTTACTCCATTGGATGGTAGCCTTGTCATTATGGAAGGTAAATTGTTGATGAGATTTTGTTACTCCAATGGATGGTAGACTTGTCATTATGGAAGGTAGTTCATTGTTGTGATTTTGTTACTCCAATGGATGGTAGCCTTGTAATTACGAAAGCGAGTTCGTTGTTAAGATTTTGTTACTCCATTGGATGGTAGCCTTGTCATTATGGAAGGTAATTCGTTTTTGGGATTTTGTTTCTCTTATGGATGGTAGCCTTGTCATTATGGAAGCTAATTCGTTGTTGGGATTTTGTTATTTTAATGGATGGTAGCCTTGTCATTATAGAAGGGTGTTCATTGTTGAGATTTTATTACTCCAATGGATGGTAACCTTGTCATTATGGAAGGTAGTTCATTGTTGAGATTTTGTTAGTTCAATGGATGGTAGCCTTGTCAATATGGAAGGTAGTTTGTTGTTGAGATTTTGTTACTCCAATGGATGGTAGCCTTGTCATTATGGAAGGTAGTTCATTGTTGATATTTTTTACTTTAATTGATGGTAGCCTTGTCATTGCGGAATTCGTTGTTGATATTTTGTTACTCCATTGGATGGTAGCCTTGTCATTATGGAAGGTAAATCATTGTTGACATTTGGTTACTCCAGTGGATGGTAGCGATGTCCTTAAGGAAGGTAGTTCATTGATGAGATTTTGTTACTCCATTGGATGGTAGCCTTCTCATTATGGAAGGTAGTTCGTTAGTGGGATTTTTTTACTCTAATGGATGGTAGCCTTGTCATTACAGAAGCTAGTTCGTTTTTGAGATTTTATTACTCCATTGGATGGTAGCCTTTTCATTATGGAAGGTAAATCGTTGTTGACATTTTGTTACTCCAATGGATGGTAGCGATGTTCGTAAGGAAGGTAGTTCGTTGTTGAGATTTTGTTACTCTATTGGATGGTAGCATTGTCATTACGGAAGGAAGTTCGTTTGTGGGATTGTTACTCTAATGGATTGTATACTTGTCATTACGAATGGTAGTTTGTTGTTGAGATTTTGTTACTCTAATGGATGGTAGCCTTGTCATTCTGGAACGTAGTTCATTGTTGGGATTTTGTTACTCAAATGGATGGTAGCCTTGTCATTACGAAATCTAGTTTGTTGTTGAGATTTTGTTACTGTAATGGATTATAGCCTTGTCATTATGGAAGGTAGTTCGTTGTTGGGATTTTGTTACTCAAATGGATTGTAGCCTTGTCATTATGGAAGGTAGTTCGTTGTTGATATTTTCATACTCCAATGGATGGTAGCTTTGTCATTAAGGAAGGTAGTTCACTGTTTAGAATTTGTTACTCCATTGGATGGTAGACTTTTCATTATGGAAGGTAGTTTGTTGTTGTGATCTTATTACTCCAATGGATGGTAGCCTTGTCATTATGGAATTTAGTTTGTTGTTGAGATTTGGTTACTCTAATAGATGGTAGCCTTGTCATTACGGAAGGTAGTTCATTGTTGAGTTTTTGTTACTCTAATAGATGGTAGCCTTGTCATTATGGAAGTTAGTTCGTTAATGGGATTTTGTTACACTTATGGATGGTAGCCTTGTTATTATGGAAGCTAATTCGTTGTTGGGATTTTGTTATTTTAATGTATGGTAGCCTTGTCATTATGGAGGTTTGTTCGTTGTTGAGATTTTGTTACTCCAATGGATGGTAACCTTGTCATTATGGAAGGTAGTTCATTGTTGAGATTTTGTTAGTTCAATTGATGGTAGCCTTGTCAATTTGGAAGGTAGTTCGTTGTTGAGATTTTATTACTCCAATGGATGGTAGCCTTGTCATTATGGAAGGTTGTTCGTTGTTGATATTTTGTTACTTTAATGGATGGTAGCCTTGTAATTATGGAAGGTAGTTAATTGTTGAGATTTTGTTACTCCATTTTATGGTAGCCTTGTCATTATGGAAGGTAAATTGTTGTTCAGATTTTTTTACTTCAATGGATGGTAGCTATGTCCTTTAGAAAGGTAGTTCATTATTGATATTTTGTTACTCTAATGGATGGTAGCCTTGTCATTACAGAAGGTAGTTTTTTGTTGATAGTTTGTTACTCGATTGGATGGTAGCCTTGTCATTATGGAAGGTTAATCATTGTTGACATTTTGTTACTCCAGTGGATGGTAGCGATGTCCTTAAGGAAGGTAGTTCGTTGTTGAGATTTTTTTACTCCATTGGATAGTAGCCTTGTCATTACGGAAGGTAGTTCGTTAGTGGGATTTTGTTACTCTAATGGATGGTAGCCTTGTCATTACGGAAACTAGTTCGTTGTTGAGATTTTGTTACTCCATTGGATGGTAGCCTTGTCATTATGGAAGGTAAGTCGTTGTTGACATTTTGTTACTCCAATTGATGGTAGCGATGTCCTTAAGGAAGGTAGTTTGTTGTTGAGATTTTGTTACTCTAATGGACGGTAGCCTTGTCATTTTGGAAGGTAGTTCGTTGTTGGAATTTTTTTACTCAAATGGATGGTAGCCTTGTCATTATGGAAGGTAGTTTGTTGTTGAGATTTTGTTACTGCAATGGATGGTAGCCTTGTCATTATGGAAGGTAGTTCGTTGTTGAGATTTTGTTACTCTATTGGATGGTAGCCTTGTCATTATGGAAGGTAAATTGTTGTTGAGATTTTGTTAGTCCAATGTATGGTAGCTATGTCCTTATGGAAGGTAGTTCATTGTTGATATTTTGTTACTCTAATGGATGGTAGACTTGTCATTGCGGAATTCGTTGTTGATATTTTGTTACTCAATTGGATGGTAGCCTTGTCATTATGGAAGGTAAATCATTGATGACATTTTGGTACTCCAGTGGATGGTAGCGATGTCCTTAAGGAAGGTAGTTCATTGTTGAGATTTTGTTACTCCATTGGATGGTAGCCTTGTCATTACGGAAGGTAGTTCGTTAGTGGGATGTTGTTACTCTAATGGATGGTAGCCTTGTCATTACGGAAGCTAGTTCATTGTTGAGATTTTATTACTCCATTGGATGGTAGCCTTGTCATTATGGAAGGTAAATCATTGTGTACATTTTGTTACTCCAATGGATGGTAGCGATGTCCTTAAGGAAGGTAGTTCGTTGTTGAGATTTTTTTACTCTAATGGACGGTAGCCTTGTCATTATGGAAGGTAGTTCGTTGTTGAGATTTTGTTAGTCCATTGGATGGTAGCCTTGTCATTATAAAAGGTAAATTGTTGTTGAGAATTTGTTACTCCAACGGATGGTAGCGTTGTCATTACAGAAAGTAGTTCGTTGTTGAGATTTTGTTACTCTAATGGGTGGTAGCCTTGTTATTATGGAAGGTAGTTCATTGTTTTGATTTTGTTACTCTAATGGATGGTAGCCTTGTCATTATGGAAGGTAGTTCGTTGTTGAGATTTTGTTACTCTAATGGATGGTAGCCTAGTCATTACGGAAGGTAGTTCGTTGTTGAGATTTTGTTACTCCATTGGATGGTAGCCTTGTCATTATGGAAGGTAAATCGTTGTTGACATTTTGTTACTCCAATAGATGGTCACGATGTCCTTAAGGAAGGTAATTCATTGTTGAGATTTTGTTACTCCATTGGATGATAGCCTTGTCTTTACGGAAGGTAGTTCGTTAGTGGGATTTTTAACTCTAATGGATTGGTAGCCTTGTCATTACGGAAGCTAGTTCGTTGTTGAGATTTTGTTACTCCATTGGATGGTAGCCTTTTCATTATGAAAGGTAAATCGTTGTTGACATTTTGTTACTCAAATGGATGGTAGCGATGTCCTTAAGGAAAGTAGTTCGTTGTTGATATTTTGTTACTCCATTGGATGGTAGCCTTGTCATTACGGAAGGTAGTTCGTTAGTGGGATTTTGTTACTCTAATGGATGTTAGCCTTGTCATTACGGAAGCTAGCTCGTTGTTGAGATTTTGTTACTCCATTGGATGGTAGCCTTGTCATTATGGAAGGTAAGTCGTTGTTGACATTTTGTTACTCCAATTGATGGTAGCGATGTCCTTAAGGAAGGTAGTTCGTTGTTGAGATTTTGTTACTCTAATGGACGGTAGCCTTGTCATTTTGGAAGGTAGTTCGTTGTTGGAATTTTTTTACTCAAATGGATGGTAGCCTTGTCATTATGGAAGGTAGTTTGTTGTTGAGATTTTGTTACTGCAATGGATGGTAGCCTTGTCATTATGGAAGGTAGTTCGTTGTTGAGATTTTGTTACTCCATTGGATGGTAGCCTTGTCATTATGGAAGGTAAATTGTTGTTGAGATTTTGTTAGTCCAATGTATGGTAGCTATGTCCTTATGGAAGGTAGTTCATTGTTGATATTTTGTTACTCTAATGGATGGTAGACTTGTCATTGCGGAATTCGTTGTTGATATTTTGTTACTCCATTGGATGGTAGCCTTGTCATTATGGAAGGTAAATCATTGATGACATTTTGTTACTCCAGTGGATGGTAGCGATGTCCTTAAGGAAGGTAGTTCATTGTTGAGATTTTGTTACTCCATTGGATGGTAGCCTTGTCATTACGGAAGGTAGTTCGTTAGTGGGATGTTGTTACTCTAATGGATGGTAGCCTTGTCATTACGGAAGCTAGTTCATTGTTGAGATTTTATTACTCCATTGGATGGTAGCCTTGTCATTATGGAAGGTAAATCATTGTGTACATTTTGTTACTCCAATGGATGGTAGCGATGTCCTTAAGGAAGGTAGTTCGTTGTTGAGATTTTTTTACTCTAATGGACGGTAGCCTTTTCATTATGTAAGGTAGTTCGTTGTTGAGATTTTGTTAGTCCATTGGATGGTAGCCTTGTCATTATAAAAGGTAAATTGTTGTTGAGATTTTGTTACTCCAATGGATGGTAGCGTTGTCATTACAAAAAGTAGTTCGTTGTTGAGATTTTGTTACTCTAATGGGTGGTAGCCTTGTTATTATGGAAGGTAGTTCATTGTTTTGATTTTGTTACTCTAATGGATGGTAGCCTTGTCATTATGGAAGGTAGTTCGTTGTTGAGATTTTGTTACTCTAATGGATGGTAGCCTAGTCATTACGGAAGGTAGTTCGTTGTTGAGATTTTGTTACTTCATTGGATGGTAGCCTTGTCATTATGGAAGGTAAATCGTTGTTGACATTTTGTTACTCCAATGGATGGTCGCGATGTCCTTAAGGAAGGTAATTCATTGTTGAGATTTTGTTACTCCATTGGATGGTAGCCTTGTCTTTACGGAAGGTAGTTCGTTAGTGGGATTTTTTACTCTAATGGATGGTAGCCTTGTCATTACGGAAGCTAGTTCGTTGTTGAGATTTTGTTACTCCATTGGATGGTAGCCTTTTCATTATGGAAGGTAAATCGTTGTTGACATTTTGTTACTCCAATGGATGGTAGCGATGTCCTTAAGGAAGGTAGTTCGTTGTTGATATTTTGTTACTCCATTGGATGGTAGCCTTGTCATTACGGAAGGTAGTTCGTTAGTGGGATTTTGTTACTCTAATGGATGGTAGCCTTGTCATTACGAAAGGTAGTTCGTTGTTGAGATTTTGTTACTCTAATGGATGGTAGCGTTGTCATTATGGAACGTAGTTCATTGTTGGGATTTTGTTACTCAAATGGATGGTAGCCTTGTCATTACGGAATCTAGTTTGTTGTTGAGATTTTGATACTCTAATGGATGGTAGCCTTGTTATTATGGAAGGTAGTTCGTTGTTGGGATTTTGTTACTCAAATGGATGGTAACCTTGTCATTATGGAAGGTAGTTAGTTGTTGATATTTTCGTACTCCAATGGATGGTAGCCTTGTCAATAAGGATGGTAGTTCACTGTTTCGAATTTGTTACTCCATTAGATGGTAGACTTTTCATTATGGAAGGTAGTTCGTTGTTGTGATTTTATTACTCCAATGGATGGTAGCCTTGTCATTATGGAATATAGTTTGTTGTTGAGATTTGGTTACTCTAATGGATGGTAGCCTTGTCATTACGGAAGGTAGTTCATTGTTGAGTTTTTGTTACTCTAATAGATGGTAGCCTTGTCATTATGGAAGGTAGTTAGTTGTTGGGATTTTGTTAGACTAATGGATGGTAGCCTTGTCATTATGGAAGCTAATTCGTTGTTGGGATTTTGTTATTTTAATGGATGGTAGCCTTGTCATTATATAGGGTTGTTCGTTGTTGAGATTTTGTTACTCCAAGGGATGGTAACCTTGTCATTATGGAAGGTAGTTCATTGTTGAGATTTTGTTAGTTCAATGGATGGTAGCCTTGTCAATTTGGAAGGTAGTTCGTTGTTGAGATTTTGTTACTCCAATGGATGGTAGCCTTGTCATTATGGAAGGTTGTTCGTTGTTGATATTTTGTTACTTTAATGGATGGTAGCCTTGTAATTATGGAAGGTAGATAATTGTTGAGATTTTGTTACTCCATTGTATGGTAGCCTTGTCATTACGGAAGGTAAATTGTTGTTGAAATTTTGTTACTTCAATGGATGGTAGCTATCTCCTTATGGAAGGTAGTTCATTGTTGATATTTTGTTACTCTAATGGATGGTAGCCTTGTCATTACAGAAGGTAGTTTGTTGTTGATATTTTGTTACTCGATTGGATGGTAGCCTTGTCATTATGGAAGGTAAATCATTGTTGACATTTTGTTACTCCAGTGGATGGTAGCGATGTCCTTAAGGAAGGTAGTTCGTTGTTGAGATTTTTTAATCCATTGGATGGTAGCCTTGTCATTACGGAAGATAGTTCGTTAGTGGGGATTTGTTACTCTAATGGACGGTAGCCTTGTCATTATGGAAGGTAGTTCGTTGTTGGGATTTTTTTACTCAAATGGGTGGTAGCCTTGTCATTATGGAAGGTAGTTTGTTGTTGATATTTTGTTCCTGAAATGGATGGTAGCCTTGTCATTATGGAAGGTAGTTCGTTGTTGATATTTTTTTACTCCATTGGATGGTAGCCTTGTCATTATGGAAGGTTAATTGTTGTTGAGATTTTGTTACTCCAATGGATGGTAGCTCTGTCATTAAAGAAGGTAGTTCGTTGTTGAGATTTTGTTACTCTAATGGGTGGTAGCCTTGTTATTATGGAAGGTAGTTCATTGTTGGGATTTTGTTACTCTAATGAATGGTAGCCTTGTCATTATGGAAGGTAGTTCATTGTTGAGATTTTGTTACTCTAATGGATGGTATCCTTGTAATTACGGAAGGTAGTTCGTTGTTGAGATTTTGTTACTCCATTGGATGGTAGCCTTGTCATTATGGAAGGTAAATCGTTGTTGACATTTTGTTACTCCAATGGATGGTAGCGATGTCCTTATGGAAGGTAGTTCGTTGTTGAGTTTTGTTACTCCATTGGATGGTAGCCTTGTCATTACAGAAGGTAGTTTGTTTGTGGGATTTTGTTACTCTAACGGATGGTAGCCTTGTAATTACGAAAGCTAGTTCGTTGTTAAGATTTTTTTACTTCATTGGATGGTAGCCTTGTCATTATGGAAGGTAAATCGTTGTTGACATTTTGTTACACCAATGAATGGTAGCGATGTCCTTAAGGAAGGTAATTCGTTGTTTATATTTTGTTACTCTATTGGATGGTAGCCTTGTCATTACAGAAGGTAGTTCGTCAATGGGATTTTGTTACTCTAATGGATGTTAGCCTTGTCATTACGGAAGCTAGCTCGTTGTTGAGATTTTGTTACTCTAATGGATGGTAGCCTTGTCATTATGGAACGTAGTTCGTTGTTGGGATTTTGTTACTCAAATGGATGGTAGCTTTGTCATTATGAAAGGTAGTTCGTTGTTGATATTTTCATACTCCAATGGATGGTAGCCTTGTCATTAATGAAGGTAGTTCGCTGTTGAGAATTTATTACTGCATTGGATGGTAGACTTGTCATTATGGAAGGTAGTTCATTGTTGAGATTTTGTTATTCCATTGGATGGTAGCCTTGTTATTATGGAAGGTAAGTCGTTGTTGACATTTTGTTACTCCAATGGATGGTAGAGATGTCCTTAAGGAAGTTAGTTCGTTGTTGATATTTTTATACTCTAATTGATGGTAGCCTTGTCATTATGGAAGGTAGTTCGTTGTTGGGATTTTGTTACTCTAATGGATGGTAGCCTTGTCATTATGGAAGGTAGTTTGTTGTTGGGATTTTGTTACTCTTATGGATGGTAGCCTTGTCATTATGGAAGTTAATTCATTGTTGGGATTTTTTTTATTTTAATGGATGGTAGCCTTGTCATTATGGAAGGTTGTTCGTTGTTGAGATTTTGTTACTCCAATGGATGGTAGCCTTGTCATTACGGAAGCTAGTTCGTTGTTGAGATTTTGTTACCGCAATGGATGGTAGCCTTGTCATTATGGAAGGTAGTTCGTTGTTGAGATTTTGTTACTCCATTGGATGGTAGCCTTGTCATTATGGAAGGTAAATTGTTGATGAGATTTTGTTACTCCAATGGATGGTAGACTTGTCATTATGGAAGGTAGTTCATTGTTGTGATTTTGTTACTCCAATGGATGGTAGCCTTGTAATTACGAAAGCGAGTTCGTTGTTAAGATTTTGTTACTCCATTGGATGGTAGCCTTGTCATTATGGAAGGTAATTCTTTTTTGGGATTTTGTTTCTCTTATGGATGGTAGCCTTGTCATTATGGAAGCTAATTCGTTGTTGGGATTTTGTTATTTTAATGGATGGTAGCCTTGTCATTATAGAAGGGTGTTCATTGTTGAGATTTTATTACTCCAATGGATGGTAACCTTGTCATTATGGAAGGTAGTTCATTGTTGAGATTTTGTTAGTTCAATGGATGGTAGCCTTGTCAATATGGAAGGTAGTTTGTTGTTGAGATTTTGTTACTCCAATGGATGGTAGCCTTGTCATTATGGAAGGTAGTTCATTGTTGATATTTTTTACTTTAATTGATGGTAGCCTTGTCATTGCGGAATTCGTTGTTGATATTTTGTTACTCCATTGGATGGTAGCCTTGTCATTATGGAAGGTAAATCATTGTTGACATTTGGTTACTCCAGTGGATGGTAGCGATGTCCTTAAGGAAGGTAGTTCATTGATGAGATTTTGTTACTCCATTGGATGGTAGCCTTCTCATTACGGAAGGTAGTTCGTTAGTGGGATTTTTTTACTCTAATGGATGGTAGCCTTGTCATTACAGAAGCTAGTTCGTTTTTGAGATTTTATTACTCCATTGGATGGTAGCCTTTTCATTATGGAAGGTAAATCGTTGTTGACATTTTGTTACTCCAATGGATGGTAGCGATGTTCGTAAGGAAGGTAGTTCGTTGTTGAGATTTTGTTACTCTATTGGATGGTAGCCTTGTCATTACGGAAGGAAGTTCGTTTGTGGGATTGTTACTCTAATGGATTGTATACTTGTCATTACGAATGGTAGTTTGTTGTTGAGATTTTGTTACTCTAATGGATGGTAGCCTTGTCATTCTGGAACGTAGTTCATTGTTGGGATTTTGTTACTCAAATGGATGGTAGCCTTGTCATTACGAAATCTAGTTTGTTGTTGAGATTTTGTTACTGTAATGGATTATAGCCTTGTCATTATGGAAGGTAGTTCGTTGTTGGGATTTTGTTACTCAAATGGATTGTAGCCTTGTCATTATGGAAGGTAGTTCGTTGTTGATATTTTCATACTCCAATGGATGGTAGCTTTGTCATTAAGGAAGGTAGTTCACTGTTTAGAATTTGTTACTCCATTGGATGGTAGACTTTTCATTATGGAAGGTAGTTTGTTGTTGTGATCTTATTACTCCAATGGATGGTAGCCTTGTCATTATGGAATTTAGTTTGTTGTTGAGATTTGGTTACTCTAATAGATGGTAGCCTTGTCATTACGGAAGGTAGTTCATTGTTGAGTTGTTGTTACTCTAATAGATGGTAGCCTTGTCATTATGGAAGTTAGTTCGTTAATGGGATTTTGTTACACTTATGGATGGTAGCCTTGTTATTATGGAAGCTAATTCGTTGTTGGGATTTTGTTATTTTAATGTATGGTAGCCTTGTCATTATGGAGGTTTGTTCGTTGTTGAGATTTTGTTACTCCAATGGATGGTAACCTTGTCATTATGGAAGGTAGTTCATTGTTGAGATTTTGTTAGTTCAATTGATGGTAGCCTTGTCAATTTGGAAGGTAGTTCGTTGTTGAGATTTTATTACTCCAATGGATGGTAGCCTTGTCATTATGGAAGGTTGTTCGTTGTTGATATTTTGTTACTTTAATGGATGGTAGCCTTGTAATTATGGAAGGTAGTTAATTGTTGAGATTTTGTTACTCCATTTTATGGTAGCCTTGTCATTATGGAAGGTAAATTGTTGTTCAGATTTTTTTACTTCAATGGATGGTAGCTATGTCCTTTAGAAAGGTAGTTCATTATTGATATTTTGTTACTCTAATGGATGGTAGCCTTGTCATTACAGAAGGTAGTTTTTTGTTGATAGTTTGTTACTCGATTGGATGGTAGCCTTGTCATTATGGAAGGTTAATCATTGTTGACATTTTGTTACTCCAGTGGATGGTAGCGATGTCCTTAAGGAAGGTAGTTCGTTGTTGAGATTTTTTTACTCCATTGGATAGTAGCCTTGTCATTACGGAAGGTAGTTCGTTAGTGGGATTTTGTTACTCTAATGGATGGTAGCCTTGTCATTACGGAAACTAGTTCGTTGTTGAGATTTTGTTACTCCATTGGATGGTAGCCTTGTCATTATGGAAGGTAAGTCGTTGTTGACATTTTGTTACTCCAATTGATGGTAGCGATGTCCTTAAGGAAGGTAGTTTGTTGTTGAGATTTTGTTACTCTAATGGACGGTAGCCTTGTCATTTTGGAAGGTAGTTCGTTGTTGGAATTTTTTTACTCAAATGGATGGTAGCCTTGTCATTATGGAAGGTAGTTTGTTGTTGAGATTTTGTTACTGCAATGGATGGTAGCCTTGTCATTATGGAAGGTAGTTCGTTGTTGAGATTTTGTTACTCTATTGGATGGTAGCCTTGTCATTATGGAAGGTAAATTGTTGTTGAGATTTTGTTAGTCCAATGTATGGTAGCTATGTCCTTATGGAAGGTAGTTCATTGTTGATATTTTGTTACTCTAATGGATGGTAGACTTGTCATTGCGGAATTCGTTGTTGATATTTTGTTACTCAATTGGATGGTAGCCTTGTCATTATGGAAGGTAAATCATTGATGACATTTTGGTACTCCAGTGGATGGTAGCGATGTCCTTAAGGAAGGTAGTTCATTGTTGAGATTTTGTTACTCCATTGGATGGTAGCCTTGTCATTACGGAAGGTAGTTCGTTAGTGGGATGTTGTTACTCTAATGGATGGTAGCCTTGTCATTACGGAAGCTAGTTCATTGTTGAGATTTTATTACTCCATTGGATGGTAGCCTTGTCATTATGGAAGGTAAATCATTGTGTACATTTTGTTACTACAATGGATGGTAGCGATGTCCTTAAGGAAGGTAGTTCGTTGTTGAGATTTTTTTACTCTAATGGACGGTAGCCTTGTCATTATGGAAGGTAGTTCGTTGTTGAGATTTTGTTAGTCCATTGGATGGTAGCCTTGTCATTATAAAAGGTAAATTGTTGTTGAGAATTTGTTACTCCAACGGATGGTAGCGTTGTCATTACAGAAAGTAGTTCGTTGTTGAGATTTTGTTACTCTAATGGGTGGTAGCCTTGTTATTATGGAAGGTAGTTCATTGTTTTGATTTTGTTACTCTAATGGATGGTAGCCTTGTCATTATGGAAGGTAGTTCGTTGTTGAGATTTTGTTACTCTAATGGATGGTAGCCTAGTCATTACGGAAGGTAGTTCGTTGTTGAGATTTTGTTACTCCATTGGATGGTAGCCTTGTCATTATGGAAGGTAAATCGTTGTTGACATTTTGTTACTCCAATAGATGGTCACGATGTCCTTAAGGAAGGTAATTCATTGTTGAGATTTTGTTACTCCATTGGATGATAGCCTTGTCTTTACGGAAGGTAGTTCGTTAGTGGGATTTTTAACTCTAATGGATTGGTAGCCTTGTCATTACGGAAGCTAGTTCGTTGTTGAGATTTTGTTACTCCATTGGATGGTAGCCTTTTCATTATGAAAGGTAAATCGTTGTTGACATTTTGTTACTCAAATGGATGGTAGCGATGTCCTTAAGGAAAGTAGTTCGTTGTTGATATTTTGTTACTCCATTGGATGGTAGCCTTGTCATTACGGAAGGTAGTTCGTTAGTGGGATTTTGTTACTCTAATGGATGTTAGCCTTGTCATTACGGAAGCTAGCTCGTTGTTGAGATTTTGTTACTCCATTGGATGGTAGCCTTGTCATTATGGAAGGTAAGTCGTTGTTGACATTTTGTTACTCCAATTGATGGTAGCGATGTCCTTAAGGAAGGTAGTTCGTTGTTGAGATTTTGTTACTCTAATGGACGGTAGCCTTGTCATTTTGGAAGGTAGTTCGTTGTTGGAATTTTTTTACTCAAATGGATGGTAGCCTTGTCATTATGGAAGGTAGTTTGTTGTTGAGATTTTGTTACTGCAATGGATGGTAGCCTTGTCATTATGGAAGGTAGTTCGTTGTTGAGATTTTGTTACTCCATTGGATGGTAGCCTTGTCATTATGGAAGGTAAATTGTTGTTGAGATTTTGTTAGTCCAATGTATGGTAGCTATGTCCTTATGGAAGGTAGTTCATTGTTGATATTTTGTTACTCTAATGGATGGTAGACTTGTCATTGCGGAATTCGTTGTTGATATTTTGTTACTCCATTGGATGGTAGCCTTGTCATTATGGAAGGTAAATCATTGATGACATTTTGTTACTCCAGTGGATGGTAGCGATGTCCTTAAGGAAGGTAGTTCATTGTTGAGATTTTGTTACTCCATTGGATGGTAGCCTTGTCATTACGGAAGGTAGTTCGTTAGTGGGATGTTGTTACTCTAATGGATGGTAGCCTTGTCATTACGGAAGCTAGTTCATTGTTGAGATTTTATTACTCCATTGGATGGTAGCCTTGTCATTATGGAAGGTAAATCATTGTGTACATTTTGTTACTCCAATGGATGGTAGCGATGTCCTTAAGTAAGGTAGTTCGTTGTTGAGATTTTTTTACTCTAATGGACGGTAGCCTTTTCATTATGTAAGGTAGTTCGTTGTTGAGATTTTGTTAGTCCATTGGATGGTAGCCTTGTCATTATAAAAGGTAAATTGTTGTTGAGATTTTGTTACTCCAATGGATGGTAGCGTTGTCATTACAAAAAGTAGTTCGTTGTTGAGATTTTGTTACTCTAATGGGTGGTAGCCTTGTTATTATGGAAGGTAGTTCATTGTTTTGATTTTGTTACTCTAATGGATGGTAGCCTTGTCATTATGGAAGGTAGTTCGTTGTTGAGATTTTGTTACTCTAATGGATGGTAGCCTAGTCATTACGGAAGGTAGTTCGTTGTTGAGATTTTGTTACTTCATTGGATGGTAGCCTTGTCATTATGGAAGGTAAATCGTTGTTGACATTTTGTTACTCCAATGGATGGTCGCGATGTCCTTAAGGAAGGTAATTCATTGTTGAGATTTTGTTACTCCATTGGATGGTAGCCTTGTCTTTACGGAAGGTAGTTCGTTAGTGGGATTTTTTACTCTAATGGATGGTAGCCTTGTCATTACGGAAGCTAGTTCGTTGTTGAGATTTTGTTACTCCATTGGATGGTAGCCTTTTCATTATGGAAGGTAAATCGTTGTTGACATTTTGTTACTCCAATGGATGGTAGCGATGTCCTTAAGGAAGGTAGTTCGTTGTTGATATTTTGTTACTCCATTGGATGGTAGCCTTGTCATTACGGAAGGTAGTTCGTTAGTGGGATTTTGTTACTCTAATGGATGGTAGCCTTGTCATTACGAAAGGTAGTTCGTTGTTGAGATTTTGTTACTCTAATGGATGGTAGCGTTGTCATTATGGAACGTAGTTCATTGTTGGGATTTTGTTACTCAAATGGATGGTAGCCTTGTCATTACGGAATCTAGTTTGTTGTTGAGATTTTGATACTCTAATGGATGGTAGCCTTGTTATTATGGAAGGTAGTTCGTTGTTGGGATTTTGTTACTCAAATGGATGGTAACCTTGTCATTATGGAAGGTAGTTAGTTGTTGATATTTTCGTACTCCAATGGATGGTAGCCTTGTCAATAAGGATGGTAGTTCACTGTTTCGAATTTGTTACTCCATTAGATGGTAGACTTTTCATTATGGAAGGTAGTTCGTTGTTGTGATTTTATTACTCCAATGGATGGTAGCCTTGTCATTATGGAATATAGTTTGTTGTTGAGATTTGGTTACTCTAATGGATGGTAGCCTTGTCATTACGGAAGGTAGTTCATTGTTGAGTTTTTGTTACTCTAATAGATGGTAGCCTTGTCATTATGGAAGGTAGTTAGTTGTTGGGATTTTGTTAGACTAATGGATGGTAGCCTTGTCATTATGGAAGCTAATTCGTTGTTGGGATTTTGTTATTTTAATGGATGGTAGCCTTGTCATTATATAGGGTTGTTCGTTGTTGAGATTTTGTTACTCCAAGGGATGGTAACCTTGTCATTATGGAAGGTAGTTCATTGTTGAGATTTTGTTAGTTCAATGGATGGTAGCCTTGTCAATTTGGAAGGTAGTTCGTTGTTGAGATTTTGTTACTCCAATGGATGGTAGCCTTGTCATTATGGAAGGTTGTTCGTTGTTGATATTTTGTTACTTTAATGGATGGTAGCCTTGTAATTATGGAAGGTAGATAATTGTTGAGATTTTGTTACTCCATTGTATGGTAGCCTTGTCATTACGGAAGGTAAATTGTTGTTGAAATTTTGTTACTTCAATGGATGGTAGCTATCTCCTTATGGAAGGTAGTTCATTGTTGATATTTTGTTACTCTAATGGATGGTAGCCTTGTCATTACAGAAGGTAGTTTGTTGTTGATATTTTGTTACTCGATTGGATGGTAGCCTTGTCATTATGGAAGGTAAATCATTGTTGACATTTTGTTACTCCAGTGGATGGTAGCGATGTCCTTAAGGAAGGTAGTTCGTTGTTGAGATTTTTTAATCCATTGGATGGTAGCCTTGTCATTACGGAAGATAGTTCGTTAGTGGGGATTTGTTACTCTAATGGACGGTAGCCTTGTCATTATGGAAGGTAGTTCGTTGTTGGGATTTTTTTACTCAAATGGGTGGTAGCCTTGTCATTATGGAAGGTAGTTTGTTGTTGATATTTTGTTCCTGAAATGGATGGTAGCCTTGTCATTATGGAAGGTAGTTCGTTGTTGATATTTTTTTACTCCATTGGATGGTAGCCTTGTCATTATGGAAGGTTAATTGTTGTTGAGATTTTGTTACTCCAATGGATGGTAGCTCTGTCATTAAAGAAGGTAGTTCGTTGTTGAGATTTTGTTACTCTAATGGGTGGTAGCCTTGTTATTATGGAAGGTAGTTCATTGTTGGGATTTTGTTACTCTAATGAATGGTAGCCTTGTCATTATGGAAGGTAGTTCATTGTTGAGATTTTGTTACTCTAATGGATGGTATCCTTGTAATTACGGAAGGTAGTTCGTTAGTGGGATTTTGTTACTCTAATGGATGGTAGCCTTGTCATTACGAAAGGTAGTTCGTTGTTGAGATTTTGTTACTCTAATGGATGGTAGCGTTGTCATTATGGAACGTAGTTCATTGTTGGGATTTTGTTACTCTAATGAATGGTAGCCTTGTCATTATGGAAGGTAGTTCATTGTTGAGATTTTGTTACTCTAATGGATGGTATCCTTGTAATTACGGAAGGTAGTTCGTTGTTGAGATTTTGTTACTCCATTGGATGGTAGCCTTGTCATTATGGTAGGTAAATCGGTGTTGACATTTTGTTACTCCAATGGATGGTAACGATGTCCTTAAGGAAGGTAGTTCGTTGTTGAGACTTTGTTACATCATTGAATGGTAGCCTTGTCATTACAGAAGGTAGTTCGTTAGTGGGATTATGTTACTCTAATGGATGGTAGCCTTGTCATTACGGAAGCTAGTTCGTTGTTGAGATTTTGTTACTCCATTGGATGGTAGCCTTGTCATTATGGAAGGTAAATTGTTGCTGACATTTTGTTACTCCAATGGATGGTAGCGATGTCCTTAAGCAAGGTAGTTCATTGTTGAGATTTTGTTACTCCATTAGATGGTAGCCTTGTCATTACTGAAGGTAGTTCGTTAGTGGGATTTTGTTACTCTAATGAATGGTAGCCTTGTCATTACGGAAGCTAGTTCGTTGTTGAGATTTTGTTACTCTAATCGATGGTAGCCGTGTCATTATGGAAGGTAGTTCGCTGTTGGGATTTTGTTACTCAAATGGATGGTAGCCTTGTCATTACGGAATGTAGTTCGTTGTTGAGATTTTGTTACTCTAATGGATGGTAGCCTTATCATTATGGAACGTAGTTCGTTGTTTGGATTTTGTTACTCAAATGGATGGTAGCCTTGTCATTATGGAAGGTAATTCATTGTTGATATTTTCATACTCCAATGGATGGTAGCCTTGTCATTAAGGAAGGTAGTTCACTATTGAGAATTTGTTACTCCATTAGATGGTAGACTTATCATTATGGAAGGTAGTCGGTTGTTGTGATGTTGTCACTCCAATGGATGGTAGCCCTGTCATTATGGAATGTAGTTTGTTGTTGAGATTTGGTTACTCTAATGTATGGTAGCCTTATCATTACATAAGGTAGTTCATTGTTTAGTTTTTGTTACTCTAATAGATGGTAACCTTGTCATTATGAAAGGTAGTTCGTTGTTGGGATTTTGTTACTCTAATGGATTTTAGCCTTGTCATTATGGAAGGTAATTCATTGTTGGGATTTTGTTACTCTTATGGATGGTAGCCTTGTCATTATGGAAGCTAATTCATTGTTGGGATTTTGTTATTTTAATGGATGGTAGCCTTGTCATTATTGAAGGTTGTTTGTTATTGAGATTTTTTTACTCCAATGGATGGTAACCTTGTCATTATGGAAGGTAGATCATTGTTGAGATTTTGTTAGTTCAATGGATGGTAGCCTTGTCAATATGGAAGGTAGTTCGTTGTATAGATTTTGTTACTCCAATGGATGGTAGCCTTGTCATTATAGAAGGTAGTTCATTGTTGATATTTTGTTACTTTAATGGATGGTAGCCTTGTAATTATGGAAGGTAGTTCATTGTGGAGATTTTGTTACTACATTGTATGGTAGCCTTGTCATTATGGAAGGTAAGTTGTTGTTTAGATTTTGTTACTCCAATGGATGGTAGCTATGTCCTTTTGGAAGGTAGTTCGTTGTTGATATTTTGTTACTTCATTGGATGGTAGCCTTGTGTTTATGGAAGGTAAATCGTTGTTGACATTTTGTTACTCCAGTGGATGGTAGCGATGTCCTTAAGGAAGGTAGTTCGTTGTTGAGATTTTGTTACTCCTTTGGAAGGTATCCTTGTCATTATGGAAGGTAGTTTGTTAGTGGGATTTTGTCACTCTAATGGATGGTAGCCTTGTCATTACAGAAGTTAGTTCGTTGTTGAGATATTTTTACTCCATTGGATGGTAGCCTTGTCATTATGGAAGGTAAATCGTTGTTGACATTTTGTTACTCCAATGAATGGTACGATGTCCTTAAGGAAGGTAGTTCGTTGTTGAGATTTTGTTACTCTAATGGACGGTAGCCTTGTCATTATGGAAGGTAGTTTGTTGTTGGGATTTTGTTACCCAAATGGATGGTAGCCTTGTCATTATGGAAGGTTGTTTATTGTTGAGATTTTGTTACTGCAATGGATGGTAGCCTTGTCATTATGGAAGGTAGTTCGTTGTTGACATTTTGTTACTCCATTGGATGGTAGCCTTGTCATTATGGAAGGTAAATTGTTGTTCAGATTTTCTTACTCCAATGGATGGTAGCGTTGTCATTACAGAAGGTAGTTCATTATTGAGATTTTGTTACTCTAATGGGTGCTAGCCTTGTTATTATGGAAGGTAGTTCATTGTTGGGATTTTGTTACTCTAATGATTGGTAGCCTTGTCATTATGGAAGGTAGTTCGTTGTTGAGATTTTGTTACTCTAATGGATGGTAGCCTTGTCATTATGAAAGGTAGTTCGTTGTTGAGATTTTGTTACTCCATTGGATGGTAGCCTTGTCATTATGGTAGGTAAATCGTTGTTGACATTTTGTTACTCCAATGGATGGTAGCGATGTCCTTAAGTAAGGTAGTTTGTTGTTGGGATTTTGTTACTCCATTGAATGGTAGCCTTGTCACTACGGAAGGTAGTTCGTTAGTGGGATTTTGTTACTCTAATGGATGGTAGCCTTGTCATTACGGAAGCTAGTTCATTGTTGAGATTTTGTTACTCTAATGGATGGTAGCCTTGTCATTATGGAAGGTGTTTCATTGTTGGGATTTTGTTACTCAAATGGATGGTAGCCTTGTCATTACGGAATGTAGTTCGTTGTTGAGATTTTGTTACTCTAATGGATGGTAGCCTTGTCATTATGGAAGGTGGTTTTTGGTTGGATTTTGTTACTGAAATGGATGGTAGCCTTGTCATTATGGAAGGTAGTTCGTTGTTGATATTTTCATACTCCAATGGATGTTAGCCTTGTCATTAAGGAAGGTAGTTCGGTGTTGAGAATTTGTTAATCCATTGGATGGTAGACTTGTCATTATGGAAGTTAGTTCGTTGTTGTGATTTTGTTACTCCAATGGATGGTAGGCTTGTCATTATGGAATGTAGTTTCTTGTTGAGATTTGTTTACTCTAATGGATGGTAGCCATGTCATTACGGAAGGTAGTTCATTGTTGAGTTTTTGTTACTCTAATAGATGGTAGCCTTGTCATTATGGAAGGTAGCCCGTTGTTGGGATTTTTTTACTCTAATGAATTGTAGCCTTGTCATTATGGAAGGTAGTTCGTTGTTTTGATTTTGTTACTCTTATGGATGGTAGCCTTGTCATTATGGAAGCTAATTCGCAGTTGGGATTTTGTTATTTTAATGGATGGTAGCCTTGTCATTATGGAAGGTTGTTTGTTGTTGAGATTTTGTTACTCCAATGGATGGTAACCTTGTCATTATGGAAGGTAGTTCGTTGTTGAGATTTTGTTACTACATTGTATGGTAGCCTTGTCATTATGGAAGGTAGTTCGTTGTTGATATTTTGTTACTTTAATGGATGGTAGCCTTGTAATTATCGAAGGTAGTTCATTGTTGATATTTTGTTACTTTAATGGATGGTAGCCTTGTAATTATGGAAGGTAGTTCATTGTTGAGATTTTGTTACTCTATGGATGGTAGCCTTGTCATTACGGAAGGTAGTTCGTTGTTGATATTTTGTTACTCCATTAGATTGTAGCCTTGTCCTTATGGAAGGTATATCGTTGTTGACATTTTTTTACTCCAGTGGATGGTAGCGATGTCCTTAAGGAAGGTAGTTCGTTGTTGAGATTTTGTTAGTCCATTGGATGGTAGCCTTGTCAATACGGAAGGTAGTTCGTTAGTGGGATTTTGTTACTCTAATGGAGGGTAGCCTTGTCATTACGGAAGCTAGTTCGTTGTTGAGATTTTCCTACTCCATTGGATGGTAGCCTTTTCATTATGGAAGGTAAATCGTTGTTGACATTTTGTTACTCCAATGGATGGTAGAGATGTCCTTAAGAAAGGTAGTTTGTTGTTGAGATTTTTTTACTCTAATGGACGGTAGCCTTGTCATTATGGCAGGTAGTTCGTTGTTGGAATTTTGTTACTGAAATGGATGGTAGCCTTGTCATTATAGAAGGTAGTTTGTTGTTGAGATTTTGTTACTGCAATGGATGGTAGCCTTGTCATTATGGAAGGTAAATCGTTGTTGACATTTTGTTACTCCAATGGATGGTATCGATGTCCTTAAGGAAGGTAGTTCGTTGTTGACATTTTGTTACTCCATTGGATGGTAGCCTTGTCATTACGGAAGCTAGTCCATTGTTGAGATTTTGTTAGTTCAATGGATGGTAGCCTTGTCAATATGGAAGGTAGTTCGTTGTATAGATTTTGTTACTCCAATGGATGGTAGCCTTGTCATTATAGAAGGTAGTTCGTTGTTGATATTTTGTTACTTTAATGGATGGTAGCCTTGTAATTATGGAAGGTAGTTCATTGTTGAGATTTTGTTACTACATTGTATGGTAGCCTTGTCATTATGGAAGGTAAATTGTAGTTTAGATTTTGTTACTGCAATGGATGGTAGCCTTGTCATTATGGAAGGTAAATCGTTGTTGAGATTTTGTTACTCCAATGGATGGTAGCGATGTCCTTAAGGAAGGTAGTTCGTTGTTGAGATTTTGTTACTCTAATGGGTGGTAGCCTTGTTATTATGGAAGGTAGTTCATTGTTGGGATTTTGTTACTCTAATGGATGGTAGCCTTGTCATTATGGAAGGTAGTTCGTTGTTAAGATTTTGTTACTCTAATGGATGGTAGCCTTGTCATTACGGAAGGTAGTTAGTTGTTGAGATTTTGTTACTCCATTGGATGGTAGCCTTGTCATCATGGTAGGTAAATCGTTGTTGACATTTTGTTACTACAATGGATGGTAGTGATGTTCTTAAGGAAGATAGTTCATTGTTGAGATTTTGTTACATCATTGGATGGTAGCCTTGTCATTATAGAAGGTAGTTCGTTAGTGGGATTTTGTTACTCTAATGGATGGTAGCCTTGTCATTACGGAAGCTAGTTCATTGTTGAGATTTTGTTACTCCTTTGGATGGTAGCCTTGTCATTATGGAAGGTAAATTGTTGTGGAGATTTTGTTACTCCAGTGGATGGTAGCGTTGTCATTACGGAAGGTAGTTCATTGTTGAGATTTTGTTATTCTAATGGGTGGTAGCCTTGTTATTATGGAAGGTAGTTCATTGTTGGGATTTTGTTACTCCATTGGATGGTAGCCTTGTCATTATGGAAGGTAAATCGTTGTTCACATTTTGTTACTCCAATGGATGGTAGAGATGTCCTTAAGAAAGGTAGTTCGTTGTTGAGATTTTGTTACTCTAATGGACGGTAGCCTTGTCATTATGGAAGGTAGTTCGTTGTTGCGATTTTGTTACTGAAATGGATGGTAGCATTGTCATTACGGAAGCTAGTTCGTTGTTGAGATTTTCCTACTCCATTGGATGGTAGCCTTGTCATTATGGAAGGTAAATCGTTGTTGACATTTTGTTACTCCAATGGATGGTAGAGATGTCCTTAAGAAAGGTAGTTTGTTGTTGAGATTTTGTTACTCTAATGGACGGTAGCCTTGTCATTATGGCAGGTAGTTCGTTGTTGGGATTTTGTTACTGAAATGGATGGTAGCCTTGTCATCATAGAAGGTAGTTTGTTGTTGAGATTTTGTTACTGCAATGGACAGTAGCCTTGTCATTATGGAAGGTAAATCGTTGTTGACATTTTGTTACTCCAATGGATGGTATCGATGTCCTTAAGGAAGGTAGTTCGTTGTTGAGATTTTGTTACTCCGTTGGATGGTAGCCTTGTCATTACGGAATCTAGTTCGTTGTTGAGATTTTGTTACTCTAATGGATGGTAGCCTTGTCATTATGGAAGGTAGTTCGTTGTTGAGATTTTGTTAGTTCAATGGATGGTAGCCTTGTCAATATGGAAGGTAGTTCGTTGTATAGATTTTGATACTCCAATGGATGGTAGCCTTGTCATTATAGAAGGTAGTTCGTTGTTGATATTTTGTTACTTTAATGGATGGTAGCCTTGTAATTATGGAAGGTAGTTCATTGTTGAGATTTTGTTACTACATTGTATGGTAGACTTGTCATTATGGAAGGTAAATTGTTGTTTAGATTTTGTTACTGCAATGGATGGTAGCCTTGTCATTATGGAAGGTAAATTGTTGTTGAGATTTTGTTACTCCAATGGATGGTAGCGATGTCCTTAAGGAAGGTAGTTCGTTGTTGAGATTTTGTTACTCTAATGGGTGGTAGCCTTGTTATTATGGAAGGTAGTTCATTGTTGGGATTTTGTTACTCTATGGATGGTAGCCTTGTCATTACGGAAGGTAGTTCGTTGTTGATATTTTGTTACTCCATTAGATTGTAGCCTTGTCCTTATGGAAGGTATATCGTTATTGACATTTTTTTACTCCAGTGGATGGTAGCGATGTCCTTAAGGAAGGTAGTTCGTTGTTGAGATTTTGTTAGTCCATTGGATGGTAGCCTTGCCAATACGGAAGGTAGTTCGTTAGTGGGATTTTGTTACTCTAATGGAGGGTAGCCTTGTCATTACAGAAGCTAGTTCGTTGTTGAGATTTTCCTACTCCATTGGATGGTAGCCTTGTCATTATGGAAGGTAAATCGTTGTTGACATTTTGTTACTCCAATGGATGGTAGAGATGTCCTTAAGAAAGGTAGTTTGTTGTTGAGATTTTTTTACTCTAATGGACGGTAGCCTTGTCATTATGGCAGGTAGTTCGTTGTTGGAATTTTGTTACTGAAATGGATGGTAGCCTTGTCATTATAGAAGGTAGTTTGTTGTTGAGATTTTGTTACTGCAATGGATGGTAGCCTTGTCATTATGGAAGGTAAATCGTTGTTGACATTTTGTTACTCCAATGGATGGTATCGATGTCCTTAAGGAAGGTAGTTCGTTGTTGAGATTTTGTTACTCCATTGGATGGTAGCCTTGTCATTACGGAAGCTAGTCCATTGTTGAGATTTTGTTAGTTCAATGGATGGTAGCCTTGTCAATATGGAAGGTAGTTCGTTGTATAGATTTTGTTACTCCAATGGATGGTAGCCTTGTCATTATAGAAGGTAGTTCGTTGTTGATATTTTGTTACTTTAATGGATGGTAGCCTTGTAATTATGGAAGGTAGTTCATTGTTTAGATTTTGTTACTACATTGTATGGTAGCCTTGTCATTATGGAAGGTAAATTGTAGTTTAGATTTTGTTACTGCAATGGATGGTAGCCTTGTCATTATGGAAGGTAAATTGTTGTTGAGATTTTGTTACTCCAATGGATGGTAGCGATGTCCTTAAGGAAGGTAGTTCGTTGTTGAGATTTTGTTACTCTAATGGGTGGTAGCCTTGTTATTATGGAAGGTAGTTCATTGTTGGGATTTTGTTACTCTAATGGATGGTAGCCTTGTCATTATGGAAGGTAGTTCGTTGTTAAGATTTTGTTACTCTAATGGATGGTAGCCTTGTCATTACGGAAGGTAGTTAGTTGTTGAGATTTTGTTACTCCATTGGATGGTAGCCTTGTCATCATGGTAGGTAAATCGTTGTTGACATTTTGTTACTACAATGGATGGTAGTGATGTTCTTAAGGAAGATAGTTCATTGTTGAGATTTTGTTACATCATTGGATGGTAGCCTTGTCATTATAGAAGGTAGTTCGTTAGTGGGATTTTGTTACTCTAATGGATGGTAGCCTTGTCATTACGGAAGCTAGTTCATTGTTGAGATTTTGTTACTCCTTTGGATGGTAGCCTTGTCATTATGGAAGGTAAATTGTTGTGGAGATTTTGTTACTCCAGTGGATGGTAGCGTTGTCATTACGGAAGGTAGTTCATTGTTGAGATTTTGTTATTCTAATGGGTGGTAGCCTTGTTATTATGGAAGGTAGTTCATTGTTGGGATTTTGTTACTCCATTGGATGGTAGCCTTGTCATTATGGAAGGTAAATCGTTGTTCACATTTTGTTACTCCAATGGATGGTAGAGATGTCCTTAAGAAAGGTAGTTCGTTGTTGAGATTTTGTTACTCTAATGGACGGTAGCCTTGTCATTATGGAAGGTAGTTCGTTGTTGCGATTTTGTTACTGAAATGGATGGTAGCATTGTCATTACGGAAGCTAGTTCGTTGTTGAGATTTTCCTACTCCATTGGATGGTAGCCTTGTCATTATGGAAGGTAAATCGTTGTTGACATTTTGTTACTCCAATGGATGGTAGAGATGTCCTTAAGAAAGGTAGTTTGTTGTTGAGATTTTGTTACTCTAATGGACGGTAGCCTTGTCATTATGGCAGGTAGTTCGTTGTTGGGATTTTGTTACTGAAATGGATGGTAGCCTTGTCATTATAGAAGGTAGTTTGTTGTTGAGATTTTGTTACTGCAATGGACAGTAGCCTTGTCATTATGGAAGGTAAATCGTTGTTGACATTTTGTTACTCCAATGGATGGTATCGATGTCCTTAAGGAAGGTAGTTCGTTGTTGAGATTTTGTTACTCCGTTGGATGGTAGCCTTGTCATTACGGAATCTAGTTCGTTGTTGAGATTTTGTTACTCTAATGGATGGTAGCCTTGTCATTATGGAAGGTAGTTCGTTGTTGAGATTTTGTTAGTTCAATGGATGGTAGCCTTGTCAATATGGAAGGTAGTTCGTTGTATAGATTTTGATACTCCAATGGATGGTAGCCTTGTCATTATAGAAGGTAGTTCGTTGTTGATATTTTGTTACTTTAATGGATGGTAGCCTTGTAATTATGGAAGGTAGTTCATTGTTGAGATTTTGTTACTACATTGTATGGTAGACTTGTCATTATGGAAGGTAAATTGTTGTTTAGATTTTGTTACTGCAATGGATGGTAGCCTTGTCATTATGGAAGGTAAATTGTTGTTGAGATTTTGTTACTCCAATGGATGGTAGCGATGTCCTTAAGGAAGGTAGTTCGTTGTTGAGATTTTGTTACTCTAATGGGTGGTAGCCTTGTTATTATGGAAGGTAGTTCATTGTTGGGATTTTGTTACTCTGTGGATGGTAGCCTTGTCATTACGGAAGGTAGTTCGTTGTTGATATTTTGTTACTCCATTAGATTGTAGCCTTGTCCTTATGGAAGGTATATCGTTGTTGACATTTTTTACTCCAGTGGATGGTAGCGATGTCCTTAAGGAAGGTAGTTCGTTGTTGAGATTTTGTTAGTCCATTGGATGGTAGCCTTGTCAATACGGAAGGTAGTTCGTTAGTGGGATTTTGTTACTCTAATGGAGGGTAGCCTTGTCATTACGGAAGCTAGTTCGTTGTTGAGATTTTCCTACTCCATTGGATGGTAGCCTTGTCATTATGGAAGGTAAATCGTTGTTGACATTTTGTTACTCCAATGGATGGTAGAGATGTCCTTAAGAAAGGTAGTTTGTTGTTGAGATTTTTTTACTCTAATGGACGGTAGCCTTGTCATTATGGCAGGTAGTTCGTTGTTGGAATTTTGTTACTGAAATGGATGGTAGCCTTGTCATTATAGAAGGTAGTTTGTTGTTGAGATTTTGTTACTGCAATGGATGGTAGCCTTGTCATTATGGAAGGTAAATCGTTGTTGACATTTTGTTACTCCAATGGATGGTATCGATGTCCTTAAGGAAGGTAGTTCGTTGTTGAGATTTTGTTACTCCATTGGATGGTAGCCTTGTCATTACGAAAGCTAGTCCATTGTTGAGATTTTGTTAGTTCAATGGATGGTAGCCTTGTCAATATGGAAGGTAGTTCGTTGTATAGATTTTGTTACTCGTATGGATGGTAGCCTTGTCATTATAGAAGGTAGTTCGTTGTTGATATTTTGTTACTTTAATGGATGGTAGCCTTGTAATTATGGAAGGTAGTTCATTGTTGAGATTTTGTTACTACATTGTATGGTAGCCTTGTCATTATGGAAGGTAAATTGTAGTTTAGATTTTGTTACTGCAATGGATGGTAGCCTTGTCATTATGGAAGGTAAATTGTTGTTGAGATTTTGTTACTCCAATGGATGGTAGCGATGTCCTTAAGGAAGGTAGTTCGTTGTTGAGATTTTGTTACTCTAATGGGTGGTAGCCTTGTTATTATGGAAGGTAGTTCATTGTTGGGATTTTGTTACTCTAATGGATGGTAGCCTTGTCATTATGGAAGGTAGTTCGTTGTTAAGATTTTGTTACTCTAATAGATGGTAGCCTTGTCATTACGGAAGGTAGTTAGTTGTTGAGATTTTGTTACTCCATTGGATGGTAGCCTTGTCATCATGGTAGGTAAATCGTTGTTGACATTTTGTTATTACAATGGATGGTAGTGATGTTCTTAAGGAAGATAGTTCATTGTTGAGATTTTGTTACATCATTGGATGGTAGCCTTGTCATTATAGAAGGTAGTTCGTTAGTGGGATTTTGTTACTCTAATGGATGGTAGCCTTGTCATTACGGAAGCTAGTTCATTGTTGAGATTTTGTTACTCCTTTGGATGGTAGCCTTGTCATTATGGAAGGTAAATTGTTGTGGAGATTTTGTTACTCCAGTGGATGGTAGCGTTGTCATTACGGAAGGTAGTTCATTGTTGAGATTTTGTTATTCTAATGGGTGGTAGCCTTGTTATTATGGAAGGTAGTTCATTGTTGGGATTTTGTTACTCCATTGGATGGTAGCCTTGTCATTATGGAAGGTAAATCGTGGTTCACATTTTGTTACTCCAATGGATGGTAGAGATGTCCTTAAGAAAGGTAGTTCGTTGTTGAGATTTTGTTACTCTAATGGACGGTAGCCTTGTCATTATGGAAGGTAGTTCGTTGTTGCGATTTTGTTACTGAAATGGATGGTAGCATTGTCATTACGGAAGCTAGTTCGTTGTTGAGATTTTCCTACTCCATTGGATGGTAGCCTTGTCATTATGGAAGGTAAATCGTTGTTGACATTTTGTTACTCCAATGGATGGTAGAGATGTCCTTAAGAAAGGTAGTTTGTTGTTGAGATTTTGTTACTCTAATGGACGGTAGCCTTGTCATTATGGCAGGTAGTTCGTTGTTGGGATTTTGTTACTGAAATGGATGGTAGCCTTGTCATTATAGAAGGTAGTTTGTTGTTGAGATTTTGTTACTGCAATGGACAGTAGCCTTGTCATTATGGAAGGTAAATCGTTGTTGACATTTTGTTACTCCAATGGATGGTATCGATGTCCTTAAGGAAGGTAGTTCGTTGTTGAGATTTTGTTACTCCGTTGGATGGTAGCCTTGTCATTACGGAATCTAGTTCGTTGTTGAGATTTTGTTACTCTAATGGATGGTAGCCTTGTCATTATGGAAGGTAGTTCGTTGTTGAGATTTTGTTAGTTCAATGGATGGTAGCCTTGTCAATATGGAAGGTAGTTCGTTGTACAGATTTTGATACTCCAATGGATGGTAGCCTTGTCATTATAGAAGGTAGTTCGTTGTTGATATTTTGTTACTTTAATGGATGGTAGCCTTGTAATTATGGAAGGTAGTTCATTGTTGAGATTTTGTTACTACATTGTATGGTAGACTTGTCATTATGGAAGGTAAATTGTTGTTTAGATTTTGTTACTGCAATGGATGGTAGCCTTGTCATTATGGAAAGTAAATTGTTGTTGAGATTTTGTTACTCCAATGGATGGTAGCGATGTCCTTAAGGAATGTAGTTCGTTGTTGAGATTTTGTTACTCTAATGGGTGGTAGCCTTGTTATTATGGAAGGTAGTTCATTGTTGGGATTTTGTTACTCTAATGGATGGTAGCCTTGTCATTATGGAAGGTAGTTCGTTGTTAAGATTTTGTTACTCTAATGGATGGTAGCCTTGTCATTACGGAAGGTAGTTAGTTGTTGAGATTTTGTTACTCCATTGGATGGTAGCCTTGTCATCATGGTAGGTAAATCGTTGTTGACATTTTGTTACTCCAATGGATGGTAGTGATGTTCTTAAGGAAGGTAGTTCATTGTTGAGATTTTGTTACATCATTGGATGGTAGCCTTGTCATTATAGAAGGTAGTTCGTTAGTGGGATTTTGTTACTCTAATGGATGGTAGCCTTGTCATTACGGAAGCTAGTTCATTTTTGAGATTTTGTTACTCCTTTGATGGTAGCCTTGTCATTATGGAAGGTAAATTGTTGTGGAGATTTTGTTACTCCAGTGGATGGTAGCGTTGTCATTACGGAAGGTAGTTCATTGTTGAGATTTTGTTATTCTAATGGGTGGTAGCCTTGTTATTATGGAAGGTAGTTCATTGTTGGGATTTTGTTACTCCATTGGATGGTAGCCTTGTCATTATGGAAGGTAAATCGTTGTTCACATTTTGTTACTCCAATGGATGGTAGAGATGTCCTTAAGAAAGGTAGTTCGTTGTTGAGATTTTGTTACTCTAATGGACGGTAGCCTTGTCATTATGGAAGGTAGTTCGTTGTTGCGATTTTGTTACTCAAATGGATGGTAGCATTGTCATTACGGAAGCTAGTTCGTTGTTGAGATTTTCCTACTCCATTGGATGGTAGCCTTGTCATTATGGAAGGTAAATCGTTGTTGACATTTTGTTACTCCAATGGATGGTAGAGATGTCCTTAAGAAAGGTAGTTTGTTGTTGAGATTTTGTTACTCTAATGGACGGTAGCCTTGTCATTATGGCAGGTAGTTCGTTGTTGGGATTTTGTTACTGAAATGGATGGTAGCCTTGTCATTATAGAAGGTAGTTTGTTGTTGAGATTTTGTTACTGCAATGGACAGTAGCCTTGTCATTATGGAAGGTAAATCGTTGTTGACATTTTGTTACTCCAATGGATGGTATCGATGTCCTTAAGGAAGGTAGTTCGTTGTTGAGATTTTGTTACTCCGTTGGATGGTAGCCTTGTCATTACGGAATCTAGTTCGTTGTTGAGATTTTGTTACTCTAATGGATGGTAGCCTTGTCATTATGGAAGGTAGTTCGTTGTTGAGATTTTGTTAGTTCAATGGATGGTAGCCTTGTCAATATGGAAGGTAGTTCGTTGTATAGATTTTGATACTCCAATGGATGGTAGCCTTGTCATTATAGAAGGTAGTTCGTTGTTGATATTTTGTTACTTTAATGGATGGTAGCCTTGTAATTATGGAAGGTAGTTCATTGTTGAGATTTTGTTACTACATTGTATGGTAGACTTGTCATTATGGAAGGTAAATTGTTGTTTAGATTTTGTTACTGCAATGGATGGTAGCCTTGTCATTATGGAAGGTAAATTGTTGTTGAGATTTTGTTACTCCAATGGATGGTAGCGATGTCCTTAAGGAAGGTAGTTCGTTGTTGAGATTTTGTTACTCTAATGGGTGGTAGCCTTGTTATTATGGAAGGTAGTTCATTGTTGGGATTTTGTTACTCTATGGATGGTAGCCTTGTCATTACGGAAGGTAGTTCGTTGTTGATATTTTGTTACTCCATTAGATTGTAGCCTTGTCCTTATGGAAGGTATATCGTTGTTGACATTTTTTTACTCCAGTGGATGGTAGCGATGTCCTTAAGGAAGGTAGTTCGTTGTTGAGATTTTGTTAGTCCATTGGATGGTAGCCTTGTCAATACGGAAGGTAGTTCGTTAGTGGGATTTTGTTACTCTAATGGAGGGTAGCCTTGTCATTACGGAAGCTAGTTCGTTGTTGAGATTTTCCTACTCCATTGGATGGTAGCCTTGTCATTATGGAAGGTAAATCGTTGTTGACATTTTGTTACTCCAATGGATGGTAGAGATGTCCTTAAGAAAGGTAGTTTGTTGTTGAGATTTTTTTACTCTAATGGACGGTAGCCTTGTCATTATGGCAGGTAGTTCGTTGTTGGAATTTTGTTACTGAAATGGATGGTAGCCTTGTCATTATAGAAGGTAGTTTGTTGTTGAGATTTTGTTACTGCAATGGATGGTAGCCTTGTCATTATGGAAGGTAAATCGTTGTTGACATTTTGTTACTCCAATGGATGGTATCGATGTCCCTAAGGAAGGTAGTTCGTTGTTGAGATTTTGTTACTCCATTGGATGGTAGCCTTGTCATTACGAAAGCTAGTCCATTGTTGAGATTTTGTTAGTTCAATGGATGGTAGCCTTGTCAATATGGAAGGTAGTTCGTTGTATAGATTTTGTTACTCCAATGGATGGTAGCCTTGTCATTATAGAAGGTAGTTCGTTGTTGATATTTTGTTACTTTAATGGATGGTAGCCTTGTAATTATGGAAGGTAGTTCATTGTTGAGATTTTGTTACTACATTGTATGGTAGCCTTGTCATTATGGAAGGTAAATTGTAGTTTAGATTTTGTTACTGCAATGGATGGTAGCCTTGTCATTATGGAAGGTAAATTGTTGTTGAGATTTTGTTACTCCAATGGATGGTAGCGATGTCCTTAAGGAAGGTAGTTCGTTGTTGAGATTTTGTTACTCTAATGGGTGGTAGCCTTGTTATTATGGAATGTAGTTCATTGTTGGGATTTTGTTACTCTAATGGATGGTAGCCTTGTCATTATGGAAGGTAGTTCGTTGTTAAGATTTTGTTACTCTAATAGATGGTAGCCTTGTCATTACGGAAGGTAGTTAGTTGTTGAGATTTTGTTACTCCATTGGATGGTAGCCTTGTCATCATGGTAGGTAAATCGTTGTTGACATTTTGTTATTACAATGGATGGTAGTGATGTTCTTAAGGAAGATAGTTCATTGTTGAGATTTTGTTACATCATTGGATGGTAGCCTTGTCATTATAGAAGGTAGTTCGTTAGTGGGATTTTGTTACTCTAATGGATGGTAGCCTTGTCATTACGGAAGCTAGTTCATTGTTGAGATTTTGTTACTCCTTTGGATGCTAGCCTTGTCATTATGGAAGGTAAATTGTTGTGGAGATTTTGTTACTCCAGTGGATGGTAGCGTTGTCATTACGGAAGGTAGTTCATTGTTGAGATTTTGTTATTCTAATGGGTGGTAGCCTTGTTATTATGGAAGGTAGTTCATTGTTGGGATTTTGTTACTCCATTGGATGGTAGCCTTGTCATTATGGAAGGTAAATCGTTGTTCACATTTTGTTACTCCAATGGATGGTAGAGATGTCCTTAAGAAAGGTAGTTCGTTGTTGAGATTTTGTTACTCTAATGGACGGTAGCCTTGTCATTATGGAAGGTAGTTCGTTGTTGCGATTTTGTTACTGAAATGGATGGTAGCATTGTCATTACGGAAGCTAGTTCGTTGTTGAGATTTTCCTACTCCATTGGATGGTAGCCTTGTCATTATGGAAGGTAAATCGTTGTTGACATTTTGTTACTCCAATGGATGGTAGAGATGTCCTTAAGAAAGGTAGTTTGTTGTTGAGATTTTGTTACTCTAATGGACGGTAGCCTTGTCATTATGGCAGGTAGTTCGTTGTTGGGATTTTGTTACTGAAATGGATGGTAGCCTTGTCATTATAGAAGGTAGTTTGTTGTTGAGATTTTGTTACTGCAATGGACAGTAGCCTTGTCATTATGGAAGGTAAATCGTTGTTGACATTTTGTTACTCCAATGGATGGTATCGATGTCCTTAAGGAAGGTAGTTCGTTGTTGAGATTTTGTTACTCCGTTGGATGGTAGCCTTGTCATTACGGAATCTAGTTCATTGTTGAGATTTTGTTACTCTAATGGATGGTAGCCTTGTCATTATGGAAGGTAGTTCGTTGTTGAGATTTTGTTAGTTCAATGGATGGTAGCCTTGTCAATATGGAAGGTAGTTCGTTGTACAGATTTTGATACTCCAATGGATGGTAGCCTTGTCATTATAGAAGGTAGTTCGTTGTTGATATTTTGTTACTTTAATGGATGGTAGCCTTGTAATTATGGAAGGTAGTTCATTGTTGAGATTTTGTTACTACATTGTATGGTAGACTTGTCATTATGGAAGGTAAATTGTTGTTTAGATTTTGTTACTGCAATGGATGGTAGCCTTGTCATTATGGAAGGTAAATTGTTGTTGAGATTTTGTTACTCCAATGGATGGTAGCGATGTCCTTAAGGAAGGTAGTTCGTTGTTGAGATTTTGTTACTCTAATGGGTGGTAGCCTTGTTATTATGGAAGGTAGTTCATTGTTGGGATTTTGTTACTCTAATGGATGGTAGCCTTGTCATTATGGAAGGTAGTTCGTTGTTAAGATTTTGTTACTCTAATGGATGGTAGCCTTGTCATTACGGAAGGTAGTTAGTTGTTGAGATTTTGTTACTCCATTGGATGGTAGCCTTGTCATCATGGTAGGTAAATCGTTGTTGACATTTTGTTACTCCAATGGATGGTAGTGATGTTCTTAAGGAAGGTAGTTCATTGTTGAGATTTTGTTACATCATTGGATGGTAGCCTTGTCATTATAGAAGGTAGTTCGTTAGTGGGATTTTGTTACTCTAATGGATGGTAGCCTTGTCATTACGGAAGCTAGTTCATTTTTGAGATTTTGTTACTCCTTTGGATGGTAGCCTTGTCATTATGGAAGGTAAATTGTTGTGGAGATTTTGTTACTCCAGTGGATGGTAGCGTTGTCATTACGGAAGGTAGTTCATTGTTGAGATTTTGTTATTCTAATGGGTGGTAGCCTTGTTATTATGGAAGGTAGTTCATTGTTGGGATTTTGTTACTCCATTGGATGGTAGCCTTGTCATTATGGAAGGTAAATCGTTGTTCACATTTTGTTACTCCAATGGATGGTAGAGATGTCCTTAAGAAAGGTAGTTCGTTGTTGAGATTTTGTTACTCTAATGGACGGTAGCCTTGTCATTATGGAAGGTAGTTCGTTGTTGCGATTTTGTTACTCAAATGGATGGTAGCATTGTCATTACGGAAGCTAGTTCGTTGTTGAGATTTTCCTACTCCATTGGATGGTAGCCTTGTCATTATGGAAGGTAAATCGTTGTTGACATTTTGTTACTCCAATGGATGGTAGAGATGTCCTTAAGAAAGGTAGTTTGTTGTTGAGATTTTGTTACTCTAATGGACGGTAGCCTTGTCATTATGGCAGGTAGTTCGTTGTTGGGATTTTGTTACTGAAATGGATGGTAGCCTTGTCATTATAGAAGGTAGTTTGTTGTTGAGATTTTGTTACTGCAATGGACAGTAGCCTTGTCATTATGGAAGGTAAATCGTTGTTGACATTTTGTTACTCCAATGGATGGTATCGATGTCCTTAAGGAAGGTAGTTCGTTGTTGAGATTTTGTTACTCCGTTGGATGGTATCCTTGTCATTACGGAATCTAGTTCGTTGTTGAGATTTTGTTACTCTAATGGATGGTAGCCTTGTCATTATGGAAGGTAGTTCGTTGTTGTGATTTTGTTAGTTAAATGGATGGTAGCCTTGTCAATATGGAAGGTAGTTCGTTGTATAGATTTTGATACTCCAATGGATGGTAGCCTTGTCATTATAGAAGGTAGTTCGTTGTTGATATTTTGTTACTTTAATGGATGGTAGCCTTGTAATTATGGAAGGTAGTTCATTGTTGAGATTTTGTTACTACATTGTATGGTAGACTTGTCATTATGGAAGGTAAATTGTTGTTTAGATTTTGTTACTGCAATGGATAATAGCCTTGTCATTATGGAAGGTAAATTGTTGTTGAGATTTTGTTACTCCAATGGATGGTAGCGATGTCCTTAAGGAAGGTAGTTCGTTGTTGAGATTTTGTTACTCTAATGGGTGGTAGCCTTGTTATTATGGAAGGTAGTTCATTGTTGGGATTTTGTTACTCTAATGGATGGTAGCCTTGTCATTATGGAAGGTAGTTCGTTGTTAAGATTTTGTTACTCTAATGGATGGTAGCCTTGTCATTACGGAAGGTAGTTAGTTGTTGAGATTTTGTTACTCCTTTGGATGGTAGCCTTGTCATCATGGTAGGTAAATCGTTGTTGACATTTTGTTACTCCAATGGATGGTAGTGATGTTCTTAAGGAAGGTAGTTCATTGTTGAGATTTTGTTACATCATTGGATGGTAGCCTTGTCATTATAGAAGGTAGTTCGTTAGTGGGATTTTGTTACTCTAATGGATGGTAGCCTTGTCATTACGGAAGCTAGTTCATTGTTGAGATTTTGTTACTCCTTTGGATGGTAGCCTTGTCATTATGGAAGGTAAATTGTTGTGGAGATTTTGTTACTCCAGTGGATGGTAGCGTTGTCATTACGGAAGGTAGTTCATTGTTGAGATTTTGTTATTCTAATGGGTGGTAGCCTTGTTATTATGGAAGGTAGTTCATTGTTGTGATTTTGTTACTCCATTGGATGGTAGCCTTGTCATTATGGAAGGTAAATCGTTGTTCACATTTTGTTACTCCAATGGATGGTAGAGATCTCCTTAAGAAAGGTAGTTCGTTGTTGAGATTTTGTTACTCTAATGGACGGTAGCCTTGTCATTATGGAAGGTAGTTCGTTGTTGCGATTTTGTTACTGAAATGGATGGTAGCATTGTCATTACGGAAGCTAGTTCGTTGTTGAGATTTTCCTACTCCATTGGATGGTAGCCTTGTCATTATGGAAGGTAAATCGTTGTTGACATTTTGTTACTCCAATGGATGGTAGAGATGTCCTTAAGAAAGGTAGTTTGTTGTTGAGATTTTGTTACTCTAATGGACGGTAGCCTTGTCATTATTGTTGGTGTAAGCCCTAGAGGCCAATACTTTTGGTACTTGTATCGAATTATTTATTAATAATAAAAGGCATTTCTTTATTATGTTTTCCAAAATAATAAAGTCCCTAGAATGGTTTATTGGTTTAATGAAATGTTAAGTGTGACTTAATCATGAGATCCTATTAAACATAAGAAACTATTCTTAAAGTATCCGTAGTCAAGCTTTAATGTGAAGTGGGATAACATTAAAGCATTAAGATTATTATGAAGATAGATTGATGATCACATCTCATGGATCATAGATAAGGAGTTATCAAGTCTTGACATAGGTATGAATATTAGGAGTAATATTTATACTGGATTGACCCGTTATGAGAATACTACATAGAATGTTATGCAAAGTGTCATAAGTTATTCTCATGATGATAATGGTGTATACCACCCTTCGACCTGAAACCACTATGGACCCTAGATGTAGAGTCAAGTACTTTATTGCTGATCAAACGTCATCCGTAACTGGATGACTATAAAGATGGTTGATGGGTACTTCACAAAGCATGCTAAGGGACATGAGTGACCTAGATGGAATTTGCTCATCCTGCATAACAGGATAAATGTCTAAGGGCCCAATATTGAACTGGACAAGGGTGACACAGTGTATGCCTTGTGTTCAATATAGACATGAGGGCAAAAGGGTAATTGTACAACACAAATATTATCACGGAAAAGGTTTGGTCAGATCACATGACATTTTCGTGACTTGGGTAACAGTGAAGTGTTGCTAGATACCGCTCACTGTTTATTATATTAAATGTGTAATTTAATATAATTGCCAACGTCGCGAAAACCTACAGGGTCACACACATAAGGACAGGTTGATGAGAGATAGAATAAATAAGGAACACCGTAAGGTACGGTGCACTTAAGTGTAATACGGAAAGTGGTAAGGTACCACGTGGATGAGTGATATATGGTACATCATAAGGTATGATGTCCATAAGCTTAATTGGGCTTTTAGCTTATAGCCTTAATTGGGCTTTTAGCTTGTAGCCCACACGAGTGATTCTATAAATAGATCCCTTGTGATGAAGTTTTTTCACTTGATGCATTTTCGTTTTTGACTCTCTCTCTCACTCAAGGTTTCCGTTCGTGATCAGCTAGCACTGTGACCGGAAGCAATCTGTTCGTGTGGACTGAGTAGAGGCGTTGTTCTTCATCAACGCTCGTGATCACGACATCAAAGGTCTGAATCGCCACAAGAGGTAAAACTTTCTATCACTGACCATGCTCATTCGTAAGGATCTCTAAAGGAAAATTTTATATTCCGCTGCGTTTTGATCGCAATTTTCCTTCAGTGGTATCAGAGCCACTTACGAAACCATGGATCTGATAGTTGTTTATGTTCTATATTTTCTGTTTTGATTCGATTAAAACCAGAATGAATTGAATAATAAACGATTAATTAAATTTGGCATCTGTTGTGTATGATTTGGATGATTGATGTTGACTATGCTTCGGAATCCGACATTAGTATGGTGAAGCAGCGATACATCGATCGTCCATAGGTTACACAATAAGATCGATCACTCTTATATATGATATAAGTAAATCTAATGCAACGATGGTATATGTGATATACTGTTTCTGTTTCGTTCATTCAAACACTTGATGATTGTTATTCCTTTGACCGATCACTGTTCATATGCTTCGGAATCCGACATTAGTATGGTGAAGCAATGGCATGTGATTAATCATACTGAATTATCAATCGAGATGTGTTTGACAGCATGAAACTGTTGCATTAGGGTTCATGACGGCACAAGGGTTGTGTTGTTGCAGAGTCATGCGATTAGGGTTGTGAATGCACAAGAGTTGTGCGAAAATGACGCTGATTTCAAATGAATTGTTCATTAAAATTTTGCGCCGGGGCGCTGCCCCTGACAACCCCGCAAAGGGGCGCTGCCCCCTTGACCCCCGTCCGCTGAACGGTCAGCGGAACCACCGTCCGCTGACCGGGCAGCGGAACCCCCGGCTAACTCTGCGTAGTGTGATCAATCATCGAAATTTAATTTGCCTTTTTTTAATTAACAGAAATTTAAACTAATAATAAAAGTGTGTTTATTATTATTGTCTTGTGGTGATCAGTTATGGCCTTAGTTTTTTCCTTTATTTTGTTTTGGGATTGTAAAATACGGCCTGCGTGTCGTGCCTCTCTCTAAAATTCTTGATGTAACTTCTTTTCTCATCTCACTCCCTCGTATGTAAAACGAGTTTCTTTTATGTAATGTAATGTTATGAAGAAAGAGAAGAATACAATATCAAAGGAGGATAACCTTGGAGATCTTGCTTGGAGAAGTTTAGATCGTTATTAGGTTAGCTTAGGTTCTCTCATTGGCTTGGGAGAACAATTGCGCTAGGGGCCATAACTGTATCTTTTTTTATGTATATTGATGCATGTGTTTGTATGTTGATGCATGAGAGAGACGAATTGCATGTTAAGCCGGTGAGATCAAACTAATAACAAAATCCCTCAATTTAAATATTAAGTTCATGCTTTCCAAGTTTTAGCACTCATCAAGACTAGTATCGAATAATGTAGGTTTCGCCTACGCGAGGTGCATGTTCTATATTAGTAAGGTGCGATGGGATAATTGTAATATCCAACTGCTAAAACAATGGGTCAAACTTAACTAAACACATTATAATAAGATTATACATGTTTAGAAGCAAGAGTTGGGAATGATTCATATGATGAATTAGAATAAGGAGTTATTCACCCAACTGAAAATATTCGAGAGTTGTATGAGATACAATTGGAAGGAGTTCCTACCTAAATAACCTAGTTTTGTGTAATCAGCCTAACGCTGACTTAGAACGAAGTGAAATGTGGATCTCGACCCACTAGAAAGTCTTCCAACGGGATTTTCCGAATCAAATGATGAGGGTCATTTGGTTTGAGTAAAATAGTGGGAGCATATTTGATTAAAGGCCTAATTAAATATGTTGTTTTAATGATACTTATATTTTCATTTTTTTTTGTAGATTACCATGACAACAAACAACCATATTTTGCGATCAATCCTAGATAAGGAAAAATTGTCTGGGACAAATTTCCTGGATTGGCACCGAAATCTGAGGATTGTCCTCAAGCACGATAAGAAGCTGTATGTCTTGGAGACACCTGTTCCTGAAGAGGAACCGCCTAGTTCGGCACCTAAGGCAGAAAGAGAAGCTTATAAGAAGCATCTCGATGATGCTAATGAAGCCGCTTGTCTCATGCTAGCTACTATGAACTCGGAGTTGCAAAAGCAACACGAGAACATGTCAGCGTTCGATATGATCGGACATCTGAAAATGCTCTATCAAGAGCAGGCAAGAAATGAGAGGTTTCAGGTTTCAAAGGCCCTTTTTAACAGCAAGTTATCTGAGGGAAACCCTGTAGGTCCCCATGTACTCAAAATGATTGGGTATGTGGAGAACCTTGAAAGGTTAGGGTTTCCGCTTGGAAAGGAACTTGCAACTGATTTTATCTTGCAATCGTTGCCAGATAGCTTTAATCAGTTTGTCATGAATTTCAACATGAATGACATGGATAAGAGTCTTCCAGAATTGCTAAGCATGTTGAAAACTGCTGAGCAGAATATGAAGACAAAAGGGAAGTCCATTCTGATGGTCAGTAATGGAAAGAAGCTGAACAAGAGGCCTACCAAGCAGGTTGGTAAAGGGAAAGGCAAGGAAGTTGCCAAGCCTAAACCTACTGTTCCTGCTTTGAAGCCTAGTGGAGGCATAGCAAAGGAGGGCACTTGCTTCCATTGCGGTAAGACCGGACATTGGAAGAGAAACTGCCCAAAGTACCTGGAAGATAAGAACAATGGAGTAGAGACTTCAAATTCAGGTATTTTTGTTATTGAAATTAATTTATCTACTTCTGCATCATGGGTATTAGATACTGGATGCGGTTCTCACATTTGTACTAATGTGCAGGGGCTAAAAAGGAGTAGAGATTTGGCAAAAGGTGAAGTTGACCTACGAGTTGGAAATGGAGCAAAGGTTGCTGCTTTAGCCGTAGGAACTTATGTTTTGACTTTACCTAGTGGTTTAATAATTCAGTTAGAGAACTGTTATTATGTACCTGCAATTAGTAGGAATATTATTTCCGTTTCTTGTTTGGACAAGTTTGGTTTTTCATTTATAATAAAGAACAATTGTTGCTCTATTTATTTGAATGATATATTCTATGCTTCTGCACAAATGAACAATGGACTATATGTCCTTGATCTTGAAATGCCAATTTATAACATTAATACTAAACGGATTAAACCTAATGAGTTAAATCCAAGCTACCTTTGGCACTGTCGCTTAGGCCACATAAATGAGAAACGCATTTCCAAACTCCATAAAGATGGACTCTTGGACTCTTTTGATTATGAATCATATGAGACATGCAGATCTTGTTTAATTGGAAAGATGACAAAGTCCCCATTCACAGGAAAAGGTGAAAGGGCTAATGATCTTTTGGCCCTCATACATACTGATGTATGTGGACCACTGAACATACCAGCCAGAGGAGGTTTTCAATACTTCATCACATTTACTGATGATTTCAGTAGATATGGTTATGTGTATTTAATGAAACACAAATCTGAAACCTTTGAAAAATTCAAGGAATTCAAGAATGAAGTACAAAACCAACTAGGTAAGAATATTAAAGTTCTTCGATCAGATCGAGGCGGTGAATATTTAAGCCTAGAGTTTGATGACCATCTAAAGGAATGTGGGATTTTATCCCAACTTACTCCTCCCGGAACACCACAATGGAATGGTGTATCCGAGAGAAGAAATCGGACCTTGTTAGACATGGTTCGATCCATGATGAGTCACGCCGATCTTCCGAACTCCTTTTGGGGACATGCACTATTGACTGCAGCTTACACACTTAACCGAGTTCCATCCAAAAAGGTTGAGAAGACACCATATGAGATATGGAGTGGTAAGAAACCACATATGTCTTACATGAAGATTTGGGGTTGTGAAGTTTATGTGAAACGACAAATTTCAACTAAGCTTGAGCCCAAATCTGACAAATGCTTATTTGTTGGGTATCCTAAAGAAACAAGAGGGTATTACTTCTACAATCCTTCTGAGGGCAAAGTGTTTGTCGCTCGAACTGGAGTTTTTCTGGAAAAGGATTTTATTTCCAAAAGAATCAGTGGGAGGAAAATAGAGCTTGAAGAAATTCAAGAACCACAAAGCATTGATACACCTATGGAGGAATTAGAGCAGGAAACACAAGTAGTTGTGGAAGAGCAACCTGCTCAAGTAGAACAAGACCAGCGTAGGTCAAGCAGGATACGTCAACAACCTGAGAGATATGGATATCTCATAAGTGATCAGGGTGATGTATTACTCATGGATCAAGATGAGCCTGTGACCTACCAAGAGGCCATAACTGGTCCTGAGTCCGAGAAGTGGCTAGAAGCCATGAAATCTGAAATGGATTCCATGTACACAAACCAGGTTTGGACCTTGGTAGAGCCTCCTATAGGAGTTAACCCTATAGGATGCAAGTGGGTCTTCAAAAAGAAGACTGACATGGATGGTAAGGTACATACCTATAAGGCAAGACTGGTTGCAAAAGGCTATAAACAAATTCATGGGGTGGACTATGATGAAACCTTTTCACCAGTTGCAATGCTTAAATCTGTTCGGATTTTACTTGCTATCGCTGCATATCATGATTATGAAATATGGCAGATGGATGTCAAAACTGCTTTCCTTAATGGGAATCTTCTTGAGGATGTGTACATGACACAACCTGAAGGATTTGACATACCAGAGGAAGCCCAAAAGATATGTAAGTTACAGCGATCAATTTATGGATTAAAGCAAGCTTCCAGAAGCTGGAATCTTCGTTTTGATGAAACAGTAAAACAATATGGATTCATCAAGAATGAAGATGAGCCTTGTGTCTACAAGAAGGTTAGTGGGAGCATGATCGTATTCCTGGTATTATATGTAGATGACATATTACTCATTGGAAACGATGTCCCTACCTTGCAACAAGTGAAGACTTGGTTAGGGAAATGCTTTTCAATGAAGGACCTAGGTGAAGCAGCCTATATATTAGGAATCAGGATCTATAGAGATAGGTCACAAAAACTGCTTGGCCTAAGTCAGAGTACATACATAGAAAAAGTGTTGAGACGCTTTAATATGCATGATTCCAAGAAAGGATTCATACCTATGCAACATGGCATGTGTCTGTCAAAAACACAATCCCCTTCAAGTAAGGAAGAAAGGGATCGCATGGATAAGATTCCATATGCATCTGCAATAGGATCTATCATGTATGCCATGCTATGTACTCGACCAGATGTCTCGTATTCTTTAAGTGCAACAAGTAGGTACCAGTCTAATCCCGGTGATGCACATTGGGTAGCTGTCAAGAATATCCTTAAGTACTTGAGAAGGACTAAGGATTCATTCTTGATATATGGAGGTCAGGAAGAGCTTGCTGTAATTGGATACACTGATGCTAGCTTCCAGACAGATAAAGATGACTTTAGATCGCAATCTGGTTATGTGTTTTGTTTAAATGGTGGCGCTGTGAGCTGGAAAAGTTCAAAGCAAGATACAGTTGCTGATTCTACAACCGAGGCTGAGTATATTGCTGCCTCAACTGCAGCAAAGGAAGCTGTTTGGATCAAGAAGTTCATTAGTGAACTTGGCATAGTCCATAGCATTGTGGATCCCATTGATCTCTATTGTGATAACAATGGTGCTATCGCACAAGCTAAGGAGCCTAGATCTCACCAACGATCCAAACACATACTTAGGCGTTATCATCTCATTCGAGAGATAATCGATCGGGGAGATGTGAAAATATGCAGAGTACCTACACTTGACAATGTTGCTGACCCATTAACAAAGCCTCTTGCGCAGCTAAAGCATGATGGACATACTAGATCTATGGGTATTAGGGGTATGCCTGATTGGCTCTAGTGCTAGTGGGAGATTGTTGGTGTAAGCCCTAGAGGCCAATACTTTTGGTACTTGTATCGAATTATTTATTAATAATAAAAGGCATTTCTTTATTATGTTTTCCAAAATAATAAAGTCCCTAGAATGGTTTATTGGTTTAATGAAATGTTAAGTGTGACTTAATCATGAGATCCTATTAAACATAAGAAACTATTCTTAAAGTATCCGTAGTCAAGCTTTAATGTGAAGTGGGATAACATTAAAGCATTAAGATTATTATGAAGATAGATTGATGATCACATCTCATGGATCATAGATAAGGAGTTATCAAGTCTTGACATAGGTATGAATATTAGGAGTAATATTTATACTGGATTGACCCGTTATGAGAATACTACATAGAATGTTATGCAAAGTGTCATAAGTTATTCTCATGATGATAATGGTGTATACCACCCTTCGACCTGAAACCACTATGGACCCTAGATGTAGAGTCAAGTACTTTATTGCTGATCAAACGTCATCCGTAACTGGATGACTATAAAGATGGTTGATGGGTACTTCACAAAGCATGCTAAGGGACATGAGTGACCTAGATGGAATTTGCTCATCCTGCATAACAGGATAAATGTCTAAGGGCCCAATATTGAACTGGACAAGGGTGACACAGTGTATGCCTTGTGTTCAATATAGACATGAGGGCAAAAGGGTAATTGTACAACACAAATATTATCACGGAAAAGGTTTGGTCAGATCACATGACATTTTCGTGACTTGGGTAACAGTGAAGTGTTGCTAGATACCGCTCACTGTTTATTATATTAAATGTGTAATTTAATATAATTGCCAACGTCGCGAAAACCTACAGGGTCACACACATAAGGACAGGTTGATGAGAGATAGAATAAATAAGGAACACCGTAAGGTACGGTGCACTTAAGTGTAATACGGAAAGTGGTAAGGTACCACGTGGATGAGTGATATATGGTACATCATAAGGTATGATGTCCATAAGCTTAATTGGGCTTTTAGCTTATAGCCTTAATTGGGCTTTTAGCTTGTAGCCCACACGAGTGATTCTATAAATAGATCCCTTGTGATGAAGTTTTTTCACTTGATGCATTTTCGTTTTTGACTCTCTCTCTCACTCAAGGTTTCCGTTCGTGATCAGCTAGCACTGTGACCGGAAGCAATCTGTTCGTGTGGACTGAGTAGAGGCGTTGTTCTTCATCAACGCTCGTGATCACGACATCAAAGGTCTGAATCGCCACAAGAGGTAAAACTTTCTATCACTGACCATGCTCATTCGTAAGGATCTCTAAAGGAAAATTTTATATTCCGCTGCGTTTTGATCGCAATTTTCCTTCAATTATGGCAGGTAGTTCGTTGTTGGGATTTTGTTACTGAAATGGATGGTAGCCTTGTCATTATAGAAGGTAGTTTGTTGTTGAGATTTTGTTACTGCAATGGACAGTAGCCTTGTCATTATGGAAGGTAAATCGTTGTTGACATTTTGTTACTCCAATGGATGGTATCGATGTCCTTAAGGAAGGTAGTTCGTTGTTGAGATTTTTTTACTCCGTTGGATGGTAGCCTTGTCATTACGGAATCTAGTTCGTTGTTGAGATTTTGTTACTCTAATGGATGGTAGCCTTGTCATTATGGAAGGTAGTTCGTTGTTGAGATTTTGTTAGTTCAATGGATGGTAGCCTTGTCAATATGGAAGGTAGTTCGTTGTATAGATTTTGTTACTCCAATGGATGGTAGCCTTGTCATTATAGAAGGTAGTTCGTTGTTGATATTTTGTTACTTTAATGGATGGTAGCCTTGTAATTATGGAAGGTAGTTCATTGTTGAGATTTTGTTACTACATTGTATGGTAGCCTTGTCATTATGGAAGGTAAATTGTTGTTTAGATTTTGTTACTCCAATGGATGGTAGCTATGTCCTGATGGAAGGTAGTTCGTTGTTGATATTTTGTTACTTTATTGGATGGTAGCCTTGTGATTATGGAAGGTAAATCGTTGTTGACATTTTGTTACTCAAGTGGATGGTAGCGATGTCCTTAAGGAAGGTAGTTCGTTGTTGAGATTTTGTTACTCCATTGGAAGGTAGCCTTGTCATTACGGAAGGTAGTTCGTTAGTGGGATTTTGTAACTCTAATGGATGGTAGGCTTGTCATTACGAAAGCTAGTTCGTTGTTAAGATATTGTTACTCCATTGGATGGTAGCCTTGTCATTATGGAAGGAAAATCTTTGTTGACATTTTGTTACTCTAATGGATGGTACGATGTCCTTAAGGAAGGTAGTTCGTTGTTGAGATTTTGTTACTCTAATGGACGGTAGCCTTGTCATTATGGAAGGTAGTTTGTTGTTGGGATTTTGTTACCCAAATGGATGGTAGCCTTGTCATTATGGAAGGTAGTTTATTGTTGAGATTTTGTTACTGCAATGGATGGTAGCCTTGTCATTATGGAAGGTAGTTTGTTGTTGAAATTTTGTTACTCCATTGGATGGTAGCCTTGTCATTATGGAAGGTAAATTGTTGTTGAGATTTTGTTACTCCAATGGATGGTAGCGTTGTCATTACGGAAGGTAATTCATTGTTAAGATTTTGTTACTCTAATGGGTGGTAGCCTTGTTATTATGGAAGGTAGTTCAATGTTGGGATTTTGTTACTCTAATGGATGGTAGCCTTGTCATTATGGAAGGTAGTTCGTTGTTGAGATTTTTTTATTCTAATGGATGGTAGCCTTTTCATTACGGAATGTAGTTCGTTGTTGAGATTTTGTTACTCCATTGGATGGTAGCCTTGTCATCATGGTAGGTAAATCGTTGTTGACATTTTGTTACTCCAATGGATGGTAGTGATGTTCTTAAGGAAGGTAGTTCATTGTTGAGATTTTGTTACATCATTGGATGGTAGCCTTGTCATTATAGAAGGTAGTTCGTTAATGGGATTTTGTTACTCTAATGGATGGTAGCCTTGTCATTACGGAAGCTAGTTCATTTTTGAGATTTTTTTACTCCTTTGGATGGTAGCCTTGTCATTATGGAAGGTAAATCGTTGTTGACATTTTGTTACTCCAATGGATGGTATCGATGTCCTTAAGGAAGGTAGTTCGTTGTTGAGATTTTTTTACTCCGTTGGATGGTAGCCTTGTCATTACGGAATCTAGTTCGTTGTTGAGATTTTGTTACTCTAATGGATGGTAGCCTTGTCATTATGGAAGGTAGTTCGTTGTTGAGATTTTGTTAGTTCAATGGATGGTAGCCTTGTCAATATGGAAGGTAGTTCGTTGTATAGATTTTGTTACTCCAATGGATGGTAGCCTTGTCATTATAGAAGGTAGTTCGTTGTTGATATTTTGTTACTTTAATGGATGGTAGCCTTGTAATTATGGAACGTAGTTCATTGTTGAGATTTTGTTACTGAAATGGATGGTAGCATTGTCATTACGGAAGCTAGTTCGTTGTTGAGATTTTCCTACTCCATTGGATGGTAGCCTTGTCATTATGGAAGGTAAATCGTTGTTGACATTTTGTTACTCCAATGGATGGTAGAGATGTCCTTAAGAAAGGTAGTTTGTTGTTGAGATTTTGTTACTGCAATGGATGGTAGCCTTGTCATTATGGAAGGTAGTTTGTTGATGAAATTTTGTTACTCCATTGGATGGTAGCCTTGTCATTATGGAAGGTAAATTGTTGTTGAGATTTTGTTACTCCAATGGATGGTAGCGTTGTCATTACGGAAGGTAATTCATTGTTAAGATTTTGTTACTCTAATGGGTGGTAGCCTTGTTATTATGGAAGGTAGTTCATTGTTGGGATTTTGTTACTCTAATGGATGGTAGCCTTGTCATTATGGAAGGTAGTTCGTTGTTGTGATTTTTTTATTCTAATGGATGGTAGCCTTGTCATTACGGAAGGTAGTTCGTTGTTGAGATTTTGTTACTCCATTGGATGGTAGCCTTGTCATCATTGTAGGTAAATCGTTGTTGACATTTTGTTACTCCAATGGATGGTAGTGATGTTCTTAAGGAAGGTAGTTCATTGTTGAGATTTTGTTACTCTAATGGGTGGTAGCCTTGTTATTATAGAAGGTAGTTCATTGTTGGGATTTTGTTGCTCTAATGGATGGTAGCCTTGTCATTATGGAATGTAGTTCGTTGTTGAGATTTTGTTACTCTAATGGATGGTAGCCTTGTCATTATGGAAGGTAGTTCGTTGTTGAGATTTTGTTACTCCATTGGATGGTAGCCTTGTCATTATGGAAGGTAAATCGTTTTTGACATTTTGTTACTCTAATGGATGGTAGAGATGTCCTTAAGAAAGGTAGTTCGTTGTTGAGATTTTGTTACTCTAATGGACGGTAGCCTTGTCATTATGGAAGGTTATTCGTTCTTGGGATTTTGTTACTGAAATGGATGGTAGCCTTGTCATTATGGAAGGTAATTTGTTGTTGAGATTTTGTTACTGCAATGGACGGTAGTCTTGTCATTATGGAAGGTAAATTGTTGTTGACATTTTGTTACTCCAATGGATGGTATCGATGTCCTTAAGGAAGGTAGTTCGTTGTTGAGATTTTGTTACTCCATTGGATGGTAGCCTTGTCATTACGGAAGCTAGTTCGTTGTTGAGATTTTGTTACTCTAATGGATGGTAGCCTTGTCATTATGAAAGGTAGTTCGTTGTTGAGATTTTGTTAGTTCAATGGATGGTAGCCTTGTCAATATGGAAGGTAGTTCGTTGTATAGATTTTGTTACTCCAATGGATGGTAGCCTTGTCATTATAGAAGGTAGTTTGTTGTTGATATTTTGTTACTTTAATGGAATGTAGCCTTGTAATTATGGAAGGTAGTTCATTGTTGAGATTTTGTTACTACATTGTATGGTAGCCTTGTCATTATGGAAGGTAAATTGTTGTTTAGATTTTGTTACTCCAATGGATGGTAGCTATGTCCTGATGGAAGGTAATTCGTTGTTGATATTTTGTTACTTCATTGGATGGTAGCCTTGTGATTATGGAAGGTAAATCGTTGTTGACATTTTGTTACTCTAGTGGATGGTAGCGATGTCCTTAAGGAAGGTAGTTCGTTGTTGAGATTTTGTTACTCCATTGGAAGGTAGCCTTGTCATTACGGAAGGTAGTTCGTTAGTGGGATTTTGTCACTCTAATGGATGGTAGCCTTGTCATTACGAAAGCTAGTTCATTGGTGAGATATTGTTACTCCATTGGATGGTAGCCTTGTCATTATGGAAGGTAAATCTTTGTTGACATTTTGTTACTCCAATGGATGGTACGATGTCCTTAAGGAAGGTAGTTCGTTGTTGAGATTTTGTTACTCTAATGGACGGTAGCCTTGTCATTATGGAAGGTAGTTTGTTGTTGGGATTTTGTTACCCAAATGGATGGTAGCCTTGTCATTATGGAAGGTAGTTTGTTGTTGAGATTTTGTTACTGCAATGGATGGTAGCCTTGTCATTATGGAAGGTATTTTGTTGTTGAAATTTTGTTACTCCATTGGATGGTAGCCTTGTCATTATGAAAGGTAAATTCTTGTTGAGATTTTGTTACTCCAATGGATGGTAGCGTTGTCATTACGGAAGGTAGTTCATTGTTGTGATTTTGTTACTCTAATGGGTGGTAGCCTTGTTATTATGGAAGGTAGTTCATTGTTGGGATTTTGTTACTCTTATGGATGGTAGCCTTGTCATTATGGAAGGTAGTTCGTTGTTGAGATTTTGTTACTCTAATGGATGGTAGCCTTGTCATTACGGAAGGTAGTTCGTTGTTGAGATTTTGTTACTCCATTGGATGGTAGCCTTGTCATTATGGTAGGTTAATCGTTGTTGACATTTTGTTACTCCAATGGATGGTAGTGATGTTCTTAAGGAAGGTAGTTCATTGTTGAGATTTTGTTACATCATTGGATGGTAGCCTTGTCATTAGAGAAGGTAGTTCGTTAGTGGGATTTTGTTACTCTAATGGATGGTAGCCTTGTCATTACGGAAGCTTGTTCATTGTTGAGATTTTGTTACTCCTTTGGATGGTAGCCTTGTCATTATGGAAGGTAAATTGTTGTTGAGATTTTGTTACTCCAATGGATGGTAGCGTTGTCATTACGGAAGGTAGTTCATTGTTGAGATTTTGTTACTCTAATGGGTGGTAGCCTTGTTATTATGGAAGGTAGTTCATTGTTGGGATTTTGTTACTCTAATGGATGGTAGCCTTGTCATTATGGAACGTAGTTCGTTGTTGAGATTTTGTTACTCTAATGGATGGTAGCCTTGTCATTACGGAAGGTAGTTCGTTGTTGAGATTTTGTTACTCCATTGGATGGTAGTCTTGTCATTATGGAAGGTAAATCGTTGTTGACATTTTGTTACTCCAATGGATGGTAGAGATGTCCTTAAGAAAGGTAGTTCGTTGTTGAGATTTTGTTACTCTAATGGACGGTAGCCTTGTCATTATGGAAGGTAGTTCGTTGTTGGGATTTTGTTACTGAAATGGATGGTAGCCTTGTCATTATGGAAGGTAGTTTGTTGTTGAGATTTTGTTACTGCAATGGACGGTAGCCTTGTCATTATGGAAGGTAAATCGTTGTTGACATTTTGTTACTCCAATGGATGGTATCGATGTCCTTAAGGAAGGTAGTTCGTTGTTGAGATTTTGTTACTCTATTGGATGGTAGCCTTGTCATTACGGAAGCTAGTTCGTTGTTGAGATTTTGTTACTCTAATGGATGGTAGCCTTGTCATTATGGAAGGTAGTTCGTTGTTGAGATTTTGTTAGTTCAATGGATGGTAGCCTTGTCAATATGGAAGGTAGTTCGTTGTATAGATTTTGTTACTCCAATGGATGGCAGCCTTGTCATTATAGAAGGTAGTTCGTTGTTGATATTTTGTTAGTTTAATGGATGGTTGCCTTGTAATTATGGAAGGTAGTTCATTGTTGAGATTTTGTTACTACATTGTATGGTAGCCTTGTCATTATGGAAGGTAAATTGTTGTTTAGATTTTGTTACTCCAATGGATGGTAGCTATGTCCTGATGGAAGGTAGTTCGTTGTTGATATTTTGTTACTTCATTGGATGGTAGCCTTGTGATTATGGAAGGTAAATCGTTGTTGACATTTTGTTACTCCAGTGGATGGTAGCGATGTCTTTAAGGAAGGTAGTTTGTTGTTGAGATTTTGTTACTCCACTGGAAGGTAGCCTTGTCATTACGGAAGCTAGTTCGTTAGTGGGATTTTGTCACTCTAATGGATGGTAGCCTTGTCATTACGGAAGCTAGTTCGTTGTTGAGATATTGTTACTCCATTGGATGGTAGCCTTATCATTATGGAAGGTAAATCGTTGTTAACATTTTGTTACTCCAATGGATGGTACGATGTCCTTAAGGAAGGTAGTTCGTTGTTGAGATTTTGTTACTCTAATGGACGGTAGCCTTGTCATTATGGAAGGTAGTTTGTTGTTGGGATTTTGTTACCCAAATGGATGGTAGCCTTGTCATTATGGAAGGTAGTTTGTTGTTGAGATTTTGTTACTGCAATGGATGGTAGCCTTGTCATTATGAAAGGTAGTTTGTTGTTGAAATTTTGTTACTCCATTGGATGGTAGCCTTGTCATTATGGAAGGTAAATTGTTGTTGAGATTTTGTTACTCCAATGGATGGTAGCGTTGTCATTACGAAAGGTAGTTCATTGTTGAGATTTTGTTACTCTAATGGGTGGTAGCCTTGTTATTATGGAAGGTAGTTCATTGTTGGGATTTTGTTACTCTAATGGATGGTAGCCTTGTCATTATGGAAGGTAGTTCGTTGTTGAGATTTTGTTACTCTAATGGATGGTAGCCTTGTCATTACGGAAGGTAGTTCGTTGTTGAGATTTTGTTACTCCATTGGATGGTAGCCTTGTCATTATGGTAGGTAAATCGTTGTTGACATTTTGTTACTCCAATGGATGGTAGTGATGTTCTTAAGGAAGGTAGTTCATTGTTGAGATTTTGTTACATCATTGGATGGTAGCCTTGTCATTATAGATGGTAGTTCGTTAGTGGGATTTTGTTTCTCTAATGGATGGTAGCCTTTGAAGAAGTGAAAAACACAAGAAGGGGGGGTTGAATTGTAAAAACTGGAAATCAATTGCAGTCAACACGGTATTTTTATCCTGGTTCGTTTGATCTCAAACTACTCCAGTCCACCCGTCAAGGTGATTTCACCTCTCTCCAACGAGGTCTTAATCCACTATATTCAACTGAATATTACAACTTCTTTAACAATTGCTAAAGCCTTCTTGATGCAAACCACAAACCGGTTTCTCAAGGAATTACTTTCTTACAAAGAATTGAAATCTAGGTGTGTGAATGTTTTCTACAAAAACTGTTTATCACAACTGTGATACTACACAATTTAAGCTTATGAGAACTAGATTGCTAAAATAATTGAGTAAGGAATTTGAGAGCTTTTAGCAAACTGAGAGTGAGGAGGATGATGAATAGCTTTTGGCGTGTAGATTGTTGTAGAGCATTAGCCAATTCAATCTTCACTGTGTTGTTTATATAGCATTGGAAATAAGGTACGTTGGAGTAGTAATTCCGTTTCAATGCCAATAACATTATTTCCTTATTAAGCAGATCTTGTCTGGAATGATGCCATTGGTAATAAATCATCTTGAATGCACAGTACCGTTGCCACTTAAGCGTGTTCTGGCTTTGGCTCATTCTGACGCTGCTTAGGTGCTGATGAACTGTTTGTTGTCTTGATCAGAGTTCAGATGGTTAAGCACAGATCTGTTCATCAAGCTTCAGCATAAGCACAAGTTGATCTTTTGATTCTGGTATCTGATATAACATCTTCTGATGCTGATGTTGATGATGATGTTCTCTTGCTGATACCCATCAGAGTTTCTGTAAAACAGAATGTAATTTTTAGATAGCATATGTGTCTTACATGAATCATACAATTAATGTATCTTAGCATTTTGTTATCATCAAAACTTAAGCTTAGGGTAGTAAATTAAAACTTTGTTCTAACAATCTCCCCCTTTTTGATGATGACAAAAACTAGATATTTTTTAAATGAAAATTAACGTGAAAAGTATCAGAGATAACTAAATAATAAGTTGTATCAGATTTAAATAGGAAGTTATCAAAGATAAGGGAATAAAGAGATATCAGAGTTTAGATCGAAGATACTCCCCCTTAATTTATTACTTCCCTTTTTAATTCCAAGAGTTCTTCAGGATCAGATCTTTATTGACTTTCTTTGAACATCAGAATATCAGAGCTTCAGATCAGAATATCAGAGCTTCAGTGTATCAGAGATGATTAACTTCTTCTACCTGTAAGCTTATTGCAAAACAGAAAACATTCAAGTATCAGAGTGTTAGAATGTTTGAGACTTTTTGTCTCAGTAATCCGTTATTGAAAAATATCATTCTTGTTCTCCCCCTTTTTGTCAACAATCAAAAAGTGCAAGTAATATAAGCTAAAACGATTAGAGCAGAAAAACTGTTATATTTAATTCAGAGCCAGGCAAACAGTACAGATGATATGCAAAGAAAACAATGAAAATATCATGAATGAAAATCTAAGGTTGGGGTGGAAAGCGTGTGAACAAAGTCTCTAGCATTGTCTTAATCTGATCAGCAGTCTCATTCTGCTTGTGCACCATGCTGACTACTGTATCTATCTTGCTGTCTTGCACATCCATCCTTTCCTTCATCTTCTGATCATTTTCATCCATTCTTTGCTGCAGACGAATATAATTCAGCTTCAGCTCTTCCAGAGTCTTCCTGTCCAAGGCAGCTTGAGAGACATCAGAAGCAGGATGCTTCTGAGAGCTTTCTGCAACATCTTCAGCTTGACTAACCTCTTCAGCTTGAATAGTCTGATCTTCTGCTTGCTGAACTTTTGAAGTTGGACGTTTCTCAGACCATGGCTCACTATCCAGAAAGAGCACTTCTTCCTGTGGAAGCTGACTTTCAACTTCCTTCAGCAGCTTGCTGAAGTTCTGTTGTGCCTGCTCATAATTGATGTCTTGCAACTTGAGGGCTTCAGCGCGTACCCACTGCTGCAAGCCTGTTTCAAAATTCACAATGCCAGAGCCAACATTTAGCTGTTTTGGTTTGGGAATGGCTATTTTGTTTTTGAGATCAGCAAGACGGTCAAGGACTGTTAAATCGATGAAGGTCCTGCTGTGGTCTTCTGTAGTTTGTTTGGGAGATGGAGTGGGAGAATCAGAGATGATTATTAGACTATTCGGAGTATTTGGAGGGGTAGTTTCGGGTGAGGATGGCAGCTAGGGTATGTTTATAGTTGTACCACATGGTAGTTGAATTGCTAAGGGTTGTGGCTCAGAGGATTGAGGAGAATGAGGTTCAGGTGATGGAGTTTCAGAGTGATGAAACTTAGGTTGTGGAGGTGATGGTTAAGGTGAAAGTGGATGAAGTTCTGGTTATGGAGAGGGAGGAGGAATTGCCGGTTGTGGAGAAGGAGGTGGAATTTCTGGTTGTTGTGGAATTTGTGGTTCTTCTGGTATGGGTGAGAGAGTATGTTCTAGTTGAGGAGAGTGGGCAATTTCTGGTTGAGTGTTTGGATTAGTTGAGAGGGGAGCGGAAACACGTTGATCAATTTCAGAAAGAACTTTGTCAAGTTCTGATTCTGTTGATGGTGTGGGTTTTGGATTTTTTGTGCGGGATCTCTTGAGAGTCAGTGACTCAGAAGGGTCATCCTCTGGTTCAGTTTCATCAATGGTTGGTATGGGGATTGGAAGTTCATGTGAAGTTGGGGTTGGGATTGATGTTGGAATAGCAGAAGAATTTAAAACATTAGCAGCAGATAGATTACCTCTCTTCTTAGGAGTCTGCTGGGATGGCCTTCTGAAGTGGCCTTTCTTTTCTTCGTATTCTTCATAGTAACTTCTGGATTTTGCTGGTGCAGATCTTTAATGTTCAGTTTGGGATCTGTACCATCATCCTTGCAAGCGTCCAAGTATCTGAGAACAATGACTGGTTTGGATTCAATCTCAGAAAATAGTGGAAATTCGTCCAGAGGGACTCTTCTACTGGTGATGTCAGCCAGAGGAGTCACGCTGGGCTCCTTTCTGATATTCTCTATCAGTTCCATTTTCTTCAGATTCTTGGCATTCAGAGGCTTGCCAACAGTAGGTTCAATAGAACTTAATTCCTGTGCTTCTGTAAGGTGTTCTATCAGCCTATTCTCAGTTAGAATATCTGATATTAACCTGCCAAAGGGTATCCAATCCCTTTTTGTCCTTTCTTCTTCCCTTGTCTCCTTGACGCTGGTCTTGAGGTGATTAAACAGAAGATGAGCCAAGTTAATCTTTACCTTCTGATTAATAAAATAGATCAGAAACTGCTGATCTATATTTATATAATAAGGAGAGCTTGTGGGCTTCCTGTGATTAAAGCACCCCAGAATAATCTTCGCCCATATTCTGTGCTGATCCTTTAAGTCTCTGATTTTGCTGTTGGGAACCCCATGGGTGAAAATCTGCCTTGCAATGACAGCAGCATATGAGCATCTTTCAGCCATGTCGATACAGCGGATACCACCACAACTGTATCCAATCAATCTTGCAATGTGATCCTCAATGATCACAATCTTCTTTCCCATTATGTAGGAAGTAACTTGATGTGTTGATGAGTACGCATGAATCCAGAACTCCTTGACCAATACTGGGAACGTTGGTCCCACCAACCTATCAAAATATCTCTCCCATCCTTGTGCCCTAACTTCTTCTGTCAAATCGAATCCATTGTCTTTCAGACTGGAGAAATCAACAATTAGTTCAGACAACACTTCCAAATTCTTCACTGGTGTAAGGAGTGTTCTGAAGGGAACTTGGTATTGTTCAGATGAAGCTTCCTTCTGAGAACCTGCAGAAACATTGCTAGAGGTTGCCATGTTCACACTTAGGGTTTTCTGAGAGAAAAAATGAGAAAAAGGGTTTCTTTTGAGAAGGATGATTGCACAAGTAAAAATGCAAAAAATCTTTGGATGATTGTGAGAAACGGTAAAAGATTAATGTGTGATGTTAATGTGCTTAAATAGATTTCAAAATGATTTTTGAAAACGTAAACGATTTTAAGAAAAAGAAATAATTCATGATTACATTTTAAAACATGATTACGTGCATTTAATGCTTGCTGATTTTGGGGGATTTGAGAAAGATACTTGAAACGGTTACCAGACATGTGTCTCAATGCACCCAATCAGCGTTTTGCCTTCTCAGAAGCGTGCACGCGTTCTGCTTCAGAGATTTGCTGATGATTGGATGACACTTGTTTAATTTAGTGAGCAGCAAGTCTATCCTTGAGCTGAAACACTCAAATCTTTAAGAATAGAATCTGATACAATCTGCATGTCTATCTTTCTAAAAGGAGATTGATCAGAAGTTCAAAGTAAACAGAAAACACATTCTGAAGGTTAGTATATAAAATTAAGACATTTTCACTCTGGGCAGAGTTCATGCTGAGATGTTTCAGAATGAAATTGAACCTATCTTCAGAAAGAGGTTTAGTGAAGATATCAGCCCATTGATGGTCTGTATCAATAAATTTTAAGTTCAAAATTCCTTTATGAATATAGTCCCTAATGAAGTGATGTTTTATTTCTATATTCTTAGCCATAGAATGCAAAATAGGATTTTTACTTAAGCAACTGGCAGAAGTATTGTCACAGAGTATAGGGATGTTACTCTCAAAAATCTGGAAGTCTTCAAGTTGACTTTTCATCCAGAGCATTTGTGTGCTGCATCCAACTACTGCTATGTACTAAGCTTCTGCTGTTGATAGCGCAATTGTGGATTGCCTTTTGCTGGACCAAGATATCAGATTTTCTCCCAGAAACTGGCAGCTTCCAGAAGTACTTTTACGCTCTACTCAGTCTCCCGCAAAGTCAGCATCGCAGTAGCCTACTAAGCTGTAATCACTAGATTTTCTATAAAATAAACCCAGATTAGTAGTACCTTTTAGATACTCGAAAATTCGCTTAACAGCTGTTAAGTGAGATTCTCTAGGATCTGATTGGAATCTAGCACAAATACATACGCTGAATAAGATATCAGGCCTTGAAGCTGTCAGATAAAGGAGAGAGCCAATCATACCTCTGTAGACCTTCTGTTCTACCTTTTTGCTTACTTCTTCTCTTTCCAGAATGCACGTGGGATGCATTGGAATCTTTGATGGCTTACATTTTGAGAGGTCAAATTTCTTCAGAAGATCTCTGACATATTTGCTCTGATGAATGAAAGTTCCCTCTGGAGTTTGATTGATCTGAATTCCTAGAAAGAATTTCAGTTCCCCCATGAGGCTCATCTCAAATTCTTCCTGCATACACTTGGCAAATTTTCTTCCAAGAGAAGGATTAGTAGATCCAAAAATAATATCATCTACGTAAATTTGATAGACTAAGATGTCATTCTTAACTGACTTACAGAATAAGGTAGTGTCCACCATCCCTCTGGTGAATTCATTTTCTAACAGAAAGTTACTTAGTCTTTCATACCAAGCTCTGGGAGCTTGTTTCAGACCATATAATGACTTCTTTAGTTTGAAAACATATTCTGGGTTTTTTGTACTTTCAAAACTAGGGGGTTGGTACACATAAACCTCTTCTTCTATATAACCATTTAAGAATGCACTCTTGACATCCATCTGATACAGAGTGATGCCTCTAATAACAGCAAATGAAATTAAAAGTCTGATAGATTCTAACCTGGAGACTGGAGCAAAGGTTTCTGTATAGTCTATTCCCTCTTGCTGACTATAACCTTGTGCTACCAGTCGTGCTTTGTTTCTGATGAATTCACCTTGTTCATTTAGCTTGTTTCTGAACACCCATCTTGTTCCAATGACGTTGAATCCTTTTGGTCTGGGAACAAGATCCCATACGTCATTTCTGGTGAATTGATTCAGCTCTTCTTGCATTGCTAGAATCCAGTCGTTGTCCAGAAGTGCTTCATCAATAGAAGATGGTTCAATCAGAGACACAAGTCCCATGAGGGATTCTTCAGAGTTTCTGAAGCTGGCTCTTGTTCTGATTGGATCTTCCTTTCTTCCTAAGATAGTTTCTTCTGGGTGATCCAAGCTGCTTCTGGGTGGTCTCTTCTGAGGTTGGTCAACAGCTGTTGTAGGAATGCTAGCAGTGCTCCTTTCAGATGTTGAAGGAGTGTCTTTGTTGAGAGCTTCTGATGACTTGTCTTCAGAACCTGTAAATTCAACTTCCATACCTACAAAAACTTCATTCTGCTTTGACTTTTCAGAGTCAAGCTTATCATCAAAACGAACACTGATTGATTCTTCCACAATTTGTGTTTCTGTATTGTATACTCTGTACCCTCTTGAGCGTTCAGAGTATCCTAACATAATACACTTCTGTGCTTTAGAGTCAAACTTGTTCAAATAATTTTTTGTATTTAACATAAAACAAGTACATCCAAATGGATGAAAATATGAAATGTTGGGCTTTCTGTTCTTCCACAATTCATATGGAGTCTTTTCTAGAATAGGTCTTATTGAGATTCTATTATGAATGTAGCATGTTGTGTTTATTGCCTCTGCCTAGAAGATCTTAACAATGTTTGTCTCATTGATCATGGTTCTGGCCATTTCTTGCAATGTCTGTTCTTTCGTTCTACAACTCCATTTTGTTGGGGAGTTCTAGGACAAGAGAAATCATGCAGAATGCCTCTGTCATTAAAGAATGACTCAAAATCTTTGTTTTCAAATTCTCCACCATGATGACTTCTGACTTTAATGATTCTAAGATCCTTTTCATTCTGAACTTGGTTAAAGAAGGTAACAAACACAGAGTGTGACTCGTCCTTATGTCTTAAGAACTTTACCCATGTCCATCTGCTATAGTCATCTACGATTACTAACCCATACTTCTTGCCATTGACTGAAGCAGTTTTAACTGGTCCAAATAAGTCAATGTGCAGAAGTTCTAATGGCTTAGAGGTAGAAACAACATTTTTAGATTTGAAAGAAGGTTTTGCAAACTTGCCTTTTTGACATGCTTCACACAGAGCATCTGAATTGAACTTCAAATTAGGAAGTCCTCTGACCAAATTGAGTTTGTTAATCTGAGATATTCTTCTCATACTAACATGCCCCAATCTTCTGTGCCAGATCCACTGCTCGTTGTTAACAGACAAAAGACACTTTACATTCTGACTTTTCAGTTCAGAAATTTTGATTTTGTAAATGTTGTTTTTCCTCTTTCCATTAAATAGGATAGTCCCATCTTTCTGACTAACAGCTTTACATGATTTTTGATTAAAGATTATATCATAACTGTTATCACTTAATTGACTTATGGATAACAGATTATGCATTAATCCATCTACTAGCAGAACATTATTTATAGAGGGAAGATTTCCATTACCTACAGTTCCAGAGCCAATGATCTTTCCCCTATGATTTCCTCCAAAGCCAACGTGGCCTCCAAGCTTAAGTTCCAGGCTTTGGAACATATGCCTTCTTCCCGTCATGTGTCGCGAGCAGACAGAGTCCAGTTACCATGACTGGTGTTTCTGATTTACTGCTAAAGATATCTGCAACATGTATTATTTTATCCTTAGGTACCTAGATTTTCTTGGGTCCTGATTTGTTAGATTTACCAAAACTCTTGTTGAATTTTGGTTTCACAGAATACTTACTGCTAGTGTATTTAATATCATGTGTGTGACCATACACAAAATGTGAGTTCAGAGGAGTGTGTTTAATGGTTAAATCCATGTCATTCTTTGGTGTAGGAACCTTACCTTGGTATCCTATTCCCTTTCTGCCGTTTATGCTAACTCCATAGATCATTGAAGCCATTTTGCTTCTATCCATGATTTTAGCAAGGAACTTCTGGAAACTATGATCATACTCCTTGATGATCTCATCAGCACTGCAGGGAGTTTCAGAAATTGGTTCCTTCTGAGAGTTTTGTAAAACATTTTCTAATTTTGAAATTTTATTTCTTAGCTTAGAATTTTCCAATTTAAGACTCTCAGTCTTATCAGAGTCAGATTCAAGATTCCTTTTCAGGTTTCTGAATTTAACTCTAATCTGCTGGGACCTTTCCAGAATTTCGTTGAGGCTTTCAGCAAGTTCAGCCTTAGTAAAATTAATTGCAAAGTCAGGAAATACCTCTTCAGTATCTGATTCTGAGTCTGATTCAGAAGCTTCACTGTCTTCTGAAATGTTGGCCATGAGAGTTATGTTTGCTCTCTCATCATCAGATTCTGAGTCAGCTTCAGACGAGTCAGAGTCATCCCATGTAGCCATGAGACTTTTCTTCTTTTCTCTTCCAAACTTCTTTTTGGGCTTTTCCCTCTGAAGCTTTGGGCAGTCACTCTTGTAGTGTCCTTGCTCATTGCACTCATAGCAGATGATGTCCTTGGTGTTTGGCTTTCTGCTTCCTGAGGAGCCTTCAGATCTTCTGTATCCAGAGGAAAAATATGTCCTTCTGTATCTGGAAGAAGACTCGTTCGGAACAGATCTTCTAGGATTCTTGAACTTCCTTTGCCTCTGCTTCCACAGTTGGTTCACTCTTCTGGAGAGGAGAGAAAGTTTGTCTTCTTCTGATTAGGATCCATCAGATGTTTCATCAACTGCCTGCAAAACTTTAGACTCAAATTTTTTGTTAGATTTTAATGCTAAAGGCTTACCTTGCTTTTGAGGTTCATCAGCTTCTAGATCTATCTCATGACTTCTGAGGGAGCTGATAAGTTCCTCCAGAGAAATTTTGTTGATATCTTTTGCCAGCTTCAGCGCTGTAACCATTGGCCTCCACTGCTTTGGCAAACTTCTGATGATCTTCTTGACATGATCAGCAGTAGAGTATCCTTTGTCTAGAACCTTGAGACCATCCACCAGAATTTGGAATCTTGAGAACATTGTTTCAATGGATTCACTTTCTTCCATTTTGAATGCCTCATACTTCTGAATGAGCGCAAGAGATTTAGTTTCTTTGACCTGAACGTTGCCTTCATGCGTCATTCTGAGAGAGTCAAACATGTTCTTTGCTATGTCTCTGTTAGAGATCTTTTCATATTCAGCATAAGAGATGGCGCTGAGAAGAATGGTTTTGGCCTTGTGGTGATTTTTGAAGTCACGCTTTTGTTGGTCAGACATTGCTTTCCTGTCAATCTTCTGACCGCTTTCATTCATTGGGTGCGTGTATCCATCTGTCACCATGTCCCACAGATTAGCATCATGTTCCAGAAAGAAGCTTTCAATTTTGTCTTTCCAGTAATCAAAATTTTCTCCATCAAAGACTGGAGGTTTGCCGCTGAATCTGTCTCTGTCTTCATTGTTGTCATTGCTGGTGTGTTGATAAGTTCCTGCCATTGTGTTTTTCTGACGCTGGACCTTGTACTGACACGGTTAAGTGTTTTAGCTCAGAACCAGGCGCTCTGATGCCAATTGAAGAAGTGAAAAACACAAGAAGGGGGGGTTGAATTGTAAAAGCTGGAAATCAATTGCAGTCAACACGGTATTTTTATCCTGGTTCGTTTGATCTCAAACTACTCCAGTCCACCCGTCAAGGTGATTTTGCCTCTCTCCAACGAGGTCTTAATCCACTATATTCAACTGAATATTACAACAGCTTTAACAACTGCTAAAGCCTTCTTGATGCAAACCACAAACCGGTTTCTCAAGGAAGTACTTTCTTACAAAGAATTGAAATCTAGGTGTGTGAATGTTTTCTACAAAAACTGTTTATCACAATTGTGATACTACACAATTTAAGCTTATGAGAACAAGATTGCTAAAATAATTGAGTAAGGAATTTGAGGGCTTTTAGAAAACTGAGAGTGAGGAGGATGATGAATAGCTTTTGGCGTGTAGATTGTTGTAGAGCATTAGCCAATTCAATCTTCACTGTGTTGTTTATATAGCATTGGAAATAAGGTACGGTGGAGTAGTAATTCCGTTTCAATGCCAATAACATTCTTTCCTTATTAAGCAGATCTTGTCTGGAATGATGCCGTTGGTAATAAATCATCTTGAATGCACAGTACCGTTGCCACTTAAGCGTGTTTTGGCTTTGGCTCATTCTGACGCTGCTGAGGTGCTGATGAACTGTTTGTTGTCTTGATCAGAGATCAGATGGTTAAGCGCAGATCTGTTCATCAAGCTTCAGCATAAGCGCAAGTTGATCTTCTGATTCTGGTATCTGATATAACATCTTCTGATGCTGATGTTGAGATCCAACTTTCTGATGCTGATGATGATGTTCTCTTGCTGATACCCATCAGAGTTTCTGTAAAACAGAATGTAATTTTTAGATAGCATATGTGTCTTACATGAATCATACAATTAATGTATCTTAGCATTTTGTTATCATCAAAACTTAAGCTTAGGGTAGTAGATTCAAACTTTGTTCTAACAGCCTTGTCATTACGGAAGCTAGTTCGTTGTTGAGATTTTGTTACTCCTTTGGATGGTAGCCTTGTCATTATGGAAGGTAAATTGTTGTTGAGATTTTGTTACTCCAATGGATGGTAGCGTTGTCATTACGAAAGGTAGTTCATTGTTGAGATTTTGTTACTCTAATGGGTGGTAGCCTTGTTATTATGGAAGGTAGTTCATTGTTGGGATTTTGTTACTCTAATGGATGGTAGCCTTGTCTTTATGGAAGGTAGTTCGTTGTTGAGATTTTGTTACTCTAATGGATGGTAGCCTTGTCATTACATAAGGTAGTTCATTGTTGAGATTTTGTTACTCCATTGGATGGTAGCCTTGTCATTATGGTAGGTAAATCGTTGTTGACATTTTGTTACTCCAATGGATGGTAGTGATGTTCTTAAGGAAGGTAGTTCATTGTTGAGATTTTGTTACATCATTGGATGGTAGCCTTGTCATTATAGAAGGTAGTTCGTTAGTGGTATTTTGTTACTCTAATGGATGGTAGCCTTGTCATTACGGAAGCTAGTTCGTTTTTGAGATTTTGTTACTCCTTTGGATGGTAGCCTTGTCATTATGGAAATTAAATCGTTGTTAACATTTTGTTACTCCAATGGATGGTAGCGATGTCCTTAAGGAAGGTAGTTCGTTGTTGAGATTTTATTACTCCATTGGATGGTAGCCTTGTCATTACGGAAGGTAGTTCGTTAGTGGGATTTTGTTATTCTAATGGATGGTAGCCTTGTCATTACGGAAGCTAGTTCGTTGTTGAGATTTTATTACTCTAATGGATGGTAGCCTTGTCATTATGGAAGGTATTTCGTTGTTGGGATTTTGTTACTCAAATGGATGGTAGCCTTGTCATTACGGAATCTAGTTTGTTGTTGAGATTTTGTTACTCTAATGGATGGTAGCCTTGTCATTATGGAAGGTAGTTCGTTGGTTGGATTTTGTTACTGAAATGTATGGTAGCCTTGTCATTATGGAAGGTAGTTCGTTGTTGATATTTTCATACTCCAATGGATGGTAGCCTTGTCATTAAGGAAGGTAGTTCGCTGTTGATAATTTGTTAATCCATTAGATGGTAGACTTGTCATTATAGATGGTAGTTTGTTGTTGTGATTTTGTTACTCCAATGGATGGTAGCCTTGTCATTATGGAATGTAGTTTGTTGTTGAGATTTGGTTACTCTAATGGATGGTAGCCTAGTCATTACAGAAGGTAGTTCATTGTTAAGTTTTTGTTACTCTAATAGATGGTAGCCTTGTCATTATGGAAGGTAGTCCGTTATTGGGATTTTGTTACTATAATGGATTGTAGCCTTGTCATTATGGAAGGTAGTTCGTTGTTGGGATTTTGTTACTCTTATGGATGATAGCCTTGTCATTATGGAAGCTAATTCGTAGTTGGGATTTTGTTATTTTAATGGATGGTAGCCTTGTCATTATAGAAGGTAGTTTGTTGTATAGATTTTCTTACTCTAATGGATGGTAGCCTTGTCATTATAGAAGGTAGTTCTTTGTTGATATTTTGATACTTTAATGGATGGTAGCCTTGTAATTATGGAAGGTAGTTCATTGTTGAGATTTTGTTACTGCATTGTATGGTAGCCTTGTCATTATGGAAGGTAGTTCGCTGTTGAGATTTTGTTACTCCAATGGATGGTAGCCTTGTCATTATAGAAGGTAGTTCGTTGTTGATATTTTGTTACTTTAATGGATGGTAGCCTTGTAATTATGGAAGGTAGTTCATTGTTGAGATTTTGTTACTCCTATGTATGGTAGCCTTGTCATTATGGAAGGTAAATTTTTGTTGAGATTTTGTTACTCCAATGGATGGTAGCTATGTCCTTACGGAAGGTAGTTCGTTGTTGATATTTTGTTACTCCATTAGATTGTAGCCTTGTCATTATGGAAGGTATATCGCTGTTGAGAATTTGTTAATCCATTGGATGGTAGCCTTGTCATTACGGAAGGTAGTTCGTTAGTGGGATTTTTTTATTCTAATGGATGGTAGCCTTGTCATTATGGAAGCTAGTTCGTTGTTGAGATTTTGCTACTCCATTGGATGGTAGCCTTTTCATTATGGAAGGTAAATCGTTGTTGACATTTTGTTACTCCAATGAATGGTAGAGATGTCCTTAAGGAAGGTAGTTCGTTGTTTAGATTTTGTTACTCTAATGGACGGAAGCCTTGTCATTATGGAAGGTAGTTCGTTGTTGGGATTTTGAAACTGAAATGGATGGTAGCCTTGTCATTATGGAAGGTAGTTTGTTGTTGAGATTTTGTTACTGCAATGGACGGTAGCCTTGTCATTATGGAAGGTAAATTGTTGTTGACATTTTGTTACTCCAATGGATGGTATCGATATCCTTAAGGAAGGTAGTTCGTTGTTAATATTTTTTACTCCATTGGATGGTAGCTTTGTCATTACGGAAGCTAGTTCGTTGTTGAGATTTTGTTACTCTAATGGATGGTAGCCTTGTCATTATGGAAGGTAGTTCGTTGTTGAGATTTTGTTAGTCTAATGGATGGTAGCCTTGTCATTATGGAATGTAGTACGTTGTTGAGATTTTGTTACTCCATTGGATGGTAGCCTTGTCATTATGGAAGATAAATCGTTGTTGACATTTTGTTACTCCAATGGATGGTAGCGATGTCCTTAAAGAAGGTAGTTCGTTGTTGAGATTTTGTTACATCATTAGATGGTAGCCTTGTCATTACAGAGGTAGTTCATTGGTGGGATTTTGTTACTCTAATGGATGGTAGTCTTGTCATTACGGAAGCTGGTTCATTGTTGAGATTTTGTTACTCTAATGGATGGTAGCCTTGTCATTACGGAAGGTAGTTCATTGTTGAGATTTTGTTACTCCATTGGATGGTAGCCTTGTCACTATGGAAGGTAAATCATTGTTGACATTTTGTTACTCCAATGGATGGTATCGATGTCCTTAAGGAAGGTAGTTCGTTATTGAGATTTTGTTGCTCCATTGGATGATAGCCTTGTCATTATGGAAGGTAGTTTGTTAGTGGGATTTTGTTACTCTAATGGATGGTAGCCTTATCATTGCGGAAGCTAGTTCGTTGTTGAGATTTTGTTACTCTAATGGATGGTAGCCTTGTAATTATGGAAGGTAGTTCATTGTTGGGATTTTGTTACTCAAATGGATGGTAGCCTTGTCATTACGGAATCTAGTTCGTTGTTGAGATTTTGTTACTCTAATGGATGGTAGCCTTGTCATTATGGAAGGTAGTTCGTTGTTGGGATTTTGTTACTCAAATGGATGGTAGCCTTGTCATTATGGAAGGCAGTTTGTTGTTGATATTTTCATACTCCAATGAATGGTAGCCTTGTCATTAAGGAAGGTGGTTCGCTGTTGAGAATTTTTTACTCCATTGGATGGTACACTTGTCATTATGGAAGGTAGTTCGTTATTGTGATTTTGTTACTCCAATGGATGGTAGCCTTGTCATTATGGAATGTAGTTTGTTGTTGAGATTTGGTTACTCTAATGGATGGTAGCCTTGACATTATGGAAGGTAGTTCATTGTTGAGTTTTTGTTACTCTAATAGATGGTAGCCTTGTCATTATGGAAGGTAGTTCGTTGTTGGGATTTTGTTACTCTAATGGATTGTAGCCTTGTCATTATGGAAGGTAGTTCGTTGTTGGGATTTTGTTACTCTTATGTATGGTAGCCTTGTCATTATGGAAGGTAATTCCTTGTTGGGATTTTGTTATTTTAATGGATGGTAGCCTTGTCATTATGGAATGTTGTTCGTTGTTGAGATTTTGTTACTCCAATGGATGGTAACCTTGTCATTATGGAAGGTAGTTCATTGTTGAGATTTTGTTAGTTCAATGGATGGTAGCCTTGTCAATACGGAAGGTAGTTCGTTATTGATATTTTTTTACCCCAATGGATGGTAGCCTTGTCATTATTGAAGGTAGTTCGTTGTTGATATTTTGTTACTCCATTGGATGGTAGCCTTGTCATTATGGAATGTTGTTCGTTGTTGAGATTTTGTTACTCCAATGGATGGTAACCTTGTCATTATGGAAGGTAGTTCATTGTTGAGAATTTGTTAGTTCTATGGATGGTAGCCTTGTCAATACGGAAGCTAGTTCGTTGTTGATATTTTTTTACCCCAATGGATGGTAGCCTTGTCATTATTGAAGGTAGTTCGTTGTTGATATTTTGTTACTCCATTGGATGGTATCCTTGTCATTATGGAAGGTAAATTGTTGTTTAGATTTTTTTACTCCAATGGATGCTAGCTATTTCCTTATGGAAGGTAGTTCATTGTTTATATTTTGATACTCTATGGATGGTAGCCTTGTCATTACTTAAGGTAGTTCGTTGTTGATATTTTGTTACTCCATTGGATGGTAGCCTTGTCATTATGGAAGGTAAATCGTTGTTGACATTTTGTTACTCCAATGGATGGTAGCGATGTCCTTAAGGAGGGAAGTTCGTTGTTGAGATTTTGTTACTCCATTGGATGGTAGCCTTGTCATTACAGAAGGTAGTTCATTAGTGGGATTTTGTTACTCTAATGGATGCTAGCCTTGTCATTACGGAAGCTAGTTCATTGTTGAGATTTTGTTACTCCATTGGATGGTAGCCTTGTCATTATGGAAGGTAAATCGTTGTTGACATTTTGATACTCCAATGGATGGTATCGATGTCCTTAAGGAAGGTAGTTCTTTGTTGAGATTTTGTTACTCCATTGGATTGTAGCCTAGTCATTACGGAAGGTAGTTCGTTAGTGGGATTTTGTTACTCTAATGGATGGTAGCCTTGTCATTACGGAAGCTAAGTTGTTGTTGAGATTTTGTTACTCTAATGGAAGGTAGCCTTGTCATTATGGAAGGTAGTTCGTTGTTGAGATTTTGTTACTCCATTGGATGGTAGCCTTGTCATTATGGAAGATAAATCATTGTTGACATTTTGTTACTCCAATGGATGGTAGCAATGTAATTACGGAAGGTAGTTCGTTGTTGAGATTTTGTTACTCTAATGGGTGGTAGCCTTGTCATTTTGGAGGTAGTTCATTGTTGGGATTTTGTTACTCTAATGGATCGTAGCCTTGTCATTACGGAAGCTAGTTTTTTGTTGAGATTTGGTTACTCTAATGGATGGTAGCCTTGTCATTACGGAAGGTAGTTCATTGTTGAGATTTTGGTACTCCATTAGATGGTAGCCTTGTCATTTTGGAAGGTAAACCGTTGTTGACATTTTGTTACTCCAATGGATGGTAGAAATGTCCTTAAGGAAGGTAGTTCGTTGTTGAGATTTCGTTACTCCATTGGATGGTAGCCTTGTCATTACAGAAGGTAGTTCGTTAGGGGGATTTTGTTACTCTAATGGATGGTAACCTTGTCATTACTTAAGGTAGTTCATTGTTGAGATTCTGTTACTCCATTGGATGGTAGCCTTGTCATTATGGAAGGTAAATCGTTGTTGACATTTTGTTACTCCAATGGATGGTATCGATGTCCTTAAGGAAGGAAGTTCGTTGTTGAGATTTTGTTACTCCTTTGGATGATAGCCTTGTCATTACGGAAGGTAGTTCGTTAGTGGGATTTTGATACTCTAATGGATGGTAGCCTTGTCATTACGGAAGCTAGTTCTTTGTTGAGATTTTGTAACTCTAATGGATGGTAGCCTTGTTATTATGGAAGGTAGTTCGTTGTTGGGATTTTGTTACTCAAATGGATGGTAGCCTTGTCATTATGGAATCTAGTTCGTTGTTGAGATTTTGTTACTCTAATGGATGGTAGCCTTGTCATTATGGAAGGTAGTTCGTTGTTGGGATTTTTTTACTCAAATGGATGGTAGCCTTGTCATTATTGAAGGTAGTTCGTTGTTGATATTTTCATACTCCAATGAATGGTAGCCTTGTCATTAACGAAGGTGGTTCGCTATTTAGAATTTTTTACTCCATTGGATGGTAGACTTGTCATTATGGAAGGTAGTTCGTTGTTGTGATTTTGTTACTCCAATGGATGGTAGCCTTGTCATTATGGAATGTAGTTTGTTGTTGAGATTTGGTTACTCTAATGGATTGTAGCCTTGACATTACGGAAGGTAGTTCATTGTTGAGTTTTTGTTACTCTAATAGATGGTAGCCTTGTCATTATGGAAGGTAGTTCGTTGTTGGGATTTTGTTACTCTAATGGATTGTAGCCTTGTCATTATGGAAGGTAGTTCGTTGTTGGGATTTTGTTACTCTTATGGATGGTAGCCTTGTCATTATGGAAGGTAATTCGTTGTTGGGATTTTGTTATTTTAATGGATGGTAGCCTTGTCATTATGGAAGGTTGTTCGTTGTTGAGATTTTTTTACTCAAATGGATGGTAACCTTGTCAATATGGAAGGTAGTTCATTGTTGAGATTTTGTTAGTTCAATGGATGGTAGCCTTGTCAATATGGAAGGTAGTTTGTTGTTGATATTTTGTTACTCCAATGGATGGTAGCCTTGTCAATATAGAAGGTAGTTCGTTGTTGATATTTTGTTACTTTAATGGATGGTAGCCTGGTAATTATGGAAGGTAGTTCATTGTTGAGATTTTGTTACTCCATTTTATGGTAGCCTTGTCATTATGGGAGGTAAATTGTTGTTTATATTTTGTTACTACAATGGATGGTAGCTCTGTCCTTATGGAAGGTAGTTCATTGTTGATATTTTGATACTCTATGGATGGTAGCCTTGTCATTACTTAAGGTAGTTCGTTGTTGATATTTTGTTACTCCATTGGATGGTAGCCTTGTCATTATGGAAGGTAAATCGTTGTTGACATTTTGTTACTCCAATGGATGGTAGCGATGTCCTTAAGGAAGGAAGTTCGTTGTTGAGATTTAGTTACTCCATTGGAAGGTAGCCTTGTCATTACGGAAGGTAGTTCATTAGTGGGATTTTGTCACTCTAATGGATGCTAGCCTTGTCATTACGGAAGCTAGTTCATTGTTGAGATATTGTCACTCCATTGGATGGTAGCCTTGTCATTATGGAAGGTAAATCGTTGTTGACATTTTGTTACTCCAATGGATGGTATCGATGTCCTTAAGGAAGGTAGTTCGTTATTGTGATTTTGTTGCTCCATTGGATGATAGCCTTGTCATTACGGAAGGTAGTTCGTTAGTGGGATTTTGTTACTCTAATGGATGGTAGCCTTGTCATTACGGAAGCTAGTTCGTTGTTGAGATTTTGTTACTCTAATGGATGGTAGCCTTGTCATTTTGGAGGTAGTTCATTGTTGGGATTTTGTTACTCTAATGGATCGTAGCCTTGTCATTACGGAAGCTAGTTTTTTGTTGAGATTTGGTTACTCTAATGGATGGTAGCATTGTCATTACGGAAGGTACTTCATTGTTGAGATTTTGGTACTCCATTAGATGGTAGCCTTGTCATTTTGGAAGGTAAACCGTTGTTGACATTTTGTTACTCCAATGGATGGTAGCAATGTCCTTAAGGAAGGTAGTTCGTTGTTGAGATTTCGTTACTCCATTGGATGGTAGCCTTGTCATTACAGAAGGTAGTTCGTTAGGGGGATTTTGTTACTCTAATGGATGGTAGCCTTGTCATTACGGAAGCTAGTTCATTGTTGAGATTCTGTTACTCCATTGGATGGTAGCCTTGTCATTATGGAAGGTAAATCGTTGTTGACATTTTGTTACTCCAATGGATGGTATCGATGTCCTTAAGGAAGGAAGTTCGTTGTTGAGATTTTGTTACTCCTTTGGATGATAGCCTTGTCATTACGGAAGGTAGTTCGTTAGTGGGATTTTGTTACTCTAATGGATGGTAGCCTTGTCATTACGGAAGCTAGTTCGTTGTTGAGATTTTGTAACTCTAATGGATGGTAGCCTTGTCATTATGGAAGGTAGTTCGTTGTTGGGATTTTGTTACTCAAATGGATGGTAGCCTTGTTATTATGGAATCTAGTTCGTTGTTGAGATTTTGTTACTCTAATGGATGGTAGCCTTGTCATTATGGAAGGTAGTTCGTTGTTGGGATTTTTTTACTCAAATGGATGGTAGCCTTGTCATTATTGAAGGTAGTTCGTTGTTGATATTTTCATACTCCAATGAATGGTAGCCTTGTCATTAACGAAGGTGGTTCGCTATTTAGAATTTTTTACTCCATTGGATGGTAGACTTGTCATTATGGAAGGTAGTTCGTTGTTGTGATTTTGTTACTCCAATGGATGGTAGCCTTGTCATTATGGAATGTAGTTTGTTGTTGAGATTTGGTTACTCTAATGGATTGTAGCCTTGACATTACGGAAGGTAGTTCATTGTTGAGTTTTTGTTACTCTAATAGATGGTAGCCTTGTCATTATGGAAGGTAGTTCGTTGTTGGGATTTTGTTACTCTAATGGATTGTAGCCTTGTCATTATGGAAGGTAGTTCGTTGTTGGGATTTTGTTACTCTTATGGATGGTAGCCTTGTCATTATGGAAGGTAATTCGTTGTTGGGATTTTGTTATTTTAATAAATGGTAGCCTTGTCATTATGGAAGGTTGTTCATTGTTGAGATTTTTTTACTCCAATGGATGGTAACCTTGTCAATATGGAAGGTAGTTCATTGTTGAGATTTTGTTAGTTCAATGGATGGTAGCCTTGTCAATATGGAAGGTAGTTTGTTGTTGATATTTTGTTACTCCAATGGATGGTAGCCTTGTCATTATAGAAGGTAGTTCGTTGTTGATATTTTGTTACTTTAATGGATGGTAGCCTGGTAATTATGGAAGGTAGTTCATTGTTGAGATTTTGTTACTCCATTTTATGGTAGCCTTGTCATTATGGGAGGTAAATTGTTGTTTATATTTTGTTACTACAATGGATGGTAGCTCTGTCCTTATGGAAGGTAGTTCATTGTTGATATTTTGTTACTCTATGGATGGTAGCCTTGTCATTACCTAAGGTAGTTCGTTGTTGATATATTGTTACTCCATTGGATGGTAGCCTTGTCATTATGGAAGGTAAATCATTGTTGACATTTTGTTACTCCAGTGGATGGTAGCGATGTCCTTAAGGAAGGTAGTTCGTTATTGAGATTTAGTTATTCCATTGGAAGGTAGCCTTGTCATTACGCAAGGTAGTTCTATAGTGGGATTTTGTCACTCTAATGTATGGTGGCCTTTTCATTACGGAAGCTAGCTCGTTGTTGAGATATTGTCACTCCATTGGATGGTAGCCTTGTCATTATGGAAGGTAAATCGTTGTTGACATTTTGTTACTCCAATGGATGGTATCGATGTCCTTAAGGAAGGTAGTTCGTTATTGTGATTTTGTTGCTCCATTGGATGATAGCCTTGTCATTACGGAAGGTAGTTCGTTAGTGGGATTTTGTTACTCTAATGGATGGTAGCCTTGTCATTACGGAAGCTAGTTCGTTGTTGAGATTTTGTTACTCTAATGGATGGTAGCCTTGTCATTATGGAAGGTAGTTCATTGTTGGGATTTTGTTACTCAAATGGATGGTAGCCTTGTCATTACGTAATCTAGTTCGTTGTTGAGATTTTGTTACTCTAATGGATGGTAGCCTTGTCATTATGGAAGGTAGTTCGTTGTTGGGATTTTGTTACTCAAATGGATGGTAGCCTTGTCATTATGGAAGGTAGTTCATTGTTGATATTTTCATACACCAATGAATGGTAGCCTTGTCATTAAAGAAGGTGGTTCGCTATTGAGAATTTTTTACTCCATTGGATGGTAGACTTGTCATTAAGGAAGGTAGTTCGTTGTTGTGATTTTGTTACTCCAATGGATGGTAGCCTTGTCATTATGGAATGTAGTTTGTTGTTGAGATTTGGTTACTTTAATGGATGGTAGCCTTGTCATTATGGAAGGTTCTTCGTTGTTGAGATTTTTTTACTCCAATGGATTGTAACCTTGTCAATATGGAAGGTAGTTCATTGTTGAGATTTTGTTAGTTCAATGGATGGTAGCCTTGTCAATATGGAAGGTAGTTTGTTGTTGATATTTTGTTACTCCAATGGATGGTAGCCTTGTCATTATGGAAGGTAAATTGTTATTTAGATTTTGTTACTCCAATGGATGGTAGCTATGTCCTTATGGAAGGTAAATCGTTGTTGACATTTTGTTACTCCAGTGGATGGTAGCGATGTCCTTAAGGAAGGTAGTTCGTTGTTGAGATTTTGTTAGTTCAATGGATGGTATCCTTGTCAATACGGAAGGTAGTTCGTTGTTGATATTTTTTTACCCCAATGGATGGTAGCCTTGTCATTATTGAAGGTAGTTCGTTGTTGATATTTTGTTACTCCATTGGATGGTATCCTTGTCATTATGGAAGGTAAATTGTTGTTTAGATTTTTTTACTCCAATGGATGGTAGCTATGTCCTTATGGAAGGTAGTTCATTGTTTATATTTTGATACTCTATGGATGGTAGCCTTGTCATTACTTAAGGTAGTTCGTTGTTGATATTTTGTTACTCCATTGGATGGTAGCCTTGTCATTATGGAAGGTAAATCGTTGTTAACATTTTGTTACTCCAATGGATGGTAGCGATGTCCTTAAGGAAGGTAGTTCGTTGTTGAGATTTTGTTACTCCATTGGATGGTAGCCTTGTCATTACAGAAGGTAGTTCATTAGTGGGATTTTGTTACTCTAATGGATGGTAGCCTTGTCATTACGGAAGCTAGTTCGTTGTTGAGATTTTGTTACTCCATTGGATGGTAGCCTTATCATTATGGAAGGTAAATCGTTGTTGACATTTTGATACTCCAATGGATGGTATCTATGTCCTTAAGGAAGGTAGTTCTTTGTTGAGATTTTGTTACTCCATTGGATGGTAGCCTTGTCATTACGGAAGGTAGTTCGTTAGTGGGATTTTGTTACTCTAATGGATGGTAGCCTTGTCATTACGGAAGCTAGTTTGTTGTTGAGATTTTGTTACTCTAATGGAAGGTAGCCTTGTCATTATGGAAGGTAGTTCGTTGTTGAGATTTTGTTACTCCATTGGATGGTAGCCTTGTCATTATGGAAGATAAATCATTGTTGACATTTTGTTACTCCAATGGATGGTAGCAATGTCATTACCGAAGGTAGTTCGTTGTTGAGATTTTGTTACTCTAATGGGTGGTAGCCTTGTCATTTTGGAGGTAGTTCATTGTTGGGATTTTGTTACTCTAATGGATCGTAGCCTTGTCATTACGGAAGCTAGTTTTTTGTTGAGATTTGGTTACTCTAATGGATGGTAGCATTGTCATTACGGAAGGTAGTTCATTGTTGAGATTTTGGTACTCCATTAGATGGTAGCCTTGTCATTATGGAAGGTAAACCGTTGTTGACATTTTGTTACTCCAATGGATGGTAGCAATGTCCTTAAGGAAGGTAGTTCGTTGTTGAGATTTCGTTACTCCATTGGATGGTAGCCTTGTCATTACAGAAGGTAGTTCGTTAGTGGGATTTTGTTACTATAATGGATGGTAGCCGTGTCATTACGGAAGCTAGTTCATTGTTGAGATTTTGTTACTCCATTGGATGGTAGCCTTGTCATTATGGAAGGTAAATCGTTGTTGACATTTTGTTACTCCAATGGATGGTATCGATGTCCTTAAGGAAGGTAGTTCGTTGTTGAGATTTTGTTACTCCTTTGGATGATAGCCTTGTCATTACGGAAGGTAGTTCGTTAGTGGGATTTTGTTACTCTAATGGATGGTAGCCTTGTCATTACAGAAGCTAGTTCGTTGTTGAGATTTTGTAACTCTAATGGATGGTATCCTTGTCATTATGGAAGGTAGTTCGTTGTTGGGATTTTGTTACTCAAATGGATGGTAGCCTTGTCATTACGGAATCTAGTTCGTTGTTAAGATTTTGTTACTCTAATGGATGGTAGCCTTGTCATTATGGAAGGTAGTTCGTTGTTAGGATTTTGTTACTCAAATGGATGGTAGCCTTGTCATTATTGAAGGTAGTTCGTTGTTGATATTTTCATACTCCAATGAATGGTAGCCTTGTCATTAACGAAGGTGGTTCGCTGTTTAGAATTTTTTACTCCATTGGATGGTAGACTTGTCATTATGGAAGGTAGTTCGTTGTTATGATTTTGTTACTCCAATGGATGGTAGCCTTGTCATTATGGAATGTAGTTTGTTGTTGAGATTTGGTTACTCTAATGGATTGTAGCCTTGACATTACGGAAGGTAGTTCATTGTTGAGTTTTTGTTACTCTAATAGATGGTAGCCTTGTCATTATGGAAGGTAGTTTGTTGTTCGGATTTTGTTACTCTAATGGATTGTAGCCTTGTCATTATGGAAGGTAGTTTGTTGTTGGGATTTTGTTACTCTTATGGATGGTAGCCTTGTCATTATGGAAGGTAATTCGTTGTTGGGATTTTGTTATTTCAATGGATGGTAGCCTTGTCATTATGGAAGGTTGTTCGTTGTTGAGATTTTTTTACTCCAATGGATGGTAACCTTGTCAATATGGAAGGTAGTTCATTGTTGAGATTTTGTTAGTTCAATGGATGGTAGCCTTGTCAATATGGAAGGTAGTTTGTTGTTGATATTTTGTTACTCCAATGGATGGTAGCCTTGTCATTATGGAAGGTAAATTGTTATTTAGATTTTGTTACTCCAATGGATGGTAGCAATGTCCTGATGAAAGGTAGTTCATTGTTGATATTTTTTTAATTCATTGGATGGTAGCCTTGTCATTATGGAAGGTAAATCGTTGTTGACATTTTGTTACTCCAGTGGATGGTAGCGATGTCCTTAAGGAAGGTAGTTCGTTGTTGAGATTTTGTTACTCCATTGGAAGATAGCCTTGTCATAACAGAAGGTAGTTCGTTAGTGGGATTTTTCCACTCTAATGGATGGTAGCCTTGTCATTACGGAAGCTAGTTCGTTGTTGTGATATTGTTGCTCCATTGGCTGGTAGCCTTGCAATTATGGAAGGTAAATCATTGTTGACATTTTGTTACTCCAATGGATGGTACGATGTCCTTAAGGAAGGTAGTTTGTTGTTGAGATTTTGTTACTCTAATGGACGGTAGCCTTGTCATTATGGAAGGTAGTTTGTTGTTGGGATTTTGTTACCCAAATGGATGGTAGCCTTGTCATTATGGAAGGTAGTTTGTTGTTGAGATTTTGTTACTGCAATTGATGGTAGCCTTGTGATTATGGAAGGTAGTTCGTTGTTAAAATTTTGTTACTCCATTGGATGGTAGCCTTGTCATTTTGGAAGGTAAATTTTTGTTGAGATTTTGTTACTCCTATGGATGGTAGCATTGTCATTACGGAAGGTAGTTCATTGTTGAGATTTTGTTACTCTAATGGGTGGTAGCCTTGTTATTATGGAAGGTAGTTCATTGTTGGGATTTTGTTACTCTAATGGATGGTAGCCTTGTCATTATGGAAGGTAGTTCGTTGTTTAGATTTTGTTACTCTGATGGATGGTAGCCTTGTCATTACGGAAGGTAGTTCATTATTGAGATTTTGTTACTCCATTGGATGGTAGCCTTGTCATTATGGTAGGTAAATCGTTGTTGACATTTTGGTACTCCAATGGATGGTAGTGATGTTCTTAAGGAAGGTAGTTCGTTGTTGAGATTTTGTTACATCATTGGATCATAGCCTTGTCATTACAGAAGGTAGTTCGTTAGTGTGATTTTGTTACTCTAATGGATGGTAGCCTTGTCATTACGGAAGCTAGTTTGTTGTTGAGATTTTGTTACTCCTTTGGATGGTAGCCTTGTCATTATGGAAAGTAAATCATTGTTGACATTTTGTTAATCCAATGGATGGTAGCGATGTCCTTAAGGAAGGTAGTTCGTTGTTGAGATTTTGTTACTCCGTTGGATGGTAGCCTTGTCATTACGGAAGGTAGTTCGTTAGTGGGATTTTGTTACTCTAATGGATGGTAGCCTTGTCATTACGGAAGCTAGTTCGTTGTTGAGATTTTGTTACTCTAATGGATGGTAGCCTTGTCATTATGGAAGGTAGTTCGTTGGTTGGATTTTATTACTGAAATGGATGGTAGCCTTGTCTTTATGGAAGGTAGTTGGTTGTTGATTTTTTCATACTCCAATGGATGGTAGCCTTGTCATTAAGGAAGGTAGTTCACTGTTGAGAATTTGTTATTCCATTAGATGGTAGACTTGTCATTATGGAAGGTAGTTTGTTGTTTTGATTTTGTTACTCCAATGGATGGTAGCCTTGTCATTATGGAATGTAGTTTGTTGTTGAGATTTGGTTACTCTAATGGATGGTAGCCTTGTCATTACGGAAGGTAGTTCATTGTTTAGTTTTTGTTACTCTAATAGATGATAGCCTTGTCATTATGGAAGGTAGTCTGTTGTTGGGATTTTGTTACTATAATGGATTGTAGCCTTGTCATTATGGAAGGTAGTTCGTTGTTGAGATTTTGTTACTCCAATGGATGGTAGCCTTGTCATTATAGAAGGTAGTTCGTTGTTGATATTTTGTTACTTTAGTGGATGGTAGCCTTGTAATTATGGAAGGTAGTTCATTGTTGAGATTTTGTTACTCCTATGTATGGTAGCCTTGTCATTATGGAAGGTAAATTGTTGTTGAGATTTTGTTACTCCAATGGATGGTAGCTATGTCCTTACGGAAGGTAGTTCGTTGTTGATATTTTGTTACTCCATTAGATTGTAGCCTTGTCATTATGGAAGGTATATCGCTGTTGAGAATTTGTTAATCCATTGGATGGTAGCCTTGTCATTACGGAAGGTAGTTCGTTAGTGGGATTTTGTTACTCTAATGGATGGTGGCCTTGTCATTACGGAAGCTAGTTCGTTGTAGAGATTTTGCTACTCCATTGGATGGTAGCCTTGTCATTATGGAAGATAAATCGTTGTTGACAGTTTGTTACTCCAATGGATGGTAGAGATGTCCTTAAAGAAAGTAGTTCGTTGTTGAGATTTTGTTACTCTAATGGATGGTAGCCTTGTCATTATGGAAGGTAGTTCGTTGTTGGGATTTTGTTACTGAAATGGATGGTAGCCTTGTCATTATGGAAGGTAGTTTGTTGTTGAGATTTTGTTACTGCAATGGACGGTAGCCTTGTCATTATGGAAGGTAAATCGTTGTTGCATTTTGTTACTCCAATGGATGGTATCGATGTCCTTAAGGAAGGTAGTTCGTTGTTGAGATTTTGTTACTCCATTGGATGGTAGCCTTGTCATTACGGAAGGTAGTTCGTTGTTGAGATTTTGTTACTCTAATGGATGGTAGCCTTGTCATTATAGAAGGTAGTTCGTTGTTGATATTTTGTTACTCTAATGGATGGTAGCCTTGTCATTATGGAAGGTAGTACGTTGTTGAGATTTTGTTACTCGATTGGATGGTAGCCTTGTCATTATGGAAGATAAATCGTTGTTGACATTTTTTTACTCCAATGGATGGTAGCGATGTCCTTAAAGAAGGTAGTTCGTTGTTGATATTTTGTTACATCATTAGATGGTAGCCTTGTCATTACGGAGGTAGTTCATTGGTGGGATTTTGTTACTCTAATGGATGGTAGTCTTGTCATTACGGAAGCTAGTTCATTGTTGAGATTTTGTTACTCTAATGGATGGTAGGCTTGTCATTACGGAAGGTAGTTCATTGTTGAGATTTTGTTACTCCATTTGATGGTAGCCTTGTCATTATGGAAGGTAAATCGTTGTTGACATTTTGTTACTCCAATGGATGGTATCGATGTCCTTAAGGAAGGTAGTTCGTTATTGAGATTTTGTTGCTCAATTGGATGATAGCCTTGTCATTATGGAAGGTAGTTCGTTAGTGGGATTTTGTTACTCTAATGGATGGTAGCCTTATCATTGCGGAAGCTAGTTCGTTGTTGAGATATTGTTACTCTAATGGATGGTAGCCTTGTAATTATGGAAGGTAGTTCATTATTGGGATTTTGTTACTCAAATGGATGGTAGCCTTGTCATTACGGAATCTAGTTTGTTGTTGAGATTTTGTTACTCTAATGGATGGTAGCCTTGTCATTATGGAAGGTAGTTCGTTGTTGGGATTTTTTTACTCAACTGGATGGTAGCCTTGTCATTATGGAAGGTAGTTCGTTGTTGATATTTTCATACTCCAATGAATGGTAGCCTTGTCATTAAGGAAGGTGGTTTGCTAATGAGAATTTTTTAATCCATTGGATAGTACACTTGTCATTATGGAAGGTAGTTCGTTGTTGTGATTTTGTTACTCCAATGGATGGTAGCCTTGTCATTATGGAATGTAGTTTGTTGTTGAGATTTGGTTACTCTAATGGATGGTAGCCTTGACATTATGGAAGGTAGTTCTTTGTTGAGTTTTTTTTACTCTAATAGATGGTAGCCTTGTCATTATGGAAGGTAGTTCGTTGTTTGGATTTTGTTACTCTAATGGATTGTAGCCTTGTCATTTTGGAAGGTAGTTCGTTGTTGGGATTTTGTTACTCTTATGTATGGTAGCCTTGTCATTATGGAAGGTAATTCGTTGTTGGGATTTTGTTATTTTAATGGATGGTAGCCTTGTCATTATGGAATGTTGTTTGTTGTTGAGATTTTGTTACTCCAATGGATGGTAACCTTGTCATTATGGAAGGTAGTTCATTGTTGAGATTTTGTTAGTTCAATGGATGGAAGCCTTGTCAATACGGAAGGTAGTTCGTTGTTGATATTTTTTTACCCCAATGGATGGTAGCCTTGTCATTATTGAAGGTAGTTCGTTGTTGATATTTTGTTACTCCATTGGATGGTATCCTTGTCATTATGGAAGGTAAATTGTTGTTTAGATTTTTTTACTCCAATGGATGGTAGCTATGTCCTTATGGAAGGTAGTTAGTTATTGAGATTTTGTTACTCCATTGGATGGTAGCCTTGTGATTACAGAAGGTAGTTCATTAGTGGGATTTTGTTACTCTAATGGATGGTAGCCTTGTCATTACGGAAGCTAGTTCGTTGTTGAGATTTTGTTACTCCATTGGATGGTAGCCTTGTCATTATGGAAGGTAAATCATTGTTGACATTTTGTTACTCCAATGGATGGTATCGATGTCCTTAAGGAAGGTAGTTCTTTGTTGAGATTTTGTTACCCCATTGGATGGTAGCCTTGTCATTACAGAAGGTAGTTTGTTAGTTGGATTTTGTTACTCTAATGGATGGTAGCCTTGTCATTACGGAAGCTAGTTCGTTGTTGAGATTTTGTTACTCTAATGGAAGGTAGCCTTGTCATTATGGAAGGTAGTTTGTTGTTGAGATTTTGTTACTCCATTGGATGGTAGCCTTGTCATTATGGAAGATAAATCATTGTTGACATTTTGTTACTCTAATGGATGGTAGGAATGTCATTACGGAAGGTAGTCCGTTGTTGAGATTTTGTTACTCTAATGGGTGGTAGCCTTGTCATTTTGGAGGTAGTTATTTTTTTTATTTTGTTACTCTAATGGATCGTAGCCTTGTCATTACGGAAGCTAGTTTTTTGTTGAGATTTGGTTACTCTAATGGATGGTAGCATTGTCATTACGGAAGGTAGTTCATTGTTGAGATTTGAGTACTCCATTAGATGGTAGCCTTGTCATTATGGAAGGTAAACCTTTGTTGACATTTTGTTACTCCAATGTATGGTAGCAATGTCCTTAAGGAAGGTAGTTCATTGTTGAGATTTCGTTACTCCATTGGATGGTAGCCTTGTCATTACATAAGGTAGTTCGTTAGTGGGATTTTGTTACTCTAATGGATGGTAGCCTTGTCATTACGGAAGCTAGTTCATTGTTGAGATTTTGTTACTCCATTGGATGGTAGCCTTGTCATTATGGAAGGTAAATCGTTGTTGACATTTTGTTACTCCAATGGATGGTATCGATGTCCTTAAGGAAGGTAGTTCGTTGTTGAGATTTTGTTACTCCTTTGGATGATAGCCTTGTCATTACGGAAGGTAGTTCATTAGTGGGATTTTATTACTCTAATGGATGGTAGCCTTGTCATTACGGAAGCTAGTTCTTTGTTGAGATTTTGTTACTCTAATGGATGGTAGCCTTGTCATTATGGAAGGTAGTTCGTTTTTGGGATTTTTTTACTCAAATGGATGGTAGCCTTGTCATTACGGAATCTAGTTCGTTGTTGAGATTTTGTTACTCTAATGGATGGTAGCCTTGTCATTATGGAAGGTAGTTCGTTGTTGGGATTTTGTTACTCAAATGGATGGTAGCCTTGTCATTATTGAAGGTAGTTCGTTGTTGATATTTTCATACTCCAATGAATGGTAGCCTTGTCATTAACGAAGGTGGTTCGCTGTTTAGAATTTTTTACTCCATTGGATGGTAGACTTGTCATTATGGAAGGTAGTTTGTTGTTGTGATTTTGTTACTCCAATGGATGGTAGCCTTGTCATTATGGAATGTAGTTTGTTGTTGAAATTTGGTTACTCTAATGGATTATAGCCTTGACATTACGGAAGGTAGTTCATTGTTGAGTTTTTGTTACTCTAATAGATGGTAGCCTTGTCATTATGGAAGGTAGTTTGTTGTTGGGATTTTGTTACTCTAATGGATTGTAGCCTTGTCATTATGGAAGGTAGTTCGTTGTTGGGATTTTGTTACTCTTATGGATGGTAGCCTTGTCATTATGGAAGGTAATTCATTGTTGGGATTTTGTTATTTTAATGGATGGTAGCCTTGTCATTATGGAAGGTTGTTCGTTGTTGAGATTTTTTTACTCCAATGGATGGTAACCTTGTCAATATGGAAGGTAGTTCATTGTTGAGATTTTGTTAGTTCAATGGATGGTAGCCTTGTCAATATGGAAGGTAGTTTGTTGTTGATATTTTGTTACTCCAATGGATGGTAGCCTTGTCATTATAGAAGGTAGTTCGTTGTTGATATTTTGTTACTTTAATGGATGGTAGCCTGGTAATTATGGAAGGTAGTTCATTGTTGAGATTTTGTTACTCCATTTTATGGTAGCCTTGTCATTATGGGAGGTAAATTGTTGTTTATATTTTGTTACTCCAATGGATGGTAGCTCTGTTCTTATGGAAGGTAGTTCATTGTTGATATTTTGTTACTCTATGGATGGTAGCCTTGTCATTACTTAAGGTAGTTCGTTGTTGATATTTTGTTACTCCATTGGATGGTAGCCTTGTCATTGTGGAAGGTAAATCATTGTTGACATTTTGTTACTCGAGTGGATGGTAGCGATGTCCTTAAGGAAGGTAGTTTGTTATTGAGATTTAGTTACTCCATTGGAAGGTAGCCTTGTCATTACGGAAGGTAGTTCTATAGTGGGATTTTGTCACTCTAATGGATGGTAGCCTTTTCATTACGGAAGCTAGCTCGTTGTTGAGATATTGTCACTCCATTGGATGGTAGCCTTGTCATTATGGAAGGTAAATCGTTGTTGACATTTTGTTACTCCAATGGATGGTATCGATGTCCTTAAGGAAGGTAGTTCGTTATTGAGATTTTGTTGCTCCATTGGATGATAGCCTTGTCATTACGGAAGGTAGTTCGTTAGTGGGATTTTGTTACTCTAATGGATGGTAGCCTTGTCATTACGGAAGCTAGTTCGTTGTTGTGATTTTGTTACTCTAATGGATGGTAGCCTTGTCATTATGGAAGGTAGTTCATTGTTGGGATTTTGTTACTCAAATGGATGGTAGCCTTGTCATTACGGAATCTAGTTCGTTGTTGAGATTTTGTTACTCTAATGGATGGTAGCCTTGTCATTATGGAAGGTAGTTCGTTGTTGGGATTTTGTTACTCAAATGGATGGTAGCCTTGTCATTATGGAAGGTAGTTCGTTGTTGATATTTTCATACTCCAATGAATGGTAGCCTTGTCATTAAGGAAGGTGGTTCGCTGTTGAGAATTTTTTACTCCATTGGATGGTAGACTTGTCATTAAGGAAGGTAGTTCGTTGTTGTGATTTTGTTACTCCAATGGATGGTAGCCTTGTCATTATGGAATGTAGTTTGTTGTTGAGATTTGGTTACTCTAATGGATGGTAGCCTTGACATTATGGAAGGTAGTTCATTGTTGAGTTTTTGTTACTCTAATAGATGGTAGCCTTGTCATTATGGAAGGTAGTTCATTGTTGGGATTTTTTTACTCTAATGGATTGTAGCCTTGTCATTATGGAAGGTAGTTCGTTGTTGGGATTTTGTTACTCTTATGTATGGTAGCCTTGTCATTATGGAAGGTAATTCGTTGTTGGGATTTTGTTATTTTAATGGATGGTAGCCTTGTCATTATGGAATATTGTTCGTTGTTGAGATTTTGTTACTCCAATGGATGGTAACCTTGTCATTATGGAAGGTAGTTCATTGTTGAGATTTTGTTAGTTCAATGGATGGTAGCCTTGTCAATACAGAAGGTAGTTCGTTGTTGAAATTTTTTTACCCCAATGGATGGTAGCCTTGTCATTATAGAAGGTAGTTCGTTGTTGATATTTTGTTACTCCATTGGATGGTAGCCTTGTCATTATGGAAGGTAAATCGTTGTTAACATTTTGTTACTCCAATGGATGGTAGCGATGTCCTTAAGAAAGGTAGTTCGTTGTTGAGATTTTGTTACTCCATTGGATGGTAGCCTTGTCATTACAGAAGGTAGTTCATTAGTGGGATTTTGTTACTCTAATGGATGGTAGCCTTGTCATTATGGAAGCTAGTTCGTTGTTGAGATTTTGTTACTCCATTGGATGGTAGCCTTGTCATTATTGAAGGTAAATTGTTGTTGCAATTTTGTTACTCCAATGGATGGTATCGATGTCCTTAAGGAAGGTAGTTCGTTGTTGAGATTTTGTTACTCCATTGGATGGTAGACTTGTCATTACGGAAGGTTGTTCGTTAGTGGGATTTTGTTACTCTAATGGATGGTAGCCTTGTCATTACGGAAGCTAGTTCGTTGTTGAGATTTTGTTACTCTAATGGAAGGTAGCCTTGTCATTATGGAAGGTAGTTCGTTGTTGAGATTTTGTTATTCCATTGGATGGTAGCCTTGTCATTACGGAATCTAGTTCGTTGTTGAGATTTTGTTACTCTAATGGATGGTAGCCTTGTCATTATGGAAGGTAGTTCGTTGTTGGGATTTTGTTACTCAAATTGATGGTAGCCTTGTCATTATGGAAGGTAGTTCGTTGTTGTGATTTTGTTACTCCAATGGATGGTAGCCTTGTCATTATGGAATGTAGTTTGTTGTTGAGATTTGGTTACTCTAATGGATGGTAGCCTTGACATTACGGAAGGTAATTCGTTGTTGGGATTTTGTTATTTAAATGGATGGTAGCCTTGTCATTATGGAAGGTTGTTCGTTGTTGAGATTTTGTTATTCCAATGGATGGTAACCTTGTCATTATGGAAGGTAGTTCATTGTTGAGATTTTGTTAGTTCAATGGATGGTAGCCTTGTCAATATGGAAGGTAGACTGTTGTTGATATTTTGTTACTCCAATGGATGGTAGCCTTGTCATTATAGAAGGTAGTTTGTTGTTGATATTTTGTTACTTTAATGGATGGTAGCCTTGTAATTATGGAAGGTAGTTCATTGTTGAGATTTTGTTACTCCATTGTATGGTAGCCTTGTCATTATGGAAGGTAAATTGTTGTTTAGATTGTGTTACTCAAATGGATGGTAGCGATGTCCTTAAGGAAGGTAGTTCATTGTTGAGATTTTGTTAATCAAATGGATGGTAGCCTTGTCACTATGGAAGGTAGTTTGTTGTTGAGTTTTTTTACTGCAATGGATGGTAGCCTTGTCATTATGGAAGGTAGTTTGTTGTTGAGATTTTGTTACTCCATTGGATGGTAGCCTTGTCATTAAGGAAGGTAAATTTTTGTTGAGATTTTGTTACTCCAATGGATGGTAGCGTTGTCATTACGGAAGGTAGTTCGTTGTTGAGATTTTGTTACTCTAATGGGTGGTAGCCTTGTTATTATGGATGGTAGTTCATTGTTGGGATTTTGTTACTCTAATGGATGGTAGTCTTGTCATTATGGAAGGTAGTTCGTTGTTGAGATTTTGTTACTCTAATGGATGGTAGCCTTGTCATTACGGAAGGTAGTTCATTATTGAGATTTTATTACTCAATTGGATGGTAGCCTTGTCACTATGGTAGGTAAATCATTGTTGACATTTTGTTACTCCAATGGATGGTAGCGATGTCCTTAAGGAAGGTAGTTCGCTGTTGAGATTATGTTACATCATTGGATGGTAGCCTTGTCATTACAGAAGGTAGTTCGTTAGTGGGATTTTGTTACTCTAATGGATGGTAGCCTTTTCATTACGGAAGCTAGTTCGTTGTTGAGATTTTGTTACTCTAATGGATGGTAGCCTTGTCATTATGGAAGGTAGTTTGTTGTTGGGATATTGTTACTGAAATGGATGGTAGCCTTGTCATTACAGAATCTAGTTTGTTGTTGAGATTTTGTTACTCCAATGGATGGTAGCCTTGTCATTATGGAAGGTAGTTCGTTGTTGATATTTTCATACTCCAATGGATGGTAGCCTTGTCATTAAGGAAGGTAGTTCGTTGTTGAGAATTTGTTACTCCATTGGATGGTAGACTTGTCATTATGGAAGGTAGTTCGTTGTTGTGATTTTGTTACTCGAATGGATGGTAGCCTTGTCATTATGGAATGTAGTTTGTTGTTGAGATTTGGTTACTCTAATGGATGGTAGACTTGTCATTATGGAAGGTAGTTCATTGTTGAGTTTTTGTTACTCTAATAGATGGTAGCCTTGTCATTATGGAAGGTAGTTCGTTGTTGGGATTTTGTTACTCTAATTGATTGTAGCCTTGTCATTATGAAAGGTAGTTCGTTGTTGGGAATTTGTTACTCTTATGAATGGTAGCCTTGTTATTATGGAAGCTAATTCGTTGTTGGGATTTTGTTATTTTAATGGATGGTAGTCTTGTCATTATGGAAGGTTGTTCGTTGTTGAGATTTTGTTACTCCAATGGATGGTAACCTTGTCATTATGGAAGGTAGTTCATTGTTGAGATTTTGTTAGTTCAATGGATCGTAGCCTTGTCAATATGGAAGGTAGTTCATTGTTGAGATTTTGTTACTCCAATGGATGGTAGCCTTGTCATTATAGAAGGTAGTTTGTTGTTGATATTTTGTTACTTTAATGGATGGTAGCCTTGTAATTATGGAAGGTAGTTCATTGTTGAGATTTTGTTACTCCATTGTATGGTAGCCTTGTCATTATGGAAGGTAAATCGTTGTTTAGATTGTGTTACTCCAATGGATGGTAGCGATGTCCTTAAGGAAGGTAGTTCATTGTTGAGATTTTGTTACTCAAATGGATGGTAGCCTTGTCACTATGGAAGGTAGTTTGTTGTTGAGATTTTGTTACTCTAATGGATGGTAGTCTTGTCATATGGAAGGTAGTTCGTTGTTGAGATTTTGTTACTCTAATGGATGGTAGCCTTGTTTTACGGAAGGTAGTTCATTATTGAGATTTTATTACTCCATTGGATGGTAGCCTTGTCATTATGGAAGGTAAATCGTTGTTGACATTTTGTTACTCCAATGGATGGTAGCGATGTCCTTAAGGAAGGTAGTTTGTTGTTGGGATTATGTTACATCATTGGATGGTAGCCTTGTCATTACAGAAGGTAGTTCGTTAGTGGGATTTTGTTACTCTAATGGATGGTAGCCTTGTCATTACGGAAGCTAGTTCGTTGTTGAGATTTTGTTACTCTAATGGATGGTAGCCTTGTCATTATGGAAGGTAGTTTGTTGTTGGGATATTGTTACTGAAATGGATGGTAGCCTTGTCATTACAGAATCTAGTTTGTTGTTGAGATTTTGTTACTCCAATGGATGGTAGCCTTGTCATTATGGAAGGTAGTTCGTTGTTGATATTTTCATACTCCAATGGATGGTAGCCTTGTCATTAAGGAAGGTAGTTCGAAGTTGAGAATTTGTTACTCCATTGGATGGTAGACTTCTCATTATGGAAGGTAGTTCGTTGTTGTGATTTTGTTACTCGAATGGATGGTAGCCTTGTCATTATGTAATGTAGTTTGTTGTTGAGATTTGGTTACTCTAATGGATGGTAGACTTGTCATTACGGAAGGTAGTTCATTATTGAGTTTTTGTTACTCTAATAGATGGTAGCCTTGTCATTATGGAAGGTAGTTCGTTGTTGGGATTTTGTTACTCTAATTGATTGTAGCCTTGTCATTATGAAAGGTAGTTCGTTGTTGGGAATTTGTTACTCTTATGAATGGTAGCCTTGTTATTATGGAAGCTAATTCGTTGTTGAGATTTTGTTACTCCAATGGATGGTAACCTTGTCATTATGGAAGGTAGTTCATTGTTGAGATTTTGTTAGTTCAATGGATCGTAGCCTTGTCAATATGGAAGGTAGTTCATTGTTGAGATTTTGTTACTCCAATAGATGGTAGCCTTGTCATTATAAAAGGTAGTTCGTTGTTAATATTTTGTTACTTTAATGGATGGTAGCCTTGTAATTATGGAAGGTAGTTCATTGTTGAGATTTTATTACTCCATTGTATGGTAGCCTTGTCATTATGGAAGGTAAATTTTTGTTTAGATTTTGTTACTCCAATGGATGGTAGCTATGTCCTTATGAAAGGTAGTTCATTGTTGATATTTTGTTACTCTATGGATGGTAGCCTTGTCATTACTTAAGGTAGTTCGTTGTTGATATTTTGTTACTCCATTGGATGGAAGCCTTGTCATTATGGAAGGTAAATCGTTGTTGACATTTTGTTACTCCAGTGGATGGTAGCGATGTCCTTAAGGAAGGTAGTTCGTTGTTGAGATTTTGTTACTCTAATGGACGGTATCCTTGTCATTATGGAAGGTAGTTCATTGTTGGGATTTTGTTAGTCAAATGGATGGTAGCCTTGTCACTATGGAAGGTAGTTTGTTGTTGAGATTTTGTTACTGCAATGGATGGTAGCCTTGTCATTATGGAAGGTAGTTCGTTGTTGAGATTTTGTTACTCCATTGGATGGTAGCCTTGTCATTATGGAAGGTAAATTGTTGTTGAGATTTTGTTACTCCAATGGATGGTAGCGTTTTCATTACGGAAGGTAGTTCGTTGTTGAGATTTTGTTACTCTAATGGGTGGTAGCCTTGTTATTATGGAAGGTAGTTCATTGTTGGGATTTTGTTACTCTAATGGATGGTAGCCTTGTCATTATGGAAGGTAGTTCGTTGTTGAGATTTTGTTACTCTAATGGATGGTAGCCTTGTCATTATGGAAGGTAGTTCGTAGTTGGGATTTTGTTACTTAAATGGATGGTAGCCTTGTCATTACAGAATCTAGTTTGTTGTTGAGATTTTGTTACTCCAATGGATGGTAGCCTTGTCATTATGGAAGGTAGTTCGTTGTTGATATTTTCATACTCCAATGGATGGTAGCCTTGTCATTAAGGAAGGTAGTTCGCTGTTGAGAATTTGTTATTCCATTGGATGGTAGACTTGTCATTATGGAAGGTAGTTCATTGTTGTGATTTTGTTACTCGAATGGATGGTAGCCTTGTTATTATGGAATGTAGTTTGTTGTTGAGATTTGGTTACTCTAATGGATGGTAGACTTGTCATTACGGAAGGTAGTTCATTGTTGAGTTTTTGTTACTCTAATAGATGGTAGCCTTGTCATTATGGAAGGTAGTTCTTTGTTGGGATTTTGTTACTCTAATGGATTGTAGCCTTGTCATTATGGAAGGTAGTTCGTTGTTGGGAATTTGTTACTCTTATGAATGGTAGCCTTGTTATTATTGAAGCTAATTCGTTGTTGGGATTTTGTTATTTTAATGGATGGTAGTCTTGTCATTATGGAAGGTTGTTCGTTCTTGAGATTTTGTTACTCCAATGGATGGTAACCTTGTCATTATGGAAGGTAGTTCATTGTTGAGATTTTGTTAGTTCAATGGATCGTAGCCTTGTCAATATGGAAAGTAGTTTTTTGTTGAGATTTTGTTACTCCAATGGATGGTAGCCTTGTCATTATAGAAGGTAGTTCGTTGTTAATATTTTGTTACTTTAATGGATGGTAGCCTTGTAATTATGGAAGGTAGTTCATTGTTGAGATTTTATTACTCCATTGTATGGTAGCCTTGTCATTATGGAAGGTAAATTTTTGTTTAGATTTTGTTACTCCAATGGATGGTAGCTATGTCCTTATGAAAGGTAGTTCATTATTGATATTTTTTTACTCTATGGATGGTAGCCTTGTCATTACTTAAGCTAGTTCGTTGTTGATATTTTGTTACTCCATTGGATGGAAGCCTTGTCATTATGGAAGGTAAATCGTTCTTGACATTTTGTTACTCCAGTGGATGGTAGCGATGTCCTTAAGGAAGGTAGTTCGTTGTTGAGATTTTGTTACTCTAATGGACGGTATCCTTGTCATTATGGAAGGTAGTTCGTTGTTGGGATTTTGTTACTCAAATGGATGGTAGCCTTGTCACTATGGAAGGTAGTTTGTTGTTGAGATTTTGTTACTGCAATGCATGGTAGCCTTGTCATTATGGAAGGTAGTTCGTTGTTGAGATTTTGTTACTCCATTGGATGGTAGCCTTGTCATTATGGAAGGTAAATTGTTGTTGAGATTTTGTTACTCCAATGGATGGTAGCGTTGTCATTACGGAAGGTAGTTCGTTGTTGAGATTTTGTTACTCTAATGGGTGGTAGCCTTGTTATTATGGAAGGTAGTTCATTGTTAGGATTTATTTACTCTAATGGATGGTAGCCTTGTCATTATGGAAGGTAGTTTGTTGTTGAGATTTTGTTACTCTAATGGATGGTAGCCTTGTCATTAGGGAAGGTAGTTCGTAGTTGGGATTTTGTTACTGAAATGGATGGTAGCCTTGTCATTACAGAATCTAGTTCGTTGTTGAGATTTTGTTACTCCAATGGATGGTAGCCTTGTCATTATGGAAGGTAGTTCGTTGTTGATATTTTCATACTCCAATGGATGGTAGCCTTGTCATTAAGGAATGTAGTTCGCTGTTGAGAATTTGTTACTCCATTGGATGGTAGACTTGTCATTATGGAAGGTAGTTCATTGTTGTGATTTTGTCACTCGAATGGATGGTAGCCTTGTCATCATAGAATGTAGTTTGTTGTTGAGATTTGGTTACTCTAATGGATGGTAGACTTGTCATTACGGAAGGTAGTTCATTGTTGAGTTTTTGTTACTCTAATAGATGGTAGCCTTGTCATTATGGAAGGTAGTTCGTTGTTGGGACTTTGTTACTCTAATGGATTGTAGCCTTGTCATTATGGAAGGTAGTTCGTTGTTGAGAATTTGTTACTCTTATGGATGGTAGCCTTGTTATTATGGAAGCTAATCCGTTGTTGGGATTTTGTTATTTTAATGGATAGTAGTCTTGTCATTATGGAAGGTTGTTCGTTGTTGAGATTTTGTTACTCCAATGGATGGTAACCTTGTCATTATGAAAGGTAGATCATTGTTGAGATTTTGTTAGTTCAATGGATCGTAGCCTTGTCAATATGGAAAGTAGTTTGTTGTTGAGATTTTGTTACTCCAATGGATGGTAGCCTTGTCATTATAGAAGGTAGTTCGTTGTTAATATTTTGTTACTTTAATGGATGGTAGCCTTGTAATTATGGAAGGTAGTTCATTGTTGAGATTTTATTACTCCATTGTATGGTAGCCTTGTCATTATGGAAGGTAAATTTTTGTTTAGATTTTGTTACTCCAATGGATGGTAGCTATGTCCTTATGAAAGGTAGTTCATTATTGATATTTTGTTACTCTATGGATGGTAGCCTTGTCATTACTTAAGCTAGTTCGTTGTTGATATTTTGTTACTCCATTGGATGGAAGCCTTGTCATTATGGAAGGTAAATCGTTCTTGACATTTTGTTACTCCAGTGGATGGTAGCGATGTCCTTAAGGAAGGTAGTTCGTTGTTGAGATTTTGTTACTCTAATGGACGGTATCCTTGTCATTATGGAAGGTAGTTCGTTGTTGGGATTTTGTTACTCAAATGGATGGTAGCCTTGTCACTATGGAAGGTAGTTTGTTGTTGAGATTTTGTTACTGCAATGCATGGTAGCCTTGTCATTATGGAAGGTAGTTCGTTGTTGAGATTTTGTTACTCCATTGGATGGTAGCCTTGTCATTATGGAAGGTAAATTGTTGTTGAGATTTTGTTACTCCAATGGATGGTAGCGTTGTCATTACGGAAGGTAGTTCGTTGTTGAGATTTTGTTACTCTAATGGGTGGTAGCCTTGTTATTATGGAAGGTAGTTCATTGTTAGGATTTATTTACTCTAATGGATGGTAGCCTTGTCATTATGAAAGGTAGTTCGTTGTTGAGATTTTGTTACTCTAATGGATGGTAGCCTTGTCATTAGGGAAGGTAGTTCGTAGTTGGGATTTTGTTACTGAAATGGATGGTAGCCTTGTCATTACAGAATCTAGTTCGTTGTTGAGATTTTGTTACTCCAATGGATGGTAGCCTTGTCATTATGGAAGGTAGTTCGTTGTTGATATTTTCATACTCCAATGGATGGTAGCCTTGTCATTAAGGAATGTAGTTCGCTGTTGAGAATTTGTTACTCCATTGGATGGTAGACTTGTCATTATGGAAGGTAGTTCATTGTTGTGATTTTGTCACTCGAATGGATGGTAGCCTTGTCATCATAGAATGTAGTTTGTTGTTGAGATTTGGTTACTCTAATGGATGGTAGACTTGTCATTACGGAAGGTAGTTCATTGTTGAGTTTTTGTTACTCTAATAGATGGTAGCCTTGTCATTATGGAAGGTAGTTCGTTGTTGGGACTTTGTTACTCTAATGGATTGTAGCCTTGTCATTATGGAAGGTAGTTCGTTGTTGAGAATTTGTTACTCTTATGGATGGTAGCCTTGTTATTATGGAAGCTAATCCGTTGTTGGGATTTTGTTATTTTAATGGATAGTAGTCTTGTCATTATGGAAGGTTGTTCGTTGTTGAGATTTTGTTACTCCAATGGATGGTAACCTTGTCATTATGAAAGGTAGATCATTGTTGAGATTTTGTTAGTTCAATGGATCGTAGCCTTGTCAATATGGAAAGTAGTTTGTTGTTGAGATTTTGTTACTCCAATGGATGGTAGCCTTGTCATTATAGAAGGTAGTTCGTTGTTGATATTTTGTTACTTTAGTGGATGGTAGCCTTGTAATTATGGAAGGTAGTTCATTGTTGAGATTTTGTTACTCCATTGTATGGTAGCCTTGTCATTATGGAAGGTAGTTCATTGTTGTGATTTTGTTACTCGAATGGATGGTAGCCTTGTTATTATGGAATGTAGTTTGTTGTTGAGATTTGGTTACTCTAATGGATGGTAGACTTGTCATTACGGAAGGTAGTTCATTGTTGAGTTTTTGTTACTCTAATAGATGGTAGCCTTGTCATTATGGAAGGTAGTTCGTTGTTGGGATTTTTTTACTCTAATGGATTGTAGCCTTGTCATTATGGAAGGTAGTTCGTTGTTGGGAATTTGTTACTCTTATGAATGGTAGCCTTGTTATTATTGAAGCTAATTCGTTGTTGGGATTTTGTTATTTTAATGGATGGTAGTCTTGTCATTATGGAAGGTTGTTCGTTCTTGAGATTTTGTTACTCCAATGGATGGTAACCTTGTCATTATGGAAGGTAGTTCATTGTTGAGATTTTGTTAGTTCAATGGATCGTAGCCTTGTCAATATGGAAAGTAGTTTGTTGTTGAGATTTTGTTACTCCAATGGATGGTAGCCTTGTCATTATAGAAGGTAGTTCGTTGTTAATATTTTGTTACTTTAATGGATGGTAGCCTTGTAATTATGGAAGGTAGTTCATTGTTGAGATTTTATTACTCCATTGTATGGTAGCCTTGTCATTATGGAAGGTAAGTTTTTGTTTAGATTTTGTTACTCCAATGGATGGTAGCTATGTCCTTATGAAAGGTAGTTCATTATTGATATTTTGTTACTCTATGGATGGTAGCCTTGTCATTACTTAAGCTAGTTCGTTGTTGATATTTTGTTACTCCATTGGATGGAAGCCTTGTCATTATGGAAGGTAAATCGTTCTTGACATTTTGTTACTCCAGTGGATGGTAGCGATGTCCTTAAGGAAGGTAGTTCGTTGTTGAGATTTTGTTACTCTAATGGACGGTATCCTTGTCATTATGGAAGGTAGTTCGTTGTTGGGATTTTGTTACTCAAATGGATGGTAGCCTTGTCACTATGGAAGGTAGTTTGTTGTTGAGATTTTGTTACTGCAATGCATGGTAGCCTTGTCATTATGGAAGGTAGTTCGTTGTTGAGATTTTGTTACTCCATTGGATGGTAGCCTTGTCATTATGGAAGGTAAATTGTTGTTGAGATTTTGTTACTCCAATGGATGGTAGCGTTGTCATTACGGAAGGTAGTTCATTGTTGAGATTTTGTTACTCTAATGGGTGGTAGCCTTGTTATTATGGAAGGTAGTTCATTGTTAGGATTTATTTACTCTAATGGATGGTAGCCTTGTCATTATGGAAGGTAGTTCGTTGTTGAGATTTTGTTACTCTAATGGATGGTAGCCTTGTCATTAGGGAAGGTAGTTCGTAGTTGGGATTTTGTTACTGAAATGGATGGTAGCCTTGTCATTACAGAATCTAGTTCGTTGTTGAGATTTTGTTACTCCAATGGATGGTAGCCTTGTCATTATGGAAGGTAGTTCGTTGTTGATATTTTCATACTCCAATGGATGGTAGCCTTGTCATTAAGGAATGTAGTTCGCTGTTGAGAATTTGTTACTCCATTGGATGGTAGACTTGTCATTATGGAAGGTAGTTCATTGTTGTGATTTTGTCACTCGAATGGATGGTAGCCTTGTCATCATGGAATGTAGTTTGTTGTTGAGATTTGGTTACTCTAATGGATGGTAGACTTGTCATTACGGAAGGTAGTTCATTGTTGAGTTTTTGTTACTCTAATAGATGGTAGCCTTGTCATTATGGAAGGTAGTTCGTTGTTGGGACTTTGTTACTCTAATGGATTGTAGCCTTGTCATTATGGAAGGTAGTTCGTTGTTGAGAATTTGTTACTCTTATGGATGGTAGCCTTGTTATTATGGAAGCTAATCCGTTGTTGGGATTTTGTTATTTTAATGGATAGTAGTCTTGTCATTATGGAAGGTTGTTCGTTGTTGAGATTTTGTTACTCCAATGGATGGTAACCTTGTCATTATGAAAGGTAGATCATTGTTGAGATTTTGTTAGTTCAATGGATCGTAGCCTTGTCAATATGGAAAGTAGTTTGTTGTTGAGATTTTGTTACTCCAATGGATGGTAGCCTTGTCATTATAGAAGGTAGTTCGTTGTTGATATTTTGTTACTTTAGTGGATGGTAGCCTTGTAATTATGGAAGGTAGTTCATTGTTGAGATTTTGTTACTCCATTGTATGGTAGCCTTGTCATTATGGAAGGTAGTTCATTGTTGTGATTTTGTTACTCGAATGGATGGTAGCCTTGTTATTATGGAATGTAGTTTGTTGTTGAGATTTGGTTACTCTAATGGATGGTAGACTTGTCATTACGGAAGGTAGTTCATTGTTGAGTTTTTGTTACTCTAATAGATGGTAGCCTTGTCATTATGGAAGGTAGTTCGTTGTTGGGATTTTTTTACTCTAATGGATTGTAGCCTTGTCATTATGGAAGGTAGTTCGTTGTTGGGAATTTGTTACTCTTATGAATGGTAGCCTTGTTATTATTGAAGCTAATTCGTTGTTGGGATTTTGTTATTTTAATGGATGGTAGTCTTGTCATTATGGAAGGTTGTTCGTTCTTGAGATTTTGTTACTCCAATGGATGGTAACCTTGTCATTATGGAAGGTAGTTCATTGTTGAGATTTTGTTAGTTCAATGGATCGTAGCCTTGTCAATATGGAAAGTAGTTTGTTGTTGAGATTTTGTTACTCCAATGGATGGTAGCCTTGTCATTATAGAAGGTAGTTCGTTGTTAATATTTTGTTACTTTAATGGATGGTAGCCTTGTAATTATGGAAGGTAGTTCATTGTTGAGATTTTATTACTCCATTGTATGGTAGCCTTGTCATTATGGAAGGTAAATTTTTGTTTAGATTTTGTTACTCCAATGGATGGTAGCTATGTCCTTATGAAAGGTAGTTCATTATTGATATTTTGTTACTCTATGGATGGTAGCCTTGTCATTACTTAAGCTAGTTCGTTGTTGATATTTTGTTACTCCGTTGGATGGAAGCCTTGTCATTATGGAAGGTAAATCGTTGTTGACATTTTGTTACTCCAGTGGATGGTAGCGATGTCCTTAAGGAAGGTAGTTCGTTGTTGAGATTTTGTTACTCTAATGGACGGTATCCTTGTCATTATGGAAGGTAGTTCGTTGTTGGGATTTTGTTACTCAAATGGATGGTAGCCTTGTCACTATGGAAGGTAGTTTGTTGTTGAGATTTTGTTACTGCAATGCATGGTAGCCTTGTCATTATTGAAGGTAGTTCGTTGTTGAGATTTTGTTACTCCATTGGATGGTAGCCTTGTCATTATGGAAGGTAAATTGTTGTTGAGATTTTGTTACTCCAATGGATGGTAGCGTTGTCATTACGGAAGGTAGTTCGTTGTTGAGATTTTGTTACTCTAATGAGTGGTAGCCTTGTTATTATGGAAGGTAGTTCATTGTTAGGATTTATTTACTCTAATGGATGGTAGCCTTGTCATTATGGAAGGTAGTTCGTTGTTGAGATTTTGTTACTCTAATGGATGGTAGCCTTGTCATTAGGGAAGGTAGTTCGTAGTTGGGATTTTGTTACTGAAATGGATGGTAGCCTTGTCATTACAGAATCTAGTTCGTTGTTGAGATTTTGTTACTCCAATGGATGGTAGCCTTGTCATTATGGAAGGTAGTTCGTTGTTGATATTTTCATACTCCAATGGATGGTAGCCTTGTCATTAAGGAATGTAGTTCGCTGTTGAGAATTTGTTACTCCATTGGATGGTAGACTTGTCATTATGGAAGGTAGTTCATTGTTGTGATTTTGTCACTCGAATGGATGGTAGCCTTGTCATTATGGAATGTAGTTTGTTGTTGAGATTTGGTTACTCTAATGGATGGTAGACTTGTCATTACGGAAGGTAGTTCATTGTTGAGTTTTTGTTACTCTAATAGATGGTAGCCTTGTCATTATGGAAGGTAGTTCGTTGTTGGGATTTTGTTACTCTAATGGATTGTAGCCTTGTCATTATGGAAGGTAGTTCGTTGTTGGGAATTTGTTACTCTTATGGATGGTAGCCTTGTTATTATGGAAGCTAATTCGTTGTTGGGATTTTGTTATTTTAATGGATGGTAGTCTTGTCATTATGGAAGGTTGTTCGTTCTTGAGATTTGGTTACTCCAATGGATGGTAACCTTGTCATTATGGAAGGTAGTTCATTGTTGAGATTTTGTTAGTTCAATGGATCGTAGCCTTGTCAATATGGAAAGTAGTTTGTTGTTGAGATTTTGTTACTCCAATGGATGGTAGCTTTGTCATTATAGAAGGTAGTTCGTTGTTGATATTTTGTTACTTTAGTGGATGGTAGCCTTGTAATTATGGAAGGTAGTTCATTGTTGAGATTTTGTTACTCCATTGTATGGTAGCCTTGTCATTATGGAAGGTAAATTTTTGTTTAGATTTTGTTACTCCAATGGATGGTAGCTATGTCCTTATGAAAGTTAGTTCATTATTGATATTTTGTTACTCTATGGATGGTAGCCTTGTCATTACTTAAGCTAGTTCGTTGTTGATATTTTGTTACTCCATTGGATGGTAGCCTTGTCATTATGGAAGGTAAATCGTTGTTGACATTTTGTTACTCCAGTGGATGGTAGCGATGTCCTTAAGGAAGGTAGTTCGTTGTTGAGATTTTGTTACTCTAATGGACGGTATCCTTGTCATTATGGAAGGTAGTTCGTTGTTGGGATTTTGTTACTCAAATGGATGGTAGCCTTGTCACTATGGAAGGTAGTTTGTTGTTGAGATTTTGTTACTGCAATGCATGGTAGGCTTGTCATTATGGAAGGTAGTTCGTTGTTGAGATTTTGTTACTCCATTGGATGGTAGCCTTGTCATTATGGAAGGTAAATTGTTGTTGAGATTTTGTTACTCCAATGGATGGTAGCGTTGTCATTACGGAAGGTAGTTCGTTGTTGAGATTTTGTTACTCTAATGGGTGGTAGCCTTGTTATTATGGAAGGTAGTTCATTGTTGGGATTTATTTACTCTAATGGATGGTAGCCTTGTCATTATGGAAGGTAGTTTGTTGTTGAGATTTTGTTACTCTAATGGATGGTAGCCTTGTCATTAGGGAAGGTAGTTCATAGTTGGGATTTTGTTACTGAAATGGATGGTAGCCTTGTCATTACAGAATCTAGTTCGTTGTTGAGATTTTGTTACTCCAATGGATGGTAGCCTTGTCATTATGGAAGGTAGTTCGTTGTTGATATTTTCATACTCCAATGGATGGTAGCCTTGTCATTAAGGAATGTAGTTCGCTGTTGAGAATTTGTTACTCCATTGGATGGTAGACTTGTCATTATGGAAGGTAGTTCATTGTTGTGATTTTGTCACTCGAATGGATGGTAGCCTTGTCATTATGGAATGTAGTTTGTTGTTGAGATTTGGTTACTCTAATGGATGGTAGACTTGTCATTACGGAAGGTAGTTCATTGTTGAGTTTTTGTTACTCTAATAGATGGTAGCCTTGTCATTATGGAAGGTAGTTCGTTGTTGGGACTTTGTTACTCTAATGGATTGTAGCCTTGTCATTATGGAAGGTAGTTCGTTGTTGGGAATTTGTTACTCTTATGGATGTTAGCCTTGTTATTATGGAAGCTAATCCGTTGTTGGGATTTTGTTATTTTAATGGATATTAGTCTTGTCATTATGGAAGGTTGTTCGTTGTTGAGATTTTGTTACTCCAATGGATGGTAACCTTGTCATTATGGAAGGTAGATCATTGTTGAGATTTTGTTAGTTCAATGGATCGTAGCCTTGTCAATATGGAAAGTAGTTTGTTGTTGAGATTTTGTTACTCCAATGGATGGTAGCCTTGTCATTATAGAAGGTAGTTCGTTGTTGATATTTTGTTACTTTAGTGGATGGTAGCCTTGTAATTATGGAAGGTAGTTTATTGTTGAGATTTTGTTACTCCATTGTATGGTAGCCTTGTCATTATGGAAGGTAAATATTTGTTTAGATTTTGTTACTCCAATGGATGGTAGCTATGTCCTTATGAAAGTTAGTTCATTTTTGATATTTTGTTACTCTATGGATGGTAGCCTTGTCATTACTTAAGGTAGTTCGTTGTTGCTATTTTGTTACTCCATTGGATGGTAGCCTTGTCATTATGGAAGGTAAATCGTTGTTGACATTTTGTTACTCCAGTGGATGGTAGCGATGTCCTTAAGGAAGGTAGTTCGTTGTTGAGATTTTTTTCCTCCATTGGAAGGTAACCTTTTCATTACGGAAGGTAGTTCGTTAGTGGGATTTTGTCACTCTAATGGATGGTAGCCTTGTCATTACGGAAGCTATTTCGTTGTTCAGATATTGTTACTCCATTGGATGGTAGCCTTTTCATTATGGAAGGTAAATCGTTGTTGACATTTTGTTACTCCAATAGATGGTAGCAATGTCCTTAAGGAATGTAGTTCATTGTTGAGATTTTGTTACTCTAATTGACGGTATCCTTGTCATTATGGAAGGTAGTTCGTTGTTGGGATTTTGTTACTGCAATGGATGGTAGCCTTGTCACTATGGAAGGTAGTTTGTTGTTGAGATTTTGTTACTGCAATGGATGGTAGCCTTGTCATTATGGAAGGTAGTTCGTTGTTGAGATTTTGTTACTCCATTGGATGGTAGCCTTGTCATTATGGAAGGTAAATTTTTGTGGAGATTTTGTTACTCCAATGGATGGTAGCGTTGTCATTACGGAAGGTAGTTCATTGTTGAGATTTTGTTACTCTAATGGGTGGTAGCCTTGTTATTATGGAAGGTAGTTCATTGTTGGGATTTATTTACTCTAATGGATGGTAGCCTTGTCATTATGGAAGGTAGTTCGTTGTTGAGATTTTGTTACTCTAATGGATGGTAGCCTTGTCATTAGGGAAGGTAGTTCGTAGTTGGGATTTTGTTACTGAAATGGATGGTAGCCTTGTCATTACAGAATCTAGTTCGTTGTTGAGATTTTGTTACTCCAATGGATGGTAGCCTTGTCATTATGGAAGGTAGTTCGTTGTTGATATTTTCATACTCCAATGGATGGTAGCCTTGTCATTAAGGAATGTAGTTCGCTGTTGAGAATTTGTTACTCCATTGGATGGTAGACTTGTCATTATGGAAGGTAGTTCATTGTTGTGATTTTGTCACTCGAATGGATGGTAGCCTTGTCATTATGGAATGTAGTTTGTTGTTGAGATTTGGTTACTCTAATGGATGGTAGACTTGTCATTTCGGAAGGTAGTTCATTGTTGAGTTTTTGTTACTCTAATAGATGGTAGCCTTGTCATTATGGAAGGTAGTTCGTTGTTGGGACTTTGTTACTCTAATGGATTGTAGCCTTGTCATTATGGAAGGTAGTTCGTTGTTGGGAATTTGTTACTCTTATGGATGTTAGCCTTGTTATTATGGAAGCTAATCCGTTGTTGGGATTTTGTTATTTTAATGGATATTAGTCTTGTCATTATGGAAGGTTGTTCGTTGTTGAGATTTTGTTACTCCAATGGATGGTAACCTTGTCATTATGGAAGGTAGATCATTGTTGAGATTTTGTTAGTTCAATGGATCGTAGCCTTGTCAATATGGAAAGTAGTTTGTTGTTGAGATTTTGTTACTCCAATGGATGGTAGCCTTGTCATTATAGAAGGTAGTTCGTTGTTGATATTTTGTTACTTTAGTGGATGGTAGCCTTGTAATTATGGAAGGTAGTTCATTGTTGAGATTTTGTTACTCCATTGTATGGTAGCCTTGTCATTATGGAAGGTAAATTTTTGTTTAGATTTTGTTACTCCAATGGATGGTAGCTATGTCCTTATGAAAGTTAGTTCATTTTTGATATTTTGTTACTCTATGGATGGTAGCCTTGTCATTACTTAAGGTAGTTCGTTGTTGATATTTTGTTACTCAATTGGATGATAGCCTTGTCATTATGGAAGGTAAATCGTTGTTGACATTTTGTTACTCCAGTGGATGGTAGCGATGTCCTTAAGGAAGGTAGTTCGTTGTTGAGATTTTTTTCCTCCATTGGAAGGTAACCTTGTCATTACCGAAGGTAGTTCGTTAGTAGGATTTTGTCACTCTAATGGATGGTAGCCTTGTCATTACAGAAGCTATTTCGTTGTTCAGATATTGTTACTCCATTGGATGGTAGCCTTTTCATTATGGAAGGTAAATCGTTGTTGACATTTTGTTACTCCAATAGATGGTAGCAATGTCCTTAAGGAATGTAGTTCATTGTTGAGATTTTGTTACTCCAATTGACGGTATCCTTGTCATTATGGAAGGTAGTTCGTTGTTGGGATTTTGTTACTCAAATGGCTGGTAGCCTTGTCACTATGGAAGGTAGTTTGTTGTTGAGATTTTGTTACTACAATGGATGGTAGCCTTGTCATTATGGAAGGTAGTTCGTTGTTTAGATTTTGTGACTCCATTGGATGGTAGCCTTGTCATTATGGAAGGTAAATTTTGTTGAGATTTTGTTACTCCAATGGATGGTAGCGTTGTCATTACGGAAGGTAGTTCGTTGTTGAGATTTTGTTACTCTAATGGGTGGTAGCCTTGTTATTATGGAAGGTAGTTCATTGTTGGGATTTTGTTACTCTAATGGATGGTAGCCTTGTCATTACGGAAGCTAGTTCGTTGTTGAGATTTTGTTACTCCATTGGATGGTAGCCTTTTCATTATGGAAGGTAAATCGTTGTTGACATTTAGTTACTCCAATGGATGGTAGCGATGTCCTTAAGGAAGGTAGTTCGTTGTTGAAATTTTGTTACTCCATTGGATGGTAGCCTTGTCATTACGGAAGGTAGTTCGTTAGTGGGATTTTGTTACTCTAATGGATGGTAGCCTTGTCATTATGGAAGCTAGTTCGTTGTTGAGATTTTGTTACTCTAATGGATGGTAGCCTTGTCATTATGGAAGGTAGTTCGTTGTTGGGATTTTGTTACTCAAATGGATGGTAGCCTTGTCATTACAAAATCTAGTTTGTTGTTGAGATTTTTTTACTCTAATGGTTGGTAGCCTTGTCATTATGGAAGATAGTTCGTTGTTTGGATTTTGTAACTCAAATAGATGGTAGCCTTTTCATTATGGAAGGTAGTTCGTTGTTGATATTTTCATACTCCAATGGATGGTAGCCTTGTCATTAAGGAAGGTAGTTCGCTGTTGAGAATTTGTTACTCCATTGGATGGTAGACTTGTCATTATGGAAGGTAGTTCGTTGTTGTGATTTTGTTACTCGAATGGATGGTAGCCTTGTCATTATGGAATGTAGTTCATTGTTGAGATTTTGTTACTCTAATGGACAATAACCTTGTCATTATGGAAGGTAGTTCGTTGTTGGGATTTTGTTAATCAAATGGATGGTAGCCTTGTCACTATGGAAGGTAGTTTGTTGTTGAGATTTCGTTACTGCAATGGATGGTAGCCTTTTCATTATGGAAGGTAGTTCGTTGTTGATATTTTGTTACTCCATTGGATGGTAGCCTTGTCATTATGGAAGGTAAATTATTGTTGAAATTTTGTTACTCCAATGGATGGTAGCGTTGTCATTACGGAAGGTAGTTCGTTGTTGAGATTTTGTTACTCTAATGAGTGGTAGCCTTGCTATTATGGAAGGTAGTTCATTGTTGGGATTTTGTTACTCTAATGGATGGTAGCCTTGTCATTATGGAAGGTAGTTCGTTGTTGAGATTTTGTTACTCTAATGGATGGTAGCCTTGTCATTACGGAAAGTAGTTCGTTGTTGATATTTTATTACTCCATTGGATGGTAGCCTTGTCACTATGGTAGGTAAATCGTTGTTTACATTTTGTTACTGCAATGGATGGTAGCGATGTCCTTAAGGAAGGTAGTTCGTTGTTGAAATTTTGTTACTCCATTGGATGGTAGCCTTGTCATTACGGAAGGTAGTTCGTTAGTGGGATTTTGTTACTCTAATGGATGGTAGCCTTGTCATTATGGAAGCTAGTTCGTTGTTGAGATTTTGTTACTCTAATGGATGGTAGCCTTGTCATTATGGAAGGTAGTTTGTTGTTGGGATTTTGTTACTCAAATGGATGGTAGCCTTGTCATTACAAAATCTAGTTTGTTGTTGAGATTTTTTTACTCTAATGGTTGGTAGCCTTGTCATTATGGAAGATAGTTCATTGTTTGGATTTTGTAACTCAAATGGATGGTAGCCTTTTCATTATGGAAGGTAGTTCGTTGTTGATATTTTCATACTCCAATGGATGGTAGCCTTGTCATTAAGGAAGGTAGTTCGCTGTTGAGAATTTGTTACTCCATTGGATGGTAGACTTGTCATTATGGAAGGTAGTTCGTTGTTGTGATTTTGTTACTCGAATGGATGGTAGCCTTGTCATTATGGAATGTAGTTCATTGTTGAGATTTTGTTACTCTAATGGACAATAACCTTGTCATTATGGAAGGTAGTTCGTTGTTGGGATTTTGTTAATCAAATGGATGGTAGCCTTGTCACTATGGAAGGTAGTTTGTTGTTGAGATTTCGTTACTGCAATGGATGGTAGCCTTGTCATTATGGAAGGTAGTTCGTTGTTGATATTTTGTTACTCCATTGGATGGTAGCCTTGTCATTATGGAAGGTAAATTGTTGTTGAAATTTTGTTACTCCAATGGATGGTAGCGTTGTCATTACGGAAGGTAGTTCGTTGTTGAGATTTTGTTACTCTAATGAGTGGTAGCCTTGCTATTATGGAAGGTAGTTCATTGTTGGGATTTTGTTACTCTAATGGATGGTAGCCTTGTCATTATGGAAGGTAGTTCGTTGTTGAGATTTTGTTACTCTAATGGATGGTAGCCTTGTCATTACGGAAAGTATTTCGTTGTTGATATTTTATTATTCCATTGGATGGTAGCCTTGTCACTATGGTAGGTAAATCGTTGTTTAAATTTTGTTACTGCAATGGATGGTAGCGATGTCCTTAAGGAAGGTAGTTCGTTGTTGAGATTTTGTTACATCATTGGATGGTAGCCTTGTCATTATAGAAGGTAGTTCGTTAGTGGGATTTTCTTACTCTAATGGATGGTAGCCTTGTCATTACGGAAGCTAGTTCGTTGTTGAGATTTTGTTATCCATTGGATAGTAGCCTTGTCATTATGGAAGGTAAATCGTTGTTAACATTTTGTTACTCCAATGGATGTTAGCGATGTCCTTAAGGAAGGTAGTTTGTTGTTGAAATTTTGTTACTCCATTGGATGGTAGCCTTGTCATTACGGAAGGTAGTTCGTTAGTGCAATTTTGTTACTCTAATGGATGGTAGCCTTGTCATTACGGAAGCTAGTTCGTTGTTGAGATTTTGTTACTCTAATGGATGGTAGCCTTGTCATTATGGAAGGTAGTTCGTTGTTGGGATTTTGTTACTGAAATGGATGGTAGCCTTGTCATTATAGAATCTAATTTGTTGTTGAGATTTTGTTACTCTAATGGATGGTAGCCTTGTCATTATGGAAGGTAGTTCGTTGTTGATATTTTCATACTCCAATGGATGGTAGCCTTGTCATTAAGGAAGGTAGTTCGCTGTTGAGAATTTGTTACTCCATTGGATGGTAGACTTGTCATTATGGAAGGTAGTTCGTTATTGTGATTTTTTTACTCGAATGGATGATAGCCTTGTCATTATGGAATGTAGTTTGTTGTTGAGATTTGGTTACTCTAACGGAAGGTAGCTTTGTCGTTACGGAAGGTAGTTCATTGTTGAGTTTTTGTTACTCTAATAGATGGTAGCCTTGTCATTATGGAAGGTAGTTCGTTGTTGGCATTTTTTTACTTTAATGGATTGTAGCCTTGTCATTATGGAAGGTAGTTTGTTGTTGGGAATTTGTTACTCTTATGGATGGTAGCCTTGTTATTATGGAAGCTAATTCGTTGTTGGGATTTTGTTATTTTAATGGATAGTAGTCTTGTCATTATAGAAGGTTGTTCGTTGTTGAGATTTTGTTACTACAATGGATGGTAACCTTGTCATTATGGAAGGTAGATCATTGTTGAGATTTTGTTAGTTCAATGGATCGTAGCCTTGTCAATATGGAAAGTAGTTTGTTATTGAGATTTTGTTACTCCAATGGATGGTAGCCTTGTCATTATAGAAGGTAGTTCGTTGTTGATATTTTGTTACTTTAATGGATGGTAGCCTTGTAATTATGGAAGGTAGTTCATTGTTGAGATTTTATTACTCCATTGTATGGTAGCCTTGTCATTATGGAAGGTAAATTTTTGTTTAGATTTTGTTACTCCAATGGATGGTAGCTATGTCCTTATGAAAGTTAGTTCATTTTTGATATTTTGTTACTCTATGGATGGTAGCCTTGTCATTACTTAAGGTAGTTCGTTGTTGATATTTTGTTACTCCATTGGATGGTAGCCTTGTCATTATGGAAGGTAAATCGTTGTTGACATTTTGTTACTCCAGTGGATGGTAGTGATGCCCTTAAGGAAGGTAGTTCGTTGTTGAGATTTTGTTACTCTAATGGATGGTAGCCTTGTCATTATGGAAGGTAGTTCGTTGTTGGGATTTTGTTACTGAAATGGATGGTAGCCTTGTCATTATAGAATCTAGTTTGTTGTTGAGATTTTGTTACTCTAATGGATGGTAGCCTTGTCATTATGGAAGGTACTTCGTTGTTTGGATTTTGTAACTCAAATGGATGGTAGCCTTGTCATTATGGAAGGTAGTTTGTTGTTGATATTTTCATACTCCAATGGATGGTAGCCTTGTCATTAAGGAAGGTAGTTCGTTGTTGAGAATTTGTTACTCCATTGGATGGTAGACTTGTCATTATGGAAGGTAGTTCGTTATTGTGATTTTGTTACTCGAATGGATGATAGCCTTGTCATTATGGAATGTAGTTTGTTGTTGAGATTTGGTTACTCTAATGGAAGGTAGCTTTGTCGTTACGGAAGGTAGTTCTTTGTTGAGTTTTTGTTACTCTAATAGATGGTAGCCTTGTCATTATAGAAGGTAGTTCGTTGTTGGGATTTTTTTACTTTAATGGATTGTAGCCTTGTCATTATGGAAGGTAGTTTGTTGTTGGGAATTTGTTACTCTTATGGATGGTAGCCTTGTTATTATGGAAGCTAATTTGTTGTTGGGATTTTGTTATTTTAATGGATGGTAGTCTTCTCATTATGGAAGGTTGTTCGTTGTTGAGATTTTGTTACTCCAATGGATGGTAATCTTGCCATTATGGAAGGTAGTTCATTCTTGAGATTTTGTTAGTTCAGGGGATCGTAGCCTTGTCAATATGGATAGTAGTTTGTTGTTGAGATTTTGTTACTCCAATGGATGGTAGCCTTGTCATTATAGACGGTAGTTCGTTGTTGATATTTTGTTACTTTAATGGATTGTAGCCTTGTAATTATGGAAGGTAGTTCATTGTTGAGATTTTGTTACTCCATGTTATGGTAGCCTTGTCATTATGGAAGGTAAATTGTTGTTTAGATTTTGTTACTACAATGGATGGTAGCTATGTCCTTATGGAAGGTAGTTCATTGTTGATATTTTGTCACTCTAATGGATGGTAGCCTTGTCATTACGGAAGCTAGTTCGTTGTTGAGATATTGTTACTCCAATGGATGGTAGCATTGTCATTACGGAAGGTAGTTCATTGTCGAGATTTTGTTACTCTAATGGGGTGTAGCCTTGTTATTATTGAAGGTAGTTCATTGTTGGGATTTTGTTACTCTAATGGATGGTAGCCTTGTCATTATGGAAGGTAGTTCGTTGTTGAGATTTTGTTACTCTAATGGTTGGTAGCCTTGCCATTATGGAAGGTAGTTCGTAGTTGGGATTTTCTTACTGAAATGGATGGCAGCCTTGTCATTACAGAATCTAGTTCGTTGTTGCGATTTTGTTACTCCAATGGATGGTAGCCTTGTCATTATGGAAGGTAGTTCGTTGTTGATATTTTCATACTCCAATGGATGGTAGCCTTGTCATTAAGGAAGGTAGTTCGCTGTTGAGAATTTGTTACTCCATCGGATGGTAGACTTGTCATTATGGAAGGTAGTTCGTTATTGTGATTTTGTTACTCGAATGGATGATAGCCTTGTCATTATGGAATGTAGTTTGTTGTTGAGATTATGTTACTCTAACGGAAGGTAGCTTTGTCGTTACGGAAGGTAGTTCATTGTTGAGTTTTTGTTACTCTAATAGATGGTAGCCTTGTCATTATGGAAGGTAGTTCGTTGTTGGGATTTTTTTACTTTAATGGATTGTAGCCTTGTCATTACGGAAGGTAGTTTGTTGTTGGGAATTTGTTACTCTTATGGATGGTAGCCTTGTTATTATGGAAGCTAATTTGTTGTTGGGATTTTGTTATTTTAATGGATGGTAGTCTTGTCATTATGGAAGGTTGTTCGTTGTTGAGATATTGTTACTCCAATGGATGGTAATCTTGTCATTATGGAAGGTAGTTCATTCTTGAGATTTTGTTAGTTCAATGGATCGTAGCCTTGTCAATATGGAAAGTAGTTTGTTGTTGAGATTTTGTTACTCCAATGGATGGTAGCCTTGTCATTATAGGCGGTAGTTCGTTGTTGATATTTTGTTACTTTAATGGATGGTAGCCTTGTAATTATGGAAGGTAGTTCATTGTTGAGATTTTGTTACTCCATTGTATGGTAGCCTTGTCATTATGGAAGGTAAATTGTTGTTTAGATTTTGTTACTACAATGGATGGTAGCTATGTCCTTATGGAAGGTAGTTCATTGTTGATATTTTGTCACTCTAATGGATGGTAGCCTTGTCATTACGGAAGCTAGTTCGTTGTTGAGATATTGTTACTCCAATGGATGGTAGCGTTGTCATTACGGAAGGTAGTTCGTTGTTGAGATTTTGTTACTCTAATGGGTGGTATCCTTGTTATTATGGAAGGTAGTTCATTGTTAGGATTTTGTTACTCTAATGGATGGTAGCCTTGTCATTATGGAAGGTAGTTCGTTGTTGAGATTTTGTTACTCTAATGGATGGTAGCCTTGTAATTATGGAAGGTAGTTCGTAGTTGGGATTTTGTTACTGAAATGGATGGCAGCCTTGTCATTACAGAATCTAGTTCGTTGTTGAGATTTTGTTACTCCAATGGATGGTAGCCTTGTCATTATGGAAGGTAGTTCGTTGTTGATATTTTCATACTCCAATGGATGGTAGCGATGTCCTTAAGGAAGGTAGTTTGCGTTTGAGAATTTGTTACTCCATTGGATGGTAGCCTTGTCATTACGGAAGGTAGTTCTTTAGTGGGATTTTGTTACTCTAATGGATGGTAGCCTTGTCATTATGGAAGCTAGTTCGTTGTTGAGATTTTGTTACTCTAATGGATGGTAGCCTTGTCATTATGGAAGGTAGTTTGTTGTTGGGATTTTGTTACTCAAATGGATGGTAGCCTTGTCATTACAAAATCTAGTTTGTTGTTGAGATTTTTTTACTCTAATGGTTGGTAGCCTTGTCATTATGGAAGATAGTTCATTGTTTGGATTTTGTAACTCAAATGGATGGTAGCCTTTTCATTATGGAAGGTAGTTCGTTGTTGATATTTTCATACTCCAATGGATGGTAGCCTTGTCATTAAGGAAGGTAGTTCGTTGTTGAGAATTTGTTACTCCATTGGATGGTAGACTTGTCATTATGGAAGGTAGTTCGTTGTTGTGATTTTGTTACTCGAATGGATGGTAGCCTTGTCATTATGGAATGTAGTTCATTGTTGAGATTTTGTTACTCTAATGGACAATAACCTTGTCATTATGGAAGGTAGTTCGTTGTTGGGATTTTGTTAATCAAATGAATGGTAGCCTTGTCACTATGGAAGGTAGTTTGTTGTTGAGATTTCGTTACTGCAATGGATGGTAGCCTTGTCATTATGGAAGGTAGTTCGTTGTTGATATTTTGTTACTCCATTGGATGATAGCCTTGTCATTATGGAAGGTAAATTATTGTTGAAATTTTGTTACTCCAATGGATGGTAGCGTTGTCATTACGGAAGGTAGTTCGTTGTTGAGATTTTGTTACTCTAATGAGTGGTAGCCTTGCTATTATGGAAGGTAGTTCATTGTTGGGATTTTGTTACTCTAATGGATGGTAGCCTTGTCATTATGGAAGGTAGTTCGTTGTTGAGATTTTGTTACTCTAATGGATGGTAGCCTTGTCATTACAGAAAGTAGTTCGTTGTTGATATTTTATTATTCCATTGGATGGTAGCCTTGTCACTATGGTAGGTAAATCGTTGTTTAAATTTTGTTACTGCAATGGATGGTAGCGATGTCCTTAAGGAAGGTAGTTCGTTGTTGAGATTTTGTTACATCATTGGATGGTAGCCTTGTCATTATAGAAGGTAGTTCGTTAGTGGGATTTTCTTACTCTAATGGATGGTAGCCTTGTCATTACGGAAGCTAGTTCGTTGTTGACATTTTGTTATCCATTGGATAGTAGCCTTGTCATTATGGAAGGTAAATCGTTGTTGACATTTTGTTACTCCAATGGATGTTAGCGATGTCCTTAAGGAAGGTAGTTCGTTGTTTAAATTTTGTTACTCCATTGGATGGTAGCCTTGTCATTACGGAAGGTAGTTCGTTAGTGCGATTTTGTTACTCTAATGGATGGTAGCCTTGTCATTACGGAAGCTAGTTCGTTGTTGAGATTTTGTTACTCTAATGGATGGTAGCCTTGTCATTATGGAAGGTAGTTCGTTGTTGGGATTTTGTTACTGAAATGGATGGTAGCCTTGTCATTATATAATCTAGTTCGTTGTTGAGATTTTGTTACTCTAATGGATGGTAGCCTTGTCATTATGGAAGGTACTTCGTTGTTTGGATTTTGTAACTCAAATGGATGGTAGCCTTGTCATTATGGAAGGTAGTTCGTTGTTGATATTTTCATACTCCAATGGATGGTAGCCTTGTCATTAAGGAAGGTAGTTCGCTGTTGAGAATTTGTTACTCCATTGGATGGTAGACTTGTCATTATGGAAGGTAGTTCGTTATTGTGATTTTTTTACTCGAATGGATGATAGCCTTGTCATTATGGAATGTAGTTTGTTGTTGAGATTTGGTTACTCTAACGGAAGGTAGCTTTGTCGTTACGGAAGGTAGTTCATTGTTGAGTTTTTGTTACTCTAATAGATGGTAGCCTTGTCATTATGGAAGGTAGTTCGTTGTTGGGATTTTTTTACTTTAATGGATTGTAGCCTTGTCATTATGGAAGGTAGTTTGTTGTTTGGAATTTGTTACTCTTATGGATGGTAGCCTTGTTATTATGGAAGCTAATTCGTTGTTGGGATTTTGTTATTTTAATGGATAGTAGTCTTGTCATTATAGAAGGTTGTTCGTTGTTGAGATTTTGTTACTACAATGGATGGTAACCTTGTCATTATGGAAGGTAGATCATTGTTGAGATTTTGTTAGTTCAATGGATCGTAGCCTTGTCAATATGGAAAGTAGTTTGTTATTGAGATTTTTTTACTCCAATGGATGGTAGCCTTGTCATTATAGAAGGTAGTTCGTTGTTGATATTTTGTTACTTTAATGGATGGTAGCCTTGTAATTATGGAAGGTAGTTCATTGTTGAGATTTTATTACTCCATTGTATGGTAGCCTTGTCATTATGGAAGGTAAATTTTTGTTTAGATTTTGTTACTCCAATGGATGGTAGCTATGTCCTTATGAAAGTTAGTTCATTTTTGATATTTTGTTACTCTATGGATGGTAGCCTTGTCATTACTTAAGGTAGTTCGTTGTTGATATTTTGTTACTCCATTGGATGGTAGCCTTGTCATTATGGAAGGTAAATCGTTGTTGACATTTTGTTACTCCAGTGGATGGTAGCGATGTCCTTAAGGAAGGTAGTTCGTTGTTGAGATTTTGTTACTCTAATGGATGGTAGCCTTGTCATTATGGAAGGTAGTTCGTTGTTGGGATTTTGTTACTGAAATGGATGGTAGCCTTGTCATTATAGAATCTAGTTTGTTGTTGAGATTTTGTTACTCTAATGGATGGTTGCCTTGTCATTATGAAAGGTACTTCGTTGTTTGGATTTTGTAACTCAAATGGATGGTAGCCTTGTCATTATGGAAGGTAGTTTGTTGTTGATATTTTCATACTCCAATGGATGGTAGCCTTGTCATTAAGGAAGGTAGTTCGCTGTTGAGAATTTGTTACTCCATTGGATGGTAGACTTGTCATTATGGAAGGTAGTTCGTTATTGTGATTTTGTTACTCGAATGGATGATAGCCTTGTCATTATGGAATGTAGTTTGTTGTTGAGATTTGGTTACTCTAACGGAAGGTAGCTTTGTCGTTACGGAAGGTAGTTCATTGTTGAGTTTTTGTTACTCTAATAGATGGTAGCCTTGTCATTATGGAAGGTAGTTCGTTGTTGGAATTTTTTTACTTTAATGGATTGTAGCCTTGTCATTATGGAAGGTAGTTTGTTGTTGGGAATTTGTTACTCTTATGGATGGTAGCCTTGTTATTATGGAAGCTAATTTGTTGTTGGGATTTTGTTATTTTAATGGATGGTAGTCTTCTCATTATGGAAGGTTGTTCGTTGTTGAGATTTTGTTACTCCAATGGATGGTAATCTTGCCATTATGGAAGGTAGTTCATTCTTGAGATTTTGTTAGTTCAGGGGATCGTAGCCTTGTCAATATGGAAAGTAGTTTGTTGTTGAGATTTTGTTACTCCAATGGATGGTAGCCTTGTCATTATAGACGGTAGTTCGTTGTTGATATTTTGTTACTTTAATGGATGGTAGCCTTGTAATTATGGAAGGTAGTTCATTGTTGAGATTTTGTTACTCCATTGTATGGTAGCCTTGTCATTATGGAAGGTAAATTGTTGTTTAGATTTTGTTACTACAATGGATGGTAGCTATGTCCTTATGGAAGGTAGTTCATTGTTGATATTTTGTCACTCTAATGGATGGTAGCCTTGTCATTACGGAAGCTAGTTCATTGTTGAGATATTGTTACTCCAATGGATGGTAGCATTGTCATTACGGAAGGTAGTTCATTGTCGAGATTTTGTTACTCTAATGGGGTGTAGCCTTGTTATTATGGAAGGTAGTTCATTGTTGGGATTTTGTTACTCTAATGGATGGTAGCCTTGTCATTATGGAAGGTAGTTCGTTGTTGAGATTTTGTTACTCTAATGGATGGTAGCCTTGCCATTATGGAAGGTAGTTCGTAGTTGGGATTTTCTTACTGAAATGGATGGCAGCCTTGTCATTACAAAATCTAGTTCGTTGTTGCGATTTTGTTACTCCAATGGATGGTAGCCTTGTCATTATGGAAGGTAGTTCGTTGTTGATATTTTCATACTCCAATGGATGGTAGCCTTGTCATTAAGGAAGGTAGTTCGCTGTTGAGAATTTGTTACTCCATCGGATGGTAGACTTGTCATTATGGAAGGTAGTTCGTTATTGTGATTTTGTTACTCGAATGGATGATAGCCTTGTCATTATGGAATGTAGTTTGTTGTTGAGATTATGTTACTCTAACGGAAGGTAGCTTTGTCGTTACGGAAGGTAGTTCATTGTTGAGTTTTTGTTACTCTAATAGATGGTAGCCTTGTCATTATGGAAGGTAGTTCGTTGTTGGGATTTTTTTACTTTAATGGATTGTAGCCTTGTCATTATGGAAGGTAGTTTGTTGTTGGGAATTTGTTACTCTTATGGATGGTAGCCTTGTTATTATGGAAACTAATTTTTTGTTGGGATTTTGTTATTTTAATGGATGGTAGTCTTGTCATTATGGAAGGTTGTTCGTTGTTGAGATATTGTTACTCCAATGGATGGTAATCTTGTCATTATGGAAGGTAGTTCATTCTTGAGATTTTGTTAGTTCAATGGATCGTAGCCTTGTCAATATGGAAAGTAGTTTGTTGTTGAGATTTTGTTACTCCAATGGATGGTAGCCTTGTCATTATAGGCGGTAGTTCGTTGTTGATATTTTGTTACTTTAATGGATGGTAGCCTTGTAATTATGGAAGGTAGTTCATTGTTGAGATTTTGTTACTCCATTGTATGGTAGCCTTGTCATTATGGAAGGTAAATTGTTGTTTAGATTTTGTTACTACAATGGATGGTAGCTATGTCCTTATGGAAGGTAGTTCATTGTTGATATTTTGTCACTCTAATGGATGGTAGCCTTGTCATTACGGAAGCTAGTTCGTTGTTGAGATATTGTTACTCCAATGGATGGTAGCGTTGTCATTACGGAAGGTAGTTCATTGTCGAGATTTTGTTACTCTAATGGGGTGTAGCCTTGTTATTATGGAAGGTAGTTCATTGTTGGGATTTTGTTACTCTAATGGATGGTAGCCTTGTCATTATGGAAGGTAGTTCGTTGTTGAGATTTTGTTACTCTAATGGATGGTAGCCTTGCCATTATGGAAGGTAGTTCGTAGTTGGGATTTTGTTACTGAAATGGATGGCAGCCTTGTCATTACAAAATCTAGTTCGTTGTTGCGATTTTGTTACTCCAATGGATGGTAGCCTTGTCATTATGGAAGGTAGTTCGTTGTTGATATTTTCATACTCCAATGGATGGTAGCCTTGTCATTAAGGAAGGTAGTTCGCTGTTGAGAATTTGTTACTCCATCGGATGGTAGACTTGTCATTATGGAAGGTAGTTCGTTATTGTGATTTTGTTACTCGAATGGATGATAGCCTTGTCATTATGGAATTTAGTTTGTTGTTGAGATTTGGTTACTCTAACGGAAGGTAGCTTTGTCGTTACGGAAGGTAGTTCATTGTTGAGTTTTTGTTACTCTAATAGATGGTAGCCTTGTCATTATGGAAGGTAGTTCGTTGTTGGGATTTTTTTACTTTAATGGATTGTAGCCTTGTCATTATGGAAGGTAGTTTGTTGTTGGGAATTTGTTACTCTTATGGATGGTAGCCTTGTTATTATGGAAGCTAATTTGTTGTTGGGATTTTGTTATTTTAATGGATGGTAGTCTTGTCATTATGGAAGGTTGTTCGTTGTTGAGATTTTGTTACTCCAATGGATGGTAATCTTGTCATTATGGAAGGTAGTTCATTCTTGAGATTTTGTTAGTTCAATGGATCGTAGCCTTGACAATATGGAAAGTAGTTTGTTGTTGAGATTTTGTTACTCCAATGGATGGTAGCCTTGTCATTATAGGCGGTAGTTCGTTGTTGATATTTTGTTACTTTAATGGATGGTAGCCTTGTAATTATGGAAGGTAGTTCATTGTTGAGATTTTGTTACTCCATTGTATGGTAGCCTTGTCATTATGGAAGGTAAATTGTTGTTTAGATTTTGTTACTACAATCGATGGTAGCTATGTCCTTATGGAAGGTAGTTCATTGTTGATATTTTGTCACTCTAATGGATGGTAGCCTTGTCATTACGGAAGCTAGTTCGTTGTTGAGATATTGTTACTCCAATGGATGGTAGCGTTGTCATTACGGAAGGTAGTTCGTTGTTGAGATTTTGTTACTCTAATGGGTGGTAGCCTTGTTATTATAGAAGGTAGTTCATTGTTGGGATTTTGTTACTCTAATGGATGGTAGCCTTGTCGTTATGGAAGGTAGTTCGTTGTTGAGATTTTGTTACTCTAATGGATGGTAGCCTTGTAATTATGGAAGGTAGTTCGTAGTTGGGATTTTGTTACTGAAATGGATGGCAGCCTTGTCATTACAGAATCTAGTTCGTTGTTGAGATTTTGTTACTCCAATGGATGGTAGCCTTGTCATTATGGAAGGTAGTTCGTTGTTGATATTTTCATACTCCAATGGATGGTAGCCTTGTCATTAAGGAAGGTAGTTCGCGTTTGAGAATTTGTTACTCCATTGGATGGTAGACTTGTCATTATGGAAGGTAGTTTGTTATTGTGATTTTGTTACTCGAATGGATGATAGCCTTGTCATTATGGAATGTAGTTTGTTGTTGAGATTTGGTTACTCTAACGGAAGGTAGATTTGTCGTTACGGAAGGTAGTTCATTGTTGAGTTTTTGTTACTCTAATAGATGGTAGCCTTGTCATTATGGAAGGTAGTTCGTTGTTGGGATTTTTTTACTTTAATGGATTGTAGCCTTGTCATTATGGAAGGTAGTTTGTTGTTGGGAATTTGTTACTCTTATGGATGGTAGCCTTGTTATTATGGAAGCTAATTCGTTGTTGGGATTTTGTTATTTTAATGGATAGTAGTCTTGTCATTATAGAAGGTTGTTCGTTGTTGAGATTTTGTTACTACAATGGATGGTAACCTTGTCATTATGGACGGTAGATCATTGTTGAGATTTTGTTAGTTCAATGGATCGTAGCCTTGTCAATATGGAAAGTAGTTTGTTATTGAGATTTTGTTACTCCAATGGATGGTAGCCTTGTCATTATAGAAGGTAGTTCGTTGTTGATATTTTGTTACTTTAATGGATGGTAGCCTTGTAATTATGGAAGGTAGTTCATTGTTGAGATTTTGTTACTCCATTGTATGGTAGCCTTGTCATTATGGAAGGTAAATTTTTGTTTAGATTTTGTTACTCCAATGGATGGTAGCTATGTCCTTATGAAAGTTAGTGCATTTTTGATATTTTGTTACTCTATGGATGGTAGCCTTGTCATTACTTAAGGTAGTTCGGTGTTGATATTTTGTTACTCCATTGGATGGTAGCCTTGTCATTATGGAAGTTAAATCGTTGTTGACATTTTCTTACTCCAGTGGATGGTAGCGATGTCCTTAAGGAAGGTAGTTCGTTGTTGAGATTTTGTTACTCTAATGGATTGTAGCCTTGTCATTATGGAAGGTAGTTCATTGTTGGGATTTTGTTACTGAAATGGATGGTAGCCTTGTCATTATAGAATCTAGTTCGTTGTTAAGATTTTGTTACTCTAATGGATGGTAGCCTTGTCATTATGGAAGGTACTTCGTTGTTTGGATTTTGTAACTCAAATGGATGGTAGCCTTGTCATTATGGAAGGTAGTTTGTTGTTGATATTTTCATACTCCAATGGATGGTAGCCTTGTCATTAAGGAAGGTAGTTCGCTGTTGAGAATTTGTTACTCCATTGGATGGTAGACTTGTCATTATGGAAGGTAGTTCGTTATTGTGATTTTGTTACTCGAATGGATGATAGCCTTGTCATTATGGAATTTAGTTTGTTGTTGAGATTTGGTTACTCTAACGGAAGGTAGCTTTGTCGTTACGGAAGGTAGTTCATTGTTGAGTTTTTGTTACTCTAATAGATGGTAGCCTTGTCATTATGGAAGGTAGTTCGTTGTTGGGATTTTTTTACTTTAATGGATTGTAGCCTTGTCATTATGGAAGGTAGTTTGTTGTTGGGAATTTGTTACTCTTATGGATGGTAGCCTTGTTATTATGGAAGCTAATTTGTTGTTGGGATTTTGTTATTTTAATGGATGGTAGTCTTGTCATTATGGAAGGTTGTTCGTTGTTGAGATTTTGTTACTCCAATGGATGGTAATCTTGTCATTATGGAAGGTAGTTCATTCTTGAGATTTTGTTAGTTCAATGGATCGTAGCCTTGACAATATGGAAAGTAGTTTGTTGTTGAGATTTTGTTACTCCAATGGATGGTAGCCTTGTCATTATAGACGGTAGTTCGTTGTTGATATTTTGTTACTTTAATGGATGGTAGCCTTGTAATTATGGAAGGTAGTTCATTGTTGAGATTTTGTTACTCCATTGTATGGTAGCCTTGTCATTATGGAAGGTAAATTGTTGTTTAGATTTTGTTACTACAATCGATGGTAGCTATGTCCTTATGGAAGGTAGTTCATTGTTGATATTTTGTCACTCTAATGGATGGTAGCCTTGTCATTACGGAAGCTAGTTCGTTGTTGAGATATTGTTACTCCAATGGATGGTAGCGTTGTCATTACGGAAGGTAGTTCGTTGTTGAGATTTTGTTACTCTAATGGGTGGTAGCCTTGTTATTATAGAAGGTAGTTCATTGTTGGGATTTTGTTACTCTAATGGATGGTAGCCTTGTCGTTATGGAAGGTAGTTCGTTGTTGAGATTTTGTTACTCTAATGGATGGTAGCCTTGTCATTATGGAAGGTAGTTCGTAGTTGGGATTTTGTTACTGAAATGGATGGCAGCCTTGTCATTACAGAATCTAGTTCGTTGTTGAGATTTTGTTACTCCAATGGATGGTAGCCTTGTCATTATGGAAGGTAGTTCGTTGTTGATATTTTCATACTCCAATGGATGGTAGCCTTGTCATTAAGGAAGGTAGTTCGCTGTTGAGAATTTGTTACTCCATTGGATGGTAGACTTGTCATTATGGAAGGTAGTTCATTGTTGTGATTTTGTTACTCGAATGGATGGTAGCCTTGTCATTATGGAATGTAGTTTGTTGTTGAGATTTGGTTACTCTAATGGATGGTAGACTTGTCATTACGGAAGGTAGTTCATTGTTGAGTTTTTGTTACTCTAATAGATGGTAGCCTTGTCATTATGGAAGGTAGTTCGTTGTTGGGATTTTGTTACTCTAATGGATTGTAGCCTTGTCAATATGGAAGGTAGTTCGTTGTTGGGAATTTGTTACTCTTATGAATGGTAGCCTTCTTATTATGGAAGCTAATTCGTTGTTGGAATTTTGTTATTTTAATGGATGGTAGTCTTGTCATTATGGAAGGTTGTTCGTTGTTGAGATTTTGTTACTCCAATGGATGGTAACCTTGTCATTATGGAAGGTAGTTCATTGTTGAGATTTTGTTAGTTCAATGGATCGTAGCCTTGTCAATATGGAAAGTAGTTTGTTGTTGAGATTTTGTTACTCCAATGGATGGTAGCCTTGTCATTATAGAACGTAGTTCGTTGTTAATATTTTGTGACTTTAATTGATGGTAGCCTTGTAATTATGGAAGGTAGTTCATTGTTGAGATTTTATTACTCCATTGTATGGTAGCCTTGTCATTATGGAAGGTAAATTTTTGTTTAGATTTTGTTACTCCAATGGATGGTAGCTATGTCCTTATGAAAGGTAGTTCATTGTTGATATTTTGTTACTCAATGGATGGTAGCCTTGTCATTACTTAAGGTAGTTCGTTGTGGATATTTTGTTACTCCATTGGATGGAAGCCTTGTCATTATGGAAGGTAAATCGTTGTTGACATTTTTTTACTCCAGTGGATGGTAGCGATGTCCTTAAGGAAGGTAGTTCGTTGTTGAGATTTTGTTACTCTAATGGACGGTATCCTTGTCATTATGGAAGGTAGTTTGTTGTTGGGATTTTGTTACTCAAATGGATGGTAGCCTTGTCACTATGGAAGGTAGTTTGTTGTTGAGATTTTGTCAATCTAATGGATGGTAGCCTTGTCATTACGGAAGGTAGTTTGTTGTTGAGATTTTGTTACTCCAATGGATGGTAGCGTTGTCATTACGGAAGGTAGTTCGTTGTTGAGATTTTGTTACTCTAATGGGTGGTAGCCTTGTTATTATGGAAGGTAGTTCATTGTTGGGATTTTTTTACTCTAATGGATGGTAGCCTTGTCATTATGGAAGGTAGTTCGTTGTTGAGATTTTGTTACTCTAATGGATGGTAGCCTTGTCATTATGGAAGGTAGTTCGTAGTTGGGATTTTGTTACTGAAATGGATGGCAGCCTTGTCATTACAGAATCTAGTTTGTTGTTGAGACTTTGTTACTCCAATGGATGGTAGCCTTGTCATTATGGAAGGTAGTTCGTTGTTGATATTTTCATACTCCAATGGATGGTAGCCTTGTCATTAAGGAAGGTAGTTCGCTGTTGAGAATTTGTTACTCCATTGGATGGTAGACTTGTCATTATGGAAGGTAGTTCATTGTTGTGATTTTGTTACTCGAATGGATGGTAGCCTTGTCATTATGGAATGTAGTTTGTTGTTGAGATTTGGTTACTCTAATGGATGGTAGACTTGTCATTACGGAAGGTAGTTCATTGTTGAGTTTTTGTTACTCTAATAAATGGTAGCCTTGTCATTATGGAAGGTAGTTCGTTGTTGGGATTTTGTTACTCTAATGGATTGTAGCCTTGTCATTATGGAAGGTAGTTCATTGTTGGGAATTTGTTACTCTTATGAATGGTAGCCTTGTTATTATGGAAGCTAATTCGTTGTTGGGAGTTTGTTATTTTAATAAATGGTAGTCTTGTCATTATGGAAGGTTGTTCGTTGTTGAGATTTTGTTACTCCAATGGATGGTAACCTTGTCATTATGGAAGGTAGATCATTGTTGAGATTTTGTTAGTTCAATGGATCGTACCCTTGTCAATATGGAAAGTAGTTTGTTGTTGAGATTTTGTTACTCCAATGGATGGTAGCCTTGTCAGTATGAAAGGTAGTTCGTTGTTGAGATTTTGTTAATCTAATGGATGGTAGCCTTGTCATTATGGAAGGTAGTTCGTAGTTGGGATTTTATTACTGAAATGGATGGTAGCCTTGTCATTACAGAATCTAGTTCATTGTTGAGATTTTGTACCTCCAATGGATGGTAGCCTTGTCATTATGGAAGGTAGTTCGTTGTTGATATTTTCATACTCCAATAGATGGTAGCGTTGTCATTAAGGAAGGTAGTTCGCTGTTGAGAATTTGTTACTCCATTGGATGGTAGACTTGTCATTATGGAAGGTACTTCATTGTTGTGATTTTGTTACTCGAATGGATGGTAGCCTTGTCATCATGGAATGTAGTTTGTTGTTGAGATTTGGTTACTCTAATGGATGGTATACTTGTCATTACGGAAGGTAGTTCATTGTTGAGTTTTTGTTACTCTAATAGATGGTAGCCTTGTCATTATGGAAGGTAGTTCGTTGTTGGGATTTTGTTACTCTAATGGATTGTAGCCTTGTCATTATGGAAGGTAGTTCGTTGTTGGGAATTTGTTACTCTTATGGATGGTAGCCTTGTTATTATGGAAGCTAATTCGTTGTTGGGATTTTGTTATTTTAATGGATAGTAGTCTTGTCATTATGGAAGGTTGTTCGTTGTTGAGATTTTGTTACTCCCATGGATGGTAACCTTGTCATTATGGAAGGTAGATCATTGTTGAGATTTTGTTAGTTCAATGGATCGTAGCCTTGTCAATATGGAAAGTAGTTTGTTGTTGAGATTTTGTTACTCCAATGGATGGTAGCCTTATCATTATAGAACGTAGTTCGTTGTTGATATTTTGTTACTTTAATGGATGGTAGCCTTGTAATTATGGAAGGTAGTTCATTGTTGAGATTTTGTTACCCCATTAGATGGTAGCCTTGTCATTATGGAAGGTAAATTTTTGTTTAGATTTTGTTACTCCAATGGATGGTAGCTATGACCTTATTAAAGGTAGTTCATTGTTGATATTTTGTTACTCTATGGATGGTAGCCTTGTCATTACTTAAGGTAGTTCGTTGTTGATATTTTGTTACTCCATTGGATGGAAGCCTTGTCATTATGGAAGGTAAATCGTTGTTGACATTTTGTTACTCCAGTGGATGGTAGCGATGTCCTTAAGGAAGGTAGTTCGTTGTTGAGATTTTGTTACTCTAATGGACGGTATCCTTGTCATTATGGAAGGTAGTTCGTTGTTGGGATTTTGTTACTCAAATGGATGGTAGCCGTGTCACTATGGAAGGTAGTTTGTTGTTGAGATTTTGTTACTGCAATTGATGGTAGCCTTGTCATTATGGAAGGTAGTTCGTTGTTGAGATTTTGTTACTCCATTGGATGGTAGCCTTGTCATTATGGAAGGTAAATTGTTGTTGAGATTTTGTTACTCCAATGGATGGTAGCGTTGTCATTACGGAAGGTAGTTCGTTGTTGAGATTTTGTTACTCTAATGGGTGGTAGCCTTGTTATTATGGAAGGTAGTTCATTGTTGGGATTTTGTTACTCTAATGGATGGTAGCCTTGTCATTATGGAAGGTAGTTCGTTGTTGAGATTTTGTTACTCTAATGGATGGTAGCCTTGTCATTATGGAAGGTAGTTCGTAGTTGGGATTTTGTTACTGAAATGGATGGTAGCCTTGTCATTATAGAATCTAGTTCGTTGTTGAGATTTTGTTACTCCAATGGATGGTAGCCTTGTCATTATGGAAGGTAGTTCGTTGTTGATATTTTCATACTCCAATGGATGGTAGCCTTGTCATTAAGGAAGGTAGTTCGCTGTTGAGAATTTGTTACTCCATTGGATGGTATACTTTTCATTATGGAAGGTAGTTCATTGTTGTGATTTTGTTACTCGAATGGATGATAGCCTTGTCATTATGGAATGTAGTTTGTTGTTGAGATTTGGTTACTCTAATGGATGGTAGACTTGTCATTACGGAAGGTAGTTCATTGTTGAGTTTTTGTTACTCTAATAGATGGTAGCCTTGTCATTATGGAAGGTAGTTCGTTGTTGGGATTTTGTTACTCAAATGGATGATAGCCTTGTCACTATGGAAGGTAGTTTGTTGTTGAGATTTTGTTACTGCAATGGATGGTAGCCTTGTCATTATGGAAGGTAGTTCGTTGTTGAGATTTTGTTACTCCATTGGATGGTAGCCTTGTCATTATGGAAGGTAAATTGTTGTTGAGATTTTGTTACTCCAATGGATGGTAGCGTTGTTGTTGCACCCAAAAATTTGCCCTCCCATTTTCTTCAAGATTTGCAAAGAACATGCTTCAAAATCTCTCAAGGGTGGCACAGTTCAAGGACCTCCTAACAGTCAAAAATTAGGGTTTTGGTTCTGGCAAAGAAGTTGAAGTTTCCAAGGGTCCAAACAAGTCCCACATGCCTATAAACATGTTCAAGCATCCACATGCCAAGTTTCAAGACTCACAACACAAAATTGCACAGTCAAAAACCCTAATTGCTCAACAGTCAACTGTAGGGGCAAAATGGTCATTTGACAGTCAAAAGTCCAAATTTTTGGTCAACATCTTATTTTGAAGCCACAAACATCATTTGATCAATTCTTGATCATGATTTTCAAGGCATGGCTCAAAAAGTCTCAAGATGCAAAAGTTTCCATATTTGGACAGTTGAAAAAGTAAACTGTAACTTGACCAAGGCATAACTTCCACATGGTTTATCAGAAAAATTCCATCCAAAGCTCATTTTGAAGAGAAAGACATTTCCTACAACTCCTCTTCACATTTCAAGTCCAAGAAATGCTCTCACAAAAAGTTATCAATTTCAACATTATAGGTCATTTTCAAAAGTCAACAAAAAGGGACTTTAAGTCAAAGACTATAACATGAGATTGGTAAATAAAAATGACATGGGACCAAAGGCATTGGTTAGAGGACTTCAAGACCTTTCCAAAATGTCCAAGAACATGATCAAAGCTTAAAAATTGAGCAAGATATGCCTTGTGGAAGTTGGGAAATTTTTGGGAATTTTGAAAACTCAACTTTACTTCAAATACCTCAAAATTGCTAATGGGCCACATTTTCTTCCAAGAATCATTATCCAAAGGCTATGCACGACCATTTGACCCAAAGGGGATTTATTTCATCATTTTTTATTATTTATTTGAATTTTTATCACCATTAATTCATTTAATTAAATAAAATATGACAAAAATACTAAACAAATGTTTTTGAATCCTTTTATGCAGCATATGCCTTCATTATTCACTCAACATCTCGTGCACATCAAAAAAGGAAAGATTTGGTGCAAATTGGCATGTTCTTCATGAGGAAAAGATTGGAAAAGATTCCATGGAAATCAAATATTTGATTCATCAATGCAAAGGCTTATGGACTCGAATTCTTACCCTAATTCATTCCCATACATAAACAGAATGCAACCCTAATGCAAAAAACCTTCAAGCTGCGCCTGAAACCAAATACCAACTTTGCATTTTTTGTCCAAAAATTCAAACTGAAAACACAATTCTAGCGCAATTCAAAGCAAAGTAATCATTCCAATAGCTTGACAAGGCATCAAGGAAGCTTTCTGAATCCTTTTCCAGTCCCTACGCATCAAGAAGTGGTAGAATGAAGTCAAAATTCCTCAAACTTTATGCATAATCGTGTTTGAATTTCTGGACATTTTTCATACATTTTGATTGTTGTTTTATACTAACATGGTCCTTCTGAATCTATTGATACTATTTAATTGAATTTTCATCGCCTATATGCAAACTTGCCATGGGAGCCCTTTAGGGTTGCAGAGACTTTAAAAGAGGGCTTTGTTCCTCTGGAAAAATTGAGACACAAGACCTATACCACTGAAACCGGAAACTCATGACGATTCAAAGCCACATGTCGCGCTCAATTTATGACCGACGGTGTTCTATTTGCTATTTTTTTGGTGTTTCAGATTGTGGGGGTTTAAAACCCCCGCTATCTATCTCATATTTGCAGGTAAAACGAAGCCACCATGAAGGAGACGCTGAGTTGTCTCAACGTGCTAGAGCCATTCAAATTTCCAGCGCGTTTTTTCGTTGGACATCACTAACCCTTATTTTTTATCATATTAATTGTTATCCATTATTATTACAAAGTGGCTAAACAGCTCAGTTGGTGGAAAGCATTGTTGGCAAGCCTTGGGACCTGGGTTCGATTCCCAGGTCCCCTCCCTTTCTCAATATATTTTGTTTCAATGTGATTCTATGCAGTACACGCCCAGAATTCTACCATGCACCCAGCGCTGGAGCTTGCCACGCGTCTCAGAAGATGAATCCAAGGGCCAACACAGGATCTCCACCATGCACCTTGGTCAGCAGATCCACACGCGTCCTTGAAAAGTCAACCAATGGCTTGAATTCATTGGGCCTGATTGCTCAATTTACCTCCAAAATTGGGGTCAACACCCCCCATTGGTTTGCATTTTATTTTTCATTCTTTTTATTTTTTCTATTTATTTGTTTTATTTATTTTTAGTTTAATTCATAAATTAATTTTTCATAGCATAAAAATACCAAAAAAATCAGAAACTATAAAAATAAAAATATGTTTTAATGTTTAACTCACTAACATTTTTGTAAATAAATTTAACAATTAATTTAGTTTTAATTCTAGGTTTAATTTTAATGTTTTTTTTAATAAACTAAAAAAATGTAGAATTAGGGTTTTAAATACTTTTATCCTTTTTTCTTTTCTTTTACCATTAAATATTAATTATTTTATAAATAAGTATGCCATGTAAATAATTAATTTAAAACTAGGTCAAACTTAAACATTTTTTTTAATAAATTAAAAATAGTTTAGAATTAGGTTTTTTTTTAATTCCAATTTAATTTTCTCATTAAACTCCATAAATACAAAAACTCCAAAACTTCTTTCTTTTATTTAAATTTAATTAATTTCATAATTTCAATCCAATTTCTTTAAAAGGGTCCAACGCCCTCGCATTCGATCATAATTCTATTTCGCGCGTTTATTTTATTTCTTTTCTTATAAATTTCATGTAATTGCTCCAAAGCCTTGTAATAGATTAATTAGGACATTTATCTTTCCGCATTTTATTTTATTTCAAATCGGGTCTTGGATTAATTTGGCGATGTAGACCCGCGCCTTTGTAATAGCGTATGACTTTTTAATTCCGCACCTTTTAACTGTTAATAATTTGCATGAAAGAATGAATGCCAAAAATAAAAACAAAGTGTAGATCACCAATGCATGACAAGATAAACGTAATTGAAAATGACACACAAATCACACACCACCCCTAGGGTACGCCTCACTGTTGCCTTGCCCCTCGAAAAGTGGTCGTCGAGTAGAGGATGTTTTAGTAAGTCCTCATGTCCATGAACATGGCATGAGGGTATCTTCTAAGGTGTCTTCCTATTGCTCTGGTGATCACACTGTCCCGAACCCTCGAATTGACCCGAACACCTCCAACGGTGGTGCTACCTACCTCTCAATGGTGGGATGGCACTACTTTAAGGACATTTACATAGACGAATTCCTTAGGGTAGGTAGAGAACTCGTAGATACTTGCTCTAATTTCAAAACAAAATCAAAAACTCTTTTCACACCGACACTTTCAAAAAGCTTTCAAAAGCAATTTTTCAAACACTCTTGAGGACTGATACAAGAGTTGAACTGAAATTTTCAAAGAAACTTTTTTAAACCCACAGTTGAAAAGCAAACAAACAATTTTGAAAACACAAATGAGCAAGTAACTAAGAGCCCGTGGATAACCATGGATAGAAAGGGTGCTAACACCTTCCCTTTCTATAAATCTACCTCCCGAACCGAGAGCAATCTCTATAAGGAATTTTTCTGTGCTTTTGTCCTTTCCATTTGGAGAAAATAAAAGACGGTGGCGACTCTTGCTTCCGTGACATTTCGCGAACCAGCGTTAAACAGTCAGTTCCAGATCCACCGATCACAGTTGTCATTACGGAAGGTAATTCGTTGTTGAGATTTTGTTACTCTAATGGGAGGTAGCCTTGTTATTATGGAAGGTAGTTCATTGTTGGGATTTTGTTACTCTAATGGATGGTAGCCTTGTCATTATGGAAGGTAGTTCGTTGTTGAGATTTTGTTACTCTAATGGATGGTAGCCTTGTCATTATGGAAGGTAGTTCGTAGTTGGGATTTTGTTACTGAAATGGATGGTAGCCTTGTCATTACAGAATCTAGTTCGTTGTTGAGATTTTGTTACTCTAATGGGATGGTAGCCTTGTCATTATGGAAGCTATTTCGTTGTTGAGATATTCTTACTCCATTGGATGGTAGTCTTTTCATTATGGAAGGTAAATCGTTGTTGACATTTTGTTACTCCAACAGATGGTAGCGATGTCCTTAAGGAAGGTAGTTCATTGTTGAGATGTTGTTACTCTAATGGACGGTATCCTTGTCATTATGGAAGGTAGTTTGTTGTTGGGATTTTGTTACTCAAATGGATGGTAGCCTTGTCACTATGGAAGGTAGTTTGTTGTTGAGATTTTGTTACTGCAATGGATGGTAGCCTTGCCATTATGGAAGGTAGTTCGTTGTTGAGGTTTTGTGACTCCATTGGATGGTAGCCTTGTCATTATGGAAGGTAAATTGTTGTTGAGATTTTGTTACTCCAATGGATGGTAGCGTTGTGATTACAGAAGGTAGTTCGTTGTTGAGATTTTGTTACTATTATGGGTGGTAGCCTTGTTATTATGGAAGGTAGTTCATTGTTGGGATTTTGTTACTCTAATGGATGGTAGCCTTGTCATTATGGAAGGTAATTCGTTGTTGAGATTTTGTTACTCTAATGGATGGTAGCCTTGTCATTATAGAAGGTAGTTCATTGTTGAGATTTTGTTACTCCATTGGATGGTAGCCTTGTCATTATGGAAGGTAAATTGTTGTTGAGATTTTTTTACTCCAATGGATGGTAGCGTTGTCATTACAGAAGGTAGTTCGTTGGTGAGATTTTGTTACTCTAATGGGAGGTACCCTTGTTATTATGGAAGGTAGTTCATTGTTGGGATTTTGTTACTCTAATGGATGATAGCCTTGTCATTATGGAAGGTAGTTCGTTGTTGAGATTTTGTTACTCTAATGGATGGTAGCCTTGTCATTATGGAAGGTAGTTCGTAGTTGGGATTTTTTTACTGAAATGGATGGTAGCCTTGTCATTACAGAATCTAGTTCGTTGTTGAGATTTTGTTATTCCAATGGATCGTAGCCTTGTCATTATGGAAGGTAGTTCGTTGTTGATATTTTCATACTCCAATGGATGGTAGCCTTGTCATTAAGGAAGGTAGTTCGCTGTTGAGCATTTGTTACTCCATTGGAAGGTAGACTTGTCATTATGGAAGGTAGTTCATTGTTGTGATTTTGTTACTCGAATCGATGGTAGCCTTTTCATTATGGAATGTAGTTTGTTGTTGAGATTTGGTTACTCTAATGGATGGTAGACTTGTCATTATGGAAGGTAGTTCATTGTTGAGTTTTTGTTACTCTAATAGATGGTAGCCTTGTCATTATGGAAGGTAGTTCGTTGTTGGGATTTTGTTACTCTAATGGATTGTAGACTTGTCATTATGGAAGGTAGTTCGTTCTTGGGAATTTGTTACTCTTATGGATGGTAGCCTTGTTATTATGGAAGCTAATTCGTTGTTGGATTTTGTTATTTTAATGGATAGTAGTCTTGTCATTATGGAAGGTTGTTCGTTGTTGAGATTTTGTTACTCCAATGGATGGTAAGCTTTCATTATGGAAGGTAGATCATTGTTGAGATTTTGTTAGTTCAATGGATCGTAGCCTTGTCAATATGGAAAGTAGTTTGTTGTTGAGATTTTGTTACTCCAATGGATGGTAGCCTTGTCATTATAGAAGGTAGTTCGTTGGTGATATTTTGTTACTTTAATGGATGGTAGCCTTGTAATTTTGGAAGGTAGTTCATTGTTGAGATTTTGTTACTCCATTGTATGGTAGCCTTGTCATTATGGAAGGTAAATTTTTGTTTAGATTTTGTTACTCCAATGGATGGTAACTATGTCCTTATGAAAGGTAGTTCATTTTTGATATTTTGTTACTCTATGGATGGTAGCCTTGTCATTACTTAACGTAGTTCGTTGTTGATATTTTGTTACTCCATTGGATGGTAGCCTTGTCATTATGGAAGGTAAATCGTTGTTGACATTTTGTTACTCCAGTGGATGGTAGCGATGTCCTTAAGGAAGGTAGTTCGTTGTTGAGATTTTTTTCCTCCATTGGAAGGTAACCTTGTCATTACGGAAGGTAGTTCGTTAGTCGGATTTTGTCACTCTAATGGATGGTAGCCTTGTCATTATGGAAGCTATTTCATTGTTGAGATATTGTTACTCCATTGGATGGTAGCCTTTTCATTATGGAAGGTAAATCGTTGTTGACATTTTGTTACTCCAATATGTGGTAGCGATGTCCTTAAGGAAGGTAGTTCATTGTTGAGATTTTGTTACTCTAATGGACGGTATCCTTGTCATTATGGAAGGTAGTTTGTTGTTGGGATTTTGTTACTCAAATGGATGGTAGCCTTGTCACTATGGAAGGTAGTTTGTTGTTGAGATTTTGTTACTGCAATGGATGGTAGCCTTGTCATTATGGAAGGTAGTTTGTTGTTGAGATTTTGTGACTCCATTGGATGGCAGCCTTGTCATTAAGGAAGGTAAATTGTTGTTGAGATTTTGTTACTCCAATGGATGGTAGCGTTGTCATTACAGAAGGTAGTTCGTTGTTGAGATTTTTTTACTCTAATGGGTGGTAGCCTTGTTATTATGGAAGGTAGTTCATTGTTAGGATTTTGTTACTCTAATTGATGGTAGCCTTGTCATTATGGAAGGTAATTCGTTGTTGAGATTTTGTTACTCTAATGGATGGTAGCCTTGTCATTATAGAAGGTAGTTCATTGTTGAGATTTTGTTACTCCATTGGATGGTAGCCTTGTCATTATGGTAGGTAAATCGTTGTTGACATTTTGTTACTCCAATGGATGGTAGCGATGTCCTTAAGGAAGGTAGTTCGTTGTTGAGATTTTGTTACATCATTGGATGGTAGCCTTGTCATTACAAAAGGTAGTTCGTTAGTGGGCTTTTGTTACTCTAATGGATGGTAGCCTTGTCATTACGGAAGCTAGTTCGTTGTTGAGATTTTGTTACTCAAATGGATGGTAGCCTTTTCATTACGGAATCTAGTTCATTGTTGAGATTTTGTTACTCTAACGGATGGTAGCCTTGTCATTATGGAAGGTAGTTTGTTGTTGGGATTTTGTTACCCAAATGGATGATAGCCTTGTCATTATGGAAGGTAGTTCGTTGTTGATATTTTCATACTCCAATGGATGGTAGCCTTGTCATTAAGGAAGGTAGTTCCTTGTTTAGAATTTGTTACTCCATTGGATGGTAGACTTGTCATTATGGAAGGTAGTTCATTGTTGTGGTTTTGTTACTCCAATGGATGGTAGCCTTGTCATTATGGAATGTAATTTGTTGTTGATATTTGGTTACTCTAATGGATGGTAGCCTTGTCATTACGGAGGTAGTTCATTGTTGGGATTTTGTTACTCTAATGGATGGTAGCCTGTCATTATGGAAGGTTGTTCGTTGTTGAGATTTTGTTACTCTAATGGATGGTAGCCTTGTCATTACGGAAGGTAGTTCGTTGTTGAGATTTTTTTAGTCCATTGGATGGTAGCCTTGTCATTATGGAAGGTAAATCGTTGTTGACATTTTGTTACTCCAATGGATGGTAACGATGTCCTTAAGGAAACTTGTTCTTTGTTGAGATTTTGTTACTCCATTGGATGGTAGCCTTGTCATTATGGAAGGAAAATCGTTTTTGACATTTTTTTACTCAAATGGATGGTAGCGGTGTCCTTAAGGAAGGTAGTTTGTTGTTGAGATTTTGTTACTCTATTGGATGGTAGCCTTGTCATTTCGGAAGGTAGTTCGTTAGTGAGATTTTGTTAATCTAATGGATGGTAGCCTTGTCATTACAGAAGCTAGTTCGTTGTTGAGATTTTGTTACTCTAATGGATGGTAGCCTTGTCATTATGGAAAGTAGTTCGTTGTTGGGATTTTGTTACTCAAATGGATGGTAGCCTTTTCATTAGGGAATCTAGTTCATTGTTGAGATTTTGTTACTCTAATGGATGGTAGCCTTGTCATTATGGAAGGTAGTTTGTTGTTGGGATTTTGTTACCTAAATGGATGGTAGCCTTGTCATTATGGAAGGTAGTTCGTTGTTGATATTTTCATACTCCAATGGATGGTAGCCTTGTCATTAAGGAAGGTAGTTCCTTGTTGAGAATTTGTTACTCCATTGGATGGTAGACTTGTCATTATGGAAGGTAGTTTGTTTTTGTGGTTTTGTTACTCCAATGGATGGTAGCCTTGTCATTATGGAATGTAATTTGTTGTTGAGATTTGGTTACTCTAATGGATGGTAGCCTTGTCATTACGGAAGGTAGTTCATTGTTGAGTTTTTGTTACTCTAATAGATGGTAGCCTTGTCATTATGGAAGGTAATTCATTGTTGGGATTTTGTTACTCTAATGGATGGTAGCCTTTTCATTATGGAAGGTAGTTTGTTGTTGGGATTTTGTTACTCTTAAGGATGGTAGCCTTGTCATTATGGAAGCTAATTCGTTTTTGGGATTTCTTTATTCAAATGGATGGTAGCCTTGTCATTATGGAAGGTTGTTCGTTGTTGAGATATTGTTACTCCAATGGATGGTAACCTTGTCATTATAGAAGGTAGTTCATTGTTGAGATTTGGTTAGTTCAATGGATGGTATCCTTTTCAATATGGAAGGTAGTTTGTTTGTGAGATTTTATTACTCCATTGGATGGTATCCTTGTCATTACGGAAGCTAGTTCGTTGTTAAGATTTTGTTACTCCATTGGATGGTAGCGATGTCCTTAAGGAAGGAAGTTCATTGTTGAGATTTTGTTACTCTATTGGATGGTAGCCTTGTCATTATGGAAGGTAAATTGTTGTTGACATTTTGTTTATCCAATGGATGGTAGCATTGTCATTACGAAAGGTAGTTCGTTGTTGATATTTTTTTACTCTAATGGGTGGTAGCCTTGTTATTATGGAAGGTAGTTCATTGTTGGGATTTTTTTACATTATTGGATGGTAGCCTTGTCATTATGGAAGGTAGTTCGTTGTTGAGCTTTTGTTACTCTAATGGATGGTAGCCTTGTTATTACGGAAGGTAGTTCGTTGTTGAGATTTTGTTACTCCATTGGATGGTTGTCTTGTCATTATGGAAGGTAAATCGTTATTGATATTTTTTTACTCCAATGGATGGTTGCGATGTCCTTAAGGAAGGTAGTTCGTTGTTGAGATTTTGTTACTCCATTGGATGGTAGCCTTGCCATTACGGAAGGTAGTTCGTTAGTGGGATTTTGTTACTCTAATGGATGGTAGCCTTGTCATTACGGTAATGTTTACCGTGGTTATTGGTAAACAACCGCTGATCCTTCAAATGGTTACTTATTTGGTTACTCGCAGGATCGATCAGATTGATCCTAGGACATAGGTTGATTTTGAGGTTTTGATTAAATTGGATAATGGTTAAATGACAATAAAATAGAGAGGCTTTAAGTAAATTGCATGAAGAAATAGGCTTGGTAAAATAAATGAAGGCTTTAAATAAAGGGCTTCGACAGGAATGTAAAGAAGAAAGCAAGTAAAGTTTCTGGAAAAGTAAATGACTTTGATTAATAAAAGTGGTGTTTCACACATACATTCTCAACAATTCTTTCTCACACGCTGGGTACTCGAATCTATATGAGTGACTTTGTATATAATTGTGAACACACGCGAGAAACTGCGTGAACTACTACTATTTATACTAAAACATCCCAAGTAACCGTCGGGCAGTTACACTGCTTCGAGATGATTCCACTTGGCACGTTCTCAACATTTGACGCTCCAGATCTTTGCACGTTGCACTTGGTAACCGCTGGAAACCGTTTTCCCTCCAAATGCTTGAATCTCAAACCGTTCAACTCTGAACCATCGAACACCTTCATCGAGAAGCATCTTCGACGAGAGACACCTTCGACGTCGAAGGCAACCAACTTCTCCCTTGGAAGAAATCTTCTAAGTACAGTGTCATCTTTCGATGGGCATTTCGACAGACCCAGCTGATCGAAAACATCCTTCAGCTTTAATGGCTGATATTAATGAAACAAGGGTGTCGAATTTAAGAGCCAACAAATTGCCCCCCAAGAATGCCTTATTTCGACTCTGAAAGAAAAAGGCATTCTTTGAAATGCCATTCGACACCTGACTTTTCATTCTTAGTCACAAATTAAATTGTGCACTTTTTGTTGTCTTCTACCAACCACTGACAATCCCAAGGAAAAACCATCATTTATCTGTACCTAAGACGTCACTTCAGTACGGCGTGCAGTGCGCCAAACGTCATTTCACAAATTGTCATCATGACAATTCCCAAAAACGAGGGCGCACGCTGCACCCTTCCATTTCTGCAGAACGGCTACAACAACAGGGAGACGCCACGTGTCCCACTACCTTCTGCAACATTAAATGGCATTTAATGTCCTCGAATTTGGGGATTTCCCCCACTACTATAAATAGCGGTAAGTACCCATTGTGGGACTTTTTACGCTACCTTGCTTTCAGAATTCCTCATTTGCATACAAACTCTTGCCAACTTTTGCAAACTTCTTGTTCTTCACTTCATCTTCAACCTCGTTACCAACAATGGCATCTGGTTCTTCCAACGCTCCTAGCGCCAACACTCCCTCTGGAAATGTCAAACCTAGGGTTTTCTCCACCGCTCTAGTAGTGACTCCCACGGGCCAACGAAGGGTCCCTGAGCCTTTGGACATTGCTGTACGTGATGCTTATTCACGCCACCTCATGATTCCGGTTGGATACTCCAACCAAATCTTTGTTATGTCTGGCCCATTGTACCCAAGCATTGCTGAGGCCATGAAGATTAAAAGCTACTTTCCGGTACTTGAGAGACTCAAACCGGTTGGATGCTCCAAGAAAGATGCAGAGGATAATGAAGATCCTGCTAAAGAGAAAATCGACCTCCGTTTCTTCAACAAAGGTGTTAGGGCTTTCAGGTCTGGCCCTAGCCTTACTCCTGATTATAGTGCTTGGTTGGAAAAAATGGAGAAACGCCAGGCTTCGATCTGGAAAGACATGGGGATATTCAACCTGGTTATGCTGTCGAAGACAGGTCTTAACTATTCCCCAGAGATGTTGATAGCTTCTTTACTCTTTTGGGATTACACCCATTTCACCTTCCATCTTCCCTGTGGAATGTTGACTCCCACGCTCTTCGACGTGGCCGCCATCACTGGCCTTCGACCTACCGGGGACTACTTCGACCCGGAGGAAATGTCGGAGGATCAGATTGGATTCTCTGCCACAAAACCAACCTACACCACCTTCATCAATCACTACCACGATAGGTCGACAGATGCTGTGTCGGATGTCGAACATATTGCGTTTCTAGCCTTATGGCTGACACGCTTCGTGTTTTGCTCCAAGTCTTTACAGGTGACCAAGAAGATGGTCACTCTCGCCACTCAACTCCACCATGGCCAAAATATCTGTTTGGCAGAATTGATTTTGGCTAACCTGTATGAGTCGATTAGCAACGGAGCCACTCTTCTGAAGATCATCGAGAACAGAGCCAGTCTGCTACTTGCTGGACCTTTCTGGCTGCTTCAATTGTGGCTCAATGCCACCTTCGAGTCTTTCTTGCCTAAGAGGATTCAAATAAATGAGCAGGCTCCAGAAATAGCTAACAGACGCGTCGAAGGCACCAGATTGGCTCTGTTGACTCCAATGGAAGATGGGCTGGAGCTTCAACAAACTTTCACAAACTTCGTTTTGATGTTTGCTAAAAGGAAAGAGTTTGTTTCGACCATGGCTCCGTTTGCTCGACGGAAGGTTGGCCAAGAGTGATTCACAAGGCCACATCCTAGGACGTCGAGTGGTCCTCAGGTGGACGAACATACAACAGTGTGGGAGGCATTTCTCACACCAAGAATAATGCCCCTTCGATTCAGGAGCTCTAAGACTCACTTGAGTCTGATTGCATATCAACCAAACCTGGTGTCTCGCCAGTTTGGTATTATCCAAACACTGCCTTCTCCAATTTTTCCCAGGGAGAAGTCTATGTTATACTTCTGCAACGACTACACTGAAGAAGCTGCCACTAAGCATATCGGCAGATATGTTGGTCGAACAGTTCTTTCGTTGTTTGACTACCAGCTTAACTTTCTCTGCTCACCATCCTTCGAGGAGTGGTGGAAAAGTTACTATGCTGAGGAGTTTTTTGACGAGAAGGACTTCGTGGACGAGCTTCAGAAATCTTTTGTCCTTGTCTTGGACAAAATAAAGAAATGTAAGTTCATCTTTCCAAATTACTTTGTCTTTCTCTTTCGACTGCTAGCCTGTTAATTATTTTGTCTACTTTCAGTTGTTCGAAAGCCTGCAGCCAAGAAGGCTGCAGAAGGCCAACAGGGAGGAGGCCCCTTAACAAAACCTCCACCACCGGCGAAGACTATAGCGCCAACGAAGACCACAACAAACCAACAGGGGGAAGGCCCTTCGACAAAGCTTTCTGCATCGGTAACCAGACTTTCATTATTTTCTTCTGGCTTTAATTTTTTGACTTTCGATGCAACTGCTAAATCGAACTCCAATTGGTTTTTTAGGCACCTTCGCCCAAGAAACGGCCAGCACTGACGGTCGAATCCGGGAGCGATGAAGAAGATGATTCTCCCCCTGCCCCTCTAAAAAGGCGAAAGCTGAAGAAGGACGTTCCTCTTCCTGAGGCTGCTGGTCGAACAATTAGAATAAAGGTTGCTGGGAGAAATCCCAGGCCACCTCCAGTAATCATTGAGGAGCCAACGGAGGAGGAATTAAACGTTCTTCTCAATAAACCTGTCGAAAGCGACAATTCCAGCCCTGGGGCTGAAGCTACTTTACAGGTAATCTCTTTGATCCCTTTGTAACTCAGGTGTCGATACCTACATTCGACTATGTCTCTTTCGAATTTAAAAGACTCTTCTTCTTCTCTTTTCAGGACACCACTGAAAGCTCAGCGCCAAGGACTTCTGAAACATTGGAGTCTGCTGAACTCAGCAGGCCACAAGAAAAAGATTTGGCGAACGATGAAGCCAATACTGAAATAAATGAGGCCAATGCTGAGACAGCAGAAAAACCAGCAGAAGATCCACAAACAGAAGAGCAACAACCACAAGAGATTCAGGTGGTGGATCTGTCGGAAGAGAATCGTGACGAAGGGGACCATGGCAACGCTGGCGAAGAAGATCAAGGTGCCGGTGGCGAAGGGAACCAAGGTGACGCTGGCGAAGGGAACCATGATGACGCTGGTACTGCCGCAGTCCGAGTCGAAGAGAGTCAAGTCGAGGCAAATGCTACTCAACAGCCTCAAACCCAAGACAATGCTGTTGCAAAGGTTGTTACCTCAACAAAGCATAGGTCGAAAGAGGACTTAGAACTCTTGAAGAAAACTGATCCTGTTAGCTATCTGAACGCCATCATCGAGAGCAAAAGTTCGTCTGATGCTAGCCAGGAGGTTCCTACTCTGTCGGGGAAGTCCACTGAAACTTCTCCTCTCGATGAGGCTTTGACGAAGGTTAAGGCTCAGTTTTTCAAGAAGGACTTGATGAAAGCTTTGGAGGGGGACCCTACTGCTCCATCATACTTGAGGGATACTTTGAATGCCGTAGACTTGTTAGCTGTGCCTCCAGAAGTCTCAGGCTTTATCATGGAGTTACACTCCATTATTGATCAAGTCTCAGCAGATTATCGGCGACAAAGGGGCTTTAATAGCCAGCTTGAAGTGTTATATGGCAAAAGCTCTTCTGCATGGACTGTTGTAGCAGAGACAACCTCTCGAATTGCGGAGTTTTCGAAGCAAAAAGCATCTAAACAAGAAGAAGTTGATGCCATCGATCGAGAGAATGCTTCCCTCCAGGCGCAAATCGAAGAAATAGAGGCTAAGATAAATGCCAATACTAAGCGCAAGGAGGAACTTCTCTCGACTGTTCCAGACACCGAAAGTCAAGCTGAAATCACACAAGGCCTAGAATTTGCTGAGAAAGCCCAAGGCTTCGATGATCAAATTGCCAAGCTTGCGCAGGCGAATGCCTTGTGCAACAAAAGATTGGAGTTGCAGCAAACCAAATACCTTCGACTCAAGGACTCCATTCCCTTCTGATTGATTCAGCCTTTTAACCATATTTTGTAATATGTATTCGACAACATTGCCATTTTGGCTATTATAAAAATTTTCCATTTTGGCTTTTTTTTTTATGGTTAATTTAGTCGTTACTTGTTATTTTATTTTTATCTCTTGGAGTGTAGGTTTGTACTTTTTCAAATATTTACCATTTACTCTCAAGAGCCTTTTATCTTCACCTAGCTCTTCGACTTCATAGGCTCCACCAGAAAAAGTCTGGATAACTCTGAATGGTCCTTCCCATTTGGGTGACCATTTTCCCATGCTTCGATCCCTTCGATCCATGGGAAGAATCACCTTCCAAACTAGTTCTTCAGGCGAAAACACCTTAGGTTTCACCTTTTTATTATAAGAGTCTTCTACTCTTTTCTTCCGAAGCCTGAGTAGGTCAAGAGCGCGCAATCTTTCTTCGTCTAAATCCACTAGTTCGTCTAACATCATATCCCAATAAATTTCAGAGGGAATATCATAATGTCTCTGAACCCTTGCAGATTGAAGACAAATTTATGCTGGCAACACTGCGTCATGGCCAAAAGTTAGCCTATATGGTGTTGTACCTATGGCTTCTTTTGGGGACGTTCGACAAGCCCACAAAATCTGGTCTAACGTCTTATGCCAGTTTTTTGGCTTCTTCCCAACATGCTTTTTAATCAAGCCAATCACTACTTTGTTCGCTGCTTCGACTTGACCATTTGCCTGTGCATAATAAGGCGTTGATGTTAGGAGTTTGAAACCTGTTTCCTGAGCGAATTCCTACATCTTTCGACCGGTGAAAACTGATCCTTGATCAGTAGTTATAGTCTCAGGGATTCCATACCTAAAGATAATGTTCTTTTGAAAAAATTCAATGACATTTTCTTGGTCTACATTGACTAAAGGGATAGCTTCGATCCACTTAGTAAAATAATCAATGCCTACCAATATATACTTCTGACTCTTTGATGATGCTAGTCGAATCTCTCCAATGAGGTCCAACGCCCATCCTCTAAAGGGCCAAGGTTTCACTATCGAGTGAAGTTCGCTTGCTGGTACATGTTGGATGCCTGTATGGACTTGACATTCTTGGCAACCTTTAGCGAACTCGACACAATCTTTCAGCATAGTGGGCCAGTATAGTCCTTGTCGAAACAACAACCATTTCATCTTATGGCCTACTTGGTGAGCCCCACATGTTCCAGCGTGCGTAGTCGAAAGGGCTATGTATGCCTCAGTTTCACTTAAACATTTTAGCAATACCCCTTCAGGCGTCTTTTTGAATAACTCATTACCCATGATTACATAACTCAACGCCCTATACTTTGTTTTTCGTTCTGTCGAAGCTCCTGGATTTTGAAGATAATCCACAATGGGCTTCCTCCAATCTTGCTCTGACAAATTATCTATGAACGAAATTTCGAAGTTACTTTGATCAGCATATCCTAGTCTTGTCGATTCCAAGTTCGTTGGTGATAGACAAGTTGCTTTTATCTTCTCTCGAACTTCGATTGCTCTTTGTAATCTCGTTTTTGAAATCTTGTACCCAGACGCAATTTGTGCCAACTCGTTGGCTATTTGATTTTCCACTCTGGGTATGTGTCGAATATTGACCATTTCAAATTTTTTCAATAAACGATTTGCTATCACAAAGTACATAATGAGATTTTCTCTTATGCATTTATATTCTTTTGTGACTTGCTTAATGACCAACTCTGAGTCTCCCATTATTTCGACTCGAGTTGCCCCCAATTCCAACAATATTTCAAGGCCAGTAATTAGAGCTTCATATTCAGCCTCATTGTTCGAACAAGAACCTGATATCTTGTACTTGAATGTTGTTGGAATTTTTTCTGGAGAAATGATCAAGACTCCTACTCCCGTTCCATCTTTATGGCTGGAACCATCGAAGTAGAATTTCCAAGGTTCTATCTCCACATAATTAATATCCTCAACTTGAATTGAGTGGTCAACTATAAAGTCTGCAACCACTTGTCCTTTCACTGCCTTAAGAGGCATAAAGGTCAAGGAGTATTCAGTTAATGCTAGTGCCCACTTGCCAATTCGACTGTGCAAGATAGGTTTCGACAACATGTACTTGAAAACATCAAAATGAGACGAAACATACACATCAACTGGTTTTATATATTGCTTGAGTTTTGTACAAGAGAAATACAGACATAGACACAATTTTTCAACTTCGCTATATCTAGTTTCTGCATCGTTCAAAAATCTGCTGAGATAGTAAATGGGTCTTTCGACTCCATTCTAATCTTCTTGGGCTAACATGCTTCCCAAAGTTTTGTCGGATGCAGCTATGTACAATCTCATACTCCTATTGCTACAAGGAGGCACCAAAATAGGTGGCTTAGTGAGGTACCCTTTGATTTTGTCGAAGGCTTCTTGTTTCTCTTGCCCCCATTCGAACCCCTCTTTATTCAGTCGAAGTAAGGGTGAAAAGGCCCGAGCTTTCCCACTTAGGTTAGATATGAATCTCCTTAAGAAATTTATCTTGCCTAACAGAGATTGCAATTCCTTCTTATTAGATGGCGCTTTCGCTTCCAGAATAGCCTTCGTCTTGTTCTGGTTGATTTCGATTCCTTTCTTGTGGACAACGAAGCCCAAGAAATCTCCAGCTTTCACACAGAATGCACACTTCAAAGGGTTCATCTTCAGACCATGTTCTCTCATTCTTTCGAATGATTGTCGAAGGTGGTCTATATGATTCTTCCTGGAAACAGATTTTATAACAATGTCATCAATATATACTTGCATAAAAGTGTTAATAAAATCATGGAAGATAGAATTCATTGCTCGCTGGTATGTTGCCCCAGCGTTCTTTAGGCCAAAAGGCATCACTACCCATTCGTAAGTGCCTAGGGCCCCAGGGCATCGAAAAGCTGTTTTCGACACATCCTCTTCAGCAATGAATATTTGATTATATCCTGAATAACCATCGAGCATACTCAGGTATTCATAGCCAACGGTAGAATCGACTAGCATTTTCGCCACAGGCATAGGATATTCATCTTTGGGCGTAGCAGCATTCAAATCTCTGAAATCTATGCACACCCTTAATGTACCATTTTTCTTAATTACTGGCACAATGTTTGCAATCCATTCGACATACCTTGTAACGCGTATGAATTTGCACTTCAGCAGTCTTTCAACTTCCGTTTTGATCTTCGACAGTATTTCTGGAGCGAAGCGTCTTGGACTTTGCTTAATTGGCTTCTTCCCAGGTTTGATTGGCAACTGAAGTTCTACCAATCCTCTGTCGAGACCAGGCATTTCGTCGTAATCCCATGCAAAACAGTCCTTGAACTCTTTCAACAATTGGATTACTTCCAACCTAAGTTCTGGGTCAATTTTGGCGCTGATGTAAGTTGGCTTTTTCTCTGACCCTTCGCCTAAGTTGATTTCTTCTAAAGGATCTTGCGCTAACATTTTAATGTTGTTCGCCAAGGGGTCCTTTTCGAAGCCCAAAGGCTCATCGTCATAGATGGCGTCGAGCCTCTGTTCCTGCATTCCTTCTGGCATGATATCAGGAGGTTCTGGATCGAAATCCTTTCCTGGACCTGCAGCAGATAACTGTTGATCATTGGCCTGTGTGGCCATCTACTTTACTTCGGCTTCGAGAGCCGTTATCATCTTTGTTTCGGCTACATAAGCCGAAATTCGCTTCAATGACAGTGACTCAGTCATTATCACTGAATTCACTTCCCCAACCAGTTGGTTGGATATCAGTTAACCCACTGAAGTCTATGTGGGACAAGTCTTCTCTGTCCCATTGAAAACCATGCTCAGGGTGCAGGTATAGGGAACAAAAAGTATTTGGCACTGGCGCCAAGTCGAAGTCAGGTGTTGGACATGGCCCTATGTGAGCCAAGTTCTTGTCGAAATCTGCCAGCCCTAGGTGATTCACTTTGCCCAGGTAATAGCTTTGATCTGCCTCTATGTTTTCGACCATCCCATCTGGACGCCATAGCAGCAGCCTCTGGTGCATTGATGATGGCACAACTCCAACACCATGAATCCATTCACGGCCCAACAAAAGATTGTAGTTAGGTTTGGCCGATATGACCATAAACATTGTTGGTCGAAGGATAAATCCTACCTTGATATCTAGTTGGATCACTCACATAGTGGTCCCTATGCCGCCCTCATAGTTCGACAGGACCATGTTGTGAGGCTTAATGTCCTCATCCCTTTTGCCAATTTTCCTTAGCATAGAGTGAGGAATAATGTTGATGGTTGCCCCACAATCCACAAATATTTTATTCACTGTAGTTTCTTCGAGTTTAGCCCTTATAAATAAAGGCTTGAGGTGATTTTTCATCGCCTCTGTAGGTGGTTCGAAGAACCCATTTTGTTCCTCAGTAGTGCCATTGTCCATGACGAAATAGCACACTGGCCTATGTTTGGCCATTTCTTGCTCCACTTCCCAGTCACTTGTTTCGACCTCCACCTGTCGGTTGAATTCTCTGGGCAGCACTGAGACTATATTCACCATTATGTCCAAAGTATCATCAGACTCAGAACCATCTTCATCCTCGATCTCACCTTGGTTAGGCCAAACTAGCCTGTTGGTTACTGGCTCTCTTTCTAGAGGTTTCCTTTGCTTCCTTAGAGGAACATTTGAACTGGTTTCTGCCTTCGGTTCATTGGCAGCCTCCCTCTCAGCTTTTCGTCTCCTTTGGTATCTCCTCCATTGAGATCGAGACATGGGATTTTTCCCTTTGTAGTTGCTTGACACTTGTGCAACTTTAGGTGCAGCAACTTGAGGCTCTTTCTTTTGTGTTAAAGATGAACCCCTTGGCATGTCGAAAGAGTGCCATCTCTCCTCACTTGGCCTCTTTCGACCAGAGGTTTTGTACCAGGTATCTACTGGCACATTTGTTGGAGGCCTGAAAGTCAATGGCCTCTTTTCTTGGTTTGAACCTCTTTGGGAGGCTCTTTTGGGGTCATGTCGAAGATCAACATTTTCCCTTCTCTTATTTGCTGCTCTTACGCCTTGAATATGCTCAACAGCTTTTTTGTCAAAGATTGAACTGCATCTTGGACACAGCATCACCTCTGACTTCTTTTTCTGGCATCTTTGCAGAAAATCTGCCATATTTTCATTTTCCCGAGGGAAAGCAGTCTTGTTAGCTTGTTCTTGCCTCATGGCCTCCTCTGATGCTTTTGGGTCAGAGACTTCGACCATGTTGACATTCATTGCATCTTTGTTGGCAAGAGTCAACTGCTTCATTTGAATCTCCAAATTCTCCGTCTGGCCTTGAACTGTGGCCAAGTGAGAACTGGGTTTTGGTCCAGTTTTTTGGGCTTCAACGGTCTCCAGCTTCGGGCTTTCGACTGCTTTCTGAACCGCTTCGATTGTCTTTCTAGATAAATTCCCAGAAAAACTGCCAAAGATTGGCATGTTGATATGGTCCTTTGAGACTTCGACCATTGTGATTCCTGGCCTCTTCGACTGGTTCCTAGATGCCTCGATCACATTCACCTCAGAAGGCTCAGCATAGTGGGCTTCAGCCTGCAACGGATTTGAGTCGACAGCCATGGGGGTCTTGTCAGCAAACTTCAACCTCCCTTCTTCGATAGCGTCTTGCACAAGATTCCTGAAAAGAAAACATTGAGAAGTTTTATGGCCCAAAAAATTATGATATTTGCAAAAGCCTCTCTTCTTTCTTTGATCAAGAGGAGGCACTTTTACCCCTGGGGGTACTATCATTTGGCCATCTTTTACAAGCAAGTCAAAGATCTCGTCACATTTTGTGATGTCAAAACTATAAGTCTTTTTGGGGAACCTATCGTTGGTCCTTTCTGGACCAATGGGATTTTTCCCACTTGAGGGGACTAACAGTTTACAAGAGTATGGTGGCCCTTGTTTTAGTTCCGCTAAATCGACTTCTCCTTCTTCGACAGTTATAGTATCGTCGAAGGATTCTGGATCTTCGTCATCCATATCAACATACGCTATCCTCTCTCTCTTGTGAGTTTTCGTTGCCTTTGCTTTTTCACCTTTGAGGCGTTCTACCTGTCGAACTCTATCAGCCAGTTGGGCCATGTCTCTCAGGTATTGGGTGTCTAACTTCTTCCTAATGGAATAATCTAAACCGCCTGCGGCTATTTCGACTAACTCATGTTCCGGCACTTGTGTAAAACATCTCGCCTTAAGCAACCTAAACCTATTTAGATATTCGTCTATAGGTTCAGTGAAACGTCTCTTTACACTGGCCAATTCTTTCAGGCTTATCTTGGTTTGCCCCATGTAGAATTGTTCATGGAACAATCTTTCTAACTGGGTCCAATGATGGATCGAATTGGGGGGGAGAGTTGTAAACCAAGTAAAAGCGTTCTTTGTTAAAGAACTTGGGAAGTACTTAATCCTCAGGTTTTCGTTATTCGAAATATCTCCTGCTTCGATCAAGTATCTCGCCACATGTTCGACAATAGATTCTGTCGTGTCCCCAGAGAACTTAGTGAATTTGGGGACTTTGCATCTAGGAGGTAAGTCTGTTTGTAACACTTATTCTGACAATGGGGATGTAAAGTTGGGCCTTCGAAAGCCCATGTTCATCCCATTTTGAGTCATGATCCTTTCGATCATGGTTGCCAGATTATTTTCCAAACCCATGTTTTGGTATTGGATATGCTGAACTACTTCGTCAGCATTTTGGTTTCTGTTAACTAACCTTACCTCTGGGGTTATTACCCTAGGTTCCTCGACAGGTTGCTCCAATCGTGCCCTAAGGTTTTCTTCGACAGGATGTTGGACTTGGTTGATGGTGGTTTCTTTCTCTAAGAATACACCCTGGTTTCCCCTTATTTGCGCCCTTTGGGGCTGTCGAATAGGTTGGGGTACTCCAAAGAAATCATCCAAACGCGTCATTTGCACTGTCATCTGCTGATTCGATTGAGTAGTGTTTTGTATTAGAGGGTTCAGCACTGTACTTAAAGTTTGTGCCAACATTTGCACCATATCATGGTTGCTTTCGTCCATTTGTTGCCTCAAGACTGTTGTCGAGGCATTTGTAAGGCCATGGGCTACTTGGGACGTTCCTCCTAAGAGTTCGGTCCTATTTCTATTCGCCATACCTACTCCAGAACCTTGGAGTGGCGAAGAGGCACTCACTAAAGGGTCTGAAAAAGTGGACGCAGCATTCGTCAGGCTAGCCAAGTCAGAAGTTGGCATGCCATAGAGTGGTTCTCGATTATGACCGCCTGTCATAAGTCCTGGGGGAACAAAAGGCCTTGTGCCTAAATTTCCCCTTGGTGGGGGGGTTCCCAAAGGCACTCTGGGGCTTGTAAATGGAGGGAATGGCCCCGTTGCTGTGACTGTTACTGCTGGTGTCGAACCAGCGGTTATCGCTTCACTTATGGTCGGGATAACCGTTGCTCCCACATTCGTTTGTGGGATTTCGTTATTGTTTGGCGGATTCGCCATCTCTTCCCTTCTTCTGGCAGTATTGGTATCGTTAGTGTATACTCTACCACTTCTCAATAACATGCAACACTCCTCGAAAAAGATGAGATTATGTTCAAAAATCAACACACAGTCCCACCAGGTGTGCCAATTTGTTTACCGTGGTTATTGGTAAACAACCGCTGATCCTCCAAATGGTTACTTATTTGGTTACTCGCAGGATCGATCAGATTGATCCTAGGACATAGGTTGATTTTGAGGTTTTGATTAAATTGGATAATGGTTAAATGACAATAAAATAGAGAGGCTTTAAGTAAATTGCATGAAGAAATAGGCTTGGTAAAATAAATGAAGGCTTTAAATAAAGGGCTTCGACAGGAATGTAAAGAAGAAAGCAAGTAAAGTTTCTGGAAAAGTAAATGACTTTGATTAATAAAAGTGGTGTTTCACACATACATTCTCAACAATTCTTTCTCACACGCTGGGTACTCGAATCTATATGAGTGACTTTGTATATAATTGTGAACACACGCGAGAAACTGCGTGAACTACTACTATTTATACTAAAACATCCCAAGTAACCGTCGGGCAGTTACACTGCTTCAAGATGATTCCACTTGGCACGTTCTCAACGTTCGACGCTCCAGATCTTTGCACGTTGCACTTGGTAACCGCTGGAAACCGTTTTCCCTCCAAATGCTTGAATTTCAAACCGTTCCACTCTGAACCATCGAACACCTTCGTCGAGAAGCATCTTCGACGAGAGACACCTTCAACTTCGAAGGCAACCAACTTCTCCCTTGGAAGAAATCTTCTAAGTACAGTGTCATCTTTCGATGGGCATTTCGACAGACCCAGCTGATCGAAAACGTCCTTCAGCTTTAATGGCTGATATTAATGAAACAAGGGTGTCGAATTTATGAGCCAACAGGAAGCTAGTTCGTTGTTGAGATTTTGTTACTCCATTGGATGGTAGCCTTGTCATTATGGAAGGTAAATTGTTGTTGAGATTTTTTTACTCCAATGGATGGTAGCGTTGTCATTATGGAAGGAAGTTCGTTGTTGATATTTTGTTATTCTAATGGGTGGTAGCCTTGTTATTATGGAAGGTAGTTCCTTGTTGGGATTTTTTTACTCAAATGGATGGTAGCCTTGTCATTATGGAAGGTAGTTCGTCGTTGATATTTTCAAACTCCAATGGATGGTAGCCTTATCATTAAGGAAGGTAGTTCTCTCTTGGGAATTTGTTACTCCATTGGATGGTAGACTTGTCATTAAGGAAGGTAGTTCGTTGTTATGATTTTGTTACTCCAATTGATGGTAGCCTTGTCATTATGGAATGTAGTTTGTTGTTGTGATTTGGTTACTCTAATGGATGGTAGCCTTGTCATTACGGAAGGTAGATTATTGTTGAGTTTTTGTTACTCTAATAGATGGTAGCCTTGTCATTATGGAAGGTAGTTCGTTGTTGGGATTTTGTTACTCTTAAGGATGGTAGCATTGTCATTACGGAAGTTAGTTCGTTGTTGAGATTTTATTACTCTAATGGGTGGTAGCCTTGTTATTATGGAAGGTAGTTCATTGTTGGGATTTTGTTACTCTAATGGATGGTAGCCTTGTCATTATGGAAGGTAGTTCATTGTTGAGATTTTGTTACTCTAATGGATGGTAGCCTTGTCATTACGGAAGGTAGTCGTTGTTGAGATTTTGTTAATCCATTGGATGGTAGCCTTGTCATTATGGAAGATAAATCATTGTTCATATTTTATTACTCCAATGGATGGTAGCGATGTCCTTGAGGAAGGTAGTTCGCTGTTCAGATTTTTTTACTCCATTGGATGGTAGCCTTGACATTACGGAGGTAATTCATTGTTGGGATTTTGTTACTCTAATGGATGGTAGCCTTGTCATTATGGAAGGTTGTTCGTTGTTGAGATTTTGTTACTCTAATGGATGGTAGCCTTGTCATTACGGAAGGTAGTTCGTTGTTGAGATTTTTTTAGTCCATTGGATGGTAGCCTTGTCATTATGGAAGGTAAATCGTTGTTGACATTTTGTTACTCCAATGGATGGTAGCGATGTCCTTAAGGAAGGTTGTTCGTTGTTGAGATTTTGTTACTCCATTGGATGGTAGCCTTGTCATTATGGAAGGTAAATCGTTGTTGACATTTTTTTACTCCAATGGATGGTAGCGGTGTCCTTAAGGAAGGTAGTTCGTTGTTGAGTTTTTGTTACTCTAATATATGGTAGCCTTGTCATTATGGAAGGTAATTTGTTGTTGGGATTTTGTTACTCTAATGGATGGTAGCCTTGTCATTATGGAAGGTAGTCCGTTGTTGGGATTTTGTTACTGTTAAGGATGGTAGCCTTGTCATTATGGAAGCTAATTCGTTGTTGGGATATTGTTACTCCAATGGGTGGTAACCTTGTCATTATGGAAGGTAGTTCATTGTTGAGATTTTGTTAGTTCAATGGATGGTAGCCTTGGCATTATGGAAGGTAGTTCGTTGGTGAGATTTTGTTACTCCATTGGATGGTAGCCTTGTCATTACGAAAGGTAGTTCGTTAGTGGGATTTTGTTACTCTAAAGGATGGTAGCCTTGTCATTACGGAAGCTAGTTCATTGTTGAGATTTTGTTCCTTTATTGGATGGTAGCCTTGTAATTATGGAAGGTAAGTCGTTGTTGACATTTTGTTTGTCCAATGAATGGTAGCGATGTCCTTAAGGAAGGGAGTTTGTTGTTAAGATTTTGTTACTCCATTGGATGGTAGCCTTGTCATTATGGAAGGTAAATTGTTGTTGAGATTTTGTTACTCCAATGGATGGTAGCATTGTCATTACGGAAGTTAGTTCGTTGTTGAGATTTTTTTACTCTAATGGGTGGTAGCCTTGTTATTATGGAAGGTAGTTCATTGTTGGGATTATGTTACTCTAATGGATGGTAGCCTTGTCATTATGGAAGGTAGTTTGTTGTTGAGATTTTGTTACTCTAATGGATGGTAGCCTTGTCATTACGGAAGGTAGTCGTTGTTGAGATTTTGTTAATCCATTGGATGGTAGCCTTGTCATTATGGAAGATAAATCATTGTTCACATTTTGTTACTCCAATGGATGGTAGCGATGTCCTTAAGGAAGGTAATTCGTTGTTGAGATTTTGTTACTCCGTTGGATGGTAGCCTTGTCATTGCGGAGGTAGTTCATTGTTGGGATTTTGTTACTCTAATGGATGGTAGCCTTTTCATTATGGAAGGTTGTTCGTTGTTGAGATTTTGTTACTCTAATGGATGGTAGCCTTGTTATTACGGAAGGTAGTTCGTTGTTGAGATTTTTTTAGTCCATTGGATGGTAGCCTTGTCATTGTGTAAGGTAAATCGTTGTTGACATTTTGTTACTCCAATAGATGGTAGCGATGTCCTTAAGGAAGGTAGTTCGTTGTTGAGATTTTGTTACTCCATTGGATGGTAGCCTTGTCATTATGGAAGGTAAATCGTTGTTGACATTTTTTTACTCCAATGGATGGTAGCGGTGTCCTTAAGAAAGGTAGTTCGTTGTTGAGATTTTGTTACTCCATTGGATGGTAGCCTTGTCATTACGGAAGGTAAATCGTTAGTGGGATTTTGTTAATCTAATGGATGGTAGCCTTGTCATTACAGAAGCTAGTTTGTTGTTGATATTTTGTTATTGTAATGGATGGTAGCCTTGTCATTATGGAACGTAGTTCGTTGTTGGTATTTTGTTACTCAAATGGATGGTAGCCTTTTCATTACGGAATCTAGTTCGTTGTTGAGATTTTGTTACTCTAAGGGATGGTAGCCTTGTCATTATGGAAGGTAGTTTGTTGTTGGGATTTTGTTACTCAAATGGATGGTAGCCTTGTCATTAAGGAAGGTCGTTCCTTGTTGAGAATTTGTAACTCCATTGGATGGTAGACTTGTCATTATAGAAGGTAGTTCGTTGTTGTGGTTTTGTTACTCCAATGGATGGTAGCCTTGTCATTATGGAATATAGTTTGTTGTTGAGATTTGGTTACTCTATTGGATGGTAGCCTTGTCATTACGGAAGGTAGCTCATTGTTGAGTTTTTGTTACTCTAATAGATGGTAGCCTTGTCATTATGGAAGGTAATTCGTTGTTGGGATTTTGTTACTCTAATGGATGGTAGCCTTTTCATTATCGAAGGTAGTTTGTTGTTGGGATTTTGTTACTCTTAAGGATGGTAGCCTTTTCATTATGGAAGCTAATTCGTTGTTGGGATTTTGTTATTTAAATGGATGGTAGCCTTGTCATTATGGAAGGTTGTTCGTTGTTGAGATATTGTTACTCAGATGGATGGTAACCTTGTAATTATAGAAGGTAGTTCATTGTTTAGATTTGGTTAGTTCAATGGATGGTATCCTTGTCAATATGGAAGGTAGTTTGTTTGTGAGATTTTATTACTCCATTGGATGGTATCCTTGTCATTACGGAAGGTATTTCGTTAGTGGGATTTTGTTACTCTAAAGGATGGTAGCCTTGTCATTACGGAAGCTAGTTCGTTGTTGAGATTTTGTTACTCCATTGGATGGTAGCGATGTCCTTAAGGAAGGAAGTTCATTGTTGAGATTTTGTTACTCTATTGGATGGTAGCCTTGTCATTATGGAAGGTAAATTGTTGTTGACATTTTGTTTCTCCAATGGATGGTAGCATTGTCATTACGAAAGGTAGTTCGTTGTTGAGATTTTTTTACTCTAATGGGTGGTAGCCTTGTTATTATGGAAGGTAGTTCATTGTTGGGATTTTTTTACATTATTGGATGGTAGCCTTGTCATTATGGAAGGTAGTTCGTTGTTGAGCTTTTGTTACTCTAATGGATGGTAGCCTTGTCATTACGGAAGGTAGTTCGTTGTTGAGATTTTGTTACTCCATTTTAATGGTTGCCTTGTCATTATGGAAGGTAAATCGTTGTTGATATTTTTTTACTCCAATGGATGGTTGCGATGTCCTTAAGGAAGGTAGTTCGTTGTTGAGATTTTGTTACTCGATGGATGGTAGCCTTGCCATTACGGAAGGTAGTTCGTTAGTGGGATTTTGTTACTCTAATGGATGGTAGCCTTGTCATTACGGAAGCTAGTTCGTTGTTGAGATTTTGTTACTCCATTGGATGGTGGCCTTGTCATTATGGAAGGTAAATTGTTGTTGAGATTTTTTTACTACAATGGATGGTAGCGTTGTCATTATGGAAGGAAGTTCGTTGTTGATATTTTGTTACTCTAATGGGTGGTAGCCTTGTTATTATGGAAGGTAGTTCGTTTTTTGGATTTTTTTACTCAAATGGATGGTAGCCTTGTCATTATGGAAGGTAGTTCGTCGTTGATATTTTCAAACTCCAATGGATGGTAGCCTTATCATTAAGGAAGGTAGTTCGCTGTTGGGAATTTGTTACTCCATTGGATGGTAGCCTTGTCATTACGGAAAGTAGATTATTGTTGAGTTTTTGTTACTCTAATAGATGGTAGCCTTGTCATTATTGAAGGTAGTTCGTTGTTGGGACTTTGTTACTCTTAAGGATGGTAGCCTTGTCATTATGGAAGCTAATTCGTTTTTGGGATTTTGTTACTCCAATGGATGGTAACCTTGTCATTATGGAAGGTAGTTCGTTGTTGAGATTTTGTTACTCCAATGGATGGTAGCCTTGTCGTTAAGAAAGGTAAGTCGTTGTTGACATTTTGTTACTCCAATGGATGGTAGCGATGTCCTTAAAGAAGGTAGTTTGTTGTTGAGATTTTGTTACTCCATTGGATGGTAGCCTTGTAATTATGGTAGGTAAATTGTTGTTGAGATTTTGTTACTCCAATGGATGGTAGCGTTGTCATTACGGAAGGTAGTTCGTTGTTGAGATTTTGTTACTCTAATTGGTGGTAGCCTTGTTATTATAAAAGGTATTTCATTATTGGGATTTTGTTACATTAATGGATGGTAGCCTTGTCATTATGGAAGGTAGTTCGTTGTTGAGCTTTTGTTACTCTAATGGATGGTAGCCTTGTCATTACGGAAGGTAGTTCGTTGTTGAGATTTTGTTACTCCATTGGATGGTAGCCTTGTCATTATGGAAGGTAAATCATTATAGACATTTTGTTACTCCAATGGATGGTAGCGATGTCCTTAAGGAAGGTAGTTGATTGTTGAGATTTTGTTACTCCATTGGATGGTAGCCTTGTCATTACGGAGGTAGTTCATTGTTGGGATTTTGTTACTCTAATGGATGGTAGCCTTGTCATTATGGAAGGTTGTTCGTTGTTGAGATTTTGTTACTCTAATGGATGGTAGCCTTGTCATTACGGAAGGTAGTTCGTTGTTGAGATTTTGTTAGTCCATTGGATGGTAGCCTTGTCATTATGGAAAGTAAATCGTTGTTGACATTTTGTTACTCCAATGGATGGTAGCGATGTCCTTAAGGAAGGTATTTTGTTGTTGAGATTTTGTTACTCCATTGGATGGTAGCCTTGTCATTATGGAAGGTAAATCGTTGTTGACATTTTTTTACTCCAATGGATGGTAGAGGTGTCCTTAAAGAAGGTAGTTCGTTGGCTAGATTTTGTTACTCCATTGGATGGTAGCCTTGTCATTACGGAAGGTAGTTCGTTAGTGGGATTTTGTTAATCTAATGGATGGTAGCCTTGTCATTATGGAACGTAGTTCGTTGTTGGGATTTTGTTTCTCAAATGGATTGTAGACTTTTCATTATGGAATCTAGTTCATTGTTGAGATTTTGTTACTCTAATGGATGGTAGCCTTGTCATTATTGAAGGTAGTTTGTTGTTTGGATTTTGTTACTCAAATGGATGGTAGCCTTGTCATTATGGAAGGTAGTTCGTTGTTGATATTTTCATACTCCAATGGATGGTAGCCTTGTCATTAAGGAAGGTTGTTCCCTGTTGAGAATTTGTTACTCCATTGGATGGTAGACTTGTCATTATGGAAGGTAGTTCGTTGTTGTGGTTTTGTTACTCCAATGGATGGTAGCCTTGTCATAATGGAATGTAGTTTGTTGTTGAGATTTGGTTACTCTAATGGATGGTAGCCTTGTCATTACGGAAGGTAGTTCATTGTTGAGTTTTTGTTACTCTAATAGATGGTAGCCTTGTCATTATGGAAGGTAATTCGTTGTTGGGATTTTGTTACTCTAATGGATGGTAGCCTTTTCATTATTGAAGGTAGTTTGTTGTTGGGATTTTGTTACTCTTAAGGATGGTAGCCTTGTCATTATGGAAGCTAATTCGTTGTTGGGATTTTGTTATTTAAATGGATGGTAGCCTTGTCATTATCGAAGGTTGTTCATTGTTGAGATGTGTTTACTCCAATGGATGGTAACCTTGTCATTATAGAAGGTAGTTCATTGTTGAGATTTGGTTAGTTCAATGGATGGTAGCCTTCTCAATATGGAAGGTAGTTCGTTGGTGAGAATTTGTTACTCCATTGGATGGTAGCCTTGTCATTAAGGAAGGTAGTTCGTTAGTGGCATTTTGTTACTCTAAAGGATGGTACCCTTGTCATTACGGAAGCTAGTTCGTTGTTGAGATTTTGTTACTCCATTGGATGGTAGCCTTGTCATTATGGAAGTTAAGTCGTTGTTGACATTTTGTTACTCCAATGAATGGTAGCGATGTCCTTAAGGTAGGAAGTTCGTTGTTGAGATTTTGTTACTCCATTGGATGGTAGCCTTGTCATTATGGAAGGTAAATTGTTGTTGAGATTTAGTTACTCCAATGGATGGTAGCATTGTCATTACGGAAGGTAGTTCGTTGTTGAGATTTTTTTACTCTAATGGGTGGTAGCCTTGTTATTATGGAAGGTAGTTCATTGTTGGGATTTTTTTACTTTATTAGATGGTAGCCTTGTCATTATGGAAGGTAGTTTGTTGTTGAGCTTTTGTAACTCTAATGGATGTTAGCCTTGTCATTACGGAAGGTAGTTCGTTGTTGAGATTTTGTTACTCCATTGGATGGTAGCCTTGACATTATGGAAGGTAAATCGTTGTTGATATTTTCTTACTTCAATGGATGGTTGCGATGTCCTTAAGGAAGGTGGTTCGTTGTTGAGATTTTGTTACTCCATTGGATGGTAGCCTTGCCATTACGGAAGGTAGTTCGTCAGTGGGATTTTGTTACTCTAATAGATGGTAGCCTTGTCATTATGGAAGCTAGTTCGTTGTTGAGATTTTGTTACTCCATTGGATGGTAGCGTTGTCATTACGGAAGGAAGTTCGTTGTTGAGATTTTGTTAATCTAATGGGTGGTATCCTTATTATTATGGAAGGTAGTTCGTTCTTGGGATTTTTTTACTCAAATGGATGGTAGCCTTGTCATTATGGAAGGTAGTTCGTCGTTGATATTTTCAAACTCCAATGGATGTAGCCTTATCATTAAGGAAGGTAGTTTGCTGTTGAGAATTTGTTACTCCATTAGATGGTAGACTTGTCATTACGGAAGGTAGTTCGTTGTTGTGATTTTGTTACTCCAATGGATGGTAGCCTTGTCATTATAGAATGTAGTTGGTTGTTGAGATTTTGTTACTCTAATGGATGGTAGCCTTGTTATTACGGAAGGTAGATTATTGTTGAGTTTTTGTTACTCTAATAGATGGTAGCCTTGTCATTATGGAAGGTAGTTCGTTGTTGGGATTTTGTTACTCTTAAGGATTGTAGCCTTGTCATTATGGAAGGTTGTTCGTTGTTGAGATTTTGTTACTCCAATGGATTGTAACCTTGTCATTATGGAAGGTAGTTTATTGTTGAGATTTTGTGAGTTCAATGGATGGTAGCCTTGTCAATATGGAAGGTAGTTCGTTGTTGAGATTTTGTTACTCCAATGGATGGTAGCCTTGTCATTATGAAAGGTAAGTCGTTGCTGAAATTTTGTTACTCCAATGGATGGTAGCGATGTCCTTAAGGAAGGTAGTTTGTTGTTGAGATTTTGTTACTCCATTGGATGGTAGCCTTGTCATTATGGAAGGTAAATTGTTGTTGAGATTTTGTTACTCCAATGGATGGTAGCGTTGTTATTGCGGAAGGTAGTTCGTTGTTGAGATTTTGTTACTCTAATGGGTGGTAGCCTTGTTATTATAAAAGGTAGTTCATTATTGGGATTTTGCTACATTAATGAATGGTAGCCTTGTCATTATGGAAGGTAGTTCATTGTTGAGCTTTTGTTACTCTAATGGATGGTAGCCTTGTCATTACGGAAGGTAGTTCGATAGTGGAATTTTGTTACTCTAATGGATGGTAGCCTTGTCAATACGGAAGCTAGTTCATTGTTGAGATTTTGTTACTCCATTGGATGGTAGCCTTGTCATTATGGAAGGTAGTTCATTGTTGAGATTTTGTTAGTCCATTGGATGGTAGCGATGTCCTTAAGGAAGGTAGTTCGTTGTTGAGATTTTGTTACTCCATTGGATGGTAGCTTTGTCATTACGGAAGGTAGTTCGTTAGTGGAATTTTGTTACTCTAATGGATTGTAGCCTTGTCATTACGGAAGCTAGTTAAGTGTTGAGATTTTGTTACTCTAATGGTTGGTAGCCTTGTCATTATGGAATGTAGTTCGTTGTTGATATTTTCATACTCCAATGGATGGTAGCCTTGTCATTATGGAAGGTAGTTCATTTTTGGGATTTTGTTACTCTAATGGATGGTAGCCTTGTCATTATGGAAGGTAGTTTGTTGTTTGGATTTTGTTACTCAAATGGATGGTAGCCTTGTCATTATGGAAGGTAGTTCGTTGTTGATATTTTCATACTCCAATGGATGGTAGCCTTGTCATTAAGGAAGGTTGTTCCCTGTTGAGAATTTGTTACTCCATTGGATGGTAGACTGTCATTATGGAAGGTAGTTCGTTGTTGTGGTTTTGTTACTCCAATGGATGGTAGCCTTGTCATAATGGAATGTAGTTTGTTGTTGAGATTTGGTTACTCTAATGGATGGTAGCCTTGTCATTACGGAAGGTAGTTCATTGTTGAGTTTTTGTTACTCTAATAGATGGTAGCCTTGTCATTATGGAAGGTAATTCGTTGTTGGGATTTTGTTACTCTAATGGATGGTAGCCTTTTCATTATTGAAGGTAGTTTGTTGTTGGGATTTTGTTACTCTTAAGGATGGTAGCCTTGTCATTATGGAAGCTAATTCGTTGTTGGGATTTTGTTATTTAAATGGATGGTAGCCTTGTCATTATCGAAGGTTGTTCATTGTTGAGATGTGTTTACTCCAATGGATGGTAACCTTGTCATTATAGAAGGTAGTTCATTGTTGAGATTTGGTTAGTTCAATGGATGGTAGCCTTCTCAATATGGAAGGTAGTTCGTTGGTGAGAATTTGTTACTCCATTGGATGGTAGCCTTGTCATTAAGGAAGGTAGTTCGTTAGTGGCATTTTGTTACTCTAAAGGATGGTACCCTTGTCATTACGGAAGCTAGTTCTATGTTGAGATTTTGTTACTCCATTGGATGGTAGCCTTGTCATTATGGAAGTTAAGTCGTTGTTGACATTTTGTTACTCCAATGAATGGTAGCGATGTCCTTAAGGTAGGAAGTTCGTTGTTGAGATTTTGTTACTCCATTGGATGGTAGCCTTGTCATTATGGAAGGTAAATTGTTGTTGAGATTTAGTTACTCCAATGGATGGTAGCATTGTCATTACGGAAGGTAGTTCGTTGTTGAGATTTTTTTACTCTAATGGGTGGTAGCCTTGTTATTATGGAAGGTAGTTCATTGTTGGGATTTTTTTACATTATTAGATGGTAGCCTTGTCATTATGGAAGGTAGTTTGTTGTTGAGCTTTTGTAACTCTAATGGATGTTAGCCTTGTCATTACGGAAGGTAGTTCGTTGTTGAGATTTTGTTACTCCATTGGATGGTAGCCTTGACATTATGGAAGGTAAATCGTTGTTGATATTTTCTTACTTCAATGGATGGTTGCGATGTCCTTAAGGAAGGTGGTTCGTTGTTGAGATTTTGTTACTCCATTGGATGGTAGCCTTGCCATTACGGAAGGTAGTTCGTCAGTGGGATTTTGTTACTCTAATAGATGGTAGCCTTGTCATTATGGAAGCTAGTTCGTTGTTGAGATTTTGTTACTCCATTGGATGGTAGCGTTGTCATTACGGAAGGAAGTTCGTTGTTGAGATTTTGTTAATCTAATGGGTGGTATCCTTATTATTATGGAAGGTAGTTCGTTCTTGGGATTTTTTTACTCAAATGGATGGTAGCCTTGTCATTATGGAAGGTAGTTCGTCGTTGATATTTTCAAACTCCAATGGATGTAGCCTTATCATTAAGGAAGGTAGTTTGCTGTTGAGAATTTGTTACTCCATTAGATGGTAGACTTGTCATTACGGAAGGTAGTTCGTTGTTGTGATTTTGTTACTCCAATGGATGGTAGCCTTGTCATTATAGAATGTAGTTGGTTGTTGAGATTTTGTTACTCTAATGGATGGTAGCCTTGTTATTACGGAAGGTAGATTATTGTTGAGTTTTTGTTACTCTAATAGATGGTAGCCTTGTCATTATGGAAGGTAGTTCGTTGTTGGGATTTTGTTACTCTTAAGGATTGTAGCCTTGTCATTATGGAAGGTTGTTCGTTGTTGAGATTTTGTTACTCCAATGGATTGTAACCTTGTCATTATGGAAGGTAGTTTATTGTTGAGATTTTGTGAGTTCAATGGATGGTAGCCTTGTCAATATGGAAGGTAGTTCGTTGTTGAGATTTTGTTACTCCAATGGATGGTAGCCTTGTCATTATGAAAGGTAAGTCGTTGCTGAAATTTTGTTACTCCAATGGATGGTAGCGATGTCCTTAAGGAAGGTAGTTTGTTGTTGAGATTTTGTTACTCCATTGGATGGTAGCCTTGTCATTATGGAAGGTAAATTGTTGTTGAGATTTTGTTACTCCAATGGATGGTAGCGTTGTTATTGCGGAAGGTAGTTCGTTGTTGAGATTTTGTTACTCTAATGGGTGGTAGCCTTGTTATTATAAAAGGTAGTTCATTATTGGGATTTTGCTACATTAATGAATGGTAGCCTTGTCATTATGGAAGGTAGTTCATTGTTGAGCTTTTGTTACTCTAATGGATGGTAGCCTTGTCATTACGGAAGGTAGTTCGATAGTGGAATTTTGTTACTCTAATGGATGGTAGCCTTGTCAATACGGAAGCTAGTTCATTGTTGAGATTTTGTTACTCCATTGGATGGTAGCCTTGTCATTATGGAAGGTAGTTCATTGTTGAGATTTTGTTAGTCCATTGGATGGTAGCGATGTCCTTAAGGAAGGTAGTTCGTTGTTGAGATTTTGTTACTCCATTGGATGGTAGCTTTGTCATTACGGAAGGTAGTTCGTTAGTGGAATTTTGTTACTCTAATGGATTGTAGCCTTGTCATTACGGAAGCTAGTTAAGTGTTGAGATTTTGTTACTCTAATGGTTGGTAGCCTTGTCATTATGGAATGTAGTTCGTTGTTGATATTTTCATACTCCAATAGATGGTAGCCTTGTCATTATGGAAGGTAGTTCATTTTTGGGATTTTGTTACTCTAATGGATGGTAGCCTTGTCATTATGGAAGGTAGTTCGTTGTTGGTATTTTGTTGCTCTTATGGATGGTAGCCTTGTCATTATGGAAGCTAATTCGTTGTTGGGATTTTGTTATTTTTATGGATGGTAGCCTTGTCATTATGGAAGGTTGTTCATTCTTGAGATTGTTTTACTCGAATGGATGGTAACCTTGTCATTATTGAAGGTAGTTCATTGTTGAGATTTTGATAGTTCAATGGATGGTAGCCTTGTCAATATGGAAGGTAGTTCGTTGTTGAGATTTTGATACTCTAATGGATGGTAACCTTGTCATTATGGAAGGTAGTTCATTATTGATATTTTGTTCATTTAATGGATGGTAGGCTTGTAATTATGGAAGGTTGTTCATTGTTGAGATTTTGTTACTCCATTGTATGGTAGCCTTGTCATTATGGAAGGTAAATTGTTGTTGAGATTTTGTTACTCCAATGGATGGTAGCTATGTCCTTATGGAAGGTAGTTCATTGTTGATATTTTGTGACTCTAATGGATGGTAGCCTTTTCATTACAGAAGGTAGTTCATTGTTGATATTTTGTTACTACGTTGGATGGTAGCCTTGTCATTATGGAAGGTAAATCATGGTTGACATTTTGTTACTCCAGTGGATGGTAGCCTTGTCATTACGGAAGGTAGTTCGTTAGTGGGATTTTGTTATTCTAATGGATGGTAGCTTTGTCATTACGGAAGCTAGTTCGTTGTTTAGATTTTGTTACTCCATTGGATGGTAGCCTTGTCATTATAGAAGGTAAATCGTTGTTGACATTTTGTTACTCCAATGGATGGTAGCGGTGTCCTTAAGGAAGGTAGTTCGTTGTTGAGATTTTGTTACTCTAATGGACGGTAGCCTTGTCATTATGGAAGGTAGTTTGTTGTTGGGATTTTATTACTCAAATGGATGGTAGCCTTGTCATTATGGAAGGTGGTTCGTTGTTGAGATTTTGTTACTGCAATGGATGGTAGTCTTGTCATTATGGAAAGTAGTTCGTTGTTGAGATTTTGTTACTCCATTGGATGGTAGCCTTGTCATTATGGAAGGTAAATTGTTGTTGAGATTTTTTTACTCCAATGGATGGTACCGTTGTCATTACGAAAGGTAGTTCGTTGTTGAGATTTTGTTACTCTAATGGGTGGTAGCCTTGTTATTAGGGAAGGTAGTTCTTGTTGGGATTTTGTTACTCTAATGGATGGTAGCCTTGTCATTACGGAAGGTAGTTCGTTAGTGGGATTTTGTTACTCTAATGGATGGTAGCCTTGTCATTATGGAAAGTAGTTCGTTGTTGAGATTTTGTTACTCCATTGGATAGTAGCCTTGTCATTATGGAAGGTAAATTGTTGTTGACATTTTGTTACTCCAATGGATGGTACCGTTGTCATTACGAAAGGTAGTTCGTTGTTGAGATTTTGTTACTCTAATGGGTGGTAGCCTTGTTATCAGGGAAGGTAGTTCATTGTTGGGATTTTGTTACTCTAATGGATGGTAGCCTTGTCATTTTGGAAGGTAGTTCATTGTTGAGATTTTGTTACTCTAATGGATGGTAGCCTTGTCATTACGGAAGGTAGTTCGTTTTTGAGATTTTGTTACTCCATTGGATGGTAGCCTTGTCATTATGGAAGGTAAATTATTGTTGAGATTTTGTTACTCCAGTGGATGGTACCGTTGTCATTACGAAAGGTAGTTTGTTGTTAGGATTTTGTTACTCCATTGGATGGTAGCCTTATCATTACAGAAGGTAGTTCGTTAGTGGGATTTTGTTACTCTAATGGATGATTGCCTTGTCATTACGAAAGCTAGTTCGTTGTTTAGATATTGTTACTCCATTGGATGGTAGTCTTGTCATTATGGAAGGTAAATCGTTGTTGACATTTTGTTCCTCCAATGGATGGTAGCGGTGTCCTTAAGGAAGGTAGTTCGCTGTTGAGATTTTGTTACTCTAATGGACGGTAGCCTTGTTATTATGGAAGGTAGTTTTTTGTTGGGATTTTGTTACTTAAATGGATGGTAGCCTTGTCATATTGGAAGGTAGTTTATTGTTGAGATTTTGTTACTGCAATGGATGGTAGCCTTGTCATTATGGAAGCTAGTTCGTTGTTGAGATTTTGTTACTCCATTGGATGGTAGTCTTGTCATTATGGAAGGTAAATCGTTGTTGACATTTTGTTCCTCCAATGGATGGTAGCGGTGTCCTTAAGGAAGGTAGTTCACTGTTGAGATTTTGTTACTCTAATGGACGGTAGCCTTGTTATTATGGAAGGTAGTTTTTTGTTGGGATTTTGTTACTTAAATGGATGGTAGCCTTGTCATATTGGAAGGTAGTTTATTGTTGAGATTTTGTTACTGCAATTGATGGTAGCCTTGTCATTATGGAAGCTAGTTCGTTGTTGAGATTTTGTTAATCCATTGGATGGTAGCCTTGTCATTATGGAAGGTAAATTGTTGTTGAGATTTTGTTACTCCAATGGATGGTAGCGTTGTCATTACGGAAGGAAGTTCGTTGTTGAGATTTTGTTAATCTAATGGGTGGTAGCCTTATTATTATGGAAGGTAGTTCGTTGTTGAGATTTTTTTACTCAAATGGATGGTAGCCTTGTCATTATGGAAGGTAAATCGTTGTTGACATTTTGTTACTCCAACGGATGGTAGCGGTGTCCTTAAGGAAGGTAGTTCGTTGTTGAGATTTTGTTACTCTAATGGACGGTAGCCTAGTCATTATGGAAGGTAGTTTGTTGTTGGGATTTTGTTACTCAAATGGATGGTAGCCTTGTCATTGGGGAAGGTAGTTCGTTGTTGAGATTTAGTTACTGCAATGGATGGTAGCCTTGTCATTATGGAAAGTAGTTCGTTGTTGAGATTTTGTTACTCCATTTGATGGTAGCCTTGTCATTATGGAAGGTAAATTGTTGTTGAGATTTTTTTACTCCAATGGATGGTACCGTTGTCATTACGAAAGGTAGTTCGTTGTTGAGATTTTGTTACTCTAATAGGTGGTAGCTTTATTATTAGGGAAGGTAGTTCATTGTTGGGATTTTGTTACTCTAATGGATGGTAGCCTTGTCATTTTGGAAGGTAGTTCGTTGTTGAGATTTTGTTAATCTATTGGATGGTAGCCTTGTCATTACGGAAGGTAGTTCGTTGTTGAGATTTTGTTACTCCATTGGATGGTAGCCTTGTCCTTATGGAAGGTAAATCGTTGTTGTCATTTTGTTACTCTAATGGATGGTAGCGATGTCCTTAAGGAAGGTAGTTCGTTGTTAGGATTTTGTTACTCCATTGGATGGTAGCCTTCTCATTACGGAAGGTAGTTCGTTAGTGGGAGTTTGTTACTCTAATGGATGGTAGCCTTGTCATTACGGAAGCTAGTTCGGTGTTTAGATTTTGTTACTCCATTGGATGGTAGTCTTGTCATTATGGAAGGTAAATCGTTGTTGACATTTTGTTACTCCAATGGATGGTAGCAGTGTCCTTAAGGAAGGTAGTTCATTGTTGAGATTTTGTTACTCTAATGGACGGTAGCCTTGTGATTATGGAAGGTAGTTTGTTGTTGGGATTTTGTTACTCAAATGGATGGTAGCCTTGTCATATTGGAAGGTAGTTCGTTGTTGAGATTTTGTTACTGCAATGGATGGTAGCCTTGTCATTATGGAAAGTAGTTCATTGTTGAGATTTTATTACTCCATTGGATGATAGCCTGGTCATTATGGAAGGTAAATTGTTGTTGAGATTTTGTTAAACCAATGGATGGTACCGATGTCATTACGAAAGGTAGTTCGTTGTTGAGATTTTATTACTCTAATGGGTGGTAGCCTTGTTATTAGGGAAGGTAGTTCATTGTTGGGATTTTGTTACCCTAATGAATGGTAGCCTTGTCATTATGGAAGGTATTTCATTATTGAGATTTTGTTACTCTAATGGATGGTATCCTTGTCATTACGGAAGGTAGTTCGTTGTGTATATTTTCTTACTCCATTAGATGGTAGCCTTGTCATTATGGAAGGTAAATCGTTGTTGACATTTTGTTACTCCAATGGATGGTAGCGGTGTCCTTAAGGAAGGTAGTTCGTTGTTGAGATTTTGTTACTCTAATGGACGGTAGCCTAGTCATTATGGAAGGTAGTTTGTTGTTGGGATTTTGTTACTCAAATGGATGGTAGCCTTGTCATTATGGAAGGTAGTTCGTTGTTGAGATTTTGTTACTGCAATGGATGGAAGCCTTGTCATTATGGAAAGTAGTTCGTTGTTGAGATTTTGTTACTCCATTGGATGGTAGCCTTGTCATTATGGAAGGTAAATTGTTGTTGAGATTTTGTTACTCCAATGGATGGTACCGTTGTCATTACGAAAGGTAGTTCGTTGTTGAGATTTTGTTACTCTAATAGGTGGTAGCCTTGTTATTAGGGAAGGTAGTTCATTGTTGGTATTTTGTTACTCTAATGGATGGTAGCCTTGTCATTTTGGAAGGTAGTTCATTGTTGAGATTTTGTTACTCTAATGGATAGTAGCCTTGTCATTACGAAAGGTAGTTTGTTGTTGAGATTTTGTTACTCCATTGGATGGTAGCATTATCATTATGGAAGGTAAATCGTTGTTGTCATTTTGTTACTCCAATGGATGGTAGCGATGTCCTTAAGGAAGGTAGTTCGTTGTTAGGATTTTGTTACTCCATTGGATGGTAGCCTTGTCATTACGGAAGGTAGTTCGTTAGTGGGATTTTGTTACTCTAATGGATGGTAGCCTTGTCATCACAGAAGCTAGTTCGTTGTTTAGATTTTGTTACTCCATTGGATGATAGTCTTGTCATTATGGAAGGTAAATCGTTGTTGACATTTTGTTACTCCAATGGATGGTAGCGGTGTCCTTAAGGAAGGTAGTTCGTTGTTGAGATTTTGTTACTCTAATGGACGGTAGCCTAGTCATTATGGAAGGTAGTTCTTTGTTGGGATTTTGTTACTCAAATGGATGGTAGCCTTGTCATTGGGGAAGGTAGTTCGTTGTTGAGATTTTGTTACGGCAATGGATGGTAGCCTTGTCATTATGGAAAGTAGTTCTTTGTTGAGATTTTGTTACTCCATTTGATGGTAGCCTTGTCATTATGGAAGGTAAATTGTTGTTGAGATTTTTTTACTCTAATGGATGGTACCGTTGTCATTACGAAAGGTAGTTCATTGTTGAGATTTTGTTACTCTAATAGGTGGTAGCCTTATTATTAGGGAAGGTAGTTCATTGTTGGGATTTTGTTACTCTAATGGATGGTAGCCTTGTCATTTTGGAAGGTAGTTCGTTATTGAGATTTTGTTAATCTAATGGATGGTAGCCTTATCATTACGGAAGGTAGTTCGTTGTGTAGATTTTCTTACTCCATTAGATGGTAGCCTTGTCATTATGGAAGGTAAATCGTTTTTGACATTTTGTTACTCCAATGGATAGTAGCGGTGGCCTTAAGGAAGGTAGTTCGTTGTTGAGATTTTGTTACTCTAATGGACGGTAGCCTAGTCATTATGGAAGGTAGTTCGTTGTTGGGATTTTGTTACTCAAATGGATGGTAGCCTTGTCATTATGGAAGATAGTTCGTTGTTGAGATTTTGTTACTACAATGGATGGTAGCCTTGTCATTATGGAAAGTAGTTCGTTGTTGAGACTTTGTTACTCCATTGGATGGTAGCCTTGTCATTATGGAAGGTAAATTGTTGTTGAGATTTTGTTACTCCAATGGATGGTAGCGTTGTCATTACGGAAGGATGTTCATTGTTGAGATTTTGTTAATCTAATGGGTGGTAGCCTTATTATTATGGAAGGTAGTTCGTTGTTGGGATTTTTTTACTCAAATGGATGGTACCCTTGTCATTATGGAAGGTAGTTCATTGTTGAGATTTTGTTACTCTAATGGATGGTAGTCTTGTCATTACGGAAGGTAGTTCGTTGTTTAGGTTTTGTTACTCCATTGGATGGTAGCCTTGTCATTATGGAAGGTAAATCATTGTTGACATTTTGTTACTCCAATGGATGGTAGCGGTGTCCTTAAGGAAGGTAGTTCGTTGTTGAGATTTTGTTACTCTAATGGACGGTAGCCTAGTCATTATGGAAGGTAGTTTGTTGTTGGGATTTTGTTACTCAAATGGATGGTAGCCTTGTCATTGGGGAAGGTAGTTCGTTGTTGAGATTTTGTTACTGCAATGGATGGTAGCCTTGTCATTATGGAAAGTAGTTCGTTGTTGAGATTTTGTTACTCCATTTGATGGTAGCCTTGTCATTATGGAAGGTAAATTGTTGTTGAGATTTTTTTACTCCAATGGATGGTACCGTTGTCATTACGAAAGGTAGTTCATTGTTGAGATTTTGTTACTCTAATAGGTGGTAGCTTTATTATTAGGGAAGGTAGTTCATTGTTGGGATTTTGTTAATCTAATGGATGGTAGCCTTGTCATTTTGGAAGGTAGTTCGTTGTTAAGATTTTGTTAATCTAATGGATGGTAGCCTTGTCATTACGGAAGGTAGTTCGTTGTTGAGATTTTGTTACTCCATTGGATGGTAGCCTTGTCCTTATGGAAGGTAAATCGTCGTTGTCATTTTGTTACTCTAATGGATGGTAGCGATGTCCTTAAGGAAGGTAGTTCGTTGTTAGGATTTTGTTACTCCATTGGATGGTAGCCTTCTCATTACGGAAGGTAGTTCGTTAGTGGGATTTTGTTACTCTAATGGATGGTAGCCTTGTCATTACGGAAGCTAGTTCGGTGTTTAGATTTTGTTACTCCATTGGATGGTAGTCTTGTCATTATGGAAGGTAAATCGTTGTTGACATTTTGTTACTCCAATGGATGGTAGCAGTGTCCTTAAGGAAGGTAGTTCATTGTTGAGATTTTGTTACTCTAATGGACGGTAGCCTTGTTATTATGGAAGGTAGTTTGTTGTTGGGATTTTGTTACTCAAATGGATGGTAGCCTTGTCATATTGGAAGGTAGTTCGTTGTTGAGATATTGTTACTGCAATGGATGGTAGCCTTGTCATTATGGAAAGTAGTTCATTGTTGAGATTTTGTTACTCCATTGGATGATAGCCTGGTCATTATGGAAGGTAAATTGTTGTTGAGATTTTGTTAAACCAATGGATGGTACCGTTGTCATTACGAAAGGTAGTTCGTTGTTGAGATTTTGTTACTCTAATGGGTGGTAGCCTTGTTATTAGGGAAGGTAGTTCATTGTTGGGATTTTGTTACTCTAATGAATGGTAGCCTTGTCATTATGGAAGGTATTTCATTATTGAGATTTTGTTACTCTAATGGATGGTATCCTTGTCATTACGGAAGGTAGTTCGTTGTGTATATTTTCTTACTCCATTAGATGGTAGCCTTGTCATTATGGAAGGTAAATCGTTGTTGACATTTTGTTACTCCAATGGATGGTAGCGGTGTCCTTAAGGAAGGTAGTTCGTTGTTGAGATTTTGTTACTCTAATGGACGGTAGCCTAGTCATTATGGAAGGTAGTTCGTTGTTGGGATTTTGTTACTCAAATGGATGGTAGCCTTGTCATTATGGAAGGTAGTTCGTTGTTGAGATTTTGTTACTGCAATGGATGGTAGCCTTGTCATTATGGAAAGTAGTTCGTTGTTGAGACTTTGTTACTCCATTGGATGGTAGCCTTGTCATTATGGAAGGTAAATTGTTGTTGAGATTTTGTTACTCCAATGGATGGTACCGTTGTCATTATGAAAGGTAGTTCGTTGTTGAGATTTTGTTACTCTAATGGGTGGTAGCCTTGTTATTAGGGAAGGTAGTTCATTGTTGGGATTTTGTTACTCTAATGGATGGTAGCCTTGTCATTTTGGAAGGTAGTTCATTGTTGAGATTTTGTTACTCTAATGGATAGTAGCCTTGTCATTACGGAAGGTAGTTTGTTGTTGAGATTTTGTTACTCCATTGGATGGTAGCATTATCATTATGGAAGGTAAATCGTTGTTGTCATTTTGTTACTCCAATGGATGGTAGCGATGTCCTTAAGGAAGGTAGTTCATTGTTAGGATTTTCTTACTCCATTGGATGGTAGCCTTGTCATTACGGAAGGTAGTTCGTTAGTGAGATTTTGTTACTCGAATGGATGGTAGCCTTGTCATTACGGAAGCTAGTTCGTTGTTTAGATTTTGTTACTCCATTGGATGGTAGTCTTGTCATTATGGAAGGTAAATCGTTGTTGACATTTTGTTACTCCAATGGATGGTAGCGGTGTCCTTAAGGAAGGTAGTTTGTTGTTGAGATTTTGTTACTCTAATGGACGGTAGCCTAGTCATTATGGAAGGTAGTTCATTGTTGGGATTTTGTTACTCAAATGGATGGTAGCCTTGTCATTGGGGAAGGTAGTTCGTTGTTGAGATTTTGTTACGGAAATGGATGGTAGCCTTGTCATTATGGAAAGTAGTTCTTTGTTGAGATTTTGTTACTCCATTTGATGGTAGCCTTGTCATTATGGAAGGTAAATTGTTGTTGAGATTTTTTTATTCTAATGGATGGTACCGTTGTCATTACGAAAGGTAGTTCATTGTTGAGATTTTGTTACTCTAATAGGTGGTAGCCTTATTATTAGGGAAGGTAGTTCATTGTTGGGATTTTGTTACTCTAATGGATGGTAGCCTTGTCATTTTGGAAGGTAGTTCGTTTTGAGATTTTGTTAATCTAATGGATGGTAGCCTTATCATTACGGAAGGTAGTTCGTTGTGTAGATTTTCTTACTCCATTAGATGGTAGCCTTGTCATTATGGAAGGTAAATCGTTGTTGACATTTTGTTACTCCAATGGATAGTAGCGGTGTCCTTAAGGAAGGTAGTTCGTTGTTGAGATTTTGTTACTCTAATGGACGGTAGCCTAGTCATTATGGAAGGTAGTTCGTTGTTGGGATTTTGTTACTCAAATGGATGGTAGCCTTGTCATTATGGAAGGTAGTTCGTTGTTGAGATTTTGTTACTGCAATGGATGGTAGCCTTGTCATTATGGAAAGTAGTTCGTTCTTGAGACTTTGTTACTCCATTGGATGGTAGCCTTGTCATTATGGAAGGTAAATTGTTGTTGAGATTTTGTTACTCCAATGGATGGTACCGTTGTCATTATGAAAGGTAGTTCGTTGTTGAGATTTTGTTACTCTAATGGGTGGTAGCCTTGTTATTAGGGAAGGTAGTTCATTGTTGAGATTTTGTTACTCTAATGGATAGTAGCCTTGTCATTACGGAAGGTAGTTCGTTGTTGAGATTTTGTTACTCCATTGGATGGTAGCCTTGTCATTATGGAAGGTAAATCGATGTTGTCATTTTGTTACTTCAATGGATGGTAGCGATGTCCTTAAGGAAGGTAGTTCGTGGTTAGGATTTTGTTACTCCATTGGATGGTAGCCTTTTCATTACGGAAGGTAGTTCGTTAGTGGAATTTTGTTACTCTAATGGATGGTAGCCTTGTCATTACGGAAGCTAGTTCATTGTTTAGATTTTGTTACTCCATTGGATGGTAGTCTTGTCATTATGGAAGGTAAATCGTTGTTGACATTTTGTTACTCCAATGGATGGTAGTGGTGTCCTTAAGGAAGGTAGTTCGTTGTTGAGATTTTGTTACTCTAATGGACGGTAGCCTTGTTATTATGGAAGGTAGTTTGTTGTTGGGATTTTGTTACTCAAACGGATGGTAGCCTTGTCATATTGGAAGGTAGTTCGTTGTTGAGATTTTGATATTACAATGGATGGTAGCCTTGTCATTATGGAAAGTAGTTCATTGTTGAGACTTTGTTACTCCATAAGATGATAGCCTGGTCATAATGGAAGGTAAATTGTTGTTGAGATTTTGTTAATCCAATGGATGGTACCTTTGTCATTACGAAAGGTAGCTCGTTGTTGTGATTTTGTTACTCTAATGGGTGGTAGCCTTGTTATTATGGAAGGTAGTTCATTGTTGGGATTTTGTTACTCTAATGAATGGTAGCCTTGTCATTATGGAAGGTAGTTCGTTATTGAGATTTTGTTACTCTAATGGATGGTAGCCTTGTCATTACGAAAGGTAGTTCGTTGTTTAGACTTTGTTACTCCATTGGATGGTAGCCTTGTCATTATGGAAGGTAAATCGTTGTTGTCGTTTTGTTACTCTAATGGATGGTAGCGATGTCCTTAAGGAAGTTAGTTCGTTGTTAGGATTTTGTTACTCCATTGGATGGTAGCCTTGTCATTACGGAAGGTAGTTCGTTAGTGGGATTTTCTTACTCTAATGGATGGTAGCCTTGTCATTACGGAAGGTAGTTCGTTAGTGGGATTTTGTTACTCTAATGGATTGTAGCCTTGTCATTACGGAAGATAGTTCATTGTTTAGATTTTGTTACACCATTTGGATGGTAGCCTTATCATTATGGAAGGTAAATCGTTGTTGACATTTTGTTACTCCAATGGATGGTAGCGGTGTCCTTAAGGAAGGTAGTTTGTTGTTGAGATTTTCTTACTCTAATGGACGGTAGCCTAGTCATTAATGAAGGTAGTTTGTTGTTGGGATTTTGATACTCAAATGGATGGTAGCCTTGTCATTATGGAAGGTAGTTTGTTGTTAATATTTTGTTACTGCAATGGATGGTAGCCTTGTCATTATGGAAAGTAGTTCGTTGTTGAGATTTTGTTACTCCATTGGATGGTAGCCTTGTCATTATGGAAGGTAAATTGTTGTTGAGATTTGGTTACTCCAATGGATGGTACCATTGTCATTACGAAAGGTAGTTCGTTGTTGAGATTTTGTTACTCTAATGGGTGGTAGCCTTGTTATTAGGGAAGGTAGTTCATTGTTGGGATTTTGTTACTCTAATGGATGGTAGCCTTGTCATTTTGGAAGGAAGTTCGTTGTTGAGATTTTGTTACTCTAATGGATGGTTGCCTTGTCATTACGGAAGGTAGTTCGTTGTTGAGATTTTGTTACTCCATTGGATGGTAGCCTTGTCATTATGGAAGGTAAATCGTTGTTGTCATTTTGTTACTCGAATGGATGGTAGCGATGTCCTTAACAAAGGTAGTTCATTGTTAGGATTTTGTTACTCCATTGGATGGTAGCCTTGTCATTACGGAAGGTAGTTCGTTAGTGGGATGTTGTTACTCTAATGGATGGTAGCCTTATCATTACGGAAGCTAGTTCGTTGTTTAGATTTTGTTACTCCATTGGATGGTAGTCTTGTCATTATGGAAGGTAAATCGTTGTTGACATTTTGTTACTCCAATGGATGGTAGCGGTGTCCTTAAGGAAGGTAGTTCGTTTTTAAGATTTTGTAACTCTAATGGATGGTAGCCTTTTTATTATGGAAGGTAGTTTTTTGTTGGGATTTTGTTACTCAAATGGATGGTAGTATTGTCATATTGGAAGGTAGTTTGTTGTTGAGATTTTGTTACTGCAATGGATGGTATCCTTGTCATTATGGAAAGTAGTTCATTGTTGACATTTTGTTACTGCATTGGATGATAGCCTGGTCATTATGGAAGGTAAATTGTTGTTGAGATTTTGTTAATCCAATGGGTGGTACCGTTGTCATTACGAAAGGTAGTTCGCTGTTGAGATTTTGTTACTCTAATGGGTGGTAGCCTTGTTATTAGGGAAGGTAGTTCATTGTTGGGATTTTGTTACTCTAATGAATGGTAGCCTTGTCATTATGGAAGGTAGTTCATTATTGAGATTTTGTTACTCTAATGGATGGTAGCCTTGTCATTACGGAAGGTAGTTCGTTGTTTAGATTTTGTTACTCCATTGGATGGTAGCCTTGTCATTATGGAAGGTAAATCGTTGTTGACATTTTGTTACTCCAATGGATGGTAGCGGTGTCCTTAAGGAAGGTAGTTCGTTGTTAAGATTTTGTAACTCTAATGGATGGTAGCCTTTTTATTATGGAAGGTAGTTTTTTGTTGGGATTTTGTTACTCAAATGGATGGTAGTATTGTCATATTGGAAGGTAGTTTGTTGTTGAGATTTTGTTACTGCAATGGATGGTATCCTTGTCATTATGGAAAGTAGTTCATTGTTGACATTTTGTTACTGCATTGGATGATAGCCTGGTCATTATGGAAGGTAAATTGTTGTTGAGATTTTGTTAATCCAATGGGTGGTACCGATGTCATTACGAAAGGTAGTTCGCTGTTGAGATTTTGTTACTCTAATGGGTGGTAGCCTTGTTATTAGGGAAGGTAGTTCATTGTTGGGATTTTGTTACTCTAATGAATGGTAGCCTTGTCATTATGGAAGGTAGTTCATTATTGAGATTTTGTTACTCTAATTGATGGTAGCCTTGTCATTACGGAAGGTAGTTCGTTGTTTAGATTTTGTTACTCCATTGGATGGTAGCCTTGTCATTATGGAAGGTAAATCGTTGATGACATTTTGTTACTCCAATGGATGGTAGCGATGTCCTTAAGGAAGGTAGTTCGTTATTGAGATTTTGTTACTCTAATGGACGGTAGCCTAGTCATTATGGAAGGTAGTTCGTTGTTGGGATTTTGTTACTGCAATGGATGGTAGCCTTGTCATTATGGAAAGTAGTTCGTTGTTGAGATTTTGTTACTCCATTTGATGGTAGCCTTGTCATTATGGAAGGTAAATTGTTGTTGAGATTTTGTTACTCCAATGGATGGTACTGTTGTCATTACGAAAGGTAGTTCGTTGTTGAGATTTTGTTACTCTAATGGGTGGTAGCCTTGTTATTAGGGAAGGTAGTTCATTGTTGGGATTTTGTTACTCTAATGGATGGTAGCCTTGTCATTTTGGAAGGTAGTTCGTTGTTGAGATTTTGTTACTCTAATGGATGGAAGCCTTGTCATTACGGAAGGTAGTTCGTTGTTTAGATTTTGATACTCCATTGGATGGTAGCCTTGTCATTATGAGAGGTAAATCGTTGTTGTCATTTTGTTACTCCAATGGATGGTAGCGATGTCCTTAAGGAAGGTAGTTCGTTGTTAGGATTTTGATACTCCATTGGATGGTAGCCTTGTCATTACGGAAGGTAGTTCGTTAGTGGGATTTTGTTCCTCTAATTGATGGTAGCCTTGTCATTACGGAAGGTAGTTCGTTAGTGGGATTTTGTTACTCTAATGGATGGTAGCCTTGTCATAACGGAAGCTAGTTCATTGTGTAGATTTTGTTACACCATTTGGATTTAGCCTTATCATTATGGAAGGTAAATCGTTGTTGACATTTTGTTACTCCAATGGATGGTAGCGGTGTCCTTAAGAAAGGTAGTTCATTGTTGAGATTTTGTTACTCTAATGGACGGTAGCCTAGTCATTACGGAAGGTAGTTTGTTGTTGGGATTATGTTACTAAAATGGACGGTAGCCTTGTCATTATGGAAGGTAGTTCGTTGTTGAGATTTTGTTACTCCATTGGATGGTAGCCTTGTCATTATGAAAGGTAAATTGTTGTTGAGATTTTGTTACTCCAATGGATGGTACCGTTGTCATTACGAAAGGTAGTTCGTTGTTGAGATTTCATTACTCTAATGGGTGGTAGCCTTGTTATTAGGGAAGGTAGTTCATTGTTGGGATTTTGTTACTCTAATGGATGGTAGCCTTGTCATTTTTGAAGGTAGTTCGTTGTTGAGATTTTGTTACTCTAATGGATGGTAGCCTTGTCATTACGGAAGGTAGTTCATTGTTGAGATTTTGTTACTCCATTGGATGGTAACCTTGTCATTATGGAAGGTAAATCATTGTTGTCATTTTGTTACTCCAATGGATGGTAGCGATGTCCTTAAGGAAGGTAGTTAGTTGTTAGGATTTTGTTACTCCATTAGATGGTAGCCTTGTCATTACGGAAGGTAGTTCGTTAGTGGGATTTTCTTACTCTATTGGATGGTAGCCTTGTCATTACTTAAGCTATTTCGTTGTTTATATTTTGTTACTCCATTGGATGGTAGCCTTGTCATTATGGAAGGTAAATCGTTGTTGACATTTTGTTACTCCAATGGATGGTAGCGGTGTCCTTAAGGAAGGGAGTTCGTTGTTGAGATTTTGTTTCTCTAATGGACGGTAGCCTTGTCGTTATGGAAGGTAGTTCGTTGTTGAGATTTTGTTACTCCATTGGATGGTAGCCTTGTCATTATGGAACGTAAATCGTTGTTGTCATTTTGTTACTCCAATGGATGGTAGTGATGCCCTTAAGGAAGGTAGTTCGTTGTTAGGTTTTTGTTACTCCATTGGATGGTAGCCTTGTCATTACGGAAGGTAGTTCATTAGTGGGATTTTGTTACTCTAATGGATGGAAGCCTTGTCATTGCGGAAGCTAGTTCGTTGTTTAGACTTTGTTACTCCATTAGATGGTAGTCTTGTCATTATGGAAGGTAAATTGTTGTTCACATTTTGTTACTCCAATGGATGGTAGCGGTGTCCTTAAGGAAGGTAGTTCGTTGTTGAGATTTTGTTACTCTAATGGACGGTAGCCTAGTCATTATGGAAGGTAGTTCGTTGTTGGGATTTTGTTACTGCAATGGATGGTAGCCTTGTCATTATGGAAAGTAGTTCGTTGTTGAGATTTTGTTACTCCATTGGATGGTAGCCTTGTCATTATGGAAGGTAAATTGTTGTTGAGATTTTGTTACTCCAATGGATGGTACTGTTGTCATTACGAAAGGTAGTTCGTTGTTGAGATTTTGTTACTCTAATGGGTGGTAGCCTTGTTATTAGGGAAGGTAGTTCATTGTTGGGATTTTGTTACTCTAATGGATGGTAGCCTTGTCATTTTGGAAGGTAGTTCGTTGTTGAGATTTTGTTACTCTAATGGATGGAAGCCTTGTCATTACGGAAGGTAGTTCGTTGTTTAGATTTTGATACTCCATTGGATGGTAGCCTTGTCATTATGGGAGGTAAATCGTTGTTGTCATTTTGTTACTCCAATGGATGGTAGCGATGTCCTTAAGGAAGGTAGTTCGTTGTTAGGATTTTGATACTCCATTGGATGGTAGCCTTGTCATTACGGAAGGTAGTTCGTTAGTGGGATTTTGTTCCTCTAATTGATGGTAGCCTTGTCATTACGGAAGGTAGTTCGTTAGTGGGATTTTGTTACTCTAATGGATGGTAGCCTTGTCATAACAGAAGCTAGTTCATTGTGTAGATTTTGTTACACCATTTGGATTTAGCCTTATCATTATGGAAGGTAAATCGTTGTTGACATTTTTTTACTCCAATGGATGGTAGCGGTGTCCTTAAGAAAGGTAGTTCATTGTTGAGATTTTGTTACTCTAATGGACGGTAGCCTAGTCATTACGGAAGGTAGTTTGTTGTTGGGATTATGTTACTCAAATGGACGGTAGCCTTGTCATTATGGAAGGTAGTTCGTTGTTGAGATTTTGTTACTCCATTGGATGGTAGCCTTGTCATTATGAAAGGTAAATTGTTGTTGAGATTTTGTTACTCCAATGGATGGTACCGTTGTCATTACGAAAGGTAGTTCGTTGTTGAGATTTCATTACTCTAATGGGTGGTAGCCTTGTTATTAGGGAAGGTAGTTCATTGTTGGGATTTTGTTACTCTAATGGATGGTAGCCTTGTCATTTTTGAAGGTAGTTCGTTGTTGAGATTTTGTTACTCTAATGGATGGTAGCCTTGTCATTACGGAAGGTAGTTCATTGTTGAGATTTTGTTACTCCATTGGATGGTAACCTTGTCATTATGGAAGGTAAATCATTGTTGTCATTTTGTTACTCCAATGGATGGTAGCGATGTCCTTAAGGAAGGTAGTTAGTTGTTAGGATTTTGTTACTCCATTAGATGGTAGCCTTGTCATTACGGAAGGTAGTTCGTTAGTGGGATTTTCTTACTCTATTGGATGGTAGCCTTGTCATTACTTAAGCTATTTTGTTGTTTATATTTTGTTACTCCATTGGATGGTAGCCTTGTCATTATGGAAGGTAAATCGTTGTTGACATTTTGTTACTCCAATGGATGGTAGCGGTGTCCTTAAGGAAGGGAGTTCGTTGTTGAGATTTTGTTTCTCTAATGGACGGTAGCCTTGTCGTTATGGAAGGTAGTTCGTTGTTGAGATTTTGTTACTCCATTGGATGGTAGCCTTGTCATTATGGAACGTAAATCGTTGTTGTCATTTTGTTACTCCAATGGATGGTAGTGATGTCCTTAAGGAAGGTAGTTCGTTGTTAGGTTTTTGTTACTCCATTGGATGGTAGCCTTGTCATTATGGAAGGTAGTTCATTAGTGGATTTTGTTACTCTAATGGATGGAAGCCTTGTCATTGCGGAAGCTAGTTCGTTGTTTAGACTTTGTTACTCCATTAGATGGTAGTCTTGTCATTATGGAAGGTAAATCGTTGTTCACATTTTGTTACTCCAATGGATGGTAGCGGTGTCCTTAAGGAAGGTAGTTCGTTGTTGAGATTTTCTTACTCTAATGGACGGTAGCCTTGTTATTATGGAAGGTAGTTTATTGTTGGGATTTTTTTACTTAAATGGATGGTAGCCTTGTCATATTGGAAGGTAGTTTGTTGTTGAGATTTTGTTACTGCAATGGATGGTAGCCTTGTCATTATGGAAAGTAGTTCATTGTTGAGATTTTGTTACTCCATTGGATGGTAGCCTTGTCATTATGGAAGGTAAATTTTTGTTGAGATTTTGTTAATCCAATGGATGGTACCGTTGTCATTACGAAAGGTAGTTAGTTGTTGAGATTTTGTTACTCTAATGGGTGGTAGCCTTGTTATTAGGGAAGGTAGTTCATTGTTGGGATTTTGTTACTTTAATGAATGGTAGCCTTGTCATTATGGAAGGTAGTTCGTTATTGAGATTTTGTTACTCTAATGGATGGTAGCCTTGTCATTACGGAAGGTAGTTCGTTGTTGAGATTTTGTTAGTCCATTGGATGGTAGCCTTGTCATTATGGAAGGTAAATCGTTGTTGTCATTTTGTTACTCCAATGGATGGTAGCGATGTCCTTAAGGACGGTACTTCGTTGTTAGGATTTGTTACTCCATTGGATGGTAGCCTTGTCATTACGGAAGGTAGTTCATTAGTGGGATTTTCTTACTCTAATGGATGGTAGCCTTGTCATTACGGAAGCTATTTTTTTGTTTAGATTTCGTTACTCCATTGGATGGTAGCCTTGTCATTATGGAAGGTAAATCGTTGTTGACATTTTGTTACTCCAATGGATGGTAGCGGTGTCCTTAAGGAAGGTAGTTCGTTGTTGAGATTTTGTTAATCTAATGGACGGTAGCCTGGTCATATTGGAAGGTAATTTGTTGTTGAGATTTTGTTACTGCAATGGATGGTAGCCTTTTCATTATGGAAAGTAGTTCATTGTTGAGACTTTGTTACTCCATTGGATGATAGCCTGGTCATTATGGAAGGTAAATTGTTGTTGAGATTTTGTTAATCCAATGGATGGTACCGTTGTCATTACGAAAGGTAGTTCGTTGTTGAGATTTTGTTACTCTAATGGTTGGTAGCCTTGTTATTATGGAAGGTAGTTCATTGTTGGGATTTTGTTACTCTAATGAATGGTAGCCTTGTCATTATGGAAGGTAGTTCGTTATTGAGATTTTGTTACTCTAATGGATGGTAGACTTGTCATTACGAAAGGTAGTTCGTTGTTTAGATTTTGTTACTCCATTGGATGGTAGCCTTGTCATTATGGAAGGTAAATCGTTGTTGTCATTTTGTTACTCCAATGGATGGTAGCGATGTCCTTAAGGAAGGTAGTTCGTTGTTAGGATTTTGTTACTCCATTGGATGGTAGCCTTGTCATTACGGAAGGTAGTTCGTTAGTGGGATTTTCTTACTCTAATGGATGGTAGCCTTGTCATTACGGAAGGTAGTTCGTTAGTGGGATTTTGTTACTCTAATGGATGGTAGCCTTGTCATTACGGAAGCTAGTTCATTGTGTAGATTTTGTTACACCATTTGGATGGTAGCCTTATCTTTATGGAAGGTAAATCGTTGTTGACATTTTGTTACTCCAATGGATGGTAGCGGTGTCCTTAAGGAAGGTAGTTCATTGTTGAGATTTTGTTACTCTAATGGACGGTAGCCTAGTCATTATGGAAGGTAGTTTGTTGTTGGGATTATGTTACTCAAATGGATGGTAGCCTTGTCATTATGGAAAGTAGTTCATGGTTGAGATTTTGTTACTCCATTGGATGGTAGCCTTGTCATTATGGAAGGTAAATTCTTGTTGAGATTTTGTTACTCCAATGGATGGTACCGTTGTCATTACAAAAGGTAGTTCGTTGTTGAGATTTCGTTATTCTAATGGGTGGTAGCCTTGTTATTAGGGAAGGTAGTTCATTGTTTGGATTTTGTTACTCTAATGGATGGTAGCCTTGTCATTTTTGAAGGTAGTTCGTTGTTGAGATTTTGTTACTCTAATTGATGGTAGCCTTGTCATTACGGAAGGTAGTTCGTTGTTGAGATTTTGTTACTCCATTGGATGGTAGCCTTGTCATTATGGAAGGTAAATCGTTGTTGTAATTTTGTTACTCCAATGGATGGTAGCGATGTCCTTAAGGAAGGTAGTTTGTTGTTATGATTTTGTTACTCCATTGGATGGTAGCCTTGTCATTACGGAAGGTAGTTCGTTAGTGGGATGTTGTTACTCTAATGGATGGTAGCCTTGTCATTACGGAAGCTAGTTCGTTGTTTAGATTTTGTTATTCCATTGGATGGTAGTCTTGTCATTATGGAAGGTAAATCGTTGTAGACATTTTGTTACTCCAATAGATGGTAGCGGTGTCCTTAAGGAAGGTAGTTTGTTGTTAAGATTTTGTTACTCTAATGGACGGTAACCTTGTTATTATGGAAGGTAGTTTATTGTTGGGATTTTGTTACTCAAATGGATGGTAGCCTTGTCATAATGGAAGGTAGTTCGTTGTTGAGATTTTGTTACTGCAGTGGATGGTAGCCTTATCATTATGGAAAGTAGTTCATTGTTGAGATTTTGTTACTCCATTGGATGATAGCCTGGTCATTATGGAAGGTAAATTGTTGTTGAGATTTTGTTAATCCAATGGGTGGTACCGTTGTCATTACGAAAGGTAGTCCGTTGTTGAGATTTTGTTACTCTAATGGGTGGTAGCCTTGTTATTAGGGAAGGTAGTTCATTGTTGGTATTTTGTTACTCTAATGAATGGTAGCCTTGTCATTATGGAAGGTAGTTCATTATTGAGATTTTGTTACTCTAATGGATGGTATCCTTGTCATTACGGAAGGTAGTTCGTTGTTTAGATTTTGTTACTCCATTGGATGGTACCGTTGTCATTACGAAAGGTAGTTAGTTGTTGAGATTTTGTTACTCTAATGGGTGGTAGCCTTGTTATAAGGGAAGGTAGTTCATTGTTGGGATTTTGTTACTTTAATGAATGGTAGCCTTGTCATTATGGAAGGTAGTTCGTTATTGAGATTTTGTTACTCTAATGGATGGTAGCCTTGTCATTACGGAAGGTAGTTCGTTGTTGAGATTTTGTTAGTCCATTGGATGGTAGCCTTGTCATTATGGAAGGTAAATCGTTGTTGTCATTTTGTTACTCCAATGGATGGTAGCGATGTCCTTAAGGACGGTACTTCGTTGTTAGGATTTGTTACTCCATTGGATGGTAGCCTTGTCATTACGGAAGGTAGTTCATTAGTGGGATTTTCTTACTCTAATGGATGGTAGCCTTGTAATTACGGAAGCTATTTTGTTGTTTAGATTTCGGTACTCCATTGGATGGTAGCCTTGTCATTATGGAAGGTAAATCGTTGTTGACATTTTGTTACTCCAATGGATGGTAGCGGTGTCCTTAAGGAAGGTAGTTCGTTGTTGAGATTTTCTTAATCTAATGGACGGTAGCCTTGTCATATTGGAAGGTAATTTGTTGTTGAGATTTTGTTACTGCAATGGATGGTAGCCTTTTCATTATGGATAGTAGTTCATTGTTGAGACTTTGTTACTCCATTGGATGATAGCCTGGTCATTATGGAAGGTAAATTGTTGTTGAGATTTTGTTAATCCAATGGATGGTACCGTTGTCATTACGAAAGGTAGTTAGTTGTTGAGATTTTGTTACTCTAATGGGTGGTAGCCTTGTTATTAGGGAAGGTAGTTCATTGTTGGGATTTTGTTACTTTAATGAATGGTAGCCTTGTCATTATGGAAGGTAGTTCGTTATTGAGATTTTGTTACTCTAATGGATGGTAGCCTTGTCATTACGGAAGGTAGTTCATTGTTGAGATTTTGTTAGTCCATTGGATGGTAGCCTTGTCATTATGGAAGGTAAATCGTTGTTGTCATTTTGTTACTCCAATGGATGGTAGCGATGTCCTTAAGGACGGTACTTCGTTGTTAGGATTTGTTACTCCATTGGATGGTAGCCTTGTCATTACGGAAGGTAGTTCATTAGTGGGATTTTCTTACTCTAATGGATGGTAGCCTTGTCATTACGGAAGCTATTTTGTTGTTTAGATTTCGTTACTCCATTGGATGGTAGCCTTGTCATTATGGAAGGTAAATCGTTGTTGACATTTTGTTACTCCAATGGATGGTAGCGGTGTCCTTAAGGAAGGTAGTTCGTTGTTGAGATTTTGTTAATCTAATGGACGGTAGCCTTGTCATATTGGAAGGTAATTTGTTGTTGAGATTTTGTTACTGCAATGGATGGTAGCCTTTTCATTATGGAAAGTAGTTCATTGTTGAGACTTTGTTACTCCATTGGATGATAGCCTGGTCATTATGGAAGGTAAATTGTTGTTGAGATTTTGTTAATCCAATGGATGGTACCGTTGTCATTACGAAAGGTAGTTCGTTGTTGAGATTTTGTTACTCTAATGGTTGGTAGCCTTGTTATTATGGAAGGTAGTTCATTGTTGGGATTTTGTTACTCTAATGAATGGTAGCCTTGTCATTATGGAAGGTAGTTCGTTATTGAGATTTTGTTACTCTAATGGATGGTAGACTTGTCATTACGAAAGGTAGTTCGTTGTTTAGATTTTGTTACTCCATTGGATGGTAGCCTTGTCATTATGGAAGGTAAATCGTTGTTGTCATTTTGTTACTCCAATGGATGGTAGCGATGTCCTTAAGGAAGGTAGTTCGTTGTTAGGATTTTGTTACTCCATTGGATGGTAGCCTTGTCATTACGGAAGGTAGTTCGTTAGTGGGATTTTCTTACTCTAATGGATGGTAGCCTTGTCATTACAGAAGGTAGTTCGTTATTGAGATTTTGTTACTCTAATGGATGGTAGCCTTGTCATTACGGAAGGTAGTTCGTTGTTGAGATTTTGTTAGTCCATTGGATGGTAGCCTTGTCATTATGGAAGGTAAATCGTTGTTGTCATTTTGTTACTCCAATGGATGGTAGCGATGTCCTTAAGGACGGTACTTCGTTGTTAGGATTTGTTACTCCATTGGATGGTAGCCTTGTCATTACGGAAGGTAGTTCATTAGTGGGATTTTCTTACTCTAATGGATGGTAGCCTTGTAATTACGGAAGCTATTTTGTTGTTTAGATTTCGGTACTCCATTGGATGGTAGCCTTGTCATTATGGAAGGTAAATCGTTGTTGACATTTTGTTACTCCAATGGATGGTAGCGGTGTCCTTAAGGAAGGTAGTTCGTTGTTGAGATTTTCTTAATCTAATGGACGGTAGCCTTGTCATATTGGAAGGTAATTTGTTGTTGAGATTTTGTTACTGCAATGGATGGTAGCCTTTTCATTATGGATAGTAGTTCATTGTTGAGACTTTGTTACTCCATTGGATGATAGCCTGGTCATTATGGAAGGTAAATTGTTGTTGAGATTTTGTTAATCCAATGGATGGTACCGTTGTCATTACGAAAGGTAGTTAGTTGTTGAGATTTTGTTACTCTAATGGGTGGTAGCCTTGTTATTAGGGAAGGTAGTTCATTGTTGGGATTTTGTTACTTTAATGAATGGTAGCCTTGTCATTATGGAAGGTAGTTCGTTATTGAGATTTTGTTACTCTAATGGATGGTAGCCTTGTCATTACGGAAGGTAGTTCATTGTTGAGATTTTGTTAGTCCATTGGATGGTAGCCTTGTCATTATGGAAGGTAAATCGTTGTTGTCATTTTGTTACTCCAATGGATGGTAGCGATGTCCTTAAGGACGGTACTTCGTTGTTAGGATTTGTTACTCCATTGGATGGTAGCCTTGTCATTACGGAAGGTAGTTCATTAGTGGGATTTTCTTACTCTAATGGATGGTAGCCTTGTCATTACGGAAGCTATTTTGTTGTTTAGATTCCGTTACTCCATTGGATGGTAGCCTTGTCATTATGGAAGGTAAATCGTTGTTGACATTTTGTTACTCCAATGGATGGTAGCGGTGTCCTTAAGGAAGGTAGTTCGTTGTTGAGATTTTGTTAATCTAATGGACGGTAGCCTTGTCATATTGGAAGGTAATTTGTTGTTGAGATTTTGTTACTGCAATGGATGGTAGCCTTTTCATTATGGAAAGTAGTTCATTGTTGAGACTTTGTTACTCCATTGGATGATAGCCTGGTCATTATGGAAGGTAAATTGTTGTTGAGATTTTGTTAATCCAATGGATGGTACCGTTGTCATTACGAAAGGTAGTTCGTTGTTGAGATTTTGTTACTCTAATGGTTGGTAGCCTTGTTATTATGGAAGGTAGTTCGTTGTTGGGATTTTGTTACTCTAATGAATGGTAGCCTTGTCATTATGGAAGGTAGTTCGTTATTGAGATTTTGTTACTCTAATGGATGGTAGACTTGTCATTACGAAAGGTAGTTCGTTGTTTAGATTTTGTTACTCCATTGGATGGTAGCCTTGTCATTATGGAAGGTAAATCGTTGTTGTCATTTTGTTACTCCAATGGATGGTAGCGATGTCCTTAAGGAAGGTAGTTCGTTGTTAGGATTTTGTTACTCCATTGGATGGTAGCCTTGTCATTACGGAAGGTAGTTCGTTAGTGGGATTTTCTTACTCTAATGGATGGTAGCCTTGTCATTACAGAAGGTAGTTCGTTAGTGGGATTTTGTTACTCTAATGGATGGTAGCCTTGTCATTACGGAAGCTAGTTCATTGTGTAGATTTTGTTACACCATTTGGATGGTAGCCTTATCTTTATGGAAGGTAAATCGTTGTTGACATTTTGTTACTCCAATGGATGGTAGCGGTGTCCTTAAGGAAGGTAGTTCATTGTTGAGATTTTGTTACTCTAATGGACGGTAGCCTAGTCATTATGGAAGGTAGTTTGTTGTTGGGATTATGTTACTCAAATGGATGGTAGCCTTGTCATTATGGAAAGTAGTTCATGGTTGAGATTTTGTTACTCCATTGGATGGTAGCCTTGTCATTATGGAAGGTAAATTCTTGTTGAGATTTTGTTACTCCAATGGATGGTACCGTTGTCATTACAAAAGGTAGTTCGTTGTTGAGATTTCGTTATTCTAATGGGTGGTAGCCTTGTTATTAGGGAAGGTAGTTCATTGTTTGGATTTTGTTACTCTAATGGATGGTAGCCTTGTCATTTTTGAAGGTAGTTCGTTGTTGAGATTTTGTTACTCTAATTGATGGTAGCCTTGTCATTACGGAAGGTAGTTCGTTGTTGAGATTTTGTTACTCCATTGGATGGTAGCCTTGTCATTATGGAAGGTAAATCGTTGTTGTAATTTTGTTACTCCAATGGATGGTAGCGATGTCCTTAAGGAAGGTAGTTTGTTGTTATGATTTTGTTACTCCATTGGATGGTAGCCTTGTCATTACGGAAGGTAGTTCGTTAGTGGGATGTTGTTACTCTAGTGGATGGTAGCCTTGTCATTACGGAAGCTAGTTCGTTGTTTAGATTTTGTTATTCCATTGGATGGTAGTCTTGTCATTATGGAAGGTAAATCATTGTAGACATTTTGTTACTCCAATAGATGGTAGCGGTGTCCTTAAGGAAGGTAGTTTGTTGTTAAGATTTTGTTACTCTAATGGACGGTAACCTTGTTATTATGGAAGGTAGTTTGTTGTTGGGATTTTGTTACTCAAATGGATGGTAGCCTTGTCATATTGGAAGGTAGTTCGTTGTTGAGATTTTGTTACTGCAGTGGATGGTAGCCTTATCATTATGGAAAGTAGTTCATTGTTGAGATTTTGTTACTCCATTGGATGATAGCCTGGTCATTATGGAAGGTAAATTGTTGTTGAGATTTTGTTAATCCAATGGGTGGTACCGTTGTCATTACGAAAGGTAGTCCGTTGTTGAGATTTTGTTACTCTAATGGGTGGTAGCCTTGTTATTAGGGAAGGTAGTTCATTGTTGGTATTTTGTTACTCTAATGAATGGTAGCCTTGTCATTATGGAAGGTAGTTCATTATTGAGATTTTGTTACTCTAATGGATGGTAGCCTTGTCATTACGGAAGGTAGTTCGTTGTTTAGATTTTGTTACTCCATTGGATGGTAGCCTTGTCATTATGGAAGGTAAATCGTTGTTGACATTTTGTTACTCCAATGGATGGTAGCGATGTCCTTAAGGAAGGTAGTTCGTTGTTAATATTTTGTTACTCCATTGGATGGTAGCCTTGTCATTACGGAAGGTAGTTCGTTAGTGGGATTTTGTTACTCTAATTGATGGTAGCCTTGTCATTACGGAAGCTAGTTCGTTGTTTAGATTTTGTTACTACATTTGATGGTAGTCTTGTCATTATGGAAGGTAAATCGTTGTTGACATTTTGTTACTCCAATGGATGGTAGCTGTGTCCTTAAGGAAGGTAGTTCGTTGTTGAGATTTTGTTACTCTAATGGACGGTAGCCTTGTTATTATGGAAGGTAGTTTGTTGTTGGGATTTTGTTACTCAAATGGATGGTAGCCTTGTCATATTGGAAGGTAGTTTGTTGTTGAGATTTTGTTACTGCAATGGATGGTAGCCTTTTCATTATGGAAAGTAGTTCATTGTTGAGATTTTGTTACTCCATTGGATGGTATCCTTGTCATTACGGAAGGTAAATTTTTGTTGAGATTTTGTTAATCCAATGGATGGTACCGTTGTCATTACGAAAGGTAGTTAGTTGTTGAGATTTTGTAACTCTAATGGGTGATAGCCTTGTTATTAGGGAAGGTAGTTCATTGTTGGGATTTTGTTACTCTAGTGAATGGTAGCCTTGTCATTATGGAAGGTAGTTCATTATTGAGATTTTGTTACTCTAATGGATGGTAGCCTTGTCATTACGGAAGGTAAATCGTTGTTGTCATTTTGTTACTCCAATGGATGGTAGCTATGTCCTTATGGAAGGTAGTTCATTGTTGATATTTTGTGACTCTAATGGATGGTAGCCTTGTCATTACGGAAGGTAGTTCATTGTTGATATTTTGTTACTTCATTGGATGGTAGCCTTGTCATTATGGAAGGTAAATCGTGGTTGACATTTTGTTACTCCAGTTGTTGGTAGCCTTGTCCTTATGGAAGGTAGTTAGTTAGTGGGATTTTGTTACTCTAATGGATGGTAGCTTTGTCATTATGGAAGCTAGTTCGTTGTTTAGATTTTGTTACTCTATTGGATGGTAGCCTTGTCATTATGGAAGGTAAATCGTTGTTGACATTTTGTTACTCCAGTGGATGGTAGCGGTGTCCTTAAGGAAGGTAGTTCGTTGTTGAGATTTTGTTACTCTAATGGACGGTAGCCTTGTCAATATGGAAGATAGTTCGTTGTTGGGATTTTGTTACTCAAATGGATGGTAGCCTTGTCATTATGGAAGGTAGTTCGTTGTTGAGATTTTGTTACTGCAATGGATGGTAGCTTTGTCATTATGGAAAGTAGTTCGTTGTTGAGATTTTGGTACTCCATTGGTTGGTAGCCCTGTCATTATGGAAGGTATATTGTTGTTGAGATTTTGTTACTCCAATGGATCGTACCGTTGTCATTACGAAAGTTAGTTTGTTGTTGAGATATTGTTATTCTAATGGGTTGTAGCCTTGTTATTAGGGAAGGTAGTTCATTGTTGGGATTTTGTTACTCTAATGAATGGTAGCCTTGTCATTATGGAAGGTAGTTCGTTATTGAGATTTTGTTAATCTAATGGATGGTAGCCTTGTCATTACGGAAGGTAGTTCGTTGTTGAGATTTTGTTACTCCAGTGGATGGTAGCCTTGTCATTATGGAAGGTAAATCGTTGTTGTCATTTTGTTACTCCAATGGATGGTAGCGATGTCCTTAAGGAAGGAAGTTCGTTGTTAGGATTTTGTTACTCCATTGGATGGTAGCCTTGTCATTATGGAAGGTAGTTCGTTAGTGGGATTTTGTTACTCAAATGGATGGTAGCCTTGTCATTACGGAAGCTAGTTCGTTGTTTAGATTTTGTTACACCATTGGATGGTAGCCTTGTCATTATGGAAGGTAAATCGTTGTTGACATTTTGTTATTCCAATGGATGGTAGCGGTGTCCTTAAGGAAGGTAGTTCGTTGTTGAGATTTTGTTACTCTAATGGATGGTAGCCTTGTCATTATGGAAGGTAGTTCGTTGTTGGGATTTTATTACTCAAATGGATGGTATCCTTATCATTATGGAAGGTAGCTTGTTGTTGATATTTTGTTACTGCAATGGATGGTAGCCTTGTCATTATGGAAAGTAGTTCGTGGTTGAGATTTTGTTACTCCATTGGATGGTAGCCTTGTCATTATGGAAGGTAAATTGTTGTTGAGATTTTGTTACTCCAATGGATGGTACCGTTGTCATTACCAAAGGTAGTTTGTTGTTGAGTTTTTGTTACTCTAATGGGTGGTAGCCTTGTTATTAGGGAAGGTAGTTCATTGTTGGGATTTTGTTACTCTAATGGATGGTAGCCTTTTCATTACGGGAGGTAGTTCGTTAGTGGGATTTTGTTACTCTAATGGATGGTAGCTTTGTCATTACGGAAGCTAGTTCGTTGTTTAGATTTTGTTACTCCATTGGATGGTAGTCTTGTCATTATGGAAGGTAAATCGTTGTTGACATTTTGTTACTCCAATGGATGGTAGCGGTGTCCTTAAGGAAGGTAGTTCGTTGTTGAGATTTTGTTACTCTAATGGACGATAGCCTTGTTATTATGGAAGGTAGTTCATTGTTGGGATTTTGTTAATCAAATGGATGGTAGCCTTGTCATATTGGAAGGTAGTTTGTTGTTGAGATTTTGTTACTGCAATGGATGGTAGCCTTTTCATTATGGAAATTAGTTCATTGTTGAGATTTTGTTACTCCATTGGATGATAGCCTGGTCATTATGGAAGGTAAATTGTTGTTGAGATTTTGTTAATCCAATGGATGGTACCATTGTCATTACGAAAGGTAGTTCGTTGTTGAGATTTTGTTACTCTAATGGGTGGTAGCCTTGTTATTAGGGAAGGTAGTTCATTGTTGGGATTTTGTTACTCTAATGAATGGTAGCCTTGTCATTATGGAAGGTAGTTCGTTATTGAGATTTTGTTAATCTAATGGATGGTAGCCTTGTCATTACGGAAGGTAGTTCGTTGTTGAGATTTTGTTACTCCAGTGGATGGTAGCCTTGTCATTATGGAAGGTAAATCGTTGTTGTCATTTTGTTACTCCAATGGATGGTAGCGATGTCCTTAAGGAAGGAAGTTCGTTGTTAGGATTTTGTTACTCCATTGGATGGTAGCCTTGTCATTATGGAAGGTAGTTCGTTAGTGGGATTTTGTTACTCAAATGGATGGTAGCCTTGTCATTACGGAAGCTAGTTCGTTGTTTAGATTTTGTTACACCATTGGATGTAGCCTTGTCATTATGGAAGGTAAATCGTTGTTGACATTTTGTTATTCCAATGGATGGTAGCGGTGTCCTTAAGGAAGGTAGTTCGTTGTTGAGATTTTGTTACTCTAATGGATGGTAGCCTTGTCATTATGGAAGGTAGTTCGTTGTTGGGATTTTATTACTCAAATGGATGGTAGCCTTATCATTATGGAAGGTAGCTTTTTGTTGATATTTTGTTACTGCAATGGATGGTAGCCTTGTCATTATGGAAAGTAGTTCGTGGTTGAGATTTTGTTACTCCATTGGATGGTAGCCTTGTCATTATGGAAGGTAAATTGTTGTTGAGATTTTGTTACTCCAATGGATGGTACCGTTGTCATTACCAAAGGTAGTTTGTTGTTGAGTTTTTGTTACTCTAATGGGTGGTAGCCTTGTTATTAGGGAAGGTAGTTCATTGTTGGGATTTTGTTACTCTAATGGATGGTAGACTTTTCATTACGGGAGGTAGTTCGTTAGTGGGATTTTGTTACTCTAATGGATGGTAGCTTTGTCATTACGGAAGCTAGTTCGTTGTTTAGATTTTGTTACTCCATTGGATGGTAGTCTTGTCATTATGGAAGGTAAATCGTTGTTGACATTTTGTTACTCCAATGGATGGTAGCGGTGTCCTTAAGGAAGGTAGTTCGTTGTTGAGATTTTGTTACTCTAATGGACGGTAGCCTTGTTATTATGGAAGGTAGTTCGTTGTTGGGATTTTGTTAATCAAATGGATGGTAGCCTTGTCATATTGGAAGGTAGTTTGTTGTTGAGATTTTGTTACTGCAATGGATGGTAGCCTTTTCATTATGGAAATTAGTTCATTGTTGAGATTTTGTTACTCCATTGGATGATAGCCTGGTCATTATGGAAGGTAAATTGTTGTTGAGATTTTGTTAATCCAATGGATGGTACCATTGTCATTACGAAAGGTAGTTCGTTGTTGAGATTTTGTTACTCTAATGGGTGGTAGCCTTGTTATTAGGGAAGGTAGTTCATTGTTGGGATTTTGTTACTCTAATGAATGGTAGCCTTGTCATTATGGAAGGTAGTTCGTTATTGAGATTTTGTTAATCTAATGGATGGTAGCCTTGTCATTACGGAAGGTAGTTCATTGTTGAGATTTTGTTACTCCAGTGGATGGTAGCCTTGTCATTATGGAAGGTAAATCGTTGTTGTCATTTTGTTACTCCAATGGATGGTAGCGATGTCCTTAAGGAAGGAAGTTCGTTGTTAGGATTTTGTTACTCCATTGGATGGTAGCCTTGTCATTATGGAAGGTAGTTCGTTAGTGGGATTTTGTTACTCAAATGGATGGTAGCCTTGTCATTACGGAAGCTAGTTCGTTGTTTAGATTTTGTTACACCATTGCATGGTAGCCTTGTCATTATGGAAGGTAAATCGTTGTTGACATTTTGTTATTCCAATGGATGGTAGCGGTGTCCTTAAGGAAGGTAGTTCCTTGTTGAGATTTTGTTACTCTAATGGACGGTAGCCTTGTCATTATGGAAGGTAGTTCGATGTTGGGATTTTATTACTCAAATGGATGGTAGCCTTATCATTATGGAAGGTAGCTTGTTGTTGATATTTTGTTACTGCAATGGATGGTAGCCTTGTCATTATGGAAAGTAGTTCGTGGTTGAGATTTTGTTACTCCATTGGATGGTAGCCTTGTCATTATGGAAGGTAAATTGTTGTTTAGATTTTGTTACTCCAATGGATGGTACCGTTGTCATTACCAAAGGTAGTTTGTTGTTGAGTTTTTGTTACTCTAATGGGTGGTAGCCTTGTTATTAGGGAAGGTAGTTCATTGTTGGGATTTTGTTACTCTAATGGATGGTAGCCTTTTCATTACGGGAGGTAGTTCGTTAGTGGGATTTTGTTACTCTAATGGATGGTAGCTTTGTCATTACGGAAGCTAGTTCGTTGTTTAGATTTTGTTACTCCATTGGATGGTAGTCTTGTCATTATGGAAGGTAAATCGTTGTTGACATTTTGTTACTCCAATGGATGGTAGCGGTGTCCTTAGAGAAGGTAGTTCGTTATTGAGATTTTGTTACTCTAATGGACGGTAGCCTTGTTATTATGGAAGGTAGTTCGTTGTTGGGATTTTTTTAATCAAATGGATGGTAGCCTTGTCATATTGGAAGGTAGTTTGTTGTTGAGATTTTGTTACTGCAATGGATGGTAGCCGTTCCATTATGGAAATTAGTTCATTGTTGAGATTTTGTTACTCCATTGGATGATAGCCTGGTCATTATGGAAGGTAAATTGTTGTTGAGATTTTGTTAATCCAATGGATGGTACCATTGTCATTACGAAAGGTAGTTCGTTGTTGAGATTCTGTTACTCTAATGGGTGGTAGCCTTGTTATTAGGGAAGGTAGTTCATTGTTGGGATTTTGTTACTCTAATGAATGGTAGCCTTGTCATTATGGAAGGTAGTTTGTTATTGAGATTTTGTTAATCTAATGGATGGTAGCCTTGTCATTACGGAAGTTAGTTCGTTGTTGAGATTTTGTTACTCCAGTGGATGGTAGCCTAGTCATTATGGAAGGTAAATCGTTGTTGTCATTTTGTTACTCCAATGGATGGTAGCGATGTCCTTAAGGAAGGAAGTTCGTTGTTAGGATTTTGTTACTCCATTGGATGGTAGCCTTGTCATTATGGAAGGTAGTTTGTTAGTGGGATTTTGTTACTCAAATGGATGGTAGCCTTGTCATTACGGAAGCTAGTTCGTTGTTTAGATTTTGTTACACCATTGGATGGTACCCTTGTCATTATGGAAGGTAAATCGTTGTTTACATTTTGTTATTCCAATGGATGGTAGGGTGTCTTTAAGGAAGGTAGTTCGTTGTTGAGATTTTGTTACTCTAATGGACGGTAGCCTTGTCATTATGGAAGGTAGTTTGTTGTTGGGATTTTATTACTCAAATGGATGGTAGCCTTGTCATTAGGGGAGGTAGTTTTTTGTTGAGATTTTGTTACTGCAATGGATGGTAGCCTTGTCATTATGGAAAGTAGTTCATGGTTGAGAATTTGTTACTCCATTGGATGGTAGCCTTGTCATTATGGAAGGTAAATTGTTGTTGAGATTTTGTTACTCCAATGGATGGTACCGTTGTCATTATGGAAGGTAGTTTGTTGTTGAGTTTTTGTTACACTAATGAGTGGCAGCCTTGTTATTAGGGAAGGTAGTTCATTGTTGGGATTTTGTTACTCTAATGGATGGTAGCCTTGTCATTACGGAAGGTAGTTCGTTAGTGGGATTTTGTTACTCTAATGGATGGTAGCTTTGTCATTACGGAAGCTAGTTCGTTGTTTAGATTTTGTTACTCCATTGGATGGTAGTCTTGTCATTATGGAAGGTAAATCGTTTTTGACATTTTTTTACTCCAATGGATGGTAGCGGTGTCCTTAAGGAAGGTAGTCCGTTGTTGAGATTTTGTTACTCTAATGGACGGTAGCCTTGTTATTATGGAAGGTAGTTCGTTGTTGGGATTTTGTTACTCAAATGGATGGTAGCCTTGTCATATTGGAAGGTAGTTTGTTGTTGAGATTTTGTTACTGCAATGGATGGTAGCCTTTTCATTATGGAAAGTAGTTCATTGTTGAGATTTTGTTACTCCATTGGATGATAGCCTGGTCATTATGGAAGGTAAATTGTTGTTGAGATTTTGTTAATCCAATGGATGGTACCGTTGTCATTACGAAAGGTAGTTCGTTGTTGAGATTATGTTACTCTAATGGGTGGTATCCTTGTTATTAGGGAAGGTAGTTCATTGTTGGGATTTTGTTACTCTAATGAATGGTAGCCTTGTCATTATGGAAGGTAGTTCGTTTTTGAGATTTTGTTACTCTAATGGATGGTTGCCTTGTCATTACGGAAGGTAGTTTGTTGTTTAGATTTTGTTACTCCATTGGATGTTAGCCTTGTCATTATGGAAGGTAAATCGTTGTTGTTGTTTTGTTACTCCAATGGATGGTAGCGATGTCCTTAAGGAAGGTAGTTAGTTGTAAGGATTTTGTTACTCCATTGGATGGTAGCCTTGTCATTACGGAAGGTAGTTCGTTAGTGGGATTTTCTTACTCTGATGGATGGTAGCCTTGTCATTACGGAAGCTATTTCGTTTTTTATATTTTGTTACTCCATTGGATGGTAGCCTTGTCATTATGGAAGGTAAATCGTTGTTGACATTTTGTTACTCCAATGGATGGTAGCGGTGTCCTTAAGGAAGGTAGTTCGTTGGTGAGATTTTGTTACTCTAATGGATGGTAGCCTTGTCATTATGGAAGGTAGTTCGTTGTTGAGATTTTGTTACTCTATTGGATGGTAGCCTTGTCATTATGGAAGGTAAATCGTTGTTGTCATTTTGTTACTCCAATGGATGGTAGCGATGTCCTTAAGGAAGGTAGTTCGTTGTTAGGATTTTGTTACTCCATTGGATGGTAGCCTTGTCATTACGGAAGGTAGTTCGTTAGTGGGATTTTGTTACTCTAATGGATTGTAGCCTTGTCATTGCGGAAGATAGTTCGTTGTTTAGATTTTATTACTCCATTGGATGGTAGTCTTGTCATTATGGAAGGTAAATCGTTGTTGACATTTTATTACTCAAATGGATGGTAGCGGTGTCCTTAAGGAAGGTAGTTCGTTGTTGAGATTTTGTTACTCTAATGGACGGTAGCCTTGTTATTATGGAAGGTAGTTTGTTGTTGGGATTTTGTTACTCAAATGGATGGTAGCCTTGTCATATTGGAAGGTAGTTCGTTGTTGAGATTTTGTTACTGCAATGGATGGTAGCCTTGTCATTATGGAAAGTAGTTCATTGTTGAGATTTTGTTACTCCATTGGATGATAGCCTGGTCATTATGGAAGGTAAATTGTTGTTGAGATTTTGTTAATCTAATGGGTGGTACCGTTGTCATTACGAAAGGTAGTTCGTTGTTGAGATTTTGTTACTCTAATGGGTGGTAGCCTTGTTATTAGGGAAGGTAGTTCATTGTTGGTATTTTGTTACTCTAATGAATGGTAGCCTTGTCATTATGGAAGGTAGTTCATTATTGAGATTTTGTTACTCTAATGGATGGTAGCCTTGTCATTACGGAAGGTAGTTCGTTGTTTAGATTTTGTTACTCAATTGGATGGTAGCCTTGTCATTATGGAAGGTAAATCGTTGTTGACATTTTGTTACTCCAATGGATGGTAGCGATGTCCTTAAGGAAGGTAGTTCGTTGTTAATATTTTGTTACTCCATTGGATGGTAGCCTTGTCATTACGGAAGGTAGTTCGTTAGTGGGATTTTGTTACTCTAATTGATGGTAGCCTTGTCATTACGGAAGCTAGTTCGTTGTTTAGATTTTGTTACTCCATTGGATGGTAGTCTTATCATTATGGAAGGTAAATCGTTGTTGACATTTTGTAACTCCAATGGATGGTAGCTGTGTCCTTAAGGAAGGTAGTTCGTTGTTGAGATTTTTTTACTCTAATGGATGGTAGCCTTGTTATTATGGAAGGTAGTTTGTCGTTGGGATTTTGTTACTCAAATGGATGGTAGCCTTGTCATATTGGAAGGTAGTTTGTTGTTGAGATTTTGTTACTGCAATGGATGGAAGCCTTTTCATTATGGAAAGTAGTTCATTGTTGAGATTTTGTTACTCCATTGGATGGTAGCCTTGTCATTACGGAAGGTAAATTTTTGTTGAGATTTTGTTAATCCAATGGATGGTACCGTTGTCATTACGAAAGGTAGTTAGTTGTTGAGATTTTGTTACTCTAATGGGTGGTAGCCTGGTTATTAGGGAAGGTAGTTCATTGTTGGGATTTTGTTACTCTAATGAATGGTAGCCCTGTCATTATGGAAGGTAGTTCGTTATTGAGATTTTGTTACTCTAATGGATGGTAGCCTTGTCATTACGGAAGGTAGTTCATTGTTGAGACTTTGTTACTCCATTGGATGATAGCCTGGTCATTATGGAAGGTAAATTGTTGTTGAGATTTTGTTAATCCAATGGATGGTACCGTTGTCATTACGAAAGGTAGTTCGTTGTTGAGATTTTGTTACTCTAATGGGTGGTAGCCTTGTTATTATGGAAGGTAGTTCATTGTTGGGATTTTGTTACTCTAATGAATGGTAGCCTTGTCATTATGGAAGGTAGTTCGTTGTTGAGATTTTGTTACTCTAATGGATGGTAGACTTGTCATTACGAAAGGTAGTTCGTTGTTTAGATTTTGTTACTCCATTGGATGGTAGCCTTGTCATTATGGAAGGTAAATCGTTGTTGTCATTTTGTTACTCCAATGGATGGTAGCGATGTCCTTAAGGAAGGTAGTTCGTTGTTAGGATTTTGTTACTCCATTGGATGGTAGCCTTGTCATTACGGAAGGTAGTTCGTTAGTGGGATTTTATTACTTTAATGGATGGTAGCCTTGTCATTACGGAAGGTAGTTTGTTAGTGGGATTTTCTTACTCTAATGGATGGTAGTCTTGTCATTACGGAAGCTAGTTCATTGTGTAGATTTTGTTACACCATTTGGATGGTAGCCTTATCATTATGGAAGGTAAATCGTTGTTGACATTTTGTTACTCCAATGGATGGTAGCGGTGTCCTTAAAGAAGGTAGTTCATTGTTGAGATTTTGTTACTCTAATGGATGGTAGCCTAGTCATTATGGAAGGTAGTTTGTTGTTGGGATGATGTTACTCAAATGGATGGTAGCCTTGTCATTATGGAAGGTAGTTCGTTGTTGAGATTTTGTTACTCCATTGGATGGTAGCCTTGTCATTATGGAAGGTAAATTGTTGTTGAGATTTTGTTACTCCAATGGATGGTACCGTTGTCATTACAAAAGGTAGTTCATTGTTGAGATTTGGTTACTCTAATGGGTGGTAGCCTTCTTATTAGGGAAGGTAGTTCATTGTTTGGATTTGGTTACTCTAATGGATGGTAGCCTTGTCATTTTTGAAGGTAGTTCGTTGTTGAGATTTTGTTACTCTAATGGATGGTATCCTTGTCATTACGGAAGGTAGTTCGTTGTTGAGATTTTGTTACTCCATTGGATGGTAGCCTTGTTATTATGGAAGGTAAATCGTTGTTGTCATTTTGTTACTCCAATGGATGGTAGCGATGTCCTTAAGGAAGGTAGTTTGTTGTTAGGATTTTGTTACTCCATTGGATGGTAGCCTTGTCATTACGGAAGGTAGTTCGTTAGTGGGATGTTGTTACTCTAATGGATGGTAGCCTTGTCATTACGGAAGCTAGTTCGTTGTTTAGATTTTGTTATTCCATTGGATGGTAGTCTTGTCATTATGGAAGGTAAATCGTTGTTGACATTTTGTTACTCCAATAGATGGTAGCGGTGTCCTTAAGGAAGGTAATTCGTTGTTAAGATTTTGTTACTCTAATGGACGGTAGCCTTGTTATTATGGAAGGTAGTTTGTTGTTGGGATTTTGTTACTCAAATGGATGGTAGCCTTGTCATATTGGAAGGTAGTTCGTTGTTGAGATTTTGTTACTGCAATGGATGGTAGCCTTGTCATTATGGAAAGTAGTTCATTGTTGAGATTTTGTTACTCCATTGGATGATAGCCTGGTCATTATGGAAGGTAAATTGTTGTTGAGATTTTGTTAATCCAATGGGTGGTACCGTTGTCATTACGAAAGGTAGTTCGTTGTTGAGATTTTGTTACTCTAATGGGTGGTAGCCTTGTTATTAGGGAAGGTAGTTCATTGTTGGTATTTTGTTACTCTAATGAATGGTAGCCTTGTCATTATGGAAGGTAGTTCATTACTGAGATTTTGTTACTCTAATGGATGGTAGCCTTGTCATTACGGAAGGTAGTTCGTTGTTTAGATTTTGTTACTCCATTGGATGGTAGCCTTGTCATTATGGAAGGTAAATCGTTGTTGACATTTTGTTACTCCAATGGATGGTAGCGATGTCCTTAAGGAAGGTAGTTCGTTGTTAATATTTTGTTACTCCATTGGATGGTAGCCTTGTCATTACGGAAGGAAGTTCGTTAGTGGGATTTTGTTACTCTAATTGATGGTAGCCTTGTCATTACGGAAGCTAGTTCGTTGTTTAGATTTTGTTACTCCATTGGATGGTAGTCTTGTCATTATGGAAGGTAAATCGTTGTTGACATTTTGTAACTCCAATGGATGGTAGTTGTGTCCTTAAGGAAGGTAGTTCGTTGTTGAGATTTTGTTACTCTAATGGATGGTAGCCTTGTTATTATGGAAGGTAGTTTGTCGTTGGGATTTTGTTACTCAAATGGATGGTAGCCTTGTCATATTGGAAGGTAGTTTGTTGTTGAGATTTTGTTACTGCAATGGATGATAGCCTTTTCATTATGGAAAGTAGTTCATTGTTGAGATTTTGTTACTCCATTGGATGGTAGCCTTGTCATTACGGAAGGTAAATTTTTGTTGAGATTTTGTTAATCCAATGGATGGTACCGTTGTCATTACGAAAGGTAGTTAGTTGTTGAGATTTTGTTACTCTAATGGGTGGTAGCCTGGTTATTAGAGAAGGTAGTTCATTGTTGGGATTTTGTTACTCTAATGAATGGTAGCCCTGTCATTATGGAAGGTAGTTCGTTATTGAGATTTTGTTACTCTAATGGATGGTAGCCTTGTCATTACGGAAGGTAGTTCATTGTTGAGACTTTGTTACTCCATTGGATGATAGCCTGGTCATTATGGAAGGTAAATTGTTGTTGAGATTTTGTTAATCCAATGGATGGTACCGTTGTCATTACGAAAGGTAGTTCGTTGTTGAGATTTTGTTACTCTAATGGGTGGTAGCCTTGTTATTATGGAAGGTAGTTCATTGTTGGGATTTTGTTACTCTAATGAATGGTAGCCTTGTCATTATGGAAGGTAGTTCGTTATTGAGATTTTGTTACTCTAATGGATGGTAGACTTGTCATTACGAAAGGTAGTTCGTTGTTTAGATTTTGTTACTCCATTGGATGGTAGCCTTGTCATTATGGAAGGTAAATCGTGGTTGTCATTTTGTTACTCCAATGGATGGTAGCGATGTCCTTAAGGAAGGTAGTTCGTTGTTAGGATTTTGTTACTCCATTGGATGGTAGCCTTGTCATTACGGAAGGTAGTTCGTTAGTGGGATTTTATTACTTTAATGGATGGTAGCCTTGTCATTACGGAAGGTAGTTCGTTAGTGGGATTTTCTTACTCTAATGGATGGTAGCCTTGTCATTACGGAAGCTAGTTCATTGTGTAGATTTTGTTACACCATTTGGATGGTAGCCTTATCATTATGGAAGGTAAATCGTTGTTGACATTTTGTTACTCCAATGGATGGTAGCGGTGTCCTTAAGGAAGGTAGTTCATTGTTGAGATTTTGTTACTCTAATGGATGGTAGCCTAGTCATTATGGAAGGTAGTTTGTTGTTGGGATGATGTTACTCAAATGGATGGTAGCCTTGTCATTATGGAAGGTAGTTCGTTGTTGAGATTTTGTTACTCCATTGGATGGTAGCCTTGTCATTATGGAAGGTAAATTGTTGTTGAGATTTTTTTACTCCAATGGATGGTACCGTTGTCATTACAAAAGGTAGTTCGTTGTTGAGATTTGGTTACTCTAATGGGTGGTAGCCTTCTTATTAGGGAAGGTAGTTCATTGTTTGGATTTGGTTACTCTAATGGATGGTAGCCTTGTCATTTTTGAAGGTAGTTCGTTGTTGAGATTTTGTTACTCTAATGGATGGTATCCTTGTCATTACGGAAGGTAGTTCGTTGTTGAGATTTTGTTACTCCATTGGATGGTAGCCTTGTTATCATGGAAGGTAAATCGTTGTTGTCATTTTGTTACTCCAATGGATGGTAGCGATGTCCTTAAGGAAGGTAGTTTGTTGTTAGGATTTTGTTACTCCATTGGATGGTAGCCTTGTCATTACGGAAGGTAGTTCGTTAGTGGGATGTTGTTACTCTAATGGATGGTAGCCTTGTCATTACGGAAGTTAGTTCGTTGTTTAGATTTTGTTATTCCATTGGATGGTAGTCTTGTCATTATGGAAGGTAAATCGTTGTTGACATTTTGTTACTCCAATAGATGGTAGCGGTGTCCTTAAGGAAGGTAGTTCGTTGTTAAGATTTTGTTACTCTAATGGACGGTAGCCTTGTTATTATGGAAGGTAGTTTGTTGTTGGGATTTTGTTACTCAAATGGATGGTAGCCTTGTCATATTGGAAGGTAGTTTGTTGTTGAGATTTTGTTACTGCAATGGATGGTAGCCTTGTCATTATGGAAAGTAGTTCATTGTTGAGATTTCTTTACTCCATTGGATGATAGCCTGGTCATTACGGAAGGTAAATTGTTGTTGAGATTTTGTTAATCCAATGGGTGGTACCGTTGTCATTACGAAAGGTAGTTCGTTGTTGAGATTTTGTTACTCTAATGGGTGGTAGCCTTGTTATTAGGGAAGGTAGTTCATTGTTGGTATTTTGTTACTCTAATGAATGGTAGCCTTGTCATTATGGAAGGTAGTTCATTATTGAGATTTTGTTACTCTAATGGATGGTAGCCTTGTCATTACGGAAGGTAGTTCGTTGTTTAGATTTTGTTACTCCATTGGATGGTAGCCTTGTCATCATGGAAGGTAAATCGTTGTTGACATTTTGTTTCTCCAATGGATGGTAGCGATGTCCTTAAGGAAGGTAGTTCGTTGTTAATATTTTGTTACTCCATTGGATGGTAGCCTTGTCATTACGGAAGGTAGTTCGTTAGTGGGATTTTGTTACTCTAATTGATGGTAGCCTTGTCATTACGGAAGCTAGTTCGTTGTTTAGATTTTGTTATTCCATTGGATGGTAGTCTTGTCATTATGGAAGGTAAATCGTTGTTGACATTTTGTTACTCCAATGGATGGTAGCTGTGTCCTTAAGGAAGGTAGTTCGTTGTTGAGATTTTGTTACTCTAATGGACGGTAGCCTTGTTATTATGGAAGGTAGTTTGTTGTTGGGATTTTGTTACTCAAATGGATGGTAGCCTTGTCATATTGGAAGTTAGTTTGTTGTTGAGATTTTGTTACTGCAATGGATGGTAGCCTTTTCATTATGGAAAGTAGTTCATTGTTGAGATTTTGTTACTCCATATGATGGTAGCCTTGTCATTACAGAAGGTAAATTTTTGTTGAGATTTTGTTAACCCAATGGATGGTACCGTTGTCATTACGAAAGGTAGTTAGTTGTTGAGATTTTGTAACTCTAATGGGTGGTAGCCTTGTTATTAGGGAAGGTAGTTCATTGTTGGGATTTTGTTACTCTAATGAATGGTAGCCTTGTCATTATGGAAGGTAGTTCGTTATTGAGATTTTGTTACTCTAATGGATGGTAGCCTTGTCATTACGGAAGGTAAATCGTTGGTTTCATTTTGTTACTCCAATGGATGGTAGCGATGTCCTTAAGGAAGGTAGTTCGTTGTTAGGATTTTGTTACTCCATTGGATGGTAGCCTTGTCATTACGGAAGGTAGTTCGTTAGTGGGATTTTCTTACTCTAATGGATGGTAGCCTTGTCATTACGGAAGCTATTTTGTTGTTTAGATTTTATTCCTCCATTGGATGGTAGCCCTGTCATTATGGAAGGTATATTGTTGTTGAGATTTTGTTACTCCAATGGATGGTACCGTTGTCATTACGAAAGTTAGTTTGTTGTTGAGATATTGTTATTCTAATGGGTCGTAGCCTTGTTATTAGGGAAGGTAGTTCATTGTTGGGATTTTGTTACTCTAATGAATGGTAGCCTTGTCATTACGGAAGGTAGTTCGTTGTTTAGATTTTGTTACTCCATTGGATGGTAGCCTTGTCATTATGGAAGGTAAATCGTTGTTGACATTTTGTTACTCCAATGGATGGTAGTGATGTCCTTAAGGAATTTAGTTCGTTGTTAATATTTTGTTACTCCATTGGATGGTAGCCTTGTCATTACGGAAGGTAGTTCGTTAGTGGGATTTTGTTAGTCTAATTGATGGTAGCCTTGTCATTACGGAAGCTAGTTCGTTGTTTAGATTTTGTTACTCCATTGGATGGTAGTCTTGTCATTATGGAAGGTAAATCGTTGTTGACATTTTGTTACTCCAATGGATGGTAGTTGTGTCCTTAAGGAAGGTAGTTCGTTGTTGAGATTTTGTTACTCTAATGGACGGTAGCCTTGTCATTATGGAAGGTAGTTTGTTGTTGGGATTTTATTACTCAAATGGATGGTAGCCTTATCATTATGGAAGGTAGCTTGTTGTTGAGATTTTGTTACTGCAATGGATGGTAGCCTTGTCATTATGGAAAGTAGTTCGTGGTTGAGATTTTGTTACTCCATTGGATGGTAGCCTTGTCATTATGGAAGGTAAATTGTTGTTGAGATTTTGTTACTCCAATGGATGGTACCGTTGTCATTACCAAAGGTAGTTTGTTGTTGAGATTTTGTAACTCTAATGGGTGGTAGCCTTGTTATTAGGGAAGGTAGTTCATTGTTGGGATTTTGTTACTCTAATGAATGGTAGCCTTGTCATTATGGAAGGTAGTTCGTTATTGAGATTTTGTTACTCTAATGGATGGTAGCCTTGTCATTACGGAAGGTAAATCGTTGTTGTCATTTTGTTACTCCAATGGATGTTAGCGATGTCCTTAAGGAAGGTAGTTCGTTGTTAGGATTTTGTTACTCCATTGGATGGTAGCCTTGTCATTACGGAAGGTAGTTCGTTAGTGGGATTTTCTTACTCTAATGGATGGTAGCCTTGTCATTACGGAAGCCATTTTGTTGTTTAGATTTTATTCCTCCATTGGATGGTAGCCTTGTCATTATGGAAGGTAAATCGTTGTTGACATTTTGTTACTCCAATGGATGGTAGCGGTGTCCTTAAGGAAGGTAGTTCGTTGTTGAGATTTTGTTAATCTAATGGACGGTAGCCTTATCGTTATGGAAGGTAGTTCGTTGTTGGAATATTATTACTCAAATGGATGGTAGCCTTGTCATTATGGAAGGTAGTTCATTGTTGAGATTTTGTTACTGCAATGGATGGTAGCCTTGTCATTATGGAAGGTAAATTATTGTTGAGATTTTGTTACTCCAATGGATGGTAGCTATGTCCTTATGGAAGGTAGTTCATTGTTGATATTTTGTGACTCTAATGGATGGTAGCCTTGTCATTACGGAAGGTAGTTCATTGTTGATATTTTGTTACTCCATTGGATGGTAGCCTTGTCATTATGGAAGGTAAATTGTGGTTGACATTTTGTTACTCCAGTTGTTGGTAGCCTTGTCATTATGGAAGGTAGTTAGTTATTGGGATATTGTTACTCTAATGGATGGTAGCTTTGTCATTATCGAAGCTAGTTCGTTGTTTAGATTTTGTTACTCTATTGGATGGTAGCCTTGTCATTATGGAAGGTAAATCGTTGTTTACATTTTGATACTCCAATGGATGGTAGCGGTGTCCTTAAGGAAGGTAGTTCGTTGTTGATATTTTGTTACTCTAATGGACGGTAGCCTTGTCAATATGGAAGATAGTTCGTTGTTGGGATAGTGTTACTCAAATGGATGGTAGCCTTGTCATTATGGAAGGTAGTTCGTTGTTGAGATTTTGTTACTGCAATGGATGGTAGCCTTGTCATTATGGAAAGTATTTCGTTGTTGAGATTTTGTTACTCCATTTGTTGGTAGCCCTGTCATTATGGAAGGTATATTGTTGTTGAGATTTTGTTACTCCAATGGATGATACCGTTGTCATTACGAAAGTTAGTTTGTTGTTGAGATATTGTTATTCTAATGGGTCGTAGCCTTGTTATTAGGGAAGGTAGTTCATTGTTGGGATTTTGTTACTCTAATGAATGGTAGCCTTGTCATTACGGAAGGTAGTTCGTTGTTTAGATTTTGTTACTCCATTGGATGGTAGCTTTGTCATTATGGAAGGTAAATCGTTGTTGACATTTTGTTACTCCAATGGATGGTAGTGATGTCCTTAAGGAAGGTATTTCGTTGTTAATATTTTGTTACTCCATTGGATGGTAGCCTTGTCATTACGGAAGGTAGTTCGTTAGTGGGATTTTGTTACTCTAATTGATGGTAGCCTTGTCATTACGGAAGCTAGTTCGTTGTTTAGATTTTGTTACTCCATTGGATGGTAGTCTTGTCATTATGGAAGGTAAATCGTTGTTGACATTTTGTTACTCCAATGGATGGTAGTTGTGTCCTTAAGGAAGGTAGTTCGTTGTTGAGATTTTGTTACTCTAATGGATGGTAGCCTTGGTATTATGGAAGGTAGTTTGTTGTTGGGATTTTGTTACTTAAATGGATGGTAGCCTTGTCATATTGGAAGGTAGTTTGTTGTTGAGATTTTGTTACTGCAATGGATGGTAGCCTTTTCATTATGGAAAGTAGTTCATTGTTGAGATTTTGATACTCCATTGGATGGTAGCCTTGTCATTACGGAAGGTAAATTTTTGTTGAGATTTTGTTAATCCAATGGATGGTACCGTTGTCATTACGAAAGGTAGTTAGTTGTTGAGATTTTGTAACTCTAATGGGTGGTAGCCTTGTTATTAGGGAAGGTAGTTCATTGTTGGGATTTTGTTACTCTAATGAATGGTAGCCTTGTCATTATGGAAGGTAGTTCGTTATTGAGATTTTGTTACTCTAATGGATGGTAGCCTTGTCATTACGGAAGGTAAATCGTTGTTGTCATTTTGTTACTCCAATGGATGGTAGCGATGTCCTTAAGGAAGGTAGTTCGTTGTTAGGATTTTGTTACTCCATTGGATGGTAGCCTTGTCATTACGGAAGGTAGTTCGTTAGTGGGATTTTCTTACTCTAATGGATGGTAGCCTTGTCATTACGGAAGCTATTTTGTTGTTTAGATTTTGTTCCTCCATTGGATGGTAGCCTTGTAATTATGGAAGGTAAATCGTTGTTGACATTTTGTTACTCCAATGGATGGTAGCGGTGTCCTTAAGGAAGGTAGTTCGTTGTTGAGATTTTGTTAATCTAATGGACGGTAGCCTTGTCGTTATGGAAGGTAGTTCATTGTTGGAATATTATTACTCAAATGGATGGTAGCCTTGTCATTATGGAAGGTAGTTCATTGTTGAGATTTTGTTACTGCAATGGATGGTAGCCTTGTCATTATGGAAGGTAAATTATTGTTGAGATTTTGTTACTCCAATGGATGGTAGCTATGTCCTTATGGAAGGTAGTTCATTGTTGATATTTTGTGACTCTAATGGATGGTAGCCTTGTCATTACGGAAGGTAGTTCATTGTTGATATTTTGTTACTCCATTGGATGGTAGCCTTGTCATTATGGAAGGTAAATCGTGGTTGACATTTTGTTACTCCAGGTTTTGGTAGCCTTGTCATTATAGAAGGTAGTTAGTTAGTGGGATATTGTTACTCTAATGGATTGTAGCTTTGTCATTATGGAAGCTAGTTCGTTGTTTAGATTTTGTTACTCTATTGGATGGTAGCCTTGTCATTATGGAAGGTAAATCGTTGTTGACATTTTGTTACTCCAATGGATGGTAGCGGTGTCCTTAAGGAAGGTAGTTCGTTGTTGAGATTTTGTTACTCTAATGGACGGTAGCCTTGTCATTATGGAAGGTAGTTCGTTGTTGGGATTTTATTACTCAAATGGATGTTAGCCTTATCATTATGGAAGGTAGCTTGTTGTTGATATTTTGTTACTGCAATGGATGGTAGCCTTGTCATTATGGAAAGTAGTTCGTGGTTGAGATTTTGTTACTCCATTGGATGGTAGCCTTGTCATTATGGAAGGTAAATTGTTGTTGAGATTTTGTTACTCCAATGGATGGTACCGTTGACATTACCAAAGGTAGTTTGTTGTTGAGTTTTTGTTACTCTAATGGGTGGTACCCTTGTTATTAGGGAAGGTAGTTCATTGTTGGGATTTTGTTACTCTAATGGATGGTAGCCTTTTCATTACGGGAGGTAGTTTGTTAGTGGGATTTTGTTACTTTAATGGATGGTAGCTTTGTCATTACGGAAGCTAGTTCGTTGCTTAGATTTTGTTACTCCATTGGATGGTAGTCTTGTCATTATGGAAGGTAAATCGTTGTTGACATTTTGTTACTCCAATGGATGGTAGCGGTGTCCTTAAGGAAGGTAGTTCGTTGTTGAGATTTTGTTACTCTAATGGACGGTAGCCTTGTTATTATGGAAGGTAGTTCGTTGTTGGGATTTTGTTAATCAAATGGATGGTAGCCTTGTCATATTGGAAGGTAGTTTGTTGTTGAGATTTTGTTACTGCAATGGATGGTAGCCTTTTCATTATGGAAATTAGTTCATTGTTGAGATTTTGTTACTCCATTGGATGATAGCCTGGTCATTATGGAAAGTAAATTGTTGTTGAGAATTTGTTAATCCAATGGATGGTACCGTTGTCATTACGAAAGGTAGTTCGTTGTTGAGATTCTGTTACTCTAATGGGTGGTAGCCTTGTTATTAGGGAAGGTAGTTCATTTGTGGGATTTTGTTACTCTAATGAATGGTAGCCTTGTCATTATGGAAGGTAGTTCGTTATTGAGATTTTGTTATTCTAATGGATGGTAGCCTTGTCATTACGGAAGGTAGTTCATTGTTGAGATTTTGTTACTCCAGTGGATGGTAGCCTTGTCATTATGGAAGGTAAATCGTTGTTGTCATTTTGTTACACCAATGGATGGTAGCGATGTCCTTAAGGAAGGAAGTTTGTTGTTAGGATTTTGTTACTCCATTGGATGGTAGCCTTGTCATTATGGAAGGTAGTTCGTTAGTGGGATTTTGTTACTCAAATGGATGGTAGCCTTGTCATTACGGAAGCTAGTTCGTTGTTTAGATTTTGTTACACCATTGGATGGTAGCCTTGTCATTATGGAAGGTAAATCATTGTTTACATTTTGTTATTCCAATGGATGGTAGCGGTGTCCTTAAGGAAGGTAGTTCGTTGTTGAGATTTTGTTACTCTAATGGACGGTAGCCTTGTCATTATGGAAGGTAGTTTGTTGTTGGGATTTTATTACTCAAATGGATGGTAGCCTTGTCATTATGGAAGGTAGTTTGTTGTTGAGATTTTGTTACTGCAATGGATGGTAGCCTTGTCATTATGGAAAGTAGTTCATGGTTGAGATTTTGTTACTCCATTGGATGGTAGCTTTGTCATTATGGAAGGTAAATTGTTGTCGAGATTTTGTTAATCCAATGGATGGTACCGTTGTCATTACGAAAGGTAGTTCGTTGTTGAGATTATGTTACTCTAATGGGTGGTATCCTTGTTATTAGGGAAGGTAGTTCATTGTTGGGATTTTGTTACTCTAATGGATGGTAGCCTTGTCATTACGGAAGGTAGTTTGTTAGTGGGATTTTGTTACTCTAATGGATGGTAGCTTTGTCATTACGGAAGCTAGTTCGTTGTTTAGATTTTGTTACTCCATTGGATGTTAGCCTTGTCATTATGGAAGGTAAATCGTTGTTGTCGTTTTGTTACTCCAATGGATGGTAGCGATGTCCTTAAGGAAGGTAGTTAGTTGTTAGGATTTTGTTACTCCATTGGATGGTAGCCTTGTCATTACGGAAGGTAGTTCGTTAGTGGGATTTTCTTACTCTGATGGATGGTAGCCTTGTCATTACAGAAGCTATTTCATTTTTTATATTTTGTTACTCCATTGGATGGTAGCGGTGTCCTTAAGGAAGGTAGTTCGTTGTTGACATTTTGTTACTCCAATGGATGGTAGCGGTGTCCTTAAGGAAGGTAGTTCGTTGGTGAGATTTTGATACTCTAATGGATGGTAGCCTTGTCATTATGGAAGGTAGTTCGTTGTTGAGATTTTGTTACTCCATTGGATGGTAGCCTTGTCATTATGGAAGGTAAATCGTTGTTGTCATTTTGTTACTCCAATGGATGGTAGCGATGTCCTTAAGGAAGGTAGTTCGTTGTTAGGATTTTGTTACTCCATTGAATGGTAGCCTTGTCATTACGGAAGGTAGTTCGTTAGTGGGATTTTGTTACTCTAATGGATTGTAGCCTTGTCATTGCGGAAGCTAGTTCGTTGTTTAGATTTTGTTACTCCATTGGATGGTAGTCTTGTCATTATGGAAGGTAAATCGTTGTTGACATTTTGTTACTCCAATGGATGGTAGCGGTGTCCTTAAGGAAGGTAGTTCGTTGTTGAGATTTTGTTACTCTAATGGACGGTAGCCTTGTTATTATGGAAGGTAGTTTGTTGTTGGGATTTTGTTACTTAAATGGATGGTAGCCTTGTCATATTGGAAGGTAGTTTGTTGTTGAGATTTTATTACTGCAATGGATGGTAGCCTTGTCATTATGGAAAGTAGTTCATTGTTGAGATTTTGTTACTCCATTGGATGGTAGCCTTGTCATTATGGAAGGTAAATTTTTGTTGAGATTTTGTTAATCCAAAGGATGGTGCAATTGTCATTACGAAAGGTAGTTAGTTGTTGAGATTTTGTTACTCTAATGGGTGGTAGCCTTGTTATTAGGGAAGGTAGTTCATTGTTGGGATTTTGTTACTCTAATGAATGGTAGCCTTGTCATTATGGAAGGTAGTTCGTTATTGAGATTTTGTTACTCTAATGGATGGTAGCCTTGTCATTACGGAAGGTAGTTCGTTGTTGAGATTTTGTTACTCCATTGGATGATAGCCTTGTCATTATGGAAGGTAAATCGTTGTTGTCATTTTGTTACTCCAATGGATGGTAGCGATGTCCTTAAGGAAGGTAGTTCGTTGTTAGGATTTTGTTACTCCATTAGATGGTAGCCTTGTCATTACGGAAGGTAGTTCATTAGTGGGATTTTCTTACTCTAATGGATGGTAGCCTTGTCATTACGGAAGCTATTTTGTTGTTTAGATTTTTTTACTCCATTGGATGCTTGCCTTGTCATTATGGAAGGTAAATCGTTGTTGACATTTTGTTACTCCAATGCATGGTAGCAGTGTCCTTAAGGAAGGTAGTTCGTTGTTGAGATTTTGTTAATCTAATGGACGATAGCCTTGTCATTATGGAAGGTAGTTTGTTGTTGGAATATCATTACTCAAATGGATGGTAGCCTTGTCATTATGGAAGGTAAATTATTGTTGAGATTTTGTTACTCCAATGGATGGTAGCTATGTCCTTATGGAAGGTAGTTCATTGTTGATATTTTGTGATTCTAATGGATGGTAGCCTTGTCATTACGGAAGGTAGTACATTGTTGATATTTTGTTACTCCATTGGATGGTAGCCATGTCATTATGGAAGGTAAATCGTGGTTGACATTTTGTTACTCCAGTGGATGGTAGCCTTGTCATTACGGAAGGTAGTTAGTTAGTGGAATTTTGTTATTCTAATGGATGGTAGCTTTGTCATTATGGAAGCTAGTTCCTTGTTTAGATTTTGTTACTCTATTGCATGGTAGCCTTGTCATTATGGAAGGTAAATCGTTGTTGACATTTTGTTTCTCCAATGGATGGTAGCGGTGTCTTTAAGGAAGGTAGTTCGTTGTTGAGATTTTGTTACTCTAATGGACGGTAGCCTGGTCATTATGGAAGATAGTTCGTTGTTGGGATTTTGTTACTCAAATGGATGGTAGCCTTGTCATTATGGAAGGTAGTTCGTTGTTGAGATTTTGTTACTGCAATGGATGGTAGCCTTGTCATTATGGAAAGTAGATCGTTGTTGAGATTTTGTTACACCATTGGTTGGTAGCCCTGTCATTATGGAAGGTATATTGTAGTTGAGATTTTGTTACTCCAATGGATGGTACCGTTGTCATTACAAAAGTTAGTTCGTTGTTGAGATATTGTTATTCTAATGGGTGGTAGCCTTGTTATTAGGGAAGGTAGTTCATTGTTGGGATTTTGTTACTCTAATGAATGGTATCCTTCTCATTATGGAAGGTAGTTTGTTATTGAGATTTTGTTACTCTAATGGGTGGTAGCCTTGTCATTACGGAAGGTAGTTCGTTGTTGAGATTTTGTTACTCCATTGGATGGTTGCCTTGTCATTATGGAAGGTAAATCGTTGTTGTCATTTTGTTACTACAATGGATGGTAGCGATGTCCTTAAGGAAGGTAGTTCGTTGTTAGGATTTTGTTACTCCATTGGATGGTAGCCTTGTCATTACGAAAGGTAGTTCGTTAGTGGGATTTTCTTACTCTAATGGATGGTAGCCTTGTCATTACGGAAGCTATTTCGTTGTTTAGATTTTGTTACTCCATTGGATGGTAGCCTTGTCATTATGGAAGGTAAATCGTTGTTGACATTTTGCTACTCCAATGGATGGTAGCGGTGTCCTTAAGGAAGGTAGTTCGTTGTTGAGATTTTGTTACTCTAATGGACGGTAGCCTTGTCATTATGGAAGGTAGTTCGTTGTTAAGATTTTGTTACTCCATTAGATGGTAGCCTTGTCATTATGGAAGGTAGTTCGTTGTTGAGATTTTGTTACTGCAATGGATGGTAGCCTTGTCATTATGGAAAGTAGTTCGTTGTTGAGATTTTGTTACTCCATTGGATGGTAGCCTTGTCATTATGGAAGGTAAATTGTTGTTGAGATTTTGTTACTCCAATGGATGGTACCGTTGTCATTACGAAAGGTAGTTTGTTGTTGAGATTTTTTTACTCTAATGGGTGGTAGCCTTGTTATTAGGGAAGGTAGTTCATTGTTGGGATTTTGTTACTCTAATGGATGGTAGCCTTGTCATTACGGAAGGTAGTTCGTTAGTGGGTTTTTGTTACTCTAATGGATGGTAGCTTTGTCATTATGGAAGCTAGTTCGTTGTTCAGATTTTGTTACTCCATTGGATGGTAGCCTTGTCATTATGGAAGGTTAATCGTTGTTGACATTTTGTTACTCCAATGGATGGTAGCGGTGTCTTTAAGGAAGGTAGTTCGTTGTTGAGATTTTGTTACTCTAATGGACGGTAGCCTGGTCATTATGGAAGATAGTTTGTTGTTGGGATTTTGTTACTCAAATGGATGGTAGCCTTGTCATTATGGAAGGTAGTTCGTTGTTGAGATTTTGTTACTGCAATGGATGGTAGCCTTGTCATTATGGAAAGTAGATCGTTGTTGAGATTTTGTTACACCATTGGTTGGTAGCCCTGTCATTATGGAAGGTATATTGTAGTTGAGATTTTGTTACTCCAATGGATGGTACCGTTGTCATTACAAAAGTTAGTTCGTTGTTGAGATATTGTTATTCTAATGGGTGGTAGCCTTGTTATTAGGGAAGGTAGTTCATTGTTGGGATTTTGTTACTCTAATGAATGGTATCCTTGTCATTATGGAAGGTAGTTTGTTATTGAGATTTTGTTACTCTAATGGGTGGTAGCCTTGTCATTACGGAAGGTTGTTTGTTGTTGAGATTTTGTTACTCCATTGGATGGTTGCCTTGTCATTATGGAAGGTAAACCGTTGTTGTCATTTTGTTACTACAATGGATGGTAGCGATGTCCTTAAGGAAGGTAGTTCGTTGTTAGGATTTTGTTACTCCATTGGATGGTAGCCTTGTCATTACGAAAGGTAGTTCGTTAGTGGGATTTTCTTACTCTAATGGATGGTAGCCTTGTCATTACGGAAGCTATTTCGTTGTTTAGATTTTGTTACTCCATTGGATGGTAGCCTTGTCATTATGGAAGGTAAATCGTTGTTGACATTTTGCTACTCCAATGGATGGTAGCGGTGTCCTTAAGGAAGGTAGTTCGTTGTTGAGATTTTGTTACTCTAATGGACGGTTGCCTTGTCATTATGGAAGGTAGTTCGTTGTTAAGATTTTGTTACTCCATTAGATGGTAGCCTTGTTATTATGGAAGGTAGTTCGTTGTTGAGATTTTGTTACTGCAATGGATGGTAGCCTTGTCATTATGGAAAGTAGTTTGTTGTTGAGATTTTGTTACTCCATTGGATGGTAGCCTTGTCATTATGGAAGGTAAATTGTTGTTGAGATTTTGTTACTCTAATGGATGGTACCGTTGTCATTACGAAAGGTAGTTTGTTGTTGAGATTTTTTTACTCTAATGGGTGGTAGCCTTGTTATTAGGGAAGGTAGTTCATTGTTGGGATTTTGTTACTCTAATGGATGGTAGCCTTGTCATTACGGAAGGTAGTTCGTTAGTGGATTTTTGTTACTCTAATGGATGGTAGCTTTGTCATTATGGAAGCTAGTTCGTTGTTCAGATTTTGTTACTCCATTGGATGGTAGCCTTGTGATTATGGAAGGTTAATCGTTGTTGACATTTTGTTACTCCAATGGATGGTAGCGGTGTCCTTAAGGAAGGTAGTTCGTTGTTGAGATTTTTTTAGTCTAATGGACGGTAGCCTAGTCATTATGGAAAGTAGTTCGTTGTTGGGATTTTGTTAATCAAATGGATGGTAGCCTTGTAATTATGGAAGGTAATTCGTTGTTGAGATTTTGTTACTCCATTGGATGGTAGCCTTGTCATTATGGAAGGTAAATTGTTGTTGAGATTTTGTTACTCCAATGGATGGTACCGTTGTCATTACGAAAGGTAGTTCGTTGTTGAGATTTTGTTACTCTAATAGGTGGTAGCTTTGTCATTACGGAAGCTAGTTCGTTGTTTAGATTTTGTTACTCCATTGGATGGTAGTCTTGTCATTATGGAAGGTAAATCGTTTTTGACATTTTGTTACTCCAATGGATGGTAGCGGTGTCCTTAAGGAAGGTAAATTGTTGTTGAGATTTTGTTACTCCAATGGATGGTACCGTTGTCATTACGAAAGGTAGTTTGTTGTTGAGATTTTTTTACTCTAATGGGTGGTAGCCTTGTTATTAGGGAAGGTAGTTCATTGTTGGGATTTTGTTACTCTAATGGATGGTAGCCTTGTCATTACGGAAGGTAGTTCGTTAGTGGGATTTTGTTACTCTAATGGATGGTAGCTTTGTCATTATGGAAGCTAGTTCGTTGTTTAGATTTTGTTACTCCATTGGATGGTAGCCTTGTCATTATGGAAGGTTAATCGTTGTTGACATTTTGTTACTCCAATGGATGGTAGCGGTGTCCTTAAGGAAGGTAGTTCGTTGTTGAGATTTTTTTACTCTAATGGACGTTAGCCTAGTCATTATGGAAGGTAGTTCGCTGTTGGGATTTTGTTACTCAAATGGATGGTAGCCTTGTAATTATGGAAGGTAGTTCGTTGTTCAGATTTTGTTACTGCAATGGATGGTAGCCTTGTCATTATGGAAAGTAGTTCGTTGTTGAGATTTTGTTACTCCATTGGATGGTAGCCTTGTCATTATGGAAGGTAAATTTTTGTTGAGATTTTGTTACTCCAATGGATGGTACCGTTGTCATTACGAAAGGTAGTTCGTTGTTGAGATTTTGTTACTCTAATAGGTGGTAGCCTTGTTATTAGGGAAGGTAGTTCATTGTTGGGATTTCGTTAATCTAATGGATGGTAGCCTTGTCATTTTGGAAGGTAGTTCGTTGTTGAGATTTTGTTACTCTAATGGATGGTAGCCTTGTCATTACGGAAGGTAGTTCGTTGTTGAGATTTTGTTACTCCATTGGATGGTAGCCTTGTCATTATGGAAGGTAAACCGTTGTTGTCATTTTGTTACTCCAATGGATGGTAGCGATGTCCTTAAGGAAGGTAGTTCGTTGTTAGGATTTTGTTACTCCATTGGATGGTAGCCTTGTCATTACGAAAGGTAGTTCGTTAGTGGGATTTTCTTACTCTAATGGATGGTAGCATTGTCATTACGGAAGCTATTTCGTTGTTTAGATTTTGTTACTCCATTGGATGGTAGCCTTGTCATTATAGAAGGTAAATCGTTGTTGACATTTTGTTACTCCAATGGATGGTAGCGGTGTCCTTAAGGAAGGTAGTTCGTTGTTGAGATTCTGTTACTCTAATGGATGGTAGCCTTGTCATTATGGAAGGTAGTTCGTTGTTGAGATTTTGTTACTCCATTAGATGGTAGCCTTGTCATTATGGAAGGTAAATCGTTGTTGTCATTTTGTTACTCCAATGGATTGTAGCGGTGTCCTTAAGGAAGGCAGTTCGTTGTTGAGATTTTGTTATTCTAATGGACGATCGCCTTGTTATTATGGAAGGTAGTTCATTGTTGGGATTTTGTTACTCTAATGGATGGTAGCCTTGTCATTTTGGAAGGTAGTTCGTTGTTGAGATTTTGTTACTCTAATGGATGGTAGCCTTGTCATTACGGAAGGTATTTCGTTGTTGAGATTTTGTTACTCCATTGGATGGTAGCCTTGTCATTATGGAAGGTAAACCGTTGTTGTCATTTTGTTACTCCAATGGATGGTAGCGATGTCCTTAAGGAAGGTAGTTCGTCGTTACGATTTTGTTACTCCATTGGATGGTAGCCTTGTCAATACGGAAGGTAGTTCGTTAGTGGGATTTTGTTACTATAATGGATGGTAGCCTAGTCATTAGAGAAGCTAGTTCGTTGTTTAGATTTTGTTACTCCATTGAATGGTAGTCTTGTCATTATGGAAGGTAAATCTTTGTTGACATTTTGTTACTCCAATGGATGGTAGCGGTGTCCTTAAGGAAGGTAGTTCGTTGTTGAGATTTTGTTATTCTAATGGACAGTAGCCTTGTTATTATGGAAGGTAGTTTGTTGTTGGGATTTTGTTACTCAAATGGATGGTAGCCTTGTCATATTGGAAGGTAGTTCTTTGTTGAGATTTTGTTACTGCAACGGATGGTAGCCTTGTCATTATAGAAAGTAGTTCATTGTTGAGATTTAGTTACTCCATTGGATGGTAGCCTTGTCATTATGGAAAGTAAATTGTTGTTGAGATTTTGTTAATCCAATGGATGGTACCATTGTCATTACGAAAGGTAGTTCGTTGTTGAGATTTTGTTACTCTAATGGGTGGTAGCCTTGTTATTAGGGAAGGTAGTTCATTGTTTGGATTTTGTTACTCTAATGGATGGTAGCCTTGTCATTTTGGAAGGTAGTTCGTTGTTGAGATTTTGTTACTCTAATGGATGGTAGCCTTGTCATTACGGAAGGTAGTTCCTTGTTGAGATTTTTTTACTCCATTGGCTGGTAGCCTTGTCATTATGGAAGGTAAACCGTTGTTGTCATTTTGTTACTCCAATGGATGGTAGCGATGTCCTTAAGGAAGGTAGTTCGTTGTTAGGATTTTGTTACTCCATTGGATGGTAGCCTTGTAATTACGAAAGGTAGTTCGTTAGTGGGATTTTCTTACTCTAATGGATGGTAGCCTTGTCATTAAGGAAGCTAGTTCGTTGTTTAGATTTTGTTACTCCATTGAATGGTAGTCTTGTCATTATAGAAGGTAAATCGTTGTTGACATTTTGTTACTCCAATGGATGGTAGCGGTGTCCTTAAGGAAGGTAGTTCGTTGTTGAGATTCTGTTACTCTAATGGATGGTAGCCTTGTCATTATGGAAGGTAGTTCGTTGTTGAGATTTTGTTACTCCATTAGATGGTAGCCTTGTCATTATGGAAGGTAAATCGTTGTTGTCATTTTGTTACTCCAATGGATTGTAGCGGTGTCCTTAAGGAAGGCAGTTCGTTGTTGAGATTTTGTTATTCTAATGGACGATCGCCTTGTTATTATGGAAGGTAGTTCATTGTTGGGATTTTGTTACTCTAATGGATGGTAGCCTTGTCATTTTGGAAGGTAGTTCGTTGTTGAGATTTTGTTACTCTAATGGATGGTAGCCTTGTCATTACGGAAGGTATTTCGTTGTTGAGATTTTGTTACTCCATTGGATGGTAGCCTTGTCATTATGGAAGGTAAACCGTTGTTGTCATTTTGTTACTCCAATGGATGGTAGCGATGTCCTTAAGGAAGGTAGTTCGTCGTTACGATTTTGTTACTCCATTGGATGGTAGCCTTGTCAATACGGAAGGTAGTTCGTTAGTGGGATTTTGTTACTATAATGGATGGTAGCCTAGTCATTAGAGAAGCTAGTTCGTTGTTTAGATTTTGTTACTCCATTGAATGGTAGTCTTGTCATTATGGAAGGTAAATCTTTGTTGACATTTTGTTACTCCAATGGATGGTAGCGGTGTCCTTAAGGAAGGTAGTTCGTTGTTGAGATTTTGTTATTCTAATGGACAGTAGCCTTGTTATTATGGAAGGTAGTTTGTTGTTGGGATTTTGTTACTCAAATGGATGGTAGCCTTGTCATATTGGAAGGTAGTTCTTTGTTGAGATTTTGTTACTGCAACGGATGGTAGCCTTGTCATTATAGAAAGTAGTTCATTGTTGAGATTTAGTTACTCCATTGGATGGTAGCCTTGTCATTATGGAAAGTAAATTGTTGTTGAGATTTTGTTAATCCAATGGATGGTACCATTGTCATTACGAAAGGTAGTTCGTTGTTGAGATTTTGTTACTCTAATGGGTGGTAGCCTTGTTATTAGGGAAGGTAGTTCATTGTTTGGATTTTGTTACTCTAATGGATGGTAGCCTTGTCATTTTGGAAGGTAGTTCGTTGTTGAGATTTTGTTACTCTAATGGATGGTAGCCTTGTCATTACGGAAGGTAGTTCCTTGTTGAGATTTTTTTACTCCATTGGCTGGTAGCCTTGTCATTATGGAAGGTAAACCGTTGTTGTCATTTTGTTACTCCAATGGATGGTAGCGATGTCCTTAAGGAAGGTAGTTCGTTGTTAGGATTTTGTTACTCCATTGGATGGTAGCCTTGTAATTACGAAAGGTAGTTCGTTAGTGGGATTTTCTTACTCTAATGGATGGTAGCCTTGTCATTAAGGAAGCTAGTTCGTTGTTTAGATTTTGTTACTCCATTGAATGGTAGTCTTGTCATTATGGAAGGTAAATCGTTGTTGACATTTTGTTACTCCAATGGATGGTAGCGGTGTCCTTAAGGAAGGTAGTTCGTTGTTGAGATTTTGTTATTCTAATGGACGGTAGCCTTGTTATTATGGAAGGTAGTTTGTTGTTGGGATTTTGTTACTCAAATGGATGGTAGCCTTGTCATATTGGAAGGTAGTTCGTTGTTGATATTTTGTTACTGCAATGGATGGTAGCCTTGTCATTATAGAAAGTAGTTCATTGTTGAGATTTAGTTACTCCATTGGATGGTAGCCTTGTCATTATGGAAAGTAAATTGTTGTTGAGATTTTGTTAATCCAATGGATGGTACCATTGTCATTACGAAAGGTAGTTCGTTGTTGAGATTTTGTTAATCTAATGGGTGGTAGCCTTGTTATTAGGGAAGGTAGTTCATTGTTTGGATTTTGTTACTCTAATGGATTGTAGCCTTGTCATTTTGGAAGGTAGTTCGTTGTTGAGATTTTGTTACTCTAATGGATGGTAGCCTTGTCATTACGGAAGGTAGTTCCTTGTTGAGATTTTTTTACTCCATTGGCTGGTAGCCTTGTCATTATGGAAGGTAAACCGTTGTTGTCATTTTGTTACTCCAATGGATGGTAGCGATGTCCTTAAGGAAGGTAGTTCGTCGTTACGATTTTGTTACTCCATTGGATGGTAGCCTTGTCAATACGGAAGGTAGTTCGTTAGTGGGATTTTGTTACTATAATGGATGGTAGCCTAGTCATTAGAGAAGCTAGTTCGTTGTTTAGATTTTGTTACTCCATTGAATGGTAGTCTTGTCATTATGGAAGGTAAATCTTTGTTGACATTTTGTTACTCCAATGGATGGTAGCGGTGTCCTTAAGGAAGGTAGTTCGTTGTTGAGATTTTGTTATTCTAATGGACAGTAGCCTTGTTATTATGGAAGGTAGTTTGTTGTTGGGATTTTGTTACTCAAATGGATGGTAGCCTTGTCATATTGGAAGGTAGTTCTTTGTTGAGATTTTGTTACTGCAACGGATGGTAGCCTTGTCATTATAGAAAGTAGTTCATTGTTGAGATTTAGTTACTCCATTGGATGGTAGCCTTGTCATTATGGAAAGTAAATTGTTGTTGAGATTTTGTTAATCCAATGGATGGTACCATTGTCATTACGAAAGGTAGTTCGTTGTTGAGATTTTGTTACTCTAATGGGTGGTAGCCTTGTTATTAGGGAAGGTAGTTCATTGTTTGGATTTTGTTACTCTAATGGATGGTAGCCTTGTCATTTTGGAAGGTAGTTCGTTGTTGAGATTTTGTTACTCTAATGGATGGTAGCCTTGTCATTACGGAAGGTAGTTCCTTGTTGAGATTTTTTTACTCCATTGGCTGGTAGCCTTGTCATTATGGAAGGTAAACCGTTGTTGTCATTTTGTTACTCCAATGGATGGTAGCGATGTCCTTAAGGAAGGTAGTTCGTTGTTAGGATTTTGTTACTCCATTGGATGGTAGCCTTGTAATTACGAAAGGTAGTTCGTTAGTGGGATTTTCTTACTCTAATGGATGGTAGCCTTGTCATTAAGGAAGCTAGTTCGTTGTTTAGATTTTGTTACTCCATTGAATGGTAGTCTTGTCATTATGGAAGGTAAATCGTTGTTGACATTTTGTTACTCCAATGGATGGTAGCGGTGTCCTTAAGGAAGGTAGTTCGTTGTTGAGATTTTGTTATTCTAATGGACGGTAGCCTTGTTATTATGGAAGGTAGTTTGTTGTTGGGATTTTGTTACTCAAATGGATGGTAGCCTTGTCATATTGGAAGGTAGTTCGTTGTTGATATTTTGTTACTGCAATGGATGGTAGCCTTGTCATTATAGAAAGTAGTTCATTGTTGAGATTTAGTTACTCCATTGGATGGTAGCCTTGTCATTATGGAAAGTAAATTGTTGTTGAGATTTTGTTAATCCAATGGATGGTACCATTGTCATTACGAAAGGTAGTTCGTTGTTGAGATTTTGTTAATCTAATGGGTGGTAGCCTTGTTATTAGGGAAGGTAGTTCATTGTTTGGATTTTGTTACTCTAATGGATTGTAGCCTTGTCATTTTGGAAGGTAGTTCGTTGTTGAGATTTTGTTACTCTAATGGATGGTAGCCTTGTCATTACGGAAGGTAGTTCCTTGTTGAGATTTTTTTACTCCATTGGCTGGTAGCCTTGTCATTATGGAAGGTAAACCGTTGTTGTCATTTTGTTACTCCAATGGATGGTAGCGATGTCCTTAAGGAAGGTAGTTCGTTGTTAGGATTTTGTTACTCCATTGGATGGTAGCCTTGTAATTACGAAAGGTAGTTCGTTAGTGGGATTTTCTTACTCTAATGGATGGTAGCCTTGTCATTACGGAAGCTAGTTCGTTGTTTAGATTTTGTTACTCCATTGAATGGTAGTCTTGTCATTATGGAAGGTAAATCGTTGTTGACATTTTGTTACTCCAATGGATGGTAGCGGTGTCCTTAAGGAAGGTAGTTCGTTGTTGAGATTTTGTTATTCTAATGGACGGTAGCCTTGTTATTATGGAAGGTAGTTTGTTGTTGGGATTTTGTTACTCAAATGGATGGTAGCCTTGTCATATTGGAAGGTAGTTCGTTGTTGATATTTTGTTACTGCAATGGATGGTAGCCTTGTCATTATAGAAAGTAGTTCATTGTTGAGATTTAGTTACTCCATTGGATGGTAGCCTTGTCATTATGGAAAGTAAATTGTTGTTGAGATTTTGTTAATTCAATGGATGGTACCATTGTCATTACGAAAGGTAGTTCGTTGTTGAGAAGTTGTTACTCTAATGGGTGGTAGCCTTGTTATTAGGGAATGTAGTTCATTGTTTGGATTTTGTTACTCTAATGGATGGTAGCCTTGTCATTTTGGAAGGTAGTTCGTTGTTGAGATTTTGTTACTCTAATGGATGGTAGCCTTGTCATTACGGAAGGTAGTTCCTTGTTGAGATTTTTTTAATCCATTGGCTGGTAGCCTTGTCATTATGGAAGGTAAACCGTTGTTGTCATTTTGTTACTCCAATGGATGGTAGCGATGTCCTTAAGGAAGGTAGTTCGTTGTTAGGATTTTGTTACTCCATTGGATGGTAGCCTTGTAATTACGAAAGGTAGTTCGTTAGTGGGATTTTCTTACTCTAATGGATGGTAGCCTTGTCATTACGGAAGCTAGTTCGTTGTTTAGATTTTGTTACTCCATTGAATGGTAGTCTTGTCATTATGGAAGGTAAATCGTTGTTGACATTTTGTTACTCCAATGGATGGTAGCGGTGTCCTTAAGGAAGGTAGTTCGTTGTTGAGATTTTGTTATTCTAATGGACGGTAGCCTTGTTATTATGGAAGGTAGTTTGTTGTTGGGATTTTGTTACTCAAATGGATGGTAGCCTTGTCATATTGGAAGGTAGTTCGTTGTTGATATTTTGTTACTGCAATGGATGGTAGCCTTGTCATTATAGAAAGTAGTTCATTGTTGAGATTTAGTTACTCCATTGGATGGTAGCCTTGTCATTATGGAAAGTAAATTGTTGTTGAGATTTTGTTAATCCAATGGATGGTACCATTGTCATTACGAAAGGTAGTTCGTTGTTGAGATTTTGTTACTCTAATGGAAGGTAGCCTTGTTATTAGGGAAGGTAGTCCATTGTTTGGATTTTGTTACTCTAATGGATGGTAGCCTTGTCATTTTGGAAGGTAGTTCGTTGTTGGGATTTTGTTACTCTAATGGATGGTAGCCTTGTCATTACGGAAGGTAGTTCGTTGTTGAGATTTTGTTACTCCATTGGATGGTAGCCTTGTCATTGTGGAAGGTAAATCGTTGTTGTCATTTTGTTACTCCAATGGATGGTAGCGGTGTCCTTAAGGAAGGTAGTTCGTTGTTGAGATTCTGTTACTCTAATGGATGGTAGCCTTGTCATTATGGAAGGTAGTTCGTTGTTGAGATTTTGTTACTCCATTAGATGGTAGCCTTGTCATTATGGAAGGTAAATCGTTGTTGTCATTTTGTTACTCCAATGGATTGTAGCGGTGTCCTTAAGGAAGGCAGTTCGTTGTTGAGATTTTGTTATTCTAATGGACGATCGCCTTGTTATTATGGAAGGTAGTTCATTGTTGGGATTTTGTTACTCTAATGGATGGTAGCCTTGTCATTTTGGAAGGTAGTTCGTTGTTGAGATTTTGTTACTCTAATGGATGGTAGCCTTGTCATTACGGAAGGTATTTCGTTGTTGAGATTTTGTTACTCCATTGGATGGTAGCCTTGTCATTATGGAAGGTAAACCGTTGTTGTCATTTTGTTACTCCAATGGATGGTAGCGATGTCCTTAAGGAAGGTAGTTCGTCGTTACGATTTTGTTACTCCATTGGATGGTAGCCTTGTCAATACGGAAGGTAGTTCGTTAGTGGGATTTTGTTACTATAATGGATGGTAGCCTAGTCATTAGAGAAGCTAGTTCGTTGTTTAGATTTTGTTACTCCATTGAATGGTAGTCTTGTCATTATGGAAGGTAAATCTTTGTTGACATTTTGTTACTCCAATGGATGGTAGCGGTGTCCTTAAGGAAGGTAGTTCGTTGTTGAGATTTTGTTATTCTAATGGACAGTAGCCTTGTTATTATGGAAGGTAGTTTGTTGTTGGGATTTTGTTACTCAAATGGATGGTAGCCTTGTCATATTGGAAGGTAGTTCTTTGTTGAGATTTTGTTACTGCAACGGATGGTAGCCTTGTCATTATAGAAAGTAGTTCATTGTTGAGATTTAGTTACTCCATTGGATGGTAGCCTTGTCATTATGGAAAGTAAATTGTTGTTGAGATTTTGTTAATCCAATGGATGGTACCATTGTCATTACGAAAGGTAGTTCGTTGTTGAGATTTTGTTACTCTAATGGGTGGTAGCCTTGTTATTAGGGAAGGTAGTTCATTGTTTGGATTTTGTTACTCTAATGGATGGTAGCCTTGTCATTTTGGAAGGTAGTTCGTTGTTGAGATTTTGTTACTCTAATGGATGGTAGCCTTGTCATTACGGAAGGTAGTTCCTTGTTGAGATTTTTTTACTCCATTGGCTGGTAGCCTTGTCATTATGGAAGGTAAACCGTTGTTGTCATTTTGTTACTCCAATGGATGGTAGCGATGTCCTTAAGGAAGGTAGTTCGTTGTTAGGATTTTGTTACTCCATTGGATGGTAGCCTTGTAATTACGAAAGGTAGTTCGTTAGTGGGATTTTCTTACTCTAATGGATGGTAGCCTTGTCATTAAGGAAGCTAGTTCGTTGTTTAGATTTTGTTACTCCATTGAATGGTAGTCTTGTCATTATGGAAGGTAAATCGTTGTTGACATTTTGTTACTCCAATGGATGGTAGCGGTGTCCTTAAGGAAGGTAGTTCGTTGTTGAGATTTTGTTATTCTAATGGACGGTAGCCTTGTTATTATGGAAGGTAGTTTGTTGTTGGGATTTTGTTACTCAAATGGATGGTAGCCTTGTCATATTGGAAGGTAGTTCGTTGTTGATATTTTGTTACTGCAATGGATGGTAGCCTTGTCATTATAGAAAGTAGTTCATTGTTGAGATTTAGTTACTCCATTGGATGGTAGCCTTGTCATTATGGAAAGTAAATTGTTGTTGAGATTTTGTTAATCCAATGGATGGTACCATTGTCATTACGAAAGGTAGTTCGTTGTTGAGATTTTGTTAATCTAATGGGTGGTAGCCTTGTTATTAGGGAAGGTAGTTCATTGTTTGGATTTTGTTACTCTAATGGATTGTAGCCTTGTCATTTTGGAAGGTAGTTCGTTGTTGAGATTTTGTTACTCTAATGGATGGTAGCCTTGTCATTACGGAAGGTAGTTCCTTGTTGAGATTTTTTTACTCCATTGGCTGGTAGCCTTGTCATTATGGAAGGTAAACCGTTGTTGTCATTTTGTTACTCCAATGGATGGTAGCGATGTCCTTAAGGAAGGTAGTTCGTTGTTAGGATTTTGTTACTCCATTGGATGGTAGCCTTGTAATTACGAAAGGTAGTTCGTTAGTGGGATTTTCTTACTCTAATGGATGGTAGCCTTGTCATTACGGAAGCTAGTTCGTTGTTTAGATTTTGTTACTCCATTGAATGGTAGTCTTGTCATTATGGAAGGTAAATCGTTGTTGACATTTTGTTACTCCAATGGATGGTAGCGGTGTCCTTAAGGAAGGTAGTTCATTGTTGAGATTTTGTTATTCTAATGGACGGTAGCCTTGTTATTATGGAAGGTAGTTTGTTGTTGGGATTTTGTTACTCAAATGGATGGTAGCCTTGTCATATTGGAAGGTAGTTCGTTGTTGATATTTTGTTACTGCAATGGATGGTAGCCTTGTCATTATAGAAAGTAGTTCATTGTTGAGATTTAGTTACTCCATTGGATGGTAGCCTTGTCATTATGGAAAGTAAATTGTTGTTGAGATTTTGTTAATCCAATGGATGGTACCATTGTCATTACGAAAGGTAGTTCGTTGTTGAGAAGTTGTTACTCTAATGGGTGTTAGCCTTGTTATTAGGGAATGTAGTTCATTGTTTGGATTTTGTTACTCTAATGGATGGTAGCCTTGTCATTTTGGAAGGTAGTTCGTTGTTGAGATTTTGTTACTCTAATGGATGGTAGCCTTGTCATTACGGAAGGTAGTTCCTTGTTGAGATTTTTTTAATCCATTGGCTGGTAGCCTTGTCATTATGGAAGGTAAACCGTTGTTGTCATTTTGTTACTCCAATGGATGGTAGCGATGTCCTTAAGGAAGGTAGTTCGTTGTTAGGATTTTGTTACTCCATTGGATGGTAGCCTTGTAATTACGAAAGGTAGTTCGTTAGTGGGATTTTCTTACTCTAATGGATGGTAGCCTTGTCATTACGGAAGCTAGTTCGTTGTTTAGATTTTGTTACTCCATTGAATGGTAGTCTTGTCATTATGGAAGGTAAATCGTTGTTGACATTTTGTTACTCCAATGGATGGTAGCGGTGTCCTTAAGGAAGGTAGTTCGTTGTTGAGATTTTGTTATTCTAATGGACGGTAGCCTTGTTATTATGGAAGGTAGTTTGTTGTTGGGATTTTGTTACTCAAATGGATGGTAGCCTTGTCATATTGGAAGGTAGTTCGTTGTTGATATTTTGTTACTGCAATGGATGGTAGCCTTGTCATTATAGAAAGTAGTTCATTGTTGAGATTTAGTTACTCCATTGGATGGTAGCCTTGTCATTATGGAAAGTAAATTGTTGTTGAGATTTTGTTAATCCAATGGATGGTACCATTGTCATTACGAAAGGTAGTTCGTTGTTGAGATTTTGTTACTCTAATGGAAGGTAGCCTTGTTATTAGGGAAGGTAGTCCATTGTTTGGATTTTGTTACTCTAATGGATGGTAGCCTTGTCATTTTGGAAGGTAGTTCATTGTTGGGATTTTGTTACTCTAATGGATGGTAGCCTTGTCATTACGGAAGGTAGTTCGTTGTTGAGATTTTGTTACTCCATTGGATGGTAGCCTTGTCATTGTGGAAGGTAAATCGTTGTTGTCATTTTGTTACTCCAATGGATGGTAGCGATGTCCTTAAGGAAGGTAGTTCGTTGTTAGGATTTTGTTACTCCATTGGATGGTAGCCTTGTCATTACGAAAGGTAGTTCGTTAGTGGGATTTTCTTACTCTAATGGATGGTAGCCTTGTCATTACGGAATCTATTTCGTTGTTTAGATTTTGTTACTCCATTGGATGGTAGCCTTGTCATTATGGAAGGTAAATAGTTGTTGACATTATGTTACTCCAATGGATGGTAGCGGTGTCCTTAAGGAAGGTAGTTCGTTGTTGAGATTTTGTTACTCTAATGGACGGTAGCCTTGTCATTATGGAAGGTAGTTCGTTGTTGAGATTTTGTTACTCCATTAGATGGTATCCTTGTCATTATGGAAGGTAAATCGTTGTTGTCATTTTGTTACTCCAATGGATGGTAGCGATGTCCTTAAGGAAGGTAGTTCGTTGTTACGATTTTGTTACTCCATTGGATGGTAGCCTTGTCAATACGGAAGGTAGTTCGTTAGTGGGATTTTGTTACTATAATGGATGGTAGCCTTGTCATTACAGAAGCTAGTTCGTTGTGTAGATTTTGTTACTCCATTGAATGGTAGTCTTGTCATTATGGAAGGTAAATAGTTGTTGACATTTTGTTACTCCAATGGATGGTAGCGGTGTCCTTAAGGAAGGTAGTTCGTTGTTGAGATTTTGTTATTCTAATATACGGTAGCCTTGTTATTATGGAAGGTAGTTTGTTGTTGGGATTTTGTTACTCAAATGGATGGTAGCCTTGTCATATTGGAAGGTAGTTCGTTGTTGAGATTTTGTTACTGCAATGGATGGTAGCCTTGTCATTATAGAAAGTAGTTCATTGTTGAGATTTAGTTACTCCATTGGATGGTAGCCTTGTCATTATGGAAAGTAAATTGTTGTTGAGATTTTGCTGATCCAATGGATGGTACCATTGTCATTACGAAAGGTAGTTCGTTGTTGAGATTTTGTTACTCTAATGGGTGGTAGCCTTGTTATTAGGGAAGGTAGTTCATTGTTGGGATTTTGTTACTCTAATGAATCGTAGCCTTGTCATTATGGAAGGTAGTTCGTTATTGAGATTTTGTTACTCTAATGGATGGTAGCCTTGTCATTACGGAAGGTAGTTCGTTGTTGAGATTTTGTTACTCCATTGGATGGTAGCCTTGTCATTGTGGAAGGTAAATCGTTGTTGTCATTTTGTTACTCCAATGGATGGTAGCGATGTCCTTAAGGAAGGTAGTTCGTTGTTAGGATTTTGTTACTCCATTGGATGGTAGCCTTGTCATTATGGAATGTAGTTCGTTAGTGGGATTTTCTTACTCTAATGGATGGTAGCCTTGTCATTACGGAAGCAATTCCGTTCTTTAGATTTTGTTACTCCATTGGATGGTAGCTTTGTCATTATCGAAGGTAAATTGTTGTTGACATTTTGTTACTCCAATGGATGATAGCGGTGTCCTTAAGGAAGGTAGTTCGTTGTTGCGATTTTGTTACTCTAATGGACGGTAGCCTTGTCATTATGGAAGGTAGTTTGTTGTTGGGATTTTATTAATCAAATGGATGGTAGCCTTGTCATTATGGAAGGTAGTTCGTTGTTGAGATTTTGTTACTGCAATGGATGGTAGCCTTGTCATTATGGAAAGTAGTTCGTTGTTGAGATTTTGTTACTCCATTGGATGGTAGCCTTGTCATCATGGAAGTTAAATTGTTGTTGAGATTTTGTTACTCCAATGGATGGTATCGTTGTCATTACGAAAGGTAGTTTGTTGTTGAGATTTTGTTACTCTAATGGGTGGTAGCCTTGTTATTAGGGAAGGTAGTTCGTTGTTGGGATTTTGTTACTCTAATGGATGGTAGCCTTGTCATTACGGAAGGTAGTTCGTTAGTGGGATTTTGTTACTCTAATGGATGGTAGCTTTGTCATTACGGAAGCTAGTTCGTTGTTTAGATTTTGTTACTCCATTGGATGGTAGCCTTGTCATTATGGAAGGTAAATCGTTGTTGACATTTTGTTACTCCAATGGATGGTAGCGGTGTCCTTAAGGAAGGTAGTTCGTTGTTGAGATTTTGTTACTCTAATGGACGGTAGCCTTGTCATTATGGAAGGTAGTTCGTTGTTGAGATTTTGTTACTCCATTAGATGGTATCCTTGTCATTATGGAAGGTAAATCTTTGTTGTCATTTTGTTACTCCAATGGATGGTAGCGATGTCCTTAAGGAAGGTAGTTCGTTGTTACGATTTTGTTACTCCATTGGATGGTAGCGTTGTCAATACGGAAGGTAGTTCGTTAGTGGGATTTTGTTACTATAATGGATGGTAGCCTTGTCATTACAGAAGCTAGTTCGTTGTGTAGATTTTGTTACTCTATTGAATGGTAGTCTTGTCATTATGGAAGGTAAATCGTTGTTGACATTTTGTTACTCCAATGGATGGTAGCGGTGTCCTTAAGGAAGGTAGTTCGTTGTTGAGATTTTGTTATTCTAATAGACGGTAGCCTTGTTATTATGGAAGGTAGTTTGTTGTTGGGATTTTGTTACTCAAATGGATGGTAGCCTTGTCATATTGGAAGGTAGTTCGTTGTTGAGATTTTGTTACTGCAATGGATGGTAGCCTTGTCATTATAGAAAGTAGTTCATTGTTGAGATTTAGTTACTCCATTGGATGGTAGCCTTGTCATTATGGAAAGTAAATTGTTGTTGAGATTTTGTTGATCCAATGGATGGTACCATTGTCATTACGAAAGGTAGTTCGTTGTTGAGATTTTGTTACTCTAATGGGTGGTAGCCTTGTTATTAGGGAAGGTAGTTCATTGTTGGGATTTTGTTACTCTAATGAATCGTAGCCTTGTCATTATGGAAGGTAGTTCGTTATTGAGATTTTGTTACTCTAATGGATGGTAGCCTTGTCATTACGGAAGGTAGTTCGTTGTTGAGATTTTGTTACTCCATTGGATGGTAGCCTTGTCATTATGGAAGGTAAATCGTTGTTGTCATTTTGTTACTCCAATGGATGGTAGCGATGTCCTTAAGGAAGGTAGTTCGTTGTTAGGATTTTGTTACTCCATTGGATGGTAGCCTTGTCATTACGGAATGTAGTTCGTTAGTGGGATTTTCTTACTCTAATGGATGGTAGCCTTGTCATTACGGAAGCAATTCCGTTGTTTAGATTTTGTTACTCCATTGGATGGTAGCTTTGTCATTATCGAAGGTAAATTGTTGTTGACATTTTGTTACTCCAATGGATGGTAGCGGTGTCCTTAAGGAAGGTAGTTCGTTGTTGCGATTTTGTTACTCTAATGGACGGTAGCCTTGTCATTATGGAAGGTAGTTTGTTGTTGGGATTTTATTAATCAAATGGATGGTAGCCTTGTCATTATGGAAGGTAGTTCGTTGTTGAGATTTTGTTACTGCAATGGATGGTAGCCTTGTCATTATGGAAAGTAGTTCGTTGTTGAGATTTTGTTACTCCATTGGATGGTAGCCTTGTCATCATGGAAGGTAAATTGTTGTTGAGATTTTGTTACTCCAATGGATGGTATCGTTGTCATTACGAAAGGTAGTTTGTTGTTGAGATTTTGTTACTCTAATGGGTGGTAGCCTTGTTATTAGGGAAGGTAGTTCGTTGTTGGGATTTTGTTACTCTAATGGATGGTAGCCTTGTCATTACGGAAGGTAGTTCATTAGTGGGATTTTGTTACTCTAATGGATGGTAGCTTTGTCATTACGGAAGCTAGTTCGTTGTTTAGATTTTGTTACTCCATTGGATGGTAGCCTTGTCATTATGGAAGGTAAATCGTTGTTGACATTTTGTTACTCCAATGGATGGTAGCGGTGTCCTTAAGGAAGGTAGTTCGTTGTTGAGATTTTGTTACTCTAATGGACGGTAGCCTTGTCATTATGGAAGGTAGTTCGTTGTTGAGATTTTGTTACTCCATTAGATGGTATCCTTGTCATTATGGAAGGTAAATCTTTGTTGTCATTTTGTTACTCCAATGGATGGTAGCGATGTCCTTAAGGAAGGTAGTTCGTTGTTACGATTTTGTTACTCCATTGGATGGTAGCCTTGTCAATACGGAAGGTAGTTCGTTAGTGGGATTTTGTTACTATAATGGATGGTAGCCTTGTCATTACAGAAGCTAGTTCGTTGTGTAGATTTTGTTACTCCATTGAATGGTAGTCTTGTCATTATGGAAGGTAAATCGTTGTTGACATTTTGTTACTCCAATGGATGGTAGCGGTGTCCTTAAGGAAGGTAGTTCGTTGTTGAGATTTTGTTATTCTAATAGACGGTAGCCTTGTTATTATGGAAGGTAGTTTGTTGTTGGGATTTTGTTACTCAAATGGATGGTAGCCTTGTCATATTGGAAGGTAGTTCGTTGTTGAGATTTTGTTACTGCAATGGATGGTAGCCTTGTCATTATAGAAAGTAGTTCATTGTTGAGATTTAGTTACTCCATTGGATGGTAGCCTTGTCATTATGGAAAGTAAATTGTTGTTGAGATTTTGTTGATCCAATGGATGGTACCATTGTCATTACGAAAGGTAGTTCGTTGTTGAGATTTTGTTACTCTAATGGGTGGTAGCCTTGTTATTAGGGAAGGTAGTTCATTGTTGGGATTTTGTTACTCTAATGAATCGTAGCCTTGTCATTATGGAAGGTAGTTCGTTATTGAGATTTTGTTACTCTAATGGATGGTAGCCTTGTCATTACGGAAGGTAGTTCGTTGTTGAGATTTTGTTACTCCATTGGATGGTAGCCTTGTCATTATGGAAGGTAAATCGTTGTTGTCATTTTGTTACTCCAATGGATGGTAGCGATGTCCTTAAGGAAGGTAGTTCGTTGTTAGGATTTTGTTACTCCATTGGATGGTAGCCTTGTCATTACGGAATGTAGTTCGTTAGTGGGATTTTCTTACTCTAATGGATGGTAGCCTTGTCATTACGGAAGCAATTCCGTTGTTTAGATTTTGTTACTCCATTGGATGGTAGCTTTGTCATTATCGAAGGTAAATTGTTGTTGACATTTTGTTACTCCAATGGATGGTAGCGGTGTCCTTAAGGAAGGTAGTTCGTTGTTGCGATTTTGTTACTCTAATGGACGGTAGCCTTGTCATTATGGAAGGTAGTTTGTTGTTGGGATTTTATTAATCAAATGGATGGTAGCCTTGTCATTATGGAAGGTAGTTCGTTGTTGAGATTTTGTTACTGCAATGGATGGTAGCCTTGTCATTATGGAAAGTAGTTCGTTGTTGAGATTTTGTTACTCCATTGGATGGTAGCCTTGTCATCATGGAAGGTAATATGTTGTTGAGATTTTGTTACTCCAATGGATGGTACCGTTGTCATTACGAAAGGTAGTTTGTTGTTGAGATTTTGTTACTCTAATGGGTGGTAGCCTTGTCATTACGGAAGGTAGTTCGTTAGTGGGATTTTGTTACTCTAATGGATGGTAGCTTTTTCATTACGGAAGCTAGTTCGTTGTTTAGATTTTGTTACTCCATTGGATGGTAGCCTTGTCATTATGGAAGGTAAATCGTTGTTGACATTTTGTTACTCCAATGGATGGTAGCGGTGTCCTTAAGGAAGGTAGTTCGTTGTTGAGATTTTGTTACTCTAATGGACGGTAGCCTTGTCATTATGGAAGGTAGTTCATTGTTGAGATTTTGTTACTCCATTAGATGGTATCCTTGTCATTATGGAAGGTAAATCATTGTTGTCATTTTGTTACTCCAATGGATGGTAGCGATGTCCTTAAGGAAGGTAGTTCGTTGTTACGATTTTGTTACTCCATTGGATGGTAGCCTTGTCAATACGGAAGGTAGTTCGTTAGTGGGATTTTGTTACTATAATGGATGGTAGCCTTGTCATTACAGAAGCTAGTTCGTTGTGTAGATTTTGTTACTCCATTGAATGGTAGTCTTGTCATTATGGAAGGTAAATCGTTGTTGACATTTTGTTACTCCAATGGATGGTAGCGGTGTCCTTAAGGAAGGTAGTTCGTTGTTGAGATTTTGTTATTCTAATAGACGGTAGCCTTGTTATTATGGAAGGTAGTTTGTTGTTGGGATTTTGTTACTCAAATGGATGGTAGCCTTGTCATATTGGAAGGTAGTTCGTTGTTGAGATTTTGTTACTGCAATGGATGGTAGCCTTGTCATTATAGAAAGTAGTTCATTGTTGAGATTTAGTTACTCCATTGGATGGTAGCCTTGTCATTATGGAAAGTAAATTGTTGTTGAGATTTTGTTGATCCAATGGATGGTACCATTGTCATTACGAAAGGTAGTTCGTTGTTGAGATTTTGTTACTCTAATGGGTGGTAGCCTTGTTATTAGGGAAGGTAGTTCATTGTTGGGATTTTGTTACTCTAATGAATCGTAGCCTTGTCATTATGGAAGGTAGTTCGTTATTGAGATTTTGTTACTCTAATGGATGGTAGCCTTGTCATTACGGAAGGTAGTTCGTTGTTGAGATTTTGTTACTCCATTGGATGGTAGCCTTGTCATTATGGAAGGTAAACCGTTGTTGTCATTTTGTTACTCCAATGGATGGTAGCGATGTCCTTAAGGAAGGTAGTTCGTTGTTAGGATTTTGTTACTCCATTGGATGGTAGCCTTGTCATTACGGAATGTAGTTCGTTAGTGGGATTTTCTTACTCTAATGGATGGTAGCCTTGTCATTACGGAAGCAATTCCGTTGTTTAGATTTTGTTACTCCATTGGATGGTAGCTTTGTCATTATCGAAGGTAAATTGTTGTTGACATTTTGTTACTCCAATGGATGGTAGCGGTGTCCTTAAGGAAGGTAGTTCGTTGTTGCGATTTTGTTACTCTAATTGACGGTAGCCTTGTCATTATGGAAGGTAGTTTGTTGTTGGGATTTTATTAATCAAATGGATGGTAGCCTTGTCATTATGGAAGGTAGTTCGTTGTTGAGATTTTGTTACTGTAATGGATGGTAGCCTTGTCATTATGGAAAGTAGTTCGTTGTTAAGATTTTGTTACTCCATTGGATGGTAGCCTTGTCATCATGGAAGGTAATATGTTGTTGAGATTTTGTTACTCCAATGGATGGTACCGTTGTCATTACGAAAGGTAGTTTCTTGTTGAGATTTTGTTACTCTAATGGGTGGTAGCCTTGTTATTAGGGAAGGTAGTTCATTGTTGGGATTTTGTTACTCTAATGGATGGTAGCCTTGTAATTACAGAAGGTAGTTCGTTAGTGGGATTTTGTTACTCTAATGGATGGTAGCTTTGTCATTACGGAAGCTAGTTCGTTGTTTAGATTTTGTTACTCCATTGGATGGTAGCCTTGTCATTATGGAAGGTAAATCGCTGTTGACATTTTGTTACTCCAATGGATGGTAGCGGTGTCCTTAAGGAAGGTAGTTCGTTATTGAGACTTTTTTACTCTAATGGACGGTAGCCTAGTCATTATGGAAGGTAGTTCGTTGTTGGGATTTTGTTACTCAAATGGATGGTAGCCTTGTCATTATGGAAGGTAGTTTGTTGTTGAGATTTTGTTACTGCAATGGATGGTAGCCTTGTCATTATGGAAAGTAGTTCGTTGTTGAGATTTTGTTACTCCATTGGATGGTAGCCTTGTCATTATGGAAGGTAAATCGTTGTTGACATTTTGTTACTCCAATGGATGGTAGCGGTGTCCTTAAGGAAGGTAGTTCGTTGTTGAGATTTTGTTACTCTAATGGACGGTAGCCTTGTCATTATGGAAGGTAGTTCGTTGTTGAGATTTTGTTACTCCATTAGATGGTATCCTTGTCATTATGGAAGGTAAATCTTTGTTGTCATTTTGTTACTCCAATGGATGGTAGCGATGTCCTTAAGGAAGGTAGTTCGTTGTTACGATTTTGTTACTCCATTGGATGGTAGCCTTGTCAATACGGAAGGTAGTTCGTTAGTGGGATTTTGTTACTATAATGGATGGTAGCCTTGTCATTACAGAAGCTAGTTCGTTGTGTAGATTTTGTTACTCCATTGAATGGTAGTCTTGTCATTATGGAAGGTAAATCGTTGTTGACATTTTGTTACTCCAATGGATGGTAGCGGTGTCCTTAAGGAAGGTAGTTCGTTGTTGAGATTTTGTTATTCTAATAGACGGTAGCCTTGTTATTATGGAAGGTAGTTTGTTGTTGGGATTTTGTTACTCAAATGGATGGTAGCCTTGTCATATTGGAAGGTAGTTCGTTGTTGAGATTTTGTTACTGCAATGGATGGTAGCCTTGTCATTATAGAAAGTAGTTCATTGTTGAGATTTAGTTACTCCATTGGATGGTAGCCTTGTCATTATGGAAAGTAAATTGTTGTTGAGATTTTGTTGATCCAATGGATGGTACCATTGTCATTACCAAAGGTAGTTCGTTGTTGAGATTTTGTTACTCTAATGGGTGGTAGCCTTGTTATTAGGGAAGGTAGTTCATTGTTGGGATTTTGTTACTCTAATGAATCGTAGCCTTGTCATTATGGAAGGTAGTTCGTTATTGAGATTTTGTTACTCTAATGGATGGTAGCCTTGTCATTACGGAAGGTAGTTCGTTGTTGAGATTTTGTTACTCCATTGGATGGTAGCCTTGTCATTATGGAAGGTAAATCGTTGTTGTCATTTTGTTACTCCAATGGATGGTAGCGATGTCCTTAAGGAAGGTAGTTCGTTGTTAGGATTTTGTTACTCCATTGGATGGTAGCCTTGTCATTACGGAATGTAGTTCGTTAGTGGGATTTTCTTACTCTAATGGATGGTAGCCTTGTCATTACGGAAGCAATTCCGTTGTTTAGATTTTGTTACTCCATTGGATGGTAGCTTTGTCATTATCGAAGGTAAATTGTTGTTGACATTTTGTTACTCCAATGGATGGTAGCGGTGTCCTTAAGGAAGGTAGTTCGTTGTTGCGATTTTGTTACTCTAATGGACGGTAGCCTTGTCATTATGGAAGGTAGTTTGTTGTTGGGATTTTATTAATCAAATGGATGGTAGCCTTGTCATTATGGAAGGTAGTTCGTTGTTGAGATTTTGTTACTGCAATGGATGGTAGCCTTGTCATTATGGAAAGTAGTTCGTTGTTGAGATTTTGTTACTCCATTGGATGGTAGCCTTGTCATCATGGAAGGTAATATGTTGTTGAGATTTTGTTACTCCAATGGATGGTACCGTTGTCATTACGAAAGGTAGTTTGTTGTTGAGATTTTGTTACTCTAATGGGTGGTAGCCTTGTCATTACGGAAGGTAGTTCGTTAGTGGGATTTTGTTACTCTAATGGATGGTAGGTTTTTCATTACGGAAGCTAGTTCGTTGTTTAGATTTTGTTACTCCATTGGATGGTAGCCTTGTCATTATTGAAGGTAAATCGTTGTTGACATTTTGTTACTCCAATGGATGGTAGCGGTGTCCTTAAGGAAGGTAGTTCGTTGTTGAGATTTTGTTACTCTAATGGACGGTAGCCTTGTCATTATGGAAGGTAGTTCGTTGTTGAGATTTTGTTACTCCATTAGATGGTATCCTTGTCATTATGGAAGGTAAATCATTGTTGTCATTTTGTGACTCCAATGGATGGTAGCGATGTCCTTAAGGAAGGTAGTTCGTTGTTACGATTTTGTTACTCCATTGGATGGTAGCCTTGTCAATACGGAAGGTAGTTCGTTAGTGGGATTTTGTTACTATAATGGATGGTAGCCTTGTCATTACAGAAGCTAGTTCGTTGTGTAGATTTTGTCACTCCATTGAATGGTAGTCTTGTCATTATGGAAGGTAAATCGTTGTTGACATTTTGTTACTCCAATGGATGGTAGCGGTGTCCTTAAGGAAGGTAGTTCGTTGTTGAGATTTTGTTATTCTAATAGACGGTAGCCTTGTTATTATGGAAGGTAGTTTGTTGTTGGGATTTTGTTACTCAAATGGATGGTAGCCTTGTCATATTGGAAGGTAGTTCGTTGTTGAGATTTTGTTACTGCAATGGATGGTAGCCTTGTCATTATAGAAAGTAGTTCATTGTTGAGATTTAGTTACTCCATTGGATGGTAGCCTTGTCATTATGGAAAGTAAATTGTTGTTGAGATTTTGTTGATCCAATGGATGGTACCATTGTCATTACGAAAGGTAGTTCGTTGTTGAGATTTTGTTACTCTAATGGGTGGTAGCCTTGTTATTAGGGAAGGTAGTTCATTGTTGGGATTTTGTTACTCTAATGAATCGTAGCCTTGTCATTATGGAAGGTAGTTCGTTATTGAGATTTTGTTACTCTAATGGATGGTAGCCTTGTCATTACGGAAGGTAGTTCGTTGTTGAGATTTTGTTACTCCATTGGATGGTAGCCTTGTCATTATGGAAGGTAAATCGTTGTTGTCATTTTGTTACTCCAATGGATGGTAGCGATGTCCTTAAGGAAGGTAGTTCGTTGTTAGGATTTTGTTACTCCATTGGATGGTAGCCTTGTCATTACGGAATGCAGTTCGTTAGTGGGATTTTCTTACTCTAATGGATGGTAGCCTTGTCATTACGGAAGCAATTCCGTTGTTTAGATTTTGTTACTCCATTGGATGGTAGCTTTGTCATTATCGAAGGTAAATTGTTGTTGACATTTTGTTACTCCAATGGATGGTAGCGGTGTCCTTAAGGAAGGTAGTTCGTTGTTGCGATTTTGTTACTCTAATTGACGGTAGCCTTGTTATTATGGAAGGTAGTTTGTTGTTGGGATTTTATTAATCAAATGGATGGTAGCCTTGTCATTATGGAAGGTAGTTCGTTGTTGAGATTTTGTTACTGTAATGGATGGTAGCCTTGTCATTATGGAAAGTAGTTCGTTGTTAAGATTTTGTTACTCCATTGGATGGTAGCCTTGTCATCATGGAAGGTAATATGTTGTTGAGATTTTGTTACTCCAATGGATGGTACCGTTGTCATTACGAAAGGTAGTTTGTTGTTGAGATTTTGTTATCTAATGGGTGGTAGCCTTGTTATTAGGGAAGGTAGTTCATTGTTGGGATTTTGTTACTCTAATGGATGGTAGCCTTGTAATTACAGATGGTAGTTCGTTAGTGGGATTTTGTTACTCTAATGGATGGTAGCTTTGTCATTACGGAAGCTAGTTCGTTGTTTAGATTTTGTTACTCCATTGGATGGTAGCCTTGTCATTATGGAAGGTAAATCGTTGTTGACATTTTGTTACTCCAATGGATGGTAGCGGTGTCCTTAAGGAAGGTAGTTCGTTATTGAGACTTTTTTACTCTAATGGACGGTAGCCTAGTCATTATGGAAGGTAGTTCGTTGTTGGGATTTTGTTACTCAAATGGATGGTAGCCTTGTCATTATGGAAGGTAGTTCGTTGTTGAGATTTTGTTACTGCAATGGATGGTAGCCTTGTCATTATGGAAAGTAGTTCGTTGTTGAGATTTTGTTACTCCATTGGATGGTGGCCTTGTCATTATGGAAGGTAAATTGTTGTTGAGATTTTGTTACTCCAATGGATGGTACCGTTGTCATTACGAAAGGTAGTTCGTTGTTGAGATTTTGTTACTCTAATGGGTGGTAGCCTTGTTATTAGGGAAGGTAGTTCATTGTTGGGATTTTGTTACTCTAATGGATGGTAGCCTTGTCATTTTGGAAGGTAGTTCGTTGTTGATATTTTGTTACTCTAATGGATGGTTGCCTTGTCATTACGGAAGGTAGTTCGTTGTTGAGATTTTGTTACTCCATTGGATGGTAGCCTTGTCATTATGGAAGGTAAACCGTTGTTGTCATTTTGTTATTCCAATGGATGGTAGCGATGTCCTTAAGGAAGGTAGTTCGTTGTTAGGATTTTGTTACTCCATTGGATGGTAGCCTTGTCATTACGAAAGGTAGTTCGTTAGTGGGATTTTCTTACTCTAATGGATGGTAGCATTGTCATTACGGAAGCTATTTCGTTGTTTAGATTTTGTTACTCCATTGGATGGTAGCCTTGTCATTATGGAAGGTAAATCGTTGTTGACATTTTGTTACTCCAATGGATGGTAGCGGTGTCCTTAAGGAAGGTAGTTTCTTGTTGAGATTTTGTTACTCTAATGGACGGTAGCCTTGTCATTATGGAAGGTAGTTCGTTGTTGAGATTTTGTTACTCCATTAGATGGTAGCCTTGTCATTATGGAAGGTAAATCGTTGTTGTCATTTTGTTACTCCAATGGATGGTAGCGATGTCCTTAAGGAAGGTAGTTCGTTGTTACGATTTTGTTACTCCATTGGATGGTAGCCTTGTCAATACGGAAGGTAGTTCGTTAGTGAGATTTTGTTACTATAATGGATGGTAGCCTTGTCATTACAGAAGCTAGTTCGTTGTTTAGATTTTGTTACTCCATTGAATGGTAGTCTTGTCATTATGGAAGGTAAATCGTTGTTGACATTGTGTTACTCCAATGGATGGTAGCGGTGTCCTTAAGGAGGGTAGTTCGTTATTGAGATTTTGTTATTCTAATGGACGGTAGCCTTGTTATTATGGAAGGTAGTTTGTTGTTGGGATTTTGTTACTCAAATGGATGGTAGCCTTGTCATATTGGAAGGTAGTTCGTTGTTGAGATTTTGTTAGTGCACTGGATGGTAGCCTTGTCATTATAGAAAGTAGTTCATTGTTGAGATTTAGTTACTCCATTGGATGGTATCCTTGTCATTATGGAAAGTAAATTGTTGTTGAGATTTTGTTAATCCAATGGATGGTACCATTGTCATTACGGAAGGTAGTTCGTTGTTGGGATTTTGTTACTCTAATGGGTGGTAGCCTTGTTATTAGGGAAGGTAGTTCATTGTTGGGATTTTGTTACTCTAATGAATGGTAGCCTTGTCATTATGGAAGGTAGTTCGTTATTGAGATTTTGTTACTCTAATGGATGGTAGCCTTGTCATTACGGAAGGTAGTTCGTTGTTGAGATTTTGTTACTCCATTGGATGGTAGCCTTGTCATTATGGAAGGTAAATCGTTGTTGTCCTTTTGTTACTCCAAGGGATGGTAGCAATGTCCTTAAGGAAGGTAGTTCGTTGTTAGGATTTTGTTACTCCATTGGATGGTAGCCTTGTCATTACGGAATGTAGTTCGTTAGTGGGATTTTCTTACTCTAATGAATGGTAGCCTTGTCATTATGGAAGCAATTTCGTTGTTTAGATTTTGTTACTCCATTGGATGGTAGCTTTGTCATTATGGAAGGTAAATTATTGTTGACATTTTGTTACTCCAATGGATGGTAGCGGTGTCCTTAAGGAAGGTAGTTCGTTGTTGAGATTTTTTTACTCTAATGGACGGTAGCCTAGTCATTATGGAAGGTAGTTCGTTGTTGGGATTTTGTTACTCAAATGGATGGTAGCCTTGTCATTATGGAAGGTAGTTCGTTGTTGAGATTTTGTTACTGCAATGGATGGTAGCCTTGTCATTATGGAAAGTAGTTCGTTGTTGAGATTTTGTTACTCCATTTGATGGTAGCCTTGTCATCATGAAAGGTAAATTATTGTTGAGATTTTGTTACTCCAATGGATGGTACCGTTGTCATTACGAAAGGTAGTTTGTTGTTGAGATTTTGTTACTCTAATGGGTGGTAGCCTTGTTATTAAGGAAGGTAGTTCATTGTTCTGATTTTGTTACTCTAATGGATGGTAGCCTTGTCATTACGGAAGGTAGTTCGTTAGTGGGATTTAGTTACTCTAATGGATGGTAGCTTTGTCATTACGGAAGCTAGTTTGTTGTTTAGATTTTGTTACTCCATTGGATGGTAGCCTTGTCAATATGGAAGGTAAATCGTTGTTGACATTTTGTTACTCCAATGGATGGTAGCGGTGTCCTTAAGGAAGGTAGTTCGTTGTTGAGATTTTTTTACTCTAATGGACGGTAGCCTAGTCATTATGGAAGGTAGTTCGTTGTTGGGATTTTGTTACTCAAATGGATGGTAGCCTTGTCATTATGGAAGGTAGTTCGTTGTTGAGATTTTGTTACTGCAATGGATGGTAGCCATGTCATTATGGAAAGTAGTTCGTTGTTGAGATTTTGTTACTCCATTGGATGGTAGCCTTGTCATTATGGAAGGTAAATTATTGTTGAGATTTTGTTACTCCAATGGATGGTACTGTTGTCATTACGAAAGGTAGTTCATTGTTTAGATTTTGTTAGACTAATGGGTGGTAGCCTTGTTATTAGGGAAGGTAGTTCATTGTTGGGATTTTGTTACTCTAATGGATGGTAGCCTTGTCATTTTGGAAGGTAGTTCGTTGTTGAGATTTTGTTTCTCTAATGGACGGTAGCCTTTTCATTATGGAAGGTAGTTCGTTGTTGAGATTTTGTTACTCCATTGGATGGTAGCCTTGTCATTATGGAAGGTAAATCGTTGTTTTCATTTTGTTACTCTAATGGATGGTAGCGATGTCCTTAAGGAAGGTAGTTCGTTGTTGGGATTTTGTTACTCTAATGGATGGTAGCCTTGTCATTACGGAAGGTAGTTCGTTAGTGGGATTTTGTTACTATAATGGATGGTAGCCTTGTCAGTACGGAAGCTAGTTCATTGTTTAGATTTTGTTACTCCATTGGATGGTAGTCTTGTCATTATGGAAGGTAAATCGTTGTTGACATTTTGTTACTCCAATTGATGGTAGCGGTGTCCTTAAGGAAGGTAGTTCGTTGTTGAGATTTTGTTACTCTAATGGACGGTAGCCTTGTTATTATGGAAGGTAGTTTGTTGTTGGGATTTTGTTACTCAAATGGATGGTAGCCTTGTCATATTGGAAGGTAGTTCGTTGTTGAGATTTTGTTACTGCAATGGATGGTAGCCTTGTCATTATCGAAAGTAGTTCATTGTTGAGATTTTTTTACTCCATTGGATGGTAGCCTTGTCATTATGGAAGGTAAATTGTTGTTGAGATTTTGTTAATCCAATGGATGGTACCGTTGTCATTACGAAAGGTAGTTTGTTGTTGAGATTTTGTTACTCTAATGGGTGGTAGCCTTGTTATTAGGGAAGGTAGTTCATTGTTGGGATTCTGTTACTCTAATGAATGGTAGCCTTGTCATTATGGAAGGTAGTTCTTTATTGGGATTTTCTTACTCTAATAGATGGTAGCCTTGTCATTACGGAAGCTATTTCGTTGTTTAGATTTTGTTACTCCATTGGATGGTAGCCTTGTCATTATGGAAGGTAAATCGTTGTTGACATTTTGTTACTCCAATGGATGGTAGCGATGTCCTTAAGGAAGGTAGTTCGTTGTTGAGATTTTGTTACTCTAATGGACGGTAGCCTTGTCATTATGGAAGGTAGTTCGTTGTTGAGATTTTGTTACTCCATTAGATGGTAGCCTTGTCATTATGGAAGGTAAATCGTTGTTGTCATTTTGTTACTCTAATGGATGGTAGCGATGTCCTTAAGGAAGGTAGTTCGTTGTTACGATTTTGTTACTCCATTGGATGGTAGCCTTGTGAATACGGAAGGTAGTTCGTTAGTGGGATTTTGTTACTATAATGGATGGTAGCCTTGTCATTACAGAAGCTAGTTCTTTGTTTAGATTTTGTTACTCCATTGAATGGTAGTCTTGTCATTATGGAAGGTAAATCGTTGTTGACATTTTGTTACTCCAATGGATGGTAGCGGTGTCCTTAAGGAAGGTAGTTCGTTGTTGAGATTTTGTTATTCTAATGGACGGTAGCCTTGTTATTATGGAAGGTAGTTTGTTGTTGGGATTTTGTTACTCAAATGGATGGTAGCCTTGTCATATTGGAAGGTAGTTCGTTGTTGATATTTTGTTACTGCAATGGATGGTAGCCTTGTCATTATAGAAAGTAGTTCATTGTTGAGATTTAGGTACTCCATTGGATGGTAGCCTTGTCATTATGGAAAGTAAATTGTTGTTGAGATTTTGTTAATCCAATGGATGGTACCATTGTCATTACGAAAGGTAGTTCTTTGTTGAGATTTTGTTACTCTAATGGAAGGTAGCCTTGTTATTAGGGAAGGTAGTCCATTGTTTGGATTTTGTTACTCTAATGGATGGTAGCCTTGTCATTTTGGAAGGTAGTTCGTTGTTGAGATTTTGTTACTCTAATGGATGGTAGCCTTGTCATTACCGAAGGTAGTTCGTTGTTGAGATTTTGTTACTCCATTGGATGGTAGCCTTGTCATTATGGAAGGTAAACCGTTGTTGTCATTTTGTTACTCCAATGGATGGTAGCGATGTCCTTAAGGAAGGTAGTTCGTTGTTAGGATTTTGTTACTCCATTGGATGGTAGCCTTGTCATTACGGAAAGTAGTTCGTTAGTGGGATTTTCTTACTCTAATTGATGGTAGCCTTGTCATTACGGAAGCAATTTCGTTGTTTAGATTTTGTTACTCCATTGGATGGTAGCTTTGTCATTATGGAAGGTAAATTGTTGTTGACATTTTGTTACTCCAATGGATTGTAGCGGTGTCCTTAAGGAAGGTAGTTCGTTGTTGCGATTTTGTTACTCTAATGGATGGTAGCCTTGTCATTATGGAAGGTAGTTTGTTGTTGGGATTTTATTAATCAAATGGATGGTAGCCTTGTCATTATGGAAGGTAGTTCGTTGTTGAGATTTTGTTACTGCAATGGATGGTAGCGTTGTCATTATGGAAAGTAGTTCGTTGTTGAGATTTTGTTACTCCATTGGATGGTAGCCTTGTCATTATGGAAGGTAAACCGTTGTTGTCATTTTGTTATTCCAATGGATGGTAGCGATGTCCTTAAGGAAGGTAGTTCGTTGTTAGGATTTTGTTACTCCATTGGATGGTAGCCTTGTCATTACGAAAGGTAGTTCGTTAGTGGGATTTTCTTATTCTAATGGATGGTAGCATTGTCATTACGGAAGCTATTTCGTTGTTTATATTTTGTTACTCCATTGGATGGTAGCCTTGTCATTATGGAAGGTAAATCGTTGTTGACATTTTGTTACTCCAATGGATGGTAGCGGTGTCCTTAAGGAAGGTAGTTTGTTGTTGAGATTTTGTTACTCTAATGGACGGTAGCCTTGTCATTATGGAAGGTAGTTCGTTGTTGAGATTTTGTTACTCCATTAGATGGTAGCCTTGTCATTATGGAAGGTAAATCGTTGTTGTCATTTTGTTACTCCAATGGATGGTAGCGATGTCCTTAAGGAAGGTAGTTCGTTGTTACGATTTTGTTACTCCATTGGATGGTAGCCTTGTCAATACGGAAGGTAGTTCGTTAGTGAGATTTTGTTACTATAATGGATGGTAGCCTTGTCATTACAGAAGCTAGTTCGTTGTTTAGATTTTGTTACTCCATTGAATGGTAGTCTTGTCATTATGGAAGGTAAATCGTTGTTGACATTGTGTTACTCCAATGGATGGTAGCGGTGTCCTTAAGGAGGGTAGTTCGTTATTGAGATTTTGTTATTCTAATGGACGGTAGCCTTGTTATTATGGAAGGTAGTTTGTTGTTGGGATTTTGTTACTCAAATGGATGGTAGCCTTGTCATATTGGAAGGTAGTTCGTTGTTGAGATTTTGTTAGTGCACTGGATGGTAGCCTTGTCATTATAGAAAGTAGTTCATTGTTGAGATTTAGTTACTCCATTGGATGGTATCCTTGTCATTATGGAAAGTAAATTGTTGTTGAGATTTTGTTAATCCAATGGATGGTACCATTGTCATTACGAAAGGTAGTTCGTTGTTGAGATTTTGTTACTCTAATGGGTGGTAGCCTTGTTATTAGGGAAGGTAGTTCATTGTTGGGATTTTGTTACTCTAATGAATGGTAGCCTTGTCATTATGGAAGGTAGTTCGTTATTGAGATTTTGTTACTCTAATGGATGGTAGCCTTGTCATTACGGAAGGTAGTTCGTTGTTGAGATTTTGTTACTCCATTGGATGGTAGCCTTGTCATTATGGAAGGTAAATCGTTGTTGTCCTTTTGTTACTCCAAGGGATGGTAGCAATGTCCTTAAGGAAGGTAGTTCATTGTTAGGATTTTGTTACTCCATTGGATGGTAGCCTTGTCATTACGGAATGTAGTTCGTTAGTGGGATTTTCTTACTCTAATGAATGGTAGCCTTGTCATTATGGAAGCAATTTCGTTGTTTAGATTTTGTTACTCCATTGGATGGTAGCTTTGTCATTATGGAAGGTAAATTATTGTTGACATTTTGTTACTCCAATGGATGGTAGTGGTGTCCTTAAGGAAGGTAGTTCGTTGTTGCGATTTTGTTACTCTAATGGACGGTAGCCTTGTCATTATGGAAGGTAGTTTACTGTTGGGATTTTATTACTCAAATGGATGGTAGCCTTGTCATTATGGAAGGTAGTTCGTTGTTGAGATTTTGTTACTGCAATGGATGGTAGCCTTGTCATTATGGAAAGTAGTTCGTTGTTGAGATTTTGTTACTCCATTTGATGGTAGCCTTGTCATCATGAAAGGTAAATTATTGTTGAGATTTTGTTACTCCAATGGATGGTACCGTTGTCATTACGAAAGGTAGTTTGTTGTTGAGATTTTGTTACTCTAATGGGTGGTAGCCTTGTTATTAAGGAAGGTAGTTCATTGTTCGGATTTTGTTACTCTAATGGATGGTAGCCTTGTCATTACGGAAGGTAGTTCGTTAGTGGGATTTAGTTACTCTAATGGATGGTAGCTTTGTCATTACGGAAGCTAGTTTGTTGTTTAGATTTTGTTACTCCATTGGATGGTAGCCTTGTCAATATGGAAGGTAAATCGTTGTTGACATTTTGTTACTCCAATGGATGGTAGCGGTGTCCTTAAGGAAGGTAGTTCGTTGTTGAGATTTTTTTACTCTAATGGACGGTAGCCTAGTCATTATGGAAGGTAGTTCGTTGTTGGGATTTTGTTACTCAAATGGATGGTAGCCTTGTCATTATGGAAGGTAGTTCGTTGTTGAGATTTTGTTACTGCAATGGATGGTAGCCTTGTCATTATGGAAAGTAGTTCGTTGTTGAGATTTTGTTACTCCATTGGATGGTAGCCTTGTCATTATGGAAGGTAAATTATTGTTGAGATTTTGTTACTCCAATGGATGGTACTGTTGTCATTATGAAAGGTAGTTCATTGTTTAGATTTTGTTAGACTAATGGGTGGTAGCCTTGTTATTAGGGAAGGTAGTTCATTGTTGGGATTTTGTTACTCTAATGGATGGTAGCCTTGTCATTTTGGAAGGTAGTTCGTTGTTGAGATTTTGTTTCTCTAATGGACGGTAGCCTTTTCATTATGGAAGGTAGTTCGTTGTTGAGATTTTGTTACTCCATTCGATGGTAGCCTTGTCATTATGGAAGGTAAATCGTTGTTTTCATTTTGTTACTCTAATGGATGGTAGCGATGTCCTTAAGGAAGGTAGTTCGTTGTTGGGATTTTGTTACTCTAATGGATGGTAGCCTTGTCATTACGGAAGGTAGTTCGTTAGTGGGATTTTGTTACTCTAATGGATGGTAGCCTTGTCAGTACGGAAGCTAGTTCATTGTTTAGATTTTGTTACTCCATTGGATGGTAGTCTTGTCATTATGGAAGGTAAATCGTTGTTGACATTTTGTTACTCCAATTGATGGTAGCGGTGTCCTTAAGGAAGGTAGTTCGTTGTTGAGATTTTGTTACTCTAATGGACGGTAGCCTTGTTATTATGGAAGGTAGTTTGTTGTTGGGATTTTGTTACTCAAATGGATGGTAGCCTTGTCATATTGGAAGGTAGTTCGTTGTTGAGATTTTGTTACTGCAATGGATGGTAGCCTTGTCATTATCGAAAGTAGTTCATTGTTGAGATTTTTTTACTCCATTGGATGGTAGCCTTGTCATTATGGAAGGTAAATTGTTGTTGAGATTTTGTTAATCCAATGGATGGTACCGTTGTCATTACGAAAGGTAGTTCGTTGTTGAGATTTTGTTACTCTAATGGGTGGTAGCCTTGTTATTAGGGAAGGTAGTTCATTGTTGGGATTCTGTTACTCTAATGAATGGTAGCCTTGTCATTATGGAAGGTAGTTCTTTATTGGGATTTTCTTACTCTAATAGATGGTAGCCTTGTCATTACGGAAGCTATTTCGTTGTTTAGATTTTGTTACTCCATTGGATGGTAGCCTTGTCATTATGGAAGGTAAATCGTTGTTGACATTTTGTTACTCCAATGGATGGTAGCGATGTCCTTAAGGAAGGTAGTTCGTTGTTGAGATTTTGTTACTCTAATGGACGGTAGCCTTGTCATTATGGAAGGTAGTTCGTTGTTGAGATTTTGTTACTCCATTAGATGGTAGCCTTGTCATTATGGAAGGTAAATCGTTGTTGTCATTTTGTTACTCTAATGGATGGTAGCGATGTCCTTAAGGAAGGTAGTTCGTTGTTACGATTTTGTTACTCCATTGGATGGTAGCCTTGTCAATACGGAAGGTAGTTCGTTAGTGGGATTTTGTTACTATAATGGATGGTAGCCTTGTCATTACAGAAGCTAGTTCTTTGTTTAGATTTTGTTACTCCATTGAATGGTAGTCTTGTCATTATGGAAGGTAAATCGTTGTTGACATTTTGTTACTCCAATGGATGGTAGCGGTGTCCTTAAGGAAGGTAGTTCGTTGTTGAGATTTTGTTATTCTAATGGACGGTAGCCTTGTTATTATGGAAGGTAGTTTGTTGTTGGGATTTTGTTACTCAAATGGATGGTAGCCTTGTCATATTGGAAGGTAGTTTGTTGTTGATATTTTGTTACTGCAATGGATGGTAGCCTTGTCATTATAGAAAGTAGTTCATTGTTGAGATTTAGGTACTCCATTGGATGGTAGCCTTGTCATTATTGAAAGTAAATTGTTGTTGAGATTTTGTTAATCCAATGGATGGTACCATTGTCATTACGAAAGGTAGTTCGTTGTTGAGATTTTTTTACTCTAATGGAAGGTAGCCTTGTTGTTAGGGAAGGTAGTCCATTGTTTGGATTTTGTTACTCTAATGGATGGTAGCCTTGTCATTTTGGAAGGTAGTTCGTTGTTGAGATTTTGTTACTCTAATGGATGGTAGCCTTGTCATTACCGAAGGTAGTTCGTTGTTGAGATTTTGTTACTCCATTGGATGGTAGCCTTGTCATTATGGAAGGTAAACCGTTGTTGTCATTTTGTTACTCCAATGGATGGTAGCGATGTCCTTAAGGAAGGTAGTTCGTTGTTAGGATTTTGTTACTCCATTGGATGGTAGCCTTGTCATTACGGAAAGTAGTTCGTTAGTGGGATTTTCTTACTCTAATTGATGGTAGCCTTGTCATTACGGAAGCAATTTCGTTGTTTAGATTTTGTTACTCCATTGGATGGTAGCTTTGTCATTATGGAAGGTAAATTGTTGTTGACATTTTGTTACTCCAATGGATTGTAGCGGTGTCCTTAAGGAAGGTAGTTCGTTGTTGCGATTTTGTTACTCTAATGGATGGTAGCCTTGTCATTATGGAAGGTAGTTTGTTGTTGGGATTTTATTAATCAAATGGATGGTAGCCTAGTCATTATGGAAGGTAGTTCGTTGTTGAGATTTTGTTACTGCAATGGATGGTAGCGTTGTCATTATGGAAAGTAGTTCGTTGTTGAGATTTTGTTACTCCATTGGATGGTAGCCTTGTCATCATGGAAGGTAAGTTGTTGTTGAGATTTTGTTACTCCAAGGATGGTACCGTTGTCATTACGAAAGGTAGTTTGTTGTTGGGATTTTGTTACTCTAATGGGTGGTAGCCTTGTTATTAGGGAAGGTAGTTCATTGTTGGGATTTTGTTACTCTAATGGATGGTAGCCTTGTCATTACGGAAGGTAGTTCGTTAGTGGGATTTTGTTACTCTAATGGATGGTAGCTTCGTCATTACGGAAGCCAGTTCGTTGTTTAGATTTTGTTACTCCATTGGATGGTAGCCTTGTCATTATGGAAGGTAAATCGTTGTTGACATTTTGTTACTCCAATGGATGGTAGCGGGGTCCTTAAGGAAGGTAGTTCGTTGTTTAGATTTTTTTACTCTAATGGACGGTAGCCTAGTCATTGTGGAAGGTAGTTCGTTGTTGGGATTTTGTTACTCAAATGGATGGTAGTCTTGTCATTATGGAAGGTAGTTCGTTGTTGAGATTTTGTTACTGCAATGGATGGTAGCCTTGTCATTATGGAAAGTAGTTCGTTGTTGAGATTTTGTTACTCCATTGGATGGTAGCCTTGTCATTATGGAAGGTAAATTGTTGTTGAGATTTTGTTACTCCAATGGATGGTACCGTTGTCATTACGAAAGGTAGTTTGTTGTTGAGATTTTGTTACTCTAATGGGTGGTAGCCTTGTTATTAGGGAAGGTAGTTCATTGTTGGGATTTTGTTACTCTAATGGATGGTAGCCTTGTCATTACGAAAGGTAGTTCGTTAGTGGGATTTTGTTACTCTAATGGATGGTAGCTTCGTCATTACGGAAGCCAGTTCGTTGTTTAGATTTTGTTACTCCATTGGATGGTAGCCTTGTCATTATGGAAGGTAAATCATTGTTGACATTTTGTTACTCCAATGGATGGTAGCGGGGTCCTTAAGGAAGGTAGTTCGTTGTTGAGATTTTTTTACTCTAATGGACGGTAGCCTAGTCATTGTGGAAGGTAGTTCGTTGTTGGGATTTTGTTACTCAAATGGATGGTAGCCTTGTCATTATGGAAGGTAGTTCGTTGTTGAGATTTTGTTACTGCAATGGATGGTAGCCTTGTCATTATGGAAAGTAGTTTGTTGTTGAGATTTTGTTACTCCATTGGATGGTAGCCTTGTCATTATGGAAGGTAAATTGTTGTTGAGATTTTTTTACTCCAATGGATGGTACCGTTGTCATTACGAAAGGTAGTTCGTTGTTGAGATTTTGTTACTCTAATGGGTGGTAGCCTTGTTATTAGGGAAGGTAGTTCATTGTTGGGATTTTGTTACTCTAATGGATGGTAGCCTTGTCATTTTGGAAGGTAGTTCGTTGTTGAGATTTTGTTACTCTAATGGATGGTAGCCTTGTCATTACGGAAGGTAGTTCGTTGTTGAGATTTTGTTACTCCATTGGATGGTAGCCTTGTCATTATGGAAGGTAAACCGTTGTTGTCATTTTGTTACTCCAATGGATGGTAGCGATGTCCTTAAGGAAGGTAGTTCGTTGTTATGATTTTGTTACTCTATTGGATGGTAGCCTTGTCATTACGAAAGGTAGTTCGTTAGTGGGATTTTCTTACTCTAATGGATGGTAGCCTTGTCATTACGGAAGCTATTTCGTTGTTTAGATTTTGTTACTCCATTGGATGGTAGCCTTGTCATTATGGAAGGTAAATCGTTGTTGACATTTTGTTACTCCAATGGATGGTAGCGGTGTCCTTAAGGAAGGTAGTTCGTTGTTGAGATTTTGTTACTTTAATGGACGGTAGCCTTGTCATTATGGAAGGTAGTTCGTTGTTGAGATTTTGTTACTCCATTAGATGGTAGCCTTGTCATTATGGAAGGTAAATCAATGTTGTCATTTTGTTACTCCAATGGATGGTAGCGATGTCCTTAAGGAAGGTAGTTCGTTGTTACGATTTTGTTACTCCATTGGATGGTAGCCTTGTCAATACGGAAGGTAGTTCGTTAGTGGGATTTTGTTACTATAATGGATGGTAGCCTTGTCTTTACCGAAGCTAGTTCGTTGTTTAGATTTTGTTACTCCATTGAATGGTAGTCTTGTCATTATGGAAGGTAAATCGTTGTTGACATTTTGTTACTCCAATGGATGGTATCGGTGTCCTTAAGGAAGGTAGTTCGTTGTTGAGATTTTGTTATTCTAATGGACGGTAGCCTTGTTAATATGGAAGGTAGTTTGTTGTTGGGATTTTGTTACTCAAATGGATGGTAGCCTTGTCATATTGGAAGGTAGTTCGTTGTTGAGATTTTGTTACTGCAATGGATGGTAGCCTTGTCACTATAGAAAGTAGTTCATTGTTGAGATTTATTTACTACATTGGATGGTATCCTTGTCATTATGGAAAGTAAATTGTTGTTGAGATTTTGTTAATCCAATGGATGGTACCATTGTCATTACGAAAGGTAGTTCGTTGTTGAGATTGTGTTACTCTAATGGGTGGTAGCCTTGTTATTAGGGAAGGTAGTTCATTGTTGGGATTTTGTTACTCTAATGAATGGTAGCCTTGTCATTATGGAAGGTAGTTCGTTATTGAGATTTTGTTACTCTAATGGATGGTAGCCTTGTCATTAAGGAAGGTAGTTCGTTGTTGAGATTTTGTTACTCCATTGGATGGTAGCCTTGTCATTATGGAAGGTAAATCGTTGTTGTCATTTTGTTACTCCAATGGATGGTAGCAATGTCCTTAAGGAAGGTAGTTCGTTGTTAGGATTTTGTTACTCCATTGGACGGTAGCCTTGTCATTAAGGAATGTAGTTCGTTAGTGGGATTTTCTTACTCTAATGGATGGTAGCCTTGTCATTACGGAAGCAATTTCGTTGTTTAGATTTTGTTACTCCATTGGATGGTAGCTTTGTCATTATGGAAGGTAAATTGTTGTTGACATTTTGTTACTCCAATGGATGGTAGCGGTGTCCTTAAGGAAGGTAGTTTGTTGTTGCGATTTTGTTACTCTAATGGACGGTAGCCTTGTCATTATGGAAGGTAGTTTGTTGTTGGGATTTTATTTCTCAAATGGATGGTAGCCTTGTCATTATGGAAGGTAGTTCGTTGTTGAGATTTTGTTACTGCAATGGATGGTAGCCTTGTCATTATGGAAAGTAGTTCGTTGTTGAGATTTTGTTACTCCATTTGATGGTAGCCTTGTCATCATGGAAGGTAAATTGTTGTTGAGATTTTGTTACTCCAATGGATGGTACCGTTGTCATTATGAAAGGTAGTTTGTTGTTGAGATTTTGTTACTCTAATGGGTGGTAGCCTTGTTATTAGGGAAGGTAGTTCATTGTTGGGATTTTGTTACTCTAATGGATGGTAGCCTTGTCATTACGGAAGGTAGTTCGTTAGTGGGATTTTGTTACTCTAATGGATGGTAGCTTTGTCATTACGGAAGCTAGTTCGTTGTTTAGATTTTATTACTCCATTGGATGGTAGCCTTGTCATTATGGAAGGTAAACCGTTGTTGTCATTTTGTTACTCCAATGGATGGTAGCGATGTCCTTAAGGAAGGTAGTTCGTTGTTAGGATTTTGTTACTCTATTGGATGGTAGCCTTGTCATTACGAAAGGTAGTTCGTTAGTGGGATTTTCTTACTCAAATGGATGGTAGCCTTGTCATTATGGAAGGTAGTTCGTTGTTGAGATTTTGTTACTGCAATGGATGGTAGCCTTGTCATTATGGAAAGTAGTTCGTTGTTGAGATTTTGTTACTCCATTGGATGGTAGCCTTGTCATTATGGAAGGTAAATTGTTGTTGATATTTTGTTACTCCAATGGATGGTACCGGTTTCATTACGAAAGGTAGTTCGTTGTTGAGATTTTGTTACTCTAATGGGTGGTAGCCTTGTTATTAGGGAAGGTAGTTCATTGTTAGGATTTTGTTACTCTAATGGATGGTAGCCTTGTCATTTTGGAAGGTAGTTCGTTGTTGATATTTTGTTTCTCTAATGGACGGTAGCCTTGTCATTATGGAAGGTAGTTCGTTGTTGAGATTTTGTTACTCCATTGGATGGTAGCCTTGTCATTATGGAAGGTAAATCGTTGTTTTCATTTTGTTACTCCAATGGATGGTAGCGATGTCCTTAAGGAAGGTAGTTCGTTGTTGGGATTTTGTTACTCTAATGGATGGTAGCCTTGTCATTACGGAAGGTAGTTCGTTAGTGGGACTTTGTTACTCTAATGGATGGTAGCCTTGTCAGTACGGAAGCTAGTTCATTGTTTAGATTTTGTTACTCCATTGGATGGTAGTCTTGTCATTATGGAAGGTAAATCGTTGTTGACATTTTGTTACTCCAATGGATGGTAGCGGTGTCCTTAAGGAAGGTAGTTCGTTGTTGAGATTTTGTTACTCTAATGGACGGTAGCCTTGTTATTATGGAAGGTAGTTTGTTGTTGGGATTTTGTTACTCAAATGGATGGTAGCCTTGTCATATTGGAAGGTAGTTCGTTGTTGAGATTTTGTTACTGCAATGGATGGTAGCCTTGTCATTATCGAAAGTAGTTCATTGTTGAGATTTTGTTACTCCATTGGATGGTAGCCTTGTCATTATGGAAGGTAAATTGTTGTTGAGATTTTGTTAATCCAATGGAAGGTACCATTGTCATTACGAAAGGTAGTTCGTTGTTGAGATTTTGTTACTCTAATGGGTGGTAGCCTTGTTATTAGGGAAGGTAGTTCATTGTTGGGATTCTGTTACTCTAATGAATGGTAGCCTTGTCATTATGGAAGGTAGTTCGTTATTGAGATTTTGTTACACTTATGGATGGTAGCCTTGTCATTACGGAAGGTAGTTCGTTGTTGTGATTTTGTTACTCCATTGGATGGTAGCCTTGTCATTATGGAAGGTAAATTGTTGTTGTCATTTTGTCACTTTAATGGATGGTAGCGATATCCTTAAGGAAGGTAGTTCGTTGTTAGGATTTTGTTACTCCATTCGATGGTAGCCTTGTCATTACGGAAGGTATTTCGTTAGTGGGATTTTCTTACTCTAATGGATGGTAGCCTTGTCATTACGGAAGCTATTTCGTTGTTTAGATTTTGTTACTCCATTGGACGGTAGCCTTTCATTATGGAAGGTAAATTGTTGTTGACATTTTGTTACTCCAATGGATGGTAGCGGTGTCCTTAAGGAATGTAGTTCGTTGTTGAGATTTTGTTTCTCTAATGGACGGTAGCCTTGTCATTATGGAAGGTAGTTCGTTGTTGAGATTTTGTTACTCCATTGGATGGTAGCCTTGTCATTATGGAAGGTAAATCGTTGTTGTCATTTTGTTACTTCAATGGATGGTAGCGATGTCCTTAAGGAAGGTAGTTCGTTGTTATGATTTTTTTACTCCATTGGATGGTAGCCTTGTCATTACGGAAGGTAGTTCGTTAGTGGGATTTTGTTACTCTAATGGATGGTAGCCTTGTCAGTACGGAAGCTAGTTCATTGTTTAGATTTTGTTACTCCATTGGATGGTAGTCTTGTCATTATGGAAGGTAAATCGTTGTTGACATTTTGTTACTCCAATGGATGGTAGCGGTGTCCTTAAGGAAGGTAGTTCGTTGTTGAGATTTTGTTACTCTAATGGACGGTAGCCTTGTTATTATGGAAGGTAGTTTGTTGTTGGGATTTTGGTACTAAAATGGATGGTAGCCTTGTCATATTGGAAGGTAGTTCATTGTTGAGATTTTGTTACTGCAATGGATGGTTGCCTTGTCATTATCGAAAGTAGTTCATTGTTGAGATTTTGTTACTCCATTGGATGGTACCCTTGTCATTATGGAAGGTAAATTGTTGTTGAGATTTTGTTAATCCAATGGATGGTACCGTTGTCATTATGAAAGGTAGTTCGTTGTTGAGATTTTGTTACTCTAATGGGTGGTAGCCTTGTTATTAGGGAAGGTAGTTCATTGTGGGGATTCTGTTACTCTAATGAATGGTAGCCTTGTCATTATGGAAGGTAATTCGTTATTGAGATTTTGTTACTCTTATGGATGGTAGCCTTGTCATTACGGAAGGTAGTTCGTTGTTGTGATTTTGTTACTCCATTAGATGGTAGCCTTGTCATTATGGAAGGTAAATCGTTGTTGTCATTTTGTCACTTTAATGGATGGTAGCGATATCCTTAAGGAAGGTAGTTCGTTGTTAGGATTTTGTTACTCCATTCGATGGTAGCCTTGTCATTACGGAAGGTATTTCGTTAGTGGGATTTTCTTACTCTAATGGATGGTAGCCTTGTCATTACGGAAGCTATTTCGTTGTTTAGATTTTGTTACTCCATTGGACGGTAGCCTTTCATTATGGAAGGTAAATCGTTGTTGACATTTTGTTACTCCAATGGATGGTAGCGGTGTCCTTAAGGAATGTAGTTCGTTGTTGAGATTTTGTTTCTCTAATGGACGGTAGCCTTGTCATTATGGAAGGTAGTTCGTTGTTGAGATTTTGTTACTCCATTGGATGGTAGCCTTGTAATTATGGAAGGTAAATCGTTGTTGTCATTTTGTTACTTCAATGGATGGTAGCGATGTCCTTAAGGAAGGTAGTTCGTTGTTATGATTTTTTTACTCCATTGGATGGTAGCCTTGTCATTACGGAAGGTAGTTCGTTAGTGGGATTTTGTTACTCTAATGGATGGTAGCCTTGTCAGTACGGAAGCTAGTTCATTGTTTAGATTTTGTTACTCCATTGGATGGTAGTCTTATCATTATGGAAGGTAAATCGTTGTTGACATTTTGTTACTCCAATGGATGGTAGCGGTGTCCTTAAGGAAGGTAGTTCGTTGTTGAGATTTTGTTACTCTAATGGACGGTAGCCTTGTTATTATGGAAGGTAGTTTGTTGTTGGGATTTTGGTACTAAAATGGATGGTAGCCTTGTCATATTGGAAGGTAGTTCATTGTTGAGATTTTGTTACTGCAATGGATGGTTGCCTTGTCATTATCGAAAGTAGTTCATTGTTGAGATTTTGTTACTCCATTGGATGGTACCCTTGTCATTATGGAAGGTAAATTGTTGTTGAGATTTTGTTAATCCAATGGATGGTACCGTTGTCATTATGAAAGGTAGTTCGTTGTTGAGATTTTGTTACTCTAATGGGTGGTAGCCTTGTTATTAGGGAAGGTAGTTCATTGTGGGGATTCTGTTACTCTAATGAATGGTAGCCTTGTCATTATGGAAGGTAATTCGTTATTGAGATTTTGTTACTCTTATGGATGGTAGCCTTGTCATTACGGAAGGTAGTTCGTTGTTGTGATTTTGTTACTCCATTGGATGGTAGCCTTGTCATTATGGAAGGTAAACGTTGTTGTCATTTTTTTACTCCAATGGATGGTAGCGATGTCCTTAAGGAAGGTAGTTCATTGTTAGGATTTTTTTAGTCCATTGGATAGTAGCCTTGTCATTACGGAAGGTAGTTCATTACTGGGATTTTCTTAATCTAATGGATGGTAGCCTTGTCATTACGGAAGTTATTTCGTTTTTTAGATTTTGTTACTCCATTGGATGGTAGCCTTGTCATTATGGAAGGTAAATCGTTGTTGACATTTTGTTACTCCAATGGATGGTAGCGGTGTCCTTAAGGAAGGTAGTTCGTTGTTGGGATTTTATTACTCAAATGGATGGTAGCCTTGTCATTATGGAAGGTAGTTTGTTGTTGAGATTTTGTTACTGCAATGGATGGTAGCCTTGTCATTATGGAATGTAGTTCGTTGTTGAGATTTTGTTACTCCATTGGATGGTAGCCTTGTCATTATGGAAGGTAAATTGTTGTTGAGATTTTGTTACTCCAATGGATGGTACCGTTGTCATTACGAAAGGTTGTTCGTTCTTGAGATTTTGTTACTCTAATGGGTGGTAGCCTTGTTATTAGGGAAGGTAGTTCATTGTTGGGATTTTGTTACTCTAATGGATGGTAGCCTTGTCATTACGGAAGGTAGTTCGTTAGTGGGATTTTGTTATTCTAATGGATGGTAGCTTTGTCATTACGGAAGCTAGTTCATTGTTTAGATTTTGTTACTCCATTGGATGGTAGCCTTGTCATTATGGAAGGTAAATCGTTGTTGACATTTTGTTACTCCAATGGATGGTAGCGGTGTTCTTAAGGAAGGTAGTTCGTTGTTGAGATTTTGTTAATCTAATGGACGGTAGCCTTGTCATTATGGAAGGTAGTTCGTTGTTGGGATTTTGTTACTCAAATGGATGGTAGCCTTGTCATTATGGAAGGTAGTTCGTTGTTGAGATTTTGTTACTGCAATGCATGGTAGCCTTGTCATTATGGAAAGTAGTTCGTTGTTGAGATTTTGTTACTCCATTGGATGGTAGCCTTGTCATTATGGAAGGTAAATTGTTGGTGAGATTTTGTTGATCCAATGGATGGTACCGTTGTCATTACGAAAGGTAGTTCGTTGTTGAGATTTTGTTACTCTAATGGGTGGTAGCCTTGTTATTAGGGAAGGTAGTTCATTGTTGGGATTCTGTTACTCTAATGAATGGTAGCCTTGTCATTATGCAAGGTAGTTCGTTATTGAGATTTTGTTACTCTTATGGATGGTAGCCTTGTCATTACGGAAGGTAGTTCGTTGTTGTGATTTTGTTACTCCATTGGATGGTAGCCTTGTCATTATGGAAGGTAAATCGTTGTTGTCATTTTGTCACTTTAATGGATGGTAGCGATATCCTTAAGGAAGGTAGTTCGTTGTTAGGATTTTGTTACTCCATTCGATGGTAGCCTTGTCATTACGGAAGGTATTTCGTTAGTGGGATTTTCTTACTCTAATGGATGGTAGCCTTGTCATTACGGAAGCTATTTCGTTGTTTAGATTTTGTTACTCCATTGGACGGTAGCCTTTCATTATGGAAGGTAAATCGTTGTTGACATTTTGTTACTCCAATGGATGGTAGCGGTGTCCTTAAGGAATGTAGTTCGTTGTTGAGATTTTGTTTCTCTAATGGACGGTAGCCTTGTCATTATGGAAGGTAGTTCGTTGTTGAGATTTTTTTACTCCATTGGATGGTAGCCTTGTCATTATGGAAGGTAAATCGTTGTTGTCATTTTGTTACTCCAATGGATGGTAGCGATGTCCTTAAGAAAGGTAGTTCATTGTTAGGATTTTGTTACTCCATTGGATGGTAGCCTTGTCATTACGGAAGGTAGTTCGTTAGTGGGATTTTGTTACTCTAATGGATGGTAGCCTTGTCAGTATGGAAGCTAGTTCATTGTTTAGATTTTGTTACTTCATTGGATGGTAGTCTTGTCATTATGGAAGGTAAATCATCGTTGACATTTTGTTACTCCAATGGATGATAGCGGTGTCCTTAAGGAAGGTAGTTCGTTGTTGAGATTTTGTTACTCTAATGGACGGTAGCCTTGTTATTATGGAAGGTAGTTTGTTGTTGGGATTTTGTTACTCAAATGGATGGTAGCCTTGTCATATTGGAAGGTAGTTCGTTGTTGAGATTTTGTTACTGCAATGGATGGTTGCCTTGTCATTATTGAAAGTAGTTCATTGATGAGATTTTGTTACTCCATTGGATGGTAGCCTTGTCATTATGGAAGGTAAATTGTTGTTGAGATTTTGTTAATCCAATGGATGGTACCGTTGTCATTACAAAATGTAGTTCCTTATTGAGATTTTGTTACTCTAATGGGTGGTAGCCTTGTTATTAGGGAAGGTAGTTCATTGCTGGGATTCTGTTACTCTAATGAATGGTAGCCTTGTCATTATGGAAGGTAGTTCGTTATTGAGATTTTGTTACTCTAATGGATGGTAGCCTTGTCATTACGGAAGGTAGTTCGTTGTTGTGATTTTGTTACTCCATTGGATGGTAGCCTTGTCATTATGGAAGGTAAATCGTTGTTTTCATTTTGTTACTCTAATGGATGGTAGCGATGTCCTTAAGAAAGGTTGTTCATTGTTAGGTTTTTTTTACTCCATTGGATAGTAGCCTTGTCATTACGGAAGGTAGTTCGTTACTGGGATTTTCTTACTCTAATGGATGGTAGCCTTGTCATTACGGAAGCTAGTTCGTTGTTTACATTTTGTTACTCCATTGGATGGTAGCCTTGTCATTATGGAAGGTAAATCGTTGTTGACATTTTGTTACTCCAATGGATGGTAGCGGTGTCCTTAAGGAAGGTAGTTCGTTGTTGAGATTTTGTTACTCTAATGGACGGTAGCCTTGTCATTATGGAAGGTAGTTCGTTGTTGGGATTTTATTACTCAAATGGATGGTAGCCTTGTCATAATGGAAGGTAGTTCGTTTTTGAGATTTTGTTACTGAAATGGATGGTAGCCTTGTCATTATGGAAAGTAGTTCGTTGTTGAGATTTTGTTACTCCATTGGATGGTAGACTTGTCATTATGGAAGGTAAATTGTTGTTGAGATTTTGTTACTCCAATGGATGGTACCGTTGTCATTACGAAAGGTTGTTCGTTGTTGAGATTTTGTTACTCTAATGGGTGGTAGCCTTGTTATTAGGGAATGTAGTTCATTGTTGGGATTTTGTTACTCTAATGGATGGTAGCCTTGTCATTACGGAAGGTAGTTCGTTACTGGGATTTTGTTATTCTAATGGATGGTAGCTTTTTCATTACGGAAGCTAGTTCGTTGTTTTTATTTTGTTACTCCATTGTATGGTAGCCTTGTCATTATGGAAGGTAAATCGTTGTTGACATTTTGTTACTCCAATGGATGATAGCGGTGTCCTTAAGGAAGGTAGTTCGTTGTTGAGATTTTGTTACTCTAATGGACGGTAGCCTTGTTATTATGGAAGGTAGTTTGTTGTTGGGATTTTGTTACTCAAATGGATGGTAGCCTTGTCATATTGGAAGGTAGTTCGTTGTTGAGATTTTGTTACTGCAATGGATGGTTGCCTTGTCATTATTGAAAGTAGTTTGTTGATGAGATTTTGTTACTCCATTGGATGGTAGCCTTGTCATTATGGAAGGTAAATTGTTGTTGAGATTTTGTTAATCAAATGGATGGTAACGTTGTCATTACGAAATGTAGTTCATTGTTGAGATTTTGTTACTCTAATGGGTGGTAGCCTTGTTATTAGGGAAGGTAGTTAATTGCTGGGATTTTGTTACTCTAATGAATGGTAGCCTTGTCATTATGGAAGGTAGTTCGTTATTGAGATTTTGTTACTCTAATGGATGGTAGCCTTGTCATTACGGAAGGTAGTTCGTTGTTGTGATTTTGTTACTCCATTGGATGGTAGCCTTGTCATTATGGAAGGTAAATCGTTGTTGTCATTTTGTTACTCTAATGGATGGTAGCGATGTCCTTAAGGAAGGTTGTTCATTGTTAGGAATTTTTTACTCCATTGGATAGTAGCCTTGTCATTACGGAAGGTAGTTCGTTACTGGGATTTTCTTACTCTAATGGATGGTAGCCTTGTCATTACGGAAGCTAGTTCGTTGTTTACATTTTGTTACTCCATTGGATGGTAGCCTTGTCATTATGGAAGGTAAATCGTTGTTGACATTTTGTTACTCCAATGGATGGTAGCGGTGTCCTTAAGGAAGGTAGTTCGTTGTTGAGATTTTGTTACTCTAATGGACGGTAGCCTTGTCATTATGGAAGGTAGTTCGTTGTTGGGATTTTATTACTCAAATGGATGGTAGCCTTGTCATTATGGAAGGTAGTTCGTTTTTGAGATTTTGTTACTGAAATGGATGGTAGCCTTGTCATTATGGAAAGTAGTTCATTGTTGAGATTTTGTTACTCCATTGGATGGTAGACTTGTCATTATGGAAGGTAAATTGTTGTTGAGATTTTGTTACTCCAATGGATGGTACCGTTGTCATTACGAAAGGTTGTTCGTTGTTGAGATTTTGTTACTCTAATGGGTGGTAGCCTTGTTATTAGGGAATGTAGTTCATTGTTGGGATTTTGTTACTCTAATGGATGGTAGCCTTGTCATTACGGAAGGTAGTTCGTTACTGGGATTTTGTTATTCTAATGGATGGTAGCTTTTTCATTACGGAAGCTAGTTCGTTGTTTATATTTTGTTACTCCATTGGATGGTAGCCTTGTCATTATGGAAGGTAAATCGTTGTTGACATTTTGTTACTCCAATGGATGGTAGCGGTGTCCTTAAGGAAGGTAGTTCGTTGTTGAGATTTTGTTACTCTAATGGACGGTAGCCTTGTTATTATGGAAGGTAGTTTGTTGTTGGGATTTTTTTACTCAAATGGATGGTAGCCTTGTCATATTGAAAGGTAGTTCGTTGTTGAGATTTTGTTACTGCAATGGATGGTTGCCTTGTCATTATTGAAAGTAGTTTGTTGATGAGATTTTGTTACTCCATTGGATGGTAGCCTTGTCATTATGGAAGGTAAATTGTTGTTGAGATTTTGTTAATCAAATGGATGGTACCGTTGTCATTACGAAATGTAGTTCATTGTTGAGATTTTGTTACTCTAATGGGTGGTAGCCTTGTTATTAGGGAAGGTAGTTCATTGCTGGGATTCTGTTACTCTAATGAATGGTAGCCTTGTCATTATGGAAGGTAGTTCGTTATTGAGATTTTGTTACTCTAATGGATGGTAGCCTTGTCATTACGGAAGGTAGTCCGTTGTTGTGATTTTGTTACTCCATTGGATGGTAGCCTTGTCATTATGGAAGGTAAATCGTTGTTGTCATTTTGTTACTCTAATGGATGGTAGCGATGTCCTTAAGGAAGGTTGTTCATTGTTAGGAATTTTTTACTCCATTGGATAGTAGCCTTGTCATTACGGAAGGTAGTTCGTTACTGGGATTTTCTTACTCTAATGGATGGTAGCCTTGTCATTACGGAAGCTAGTTCGTTGTTTAGATTTTGTTACTCCATTAGATGGTAGCCTTGTCATTATGGAAGGTAAATCGTTGTTGACATTTTGTTACTCCAATGGATGGTAGCGGTGTCCTTAAGGAAGGTAGTTCGTTGTTGAGATTTTGTTACTCTAATGGACGGTAGCCTTGTCATTATGGAAGGTAGTTCGTTGTTGGGATTTTATTACTCAAATGGATGGTAGCCTTGTCATTATGGAAGGTAGTTCGTTTTTGAGATTTTGTTACTGAAATGGATGGTAGCCTTGTCATTATGGAAAGTAGTTCGTTGTTGAGATTTTGTTACTCCATTGGATGGTAGACTTGTCATTATGGAAGGTAAATTGTTGTTGAGATTTTATTACTCCAATGGATGGTACCGTTGTCATTACGAAAGGTTGTTCGTTGTTGAGATTTTGTTACTCTAATGGGTGGTAGCCTTGTTATTAGGGAATGTAGTTCATTGTTGGGATTTTGTTACTCTAATGGATGGTAGCCTTGTCATTACGGAAGGTAGTTCGTTACTGGGATTTTGTTATTCTAATGGATGGTAGCTTTGTCATTACGGAAGCTAGTTCGTTGTTTATATTTTGTTACTCCATTGGATGGTAGCCTTGTCTTTATGGAAGGTAAATCGTTGTTGACATTTTGTTACTCCAATGGATGGTAGCGGTGTCCTTAAGGAAGGTAGTTCGTTGTTGAGATTTTGTTACTCTAATGGACGGTAGCCTTGTTATTATGGAAGGTAGTTTGTTGTTGGGATTTTGTTACTCAAATGGATGGTAGCCTTGTCATTACGGAAGGTAGTTCGTTGTTGAGATTTTGTTACTCTAATGGATGGTAGCCTTGTCATTATGGAAAGTAGTTTGTTGTTGAGATTTTGTTACTCCATTGGATGGTAGCCTTGTCATTATGGAAGGTAAATTGTTGTTGTCATTTTGTTACTCCAATGGATGGTAGCGATGTCCTTAAGGAAGGTAGTTCGTTGTTAGGATTTTGTTACTCCATTCGATGGTAGCCTTGTCATTACGGAAGGTAGTTCGTTAGTGGGATTTTCTTACTCTAATGGATGGTAGCCTTGTCATTACGGAAGCTATTTCGTTGTTTAGATTATGTTACTCCATTGGATGGTAGCCTTGTCATTATGGAAGGTAATGAAGTTTCCAAGGGTCCAATCAAGTCCCACATGCCTACAAACATGGTCAAGCATCCTCATACCAAGTTTCAAGACTTACAGCACAAAATTGCACAGTCAAAAACCCTAATTGCACTACAGTCAACTGTAGGGGCAAAATGGTCATTTGACAGTCAAAAGTTCAAATTTTTGGTCAACACCTCATTTTGAAGCCACAAACATCATTTGATCAATGCTTGATCATGATTCTCAAAGCTTGGCTCAAAAAGTCTCAAAATGCAAAAGTTTCCATATTGGGACAGTTGAAAAAGTCAACTGTAAATTGACCAGGGCATAACTTTCACATGGATTATCAGAAAAATTCCATCAAAAGCTCATTTTTAAGAGAAAGATATTCCCTACAACTCCTCCTCACACATCAAGACCAAGAAATGCTCTCACAAAAAGTTATCAATTTCAACATTATAGGTCATTTTCAAAAGTCAACAAAAAGGGACTTTAAGTCAAAGGCCATAACTTGAGATTGGTAAATCAAAATGACATGGGACCAAAGGCATTGGTTAGAGGACTCAAAGAACTTTCCAAAATGTCCAAGAACATGAGCAAAGCTTAAAAATTGAACAAGTTATGCCTTGTGGAAGTTGGGAAATTTTTGGATATTTTTGAAAAGTCAACATTGCTTCAAATGTCTTAAAAATGCTAATGGGCCTCTTTTTCTTCCACAATTCATCATCCAAGGCATGTGCACGACCATTTGGCCCAAAGGGAAGTATTTTATCATTTTTATTTATTTATTTGGATTTTTAATTATTAATAATTCATTTAATTAAAATAAATAGGTGAAAAATACTAAACCTAATGTTTTAAATCTTTTTGTGCATGGAATAGGCTTAGGATTTCGTGCACAATCAGATATGGAAGGAATTATGGTGATTGGATATGATTGAGACCAAATATGCCTGAAAAAGATTGGAAAATTATGGCATAAAAATCAAAGATTGATTCCTTCAATTCATGGATTCTTTGGACAAAAAACCAACCCTAATCATTCACATGTATATATTGATGCTAACCCTATTCCAAATAACCTCCCAGCTGCGCAAGAACCTGACCAACAAGTTTGCATTTTTTTCAAGAAAATTCAAATACTGAAAATTAGGTTACAGGTCGATTCAAGCCAAAAGACTTGTTCCATTACCTTCCTGAGGCTTCAAGGAAGGGTTTCAAATCAAAACCATCCATCCTAACACCAAGAAACGTGAGAATAATGGTGTCCTGTACAGAAATTTTTTTACATTCTTGCATCATGATTCATGCGTCTTTAGTCATTTTTGATGTTTGATTTATGTTCCTTGATTAATTCTAAAGCTAACTGTGTGCTTTGATTGAGCTTTCATGCGTTATATGACGAATCACCATTAAAGGATGCTAGGGTTCTTTGAACTTGAAATTGGGCGTTTCTGAATACCATAAAATTGGAACACCTCAATACCATGACCAAACTCAGCATGCTTGGACGATCTGAATAGAACCCTCGCGCCTAATTTATGTACCCACACGGCCTATTCGCTATTATTGGATATGGCATATTTTGGGGGGGTTCAAAACCCCCGCTAATCTTTTCATGTTTCAGGAAAAAAACAAAACAAGGAGGAAGATGATGAAGTGTCCAGCAATAATTGGTTGATTCAAATTTTCGCGCGGAAAAAAGCACTAACGATAGTTTTATTATATTATGTTTATTGGTTATATGATATACAAAGAAGTAAAGCAGCGCGTTTGGCAAGGCATAGTAGTGGTAATCATCACGACCTGGGTTCGAACCCCAGGTCCCCCATCCCTTTCCATATTATTTTTATTAACATGCTTGCGTGCAGTTTCGTTACAAAGGAACACCATACGTCTCTCAAATCCAGCTTGCCACGCATATGCTAAGACCAATCCAAGGGGCATGGTTTGAAGACCATCATGGATACAAGTCAAAGATGCCACATGCTAGTGTCAGAGTCAACAAGGCCAAAGGCTTAATGGGCCTGAAATACTGGACTCTACCTCCCAATTTGGGGACAGACCCCCCTAGGTTTGCAATTTCTTTTATATTTTTTCATTTTTTTATTTGATTCAGTTATTGTTTTTAATTAATTTCTTTGATTTAATATTTTCATAAAAACATAAAAAACAATATAAAATCAGAAAAAAGACAAAAATATATTTTATTTAATTAGTATTTTTGTAAATAAATATCATTAATTGATTTTAGTTTTTAATTTAGGTTTAAATCTTAATATTTTTTTAAAAAAACTTAAAATTTGTAGAATTAGGGTTTTAATTAATTTTTATCCTTTTTCTTTTCTTTTCACTAATAATTAATTATTTATTTTCATAAAATCAAATTGTCATTAATTAATTAATTTAATTTTAGGTTTAAATTTTAATAGGTTTTTCTTAATAAATAAAAGTTGTAGAATTAGGGTTAATTAGTTAATTTCATTTAATTCTCATTAAAAAACCATAAATACGAAAACCTCAAAAATAATTTCTCTTTTTATTTTAATTGAATTAATTTGTAAATAATAATTTAATTTCATTAAAGGGTCCAACGCCCTCGCTTCTTGTTTTAATTTAATTCGCGCGTTTTATTTTGTTTCTTCTAATTATCAATGTAATTCTCCCAAAGCCGTGTAAACTTAATTTCTCGCACTTTACTTTATTGCTTTATTTACTTTCTGTCAAATCGGGTCCTGGATTAATTTTGGCGATGTGGACCCGCGCCTTTGTAATAGTTTAGAACTTTTAATTTCTCGCAAACTTTTTAACTGTTAAATAAATGCATGCAAGAATGAATGGCCTGAAATAAAAACAAACGCATAGATCACCCATGACATGAACAAGACAAAAATAAATGAAAACGATACACAAATCACACACCACCCCTAGGGTGCGCCTCATTGGTGCCTTGCCTCGAAAGGTGATCGTCGAGTAGAGGATGTCTTAGTAAGTCCTCATGATCCGGGAACCTGGCATGAGGGTAGCTTCTAAGGTGTCTTCCTATTGCTCTGGTGATCACCATGTCCCGAACCTCGAATTAACCCGAACACCTCCAACGATAGTGCTACCTACCTCTCAATGGTGGGATGGCACTACTTTAAAGGACATTTACACAGACGAATTCCTTAGGGTAGGTAGACGACTCTTGATACTTGCTCTAATTTCAAAACAAATCAAAAATACTTTTCACACCAACACATTTTCAAAAAGCTTTCGAAAGCAATTTTTCAAACAGTCTTGAGGACTGATACAAGAGTCGAACTGGAATTTTCAAAGAAACTTTTTAAGACCCACATTGAAAAGCAAACAAACCATTTTGAAAACACAAATGAGCAAGTATCTAAGAGCCCATGGATAACCATGGATAGAAAGGGTGCTAACACCTTCCCTTTCTATAATCTACCTCCCGAACCGAGAGCAATCTCTATAAGGAATTTTTCTGTGCTTTTGTCCTGTCCATGTTGGAGAAAATAAAAGACGGTGGCGACTCTTGCTTCCGCGACATTTCGCGAACCAGCGTTAAACAATCAGTTCCAGATCCACCGATCACAGAACTGGCGACTCTGCTGGGGAAAAACTTAAAGTGAGGTGTACCTTAGGGATAGTTCATAACTGTGTTTTCAATTGCTTTCTTTGCTTGCTTTAAATTGTGGGACTGTCTTGGGAGTTCTATAGATCCTAACCCGGATCTGGGGAATACCTTCTTAGAAAGTAGCAACAAGACTGTGAGGGAACTGTGCGGGGTATACCAACATGGTTGAAACAGTCTGCTACGTTGATGTGGCACTTTGGTGTGTACCGGTAACCCTTGAGTTCAGTCAAGGAGAGTACAGGGCCTCCGCGTGGTGTCGTGAAGCATCAACAGACCTTAGGAACCTTAATTGAACTATCTTGGCCTCTTTAGGGTAGTGAGATAACTGACTTTGGTGCAGTCCGAGGTTGGTTGATACTCGATACTACACTCAATTGAGGGTTGCTTTCCTGGAATATTTCGGTCGCCAGTTCAGTGGCTAAATCGAAACGATGAACAATGAAAGCAATCCCGTGATATTGGGACCCTTAGAACCCGGTTACTTCTAATAAGACAGGTTGAACCCACTAACTTCAAGAGGGTACTACCCAGACCCCATGCTGGCCTTAAACCCTAAGGGCTTGTCTTATGTGCCTTGTGTGCCTTACATGTTTGTCCTTGTATATATCTGTGGTGTGTTTAATCATAGCATCATGACATCATCCAGCATCATATGCATTGACTAACCATTTCAGGGGTTCGAATCTTCATCTTTGTTCTTTGTTTTGTAGGACATGGAAACGGTTCGCAGAAAGACAATTCAAATCAGTCTTGTAAGGATCCCTCCTCAGCTTAAGGAACTTATATCCAGGATTCCCGAGAGCTCTTCATTCAGTGAAAGACATGGAAGACTCGTCAGCTTTGTCAACACCAACATTGAGGAAGACATGATAAAGGTCCTGTTCCAATTCTTTGACCCTCTGCATCACTGTTTCACCTTCTTGGACTATCAGCTGGTACCTACATTGGAGGAGTTCTCCCGGATCCTGAAGATCCCTATCCTTGATCAACTACCCTACAACGGTACAGAAAAGGAACCCAAGCTTGAAGAGATTTCTAAAGCCTTGCACCTACAGTCATCTGACCTCAAGGGACATTGGGAAGTTAGAAGTGGTATCAAAGGGTTCTTAGCCAGGTTTCTGTTTGAAAAGGCCCATGAATGTTGGAACTCCCTTGACTTACAAGCTTTTGAAGAAGTTGTGGCCCTCCTTGTCTATGGTTTGGTGTTGTTTCCTAACCCCGATCAGCTTATAGATATCAGTGCTGTCCAGATCTTCGTGTCCAGGAATCCTATACCTACGTTGCTGGGGGACATCCTTCACTCGTGTTACACTCGAACCATGAGAAAAAGAGGTGTCCTTATGTGTTGCACTCATCTCCTGGGAAGGTGGTTTATTTCGCACCTTCCGCAATCAGTTTTGAAGAATGAGCGGGGTTTGAGATGGTCACAACGGTTGATGACTCTTACGCATGCAGATATACATTGGTGCCCTCGGACCAGAGAGGATGTCACTATCATTGATCATTGCGGGGAGTACCCTAATGTTCCTTTACTTGGAATCAGAGGAGGTATTACTTACAACCCATGCTTGGGTTGGAGACAGTTTGGTTATGCTCGGAGGGATGGCCCTCATGACATGTTAATTCCTAACATAGTTTTTGACTTCGACAACGATGCACAAGGACTTCGCCAGAGATTTATCAGAGCTTGGAGGATGCCTAGTAGGATAGACAGTAAGACACTGGGGCACAGGAATTCCATCCCGTTGGAACCTTATCTCAAGTGGGTACGCGCCCGCTCCCAGAAGTTAGTAATTCCTTATCCTCATATGCTCCCTGTGATCAAAGAGCCAGTCTTGGAAGGAGAAGTATCCTACACCATTCAGCATCCTGACATGCCCACATCCTGGGAAGAGATGCAGAAGAGCTGGATCAAGCTTAAGGAAGAACGAAATTCTCTTGAGACCAGTCTACATGCTAGTGAAAAGAAGGTCTTGGAGCTCACCCGCCTATTGCATGAGGAGAGGAATCTCAATACCTACATAGCTCCAAAGAGGATGCGCAGTGTATTTTGGGATTGATTTGCTTTCATATTATTTTGCCCATGAGGCTTTGATATACTGAACAATTATTTCCTTAATGATAACGTGTGTTCCTTTTTGTCTACAACAAATTTGAACTTTCGAACCCTTGAATGCATTGCATAAACACATATCATTCATCATGTGCATAGCAGGTTTTCTTCTTTTCAGGTTGCTTACAGTTCTTCGCTGTTTATTTCAGCATCATGAATCCTGACTCATCATCAATTGAGATGTCCATCAAGGCTCTTCAGGCGCAGAATGTGCAATTTCAGGAACTAATCATGGGTTTGGCTCAGGGCCAAGAAGAGCTGAAGGCTCTGCTCCTGAAGAAGGAAAAGAAGAAGAAGAGAAGAACTGTTCTTTTCAACTCGGGCTGAAGGTTTGGCAATACTCTGCAGAATGAAGAGGCTGGTTCTTCTATAGGCAAGGGTACCCCCCAAGGGGAAAAAGGTCCAAGTCCGGTAGTCTCCGATAACGAGACTCATTTTGATGAAGAGCAATATCCTCATGCAGAAGACAGATATAAGCAGTTGGAAGACAGACTGAATGCTATGGAGATCCAACAAGTGCCTGGGCTGGATTTTGGAGATTTGGGTTTGTCTACTGGTGTGATCATTCCTCGTAAGTTCAAAGCACCATCCTTTACCAAGTATGACGGGGCGTCTTGTCCCAAGCTACACCTCAGGTCATATGTGCGGAAGATTCAACCGTACTCAGTGGATAAGAATTTGTGGATCCACTTCTTCCAGGAAAGTCTTTCAGGGACTCATCTCGAATGGTTCTATCAGCTGGATGGGACCAAGGTTCGTAACTGGGAGGAGTTGGCTACTGTTTTCTATAAGCAGTATCAATATAATGCCGACCTTGCCCCTACGCGTACCCAACTCCAGGTTATGTCGCTAGGTTAAAGCGAAGGTTTTAAAGAGTACGCTCAGAAGTGGAGGGACCTGGCTGGCAGGGTGCAGCCTCCGTTGATTGATCGGGAGTTGGTAGACATGTTCTTGGGGACCCTATCTGGGCCATTTTTCAACCATCTTATCGGTAACTCGTCTACAGGGTTCACTGATCTTATTCTGACTGGAGAGAGAATTGAGGTTGGGTTGAAGTCTGGTAAGATTCTGAAGGGTGCATCGTCTAGTTCTGAGAAGAAACCCTTCAAGAAGGAGGCTAGTGCTGTATATGGCTCCAGGAGACAAGAGAAATCTGAGCGCCGCCAATCTGTCAGTGCGGTAATGATTGCTAAGCCTGTTGCCGCTCCTCGACAAACCAATCCTCAGAGGGCTGAAAGACCTAGAATAGAATTCACCCGTTTGAGCATGACCCTATCCCAGATCTTGCCACAGTTGCTGTCCACCAACCTAGTGACTGTCAGAGAGGCCCCAAAAGTTGTGAACACTGCCTCCCCCAAATACAATCCAAATGCCCGTTGTGCTTATCACTCCGATAGCCCGGGGCATTCCACTGATGACTGTTGGGCATTAAGGAATAAGGTGCAAGACCTTATTGACGCAAAAGAGATACAATTTGAAGCGCCTGAGAGGCCGAATGTGGTAACTGCTCCTATGCCCCAGCATGGAGTAAATGCGGTTGATGAAGATGTATACGCTGTTTTGGTGGATGATGTAGCTACTCCTTTGAAGACTGTCAAGAGGAACCTACTGCTGGCCGGTTTATTTCCGGGTTGCAGTGAGGGTTGCCTGTTCTGTGCTGTTTCCCCATCTGGTTGTCCTTTGCTGAAGATGGGCATCCAAAGCCTAATGGATAGCAAGGAGATTCTGTTTAAGAAATCCGCTGTTCAGTTGGTCCCGGTAGAAGAAGTTTCTGTGGTTACAATCTACAATAATCCAATCAAGGCTCTCCCAAGGAAGCCTGTCCAAATCATGACTGTCGCACCTATTGTTATTACTGTTCTGGGGCCTCTCCCCTACGTATCTGATAAGGCTGTCCCCTGGCACTATGGGGCAGACGTGTATGTGAATGGAATCAAACAAGAGTTCAACACTGGCGCCAGTATCTGCGATATCACTGGTCCAGCTAAGGTTACCCGCAGTGGCAGGCTCTTCTCGCCTGACATTGCACCACCAGCTGTTCGAAGACCCCTCCTTATAACACCTACAAGTGTACCTGTTCCTGTTTCTGATCAAGTTGTTTCCCCTGCTGCCGAGTCATCCAATGCTCGGGGAAAAAGGATTGAAGATGAGCCTGCCCGGATGGAGGCACCAATACCTATAAATACTGAGGCCTCCCAACAAGAGATGGAGGAAATCCTGAAAATAATAAAGAAAAGTGACTTCAATGTTGTGGAACAGCTGGGGCATACGCCCTCCAAGATCTCAATGCTCTCCTTATTACTGTGCTCAGAGGCCCATGCTAAGGCCTTAATCTCATTTCTCAAGACGGCCCATGTGCCACAGGAGACATCTACAGTTCAATTCACATATTGCGTAGCAAATCTGACAGCGGACAATGGCTTGGGTTTCTCAGATGCTGACCTGACTGCAAAGGGAAGGGACCACAATGATGCCCTGCATGTCTCTATTGAATGCAGGGGCACTACTCTGGCGCACGTGTTAGTGGACACTGGTTCTTCCTTGAATGTGTTACCCAAGAAGGCCTTAGACCGTCTGGATTGTGAAGGTCTGGAACTGAAACCTAGCAATATTATCGTCAGAGCCTTTGACGGTTCCAAGAGGATGGTTCATGGAAAGGTTGACATTCCTATTCGTGTGGGTTCTCAGGTGTTCGACTCTACTTTCTATGTGATGGATATCCGTCCATCGTATTCTTGTCTACTGGGTCGACCTTGGATCCACAAAGCTGGGGCAGTGACCTCTACCTTGCACCAGAAGCTGAAATACCCTGTCAGAGGGAAGATTGTCACTGTGCAGGGAGAGGAGGAGTATATGGTGAGCCATTTGAATTCCTTCAGATATATTGAGATGGACGGGGAGTTTATTGAAACCCCCTTTCAGCATTTCGAGGAGGTACTTCCAATTTCAGCAGCAGCAGAAACAGCGGTCGAAGAGGATGTTCCTTTGAAGATGGCCTCCCTGAAGGATGCCTGGGCTGTGGTTCAGAAAGGTGAATGTGCTAACTGGGGCAGGCTTCCCGACTTTACACAGAAAACTGATAAATTTGGACTGGGTTTTACTGCAGAGGGTCAGAAAGCTATGCGGAAGGAGAAGATCAGAAGAACTCCTGTGCTCATTACAAATCCGAGAGTGAATGCTGTTGGGGAGGAGAATGAAGTGGATGAGGCTGAGTTCAATAGCTGGATCTACCCGACGACTGAAGGTGGATTGACCAATTGGATTGTCAAAGACCATACCCCTGTTACTTTTGTTATGCAGTAATAAACTTCTTTGTTTTGTTATTTGTAATAAACAATTAAAACTCTATGGCCCGGTGTCTTACCCGAGGCACCGTGGTTTCATTTGTGAGGGCATATAAATTTTCATTTCATATATCATGAATAAAAATCTTGGACGTTTTCTCGCATTTCAAATCTTATGCTCCTTTTCTGTCTTTCCTTCCTTTATATATATTTCAAAACAGATGTATTTACACACACTCACTCATACAGGTTTCAATCCACTCTGGATCTCACTGGTAACGACTCTGCTACTGCCAGTTATGACTTCGAAAATCCGATCAACTTAGCCGAAGACGAAGGTGAAGATGATTGCGAAGTGCCTGGCGAGCTTGCACGACTGTTACTTCAGGAAGAGAGGGCAATTCAACCCCACGAAGAGCCAGTGGATATAATAAACTTGGGTACTGAAGCCGACAGGAAAGAGGTAAAGGTTGGTGCCAACCTAGAGCTCAGCGTGAAGCAACGGTTGACTAAGATGCTACATGATTATATGGAGATCTTTGCCTGGTCCTACGAAGACATGCCCGGGTTGGATACCGATATTGTGGTCCATAACTTGCCTACTAAGGAAGACTGCCCTCCAGTTAAGCAAAAGGTTCGTTGTATGCGTCCAGAGATGTCTGAGAAGATCAAAGCCGAAGTTATGAAACAGTTTGATGCCGGGTTCCTTGCAGTGACTTCTTACCCTCAGTGGGTTGCTAATGTGGTGCCGGTACCGAAGAAGGACGGTAAGGTCAGAATGTGCGTTGACTACAGGGATCTGAATAGGGCCAGCCCCAAAGATGACTTCCCTCTACCTCATATTCATGTCCTTGTTGACAATACAGCTCAGCACAAAGTGTTCTCTTTCATGGATGGCTTTTCAGGTTACAATCAGATCAAGATGGCTCCTGAAGACATGGAAAAGACTACCTTTGTTACTCATTGTGGCACCTTCTGCTACAAGGTCATGCCTTTTGGACTAAAGAACGCTGGGGCAACCTACCAACGTGCCATGGTTGCTTTATTCCATGATATGATCCACCATGAAATAGAGGTGTATGTTGACGACATGATCGCAAGGTCCCAGACTGAGGAAGAGCACCTAGATCATTTGCAGAAGTTGTTTGACCGTCTGAAGTTGTAAAAGCTGAGGTTGAACCCGAACAAGTGCACCTTCGGGGTAAGATCTGGAAAGTTGCTAGGCTTCGTTGTAAGTGACAAGGGCATTCAAGTGGACCCTACTAAGGTCAAAGCTATTCAAGAGATGCCAGTTCCTAAGACAGAGAAAGAGGTCAGAGGCTTTTTAGGACGCCTGAATTACATTGCTCGGTTCATCTCACACCTGACTGCTACCTGTGAGCCAATCTTCAAGCTGCTGAAGAAAGATCAGGTAGTACCTTGGAATGATGAATGTCAGGCTGCTTTTGACAGAATACAAGAGTATCTCCAAGAACCACCCATCCTTATGCCACCGGTTGAAGGAAGACCTCTGATACTATACCTAACAGTGCTTGACAACTCAATGGGGTGTGTGCTGGGGCAGCATGACGAGTCTGGCCGAAAAGAGCATGCCATTTATTACCTTAGCAAAAAGTTTACCGACTGTGAGACCCGATACTCACTGCTTGAGAAAACTTCCTGCGCTTTGGTATGGGCTGCTCGCCGGCTGAGACAATATATGCTGACTCACACTACCTTGTTGATCTCAAAGATGGATCCTATAAAGTACATATTTGAAAAGCCCGCTCTGTCTGGGAGAATAGCAAGATGGCAAATGATCTTGACAGAATACGACATTCAATACACGACCCAGAAAGCCATCAAAGGAAGTGTATTGGCAGACCACTTGGCACATCAGGCCGTAGACGACTATCAGTCAATGAACTTCGAGTTTCCAGACGAGAGCATCATGATTGTGACTGATTGTGAAGTACCTGGACCGGATGAAGGACCTGAGGAAGGATCCCGATGGTCTATGCACTTTGACGGAGCCTCCAACGCTTTGGGTAACGGTATCGGCGCTGTAATCATATCCCCTCAAGGCACTCATACTCCGCTTACTGCTCGGCTATGTTTCAACTGTACCAACAACATGGCAGAGTATGAGGCATGCATCATGGGTCTTCAAGCTGCGATCGACTTAAGGATCAAGTTTCTGAGTGTCTTCGGAGATTCCGCTCTTGTGATCAATCAGATCAAAGGAGAGTGGGATACGAAACATACGAATCTTATTCCTTACAGAGAATGTGTGTTGACCTTGATCCCTCACTTCACGAAGATAACCTTTGAATACTTCCTGAGAGAGGAGAATCAGCTGGCGGACGCGTTAGCTACAATGTCTTCTATGTTCAAGGTCAAATGGGACAATGAGGCTCCTCGGATCATCATCTGGAAACTGGACGAACCGGCATACTGTTTTGATCTCGAGACTGAATTGGTGACTGAGAAGCCTTGGTACCATGAGGTGAAGAGATATCTGGAAGCTCAAGAGTACCCTGAAGGTGCCTCTGTCAATGATAAAAAGTTTCTGAGAAGGTTCGCAGCGAAGTTCTTCCTTAGCAACGGCATCTTGTACAAGCGAAACCATGATTCGACCTTACTGCGTTGTGTGGACAAGACTGAAGCAGAAAGGATCATGGAAGAGCTACATGAAGGGACCTTTGGTACACATTCCAGTGGACACACTATGGCATAGAAATCCTTCAAGCAGGGTATTTCTGGTCCACCATGGAAGCTGACTGCTACCAACACTCTCGGGCATGCCATAAATGCCAGATATATGCAGACAAGGTGCATGTTCCTCCAGTTCCTCTGAATGTCTTGACTGCGCCTTGGCCGTTTGCAATGTGGGGCATAGACATGATCGGTGAGATTAAACCTACGGCATCTATCGGGCATCGCTTCATCCTGGTAGCAATTGATTATTTCACGAAGTGGGTCGAAGCAGCTTCCTACGCTACGGTAACCAAGACTGTTGTGGCACGGTTCATTCGGCATAATCTGATCTGTCGATACGGCGTCCCTGAAAGAATTATTACAGACAACGGTACCAATCTGAATAATAAGATGATCACTGAGCTCTGCGAGCAGTTTAAGATACAGCACCACAACTCTTCTCCTTACAGGCCGAAGATGAATGGGGCTGTAGAAGCAGCAAATAAAAATATCAAGAAAATCGTGCAGAAGATGACAGTGACTTATAAGGATTGGCACGAGATGTTACCATTCGCTCTACATGGGTACCGTACCTCAGCCAGGACGTCAACCGGGGCAACTCCTTTCTCTTTGGTTTATTGTATGGAGGCAGTCTTACTGATTGAAGTGCAAATACCCTCTCTCCGGATAATGAAGGATGCAAATCTGAACGAAGATGATTGGATCCAGACACGACTTGATCAGTTAAACCTTATTGATGAAAAGAGACTTGCTGCTATTTGTCATGGGCAAATGTACCAGAAACGAATGATCAGGGCATTTAACAAAAAGGTCAGACCACAGGAATATCAAGTTGGGGATCTGGTAATCAAGCGAATCATCCTTCCTCAGAGTGATCCAATGGGCAAATGGACCCCTACATACGAAGGGCCATTTGTGGTTAAACATGTGTTCTTAGGAGGAGCCATGATTCTAACCAACATGGATGGTTACGACCTTCCTCACCCCGCCAATGCAGACATAGTAAAAAGATACTACGCATGAAAAAGACCCGCTAGGCTGACATGCCTAGGAAAAAATTAGGGCTTCCCGGCGAACCAAAAGGGTTCGGGCAAAATGAAGGGATGAAATGAAAAAATCTGTACACCCGGCAAGTCGAAAACCTGAAAAGGCGGCTTGGGAAAAAATGGGTATCCCGGTGGACTAAAAACCCGAAAGGGCGGTCCAGGCAAAAGTTATGGATAAAAGCGTAATACTATGTCTCATTGGATCACTTTGCATCCAGAATCCGGTATCTACATCAAGTTCAGACGGCATCGATCAGTCAGCTTCATCTTCGACCAAGGTCATCAAGTGATGAGACGCTCGGAGATATAAGGGCAATAGCAGAGTTGAAACCCAGTGGGATCATTCATTTCACACAGCTGTTTTATTTTCTCTTGTACAAATCTGTATAAACTCTTTTGTTCGGCGGCGTTCTCTTACTAGGACGTCAGCCTCTTGTACAAAAAACGCCTATTTTTCAGGCAATTCAAAATCAATACAAAAATCACTTTTCAGTTAAAATTGCCAATAATTTTTCCTTTTTCTGTTTTGTTTTGCGAAGAACGTCCAAGGTTCAATTTGTGATATATGCATTGACAATAATTTGCTAACTCATAAATATTTGCATACGAAACAAAGGACTAATTACAGGTAACGTAAGAAACAGGGGCAATAAAGAGTTGTCTAAGCAATCTAATTGTTCTATCCTCCAAGGTACCAAGGTAGGTTCAGTTGAAGAACATAACCAGATATCTTAATTCCCCAGAGAGTGCGTCAGCAAGTCAGTACGCTCTCGCCCAGCAAAGCTACAATCAACCTTAAGGAAGTTGGGTATCCTCCAGCAGATCTCAACATTCCCCGGCACAATGTACGGACATTTTTAACAAGCATCCCCGGCAGTCTTGACCTAAAGATTGTTCCCCGGCGGTCTATCAAACATTCAGTGGAGTCACTTCCCCGATACATCTCAAAACTTCCCCAGGAGGGTCCAATCTAGTTCCCCAGGAAAATTGGAATCCATCTCCTCAAGCAGTAAGCTTATCCCCAGTAGATTCTGGAAGCTTATCCTCGCAGAGCACGAACGCGTCTCCCGGCTTTATTCAAAGAGTTATGTCCTTACCAGGATATAACTGGGTTATCCTCAGCCAAAAGCCACGCAAGGATCGTCCTCGACAAAGTCTTCTTATCCCCAGCGATGTCTATTAACACTTCCAACACAACAAGAGTATCCCCATCAAGTTATCATCAACATTCCAACAAAGTATCCCTCTCCCCACAGAGTATTGCTTCCCAGCAAGATCACTAGAATACTTTTCTCCCCGCAGAATGCTCTGTTCGCCAAGTTTATTCCCCAACGGAGTTATCTTCTCCTACCGGTATCCTTGCAACTATCATCCCCAGCGGAAGCAACATCTATTCTTCAACACCATCCCAGGAGTGACCTCCCAGCACCCGTCAAGGATTTACTTTCCTAGACGACAAACATATTCATAAACATCGCACTTCCATACATTATAGCATGCATATACGCATCATATCTTACAAATCTCATTTATGTTGAGAACATCATTGCTTGATCCATATCATGCATTGCATATGACTGACCTTTACCTTTCAGGAAAGATCTAGTTAAATTTTCAACTATATTTCAAGACCTAGTCTGGTTCAGTTAAATCGACTCCAAAGATTTCTCTGTTTCTTATCCAGTCAAAGGCCTTCTCTGGTTCAGTCAGATCGACCCTAAGATCTCCCTGTTTCTTATCCAGTTGAAGACATTTCAAGACCTAGACCGGTTCAGTTAATCGACCCTAAGATTTTCTGTTTCTTATCCAGTCCAAGGCCTTCTCTGGTTCAGCCAGATCGACCCTAAGATCTCCCTGTTTCTTATCCAGTTGAAGATTTCAAGACCTAGACCGGTTCAGTTAATCGACCCTAAGATTTTCTGTTTCTTATCCAGTCCAAGGCCTTCTCTAGTCCAGTTAAATCGACCCCTAACAGATTTTTATAATGAAGACTCAGTAGAAGTTATCCAAGATTCTCTCAATGATACTATTGAGGTTGTAGTCGCCTATGGTTCTCTCCCCGATACTGCGGAGGTAGTAATCATCCCCAGATTCGCTCAGCATTACTGTTGAAGTCGAAGTCATCCAAGATTCTCTCAATGATTGCTGTTGAGGTTGTAGTCGCCTATGGTTCTCTCCCCGATACTGCGGAGGTAGTAATCATCCCCAGATTCGCTCAGTGTTACTGTTGAAGTTGAAGTCGCCCCAGATTCTCTCCCCGTTACTACGGAGGTAGTAATCGTCCCCAGATTCTCTCAGCGTTATTGTTGAGGTTGAAATCACCCAAGGTTCTCTCACCGTTCCTGTTGGGGTAGTAACCATCCCTGGTTCATTCATCACCTTTTGAAGATCCAGATCCAGCTCCTGTAACCAGTCAGGACACATCTATACCAAGAATCTGAAGACCAGCTCCGGTAACAGGTCAGGTAATCATTTTCTTTTGCAGGTACGCAAGCTCTCGCTAAGAAATCTCTTATGCGATCAACAATCCAGATGGAATCTATAAGCCCATCCACCTTCCATCACCTCTTAGCATGGCATCTATAAGCCCATCATCCTATCCATCAATCTCTAAATGGCATCTATAAGTCCATTCCACACATCACACTACTATGTGAGCGCAAATTTCTGGGCACTCTAGTGTTCAATCATCTTCCACCTTCGGATTACGAAAGGCACGTCAGCCAATCTGCATCCTCAGGTCTAAGAAGATTGAACAGGAGCAACTGTTGTACCCCAAAATTTTCCCTCCCATATTCTTCAAGAATTGCAAAGAGCATGCTTCAAAGTTCCCCAAGGGTTGCACAGTTCAAGGGCCTCCTAACAGTCAAAATTAGGGTTTTGGTTCTGACAAAGAAAATGAAGTTTCCAAGGGTCCAATCAAGTCCCACATGCCTACAAACATGGTCAAGCATCCTCGTACCAAGTTTCAAGACTTACAACACAAAATTGCACAGTCAAAAACCCTAATTGCACTACAGTCAACTGTAGGGGCAAAATGGTCATTTGACAGTCAAAAGTTCAAATTTTTGGTAAACACCTCATTTTGAAGCCACAAACATCATTTGATCAATGCTTGATCATGATTCTCAAAGCTTGGCTCAAAAAGTCTCAAAATGCAAAAGTTTCCATATTGGGACAGTTGAAAAAGTCAACTGTAAATTGACCAGGGCATAACTTTCACATGGATTATCAGAAAAATTCCATCCAAAGTTCATTTTGAAGAGAAAGACATTTCCTACAACTCCTCTTCACACTTCAAGACCAATAAATGCTCTCACAAAAAGTTATCAATTTCAACATTATAGGTCATTTTCAAAAGTCAACAAAAAGGGACTTTAAGTCAAAGGCCATAACTTGAGATTGGTAAATCAAAATGACATGGGACCAAAGGCATTGGTTAGAGGACTCAAAGAACTTTCCAAAATGTCCAAGAACATGAGCAAAGCGTAAAAATTGAACAAGTTATGCCTTGTGGAAGTTGGGAAATTTTTGGATATTTTTGAAAAGTCAACATTACTTCAAATGTCTTAAAAATGCTAATGGGCCTCTTTTTCTTCCACAATTCATCATCCAAGGCATGTGCACGACCATTTGGCCAAAAGGGAAGTTTTTTATCATTTTTATTTATTTATTTGGATTTTTAATTATTAATAATTCATTTAATTAAAATAAATAGGTGAAAAATACTAAACCTAATGTTTTAAATCTTTTTGTGCATGGAATAGGCTTAGGATTTCGTGCACAATCAGATATGGAAGGAATTATGGTGATTGGATATGATTGAGACCAAATATGCTTGAAAAAGATTGGAAAATTATGGCATAAAAATCAAAGATTGATTCCTTCAATTCATGGATACTTTGGACAAAAAACCAACCCTAATCATTCACATGTATATATTGATGCTAACCCTATTCCAAATAACCTCCCAGCTGCGCAAGAACCTGACCAACAAGTTTGCATTTTTTTCAAGAAAATTCAAATACTGAAAACTAGGTTACAGGTCAATTCAAGCCAAAAGACTTGTTCCATTACCTTCCTGAGGCTTCAAGGAAGGGTTTCAAATCAAAACCATCCATCCTAACACCAAGAAACGTGAGAATAATGGTGTCCTGTACAAAATTTTTTTTACATTCTTGCATCATGATTCATGCGTCTTTAGTAATTTTTGATGTTTGATTTATGTTCCTTGATTAATTCTAAAGCTAACTGTGTGCTTTGATTGAGCTTTCATGCGTTATATGACGAATCACCATTAAAGGATGCTAGGGTTCTTTGAACTTGAAATTGGGCGTTTCTGAATACCATAAAATTGGAACACCTCAATACCATGACAAAACTCAGCATGCTTGGACGATCTGAATAGAACCCTCGCGCCTAATTTATGTACCCACACGGCCTATTCGCTATTATTGGATATGGCATATTTGGGGGGGGTTCAAAACCCCCGCTAATCTTTTCATGTTTCAGGAAAAAAACAAAACAAGGAGGAAGATGATAAAGTGTCCAGCAATAATTGGTTGATTCAAATTTTCGCGCGGAAAAAAGCACTAACGATTGTTTTATTATATGATGTTTATTGGTTATATGATATACAAAGAAGTAAAGCAGCGCGTTTGGCAAGGCATAGTAGTGGTAATCATCAGGATCTGGGTTCGAACCCCAGGTCCCCCATCCCTTTCCATATTATTTTTATTAACATGCTTGCGTGCAGTTTCGTTACAAAGGAACACCATACGTCTCTCAAATCCAGCTTGCCACGCATATGCTAAGACCAATCCAAGGGGCATGGTTTGAAGACCATCATGGATACAAGTCAAAGATGCCACATGCTAGCGTCAGAGTCAACAAAGCCAAAGGCTTAATGGGCCTGAAATACTGGACTCTACCTCCCAATTTGGGGACAGACCCCCCTAGGTTTGCAATTTCTTTTATATTTTTTCATTTTTTTATTTGATTCAGTTATTGTTTTTAATTAATTTCTTTAATTTAATATTTTCATAAAAACATAAAAAACAATATAAAATCAGAAAAAAGACAAAAATATATTTTATTTAATTAGTATTTTTGTAAATAAATATCATTAATTGATTTTAGTTTTTAATTTAGGTTTAAATCTTAATATTTTTTTAATAAAACTTAAAATTTGTAGAATTAGGGTTTTAATTAATTTTTATCCTTTTTCTTTTCTTTTCACTAATAATTAATTATTTATTTTCATAAAATCAAATTGTCATTAATTAATTAATTTAATTTTAGGTTTAAATTTTAATAGGTTTTTCTTAATAAATAAAAGTTGTAGAATTAGGGTTAATTAGTTAATTTCATTTAATTCTCATTAAAAAACCATAAATACGAAAACCTCAAAAATAATTTCTTTTTTTATTTTAATTGAATTAATTTGTAAATAATAATTTAATTTCATTAAAGGGTCCAACGCCCTCGCTTCTAGTTTTAATTTAATTCGTGCGTTTTATTTTGTTTCTTCTAATTATCAATGTAATTCTCCCAAAGCCGTGTAAACTTAATTTCTCGCACTTTACTTTATTGCTTTATTTACTTTCTGTCAAATCGGGTCCTGGATTAATTTTGGCGATGTGGACCTGCGCCTTTGTAATAGTTTAGAACTTTTAATTTCTCGCAAACTTTTTAACTGTTAAATAAATGCATGCAAGAATGAATGGCCTGAAATAAAAACAAACACATAGATCACCCATGACATGAACAAGACAAAAATAAATGAAAACGATACACAAATCACACACCACCCCTAGGGTACGCCTCACTGTTGCCTTGCCTCTAAAGGTGATCGTCGAGTAGAGGATGTCTTAGTAAGTCCTCATGATCCGGGAACCTGGCATGAGGGTAGCTTCTAAGGTGTCTTCCTATTGCTATGGTGATCACCATGTCCCGAACCTCGAATTGACCCGAACACCTCCAACGGTAGTGCTACCTACCTCTCAATGGTGGGATGGCACTACTTTAAAGGACATTTACACAGACGAATTCCTTAGGGTAGGTAGACGACTCTTGATACTTGCTCTAATTTCAAAACAAATCAAAAATACTTTTCACACCAACACATTTTCAAAAAGCTTTCGAAAGCAATTTTTCAAACACTCTTGAGGACTGATACAAGAGTCGAACTGGAATTTTCAACGAAACTTTTTAAGACCCACATTTAAAAGAAAACAAACCATTTTGAAAACACAAATGAGCAAGTATCTAAGAGCCCATGGATAACCATGGATAGAAAGGGTGCTAACACCTTCCCTTTCTATAATCTACCTCCCGAACCGAGAGCAATCTCTATAAGGAATTTTTCTGTGCTTTTGTCCTGTCCATGTTGGAGAAAATAAAAGACGGTGGCGACCCTTGCTTCCGCGACATTTCGCGAACCCGCGTTAAACAGTCAGTTCCAGATCCACCGATCACAGAAGGTAAATCGTAGTTGTCATTTTGTTACTCCTATGGATGGTAGCGATGTCCTTAAGAAAGGTAGTTCGTTGTTAGGATTTTATTACTCCATTGGATGGTAGCCTTGTCATTACGGAAGGTAGTTCGTTAGTGGGATTTTGTTACTCTAATGGATGGTAGCCTTTTCATTACCGAAGCTAGTTCGTTGTTTAGATTTTGTTACTCCATTGAATGGTAGTCTTGTCATTATGGAAGGTAAATTGTTGTTGACATTTTGTTACTCCAATGGATGGTATCGGTGTCCTTAAGGAAGGTAGTTCGTTGTTGAGATTTTGTTATTCTAATGGACGGTAGCCTTGTTATTATGGAAGGTAGTTTGTTGTTGGGATATTGTTACTCAAATGGATGGTAGCCTTTTCATATTGGAAGGTAGTTCGTTGTTGAGATTTTGTTACTGCAATGGATGGTTGCCTTGTAATTATCGAAAGTAGTTCATTGTTGAGATTTTGTTAATCCATTGGATGGTAGCCTTGTCATTATGGAAGGTAAATTGTTGTTGAGATTTTGTTAATCCAATGGATGGTACCGTTGTCATTACGAAATGTAGTTCATTGTTGAGATTTTGTTACTCTAATGGGTGGTAGCCTTAATATTAGGGAATGTAGTTCATTGTTGGGATTCTGTTACTCTAATGAATGGTAGCCTTGTCATTATGGAAGGTAGTTCGTTATTGAGATTTTATTACTCTAATGGATGGTAGCCTTGTCATTACGGAAGGTAGTTCGTTGTTGACATTTTGTTACTCCATTGGATGGTAGCCTTGTCATTATGGAAGGTAAATCATTGTTGACATTTTGTTACTCCAATGGATGGTAGCGGTGTCCTTAAGGAAGGTAGTTCGTTGTTGAGATTTTGTTACTCTAATGGACGGTAGCCTTGTTATTATGGAAATTAGTTTGTTGCTGGGATTTTGTTACTCAAATGGATGGTAGCCTTGTCATATTGGAAGGTAGTTCGTTGTTGAGATTTTGTTACTGCAATGGATGGTTGCCTTGTCATTATCGAAAGTAGTTCATTGTTGAGATTTTGTTACTCCATTGGATGGTAGCCTTGTCATTATGGAAGGTAAATTGTTGTTGAGATTTTGTTAATCCAATGGATGGTACCGTTGTCATTACGAAAGGTAGTTCGTTGTTGAGATTTTGTTACTCTAATGGGTGGTAGCCTTGTTATTACGGAAGGTAGTTCATTGTTGGGATTCTGTTACTCTAATGAATGGTAGCCTTGTCATTATGGAAGGTAGTTCGTTATTGATATTTTGTTACTCTTATGGATGGTAGCCTTGTCATTACGGAAGGTAGTTCGTTGTTGTGATTTTGTTACTCCATTGGATGGTAGCCTTGTCATTATGGAAGGTAAATCGTTGTTGTCATTTTGTTACTCCAATGGATGGTAGCGATGTCCTTAAGGAAGGTAGTTCGTTGTTAGGATTTTGTTACTCCATTCGATGGTAGCCTTGTCATTACGGAAGGTAGTTCGTTAGTGGGATTTTCTTACTCTAATGGATGGTAGCCTTGTCATTACGGAAGCTATTTCGTTGTTTAGATTTTGTTACTCCATTGGATGGTAGTCTTGTCATTATGGAAGGTAAATCGTTGTTGACATTTTGTTACTCCAATGGATGGTAGCGGTGTCCTTAAGGAAGGTAGTTCGTTGTTGAGATTTTGTTACTCTAATGGACGGTAGCCTTGTCATTATGGAAGGTAGTTTGTTGTTGGAATTTTATTACTCAAATGGATGGTAGCCTTGTCATTATGGAAGGTAGTATGTTGTTGAGATTTTGTTATTGCAATGGATGGTAGCCTTGTCATTATGGAATGTAGTTCGTTGTTGAGATTTTGTTACTCCATTGGATGGTAGCCTTGTCATTATGGAAGGTAAATTGTTGTTTAGATTTTGTTACTCCAATGGATGGTACCGTTGTCATTACGAAAGGTTGTTCGTTCTTGAGATTTTGTTACTCTAATGGGTGGTAGCCTTGTTATTAGGGAAGGTAGTTCATTGTTGGGATTTTGTTACTCTAATGGATGGTAGCCTTGTCATTACGGAAGGTAGTTCGTTAGTGGGATTTTGTTATTCTAATGGATGGTAGCTTTGTCATTACGGAAGCTAGTTCGTTGTTTAGATTTTGTTACTCCATTGGATGGTAGCCTTTACATTATGGAAGGTAAATCGTTGTTGACATTTTGTTACTCCAATGGATGGTAGCGGTGTCCTTAAGGAAGGTAGTTCTTTGTTGAGATTTTGTTACTCTAATGGACGGTAGCCTTGTCATTATGGAAGGTAGTTTGTTGTTGGGATTTTGTTACTCAAATGGATGGTAGCTTTGTCATTATAGAAGGTAGTTCGTTGTTGAGATTTTGTTACTGCAATGCATATTAGCCTTGTCATTATGGAAAGTAGTTTGTTGTTGAGATTTTGTTACTCCATTGGATGGTAGCCTTGTCATTATGGAAGGTAAATTGTTGTTGAGATTTTGTTGATCCAATGGATGGTACCGTTGTCATTACGAAAGGTAGTTCGTTGTTGAGATTTTGTTATTCTAATGGGTGGTAGCCTTGTTATTAGGGAAGGTAGTTCATTGTTGGGATTTTGTTACTCTAATGAATGGTAGCCTTGTCATTATGGAAGGTAGTTCTTTATTGAGATTTTGTTACTTTAATGGATGGTAGCCTTGTCATTACGGAAGGTAGTTCGTTGTTGTGATTTTGTTACTCCATTGGATGGTAGCCTTGTCATTATGGAAGGTAAATCGTTGTTGTCATTTTGTTACTCCAATGGATGGTAGCGATGTCCTTAAGGAAGGTAGTTCGTTGTTAGGATTTTGTTACTCCATTCGATGGTAGCCTTGTCATTATGGAAGGTAGTTCGTTAGTGGGATTTTCTTACTCTAATGGATGGTAGCCTTGTCATTACGGAAGCTATTTCATTGTTTAGATTTTGTTACTCCATTAGATGGTAGCCTTGTCATTATGGAAGGTAAATCGTTGTTGACATTTTGTTACTCCAATGGATGGTAGCGGTGTCCTTAAGGATGGTAGTTCGTTGTTGAGATTTTGTTTCTCTAATGGACGGTAGCCTTGTCATTATGGAAGGTAGTTCGTTGTTGAGATTTTGTTACTCCATTGGATGGTAGCCTTGTCATTATGGAAGGTAAATCGTTGTTGTCATTTTGTTACTCCAATGGATGGTAGCGATGTCCTTAAGAAAGGTAGTTCGTTGTTAGGATTTTGTTACTCCATTGGATGGTAGCCTTGTCATTACGGAAGGTAGTTCGTTAGTGGGATTTTGTTACTCTAATGGATGGTAGCCTTTTCAGTACGGAAGCTAGTTCATTGTTTAGATTTTGTTACTCCATTGGATGGTAGTCTTGTCATTATGGAAGGTAAATCGTCGTTGACATTTTGTTACTCCAATGGATGATAGCGGTGTCCTTAAGGAAGGTAGTTCGTTGTTGAGATTTTGTTACTCTAATGGACGGTAGCCTTGTTATTATGGAAGGTAGTTTGTTGTTGGGATTTTGTTACTCAAATGGATGGTAGCCTTGTCATATTGGAAGGTAGTTCGTTGTTGAGATTTTGTTACTGCAATGGATGGTTGCCTTGTCATTATCGAAAGTAGTTCATTGATGAGATTTTGTTACTCCATTGGATGGTACCGTTGTCATTACGAAATGTAGTTCATTGTTGAGATTTTGTTACTCTAATGGGTGGTAGCCTTGTTATTAGGGAAGGTAGTTCATTGCTGGGATTCTGTTACTCTAATGAATGGTAGCCTTGTCATTATGGAAGGTAGTTCGTTATTGAGATTTTGTTACTCTAATGGATGGTAGCCTTGTCATTACGGAAGGTAGTTCGTTGTTGTGATTTTGTTACTCCATTGGATGGTAGCCTTGTCATTATGGAAGGTAAATCGTTGTTGTCATTTTGTTACTCTAATGGATGGTAGAGATGTCCTTAAGGAAGGTAGTTCATTGTTAGGAATTTTTTACTCCATTGGATAGTAGCCTTGTCATTACGGAAGGTAGTTCGTTACTGGGATTTTCTTACTCTAATGGATGGTAGCCTTGTCATTACGGAAGCTAGTTCGTTGTTTACATTTTGTTACTCCATTGGATGGTAGCCTTGTCATTATGGAAGGTAAATCGTTGTTGACATTTTGTTAATCCAATGGATGGTAGCGGTGTCCTTAAGGAAGGTAGTTCGTTGTTGATATTTTGTTACTCTAATGGACGGTAGCCTTGTCATTATGGAAGGTAGTTCGTTGTTGGGATTTTATTACTCAAATGGATGGTAGCCTTGTCATTATGGAAGGTAGTTCGTTGTTGAGATTTTGTTACTGCAATGGATGGTAGCCTTGTCATTATGGAAAGTAGTTCGTTGTTGAGATTTTGTTACTCCATTGGATGGTAGACTTGTCATTATGGAAGGTAAATTGTTGTTGAGATTTTGTTACTCCAATGGATGGTACCGTTGTCATTACGAAAGGTTGTTCGTTCTTATGATTTTGTTACTCTAATGGGTGGTAGCCTTGTTATTAGGGAAGACAGTTCATTGTTGGGATTTTGTTACTCTAATGGATGGTAGCCTTGTCATTACGGAAGGTAGTTCGTTACTGGGATTTTGTTATTCTAATGGATGGTAGCTTTGTCATTACGGAAGCTAGTTCGTTGTTTAGATTTTGTTACTCCATAGGATGGTAGCCTTGTCATTATGGAAGGTAAATCGTTGTTGACATTTTGTTACTTCAATGGATGGTAGCGGTGTCCTTAAGGAAGGTAGTTCATTGTTGAGGTTTTGTTACTCTAATGGACGGTAGCCTTGTCATTATGGAAGGTAGTTTGTTGTTGGGATTTTGTTACTCCATTCGATGGTAGCCTTGTCATTATGGAAGGTAGTTCGTTAGTGGGATTTTCTTACTCTAATGGATGGTAGCCTTGTCATTACGGAAGCTATTTCATTGTTTAGATTTTGTTACTCCATTAGATGGTAGCCTTGTCATTATGGAAGGTAAATCGTTGTTGACATTTTGTTACTCCAATAGATGGTAGCGGTGTCCTTAAGGATGGTAGTTCGTTGTTGAGATTTTGTTTCTCTAATGGACGGTAGCCTTGTCATTATGGAAGGTAGTTCGTTGTTGAGATTTTGTTACTCCATTGGATGGTAGCCTTGTCATTATGGAAGGTAAATCGTTGTTGTCATTTTGTTACTCCAATGGATGGTAGCGATGTCCTTAAGAAAGGTAGTTCGTTGTTAGGATTTTGTTACTCCATTGGATGGTAGCCTTGTCATTACGGAAGGTAGTTCGTTAGTGGGATTTTGTTACTCTAATGGATGGTAGCCTTTTCAGTATGGAAGCTAGTTCATTGTTTAGATTTTGTTACTCCATTGGATGGTAGTCTTGTCATTATGGAAGGTAAATCGTCGTTGACATTTTGTTACTCCAATGGATGATAGCGGTGTCCTTAAGGAAGGTAGTTCGTTGTTGAGATTTTGTTACTCTAATGGACGGTAGCCTTGTTATTATGGAAGGTAGTTTGTTGTTGGGATTTTGTTACTCAAATGGATGGTAGCCTTGTCATATTGGAATGTAGTTCGTTGTTGAGATTTTGTTACTGCAATGGATGGTTGCCTTGTCATTATCGAAAGTAGTTCATTGATGAGATTTTGTTACTCCATTGGATGGTACCGTTGTCATTACGAAATGTAGTTCATTGTTGAGATTTTGTTACTCTAATGTGTGGTAGCCTTGTTATTAGGGAAGGTAGTTCATTGCTGGGATTCTGTTACTCTAATGAATGGTAGCCTTGTCATTATGGAAGGTAGTTCGTTATTGAGATTTTGTTACTCTAATGGATGGTAGCCTTGTCATTACGGAAGGTAGTTCGTTGTTGTGATTTTGTTACTCCATTGGATGGTAGCCTTGTCATTATGGAAGGTAAATCGTTGTTGTCATTTTGTTACTCTAATGGATGGTAGAGATGTCCTTAAGGAAGGTAGTTCATTGTTAGGATTTTTTTACTCCATTGGATAGTAGCCTTGTCATTACGGAAGGTAGTTCGTTACTGGGATTTTCTTACTCTAATGGATGGTAGCCTTGTCATTACGGAAGCTAGTTCGTTGTTTACATTTTGTTACTCCATTGGATGGTAGCCTTGTCATTATGGAAGGTAAATCGTTGTTGACATTTTGTTAATCCAATGGATGGTAGCGGTGTCCTTAAGGAAGGTAGTTCGTTGTTGATATTTTGTTACTCTAATGGACGGTAGCCTTGTCATTATGGAAGGTAGTTCGTTGTTGGGATTTTATTACTCAAATGGATGGTAGCCTTGTCATTATGGAAGGTAGTTCGTTGTTGAGATTTTGTTACTGCAATGGATGGTAGCCTTGTCATTATGGAAAGTAGTTCGTTGTTGAGATTTTGTTACTCCATTGGATGGTAGACTTGTCATTATGGAAGGTAAATTGTTGTTGAGATTTTGTTACTCCAATGGATGGTACCGTTGTCATTACGAAAGGTTGTTCGTTCTTATGATTTTGTTACTCTAATGGGTGGTAGCCTTGTTATTAGGGAAGACAGTTCATTGTTGGGATTTTGTTACTCTAATGGATGGTAGCCTTGTCATTACGGAAGGTAGTTCGTTACTGGGATTTTGTTATTCTAATGGATGGTAGCTTTGTCATTACGGAAGCTAGTTCGTTGTTTAGATTTTGTTACTCCATAGGATGGTAGCCTTGTCATTATGGAAGGTAAATCGTTGTTGACATTTTGTTACTTCAATGGATGGTAGCGGTGTCCTTAAGGAAGGTAGTTCATTGTTGAGATTTTGTTACTCTAATGGACGGTAGCCTTGTCATTATGGAAGGTAGTTTGTTGTTGGGATTTTGTTACTAAAATGGATGGTAGCCTTGTCATTATGGAAGGTAATTCGTTGTTGAGATTTTGTTACTACAATGGATGGTAGCTTTGTCATTATGGAAAGTAGTTCATTGTTGAGATTTTGTTACTCCATTGGATGGTAGCCTTGTCATTATGAAAGGTAACTTGTTGTTGAGATTTTGTTAGTCCAATGGATGGTACCGTTGTCATTACGAAAGGTAGTTCGTTGTTGAGATTTTGTTACTCTAATGGGTGGTAGCCTTGTTATTAGGGAAGGTAGTTCATTGTCGGGATTTTGTTACTCTAATGGATGGTAGCCTTGTCATTATGGAAGGTAGTTCGTTGTTGAGATTTTTTTACTCTAACTGATGGTAGCCTTGTCATTACGGAAGGTAGTTCGTTGTTGAGATTTTGTTACTCCATTGGATGGTAGCCTTGTCATTATGGAAGGTAAATCTTTGTTGTCATTTTGTTACTCCAATGGATGGTAGCGATGTCTTTAAGGAAGGTAGTTCGTTGTTAGGATTTTGTTACTCCATTCGATGGTAGCCTTGTCATTACGGAAGGTAGTTCGTTAGTGGGATTTTGTTACTCTAATGGATGGTAGCCTTGTTAGTATGGAAGCTAGTTCATTGTTTAGATTTTGTTACTCCATTGGATGGTAGTCTTGTCATTATGGAAGGTAAATCGTTGTTGACATTTTGTTACTCCAATGGATGGTAGCTGTGTCCTTGAGAAAGGTAGTTCGTTGTTGAGATTTTGTTACTCTAATGGACGATATCCTTGTTATTATGGAAGGTTGTTTGTTGTTGGGATTTTGTTACTCAAATGGATGGTAGCCTTGTCATATTGGAAGGTAGTTCATTGTTGAGATTTTGTTACTGCAATGGATGGTTGCCTTGTCATTATCGAAAGTAGTTCATTGTTGAGATTTTGTTAATCCATTGGATGGTAGCCTTGTCATTATGGAAGGATAATTGTTGTTGAGATTTTGTTAATCCAATGGATGGTACCGTTGTCATTACGAAATGTAGTTCATTGTTGAGATTTTGTTACTCTAATGGGTGGTAGCCTTTTTATTAGGGAAGGTAGTTCATTGTTGGGATTCTGTTACTCTAATGAATGGTAGCCTTGTCATTATGGAAGGTAGTTCGTTATTGAGATTTTATTACTCTTATGGATGGTAGCCTTGTCATTACGGAAGGTAGTTCGTTGTTGCGATTTTGTTACTCCATTGGATGGTAGCCTTGTCATTATGGAAGGTAAATCATTGTTGTCATTTTGTTACTCTAATGGATGGTAGCGATGTCCTTAAGGAAGGTAGTTCATTGTTAGGATTTTTTTACTCCATTGGATAGTAGCCTTATCATTACGGAAGGTAGTTCGTTACTGGGATTTTCTTACTCTAATGGATGGTAGCCTTGTCATTACGGAAGCTATTTCGTTGTTTATATTTTGTTACTCCATTGGACGGTAGCCTTGTCATTATGGAAGGTAAATCGTTGTTGATATTTTGTTACTCCAATGGATGGTAGCGGTGTCCTTAAGGAAGGTAGTTCGTTGTTGAGATTTTGTTACTCTAATGGACGGTAGCCTTGTCATTATGGAAGGTAGTTCGTTGTTGGGATTTTATTACTCAAATGGATGGTAGCCTTGTCATTATGGAAGGTAGTTCGTTGTTGAGATTTTGTTACTACAATGGATGGTAGCCTTGTCATTATGGAAAGTAGTTTGTTGTTGAGATTTTGTTACTCCATTGGATGGTAGCCTTGTCATTATGGAAGGTAAATTGTTGTTGAGATTTTGTTACTCCAATGGATGGTACCGTTGTCATTACGAAAGGTAGTTCGTTGTTGAGATTTTGTTACTCTAATGGGTGGTAGCCTTGTTATTAGGGAAGGTAGTTCATTGTTGGGATTTTGTTACTCTAATGGATGGTAGCCTTGTCATTACGGAAGGTAGTTCGTTGTTGAGATTTTCTTACTCTAATGGATGGTAGCCTTGTCATTACAGAAGGTAGTTCGTTGTTGAGATTTTGTTACTCCATTGGATGGTAGCCTTTTCATTATGGAAGGTAAATTGTTGTTGAGATTTTGTTACTCCAATGGATGGTACCGTTGTCATTACGAAAGGTAGTTCGTTGTTGTGATTTTGTTACTCTAATGGGTGGTAGCCTTGTTATTAGGGAAGGTAGTTCATTGGGATTTTGTTACTCTAATGGATGGTAGCCTTGTCATTACGGAAGGTAGTTCGTTGTTGAGATTTTGTTACTCTAATGGATGGTAGCCTTGTCATTAAGGAAGGTAGTTCGTTGTTGAGATTTTGTTACTCCATTGGATGGTAGCCTTGTCATTATGGAAGGTAACTTGTTGTTGAGATTTTGTTACTCCAATGGATGGTACCGTTGTCATTATGAAAGGTAGTTCATTGTTGAGATTTTGTTACTCTAATGGGTGGTAGCCTTGTTATTAGGGAAGGTAGTTCATTGTTGGGATTTTGTTACTCTAGTGGATGGTAGCCTTGTCATTATGGAAGGTAGTTCGTTGTTGAGATTTTGTTACTCTAATGGATGGTAGCCTTGTCATTATGGAAAATAGTTCGTTGTTGAGATTTTGTTACTCCATTGGATGGTAGCCTTGTCATTATGGAAGGTAAATCGTTGTTGTCATTTTGTTACTCCAATGGATGGTAGCGATGTCCTAAAGGAAGGTAGTTCGTTGTTAGGATTTTGTTACTCTATTCGATGGTAGCCTTGTCATTACGGAAGGTAGTTTGTTAGTGGGATTTTCTTACCCTAATGGATGGTAGCCTTGTCATTACGGAAGCTAATTCGTTGTTTAGATTTTGTTACTCCATTGGATGGTAGCCTTGTCATTATGGAAGGTAAATCGTTGTTGACATTTTGTTACTCCAATGGATGGTAGCGGTGTCCTTAAGGAAGGTAGTTCGTTGTTGAGATTTTGTTTCTCTAATGGACGGTAGCCTTGTCATTATGGAAGGTAGTTCATTGTTGAGATTTTGTTACTCCATTGGATGGTAGCCTTGTCATTATGGAAGGTAAATCGTAGTTGTCATTTTGTTACTCCTATGGATGGTAGCGATGTCCTTAAGAAAGGTAGTTCGTTGTTAGGATTTTATTACTCCATTGGATGGTAGCCTTGTCATTACGGAAGGTAGTTCGTTAGTGGGATTTTATTACTCTAATGGATGGTAGCCTTGTCAGTACGGAAGCTAGTTCATTGTTTAGATTTTGTTACTCCATTGGATGGTAGTCTTGTCATTATGGAAGGTAAATCGTTGTTGACATCTTGTTACTCCAATGGATGGTAGCGGTATCCTTGAGGAAGGTAGTTCGTTGTTGAGATTTTGTTACTCTAATGGACGGTAGCCTTGTTATTATGGAAGGTAGTTTGTTGTTGGGATTTTGTTACTCAAATGGATGGTAGCCTTTTCATATTGGAAGGTAGTTCATTGTTGAGATTTTGTTACTGCAATGGATGGTTGCCTTGTCATTATCGAAAGTAGTTCATTGTTGAGATTTTGTTAATCCATAGGATGGTAGCCTTGTCATTATGGAAGGTAAATTGTTGTTGAGATTTTGTTAGTCCAATGGATGGTACCGTTGTCATTACGAAATGTAGTTCATTGTTGAGATTTTGTTACTCTAATGGGTGGTAGCCTTGTTATTAGTGAAGGTAGTTCATTGTTGGGATTCTGTTACTCTAATGAGTTGTAGCCTTGTCATTATGGAACGTAGTTCGTTATTGAGATTTTATTACTCTTATGGATGGTAGCCTTGTCATTACGGAAGGTAGTTCGTTGTTGTGATTTTGTTACTCCATTGGATGGTAGCCTTGTCATTATGGAAGGTAAATCGTTGTTGTCATTTTGTTACTCTAACGGATGGTAGCGATGTCCTTAAGGAAGGTAGTTCATTGTTAGGATTTTTTTACTCCATTGGATAGTAGCCTTGTCATTACGGAAGGTAGTTCGTTACTGGGATTTTCTTACTCTAATGGATGGTAGCCTTGTTATTACGGAAGATATTTCATTGTTTAGATTTTGTTACTCCATTGGATGGTAGCCTTGTCATTATGGAAGGTAACTCGTTGTTGACATTTTGTTACTCCAATGGATGGTAGCGGTGTCCTTAAGGAAGGTAGTTCGTTGTTGAGATTTTGTTACTCTAATGGACGGTAGACTTGTCATTATGGAAGGTAGTTCATTGTTGGGATTTTATTACTCAAATGGATGGTAGCCTTGTCATTATGGAAGGTAGTTTGTTGTTGAGATTTTGTTACTGCAATGGATGGTAGCCTTGTCATTATGGAAAGTAGTTCGTTGTTGAGATTTTGTTACTCCATTGGATGGTAACCTTGTCATTATGGAAGGTAAATTGTTGTTGAGATTTTGTTAATCCAATGGATGGTACCATTGTCATTACGAAATGTAGTTCATTGTTGAGATTTTGTTACTCTAATGGGTGGTAGCCTTGTTATTAGGGAAGGTAGTTCATTGTTGGGATTCTGTTACTCTAATGAATTGTTTCCTTGTCATTATGGAAGGTAGTTCGTTATTGAGATTTTATTACTCTTATGGATGGTAGCCTTGTCATTACGGAAGGTAGTTCGTTGTTGTGATTTTGTTACTCCATTGGATGGTAGCCTTGTCATTATGGAAGGTAAATCGTTGTTGTCATTTTGTTACTCTAACGGATGGTAGCGATGTCCTTAAGGAAGGTAGTTCATTGTTAGGATTTTTTTACTCCATTGGATAGTAGCCTTGTCATTACGGAAGGTTGTTCGTTACTGGGATTTTCTTACTCTAATGGATGGTAGCCTTGTCATTACGGAAGCTATTTCATTGTTTAGATTTTGTTACTCCATTGGATGGTAGCCTTGTCATTATGGAAGGTAAATCGTTGTTGACATTTTGTTACTCCAATGGATGGTAGCGGTGTCCTTAAGGAAGGTAGTTCATTGTTGAGATTTTGTTACTCTAATGGATGGTAGCCTTGTCATTATGGAAGGTAGTTCGTTGTTGGGATTTTATTACTCAAATGGATGGTAGCCTTGTCATTATGGAAGGTAGTTCGTTGTTGAGATTTTGTTACTGCAATGGATGGTAGCCTTGTCATTATGGAAAGTAGTTCGTTGTTGAGATTTTGTTACTCCATTGGATGGTAGCCTTGTAATTATGGAAGGTAAATTGTTGTTGAGATTTTGTTACTCCAATGGATGGTACCGTTGTCATTACGAAAGGTACTTCGTTGTTGAGATTATGTTACTCTAATGGGTGGTAGCCTTGTTATTAGGGAATGTAGTTCATTGTGGGGATTTTGTTACTCTAATGGATGGTAGCCTTGTCATTACGGAAGGTAGTTCGTTGTTGAGATTTTCTTACTCTAATGGATGGTAGCTTGTCAATACGGAAGGTAGTTCGTTGTTGAGATTTTGTTACTCCATTGGATGGTAGCCTTGTCATTATGGAAGGTAAATTGTTGTTGAGATTTTGTTACTCCAGTTGATGGTACCGTTGTCATTACGAAAGGTAGTTCGTTGTTGAGATTTTGTTACTCTAATGGGTGGTAGCCTTGTTATTAGGGAAGGTAGTTCATTGTTGGGATTTTGTTACTCTAATGGATGGTAGCCTTGTCATTACGGAAAATAGTTCGTTGTTGAGATTTTGTTACTCTAATGGATGGTAGCCTTGTCATTACGGAAGGTAGTTCATTGTTGAGATTTTATTACTCCATTGGATGGTAGCCTTGTCATTATGGAAGGTAACTTGTTGTTGAGATTTTGTTACTCCAATGGATGGTACCGTTGTCATTATGAAAGGTAGTTCGTTGTTGAGATTTTGTCACTCTAATGGGTTGTAGCCTTGTTATTAGGGAAGGTAGTTCATTGTTGGGATTTAGTTACTCTAATGGATGGTAGCCTTGTCATTATGGAAGGTAGTTCGTTGTTGAGATTTTGTTACTCTAATGGATGGTAGCCTTGTCATTACCGAAGGTAGTTCGTAGTTGAGATTTTGTTACTCCATTGGATGGTAGCCGTGTCATTATGGAAGGTAAATCGTTGTTGTCATTTTGTTACTCCAATGGATATTAGCGATGTCCTTAAGGAAGGTAGTTTGTTGTTAGGATTTTGTTACTCCATTCGATGGTAGCCTTTTCATTACGGAAGGTAGTTCGTTAGTGGGAGTTTCTTACTCTAATGGATGGTAGCCTTGTCATTACGGAAGCTATTTCGTTGTTTAGATTTTGTTACTCCATTGGATGGTAGCCTTTTCATTATGGAAGGTAAATCGTTGTTGACATTTTGTTACTCCAATGGATGGTAGCGGTGTCCTTAAGGAAGGTAGTTCGTTGTTGAGATTTTGTTTCTCTAATGGACGGTAGCCTTGTCATTATGGAAGGTAGTTCGTTGTTGAGATTTTGTTACTCCATTGGATGGTAGCCTTGTCATTATGGAAGGTAAATCGTTGTTGTCATTTTGTTACTCCAATGGATGGTAGCGATGTCCTTAAGAAAGGTAGTTCGTTGTTAGGGTTTTGTTACTCCATTGGATGGTAGCCTTGTCATTACAGAAGGTAGTTCGTTAGTGGGATTTTGTTACTCTAATGGATGGTAGCCTTGTCAGTACGGAAGCTAGTTCATTGTTTAGATTTTGTTACTCCATTGGATGGTAGTCTTGTCATTATGGAAGGTAAATCGTTGTTGACATTTTGTTACTCCAATGGATGGTAGCGGTGTCCTTTAGGAAGGTAGTTCGTTGTTGAGATTTTGTTACTCTAATGGACGGTAGCCTTGTTATTATGGAAGGTAGATTGTTGTTGGGATTCTGTTACTCAAATGGATGGTAGCCTTGTCATATTGGAAGGTAGTTCGTTTTTGAGATTTTGTTACTGCAATGGATGGTTGCCTTGTCATTATCGAAAGTAGTTCATTGTTGAGATTTTGTTAATCCATTGGATGGTAGCCTTGTCATTATGGAAGGTAAATTGTTGTTGAGATTTTGTTAATCCAATGGATGGTACCGTTGTCATTACGAAATGTAGTTCATTGTTGAGATTTTGTTACTCTAATGGGTGGTAGCCTTGTTATTAGGGAAGGTAGTTCATTGTTGGGACTCTTTTACTCTAATGAATGGTAGCCTTGTCATTATGGAAGGTAGTTCGTTATTGAGATTTTATTACTCTTATGGATGGTAGCCTTGTCATTACGGAAGGTAGTTCGTTGTTGTGATTTTGTTACTCCATTGGATGGTAGCCTTGTCATTATGGAAGGTAAATCGTTGTTGTCATTTTGTTACTCTAATGGATGGTAGCGATGTCCTTAAGGAAGGTAGTTCATTGTTAGAATTTTTTTACTACATTGGATAGTAGCCTTGTCATTACAGAAGGTAGTTCGTTAGTGGGATTTTGTTACTCTAATGGATGGTAGCCTTGTCAGTACGGAAGCTAGTTCATTGTTTAGATTTTGTTACTCCATTGGATGGTAGTCTTGTCATTATGGAAGGTAAATCGTTGTTGACATTTTGTTACTCCAATGGATGGTAGCGGTGTCCTTGAGGAAGGTAGTTCGTTGTTGTGATTTTGTTACTCTAATGGACGGTAGCCTTGTTATTATGGAAGGTAGTTTGTTGTTGGGATTTTGTTACTCAAATTGATGGTAGCCTTGTCATATTGGAAGGTAGTTCGTTGTTGATATTTTGTTACTGCAATGGATGGTTGCCTTGTCATTATCGAAAGTAGTTCATTGTTGACATTTTGTTAATCCATTGGATGGTAGCCTTGTCATTATGGAAGGTAAATTGTTGTTGAGATTTTGTTAATCCAATGGATGGTACCGTTGTCATTACGAAATGTAGTTCATTGTTGAGATTTTGTTACTCTAATGGGTGGTAGCCTTGTTATTAGGGAAGGTAGTTCATTGTTGGGATTCTGTTACTCTAATGAATGGTAGCCTTGTCATTATGGAAGGTAGTTCGTTATTGAGATTTTATTACTCTTATGGATGGTAGCCTTGTCATTACGGAAGGTAGTTCGTTGTTGTGATTTTGTTACTCCATTGGATGGTAGCCTTGTCATTATGGAAGGTAAATCGTTGTTGTCATTTTGTTACTCTAATGGATGGTAGCGATGTCCTTAAGGAAGGTAGTTCATTGTTAGAATTTTTTTACTCCATTGGATAGTAGCCTTGTCATTACAGAAGGTAGTTCGTTAGTGGGATTTTGTTACTCTAATGGATGGTAGCCTTGTCAGTACGGAAGCTAGTTCATTGTTTAGATTTTGTTACTCCATTGAATGGTAGTCTTATCATTATGGAAGGTAAATCGTTGTTGACATTTTGTTACTCCAATGGATGGTAGCGGTGTCCTTGAGGAAGGTAGTTCGTTGTTGAGATTTTGTTACTCTAATGGACGGTAGCCTTGTTATTATGGAAGGTAGTTTGTTGTTGGGATTTTGTTACTCAAATTGATGGTAGCCTTGTCATATTGGAAGGTAGTTCGTTGTTGAGATTTTGTTACTGCAATGGATGGTTGCCTTGTCATTATCGAAAGTAGTTCATTGTTGACATTTTGTTAATCCATTGGATGGTAGCCTTGTCATTATGGAAGGTAAATTGTTGTTGAGATTTTGTTAATCCAATGGATGGTACCGTTGTCATTACGAAATGTAGTTCATTGTTGAGATTTTGTTACTCTAATGGGTGGTAGCCTTGTTATTAGGGAAGGTAGTTCATTGTTGGGATTCTGTTACTTTAATGAATGGTAGCCTTGTCATTATGGAAGGTAGTTCGTTATTGAGATTTTATTACTCTTATGGATGGTAGCCTTGTCATTACGGAAGGTAGTTCGTTGTTGTGATTTTGTTACTCCATTGGATGGTAGCCTTGTCATTATGGAAGGTAAATCGTTGTTGTCATTTTGTTACTCTAATGGATGGTAGCGATGTCCTTAAGGAAGGTAGTTCATTGTTAGAATTTGTTTCTCTAATGGACGGTAGCCTTGTCATTATGGAAGGTAGTTCGTTGTTGAGATTTTGTTACTCCATTGGATGGTAGCCTTGTCATTATGGAAGGTAAATCGTTGTTGTCATTTTGTTACTCCAATGGATGGTAGCGATGTCCTTAAGAAAGGTAGTTCGTTGTTAGGATTTTGTTACTCCATTGGATGGTAGCCTTGTCATTACGGAAGGTAGTTCGTTAGTGGGGTTTTGTTACTCTAATGGATGGTAGCCTTGTCAGTACGGAAGCTAGTTCATTGTTTAGATTTTGTTACTCCATTGGATGGTAGTCTTGTCATTATGGAAGGTAAATCGTTGTTGACATTTTGTTACTCCAATGGATGGTAGCGGTGTCCTTGAGGAAGGTAGTTCGTTGTTGAGATTTTGTTACTCTAATGGACGATAGCCTTGTTATTATGGAAGGTAGTTTGTTGTTGGGATTTTGTTACTCAAATGGATGGTAGCCTTGTCATATTGGAAGGTAGTTCGTTGTTGAGATTTTGTTACTGCAATGGATGGTTGCCTTGTCATTATCGAAAGTAGTTCATTGTTGAGATTTTGTTAATCCATTGGATGGTAGCCTTGTCATTATGGAAGGTAAATTTTTGTTGAGATTTTGTTAATCCAATGGATGGTACCGTTGTCATTACGAAATGTAGTTCATTGTTGAGATTTTGTTACTCTAATGGGTGGTAGCCTTGTTATTAGGGAAGGTAGTTCATTGTTGGGATTCTGTTACTCTAATGAATGGTAGCCTTGTCATTATGGAAGGTAGTTCGTTATTGAGATTTTATTACTCTTATGGATGGTAGCCTTGTCATTACGGAAGGTAGTTTGTTGTTGTGATTTTGTTACTCCATTGGATGGTAGCCTTGTGATTATGGAAGGTAAATCGTTGTTGTCATTTTGTTACTCTAATGGATGGTAGCGATGTCCTTAAGGAAGGTAGTTCATTGTTAGAATTTTTTTACTCCATTGGATAGTAGCCTTGTCATTACGGAAGGTAGTTCGTTAGTGGGATTTTGTTACTCTAATGGATGGTAGCCTTGTCAGTACGGAAGCTAGTTCATTGTTTAGATTTTGTTACTCCATTGGATGGTAGTCTTGTCATTATGGAAGGTAAATCGTTGTTGACATTTTGTTACTCCAATGGATGGTAGCGGTGTCCTTGAGGAAGGTAGTTCGTTGTTGAGATTTTGTTACTCTAATGGACGGTAGCCTTGTTATTATGGAAGGTAGTTCGTTGTTGGGATTTTGTTACTCAAATGGATGGTAGCCTTGTCATTATGGAAGGTAGTTCGTTGTTGAGATTTTGTTACTGCAATGGATGGTAGCCTTGTCATTATGGAAAGTAGTTCGTTGTTGTGATTTTGTTACTCCATTGGATGGTAGCCTTGTCATTATGGAAGGTAAATTGTTGTTGAGATTTTGTTAATCCAATGGATGGTACCGTTGTCATTACGAAATGTAGTTCATTGTTGAGATTTTGTTACTCTAATGGGTGGTAGCCTTGTTATTAGGGAAGGTAGTTCATTGTTGGGATTCTGTTACTCTAATGAATGGTAGCCTTGTCATTATGGAAGGTAGTTCGTTATTGAGATTTTATTACTCTTATGGATGGTAGCCTTGTCATTACGGAAGGTAGTTCGTTGTTGTGATTTTGTTACTCCATTGGATGGTAGCCTTGTCATTATGGAAGGTAAATCGTTGTTGTCATTTTGTTACTCTAATGGATGGTAGCCTTGTCATTATGGAAGGTAGTTCGTTGTTGAGATTTTGTTACTGCAATGGATGGTAGCCTTGTCATTATGGAAAGTAGTTCGTTGTTGTGATTTTGTTACTCCATTGGATGGTAGCCTTGTCATTATGGAAGGTAAATTGTTGTTGAGATTTTGATACTCCAATGGATGGTACCGTTGTCATTACGAAAGGTAGTTCGTTGTTGAGATTTTGTTACTCTAATGGACGGTAGCCTTGTTATTATGGAAGGTAGTTTGTTGTTGGGATTTTGTTACTCAAATGGATGGTAGCCTTGTCATATTGGAAGGTAGTTTGTTGTTGAGATTTTGTTACTGCAATGGATGGTTTCCTTGTCATTATCGAAAGTAGTTCATTGTTGAGATTTTGTTAATCCATTGGATGGTAGCCTTGTCATTATGGAAGGTAAATTGTTGTTGAGATTTTGTTAATCCAATGGATGGTACCATTGTCATTACGAAATGTAGTTCATTGTTGAGATTTTGTTACTCTAATGGGTGGTAGCCTTGTTATTAGGGAAGGTAGTTCGTTGTTGGGATTCTGTTACTCTAATGAATGGTAGCCTTGTCATTATGGAAGGTAGTTCATTATTGAGATTTTATTACTCTTATGGATGGTAGCCTTGTCATTACGGAAGGTAGTTTGTTGTTGTGATTTTGTTACTCCATTGGATGGTAGCCTTGTCATTATGGAAGGTAAATCGTTGTTGTCATTTTGTTACTCTAATGGATGGTAGCGATGTCCTTAAGGAAGGTAGTTCATTGTTAGAATTTTTTTACTCCATTGGATAGTAGCCTTGTCATTACGGAAGGTAGTTCGTTAGTGGGATTTTGTTACTCTAATGGATGGTAGCCTTGTCAGTACGGAAGCTAGTTCATTGTTTAGATTTTGTTACTCCATTGGATGGTAGTCTTGTCATTATGGAAGGTAAATCGTTGTTGACATTTTGTTACTGCAATGGATGGTTTCCTTGTCATTATCGAAAGTAGTTCATTGTTGAGATTTTGTTAATCCATTGGATGGTAGCCTTGTCATTATGGAAGGTAAATTGTTGTTGAGATTTTGTTAATCCAATGGATGGTACCATTGTCATTACGAAATGTAGTTCATTGTTGAGATTTTGTTACTCTAATGGGTGGTAGCCTTGTTATTAGGGAAGGTAGTTCATTGTTGGGATTCTGTTACTCTAATGAATGGTAGCCTTGTCATTATGGAAGGTAGTTCATTATTGAGATTTTATTACTCTTATGGATGGTAGCCTTGTCATTACGGAAGGTAGTTTGTTGTTGTGATTTTGTTACTCCATTGGATGGTAGCCTTGTCATTATGGAAGGTAAATCGTTGTTGTCATTTTGTTACTCTAATGGATGGTAGCGATGTTGAGATTGAGGTAGTTCATTGTTAGAATTTTTTTACTCCATTGGATAGTAGCCTTGTCATTACAGAAGGTAGTTCGTTAGTGGGATTTTGTTACTCTAATGGATGGTAGCCTTGTCAGTACGGAAGCTAGTTCATTGTTTAGATTTTGTTACTCCATTGAATGGTAGTCTTATCATTATGGAAGGTAAATCGTTGTTGACATTTTGTTACTCCAATGGATGGTAGCGGTGTCCTTGAGGAAGGTAGTTCGTTGTTGAGATTTTGTTACTCTAATGGACGGTAGCCTTGTTATTATGGAAGGTAGTTTGTTGTTTGGATTTTGTTACTCAAATGGATGGTAGCCTTGTCATATTGGAAGGTAGTTCGTTGTTGAGATTTTGTTACTGCAATGGATGGTTGCCTTGTCATTATCGAAAGTAGTTCATTGTTGAGATTTTGTTAATCCATTGGATGGTAGCCTTGTCATTATGGAAGGTAAATTGTTGTTGAGATTTTGTTAATCCAATGGATGGTACCGTTGTCATTACGAAATGTAGTTCATTGTTCAGATTTTGTTACTCTAATGGGTGGTAGCCTTGTTATTAGGGAAGGTAGTTCATTGTTGGGATTATGTTACTCTAATGAATGGTAGCCTTGTCATTATGGAAGGTAGTTCGTTATTGAGATTTTATTACTCTTATGGATGGTAGCCTTGTCATTACGGAAGGTAGTTCGTTGTTGTGATTTTGTTACTCCATTGGATGGTAGCCTTGTCATTATGGAAGGTAAATCGTTGTTGTCATTTTGTTACTCTAATGGATGGTAGCGATGTCCTTAAGGAAGGTAGTTCATTGTTAGAATTTGTTTCTCTAATGGACGGTAGCCTTGTCATTATGGAAGGTAGTTCGTTGTTGAGATTTTGTTACTCCATTGGATGGTAGCCTTGTCATTATGGAAGGTAAATCGTTGTTGTCATTTTGTTACTCCAATGGATGGTAGCGATGTCCTTAAGAAAGGTAGTTCGTTGTTAGGATTTTGTTACTCCATTGGATGGTAGCCTTGTCATTACGGAAGGTAGTTCGTTAGTGGGATTTTGTTACTCTAATGGTTGGTAGCCTTGTCAGTACGGAAGCTAGTTCATTGTTTAGATTTTGTTACTCCATTGATGGTAGTCTTGTCATTATGGAAGGTAAATCATTGTTGACATTTTGTTACTCCAATGGATGGTAGCGGTGTCCTTGAGGAAGGTAGTTCGTTGTTGAGATTTTGTTACTCTAATGGACGGTAGCCTTGTTATTATGGAAGGTAGTTTGTTGTTGGGATTTTGTTACTCAAATGGATGGTAGCCTTGTCATATTGGAAGGTAGTTCGTTGTTGAGATTTTGTTACTGCAATGGATGGTTGCCTTGTCATTATCGAAAGTAGTTCATTGTTGAGATTTTGTTAATCCATTGGATGGTAGCCTTGTCATTATGGAAGGTAAATTGTTGTTGAGATTTTGTTAATCCAATGGATGGTACCGTTGTCATTACGAAATGTAGTTCATTGTTCAGATTTTGTTACTCTAATGGGTGGTAGCCTTGTTATTAGGGAAGGTAGTTCATTGTTGGGATTCTGTTACTCTAATGAATGGTAGCCTTGTCATTATGGAAGGTAGTTCGTTATTGAGATTTTATTACTCTTATGGATGGTAGCCTTGTCATTACGGAAGGTAGTTCGTTGTTGTGATTTTGTTACTCCATTGGATGGTAGCCTTGTCATTATGGAAGGTAAATCGTTGTTGTCATTTTGTTACTCTAATGGATGGTAGCGATGTCCTTAAGGAAGGTAGTTCATTGTTAGAATTTTTTTACTCCATTGGATAGAAGCCTTGTCATTACGGAAGGTAGTTCGTTACTGGGATTTTCTTACTCTAATGGATGGTAGCCTTGTCATTACGGAAGCTATTTCATTGTTTAGATTTTGTTACTCCATTGGATGGTAGCCTTGTCATTATGGAAGGTAAATCGTTGTTGACATTTTGTTACTCCAATGGATGGTAGCGGTTTCCTTAAGGAAGGTAGTTCGTTGTTGAGATTTTGTTACTCTAATGGACGGTAGCCTTGTCATTATGGAAGGTAGTTCGTTGTTGGGATTTTATTACTCAAATGGATGGTAGCCTTGTAATTATGGAAGGTAGTTTGTTGTTGAGATTTTGTTACTGCAATGGATGGTAGCCTTGTCATTATGGCAAGTAGTTCGTTGTTGAGATTTTGTTACTCCATTGGATGGTAGCCTTGTCATTATGGAAGGTAAATTGTTGTTGAGATTTTGTTACTCCAATGGATGGTACCGTTGTCATTACGAAAGGTTGTTCGTTCTTGAGATTTTGTTACTCTAATGGGTGGTAGCCTTGTTATTAGGGAAGGTAGTTCATTGTTGGGATTTTGTTACTCTAATGGATGGTAGCCTTGTCATTACGGAATGTAGTTCGTTAGTGGGATTTTGTTATTCTAATGGATGGTAGCTTTGTCATTACAGAAGCTAGTTCGTTGATAAGATTTTGTTTCTCCATTGGATGGTAGCCTTGTCATTATGGAAGATAAATCGTTGTTGACATTTTGTTACTCCAATGGATGGTAGCGGTGTCCTTAAGGAAGGTAGTTCGTTGTTGAGATTTTGTTACTCTAATGGACGATAGCCTTGTCATTATGGAAGGTAGTTTGTTGTTGGGATTTTGTTACTCTAATGGATGGTAGCCTTGTCATTACGAAATGTAGTTCGTTAGTGGGATTTTGTTATTCTAATGGATGGAAGCCTTGTCATTACAGAAGCTAGTTCGTTGATAAGATTTTGTTACTCCATCTGATGGTAGCCTTGTCATTATGGAAGGTAAATCGTTGTTGACATTTTGTTACTCCAATGGATGGTAGCGGTGTCCTTAAGGAAGGTAGTTCGTTGTTGAGATTTTGTTACTCTAATAGACGATAGCCTTGTCATTATGGAAGGTAGTTCGTTGTTGGGATTTTGTTACTCAAATGGATGGTAGCCTTGTCATTATGGAAGGTAGTTCGTTGTTGAGATTTTGTTACTGCAATGGATGGTAGCCTTGTCATTATGGAAAGTAGTTCGTTGTTGTGATTTTGTTACTCCATTGGATGGTAGCCTTGTCATTATGGAAGGTAAATTGTTGTTGATTTTTTGATACTCCAATGGATGGTACCGTTGTCATTACGAAAGGTAGTTCGTTGTTGAGATTTTGTTACTCTAATGGACGGTAGCCTTGTTATTATGGAAGGTAGTTTGTTGTTGGGATTTTGTTACTCAAATGGATGGTAGCCTTGTCATATTGAAAGGTAGTTCGTTGTTGAGATCTTGTTACTGCAATGGATGGTTGCCTTGTCATTATCGAAAGTAGTTCATTGTTGAGATTTTGTTAATCCATTGGATGGTAGCCTTGTCATTATGGAAGGTAAATTGTTGTTGAGATTTTGTTAATCCAATGGATGGTACCGTTGTCATTACGAAATGTAGTTCATTGTTGAGATTTCGTTACTCTAATGGGTGGTAGCCTTGTTATTAGGGAAGGTAGTTCATTGTTGGGATTCTGTTACTCTAATGAATGGTAGCCTTGTCATTATGGAAGGTAGTTCGTTGTTAAGATTTTGTTACTCTAATGGATGGTAGCCTTGTCATTACGGAAAATAGTTCGTTGTTGAGATTTTGTTACTCCATTGGATGGTAGCCTTGTCATTATGGAAGGTAAATCGTTGTTGTCATTTTGTTACTCCAATGGATGGTAGCGATGTCCTCAAGGAAGGTAGTTCGTTGTTAGGATTTTGTTACTCCATTTGATGGTAGCCTTGTCATTACGGAAGGTAGTTCGTTAGTGGGATTTTCTTACTCTAATGGATGGTAGCCTTGTCATTACGGAAGCTAATTCGTTGTTTAGATTTTGTTACTCCATTGGATGGTAGCCTTGTCATTATGGAAGGTAAATCGTTGTTGACATTTTGTTACTCCAATGGATGGTAGCGGTGTCCTTAAGGAAGGTAGTTCGTTGTTAGGATTTTATTACTCCATTGGATGGTAGCCTTGTCATTACGGAAGGTAGTTCGTTAGTGGGATTTTATTACTCTAATGGATGGTAGCCTTGTCAGTACGGAAGCTAGTTCATTGTTTATATTTTGTTACTCCATTGGATGGTAGTCTTGTCATTATGGAAGGTAAATCGTTGTTGACATCTTGTTACTCCAATGGATGGTAGCGGTATCCTTGAGGAAGGTAGTTCGTTGTTGAGATTTTGTTACTCTAATGGATGGTAGCCTTGTTATTATGGAAGGTAGTTTGTTGTTGGGATTTTGTTACTCAAATGGATGGTAGCCTTTTCATATTGGAAGGTAGTTCGTTGTTGAGATTTTGTTACTGCAATGGATGGTTGCCTTGTCATTATCGAAAGTAGTTCATTGTTGAGATTTTGTTAATCCATTGGATGGTAGCCTTGTCATTATGGAAGCTAAATTGTTGTTGAGATTTTGTTAATCCAATGGATGGTACCGTTGTCATTACGAAATGTAGTTCATTGTTGAGATTTTGTTACTCTAATGGGTGGTAGCCTTGTTATTAGTGAAGGTAGTTCATTGTTGGGATTCTGTTACTCTAATGAATTGTAGCCTTGTCATTATGGAAGGTAGTTCGTTATTGAGATTTTATAACTCTTATGGATGGTAGCCTTGTCATTACGGAAGGTAGTTCGTTGTTGTGATTTTGTTACTCCATTGGATGGTAGCCTTGTCATTATGGAAGGTAAATCGTTGTTGTCATTTTGTTACTCTAACGGATGGTAGCGATGTCCTTAAGGAAGGTAGTTCATTGTTAGGATTTTTTTACTCCATTGGATAGTAGCCTTGTCATTACGGAAGGTAGTTCGTTACTGGGATTTTCTTACTCTAATGGATGGTAGCCTTGTTATTACGGAAGCTATTTCATTGTTTAGATTTTGTTACTCCATTGGATGGTAGCCTTGTCATTATGGAAGGTAAATCGTTGTTGACATTTTGTTACTCCAATGGATGGTAGCGGTGTCCTTAAGGAAGGTAGTTCGTTGTTGAGATTTTGTTACTCTAATGGACGGTAGACTTGTCATTATGGAAGGTAGTTTGTTGTTGGGATTTTATTACTCAAATGGATGGTAGCCTTGTCATTATGGAAGGTAGTTTGTTGTTGAGATTTTGTTACTGCAATGGATGGTAGCCTTGTCATTATGGAAAGTAGTTCGTTGTTGAGATTTTGTTACTCCATTGGATGGTAGCCTTGTCATTATGGAAGGTAAATTGTTGTTGAGATTTTGTTAATCCAATGGATGGTACCATTGTCATTACGAAATTTAGTTCATTGTTGAGATTTTGTTACTCTAATGGGTGGTAGCCTTGTTATTAGGGAAGGTAGTTCATTGTTGGGATTCTGTTACTCTAATGAATTGTTTCCTTGTCATTATGGAAGGTAGTTCGTTATTGAGATTTTATTACTCTTATGGATGGTAGCCTTGTCATTACGGAAGGTAGTTCGTTGTTGTGATTTTGTTACTCCATTGGATGGTAGCCTTGTCATTATGGAAGGTAAATCGTTGTTGTCATTTTGTTACTCTAACGGATGGTAGCGATGTCCTTAAGGAAGGTAGTTCATTGTTAGGATTTTTTTACTCCATTGGATAGTAGCCTTGTCATTACGGAAGGTAGTTCGTTACTGGGATTTTCTTACTCTAATGGAAGGTAGCCTTGTCATTACGGAAGCTATTTCATTGTTTAGATTTTGTTACTCCATTGGATGGTAGCCTTGTCATTATGGAAGGTAAATCGTTGTTGACATTTTGTTACTCCAATGGATGGTAGCGGTGTCCTTAAGGAAGGTAGTTCGTTGTTGAGATTTTGTTACTCTAATGGACGGTAGCCTTGTCATTATGGAAGGTAGTTCGTTGTTGGGATTTTATTACTCAAATGGATGGTAGCCTTGTCATTATGGAAGGTAGTTCGTTGTTGAGATTTTGTTACTGCAATGGATGGTAGCCTTGTCATTATGGAAAGTAGTTCGTTGTTGAGATTTTGTTACTCCATTGGATGGTAGCCTTGTCATTATGGAAGGTAAATTGTTGTTGAGATTTTGTTACTCCAATGGATGGTACCGTTGTCATTACGAAAGGTACTTCGTTGTTGAGATTATGTTACTCTAATGGGTGGTAGCTTTGTTATTAGGGAATGTAGTTCATTGTGGGGATTTTGTTACTCTAATGGATGGTAGCCTTGTCATTACGGAAGGTAGTTCGTTTTTGAGATTTTCTTACTCTAATGGATGGTAGCTTGTCAATACGGAAGGTAGTTCGTTGTTGAGATTTTGTTACTCCATTGGATGGTAGCCTTGTCATTATGGAAGGTAAATTGTTGTTAAGATTTTGTTACTCCAATTGATGGTACCGTTGTCATTACGAAAGGTAGTTCGTTGTTGAGATTTTGTTACTCTAATGGGTGGTAGCCTTGTTAATAGGGAAGGTAGTTCATTGTTGGGATTTAGTTACTCTAATGGATGGTAGCCTTGTCATTATGGAAGGTAGTTTGTTGTTGAGATTTTGTTACTCTAATGGATGGTAGCCTTGTCATTACGGAAGGTAGTTCGTAGTTGATATTTTGTTACTCCATTGGATGGTAGCCTTGTCATTATGGAAGGTAAATTGTTGTTGTCATTTTGTTACTCCAATGGATATTAGCGATGTCCTTAAGGAAGGTAGTTTGTTGTTAGGATTTTGTTACTCCATTCGATGGTAGCCTTGTCATTACGGAAGGTAGTTCGTTAGTGGGAGTTTCTTACTCTAATGGATGGTAGCCTTGTCATTACGGAAGCTATTTCGTTGTTTAGATTTTGTTACTCCATTGGATGGTAGCCTTGTCATTATGGAAGGTAAATCGTTGTTGACATTTTGTTACTCCAATGGATGGTAGCGGTGTCCTTAAGGAAGGTAGTTCGTTGTTGAGATTTTGTTTCTCTAATGGACGGTAGCCTTGTCATTATGGAAGGTAGTTCGTTGTTGAGATTTTGTTACTCCATTGGATGGTAGACTTGTCATTATGGAAGGTAAATCGTTGTTGTCATTTTGTTACTCCAATGGATGGTAGCGATGTCCTTAAGAAAGGTAGTTCGTTGTTAGGATTTTGTTACTCCATTGGATGGTAGCCTTGTCATTACGGAAGGTAGTTCGTTAGTGGGATTTTGTTACTCTAATGGATGGTAGCCTTGTCAGTACGGAAGCTAGTTCATTGTTTAGATTTTGTTACTCCATTGGATGGTAGTCTTGTCATTATGGAAGGTAAATCGTTGTTGACATTTTGTTACTCCAATGGATGGTAGCGGTGTCCTTGAGGAAGGTAGTTCGTTGTTGAGATTTTGGTACTCTAATGGACGGTAGCCTTATTATTATGGAAGGTAGTTTGTTGTTGGGATTTTGTTACTCAAATGGATGGTAGCCTTGTCATATTGGAAGGTATTTCGTTGTTGAGATTTTGTTACTGCAATGGATGGTTGCCTTGTCATTATCGAAAGTAGTTCATTGTTGAGATTTTGTTAACCCATTGGATGGTAGCCTTGTCATTATGGAAGGTAAATTGTTGTTGAGATTTTGTTAATCCAATGGATGGTACCGTTGTCATTACGAAATGTAGTTCATTGTTGAGATTTTGTTACTCTAATGGGTGGTAGCCTTGTTATTAGGGAAGGTAGTTCATTGTTGGGATTCTGTTACTCTAATGAATGGTAGCCTTGTCATTATGGAAGGTAGTTCGTTATTGAGATTTTATTACTCTTATGGATGGTAGCCTTGTCATTACGGAAGGTAGTTCGTTGTTGTGATTTTGTTACTCCATTGGATGGTAGCCTTGTCATTATGGAAGGTAAATCGTTGTTGTCATTTTGTTACTCTAATGGATGGTAGCGATGTCCTTAAGGAAGGTAGTTCATTGTTAGAATTTTTTTACTCCATTGGATAGTAGCCTTGTCATTACAGAAGGTAGTTCGTTAGTGGGATTTTGTTACTCTAATGGATGGTAGCCTTGTCAGTACGGAAGCTAGTTCATTGTTTAGATTATGTTACTCCATTGGATGGTAGTCTTGTCATTATGGAAGGTAAATCGTTGTTGACATTTTGTTACTCCAATGGATGGTAGCGGTGTCCTTGAGGAAGGTAGTTCGTTGTTGAGATTTTGTTACTCTAATGGACGGTAGCCTTGTTATTATGGAAGGTAGTTTGTTGGGATTTTGTTACTCAAATGGATGGTAGCCTTGTCATATTGGAAGGTAGTTCATTGTTGAGATTTTGTTACTGCAATGGATGGTTGCCTTGTCATTATCGAAAGTAGTTCATTGTTGAGATTTTGTTAATCCATTGGATGGTAGCCTTGTCATTATGGAAGGTAAATTGTTGTTGAGATTTTGTTAATCCAATGGATGGTACCGTTGTCATTACGAAATGTAGTTCATTGTTGAGATTTTGTTACTCTAATGGGTGGTAGCCTTGTTATTAGGGAAGGTAGTTCATTGTTGGGATTCTGTTACTCTAATGAATGGTAGCCTTGTCATTATGGAAGGTAGTTCGTTATTGAGATTTTATTACTCTTGTGGATGGTAGCCTTGTCATTACGGAAGGTAGTTCGTTGTTGTGATTTTGTTACTCCATTGGATTGTAGCCTTGTCATTATGGAAGGTAAATCGTTGTTGTCATTTTGTTACTCTAATGGATGGTAGCGATGTCCTTAAGGAAGGTAGTTCATTGTTAGAATTTTTTTACTCCATTGGATAGAAGCCTTGTCATTACGGAAGGTAGTTCGTTACTGGGATTTTCTTACTCTAATGGATGGTAGCCTTGTCATTACGGAAGCTATTTCATTGTTTAGATTTTGTTACTCCATTGGATGGTAGCCTTGTCATTATGTAAGGTAAATCGTTGTTGACATTTTGTTACTCCAATGGATGGTAGCGGTTTCCTTAAGGAAGGTAGTTCGTTGATGAGATTTTGTTACTCTAATGGACGGTAGCCTTGTCATTATGGAAGGTAGTTCGTTGTTGGGATTTTATTACTCAAATGGATGGTAGCCTTGTCATTATGGAAGGTAGTTTGTTGTTGAGATTTTGTTACTGCAATGGATGGTAGCCTTGTCATTATGGCAAGTAGTTCGTTGTTGAGATTTTGTTACTCCATTGGATGGTAGCCTTGTCATTATGGAAGGTAAATTGTTGTTGAGATTTTGTTACTCCAATGGATGGTACCGTTGTCATTACGAAAGGTTGTTCGTTCTTGAGATTTTGTTACTCTAATGGGTGGTAGCCTTGTTATTAGGGAAGGTAGTTCATTGTTGGGATTTTGTTACTCTAATGGATGGTAGCCTTGTCATTACGGAATGTAGTTCGTTAGTGGGATTTTGTTATTCTAATGGATGGTAGCTTTGTCATTACAGAAGGTAGTTCATTGATAAGATTTTGTTTCTCCATTGGATGGTAGCCTTGTCATTATGGAAGGTAAATCGTTGTTGACATTTTGTTACTCCAATGGATGGTAGCGGTGTCCTTAAGGAAGGTAGTTCGTTGTTGAGATTTTATTACTCTAATGGACGGTAGCCTTGTCATTATGGAAGGTAGTTCGTTGTTGGCATTTTATTACTCAAATGGATGGTAGCCTTGTCATTATGGAAGGTAGTTCGTTGTTGAGATTTTGTTACTGCAATGGATGGTAGCCTTGTCATTATGGAAAGTAGTTCGTTGTTGAGATTTTGTTACTCCATTGGATGGTAGCCTTGTCATTATGGAAGGTAAATTGTTGTTGAGATTTTGTTACTCCAATGGATGGTACCGTTGTCATTACGAAAGGTACTTCGTTGTTGAGATTATGTTACTCTAATGGGTGGTAGCTTTGTTATTAGGGAATGTAGTTCATTGTGGGGATTTTGTTACTCTAATGGATGGTAGCCTTGTCATTACGGAAGGTAGTTCGTTTTTGAGATTTTCTTACTCTAATGGATGGTAGCTTGTCAATACGGAAGGTAGTTCGTTGTTGAGATTTTGTTACTCCATTGGATGGTAGCCTTGTCATTATGGAAGGTAAATTGTTGTTGAGATTTTGTTACTCCAATTGATGGTACCGTTGTCATTACGAAAGGTAGTTCGTTGTTGAGATTTTGTTACTCTAATGGGTGGTAGCCTTGTTATTAGGGAAGGTAGTTCATTGTTGGGATTTAGTTACTCTAATGGATGGTAGCCTTGTCATTATGGAAGGTAGTTTGTTGTTGAGATTTTGTTACTCTAATGGATGGTAGCCTTGTCATTACGGAAGGTAGTTCGTAGTTGATATTTTGTTACTCCATTGGATGGTAGCCTTGTCATTATGGAAGGTAAATTGTTGTTGTCATTTTGTTACTCCAATGGATATTAGCGATGTCCTTAAGGAAGGTAGTTTGTTGTTAGGATTTTGTTACTCCATTCGATGGTAGCCTTGTCATTACGGAAGGTAGTTCGTTAGTGGGAGTTTCTTACTCTAATGGATGGTAGCCTTGTCATTACGGAAGCTATTTCGTTGTTTAGATTTTGTTACTCCATTGGATGGTAGCCTTGTCATTATGGAAGGTAAATCGTTGTTGACATTTTGTTACTCCAATGGATGGTAGCGGTGTCCTTAAGGAAGGTAGTTCGTTGTTGAGATTTTGTTTCTCTAATGGACGGTAGCCTTGTCATTATGGAAGGTAGTTCGTTGTTGAGATTTTGTTACTCCATTGGATGGTAGACTTGTCATTATGGAAGGTAAATCGTTGTTGTCATTTTGTTACTCCAATGGATGGTAGCGATGTCCTTAAGAAAGGTAGTTCGTTGTTAGGATTTTGTTACTCCATTGGATGGTAGCCTTGTCATTACGGAAGGTAGTTCGTTAGTGGGATTTTGTTACTCTAATGGATGGTAGCCTTGTCAGTACGGAAGCTAGTTCATTGTTTAGATTTTGTTACTCCATTGGATGGTAGTCTTGTCATTATGGAAGGTAAATCGTTGTTGACATTTTGTTACTCCAATGGATGGTAGCGGTGTCCTTGAGGAAGGTAGTTCGTTGTTGAGATTTTGGTACTCTAATGGACGGTAGCCTTGTTATTATGGAAGGTAGTTTGTTGTTGGGATTTTTTTACTCAAATGGATGGTAGCCTTGTCATATTGGAAGGTATTTCGTTGTTGAGATTTTGTTACTGCAATGGATGGTTGCCTTGTCATTATCGAAAGTAGTTCATTGTTGAGATTTTGTTAATCCATTGGATGGTAGCCTTGTCATTATGGAAGGTAAATTGTTGTTGAGATTTTGTTAATCCAATGGATGGTACCGTTGTCATTACGAAATGTAGTTCATTGTTGAGATTTTGTTACTCTAATGGGTGGTAGCCTTGTTATTAGGGAAGGTAGTTCATTGTTGGGATTCTGTTACTCTAATGAATGGTAGCCTTGTCATTATGGAAGGTAGTTTGTTATTGAGATTTTATTACTCTTATGGATGGTAGCCTTGTCATTACGGAAGGTAGTTCGTTGTTGTGATTTTGTTACTCAATTGGATGGTAGCCTTGTCATTATGGAAGGTAAATCGTTGTTGTCATTTTGTTACTCTAATGGATGGTAGCGATGTCCTTAAGGAAGGTAGTTCATTGTTAGAATTTTTTTACTCCATTGGATAGTAGCCTTGTCATTACAGAAGGTAGTTCGTTAGTGGGATTTTGTTACTCTAATGGATGGTAGACTTGTCAGTACGGAAGCTAGTTCATTGTTTAGATTATGTTACTCCATTGGATGGTAGTCTTGTCATTATGGAAGGTAAATCGTTGTTGACATTTTGTTACTCCAATGGATGGTAGCGGTGTCCTTGAGGAAGGTAGTTCGTTGTTGAGATTTTGTTACTCTAATGGACGGTAGCCTTGTTATTATGGAAGGTAGTTTGTTGGGATTTTGTTACTCAAATGGATGGTAGCCTTGTCATATTGGAAGGTAGTTCGTTGTTGAGATTTTGTTACTGCAATGGATGGTTGCCTTGTCATTATCGAAAGTAGTTCATTGTTGAGATTTTGTTAATCCATTGGATAGTAGCCTTGTCATTATGGAAGGTAAATTGTTGTTGAGATTTTGTTAATCCAATGGATGGTACCGTTGTCATTACGAAATGTAGTTCATTGTTGATATTTTGTTACTCTAATGGACGTTAGCCTTGTCATTATGGAAGGTAGTTCATTGTTGGGATTTTATTACTCAAATGGATGGTAGCCTTGTCATTATGGAAGGTAGTTCGTTGTTGAGATTTTGTTACTGCAATGGATGGTAGCCTTGTCATTATGGAAAGTAGTTCGTTGTTGAGATTTTGTTACTCCATTGGATGGTTGCCTTGTCATTATGGAAGGTAAATCGTTGTTGTCATTTTGTTACTCCAATGGATGGTAGCGATGTCCTTAAGGAAGGTAGTTCGTTGTTAGGATTTTGTTACTCCATTGGATGGTAGCCTTGTCATTACGGAAGGTAGTTCGTTAGTGGGATTTTCTTACTCTAATGGATGGTAGCCTTGTCATTACGGAAGCTATTTCGTTGTTTAGATTTTGTTACTCCATTGGATGGTAGCCTTGTCATTATGGAAGGTAAATCGTTGTTGACATTTTGTTACTCCAATGGATGGTAGCGGTGTCCTTAAGGAAGGTAGTTCGTTGTTGAGATTTTGTTAGTCTAATGGACGGTAGCCTAGTCATTATGGAAGGTAGTTTGTTGTTGGGATTTTATTATTCAAATGGATGGTAGCCTTGTCATTATGGAAGGTAGTTCGTTGTTGAGATTTTGTTACTGCAATGGATGGTAGCCTTGTCATTATGGAAAGTAGTTCGTTGTTGAGATTTTGTTACTCCATTGTATGGTAGCCTTGTCTTTATGGAAGGTAAATTGTTGTTAAGATTTTGTTACTCCAATGGATGGTACCGTTGTCATTACGAAAGGTTGTTCGTTCTTGAGATTTTGTTACTCTAATGGTTGGTAGCCTTGTTATTAGGGAAGGTAGTTCATTGTTGGGATTTTGTTACTCTAATGGATGGTAGCCTTGTCATTACGGAATGTAGTTCGTTAGTGGGATTTTGTTATTCTAATGGATGGTAGCTTTGTCATTACGGAAGCTCGTTCGTTGTTTAGATTTTGTTACTCCATTGGATGGTAGCCTTGTCTTTATGGAAGGTAAATCGTTGTTGACATTTTGTTACTCCAATGGATGGTAGCGGTGTCCTTAAGGAAGGTAGTTCGTTGTTGAGATTTTGTTACTCTAATGGACGATAGCCTTGTCATTATGGAAGCTAGTTCGTTGTTGGGATTTTGTTACTCAAATGGATGGTAGCCTTGTCATTATGGAAGGTAGTTCGTTGTTGAGATTTTGTTACTGCAATGGATGGTAACCTTGTCATTATGGAAAGTAGTTCGTTGTTAAGATTTTGTTACTCCATTGGATGGTAGCCTTGTCATTATGGAAGGTAAATTGTTGTTGAGATTTTGTTACTCCAATGGATGGTACCGTTGTCATTACGAAAGGTAGTTCGTTGTTGAGATTTTGTAACTCTAATGGGTGGTAGCCTTGTTATTAGGGAAGGTAGTTCATTGTTGGGATTTTGTTACTCTAATGGATGGTAGCCTTGTCATTACGGAAGGTAGTTCGTTGTTGAGATTTTCTTACTCCATTGGATGGTAGCCTTGTCATTATGGAAGGTAAATTGTTGTTGAGATTTTGTTACTCCAATGGATGGTACCGTTGTCATTACGAAAGGTTGTTTGTTGTTGAGATTTTGTTAATCTAATGGGTGGTAGCCTTGTTATTAGGGAAGGTAGTTCATTGTTGGGATTTTGTTACTCTAATGGATGGTAGCCTTGTCATTACGGAAGGTAGTTCGTTGTTGAGATTTTGTTACTCTAATGGATGGTAGCCTTTTCATTACGGAAGGTAGTTCATTGTTGAGATTTTGTTACTCCATTGGATGGTAGCCTTGTCATTATGGAAGGTAAATTGTTGTTGAGATTTTGTTATTCCAATGGATGGTACCGTTGTCATTATGAAAGGTAGTTCGTTGTTGAGATTTTGTTACTCTAATGGGTGGTAGCCTTGTTATTAGGGAAGGTAGTTCATTGTTGGGATTTTGTTACTCTAATGGATGGTAGCCTTGACATTATGGAAGGTAGTTCGTTGTTCAGATTTTGTTACTCTAATGGATGGTAGCCTTGTCATTACGGAAGGTAGTTCGTTGTTGAGATTTTTTTACTCCATTGGATGGTAGCCTTGTCATTATGGAAGGAAAATCGTTGTTGTCATTTTGTTACTCCAATGGATGGTACCGTTGTCATTATGAAAGGTAGTTCGTTGTTGAGATTTTGTTACTCTAATGGGTGGTAGCCTTGTTATTAGGGAAGGTAGTTCATTGTTGGGATTTTGTTACTCTAATGGATGGTAGCCTTGTCATTACGGAAGGTAGTTCGTGGTTGAGATTTTCTTACTCTAATGGATGGTAGCCTTGTCATTACGGAAGGTAGTTCGTTGTTGAGATTTTGTTACTCCATTGGATGGTAGCCTTGTCATTATGGAAGGTAAATTGTTGTTGAGATTTTGTTACTCCAATGGATGGTACCGTTGTCATTACGAAAGGTAGTTTGTTGTTGAGGTTTTGTTACTCTAATGGGTGGTAGCCTTGTTATTAGGGAAGGTAATTCATTGTTGGGATTTTGTTACTCTAATGGATGGTAGCCTTGTCATTACGGAAGGTAGTTCGTTGTTGAGATTTTGTTACTCTAATGGATGGTAGCCTTGTCATTACGGAAGGTAGTTCATTGTTGAGATTTTGTTACTCCATTGGATGGTAGCCTTGTCATTATGGAAGGTAAATTGTTGTTGAGATTTTGTTAATCCAATGGATGGTACCGTTGTCATTACGAACAGTAGTTCGTTGTTGAGATTTTGTTACTCTAATGGGTGGTAGCCTTGTTATTACGGAAGGTAGTTCATTGTTGGGATTTTGTTACTCTAATGAATGGTAGCCTTGTCATTATGGAAGGTAGTTCGTTATTGAGATTTTGTTACTCTAATGGATGGTAGCCTTGTCATTACGGAAGGTAGTTCGTTGTTGAGATTTTGTTACTCCATTCGATGGTAGCCTTGTCATTATGGAAGGTAAATCGTTGTTGTCATTTTGTTACTCCAATGGATGGTAGCGATGTCCTTAAGGAAGGTAGTTCGTTGTTAGGATTTTTTTACTCCATTGGATGGTAGCCTTGTCATTACGGAAGGTAGTTCGTTAGTGGGATTTTCTTACTCTAATGGATGGTAGCCTTGTCATTACATAAGCTATTTCATTGTTTAGATTTTGTTACTCCATTAGATGGGAGCCTTGTCATTATGGAAGGTAAATCGTTGTTGACATTTTGTTACTCCAATGGATGGTAGCGGTGTCCTTAAGGAAGGTAGTTCGTTGTTGAGATTTTGTTTCTCTAATGGACGGTAGCCTTGTCATTATGGAAGGTAGTTCGTTGTTGAGATTTTGTTACTCCATTGCATGGTAGCCTTGTCATTATGGAAGGTAAATCGTTGTTGTCATTTTGTTACTCCAATGGATGGTATCGATGTCCTTAAGAAAGGTAGTTCGTTGTTAGGATTTTGTTACTCCATTGGATGGTAGCCTTGTCATTACGAAAGGTAGTTCGATAGTGGGATTTTGTTACTTTAATGGATGGTAGCCTTGTCAGTATGGAAGCTAGTTCATTGTTTAGATTTTGTTACTCCATTGGATGGTAGCCTTGTCATTATGGAAGGTAGTTCGTTGTTGAGATTTTGTTACTCCAATGGATGGTAGCCTTGTCATTATGGAAAGTAGTTCGTTGTTGAGATTTTGTTACTCCATTGGATGGTAGCCTTGTCATTATGGAAGGTAAATTGTTGTTGAGATTTTGTTACTCCAATGGATGGTACCGTTGTCATTACGAAAGGTAGTTCGTTGTTGAGATTTTGTAACTCTAATGGGTGGTAGCCTTGTTATTAGGGAAGGTAGTTCATTGTTGGGATTTTGTTACTCTAATGGATGGTAGCCTTGTCATTACGGAAGGTAGTTCGTTGTTGAGATTTTCTTACTCTAATGGATGGTAGCCTTGTCATTACGGAAGGTAGTTCATTGTTGCGATTTTGTTACTCCATTGGATGGTAGCCTTGTCATTATGGAAGGTAAATTGTTGTTGAGATTTTGTTACTCCAATGGATGGTACCGTTGTCATTATGAAAGGTAGTTCGTTGTTGAGATTTTGTTACTCTAATGGGTGGTAGCCTTGTTATTAGGGAAGGTAGTTCATTGTTGGGATTTTGTTACTCTAATGGAAGGTAACCTTGTCATTATGGAAGGTAATTCGTTGTTCAGATTTTGTTACTCTAATGGATGGTAGCCTTGTCATTACGGAAGGTAGTTCGTTGTTAAGATTTTGTTACTCCATTGCATGGTAGCCTTGTCATTATGGAAGGCAAATTGTTGTTGTCATTTTGTTACTCCAATGGATGGTACCGTTGTCATTATGAAAGGTAGTTCGTTGTTGAGATTTTGTTACTCTAATGGGTGGTAGCCTTGTTATTAGGGAAGGTAGTTCACTGTTGTGATTTTGTTACTCTAATGGATGGTAGCCTTGTCATTACGGAAGGTAGTTCGTGGTTGAGATTTTCTTACTCTAATGGATGGTAGCCTTGTCATTACGGAAGGTAGTTCGTTGTTGAGATTTTGTTACTCCATTGGATGGTAGCCTTGTCATTATGGAAGGTAAATTGTTTTTGAGATTTTATTACTCCAATGGATGGTACCGTTGTCATTACGAAAGGTAGTTTGTTGTTGAGATTTTGTTACTCTAATGGGTGGTAGCCTTGTTATTAGGGAAGGTAGTTCACTGTTGGGATTTTGTTACTCTAATGGATGGTAGCCTTGTCATTACGGAAGGTGGTTCGTTGTTGAGATTTTGTTACTCTAATGGATGGTAGCCTTGTCATTACGGAAGGTAGTTCATTGTTGAGATTTTGTTACTCCATTGGATGGTAGCCTTGTCATTATGGAAGGTAAATTGTTGTTGAGATTTTGTTAATCCAATGGATGGTACCGTTGTCATTACGAACAGTAGTTTGTTGTTGAGATTTTGTTACTCTAATGGGTGGTAGCCTTGTTATTACAGAAGGTAGTTCATTGTTGGGATTTTGTTACTCTAATGAATGGTAGCCTTGTCATTATGGAAGGTAGTTCGTTATTGAGATTTTGTTACTCTAATGGATGGTAGCCTTGTCATTACGGAAGGTAGTTCGTTGTTGAGATTTTGTTACTCCATTGGATGGTAGCCTTGTCATTATGGAAGGTAAATCGTTGTTGTCATTTTGTTACTCCAATGGATGGTAGCGATGTCCTTAAGGAAGGTAGTTCGTTGTTAGGATTTTTTTACTCCATTGGATGGTAGCCTTGTCATTACTGAAGGTAGTTCGTTAGTGGGATTTTCTTACTCTAATGGATGGTAGCCTTGTCATTACATAAGCTATTTCATTGTTTAGATTTTGTTACTGCATTAGATGGTAGCCTTGTCATTATGGAAGGTAAATCGTTGTTGACATTTTGTTACTCCAATGGATGGTAGCGGTGTCCTTAAGGAAGGTAGTTCGTTGTTGAGATTTTGTTTCTCTAATGGACGGTAGCCTTGTCATTATGGAAGGTAGTTCGTTGTTGAGATTTTGTTACTCCATTGCATGGTAACCTTGTCATTATGGAAGGTAAATCAATGTTGTCATTTTGTTACTCCAATGGATGGTAGCGATGTCCTTAAGAAAGGTAGTTCGTTGTTAGGATTTTGTTACTCCATTGGATGGTAGCCTTGTCATTACGAAAGGTTGTTCGTTAGTGGGATTTTGTTACTCTAATGGATGGTAGCCTTGTCAGTACGGAAGCTAGTTCATTGTTTAGATTTTGTTACTCCATTGGATGGTAGCCTTGTTATTATGGAAGGTAGTTCGTTGTTGAGATTTTGTTACTCCAATGGATGGTAGCCTTGTCATTATGGAAGGTAAATGGTTGTTGAGATTTTTTTACTCCAATGGATGGTACCGTTGTCATTACGAAAGGTAGTTCGTTGTTGAGATTTTGTAACTCTAATGGGTGGTAGCCTTGTTATTAGGGAAGGTAGTTCATTGTTGGGATTTTGTTACTCTAATGGATGGTAGCCTTGTCATTACGGAAGGTAGTTCGTTGCTGATATTTTCCTACTCTAATGGATGGTAGCCTTGTCATTACGGAAGGTAGTTCGTTGTTGATATTTTGTTACTCCATTGGATGGTAGCCTTGTCATTATGGAAGGTAAATTGTTGTTGAGATTTTGTTACTCCAATGGATGGTACCGTTGTCATTACGAAAGGTAGTTTGTTGTTGAGATTTTGTTACTCTAATGGGTGGTAGCCTTGTTATTAAGGAAGGTAGTTCATTGTTGGGATTTTGTTACTCTAATGGATGGTAGCCTTGTCATTACGGAAGGTAGTTCGTTGTTGAGATTTTGTTACTCTAATGGATGGTAGCCTTTTCATTACGGAAGGTAGTTCATTGTTGAGATTTTGTTACTCCATTGGATGGTAGCCTTGTCATTATGGAAGTTAAATTGTTGTTGAGATTTTGTTACTCCAATGGATGGTACCGTTGTCATTATGAAAGGTAGTTCGTTGTTGAGATTTTGTTACTCTAATGGGTGGTAGCCTTGTTATTAGGGAAAGTAGTTCATTGTTGGGATTTTGTTACTCTAATGGATGGTAGCCTTGTCATTACGGAAGGTAGTTCGTGGTTGAGATTTTCTTACTCTAATGGATGGTAGCCTTGTCATTACGGAAGGTAGTTCGTTGTTGAGATTTTGTTACTCCATTGGATGGTAGCCTTGTCATTATGGAAGGTAAATTGTTGTTGAGATTTTGTTACTCCAATGGATGGTACCGTTGTCATTACGAAAGGTAGTTCGTTGTTGAGATTTTTTACTCTAATGGGTGGTAGCCTTGTTATTAGGGAAGGTAGTTCATTGTTGGGATTTTGTTACTCTAATGGATGGTAGCCTTGTCATTACGGAAGGTAGTTCGTTGTTGAGATTTTGTTACTCTAATGGATGGTTGCCTTGTCATTACGTAAGGTAGTTCGTTGTTGAGATTTTGTTACTCCATTGGATGGTAGCCTTGTCTTTATGGAAGGTAAATTGTTGTTGAGATTTTTTTAATCCAATGGATGGTACCGTTGTCATTACGAACAATAGTTCGTTGTTGAGATTTTGTTACTCTAATGGGTGGTAGCCTTGTTATTACGGAAGGTAGTTCATTGTTGGGATTTTGTTACTCTAATGAATGGTAGCCTTGTCATTATGGAAGGTAGTTCGTTATTGAGATTTTGTTACTCTAATAGATGGTAACCTTGTCATTACGGAAGGTAGTTCGTTGTTGAGATTTTGTTACTCCATTGGATGGTAGCCTTGTCATTATGGAAGGTAAATCGTTGTTGTCATTTTGTTACTCCAATGAATGGTATCGATGTCCTTAAGGAAGGTAGTTCGTTGTTAGGATTTTTTTACTCCATTGGATGGCAGCCTTGTCATTACGGAAGGTAGTTCGTTAGTGGGATTTTCTTACTCTAATGGATGGTAGCCTTGTCATTACATAAGCTATTTCATTGTTTAGATTTTGTTACTCCATTAGATGGTAGCCTTGTCATTATGGAAGGTAAATCGTTGTTGACATTTTGTTACTCCAATGGATGGTAGCGGTGTCCTTAAGGAAGGTAGTTCGTTGTTGAGATTTTGTTTCTCTAATGGACGGTAGCCTTGTCATTATGGAAGGTAGTTCGTTGTTTAGATTTTGTTACTCCATTGCATGGTAGCCTTGTCATTATGGAAGGTAAATCGTTGTTGTCATTTTGTTACTCCAATGGATGGTAGCGATGTCCTTAAGAAAGGTAGTTCGTTGTTAGGATTTTGTTACTCCATTGGATGGTAGCCTTGTCATTACGAAAGGTAGTTCGTTAGTGGGATTTTGTTACTCTAATGGATGGTAGCCTTGTCATGACGGAAGCTAGTTCATTGTTTAGATTTTGTTACTCCATTGGATGGTAGTCTTGTCATTATGGAAGGTAAATCGTTGTTGACATTTTGTTACTCCAATGGATGGTAGCGGTGTCCTTGAGGAAGGTAGTTTGTTGTTGAGATTTTGTTACTCTAATGCACGGTAGCCTTGTTATTATGGAAGGTAGTTTGTTGTTGGGATTTTGTTACTCAAATGGATGGTAGCCTTGTCATATTGGAAGGTAGTTCGTTGTTGAGATTTTGTTACTGCAATGGATGGTTGCCTTGTCATTATCGAAAGTAGTTCATTGTTGAGATTTTGTTACTCCATTGGATGGTAGCCTTGTCATTATGGAAGGTAAATTGTTGTTGAGATTTTGTTAATCCAATGGATGGGACCGTTGCCATTACGAAATGTAGTTCATTGTTGAGATTTTGTTACTCTAATGGGTGGTAGCCTTGTTATTAGGGAAGCTAGTTCATTGTTGGGATTCAGTCACTCTAATGAATGGTAGCCTTGTCATTATAGAAGGTAGTTCGTTATTGAGATTTTATTACTCTTAAGGATGGTAGCCTTGTGATTACGGAAGGTAGTTCGTTGTTGTGATTTTGTTACTCCATTGGATGGTAGCCTTGTCATTATGGAAGGTAAATTGTAGTTGAGATTTTGTTACTCCAATGGATGGTACCGTTGTCATTACGAAAGGTTGTTCGTTCTTGAGATTTTGTTACTCTAATGGGTGGTAGCCTTGTTATTAGGGAAGGTAGTTCGTTAGTGGGATTTTGTTATTCTAATGGATGGTAGCTTTGTCATTACGGAAGCTAGTTCATTGTTTAGATTTTGTTACTCCATTGGATGGTAGCCTTGTCATTATGGAAGGTAAATCGTTGTTGACATTTTGTTACTCCAATGGATGGTAGCGGTGTCCTTAAGGAAGGTAGTTCGTTGTTGAGATTTTGTTACTCTAATGGACGGTAGCCTTGTCATTATGGAAGGTAGTTCGTTGTTGGGATTTTATTACTCAAATGGATGGTAGCCTTGTCATTATGGAAGGTAGTTCGTTGTTGATATTTTGTTACTCCATTGGATGGTAGCCTTGCCATTATGGAAGGTAAATTGTTGTTGAGATTTTGTTACTCCAATGGATGTTACCGTTGTCATTACGAAAGGTTGTTCGTTCTTGAGATTTTGTTACTCTAATGGGTGGTAGCCTTGTTTTTAGGGAAGGTAGTTCGTTAGTGGGATTTTGTTATTCTAATGGATGGTAGCTTTGTCATTACGGAAGCTAGTTCGTTGTTTAGATTTTGTTACTCCATTGGATGGTAGCCTTGTCATTATGTAAGGTAAATCGTTGTTGACATTTTGTTACTCCAATGGATGGTAGCGGTGTTCTTAAGGAAGGTAGTTCGTTGTTTAGATTTTGTTACTCTAATGGACGATAGCCTTGTCATTATGGAAGGTAGTTTGTTGTTGGGATTATGTTACTCAAATGGATGGTAGCCTTGTCATTATGGAAGGTAGTTCGTTGTTAAGATTTTGTTACTGCAATGGATGGTAGCCTTGTCATTATGGAAAGTAGTTCTTCGTTGAGATTTTGTTACTCCATTGGATGGTAGCCTTGTCATTATGGAAGGTAAATTGTTGTTGAGATTTTGTTAATCCAATGGATGGTACCGTTGTCATTACGAAAGGTAGTTCGTTGTTGAGATTTTGTTACTCTAATGGGTGGTAGCCTTGTTATTAGGGAAGGTAGTTCGTTGTTGGGATTGTGTTACCCTAATGGATGGTAGCCTTGTCATTACGGAAGGTAGTTCGTTGTTGAGATTTTCTTACTCTAATGGATGGTAGCCTTGTCATTACGGAAGTTAGTTCGTTGTTGAGGTTTTGTTACTCCATTGGATGGTAGCCTTGTCATTATGGAAGGTAAATTGTTGTTGAGATTTTGTTACTCCAATGGATGGTACCGTTGTCATTACGAAAGGTAGTTCGTTGTTGAGATTTTTTACTCTAATGGGTGGTAGCCTTGTTATTAGGGAAGGTAGTTCATTGTTGGGATTTTGTTACTCTAATGGATGGTAGCCTTGTCATTACGGAAGGTAGTTCGTTGTTGAGATTTTGTTACTCTAATGGATGGTTGCCTTGTCATTACGTAAGGTAGTTCGTTGTTGAGATTTTGTTACTCCATTGGATGGTAGCCTTGTCTTTATGGAAGGTAAATTGTTGTTGAGATTTTTTTAATCCAATGGATGGTACCGTTGTCATTACGAACAATAGTTCGTTGTTGAGATTTTGTTACTCTAATGGGTGGTAGCCTTGTTATTACGGAAGGTAGTTCATTGTTGGGATTTTGTTACTCTAATGAATGGTAGCCTTGTCATTAGGGAAGGTAGTTCGTTATTGAGATTTTGTTACTCTAATAGATGGTAACCTTGTCATTACGGAAGGTAGTTCGTTGTTGAGATTTTGTTACTCCATTGGATGGTAGCCTTGTCATTATGGAAGGTAAATCGTTGTTGTCATTTTGTTACTCCAATGAATGGTATCGATGTCCTTAAGGAAGGTAGTTCGTTGTTAGGATTTTTTTACTCCATTGGATGGCAGCCTTGTCATTACGGAAGGTAGTTCGTTAGTGGGATTTTCTTACTCTAATGGATGGTAGCCTTGTCATTACATAAGCTATTTCATTGTTTAGATTTTGTTACTCCATTAGATGGTAGCCTTGTCATTATGGAAGGTAAATCGTTGTTGACATTTTGTTACTCCAATGGATGGTAGCGGTGTCCTTAAGGAAGGTAGTTCGTTGTTGAGATTTTGTTTCTCTAATGGACGGTAGCCTTGTCATTATGGAAGGTAGTTCGTTGTTTAGATTTTGTTACTCCATTGCATGGTAGCCTTGTCATTATGGAAGGTAAATCGTTGTTGTCATTTTGTTACTCCAATGGATGGTAGCGATGTCCTTAAGAAAGGTAGTTCGTTGTTAGGATTTTGTTACTCCATTGGATGGTAGCCTTGTCATTACGAAAGGTAGTTCGTTAGTGGGATTTTGTTACTCTAATGGATGGTAGCCTTGTCATGACGGAAGCTAGTTCATTGTTTAGATTTTGTTACTCCATTGGATGGTAGTCTTGTCATTATGGAAGGTAAATCGTTGTTGACATTTTGTTACTCCAATGGATGGTAGCGGTGTCCTTGAGGAAGGTAGTTTGTTGTTGAGATTTTGTTACTCTAATGCACGGTAGCCTTGTTATTATGGAAGGTAGTTTGTTGTTGGGATTTTGTTACTCAAATGGATGGTAGCCTTGTCATATTGGAAGGTAGTTCGTTGTTGAGATTTTGTTACTGCAATGGATGGTTGCCTTGTATTTCTCGAAAGTAGTTCATTGTTGAGATTTTGTTACTCCATTGGATGGTAGCCTTGTCATTATGGAAGGTAAATTGTTGTTGAGATTTTGTTAATCCAATGGATGGGACCGTTGCCATTACGAAATGTAGTTCATTGTTGAGATTTTGTTACTCTAATGGGTGGTAGCCTTGTTATTAGGGAAGCTAGTTCATTGTTGGGATTCAGTCACTCTAATGAATGGTAGCCTTGTCATTATAGAAGGTAGTTCGTTATTGAGATTTTATTACTCTTATGGATGGTAGCCTTGTGATTACGGAAGGTAGTTCGTTGTTGTGATTTTGTTACTCCATTGGATGGTAGCCTTGTCATTATGGAAGGTAAATTGTAGTTGAGATTCTGTTACTCCAATGGATGGTACCGTTGTCATTACGAAAGGTTGTTCGTTCTTGAGATTTTGTTACTCTAATGGGTGGTAGCCTTGTTATTAGGGAAGGTAGTTCGTTAGTGGGATTTTGTTATTCTAATGGATGGTAGCTTTGTCATTACGGAAGCTAGTTCATTGTTTAGATTTTGTTACTCCATTGGATGGTAGCCTTGTCATTATGGAAGGTAAATCGTTGTTGACATTTTGTTACTCCAATGGATGGTAGCGGTGTCCTTAAGGAAGGTAGTTCGTTGTTGAGATTTTGTTACTCTAATGGACGGTAGCCTTGTCATTATGGAAGGTAGTTCGTTGTTGGGATTTTATTACTCAAATGGATGGTAGCCTTGTCATTATGGAAGGTAGTTCGTTGTTGATATTTTGTTACTCCATTGGATGGTAGCCTTGCCATTATGGAAGGTAAATTGTTGTTGAGATTTTGTTACTCCAATGGATGTTACCGTTGTCATTACGAAAGGTTGTTCGTTCTTGAGATTTTGTTACTCTAATGGGTGGTAGCCTTGTTTTTAGGGAAGGTAGTTCGTTAGTGGGATTTTGTTATTCTAATGGATGGTAGCTTTGTCATTACGGAAGCTAGTTCGTTGTTTAGATTTTGTTACTCCATTGGATGGTAGCCTTGTCATTATGTAAGGTAAATCGTTGTTGACATTTTGTTACTCCAATGGATGGTAGCGGTGTTCTTAAGGAAGGTAGTTCGTTGTTTAGATTTTGTTACTCTAATGGACGATAGCCTTGTCATTATGGAAGGTAGTTTGTTGTTGGGATTTTGTTACTCAAATGGATGGTAGCCTTGTCATTATGGAAGGTAGTTCGTTGTTAAGATTTTGTTACTGCAATGGATGGTAGCCTTGTCATTATGGAAAGTAGTTCTTCGTTGAGATTTTGTTACTCCATTGGATGGTAGCCTTGTCATTATGGAAGGTAAATTGTTGTTGAGATTTTGTTAATCCAATGGATGGTACCGTTGTCATTACGAAAGGTAGTTCGTTGTTGAGATTTTGTTACTCTAATGGGTGGTAGCCTTGTTATTAGGGAAGGTAGTTCGTTGTTGGGATTGTGTTACCCTAATGGATGGTAGCCTTGTCATTACGGAAGGTAGTTCGTTGTTGAGATTTTCTTACTCTAATGGATGGTAGCCTTGTCATTACGGAAGTTAGTTCGTTGTTGAGATTTTGTTACTCCATTGGATGGTAGCCTTGTCATTATGGAAGGTAAATTGTTGTTGAGATTTTGTTACTCCAATGGATGGTACCGTTGTCATTACGAAAGGTAGTTCGTTGTTGAGATTTTTTACTCTAATGGGTGGTAGCCTTGTTATTAGGGAAGGTAGTTCATTGTTGGGATTTTGTTACTCTAATGGATGGTAGCCTTGTCATTACGGAAGGTAGTTCGTTGTTGAGATTTTGTTACTCTAATGGATGGTTGCCTTGTCATTACGTAAGGTAGTTCGTTGTTGAGATTTTGTTACTCCATTGGATGGTAGCCTTGTCTTTATGGAAGGTAAATTGTTGTTGAGATTTTTTTAATCCAATGGATGGTACCGTTGTCATTACGAATAATAGTTCGTTGTTGAGATTTTGTTACTCTAATGGGTGGTAGCCTTGTTATTACGGAAGGTAGTTCATTGTTGGGATTTTGTTACTCTAATGAATGGTAGCCTTGTCATTAGGGAAGGTAGTTCGTTATTGTGATTTTGTTACTCTAATAGATGGTAACCTTGTCATTACGGAAGGTAGTTCGTTGTTGAGATTTTGTTACTCCATTGGATGGTAGCCTTGTCATTATGGAAGGTAAATCGTTGTTGTCATTTTGTTACTCCAATGAATGGTATCGATGTCCTTAAGGAAGGTAGTTCGTTGTTAGGATTTTTTTACTCCATTGGATGGCAGCCTTGTCATTACGGAAGGTAGTTCGTTAGTGGGATTTTCTTACTCTAATGGATGGTAGCCTTGTCATTACATAAGCTATTTCATTGTTTAGATTTTGTTACTCCATTAGATGGTAGCCTTGTCATTATGGAAGGTAAATCGTTGTTGACATTTTGTTACTCCAATGGATGGTAGCGGTGTCCTTAAGGAAGGTAGTTCGTTGTTGAGATTTTGTTTCTCTAATGGACGGTAGCCTTGTCATTATGGAAGGTAGTTCGTTGTTGAGATTTTGTTACTCCATTGCATGGTAGCCTTGTCATTATGGAAGGTAAATCGTTGTTGTCATTTTGTTACTCCAATGGATGGTAGCGATGTCCTTAAGAAAGGTAGTTCGTTGTTAGGATTTTGTTACTCCATTGGATGGTAGCCTTGTCATTACGAAAGGTAGTTCGTTAGTGGGATTTTGTTACTCTAATGGATGGTAGCCTTATCAGTACGGAAGCTAGTTCATTGTTTAGATTTTGTTACTCCATTGGATGGTAGTCTTGTCATTATGGAAGGTAAATCGTTGTTGACATTTTGTTACTCCAATGGATGGTAGCGGTGTCCTTGAGGAAGGTAGTTTGTTGTTGAGATTTTGTTACTCTAATGCACGGTAGCCTTGTTATTATGGAAGGTAGTTTGTTGTTGGGATTTTGTTACTCAAATGGATGGTAGCCTTGTCATATTGGAAGGTAGTTCGTTGTTGAGATTTTGTTACTGCAATGGATGGTTGCCTTGTCATTATCGAAAGTAGTTCATTGTTGAGATTTTGTTACTCCATTGGATGGTAGCCTTGTCATTATGGAAGGTAAATTGTTGTTGAGATTTTGTTAATCCAATGGATGGGACCATTGCCATTACGAAATGTAGTTCATTGTTGAGATTTTGTTACTCTAATGGGTGGTAGCCTTGTTATTAGGGAAGCTAGTTCATTGTTGGGATTCAGTCACTCTAATGAATGGTAGCCTTGTCATTATGGAAGGTAGTTCGTTATTGAGATTTTATTACTCTTATGGATGGTAGCCTTGTGATTACGGAAGGTAGTTCGTTGTTGTGATTTTGTTACTCCATTGGATGGTAGCCTTGTCATTATGGAAGGTAAATTGTAGTTGAGATTTTGTTACTCCAATGGATGGTACCGTTGTCATTACGAAAGGTTGTTCGTTCTTGAGATTTTGTTACTCTAATGGGTGGTAGCCTTGTTATTAGGGAAGGTAGTTCGTTAGTGGGATTTTGTTATTCTAATGGATGGTAGCTTTGTCATTACGGAAGCTAGTTCATTGTTTAGATTTTGTTACTCCATTGGATGGTAGCCGTGTAATTATGGAAGGTAAATCGTTGTTGACATTTTGTTACTCCAATGGATGGTAGCGGTGTCCTTAAGGAAGGTAGTTCGTTGTTGAGATTTTGTTACTCTAATGGACGGTAGCCTTGTCATTATGGAAGGTAGTTCGTTGTTGGGATTTTATTACTCAAATGGATGGTAGCCTTGTCATTATGGAAGGTAGTTCGTTGTTGATATTTTGTTACTCCATTGGATGGTAGCCTTGCCATTATGGAAGGAAAATTGTTGTTGAGATTTTGTTACTCCAATGGATGTTACCGTTGTCATTACGAAAGGTTGTTCGTTCTTGAGATTTTGTTACTCTAATGGGTGGTAGCCTTGTTTTTAGGGAAGGTAGTTCGTTAGTGGGATTTTGTTATTCTAATGGATGGTAGCTTTGTCATTACGGAAGCTAGTTCGTTGTTTAGATTTTGTTACTCCATTGGATGGTAGCCTTGTCATTATGTAAGGTAAATCGTTGTTGACATTTTGTTACTCCAATGGATGGTAGCGGTGTTCTTAAGGAAGGTAGTTCGTTGTTTAGATTTTGTTACTCTAATGGACGATAGCCTTGTCATTATGGAAGGTAGTTTGTTGTTGGGATTTTGTTACTCAAATGGATGGTAGCCTTGTCATTATGGAAGGTAGTTCGTTGTTAAGATTTTGTTACTGCAATGGATGGTAGCCTTGTCATTATGGAAAGTAGTTCTTCGTTGAGATTTTGTTACTCCATTGGATGGTAGCCTTGTCATTATGGAAGGTAAATTGTTGTTGAGATTTTGTTAATCCAATGGATGGTACCGTTGTCATTACGAAAGGTAGTTCGTTGTTGAGATTTTGTTACTCTAATGGGTGGTAGCCTTGTTATTAGGGAAGGTAGTTCGTTGTTGGGATTGTGTTACCCTAATGGATGGTAGCCTTGTCATTACGGAAGGTAGTTCGTTGTTGAGATTTTCTTACTCTAATGGATGGTAGCCTTGTCATTACGGAAGTTAGTTCGTTGTTGAGATTTTGTTACTCCATTGGATGGTAGCCTTGTCATTATGGAAGGTAAATTGTTGTTGAGATTTTGTTACTCCAATGAAAGGTATCGTTGTCATTACGAATGGTAGTTCGTTGTTGGGATTTTGTTACTCTAATGGGTAGTAGCCTTGTTATTAGGGAAGGTAGTTCATTGTTGGGATTTTGTTACTCTAATGGATGGTAGCCTTGTCATTATGGAAGGTATTTCGTTGTTGAGATTTTGTTACTCTAATGGATGGTGGCCTTGTGATTACGGAAGGTAGTTCGTTGTTGAGATTTTGTTACTCCATTGGATGGTAGCCTTGTCATTATGAAAGGTAAATTGTTGTTGTCATTTTGTTACTCCAATGGATGGTAGCGATGTCCTTAAGGAAGGTAGTTCGTTGTTAGGATTTTGTTACTCCATTGGATGGTAGCCTTGTCATTACGGAAGGTAGTTCGTTAGAGGGATTTTGTAACTCTGATGGATGGTAGCCTTGTCATTACGGAAGCTAGTTCATTGTTTAGATTTTGTTACTCAATTGGATGGTAGCCTTGTCATTATGGAAGGTAAATCGTTGTTGACATTTTGTTACTCCAATGGATGGTAGTGGTGTCCTTAATGAAGCTAGTTCATTGTTGATATTTTGTTACTCTAATGGACGGTAGCCTTGTCATTATGGAAGGTAGTTCGTTGTTGGGATTTTATTACTCAAATGGATGGTAGCCTTGTCATTATGGAAAGTAGTTCGTTGTTGAGATTTTGTTACAACAATGGATGGTAGCCTTGTCATTATGGAAAGTAGTTTGTTGTTGAGATTTTGTTTCTCCATTGTATGGTAGCCTTGTCATTATGGAAGGTAAATTGTTGTTGAGATTTTGTTACTCCAATGGATGGTACCGTTGTCATTACGAAAGGTAGTTCGTTGTTGAGATTTTGTTACTCTAATGGGTGGTAGCCTTGTTATTAGGGAAGGTAGTTCATTGTTGGGATTTTGTTACTCTAATGGATGGTAGCCTTGTCATTACGGAAGGTAGTTCGTTAGTTGGATTTTCTTACTCTAGTGGATGGTAGCTTTGTCATTACGGAAACTAGTTCGTTGTTTAGATTTTGTTACTCCATTGGATGGTAGCCTTGTTATTATGGAAGGTAAATCGTTGTTGACATTTTGTTACTCCAATGGATGGTAGCGGTGTCCTTAAGGAAAGTAGTTCGTTGTTGAGATTTTGGTACTCTAATGGACGGTAGCCTAGTCATTATGGAAGGTAGTTTGTTGTTGGGATTTTGTTACTCAAATGAATGGTAGCCTTGTCATTATGGAAGGTAGTTCTTTGTTGAGATTTTGTTACTACAATGGATGGTAGCCTTGTCATTATGGAAAGTAGTTCGTTGTTGAGATTTTGTTACTCCATTGGATGGTAGCCTTGTCATTATGGAAGGTAAATTGTTGTTGAGATTTTGTTATTCCAATGGATGATACCGTTGTCATTACAAAAGGTAACTCGTTGTTGAGATTTTGCTACTCTAATGGGTGGTAGCCTTGTTATTAGGGAAGGGAGTTCATTGTTGGGATTTTGTTAATCTAATGGATGGTAGCCTTGTCATTATGGAAGGTAGTTCGTTGTTGGGATTTTGTTACTCAAATGGATGGTAGCCTTGTCATATTGAAAGGTAGTTCGTTGTTGAGATTTTGTTACTGCAATGGATGGTAGTCTTGTCATTATGGAAAGTAGTTCATTGTTGAGATTTTGTTACTCCATTGGATGGTAGCCTTGTCATTATGGAAGGTAAATTGTTGTTGAGATTTTGTTACTCCAATGGATGATACCGTTGTCATTACGAAAGGTAGTTCGTTGTTGAGATTTTGATACTCTAATGGGTGGTAGCCTTGTTATTAGGGAAGGGAGTTCATTGTTGGGATTTTGTTACTCTAATGGATGGTAGCCTTGTCATTATGGAAGGTAGTTCGTTGTTGAGATTTTTTTACTCTAATGGATGGTAGCCTTGTCATTACAGAAGTTAGTTTATTGTTGAGATTTTGTTACTCCATTGGATGGTAGCCTTGTCATTATGGAAGGTAAATCGTTGTTGTCATTTTGTTACTCCAATGGATGGTAGCGATGTCCTTAAGGAAGGTAGTTCGTTGTTAGGATTTTGTTACTCCATTGGATGGTAGCCTTGTCATTACGGAAGGTAGCTCGTTAGTGGGGTTTTGTTACTCTAATGGATGGTAGCCTTGTCATTACGGAAGCTAGTTCGTTGTTTAGATTTTGTTACTCCATTGGATGGTAGTCTTGTCATTATGGAAGGTAGTTCGTTGTTGAGATTTTGTTACTCCATTGGATGGTAGCCTTGTCATTATGGAAGGTAAATCGTTGTTGTCATTTTGTTACTCCAATGGATGGTAGCGATGTCTTTAAGGAAGGTAGTTCGTTGTTAGGATTTTGTTACTCCATTGGATGGTAGCCTTGTCATTACGGAAGGTAGTTCGTTAGAGGGATTTTGTAACTCTGATGGATGGTAGCCTTGTCATTACGGAAGCTAGTTCATTGTTTAGATTTTGTTACTCAATTGGATGGTAGCCTTGTCATTATGGAAGGTAAATCATTGTTGACATTTTGTTACTCCAATGGATGGTAGCGGTGTACTTAATGAAGCTAGTTCGTTGTTGATATTTTGTTACTCTAATGGACGGTAGCCTTGTCATTATGGAAGGTAGTTCGTTGTTGGGATTTTATTACTCAAATGTATGGTAGCCTTGTCATTATGGAAGGTAGTTTGTTGTTGAGATTTTGTTACAGCAATGGATGGTAGCCTTGTCATTATGGAAAGTAGTTTGTTATTGAGATTTTGTTTCTCCATTGTATGGTAGCCTTGTCATTATGGAAGGTAAATTGTTGTTGATATTTTGTTACTCTAATGGGTGGTAGCCTTGTTATTAGGGAAGGTAGTTCATTGTTGGGATTTTGTTACTCTAATGGATGGTAGCCTTGTCATTATGGAAGGTAGTTCGTTAGTTGGATTTTCTTACTCTAGTGGATGGTAGCTTTGTCATTACGAAAACTAGTTCGTTGTTTAGATTTTGGTACTCCATTGGATGGTAGCCTTGTTATTATGGAAGGTAAATCGTTGTTGATATTTTGTTACTCCAATGGATGGTAGCGGTGTCCTTAAGGAAGGTAGTTCGTTGTTGAGATTTTGTTACTCTAATTGATGGTAGCCTAGTCATTATGGAAGGTAGTTCGTTGTTGAGATTTTGTTACTCAAATGAATGGTAGCCTTGTCATTATGGAAGGTAGTTCTTTGTTGAGATTTTGTTACTGCAATGGATGGTAGCCTTGTCATTTTGGAAAGTAGTTCGTTGTTGAGATTTTGTTACTCCATTGGATTGTAGCCTTGTCATTACGGAAGGTAGTTCGTTAGTTGGATTTTCTTACTCTAGTGGATGGTAGCTTTGTCATTACGGAAACTAGTTCGTTGTTTAGATTTTATTACTCCATTGGATGGTAGCCTTGTTATTATGTAAGGTAAATCGTTGTTGACATTTTGTTACTCCAATGGATGGTAGTGGTGTCCTTAAGGAAGGTAGTTCGTTGTTGAGATTTTGGTACTCTAATGGACGGTAGCCTAGTCATTATGGAAGGTAGTTCGTTGTTGGGATTTTGTTACTCAAATGGATGGTAGCCTTGTCATTATGGAAAGTAGTTCGTTGTTGAGATTTTGTTACTCCATTGGATGGTAGCCTTGTCATTATGGAAGGTAAATTGTTGTTGAGATTTTGTTACTCCAATGGATGATACCGTTGTCATTACGAAAGGTAGTTCGTTGTTGAGATTTTGCTACTCTAATGGGTGGTAGCCTTGTTATTAGGGAAGGGAGTTCATTGTTGGGATTTTGTTACTCTAATGGATGGTAGCCTTGTCATTATGGAAGGTAGTTCGTTGTTGAGATTTTTTTACTCTAATGGATGGTAGCCATGTCATTACAGAAGTTAGTTCGTTGTTGAGATTTTGTTACTCCATTGGATGGTAGCCTTGTCATTATGGAAGGTAAATCGTTGTTGTCATTTTGTTACTCCAATGGATGGTAGCGATGTCCTTAAGGAAGGTAGTTCGTTGTTAGGATTTTGTTACTCCATTGGATGGTAGCCTTGTCATTAGGGAAGGTAGCTCGTTAGTGGGATTTTGTTACTCTAATGGATGGTATCCTTGTCATTACGGAAGCTAGTTCGTTGTTTAGATTTTGTTACTCCATTGGATGGTAGTCTTTTCATTATGGAAGGTAAATCGTTGTTGACATTTTGTTACTCCAATGGATGGTAGCGGTGTCCTTAAGGAAGGTAGTTCGTTGTTGAGATTTTGTTACTCTAATGGACGGTAGCCTTGTTATTATGGAAGGTAGTTCTTTGTTGGGATTTTGTTACTCAAATGGATGGTAGCCTTGTCATATTGAAAGGTAGTTCGTTGTTGAGATTTTGTTACTGCAATGGATGGTAGTCTTGTCATTATGGAAAGTAGTTCATTGTTGAGATTTTGTTACTCCATTGGATGGTAGCCTTGCCATTATGGAAGGTAAATTGTTGTTGATATTTTGTTACTCCAATGGATGATACCGTTGTCATTACGAAAGGTAGTTCGTTGTTGAGATTTTGATACTCTAATGGGTGGTAGCCTTGTTATTAGGGAAGGGAGTTCATTGTTGGGATTTTGTTACTCTAATGGATGGTAGCCTTGTCATTATGGAAGGTAGTTCGTTGTTGAGATTTTTTTACTCTAATGGATGGTAGCCTTGTCATTACAGAAGTTAGTTCGTTGTTGAGATTTTGTTACTCCATTGGATGGTAGCCTTGTCATTATGGAAGGTAAATCATTGTTGTCATTTTGTTACTCCAATGGATGGTAGCGATGTCCTTAAGGAAGGTAGTTCGTTGTTAGGATTTTGTTACTCCATTGGATGGTAGCCTTGTCATTACGGAAGGTAGCTCGTTAGTGGGGTTTTGTTACTCTAATGGATGGTAGCCTTGTCATTACGGAAGCTAGTTCGTTGTTTAGATTTTGTTACTCCATTGGATGGTAGTCTTGTCATTATGAAAGGTAGTTCGTTGTTGAGATTTTGTTACTCCATTGGATGGTAGCCTTGTCATTATGGAAGGTAAATCGTTGTTGTCATTTTGTTACTCCAATGGATGGTAGCGATGTCTTTAAGGAAGGTAGTTCGTTGTTAGGATTTTGTTACTCCATTGGATGGTAGCGTTGTCATTACGGAAGGTAGTTCGTTAGAGGGATTTTGTAACTCTGATGGATGGTAGCCTTGTCATTACGGAAGCTAGTTCATTGTTTAGATTTTGTTACTCAATTGGATGGTAGCCTTGTCATTATGGAAGGTAAATCGTTGTTGACATTTTGTTACTCCAATGGATGGTAGCGGTGTCCTTAATGAAGCTAGTTCGTTGTTGATATTTTGTTACTCTAATGGACGGTAGCCTTGTCATTATGGAAGGTAGTTTGTTGTTGGGATTTTATTACTCAAATGGATGGTAGCCTTGTCATTATGGAAGGTAGTTCGTTGTTGAGATTTTGTTACAGCAATGGATGGTAGCCTTGTCATTATGGAAAGTAGTTTGTTGTTGAGATTTTGTTTCTCCATTGTATGGTAGCCTTGTCATTATGGAAGGTAAATTGTTGTTGAGATTTTGTTACTCTAATGGGTGGTAGCCTTGTTATTAGGGAAGGTAGTTCATTGTTGGGATTTTGTTACTCTAATGGATGGTATCCTTGTCATTATGGAAGGTAGTTCGTTAGTTGGATTTTCTTACTCTAGTGGATGGTAGCTTTGTCATTACGGAAACTAGTTCGTTGTTTAGATTTTGGTACTCCATTGGATGGTAGCCTTGTTATTATGGAAGGTAAATCGTTGTTGATATTTTGTTACTCCAATGGATGGTAGCGGTGTCCTTAAGGAAGGTAGTTCGTTGTTGAGATTTTGTTACTCTAATTGACGGTAGCCTAGTCATTATGGAAGGTAGTTCGTTGTTGGGATTTTGTTACTCAAATGAATGGTAGCCTTGTCATTATGGAAGGTAGTTCTTTGTTGAGATTTTGTTACTGCAATGGATGGTAGCCTTGTCATTATGGAAAGTAGTTCGTTGTTGAGATTTTGTTACTCCATTGGATGGTAGCCTTGTCATTATGGAAGGTAAATTGTTGTTGAGATTTTGTTACTCCAATGGATGATACCGTTGTCATTACGAAAGGTAGTTCGTTGTTGAGATTTTTCTACTCTAATGGGTGGTAGCCTTGTTATTAGGGAAAGGAGTTCATTGTTGGGATTTTGTTACTCTAATGGATGGTAGCCTTGTCATTATGGAAGGTAGTTCGTTGTTGAGATTTTTTTACTCTAATGGATGGTAGCCTTGTCATTACAGAAGTTAGTTCGTTGTTGAGATTTTGTTACTCCATTGGATGGTAGCCTTGTCATTATGGAAGGTAAATCGTTGTTGTCATTTTGTTACTCCAATGGATGGTAGCGATGTCCTTAAGGAAGGTAGTTCGTTGTTAGGATTTTGTTACTCCATTGGATGGTAGCCTTGTCATTACGGAAGGTAGCTCGTTAGTGGGATTTTGTTACTCTAATGGATGGTAGCCTTGTCATTACGGAAGCTAGTTCGTTGTTTAGATTTTGTTACTCCATTGGATGGTAGTCTTTTCATTATGGAAGGTAAATCGTTGTTGACATTTTGTTACTCCAATGGATGGTAGCGGTGTCCTTTGGAAGGTAGTTCGTTGTTGAGATTTTATTACTCTAATGGACGGTAGCCTTGTTATTATGGAAGGTAGTTCGTTGTTGGGATTTTGTTACTCAAATGGATGGTAGCCTTGTCATATTGAAAGGTAGTTCGTTGTTGAGATTTTGTTACTGCAATGGATGGTAGTCTTGTCATTATGGAAAGTAGTTCATTGTTGAGATTTTGTTACTCCATTGGATGGTAGCCTTGTCATTATGGAAGGTATATTGTTGTTGAGATTTTGTTACTCCAATGGATGATACCGTTGTCATTACGAAAGGTAGTTCGTTGTTGAGATTTTGATACTCTAATGGGTGGTAGCCTTGTTATTAGGGAAGGGAGTTCATTGTTGGGATTTTGTTACTCTAATGGATGGTAGCCTTGTCATTATGGAAGGTAGTTCGTTGTTGAGATTTTTTTACTCTAATGGATGGTAGCCTTGTCATTACAGAAGTTAGTTTATTGTTGAGATTTTGTTACTCCATTGGATGGTAGCCTTGTCATTATGGAAGGTAAATCGTTGTTGTCATTTTGTTACTCCAATGGATGGTAGCGATGTCCTTAAGGAAGGTAGTTCGTTGTTAGGATTTTGTTACTCCATTGGATGGTAGCCTTGTCATTACGGAAGGTAGCTCGTTAGTGGGGTTTTGTTACTCTAATGGATGGTAGCCTTGTCATTATGGAAGGTAGTTCGTTGTTGAGATTTTTTTACTCTAATGGATGGTAGCCTTGTCATTACAGAAGTTAGTTCGTTGTTGAGATTTTGTTACTCCATTGGATGGTAGCCTTGTCATTATGGAAGGTAAATCGTTGTTGTCACTTTGTTACTCCAATGGATGGTAGCGATGTCCTTAAGGAAGGTAGTTCGTTGTTAGGATTTTGTTACTCCATTGGATGGTAGCCTTGTCATTACGGAAGGTAGCTCGTTAGTGGGATTTTGTTACTCTAATGGATGGTAGCCTTGTCATTACAGAAGCTACTTCGTTGTTTAGATTTTGTTACTCCATTGGATGGTAGTCTTTTCATTATGGAAGGTAAATCGTTGTTGACATTTTGTTACTCCAATGGATGGTAGCGGTGTCCTTAAGGAAGGTAGTTCGTTGTTGAGATTTTGTTACTCTAATGGACGGTAGCCTTGTTATTATGGAAGGTAGTTCGTTGTTGAGATTTTGTTACTCAAATGGATGGTAGCCTTGTCATATTGAAAGGTAGTTCGTTGTTGAGATTTTGTTACTGCAATGGATGGTAGTCTTGTCATTATGGAAAGTAGTTCATTGTTGAGATTTTGTTACTCCATTGGATGGTAGCCTTGTCATTATGGAAGGTAAATTGTTGTTGAGATTTTGTTACTCCAATGGATGATACCGTTGTCATTACGAAAGGTAGTTCGTTGTTGAGATTTTGCTACTCTAATGGGTGGTAGCCTTGTTATTAGGGAAGGGAGTTCATTGTTGGGATTTTGTTACTCTAATGGATGGTAGCCTTGTCATTATGGAAGGTAGTTCATTGTTGAGATTTTTTTACTCTAATGGATGGTAGCCTTGTCATTACAGAAGTTAGTTCGTTGTTGAGATTTTGTTACTCCATTGGATGGTAGCCTTGTCATTATGGAAGGTAAATCATTGTTGTCATTTTGTTACTCCAATGGATGGTAGCGATGTCCTTAAGGAAGGTAGTTCGTTGTTAGGATTTTGTTACTCCATTGGATGGTAGCCTTGTCATTACGGAAGGTAGCTCGTTAGTGGGGTTTTGTTACTCTAATGGATGGTAGCCTTGTCATTACGGAAGCTAGTTCGTTGTTTAGATTTTGTTACTCCATTGGATGGTAGTCTTGTCATTATGGAAGGTAGTTCGTTGTTGAGATTTTGTTACTCCATTGGATGGTAGCCTTGTCATTATGGAAGGTAAATCGTTGTTGTCATTTTGTTACTCCAATGGATGGTAGCGATGTCTTTAAGGAAGGTAGTTCGTTGTTAGGATTTTGTTACTCCATTGGATGGTAGCCTTGTCATTACGCAAGGTAGTTCGTTAGAGGGATTTTGTAACTCTGATGGATGGTAGCCTTGTCATTACGGAAGCTAGTTCATTGTTTAGATTTTGTTACTCAATTGGATGGTAGCCTTGTCATTATGGAAGGTAAATCATTGTTGACATTTTGTTACTCCAATGGATGGTAGCGGTGTCCTTAATGAAGCTATTTCGTTGTTGATATTTTGTTACTCTAATGGACGGTAGCCTTGTCATTATGGAAGGTAGTTCGTTGTTGGGATTTTGTTACTCAAATGGATGATAGCCTTGTCATATTGAAAGGTAGTTCATTGTTGAGATTTTGTTACTGCAATGGATGGTAGCCTTGTCATTATGGAAAGTAGTTTGTTGTTGAGATTTTGTTTCTCCATTGTATGGTAGCCTTGTCATTATGGAAGGTAAATTGTTGTTGAGATTTTGTTACTCCAATGGATGGTACCGTTGTCATTACGAAAGGTAGTTCGTTGTTGAGATTTTGATATTCTAATGGGTGGTAGCCTTGTTATTAGGGAAGGTAGTTCATTGTTGGGATTTTGTTACTCTAATGGATGGTAGCCTTGTCATTACGGAAGGTAGTTCGTTAGTTGGATTTTCTTACTCTAGTGGATGGTAGCTTTGTCATTACGGAAACTAGTTCGTTGTTTAGATTTTATTACTCCATTGGATGGTATCCTTGTTATTATGGAAGGTAAATCTTTGTTGACATTTTGTTACTCCAATGGATGGTAGCGGTGTCCTTAAGGAAGGTAGTTCGTTGTTGAGATTTTGGTACTCTAATGGACGGTAGCCTAGTCATTATGGAAGGTAGTTCGTTGTTGGGATTTTGTTACTCAAATGAATGGTAGCCTTGTCATTATGGAAGGTAGTTCTTTGTTGAGATTTTGTTATTGCAATGGATGGTAGCCTTTTCATTATGGAAAGTAGTTCGTTGTTGATATTTTGTTACTCCATTAGATGGTAGCCATGTCATTATGGAAGGTAAATTGTTGTTGAGATTTTGTTACTCCAATGGATGATACCGTTGTCATTACGAAAGGTAGTTCGTTGTTGAGATTTTGCTACTCTAATGGGTGGTAGCCTTGTTATTAGGGAAGGGAGTTCATTGTTGGGATTTTGTTACTCTAATGGATGGTAGCCTTGTCATTATGGAATGTAGTTCGTTGTTGAGATTTTTTTACTCTAATGGATGGTAGCCTTGTCATTACAGAAGTTAGTTCGTTGTTGAGATTTTGTTACTCCATTGGATGGTAGCCTTGTCATTATGGAAGGTAAATCGTTGTTGTCATTTTGTTACTCCAATGGATGGTAGCGATGTCCTTAAGGAAGGTAGTTCGTTGTTAGGATTTTGTTACTCCATTGGATGGTAGCCTTGTCATTATGGAAGGTAGCTCGTTAGTGGGATTTTGTTACTCTAATGGATGGTAGCCTTGTCATTACAGAAGCTAGTTCGTTGTTTAGATTTTGTTACTCCATTGGATGGTAGTCTTTTCATTATGGAAGGTAAATCGTTGTTGACATTTTGTTACTCCAATGGATTGTAGCGGTGTCCTTAAGGAAGGTAGTTCGTTGTTGAGATTTTGTTACTCTAATGGACGGTAGCCTTGTTATTATGGAAGGTAGTTCGTTGTTGAGATTTTGTTACTCAAATGGATGGTAGCCTTGTCATATTGAAAGGTAGTTCGTTGTTGAGATTTTGTTACTGCAATGGATGGTAGTCTTGTCATTATGGAAAGTAGTTCATTGTTGAGATTTTGTTACTCCATTGGATGGTAGCCTTGTCATTATGGAAGGTAAATTGTTGTTGAGATTTTGTTACTCCAATGGATGATACCGTTGTCATTACGAAAGGTAGTTCGTTGTTGAGATTTTGCTACTCTAATGGGTGGTAGCCTTGTTATTAGGGAAGGGAGTTCATTGTTGGGATTTTGTTACTCTAATGGATGGTAGCCTTGTCATTATGGAAGGTAGTTCGTTGTTGAGATTTTTTTACTCTAATGGATGGTAGCCTTGTCATTACAGAAGTTAGTTCGTTGTTGAGATTTTGTTACTCCATTGGATGGTAGCCTTGTCATTATGGAAGGTAAATCGTTGTTGTCATTTTGTTACTCCAATGGATGGTAGCGATGTCCTTAAGGAAGGTAGTTCGTTGTTAGGATTTTGTTACTCCATTGGATGGTAGCCTTGTCATTATGGAAGGTAGCTCGTTAGTGGGATTTTGTTACTCTAATGGATGGTAGCCTTGTCATTACAGAAGCTAGTTCGTTGTTTAGATTTTGTTACTCCATTGGATGGTAGTCTTTTCATTATGGAAGGTAAATCGTTGTTGACATTTTGTTACTCCAATGGATTGTAGCGGTGTCCTTAAGGAAGGTAGTTCGTTGTTGAGATTTTGTTACTCTAATGGACGGTAGCCTTGTTATTATGGAAGGGAGTTCGTTGTTGAGATTTTGTTACTCAAATGGATGGTAGCCTTGTCATATTGAAAGGTAGTTCGTTGTTGAGATTTTGTTACTGCAATGGATGGTAGTCTTGTCATTATGGAAAGTAGTTCATTGTTGAGATTTTGTTACTCCATTGGATGGTAGCCTTGTCATTATGGAAGGTAAATTGTTGTTGAGATTTTGTTACTCCAATGGATGATACCGTTGTCATTTCGAAAGGTAGTTCGTTGTTGAGATTTTGGTACTCTAATGGGTGGTAGCCTTGTTATTAGGGAAGGGAGTTCATTGTTGAGATTTTGTTACTCTAATGGATGGTAGCCTTGTCATTATGGAAGGTAGTTCGTTGTTGAGATTTTTTTACTCTAATGGATGGTAGCCTTGTCGTTACAGAAGTTAGTTCGTTGTTGAGATTTTGTTACTCCATTGGATGGTAGCCTTGTCATTATGGAAGGTAAATCGTTGTTGTCATTTTGTTACTCCAATGGATGGTAGCGATGTCCTTAAGGAAGGTAGTTCGTTGTTAGGATTTTGTTACTCCATTGGATGGTAGCCTTGTCATTACGGAAGGTAGCTCGTTAGTGGGGTTTTGTTACTCTAATGGATGGTAGCCTTGTCATTACGGAAGCTAGTTCGTTGTTTAGATTTTGTTACTCCATTGGATGGTAGTCTTGTCATTATGGAAGGTAGTTCGTTGTTGCGATTTTGTTACTCCATTGGATGGTAGCCTTGTCATTATGGAAGGTAAATCGTTGTTGTCATTTTGTTACTCCAATGGATGGTAGCGATGTCTTTAAGGAAGGTAGTTCTTTGTTAGGATTTTGTTACTCCATTGGATGGTAGCCTTGTCATTACGGAAGGTAGTTCGTTAGAGGGATTTTGTAACTCTGATGGATGGTAGCCTTGTCATTACGGAAGCTAGTTCATTGTTTAGATTTTGTTACTCCATTGGATGGTAGTCTTTTCATTATGGAAGGTAAATCATTGTTGACATTTTGTTACTCCAATGGATGGTAGCGGTGTCCTTAAGGAAGGTAATTCGTTGTTGATATTTTGTTACTCTAATGGATGGTAGGCTTGTTATTATGGAAGGTAGTTCGTTGTTGGGATTTTGTTACTCAAATGGATGGTAGCCTTGTCATATTGAAAGGTAGTTCATTGTTGAGATTTTGTTACTGCAATGGATGGTAGTCTTGTCATTATGGAAAGTAGTTCATTGTTGAGATTTTGTTACTCCATTGGATGGTAGCCTTGTCATTATGAAAGGTAAATTGTTGTTGAGATTTTGTTAATCCAATGGATGGTACCGTTGTCATTACGAAAGGTAGTTCGTTGTTGAGATTTTGTTACTCTAATGGGTGGTAGCCTTGTTATTACGGAAGTTAGTTCATTGTTGGGATTTTGTTACTCTAATGAATGGTAGCCTTGTCATTATGGAAGGTAGTTCGTTATTGAGATTTTGTTACTCTAATGGATGGTAGCCTTGTCATTACGGAAGGTAGTTCGTTGTTGAGATTTTGTTACTCCATTGGATGGTAGCCTTGTCATTATGGAAGGTAAATCGTTGTTGTCATTTTGTTACTCCAATGGATGGTAGCGATGTCCTTAAGGAAGGTAGTTCGTTGTTAGGATTTTTTTACTCCATTGGATGGTAGCCTTGTCATTACGGAAGGTAGTTCGTTAGTGGGATTTTGTTACTCTAATGGATGGTAGCCTTGTCATTACGGAAGCTAGTTCGTTGTTTAGATTTTGTTACTCCATTGGATGGTAGTCTTTTCATTATGGAAGGTAAATCGTTGTTGACATTTTGTTACTCCAATGGATGGTAGCGGTGTCCTTAAAGAAGGTAGTTCGTTGTTGAGATTTTGTTACTCTAATGGACGGTAGCCTTGTTATTATGGAAGGTAGTTCGTTGTTGGGATTTTGTTACTCAAATGGATGGTAGCCTTGTCATATTGAAAGGTAGTTCATTGTTGAGATTTTGTTACTGCAATGGATGGTAGTATTGTCAATATGGAAAGTAGTTCATTGTTGAGATTTTGTTACTCCATTGGATGGTAGCCTTGTCATTATGGAAGGTAAATTGTTGTTGAGATTTTTTTAATCCAATGGATGGTACCGTTGTCATTACGAAAGGTAGTTCGTTGTTGAGATTTTGTTACTCTAATGGGTGGTAGCCTTGTTATTACGAAAGGTAGTTCATTGTTGGGATTTTGTTACTCTAATGAATGGTAGCCTTGTCATTATGGAAGGTAGTTCGTTATTGAGATTTTGTTACTCTAATGGATGGTAGCCTTGTCATTACGGAAGGTAGTTCGTTGTTGAGATTTTGTTACTCCATTGGATGGTAGCCTTGTCATTATGGAAGGTAAATCGTTGTTGTCATTTTGTTACTCCAATGGATGGTAGCGATGTCCTTAAGGAAGGTAGTTCGTTGTTAGGATTTTTTTACTCCATTGGATGGTAGCCTTGTCATTACGGAAGGTAGTTCGTTAGTGGGATTTTGTTACTCTTATGGATGGTAGCCTTGTCATTACGGAAGCTAGTTCGTTGTTTAGATTTTGTTACTCCATTGGATGGTAGTCTTGTCATTATGGAAGGTAAATCGTTGTTGACATTTTGTTACTCCAATGGATGGTAGCGGTGTCCTTAAGGAAGGTAGTTCGTTGTTGAGATTTTGTTACTCTAATGGATGGTAGCCTTGTTATTATGGAAGGTGGTTCGTTGTTGGGATTTTGTTACTCAAATGGATGGTAGCCTTGTCATATTGAAAGGTAGTTCATTGTTGAGATTTTGTTACTGCAATGGATGGTAGTCTTGTCATTATGGAAAGTAGTTCATTGTTGAGATTTTGTTACTCCATTGGATGGTAGCCTTGTCATTATGGAAGGTAAATTGTTGTTGAGATTTTGTTAATCCAATGGATGGTACCGTTGTCATTACGAAAGGTAGTTCGTTGTTGAGATTTTGTTACTCTAATGGGTGGTAGCCTTGTTATTACAGAAGGTAGTTCATTGTTGGGATTTTGTTACTCTAATGAATGGTAGCCTTGTCATTATGGAAGGTAGTTCATTATTGCGATTTTGTTACTCTAATGGATGGTAGCCTTGTCATTACGGAAGGTAGTTCGTTGTTGAGATTTTGTTACTCCATTGGATGGTAGCCTTGTCATTATGGAAGGTAAATCGTTGTTGTCATTTTGTTACTCCAATGGATGGTAGCGTTGTCCTTAAGGAAGGTAGTTCGTTGTTAGGATTTATTTACTCCATTGTATGGTAGCCTTGTCATTACGGAAGGTAGTTCGTTAGTGGGAATTTGTTACTCTAATGGATGGTAGCCTTGTCATTACGGAAGCTAGTTCGTTGTTTAGATTTTGTTACTCCATTGGATGGTAGTCTTGTCATTATGGAAGGTAAATCGTTGTTGACATTTTGTTACTCCAATGGATGGTAGCGCTGTCCTTAAGGAAGGTAGTTCGTTGTTGAGATTTTGTTACTCTAATTGATGGTAGCCTTGTCATTATGGAAGGTAGTTCGTTGTTGGGATTTTGTTACTCAAATGGATGGTAGCCTTGTCATATTGGAAGGTAGTTTGTTGTTGAGATTTTGTTACTGCAATGGATGGTAGCCTTGTCATTATGGAAAGTAGTTCATTGTTGAGATTTTGTTACTCCATTGGATGGTAGCCTTATCTTTATAGAAGGAAACTTGTTGTTGAGATTTTGTTAGTCCAATGGATTGTACCGTTGTCAATACGAAAGGTAGTTCGTTGTTGAGATTTTGTTACTCTAATGGGTGGTAGCCTTGTTATTAGGGAAGGAAGTTCATTGTTGGGATTTTGTTACTCTAATGAATGGTAGCCTTGTCATTATGGAAGGTAGTTCGTTATTGAGATTTTGTTACTCTAATGGATGGTAGCCTTGTCATTACGGAAGGTAGTTCATTGTTGAGATTTTGTTACTCCATTGGATGGTAGCCTTGTCATTACGGAAGGTAGCTCGTTAGTGGGATTTTAGTACTCTAATGGATGGTATCGTTGTCATTACAGAAGCTAGTTCGTTGTTTAGATTTTGTTACTCCATTGGATGGTAGTCTTTTCATTATGGAAGGTAAATCGTTGTTGACATTTTGTTACTCCAATGGATGGTAGCGGTGTCCTTAAGGAAGGTAGTTCGTTGTTGAGATTTTGTTACTCTAATGGATGGTAGCCTTGTTATTATGGAAGGTAGTTCGTTGTTGGGATTTTGTTACTCAAATGGATGGTAGCCTTGTCATATTGGAAGGTAGTTCGTTGTTGACATTTTGTTACTGCAATGGATGGTAGTCTTGTCATTATGGAAAGTAGTTCATTGTTGAGATTTTGTTACTCCATTGGATGGTAGCCTTGTCATTATGGAAGGTAAATTGTTGTTGAGATTTTGTTAATCCAAAGGATGGTACCGTTGTCATTACGAAAGGTAGTTCGTTGTTGAGATTTTGTTACTCTAATGGGTGGTAGCCTTGTTATTACAGAAGGTAGTTCATTGTTGGGATTTTGTTACTCTAATGAATGGTAGCCTTGTCATTACGGAAGGTAGTTCGTTAGTGGGATTTTGTTACTCTAATGGATGGTAGCTTTGTCATTACGGAAGCTAGTTCGTTGTTTAGATTTTGTTACTCCATTGGTTGGTAGCCTTGTCATTATGGAAGGTAAATCGTTGTTGACATTTTGTTACTCCAATAGATGGTAGCGGTGTCCTTAAGGAAGGTAGTTCTTTGTTGAGATTTTGTTACTCTAATGGACGGTAGCCTAGTCATTATGGAAGGTAGTTCGTTGTTGGGATTTTATTACTCAAATGGATGGTAGCCTTGTCATTATGGAAGGTAGTTCATTGTTGAGATTTTGTTACTGCAATGGATGGTAGCCTTGTCATTATGGAAAGGAGTTCGTTGTTGAGATTTTGTTACTCTAATGAGTGGTAGCCTTGTTATTAGGGAAGGTAGTTCACTGTTGGGATTTTGTTACTCTAATGGATGGTAGCCTTGTCATTATGGAAGGTAGTTCGTTGTTGAGATTTTGTCACTCTAATGGATGGTAGCCTTGTCATTACGGAAGGTATTTCATTGTTGAGATTTTGTTACTCCATTGGATGGTAGCCTTGTCATTACGGAAGGTAACTCGTTAGTGGGATTTTGTTACTCTAATGGATGGTAGCCTTGTCATTACAGAAGCTAGTTCGTTGTTTAGATTTTGTTACTGCATTGGATGGTAGTCTTTTCATTATGGAAGGTAAATCGTTGTTGACATTTTGTTACTCCATTGGATGGTAGCGGTGTCCTTAAGGAAGGTAGTTCGTTGTTGAGATTTTGTTATTCTAATGGACGGTAGCCTTGTTATTATGGAAGGTAGTTCGTTGTTGGGATTTTTTTACTCAAATGGATGGTAGCCTTGTCATATTGAAAGGTCGTTCGTTGTTGAGATTTTGTTACTGCAATGGATGGTAGTCTTGTCATTATGGAAAGTAGTTCATTGTTCAGATTTTGTTACTCCATTGGATGGTAGCCTTGTCATTATGGAAGGTAAATTGTTGTTGAGATTTTGTTAATCCAAAGGATGGTACCGTTGTCATTACGAAAGGTAGTTCCTTGTTGAGATTTTGTTACTCTAATGGGTGGTAGCCTTGTTATTACGGAAGGTAGTTCATTGTTGGGATTTTGTTACTCTATTGAATGGTAGCCTTGTCATTATGGAAGGTATTTCGTTATTGAGATTTTTTTACTCTAATGGATGGTAGCCTTGTCATTACGGAAGGTAGTTCGTTGTTGAGATATTGTTACTCCATTGGATGGTAGCCTTGTCATTACGGAAGGTAGCTCGTTAGTGGGATTTTGTTACTCTAATGGATGGTATCGTTGTCATTACAGAAGCTAGTTCGTTGTTTAGATTTTGTTACTCCATTGGATGGTAGTCTTTTCATTATGGAAGGTAAATCGTTGTTGACATTTTGTTACTCCAATGGATGGTAGCGGTGTCCTTAAGGAAGGTAGTTCGTTGTTGAGATTTTGTTACTCTAATGGATGGTAGCCTTGTTATTATGGAAGGTAGTTCGTTGTTGGGATTTTGTTACTCAAATGGATGGTAGCCTTGTCATATTGAAACATAGTTTGTTGTTGAGATTTTGTTACTGCAATGGATGGTAGTCTTGTCATTATGGAAAGTAGTTCATTGTTGAGATTTTGTTACTCCATTGGATGGTAGCCTTGTCATTATGGAAGGTAAATTGTTGTTGAGATTTTGTTAATCCAAAGGATGGTACCGTTGTCATTATGAAAGGTAGTTCATTGTTGAGATTTTGTTACTCTAATGGGTGGTAGCCTTGTTATTACAGAAGGTAGTTCATTGTTGGGATTTTGTTACTCTAATGAATGGTAGCCTTGTCATTACGGAAGGTAGTTCGTTAGTGGGATTTTGTTACTCTAATGGATGGTAGCTTTGTCATTACGGAAGCTAGTTCGTTGTTTAGATTTTGTTACTCCATTGGTTGGTAGCCTTGTCATTATGGAAGGTAAATCGTTGTTGACATTTTGTTACTCCAATGGATGGTAGCGGTGTCCTTAAGGAAGGTAGTTCGTTGTTGAGATTTTGTTACTCTAATGGACGGTAGCCTAGTCATTATGGAAGGTAGTTCGTTGTTGGGATTTTATTACTCAAATGGATGGTAGCCTTGTCATTATGGAAGGTAGTTCATTGTTGAGATTTTGTTACTGCAATGGATGGTAGCCTTGTCATTATGGAAAGTAGTTCGTTGTTGAGATTTTGTTACTCTAATGAGTGGTAGCCTTGTTATTAGGGAAGGTAGTTCATTGTTGGGATTTTGTTACTCTAATGGATGGTAGCCTTGTCATTATGGAAGGTAGTTCGTTGTTGAGATTTTGTCACTCTAATGGATGGTAGCCTTGTCATTACGGAAGGTATTTCATTGTTGAGATTTTGTTACTCCATTGGATGGTAGCCTTGTCATTACGGAAGGTAACTCGTTAGTGGGATTTTGTTACTCTAATGGATGGTAGCCTTGTCATTACAGAAGCTAGTTCGTTGTTTAGATTTTGTTACTGCATTGGATGGTAGTCTTTTCATTATGGAAGGTAAATCATTGTTGACATTTTGTTACTCCATTGGATGGTAGCGGTGTCCTTAAGGAAGGTAGTTCGTTGTTGAGATTTTGTTATTCTAATGGACGGTAGCCTTGTTATTATGGAAGGTAGTTCGTTGTTGGGATTTTTTTACTCAAATGGATGGTAGCCTTGTCATATTGAAAGGTCGTTCGTTGTTGAGATTTTGTTACTGCAATGGATGGTAGTCTTGTCATTATGGAAAGTAGTTCATTGTTGAGATTTTGTTACTCCATTGGATGGTAGCCTTGTCTTTATAGAAGGTAACTTGTTGTTGAGATTTTGTTAGTCCAATGGATTGTACCGTTGTCATTACGAAAGGTAGTTCGTTGTTGAGATTTTGTTACTCTAATGGGTGGTAGCCTTATTATTATGGAAGGTAGTTCATTGTTGGGATTTTGTTACTCTAATGAATGGTAGCCTTGTCATTATGGAAGGTAGTTCGTTATTGAGATTTTGTAACTCTAATGGATGGTAGCCTTGTCATTACGGAAGGTAGTTCGTTGTTGAGATTTTGTTACTCCATTGGATGGTAGCCTTGTCATTATGGAAGGTAAATCGTTGTTGTCATTTTGTTACTCCAATGGATGGTAGCGATGTCCTTAAGGAAGGTAGTTCGTTGTTAGGATTTTTTTACTCCATTGGATGGTAGCCTTGTCATTACGGAAGGTAGTTCGTTAGTGGGATTTTGTTACTCTGATGGATGGTAGCCTTGTCATTACGGAAGCTAGTTCGTTGTTTAGATTTTGTTACTCCATTGGATGGTAGTCTTGTCATTATGGAAGGTAAATCGTTGTTGACATTTTGTTACTCCAATGGATGGTAGCGGTGTCCTTAAGGAAGGTAGTTCGTTGTTGAGATTTTGTTACTCTAATGGATGGTAGCCTTGTTATTATGGAAGGTAGTTCGTTGTTGGGATTTTGTTACTCAAATGGATGGTAGCCTTGTCATATTGAAAGGTAGTTCATTGTTGAGATTTTGTTACTGCAATGGATGGTAGTCTTGTCATTATGGAAAGTAGTTCATTGTTGAGATTTAGTTACTCCATTGGATGGTAGCCTTGTCATTATGGAAGGTAAATTGTTGTTGAGATTTTGTTAATCCAATGGATGGTACCGTTGTCATTACGAAAGGTAGTTCGTTGTTGAGATTTTGTTACTCTAATGGGTGGTAGCCTTGTTATTACGGAAGGTAGTTCATTGTTGGGATTTGGTTACTCTAATGAATGGTAGCCTTGTCATTATGGAAGGTAGTTCATTATTGCGATTTTGTTACTCTAATGGATGGTAGCCTTGTCATTACGGAAGGTAGTTCGTTGTTGAGATTTTGTTACTCCATTGGATGGTAGCCTTGTCATTATGGAAGGTAAATCGTTATTGTCATTTTGTTACTCCAATGGATGGTAGCGATGTCCTTAATGAAGGTAGTTCGTTGTTAGGATTTTTTTACTCCATTGGATGGTAGCCTTGTCATTACGGAAGGTAGTTCGTTAGTGGGATTTTGTTACTCTAATGGATGGTAGCCTTGTCATTACGGAAGCTAGTTCGTTGTTTAGATTTTGTTACTCCATTGGATGGTAGTCTTGTCATTATGGAAGGTAAATCGTTGTTGACATTTTGTTACTCCAATGGATGGTAACGGTGTCCTTAAGGAAGGTAGTTCGTTGTTGAGATTTTGTACTCTAATTGATGGTAGCCTTGTCATTATGGAAGGTAGTTCGTTGTTGGGATTTTGTTACTCAAATGGATGGTAGCCTTGTCATATTGGAAGGTAGTTTGTTGTTGAGATTTTGTTACTGCAATGGATGGTAGCCTTGTCATTATGGAAAGTAGTTCATTGTTGAGATTTTGTTACTCCATTGGATGGTAGCCTTGTCTTTATAGAAGGTAACTTGTTGTTGAGATTTTGTTAGTCCAATGGATTGTACCGTTGTCATTACGAAAGGTAGTTCGTTGTTGAGATTTTGTTACTCTAATGGGTGGTAGCCTTGTTATTAGGGAAGGAAGTTCATTGTTGGGATTTTGTTACTCTAATGAATGGTAGCCTTGTCATTATGGAAGGTAGTTCGTTATTGAGATTTTGTTACTCTAATGGATGGTAGCCTTGTCATTACGGAAGGTAGTTCATTGTTGAGATTTTGTTACTCCATTGGATGGTAGCCTTGTCATTACGGAAGGTAGCTCGTTAGTGGGATTTTGTTACTCTAATGGATGGTATCGTTGTCATTACAGAAGCTAGTTCGTTGTTTAGATTTTGTTACTCCATTGGATGGTAGTCTTTTCATTATGGAAGGTAAATCGTTGTTGACATTTTTTTACTCCAATGGATGGTAGCGGTGTCCTTAAGGAAGGTAGTTCGTTGTTGAGATTTTGTTACTCTAATGGATGGTAGCCTTGTTATTATGGAAGGTAGTTCGTTGTTGGGATTTTGTTACTCAAATGGATGGTAGCCTTGTCATATTGGAACGTAGTTCGTTGTTGAGATTTTGTTACTGCAATGGATGGTAGTCTTGTCATTATGGAAAGTAGTTCATTGTTGAGATTTTGTTACTCCATTGGATGGTAGCCTTGTCATTATGGAAGGTAAATTGTTGTTGAGATTTTGTTAATCCAAAGGATGGTACCGTTGTCATTACGAAAGGTAGTTCGTTGTTGAGATTTTGTTACTCTAATGGGTGGTAGCCTTGTTATTACAGAAGGTAGTTCATTGTTGGGATTTTGTTACTCTAATGAATGGTAGCCTTGTCATTACGGAAGGTAGTTCGTTAGTGGGATTTTGTTACTCTAATGGATGGTAGCTTTGTCATTACGGAAGCTAGTTCGTTGTTTAGATTTTGTTACTCCATTGGTTGGTAGCCTTGTCATTATGGAAGGTAAATCGTTGTTGACATTTTGTTACTCCAATGGATGGTAGCGGTGTCCTTAAGGAAGGTAGTTCGTTGTTGAGATTTTGTTACTCTAATGGACGTTAGCCTAGTCATTATGGAAGGTAGTTCGTTGTTGGGATTTTATTACTCAAATGGATGGTAGCCTTGTCATTATGGAAGGTAGTTCATTGTTGAGATTTTGTTACTGCAATGGATGGTAGCCTTGTCATTATGGATAGTAGTTCGTTGTTGAGATTTTGTTACTCTAATGAGTGGTAGCCTTGTTATTAGGGAAGGTAGTTCATTGTTGGGATTTTGTTACTCTAATGGATGGTAGCCTTGTCATTATGGAAGGTAGTTCGTTGTTGAGATTTTGTCACTCTAATGGATGGTAGCCTTGTCATTACGGAAGGTATTTCATTGTTGAGATTTTGTTACTCCATTGGATGGTAGCCTTGTCATTACGGAAGGTAACTCGTTAGTGGGATTTTGTTACTCTAATGGATGGTAGCCTTGTCATTACAGAAGCTAGTTCGTTGTTTAGATTTTGTTACTGCATTGGATGGTAGTCTTTTCATTATGGAAGGTAAATCGTTGTTGACATTTTGTTACTCCATTGGATGGTAGCGGTGTCCTTAAGGAAGGTAGTTCGTTGTTGAAATTTTGTTATTCTAATGGACGGTAGCCTTGTTATTATGGAAGGTAGTTCGTTGTTGGGATTTTTTTACTCAAATGGATTGTAGCCTTGTCATATTGAAAGGTCGTTCATTGTTGAGATTTTGTTACTGCAATGGATGGTAGTCTTGTCATTATGGAAAGTAGTTCATTGTTCAGATTTTGTTACTCCATTGGATGGTAGCCTTGTCATTATGGAAGGTAAATTGTTGTTGAGATTTTGTTAATCCAAAGGATGGTACCGTTGTCATTACGAAAGGTAGTTCGTTGTTGAGATTTTGTTACTCTTATGGGTGGTAGCCTTGTTATTACGGAAGGTAGTTCATTGTTGGGATTTTGTTACTCTAATGAATGGTAGCCTTGTCATTATGGAAGGTAGTTCGTTATTGAGATTTTTTTACTCTAATGGATGGTAGCCTTGTCATTACGGAAGGTAGTTCATTGTTGAGATATTGTTACTCCATTGGATGGTAGCCTTGTCATTATGGAAGGTAAATTGTTGTTGTCATTTTGTTACTCCAATGGATGGTAGCGATGTCCTTAAGGAAGGTAGTTCGTTGTTAGGATTTTGTTACTCTATCGGATGGTAGCGTTGTCATTCGGAAGGTAGTTCGTTGTTGATATTTTGTTACTCTAATGGACGGTAGCCTTGTCATTATGGAAGGTAGTTCGTTGTTGGGATTTTATTACTCAAATGGATGGTAGCCTTTTCATTATGGAAGGTAGTTCGTTGTTGAGATTTTGTTACTGCAATGGATGGTAGCCTTGTCATTATGGAAAGTAGTTCGTTGTTGAGATTTTGTTACTCCATTGGATGGTAGCCTTGTCATTATGGAAGTTAAATTGTTGTTGAGATTTTGTTACTCCAATGGATGGTACCGTTGTCATTACGAAAGGTAGTTCGTTGTTGAGATTTTGTTAATCTAATGGGTGTTAGCCTTATTATTTGGGAAGGTAGTTCATTGGTGGGATTTTGTTACTCTAATGGATGGTAGCCTTGTCATTATGGAAGGTAGTTCGTTAGTGGGATTTTGTTACTCTAATGGATGGTAGCTTTGTCATTACGAAAGCTAGTTCGTTGTTTAGATTTTGTTACTCCATTGGATGGTAGCCTTGTCATTATGGAAGGTAAATCGTTGTTGACATTTTGTTACTTCAATGGATGGTAGCGGTGTCGTTAAGGAAGGTAGTTCGTTGTTGAGATTTTGTTACTCTAATGGACGGTAGCCTACTCATTATGGAAGGTAGTTCGTGGTTGGGATTTTGTTACTCAAATGGATGATAGCCTTGTCATTATTGAAGGTAGTTCATTGTTGATATTTTGTTACTGCAATGGATGGTAGCCTTGTCATTATGGAAAGTAGTTCATTGTTGAGATTTTGTTACTCCATTGGATGGTAGCCTTGTCATTATGGAAGGTAAATTGTTGTTGAGATTTTGTTACTCCAATGGATGGTGCCGTTGTCATTACGAAAGGTAGTTCGTTGTTGAGATTTTGTTACTCTAATGGGTGGTAGCCTTGTTATTAGGGAAGGTAGTTCATTGTTGGGATTTTGTTACTCTAATGGATGGTAGCCTTGTCATTATGGAAGGTAGTTCGTTGTTGAGATTTTGTCACTCTAATGGATGGTAGCCTTGTCATTATGGAAGGCAGTTCATTGTTGATATTTTATTACTCCATTGAATGGTAGCCTTGTCATTATGGAAGGTAAATCGTTGTTGTCATTTTGTTACTCCAATGGATGGTAGCGATGTCCATAAGGAAGGTAGTTCGTTGTTAGGATTTTGTTACTCCATTGGATGGTAGCCTTGTCATTACGGAAGGTAGTTCGTTAGTGGGATTTTGTTAGTCTAATGGATGGTAGCCTTGTCATTACGGAAGCTAGTTCGTTGTTTAGATTTTGTTACTCCATTGGATGGTAGTCTTGTCTTTATGGAAGGTAAATCGTTGTTGACATTTTGTTACTCCAATGGATGGTAGCGGTGTCCTTAAGGAAGGTAGTTCGTTGTTGAGATTTTGTTACCCTAATGGACGGTAGCCTAGTCATTATGGAAGGTAGTTCGTTGTTGGGATTTTGTTACTCAAATGGATGGTAGCCTTGTCATATTGGAAGGTAGTTCGTTGTTGAGATTTTGTTACTGCAATGGATGGTAGCCTTGTCATTATGGAAAGTAGTTCATTGTTGAGATTTTGTTACTCCATTGGATGGTAGCCTTGTCATTATGGAAGGTAACTTCATGTTGAGATTTTGTTAGTCCAATGGATGGTACCGTTGTCATTACGAAAGGTAGTTCGTTGTTGAGATTTTGTTACTCTAATGGGTGGTAGCCTTGTTATTAGGGAAGGTAGTTCATTGTTGGGATTTTGTTACTCTAATGGATGGTAGCCTTGTCATTATGGAAGGTAGTTCGTTGTTGAGATTTTGTCACTCTAATGGATGGTAGCCTTGTCATTATGGAAGGCAGTTCATTGTTGAGATTTTATTACTCCATTGAATGGTAGCCTTGTCATTATGGAAGGTAAATCGTTGTTGTCATTTTGTTACTCCAATGGACGGTAGCGATGTCCATAAGGAAGGTAGTTCGTTGTTAGGATTTTGTTACTACATTGGATGGTAGCCTTGTCATTACGTAAGGTAGTTCGTTAGTGGGATTTTGTTAGTCTAATGGATGGTAGCCTTGTCATTACGGAAGGTAGTTCGTTGTTTAGATTTTGTTACTCCATTGGATGGTAGCCTTGTCATTATGGAAGGTAAATCGTTGTTCACATTTTGTTACTCCAATGGATGGTAGCGGTGTCCTTAAGGAAGGTAGTTCGTTGTTGATATTTTGTCACTCTAATGGACAGTAGCCTTGTCATTATGGAAGGTAGTTCCTTGTTGGGATTTTATTACTCAAATGGATGGTAGCCTTGTCATTATGGAAGGTAGTTCGCTGTTGAGATTTTGTTACTGCAATGGATGGTAGCCTTGTCATTATGGAAAGTAATTTGTTGTTGAGATTTTGTTATTCCATTGGATGGTAGCCTTGTCATTATGGAAGTTAAATTGTTGTTGAGATTTTGTTACTCCAATGGATGGTACCGTTGTCATTACGAAAGGTAGTTCGTTGTTGAGATTTTGTTACTCTAATGGGTGGTAGCCTTGTTATTAGGGAAGGTAGTTCATTGTTGGGATTTTGTTACTCTAATGGATCGTAGCCTTGTCATTATGGAAGGTAGTTCGTTGTTGAGATTTTGTCACTCTAATGGATGGTAGCCTTGTCATTATGGAAGGTAGTTCATTGTTGAGATTTTATTACTCCATTGAATGGTGGCCTTGTCATTATGGAAGGTAAATCGTTGTTGTCATTTTGTTACTCCAATGGATGGTAGCGATGTCCATAAGGAAGGTAGTTCGTTGTTAGGATTTTGTTACTCCATTGGATGGTAGCCTTGTCATTACGGAAGGTATTTCGTTAGTGGGATTTTGTTAGTGTAATGGATGGTAGCCTTGTCATTACGGAAGCTAGTTCGTTGTTTAGATTTTGTTACTCCATTGGATGGTAGTCTTGTCTTTATGGAAGGTAAATCGTTGTTGACATTTTGTTACTCCAATGGATGGTAGCGGTGTCCTTAAGGAAGGTAGTTCGTTGTTGAGATTTTGTTACCCTAATGGACGGTAGCCTAGTCATTATGGAAGGTAGTTCGTTGTTGGGATTTTGTTACTCAAATGGATGTTAGCCTTGTCATATTGGAAGGTAGTTCGTTGTTGAGATTTTGTCACTCTAATGGATGGTAGCCTTGTCATTATGGAAGGTAGTTCATTGTTGAGATTTTATTACTCCATTGAATGGTAGCCTTGTCATTATGGAAGGTAAATCGTTGTTGTCATTTTGTTACTCCAATGGATGGTAGCGATGTCCATAAGGAAGGTAGTTCGTTGTTAGGATTTTGTTACTCCATTGGATGGTAGCCTTGTCATTACGGAAGGTAGTTCGTTAGTGGGATTTTGTTAGTCTAATGGATGGTAGCCTTGTCATTACGGAAGCTAGTTCGTTGTTTAGATTTTGTTACTCCATTGGATGGTAGTCTTGTCTTTATGGAAGGTAAATCGTTGTTGACATTTTGTTACTCCAATGGATGGTAGCGGTGTCCTTAAGGAAGGTAGTTCGTTGTTGAGATTTTGTTACCCTAATGGACGGTAGCCTAGTCATTATGGAAGGTAGTTCGTTGTTGGGATTTTGTTACTCAAATGGATGGTAGCCTTGTCATATTGGAAGGTAGTTCGTTGTTGAGATTTTGTTACTGCAATGGATGGTAGCCTTGTCATTATGGAAAGTAGTTCATTGTTGAGATTTTGTTACTCCATTGGATGGTAGCCTTGTCATTATGGAAGGTAACTTGATGTTGAGATTTTGTTAGTCCAATGGATGGTACCGTTGTCATTACGAAAGGTAGTTCGTTGTTGAGATTTTGTTACTCTAATGGGTGGTAGCCTTGTTATTAGGGAAGGTAGTTCATTGTTGGGATTTTGTTACTCTAATGGATGGTAGCCTTGTCATTATGGAAGGTAGTTCGTTGTTGAGATTTTGTCACTCTAATGGATGGTAGCCTTGTCATTATGGAAGGCAGTTCATTGTTGAGATTTTATTACTCCATTGAATGGTAGCCTTGTCATTATGGAAGGTAAATCGTTGTTGTCATTTTGTTACTCCAATGGACGGTAGCGATGTCCATAAGGAAGGTAGTTCGTTGTTAGGATTTTGTTACTCCATTGGATGGTAGCCTTGTCATTACGTAAGGTAGTTCGTTAGTGGGATTTTGTTAGTCTAATGGATGGTAGCCTTGTCATTACGGAAGGTAGTTCGTTGTTTAGATTTTGTTACTCCATTGGATGGTAGCCTTGTCATTATGGAAGGTAAATCGTTGTTCACATTTTGTTACTCCAATGGATGGTAGCGGTGTCCTTAAGGAAGGTAGTTCGTTGTTGATATTTTGTCACTCTAATGGACAGTAGCCTTGTCATTATGGAAGGTAGTTCCTTGCTGGGATTTTATTACTCAAATGGATGGTAGCCTTGTCATTATGGAAGGTAGTTCGCTGTTGAGATTTTGTTACTGCAATGGATGGTAGCCTTGTCATTATGGAAAGTAATTCGTTGTTGAGATTTTGTTATTCCATTGGATGGTAGCCTTGTCATTATGGAAGTTAAATTGTTGTTGAGATTTTGTTACTCCAATGGATGGTACCGTTGTCATTACGAAAGGTAGTTCGTTGTTAAGATTTTGTTACTCTAACGGGTGGTAGCCTTGTTATTAGGGAAGGTAGTTCATTGTTGGGATTTTGTTAGTCTAATGGATGGTAGCCTTGTCATTACGGAAGGTAGTTCGTTGTTTAGATTTTGTTACTCCATTGGATGGTAGCCTTGTCATTATGGAAGGTAAATCGTTGTTCACATTTTGTTACTCCAATGGATGGTAGCGGTGTCCTTAAGGAAGGTAGTTCGTTGTTGATATTTTGTCACTCTAATGGACAGTAGCCTTGTCATTATGGAAGGTAGTTCCTTGTTGGGATTTTATTACTCAAATGGATGGTAGCCTTGTCATTATGGAAGGTAGTTCGCTGTTGAGATTTTGTTACTGCAATGGATGGTAGCCTTGTCATTATGGAAAGTAATTTGTTGTTGAGATTTTGTTATTCCATTGGATGGTAGCCTTGTCATTATGGAAGTTAAATTGTTGTTGAGATTTTGTTACTCCAATGGATGGTACCGTTGTCATTACGAAAGGTAGTTCGTTGTTGAGATTTTGTTACTCTAATGGGTGGTAGCCTTGTTATTAGGGAAGGTAGTTCATTGTTGGGATTTTGTTACTCTAATGGATCGTAGCCTTGTCATTATGGAAGGTAGTTCGTTGTTGAGATTTTGTCACTCTAATGGATGGTAGCCTTGTCATTATGGAAGGTAGTTCATTGTTGAGATTTTATTACTCCATTGAATGGTGGCCTTGTCATTATGGAAGGTAAATCGTTGTTGTCATTTTGTTACTCCAATGGATGGTAGCGATGTCCATAAGGAAGGTAGTTCGTTGTTAGGATTTTGTTACTCCATTGGATGGTAGCCTTGTCATTACGGAAGGTATTTCGTTAGTGGGATTTTGTTAGTGTAATGGATGGTAGCCTTGTCATTACGGAAGCTAGTTCGTTGTTTAGATTTTGTTACTCCATTGGATGGTAGTCTTGTCTTTATGGAAGGTAAATCGTTGTTGACATTTTGTTACTCCAATGGATGGTAGCGGTGTCCTTAAGGAAGGTAGTTCGTTGTTGAGATTTTGTTACCCTAATGGACGGTAGCCTAGTCATTATGGAAGGTAGTTCGTTGTTGGGATTTTGTTACTCAAATGGATGTTAGCCTTGTCATATTGGAAGGTAGTTCGTTGTTGAGATTTTGTCACTCTAATGGATGGTAGCCTTGTCATTATGGAAGGTAGTTCATTGTTGAGATTTTATTACTCCATTGAATGGTAGCCTTGTCATTATGGAAGGTAAATCGTTGTTGTCATTTTGTTACTCCAATGGATGGTAGCGATGTCCATAAGGAAGGTAGTTCGTTGTTAGGATTTTGTTACTCCATTGGATGGTAGCCTTGTCATTACGGAAGGTAGTTCGTTAGTGGGATTTTGTTAGTCTAATGGATGGTAGCCTTGTCATTACGGAAGCTAGTTCGTTGTTTAGATTTTGTTACTCCATTGGATGGTAGTCTTGTCTTTATGGAAGGTAAATCGTTGTTGACATTTTGTTACTCCAATGGATGGTAGCGGTGTCCTTAAGGAAGGTAGTTCGTTGTTGAGATTTTGTTACCCTAATGGACGGTAGCCTAGTCATTATGGAAGGTAGTTCGTTGTTTGGATTTTGTTACTCAAATGGATGGTAGCCTTGTCATATTGGAAGGTAGTTCGTTGTTGAGATTTTGTTACTGCAATGGATGGTAGCCTTGTCATTATGGAAAGTAGTTCATTGTTGAGATTTTGTTACTCCATTGGATGGTAGCCTTGTCATTATGGAAGGTAACTTGATGTTGAGATTTTGTTAGTCCAATGGATGGTACCGTTGTCATTACGAAAGGTAGTTCGTTGTTGAGATTTTGTTACTCTAATGGGTGGTAGCCTTGTTATTAGGGAAGGTAGTTCATTGTTGGGATTTTGTTACTCTAATGGATGGTAGCCTTGTCATTATGGAAGGTAGTTCGTTGTTGAGATTTTGTCACTCTAATGGATGGTAGCCTTGTCATTATGGAAGGCAGTTCATTGTTGAGATTTTATTACTCCATTTAATGGTAGCCTTGTCATTATGGAAGGTAAATCGTTGTTGTCATTTTGTTACTCCAATGGACGGTAGCGATGTCCATAAGGAAGGTAGTTCGTTGTTAGGATTTTGTTACTCCATTGGATGGTAGCCTTGTCATTACGTAAGGTAGTTCGTTAGTGGGATTTTGTTAGTCTAATGGATGGTAGCCTTGTCATTACGGAAGGTAGTTCGTTGTTTAGATTTTGTTACTCCATTGGATGGTAGCCTTGTCATTATGGAAGGTAAATCGTTGTTCACATTTTGTTACTCCAATGGATGGTAGCGGTGTCCTTAAGGAAGGTAGTTCGTTGTTGATATTTTGTCACTCTAATGGACAGTAGCCTTGTCATTATGGAAGGTAGTTCCTTGTTGGGATTTTATTACTCAAATGGATGGTTGCCTTGTCATTATGGAAGGTAGTTCGCTGTTGAGATTTTGTTACTGCAATGGATGGTAGCCTTGTCATTATGGAAAGTAATTCGTTGTTGAGATTTTGTTATTCCATTGGATGGTAGCCTTGTCATTATGGAAGTTAAATTGTTGTTGAGATTTTGTTACTCCAATGGATGGTACCGTTGTCATTACGAAAGGTAGTTCGTTGTTGAGATTTTGTTACTCTAACGGGTGGTAGCGTTGTTATTAGGGAAGGTAGTTCATTGTTGGGATTTTCTTAGTCTAATGGATGGTAGCCTTGTCATTACGGAAGGTAGTTCGTTGTTTAGATTTTGTTACTCCATTGGATGGTAGCCTTGTCATTATGGAAGGTAAATCGTTGTTCACATTTTGTTACTCCAATGGATGGTAGCGGTGTCCTTAAGGAAGGTAGTTCGTTGTTGATATTTTGTCACTCTAATGGACAGTAGCCTTGTCATTATGGAAGGTAGTTCCTTGTTGGGATTTTATTACTCAAATGGATGGTAGCCTTGTCATTATGGAAGGTAGTTCGCTGTTGAGATTTTGTTACTGCAATGGATGGTAGCCTTGTCATTATGGAAAGTAATTTGTTGTTGAGATTTTGTTATTCCATTGGATGGTAGCCTTGTCATTATGGAAGTTAAATTGTTGTTGAGATTTTGTTACTCCAATGGATGGTACCGTTGTCATTACGAAAGGTAGTTCGTTGTTGAGATTTTGTTACTCTAATGGGTGGTAGCCTTGTTATTAGGGAAGGTAGTTCATTGTTGGGATTTTGTTACTCTAATGGATCGTAGCCTTGTCATTATGGAAGGTAGTTCGTTGTTGAGATTTTGTCACTCTAATGGATGGTAGCCTTGTCATTATGGAAGGTAGTTCATTGTTGAGATTTTATTACTCCATTGAATGGTGGCCTTGTCATTATGGAAGGTAAATCGTTGTTGTCATTTTGTTACTCCAATGGATGGTAGCGATGTCCATAAGGAAGGTAGTTCGTTGTTAGGATTTTGTTACTCCATTGGATGGTAGCCTTGTCATTACGGAAGGTATTTCGTTAGTGGGATTTTGTTAGTGTAATGGATGGTAGCCTTGTCATTACGGAAGCTAGTTCGTTGTTTAGATTTTGTTACTCCATTGGATGGTAGTCTTGTCTTTATGGAAGGTAAATCGTTGTTGACATTTTGTTACTCCAATGGATGGTAGCGGTGTCCTTAAGGAAGGTAGTTCGTTGTTGAGATTTTGTTACCCTAATGGACGGTAGCCTAGTCATTATGGAAGGTAGTTCGTTGTTGGGATTTTGTTACTCAAATGGATGTTAGCCTTGTCATATTGGAAGGTAGTTCGTTGTTGAGATTTTGTCACTCTAATGGATGGTAGCCTTGTCATTATGGAAGGTAGTTCATTGTTGAGATTTTATTACTCCATTGAATGGTAGCCTTGTCATTATGGAAGGTAAATCGTTGTTGTCATTTTGTTACTCCAATGGATGGTAGCGATGTCCATAAGGAAGGTAGTTCGTTGTTAGGATTTTGTTACTCCATTGGATGGTAGCCTTGTCATTACGGAAGGTAGTTCGTTAGTGGGATTTTGTTAGTCTAATGGATGGTAGCCTTGTCATTACGGAAGCTAGTTCGTTGTTTAGATTTTGTTACTCCATTGGATGGTAGTCTTGTCTTTATGGAAGGTAAATCGTTGTTGACATTTTGTTACTCCAATGGATGGTAGCGGTGTCCTTAAGGAAGGTAGTTCATTGTTGAGATTTTGTTACCCTAATGGACGGTAGCCTAGTCATTATGGAAGGTAGTTCGTTGTTTGGATTTTGTTACTCAAATGGATGGTAGCCTTGTCATATTGGAAGGTAGTTCGTTGTTGAGATTTTGTTACTGCAATGGATGGTAGCCTTGTCATTATGGAAAGTAGTTCATTGTTGAGATTTTGTTACTCCATTGGATGGTAGCCTTGTCATTATGGAAGGTAACTTGATGTTGAGATTTTGTTAGTCCAATGGATGGTACCGTTGTCATTACGAAAGGTAGTTCGTTGTTGAGATTTTGTTACTCTAATGGGTGGTAGCCTTGTTATTAGGGAAGGTAGTTCATTGTTGGGATTTTGTTACTCTAATGGATGGTAGCCTTGTCATTATGGAAGGTAGTTCGTTGTTGAGATTTTGTCACTCTAATGGATGGTAGCCTTGTCATTATGGAAGGCAGTTCATTGTTGAGATTTTATTACTCCATTTAATGGTAGCCTTGTCATTATGGAAGGTAAATCGTTGTTGTCATTTTGTTACTCCAATGGACGGTAGCGATGTCCATAAGGAAGGTAGTTCGTTGTTAGGATTTTGTTACTCCATTGGATGGTAGCCTTGTCATTACGTAAGGTAGTTCGTTAGTGGGATTTTGTTAGTCTAATGGATGGTAGCCTTGTCATTACGGAAGGTAGTTCGTTGTTTAGATTTTGTTACTCCATTGGATGGTAGCCTTGTCATTATGGAAGGTAAATCGTTGTTCACATTTTGTTACTCCAATGGATGGTAGCGGTGTCCTTAAGGAAGGTAGTTCGTTGTTGATATTTTGTCACTCTAATGGACAGTAGCCTTGTCATTATGGAAGGTAGTTCCTTGTTGGGATTTTATTACTCAAATGGATGGTTGCCTTGTCATTATGGAAGGTAGTTCGCTGTTGAGATTTTGTTACTGCAATGGATGGTAGCCTTGTCATTATGGAAAGTAATTCGTTGTTGAGATTTTGTTATTCCATTGGATGGTAGCCTTGTCATTATGGAAGTTAAATTGTTGTTGAGATTTTGTTACTCCAATGGATGGTACCGTTGTCATTACGAAAGGTAGTTCGTTGTTGAGATTTTGTTACTCTAACGGGTGGTAGCCTTGTTATTAGGGAAGGTAGTTCATTGTTGGGATTTTGTTAGTCTAATGGATGGTAGCCTTGTCATTACGGAAGGTAGTTCGTTGTTTAGATTTTGTTACTCCATTGGATGGTAGCCTTGTCATTATGGAAGGTAAGTCGTTGTTCACATTTTGTTACTCCAATGGATGGTAGCGGTGTCCTTAAGGAAGGTAGTTCGTTGTTGATATTTTGTCACTCTAATGGACAGTAGCCTTGTCATTATGGAAGGTAGTTCCTTGTTGGGATTTTATTACTCAAATGGATGGTAGCCTTGTCATTATGGAAGGTAGTTCGCTGTTGAGATTTTGTTACTGCAATGGATGGTAGCCTTGTCATTATGGAAAGTAATTTGTTGTTGAGATTTTGTTATTCCATTGGATGGTAGCCTTGTCATTATGGAAGTTAAATTGTTGTTGAGATTTTGTTACTCCAATGGATGGTACCGTTGTCATTACGAAAGGTAGTTCGTTGTTGAGATTTTGTTACTCTAATGGGTGGTAGCCTTGTTATTAGGGAAGGTAGTTCATTGTTGGGATTTTGTTACTCTAATGGATGGTAGCCTTGTCATTATGGAAGGTAGTTCGTTGTTGAGATTTTGTCACTCTAATGGATGGTGGCCTTGTCATTATGGAAGGCAGTTCATTGTTGATATTTTATTACTCCATTGAATGGTAGCCTTGTCATTATGGAAGGTAAATCGTTGTTGTCATTTTGTTACTCCAATGGACGGTAGCGATGTCCATAAGGAAGGTAGTTCGTTGTTAGGATTTTGTTACTCCATTGGATGGTAGCCTTGTCATTACGTAAGGTAGTTCGTTAGTGGGATTTTGAAAGTCTAATGGATGGTAGCCTTGTCATTACGGAAGGTAGTTCGTTGTTTAGATTGTGTTACTCCATTGGATGGTAGCCTTGTCATTATGGAAGGTAAATCGTTGTTCACATTTTGTTACTCCAATGGATGGTAGCGGTGTCCTTAAGGAAGGTAGTTCGTTGTTGATATTTTGTCACTCTAATGGACAGTAGCCTTGTCATTATGGAAGGTAGTTCCTTGTTGGGATTTTATTACTCAAATGGATGGTAGCCTTGTCATTATGGAAGGTAGTTCGCTGTTGAGATTTTGTTACTGCAATGGATGGTAGCCTTGTCATTATGGAAAGTAATTTGTTGTTGAGATTTTGTTATTCCATTGGATGGTAGCCTTGTCATTATGGAAGTTAAATTGTTGTTGAGATTTTGTTACTCCAATGGATGGTACCGTTGTCATTACGAAAGGTAGTTCGTTGTTGAGATTTTGTTACTCTAATGGGTGGTAGCCTTGTTATTAGGGAAGGTAGTTCATTGTTGGGATTTTGTTACTCTAATGGATCGTAGCCTTGTCATTATGGAAGGTAGTTCGTTGTTGAGATTTTGTCACTCTAATGGATGGTAGCCTTGTCATTATGGAAGGTAGTTCATTGTTGAGATTTTATTACTCCATTGAATGGTGGCCTTGTCATTATGGAAGGTAAATCGTTGTTGTCATTTTGTTACTCCAATGGATGGTAGCGATGTCCATAAGGAAGGTAGTTCGTTGTTAGGATTTTGTTACTCCATTGGATGGTAGCCTTGTCATTACGGAAGGTATTTCGTTAGTGGGATTTTGTTAGTGTAATGGATGGTAGCCTTGTCATTACGGAAGCTAGTTCGTTGTTTAGATTTTGTTACTCCATTGGATGGTAGTCTTGTCTTTATGGAAGGTAAATCGTTGTTGACATTTTGTTACTCCAATGGATGGTAGCGGTGTCCTTAAGGATGGTAGTTCGTTGTTGAGATTTTGTTACCCTAATGGACGGTAGCCTAGTCATTATGGAAGGTAGTTCGTTGTTGGGATTTTGTTACTCAAATGGATGTTAGCCTTGTCATATTGGAAGGTAGTTCGTTGTTGAGATTTTGTCACTCTAATGGATGGTAGCCTTGTCATTATGGAAGGTAGTTCATTGTTGAGATTTTATTACTCCATTGAATGGTAGCCTTGTCATTATGGAAGGTAAATCGTGGTTGTCATTTTGTTACTCCAATGGATGGTAGCGATGTCCATAAGGAAGGTAGTTCGTTGTTAGGATTTTGTTACTCCATTGGATGGTAGCCTTGTCATTACGGAAGGTAGTTCGTTAGTGGGATTTTGTTAGTCTAATGGATGGTAGCCTTGTCATTACGGAAGCTAGTTCGTTGTTTAGATTTTGTTACTCCATTGGATGGTAGTCTTGTCTTTATGGAAGGTAAATCGTTGTTGACATTTTGTTAGTCCAATGGATGGTAGTGGTGTCCTTAAGGAAGGTAGTTCGTTGTTGAGATTTTGTTACCCTAATGGACGGTAGCCTAGTCATTATGGAAGGTAGTTCGTTGTTGGGATTTTGTTACTCAAATGGATGGTAGCCTTGTCATATTGGAAGGTAGTTCGTTGTTGAGATTTTGTTACTGCAATGGATGGTAGCCTTGTCATTATGGAAAGTAGTTCATTGTTGAGATTTTGTTACTCCATTGGATGGTAGCCTTGTCATTATGGAAGGTAACTTGATGTTGAGATTTTGTTAGTCCAATGGATGGTACCGTTGTCATTACGAAAGGTAGTTCGTTGTTGAGATTTTGTTACTCTAATGGGTGGTAGCCTTGTTATTAGGGAAGGTAGTTCATTGTTGGGATTTTGTTACTCTAATGGATGGTAGCCTTGTCATTATGGAAGGTAGTTCGTTGTTGAGATTTTGTCACTCTAATGGATGGTAGCCTTGTCATTATGGAAGGCAGTTCATTGTTGAGATTTTATTACTCCATTGAATGGTAGCCTTGTCATTATGGAAGGTAAATCGTTGTTGTCATTTTGTTACTCCAATGGACGGTAGCGATGTCCATAAGGAAGGTAGTTCGTTGTTAGGATTTTGTTACTCCATTGGATGGTAGCCTTGTCATTACGTAAAGTAGTTCGTTAGTGGGATTTTGTTAGTCTAATGGATGGTAGCCTTGTCATTACGGAAGGTAGTTCGTTGTTTAGATTTTGTTACTCCATTGGATGGTAGCCTTGTCATTATGGAAGGTAAATCGTTGTTCACATTTTGTTACTCCAATGGATGGTAGCGGTGTCCTTAAGGAAGGTAGTTCGTTGTTGATATTTTGTCACTCTAATGGACAGTAGCCTTGTCATTATGGAAGGTAGTTCCTTGTTGGGATTTTATTACTCAAATGGATGGTAGCCTTGTCATTATGGAAGGTGGTTCGCTGTTGAGATTTTGTTACTGCAATGGATGGTAGCCTTGTCATTATGGAAAGTAATTTGTTGTTGAGATTTTGTTATTCCATTGGATGGTAGCCTTGTCATTATGGAAGTTAAATTGTTGTTGAGATTTTGTTACTCCAATGGATGGTACCGTTGTCATTACGAAAGGTAGTTCGTTGTTGAGATTTTGTTACTCTAACGGGTGGTAGCCTTGTTATTAGGGAAGGTAGTTCATTGTTGGGATTTTGTTAGTCTAATGGATGGTAGCCTTGTCATTACGGAAGGTAGTTCGTTGTTTAGATTTTGTTACTCCATTGGATGGTAGCCTTGTCATTATGGAAGGTAAATCGTTGTTCACATTTTGTTACTCCAATGGATGGTAGCGGTGTCCTTAAGGAAGGTAATTCGTTGTTGATATTTTGTCACTCTAATGGACAGTAGCCTTGTCATTATGGAAGGTAGTTCCTTGTTGGGATTTTATTACTCAAATGGATGGTAGCCTTGTCATTATGGAAGGTAGTTCGTTGTTGAGATTTTGTTACTGCAATGGATGGTAGCCTTGTCATTATGGAAATTAATTTGTTGTTGAGATTTTGTTATTCCATTGGATGGTAGCCTTGTCATTATGGAAGTTAAATTGTTGTTGAGATTTTGTTACTCCAATGGATGGTACCGTTGTCATTACGAAAGGTAGTTCGTTGTTGAGATTTTGTTACTCTAATGGGTGGTAGCCTTGTTATTAGGGAAGGTAGTTCATTGTTGGGATTTTGTTACTCTAATGGATGGTAGCCTTGTCATTATGGAAGGTAGTTCGTTGTTTAGATTTTGTCACTCTAATGGATGGTAGCCTTGTCATAATGGAAGGTAGTTCATTGTTGAGATTTTATTACTCCATTGAATGGTGGCCTTGTCATTATGGAAGGTAAATCGTTGTTGTCATTTTGTTACTCCAATGGATGGTAGCGATGTCCATAAGGAAGGTAGTTCGTTGTTAGGATTTTGTTACTCCATTGGATGGTAGCCTTGTCATTACGGAAGGTATTTCGTTAGTGGGATTTTGTTAGTGTAATGGATGGTAGCCTTGTCATTACGGAAGCTAGTTCGTTGTTTAGATTTTGTTACTCCATTGGATGGTAGTCTTGTCTTTATGGAAGGTAAATCGTTGTTGACATTTTGTTACTCCAATGGATGGTAGCGGTGTCCTTAAGGAAGGTAGTTCGTTTTTGAGATTTTGTTACCCTAATGGACGGTAGCCTAGTCATTATGGAAGGTAGTTCGTTGTTGGGATTTTGTTACTCAAATGGATGTTAGCCTTGTCATATTGGAAGGTAGTTCGTTGTTGAGATTTTTTCACTCTAATGGATGGTAGCCTTGTCATTATGGAAGGTAGTTCATTGTTGAGATTTTATTACTCCATTGAATGGTAGCCTTGTCATTATGGAAGGTAAATCGTTGTTGTCATTTTGTTACTCCAATGGATGGTAGCGAAGTCCATAAGGAAGGTAGTTCGTTGTTAGAATTTTGTTACTCCATTGGATGGTAGCCTTGTCATTACGGAAGGTAGTTCGTTAGTGGGATTTTGTTAGTCTAATGGATGGTAGCCTTGTCATTACGGAAGCTAGTTCGTTGTTTAGATTTTGTTACTCCATTGGATGGTAGTCTTGTCTTTATGGAAGGTAAATCGTTGTTGACATTTTGTTACTCCAATGGATGGTAGCGGTGTCCTTAAGGAAGGTAGTTCGTTGTTGAGATTTTGTTACCCTAATGGACGGTAGCCTAGTCATTATGGAAGGTAGTTCGTTGTTGGGATTTTGTTACTCAAATGGATGGTAGCCTTGTCATATTGGAAGGTAGTTCGTTGTTGAGATTTTGTTACTGCAATGGATGGTAGCCTTGTCATTATGGAAAGTAGTTCATTGTTGAGATTTTGTTACTCCATTGGATGGTAGCCTTGTCATTATGGAAGGTAACTTGATGTTGAGATTTTGTTAGTCCAATGGATGGTACCGTTGTCATTACGAAAGGTAGTTCGTTGTTGATATTTTGTTACTCTAATGGGTGGTAGCCTTGTTATTAGGGAAGGTAGTTCATTGTTGGGATTTTGTTACTCTAATGGATGGTAGCCTTGTCATTATGGAAGGTAGTTCGTTGTTTAGATTTTGTCACTCTAATGGATGGTAGCCTTGTCATAATGGAAGGTAGTTCATTGTTGAGATTTTATTACTCCATTGAATGGTGGCCTTGTCATTATGGAAGGTAAATCGTTGTTGTCATTTTGTTACTCCAATGGATGGTAGCGATGTCCATAAGGAAGGTAGTTCGTTGTTAGGATTTTGTTACTCCATTGGATGGTAGCCTTGTCATTACGGAAGGTATTTCGTTAGTGGGATTTTGTTAGTGTAATGGATGGTAGCCTTGTCATTACGGAAGCTAGTTCGTTGTTTAGATTTTGTTACTCCATTGGATGGTAGTCTTGTCTTTATGGAAGGTAAATCGTTGTTGACATTTTGTTACTCCAATGGATGGTAGCGGTGTCCTTAAGGAAGGTAGTTCGTTGTTGAGATTTTGTTACCCTAATGGACGGTAGCCTAGTCATTATGGAAGGTAGTTCGTTGTTGGGATTTTGTTACTCAAATGGATGTTAGCCTTGTCATATTGGAAGGTAGTTCGTTGTGGAGATTTTGTCACTCTAATGGATGGTAGCCTTGTCATTATGGAAGGTAGTTCATTGTTGAGATTTTATTACTCCATTGAATGGTAGCCTTGTCATTATGGAAGGTAAATCGTTGTTGTCATTTTGTTACTCCAATGGATGGTAGCGATGTCCATAAGGAAGGTAGTTCGTTGTTAGGATTTTGTTACTCCATTGGATGGTAGCCTTGTCATTACGGAAGGTAGTTCGTTAGTGGGATTTTGTTAGTCTAATGGATGGTAGCCTTGTCATTACGGAAGCTAGTTCGTTGTTTAGATTTTGTTACTCCATTGGATGGTAGTCTTGTCTTTATGGAAGGTAAATCGTTGTTGACATTTTGTTACTCCAATGGATGGTAGCGGTGTCCTTAAGGAAGGTAGTTCGTTGTTGAGATTTTGTTACCCTAATGGACGGTAGCCTAGTCATTATGGAAGGTAGTTCGTTGTTGGGATTTTGTTACTCAAATGGATGGTAGCCTTGTCATATTGGAAGGTAGTTCGTTGTTGAGATTTTGTTACTGCAATGGATGGTAGCCTTGTCATTATGGAAATTAGTTAATTGTTGAGATTTTGTTACTCCATTGGATGGTAGCCTTGTCATTATGGAAGGTAACTTGATGTTGAGATTTTGTTAGTCCAATGGATGGTACCGTTGTCATTACGAAAGGTAGTTCGTTGTTGAGATTTTGTTACTCTAATGGGTGGTAGCCTTGTTATTAGGGAAGGTAGTTCATTGTTGGGATTTTGTTACTCTAATGGATGGTAGCCTTGTCATTATGGAAGGTAGTTCGTTGTTGAGATTTTGTCACTCTAATGGATGGTAGCCTTGTCATTATGGAAGGCAGTTCATTGTTGAGATTTTATTACTCCATTGAATGGTAGCCTTGTCATTATGGAAGGTAAATCGTTGTTGTCATTTTGTTACTCCAATGGACGGTAGCGATGTCCATAAGGAAGGTAGTTCGTTGTTAGGATTTTGTTACTCCATTGGATGGTAGCCTTGTCATTACGTAAGGTAGTTCGTTAGTGGGATTTTGTTAGTCTAATGGATGGTAGCCTTGTCATTACGGAAGGTAGTTCGTTGTTTAGATTTTGTTACTACATTGGATGGTAGCCTTGTCATTATGGAAGGTAAATCGTTGTTCACATTTTGTTACTCCAATGGATGGTAGCGGTGTCCTTAAGGAAGGTAGTTCGTTGTTGATATTTTGTCACTCTAATGGACAGTAGCCTTGTCATTATGGAAGGTAGTTCCTTGTTGGGATTTTATTACTCAAATGGATGGTAGCCTTGTCATTATGGAAGGTAGTTCGTTGTTGAGATTTTTTTACTGCAATGGATGGTAGCCTTGTCATTATGGAAAGTAATTCGTTGTTGAGATTTTGTTACTCCATTGGATGGTAGCCTTGTCATTATGGAAGTTAAATTGTTGTTGAGATTTTGTTACTCCAATGGATGGTACCGTTGTCATTACGAAAGGTAGTTCGTTGTTGAGATTTTGTTACGCTAATGGGTGTTAGCCTTGTTATTAGGGAAAGTAGTTCATTGTTGGGATTTTGTTACTCTAATGGATGGTAGCCTTGTCATTATGGAAGGTAGTTCGTTGTTGAGATTTTGTCACTCTAATGGATGGTAGCCTTGTCATTATGGAAGGCAGTTCATTGTTGAGATTTTAATACTCCATTGAATGGTAGCCTTGTCATTATGGAAGGTAAATCGTTGTTGTCATTTTGTTACTCCAATGGATGGTAGCGATGTCCATAAGGAAGGTAGTTCATTGTTGGGATTTTGTAACTCTAATGGATGGTACCCTTGTCATTATGGAAGGTAGTTTGTTGTTGAGATTTTGTCACTCTAATGGATGGTAGCCTTGTCATTACGGAAGGTAGTTCATTGATGAGATTTTGTTACTCCATTGGATTGTAGCCTTGTCATTATGGAAGGTAAATCGTTGTTGTCATTTTGTTACTCCAATGGATGGTAGCGATGTCCTTAAGGACAGTAGTTCATTGTTAGGATTTTGTTACTCCATTGGATGGTAGCCTTGTCATTACGGAAGGTAGTTCGTTAGTGGGATTTTGTTACTCAAATGGATGGTAGCCTTGTCATATTGGAAGGTAGTTCGTTGTTGAGATTTTGTTACTGCAATGGATGGTAGCCTTGTCATTATGGAAAGTAGTTCATTGTTGAGATTTTGTTACTCCATTGGATGGTAGCCTTGTCATTATGGAAGGTAACTTGATGTTGAGATTTTGTTAGTCCAGTGGATGGTACCGTTGTCATTACGAAAGGTAGTTCGTTGTTGAGATTTTGTTACTCTAATGGGTGGTAGCCTTGTTATTAGGGAAGGTAGTTCATTGTTGGGATTTTGTTACTCTAATGGATGGTAGCCTTGTCATTATGGAAGGTAGTTCGTTGTTTAGATTTTGTCACTCTAATGGATGGTAGCCTTGTCATAATGGAAGGTAGTTCATTGTTGAGATTTTATTACTCCATTGAATGGTGGCCTTGTCATTATGGAAGGTAAATCGTTGTTGTCATTTTGTTACTCCAATGGATGGTAGCGATGTCCATAAGGAAGGTAGTTCGTTGTTAGGATTTTGTTACTCCATTGGATGGTAGCCTTGTCATTACGGAAGGTATTTCGTTAGTGGGATTTTGTTAGTGTAATGGATGGTAGCCTTGTCATTACGGAAGCTAGTTCGTTGTTTAGATTTTGTTACTCCATTGGATGGTAGTCTTGTCTTTATGGAAGGTAAATCGTTGTTGACATTTTGTTACTCCAATGGATGGTAGCGGTGTCCTTAAGGAAGGTAGTTCGTTGTTGAGATTTTGTTACCCTAATGGACGGTAGCCTAGTCATTATGGAAGGTAGTTCGTTGTTGGGATTTTGTTACTCAAATGGATGTTAGCCTTGTCATATTGGAAGGTAGTTCGTTGTTGAGATTTTGTCACTCTAATGGATGGTAGCCTTGTCATTATGGAAGGTAGTTCATTGTTGAGATTTTATTACTCCATTGAATGGTAGCCTTGTCATTATGGAAGGTAAATCGTTGTTGTCATTTTGTTACTCCAATGGATGGTAGCGATGTCCATAAGGAAGGTAGTTCGTTGTTAGGATTTTGTTACTCCATTGGATGGTAGCCTTGTCATTACGGAAGGTAGTTCGTTAGTGGGATTTTGTTAGTGTAATGGATGGTAGCCTTGTCATTACGGAAGCTAGTTCGTTGTTTAGATTTTGTTACTCCATTGGATGGTAGTCTTGTCTTTATGGAAGGTAAATCGTTGTTGACATTTTGTTACTCCAATGGATGGTAGCGGTGTCCTTAAGGAAGGTAGTTCGTTGTTGAGATTTTGTTACCCTAATGGACGGTAGCCTAGTCATTATGGAAGGTAGTTCGTTGTTGGGATTTTGTTACTCAAATGGATGGTAGCCTTGTCATATTGGAAGGTAGTTCGTTGTTGAGATTTTGTTACTGCAATGGATGGTAGCCTTGTCATTATGGAAAGTAGTTCATTGTTGAGATTTTGTTACTCCATTGGATGGTAGCCTTGTCATTATGGAAGGTAACTTGATGTTGAGATTTTGTTAGTCCAATGGATGGTACCGTTGTCATTACGAAAGGTAGTTCGTTGTTGAGATTTTGTTACTCTAATGGGTGGTAGCCTTGTTATTAGGGAAGGTAGTTCATTGTTGGGATTTTGTTACTCTAATGGATGGTAGCCTTGTCATTATGGAAGGTAGTTCGTTGTTGAGATTTTGTCACTCTAATGGATGGTAGCCTTGTCATTATGGAAGGCAGTTCATTGTTGAGATTTTATTACTCCATTGAATGGTAGCCTTGTCATTATGGAAGGTAAATCGTTGTTGTCATTTTGTTACTCCAATGGACGGTAGCGATGTCCATAAGGAAGGTAGTTCGTTGTTAGGATTTTGTTACTCCATTGGATGGTAGCCTTGTCATTACGTAAGGTAGTTCGTTAGTGGGATTTTGTTAGTCTAATGGATGGTAGCCTTGTCATTACGGAAGGTAGTTCGTTGTTTAGATTTTGTTACTACATTGGATGGTAGCCTTGTCATTATGGAAGGTAAATCGTTGTTCACATTTTGTTACTCCAATGGATGGTAGCGGTGTCCTTAAGGAAGGTAGTTCGTTGTTGATATTTTGTCACTCTAATGGACAGTAGACTTGTCATTATGGAAGGTAGTTCCTTGTTGGGATTTTATTACTCAAATGGATGGTAGCCTTGTCATTATGGAAGGTAGTTCGTTGTTGAGATTTTTTTACTGCAATGGATGGTAGCCTTGTCATTATGGAAAGTAATTCGTTGTTGAGATTTTGTTACTCCATTGGATGGTAGCCTTGTCATTATGGAAGTTAAATTGTTGTTGAGATTTTGTTACTCCAATGGATGGTACCGTTGTCATTACGAAAGGTAGTTCGTTGTTGAGATTTTGTTACGCTAATGGGTGTTAGCCTTGTTATTAGGGAAAGTAGTTCATTGTTGGGATTTTGTTACTCTAATGGATGGTAGCCTTGTCATTATGGAAGGTAGTTCGTTGTTGAGATTTTGTCACTCTAATGGATGGTAGCCTTGTCATTATGGAAGGCAGTTCATTGTTGAGATTTTAATACTCCATTGAATGGTAGCCTTGTCATTATGGAAGGTAAATCGTTGTTGTCATTTTGTTACTCCAATGGATGGTAGCGATGTCCATAAGGAAGGTAGTTCATTGTTGGGATTTTGTAACTCTAATGGATGGTACCCTTGTCATTATGGAAGGTAGTTTGTTGTTGAGATTTTGTCACTCTAATGGATGGTAGCCTTGTCATTACGGAAGGTAGTTCATTGATGAGATTTTGTTACTCCATTGGATTGTAGCCTTGTCATTATGGAAGGTAAATCGTTGTTGTCATTTTGTTACTCCAATGGATGGTAGCGATGTCCTTAAGGACAGTAGTTCATTGTTAGGATTTTGTTACTCCATTGGATGGTAGCCTTGTCATTACGGAAGGTAGTTCGTTAGTGGGATTTTGTTACTCAAATGGATGGTAGCCTTGTCATATTGGAAGGTAGTTCGTTGTTGAGATTTTGTTACTGCAATGGATGGTAGCCTTGTCATTATGGAAAGTAGTTCATTGTTGAGATTTTGTTACTCCATTGGATGGTAGCCTTGTCATTATGGAAGGTAACTTGATGTTGAGATTTTGTTAGTCCAGTGGATGGTACCGTTGTCATTACGAAAGGTAGTTCGTTGTTGAGATTTTGTTACTCTAATGGGTGGTAGCCTTGTTATTAGGGAAGGTAGTTCACTATTGGGATTTTGTTACTCTAATGAATTGTAGCCTTGTCATTATGGAAGGTAGTTCGTTATTGAGATTTTGTTACTCTAATGGATGGTAGCCTTGTCATTACAGAAGGTAGTTCATTGTTGAGATTTTGTTACTCCATTGGATGGTAGCCTTGTCATTATGGAAGGTAAATCGTTGTTGTCATTTTGTTACTCCAATGGATGGTAGCGATGTCCTTAAGGAAGGTAGTTCGTTGTTAGGATTTTGTTACTCCATTGGATGGTAGCCTTGTCATACGGAAAGTTGTTCGTTATTGGGATTTTGTCACTCTAATGGATGGTAGCCTTGTCATTACGGAAGCTAATTCGTTGTTTAGATTTTGTTACTCCATTGGATGGTAGCCTTGTCATTATGGAAGGTAAATCGTTGTTCACCTTTTGTTACTCCAATGGATGGTAGCGGTGTCCTTAAGGAAGGTAGTTCGTTGTTGATATTTTGTTACTCTAATGGACGGTAGCCTTGTCATTATGGAAGGTAGTTCCTTGTTGGGATTTTATTACTAAAATGGATGGTAGCCTTGTCATTATGGAAGGTAGTTCGTTGTTGAGATTTTGTTACTGCAATGGATGGTAGCCTTGTCATTATGGAAAGTAATTCGTTGTTGAGATTTTGTTACTCCATTGGATGGTAGCCTTGTCATTATGGAAGTTAAATTGTTGTTGAGATTTTGTTACTCCAATGGATGGTACCGTTGTCATTACGAAAGGTAGTTCGTTGTTGAGATTTTGTTACGCTAATGGGTGTTAGCCTTGTTATTAGGGAAAGTAGTTCATTGTTGGGATTTTGTTACTCTAATGGATGGTAGCCTTGTCATTATGGAAGGTAGTTTGTTGTTGAGATTTTTTCACTCTAATGGATGGTAGCCTTGTCATTATGGAAGGCAGTTCATTGTTGAGATTTTATTACTCCATTGAATGGTAGCCTTGTCATTATGGAAGGTAAATCGTTGTTGTCATTTTGTTACTCCAATGGATGGTAGCGATGTCCATAAGGAAGGTAGTTCGCTGTTAGGATTTTGTTACTCCATTGGATGGTAGCCTTGTCATTACGGAAGGTAGTTCGTTAGTGGGATTTTATTAGTGTAATGGATGGTAGCCTTGTCATTACGGAAGCTAGTTCATTGTTTAGATTTTGTTACTCCATTGGATGGTAGTCTTGTCTTTATGGAAGGTAAATCGTTGTTAACATTTTGTTACTCCAATGGATGGTAGCGGTGTCCTTAAGGAAGGTAGTTCGTTGTTGAGATTTTGTTACTCTAATGGATGGTAGCCTTGTTATTATGGAAGGTAGTTCGTTGTTAGGATTTTGTTACTCAAATGGATGGTAGCCTTGTCATATTGGAAGGTAGTTCGTTGTTGAGATTTTGTTACTGCAATGGATGGTAGCTTTGTCATTATGGAAAGTAGTTCATTGTTGAGATTTTGTTACTCCATTGGATGGTAGCCTTGTCATTATGGAAGGTAACTTGATGTTGAGATTTTGTTAGTCCAATGGATGGTACCGTTGTCATTACGAAAGGTAGTTCGTTGTTGAGATTTTGTTACTCTAATGGGTGGTAGCCTTGTTATTAGGGAAGGTAGTTCATTGTTGGGATTTTGTTACTCTAATGAATTGTAGCCTTGTCATTATGGAAGGTAGTTCGTTATTGAGATTTTGTTACTCTAATGGATGGTAGTCTTGTCATTACAGAAGGTAGTTCATTGTTGATATTTTGTTACTCCATTGGATGGTAGCCTTGTCATTATGGAAGGTAAATCGTTGTTGTCATTTTGTTACTCCAATGGAGGGTAGCGATGTCCTTAAGGAAGGTAGTTCGTTGTTAGGATTTTGTTACTCCATTGGATGGTAGCCTTGTCATACGGAAGGTTGTTCGTTATTGGGATTTTGTTACTCTAATGGATGGTAGCCTTCTCATTACGGAAGCTAGTTCGTTGTTTAGATTTTCTTACTCCATTGGATGGTAGCCTTGTCATTATGGAAGGTAAATCGTTGTTCACATTTTGTTACTCCAATGGATGGTAGCGGTGTCCTTAAGGAAGGTAGTTCGTTGTTGATATTTTGTTACTCTAATGGACGGTAGCCTTGTCATTATGGAAGGTAGTTCCTTGTTGGGATTTTATTACTCAAATGGATGGTAGCCTTGTCATTATGGAAGGTAGTTCGTTGTTGAGATTTTGTTACTGCAATGGATGGTAGCCTTGTCATTATGGAAAGTAGTTCGTTGTTGAGATTTTGTTATTCCATTGGATGGTAGCCTTGTCATTATGGAAGGTAAATTGTTGTTGAGATTTTGTTACTCCAATGGATGGTGCCGTTGTCATTACGAAAGGTAGTTCGTTGTTGAGATTTTGTTACTCTAATCGGTGGTAGCCTTGTTATTAGAGAAGGTAGTTCATTGTTGGGATTTTGTAACTCTAATGGATGGTACCCTTGTCATTATGGAAGGTAGTTTGTTGTTGAGATTTTGTCACTCTAATGGATGGTAGCCTTGTCATTACGGAAGGTAGTTCATTGATGAGATTTTGTTACTCCATTGGATTGTAGCCTTGTCATTATGGAAGGTAAATCGTTGTTGTCATTTTGTTACTCCAATGGATGGTAGCGATGTCCTTAAGGACAGTAGTTCATTGTTAGGATTTTGTTACTCCATTGGATGGTAGCCTTGTCATTACGGAAGGTAGTTCGTTGTTAGGATTTTGTTACTCAAATGGATGGTAGCCTTGTCATATTGGAAGGTAGTTCGTTGTTGAAATTTTGTTACTGCAATGGATGGTAGCCTTGTCATTATGGAAAGTAGTTCATTGTTGAGATTTTGTTACTCCATTGGATGGTAGCCTTGTCATTATGGAAGGTAACTTGATGTTGAGATTTTGTTAGTCCAATGGATGGTACCGTTGTCATTACGAAAGGTAGTTCGTTGTTGAGATTTTGTTACTCTAATGGGTGGTAGCCTTGTTATTAGGGAAGGTAGTTCATTGTTGGGATTTTGTTACTCTTATGGATGGTAGCCTTGTCATTATGGAAGGTAGTTCGTTGTTGAGATTTTGTCACTCTAATGGATGGTAGCCTTGTCATTATGGAAGGAAGTTCATTGTTGAGATTTTATTACTCCATTGAATGGTAGCCTTGTCATTATGGAAGGTAAATCGTTGTTGTCATTTTGTTACTCCAATGGACGGTAGCGATGTCCATAAGGAAGGTAGTTCGTTGTTAGGATTTTGTTACTCCATTGGATGGTAGCCTTGTCATTACGTAAGGTAGTTCGTTAGTGGGATTTTGTTAGTCTAATGGATGGTAGCCTTGTCATTACGGAAGGTAGTTCGTTGTTTAGATTTTGTTACTACATTGGATGGTAGCCTTGTCATTATGGAAGGTAAATCGTTGTTCACATTTTGTTACTCCAATGGATGGTAGCGGTGTCCTTAAGGAAGGTAGTTCGTTGTTGATATTTTGTCACTCTAATGGACAGTAGCCTTGTCATTATGGAAGGTAGTTCCTTGTTGGGATTTTATTACTCAAATGGATGGTAGCCTTGTCATTATGGAAGGTAGTTCGCTGTTGAGATTTTGTTACTGCAGTGGATGGTAGCCTTGTCATTATGGAAAGTAATTCGTTGTTGAGATTTTGTTATTCCATTGGATGGTAGCCTTGTCATTATGGAAGTTAAATTGTTGTTGAGATTTTGTTACTCCAATGGATGGTACCGTTGTCATTACGAAAGGTAGTTCGTTGTTGAGATTTTGTTACTCTAATGGGTGGTAGCCTTGTTATTAGGGAAGGTAGTTCATTGTTGGGATTTTGTTACTCTAATGGATGGTAGCCTTGTCATTATGGAAGGTAGTTCGTTGTTGAGATTTTGTCACTCTAATGGATGGTAGCCTTGTCATTATGGAAGGTAAATCGTTGTTGACATTTTGTTACTCCAATGGATGGTAGCGGTGTCCTTAAGGAAGGTAGTTCGTTGTTGATATTTTGTTACTCTAATGGACGGTAGCCTTGTCATTATGGAAGGTAGTTCCTTGTTGGGATTTTATTACTCAAATGGATGGTAGCCTTGTCATTATGGAAGGTAGTTCGTTGTTGAGATTTTGTTACTGCAATGGATGGTAGCCTTGTCATTATGGAAAGTAATTCGTTGTTGAGATTTTGTTACTCCATTGGATGGTTGCCTTGTCATTATGGAAGTTAAATTGTTGTTGAGATTTTGTTACTCCAATGGATGGTACCGTTGTCATTACGAAAGGTAGTTCGTTGTTGAGATTTTGTTACGCTAATGGGTGTTAGCCTTGTTATTAGGGAAAGTAGTTCATTGTTGGGATTTTGTTACTCTAATGGATGGTAGCCTTGTCATTATGGAAGGTAGTTCGTTGTTGAGATTTTGTCACTCTAATGGATGGTAGCCTTGTCATTATGGAAGGCAGTTCATTGTTGAGATTTTGTTACTCCAATGGATGGTAGCGATGTCCATAAGGAAGGTAGTTCATTGTTGGGATTTTGTAACTCTAATGGATGGTACCCTTGTCATTATGGAAGGTAGTTTGTTGTTGAGATTTTGTCACTCTAATGGATGGTAGCCTTGTCATTACGGAAGGTAGTTCATTGATGAGATTTTGTTACTCCATTGGATTGTAGCCTTGTCATTATGGAAGGTAAATCGTTGTTGTCATTTTGTTACTCCAATGGATGGTAGCGATGTCCTTAAGGACAGTAGTTCATTGTTAGGATTTTGTTACTCCATTGGATGGTAGCCGTGTCATTACGGAAGGTAGTTCGTTAGTGGGATTTTGTTACTCAAATGGATGGTAGCCTTGTCATATTGGAAGGTAGTTCGTTGTTGAGATTTTGTTACTGCAATGGATGGTAGCCTTGTCATTATGGAAAGTAGTTCATTGTTGAGATTTTGTTACTCCATTGGATGGTAGCCTTGTCATTATGGAAGGTAACTTGATGTCGAGATTTTGTTAGTCCAGTGGATGGTACCGTTGTCATTACGAAAGGTAGTTCGTTGTTGAGATTTTGTTACTCTAATGGGTGGTAGCCTTGTTATTAGGGAAGGTAGTTCACTGTTGGGATTTTGTTACTCTAATGAATTGTAGCCTTGTCATTATGGAAGGTAGTTCGTTATTGAGATTTTGTTACTCTAATGGATGGTAGCCTTGTCATTACAGAAGGTAGTTCATTGTTGAGATTTTGTTACTCCATTGGATGGTAGCCTTGTCATTATGGAAGGTAAATCGTTGTTGTCATTTTGTTACTCCAATGGATGGTAGCTATGTCCTTAAGGAAGGTAGTTCGTTGTTAGGATTTTGTTACTCCATTGGATGGTAGCCTTGTCATACGGAAAGTTGTTCGTTATTGGGATTTTGTCACTCTAATGGATGGTAGCGTTGTCATTACGGAAGCTAATTCGTTGTTTAGATTTTGTTACTCCATTGGATGGTAGCCTTGTCATTATGGAAGGTAAATCGTTGTTCACATTTTGTTACTCCAATGGATGGTAGCGGTGTCCTTAAGGAAGGTAGTTCGTTGTTGATATTTTGTTACTCTAATGGACGGTAGCCTTGTCATTATGGAAGGTAGTTCCTTGTTGGGATTTTATTACTAAAATGGATGGTAGCCTTGTCATTATGGAAGGTAGTTCGTTGTTGAGATTTTGTTACTGCAATGGATGGTAGCCTTGTCATTATGGAAAGTAATTCGTTGGTGAGATTTTGTTACTCCATTGGATGGTAGCCTTGTCATTATGGAAGTTAAATTGTTGTTGAGATTTTGTTACTCCAATGGATGGTACCGTTGTCATTACGAAAGGTAGTTCGTTGTTGAGATTTTGTTACGCTAATGGGTGTTAGCCTTGTTATTAGGGAAAGTAGTTCATTGTTGGGATTTTGTTACTCTAATGGATGGTAGCCTTGTTATTATGGAAGGTAGTTCGTTGTTGAGATTTTGTCATTCTAATGGATGGTAGCCTTGTCATTATGGAAGGCAGTTCATTGTTGAGATTTTATTACTCCATTGAATGGTAGCCTTGTCATTATGGAAGGTAAATCGTTGTTGTCATTTTGTTACTCCAATGGATGGTAGCGATGTCCATTAGGAAGGTAGTTCGTTGTTAGGATTTTGTTACTCCATTGGATGGTAGCCTTGTCATTACGGAAGGTAGTTCGTTAGTGGGATTTTGTTAGTGTAATGGATGGTAGCCTTGTCATTACGGAAGCTAGTTCATTGTTTAGATTTTGTTACTCCATTGGATGGTAGTCTTGTCATTATGGAAGGTAGTTCGTTATTGAGATTTTGTTACTCCATTGGATTGTAGCCTTGTCATTATGGAAGGTAAATCGTTGTTGAGATTTTGTTACTCTAATGGATGGTAGCCTTGTTATTATGGAAGGTAGTTCGTTGTTAGGATTTTGTTACTCAAATGGATGGTAGCCTTGTCATTACGGAAGGTAGTTCGTTAGTGGGATTTTGTTACTCTAATGGATGGTAGCCTTGTCATTACGGAAGCTATTTCGTTGTTTAGATTTTTTTACTCCATTGGATGGTAGCCTTGTCATTATGGAAGGTAAATCGTTGTTGACATTTTGTTACTCCAATGGATGGTAGCGGTGTCCTTAAGGAAGGTAGTTCGTTGTTGAGATTTTGTTACTCTAATGGATGGTAGCCTTGTCATTATGGAAGGTAGTTCGTTGTTGGGATTTTATTACTCAAATGGATGGTAGCCTTGTCATTATGGAAGGTAGTTCGTTGTTGAGATTTTGTTACTGGAATGGATGGTAGCCTTGTCATTATGGAAAGTAGTTCGTTGTTTAGATTTTATTACTCCATTGAATGGTAGCCTTGTCATTATGGAAGGTAAATCGTTGTTGTCATTTTGTTACTCCAATGGATGGTAGCGATGTCCATAAGGAAGGTAGTTCGTTGTTAGGATTTTGTTACTCCATTGGATGGTAGCCTTGTCATTACGGAAGGTAGTTCGTTAGTGGGATTTTGTTAGTCTAATGGATGGTAGCCTTGTCATTAAGGAAGCTAGTTCGTTGTTTAGATTTTGTTACTCCATTGGATGGTAGTCTTGTCTTTATGGAAGGTAAATCGTTGTTGACATTTTGTTACTCCAATGGATGGTAGCGGTGTCCTTAAGGAAGGTAGTTCGTTGTTGATATTTTGTTACTCTAATGGACGGTAGCCTTGTCATTATGGAAGGTAGTTCCTTGTTGGGATTTTATTACTCAAATGGATGGTAGCCTTGTCATTATGGAAGGTAGTTCGTTGTTGAGATTTTGTTACTGCAATGGATTGTAGCCTTGTCATTATGGAAAGTAATTCGTTGTTGAGATTTTGTTACTCCATTGGATGGTAGCCTTGTCATTATGGAAGTTAAATTGTTGTTGAGATTTTGTTACTCCAATGGATGGTACCGTTGTCATTACGAAAGGTAGTTCGTTGTTGAGATTTTGTTACGCTAATGGGTGTTAGCCTTGTTATTAGGGAAAGTAGTTCATTGTTGGGATTTTGTTACTCTAATGGATGGTAGCCTTGTCATTATGGAAGGTAGTTCGTTGTTGAGATTTTGTCACTCTAATGGATGGTAGCCTTGTCATTATGGAAGGCAGTTCATTGTTGAGATTTTATTACTCCATTGAATGGTAGCCTTGTCATTATGGAAGGTAAATCGTTGTTGTCATTTTGTTACTCCAATGGATGGTAGCGATGTCCATAAGGAAGGTAGTTCGTTGTTAGGATTTTGTTACTCCATTGGATGGTAGCCTTGTCATTACGGAAGGTAGTTCGTTAGTGGGATTTTGTTAGTGTAATGGATGGTACCCTTGTCATTACGGAAGCTAGTTCATTGTTTAGATTTTGTTACTCCATTGGATGGTAGTCTTGTCTTTATGGAAGGTAAATCATTGTTGACATTTTGTTACTCCAATGGATGGTAGCGGTGTCCTTAAGGAAGGTAGTTCGTTGTTGAGATTTTGTTACTCTAATGGATGGTAGCCTTGTCATTACGGAAGGTAGTTCGTTAGTGGGATTTTGTTACTCTAATGGATGGTAGCCTTGTCATTACGGAAGCTAGTTCGTTGTTTATATTTTGTTACTCCATTGGATGGTAGTCTTGTCATTATGGAAGGTAAATCGTTGTTGACATTTTGTTACTCCAATGGATGGTAGCGGTGTCCTTAAGGAAGGTAGTTCGTTGTTGAGATTTTGTTACTCTAATGGATGGTAGCCTTGTTATTATGGAAGGTAGTTCGTTGTTGGGATTTTGTTACTCAAACGGATGGTAGCCTTGTCATATTGGAAGTTAGTTCGTTGTTGAGATTTTGTTACTGCAATGGATGGTAGCCTTGTCATTATAGAAAGTAGTTCATTGTTGAGATTTTGTTACTCCATTGGATGGTAGTCTTGTCATTATGGAAGGTAACTTGTTGTTGAGATTTTGTTAGTCCAATGGATGGCACCGTTGTCATTACGAAAGGTAGTTCGTTGTTGAGATTTTGTTACTCTAAGGGATGGTAGCCTTGTCATTACGGAAGGTAGTTCGTTATTGAGATTTTGTTACTCCATTGGATAGTAGCCTTGTCATTATGGAAAGTAAATCGTTGTTGTCACTTTGTTACTCCAATGGATGGTAGCGATGTCCTTAAGGAAGGTAGTTCGTTGTTCGGATTTTGTTACTCCATTGGATGGTAGCCTTGTCATTACGGAAGGTAGTTCGTTAGTGGGATTTTGTTACTCTAATGGATGGTAGCCTTGTCATTACGGAAGCTATTTCGTTGTTTAGATTTTTTTACTCCATTGGATGGTAGCCTTGTCATTATGGAAGGTAAATCGTTGTTGACATTTTGTTACTCCAATGGATGGTAGCGGTGTCCTTAAGGAAGGTAGTTCGTTGTTGAGATTTTGTTACTCTAATGGATGGTAGCCTTGTCATTATGGAAGGTAGTTTGTTGTTGGGATTTTATTACTCAAATGGATGGTAGCCTTGTCATTATGGAAGGTAGTTCGTTGTTGAGATTTTGTTACTGGAATGGATGGTAGCCTTGTCATTATGGAAAGTAGTTCGTTGTTTAGATTTTATTACTCCATTGAATGGTAGCCTTGTCATTATGGAAGGTAAATCGTTGTTGTCATTTTGTTACTCCAATGGATGGTAGCGATGTCCATAAGGAAGGTAGTTCGTTGTTAGTATTTTGTTACTCCATTGGATGGTAGCCTTGTCATTACGGAAGGTAGTTCGTTAGTGGGATTTTGTTAGTCTAATGGATGGTAGCCTTGTCATTAAGGAAGCTAGTTCGTTGTTTAGATTTTGTTACTCCATTGGATGGTAGTCTTGTCTTTATGGAAGGTAAATCGTTGTTGACATTTTGTTACTCCAATGGATGGTAGCGGTGTCCTTAAGGAAGGTAGTTCGTTGTTGAGATTTTGTTACTCTAATGGATGGTAGCCTTGTTATTATGGAAGGTAGTTCGTTGTTGGGATTTTGTTACTCAAACGGATGGTAGCCTTGTCATATTGGAAGTTAGTTCGTTGTTGAGATTTTGTTACTGCAATGGATGGTAGCCTTGTCATTATAGAAAGTAGTTCATTGTTGAGATTTTGTTACTCCATTGGATGGTAGTCTTGTCATTATGGAAGGTAACTTGTTGTTGAGATTTTGTTAGTCCAATGGATGGCACCGTTGTCATTACGAAAGGTAGTTCGTTGTTGAGATTTTGTTACTCTAAGGGATGGTAGCCTTGTCATTACGGAAGGTAGTTCGTTATTGAGATTTTGTTACTCCATTGGATAGTAGCCTTGTCATTATGGAAGGTAAATCGTTGTTGTCACTTTGTTACTCCAATGGATGGTAGCGATGTCCTTAAGGAAGGTAGTTCGTTGTTCGGATTTTGTTACTCCATTGGATGGTAGCCTTGTCATTACGGAAGGTAGTTCGTTAGTGGGATTTTGTTACTCTAATGGATGGTAGCCTTGTCATTACGGAAGCTATTTCGTTGTTTAGATTTTTTTACTCCATTGGATGGTAGCCTTGTCATTATGGAAGGTAAATCGTTGTTGACATTTTGTTACTCCAATGGATGGTAGCGGTGTCCTTAAGGAAGGTAGTTCGTTGTTGAGATTTTGTTACTCTAATGGATGGTAGCCTTGTCATTATGGAAAGTAGTTTGTTGTTGGGATTTTATTACTCAAATGGATGGTAGCCTTGTCATTATGGAAGGTAGTTCGTTGTTGAGATTTTGTTACTGGAATGGATGGTAGCCTTGTCATTATGGAAAGTAGTTCGTTGTTTAGATTTTATTACTCCATTGAATGGTAGCCTTGTCATTATGGAAGGTAAATCGTTGTTGTCATTTTGTTACTCCAATGGATGGTAGCGATGTCCATAAGGAAGGTAGTTCGTTGTTAGTATTTTGTTACTCCATTGGATGGTAGCCTTGTCATTACGGAAGGTAGTTCGTTAGTGGGATTTTGTTAGTCTAATGGATGGTAGCCTTGTCATACGGAAGGTTGTTCGTTAGTGGGATTTTGTTACTCTAATGGATGGTAGCCTTGTCATTACGGAAGCTAGTTCGTTGTTTAGATTTTGTTACTCCATTGGATGGTAGCCTTATCATTATGGAAGGTAAATCCTTGTTCACATTTTGTTACTCCAATGGATGGTAGCGGTGTCCTTAAGGAAGGTAGTTCGTTGTTGATATTTTGTTACTCTAATGGACGGTAGCCTTGTCATTATGGAAGGTAGTTCCTTGTTGGGATTTTATTACTCAAATGGATGGTAGCCTTGTAATTATGGAAGGTAGTTCGTTGTTGAGATTTTGTTACTGCAATGGATGGTAGCCTTGTCATTATGGAAAGTAATTTGTTGTTGAGATTTTGTTACTCCATTGGATGGTAGCCTTGTCATTATGGAAATTAAATTGTTGTTGAGATTTTGTTACTCCAATGGATGGTACCGTTGTCATTACGAAAGGTAGTTCGTTGTTGAGATTTTGTTACACTAATGGGTGTTAGCCTTGTTATTAGGGAAGGTAGTTCATTGTTGGGATTTTGTTACTCTAATGGATGGTAGCCTTGTCATTACGGAAGGTAGTTCGTTAGTGGGATTTTGTTACTCTAATGGATGGTAGCTTTGTCATTACGGAAGCTAGTTAGTTGTTTAGATTTTGTTACTCCATTGGATGGTAGCCTTGTCATTATGGAAGGTAAATCGTTGTTGACATTTTGTTACTCCAATTGATGGTAGCGGTGTCCTTAAGGAAGGTAGTTCGTTGTTGAGATTTTGTTACTCTAATGGATGATAGCCTAGTCATTATGGAAGGTAGTTCGTTGTTGGGATTTTGTTACTCAAATGGATGGTAGCCTTGTCATTATGGAAGGTAGTTCGTTGTTGAGATTTTGTTACTGCAATGGATGGTAGCCTTGTCATTATGGAAAGTAGTTCCTTGTTGAGATTTTGTTATTCCATTGGATGGTAGCCTTGTCATTATAAAAGGTAAATTGTTGTTGAGATTTTGTTACTCCAATGGATGGTGCCGTTGTCATTACGAAAGGTAGTTCGTTGTTGAGATTTTGTTACTCTAATGGGTGATAGCCTTGTTATTAGGGAAGGTAGTTCATTGTTGGGATTTTGTTACTCTAATGAATGGTAGCCTTGTCATTATGGAAGGTAGTTCGTTATTGAGATTTTGTTACTCTAAGGGATGGTAGCCTTGTCATTACGGAAGGTAGTTCGTTATTGAGATTTTGTTACTCCATTGGATAGTAGCCTTGTCATTATGGAAGGTAAATCGTTGTTGTCAATTTGTTACTCCAATGGATGGTAGCGATGTCCTTAAGGAAGGTAGTTCGTTGTTCGGATTTTAATACTCCATTGGATGGTAGCATTGTCATTACGGAAAGTAGTTCGTTAGTGGGATTTTGTTACTCTAATGGATGGTAGCCTTGTCATTACGGAAGCTATTTCGTTGTTTAGATTTTTTTACTCCATTGGATGGTAGCCTTGTCATTATGGAAGGTAAATCGTTGTTGACATTTTGTTACTCTAATGGATGGTAGCGGTGTCCTTAAGGAAGGTAGTTCGTTGTTGAGATTTTGTTACTCTAATGGATGGTAGCCTTGTCATTATGGAAGGTAGTTCGTTGTTGGGATTTTATTACTCAAATTGATGGTAGCCTTGTAATTATGGAAGGGAGTTCATTGTTTAGATTTTGTTACTGGAATGGATGGTAGCCTTGTCATTATGGAAAGTAGTTCGTTGTTTAGATTTTATTACTCCATTGGATGGTGGCCTTGTCATTATGGAAGGTAAATCGTTGTTGACATTTTGTTACTCCAATGGATGGTAGCGGTGTCCTTAGGGAAGGTAGTTCGTTGTAGAGATTTTGTTACTCTAATGGATGGTAGCCTTGTTATTATGGAAAATAGTTCGTTGTTGGGATTTTTTAACTCAAATGGATGGTAGCCTAGTCAAATTGGAAGGTAGTTCGTTGTTGAGATTTTGTTACTGCAATGGATGGTAGCCTTGTCATTATGGAAAGTAGTTCATTGTTGAGATTTTGTTAATCCATTGGATGGTAGCCTTGTCATTATGGAAGGTAACTTGTTGTTGAGATTTTGTTAGTCCAATGGATGGTACCGTTGTCATTACGAAAGGTAGTTTGTTGTTGAGATTTTGTTACTCTAATGGGTGGTAGCCTAGTTATTAGGGAAGGTAGTTCATTGTTGGGATTTTGTTACTCTAGTTAATGGTAGCCTTGTCATTATGGAAGGTAGTTCGTTATTGAGATTTTATTAATCTAATGGATGGTAGCCTTGTCATTACGGAAGGTAGTTCGTTATTGAGATTTTGTTACTCCATTGGATGGTAGCCTTGTCATTATGGAAGGTAAATCGTTGTTGTCACTTTGTTACTCCAATGGATGGTAGCGATGTCCTTAGGAAAGGTAGTTCGTTGTTAGGATTTTGTTACTCCATTGGATGGTAGCCTTGTCATTACGGAAGGTAGTTCGTTAGTGGGATTTTGTTACTCTAATGGATGGTAGCTTTGTCATTACGGAAGCTAGTTTGTTGTTTAGATTTTGTTACTCCAATGGATGGTAGCCTTGTCATTATGGAAGGTAAATCGTTGTTGACATTTTGTTACTCCAATGGATGGTAGCGGTGTCCTTAAGGAAAGTAGTTCGTTGTTGAGATTTTGTTACTCTAATGGACGGTAGCCTTGTCATTATGGAAGGTTGTTCGTTGTTGGGATTATGTTACTCAAATGGATGGTAGCCTTGTCATTATGGAATGTAGTTCTTTATTGAGATTTTGTTACTGCAATGGATGGTAGCCTTGTCATTATGGAAAGTAGTTCGTTGTTTAGATTTTATTACTCCATTGAATGGTAGCCTTGTCATTATGGAAGGTAAATCGTTGTTGTCATTTTGTTACTCCAATGGATGGTAGCGATGTCCATAAGGAAGGTAGTTCGTTGTTAGTATTTTGTTACTCCATTGGATGGTAGCCTTGTCATTACGGAAGGTAGTTCGTTAGTGGGATTTTGTTAGTCTAATGGATGGTAGCCTTGTCATTAAGGAAGCTAGTTCGTTGTTTAGATTTTGTTACTCCATTGGATGGTAGTCTTGTCTTTATGGAAGGTAAATCGTTGTTGACATTTTGTTACTCCAATGGATGGTAGCGGTGTCCTTAAGGAAGGTAGTTCGTTGTTGAGATTTTGTTACTCTAATGGATGGTAGCCTTGTTATTATGGAAGGTAGTTCGTTGTTGGGATTTTGTTACTCAAACGGATGGTAGCCTTGTCATATTGGAAGTTAGTTCGTTGTTGAGATTTTGTTACTGCAATGGATGGTAGCCTTGTCATTATAGAAAGTAGTTCATTGTTGAGATTTTGTTACTCCATTGGATGGTAGTCTTGTCATTATGGAAGGTAACTTGTTGTTGAGATTTTGTTAGTCCAATGGATGGCACCGTTGTCATTACGAAAGGTAGTTCGTTGTTGAGATTTTGTTACTCTAAGGGATGGTAGCCTTGTCATTACGGAAGGTAGTTCGTTATTGAGATTTTGTTACTCCATTGGATAGTAGCCTTGTCATTATGGAAGGTAAATCGTTGTTGTCACTTTGTTACTCCAATGGATGGTAGCGATGTCCTTAAGGAAGGTAGTTCGTTGTTCGGATTTTGTTACTCCATTGGATGGTAGCCTTGTCATTACGGAAGGTAGTTCGTTAGTGGGATTTTGTTACTCTAATGGATGGTAGCCTTGTCATTACGGAAGCTATTTCGTTGTTTAGATTTTTTTACTCCATTGGATGGTAGCCTTGTCATTATGGAAGGTAAATCGTTGTTGACATTTTGTTACTCCAATGGATGGTAGCGGTGTCCTTAAGGAAGGTAGTTCGTTGTTGAGATTTTGTTACTCTAATGGATGGTAGCCTTGTCATTATGGAAGGTAGTTTGTTGTTGGGATTTTATTACTCAAATGGATGGTAGCCTTGTCATTATGGAAGGTAGTTCGTTGTTGAGATTTTGTTACTGGAATGGATGGTAGCCTTGTCATTATGGAAAGTAGTTCGTTGTTTAGATTTTATTACTCCATTGAATGGTAGCCTTGTCATTATGGAAGGTAAATCGTTGTTGTCATTTTGTTACTCCAATGGATGGTAGCGATGTCCATAAGGAAGGTAGTTCGTTGTTAGTATTTTGTTACTCCATTGGATGGTAGCCTTGTCATTACGGAAGGTAGTTCGTTAGTGGGATTTTGTTAGTCTAATGGATGGTAGCCTTGTCATACGGAAGGTTGTTCGTTAGTGGGATTTTGTTACTCTAATGGATGGTAGCCTTGTCATTACGGAAGCTAGTTCGTTGTTTAGATTTTGTTACTCCATTGGATGGTAGCCTTATCATTATGGAAGGTAAATCCTTGTTCACATTTTGTTACTCCAATGGATGGTAGCGGTGTCCTTAAGGAAGGTAGTTCGTTGTTGATATTTTGTTACTCTAATGGACGGTAGCCTTGTCATTATGGAAGGTAGTTCCTTGTTGGGATTTTATTACTCAAATGGATGGTAGCCTTGTAATTATGGAAGGTAGTTCGTTGTTGAGATTTTGTTACTGCAATGGATGGTAGCCTTGTCATTATGGAAAGTAATTCGTTGTTGAGATTTTGTTACTCCATTGGATGGTAGCCTTGTCATTATGGAAATTAAATTGTTGTTGAGATTTTGTTACTCCAATGGATGGTACCGTTGTCATTACGAAAGGTAGTTCGTTGTTGAGATTTTGTTACACTAATGGGTGTTAGCCTTGTTATTAGGGAAGGTAGTTCATTGTTGGGATTTTGTTACTCTAATGGATGGTAGCCTTGTCATTACGGAAGGTAGTTCGTTAGTGGGATTTTGTTACTCTAATGGATGGTAGCTTTGTCATTACGGAAGCTAGTTAGTTGTTTAGATTTTGTTACTCCATTGGATGGTAGCCTTGTCATTATGGAAGGTAAATCGTTGTTGACATTTTGTTACTCCAATTGATGGTAGCGGTGTCCTTAAGGAAGGTAGTTCGTTGTTGAGATTTTGTTACTCTAATGGATGATAGCCTAGTCATTATGGAAGGTAGTTCGTTGTTGGGATTTTGTTACTCAAATGGATGGTAGCCTTGTCATTATGGAAGGTAGTTCGTTGTTGAGATTTTGTTACTGCAATGGATGGTAGCCTTGTCATTATGGAAAGTAGTTCCTTGTTGAGATTTTGTTATTCCATTGGATGGTAGCCTTGTCATTATAAAAGGTAAATTGTTGTTGAGATTTTGTTACTCCAATGGATGGTGCCGTTGTCATTACGAAAGGTAGTTCGTTGTTGAGATTTTGTTACTCTAATGGGTGATAGCCTTGTTATTAGGGAAGGTAGTTCATTGTTGGGATTTTGTTACTCTAATGAATGGTAGCCTTGTCATTATGGAAGGTAGTTCGTTATTGAGATTTTGTTACTCTAAGGGATGGTAGCCTTGTCATTACGGAAGGTAGTTCGTTATTGAGATTTTGTTACTCCATTGGATAGTAGCCTTGTCATTATGGAAGGTAAATCGTTGTTGTCAATTTGTTACTCCAATGGATTGTAGCGATGTCCTTAAGGAAGGTAGTTCGTTGTTCGGATTTTAATACTCCATTGGATGGTAGCATTGTCATTACGGAAAGTAGTTCGTTAGTGGGATTTTGTTACTCTAATGGATGGTAGCCTTGTCATTACGGAATCTATTTCGTTGTTTAGATTTTTTTACTCCATTGGATGGTAGCCTTGTCATTATGGAAGGTAAATCGTTGTTGACATTTTGTTACTCTAATGGATGGTAGCGGTGTCCTTAAGGAAGGTAGTTCGTTGTTGAGATTTTGTTACTCTAATGGATGGTAGCCTTGTCATTATGGAAGGTAGTTCGTTGTTGGGATTTTATTACTCAAATTGATGGTAGCCTTGTAATTATGGAAGGGAGTTCATTGTTTAGATTTTGTTACTGGAATGGATGGTAGCCTTGTCATTATGGAAAGTAGTTCGTTGTTTAGATTTTATTACTCCATTGGATGGTGGCCTTGTCATTATGGAAGGTAAATCGTTGTTGACATTTTGTTACTCCAATGGATGGTAGCGGTGTCCTTAGGGAAGGTAGTTCGTTGTAGAGATTTTGTTACTCTAATGGATGGTAGCCTTTTTATTATGGAAAATAGTTCGTTGTTGGGATTTTTTAACTCAAATGGATGGTAGCCTAGTCAAATTGGAAGGTAGTTCGTTGTTGAGATTTTGTTACTGCAATGGATGGTAGCCTTGTCATTATGGAAAGTAGTTCATTGTTGAGATTTTGTTAATCCATTGGATGGTAGCCTTGTCATTATGGAAGGTAACTTGTTGTTGAGATTTTGTTAGTCCAATGGATGGTACCGTTGTCATTACGAAAGGTAGTTTGTTGTTGAGATTTTGTTACTCTAATGGGTGGTAGCCTAGTTATTAGGGAAGGTAGTTCATTGTTGGGATTTTGTTACTCTAGTTAATGGTAGCCTTGTCATTATGGAAGGTAGTTCGTTATTGAGATTTTATTAATCTAATGGATGGTAGCCTTGTCATTACGGAAGGTAGTTCGTTATTGAGATTTTGTTACTCCATTGGATGGTAGCCTTGTCATTATGGAAGGTAAATCGTTGTTGTCATTTTGTTACTCCAATGGATGGTAGCGATGTCCTTAGGAAAGGTAGTTCGTTGTTAGGATTTTGTTACTCCATTGGATGGTAGCCTTGTCATTACGGAAGGTAGTTCGTTAGTGGGATTTTGTTACTCTAATGGATGGTAGCTTTGTCATTACGGAAGCTAGTTTGTTGTTTAGATTTTGTTACTCCAATGGATGGTAGCCTTGTCATTATGGAAGGTAAATCGTTGTTGACATTTTGTTACTCCAATGGATGGTAGCGGTGTCCTTAAGGAAAGTAGTTCGTTGTTGAGATTTTGTTACTCTAATGGACGGTAGCCTTGTCATTATGGAAGGTTGTTCGTTGTTGGGATTATGTTACTCAAATGGATGGTAGCCTTATCATTATGGAATGTAGTTCTTTATTGAGATTTTGTTACTGCAATGGATGGTAGCCTTGTCATTATGGAAAGTAGTTCGTTGTTGAGATTTTGTTACTCCATTGGATGGTAGCCTTGTAATTCTGGAAGGTAAATTGTTGTTGAGATTTTGTTACTCCAAAGGATGGTGCCGTTGTCATTACGAAAGTTAGTTTGTTGTTGAGATTTTGTTACTCTAATTGGTGGTAGCCTTGTTATTATGGAAGGTAGTTCATTGTTGGGATTTTGTTATTCTAATGGATGGTAGCCTTATCATTATGGAAGGTAGTTCGTTGTTGAGATTTTGGTACTCTAATGGATGGTAGCCTTGTCATTACGGAAGGTAGTTCGTTGTTGAGATTTTGTTACTCCATTGGATGGTAGCCTTGTCATTATGGAAGGTAAAACGTTGATGTCATTTTGTTACTCCAATGGATGGGAGCGATGTCCTTAAGGAAGGTAGTTCATTGTTAGGATTTGGTTACTCCATTGGATGGTAGCCTTGTCATTACGGAAGGTAGTTCGTTAGTGGGATTTTGTTACTCTAATGGATGGTAGCCTTGTCATTACGGAAGCTAGTTCGTTGTTTAGATTTTCTTACTCCATTGGATGGTAGTCTTGTCATTATGGAAGGTAAATCGTTGTTAACATTTTGTTACTCCAATGGATGGTAGCGGTGTCCTTAAGGAAGGTAGTTCGTTGTTGAGATTATGTTACTCTAATGGATGGTAGCCATGTTATTATGGAAGGTAGTTCGTTGTTGGGATTTTTTTACTCAAATGGATGGTAGCCTTGTCATATTGGAAGGTAGTTCGTTGTTGAGATTTTGTTACTGCAATGGATGGTAGCCTTGTCATTATGGAAAGTAGTTCATTGTTTAGATTTTGTTACTCCATTGGATGGTAGCCTTGTCATTATGGAAGGTAACTTGTTGTTGAGATTTTGTTAGTCCAATGGATGGTACCGTTGTCATTATGAAAGGTAGTCCGTTGTTGAGATTTTGTTACTCTAATGGGTGGTAGCCTTGTTATTTTGGGAAGGTAGTTCATTGTTGGGATTTTGTTACTCTAATGAATGGTAGCCTTGTCATTATGGAAGGTAGTTATTTATTAGGATTTTGTTACTCTAATGGATGGTAGCCTTGTCATTACGGAAGGTAGTTCGTTATTGAGATTTTGTTACTCCATTGGATGGTAGACTTGTCATTATGGAAGGTAAATCGTTGTTGACATTTTGTTACTACAATGGATGGTAGCGATGTCCTTAAGGAAGGTCGTTCGTTGATAGTATTTTGTTACTTCATTGGATGGTATCCTTGTCATTACGGAAGGTAGTTTGTTAGTGGGATTTTGTTACTCAAATGGATGGTAGCCTTGTCATTATGGAAGGTAGTTCGTTGTTGAGATTTTGTTACTGCAATGGATGATAGACTAGTCATTATGGAAAGTAGTTTGTTGTTGAGATTTTGTTACTCCATTGGATGGTAGCCTTGTCATTATGGAAGGTAAATTGTTGTTGAGATTTTGTTACTCCAATGGATGGTACCGTTGTCATTACGAAAGGTAGTTCGTTGTTGAGATTTTGTTACTCTAATGGGTGGTAGCCTTGTTATTAGGGATGGTAGTTCATTGTTGGGATTTTGTTACTCTAATGGATGGTAGCCTTGTCATTACGGAAGGTAGTTCGTTAGTGGGATTTTGTTACTCTAATGGATGGTAGCTTTTTCATTACGGAAGGTAAATCGTTGTTGACATTTTGTTACTCCAATGGATGGTAGCGGTGTCCTTAAGGAAGGTAGTTCGTTGTTGAGATTTTGTTACTCTAATGGACGGTAGCCTTTTCATTATGGAAGGTAGTTCGTTTTTGGGATTTTGTTACTCAAATGGATGGTAGCCTTGTCATTATGGAAGGTAGTTCGTTGTTGAGATTTTGTTGCTGCAATGGATGGTAGTCTTGTCATTATGGAAAGTAGTTCGTTGTTGAGATTTTGTTACTCCATTGGATGGTAGCCTTGTCATTATGGAAGGTAAATTGTTGTTGAGATTTTGTTACTCCAATGGATGGTACCGTTGTCATTACGAAAGGTAGGTCGTTGTTGAGATTTTGTTACTCTAATGGGTGGTAGCCTTGTTATTAGGAAAGGTAGTTCATTGTTGGGATTTTGTTACTCTAATGGATGGTAGCCTTGTCATTATGGAAGGTAGTTCGTTGTTGAGATTTTGTTACTCTAATTGATGGTAGCCTTGTCATTACGGAAGGTAGTTCGTTGTTGAGATTTTGTTACTCCATTGGATGGTAGCCTTGTCATTATGGAAGGTAAATTGTTGTTGTCATTTTGTTACTCCAATGGATGGTAGCGATGTCCTTTAGGAAGGTAGTTCGTTGTTAGGATTTTGTTACTTCATTTGATGGTAGCCTTCTCATTACGGAAGGTAGTTCGTTAGTGGGATTTTGTTACTCTAATGGATGGTAGCTTTGTCATTATGGAAGCTAGTTTGTTGTTTAGATTTTGTTACTCCATTGGATGGTAGCCTTGTCATTATGGAAGGTAAATCGTTGTTGACATTTTGTTACTCCAATGGATGGTAGCGGTGTCCTTAAGGAAGGTAGTTCGTTGTTGAGATTTTGTTACTCTAATGGACGATAGCCTGGTCATTATGGAAGGTAGTTCGTTGTTGGGATTATATTACTCAAATGGTAGGTAGCCTTGTCATTATGGAAGGTAGTTCGTTTTTGAGATTTTGTTACTGCAATGGATGGTAGCCTTGTCATTATGGAAAGTAGTTCGTTGTTGAGATTTTGTTACTCCATTGGATGGTAGCCTTGTCATTATGAAAGGTAAATTGTTGTTGATATTTTGTTACTCCAATGGATGGTAGCGATGTCCTTAAGGAAGGTAGTTCGTTGTTGAGATTTTGTTACTCCATTGGATGGTAGCCTTGTCATTATGGAAGGTAAATCGTTGTTGTCATTTTGTTACTCCAATGGATGGTAGCGATGTCCTTAAGGAAAGTAGTTCGTTGTTAGGATTTTCTTACTCCATTGGATGGTAGCCTTGTCATTATGGAAGGTATTTCGTTAGTGGGATTTTGTTACTCTAATGGATGGTAGCCTTGTCATTACGGAAGCTAGTTCGTTGTTTAGATTTTGTTACTCCATTGGATGGTAGTCTTGTCATTATGGAAGGTAAATCGTTGTTGACATTTTTTTACTCCAATGGATGGTAGCGATGTCCTTAAGGAAGGTAGTTCGTTGTTAGGATTTTGTTACTCCATTGGATGGTAGCCTTGTCATTACGGAAGGTAGTTCGTTAGTGGGATTTTGTTACTCTAATGGATGGTAGCCTTGTCATTACGGAAGCTATTTCGATGTATAAATTTTTTTACTCAATTGGATTGTAGCCTTGTCATTATGGAAGTTAAATCGTTGTTGACATTTTGTTACTCCAATGGATGGTAGCGGTGTCCTTAAGGAAGGTAGTTCGTTGTTGAGATTTTGTTACTCTAATGGACGGTAGCCTTGTCATTATGGAAGGTAGTTAGTTGTTGGGATTTTATTACTCAAATGGATGGTAGCCTAGTCATTATGGAAGGTAGTTCGTTGTTGAGATTTTGTTACTGAAATGGATGGTAGCCTTGTCATTATGGAAAGTAGTTTGTTGTTGAGATTTTGTTACTCCATTGGATGGTAGCCTTGTCATTATGGAAGGTAAATTGTTGATGAGATTTTGTTACTCCAATGGATGGTACCGTTGTCATTACGAAAGGTAGTTCGTTGTTGAGATTTTGTTACTCTAATGGGTGGTAGCCTTGTTATTAGGGATGGTAGTTCATTGTTGGGATTTTTTTACTCTAATGGATGGTAGCCTTGTCATTACCGAAGATAGTTCATTAGTGGGATTTTCTTACTCTAATGGATGGTAGCTTTGTCATTATGGAAGCTAGTTTGTTGTTTAGATTTTGTTACTCCATTGGATGGTTACCTTGTCATTATGGAAGGTAAATCGTTGTTGACATTTTGTTACTCCAATGGATGGTAGCGGTGTCCTTAAGGAAGGTAGTTCGTTGTTGAGATTTTGTTACTCTAATGGACGGTAGCCTTGTCATTATGGAAGGTAGTTCATTGTTGGGATTTTGTTACTTAAATGGATGGTAGCCTTGTCATTATGGAAGGTAGTTCGTTGTTGAGATTTTATTACTGCAATGGATGGTAGCCTTGTCATTATGGAAAGTAGTTCGTTGTTGAGATTTTGTTACTCGATTGGATGGTAGCCTTGTCATTATGGAAGGTAAATTGTTGTTGAGATTTTGTTACTCCAAAGGATGGTGTCGTTGTCATTACGAAAGGTAGTTCGTTGTTGAGATTTTGTTACTCTAATGGGTGGTAGCCTTGTTATTAGGGAAGGTAGTTCATTGTTGGGATTTTGTTACTCTAATGAATGGTAGCCTTGTCATTACGGAAGGTAGTTCGTTATTGAGATTTTGTTACTCCATTGGATGGTAGACTTATCATTATGGAAGGTAAATCATTGTTGACATTTTGTTACTCCAAGGGATGGTAGCGATGTCCTTAAGGAAGGTAGTTCGTTGTTAGGATTTTGTTACTCCATTGGATGGTATCCTTGTCATTACGGAAGGTAGTTCGTTAGTAGGATTTTGTTACTCAAATGGATGGTAGCCTTGTCATTATAGAAGTTAGTTCGTTGTTGAGATTTTGTTACTGCAATGGATGGTAGCCTTGTCATTACGGATGGTAGTTCGTTGTTGAGATTTTGTTACTCCATTGGATGGTAGCCTTGTCATTATGGAAGGTAAATTGTTGTTGTCATTTTGTTACTCCAATGGAAGGTAGCGATGTCCTTAAGGAAGGTAGTTCGTTGTTAGGATTTTGTTACTCCAATGGATGGTAGCCTTGTCATTACGGAAGCTAGTTTGTTGTTTAGATTTTGTTACTCCATTGGATGGTAGTCTTGTCATTATGGAAGGTAAATCGTTGTTGAAATATTGTTACTCCAATGGATGGTAGCGGTGTCCTTAAGGAAGGTAGTTCGTTTTTGAGATTTTGTTACTCTAATAGATGGTAGCCTTGTTATTATGGAAGGTAGTTTGTTATTGGGATTTTGTTACTCAAATGGATGGTATCCTTGTCATATTGTAAGGTAGTTCGTTCTTGAGATTTTGTTACTGCAATGGATGGTATCCTTGTCATTATGGAAAGTAGTTCATTGTTGAGATTTTGTTACTCCATTGGATGGTAGCCTTGTCATTATGGAAGGTAACTTGTTGTTGAGATTTTGTTAGTCCATTGGATGGTACCGTTGTCATTAGGAAAGGTAGTTCGTTGTTGAGATTTTGTTACTCTAATGGGTGGTAGCCTTGTTATTAGGGAAGGTAGTTCATTGTTGGGATTTTGTTACTCTAATGAATGGTAGCCTTGTCATTATGGAAGGTAGTTCGTTATTAAGATTTTGTTACTCTAATGGATGGTAGCCTTGTCATTACGGAAGGCAGTTCGTTATTGAGATTTTGTTACTCCATTGGATGGTAGACTTGTCATTATGGAAGGTAAATCGTTGTTGACATTTTGTTACTCCAATGGATGGTAGCGATGTCCTTAAGGAAGGTAGTTCGTTGTTAGGATTTTGTTACTCCATTGGATGGTATCCTTGTCATTACGGAAGGTAGTTCGTTAGTGCGATTTTGTTACTCAAATGGATGGTAGCCTTGTCATTATGGAAGGTAGTTCGTTGTTGAGATTTTGTTACTGCAATGGATGGTAGCCTAGTCATTATGGAAAGTAGTTTGTTGTTGAGATTTTGTTACTCCATTGAATGGTAGCCTTGTCATTATGGAAGGTAAATTATTGTTGAGATTTTGTTACTCCAATGGATGGTACCGTTGTCATTACGAAAGGTAGTTGTTTGTTTAGATTTTGTTACTCTAATGGGTGGTAGCCTTGTTATTAGGGATGGTAGTTCATTGTTGGGATTTTGTTACTCTAATGGATGGTAGCCTTGTCATTACGGAAGGTAGTTTGTTAGTGGGATTTTTTTACTCTAATGGATGGTAGCTTTGTCATTACGGAAGCTAGTTCGTTGTTTAGATTTTGTTACTCCATTGGATGGTAGCCTTGTCATTATGGAAGGTAAATCGTTGTTGACATTTTGTTACTCCAATGGATGGTAGCGGTGTCCTTAAGGAAGGTAGTTCGTTGTTGAGATTTTGTTACTCTAATGGACGGTAGCCTTTTCATTATGGAAGGTAGTTCGTTGTTGGGATTTTGTTACTCAAATGGATGGTAGCCTTGTCATTATGGAAGGCAGTTCGTTGTTGAGATTTTGTTACTGCAATGGATGGTAGCCTTGTCATTATGGAAACTAGTTCATTGTTGAGATTTTGTTACTCCATTGGATGGTAGCCTTGTCATTATGGAAGGTAACTTGTTGTTGAGATTTTGTTAGTCCAATGGATGGTACCGTTGTCATTACAAAAGGTAGTTCGTTGTTGACATTTTGTTACTCTAATGGGTGGTAGCCTTGTTATTAGGGAAGGTAGTTCATTGTTGGGATTTTGTTACTCTAATGAATGGTAGCCTTGTCATTATGGAAGGTAGTTCGTTATTAAGATTTTGTTACTCTAATGGATGGGAGCCTTGTCATTACGGAAGGTAGTTCGTTATTGAGATTTTGTTACCCCATTGGATGGTAGACTTGTCATTATGGAAGGTAAATCGTTGTTGACATTTTGTTACTCCAATGGATGGTAGTGATGTCCTTAAGGAAGGTAGTTCGTTGTTAGGATTTTGTTACTCCATTGGATGTTATCCTTGTCATTACGGAAGGTAGTTCGTTAGTGGGATTTTGTTACTCAAATGGATGGTAGCCTTGTCATTATGGAAGGTAGTTCGTTGTTGAGATTTTGTTACTGCAATGGATGGTAGCCTAGTCATTATGGAAAGTAGTTTGTTGTTGAGATTTTGTTACTCCATTGGATGGTAGCCTAGTCATTATGGAAGGTAAATTGTTGTTGAGATTTTGTTACTCCAATGGATGGTACCGTTGTCATTACGAAAGGTAGTTCGTTGTTGAGATTTTGTTACTCTAATGGGTGGTAGCCTTGTTATTAGGGATGGTAGTTCATTGTTGGGATTTTGTTACTCTAATGGATGGTAGCCTTGTCATTACGGAAGGTAGTTCGTTAGTGGGATTTTGTTACTCTAATGGATGGTAGCTTTGTCATTACGGAAGCTAGTTCATTGTTTAGATTTTGTTACTCCATTGGATGGTAGCCTTGTCATTATGGAAGGTAAATCGTTGTTGACATTTTGTTACTCCAATGGATGGTAGCGGTGTCCTTAAGGAAGGTAGTTCGTTGTTGAGATTTTGTTACTCTAATGGATGGTAGCCTTTTCATTATGGAAGGTAGTTCGTTGTTGGGATTTTGTTACTCAAATGGATGGTAGCCTTGTCATTATGGAAGGTAGTTCGTTGTTGAGATTTTGTTACTGCAATGGATGGTAGCCTTGTCATTATGGAAAGTAGTTCGTTGTTGAGATTTTGTTACTCCATTGGATGGTAGCCTTGTCATTATGGAAGGTAAATTGTTGTTGAGATTTTGTTACTCCAATGGATGGTACCGTTGTCATTGAGAAAGGTAGTTCGTTGTTGAGATTTTGTTACTCTAATGGGTGGTAGCCTTGTTATTAGGAAAGGTAGTTCATTGTTGGGATTTTGTTACTCTAATGGATGGTAGCCTTGTCATTATGGAAGGTAGTTCGTTGTTGAAATTTTGTTACTCTAATGGATGGTAGCCTTGTCATTATGGAAGGTAGTTCTTTGTTGAGATTTTGTTACTCCATTGGATGGTAGCCTTGTCATTATGGAAGGTAAATTGTTGTTGTCATTTTGTTACTCCAATGGATGGTAGCGATGTCCTTTAGGAAGGTAGTTCGTTGTTAGGATTTTGTTACTCCATTTGATGGTAGCCTTGTCATTATGGAAGGTAGTTCGTTAGTGGGATTTTGTAACTGTAATGGATGGTAGCCTTATCATTACGGAAGCTGGTTCGTTGTTTAGATTTTGTTACTCCATTGGATGGTAGCCTTGTCATTATGGAAGGTAAATCGTTCATGACATTTTGTTACTCCAATGGATGGTAGCGGTGTCCTTAAGGAAGGTAGTTCGTTGTTGAGATTTTGTTACTCTAATTTACGGTAGCCTTGTCATTATGAAAGGTAGTTCGTTGTTGGGATTTTATTACTCAAATGGATGGTAGCCTTGTCATTATGGAAGGTAGTTCGTTGTTGAGATTTTGTTACTGCAATGGATGGTAGCCTTGTCATTATGGAAAGTAGTTTGTTGTTGAGATTTTGTTACTCCATTGGATTGTAGCCTTGTCATTATGAAAGGTAAATTGTTGTTGAGATTTTGTTACTCCAATGGATGGTAGCGATGTCCTTAAGGAAGGTAGTTCGTTGTTGAGATTTTGTTACTCCATTGGATGGTAGCCTTGTCATTACGGAAGGTAAATCGTTGTTGTCTTTTTGTTACTCCAATGGATGGTAGCGATGTCCTTAAGGAAAGTAGTTCGTGGTTAGGATTTTGTTACTCCATTGGATGGTAGCCTTGTCATTACGGAAGGTAGTTCGTTAGTGGGATATTGTTACTCTAATGGATGGTAGCCTTGTCATTACGGAAGCTAGTTCGTTGTTTAGATTTTGTTACTCCATTGGATGGTAGTCTTGTCATTATGGAAGGTAAATCGTTGTTGACATTTTTTTACTCCAATGGATGGTAACGATGTCCTTAAGGAAGGTAGTTCGTTGTTAGGATTTTGTTACTCCATTGGATGGTAGCCTTGTCATTACGGAAGGTAGTTCGTTAGTGGGATTTTGTTACTCTAATGGATTGTAGCCTTGTCATTACGGAAGCTATTTCGTTGTTTAAATTTTTTTACTCCATTGGATGGTAGCCTTGTCATTATGGAAGGTAAATCATTGTTGACATTTTGTTACTCCAATGGATGGTAGCGGTGTACTTAAGGAAGGTAGTTCGTTGTTGAGATTTTGTTATTCTAATGGACGGTAGCCTTGTCATTATGGAAGGTAGTTTGTTGTTGGGATTTTATTACTCAAATGGATGGTAGCCTAGTCATTATGGAAGGTAGTTCGTTGTTGAGATTTTGTTACTGCAATGGATGGTAGCCTTGTCATTATGGAAAGTAGTTTGTTATTGAGATTTTGTTACTCCATTGGATGGTAGCCTTGTCATTATGGAAGGTAAATTGTTGATGAGATTTTGTTACTCCAATGGATGGTACCGTTGTCATTACGAAAGGTAGTTCATTGTTGAGATTTTGTTACTCTAATGGGTGGTAGCCTTGTTAATAGGGATGGTAGTTCATTGTTGGGATTTTTTTACTCAATTGGATGGTAGCCTTGTCATTATGGAAGGTAGTTCATTAGTGGGATTTTGTTACTCTAATGGATGGTAGCTTTGTCATTATGGAAGCTAGTTTGTTGTTTAGATTTTGTTACTCCATTGGATGGTAGCCTTGTCATTATGGAAGGTAAATCGTTGTTGACATTTTGTTACTCCAATGGATGGTAGCGGTGTCCTTAAGGAAGGTAGTTTGTTTTTGAGATTTTGTTACTCTAATGGACGGTAGCCTTGTCATTATGGAAGGTAGTTCGTTGTTGGGATTTTGTTACTCAAATGGATGGTAGCCTTGTCATTATGGAAGGTAGTTCGTTGTTGAGATTTTATTACTGCAATGGATGGTAGCCTTGTCATTATGGAAAGTAGTTCGTTGTTGAGATTTTGTTACTCCATTGGATGGTAGCCTTGTCATTATGGAAGGTAAATCGTTGTTGACATTTTTTTACTCCAATGGATGGTAGCGGTGTCCTTAAGGAAAGTAGTTCGTTGTTGAGATTTTGTTACTCTAATGGACGGTAGCCTTGTCATTATGGAAGGTTGTTCGTTGTTGGGATTTTGTTACTCAAATGGATGGTAGCCTTGTCATTATGGAAGGTAGTTTGTTGTTGAGATTTTGTTACTAAAATGGATGGTAGCCTTGTCATTACGGACGGTAGTTTGTTGTTGAGATTTTGTTACTCCATTGGATGGTAGCCTTGTCATTATGAAAGGTAAATGGTTGTTAAGATTTTGTTACTCCAATGGATGGTAGCGATGTCCTTAAGGAAGGTAGTTCGTTGTTGAGATTTTGTTACTCCATTGGATGGTAGCCTTGTCATTACGGAAGGTAAATCGTTGTTGTCATTTTGTTACTCCAATGGATGGTAGCGATGTCCTTAAGGAAAGTAGTTCGTTGTTAGGATTTTGTTACTCTATTGGATGGTAGCCTTGTCATTACGGAAGGTAGTTCGTTAGTGGGATTTTGTTACTCTAATGGATGGTAGCCTTGTCATTACGGAAGCTAGTTCGTTGTTTAGATTTTGTTACTCCATTGGATGGTAGTCTTGTCATTATGGAAGGTAAATCGTTGTTGACATTTTTTTACTCCAATGGATGGTAACGATGTCCTTAAGGAAGGTAGTTCGTTGTTAGGATTTTGTTACTCCATTGGATGGTAGCCTTGTCATTACGGAAGGTAGTTCGTAAGTGGGATTTTGTTATTCTAATGGATGGTAGCCTTGTCATTACGGAAGCTATTTCGTTGTTTAAATTTTTTTACTCCATTGGATGGTAGCCTTGTCATTATGGAAGGTAAATCGTTGTTGACATTTTGTTACTCCAATGGATGGTAGCGGTGTCCTTAAGGAAGGTAGTTCCTTGTTGAGATTTTGTTATTCTAATGGACGGTAGCCTTGTCATTATGGAAGGTAGTTTGTTGTTGGGATTTTATTACTCAAATGGATGGTAGCCTAGTCATTATGGAAAGTAGTTCGTTGTTGAGATTTTGTTACTGCAACGGATGGTAGCCTTGTCATTATGGAAAGTAGTTTGTTATTGAGATTTTTTTACTCCATTGGATGGTAGCCTTGTCATTATGGAAGGTAAATTGTTGATGAGATTTTGTTACTCCAATGGATGGTACCGTTGTCATTACGAAAGGTAGTTCGTTGTTGAGATTTTGTTACTCTAATGGGTGGTAGCCTTGTTAATAGGGATGGTAGTTCATTGTTGGGATTTTTTTACTCTAATGGATGGTAGCCTTGACATTACGGAAGGTAGTTCATTAGTGGGATTTTGTTACTCTAATGGATGGTAGCTTTGTCATTATGGAAGCTAGTTTGTTGTTTAGATTTTGTTACTCCATTGGATGGTAGCCTTGTCATTATGGAAGGTAAATTGTTGTTGAGATTTTGTTACTCCAATGGATGGTAGCGATGTCCTTAAGGAAGGTAGTTCGTTGTTGAGATTTTGTTACTCCATTGGATGGTAGCCTTGTCATTACGGAAGGTAAATCGTTGTTGTCATTTTGTTACTCCAATGGATGGTAGCGATGTCCTTAAGGAAAGTAGTTCGTTGTTAGGATTTTGTTACTCCATTGGATGGTAGCCTTGTCATTACGGAAGGTAGTTCGTTAGTGGGATTTTGTTACTCTAATGGATGGTAGCCTTGTCATTACGGAAGCTAGTTCGTTGTTTAGATTTTGTTACTCCATTGGATGGTAGTCTTGTCATTATGGAAGGTAAATCGTTGTTGACATTTTTTTACTCCAATGGATGGTAACGATGTCCTTAAGGAAGGTAGTTCGTTGTTAGGATTTTGTTACTCCATTGGATGGTAGCCTTGTCATTACGGAAGGTAGTTCGTAAGTGGGATTTTGTTACTCTAATGGATGATAGCCTTGTCATTACGGAAGTTATTTCGTTGTTTAAATTTTTTTACTCCATTGGATGGTAGCCTTGTCATTATGGAAGGTAAATCGTTGTTGACATTTTGTTACTCCAATGGATGGTAGCGGTGTCCTTAAGGAAGGTAGTTCGTTGTTGAGATTTTGTTATTCTAATGGATGGTAGCCTTGTCATTATGGAAGGTAGTTTGTTGTTGGGATTTTATTACTCAAATGGATGGAAGCCTAGTCATTATGGAAGGTAGTTCGTTGTTGAGATTTTGTTACTGCAATGGATGGTAGCCTTGTCATTATGGAAAGTAGTTTGTTATTGAGATTTTGTTACTCCATTGGATGGTAGCCTTGTCATTATGGAAGGTAAATTGTTGATGAGATTTTGTTACTCCATTGGATGGTACCGCTGTCATTACGAAAGGTAGTTCGTTGTTGAGATTTTGTTACTCTAATGGGTGGTAGCCTTGTTAATAGGGATGGTAGTTCATTGTTGGGATTTTTTTACTCTAATGGATGGTAGCCTTGTCATTACGGAAGGTAGTTCATTAGTGGGATTTTGTTACTCTAATGGATGGTAGCTTTGTCATTATGGAAGCTAGTTTGTTGTTTAGATTTTGTTACTCCATTGGATGGTAGCCTTGTCATTATGGAAGGTAAATCGTTGTTGACATTTTGTTACTCCAATGGATGGTTGCGGTGTCCTTAAGGAAGGTATTTTTTTTTTGAGATTTTATTACTCTAATGGACGGTAGCCTTGTCATTATGGAAGGTAGTTCGTTGTTGGGATTTTGTTACTCAAATGGATGGTAGCCTTGTCATTATGGAAGGTAGTTCGTTGTTGAGATTTTATTACTGCAATGGATGGTAGCCTTGTCATTATGGAAAGTAGTTCGTTGTTGAGATTTTGTTACTCCATTGGATGGTAGCCTTGTCATTATGGAAGGTAAATCGTTGTTGACATTTTGTTACTCCAATGGATGGTAGCGGTGTCCTTAAGGAAAGTAGTTCGTTGTTGAGATTTTGTTACTCTAATGGACGGTAGCCTTGTCATTATGGAAGGTTGTTCGTTGTTGGGATTTTGTTACTCAAATGGATGGTAGCCTTGTCATTATGGAAGGTAGTTTGTTGTTGAGATTTTGTTACTAAAATGGATGGTAGCCTTGTCATTACGGACGGTAGTTCGTTGTTGAGATTTTGTTACTCCATTGGATGGTAGCCTTGTCATTATGAAAGGTAAATGGTTGTTAAGATTTTGTTACTCCAATGGATGGTAGCGATGTCCTTAAGGAAGGTAGTTCTTTGTTGAGATTTTGTTACTCCATTGGATGGTAGCCTTGTCATTACGGAAGGTAAATCGTTGTTGTCATTTTGTTACTCCAATGGATGGTAGCGATGTCCTTAAGGAAAGTAGTTCGTTATTAGGATTTTGTTACTCCATTGGATGGTAGCCTTGTCATTACGGAAGGTAGTTCGTTAGTGGGATTTTGTTACTCTAATGGATGGTAGCCTTGTCATTACGGAAGCTAGTTCGTTGTTTAGATTTTGTTACTCCATTGGATGGTAGTCTTGTCATTATGGAAGGTAAATCGTTGTTGACATTTTTTTACTCCAATGGATGGTAACGATGTCCTTAAGGAAGGTAGTTCGTTGTTAGGATTTTGTTACTCCATTGGATGGTAGCCTTGTCATTACGGAAGGTAGTTCGTAAGTGGGATTTTGTTATTCTAATGGATGGTAGCCTTGTCATTACGGAAGCTATTTCGTTGTTTAAATTTTTTTACTCCATTGGATGGTAGCCTTGTCATTATGGAAGGTAAATCGTTGTTGACATTTTGTTACTCCAATGGATGGTAGCGGTGTCCTTAAGGAAGGTAGTTCCTTGTTGAGATTTTGTTATTCTAATGGACGGTAGCCTTGTCATTATGGAAGGTAGTTTGTTGTTGGGATTTTATTACTCAAATGGATGGTAGCCTAGTCATTATGGAAGGTAGTTCGTTGTTGAGATTTTGTTACTGCAACGGATGGTAGCCTTGTCATTATGGAAAGTAGTTTGTTATTGAGATTTTTTACTCCATTGGATGGTAGCCTTGTCATTATGGAAGGTAAATTGTTGATGAGATTTTGTTACTCCAATGGATGGTACCGTTGTCATTACGAAAGGTAGTTCGTTGTTGAGATTTTGTTACTCTAATGGGTGGTAGCCTTGTTAATAGGGATGGTAGTTCATTGTTGGGATTTTTTTACTCTAATGGATGGTAGCCTTGACATTACGGAAGGTAGTTCATTAGTGGGATTTTGTTACTCTAATGGATGGTAGCTTTGTCATTATGGAAGCTAGTTTGTTGTTTAGATTTTGTTACTCCATTGGATGGTAGCCTTGTCATTATGGAAGGTAAATCGTTGTTGACATTTTGTTACTCCAATGGATGGTAGCGGTGTCCTTAAGGAAGGTAGTTCGTATTTGAGATTTTGTTACTCTAATGGACGGTAGCTTTGTCATTATGGAAGGTAGTTCGTTGTTGGGATTTTGTTACTCAAATGGATGGTAGCCTTGTAATTATAGAAGGTAGTTCGTTGTTGAGATTTTATTACTGCAATGGATGGTAGCCTTATCATTATGGAAAGTAGTTCGTTGTTGAGATTTTGTTACTCCATTGGATGGTAGCCTTGTCATTATGGAAGGTAAATCGTTGTTGACATTTTGTTACTCCAATGGATGGTAGCGGTGTCCTTAAGGAAAGTAGTTCGTTGTTGAGATTTCGTTACTCTAATAGACGGTAGCGTTGTCATTATGGAAGGTTGTTCGTTGTTGGGATTTTGTTACTCAAATGGATGGTAGCCTTGTCATTATGGAAGGTAGTTCGTTGTTGAGATTTTGTTACTACAATGGATGGTAGCCTTGTCATTACGGAAGGTAGTTCGTTGTTGAGATTTTGTTACTCCATTGGATGGTAGCCTTGTCATTATGAAAGGTAAATTGTTGTTGAGATTTTGTTACTCCAATGGATGGTAGCGATGTCCTTAAGGAAGGTAGTTCGTTGTTGAGATTTTGTTACTCCATTGGATGGTAGCCTTGTCATTACGGAAGGTAAATCGTTGTTGTCATTTTGTTACTCCAATGGATGGTAGCGATGTCCTTAAGGAAAGTAGTTCGTTGTTAGGATTTTGTTACTCCATTGGATGGTAGCCTTGTCATTACGGAAGGTAGTTCGTTAGTGGGATTTTGTTACTCTAATGGATGGTAGCCTTGTCATTACGGAAGCTAGTTCGTTGTTTAGATTTTGTTACTCCATTGGATGGTAGGCTTGTCATTAAGGAAGTTAAATCGTTGTTGACATTTTTTTACTCCAATGGATGGTAACGATGTCCTTAAGGAAGGTAGTTCGTTGTTAGGATTTTGTTACTCCATTGGATGGTAGCCTTGTCATTACGGAAGGTAGTTCGTTAGTGGGATTTTGTTACTCTAATGGATGGTAGCCTTGTCATTACGGAAGCTATTTCGTTGTTTAAATTTTTTTACTCCATTGGATGGTAGCCTTGTCATTATGGAAGGTAAATCGTTGTTGACATTTTGTTACTCCAATGGATGGTAGCGGTGTCCTTAAGGAAGGTAGTTCGTTGTTGAGATTTTGTTATTCTAATGGACGGTAGCCTTGTCATTATGGAAGGTAGTTTGTTGTTGGAATTTTATTACTCAAATGGATGGTAGCCTAGTCATTATGGAAGGTAGTTCGTTCTTGAGATTTTGTTACTGCAATGGATGGTAGCCTTGTCATTATGGAAAGTAGTTTGTTATTGAGATTTTGTTACTCCATTGGATGGTAGCCTTGTCATTATGGAAGGTAAATTGTTGATGAGATTTTGTTACTCCAATGGATGGTACCGTTGTCATTACGAAAGGTAGTTCGTTGTTGAGATTTTGTTACTCTAATGGGTGGTAGCCTTGTTAATAGGGATGGGAGTTCATTGTTGGGATTTTTTTTACTCTAATGGATGGTAGCCTTGTCATTACGGAAGGTAGTTCATAAGTGGGATTTTGTTACTCTAATGGATGGTAGCTTTGTCATTATGGAAGCTAGTTTGTTGTTTAGATTTTGTTACTCCATTGGATGGTAGCCTTGTCATTATGGAAGGTAAATCGTTGTTGACATTTTGTTACTCCAATGGATGGTAGCGGTGTCCTTAAGGAAGGTAGTTCGTTTTTGAGATTTTGTTACCCTAATGGACGGTAGCCTTAACATTATGGAAGGTAGTTCGTTGTTGGGATTTTGTTACTCAAATGGATGGTAGCCTTGTCATTATGGAAGGTAGTTCGTTGTTGAGATTTTATTACTGCAATGGATAGTAGCCTTGTCATTATGGAAAGTAGTTCCTTGTTGAGATTTTGTTACTCCATTGGATGGTAGCCTTGTCATTATGGAAGGTAAATCATTGTTGACATTTTGTTACTCCAATGGATGGTAGCGGTGTCCTTAAGGAAAGTAGTTCGTTGTTGAGATTTTGTTACTCTAATGGACGGTAGCCTTGTCATTATGGAAGGTTGTTCGTTGTTGGGATTTTGTTACTCAAATGGATGGTAGCCTTGTCATTATGGAAGGTAGTTCGTTGTTGAGATTTTGTTACTACAATGGATGGTAGCCTTGTCATTACGGAAGGTAGTTCGTTGTTGAGATTTTGTTACTCCATTGGATGGTAGCCTTGTCATTATGGAAGGTAAATTGTTGTTGTCATTTTGTTACTCCAATGGATGGTAGCGATGTCCTTAAGGAAGGTAGTTCGTTGTTAGGATTTTGTTACTCCATTGGATGGTAGCCTTGTCATTACGGAAGGTAGTTCGTTAGTGGGATTTTGTTACTCTAATGGATGGTAGCCTTGTCATTACGGAAGCTAGTTCGTTGTTTAGATTTTGTTACTCCATTGGATGGTAGTCTTGTCATTATGGAAGGTAAATTGTTGTTGACATTTTGTTACTCCAATGGATGGTAGCGGTGACCTTAAGGAAGGTAGTTCGTTTTTGAGATTTTGTTACTCTAATGGATGGTAGCCTTGTTATTATGGAAGGTAGTTCGTTGTTGGGATTTTGTTACTCAAATGGATGGTATCCTTGTCATATTGGAAGGTAGTTCGTTGTTGTGATTTTGTTACTGCAATGGATGGTAGCCTTGTCATTATGGAAAGTAGTTCATTTTTGAGATTTTGTTACTCCATTGGATGGTAGCCTTGTCATTATGGAAGGTAACTTGTTGTTGAGATTTTGTTAGTCCAATGGATGGTACCGTTGTCATTATGAAAGGTAGTTCGTTGTTGAGATTTTGTTACTCTAATGGGTGGTAGCCTTGTTATTAGGGAAGGTAGTTCATTGTTGGGATTTTGTTACTCTAATGAATGGTAGCCTTGTCATTATGGAAGGTAATTCATTATTAAGATTTTGTTACTCTAATGGATGGGAGCCTTGTCATTACAGAAGGTAGTTCGTTATTGAGATTTTGTTACTCCATTGGATGGTAGACTTGTCATTATGGAAGGTAAATCGTTGTTGACATTTTGTTACTCCAATGGATGGTGGCGATGTCCTTAAGGAAGGTAGTTCGTTGTTAGGATTTTGTTACTCCATTGGATGGTAGCCTTGTCATTACGGAAGGTAGTTCGATGTTGAGATTTTGTTACTACAATGGATGGTAGCGTTGTCATTACGGAAGGTAGTTCGTTGTTGAGATTTTGTTACTCCATTGGATGGTAGCCTTGTCATTATGAAAGGTAAGTTGTTGTTGAGATTTTGTTACTCCAATGGATGGTAGCGATGTCCTTAAGGAAAGTAGTTCGTTGTTAGGATTTTGTTACTCCATTGGATGGTAGCCTTGTCATTATGGAAGGTAGTTTGTTGTTTAGATTTTTTTACTCAATGGATGGTAGCCTTGTCATTACGAAAGGTAGTTCATTAGTGGGATTTTGTTACTCTAATGGATGGTAGCTTTGTCATTATGGAAGCTAGTTTGTTGTTTAGATTTTGTTACTCCATTGGATGGTAGCCTTGTCATTATGGAAGGTAAATCGTTGTTGACATTTTGTTACTCCAATGGATGGTAGCGGTGTCCTTAAGGAAGGTAGTTCGTTGTTGAGATTTTGTTACTCTAATGGACGGTAGCCATGTCATTATGGAAGGTAGTTCGCTGTTGGGATTTTATTACTCAAATGGATGGTAGCCTTGTCATTATGGAAGGTAGTTCTTTGTTGAGATTTTATTACTGCAATGGATGGTAGCCTTGTCATTATGGAAAGTAGTTCGTTGTTGAGATTTTGTTACTCCATTGGATGGTAGCCTTGTCATTATGGAAGGTAAATCGTTGTTGACATTTTGTTACTCCAATGGATGGTAGCGGTGTCCTTAAGGAAAGTAGTTCGTTGTTCAGATTTTGTTACTCTAATGGACGGTAGCATTGTCATTATGGAAGGTTGTTCATTGTTGGGATTTTGTTACTCAAATGGATGGTAGCCTTATCATTATGGAAGGTAGTTCGTTGTTGAGATTTTGTTACTACAATGGATGGTAGCCTTGTCATTACGGAAGGTAGTTCGTTGTTGAGATTTTATTACTGCATTGGATGGTAGCCTTTTCATTATGGAAGGTAAATTGTTGTTGTCATTTTGTTACTCCAATGGATGGTAGCGGTGTCCTTAAGGAAGGTAGTTCGTTGTTAGGATTTTGTTACTCCATTGAATGGTAGTCTTGTCATTATGGAAGGAAAATCGTTGTTGACATTTTGTTACTCCAATGGATGGTAGCGGTGTCCTTAAGGAAGGTAGTTCGTTTTTGAGATTTTGTTACTCTAATGGATGGTAGCCTTGTTATTATGGAAGGTAGTTCGTTGTTGGGATTTTGTTAGTCAAATGGATGGTATCCTTGTCATATTGGATGGTAGTTCGTTGTTGAGATTTTGTTACTTCAATGGATGGTAGCCTTGTCATTATGGAAAGTAGTTCATTGTTGAGATTTTGTTACTCCATTGGATGGTAGCCTTGTCATTATGGAAGGTAACTTGTTGTTGAGATTTTGTTAGTCCAATGGATGGTACCGTTGTCATTACGAAAGGTAGTTCGTTGTTGAGATTTTGTTACTCTAATGGGTGGTAGCCTTGTTATTAGGGAAGGTAGTTCATTGTTGGGATTTTGTTACTCTAATGAATGGTAGCCTTGTCATTATGGAAGGTAGTTCGTTATTAAGATTTTGTTACTCTAATGGATGGGAGCCTTGTCATTACAGAAGGTAGTTCGTTATTGAGATTTTGTTACTCCATTGGATGGTAGACTTGTCATTATGGAAGGTAAATCGTTGTTGACATTTTGTTACTCCAATGGATGGTAGCGATGTCCTTAAGGAAGGTGGTTTGTTGTTAGGATTTTGTTACTTCATTGGATGGTAGTCTTGTCATTACGGAAGGTAGTTCGTTAGTGGGATTTTGTTACTCTAATGGATGGTAGCCTTGTCATTACGGAAGCTAGTTCGTGGTTTAGATTTTGTTACTCCATTGGATGGTAGTCTTGTCATTATGGAAGGTAAATCGTTGTTGACATTTTGTTACTCCAATGGATGGTAGCGGTGTCCTTAAGGAAGGTAGTTCGTTTTTGAGATTTTGTTACTCCAATGGATGGTAGCCTTGTTATTATGGAAGGTAGTTCGTTGTTGGGATTTTGTTACTCAAATGGATGGTATCCTTGTCATATTGGAAGGTAGTTCGTTGTTGAGATTTTGTTACTGCAATGGATGGTAGCCTTGTCATTATTAAAAGTAGTTCATTGTAGAGATTTTGTTACTCCATTGGATGGTAGCCTTGTCATTATGGAAGGTAACTTGTTGTTGAGATTTTGTTAGTCCAATGGATGGTACCGTTGTCATTACGAAAGGTAGTTCGTTGTTGAGATTTTGTTACTCTAATGGGAGGTAGCCTTGTTATTAGGGAAGGTAGTTCATTGTTGGGATTTTGTTACTCTAATGAATGGTAGCCTTGTCATTATAGAAGGTAGTTCGTTAGCGGGATTTTGTTACTCTAATGGATGGGAGCCTTGTCATTACAGAAGGTAGTTCGTTATTGAGATTTTGTTACTCCATTGGATGGTAGACTTGTCATTATGGAAGGTAAATCGTTGTTGACATTTTGTTACTCCAATGGATGGTAGCGATGTCCTTAAGGAAGGTGGTTCGTTGTTAGGATTTTGTTACTCCATTGGATGGTAGCCTTGTCATTACGGAAGGTAGTTCGTTAGTGGGATTTTGTTACTCTAATGGATGGTAGCCTTGTCATTACGGAAGCTAGTTCGTTGTTTAGATTTTGTTACTCCATTGGATGGTAGTCTTGTCATTATGGAAGGTAAATCGTTGTTGACATTTTGTTACTCCAATGGATGGTAGCGGTGTCCTTAAGGAAGGTAGTTCGTTTTTGAGATTTTGTTACTCTAATGGATGGTAGCCTTGTTATTATGGAAGGTAGTTCGTTGTTGGGATTTTGTTACTCAAATGGATGGTATCCTTGTCATATTGGAAGGTAGTTCGTTGTTGAGATTTTGTTACTGCAATGGATGGTAGCCTTGTCATTATGGAAAGTAGTTCATTGTTGAGATTTTGTTACTCCATTGGATGGTAGCCTTGTCATTATGGAAGGTAACTTGTTGTTGAGATTTTGTTAGTCCAATGGATGGTACCGTTGTCATTACGAAAGGTAGTTCGTTGTTGAGATTTTGTTACTCTAATGGGTGGTAGCCTTGTTATTAGGGAAGGTAGTTCATTGTTGGGATTTTGTTACTCTAATGAATGGTAGCCTTGTCATTATGGAAGGTAGTTCGTTATTAAGATTTTGTTACTCTAATGGATGGGAGCCTTGTCATTACAGAAGGTAGTTCGTTATTGAGATTTTGTTACTCCATTGGATGGTAGACTTGTCATTATGGAAGGTAAATCGTTGTTGACATTTTGTTACTCCAATGGATGGTAGCGATGTCCTTAAGGAAGGTAGTTCATTGTTAGGATTTTGTTACTCCATTGGATGGTATCCTTGTCATTACGGAAGGTAGTTCGTTAGCGGGATTTTGTTACTCAAATGGATGGTAGCCTTGTCATTACGGAAGGTAGTTCGTTGTTGAGATTTTGTTATTGCATTGGATGATAGCCTTGTCATTATGGAAGGTAAATTGTTGTTGTCATTTTGTTACTCCAATGGATGGTAGCGATGTCCTTAAGGAAGGTAGTTCGTTGTTAGGATTTTGTTACTCCATTGGATGGTAGCCTTGTCATTACGGAAGGTAGTTCGTTAGTGGGATTTTGTTACTCTAATGGATGGTAGCCTTGTCATTACGGAAGCTAGTTCGTTGTTTAGATTTTGTTACTCCATTGGATGGTAGCCTTGTCATTATGGAAGGTAGTTCGTTGTTGAGATTTTGTTACTGCAATGGATGGTAGCCTTGTCATTACGGAAGGTAGTTCATTGTTGAGATTTTGTTACTCCATTGGATGGTAGCCTTGTCATTATGGAAGGTAAATTGTTGTTGTCATTTTGTTACTCCAATGGATGGTAGCGATGTCCTTAAGGAAGGTACTTCGTTGTTAGGATTTTGTTACTCCATTGGATGGTAGCCTTGTCATTACGGAAGGTGGTTCGTTAGTGGGATTTTGTTACTCTAATTGATGGTAGCCTTGTCATTACGGAAGCTAGTTCGTTGTTTAGATTTTGTTACTCCATTGGATGGTAGTCTTATCATTATGGAAGGTAAATCGTTGTTGACATTTTGTTACTCCAAAGGATGGTAGCGGTGTCCTTAAGGAAGGTAGTTCGTTTTTGAGATTTTGTTACTCTAATGGATGGTAGCCTTGTTATTAAGGAAGGTAGTTCGTTGTTGGGATTTTGTTACTCAAATTGATGGTATCCTTGTCATATTGGAAGGTAGTTCGTTGTTGAGATTTTGTTACTGCAATGGATGGTAGCCTTGTCATTATGGAAAGTAGTTCATTGTTGAGATTTTGTTACTCCATTGGATGGTAGCCTTGTCATTATGGAAGGTAACTTGTTGTTGAGATTTTGTTAGTCCAATGGATGGTACCGTTGTCATTACGAAAGGTAGTTCGTTGTTGAGATTTTGTTACTCTAATGGGTGGTAGCCTTGATATTAGGGAAGGTAGTTCATTGTTGGGATTTTGTTACTCTAATGAATTGTAGCCTTGTCATTATGGAAGGTAGTTCGTTATTAAGATTTTGTTACTCTAATGGATGGGAGCCTTGTCATTACGGAAGGTAGTTCGTTATTGAGATTTTGTTACTCCATTGGATGGTAGACTTGTCATTATGGAAGGTAAATCGTTGTTGACATTTTGTTACTCTAATTGATGGTAGCGATGTCCTTAAGGAAGGTAGCTCGTTGTTAGGATTTTGTTACTCCGTTGGATGGTATCCTTGTCATTACGGAAGTTAGTTCGTTAGTGGGATTTTGTTACTCAAATGGATGGTAGCCTTGTCATTATGGAAGGTAGTTCGTTGTTGAGATTTTGTTACTGCAATGGATGGTAGCCTAGTCATTATGGAAAGTAGTTTGTTGTTGAGATTTTATTACTCCATTGGATGGTACCCTTGTCATTATGGAAGGTAAATTGTTGTTGAGATTTTGTTACTCCAATGGATGGTACCGTTGTCATTACGAAAGGTAGTTCGTTGTTGAGATTTTGTTACTCTAATGGGTGGTAGCCTTGTTATTAGGGATGGTAGTTCATTGTTGAGATTTTGTTACTCTAATGGATGGTAGCCTTGTCATTACGGAAGGTAGTTCGTTAGTGGGATTTTGTTACTCTAATGGATGGTGGCTTTGTCATTACAGAAGCTAGTTCGTTGTTTAGATTTTGTTACTCCATTGGATGGTAGTCTTGTCATTATGGAAGGTAAATCGTTGTTGACATTTTGTTACTCCAATGGATGGTAGCGGTGTCCTTAAGGAAGGTAGTTCGTTGTTGAGATTTTGTTACTCTAATGGACGGTAGCCTTTTCATTATGGAAGGTAGTTCGTTGTTGGGATTTTGTTACTCAAATGGATGGTAGCCTTGTCATTATGGAAGGTAGTTCGTTGTTGAGATTTTGTTACTGCAATGGATGGTAGCCTTGTCATTATGGAAAGTAGTTCGTTGTTGAGATTTTGTTACTCCATTGGATGGTAGCCTTGTCATTATGGAAGGTAAATTGTTTTTGAGATTTTGTTACTCCAATGGATTGTACCGTTGTCATTAAGAAAGGTAGTTCGTTGTTGAGATTTTGTTACTCTAATGGGTGGTAGCCTTGTTATTAGGGAAGGTAGTTCATTGTTGGGATTTTGTTACTCTAATGGATGGTAGCCTTGTCATTATGGAAGGTAGTTCGTTGTTGAGATTTTGTTACTCTAATGGATGGTAGCCTTGTCATTACGGAAGGTAGTTCTTTGTTGAGATTTTGTTACTCCATTGGATGGTAGCTTTGTCATTATGGAAGGTAAATTGTTGTTGTCATTTTGTTACCCCAATGGATGGTAGCGATGTCCTTTAGGAAGGTAGTTCGTTGTTAGGATTTTGTTACTCCATTTGATGGTAGCCTTGTCATTACGGAAGGTAGTTCATTAGTGGGATTTTGTAACTCTAATGAATGGTAGCCTTGTCATTACGGAAGCTAGTTCGTTGTTTAGATTTTGTTACTCCATTGGATGGTAGCCTTGTCATTATGGAAGGTAAATCGTTGTTGACATTTTGTTACTCCAATGGATGGTAGCGGTGTCCTTAAGGAAGGTAGTTCGTTGTTGAGATTTTGTTACTCTAATGGACGGTAGCCATGTCATTATGGAAGGTAGTTCGTTGTTGGGATTTTATTACTCAAATGGATGGTTGCCTTGTCATTATGGAAGGTAGTTCGTTGTTGAGATTTTGTTACTGCAATGGATGGTAGCCTTGTCATTATGGAAAGTAGTTCGTTGTTGAGATTTTGTTACTCCATTGGATGGTAGCCTTGTCATTATGGAAGGAAAATTGTTGTTGAGATTTTGTTACTAGAATGGATGGTACCGTTGCCATTACGAAAGGTCGCTCGTTGTTGAGATTTTGTTACTCTAATGGGTGGTAGCCTTGTTATTAGGGAAGGTAGTTCATTGTTGGGATTTTGTTACTCTAATGGATGGTAGCCTTGTCACTATGGAAGGTAGTTCGTTGTTGAGACTTTGTTACTCTAATGGATGGTAGCCTTGTCATTACGGAAGGTAGTTCATTGTTGAGATTTTGTTACTCCATTGGATGGTAGCCTTGTCATTATGGAAGGTAAATCGTTGTTGTCATTTTGTTAATCCAATGGATGGTAGTGATGTCCTTAAGGAAGGTAGTTCATTGTTAGGATTTTGTTACTCCATTGGATGGTAGCCTTGTCATTACAGAAGGTAGTTCGTTAGTGGGATTTTGTTACTCTAATGGATGGTAGCCTTGTCATTACGGAAGCTAGTTCGTTGTTTAGATTTGGTTACTCCATTGGATGGTAGCCTTGTCATTACGGAAGGTAAATCGTTGTTGACATTTTGTTACTCCAATGGATGGTAGCGATGTCCTTAAGGAAGGTAGTTCGTTGTTGAGATTTTGTTTCTCCATTGGATGGTAGCCTTGTCATTATGGAAGGTAAATCGTTGTTGTAATTTTTTTACTCCAATGGATGGTAGCGATGTCCTTAAGGAAGGTAGTTCGTTGTTAGGATTTTGTTACTCCATTGGATGGTAGCCTTGTCATTACGGAAGGTAGTTCGTTAGTGGGATTTTGTTACTCTAATGGATGGTAGCCTTGTCATTACGGAAGCTATTTCGTTGTTTAAATTTTTTTACTCCATTGGATGGTAGCCTTGTCATTATGGAAGGTAAATCGTTGTTGACATTTTGTTACTCCAATGGATGGTAGCGGTGTCCTTAAGGAAGGTAGTTCGTTGTTGAGATTTTGTTACTCTAATGGACTGTAGCCTTGTCATTATGGAAGGTATTTTGTTGTTGGGATTTTATTACTCAAATGGATGGTAGCCTAGTCATTATGGAAGGTAGTTCGTTGTTGAGATTTTGTTACTGAAATGGATGGTAGCCTTGTCATTATGGAAAGTAGTTTCTTGTTGAGATTTTGTTACTCCATTGGATGGTAGCCTTGTCATTATGGAAGGTAAATTATTGATGAGATTTTGTTACTCCAATGGATGGTACCGTTGTCATTACGCTAGGTAGTTCATTGTTGAGATTGTGTTACTCTAATGGGTGGTAGCCTTGTTATTAGGGATGGTAGTTCATTGTTGGGATTTTTTTACTCTAATGGATGGTAGCCTTGTCATTACGGAAGGTAGTTCATTAGTGGGATTTTGTTACTCTAATGGATGGTAGCTTTGTCATTATGGAAGCTAGTTTGTTGTTTAGATTTTGTTACTCCATTGGATGGTAGCCTTGTCATTATGGAAGGTAAATCGGTGTTGACATTTTGTTACTCCAATGGATGGTAGCGGTGTCCTTAAGGAAGGTAGTTCGTTGTTGAGATTTTGTTACTCTAATGGACGGTAGCCTTGTCATTATGGAAGGTAGTTCGTTGTTGGGATTTTGTTACTTTAATGGATGGTAGCCTTGTCATTATGGAAGGTAGTTCGTTGTTGAGATTTTGTTACTGCAATGGATGGTCGCCTTGTCATTATGGAAAGTAGTTCGTTGTTGAGATTTTTTTACTCCATTGGATGGTAGCCTTGTCATTATGGAAGGTAAATTGTTGTTGAGATTTTGTTACTCGAATGGATGGTACCGTTGTCATTACGAAAGGTAGCTCGTTGTTGAGATTTTGTTACTCTAATGGGTGATAGCCTTGTTATTAGGGAAGGTAGTTCATTGTTGGGATTTTGTTACTCTAATGGATGGTAGCCTTGTCATTATGGAAGGTAGTTCGTTGTTGAGATTTTGTTACTCTAATGGATGGTAGCCTTGTCATTATGGAAGGTAGTTTGTTGTTGAGATTTTGTTACTCCATTGGATGGTAGCCTTGTCATCATGGAAGGTAAATTGTTGTTGTCATTTTGTTACTCCAATGGATGGTAGCGGTGTCCTTAAGGAAGGTAGTTCGTTGTTGAGATTTTGTTACTCTAATGGACGGTAGCCTTGTCATTATGGAAGGTATTTTGTTGTTGGGATTTTATTACTCAAATGGATGGTAGCCTAGTCATTATGGAAGGTAGTTCGTTGTTGAGATTTTGTTACTGAAATGGATGGTAGCCTTGTCATTATGGAAAGTAGTTTCTTGTTGAGATTTTGTTACTCCATTGGATGGTAGCCTTGTCATTATGGAAGGTAAATTGTTGATGAGATTTTGTTACTCCAATGGATGGTACCGTTGTCATTACGCTAGGTAGTTCATTGTTGAGATTTTGTTACTCTAATGGGTGGTAGCCTTGTTATTAGGGATGGTAGTTCATTGTTGGGATTTTTTTACTCTAATGGATGGTAGACTTGTCATTACGGAAGGTAGTTCATTAGTGGGATTTTGTTACTCTAATGGATGGTAGCTTTGTCATTATGGAAGCTAGTTTGTTGTTTAGATTTTGTTACTCCATTGGATGGTAGCCTTGTCATTATGGAAGGTAAATCGGTGTTGACATTTTGTTACTCCAATGGATGGTAGCGGTGTCCTTAAGGAAGGTAGTTCGTTGTTGAGATTTTGTTACTCTAATGGACGGTAGCCTTGTCATTATGGAAGGTAGTTCGTTTTTGGGATTTTGTTACTTTAATGGATGGTAGCCTTGTCATTATGGAAGGTAGTTCGTTGTTGAGATTTTGTTACTGCAATGGATGGTCGCCTTGTCATTATGGAAAGTAGTTCGTTGTTGAGATTTTGTTACTCCATTGGATGGTAGCCTTGTCATTATGGAAGGTAAATTGTTGTTGAGATTTTGTTACTCGAATGGATGGTACCGTTGTCATTATGAATGGTAGCTCGTTGTTGAGATTTTGTTACTCTAATGGGTGGTAGCCTTGTTATTAGGGAAGGTAGTTCATTGTTGGGATTTTGTTACTCTAATGGATGGTAGCCTTGTCATTATGGAAGGTAGTTCGTTGTTGAGATTTTGTTACTCTAATGGATGGTAGCCTTGTCATTATGGAAGGTAGTTTGTTGTTGAGATTTTGTTACTCCATTGGATGGTAGCCTTGTCATCATGGAAGGTAAATTGTTGTTGTCATTTTGTTACTCTAATGGATGGTAGCGATGTCCTTTAGGAAGGTAGTTCGTTGTTAGTATTTTTTTACTCCATTGGATGGTAGCCTTGTCATTAGGGAAGGTAGTTCGTTAGTGGGATTTTTTAACTCTAATGGATGGTAGCCTTGTCATTACGGAAGCTAGTTTGTTGTTGAGATTTTGTTACTCTAATGGACGGTAGCCTTGTCATTATGGAAGGTAGTTTGTTGTTCGGATTTTATTACTCAAATGGATGGTAGCCTTGTCATTATGGAAGATAGTTCGTTGTTGAGATTTTGTTACTACAATGGATGGTAGCCTTGTGATTATGGAAAGTAGTTCTTTGTTGAGATTTTGTTACTCCATTGGATGTTAGCCTTGTCATTAGGGAAGGTAAATTGTTGTTGAGATTTTGTTACTCCAATGGATGGTACCGTTGTCATTACGAAAGGTAGTTCGTTGTTGAGATTTTGTTACTCTAATGGGCGGTAGCCTTGTTATTAGGGAAGGTAGTTCATTGTTGGGATTTTGTTACTCTAATGGATGGTAGCCTTGTCATTATGGAAGGTAGTTCATTGTTGAGATTTTGTTACTCTAATGGATGGTAGCCTTGTCATTACGGAAGGTAGTTCGTTGTTGAGATTTTGTTACTCCATTGGATGGTAGCTTTGTCATTATGGAAGGTAAATCGTTGTTGTCATTTTGTTACTCCAATGGATGGTAGCGATGTCCTTAAGGAAGGTAGTTCGTTGTTAGGATTTTGTTACTCCATTGGATGGTAGCCTTGTCATTACGGAAGGTAGTTCGTTAGTGGGATTTTGATACTCTAATGGATGGTAGCCTTGTCAATACGGAAGCTAGTTCGTTGTTTAGATTTGGTTACTCCATTGGATGGTAGCCTTGTCATTATGGAAGGTAAATCGTTGTTGATATTTTGTAACTCCAATGGATGGTAGCGATTCCTTAAGGAAGGTAGTTCGTTGTTGAGATTTTTTTACTCCATTGGATGGTTGCCTTGTCATTATGGAAGGTAGTTCGTTGTTTGGATTTTGTTACTCAAATGGATGGTAGCCTTGTCATTATGGAAGGTAGTTCGTTGTTGAGATTTTGTTACTGCAATGGATGGTAGCCTTTTCATTATGGAAAGTAGTTCGTTGTTGAGATTTTGTTACTCCATTGGATGGTAGCCTTGTTATTATGGAAGGTAAATTGTTGTTGAGATTTTGTTACTCCAATGGATGGTACCGTTGTCATTGCGAAAGGTAGTTCGTTGTTGAGATTTTGTTACTCTAATGGGTGGTAGCCTTGTTATTAGGGAAGGTAGTTCATTGTTGGGATTCTGTTACTCTAATGAATGGTAGCCTTGTCATTATAGAAGGTAGTTCGTTATTGAGATTTTGTTACTCTAATGGATGGTAGCCTTTTCATTACGGAAGGTAGTTCGTTATTGAGATTTTGTTACTGCATTGGATGGTAGCCTTGTCATTATGGAAGGTAAATCGTTGTTGTCATTTTGTTACTCCAATGGATGGTAGCGATCTCCTTAAGGAAGGTAGTTCGTTGTTAGGATTTTGTTACTCCGTTGGATGGTATCCTTGTCATTACAGAAGGTAGTTCGTTAGTGGGATTTTGTTACTGTAATGGATGGTAGCCTTGTCATTACGAAAGCTATTTCGTTGTTTAGATTTTTTTACTCCATTGGATGGTAGCCTTGTCATTATGGAAGGTACATCATTGTTGACATTTTGTTACTCCAATGGATGGTAGCGGTGTCCTTAAGGAAGGTAGTTCGTTGTTGAGATTTTGTAACTCTAATGGACGGTAGCCTTGTCATTATGGAAGGTAGTTTGTTGTTGGGATTTTATTACTCAAATGGATGGTAGCCTTGTCATTATGGAAGGTAGTTTGTTGTTGAGATTTTGTTATTGCAATAGATGGTAGCCTTGTCATTATGGAAAGTAGTTCGTTGTTGAGATTTTGTTACTCCATTGGATGGTAGCCTTGTCATTATGGAAGGTAAATTGTTGTTGAGATTTTGTTACTCCAATGGATGGTACCGTTGTCATTACGAAAGGTAGTTCGTTGTTGAGATTTTGTTACTATAATGGGTGGTAGCCTTGTTATTAGGGAAGGTAGTTCATTGTTGGGATTTTGTTACTCTAATGGATAGTAGCCTTGTCATTATGGAAGGTAGTTCGTTGTTGAGATTTTGTTACTCTAATGGATGGTAGCCTTGTCATTACGGAAGGTAGTTCATTGTTGAGATTTTGTTACTCCATTGGATGGTAGCCTTCTCATTATGGAAGGTAAATTGTTGTTGTCATTTTGTTACTCCATTGGATGATATCGATGTCCTTAAGGAAGGTAGTTCGTTGTTAGGATTTTGTTACTCCATTGGATGGTAGCCTTGTCATTACGGAAGGTAGTTCGTTAGTGGGATTTTGTTACTCTAATGGATGGTAGCCTTGTCATTACGGAAGCTATTTCGTTGTTTAGATTTTTTTTACTCCATTGGATGGTAGCCTTGTCATTATGGAAGGTAAATCGTTGTTGACATTTTGTTACTCCAATGGATGGTAGCGGTGTCCTAAAGGAAGGTAGTTTGTTGTTGAGATTTTGTTACTCTAATGGATGGTAGCCTTGTCATTATGGAAGGTAGTTTGTTGTTGGGATTTTATTACTCAAATGGATGGTAGCCTTGTCATTATGGAAGGTAGTTCGTTGTTGAGATTTTGTTACTGCAATGGATGGTAGCCTTGTCATTATGGAAAGTAGTTCGTTGTTGAGATTTTGTTACTCCATTGGATGGTAGCCTTGTCATTATGGAAGGTAAATTGTTGTTGAGATTTTGTTACTCCAATGGATGGTACCGTTGTCATTGCGAAAGGTAGTTCGTTGTTGAGATTTTGTTACTCTAATGGGTGGTAGCCTTGTTATTAGGGAAGGTAGTTCATTGTTGGGATTCTGTTACTCTAATGAATGGTAGCCTTGTCATTATGGAAGGAAGTTCGTTATTGAGATTTTGTTACTCAAATGGATGGTAGCCTTGTCATTACGGAAGGTAGTTCGTTATTGAGATTTTGTTACTCCATTGGATGGTAGCCTTGTCATTATGGAAGGTAAATCGTTGTTGTCATTTTGTTACTCCAATGGATTTTAGCGATGTCCTTAAGGAAGGTAGTTCGTTGTTAGGATTTTGTTACTCCATTGGATGGTATCCTTGTCATTAAAGAAGGTAGTTGGTTAGTGGGATTTTGTTACTCTAATGGATGTTAGCCTTGTCATTATGAAAGCTATTTCGTTGTTTAGATTTTTTTACTCCATTGGATGGTAGCCTTGTCATTATGGAAGGTAAATCATTGTTGACATTTTGTTACTCCAATGGATGGTAGCGGTGTCCTTAAGGAAGGTAGTTCGTTGTTGAGATTTTGTTACTCTAATGGACGGTAGCCTTGTCATTATGGAAGGTAGTTTGTTGTTGGGATTTTATTTCTCAAATGGATGGTAGCCTTGTCATTATGGAAGGTAGTTCGTTGTTGAGATTTTGTTACTGCAATGGATGGTAGCCTTGTCATTATGGAAAGTAGTTCGTTGTTGAGATTTTGTTACTCCATTGGATGGTAGCCTTGTTATTATGGAAGGTAAATTGTTGTTGAGATTTTGTTACTCCAATGGATGGTACCGTTGTCATTGCGAAAGGTAGTTCGTTGTTGAGATTTTGTTACTCTAATGGGTGGTAGCCTTGTTATTAGGGAAGGTAGTTCATTGTTGGGATTCTGTTACTCTAATGAATGGTAGCCTTGTCATTATAGAAGGTAGTTCGTTATTGAGATTTTGTTACTCTAATGGATGGTAGCCTTTTCATTACGGAAGGTAGTTCGTTATTGAGATTTTGTTACTCCATTGGATGGTAGCCTTGTCATTATGGAAGGTAAATCGTTGTTGTCATTTTGTTACTCCAATGGATGGTAGCGATGTCCTTAAGGAAGGTAGTTCGTTGTTAGGATTTTGTTACTCCATTGGATGGTATCCTTGTCATTACAGAAGGTAGTTCGTTAGTGGGATTTTGTTACTGTAATGGATGGTAGCCTTGTCATTACGAAAGCTATTTCGTTGTTTAGATTTTTTTACTCCATTGGATGGTAGCCTTGTCATTATGGAAGGTACATCATTGTTGACATTTTGTTACTCCAATGGATGGTAGCGGTGTCCTTAAGGAAGGTAGTTCGTTGTTGAGATTTTGTAACTCTAATGGACGGTAGCCTTGTCATTATGGAAGGTAGTTTGTTGTTGGGATTTTATTACTCAAATGGATGGTAGCCTTGTCATTATGGAAGGTAGTTTGTTGTTGAGATTTTGTTATTGCAATAGATGGTAGCCTTGTCATTATGGAAAGTAGTTTGTTGTTGAGATTTTGTTACTCCATTGGATGGTAGCCTTGTCATTATGGAAGGTAAATTGTTGTTGAGATTTTGTTACTCCAATGGATGGTACCGTTGTCATTACGAAAGGTAGTTCGTTGTTGAGATTTTGTTACTATAATGGGTGGTAGCCTTGTTATTAGGGAAGGTAGTTCATTGTTGGGATTTTGTTACTCTAATGGATAGTAGCCTTGTCATTATGGAAGGTAGTTCGTTGTTGAGATTTTGTTACTCTAATGGATGGTAGCCTTGTCATTACGGAAGGTAGTTCATTGTTGAGATTTTGTTACTCCATTGGATGGTAGCCTTCTCATTATGGAAGGTAAATTGTTGTTGTCATTTTGTTACTCCAATGGATGATATCGATGTCCTTAAGGAAGGTAGTTCGTTGTTAGGATTTTGTTACTCCATTGGATGGTAGCCTTGTCATTACGGAAGGTAGTTCGTTAGTGGGATTTTGATACTCTAATGGATGGTAGCCTTGTCAATACGGAAGCTAGTTCGTTGTTTAGATTTGGTTACTCCATTGGATGGTAGCCTTGTCATTATGGAAGGTAAATCGTTGTTGATATTTTGTAACTCCAATGGATGGTAGCGATTCCTTAAGGAAGGTAGTTCGTTGTTGAGATTTTTTTACTCCATTGGATGGTTGCCTTGCCATTATGGAAGGTAGTTCGTTGTTTGGATTTTGTTACTCAAATGGATGGTAGCCTTGTCATTATGGAAGGTAGTTCGTTGTTGAGATTTTGTTACTGCAATGGATGGTAGCCTTTTCATTATGGAAAGTAGTTCGTTGTTGAGATTTTGTTACTCCATTGGATGGTAGCCTTGTTATTATGGAAGGTAAATTGTTGTTGAGATTTTGTTACTCCAATGGATGGTACCGTTGTCATTGCGAAAGGTAGTTCGTTGTTGAGATTTTGTTACTCTAATGGGTGGTAGCCTTGTTATTAGGGAAGGTAGTTCATTGTTGGGATTCTGTTACTCTAATGAATGGTAGCCTTGTCATTATAGAAGGTAGTTCGTTATTGAGATTTTGTTACTCTAATGGATGGTAGCCTTTTCATTACGGAAGGTAGTTCGTTATTGAGATTTTGTTACTCCATTGGATGGTAGCCTTGTCATTATGGAAGGTAAATCGTTGTTGTCATTTTGTTACTCCAATGGATGGTAGCGATCTCCTTAAGGAAGGTAGTTCGTTGTTAGGATTTTGTTACTCCGTTGGATGGTATCCTTGTCATTACAGAAGGTAGTTCGTTAGTGGGATTTTGTTACTGTAATGGATGGTAGCCTTGTCATTACGAAAGCTATTTCGTTGTTTAGATTTTTTTACTCCATTGGATGGTAGCCTTGTCATTATGGAAGGTACATCATTGTTGACATTTTGTTACTCCAATGGATGGTAGCGGTGACCTTAAGGAAGGTAGTTCGTTGTTGAGATTTTGTAACTCTAATGGACGGTAGCCTTGTCATTATGGAAGGTAGTTTGTTGTTGGGATTTTATTACTCAAATGGATGGTAGCCTTGTCATTATGGAAGGTAGTTTGTTGTTGAGATTTTGTTATTGCAATAGATGGTAGCCTTGTCATTATGGAAAGTAGTTCGTTGTTGAGATTTTGTTACTCCATTGGATGGTAGCCTTGTCATTATGGAAGGTAAATTGTTGTTGAGATTTTGTTACTCCAATGGATGGTACCGTTGTCATTACGAAAGGTAGTTCGTTGTTGAGATTTTGTTACTATAATGGGTGGTAGCCTTGTTATTAGGGAAGGTAGTTCATTGTTGGGATTTTGTTACTCTAATGGATAGTAGCCTTGTCATTATGGAAGGTAGTTCGTTGTTGAGATTTTGTTACTCTAATGGATGGTAGCCTTGTCATTACGGAAGGTAGTTCATTGTTGAGATTTTGTTACTCCATTGGATGGTAGCCTTCTCATTATGGAAGGTAAATTGTTGTTGTCATTTTGTTACTCCAATGGATGATATCGATGTCCTTAAGGAAGGTAGTTCGTTGTTAGGATTTTGTTACTCCATTGGATGGTAGCCTTGTCATTACGGAAGGTAGTTCGTTAGTGGGATTTTGTTACTCTAATGGATGGTAGCCTTGTCATTACGGAAGCTATTTCGTTGTTTAGATTTTTTTTACTCCATTGGATGGTAGCCTTGTCATTATGGAAGGTAAATCGTTGTTGACATTTTGTTACTCCAATGGATGGTAGCGGTGTCCTAAAGGAAGGTAGTTTGTTGTTGAGATTTTGTTACTCTAATGGATGGTAGCCTTGTCATTATGGAAGGTAGTTTGTTGTTGGGATTTTATTACTCAAATGGATGGTAGCCTTGTCATTATGGAAGGTAGTTCGTTGTTGAGATTTTGTTACTGCAATGGATGGTAGCCTTGTCATTATGGAAAGTAGTTCGTTGTTGAGATTTTGTTACTCCATTGGATGGTAGCCTTGTCATTATGGAAGGTAAATTGTTGTTGAGATTTTGTTACTCCAATGGATGGTACCGTTGTCATTGCGAAAGGTAGTTCGTTGTTGAGATTTTGTTACTCTAATGGGTGGTAGCCTTGTTATTAGGGAAGGTAGTTCATTGTTGGGATTCTGTTACTCTAATGAATGGTAGCCTTGTCATTATGGAAGGAAGTTCGTTATTGAGATTTTGTTACTCTAATGGATGGTAGCCTTGTCATTACGGAAGGTAGTTCGTTATTGAGATTTTGTTACTCCATTGGATGGTAGCCTTGTCATTATGGAAGGTAAATCGTTGTTGTCATTTTGTTACTCCAATGGATTTTAGCGATGTCCTTAAGGAAGGTAGTTCGTTGTTAGGATTTTGTTACTCCATTGGATGGTATCCTTGTCATTAAAGAAGGTAGTTGGTTAGTGGGATTTTGTTACTCTAATGGATGTTAGCCTTGTCATTATGAAAGCTATTTCGTTGTTTAGATTTTTTTACTCCATTGGATGGTAGCCTTGTCATTATGGAAGGTAAATCATTGTTGACATTTTGTTACTCCAATGGATGGTAGCGGTGTCCTTAAGGAAGGTAGTTCGTTGTTGAGATTTTGTTACTCTAATGGACGGTAGCCTTGTCATTATGGAAGGTAGTTTGTTGTTGGGATTTTATTTCTCAAATGGATGGTAGCCTTGTCATTATGGAAGGTAGTTCGTTGTTGAGATTTTGTTACTGCAATGGATGGTAGCCTTGTCATTATGGAAAGTAGTTCGTTGTTGAGATTTTGTTACTCCATTGGATGGTAGCCTTGTTATTATGGAAGGTAAATTGTTGTTGAGATTTTGTTACTCCAATGGATGGTACCGTTGTCATTGCGAAAGGTAGTTCGTTGTTGAGATTTTGTTACTCTAATGGGTGGTAGCCTTGTTATTAGGGAAGGTAGTTCATTGTTGGGATTCTGTTACTCTAATGAATGGTAGCCTTGTCATTATAGAAGGTAGTTCGTTATTGAGATTTTGTTACTCTAATGGATGGTAGCCTTTTCATTACGGAAGGTAGTTCGTTATTGAGATTTTGTTACTCCATTGGATGGTAGCCTTGTCATTATGGAAGGTAAATCGTTGTTGTCATTTTGTTACTCCAATGGATGGTAGCGATGTCCTTAAGGAAGGTAGTTCGTTGTTAGGATTTTGTTACTCCATTGGATGGTATCCTTGTCATTACAGAAGGTAGTTCGTTAGTGGTATTTTGTTACTGTAATGGATGGTAGCCTTGTCATTACGAAAGCTATTTCGTTGTTTAGATTTTTTTACTCCATTGGATGGTAGCCTTGTCATTATGGAAGGTACATCATTGTTGACATTTTGTTACTCCAATGGATGGTAGCGGTGTCCTTAAGGAAGGTAGTTCGTTGTTGAGATTTTGTAACTCTAATGGACGGTAGCCTTGTCATTATGGAAGGTAGTTTGTTGTTGGGATTTTATTACTCAAATGGATGGTAGCCTTGTCATTATGGAAGGTAGTTTGTTGTTGAGATTTTGTTATTGCAATAGATGGTAGCCTTGTCATTATGGAAAGTAGTTTGTTGTTGAGATTTTGTTACTCCATTGGATGGTAGCCTTCTCATTATGGAAGGTAAATTGTTGTTGTCATTTTGTTACTCCAATGGATGATATCGATGTCCTTAAGGAAGGTAGTTCGTTGTTAGGATTTTGTTACTCCATTGGATGGTAGCCTTGTCATTACGGAAGGTAGTTCGTTAGTGGGATTTTGTTACTCTAATGGATGGTAGCCTTGTCATTACGGAAGCTATTTCGTTGTTTAGATTTTTTTTACTCCATTGGATGGTAGCCTTGTCATTATGGAAGGTAAATCGTTGTTGACATTTTGTTACTCCAATGGATGGTAGCGGTGTCCTAAAGGAAGGTAGTTTGTTGTTGAGATTTTGTTACTCTAATGGACGGTAGCCTTGTCATTATGGAAGGTAGTTCGTTGTTGGGATTTTATTACTCAAATGGATGGTAGCCTTGTCATTATGGAAGGTAGTTCGTTGTTGAGATTTTGTTACTGCAATGGATGGTAGCCTTGTCATTATGGAAAGTAGTTCGTTGTTGAGATTTTGTTACTCCATTGGATGGTAGCCTTGTCATTATGGAAGGTAAATTGTTGTTGAGATTTTGTTACTCCAATGGATGGTACCGTTGTCATTGCGAAAGGTAGTTCGTTGTTGAGATTTTGTTACTCTAATGGGTGGTAGCCTTGTTATTAGGGAAGGTAGTTCATTGTTGGGATTCTGTTACTCTAATGAATGGTAGCCTTGTCATTATGGAAGGAAGTTCGTTATTGAGATTTTGTTACTCTAATGGATGGTAGCCTTGTCATTACGGAAGGTAGTTCGTTATTGAGATTTTGTTACTCCATTGGATGGTAGCCTTGTCATTATGGAAGGTAAATCGTTGTTGTCATTTTGTTACTCCAATGGATGGTAGCGATGTCCTTAAGGAAGGTAGTTCGTTGTTAGGATTTTGTTACTCCATTGGATGGTATCCTTGTCATTAAAGAAGGTAGTTGGTTAGTGGGATTTTGTTACTGTAATGGATGGTAGCCTTGTCATTATGAAAGCTATTTCGTTGTTTAGATTTTTTTACTCCATAGGATGGTAGCCTTGTCATTATGGAAGGTAAATCATTGTTGACATTTTGTTACTCCAATGGATGGTAGCGGTGTCCTTAAGGAAGGTAGTTCGTTGTTGAGATTTTGTTACTCTAATGGACGGTAGCCTTGTCATTATGGAAGGTAGTTTGTTGTTGGGATTTTATTTCTCAAATGGATGGTAGCCTTGTCATTATGGAAGGTAGTTCGTTGTTGAGATTTTGTTACTGCAATGGATGGTCGCCTTGTCATTATGGAAAGTAGTTCGTTGTTGAGATTTTGTTACTCCATTGGATGGTAGCCTTGTCATTATGGAAGGTAAATTGTTGTTGAGATTTTGTTACTCCAATGGATTGTACCATTGTCATTACGAAAGGTAGTTCGTTGTTGAGATTTTGTTACTATAATGGGTGGTAGCCTTGTTATTAGGGAAGGTAGTTCATTGTTGGGATTTTGTTACTCTAATGGATAGTAGCCTTGTCATTATGGAAGGTAGTTCGTTGTTGAGATTTTGTTACTCTAATGGATGGTAGCCTTGTCATTACGGAAGGTAGTTCATTGTTGAGATTTTGTTACTCCATTGGATGGTAGCCTTCTCATTATGGAAGGTAAATTGTTGTTGTCATTTTGTTACTCCAATGGATGATATCGATGTCCTTAAGGAAGGTATTTCGTTGTTAGGATTTTGTTACTCCATTGGATGGTAGCCTTGTCATTACGGAAGGTAGTTCGTTAGTGGGATTTTGTTACTCTAATGGATGGTAGCCTTGTCATTACGGAAGCTATTTCGTTGTTTAGATTTTTTTTACTCCATTGGATGGTAGCCTTGTCATTATGGAAGGTAAATCGTTGTTGACATTTTGTTACTCCAATGGATGGTAGCGGTGTCCTAAAGGAAGGTAGTTTGTTGTTGAGATTTTGTTACTCTAATGGACGATAGCCTTGTCATTATGGAAGGTAGTTCGTTGTTGGGATTTTATTACTCAAATGGATGGTAGCCTTGTCATTATGGAAGGTAGTTCGTTGTTAAGATTTTGTTACTGCAATGGATGGTAGCCTTGTCATTATGGAATGTAGTTTGTTGTTGAGATTTTGTTACTCCATTGGAAGGTAGCCTTGTCATTATGGAAGGTAAATTGTTGTTGAGATTTTGTTTATCCAATGGATGATACCGTTGTCATTACGCTAGGTAGTTCATTGTTGAGATTTTGTTACTCTAATGGGTGGTAGCCTTGTTATTAGGGATGGTAGTTCATTGTTGGGATTTTTTTACTCTAATGGATGGTAGCCTTGTCATTACGGAAGGTAGTTCATTAGTGGGATTTTGTTACTCTAATGGATGGTAGCTTTGTCATTATGGAAGCTAGTTTGTTGTTTAGATTTTGTTACTCCATTGGATGGTAGCCTTGTCATTATGGAAGGTAAATCGGTGTTGACATTTTGTTACTCCAATGGATGGTAGCGGTGTCCTTAAGGAAGGTAGTTCGTTGTTGAGATTTTGTTACTCTAATGGACGGTAGCCTTGTCATTATGGAAGGTAGTTCGTTGTTGGGATTTTGTTACTTTAATGGATGGTAGCCTTGTCATTATGGAAGGTAGTTCGTTGTTGAGATTTTGTTACTGCAATGGATGGTCGCCATGTCATTATGGAAAGTAGTTCGTTGTTGAGATTTTGTTACTCCATTGGATGGTAGCCTTGTCATTATGGAAGGTAAATTGTTGTTGAGATTTTGTTACTCGAATGGATGGTACCGTTGTCATTACGAAAGGTAGCTCGTTGTTGAGATTTTGTTACTCTAATGGGTGATAGCCTTGTTATTAGGGAAGGTAGTTCATTGTTGGGATTTTGTTACTCTAATGGATGGTAGCCTTGTCATTATAGAAGGTAGTTCGTTGTTGAGATTTTGTTACTCTAATGGATGGTAGCCTTGTCATTATGGAAGGTAGTTTGTTGTTGAGATTTTGTTACTCCATTGGATGGTAGCCTTGTCATCATGGAAGGTAAATTGTTGTTGTCATTTTGTTACTCCAATGGATGGTAGCGGTGTCCTTAAGGAAGGTAGTTCGTTGTTGAGATTTTGTTACTCTAATAGACGGTAGCCTTGTCATTATGGAAGGTATTTTGTTGTTGGGATTTTATTACTCAAATGGATGGTAGCCTAGTCATTATGGAAGGTAGTTCGTTGTTGAGATTTTGTTACTGAAATGGATGGTAGCCTTGTCATTATGGAAAGTAGTTTCTTGTTGAGATTTTGTTACTCCATTGGATGGTAGCCTTGTCATTATGGAAGGTAAATTGTTGATGAGATTTTGTTACTCCAATGGATGGTACCGTTGTCATTACGCTAGGTAGTTCATTGTTGAGATTTTGTTACTCTAATGGGTGGTAGCCTTGTTATTAGGGATGGTAGTTCATTGTTGGGATTTTTTTACTCTAATGGATGGTAGCCTTGTCATTACGGAAGGTAGTTAATTAGTGGGATTTTGTTACTCTAATGGATGGTAGCTTTGTCATTATGGAAGCTAGTTTGTTGTTTAGATTTTGTTACTCCATTGGATGGTAGCCTTGTCATTATGGAAGGTAAATCGGTGTTGACATTTTGTTACTCCAATGGATGGTAGCGGTGTCCTTAAGAAAGGTAGTTCGTTGTTGAGATTTTGTTACTCTAATGGACGGTAGCCTTGTCATTATGGAAGGTAGTTCGTTGTTGGGATTTTGTTACTTTAATGGATGGTAGCCTTGTCATTATGAAAGGTAGTTCGTTGTTGAGATTTTGTTACTGCAATGGATGGTCGCCTTGTCATTATGGAAAGTAGTTCGTTGTTGAGATTTTGTTACTCCATTGGATGGTAGCCTTGTCATTATGGAAGGTAAATTGTTGTTGAGATTTTGTTACTCGAATGGATGGTACCGTTGTCATTACGAAAGGTAGCTCGTTGTTGAGATTTTGTTACTCTAATGGGTGGTAGCCTTGTTATTAGGGAAGGTAGTTCATTGTTGGGATTTTGTTACTCTAATGGATGGTAGCCTTGTCATTATGGAAGGTAGTTCGTTGTTGAGATTTTGTTACTCTAATGGATGGTAGCCTTGTCATTACGGAAGGTAGTTTGTTGTTGAGATTTTCTTACTCCATTGGATGGTAGCCTTGTCATCATGGAAGGTAAATTGTTGTTGTCATTTTGTTACTCTAATGGATGGTAGCGATGTCCTTTAGGAATGTAGTTCGTTGTTAGTATTTTTTTACTCCATTGGATGGTAGCCTTGTCATTAGGGAAGGTAGTTCGTTAGTGGGATTTTTTAACTCTAATGGATGGTAGCCTTGTCATTACGGAAGCTAGTTCGTTGTTTAGATTTTGTTACTCCATTGGATGGTAGCCTTGTCATTATGGAAGGTAAATCATTGTTGACATTTTTCTACTCCAATGAATGGTAGCGGTGTCTTTAAGGAAGGTAGTTTGTTGTTGAGATTTTGTTACTCTAATGGACGGTAGCCTTGTCATTATGGAAGGTAGTTTGTTGTTCGGATTTTATTACTCAAATGGATGGTAGCCTTGTCATTATGGAAGATAGTTCGTTGTTGAGATTTTGTTACTACAATGGATGGTAGCCTTGTGATTATGGAAAGTAGTTCTTTGTTGAGATTTTGTTACTCCATTGGATGTTAGCCTTGTCATTAGGGAAGGTAAATTGTTGTTGAGATTTTGTTACTCCAATGGATGGTACCGTTGTCATTACGAAAGGTAGTTCGTTGTTGAGATTTTGTTACTCTAATGGGCGGTACCCTTGTTATTAGGGAAGGTAGTTCATTGTTGGGATTTTGTTACTCTAATGGATGGTAGCCTTGTCATTATGGAAGGTAGTTCGTTGTTGAGATTTTGTTACTCTAATGGATGGTAGCCTTGTCATTACGGAAGGTAGTTCGTTGTTGAGATTTTGTTACTCCATTGGATGGTAGCTTTGTCATTATGGAAGGTAAATCGTTGTTGTCATTTTGTTACTCCAATGGATGGTAGCGATGTCCTTAAGGAAGGTAGTTCGTTGTTAGGATTTTGTTACTCCATTGGATGGTAGCCTTGTTATTACGGAAGGTAGTTCGTTAGTGGGATTTTGTTACTCTAATGGATGGTAGCCTTGTCAATACGGAAGCTAGTTCGTTGTTTAGATTTGGTTACTCCATTGGATGGTAGCCTTGTCATTATGGAAGGTAAATCGTTGTTGATATTTTGTAACTCCAATGGATGGTAGCGGTGTCCTTAAGGAAGGTAGTTCGTTGTTGAGATTTTTTTACTCCATTGGATGGTTGCCTTGTCATTATGGAAGGTAGTTCGTTGTTGGGATTTTGTTACTCAAATGGATGGTAGCCTTGTCATTATGGAAGGTAGTTCGTTGTTGAGATTTTGTTACTGCAATGGATGGTAGCCTTGTCATTATGGAAAGTAGTTCGTTGTTGAGATTTTTTTACTCCATTGGATGGTAGCCTTGTTATTATGGAAGGTAAATTGTTGTTGAGATTTTGTTACTCCAATGGATGGTACCGTTGTCATTGCGAAAGGTAGTTCGTTGTTGAGATTTTGTTACTCTAATGGGTGGTAGCCTTGTTATTAGGGAAGGTAGTTCATTGTTGGGATTCTGTTACTCTAATGAATGGTAGCCTTGTCATTATAGAAGGTAGTTCGTTATTGAGATTTTGTTACTCTAATGGATGGTAGCCTTTTCATTACGGAAGGTAGTTCGTTATTGAGATTTTGTTACTCCATTGGATGGTAGCCTTGTCATTATGGAAGGTAAATCATTGTTGTCATTTTGTTACTCCAATGGATGGTAGCGATGTCCTTAAGGAAGGTAGTTCGTTGTTAGGATTTTGTTACTCCATTGGATGGTATCCTTGTCATTACAGAAGGTAGTTCGTTAGTGGGATTTTGTTACTGTAATGGATGGTAGCCTTGTCATTACGAAAGCTATTTCGTTGTTTAGATTTTTTTACTCCATTGGATGGTAGCCTTGTCATTATGGAAGGTACATCATTGTTGACATTTTGTTACTCCAATGGATGGTAGCGGTGTCCTTAAGGAAGGTAGTTCGTTGTTGAGATTTTGTAACTCTAATGGACGGTAGCCTTGTCATTATGGAAGGTAGTTTGTTGTTGGGATTTTATTACTCAAATGGATGGTAGCCTTGTCATTATGGAAGGTAGTTTGTTGTTGAGATTTTGTTATTGCAATAGATGGTAGCCTTGTCATTATGGAAAGTAGTTCGTTGTTGAGATTTTGTTACTCCATTGGATGGTAGCCTTGTCATTATGGAAGGTAAATTGTTGTTGAGATTTTGTTACTCCAATGGATGGTACCGTTGTCATTACGAAAGGTAGTTCGTTGTTGAGATTTTGTTACTATAATGGGTGGTAGCCTTGTTATTAGGGAAGGTAGTTCATTGTTGGGATTTTGTTACTCTAATGGATAGTAGCCTTGTCATTATGGAAGGTAGTTCGTTGTTTAGATTTTGTTACTCTAATGGATGGTAGCCTTGTCATTACGGAAGATAGTTCATTGTTGAGATTTTGTTACTCCATTGGATGGTAGCCTTCTCATTATGGAAGGTAAATTGTTGTTGTCATTTTGTTACTCCAATGGATGATATCGATGTCCTTAAGGAAGGTAGTTCGTTGTTAGGATTTTGTTACTCCATTGGATGGTAGCCTTGTCATTACGGAAGGTAGTTCGTTAGTGGGATTTTGTTACTCTAATGGATGGTAGCCTTGTCATTACGGAAGCTATTTCGTTGTTTAGATTTTTTTTACTCCATTGGATGGTAGCCTTGTCATTATGGAAGGTAAATCGTTGTTGACATTTTGTTACTCCAATGGATGGTAGCGGTGTCCTAAAGGAAGGTAGTTTGTTGTTGAGATTTTGTTACTCTAATGGACGGTAGCCTTGTCATTATGGAAGGTAGTTCATTGTTGGGATTTTATTACTCAAATGGATGGTAGCCTTGTCATTATGGAAGGTAGTTCGTTGTTGAGATTTTGTTACTGCAATGGATGGTAGCCTTGTCATTATGGAAAGTAGTTCGTTGTTGAGATTTTGTTACTCCATTGGATGGTAGCCTTGTCATTATGGAAGGTAAATTGTTGTTGAGATTTTGTTACTCCAATGGATGGTACCGTTGTCATTGCGAAAGGTAGTTCGTTGTTGAGATTTTGTTACTCTAATGGGTGGTAGCCTTGTTATTAGGGAAGGTAGTTCATTGTTGGGATTCTGTTACTCTAATGAATGGTAGCCTTGTCATTATGGAAGGAAGTTTGTTATTGAGATTTTGTTACTCTAATGGATGGTAGCCTTGTCATTACGGAAGGTAGTTCGTTATTGAGATTTTGTTACTCCATTGGATGGTAGCCTTGTCATTATGGAAGGTAAATCGTTGTTGTCATTATGTTACTCCAATGGATGGTAGCGATGTCCTTAAGGAAGGTAGTTCGTTGTTAGGATTTTGTTACTCCATTGGATGGTATCCTTGTCATTAAAGAAGGTAGTTGGTTAGTGGGATTTTGTTACTCTAATGGATGGTAGCCTTGTCATTATGAAAGCTATTTCGTTGTTTAGATTTTTTTACTCCATTGGATGGTAGCCTTGTCATTATGGAAGGTAAATCATTGTTGACATTTTGTTACTCCAATGGATGGTAGCGGTGTCCTTAAGAAAGGTAGTTCGTTGTTGAGATTTTGTTACTCTAATGGACGGTAGCCTTGTCATTATGGAAGGTAGTTTGTTGTTGGGATTTTATTTCTCAAATGGATGGTAGCCTTGTCATTATGGAAGGTAGTTCGTTGTTGAGATTTTGTTACTGCAATGGATGGTAGCCTTGTCATTATGGAAAGTAGTTCGTTGTTGAGATTTTGTTACTCCATTGGATGGTAGCCTTGTCATTATGGAAGGTAAATTGTTGTTGAGATTTTGTTACTCCAATGGATTGTACCGTTGTCATTACGAAAGGTAGTTCGTTGTTGAGATTTTGTTACTATAATGGGTGGTAGCCTTGTTATTAGGGAAGGTAGTTCATTGTTGGGATTTTGTTACTCTAATGGATAGTAGCCTTGTCATTATGGAAGGTAGTTCGTTGTTGAGATTTTGTTACTCTAATGGATGGTAGCCTTGTCATTACGGAAGGTAGTTCATTGTTGAGATTTTGTTACTCCATTGGATGGTAGCCTTCTCATTATGGAAGGTAAATTGTTGTTGTCATTTTGTTACTCCAATGGATGATATCGATGTCCTTAAGGAAGGTAGTTCGTTGTTAGGATTTTGTTACTCCATTGGATGGTAGCCTTGTCATTACGGAAGGTAGTTCGTTAGTGGGATTTTGTTACTCTAATGGATGGTAGCCTTCTCATTACGGAAGCTATTTCGTTGTTTAGATTTTTTTTACTCCATTGGATGGTAGCCTTGTCATTATGGAAGGTAAATCGTTGTTGACATTTTGTTACTCCAATGGATGGTAGCGGTGTCCTAAAGGAAGGTAGTTTGTTGTTGAGATTTTGTTACTCTAATGGACGGTAGCCTTGTCATTATGGAAGGTAGTTCATTGTTGGGATTTTATTACTCAAATGGATGGTAGCCTTGTCATTATGGAAGGTAGTTCGTTGTTGAGATTTTGTTACTGCAATGGATGGTAGCCTTGTCATTATGGAAAGTAGTTCGTTGTTGAGATTTTGTTACTCCATTGGATGGTAGCCTTGTCATTATGGAAGGTAAATTGTTGTTGAGATTTTGTTACTCCAATGGATGGTACCGTTGTCATTGCGAAAGGTAGTTCGTTGTTGAGATTTTGTTACTCTAATGGGTGGTAGCCTTGTTATTAGGGAAGGTAGTTCATTGTTGGGATTCTGTTACTCTAATGAATGGTAGCCTTGTCATTATGGAAGGAAGTTCGTTATTGAGATTTTGTTACTCTAATGGATGGTAGCCTTGTCATTACGTAAGGTAGTTCGTTATTGAGATTTTGTTACTCCATTGGATGGTAGCCTTGTCATTATGGAAGGTAAATCGTTGTTGTCATTATGTTACTCCAATGGATGGTAGCGATGTCCTTAAGGAAGGTAGTTCGTTGTTAGGATTTTGTTACTCCATTGGATGGTATCCTTGTCATTAAAGAAGGTAGTTGGTTAGTGGGATTTTGTTACTCTAATGAATGGTAGCCTTGTCATTATGAAAGCTATTTCGTTGTTTAGATTTTTTTACTCCATTGGATGGTAGCCTTGTCATTATGGAAGGTAAATCATTGTTGACATTTTGTTACTCCAATGGATGGTAGCGGTGTCCTTAAGAAAGGTAGTTCGTTGTTGAGATTTTGTTACTCTAATGGACGGTAGCCTTGTCATTATGGAAGGTAGTTTGTTGTTGGGATTTTATTTCTCAAATGGATGGTAGCCTTGTCATTATGGAAGGTAGTTCGTTGTTGAGATTTTGTTACTGCAATGGATGGTAGCCTTGTCATTATGGAAAGTAGTTCGTTGTTGAGATTTTGTTACTCCATTGGATGGTAGCCTTGTCATTATGGAAGGTAAATTGTTGTTGAGATTTTGTTACTCCAATGGATTGTACCGTTGTCATTACGAAAGGTAGTTCGTTGTTGAGATTTTGTTACTATAATGGGTTGTAGCCTTGTTATTAGGGAAGGTAGTTCATTGTTGGGATTTTGTTACTCTAATGGATAGTAGCCTTGTCATTATGGAAGGTAGTTCGTTGTTGAGATTTTGTTACTCTAATGGATGGTAGCCTTGTCATTACGGAAGGTAGTTCATTGTTGAGATTTTGTTACTCCATTGGATGGTAGCCTTCTCATTATGGAAGGTAAATTGTTGTTGTCATTTTGTTACTCCAATGGATGATATCGATGTCCTTAAGGAAGGTATTTCGTTGTTAGGATTTTGTTACTCCATTGGATGGTAGCCTTGTCATTACGGAAGGTAGTTCGTTAGTGGGATTTTGTTACTCTAATGGATGGTAGCCTTCTCATTACGGAAGCTATTTCGTTGTTTAGATTTTTTTTACTCCATTGGATGGTAGCCTTGTCATTATGGAAGGTAAATCGTTGTTGACATTTTGTTACTCCAATGGATGGTAGCGGTGTCCTAAAGGAAGGTAGTTTGTTGTTGAGATTTTGTTACTCTAATGGACGGTAGCCTTGTCATTATGGAAGGTAGTTCGTTGTTGGGATTTTATTACTCAAATGGATGGTAGCCTTGTCATTATGGAAGGTATTTCGTTGTTGAGATTTTGTTACTGCAATGGATGGTAGCCTTGTCATTATGGAATGTAGTTCGTTGTTGAGATTTTGTTACTCCATTGGAAGGTAGCCTTGTCATTATGGAAGGTAAATTGTTGTTGAGATTTTGTTTATCCAATGGATGATACCGTTGTCATTACGAAAGGTAGTTCGTTGTTGAGATTTTGCTACTCCAATGGGTGGTAGCCTTGTTATTAGCGAAGGTAGTTCATTGTTGGGATTTTGTTACTCTAATGGATGGTAGCCTTATCATTACGGAAGGTAGTTCGTTAGTTGGATTTTGTTACTCTAATGGATGGTATCCTTGTCATTACGGAAGCTATTTCGTTGTTTAGATTTTTTTACTCCATTGGATGGTAGCCTTATCATTATGGAAGGTAAATCGTTGTTGTCATTTTGTTACTCCAATGGATGGTAGCGATGTCCTTAAGGAAGGTAGTTCGTTGTTAGGATTTTGTTACTCCATTGGATGGTATCCTTGTCATTAAAGAAGGTAGTTGGTTAGTGGGATTTTGTTACTCTAATGGATGGTAGCCTTGTCATTACGAAAGCTATTTCGTTGTTTAGATTTTTTTACTCCATTGGTTGGTAGCCTTGTCATTATGGAAGGTAAATCATTGTTGACATTTTGTTACTCCAATGGATGGTAGCGGTGTGCTTAAGGAAGGTAGTTCGTTGTTGAGATTTTGTTACTCTAATGGACGGTAGCCTTGTCATTATGGAAGGTAGTCTGTTGTTCGGATTTTATTACTCAAATGGATGGTAGCCTTGTCATTATGGAAGGTAGTTCGTTGTTGAGATTTTGTTACTGCAATGGATGGTAGCCCTGTCATTATGGAAAGTAGTTCGTTTTTGAGATTTTGTTACTCCATTGGATGGTAGCCTTGTCATTATGGAAGGTAAATTGTTGTTGAGATTTTGTTACTCCAATGGATGGTACCGTTGTCATTACGAAAGGTAGTTCGTTATTGAGATTTTGTTACTATAATGGGTGGTAGCCTTGTTATTAGGGAAGGTAGTTCATTGTTGAGATTTTGTTACTCCATTGGATGGTAGCCTTCTCATTATGGAAGGTAAATTGTTGTTGTCATTTTGTTACTCCAATGGATGATATCGATGTCCTTAAGGTAGGTAGTTCGTTGTTAGGATTTTGTTACTCCATTGGATGGTAGCCTTGTCATTACGGAAGGTAGTTCGTTAGTGGGATTTTGTTACTCTAATGGATGGTAGCCTTGTCATTATGGAAGCTATTTCGTTGTTTAGATTTTTTTTACTCCATTGGATGGTAGCCTTGTCATTATGGAAGGTAAATCGTTGTTGATATTTTGTTACTCCAATGGATGGTAGCGGTGTCCTAAAGGAAGGTAGTTTGTTGTTGAGATTTTGTTACTCTAATGGACGGTAGCCTTGTCATTATGGAAGGTAGTTCGTTGTTGGGATTTTATTACTCAAATTGATGGTAGCCTTGTCATTATGGAAGGTAGTTCGTTGTTGAGATTTTGTTACTGCAATGGATGGTAGCCTTGTCATTATGAGATGTAGTTCGTTGTTGAGATTTTGTTACTCCATTGGAAGGTAGCCTTGTCATTATGGAAGGTAAATTTTTGTTGAGATTTTGTTACTCCAATGGATGATACCGTTGTCATTACGAAAGGTAGTTCGTTGTTGAGATTTTGCTACTCCAATGGGTGGTAGCCTTGTTATTAGCGAAGGTAGTTCATTGTTGGGATTTTGTTACTCTAATGGATGGTAGCCTTATCATTACGGAAGGTAGTTCGTTAGTCGGATTTTGTTACTCTAATGGATGGTATCCTTGTCATTACGGAAGCTATTTCGTTGTTTAGATTTTTTTACTCCATTGGATGGTAGCCTTGTCATTATGGAAGGTAAATCGTTGTTGACATTTTGTTACTCCAATGGATGGTATCGGTGTCCTTAAGGAAGGTAGTTCGTTGTTGAGATTTTGTTACTCTAATGGACTGTAGCCTTGTCATTATGGAAGGTAGTTCGTTGTTGGGATTTTGTTACTCAAATGGATGGTAGCCTTGTCATTATGGAAGGTAGTTTGTTGTTGAGATTTTGTTACTGCAATGGATGGTAGCCTTGTCATTATGGAAAGTAGTTCGTTGTTGAGATTTTGTTACTCCATTGGATGGTAGCCTTGTCATTATGGAAGGTAAATTGTTGTTGAGATTTTGTTACTCCAATGGATGGTAGCCTTGTTATTAGGGAAGGTAGTTCATTGTTAGTATTTTTTTACTCCATTGGATGGTAGCCTTGTCATTAGGGAAGGTAATGCGTTAGTGGGATTTTTTAACTCTAATGGATGGTAGCCTTGTCATTACGGAAGCTAGTTCGTTGTTTAGATTTTGTTACTCCATTGGATGGTAGCCTTGTCATTATGGAAGGTAAATCATTGTTGACATTTTGCTACTCCAATGAATGGTAGCGGTGTCCTTAAGGAAGGTAGTTTGTTGTTGAGATTTTGTTACTCTAATGGACGGTAGCCTTGTCATTATGGAAGGTAGTTTGTTGTTCGGATTTTATTACTCAAATGGATGGTAGCCTTGTCATTATGGAAGATAGTTCGTTGTTAAGATTTTGTTACTACAATGGATGGTAGCATTGTGATTATGGAAAGTAGTTCTTTGTTGAGATTTTGTTACTCCATTGGATGTTAGCCTTGTCATTAGGGAAGGTAAATTGTTGTTGAGATTTTTTTACTCCAATGGATGGTACCGTTGTCATTACGAAAGGTAGTTCCTTGTTGAGATTTTGTTACTCTAATGGGCGGTAGCCTTGTTATTAGGGAAGGTAGTTCATTGTTGGGATTTTGTTACTCTAATGGATGGTAGCCTTGTCATTATGGAAGGTAGTTCGTTGTTGAGATTTTGTTACTCTAATGGATGGTAGCCTTGTCATTACGGAAGGTAGTTCGTTGTTGAGATTTTGTTACTCCATTGGATGGTAGCTTTGTCATTATGGAAGGTAAATCGTTGTTGTCATTTTGTTACTCCAATGGATGGTAGCGATGTCCTTAAGGAAGGTAGTTCGTTGTTAGTATTTTGTTACTCCATTGGATGGTAGCCTTGTCATTACGGAAGGTAGTTCGTTAGTGGGATTTTGTTACTCTAATGGATGGTAGCCTTGTCAATACGGAAGCTAGTTCGTTGTTTAGATTTGGTTACTCCATTGGATGGTAGCCTTGTCATTATGGAAGGTAAATCGTTGTTGATATTTTGTAACTCCAATGGATGGTAGCGATTCCTTAAGGAAGGTAGTTCGTTGTTGAGATTTTTTTACTCCATTGGATGGTTGCCTTGTCATTATGGAAGGTAGTTCGTTGTTGGGATTTTGTTACTCAAATGGATGGTAGCCTTGTCATTATGGAAGGTAGTTCGTTGTTGAGATTTTGTTACTGCAATGGATGGTAGCCTTGTCATTATGGAAAGTAGTTCGTTGTTGAGATTTTGTTACTCCATTGGATGGTAGCCTTGTTATTATGGAAGGTAAATTGTTGTTGAGATTTTGTTACTCCAATGGATGGTACCGTTGTCATTGCGAAAGGTAGTTCGTTGTTGAGATTTTGTTACTCTAATGGGTGGTAGCCTTGTTATTAGGGAAGGTAGTTCATTGTTGGGATTCTGTTACTCTAATGAATGGTAGCCTTGTCATTATAGAAGGTAGTTCGTTATTGAGATTTTGTTACTCTAATGGATGGTAGCCTTTTCATTACGGAAGGTAGTTCGTTATTGAGATTTTGTTACTCCATTGGATGGTAGCCTTGTCATTATGGAAGGTAAATCGTTGTTGTCATTTTGTTACTCCAATGGATGGTAGCGATGTCCTTAAGGAAGGTAGTTCGTTGTTAGGATTTTGTTACTCCATTGGATGGTATCCTTGTCATTACAGAAGGTAGTTCGTTAGTGGGATTTTGTTACTGTAATGGATGGTAGCCTTGTCATTACGAAAGCTATTTCGTTGTTTAGATTTTTTTACTCCATTGGATGGTAGCCTTGTCATTATGGAAGGTACATCATTGTTGATATTTTGTTACTCCAATGGATGGTAGCGGTGTCCTTAAGGAAGGTAGTTCGTTGTTGAGATTTTGTAACTCTAATGGACGGTAGCCTTGTCATTATGGAAGGTAGTTTGTTGTTGGGATTTTATTACTCAAATGGATGGTAGCCTTGTCATTATGGAAGGTAGTTTGTTGTTGAGATTTTGTTATTGCAATAGATGGTAGCCTTGTCATTATGGAAAGTAGTTTGTTGTTGAGATTTTGTTACTCCATTGGATGGTAGCCTTGTCATTATGGAAGGTAAATTGTTGTTGAGATTTTGTTACTCCAATGGATGGTACCGTTGTCATTACGAAAGGTAGTTCGTTGTTGAGATTTTGTTACTATAATGGGTGGTAGCCTTGTTATTAGGGAAGGTAGTTCATTGTTGGGATTTTGTTACTCTAATGGATAGTAGCCTTGTCATTATGGAAGGTAGTTCGTTGTTGAGATTTTGTTACTCTAATGGATGGTAGCCTTGTCATTACGGAAGGTAGTTCATTGTTGAGATTTTGTTACTCCATTGGATGGTAGCCTTCTCATTATGGAAGGTAAATTGTTGTTGTCATTTTGTTACTCCAATGGATGATATCGATGTCCTTAAGGAAGGTAGTTCGTTGTTAGGATTTTGTTACTCCATTGGATGGTAGCCTTGTCATTACGGAAGGTAGTTCGTTAGTGGGATTTTGTTACTCTAATGGATGGTAGCCTTGTCATTACGGAAGCTATTTCGTTGTTTAGATTTTTTTTACTCCATTGGATGGTAGCCTTGTCATTATGGAAGGTAAATCGTTGTTGACATTTTGTTACTCCAATGGATGGTAGTGGTGTCCTAAAGGAAGGTAGTTTGTTGTTGAGATTTTGTTACTCTAATGGACGGTAGCCTTGTCATTATGGAAGGTAGTTCGTTGTTGGGATTTTATTACTCAAATGGATGGTAGCCTTGTCATTATGGAAGGTAGTTCGTTGTTGAGATTTTGTTACTGCAATGGATGGTAGCCTTGTCATTATGGAAAGTAGTTCGTTGTTGAGATTTTGTTACTCCATTGGATGGTAGCCTTGTCATTATGGAAGGTAAATTGTTGTTGAGATTTTGTTACTCCAATGGATGGTACCGTTGTCATTGCGAAAGGTAGTTCGTTGTTGAGATTTTGTTACTCTAATGGGTGGTAGCCTTGTTATTAGGGAAGGTAGTTCATTGTTGGGATTCTGTTACTCTAATGAATGGTAGCCTTGTCATTATGGAAGGAAGTTCGTTATTGAGATTTTGTTACTCTAATTGATGGTAGCCTTGTCATTACGGAAGGTAGTTCGTTATTGAGATTTTGTTACTCACTTGGATGGTAGCCTTGTCATTATGGAAGGTAAATCGTTGTTGTCATTTTGTTACTCCAATGGATGGTAGCGATGTCCTTAAGGAAGGTAGTTCGTTGTTAGGATTTTGTTACTCCATTGGATGGTATCCTTGTCATTAAAGAAGGTAGTTGGTTAGTGGGATTTTGTTACTCTAATGGATGGTAGCCTTGTCATTATGAAAGCTATTTCGTTGTTTAGATTTTTTTACTCCATTGGATGGTAGCCTTGTCATTATGGAAGGTAAATCATTGTTGACATTTTGTTACTCCAATGGATGGTAGCGGTGTCCTTAAGGAAGGTAGTTCGTTGTTGAGATTTTGTTACTCTAATGGACGGTAGCCTTGTCATTATGGAAGGTAGTTTGTTGTTGGGATTTTATTACTCAAATGGATGGTAGCCTTGTCATTATGGAAGGTAGTTCGTTGTTGAGATTTTGTTACTGCAATGGATGGTAGCCTTGTCATTATGGAAAGTAGTTCGTTGTTGAGATTTTGTTACTCCATTGGATGGTAGCCTTGTCATTATGGAAGGTAAATTGTTGTTGAGATTTTGTTACTCCAATGGATGGTACCGTTGTCATTACGAAAGGTACTTCGTTGTTGAGATTTTGTTACTCTAATGGGTGGTAGCCTTGTTATTAGGGAAGGTAGTTCGTTGTTAGTATTTTTTTACTCCATTGGATGGTAGCCTTGTCATTAGGGAAGGTAATTCGTTAGTGGGATTTTTTAACTCTAATGGATGGTAGCCTTGTCATTACGGAAGCTAGTTCGTTGTTTAGATTTTGTTACTCCATTGGATGGTAGCCTTGTCATTATGGAAGGTAAATCATTGTTGACATTTTGCTACTCCAATGAATGGTAGCGGTGTCCTTAAGGAAGGTAGTTTGTTGTTGAGATTTTGTTACTCTAATGGACGGTAGCCTTGTCATTATGGAATGTAGTTTGTTGTTCGGATTTTATTACTCAAATGGATGGTAGCCTTGTCATTATGGAAGATAGTTCGTTGTTGAGATTTTGTTACTACAATGGATGGTAGCCTTGTGATTATGGAAAGTAGTTCTTTGTTGAGATTTTGTTACTCCATTGGATGTTAGCCTTGTCATTAGGGAAGGTAAATTGTTGTTGAGATTTTTTTACTCCAATGGATGGTACCGTTGTCATTACGAAAGGTACTTCGTTGTTGAGATTTTGTTACTCTAATGGGTGGTAGCCTTGTTATTAGGGAAGGTAGTTCATTGTTGGGATTTTGTTACTCTAATGGATGGTAGCCTTGTCATTATGGAAGGTAGTTTGTTGTTGAGATTTTGTTACTCTAATGGATGGTAGCCTTGTCATTACGGAAGGTAGTTCGTTGTTGAGATTTTGTTACAACATTGGATGGTAGCCTTGTCATTATGGAAGGTAAATTGTTGTTGTCATTTTGTTACTCCAATGGATGGTAGCGATGTCCTTAAGGAAGGTAGTTCGTTGTTAGGATTTTGTTACTCCATTGGATGGTAGCCTTGTCATTACGGAATGTAGTTCGTTAGTGGGATTTTGTAACTCTAATGGATGGTAGCCTTTTTATTACGGAAGCTAGTTCGTTGTTTAGATTTTGTTACTTTATTGGATAGTAGCCTTGTCATTATGGAAGGTAAATCGTTGTTGACATTTTATTACTCCAATGGATGGTAGCGGTGTCCTTAAGGAAGATAGTTCGTTGTTGAGATTCTGTTACTCTAATGGACGGTAGCCTTGTCATTATGGAAGGTAGTTCGTTGTTGGGATTTTGTTACTCAAATGGATGGTAACCTTGTCATTATGGAAGGTAGTTTGTTGTTGAGATTTTGTTACTACAATGGATGGTAGCCTTGTGATTATGGAAAGTAGTTCTTTGTTGAGATTTTGTTACTCCATTGGATGTTAGCCTTGTCATTAGGGAAGGTAAATCGTTGTTGACATTTTATTACTCCAATGGATGGTACCGTTGTCATTACGAAAGGTACTTCGTTGTTGAGATTTTGTTACTCTAATGGGTGGTAGCCTTGTTATTAGGGAAGGTAGTTCGTTGTTAGTATTTTTTTACTCCATTGGATGGTAGCCTTGTCATTAGGGAAGGTAATTCGTTAGTGGGATTTTTTAACTCTAATGGATGGTAGCCTTGTCATTACGGAAGCTAGTTCGTTGTTTAGATTTTGTTACTCCATTGGATGGTAGCCTTGTCATTATGGAAGGTAAATCATTGTTGACATTTTGCTACTCCAATGAATGGTAGCGGTGTCCTTAAGGAAGGTAGTTTGTTGTTGAGATTTTGTTACTCTAATGGACGGTAGCCTTGTCATTATGGAATGTAGTTTGTTGTTCGGATTTTATTACTCAAATGGATGGTAGCCTTGTCATTATGGAAGATAGTTCGTTGTTGAGATTTTGTTACTACAATGGATGGTAGCCTTGTGATTATGGAAAGTAGTTCTTTGTTGAGATTTTGTTACTCCATTGGATGTTAGCCTTGTCATTAGGGAAGGTAAATTGTTGTTGAGATTTTTTTACTCCAATGGATGGTACCGTTGTCATTACGAAAGGTAGTTCGTTGTTGAGATTTTGTTACTCTAATGGGCGGTAGCCTTGTTATTAGGGAAGGTAGTTCATTGTTGGGATTTTGTTACTCTAATGGATGGTAGCCTTGTCATTATGGAAGGTAGTTCGTTGTTGAGATTTTGTTACTCTAATGGATGGTAGCCTTGTCATTACGGAAGGTAGTTCGTTGTTGAGATTTTGTTACTCCATTGGATGGTAGCTTTGTCATTATGGAACGTAAATCGTTGTTGTCATTTTGTTACTCCAATGGATGGTAGCGATGTCCTTAAGGAAGGTAGTTCGTTGTTAGGATTTTGTTACTCCATTGGATGGTAGCCTTGTCATTACGGAAGGTAGTTCGTTAGTGGGATTTTGTTACTCTAATGGATGGTAGCCTTGTCAATACGGAAGCTAGTTCGTTGTTTAGATTTGGTTACTCCATTGGATGGTAGCCTTGTCATTATGGAAGGTAAATCGTTGTTGATATTTTGTAACTCCAATGGATGGTAGCGATTCCTTAAGGAAGGTAGTTCGTTGTTGAGATTTTTTTACTCCATTGGATGGTTGCCTTGTCATTATGGAAGGTAGTTCGTTGTTGGGATTTTGTTACTCAAATGGATGGTAGCCTTGTCATTATGGAAGGTAGTTCGTTGTTGAGATTTTGTTACTGCAATGGATGGTAGCCTTGTCATTATGGAAAGTAGTTCGTTGTTGAGATTTTGTTACTCCATTGGATGGTAGCCTTGTTATTATGGAAGGTAAATTGTTGTTGAGATTTTGTTACTCCAATGGATGGTACCGTTGTCATTGCGAAAGGTAGTTCGTTGTTGAGATTTTGTTACTCTAATGGGTGGTAGCCTTGTTATTAGGGAAGGTAGTTCATTGTTGGGATTTTGTTACTCTAATGGATAGTAGCCTTGTCATTATAGAAGGTAGTTCGTTATTGAGATTTTGTTACTCTAATGGATGGTAGCCTTGTCATTACGGAAGGTAGTTCATTGTTGAGATTTTGTTACTCCATTGGATGGTAGCCTTCTCATTATGGAAGGTAAATTGTTGTTGTCATTTTGTTACTCCAATGGATGATATCGATGTCCTTAAGGAAGGTAGTTCGTTGTTAGGATTTTGTTACTCCATTGGATGGTAGCCTTATCATTACGGAAGGTAGTTCGTTAGTGGGATTTTGTTACTCTAATGGATGGTAGCCTTGTCATTACGGAAGCTATTTCGTTGTTTAGATTTTTTTTACTCCATTGGATGGTAGCCTTGTCATTATGGAAGGTAAATCGTTGTTGACATTTTGTTACTCCAATGGATGGTAGCGGTGTCCTAAAGGAAGGTAGTTTGTTGTTGAGATTTTGTTACTCTAATGGACGGTAGCCTTGTCATTATGGAAGGTAGTTCGTTGTTGGGATTTTATTACTCAAATGGATGGTAGCCTTGTCATTATGGAAGGTAGTTCGTTGTTGAGATTTTGTTACTGCAATGGATGGTAGCCTTGTCATTATGGAATGTAGTTTGTTGTTGAGATTTTGTTACTCCATTGGAAGGTAGCCTTGTCATTATGGAAGGTAAATTGTTGTTGAGATTTTGTTTATCCAATGGATGATACCGTTGTCATTACGAAAGGTAGTTCGTTGTTGAGATTTTGCTACTCCAATGGGTGGTAGCCTTGTTTTTAGCGAAGGTAGTTCATTGTTGGGATTTTGTTACTCTAATGGATGGTAGCCTTATCATTACGGAAGGTAGTTCGTTAGTTGGATTTTGTTACTCTAATGGATGGTATCCTTGTCATTACGGAAGATATTTCGTTGTTTAGATTTTTTTACTCCATTGGATGGTAGCCTTGTCATTATGGAAGGTAAATCGTTGTTGTCATTTTGTTACTCCAATGGATGGTAGCGATGTCCTTAAGGAAGGTAGTTCGTTGTTAGGATTTTGTTACTCCATTGGATGGTATCCTTGTCATTAAAGAAGGTAGTTGGTTAGTGGGATTTTGTTACTCTAATGGATGGTAGCCTTGTCATTACGAAAGCTATTTCGTTGTTTAGATTTTTTTACTCCATTGGATGGTAGCCTTGTCATTATGGAAGGTAAATCATTGTTGACATTTTGTTACTCCAATGGATGGTAGCGGTGTCCTTAAGGAAGGTAGTTCGTTGTTGAGATTTTGTTACTCTAATGGACGGTAGCCTTGTCATTATGGAAGGTAGTATGTTGTTCGGATTTTATTACTCAAATGGATGGTAGCCTTGTCATTATGGAAGGTAGTTCGTTGTTGAGATTTTGTTACTGCAATGGATGGTAGCCTTGTCATTATGGAAGTAGTTCGTTGTTGAGATTTTGTTACTCCATTGGATGGTAGCCTTGTCATTATGGAAGGTAAATTGTTGTTGAGATTTTGTTACTCCAATGGATGGTACCGTTGTCATTACGAAAGGTAGTTCGTTGTTGAGATTTTGTTACTATAATGGGTGGTAGCCTTGTTATTAGGGAAGGTAGTTCATTGTTGAGATTTTGTTACTCCATTGGATGGTAGCCTTCTCATTATGGAAGGTAAATTGTTGTTGTCATTTTGTTACTCCAATGGATGATATCGATGTCCTTAAGGAAGGTAGTTCGTTGTTAGGATTTTGTTACTCCATTGGATGGTAGCCTTGTCATTACGGAAGGTAGTTCATTAGTGGGATTTTGTTACTCTAATGGATGGTAGCCTTGTCATTATGGAAGCTATTTCGTTGTTTAGATTTTTTTTACTCCATTGGATGGTAGCCTTGTCATTATGGAAGGTAAATCGTTGTTGACATTTTGTTACTCCAATGGATGGTAGCGGTGTCCTAAAGGAAGGTAGTTTGTTGTTGAGATTTTGTTACTCTAATGGACGGTAGCCTTGTCATTATGGAAGGTAGTTCGTTGTTGGGATTTTATTACTCAAATTGATGGTAGCCTTGTCATTATGGAAGGTAGTTTGTTGTTGAGATTTTGTTACTGCAATGGATGGTAGCCTTGTCATTATGAGATGTAGTTCGTTGTTAAGATTTTGTTACTCCATTGGAAGGTAGCCTTGTCATTATGGAAGGTAAATTTTTGTTGAGATTTTGTTACTACAATGGATGATACCGTTGTCATTACGAAAGGTAGTTCGTTGTTGAGATTTTGCTACTCCAATGGGTGGTAGCCTTGTTATTAGCGAAGGTAGTTCATTGTTGGGATTTTGTTACTCTAATGGATGGTAGCCTTATCATTACGGAAGGTAGTTCGTTAGTGGGATTTTGTTCCTCTAATGGATGGTATCCTTGTCATTACGGAAGCTATTTCGTTGTTTAGATTTTTTTACTCCATTGGATGGTAGCCTTGTCATTATGGAAGGTAAATCGTTGTTGACATTTTGTTACTCCAATGGATGGTATCGGTGTCCTTAAGGAAGGTAGTTCGTTGTTGAGATTTTGTTACTCTAATGGACGGTAGCCTTGTAATTATGGAAGGTAGTTTGTTGTTGGGATTTTGTTACTCAAATGGATGGTAGCCTTGTCATTATGGAAGGTAGTTTGTTGTTGAGATTTTGTTACTGCAATGGATGGTAGCCTTGTCATTATGGAAAGTAGTTCGTTGTTGAGATTTTGTTACTCCATTGGATGGTAGCCTTGTCATTATGGAAGGTAAATTGTTGTTGAGATTTTGTTACTCCAATGGATGGTACCGTTGTCATTACGAAAGGTACTTTGTTGTTGAGATTTTGTTACTCTAATGGGTGGTAGCCTTGTTATTAGGGAAGGTAGTTCATTGTTGGGATTTTGTTACTCTAATGGATGGTAGCCTTGTCATTATGGAAGGTAGTTTGTTGTTGAGATTTTGTTACTCTAATGGATGGTAGCCTTGTCATTACGGAAGGTAGTTCGTTGTTGAGATTTTGTTACTCCATTGGATGGTAGCCTTGCCATTATGGAACGTAAATTGTTGTTGTCATTTTGTTACTCCAATGGATGGAAGCGATGTCCTTAAGGAAGGTAGTTCGTTGTTAGCATTTTGTTACTCCATTGGATGGTAGCCTTGTCATTATGGAAGGTAAATTGTTGTTGAGATTTTGTTACTCCAATGGATGGTACCGTTGTCATTACGAAAGGTACTTCGTTGTTGAGATTTTGTTACTCTAATGGGTGGTAGCCTTGTTATTAGGGAAGATAGTTCATTGTTGGGATTTTGTTACTCTAATGGATGGTAGCCTTCTCATTACGGAAGGTAGTTCGTTAGTGGGATTTTGTTACTCTAATGGATGGTAGCCTTGTCATTACGGAAGGTAGTTCGTTGTTGAGATTTTGTTACTCCATTGGATGGTAGCCTTGCCATTATGGAAGGTAAATTGTTGTTGTCATTTTGTTACTCCAATGGATGGTAGCGATGTCCTTAAGGAAGGTAGTTCGTTGTTAGGATTTTGTTACTCCATTGGATGGTAGCCTTGTCATTACGGAACGTAGTTCGTTAGTGGGATTTTGTAACTCTAATGGATGGTAGCCTTGTCATTACGGAAGCTAATTCGTTGTTTAGATTTTGTTACTCTATTGGATTGTAGCCTTGTCATTATGGAAGTTAATCGTTGTTGACATTTTGTTACTCCAATAGATGGTAGCGGTGTCCTTAAGGAAGGTAGTTCGTTGTTGAGATTTTGTTACTCTAATGGACGGTAGCCTTGTCATTATGGAAGGTAGTTCGTTGTTGGGATTTTTTTACTCAAATGGATGGTAGCCTTGTCATTATGGAAGGTAGTTTGTTGTTGAGATTTTGTTACTGCAATGGATGGTAGCCTTGTCATTATGGAAAGTAGTTCGTTGTTGAGATTTTGTTACTCCATTGGATGGTACCGTTGTCATTACGAAAGGTAGTTCGTTATTGAGATTTTTTTACTCTAATGGGTGGTAGCCTTGTTATTAGGGAAGGTAGTTCGTTGTTGAGATTTTGTTACTCAAATGGATGGTAGCCTTGTCATAACAGAAGGTAGTTTGTTGTTGAGATTTAGTTACTCCATTGGATGGTAGCCTTGTCAATGTGGAAGGTAAATTGTTGTCATTTTGTTACACCAATGGATGGTAGCGATGTCCTTAAGGAAGGTAGTTCGTTGTTAGGATTTTGTTACTCCATTGGATGGTAGCCTTGTCATTACGGAAGGTAGTTCGTTAGTGGGATTTTGTAACTCTAATGGATGGTAGCCTTGTCATTACGGAAGCTAGTTCGTTGTTTAGATTTTGTTACTCCATTGGATGGTAGCCTTGTCATTACGGAAGGTAAATCGTTGTTGACATTTTGTTACTCCAATGGATGGTAGCGGTGTCCTTAAGGAAGGTAGTTCGTTGTTGAGATTTTGTTAGTCTAATGGACGGTAGCCTTGTCATTATGGAAGGTAGTTCGTTTTTGGGATTTTATTACTCAAATGGATGGTAGCCTTGTCATTATGGAAGGTAGTTCGTTGTTGAGATTTTGTTACTGCAATGGATGGTAGCCTTGTCATTATGGAAAGTACTTCGTTGTTGAGATTTGTTACTCCATTGGATGGTAGCCTTGTCATTATGGAAGGTAAATTGTTGTTGAGATTTTGTTACTCCAATGGATGGTACCGTTGTCATTACGAAAGGTAGTTCGTTGTTGAGATTTTGTTACTCTAATTTGTGGTAGCCTTGTTATTAGGGAAGGTAGTTCATTGTTGGGATTTTGTTACTCTAATGGATGGTAGCCTTGTCATTATGGAAGGTAGTTTGTTGTTGAGATTTTGTTACTCTAATGGATGGTAGCCTTGTCATTACGGAAGGTAGTTCGTTGTTGAGATTTTGTTACTCCATTGGATGCTAGCCATGTCATTATGGAAGGTAAATCGTTGTTGTCATTTTGTTACTCCAATGGATGGTAGCGATGTCCTTAAGGAAGGTAGTTCGTTGTTAGGATTTTATTACGGCATTGGATGGTAGCCTTGTCATTACGGAAGGTAGTTCGTTAGTGGGATTTTGTTACTCTAACGGATGGTAGCCTTGTCATTACGGAAGCTAGTTCGTTGTTGATATTTTGTTACTCCATTGGATGGTAGCCTTGTCATTATAGAAGGTAAATCGTTGTTGACATTTTGTTACTCCAATGGATGGTATCGGTGTCCTTAAGGAAGGTAGTTCGTTGTTAGGATTTTGTTACTGCATTGGATGGTAGCCTTGCCATTACGGAAGGTAGTTCGTTAGTGGTATTTTGTTACTCTAATGGATGGTAGCCTTGTCATTACGGAAGCTAGTTCGTTGTTGAGATTTTGTTACTCCATTGGATGGTAGCCTTGTCATTATGGAAGGTAAATCGTTGTTGACATTTTGTTACTCCAATGGATGGTATCGGTGTCCATAAGGAAGGTAGTTCGTTGTTGAGATTTTGTTACTCTAATGGACGGTAGCCTTGTCATTATGGAAGGTAGTTCGTTGTTGGGATTTTGTTACTCAAATGGATGGTAGCCTTGTCATTATGGAAGGTAGTTTGTTGTTGAGAGTTTGTTACTGCAATGGATGGTAGCCTTGTCATTATGGAAGGTAGTTCGTTGTTGAGATTTTGTTACCCCATTGGATGGTAGCCTTGTCATTATGGAAGGTAAATTGTTGTTGAGATTTTGTTACTCCAATGGATGGTACCGTTGTCATTACGAAAGGTACTTCGTTGTTGAGATTTTGTTACTCTAATGGGTGGTAGCCTTGTTATTAGGGAAGGTAGTTCATTGTTGGGATTTTGTTACTCTAATGGATGGTAGCCTTGTCATTATGGAAGGTAGTTTGTTGTTGAGATTTTGTTACTCTAATGGATGGTAGCCTTGTCATTACGGAAGGTAGTTCGTTGTTGAGATTTTGTTACAACATTGGATGGTAGCCTTGTCATTATGGAAGGTAAATTGTTGTTGTCATTTTGTTACTCCAATGGATGGTAGCGATGTCCTTAAGGAAGGTAGTTCGTTGTTAGGATTTTGTTACTCCATTGGATGGTAGCCTTGTCATTACGGAATGTAGTTCGTTAGTGGGATTTTGTAACTCTAATGGATGGTAGCCTTTTTATTACGGAAGCTAGTTCGTTGTTTAGATTTTGTTACTTTATTGGATAGTAGCCTTGTCATTATGGAAGGTAAATCGTTGTTGACATTTTATTACTCCAATGGATGGTAGCGGTGTCCTTAAGGAAGATAGTTCGTTGTTGAGATTCTGTTACTCTAATGGACGGTAGCCTTGTCATTATGGAAGGTAGTTCGTTGTTGGGATTTTGTTACTCAAATGGATGGTAACCTTGTCATTATGGAAGGTAGTTTGTTGTTGAGATTTTGTTACTGCAATGGATGGTAGCCTTGTCATTATGGAAAGTAGTTCGTTGTTGAGATTTTGTTACTCCATTGGATGGTAGCCTTGTCATTATGGAAGGTAAGTTGTTGTTGAGATTTTGTTACTCCAATGGATGGTACCGTTCTCATTATGAAAGGTAGTACGTTATTGAGATTTTTTTACTCTAATGGGTGGTAGCCTTGTTATTAGGGAAGGTAGTTCGTTGTTGAGATTTTGTTACTCAAATGGATGGTAGCCTTGTCATTACTGAAGGTAGTTCGTTGTTGAGATATTGTTACTCCATTGGATGGTAGCCTTGTCATTATGGAAGGTAAATTGTTGTCATTTTGTTACACCAATGGATGGTAGCGATGTCCTTAAGGAAGGTAGTTCGTTGTTAGGATTTTGTTACTCCATTGGATGGTAGCCTTGTCATTACGGAAGGTAGTTCGTTAATGGGATTTTGTAACTCTAATGGATGGTAGCCTTGTCATTACAGAAGCTAGTTCGTTGTTTAGATTTTGTTACTCCATTGGATGGTAGCCTTGTCATTACGGAAGGTAAATCGTTGTTGACATTTTGTTACTCCAATGGATGGTAGCGGTGTCCTTAAGGAAGGTAGTTCGTTGTTGAGATTTTGTTACTCTAATGGACGGTAGCCTTGTCATTATGGAAGGTAGTTCGTTGTTGGGATTTTATTACTCAAATGGATGGTAGCCTTGTCATTATGGAAGGTAGTTCGTTGTTGAGATTTTGTTACTGCAATGGATGGTAGCCTTGTCATTATGGAAAGTACTTCGTTGTTGAGATTTTGTTACTCCATTGGATGGTAGCCTTGTCATTATGGAAGGTAAGTTGTTGTTGAGATTTTGTTACTCCAATGGATGGTACCTTTGACATTACAAAAGGTAGTTCGTTGTTGAGATTTTGTTACTCTAATGTGTGGTAGCCTTGTTATTAGGGAAGGTAGTTCATTGTTGGGATTTTGTTACTCTAATGGATGGTAGCCTTGTCATTATGGAAGGTAGTTTGTTGTTGAGATTTTGTTAGTCTAATGGATGGTAGCCTTGTCATTACGGAAGGTAGTTCGTTGTTGAGATTTTCTTACTCCATTGGATGCTAGCCTTGTCATTATGGAAGGTAAATCGTTGTTGTCATTTTGTTACTCCAATGGATGGTAGCGATGTCCTTAAGGAAGGTAGTTCGTTGTTAGGATTTTGTTACTGCATTGGATGGTAGCCTTGTCATTACGGAAGGTAGTTCGTTAGTGGGATTTTGTTACTCTAATGGATGGTAGCCTTGTCATTACAGAAGCTAGTTCGTTGTTGAGATTTTGTTACTCCATTGGATGGTAGCCTTGTCATTATGGAAGGTAAATCGTTGTTGACATTTTGTTACTTCAATGGATGGTAGCGATGTCCTTAAGGAAGGTAGTTCGTTGTTGAGATTTTGTTACTCCATTGGATGGTAGCCTCGTCATTACGGAAGGTAGTTCGTTAGTTGGATTTTGTTACTCTAATGGATTTGAGACTTGTCATTACGGAAGCTAGTTCGTTGTTGAGATTTTGTTACTCTAATGGATGGGAGCCTTGTCATTATGGAAGGTAGTTTGTTATTGGGATTTTTTTACTCAAATGGATGGTAGCCTTGTCATTATAGAATCTAGTTCGTTGTTGAGATTTTGTTACTCTAATGGATGGTAGCCTTGTCATTATGGAAGGTAGTTCGTTGTTTGGATTTTGTTACTCAAATGGACGGTAGCCTTGTCATTATGGAAGGTAGTTCGTTGTTGATATTTTCATACTCCATTGGATGGTAGCCTTATCATTAAGGAAGGTAGTTCGCTATTGAGAATTTGTTACTCCATTGGATGGTAGACTTGTCATTATGGAAGGTAATTCGTTGTTGTGGTTTTGTTACTCCAATGGATGGTAGCCTTGTCATTATGGAATGTAGTTTGTTGTTGAGATTTGGTTACTGTAATGGATGGTAGCCTTGTCATTACGGAAGGTAGTTCATTGTTGAGTTGTTGTTACTCTAATAGATGGTAGCCTTGTCATTATGGAAGGTAGTTTGTTGTTGGGATTTTGTTACTCTAATGGATGGTAGACTTGTCATTATGGAAGGTAGTTCATTTTTGGTATTTTGTTGCTCTTATGGATGGTAGCCTTGTCATTATGGAAGCTAATTCGTTGTTGGGATTTTTTTATTTTAATGGATGGTAGCCTTGTCATTATGGAAGGTTGTTCGTTCTTGAGATTTTGTTACTCCAATGGATGGTAACCTTGTCATTATGGAAGGTAGTTAGTTGTTGAGATTTTGTTACTCCAATGGATGGTTGCCTTGTCATTATGGAAGGTAGTTTGTTGTTGATATTTTGGAAATTTAATGGATGGTAGCCTTGTAATTATAGAAGGTAGTTCATTGTTGAGATTTTATTAATCCATTGTATGGTAGCCTTGTCATTATGGAAGGTAAATTGTTGTTGAGATTTTTTTACACCAATGGATGGTAGCTATGTCCTTATGGAAGGTAGTTCATTGTTGATATTTTTTTAATCTAATGGATGGTAGCCTTGACATTATGGAAGGTAAATTGTTGTTGAGATTTTGTTACTCCAATGGATGGTAGCGTTGTCATTACAGAAGGTAGGTCGTTGTTGAGATTTTGTTAGTTCAATGGATGGTAGCCTTGTCAATATGGAAGGTAGTTCGTTGTTGAGATTTTGTTACTCCAATGGATGGTAGCCTTGTCATTTTGGAAGGTAGTTCGTTGTTGATATTTTTTTAATTTAATGGATGGTAGCCTTGTAATTATGGAAGGTAGTTCATTGTTGAGATTTTGTTACTCCATTGTATGGTAGCCTTGTCATTATGGAAGGTAAATTGTTGTTGAGATTTTGTTACTCCAATGGATGGTAGCTATGTCCTTATGGAAGGTAGTTCATTGTTGATATTTTTTAACTCTAATGGATGGTAGCCTTGTCATTACGGAAGGTAGTTCATTGTTCATATTTTGTTACTCCATTGGATGGTAGCCTTGTCATTATGGAAGGTAAATCGTGGTTGACATTTTGTTACACCAGTGGATGGTAGCGATGTCCTTAAGGAAGGTATTTCGTTGTTGGGATTTTGTTACTGCATTGGATGGTAGCCTTATCATTACGGAAGGTAGTTCGTTAGTTGGATTTTCTTACTCTAATGGATGGTAGCCTTGTCATTACGGAAGCTAGTTCGTTGTTGAGATTTTGTTACTCCATTGGATTGTAGCCTTGTCATTATGGAAGGTAAATCGTTGTTGACATTTTGTTACTGCAATGAATGGTAGCGGTGTCCTTAAGGAAGGTAGTTCATTGTTGAGATTTTGTTACTCTAATGGACGCTAGCCTTGTCATTATGGAAGGTAGTTCGTTGTTGGGATTTTGTTACTCAAATGGATGGTAGCCTTGTCATTATGGAAGGTTGTTCATTGTTGAGATTTTGTTACTGCAATGGATGGTAGCCTTGTCATTATGGAAGGTAGTTCGTTGTTAAGATTTTGTTACTCCATTGGATGGTAGCCTTGTCATTATGGAAGGTAAATTGTTGTTGAGATTTTGTTACTCCAATGGATGGTAGCGTTGTCATTACGGAAGGTAGTTCGTTGTTGAGATTTTCTTACTCTAATGTAATGGGTGGTAGCCTTGTTATTATGGAAGGTAGTTCATTTTTTGGATTTTGTTACTCTAATGGATGGTATCCTTGTCATTATGGAAGGTAGTTCGTTGTTGAGATTTTCTTACTCTAATGGATGGTAGCCTTGTCATTACAGAATCTAGTTCGTTGTTGAGATTTTGTTACTCTAATGGATGGTAGCCTTGTCATTATGGAAGGTAGTTCGTTGTTTGGATTTTGTTACTCAAATGGATGGTAGCCTTGTCATTATGGAAGGTAGTTCGTTGTTGATATTTTCATACTCCATTGGATGGTAGCCTTATCATTAAGGAAGGTAGTTCGCTATTGAGAATTTGTTACTCCATTGGATGGTAGACTTGTCATTATGGAAGGTAATTCGTTGTTGTGGTTTTGTTACTCCAATGGATGGTAGCCTTGTCATTATGGAATGTAGTTTGTTGTTGAGATTTGGTTACTCTAATGGATGGTAGCCTTGTCATTACGGAAGGTAGTTCATTGTTGAGTTGTTGTTACTCTAATAGATGGTAGCCTTGTCATTATGGAAGGTAGTTTGTTGTTGGGATTTTGTTACTCTAATGGATGGTAGACTTGTCATTATGGAAGGTAGTTCATTGTTGGTATTTTGTTGCTCTTATGGATGGTAGCCTTGTCATTATAAAAGCTAATTCGTTGTTGGGATTTTTTTATTTTAATGGATGGTAGCCTTGTCATTATGGAAGGTTGTTCGTTCTTGAGATTTTGTTACTCCAATGGATGGTAACCTTGTCATTATGGAAGGTAGTTAGTTGTTGAGATTTTGTTACTCCAATGGATGGTTGCCTTGTCATTATAGAAGGTAGTTCGTTGTTGATATTTGCTAAATTTAATGGATGGTAGCCTTGTAATTATGGAAGGTAGTTCATTGTTGAGATTTTGTTAATCCATTGTATGGTAGCATTGTCATTATGGAAGGTAAATTGTTGTTGAGATTTTGTTACACCAATGGATGGTAGCTATGTCCTTATGGAAGGTAGTTCATTGTTGATATTTTTTTACTCTAATGGATGGTAGCCTTGACATTTTGGAAGGTAAATTGTTGTTGAGATTTTGTTACACCAATGGATGGTAGCGTTGTCATTACAGAAGGAAGGTCGTTGTTGAGATTTTGTTAGTTCAATGGATGGTAGCCTTGTCAATATGGAAGGTAGTTCGTTGTTGAGATTTTGTTACTCCAATGGATGGTAGCCTTGTCATTATGGAAGGTAGTTCGTTGTTGATATTTTTTTAATTTAATGGATGGTAGCCTTGTAATTATGGAAGGTAGTTCATTGTTGAGATTTTGTTACTCCATTGTATGGTAGCCTTGTCATTATGGAAGGTAAATTGTTGTTGAGATTTTGTTACTCCAATGGATGGTAGCTATGTCCTTATGGAAGGTAGTTCATTGTTGATATTTTTTAACTCTAATGGATGGTAGCCTTGTCATTACGGAAGGTAGTTCATTGTTGATATTTTGTTACTCCATTGGATGGTAGCCTTGTCATTATGGAAGGTAAATCGTGGTTGACATTTTGTTACACCAGTGGATGGTAGCGATGTCCTTAAGGAAGGTAGTTCGTTGTTGAGATTTTGTTACTGCATTGGACGGTAGCCTTGTCATTACGGAAGGTAGTTCGTTAGTGGGATTTTCTTACTCTAATGGATGGTAGCCTTGTCATTACGGAAGCTAGTTCGTTATTGGGATTTTGTTACTCCATTGGATTGTAGCCTTGTCATTATGGAAGGTAAATCGTTGTTGACATTTTGTTACTGCAATGAATGGTAGCGGTGTCCTTAAGGAAGGTAGTTCATTGTTGAGATTTTGTTACTCTAATGGACGCTAGCCTTGTCATTATGGAAGGTAGTTCGTTGTTGGGATTTTGTTACTCAAATGGATGGTAGCCTTGTCATTATGGAAGGTTGTTCATTGTTGAGATTTTGTTACTGCAATGGATGGTAGCCTTGTCATTATGGAAGGTAGTTCGTTGTTAAGATTTTGTTACTCCATTGGATGGTAGCCTTGTCATTATGGAAGGTAAATTGTTGTTGAGATTTTGTTACTCCAATGGATGGTAGCGTTGTCATTACGGAAGCTAGTTTGTTGTTGAGATTTTCTTACTCTAATGTAATGGGTGGTAGCCTTGTTATTATGGAAGGTAGTTCATTTTTTGGATTTTGTTACTCTAATGGATGGTAGCCTTGTCATTATGGAAGGTAGTTCGTTGTTGAGATTTTCTTACTCTAATGGATGGTAGCCTTGTCATTACGGAAGGTAGTTCGTTGTTGAGATTTTGTTACTCCACTGGATGGAAGCCTTGTCATTATGGAAGGTAGTTCGTTAGTGGGATTTTGTTACTCTAATGGATGGTAGCCTTGTCATTTCGAAAGCTAGTTTGTTATTGAGATTTTGTTACTCCATTGGATGGTAGCCTTGTCATTATGGAAGGTAAATCGTGGTTGACATTTTGTTACTCCAGTGGATGGTAGCGATGTCCTTAAGGAAGGTAGTTCGTTGTTGAGATTTTGTTACTCCATTGGATGGTAGCCTTGTCATTACGGAAGGTAGTTCGTTAGTGGGATTTTGTTACTCTAATGGATGGTAGCCTTGTCATTACGGAAGCTAGTTCATTGAGATTTTGTTACTCCATTGGATGGTAGCTTTGTCATTATGGAAGGTAAATCATAGTTAACATTTTATTACTCCAATGGACGGTAGCAGTGTCCTTAAGGAAGGTAGTTCATTGTTGAGATTTTGTTACACTAATGGACGGTAGCCTTGTCATTATGGAAGGCAGTTTGTTGTTGGGATTTTGTTACCTAAATGGATGGTAGCCTTGTATTTATGGAAGGTAGTTCGTTGTTGAGATTTTGTTACTGCAATGGATGGTAGCCTTGTCATTATGGAAAGAATTTCGTTGTTGACATTTTGTTACTCCATTGGATGGTAGCGATGTCCTTAAGGAAGGTAGTTCGTTGTTGAGATTTTGTTACTCCATTGGATGGTAGCCTTGTCATTACGGAAGGTAGTACGTTAGTGGGATTGTGTTACTCTAATGGATGGTAGCCTTGTCATTACAGAAGCTAGTTCGTTGAGATTTTGTTACTCCAGTGGATGGTAGCGGTGTCCTTAAGGAAGGTAGTTCATTGTTGAGATTTTGTCACTCTAATGGACGGTAGCCTTGTCATTATGGAAGGCAGTTTGTTGTTGGGATTTTGTTACTCTAATGGAAGGTATCCTTTTCATTGTGGAAGGCAGTTTGTTGGTGGGATTTTGTTACTCCATTGGATGGTAGCCTTGTCATTATGGAAGGTAGTTCGTTGTTGAGATTTTGATACTCTAATGGATGGTAGCCTTGTCATTACGTAAGGTTGTTCGTTGTTGAGATTTTGTTACTCCATTGGATGGTAGCCTTGTCATTACGGAAGGTAGTTCGTTAGTGGGATTTTGTTACTCTAATGGATGGTAGCCTTGTCATTACGGAGGCTAGTTCGTTGAGATTTTGTTACTCCATTGGATGGTAGCCTTGTTATTATGGAAGGTAAATCGTTGTTGACATTTTGTTACTCCAGTGGATGGTAGCGATGTCCTTAACGAAGGTAGTTCGTTGTTGAGATTTTATTACTCCAATGGATGGTAGCCTTGTTATTATGGAAGGTAAATCGTTGTTGACATTTTGTTACTGCAATGGATGGTAGCGGTGTCCTTAAGGAAGGATGTTCATTGTTGAGATTTTGTTACTCTAATGGATGCTAGCCTTATCATTATGGAAGGTAGTTCGTTGTTGGGATTTTGTACTCAAATGGATGGTAGCCTTGTCATTATGGAAGGTTGTTCATTGTTGAGATTTTGTTACTGCAATGGATGGTAGGCTTGTCATTATGGAAGGTAGTTCGTTGTTAAGATTTTGTTACTCCATTGGATGGTAGCCTTGTTATTATGGAAGGTAGTTCATTGTTGGGATTTTGTTACTCTAATGGATGGTAGCCTTGTCATTATGGAAGGTAGTTCGTTGTTGAAATTTTCTTACTCTAATGGATGGTAGCCTTGTCATTACGGATGGTAGTTCGTTGTTGAGATTTTGTTACTCCATTGGATGGCAGCCTTGTCATTATGGAAGGTAGTTCGTTAGTGGGATTTTGTTACTCTAATGGATGGTAGCCTTGTCATTTCGAAAGCTAGTTTGTTATTGAGATTTTGTTACTCCATTGGATGGTAGCCTTGTCATTATGGAAGGTAAATCGTGGTTGACATTTTGTTAGTCCAGTGGATGGTAGCGATGTCCTTAAGGAAGGTAGTTCGTTGTTGAGATTTTGTTATTCCATTGGATGGTAGCCTTGTCATTACGAAAGGTATTTCGTTAGTGGGATTTTGTTACTCTAATGGATGGTAGCCTTGTCATTACGGAAGCTAGTTCGTTGAGATTTTGTTACTCCATTGGATGGTAGCCTTGTCATTATGGAAGGTAAATCGTAGTTGACATTTTGTTACTCCAATGGATGGTAGCGATGTCCTTAAGGAAGGTAGTTCGTTGTTGAGATTTATTTACTCCATTGGATGGTAGCCTTGTCATTACGGAAGGTAGTTTGTTAGTGGGATTTTGTTACTCTATTGGATGGTAGCCTTGTCATTTCGAAAGCTTGTTTGTTATTGAGATTTTGTTACTCCATTGGATGGTAGCCTTTTCATTATGGATGGTAAATCGTGGCTGACATTTTGTTACTCCAGTGGATGGTAGCGATGTCCTTAAGGAAGGTAGTTCATTGTTGAGATTTTGTTACTCCATTGGATGGTAGCCTTGTCATTACGGAAGGTAGTACGTTAGTGGGATTGTGTTACTCTAATGGATGGTAGCCTTGTCATTACAGAAGCTAGTTCATTGTGATTTTGTTACTCTAATGGACGGTAGCCTTGTCATTATGGAAGGTAGTTTGTTGTTGGGATTTTGTTACTCTAATGGAAGGTAGCCTTGTCATTATGGAAGGCAGTTTGTTGTTGGGATTTTGTTACTCCGTTGGATGGTAGCCTTGTCATTATGGAAGGTTGTTCGTTGTTGAGATTTTGTTACTCTAATGGATGGTAGCCTTGTCATTACGTAAGGTTGTTCGTTGTTGAGATTTTGTTACTCCATTGGATGGTAGCCTTGTCATTACGGAAGGTAGTTCGTTAGTGGGATTTTGTTACTCTAATGGATGGTAGCCTTGTCATTACGGAAGCTAGTTCATTGAGATTTTGTTACTCCATTGGATGGTAGCTTTGTCATTATGGAAGGTAAATCATAGTTAACATTTTATTACTCCAATGGACGGTAGCAGTGTCCTTAAGGAAGGTAGTTCATTGTTGAGATTTTGTTACACTAATGGACGGTAGCCTTGTCATTATGGAAGGCAGTTTGTTGTTGGGATTTTGTTACCTAAATGGATGGTAGCCTTGTATTTATGGAAGGTAGTTCGTTGTTGAGATTTTGTTACTGCAATGGATGGTAGCCTTGTCATTATGGAAAGTATTTCGTTGTTGACATTTTGTTACTCCATTGGATGGTAGCGATGTCCTTAAGGAAGGTAGTTCGTTGTTGAGATTTTGTTACTCCATTGGATGGTAGCCTTGTCATTACGGAAGGTAGTACGTTAGTGGGATTGTGTTACTCTAATGGATGGTAGCCTTGTCATTACAGAAGCTAGTTCGTTGAGATTTTGTTACTCCAGTGGATGGTAGCGGTGTCCTTAAGGAAGGTAGTTCATTGTTGAGATTTTGTCACTCTAATGGACGGTAGCCTTGTCATTATGGAAGGCAGTTTGTTGTTGGGATTTTGTTACTCTAATGGAAGGTATCCTTTTCATTGTGGAAGGCAGTTTGTTGGTGGGATTTTGTTACTCCATTGGATGGTAGCCTTGTCATTATGGAAGGTAGTTCGTTGTTGAGATTTTGATACTCTAATGGATGGTAGCCTTGTCATTACGTAAGGTTGTTCGTTGTTGAGATTTTGTTACTCCATTGGATGGTAGCCTTGTCATTACGGAAGGTAGTTCGTTAGTGGGATTTTGTTACTCTAATGGATGGTAGCCTTGTCATTACGGAGGCTAGTTCGTTGAGATTTTGTTACTCCATTGGATGGTAGCCTTGTTATTATGGAAGGTAAATCGTTGTTGACATTTTGTTACTCCAGTGGATGGTAGCGATGTCCTTAAGGAAGGTAGTTCGTTGTTGAGATTTTATTACTCCAATGGATGGTAGCCTTGTTATTATGGAAGGTAAATCGTTGTTGACATTTTGTTACTGCAATGGATGGTAGCGGTGTCCTTAAGGAAGGATGTTCATTGTTGAGATTTTGTTACTCTAATGGATGCTAGCCTTATCATTATGGAAGGTAGTTCGTTGTTGGGATTTTGTACTCAAATGGATGGTAGCCTTGTCATTATGGAAGGTTGTTCATTGTTGAGATTTTGTTACTGCAATGGATGGTAGGCTTGTCATTATGGAAGGTAGTTCGTTGTTAAGATTTTGTTACTCCATTGGATGGTAGCCTTGTTATTATGGAAGGTAGTTCATTGTTGGGATTTTGTTACTCTAATGGATGGTAGCCTTGTCATTATGGAAGGTAGTTCGTTGTTGAAATTTTCTTACTCTAATGGATGGTAGCCTTGTCATTACGGAAGGTAGTTCGTTGTTGAGATTTTGTTACTCCATTGGATGGCAGCCTTGTCATTATGGAAGGTAGTTCGTTAGTGGGATTTTGTTACTCTAATGGATGGTAGCCTTGTCATTTCGAAAGCTAGTTTGTTATTGAGATTTTGTTACTCCATTGGATGGTAGCCTTGTCATTATGGAAGGTAAATCGTGGTTGACATTTTGTTAGTCCAGTGGATGGTAGCGATGTCCTTAAGGAAGGTAGTTCGTTGTTGAGATTTTGTTATTCCATTGGATGGTAGCCTTGTCATTACGAAAGGTATTTCGTTAGTGGGATTTTGGTACTCTAATGGATGGTAGCCTTGTCATTACGGAAGCTAGTTCGTTGAGATTTTGTTACTCCATTGGATGGTAGCCTTGTCATTATGGAAGGTAAATCGTAGTTGACATTTTGTTACTCCAATGGATGGTAGCGATGTCCTTAAGGAAGGTAGTTCGTTGTTGAGATTTATTTACTCCATTGGATGGTAGCCTTGTCATTACGGAAGGTAGTTTGTTAGTGGGATTTTGTTACTCTATTGGATGGTAGCCTTGTCATTTCGAAAGCTTGTTTGTTATTGAGATTTTGTTACTCCATTGGATGGTAGCCTTTTCATTATGGATGGTAAATCGTGGCTGACATTTTGTTACTCCAGTGGATGGTAGCGATGTCCTTAAGGAAGGTAGTTCATTGTTGAGATTTTGTTACTCCATTGGATGGTAGCCTTGTCATTACGGAAGGTAGTACGTTAGTGGGATTGTGTTACTCTAATGGATGGTAGCCTTGTCATTACAGAAGCTAGTTCATTGTGATTTTGTTACTCTAATGGACGGTAGCCTTGTCATTATGGAAGGTAGTTTGTTGTTGGGATTTTGTTACTCTAATGGAAGGTAGCCTTGTCATTATGGAAGGCAGTTTGTTGTTGGGATTTTGTTACTCCGTTGGATGGTAGCCTTGTCATTATGGAAGGTTGTTCGTTGTTGAGATTTTGTTACTCTAATGGATGGTAGCCTTGTCATTACGTAAGGTTGTTCGTTGTTGAGATTTTGTTACTCCATTGGATGGTAGCCTTGTCATTACGGAAGGTAGTTCGTTAGTGGGGTTTTGTTACTCTAATGGATGGTAGCCTTGTCATTACGGAAGCTAGTTTGTTGAGATTTTGTTACTCCATTGGATGGTAGCCTTGTCATTATGGAAGGTAAATCGTAGTTGACATTTTGTTACTCCAATGGATGGTAGCGATGTCCTTAAGGAAGGTAGTTCGTTGTTGAGATTTTGTTACTCCATTGGATGGTAGCCTTGTCATTACAGAAGGTAGTTTGTTAGTGGGATTTTGTTACTCTAATGGATGGTAGCCTTGTCATTTCGAAAGCTAGTTTGTTATTGAGATTTTGTTACTCCATTGGATGGTAGCCTTTTCATTATGGAAGGTAAATCGTGGCTGACATTTTGTTACTCCAGTGGATGGTAGCGTTGTCCTTAAGGAAGGTAGTTCGTTGTTGAGATTTTGTTACTTCATTGGATGGTAGTCTTGTCATTACGGAAGGTAGTTCGTTAGTGGGATTTTGTTACTCTAATGGATGGTAGCCTTGTCATTACGGAAGCTAGTTCATTGAGATTTTGTTACTCCATTGGGTGGTAGCTTTGTCATTATGGAAGGTAAATCATAGTTGACATTTTGTTACTCCAATGGATGGTAGCGGTGTCCTTAAGGAAGGTAGTTCATTGTTGAGATTTTGTTACGCTAATGGACGATAGCCTTGTCATTATGGAAGGCAGTTCGTTGTTGGGATTTTGTTACCCAAATGGATGGTAGCCTTGTATTTATGGAAGGTAGTTCGTTGTTGAGATTTTTTTACTGTAATGGATGGTAGCCTTGTCATTATGGAAAGTAGTTCGTTGTTGACATTTTGTTACTCCATTGGATGGTAGCGATGTCCTCAAGGAAGGTAGTTCATTGTTGAGATTTTGTTACTCCATTGGATGGTAGCCTTGTCATTACGGAAGGTAATACGTTAGTGGGATTGTGTTACTCTAATGGATGGTAGCCTTGTCATTACAGAAGCTAGTTCGTTGAGATTTTGTTACTCCAGTGGATGGTAGGGGTGTCCTTAAGGAAGGTAGTTCATTGTTGAGATTTTGTTAATCTAATGGACAGTAGCCTTGTCATTATGGAAGGCTGTTCGTTGTTGGGATTTTGTTACTCTAATGGAAGGTAGCCTTGTCATTATGGAAGGAAGTTTGTTGTTGGGATTTTGTTACTCCATTGGATGGTAGCCTTGTCATTATGGAATGTAGTTCGTTGTTGAGATTTTGTTACTCTAATGGATGGTAGCCTTGTCATTACCTAAGGTTGTTCATTATTGAGATTTTGTTACTCCATTGGATGGTAGCCTTGTCATTACGGAAGGTAGTTCGTTAGTGGGGTTTTGTTACTCTAATGGTTGGTAGCCTTGTCATTACGGAAGCTAGTTCGTTGAGATTTTTTTACTCCATTGGAGGGTAGCCTTGTCATTATGGAAGGTAAATCGTAGTTGACATTTTGTTACTCCAATGGATGGTAGCGATGTCCTTAAGGAAGGTAGTTCGTTGTTGAGATTTTGTTAATCCATTGGATGGTAGCCTTGTCATTATGGAAGGTAAATCGTTGTTGACATTTTGTTACTCCAGTGGATGGTAGCGATGTCATTAAGGAAGGTAGTTCGTTGTTGAGATTTTATTACTCCATTGGATGGTAGCCTTGTCATTACGGAAGGTAGTTCGTTAGTGGGATTTTGTTACTCTAATGGATGGGAGCCTTGTCATTACGGAAGCTAGTTCGTTGATATTTTGTTACTTCATTGGTTGGTAGCCTTGTCATTATGGAAGGTAAATCGTAGTTGACATTTTGTTACTCCAATAGATGGTAGCGGTGTCCTTACGGAAGGTAGTTCATTGTTGAGATTTTGTTACTCTAATGGACGGTAGCCTTGTCATTATGGAAGGCAGTTCGTTGATGGGATTTTGTTACTCAAATGGATGGTAGCCTTGTCATTATGGAAGGTAGTTTGTTGTTGAGATTTTGTTACTGCTTTGGATGGTAGCCTTGTCATTATGGAAAGTAGTTCGTTGTTGACATTTTGTTACTCCATCGGATGGTAGTGATGTCCTTAAGAAAGGTAGTTCATTGTTGAGATTTTGTTACTCCATTGGATGGTAGCCCTGTCATTACGGAAGGTAGTTCGTTAGTGGGTTTTTGTTACTCTAATGGATGGTAGCCTTGTCATTAGAGAAGCTAGTTCATTGAGATTTTGTTACTCCATCGGATGGTAGCCTTGTCATTATGGAAGGTAAATCGTAGTTGACATTTTGTAACTCCAATGGATGGTAGCGGTGTCCTTAAGGAAGGTAGTTCGTTGTTGAGATTTTGTTACTCTAATGGAAGGTAGCCTTGTCATTATGGAAGGCAGTTCGATGTTGGGATTTTGTTACTCCATTGGATGGTAGCCTTGTCATTATGGAAGGTAAATTGTTGTTGAGATTTTGTTACTCCAATGGATGGTAGCGTTGTCATTACGGAAGGTACTTCGTTGTTGAGATTTTGTTACTCTAATGGGTTGTATCCTTATTATTATGGAAGGTAGTTCATTGTTGGGATTTTGTTACTCTAATGGATGGTAGCCTTGTCATTATGGAAGCTAGTTTGTTGTTGAAATTTTGTTACTCTAATGGATGGTAGCCTTGTCATTACGGAAGGTAGTTCGTTGTTGAGATTTTTTTATTACATTGGATGGTAGCCTTGTCATTACGGAAGGTAGTTCGTTAGTGGGAATTTGTTACTCTAATGGATGGTAGCTTGTCATTACGGAAGCTAGTTCGTTGTTGAGATTTTGTTACTCCATTGGATGGTAGCCTTGTCATTATGGAAGGTAAATCGTAATTGACATTTTGTTAATCTAATGGATGGTAGCGGTGTCCTTAAGTAAGGCAGTTCATTATTGTGATTTTGTTACTCTAATGGACGGTAGCCTTGTCATTATGGAAGGTAGTTCGTTGTTGAGATTTTGTTACTGCAATGGATGGTAGCCTTGTCATTATGGAAAGTAGTTCGTTGTTGACATTTTGTAACTCCATTGGATGGTAGCGATGTCCTTAAGGAAGGTAGTTCGTTGTTGAGATTTTGTTACTCCATTGGATAGTAGCCTTGTCATTACGGAAGGTAGTTCGTTAGTGGGATTTTGTTACTCTAATGGATGGTAGCCTTGTCATTACAGAAGCTACTTCGTTGAGATTTTGTTACTCCATCGGATGGTAGCCTTTTCATTATGGAAGGTAAATCGTAGTTGACATTTTGTTTCTCCAATGGATGGTAGAGGTGTCCTTAAGGAAGGTAGTTCGTTGTCGAGATTTTGTTACTCTAATGGAAGGTAGCCTTGTCATTATGGAAGGCAGTTCGTTGTTGGGATTTTGTTACTCCATTGGATGGTAGCCTTGTCATTATGGAAGGTAAATTGTTGTTGAGATTTTGTTACTCCAATGGATGGTAGCATTGTCATTACGGAAGGTAGTTCGTTGTTGAGATTTTGTTACTCTAATGGGTGGTAGCCTTGTTATTATGGAAGGTAGTTCATTGTTGGGATTTTGTTACTCTAATGGATGGTAGCCTTGTCATTATGGAAGGTAGTTCGTTGTTGAGATTTTGTTACTCTAATGGATGGTAGCCTTTCATTACAGAAGGTAGTTCGTTGTTGAGGTTTTGTTACTCCATTGGATGGTAGCCTTGCCATTACAGAAGGTAGTTCGTTAGTGGGATTTTGTTACTCTAATGGATGGTAGCCTTGTCATTACGGAAGCTAGTTTGTTGTTTAGATTTTGTTACTCAATTGGATGCTAGCCTTGTCATTATGGAAGGTAGTTCGTTAGTGGGATTTTGTTACTCTAATGGATGGTAGCGTTGTCATTACAGAAGCTAGTTCATTGTTGAGATTTTGTTACTCCATTGGATGGTTGCCTTGTCATTATGGAAGGTAAATCGTGGTTGACATTTTGTTACTCCAGTGGATGGTAGCGATGTCCTTAAGGAAGGTAGTTCGTTGTTGAGATTTTGTTACTCCATTGGATGGTAGCCTTGTCATTACCGAAGGTAGTACGTTAGTGGGATTGTGTTACTCTAATGGATGGTAGCCTTGTCATTACGGAAGCTAGTTCGTTGAGATTTTGTTACTCCATTGGATGGTATCCTTGTCATTATGGAAGGTAAATCATAGTTGACATTTTGTTACTCCAATGGATGGAGCGGTGTTCTTAAGGAAGGTAGTTCGTTGTTGAGATTTTGTTACTCTAATGGACGGTAGCCTTGTCATTATGGAAGGTAGTTCGTTGGTGGGATTTTGTTACTCAAATGGATGGTAGCCTTGTCATTATGGAAGGTAGTTCGTTTTTGAGATTTTGTTACTGCAATGGATGGTAGCCTTGTCATTATGGAAAGTAGTTCGTGGTTGACATTTTGTTACTCCATTGGATGGTAGCGATGTCCTTAAGGAAGGCAGTTCGTTGTTGAGATTTTGTTACTCCATTGAATGGTAGCCTTGTCATTATGGAAGGTAGTTCGTTAGTGGGATTTTGTTACTCTAATGGATGGTAGCCTTGTCATTACAAAAGCTAGTTCATTGGGATTTTGTTACTCCATTGGATGGTAGCCTTGTCATTATGGAAGGTAAATCGTAGTTCACATTTTGTTACTCCAATGGACGGTAGCGGTGTCCTTAAGGAAGGTAGTTCATTGTTGATATTTTGTTACTCTAATGGAAGGTAGCCTTGTCATTATGGAAGGCAGTTCGTTGTTGGGATTTTGTTACTCAAATGTATGGTAGCCTTGTCATTATGGAAGGTAGTTCGTTGTTGAGATTTTGTTACTGCAATGGATGGTAGCCTTATCATTATGGAAAGTAGTTCGTTGTTGAGATTTTGTTACTCTAATGGATGGTAGCCGTGTCATTACGGAAGGTAGTTCGTTGTTGAGATTTTGTTACTCCATTGGATGGTAGCCTTGTCATTATGGAAGGTAAATCATTGTTGACATTTTGTTACTCCAATGGATGGTAGCGATGTCCTTAAGGAAGGTAGTTCGTTGTTGAGTTTTCGTTAGTCCATTGGATGGTAGCCTTGTCATTACGGAAGGTAGTTAGTTAGTGGGATTTTGTTACTCTAATGGATGGTAGCCTTCTCATTACGGAAGCTAGTTCGTTGTTGAGATTTTTTTACTCCATTGGATGGTAGCCTTGTCATTACGGAAGGTAGTTCGTTAGTTGGATTTTTTTACTCTAATGGATGGTAGCCTTGTCATTATGGAAGCTAGTTCGTTGTTGAGATTTTGTTACTCCATTTGATGGTAGCCTTGTCATTATGGGAGGTAAATTGTTGTTGAGATTTTGTCACTCCAATGGATGGTAGCATTGTCATTACAGAAGGTAGTTTGTTGTTCAGATTTTGTTACTCTAATGGATGGTAGCCTTGTCAATATGGAAGGTAGTTTGTTGTTGAGATTTTGTTACTCTAATGGATGGTAGCCTTGTCATTATGGAAGGTAGTTCGTTGTTGATATTTTGTTAATTTAATGGATGGTAGCATTGTCATTACGAAAGGTAGTTCATTGTTGAGATTTTGTTACTCCATTGTATGGTAGCCTTGTCATTATGGAAGGTAAATTGTTGTTGAGATTTTCTTACTCCAATGGATGGTAGCTATGTCCTTATGGAAGGTAGTTCATTGCTGATATTTTTTTACTCTAATGGATGGTAGCCTTGTCATTACAGAAGGTAGTACATTGTTGATATTTTGTTACTCCATTGGATGGTAGCCTTGTCATTATGGAAGGTAAATCGTGGTTGACATTTTGTTACTCCAGTGGATGGTAGCGATGTCCTTAAGGAAGGTAGTTCGTTGTTGAGATTTTGTTACTCCATTGGATGGTAGCCTTGTCATTACGGAAGGTAGTTCGTTAGTGGGATTTTTTTACTCCATTGGATGGTAGCCTTGTTATTACCGAAGCTAGTTCGTTGTTGAGATTTTGTTACTCCATTGGATGGTAGCCTTGTCATTATGGAAGGTAAATCGTTGTTGACATTTTGTTACTCCAATGGATGGTAGCGGTGTCCTTAAGGAAGGTCGTTCATTGTTGAGATTTTGATACTCTAATGGACGGTAGCCTTGTCATTATTGCAGGTAGTTCGTTGTTGGGATTTTGTTACTCAAATGGATGGTAGCCTAGTCATTATGGAAGGTAGTTCGTTCTTGAGATTTTGTTACTGCAATAGATGGTAGCCTTGTCATTATGGAAGGTAGTTCGTTGTTGATATTTTGTTACTCCATTGGATGGTAGCGTTGTAATTACGAAAGGTAGTTCGTTGTTGAGATTTTCTTACTCTAATGGGTGGTAGGATTGTTATTATGAAAGGTAGTTCATTGATGGGATTTTGTTACTCTAATGGATGGTAGCCTTGTCATTATGGAAGGTAGTTCGTTGTTGAGATTTTCTTACTCTAAATGATGGTAGCCTTGTCATTAGGGAAGGTAGTTCGTTGTTGAGATTTTGTTACTCCATTGGATGGTAGCCTTGTCATTATGGAAGGTAAATCATTGTTGACATTTTGTTACTCCAATGGATGGTAGCGATGTCCTTAAGGAAGGTAGTTCGTTGTTGAGATTTTGTTACTCCATTGGATGGTAGCCTTGTCATTACCGAAGGTAGTACGTTAGTGGGATTGTGTTACTCTAATGGATGGTAGCCTTGTCATTACGGAAGCTAGTTCGTTGAGATTTTGTTACTCCATTGGATGGTATCCTTGTCATTATGGAAGGTAAATCATAGTTGACATTTTGTTACTCCAATGGATGGAGCGGTGTTCTTAAGGAAGGTAGTTCGTTGTTGAGATTTTGTTACTCTAATGGACGGTAGCCTTGTCATTATGGAAGGTAGTTCGTTGGTGGGATTTTGTTACTCAAATGGATGGTAGCCTTGTCATTATGGAAGGTAGTTCGTTTTTGAGATTTTGTTACTGCAATGGATGGTAGCCTTGTCATTATGGAAAGTAGTTCGTGGTTGACATTTTGTTACTCCATTGGATGGTAGCGATGTCCTTAAGGAAGGCAGTTCGTTGTTGAGATTTTGTTACTCCATTGAATGGTAGCCTTGTCATTATGGAAGGTAGTTCGTTAGTGGGATTTTGTTACTCTAATGGATGGTAGCCTTGTCATTACAAAAGCTAGTTCATTGGGATTTTGTTACTCCATTGGATGGTAGCCTTGTCATTATGGAAGGTAAATCGTAGTTCACATTTTGTTACTCCAATGGACGGTAGCGGTGTCCTTAAGGAAGGTAGTTCGTTGTTGATATTTTGTTACTCTAATGGAAGGTAGCCTTGTCATTATGGAAGGCAGTTCGTTGTTGGGATTTTGTTACTCAAATGTATGGTAGCCTTGTCATTATGGAAGGTAGTTCGTTGTTGAGATTTTGTTACTGCAATGGATGGTAGCCTTATCATTATGGAAAGTAGTTCGTTGTTGAGATTTTGTTACTCTAATGGATGGTAGCCGTGTCATTACGGAAGGTAGTTCGTTGTTGAGATTTTGTTACTCCATTGGATGGTAGCCTTGTCATTATGGAAGGTAAATCATTGTTGACATTTTGTTACTCCAATGGATGGTAGCGATGTCCTTAAGGAAGGTAGTTCGTTGTTGAGTTTTCGTTAGTCCATTGGATGGTAGCCTTGTCATTACGGAAGGTAGTTAGTTAGTGGGATTTTGTTACTCTAATGGATGGTAGCCTTCTCATTACGGAAGCTAGTTCGTTGTTGAGATTTTTTTACTCCATTGGATGGTAGCCTTGTCATTACGGAAGGTAGTTCGTTAGTTGGATTTTTTTACTCTAATGGATGGTAGCCTTGTCATTATGGAAGCTAGTTCGTTGTTGAGATTTTGTTACTCCATTTGATGGTAGCCTTGTCATTATGGGAGGTAAATTGTTGTTGAGATTTTGTCACTCCAATGGATGGTAGCATTGTCATTACAGAAGGTAGTTTGTTGTTCAGATTTTGTTACTCTAATGGATGGTAGCCTTGTCAATATGGAAGGTAGTTTGTTGTTGAGATTTTGTTACTCTAATGGATGGTAGCCTTGTCATTATGGAAGGTAGTTCGTTGTTGATATTTTGTTAATTTAATGGATGGTAGCATTGTCATTACGAAAGGTAGTTCATTGTTGAGATTTTGTTACTCCATTGTATGGTAGCCTTGTCATTATGGAAGGTAAATTGTTGTTGAGATTTTCTTACTCCAATGGATGGTAGCTATGTCCTTATGGAAGGTAGTTCATTGCTGATATTTTTTTACTCTAATGGATGGTAGCCTTGTCATTACAGAAGGTAGTACATTGTTGATATTTTGTTACTCCATTGGATGGTAGCCTTGTCATTATGGAAGGTAAATCGTGGTTGACATTTTGTTACTCCAGTGGATGGTAGCGATGTCCTTAAGGAAGGTAGTTCGTTGTTGAGATTTTGTTACTCCATTGGATGGTAGCCTTGTCATTACGGAAGGTAGTTCGTTAGTGGGATTTTTTTACTCCATTGGATGGTAGCCTTGTTATTACCGAAGCTAGTTCGTTGTTGAGATTTTGTTACTCCATTGGATGGTAGCCTTGTCATTATGGAAGGTAAATCGTTGTTGACATTTTGTTACTCCAATGGATGGTAGCGGTGTCCTTAAGGAAGGTCGTTCATTGTTGAGATTTTGTTACTCTAATGGACGGTAGCCTTGTCATTATTGCAGGTAGTTCGTTGTTGGGATTTTGTTACTCAAATGGATGGTAGCCTAGTCATTATGGAAGGTAGTTCGTTCTTGAGATTTTGTTACTGCAATAGATGGTAGCCTTGTCATTATGGAAGGTAGTTCGTTGTTGATATTTTGTTACTCCATTGGATGGTAGCGTTGTAATTACGAAAGGTAGTTCGTTGTTGAGATTTTCTTACTCTAATGGGTGGTAGGATTGTTATTATGAAAGGTAGTTCATTGTTGGGATTTTGTTACTCTAATGGATGGTAGCCTTGTCATTATGGAAGGTAGTTCGTTGTTGAGATTTTCTTACTCTAAATGATGGTAGCCTTGTCATTAGGGAAGGTAGTTCGTTGTTGAGATTTTGTTACTCCATTGGATGGTAGCCTTGTCATTATGGAAGGTAAATCATTGTTGACATTTTGTTACTCCAATGGATGGTAGCGATGTCCTTAAGGAAGGTAGTTCGTTGTTGAGATTTTGTTACTCCATTGGATGGTAGCCTTGTCATTACGGAAGGTAGTTCGTTAGTGGGATTTTGTTACTCTAATAGATGGTAGTCTTGTCATTATGGAAGCTAGTTCGTTGAGATTTTGTTACTCCATTGGATGGTAGCTGTAGTTGTTTAGTTATTGGCTTGCATTTTTGGTAAAACCCAAGTGTATGTGTGAATGTCATGAATGATGTCATAAAATTCTAGTTTAGTTTGTACTGATTCATTAGGTACCTTTGCAGAAAAATATTGTCATACAGGTACCAATGTTTATAAGTGTGTATCTGAGCATTTTGCAAAATGATCACATTTTCCTAAATCAGTAGACAGGTTTTCAGATGTCATAACAGATGTTATGACATCCTGTTCTGAACTAACAGGTATGCAGTTTGGTTAATTCTGAGTTTTTTCAGGAAAGTGACTCAGTCTTTCCAGAACAGAATCCTGCGTTTTCTTTGGGTTAACCTAGCTCAACCCCAACCTGGTTGATAAAGTCCTGTGACCTAGTCTTAAGGTCAAACGGAATTAACCCTAGATTTTTGTGGAAACCCTAACTGAAGTTGCAACTGCTATATATTCAACAGGGCTGCTATTTTGAATGTAATCCCTTTTGACAGAAGATCATTTAGAAGTTGTATAGTTTTAACTATTGTAATCCAAGCAATTATCATTGTGATAAGTGACTTGGAATAGGTTTTTAATTGTAAGGGTTGTGTAACACTCAAAGCTTTGAAGCAAGAGTGTTTGTATGTCTCTTGACTAAAGCTGTGAAGCAGAGTCAAGTTAGGTGTGTGTATCACTCAAAGCTGTGAAGCAAGAGTGGTTGTGTTGCTTGATTAAAAAGCTGTGAAGCTTAATCAAGTGTATGTTTTTGAAGAGTGTCTTCATCAATTCATTAGTCAAATTGTTTTATGTATCACTGTTGTGATTGAGGGGGAGTGAGTAGGAACTCAGGTTTAAGTTGTACTTAGATTGAAATTGCATTGGGTAGGTCTTAAGTGAAGGAGATAAACTGGTTGGTTCATTCCTGAATTAACATCTCTGATAGTGGATTTCCTCCCTGGCTTGGTAGCCCCCAGAGTAGGTGTTGTTGCACACTGAACTGGGTAAACAATTGACTGTGTTCTTTATTGTTTTTGTATTTACTGTCTTATAGAAAGTCAGATACGGTGTCACAACATTGAACGTGACATTGAATGTCTGCAGCCAGAATTTCAATTGGCATCAGAGCAGGCACCCTGCCTGTATTACTGGGTGAGATCTAGGGATATCACTTTCTGGAACTATGGACAAAGAAGGAGTTTTTGGAAATAGACCACCCATTCTGGATGGAACTAATTATGACTACTGGAAACCTCGTATGATTGCCTTCTTAAAATCTCTGGACAAAAAGGCTTGGAGAGCTGCTGACAAAGGATGGAACCATCCCACCATAACTGAGAAAGATGGGACAATCAGTCTGAAGCCTGAGGAAGATTGGAGTAAAGAAGAAGATGAGTTAGCCCTGGGAAATTCCAAAGCTTTAAATGCCTTTTTCAATGGAATTGATAGAAACATTTTCAGACTAGTACATCAATATGAACTGGCCAAGGAAGTTTGAGACACTCTCAAAACTACTCATGAGGGCACTTCCAAAGTAAAAATGTCAAGGCTTCAGATGTTGACTACCAAGTTTGAGAATCTAAAAATGATGGAAGATGAAACCATTCATGAGTTTCACATGAACATCTTGGAGATTGCCAACACCTCATGAGCACTGGGAGAAAAGATGTCAGAAGAAAAACTGGTGAGAAAGATTATCAGATCCTTGCCTAAAAGATTTGCAATGAAGGTAACTGCCATAGAGGAAGCCCAGGACATCAGCAAGTTGAAAGTGGATGAACTTATTGGGTCTCTTCAGACTTTTGAGATGGGGATCACTGATAATGGTGACAAGAAGAACAAGAGCATAGCACTTGTATCCAACACTGATGTTGAAAACAAGGAGGATGAAGAAGAAAATATTTCAGAAGTTATAGCCATGCTTGGAAGACAGTTCAACAAACTCATCAAAAGAATAGATCCAAAGTCAAGGTCTAATGTTCATAACATTCCCTCTGACATTGACAGTTCCAGCAGAAGACCAAGGTCAGAAGAGAAGGGAAACCAAGGGAGAGGAATTCAATGCCATGGCTGTGAAGGATATGGGCATATTCGAGCTGAATGTCCAACCTTTCTTAAGAAACAAAAGAAAGGAATGACTGCTACTTGGTCTGACTGTGATTCAGAAAGTAATTCTGAAGAAGAATATGCCAAACTAGTTACTGCTCTAACTGGTGTTTGTACATCTGAAAGTGACACTAGTGATGAAGAAGTTACATTTGAAGAACTGGCTGATACCTACAAGAAATTGTGTATCAGAAGTGCTGAAGTCTGTGTGCAGAATGAGAAACAATCAAAACTCATTATAAAGCTGGAGGCTGAAAAAAGGGCAGATCTTGAAACTATAAGTCATCTAGAAGGGGAAGTTCAATTGCTGAACTCACAACTGAACCAAATGACCAAATCTGTCAAGATGCTGACCAATGGAACAGATAAATTGGAAGAGATTCTTCAAGTTGGACAAAATGTGGGAAACAAATCTGGACTAGGATTTGTGGAAGCTAAGAAATCTGGTGCAGACAAGAAGATCAGGCCTGTTAAACAATTGTCAAAGCAGATGTCTCAACACAACTCTCAACATCAGAAACAGAAATATATGAAGAAAAAATACCAAAGATGGAGATGTCATCATTGTGGGAGGTATGGACACATAAAGCCCTTCTGCTTCAAATTGCATGGATACCCTAATCAAAACTCAGGTGTTAAACCTAAGTCAAAAAGGGTACCACATACTCCTTACTGGAAGAAAAAGGCTACTGCCCTGATAGCCCACACTTCCCTGAGAGTGTCTGCAAAGGAAGGCTGGTAGTTTGACAGTGGGTGTTCTAAACACATGACTGGAATAAAGAACATTCTCAATCATGTTAAACCTTACAACACTAGTTATGTGACCTTTGGAGATGGTGCTAAAGGTGAAATCAAAGGAGTTGGTAATTTGGACTGCCCTGAAGTTCCAAGTCTGAGTGAAGTACTGCTGGTAAAAGGGCTGACTGCTAATCTCATTAGTATCAGTCAATTGTGTGATCTAGGGTTCAAGGTCAACTTCTCAAAATCTGAATGTCTAGTAATTAATGAAAAACTAGAAGTTGTAATGAAAGGAATCAGATCCAAAGATAACTATTACTTGTGGCAGCCTGAGAACACTAATAACTCCACTATGTGTCCAATTACCAAAGAAGAAAAAGAGATGAAATTGTGGCACCATAAGCTTGGTCATCTTTATCTAAGAATAATGAAAATAGCTATCTCTATGGAAGCAGTCAGAAGGACTCCAAAACTACAGATTGATAAAAGAAGGGTTTGTGGTGAACTTAAAATTGAAAGGCTTGGTAAAAAGAAACATGTCTATGATGTGGTGAATAAACTTGAAGAAGTATGTGTTGTCAGAACCAGAAGTAATCATGACAAGGATGTTGGAAACAACAAGTCTAATAAATTCTGTTTCCCTGAAGAAATGAGTCGTGAAGTCTCTTCTCCTATAACTCTCCATCAAAATGGAGTGGACAAAAAGAAAAATAAGATCATTCAAGAATCAACCAGAACTATGATTCATGTCAAAAGAATGCCTTCCCAACTCTGTGCTGAAATGGTTGCAGCTAGGAATAACTGTTCTCAAAATATCTGGACAAAACAGATGCTCACTGAGTATAATGTCTCACAAGATGTTGTGACATTATATTGTGACAATCTGAACACAATCAATATTTCCATGAACCCTATTCAGCATAGCAGGACCAAGCACATTGACTTTGTAGAGAAGAAGTCAATTAAACTGGAACATGGTATCATTAAGCTTCAGCTGGATGATTCTTCTACCAAGGCTCTTGTTGGAAATAAACTTGAAAACTTGAGGGGCAGGTTAGGTATTTGCCAACATGAGAAATTATAGAAATTAATTTTGCTTAAAACAAGGGTTGAAGGAGTTAATTTTGTTAAGTCTATTTTTAGTGGGTTAATCATATGTTCTCCAAATTCTTTCAAAATTCTTAAGAAGTTGAAAAGACTCTCTTTTTCCTCCTACCTCTCTCGACTTTGCAACCTGTTCCCTTCTCTCAATCAAAATTTTCTCTCAAATTGCTACTGGTGCTCTAAGTCAATCAAAATGTCTCAGACATCATCTTCAACCAAGGAGACTTCATCATCCTCATCATCTTCATCATCTGACCAAGACTCTAGAGCAATCACCACATGCATAGAATCTGAAGTTCTTGAGGTCACTCCTCTCAAAGAGATGGAAACTGACCCCGCCAAAGTCAAAAAGCTGAGAACTAGACATGCAGGAAGTGCTCAAGCTGCACCCTCTGGTAATCCTTCTCATCCTTCTTCTTCTGTACCAAATAGAGAAGGATCAGTTCAATTTCATCATGCTATTGCTAGGCTTGTTACTAGTATACTAAGCGGAAACCAACCTGTACCGGGGATTTCTGTCACTTTAAATCAATCAGGAAGCCCAAATGTGGACGTCTCTGAGAATGTAGATGTCTCTGAGAATGTTGTGACACAAAATGACAACATTCAGAACCCTTTAGAAAAGACTGCTGATCCACCTATCATTGATGTGGATGAGGATTACTCAGATAATGATCTGATTGCCAATGTAAACCCTAGCATAGCTAGGAGATTGATGAAAAGAAAGGGTAATCAGAATGATGCAAAATGTGTGTCCAAAGATAAACCTTCTGTTAAGAAATCCAAGGCTGAAGGCAAGGCTGGGGTAGAATCTGTGAAAAATGGTCAGTCCAAAGGGAAGGTGAAAGCCCAGGTGCATACTGATAAACAACCAATTTCAAAGAAGAGAAAAGAACCCGAATCTTTTGATTCTGATGAGGAATCAGAGTTTGAGATTGATGCTGAAGAAATTCCTATCAGAAGGAAGCTCCCCTCCAGCAAAATTGCTAGAGTTCCTGAAGTCCCAACAGACAACATCTCTTTTCATCATCCTAACAATGCAAACAGATGGAAGTATGTTTGCTTAAAGAGAATAGCTTTAGAAAGAGAGCTAAACAATGATGCCATGGAGTGCAAAGACATCATGAACCTGATCAAGAATGCTGGACTGATGAAGACTGTGATAAAATTTAACAAGTGTTATGAAAATCTGGTCAAGGAGTTCATAGTTAACTTGTCTAATGATTGTGCTGATGGAAGGTCAGCTGACTTTGAAAGTGTTTTTGTTAGAGGAAGAAGGGTTAATTTCTCTCCATCAGAAATTAACAAATTTCTTGGAAGAACAAATGAGGATTGTCCTGATCTTGAAGTCACTGACAATGAAGTTTGTCAAACCATCACTGCAAGGCAAGTGAAGTACTGGCCCTTGAAAGGCAAGCTGAATGCCAGCAAACTTAGCATGAAATTTGCCATCCTGCACAAGATTGGTGCAGCCAACTGGGTGCCTACAAACCATAAATCAACTATCTCCACAGGATTGGGGAGATTTATTTATGTTGTTGGAACCAAGACTGCTTTTGAATATGGCAGGTATATTTTTGAACAAACTTTAAAACATGCTGGTAGTTATGCTGTCAAAGGACCAATTGCCTTTCCCTCCCTCCTTTGTGGAATTATCCTTGCACAATACCCTGATATCCTGGTGGCAAGAGATACTGCTTGCAAAAGAGCTCCTGCCCTTGGATTGCACTATAAACTGTTTCAGGGATCTCATGCTCCTGATATTGTTATAACATCAGCTGAGACATCATCTGTGAAGACCCAGTCCAAGACATCTGAGGTCATAGCTGTATTAAAAGAGACCTGCAAAGAACTGGAATCTAGGAAAAAGACCCTAGAAATCCTAATTTCCAGGTTAGAAAAGGAGGAAGCTGAAGGAAATAGAAGGGAAGAGGGTGTAGAAGCTGAAGGTCATCTCAATACTGAAGAAACTAGCTCCTCTGAGTCTGATGACAGTGCTTAAAGGTTGGTTGCTGTTTGGTGGAGTTGTTGCTGGTCCCTGGTGGAGTTTGGAAGTGTGTTCAGTTTTTAGTTGCTGCTCTTATTACTTTTTCTGGATGACTGTATAAATTTTTATGAACATGTATCTTTGGCCCATTTGTGGCTAAAGAGGGGGAGATATATTTTGGTACTTACTTAATTAGACATTCTATTTTTCTGCAGTCATTTCTTTCTGCTGCTATCTATCTCTGATTGCTTAGGGTCTTTAGCCAAAAATCTGCCAAAGGGGGAGTTTGTAGTTGTTTAGTTATTGGCTTGCATTTTTGGTAAAACCCAAGTGTATGTGTGAATGTCATGACTGATGTCATAACATTCTAGTTTAGTTTGTACTGATTCATTAGGTACCTTTGTAGAAAAATATTGTCATACAGGTACTAATGTTTATAAGTGTGTATCTGAGCATTTTGCAAAATGATCACATTTTCCTAAATCAGTAGACAGGTTTTCAGATGTCATAACAGATGTTAAGACATCCTGTTCTGAACTAACAGGTATGCAGTTTGGTTAATTCTTAGTTTTTTCAGGAAAATGACTCAGTCTTTCCATAACAGAATCCTGCGTTTTCTTTGGGTTAACCTAGCTCAACCCCAACCTGGTTGATAAAGTCCTGTGACCTAGTCTTAAGGTCAAACGGAATTAACCCTAGCTTTTTGTGGAAACCCTAACTGAAGTTGCAGCTGCTATATATTCAACAGGGCTGCTATTTTGAATGTAATCCCTTTTGACAGAAGATCATTTAGAAGCTGTATAGTTTTAACTATTGTAATCCAAGCAATTATCATTGTGATAAGTGACTTGGAATAGGTTTTTAATTGTAAGGGTTGTGTAACACTCAAAGCTTTGAAGCAAGAGTGTTTGTATGTCTCTTGACTAAAGCTATGAAGCAGAGTCAAGTTAGGTGTGTGTATCACTCAAAGCTGTGAAGCAAGAGTGGTTGTGTTGCTTGATTAAAAAGCTGTGAAGCTTAATCAAGTGTATGTTTTTGAAGAGTGTCTTCATCAATTCATTAGTCAAATTGTTTTATGTATCACTGCTGTGATTGAGGGGGAGTGAGTAGGAACTCTGGTTTAAGTTGTACTTAGATTGAAATTGCACTGGGTAGGTCTTAAGTGAAGGAGATAAACTGGTTGGTTTATTCCTAAATTAACATCTCTTATAGTGGATTTCCTCCCTGGCTTGGTAGCCCCTAGAGTAGGTGTTGTTGCACACTGAACTGGGTAAACAATTGACTGTGTTCTTTACTGTTTTTGTATTTACTGTCTTATAGAAAGTCAGATACGGTGTCACAACATTGAACGTGACATTGAGTATCTGCAGCCAGAATTTCAGTAGCCTTGTCATTATGGAAGGTAAATCGTAGTTGACATTTTGTTACTCCAATGAATGGTAGCGGTGTCCTTAAGGAAGGTAGTTCGTTGTTGAGATTTTGTTACTCTAATGGATGGTAGCCTTGTCATTATGGAAGGCAGTTCATTGTTGACATTTTGTTACTCCAATGGATGGTAGCGGTGTCCTTAAGGAAGGTAGTTTATTGTTGAGATTTTGTTACTCTAATGGACGGTAGCCTTGTCATTATGGAAGGTAGTTCGTTGTTGGGATTTAGTTACTCAAATGGATGGTAGCCTTGTCATTATGGAAGGTAGTTTGTTGTTGAGATTTTGTTCCTGCAATGGATGGTAGCCTTGTCATTACGGAAGTTAGTTCGTTATTGAGATTTTGTTACTCTAATGGGTGGTAGCCTTGTGATTATGGAAGGTAGTTCATTGTTGGGATTTTGTTACTCTAATGAATGATAGCCTTGTCATTATGGAAGGTAGTTCTTTGTTGAGATTTTGTTACTCTAATGGATGGTAGCCTTGTCATTATAGAAGGTAGTTCGTTGTTGAGATTTTGTTACTCCGTTGGATGGTAGCCTTGTCATTATGGAAGGTAAATCGTTGTTGACATTTTGTTACTCCAATGGATTGTAGGGATGTCCTTAAGGAAGGTAGTTCGTTATTGAGATTTTGTTACTCCATTGGATGGTAGCCTTGTCATTACGGAAGGTAGTTCGTTAGTGGGATTTTGTTACTCTAATGGATGGTAGCCTTGTCATTACGGAAGCTAGTTCTTTGTTGAGATTTTGTTACTCCATTGGATGGTAGCCTTGTCATTACGGAAGGTAGTTCATTAGTGGGATTTTGTTACTCTAATGGATGGTAGCCATGTCATTACGGAAGCTAGTTCGTTGTTGAGATTTTTTTACTCCATTGGATGGTAGCCTTGTCATTATGGAAGGTAAATTATTGTTGACATTTTCTTACTCCAATGGATGGTAGCGGTGTCCTTAAGGAAGGTAGTTCGTTGTTGAGATTTTGTTATACTTATGGACGGTAGCCTTGTCATTATGGAAGGTAGTTCGTTGTTGATATTTTCATATTCTAATGGATGGTAGCCTTGCCATTAAGGAAGGTAGTTCGATGTTAAGAATTTGTTACTCCATTGGATAGTAGACTTTTCATTATGGAAGGTAGTTCGTTGTTGTGATTTTGTTACTCCAATGGATGGTAGCCTTGTCATTATGGAATATAGTTTGTTGTTGAGATTTGGTTACTCTAATGGATGGTAGCCTTGTCATTACGGAAGGTAGTTCATTGTTGAGTATTTTTTACTCTAATATATGGTAGCCTTATCATTATGGAAGGTAATTCGTTGTTGGGATTTAGTTACTTTAATGGATGGTAGCCTTGTCATTATGGAAGGTAGTTCGTTTTTGGGATTTTGTTACTCTTATGTTTGTTAACCTTGTCATTATGGAAGGTAGTTCATTGTTGAGATTTTGTTAGTTCAATGGATGGTAGCCTTGTCAATATGGAAGGTAGTTCGTTGTTGAAATTTTGTTACTCCAATGGATGGTAGCCTTGTCATTATGGAAGCTAGTTCGTTGTTGATATTTTGTTACTTTAATGGATGGTAGCCTTGTCATTACGTAAGCTAGTTAGTTGTTGAGATTTTGTTACTACATTGAATGGTAGCCTTGTTATTATGGAAGGTAAATCGTTGTTGACATTTTGTTACTCCAATGGATGGTAGCGATGTCCTTAAGAAAGGTAGTTCGTTGTTGATATTTTGTTACTCCATTGGATGGTAGCCTTGTCATTACGGAAGGTAGTTCGTTAGTTGGATTTTGTTAATCTAATGGATGGTAGCCTTGTTATTACGGAAGCTAGTTTGTTGTTGATATTTTGTTACTCCATTGGATAGTAGCCTTGTCATTATGGAAGGTAAATCGTTGTTGACATTTTGTTACTCCAATGGATGGTAGCCGTGTCCTTAAGGAAGGTAGTTCGTTGTTGAGATTTTATTACTGTAATGGACGGTAGCCTTGTCATTATGGAAGGTAGTTCGTTGTTGGGATTTTGTTACTCAAATGGATGGTAGCCTTGTCATTATGGAAGGTAGGTTGTTGTTGAGATTTTGTTACTGCAATGGATGGTAGCCTTGTCATTACGGAAGGTAGTTCGTTGTTGAGATTTTGTTACTCTAATGGGTGGTATCCTTGTTATTATGGAAGGTAGTTCATTGTTGGGATTTTGTTACTCTAATGGATTGTAGCCTTGTCATTATGGAAAGTAGTTCGTTGTTGAGATTTTTTTACTCTAATGGATGGTAGCCTTGTCATTACGGAAGGTAGTTCGTTGTTGATATTTTGTTACTCCATTGGATGGTAGCCTTGTCATTATGGAAGGTAAATCGTTGTTAACATTTTGTTACTCCAATGGATGGTAGTGATGTCCTTAAGGAAGGTAGTTCGTTGTTGAGATTTTGTTACTCCATTGGATGGTAGCCTTGTCATTATGAAAGGTAGTTCGTAAGTGGGATTTTGTTACTATAATGGATGGTAGCCTTGTCATTACGGAAGCTAGTTCGTTGTTGAGATTTTGTTACTTCATTGGATTGTAGCCTTGTCATTATGGAAGGTAAATCGTTGTTGACATTTTGTTACTCCAGTGGATGGTAACGATGTCCTTAAGGATGGTAGTTCGTTGTTGAGATTTTGTTACTCCATTGGATGGTAGCCTTGTCATTACGGAAGGTAGTCCGTTAGTGGGATTTTGTTACTCTAATGGATGGTAGCCTTGTCATTACGGAAGCTAGTTCGTTGTTGAGATTTTGTTACTCTAATGGATGGTAGCCTTGTCATTATGGAACGTAGTTCGTTGTTGGGATTTTGTTATTCAAATGGATGGTAGCCTTGTCATTACAAAATCTAGTTCGTTGTTGAGATTTTTTTACTCTAATGGATGGTAGCCTTGTCATTATGGAAGGTAGTTCATTGTTGGGATTTTGTTACTCAAATGGATGGTAGCCTTGTCATTATGGAAGGTAGTTCGTTGTTGATATTTTCATACTCTAATGGATGGTAGCCTTGTCATTAAGGAAGGTAGTTCGCTGTTGAGAATTAGTTACTCCATTGGATAGTAGACTTTTTATTATGGAAGGTAGTTTGTTGTTGTGATTTTATTACTCCAATGGATGGTAGCCTTGTCATTATGGAATGTAGTTTGTTGTTGAGGTTTGGTTACTCTAATGGATGGTAGCCTTGTCATTACGGAAGGTAGTTCATTGTTGAGTTTTTGTTACTCTAATATATGGTAGCCTTGTCATTATGGAAGGTAGGTCGTTATTGGGATTTTGTTACTCTAATGGATGGTAGCCTTGTCATTATGGAAGGTAGTTCATTGTTGGGATTTTGTTACTCTTATAGATGGTAGCCTTCTCATTATGGAAGCTAATTCGTTGTTGGGATTTTGTTATTTTAATGGATGGTAGCCTTGTCATTATGGAAGTTTGTTCGTTGTTGAGATTTTGTTACTCCAATGGATGGTAACCTTGTCATTATGGAAGGTAGTTCATTGTCGGGATTTTGTTAGTTCAATGGATGGTAGCCTTGTCAATATGGAAGGTAGTTCGTTGTTGAGATTTGATTACTCTCATGGATGGTAGCCTTTTCATTACGGAAGGTAGTTCGTTGTAGATATTTTGTTACTTTAATGGATGGAAGCCTTGTAATTATGGAAGGTAGTTCATTGTTGAGATTTTGTTACTCCATTGTATGGTATCCTTGTCATTATGGAAGGTAAATTGTTGTTGAGATTTTGTTACTCCAATGGACGGTAGCTATGTCCTTATGGAAGGTAGTTCATTGTTGATATTTTGTTACTCTATTGGATGATAGCCTTTTTATTACGGAAGGTAATTCGTTGTTGATATTTTGTTACTCCATTGGATGGTAGCCTTGTCATTATGGAAGGTAAATCATTGTTGACTTTTTATTACTCCAGTGGATGGTAGCGATGTCCTTAAGGAAGGTAGTTCGTTGTTGAGATTTTTTTAATCCATTGGATGGTAGCCGTGTCATTACGGAAGGTGGTTCGTTAGTGGGATTTTGTTACTCTAATGGATGGTAGCCTTGTCATTACGGAAGCTAGTTCGTTGTTTAGATTTTGTTACTCTAATGGATGGTAGCCTTGTCACTATGGAACGTAGTTCATTGTTGGGATTTTGTTACTCAAATGGATGGTAGCCTGGTCATTACAGAATCTAGTTCGTTGTTGATATTTTTTTACTCTAATGGATGGTAGCCTTGTCATTATGGAAGGTAGTTCATTGTTGGGATTTTGATACTCTAATGGATGGTAGCCTTGTCATTATGGAAGGTAGTTCGTTGTTGAGATTTTCTTACTCTAATGGATGGTAGCCTTGTCATTAAGGAAGGTAGTTCGCTGTTCAGAATTTGTTACTCCATTGGATAGTAGACTTTTTATTATGGAAGGTAGTTTGTTGTTGTGATTTTATTACTCCAATGGATGGTAGCCTTGTCATTACGGAAGGTAGTTCATTGTTGAGTTTTTGTTACTCTAATATATGGTAGCCTTGTCATTATGGAAGGTAGGTTGTTATTGGGATTTTGTTACTTTAATGGATGGTAGCGTTGTCATTATGGAAGGTAGTTCATTGTTGGGATTTTATTACTCTTATAGATGGTAGCCTTCTCATTATGGAAGCTAATTCGTTGTTGGAATTTTGTTATTTTAATGGATGGTAGCCTTGTCATTATGGAAGTTTGTTCGTTGTTGAGATTTTGTTACTCCAATGGATGGTAACCTTGTCATTATGGAAGGTAGTTCATTGTCGAGATTTTGTTAGTTCAATGGATGGTAGCCTTGTCAATATGGAAGGTAGTTCGTTGTTGAGATTTTGTTACTCCCATGGATGGTAGCCTTGTCATTACGGAAAGTAGTTCGTTGTAGTTATTTTGTTACTTTAATGGATGGTAGCCTTGTAATTATGGAAGGTAGTTCATTGTTGAGATTTTGTTACTCCATTGTATGGTATCCTTGTCATTATGGAAGGTAAATTGTTGTTGAGATTTTGTTACTCCAATGGACGGTAGCTATGTCCTTATGGAAGGTAGTTCATTGTTGATATTTTGTTACTCTATTGGATGATAGTCTGGTCATTACGGAAGGTAATTCGTTGTTGATATTTTGTTACTCCATTGGATGGTAGCCTTGTCATTATGGAAGGTAAATCATTGTCGACTTTTTATTACTCCAGTGGATGGTAGCGATGTCCTTAAGGAAGGTAGTTCGTTGTTAAGATTTTTTTACTCCATTGGATGGTAGCCGTGTCATTACGGAAGGTGGTTCGTTAGTGGGATTTTGTTACTCTAATGGATGGTAGCCTTGTCACTATGGAACGTAGTTCATTGTTGGGATTTTGTTACTCAAATGGATGGTAGCCTGGTCATTACAGAATCTAGTTCGTTGTTGAGATTTTTTTACTCTAATGGATGGTAGCCTTGTCATTATGGAAGGTAGTTCATTGTTGGGATTTTGATACTCTAATGGATGGTATCCTTGTCATTATGGAAGGTAGTTCGTTGTTGAGATTTTCTTACTCTAATGGATGGTAGCCTTGTCATTAAGGAAGGTAGTTCGCTGTTGAGAATTTGTTACTCCATTGGATAGTAGACTTTTTATTATGGAAGGTAGTTTATTGTTGTGATTTTATTACTCCAATGGATGGTAGCCTTGTCATTACGGAAGGTAGTTCATTGTTTAGTTTTTGTTACTCTAATATATGGTAGCCTTGTCATTATGGAAGGTAGGTCGTTATTGGGATTTTGTTACTTTAATGGATGGTAGCCTTGTCATTATGGAAGGTAGTTCATTGTTGGGATTTTATTACTCTTATAGATGGTAGCCTTCTCATTATGGAAGCTAATTCGTTGTTGGGATTTTGTTATTTTAATGGATGGTAGCCTTTTGACATTATGGAAGTTTGTTCGTTGTTGAGATTTTGTTACTCCAATGGATGGTAACCTTGTCATTATGGAAGGTAGTTCATTGTCGAGCTTTTGTTAGTTCAATGGATGGTAGCCTTGTCAATATGGAAGGTAGTTCGTTGTTGAGATTTGACTACTCTCATGGATGGTAGCCTTGTCATTACGGAAGGTAGTTCGTTGTAGATATTTTGTTACTTTAATGGATGGAAGCCTTGTAATTATGGAAGGTAGTTCATTGTTGAGATTTTGTTACTCCATTGTATGGTATCCTTGTCATTATGGAAGGTAAATTGTTGTTGAGGTTTTGTTACTCCAATGGACGGTAGCTATGTCCTTATGGAAGGTAGTTCATTGTTGATATTTTGTTACTCTATTGGATGATAGCCTTGTCATTACGGAAGGTAATTCGTTGTTGATATTTTGTTACTCCATTGGATGGTAGCCTTGTCATTATGGAAGGTAAGTCATTGTTGACTTTTTATTACTCCAGTGGATGGTAGCGATGTCCTTAAGGAAGGTAGTTCGTTGTTGAGATTTTTTTACTCCATTGGATGGTAGCCGTGTCATTACGGAAGGTGGTTCGTTAGTGGGATTTTGTTACTCTAATGGATGGTAGCCTTGTCATTACGGAAGCTAGTTCGTTGTTTAGATTTTGTTACTCTAATGGATGGTAGCCTTGTCACTATGGAACGTAGTTCATTGTTGGGATTTTGTTACTCAAATGGATGGTAGCCTGGTCATTACAGAATCTAGTTTGTTTTTGAGATTTTTTTACTCTAATGGATGGTAGCCTTGTCATTATGGAAGGTAGTTCATTGTTGGGATTTTGATACTCTAATGGATGGTAGCCTTGTCATTATGGAAGGTAGTTCGTTGTTGAGATTTTCTTACTCTAATGGATGGTAGCCTTGTCATTAAGGAAGGTAGTTCGCTGTTGAGAATTTGTTACTCCATTGGATAGTAGACTTTTTATTATGGAAGGTAGTTTGTTGTTGTGATTTTATTACTCCAATGGATGGTAGCCTTGTCATTACGGAAGGTAGTTCATTGTTGAGTTTTTGTTACTCTAATATAGGGTAGCCTTGTCATTATGGAAGGTAGGTCGTTATTGGGATTTTGTTACTTTAATGGATGGTAGCCTTGTCATTATGGAAGGTAGTTCATTGTTGGGATTTTATTACTCTTATAGATGGTAGCCTTCTCATTATGGAAGCTAATTCATTGTTGGGATTTCGTTATTTTAATGGATGGTAGCCTTGTCATTATGGAAGTTTGTTCGTTGTTGAGATTTTGTTACTCCAATGGATGGTAACCTTGTCATTATGGAAGGTAGTTCATTGTCGAGATTTTGTTAGTTCAATGGATGGTAGCCTTGTCAATATGGAAGGTAGTTTGTTGTTGAGATTTTGTTACTCCCATGGATGGTAGCCTTGTCATTACGGAAAGTAGTTCGTTGTAGATATTTTGTTACTTTAATGGATGGTAGCCTTGTAATTATGGAAGGTAGTTCATTGTTGAGATTTTGTTACTCCATTGTATGGTATCCTTGTCATTATGGAAGGTAAATTTTTGTTGAGATTTTGTTACTCCAATGGACGGTAGCTATGTCCTTATGGAAGGTAGTTCATTATTGATATTTTGTTACTCTATTGGATGATAGCCTTGTCATTACGGAAAGTAATTCGTTGTTGATATTTTGTTACTCCATTGGATGGTAGTCTTGTCATTATGGAAGGTAAATCATTGTTGACTTTTTATTACTGCAGTGGATGGTAGAGATGTCCTTAAGGAAGGTAGTTCGTTGTTGAGATTTTTTTACTCCATTGGATGGTAGTCGTGTCATTACGGAAGGTGGTTCGTTAGTGGGATTTTGTTACTCTAATGGATGGTAGCCTTGTCATTACGGAAGCTAGTTCGTTGTTGAGATTTTGTTACTCCATTGGATGGTAGCCTTGTCATTATGGAAGGTAAGTCGTTGTTGACATTTTGTTACTCCAATGGATGGTAGCTATGTCCTTAAAGAAAGTAGTTCATTGTTGAGATTTTGTTACTCTAATGAACGGTAGCCTTTTCATTATGGAAGGTAGTTTGTTGTTGGGATTTTTTTACTCAAATGGATGGTAGCATTGTCATTATGGAAGGTAGTTCATTGTTGAGATTTTGTTACTGCAATGGATGGTAGCCTTGTCATTATGGAAGCTAGTTCGTTGTTGAGATTTTTTTACTCCATTGGATGGTAGCCTTGTCATTATGGAAGGTAAATTGTTGTTGAGATTTTGTTACTTCAATAGATGGTAGCGTTGTCATTACGAAAGATAGTTCAAAATTGGGATTTTGTTACTCTAATGGATGGTAGCCTTGTCATTATGGAAGGTAGTTCGTTGTTGAGATTTTCTTACTCTAATGGATGGTAGCCTTGTAATTACGGAAGGTAGTTCGTTGTAGAGATTTTGTTACTCCATTGGATGGTAGCCTTGTCATTATGGAAGGTAAATCGTTGTTGACATTTTGTTACTCCAATGAATGGTAGCGATGTCCTTAAGGAAGGTAGTTCGTTATTGAGATTTTGTTACTCCATTGGATGGTAGCCTTGTCATTACGGAAGGTAGTTCGTTAGTGGGATTTTGTTACTCTAATGGATGGTAGCCTTGTCATTACGAAAGCTAGTTCGTTGTTGTGATTTTGTTACTCCATTGGATGGTAGCCTTATCATTATGGAATGTAAATCGTTGTTGACATTTTGTTACTCCAGTGGATGGTAACGATGTCCTTAAGGATGGTAGTTCGTTGTTGAGATTTTGTTACTCTAATGGATGGTAGCCTTGTCATTACGGAAGCTAGTTCGTTGTTGAGATTTTGGCACTCTAATGGATGGTAGCCTTGTCATACAGAATTTAGTTCGTTGTTGAGACTTTTTTACTCTAATCGATGGTAGCCTTGTCATTATGGAAGGTAGTTCATTGTTGGGATTTTGTTACTCAAATGGATGGTAGCCTTGTTATTATGGAAGGTAGTTCGTTGTTCATATTTTCATACTCTAATGGATGGTAGCCTTGTCATTAAGGAAGGTAGTTCGCTGTTGAGAATTTGTTACTCCATTGGATAGTATACTTTTTATTATGGAAGGTAGTTTGTTGTTGTAATTTTATTACTCCAATGGATGGTAGCCTTGTCATTATGGAATGTAGTTTGTTGTTGAGGTTTGGTTACTCTAATGGATGGTAGCCTTGTCATTACGGAAGGTAGTTCATTGTTGAGTTTTTGTTACTCTAATATATGGTAGCCTTGTCATTATGGAAGGTAGGTCGTTATTGGGATTTTGTTACTCTAATGGATGGTAGCCTTGTCATTATGGAAGGTAGTTCATTGTTGGGATTTTGTTACTCTTATAGATGGTAGCCTTCTTATTATGGAAGCTAATTCGTTGTTGGGATTTTGTTATTTTAATGGATGGTAGCCTTGTCATTATGGAAGTTTGTTCGTTGTTGAGATTTTGTTACTCTAATGGATAGTAACCTTGTCATTATGGAAGGTAGTTCATTGTCGAGATTTTGTTAGTTCAATGGATGGTAGCCTTGTCAATATGGAAGGTAGTTCATTGTTGAGATTTGATTACTCTCATTGATGGTAGCCTTGTCATTACGGAAGGTAGTTCGTTGTAGATATTTTGTTACTTTAATGGATGGAAGCCTTGTAATTATGGAAGGTAGTTCATTGTTGAGATTTTGTTACTCCATTGTATGGTATCCTTGTCATTATGGAAGGTAAATTGTTGTTGAGGTTTTGTTACTCCAATGGACGGTAGCTATGTCCTTATGGAAGGTAGTTCATTGTTGATATTTTGTTACTCTATTGGATGATAGCCTTGTCATTACGGAAGGTAATTCGTTGTTGATATTTTGTTACTCCATTGGATGGTAGCCTTGTCATTATGGAAGGTAAGTCATTGTTGACTTTTTATTACTCCAGTGGATGGTAGCGATGTCCTTAAGGAAGGTAGTTCGTTGTTGAGATTTTTTTACTCCATTGGATGGTAGCCGTGTCATTACGGAAGGTGGTTCGTTAGTGGGATTTTGTTACTCTAATGGATGGTAGCCTTGTCACTATGGAACGTAGTTCATTGTTGGGATTTTGTTACTCAAATGGATGGTAGCCTGGTCATTACAGAATCTAGTTCGTTGTTGAGATTTTTTTACTCTAATGGATGGTAGCCTTGTCATTATGGAAGGTAGTTCATTGTTGGGATTTTGATACTCTAATGGATGGTATCCTTGTCATTATGGAAGGTAGTTCGTTGTTGAGATTTTCTTACTCTAATGGATGGTAGCCTTGTCATTAAGGAAGGTAGTTCGTTGTTGAGAATTTGTTACTCCATTGGATAGTAGACTTTTTATTATGGAAGGTAGTTTATTGTTGTGATTTTATTACTCCAATGGATGGTAGCCTTGTCATTACGGAAGGTAGTTCATTGTTGAGTTTTTGTTACTCTAATATATGGTAGCCTTGTCATTATGGAAGGTAGGTCGTTATTGGGATTTTGTTACTTTAATGGATGGTAGCCTTGTCATTATGGAAGGTAGTTCATTGTTGGGATTTTATTACTCTTATAGATGGTAGCCTTCTCATTATGGAAGCTAATTCGTTGTTGGGATTTTGTTATTTTAATGGATGGTAGCCTTGTCATTATGGAAGTTTGTTCGTTGTTGAGATTTTGTTACTCCAATGGATGGTAACCTTGTCATTATGGAAGGTAGTTCATTGTCGAGCTTTTGTTAGTTCAATGGATGGTAGCCTTGTCAATATGGAAGGTAGTTCGTTGTTGAGATTTGACTACTCTCATGGATGGTAGCCTTGTCATTACGGAAGGTAGTTCGTTGTAGATATTTTGTTACTTTAATGGATGGAAGCCTTGTAATTATGGAAGGTAGTTCATTGTTGAGATTTTGTTACTCCATTGTATGGTATCCTTGTCATTATGGAAGGTAAATTGTTGTTGAGGTTTTGTTACTCCAATGGACGGTAGCTATGTCCTTATGGAAGGTAGTTCATTGTTGATATTTTGTTACTCTATTGGATGATAGCCTTGTCATTACGGAAGGTAATTCGTTGTTGATATTTTGTTACTCCATTGGATGGTAGCCTTGTCATTATGGAAGGTAAGTCATTGTTGACTTTTTATTACTCCAGTGGATGGTAGCGATGTCCTTAAGGAAGGTAGTTCGTTGTTGAGATTTTTTTACTCCATTGGATGGTAGCCGTGTCATTACGGAAGGTGGTTCGTTAGTGGGATTTTGTTACTCTAATGGATGGTAGCCTTGTCACTATGGAACGTAGTTCATTGTTGGGATTTTGTTACTCAAATGGATGGTAGCCTGGTCATTACAGAATCTAGTTCGTTGTTGAGATTTTTTTACTCTAATGGATGGTAGCCTTGTCATTATGGAAGGTAGTTCATTGTTGGGATTTTGATACTCTAATGGATGGTATCCTTGTCATTATGGAAGGTAGTTCGTTGTTGAGATTTTCTTATTCTAATGGATGGTAGCCTTGTCATTAAGGAAGGTAGTTCGTTGTTGAGAATTTGTTACTCCATTGGATAGTAGACTTTTTATTATGGAAGGTAGTTTATTGTTGTGATTTTATTACTCCAATGGATGGTAGCCTTGTCATTACGGAAGGTAGTTCATTGTTGAGTTTTTGTTACTCTAATATATGGTAGCTTTGTCATTATGGAAGGTAGGTCGTTATTAGGATTTTGTTACTTTAATGGATGGTAGCCTTGTCATTATGGAAGGTAGTTCATTGTTGGGATTTTATTACTCTTATAGATGGTAGCCTTCTCATTATGGAAGCTAATTCGTTGTTGGGATTTTGTTATTTTAATGGATGGTAGCCTTGTCATTATGGAAGTTTGTTCGTTGTTGAGATTTTGTTACTCCAATGGATGGTAACCTTGTCATTATGGAAGGTAGTTCATTGTCGAGCTTTTGTTAGTTCAATGGATGGTAGCCTTGTCAATATGGAAGGTAGTTCGTTGTTGAGATTTGACTACTCTCATGGATGGTAGCCTTGTCATTACGGAAGGTAGTTCGTTGTAGATATTTTGTTACTTTAATGGATGGAAGCCTTGTAATTATGGAAGGTAGTTCATTGTTGAGATTTTGTTACTCCATTGTATGGTATCCTTGTCATTATGGAAGGTAAATTGTTGTTGAGGTTTTGTTACTCCAATGGACGGTAGCTATGTCCTTATGGAAGGTAGTTCATTGTTGATATTTTGTTACTCTATTGGATGATAGCCTTGTCATTACGGAAGGTAATTCGTTGTTGATATTTTGTTACTCCATTGGATGGTAGCCTTGTCATTATGGAAGGTAAGTCATTGTTGACTTTTTATTACTCCAGTGGATGGTAGCGATGTCCTTAAGGAAGGTAGTTCGTTGTTGAGATTTTTTTACTCCATTGGATGGTAGCCGTGTCATTACGGAAGGTGGTTCGTTAGTGGGATTTTGTTACTCTAATGGATGGTAGCCTTGTCATTACGGAAGCTAGTTCGTTGTTTAGATTTTGTTACTCTAATGGATGGTAGCCTTGTCACTATGGAACGTAGTTCATTGTTGGGATTTTGTTACTCAAATGAATGGTAGCCTGGTCATTACAGAATCTAGTTTGTTTTTGAGATTTTTTTACTCTAATTGATGGTAGCCTTGTCATTATGGAAGGTAGTTCATTGTTGGGATTTTGATACTCTAATGGATGGTAGCCTTGTCATTATGGAAGGTAGTTCGTTGTTGAGATTTTCTTACTCTAATGGATGGTAGCCTTGTCATTAAGGAAGGTAGTTCGCTGTTGAGAATTTGTTACTCCATTGGATAGTAGACTTTTTATTATGGAAGGTAGTTTGTTGTTGTGATTTTATTACTCCAATGGATGGTAGCCTTGTCATTACGGAAGGTAGTTCATTGTTGAGTTTTTGTTACTCTAATATAGGGTAGCCTTGTCATTATGGAAGGTAGGTCGTTATTGGGATTTTGTTACTTTAATGGATGGTAGCCTTGTCATTATGGAAGGTAGTTCATTGTTGGGATTTTATTACTCTTATAGATGGTAGCCTTCTCATTATGGAAGCTAATTCATTGTTGGGATTTTGTTATTTTAATGGATGGTAGCCTTGTCATTATGGAAGTTTGTTCGTTGTTGAGATTTTGTTACTCCAATGGATGGTAACCTTGTCATTATGGAAGGTAGTTCATTGTCGAGATTTTGTTAGTTCAATGGATGGTAGCCTTGTCAATATGGAAGGTAGTTTGTTGTTGAGATTTTGTTACTCCCATGGATGGTAGCCTTGTCATTACGGAAAGTAGTTCGTTGTAGATATTTTGTTACTTTAATGGATGGTAGCCTTGTAATTATGGAAGGTAGTTCATTGTTGAGATTTTGTTACTCCATTGTATGGTATCCTTGTCATTATGGAAGGTAAATTTTTGTTGAGATTTTGTTACTCCAATGGACGGTAGCTATGTCCTTATGGAAGGTAGTTCATTATTGATATTTTGTTACTCTATTGGATGATAGCCTTGTCATTACGGAAGGTAATTTGTTGTTGATATTTTGTTACTCCATTAGATGGTAGTCTTGTCATTATGGAAGGTAAATCATTGTTGACTTTTTATTACTGCAGTGGATGGTAGAGATGTCCTTAAGGAAGGTAGTTCGTTGTTGAGATTTTTTTACTCCATTGGATGGTAGTCGTGTCATTACGGAAGGTGGTTCGTTAGTGGGATTTTGTTACTCTAATGGATGGTAGCCTTGTCATTACGGAAGCTAGTTCGTTGTTGAGATTTTGTTACTCCATTGGATGGTAGCCTTGTCATTATGGAAGGTAAGTCGTTGTTGACATTTTGTTACTCCAATGGATGGTAGCTATGTCCTTAAGGAAAGTAGTTCATTGTTGAGATTTTGTTACTCTAATGAACGGTAGCCTTTTCATTATGGAAGGTAGTTTGTTGTTGGGATTTTTTTACTCAAATGGATGGTAGCATTGTCATTATGGAAGGTAGTTCATTGTTGAGATTTTGTTACTGCAATGGATGGTAGCCTTGTCATTATGGAAGCTAGTTCGTTGTTGAGATTTTTTTACTCCAATGGGTGGTAGCCTTGTCATTATGGAAGGTAAATTGTTGTTGAGATTTTGTTACTTCAATAGATGGTAGCGTTGTCATTACGAAAGATAGTTCAAAATTGGGATTTTGTTACTCTAATGGATGGTAGCCTTGTCATTATGGAAGGTAGTTCGTTGTTGAGATTTTCTTACTCTAATGGATGGTAGCCTTGTAATTACGGAAGGTAGTTCGTTGTTGAGATTTTGTTACTCCATTGGATGGTAGCCTTGTCATTATGGAAGGTAAATCGTTGTTGACATTTTGTTACTCCAATGAATGGTAGCGATGTCCTTAAGGAAGGTAGTTCGTTATTGAGATTTTGTTACTCCATTGGATGGTAGCCTTGTCATTACGGAAGGTAGTTCGTTAGTGGGATTTTGTTACTCTAATGGATGGTAGCCTTGTCATTACGAAAGCTAGTTCGTTGTTGTGATTTTGTTACTCCATTGGATGGTAGCCTTATCATTATGGAATGTAAATCGTTGTTGACATTTTGTTACTCCAGTGGATGGTAACGATGTCCTTAAGGATGGTAGTTCGTTGTTGAGATTTTGTTACTCTAATGGATGGTAGCCTTGTCATTACGGAAGCTAGTTCGTTGTTGAGATTTTGTTACTCTAATGGATGGTAGCCTTGTCATTATGGAACGTAGTTCGTTGTTGGGATTTTGTTACTCAAATGGATGGTAGCCTTGTCATACATAATTTAGTTTGTTGTTGAGACTTTTTTACTCTAATGGATGGTAGCCTTGTCATTATGGAAGGTAGTTCATTGTTGGGATTTTGTTACTCAAATGGATGGTAGCCTTGTTATTATGGAAGGTAGTTCGTTGTTCATATTTTCATACTCTAATGGATGGTTGCCTTGTCATTAAGGAAGGTAGTTCGCTGTTGAGAATTTGTTACTCCATTGGATAGTATACTTTTTATTATGGAAGGTAGTTTGTTGTTGTGATTTTATTACTCCAATGGATGGTAGCCTTGTCATTATGGAATGTAGTTTGTTGTTGAGGTTTGGTTACTCTAATGGATGGTAGCCTTGTCATTACGGAAGGTAGTTCATTGTTGAGTTTGTGTTACTCTAATATATGGTAGCCTTGTCATTATGGAAGGTATGTCGTTATTGGGATTTTGTTACTCTAATGGATGGTAGCCTTGTCATTATGGAAGGTAGTTCATTGTTGGGATTTTGTTACTCTTATAGATGGTAGCCTTCTTATTATGGAAGCTAATTCGTTGTTGGGATTTTGTTATTTTAATGGATGGTAGCCTTGTCATTATGGAAGTTTGTTCGTTGTTGAGATTTTGTTACTCTAATGGATGGTAACCTTGTCATTATGGAAGGTAGTTCATTGTCGAGATTTTGTTAGTTCAATGGATGGTAGCCTTGTCAATATGGAAGGTAGTTCATTGTTGAGATTTGATTACTCTCATTGATGGTAGCCTTGTCATTACGGAAGGTAGTTCGTTGTAGATATTTTGTTACTTTAATGGATGGAAGCCTTGTAATTATGGAAGGTAGTTCATTGTTGAGATTTTGTTACTCCATTGTATGGTATCCTTCTCATTTTGGAAGGTAAATTGTTGTTGAGATTTTGTTACTCCAATGGACGAAAGCTATGTCCTTATGGAAGGTAGTTCATTATTGATATTTTGTTACTCTATTGGATGATAGCCTTTTCATTACGGAAGGTAATACGTTGTTGATATTTTGTTACTCCATTGGATGGTAGCCTTGTCATTATGGAAGGTAAATCATTGTTGACTTTTTATTACTCCAGTGGATGGTAGCGATGTCCTTAAGGAAGGTAGTTCGTTGTTGAGATTTTTTTACTCCATTGGATGGTAGCCGTGTCATTACGGATGGTGGTTCGTTAGTGGGATTTTGTTACTCTAATGGATGGTAGCCTTGTCATTACGGAAGCTAGTTCGTTGTTTAGATTTTGTTAGTCTAATGGATGGTAGCCTTGTCACTATGGAACGTAGTTCATTGTTGGGATTTTGTTACTCAAATGGATGGTAGCCTTGTCATTACAGAATCTAGTTCGTTGTTTAGATTTTTTTACTCTAATGGATGGTAGCCTTGTCATTATGGAAGGTAGTTCATTGTTGGGATTTTGATACTCTAATGGATGGTAGCCTTGTCATTATGGAAGGTAGTTCGTTGTTGAGATTTTCTTACTCTAATGGATGGTAGCCTTGTCATTAAGGAAGGTAGTTCGCTGTTGAGAATTTGTTACTCCATTGGATAGTAGACTTTTTATTATGGAAGGTAGTTTGTTGTTGTGATTTTATTACTCCAATGGATGGTAGCCTTGTCATTACGGAAGGTAGTTCATTGTTGAGTTTTTATTACTCTAATATATGGTAGCCTTGTCATTATGGAAGGTAGGTCGTTATTGGGATTTTGTTACTCTAATGGATGGTAGCCTTGTCATTATGGAAGGTAGTTCATTGTTGGGATTTTATTACTCTTATAGATGGTAGCCTTCTCATTATGGAAGCTAATTCGTTGTTGGGATTTTGTTATTTTAATGGATGGTAGCCTTGTCATTATGGAAGTTTGTTCGTTGTTGAGATTTTGTTACTCCAATGGATGGTAACCTTGTCATTATGGAAGGTAGTTCATTGTCGAGATTTTGTTAGTTCAATGGATGGTAGCCTTTTCAATATGGAAGGTAGTTTGTTGTTGAGATTTTGTTACTCCCATGGATGGTAGCCTTGTCATTACGGAAAGTAGTTCGTTGTAGATATTTTGTTACTTTAATGGATGGTAGCCTTGTAATTATGGAAGGTAGTTCATTGTTGAGATTTTGTTACTCCATTGTATGGTATCCTTGTCATTATGGAAGGTAAATTGTTGTTGAGATTTTGTTACTCCAATGGACGGTAGCTATGTCCTTATGGAAGGTAGTTCATTGTTGATATTTTGTTACTCTATTGGATGGTAGCCTTGTCATTACGGAAGGTAAATCATTGTTGACTTTTTATTACTCCAGTGGATGGTAGCGATGTCCTTAAGGAAGGTAGTTCGTTGTTGAGATTTTTTTACTCCATTAGATGGTAGCCTTACCATTACGGAAGGTAGTTCGTTAGTGGGATTTTGTTACTCTAATGGATGGTAGCCTTGTCATTACGGAAGCTAGTACGTTGTTGAGATTTTGTTACTCCATTGGATGGTAGCCTTGTCATTATGGAAGGTAAGTCGTTGATGACATTTTGTTACTCCAATGGATGGTAGCTATGTCCTTAAGGAAGGTAGTTCATTGTTGAGATTTTGTTACTCTAATGAACGGTAGCCTTGTCATTATGGAAGGTAGTTCGTTGTTGATATTTTCATACTCTAATGGATGGTAGCCTTGTCATTAAGGAAGGTAGTTCGCTGTTGAGAATTTGTTACTCCATTGGATAGTAGACTTTTTATAATGGAAGGTATATTGTTGTTGTGATTTTATTACTCCAATGGATGGTAGCCTTGTCATTATGGAATGTAGTTTGTTGTTAAGGTTTGGTTACTCTAATGGATGGTAGCCTTGTCATTACAGAAGGTAGTTCATTGTTGAGTTTTTGTTACTCTAATATATAGTAGCCTTGTCATTATGGAAGGTAGGTCGTTATTGGGATTTTTTTACTCTAATGGATGGTAGCCTTGTCATTATGGAAGGTAGTTCATTGTTGGGATTTTCTTACTCTTATAGATGGTAGCCTTCTCATTATGGAAGCTAATTCGTTGTTGGGAATTTGTTATTTTAATGGATGGTAGCCTTGTCATTATGGAAGTTTGTTCGTTGTTGAGATTTTGTTACTCCAATGGATGGTAACCTTGTCATTATGGACGGTAGTTCGTTGTCGAGATTTTGTTAGTTCAATGGATGGTAGCCTTGTCAATATGGAAGGTAGTTCGTTGTTGAGATTTTGTTACTCCCATGGATAGTAGCCTTGTCATTACGGAAGGTAGTTCGTTTTAGATATTTTGTTACTTTAATGGATGGTAGCCTTGTAATTATGGAAGGTAGTTCATTGTTGAGATTTTGTTACTCCATTGTATGGTATCCTTGTCATTATGGAAGGTAAATTGTTGTTGAGATTTTGTTACTCCAATGGACGGTAGCTATGTCCTTATAGAAGGTAGTTCATTGTTGATATTTTGTTACTCTATTGGATGGTAGCCTTGTCATTACGGAAGGTAAATCATTGTTGACTTTTTATTACTCCAGTGGATGGTAGCGATGTCCTTAAGGAAGGTAGTTCATTGTTGAGATTTTTTTACTCCATTGGATGGTAGCCTTACCATTACGGAAGGTAGTTCGTTAGTGAGATTTTGTTACTCTAATGGATGGTAGCCTTGTCATTACGGAAGCTAGTTCGTTGTTGAGATTTTGTTACTCCATTGGATTGTAGCCTTGTCATTATGGAAGGTAAGTCGTTGTTGACATTTTGTTACTCCAATGGATAGTAGCTATGTCCTTAAGGAAGGTAGTTCATTGTTGAGATTTTGTTACTCTAATGAACGGTAGCCTTGTCATTATGGAAGGTAGTTTGTTGTTGGGATTTTTTTAGTCAAATGGATGGTAGCATTGTCATTATGGAAGGTAGTTCATTGTTGAGATTTTGTTACTGCAATGGATGGTAGCCTTGTCATTATGGAAGCTAGTTCGTTGTTGAGATTATTTTACTCCATTGGATGGTAGCCTTGTCATTATGGAAGGTAAATTGTTGTTAAAATTTTGTTTCTTCAATAGATGGTAGCGTTGTCATTACGAAAGATAGTTCAAAATTGGGATTTTGTTACTCTAATGGATGGTAGCCTTGTCATTATGGAAGGTAGTTCGTTGTTGAGATTTTCTTACTCTAATGGATGGTATCCTTGTCATTACGGAAGGTAGTTCGTTGCTGAGATTTTGTTACTCCATTGGATGGTAGCCTTGTCATTATGGAAGGTAAATTGTTGTTGACATTTTGTTACTCCAATGAATGGTAGCGATGTCCTTAAGGAAGGTAGTTCGTTATTGAGATTTTGTTACTCCATTGGATGGTAGCCTTGTCATTACGGAAGGTAGTTCGTTAGTGGGATTTTGTTACTCTAATGGATGGTAGCCTTGTCATTACGAAAGCTAGTTCATTGTTGTGATTTTGTTACTCCATTGGATGGTAGCCTTGTCATTATGGAATGTAAATCGTTGTTGACATTTTGTTACTCCAGTGGATGGTAACGATGTCCTTAAGGATGGTAGTTCGTTGTTGAGATTTTGTTACTCCATTGGATGGTAGCCTTGTCATTACGGAAGGTAGTCTGTTAGTGGGATTTTGTTACTCTAATGGATGGTAGCCTTGTCATTACGGAAACTAGTTCGTTGTTCAGATTTTATTACTCTAATGGATGGTAGCCTTGTCATTATGGAACGTAGTTCACTCTTGGGATTTTGTTACTCAAATGGATGGTAGCCTTGTCATTATAGAATTTAGTTTGTTGTTGAGATTTTTTTACTCTAATGGATGGTAGCCTTGTCATTATGGAAGGTAGTTCATTGTTTGGATTTTGTTACTCAAATGGATGGTAGCCTTGTCATTATTGAAGGTAGTTCGTTGTTGATATTTTCATACTCTAATGGATGGTAGCCTTGTCATTAAGGAAGGTAGTTCGCTGTTGAGAATTTGTTACTCCATTGGATAGTATACTTTTTATTATGGAAGGTAGTTTGTTGTTGTGATTTTATTACTCCAATGGATGGTAGCCTTGTCATTATGGAATGTAGTTTGTTGTTGAGGTTTGGTTACTCTAATGGATGGTAGCCTTGTCATTACGGAAGGTAGTTCATTGTTGAGTTTTTGTTACTCTAATATATGGTAGCCTTGTCATTATGGAAGGTAGGTCGTTATTGGGATTTTGTTACTCTAATGGATGGTAGCCTTGTCATTATGGAAGGCAGTTCATTGTTGGGATTTTGTTACTCTTATAGATGGTAGCCTTCTCATTATGGAAGCTAATTCGTTGTTGGGATTTTGTTTTTTTAATGGATGGTAGCCTTGTCATTATGGAAGTTTGTTCGTTGTTGAGATTTTGTTACTCCAATGGATGGTAACCTTGTCATTATGGAAGGTAGTTCATTGTCGAGATTTTGTTAGTTCAATGGATGGTAGCCTTGTCAATATGGAAGGTAGTTCGTTGTTGAGATTTGATTACTCTCATGGATGGTAGCCTTGTCATTACGGAAGGTAGTTCGTTGTAGATATTTTGTTACTTTAAAGGATGGAAGCCTTGTAATTATGGAAGGTAGTTCATTGTTGAGATTTTGTTACTCCATTGTATGGTATCCTTGTCATTTTGGAAGGTAAATTGTTGTTGAGATTTTGTTACTCCAATGGACGGTAGCTATGTCCTTATGGAAGGTAGTTCATTGTTGATATTTTGTTACTCTATTGGATGATAGCCTTTTCATTACGGAAGGTAATTCGTTGTTGATATTTTGTTACTCCATAGGATGGTAGCCTTGTCATTATGGAAGGTTAATCATTGTTGACTTTTTATTACTCCAGTGGATGGTAGTGATGTCCTTAAGGAAGGTAGTTCATTGTTGAGATTTTTTTACTCCATTGGATGGTAGCCGTGTCATTACGGAAGGTGGTTCGTTAGTGGGATTTTGTTACTCTAATGGATGGTAGCCTTGTCATTACGGAAGCTAGTTTGTTGTTTAGATTTTGTTACTCTAATGGATGGTAGCCTTGTCACTATGGAACATAGTTCATTGTTGGGATTCTGTTACTCAAATGGATGTTAGCCTTGTCATTACAGAATCTAGTTCGTTGTTGAGATTTTTTTACTCTAATGGATGGTAGCCTTGTCATTATGGAAGGTAGTTCATTGTTGGAATTTTGATACTCTAATGGATGGTAGCCTTGTCATTATGGAAGGTAGTTCGTTGTTGAGATTTTCTTACTCTAATGGATGGTAGCCTTGTCATTAAGGAAGGTAGTTCGCTGTTGAGAATTTGTTACTCCATTGGATAGTAGACTTTTTATTATGGAAGGTAGTTTGTTGTTGTGATTTTATTACTCCAATGGATGGTAGCCTTGTCATTACGGAAGGTAGTTCATTGTTGAGTTTTTGTTACTCTAATATATGGTAGTCTTGTCATTATGGAAGGTAGGTCGTTATTGGGATTTTGTTACTCTAATGGATGGTAGCCTTGTCATTATGGAAGGTAGTTCATTGTTGGGATTTTATTACTCTTATAGATGGTAGCCTTCTCATTATGGAAGCTAATTCGTTGTTGGGATTTTGTTATTTTAATGGATGGTAGCCTTGTCATTATGGAAGTTTGTTCGTTGTTGAGATTTTGTTACTCCAATGGATGGTAACCTTGTCATTATGGAAGGTAGTTCATTGTCGAGATTTTGTTAGTTCAATGGATGGTAGCCTTTTCAATATGGAAGGTAGTTCGTTGTTGAGATTTTGTTACTCCCATGGATGGTAGCCTTGTCATTACGGAAAGTAGTTCGTTGTAGATATTTTGTTACTTTAATGGATGGTAGCCTTGTAATTATGGAAGGTAGTTCACTGTTGAGATTTTGTTACTCCATTGTATGGTATCCTTGTCATTATTGATGGTAAATTGTTGTTGAGATTTTGTTACTCCAATGGACGGTAGCTATGTCCTTATGGAAGGTAGTTCATTGTTGATATTTTGTTACTCTATTGGATGATAGCCTTGTCATTATGGAAGGTAATTCGTTGTTGATATTTTGTTACTCCAATGGATGGTAGCCTTGTCATTATGGAAGGTAAATCATTGTTGACTTTTTATTACTCCAGTGGATGGTAGCGATGTCCTTAAGGAAGGTAGTTCGTTGTTGAGATTTTTTACTCCATTGGATGGTAGCCTTACCATTACGGAAGGTAGTTCGTTAGTGGGATTTTGTTACTCTAATGGATGGTAGCCTTGTCATTACGGAAGCTAGTACGTTGTTGAGATTTTGTTACTCCATTGGATGGTAGCCTTGTCATTATGGAAGGTAAGTCGTTGTTGACATTTTGTTACTCCAATGGATGGTAGCTATGTCCTTAAGGAAGGTAGTTCATTGTTGAGATTTTGTTACTCTAATGAACGGTAGCCTTGTCATTATGGAAGGTAGTTTGTTGTTGGGATTTTTTTACTCAAATGGATGGTAGCATTGTCATTATGGAAGGTTGTTCATTGTGGAGCTTTTGTTACTGCAATGGATGGTAGCCTTGTCATTATGGAAGCTAGTTCGTTGTTGAGATTTTTTAACTCCATTGGATGGTAGCCTTGTCATTATGGAAGGTAAATTGTTGTTGAGATTTTGTTACTTCAATAGATGGTAGCGTTGTCATTACGAAAGATAGTTCAAAATTGGGATTTTGTTACTCTAATGGATGGTAGCCTTGTCATTATGGAAGCTAGTTCGTTGTTGATATTTTCTTACTCTAATGGATGGTAGCCTTGTCATTACGGAAGGTAGTTCGTTGTTGAGATTTTGTTACTCCATTGGATGGTAGCCTTGTCATTATGGAAGGTAAATCGTTGTTGACATTTTGTTACTCCAATGAATGGTAGCGATGTCCTTAAGGAAGGTAGTTCGTTATTGAGATTTTGTTACTCCATTGGATGGTAGCCTTGTCATTACGGAAGGTAGTTCGTTAGTGGGATTTTGTTACTCTAATGGATGGTAGCCTTGTCATTACAAAAGCTAGTTCGTTGTTGTGATTTTGTTACTCCATTGGATGGTAGCCTTGTCATTATGGAATGTAAATCGTTGTTGACATTTTGTTACTCCAGTGGATGGTAACGATGTCCTTAAGGATGGTAGTTCGTTGTTGAGATTTTGTTACTCCATTGGATGGTAGCCTTGTCATTACGGAAGGTAGTCCGTTAGTGGGATTTTGTTACTCTAATGGATGGTAGCCTTGTCATTACGGAAGCTAGTTCGTTGTTCAGATTTTGTTACTCTAATGGATGGTAGCCTTGTCATTATGGAACGTAGTTCGTTGTTGGGATTTTGTTACTCAAATGGATGGTAGCCTTGTCATTATAGAATTTAGTTCGTTGTTGAGATTTTTTTACTCTAATGGATGGTAGCCTTGTCATTATGGAAGGTAGTTCATTGTTGGGATTTTGTTACTCAAATGGATGGTAGCCTTGTCATTATGGAAGGTAGTTCGTTGTTGATATTTTCATACTCTAATGGATGGTAGCCTTGTCATTAAGGAAGGTAGTTCGCTGTTGAGAATTTGTTACTCCATTGGATAGTATACTTTTTATTATGGAAGGTAGTTTGTTGTTGTGATTTTATTACTCCAATGGATGGTAGCCTTGTCATTATGGAATGTAGTTTGTTGTTGAGGTTTGGTTACTCTAATGGATGGTAGCCTTGTCATTACGGAAGGTAGTTCATTGTTGAGTTTTTGTTACTCTAATATATGGTAGCCTAGTCATTATGGAAGGTAGGTCGTTATTGGGATTTTGTTACTCTAATGGATGGTAGCCTTGTCATTATGGAAGGCAGTTCATTGTTGGGATTTTGTTACTCTTATAGATGGTAGCCTTCTCATTATGGAAGCTAATTCGTTGTTGGGATTTTGTTATTTTAATGGATGGTAGCCTTGTCATTATGGAAGTTTGTTCGTTGTTGAGATTTTGTTACTCCAATGGATGGTAACCTTGTCATTATGGAAGGTAGTTCATTGTCGAGATTTTGTTAGTTCAATGGATGGTAGCCTTGTCAATATGGAAGGTAGTTCGTTGTTGAGATTTGATTACTCTCATGGATGGTAGCCTTGTCATTACGGAAGGTAGTTCGTTGTAGATATTTTGTTACTTTAATGGATGGAAGCCTTGTAATTATGGAAGGTAGTTCATTGTTGAGATTTTGTTACTCCATTGTATGGTATCCTTGTCATTTTGGAAGGTAAATTGTTGTTGAGATTTTGTTATTCCAATGGACGATAGCTATGTCCTTATGGAAGGTAGTTCATTGTTGATATTTTGTTACTCTATTGGATGATAGCCTTTTCATTACGGAAGGTAATTCGTTGTATATATTTTGTTACTCCATAGGATGGTAGCCTTGTCATTATGGAAGGTAAATCATTGTTGACTTTTTATTACTCCAGTGGATGGTAGCGATGTCCTTAAGGAAGGTAGTTCGTTGTTGAGATTTTTTTACTCCATTGGATGGTAGCCGTGTCATTACGGAAGGTGGTTCGTTAGTGGGATTTTGTTACTCTAATGGATGGTAGCCTTGTCATTACGGAAGCTAGTTTATTGTTTAGATTTTGTTACTCTAATGGATTGTAGCCTTGTCACTATGGAACGTAGTTCATTGTTTGGATTTTGTTACTCAAATGGATGGTAGCCTTGTCATTACAGAATCTAGTTCGTTGTTGAGATTGTTTTACTCTAATGGATGGTAGCCTTGTCATTATGGAAGGTAGTTCATTGTTGGGATTTTGATACTCTAATGGATGGTAGCCTTGTCATTATGGAAGGTAGTTCGTTGTTGAGATTTTCTTACTCTAATGGATGGTAGCCTTGTCATTAAGGAAGGTAGTTCGCTGTTGAGAATTTGTTACTCCATTGTATAGTAGACTTTTTATTATGGAAGGTAGTTTGTTGTTGTGATTTTATTACTCCAATGGATGGTAGCCTTGTCATTACGGAAGGTAGTTCATTGTTGAGTTTTTGTTACTCTAATATATGGTAGCCTTGTCATTATGGAAGGTAGGTCGTTATTTGGATTTTGTTACTATAATGGATGGTAGCCTTGTCATTATGGAAGGTAGTTCATTGTTGGGATTTTATTACTCTTATAGATGGTAGCCTTCTCATTATGGAAGCTAATTTGTTGTTGGGATTTTGTTATTTTAATGGATGGTAGCCTTGTCATTATGGAAGTTTGTTCGTTGTTGAGATTTTGTTACTCCAATGGATGGTAACCTTGTCATTATGGAAGGTAGTTCATTGTCGAGATTTTGTTAGTTCAATGGATGGTAGCCTTTTCAATATGGAAGGTAGTTTGTTGTTGAGATTTTGTTACTCCCATGGATGGTAGCCTTGTCATTACGGAAAGTTGTTCGTTGTAGATATTTTGTTACTCTAATGGATGGTAGCCTTGTAATTATGGAAGGTAGTTCATTGTTGAGATTTTGTTACTCCATTGTATGGTATCCTTGTCATTATGGAAGGTAAATTGTTGTTGAGATTTTTTTACTCCAATGGACGGTAGCTATGTCCTTATGGAAGGTAGTTCATTGTTGATATTTTGTTACTCTATTGGATGATAGCCTTGTCATTATGGAAGGTAATTCGTTGTTGATATTTTGTTACTCCAATGGATGGTAGCCTTGTCATTATGGAAGGTAAATCATTGTTGACTTTTTATTACTCCAGTGGATGGTAGCGATGTCCTTAAGGAAGGTAGTTCATTGTTGAGATTTTTTACTCCATTGGATGGTAGCCTTACCATTACGGAAGGTAGTTCATTAGTGGGATTTTGTTACTCTAATGGATGGTAGCCTTGTCATTACAGAAGCTAGTACGTTGTTGAGATTTTGTTACTCCATTGGATGGTAGCCTTGTCATTATGGAAGGTAAGTCGTTGTTGACATTTTGTTACTCCAATGGATGGTAGCTATGTCCTTAAGGAAGGTAGTTCATCATTGAGATTTTGTTACTCTGATGAACGGTAGCCTTGTCATTATGGAAGGTAGTTTGTTGTTGGGATTTTTTTACTCAAATGGATGGTAGCATTGTCATTATGGAAGGTAGTTCATTGTTGATCTTTTGTTACTGCAATGGATGGTAGCCTTGTCATTATGGAAGCTAGTTCGTTGTTGAGATTTTTTAACTCCATTGGATGGTAGCCTTGTCATTATGGAAGGTAAATTGTTGTTGAGATTTTGTTACTTCAATAGATGGTAGCGTTGTCATTACGAAAGATAGTTAAAAATTGGGATTTTGATACTCTAATGGATGGTAGCCTTGTCATTATAGAAGGTAGTTCGTTGTTGAGATTTTCTTACTCTAATGGATGGTAGCCTTGTCATTACGGAAGGTAGTTCGTTGTTGAGATTTTGTTACTCCATTGGATGGTAGCCTTGTCATTATGGAAGGTAAATCGTTGTTGACATTTTGTTACTCCAATGAATGGTAGCGAAGTCCTTAAGGAAGGTAGTTCGTTGTTGAGATTTTGTTACTCCATTGGATGGTAGCCTTGTCATTATGGAAGGTAGTTCGTTAGTGGGATTTTGTTACTCTAATGGATGGTAGCCTTGTCATTATGAAAGCTAGTTCGTTGTTGTGATTTTGTTACTCCATTGGATGGTAGCCTTGTCATTATGGAATGTAAATCGTTGTTGACATTTTGTTACTCCAGTGGATGGTAACGATGTCCTTAAGGATTGTAGTTCATTGTTGAGATTTTTTTATTCCATTGGATGGTAGCCTTGTCATTACGGAAGGTAGTTCGTTAGTGGGATTTTGTTACTCTAATGGATGTTAGCCTTGTCATTACGGAAGCTAGTTTGTTGTTGAGATTTTGTTACTCTAATGGATGGTAGCCTTGTCATTATGGAACGTAGTTCGTTGTTGGGATTTTGTTACTCAAATGGATGGTAGCCTTGTCATTACAGAATCTAGTTTGTTGTTGAGATTTTTTTACTCTAATGGATGGTAGCCTTGTCATTATGGAAGGTAGTTCATTGTTGGGATTTTGTTACTCAAATGGATGGTAGCCTTGTCATTATGGAAGGTAGTTCCTTGTTGATATTTTCATACTCTAATGGATGGTAGCCTTGTCATTATGGAACGTAGTTCGTTGTTGGGATTTTGTTACTCAAATGGATGGTAGCCTTTTCATTACAGAATCTAGTTTGTTTTTGAGATTTTTTTACTCTAATGGATGGTAGCCTTGTCATTATGGAACGTAGTTTGTTGTTGAGATTTTGTTACTCAAATGGATGGTAGCCTTGTCATTACAGAATCTAGTTCGTTGTTGAGATTTTTTTACTCTAATGGATGGTAGCCTTGTCATTATGGAAGGTAGTTCATTGTTGGGATTTTGTTACTCAAATGGATGGTAGCCTTGTCATTATGGAAGGTAGTTCGTTGTTGATATTTTCATACTCTAATGGATGGTAGCCTTGTCATTATGGAACGTAGTTCGTTGTTGGGATTTTGTTACTCAAATGGATGGTAGCCTTATCATTACAGAATCTAGTTCGTTGTTGAGATTTTTTTACTCTAATGGATGGTAGCCTTGTCATTATGGAAGGTAGTTCATTGTTGGGATTTTGTTACTCAAATGGATGGTAGCCTTGTCATTATGGAAGGTAGTTCGTTGTTGATATTTTCATACTCTAATGGATGGTAGCCTTGTCATTAAGGAAGGTAGTTCACTATTGAGAATTTGTTACTCCATTGGATTGTAGACTTTTAATTATGGAAGGTAGTTTGTTGTTGTGATTTTATTACTCCAATGGATGGTAGCCTTGTCATTATGGAATGTAGTTTGTTGTTGAGGTTTGGTTACTCTAATGGATGGTAGCCTTGTCATTATGAAAGGTAGTTCATTGTTGAGTTTTTGTTACTCTAATATATGGTAGCCTTGTCATTATGGAAGGTAGGTCATTATTGGGATTTTGTTACTCTAATGGATGGTAGCCTTGTCATTATGGAAGGTAGTTCATTGTTGGGATTTTGTTACTCTTATAGATGGTATCCTTCTCATTATGGAAGCTAATTCGTTGTTGGGATTTTGTTATTTTAATGGATGGTAGCCTTGTCATTATGGAAGTTTGTTTGTTGTTGAGATTTTGTTATTCCAATGGATGGTAACCTTGTCATTATGGAAGGTAGTTCATTGTCGAGATTTTGTTAGTTCAATGGATGGTAGCCTTTTGTCAATATGGAAGGTAGTTTGTTGTTGAGATTTTGTTACTCCCATGGATGTTAGCCTTGTCATTACGGAAGGTAGTTCGTCTTAGATATTTTGTTACTTTAATGGATGGTAGCCTTGTAATTATGGAAGGTAGTTCATTGTTGAGATTTTGTTACTCCATTGTATGGTATCCTTGTCATTATGGAAGGTAAATTGTTGTTGAGATTTTGTTACTCCAATGGACGGTAGCTATGTCCTTATGGAAGGTAGTTCATTGTTGATATTTTGTTAATCTATTGGATGATAGCCTTGTCATTATGGAAGGTAATTCGTTGTTGATATTTTGTTACTCCAATGGATGGTAGCCTTGTCATTATGGAAGGTAAATCATTGTTGACTTTCTATTACTCCAGTGGATGGTAGCGATGTCCTTAAGGAAGGTAGTTCGTTGTTGAGATTTTTTACTCCATTGGATGGTAGCCTTACCATTACGGAAGGTAGTTCGTTAGTGGGATTTTGTTACTCTAATGGATGGTAGCCTTGTCATTACGGAAGCTAGTACGTTGTTGAGATTTTGTTACTCCATTGGATGGTAGCCTTGTCATTATGGAAGGTAAGTCGTTGTTGACATTTTGTTACTCCAATGGATGGTAGCTATGTCCTTAAGGAAGGTAGTTCATTGTTTAGATTTTGTTACTCTAATGAACGGTAGCCTTGTCATTATGGAAGGTAGTTTGTTGTTGGGATTTTTTTACTCAAATAGATGGTAGCATTGTCATTATGGAACGTAGTTCATTGTTGAGCTTTTGTTACTGCAATGGATGGTAGCCTTGTCATTATGGAAGCGAGTTCGTTGTTGAGATTTTTTAACTCCATTGGATGGTAGCCTTGTCATTATGGAAGGTAAATTGTTGTTGAGATTTTGTTACTTCAATAGATGGTAGCGTTGTCATTACGAAAGATAGTTAAAAATTGGGATTTTGATACTCTAATGGATGGTAGCCTTGTCATTATAGAAGGTAGTTCGTTGTTGAGATTTTCTTACTCTAATGGATGGTAGCCTTGTCATTACGGAAGGTAGTTCGTTGTTGAGATTTTGTTACTCCATTGGATGGTAGCCTTGTCATTATGGAAGGTAAATCATTGTTGACATTTTGTTACTCCAATGAATGGTAGCGAAGTCCTTAAGGAAGGTAGTTCGTTGTTGAGATTTTATTACTCCATTGGATGGTAGCCTTGTCATTACGGAAGGTAGTTCGTTAGTGGGATTTTGTTACTCTAATGGATGGTAGCCTTGTCATTACGAAAGCTAGTTCGTTGTTGTGATTTTGTTACTCCATTGGATGGTAGCCTTGTCATTATGGAATGTAAATCGTTGTTGACATTTTGTTACTCCAGTGGATGGTAACGATGTCCTTAAGGATTGTAGTTCATTGTTGAGATTTTTTTATTCCATTGGATGGTAGCCTAGTCATTACGGAAGGTAGTTCGTTAGTGGGATTTTTTTACTCTAATGGATGTTAGCCTTGTCATTACGGAAGCTAGTTCGTTGTTGAGATTTTGTTACTCTAATGGATGGTAGCCTTGTCATTATGGAACATAGTTCGTTGTTGGGATTTTGTTACTCAAATGGATGGTAGCCTTGTCATTACAGAATCTAGTTCGTTGTTGAGATTTTTTTACTCTAATGAATGGTAGCCTTGTCATTATGGAAGGTAGTTCATTGTTGGGATTTTGTTACTCAAATGGATGGTAGCCTTGTCATTATGGAAGGTAGTTCGTTGTTGATATTTTCATACTTTAATGGATGGTAGCCTTGTCATTATGGAACGTAGTTCGTTGTTGGGATTTTGTTACTCAAATGGATGGTAGCCTTTTCATTACAAAATCTAGTTTGTTGTTGAGATTTTTTTACTCTAATGGATGGTAGCCTTGTCATTATGGAACGTAGTTCGTTGTTGGGATTTTGTTACTCAAATGGATGGTAGCCTTGTCATTACAGAATCTAGTTCGTTGTTGAGATTTTTTTACTCTAATGGATGGTAGCCTTGTCATTATGGAAGGTAGTTCATTGTTGGGATTTTGTTACTCAAATGGATGGTAGCCTTGTCATTATGGAAGGTAGTTCGTTGTTGATATTTTCATAATCTAATGGATTGTAGCCTTGTCATTATGGAACGTAGTTCGTTGTTGGGATTTTGTTACTCAAATGGATGGTAGCCTTATCATTACAGAATCTAGTTCGTTGTTGAGATTTTTTTACTCTAATGGATGGTAGCCTTGTCATTATGGAAGGTAGTTCATTGTTGGGATTTTGTTACTCAAATGGATGGTAGCCTTGTCATTATGGAAGGTAGTTCGTTGTTGATATTTTCATACTCTAATGGATGGTAGCCTTGTCATTAAGGAAGGTAGTTCACTATTGAGAATTTGTTACTCCATTGGATTGTAGACTTTTTATTATGGAAGGTAGTTTGTTGTTGTGATTTTATTACTCCAATGGATGGTAGCCTTGTCATTATGGAATGTAGTTTGTTGTTGAGGTTTGGTTACTCTAATGGATGGTAGCCTTGTCATTATGAAAGGTAGTTCATTGTTGAGTTTTTGTTACTCTAATATATGGTAGCCTTGTCATTATGGAAGGTAGGTCATTATTGGGATTTTGTTACTCTAATGGATGGTAGCCTTGTCATTATGGAAGGTAGTTCATTGTTGGGATTTTGTTACTCTTATAGATGGTATCCTTCTCATTATGGAAGCTAATTCGTTGTTGGGATTTTGTTATTTTAATGGATGGTAGCCTTGTCATTATGGAAGTTTGTTTGTTGTTGAGATTTTGTTATTCCAATGGATGGTAACCTTGTCATTATGGAAGGTAGTTCATTGTCGAGATTTTGTTAGTTCAATGGATGGTAGCCTTTTGTCAATATGGAAGGTAGTTTGTTGTTGAGATTTTGTTACTCCCATGGGTGTTAGCCTTGTCATTACGGAAGGTAGTTCGTTTTAGATATTTTGTTACTTTAATGGATGGTAGCCTTGTAATTATGGAAGGTAGTTCATTGTTGAGATTTTGTTACTCCATTGTATGGTAGCCTTGTCATTATGGAAGGTAAATTGTTGTTGAGATTTTGTTACTCCAATGGACGGTAGCTATGTCCTTATGGAAGGTAGTTCATTATTGATATTTTGTTACTCTATTGGATGGTAGCCTTGTCATTACGGAAGGTAATTCGTTGTTGATATTTTGTTACTCCAATGGATGGTAGCCTTGTCATTATGGAAGGTAAATCATTGTTGACTTTTTATTACTCCAGTGGATGGTAGCGATGTCCTTAAGGAAGGTAGTTCGTTGTTGAGATTTTTTACTCCATTGGATGGTAGCCTTACCATTACGGAAGGTAGTTTGTTAGTGGGATTTTGTTACTCTAATGGATGGTAGCCTTGTCATTACGGAAGCTAGTACGTTGTTGAGATTTTGTTACTCCATTGGATGGTAGCCTTGTCATTATGGAAGGTAAGTCGTTGTTGACATTTTGTTACTCCAATGGATGGTAGCTATGTCCTTAAGGAAGGTAGTTCATTGTTGAGATTTTGTTACTCTAATGAACGGTAGCCTTGTCATTATGGAAGGTAGTTTGTTGTTGGGATTTTTTTACTCAAATGGATGGTAGCATTGTCATTATGGAAGGTAGTTCATTGTTGAGCTTTTGTTACTGCAATGGATGGTAGCCTTGTCATTATGGAAGCTAGTTCGTTGTTGAGATTTTTTAACTCCATTGGAAGGTAGCCTTGTCATTATGGAAGGTAAATTGTTGTTGAGATTTTGTTACTTCAATAGATGGTAGCGTTGTCATTACGAAAGATAGTTCAAAATTGGGATTTTGTTACTCTAATGGATGGTAGCCTTGTCATTATGGAAGGTAGTTCGTTGTTGAGATTTTCTTACTCTAATGGATGGTAGCCTTGTCATTACGGAAGGTAGTTCGTTGCTGAGATTTTGTTACTCCATTGGATGGTAGCCTTGTCATTATGGAAGGTAAATCGTTGTTGACATTTTTTTACTCCAATGAATGGTAGCGATGTCCTTAAGGAAGGTAGTTCGTTATTGAGATTTTGTTACTCCATTGGATGGTAGCCTTGTCATTACGGAAGGTAGTTCGTTAGTGGGATTTTGTTACTCTAATGGATGGTAGCCTTGTCATTACGAAAGCTAGTTCGTTGTTGTGATTTTGTTACTCCATTGGATGGTAGCCTTGTCATTATGGAATGTAAATCGTTGTTGACATTTTGTTACTCCAGTGGATGGTAACGATGTCCTTAAGGATGGTAGTTCGTTGTTGAGATTTTGTTACTCCATTGGATGGTAGCCTTGTCATTACGGAAGGTAGTCCGTTAGTGGGATTTTGTTACTCTAATGGATGGTAGCCTTGTCATTACGGAAGCTAGTTTGTTGTTCAGATTTTGTTACTCTAATGGATGGTAGCCTTCTCATTATGGAACGTAGTTCGTTGTTGGGATTTTGTTACTCAAATGGATGGTAGCCTTGTCATTATAGAATTTAGTTCGTTGTTGAGATTTTTTTACTCTAATGGATGGTAGCCTTGTCATTATGGAAGGTAGTTCATTGTTGGGATTTTGTTACTCAAATGGATGGTAGCCTTGTCATTATGGAAGGTAGTTCGTTGTTGATATTTTCATACTCTAATGGATGGTAGCCTTGTCATTAAGGAAGGTAGTTCGCTGTTGAGAATTTGTTACTCCATTAGATAGTATACTTTTTATTATGGAAGGTAGTTTGTTGTTGTGATTTTATTACTCCAATGGATGGTAGCCTTGTCATTATGGAATGTAGTTTGTTGTTGAGGTTTGGTTACTCTAATGGATGGTAGCCTTGTCATTACGGAAGGTAGTTCATTGTTGAGTTTTTGTTACTCTAATATATGGTAGCCTAGTCATTATGGAAGGTAGGTCGTTATTGGGATTTTGTTACTCTAATGGATGGTAGCCTTGTCATTATGGAAGGCAGTTCATTGTTGGGATTTTGTTACTCTTATAGATGGTAGCCTTCTCATTATGGAAGCTAATTCGTTGTTGGGATTTTGTTATTTTAATGGATGGTAGCCTTGTCATTATGGAAGTTTGTTCGTTGTTGAGATTTTGTTACTCCAATGGATGGTAACCTTGTCATTATGGAAGGTAGTTCATTGTCGAGATTTTGTTAGTTCAATGGATGGTAGCCTTGTCAATATGGAAGGTAGTTCGTTGTTGAGATTTGATTACTCTCATGGATGGTAGACTTGTCATTACGGAAGGTAGTTCGATGTAGATATTTTGTTACTTTAATGGATGGAAGCCTTGTAATTATGGAAGGTAGTTCATTGTTGAGATTTTATTACTCCATTGTATGGTATCCTTGTCATTTTGGAAGATAAATTGTTGTTGAGATTTTGTTACTCCAATGGACGATAGCTATGTCCTTATGGAAGGTAGTTCATTGTTGATATTTTGTTACTCTATTGGATGATAGCCTTTTCATTACGGAAGGTAATTCGTTGTTGATATTTTGTTACTCCATAGGATGGTAGCCTTGTCATTATGGAAGGTAAATCATTGTTGACTTTTTATTACTCCAGTGGATGGTAGCGATGTCCTTAAGGAAGGTAGTTCGTTGTTGAGCTTTTGTTACTGCAATGGATGGTAGCCTTGTCATTACGGAAGGTGGTTCATTAGTGGGATTTTGTTACTCTAATGGATGGTAGCCTTGTCATTATGGAAGGTAAATTGTTGTTGAGATTTTGTTACTTCAATAGATGGTAGCGTTGTCATTACGAAAGATAGTTAAAAATTGGGATTTTGATACTCTAATGGATGGTAGCCTTGTCATTATAGAAGGTAGTTCGTTGTTGAGATTTTCTTACTCTAATGGATGGTAGCCTTGTCATTACGGAAGGTAGTTCGTTGTTGAGATTTTGTTACTCCATTGGATGGTAGCCTTGTCATTATGGAAGGTAAATCGTTGTTGACATTTTGTTACTCCAATGAATGGTAGCGAAGTCCTTAAGGAAGGTAGTTCGTTGTTGAGATTTTATTACTCCATTGGATGGTAGCCTTGTCATTACGGAAGGTAGTTCGTTAGTGGGATTTTGTTACTCTAATGGATGGTAGCCTTGTCATTACGAAAGCTAGTTCGTTGTTGTGATTTTGTTACTCCATTGGATGGTAGCCTTGTCATTATGGAATGTAAATCGTTGTTGACATTTTGTTACTCCAGTGGATGGTAACGATGTCCTTAAGGATTGTAGTTCATTGTTGAGATTTTTTTATTCCATTGGATGGTAGCCTAGTCATTACGAAAGGTAGTTCGTTGTTGGGATTTTGTTACTCAAATGGATGGTAGCCTTGTCATTACAGAATCTAGTTCGTTGTTGAGATTTTTTTACTCTAATGAATGGTAGCCTTGTCATTATGGAAGGTAGTTCATTGTTGGGATTTTGTTACTCAAATGGATGGTAGCCTTGTCATTATGGAAGGTAGTTCGTTGTTGATATTTTCATACTTTAATGGATGGTAGCCTTGTCATTATGGAACGTAGTTCGTTGTTGGGATTTTGTTACTCAAATGGATGGTAGCCTTTTCATTACAAAATCTAGTTTGTTGTTGAGATTTTTTTACTCTAATGGATGGTAGCCTTGTCATTATGGAACGTAGTTCGTTGTTGGGATTTTGTTACTCAAATGGATGGTAGCCTTGTCATTACAGAATCTTGTTCGTTGTTGAGATTTTTTTACTCTAATGGATGGTAGCCTTGTCATTATGGAAGGTAGTTCATTGTTGGGATTTTGTTACTCAAATGGATGGTAGCCTTGTCATTATGGAAGGTAGTTCGTTGTTGATATTTTCATAATCTAATGGATGGTAGCCTTGTCATTATGGAACATAGTTCGTTGTTGGGATTTTGTTACTCAAATGGATGGTAGCCTTATCATTACAGAATCTAGTTCGTTGTTGAGATTTTTTTACTCTAATGGATGGTAGCCTTGTCATTATGGAAGGTAGTTCATTGTTGGGATTTTGTTACTCAAATGGATGGTAGCCTTGTCATTATGGAAGGTAGTTCGTTGTTGATATTTTCATACTCTAATGGATGGTAGCCTTGTCATTAAGGAAGGTAGTTCACTATTGAGAATTTGTTACTCCATTGGATTGTAGACTTTTTATTATGGAAGGTAGTTTGTTGTTGTGATTTTATTACTCCAATGGATGGTAGCCTTGTCATTATGGAATGTAGTTTGTTGTTGAGGTTTGGTTACTCTAATGGATGGTAGCCTTGTCATTATGAAAGGTAGTTCATTGTTGAGTTTTTGTTACTCTAATATATGGTAGCCTTGTCATTATGGAAGGTAGGTCATTATTGGGATTTTGTTACTCTAATGGATGGTAGCCTTGTCATTATGGAAGGTAGTTCATTGTTGGGATTTTGTTACTCTTATAGATGGTATCCTTCTCATTATGGAAGCTAATTCGTTGTTGGGATTTTGTTATTTTAATGGATGGTAGCCTTGTCATTATGGAAGTTTGTTTGTTGTTGAGATTTTGTTATTCCAATGGATGGTAACCTTGTCATTATGGAAGGTAGTTCATTGTCGAGATTTTGTTAGTTCAATGGATGGTAGCCTTTTGTCAATATGGAAGGTAGTTTGTTGTTGAGATTTTGTTACTCCCATGGATGTTAGCCTTGTCATTACGGAAGGTAGTTCGTTTTAGATATTTTGTTACTTTAATGGATGGTAGCCTTGTAATTATGGAAGGTAGTTCATTGTTGAGATTTTGTTACTCCATTGTATGGTATCCTTGTCATTATGGAAGGTAAATTGTTGTTGAGATTTTGTTACTCCAATGGACGGTAGCTATGTCCTTATGGAAGGTAGTTCATTGTTGATATTTTGTTACTCTATTGGATGATAGCCTTGTCATTATGGAAGGTAATTCGTTGTTGATATTTTGTTACTCCAATGGATGGTAGCCTTGTCATTATGGAAGGTAAATCATTGTTGACTTTTTATTACTCCAGTGGATGGTAGCGATGTCCTTAAGGAAGGTAGTTCGTTGTTGAGATTTTTTACTCCATTGGATGGTAGCCTTACCATTACGGAAGGTAGTTCGTTAGTGGGATTTTGTTACTCTAATGGATGGTAGCCTTGTCATTACGGAAGCTAGTACGTTGTTGAGATTTTGTTACTCCATTGGATGGTAGCCTTGTCATTATGGAAGGTAAGTCGTTGTTGACATTTTGTTACTCCAATGGATGGTAGCTATGTCCTTAAGGAAGGTAGTTCATTGTTGAGATTTTGTTACTCTAATGAACGGTAGCCTTGTCATTATGGAAGGTAGTTTGTTGTTGGGATTTTTTTACTCAAATGGATGGTAGCATTGTCATTATGGAAGGTAGTTCATTGTTGAGCTTTTGTTACTGCAATGGATGGTAGCCTTGTCATTATGGAAGCTAGTTCGTTGTTGAGATTTTTTAACTCCATTGGATGGTAGCCTTGTCATTATGGAAGGTAAATTGTTGTTGAGATTTTGTTACTTCAATAGATGGTAGCGTTGTCATTACGAAAGATAGTTCAAAATTGGGATTTTGTTACTCTAATGGATGGTAGCCTTGTCATTATGGAAAGTAGTTCGTTGTTGAGATTTTCTTACTCTAATGGATGGTAGCCTTGTCATTACGGAAGGTAGTTCGTTGCTGAGATTTTGTTACTCCATTGGATGGTAGCCTTGTCATTATGGAAGGTAAATCGTTGTTGACATTTTTTTACTCCAATGAATGGTAGCGATGTCCTTAAGGAAGGTAGTTCGTTATTGAGATTTTGTTACTCCATTGGATGGTAGCCTTGTCATTACGGAAGGTAGTTCGTTAGTGGGATTTTGTTACTCTAATGGATGGTAGCCTTGTCATTACGAAAGCTAGTTCGTTGTTGTGATTTTGTTACTCCATTGGATGGTAGCCTTGTCATTATGGAATGTAAATCGTTGTTGACATTTTGTTACTCCAGTGGATGGTAACGATGTCCTTAAGGATGGTAGTTCGTTGTTGAGATTTTGTTACTCCATTGGATGGTAGCCTTGTCATTACGGAAGGTAGTCCGTTAGTGGGATTTTGTTACTCTAATGGATGGTAGCCTTGTCATTACGGAAGCTAGTTTGTTTTTCAGATTTTGTTACTCTAATGGATGGTAGCCTTGTCATTATGGAACGTAGTTCGTTGTTGGGATTTTGTTACTCAAATGGATGGTAGCCTTGTCATTATAGAATTTAGTTCGTTGTTGAGATTTTTTTACTCTAATGGATGGTAGCCTTGTCATTATGGAAGGTAGTTCATTGTTGGGATTTTGTTACTCAAATGGATGGTAGCCTTGTCATTATGGAAGGTAGTTCGTTGTTGATATTTTCATAGTCTAATGGATGGTAGCCTTGTAATTAAGGAAGGTAGTTCGCTGTTGAGAATTTGTTACTCCATTAGATAGTATACTTTTTATTATGGAAGGTAGTTTGTTGTTGTGATTTTATTACTCCAATGGATGGTAGCCTTGTCATTATGGAATGTAGTTTGTTGTTGAGGTTTTGTTACTCTAATGGATGGTAGCCTTGTCATTACGGAAGGTAGTTCATTGTTGAGTTTTTGTTACTCTAATATATGGTAGCCTAGTCATTATGGAAGGTAGGTCGTTATTGGGATTTTGTTACTCTAATGGATGGTAGCCTTGTCATTATGGAAGGCAGTTCATTGTTGGGATTTTGTTACTCTTATAGATGGTAGCCTTCTCATTATGGAAGCTAATTCGTTGTTGGGATTTTGTTATTTTAATGGATGGTAGCCTTGTCATTATGGAAGTTTGTTCGTTGTTGAGATTTTGTTACTCCAATGGATGGTAACCTTGTCATTATGGAAGGTAGTTCATTGTCGAGATTTTGTTAGTTCAATGGATGGTAGCCTTGTCAATATGGAAGGTAGTTCGTTGTTGAGATTTGATTACTCTCATGGATGGTAGCCTTGTCATTACGGAAGGTAGTTCGTTGTAGATATTTTGTTACTTTAATGGATGGAAGCCTTGTAATTATGGAAGGTAGTTCATTGTTGAGATTTTGTTACTCCATTGTATGGTATCCTTGTCATTTTGGAAGGTAAATTGTTGTTGAGATTTTGTTACTCCAATGGACGATAGCTATGTCCTTACGGAAGGTAGTTCATTGTTGATATTTTGTTACTCTATTGGATGATAGCCTTTTCATTACGGAAGGTAATTCGTTGTTGATATTTTGTTACTCCATAGGATGGTAGCCTTGTCATTATGGAAGGTAAATCATTGTTGACTTTTTATTACTCCAGTGGATGGTAGCGATGTCCTTAAGGAAGGTAGTTCGTTTTTGAGATTTTTTTACTCCATTGGATGGTAGCCGTGTCATTACGGAAGGTGGTTCGTTAGTGGGATTTTGTTACTCTAATGGATGGTAGCCTTGTCATTACGGAAGCTAGTTCGTTGTTTAGATTTTGTTACTCTAATGGATGGTAGCCTTGTCACTATGGAACGTAGTTCATTGTTGGGATTTTGTTACTCAAATGGATGGTAGCCTTGTCATTACAGAATCTAGTTCGTTGTTGAGATTGTTTTACTATAATGGATGGTTGCCTTGTCATTATGGAAGGTAGTTCATTGTTGGGATTTTGATACTCTAATGGATGGTAGCCTTGTCATTATGGAAGGTAGTTCGTTGTTGAGATTTTCTTACTCTAATGGATGGTAGCCTTGTCATTAAGGAAGGTAGTTCGCTGTTGAGAATTTGTTACTCCATTGGATAGTAGACTTTTTATTATGGAAGGTAGTTTGTTGTTGTGATTTTATTACTCCAATGGATGGTAGCCTTGTCATTACGGAAGGTAGTTCATTGTTGAGTTTTTGTTACTCTAATATATGGTAGCCTTGTCATTATGGAAGGTAGGTCGTTATTGGGATTTTGTTACTATAATGGATGGTAGCCTTGTCATTATGGAAGGTAGTTCATTGTTGGGATTTTATTACTCTTATAGATGGTAGCCTTCTCATTATGGAAGCTAATTCGTTGTTGGGATTTTGTTATTTTAATGGATGGAAGCCTTGTCATTATGGAAGTTTGTTCGTTGTTGAGATTTTGTTACTCCAATGGATGGTAACCTTGTCATTATGGAAGGTAGTTCATTGTCGAGATTTTGTTAGTTCAATGGATGGTAGCCTTTTCAATATGGAAGGTAGTTTGTTGTTGAGATTTTGTTACTCCCATGAATGGTAGCCTTGTCATTACGGAAAGTAGTTCGTTGTAGATATTTTGATAGTTTAATGGATGGTAGCCTTCTAACTATGGAAGGTAGTTCATTGTTGAGATTTTGTTACTCCATTGTATGGTATCCTTGTCATTATGGAAGGTAAATTGTTGTTGAGATTTTGTTACTCCAATGGACGGTAGCTATGTCCTTATGGAAGGTAGTTCATTGTTGATATTTTGTTACTCTATTGGATGATAGCCTTGTCATTATGGAAGGTAATTCGTTGTTGATATTTTGTTACTCCAATGGATGGTAGCCTTGTCATTATGGAAGGTAAATCATTGTTGACTTTTTATTACTCCAGTGGATGGTAGCGATGTCCTTAAGGAAGGTAGTTCGTTGTTGAGATTTTTTACTCCATTGGATGGTAGCCTTACCATTACAGAAGGTAGTTCATTAGTGGGATTTTGTTACTCTAATGGATGGTAGCCTTGTCATTACGGAAGCTAGTACGTTGTTGAGATTTTGTTACTCCATTGGATGGTAGCCTTGTCATTATGGAAGGTAAGTCGTTGTTGACATTTTGTTACTCCAATGGATGGTAGCTATGTCCTTAAGGAAGGTAGTTCATTGTTGAGATTTTGTTACTCTAATGAACGGTAGCCTTGTCATTATGGAAGGTAGTTTGTTGTTGGGATTTTTTTACTCAAATGGATGGTAGCATTGTCATTATGGAAGGTAGTTCATTGTTGATCTTTTGTTACTGCAATGGATGGTAGCCTTGTCATTATGGAAGCTAGTTCGTTGTTGAGATTTTTTAACTCCATTGGATGGTAGCCTTGTCATTATGGAAGGTAAATGTTGTTGAGATTTTGTTACTTCAATAGATGGTAGCGTTGTCATTACGAAAGATAGTTAAAAATTGGGATTTTGATACTCTAATGGATGGTAGCCTTGTCATTATAGAAGGTAGTTCGTTGTTGAAATTTTCTTACTCTAATGGATGGTAGCCTTGTCATTACGGAAGGTAGTTCGTTGTTGAGATTTTGTTACTCCATTGGATGGTAGCCTTGTCATTATGGAAGGTAAATCGTTGTTGACATTTTGTTACTCCAATGAATGGTAGCGAAGTCCTTAAGGAAGGTAGTTCGTTGTTGAGATTTTGTTACTCCATTGGATGGTAGCCTTGTCATTACGGAAGGTAGTTCGTTAGTGGCATTTTGTTACTCTAATGGATGGTAGCCTTGTCATTACAAAAGCTAGTTCGTTGTTGTGATTTTGTTACTCCATTGGATGGTAGCCTTGTCATTATGGAATGTAAATCGTTGTTGACATTTTGTTACTCCAGTGGATGGTAACGATGTCCTTAAGGATTGTAGTTCATTGTTGAGATTTTTTTATTCCATTGGATGGTAGCCTTGTCATTACGGAAGGTAGTTCGTTAGTGGGATTTTGTTACTCTAATGGATGTTAGCCTTGTCATTACGGAAGCTAGTTCTTTGTTGAGATTTTGTTATTCTAATGGATGGTAGCCTTGTCATTATGGAACGTAGTTCGTTGTTGGGATTTTGTTACTCAAATGGATGGTAGCCTTGTCATTACAGAATCTAGTTCGTTGTTGAGATTTTTTTACTCTAATGGATGGTAGCCTTGTCATTATGGAAGGTAGTTCATTGTTGGGATTTTGTTACTCAAATGGATGGTAGCCTTGTCATTATGAAAGGTAGTTCGTTGTTGATATTTTCATACTCTAATGGATGGTAGCCTTGTCATTATGGAACGTAGTTCGTTGTTGGGATTTTGTTACTCAAATGGATGGTAGCCTTTTCATTACAGAATCTAGTTTGTTGTTGAGATTTTTTTACTCTAATGGATGGTAGCCTTGTCATTATGGAATGTAGTTCGTTGTTGGGATTTTGTTACTCAAATGGATGGTAGCCTTGTCATTACAGAATCTAGTTTGTTGTTGAGATTTTTTTACTCTAATGGATGGTAGCCTTGTCATTATGGAAGGTAGTTCATTGTTGGGATTTTGTTACTCAAATGGATGGTAGCCTTGTCATTATGGAAGGTAGTTCGTTGTTGATATTTTCATACTCTAATGGATGGTAGCCTTGTCATTATGGAACGTAGTTCGTTGTTGGGATTTTGTTACTCAAATGGATGGTAGCCTTATCATTACAGAATCTAGTTCGTTGTTGAGATTTTTTTACTCTAATGGATGGTAGCCTTGTCATTATGGAAGGTAGTTCATTGTTGGGATTTTGTTACTCAAATGGATGGTAGCCTTGTCATTATAGAAGGTAGTTCGTTGTTGATATTTTCATACTCTAATGGATGGTAGCCTTGTCATTAAGGAAGGTAGTTCACTATTGAGAATTTGTTACTCCATTGGATTGTAGACTTTTTATTATGGAAGGTAGTTTGTTGTTGTGATTTTATTACTCCAATGGATGGTAGCCTTGTCATTATGGAATGTAGTTTGTTGTTGAGGTTTGGTTACTCTAATGGATGGTAGCCTTGTCATTATGAAAGGTAGTTCATTGTTGAGTTTTTGTTACTCTAATATATGGTAGCCTTGTCATTATGGAAGGTAGGTCATTATTGGGATTTTGTTACTCTAATGGATGGTAGCCTTGTCATTATGGAAGGTAGTTCATTGTTGGGATTTTGTTACTCTTATAGATGGTATCCTTCTCATTATGGAAGCTAATTCGTTGTTGGGATTTTGTTATTTTAATGGATGGTAGCCTTGTCATTATGGAAGTTTGTTTGTTGTTGAGATTTTGTTATTCCAATGGATGGTAACCTTGTCATTATGGAAGGTAGTTCATTGTCGAGATTTTGTTAGTTCAATGGATGGTAGCCTTGTCAATATGTAAGGTAGTTTGTTGTTGAGATTTTGTTACTCCCCTGGATGGTAGCCTTGTCATTACGGAAGGTAGTTCGTTAGTTGGATTTTGTTAATCTAATGGATGGTAGCCTTGTCATTACGAAAGCTAGTTCGTTGTTGTGATTTTGTTACTCCATTGGATGGTAACCTTGTCATTATGGAATGTAAATCGTTGTTGACATTTTGTTACTCCAGTGGATGGTAACGATGTCCTTAAGGATGGTAGTTTGTTGTTGAGATTTTGTTACTCCATTGGATGGTAGCCTTATCATTACGGAAGGTAGTTTGTTAGTGGGATTTTGTTACTCTAATGGATGGTAGCCTTGTCATTACGGAAGCTAGTTCGTTGTTGAGATTTTGTTACTCTAATGGATGGTAGCCTTGTCATTATGGAACATAGTTCGTTGTTGGGATTTTGTTACTCAAATGGATGGTAGCCTTGTCATTACAGAATCTATTTCGTTGTTGAGATTTTTTTACTCTAATGGATGGTAGCCTTGTCATTATGGAAGGTAGTTCATTGTTGGGATTTTGTTACTCAAATGGATGGTAGCCTTGTCATTATGGAAGGTAGTTCGTTGTTGATATTTTCATACTCTAATGGATGGTAGCCTTGTCATTAAGGAAGGTAGTTCGCTGTTGAGAATTTGTTACTCCATTGGATAGTAGACTTTTTATTATGGAAGGTAGTTTGTTGTTGTGATTTTATTACTCCAATGGATGGTAGCCTTGTCATTATGGAATGTAGTTTGTTGTTGAGGTTTGGTTACTCTAATGGATGGTAGCCTTGTCATTACGGAAGGTAGCTCATTGTTGAGTTTTTGTTACTCTAATATATGGTAGCCTTGTCATTATGGAAGGTAGGTCGTTATTGGGATTTTGTTACTCTAATGGATGGTAGCCTTGTCATTATGGAAGGTAGTTCATTGTTGGGATTTTGTTACTCTTATAGATGGTTGCCTTCTCATTATGGAAGCTAATTAGTTGTTGGGATTTTGTTATTTTAATGGATGGTAGCCTTGTCATTATGGAAGTTTGTTTGTTGTTGAGATTTTGTTACTCAAATGGATGGTAACCTTGTCATTATGGAAGGTAGTTCATTGTCGAGATTTTGTTAGTTCAATGGATGGTAGCCTTGTCAATATGGAAGGTAGTTCGTTGTTGATATTTTGTTACTCCCCTGGATGGTAGCCTTGTCATTACGGAAGGTAGTTCGTTGTAGATATTTTGGTACTTTAATGGATGGTAGCCTTGTAATTATGGAAGGTAGTTCATTGTTGAGATTTATTTACTCCATTGTATGGTATCCTTGTCATTATGGAAGGTAAATCATTGTTGACTTTTTATTACTCCAGTGGATGGTAGCGATGTCCTTAAGGAAGGTAGTTCGTTGTTGAGATTTTTTTACTCCATTGGATGGTAGCCTTACCATTACGGAAGGTAGTTCGTTAGTGGGATTTTGTTACTCTAATGGATGGTAGCCTTGTCATTACGGAAGCTAGTTCGTTTTTGAAATTTTGTTACTCCATTGGATGGTAGCCTTGTCATTATGGAAGGTAAGTCGTTGTTGACATTTTGTTACTCCAATGGATGGTAGCTATGTCCTTAAGGAAGGTAGTTCATTGTTGAGATTTTGTTACTCTAATGAACGGTAGCCTTGTCATTATGGAAGGTAGTTTGTTCTTGGGATTTTTTTACTCAAATGGATGGTAGCACTGTCATTATGGAAGGTAGTTCATTGTTGAGATTTTGTTACTGCAATGGATGGTAGCCTTGTCATTATGGAAGATAGTTCGTTGTTGAGATTTTTTTACTCCATTGGATGGTAGCCTTGTCATTATGGAAGGTAAATTGTTGTTGAGATTTTGTTACTTCAATAGATGGTAGCGTTGTCATTACGAAAGATAGTTCAAAATTGGGATTTTGTTACTCTAATGGATGGTAGCCTTGTCATTATGGAAGGTAGTTCGTTGTTGAGATTTTCTTACTCTAATGGATGGTAGCCTTGTCATTACGGAAGGTAGTTCGTTGTTGAGATTTTGTTACTCCATTGGATGGTAGCCTTGTCATTACGGAAGGTAGTTCGTTAGTGGGATTTTGTTACTCTAATGGATGGTAGCCTTGTCATTATGGAAGGTAAATCGTTGTTGACATTTTGTTACACCAATGGATGGTAGCGATGCCCTTAAGGAAGGTATTTCGTTGTTAAGATTTTGTTACTCCATTGGATGGTAGCCTTGTCATTACGGAAGGTAGTTCGTTAGTGGGATTTTGTTACTCCATTGGATGGTAGCCTTGTCATTATGGAAGGTAAATTGTTGTTGCATTTTGTTACTCCAATGGATGGTAGCGATGTCCTTAAGGAAGGTAGTTCGTTATTGAGATTTTGTTACTCCATTGGATGGTAGCCTTGTCATTATGGAAGGTAAATTGTTGTTGACATTTTCTTACTCCAATGGATGGTAGCGGTGTCCTTAAGGAAGGTAGTTCGTTGTTGAGATTTTGTTACTCTAAAGGACGGTAGCCTTGTCATTATGGAAGGTAGTTCGTTGTTGATATTTTCATATTCTAATGGATGGTAGCCTTGCCATTAAGGAAGGTAGTTCGATGTTAAGAATTTGTTACTCCATTGGATAGTAGACTTTTCATTATGGAAGGTAGTTCGTTGTTGTGATTTTGTTACTCCAATGGATGGTAGCCTTGTCATTATGGAATATAGTTTGTTGTTGAGATTTGGTTACTCTAATGGATGGTAGCCTTGTCATTACGGAAGGTAGTTCATTGTTGAGTATTTGTTACTCTAATATATGGTAGCCTTATCATTATGGAAGGTAATTCGTTGTTGGGATTTAGCTACTTTAATGGATGGTAGCCTTGTCATTATGGAAGGTAGTTCGTTTTTGGGATTTTGTTACTCTTATGGATGGTAGTCTTATCATTATGGAAGATAATTCGTTGTTGGGATTTTGTTATTTTAATGGATGGTAGCCTTGTCATTATGGAAATTTGTTCGTTGTTGAGATTTTGTTACTCCAATGGTTGGTAACCTTGTTATTATAGAAGGTAGTTCATTGTTGAGATTTTGTTAGTTCAATGGATGGAAGCCTTGTCAATATGGAAGGTAGTTCGTTGTTGAAATTTTGTTACTCCAATGGATGGTAGCCTTGTCATTATGGAAGCTAGTTCGTTGTTGATATTTTGTTACTTTAATGGATGGTAGCCTTGTCATTACGGAAGCTAGTTAGTTGTTGACAATTTTGTTACTACATTGAATGGTAGCCTTGTCATTATGGAAGGTAAATTGTTGTTAACATTTTTTTACTCCAATGGATGGTAGCGATGTCCTTAAGAAAGGTAGTTCGTTGTTGATATTTTGTTACTCCATTGGATGGTAGCCTTGTCATTACGGAAGGTAGTTCGTTAGTTGGATTTTGTTAATCTAATGGATGGTAGCCTTGTTATTACGGAAGCTAGTTTGTTGTTGATATTTTGTTACTCCATTGGATAGTAGCCTTATCATTATGGAAGGTAAATCGTTGTTGACATTTTGTTACTCCAATGGATGGTAGCCGTGTCCTTAAGGATGGTAGTTCGTTGTTGAGATTTTGTTACTGTAATGGACGGTAGCCTTGTCATTATGGAAGGTAGTTCGTTGTTGGGATTTTGTTACTCAAATGGATGGTAGCCTTGTCATTATGGAAGGTAGTTTGTTGTTGAAATTTTGTTACTGCAATGGATGGTAGCCTTGCCATTACGGAAGGTAGTTCGTTGTTGAGATTTTGTTACTCTAATGGGTGGTAGCCTTGTCATTATGGAAGGTAGGTCGTTATTGGGATTTTGTTACTATAATGGATGGTAGCCTTGTCATTATGGAAGGTAGTTCATTGTTGGGATTTTATTACTCTTATAGATGGTAGCCTTCTCATTATGGAAGCTAATTCGTTGTTGGGATTTTGTTATTTTAATGGATGGAAGCCTTGTCATTATGGAAGTTTGTTCGTTGTTGAGATTTTGTTACTCCAATGGATGGTAACCTTGTCATTATGGAAGGTAGTTCATTGTCGAGATTTTGTTAGTTCAATGGATGGTAGCCTTTTCAATATGGAAGGTAGTTTGTTGTTGAGATTTTGTTACTCCCATGAATGGTAGCCTTGTCATTACGGAAAGTAGTTCGTTGTAGATATTTTGATAGTTTAATGGATGGTAGCCTTCTAACTATGGAAGGTAGTTCATTGTTGAGATTTTGTTACTCCATTGTATGGTATCCTTGTCATTATGGAAGGTAAATTGTTGTTGAGATTTTGTTACTCCAATGGACGGTAGCTATGTCCTTATGGAAGGTAGTTCATTGTTGATATTTTGTTACTCTATTGGATGATAGCCTTGTCATTATGGAAGGTAATTCGTTGTTGATATTTTGTTACTCCAATGGATGGTAGCCTTGTCATTATGGAAGGTAAATCATTGTTGACTTTTTATTACTCCAGTGGATGGTAGCGATGTCCTTAAGGAAGGTAGTTCGTTGTTGAGATTTTTTACTCCATTGGATGGTAGCCTTACCATTACAGAAGGTAGTTCATTAGTGGGATTTTGTTACTCTAATGGATGGTAGCCTTGTCATTACGGAAGCTAGTACGTTGTTGAGATTTTGTTACTCCATTGGATGGTAGCCTTGTCATTATGGAAGGTAAGTCGTTGTTGACATTTTGTTACTCCAATGGATGGTAGCTATGTCCTTAAGGAAGGTAGTTCATTGTTGAGATTTTGTTACTCTAATGAACGGTAGCCTTGTCATTATGGAAGGTAGTTTGTTGTTGGGATTTTTTTACTCAAATGGATGGTAGCATTGTCATTATGGAAGGTAGTTCATTGTTGATCTTTTGTTACTGCAATGGATGGTAGCCTTGTCATTATGGAAGCTAGTTCGTTGTTGAGATTTTTTAACTCCATTGGATGGTAGCCTTGTCATTATGGAAGGTAAATGTTGTTGAGATTTTGTTACTTCAATAGATGGTAGCGTTGTCATTACGAAAGATAGTTAAAAATTGGGATTTTGATACTCTAATGGATGGTAGCCTTGTCATTATAGAAGGTAGTTCGTTGTTGAAATTTTCTTACTCTAATGGATGGTAGCCTTGTCATTACGGAAGGTAGTTCGTTGTTGAGATTTTGTTACTCCATTGGATGGTAGCCTTGTCATTATGGAAGGTAAATCGTTGTTGACATTTTGTTACTCCAATGAATGGTAGCGAAGTCCTTAAGGAAGGTAGTTCGTTGTTGAGATTTTGTTACTCCATTGGATGGTAGCCTTGTCATTACGGAAGGTAGTTCGTTAGTGGCATTTTGTTACTCTAATGGATGGTAGCCTTGTCATTACAAAAGCTAGTTCGTTGTTGTGATTTTGTTACTCCATTGGATGGTAGCCTTGTCATTATGGAATGTAAATCGTTGTTGACATTTTGTTACTCCAGTGGATGGTAACGATGTCCTTAAGGATTGTAGTTCATTGTTGAGATTTTTTTATTCCATTGGATGGTAGCCTTGTCATTACGGAAGGTAGTTCGTTAGTGGGATTTTGTTACTCTAATGGATGTTAGCCTTGTCATTACGGAAGCTAGTTCTTTGTTGAGATTTTGTTATTCTAATGGATGGTAGCCTTGTCATTATGGAACGTAGTTCGTTGTTGGGATTTTGTTACTCAAATGGATGGTAGCCTTGTCATTACAGAATCTAGTTCGTTGTTGAGATTTTTTTACTCTAATGGATGGTAGCCTTGTCATTATGGAAGGTAGTTCATTGTTGGGATTTTGTTACTCAAATGGATGGTAGCCTTGTCATTATGAAAGGTAGTTCGTTGTTGATATTTTCATACTCTAATGGATGGTAGCCTTGTCATTATGGAACGTAGTTCGTTGTTGGGATTTTGTTACTCAAATGGATGGTAGCCTTTTCATTACAGAATCTAGTTTGTTGTTGAGATTTTTTTACTCTAATGGATGGTAGCCTTGTCATTATGGAATGTAGTTCGTTGTTGGGATTTTGTTACTCAAATGGATGGTAGCCTTGTCATTACAGAATCTAGTTTGTTGTTGAGATTTTTTTACTCTAATGGATGGTAGCCTTGTCATTATGGAAGGTAGTTCATTGTTGGGATTTTGTTACTCAAATGGATGGTAGCCTTGTCATTATGGAAGGTAGTTCGTTGTTGATATTTTCATACTCTAATGGATGGTAGCCTTGTCATTATGGAACGTAGTTCGTTGTTGGGATTTTGTTACTCAAATGGATGGTAGCCTTATCATTACAGAATCTAGTTCGTTGTTGAGATTTTTTTACTCTAATGGATGGTAGCCTTGTCATTATGGAAGGTAGTTCATTGTTGGGATTTTGTTACTCAAATGGATGGTAGCCTTGTCATTATAGAAGGTAGTTCGTTGTTGATATTTTCATACTCTAATGGATGGTAGCCTTGTCATTAAGGAAGGTAGTTCACTATTGAGAATTTGTTACTCCATTGGATTGTAGACTTTTTATTATGGAAGGTAGTTTGTTGTTGTGATTTTATTACTCCAATGGATGGTAGCCTTGTCATTATGGAATGTAGTTTGTTGTTGAGGTTTGGTTACTCTAATGGATGGTAGCCTTGTCATTATGAAAGGTAGTTCATTGTTGAGTTTTTGTTACTCTAATATATGGTAGCCTTGTCATTATGGAAGGTAGGTCATTATTGGGATTTTGTTACTCTAATGGATGGTAGCCTTGTCATTATGGAAGGTAGTTCATTGTTGGGATTTTGTTACTCTTATAGATGGTATCCTTCTCATTATGGAAGCTAATTCGTTGTTGGGATTTTGTTATTTTAATGGATGGTAGCCTTGTCATTATGGAAGTTTGTTTGTTGTTGAGATTTTGTTATTCCAATGGATGGTAACCTTGTCATTATGGAAGGTAGTTCATTGTCGAGATTTTGTTAGTTCAATGGATGGTAGCCTTGTCAATATGTAAGGTAGTTTGTTGTTGAGATTTTGTTACTCCCCTGGATGGTAGCCTTGTCATTACGGAAGGTAGTTCGTTAGTTGGATTTTGTTAATCTAATGGATGGTAGCCTTGTCATTACGAAAGCTAGTTCGTTGTTGTGATTTTGTTACTCCATTGGATGGTAACCTTGTCATTATGGAATGTAAATCGTTGTTGACATTTTGTTACTCCAGTGGATGGTAACGATGTCCTTAAGGATGGTAGTTTGTTGTTGAGATTTTGTTACTCCATTGGATGGTAGCCTTATCATTACGGAAGGTAGTTTGTTAGTGGGATTTTGTTACTCTAATGGATGGTAGCCTTGTCATTACGGAAGCTAGTTCGTTGTTGAGATTTTGTTACTCTAATGGATGGTAGCCTTGTCATTATGGAACATAGTTCGTTGTTGGGATTTTGTTACTCAAATGGATGGTAGCCTTGTCATTACAGAATCTATTTCGTTGTTGAGATTTTTTTACTCTAATGGATGGTAGCCTTGTCATTATGGAAGGTAGTTCATTGTTGGGATTTTGTTACTCAAATGGATGGTAGCCTTGTCATTATGGAAGGTAGTTCGTTGTTGATATTTTCATACTCTAATGGATGGTAGCCTTGTCATTAAGGAAGGTAGTTCGCTGTTGAGAATTTGTTACTCCATTGGATAGTAGACTTTTTATTATGGAAGGTAGTTTGTTGTTGTGATTTTATTACTCCAATGGATGGTAGCCTTGTCATTATGGAATGTAGTTTGTTGTTGAGGTTTGGTTACTCTAATGGATGGTAGCCTTGTCATTACGGAAGGTAGCTCATTGTTGAGTTTTTGTTACTCTAATATATGGTAGCCTTGTCATTATGGAAGGTAGGTCGTTATTGGGATTTTGTTACTCTAATGGATGGTAGCCTTGTCATTATGGAAGGTAGTTCATTGTTGGGATTTTGTTACTCTTATAGATGGTTGCCTTCTCATTATGGAAGCTAATTAGTTGTTGGGATTTTGTTATTTTAATGGATGGTAGCCTTGTCATTATGGAAGTTTGTTTGTTGTTGAGATTTTGTTACTCAAATGGATGGTAACCTTGTCATTATGGAAGGTAGTTCATTGTCGAGATTTTGTTAGTTCAATGGATGGTAGCCTTGTCAATATGGAAGGTAGTTCGTTGTTGATATTTTGTTACTCCCCTGGATGGTAGCCTTGTCATTACGGAAGGTAGTTCGTTGTAGATATTTTGGTACTTTAATGGATGGTAGCCTTGTAATTATGGAAGGTAGTTCATTGTTGAGATTTATTTACTCCATTGTATGGTATCCTTGTCATTATGGAAGGTAAATCATTGTTGACTTTTTATTACTCCAGTGGATGGTAGCGATGTCCTTAAGGAAGGTAGTTCGTTGTTGAGATTTTTTTACTCCATTGGATGGTAGCCTTACCATTACGGAAGGTAGTTCGTTAGTGGGATTTTGTTACTCTAATGGATGGTAGCCTTGTCATTACGGAAGCTAGTTCGTTTTTGAAATTTTGTTACTCCATTGGATGGTAGCCTTGTCATTATGGAAGGTAAGTCGTTGTTGACATTTTGTTACTCCAATGGATGGTAGCTATGTCCTTAAGGAAGGTAGTTCATTGTTGAGATTTTGTTACTCTAATGAACGGTAGCCTTGTCATTATGGAAGGTAGTTTGTTCTTGGGATTTTTTTACTCAAATGGATGGTAGCACTGTCATTATGGAAGGTAGTTCATTGTTGAGATTTTGTTACTGCAATGGATGGTAGCCTTGTCATTATGGAAGATAGTTCGTTGTTGAGATTTTTTTACTCCATTGGATGGTAGCCTTGTCATTATGGAAGGTAAATTGTTGTTGAGATTTTGTTACTTCAATAGATGGTAGCGTTGTCATTACGAAAGATAGTTCAAAATTGGGATTTTGTTACTCTAATGGATGGTAGCCTTGTCATTATGGAAGGTAGTTCGTTGTTGAGATTTTCTTACTCTAATGGATGGTAGCCTTGTCATTACGGAAGGTAGTTCGTTGTTGAGATTTTGTTACTCCATTGGATGGTAGCCTTGTCATTACGGAAGGTAGTTCGTTAGTGGGATTTTGTTACTCTAATGGATGGTAGCCTTGTCATTATGGAAGGTAAATCGTTGTTGACATTTTGTTACACCAATGGATGGTAGCGATGCCCTTAAGGAAGGTATTTCGTTGTTAAGATTTTGTTACTCCATTGGATGGTAGCCTTGTCATTACGGAAGGTAGTTCGTTAGTGGGATTTTGTTACTCCATTGGATGGTAGCCTTGTCATTATGGAAGGTAAATTGTTGTTGCATTTTGTTACTCCAATGGATGGTAGCGATGTCCTTAAGGAAGGTAGTTCGTTATTGAGATTTTGTTACTCCATTGGATGGTAGCCTTGTCATTATGGAAGGTAAATTGTTGTTGACATTTTCTTACTCCAATGGATGGTAGCGGTGTCCTTAAGGAAGGTAGTTCGTTGTTGAGATTTTGTTACTCTAAAGGACGGTAGCCTTGTCATTATGGAAGGTAGTTCGTTGTTGATATTTTCATATTCTAATGGATGGTAGCCTTGCCATTAAGGAAGGTAGTTCGATGTTAAGAATTTGTTACTCCATTGGATAGTAGACTTTTCATTATGGAAGGTAGTTCGTTGTTGTGATTTTGTTACTCCAATGGATGGTAGCCTTGTCATTATGGAATATAGTTTGTTGTTGAGATTTGGTTACTCTAATGGATGGTAGCCTTGTCATTACGGAAGGTAGTTCATTGTTGAGTATTTGTTACTCTAATATATGGTAGCCTTATCATTATGGAAGGTAATTCGTTGTTGGGATTTAGCTACTTTAATGGATGGTAGCCTTGTCATTATGGAAGGTAGTTCGTTTTTGGGATTTTGTTACTCTTATGGATGGTAGTCTTATCATTATGGAAGATAATTCGTTGTTGGGATTTTGTTATTTTAATGGATGGTAGCCTTGTCATTATGGAAATTTGTTCGTTGTTGAGATTTTGTTACTCCAATGGTTGGTAACCTTGTTATTATAGAAGGTAGTTCATTGTTGAGATTTTGTTAGTTCAATGGATGGAAGCCTTGTCAATATGGAAGGTAGTTCGTTGTTGAAATTTTGTTACTCCAATGGATGGTAGCCTTGTCATTATGGAAGCTAGTTCGTTGTTGATATTTTGTTACTTTAATGGATGGTAGCCTTGTCATTACGGAAGCTAGTTAGTTGTTGACAATTTTGTTACTACATTGAATGGTAGCCTTGTCATTATGGAAGGTAAATTGTTGTTAACATTTTTTTACTCCAATGGATGGTAGCGATGTCCTTAAGAAAGGTAGTTCGTTGTTGATATTTTGTTACTCCATTGGATGGTAGCCTTGTCATTACGGAAGGTAGTTCGTTAGTTGGATTTTGTTAATCTAATGGATGGTAGCCTTGTTATTACGGAAGCTAGTTTGTTGTTGATATTTTGTTACTCCATTGGATAGTAGCCTTATCATTATGGAAGGTAAATCGTTGTTGACATTTTGTTACTCCAATGGATGGTAGCCGTGTCCTTAAGGATGGTAGTTCGTTGTTGAGATTTTGTTACTGTAATGGACGGTAGCCTTGTCATTATGGAAGGTAGTTCGTTGTTGGGATTTTGTTACTCAAATGGATGGTAGCCTTGTCATTATGGAAGGTAGTTTGTTGTTGAAATTTTGTTACTGCAATGGATGGTAGCCTTGCCATTACGGAAGGTAGTTCGTTGTTGAGATTTTGTTACTCTAATGGGTGGTAGCCTTGTTATTATGGAAGGTAGTTCATTGTTGGGATTTTGTTACTCTAATGGATTGTAGCCTTGTCATTATGGAAGGTAGTTCGTTGTTGATATTTTGTTACTCCATTGGATGGTAGCCTTGTCATTATGGAAGGTAAATTGTTGTTGACATTTTGTTACTACAATGGATGGTAGCGATGTCCTTAAGGAAGGTAGTTCGTTGTTGAGATTTTGTTACTCCATTGGATGGTAGCCTTGTCATCACGAAAGGTAGTTCGTTAGTGGGATTTTGTTACTCTAATGGATGGTAGCCTTGTCATTACGGAAGCTAGTTCGTTGTTGAGATTTTGTTACTCTAATGGATGGTAGCTTTATCATTACAGAATCTAGTTCGTTGTTGAGATTTTTTTACTCTAATGGATGGTAGCCTTGTCATTATGGAAGGTAGTTCATTGTTGGGATTTTGTTACTCAAACGGATGGTAGCCTTGTCATTATGGAAGGTAGTTCGTTGTTGATATTTTCATACTCTAATGGATGGTAGCCTTGTCATTAAGGAAGGTAGTTCACTATTGAGAATTTGTTACTCCATTGGATTGTAGACTTTTTATTATGGAAGGTAGTTTGTTGTTGTGATTTTATTACTCCAATGGATTGTAGCCTTGTCATTATGGAATGTAGTTTGTTGTTGAGGTTTGGTTACTCTAATGGATGGTAGCCTTGTCATTACGAAAGGTAGTTCATTGTTGAGTTTTTGTTAATCAAATATATGGTAGCCTTGTCATGATGGAAGGTAGGTCGTTATTGGGATTTTGTTACTCTAATGGATGGTAGCTTTGTCATTATGGAAGGTAGTTCATTGTTGGGATTTTGTTACTCTTATTGATGGTAGCCTTCTCATTATGGAAGCTAATTCGTTGTTGGGATTTTGTTATTTTAATGGATGGTAGCCTTGTCATTATGGAAGTTTGTTCGTTGTTGAGATTTTGTTACTCCAATGGATGGTAACCTTGTCATTATGGAAGGTAGTTCATTGTCTAGATTTTGTTAGTTCAATGGATGGTAGCCTTGTCAATATGGAAGGTAGTTCGTTGTTGAGATTTGATTACTGTCATGGATGGTATCCTTGTCATTACGGAAGGTAGTTCAATGTAGATATTTTGTTACTTTAATGGATGGAAGCCTTGTAATTATGGAAGGTAGTTCATTGTTGAGATTTTGTTACTCCATTGTATGGTATCCTTGTCATTATGGAAGGTAAATTGTTGTTGAGATTTTGTTACTCCAATGGACGGTAGCTATGTCCTTATGAAAGGTAGTTCATTGTTTATATTTTGTTACTCTATTGGATGATAGCCTTGTCATTACGGAAGGTAATTCGTTGTTGATATTTTGTTACTCCATTGGATGGTAGCCTTGTCATTATGGAAGGTAAATCATTGTTGACTTTTTATTACTCCAGTGGATGGTAGCGATGTCCTTAAGGAAGGTAGTTTGTTGTTGAGATTTTATAACTCCATTGGATGGTAGCCGTGTCATTACGGAAGGTGGTTCATTAGTGGGATTTTGTTACTCTAATGGATGGTAGCCTTGTCATTACGGAAGCTAGTTCGTTGTTTAGATTTTGTTACTCTAATGGATGGTAGCCTTGTCATTATGGAACGTAGTTCATTGTTGGGATTTTGTTACTCAAATGGATGGTAGCCTTGTCATTACAGAATCTAGTTCGTTGTTGAGATTTTTTTACTCTAATGGATGGTAGCCTTGTCATTATGGAAGGTAATTCATTGTTGGGATTTTGTTACTCAAATGGATGGTAGCCTTGTCATTATGGAAGGTAGTTCGTTGTTGATATTTTCATACTCTAATGGATGGTAGCCTTGTCATTAAGGAAGGTAGTTCGCTGTTGAGAATTTGTTACTCCATTGGACAGTAGACTTTTTATTATGGAAGGTAGTTTGTTGTTCTGATTTTATTACTCCAATGGATGGTAGCCTTGTCATTACGGAAGGTAGTTCATTGTTGAGTTTTTGTTATTCTAATATATGGTAGCCTTGTCATTATGGAAGGTAGGTCGTTATTGGGATTTTGTTACTCTAATGGATGGTAGCCTTATCATTATGGAAGGTAGTTCATTGTTGGGATTTTGTTACTCTTATAGATGGTAGCCTTCTCATTATGGAAGCTAATTCGTTGTTGGGATTTTGTTATTTTAATGGATGGTAGCCTTGTCATTATGGAAGTTTGTTCGTTGTTGAGATTTTGTTACTCCAATGGATGGTAACCTTGTCATTATGGAAGGTAGTTCATTGTCTAGGTTTTGTTAGTTCAATGGATGGTAGCCTTGTCAATATGGAAGGTAGTTCGTTGTTGAGATTTGATTACTCTCATGGATGGTAGCCTTGTCATTACGGAAGGTAGTTCGTTGTAGATATTTTGTTACTTTAATGGATGGAAGCCTTGTAATTATGGAAGGTAGTTCATTGTTGAGATTTTGTTACTCCATTGTATGGTATCCTTGTCATTATGGAAGGTAAATTGTTGTTGAGATTTTGTTACTCCAATGGACGGTAGCTATTTCCTTATGGAAGGTAGTTCATTGTTGATATTTTGTTACTCTATTGGATGATAGCCTTGTCATTACGGAAGGTAATTCGTTGTTGATATTTTGTTACTCCATTGGATGGTAGCCTTGTCATTATGGAAGGTAAATCATTGTTGACTTTTTATTACTCCAGTGGATGGTAGCGATGTCCTTAAGGAAGGTAGTTCGTTGTTGAGATTTTTTTACTCCATTGGATGGTAGCCGTGTCATTACGGAAGGTGGTTCGTTAGTGGGATTTTGTTACTCTAATGGATGGTAGCCTTGTCATTACGGAAGCTAGTTCGTTGTTTAGATTTTGTTACTCTAATGGATGGTAGCCTTGTCATTATGGAACGTAGTTCATTGTTGGGATTTTGTTACTCAAATGGATGGTAGCCTTGTCATTACAGAATCTAGTTCGTTGTTGAGATTTTTTTACTCTAATGGATGGTAGCCTTGTCATTATGGAAGGTAGTTCATTGTTGGGATTTTGTTACTCAAATGGATGGTAGCCTTGTCATTATGGAAGGTAGTTCGTTGTTGATATTTTCATACTCTAATGGATGGTAGCCTTGTCATTAAGGAAGGTAGTTCGCTGTTGAGAATTTGTTATTCCATTGGATAGTAGACTTTTTATTATGGAAGGTAGTTTGTTGTTGTGATTTTATTACTCCAATGGATGGTAGCCTTGTCATTACGGAAGGTAGTTCATTGTTGAGTTTTTGTTACTCTAATATATGGTAGCCTTGTCATTATGGAAGGTAGGTCGTTATTGGGATTTTGTTACTCTAATGGATGGTAGCCTTGTCATTATGGAAGGTAGTTCATTGTTGGGATTTTGTTACTCTTATAGATGGTAGCCTTCTCATTATGGAAGCTAATTCGTTGTTGGGATTTTGTTATTTTAATGGATGGTATCCTTGTCATTATGGAAGTTTGTTCGTTGTTGAGATTTTGTTACTCCAATGGATGGTAACCTTATCATTATGGAAGGTAGTTCATTGTTGAGATTTTGTTAGTTCAATGGATGGTAGCCTTGTCAATATGGAAGGTAGTTCGTTGTTGAGATTTGATTACTGTCATGGATGGTATCCTTGTCATTACGGAAGGTAGTTCAATGTAGATATTTTGTTACTTTAATGGATGGAAGCCTTGTAATTATGGAAGGTAGTTCATTGTTGAGATTTTGTTACTCCATTGTATGGTATCCTTGTCATTATGGAAGGTAAATTGTTGTTGAGATTTTGTTACTCCAATGGACGGTAGCTATGTCCTTATGGAAGGTAGTTCATTGTTGATATTTTATTACTCTATTGGATGATAGCCTTGTCATTATGGAAGGTAATTCGTTGTTGATATTTTGTTACTCCATTGGATGGTAGCCTTGCCATTATGGAAGGTAAATCATTGTTGACTTTTTATTACTCCAGTGGATGGTAGCGATGTCCTTAAGAAAGGTAGTTCGTTGTTGAGATTTTTTACTCCATTGGATGGTAGCCTTGTCATTATGGAAGGTAAGTCGTTGTTGACATTTTGTTACTCCAATGGATGGTAGCTATGTCCTTAAGGAAGGTAGTTCATTGTTGAGATTTTGTTACTCTAATGAACGGTAGCCTTGTCATTATGGAAGGTAGTTTGTTGTTGGGATTTTTTTACTCAAATGGATGGTAGCATTGTCATTATGGAAGGTAGTTCACTGTTGAGATTTTGTTACTGCAATGGATAGTAGCCTTGTCATTATGGAAGCTAGTTCGTTGTTGAGATTTTTTAACTCCATTGGATGGTAGCCTTGTCATTATGGAAGGTAAATTGTTGTTGAGATTTTGTTACTTCAATAGATGGTAGCGTTGTCATTACGAAAGATAGTTCAAAATTGGGATTTTGATACTCTAATGGATGGTAGCCTTGTCATTATGGAAGGTAGTTCGTTGTTGATATTTTCTTACTCTAATGGATGGTAGCCTTGTCATTACGGAAGGTAGTTCGTTGTTGAGATTTTGTTACTCCATTGGATGGTAGCCTTGTCATTATGGAAGGTAAATCGTTGTTGACATTTTGTTACTCCAATGAATGGTAGCGATGTCCTTAAGGAAGGTAGTTCGTTGTTGAGATTTTGTTACTCCATTGGATGGAAGCCTTGTCATTACGGAAGGTAGTTCGTTAGTGGGATTTTGTTACTCTAATGGATGGTAGCCTTGTCATTACGAAAGCTAGTTCATTCTTGTGATTTTGTTACTCCATTGGATGGTAGCCTTGTCATTATGGAATGTAAATCGTTGTTGACATTTTGTTACTCCAGTGGATGGTAACGATGTCCTTAAGGATGGTAGTTCGTTGTTGGGATTTTTTTACTCCATTGGATGGTAGCCTTGTCATTACGGAAGGTAGTTCGTTAGTGAGATTTTGTTACTCTAATGGATGGTAGCCTTGTCATTATGGAACGTAGTTCGTTGTTGGGATTTTTTTACTCAAATGGATGGTAGCCTTGTCATTACAGAATCTAGTTCGTTGTTGAGATTTTTTTACTCTAATGGATGGTAGCCTTGTCATTATGGAAGGTAGTTCATTGTTGGGATTTTGTTACTCAAATGGATGGTAGCCTTGTCATTATTGAAGGTAGTTCGTTGTTGATATTTTCATACTCTAATGGATGGTAGCCTTGTCATTAAGGAAGGTTGTTCGCTATTGAGAATTTGTTACTCCATTGGATTCTAGACTTTTTATTATGGAAGGTAGTTTGTTGTTGTGATTTTATTACTCCAATGGATGGTAGCCTTGTCATTATGGAATGAAGTTTGTTGTTGAGGTTTGGTTACTCTAATGGATGGTAGCCTTGTCATTACGAAAGGTAGTTCATTGTTGAGTTTTTGTTACTCTAATATATGGTAGCCTTGTCATTATGGAAGGTAGGTCGTTATTGGGATTTTGTTACTCTAATTGATGGTAGCCTTGTCATTATGGAAGGTAGTTCATTGTTGGGATTTTGTTACTCTTATAGATGGTAGCCTTCTCATTATGGAAGCTAATTCGTTGTTGGGATTTTGTTATTTTAATGGATGGTAGCCTTGTCATTATGGAAGTTTGTTTGTTGTTGAGATTTTGTTACTCCAATGGATGGTAACCTTGTTATTATGGAAGGTAGTTCATTGTCGAGATTTTGTTAGTTCAATGGATGGTAGCCTTGTCAATATGGAAGGTAGTTCGTTGTTGAGATTTTGTTACTCCCATGGATGTTAGCCTTGTCATTACGGAAGGTAGTTCGTTGTAGATATTTTGTTACTTTAATGGATGGTAGCCTTGTAATTATGGAAGGTAGTTCATTGTTGAGATTTTGTTACTCCATTGTATGGTATCCTTGTCATTATGGAAGGTTAATTTTTGTTGAGATTTTGTTACTCCAATGGACGGTAGCTATGTCCTTTTGGAAGGTAGTTCATCGTTGATATTTTGTTATTCTATTGGATGATAGCCTTGTCATTACGAAAGGTAATTCGTTGTTGATATTTTGTTACTCCATTGGATGGTAGCCTTGTCATTATGGAAGGTAAATCATTGTAGACTTTTTATTACTCCAGTGGATGGTAGCGAAGTCCTTAAGGAAGGTAGTTCGTTGTTGAGATTTTTTTACTCCATTGGATGGTAGCCTTACCATTACAGAAGGTAGTTCGTTAGTGGGATTTTGTTACTCTAATGGATGGTAGCCTTGTCATTATGGAAGCTAGTTCGTTGTTGAGATTTTGTTACTCCATTGGATGGTAGCCTTGTCATTATGGAAGGTAAGTCGTTGTTGACATTTTGTTACTCCAATGGATGGTAGCTATGTCCTTAAGGAAGGTAGTTCATTGTTGAGATTTTGTTACTCTAATGAATGGTAGCCTTGTCATTATGTAAGGTAGTTTGTTGTTGGGATTTTTTTACTCAAATGGATGGTAGCATTGTCATTATGCAAGGTAGTTCAATATTAAAAAATTTTTACTGCAATGGATGGTAGCCTTGTCATTATGGAAGCTAGTTCGTTGTTGAGATTTTTTTTACTCCATTGGATGGTAGCCTTGTCATTATGGAATGTAAATTGGTGTTGAGATTTTGTTACTTCAATAGATGGTAGCGTTGTCATTACGAAAGATAGTTCAAAATTGGGATTTTGTTACTCTAATGGATGGTAGCCTTGTCATTATGGAAGGTAGTTCGTTGTTGAGATTTTCTTACTCTAATGGATGGTAGCCTTGTCATTACGGAAGGTAGTTCGTTGTTGAGTTTTTGTTACTCCATTGGATGGTAGCCTTGTCATTATGGAAGGTAAATCGTTGTTGACATTTTGTTACTCCAATGAATGGTAGCGATGTCCTTAAGGAAGGTAGTTCGTTGTTGAGATTTTGTTACTCCATTAGATGGTAGCCTTGTACTTACGGAAGGTAGTTTGTTAGTGGGATTTTGTTACTCTAATGGATGGTAACCTTGTCATTACGGAAGCTAGTTCGTTGTTGAGATTTTGTTACTCTAATGGATGGTAGCCTTGTCATTATGGAACATAGTTCGTTGTTGGGATTTTGTTACTCAAATGGATGGTAGCCTTGTCATTACAGAATCTAGTTTGTTGTTGAGATTTTTTTACTCTAATGGATGGTAGCCTTGTCATTATGGAAGGTAGTTCATTGTTGGGATTTTGTTTCTCAAATGGATGGTAGCCTTGTCATTATGGAAGGTAGTTCGTTGTTGATATTTTCATACTCTAATGGATGGTAGCCTTGTCATTAAGGAAGGTAGTTCACTGTTGAGAATTTGTTACTCCATTGGATAGTAGACTTTTTATTATGGAAGGTAGTTTGTTGTTGTGATTTTATTACTCCAATGGATGGTAGCCTTGTCATTATGGAATGTAGTTTGTTGTTGAGGTTTGGTTACTCTAATGGATGGTAGCCTTGTCATTATGGAAGGTAGTTCATTGTTGAGTTTTTGTTACTCTAATATATGGTAGCCTTGTCATTATGGAAGGTAGGTCTTATTGGGATTTTGTTACTCTAATGGATGGTAGCCTTGTCATTATGGAAGGTAGTTCATTGTTGGGATTTTGTTACTCTTATAGATGGTAGACTTCTCATTATGGAAGCTAATTCGTTGTTGGGATTTTGTTATTTTAATGGATGGTAGCCTTGTCATTATGGAAGTTTGTTCATTGTTGAGATTTTGTTACTCCAATTGATGGTAACCTTGTCATTATGGAAGGTAGTTCATTGTCGAGATTTTGTTAGTTCAATGGATGGTAGCCTTGTCAATATGGAAGGTAGTTCGTTGTTGAGATTTTGTTACTCCCATGGATGGTAGCCTTGTCATTACGGAAGGTAGTTCGTTGTAGATATTTTGTTACTTTAATGGATGGTAGCCTTGTAACTATGGAAGGTAGTTCATTGTTGAGATTTTGTTACTCCATTGTATGGTATCCTTGTCATTATGGAAGGTAAATTGTTGTTGAGATTTTGTTACTCCAAAGGACGGTAGCTATGTCCTTTTGGAAGGTAGTTCATCGTTGATATTTTGTTACTCTATTGGATGATAGCCTTGTCATTACGGAAGGTAATTCATTGTTGATATGTTGTTAATCCATTGGATGGTAGCCTTGTCATTATGGAAGGTAAATCATTGTTGACTTTTTATTACTCCAGTGGATGGTAGCGATGTCCTTAAGGAAGGTAGTTCGTAGTTGAGATTTTTTTACTCCATTGGGTGGTAGCTTTACCATTACGGAAGGTAGTTCGTTAGTGGGATTTTGTTACTCTAATGGATGGTAGCCTTGTCATTACGGAAGCTAGTTCGTTGTTGAGATTTTGTTACTCCATTGGATGGTAGCATTGTCATTATGGAAGGTAGTTCATTGTTGAGATTTTGTTACTGCAATGGATGGTAGCCTTGTCATTATGGAAGCTAGTTCGTTGTTGAGATTTTTTTACTCCATTGGATGGTAGCCTTGTCATTATGGAAGGTAAATTGTTGTTGAGATTTTGTTACTTCAATAGATGGTAGCGTTGTCATTACGAAAGATAGTTCAAAATTGGGATTTTGTTACTCTAATGGATGGTAGCCTTGTCATTATGGAAAGTAGTTCGTTGTTGAGATTTTCTTACTCTAATGGATGGTAGCCTTGTCATTACGGAAGGTAGTTCGTTGTTGAGATTTTGTTACTCCATTGGATGGTAGCCTTGTCATTATGGAAGGTAAATCGTTGTTGACATTTTGTTACTCCAATGAATGGTAGCGATGTCCTTAAGGAAGGTAGTTTGTTGTTGAGATTTTGTTACTCCATTGGATGGTAGCCTTGTCATTACGGAAGGTAGTTCGTTAGTGGGATTTTGTTACTCTAATGGATGGTAGCCTTCTCATTACGAAAGCTAGTTCGTTGTTGTGATTTTGTTACTCCATTGGATGGTAGCCTTGTCATTATGGAATGTAAATCGTTGTTGACATTTTGTTACTCCAGTGGATGGTAACGATGTCCTTAAGGATGGTAGTTCGTTGTTGAGATTTTGTTACTCCATTGGATGGTAGCCTTGTCATTACGGAAGGTAGTTTGTTAGTGGGATTTTGTTACTCTAATGGATGGTAGCCTTGTCATTACGGAAGCTAGTTCATTGTTGAGATTTTGTTACTCTAATGGATGGTAGCCTTGTCATTATGGAACATAGTTCGTTGCTGGGATTTTGTTACTCAAATGGATGGTAGCCTTGTCATTACAGAATCTAGTTCGTTGTTGAGATTTTTTTACTCTAATGGATGGTAGCCTTGTCATTATGGAAGGTAGTTCATTGTTGGGATTTTGTTACTCAAATGGATGGTAGCCTTGTCATTATGGAAGGTAGTTCGATGTTGATATTTTCATACTCTAATGGAGGGTAGCCTTGTCATTAAGGAAGGTAGTTCGCTGTTGAGAATTTGTTACTCCATTGGATAGTAGACTTTTTATTATGGAAGGTAGTTTGTTGTTGTGATTTTATTACTCCAATGGATGGTAGCCTTGTCATTATGGAATGTAGTTTGTTGTTGAGGTTTGGTTACTCTAATGGATAGTCGCCTTGTCTTTACGGAAGGTAGTTCATTGTTGAGTTTTTGTTACTCTAATATATTGTAGCCTTGTCATTATGGAAGGTAGGTCGTTATTGGGATTTTGTTACTCTAATGGATGGTAGCCTTGTCATTATGGAAGGTAGTTCATTGTTGGGATTTTGTTACTCTTATAGATGGTAGCCTTCTCATTATGGAAGCTAATTCGTTGTTGGGATTTTGTTATTTTAATGGATGGTAGCCTTGTCATTATGGAGGTTTGTTCGTTGTTGAGATTTTGTTACTCCAATGGATGGTAACCTTGTCATTATGGAAGGTAGTTCATTGTTGAGATTTATTTAGTTCAATGGATGGTAGCCTTGTCAATATGGAAGGTAGTTCGTTGTTGAGATTTTGTTACTCCCATGGATGGTAGCCTTGTCATTACGGAAGGTAGTTCGTTGTAGATATTTTGTTACTTTAATGGATGGTAGCCTTGTAATTATGGAAGGTAGTTCATTGTTGAGATTTTGTTACTCCATTGTATGGTATCCTTGTCATTATGGAAGGTAAATTTCTGTTGAGATTTTGTTACTCCAATGGACGGTAGCTATGTCCTTATGGAAGGTAGTTCATTGTTGATATTTTGTTACTCTATTGGATGATAGCCTTGTCATTACGGAAGGTAATTCGTTGTTGACATTTTGTTACTCCATTGGATGGTAGCCTTGTCATTATGGAAGGTAAATCATTGTTGACTTTTTATTACTCCAGTGGATGGTAGCGATGTCCTTAAGGAAGGTAGTTCGTTGTTGAGATTTTTTTACTCCATTGGATGGTAGCCTTACCATTACGGAAGGTAGTTCGTTAGTGGGATTTTGTTACTCTAATGGATGGTAGCCTTGCCATTACGGAAGCTAGTTCGTTGTTGAGATTTTGTTACTTCATTGGATGGTAGCCTTGTCATTATGGAAGGTAAGTCGTTGTTGACATTTTGTTACTCCGATGGATGGTAGCTATGTCCTTAAGGAAGGTAGTTCATTATTGAGATTTTGTTACTCTAATGAACGGTAGCCTTGTCATTATGGAAGGTAGTTTGTTGTTGGGATTTTTTTACTCAAATGGATGGTAGCATTGTCATTATGCAAGGTAGTTCATTGTTGAGATTTTGTTACTGCAATGGATGGTAGCCTTGTCATTATGGAAGCTAGTTCGTTGTTGAGATTTTTTTACTCCATTGGATGGTAGCCTTGTCATTATGGAATGTAAATTGTTGTTGAGATTTTGTTACTTCAATAGATGGTAGCGTTGTCATTACGAAAGATAGTTCAAAATTGGGATTTTGTTACTCTAATGGATGGTAGCCTTGTCATTATGGAAGGTAGTTCGTTGTTGAGATTTTCTTACTCTAATGGATGGTAGCCTTGTCATTACGGAAGGTAGTTCGTTGTTGAGATTTTGTTACTCCATTGGATGGTAGCCTTGTCATTATGGAAGGTAAATCGTTGTTGACATTTTGTTACTGCAATGAATGGTAGCGATGTCCTTAAGGAAGGTAGTTCGTTGTTGAGATTTTGTTACTCCATTGGATGGTAGCCTTGTCATTACGGAAGGTAGTTCGTTAGTGGGATTTTGTTACTCTAATGGATGGTAGCCTTGTCATTACGGAAGCTAGTTCGTTGTTGAGATTTTGTTACTCCATTGGATGGTAGCCTTGTCATTACGGAAGGTAGTTCGTTAGTGGGATTTTGTTACTCTAATGGATGGTAGCCATGTCATTACCGAAGCTAGTTCGTTGTTGAGATTTTGTTACTCCATTGGATTGTAGACTTTTTATTATGGAAGGTAGTTTGTTGTTGTGATTTTATTACTCCAATGGATGGTAGCCTTGTCATTATGGAATGTAGTTTGTTGTTGAGGTTTGGTTTCTCTAATGGATAGTAGCCTTGTCATTACGGAAGGTAGTTCATTGTTGAGTTTTTGTTACTCTAATATATGGTAGCCTTGTCATTATGGAAGGTAGGTCGTTATTGGGATTTTGTTACTCTAATGGATGGTAGCCTTGTCATTATGGAAGGTAGTTCATTGTTGGGATTTTGTTACTCTTATAGATGGTAGCCTTCTCATTATGGAAGCTAATTTGTTGTTGGGATTTTGTTATTTTAATGGATGGTAGCCTTGTAATTATGGAAGTTTGTTCGTTGTTGAGATTTTGTTACTCCAATGGATGGTAACCTTGTCATTATGGAAGGTAGTTCATTGTCGAGATTTTGTTAGTTCAATGGATGGTAGCCTTGTCAATATGGAAGGTAGTTCGTTGTTGAGATTTTGTTACTCCCATGGAAGGTAGTTTGTTGTAGATATTTTGATACTTTAATGGATGGTAGCCTTGTAATTATGGAAGGTAGTTCATTGTTGAGATTTTGTTACTCCAATGGACGGTAGCTATGTCCTTATGGAAGGTAGTTCACTGTTGATATTTTGTTACTCTATTGGATGATAGCCTTGTTATTACGGAAGGTAATTCGTTGTTGATATTTTGTTACTCCATTGGATGGTAGCCTTGTCATTATGGAAGGTAAATCATTGTTGACTTTTTATTACTCTAGTGGATGGTAGCGATGTTCTTAAGGAAGGTAGTTCGTTGTTGAGACTTTTTTACTCCATTGGATGGTAGCCTTACCATTACGGAAGGTAGTTCGTTAGTGGGATTTTGTTACTCTAATGGATGGTAGCCTTCTCATTATGGAAGCTAGTTCGTTATTGAGATTTTGTTACTCCATTGGATGGTAGCTATGTCCTTAAGGAAGGTAGTTCATTGTTGAGATTTTGTTACTCTAATGAACGGTAGCCTTGTCATTATGGAAGGTAGTTTGTTATTGGGATTTTTTTACTCAAATGAATGGTAGCATTGTCATTATGGAAGGTAGTTCATTATTGAGATTTTGTTACTGCAATGGATGGTAGCCTTGTCATTATGGAAGCTAGTTCGTAGTTGAGATTTTTTTACTCCATTGGATGGTAGCCTTGTCATTATGGAAGGTAAATTGTAATTGAGATTTTGTTACTTCAATAGATGGTAGCGTTGTAATTATGAAAGATAGTTCAAAATTGGGGTTTTGTTACTCTAATGGATGGTAGCCTTGTCATTATGTAAGGTAGTTCGCTGTTGAGATTTTCTTACTCTAATGGATGGAAGCCTTGTCATTACGGAAGGTAGTTCGTTGTTGAGATTTTGTTACTCCATTGGATTGTAGCCTTGTCATTATGGAAGGTAAATCGTTGTTGACATTTTGTTACTCCAATGAATGGTAGCGATGTCCTTAAGGAAGGTAGTTCGTTGTTGAGATTTTGTTACTCCATTGGATGGTAGAATTGTCATTACGGAAGGTAGTTCGTTAGTGGGATTTTGTTACTCTAATGGATGGTAGCCTTGTCATTAAGAAAGCTAGTTCGTTGTTGTGATTTTGTTACTCCATTGGATGGTAGCCTTGTCATTATGGAAGGTAAATCGTTGTTGACATTTTTTTACACCAATGGATGGTAGCGATGTCCTTAAGGAAGGTATTTCGTTTTTAAGATTTTGTTACTCCATTGGATGGTAACCTTGTCATTACGGAAGGTAGTTCATTGTTGAGATTTTGTTACTCTATTGGATGGTAGCCTTGTCATTATGGAAGGTAAATAGTTGTTGCATTTTGTTACTCCAATGGATGGTAGCGATGTCCTTAAGGAAGGTAGTTGGTTATTGAGATTTTGTTACTCCATTGGATGGTTGCCTTGTCATTACAGAAGGTAGTTCGTTAGTGGGATTTTGTTACTCTAATGGATGGTAGCCTTGTCATTACGCAAGCTAGTTTGTTGTTGAGATTTTGTTACTCCATTGGATGGTAGCCTTGTCATTACGGAAGGTAGTTCGTTAGTGGGATTTTGTTACTCTAATGGATGGTAGCCATGTCATTACGGAAGCTAGTTCGTTGTTGAGATTTTGTTACTCTATTGGATGGTAGCCTTGTCATTATGGAAGGTAAATTGTTGAAATTTTCTTACTCCAATGGATGGTAGCGGTGTCCTTAAGAAAGGTAGTTGGTTGTTGAGATTTTGTTACTCTAATGGACGGTAGCCTTGTCATTATGGAAGGTAGTTCGTTGTTGATATTTTCATATTCTAATGGATGGTAGCCTTGCCATTAAGGAAGGTAGTTCGCTGTTAAGAATTTATTACTCCATTGGATAGTAGACTTTTCATCATGGAAGGTAGTTCGTTGTTGTGATTTTGTTACTCCAATGGATGGTAGCCTTGTCATTATGGAATGTAGTTTGTTGTTGAGATTTGGTTACTCTAATGGATGGTAGCCTTGTCATTACAGAAGGTAGTTCATTGTTGAGTTTTTGTTACTCTAATATATGGTAGCCTTATCATTATGGAAGGTAATTCGTTCTTGGGATTTTTTTACTTTAATGGATGGTAGCCTTGTCATTATGGAAGGTAGTTCGTTTTTGGGATTTTGTTACTCTTATGGATGGTAGCCTTGTCATTATGGAAGCTAATTCGTTGTTGGGATTTTGTTATTTTAATGGATGTTAGCCTTGTCATTATGGAAGTTTGTTCGTTGTTGAGATTTTGTTACTCCAATGGTTGGTAACCATGTCATTATGGAAGGTAGTACATTGTTGAGATTTTGTTAGTTCAATGGATGGTAGCCTTGTCAATATGGAAGGTAGTTCGTTGTTGAGATTTTGTTACTCCAATGGATGGTAGCCTTGTCATTATGGAAGCTAGTTCGTTGTTGATATTTTGTTACTTTAATGGATGGTAGCCTTGTCATTACGGAAGCTAGTTAGTTGTTGAGATTTTGTTACTCCATTGAATGGTAGCCTTGTCATTATGGAAGGTAAATCGTTCTTGACATTTTGTTACTCAAATGGATGGTAGCGATGTTCTTAAGAAAGGTAGTTCTTTGTTGAGATTTTGTTACTCCATTGGATGGTAGCCTTGTCATTACGGAAGGTAGTTCGTTAGTAGGATTTTGTTAATCTAATGGATGGTAGCCTTGTTATTCTGGAAGCTGGTTCGTTGTTGAGATTTTGTTACTCCATTGGATGGTAGCCTTGTCATTATGGAAGGTAAATCATTGTTGACATTTTGTTACTCCAATGGATGGTAGCGGTGTCCTTAAGGAAGGTAGTTCGTTGTTGAGATTTTGTTACTCTAATGGACGGTAGCCTTGTCATTATGGAAGGTAGTTCGTTGTTGGGATTTTGTTACTCAAATGGATGGTAGCCTTGTCATTATGGAAGGTTGTTTGTTGTTGAGATTTTGTTACTGCAATGGATGGTAGCATTGTCATTACGGAAGGTAGTTCGTTGTTGAGATTTTGTTACTCTAATGGGTGGTAGCCTTGTTATTATGGAAGGTAGTTCATTGGTGGGATTTTGTTACTTTAATGGATTGTAGCCTTGTCATTATGGAAGGTAGTTCGTTGTTGAGATTTTTTTACTCTAATGGATGGTAGCCTTGTCATTACGGAAGGTAGTTCGTTGTTGATATTTTGTTACTCCATTGGATGGTAGCCTTGTCATTATGGAAGGTAAATCGTTGTTGACATTTTGTTACTCTAATGGATGGTAGCGATGTCCTTAAGGAAGGTAGTTCGTTGTTGAGATTTTGTTACTCCATTGGATGGTAGCCTTGTCATTACGGAAGGTAGTCGGTTAGTGGGATTTTGTTACTCTAATGGATGGTAGCCTTGTCATTACGGAAGGTAGTTCATTGTTGAGATTTTGTTACTCTAATGGATGGTAGCCTTGTCATTATGGAACGTAGTTCATTGTTGGGATTTTGTTACTCAAATGGATGGTAGCCTTGTCATTATGGAAGGTAGTTCGTTGTTGATATTTTCATACTCTAATGGATGGTAGCCTTGTCATTAAGGAAGGTAGTTCACTGTTGAGAATTTGTTACTCCATTGGATAGTAGACTTTTTATTATGGAAGGTAGTTTGTTGTTGTGATTTTATTACTCCAATGGATGGTAGCCTTGTCATTATGGAATGTAGTTTGTTGCTGAGGTTTGGTTACTCTAATGGATGGTAGCCTTGTCATTACGGAAGGTAGTTCATTGTTGAGTTTTTGTTACTCTAATATATGGTAGCCTTGTCATTATGGAAGGTAGGTCGTTATTGGGATTTTGTTACTCTAATGGATGGTAGCCTTGTCATTATGGATGGTAGTTCATTGTTGGGATTTTGTTACTCTTATAGATGGTAGCCTTCTCATTATGGAAGCTAATTCGTTGATGGGATTTTGTTATTTTAATGGATGGTAGCCTTGTCATTATGGAAGTTTGTTCGTTGTTGAGATTTTGTTACTCCAATGGATGGTAACCTTGTCATTATGGAAGGTAGTTCATTGTCGAGATTTTGTTAGTTCAATGGATGGTAGCCTTATCAATATGGAAGGTAGTTCGTTGTTGAGATTTGATTACTCTCATGGATGGTAGCCTTGTCATTACGGAAGGTAGTTCGTTGTAGATATTTTGTTACTTTAATGGATGGAAGCCTTGTAATTATGGAAGGTAGTTCATTGTTGAGATTTTGTTACTCCATTGTATGGTATCCTTGTCATTATGGAAGGTAAATTGTTGTTGATATTTTGTTACTCCAATGGACGGTAGCTATGTCCTAATGGAAGGTAGTTCATTGTTGATATTTTGTTACTCTATTGGATGATAGCCTTGTCATTACGGAAGGTAATTCGTTGTTGATATTTTGTTACTCCATTGGATGGTAGCTTTGTCATTATGGAAGGTAAATCATTGTTGACTTTTTATTACTCCAGTGGATGGTAGCGATGTCCTTAAGGAAGGTAGTTCGTTGTTGAGATTTTTTTACTCCATTGGATGGTAGCCGTGTCATTACGGAAGGTGGTTCGTTAGTGGGATTTTGTTACTCTAATGGATGGTAGCCTTGTCATTACGGAAGCTAGTTCGTTGTTTAGATTTTGTTACTCTAATGGATGGTAGCCTTGTCATTATGGAACGTAGTTCATTGTTTGGATTTTGTTCCTCAAATGGATGGTAGCCTTGTCATTACAGAATCTAGTTCGTTGTTGAGATTTTTTTACTCTAATGGATGTAAGCCTTGTCATTATGGAAGGTAGTTCATTGTTGGGATTTTGTTACTCCATTGGATAGTAGACTTTTTATTATGGAAGGTAGTTTGTTGTTGTGATTTTATTACTCCAATGGATGGTAGCCTTGTCATTACGGAAGGTAGTTCATTGTTGAGTTTTTGTTACTCTAATATATGGTAGCCTTGTCATTATGGAAGGTAGGTCGTTATTGGGATTTTGTTACTCTAATGGATGGTAGCCTTGTCATTATGGAAGGTAGTTCATTGTTGGGATTTTGTTACTCTTATAGATGGTAGCCTTCTCATTATGGAAGCTAATTCATTGTTGGATTTTGTTATTTTATAGGATGGTAGCCTTGTCATTATGGAAGTTTGTTCGTTGTTGAGATTTTGTTACTCCAATGGATGGTAACCTTGTCATTATGGAAGGTAGTTCATTGTCGAGATTTTGTTAGTTCAATGGATGGTAGCCTTGTCAATATGGAAGGTACTTTGTTGTTGAGATTTTGTTACTCCCATGGATGGTAGCCTTGTCATTACGGAAAGTAGTTCGTTGTAGAGATTTTGTTACTTTAATGGATGGTAGCCTTGTAATTATGGAAGGTAGTTCATTGTTGAGATTTTGTTACTCCATTGTATGGTATCCTTGTCATTATGGAAGGTAAATTGTTGTTGAGATTTTGTTACTCCAATGGACGGTAGCTATGTCCTTATGGAAGGTAGTTCATTGTTGATATTTTGTTACTCTATTGGATGATAGCCTTGTCATTATGGAAGGTAATTCGTTGTTGATATTTTGTTACTCCATTGGATGGTAGCCTTGTCATTATGGAAGGTAAATCATTGTTGACTTTTTATTACTCCAGTGGATGGTAGCGATGTCCTTAAGGAAGGTAGTTCGTTGTTGAGATTTTTTACTCCATTGGATGGTAGCCTTACCATTACGGAAGGTAGTTCGTTAGTGGGATTTTGTTACTCTAATGGATGGTAGCCTTGTCATTACGGAAGCTAGTATGTTGTTGAGATTTTGTTACTCCATTGGATGGTAGCCTTGTCATTATGGAAGGTAAGTCGTTGTTGACATTTTGTTACTCCAATGGATGGTAGCTATGTCCTTAAGGAAGGTAGTTCATTGTTGAGATTTTGTTACTCTAATGAACGGTAGCCTTGTCATTATGGAAGGTAGTTTGTTGTTGGGATTTTTTTACTCAAATGGATGGTAGCATTGTCATTATGGAAGGTAGTTCATTGTTGAGATTTTGTTACTGCAATGGATGGTAGCCTTGTCATTATGGAAGCTAGTTCTTTGTTGAGATTTTTTAACTCCATTGGATGGTAGCCTTGTCATTGTGGAAGTTAAATTGTTGTGTAGATTTTGTTACTTCAATAGATGGTAGCGTTGTCATTACGAAAGATAGTTCAAAATTGGGATTTTGATACTCTAATGGATGGTAGCCTTGTCATTATGGAAGGTAGTTCGTTGTTGATATTTTCTTACTCTAATGGATGGTAGCATTGTCATTACGGAAGGTAGTTCGTTGTTGAGATTTTGTTACACCATTGGATGGTAGCCTTGTCATTATGGAAGGTAAATCGTTGTTGACATTTTGTTACTCCAATGAATGGTAGCGATGTCCTTAAGGAAGGTAGTTCGTTGTTGAGATTTTGTTACTCCATTGGATGGTAGCCTTGTCATTACGGAAGGTAGTTCGTTAGTGGGATTTTGTTACTCTATTGGATGGTAGCCTTGTCATTACGAAAGCTAGTTCGTTGTTGTGATTTTGTTACTCCATTGGATCGTAGCCTTGTCATTATGGAATGTAAATCGTTGTTGACATTTTGTTACTCCAGTGGATGGTAACGATGTCCTTAAGGATGGTAGTTCATTGTTGATATTTTGTTACTCTATAGGATTATAGCCTTGTCATTAGGGAAGGTAATTCGTTGTTGATATTTTTTTACTCCATTGGATGGTAGCTTTGTCATTATGGAAGGTAAATCATTGTTGACTTTTTATTACTCCAGTGGATGGTAGCGATGTACTTAAAGAAGGTAGTTCGTTGTTGAGATTTTTTTACTCCATTGGATGGTAGCCGTGTCATTACGGAAGGTGGTTCGTTAGTGGGATTTTGTTACTCTAATGGATGGTAGCCTTGTCATTACGGAAGCTAGTTCGTTGTTTAGATTTTGTTACTCTAATGGATGGTAGCCTTGTCATTATGGAACTTAGTTCATTGTTGGGATTTTGTTCCTCAAATGGATGGTAGCCTTGTCATTACAGAATCTAGTTCGTTGTTGAGATTTTTTTACTCTAATGGATGGTAGCCTTGTCATTATGGAAGGTAGTTCATTGTTGGGATTTTGTTACTCAAATGGATGGTAGCCTTGTCATTATGGAAGGTAACTCGTTGTTGATATTTTCATACTCTAATGGATGGTAGCCTTGTCATTAAGGAAGGTAGTTCCCTATTGAGAATTTGTTACTCCATTGGATAGTAGACTTTTTATTATGGAAGGTAGTTTGTTGTTGTGATTTTATTACTCCAATGGATGGTAGCCTTGTCATTACGGAAGGTAGTTGATTGTTGAGTTTTTGTTACTCTAATATATGGTAGCCTTGTCATTATGGAAGGTAGGTCGTTATTAGGATTTTGTTACTCTAATGGATGGTAGCCTTGTCATTATGGAAGGTAGTTCATTGTTGGGATTTTGTTACTCTTATAGATGGTAGCCTTCTCATTATGGAAGCTAATTCGTTGTTGGGATTTTGTTATTTTAATGGATGGTAGCCTTGTCATTATGGAAGTTTGTTCGTTGTTGAGATTTTGTTACTCCAATGGATGGTAACCTTGTCATTATGGAAGGTAGTTCATTGTCGAGATTTTGTTAGTTCAATGGATGGTAGCCTTGTCAATATGGAAGGTAGTTCGTTGTTGAGATTTTGTTACTCCCATGGATGGTAGCCTTCTCATTACGGAAAGTAGTTCGTTGTAGAGATTTTGTTACTTTAATGGATGGTGGCCTTGTAATTATGGAAGGTAGTTCATTGTTGAGATTTTGTTACTCCATTGTATGGTATCCTTGTCATTATGGAAGGTAAATTGTTGTTGAGATTTTGTTACTCTAATGGACGGTATCTATGTCCTTATGGAAGGTAGTTCATTGTTGATATTTTGTTACTCTATTGGATGATAGCCTTGTAATTATGGAAGGTAATTCGTTGATTATATTTTGTTACTCCATTGGATGGTAGCCTTTTCATTATGGAAGGTAAATCATTGTTGACTTTTTATTACTCCAGTGGATGGTAGCGATGTCCTTAAGGAAGGTAGTTCGTTGTTGAGATTTTTTACTCCATTGGATGGTAGCCATACCATTACGGAAGGTAGTTCGTTAGTGGGATTTTGTTACTCTAATGGATGGTAGCCTTGTCATTACGAGAGCTAGTACGTTGTTGAGATTTTGTTACTCCATTGGATGGTAACCTTGTCATTATGGAAGGTAAGTCGTTGTTGACATTTTGTTAGTCCAACGGATGGTAGCTATGTCCTTAAGGAAGGTAGTTCATTGTTGAGATTTTGTTACTCTAATGAACGGTAGCCTTGTCATTATGGAAGGTAGTTTGTTGTTGGGATTTTTTTACTCAAATGGATGGTAGCATTGTCATTATGGAAGGTAGTTCATTGTTGAGATTTTGTGACTACAATGGATGGTAGCCTTGTCATTATGGAAGCTAGTTCTTTGTAAAGATTTTTTAACTCCATTGGATGGTAGCCTTGTCATTGTGGAAGGTAAATTGTTGTTGAGATTTTGTTACTTCAATAGATGGTAGCGTTGTCATTACGAAAGATAGTTCAAAATTGGGATTTTGATACTCTAATGGATGGTAGCCTTGTCATTATGGAAGGTAGTTCGTTTTTGATATTTTCTTACTCTAATGGATGGTAGCGTTGTCATTACGGAAGGTAGTTCGTTGTTGAGATTTTGTTACTCCATTGGATGGTAGCCTTGTCATTATGGAAGGTAAATCGTTGTTGACATTTTGTTACTCCAATGAATGGTAGCGATGTCCTTAAGGAAGTTAGTTCGTTGTTGAGATTTTGTTACTCCATTGGATGTTAGCCTTGTCATTACAGAAGGTAGTTCGTTAGTTGGATTTTGTTACTCTAATGGATGGTAGCCTTGTCATTACGAAAGCTAGTTCGTTGTTGTGATTTTGTTACTCCATTGGATCGTAGCCTTGTCATAATGGAATGTAAATCGTTGTTGACATTTTGTTACTCCAGTGGATGGTAACGATGTCCTTAAGGATGGTAGTTCATTGTTGAGATTTTTTTACTCCATTGGATGGTAGCCTTGTCATTACGGAAGGTAGTTCGTTAGTGGGACTTTGTTACTCTAATGGATGGTAGCCTTGTCATTACGGAAGCTAGTCCATTGTTGAGATTTTGTTACTCTAATGGATGGTAGCCTTGTCATTATGGAACGTAGTTCGTTGTTGGGATTTTGTTACTCAAATGGATGGTAGCCTTGTCAATACAGAATCTAGTTTGTTGTTGAGATTTTTTTACTCTAATGGATGGTAGCCTTGTCATTGTGGAAGGTAGTTCATTGTTGGGATTTTGTTACTCAAATGGATGGTAGCCTTGTCATTATGGAAGGTAGTTTGTTGTTGATATTTTCATACTCTAATGGATGGTAGCCTTGTCATTAAGGAAGGTAGTTCGCTATTGAGAATTTGTTACTCCATTGGATTGTAGAATTTTTATTATGGAAGGTAGTTTGTTGTTGTGATTTTATCACTCCAATGGATGGTAGCCTTGTCATTATGGAATGTAGTTTGTTGTTGAGGTTTGGTTACTCTAATGGATGGTAGCCTTATCATTACGAAAGGTAGTTAATTGTTGAGTTTTTGTTACTCTAATATATGGTAGCCTCGTCATTATGGAAGGTAGGTCGTTATTGGGATTTTGTTACTCAAATGGATGGTAGCCTTGTCATTATGGAAGGTAGTTCATTGTTGGGATTTTCTTACTCTTATAGATGGTAGCCTTCTCATTATGGAAGCTAATTCGTTGTTGGGATTTTGTTATTTTAATGGATGGTAGCCTTGTCATTATGGAAGTTTGTTCGTTGTTGAGATTTTGTTACTCCAATGGATGGTAACCTTGTCATTATGGAAGGTAGTTCATTGTCGAGATTTTGTTAGTTCAATGGATGGTAGCCTTGTCAATATGGAAGGTAGTTCGTTGTTGAGATTTTGTTACTCTCATGGATGGTAGCCTTGTCATTACGGAAGGTAGTTCATTGTAGATATTTTGTTACTTTAATGGATGGTAGCCTTGTAATTATGGAAGGTAGTTCATTGTTGAGATTTTGTTACTCCATTGTATGGTATCCTTGTCATTATGGAAGGTAAATTGTTGTTGAGATTTTGTTACTCCAATGGACGGTAGCTATGTCCTTATGGAAGGTAGTTCATTGTTGATATTTTGTTACTTTATTGGATGATAGCCTTGTCATTACGGAAGGTAATTCGTTGTTGATATTTTGTTACTCCATTGGATGGCAGCCTTGTCATTATGGAAGGTAAATCATTGTTGACTTTTTGTTACTCCAGTGGATGGTAGCGAGTACTTAAGGAAGGTAGTTCGTTGTTGAGATTTTTTTACTCCATTGGATGGTAGCCTTACCATTACGGAAGGTAGTTCGTTAGTGGGATTTTGTTACTCTAATGGATGGTAGCCTTCTCATTACGGAAGCTAGTTCGTTGTTGAGATTTTGTTACTCCATTGGATGGTAGCCTTGTCATTATGGAAGGTAAGTCGTTGTTGACATTTTGTTACTCCAATGGATGGTAGCTATGTCCTTAAGGAAGGTAGTTCATTGTTGAGATTTTGTTACTCTAATGAACGGTAGCCTTGTCATTATGGAAGGTAGTTTGTTGTTGGGATTTTTTTACTCAAATTGATGGTAGCATTGTCATTATGGAAGGTAGTTCATTGTTGAGATTTTGTTACTGCAATGGATGGTAGCCTTGTCATTATGGAAGCTAGTTCGTTGTTGTAATTTTTTTACTCCATTGGATGGTAGCCTTGTCATTATGGAAGGTAAATTGTTCTTGAGATTTTGTTACTTCAATAGATGGTAGCGTTGTCATTACGAAAGATAGTTCAAAATTGGGATTTTGTTACTCTAATGGATGGTAGCCTTGTCATTATGGAAGGTAGTTCGTTGTTGAGATTTTCTTACTCTAATGGATGGTAGCCTTGTCATAAAGGAAGGTAGTTCGTTGTTGAGATTTTGTTACTCCATTGGATGGTAGCCTTGCCATTATGGAAGGTAAATCGTTGTTGACATTTTGTTACTCCAATGAATGGTAGCGATGTCCTTAAGGAAGGTAGTTCGTTGTTGAGATTTTGTTACTCCATTGGATGGTAGCCTTGTCATTACGGAAGGTAGTTCGTTAGTGGGATTTTGTTACTCTAATCGATGGTAGCCTTGTCATTACGAAAGCTAGTTCGTTGATGTGATTTTGTTACTCCATTGGATGGTAGCCTTGTCATTATGGAATGTAAATCGTTGTTGACATTTTGTTATTCCAGTGGATAGTAACGATGTCCTTAAGGATGGTAGTTCGTTGTTGAGATTTTGTTACTCCATTGGATGGTAGCCTTGTCATTACGGAAGGTAGTTTGTTAGTGGGATTTTGTTACTCTAATGGATGGTAACCTTGTCATTACGGAAGCTAGTTCGTTGTTGAGATTTTGTTACTCTAATGGATGGTAGCCTTGTCATTATGGAACATAGTTCGTTGCTGGGATTTTGTTACTCAAATGGATGGTAGCCTTGTCATTACAGAATCTAGTTCGTTGTTGAGATTTTTTTACTCTAATGGATGGTAGCCTTGTCATTACGGAAGGTAGTTCATTGTTGGGATTTTTTTACTCAAATGGATGGTAGCCTTGTCATTATGGAAGGTAGTTCGTTGTTGATATTTTCATACTCTAATGGATGGTAGCCTTGTCATTAAGGAAGGTAGTTCGCTGTTGAGAATTTGTTACTCCATTAGATAGTAGACTTTTTATTATGGAAGGTAGTTTGTTGTTGTGATTTTATTACTCCAATGGATGGTAGCCTTGTCATTATGGAATGTAGTTTGTTGTTGAGGTTTGGTTACTCTAATGGATGGTAGCCTTGTCATTACGGAAGGTAGTTCATTGTTAAGTTTTTGTTACTCTAATATATGGTAGCCTTGTCATTATGGAAGGTAGGTCGTTATTGGGATTTTGTTACTCTAATGGATGGTAGCCTTGTCATTATGGACGGTAGTTCATTGTTGGAATTTTGTTACTCTTATAGATGGTAGCCTTCTCATTATGGAAGCTAATTCGTTGTTGGGATTTTGTTATTTTAATGGATGGTAGCCTTGTCATTATGGAAGTTTGTTCGTTGTTGAGATTTTTTTACTCCAATGGATGGTAACCTTGTCATTATGGAAGGTAGTTCATTGTCGAGATTTTGTTAGTTCAATGGATGGTAGCCTTGTCAATATGGAAGGTAGTTCGTTGTTAAGATTTTGTTACTCCCGTGGATGGTAGCCTTGTCATTACGGAAGGTAGTTCGTTGTAGATATTTTGTTACTTTAATGGATGGTAGCTTTGTAATTATGAAAGGTAGTTCATTGTTGAGATTTTTTTACTCCATTGTTTGGTATCCTTGTCATTATGGAAGGTAAATTGTTGTTGAGATTTTGTTACTCCAATGGACGGTAGCTATGTCCTTATGGAAGGTAGTTCATTGTTGATATTTTGTTACTCTATTGGATGATAGCCTTGTCATTACGGAAGGTAATTCATTGTTGATATTTTGTTACTCCATTGGATGGTAGCCTTGTCATTATGGAAGGTAAATCATTGTTGAATTTTTATTACTCCAGTGTATGGTAGCGATGTCCTTAAAGAAGGTAGTTCGTTGTTGATATTTTTTTACTCCATTGGATGGTAGCCTTACCATTACGGAAGGTAGTTCGTTAGTGGGATTTTGTTACTCTAATGGATGGTAGCCTTGTCATTACGAAAGCTAGTTCGTTGTTGAGATTTTGTTACTCCATTGGATGGTAGCCTTGTCATTATGGAAGGTAAGTCGTTGTTGACATTTTTTTACTCCAATGGATGGTAGCTATGTCCTTAAGGAAGGTAGTTCATTGTTGAGATTTTGTTACTCTAATGAACGGTAGCCTTGTCATTATGGAAGGTAGTTTGTTGTTGGGATTTTTTTACTCAAATGGATGGTAGCATTGTCATTATGGAAGGTAGTTCATTGTTGAGATTTTGTTACTGCAATGGATGGTAGCCTTGTCATTATGGAAGCTAGTTCGTTGTTGAGATTTTTTTACTCCATTGGATGGTAGCCTTGTCATTATGGAAGGTAAATTGTTGTTGAGATTTTGTTACTTCAATAGATGGTAGCGTTGTCATTACGAAAGATAGTTCAAAATTGGGATTTTGTTACTCTAATGGATGGTAGCCTTGTCATTATGGAAGGTAGTTCGTTGTTGAGATTTTCTTACTCTAATGGATGGTAGCCTTGTCATTACGGAAGGTAGTTCGTTGTTGAGATTTTGTTACTCCATTGGATGGTAGCCTTGTCATTATGGAAGGTAAATCGTTGTTGACATTTTTTTACTCCAATGAATGGTAGCGATGTCCTTAAGGAAGGTAGTTCGTTGTTGAGATTTTGTTACTCCATTGGATGGTAGCCTTGTCATTACGGAAGGTAGTTCGTTAGTGGGATTTTGTTACTCTAATGGATGGTAGCCTTGTCATTACGAAATGTAGTTCGTTGTTGTGATTTTGTTACTCCATTGGATGGTAGCCTTGTCATTATGGAATATAAATCGTTGTTGACATTTTGTTACTCCAGTGGATGGTAACGATGTCTTTAAGGATGGTAGTTCGTTGTTGAGATTTTGTTACTCCATTGGATGGTAGCCTTGTCATTACGGAAGGTAGTTTGTTAGTGGGATTTTGTTACTCTAATGGATGGTTGCCTTGTCATTACGGAAGCTAGTTCGTTGTTGAGATTTTGTTACTCTAATGGATGGTAGCCTTGTCATTATGGAACATAGTTCGTTGTTGGGATTTTGTTACTCAAATGGATGGTAGCCTTGTCATTACAGAATCTAGTTCGTTGTTGAGATTTTTTTACTCTAATGGATGGTAGCCTTGTCATTATGGAAGGTAGTTCATTGTTGGGATTTTTTTACTCAAATGGATGGTACCCTTGTCATTATGCAAGGTAGTTCGTTGTTGATATTTTCATACTCTAATGGATGATAGCCTTGTCATTAAGGAAGGTAGTTCGCTCTTGAGAATTTGTTACTCCATTGGATAGTAGACTTTTTATTATGGAAGGTAGTTTGTTATTGTGATTTTATTACTCCAATGGATGGTAGCCTTGTCATTATGGAATGTAGTTTGTTGTTGAGGTTTGGTTACTCTAATGGATGGTAGCCTTGTCATTACGGAAGGTAGTTCATTGTTGAGTTTTTGTTACTCTAATATATGGTAGCCTTGTCATTATGGAAGGTAGGTCGTTATTGGGATTTTGTTACTCTAATGGATGGTAGCCTTGTCATTATGGAAGGTAGTTCATTATTGGGATTTTGTTACTCTTATAGATGGTAGCCTTCTCATTATGGAAGCTAATTCGTTGTTGGGATTTTGTTATTTTAATGGATTGTAGCCTTGTCATTATGGAAGTTTGTTCGTTGTTGAGATTTTGTTACTCCAATGGATGGTAACCTTGTCATTATGGAAGATAGTTCATTGTCGAGATTTTGTTAGTTCAATGGATGGTAGCCTTGTCAATATGGAAGGTAGTTCGTTGTTGAAATTTTGTTACTCCCATGGATGGTTGCCTTGTCATTACGGAAGGTAGTTCGTTGTAGATATTTTGTTACTTTAATGGATGGTAGCCTTGTAATTATGGAAGGTAGTTCATTGTTGAGATTTTGTTACTCCATTGTATGGTATCCTTGTCATTATGGAAGGTAAATTGTTGTTGAGATTTTGTTACTCCAATGGACGGTAGCTATGTCCTTATGGAAGGTAGTTCATTGTTGATATTTTGTTACTCTATTGGATGATATCCTTGTCATTACGGAAGGTAATTCGTTGTTGATATTTTGTTACTCCATTGGATGGCAGCCTTGTCCTTATGGAAGGTAAATCATTGTTGACTTTTTATTACTCCAGTGGATGGTAACGATGTCCTTAAGGAAGGTAGTTCATTGTTGAGATTTTTTTACTCCATTGGTTGGTAGCCTTACCATTACGGAAGGTAGTTCGCTAGTGGGATTTTTTTACTCTAATGAATGGTAGCCTTGTCATTACGGAAGCTAGTTCGTTGTTGAGATTTTGTTACTCCATTGGATGGTAGCCTTGTTATTATGGAAGGTAAGTCGTTGTTGACATTTTGTTACTCCAATGGATGGTAGCTATGTCCTTAAGGAAGGTAGTTCATTGTTGAGATTTTGTTACTCTAATGAACGGTAGCCTTGTCATTATGGAAGGTAGTTTATTGTTGGGATTTTTTTACTCAAATGGATGGTAGCATTGTCATTATGGAAGGTAGTTCATTGTTGGGATTTTGTTACTGCAATGGATGGTAGCCTTGTCATTATGGAAGCTAGTTCGTTGTTGAGATTTTTTTACTCCATTGGATGGTAGCCTTGTCATTATGGAAGCTAAATTGATGTTGAGATTTTGTTACTTCAATAGATGGTAGCGTTGTCATTACGAAAGATAGTTCAAAATTGGGATTTTGTTACTCTAATGGATGGTAGCCTTGTCATTATGGAAGGTAGTTCGTTGTTGAGATTTTCTTACTCTAATGGATGGTAGCCTTGTCATTACGGAAGGTAGTTCCTTGTTGAGATTTTGTTACTCCATTGGATGGTAGCCTTGTCATTATGGAAGGTAAATCATTGTTGACATTTTGTTACTCCAATGAATGGTAGCGATGTCCTTAAGGAAGGTAGTTCGTTGTTGAGATTTTGTTACTCCATTGGATGGTAGCCTTGTCATTACGGAAGGTAGTTCGTTAGTGGGATTTTGTTACTCAAATGGATGGTAGCCATGTCATTATGGAAGGTAAATCGTTGTTGACATTTTGTTACACCAATGGATGGTAGCGATGTCCTTAAGGAAGGTATTTCGTTGTAAAGATTTTATTACTCCATTGGATGGTAGCCTTGTCATTACGGAAGGTAGTTCGTTAGTGGGATTTTGTTACTCCATTGGATGGTAGCCTTGTCATTATGGAAGGTAAATCGTTGTTGCATTTTGTTACTCCAATGGATGGTAGCGATGTCCTTAAGGAAGGTAGTTCGTTATTGAGATTTTGTTACTCCATTGGATGGTAGCCTTGTCATTATGGAAGGTAGTTCGTTAGTGGGATTTTGTTACTCTAATGGATGGTAGCCTTGTCATTACGGAAGCTAGTTCATTGTTGAGATTTTGTTACTCCATTGGATGGTAGCCTTGTCATTACGGAAGGTAGTTCGTTAGTGGGATTTTGTTACTCTAATGGATGGTAGCCATGTCATTACGGAAGGTAGTTCATTGTTGAAATTTTGTTACTCTAATATATGGTAGCCTTGTCATTATGGAAGCTAGTTTGTTGTTGTGATTTTATTACTCCAATGGATGGTAGCCTTGTCATTATGGAATGTAGTTTGTTGTTGAGGTTTGGTTACTCTAATGGATGGTAGCCTTGTCATTACGGAAGGTAGTTCATTGTTGAGTTTTTGTTACTCTAATATATGGTAGCCTTGTCATTATGGAAGGTAGGTCGTTATTGGGATTTTGTTACTCTAATGGATGGTAGCCTTGTCATTATGGAAGGTAGTTCATTTTTGGGATTTTGTTACTCTTATAGATGGTAGCCTTCTCATTATGGAAGCTAATTCGTTGTTGGGATTTTGTTATTTTAATGGATGGTAGCCTTGTCATTATGGAAGTTTGTTCGTTGTTGAGATTTTGTTACTCCAATGGATGGTAACCTTGTCATTATGGAAGGTAGTTCATTGTCGAGATTTTGTTAGTTCAATGGATGGTAGCCTTGTCAATATGGAAGGTAGTTCGTTGTTGAGATTTTGTTACTCCCATGGATGGTAGCCTTGTCATTACGGAAGGTAGTTCGTTGTAGATATTTTGTTACTTTAATGGATGGTAGCCTTGTCATTATGGAAGGTTGTTCGTTGTTGAGATTTTCTTACTGTAATGGATGGTAGCCTTGTCATTACGGAAGGTACTTCGTTGTTGAGATTTTGTTACTCCATTGGATGCTAGCCTTGTCATTATGGAAGGTAAATCGTTGTTCACATTATGTTACTCCAATGAATGGTAGCGATGTCCTTAAGGAAGGTAGTTAGTTGTTGAGATTTTGTTACTCCATTGGATGGTAGCATTGTCCTTACGGAAGGTAGTTCGTTAGTGGGATTTTGTTACTCTAATGGATGGTAGCCTTGTCATTACGAAAGCTAGTTCGTTGTTGTGATTTTGTTACTCCATTGGATGGTAGCCTTTTCATTATGGAAGGTAAATCGTTGTTGACATTTTGTTACACCAATGGATGGTAGCGATGTCCTTAAGGAAAGTATTTCGTTGTTAAGATTTTGTTACTCCATTGGATGGTAGCCTTGTCATTACGGAAGGTAGTTCGTTAGTGGGATTTTGTTACTCTAATGGATGGTAGCCTTGTCATTACGGAAGCTAGTTCATTGTTGAGATTTTGTTACTCCATTGGATGGTAGCCTTGTCATTACGGAAGGTAGTTCGTTAGTGGGATTTTGTTATTCTAATGGATGGTAGCCTTGTCATTACGAAAGCTAGTTCGTTGTTGAGATTTTGTTACTCCATTGGATGGTAGCCTTGTCATTACGGAAGGTAGTTCGTTAGTGGGATTTTGTTACTCTAATGGATGGTAGCCATGTCATTACGGAAGCTAGTTCGTTGTTGAGATTTTGTTACTCCATTGGATGGTAGCCTTGTCATTATGGAAGGTAAATTGTTGTTGACATTTTCTTACTCCAATGGATGGTAGCGGTGTCCTTAAGGAAGGTAGTTGGTTGTTGAGATTTTGTTACTCTAATGGACGGTAGCCTTGTCATTATGGAAGGTAGTTCATTGTTGATATTTTCATATTCTAATGGATGGTAGCCTTGCCATTAAGGAAGGTAGTTCGCTGTTAAGAATTTGTTACTCCATTGGATAATAGACTTTTCATTATGGAAGGTAGTTCGTTGTTGTGATTTTGTTACTCCAATGGATGGTAGCCTTGTCATTATGGAATGTAGTTTGTTGTTGAGATCTGGTTACTCTAATGTATGGTAGCCTTGTCATTACGGAAGGTAGTTCATTGTTGAGTTTTTGTTACTCTAATATATGGTAGCCTTATCATTATGGAAGGTAATTCGTTCTTGGGATTTTTTTACTTTAATGGATGGTAGCCTTGTCATTATGGAAGGTAGTTCGTTTTTGGGATTTTTTTACTCTTATGGATGGTAGCCTTGTCATTATGGAAGTTAATTCGTTGTTGGGATTTTGTTATTTTATTGGATGGTAACCTTGTCATTATGGAATTTTGTTCGTTGTTGAGATTTTGTTACTCCAATGGTTGGTAACCTTGTCATTATGGAAGGTAATACATTGTTGAGATTTTGTTAGTTCAATGGATGGTAGCCTTGTCAATATGGAAGGTAGTTCGTTGTTGGGATTTTGTTACTCCAATGGATGGTAGCCTTGTCATTATGGAAGCTAGTTCGTTGTTGATATTTTGTTACTTTAATGGATGGTAGCCTTTTCATTACGGAAGCTAGTTAGTTGTTGAGATTTTGTTACTCCATTGAATGGTAGCCTTGTCATTATGGAAGGTAAATCGTTCTTGACATTTTGTTACTCCAATGAATGGTAGCGATGTCCTTTAGAGAGGTAGTTCTTTGTTGAGATTTTGTTACTCCATTGGATGGTAGCCTTGTCATTACAGAAGGTAGTTCGTTAGTAGGATTTTGTTAATCTAATGGATGGTAGCCTTGTTATTACGGAAGCTAGTTCGTTGTTGAGATTTTGTTACTCCATTGGATGGTAGCCTTGTCATTATGGAATGTAAATCATTGTTGACATTTTGTTACTCCAATGGATGGTAGCGGTGTCCTTAAGGAAGGTAGTTCGTTGTTGAGATTTTGTTACTCTAATGGACGGTAGCCTTGTCATTATGGAAGGTAGTTCGTTGTTGGGATTTTGTTACTCAAATGGATGGTAGCCTTGTCATTATGGAAGGTTGTTTGTTGTTGAGATTTTGTTAATGCAATGGATGGTAGCCTTGTCATTTCGGAAGGTAGTTCGTTGTTGAGATTTTGTTACTCTAATGAGTGGTAGCCTTGTTATTATGGAAGGTAGTTCATTGTTGGGATTTTGTTACTTTAATGGATTGTAGCCTTGTCATTATGGAAGGTAGTTCGTTGTTGAGATTTTTTTACTCTAATGGATGGTAGCCTTGTCATTACGGAAGGTAGTTCGTTGTTGAGATTTTGTTACTCCATTGGATGGTAGCCTTGTCATTATGGAAGGTAAATCGTTGTTGACATTTTGTTACTCCAATGAATGGTAGCGATGTCCTTAAGAAAGGTAGTTCGTTGTTGAGATTTTGTTACTTCATTGGATGGTAGCCTTGTCATTACGGAAGGTAGTTCGTTAGTGTGATTTTGTTACTCTAATGGATGGTAGCCTTGTCATTATGGAAGGTAAATCGTTGTTGACATTTTGTTACACCAATGGATGGTAGCGATGTCCTTAAGGAAGGTATTTCGTTGTTAAGATTTTGTTACTCCATTGGATGGTAGCCTTGTCATTACGGAAGGTAGTTCGTTAGTGGGATTTTTTTACTCCATTGGATGGTAGCCTTGTCATTATGGAAGGTAAATCGTTGTTGCATTTTGTTACTCCAATGGATGGTAGTGATGTCCTTAAGGAAGGTAGTTCGTTATTGAGATTTTGTTACTCCATTGGATGATAGCCTTGTCATTACGGAAGGTAGTTCGTTAGTGGGATTTTGTTACTCTAATGGATGGTAGCCATGTCATTACAGAAGTTAGTTCGTTGTTGAAATTTTGTTACTCCATTGGATAGTAGACTTTTTATTATGGAAGGTAGTTTGTTGTTGTGATTTTATTACTCCAATGGATGGTAGCCTTGTCATTATGGAATGTAGTTTGTTATTGAGGTTTGGTTACTCTAATGGATGGTAGCCTTGTCATTACGGAAGGTAGTTCATTGTTGAGTTTTTGTTACTCTAATATATGGTAGCCTTGTCATTATGGAAGGTAGGTCGTTATTGGGATTTTGTTACTCTATTGGATGGTAGCCTTGTCATTATGGAAGGTAGTTCATTGTTGGGATTTTGTTACTCTTATAGATGGTAGCCTTCTCATTATGGAAGCTAATTCGTTGTTGGGATTTTGTTATTTTAACAGATGGTAGCCTTGTCATTAATGAAGTTTGTTCGTTGTTGAGATTTTGTTACTCCAATGGATGGTAACCTTGTCATTATGGAAGGTAGTTCATTGTCGAGATTTTGTTAGTTCAATGGATGGTAGCCTTGTCAATATGGAAGGTAGTTCGTTGTTGAGATTTTGTTACTCCCATGGATGGTAGCCTTGTCATTACGGAAGGTAGTTCGTTGTAGATATTTTGTTACTTTAATCGATGGTAGCCTTGTAATTATGGAAGGTAGTTCATTGTTGAGATTTTGTTACTCCATTGTATGGTATCCTTGTCATTATGGAAGGTAAATTGTTGTTGAGATTTTGTTACTCCAATGGACGGTAGCTATGTCCTTATGGAAGGAAGTTCATTGTTGATATTTTGTTACTCTATTGGATGATAGCCTTGTTATTACGGAAGGTAATTCGTTGTTGATATTTTGTTACTCCATTGGATGGTAGCCTTGTCATTATGGAAGGTAAATCATTGTTGACTTTTTATAACTCTAGTGGATGGTAGCGATGTCCTTAAGGAAGGTAGTTCGTTGTTGAGATTTTTTTAATCCATTGGATGGTAGCCTTACCATTACGGAAGGTAGTTCGTTAGTGGGATTTTGTTACTCTAATGGATGGTAGCCTTGTCATTATGGAAGCTAGTTCGTTATTTAGATTTTGTTACTCCATTGGATGGAAGCCTTGTCATTATGGAAGGTAAGTCGTTGTTGACATTTTGTTACTCCAATGGATTGTAGCTATTTCCTTAAGGAAGGTAGTTCATTGTTGAGATTTTGTTACTCTAATGAACGATAGCCTTGTCATTATGGTAGGTAGTTTGTTGTTGGGATTTTTTTACTCAAATGGATGGTAGCATTGTCATTATGGAAGGTAGTTCATTGTTGAGATTTTGTTACTGCAATGGATGGTAGCCTTGTCATTATGAAAGCTAGTTCGTTGTTGAGATTTTTTTACTCCATTGGATGGTAGCCTTGTCATTATGGAAGGTAAATTGTTGTTGAGATTTTGTTACATCAATAGATGGTAGCGTTGTCATTATGAAAGATTGTTCAAAATTGGGATTTTGTTACTCTAATGGATGGTAGCCTTGTCATTATGGAAGGTAGTTCGTTGTTTAGATTTTCTTACTCTAATGGATGGTAGCCTTGTCATTACGGAAGGTAGTTCGTTGTTGAGATTTTGTTACTCCATTGGATGGTAGCCTTGTCATTATGGAAGGTAAATCGTTGTTCACATTTTGTTACTCCAATGAATGGTAGCGATGTCCTTAAGGAAGGTATTTCGTTGTTAAGATTTTGTTACTCCATTGGATGGTAGCCTTGTCATTACGGAAGGTAGTTCATTGTTGCATTTTGTTACTCCAATGGATGGTAGCGATGTCCTTAAGGAAGGTAGTTCGTTATTGAGATTTTGTTACTCCATTGGATGGTAGCCTTGTCATTACGGAAGGTAGTTCGTTAGTGGGATTTTGTTACTCTAATGGATGGTAGCCTTGTCATTACGGAAGCTAGTTTGTTGTTGAGATTTTGTTACTCCATTGGATGGTAGCCTTGTCATTACGGAAGGTAGTTCGTTAGTGGGATTTTGTTACTCTAATGGATGGTAGCCATGTCATTACGGAAGCTAGTTCATTGTTGAGATTTTGTTACTCCATTGGATGGTAGCCTTTTCATTATTGAAGGTAAATTGTTGTTGACATTTTCTTACTCCAATGGATGGTAGCGGTGTCCTTAAGGAAGGTAGTTGGTTGTTGAGATTTTGTTACTCTAATGGACGGTAGCCTTGTCATTACGGAAGGTAGTTCGTTGTTGATATTTTCATATTCTAATGGATGGTAGCCTTGCCATTAAGGAAGGTAGTTCGCTGTTAAGAATTTGTTACTCCATTGGATAGTAGACTTTTCATTATGGAAGGTAGTTCGTTGTTGTGATTTTGTTACTCCAATGGATGGTAGCCTTGTCATTATGGAATGTAGTTTGTTGTTGAGATTTGGTTACTCTAATGGATGGTAGCCTTGTCATTACGGAAGGTAGTTCATTGTTGAGTTTTTGTTACTCTAATATATGGTAGCCTTATCATTATGGAAGGTAATTCGTTCTTGGGACTTTTTTACTTTAATGGATGGTAGCCTTGTCATTATGGAAGGTAGTTTGTTTTTGGGATTTTTTTACTCTTATGGATGGTAGCCTTGTCATTATGGAAGCTAATTCATTGTTGGGATTTTATTATTTTAATGGATAGGAGCCTTGTCATTATGGAAGTTTGTTCGTTGTTGAGATTTTGTTACTCCAATGGTTGGTAACCTTGTCATTATGGAAGGTAGTACATTGTTGAGATTTTGTTAGTTCAATGGATGGTAGCCTTGTCAATATGGAAGGTAGTTCGTTGTTGAGATTTTGTTACTCCAATGGATGGTAGCCTTGTCATTATGGAAGCTAGTTCGTTGTTGATATTTTGTTACTTTAATGGATGGTAGACTTGTCATTACGAAAGCTAGTTAGTTGTTGAGATTTTGTTACTCCATTGAATTGTAGCCTTGTCATTATGGAAGGTTAATCGTTCTTGACAATTTGTTACTCCAATGGATGGTAGCGATGTCCTTAAGAAAGGTAGTTCTTTGTTGAGATTTTGTTACTCCATTGGATGGTAGCCTTGTCATTACGGAAGGTAGTTCGTTAGTTGGATTTTGTTAATCTAATTGATGGTAGCCTTATTATTACGGAAGCTAGTTCGTTGTTGAGATTTTGTTACTTCATTGGATGATAGCCTTGTCATTATGGAAGGTAAATTATTGTTGACATTTTGTTACTCCAATGGATGGTAGCGGTGTCCTTAAGGAAGGTAGTTCGTTGTTGAGATTTTGTTACTCTAATGGACGGTAGCCTTGTCATTATGGAAGGTAGTTCGTTGTTGGGATTTCGTTACTCAAATGGATGGTAGCCTTGTCATTATGGAAGGTTGTTTGTTGTTGAGATTTTGTTACTGCAATGGATGGTAGCCTTGTCATTACGGAAGGTAGTTCGTTGTTGAGATTTTGTTACTCTAATGGGTGGTAGCCTTGTTATTATGGAAGGTAGTTCATTGTTGGGATTTTGTTACTTTAATGGATTGTAGCCTTGTCATTATGGAAGGTAGTTCGTTGTTGATATTTTTTTACTCTAATGGATGGTAGCCTTGTCATTACGGAAGGTAGTTCGTTGTTGATATTTTGTTACTCCATTGGATGGTAGCCTTGTCATTATGGAAGGTAAATCGTTGTTGACATTTTGTTACTCCAATGGATGGTAGCGATGTCCTTAAGGAAGGTAGTTCGTTGTTGACATTTTGTTAGTCCAATGGATGGTAGCCTTGTCATTACGGAAGGTAGTTCGTTAGTGGGATTTTGTTACTCTAATGGATGGTAACCTTGTCATTATGGAAGCTAGTTCGTTGTTGAGATTTTGTTACTTCATTGGATTGTAGCCTTGTCATTATGGAAGGTAAATCGTTGTTGACATTTTGTTACTCCAGTGGATGGTAACGGTGTCCTTAAGGATGGTAGTTCATTGTTGAGATTTTGTTACTCCATTGGATGGTAGCCTTGTCATTACGGAAGGTAGTTCATTAGTGGGATTTTGTTACTCTAATCGATGGTAGCCTTGTCATCACGGAAGCTAGTTCGTTGTTGAGATTTTGTTACTCTAATGGATGGTAGCCTTGTCATTATGGAACATAGTTTGTTGTTTGGATTTTGTTACTCAAATGGATGGTAGCCTTGTCATTACAGAATCTAGTTCGTTGTTGACATTGTTTTACTCTAATGGATGGTAGCCTTGTCATTATGGAAGGTAGTTCATTGTTGGGATTTTGTTACTCAAATGGATGGTAGCCTTGTCATTATGGAAGGTAGTTCGTTGTTGATATTTTCATACTCTAATGGATGGTAGCCTTGTCATTAAGGAAGGTAGTTCGCCTTTGAGAATTTGTTAATCCATTGGATAGTAGACTTTTTATTATGGAAGGTAGTTTGTTGTTGTGATTTTATTACTCCAATGGATGGTAGCCTTGTCATTATGGAATGTAGTTTGTTGTTGAGATTTGGTTACTCTAATGGATGGTAGCCTTGTCATTACGGAAGGTAGTTCATTGTTGAGTTTTTTTTACTCTAATATATGGTAGCCTTGTCATTATGGAAGGTAGGTCGTTATTGGGATTTTGTTACTCTAATGGATGGTAGTCTTGTCATTATGGAAGGTAGTTCATTGTTGGGATTTTGTTACTCTTATAGATGGTAGCCTTCTCATTATGGAAGCTAATTCGTTGTTGGCATTTTTTTATTTTAGTGGATGGTAGCCTTGTCATTATGGAAGTTTGTTCGTTATTGAGATTTTGTTACTCCAATGGATGGTAACCTTGTCATTATGGAAGGTAGTTCATTGTCGAGATTTTGTTACTTCAATGAATTGTAGCCTTGTCAATATGGAAGTTAGTTGGTTATTGAGATTTTGTTACTCCCATGGATGGTAGCCTTGTCATTATGGAAGGTAGTTCGTTGTAGATATTTTGTTACTTTAATGGATGGTAGCCTTGTAATTATGGAAGGTAGTTCATTGTTGAGATTTTTTTACTCCATTGTATGGTAGCCTTGTCATTATGGAAGGTAAATTGTTGTTGAGATTTTGTTACTCCAATGGACGGTAGCTATGTCCTTATGGAAGGTAGTTCATTGTTGATATTTTGTTACTCTATTGGATGATAGCCTTGTCATTACGGAAGGTAATTCGTTGTAGATATTTTGTTACTCCATTGGATGGTAGCCTTGTCATTATGGAAGGTAAATCATTGTTGACTTTTTATTACTCCAGTGGATGATAGCGATGTCCTTAAGGAAGGTAGTTCGTTGTTGAGATTTTTTTACTCCATTGGATGGTAGCCTTACCATTACGGAAGGTAGTTCGTTAGTGGGATTTTGTTACTCTAATGGATGGTAGCCTTGTCATTACGGAAGCTAGTTCATTGTTGAGATTTTGTTACTCCATTGGATGGTAGCCTTGTCATTATGGAAGGTAAGTCGTTGTTGACATTTTGTTACTCTAATGGATGGTAGCTATGTCCTTAAGGAAGGTAGTTCATTGTTGAGATTTTGTTACTCTAATGAACGGTAGCCTTGTCATTATGGAAGGTAGTTTGTTGTTGGGATTTTTTTACTCAAATGGATGGTAGCATTGTCATTATGGAAGGTAGTTCATTGTTGAGATTTTGTTACTGCAATGGATGGTAGGCTTGTCATTATGGAAGCTAGTTCGTTGTTGAGATTTTTTTACTCCATTGGATGGTAGCCTTTTCATTATGGAAGGTAAATTGTTCTTGAGATTTTGTTACTTCAATAGATGGTAGCGTTGTCATTACGAAAGGAAGTTCAAAACTGGGATTTTGTTACTCTAATGGATGGTAGCCTTGTCATTATGGAAGGTAGTTCGTTGTTGAGATTTTGTTACTCCATTGGATGGTAGCCTTGTCATTATGGAAGGTAAATCGTTGTTGACATTTTGTTACTCCAATGAATGGTAGCGATGTCCTTAAGGAAGGTAGTTCGTTGTTGAGATTTTGTTACTCCATTGGATGGTAGCCTTGTCATTACGGAAGGTAGTTCGTTAGTGGGATTTTGTTACTCCAATGGATGGTAGCCTTGTCATTACGAACACTAGTTCGTTGTTGTGATTTTGTTACTCCATTGGATGGTAGCCTTTTCGTTATGGAAGGTAAATCGTTGTTGACATTTTGTTACTCTAATGGATGGTAGTGATGTCCTTAAGGAAGGTAGTTCGTTGTTAAGATTTTGTTACTCCATTGGATGGTAGCCTTGTCATTATGGAAGATAGTTAGTTTGTGGTATTTTGTTAATCTATGGGATGGTAGCCTTGTCATTACGGAAGCTAGTTCGTTGTTGAGATTTTGTTTCTCTAATGGATGGTAGCCTTGTCATTATGGAAGGTAGTTCGTTGTTTGGATTTTGTTACTCAAATGGATTGTAGCCTTGTCATTATGGAAGGTAGTTCGTTGTTTGGATTTTTTTACTCTTATGGATGGTAGCCTTGTCATTATGGAAGGTAAATTGTTGTTGAGATTTTGTTACTCCAATGGACGGTAGCTATGTCCTTATGGAAGTTAGTTCATTGTTGATATTTTGTTACTCTATTGGATGATAGCCTTGTCATTACGGAAGGTAATTCGTTGTAGATATTTTGTTACTCCATTGGATGGTAGCCTTGTCATTATGGAAGGTAAATCATTGTTGACTTTTTATTACTCCAGTGGATGATAGCGATGTCCTTAAGGAAGGTAGTTCGTTGTTGAGATTTTTTTACTCCATTGGATGGTAGCCTTACCATTACGGAAGGTAGTTCGTTAGTGGGATTTTGTTACTCTAATGGATGGTAGCCTTGTCATTACGGAAGCTAGTTCATTGTTGAGATTTTGTTACTCCATTGGATGGTAGCCTTGTCATTATGGAAGGTAAGTCGTTGTTGACATTTTGTTACTCTAATGGATGGTAGCTATGTCCTTAAGGAAGGTAGTTCATTGTTGAGATTTTGTTACTCTAATGAACGGTAGCCTTGTCATTATGGAAGGTAGTTTGTTGTTGGGATTTTTTTACTCAAATGGATGGTAGCATTGTCATTATGGAAGGTAGTTCATTGTTGAGATTTTGTTACTGTAATGGATGGTAGGCTTGTCATTATGGAAGCTAGTTCGTTGTTGAGATTTTTTTACTCCATTGGATGGTAGCCTTGTCATTATGGAAGGTAAATTGTTCTTGAGATTTTGTTACTTCAATAGATGGTAGCGTTGTCATTACGAAAGGAAGTTCAAAATTGGGATTTTGTTACTCTAATGGATGGTAGCCTTGTCATTACGGAAGGTAGTTCGTTGTTGAGATTTTGTTACTCCATTGGATGGTAGCCTTGTCATTATGGAAGGTAAATCGTTGTTGACATTTTGTTACTCCAATGAATGGTAGCGATGTCCTTAAGGAAGGTAGTTCGTTGTTGAGATTTTGTTACTCTATTGGATGGTAGCCTTGTCATTACGGAAGGTAGTTCGTTAGTGGGATTTTGTTACTCTAATGGATGGTAGCCTTGTCATTACGAACACTAGTTCGTTGTTGTGATTTTGTTACTCCATTGGATGGTAGCCTTTTCGTTATGGAAGGTAAATCGTTGTTGACATTTTGTTACTCTAATGGATGGTAGCGATGTCCTTAAGGAAGGTAGTTCGTTGTTAAGATTTTGTTACTCCATTGGATGGTAGCCTTGTCATTATGGAAGATAGTTAGTTTGTGGTATTTTGTTAATCTATGGGATGGTAGCCTTGTCATTAAGGAAGCTAGTTCGTTGTTGAGATTTTGTTTCTCTAATGGATGGCAGCCTTGTCATTATGGAAGGTAGTTCGTTGTTTGGATTTTGTTACTCAAATGGATTGTAGCCTTGTCATTATGGAAGGTAGTTCGTTGTTTGGATTTTGTTACTCTTATGGATGGTAGCCTTGTCATTATGGAAGCTAATTCGTTGTTGGGATTTTTTTATTTTAATGGATGGTAGCCTTGTCATTATGGAAGTTTGTTCGTTGTTGAGATTTTGTTACTCCAATGGATGGTAACCTTGTCATTATGGAAGGTAGTTCATTGTTGAGATTTTGTTAGTTCAATAGATGGTAGCCTCGTCAATATGGAAGGTAGTTCGTTGTTGAGATTTTGTTACTCCAATGGATGGTAGCCTTGTAATTATGGAAGGTAGTTCGTTTTTGATATTTTGTTACTTTAATGGATGGTAGCCTTGTCATTACGGAAGCTAGTTAGTTGTTGAGATTTTGTTACTCCATTGAATGGTAGCCTTGTCATTATAGAAGGTAAATCGTTGTTGACATTTTGTTACTCCAATGGTTGGTAGCGGTGTCCTTAAGGAAGGTTGTTCGTTGTTGAGATTTTGTTACTCCATTGGATGGTAGCCTTGTCATTATGGAAGGTAGTTCGTTAGTGGGATTTTGGTACTCTAATGGATGGTAGCCTTGTTATTACGGAAGCTAGTTTGTTGTTGATATTTTGATACTCCATTGGATGGTAGCCTTGTCATTATGGAAGGTAAATCGTTTTTGACATTTTGTTACTCCAATGGTTGGTAGCGGTGTCCTTAAGGAAGGTTGTTCGTTGTTGAGATTTTGTTACTCAAATGGATGGTAGCCTTGTCATTATGGAAGGTAGTTCACTGTTCGTATTTTGTTACTCTAATGGATTGTAGCCTTGTCATTATGGAAGGTAGTTCGTTGTTGAGATTTTGTTACTGCAATGGATGGTAGCCTTGTCATTATGGAAGGTAGTTCGTTGTTGAGATTTTGTTACTCTAATGGGTGGTAGCCTTGTTATTATGGAAGGTAGTTCACTGTTCGTATTTTGTTACTCTAATGGATTGTAGCCTTGTCATTATGGAAGGTAGTTCGTTGTTGAGATTTTGTTACTCTAATGGATGGTAGCCTTGTCATTACGGAAGGTAGTTCGTTGTTGAGATTTTGTTACTCCATTGGAAGGTAAATCGTTGTTGACATTTTGTTACTCCAATGGATGGTAGCGATGTCCTTAAGGAAGGTAGTTCGTTGTTGAGATTTTGTTACTCCATTGGATGGTAGCCTTGCCATTACGAAAGGTAGTTCGTAAGTGGCATTTTGTTACTCTAATGGATGGTAGCCTTGTCATTACGAAAGCTAGTTAGTTGTAGTGATTTTGTTACTCCATTGGATGTTAGCCTTGTCATTATGGAAGGTAAATCGTTGTTGACATTTTGTTCCTCCAATGGATGGTAACGATGTCCTTAAGGAAGGTAGTTCGTTGTTGAGATTTTGTTACTCCTTTGGATTGTAGCCTTGTCATTACGGAAGGTAGTTCGTTAGTGGGATTTTGTTACTCTAATGGATGGTAGCCTTGTCATTACGGAAGCTAGTTCGTTGTTGAGATTTTGTTACTCTAATGGATGGTAGCCTTGTCATTATGGAAGGTAGTTCATTGTTGAGATTTTGTTAGTTCAATGGATGGTAGCCTTGTCAATATGGAAGGTAGTTCGTTGTTAAGATTTTGTTACTCCAATGGATGGTAGCCTTGTCATTATGGAAGGTAGTTCGTTGTTGATATTTTGTTACTTTAATGGATGGTAGACTTGTCATTACGGAAGCTAGTTAGTTGTTGAGATTTTGGTACTCCATTGAATGGTAGCCTTGTCATTATGGAAGGTAAATCGTTGTTGACATTTTGTTAGTCCAAAGGATTGTAGCGATGTCCTTAAGGAAGGTAGTTCGTTGTTGAGATTTTGTTACTCCATTGGATGGTAACCTTGTCATTACGGAAGGTAGTTCATTAGTAGGATTTTGTTACTCTAATGGATGGTAGCCTTGTCATTACGAAAGCTAGTTCGTTGTTGGGATTTTGTTACTCCATTGGATGGTAGCCTTGTCATTACGGAAGGTAGTTCATTAGTGGGATTTTGTTACTCTAATGGATGGTAGCCTTGTCATTACGGAAGCTAGTTCGTTGTTGATATTTTGTTACTCCATTGGATGGTAGCCTTGTCATTATGGAAGGTAAATCGTTGTTGACATTTTGTTACTCCAGTGGATGGTAGCGGTGTCCTTAAGGAAAGTAGTTCGTTGTTGAGATTTTGTTACTCTAATGGACGGTAGCCTTGTCATTATGGAAGGTAGTTTGTTGTTGGGATTTTGTTACTCAAATGGATGGTAGCCTTGTCATTACGCAAGCTAGTTCGTTGTTGAGATTTTGTTACTCTAATGGATGGTAGCCTTGTCATTATGGAACGTAGTTCGTTGTTGGGATTTTGTTACTCAAATGGATGGTAGCCTTGTCATTACGAAATCTAGTTTGTTGTTGAGATTTTTTTACTCTAATGGATGGTATCCTTGTCATTATGGAAGGTAGTTCGTTGTTGGGATTTTATTACTCAAATGGATGGTAGCCTTGTCATTATGGAAGGTAGTTCGTTGTTGATATTTTCATACTCTAATGGATGGTAACCTTTTCATTAGGGAAGGTAGTTCGCTGTTGAGAATTTGTTACTCCATTGGATAGTAGACTTTTTATTATGGAAGGTAGTTCGTTGTTGTGATTTTTTTACTCCAATGGATGGTAGCCTTGTCATTATGGAAGGTAGTTCATTGTTGAATTTTTGTTACTCAAATGGATTGTAGCCTTGTCATTACGGAATCTAGTTCGTTGTTGAGATTTTGTTACTCTAATGGATGGTATCCTTGTCATTATGGAAGGTAGTTCTTTGTTGGGATTTTGTTACTCAAATGGATGGTAGCCTTGTCATTATGGAAGGTAGTTCGTTGTTGGGATTTTGTTACTCTTATGGATGGTAGCCTTGTCATTATGGAAGCTAATTCGTTGTTGGGATTTTGTTATTTTAATGGATGATAGCCTTGTCATTATGGAAGTTTGTTCTATGTTGAGATTTTGTTACTCCAATGGATGGTAACCTTGTCATTATGGAAGGTAATTCATTATTGAGATTTTGTTAGTTCAATGGATGGTAGCCTTATCAATATGGAAGGTAGTTCGTTGTTGAGATTTTGTTATCCAATGGATGGTAGCCTTGTCATTATGGAAGGTAGTTCGTTGTTGATATTTTGTTACTTTAATGGATGGTAGCATTGTCATTACGGAAGCTAGTTAGTTGTTACTCCATTGAATGGTAGCCTTGTCATTATGGAAGGTAAATCGTTATTGACATTTTGTTACTCCAATGGATGGTAGCGATGTCCTTAAGGAAGGTAGTTCGTTGTTGAGATTTTGTTACTCCTATGGATGGTAGCCTTGTCATTATGGAAGGTAGTTCGTTAGTAGGATTTTGTTACTCTAATGGATGGTAGCTTTGTCATTACGAAAGCTAGTTCGTTTTTGAGATTTTGTTACTCCATTGGATGGTAGCTTGTTATTACGGAAGGTAGTTCGTTAGTGGGATTTTGTTACTCTAATGGATGGTAGCCTTGTTATTACAGAAGCTAGTTCATTTTTGAGATTTTGTTACTCCATTGGATGGTAGCCTTGTCATTGTGGAAGGTAAATCGTTGTTGACATTTTGTTACTCCAATGGATGTTAGCGGTGTCCTTAAGGAAGGAAGTTTGTTCTTGAGATTTTGTTACTCTAATGGACGGTAGCCTTGTCATTATGGAAGGTAGTTCGTTGTTGGGATTTTGTTACTCAAATGGATGGTAGCCTTGTCATTACGGAAGCTAGTTCGTGGTTTCAAATGTGTTACTCTAATGGATGGTAGCCTTGTCATTATGGAACGTAGTTTGTTGTTTGGATTTTGTTACTCAAACGGATGGTAGCCTTGTCATTATGGAATCTAGTTCGTTGTTGGGATTTTATTACTCAAATGGATGGTAGCCTTGTCATTATGGAAGGTAGTTCGTTGTTGATATTTTCATACTCTAATGGATGGTAACCTTGTCATTAAGGAAGGCAGTTCGCTGTTGAGAATTTATTACTCCATTGGATAGTAGACTTTTTATTATGGAAGGTAGTTCGTTGTTGTGATTTTGTTACTCCAATGGATGGTAGCCTTTTCATTATGGAATGTAGTTTGTTGTTGATATTTGGTTACTCTAATGGATGGTAGCCTTGTCATTACGGAAGGTAGTTCATTGTTGAGTTTTTGTTACTCTAATATATGGTAGCCTTGTCATTATGGAAGGTAGTTCGTTGTTGGGATTTTGTTAGTCTAATGGATGGTAGCCTTGTCAATATGGAAGGTAGTTCGTTGTTGGGATTTTGTTACTCTTATAGATGGTAGCCTTGTCATTATGGAAGCTAATTCGTTGTTGGGATTTTCTTATCTTAATGGATGGTAGCCTTGTCATTATAGAAGTTTGTTCGTTGTTGAGATTTTGTTACTCCAATGGATCGAACCTTGTCATTATGGAAGGTATTTCATTGTCGAGATTTTGTTAGTTCAATGGATGCTAGCCTTGTCAATATGGAAGGTAGTTCGTTGTTTAGATTTTGTTACTCCAATGGATGGTAGCTTTGTCATTATGGAAGGTAGTTCGTTGTAGATATTTTGTTACTTTAATGGATGGTAGCCTTGTAATTATGGAAGGTAGTTCATTGTTGAGATTTTCTTACTCCATTGTATGGTATCCTTGTCATTATGGAAGGTAAATTTTTTTTGAGATTTTGTTACTCCAATGTATGGTAGCTATGTCCTTATGAAAGGTAGTTCATTGTTGATATTTTGTTACTCTAATGGATGGTAGCCTTGTCATTACGGAAGTTAGTTCGTTGTTGATATTTTACTACTCCATTGGATGGTTGCCTTGTCATTATGGAAGGTAAATCGTTGTTGAAATTTTGTTACTCCAGTGGATGGTAGCGATGTCCTTAAGGAAGGTAGTTCGTTGTTGAGATTTTTTTATTCCATTGGATGGTAGCCTTGCCATTACGGAAGGTAGTTCGTTAGTGGGATTAAGTTACTCTAATGGATGGTAGCCTTGTCATTACGGAAGGTAGATCGTTGTTGAGATTTTGGTACGCCATTGGATGGTAGCCTTGTCATTATGGAAGGTAAGTCGTTGTTGACATTTTGTTACTCTAATGGATGGTAGCGATGTCCTTAAGGAAGGTAGTTCATTGTTGAGATTTTATTACTCTAATGAACGGTAGCCTCGTCATTATGGAAAGTAGTTTGTTGTTGGGATTTAGTTACTCAAATGGATGGTATCCTTGTTATTCTGGAAGGTAGTTCATTGTTGAGATTTTGTTACTGCAATGGATGGTAGCCTTGTCATTATGGAAGGTAGTTTGTTGTTGGGATTTTGTTACTCAAATGGATGGTAGCCTTGTCATTATGGAAGGTAGTTCATTGTTGAGATTTTGTTACTGCAATTGATGGTAGCCTTGTCATTATGGAAGGTAGTTCATTGTTGAGATTTTGTTACTCCATTAGATGGTAGCCTTGTCATTATGGAAGGTAAATTGTTGTTGAGATTTTGTTACTCAAATAGATGGCAGCGTTGTCATCACGGAAGGTAGTTAATTATTGGGATTTTGTTACTCTAATGGATGGTAGCCTTGTCATTATGGAAGGTAGTTCATTGTTAAGATTTTTTTATTCTAATGGATGGTAGCCTTGTCATTACAGAATATAGTTCGTTGTTGAGATTTTGTTACTCCATTGGATGGTAGCCTTGTCATTATGGAAGGTAAATCATTGTTGACATTTTGTTACTTCAATGAATGGTAGCGATGTCCTTAAGGAAGGTAGTTCGTTGTTGAGATTTTGTTACTCCATTGGATGGTAGCCTTGTCATTACAAAAGGTAGTTCGTTAGTGGTATTTTGTTACTCTAATGGATGGTAGCCTTGTCATTACGAAAGCTAGTTCATTGTTGTGATTTTTTTACTCCATTGGATGGTAGCCTTGTCATTACGGAAGGTAGTTCGTTAGTAGAATTTTGTTACTCTAATGGATGGTATCTTTGTCATTACGAAAGCTAGTTCGTTGTTGAGATTTTGTTACTCCATTAGATGGTAGCCTTGTCATTACGGAAGGTAGTTCGTTAGTGGGATTTAGTTACTCTAATGGATGGTAGCCTTGTTATTACAGAAGCTAGTTCATTGTTGAGATTTTGTTACTCCATTGGATGGTAGCCTTGTCATTATGGAAGTTAAATCGTTGTTGAAATTTTGTTACTCCAATGGATGGTAGCGGTGTCCTTAAGGAAGGAAGTTTGTTGTTGAGATTTTGTTACTCTAATGGACGGTAGCCTTGTCATTATGGAAGGTAGTTCGTTGTTGGGATTTTGTTACTCAAATGGATGGTAGCCTTGTCATTACGGAAGCTAGTTCGTTGTTGAGATTGTGTTACTCTAATGGATGGTAGCCTTGTCATTATGGAACGTAGTTCGTTGTTTGGATTTTGTTACTCAAATGGATGGTAGCCTTGTCATTACGGAATCTAGTTCGTTGTTGAGATTGTTTCACTCTAATGGATGGTAGCCTTTTCATTATGGAAGGTAGTTCGTTGTTGGGATTTTATTACTCAAATGGATGGTAGCCTTGTCATTATGGAAGGTAGTTCGTTGTTGATATTTTCATACTCTAATGGATGGAAACCTTGTCATTAAGGAAGGCAGTTCGCTGTTGAGAATTTATTACTCCATTGGATAGTAGACTTTTTATTATGGAAGGTAGTTTGTTGTTGTGATTTTGTTACTCCAATGGATGGTAGCCTTGTCATTATGGAATGTAGTTTGTTGTTGATATTTGGTTACTCTAATGGATGGTAGCCTTGTCATTACGGAAGGTAGTTCATTGTTGAGTTTTTGTTATTCTAATATATGGTTGCCTTGTCATTATGGAAGGTAGTTCGTTGTTGGGATTTTGTTACTCTAATGGATGGTAGCCTTGTCAATATGGAAGGTAGTTCGTTGTTGGGATTTTGTTACTCTTATAGATGGTAGCCTTGTCATTATGGAAGCTAATTCGTTGTTGGGATTTTGTTATCTTAATGGATGGTAGCCTTGTCATTATAGAAGTTTGTTCGTTGTTGAGATTTTGTTACTCCAATGGATCGAACCTTGTCATTATGGAAGGTATTTCATTGTCGAGATTTTGTTAGTTCAATGGATGCTAGCCTTGTCAATATGGAAGGTAGTTCGTTGTTTAGATTTTGTTACTCCAATGGATGGTAGCTTTGTCATTATGGAAGGTAGTTCGTTGTAGATATTTTGTTACTTTAATGGATGGTAGCCTTGTAATTATGGAGGGTAGTTCATTGTTGAGATTTTCTTACTCCATTGTATGGTATCCTTGTCATTATGGAAGGTAAATTTTTTTTGAGATTTTGTTACTCCAATGTATGGTAGCTATGTCCTTATGAAAGGTAGTTCATTGTTGATATTTTGTTACTCTAATGGATGGTAGACTTTTTATTATGGAAGGTAGTTTGTTGTTGTGATTTTGTTACTCCAATGGATGGTAGCCTTGTCATTATGGAATGTAGTTTGTTGTTGATATTTGGTTACTCTAATGGATGGTAGGCTTGTCATTACGGAAGGTAGTTCATTGTTGAGTTTTTGTTATTCTAATATATGGTTGCCTTGTCATTATGGAAGGTAGTTCGTTGTTGGGATTTTGTTACTCTAATGGATGGTAGCCTTGTCAATATGGAAGGTAGTTCGTTGTTGGGATTTTGTTACTCTTATAGATGGTAGCCTTGTCATTATGGAAGCTAATTCGTTGTTGGGATTTTGTTATCTTAATGGATGGTAGCCTTGTCATTATAGAAGTTTGTTCGTTGTTGAGATTTTGTTACTCCAATGGATCGAACCTTGTCATTATGGAAGGTATTTCATTGTCGAGATTTTGTTAGTTCAATGGATGCTAGCCTTGTCAATATGGAAGGTAGTTCGTTGTTTAGATTTTGTTACTCCAATGGATGGTAGCTTTGTCATTATGGAAGGTAGTTCGTTGTAGATATTTTGTTACTTTAATGGATGGTAGCCTTGTAATTATGGAAGGTAGTTCATTGTTGAGATTTTCTTACTCCATTGTATGGTATCCTTGTCATTATGGAAGGTAAATTTTTTTTGAGATTTTGTTACTCCAATGTATGGTAGCTATGTCCTTATGAAAGGTAGTTCATTGTTGATATTTTGTTACTCTAATGGATGGTAGCCTTGTCATTACGGAAGTTAGTTCGTTGTTGATATTTTACTACTCCATTGGATGGTTGCCTTGTCATTATGGAAGGTAAATCGTTGTTGAAATTTTGTTACTCCAGTGGATGGTAGCGATGTCCTTAAGGAAGGTAGTTCGTTGTTGAGATTTTTTTATTCCATTGGATGGTAGCCTTGCCATTACGGAAGGTAGTTCGTTAGTGGGATTAAGTTACTCTAATGGATGGTAGCCTTGTCATTACGGAAGGTAGATCGTTGTTGAGATTTTGGTACGCCATTGGATGGTAGCCTTGTCATTATGGAAGGTAAGTCGTTGTTGACATTTTGTTACTCTAATGGATGGTAGCGATGTCCTTAAGGAAGGTAGTTCATTGTTGAGATTTTATTACTCTAATGAACGGTAGCCTCGTCATTATGGAAAGTAGTTTGTTGTTGGGATTTAGTTACTCAAATGGATGGTATCCTTGTTATTCTGGAAGGTAGTTCATTGTTGAGATTTTGTTACTGCAATGGATGGTAGCCTTGTCATTATGGAAGGTAGTTTGTTGTTGGGATTTTGTTACTCAAATGGATGGTAGCCTTGTCATTATGGAAGGTAGTTCATTGTTGAGATTTTGTTACTGCAATTGATGGTAGCCTTGTCATTATGGAAGGTAGTTCATTGTTGAGATTTTGTTACTCCATTAGATGGTAGCCTTGTCATTATGGAAGGTAAATTGTTGTTGAGATTTTGTTACTCAAATAGATGGCAGCGTTGTCATCACGGAAGGTAGTTAATTATTGGGATTTTGTTACTCTAATGGATGGTAGCCTTGTCATTATGGAAGGTAGTTCATTGTTAAGATTTTTTTATTCTAATGGATGGTAGCCTTGTCATTACAGAATATAGTTCGTTGTTGAGATTTTGTTACTCCATTGGATGGTAGCCTTGTCATTATGGAAGGTAAATCATTGTTGACATTTTGTTACTTCAATGAATGGTAGCGATGTCCTTAAGGAAGGTAGTTCGTTGTTGAGATTTTGTTACTCCATTGGATGGTAGCCTTGTCATTACAAAAGGTAGTTCGTTAGTGGTATTTTGTTACTCTAATGGATGGTAGCCTTGTCATTACGAAAGCTAGTTCATTGTTGTGATTTTTTTACTCCATTGGATGGTAGCCTTGTCATTACGGAAGGTAGTTCGTTAGTAGAATTTTGTTACTCTAATGGATGGTATCTTTGTCATTACGAAAGCTAGTTCGTTGTTGAGATTTTGTTACTCCATTAGATGGTAGCCTTGTCATTACGGAAGGTAGTTCGTTAGTGGGATTTAGTTACTCTAATGGATGGTAGCCTTGTTATTACAGAAGCTAGTTCATTGTTGAGATTTTGTTACTCCATTGGATGGTAGCCTTGTCATTATGGAAGTTAAATCGTTGTTGAAATTTTGTTACTCCAATGGTTGGTAGCGGTGTCCTTAAGGAAGGAAGTTTGTTGTTGAGATTTTGTTACTCTAATGGACGGTAGCCTTGTCATTATGGAAGGTAGTTCGTTGTTGGGATTTTGTTACTCAAATGGATGGTAGCCTTGTCATTACGGAAGCTACTTCGTTGTTGAGATTGTGTTACTCTAATGGATGGTAGCCTTGTCATTATGGAACGTAGTTCGTTGTTTGGATTTTGTTACTCAAATGGATGGTAGCCTTGTCATTACGGAATCTAGTTCGTTGTTGAGATTGTTTCACTCTAATGGATGGTAGCCTTTTCATTATGGAAGGTAGTTCGTTGTTGGGATTTTATTACTCAAATGGATGGTAGCCTTGTCATTATGGAAGGTAGTTCGTTGTTGATATTTTCATACTCTAATGGATGGAAACCTTGTCATTAAGGAAGGCAGTTCGCTGTTGAGAATTTATTACTCCATTGGATAATAGACTTTTTATTATGGAAGGTAGTTTGTTGTTGTGATTTTGTTACTCCAATGGATGGTAGCCTTGTCATTATGGAATGTAGTTTGTTGTTGATATTTGGTTACTCTAATGGATGGTAGCCTTGTCATTACGGAAGGTTGTTCATTGTTGAGTTTTTGTTATTCTAATATATGGTTGCCTTGTCATTATGGAAGGTAGTTCGTTGTTGGGATTTTGTTACTCTAATGGATGGTAGCCTTGTCAATATGGAAGGTAGTTCGTTGTTGGGATTTTGTTACTCTTATAGATGGTAGCCTTGTCATTATGGAAGCTAATTCGTTGTTGGGATTTTGTTATCTTAATGGATGGTAGCCTTGTCATTATAGAAGTTTGTTCGTTGTTGAGATTTTGTTACTCCAATGGATCGAACCTTGTCATTATGGAAGGTATTTCATTGTCGAGATTTTGTTTGTTCAATGGATGTTAGCCTTGTCAATATAGAAGGTAGTTTGTTGTTTAGATTTTGTTACTCCAATGGATGGTAGCTTTGTCATTATGGAAGGTAGTTCGTTGTAGATATTTTGTTACTTTAATGGATGGTAGCCTTGTAATTATGGAAAGTAGTTCATTGTTGAGATTTTCTTACTCCATTGTATGGTATCCTTGTCATTATGGAAGGTAAATTTTTTTTGAGATTTTGTTACTCCAAAGTATGGTAGCTATGTCCTTATGAAAGGTAGTTCATTGTTGATATTTTGTTACTCTAATGGATGGTAGCCTTGTCATTACGGAAGTTAGTTCGTTGTTGATATTTTACTACTCCATTGGATGGTTGCCTTGTCATTATGGAAGGTAAATCGTTGTTGAAATTTTGTTACTCCAGTGGATGGTAGCGATGTCCTTAAGGAAGGTAGTTCGTTGTTGAGATTTTTTTATTCCATTGGATGGTAGCCTTGCCATTACGAAAGGTAGTTCGTTAGTGGGATTAAGTTACTCTAATGGATGGTAGCCTTGTCATTACGGAAGGTAGATCGTTGTTGAGATTTTGGTACGCCATTGGATGGTAGCCTTGTCATTATGGAAGGTAAGTCGTTGTTGACATTTTGTTACTCTAATGGATGGTAGCGATGTCCTTAAGGAAGGTAGTTCATTGTTGAGATTTTATTACTCTAATGAACGGTAGCCTCGTCATTATGGAAAGTAGTTTGTTGTTGGGATTTAGTTACTCAAATGGATGGTATCCTTGTTATTCTGGAAGGTAGTTCATTGTTGAGATTTTGTTACTGCAATGGATGGTAGCCTTGTCATTATGGAAGGTAGTTTGTTGTTGGGATTTTGTTACTCAAATGGATGGTAGCCTTGTCATTATGGAAGGTAGTTCATTGTTGAGATTTTGTTACTGCAATTGATGGTAGCCTTGTAATTATGGAAGGTAGTTCATTGTTGAGATTTTGTTACTCCATTAGATGGTAGCCTTGTCATTATGGAAGGTAAATTGTTGTTGAGATTTTGTTACTCAAATAGATGGCAGCATTGTCATCACGGAAGGTTGTTAATTATTGGGATTTTGTTACTCTAATGGATGGTAGCCTTGTCATTATGGAAGGTAGTTCATTGTTAAGATTTTCTTATTCTAATGGATGGTAGCCTTGTCATTACAGAATATAGTTCGTTGTTGAGATTTTGTTACTCCATTGGATGGTAGCCTTGTCATTATGGAAGGTAAATCATTGTTGACATTTTGTTACTTCAATGAATGGTAGCGATGTCCTTAAGGAAGGTAGTTCGTTGTTGAGATTTTGTTACTCCATTGGATGGTAGCCTTGTCATTACAAAAGGTAGTTCGTTAGTGGTATTTTGTTACTCTAATGGATGGTAGCCTTGTCATTACGAAAGCTAGTTCATTGTTGTGATTTTTTTACTCCATTGGATGGTAGCCTTGTCATTACGGAAGGTAGTTCGTTAGTAGAATTTTGTTACTCTAATGGATGGTATTATTGTCATTACGAAAGCTAGTTCGTTGTTGAGATTTTGTTACTCCATTGGATGGTAGCCTTGTCATTACGGAAGGTAGTTCGTTAGTGGGATTTTGTTACTCTAATGGATGGTAGCCTTGTTATTACAGAAGCTAGTTCATTGTTGAGATTTTGTTACTCCATTGGATGGTAGCCTTGTCATTATGGAAGTTAAATCGTTGTTGAAATTTTGTTACTCCAATGGATGGTAGCGGTGTCCTTAAGGAAGGAAGTTTGTTGTTGAGATTTTGTTACTCTAATGGACGGTAGCCTTGTCATTATGGAAGGTAGTTCGTTGTTGGGATTTTGTTACTCAAATGGATGGTAGCCTTGTCATTACGGAAGCTAGTTCGTTGTTGAGATTGTGTTACTCTAATGGATGGTAGCCTTGTCATTATGGAACGTAGTTCGTTGTTTGGATTTTGTTACTCAAATGGATGGTAGCCTTGTCATTACGGAATCTAGTTCGTTGTTGAGATTGTTTTACTCTAATGGATGGTAGCCTTTTCATTATGGAAGGTAGTTCGTTGTTGGGATTTTATTACTCAAATGGATGGTAGCCTTGTCATTATGGAAGGTAGTTCGTTGTTGATATTTTCATACTCTAATGGATGGAAACCTTGTCATTAAGGAAGGCAGTTCGCTGTTGAGAATTTATTACTCCATTGGATAGTAGACTTTTTATTATGGAAGGTAGTTTGTTGTTGTGATTTTGTTACTCCAATGGATGGTAGCCTTGTCATTATGGAATGTAGTTTGTTGTTGATATTTGGTTACTCTAATGGATGGTAGCCTTGTCATTACGGAAGGTAGTTCATTGTTGAGTTTTTGTTAGTCTAATATATGGTAGCCTTGTCATTATGGAAGGTAGTTCGTTGTTGGGATTTTGTTACTCTAATGGATGGTAGCCTTGTCAATATGGAAGGTAGTTCCTTGTTGGGATTTTGTTACTCTTATAGATGGTAGCCTTGTCATTATGGAAGCTAATTCGTTGTTGGGATTTTGTTATCTTAATGGATGGTAGCCTTGTCATTATAGAAGATTGTTCGTTGTTGAGATTTTGTTACTCCAATGGATCGAACCTTGTCATTATGGAAGGTATTTCATTGTCGAGATTTTGTTAGTTCAATGGATGGTAGCCTTGTCAATATGGAAGGTAGTCCGTTGTTGAGATTTTGTTACTCCAATGGATGGTAGCCTTGTCATTGTGGAAGGTAAATTGTTGTTGAGATTTTGTTACTCCAATAGATGGCAGCGTTGTCATCACGGAAGGTAGTTCATTATTGGGATTTTGTTACTCTAATGGATGGTAGCCTTGTCATTATGGAAGGTAGTTCATTGTTAAGATTTTCTTATTCTAATGGATGGCAGCCTTGTCATTACGGAATATAGTTTGCTGTTGAGATTTTGTTACTCCATTGGATGGTAGCCTTGTCATTATGGAAGGTAAATCATTGTTGACATTTTGTTACTTCAATGAATGGTAGCGATGTCCTTAAGGAAGGTAGTTCGTTGTTGAGATTTTGTTACTCCATTGGATGGTAGCCTTGTCATTATAGAAGGTAGTTCGTTAGTGGCATTTTGTTACTCTAATGGATGGTAGCCTTGTCATTATGAAAGCTAGTTCATTGTTGTGATTTTGTTACTCCATTGGATGGTAGCCTTGTCATTATGGAAGGTAAATTGTTGTTGACATTTTGTTACACCAATGGATGGTAGCGATGTCCTTCAGGAAGGTAGTTCGTGGTTGAGATTTTGTTACTCCATTGGATGGTAGCCTTGTAATTACGGAAGGTAGTTCGTTTGTGGTATTTTGTTAATCTAATGGATGGTAGCCTTGTCATTACGGAAGCTAGTTCATTGTTGAGATTTTGTTACTCTAATGGATGGTAGCCTTGTCATTATGGAAGGTAGTTCGTTGTTGATATTTTCATACTCTAATGGATGGTAACCTTGTCATTAAGGAAGGCAGTTCGCTGTTGAGAATTGTTACTCCATTGGATAGTAGACTTTTTATTATGGAAGGTAATCCGTTGTTGTGATTTTGTTACTCCAATGGATGGTAGCCTTGTCATTATGGAATGTAGTTTGTTGTTGATATTTGGTTACTCTAATGGATGGTAGCCTTGTCATTACCGAAGGTAGTTCATTGTTGAGTTTTTGTTACTCTAATATATGGTAGCCTTGTCATTATGAAAGGTAGTTCGTTGTTGGGATTTTGTTACTCTAATGGATGGTAGCCTTGTCAATATGGAAGGTAGTTTGTTGTTGGGATTTTGTTACTCTTATAGATGGTAGCCTTGTCATTATGGAAGCTAATTCGTTGTTGTGATTTTGTTATTTTAATGTATGGTAGCCCTGTCATTATGGAAGTTTGTTCGTTGTTGAGATTTTGTTACTCCAATGGATCGAACCTTGTCATTATGGAAGGTATTTCATTGTCTAGATTTTGTTAGTTCAATGGATGGTAGCCTTGTCAATATGGAAGGTAGTTCGTTGTTGAGATTTTGTTACTCCAATGGATGGTAGCCTTGTCATTATGGAAGGTAGTTCGTTGTAGATATTTTGTTACTTTAATGGATGGTAGCCTTGTAATTATGGAAGGTAGTTCATTGTTGAGATTTTCTTACTCCATTGTATGGTAGCCTTCTCATTATGGAAGGTAAATTGTTTTTGAGATTTTGTTACTCCAATGTATCGTAGCTATGTCCTTATGGAAGGTAGTTCATTGTTGATATTTTGTTACTCTAATGGATGGTAGCCTTGTCATTACGGAAGTTAGTTCGTTGTTGATATTTTGTTACTCCATTGGATGGTTGCCTTGTCATTATGGAAGGTAAATCGTTGTTGACATTTTGTTACTCCACTGGATGGTAGCGATGTCCTTAAGGAAGGTAGTTCATTGTTGAGATTTTTTTAATCTATTGGATGGTATCCTTGTCATTATGGAAGGTAGTTTGTTGTTGGGATTTTGTTACTGCAATGGATGGTAGCCTTGTCATTATGGAACGTAGTTCGTTGTTGGGATTTTGTTACTCAAATGGATGGTAGCCTTGTCATTACAGAATCTAGTTCGTTGTTGAGATTTTGTTACTCTAATGGACGGTAGCCTTGTCATTATGGAAGGTAGTTCGTTGTTGGGATTTTGTTACTCAAAAGAATGGTAGCCTTGCCATTATGGAAGGTAGTTCGTTGTTGAGATTTTGTTACTGCAATGGATGGTAGCCTTGTCATTATGGAACGTAGTTCGTTGTTGGGATTTTGTTACTCAAATGGATGGTAGCCTTGTCATTACGGAATCTAGTTCGTTGTTGAGATTTTGTTACTCTAATGGATGGTAGCCTTGTCATTATGGAAGGTAGTTCGTTGTTGGGATTTTGTTACTCAAAAGGATGGTAGCCTTGTCATTATGGAAGATAGTTCGTTGTTGGGATTTTGTTACTCTTATGGATGGTAGCCTTGTCATTATGGAAGCTAATTTGTTGTTGGGATTTTGTTATTTTAATGGATGGTAGCCTTGTCATTATGGAAGGTAAATCGTTGTTGATATTTTGTTACTCCATTGGATGGTAGCCTTGTCATTATGGAAGGTAAATCGTTGTTGACATTTTGTTACTCCAGTGGATGGTAGCGACGTCCTTAAGGAAGGTAGTTTTTTGTTGAGATTTTGTTACTCCATTGGATCGTAGCCTTGTCATTACAAAAGGTAGTTCGTTAGTGGGATTTTGTAACTATAATGGATGGTAGCCTTGCCATTACGGAAGGTAGTTAGTTGTTGAGATTTTGTTACTCCATTGGATTGTAGCCTTGTCATTATGGAAGGTAAATCGTTGTTGACATTTTCTTACTCCAGTGGATGGTAACGATGTCCTTAATGAAGGTAGTTCGTTCTTGAGATTTTGTTACTCCATTGGATGGTAGCCTTGTCATTACGGAAGGTAGTTCGTTAGTGGGATTTTTTTGCTCTAATGGATGGTAGCCTTGTCATTACGGAAGCTAGTTCATTGTTGACATTTTGTTACTCTAATGGATGGTAGCCTTGTCATTATGGAACGCAGTTCGTTGTTGGGATTTTGTTACTCAAATGGATGGTAGCCTTGTCATTATAGAATCTAGTTTGTTGTTCAGATTATTTTACTCTAATGGTTGGTAGCCTTGTCATTATGGAAGGTAGTTCGTTGTTGGGAATTTGTTACTCAAATGGATGGTAGACTTTTCATTATGGAAGGTAGTTCGTTGTTGATATTTTTACACTCTAATGGATGGTAGCCTTGTCATTAAGGAAGGTAGTTCGTTGTTGTGATTTTGTTACTCCAATGGATGGTATCCTTGTCATTGTGGAATGTAGTTTGTTGTTGAGATTTGGTTATTCTAATGGATGGTAGCCTTGTCATTATGGAAGGTAGTTCATTGTTGAGTTTTTGTTACTCTAATATATGGTAGCCTTGTCATTATGGAAGGTAGGTCATTGTTGGGATTTTGTTACTCTAATGGATGGTAGCCTTGTCATTATGGAAGGTAGTTCGTTGTTGGGATTTTGTTACTCATATAGATGGTAGCCTTCTCATTATGGAAGCTAATTCGTTGTTGGGATTTTGTTATTTTAATGGATGGTAGCCTTGTGATTATGGAAGTCTGTTCGTTGTTGAGATTTTGTTACTCCAATGGATGGTAGCTATGTCCTTATGGAAGGTAGTTCATTGTTGATATTTTGTTACTCTATTGGATGGTAGCCTTTCCATTACGGAAGGTAATTCATTGTTCATATTTTGTTACTCCATTGGATGGTAGCCTTGTCATTATGGAAGGTAAATCGTTGTTGACATTTTATTACTCCAGTGGATGGTAGCGATTTCCTTAAGGAAGGTACTTCGTTGTTGAGATTCTTTTACTCCATTGGATAGTAGCCTTACCATTACGGAAGGTAGTTCGTTAGTGGGATTTTTTTACTATAATGGATGGTAGCCTTGTCATTTCGGAAGCTAGTTCGTTGTTGAGATTTTGCTACTCCATTGGATGGTAGCCTTGTCATTATGGAAGGTAAGTCGTTGTTGACATTTTGTTACTCCAATGGATGGTAGCGATGACCTTAAAGAAGGTAGTTCATTGTTGAGATTTGGTTACTCTAATGAACGGTAGCCTTGTTATTATAGAAGGATGTTTGTTGTTGGGATTTTGTTACTCAAATGGATGGTAGCCTTGTCATTATGGAAGGTAGTTTATTGTTGAGATTTTGTTACTGCATTGGATGGTAGCCTTGTCATTATGGAAGGTAGTTCGTTGTTGAGATTGTGTTACTCCATTGGATGGTAGCCTTGTCATTATGGAAGGTAAATTGTTGTTGAGATTTTGTTACTTCAATAGATGGTAGCATTGTCATTACGAAAGGTAGTTCATTGTTGGGATTTTGTTACTCTAATGGATGGTAGCCTTGTCATTATGGAAGGTAGTTCGTTGTTGATATTTTCTTACTCTAATGGATGGTAGCCTTGTCATTACGGAAGGTAGTTCTTTGTTGAGATTTGGTTACTCCATTGGATGGTAGCCTTGTTATTATGGAAGGTAAATCGTTGTTGACATTTTGTTACTCCAATGAATGGTAGCGATGTCCTTAAGGAAGGTAGTTCGTTGTTGAGATTTAGTTACTCCATTGGATGGTAGCCTTGTCATTACGGAAGGTAGTTCATTAGTGGGATTTTGTTACTCTAATGGATGGTAGCCTTGTCATTATGAAAGCTAGTTCGTTGTTGTGATTTTGTTACTCCATTGGATGGTAGCCTTGTCATTATGGAAGGTAAATCGTTGTTGACATTTTGTTACTCCAATGGATGGTAGCGATGTCCTTAAGGAAGGTAGTTCGTTGTTGAGATTTTGTTACTCCATTGGATGGTAGCCTTGTCATTACGGAAGGTAGTTCGTTAGTGGGATTTTGTTACTCTAATGGATGTTAGCCTTGTTATTACGGAAGCAAGTTCGTTGTTGATATTTTGTTACTCCATTGGATGGTAGCCTTGTCATTTTGGAAGGTAAATCATTGTTGACATTTTGTTACTCCAATGGATGGTAGCGGTGTCCTTAAGGAACGTATTTTGTTGTTGAGATTTTGTTACTCTAATGGACAGGCGCCTTGTCATTATGGAAGGTAGTTTGTTGTTGGGATTTTGTTACTCAAATGGATGGTAGCCTTGACATTACGGAAGCTAGTTCGCTGTTGAGATTTTGTTACTCTAATGGATGGTAGCCTTGTCATTATGGAACGTTGTTCATTGTTGGGATTTTGTAACTCAAATGGATGGTAGCCTTGTCATTACGGAATATAGTTCTTTGTTGAGATTTTTTAACTCTAATGGATAGTAGCCTTGTCATTATGGAAGGTAGTTTGTTGTTGGGATTTTGTTACTCAAATGGATGGTAGCCTTGTCATTATGGAAGGTAGTTCGCTGTTGATATTTTCATACACTAATGGATGGTAACCTTGTCATTAAGGAAGGTAGTTCGCTGTTGAGAATTTGTTACTCCATTGGATAGTAGACTTTTTATTATGGAAGGTAGTTCGTTTTTGTGATTTTGTTACTCCAATGGATGGTAGCCTTGTCATTATGGAATGTAGTTTATTGTTGAGATTTGGTTACTCTAATTGATGATAGCCTTGTCATTACGGAATGTAGTTCATTGTTGAGTTTTTGTTACTCTAATATATGGTAGCCTTGTCATTATGGAACGTAGTTCGTTGTTGGGATTTTGTTAATCAAATGGATGGTAGCCTTGTCATTAAAGAATCTAGTTTAATGTTGAGATTTTGTTACCCTAATGGATGGTAGCCTTGTCATTATGGAAGGTCGTTCATTGTTGGGATTTTGTTACTCAAATGGATGGTAGCCTTGTCATTATGGAAGGTTGTTCTTTGTTGGGATTTTGTTACTCTTATTGATGGTAGCCTTGTTATTATGGAAGCTAATTCGTTGTTGGGATTTTGTTATTATAATGGATGGTAGCCTTGTCATTATGGAAGTTTGTTCGTTGTTGAGATTTTGTTACTCCAATGGATGGTAACCTTGTCATTACGGAAGGTAGTTCGTTAGTGGGATTTTTTAGCTCCAATGGATGGTAGCCTTGTCATTACGGAAGCTAGTTCGTTGTTGAGATTTTGTTACTCTAATGGATGGTAGCCTTGTCATTATGGAACGCAGTTCGTTGTTGGGATTTTGTTACTCAAATGGATGGTAGACTTTTCATTATGGAAGGTAGTTCGTTGTTGATATTTTTACACTCTAATGGATGGTAGCCTTGTCATTAAGGAAGGTAGTTCGTTGTTGTGATTTTGTTACTCCAATGGATGGTATCCTTGTCATTATGGAATGTAGTCTGTTGTTGAGATTTGGTTATTCTAATGGATGGTAGCCTTGTCATTATGGAAGGTAGTTCATTGTTGAGTTTTTGTTACTCTAATATATGGTAGCCTTGTCATTATGGAAGGTAGGTCATTGTTGGGATTTTGTTACTCTAATGAATGGTAGCCTTGTCATTATGGAAGGTAGTTCGTTGTTGGGATTTTGTTACTCTTATAGATGGTAGCCTTCTCATTATGGAAGCTAATTCGTTGTTGGGATTTTGTTATTTTAATGGATGGTAGCCTTGTGATTATGGAAGTCTGTTCGTTGTTGAGATTTTGTTACTCCAATGGATGGTAGCTATGTCCTTATGGAAGGTAGTTCATTGTTGATATTTTGTTACTCTATTGGATGGTAGCCTTGCCATTACGGAAGGTAAATCATTGTTGATATTTTGTTACTCCATTGGATGGTAGCCTTGTCATTATGGAAGGTGAATCGTTGTTGACATTTTATTACTCCAGTGGATGGTAGCGATGTCCTTAAGGAAGGTACTTAGTTGTTGAGATTTTTTTACTCCATTGGTTGGTAGCCTTACCATTACGGAAGGTAGTTCGTTAGTGGGATTTTGTTACTATAATGGATGGTAGCCTTGTCATTTCGGAAGCTAGTTCGTTGTTGAGATTTTGTTACTCCATTGGATGGTAGCCTTGTCATTATGGAAGGTAAGTCGTTGTTGACATTTTGTTACTCCAATGGATGGTAGCGATGACCCTAAGGAAGGTAGTTCATTGTTCAGATTTTGTTATTCTAATGAACGGTAGCCTTGTTATTATAGAAGGTAGTTTGTTGTTGGGATTTTGTTACTCAAATGGATGGTAGCCTTGTCATTATGGAAGGTAGTTTATTGTTGAGATTTTGTTACTGCAATGGATGGTAGCCTTGTCATTATGGAAGGTAGATCATTGTTGAGATTGTGTTACTTCATTGGATGGTAGCCTTGTCATTATGGAAGGTAAATTGTTGTTGAGATTTTGTTACTTCAATAGATGGTAGCATTGTCATTACGAAAGGTAGTTCATTGTTGGGATTTTGTTACTCTAATGGATGGTAGCCTTGTCATTATGGAAGGTAGTTCGTTGTTGATATTTTCTTACTCTAATGGATGGTAGCCTTGTCATTACGGAAGGTAGTTCATTGTTGAGATTTGGTTACTCCATTGGATGGTAGCCTTGTCATTATGGAAGGTAAATCGTTGTTGACATTTTGTTACTCCAATGAATGGTAGCGATGTCCTTAAGGAAGGTAGTTCGTTGTTGAGACTTTGTTACTCCATTGGATGGTAGCCTTGTCATTACGGAAGGTAAATTGTTTTTGAGATTTTGTTACTCCAATGTATCGTAGCTATGTCCATATGGAAGGTAGTTCATTGTTGATATTTTGTTACTCTAATGGATGGTAGCCTTGTCATTACGGAAGTTAGTTCGTTGTTGATATTTTGTTACTCCATTGGATGGTTGCCTTGTCATTATGGAAGGTAAATCGTTGTTGACATTTTGTTACTCCACTGGATGGTAGCGATGTCCTTAAGGAAGGTAGTTCGTTGTTGAGATTTTTTTACTCTATTGGATGGTATCCTTGTCATTATGGAAGGTAGTTTGTTGTTGGGATTTTGTTACTGCAATGGATGGTAGCCTTGTCATTATGGAACGTAGTTCGTTGTTGGGATTTTGTTACTCAAATGGATGGTAGCCTTGTCATTACAGAATCTAGTTCGTTGTTGAGATTTTGTTACTCTAATGGACGGTAGCCTTGTCATTATGGAAGGTAGTTCGTTGTTGGGATTTTGTTACTCAAAAGGATGGTAGCCTTGCCATTATGGAAGGTAGTTCGTTGTTGAGATTTTGTTACTGCAATGGATGGTAGCCTTGTCATTATGGAACGTAGTTCGTTGTTGGGATTTTGTTACTCAAATGGATGGTAGCCTTGTCATTACGGAATCTAGTTCGTTGTTGAGATTTTGTTACTCTAATGGATGGAAGCCTTGTCATTATGGAAGGTAGTTCGTTGTTGGGATTTTGTTACTCAAAAGGATGGTAGCCTTGTCATTATGGAAGATAGTTCGTTGTTGGGATTTTGTTACTCTTATGGATGGTAGCCTTGTCATTATGGAAGCTAATTTGTTGTTGGGATTTTGTTATTTTAATGGATGGTAGCCTTGTCATTATGGAAGGTAAATCGTTGTTGATATTTTGTTACTCCATTGGATGGTAGCCTTGTCATTATGGAAGGTAAATCGTTGTTGACATTTTGTTACTCCAGTGGATGGTAGCGACGTCCTTAAGGAAGGTAGTTTTTTGTTGAGATTTTGTTACTCCATTGGATCGTAGCCTTGTCATTACAAAAGGTAGTTTGTTAGTGGGATTTTGTAACTATAATGGATGGTAGCCTTGCCATTACGGAAGGTAGTTAGTTGTTGAGATTTTGTTACTCCATTGGATTGTAGCCTTGTCATTATGGAAGGTAAATCGTTGTTGACATTTTCTTACTCCAGTGGATGGTAACGATGTCCTTAATGAAGGTAGTTCGTTCTTGAGATTTTGTTACTCCATTGGATGGTAGCCTTGTCATTACGGAAGGTAGTTCGTTAGTGGGATTTTTTTGCTCTAATGGATGGTAGCCTTGTCATTACGGAAGCTAGTTCATTGTTGACATTTTGTTACTCTAATGGATGGTAGCCTTGTCATTATGGAACGCAGTTCGTTGTTGGGATTTTGTTACTCAAATGGATGGTAGCCTTGTCATTATAGAATCTAGTTTGTTGTTCAGATTATTTTACTCTAATGGTTGGTAGCCTTGTCATTATGGAAGTTTGTTCGTTGTTGAGATTTTGTTACTCCAATGGATGGTAACCTTGTCATTACGGAAGGTAGTTCGTTAGTGGGATTTTTTTGCTCTAATGGATGGTAGCCTTGTCATTACGGAAGCTAGTTCGTTGTTGAGATTTTGTTACTCTAATGGATGGTAGCCTTGTCATTATGGAACGCAGTTCGTTGTTGGGAATTTGTTACTCAAATGGATGGTAGACTTTTCATTATGGAAGGTAGTTCGTTGTTGATATTTTTACACTCTAATGGATGGTAGCCTTGTCATTAAGGAAGGTAGTTCGTTGTTGTGATTTTGTTACTCCAATGGATGGTATCCTTGTCATTGTGGAATGTAGTTTGTTGTTGAGATTTGGTTATTCTAATGGATGGTAGCCTTGTCATTATGGAAGGTAGTTCATTGTTGAGTTTTTGTTACTCTAATATATGGTAGCCTTGTCATTATGGAAGGTAGGTCATTGTTGGGATTTTGTTACTCTAATGGATGGTAGCCTTGTCATTATGGAAGGTAGTTCGTTGTTGGGATTTTGTTACTCATATAGATGGTAGCCTTCTCATTATGGAAGCTAATTCGTTGTTGGGATTTTGTTATTTTAATGGATGGTAGCCTTGTGATTATGGAAGTCTGTTCGTTGTTGAGATTTTGTTACTCCAATGGATGGTAGCTATGTCCTTATGGAAGGTAGTTCATTGTTGATATTTTGTTACTCTATTGGATGGTAGCCTTTCCATTACGGAAGGTAATTCATATTTCATATTTTGTTACTCCATTGGATGGTAGCCTTGTCATTATGGAAGGTAAATCGTTGTTGACATTTTATTACTCCAGTGGATGGTAGCGATTTCCTTAAGGAAGGTACTTCGTTGTTGAGATTTTTTTACTCCATTGGATAGTAGCCTTACCATTACGGAAGGTAGTTCGTTAATGGGATTTTTTTACTATAATGGATGGTAGCCTTGTCATTTCGGAAGCTAGTTCGTTGTTGAGATTTTGCTACTCCATTGGATGGTAGCCTTGTCATTATGGAAGGTAAGTCGTTGTTGACGTTTTGTTACTCCAATGGATGGTAGCGATGACCTTAAAGAAGGTAGTTCATTGTTGAGATTTGGTTACTCTAATGAACGGTAGCCTTGTTATTATAGAAGGATGTTTGTTGTTGGGATTTTGTTACTCAAATGGATGGTAGCCTTGTCATTATGGAAGGTAGTTTATTGTTGAGATTTTGTTACTGCATTGGATGGTAGCCTTGTCATTATGGAAGGTAGTTCGTTGTTGAGATTGTGTTACTCCATTGGATGGTAGCCTTGTCATTATGGAAGGTAAATTGTTGTTGAGATTTTGTTACTTCAATAGATGGTAGCATTGTCATTACGAAAGGTAGTTCATTGTTGGGATTTTGTTACTCTAATGGATGGTAGCCTTGTCATTATGGAAGGTAGTTCGTTGTTGATATTTTCTTACTCTAATGGATGGTAGCCTTGTCATTACGGAAGGTAGTTCTTTGTTGAGATTTGGTTACTCCATTGGATGGTAGCCTTGTTATTATGGAAGGTAAATCGTTGTTGACATTTTGTTACTCCAATGAATGGTAGCGATGTCCTTAAGGAAGGTAGTTCGTTGTTGAGATTTTGTTACTCCATTGGATGGTAGCCTTGTCATTACGGAAGGTAGTTCATTAGTGGGATTTTGTTACTCTAATGGATGGTAGCCTTGTCATTATGAAAGCTAGTTCGTTGTTGTGATTTTGTTACTCCATTGGATGGTAGCCTTGTCATTATGGAAGGTAAATCGTTGTTGACATTTTGTTACTCCAATGGATGGTAGCGATGTCCTTAAGGAAGGTAGTTCATTGTTGAGATTTTGTTACTCCATTGGATGGTAGCCTTGTCATTACGGAAGGTAGTTCGTTAGTGGGATTTTGTTATTCTAATGGATGTTAGCCTTGTTATTACGGAAGCAAGTTCGTTGTTGATATTTTGTTACTCTATTGGATGGTAGCCTTGTCATTTTGGAAGGTAAATCATTGTTGACATTTTGTTACTCCAATGGATGGTAGCGGTGTCCTTAAGGAACGTATTTTGTTGTTGAGATTTTGTTACTCTAATGGACAGGCGCCTTGTCATTATGGAAGGTAGTTTGTTGTTGGGATTTTGTTACTCAAATGGATGGTAGCCTTGACATTACGGAAGCTAGTTCGCTGTTGAGATTTTGTTACTCTAATGGATGGTAGCCTTGTCATTATGGAACGTAGTTCATTGTTGGGATTTTGTTACTCAAATGGATGGTAGCCTTGTCATTACGGAATATAGTTCTTTGTTGAGATTTTTTAACTCTAATGGATAGTAGCCTTGTCATTATGGAAGGTAGTTTGTTGTTGGGATTTTGTTACTCAAATGGATGGTAGCCTTGTTATTATGGAAGGTAGTTCGCTGTTGATATTTTCATACACTAATGGATGGTAACCTTGTCATTAAGGAAGGTAGTTCGCTGTTGAGAATTTGTTACTCCATTGGATAGTAGACTTTTTATTATGGAAGGTAGTTCGTTTTTGTGATTTTGTTACTCCAATGGATGGTAGCCTTGTCATTATGGAATGTAGTTTATTGTTGAGATTTGGTTACTCTAATTGATGATAGCCTTGTCATTACGGAATGTAGTTCATTGTTGAGTTTTTGTTACTCTAATATATGGTAGCCTTGTCATTATGGAACGTAGTTCGTTGTTGGTATTTTGTTAATCAAATGGATGGTAGCCTTGTCATTAAAGAATCTAGTTTAATGTTGAGATTTTGTTACCCTAATGGATGGTAGCCTTGTCATTATGGAAGGTCGTTCATTGTTGGGATTTTGTTACTCAAATGGATGGTAGCCTTGTCATTATGGAAGGTTGTTCTTTGTTGGGATTTTGTTACTCTTATTGATGGTAGCCTTGTTATTATGGAAGCTAATTCGTTGTTGGGATTTTGTTATTATAATGGATGGTAGCCTTGTCATTATGGAAGTTTGTTCGTTGTTGAGATTTTGTTACTCCAATGGATGGTAACCTTGTCATTACGGAAGGTAGTTCGTTAGTGGGATTTTTTTGCTCTAATGGATGGTAGCCTTGTCATTACGGAAGCTAGTTCGTTGTTGAGATTTTGTTACTCTAATGGATGGTAGCCTTGTCATTATGGAACGCAGTTCGTTGTTGGGATTTTGTTACTCAAATGGATGGTAGACTTTTCATTATGGAAGGTAGTTCGTTGTTGATATTTTTACACTCTAATGGATGGTAGCCTTGTCATTAAGGAAGGTAGTTCGTTGTTGTGATTTTGTTACTCCAATGGATGGTATCCTTGTCATTATGGAATGTAGTCTGTTGTTGAGATTTGGTTATTCTAATGGATGGTAGCCTTGTCATTATGGAAGGTATTTCATTGTTGAGTTTTTGTTACTCTAATATATGGTAGCCTTGTCATTATGGAAGGTAGGTCATTGTTGGGATTTTGTTACTCTAATGGATGGTAGCCTTGTCATTACGGAAGGTAGTTCGTTGTTGGGATTTTGTTACTCTTATAGATGGTAGCCTTCTCATTATGGAAGCTAATTCGTTGTTGGGATTTTGTTATTTTAATGGATGGTAGCCTTGTGATTATGGAAGTCTGTTCGTTGTTTAGATTTTGTTACTCCAATGGATGGTAGCTATGTCCTTATGGAAGGTAGTTCATTGTTGATATTTTGTTACTCTATTGGATGGTAGCCTTGCCATTACGGAAGGTAAATCATTGTTGATATTTTGTTACTCCATTGGATGGTAGCCTTGTCATTATGGAAGGTGAATCGTTGTTGACATTTTATTACTCCAGTGGATGGTAGCGATGTCCTTAAGGAAGGTACTTAGTTGTTGAGATTTTTTTACTCCATTGGTTGGTAGCCTTACCATTACGGAAGGTAGTTCGTTAGTGGGATTTTGTTACTATAATGGATGGTAGCCTTGTCATTTCGGAAGCTAGTTCGTTGTTGAGATTTTGTTACTCCATTGGATGGTAGCCTTGTCATTATGGAAGGTAAGTCGTTGTTGACATTTTGTTACTCCAATGGATGGTAGCGATGACCTTAAGGAAGGTAGTTCATTGTTCAGATTTGGTTATTCTAATGAACGGTAGCCTTGTTATTATAGAAGGTAGTTTGTTGTTGGGATTTTGTTACTCAAATGGATGGTAGCCTTGTCATTATGGAAGGTAGTTTATTGTTGAGATTTTGTTACTGCAATGGATGGTAGCCTTGTCATTATGGAAGGTAGTTCATTGTTGAGATTGTGTTACTCCATTGGATGGTAGCCTTGTCATTATGGAAGGTAAATTGTTGTTGAGATTTTGTTACTTCAATAGATGGTAGCATTGTCATTACGAAAGGTAGTTCATTGTTGGGATTTTGTTACTCTAATGGATGGTAGCCTTGTCATTATGGAAGGTAGTTCGTTGTTGATATTTTCTTACTCTAATGGATGGTAGCCTTGTCATTACGGAAGGTAGTTCGTTGTTGAGATTTGGTTACTCCATTGAATGGTAGCCTTGTCATTATGGAAGTTAAATCGTTGTTGACATTTTGTTACTCCAATGAATGGTAGCGATGTCCTTAAGGATGGTAGTTCGTTGTTGAGACTTTGTTACTCCATTGGATGGTAGCCTTGTCATTACGGAAGGTAGTTCATTAGTGGGATTTTGTTACTCTAATGGATGGTAGCCTTGTCATTACGAAAGCTAGTTCGTTGTTGTGATTTTGTTACTCCATTGGATGGTAGCCTTGTTATTATGGAAGGTAAATCGTTGTTGACATTTTGTTACTCCAATGGATGGTAGCGATGTCCTTAATGAAGGTAGTTCGTTGTTGAGATTTTGTTACTCCATTGGATGGTAGCCTTGTCATTACGGAAGGTAGTTCGTTAGTAGGATTTTGTTACTCTAATGGATGGTAGCCTTGTCATTACGAAACCTAGTTCGTTGTTGAGATTTTGTTACTCCATTGGATGGTAACCTTGTCATTACGGAAGGTAGTTCATTAGTGGGATTTTGTTACTCTAATGGATGGTTGCCGTGTTATTACGGAAGCTAGTTCGTTGTTGAGATTTTGTTACTCCATTAGATGGTAGCCTTGTCATTATGGAAGGTAAATCGTTGTTGACATTTTGTTACTCCAATGGATGGTAGCGGTGTCCTTAAGTAAGGTAGTTCATTGTTGAGATTTTGTTATTTTAATGGATGGTAGCCTTGTCATTATGGAAGTTTGTTCGTTGTTGAGATTTTGTTACTCCAATGGATGGTAACCTTGTCATTATGGAAGGTAGTTCATTGTTGAGATTTTGTTAGTTCAATGGATGGTAGCCTTGTCAATATGGAAGGTAGTTCGTTGTTGAGATTTTGTTACTCTAATGGATGGTAGCCTTGTCATTATGGAAGGTATTTCGTTGTTGATATTTTGTTACTTTAATGGATGGTAGCCTTGTCATTACGGAAGCTAGTTAGTTGTTGAGATTTTGTTACTCCATTGAATGGTAGCCTTGTCATTATGGAAGGTAATTCGTTGTTGACATTTTGTTACTCCAATGGATGGTAGCGATGTCCTTAAGGAAGGTAGTTCGTTGTTGAGATTTTGTTACTCCATTGGATGGTAGCCTTGTCATTACGGAAGGTAGTTCGTTATTGATATTTTGTTACTTTAATGGATGGTAGCCTTGTCATTACGGAAGCTAGTTAGTTGTTGAGATTTTATTACTCCATTGAATGGTAGCCTTGTCATTATGGAAGGTAATTCGTTGTTGACATTTTGTTACTCCAATGGATGGTAGCGATGTCCTTAAGGAAGGTAGTTCGTTGTTGAGATTTTGTTACTCCATTGGATGGTAGCCTTGTCAATATGGAAGGTAGTTCGTTGTTGAGATTTTGTTACTCTAATGGATGGTAGCCTTGTCATTATGGAAGGTAGTTCGTTGTTGATATTTTGTTACTCTAATGGATGTTAGCCTTGTTATTACGGAAGCTAGTTCGTTGTTGATATTTTGTTACTCCATTGGATGGTAGCCTTGTCATTTTGGAAGGTAAATCATTGTTGACATTTTGTTACTCCAATGGATGGTAGCGGTGTCCTTAAGGAACGTAGTTTGTTGTTGAGATTTTGTTACTCTAATGGATAGGCGCCTTGTCATTATGGAAGGTAGTTTATTGTTGGGATTTTGTTACTCAAATGGATGGTAGCCTTGTCATTACGGAAGCTAGTTCGCTGTTGAGATTTTGTTACTCTAATGGATGGTAGCCTTGTCATTATGGAACATAGTTCATTGTTGGGATTTTGTTACTCAAATGGATGGTAGCCTTGTCATTACATAATATAGTTCTTTGTTGAGATTTTTTAACTCTAATGGATAGTAGCCTTGTCATTATGGAAGGTAGTTTGTTGTTGGGATTTTGTTACTCAAATGGATGGTAGCCTTGTCATTATGGAAGGTAGTTCGCTGTTGATATTTTCATACTCTAATGGATGGTAACCTTGTCATTAAGGAAGGTAGTTCGCTGTTGAGAATTTGTTACTCCATTGGATAGTAGACTTTTTATTATGGAAGGTAGTTCGTTTTTGTGATTTTGTTACTCCAATGGATGGTAGCCTTGTCATTATGGAATGTAGTTTATTGTTGAGATTTGGTTACTCTAATGGATGATAGCCTTGTCATTACGGAATGTAGTTCATTGTTGAGTTTTTGTTACTCTAATATATGGTAGCCTTGTCATTATGGAACGTAGTTCGTTGTTGGGATTTTGTTAATCAAATGGATGGTAGCCTTGTCATTACAGAATCTAGTTCAATGTTGAGATTTTGTTACCCTAATGGATGGTAGCCTTGTCATTATGGAAGGTCGTTCATTGTTGGGATTTTGTTACTCAAATGGATGGTAGCCTTGTCATTATGGAAGGTTGTTTTTTGTTGGGATTTTGTTACCCTTATTGATTGTAGCCTTGTTATTAAGGAAGCTAATTCGTTGTTGGGATTTTGTTATTATAATGGATGGTAGCCTTGTCATTATGGAAGTTTGTTCGTTGTTGAGATTTTGTTACTCCAATGGATGGTAACCTTGTCATTATGGAAGGTAGTTCATTGTTGAGATTTTGTTAGTTTAATGGATGGTAGCCTTGTCAACATGGAAGGTAGTTCGTTGTTGAGATTTTTTTACTCCAATGGATGGTAGCCTTGTCATTATGGAAGGTAGTTCGTTGTTGATATTTTTTTACTTTAATGGATGGTAGCCTTGTCATTATAGAAGCTAGTTAGTTGTTGAGATTTTGTTACTCCTTTGGATGGTAGACTTGTCATTACGGAAGGTAGTTCGTTAGTAATATTTTGTTACTCTAATGGATGGTAGCTTTAACATTACGAAAGCTAGTTCGTTGTTGAGATTTTGTTACTCCGTTGGATGGTAGCCTTGTCATTACGGAAGGTAGTTCGTTTGTGTTATTTTGTTAATCTAATGGATGGTAACCTTGTCATTACGGAAGCTAGTTCGTTGTTGAGATTTTGTTACTCTAATGGATGGTAGCCTTGTCATTATGGAACATAGTTCGTTGTTGGGATTTTGTTACTCAAATGGATGGTAGCCTTGTCATTATGGAATCTAGTTCGTTGTTGAGATTTTGTTACTCAAATGGATGGTAGCCTTGTCATTATGGAAGGTAGTTCGTTGTTGGGATTTTGTTACTCAAATGGATGGTATCCTTGTCATTATGGAAGTTTGTTCGTTGTTGAGATTTTATTACTCCAATGGATGGTAACCTTGTCATTATGGAAGGTAGTTCGTTGTTTAGATTTTGTTAGTTCAATGGATGGTAGCCTTGTCAATATGGAAGGTAGTTCGTTGTTGAGATTTTGTTAATCTAATGGATGGTAACCTTGTCATTACGGAAGCTAGTTCGTTGTTGAGATTTTGTTACTCTAATGGATGGTAGCCTTGTCATTATGGAACGTAGTTCGTTGTTGGGATTTTTTTACTCTAATGGATGGTAGCCTAGTCATTACGGAAGGTAGTTCATTGTTGAGTTTTTGTTACTCTAATATATGGTAGCCTTGTCATTATGGAAGGTAGTTCGTTGTTTGGATTTTGTTACTCTAATGGATGGTAGCCTTGTCAATATGGAAGGTAGTTCATTGTTGGGATTTTGTTACTCTTATAGATGGTAGCCTTGTCATTATGGAAGCTAATACGTTGTTGGCATTTTGTTATTTTAATGGATGGTAGCCTTGTCATTATTGAAGTTTGTTCGTTATTGAGATTTTGTTACTCCAATGGATGGTAACCTTGTCATTATGGAAGGTATTTCATTGTCGAGATTTAGTTAGTTCAATGGATGGTAGCCTTGTCAATATGGAAGGTAGTTCTTTGTTGAGATTTTGTTACTCCAATGGATTGTAGCCTTGTCATTATGGAAGGTAGTTCGTTGTAGATATTTTGTTACTTTAATGGATGGTAGCCTTGTAATTATGGAAGGTAGTTCATTGTTGAGATTTTGTTACTCCATTGTATGGTAGCCTTGTCATTATGGAAGGTAAATTGTTGTTGAGATTTTGTTACTCCATTGGATGGTAGCTATGTCCTTATGGAAGGTAGTTCATTGTTGATATTTTTTTACTCTAATGGATGGTAGCCTTGTCATTACAGAAGGTAATTCGTTGTTGATATTTTGTTACTCCATTGGAAGGTAGCCTTGTCATTATGGAAGGTAAATCGTTGTTGACATTTTGTTACTCCAGTGGATGGTAGCGATGTCCTTAAGGAAGGTAGTTCGTTGTTGAGATTTTTTTACTCCATTGGATGGTAGCCTTGCCATTACGGAAGGTAGTTCGTTAGTGGGATTTTTTTACTCTAATGGATGGTAGCCTTGTAATTACGGAAGCTAGTTCGTTGTTGAGATTTGGTTACGCCATTGGATGGTAGCCTTGTCATTGTGGAAGGTAAGTCGTTGTTGACATTTTGTTACTCTAATGGATGGTAGCGATGTCCTTAAGGAAGGTAGTTTCTTGTTGGGATTTTGTTACTCAAATGGATGATAGCCTTGTTATTATGGAAGGTAGTTCATTGTTGAGATTTTGTTACTGCAATGGATGGTAGCCTTGTCATTATGGAAGGTAGTTTGTTGTTGGGATTTTGTTACTCAAATGGATGGTAGCCTTGTCATTATGGAAGGTAGTTCATTGTTGAGATTTTGTTACTGCAATGGATGGTAGCCTTGTCATTATGGAAGGTAGTTCGTTGTTGAGATTTTGTTACTCCAATAGATGGCAGCGTTGTCATTACGGAAGGTAGTTCATTATTGGGATTTTGTTACTCTAATGGATGCTAGCCTTGTAATTATGGAAAGTAGTTTGTTGTTGAGATTTTCTTACTCTAATGGATGGTAGCCTTGTCATTACGGAAGGTAGTTCGTTCTTGAGATTTTGTTACTCAATTGGATGGTAGCCTTGTCATTATGGAAGGTAAATCATTGTTGACATTTTGTTACTCCAATGAATGGTAGCAATGTCCTTAAGGAAGGTAGTTCGTTGTTGAGATTTTATTACTCCATTAGATGGTAGCCTTGTCATTACAGAATGTAGTTCGTTAGTGTCATTTTGTTACTCTAATGGATGGTAGCCTTGTCATTACGAAAGCTAGTTCATTGTTGTGATTTTTTTATTCCATTGGATGGTAGCCTTGTCATTATGGAAGGTAAATCGTTGTAGACATTTTGTTACTCCGATGGATGGTAGTGATGTCCTTAAGGAAGGTAGTTCGTTGTTGAGATTTTGTTACTCCGTTGGATGGTAGCCTTGTCATTACGGAAGGTAGTTTGTTTGTGTTATTTTGTTAATCTAATGGATGGTAACCTTGTCATTACGGAAGCTAGTTCGTTGTTGAGATTTTGTTACTCTAGTGGATGGTAGCCTTGTCATTATGGAACGTAGTTCGTTGTTGGGATTTTGTTACTCAAATGGATGGTAGCCTTGTCATTATGGAATCTAGTTCGTTGTTGAGATTTTGTTACTCAAATGGATGGTAGCCTTGTCATTATGGAAGGTAGTTCGTTGTTGGGATTTTGTTACTCAAATGGATGGTAGCCTTGCCATTATGGAAGTTTGTTTGTTGTTGAGATTTTATTACTCCAATGGATGGTAACCTTGTCATTATGGAAGGTATTTCATTGTTTGGATTTTGTTAGTTCAATGGATGGTAGCCTTGTCAATATGGAAGGTAGTTCGTTGTTGAGATTTTGTTACTCCAATGGATGGTAGCCTTGTCATTATAGAAGGTAGTTCGTTGTTGATATTTTGTTATTTTAATGGATGGTAGCCTTGTCATTACGGAAGCTAGTTAGTTGTTGAGATATTTTTACTCCATTGAATGGTAGCCTTGTCATTATGGAAGGTAAATCGTTGTTGACATTTTGTTACTCCAATGGATGGTAGCGATGTCCTTAAGGAAGGTAGTTCGTTGTTGAGATTTTGTTACTCCATTGGATGGTAGCCTTGTCATTACGGAAGGTAGTTCATTTGTAGGATTTTGTTACTCTAATGGATGGTAGCCTTGTCATTACGAAAGCTAGTTCTTTGTTGAGATTTTGTTACTCCATTGGATGGTAGCCTTGTCATTACGGAAGGTAGTTCATTAGTGGGATTTTGTTACTCTAATGGATGGTAGCCTTGTTATTATGGAAGCTAGTTCGTTGTTGACATTTTGTTACTCCATTAGATGGTAGCCTTGTCATTATGGAAGGTAAATCGTTGTTGACATTTTGTTACTCCAATGGATGGTAGAGGTGTCCTTAAGGAAGGTAGTTCGTTGTTGAGATTTTGTTACTCTAGTGGACGGTAGCCTTGTCATTATGGAAGGTAGTTCGTTGTTGGTATTTTGTTAATCTAATGGATGGTAGCCTTGTCATTACGGAAGCTAGTTCGTTGTTGAGATTTTGTTACTCTCATGGATGGTAGCCTTGTAATTATGGAACGTAGTTCGTTGTTGGGATTTTGTTACTCAAATGGATGGTAGCCTTGTCATTATGGAATCTAGTTCGTTGTTGAGATTTTGTTACTCTAATGGACAGTAGCCTTGTCATTATGGAAGGTAGTTCGTTGTTGGGATTTTGTTACTCAAATGGATGGTAGCCTTGTCATTACGGAAGCTAGTTTGTTGTTGAGATTATGTTACTCTAATGGATGGTAGCCTTGTCATTATGGAACGTAGTTCGTTATTTGGATTCTGTTACTCAAATGGATGGTAGCCTTTTCATTATGGAATCTAGTTCGTTGTTGAGATTTTTTTACTCTAATGGATGGTAGCCTTGTCATTATGGAAGGTAGTTCGTTGTTGGGATTTTGTTACTCCAATGGATGGTAGCCTTGTCATTATGGAATGTAGTTTGTTTTTGAGATTTGGTTACTCTAATGGATGGTAGCCTTGTCATTACGGAAGGTAGTTCATTGTTGAGTTTTTGTTACTCTAATATATGGTAGCCTTGTCATTATGGAAGGTAGTTCGTTGTTGGGATTTTGTTACTCTAATGGATGGTAGCCTTGTCAATATGGAAGGTAGTTCATTGTTGGGATTTTGTTACTCTTATAGATGGTAGCCTTGTCATTGGAAGCTAATACATTGTTGGGATTTTGTTATTTTAATGGATGGTAGCCTTGTCATTATGGAAGTTTGTTCGTTGTTGAGATTTTGTTACTCCAATGGATGGTAACCTTGTCATTATGGAAGGAATTTCATTGTCGAGATTTGGTTAGTTCAATGGATGGTAGCCTTGTCAATATGGAAGGTAGTTCTTTGTTGAGATTTTGTTACTCCAATGGATGGTAGCCTTGTCATTATGGAAGGTAGTTCTTTGTTGAGATTCTGTTACTCCAATGGATGGTAGCCTTGTAATTATGGAAGGTAGTTCGTTGTTGAGATTTTGTTACTCCATTGTATGGTAGCCTTGTCATTATGGAAGGTAAATTGTTGTTGAGATTTTGTTACTCCATTGGATGGTAGCTATGTCCTTATGGAAGGTAGTTCATTGTTGATATTTTGTTACTCTAATGGATGGTAGCCTTGTCATTACAGAAGGTAATTCGTTGTTGATATTTTGTTACTCCATTGGAAGGTAGCCTTGTCATTATGGAAGGTAAATCGTTGTTGACATTTTGTTACTCCAGTGGATGGTAGCGATGTCCTTAAGGAAGGTAGTTCCTTGTTGAGATTTTTTTACTCCATTGGATGGTAGCCTTGCCATTACGGAAGGTAGTTCGTTAGTGGGATTTTTTTACTCTAATGGATGGTAGCCTTGTAATTACGGAAGCTAGTTCGTTGTTGAGATTTGGTTACGCCATTGGATGGTAGCCTTGTCATTGTGGAAGGTAAGTCGTTGTTGACATTTTGTTACTCTAATGGATGGTAGCGATGTCCTTAAGGAAGGTAGTTCATCATTGACATTTTGTTACTCTAATGAACGGTAGCCTTGTCATTATGGAAGGTAGTTCGTTGTTGAGATTTTTTTACTCTAATGGATGGTAGCCTTGTCATTATGGAAGGTAGTTCGTTGTTGGGATTTTGTTACTCCAATGGATGGTAGCCTTGTCATTATGGAATGTAGTTTGTTGTTGAGATTTGGTTACTCTAATGGATGGTAGCCTTGTCATTACGGAATGTAGTTCATTGTTGAGTTTTTGTTACTCTAATATATGGTAGCCTTGTCATTATGGAAGGTAGTTCGTTGTTGGGATTTTGTTACTCTAATGGATGGTAGCCTTGTCAATATGGAAGGTAGTTCATTGTTGGGATTTTGTTACTCTTATAGATGGTAGCCTTGTCATTGGAAGCTAATACGTTGTTGGGATTTTGTTATTTTAATGGATGGTAGCCTTGTAATTATGGAAGTTTGTTCGTTGTTGAGATTTTGTTACTCCAATGGATGGTAACCTTGTCATTATGGAAGGAATTTCATTGTCGAGATTTGGTTAGTTCAATGGATGGTAGCCTTGTCAATATGGAAGGTAGTTCTTTGTTGAGATTTTGTTACTCCAATGGATGGTAGCCTTGTCATTATGGAAGGTAGTTCGTTGTAGATATTTTGTTACTTTAATGGATGGTAGCCTTGTAATTATGGAAGGTAGTTCATTGTTGAGATTTTGTTACTCCATTGTATGGTAGCCTTGTCATTATGGAAGGTAAATTGTTGTTGAGATTTTGTTACTCCATTGGATGGTAGCTATGTCCTTATGGAAGGTAGTTCATTGTTGATATTTTGTTACTCTAATGGATGGTAGCCTTGTCATTACAAAAGGTAATTCTTTGTTGTTATTTTGTTACTCCATTGGAAGGTAGCCTTGTCATTATGGAAGGTAAATCGTTGTTGACATTTTGTTACTCCAGTGGATGGTAGCGATGTCCTTAAGGAAGGTAGTTCGTTGTTGAGATTTTTTTACTCCATTGGATGGTAGCCTTGCCATTACGGAAGGTAGTTCGTTAGTGGGATTTTTTTACTCTAATGGATGGTAGCCTTGTAATTACGGAAGCTAGTTCGTTGTTGAGATTTGGTTACGCCATTGGATGGTAGCCTTGTCATTGTGGAAGGTAAGTCGTTGTTGACATTTTGTTACTCTAATGGATGGTAGCGATGTCCTTAAGGAAGGTAGTTCATTATTGACATTTTGTTACTCTAATGAACGGTAGCCTTGTCATTATGGAAGGTAGTTCGTTGTTGAGATTTTTTTACTCTAATGGATGGTAGCCTTGTCATTATGGAAGGTAGTTCGTTGTTGGGATTTTGTTACTCCAATGGATGGTAGCCTTGTCATTATGGAATGTAGTTTGTTGTTGAGATTTGGTTACTCTAATGGATGGTAGCCTTGTCATTATGGAAGGTAGTTCATTGTTGAGATTTTGTTACTGCAATGGATGGTAGCCTTCTCATTATGGAAGGTAGTTCGTTGTTGAGATTTTGTTACTCCAATAGATGGCAGCGTTGTCATTATGGAAGGTAGTTCATTATTGGGATTTTGTTACTCTAATGGATGCTAGCCTTGTAATTATGGAAAGTAGTTTGTTGTTGAGATTTTCTTACTCTAATGGATGGTAGCCTTGTCATTACGGAAGGTAGTTCGTTCTTGAGATTTTGTTACTCAATTGGATGGTAGCCTTGTCATTATGGAAGTTAAATCATTGTTGACATTTTGTTACTCCAATGAATGGTAGCAATGTCCTTAAGGAAGGTAGTTCGTTGTTGAGATTTTATTACTCCATTAGATGGTAGCCTTGTCATTACAGAATGTAGTTCGTTAGTGTCATTTTGTTACTCTAATGGATGGTAGCCTTGTCATTACGAAAGCTAGTTCATTGTTGTGATTTTTTTACTCCATTGGATGGTAGCCTTGTCATTATGGAAGTTAAATCGTTGTTGACATTTTGTTACTCCGATGGATGGTAGTGATGTCCTTAAGGAAGGTAGTTCGTTGTTGAGATTTTGTTACTCCGTTGGATGGTAGCCTTGTCATTATGGAAGGTAGTTCGTTTGTGTTATTTTGTTAATCTAATGGATGGTAACCTTGTCATTACGGAAGCTAGTTCGTTGTTGAGATTTTGTTACTCTCATGGATGGTAGCCTTGTAATTATGGAACGTAGTCCGTTGTTGGGATTTTGTTACTCAAATGGATGGTAGCCTTGTCATTATGGAATCTAGTTCGTTGTTGAGATTTTGTTACTCTAATGGACAGTAGCCTTGTCATTATTGAAGGTAGTTCGTTGTTGGGATTTTGTTACTCAAATGGATGGTAGCCTTGTCATTACGGAAGCTAGTTCGTTGTTGAGATTATGTTACTCTAATGGATGGTAGCCTTGTCATTATGGAACGTAGTTCGTTGTTTGGATTCTGTTACTCAAATGGATGGTAGCCTTTTCATTATGGAATCTAGTTCGTTGTTGAGATTTTTTTACTCTAATGGATGGTAGCCTTGTCATTATGGAAGGTAGTTCGTTGTTGGGATTTTGTTACTCCAATGGATGGTAGCCTTGTCATTATGGAATGTAGTTTGTTTTTGAGATTTGGTTACTCTAATGGATGGTAGCCTTGTCATTACGGAAGGTAGTTCATTGTTGAGTTTTTGTTACTCTAATATATGGTAGCCTTGTCATTATGGAAGGTAGTTCGTTGTTGGGATTTTGTTACTCTAATGGATGGTAGCCTTGTCAATATCGAAGGTAGTTCATTGTTGGGATTTTGTTACTCTTATAGATGGTAGCCTTGTCATTGGAAGCTAATACATTGTTGGGATTTTGTTATTTTAATGGATGGTAGCCTTGTCATTATGGAAGTTTGTTCGTTGTTGAGATTTTGTTACTCCAATGGATGGTAACCTTGTCATTATGGAAGGAATTTCATTGTCGAGATTTGGTTAGTTCAATGGATGGTAGCCTTGTCAATATGGAAGGTAGTTCTTTGTTGAGATTTTGTTACTCCAATGGATGGTAGCCTTGTCATTATGGAAGGTAGTTCTTTGTTGAGATTTTGTTACTCCAATGGATGGTAGCCTTGTAATTATGGAAGGTAGTTCGTTGTTGAGATTTTGTTACTCCATTGTATGGTAGCCTTGTCATTATGGAAGGTAAATTGTTGTTGAGATTTTGTTACTCCATTGGATGGTAGCTATGTCCTTATGGAAGGTAGTTCATTGTTGATATTTTGTTACTCTAATGGATGGTAGCCTTGTCATTACAGAAGGTAATTCGTTGTTGATATTTTGTTACTCCATTGGAAGGTAGCCTTGTCATTATGGAAGGTAAATCGTTGTTGACATTTTGTTACTCCAGTGGATGGTAGCGATGTCCTTAAGGAAGGTAGTTCCTTGTTGAGATTTTTTTACTCCATTGGATGGTAGCCTTGCCATTACGGAAGGTAGTTCGTTAGTGGGATTTTTTTACTCTAATGGATGGTAGCCTTGTAATTACGGAAGCTAGTTCGTTGTTGAGATTTGGTTACGCCATTGGATGGTAGCCTTGTCATTGTGGAAGGTAAGTCGTTGTTGACATTTTGTTACTCTAATGGATGGTAGCGATGTCCTTAAGGAAGGTAGTTCATCATTGACATTTTGTTACTCTAATGAACGGTAGCCTTGTCATTATGGAAGGTAGTTCGTTGTTGAGATTTTTTTACTCTAATGGATGGTAGCCTTGTCATTATGGAAGGTAGTTCGTTGTTGGGATTTTGTTACTCCAATGGATGGTAGCCTTGTCATTATGGAATGTAGTTTGTTGTTGAGATTTGGTTACTCTAATGGATGGTAGCCTTGTCATTACGGAATGTAGTTCATTGTTGAGTTTTTGTTACTCTAATATATGGTAGCCTTGTCATTATGGAAGGTAGTTCGTTGTTGGGATTTTGTTACTCTAATGGATGGTAGCCTTGTCAATATGGAAGGTAGTTCATTGTTGGGATTTTGTTACTCTTATAGATGGTAGCCTTGTCATTGGAAGCTAATACGTTGTTGGGATTTTGTTATTTTAATGGATGGTAGCCTTGTAATTATGGAAGTTTGTTCGTTGTTGAGATTTTGTTACTCCAATGGATGGTAACCTTGTCATTATGGAAGGAATTTCATTGTCGAGATTTGGTTAGTTCAATGGATGGTAGCCTTGTCAATATGGAAGGTAGTTCTTTGTTGAGATTTTGTTACTCCAATGGATGGTAGCCTTGTCATTATGGAAGGTAGTTCATTGTAGATATTTTGTTACTTTAATGGATGGTAGCCTTGTAATTATGGAAGGTAGTTCATTGTTGAGATTTTGTTACTCCATTGTATGGTAGCGTTGTCATTATGGAAGGTAAATTATTGTTGAGATTTTGTTACTCCATTGGATGGTAGCTATGTCCTTATGGAAGGTAGTTCATTGTTGATATTTTGTTACTCTAATGGATGGTAGCCTTGTCATTACAGAAGGTAATTCTTTGTTGATATTTTGTTACTCCATTGGAAGGTAGCCTTGTCATTATGGAAGGTAAATCGTTGTTGACATTTTGTTACTCCAGTGGATGGTAGCGATGTCTTTAAGGAAGGTAGTTCGTTGTTGAGATTTTTTTACTCCATTGGATGGTAGCCTTGCCATTACGGAAGGTAGTTCGTTAGTGGGATTTTTTTACTCTAATGGATGGTAGCCTTGTAATTACGGAAGCTAGTTCGTTGTTGAGATTTGGTTACGCCATTGGATGGTAGCCTTGTCATTGTGGAAGGTAAGTCGTTGTTGACATTTTGTTACTCTAATGGATGGTAGCGGTGTCCTTAAGGAAGGTAGTTCATTATTGACATTTTGTTACTCTAATGAACGGTAGCCTTGTCATTATGGAAGGTAGTTCGTTGTTGAGATTTTTTTACTCTAATGGATGGTAGCCTTGTCATTATGGAAGGTAGTTCGTTGTTGGGATTTTGTTACTCCAATGGATGGTAGCCTTGTCATTATGGAATGTAGTTTGTTGTTGAGATTTGGTTACTCTAATGGATGGTAGCCTTGTCATTACGGAAGGTAGTTCATTGTTGATATTTTGTTACTGCAATGGATGGTAGCCTTGTCATAATGGAAGGTAGTTCGTTGTTGAGATTTTGTTACTCCAATAGATGGCAGCGTTGTCATTACGGAAGGTAGTTCATTATTGGGATTTTGTTACTCTAATGAATGCTAGCCTTGTAATTATGGAAAGTAGTTTGTTGTTGAGATTTTCTTACTCTAATGGATGGTAGCCTTGTCATTACGGAAGGTAGTTCGTTCTTGAGATTTTGTTACTCAATTGGATGGTAGCCTTGTCATTATGGAAGGTAAATCATTGTTGACATTTTGTTACTCCAATGAATGGTAGCAATGTCCTTAAAGAAGGTAGTTTGTTGTTGAGATTTTGTTACTCCATTAGATGGTAGCCTTGTCATTACAGAAGGTAGTTCGTTAGTGTCATTTTGTTACTCTAATGGATGGTAGCCTTGTCATTACGAAAGCTAGTTCATTGTTGTGATTTTTTTACTCCATTGGATGGTAGCCTTGTAATTATGGAAGGTAAATCGTTGTTGACATTTTGTTACTCCGATGGATGGTAGTGATGTCCTTAAGGAAGGTAGTTCGTTGTTGAGATTTTGTTACTCCGTTGGATGGTAGCCTTGTCATTACGGAAGGTAGTTCATTTGTGTTATTTTGTTAATCTAATGGATGGTAACCTTGTCATTACGGAAGCTAGTTCGTTGTTGAGATTTTGTTACTCTAATGGATGGTAGCCTTGTCATTATGGAACGTAGTTTGTTGTTGAGATTTTGTTACTCAAATGGATGGTAGCCTTGTCATTATGGAAGGTAGTTCGTTGTTGGGATTTTGTTACTCAAATGGATGGTAGCCTTGTCATTATGGATGTTTGTTCGTTGTTGAGATTTTATTACTCCAATGGATGGTAACCTTGTCATTACGGAAGGTAGTTCATTGTTTAGATTTTGTTTGTTCAATGGATGGTAGCCTTGTCAATATGGAAGGTAGTTCGTTGTTGAGATTTTGTTACTCCAATGGATGGTAGCCTTGTCATTATGGAAGGTTGTTCGTTGTTGATATTTTGTTACTTTAATGGATGGTAGCCTTGTCATTACGGAAGCTAGTTAGTTGTTGAGATTTTTTTACTCCATTGAATGGTAGCCTTGTCATTATGGAAGGTAAATCGTTGTTGACATTTTGTTACTCCAATGGATGGTAGCGATGTCCTTAAGGAAGGTAGTTCGTTGTTGAGATTTTGTTACTCCATTGGATGGTAGCCTTGTCATTACGGAAGGTAGTTCGTTTGTAGGATTTTGTTACTCTAATGGATGGTAGCCTTGTCATTACGAAAGCTAGTTCTTTGTTGAGATTTTGTTACTCCATTGGATGGTAGCCTTGTCATTACGGAAGGTAGTTCATTAGTGGGATTTTGTTACTCTAATGGATGGTAGCCTTGTTATTATGGAAGCTAGTTTGTTGTTGAGATTTTGTTACTCCATTGGATGGTAGCCTTGTCATTATGGAAGGTAAATCGTTGTTGACATTTTGTTACTCCAATGGATGGTAGAGGTGTCCTTAAGGAAGGTAGTTTGTTGTTGAGATTTTGTTACTCTAGTGGACGGTAGCCTTGTCATTATGGAAGGTAGTTCGTTGTTGGGATTTTGTTACTCAAATGGATGGTAGCCTTGTCATTACGGAAGCTAGTTCGTTGTTGAGATTTTGTTACTCTAATGGATGGTAGCCTTGTCATTATGGAACGTAGTTCGTTGTTTGGATTTTGTTACTCAAATGGATGGTAGCCTTGTCATTATGGAATCTAGTTCGTTGTTGAGATATTTTTACTCTAATGGATGGTAGCCTTGTCATTATGGAAGGTAGTTCGTTGTTGGGATTTTGTTACTCCAATGAATGGTAGCCTTGTCATTATGGAATGTAGTTTGTTGTTGAGATTTGGTTACTCTAATGGATGGTAGCCTTGTCATTACGGAAGGTAGTTCATTGTTGAGTTTTTGTTACTCTAATATATGGTAGCCTTGTCATTATGGAATGTAGTTCGTTGTTGGGATTTTGTTACTCTAATGGATGGTAGCCTTGTCAATATGGAAGGTAGTTCATTGTTGGGATTTTGTTACTCTTATAGATGGTAGCCTTGTCATTATGGAAGCTAATACGTTGTTGGGATTTTGTTATTTTAATGGATGGTAGCCTTGTCATTATTGAAGTTTGTTCGTTGTTGAGATTTTGTTACTCCAATGGATGGTAACCTTGTCATTATGGAAGGTATTTCATTGTCGAGATTTGGTTAGTTCAATGGATGGTAGCCTTGTCAATATGGAAGGTAGTTCTTTGTTGAGATTTTGTTACTCCAATGGATGGTAGCCTTGTCATTATGGAAGGTAGTTCGTTGTAGATATTTTGTTACTTTAATGGATGGTAGCCTTGTAATTATGGAAGGTAGTTCATTGTTGAGATTTTGTTACTCCATTGTATGGTAGCCTTGTCATTATGGAAGGTAAATTGTTGTTGAGATTTTGTTACTCCATTGGATGGTAGCTATGTCCTTATGGAAGGTAGTTCATTGTTGATATTTTGTTACTCTAATGGATGGTAGCCTTGTCATTACAGAAGGTAATTCTTTGTTGATATTTTGTTACTCCATTGGAAGGTAGCCTTGTCATTATGGAAGGTAAATCGTTGTTGACATTTTGTTACTCCAGTGGATGGTAGCGATGTCCTTAAGGAAGGTAGTTCGTTGTTGATATTTTTTTACTCCATTGGATGGTAGCCTTGCCATTACGGAAGGTAGTTCGTTAGTGGGATTTTTTTACTCTAATGGATGGTAGCCTTGTAATTACGGAAGCTAGTTCGTTGTTGAGATTTGGTTACGCCATTGGATGGTAGCCTTGTCATTGTGGAAGGTAAGTCGTTGTTGACATTTTGTTACTCTAATGGATGGTAGCGATGTCCTTAAGGAAGGTAGTTCATTATTGACATTTTGTTACTCTAATGAACGGTAGCCTTGTCATTATGGAAGGTAGTTCGTTGTTGAGATTTTTTTACTCTAATGGATGGTAGCCTTTTCATTATGGAAGGTAGTTCGTTGTTGGGATTTTGTTACTCCAATGGATGGTAGCCTTGTCATTATGGAATGTAGTTTGTTGTTGAGATTTGGTTACTCTAATGGATGGTAGCCTTGTCATTACGGAAGGTAGTTCATTGTTGAGATTTTGTTACTGCAATGGATGGTAGCCTTGTCATTATGGAAGGTAGTTCGTTGTTGAGATTTTGTTACTCCAATAGATGGCAGCGTTGTCATTATGGAAGGTAGTTCATTATTGGGATTTTGTTACTCTAATGGATGCTAGCCTTGTAATTATGGAAAGTAGTTTGTTGTTGAGATTTTCTTACTCTAATGGATGGTAGCCTTGTCATTACGGAAGGTAGTTCGTTCTTGAGATTTTGTTACTCAATTGGATGGTAGCCTTGTCATTATGGAAGTTAAATCATTGTTGACATTTTGTTACTCCAATGAATGGTAGCAATGTCCTTAAGGAAGGTAGTTCGTTGTTGAGATTTTATTACTCCATTAGATGGTAGCCTTGTCATTACAGAATGTAGTTCGTTAGTGTCATTTTGTTACTCTAATGGATGGTAGCCTTGTCATTACGAAAGCTAGTTCATTGTTGTGATTTTTTTACTCCATTGGATGGTAGCCTTGTCATTATGGAAGGTAAATCGTTGTTGACATTTTTTTACTCCGATGGATGGTAGTGATGTCCTTAAGGAAGGTAGTTCGTTGTTGAGATTTTGTTACTCCGTTGGATGGTAGCCTTGTCATTATGGAAGGTAGTTCGTTTGTGTTATTTTGTTAATCTAATGGATGGTAACCTTGTCATTACGGAAGCTAGTTCGTTGTTGAGATTTTGTTACTCTCATGGATGGTAGCCTTGTAATTATGGAACGTAGTTCGTTGTTGGGATTTTGTTACTCAAATGGATGGTAGCCTTGTCATTATGGAATCTAGTTCGTTGTTGAGATTTTGTTACTCTAATGGACAGTAGCCTTGTCATTATTGAAGGTAGTTCGTTGTTGGGATTTTGTTACTCAAATGGATGGTAGCCTTGTCATTACGGAAGCTAGTTCGTTGTTGAGATTATGTTACTCTAATGGATGGTAGCCTTGTCATTATGGAACGTAGTTCGTTGTTTGGATTCTGTTACTCAAATGGATGGTAGCCTTTTCATTATGGAATCTAGTTCGTTGTTGAGATTTTTTTACTCTAATGGATGGTAGCCTTGTCATTATGGAAGGTAGTTCGTTGTTGGGATTTTGTTACTCCAATGGATGGTAGCCTTGTCATTATGGAATGTAGTTTGTTTTTGAGATTTGGTTACTCTAATGGATGGTAGCCTTGTCATTACGGAAGGTAGTTCATTGTTGAGTTTTTGTTACTCTAATATATGGTAGCCTTGTCATTATGGAAGGTAGTTCGTTGTTGGGATTTTGTTACTCTAATGGATGGTAGCCTTGTCAATATCGAAGGTAGTTCATTATTGGGATTTTGTTACTCTTATAGATGGTAGCCTTGTCATTGGAAGCTAATACATTGTTGGGATTTTGTTATTTTAATGGATGGTAGCCTTGTCATTATGGAAGTTTGTTCGTTGTTGAGATTTTGTTACTCCAATGGATGGTAACCTTGTCATTATGGAAGGAATTTCATTGTCGAGATTTGGTTAGTTCAATGGATGGTAGCCTTGTCAATATGGAAGGTAGTTCTTTGTTGAGATTTTGTTACTCCAATGGATGGTAGCCTTGTCATTATGGAAGGTAGTTCTTTGTTGAGATTTTGTTACTCCAATGGATGGTAGCCTTGTAATTATGGAAGGTAGTTCGTTGTTGAGATTTTGTTACTCCATTGTATGGTAGCCTTGTCATTATGGAAGGTAAATTGTTGTTGAGATTTTGTTACTCCATTGGATGGTAGCTATGTCCTTATGGAAGGTAGTTCATTGTTGATATTTTGTTACTCTAATGGATGGTAGCCTTTTCATTACAGAAGGTAATTCGTTGTTGATATTTTGTTACTCCATTGGAAGGTAGCCTTGTCATTATGGAAGGTAAATCGTTGTTGACATTTTGTTACTCCAGTGGATGGTAGCGATGTCCTTAAGGAAGGTAGTTCCTTGTTGAGATTTTTTTACTCCATTGGATGGTAGCCTTGCCATTACGGAAGGTAGTTCGTTAGTGGGATTTTTTTACTCTAATGGATGGTAGCCTTGTAATTACGGAAGCTAGTTCGTTGTTGAGATTTGGTTACGCCATTGGATGGTAGCCTTGTCATTGTGGAAGGTAAGTCGTTGTTGACATTTTGTTACTCTAATGGATGGTAGCGATGTCCTTAAGGAAGGTAGTTCATCATTGACATTTTGTTACTCTAATGAACGGTAGCCTTGTCATTATGGAAGGTAGTTCGTTGTTGAGATTTTTTTACTCTAATGGATGGTAGCCTTGTCATTAAGGAAGGTAGTTCGTTGTTGGGATTTTGTTACTCCAATGGATGGTAGCCTTGTCATTATGGAATGTAGTTTGTTGTTGAGATTTGGTTACTCTAATGGATGGTAGCCTTGTCATTACGGAATGTAGTTCATTGTTGAGTTTTTGTTACTCTAATATATGGTAGCCTTGTCATTATGGAAGGTAGTTCGTTGTTGGGATTTTGTTACTCTAATGGATGGTAGCCTTGTCAATATGGAAGGTAGTTCATTGTTGGGATTTTGTTACTCTTATAGATGGTAGCCTTGTCATTGGAAGCTAATACGTTGTTGGGATTTTGTTATTTTAATGGATGGTAGCCTTGTAATTATGGAAGTTTGTTCGTTGTTGAGATTTTGTTACTCCAATGGATGGTAACCTTGTCATTATGGAAGGAATTTCATTGTCGAGATTTGGTTAGTTCAATGGATGGTAGCCTTGTCAATATGGAAGGTAGTTCTTTGTTGAGATTTTGTTACTCCAATGGATGGTAGCCTTGTCATTATGGAAGGTAGTTCGTTGTAGATATTTTGTTACTTTAATGGATGGTAGCCTTGTAATTATGGAAGGTAGTTCATTGTTGAGATTTTGTTACTCCATTGTATGGTAGCCTTGTCATTATGGAAGGTAAATTGTTGTTGAGATTTTGTTACTCCATTGGATGGTAGCTATGTCCTTATGGAAGGTAGTTCATTGTTGATATTCTGTTACTCTAATGGATGGTAGCCTTGTCATTACAGAAGGTAATTCTTTGTTGATATTTTGTTACTCCATTGGAAGGTAGCCTTGTCATTATGGAAGGTAAATCGTTGTTGACATTTTGTTACTCCAGTGGATGGTAGCGATGTCCTTAAGGAAGGTAGTTCGTTGTTGAGATTTTTTTACTCCATTGGATGGTAGCCTTGCCATTACGGAAGGTAGTTCGTTAGTGGGATTTTTTTACTCTAATGGATGGTAGCCTTGTAATTACGGAAGCTAGTTCGTTGTTGAGATTTGGTTACGCCATTGGATGGTAGCCTTGTCATTGTGGAAGGTAAGTCGTTGTTGACATTTTGTTACTCTAATGGATGGTAGCGGTGTCCTTAAGGAAGGTAGTTCATTATTGACATTTTGTTACTCTAATGAACGGTAGCCTTGTCATTATGGAAGGTAGTTCGTTGTTGGGATTTTGTTACTCCAATGGATGGTAGCCTTGTCATTATGGAATGTAGTTTGTTGTTGAGATTTGGTTACTCTAATGGATGGTAGCCTTGTCATTACGGAAGGTAGTTCATTGTTGATATTTTGTTACTGCAATGGATGGTAGCCTTGTCATTATGGAAGGTAGTTCGTTGTTGAGATTTTGTTACTCCAATAGATGGCAGCGTTGTCATTACGGAAGGTAGTTCATTATTGGGATTTTGTTACTCTAATGAATGCTAGCCTTGTAATTATGGAAAGTAGTTTGTTGTTGAGATTTTCTTACTCTAATGGATGGTAGCCTTGTCATTACGGAAGGTAGTTCGTTCTTGAGATTTTGTTACTCAATTGGATGGTAGCCTTGTCATTATGGAAGGTAAATCATTGTTGACATTTTGTTACTCCAATGAATGGTAGCAATGTCCTTAAAGAAGGTAGTTTGTTGTTGAGATTTTGTTACTCCATTAGATGGTAGCCTTGTCATTACAGAAGGTAGTTCGTTAGTGTCATTTTGTTACTCTAATGGATGGTAGCCTTGTCATTACGAAAGCTAGTTCATTGTTGTGATTTTTTTACTCCATTGGATGGTAGCCTTGTAATTATGGAAGGTAAATCGTTGTTGACATTTTGTTACTCCGATGGATGGTAGTGATGTCCTTAAGGAAGGTAGTTCGTTGTTGAGATTTTGTTACTCCGTTGGATGGTAGCCTTGTCATTACGGAAGGTAGTTCATTTGTGTTATTTTGTTAATCTAATGGATGGTAACCTTGTCATTACGGAAGCTAGTTCGTTGTTGAGATTTTGTTACTCTAATGGATGGTAGCCTTGTCATTATGGAACGTAGTTTGTTGTTGAGATTTTGTTACTCAAATGGATGGTAGCCTTGTCATTATGGAAGGTAGTTCGTTGTTGGGATTTTGTTACTCAAATGGATGGTAGCCTTGTCATTATGGATGTTTGTTCGTTGTTGAGATTTTATTACTCCAATGGATGGTAACCTTGTCATTACGGAAGGTAGTTCATTGTTTAGATTTTGTTTGTTCAATGGATGGTAGCCTTGTCAATATGGAAGGTAGTTCGTTGTTGAGATTTTGTTACTCCAATGGATGGTAGCCTTGTCATTATGGAAGGTTGTTCGTTGTTGATATTTTGTTACTTTAATGGATGGTAGCCTTGTCATTACGGAAGCTAGTTAGTTGTTGAGATTTTTTTACTCCATTGAATGGTAGCCTTGTCATTATGGAAGGTAAATCGTTGTTGACATTTTGTTACTCCAATGGATGGTAGCGATGTCCTTAAGGAAGGTAGTTCGTTGTTGAGATTTTGTTACTCCATTGGATGGTAGCCTTGTCATTACGGAAGGTAGTTCGTTTGTAGGATTTTGTTACTCTAATGGATGGTAGCCTTGTCATTACGAAAGCTAGTTCTTTGTTGAGATTTTGTTACTCCATTGGATGGTAGCCTTGTCATTATGGAAGGTAGTTCATTAGTGGGATTTTGTTACTCTAATGGATGGTAGCCTTGTTATTATGGAAGCTAGTTTGTTGTTGAGATTTTGTTACTCCATTGGATGGTAGCCTTGTCATTATGGAAGGTAAATCGTTGTTGACATTTTGTTACTCCAATGGATGGTAGAGGTGTCCTTAAGGAAGGTAGTTTGTTGTTGAGATTTTGTTACTCTAGTGGACGGTAGCCTTGTCATTATGGAAGGTAGTTCGTTGTTGGGATTTTGTTACTCAAATGGATGGTAGCCTTGTCATTACGGAAGCTAGTTCGTTGTTGAGATTTTGTTACTCTAATGGATGGTAGCCTTGTCATTATGGAACGTAGTTCGTTGTTTGGATTTTGTTACTCAAATGGATGGTAGCCTTGTCATTATGGAATCTAGTTCGTTGTTGAGATATTTTTACTCTAATGGATGGTAGCCTTGTCATTATGGAAGGTAGTTCGTTGTTGGGATTTTGTTACTCCAATGAATGGTAGCCTTGTCATTATGGAATGTAGTTTGTTGTTGAGATTTGGTTACTCTAATGGATGGTAGCCTTGTCATTACGGAAGGTAGTTCATTGTTGAGTTTTTGTTACTCTAATATATGGTAGCCTTGTCATTATGGAATGTAGTTCGTTGTTGGGATTTTGTTACTCTAATGGATGGTAGCCTTGTCAATATGGAAGGTAGTTCATTGTTGGGATTTTGTTACTCTTATAGATGGTAGCCTTGTCATTATGGAAGCTAATACGTTGTTGGGATTTTGTTATTTTAATGGATGGTAGCCTTGTCATTATTGAAGTTTGTTCGTTGTTGAGATTTTGTTACTCCAATGGATGGTAACCTTGTCATTATGGAAGGTATTTCATTGTCGAGATTTGGTTAGTTCAATGGATGGTAGCCTTGTCAATATGGAAGGTAGTTCTTTGTTGAGATTTTGTTACTCCAATGGATGGTAGCCTTGTCATTATGGAAGGTAGTTCGTTGTAGATATTTTGTTACTTTAATGGATGGTAGCCTTGTAATTATGGAAGGTAGTTCATTGTTGAGATTTTGTTACTCCATTGTATGGTAGCCTTGTCATTATGGAAGGTAAATTGTTGTTGAGATTTTGTTACTCCATTGGATGGTAGCTATGTCCTTATGGAAGGTAGTTCATTGTTGATATTTTGTTACTCTAATGGATGGTAGCCTTGTCATTACAGAAGGTAATTCTTTGTTGATATTTTGTTACTCCATTGGAAGGTAGCCTTGTCATTATGGAAGGTAAATCGTTGTTGACATTTTGTTACTCCAGTGGATGGTAGCGATGTCCTTAAGGAAGGTAGTTCGTTGTTGAGATTTTTTTACTCCATTGGATGGTAGCCTTGCCATTACGGAAGGTAGTTCGTTAGTGGGATTTTTTTACTCTAATGGATGGTAGCCTTGTAATTACGGAAGCTAGTTCATTGTTGAGATTTGGTTACGCCATTGGATGGTAGCCTTGTCATTGTGGAAGGTAAGTCGTTGTTGACATTTTGTTACTCTAATGGATGGTAGCGATGTCCTTAAGGAAGGTAGTTCATTATTGACATTTTGTTACTCTAATGAACGGTAGCCTTGTCATTATGGAAGGTAGTTCGTTGTTGAGATTTTTTTACTCTAATGGATGGTAGCCTTTTCATTATGGAAGGTAGTTCGTTGTTTGGATTTTGTTACTCAAATGGATGGTAGCCTTGTCATTATGGAATCTAGTTCGTTGTTGAGATATTTTTACTCTAATGGATGGTAGCCTTGTCATTATGGAAGGTAGTTCGTTGTTGGGATTTTGTTACTCCAATGAATGGTAGCCTTGTCATTATGGAATGTAGTTTGTTGTTGAGATTTGGTTACTCTAATGGATGGTAGCCTTGTCATTACGGAAGGTAGTTCATTGTTGAGTTTTTGTTACTCTAATATATGGTAGCCTTGTCATTATGGAATGTAGTTCGTTGTTGGGATTTTGTTACTCTAATGGATGGTAGCCTTGTCAATATGGAAGGTAGTTCATTGTTGGGATTTTGTTACTCTTATAGATGGTAGCCTTGTCATTATGGAAGCTAATACGTTGTTGGGATTTTGTTATTTTAATGGATGGTAGCCTTGTCATTATTGAAGTTTGTTCGTTGTTGAGATTTTGTTACTCCAATGGATGGTAACCTTGTCATTATGGAAGGTATTTCATTGTCGAGATTTGGTTAGTTCAATGGATGGTAGCCTTGTCAATATGGAAGGTAGTTCTTTGTTGAGATTTTGTTACTCCAATGGATGGTAGCCTTGTCATTATGGAAGGTAGTTCGTTGTAGATATTTTGTTACTTTAATGGATGGTAGCCTTGTAATTATGGAAGGTAGTTCATTGTTGAGATTTTGTTACTCCATTGTATGGTAGCCTTGTCATTATGGAAGGTAAATTGTTGTTGAGATTTTGTTACTCCATTGGATGGTAGCTATGTCCTTATGGAAGGTAGTTCATTGTTGATATTTTGTTACTCTAATGGATGGTAGCCTTGTCATTACAGAAGGTAATTCTTTGTTGATATTTTGTTACTCCATTGGAAGGTAGCCTTGTCATTATGGAAGGTAAATCGTTGTTGACATTTTGTTACTCCAGTGGATGGTAGCGATGTCCTTAAGGAAGGTAGTTCGTTGTTGAGATTTTTTTACTCCATTGGATGGTAGCCTTGCCATTACGGAAGGTAGTTCGTTAGTGGGATTTTTTTACTCTAATGGATGGTAGCCTTGTAATTACGGAAGCTAGTTCATTGTTGAGATTTGGTTACGCCATTGGATGGTAGCCTTGTCATTGTGGAAGGTAAGTCGTTGTTGACATTTTGTTACTCTAATGGATGGTAGCGATGTCCTTAAGGAAGGTAGTTCATTATTGACATTTTGTTACTCTAATGAACGGTAGCCTTGTCATTATGGAAGGTAGTTCGTTGTTGAGATTTTTTTACTCTAATGGATGGTAGCCTTTTCATTATGGAAGGTAGTTCGTTGTTGGGATTTTGTTACTCCAATGGATGGTAGCCTTGTCATTATGGAATGTAGTTTGTTGTTGAGATTTGGTTACTCTAATGGATGGTAGCCTTGTCATTACGGAAGGTAGTTCATTGTTGAGATTTTGTTACTGCAATGGATGGTAGCCTTGTCATTATGGAAGGTAGTTCGTTGTTGAGATTTTGTTACTCCAATAGATGGCAGCGTTGTCATTACGGAAGGTAGTTCATTATTGGGATTTTGTTACTCTAATGGATGCTAGCCTTGTAATTATGGAAAGTAGTTTGTTGTTGAGATTTTCTTACTCTAATGGATGGTAGCCTTGTCATTACGGAAGGTAGTTCGTTCTTGAGATTTTGTTACTCAATTGGATGGTAGCCTTGTCATTATGGAAGGTAAATCATTGTTGACATTTTGTTACTCCAATGAATGGTAGCAATGTCCTTAAAGAAGGTAGTTTGTTGTTGAGATTTTGTTACTCCATTAGATGGTAGCCTTGTCATTACAGAAGGTAGTTCGTTAGTGTCATTTTGTTACTCTAATGGATGGTAGCCTTGTCATTACGAAAGCTAGTTCATTGTTGTGATTTTTTTACTCCATTGGATGGTAGCCTTGTAATTATGGAAGGTAAATCGTTGTTGACATTTTGTTACTCCGATGGATGGTAGTGATGTCCTTAAGGAAGGTAGTTCGTTGTTGAGATTTTGTTACTCCGTTGGATGGTAGCCTTGTCATTACGGAAGGTAGTTCATTTGTGTTATTTTGTTAATCTAATGGATGGTAACCTTGTCATTACGGAAGCTAGTTCGTTGTTGAGATTTTGTTACTCTAATGGATGGTAGCCTTGTCATTATGGAACGTAGTTCGTTGTTGAGATTTTGTTACTCAAATGGATGGTAGCCTTGTCATTATGGAAGGTAGTTCGTTGTTGGGATTTTGTTACTCAAATGGATGGTAGCCTTGTCATTATGGAAGTTTGTTCGTTGTTGAGATTTTATTACTCCAATGGATGGTAACCTTGTCATTACGGAAGGTAGTTCATTGTTTAGATTTTGTTAGTTCAATGGATGGTAGCCTTGTCAATATGGAAGGTAGTTCGTTGTTGAGATTTTGTTACTCCAATGGATGGTAGCCTTGTCATTATGGAAGGTTGTTCGTTGTTGATATTTTGTTACTTTAATGGATGGTAGCCTTGTCATTACGGAAGCTAGTTAGTTGTTGAGATTTTTTTACTCCATTGAATGGTAGCCTTGTCATTATGGAAGGTAAATCGTTGTTGACATTTTGTTACTCCAATGGATGGTAGCGATGTCCTTAAGGAAGGTAGTTCGTTGTTGAGATTTTGTTACTCCATTGGATGGTAGCCTTGTCATTACGGAAGGTAGTTCGTTTGTAGGATTTTGTTACTCTAATGGATGGTAGCCTTGTCATTACGAAAGCTAGTTCTTTGTTGAGATTTTGTTACTCCATTGGATGGTAGCCTTGTCATTACGGAAGGTAGTTCATTAGTGGGATTTTTTTACTTTAATGGATGGTAGCCTTGTTATTATGGAAGCTAGTTTGTTGTTGAGATTTTGTTACTCCATTGGATGGTAGCCTTGTCATTATGGAAGGTAAATCGTTGTTGACATTTTGTTACTCCAATGGATGGTAGAGGTGTCCTTAAGGAAGGTAGTTTGTTGTTGAGATTTTGTTACTCTAGTGGACGGTAGCCTTGTCATTATGGAAGGTAGTTCGTTGTTGGGATTTTGTTACTCAAATGGATGGTAGCCTTGTCATTACGGAAGCTAGTTCGTTGTTGAGATTTTGTTACTCTAATGGATGGTAGCCTTGTCATTATGGAACGTAGTTCGTTGTTTGGATTTTGTTACTCAAATGGATGGTAGCCTTGTCATTATGGAATCTAGTTCGTTGTTGAGATATTTTTACTCTAATGGATGGTAGCCTTGTCATTATGGAAGGTAGTTCGTTGTTGGGATTTTGTTACTCCAATGGATGGTAGCCTTGTCATTATGGAATGTAGTTTGTTGTTGAGATTTGGTTACTCTAATGGATGGTAGCCTTGTCATTACGGAAGGTAGTTCATTGTTGAGTTTTTGTTACTCTAATATATGGTAGCCTTGTCATTATGGAATGTAGTTCGTTGTTGGGATTTTGTTACTCTAATGGATGGTAGCCTTGTCAATATGGAAGGTAGTTCATTGTTGGGATTTTGTTACTCTTATAGATGGTAGCCTTGTCATTATGGAAGCTAATACGTTGTTGGGATTTTGTTATTTTAATGGATGGTAGCCTTGTCATTATTGAAGTTTGTTCGTTGTTGAGATTTTGTTACTCCAATGGATGGTAACCTTGTCATTATGGAAGGTATTTCATTGTCTAGATTTGGTTAGTTCAATGGATGGTAGCCTTGTCAATATGGAAGGTAGTTCTTTATTGAGATTTTGTTACTCCAATGGATGGTAGCCTTGTCATTATGGAAGGTAGTTCGTTGTAGATATTTTGTTACTTTAATGGATGGTAGCCTTGTAATTATGGAAGGTAGTTCATTGTTGAGATTTTGTTACTCCATTGTATGGTAGCCTTGTCATTATGGAAGGTAAATTGTTGTTGAGATTTTGTTACTCCATTGGATGGTAGCTATGTCCTTATGGAAGGTAGTTCATTGTTGATATTTTGTTACTCTAATGGATGGTATCCTTTTCATTACAGAAGGTAATTCGTTGTTGATATTTTGTTACTCCATTGGAAGGTAGCCTTGTCATTATGGAAGGTAAATCGTTGTTGACATTTTGTTACTCCAGTGGATGGTAGCGATGTCCTTAAGGAAGGTAGTTCGTTGTTGATATTTTTTTACTCCATTGGATGGTAGCCTTGCCATTACGGAAGGTAGTTCGTTAGTGGGATTTTTTTACTCTAATGGATGGTAGCCTTGTAATTACGGAAGCTAGTTCGTTGTTGAGATTTGGTTACGCCATTGGATGGTAGCCTTGTCATTGTGGAAGGTAAGTCGTTGTTGACATTTTGTTACTGTAATGGATGGTAGCGATGTCCTTAAGGAAGGTAGTTCATTATTGACATTTTGTTACTCTAATGAACGGTAGCCTTGTCATTATGGAAGGTAGTTTCTTGTTGGGATTTTGTTACTCAAATGGATGATAGCCTTGTTATTATGGAAGGTAGTTCATTGTTGAGATTTTGTTACTGCAATGGATGGTAGCCTTGTCATTATGGAAGGTAGTTTGTTGTTGGGATTTTGTTACTCAAATGGATGGTAGCCTTGTCATTATGGAAGGTAGTTCATTGTTGAGATTTTGTTACTGCAATGGATGGTAGCCTTGTCATTATGGAAGGTAGTTTGTTGTTGAGATTTTGTTACTCCAATAGATGGCAGCGTTGTCATTATGGAAGGTAGTTCATTATTGGGATTTTGTTACTCTAATGGATGCTAGCCTTGTAATTATGGAAAGTAGTTTGTTGTTGAGATTTTCTTACTCTAATGGATGGTAGCCTTGTCATTACGGAAGGTAGTTCGTTCTTGAGATTTTGTTACTCAATTGGATGGTAGCCTTGTCATTATGGAAGTTATATCATTGTTGACATTTTGTTACTCCAATGAATGGTAGCAATGTCCTTAAGGAAGGTAGTTCGTTGTTGAGATTTTATTACTCCATTAGATGGTAGCCTTGTCATTACAGAATGTAGTTCGTTAGTGTCATTTTGTTACTCTAATGGATGGTAGCCTTGTCATTACGAAAGCTAGTTCATTGTTGTGATTTTTTTACTCCATTGGATGGTAGCCTTGTCATTATGGAAGGTAAATCGTTGTTGACATTTTGTTACTCCGATGGATGGTAGTGATGTCCTTAAGGAAGGTAGTTCGTTGTTGAGATTTTGTTACTCCGTTGGATGGTAGCCTTGTCATTACGGAAGGTAGTTCGTTTGTGTTATTTTGTTAATCTAATGGATGGTAACCTTGTCATTACGGAAGCTAGTTCGTTGTTGAGATTTTGTTACTCTCATGGATGGTAGCCTTGTAATTATGGAACGTAGTTCGTTGTTGGGATTTTGTTACTCAAATGGATGGTAGCCTTGTCATTATGGAATCTAGTTCGTTGTTGAGATTTTGTTACTCTAATGGACAGTAGCCTTGTCATTATTGAAGGTAGTTCGTTGTTGGGATTTTGTTACTCAAATGGATGGTAGCCTTGTCATTACGGAAGCTAGTTCGTTGTTGAGATTATGTTACTCTAATGGATGGTAGCCTTGTCATTATGGAACGTAGTTCGTTGTTTGGATTCTGTTACTCAAATGGATGGTAGCCTTTTCATTATGGAATCTAGTTCGTTGTTGAGATTTTTTTACTCTAATGGATGGTAGCCTTGTCATTATGGAAGGTAGTTCGTTGTTGGGATTTTGTTACTCCAATGGATGGTAGCCTTGTCATTATGGAATGTAGTTTGTTGTTGAGATTTGGTTACTCTAATGGATGGTAGCCTTGTCATTACGGAAGGTAGTTCATTGTTGAGTTTTTGTTACTCTAATATATGGTAGCCTTGTCATTATGGAAGGTAGTTTGTTGTTGGGATTTTGTTACTCTAATGGATGGTAGCCTTGTCAATATTGAAGGTAGTTCATTGTTGGGATTTTGTTACTCTTATAGATGGTAGACTTGTCATTGGAAGCTAATACATTGTTGGGATTTTGTTATTTTAATGGATGGTAGCCTTGTCATTATGGAAGTTTGTTCGTTGTTGAGATTTTGTTACTCCAATGGATGGTAACCTTGTCATTATGGAAGGAATTTCATTGTCGAGATTTGGTTAGTTCAATGGATGGTAGCCTTGTCAATATGGAAGGTAGATCTTTGTTGAGATTTTGTTACTCCAATGGATGGTAGCCTTGTCATTATGGAAGGTAGTTCTTTGTTGAGATTTTGTTACTCCAATGGATGGTAGCCTTGTAATTATGGAAGGTAGTTCGTTGTTGAGATTTTGTTACTCCATTGTATGGTAGCCTTGTCATTATGGAAGGTAAATTGTTGTTGAGATTTTGTTACTCCATTGGATGGTAGCTATGTCCTTATGGAAGGTAGTTCATTGTTGATATTTTGTTACTCTAATGGATGGTAGCCTTGTCATTACAGAAGGTAATTCGTTGTTGATATTTTGTTACTCCATTGGAAGGTAGCCTTGTCATTATGGAAGGTAAATCGTTGTTGACATTTTGTTACTCCAGTGGATGGTAGCGATGTCCTTAAGGAAGGTAGTTCCTTGTTGAGATTTTTTTACTCCATTGGATGGTAGCCTTGCCATTACGGAAGGTAGTTCGTTAGTGGGATTTTTTTACTCTAATGGACGGTAGCCTTGTAATTACGGAAGCTAGTTCGTTGTTGAGATTTGGTTACGCCATTGGATGGTAGCCTTGTCATTGTGGAAGGTAAGTCGTTGTTGACATTTTGTTACTCTAATGGATGGTAGCGATGTCCTTAAGGAAGGTAGTTCATCATTGACATTTTGTTACTCTAATGAACGGTAGCCTTGTCATTATGGAAGGTAGTTCGTTGTTGAGATTTGTTTACTCTAATGGATGGTAGCCTTGTCATTATGGAAGGTAGTTCGTTGTTGGGATTTTGTTACTCCAATGGATGGTAGCCTTGTCATTATGGAATGTAGTTTGTTGATGAGATTTGGTTACTCTAATGGATGGTAGCCTTGTCATTACGGAATGTAGTTCATTGTTGAGTTTTTGTTACTCTAATATATGGTAGCCTTGTCATTATGGAAGGTAGTTCGTTGTTGGGATTTTGTTACTCTAATGGATGGTAGCCTTGTCAATATGGAAGGTAGTTCATTGTTGGGATTTTGTTACTCTTATAGATGGTAGCCTTGTCATTGGAAGCTAATACGTTGTTGGGATTTTGTTATTTTAATGGATGGTAGCCTTGTAATTATGGAAGTTTGTTCGTTGTTGAGATTTTGTTACTCCAATGGATGGTAACCTTGTCATTATGGAAGGAATTTCATTGTCGAGATTTGGTTAGTTCAATGGATGGTAGCCTTGTCAATATGGAAGGTAGTTCTTTGTTGAGATTTTGTTACTCCAATGGATGGTAGCCTTGTCATTATGGAAGGTAGTTCGTTGTAGATATTTTGTTACTTTAATGGATGGTAGCCTTGTAATTATGGAAGGTAGTTCATTGTTGAGATTTTGTTACTCCATTGTATGGTAGCCTTGTCATTATGGAAGGTAAATTGTTGTTGAGATTTTGTTACTCCATTGGATGGTAGCTATGTCCTTATGGAAGGTAGTTCATTGTTGATATTCTGTTACTCTAATGGATGGTAGCCTTGTCATTACAGAAGGTAATTCTTTGTTGATATTTTGTTACTCCATTGGAAGGTAGCCTTGTCATTATGGAAGGTAAATCGTTGTTGACATTTTGTTACTCCAGTGGATGGTAGCGATGTCCTTAAGGAAGGTAGTTCGTTGTTGAGATTTTTTTACTCCATTGGATGGTAGCCTTGCCATTACGGAAGGTAGTTCGTTAGTGGGATTTTTTTACTCTAATGGATGGTAGCCTTGTAATTACGGAAGCTAGTTCGTTGTTGAGATTTGGTTACGCCATTGGATGGTAGCCTTGTCATTGTGGAAGGTAAGTCGTTGTTGACATTTTGTTACTCTAATGGATGGTAGCGATGTCCTTAAGGAAGGTAGTTCATTATTGACATTTTGTTACTCTAATGAACGGTAGCCTTGTCATTATGGAAGGTAGTTCGTTGTTGAGATTTTTTTACTCTAATGGATGGTAGCCTTGTCATTATGGAAGGTAGTTCGTTGTTGGGATTTTGTTACTCCAATGGATGGTAGCCTTGTCATTATGGAATGTAGTTTGTTGTTGAGATTTGGTTACTCTAATGGATGGTAGCCTTGTCATTACGGAAGGTAGTTCATTGTTGAGATTTTGTTACTGCAATGGATGGTAGCCTTGTCATTATGGAAGGTAGTTCGTTGTTGAGATTTTGTTACTCCAATAGATGGCAGCGTTGTCATTACGGAAGGTAGTTCATTATTGGGATTTTGTTACTCTAATGGATGCTATCCTTGTAATTATGGAAAGTAGTTTGTTGTTGAGATATTCTTACTCTAATGGATGGTAGCCTTGTCATTACGGAAGGTAGTTCGTTCTTGAGATTTTGTTACTCAATTGGATGGTAGCCTTGTCATTATGGAAGGTAAATCATTGTTGACATTTTGTTACTCCAATGAATGGTAGCAATGTCCTTAAAGAAGGTAGTTTGTTGTTGAGATTTTGTTACTCCATTAGATGGTAGCCTTGTCATTACAGAAGGTAGTTCGTTAGTGTCATTTTGTTACTCTAATGGATGGTAGCCTTGTCATTACGAAAGCTAGTTCATTGTTGTGATTTTTTTACTCCATTGGATGGTAGCCTTGTAATTATGGAAGGTAAATCGTTGTTGACATTTTGTTACTCCGATGGATGGTAGTGATGTCCTTAAGGAAGGTAGTTCGTTGTTGAGATTTTGTTACTCCGTTGGATGGTAGCCTTGTCATTACGGAAGGTAGTTCATTTGTGTTATTTTGTTAATCTAATGGATGGTAACCTTGTCATTACGGAAGCTAGTTCGTTGTTGAGATTTTGTTACTCTAATGGATGGTAGCCTTGTCATTATGGAACGTAGTTCGTTGTTGAGATTTTGTTACTCAAATGGATGGTAGCCTTGTCATTATGGAAGGTAGTTTGTTGTTGGGATTTTGTTACTCAAATGGATGGTAGCCTTGTCATTATGGAAGTTTGTTCGTTGTTGAGATTTTATTACTCCAATGGATGGTGACCTTGTCATTACGGAAGGTAGTTCATTGTTTAGATTTTGTTAGTTCAATGGATGGTAGCCTTGTCAATATGGAAGGTAGTTCGTTGTTGAGATTTTATTACTCCAATGGATGGTAGCCTTGGCATTATGGAAGGTTGTTCGTTGTTGATATTTTGTTACTTTAATGGATGGTAGCCTTGTCATTACGGAAGCTAGTTAGTTGTTGAGATTTTTTTACTCCATTGAATGGTAGCCTTGTCATTATGGAAGGTAAATCGTTGTTGACATTTTGTTACTCCAATGGATGGTAGCGATGTCCTTAAGGAAGGTAGTTCGTTGATGAGATTTTGTTACTCCATTGGATGGTAGCCTTGTCATTACGGAAGGTAGTTCGTTTGTAGGATTTTGTTACTCTAATGGATGGTAGCCTTGTCATTACGAAAGCTAGTTCTTTGTTGAGATTTTGTTACTCCATTAGATGGTAACCTTGTCATTACGGAAGGTAGTTCATTAGTGGGATTTTGTTACTCTAATGGATGGTAGCCTTGTTATTATGGAAGCTAGTTTGTTGTTGAGATTTTGTTACTCCATTGGATGGTAGCCTTGTCATTATGGAAGGTAAATCGTTGTTGACATTTTGTTACTCCAATGGATGGTAGAGGTGTCCTTAAGGAAGGTAGTTTGTTGTTGAGATTTTGTTACTCTAGTGGACGGTAGCCTTGTCATTATGGAAGGTAGTTCGTTGTTGGGATTTTGTTACTCAAATGGATGGTAGCCTTGTCATTACGGAAGCTAGTTCGTTGTTGAGATTTTGTTACTCTAATGGATGGTAGCCCTGTCATTATGGAACGTAGTTCGTTGTTTGGATTTTGTTACTCAAATGGATGGTAGCCTTGTCATTATGGAATCTAGTTCGTTGTTGAGATATTTTTACTCTAATGGATGGTAGCCTTGTCATTATGGAAGGTAGTTCGTTGTTGGGATTTTGTTACTCCAATGGATGGTAGCCTTGTCATTATGGAATGTAGTTTGTTGTTGAGATTTGGTTACTCTAATGGATGGTAGCCTTGTCATTACGGAAGGTAGTTCATTGTTGAGTTTTTGTTACTCTAATATATGGTAGCCTTGTCATTATGGAATGTAGTTCGTTGTTGGGATTTTGTTACTCTAATGGATTGTAGCCTTGTCAATATGGAAGGTAGTTCATTGTTGGGATTTTGTTACTCTTATAGATGGTAGCCTTGTCATTATGGAAGCTAAAACATTGTTGGGATTTTGTTATTTTAATGGATGGTAGCCTTGTCATTATGGAAGTTTGTTCGTTGTTGAGATTTTGTTACTCCAATGGATGGTAACCTTGTCATTATGGAAGGTATTTCATTGTCGAGATTTGGTTAGTTCAATGGATGGTAGCCTTGTCAATATGGAAGGTAGTTCTTTGTTGAGATTTTGTTACTCCAATGGATGGTAGCCGTGTCATTATGGAAGGTAGTTCGTTGTAGATATTTTGTTACTTTAATGGATGGTAGCCTTGTAATTATGGAAGATAGTTCATTGTTGAGATTTTGTTACTCCATTGTATGGTAGCCTTGTCATTATGGAAGGTAAATTGTTGTTGAGATTTTGTTACTCCAATGGATGGTAGCTTTGTCCTTATGGAAGGTAGTTCATTGTTGATATTTTGTTACTCTAATGGATGGTAGCCTTGTCATTACAGAAGGTAATTCATTGTTGATATTTTGGTACTCCATTGGATGGTAACCTTGTCATTATGGAAGGTAAATCGTTGTTGACATTTTGTTACTCCAGTGGATGGTAGCGGTGTCCTTAAGGAAGGTAGTTTGTTGTTGAGATTTTGTTACTCTAATGGACAGTAGCCTTGTCATTATTGAAGGTAGTTCGTTGTTGGGATTTTGTTACTAAAATGGATGGTAGCCTTGTCATTACGGAAGCTAGTTCGTTGTTGAGATTTTGTTACTCTAATGGATGGTAGCCTTGTCATTATGGAACGTAGTTCATTGTTTGGATTTTGTTACTCAAATGTATGGTAGCCTTGTCATTATGGAATCTAGTTCATTGTTGAGATTTTTTTACTCTAATGGATGGTAGCCTTGTCATTATGGAAGGTAGTTCGTTGTTGGGATTTTGTTACTCCAATGGATGGTAGCCTTGTCATTATGGAAGTTTGTTTGTTGTTGAGATTTTGTTACTCCAATGGATGGTAACCTTGTCATTATGGAAGGTAGTTCATTGTTTAGATTTTGTTAGTTCAATGGATGGTAGCCTTGTCAATATGGAAGGTAGTTCTTTGTTGAGATTTTGTTACTCCAATGGATGGTAGCCTTGTCATTATGGAAGGTAGTTCATGTTGATATTTTGTTACTTTAATGGATGGTAGCCTTGTCATTACGGAAGCTAGTTAGTTGTTGAGATTTTGTTACTCCATTGAATGGTAGCCTTGTCATTATGGAAGGTAAATCGTTGTTGACATTTTGTTACTCCAATGGATGGTGGCGATGTCCTTAAGGAAGGTAGTTCGTTGTTGAGATTTTGTTACTCCATTGGAGGGTAGCCTTGTCATTACAGAAGGTAGTTCGTTAGTAGGATTTTGTTACTCTAATGGATGGTAGCATTGTCATTACGAAAGCTAGTTCTTTGTTGAGATTTTGTTACTCCATTGGATGGTAGCCTTGTCATTACGGAAGGTAGTTCATTAGTGGGATTTTGATACTCTAATGGATGGTAGCCTTGTTATTACGGAAGCTAGTTCGTTGTTGAGATTTTGTTACTCCATTGGATGGTAGCCTTGTCATTATGGAAGGTAAATCGTTGTTGACATTTTGTTACTCCAATGGATGGTAGCGGTGTCCTTAAGGAAGGTAGTTTGTTGTTGATATTTTGTTACTCTAATGGACGGTAGCCTTGTCATTATGGAAGGTAGTTTGTTGTTGGGATTATGTTACTCAAATGGATGGTAGCCTTGTCATTATGGAAGCTAATACGTTGTTGGGATTTTGTTATTTTAATGGATGGTAGCCTTGTCATTATGGAAGTTTGTTCGTTGTTGAGATTTTGTTACTCCAATGGATGTTAACCTTGTCATTATGGAAGGTATTTCATTGTCGAGATTTGGTTAGTTCAATGGATGGTAGCCTTGTCAATATGGAAGGTAGTTCTTTGTTGATATTTTGTTACTCCAATGGATGGTAGCCTTGTCATTATGGAAGGTAGTTCGTTGTAGATACTTTGTTACTTTAATGGATGGTAGCCTTGTAATTATGGAAGATAGTTCATTGTTGAGATTTTGTTACTCCATTGTATGGTAGCCTTGTCATTATGGAAGGTAAATTGTTGTTGAGATTTTGTTACTCCAATGGATGGTAGCTTTGTCCTTATGGAAGGTAGTTCATTGTTGATATTTTGTTACTCTAATGGATGGTAGCCTTGTCATTACAGAAGGTAATTCATTGTTGATATTTTGGTACTCCATTGGATGGTAACCTTGTCATTATGGAAGGTAAATCGTTGTTGACATTTTGTTACTCCAGTGGATGGTAGCGGTGTCCTTAAGGAAGGTAGTTTGTTGTTGAGATTTTGTTACTCTAATGGACAGTAGCCTTGTCATTATTGAAGGTAGTTCGTTGTTGGGATTTTGTTACTAAAATGGATGGTAGCCTTGTCATTACGGAAGCTAGTTCGTTGTTGAGATTTTGTTACTCTAATGGATGGTAGCCTTGTCATTATGGAACGTAGTTGATTGTTTGGATTTTGTTACTCAAATGGATGGTAGCCTTGTCATTATGGAATCTAGTTCATTGTTGAGATTTTTTTACTCTAATGGATGGTAGCCTTGTCATTATGGAAGGTAGTTCGTTGTTGGGATTTTGTTACTCCAATGGATGGTAGCCTTGTCATTATGGAAGTTTGTTTGTTGTTGAGATTTTGTTACTCCAATGGATGATAACCTTGTCATTATGGAAGGTAGTTCATTGTTTAGATTTTGTTAGTTCAATGGATGGTAGCCTTGTCAATATGGAAGGTAGTTCTTTGTTGAGATTTTGTTACTCCAATGGATGGTAGCCTTGTCATTATGGAAGGTAGTTCGTTGTTGATATTTTGTTACTTTAATGGATGGTAGCCTTGTCATTACGGAAGCTAGTTAGTTGTTGAGATTTTGTTACTCTATTGAATGGTAGCCTTGTCATTATGGAAGGTAAATCGTTGTTGACATTTTGTTACTCCAATGGATGGTAGCGATGTCCTTAAGGAAGGTAGTTCGTTGTTGAGATTTTGTTACTCCATTGGAGGGTAGCCTTGTCATTACAGAAGGTAGTTCGTTAGTAGGATTTTGTTACTCTAATGGATGGTAGCCTTGTCATTACGAAAGCTAGTTCTTGGTTGAGATTTTGTTACTCCATTGGATGGTAGCCTTGTCATTACGGAAGGTAGTTCATTAGTGGGATTTTGTTACTCTAATGGATGGTAGCCTTGTTATTACGCAAGCTAGTTCGTTGTTGAGATTTTGTTACTCCATTGGATGGTAGCCTTGTCATTATAGAAGGTAAATCGTTGTTGACATTTTGTTACTCCAATGGATGGTAGCGGTGTCCTTAAGGAAGGTAGTTTGTTGTTGAGATTTTGTTACTCTAATGGACGGTAGCCTTGTCATTATGGAAGGTAGTTCGTTGTTGGGATTTTGTTACTCAAATGGATGGTAGCCTTGTCATTACGGAAGCTAGTTTGTTGTTGAGATTTTGTTACTCTAATGGATGGTAGCCTTGTCATTATGGAAGGTAGTTCGTTGTTGGGATTTTGTTACTCCAATGGATGGTAGCCTTGTCATTATGGAATGTAGTTTGTTGTTGAGATTTGGTTACTCTAATGGATGGTTGCCTTGTCATTACGGAAGGTAGTTCATTGTTGAGTTTTTGTTACTCTAATATATGGTAGCCTTGTCATTATGGAAGGTAGTTCGTTGTTGGGATTTTGTTACTCTAATGGATGGTAGCCTTGTCAATATGGAAGGTAGTTCATTGTTGGGAATTTGTTACTCTTATAGATGGTAGCCTTGTCATTATGGAAGCTACTTCGTTGTTGGGATTTTGTTATTTTAATGGATGGTAGCCTTGTCATTATGGAAGTTTGTTCGTTGTTGAGATTTTGTTTCTCCAATGAATGGTAGCCTTGTCATTATGGAAGGTAGTTCGTTGTAGATATTTTGTTACTCCATTGTATGGTAGCCTTGTCATTATGGAAGGTAAATAGTTGTTGAGATTTTGTTACTCCAATGGATGGTAGCTATGTCCTTATGGAAGGTAGTTCATTGTTGATATTTTGTTACTCTAATGGATGGTAGCCTTGTCATTATGGAAGGTAAATTGTTATTGACATTTTGTTACTCCAGTGGATGGTAACGATGTCCTTAAGGAAGGTAGTTCGTTGTTGAGATTTTTTTACTCCATTGGATGGTAGCCTTGCCATTACGGAAGGTAGTTCGTTAGTGGGATTTTGTTACTCTATTGGATGGTAGCCTTGTAATTACGGAAGCTAGTTCATTGTTGAGATTTGGTTACGCCATTGGACGGTAGCCTTGTCATTTTGGAAGGTAAGTCATTGTTGACATTTTGTTAATCTAATGGATGGTAGTGATGTCCTTAAGGAAGGTAGTTCATTGTTGAGATTTTGTTACTCTAATGAACTGTAGCCTTGTAATTATGGAAGGTAGTTCGCTGTTGAGATTTTGTTACTCTAATGGATGGTAGCCTTGTTATTATGGAAGGTAGTTCATTGTTGAGATTTTGTTACTGCAATGGATGGTAGCCTTGTCATTATGGAAGGTAGTTTGTTGTTGCGATTTTGTTACTCAAATGGATGGTAGCGTTGTCATTATGGAAGGTAGTTCATTGTTGAGATTTTGTTACTGCAATGGATGGTAGCCTTGTCATTATGGAAGGTAGTTCGTTGTTGAGATTTTGTTACTCCAATAGATGGCAGCGTTGTCATTACGAAAGGTAGTTCATTATTGGGATTTTGTTACTCTAATGGATGGTAGCCTTGTCATTATGGAAGGTAGTTTGTTGTTGAGATTTTCTTACTCACATGGATGGTAGCCTTGTCATTACGGAAGGTAGTTCGTTCTTGTGATTTTGTTACTCAATTGGATGGTAGCCTTGTCATTATCGAAGGTAAATCATTGTTGACATTTTGTTACTCCAATGAATGGTAGCAATATCCTTAAGGAAGGTTGTTCATTGTTGAGATTTTGTTACTCCATTGGATGGTAGCCTTGTCATTACGGAAGGTAGTTCGTTAGTGTCATGTTGTTACTCTAATGGATGGTAGCCTTGTCATTATGAAAGCTAGTTCATTGTTGTGATTTTTTTACTCCATTGGATGGTAGCCTTGTCATTATGGAAGGTAAATCGTTGTTGACATTTTGTTACTCCAGTGGATGGTAGCGATGTCCTTAAGGAAGGTAGTTCGTTGTTGAGATTTTGTTACTCCGTTGGATGGAAGCCTTGACATTACGGAAGGTAGTTCATTAGTGGGATTTTGTTACTCTAATGGATGGTAGCCTTGTTATTACGGAAGCTAGTTCGTTGTTGAGATTTTGTTACTCCATTGGATGGTAGCCTTGTCATTATGGAAGGTAAATCATTGTTGACATTTTGTTACTCCAATGGATGGTAGCGGTGTCCTTAAGTAAGGTAGTTCGTTGTTGAGATTTTATTACTCTAATGGACGGTAGCCTTGTCATTATGGAAGGTAGTTCGTTGTTGGGATTTTGTTATTTTAATGGATGGTAGCCTTGTCATTATGGAAGCTAGTTAGTTGTTGAGATTTTGTTACTCCATTGAATGGTAGCCTTGTCATTATGGAAGGTAAATCGTTGTTGACATTTTGTTACTCCAATGGATGTTAGAGATGTCCTTAAGGAAGGTAGTTCGTTGTTGAGATTTTGTTACTCCATTGGATGGTAGCCTTGTCATTACGGAAGGTAGTTCGTTAGTAGGATTTTGTTACTCTAATGGATGGTAGCCTTGTCATTACGAAAGCTAGTTCGTTGTTGAGATTTTGTTACTCCATTGGATGGTAGCCTTGTCATTACGGAAGGTAGTTCGTTAGTGGGATTTTGTTAATCTAATGGATGTTAGCCTTGTTATTATGGAAGCTAGTTCGTTGTTAATATTTTGTTACTCTATTGGATGGTAACCTTGTCATTTTCGAAGGTAAATCGTTGTTGACATTTTGTTACTCCAATGGATGGTAGCGGTGTCCTTAAGGAACGTAGTTTGTTGTTGGGATTTTGTTACCCAAATGGATGGTAGCCTTGTCATTACGGAAGCTAGTTCGCTGTTGAGATTTTGTTACTCTAATGGATGGTAGCCTTGTCATTACGGAACGTAGTTTGTTGTTGGGATTTTGTTACTCAAATGGATGGTAGCCTTGTCATTACGGAATCTAGTTTGTTGTTGATATTTTTTAACTCTAATGGATAGTAGCCTTGTCATTATGGAAGGTAGTTCGTTGTTGGGATTTTGTTACTCAAATGGATGGTAGCCTTGTCATTATGGAAGGTAGTTCGTTGTTGAGATTTTGGTACTCCAATAGATGGCAGCGTTGTTATTACGGAAGGTAGTTCATTATTGGGATTTTGTTACTCTAATGGATGGTAGCCTTGTCATTATAGAAGGTAGTTTGTTGTTGAGATTTTCTTACTCTCATGGATGGTAGTCTTGTCATTACGGAAGGTAGTTCGTTCTTGAGATTTTGTTACTCAATTGGATGGTAGCCTTATCATTATCGAAGGTAAATCATTGTTGACATTTTGTTACTCCAATGAATGGTAGCAATATCCTTAAGGAAGGTAGTTTGTTGTTGAGATTTTGTTACTCCATTGGATGGTAGCCTTGTCATTACGGAAGGTAGTTCGTTAGTGTCATTTTGTTACTCTAATGGATGGTAGCCTTGTCATTACGAAAGCTAGTTCATTGTTGGGATTTTTTTACTCCATTGGATGGTAGCCTTGTCATTATGGAAGGTAAATCGTTGTTGACATTTTGTTACTCCAATGGATGGTAGCGATGACCTTAAGGAAGGTAGTTCGTTGTTGAGATTTTGTTACTCCATTGGATGGTAGCCTTGTCATTACGGAAGGTAGTTCGTTAGTAGGATTTTGTTACTCTAATGGATGGTAGCCTTTTCATTACGAAAGCTAGTTCGTTGTTGAGATTTTGTTACTCCATTGGATGGTAGCCTTGTCATTACGGAAGGTAGTTCATTAGTGGGATTTTGTTACTCTAATGGATGGTAGCCTTGTTATTATGGAAGCTAGTTCGTTGTTGAGATTTTGTTACTCCATTGGATGGTAGCCTTGTCATTATGGAAGGTAAATCGTTGTTGACATTTTGTTTCTCCAATGGATGGTAGCGGTGTCCTTAAGAAAGGTAGTTCGTTGTTTAGATTTTGTTACTCTAATGGAGGGTAGCCTTGTCATTATGGAAGGTAGTTCGTTGTTTGGATTTTGTTATTTTAATGGATGGTAGCCTTGTCATTATGGAAGTTTGTTCGTTGTTGAGATTTTGTTACTCCAATGGATGGTAACCTTGTCATTATGGAAGGTAGTTCATTGTTGAGATTTTGTTAGTTCAATGGATGTTAGCCTTGTCAATATGGAAGGTAGTTTGTTGGTGAGATTTTGTTACTCCAATGGATGGTAGCCTTGTCATTATGGAAGGTAGTTCGTTGTTGATATTTTGTTACTTTAATGGATGGTAGCCTTGAAATTACGGAAGCTAGTTAGTTGTTGAGATTTTGTTACTCCATTGAATGGTAGACTTGTCATTATGGAAGGTAAATCGTTGTTGACATTTTGTTACTCCAATGGATGGTAGCGATGTCCTTAAGGAAGGTAGTTCGTTGTTGAGATTTTGTTACTCCATTCACTACAAGAAAATTAGTGTTTAACGACACAAAAATTGCGACAGTTATGTGATAACTGTCGTAATTGACATATAGAGACAGTGTTTACGACAGTTGACACCAACCGTCCCTAATATTTATTTTGCGACGGTATATTTAACCATCATAATATTATTATTACGACGGTAAAACAACCGTCGGCCCCCATTTAACACTTTTAACATTGATTTTTCACCAACAACTAGTCACGACGGTAAAATTAACCGTCCTAAAAGGCATATCACGACGGTAAAACACCCGTCGCACCCTTAAATCTTTCACGACGGTAAAATTATCCGTCCTAAAATTCATTTCACGACGGTAAAACAACCGTCGCACCCAAAACCTTTAAAAATTCTCATGGGCACGACGGTAAAACACCCGTCGCCATAAAAAAGTTAAAAAAAAGCTGAGTTGTACCGCAATTCCTAACCGGTTTCTGCAGAATCGTTCACAATTCGTTATCGAAACCAAAACAGAACAAAAAAGAACAAATTCACAAGCTCCTTTAAGCTTTTCCGAATGGATCTGAACACGCAAAGTCACCGAACCATTGTCAACCTATCCTCCTCTCAATCGTGCACAAATGACGCACAATGGCGCCCACGCCGTCGCCAGCTACGAAGGTGCTACGCTCCATTTCCGATCCGACCCCGACGATTCCGTTGCAATCGCACCTCTCACCGTTCCAACCGTGAGCCATCCGACAACCCACCAATAAGGCACAACCAACCGCCTCCTCAAACCGCTAAAATCTGCTGAACCACATCCACCGCAACAATCTTTATCCGTTGTTTTGTTCATCAACTCAGCTGGTCCCTGCGTCTCTACTCAACAATTCAACACACACCTTCGTCAGCCAACCCTTTGCAAACCAAGCTTCCATCGCCGCCACTGAAGAAGGAAAGAAAAGGAAGAGGTATTTGATTGATACAAGATGATGCGTTGCAAACAAGAGAGAGGAAGATATGGATTCAATTTGGTACTTTTTTCCCTTTTCTATATATCGATACATTTGTTTATATTTTTTAATTTGTTTTAGATCACAATTTTTGATCCCGTCGGAGCTTTGACATTAGATGATGGAGCTTTAGATCAGTGATGGCGATGGTGTTATTGTAGAGGCTAACGGTGGTGTCTTTTTCCATTAGTGTCAAGGTGTTTGTGAAAATGCATAGTTGAATATTGGAGTCCAGTAGCACTTTGACGCTGGTGTCTTTTGCCATTGGTGTCAAGGTGTTTGTTAAAATTCCTAGTTGAAGATTGGAGTCCCGTAACATCAGTATGTTCAAGAAGGGAATGAGTAGAGAGGATGCTCATCAAGTGTTTGTTGTAATGCTCAACTCAAGGTATGGCTGAGTTTATAGAATTCTGATATGCTATGCTATATAGTGCCTAGTGGGTGTTGTAAAAGGACTTTATAACCATTTAAGCATCATATTCTGTTGCAGAGTGTGATTCTGACCAAAGCATTATGCACTATTATCGTAAGATATCTCTGAAATGGTTACATTTAGTCACTTCAATTTATTTCAAACTATTATCGTGTCTGTGCTAGTAGATATGCACTATTTATTCAATTTGTGTTTGATGTTTGAACTTAACAATGGTAGTGTTGTTGTTGTTGTAGATGTGGCCAGACCTTATTCAGAAATCCAAAGATGGAGGAATTGATGTCATTGAGACTTATGTTTTCTGGAACTTACACGAACCTGTTCGACGCCAGGTTCTGTTCTTTTTCATTGTCTTTCCACTTTCATATTGTTATTCTTCTGTCTTTTACATTGCAGTTTTGTGAGTTCTCAAAATTAACGATGGATTACATATTTTGGCTTGGCAGTACAATTTTGAAGGTAGGGGTGATTTGGTTGGATTTGTGAAGGCAGTAGCAGCAGCAGGTCTATATGTTCATCTCCGGATCGGTCCATACGCTTGTGCAGAATGGAATTACGGGTAAAATTGGATCTTTTCAATGTATCATTTTGAAGACAGTTTCATCATAATATCTAATCCCTGACTTTAATTTCTTTTCCCTTCCTAAACAGTGGTTTCCCTCTTTTGTATGGTTGTTTCTTGGATTCTACTGGGTAACTGCTGGTGGTCAGAGTTTGACAAGGGTTTCACCTCAGCTTTACTGGTTAGTTACATCTTAGAATAGTATATATTATCGATAAAATCTTTTGCTTTACGCATTTGTCCCATGTTTCTACCTTGTAACTGTGTAACCATCACACACGTTGTATTTTGCAGGCTCTGTATCACATTTCTTGCTTTCGACGTTGCAATTGTTGTGATTTGTGTTACTGCTGCGTGTCTCATTGGAATTGCCGTTTGCTGTTTTCTTCCATGCATACTTGCTATTTTGTATGCAGTGACTGATCAGGTAACACAGATCACAACAATCTTTTTTCAACTTCATCACACTTAATTTGATATTTAATGTGGCAACAGGAAGGGGCAACCAAGGAAGAGATTGACCTGTTGCCAAAATACAAGTTCAGAATAATAAAGGAACTTAAAAAAGAAGGTGATGCCCAAGAATCATCGAGAGGAGTGATGACGGAATGTGACAGTGGTTCAGCTTCTGAGCATATTATTGCCTTAGAAGATGCAGTAGGTTCCTAGTTATTAAATACGGATTATCTTTTTATAACATGTTCGAACCCACTCTTTTGCAGTCGGATGTCCATGTATAGCAGCTACCAACTAAGTTGGCTTAACGAGACTATCCTTTTATATTTTCTGATGGATGATCAATTTGCAGGAATGTTGTATCTGCCTTTCGGCCTATGATGATGAAGCTGAACTTAGAGAACTTCCTTGCAATCACCATTTTCATTGCACATGCATTGACAAATGGCTGCTCATCAATGCCACCTGTCCTCTCTGCAAGTTTAACATTTTGAGCACTGATAACCTCCAAGAAGTTTGAACTGGTTACTTGGTGCATTGACAAGGATGGCGGCACAACCCTTTTTCATAACAATCTCAGATGAATTACTGATAAAAATTTCAGATGCAGAGTCACCATTACTTACACCAATTCTCGCTTGCAAAAAGGACATGTTGGTTTCCGATTTCGTTCGACTTTGCTTTAAATATGAAGGTTCTGCAGTTCAGTGCAGTAATCAAATTGGTGTAAGTAATGGTGACTCTGCATCTGTACCGTATTTGAAGGATTGGCATTTTGTGAAGGTATCATTTTTGGCTTTTCATCACTTTATCATTCATTGTTGTACATTCCAATTTTTGTGAATCATCCCAATTTCGTGAACATTCAGCAGGGTCATTCATCTCAAGAGCTATGAATCACATAAAGAGATGATATTCAATGACCAAAAAGTATCACCATCAGGTCTGTGCATGAGAATATATTTGTTTTTAGTTAATATTTGATACATATATGTGAAAAAGATTGCTAATAGTAATATCTGATGGGTCATTCATCATAATTGTATTTGTAGCTTCAAATTTTCATGAAAGATGTGATGAAGAGAAATGAATTGACTGCATCTCTTGGAAATGATGAATTAGTCTTCATCCTGATAAGCTTAAAGCTTTCGGTTTATTTGTCAAATCTAAATTTTTTAGATTGCTAATATTTGACAGTTATAGTAGAGACAAATCATAAACTTTTGAAACATTTGAAATTTTGTTTAGAACTTAATCAAAGCTTAGAAATTCTGTTTAAAATCTCTCTGACTTTGTTTATGACTTATTGAAACCAGGTTTTTATTGGAGATATACTTGCTGCTAATTCATCTCACAGTGAGTTCTTCAATCTGTCGAAGCAATTTTGGAGTATTACACCAGAGGTATTTTCTGATTTAGTTGGTTTTGTGTGTTGAAACTCATCATCCAATTTTGGTAGTGAACATGGATATCATGTTTGTAATAACTATAATGTATTCTTTTACAATAATAATAATAATGTATAGTATACCTCTTATCTACACATATTTATTTAGATAGATAGTATATCATGTTTCTAATAACTATGATGTATTCTTAATATCATTTTGATTTTGTTAAACATACTATCAGTCCAAATATGGTAGATCTGCTATTGCACATGAGATTCAACTAGCATTTTCATTTTCATTTTATTAATTTAAATAAAATAATTAAATTTTTTCATGAGATTAAACATACTATCATTTTCATTTTGATTTTATTAATTTAAATAAAATAATTACATTTTTTCTATAATCAAATTCTATATATATCAACTAGCTTATTAGTCAAAATCTTCTTTATATATAGTATTAATTTGTTAATTACAATTTATCAGTGATTATAATTATTAGTTATATTTTTATAATACATTAAATTACTTAATTGATGTTTAATAAATTTTTTATATGTTTATGTTATGAATAGCATCAATTAGCCTATTGGAGATAATGTGAATACAACAATTGCAGACTTAATTAATGATGATGGAAATTGGAATTGAAGCCATTTAAGGAACATGTTCAGTCGGAAGTTTTTGGATATAATGCTTGTAATACCTCCACCAAGAACAAGGATATAGAGGATCATTGGAAAGGCATTTGGAATCTGAGTGTTACTAAAAGAATAAGGGTTTTTGTGTGGATGATATATCATAATGGAATCAAAACCAACCAATATCTAAACCACTTGAATCTTCCAGATAATTTGTGTGATTACTGTGATGGAAAATGTAGTAGTGTTGTAGCTGAGCTTTGGTGAGTAATGCAAGGCATTGATTTAGCTCGCACAAGGGCATAGAGAAGACTGATGGTGCAAGTAGACATCAACCAAGTTTTTGAAGCTCTCACAATGAGCTTAGTCGAGAAAGGTCTAGGTTTAAATCTGATTCCTAAAATCCAGGAATTTACAAGCACTAATGAAGACATTTATATCGTCTATATTTATCAGGAATTGAAAAAGTGTGTCGACGTGCTTCTATATGAAGAATGTCCTCAATTTATGTATCATACATATCTAAAGAACTTGAGACGCCTTGATACATATCCAAATTTGATTAGGTTTCTCCTTAGCGGAAAGTGAATTTTATTTTATTGGAGATTTTGTTGTAGTTGATTTTTCTGTACCTTATAACTTTTCATACAATTGGAGTTTGATGATATTTGAATTTTTCTTGTTTATTGGTAAAATTTGCACTTCTTTTTACCTTTGATCACATTTTTTTGATATTATTGATGATTATTTGATATTAAATGTTTTTATTGTAATTAACTTTATTATGTTGAAAAGTGATAGAAAATAAAATAAAAATACTATAAATAAAAAAATATTAAAGTAAATAATAATTTAAATATAATAGTAAAATATTATAGTAAAATAATATTATATTTAAAATTATTTTACTAAATAATAATTTAAATAAAAATATTATTTGAAATTTATAAATCAGATTACGACGGTTAAAACCGCCGCAATTTCTAACCTACGGCGGTAGAATAACTGTCGCAAACAACAACAAAAACAAAAAATAAAGTCAAATTCACGACGGTATATAACCATCGCTATCTGTTGTGCGTGACAGTTTTGCAACCGTCGCGAAATAGGCTGGGGACGCACGATTCTGCGACGGTACTTCTACCGTCGTAGATTGTAAATTGCGACGGTTTTAACCGTCGTAATCAGCCAAAATAACCGTCCCAATCTATCATTTTTCTTGTAGTGATTGGATGGTAGCCTTGTCATTACGGAAGGTAGTTCGTTAGTAGGATTTTGTTACTCTAATGGATGGTAGCCTTGTCATTACGAAAGCTAGTTCGTTGTTGAGATTTTGGTACTCCGTTGGATGGAAGCCTTGTCATTACGGAAGGTAGTTCGTTTGTGGTATTTTGTTAATCTAATGGATGGTAACCTTGTCATTATGCAAGCTAGTTTGTTGTTGAGATTTTGTTACTCTAATGGATGGTAGCATAGTCATTATGGAACGTAGTTCGTTGTTGGGATTTTGTTACTCAAATGGATGGTAGCCTCGTCATTACGGAATCTAGTTCGTTGTTGAGATTTTGTTACTCAAATGGATGGTAGCCTTGTCATTATGGAAGGTCGTTCGTTGTTGGAGTTTTGTTACTCAAATTGGTGGTAGCCTTGTCATTATGGAAGTTTGTTCGTTGTTGAGATTTTGTTACTCCAATGGATGGTAACCTTGTCATTATGGAAGGTAGTTCATTGTTTAGATTGTGTTAGTTCAATAGATGGTAGCCTTGTCAATATGGAAGGTAGTTCGTTGTTGAGATTTTATTACTCCAATGGATGGTAGCCTTGTCATTATGAAAGGTAGTTCGTTGTTGATATTTTGTTACTTTAATGGATGGTAGCCTTGTCATTACGGAAGCTAGTTAGTTGTTGAGATTTTGTTACTCCATTGAATGGTAGCCTTGTCATTATGGAAGGTAAATCGTTGTTGACATTTTGTTACTCCAATGGATGGTAGCGATGTCCTTAAGGAAGGTAGTTCGTTGTTGAGATTTTGTTACTCCATTGGATGATAGCCTTGTCATTACGGAAGGTAGTTCGTTAGTAGGATTTTGTTACTCTAATGGATGGTAGCCTTGTCATTACGAAAGCAAGTTCGTTGTTGAGATTTTGCTACTCCATTGGATAGTAGCCTTGTCATTACGGAAGGTAGTTCATTAGTGGGATTTTGTTACTCTAATGGATGGTAGCCTTGTTATTACGGAAGCTAGTTCGTTGTTGAGATTTTGTTACTCAATTGGATGGTAGCCTTGTCATTATGGAAGGTAAATCGTTGTTGACATTTTGTTGCTCCAATGGATGGTAGCGGTGTCCTTAAGTAAGGTAGTTCGTTGTTGAGATTTTGTTACTCTAATGGACGGTAGCCTTGTCATTATGGAAGGTAGTTCGTTGTTGGGATTTTGTTATTTTAATGGATGGTAGCCTTGTCATTATGGAAGTTTGTTCGTTGTTGAGATTTTGTTACTCCAATGGATGGTAACCTTGTCATTATGGAAGGTAGTTCATTGTTGAGATTTTGTTAGTTCAATGGATGTTAGCCATGTCAATATGGAAGGTAGTTCGTTGTTGAGATTTTGTTACTCCAATGGATGGTAGCCTTGTCATTATGGAAGGTAGTTCGTTGTTGGTATTTTGTTACTTTAATGAATGGTTTCCTTGAAATTACGGAAGCTAGTTAGTTGTTGAGATTTTGTAACTCCATTGAATGGTAGCCTTGTCATTATGGAAGGTAAATCGTTGTTGACATTTTGTTACTCCAATGGATGGTAGCGATGTCCTTAAGGAAGGTAGTTCATTGTTGAGATTTTGTTACTCCATTGGATGGTAGCCTTGTCATTACGGAAGGTAGTTCGTTAGTAGGATTTTGTTACTCTAATGGATGGTAGCCTTGTCATTACGAAAGCTAGTTCGTTGTTGAGATTTTGTTACTCCATTGGATGGTAGCCTTGTCATTACGGAAGGTAGTTCGTTAGTGGGATTTTGTTACTCTAATGGATGTTAGCCTTGTTATTATGGAAGCTAGTTCGTTGGTAATATTTTGTTACTCCATTGGATGGTAGCCTTGTCATTTTGGAAGGTAAATCGTTGTTGACATTTTGTTACTCCAATGGATGGTAGCGGTGTCCTTAAGGAAGGTAGTTCGTTGTTGAGATTTTGTTACTCCATTGGATGGTAGCCTTGTCATTACGGAAGGTAGTTCGTTAGTAGGATTTTGTTACTCTAATGGATGGTAGCCTTGTCATTACGAAAGCTAGTTCGTTGTTGAGATTTTGTTACTCCATTGGATGGTAGCCTTGTCATTACGGAAGGTAGTTCGTTAGTGGGATTTTGTTACTCTAATGGATGTTAGCCTTGTTATTATGGAAGCTAGTTCGTTGGTAATATTTTGTTACTCCATTGGATGGTAGCCTTGTCATTTTGGAAGGTAAATCGTTGTTGACATTTTGTTACTCTAATGGACGGTAGCCTTATCATTATGGAAGGTAGTTTGTTGTTGGGATTTTGTTACTCAAATGGATGGTAGCCTTGTCATTACGGAAGCTAGTTCGCTGTTGAGATTTTGTTACTCTAATGTATGGTAGCCTTGTCATTATGGAACGTAGTTCGTTGTTGGGATTTTGTTACTCAAATGGATGGTAGCCTTGTCATTACGGAATCTAGTTCGTTGTTGAGATTTTTTAACTCTAATGGATAGTAGCCTTGTCATTATGGAAGGTAGTTCGTTGTTGGGATTTTGTTACTCAAATGGATGGTAGCCTTGTCATTATGGAAGGTAGTTCGTTGTTAAGATTTTGTTACTCCAATAGATGGCAGCATTGTCATTACGGAAGGTAGTTCATTATTGGGATTTTGTTACTCTAATGGATGGTAGCCTTGTCATTATAGAAGGTAGTTTGTTGTTGAGATTTTCTTACTCTCATGGATGGTAGCCTTGTCATTACGGAAGGTAGTTCGTTCTTGAGATTTTGTTACTCAATTGGATGGTAGCCTTGTCATTATCGAAGGTAAATCATTGTTGACATTTTGTTACTCCAATGAATGGTAGCAATGTCCTTAAGGAAGGTAGTTCGTTGTTGAGATTTTGTTACTACATTGGATGGTAGCCTTGTCATTACGCAAGGTAGTTCGTTAGTGTCATTTTGTTACTCTAATGGATGGTAGCCTTGTCATTACGAAAGCTAGTTCATTGTTGTAATTTTTTTACTCCATTGGATGGTAGCCTTGTCATTATGGAAGGTAAATCGTTGTTGACATTTTGTTACTCCAATGGATGGTAGCGATGTCCTTAAGGAAGGTAGTTCGTTGTTGAGATTTTTTTACTCCGTTGGATGGTAGCCTTGTCATTACGGAAGGTAGTTTGTTTGTGGTATTTTGTTAATCTAATGGATGGTAACCTTGTCATTATGCAAGCTAGTTCGTTGTTGAGATTTTGTTACTCTAATGGATGGTAGCCTTGTAATTATGGAACGTAGTTAGTTGTTGACATTTTGTTACTCAAATGGATGGTAGCCTCGTCATTACGGAATCTAGTTCGTTGTTGAGATTTTGTTACTCTAATGGACGGTAGCCTTGTCATTATGGAAGGTAGTTCGTTGTTGGGATTTTGTTATTTTAATGGATGGTAGCCTTGTCATTATGGAAGTTTGTTTGTTGTTGAGATTTTGTTACTCCAATGGATGGTAACCTTGTCATTATGGAAGGTAGTTCATTTTTGAGATTTTGATAGTTCAATTGATGTTAGCCTTGTCAATATGGAAGGTAGTTCGTTGTTGAGATATTGTTACTCCAATGGATGGTAGCGTTGTCATTATGGAAGGTAGTTCGTTGTTGGTATTTTGTTACTTTAATGGATGGTTTCCTTGAAATTACGGAAGCTAGTTAGTTGTTGAGATTTTGTTACTCCATTGAATGGTAGCCTTGTCATTATGGAAGGTAAATCGTTGTTGACATTTTGTTACTCCAATGGATGGTAGCGATGTCCTTAAGGAAGGTAGTTCGTTGTTGAGATTTTGTTACTCCATTGGATGGTAGCCTTGTCATTACAGAAGGTAGTTCGTTAGTAGGATTTTGTTACTCTAATGGATGGTAGCCTTGTCATTACGAAAGCTAGTTCGTTGTTGAGATTTTATTACTCCATTGGATGGTAGCCTTGTCATTACGGAAGGTAGTTCATTAGTTGGATTTTGTTACTCTAATGGATGGTAGCCTTGTTATTACGGAAGCTAGTTCGTTGTTGAGATTTTGTTACTCAATTGGATGGTAGCCTTGTCATTATGGAAGGTAAATCGTTGTTGACATTTTGTTAATCCAATGGATGGTAGCGGTGTCCTTATGTAAGGTAGTTCGTTGTTGAGATTTTGTTACTCTAATGGACGGTAGCCTTGTCATTATGGAAGGTAGTTCGTTGTTGGGATTTTGTTATTTTAATGGATGGTAGCCTTGTCATTATGGAAGTTTGTTCGTTGTTGAGATTTTATTACTCCAATGGATGGTAACCTTGTCATCATGGAAGGTAGTTCATTTTTGAGATTTTGATAGTTCAATGGATGTTAGCCTTGTCAATATGGAAGGTAGTTCGTTGTTGAGATTTTGTTACTCCAATGGATGGTAGCCTTGTCATTATGGAAGGTAGTTCGTTGTTGGTATTTTGTTACTTTAATGGATGGTTTCCTTGAAATTACGGAAGCTAGTTAGTTGTTGAGATTTTGTTACTCCATTGAATGGTAGCCTTGTCATTATGGAAGGTAAATCGTTGTTGACATTTTGTTACTCCAATGGATGGTAGCGATGTCCTTAAGGAAGGTAGTTCGTTGTTGAGATTTTGTTACTCCATTGGATGGTAGCCTTGTCATTACGGAAGGTAGTTCGTTAGTAGGATTTTGTTACTCTAATGGATGGTAGCCTTGTCATTACGAAAGCTAGTTCGTTGTTGAGATTTTGTTACTCCATTGGATGGTAGCCTTGTCATTACGGAAGGTAGTTCGTTAGTGGGATTTTGTTACTCTAATGGATGTTAGCCTTGTTATTATGGAAGCTAGTTCGTTGGTAATGTTTTGTTACTCCATTGGATGGTAGCCTTGTCATTTTGGAAGGTAAATCGTTGTTGACATTTTGTTACTCCAATGGATGGTAGCGGTGTCCATAAGGAACGTAGTTTGTTGTTGAGATTTTGTTACTCTAATGGACGGTAGCCTTATCATTATGGAAGGTAGTTTGTTGTTGGGATTTTGTTACTCAAATGGATGGTAGCCTTGTCATTACGGAAGCTAGTTCGCTGTTGAGATTTTGTTACTCTAATGTATGGTAGCCTTGTCATTATGGAACGTAGTTCGTTGTTGGGATTTTGTTACTCAAATGGATGGTAGCCTTGTCATTACGGAATCTAGTTCGTTGTTGAGATTTTTTAACTCTAATGGATAGTAGCCTTGTCATTATGGAAGGTAGTTCGTTGTTGGGATTTTGTTACTCAAATGGATGGTAGCCTTGTAATTATGGAAGGTAGTTCGTTGTTAAGATTTTGTTACTCCAACAGATGGCAGCATTGTCATTACGGAAGGTAGTTCATTATTGGGATTTTGTTACTCTAATGGATGGTAGCCTTGTCATTATAGAAGGTAGTTTGTTGTTGAGATTTTCTTACTCTCATGGATGGTAGCCTTGTCATTACGGAAGGTAGTTCGTTCTTGAGATTTTGTTACTCAATTGGATGGTAGCCTTGTCATTATCGAAGGTAAATCATTGTTGACATTTTGTTACTCCAATGAATGGTAGCAATGTCCTTAAGGAAGGTAGTTCGTTGTTGAGATTTTGTTACTCCATTGGATGGTAGCCTTGTCATTACGCAAGGTAGTTCGTTAGTGTCATTTTGTTACTCTAATGGATGGTAGCCTTGTCATTACGAAAGCTAGTTCATTGTTGTAATTTTTTTACTCCATTGGATGGTAGCCTTGTCATTATGGAAGGTAAATCGTTGTTGACATTTTGTTACTCCAATGGATGGTAGTGATGTCCTTAAGGAAGGTAGTTCGTTGTTGAGATTTTTTTACTCCGTTGGATGGTAGCCTTGTCATTACGGAAGGTAGTTTGTTTGTGGTATTTTGTTAATCTAATGGATGGTAACCTTGTCATTATGCAAGCTAGTTCGTTGTTGAGATTTTGTTACTCTAATGGATGGTAGCCTTGTAATTATGGAACGTAGTTAGTTGTTGGGATTTTGTTACTCAAATGGATGGTAGCCTTGTCATTACGGAATCTAGTTCGTTGTTGAGATTTTGTTACTCAAATGGATGGTAGCCTTGTCATTATGGAAGGTAGTTCGTTGTTGGGATTTTGTTACTCAAATGGATGGTAGCCTTGTCATTATGGAAGTTTGTTCGTTGTTGAGATTTTGTTATTCCAATGGATGGTAACCTTGTCATTATGGAAGGTAGTTCGTTGTTTAGATTTTGTTAGTTCAATGGATGGTGGCCTTGTCAATATGGAAGGTAGTTCGTTGTTGAGATTTTGTTACTCCAATGGATGGTAGCCTTGTCATTATGGAAGGTAGTTCGTTGTTGATATTTTGTTACTTTAATGGATGGTAGCCTTGTCATTACGGAAGCTAGTTAGTTGTTGAGATTTTGTTACTCCATTGAATGGTAGCCTTGTCATTATGGAAGGTAAATCGTTGTTGACATTTTGTTACTCCAATGGATGGTAGCGATGTCCTTAAGGAAGGTAGTTCGTTGTTGAGATTTTGTTACTCCATTGGATGGTAGCCTTGTCATTACGGAAGGTAGTTCGTTAGTAGGATTTTGTTACTCTAATGGATGGTAGCCTTGTCATTACGAAAGCTAGTTCGTTGTTGAGATTTTATTACTCTATTGGATGGTAGCCTTGTCATTACGGAAGGTAGTTCATTAGTGGGATTTTGTTACTCTAATGGATGGTAGCCTTGTTATTACGGAAGCTAGTTCGTTGTTGAGATTTTGTTACTCCATTGGATGGTAGCATTGTCATTATGGAAGGTAAATCGTTGTTGACATTTTGTTACTCCAATGGATGGTAGGGGTGTCCTTAAGTAAGGTAGTTCGTTGTTGAGATTTTGTTACTCTAATGGACGGTAGCCTTGTCATTATGGAAGGTTGTTCGTTGTTGGGATTTTGTTATTTTAATGGATGGTAGCCTTGTCATTATGGAAGTTTGTTCGTTATTGAGATTTTGTTACTCCAATGGATGGTAACCTTGTCATTATGGAAGGTAGTTCATTGTTGAGATTTTGTTAGTTCAATGGATGGTAGCCTTGTCAATATGGAAGGTAGTTTGTTTGTTATTGAGATTTTGTTACTCCATTGGATGGTAGCCTTGTCATTACGGAAGGTAGTTCGTTAGTAGGATTTTGTTACTCTAATGGATGGTAGCCTTGTCATTACGAAAGCTAGTTCGTTGTTGATATTTTGTTACTCCATTGGATGGTAGCCTTGTCATTACGGAAGGTAGTTCGTTAGTGGGATTTTGTTACTCTAATATATGGTAGCCTTGTTATTATGGAAGCTAGTTCGTTGTTGATATTTTGTTACTACATTGGATAGCAGCCTTGTCATTATGGAAGGTAAATCGTTGTTGACATTTTGTTACTCTAATGGATGGTAGCCTTGTCATTACGAAAGCTAGTTCATTGTTGTGATTTTTTTACTCCATTGAATGGTAGCCTTGTCATTATGGAAGGTAAATCGTTGTTGACATTTTGTTACTCCAATGGATGGTAGCGATGTCCTTAAGGAAGGTAGTTCGTTGTTGAGATTTTTTTACTCCGTTGGATGGTAGCCTTGTCATTACGGAAGGTAGTTTGTTTGTGGTATTTTGTTAATCTAATGGATGGTAACCTTGTCATTATGCAAGCTAGTTCGTTGTTGAGATTTTGTTACTCTAATGGATGGTAGCCTTGTAATTATGGAACGTAGTTAGTTGTTGGGATTTTGTTACTCAAATGGATGGTAGCCTTGTCATTACGGAATCTAGTTCGTTGTTGAGATTTTGTTACTCAAATGGATGGTAGCCTTGTCATTATGGAAGGTAGTTCGTTGTTGGGATTTTGTTACTCAAATGGATGGTAGCCTTGTCATTATGGAAGTTTGTTCGTTGTTGAGATTTTGTTATTCCAATGGATGGTAACCTTGTCATTATGGAAGGTAGTTCATTGTTTAGATTTTGTTAGTTCAATGGATGGTAGCCTTGTCAATATGGAAGGTAGTTCGTTGTTGAGATTTTGTTACTCCAATGGATGGTAGCCTTGTCATTATGGAAGGTAGTTCGTTGTTGATATTTTGTTACTATAATGGATGGTAGCCTTGTCATTACGGAAGCTAGTTAGTTGTTGAGATTTTGTTACTCCATTGAATGGTAGCCTTGTCATTATGGAAGGTAAATCGTTGTTGACATTTTGTTACTCCAATGGATGGTAGCGATGTCCTTAAGGAAGGTAGTTCGTTGTTGAGATTTTGTTACTCCATTGGATGGTAGCCTTGTCATTACGGAAGGTAGTTCGTTAGTAGGATTTTGTTACTCTAATGGATTGTAGCCTTGTGATTACGAAAGCTAGTTCGTTGTTGAGATTTTGTTACTCCATTGGATTGTAGCCTTGTCATTACGGAAGGTAGTTCATTAGTTGGATTTTGTTACTCTAATGGATGGTAGCCTTGTTATTACGGAAGCTAGTTCGTTGTTGAGATTTTGTTACTCCATTGGATGGTAGCATTGTCATTATGGAAGGTAAATCGTTGTTGACATTTTGTTACTCCAATGGATGGTAGGGGTGTCCTTAAGTAAGGTAGTTCGTTGTTGAGATTTTGTTACTCTAATGGACGGTAGCCTTGTCATTATGAGAGGTTGTTCATTGTTTGGATTTTGTTATTTTAATGGATGGTAGCCTTGTCATTATGGAAGTTTGTTCGTTATTGAGATTTTGTTACTCCAATGGATGGTAACCTTGTCATTATGGAAGGTAGTTCTTTGTTGAGATTTTGTTAGTTCAATGGATGGTAGCCTTGTCAATATGGAAGGTAGTTTGTTGTTGAGATTTTGTTACTCCAATGGATGGTAGCCTTGTCATTATGGAAGGTAGTTCGTTGTTGATATTTTGTTACTTTAATGGATGGTAGCCTTGTAATTACGGAAGCTAGTTAGTTGTTGAGATTTTGTTACTCCATTGAATGGTAGCCTTGTCATTATGGAAGGTAAATCGTTGTTGACATTTTGTTACTCCAATGGATGGTAGCGATGTCCTTAAGGAAGGTAGTTCGTTGTTGAGATTTTGTTACTCCATTGGATGGTAGCCTTGTCATTACGGAAGGTAGTTCGTTAGTAGGATTTTGTTACTCTAATGGATGGTAGCCTTGTCATTACGAAAGCTAGTTCGTTGTTGAGATTTTGTTACTCCATTGGATTGTAGCCTTGTCATTACGGAAGGTAGTTCATTAGTGGGATTTTGTAACTCTAATGGATGGTAGCCTTGTTATTACGGAAGCTAGTTCGTTGTTGAGATTTTGTTACTCCATTGGATGGTAGCATTGTCATTATGGAAGGTAAATCGTTGTTGACATTTTGTTACTCCAACGGATGGTAGGGGTGTCCTTAAGTAAGGTAGTTCGTTGTTGAGATTTTATTACTCTAATGGACGGTAGCCTTGTCATTATGGAAGGTTGTTCGTTGTTGGGATTTTGTTATTTTAATGGATGGTAGCCTTGTCATTATGGAAGTTTGTTCGTTATTGAGATTTTGTTACTCCAATGGATGGTAACCTTGTCATTATGGAAGGTAGTTCATTGTTGAGATTTTGTTAGTTCAATGGATGGTAGCCTTGTCAATATGGAAGGTAGTTTTTTGTTGAGATTTTGTTACTCCAATGGATGGTAGCCTTGTCATTATGGAAGGTAGTTCGTTGTTGATATTTTGTTAATTTAATGGATGGTAGCCTTGTAATTACGGAAGCTAGTTAGTTGTTGAGATTTTGTTACTCCATTGAATGGTAGCCTTGTCATTATGGAAGGTAAATCGTTGTTGACATTTTGTTACTCCAATGGATGGTAGCGATGTCCTTAAGAAAGGTAGTTCGTTGTTGAGATTTTGTTACTCCATTGGATGGTAGCCTTGTCATTACGGAAGGTAGTTCGTTAGTAGGATTTTGTTACTCTAATGGATGGTAGCCTTGTCATTACGAAAGCTAGTTCGTTGTTGAGATTTTGTTACTCCATTAGATGGTAGCCTTGTCATTACGGAAGGTAGTTCGTTAGTGGGATTTTGTTACTCTAATATATGGTAGCCTTGTTATTACGGAAGCTAGTTCGTTGTTGAGATTTTGTTACTACATTGGATGGTAGCCTTGTCATTATGGAAGGTAAATCGTTGTTGACATTTTGTTACTCTAATGGATGGTAGCCTTGTCATTACGAAAGCTAGTTCATTGTTGTGACTTTTTTACTCCATTGGATGGTAGCCTTGTCATTATGGAAGGTAAATCGTTGTTGACATTTTGTTACTCCAGTGGATGGTAGCGATGTCCTTAAGGAAGGTAGTTCGTTGTTGAGATTTTTTTACTCCGTTGGATGGTAGCCTTGTCATTACGGAAGGTAGTTTGTTTGTGGTATTTTGTTAATCTAATGGATGGTAACCTTGTCATTATGCAAGCTAGTTCGTTGTTGAGATTTTGTTACTCTAATGGATGGTAGCCTTGTAATTATGGAACGTAGTTAGTTGTTGGGATTTTGTTACTCAAATGGATGGTAGCCTTGTCATTACGGAATCTAGTTCGTTGTTGAGATTTTGTTACTCAAATGGATGGTAGCCTTGTCATTATGGAAGGTAGTTCGTTGTTGGGATTTTGTTACTCAAATGGATGGTAGCCTTGTCATTATGGAAGTTTGTTCGTTGTTGAGATTTTGTTATTCCAATGGATGGTAACGTTGTCATTATGGAAGGTAGTTCATTGTTTAGATTTTGTTAGTTCAATGGATGGTAGCCTTGTCAATATGGAAGGTAGTTCGTTGTTGAGATTTTGTTACTTCAATGGATGGTAGCCTTGTCATTATGGAAGGTAGTTCGTTGTTGATATTTTGTTACTTTAATGGATGGTAGCCTTGTCATTACGGAAGCTAGTTAGTTGTTGAGATTTTGTTACTCCATTGAATGGTAGCCTTGTCATTATGGAAGGTAAATCGTTGTTGACATTTTGTTACTCCAATGGATGGTAGCGATGTCCTTAAGGAAGGTAGTTCGTTGTTGAGATTTTGTTACTCCATTGGATGGTAGCCTTGTCATTACGGAAGGTAGTTCGTTAGTAGGATTTTGTTACTCTAATGGATGGTAGCCTTGTCATTACGAAAGCTAGTTCGTCGTTGAGATTTTGTTACTCCATTGGATGGTAGCCTTGTCATTACGGAAGGTAGTTCATTAGTGGGATTTTGTTACTCTAATGGATGGTAGCCTTGTTATTACGGAAGCTAGTTCGTTGTTGAGATTTTGTTACTCCATTGGATGGTAGCATTGTCATTATGGAAGGTAAATCGTTGTTGACATTTTGTTACTCCAATGGATGGTAGGGGTGTCCTTAAGTAAGGTAGTTCGTTGTTGAGATTTTGTTACTCTAATGGACGGTAGCCTTGTCATTATGGAAGGTTGTTCGTTGTTGGGATTTTGTTATTTTAATGGATGGTAGCCTTGTCATTATGGAAGTTTGTTCGTTATTGAGATTTTGTTACTCCAATGGATGGTAGCCTTGTCATTATGGAAGGTAGTTCATTGTTGAGATTTTGTTAGTTCAATGGATGGTAGCCTTGTCAATATGGAAGGTAGTTTGTTGTTGAGATTTTGTTACTCCAATGGATGGTAGCCTTGTCATTATGGAAGGTAGTTCGTTGTTAATATTTTTTTACTTTAATGGATGGTAGCCTTGTAATTACGGAAGCTAGTTAGTTGTTGAGATTTTGTTACTCCATTGAATGGTAGCCTTGTTATTATGGAAGGTAAATCGTTGTTGACATTTTGTTACTCCAATGGATGGTAGCGATGTCCTTAAGGAAGGTAGTTCGTTGTTGAGATTTTGTTACTCCATTGGATGGTAGCCTTGTCATTACGGAAGGTAGTTCGTTAGTATGATTTTGTTACTCTAATGGATGGTAGCCTTGTCATTACGAAAGCTAGTTCGTTGTTGAGATTTTGTTACTCCATTGGATGGTAGCCTTGTCATTACGGAAGGTAGTTCGTTAGTGGGATTTTGTTACTCTAATGGATGGTAGCCTTGTTATTACGGAAGCTAGTTCGTTGTTGAGATTTTGTTACTACATTGGATGGTAGCCTTGTCATTATGGAAGGTAAATCGTTGTTGACATTTTGTTACTCTAATGGATGGTAGCCTTGTCATTACGAAAGCTAGTTCGTTGTTGAGATTTTGTTACACCATTGGATGGTAGCCTTGTCATTATGAAAGGTAGTTCGTTGTTGATATTTTGTTACTTTAATGGATGGTAGCCTTGTCATTACGGAAGCTAGTTAGTTGTTGAGATTTTGTTACTCCATTGAATGGTAGCCTAGTCATTATGGAAGGTAAATCGTTGTTGACATTTTGTTACTCCAATGGATGGTAGCGATGTCCTTAAGGAAGGTAGTTCGTTGTTGAGATTTTGTTACTCCATTGGATGGTAGCCTTGTCATTACGGAAGGTAGTTCGTTAGTAGGATTTTGTTACTCTAATGGATGGTAGCCTTGTCATTACGAAAGCTAGTTCGTTGTTGAGATTTTGTTACTCCATTGGATGGTAGCCTTGTCATTACGGAAGGTAGTTCGTTAGTGGGATTTTGTTACTCTAATGGATGGTAGCCTTGTTATTACGGAAGCTAGTTCGTTGTTGAGATTTTGTTACTACATTGGATGGTAACCTTGTCATTATGGAAGGTAAATCGTTGTTGACATTTTGTTACTCCAATGGATGGTAGCGGTGTCCTTAAGTAAGGTAGTTCGTTGTTGAGATTTTGTTACTCTAATGGACGGTAGCCTTGTCAATATGGAAGATAGTTCGTTGTTGGGATTTTGTTATTTTAATGGATGGTAGCCTTGTCATTATGGAAGTTTGTTCGTTGTTGAGATTTTGTTAGTCCAATGGATGGTAGCCTTGTCAATATGGAAGGCAGTTCGTTGTTGAGATTTTGTTACTCCAATGGATGGTAGCCTTGTCATTATGGAAGGTAGTTCGTTGTTGATATTTTGTTACTTTAATGGATGGTAGCCTTGTCATTACGGAAGCTAGTTAGTTGTTGAGATTTTGTTACTCCATTGAATGGTAGCCTTGTCATTATGGAAGGTAAATCGTTGTTGACATTTTGTTACTCCAATGGATGGAAGCGATGTCCTTAAGGAAGGTAGTTCGTTGTTGAGATTTTGTTACTCCATTGGATGGTAGCCTTGTCATTACGGAAGGTAGTTCGTTAGTAGGATTTTGTTACTCTAATGGATGGTAGCCTTGTCATTACGAAAGCTAGTTCGTTGTTGAGATTTTGTTACTCCATTGGATGGTAGCCTTATCATTACGGAAGGTAGTTCGTTAGTGGGATTTTGTTACTCTAATGGATCTTAGCCTTGTTATTATGGAAGCTAGTTCGTTGTTGATATTTTGTTACTCCATCGGATGGTAGCCTTGTCATTTTGGAAGGTAAATCGTTGTTGACATTTTGTTACTCCAATGGATGGTAGCGGTGTCCTTAAGGAACGTAGTTTGTTGTTGAGATTTTGTTACTCTAATGGACGGTAGCCTTGTCATTATGGAAGGTAGTTTGTTGTTGGGATTTTATTACTCAAATGGATGGTAGCCTTGTCATTACGGAAGCTAGTTCACTGTTGAGATTTTGTTACTCTAATGGATGGTAGCCTTGTCATTATGGAACGTAGTTCATTGTTGGGATTTTGTTACTCAAATGGATGGTAGCCTTGTCATTATGGAAGGTAGTTCGTTGTTGATATTTTCATACTCTAATGGATGGTAACCTTGTCATTAAGGAAGGTAGTCCGCTGTTGATAATTTGTTACTCCATTGGATAGTAGACTTTTTATTATGGAAGGTAGTTCATTGTTGTGATTTTGTTACTCTAATGGATGGTAGCCTTGTCATTATGGAATGTAGTTTATTGTTGAGATTTGGTTACTCTAATGGATGGTGGCCTTGTCGTTACGGAATGTAGTTCATTGTTGAGTTTTTGTTACTCTAATATAAGGTAGCCTTGTCATTATGGAACGTAGTTCGTTGTTGGGATTTTGTTAATCAAATGGATGGTAGCCTTGTCATTACGGAATCTAGTTCGTTGTTGAGATTTTGTTACTCTAATGGATGGTAGCCTTGTCATTATGGAAGGTGGTTCGTTGTTGGGATTTTGTTACTCAAATGGATGGTAGCCTTGTCATTATGGAAGGTTGTTCTTTGTTGGGATTTTGTTACTCTTATTGATGGTAGCCTTGTTATTATGGAAGCTAATTCGTTGTTGGGATTTTGTTATTATAATGGATGGTAGCCTTGTCATTATGGAAGTTTGTTCGTTGTTGAGATTTTGTTACTCCAATGGATGGTAACCTTGTCATTATGGAAGGTAGTTCATTGTTGAGATTTTGTTAGTTCAAGTGATGGTAGCCTTGTCAACATGGAAGGTAGTTCGTTGTTGAGATTTTTTTACTCCAATGGATGGTAGCCTTGTCATTATGGAAGGTAGTTCGTTGTTGATATTTTTTTACTTTAATGGATGGTAGCCTTGTCATTACAGAAGCTAGTTAGTTGTTGAGATTTTGTTACTCCATTGAATGGTAGCCTTGTCATTATGGAAGGTAAATCGTTGTTGACATTTTGTTACTCCAATGGATGGTAGCGGTGTCCTTAAGGAAGGTAGTTTGTTGTTGAGATTTTTTACTCTAATGGACGGTAGACTTGTCATTATGGAAGGTAGTTCGTTGTTGGAATTTTGTTACTCAAATGGATGGTAGCCTTGTCATTACGGAAGCAATTTCGTTGTTGAGATTTTGTTCCTCTAATGGATGGTAGCCTTGTCATTATGGAAGGTAGTTCGTTGTTGGGATTTTGTTACTCCAATGGATGGTAGCCTTGTCCTTATGGAATGTAGTTTGTTGTTGAGATTTGGTTACTCTAATGGATGGTAGCCTTGTCATTATGGAAGGTAGTTCATAGTTGAGTTTTTGTTACTCTAATTAATGGTAGCCTTGTCATTATGGAAGGTAGTTCGTTGTTGGGATTTTGTTACTCTAATTGATGGTAGCCTTGTCAATATGGAAGGTAGTTCATTGTTGGGATTTTGTTACTCTTATAGATGGTAGCCTTGTCATTATGGAAGTTAATTCGTTGTTGGGATTTTGTTATTTCAATGGATGGTAGCCTTGTCATTATGGAAGTTTGTTCGTTGTTGAGATTTTGTTACTCCAATGGATGGTAACCTTGTCATTATGGAAGGTATTTCATTGTCGAGATTTGGTTAGTTCAATGGATGGTAGCCTTGTCAATATGGAAGGTAGTTCGTTGTTGAGATTTTGTTACTCCAATGGATGGTAGCCTTGTCATTATGGAAGGTAGTTCGTTGTAGATATTTTGTTACTTTAATGGATGGTAGCCTTGTAATTATGGAAGGTAGTTCATTGTTGAGATTTTGTTACTCCATTGTATGGTAGCCTTGTCATTATGGAAGGTAAATTCTTGTTGAGATTTTGTTACTCCAATGGATGGTAGCTATGTCCTTATGGAAGGTAGTTCATTGTTGATATTTTGTTACTCTAATGGATGGTAGCCTTGTCATTACGGAAGGTAATTCGTTGTTGATATTTTGTTACTCCATTGGATGGTAGCGATGTCCTTAAGGAAGGTAGTTCGTTGTTGTGATTTTTTTACTCCATTGGATGGTAGCCTTACCATTACGGAAGGTAGTTCGTTAGTGGGATTTTGTTACTCTAATGGATGGTTGCCTTATCATTACGGAAGCTAGTTCGTTGTTGAGATTTGGTTACGGAATTGGATGGTAGCCTTGTCATTATGGAAGGTAGTTCGTTAGTGGGATTTTGTTACTCTAATGTATGGTAGCCTTGTTATTACGGAAGCTAGTTCGTTGTTGAGATTTTGTTACTCCATTGGATGGTAGCCTTGTCATTATGGAAGGTAGTTCATTGTTGAGATTTTGTTACTCCATTGTATGGTAGCCTTGTCATTATGGAAGGTAAATTGTTGTTGAGATTTTGTTACTCCAATGGATGGTAGCTATGTCCTTATGGTAGGTAGTTCATGGTTGATATTTTGTTACTCTAATGGATGGTAGCCTTGTCATTACGGAAGGTAATTCGTTGTTGATATTTTGTTACTCCATTGGATGGTAGCCTTGTCATTATCGAAGGTAAATCGTTATTGACATTTTGTTACACTAGTGGATGGTAGCGATGTCCTTAAGGAAGGTAGTTCGTTGTTGAGGTTTTTTTACTCCATTGGATGGTAGCCTTGCCATTACGTAAGGTAGTTCGTTAGTGGGATTTTGTTACTCTAATGGATGGTAGCCTTGTAATTACGGAAGCTAGTTCGTTGTTGAGATTTGGTTACGCCATTGGATGGTAGCCTTGTCATTATGGAAGGTAAGTCGTTGTTGACATTTTGTTACTCTAATGGATGGTAGCGATGTCCTTAAGGAAGGTAGTTCATTGTTGAGATTTTGTTACTCTAATGAACGGTAGCCTTGTCATTATGGAAGGTAGTTTCTTGTTGGGATTTTGTTACTCAAATGGATGGTAGCCTTGTTATTATGGAAGGTAGTTCATTGTTGAGATTTTGTTACTGCAATGGATGGTAGCCTTATCATTATGGAAGGTAGTTTGTGTTGGGATTTTGTTACTCAAATGGATTGTAGCCTTGTCATTATGGAAGGTAGTTCATTGTTGAGATTTTGTTACTGCAATGGATGGTAGCGTTGCCATTATGGAAGGTAGTTCATTATTGGGATTTTGTTACTCTAATGGATGGTAGCCTTGTCATTATGGAAGGTAGTTTATTGTTGAGATTTTCTTACTCTAATGGATGGTAGCCTTGTCATTACGGAAGGTAGTTCGTTCTTGAGATTTTGTTACTCAATTGGATGGTAGCCTTGTCATTATGGAAGGTAAATCATTGTTGACATTTTGTTACTCCAAAGAATGGTAGCAATGTCATTAAGGAAGGTAGTTCGTTGTTGAGATTTTGTTACTCCATTGGATGGTAGCCTTGTCATTACGGAAGGTAGTTCGTTAGTGGTATTTTGTTACTCTAATGGATGGTAGCCTTGTCATTACGAAAGCTAGTTCATTGTTGTGATTTTTTTACTCCATTGGATGGTAGCCTTGTCATTATGGAAGGTAAATCGTTGTTGACATTTTGTTACTCCAATGGATGGTAGCGATTTCCTTAAGGAAGGTAGTTCGTTGTTGAGATTTTGTTACTCTGTTGGATGGTAGCCTTGTCATTACGGAAGGTAGTTCGTTAGTAGGATTTTGTTACTCTAATGGATGGTAGCCTTGTCATTACGAAATTAGTTGTTTGTTGAGATTTTGTTACTCCATTGGATGGTAACCTTGTCATTACGGAAGGTAGTTCATTAGTGGGATTTTGTTACTCTAATGGATGGTAGCCTTGTTATTATGGAAGCTAGTTTGTTGTTGGAATTTTGTTACTCCATTGGATGGTAGCCTTTTCATTATGGAAGGTAAATCGTTGTTGACATTTGGTTACTCCAATGGATGGTAGCGGTGTCTTTAAGTAAGGTAGTTCGTTGTTGGGATTTTGTTATTTTAATGGATGGTAGCGATGTCATTATGGAAGTTTGTTCGTTGTTGAGATTTTGTTACTCCAATGGATGGTAACCTTGTCATTATGGAAGGTAGTTCATTGTTGAGATTTTGTTAGTTCAATGGATGGTAGCCTTGTCAATATGGAAGGTAGTTCGTTGTTGAGATTTTGTTACTCCGATGGATGGTAGCCTTGTCATTATGGAAGGTAGTTCGTTGTTGATATTTTGTTACTTTAATGGATGGTAGCCTTGTCATAACGGAAGCTAGTTAGTTGTTGAGATTTTGTTACTCCATTGAATGGTAGCCTTGTCATTATGGAAGATAAATCGTTGTTGACATTTTGTTACTCCAATGGATGGTAGCGATGTCCTTAAGGAAGGTAGTTCGTTGTTGAGATTTTGTTACTCCATTGGATGGTAGCCTTGTCAATACGAAAGGTAGTTCATTAGTAGGATTTTGTTACTCTAATGGATGGTAGCCTTGTCATTACGAAAGCTAGTTCGTTGTTGAGATTTTGTTACTCCATTGGATGGTAGCCTTGTCATTACGGAAGGTAGTTCATTAGTGGGATTTTGTTACTCTAATGGATGTTAGCCTTGTTATTATGGAAGCTAGTTCGTTGTTGATATTTTGTTACTCCATTGGATGGTAGCCTTGTCATTTTGGAAGGTAAATCGTTGTTGACATTTTGTTACTCCAATGGGTGGTAGCGGTGTCCTTAAGGAACGTAGTTTTTTGTTGAGATTTTGTTACTCAAATGGACGATAGCATTGTCAATATGCATGGTAGTTTGTTGTTGGGATTTTGTTACTCAAATGGATGGTAGCCTTGTCATTACGGAAGCTAGTTCGCTGTTGAGATTTTGTTACTCTAATGGATGGTAGCCTTGTCATTATGGAACGTAGTTTGTTGTTGGGATTTTGTTACTCAAATGGATGGTAGCCTTGTCATTACGGAATCTAGTTCGTTGTTGAGATTTTTTAACTCTAATGGATAGTAGCCTTGTCATTATGGAAGGTAGTTCGTTGTTGGGATTTTGTTACACAAATGGATGGTAGCCTTGTCATTATGGAAGGTAGTTCGTTGTTGATATTTTCATACTCTAATGGATGGTAACCTTGTCATTAAGGAAGGTAGTTCGCTGTTGATAATTTGTTACTCCATTGGATAGTAGACTTTTTATTATGGAAGGTAGTTCGTTGTTGTGATTTTGTTACTCCAATGGATGGTAGCCTTGTCATTATGGAATGTAGTTTATTGTTGAGATTTGGTTACTCTAATGGATGGTAGCCTTGTCATTACGGAATCTAGTTCGTTGTTGAGATTTTGTTACTCTAATGGATGGTAGCCTTGTCATTATGGAAGGTAGTTCGTTGTTGGAATTTTGTTACTCAAATGGATGGTAGCCTTGTCATTATGGAAGGTTGTTCATTTTTGGGATTTTGTTACTCTTATTGATGGTAGCCTTGTTATTATGGAAGCTAATTTGTTGTTGGGATTTTGTTATTATAATGGATGGTAGCGTTGTCATTATGGAAGTTTGTTCATTGTTGAGATTTTGTTACTCCAATGGATGGTAACCTTGTCATTATGGAAGGTAGTTCATTGTTGAGATTTTGTTAGTTCAATGGATGGTAGCCTTGTCAACATGGAAGGTAGTTCGTTGTTGAGATTTTTTTACTCCAATGGATGGTAGCCTTGTCATTATGGAAGGTAGTTCGTTGTTGATATTTTTTTACTATAATGGATGGTAGCCTTGTCATTACAGAAGCTAGTTAGTTGTTGAGATTTTGTTACTCCATTGAATGGTAGCCTTGTCATTATGGAAGCTAAATTGTTGTTGACATTTTGTTACTCCAATGGATGGTAGCGATGTCCTTAAGGAAGGTAGTTTGTTGTTGAGATTTTGTTACTCCATTGGAACGTAGACTTGTCATTACGGAAGGTAGTTCGTTAGTAGGATTTTGTTAGTCTAATGGATGGTAGCTTTAACATTACGAAAGCTAGTTCGTTGTTGAGATTTTGTTACTCCATTGGATGGTAGCCTTGTCATTACGCAAGGTAGTTCGTTAGTGGGATTTTGTTTCTCTAATGGATGGTAGCCTTGTTATTACGGAAGCTACTTCGTTGTTGAGATTTTGTTACTCTAATGGATGGTAGCCTTGTCATTATGGAACGTAGTTCGTTGTTTGGTTTTTGTTACTCAAATGGATGGTAGCCTTGTGATTACGGAATCTAGTTCGTTGTTGAGATTTTTTAACTCTAATGGATGGTAGCCTTGTCATTATGGAAGGGAGTTCGTTGTTGGGATTTTGTTACTCCAATGGATGGTAGCCTTGTCATTATGGAATGTAGTTTGTTGTTGAGATTTGGTTACTCTAATGGATGGTAGCCTTGTCATTATGGAAGGTAGTTCATTGTTGAGTTTTTGTTACTGTAATATATGGTAGCCTTGTCATTATGGAAGGTAGTTTGTTATTGGGATTTTGTTACTCTAATGGATGGTAGCGTTGTCAATATGGAACGTAGTTTATTGTTGGGATTTTGTTACTCTTATAGATGGTAGCCTTGTCATTATGGAAGCTAATTCGTTGTTGGGATTTTGTTATTTTAATGGATGGTAGCCTTGTCATTTTGGAAGTTTGTTCGTTGTTGAGATTTTGTTACTCCAATGGATGGTAACCTTGTCATTATGGAAGGTATTTCATTGTCGAGATTTGGTTAGTTCAATGGATGGTAGCCTTGTCCATATGGAAGGTAGTTCATTGTTGAGATTTTGTTACTCCAATGGATGGTAGCCTTGTCATTATGGAAGGTAGTTCGTTGTAGATATTTTGTTACTTTAATGAATGGTAGCCTTGTAATTATGGAAGGTAGTTCATTGTTGAGATTTTGTTACTCCATTGTATGGTAGCCTTGTCATTATGGAAAGTAAATTGTTGTTGAGATTTTGTTACTCCAATGGATGGTAGCTATGTCCTTATGGAAGGTAGTTCATTGTTGATAATTTGTTACTCTAATGGATGGTAGCCTTGTCATTACGGAAAGTAATTCGTTGTTGATATTTTGTTACTCCATTGGATGGTAGCCTTGTCATTATGGAAGGTAGTTCGTTGTTGTGATTTTTTTACTCCATTGGATGGTTGCCTTATCATTACGGAAGCTAGTTCGTTGTTGAGATTTGGGTACGGAATTGGATGGTAGCCTTGTCATTATGGAAGGTAGTTCGTTAGTGGGATTTTGTTACTCTAATGTATGGTAGCCTTGTTATTACGGAAGCTAGTTCGTTGTTGAGATTTTGTTACTCCATTGGATGGTAGCCTTGTCATTATGGAAGGTAAATCGTTGTTGACATTTGGTTACTCCAATGGATGGTAGCGGTGTCCTTAAGTAAGGTAGTTTGTTGTTGAGATTTTGTTACTCTAATGGACGGTAGCCTTGTCATTATGGAAGGTAGTTCGTTGTGGGGATTTTGTTACTCAAATGGATGGTAGCCTTGTCATTATGGAAGGTAGTTCATTGTTGATATTTTGTTACTATAATGGATGGTTGCCTTGCCATTATAGAACGTACTTCGTTGTTGGGATTTTGTTACTCAAATGGATGGTAGCCTTGTCATTAAGGAATCTAGTTCGTTGTTGGGATTTTGTTACTCAAATGGATGGTAGCCTTGTCATTATGGAAGGTAGTTCGTTGTTGATATTTTGTTACTTTAATGGATGGTAACCTTGTCATTACGGAAGCTAGTTAGTTGTTGAGATTTTATTACTCCATTGAATGGTAGCCTTGTCATTATGGAAGGTAAATCATTGTTGACATTTTGTTACTCTTATGGATGGTAGCGATGTCCTTAAGGAAGGTAGTTCATTGTTGAGATTTTGTTACTCCATTGGATGGTAGCCTTGTCTTTACTGAAGGTAGTTCGTTAGTAGGATTTTGTTACTCTAATGGATGGTAGCCTTGTTATTACGGAAGCTAGTTCGTTGTTGATATTTTGTTACTCCATTGGATGGTAGCCTTGTCATTATGGAAGGTAAATCGTTGTTGACATTTTGTTACTCCAATGGATGGTAGCAGTGTCCTTAAGTAAGGTAGTTCGTTGTTGTGATTTTGTTACTCTAATGGACGGTAGCCTTGTCATTATGGAAGGTAGTTCATTGTTGGGATTTTGTTACTCAAATGGATGGTAGCCTTGTCATTATGGAAGGTAGTTCGTTGTTGAGATTTTGTTACTGCAATGGATGGTAGCCTTGTCATTATGGAACGTAGTTCATTGTTGGGATTTTGTTACTCAAATGGATGGTAGCCTTGTCATTACGGAATCTAGTTTATTGTTGGGATTTTGTTATTTTAATGGATGGTAGCCTTGTCATTATGGAAGTTTGTTTGTTGTTGAGATTTTGTTACTCCAATGGATGGTAACCTTGTCATTATGGAAGGTATTTCATTGTCGAGATTTGGTTAGTTCAATGGATGGTAGCCTTGTCCATATGGAAGGTAGTTCATTGTTGAGATTTTGTTACTCCAATGGATGGTAGCCTTGTCATTATGGAAGGTAGTTCGTTGTAGATATTTTGTTACTTTAATGGATGGTAGCCTTGTAATTATGGAAGGTAGTTCATTGTTGTGATTTTGTTACTCCATTGTATGGTAGCCTTGTCATTATGGAAGGTAAATTGTTGTTGAGATTTTGTTACTCCAATGGATGGTAGCTATGTCCTTATGGAAGGTAGTTCATTGTTGATATTTTGTTACTCTAATGGATGGTAGCCTTGTCATTACGGAAGGTAATTCGTTGTTGATATTTTGTTACTCCATTGGATGGTAGCCTTGTCATTATGGAAGGTAAATCGTTGTTGACATTTTGTTACTCCAGTGGATGGTAGTGATGTCCTTAAGGAAGGTAGTTCGTTGTTGAGATCTTTTTACTCCATCGGATGGTAGCCTTGCCATTACGGAAGGTAGTTCGTTAGTGGGATTTTGTTACTCTAATGGATGGTAGCCTTATCATTACGGAAGCTAGTTCGTTGTTGAGATTTGGTTACGGAATTTGATGGTAGACTTGACATTATGGAAGGTAGTTCGTTAGTGGGATTTTGTTACTCTAATGTATGGTAGCCTTGTTATTCCGGAAGTTAGTTCGTTGTTGAGATTTTGTTACTCCATTGGATGGTAGCCTTGTCATTATGGAAGGTAAATCGTTGTTGACATTTGGTTACTCCAATGGATGGTAGCGGTGTCCTTAAGTAAGGTAGTTCGTTGTTGAAATTTTGTTACTCTAATGGACGGTAGCCTTGTCATTATGGAAGGTAGTTCGTTGTTTGGATTTTGTTACTCAAATGGATGGTAGCCTTGTCATTATGGAAGGTAGTTCATTGTTGATATTTTGTTACTACAATGGATGGTTGCCTTGCCATTATAGAACGTAGTTCGTTGTTGGGATTTTGTTACTCAAATGGATGGTAGCCTTGTCATTAAGGAATCTAGTTCGTTGTTGAGATTTTGTTACTCTAATGGATGGTAGCCTTGTCATTATGGAAGGTAGTTCATTGTTGGGGTTTTGTTACTCAAATGGATGGTAGCCTTCTCATTATGGAAGGTAGTTCGTTGTTGGGATTTTGTTACTCTTATGGATGGTAGCCTTGTCATTATGGAAGGTAGTTCGTTGTTGGGATTTTGTTACTCTTATGGATGGTAGCCTTGTCTTTATGGAAGCTAATTCGTTGTTGGGATTTTGTTATTTTAATGGATGGTAACCTTGTCATTATGGAAGGTAGTTCATTGTTTAGATTTTGTTAGTTCAATGGATGGTAGCCTTGTCAATATGGAAGGTAGTTCGTTGTTGAGATTTTGTTACTCCAATGGATGGTAGCCTTGTCATTATGGAAGGTAGTTCGTTGTTGATATTTTGTTACTTTAATAGATGGTAGCCTTGTCATTACGGAAGCTAGTTAGTTGTTGAGATTTTGTTACTCCATTGAATGGTAGCCTTGTCATTATGGAAGGTAAATCATTGTTGACATTTTGTTACTCTAATGGATGGTAGCGATGTCCTTAAGGAAGGTAGTTCGTTGTTGAGATTAGGTTACTCCATTGGATGGTAGCCTTGTCTTTACGGAATGTAGTTCGTTAGTAGGATTTTGTTACTCTAATGGATGGTAGCCTTGTTATTACGGAAGCTAGTTCGTTGTTGATATTTTGTTACTCCATTGGATGGTAGCCTTGTCATTATGGAAGGTAAATCGTTGTTGACATTTTGTTACTCCAATGGATGGTAGCGGTTTCCTTAAGTAAGGTAGTTCGTTGTTGTGATTTTGTTACTCTAATGGACGGTAGCCTTGTCATTATGAAAGGTAGTTCATTGTTGGGATTTTGTTACTCAAATGGATGGTAGCCTTGTCATTATGGAAGGTAGTTCGTTGTTGAGATTTTGTTACTGCAATGGATGGTAGCCTTGTCATTATGGAACGTAGTTCGTTGTTGGGATTTTGTTACTCAAATGGATGGTAGCCTTGTCATTACGGAATCTAGTTTATTGTTGGGATTTTGTTATTTTAATGGATGGTAGCCTTGTCATTATGGAAGTTTGTTCGTTGTTGAGATTTTGTTACTCCAATGGATGGTAACCTTGTCATTATGGAAGGTATTTCATTGTCGAGATTTGGTTAGTTCAATGGATGGTAGCCTTGTCTATATGGAAGGTAGTTCATTGTTGAGATTTTGATACTCCAATGGATGGTAGCCTTGTCATTATGGAAGGTAGTTCGTTGTAGATATTTTGTTACTTTAATGGATGGTAGCCTTGTAATTATGGAAGGTAGTTCATTGTTGAGATTTTGTTACTCCATTGTATGGTAGCCTTGTCATTATGGAAGGTAAATTGTTGTTGAGATTTTGTTACTCCAATGGATGGTAGCTATGTCCTTATGGAAGGTAGTTCATTGTTGATATTTTGTTACTCTAATGGATGGTAGCCTTGTCATTACGGAAGGTAATTCGTTGTTGATATTTTGTTACTCCATTGGATGGTAGCCTTGCATTATGGAAGGTAAATCGTTGTTGACATTTTGTTACTCCAGTGGATGGTAGTGATGTCCTTAAGGAAGGTAGTTCGTTGTTGAGATCTTTTTACTCCATCGGATGGTAGCCTTGCCATTACGGAAGGTAGTTCGTTAGTGGGATTTTGTTACTCTAATGGATGGTAGCCTTATCATTACGGAAGCTAGTTCGTTGTTGAGATTTGGTTACGGAATTGGATGGTAGACTTGTCATTATGGAAGGTAGTTCGTTAGTGGGATTTTGTTACTCTAATGTATGGTAGCCTTGTTATTCCGGAAGTTAGTTCGTTGTTGAGATTTTGTTACTCCATTGGATGGTAGCCTTGTCATTATGGAAGGTAAATCGTTGTTGACATTTGGTTACTCCAATGGATGGTAGCGGTGTCCTTAAGTAAGGTAGTTCGTTGTGGAAATTTTGTTACTCTAATGGACGGTAGCCTTGTCATTATGGAAGGTCGTTAGTTGTTTGGATTTTGTTACTCAAATGGATGGTAGCCTTGTCATTATGGAAGGTAGTTCATTGTTGATATTTTGTTACTACAATGGATGGTTGCCTTGCCATTATAGAACGTAGTTCGTTGTTGGGATTTTGTTACTCTAATGGATGGTAGCCTTGTCATTATGGAAGGTAGTTCATTGTTGGGGTTTTGTTACTCAAATTGATGGTAGCCTTCTCATTATGGAAGGTAGTTCGTTGTTGGGATTTTGTTACTCTTATGGATGGTAGCCTTGTCATTATGGAAGGTAGTTCGTTGTTGGGATTTTGTTACTCTTATGGATGGTAGCCTTGTCTTTATGGAAGCTAATTCGTTGTTGGGATTTTGTTATTTTAATGGATGGTAACCTTGTCATTATGTAAGGTAGTTCATTGTTTAGATTTTGTTAGTTCAATGGATGGTAGCCTTGTCAATATGGAAGGTAGTTCGTTGTTGAGATTTTGTTACTCCAATGGATGGTAGCCTTGTCATTATGGAAGGTAGTTCGTTGTTGATATTTTGTTACATTAATAGATGGTAGCCTTGTCATTACGGAAGCTAGTTAGTTGTTGAGATTTTGTTACTCCATTGAATGGTAGCCTTGTCATTATGGAAGGTAAATCATTGTTGACATTTTGTTACTCTTATGGATGGTAGCGATGTCCTTAAGGAAGGTAGTTCGTTGTTGAGATTTTGTTACTCCATTGGATGGTAGCCTTGTCTTTACTGAAGGTAGTTCGTTAGTAGGATTTTGTTACTCTAATGGATGGTAGCCTTGTTATTACGGATGCTAGTTCGTTGTTGATATTTTGTTACTCCATTGGATGGTAGCCTTGTCATTATGGAAGGTAAATCGTTGTTGACATTTTGTTACTCCAATGGATGGTAGCGGTGTCCTTAAGTAAGGTAGTTCGTTGTTGTGATTTTGTTACTCTAATGGACGGTAGCCTTGTCATTATGGAAGGTAGTTCATTGTTGGGATTTTGTTACTCAAATGGATGGTAGCCTTGTCATTATGGAAGGTAGTTCGTTGTTGAGATTTTGTTACTGCAATGGATGGTAGCCTTGTCATTATGGAACGTAGTTCGTTGTTAGGATTTTATTACTCAAATGGATGGTAGCCTTGTCATTACGGAATCTAGTTTATTATTGGGATTTTGTTATTTTAATGGATGGTAGCCTTGTCATTATGGAAGTTTGTTCGTTGTTGAGATTTTGTTACTCCAATGGATGGTAACCTTGTCATTATGGAAGGTATTTCATTGTCAAGATTTGGTTAGTTCAATGGATGGTAGCCTTGTCCATATGGAAGGTAGTTCATTGTTGAGATTTTGTTACTCCAATGGATGGTAGCCTTGTCATTATGGAAGGTAGTTCGTTGTAGATATTTTGTTACTTTAAAGGATGGTAGCCTTGTAATTATGGAAGGTAGTTCATTGTTGTGATTTTGTTACTCCATTGTATGGTAGCCTTGTCATTATGGAAGGTAAATTGTTGTTGAGATTTTGTTACTCCAATGGATGGTAGCTATGTCCTTATGGAAGGTAGTTCATTGTTGATATTTTGTTACTCTAATGGATGGTAGCCTTGTCATTACGGAAGGTAATTCGTTGTTGATATTTTGTTACTCCATTGGATGGTAGCCTTGTCATTATGGAAGGTAAATCGTTGTTGACATTTTGTTACTCCAGTGGATGGTAGTGATGTCCTTAAGGAAGGTAGTTCGTTGTTGAGATCTTTTTACTCCATCGGATGGTAGCCTTGCCATTACGGAAGGTAGTTCGTTAGTGGGATTTTGTTACTCTAATGGATGGTAGCCTTATCATTACGGAAGCTAGTTCGTTGTTGAGATTTGGTTACGGAATTTGATGGTAGACTTGACATTATGGAAGGTAGTTTGTTAGTGGGATTTTGTTACTCTAATGTATGGTAGCCTTGTTATTCCGGAAGTTAGTTCGTTGTTGAGATTTTGTTACTCCATTGGATGGTAGCCTTGTCATTATGGAAGGTAAATCGTTGTTGACATTTGGTTACTCCAATGGATGGTAGCGGTGTCCTTAAGTAAGGTAGTTCGTTGTTGAAATTTTGTTACTCTAATGGACGGTAGCCTTGTCATTATGGAAGGTAGTTCGTTGTTTGGATTTTGTTACTCAAATGGATGGTAGCCTTGTCATTATGGAAGGTAGTTCATTGTTGATATTTTGTTACTACAATGGATGGTTGCCTTGCCATTATAGAACATAGTTCGTTGTTGGGATTTTGTTACTCAAATGGATGGTAGCCTTGTCATTAAGGAATCTAGTTCGTTGTTGAGATTTTGTTACTCTAATGGATGGTAGCCTTGTCATTATGGAAGGTAGTTCATTGTTGGGGTTTTGTTACTCAAATGGATGGTAGCCTTCTCATTATGGAAGGTAGTTCGTTGTTGGGATTTTGTTACTCTTATGGATGGTAGCCTTGTCATTATGGAAGGTAGTTCGTTGTTGGGATTTTGTTACTCTTATGGATGGTAGCCTTGTCTTTATGGAAGCTAATTCGTTGTTGGGATTTTGTTATTTTAATGGATGGTAACCTTGTCATTATGGAAGGTAGTTCATTGTTTAGATTTTGTTAGTTCAATGGATGGTAGCCTTGTCAATATGGAAGGTAGTTCGTTGTTGAGATTTTGTTACTCCAATGGATGGTAGCCTTGTCATTATGGAAGGTAGTTCGTTGTTGATATTTTGTTACTTTAATAGATGGTAGCCTTGTCATTACGGAAGCTAGTTAGTTGTTGAGATTTTGTTACTCCATTGAATGGTAGCCTTGTCATTATGGAAGGTAAATCATTGTTGACATTTTGTTACTCTAATGGATGGTAGCGATGTCCTTAAGGAAGGTAGTTCGTTGTTGAGATTTTGTTACTCCATTGGATGGTAGCCTTGTCTTTACGGAATGTAGGTCGTTAGTAGGATTTTGTTACTCTAATGGATGGTAGCCTTGTTATTACGGAAGCTAGTTCGTTGTTGATATTTTGTTACTCCATTGGATGGTAGCCTTGTCATTATGGAAGGTAAATCGTTGTTGACATTTTGTTACTCCAATGGATGGTAGCGGTTTCCTTAAGTAAGGTAGTTCGTTGTTGTGATTTTGTTACTCTAATGGACGGTAGCCTTGTCATTATGAAAGGTAGTTCATTGTTGGGATTTTGTTACTCAAATGGATGGTAGCCTTGTCATTATGGAAGGTAGTTCGTTGTTGAGATTTTGTTACTGCAATGGATGGTAGCCTTGTCATTATGGAACGTAGTTCGTTGTTGGGATTTTGTTACTCAAATGGATGGTAGCCTTGTCATTACGGAATCTAGTTTATTGTTGGGATTTTGTTATTTTAATGGATGGTAGCCTTGTCATTATGGAAGTTTGTTCGTTGTTGAGATTTTGTTACTCCAATGGATGGTAACCTTGTCATTATGGAAGGTATTTCATTGTCGAGATTTGGTTAGTTCAATGGATGGTAGCCTTGTCTATATGGAAGGTAGTTCATTGTTGAGATTTTGATACTCCAATGGATGGTAGCCTTGTCATTATGGAAGGTAGTTCGTTGTAGATATTTTGTTACTTTAATGGATGGTAGCCTTGTAATTATGGAAGGTAGTTCATTGTTGAGATTTTGTTACTCCATTGTATGGTAGCCTTGTCATTATGGAAGGTAAATTGTTGTTGAGATTTTGTTACTCCAATGGATGGTAGCTATGTCCTTATGGAAGGTAGTTCATTGTTGATATTTTGTTACTCTAATGGATGGTAGCCTTGTCATTACGGAAGGTAATTCGTTGTTGATATTTTGTTACTCCATTGGATGGTAGCCTTGCATTATGGAAGGTAAATCGTTGTTGACATTTTGTTACTCCAGTGGATGGTAGTGATGTCCTTAAGGAAGGTAGTTCGTTGTTGAGATCTTTTTACTCCATCGGATGGTAGCCTTGCCATTACGGAAGGTAGTTCGTTAGTGGGATTTTGTTACTCTAATGGATGGTAGCCTTATCATTACGGAAGCTAGTTCGTTGTTGAGATTTGGTTACGGAATTGGATGGTAGACTTGTCATTATGGAAGGTAGTTCGTTAGTGGGATTTTGTTACTCTAATGTATGGTAGCCTTGTTATTCCGGAAGTTAGTTCGTTGTTGAGATTTTGTTACTCCATTGGATGGTAGCCTTGTCATTATGGAAGGTAAATCGTTGTTGACATTTGGTTACTCCAATGGATGGTAGCGGTGTCCTTAAGTAAGGTAGTTCGTTGTGGAAATTTTGTTACTCTAATGGACGGTAGCCTTGTCATTATGGAAGGTCGTTAGTTGTTTGGATTTTGTTACTCAAATGGATGGTAGCCTTGTCATTATGGAAGGTAGTTCATTGTTGATATTTTGTTACTACAATGGATGGTTGCCTTGCCATTATAGAACGTAGTTCGTTGTTGGGATTTTGTTACTCTAATGGATGGTAGCCTTGTCATTATGGAAGGTAGTTCATTGTTGGGGTTTTGTTACTCAAATGGATGGTAGCCTTCTCATTATGGAAGGTAGTTCGTTGTTGGGATTTTGTTACTCTTATGGATGGTAGCCTTGTCATTATGGAAGGTAGTTCGTTGTTGGGATTTTGTTACTCTTATGGATGGTAGCCTTGTCTTTATGGAAGCTAATTCGTTGTTGGGATTTTGTTATTTTAATGGATGGTAACCTTGTCATTATGTAAGGTAGTTCATTGTTTAGATTTTGTTAGTTCAATGGATGGTAGCCTTGTCAATATGGAAGGTAGTTCGTTGTTGAGATTTTGTTACTCCAATGGATGGTAGCCTTGTCATTATGGAAGGTAGTTCGTTGTTGATATTTTGTTACATTAATAGATGGTAGCCTTGTCATTACGGAAGCTAGTTAGTTGTTGAGATTTTGTTACTCCATTGAATGGTAGCCTTGTCATTATGGAAGGTAAATCATTGTTGACATTTTGTTACTCTAATGGATGGTAGCGATGTCCTTAAGGAAGGTAGTTCGTTGTTGAGATTTTGTTACTCCATTGGATGGTAGCCTTGTCTTTACGGAAGGTAGTTCGTTAGTAGGATTTTGTTACTCTAATGGATGGTAGCCTTGTTATTACGGAAGCTAGTTCGTTGTTGATATTTTGTTACTCCATTGGATGGTAGCCTTGTCATTATGGAAGGTAAATCGTTGTTGTCATTTTGTTACTCCAATGGATGGTAGCGGTGTCCTTAAGTAAGGTAGTTCGTTGTTGTGATTTTGTTACTCTAATGGACGGTATCCTTGTCATTATGGAAGGTAGTTCATTGTTGGGATTTTGTTACTCAAATGGATGGTAGCCTTGTCATTATGGAAGGTAGTTCGTTGTTGAGATTTTGTTAGTGCAATGGATGGTAGCCTTGTCATTATGGAACGTAGTTCGTTGTTGGGATTTTGTTACTCAAATGGATGGTAGCCTTGTCATTACGGAATCTAGTTTATTGTTGGGATTTTGTTATTTTAATGGATGGTAGCCTTGTCATTATGGAAGTTTGTTCGTTGTTGAGATTTTATTACTCCAATGGATGGTAACCTTGTCATTATGGAAGGTATTTCATTGTCGAGATTTGGTTAGTTCAATGGATGGTAGCCTTGTCCATATGGAAGGTAGTTCATTGTTGAGATTTTGTTACTCCAATGGATGGTAGCCTTGTCATTATGGAAGGTAGTTCGTTGTAGATATTTTGTTACTTTAATGGATGGTAGCCTTGTAATTTTGGAAGGTAGTTCATTGTTGAGATTTTGTTACTCCATTGTATGGTAGCCTTGTCATTATGGAAGGTAAATTGTTGTTGAGATTTTGTTACTCCAATGGATGGTAGTTATGTCCTTATGGAAGGTAGTTCATTGTTGATATTTTGTTAATCTAATGGATGGTAGCCTTGTCATTACGGAAGGTAATTCGTTGTTGATATTTTGTTACTCCATTGGATGGTAGCCTTGTCATTATGGAAGGTAAATCGTTGTTGACATTTTGTTACTCCAGTGGATGGTAGTGATGTCCTTAAGGAAGGTAGTTCGTTGTTGAGATCTTTTTACTCCTTCGGATGGTAGCCTTGCCATTACGGAAGGTAGTTCGTTAGTGGGATTTTGTTACTCTAATGGATGGTAGCCTTATCATTACGGAAGCTAGTTCGTTGTTGAGATTTGGTTACGGAATTGGATGGTAGACTTGTCATTATGGAAGGTAGTTCGTTAGTGGGATTTTGTTACTCTAATGTATGGTAGCCTTGTTATTCCGGAAGTTAGTTCGTTGTTGAGATTTTGTTACTCCATTGGATGGTAGCCTTGTCATTATGGAAGGTAAATCGTTGTTGACATTTGGTTACTCCAATGGATGGTAGCGGTGTCCTTAAGTAAGGTAGTTCGTTGTTGAAATTTTGTTACTCTAATGGACGGTAGCCTTGTCATTATGGAAGGTAGTTCGTTGTTTGGATTTTGTTACTCAAATGGATGGTAGCCTTGTCATTATGGAAGGTAGTTCATTGTTGATATTTTGTTACTACAATGGATGGTTGCCTTGCCATTATAGAACATAGTTTGTTGTTGGGATTTTGTTACTCTAATGGATGGTAGCCTTGTCATTATGGAAGGTAGTTCATTATTGGGGTTTTGTTACTCAAATGGATGGTAGCCTTCTCATTATGGAAGGTAGTTCGTTGTTGTGATTTTGTTACTCTTATGGATGGTAGCCTTGTCATTATGGAAGGTAGTTCGTTGTTGGGATTTTGTTACTCTTATGGATGGTAGCCTTGTCTTTATGGAAGCTAATTCGTTGTTGGGATTTTGTTATTTTAATGGATGGTAACCTTGTCATTATGTAAGGTAGTTCATTGTTTAGATTTTGTTAGTTCAATGGATGGTAGCCTTGTCAATATGGAAGGTAGTTCGTTGTTGAGATTTTGTTACTCCAATGGATGGTAGCCTTGTCATTATGGAAGGTAGTTCGTTGCTGATATTTTGTTACTTTAATAGATGGTAGCCTTGTCATTACGGAAGCTAGTTAGTTGTTGAGATTTTGTTACTCCATTGAATGGTAGCCTTGTCATTATGGAAGGTAAATCATTGTTGACATTTTGTTACTCTAATGGATGGTAGCGATGTCCTTAAGGAAGGTAGTTCGTTGTTGAGATTTTGTTACTCCATTGGATGGTAGCCTTGTCTTTACGGAAGGTAGTTCGTTAGTAGGATTTTGTTACTCTAATGGATGGTAGCCTTGTTATTACGGAAGCTAGTTCGTTGTTGATATTTTGTTACTCCATTGGATGGTAGCCTTGTAATTATGGAAGGTAAATCGTTGTTGACATTTTGTTACTCCAATGGATGGTAGCGGTGTCCTTAAGTAAGGTAGTTCGTTGTTGTGATTTTGTTACTCTAATGGACGGTAGCCTTGTCATTATGGAAGGTAGTTCATTGTTGGGATTTTGTTACTCAAATGGATGGTAGCCTTGTCATTATGGAACGTAGTTCGTTGTTGAGATTTTGTTACTGCAATGGATGGTAGCCTTGTCATTATGGAACGTAGTTCGTTGTTGGGATTTTGTTACTCAAATGGATGGTAGCCTTGTCATTACGGAATCTAGTTTGTTGTTGAGATTTTGTTACTCTAATGGATGGTAGCCTTTGCATTATCGAAGTTAGTTCGTTGGAATTTTGTTACTCAAATGGATGGTAGCCTTGTCATTATGGAAGGTAGTTCGTTGTTGGGATTTAGTTACTCTTATGGATGGTAGCCTTGTCATTATGGAAGCTAATTCGTTGTTGGGATTTTGTTATTTTAATGGATGGTAGCCTTGTCATTATGAAAGTTTGTTCGTTGTTGAGATTTTGGTACTCCAATGGATGGTAACCTTGTCATTATGGAAGGTAGTTCATTGTTTAGATTTTGTTAGTTCAATGGATGGTAGCCTTGTCAATATGGAAGGTAGTTCGTTGTTGAGATTTTGTTACTCCAATGGATAGTAGCCTTGTCATTATGGAAGGTAGTTCGTTGTGGATATTTTGTTTCTTTAATGGATGGTAGCCTTGCATTAGGGAAGCTAGTTAGTTGTTGAGATTTTGTTACTCCATTGAATGGTAGCCTTGTCATTATGGAAGGTAAATCGTTGTTGACATTTTGTTACTCCAATGGATGGTAATGATGTCCGTAAGGAAGGTAATTCGTTGTTGAGATTTTGTTACTCCATTGGATGGTAGCCTTGTCATTACGGGAGGTAGCTCGTTAGTAGGATTTTGTTACTCTAATGGATGGTAGCCATGTTATTACGGAAGCTAGTTCGTTGTTGAGATTTTGTTACTCTATTGGATGGTAGCCTTGTCATTATGGAAGGTAAATCGTTGTTGACATTTTGTTACTCCAATGGATGGTAGCGGTGTACTTAACTAAGGTAGTTCGTTGTTGAGATTTTGTTACTCTAATGGACGGTAGCCTTGTCATTATGGAAGGTAGTTCATTGTTAGGATTTTGTTACTCAAATGGATGGTAGCCTTGTCATTATGGAAGGTAGTTCGTTGTGGAGATTTTGTTACTGCAATGGATGGTAGCCTTGTCATTAAGGAACGTAGTTCGTTGTTGGGATTTTGTTACTCAAATGGATGGTAGCCTTGTCATTACGGAATCTAGTTCGTTGTTGAGATTTTGTTACTCTAATGGATGGTAGCCTTGTCTTTATGGAAGGTAGTTCGTTTTTGGGATTTTGTTACTCAAATGGATCGTAGCCTTGTCATTATGGAAGGTAGTTCGTTGTTGGGATTTTGTTACTCTTATGGATGGTAGCCTTGTCATTATGGAAGCTAATTCGTTTATGGGATTTTGTTATTTTAATGGATGGTAGCCTTGTCATTATGGAAGTTTGTTCGTTGTTGAGATTTTGTTACTCCAATGGATGGTAACCTTGTCATTATGGAAGGTAGTTCATTGTTGAGATTTTGTTAGTTCTATGGATGGTAGCCTTGTCAATATGGAAGGTAGTTCGTTGTTGAGATTTTGTTACTCCAATGGATGGTAGCCTTGTCATTATTGAAGGTAGTTCGTTGTTGATATTTTGTTACTTTAATGGATGGTAGCCTTGTCATTACGGAAGCTAGTTAGTTGTTGAGATTCTGTTACTCCATTGAATGGTAGCCTTGTCATTATGGAAGGTAAATCGTTGTTGACATTTTGTTACTCCAATGGATGGTAGCGATGTCCTTAAGGAAGGTAGTTTGTTGTTGAGATTTTATTACTCCATTGGATGGTAGCCTTGTCATTACGGAAGGTAGTTCGTTAGTAGGATTTTGTTACTCTAATGGATGGTAGCCTTGTCATTACGAAAGCTAGTTCATTGTTGAGATTTTGTTACTCCATTGGATGGTAGCCTTGTCATTACGGAAGGTAATTCGTTAGTGGGATTTTGTTACTGTAATGGATGGTAGCCTTGTTATTACCGAAGCTAGTTCGTTGTTGAGATTTTCTTACTCCATTGGATGGTAGCCTTGTCATTATGGAAGGTAAATCGTTGTTGACATTTTGTTACTCCAATGGATGGTAGCGGTGTCCTTAAGGAAGGTAGTTCGTTGTTGAGATTTTGATACTCTAATGGACGATAGCCTTGTCATTATGGAAGGTAGTTCGTTGTTGGGATTTTGTTACTCAAATGGATGGTAGCCTTGTCATTATGGAAGGTACTTCGTTGTTGAGATTTTGTTACTGCAATGGATGGTAGCCTTGTCATTATGGAAGGTAGTTCGTTGTTTAGATTTTGTTACTTCATTGGATGGTAGCCTTGTCATTATGGAAGGAAAATTGTTCTTGAGATTTTGTTACTCCAATGGATGCTAGCGTTGTCTTTACGGAAGGTAGTTCGTTGTTGAGATTTTGTTACTCTAATGGGTGGTAGCCTTGTTATTATGGAAGGTAGTTCATTGTTGGGATTTTGTTACTCTAATGGATTGTAGCCTTGTCATTATGGAAGGTAGTTTGTTGTTGAGATTTTGTTACTCTAATGGATGGTAGCCTTGTCATTACGGAAGGTAGTTCGTTGTTGAGATTTTGTTACTCCATTGGATGGTAGCCTTGTCATTATGGAAGGTAAATCGTTGTTGACATTTTGTTACTTTAATGGAAGGTAGCGATGTCCTTAAGGAAGGTAGTTCGTTGTTGAGATTTTGTTACTCCATTGGATGGTAGCCTTGTCATTACGAAAGGTGGTTCGTTAGTGGGTATTTGTTACTCTAATGGATGGTAGCCTTGTCATTACGGAAGCTAGTTAGCTGTTGAGATTTTTTTACTCCATTGGATGGTAGCCTTGTCATTATGGAAGGTAAATCGTTGTTGAAATTTTGTTACTCTAATGGATGGTAATGATGTCCGTAGGGAAGGTAGTTCGTTGTTGAGATTTTGTTACTCCATTGGATGGTAGCCTTGTCATTACGGAAGGTAGTTCGTTAGTGGGATTTTGTTACTCTAATGGATGGTAGCCTTGTCATTACGGAAGCTAGTTCGTTGTTGAGAGTTTGTTACTCTAATGAATGGTAGCCTTGACATTATGGAACGTAGTTCGTTGTTGGGATTTTGTTACTCAAATGGATGGTAGCCTTGTCATTACGGAATCTAGTTCATTGTTGAGATTTTTTTACTCTAAGTGATGGTAGGCTTGTCATTATGGAAGGTAGTTCGTACTTGGGATTTTGTTACTCAAATGGATGGTAGCCTTGTCATTATGGAAGGTAGTTCGTTGTTGATATTTTCATACTCTAATGGATGGTAGCCTTGTCATTAAGGAAGGTAGTTCGCTGTTGAAAATTTGTTACTCCATTGCATAATAGACTTTTTATTATGGAAGGTAGTTCGTTGTTGTGATTTTGTTACTCCAATGGATGGTAGCGTTTTCATTATGGAATGTAGTTTGTTGTTGAGATTTGGTTACTCTAATGGATGGTAGCCTTGTCATTACGGAAGGTAGTTCATTGTTGAGTTTTTGTTACTCTAATTTATGGTAGCCTTGTCATTATGGAAAGTAGTTCATTGTTGGGATTTTGTTACTATAATAGATGGTAGCCCTGTCATTATGGAAGGTAGTTCGTTGTTGGGATTTTGTTACTCTTATGGATGGTAGCCTTGTCATTATGAAAGCGAATTCGTTGTTGGGATTTTGTTATTTTAATGGATGGTAGCCTTGTCATTATGGAAGTCTGTTCATTGTTGTGATTTTGTTACTCCAATGGATGGTAACCTTGTCATTATGGAAGGTAGTTCATTGTCAAGATTTTGTTAGTTCAATGGATGGTAGCCTTGTCAATATGGAAGGTAGTTCGTTGTTAAGATTTTGTTACTCAAATGGATGGTAGCCTTGTTATTATGGAAGGTAGTTCGGTGTAGATATTTTGTTACTTTAGTGGATGGTAGCCTTGTAATTATGGAAGGTAGTTCATTGTTGAGATTTTGTTACTCCATTGTATGGTAGCCTTGTCATTATGGAAGGTAAATTGTGGTTGAGATTTTGTTACTCCAATGGATGGTAGCTATGTCCTTATGGAAGGTAGTTCATTGTTGATATTTTGTTACTCTAATGGAAGGTAGCCTTGTCATTACGGAAGGTAATTCGTTGTTGATATTTTGTTACTCCATTGGATGGTAGCCTTATCATTATGGAAGTTAAATCATTGTTGACATTTTGTTACTCCAGTGGATGGTAGCGATGTCCTTAAGGAAGCTAGTTCGTTGTTGTGATTTTGTTATTCCATTGGATGGTAGCCTTGTCATTACAAAAGGTAGTTCGTTAGTGGGATTTTGTTACTCTAATGGATGGTAGCCTTGTCATTACGGAAGCTAGTTCGTTGTTGAGATTTTGTTACTCTAATGGATGGTAGCCTTGTCATTATGGAAGGTAAGTCGTTGTTGACATTTTGTTACTCCAATGGATGGTAGCGATGTCATTATGGAAAGTAGTACGTTGTTGGGATTTTGTTACTCAAATGGATGGTAGCCTTGTCATTATGGAAGGTAGTTCATTGTTGAGATTTTGTTACTGCAATGGATTTTAGCCTTGTCATTATGGAAGGTAGTTTGTTGTTGAGATTTTGTTACTCCATTGGATGGTAGCCTTATCATTAGGGAAGGTAAATTGTTGTTGACATTTTGTTACTCCAATGGATGGTAGCGTTGTCATTACGGAAGGTAGTTCATTGTTGGGATTTTGTTCCTCCAATGGATGGTAGCCTTGTCATTATGGAAGGTAGTTCGTTGTAGATTTTTTGTTACTCTAATGGATGGTAGTCTTGTCATTACGGAAAGTAGTTCGTAGTTGAGATTTTGTTACTCCATTGGATGGAAGCCTTGTCATTATGGAAGGTAAATCATTGTTGACATTTTGTTACTCCAATAGATGGTAGCGATATCCTTAAGGAAGGTAGTTCATTGTTTAGATTTTGTTACTCCATTGGATGGTAGCCTTGTCATTACGGAAGGTAGTTCATTTGTGGTATTTTGATAACCTAATGGATTGTAGCCTTGTCATTACGGAAGCTAGTTCGTTGTTGAGATTTTGTTACTCTAATGGATGGTAGCCTTGTCATTATGGAACGTATTTCTTTGTTGGGATTTTGTTACTCAAATGGATGGTAGCCTTGTCATTATGGAATCTATATCGTTGTTGAGATTTTGTTACTCTAATGGATGGTAGCCTTGTCATTATGGAAGGTAGTTCGTTGTTGGGATTTTGTTACCAAAATGGATGGTAGCCTTGTCATTATGGAAGGTAGTTCGTTGTTGGGATTTTGTTACTCTTATGGATGATAGCCTTGTCATTATGGAAGCTAATTTGTTCTCGGGACTTTGTTATTTTAATGGATGGTAGCCTTATCATTATGGAAGTTTGTTCGTTGTTGAGATTTTGTTACTCCAATGGATGGTAACCTAGTCATTATGGAAGGTTATTCATTGTTGAGATTTTGTTAGTTCAATAGATGGTAGCCTTGTCAATATGGAAGGTAGTTCATTGTTGAGATTTTGTTACTCCAATGGATGGTAGCCTTGTCATTATTGAAGGTACTTCGTTTTTGATAGTTTGTTACTTTAATGGATGGTAGCCTTGTCATTACGGAAGCTAGTTAGTTGTTGAGATTTTGTTACTCCATTGAATGGTAGCCTTGTCATTATGGAAGGTAAATCGTTATTGACATTTTGTTACTCCAATGGATGGTAGCGATGTCCTTAAGGAAGGTAGTTCGTTGTTGAGATTTTGTTACTCCATTGGATGGTAGCCTTGTCATTACAGAAGGTAGTTTGTTAGTAGGATTTTGTTACTCTAATGGATGGTAGCCTTGTCATTACGAAAGCTAGTTGGTTGTTGAGATTTTCTTACTCCATTGGATGGTAGCCTTGTCATTTTGGAAAGTAGTTCGTTAGTGGGATTTTAGTACTCTAATGGATGGTATCCTTGTTATTACGGAAGCTAGTTCGTTGTTGATATTTTGTTACTCCATTGGATGGTAGCCTTGTCATTATGGAATGTAAATCGTTGTTGACATTTTGTTACTCCAATGGATGGTAGCGGTGTCCTTAAGGAAGGTAGTTCGTTGTTGAGATTTTGTTACTCTAATGGACGGTAGCCTTGTCATTATGGAAGGTAGTTCGTTGTTGAGATTTTGTTACTCAAATGGATGGTAGCCTTGTCATTACGGAAGCTAGTTCGTTGTTGAGATTTTGTTACTCCATTGGATGGTAGCGTTGTCATTATGGAAGGTAAGTCGTTGTTGACATTTTGTTACTCCAATGGATGGTAGCGATGTCCTTAAGGAAGGTAGTTCATTGTTGAGATTTTGTTACTCTAATGAACGGTAGCCTTGTCATTATGGAAAGTAGTATGTTGTTGGGATTTTGTTACTCAAATGGATGGTAGCCTTGTCATTATGGAAGGTAGTTCATTGTTGAGATTTTGTTACTGCAATGGATTTTAGCCTTGTCATTATGGAAGGTAGTTTGTTGTTGAGATTTTGTTACTCCATTGGATGGTAGCCTTATCATTAGGGAAGGTAAATTGTTGTTGACATTTTGTTACTCCAATGGATGGTAGCGTAGTCATTACGGAAGGTAGTTCATTGTTGGGATTTTGTTCCTCCAATGGATGGTAGCCTTGTCATTATGGAAGGTAGTTCGTTGTAGATTTTTTGTTACTCTAATGGATGGTAGTCTTGTCATTACGGAAAGTAGTTCGTAGTTGAGATTTTGTTACTCCATTGGATGGAAGCCTTGTCATTATGGAAGGTAAATCATTGTTGACATTTTGTTACTCCAATAGATGGTAGCGATATCCTTAAGGAAGGTAGTTCATTGTTTAGATTTTGTTACTCCATTGGATGGTAGCCTTGTCATTACGGAAGGTAGTTCATTTGTGGTATTTTGATAACCTAATGGATTGTAGCCTTGTCATTACGGAAGCTAGTTCGTTGTTGAGATTTTGTTACTCTAATGGATGGTAGCCTTGTCATTATGGAACGTATTTCTTTGTTGGGATTTTGTTACTCAAATGGATGGTAGCCTTGTCATTATGGAATCTATATCGTTGTTGAGATTTTGTTACTCTAATGGATGGTAGCCTTGTCATTATGGAAGGTAGTTCGTTGTTGGGATTTTGTTACCAAAATGGATGGTAGCCTTGTCATTATGGAAGGTAGTTCGTTGTTGGGATTTTGTTACTCTTATGGATGATAGCCTTGTCATTATGGAAGCTAATTTGTTCTCGGGACTTTGTTATTTTAATGGATGGTAGCCTTATCATTATGGAAGTTTGTTCGTTGTTGAGATTTTGTTACTCCAATGGATGGTAACCTAGTCATTATGGAAGGTATTTCATTGTTGAGATTTTGTTAGTTCAATAGATGGTAGCCTTGTCAATATGGAAGGTAGTTCATTGTTGAGATTTTGTTACTCCAATGGATGGTAGCCTTGTCATTATTGAAGGTACTTCGTTTTTGATAGTTTGTTACTTTAATGGATGGTAGCCTTGTCATTACGGAAGCTAGTTAGTTGTTGAGATTTTGTTACTCCATTGAATGGTAGCCTTGTCATTATGGAAGGTAAATCGTTGTTGACATTTTGTTACTCCAATGGATGGTAGCGATGTCCTTAAGGAAGGTAGTTCGTTGTTGAGATTTTGTTACTCCATTGGATGGTAGCCTTGTCATTACAGAAGGTAGTTTGTTAGTAGGATTTTGTTACTCTAATGGATGGTAGCCTTGTCATTACGAAAGCTAGTTGGTTGTTGAGATTTTCTTACTCCATTGGATGGTAGCCTTGTCATTTTGGAAAGTAGTTCGTTAGTGGGATTTTAGTACTCTAATGGATGGTATCCTTGTTATTACGGAAGCTAGTTCGTTGTTGATATTTTGTTACTCCATTGGATGGTAGCCTTGTCATTATGGAATGTAAATCGTTGTTGACATTTTGTTACTCCAATGGATGGTAGCGGTGTCCTTAAGGAAGGTAGTTCGTTGTTGAGATTTTGTTACTCTAATGGACGGTAGCCTTGTCATTATGGAAGGTAGTTCGTTGTTGAGATTTTGTTACTCAAATGGATGGTAGCCTTGTCATTACGGAAGCTAGTTCGTTGTTGAGATTTTGTTACTCCATTGGATGGTAGCGTTGTCATTATGGAAGGTAAGTCGTTGTTGACATTTTGTTACTCCAATGGATGGTAGCGATGTCCTTAAGGAAGGTAGTTCATTGTTGAGATTTTGTTACTCTAATGAACTGTAGCCTTGTCATTATGGAAGGTAGTTCGTTATTGGGATTTTGTTACTCAAATGGATGGTAGCCTTGTCATTATGGAAGGTAGTGCATTGTTCAGATTTTGTTACTGCAACGGATTGTAGCCTTGTCATTATGGAAGGTAGTTCATTGTTGATATTTTGTTACTCCATTGGATGGTAGCCTTGTCATTATGGAAGGTAAATTGTTGTTGACATTTTGTTACTCCAATGGATGGTAGCGTTGTCATTACGGAAGGTAGTTCATTGTTGGGATTTTGTTCCTCCAATGGATGGTAGCCTTGTCATTATGGAAGGTAGTTCGTTGTAGATTTTTTGTTACTCTAATGGATGGTAGTCTTGTCATTACGGAAAGTAGTTCGTAGTTGAGATTTTGTTACTCCATTGGATGGAAGCCTTGTCATTATGGAAGGTAAATCATTGTTGACATTTTGTTACTCCAATAGATGGTAGCGATATCCTTAAGGAAGGTAGTTCATTGTTTAGATTTTGTTACTCCATTGGATGGTAGCCTTGTCATTACGGAAGGTAGTTCATTTGTGGTATTTTGATAACCTAATGGATTGTAGCCTTGTCATTACGGAAGCTAGTTCGTTGTTGAGATTTTGTTACTCTAATGGATGGTAGCCTTGTCATTATGGAACGTATTTCTTTGTTGGGATTTTGTTACTCAAATGGATGGTAGCCTTGTCATTATGGAATCTATATCGTTGTTGAGATTTTGTTACTCTAATGGATGGTAGCCTTGTCATTATGGAAGGTAGTTCGTTGTTGGGATTTTGTTACCAAAATGGATGGTAGCCTTGTCATTATGGAAGGTAGTTCGTTGTTGGGATTTTGTTACTCTTATGGATGATAGCCTTGTCATTATGGAAGCTAATTTGTTCTCGGGACTTTGTTATTTTAATGGATGGTAGCCTTATCATTATGGAAGTTTGTTCGTTGTTGAGATTTTGTTACTCCAATGGATGGTAACCTAGTCATTATGGAAGGTATTTCATTGTTGAGATTTTGTTAGTTCAATAGATGGTAGCCTTGTCAATATGGAAGGTAGTTCATTGTTGAGATTTTGTTACTCCAATGGATGGTAGCCTTGTCATTATTGAAGGTACTTCGTTTTTGATAGTTTGTTACTTTAATGGATGGTAGCCTTGTCATTACGGAAGCTAGTTAGTTGTTGAGATTTTGTTACTCCATTGAATGGTAGCCTTGTCATTATGGAAGGTAAATCGTTGTTGACATTTTGTTACTCCAATGGATGGTAGCGATGTCCTTAAGGAAGGTAGTTCGTTGTTGAGATTTTGTTACTCCATTGGATGGTAGCCTTGTCATTACAGAAGGTAGTTTGTTAGTAGGATTTTGTTACTCTAATGGATGGTAGCCTTGTCATTACGAAAGCTAGTTGGTTGTTGAGATTTTCTTACTCCATTGGATGGTAGCCTTGTCATTTTGGAAAGTAGTTCGTTAGTGGGATTTTAGTACTCTAATGGATGGTATCCTTGTTATTACGGAAGCTAGTTCGTTGTTGATATTTTGTTACTCCATTGGATGGTAGCCTTGTCATTATGGAATGTAAATCGTTGTTGACATTTTGTTACTCCAATGGATGGTAGCGGTGTCCTTAAGGAAGGTAGTTCGTTGTTGAGATTTTGTTACTCTAATGGACGGTAGCCTTGTCATTATGGAAGGTAGTTCGTTGTTGAGATTTTGTTACTCAAATGGATGGTAGCCTTGTCATTACGGAAGCTAGTTCGTTGTTGAGATTTTGTTACTCCATTGGATGGTAGCGTTGTCATTATGGAAGGTAAGTCGTTGTTGACATTTTGTTACTCCAATGGATGGTAGCGATGTCCTTAAGGAAGGTAGTTCATTGTTGAGATTTTGTTACTCTAATGAACTGTAGCCTTGTCATTATGGAAGGTAGTTCGTTATTGGGATTTTGTTACTCAAATGGATGGTAGCCTTGTCATTATGGAAGGTAGTGCATTGTTCAGATTTTGTTACTGCAACGGATTGTAGCCTTGTCATTATGGAAGGTAGTTCATTGTTGATATTTTGTTACTCCATTGGATGGTAGCCTTGTCATTATGGAAGGTAAATTGTTGTTGACATTTTGTTACTCCAATGGATGGTAGCGTTGTCATTACGGAAGGTAGTTCATTGTTGGGATTTTGTTCCTCCAATGGATGGTAGCCTTGTCATTATGGAAGGTAGTTCGTTGTAGATTTTTTGTTACTCTAATGGATGGTAGTCTTGTCATTACGGAAAGTAGTTCGTAGTTGAGATTTTGTTACTCCATTGGATGGAAGCCTTGTCATTATGGAAGGTAAATCATTGTTGACATTTTGTTACTCCAATAGATGGTAGCGATATCCTTAAGGAAGGTAGTTCATTGTTTAGATTTTGTTACTCCATTGGATGGTAGCCTTGTCATTACGGAAGGTAGTTCATTTGTGGTATTTTGATAACCTAATGGATTGTAGCCTTGTCATTACGGAAGCTAGTTCGTTGTTGAGATTTTGTTACTCTAATGGATGGTAGCCTTGTCATTATGGAACGTATTTCTTTGTTGGGATTTTGTTACTCAAATGGATGGTAGCCTTGTCATTATGGAATCTATATCGTTGTTGAGATTTTGTTACTCTAATGGATGGTAGCCTTGTCATTATGGAAGGTAGTTCGTTGTTGGGATTTTGTTACCAAAATGGATGGTAGCCTTGTCATTATGGAAGGTAGTTCGTTGTTGGGATTTTGTTACTCTTATGGATGATAGCCTTGTCATTATGGAAGCTAATTTGTTCTCGGGACTTTGTTATTTTAATGGATGGTAGCCTTATCATTATGGAAGTTTGTTCGTTGTTGAGATTTTGTTACTCCAATGGATGGTAACCTAGTCATTATGGAAGGTATTTCATTGTTGAGATTTTGTTAGTTCAATAGATGGTAGCCTTGTCAATATGGAAGGTAGTTCATTGTTGAGATTTTGTTACTCCAATGGATGGTAGCCTTGTCATTATTGAAGGTACTTCGTTTTTGATAGTTTGTTACTTTAATGGATGGTAGCCTTGTCATTACGGAAGCTAGTTAGTTGTTGAGATTTTGTTACTCCATTGAATGGTAGCCTTGTCATTATGGAAGGTAAATCGTTGTTGACATTTTGTTACTCCAATGGATGGTAGCGATGTCCTTAAGGAAGGTAGTTCGTTGTTGAGATTTTGTTACTCCATTGGATGGTAGCCTTGTCATTACAGAAGGTAGTTTGTTAGTAGGATTTTGTTACTCTAATGGATGGTAGCCTTGTCATTACGAAAGCTAGTTGGTTGTTGAGATTTTCTTACTCCATTGGATGGTAGCCTTGTCATTTTGGAAAGTAGTTCGTTAGTGGGATTTTAGTACTCTAATGGATGGTATCCTTGTTATTACGGAAGCTAGTTCGTTGTTGATATTTTGTTACTCCATTGGATGGTAGCCTTGTCATTATGGAATGTAAATCGTTGTTGACATTTTGTTACTCCAATGGATGGTAGCGGTGTCCTTAAGGAAGGTAGTTCGTTGTTGAGATTTTGTTACTCTAATGGACGGTAGCCTTGTCATTATGGAAGGTAGTTCGTTGTTGAGATTTTGTTACTCAAATGGATGGTAGCCTTGTCATTACGGAAGCTAGTTCGTTGTTGAGATTTTGTTACTCCATTGGATGGTAGCGTTGTCATTATGGAAGGTAAGTCGTTGTTGACATTTTGTTACTCCAATGGATGGTAGCGATGTCCTTAAGGAAGGTAGTTCATTGTTGAGATTTTGTTACTCTAATGAACTGTAGCCTTGTCATTATGGAAGGTAGTTCGTTATTGGGATTTTGTTACTCAAATGGATGGTAGCCTTGTCATTATGGAAGGTAGTGCATTGTTCAGATTTTGTTACTGCAACGGATTGTAGCCTTGTCATTATGGAAGGTAGTTCATTGTTGATATTTTGTTACTCCATTGGATGGTAGCCTTGTCATTATGGAAGGTAAATTGTTGTTGCGATTTTGTTACTCCAATGGATGGTAGCGTTGTCATTACGGAAGGTAGTTCATTGTTGAGATTTTGTTACTCCATTGAATGGTAGCCTTGTCATTACGGAAGGTAGTTTGTTAGTGGTATTTTGTTACTCTAATGGATGGTAGCCTTGTCATTACGAAAGCTAGTTCGTTGTTGTGATTTTGTTACTCCATTGGATGGTAGCCTTGTCATTATGGAAGGTAAATCGTTGTTGACATTTTGTTACTCCAATGGATGGTAGCGATGTCCTTAAGGAAGGTAGTTCATTGTTGAGATTTTGTTACTACATTGGATGGTAGCCTTGTCATTATGGAAGGTAGTTTGTTTGTGGTATTTTGTTAACCTAATGGATGGTAGCCTTGTCATTACGGAAGCTAGTTCGCTGTTGAGATTTTGTTACTCTAATGGATGGTAGCCTTGTCATTATGGAACATAGTTCGTTGTTCGGATTTTGTTACTCAAATGGATGGTAGCCTTGTCATTATGGAATCTAGTTTGTTGTTGAGATTTTGTTATTCTAATGGATGGTAGCCTTGTCATTATGGAAGGTAGTTCATTGTTGGGATTTTGTTACTAAAATTGATGGTAGCCTTGTCATTATGGAAGGTAGTTTGTTGTTGGGATTTTGTCACTCTTATGGATGGTAGCCTTGTCATTATGGAAGCTAATTCGTTCTCGGGATTTGGTTATTTTAATGGATGGTAGCCTTGTCATTATGGAAGTTTGTTCGTTGTTGAGATTTTGTTACTCCAATGGTCGGTAACCTTGTCATTATGGAAGGTAGTTCATTGTGGAGATTTTGTTAGTTCAATAGATGGTAGCCTTGTTAATATGGAAGGTAGTTCGTTTTGAGATTTTGTTACTCCAATGGATGGTAGCCTTGTAATTATGGAAGGTAGTTCATTTTTGATATTTTGTTACTTTAATGGATGGTAGCCTTGTCATTACGGAAGCTAGTTAGTTGTTGAGATTTTGTTACTCCATTGAATGGTAGCCTTGTCATTATGGAAGGTAAATCGTTGTTGACATTTTGTTACTCCAATGGATGGTAGCGATGTCCTTAAGGAAGGTAGTTCGTTGTTGAGATTTTGTTACTCCATTGGATGGTAGCCTTGTCATTACAGAAGGTAGTTTGTTAGTAGGATTTTGTTACTCTAATGGATGGTAGCCTAGTCATTACGAAAGCTAGTTCGTTGGTGAGATTTTCTTACTCCATTGGATGGTAGCCTTGTCATTATGGAAGGTAGTTCGTTAGTGGAATTTTGGTACTCTAATGGATGGTAGCCTTGTTATTACGGAAGCTAGTTCGTTGTTGATATTTTGTTACTCCATTGGATGGTAGCCTTGTCATTATGGAAGGTAAATCGTTGTTGACATTTTGTTACTCCAATGGATGGTAGCGGTGTCCTTAAGGAAGGTAGTTCACTGTTGGGATTTTGTTACTCTAACGGATTATAGCCTTGTCATTATGGAAGGTAGTTCGTTGTTGAGATTTTGTTACTCTAATGGAAGGTAGCCTTGTCATTACGGAAGGTAGTTCGTTGTTGATATTTTGTTACACCATTGGATGGTAGCCTTGTCATAATGGAAGGTAAATCATTGTTGACATTTTGTTACTCCAATGGATGGTAGCGATGTCCTTGAGGAAGGTAGTTCGTCGTTGAGATTTTGTTACTCCATTGGATGGTAGCCTTGTCATTACGAAAGGTAGTTCGTTAGTGGCATTTTGTTACTCTAACGGATGGTAGCCTTGTCATTACAGAAGCTAGTTAGTTGTTGTGATTTTGTTACTCCATTGGATGTTAGCCTTGTCATTATGGAAGGTAAATCGTTGTTGACATTTTGTTACTCTAATATATGGTAATGATGTCCTTAAGGAAGGTAGTTCGTTGTTGAGATTTTGTTACTCCATTGGATTGTAGCCTTGTCATTACGGAAGGTAGTTCGTTAGTGGGATTTTGTTACTCTAATGGATGGTAGCCTTGTCATTACGGAAGCTAGTTCGTTGTTGAGATTTTGTTACTCTAATGGATGGTAGCCTTGTCATTATGGAACCTAGTTCTTTATTGGGATTTTGGTACTCAAATGCATGGTATCCTTGTCATTATGGAATCTAGTTCGTTGTTGAGATTTTGTTACTCTAATGGATGGTAGCCCTGTCATTATGGAAGGTAGTTCGTTGTTGGGATTTTGTTACTAAAATGGATGGTAGCCTTGTCATTATGGAAGGTAGTTCGTTGTTGGGATTTTGTTACTCTTATGGATGGTAGCCTTGTCATTATGGAAGCTAATTCGTTCTCGGGATTTTATTATTTTAATGGATGGTAGCCTTGTCATTATGGAATTTTATTCGTTGTTGAGATTTTGTTACTTCAATAGATGGTAGCCTTGTCAATATGGAAGGTAGTTCGTTGTTGAGATTTTGTTACTCCAATGGATGGTAGCCTTGTCATTATGGAAGGTAGTTCGTTTTTGATATTTTTTTAGTTTAATGGATGGTAGCCTTGTCATTAAGGAAGCTAGTTAGTTGTTGAGATTTTGTTACTCCATTGAATGGTAGCCTTGTCATTATGGAAGGTAAATCGTTGTTGACATTTTGTTACTCCAATGGATGGTAGCAATGTCCTTAAGGAAGGTAGTTCGTTGTTGAGATTTTGTTACTCCATTGGATGGTAGCCTTGTCATTACAGAAGGTAGTTTGTTAGTAGGATTTTGTTACTCTAATGGATGGTAGGCTAGTCATTACGAAAGCTAGTTCGTTGTTGAGATTTTCTTACTCCATTGGATGGTAGCCTTGTCATTATGGAAGGTAGTTCGTTAGTGGGATTTTGGTACTCTAATGGATGGTAGCCTTGTTATTACGGAAGCTAGTTCGTTGTTGATATTTTGTTACTCCATTGGATGGTAGCCTTGTCATTATGGAAGGTAAATCGTTGTTGACATTTTGTTACTCCAATGGATGGTAGCGGTGTCCTTAAGGAAGGTAGTTCATTTTTGAGATTTTGTTACTCTAATGGACGGTAGCCTTGTCATTATGGAAGGTAGTTCGTTGTTGGGATTTTGTTACTCAAATGGATGGTAGACTTGTCATTATGGAAGGTAGTTCGTTGTTGAGATTTTGTTACTGCAATGGATGGTAGCCTTGTCATTATGGAAGGTAGTTCGTTGTTGAGATTTTGTTACTCCATTGGATGGTAGCCTTGTCATTATGGAAGGTAAATTGTTGTTGACATTTTGTTACTCTAATGGATGGTAGGGTTGTCATTACGGAAGGTAGTTCATTGTTGAGATTTTGTTACTCTAATGGGTGGTAGCCTTGTTATTATGGAAGGTAGTTCACTATTGGGATTTTGTTACTCTAATGGATTGTAGCCTTGTCATTATGGAAGGTAGTTCATTGTTGAGATTTTGTTACTCTAATGGATGTTAGCGTTGTCATTACGGAAGGTAGTTCGTTGTTGAGATTTTGTTACTCCATTGGATGGTAGCCTTGTCATTATGGAAGGTAAATCATTGTTGACATTTTGTTAATCCAATGGATGGTAGTGATGTCCCTTAAGGAAGGTAGTTCGTTGTTGAGATTTTGTTACACCATTGGATGGTAGCCTTGTCATAATGGAAGGTAAATCATTGTTGACATTTTGTTACTCCAATGGATGGTAGCGATGTCCTTGAGGAAGGTAGTTCGTCGTTGAGATTTTGTTACTCCATTGGATGGTAGCCTTGTCATTACGAAAGGTAGTTCGTTAGTGGCATTTTGTTACTCTAACGGATGGTAGCCTTGTCATTACAGAAGCTAGTTAGTTGTTGTGATTTTGTTACTCCATTGGATGTTAGCCTTGTCATTATGGAAGGTAAATCGTTGTTGACATTTTGTTACTCTAATATATGGTAATGATGTCCTTAAGGAAGGTAGTTCGTTGTTGAGATTTTGTTACTCCATTGGATTGTAGCCTTGTCATTACGGAAGGTAGTTCGTTAGTGGGATTTTGTTACTCTAATGGATGGTAGCCTTGTCATTACGGAAGCTAGTTCGTTGTTGAGATTTTGTTACTCTAATGGATGGTAGCCTTGTCATTATGGAACCTAGTTCTTTATTGGGATTTTGGTACTCAAATGCATGGTATCCTTTTCATTATGGAATCTAGTTCGTTGTTGAGATTTTGTTACTCTAATGGATGGTAGCCCTGTCATTATGGAAGGTAGTTCGTTGTTGGGATTTTGTTACTAAAATGGATGGTAGCCTTGTCATTATGGAAGGTAGTTCGTTGTTGGGATTTTGTTACTCTTATGGATGGTAGCCTTGTCATTATGGAAGCTAATTCGTTCTCGGGATTTTATTATTTTAATGGATGGTAGCCTTGTCATTATGGAATTTTATTCGTTGTTGAGATTTTGTTACTTCAATAGATGGTAGCCTTGTCAATATGGAAGGTAGTTCGTTGTTGAGATTTTGTTACTCCAATGGATGGTAGCCTTGTCATTATGGAAGGTAGTTCGTTTTTGATATTTTTTTAGTTTAATGGATGGTAGCCTTGTCATTAAGGAAGCTAGTTAGTTGTTGAGATTTTGTTACTCCATTGAATGGTAGCCTTGTCATTATGGAAGGTAAATCGTTGTTGACATTTTGTTACTCCAATGGATGGTAGCAATGTCCTTAAGGAAGGTAGTTCGTTGTTGAGATTTTGTTACTCCATTGGATGGTAGCCTTGTCATTACAGAAGGTAGTTTGTTAGTAGGATTTTGTTACTCTAATGGATGGTAGGCTAGTCATTACGAAAGCTAGTTCGTTGTTGAGATTTTCTTACTCCATTGGATGGTAGCCTTGTCATTATGGAAGGTAGTTCGTTAGTGGGATTTTGGTACTCTAATGGATGGTAGCCTTGTTATTACGGAAGCTAGTTCGTTGTTGATATTTTGTTACTCCATTGGATGGTAGCCTTGTCATTGTGGAAGGTAAATCGTTGTTGACATTTTGTTACTCCAATGGATGGTAGCGGTGTCCTTAAGGAAGGTAGTTCATTTTTGAGATTTTGTTACTCTAATGGACGGTAGCCTTGTCATTATGGAAGGTAGTTCGTTGTTGGGATTTTGTTACTCAAATGGATGGTAGACTTGTCATTATGGAAGGTAGTTCGTTGTTGAGATTTTGTTACTGCAATGGATGGTAGCCTTGTCATTATGGAAGGTAGTTCGTTGTTGAGATTTTGTTACTCCATTGGATGGTAGCCTTGTCATTATGGAAGGTAAATTGTTGTTGAGATTTTGTTACTCTAATGGATGGTAGGGTTGTCATTACGGAAGGTAGTTCATTGTTGAGATTTTGTTACTCTAATGGGTGGTAGCCTTGTTATTATGGAAGGTAGTTCACTATTGGGATTTTGTTACTCTAATGGATTGTAGCCTTGTCATTATGGAAGGTAGTTCATTGTTGAGATTTTGTTACTCTAATGGATGTTAGCGTTGTCATTACGGAAGGTAGTTCGTTGTTGAGATTTTGTTACTCCATTGGATGGTAGCCTTGTCATTATGGAAGGTAAATCATTGTTGACATTTTGTTAATCCAATGGATGGTAGTGATGTCCCTTAAGGAAGGTAGTTCGTTGTTGAGATTTTGTTACTCCATTGGATGGTAGCCTTGTCATTACGAAAGGTAGTTCGTGAGTGGCATTTTGTTACTCTAATGGATGGTAGCCTTGTCATTACGGAAGCTAGTTAGTTGTTGAGATTTTGTTACTCCATTGGATGTTAGCCTTGTCATTATGGAAGGTAAATCGTTGTTGACATTTTGTTACTCTAATGGATGGTAACGATGTCCTTAAGGAAGGTAGTTCGTTGTTGAGATTTTGTTACACCATTGGATTGTAGCCTTGTCATTACGGAAGGTAGTTCGTTAGTGGGATTTTGTTACTCTAATGGATGGCAGCCTTGTCATTACGGAAGCTAGTTCATTGTTGAGATTTTGTTACTCTAATGGATGGTAGACTTGTCATTACGGAAGGTAGTTCGTTTATGGTATTTTGTTAACCTAATGGATGGTAGCCTTGTCATTATGGAAGTTTATTCGTTGTTGAGATTTTCTTACTCTAATGGATGGTAGTCTTGTCATTATGGAAGGTAGTTCATTGTGGAGATTTTGTTAGTTAAATAGATGGTAGCCTTGTCAATATGGAAGGTAGTTCGTTGTTAAGATATTGTTACTCCAATGGATGGTAGCCTTGTCATTATGCAAGGTAGTTCGTTTTTGATATTTTTTTAGTTTAATGGATGGTAGCCTTGTCATTAAGGAAGCTAGTTAGTTGTTGAGATTTTGTTACTCCATTGAATGGTAGCCTTGTCATTATGGAAGGTAAATCGTTGTTGACATTTTGTTACTCCAATGGATGGTAGCGATGTCCTTAAGGAAGGTAGTTCGTTGTTGAGATTTTGTTACTCCATTGGATGGTAGCCTTGTCATTACAGAAGGTAGTTTGTTAGTAGGATTTTGTTACTCTAATGGATGGTAGCCTAGTCATTACGAAAGCTAGTGCGTTGTTGAGATTTTGTTACTCCATTGGATGGTAGCCTTGTCATTTTGGAAGGTAGTTCGTTAGTGGGATTTTGGTACTCTAATGGATGGTAGCCTTGTTATTACGGAAGCTAGTTCGTTGTTGATATTTTGTTACTCTATTGGATGGTAGCCTTGTCATTATGGAAGGTAAATCGTTGTTGACATTTTGTTACTCCAATGGATGGTAGCGGTGTCCTTATAGAAGGTAGTTCATTGTTGAGATTTTGTTACTCTAATGGACGGTAGCCTTGTCATTATGGAAGGTAGTTCGTTGTTGGGATTTTGTTACTCAGATGGATGGTAGCCTTGTCATTATGGAAGGTAGTTCGTTGTTGAGATTTTGTTACTGCAATGGATGGTAGCCTTGTCATTATGGAAGGTAGTTCGTTGTTGAGATTTTGTTACTCCATTGGATGGTAGCCTTGTCATTATTGAAGGTAAATTGTTGTTGAGATTTTGTTACTCTAATGGATGGTAGCGTTGTCATTACGGAAGGTACTTCATTGTTGAGATTTTGTTACTCTAATGGGTGGTAGCCTTGTTATTATGGAAGGTAGGTCACTATTGGGATTTTGTTACTCTAATAAATTGTAGCCTTGTCATTATGGAAGGTAGTTCATTGTTCAGATTTTGTTACTCTAATGGATGGTAGCCTTGTCATTACGGAAGGTAGTTTGTTGTTGAGATTTTGTTACTCCATTGGATGGTAGCCTTGTCATTATGGAAGGTAAATCATTGTTGACATTTTGTTAATCCAATGGATGGTAGTGATGTCCCTTAAGGAAGGTAGTTCGTTGTTGAGATTTTGTTACTCCATTGGATGGTAGCCTTATCATTACGAAAGGTAGTTCGTGAGTGCCATTTTGTTACTCTAATGGATGGTAGCCTTGTCATTACGGAAGCTAGTTAGTTGTTGAGATTTTGTTACTCCATCGGATGTTAGCCTTGTCATTATGGAAGGTAAATCGTTGTTGACATTTTGTTACTCTAATGGATGGTAACGATGTCCTTAAGGAAGGTATTTCGTTGTTGAGATTTTGTTACACCATTGGATTGTAGCCTTGTCAGTACGGAAGGTAGTTCGTTAGTGGGATTTTGTTACTCTAATGGATGGTAGCCTTGTCATTACGGAAGCTAGTTCATTGTTGAGATTTTGTTACTCTAATGGATGGTAGCCTTGTCATTACGGAAGGTAGTTCGTTTGTGGTATTTTGTTAACCTAATGGATGGTAGCCTTGTCATTATGGAAGTTTATTCGTTGTTGAGATTCTGTTACTCTAATGGATGGTAGCCTTGTCATTATGGAAGGTAGTTCATTGTTGAGATTTTGTTAGTTCAATAGATGGTAGCCTTTCCAATATGGAAGGTAGTTTGTTGTTGAGATTTTGTTACTCCAATGGATGGAAACCTTGTCATTATGGAAGGTAGTTCGTTTTTTATATTTTGTTACTATAGTGGATGGTAGCCTTGTCATTACGGAAGCTAGTTAGTTGTTGAGATGTTGTTACTTCATTGAATGTTAGCCTTGTCATTATGGAAGGTAAATCGTTGTTGACATTTTGTTACTCCAATGGATGGTATTGATGTCCTTAAGGAAGGTAGTTCGTTGTTGAGATTTTGTTACTCCGTTGGATGGTAGCCTTGTCATTACAGAATGTAGTTTGTTAGTAGGATTTTGTTACTCTAATGGATGGTAGCCTTGTAATTACGAAAGCTAGTTCGTTGTTGAGATTTTGTTAGTCCATTGGATGGTAGCCTTGTCATTATGGAAGGTAGTTCGTAAGTGGGATTTTGGTACTCTAATGGATGGTAGCCTTGTTATTACGGAAGCTAGTTCGTTGTTGATATTTTGTTACTCTATTGGATGGTAGCCTTGTCATTATGGAAGGTAAATCGTTGTTGACATTTTGTTACTCCAATGGATGGTAGCGGTGTCCTTAAGGAAGGTAGTTCATTGTTGAGATTTTGTTACTCTAATGGACGGTAGCCTTGTCATTATGGAAGGTAGTTCGTTGTTGGGATTTTGTTACTCAGATGGATGGTAGCCTTGTCATTATGGAAGGTAGTTCGTTGTTGAGATTTTGTTACTGCAATGGATGGTAGCCTTGTCATTATGGAAGGTAAGTCGTTGTTGACATTTTGTTACTCCAATGGATGGTAGCGATGTCTTTAAGGAAGGTAGTTCATTGTTGAGATTTTGTTACTCTAATGAACGGTAGCCTTGTCATTATGGAAGGTAGTTCGTTGTTGGGATTTTGTTACTCAAATGGATGGTAGCCTTGTCATTATGGAAGGTAGTTCATTGTTCAGATTTTGTTATTGCAATGGATTGTAGCCTTGTCATTATGGAAGGTAGTTCGTTGTTGATATTTTGTTACTCCATTGGATGGTAGCCTTTTCATTATGGAAGGTAAATTGTTGTTGAGATTTTGTTACTCCAATGGATGGTAGCGTTGTCATTACAGAAGGTAGTTCATTGTTGGGATTTTGTTACTCTAATGGATGGTAGCCTTGTCATTATGGAAGGAAATTCGTTGTTGAGATTTTCTTACTCTAATGGATGGTAGTCTTGTCATTACAGAAGGTAGTTCGTTGTTGAGATTTTGTTACTCCATTGGATGGTAGCCTTGTAATTATGGAAAGTAAATCATTGTTGACATTTTGTTACTCCAATGAATGGTAGCGATGTCCTTAAGGAAGGTAGTTCGTTGTTGAGATTTTGTTACTCCATTGAATGGTAGCCTTGTCATTACGGAAGGTAGTTCGTTAGTGGGATTTTGTTACTCTAATGGATGGTAGCCTTGTCATTATGAAAGCTAGTTCGTTGTTGTGATTTTGTTACTCCATTGGATGGTTGCCTTGTCATTATGGAAGGTAAATCGTTATTGACATTTTGTTACTCCAATGGATGGTAGCGATGTCCTTAAGGAAGGTAGTTCGTTGTTGAGATTTTGTTACTCCCTTGGATGGTAGCCTTGTCATTACGGAAGGTAGTTCGTTTGTTGAATTTTGTTAACCTAATGGACGGTAGCCTTTCATTATGGAAGATAGTTCGTTGTTGAGATTTTTATACTCTAATGGATGGTAGCCTTGTCATTATGGAACATAGTTCGTTGTTCGGATTTTGTTACTCAAATGGATGGTAGCCTTGTCATTATGGAATCTAGTTCGTTGTTAAGATTTTGTTACTCTAATGGATGGTAGCCTTGTCATTATGGAAGGTAGTTCATTGTTGGGATTTTGTTACTAAAATGGATGGTACCCTTGTCATTATGGAAGGTAATTCGTTGTTGAGATTTTGTTACTCTAATGGATGGTAGCCTTGTCATTACGGAAGCTAGTTCGTTATTGAGATTTTGTTACTCTAATGGATGGTAGCCTTGTCATTACGGAAGGTAGTTCGTTTGTGGTATTTTGTTAACCTAATGGATGGTAGCCTTGTGATTACGGATGCTAGTTTGTTGTTGAGATTTTGTTACTCTAATGGATGGTAGCGTTGTCATTATGGAACATAGTTCTTTGTTGGGATTTTGTTACTCAAATGGATGGTAGCCTTGTCATTATGGAATCTAGTTCGTTGTTGAGATTTTGTTACTCTAATGGATGGTAGCCTTGTCATTATGGAAGGTAGTTCATTGTTGGGATTTTGTTACTAAAATGGATGGTAGCCTTGTCATTATGGAAGGTAGTTCGTTGTTGGGATTTTGTTACCCTTATGGATGGTAGCCTTGTTATTATGGAAGCTAATTCGTTCTCGGGATTTTGTTATTTTAATGGATGGTAGCCTTGTCATTATGGAAGTTTGTTTGTTGTTGAGATTTTGTTACTCCAATGGATGGTAACCTTGTCATTATGGAATGTAGTTCATTGTTGAGATTTTGTTAGTTCAATAGATGGTAGCCTTGTCAATATGGAAGGTAGTTTGTTGTTGAGATTTTGTTACTCCAATGGATGGTAGCCTTGTCATTATGGAAGGTAGTTTGTTTTTGATATTTTGTTACTTTAATGGATGGTAGCCTTGTCATTACGGAAGCTAGTTAGTTGTTGAGATTTTGTTACTCCATTGAATGGTAGCCTTGTCATTATGGAAGGTAAATCGTTGTTGACATTTTGTTACTCCAATGGATGGTAGCGATGTCCTTAAGGAAGGTAGTTCGTTGTTGAGATTTTGTTACTCCATTGGATGTTAGCCTTGTCATTATGGAAGGTAAATCGTTGTTGACATTTTGTTACTCTAATGGATGGTAACAATGTCCTTAAGGAAGGTAGTTCGTTGTTGAGATTTTGTTACTCCATTGGATTGTAGCCTTGTCATTACGGAAGGTAGTTCGTTTGTGGGATTTTGTTACTCTAATGGATGGTAGCCTTGTCATTTCGGAAGCTAGTTCGGTGTTGAGATTTTGTTACTCTAAAGGATGGTAGCCTTGTCATTACGGAAGGTAGTTCGTTTGTGGTATTTTGTTAACCTAATGGATGGTAGCCTTGTCATTATGGAAGTTTATTCGTTGTTGATATTTTGTTACTCTAATGGATGGTAGCCTTGTCATTATGGAAGGTAGTTCATTGTTGAGATTTTGTTAGTTCAATAGAGGGTAGCCTTGTCAATATGGAAGGTAGTTCGTTGTTGAGATTTTGTTACTCCAATGGATGGAAACCTTGTCATTATGGAAGGTAGTTTGTTTTTTATATTTTTTTACTTTTGTGGATGGTAGCCTTGTCATTACGGAAGCTAGTTAGTTGTTGAGATGTTGTTACTTCATTGAATGTTAGCCTTGTCATTATGGAAGGTAAATCGTTGTTGACATTTTGTTACTCCAATGGATGGTAGCGGTGTCCTTAAGGAAGGTGGTTCGTTGTTGAGATTTTGTTACTCTAATGGACGGTAGCCTTGTCATTATGGAAGGTAGTTCGTTGTTGGGATTTTGTTACTCAAATGGATGGTAGTGTTGTCATTACGAAAGCTAGTTCGTTGTTGAGATTTTGTAATTCCATTGGATGGTAGCCTTGTCATTATGGAAGGTAAGTCGTTGTTGACATTTTGTTACTCCAATGGATGGTAGCGATGTCCTTAAGGAAGGTAGTTCATTGTTTAGATTTTGTTACTCTAATGAACGATAGCCTTGTCATTATGGAAGGTAGTTCGTTGTTGGGATTTTGTTACTCAAATGGATGGTAGCCTTGTCATTATGGAAGGTAGTTCATTGTTCAGATTTTGTTATTGCAATGGATTGTAGCCTTGTCATTATGGAAGGTAGTTCGTTGTTGATATTTTGTTACTCCATTGGATGGTAGCGTTGTCATTACAGAAGGTAGTTCATTGTTGGGATTTTGATACTCTAATGGATGGTAGCCTTGTCATTATGGAAGGAAGTTCGTTGTTGAGATTTTCTTACTCTAATGGATCGTAGTCTTGTCATTACGGAAGGTAGTTCGTTGTTGAGATTTTGTTACTCCATTGGATGGTAGCCTTGTCATTATGGAAGGTAAATCATTGTTGAGATTTTGTTACTCCATTGAATGGTAGCGATGTCATTAAGGAAGGTAGTTCGTTGTTGAGATTTTGTTACTCCATTGAATGGTAGCCTTGTCATTACGGAAGGTAGTTCGTTAGTGGGATTTTGTTACTCTAATGGATGGTAGCCTTGTCATTATGAAAGCTAGTTCGTTGTTGTGATTTTGTTACTCCATTGGACGGTAGCCTTGTCATTATGGAAGGTAAATCGTTATTGACATTTTGTACCTCCAATGGATGGTAGCGATGTCCTTAAGGAAGGTAGTTCGTTGTTGAGATTTTGTTACTCCCTTGGATGGTAGCCTTGTCATTACGGAAGGTAGTTCGTTTGTGGTATTTTGTTAACCTAATGGACGGTAGCCTTTCATTATGGAAGCTAGTTCGCTGTTGAGATTTTTTTACTCTAATGGATGGTAGCCTTGTCATTATGGAACATAGTTCGTTGTTCGGATTTTGTTACTCAAATGGATGGTAGCCTTATCATTATGGAATCTAGTTCGTTGTTGAGATTTTGTTACTCTAATGGATGGTAGCCTTGTCATTATGGAAGGTAGTTCATTGTTGGGATTTTGATACTAAAATGGATGGTACCCTTGTCATTATGGAAGGTAGTTCGTTGTTGAGATTTTGTTACTCTAATGGATGGTAGCCTTGTCATTACGGAAGCTAGTTCGTTGTTGAGGTTTTGTTACTCTAATGGATGGTAGCCTTGTCATTATGGAAGGTAGTTCGTTTGTGGTATTTTTTTAACCTAATGGATGGTAGCCTTGTGATTACGGAAGCTAGTTTGTTGTTGAGATTTTGTTACTCTAATGGATGGTAGCCTTGTCATTATGGAACATAGTTCTTTGTTGGGATTTTGTTACTCAAATGGATGGTAGCCTTGTCATTATGGAATCTAGTTCGTTGTTGAGATTTTGTTACTCTAATGGATGGTAGCCTTGTCATTATGGAAGGTAGTTCGTTGTTGGGATTTTGATATTTTAATGGATGGTAGCCTTGTCATTATGGAAGTTTGTTCGTTGTTGAGATTTTGTTACTCCAATGGATGGTAACCTTGTCATTATGGAAGGTAGTTCATTGTTGAGATTTTGTTAGTTCAATAGATGGTAGCCTTGTCAATATGGAAAGTAGTTCGTTGTTGAGATTTTGTTACTCCAATGGATGGTAGCCTTGTCATTATGGAAGGTAAATCGTTCTTGACATTTTGTTACTCCAAGGATGGTAGCGATGTCCTTAAGGAAGGTAGTTGGTTGTTGAGATTTTGTTACTCCATTGGATGGTAGCCTTGTCATTACAGAAGGTAGTTTGTTAGTAGGATTTTGTTACTCTAATGGATGGTAGCCTTGTCATTACGAAAGCTAGTTCGTTGTTGAGATTTTGTTACTCCATTGGATGGTAGCCTTGTCATTACGAAAGCTAGTTCATTGTTGAGATTTTGTTACTCCATTGGATGGTAGCCTTGTCATTACGGAAGCTAGTTCGTTGTTGATATTTTGTTACTCCATTGGATGGTAGCCTTGTCATTATGGAAGGTAAATCGTTGTTGACATTTTGTTACTCCAATGGATGGTAGCGGTGTCCTTAAGGAAGATAGCTCGTTGTTGAGATTTTGTTAATCTAATGGACGGTAGCCTTGTCATTATGGAAGGTAGTTCGTTGTTGGGAATTTGTTACTCAAATGGATGGTAGCCTTGTCATTACGGAAGCTAGTTCATTGTTGAGATTTTGTTACTCCATTGGATGGTAGCCTTGTCATTATGGAAGGTAAGTCGTTGTTCACATTTTGTTACTCCAATGGATGGTAGCGATGTCCTTAAAGAAGGTAGTTCATTGTTGGGATTTTGTTACTCTAATGGATGGTAGCCTTGTCATTATGGAAGGAAGTTTGTTGTTGAGATTTTCTTACTCTAATGGATGGTAGTCTTGTCAGTACGGAAGGTAGTTTGTTGTTGAGATTTTGTTACTCCATTGGATGGTAGCCTTGTCATTATGGAAGGTAAATCGTTGTTGACATTTTGTTACTCCAATGAATGGTAGCGATCACCTTAAGGAAGATAGTTCTTGTTGAGATTTTGTTACTCCATTGAATGGTAGCCTTGTCATTACGGAAGGTAGTTCGTTAGTGGGATTTTATTACTCTAATGGATGGTAGCCTTGTCATTACGAAAGCTAGTTCATTGTTGTGATTTTGTTACTTCATTGGATGGTAGCCTTGTCATTATGGAAGGTAAATCGTTGTTGACATTTTGTTACTCCAATGGATGGTAGCGATGTCCTTAAGGAAGGTAGTTCGTTGTTGAGATTTTGTTACTCCATTGGATGGTAGCCTTGTCATTATGGAAGGTAATTCGTTTGTGGTATTTTGTTAACCTAATGGACGGTAGCCTTGTCATTACGGAAGCTAGTTCCTTGTTGAGATTTTGTTACTCTAATGGTTGGTAGCCTTATCATTATGGAACATAGTTCGTTGTTCGGATTTTGTTACTCAAATGGATGGTAGCCTTGTCATTATGGAATCTAGTTCGTTGTTGAGATTTTGTTACTCTAATGGGCGGTAGCCTTGTCATTATGGAAGGTAGTTCGTTTTTGGGATTTTGTTACTCAAATGGATGGTAGCCTTGTCATTACGGAAGCTAGTTCGTTGTTGAGATTTTGTCACTCCATTGGATGGTAGCCTTGTCATTATGGAAGGTAAGTCGTTGTTGACATTTTCTTACTCCAATGGATGGTAGCGATGTCCTTAAGGAAGGTAGTTCATTGTTGAGATTTTGTTACTCTAATGAACGGTAGCCTTGTCATTATGGAAGGTAGTTTGTTGTTGGGATTTTGTTACTCAAATGGGTGGTAGCCTTGTCATTATGGAAGGTAGTTCATTGTTCAGATATTGTTACTGCAATGGATTGTAGCCTTGTCATTACGGAAGGTAGTTCGTTGTTGATATTTTGTTACTCCATTAGATGGTAGCCTTGTCATTATGGAAGGTAAATTGGTGTTGAGATTTTGTTACTCCAATGGATGGTAGCATTGTGATTACGGAAGGTAGTTCATTGTTGGGATTTTGTTACTCTAATAGATGGTAGCCTTTTCATTATGGAAGGAAGTTTGTTGTTGAGATTTTCTTACTCTAATGGATTGTAGTCTTGTCATTACGGAGGGTAGTTCGTTGTTGAGATTTTGTTACTCCATTGGATGGTAGCCTTGTCATTATGGAAGGTAAATCGTTGTTGACATTTTGTTACTCCAATGAATGGTAGTGATGTCCTTAAGGAAGGTAGTTCGTTGTTGAGATTTTGTTACTCCATTGAATGGTAGCCTTGTCATTACGGAAGGTAGTTCGTTAGTGGGATTTTGTTACTCTAATGGATGGTAGCCTTGTCATTACGGAAGCTAGTTCGTTGTTGAGATTTTGTTACTCTAATGGATGGTAGCCTTGTCATTATTGAACATAGTTCGTTGTTCGGATTTTTTTACTCAAATGGATGATAGCCTTGTCATTATGGAATCTAGTTCATCGTTGAGTTTTTGTTACTCTAATGGATGGTAGCCCTGTCATTATGGAAGTTAGTTCGTTGTTGGGATTTTGTTACTAAAATGGATGGTAGCCTTGTCATTACGGAAGGTAGTTTGTTGTTGAGATTTTGTTACTCTTATGGATGGTAGCCTTGTTATTATGGAAGCTAATTCGTTCTCGGGATTTTGTTATTTTAATGGATGGTAGCCTTGTCATTATGGAAGTTTGTTCTTTGTTGAGATTTTGTTACTCCAATGGATGGTAACCTTGTCATTATGGAAGGTATTTCATTGTTGAGATTTTGTTAGTTCAATAGATGGTAGCCTTATCAATATGGAAGGTTGTTCGTTGTTGAGATATGGTTACTCCAATGGATGGTAGCCTTGTCATTATGGAAGGTAGTTCGTTTTTGATATTTTGTTACTTTAATGGATGGAAGCCTTGTCATTACGAAAGCTAGTTAGTTGTTGAGATTTTGTTACTCCATGGAATGGTAGCCTTGTCATTATGGAAGGTAAATCGTTGTTGACATTTTGTTACTCCAATGGATGGTAGCGATGTCCTTAAGGAAGGTAGTTCGTTGTTGAGATTTTGGTACTCCATTGGATGGTAGCCTTGTCATTACAGAAGGTAGTTTGTTAGTAGGATTTTGTTACTCTAATGGATGGTAGCCTTGTCATTACGAAAGCTAATTCGTTGTTGAGATTTTGTTACTCCATTGGATGGTAGCCTTGTCATTACGGAAGCTAGTTAGTTGTTGAGATTTTGTTACTCCATTGAATGGTAGCCTTGTCATTATGGAAGGTAAATCGTTGTTGACTTTTTGTTACTCCAATGGATGGTAGCGGTGTCCTTAAGGAAGGTAGTTCATTGTTGAGATTTTGTTACTCTAATGGACGGTAGCCTTGTCATTATGGAAGGTAGTTCGTTGTTGGGATTTTGTTACTCAAATGGATGGTCGCCTTGTCATTACGGAAGGTAGTTCGTTAGTGGGATTTTATTACTCTAATGGATGGTAGCCTTGTCATTACGAAAGCTAGTTCGTTGTTGTGATTTTGTTACTTCATTGGATGGTAGCCTTGTCATTATGGAAGGTAAATCGTTGTTGACATTTTGTTACTCCAATGGATGGTAGCGATGTCCTTACGGAAGGTAGTTCGTTTTTGAGATTTTGTTACTCTAATGGGTGGTAGCCTTGTTATTATGGAAGGTAGTTCACTGTTGGGATTTTGTTACTCTAAAGGATTCTAGCCTTGTCATTATGGAAGGTAGTTCGTTGTTGAGATTTTGTTACCCCATTGGATTGTAGCCTTGTCATTATGGTAGGTAGTTCGTTAGTAGAATTTTGTTACTCTGATGGATGGTAGCCTTGTCATTACGAAACCTAGTTCATTGTTGAGATTTTGTTACTCCATTGGATGGTAGCCTTGTCATTACGGAAGGTAGTTCGTTAGTGGAATTTTGTTACTCTAATGGATGGTAGCCTTGTTATTACGGAAGCTAGTTCGTTGTTGAGATTTTGTTACTCCATTGGATGGTAGCCTTGTCATTATGGAAGGTAAATCGTAGTTGAGATTTTGTTACTCCAATGGATGGTAGCGTTGTCATTACGGAAGTTAGTTCATTGTTGAGATTTTGTTACTCTAATGAGTGGTAGCCTTGTTATTATGGAAGGTAGTTCACTGTTGGGATTTTGTTACTCTAATGGATTGTAGCCTTGTCATTACAGAAGGTAGTTCATTGTTGAGTTTTTGTTACTTTAATATATGGTAGCCTTGTCATTTTGGAAGGTAGTTCATTGTTTGGATTTTGTTACTCTAATGGATGGTAACCTTATCATTATGGAAGGTAGTTCGTTGTTGGGATTTTGTTACTCTTATGGATGGTAGCCTTGTCATTATGGAAGCTAATTCGTTGTTGAGATTTTGTTATTTTAATGTATGGTAGCCTTGTCATTATGAAAGGTTGTTCGTTGTTGAGATTTTGTTACTCCAATGGATGGTAACCTTGTCATTATGGAAGGTAGTTCATTGTCGAGATTTTGTTAGTTCAATGGATGGTAGCCTTGTCAATATGAAGGTAGTTTGTTGTTGAGATTTTGTTACTCCAATGGATGGTAGCCTTGTCATTATGGAAGGTAGTTCGTTGTAGATATTTTGTTACTTTAATGGATGGTAGCCTTGTAATTATGGAAGGTAGTTCATTGTTGAGATTTTGTTACTCCATTGTATGGTAGCCTTGTCATTATGGAAGGTAAATTATTGTTGGGATTTTGTTACTCCAATGGATGGTAGCTATGTCCTTATGGAAGGCAATTCATTGTTGATATTTTGTTACTCTTATGAATGGTAGCCTTGCCATTACAGAAGGTAATTCATTGTTGATATTTTGTTACTCCATTGGATGGTAGCCTTGTCATTATGGGAGGTAAATCGTTGTTGAAATTTTGTTACTCCAGTGGATGGTAGCGATGTCCTGAAGGAAGGTAGTTCGTTGTTGAGATTTTTTTACTCCATTGGATGGTAGCATTGTCATTACGAAGGTAGTTCATTAGTGGGATTTTGTTACTCTAATGGATAGTAGCCTTGTCATTACGGAAGCTAGTTCGTTGTTGATATTTTGTTACTCCATTGGATGGTAGCCTTGTCATTATGGAAGGTAAGTCGTTGTTGACATTTTGTTAGTCCAATGGATGGTAGCGATGTCCTTAAGGAAGGTAGTTCGTTGTTGAGATTTTGTTACTCTAATGGACGGTAGCCTTGTCATTACGGAAGGTAGTTCATTGTTGAGTTTTTGTTACTCTAATATACGGTAGACTTGTTATTATGGAAGGTAGTTCAATGTTGGGATTTTGTTACTCTAATGGATGGTAGCCTTGTCATTATGGAAGGATGTTCGTTGTTGGGATTTTGTTACTCTTATGGATGGTAGCCTTGTAATTATAGAAGGTAGTTCGTTAGTAGGATTTTGTTACTCTAATGGATGGTAGCCTTGTCATTACGAAACCTAGTTCGTTGTTGAGATTTTGTTACTCCATTGGATGGTAGCCTTGTCATTACGGAAGGTAGTTCGTTAGTGGAATTTTGTTACTCTAATGGATGGTAGCCTTGTTATTACAGAAGCTAGTTCGTTGTTGAGATTTTGTTACTCCATTGGATGGTAGCCTTGTCATTATGGAAGGTAAATCGTTGTTGAGATTTTGTTACTCCAATGGATGGTAGCGTTGTCATTACGAAAGTTAGTTCGTTGTTGAGATTTTGTTACTCTAATGAGTGGTAGCCTTGTTATTATGGAAGGTAGTTCACTGTTGGGATTTTGTTACTCTAATGGATTGTAGCCTTGTCATTATGGAAGGTAGTTTGTTGTTGAGATTTGGTTACTCTAATGGATGGTAGCCTTGTCATTATGGAAGGTAGTTCATTGTTGTGTTTTTGTTACTTTAATATATGGTAGCCTTGTCATTTTGGAAGGTAGTTCATTGTTTGGATTTTGTTACTCTAATGGATGGTAACCTTGTCATTATGGAAGGTAGTTCGTTGTTGGGATTTTGTTACTCTTATGGATGGTAGCCTTGTCATTATGGAAGCTAATTCGTTGTTGGGATTTTGTTATTTTAATGGATGGTAGCCTTGTCATTAAGAAAGGTTGTTCGTTGTTGAGATTTTGTTACTCCAATGGATGGTAACCTTGTCATTATGGAAGGTAGTTCATTGTCGAGATTTTGTTAGTTCAATGGATGGTAGCCTTGTCAATATGGAAGGTAGTTTGTTGTTGAGATTTTGTTACTCCAATGGATGGTAGCCTTGTCATTATGGAAGGTAGTTCGTTGTTGAGATTTTGTTACTCCATTGTATGGTATCCTTGTCATTATGGAAGGTAAATTGTTGTTGGGATTTTGTTACTCCAATGGATGGTAGCTATGTCCTTATGGAAGGCAGTTCATTGTTGATATTTTGTTAATCTTATGAATGGTAGCCTTGTCATTACAGAAGGTAATTCATTGTTGATATTTTGTTACTCCATTGGATGGTAGCCTTGTCATTATGGAAGGTAAATCGTTGTTGAAATTTTGTTACTCCAGTAGATGGTAGCGATGTCCTGAAGGAAGGTAGTTCGTTGTTGAGATTTTTTTACTCCATTGGATGGTAGCCTTGTCATTACGGAAGGTAGTTCATTAGTGGGATTTTGTTACTCTAATGGATAGTAGCCTTGTCATTACGGAAGCTAGTTCGTTGTTGATATTTTGTTACTCCATTGGATGGTAGCCTTGTCATTATGGAAGGTAAGTCGTTGTTGACATTTTGTTAGTCCAATGGATGGTAGCGATGTCCTTAAGGAAGGTAGTTCGTTGTTGAGATTTTGTTACTCTAATGGACGGTAGCCTTGTCATTACGGAAGGTAGTTCATTGTTGAGTTTTTGTTACTCTAATATACGGTAGACTTGTTATTATGAAAGGTAGTTCAATGTTGGGATTTTGTTACTCTAATGGATGGTAGCCTTGTCATTATGGAAGGATGTTCGTTGTTGGGATTTTGTTACTCTTATGGATGGTAGCCTTGTCATTATGGAAGGTAGTTCGTTAGTAGGATTTTGTTACTCTAATGGATGGTAGCCTTGTCATTACGAAAGCTAGTTCGTTGTTGAGATTTTGTTACTCCATTGGATGGTAGCCTTGTCATTACGGAAGGTAGTTCGTTAGTGGAATTTTGTTACTCTAATGGATGGTAACCTTGTTATTACGGAAGCTAGTTCATTGTTGAGATTTTGTTACTCCATTGGATGGTAGCCTTGTCATTATGGAAGGTAAATCGTTGTTGAGATTTTGTTACTCCAATGGATGGTAGCGTTGTCATTACGAAAGTTAGTTCATTATTGAGATTTTGTTACTCTAATGAGTGGTAGCCTTGTTATTATGGAAGGTAGTTCACTGTTGGGATTTTGTTACTCTAATGGATTGTAGCCTTGTCATTATGGAAGTTAGTTTGTTGTTGAGATTTGGTTACTCTAATGGATGGCAGCCTTGTCATTACGGAAGGTAGTTCATTGTTGAGTTTTTGTTACTTTAATATATGGTAGCCTTGTCATTTTGGAAGGTAGTTCATTGTTTGGATTTTGTTACTCTAATGGATGGTAACCTTGTCATTATGGAAGGTAGTTCGTTGTTGGGATTTTGTTACTCTTATGGATGGTAGCCTTGTCATTATGGAAGCTAATTCGTTGCTGGGATTTTGTTATTTTAATGGATGGTAGCCTTGTCATTATGAAAGGTTGTTCGTTGTTTAGATTTTGTTACTCCAATGGATGGTAACCTTGTCATTATGGAAGGTAGTTTATTGTCGAGATTTTGTTAGTTCAATGGATGGTAGCCTTGTCAATATGGAAGGTAGTTTGTTGTTGAGATTTTGTTACTCCAATGGATAGTAGCCTTGTCATTATGGAAGGTAGTTCGTTGTAGATATTTTGTTAATTTAATGGATGGTAGCCTTGTAATTATGGAAGGTAGTTCATTGTTGAGATTTTGTTACTCTATTGTATGGTAGCCTTGTCATTATGGAAGGTAAATTATTGTTGGGATTTTGTTACTCCAATGGATGGTAGCTATGTCCTTATGGAAGGCAGTTCATTGTTGATATTTTGTTACTCTTATGAATGGTAGCCTTGTCATTACAAAAGGTAATTCATTGTTGATATTTTGTTACTCCATTGGATGGTAGCCTTGTCATTATGGAAGGTAAATCGTTGTTGAAATTTTGTTACTCCAGTGGATGGTAGCGATGTCCTGAAGGAAGGTAGTTCGTTGTTGATATTTTTTTACTCCATTGGATGGTAGCCTTGTCATTACGGAAGGTAGTTCATTAGTGGGATTTTGTTACTGTAATGGATAGTAGCCTTGTCATTACGGAAGCTAGTTCGTTGTTGATATTTTGTTACTCCATTGGATGGTAGCCTTGTCATTATGGAAGGTAAGTCGTTGTTGACATTTTGTTAGTCCAATGGATGGTAGCGACGTCCTTAAGGAAGGTAGTTCGTTGTTGAGATTTTGTTACTCTAATGGACGGTAGCCTTGTCATTACGGAAGGTAGTTCATTGTTGAGTTTTTGTTACTCTAATATATGGTAGACTTGTTATTATGGAAGGTAGTTCAATGTTGGGATTTTGTTACTCTAATGGATGGTAGCCTTGTCATTATGGAAGGAAGTTCGTTATTGGGATTTTGTTACTCTGATGGATGGTAGCCTTGTCATTATGGAAGCTAATTCGTTGTTGGGATTTTGTTACTCAAATGGGTGGTAGCCTTGTCATTATGGAAGGTAGTTCGTTGTTGATATTTTCATACTCTAATGGTTGGTAGCCTTGTCATTAAGGAAGGTAGTTCGCTGTTGAGAATTTGTTACTCCATTGGATAGTAGACTTTTTATTATGGAAGGTAGTTCGTTGTTGTGATTTTGTTACTCCAATGGATGGTAGCCTTGTCATTATGGAATGTAGTTTGTTGTTGAGATTTGGTTACACTAATGGATGGTAGCCTTGTCATTACGGAAGGTAGTTCATTGTTGAGTTTTTGTTACTCTAATATACGGTAGCCTTGTCATTATGGAAGGTAGTTCATTGTTAGGATTTTGTTACTCTAATGGATGGTAGCCTTGTCATTATGGAAGGTAGTTTGTTGTTGGGATTTTGTTACTCTTATGGATGGTAGCCTTGTCATTATGGAAGCTAATTCGTTGTTGGGATTTTGTTATTTTAATGGATGGTAGCCTTGTCATTATGGAAGGTAGTTTGTTGTTGAGATTTTGTTACTCCAGTGGATCGTAGCCTTGTCATTGTGGAAGGTAGTTCGTTGTTGAGATTTTTTTACCCCATTGGATGGTAGCCTTGTCATTATGGAAGGTAGTTCGTTGTTGAGATTTTGTTACTCCATTGGATGGTAGCCTTGTCATTATAGAAGGTAGTTCATTAGTAGGATTTTGTTACTCTAATGGATGGTAGCCTTGTCATTACGAAAGCTAGTTCGTTGTTGAGATTTTGTTACTCCATTGGATGTTAGCCTTGTCATTACGGAAGGTAGTTCGTTAGTGGAATTTTGTTACTCTAATGGATGGTAGCCTTGTTATTACGGAAGCTAGTTCGTTGTTGAGATTTTGTTCCTACATTGGATGGTAGCCTTGTCATTATGGAAGGTAAGTCGTTGTTGAGATTTTGTTACTCCAATGGATGGTAGCGTTTTCATTACGGAAGTTAGTTCGTTGTTGAGATTTTGTTACTCTAATGGGTGGTAGCCTTGTTATTATGGAAGGTAGTTCACTGTTGGGATTTTGTTACTCTAATGGATTTTAGCCTTGTCATTATGGAAGGTAGTTTGTTGTTGAGATTTTGTTACTCTAATGGATGGTAGCCTTGTCATTAGGGAAGGTAGTTTGTTGTTGAGATTTTGTTACTCCATTGGATAGTAGCCTTGTCATTATGGAAGGTAAATCGTTGTTGACATTTTGTTACTCCAATGGATGGTAGCGATGTCCTTAAGGAAGGTAGTTCATTGTTGAGATTTTGTTACTCCATTGGATGCTAGCCTTGTCATTACGAAAGGTAGTTCGTTAGTGGCATTTTGTTACTCAAATGGATGGTAGCCTTGTCATTACGAAAGCTAGTTTGTTATTGAGATTTTGTTACACCATTGGATGGTAGCCTTGTCATTTTAGAAGGTAAATCTTTGTTGACATTTTGTTACTCCAATGGATGGTAACGATGTCCTTAAGGAAGGTAGTTTGTTGTTGAGATTTGGTTACTCTAATGGATGGTAGCCTTGTCATTACGGAAGGTAGTTCGTTATTGGGATTTTGTTACTCTAATGGATGGTAGCCTTGTCATTACGGAAGCTAGTTCATTGTTGAGATTTTGTTACTCTAATGGATGGTAGCCTTGTCATTATGAAACGTAGTTCGTTGTTGGGATTTTGTTACTCAAATGGATGGTAGCCTTGTCATTACGGAATCTAGTTCGTTGTTGAGATTTTTTTACTCTAATGGATGGTAGCCTTGTCATTATGGAAGGCAGTTCGTTGTTGGGATTTTGTTACTCAAATGGATGGTAGCCTTGTCATTATGGAAGGTAGTTCGTTATTGATATTTTCATACTCTAATGGATGGTAGCCTTATCATTAAGGAAGGTAGTTCGCTATTGAGAATTTGTTACTCCATTGGATAGTAAACTTTTTATTATGGAAGGTAGTTCGTTGTTGTGATTTTGTTACTCCAATGGATGGTAGCCTTGTCATTATGGATTGTAGTTTGTTGTTGAGATTTGGTTACTTTAATGGATGGTAGCCTTGTCATTACAGAAGGTTGTTCATTGTTGAGTTTTTGTTACTCTAATATATGGTAGCCTTTTCATTTTGGAAGGTAGTTCATTGTTGGGATTTTGTTACTCTAATGGATGGTAGCCTTGTCATTATGGAAGGTAGTTCGTTTTTGGGATTTTGTTACTCTTATGTAAGGTAGCCTTGTCATTATGGAAGCTAATTCGTTGTTGGGATTTTGTTACTCCAATGGATGGTAACCTTGTCATTATGGAAGGTAGTTCATTGTCGAGATTTTGTTAGTTCAATGGATGGTAGCCTTCTCAATATGGAAGGTAGTTTGTTGTTGAGATTTTGTTACTCCAATGGATGGTAGCCTTGTCATTATGGAAGGTAGTTCGTTGTAGATATTTTGTTACTTTAATGGATGGTAGCCTTGTAATTATTGAAGGTAGTTCATTGTTGAGATTTTGTTACTCCATTGTATGGTAGCCTTGTCATTATGGAAGGTAAATTGTTGTTGAGATTTTGTTACTCCAATGCATGGTAGCTATGTCCGTATGGAAGGTACTTCATTTTTGATAATTTGTTACTCTAATGGATGGTAGCCATGTCATTACAGAAGGTAATTCGTTGTTGATATTTTGTTACTCCATTGGATGGCAGCCTTGTCATTATGGAAGGTAAATCGTTGTTGACATTTTGTTACTCCAGTGGATGGTAGCGATGTCCTTAAGGTAGGTAGTTCGTTGTTGAGATTTTTTTACTCCATTAGATGGTAGCCTTGTCATTACGGAAGGTAGTTCATTAGTGGGATTTTGTTACTCTAATGGATAGTAGCCTGGTCATTACGGAAACTAGTTCGTTGTTGAGATTTTGTTACTCCATTGGATGGTAGCCTTGTCATTATGGAAGGAAAATTGTTGTTTAGATTTTGTTACTCCAATGGATACTAGCGTTGTCATTACGAAAGGTAGTTCGTTGTTAAGATTTTGTTACTCTAATGGGTGGTAGCCTTGTTATTATGAAAGGTAGTTTGTTGTTGATATTTTGTTACTCTAATGGATTGTAGCCTTGTCATTACGGAAGGTAGTTCATTGTTGAGATTTTGTTACTCCATTGGATGGAAGCCTTGTCATTATGGAAGATAAATCGTTGCTGACATTTTGTTACTCCAATGGAAGGTAGTGATGTCCTTAAGGAAGGTAGTTCGTTGTTGAGATTTTGTTACTCCATTGGATGGTAGCCTTGTCATTACGAAAGGAAGTTCGTTAGTGGGATTTTGTTACTCTAATGGATGGTAGCCTTGTCATTACGGAAGCTAGTTAGTTGTTGAGATTTTGTTACTCCATTGGATGGTAGCCTTGTCATTATGGAAGGTAAATCGTTGTTGAAATTTTGTTACTCCAATGGATGGTAATGATGTCTGTAAGGAAGGTAGTTCGTTGTTGAGATTTTGTTACTCCATTGGATGGTAGCCTTGTCATTATGGAAGGTAGTTCGTTAGTAAGATTTTGTTACTCTAATGGATGGTAGCCTTGTCATTACGGAAGCTAGTTCGTTGTTGATATTTTGTTACTTTAATGAATGGTAGCCTTGTCATTATGGAATGTAGTTCGTTTTTGGGATTTTGTTACTCAAATGGATGGTATCCTTGTCATTACAGAATCTAGTTTGTTGTTGTGATTTTTTACTCTAATGGATGGTAGCCTAGTCATTATGGAAGGTAGTTCTTTGTTGGCATTTTGTTACTCAAATGGATGGTAGCCTTGTCATTATGGAAGTTAGTTCGTTGTTGATATTTTCATACTCTAATGGATGGTAGGCTTGTCATTAAGGAAGGTAGTTCGCTGTTGAGAATTTGTTACTCCATTGGATGGTAGCCTTGTCATTACAGAAGGTAGTTCGTTAGTAGGATTTTGATACTCTAATGGATGGTAGCCTTGTCATTACGGAAGCTAGTTCGTTGTTGATATTTTGTTACTCCATTGGATGGTAGCCTTGTCATTATGGAAGGTAAGTCGTTGTTGACATTTTGTTAGTCCAATGGATGGTAGCGATGTCCTTAAGGAAGGTAGTTCGTTGTTGAGATTTTGTTACTCTAATGGACGGTAGCCTTGTCATTACGGAAGGTAGTTCATTGTTGAGTTTTTGTTACTCTAATATACGGTAGACTTGTTATTATGAAAGGTAGTTCAATGTTGGGATTTTGTTACTCTAATGGATGGTAGCCTTGTCATTATGGAAGGATGTTCGTTGTTGGGATTTTGTTACTCTTATGGATGGTAGCCTTGTCATTATGGAAGGTAGTTCGTTAGTAGGATTTTGTTACTCTAATGGATGGTAGCCTTGTCATTACGAAAGCTAGTTCGTTGTTGAGATTTTGTTACTCCATTGGATGGTAGCCTTGTCATTACGGAAGGTAGTTCGTTAGTGGAATTTTGTTACTCTAATGGATGGTAACCTTGTTATTACGGAAGCTAGTTCATTGTTGAGATTTTGTTACTCCATTGGATGGTAGCCTTGTCATTATGGAAGGTAAATCGTTGTTGAGATTTTGTTACTCCAATGGATGGTAGCGTTGTCATTACGAAAGTTAGTTCATTGTTGAGATTTTGTTACTCTAATGAGTGGTAGCCTTGTTATTATGGAAGGTAGTTCACTGTTGGGATTTTGTTACTCTAATGGATTGTAGCCTTGTCATTATGGAAGTTAGTTTGTTGTTGAGATTTGGTTACTCTAATGGATGGTAGCCTTGTCATTACGGAAGGTAGTTCATTGTTGAGTTTTTGTTACTTTAATATATGGTAGCCTTGTCATTTTGGAAGGTAGTTCATTGTTTGGATTTTGTTACTCTAATGGATGGTAACCTTGTCATTATGGAAGGTAGTTCGTTGTTGGGATTTTGTTACTCTTATGGATGGTAGCCTTGTCATTATGGAAGCTAATTCGTTGCTGGGATTTTGTTATTTTAATGGATGGTAGCCTTGTCATTATGAAAGGTTGTTCGTTGTTTAGATTTTGTTACTCCAATGGATGGTAACCTTGTCATTATGGAAGGTAGTTTATTGTCGAGATTTTGTTAGTTCAATGGATGGTAGCCTTGTCAATATGGAAGGTAGTTTGTTGTTGAGATTTTGTTACTCCAATGGATAGTAGCCTTGTCATTATGGAAGGTAGTTCGTTGTAGATATTTTGTTACTTTAATGGATGGTAGCCTTGTAATTATGGAAGGTAGTTCATTGTTGAGATTTTGTTACTCTATTGTATGGTAGCCTTGTCATTATGGAAGGTAAATTATTGTTGGGATTTTGTTACTCCAATGGATGGTAGCTATGTCCTTATGGAAGGCAGTTCATTGTTGATATTTTGTTACTCTTATGAATGGTAGCCTTGTCATTACAAAAGGTAATTCATTGTTGATATTTTGTTACTCCATTGGATGGTAGCCTTGTCATTATGGAAGGTAAATCGTTGTTGAAATTTTGTTACTCCAGTGGATGGTAGCGATGTCCTGAAGGAAGGTAGTTCGTTGTTGATATTTTTTTACTCCATTGGATGGTAGCCTTGTCATTACGGAAGGTAGTTCATTAGTGGGATTTTGTTACTGTAATGGATAGTAGCCTTGTCATTACGGAAGCTAGTTCGTTGTTGATATTTTGTTACTCCATTGGATGGTAGCCTTGTCATTATGGTAGGTAAGTCGTTGTTGACATTTTGTTAGTCCAATGGATGGTAGCGACGTCCTTAAGGAAGGTAGTTCGTTGTTGAGATTTTGTTACTCTAATGGACGGTAGCCTTGTCATTACGGAAGGTAGTTCATTGTTGAGTTTTTGTTACTCTAATATATGGTAGACTTGTTATTATGGAAGGTAGTTCAATGTTGGGATTTTGTTACTCTAATGGATGGTAGCCTTGTCATTATGGAAGGAAGTTCGTTATTGGGATTTTGTTACTCTGATGGATGGTAGCCTTGTCATTATGGAAGCTAATTCGTTGTTGGGATTTTGTTACTCAAATGGGTGGTAGCCTTGTCATTATGGAAGGTAGTTCGTTGTTGATATTTTCATACTCTAATGGTTGGTAGCCTTGTCATTAAGGAAGGTAGTTCGCTGTTGAGAATTTGTTACTCCATTGGATAGTAGACTTTTTATTATGGAAGGTAGTTCGTTGTTGTGATTTTGTTACTCCAATGGATGGTAGCCTTGTCATTATGGAATGTAGTTTGTTGTTGAGATTTGGTTACTCTAATGGATGGTAGCCTTGTCATTATGGAAGGTAGTTCATTGTTGAGTTTTTGTTACTCTAATATACGGTAGCCTTGTCATTATGGAAGGTAGTTCATTGTTAGGATTTTGTTACTCTAATGGATGGTAGCCTTGTCATTATGGAAGGTAGTTTGTTGTTGGGATTTTGTTACTCTTATGGATGGTAGCCTTGTCATTATGGAAGCTAATTCGTTGTTGGGATTTTGTTATTTTAATGGATGGTAGCCTTGTCATTATGGAAGGTAGTTTGTTGTTGAGATTTTGTTACTCCAGTGGATCGTAGCCTTGTCATTGTGGAAGGTAGTTCGTTGTTGAGATTTTTTTACCCCATTGGATGGTAGCCTTGTCATTATGGAAGGTAGTTCGTTGTTGAGATTTTGTTACTCCATTGGATGGTAGCCTTGTCATTATAGAAGGTAGTTCATTAGTAGGATTTTGTTACTCTAATGGATGGTAGCCTTGTCATTACGAAAGCTAGTTCGTTGTTGAGATTTTGTTACTCCATTGGATGTTAGCCTTGTCATTACGGAAGGTAGTTCGTTAGTGGAATTTTGTTACTCTAATGGATGGTAGCCTTGTTATTACGGAAGCTAGTTCGTTGTTGAGATTTTGTTCCTACATTGGATGGTAGCCTTGTCATTATGGAAGGTAAGTCGTTGTTGAGATTTTGTTACTCCAATGGATGGTAGCGTTTTCATTACGGAAGTTAGTTCGTTGTTGAGATTTTGTTACTCTAATGGGTGGTAGCCTTGTTATTATGGAAGGTAGTTCACTGTTGGGATTTTGTTACTCTAATGGATTTTAGCCTTGTCATTATGGAAGGTAGTTTGTTGTTGAGATTTTGTTACTCTAATGGATGGTAGCCTTGTCATTAGGGAAGGTAGTTTGTTGTTGAGATTTTGTTACTCCATTGGATAGTAGCCTTGTCATTATGGAAGGTAAATCGTTGTTGACATTTTGTTACTCCAATGGATGGTAGCGATGTCCTTAAGGAAGGTAGTTCATTGTTGAGATTTTGTTACTCCATTGGATGCTAGCCTTGTCATTACGAAAGGTAGTTCGTTAGTGGCATTTTGTTACTCAAATGGATGGTAGCCTTGTCATTACGAAAGCTAGTTTGTTATTGAGATTTTGTTACACCATTGGATGGTAGCCTTGTCATTTTAGAAGGTAAATCTTTGTTGACATTTTGTTACTCCAATGGATGGTAACGATGTCCTTAAGGAAGGTAGTTTGTTGTTGAGATTTGGTTACTCTAATGGATGGTAGCCTTGTCATTACGGAAGGTAGTTCGTTATTGGGATTTTGTTACTCTAATGGATGGTAGCCTTGTCATTACGGAAGCTAGTTCATTGTTGAGATTTTGTTACTCTAATGGATGGTAGCCTTGTCATTATGAAACGTAGTTCGTTGTTGGGATTTTGTTACTCAAATGGATGGTAGCCTTGTCATTACGGAATCTAGTTCGTTGTTGAGATTTTTTTACTCTAATGGATGGTAGCCTTGTCATTATGGAAGGCAGTTCGTTGTTGGGATTTTGTTACTCAAATGGATGGTAGCCTTGTCATTATGGAAGGTAGTTCGTTATTGATATTTTCATACTCTAATGGATGGTAGCCTTATCATTAAGGAAGGTAGTTCGCTATTGAGAATTTGTTACTCCATTGGATAGTAAACTTTTTATTATGGAAGGTAGTTCGTTGTTGTGATTTTGTTACTCCAATGGATGGTAGCCTTGTCATTATGGATTGTAGTTTGTTGTTGAGATTTGGTTACTTTAATGGATGGTAGCCTTGTCATTACAGAAGGTTGTTCATTGTTGAGTTTTTGTTACTCTAATATATGGTAGCCTTTTCATTTTGGAAGGTAGTTCATCGTTGGGATTTTGTTACTCTAATGGATGGTAGCCTTGTCATTATGGAAGGTAGTTCGTTTTTGGGATTTTGTTACTCTTATGTAAGGTAGCCTTGTCATTATGGAAGCTAATTCGTTGTTGGGATTTTGTTACTCCAATGGATGGTAACCTTGTCATTATGGAAGGTAGTTCATTGTCGAGATTTTGTTAGTTCAATGGATGGTAGCCTTCTCAATATGGAAGGTAGTTTGTTGTTGAGTTTTTGTTACTCCAATGGATGGTAGCCTTGTCATTATGGAAGGTAGTTCGTTGTAGATATTTTGTTACTTTAATGGATGGTAGCCTTGTAATTATTGAAGGTAGTTCATTGTTGAGATTTTGTTACTCCATTGTATGGTAGCCTTGTCATTATGGAAGGTAAATTGTTGTTGAGATTTTGTTACTCCAATGCATGGTAGCTATGTCCGTATGGAAGGTACTTCATTTTTGATAATTTGTTACTCTAATGGATGGTAGCCATGTCATTACAGAAGGTAATTCGTTGTTGATATTTTGTTACTCCATTGGATGGCAGCCTTGTCATTATGGAAGGTAAATCGTTGTTGACATTTTGTTACTCCAGTGGATGGTAGCGATGTCCTTAAGGTAGGTAGTTCGTTGTTGAGATTTTTTTACTCCATTAGATGGTAGCCTTGTCATTACGGAAGGTAGTTCATTAGTGGGATTTTGTTACTCTAATGGATAGTAGCCTGGTCATTACGGAAACTAGTTCGTTGTTGAGATTTTGTTACTCCATTGGATGGTAGCCTTGTCATTATGGAAGGAAAATTGTTGTTTAGATTTTGTTACTCCAATGGATACTAGCGTTGTCATTACGAAAGGTAGTTCGTTGTTAAGATTTTGTTACTCTAATGGGTGGTAGCCTTGTTATTATGAAAGGTAGTTTGTTGTTGATATTTTGTTACTCTAATGGATTGTAGCCTTGTCATTACGGAAGGTAGTTCATTGTTGAGATTTTGTTACTCCATTGGATGGAAGCCTTGTCATTATGGAATGTAGTTTGTTGTTGAGATTTGGTTACTCTAATGGATGGTAGGCTTGTCATTACAGAAGGTAGTTCATTGTTGAGTTTTTGTTACTCTAATATACGGTAGCCTTGTCATTATGGAAGGAAAATTGTTGTTGAGATTTTGTTACTCCAATGGATGCTAGCATTGTCATTACGAAAGGTAGTTCGTTGTTAAGATTTTGTTACTTTAATGGGTGGTAGCCTTGTTATTATGAAAGGTAGTTCATTGTTGGGATTTTGTTACTCTAATGGATTGTAGCCTTGTCATTATGGAAGGTAGTTTGTTGTTTAGCTTTTGTACTCTAATGGATGGTAGCCTTGTCATTACGAAAGGTAGTTCGTTGTTGAGATTTTGTTACTCCATTGGATGGTAGCCTTGTCATTATGGAAGATAAATCGTTGTTGACATTTTGTTACTCCAATGGAAGGTAGTTATGTCCTTAAGGAAGGTAGTTCGTTGTTGAGATTTTGTTACTCCATTGGATGGTAGCCTTGTCATTACGAAAGGTAGTTCGTTAGTGGGATTTTATTACTCTAATGGATGGTAGCCTTGTCATTACGGAAGCTAGTTTGTTGTTGAGATTTTGTTACTCCATTGGATGGTAGCCTTGTCATTATGGAAGGTAAATCGTTGTTGAAATTTTGTTACTCCAATGGATGGTAATGATGTCCGTAAGGAAGGTAGTTCGTTGTTGAGATTTTGTTACTCCATTGGATGGTAGCCTTGTCATTACGGAAGGTAGTTCGTTAGTGGGATTTTGTTACTCTAATGGATGGTAGCCTTGTCATTACGGAAGCTAGTTCGTTGTTGAGATTTTGTTACTCTAATGAATGGTAGCCTTGTCATTACAGAAGGTAATTTGTTGTTGATATTTTGTTACTCCATTGGATGGTAGCCTTGTCATTATGGAAGGTAAATCATTGTTGACATTTTGTTACACTAGTGGATGGTAGCGATGTCCTCAAGGAAGGTAGTTCGTTGTTGAGATTTTTTTACTCCATTGGATGATAGCCTTGTCATTACTGAAGGTAGTTCATTAGTGGGATTTTGTTACTCTAATGGATAGTAGCCTTGTCATTACGGAAGCTAGTTCATTGTTGAGATTTTGTTACTCCATTGGATGGTAGCCTTGTCATTATGGAAGGTAAGTCGTTGTTGACATTTTGTTAGTCCAATGGATGGTAGCGATGTCCTTAAGGAAGGTAGTTCGTTGTTGAGATTTTGTTACTCTAATGGACGGTAGCCTTGTCATTACGGAAGGTAGTTCATTGTTGAGTTTTTGTTACTCTAATATACGGTAGCATTGTTATTATGGAAGGTAGTTCATTGTTGGGATTTTGTTACTCTAATGGATGGTAGCCTTGTCATTATGGAAGTTAGTTCGTTGTTGGGATTTTGTTACTCTTATGGATGGTAGCCTTGTCATTATGGAAGCTAATTCGTTGTTGGGATTTTTTTATTTTAATGGATGGTAGCCTTGTCATTATGGAAGTTTGTTCGTTGTTGAGATTTTGTTACTCCAATGGATGGTAACCTTGTCATTATGGAAGGTAGTTTGTTGTAGATATTTTGTTACTTTAAAGGATGGTAGCCTTGTAATTATGGAAGGTAGTTCATTGTTAAGATTTTGTTACTCCATTGTATGGTAGCCTTGTAATTATGGAAGGTAAATTGTTGTTGAGATTTTGTTACTCCAATGGATGGTAGCTATGTCCTTATAGAAGGTAGTTCATTATTGATATTTTGTTACACTAATGAATGGTAGCCTTGTCATTACAAAAGGTAATTCGTTGTTGATATTTTGTTACTCCATTGGATGGTAGCCTTGTCATTATGGAAGGTAAATCATTGTTGACATTTTGTTACTCTAGTGGATGGTAGCGATGTCCTCAAGGAAGGTTGTTCGTTGTTGATATTTTTTTACTCCATTGGATGATAGACTTGTCATTACGGAAGGTAGTTCATTAGTGGGATTTTGTTACTCTAATGGATAGTAGCCTTGTCATTACGGAAGCTAGTTCTTTGTTGAGATTTTGTTACTCCATTGGATGGTAGCCTTGTCATTATGGAAGGTAAGTCGTTGTTGACATTTTGTTAGTCCAACCGATGGTAGAGATGTCCTTAAGGAAGGTAGTTCGTTGTTGAGATTTTGTTACTCTAATGGACGGTAGCCTTGTCATTACGGAAGGTAGTTCATTGTTGAGTTTTTGTTACTCTAATATACGGTAGCCTTGTTATTATGGAAGGTAGTTTATTGTTGGGATTTTGTTACTCTAATGGATGGTAGCCTTGTCATTATGAAAGGTAGTTCGTTGTTGGGATTTTGTTACTCTTATGGATGGCAGCCTTGTCATTATGGAAGCTAATTCGTTGTTGGGATTTTGTTACTCAAATGGGTGGTAGCCTTGTCATTATGGGAGGTAGTTCGTTGTTGATATTTTCATACTCTAATGGATGGTAGCCTTGTCATTAAGGAAGGTAGTTCGTTGTTGAGAATTTGTTACTCCATTGGATAGTAGACTTTTTATTTGGGAAGGTAGTTCGTTATTGTGATTTTGTTACTCCAATGGATGGTAGCCTTGTCATTATGGAATGTAGTTTGTTGTTGAGATTTAGTTACTCTAATGGATGGTAGCCTTGTCATTACGGAAGGTAGTTCTTTGTTGAGTTTTTGTTACTCTAATATACGGTAGCCTTGTCATTATGGAAGGAAAATTGTTGTTGAGATTTTGTTACTCCAATGGATGCTAGCATTGTCATTACGAAAGGTAGTTCGTTGTTAAGATTTTGTTACTCTAATGGGTGGTAGCCTTGTTATTATGAAAGGTAGTTCATTGTTGGGATTTTGTTACTCTAATGGATTGTAGCCTTGTCATTATGGAAGGTAGTTTGTTGTTTAGATTTTGTACTCTAATGGATGGTAGCCTTGTCATTACGAAAGGTAGTTCGTTGTTGAGGTTTTGTTACTCCATTGGATGGTAGCCTTGTCATTATGGAAGATAAATCGTTGTTGACATTTTGTTACTCCAATGGAAGGTAGTTATGTCCTTAAGGAAGGTAGTTCGTTGTTGAGATTTTGTTACTCCATTGGATGGTAGCCTTGTCATTACGAAAGGTAGTTCGTTCGTGGGATTTTATTACTCTAATGGATGGTAGCCTTGTCATTACGGAAGCTAGTTTGTTGTTGAGATTTTGTTACTCCATTGGATGGTAGCCTTGTCATTATGGAAGGTAGTTCGTTAGTGGGATTTTGTTACTCTAATGGATGGTAGCGTTGTCATTACGGAAGCTAGTTCGTTGTTGAGATTTTGTTACTCTAATGAATGGTAGCCTTGTCATTACAGAAGGTAATTCGTTGTTGATATTTTGTTACTCCATTGGATGGTAGCCTTGTCATTATGGAAGGTAAATCATTGTTGACATTTTGTTACTCTAGTGGATGGTAGCGATGTCCTCAAGGAAGGTAGTTCGTTGTTGAGATTTTTTTACTCCATTGGATGATAGCCTTGTCATTACTGAAGGTAGTTCATTACTGGGATTTTGTTACTCTAATGGATAGTAGCCTTGTCATTACGGAAGCTAGTTCATTATTGAGATTTTGTTACTCCATTGGATGGTAGCCTTATCATTATGGAAGGTAAGTCGTTGTTGACATTTTGTTAGTCCAATGGATGGTAGCGATGTCCTTAAGGAAGGCAGTTCGTTGTTGAGATTTTGTTACTCTAATGGATGGTAGCCTTGTCATTACGGAAGGTAGTTCATTGTTGAGTTTTTGTTACTCTAATATACGGTAGCCTTGTTATTATGGAAGGTAGTTCATTGTTGGGATTTTGTTACTCTAATGGATGGTAGCCTTGTCATTATGGAAGTTAGTTCGTTGTTGGGATTTTGTAACTCTTATGGATGGTAGCCTTGTCATTATGGAAGCTAATTCGTTGTTGGGATTTTTTTATTTTAATGGATGGTAGCCTTGTCATTATGGAAGTTTGTTCGTTGTTGAGATTTTGTTACTCCAATGGATGGTAACCTTGTCATTATGGAAGGTAGTTCATTGTCGAGATTTTGTTAGTTCAATGGATGGTAGCCTTGTCAATATGGAAGGTAGTTTGTTGTTGAAATTTTGTTACTCCAATGGATGGTAGCCTTGTCATTATGGAAGGTAGTTCATTGTAGATATTTTGTTACTTTAAAGGATGGTAGCCTTGTAATCATGGAAGGTAGTTCATTGTTAAGATTTTGTTACTCCATTGTATGGTAGCCTTGTAATTATGGAAGGTAAATTGTTGTTGAGATTTTGTTACTCCAATGGATGGTAGCCTTGTCATTACAAAAGGTAATTCGTTGTTGATATTTTGTTACTCCATTGGATGGTAGCCTTGTCATTATGGAATGTAAATCATTGTTGACATTTTGTTACTCTAGTGGATGGTAGCGATGTCCTCAAGGAAGGTAGTTCGTTGTTGAGATTTTTTTACTCCATTGGATGATAGCCTTGTCATTACGGAAGGTAGTTCATTAGTGGGATTTTGTTACTCTAATGGATAGTAGCCTTGTCATTACGGAAGCTAGTTCTTTGTTGAGATTTTGTTACTCCATTGGATGGTAGCCTTGTCATTATGGAAGGTAAGTCATTGTTGACATTTTGTTAGTCCAACCGATGGTAGAGATGTCCTTAAGGAAGGTAGTTCGTTGTTGAGATTTTGTTACTCTAATGGACGGTAGCCTTGTCATTACGGAAGGTAGTTCATTGTTGAGTTTTTGTTACTCTAATATACGGTAGCCTTGTTATTATGGAAGGTAGTTTATTGTTGGGATTTTGTTACTCTAATGGATGGTAGCCTTGTCATTATGAAAGGTAGTTCGTTGTTGGGATTTTGTTACTCTTATGGATGGCAGCCTTGTCATTATGGAAGCTAATTCATTGTTGGGATTTTGTTACTCAAATGGGTGGTAGCCTTGTCATTATGGAAGGTAGTTCGTTGTTGATATTTTCATACTCTAATGGATGGTAGCCTTGTCATTAAGGAAGGTAGTTCGCTGTTGAGAATTTTTTACTCCATTGGATAGTAGACTTTTTATTTGGGAAGGTAGTTCGTTATTGTGATTTTGTTACTCCAATGGATGGTAGCCTTGTCATTATGGAATGTAGTTTGTTGTTGAGATTTGGTTACTCTAATGGATGGTAGCCTTGTCATTACGGAAGGTAGTTCATTGTTGAGTTTTTGTTACTCTAATATACGGTAGCCTTGTCATTATGGAAGGAAAATTGTTGTTGAGATTTTGTTACTCCAATGGATGCTAGCATTGTCATTACGAAAGGTAGTTCGTTGTTAAGATTTTGTTACTCTAATGGGTGGTAGCCTTGTTATTATGAAAGGTAGTTCATTGTTGGGATTTTGTTACTCTAATGGATTGTAGCCTTGTCATTATGGAAGGTAGTTTGTTGTTTAGATTTTGTACTCTAATGGATGGTAGCCTTGTCATTACGAAAGGTAGTTCGTTGTTGAGATTTTGTTACTCCATTGGATGGTAGCCTTGTCATTATGGAAGATAAATCGTTGTTGACATTTTGTTACTCCAATGGAAGGTAGTTATGTCCTTAAGGAAGGTAGTTCGTTGTTGAGATTTTGTTACTCCATTGGATGGTAGCGTTGTCATTACGAAAGGTAGTTCGTTAGTGGGATTTTATTACTCTAATGGATGGTAGCCTTGTCATTACGGAAGCTAGTTTGTTGTTGAGATTTTGTTACTCCATTGGATGGTAGCCTTGTCATTATGGAAGGTAAATCGTTGTTGAGATTTTGTTACTCCAATGGATGGTAGCGTTGTCATTACGGAAGTTAGTTCATTGTTGAGATTTTGTTACTGTAATGAGTGGTAGCCTTGTTATTATGGAAGGTAGTTAACTGTTGGGATTTTGTTACTCTAATGGATTGTAGCCTTGTCATTATGGAACGTAGTTTGTTGTTGAGATTTGGTTACTCTAATGGATGGTAGCCTTGTCATTACGGAAGGTAGTTCATTGTTGAGTTTTTGTTACTTTAATATATGGTAGCCTTGTCATTTTGGAAGGTAGTTCATTGTTTGGATTTTGTTACTCTAATGGATGGTAACCTTGTCATTATGGAAGGTAGTTCGTTGTTGGGATTTTGTTACTCTTATGGATGGTAGCCTTGTCATTATGGAAGCTAATTCGTTGTTGGGATTTTGTTATTTTAATGGATGGTAGCCTTGTCATTATGGAAGTTTGTTCGTTGTTGAGATTTTGTTACTCCAATGGATGGTAACCTTGTCATTATGGAAGGTAGTTCATTGTCTAGATTTTGTTAGTTCAATGGATGGTAGCCTTTTCAATATGGAAGGTAGTTTGTTGTTGATATTTTGTTACTCCAATGGATGGTAGCCTTGTCATTATGGAAGGTAGTTCGTTGTAGATATTTTGTTACTTTAATGGATGGTAGCCTTGTAATTATGGAAGGTAGTTCGTTGTTGAGATTTTGTTACTCCATTGTATGGTAGCCTTGTCATTATGGAAGGTAAATTGTTGTTGAGATTTTGTTACTTCAATGGATGGTAGCTATGTCCTTATGGAAGGTAGTTCATTGTTGATATTTTGTTACTCTAATGAATGGTAGCCTTGTCATTACAGAAGGTAATTCGTTTTTGATATTTTGTTACTCCATTCGATGGTAGCCTTGTCATTATGGAAGGTAAATCATTGTTGACATTTTGTTACTCTAGTGGATGATAGCCTTGTCATTACGGAAGGTAGTTCATTAGTGGGATTTTGTTACTCTAATGGATAGTAGCCTTGTCATTACGGAAGCTCGTTCGTTGTTGAGATTTTATTACTCCATTGGATGGTAGCCTTTTCATTATAGAAGGTAAGTCGTTGTTGACATTTTATTAGTCCAATGGATGGTAACGATGTCCTTAAGGAAGGTAGTTCGTTGTTGAGATTTTATTACTCTAATGGACGATGGCCTTGTCATTACGGAAGGTAGTTCATTGTTGAGTTTTTGTTACTCTAATATATGGTAGCCTTGTTATTATTGAAGGTAGTTCATTGTTGGGATTTTGTTACTCTAATGGATGGTAGCCTTGTCATTATGTAAGGTAGTTCGTTGTTGGGATTTTGTTACTCTTATGGATGGTAGCCTTGTCACTATGGAAGCTAATTCGTTGTTGGGATTTTGTTACTCAAATGGGTGGTAGCCTTGTCATTATGCAAGGTAGTTCGTTGTTGATATTTTCATACTCTAATGGATGGTAGCCTTGTCATTAGGGAAGGTAGTTCGCTGTTGAGAATTTGTTACTCCATTGGATAGTAGACTTTTTATTTTGGAAGGTAGTTCGTTGTTGTGATTTTGTTACTCCAATGGATGGTAGCCTTGTCATTATGGAATGTAGTTTTTTGTTGAGATTTGGTTACTCTAATTGATGTTAGCCTTGTCATTACGGAAGGTAGTTCATTGTTGAGTTTTTGTTAATCTAATATACGGTAGCCTTGTCATTATGGAAGGTAGTTCATTGTTGGGATTTTGTTACTCTAATGGATGGTAGCCTTGTCATTATGGAAGGTAGTTCGTTGTTGGGATTTTGTTACTCTTATGGATGGTAGCCTTGTCATTATGGAAGCTAATTCGTTGTTGGGATTTTGTTATTTTAATGGATGGTAGCCTTGTCATTATGGAAGGTAGTTCGTTGTTGTGATTTTGTTACTCCAATGGATGGTAGCCTTGTCATTATGGAATGTAGTTTGTTGTTGAGATTTGGTTAATCTAATGGATGGTAGCCTTGTCATTACGGAAGGTAGTTCATTGTTGAGTTTTTGTTACTCTAATATATGGTAGCCTTGTCATTTTGGAAGGTAGTTCATTGTTTGGATTTTGTTACTCTAATGGATGGTAGCGATGTCCTTAAGGAAGGTAGTTCGTTGTTGAGATTTTGTTACTCTAATGGACGGTATCCTTGTCATTTCGGAAGGTAGTTCATTGTTGAGTTTTTGTTACACTAATATACGGTAGCCTTGTTATTATGGAAGGTAGTTCATTGTTGGGATTTTGTTACTCTAATGGATGGTAGCCTTGTCATTATGGAAGGTAGTTCGTTGTTGGGATTTTATTACTCTTATGGATGGTAGCCTTGTCATTATGGAAGCTAATTCGTTGTTGGGATTTTGATACTCAAATGGATGGTAGCCTTGTCTTTATGGAAGGTAGTTCGTTGTTGATATTTTCATACTCTAATGGATGGTAGCCTTGTCATTAAGGAAGGTAGTTCGCTGTTGAGAATTTGTTACTCCATTGGATAGTAGACTTTTTATTTGGGAAGGTAGTTCGTTATTGTGATATTGTTACTCCAATGGATGGTAGCCTTGTGATTAGGGAATGTAGTTTGTTGTTGAGATTTGGTTACTCTAATGGATGGTAGCCTTGTCATTACGGAAGGTAGTTCATTGTTGAGTTTTTGTTACTCTAATATACGGTAGCCTTGTCATTATGGAAGGAAAATTGTTGTTGAGATTTTGTTACTCCAATGGATGCTAGCGTTGTCATTACGAAAGGTAGTTCGTTGTTAAGATTTTGTTACTCTAATGGGTGGTAGCCTTGTTATTATGAAAGGTAGTTCGTTGTTGGGATTTTGTTACTCTTATGGATGGTAGCCTTGTCATTATGGAAGCTAATTCGTTGTTGGGATTTTGTTATTTTAATGGATGGTAGCCTTGTCATTATGGAAGGTAGTTCGTTGTTGTGATTTTGTTACTCCAATGGATGGTAGCCTTGTCATTATGGAATGTAGTTTGTTGTTGAGATTTGGTTACTCTAATGGATGGTAGCCTTGTCATTACGGAAGGTAGTTCATTGTTGAGTTTTTGTTACTCTAATATATGGTAGCCTTGTCATTTTGGAAGGTAGTTCATTGTTTGGATTTTGTTACTCTAATGGATGGTAGCGATGTCCTTAAGGAAGGTAGTTCGTTGTTGAGATTTTGTTACTCTAATGGACGGTATCCTTGTCATTTTGGAAGGTAGTTCATTGTTGAGTTTTTGTTACACTAATATACGGTAGCCTTGTTATTATGGAAGGTAGTTCATTGTTGGGATTTTGTTACTCTAATGGATGGTAGCCTTGTCATTATGGAAGGTAGTTCGTTGTTGGGATTTTATTACTCTTATGGATGGTAGCCTTGTCATTATGGAAGCTAATTCGTTGTTGGGATTTTGTTACTCAAATGGATGGTAGCCTTGTCTTTATGGAAGGTAGTTCGTTGTTGATATTTTCATACTCTAATGGATGGTAGCCTTGTCATTAAGGAAGGTAGTTCGCTGTTGAGAATTTGTTACTCCATTGGATAGTAGACTTTTTATTTGGGAAGGTAGTTCGTTATTGTGATATTGTTACTCCAATGGATGGTAGCCTTGTGATTAGGGAATGTAGTTTGTTGTTGAGATTTGGTTACTCTAATGGATGGTAGCCTTGTCATTACGGAAGGTAGTTCATTGTTGAGTTTTTGTTACTCTAATATACGGTAGCCTTGTCATTATGGAAGGAAAATTGTTGTTGAGATTTTGTTACTCCAATGGATGCTAGCGTTGTCATTACGAAAGGTAGTTCGTTGTTAAGATTTTGTTACTCTAATGGGTGGTAGCCTTGTTATTATGAAAGGAAGTTCATTGTTGGGATTTTGTTATCTAATGGATTGTAGCCTTGTCATTATGGAAGGTAGTTTGTTGTTGAGATTTTGTACTCAAATGGATGGTAGCCTTTTCATTACGGAAGATAGTTCGTTGTTGAGATTTTGTTACTCCATTGGATGGTAGCCTTGTCATTATGGAAGATAAATCGTTGTTGACATTTTGTTACTACAATGGAAGGTAGTGATGTCCTTAAGGAAGGTACTGTTGAGATTTTGTTACTCCTTTGGATGGTAGCCTTGTCATTACGGAAGGTAGTTCGTTAGTGGAATTTTGTTACTCTAATGGATGGTAGCCTTGTTATTACGGAAGCTAGTTCGTTGTTGAGATTTTGTTACTCCATTGGATGGTAGCCTTGTCATTATGGAAGGTAAATCGTTGTTGAGATTTTGTTACTCCAATGGATGGTAGCGTTGTCATTACAGAAGTTAGTTCATTGTTGAGATTTTGTTACTCTAATGAGTGGTAGCCTTATTATTATGGAAGGTAGTTCACTGTTGGGATTTTGTTACTCTAATGTATTGTAGCCTTGTCATTATGGAACGTAGTTTGTTGTTGAGATTTGGTTACTCTAATGGATGGTAGCCTTGTCATTACGGAAGGTAGTTCATTGTTGAGTTTTTGTTACTTTAATATATGGTAGCCTTGTCATTTTTGAAGGTAGTTCATTGTTTGGATTTTGTTACTCTAATGGATGGTAACCTTGTCATTATGGAAGGTAGTTCGTTGTTGGGATTTTCTTACTCTTATGGATGGTAGCCTTGTCATTATGGAAGCTAATTCGTTGTTGGGATTTTGTTATTTTAATGGATGGTAGCCTTGTCATTATGGAAGTTTGTTCGTTGTTGAGATTTTGTTACTCCAATGGATAGTAACCATGTCATTATGGAAGGTAGTTCATTATCGAGATTTTGTTAATTCAATGGATGGTAGCCTTTTCAATATGGAAGGTAGTTTGTTGTTGAGATTTTGTTACTCCAATGGATGGTAGCCTTGTCATTATGGAAGGTAGTTCGTTGTAGATATTTTGTTACTTTAATGGATGGTAGCCTTGTAATTATGGAAGGTAGTTCATTGTTGAGATTTTGTTACTCCATTGTATGGTAGCCTTGTCATTATGGAAGGTAAATTGTTGTTGAGATTTTGTTACTTCAATGGATGGTAGCTATGTCCTTATGGAAGGTAGTTCATTGTTGATATTTTGTTACTCTAATGAATGGTAGCCTTGTCATTACAGAAGGTAATTCGTTTTTTATATTTTGTTACTCCATTGGATGGTAGCCTTGTCATTATGGAAGGTAAATCATTGTTGACATTTTGTTACTCTAGTGGATGATAGCCTTGTCATTACGGAAGGTAGTTCATTAGTGGGATTTTGTTACTCTAATGGATAGTAGCCTTGTCATTACGGAAGCTCGTTCGTTGTTGAGATTTTATTACTCCATTGGATGGTAGCCTTTTCATTATAGAAGGTAAGTCATTGTTGACATTTTATTAGTCCAATGGATGGTAACGATGTCCTTAAGGAAGGTAGTTCGTTGTTGAGATTTTATTACTCTAATGGACGATGGCCTTGTCATTACGGAAGGTAGTTCATTGTTGAGTTTTTGTTACTCTAATATATGGTAGCCTTGTTATTATTGAAGGTAGTTCATTGTTGGGATTTTGTTACTCTAATGGATGGTAGCCTTGTCATTATGTAAGGTAGTTCGTTGTTGGGATTTTGTTACTCTTATGGATGGTAGCCTTGTCACTATGGAAGCTAATTCGTTGTTGGGATTTTGTTACTCAAATGGGTGGTAGCCTTGTCATTATGCAAGGTAGTTCATTGTTGATATTTTCATACTCTAATGGATGGTAGCCTTGTCATTAGGGAAGGTAGTTCGCTGTTAAGAATTTGTTACTCCATTGGATAGTAGACTTTTTATTTTGGAAGGTAGTTCGTTGTTGTGATTTTGTTACTCCAATGGATGGTAGCCTTGTCATTATGGAATGTAGTTTTTTGTTGAGATTTGGTTACTCTAATTGATGTTAGCCTTGTCATTACGGAAGGTAGTTCATTGTTGAGTTTTTGTTAATCTAAGATACGGTAGCCTTGTCATTATGGAAGGTAGTTCATTGTTGGGATTTTGTTACTCTAATGGATGGTAGCCTTGTCATTATGGAAGGTAGTTCGTTGTTGGGATTTTGTTACTCTTATGGATGGTAGCCTTGTCATTATGGAAGCTAATTCGTTGTTGGGATTTTGTTATTTTAATGGATGGTAGCCTTGTCATTATGGAAGGTAGTTCGTTGTTGTGATTTTGTTACTCCAATGGATGGTAGCCTTGTCATTATGGAATGTAGTTTGTTGTTGAGATTTGGTTACTCTAATGGATGGTAGCCTTGTCATTACGGAAGGTAGTTCATTGTTGAGTTTTTGTTACTCTAATATATGGTAGCCTTGTCATTTTGGAAGGTAGTTCATTGTTTGGATTTTGTTACTCTAATGGATGGTAGCGATGTCCTTAAGGAAGGTAGTTCGTTGTTGAGATTTTGTTACTCTAATGGACGGTATCCTTGTCATTTCGGAAGGTAGTTCATTGTTGAGTTTTTGTTACACTAATATACGGTAGCCTTGTTATTATGGAAGGTAGTTCATTGTTGGGATTTTGTTACTCTAATGGATGGTAGCCTTGTCATTATGGAAGGTAGTTCGTTGTTGGGATTTTATTACTCTTATGGATGGTAGCCTTGTCATTATGGAAGCTAATTCGTTGTTGGGATTTTGATACTCAAATGGATGGTAGCCTTGTCTTTATGGAAGGTAGTTCGTTGTTGATATTTTCATACTCTAATGGATGGTAGCCTTGTCATTAAGGAAGGTAGTTCGCTGTTGAGAATTTGTTACTCCATTGGATAGTAGACTTTTTATTTGGGAAGGTAGTTCGTTATTGTGATATTGTTACTCCAATGGATGGTAGCCTTGTGATTAGGGAATGTAGTTTGTTGTTGAGATTTGGTTACTCTAATGGATGGTAGCCTTGTCATTACGGAAGGTAGTTCATTGTTGAGTCTTTGTTACTCTAATATACGGTAGCCTTGTCATTATGGAAGGAAAATTGTTGTTGAGATTTTGTTACTCCAATGGATGCTAGCGTTGTCATTACGAAAGGTAGTTCGTTGTTAAGATTTTGTTACTCTAATGGGTGGTAGCCTTGTTATTATGAAAGGTAGTTCGTTGTTGGGATTTTGTTACTCTTATGGATGGTAGCCTTGTCATTATGGAAGCTAATTCGTTGTTGGGATTTTGTTATTTTAATGGATGGTAGCCTTGTCATTATGGAAGGTAGTTCGTTGTTGTGATTTTGTTACTCCAATGGATGGTAGCCTTGTCATTATGGAATGTAGTTTGTTGTTGAGATTTGGTTACTCTAATGGATGGTAGCCTTGTCATTACGGAAGGTAGTTCATTGTTGAGTTTTTGTTACTCTAATATATGGTAGCCTTGTCATTTTGGAAGGTAGTTCATTGTTTGGATTTTGTTACTCTAATGGATGGTAGCGATGTCCTTAAGGAAGGTAGTTCATTGTTGAGATTTTGTTACTCTAATGGACGGTATCCTTGTCATTTTGGAAGGTAGTTCATTGTTGAGTTTTTGTTACACTAATATACGGTAGCCTTGTTATTATGGAAGGTAGTTCATTGTTGGGATTTTGTTACTCTAATGGATGGTAGCCTTGTCATTATGGAAGGTAGTTCGTTGTTGGGATTTTATTACTCTTATGGATGGTAGCCTTGTCATTATGGAAGCTAATTCGTTGTTGGGATTTTGTTACTCAAATGGATGGTAGCCTTGTCTTTATGGAAGGTAGTTCGTTGTTGATATTTTCATACTCTAATGGATGGTAGCCTTATCATTAAGGAAGGTAGTTCGCTGTTGAGAATTTGTTACTCCATTGGATAGTAGACTTTTTATTTGGGAAGGTAGTTCGTTATTGTGATATTGTTACTCCAATGGATGGTAGCCTTGTGATTAGGGAATGTAGTTTGTTGTTGAGATTTGGTTACTCTAATGGATGGTAGCCTTGTCATTACGGAAGGTAGTTCATTGTTGAGTCTTTGTTACTCTAATATACGGTAGCCTTGTCATTATGGAAGGAAAATTGTTGTTGAGATTTTGTTACTCCAATGGATGCTAGCGTTGTCATTACGAAAGGTAGTTCGTTGTTAAGATTTTGTTACTCTAATGGGTGGTAGCCTTGTTATTATGAAAGGTAGTTCGTTGTTGGGATTTTGTTACTCTAATGGATGGTAGCCTTGTCATTATGGAAGGTAGTTCGTTGTTGGGATTTTGTTACTCTTATGGATGGTAGCCTTGTCATTATGGAAGCTAATTCGTTGTTGGGATTTTGTTATTTTAATGGATGGTAGCCTTGTCATTATGGAAGGTAGTTCGTTGTTGTGATTTTGTTACTCCAATGGATGGTAGCCTTGTCATTATGGAATGTAGTTTGTTGTTGAGATTTGGTTACTCTAATGGATGGTAGCCTTGTCATTACGGAAGGTAGTTCATTGTTGAGTTTTTGTTACTCTAATATATGGTAGCCTTGTCATTTTGGAAGGTAGTTCATTGTTTGGATTTTGTTACTCTAATGGATGGTAGCGATGTCCTTAAGGAAGGTAGTTCGTTGTTGAGATTTTGTTACTCTAATGGACGGTATCCTTGTCATTTCGGAAGGTAGTTCATTGTTGAGTTTTTGTTACACTAATATACGGTAGCCTTGTTATTATGGAAGGTAGTTCATTGTTGGGATTTTGTTACTCTAATGGATGGTAGCCTTGTCATTATGGAAGGTAGTTCGTTGTTGGGATTTTATTACTCTTATGGATGGTAGCCTTGTCATTATGGAAGCTAATTCGTTGTTGGGATTTTGATACTCAAATGGATGGTAGCCTTGTCTTTATGGAAGGTAGTTCGTTGTTGATATTTTCATACTCTAATGGATGGTAGCCTTGTCATTAAGGAAGGTAGTTCGCTGTTGAGAATTTGTTACTCCATTGGATAGTAGACTTTTTATTTGGGAAGGTAGTTCGTTATTGTGATATTGTTACTCCAATGGATGGTAGCCTTGTGATTAGGGAATGTAGTTTGTTGTTGAGATTTGGTTACTCTAATGGATGGTAGCCTTGTCATTACGGAAGGTAGTTCATTGTTGAGTCTTTGTTACTCTAATATACGGTAGCCTTGTCATTATGGAAGGAAAATTGTTGTTGAGATTTTGTTACTCCAATGGATGCTAGCGTTGTCATTACGAAAGGTAGTTCGTTGTTAAGATTTTGTTACTCTAATGGGTGGTAGCCTTGTTATTATGAAAGGTAGTTCGTTGTTGGGATTTTGTTACTCTTATGGATGGTAGCCTTGTCATTATGGAAGCTAATTCGTTGTTGGGATTTTGTTATTTTAATGGATGGTAGCCTTGTCATTATGGAAGGTAGTTCGTTGTTGTGATTTTGTTACTCCAATGGATGGTAGCCTTGTCATTATGGAATGTAGTTTGTTGTTGAGATTTGGTTACTCTAATGGATGGTAGCCTTGTCATTACGGAAGGTAGTTCATTGTTGAGTTTTTGTTACTCTAATATATGGTAGCCTTGTCATTTTGGAAGGTAGTTCATTGTTTGGATTTTGTTACTCTAATGGATGGTAGCGATGTCCTTAAGGAAGGTAGTTCATTGTTGAGATTTTGTTACTCTAATGGACGGTATCCTTGTCATTTTGGAAGGTAGTTCATTGTTGAGTTTTTGTTACACTAATATACGGTAGCCTTGTTATTATGGAAGGTAGTTCATTGTTGGGATTTTGTTACTCTAATGGATGGTAGCCTTGTCATTATGGAAGGTAGTTCGTTGTTGGGATTTTATTACTCTTATGGATGGTAGCCTTGTCATTATGGAAGCTAATTCGTTGTTGGGATTTTGTTACTCAAATGGATGGTAGCCTTGTCTTTATGGAAGGTAGTTCGTTGTTGATATTTTCATACTCTAATGGATGGTAGCCTTATCATTAAGGAAGGTAGTTCGCTGTTGAGAATTTGTTACTCCATTGGATAGTAGACTTTTTATTTGGGAAGGTAGTTCGTTATTGTGATATTGTTACTCCAATGGATGGTAGCCTTGTGATTAGGGAATGTAGTTTGTTGTTGAGATTTGGTTACTCTAATGGATGGTAGCCTTGTCATTACGGAAGGTAGTTCATTGTTGAGTTTTTGTTACTCTAATATACGGTAGCCTTGTCATTATGGAAGGAAAATTGTTGTTGAGATTTTGTTACTCCAATGGATGCTAGCGTTGTCATTACGAAAGGTAGTTCGTTGTTAAGATTTTGTTACTCTAATGGGTGGTAGCCTTGTTATTATGAAAGGTAGTTCATTGTTGGGATTTTGTTATCTAATGGATTGTAGCCTTGTCATTATGGAAGGTAGTTTGTTGTTGAGATTTTGTACTCAAATGGATGGTAGCCTTTTCATTACGGAAGATAGTTCGTTGTTGAGATTTTGTTACTCCATTGGATGGTAGCCTTGTCATTATGGAAGATAAATCGTTGTTGACATTTTGTTACTACAATGGAAGGTAGTGATGTCCTTAAGGAAGGTAGTTCACTGTTGAGATTTTGTTACTCCTTTGGATGGTAGCCTTGTCATTACGGAAGGTAGTTCGTTAGTGGAATTTTGTTACTCTAATGGATGGTAGCCTTGTTATTACGGAAGCTAGTTCGTTGTTGAGATTTTGTTACTCCATTGGATGGTAGCCTTGTCATTATGGAAGGTAAATCGTTGTTGAGATTTTGTTACTCCAATGGATGGTAGCGTTGTCATTACGGAAGTTAGTTCATTGTTGAGATTTTGTTACTCTAATGAGTGGTAGCCTTATTATTATGGAAGGTAGTTCACTGTTGGGATTTTGTTACTCTAATGGATTGTAGCCTTGTCATTATGGAACGTAGTTTGTTGTTGAGATTTGGTTACTCTAATGGATGGTAGCCTTGTCATTACGGAAGGTAGTTCATTGTTGAGTTTTTGTTACTTTAATATATGGTAGCCTTGTCATTTTGGAAGGTAGTTCATTGTTTGGATTTTGTTACTCTAATGGATGGTAACCTTGTCATTATGGAAGGTAGTTCGTTGTTGGGATTTTCTTACTCTTATGGATGGTAGCCTTGTCATTATGGAAGCTAATTCGTTGTTGGGATTTTGTTATTTTAATGGATGGTAGCCTTGTCATTATGGAAGTTTGTTCGTTGTTGAGATTTTGTTACTCCAATAGATAGTAACCTTGTCATTATGGAAGGTAGTTCATTATCGAGATTTTGTTAATTCAATGGATGGTAGCCTTTTCAATATGGAAGGTAGTTTGTTGTTGAGATTTTGTTACTCCAATGGATGGTAGCCTTGTCATTATGAAAGGTAGTTCGTTGTAGATATTTTGTTACTTTAATGGATGGTAGCCTTGTAATTATGGAAGGTAGTTCATTGTTGAGATTTTGTTACTCCATTGTATGGTAGCCTTTTCATTATGGAAGGTAAATTGTTGTTGAGATTTTGTTACTTCAATGGATGGTAGCAATGTCCTTATGGAAGGTAGTTCATTGTTGATATTTTGTTACTCTAATGAATGGTAGCCTTGTCATTACAGAAGGTAATTCGTTGTTGATATTTTGTTACTCCATTGGATGGTAGCCTTGTCATTATGGAAGGTAAATCATTGTTGACATTTTGTTACTCTAGTGGATGGTAGCGATGTCCTCAAGGAAGGTAGTTCGTTGTTGAGATTTTTTTACTCCATTGGATGATAGCCTTGTCATTACGGAAGGTAGTTCATTAGTGGGATTTTGTTACTCTAATGGATAATAGCCTTGTCATTACGGAAGCTCGTTCGTTGTTGAGATTTTGTTACTCCATTGGATGGTAGCCTTGTCATTATGGAAGGTAAGTCGTTGTTGACATTTTGTTAGTCCAATGGATGGTAGCGATGTCCTTAAGGAAGGTAGTTCGTTGTTGAGATTTTGTTACTCTAATGGACGGTGGCCTTGTCATTACGGAAGGTAGTTCATTGTTGAGTTTTTGTTACTCTAATATACGGTAGCCTTGTTATTATGGAAGGTAGTTCATTGTTGGGATTTTGTTACTCTAATGGATGGTAGCCTTGTCATTATGGAAGTTAGTTCGTTGTTGGGATTTTGTTACTCTTATGGATGGTAGCCTTGTCATTATGGAAGCTAATTTGTTGTTGGGATTTTGTTACTCAAATGGGTGGTAGCCTTGTCATTATGGAAGGTAGTTCGTTGTGGATATTTTCATACTCTAATGGATGGTAGCCTTGTCATTAGGGAAGGTAGTTCGCTGTTGAGAATTTGTTACTCCATTGGATAGTAGACTTTTTATTTGGGAAGGTAGTTTGTTGTTGTGATTTTGTTACTCCAATGGATGGTAGCCTTGTCATTATGGAATGTACTTTTTTGTTGAGATTTGGTTACTCTAATGGATGTTAGCCTTGTCATTACGGAAGGTAGTTCATTGTTGAGTTTTTGTTACTCTAATATACGGTAGCCTTGTCATTATGGAAGGTAGTTCATTGTTGGGATTTTGTTACTCTAATGGATGGTAGCCTTGTCTTTATGGAAAGTAGTTCGTTGTTGGGATTTTGTTACTCTTATGGATGGTAGCCTTGTCATTATGGAAGCTAATTCGTTGTTGGGATTTTGTTATTTTAATGGATGGTAGCCTTGTCATTATGGAAGGTAGTTTGTTGTTGAGATTTTGTTACTCCAGTGGATGGTAGCCTTGTCATTGTGGAAGGTAGTTCGTTGTTGAGATTTTTTTACCCCATTGGATGGTAGCCTTGTCATTATGGAGGGTAGTTCGTTAGTGGAATTTTGTTACTCTAATGGATGGTAGCCTTGTTATTACGGAAGGTAAATCATTGTTGAGATTTTGTTACTCCAATGGATGGTAGTGTTGTCATTACGGAAGTTAGTTCGTTGTTGAGATTTTGTTACTCGAATGGGTGGTAGCCTTGTTATTATGGAAGGTAGTTCACTGTTGGGATTTTGTTACTCTAATGGATTGTAGCCTTGTCATTATGGAAGGTAGTTTGTTGTTGAGATTTTGTTACTCAAATGGGTGGTAGCCTTGTCATTATGGAAGGTAGTTCATTGTTGATATTTTCATACTCTAATGGATGGTAGCCTTGTCATTAAGGAAGGTAGTTCGCTATTGTGAATTTGTTACTCCATTGGATAGTAGATTTTTTATTTGGGAAGGTAGTTCGTTGTTGTGATTTTGTTACTCCAATGGATGGTAGCCTTGTCATTATGGAATGTAGTTTGTTGTTGAGATTTGGTTACTCTAATGGATGGTAGCCTTGTCATTACGGAAGGTAGTTCATTGTTGAGTTTTTGTTACTCTAATATATGGTAGCCTTGTCATTTTGGAAGGTAGTTCATTGTTTGGATTTTGTTACTCTAATGGATGGTAACCTTCTCATTATGGAAGGTAGTTCGTTGTTGGGATTTTGGTACTCTTATGGATGGGAGCCTTGTCATTATGGAAGCTAATTCGTTGTTGGGATTTTGTTATTTTAATGGATGGTAGCCTTGTCATTATGGAAGTTTGTTCATTGTTGAGATTTTATTACTCCAATGGATGGTAACCTTGTCTTTATGGAAGGTAGTTCATTGTCGAGATTTTGTTAGTTCAATGGATGGTAGCCTTTTCAATATGGAAGGTAGTTTGTTGTTGAGATTTTGTTACTCCAATGGATGGTAGCCTTGTCATTATGGAAGGTAGTTCGTTGTAGATATTTTGTTACTTTAATGGATGGTAGCCTTGTAATTATGGAAGGTAGTTCATTGTTGAGATTTTGTTACTCCATTGTATGGTAGCCTTGTCATTATGGAAGGTAAATTGTTGTTGAGATTTTGTTACTTCAATGGATGGTAGCTATGTCCTTATGGAAGGTAGTTCATTGTTGATATTTTGTTACTCTAATGAATGGTAGCCTTGTCATTACAGAAGGTAATTCGTTGTTGATATTTTGTTACTCCATTGGATGGTAGCCTTGTAATTATGGAAGGTAAATCATTGTTGACATTTTGTTACTCTAGTGGATGGTAGCGATGTCCTCAAGGAAGGTAGTTCGTTGTTGAGATTTTTTTACTCCATTGGATGATAGCCTTGTCATTACGGAAGGTAGTTCATTAGTGGGATTTTGTTACTCTAATGGATAGTAGCCTTGTCATTACGGAAGCTAGTTCGTTGTTGAGATTTTGTTACTCCATTGGATGGTAGCCTTGTCATTATGGAAGGTAAGTCGTTGTTGACATTTTGTTAGTCCAATGGATGGTAGCGATGTCCTTAAGGAAGGTAGTTCGTTGTTGAGATTTTGTTACTCTAATGGACGGTACCCTTGTCATTACGGAAGGTAGTTCATTGTTGAGTTTTTGTTACTCTAATATACGGTAGCCTTGTTATTATGGAAGGTAGTTCATTGTTGGGATTTTGTTACTCTAATGAATGGTAGCCTTGTCATTATGGAAGTTAGTTCGTTGTTGGGATTTTGTTACTCTTATGGATGGTAGCCTTGTCATTATGGAAGCTAATTCATTGTTGGGATTTTGTTACTCAAATGGGTGGTAGCCTTGTCATTATGGAAGGTAGTTCGTTGTTGATATTTTGATACTCTAATGGATGGTAGCCTTGTCATTAGGGAAGGTAGTTCGCTGTTGAGAATTTGTTACTCCATTGGATAGTAGACTTTTTATTTGGGAAGGTAGTTTGTTGTTGTGATTTTGTTGCTCCAATGGATGGTAGCCTTGTAATTATGGAATGTAGTTTTTTGTTGAGATTTGGTTACTCTAATGGATGTTAGCCTTGTCATTACGGAAGGTAGTTCATTGTTAAGTTTTTGTTACTCTAATATACGGTAGCCTTGTCATTATGGAAGGTAGTTCATTGTTGGGATTTTGTTACTCTTATGGATGGTAGCCTTGTCATTATGGAAGCTAATTCGTTGTTGGGATTTTGTTATTTTAATGGATGGTAGCCTTGTCATTATGGAAGGTAGTTTGTTGTTGAGATTTTGTTACTCCAGTGGATGGTAGCCTTATCATTGTGGAAGGTAGTTCGTTGTTGAGATTTTTTTACCCCATTGGATGGTAGCCTTGTCATTATGGAAGGTAGTTCATTGTTGAGATTTTGTTACTCCATTGGATGGTAGCCTTGTCAGTACAGAAGGTAGTTCGTTAGTAGGATTTTGTTACTCTAATGGATGGTAGCCTTGTCATTACGAAAGCTAGTTCATTGTTGAGATTTTGTTACTCCATTGGATGGTAGCCTTGTCATTACAGAAGGTAGTTCGTTAGTGGAATTTTGTTACTCTAATGGATGGTAGCCTTGTTATTACGGAAGCTAGTTCGTTGTTGAGATTTTTTTACTCCATTGGATGGTAGCCTTGTCATTATGGAAGGTAAATCATTGTTGAGATTTTGTTGCTCCAATGGATGGTAGTGTTGTCATTACGGAAGTTAGTTTGTTGTTGAGATTTTGTTACTCTAATGGGTGGTAGCCTTGTTATTATGGAAGGTAGTTCACTGTTGGGATTTAGTTACTCTAATGGATTGTAGCCTTGTCATTATGGAAGGTAGTTTGTTGTTGAGATTTTGGTACTCAAATAGGTGGTAGCCTTGTCATTATGGAAGGTAGTTCGTTGTTGATATTTTCATACTCTAATGGATGGTAGCCTTGTCATTAAGGAAGGTAGTTCGCTGTTGAGAATTTGTTACTCCATTGGATAGTAGATTTTTTATTTGGGAAGGTAGTTCGTTGTTGTGATTTTCTTACTCCAATGGATCGTAGCCTTGTCATTATGGAATGTAGTTTGTTGTTGAGATTTGGTTACTCTAATGGATGGTAGCCTTGTCATTACGGAAGGTAGTTCATTGTTGAGTTTTTGTTACTCTAATATATGGTAGCCTTGTCATTTTGGAAGGTAGTTCATTGTTTGGATTTTGTTACTCTAATGGATGGTAACCTTGTCATTATGGAAGGTACTTCGTTGTTGGGATTTTGGTACTCTTATGGATGGTAGCCTTGTCATTATGGAAGCTAATTCGTTGTTGGGATTTTGTTATTTTAATGGATGGTAGCCTTGTCATTATGGAAGTTTGTTCGTTGTTGAGATTTTGTTACTCCAATGGATGGTAACCTTGTCTTTATGGAAGGTAGTTCATTGTCGAGATTTTGTTAGTTCAATGGATGGTAGCCTTTTCAATATGGAAGGTAGTTTGTTGTTGAGATTTTGTTACTCCAATGGATGGTAGCCTTGTCATTATGGAAGGTAGTTCGTTGTATATATTTTGTTACTTTAATGGATGGTAGCCTTGTAATTATGGAAGGTAGTTCATTGTTGAGATTTTGTTACTCCATTGTATGGTAGCCTTGTCATTATGGAAGGTAAATTGTTGTTGAGATTTTGTTACTCCAATGGATGGTAGCTATTTCCTTATGGAAGGTAGTTCATTGTTGATATTTTGTTACTCTAATGAATGTTAGCCTTGTCATTACAAAAGGTAATTCGTTGTTGATATTTTGTTACTCCATTGGATGGTAGCCTTGTCATTATGGAAGGTAAATCATTGTTGACATTTTGTTACTCTAGTGGATGGTAGCAATGTCCTCAAAGAAGGTAGTTCGTTGTTGAGAATTTTTTACTCCATTGGATGATAGCCTTGTCATTACGGAAGGTAGTTCATTAGTGGGATTTTGTTACTCTAATGGATAGTAGCCTTGTCATTACAGAAGCTAGTTCGTTGTTGAGATTTTGTTACTCCATTGGATGGTAGCCTTGTCATTATTGAAGGTAAATCGTTGTTGAGATTTTGTTACTCCAATGGATGGTAGCGTTGTCATTACGGAAGTTAGTTCATTGTTGAGATTTTGTTACTCTAATGAGTGGTAGCCTTGTTATTATGGAAGGTAGTTCACTGTTGGGATTTTGTTATTCTAAAGGATTGTAGCCTTGTCATTATGGAACGTAGATTGTTGTTGAGATTTGGTTACTCTAATGGATGGTAGCCTTGTCATTACGGAAGGTAGTTCATTGTTGAGTTTTTGTTACTTTAATATATGGTAGCCTTGTCATTTTGGAAGGTAGTTCATTGTTTGGATTTTGTTACTCTAATGGATGGTAACCTTGTCATTATGGAAGGTAGTTCATTGTTGGGATTTTGTTACTCTTATGGATGGTAGCCTTGTCATTATGGAAGCTAATTCGTTGTTGGGATTTTGTTATTTTAATGGATGGTAGCCTTGTCATTATGGAAGTTTGTTCGTTGTTGAGATTTTGTTACTCCAATGGATGGTAACCTTGTCATTATGGAAGGTAGTTCATTGTCGAGATTTTGTTAGTTCAATGGATGGTAGCCTTTTCAATATGGAAGGTAGTATGTTGTTGAGATTTTGGTACTCCAATGAATGGTTGCCTTGTCATTATGGAAGGTAGTTCGTTGTAGATATTTTGTTACTTTAATGGATGGTAGCCTTGTAATTATGGAAGGTAGTTCATTGTTGAGATTTTGTTACTCCATTGTATGGTAGCCTTGTCATTATGGAAGGTAAATTGTTGTTGAGATTTTGTTACTTCAATGGATGGTAGATATGTCCTTATGGAAGGTAGTTAATTGTTGATATTTTGTTACTCTAATGAATGGTAGCCTTGTCATTACAGAAGGTAATTCGTTGTTGATATTTTGTTACTCCATTGGATGGTAGCCTTGTCATAATGGAAGGTAAATCATTGTTGACATTTTGTTACTCTAGTGGATGGTAGCGATGTCCTCAAGGAAGGTAGTTCGTTGTTGAGATTTTGTTACTCTAATGTACGGTAGCCTTGTCATTACGGAAGGTAGTTCATTGTTGAGTTTTTGTTACTCTAATATACGGTAGCCTTGTCATTATGGAAGGTAGTTCATTGTTGGGATTTTGTTACTCTTATGGATGGTAGCCTTGTAATTATGGAAGCTAATTCGTTGTTGGGATTTTGTTATTTTAGTGGATGGTAGCCTTGTCATTATGGAAGGTAGTTTGTTGTTGAGATTTTGTTACTCCAGTGGATGGTAGCCTTGTCATTGTTGAAGGTAGTTCGTTGTTGAGATTTTTTTACCCCATTGGATGGTAGCCTTGTCATTATGGAAGGTAGTTTGTTGTTGAGATTTTGTTACTCCATTGGATGGTAGCCTTGTCATTACAGAAGGTAGTTCGTTAGTAGGATTTTGTTACTCTAATGGATGGTAGCCTTGTCATTACGAAAGCTAGTTCGTTGTTGAGATTTTGTTACTCCATTGGATGGTAGCCTTGTCATTACAGAAGGTAGTTCGTTAGTAGGATTTTGTTACTCTAATGGATGGTAGCCTTGTCATTACGAAAGCTAGTTCATTGTTGAGATTTTGTTACTCCATTATATGGTAGCCTTGTCATTATGGAAGGTAAATTGTTGTTGAGATTTTGTTACTTCAATGGATGGTAGCTATGTCCTTATGGAAGGTAGTTCATTGTTGATATTTTGTTACTCTAATGAATGGTAGCCTTGTCATTACAGAAGGTAATTCGTTGTTGATATTTTGTTACTCCATTGGATGGTAGCCTTGTCATAATGGAAGGTAAATCATTGTTTACATTTTGTTACTCTAGTGGATGGTAGCAATGTCCTCAAGGAAGGTAGTTCGTTGTTGAGATTTTTTTACTCCATTGGATGATAGCCTTGTCATTACGGAAGGTAGTTCATTAGTGGGATTTTGTTACTCTAATGGATAGTAGCCTTGTCATTACGGAAGCTAGTTCGTTGTTGAGATTTTGTTACTCCATTGGATGGTAGCCTTGTCATTATGGAAGGTAAGTCGTTGTTGACATTTTGTTAGTCCAATGGATGGTAGCGATGTCCTTAAGGAAGGTAGTTCGTTGTTTAGATTTTGTTACTCTAATGTACGGTAGCCTTGTCATTACGGAAGGTAGTTCATTGTTGAGTTTTTGTTACTCTAATATACGGTAGCCTTGTCATTATGGAAGGTAGTTCATTGTTGGGATTTTGTTACTCTAATGGATGGTAGCCTTGTCATTATGGAAGGTAGTTCGTTGTTAGGATTTTGTTACTCTTATGGATGGTAGCCTTGTCATTATGGAAGCTAATTCGTTGTTGGGATTTTTTTAGTCAAATGGGTGGTAGCCTTGTCATTATGGAAGGTAGTTCGTTGTTGATATTTTCATACTCTAATGGATGGTAGCCTTGTCATTAGGGAAGGTAGTTCGCTGTTGAGAATTTGTTAATCCATTGGATAGTAGACTTTTTATTTGGGAAGGTAGTTTGTTGTTGTGATTTTGTTACTCCAATGGATGGTAGCCTTGTCATTATGGAATGTAGTTTTTTGTTGAGATTTGGTTACTCTAATGGATGTTAGCCTTGTCATTACGGAAGGTAATTCATTGTTGAGTTTTTGTTACTCTAATATACGGTAGCCTTGTCATTATGGAAGGTAGTTCATTATTGGGATTTTGTTACTCTAATGGATGGTAGCCTTGTCATTATGGAAGGTAGTTCGTTGTTGGGATTTTGTTACTCTTATGGATGGTAGCCTTGTAATTATGGAAGCTAATTCGTTGTTGGGATTTTGTTATTTTAGTGGATGGTAGCCTTGTCATTATGGAAGGTAGTTTGTTGTTGAGATTTTGTTACTCCAGTGGATGGTAGCCTTGTCATTGTTGAAGGTAGTTCGTTGTTGAGATTTTTTTACCCCATTGGATGGTAGCCTTGTCATTATGGAAGGTAGTTCGTTGTTGAGATTTTGTTACTCCATTGGATGGTAGCCTTGTCATTACAGAAGGTAGTTCGTTAGTAGGATTTTGTTACTCTAATGGATGGTAGCCTTGTCATTACGAAAGCTAGTTCGTTGTTGAGATTTTGTTACTCCATTGGATGGTAGCCTTGTCATTACAGAAGGTAGTTCGTTAGTGGAATTTTGTTACTCTAATGGATGGTAGCCTTGTTATTACGGAAGGTAGTTCGTTGTTGAGATTTTTTTACTCCATTGGATGGTAGCCTTGTCATTATGGAAGGTAAATCATAGTTGAGATTTTGTTACTCCAATGGATGGTAGCGTTGTCATTACGGAAGTTAGTTCGTTGTTGAGATTTTGTTACTCTAACGGGTGGTAGCCTTGTTATTATGGAAGGTAGTTCACTGTTGGGATTTTGTTACTCTAATGGATTGTAGCCTTGTCATTATGGAATGTAGTTTGTTGTTGAGATTTTGTTACTCATTTGGGTGGTAGCCTTGTCATTATGGAAGGTAGTTCGTTGTTGATAATTTCTTATTCTAATGGATGGTAGCCTTGTCATTAAGGAAGGTAGTTCGCTGTTGAGAATTTGTTACTCCATTGGATAGTAGACTTTTTATTTGGGAAGGTAGTTCGTTGTTGTGATTTTGTTACTCCAATGGACCGTAGCCTTGTCATTATGGAATGTAGTTTGTTGTTGAGATTTGGTTACTCTAATGGATGGTAGCCTTGTCATTACGGAAGGTAGTTCATTGTTGAGTTTTTGTTACTCTAATATATGGTAGCCTTGTCATTTAGGAAGGTATTTCATTGTTTGGATTTTGTTACTCTAATGGATGGTAACCTTGCCATTATGGAAGGTAAATCATTGTTGACATTTTGTTACTCTAGTGGATGGTAGCGATGTCCTCAAGGAAGGTAGTTCGTTGTTGAGATTTTTTTACTCCATTGGATGATAGCCTTGTCATTACGGAAGGTAGTTCATTAGTGGGATTTTGTTACTCTAATGGATAGTAGCCTTGTCATTACGGAAGCTAGTTCGTTGTTGAGATTTTGTTACTCCATTGGATGGTAGCCTTGTCATTATGGAAGGTAAGTCGTTGTTGACATTTTGTTAGTCCAATGGATGGTAGCGATGTTCTTAAGGAAGGTCATTCGTTGTTTAGATTTTGTTACTCTAATGTACGGTAGCCTTGTCATTACGGAAGGTAGTTCATTGTTGAGTTTTTGTTACTCTAATATACGGTAGCCTTGTCATTATGGAAGGTAGTTCATTGTTGGGATTTTGTTACTCTAATGGATGGTAGCCTTGTCATTATGGAAGGTAGTTCGTTGTTGGGATTTTGTTACTCTTATGGATGGTAGCCTTGTCATTATGGAAGCTAATTCGTTGTTGGGATTTTGTTATTTTAATGGATGGTAGCCTTGTCATTATGGAAGGTAGTTTGTTGTTGAGATTTTGTTACTCCAGTGGATGGTAGCCTTGTCATTGTGGAAGGTAGTTCGTTGTTGAGATTTTTTTACCCCATTGGATGGTAGCCTTGTCATTATGGAGGGTAGTTCGTTAGTGGAATTTTGTTACTCTAATGGATGGTAGCCTTGTCATTATGGAAGGTAGTTCGTTGTTGATATTTTCATACTCTAATGGATGGTAGCCTTGTCATTAGGGAAGGTAGTTCGCTGTTGAGAATTTGTTAATCCATTGGATAGTAGACTTTTTATTTGGGAAGGTAGTTCGTTGTTGTGATTTTGTTACTCCAATGGATGGTAGCCTTGTCATTATGGAATGTAGTTTTTTGTTGAGATTTGGTTACTCTAATGGATGTTAGCCTTGTCATTACGGAAGGTAATTCATTGTTGAGTTTTTGTTACTCTAATATACGGTAGCCTTGTCATTATGGAAGGTAGTTCATTATTGGGATTTTGTTACTCTAATGGATGGTAGCCTTGTCATTATGGAAGGTAGTTCGTTGTTGGGATTTTATTACTCTTATGGATGGTAGCCTTGTAATTATGGAAGCTAATTCGTTGTTGGGATTTTGTTATTTTAGTGGATGGTAGCCTTGTCATTATGGAAGGTACTTTGTTGTTGAGATTTTGTTACTCTAGTGGATGGTAGCCTTGTCATTGTTAAAGGTAGTTCGTTGTTGAGATTTTTTTACCCCATTGGATGGTAGCCTTGTCATTATGGAAGGTAGTTCGTTGTTGAGATTTTGTTACTCCATTGGATGGTAGCCTTGTCATTACAGAAGGTAGTTCGTTAGTAGGATTTTGTTACTCTAATGGATGGTAGCCTTGTCATTACGAAAGCTAGTTCGTTGTTGAGATTTTGTTACTCCATTGGATGGTAGCCTTGTCATTACAGAAGGTAGTTCGTTAGTGGAATTTTGTTACTCTAATGGATGGTAGCCTTGTTATTACGGAAGCTAGTTCGTTGTTGAGATTTTTTTTCTCCATTGGATGGTAGCCTTGTCATTATGGAAGGTAAATCATAGTTGAGATTTTGTTACTCCAATGGATGGTAGCGTTGTCATTACGGAAGTTAGTTCGTTGTTGAGATTTTGTTACTCTAACGGGTGGTAACCTTGCCATTATTGAAGGTAGTTCGTTGTTGGGATTTTTGTACTCTAATGGATTGTAGCCTTGTCGTTATGGAAGCTAATTCGTTGTTGGGATTTTGTTACTCCAATGGATGGTAGCCTTGTCATTACGGAAGTTAGTTCGTTGTTGAGATTTTGTTACTCCAATGGATGGTAACCTTGTCATTATGGAAGGTAGTTCATTGTCGAGATTTTGTTAGTTCAATGGATGGTAGCCTTTTCAATATGGAAGTTAGTTTGTTATTGAGATTTTGTTACTCCAATGGATGGTAGCCTTGTCATTATGGAAGGTAGTTCGTTGTAGATATTTTGTTACTTTAATGGATGGTAGCCTTGTAATTATGGAAGGTAGTTCATTGTTGAGATTTTGTTACTCCATTGTATGGTAGCCTTGTCATTATGGAAGGTAAATTGTTGTTGAGATTTTGTTACTCCAATGGATGGTAGCTATGTCCTTATGGAAGGTAGTTCATTGTTGATATTTTGTTACTCTAATGAATGGTAGCCTTGTCATTACAGAAGGTAATTCGTTGTTGATATTTTGTTACTCCATTGGATGGTAGCCATGTCATTATGGAAGGTAAATCATTGTTGACATTTTGTTACTCTAGTGGATGGTAGCGATGTCCTCAAGGAAGGTAGTTCGTTGTTTAGATTTTTTTACTCCATTGGATGATAGCCTTGTCATTACGGAAGGTAGTTCATTAGTGGGATTTTGTTACTCTAATGGATAATAGCCTTGTCATTACGGAAGCTAGTTCGTTGTTGAGATTTTGTTACTCCATTGGATGGTAGCCTTGTCATTATGGAAGGTAAGTCGTTGTTGACATTTTGTTAGTCCAATGGATGGTAGCGATGTCCTTAAGGAAGGTAGTTCGTTGTTGAGATTTTGTTACTCTAATGGACGGTAGCCTTGTCATTACGGAAGGTAGTTCATTGTTGAGTTTTTATTACTCTAATATACGGTAGCCTTGTTATTATGGAAGGTAGTTCATTGTTGGGATTTTGTTACTCTAATGGATGGAAGCCTTGTCATTATGGAAGGTAGTTCGTTGTTGGGATTTTGTTACTCTTATGGATGGTAGCCTTGTCATTATGGAAGCTAATTCGTTGTTGGGATTTTTTTAGTCAAATGGGTGGTAGCCTTGTCATTATGGAAGGTAGTTCGTTGTTGATATTTTCATACTCTAATGGATGGTAGCCTTGTCATTAAGGAAGGTAGTTTGCTGTTGAGAATTTGTTACTCCATTGGATAGTAGACTTTTTATTTGGGAAGGTAGTTCGTTGTTGTGATTTTGTTACTCCAATGGATGGTAGCCTTGTCATTATGGAATGTAGTTTGTTGTTGAGATTTAGTTACTCTAATGGATGGTAGCCTTGTCATTACGAAAGGTAGTTCATTGTTGAGTTATTGTAACTCTAATATACGGTAGCCTTGTCATTATGGAAGGTAGTTCAATGTTGGGATTTTGTTACTCTAATGGATGGTAGCCTTGTCATTATGGAAGGTAGTTCGTTGTTGGGATTTTGTTACTCTTATGGATGGTAGCCTTGTCATTATGGAAGCTAATTCATTGTTGGGTTTTTGTTATTTTAATGGATGGTAGCCTTGTCATTATGGAAGGTAGTTTGTTTTTGAGATTTTGTTACTCCAGTGGATGGTAGCCTTGTCATTGTGGAAGGTAGTTCGTTGTTGAGATTTTATTAACCCATTGGATGGTAGCCTTGTCATTATGGAAGGTAGTTCGTTGTTGAGATTTTGTTACTCCATTGGATGGTAGCTTTGTCATTACAGAAGGTAGTTCGTTAGTAGGATTTTGTTACTCTAATGGATGGTAGCCTTGTCATTACGAAAGCTAGTTCGTTGTTGAGATTTTGTTATTCCATTGGATGGTAGCGTTGTCATTACAGAAGGTAGTTCGTTAGTGGAATTTTGTTACTCTAATGGATGGTAGCCTTGTTATTACGGAAGCTAGGTCGTTGTTGAGATTTTTTTACTCCATTGGATGGTAGCCTTGTCATTATGGAAGGTAAATCATTGTTGACATTTTGTTACTCCAATGGATGGTAACGATGTCCTTAAGGAAGGTAGTTCGTTGTTGAGATTTTGTTACTCCATTGGATGGTAGCCTTGTCATTACGGAAGGTAGTTCGTTAGTGGGATTTTTTTACTCTAATGGATGGTAGCCTTGTCATTACGGAAGCTAGTTCGTTGTTGAGATTTTGTTACTGCAATGGACGGTAGCCTTGTCATTATGGGACGTAGTTCGTTGTTGGGATTTTGTTACTCAAATGGATGGTAGCCTTGTCATTACGGAATCTAGTTCGTTGTTGAGATTTTTTTACTCTAATGGATGGTAGCCTTGTCATTATGGAAGGTAGTTTGTTGTTGGGATTTTGTTACTCAAATGGGTGGTAGCCTTGTCATTATCGAAGGTAGTTCGTTGTTGATATTTTCATACTCCAATGGATGGTAGCCTTGTCATTAAGGAAGGTAGTTCGCTGTTGAGAATTTGTTACTCCATTTGATAGTAGACTTTTTATTATGGAAGGTAGTTCATTGTTGTGATTTTGTTACTCCAATGGATGGTAGCCTTGTCATTATGGAATGTAGTTTGTTGTTGAGATTTGGTTACTCTAATGGATGGTAGCCTTGTCATTACGGAAGGTAGTTCATTGTTGAGTTTTTGTTACTCTAATATACGGTAGCCTTGTCATTATTGAAGGTAGTTTATTGTTAGTATTTTGTTACTCTAATGGATGGTAGCCTTGTCATTATGGAAGGTAGTTAGTTGTTGGGATTTTGTTGCTCTTATGCATGGTAGCCTTGTCATTATGGAAGCTAATTCGTTGTTGGTATTTTGTTATTTTAATGTATGGTAGCCTTGTCATTATGGAAGGTAGTTTGTTGTTGACATTTTGTTACTCCAGTGGATGGTAGCCTTGTCATTTGGGAAGGTAGTTCGTTGTTGAGATTTTTTTACCCCATTGGATGGTAGCCTTGTCATTATGGAAGGTAGTTCGTTGTTGAGATTTTGTTACTCCATTGGATGGTAGCCTTGTCATTACAGAAGGTAGTTCATTAGTAGGATTTTGTTACTCTAATGGATGGTAGCCTTGTCATTACGAAAGCTAGTTCGTTGTTGGGATTTTGTTACTCCATTGGATGGTAGCATTGTCATTATAGAAGGTAGTTCGTTAGTGGAATTTTGTTACTCTAATGGATGGTATCCTTGTTATTACGGAAGCTAGTTCGTTGTTGAGATTTTTTTACTCCATTGGATGTTAGCCTTGTCATTATGGAAGGTAAATCATTGTTGAGATTTTGTTACTCCAATGGATGGTAGCGTTGTCATTACGGAAGTTAGTTCGTTGTTGAGATTTTGTTACTCTAATGGGTGGTAGCCTTGTTATTATGGAAGGTAGTTCACTGTTGGGATTTTGTTACTCAAATGGATTGTAACCTTGTCATTATGGAAGGTAGTTTGTTGTTAAGATTTTGTTACTCTAATGGATGATAGCCTTGTCATTACGGAAGGTAGTTTGTTGTTGAGATATTGTTACTCCATTGGATGGTAGCCTTGTCATTATGGAAGGTAAATCGTTGTTGTCATTTTGTTACTCCAATGGATGGTAGCGATGTCCTTAAGGAAGGTAGTTCGTTGTTGAGATTTTGTTACTCCATTGGATGCTAGCCTTGTCATTGCGAAAGGTAGTTCGTTAGTGGCATTTTGTTACTCTAATGGATGGTAGCCATGTCATTACGGAAGCTAGTTTGTTGTTGAGATTTTGTTACACCATTGGATGGTAGCCTTGTCATTTTGGAAGGTAAATTATTGTTGACATTTTGTTACTCCAATGGATGGTAACGATGTCCTTAAGGAAGGTAGTTCGTTGTTGAGATTTTGTTACTCCATTGGATGGTGGCCTTATCATTACGGAAGGTAATTCGTTAGTGGGATTTTGTTACTCTAATGGATGGTAGCCTTGTCATTACGGAAGATAGTTCGTTGTTGAGATTTTGTTACTGCAATGGACGGTAGCCTTGTCTTTATGGGACGTAGTTCATTGTTGGGATTTTGTTACTCAAATGGATGGTAGCCTTGTCATTACGGAATCTAGTTTGTTGTTGAGATTTTTTTACTTTAATGGATGGTAGCCTTGTCAATATGGAAGGTAGTTCGTTGTTGGGATTTTGTTACTCAAATGGGTGGTAGCCTTGTCATTATGGAAGGTAGTTCGTTGTTGATATTTTCATACTCTAATGGATGGTAGCCTTGTCATTAAGGAAGGTAGTTCGCTGTTGAGAATTTGTTATTCCATTGGATAAAAGACTTTTTATTATGGAAGGTAGTTCGTTGTTGTGATTTTGTTACTCCAATGGATGGTAGCCTTGTCATTATGGAATGTAGTTTGTTGTTGAGATTTGGTTACTCTAATGGATGGTAGCCTTGTCAATACGGAAGGTAGTTCATTGTTGATTTTTTGTTACTCTAATATACGGTAGCCTTGTCATTATGGAAGGTAGTTCATTGTTGGGATTTTGTTACTCTAATGGATGGTAGCCTTGTCAGTATGGAAGGTAGTTTGTTGTTGAGATTTTGTTACTCCAGTGGATGGTAGCCTTGTCATTATGGAAGGTAGTTCGTTGTTGAGATTTTTTTACCCCATTGGATGGTAGCCTTGTCATTATGGAAGGTAGTTCGTTGTCGAGATTTTTTTACTCCATTGGATGGTAGCCTTGTCATTACAGAAGGTAGTTCATTAGTTGGATTTTGTTACTCTAATGGATGGTAGCCTTGTCATTACGAAAGCTAGTTCGTTGTTGAGATTTTGTTACTCCCTTGGATGGTAGCATTGTCATTACGGAAGGTAGTTCGTTAGTGGAATTTTGTTACTCTAATGGATGGTAGCCTTGTTATTACGGAAGCTAGTTCCTTGTTGAGATTTAGTTACTCCATTGGATGGTAGCCTTGTCATTATGGAAGGTAAATCGTTGTTGAGATTTTGTTACTCCAATGGATGGTAGTGTTGTCATTACGGAAGTTAGTTCGTTGTTGAGACTTTGTTACTCTAATGGGTGGTAGCCTTGTTATTATGGAAGGTAGTTCACTGTTGGGATTTTGTTACTCTAATGGATGGTAGCCTTGTCATTACGGAAGGTAGTTCGTTGTTGAGATTTTTTTACTCCATTGGATGGTAGCCTTGTCATTATGGAAGGTAAATCGTTGTTGACAATTTGTTACTCCAATGGATGGTAGCGATGTCCTTAAGGAAGGTAGTTCGTTGTTGAGATTTTGTTACTCCATTGGATGCTAGCCTTGTCATTGCGAAAGGTAGTTCGTTAGTGGCATTTTGTTACTCTAATGGATGGTAGCCATGTCATTACGGAAGCTAGTTTGTTGTTGAGATTTTGTTACACCATTGGATGGTAGCCTTGTCATTTTGGAAGGTAAATCGTTGTTGACATTTTGTTACTCCAATGGATGGTAACGATGTCCTTAAGGAAGGTAGTTCGTTGTTGAGATTTTGTTACTCCATTGGATGGTGGCCTTATCATTACGGAAGGTAATTCGTTAGTGGGATTTTGTTACTCTAATGGATGGTAGCCTTGTCATTACGGAAGATAGTTTGTTGTTGAGATTTTGTTACTGCAATGGACGGTAGCCTTGTCATTATGGGACGTAGTTCATTGTTGGGATTTTGTTACTCAAATGGATGGTAGCCTTGTCATTACGGAATCTAGTTTGTTGTTGAGATTTTTTTACTTTAATGGATGGTAGCCTTGTCAATATGGAAGGTAGTTCGTTGTTGGGATTTTGTTACTCAAATGGGTGGTAGCCTTGTCATTATGGAAGGTAGTTCGTTGTTGATATTTTCATACTCTAATGGATGGTAGCCTTGTCATTAAGGAAGGTAGTTCGCTGTTGAGAATTTGTTATTCCATTGGATAAAAGACTTTTTATTATGGAAGGTAGTTCGTTGTTGTGATTTTGTTACTCCAATGGATGGTAGCCTTGTCATTATGGAATGTAGTTTGTTGTTGATATTTGGTTACTCTAATGGATGGTAGCCTTGTCAATACGGAAGGTAGTTCATTGTTGATTTTTTGTTACTCTAATATACGGTAGCCTTGTCATTATGGAAGGTAGTTCATTGTTGGGATTTTGTTACTCTAATGGATGGTAGCCTTGTCAGTATGGAAGGTAGTTTGTTGTTGAGATTTTGTTACTCCAGTGGATCGTAGCCTTGTCATTATGGAAGGTAGTTCGTTGTTGAGATTTTTTTACCCCATTGGATGGTAGCCTTGTCATTATGGAAGGTAGTTCGTTGTCGAGATTTTTTTACTCCATTGGATGGTAGCCTTGTCATTATAGAAGGTAGTTCATTAGTTGGATTTTGTTACTCTAATGGATGGTAGCCTTGTCATTACGAAAGCTAGTTCGTTGTTGAGATTTTGTTACTCCCTTGGATGGTAGCATTGTCATTACGGAAGGTAGTTCGTTAGTGGAATTTTGTTACTCTAATGGATGGTAGCCTTGTTATTACGGAAGCTAGTTCCTTGTTGAGATTTAGTTACTCCATTGGATGGTAGCCTTGTCATTATGGAAGGTAAATCGTTGTTGAGATTTTGTTACTCCAATGGATGGTAGCGTTGTCATTACGGAAGTTAGTTCGTTGTTGAGACTTTGTTACTCTAATCGGTGGTAGCCTTGTTATTATGGAAGGTAGTTCACTGTTGGGATTTTGTTACTCTAATGGATGGTAGCCTTGTCATTACGGAAGGTAGTTCGTTGTTGAGATTTTTTTACTCCATTGGATGGTTGCCTTGTCATTATGGAAGGTAAATCGTTGTTGACAATTTGTTACTCCAATGGATGGTAGCGATGTCCTTAAGGAAGGTAGTTCGTTGTTGAGATTTTGTTACTCCATTGGATGCTAGCCTTGTCATTACGAAAGGTAGTTCGTTAGTGGCATTTTGTTACTCTAATGGATGGTAGCCTTGTCATTACTGAAGCTAGTTTGTTGTTGAGATTTTGTTACACCATTGGATGGTAGCCTTGTCATTTTGGAAGGTAAATCGTTGTTGACATTTTGTTACTCCAATGGATGGTAACGATGTCCTTAAGGAAGGTAGTTCGTTGTTGAGATTTTGTTACTCCATTGGATGGTAGCCTTGTCATTACGGAAGGTAGTTCGTTAGTGGGATTTTGTTACTCTAATGGATGGTAGCCTTGTCATTACGGAAGGTAGTTCTTTGTTGAGATTTTGTAACTCTAATGGATGGTAGCCTTGTCATTATGAAACGTAGTTCGTTGTTAGGATTTTGTTACTGAAATGGATGGTAGCCTTGTCATTACGGAATCTAGTTCGTTGTTGAGATTTTTTTACTCTATTGGATGGTAGCCTTGTCATTATGGAAGGTAGTTCATTGTTGGGATTTTGTTACTCAAATGGATGGTAGCCTTGTCATTATGGAAGGTAGTTCGTTATTGATATTTTCATACTCTAATGGATGGTAGCCTTGTCATAATGGAAGGTAGTTCGCTGTTGAGAATTTGTTACTCCATTGGATAGTAAACTTTTTATTAAAGAAGGTAGTTCGTTGTTGTGATTTTGTTACTCCAATGGATGGTAGCCTTGTCATTATGGATTGTAGTTTGTTGTTGAGATTTGGTTACTCTAATGGATGGTAGCCTTGTCATTACAGAAGGTAGTTCATTGTTGAGTTTTTGTTGCTCTAATATATGGTAGCCTTGTCATTTTGGAAGGTAGTTCATTGTTGGGATTTTCTTACTCTAATGGATGGTAGCCTTGTCATTATGGAAGGTAGTTCGTTGTTGGGAATTTGTTACTCTTATGGATGCTAGCCTTGTCATTATGGAAGCTAATTCGTTGTTGGGATTTATTTATTTTAATGGATGGTAGCCTTGTCATTATGGAAGTTTGTTCGTTGTTGAGATTTTGTTACTCCAATGGATGGTAACCTTGTCATTATGGAAGGTAGTTCATTGTCGAGATTTTGTTAGTTCAATGGATGGTAGCCTTGTCAATATGGAAGGTAGTTTGTTGTTGAGATTTTGTTACTCCAATGGATGGTAGCCTTGTCATTATGGAAGGTAGTTCGTTGTAGATATTTTTTTACTTTAATGGATGGTAGCCTTGTAATTATGGAAGGTAGTTCATTGTTGAGATTTTGTTACTCCATTGTATGGTAGCCTTGTCATTATGGAAGGTAAATTGTTGTTGAGATTTTGTTATTCCAATGGATGGTAGCCTTGTCATTACGGAATCTAGTTTGTTGTTGAGATTTTTTTACTTTAATGGATGGTAGCCTTGTCAATATGGAAGGTAGTTCGTTGTTGGGATTTTGTTACTCAAATGGGTGGTAGCCTTGTCATTATGGAAGGTAGTTCGTTGTTGATATTTTCATACTCTAATGGATGGTAGCCTTGTCATTAAGGAAGGTAGTTCGCTGTTGAGAATTTGTTATTCCATTGGATAAAAGACTTTTTATTATGGAAGGTAGTTCGTTGTTGTGATTTTGTTACTCCAATGGATGGTAGCCTTGTCATTATGGAATGTAGTTTGTTGTTGATATTTGGTTACTCTAATGGATGGTAGCCTTGTCAATACGGAAGGTAGTTCATTGTTGATTTTTTGTTACTCTAATATACGGTAGCCTTGTCATTATGGAAGGTAGTTCATTGTTGGGATTTTGTTACTCTAATGGATGGTAGCCTTGTCAGTATGGAAGGTAGTTTGTTGTTGAGATTTTGTTACTCCAGTGGATCGTAGCCTTGTCATTATGGAAGGTAGTTCGTTGTTGAGATTTTTTTACCCCATTGGATGGTAGCCTTGTCATTATGGAAGGTAGTTCGTTGTCGAGATTTTTTTACTCCATTGGATGGTAGCCTTGTCATTATAGAAGGTAGTTCATTAGTTGGATTTTGTTACTCTAATGGATGGTAGCCTTGTCATTACGAAAGCTAGTTCGTTGTTGAGATTTTGTTACTCCCTTGGATGGTAGCATTGTCATTACGGAAGGTAGTTCGTTAGTGGAATTTTGTTACTCTAATGGATGGTAGCCTTGTTATTACGGAAGCTAGTTCCTTGTTGAGATTTAGTTACTCCATTGGATGGTAGCCTTGTCATTATGGAAGGTAAATCGTTGTTGAGATTTTGTTACTCCAATGGATGGTAGCGTTGTCATTACGGAAGTTAGTTCGTTGTTGAGACTTTGTTACTCTAATCGGTGGTAGCCTTGTTATTATGGAAGGTAGTTCACTGTTGGGATTTTGTTACTCTAATGGATGGTAGCCTTGTCATTACGGAAGGTAGTTCGTTGTTGAGATTTTTTTACTCCATTGGATGGTTGCCTTGTCATTATGGAAGGTAAATCGTTGTTGACAATTTGTTACTCCAATGGATGGTAGCGATGTCCTTAAGGAAGGTAGTTCGTTGTTGAGATTTTGTTACTCCATTGGATGCTAGCCTTGTCATTACGAAAGGTAGTTCGTTAGTGGCATTTTGTTACTCTAATGGATGGTAGCCTTGTCATTACTGAAGCTAGTTTGTTGTTGAGATTTTGTTACACCATTGGATGGTAGCCTTGTCATTTTGGAAGGTAAATCGTTGTTGACATTTTGTTACTCCAATGGATGGTAACGATGTCCTTAAGGAAGGTAGTTCGTTGTTGAGATTTTGTTACTCCATTGGATGGTAGCCTTGTCATTACGGAAGGTAGTTCGTTAGTGGGATTTTGTTACTCTAATGGATGGTAGCCTTGTCATTACGGAAGGTAGTTCTTTGTTGAGATTTTGTAACTCTAATGGATGGTAGCCTTGTCATTATGAAACGTAGTTCGTTGTTAGGATTTTGTTACTGAAATGGATGGTAGCCTTGTCATTACGGAATCTAGTTCGTTGTTGAGATTTTTTTACTCTATTGGATGGTAGCCTTGTCATTATGGAAGGTAGTTCATTGTTGGGATTTTGTTACTCAAATGGATGGTAGCCTTGTCATTATGGAAGGTAGTTCGCTGTTGAGAATTTGTTACTCCATTGGATAGTAAACTTTTTATTAAAGAAGGTAGTTCGTTGTTGTGATTTTGTTACTCCAATGGATGGTAGCCTTGTCATTATGGATTGTAGTTTGTTGTTGAGATTTGGTTACTCTAATGGATGGTAGCCTTGTCATTACAGAAGGTAGTTCATTGTTGAGTTTTTGTTGCTCTAATATATGGTAGCCTTGTCATTTTGGAAGGTAGTTCATTGTTGGGATTTTCTTACTCTAATGGATGGTAGCCTTGTCATTATGGAAGGTAGTTCGTTGTTGGGAATTTGTTACTCTTATGGATGCTAGCCTTGTCATTATGGAAGCTAATTCGTTGTTGGGATTTATTTATTTTAATGGATGGTAGCCTTGTCATTATGGAAGTTTGTTCGTTGTTGAGATTTTGTTACTCCAATGGATGGTAACCTTGTCATTATGGAAGGTAGTTCATTGTCGAGATTTTGTTAGTTCAATGGATGGTAGCCTTGTCAATATGGAAGGTAGTTTGTTGTTGAGATTTTGTTACTCCAATGGATGGTAGCCTTGTCATTATGGAAGGTAGTTCGTTGTAGATATTTTTTTACTTTAATGGATGGTAGCCTTGTAATTATGGAAGGTAGTTCATTGTTGAGATTTTGTTACTCCATTGTATGGTAGCCTTGTCATTATGGAAGGTAAATTGTTGTTGAGATTTTGTTATTCCAATGGATGGTAGCCTTGTCATTACGGAATCTAGTTTGTTGTTGAGATTTTTTTACTTTAATGGATGGTAGCCTTGTCAATATGGAAGGTAGTTCGTTGTTGGGATTTTGTTACTCAAATGGGTGGTAGCCTTGTCATTATGGAAGGTAGTTCGTTGTTGATATTTTCATACTCTAATGGATGGTAGCCTTGTCATTAAGGAAGGTAGTTCGCTGTTGAGAATTTGTTATTCCATTGGATAAAAGACTTTTTATTATGGAAGGTAGTTCGTTGTTGTGATTTTGTTACTCCAATGGATGGTAGCCTTGTCATTATGGAATGTAGTTTGTTGTTGAGATTTGGTTACTCTAATGGATGGTAGCCTTGTCAATACGGAAGGTAGTTCATTGTTGATTTTTTGTTACTCTAATATACGGTAGCCTTGTCATTATGGAAGGTAGTTCATTGTTGGGATTTTGTTACTCTAATGGATGGTAGCCTTGTCAGTATGGAAGGTAGTTTGTTGTTGAGATTTTGTTACTCCAGTGGATGGTAGCCTTGTCATTATGGAAGGTAGTTCGTTGTTGAGATTTTTTTACCCCATTGGATGGTAGCCTTGTCATTATGGAAGGTAGTTCGTTGTCGAGATTTTTTTACTCCATTGGATGGTAGCCTTGTCATTACAGAAGGTAGTTCATTAGTTGGATTTTGTTACTCTAATGGATGGTAGCCTTGTCATTACGAAAGCTAGTTCGTTGTTGAGATTTTGTTACTCCCTTGGATGGTAGCATTGTCATTACGGAAGGTAGTTCGTTAGTGGAATTTTGTTACTCTAATGGATGGTAGCCTTGTTATTACGGAAGCTAGTTCCTTGTTGAGATTTAGTTACTCCATTGGATGGTAGCCTTGTCATTATGGAAGGTAAATCGTTGTTGAGATTTTGTTACTCCTATGGATGGTAGCGTTGTCATTACGGAAGTTAGTTCGTTGTTGAGACTTTGTTACTCTAATGGGTGGTAGCCTTGTTATTATGGAAGGTAGTTCACTGTTGGGATTTTGTTACTCTAATGGATGGTAGCCTTGTCATTACGGAAGGTAGTTCGTTGTTGAGATTTTTTTACTCCATTGGATGGTTGCCTTGTCATTATGGAAGGTAAATCGTTGTTGACAATTTGTTACTCCAATGGATGGTAGCGATGTCCTTAAGGAAGGTAGTTCGTTGTTGAGATTTTGTTACTCCATTGGAAGCTAGCCTTGTCATTACGAAAGGTAGTTCGTTAGTGGCATTTTGTTACTCTAATGGATGGTAGCCTTGTCATTACTGAAGCTAGTTTGTTGTTGAGATTTTGTTACACCATTGGATGGTAGCCTTGTCATTTTGGAAGGTAAATCGTTGTTGACATTTTGTTACTCCAATGGATGGTAACGATGTCCTTAAGGAAGGTAGTTCGTTGTTGAGATTTTGTTACTCCATTGGATGGTAGCCTTGTCATTACGGAAGGTAGTTCGTTAGTGGGATTTTGTTACTCTAATGGATGGTAGCCTTGTCATTACGGAAGGTAGTTCTTTGTTGAGATTTTGTTACTCTAATGGATGGTAGCCTTGTCATTATGAAACGTATTTCGTTGTTAGGATTTTGTTACTGAAATGGATGGTAGCCTTGTCATTACGGAATCTAGTTCGTTGTTGAGATTTTTTTACTCTATTGGATGGTAGCCTTGTCATTATGGAAGGTAGTTCATTGTTGGGATTTTGTTACTCAAATGGATGGTAGCCTTGTCATTATGGAAGGTATTTCGTTATTGATATTTTCATACTCTAATGGATGGTAGCCTTGTCATTATGGAAGGTAGTTCGCTGTTGAGAATTTGTTACTCCATTGGATAGTAAACTTTTTATTAAAGAAGGTAGTTCGTTGTTGTGATTTTGTTACTCCAATGGATGGTAGCCTTGTCATTATGGATTGTAGTTTGTTGTTGAGATTTGGTTACTCTAATGGATGGTAGCCTTGTCATTACAGAAGGTAGTTCATTGTTGAGTTTTTGTTGCTCTAATATATGGTAGCCTTATCATTTTGGAAGGTAGTTCATTGTTGGGATTTTCTTACTCTAATGGATGGTAGCCTTGTCATTATGGAAGGTAGTTCGTTGTTGGGAATTTGTTACTCTTATGGATGCTAGCCTTGTCATTATGGAAGCTAATTCGTTGTTGGGATTTTTTTATTTTAATGGATGGTAGCCTTGTCATTATGGAAGTTTGTTCGTTGTTGAGATTTTGTTACTCCAATGGATGGTAACCTTGTCATTATGGAAGGTAGTTCATTGTCGAGATTTTGTTAGTTCAATGGATGGTAGCCTTGTCAATATGGAAGGTAGTTTGTTGTAGATATTTTTTTACTTTAATGGATGGTAGCCTTGTAATTATGGAAGGTAGTTCATTGTTGAGATTTTGTTACTCCATTGTATGGTAGCCTTGTCATTATGGAAGGTAAATTGTTGTTGAGATTTTGTTATTCCAATGGATGGTAGCTATGTCCTTATGGAAAGTAGTTCATTGTTGATATTTTGTTACTCTAATAGATGGTAGCCTTGTCATTACGGAATGTAATTCGTTGTTGATATTTTGTTACTCCATTGGATGGTAGCCTTGTCATTATGGAAGGTAAATCGTTGTTGACATTTTGTTACTCCAGTGGATGGTAGCGATGTCCTTAAGGAAGGTAGTTCGTTGTTGAGATTTTTTTACTCTATTACATGGTAGCCTTGTCATTACGGAAGGTAGTTCATTAGTGTGATTTTGTTACTCTAATGGATAGTAGCCTTGTCATTATGGAAGCTAGTTCGTTGTTGAGATTTTGTTACTCCATTGGACGGTAGCCTTGTCATTATGGAAGGTAGTTCGTTGTTGGGATTTTGTTACTCAAATGGATGGTAGCCTTCTCATTATGGAAGGTAGTTCGTTGTTGAGATTTTGTTACTGCAATGGATGGTAGCCTTGTCATTATGGAAGGTAGTTCGTTGTTGAGATTTTTTTACTCCATTGGATGGTAGCATTGTCATTATGGAAGGAAAATTATTGTTGAGATTTTGTTACTCCAATGGATGCTAGCATTGTCATTACGAAAGGTAGTTCGTTATTAAGATTTTGTTACTTTAATGGGTGGTAGCCTTGTTATTATGAAAGGTAGTTCATTGTTGGGATTTTGTTACTCTAATGGATTGTAGCCTTGTCATTATGGAAGGTAGTTTGTTGTTGAGATTTTGTACTCTAATGGATGGTAGCCATGTTATTACGGAAGGTAGTTTGTTGTTGAGATTTTGTTACTCCATTGGATGGTAGCCTTGTCATTATGGAAGGTAAATCGTTGTTGACATTTTGTTTCTCCAATGGAAGGTAGCGATGTCCTTAAGGAAGGTAGTTCGTTGTTGAGATTTTGTTACTCTATTGGATGGTAGCCTTGTCATTACGAAAGGTAGTTCGTTAGTGGGATTTTGTTACTCTAATGGATAGTAGCCTTGTCATTACGGAAGATAGTTAGTTGTTGAGATTTTGTTACTCCATTGGATGGTAGCCTTATCATTATGGAAGGTAAATCGTTGTTGAAATTTTGTTACTCCAATGGATGGTAATGATGTCCGTAAGGAAGGTAGTTCGTTGTTGAGATTATGTTACTCCATTGGATGGTAGCCTTGTCATTACGGAAGGTAGTTCGTTAGTGGGATTTTGTTACTCTAATGGAAGGTAGCCTTTTCATTACGGAAGCTAGTTCGTTGTTGAGATTTTGTTACTTTAATTAATGGTAGCCTTGTCATTATGGAACGTAGTTCGTTGTTGGGATTTAGTTACTCAAATTGATGGTAGCCTTGTCATTACGGAATCTAGTTCGTTGTTGTGATTTTTTTACTCTAATGGATGGTAGCCTTGTCATTATGGAAGGTAGTTTGTTGTTGGGATTTTGTTACTCAAATGGATGGTAGCCTTGTCATTATGGAAGTTAGTTCGATGTTGATATTTTCATACTCTAATGGATGGTAGCCTTGTCATTAAGGAAGGTAGTTCGCTGTTTAGAATTTGTTACTCCATTGGATATTAGACTTTTTATTATGGAAGGTAGTTTGTTGTTATGATTTTGTTACTCCAATGGATGGTAGCATTGTCATTATGGAATGTAGTTTGTTGTTGAGATTTGGTTACTCTAATGGATGGTAGCCTTGTCATTACGGAAGGTAGTTCATTGTTGAGTTTTTGTTACTCTAATATATGGTAGCCTTGTCATTATGGAAGGTAGTTCATTGTTGGGATTTTGTTACTATAATGGATGGTAGCCTTGTCATTATGGAAGGTAGTTCGTTGTTGGGATTTTGTTAATCTTATGGATGGTAGCCTTGTCATTATGGAAGCTAATTTGTTGTTGGGATTTTGTTATTTTAATGGATGGTAGCCTTGTCATTATGGAAGTTTGTTCGTTGTTGAGATTTTCTTACTCCATTTGATGGTAACCTTTTCATTATGGAAGGTAGTTTATTGTCGAGATTTTGTTAGTTCAATGGATGGTAGCCTTGTCAATATGGAAGGTAGTTTGTTGTTGAGATTTTGTTACTCAAATGGATGGTAGCCTTGTTATTATGCAAGGTAGTTCGTTGTAGATATTTTGTTACTTTAATGGATGGTTGACTTGTAGTTATGGAAGGTAGTTCATTGTTGAGATTTTGTTACTCCATTGTATGGTAGCCTTGTCATTATGGAAGGTAAATTGTGGTTGAGATTTTGTTACTCCAATGGATGATAGCTATATCCTTATGGAAGGTAGTTCATTGTTGATATTTTGTTACTCTAATGGACGGTAGCCTTGTCATTACGGAAGGTAATTCGTTGTTGTTATTTTGTTACTCCATTGGATGGTAGCCTTGTCATTATGGAAGGTAAGTCGTTGTTGACATTTTGTTACTCCATTGTATGGTAGCGATGTCCTTAAGGAAGGTAGTTCATTGTTGAGATTTTGTTACTCTAATGAACGATAGCCTTGTCATTATGGAAGGTAGTTCATTGTTGAGATTTTGTTACTGCAATGGATTGTAGCCTTGTCATTATGGAACGTAGTTCATTGTTTAGATTTTGTTACTCCATTGGATGGTAGCCTTGTCATTATGGAAGGTAAATTGTTGTTGAGATTTTGTTACTCCAATGGATGGTAGCGTTCTTATTACGGAAGGTAGTTCATTATTGGGATTTTGTTACTCTAATGGATGGTAGCCTTGTCATTATGGAAGGCAATTTGTTGCTGAGATTTTCTTACTCTAATGGATGGTAGTCTTGTCATTACGGAAGGTAGTTCGTTGTTGAGATTTTGTTACTCCATTGGATGGTAGCCTTGTCATTATGGAAGGTAAATCGTTGTTGACATTTTGTTACTCCAATGAATGGTAGCGATGTCCTTAAGGAAGGTAGTTCGTTGTTGAGATTTTGTTACTCCATTGAATGGTAGCCTTGTCATTACGGAAGGTAGTTCGTTAGTAGGATTTTGTTACTCTAATGGATGGTAGCCTTGTCATTACGAAAGCTAGTTCGTTGTTGTGATTTTGTTACTCCATTGGATGGTAGCCTTATCATTATGGAAGGTAAATCGTTGTTGACATTTTGGTACTCAAATGGATGGTAGCGATGTCCTTAAGGAAGGTAGTTCTTTGTTGAGATTTTGTTAATCCATTGGATGGTAGCCTTGTCATTACGGAAGGTAGTTCGTTTGTGGTATTTTGTTAACCTAATGGATGGTAGCCTTGTCATTACGGAAGCTAGTTCGTTGTTGAGATTTTGTTACTCTAATGGATGGTAGCCTTGTCATTATGGAACGTAGTTCGTTGTTGGGATTTTGTTACTCAAATGGATGGTAGCCTTGTCATTACAGAATCTAGTTCGTTGTTGAGATTTTGTTACTCTAATGGATAGTAGCCTTGTCATTATGGAAGGTAGTTTGTTGTTGGGATTTTTTTACTAAAATGGATGGTAGCCTTGTCATTATGGAAGGTCGTTTGTTGTTGGGATTTTGTTACTCTTATGGATGGTAGCCTTGTCATTATGGAAGCTAATTTGTTGTTGGGATTATGCTATTTTAATGGATGGTAGCCTTGTCATTATGGAAGTTTGTTCGTTGTTGAGATTTTGTTACTCCAATGGATGGTAACCTTGTCATTATGGAACGTAGTTCATTGTTGAGATTTTGTTACTCCATTGTATTGTAGCCTTGTCAATATGGAAGGTAAATTGTGGTTGAGATTTTGTTACTCCAATGGATCGTAGCTATGTCCTTATGGAAGGTAGTTCATTGTTGATATTTTGTTACTCTAATGGACGGTAGCCTTGTCATTACGGAAGGTAATTCGTTGTTGTTATTTTGTTACTCCATTGGATGGTAGCCTTGTCATTATGGAAGGTAAATCGTTGTTGACATTTTGTTACTCTAGTGGATGGTAGCGATGTCCTTAAGGAAGGTAATTCGTTGTTGAGATTTTTTTACTCCATTGGATGGTAGCCTTGTCATTACGAAAGGTAGTTCGTTAGTGGGATTTTGTTACTCTAATGGATGGTAGCCTTGTCATTACGGAAGCTAGTTCGTTGTTGAGATTTTGTTACTCCATTGGATGGTAGCCTTGTCATTATGGAAGGTAAGTCGTTGTTGACATTTTGTTACTCCATTGGATGGTAGCGATGTCCTTAAGGAAGGTAGTTCATTGTTGAGATTTTGTTACTCTAATGAACGATAGCCTTGTCATTATGGAAGGTAGTTCATTGTTGAGATTTTGTTACTGCAATGGATTGTAGCCTTGTCAATATGGAAGGTAGTTCATTGTTGAGATTTTGTTACTCCATTGGATGGTAGCCTTGTCATTACGAAAGGTAAATTGTTGTTGAGATTTTGTTACTCCAATGGATGGTAGCGTTCTTATTACGGAAGGTAGTTCATTATTGGGATTTTGTTACTCTAATGGATGGTAGCCTTGTCATTATGGAAGGCAATTCGTTGATGAGATTTTCTTACTCTAATGGATGGTAGTCTTGTCATTACGGAAGGTAGTTCGTTGTTGAGATTTTGTTACTCCATTGGATGGTAGCCTTGTCATTATGGAAGGTAAATCGTTGTTGACATTTTGTTACTCCAATGAATGGTAGCGATGTCCTTAAGGAAGGTAGTTCGTTGTTGAGATTTTGTTACTCCATTGAATGGTAGCCTTGTCATTATGGAAGGTAGTTCGATAGTGGGATTTTGTTACTCTAATGGATGGTAGCCTTGTCATTACGAAAGCTAGTTCGTTGTTGTGATTTTGTTACTCCATTGGATGGTAGCCTTATCATTATGGAAGGTAAATCGTTGTTGACATTTTGTTACTCAAATGGATGGTAGCGATGTCCTTAAGGAAGGTAGTTCTTAGTTGATATTTTGTTACTCCATTGGATGGTAGCGTTGTCATTACGGAAGGTAGTTCGTTTGTGGTATTTTGTTAACCTAATGGATGGTAGCCTTGTCATTACGGAAGCTATTTCGTTGTTGAGATTTTGTTACTCTAATGGATGGTAGCGTTGTCATTATGGAACATACTTCGTTGTTGGAATTTTGTTACTCAAATGGATGGTAGCCTTGTCATTACAGAATCTAGTTCGTTGTTGAGATTTTGTTACTCTAATGGATAGTAGCCTTGTCATTATGGAAGGTAGTTTGTTGTTGGGATTTTTTTACTAAAATGGATGGTAGCCTTGTCATTATGGAAGGTCGTTTGTTGTTGGGATTTTGTTACTCTTATGGATGGTAGCCTTGTCATTATGGAAGCTAATTCGTTGTTGGGATTATGCTATTTTAATGGATGGTAGCCTTGTCATTATGGAAGTTTGTTCGTTGTTGAGATTTTGTTACTCCAATGGATGGTAACCTTGTCATTATGGAACGTAGTTCATTGTTGAGATTTTGTTACTCCATTGTATGGTAGCCTTGTCAATATGGAAGGTAAATTGTGGTTGAGATTTTGTTACTCCAATGGATGGTAGCTATGTCCTTATGGAAGTTAGTTCATTGTTGATATTTGGTTACTCTAATGGACGGTAGCCTTGTCATTACGGAAGGTAATTCGTTGTTGTTATTTTGTTACTCCATTGGATGGTAGCCTTGTCATTATGGAAGGTAAATCGTTGTTGACATTTTGTTACTCCAGTGGATGGTAGCGATGTCCTTAAGGAAGGTAATTCGTTGTTGAGATTTTTTTACTCCATTGGATGGTAGCCTTGTCATTACGAAAGGTAGTTCGTTAGTGGGATTTTGTTACTCTAATGGATGGTAGCCTTGTCATTACGGAAGCTAGTTCGTTGTTGAGATTTTGTTACTCCATTGGATGGTAGCCTTGTCATTATGGAAGGTAAATCGTTGTTTACATTTTGTTACTCAAATGGATGGTAGCGATGTTCTTAAGGAAGGTAGTTCTTTGTTGAGATTTTGTTACTCCATTGGATGGTATCCTTGTCATTATAGAAGGTAGTTCGTTTGTGGTATTTTGTAAACCTAATGGATGGTAGCCTTGTCATTACGGAAGCTAGTTCGTTGTTGAGATTTTGTTACTCTAATGGATGGTAGCCTTGTCATTATGGAAATTAGTTCGTTGTTGTGATTTTGTTACTCAAATGGATGGTAGCCTTGTCATTACAGAATCTAGTTCGTTGTTGAGATTTTGTTACTCTAATGGATAGTAGCCTTGTCATTATGGAAGGTAGTTTGTTGTTGGGATTTTTTTACTAAAATGGATGGTAGCCTTGTCATTATGGAAGGTCGTTTGTTGTTGGGATTTTGTTACTCTTATGGATGGTAGCCTTGTCATTATGGAAGCTAATTCGTTGTTGGGATTATGCTATTTTAATGGATGGTAGCCTTCTCATTATGGAAGTTTGTTCGTTGTTGAGATTTTGTTACTCCAATGGATGGTAACCTTGTCATTATGGAACGTAGTTCATTGTTGAGATTTTGTTAGTTCAATAGATGGTAGTCTTGTCAATATGGAAGGTAGTTTGTTGTTGAGATTTTGTTACTCCAATGGATGGTAGCCTTTCATTATGGAAGGTAGTTCGTTTTTGATATTTTGTTACTTTAATGGATGGTAGCCTTTTCATTACAGAAGCTAGTTAGTTGTTGAGATTTTGTTACTCCATTGAATGGTAGCCTTGTCATTATGGAAGGTAAATCGTTGTTGACATTTTGATACTCCAATAGATGGTAGCGATGTCCTTAAGGAAGGTAGTTCGTTGTTGAGATTTTGTTACTCAACTGGATGGTAGCCTTGTCATTACAGACGGTAGTTCGTTAGTAGGATTTTGTTACTCTAATGGATGGTAGCCTTGTCATTATGAAAGCTAGTTCGTTGTTGAGATTTTGTTACTCCATTGGATGGTAGCCTTGTCATTATGGAAGGTAGTTCGTTAGTGGGATTTTGGTACTCTAATGGATGGTAGCCTTGTTATTACAGAACCTAGTTCGTCGTTGATATTTTGTTACTCCATTGGATGGTAGCCTTGTCATTATGGAAGGTAAATCGTTGTTGACATTTTGTTACTCCAATGGATGGTAGCGGTGTCCTTAAGGAAGGTTGTTCATTGTTTAGATTTTGTTACTCTAATTGACGGTAGCCTTGTCATTATGGAAGGTAGTTCGTTGTTGGGATTTTGTTACTCGAATGGATGGTAGCCTTGTCATTATGGAAGGTAGTTCGTTGTTGAGATTTTGTTACTGCAATGGATGGTACCCTTGTCATTATGGAAGGTAGTTCGTTGTTGAGATTTTGTTACTCCATTGGATGGCAGCCTTGTCATTATTAAAGGTAAATTGTTGTTGAGATTTTGTTACTCCAATGGATGGTAGCGTTGTCATTACGGAATGTAGTTCGTTGTTGAGATTTTGTTACTCTAATCGGTGGTAGCCTTGTTATTATGGAAGGTTGTTCACTGTTGGGATTTTGTTACTCTAATGGATTTTAGCCTTGTCATTATGGAAGGTAGTTCATTGTTGAGATTTTGTTACTCTAATGGATGGTAGCCTTGTCTTTACGGAAGGTAGTTCGTTGTTGAGATTTTGTTACTCCATTGGATGGTAGCCTTGTCATTATGGAAGGTAAATCGTTGTTGACATTTTGTTACTCCAATGGATGGTAGCGATGTCCTTAAGGAAGGTAGTTCGTTGTTGAGATTTTGTTACTCCATTGGATGGTAGCCTTTTCATTACGAAAGGTAGTTCGTTAGTGGCATTTTGATACTCTAATGGATGGTAGCCTTGTCATTACAGAAGCTGGTTAGTTGTTGAGATTTTGTTACTCCATTGGATGTTAGCCTTGGCATTATGGAAGGTAAATCGTTGTTGACATTTTGATACTCTAATGGTTGGTAACGATGTCCTTATGGAAGGTAGTTCGTTGCTGATATTTTGTTACTCCATTGGATTATAGCCATGTCATTACGGAAGATAGTTCGTTAGTGGGATTTTGTTACTCTAATGGATGGTAGCCTTGTCATTATGGAAGCTAGTTCGTTGTTGAGATTTTGTTACTCTAATGGATGGTAGCCTTGTCATTATGGGACGTAGTACGTTGTTGGGATTTTGTTACTCAAATGGATGGTAGCCTTGTCATTATGGAATCTAGTTCGTTGTTGATATTTTTTTACTCTAATGGAGGTAGCCTTGTCATTATGGAAGGTAGTTCATTGTTGGGATTTTGTTACTCAAATGGATGGTAGGCTTGTCATTATGGAAGCTAGTTCGTTGTTGATATTTTCATACTCTAATGGATGGTAGCCTTGTCATTAAGGAAGGTAGTTCGCTGTTGAGAATTTGTTACTCCATTGGATAGTAGACTTTTTATTATGGAAGGTAGTTCGGTGTTGTGATTTTGTTACTCCAATGGATGGTAGCCTTGTCATTATGGAAGGTAGTTCATTGTTGGGATTTGGTTACTCTAATGGATGGTATCCTTGTCATTATGGAAGGTAGTTTGTTGTTGGGATTTTGTTATTTTAATGGATGGTAGCCTTGCTATTATGGAAGGTAGTTCGTTGTTGAGATTTAGTTACTCCAGTGGATGGTAGCCTTGTCATTATGGAAGGTAGTTCGTTGTTGATATTTTGTTACCCCAATGGATGGTAGCCTTGTCATTATGGAAGGTAGTTCGTTCTTGAGATTTTTTTACTCCATTGGATGGTAGCCTTGTCATTACAGAAGGTAGTTCGTTAGTAGGATTTTGTTACTCTAATGGATGGTAGCCTTGTCATTACGAAAGCTAGTTCGTTGTTGAGATTTTGTTACTCCATTGGATGGTACCCTTGTCATTACGGAAGGTAGTTCGTTAGTGGGATTTTGTTACTCTAATGGATGGTAGCCTTGTTATTACGGAAGCTAGTTCATTGTTGAGATTTTGTTACTCCATTGGATGGTAGCCTTATCATTATGGAAGGTAAATCGTTGTTGACATTTTGTTACTCCAATAGATGGTAGCGGTGTCCTTAAGAAAGGTAGTTTGTTGTTGAGATTTTGTTACTTTAATGGACGGTAGCCTTGTCATTATGGAAGGTAGTTCATTGTTGGAATTTTGTTACTCAAATGGATGGTAGCCTTGTCATTATGGAAGGTAGTTCATTGTTGAGATTTTGTTACTGCAATGGATGGTAGCCTTGTCATTATGGAAGGTAGTTCGTTGTTAAGATTTTGTTACTCCATTGGATGGTAGCCTTGTCATTATGGAAGGTATATTGTTGTTGAGATTTTGTTACTCCAATGGATGGTAGCGTTCTCATTACGGAAGTTAGTTCGTTATTGAGATTTTGTTACTCTAATGGGTGGTAGCCTTGTTGTTATGGAAGGTAGTTCACTGTTGGGCTTTTGTTACTCTAATGGATTGTAGCCTTGTCATTATGGAAGGTAGTTTGTTGTTGAGATTTTGTTACTCTAATGGATGGTAGCCTTGTCATTACGGAAGGTAGTTTGTTGTTGAGATTTTGTTACTCCATTGGATGGTAGCCTTGTCATTATGGAAGGTAAATCCTTGTTGACATTTTGTTACTCCAATGGATGATAGCGATGTCCTTAAGGAAGGTAGTTCGTTGTTGACATTTTGTTACTCCATTGGATGGTAGCCTTGTCATTATGAAAGGTAGTTAGTTAGTGAGATTTTGTTACTCTAAAGGATGGTATCTTTTTCATTACTGAAGCTAGTTAGTTGTTGAGATTTTGTTACACCATTGGATGGTAGCCTTGTCATTATGGAACGTAGTTCGTTGTTGGGATTTTGTTACTCAAATGGATGGTAGCCTTGTCATTACGGAAGGTAGTTCATTGTTGATATTTTGTTACTCCATTGGATGGTAGCCTTGTCATTATGGAAGGTAAATCATTGTTGACATTTTGTTACTCCAATGGATGGTAACGATGTCCTTAAGGAAGGTAGTTCGTTGTTGAGATTTTTTTACTCCATTGGATGGTAGCCTTGTCATTACGGAAGGTAGTTCGTTAGTGGGATTTTGTTACTCTAATGGATGGTAGCCTTGTCATTACGGAACCTAGTTCGTTGTTGAGATTTTGTTATTCTAATGGATGGTAGCCTTGTCATTATGGAACGTAGTTCGTTGTTGGGATTTTGTTACTCAAATGGATGGTAGCCTTATCATTACGGAATCTAGTTCGTTGTTGAGATTTTTTTACTCTAATGGATGGTAGCCTTGTCATTATGGAAGGTAGTTCATTGTTGGGATTTTGTTACTCAAATGGATGGTAGCCTTGTCATTGTGGAAGGTAGTTCGTTGTTGATATTTTCATACTCTAATGGATCGTAGCCTTGTCCTTAAGGAAGGTAGTTCGTTGTTGAGATTTTGTTACTCCATTGGATGGTAGCCTTTTCATTACGAAAGGTAGTTCGTTAGTGGCATTTTGATACTCTAATGGATGGTAGCCTTGTCATTACAGAAGCTGGTTAGTTGTTGAGATTTTGTTACTCCATTGGATGTTAGCCTTGGCATTATGGAAGGTAAATCGTTGTTGACATTTTGATACTCTAATGGTTGGTAACGATGTCCTTAAGGAAGGTAGTTCGTTGCTGATATTTTGTTACTCCATTGGATTATAGCCATGTCATTACGGAAGATAGTTCGTTAGTGGGATTTTGTTACTCTAATGGATGGTAGCCTTGTCATTATGGAAGCTAGTTCGTTGTTGAGATTTTGTTACTCTAATGGATGGTAGCCTTGTCATTATGGGACGTAGTACGTTGTTGGGATTTTGTTACTCAAATGGATGGTAGCCTTGTCATTATGGAATCTAGTTCGTTGTTGATATTTTTTTACTCTAATGGATGGTAGCCTTGTCATTATGGAAGGTAGTTCATTGTTGGGATTTTGTTACTCAAATGGATGGTAGGCTTGTCATTATGGAAGCTAGTTCGTTGTTGATATTTTCATACTCTAATGGATGGTAGCCTTGTCATTAAGGAAGGTAGTTCGCTGTTGAGAATTTGTTACTCCATTGGATAGTAGACTTTTTATTATGGAAGGTAGTTCGGTGTTGTGATTTTGTTACTCCAATGGATGGTAGCCTTGTCATTATGGAAGGTAGTTCATTGTTGGGATTTGGTTACTCTAATGGATGGTATCCTTGTCATTATGGAAGGTAGTTTGTTGTTGGGATTTCGTTATTTTAATGGATGGTAGCCTTGTTATTATGGAAGGTAGTTCGTTGTTGAGATTTAGTTACTCCAGTGGATGGTAGCCTTGTCATTATGGAAGGTAGTTCGTTGTTGATATTTTGTTACCCCAATGGATGGTAGCCTTGTCATTATGGAAGGTAGTTCGTTCTTGAGATTTTGTTACTCCATTGGATGGTAGCCTTGTCATTACAGAAGGTAGTTCGTTAGTAGGATTTTGTTACTCTAATGGATGGTAGCCTTGTCATTACGAAAGCTAGTTCGTTGTTGAGATTTTGTTACTCCATTGGATGGTACCCTTGTCATTACGGAAGGTAGTTCGTTAGTGGGATTTTGTTACTCTAATGGATGGTAGCCTTGTTATTACGGAAGCTAGTTCATTGTTGAGATTTTGTTACTCCATTGGATGGTAGCCTTATCATTATGGAAGGTAAATCGTTGTTGACATTTTGTTACTCCAATAGATGGTAGCGGTGTCCTTAAGAAAGGTAGTTTGTTGTTGAGATTTTGTTACTTTAATGGACGGTAGCCTTGTCATTATGGAAGGTAGTTCATTGTTGGAATTTTGTTACTCAAATGGATGGTAGCCTTGTCATTATGGAAGGTAGTTCATTGTTGAGATTTTGTTACTGCAATGGATGGTAGCCTTGTCATTATGGAAGGTAGTTCGTTGTTAAGATTTTGTTACTCCATTGGATGGTAGCCTTGTCATTATGGAAGGTATATTGTTGTTGAGATTTTGTTACTCCAATGGATGGTAGCGTTCTCATTACGGAAGTTAGTTCGTTATTGAGATTTTGTTACTCTAATGGGTGGTAGCCTTGTTGTTATGGAAGGTAGTTCACTGTTGGGCTTTTGTTACTCTAATGGATTGTAGCCTTGTCATTATGGAAGGTAGTTTGTTGTTGAGATTTTGTTACTCTAATGGATGGTAGCCTTGTCATTACGGAAGGTAGTTTGTTGTTGAGATTTTGTTACTCCATTGGATGGTAGCCTTGTCATTATGGAAGGTAAATCCTTGTTGACATTTTGTTACTCCAATGGATGATAGCGATGTCCTTAAGGAAGGTAGTTCGTTGTTGACATTTTGTTACTCCATTGGATGGTAGCCTTGTCATTATGAAAGGTAGTTAGTTAGTGAGATTTTGTTACTCTAAAGGATGGTATCTTTTTCATTACTGAAGCTAGTTAGTTGTTGAGATTTTGTTACACCATTGGATGGTAGCCTTGTCATTATGGAACGTAGTTCGTTGTTGGGATTTTGTTACTCAAATGGATGGTAGCCTTGTCATTACGGAAGGTAGTTCATTGTTGAGATTTTGTTACTCCATTGGATGGTAGCCTTGTCATTATGGAAGGTAAATCATTGTTGACATTTTGTTACTCCAATGGATGGTAACGATGTCCTTAAGGAAGGTAGTTCGTTGTTGAGATTTTTTTACTCCATTGGATGGTAGCCTTGTCATTACGGAAGGTAGTTCGTTAGTGGGATTTTGTTACTCTAATGGATGGTAGCCTTGTCATTACGGAACCTAGTTCGTTGTTGAGATTTTGTTATTCTAATGGATGGTAGCCTTGTCATTATGGAACGTAGTTCGTTGTTGGGATTTTGTTACTCAAATGGATGGTAGCCTTATCATTACGGAATCTAGTTCGTTGTTGAGATTTTTTTACTCTAATGGATGGTAGCCTTGTCATTATGGAAGGTAGTTCATTGTTGGGATTTTGTTACTCAAATGGATGGTAGCCTTGTCATTGTGGAAGGTAGTTCGTTGTTGATATTTTCATACTCTAATGGATCGTAGCCTTGTCCTTAAGGAAGGTAGTTCGCTGTTGAGAATTTGTTACTCCATTGGATAGTAAACTTTTTATTATGGAAGGTAGTTCGTTGTTGTGATTTTGTTACTCCAATGGATCGTAGCATTGTCATTATGGATTGTAGTTTGTTGTTGAGATTTGGTTACTCTAATGGATGGTATCCTTGTCATTACGGAAGGTAGTTCATTGTTAAGTTTTTGTTACTCTAATATATGGTAGCCTTGTCATTATGGAAGGTAGTTCATTGTTGGGATTTTGTTACTCTTATGGATGGTAGCCTTGTCATTATGGAAGCTAATTCGTTGTTGGGATTTTTTTATTTTAATGGATGGTAGCCTTGTCATTATGGAAGTTTGTTCGTTGTTGAGATTTTGTTACTCTAATGGATGGTAACCTTGTCATTATGGAAGGTAGTTCATTGTCGAGATTTTTTTAGTTCAATGGATGGTAGCCTTGTCAATATGGAAGGTAGTTCGTTGTTGAGATTTTGTTACTCCAATGGATGGTAGCCTTGTCATTATGGAAGGTACTTCGTTGTAGATATTTTATTACTTTAATGGATGGTAGCCTTGTAATTATGGAAGGTAGCTTATTGTTGGGATTTTGTTACTCCATTGTATGGTAGCCTTGTCATTATGGAAGGTAAATTGTTGTTGAGATTTTGTTACTCCAATGGATGGTAGCCTTGTAATTACGGAAGGTAGTTCGTTAGTGGGATTTTGTTACTCTAATGGATAGTAGCCTTGACATTACGGAAGCTAGTTCGTTGTTGAGATTTTTTTACTCCATTGGATGGTAGCCTTGTCATTATGGAAGGTAAGTCGCTGTTGACATTTTGTTACTCCAGTGGATGGTAGCGATGTCCTTAACGAAGGTAGTTCCTTTTTGAGATTTTTTTAATCTAATGAACGGTAGCCTTGTCATTATGGAAGGTAGTTCATTGTTGGGATTTTGTTACTCAAATGGATGGTAGCCTTGTCATTATGGAAGGTAGTTCATTGTTGAGATTTTGTTACTGCAATGGATTATAGCCTTGTCATTATGGAAGGTAGGTCGTTGTTGAGATTTTGTTACTCCATTGGATGGTAGCCTTGTCATTATGGAAGGTAAATTGTTGTTGAGATTTTGTTACTCTAATGGATGGTAGCCTTGTCATTACGGAAGGTAGTTCATTGTTGGAATTTTGTTACTCTAATGGATGGTAGCCTTGACATTATGGAAGGTAGTTCCTTGTTGAGATTTTCTTACTCTAATGGATGGTAGCCTTGTCATTACGGAAGGTAGTTCGTTGTTGAGATTTTGTTACTGCATTGGATGGTAGCCTTGTCATTATGGAAGGTAAATCGTTATTGACATTTTGTTACTCCAATGAATGGTAGTGATGTCCTTAAGGAAGGTAGTTCGTTGTTGAGATTTTGTTACTCCATTGGATGGTAGCCTTGTCATTACAGAAGGTAGTTCGTTTGTGGTATTTTGTTAATCTAATGGATGGTAGCCTTGTCATTACGAAAGCTAGTTCGTTGTTGAGATTTTGTTACTCCATTGGATGGTACCCTTGTCATTACGGAAGGTAGTTCGTTAGTGGGATTTTGTTACTCTAATGGATGGTAGCCTAGTTATTACGGAAGCTAGTTCGTTGTTGAGATTTTGTTACTCCATTGGATGGTAGCCTTGTCATTATGGAAGGTAAATCATTGTTGACATTTTGTTACTCCAATGGATGGTAACGATGTCCTTAAGGAAGGTAGTTCGTTGTTGAGATTTTGTTACTCCATTGGATGGTAGCCTTGTCATTACGGAAGGTAGTTCGTTAGTGGGATTTTGTTACTCTAATGGATGGTAGCCTTGTCATTACGGAACCTAGTTCGTTGTTGAGATTTTGTTATTCTAATGGATGGTAGCCTTGTCATTATGGAACGTAGTTCGTTGTTCGGATTTTGTTACTCAAATGGATGGTAGCCTTATCATTACGGAATCTAGTTCGTTGTTGAGATTTTTTTACTCTAATGGATGGTAGCCTTGTCATTATGGAAGGTAGTTCATTGTTGGGATTTTGTTACTCAAATGGATGGTAGCCTTGTCATTATGGAAGGTAGTTCGTTGTTGATATTTTCATACTCTAATGGATCGTAGCCTTGTCATTAAGGAAGGTAGTTCGTTGTTGTGATTTTGTTACTCCAATGGATCGTAGCATTGTCATTATGGATTGTAGTTTGTTGTTGAGATTTGGTTACTCTAATGGATGGTAGCCTTGTCATTACGGAAGGTAGTTCATTGTTGAGTTTTTGTTACTCTAATATATGATAGCCTTGTCATTATGGAAGGTAGTTCATTGTTGGGATTTTGTTACTCTAATAGATGGTAGCCTTGTCATTATGGAAGGTAGTTCGTTCTTGGGATTTTGTTACTCTTATGGATGGTAGCCTTGTCATTATGGAAGCTAATTCGATGTTGGGATTTTTTTATTTTAATGGATGGTAGCCTTGTCATTATGGAAGTTTGTTCGTTGTTGAGATTTTGTTACTCCAATGGATGGTAACCTTGTCATTATGGAAGGTAGTTCATTGTCGAGATTTTTTTAGTTCAATGGATGGTAGCCTTGTCAATATGGAAGGTAGTTCGTTGTTGAGATTTTGTTACTCCAATGGATGGTAGCCTTGTCATTATGGAAGGTAGTTCGTTGTAGATATTTTGTTACTTTAATGGATGGTAGCCTTGTAATTATGGAAGGTAGCTTATTGTTGGGATTTTGTTACTCCATTGTATGGTAGCCTTGTCATTATGGAAGGTAAATTGTTGTTGAGATTTTGTTACTCCAATGGATGGTAGCCTTGTCATTACGGAAGGTAGTTCGTTAGTGGGATTTTGTTACTGTAATGGATAGTAGCCTTGTCATTACGGAAGCTAGTTCGTTGTTGAGATTTTTTTACTCCATTGGATGGTAGCCTTGTCATTATGGAAGGTAAGTCGCTGTTGACATTTTGTTACTCCAGTGGATGGTAGCGATGTCCTTAACGAAGGTAGTTCCTTTTTGAGATTTTTTTACTCTAATGAACGGTAGCCTTGTCATTATGGAAGGTAGTTCATTGTTGGGATTTTGTTACTCAAATGGATGGTAGCCTTGTCATTATGGAAGGTAGTTCATTGTTGAGATTTTGTTACTGCAATGGATTGTAGCCTTGTCATTATGGAAGGTAGTTCGTTGTTGAGATTTTGTTACTCCATTGGATGGTAGCCTTGTCATTATGGAAGGTAAATTGTTGTTGAGATTTTGTTACTCTAATGGATGGTAGCCTTGTAATTACGGAAGGTAGTTCATTGTTGGAATTTTGTTACTCTAATGGATGGTAGCCTTGACATTATGGAAGGTAGTTTGTTGTTGAGATTTTCTTACTCTAATGGATGGTAGCCTTGTCATTACGGAAGGTAGTTCGTTGTTGAGATTTTGTTACTGCATTGGATGGTAGCCTTGTCATTATGGAAGGTAAATCGTTATTGACATTTTGTTACTCCAATGAATGGTAGTGATGTCCTTAAGGAAGGTAGTTCATTGTTGAGATTTTGTTACTCCATTGGATGGTAGCCTTGTCATTACAGAAGGTAGTTCGTTTGTGGTATTTTGTTAATCTAATGGATGGTAGCCTTGTCATTACGAAAGCTAGTTTGTTGTTGAGATTTTGTTACTCCATTGGATGGTACCCTTGTCATTACGGAAGGTAGTTCGTTAGTGGGATTTTGTTACTCTAATGGATGGTAGCCTAGTTATTACGGAAGCTAGTTCGTTGTTGAGATTTTGTTACTCCATTGGATGGTAGCCTTGTCATTATGGAAGGTAAATCATTGTTGACATTTTGTTACTCCAATGGATGGTAACGATGTCCTTACGGAAGGTAGTTCGTTGTTGAAATTTTGTTACTCCAATAGATGGTAGCGGTGTCCTTAAGGAAGGTAGTTTGTTGTTGAGATTTTGTTACTCTAATGGACGGTAGCCTTGTCATTATGGAAGGTAGTTCATTGTTGGGATTTTGTTACTCAAATGGATGGTAGCCTTGTCATTATGGAAGGTAGTTCATTGTTGAGATTTTGATACTGCAATGGATGGTAGCCTTGTCATTATGGAAGGTAGTTCGTTGTTAAGATTTTGTTACTCCATTGGATGGTAGCCTTGTCATTATGGAAGGTATATTGTTGTTGAGATTTTGTTACTCCAATGGATGGTAGCGTTGTCATTACGGAAGTTAGTTCGTTATTGAGATTTTGTTACTCTAATGGGTGGTAGCCTTGTTGTTATGGAAGGTTGTTCACTGTTGGGCTTTTGTTACTCTAATGGATTGTAGCCTTGTCATTATGGAAGGTAGTTTTTTGTTGATATTTTGTTACTCTAATGGATGGTAGCCTTGTCATTACGGAAGGTAGTTTGTTGTTGAGATTTTGTTACTCCATTGGATGGTAGCCTTGTCATTATGGAAGGTAAATCCTTGTTGACATTTTGTTACTCCAATGGATGGTAGCGATGTCCTTAAGGAAGGTAGTTCGTTGTTGACATTTTGTTACTCCATTGGATGGTAGCCTTGTCATTATGAAAGGTAGTTAGTTAGTGAGATTTTGTTACTCTAAAGGATGGTATCTTTTTCATTACTGAAGCTAGTTAGTTGTTGAGATTTTGTTACACCATTGGATGGTAGCCTTGTCATTATGGAACGTAGTTCGTTGTTGGGATTTTGTTACTCAAATGGATGGTAGCCTTGTCATTACGGAAGGTAGTTCATTGTTGAGATTTTGTTACTCCATTGGATGGTAGCCTTGTCATTATGGAAGGTAAAACATTGTTGACATTTTGTTACTCCAATGGATGGTAACGATGTCCTTAAGGAAGGTAGTTCGTTGTTGAGATTTTGTTACTCCATTGGATGGTAGCCTTGTCATTACGGAAGGTAGTTCGTTAGTGGGATTTTGTTACTCTAATGGATGGTAGCCTTGTCATTACGGAACCTAGTTCGTTGTTGAGATTTTGTTATTCTAATGGATGGTAGCCTTGTCATTATGGAACGTAGTTCGTTGTTGGGATTTTGTTACTCAAATGGATGGTAGCCTTATCATTACGGAATCTAGCTCGTTGTTGAGATTTTTTTACTCTAATGGATGGTAGCCTTGTCATTATGGAAGGTAGTTCATTGTTGGGATTTTGTTACTCAAATGGATGGTAGCCTTGTCATTATGGAAGGTAGTTCGTTGTTGAGATTTTGTTACTCCAATGGATGGTAGCCTTGTCATTACGGAAGGTAGTTCGTTAGTGGGATTTTGTTACTGTAATGGATAGTAGCCTTGTCATTACGGAAGCTAGTTCGTTGTTGAGATTTTTTTACTCCATTGGATGGTAGCCTTGTCATTATGGAAGGTAAGTCGCTGTTGACATTTTGTTACTCCAGTGGATGGTAGCGATGTCCTTAACGAAGGTAGTTCCTTTTTGAGATTTTTTTACTCTAATGAACGGTAGCCTTGTCATTATGGAAGGTAGTTCATTGTTGGGATTTTGTTACTCAAATGGATGGTAGCCTTGTCATTATGGAAGGTAGTTCATTGTTGAGATTTTGTTACTGCAATGGATTGTAGCCTTGTCATTATGGAAGGTAGTTCGTTGTTGAGATTTTGTTACTCCATTGGATGGTAGCCTTGTCATTATGGAAGGTAAATTGTTGTTGAGATTTTGTTACTCTAATGGATGGTAGCCTTGTCATTACGGAAGGTAGTTCATTGTTGGAATTTTGTTACTCTAATGGATGGTAGCCTTGACATTATGGAAGGTAGTTCGTTGTTGAGATTTTCTTACTCTAATGGATGGTAGCCTTGTCATTACGGAAGGTAGTTCGTTGTTGAGATTTTGTTACTGCATTGGATGGTAGCCTTGTCATTATGGAAGGTAAATCGTTATTGACATTTTGTTACTCCAATGAATGGTAGTGATGTCCTTAAGGAAGGTAGTTCGTTGTTGAGATTTTGTTACTCCATTGGATGGTAGCCTTGTCATTACAGAAGGTAGTTCGTTTGTGGTATTTTGTTAATCTAATGGATGGTAGCCTTGTCATTACGAAAGCTAGTTTGTTGTTGAGATTTTGTTACTCCATTGGATGGTACCCTTGTCATTACGGAAGGTAGTTCGTTAGTGGGATTTTGTTACTCTAATGGATGGTAGCCTAGTTATTACGGAAGCTAGTTCGTTGTTGAGATTTTGTTACTCCATTGGATGGTAGCCTTGTCATTATGGAAGGTAAATCATTGTTGACATTTTGTTACTCCAATGGATGGTAACGATGTCCTTACGGAAGGTAGTTCGTTGTTGAAATTTTGTTACTCCAATAGATGGTAGCGGTGTCCTTAAGGAAGGTAGTTTGTTGTTGAGATTTTGTTACTCTAATGGACGGTAGCCTTGTCATTATGGAAGGTAGTTCATTGTTGGGATTTTGTTACTCAAATGGATGGTAGCCTTGTCATTATGGAAGGTAGTTCATTGTTGAGATTTTGATACTGCAATGGATGGTAGCCTTGTCATTATGGAAGGTAGTTCGTTGTTAAGATTTTGTTACTCCATTGGATGGTAGCCTTGTCATTATGGAAGGTATATTGTTGTTGAGATTTTGTTACTCCAATGGATGGTAGCGTTGTCATTACGGAAGTTAGTTCGTTATTGAGATTTTGTTACTCTAATGGGTGGTAGCCTTGTTGTTATGGAAGGTTGTTCACTGTTGGGCTTTTGTTACTCTAATGGATTGTAGCCTTGTCATTATGGAAGGTAGTTTTTTGTTGATATTTTGTTACTCTAATGGATGGTAGCCTTGTCATTACGGAAGGTAGTTTGTTGTTGAGATTTTGTTACTCCATTGGATGGTAGCCTTGTCATTATGGAAGGTAAATCCTTGTTGACATTTTGTTACTCCAATGGATGGTAGCGATGTCCTTAAGGAAGGTAGTTCGTTGTTGACATTTTGTTACTCCATTGGATGGTAGCCTTGTCATTATGAAAGGTAGTTAGTTAGTGAGATTTTGTTACTCTAAAGGATGGTATCTTTTTCATTACTGAAGCTAGTTAGTTGTTGAGATTTTGTTACACCATTGGATGGTAGCCTTGTCATTATGGAACGTAGTTCGTTGTTGGGATTTTGTTACTCAAATGGATGGTAGCCTTGTCATTACGGAAGGTAGTTCATTGTTGAGATTTTGTTACTCCATTGGATGGTAGCCTTGTCATTATGGAAGGTAAAACATTGTTGACATTTTGTTACTCCAATGGATGGTAACGATGTCCTTAAGGAAGGTAGTTCGTTGTTGAGATTTTGTTACTCCATTGGATGGTAGCCTTGTCATTACGGAAGGTAGTTCGTTAGTGGGATTTTGTTACTCTAATGGATGGTAGCCTTGTCATTACGGAACCTAGTTCGTTGTTGAGATTTTGTTATTCTAATGGATGGTAGCCTTGTCATTATGGAACGTAGTTCGTTGTTGGGATTTTGTTACTCAAATGGATGGTAGCCTTATCATTACGGAATCTAGCTCGTTGTTGAGATTTTTTTACTCTAATGGATGGTAGCCTTGTCATTATGGAAGGTAGTTCATTGTTGGGATTTTGTTACTCAAATGGATGGTAGCCTTGTCATTATGGAAGGTAGTTCGTTGTTGAGATTTTGTTACTCCAATGGATGGTAGCCTTGTCATTACGGAAGGTAGTTCGTTAGTGGGATTTTGTTACTCTAATGGATAGTAGCCTTGTCATTACGGAAGCTAGTTCGTTGTTGAGATTTTTTTACTCCATTGGATGGTAGCCTTGTCATTATGGAAGGTAAGTCGCTGTTGACATTTTGTTACTCCAGTGGATGGTAGCGATGTCCTTAACGAAGGTAGTTCCTTTTTGAGATTTTTTTACTCTAATGAACGGTAGCCTTGTCATTATGGAAGGTAGTTCATTGTTGGGATTTTGTTACTCAAATGGATGGTAGCCTTGTCATTATGGAAGGTAGTTCATTGTTGAGATTTTGTTACTGCAATGGATTGTAGCCTTGTCATTATGGAAGGTAGTTCGTTGTTGAGATTTTGTTACTCCATTGGATGGTAGCCTTGTCATTATGGAAGGTAAATTGTTGTTGAGATTTTGTTACTCTAATGGATGGTAGCCTTGTCATTACGGAAGGTAGTTCATTGTTGGAATTTTGTTACTCTAATGGATGGTAGCCTTGACATTATGGAAGGTAGTTCGTTGTTGAGATTTTCTTACTCTAATGGATGGTAGCCTTGTCATTACGGAAGGTAGTTCGTTGTTGAGATTTTGTTACTGCATTGGATGGTAGCCTTGTCATTATGGAAGGTAAATCGTTATTGACATTTTGTTACTCCAATGAATGGTAGTGATGTCCTTAAGGAAGGTAGTTCGTTGTTGAGATTTTGTTACTCCATTGGATGGTAGCCTTGTCATTACAGAAGGTAGTTCGTTTGTGGTATTTTGTTAATCTAATGGATGGTAGCCTTGTCATTACGAAAGCTAGTTTGTTGTTGAGATTTTGTTACTCCATTGGATGGTACCCTTGTCATTACGGAAGGTAGTTCGTTAGTGGGATTTTGTTACTCTAATGGATGGTAGCCTAGTTATTACGGAAGCTAGTTCGTTGTTGAGATTTTGTTACTCCATTGGATGGTAGCCTTGTCATTATGGAAGGTAAATCATTGTTGACATTTTGTTACTCCAATGGATGGTAACGATGTCCTTACGGAAGGTAGTTCGTTGTTGAAATTTTGTTACTCCAATAGATGGTAGCGGTGTCCTTAAGGAAGGTAGTTTGTTGTTGAGATTTTGTTACTCTAATGGACGGTAGCCTTGTCATTATGGAAGGTAGTTCATTGTTGGGATTTTGTTACTCAAATGGATGGTAGCCTTGTCATTATGGAAGGTAGTTCATTGTTGAGATTTTGATACTGCAATGGATGGTAGCCTTGTCATTATGGAAGGTAGTTCGTTGTTAAGATTTTGTTACTCCATTGGATGGTAGCCTTGTCATTATGGAAGGTATATTGTTGTTGAGATTTTGTTACTCCAATCGATGGTAGCGTTGTCATTACGGAAGTTAGTTCGTTATTGAGATTTTGTTACTCTAATGGGTGGTAGCCTTGTTGTTATGGAAGGTTGTTCACTGTTGGGCTTTTGTTACTCTAATGGATTGTAGCCTTGTCATTATGGAAGGTAGTTTTTTGTTGATATTTTGTTACTCTAATGGATGGTAGCCTTGTCATTACGGAAGGTAGTTTGTTGTTGAGATTTTGTTACTCCATTGGATGGTAGCCTTGTCATTATGGAAGGTAAATCCTTGTTGACATTTTGTTACTCCAATGGATGGTAGCGATGTCCTTAAGGAAGGTAGTTCGTTGTTGACATTTTGTTACTCCATTGGATGGTAGCCTTGTCATTATGAAAGGTAGTTAGTTAGTGAGATTTTGTTACTCTAAAGGATGGTATCTTTTTCATTACTGAAGCTAGTTAGTTGTTGAGATTTTGTTACACCATTGGATGGTAGCCTTGTCATTATGGAACGTAGTTCGTTGTTGGGATTTTGTTACTCAAATGGATGGTAGCCTTGTCATTACGGAAGGTAGTTCATTGTTGAGATTTTGTTACTCCATTGAATGGTAGCCTTGTCATTATGGAAGGTAAATCATTGTTGACATTTTGTTACTCCAATGGATGGTAACGATGTCCTTAAGGAAGGTAGTTCGTTGTTGAGATTTTGTTACTCCATTGGATGGTAGCCTTGTCATTACGGAAGGTAGTTCGTTAGTGGGATTTTGTTACTCTAATGGATGGTAGCCTTGTCATTACGGAACCTAGTTCGTTGTTGAGATTTTGTTATTCTAATGGATGGTAGCCTTGTCATTATGGAACGTAGTTTGTTGTTGGGATTTTGTTACTCAAATGGACGGTAGCCTTATCATTACGGAATCTAGCTCGTTGTTGAGATTTTTTTACTCTAATGGATGGTAGCCTTGTCATTATGGAAGGTAGTTCATTGTTGGGATTTTGTTACTCAAATGGATGGTAGCCTTGTCATTATGGAAGGTAGTTCGTTGTTGATATTTTCATACTCTAATGGATCGTAGCCTTGTCATTAAGGAAGGTAGTTCGCTGTTGAGAATTTGTTACTCCATTGGATAGTAAACTTTTTATTATGGAAGGTAGTTCGTTGTTGTGATTTTGTTACTCCAATGGATCGTAGCATTGTCATTATGGATTGTAGTTTGTTGTTGAGATTTGGTTACTCTAATGGATGGTAGCCTTGTCATTACGGAAGGTAGTTCATTGTTGAGTTTTTGTTACTCTAATATATGGTAGCCTTGTCATTATGGAAGGTAGTTCATTGTTGGGATTTTGTTACTCTAATGGATGGTAGCCTTGTCATTATGGAAGGTAGTTCGTTCTTGGGATTTTGTTACTCTTATGGATGGTAGCCTTGTCATTATGGAAGCTAATTCGTTGTTGGGATTTTTTTATTTTAATGGATGGTAGCCTTGTCATTATGGAAGTTTGTTCGTTGTTGAGATTTTGTTACTCCAATGGATGGTAACCTTGTCATTATGGAAGGTAGTTCATTGTCGAGATTTTTTTAGTTCAATGGATGGTAGCCTTGTCAATATGGAAGGTAGTTCGTTGTTGAGATTTTGTTACTCCAATGGATGGTAGCCTTGTCATTATGGAAGGTAGTTCGTTGTAGATATTTTGTTACTTTAATGGATGGTAGCCTTGTAATTATGGAAGGTAGCTTATTGTTGGGATTTTGTTACTCCATTGTATGGTAGCCTTGTCATTATGGAAGGTAAATTGTTGTTGAGATTTTGTTACTCCAATGGATGGTAGCCTTGTCATTACGGAAGGTAGTTCGTTAGTGGGATTTTGTTACTCTAATGGATAGTAGCCTTGTCATTATGGAAGCTAGTTCGTTGTTGAGATTTTTTTACTCCATTGGATGGTAGCCTTGTCATTATGGAAGGTAAGTCGCTGTTGACATTTTGTTACTCCAGTGGATGGTAGCGATGTCCTTAACGAAGGTAGTTCCTTTTTGAGATTTTTTTACTCTAATGAACGGTAGCCTTGTCATTATGGAAGGTAGTTCATTGTTGGGATTTTGTTACTCAAATGGATGGTAGCCTTGTCATTATGGAAGGTAGTTCATTGTTGAGATTTTGTTACTGCAATGGATTGTAGCCTTGTCATTATGGAAGGTAGTTCGTTGTTGAGATTTTGTTACTCCATTGGATGGTAGCCTTGTCATTATGGAAGGTAAATTGTTGTTGAGATTTTGTTACTCTAATGGATGGTAGCCTTGTCATTACGGAAGGTAGTTCATTGTTGGAATTTTGTTACTCTAATGGATGGTAGCCTTGACATTATGGAAGGTAGTTCGTTGTTGAGATTTTCTTACTCTAATGGATGGTAGCCTTGTCATTACGGAAGGTAGTTCGTTGTTGAGATTTTGTTACTGCATTGGATGGTAGCCTTGTCATTATGGAAGGTAAATCGTTATTGACATTTTGTTACTCCAATGAATGGTAGTGATGTCCTTAAGGAAGGTAGTTCGTTGTTGAGATTTTGTTACTCCATTGGATGGTAGCCTTGTCATTACAGAAGGTAGTTCGTTTGTGGTATTTTGTTAATCTAATGGATGGTAGCCTTGTCATTACGAAAGCTAGTTTGTTGTTGAGATTTTGTTACTCCATTGGATGGTACCCTTGTCATTACGGAAGGTAGTTCGTTAGTGGGATTTTGTTACTCTAATGGATGGTAGCCTAGTTATTACGGAAGCTAGTTCGTTGTTGAGATTTTGTTACTCCATTGGATGGTAGCCTTGTCATTATGGAAGGTAAATCATTGTTGACATTTTGTTACTCCAATGGATGGTAACGATGTCCTTACGGAAGGTAGTTCGTTGTTGAAATTTTGTTACTCCAATAGATGGTAGCGGTGTCCTTAAGGAAGGTAGTTTGTTGTTGAGATTTTGTTACTCTAATGGACGGTAGCCTTGTCATTATGGAAGGTAGTTCATTGTTGGGATTTTGTTACTCAAATGGATGGTAGCCTTGTCATTATGGAAGGTAGTTCATTGTTGAGATTTTGATACTGCAATGGATGGTAGCCTTGTCATTATGGAAGGTAGTTCATTGTTAAGATTTTGTTACTCCATTGGATGGTAGCCTTGTCATTATGGAAGGTATATTGTTGTTGAGATTTTGTTACTCCAATGGATGGTAGCATTGTCATTACGGAAGTTAGTTCGTTATTGAGATTTTGTTACTCTAATGGGTGGTAGCCTTGTTGTTATGGAAGGTTGTTCACTGTTGGGCTTTTGTTACTCTAATGGATTGTAGCCTTGTCATTATGGAAGGTAATTTTTTGTTGATATTTTGTTACTCTAATGGATGGTAGCCTTGTCATTACGGAAGGTAGTTTGTTGTTGAGATTTTGTTACTCCATTGGATGGTAGCCTTGTCATTATGGAAGGTATATTGTTGTTGAGATTTTGTTACTCCAATGGATGGTAGCGTTGTCATTACGGAAGTTAGTTCGTTATTGAGATTTTGTTACTCTAATGGGTGGTAGCCTTGTTGTTATGGAAGGGTGTTCACTGTTGGGCTTTTGTTACTCTAATGGATTGTAGCCTTGTCATTATGGAAGGTAGTTTTTTGTTGATATTTTGTTACTCTAATGGATGGTAGCCTTGTCATTACGGAAGGTAGTTTGTTGTTGAGATTTTGTTACTCCATTGGATGGTAGCCTTGTCATTATGGAAGGTAAATCCTTGTTGACATTTTGTTACTCCAATGGATGGTAGCGATGTCCTTAAGGAAGGTAGTTCGTTGTTGACATTTTGTTACTCCATTGGATGGTAGCCTTGTCATTATGAAAGGTAGTTAGTTAGTGAGATTTTGTTACTCTAAAGGATGGTATCTTTTTCATTACTGAAGCTAGTTAGTTGTTGAGATTTTGTTACACCATTGGATGGTAGCCTTGTCATTATGGAACGTAGTTCGTTGTTGGGATTTTGTTACTCAAATGGATGGTAGCCTTGTCATTACGGAAGGTAGTTCATTGTTGAGATTTTGTTACTCCATTGGATGGTAGCCTTGTCATTATGGAAGGTAAATCATTGTTGACATTTTGTTACTCCAATGGATGGTAACGATGTCCTTAAGGAAGGTAGTTCGTTGTTGAGATTTTGTTACTCCATTGGATGGTAGCCTTGTCATTACGGAAGGTAGTTCGTTAGTGGGATTTTGTTACTCTAATGGATGGTAGCCTTGTCATTACGGAACCTAGTTCGTTGTTGAGATTTTGTTATTCTAATGGATGGTAGCCTTGTCATTATGGAACGTAGTTCGTTGTTGGGATTTTGTTACTCAAATGGATGGTAGCCTTATCATTACGGAATCTAGCTCGTTGTTAAGATTTTTTTACTCTAATGGATGGTAGCCTTGTCATTATGGAAGGTAGTTCATTGTTGGGATTTTGTTACTCAAATGGATGGTAGCCTTGTCATTATGGAAGGTAGTTCGTTGTTGATATTTTCATACTCTAATGGATCCTAGCCTTGTCATTAAGGAAGGTAGTTCGCTGTTGAGAATTTATTACTCCATTGGATAGTAAACTTTTTATTATGGAAGGTAGTTCGTTGTTGTGATTTTGTTACTCCAATGGATCGTAGCATTGTCATTAAGGATTGTAGTTTGTTGTTGAGATTTGGTTACTCTAATGGATGGTAGCCTTGTCATTACGGAAGGTAGTTCATTGTTGAGTTTTTGTTACTCTAATATATGGTAGCCTTGTCATTATGGAAGGTAGTTCATTGTTGGGATTTTGTTACTCTAATGGATGGTAGCCTTGTCATTATGGAAGGTAGTTCGTTCTTGGGATTTTGTTACTCTTATGGATGGTAGCCTTGTCATTATGGAAGCTAATTCGTTGTTGGGATTTTTTTATTTTAATGGATGGTAGCCTTGTCATTATGGAAGTTTGTTCGTTGTTGAGATTTTGTTACTCCAATGGATGGTAACCTTGTCATTATGGAAGGTAGTTCATTGTCGAGATTTTTTTAGTTCAATGGATGGTAGCCTTGTCAATATGGAAGGTAGTTCGTTGTTGAGATTTTGTTACTCCAATGGATGGTAGCCTTGTCATTATGGAAGGTAGTTCGTTGTAGATATTTTGTTACTTTAATGGATGGTAGCCTTGTAATTATGGAAGGTAGCTTATTGTTGGGATTTTGTTACTCCATTGTATGGTAGCCTTGTCATTATGGAAGGTAAATTGTTGTTGAGATTTTGTTACTCCAATGGATGGTAGCCTTGTCATTACGGAAGGTAGTTCGTTAGTGGGATTTTGTTACTCTAATGGATAGTAGCCTTGTCATTATGGAAGCTAGTTCGTTGTTGAGATTTTTTTACTCCATTGGATGGTAGCCTTGTCATTATGGAAGGTAAGTCGCTGTTGACATTTTGTTACTCCAGTGGATGGTAGCGATGTCCTTAACGAAGGTAGTTCCTTTTTGAGATTTTTTTACTCTAATGAACGGTAGCCTTGTCATTATGGAAGGTAGTTCATTGTTGGGATTTTGTTACTCAAATGGATGGTAGCCTTGTCATTATGGAAGGTAGTTCATTGTTGAGATTTTGTTACTGCAATGGATTGTAGCCTTGTCATTATGGAAGGTAGTTCGTTGTTGAGATTTTGTTACTCCATTGGATGGTAGCCTTGTCATTATGGAAGGTAAATTGTTGTTGAGATTTTGTTACTCTAATGGATGGTAGCCTTGTCATTACGGAAGGTAGTTCATTGTTGGAATTTTGTTACTCTAATGGATGGTAGCCTTGACATTATGGAAGGTAGTTCGTTGTTGAGATTTTCTTACTCTAATGGATGGTAGCCTTGTCATTACGGAAGGTAGTTCGTTGTTGAGATTTTGTTACTGCATTGGATGGTAGCCTTGTCATTATGGAAGGTAAATCGTTATTGACATTTTGTTACTCCAATGAATGGTAGTGATGTCCTTAAGGAAGGTAGTTCGTTGTTGAGATTTTGTTACTCCATTGGATGGTAGCCTTGTCATTACAGAAGGTAGTTCGTTTGTGGTATTTTGTTAATCTAATGGATGGTAGCCTTGTCATTACGAAAGCTAGTTTGTTGTTGAGATTTTGTTACTCCATTGGATGGTACCCTTGTCATTACGGAAGGTAGTTCGTTAGTGGGATTTTGTTACTCTAATGGATGGTAGCCTAGTTATTACGGAAGCTAGTTCGTTGTTGAGATTTTGTTACTCCATTGGATGGTAGCCTTGTCATTATGGAAGGTAAATCATTGTTGACATTTTGTTACTCCAATGGATGGTAACGATGTCCTTACGGAAGGTAGTTCGTTGTTGAAATTTTGTTACTCCAATAGATGGTAGCGGTGTCCTTAAGGAAGGTAGTTTGTTGTTGAGATTTTGTTACTCTAATGGACGGTAGCCTTGTCATTATGGAAGGTAGTTCATTGTTGGGATTTTGTTACTCAAATGGATGGTAGCCTTGTCATTATGGAAGGTAGTTCATTGTTGAGATTTTGATACTGCAATGGATGGTAGCCTTGTCATTATGGAAGGTAGTTCATTGTTAAGATTTTGTTACTCCATTGGATGGTAGCCTTGTCATTATGGAAGGTATATTGTTGTTGAGATTTTGTTACTCCAATGGATGGTAGCATTGTCATTACGGAAGTTAGTTCGTTATTGAGATTTTGTTACTCTAATGGGTGGTAGCCTTGTTGTTATGGAAGGTTGTTCACTGTTGGGCTTTTGTTACTCTAATGGATTGTAGCCTTGTCATTATGGAAGGTAATTTTTTGTTGATATTTTGTTACTCTAATGGATGGTAGCCTTGTCATTACGGAAGGTAGTTTGTTGTTGAGATTTTGTTACTCCATTGGATGGTAGCCTTGTCATTATGGAAGGTATATTGTTGTTGAGATTTTGTTACTCCAATGGATGGTAGCGTTGTCATTACGGAAGTTAGTTCGTTATTGAGATTTTGTTACTCTAATGGGTGGTAGCCTTGTTGTTATGGAAGGGTGTTCACTGTTGGGCTTTTGTTACTCTAATGGATTGTAGCCTTGTCATTATGGAAGGTAGTTTTTTGTTGATATTTTGTTACTCTAATGGATGGTAGCCTTGTCATTACGGAAGGTAGTTTGTTGTTGAGATTTTGTTACTCCATTGGATGGTAGCCTTGTCATTATGGAAGGTAAATCCTTGTTGACATTTTGTTACTCCAATGGATGGTAGCGATGTCCTTAAGGAAGGTAGTTCGTTGTTGACATTTTGTTACTCCATTGGATGGTAGCCTTGTCATTATGAAAGGTAGTTAGTTAGTGAGATTTTGTTACTCTAAAGGATGGTATCTTTTTCATTACTGAAGCTAGTTAGTTGTTGAGATTTTGTTACACCATTGGATGGTAGCCTTGTCATTATGGAACGTAGTTCGTTGTTGGGATTTTGTTACTCAAATGGATGGTAGCCTTGTCATTACGGAAGGTAGTTCATTGTTGAGATTTTGTTACTCCATTGGATGGTAGCCTTGTCATTATGGAAGGTAAATCATTGTTGACATTTTGTTACTCCAATGGATGGTAACGATGTCCTTAAGGAAGGTAGTTCGTTGTTGAGATTTTGTTACTCCATTGGATGGTAGCCTTGTCATTACGGAAGGTAGTTCGTTAGTGGGATTTTGTTACTCTAATGGATGGTAGCCTTGTCATTACGGAACCTAGTTCGTTGTTGAGATTTTGTTATTCTAATGGATGGTAGCCTTGTCATTATGGAACGTAGTTCGTTGTTGGGATTTTGTTACTCAAATGGATGGTAGCCTTATCATTACGGAATCTAGCTCGTTGTTAAGATTTTTTTACTCTAATGGATGGTAGCCTTGTCATTATGGAAGGTAGTTCATTGTTGGGATTTTGTTACTCAAATGGATGGTAGCCTTGTCATTATGGAAGGTAGTTCGTTGTTGATATTTTCATACTCTAATGGATCCTAGCCTTGTCATTAAGGAAGGTAGTTCGCTGTTGAGAATTTATTACTCCATTGGATAGTAAACTTTTTATTATGGAAGGTAGTTCGTTGTTGTGATTTTGTTACTCCAATGGATCGTAGCATTGTCATTAAGGATTGTAGTTTGTTGTTGAGATTTGGTTACTCTAATGGATGGTAGCCTTGTCATTACGGAAGGTAGTTCATTGTTGAGTTTTTGTTACTCTAATATATGGTAGCCTTGTCATTATGGAAGGTAGTTCATTGTTGGGATTTTGTTACTCTAATGGATGGTAGCCTTGTCATTATGGAAGGTAGTTCGTTCTTGGGATTTTGTTACTCTTATGGATGGTAGCCTTGTCATTATGGAAGCTAATTCGTTGTTGGGATTTTTTTATTTTAATGGATGGTAGCCTTGTCATTATGGAAGTTTGTTCGTTGTTGAGATTTTGTTACTCCAATGGATGGTAACCTTGTCATTATGGAAGGTAGTTCATTGTCGAGATTTTTTTAGTTCAATGGATGGTAGCCTTGTCAATATGGAAGGTAGTTCGTTGTTGAGATTTTGTTACTCCAATGGATGGTAGCCTTGTCATTATGGAAGGTAGTTCGTTGTAGATATTTTGTTACTTTAATGGATGGTAGCCTTGTAATTATGGAAGGTAGCTTATTGTTGGGATTTTGTTACTCCATTGTATGGTAGCCTTGTCATTATGGAAGGTAAATTGTTGTTGAGATTTTGTTACTCCAATGGATGGTAGCCTTGTCATTACGGAAGGTAGTTCGTTAGTGGGATTTTCTTACTCTAATGGATAGTAGCCTTGTCATTATGGAAGCTAGTTCGTTGTTGAGATTTTTTTACTCCATTGGATGGTAGCCTTGTCATTATGGAAGGTAAGTCGCTGTTGACATTTTGTTACTCCAGTGGATGGTAGCGATGTCCTTAACGAAGGTAGTTCCTTTTTGAGATTTTTTTACTCTAATGAACGGTAGCCTTGTCATTATGGAAGGTAGTTCATTGTTGGGATTTTGTTACTCAAATGGATGGTAGCCTTGTCATTATGGAAGGTAGTTCATTGTTGAGATTTTGTTACTGCAATGGATGGTAGCCTTGTCATTATGGAAGGTAGTTCGTTGTTGATATTTTCATACTCTAATGGATCCTAGCCTTGTCATTAAGGAAGGTAGTTCGCTGTTGAGAATTTGTTACTCCATTGGATAGTAAACTTTTTATTATGGAAGGTAGTTCGTTGTTGTGATTTTGTTACTCCAATGGATCGTAGCATTGTCATTAAGGATTGTAGTTTGTTGTTGAGATTTGGTTACTCTAATGGATGGTAGCCTTGTCATTACGGAAGGTAGTTCATTGTTGAGTTTTTGTTACTCTAATATATGGTAGCCTTGTCATTATGGAAGGTAGTTCATTGTTGGGATTTTGTTACTCTAATGGATGGTAGCCTTGTCATTATGGAAGGTAGTTCGTTCTTGGGATCTTGTTACTCTTATGGATGGTAGCCTTGTCATTATGGAAGCTAATTCGTTGTTGGGATTTTTTTATTTTAATGGATGGTAGCCTTGTCATTATGGAAGTTTGTTCGTTGTTGAGATTTTGTTACTCCAATGGATGGTAACCTTGTCATTATGGAAGGTAGTTCATTGTCGAGATTTTTTTAGTTCAATGGATGGTAGCCTTGTCAATATGGAAGGTAGTTCGTTGTTGAGATTTTGTTACTCCAATGGATGGTAGCCTTGTCATTATGGAAGGTAGTTCGTTGTAGATATTTTGTTACTTTAATGGATGGTAGCCTTGTAATTATGGAAGGTAGCTTATTGTTGGGATTTTGTTACTCCATTGTATGGTAGCCTTGTCATTATGGAAGGTAAATTGTTGTTGAGATTTTGTTACTCCAATGGATGGTAGCCTTGTCATTACGGAAGGTAGTTCGTTAGTGGGATTTTGTTACTCTAATGGATAGTAGCCTTGTCATTATGGAAGCTAGTTCGTTGTTGAGATTTTTTTACTCCATTGGATGGTAGCCTTGTCATTATGGAAGGTAAGTCGCTGTTGACATTTTGTTACTCCAGTGGATGGTAGCGATGTCCTTAACGAAGGTAGTTCCTTTTTGAGATTTTTTTACTCTAATGAACGGTAGCCTTGTCATTATGGAAGGTAGTTCATTGTTGGGATTTTGTTACTCAAATGGATGGTAGCCTTGTCATTATGGAAGGTAGTTCATTGTTGAGATTTTGTTACTGCAATGGATTGTAGCCTTGTCATTATGGAAGGTAGTTCGTTGTTGAGATTTTGTTACTCCATTGGATGGTAGCCTTGTCATTATGGAAGGTAAATTGTTGTTGAGATTTTGTTACTCTAATGGATGGTAGCCTTGTCATTACGGAAGGTAGTTCATTGTTGGAATTTTGTTACTCTAATGGATGGTAGCCTTGACATTATGGAAGGTAGTTCGTTGTTGAGATTTTCTTACTCTAATGGATGGTAGCCTTGTCATTACGGAAGGTAGTTCGTTGTTGAGATTTTGTTACTGCATTGGATGGTAGCCTTGTCATTATGGAAGGTAAATCGTTATTGACATTTTGTTACTCCAATGAATGGTAGTGATGTCCTTAAGGAAGGTAGTTCGTTGTTGAGATTTTGTTACTCCATTGGATGGTAGCCTTGTCATTACAGAAGGTAGTTCATTTGTGGTATTTTGTTAATCTAATGGATGGTAGCCTTGTCATTACGAAAGCTAGTTTGTTGTTGAGATTTTGTTACTCCATTGGATGGTACCCTTGTCATTACGGAAGGTAGTTCGTTAGTGGGATTTTGTTACTCTAATGGATGGTAGCCTAGTTATTACGGAAGCTAGTTCGTTGTTGAGATTTTGTTACTCCATTGGATGGTAGCCTTGTCATTATGGAAGGTAAATCATTGTTGACATTTTGTTACTCCAATGGATGGTAACGATGTCCTTACGGAAGGTAGTTCGTTGTTGAAATTTTGTTACTCCAATAGATGGTAGCGGTGTCCTTAAGGAAGGTAGTTTGTTGTTGAGATTTTGTTACTCTAATGGACGGTAGCCTTGTCATTATGGAAGGTAGTTCATTGTTGGGATTTTGTTACTCAAATGGATGGTAGCCTTGTCATTATGGAAGGTAGTTCATTGTTGAGATTTTGATACTGCAATGGATGGTAGCCTTGTCATTATGGAAGGTAGTTCGTTGTTAAGATTTTGTTACTCCATTGGATGGTAGCCTTGTCATTATGGAAGGTATATTGTTGTTGAGATTTTGTTACTCCAATGGATGGTAGCATTGTCATTACGGAAGTTAGTTCGTTATTGAGATTTTGTTACTCTAATGGGTGGTAGCCTTGTTGTTATGGAAGGTTGTTCACTGTTGGGCTTTTGTTACTCTAATGGATTGTAGCCTTGTCATTATGGAAGGTAATTTTTTTTTGATATTTTGTTACTCTAATCGATGGTAGCCTTGTCATTACGGAAGGTAGTTTGTTGTTGAGATTTTGTTACTCCATTGGATGGTAGCCTTGTCATTATGGAAGGTATATTGTTGTTGAGATTTTGTTACTCCAATGGATGGTAGCGTTGTCATTACGGAAGTTAGTTCGTTATTGAGATTTTGTTACTCTAATGGGTGGTAGCCTTGTTGTTATGGAAGGGTGTTCACTGTTGGGCTTTTGTTACTCTAATGGATTGTAGCCTTGTCATTATGGAAGGTAGTTTTTTGTTGATATTTTGTTACTCTAATGGATGGTAGCCTTGTCATTACGGAAGGTAGTTTGTTGTTGAGATTTTGTTACTCCATTGGATGGTAGCCTTGTCATTATGGAAGGTAAATCCTTGTTGACATTTTGTTACTCCAATGGATGGTAGCGATGTCCTTAAGGAAGGTAGTTCGTTGTTGACATTTTGTTACTCCATTGGATGGTAGCCTTGTCATTATGAAAGGTAGTTAGTTAGTGAGATTTTGTTACTCTAAAGGATGGTATCTTTTTCATTACTGAAGCTAGTTAGTTGTTGAGATTTTGTTACACCATTGGATGGTAGCCTTGTCATTATGGAACGTAGTTCGTTGTTGGGATTTTGTTACTCAAATGGATGGTAGCCTTGTCATTACGGAAGGTAGTTCATTGTTGAGATTTTGTTACTCCATTGGATGGTAGCCTTGTCATTATGGAAGGTAAATCATTGTTGACATTTTGTTACTCCAATGGATGGTAACGATGTCCTTAAGGAAGGTAGTTCGTTGTTGAGATTTTGTTACTCCATTGGATGGTAGCCTTGTCATTACGGAAGGTAGTTCGTTAGTGGGATTTTGTTACTCTAATGGATGGTAGCCTTGTCATTACGGAACCTAGTTCGTTGTTGAGATTTTGTTATTCTAATGGATGGTAGCCTTGTCATTATGGAACGTACTTCGTTGTTGGGATTTTGTTACTCAAATGGATGGTAGCCTTATCATTACGGAATCTAGCTCGTTGTTGAGATTTTTTTACTCTAATGGATGGTAGCCTTGTCATTATGGAAGGTAGTTCATTGTTGGGATTTTGTTACTCAAATGGATGGTAGCCTTGTCATTATGGAAGGTAGTTCGTTGTTGATATTTTCATACTCTAATGGATCCTAGCCTTGTCATTAAGGAAGGTAGTTCGCTGTTGAGAATTTGTTACTCCATTGGATAGTAAACTTTTTATTATGGAAGGTAGTTCGTTGTTGTGATTTTGTTACTCCAATGGATCGTAGCATTGTCATAAGGATTGTAGTTTGTTGTTGAGATTTGGTTACTCTAATGGATGGTAGCCTTGTCATTACGGAAGGTAGTTCATTGTTGAGTTTTTGTTACTCTAATATATGGTAGCCTTGTCATTATGGAAGGTAGTTCATTGTTGGGATTTTGTTACTCTAATGGATGGTAGCCTTGTCATTATGGAAGGTAGTTCGTTCTTGGGATTTTGTTACTCTTATGGATGGTAGCCTTGTCATTATGGAAGCTAATTCGTTGTTGAGATTTTTTTATTTTAATGGATGGTAGCCTTGTCATTATGGAAGTTTGTTCGTTGTTGAGATTTTGTTACTCCAATGGATGGTAACCTTGTCATTATGGAAGGTAGTTCATTGTCGAGATTTTTTTAGTTCAATGGATGGTAGCCTTGTCAATATGGAAGGTAGTTCGTTGTTGAGATTTTGTTACTCCAATGGATGGTAGCCTTGTCATTATGGAAGGTAGTTCGTTGTAGATATTTTGTTACTTTAATGGATGGTAGCCTTGTAATTATGGAAGGTAGCTTATTGTTGGGATTTTGTTACTCCATTGTATGGTAGCCTTGTCATTATGGAAGGTAAATTGTTGTTGAGATTTTGTTACTCCAATGGATGGTAGCCTTGTCATTACGGAAGGTAGTTTGTTAGTGGGATTTTGTTACTCTAATGGATAGTAGCCTTGTCATTACGGAAGCTAGTTCGTTGTTGAGATTTTTTTACTCCATTGGATGGTAGCCTTGTCATTATGGAAGGTAAGTCGCTGTTGACATTTTGTTACTCCAGTGGATGGTAGCGATGTCCTTAACGAAGGTAGTTCCTTTTTGAGATTTTTTTACTCTAATGAACGGTAGCCTTGTCATTATGGAAGGTAGTTCATTGTTGGGATTTTGTTACTCAAATGGATGGTAGCCTTGTCATTATGGAAGGTAGTTCATTTTTGAGATTTTGTTACTGCAATGGATTGTAGCCTTGTCATTATGGAAGGTAGTTCGTTGTTGAGATTTTGTTACTCCATTGGATGGTAGCCTTGTCATTATGGAAGGTAAATTGTTGTTGAGATTTTGTTACTCTAATGGATGGTAGCCTTGTCATTACGGAAGGTAGTTCATTGTTGGAATTTTGTTACTCTAATGGATGGTAGCCTTGACATTATGGAAGGTAGTTCGTTGTTGAGATTTTCTTACTCTAATGGATGGTAGCCTTGTCATTACGGAAGGTAGTTCGTTGTTGAGATTTTGTTACTGCATTAGATGGTAGCCTTGTCATTATGGAAGGTAAATCGTTATTGACATTTTGTTACTCCAATGAATGGTAGTGATGTCCTTAAGGAAGGTAGTTCGTTGTTGAGATTTTGTTACTCCATTGGATGGTAGCCTTGTCATTACAGAAGGTAGTTCTATTGTGGTATTTTGTTAATCTAATGGATGGTAGCCTTGTCATTACGAAAGCTAGTTTGTTGTTGAGATTTTGTTACTCCATTGGATGGTACCCTTGTCATTACGGAAGGTAGTTCGTTAGTGGGATTTTGTTACTCTAATGGATGGTAGCCTAGTTATTACGGAAGCTAGTTCGTTGTTGAGATTTTGTTACTCCATTGGATGGTAGCCTTGTCATTATGGAAGGTAAATCATTGTTGACATTTTGTTACTCCAATGGATGGTAACGATGTCCTTACGGAAGGTAGTTCGTTGTTGAAATTTTGTTACTCTAATAGATGGTAGCGGTGTCCTTAAGGAAGGTAGTTTGTTGTTGAGATTTTGTTACTCTAATGGACGGTAGCCTTGTCATTATGGAAGGTAGTTCATTGTTGGGATTTTGTTACTCAAATGGATGGTAGCCTTGTCATTATGGAAGGTAGTTCATTGTTGAGATTTTGATACTGCAATGGATGGTAGCCTTGTCATTATGGAAGGTAGTTCGTTGTTAAGATTTTGTTACTCCATTGGATGGTAGCCTTGTCATTATGGAAGGTATATTGTTGTTGAGATTTTGTTACACCAATGGATGGTAGCATTGTCATTACGGAAGTTAGTTCGTTATTGAGATTTTGTTACTCTAATGGGTGGTAGCCTTGTTGTTATGGAAGGTTGTTCACTGTTGGGCTTTTGTTACTCTAATGGATTGTAGCCTTGTCATTATGGAAGGTAATTTTTTGTTGATATTTTGTTACTCTAATGGATGGTAGCCTTGTCATTACGGAAGGTAGTTTGTTGTTGAGATTTTGTTACTCCATTGGATGGTAGCCTTGTCATTATGGAAGGTAAATCCTTGTTGACATATTGTTACTCCAATGGATGGTAGCGATGTCCTTAAGGAAGGTAGTTCGTTGTTGACATTTTGTTACTCCATTGGATGGTAGCCTTGTCATTATGAAAGGTAGTTAGTTAGTGAGATTTTGTTACTCTAAAGGATGGTATCTTTTTCAATACTGAAGCTAGTTAGTTGTTGAGACTTTGTTACACCATTGGATGGTAGCCTTGTCATTATGGAACGTAGTTCGTTGTTGGGATTTTGTTACTCAAATGGATGGTAGCCTTGTCATTACGAAAGGTAGTTCATTGTTGAGATTTTGTTACTCCATTGGATGGTAGCCTTGTCATTATGGAAGGTAAATCATTGTTGACATTTTGTTACTCCAATGGATGGTAACGATGTCCTTAAGGAAGGTAGTTCGTTGTTGAGATTTTGTTACTCCATTGGATGGTAGCCTTGTCATTACGGAAGGTAGTTCGTTAGTGGGATTTTGTTACTCTAATGGATGGTAGCCTTGTCATTACGGAACCTAGTTCGTTGTTGAGATTTTGTTATTCTAATGGATGGTAGCCTTGTCATTATGGAACGTAGTTCGTTGTTGGGATTTTGTTACTCAAATGGATGGTAGCCTTATCATTACGGAATCTAGCTCGTTGTTGAGATTTTTTTACTCTAATGGATGGTAGCCTTGTCATTATGGAAGGTAGTTCATTGTTGGGATTTTGTTACTCAAATGGATGGTAGCCTTGTCATTATGGAAGGTAGTTCGTTGTTGATATTTTCATACTCTAATGGATCGTAGCCTTGTCATTAAGGAAGGTAGTTCGCTGTTGAGAATTTGTTACTCCATTGGATAGTAAACTTTTTATTATGGAAGGTAGTTCGTTGTTGTGATTTTGTTACTCCAATGGATCGTAGCATTGTCATTATGGATTGTAGTTTGTTGTTGAGATTTGGTTACTCTAATGGATGGTAGCCTTGTCATTACGGAAGGTAGTTCATTGTTGAGTTTTTGTTACTCTAATATATGGTAGCCTTGTCATTATGGAAGGTAGTTCATTGTTGGGATTTTGTTACTCTAATGGATGGTAGCCTTGTCATTATGGAAGGTAGTTCGTTCTTGGGATTTTGTTACTCTTATGGATGGTAGCCTTGTCATTATGGAAGCTAATTCGTTGTTGGGATTTTTTTATTTTAATGGATGGTAGCCTTGTCATTATGGAAGTTTGTTCGTTGTTGAGATTTTTTTACTCCAATGGATGGTAACCTTGTCATTATGGAAGGTAGTTCATTGTCGAGATTTTTTTAGTTCAATGGATGGTAGCCTTGTCAATATGGAAGGTAGTTCGTTGTTGAGATTTTGTTACTCCAATGGATGGTAGCATTGTCATTATGGAAGGTAGTTCGTTGTACATATTTTGTTACTTTAATGGATGGTAGCCTTGTAATTATGGAAGGTAGCTTATTGTTGGGATTTTGTTACTCCATTGTATGGTAGCCTTGTCATTATGGAAGGTAAATTGTTGTTGAGATTTTGTTACTCCAATGGATGGTAGCCTTGTCATTACGGAAGGTAGTTCGTTAGTGGGATTTTGTTACTCTAATGGATAGTAGCCTTGTCATTACGGAAGCTAGTTCGTTGTTGAGATTTTTTTACTCCATTGGATGGTAGCCTTGTCATTATGGAAGGTAAGTCGCTGTTGACATTTTGTTACTCCAGTGGATGGTAGCGATGTCCTTAACGAAGGTAGTTCCTTTTTGAGATTTTTTTACTCTAATGAACGGTAGCCTTGTCATTATGGAAGGTAGTTCATTGTTGGGATTTTGTTACTCAAATGGATGGTAGCCTTGTCATTATGGAAGGTAGTTCATTGTTGAGATTTTGTTACTGCAATGGATTGTAGCCTTGTCATTATGGAAGGTAGTTCGTTGTTGAGATTTTGTTACTCCATTGGATGGTAGCCTTGTCATTATGGAAGGTAAATTGTTGTTGAGATTTTGTTACTCTAATGGATGGTAGCCTTGTCATTACGGAAGGTAGTTCGTTGTTGAGATTTTGTTACTCCATTGGATGGTATCCTTTGCATTACGGAAGGTAGTTTGTTAGTTGGATTTTGTTATTCTAATGGATGGTAGCCTTGTCATTATGAAAGCTAGTTCGTAGTTGTGATTTTGTTACTCCATGGATGGTAGCCTTTGCATTATGGAAGGTAAATCGTTGTTGACATTTTGTTACTCCAATGGATGGTAGCGATGTCCTTAAGTAAGGTAGTTCGTTGTTGAGATTTTGATACTCCATTGGATGGTAGCCTTGTCATTACAGAAGGTAGTTCGTTTGTGGTATTTTGTTAATCTAATGGATGGTAGCCTTGTCATTACGAAAGCTAGTTCGTTGTTGAGATTTTGTTACTCCATTGGATGGTACCCTTATCATTACGGAAGGTAGTTCGTTAGTGGGATTTTGTTACTCTAATGGATGGTAGCCTTGTTATTACGAAAGCTAGTTCGTTGTTGAGATTTTGTTACTCCATTGGATGGTAGCCTTGTCATTATGGAAGGTAAATCATTGTTGACATTTTGTTACTCCAATGGATGGTAACGATGTCCTTAAGGAAGGTAGTTCGTTGTTGAGATTTTGTTACTCCATTGGATGGTAGCCTTGTCATTACGGAAGGTAGTTCGTTAGTGGGATTTTGTTACTCTAATGGATGGTAGCCTTGTCATTACGGAACCTAGTTCGTTGTTGAGATTTTGTTATTCTAATGGATGGTAGCCTTGTCATTATGGAACGTAGTTCGTTGTTGGGATTTTGTTACTCAAATGGATGGTAGCCTTATCATTACGAAATCTAGCTCGTTGTTGAGATTTTTTTACTCTAATGGATGGTAGCCTTGTCATTATGGAAGGTAGTTCATTGTTGGGATTTTGTTACTCAAATGGATGGTAGCCTTGTCATTATGGAAGGTAGTTCGTTGTTGATATTTTCATACTCTAATGGATCGTAGCCTTGTCATTAAGGAAGGTAGTTCGCTGTTGAGAATTTGTTACTCCATTGGATAGTAAACTTTTTATTATGGAAGGTAGTTCGTTGTTGTGATTTTGTTACTCCAATGGATCGTAGCATTGTCATTATGGATTGTAGTTTGTTGTTGAGATTTGGTTACTCTAACGGATGGTAGCCTTGTCATTACGGAAGGTAGTTCATTGTTGAGTTTTTGTTACTCTAATATATGGTAGCCTTGTCATTATGGAAGGTAGTTCATTGTTGGGATTTTGTTACTCTAATGGATGGTAGCCTTGTCATTATGGAAGGTAGTTCGTTCTTGGGATTTTGTTACTCTTATGGATGGTAGCCTTGTCATTATGGAAGCTAATTCGTTGTTGGGATTTTTTTATTTTAATGGATGGTAGCCTTGTCATTATGGAAGTTTGTTCGTTGTTGAGATTTTTTTACTCCAATGGATGGTAACCTTGTCATTATGGAAGGTAGTTCATTGTCGAGATTTTTTTAGTTCAATGGATGGTAGCCTTGTCAATATGGAAGGTAGTTCTATGTTGAGATTTTGTTACTCCAATGGATGGTAGCATTGTCATTATGGAAGGTAGTTCGTTGTACATATTATGTTACTTTAATGGATGGTAGCCTTGTAATTATGGAAGGTAGCTTATTGTTGGGATTTTGTTACTCCATTGTATGGTAGCCTTGTCGTTATGGAAGGTAAATTGTTGTTGAGATTTTGTTACTCCAATGGATGGTAGCCTTGTCATTACGGAAGGTAGTTCGTTAGTGGGATTTCTTTACTCTAATGGATAGTAGCCTTGTCATTACGGAAGCTAGTTCGTTGTTGAGATTTTTTTACTCCATTGGATGGTAGCCTTGTCATTATGGAAGGTAAGTCGCTGTTGACATTTTGTTACTCCAGTGGATGGTAGCGATGTCCTTAACGAAGGTAGTTCCTTTTTGAGATTTTTTTACTCTAATGAACGGTAGCCTTGTCATTATGGAAGGTAGTTCATTGTTGGGATTTTGTTACTCAAATGGATGGTAGCCTTGTCATTATGGAAGGTAGTTCATTGTTGAGATTTTGTTACTGCAATGGATTGTAGCCTTGTCATTATGGAAGGTAGTTCGTTGTTGAGATTTTGTTACTCCATTGGATGGTAGCCTTGTCATTATGGAAGGTAAATTGTTGTTGAGATTTTGTTACTCCAATGAATGGTAGTGATGTCCTTAAGGAAGGTAGTTCGTTGTTGAGATTTTGTTACTCCATTGGATGGTATCCTTTGCATTACGGAAGGTAGTTTGTTAGTGGGATTTTGTTATTCTAATGGATGGTAGCCTTGTCATTATGAAAGCTAGTTCGTAGTTGTGATTTTGTTACTCCATGGATGGTAGCCTTGTCATTATGGAAGGTAAATCGTTGTTGACATTTTGTTACTCCAATGGATGGTAGCGATGTCCTTAAGTAAGGTAGTTCGTTGTTGAGATTTTGTTACTCCATTGGATGGTAGCCTTGTCATTACAGAAGGTAGTTCGTTTGTGGTATTTTGTTAATCTAATGGATGGTAGCCTTGTCATTACGAAAGCTAGTTCGTTGTTGAGATTTTGTTACTCCATTGGATGGTACCCTTATCATTACGGAAGGTAGTTCGTTAGTGGGATTTTGTTACTCTAATGGATGGTAGCCTTGTTATTACGAAAGCTAGTTCGTTGTTGAGATTTTGTTACTCCATTGGATGGTAGCCTTGTCATTATGGAAGGTAAATCATTGTTGACATTTTGTTACTCCAATGGATGGTAACGATGTCCTTACGGAAGGTAGTTCGTTGTTGACATTTTGTTACTCCAATAGATGGTAGCGGTGTCCTTAAGGAAGGTAGTTTGTTGTTGAGATTTTGTTACTCTAATGGATGGTAGCCATGTCATTACGGAAGGTAGTTTGTTGTTGAGATTTTGTTACTCCATTGAATGGTAGCCTTGTCATTATGGAAGGTAAATCCTTGTTGACATTTTGTTACTCCAATGGAGGTAGCGATGTCCTTAAGGAAGGTAGTTCATTGTTGAGATTTTGTTACTCCATTGGATGGTAGCCTTGTCATTACGAAAGGTAGTTAGTTAGTGAGATTTTGTTACTCTAAAGGATGGTATCCTTTTCATCACTGAAGCTAGTTAGTTGTTGAGATTTTGTTACACCATTGGATGGTAGCCTTGTCATTATGCAACGTAGTTCGTTGTTGGGATTTTGTTAATCAAATGGATGGTAGCCTTGTCATTACGGAAGGTAGTTCGTTGTTGAGATTTTGTTATTCCATTGGATGGTAGCCTTGTCATTATGGAAGGTAAATCATTGTTGACATTTTTTTACTCCAATGGATGGTAACGATATCCTTAAGGATGGTAGTTCGTTGTTGAGATTTTGTTACTCCATTGGATGGTAGCCTTGTCATTACGGAAGGTAGTTCGTTAGTGGGATTTTGTTACTCTAATGGATGGTAGCCTTGTCATTACGGAAGCTAGTTCGTTGTTGAGATTTTGTTACCCTAATGGATGGTAGCCTTGTCATTATGGAACGTATTTCGTTGTTGGGATTTTGTTACTCAAATGGATGGTAGCCTTATCATTACGGAATCTAGTTCATTGTTGAGATTTTTTTACTCTAATGGATGGTAGCCTTGTCATTATGGAAGGTAGTTCATTGTTGGGATTTTGTTACTCAAATGGATGGTAGGCTTGTCATTATGGAAGGTAGTTCGTTGTTGATATTTTCATACTCTAATGAATGGTAGCTTTGTCATTAAGGAAGGTAGTTCGCTGTTGAGAATTTGTTACTCCATTGGATAGTAAACTTTTTATTATGGAAGGTAGTTCGTTGTTATGATTATGTTACTCCAACGGATGGTAGCATTGTCATTATGGATTGTAGTTTGTTGTTGAGATTTGTTTACTCTAATGGATGGTAGCCTTGTCATTACGGAAGGTAGTTCATTGTTGAGTTTTTGTTACTCTAATATATGGTAGCCTTGTCATTATGGAAGGTAGTTCATTGTTGGGATTTTGTTACTCTAATGGATGGTAGCCTTGTCATTATGGAAGGTAGTTCGTTGTTGGGATTTTGTTACTCTTATGGATGGTAGCCTTGTCATTACGGAAGCTAGTTCGTTGTTGAGATTTTGTTACTCCATTGGATGGTAGCCTTATCATTATGGAAGGTAAGTCGTTGTTGACATTTTGTTACTTCAGTGGATGGTAGCGATGTCCTTAAGGAAGGTAGTTCCTTTTTGAGATTTTGTTACTCTAATGAACGGTAGCCTTGTCATTATGGAAGGTAGTTCATTGTTGGGATTTTGTTACTCAAATGGATGGTAGCCTTGTTATTATGGAAGGTAGTTCATTGTTGATATTTTGTTACTGCAATGGATTGTAGCCTTGTCATTATGGATGGTAGTTCGTTGTTGAGATATTGTTACTCCATTGGATGGTAGCCTTGTCATTACAGAAGGTAGTTCGTTTGTGGTATTTTGTTAATCTAATGGATGGTAGCCTTGTCATTACGAACGCTAGTTCGTTGTTGAGATTTTGTTACTCCATTGGATGGTAGCCTTGTCATTACGGAAGGTAGTTTGTTGTTGAGATTTTGTTACTCCATTGGATGGTAGCCTTGTCATTATGGAAGGTAAATCCTTTTTGACATTTTGTTACTCCAATGGATGGTAGTGATGTCCTTAAGGAAGGTAGTTCGTTGTTGAGATTTTGTTACTCCATTGGATGGTAGCCTTGTCATTACGAAAGGTAGTTAGTTAGTGAGATTTTGTTACTCTAAAGGATGGTATCCTTTTCATCACTGAAGCTAGTTAGTTGTTGAGATTTTGTTACACCATTGGATGGTAGCCTTGTCATTATGCAACGTAGTTCGTTGTTGGGATTTTGTTAATCAAATGGATGGTAGCCTTGTCATTACGGAAGGTAGTTCGTTGTTGAGATTTTGTTACTCCATTGGATGGTAGCCTTGTCATTATGGAAGGTAAATCATTGTTGACATTTTTTTACTCCAATGGATGGTAACGATATCCTTAAGGATGGTAGTTCGTTGTTGAGATTTTGTTACTCCATTGGATGGTAGCCTTGTCATTACGGAAGCTAGTTCGTTGTTGAGATTTTGTTACCCTAATGGATGGTAGCCTTGTCATTATGGAACGTATTTCGTTGTTGGGATTTTGTTACTCAAATGGATGGTAGCCTTATCATTACGGAATCTAGTTCATTGTTGAGATTTTTTTACTCTAATGGATGGTAGCCTTGTCATTATGGAAGGTAGTTCATTATTGGGATTTTGTTACTCAAATGGATGGTAGCCTTGTCATTATGGAAGGTAGTTCGTTGTTGATATTTTCATACTCTAATGGATGGTAGCTTTGTCATTAAGGAAGGTAGTTCGCTGTTGAGAATTTGTTACTCCATTGGATAGTAAACTTTTTATTATGGAAGGTAGTTCGTTGTTATGATTTTGTTACTCCAATGGATGGTAGCATTGTCATTATGGATTGTAGTTTGTTGTTGAGATTTGTTTACTCTAATGGATGGTAGCCTTGTCATTACGGAAGGTAGTTCATTGATGAGTTTTTGTTACTCTAATATATGGTAGCCTTGTCATTATGGAAGGTAGTTCATTGTTGGGATTTTGTTACTCAAATGGATGGTAGCCTTGTCATTATGGAAGGTAGTTCATTGTTGAGATTTTGTTATTGCAATGGATGGTAGCCTTGTCATTATGGAAGGTAGTTCGTTGTTAACATTTTGTTACTCCATTGGATGGTAGCCTTGTCATTATGGAAGGTAAATTGTTGTTGAGATTTTGTTACTCCAATGGATGGTAGCGTTGTCATTACCGAACTTAGTTCGTTGTTGAGATTTTGTTACTCTAATGGATGGTAGCCTTGTTGTCATGGAAGGTAGTTCACTGTTGGGCTTTTGTTACTCTAATGGATTGTAGCCTTGTCATTATGGAAGGTAGTTTGTTGTTGAGATTTTGTTACTCTAATGGATGGTAGCCTTGTCATTACGGAAGGTAGTTTGTTGTTGAGATTTTGTTACTCCATTGGATGGTAGCCTTGTCATTATGGAAGGTAAATCCTTTTTGACATTTTGTTACTCCAATGGATGGTAGCGATGTCCTTAAGGAAGGTAGTTCGTTGTTGAGATTTTGTTACTCCATTGGATGGTAGCCTTGTCATTACGAAAGGTAGTTAGTTAGTGAGATTTTGTTACTCTAAAGGATGGTATCCTTTTCATCACTGAAGCTAGTTAGTTGTTGAGATTTTGTTACACCATTGGATGGTAGCCTTGTCATTATGCAACGTAGTTCGTTGTTGGGATTTTGTTAATTAAATGGATGGTAGCCTTGTCATTACGGAAGGTAGTTCGTTGTTGAGATTTTGTTACTCCATTGGATGGTAGCCTTGTCATTATGGAAGGTAAATCATTGTTGACATTTTTTTACTTCAGTGGATGGTAGCGATGTCCTTAAGGAAGGTAGTTCCTTTTTGAGATTTTGTTACTCTAATGAACGGTAGCCTTGTCATTATGGAAGGTAGTTCATTATTGGGATTTTGTTACTCAAATGGATGGTAGCCTTGTCATTATGGAAGGTAGTTCATTGTTGAGATTTTGTTACTGCAACGGATTGTAGCCTTGTCATTATGGAAGGTAGTTCGTTGTTGAGATTTTGTTACTCCATTGGATGGTAGCCTTGTCATTATGGAAGGTAAATTGTTGTTGAGATTTTGTTACTCCAATGGATGGTAGCGTTGTCATTACGGAAGGTAGTTCATTGTTGGGATTTTGTTACTCTAATGGATGGTAGCCTTGTCATTATGGAAGGTAGTTCGTTTTTGAGATTTTCTTACTCTAATGGATGGTAGCCTTATCATTACGGAAGGTAGTTTGTTGTTGAGATTTTGTTACTCCATTGGATGGTAGCCTTGTCATTATGGAAGGTAAATCGTTGTTGACACTTTGTTACTCCAATGAATGGTAGTGATGTCGTTAAGGAAGGTAGTTCGTTGTTGAGATTTTGTTACTCCATTGGATGGTATCCTTTGCATTACGGAAGGTAGTTCGTTAGTGGAATTTTGTTACTCTAATGGATGGTAGCGTTGTCATTATGAAAGCTAGTTCGTAGTTGTGATTTTGTTACTCCATGGATGGTAACCTTGTCATTATGGAAGGTAAATCGTTGTTGACATTTTGTTACTCCAATGGATGTTAGCGATGTCCTTAAGGAAGGTAGTTCGTTGTTGAGATTTTGTTACTCTAATAGATTTTGTTACTCCATTGGATGGTAGCCTTGTCATTACAGAAGCTAGTTCATTGTTGAGATTTTGTTCCTCTAATGGATGGTAGCCTTGTCATTATAGAACGTAGTTCGTTGTTGGGATTTTGTTACTCAAATGGATGGTACCCTTGTCATTATGGTTTGTAGTTTTTTGTTGAGATTTGGTTACTCTAATGGATGGTAGCCTTGTCATTACAGAAGGTAGTTCATTGTTGAGTTTTTGTTACTCTAATAGATGGTAGCCTTGTCATTATGGAAGGTAGTTTGTTGTTGGGATTTTGTTACTCTAATGGATGGTAGCCTTATCATTATGGATGGAAGTTTGTTGTTGGGATTTTGTTACTCTTATGGATGGTAACCTTGTCATTATGGAAGCTAATTCGTTGTTGGGATTTTGTTATTTAAGGTTGTTCATTATTGAGATTTTGTTACTCCAATGGATGGTAACCTTGTTATTATGGAAGGTAATTCATTGTTCATATTTTGTTAGTTCAATGGATGGTAGACTTGTCAATATGGAAGGTAGATCGTTGTTGAGATTTTGTTACTCCATTGTATGGTGCCTTGTCATTATAGAAGGTAAATTGTTGTTGAGATTTTGTTACTCCAATTGATGGTATCTATGTCCTTATGGAAGGTAGTTCATTGTTGCTATTTTGTTACTCTAATGGATGGTAGCCTTGTAATTACGGATGGTAGTTCGTTGTTGATATTTTGTTACTCCATTGGATGGTAGCCTTGTCATTATGGAAGGTAAATTGTTGTTGAGATTTTGTTACTCCAATGGATGGTAGCGTTGACATTACGGAAGGTAGTTCATTGTTGGGATTTTGTTACTCTAATGTATGGTAGCCTTGTCATTATGGAAAGTAGTTTGTTTTTGAGATTTTCTTACTCTAATGGATGGTAGCCTTGTCATTACGGAAGGTAGTTCGTTGTTGAGATTTTGTTGCTCCATTGGATGGTAGCGTTGTCATTATGGAAGGTAAATCGTTGTTGACATTTTGTTACTCCAATGAATGGTATTGATGTCCTTAAGGAAGGTAGTTCGTTGTTGAGATTTTGTTACTCCATTGGATGGTATCCTTTGCATTACGGAAGGTAGTTCGTTAGTGGGATTTGTTACTCTAATGGATCGTAGCCTTGTCATTATGAAAGCTAGTTCGTTGTTGTGATTTTGTTACTCCATTGGATGGTAGCCTTGTCATTATGGAAGGTAAATCGTTGTTGACATTTTGTTACTCCAATGGCTGGTAGCGATGTCCTTAAGGAAGGTAGTTCGTTGTTGAGATTTTGTTACTCCATTGGATGGTAGCCTTGTCATTACAGAAGGTAGTTCGTTTGTGGTATTTTGTTAATCTAATGGATGGTAGCCGTGTCATTACAGAAGCTAGTTTGTTGTTGAGATTTTGTTCCTCTAATGGATGGTATCCTTGTCATTATGGAACGTAATTCGTTGTTGGGATTTTGTTACTCAAATGGATGGTAGCCTTGTCATTATGGAAGGTAGTTCGTTGTTAATATTTTCATTCTCCAATGGATGGTAGCCTTGTCAATAAGGAAGGTAGTTCGCTGTTGAGAATTTGTTACTCCATTGGATGGTAGACTTGTCAGTATAGAAGGTAGTCCGTTGTTGTGATTTTTTTACTCAGATGGATGGTAGCTATGTCATTACGGAAGGTAGTTCATTGTTGAGTTTTTGTTACTCTAATAGATTGTAGCCTTGTCATTATGGAAGGTAGTTTGTTGTTGGGATTTTGTTACTCAAATGGATGGTAGCCTTATCATTATGGAAGGTAGTTTGTTGTTGGGATTTTGTTACTCTAATGGATGGTAACCTTGTCATTATGGAAGCTAATTCGTTGTTGGGATTTTGTTATTTAAATGGATTGTAGCCTTGTGATTATTGATGGTTGTTCGTTATTGAGATTTTGTTACTCCAATGGATGGTAACCTTGTCATTATGGAAGGTAATTCATTGTTCATATTTTGTTAGTTCAATGGATGGTAGACTTGTCAATATGGAAGGTAGATCGTTGTTGAGATTTTATTACTCCAATGGATTGTAGCCTTGTCATTACGGAATCTAGTTCGTTGTTGATATTTTTTTACTCTAATGGATGGTAGCCTTGTCATTATGGAAGGTACTTCATTGTTGGGATTTTGTTACTCAAATGGATGGTAGCCTTGTCATTATGGAAGGTAGTTCGTTGTTGATATTTTCATACTCTAATGGATGGTAGCCTTGTCATTAAGGAAGGTAGTTCGCTGTTGAGAATTTGTTACTCCATTGGATAGTAGACTTCTTATTATAGAAGGTAGTTCGTTATTGTGATATTGTTACTCCAATGGATGGTAGCCTTGTCATTATGGAATGTAGTTTGTTGTTGAGATTTGGTTACTCTAATGGATGGTAGCCTTGTCATTATGGAAGGTAGTTACTTGTTAGGATTTTGTTACTCTTATGGATGGTAGCCTTGTCATTATGGAAGCTAATTCGTTGTTCGGATTTTGTTATTTTAATGGATGGTAGCCTTGTCATTATGGAAGGTAGTTCATTGTTGAGATTTAGTTACTCCGGTGGATGGTAGCCTTGTCATTGTGGAAGGTAGTTCGTTGTTGAGATTTTGTTACCCCACTGGATGGTAACCTTGTCATTATGGAAGGTAGTTTGTTGTTCAGATTTTGTTACTCCATTGGATGGTAGCCTTGTCATTACAGAAGGTAGTTCGTTAGTAGGATTTTGTTACTCTAATGAATGGTAGCCTTGTCATTAGGAAAGCTAGTTCGTTGTTGAGATTTTGTTACTCAATTGGATGGTACCCTTGTCATTAGGGAAGGTAGTTCGTTAGTGGGATTTTGTTACTCTAATGGATGGTAGCCTTGTTATTACGGAAGCTAGTTCGTTGTTAGGATTTTGTTACTCCATTGGATGGTAGCCTTATCATTATGGAAGGTAAGTCGTTGTTGACATTTTGTTACTCCAATGGATGGTAGCGGTGTCCTTAAGGAAGGTAGTTTGTTGTTGAGATTTTGTTACTCTAATGGACGGTAGCCTTGTCATTATGGAAGGTAGTTCATTGTTGGGATTTTGTTACTCAAATGGATGGTAGCCTTGTCATTATGGAAGGTAGTTCATTGTTGAGATTTTGTTACTGCAATGGATGGTAGCCTTGCCATTATGGAAGGTAGATCGTTGTTGAGATTTTGTTACTCCATTGGATGGTAGCCTTGTCATTATGGAAGGTAAATTGTTGTTGAGATTTTGTTACTCCAATGGATGGTAGCGTTGTTATTACGGAAGTTAGTTCGTTGTTGAGATTTTGTTACTCTAATGGGTGGTAGCCTTGTCATTATGGAATGTAGTTTGTTATTGAGATTTGGTTAATCTAATGGATGGTAGCCTTGTGATTATGGAAGGTAGTTCGTTGTTGGGATTTTGTTACTCTTACGGATGGTAGCCTTGTCATTATGGAAGCTAATTCGTTGTTCGGATTTTGTTATTTTAATGGATGGTAGCCTTATCATTATGGAAGGTAGTTCGTTGTTGAGATTTAGTTACTCCAGTGGATGGTAGCCTTGTCATTGTGGAAGGTAGTTCGTTGTTGAGATTTTGTTACCCCAATGGATGGTAACCTTGTCATTATGGAAGGTAGTTTGTTGTTGAGATTTTGTTACTCCATTGGATGGTAGCCTTGTCATTACAGAAGGTAGTTCGTTAGTAGGATTTTGTTACTCTAATGAATGGTAGCCTTGTCATTAGGAAAGCTAGTTCGTTGTTAAGATTTTGTTACTCAATTAAATGGTACCCTTGTCATTAGGGAAGGTAGTTCGTTAGTGGGATTTTGTTACTCTAATGGATGGTAGCCTTGTTATTACGGAAGCTAGTTCGTTGTTAGGATTTTGTTACTCCATTGGATGGTAGCCTTATCATTATGGAAGGTAAATCGTTGTTGACATTTTGTTACTCCAATGGATGGTAGCGGTGTCCTTAAGGAAGGTAGTTTGTTGTTGAGATTTTGTTACTCTAATGGACGGTAGCCTTGTCATTATGGAAGGTAGTTCATTGTTGGGATTTTGTTACTCAAATGGATGGTAGCCTTGTCATTATGGAAGGTAGTTCATTGTTGAGATTTTGTTACTGCAATGGATGGTAGCCTTGTCATTATGGAAGGTAGTTCGTTGTTGAGATTTTGTAACTCCATTGGATGGTAGCCTTGTCATTATGGAAGGTAAATTGTTGTTGAGATTTTGTTACTCCAATGGATGGTAGCGTTGTCATTACGGAAGTTAGTTCGTTGTTGAGATTTTGTTACTCTAATGGGTGGTAGCCTTGTCATTATGGAATGTAGTTTGTTATTGAGATTTGGTTAATCTAATGGATGGTAGCCTTGTGATTATGGAAGGTAGTTCGTTGTTGGGATTTTGTTACTGTTATGGATGGTAGCCTTGTCATTATGGAAGCTAATTCGGTTTTCGGATTTTGTTATTTTAATGGATGGTAGCCTTGTCATTATGGAAGGTAGTTCGTTGTTGAGATTTAGTTACTCCAGTGGATGGTAGCCTTGTCATTGTGGAAGGTAGTTCGTTGTTGAGATTTTGTTACCCCAATGGATGGTAGCCTTGTCATTATGGAAGGTAGTTCGTTGTTGAGATTTTGTTACTCCATTGGATGGTAGCCTTGTCATTACAGAAGGTAGTTCGTTAGTAGGATTTTGTTACTCTAATGGATGGTAGCCTTGTCATTACGAAAGCTAGTTCGTTGTTGAGATTTTGTTACTCCATTGGATGGTACCCTTGTCATTACGGAAGGTAGTTCGTTAGTGGGATTTTGTTACTCTAATGGATGGTAGCCTTGTTATTACAGAAGCTAGTTCGTAGTTTATATTTTGTTACTCCATTGGATGGTAGCCTTATCATTATGGAAGGTAAATCGTTGTTGACATTTTGTTACTCCAATGGATGGTAGCGGTGTCCTTAAGGAAGGTAGTTTGTTGTTGAGATTTTGTTACTCTAATGGATGGTAGCCTTGTCATTATGGAAGGTAGTTCATTGTTGGGATTTTGTTACTCAAATGGATGGTACCCTTGTCATTATGGAAGGTAGTTCATTGTTGAGATTTTGTTACTACAATGGATGGTAGCCTTGTCATTATGGAAGGTAGTTCGTTGTTGAGATTTTGTTACTCCAATGGATGATAGCATTGTCATTACGGAAGTTAGTTCGTTGTTGAGATTTTGTTACTCTAATGGGTGGTAGCCTTGTTGTTATGGAAGGTAGTTCACTGTTAGGCTTTTGTTACTCTGATGGATTGTAGCCTTCTCATTATGGAAGGTAGTTTGTTGTTGAGATTTTGTTACTCTAATGGATGGTAGCCTTGTCATTATGGAAGGTAGTTTGTTCTTGAGATTTTGTTACTGCATTGGATGGTAGCCTTGTCATTATGGAAGGTAAATCCTTGTTGACATTTTGTTACTCCAATGGATGGTAGCGATGTCCTTAAGGAAGGTAGTTCGTTTTTGAGATTTTGTTACTCCATTGGATGGTAGCCTTGGCATTACGAAAGGTAGTTAGTTAGTGAGATTTTGTTACTCTAATGGATGGTAGCCTTGTCATTACGGAAGCTAGTTCGTTGTTGGGATTTTGTTACTCTAATGTATGGTAGCCTTGTCATTATGGAACGTAGTTCGTTGTTGGGATTTTGTTACTCAAATGGATGGTAGCCTTATCATTACGGAATCTAGTTTGTTGTTGAGATTTTTTTACTCTAATGGATGGTAGCCTTGTCATTATGAAAGGTAGTTCATTGTTGGGATTTTGTTACTCAAATGGATGGTAGCCTTGTCATTATGGAAGGTAGTCCGTTGTTGATATTTTCATACTCTAATGGCGGGTAGCCTTGTCATTAAGGAAGGTAGTTCGCTGTTGAGAATTTGTTACTCCATTGGATAGTAAACTTTTTATTATGGAAGGTAGTTCGTTGTTGTGAATTTGTTACTCCAATAGATGGTAGCATTGTCATTATGGATTGTAGTTTGTTGTTGAGATTTGGTTACTCTAATGGATGGTAGCCTTGTCATTACGGAAGGTAGTTCATTGTTGAGTTTTTGTTACTCTAATATATGGTACCCTTGTCATTATGGAAGGTAGTTCATTGTTGGGATTTTGTTACTCTAATGGATGGTAGCCTTGTCATTATGGAAGGTAGTTCATTGTTGGGATTTTGTTACTCTTATGGATGGTAGCCTTGTCATTATGGAAGCTAATTCGTTGTTGGGATTTTTTTATTTTAATGGATGGTAGCCTTGTCATTATGGAAGTTTGTTCGTTGTTGAGATTTTGTTACTCCAATGGATGGTAACCATGTCATTATGAATGGAAGTTCATTGTCGAGATTTTGTTAGTTCAATGGATGGTAGCCTTGTCAATATGGAAGGTAGTTCGTTGTTGAGATTTTGTTACTCCAATGGATGGTAGCCTTGTCATTATGGAAGGTAGTTCGTTGTAGATATTTTGTTACTTTAATGGATGGTTACCTTGTAATTATGGAAGTTAGCTTATTGTTGAGATTTTGTTACTCCATTGTATGGTAGCCTTGTCATTATGGTAGGTAAATTGTTGTTGAGATTTTGTTACTCCAATGGATGGTAGCCTTGTCATTATGGAAGGTAGTTCGTTAGTGGGATTTTGTTACTCTAATGGATAGTAGCCTTGTCATTACGGAAGCTAGTTCGTTGTTGAGATTTTGTTACTCCATTGGATGGTAGCCTTGTAATTATGGAAGGTAAGTCGTTGTTGACATTTTGTTACTCCAGTGGATGGTAGCGATGTGCTTAAGGAAGGTAGTTCCTTTTTGAGATTTTGTTACTCTAATGAACGGTAGCCTTGTCATTATGGAAAGTAGTTCATTGTTGGTATTTTGTTACTCAAATGGATGGTAGCCTTGTCATTATGGAAGGTAGTTCATTGTTGAGATTTTGTTACTGCAATGGATTGTAGCCTTGTCATTATGGAAGGTAGTTCGTTGTTGAGATTTTGTTACTCCATTGGATGGTAGCCTTGTCATTATGGAAGGTAAATTATTGTTGAGATTTTGTTACTCCAATGGATGGTAGCGTTGTCATTACGGAAGGTAGTTCATTGTTGGGATTTTGTTACTCCATTGGATGGTAGCCTTGTCATTATGGAAGGTAAATTGTTGTTGACATTTTGTTACTCCAATGGATGGTAGCGATGTCCTTGAGGAAGGTAGTTCGTTGTTGAGATTTTGTTACTCCATTGGATGGTAGCCTTGTCATTATGGAAAGTAGTTTGTTAGTGGGACTTTGTTAGTCTAATGGATGGTAGCCTTATCATTACCGAAGCTAGTTCGTTGTTGAGATTTTGTTACTATAATGGACGGTAGCCTTGTCATTATGGAAGGTAGTTCGTTGTTGGGATTCTGTTACTCAAATGGATGGTAGCCTTGTCATTATGGAAGTTTCTTCATTGTTGAGATTTTGTTACTCCAATGGATGGTAACCTTTTAATTATGGAAGGTAGTTCATCGTTGAGATTTTGTTAGTTCAATAGATGGTAGCCTTGTCATTATGGAAGGTAGTTCATTATTAAGATTTTGTTACTCCAATGGATGGTAGCCTTGTCATTAATGAAGGTATTTCGTTGTTAATATTTTTTTACTTTAATGGATGGTAGCCTTGTAATTATGGAAGGTAGTTCATTGTTGAGATTTTGTTACTCCATCGTATGGTAGCCTTGTCATTATGGAAGGTAAATTGTTGTTGAGATTTTGTTACTCCAATGGATGGTAGCTATGTCCTTATGGAAGGTAGTTCATTGTTGATATTTTTTTAATCTAATCGATGGTAGCCTTATCATTACAGAAGGTACTTCGTTTTTGATATTTTGTTACTCTAATGGGTGGTAGCCTTGTTATTATGGAAGGTAGTTCATTGTTGGGATTTTGTTACTCTAATGGATGGTAGCCTTGTCATTATGGAAGGTAGTTTGTTGTTGAGATTTTCTTACTCTAATGGATGGTAGCCTTGTCATTACGAAAGGGAGTTCGTTGTTGAGATTTTGTTACTCCATTGGAATGTAGCCTTGTCATTATGAAAGGTAAATCGTTATTGGCATTTTGTTACTCCAATGAATGGTAGCGATGTCCTTACGGAAGGTAGTTCGTGGTTGAGATTTTGTTACTCCATTGGATGGTAGCCTTGTCATTACGGAAGGTAGTTCGTTAGTGGGATTTTGTTACTCTAATGGATGGTAGCCTTGTCATTATGAAAGCTAGTTCGTTGTTGAGATTTTGTTACTCCATTGGATGGTAGCCTTGTCATTATGGAAGGTAAATCGTTGTTGACATTTTGTTACTCCAATGGATGGTAGCGGTGTCCTTAAGGAAGGTAGTTCGTTGTTGAGATTTTGTTACTCCATTGGATGGTAGCCTTGTCATTACAGAAGGTTGTTCGTTTGTGGTATTTTGTTAATCTAATGGATGGTAGCCTTGTCATTACGAAAGCTACTTCGTTGTTGAGATTTTGTTACTCTAATGAACGGTAGCCTTGTCATTATGGAACGTTGTTTGTTGTTGGGATTTTGTTACACAAATGGATGGTAGCCTTGTCATTACGGAATCTAGTTCGTTGTTGAGATTTTGTTACTCTAATGGATGGTAGCCTTGTCATTATGGAAGGTAGTTTGTTGTTGGGATTTTGTTACTCAAATGGATGGTAGCCTTGTGATTATGGAAGGTAGTTCGTTGTTGATATTTTCATACTCCAATGGATGGTAGCCTTGTCATTAAGGAAGGTAGTTTGCTGTTGAAAATTTGTTACTCCAATGGATGGTAGCCTTGTCATTATGGAATGTAGTTTGTTGTTGAGATTTGGTTACTCTAATGGATGGTAGCCTTGTCATTACAGAAGGTAGTTCATTGTTGAGTTTTTGTTGCTCTAATAGATGGTAGCCTTGTCATTATGGAAGGTAGTTCGTCGTTGGGATTTTGTTACTCTAATGGATGGTAGCCTTATCATTATGGAAGGAAGTTCGTTGTTTGGATTTTGTTACTCTTATGGATGGTAACCTTGTCATTATGGAAGCTAATTCGTTATTGGGATTTTGTTATTTAAATGGATGGTAGCCTTGTCATTATTGAAGGTTGTTCGTTATTGAGATTTTGTTACTCCATTGGATGGTAACCTTGTCATTATGGAAGGTAATTCATTGTTCATAATTTGTTAGTTCAATGGATGGTAGACTTGTCAATATGGAAGGTAGATCGTTGTTGAGATTTTATTACTCCAATGGATTGTAGCCTTGTCATTATGGAAGGTAGTTCATTGTTGAGATTTTGTTACTCCATTGTATGGTGCCTTGTCATTATGGAAGGTAAATTGTTGTTGAGATTTTGTTACTCCAATTGATGGTATCTATGTCCTTATGGAAGGTAGTACATTGTTGATATTTTGTTACTCTAATGGATGGTAGCCTTGTCATTATGGATGGTAGTTCGTTGTTGATATTTTGTTACTACATTGGATGGTAGCCTTGTCATTATGGAAGGTAAATCGTTGTTGACATTTTGTTACTCCAGTGGATGTTAGCGATGTCCTTAAGGAAGGTAGTTCGTTGTTGAGATTTTGTTACTCCATTGGATGGTAGCCTTGTCATTACGGAAGGTAGTTCGTTAGTTAGATTTTGTTATTTAGATGGATGGTAGCCTTGTCATTACGAAAGCTAGTTCGTTGTTGAGATTTTTTTTCTCCATTGGATGGTAGCCTTGTCATTATGGAAGGTAAATCGTTTTTTGACATTTTGTTACTCCAATGGATGGTAGCGATGTCCTTGAGGAAGGTAGTTTGTTGTTGAGATTTTGTTACTCCATTGGATGGTAGCCTTGTCATTATGGAACGTAGTTCGTTAGTCTAATGGATGGTAGCCTTGTCATTACCGAAGCTAGTTCGTTGTTAAGATTTTGTTACTATAATGGACGGTAGCCTTGTCATTATGGAAGGTAGTTCGTTGTTGGGATTTTGTTACTCAAATGGATGGTAGCCTTGTCATTATGGAAGTTTGTTCGTTGTTGAGATTTTGTTACTCCAATGGATGGTAACCTTTTAATTATGGAAGGTAGTTCATTGTTGAGATTTTGTTAGTTCAAAGGATGGTAGCCTTGTCAATATGGAAGGTAGTTCATTTTTGAGATTTTGTTACTCAAATGGATGGTAGCTTTGTAATTATGGAAGATATTTCATTGTTGAGATTTTGTTACTCCATCGTATGGTAGCCTTGTCATTATGGAAGGTAAATTTTTGTTGAGATTTTGTTACTCCAATGGATGGTAGCTAAGTCCTTATGGAAGGTAGTTCATTGTTGTTATTTTTTTACTCTAATGGATGGTAGCCTTATCATTACGGAAGGTAATTCGTTGTTGATATTTTGTTACTCTAATGGGTGGTAGCCTTGTTATTATGGAAGGTAGTTCATTGTTGGGATTTTGTTACTCTAATGGATGGTAGCCTTGTCATTATGGAAGGTAGTTTGTTGTTGAGATTTTCTTACTCTAATGGATGGTAGCCTTGTCATTACGGAAGGTAGTTCGTTGTTGAGATTTTGTTACTCCATTGGATTGTAGCCTTGTCATTATGAAAGGTAAATCGTTGTTAGCATTTTGTTACTCCAATGAATGGTAGCGATGTCCTTAAGGAAGGTAGTTCATTGTTGAGATTTTGTTACTCCATTGGATGGTAGCCTTGTCATTACGGAAGGTAGTTCGTTAGTGGGACTTTGTTATTCTAATGGATGGTAGCCTTGTCATTACGAAAGCTAGTTCGTTGTTGAGATTTTGTTACTCCATTGGATGGTAGCCTTGTCATTATGGAAGGTAAATTGTTGTTGACATTTTGTTACTCCAATGGATGGTAGCGGTGTCCTTAAGGAAGGTAGTTCGTTGTTGAGATTTTGTTACTCCATTGGATGGTAGCCTTGTCATTACAGAAGGTTGTTCGTTTGTGTTATTTTGATAATCTAATGGATGGTAGCATTGTCATTACGGAAGCTAGTTTGTTGTTGAGATTTTGTTACTCAAATGGATGGTAGCCTTGTCATTATGGAAGTTTGTTCGTTGTTGAGATTTTGTCACTCCAATGGATGGTAACCTTTTAATTATGGAAGGTAGTTCATCGTTGAGATTTTTTTAGTTCAATGGATGGTAGCCTTGTCAATATGGAAGGTAGTTCATTATTGAGATTTTGTTACTCCAATGGATGGTAGCCTTGTCATTAATGAAGGTATTTCGTTGTTAATATTTTGTTACTTTAATGGATGGTAGCCTTGTAATTATGGAAGGTAGTTCATTGTTGAGATTTTGTTACTCCATTGTATGGTGCCTTGTCATTATGGAAGGTAAATTGTTGTTGAGATTTTGTTACTCCAATTGATGGTATCTATGTCCTTATGGAAGGTAGTTCATTGTTGATATTTTGTTACTCTAATGGATGGTAGCCTTGTCATTATGGATGGTAGTTCGTTGTTGATATTTTGTTACTACATTGGATGGTAGCCTTGTCATTATGGAAGGTAAATCGTTGTTGACATTTTGTTACTCCAGTGGATGTTAGCGATGTCCTTAAGGAAGGTAGTTCGTTGTTGAGATTTTGTTACTCCATTGGATGGTAGCCTTGTCATTACGGAAGGTAGTTCGTTAGTTAGATTTTGTTATTTAGATGGATGGTAGCCTTGTCATTACGGAAGCTAGTTCGTTGTTGAGATTTTTTTTCTCCATTGGATGGTAGCCTTGTCATTATGGAAGGTAAATCGTTTTTTGACATTTTGTTACTCCAATGGATGGTAGCGATGTCCTTGAGGAAGGTAGTTCGTTGTTGAGATTTTGTTACTCCATTGGATGGTAGCCTTGTCATTATGGAACGTAGTTCGTTATTGGGACTTTGTTAGTCTAATGGATGGTAGCCTTGTCATTACCGAAGCTAGTTCGTTGTTAAGATTTGGTTACTATAATCGACGGTAGCCTTGTCATTATGGAATGTAGTTCGTTGTTGGGATTTTGTTACTCAAATGGATGGTAGCCTTGTCATTATGGAAGTTTGTTCGTTGTTGAGATTTTGTTACTCCAATGGATGGTAACCTTTTAATTATGGAAGGTAGTTCACTGTTGAGATTTTGTTAGTTCAAAGGATGGTAGCCTTGTCAATATGGAAGGTAGTTCATTTTTGAGATTTTGTTACTCCAATGGATGGTAGCCTTGTAATTATGGAAGATATTTCATTGTTGAGATTTTGTTACTCCATCGTATGGTAGCCTTGTCATTATGGAAGGTAAATTTTTGTTGAGATTTTGTTACTCCAATGGATGGTAGCTAAGTCCTTATGGAAGGTAGTTCATTGTTGATATTTTTTTACTCTAATGGATGGTAGCCTTATCATTACGGAAGGTAATTCGTTGTTGATATTTTGTTACTCTAATGGGTGGTAGCCTTGTTATTATGGAAGGTAGTTCATTGTTGGGATTTTGTTACTCTAATGGATGGTAGCCTTGTCATTATGGAAGGTAGTTTGTTGTTGAGATTTTCTTACTCTAATGGATGGTAGCCTTGTCATTACGGAAGGTAGTTCGTTGTTGAGATTTTGTTACTCCATTGGATTGTAGCCTTGTCATTATGAAAGGTAAATCATTGTTAGCATTTTGTTACTCCAATGAATGGTAGCGATGTCCTTAAGGAAGGTAGTTCATTGTTGAGATTTTGTTACTCCATTGGATGGTAGCCTTGTCATTACGGAAGGTAGTTCGTTAGTGGGACTTTGTTATTCTAATGGATGGTAGCCTTGTCATTACGAAAGCTAGTTCGTTGTTGAGATTTTGTTACTCCATTGGATGGTAGCCTTGTCATTATGGAAGGTAAATTGTTGTTGACATTTTGTTACTCCAATGGATGGTAGCGGTGTCCTTAAGGAAGGTAGTTCGTTGTTGAGATTTTGTTACTCCATTGGATGGTAGCCTTGTCATTACAGAAGGTTGTTCGTTTGTGTTATTTTGATAATCTAATGGATGGTAGCATTGTCATTACGGAAGCTAGTTTGTTGTTGAGATTTTGTTACTCAAATGGATGGTAGCCTTGTCATTATGGAAGTTTGTTCGTTGTTGAGATTTTGTCACTCCAATGGATGGTAACCTTTTAATTATGGAAGTTAGTTCATCGTTGAGATTTTTTTAGTTCAATGGATGATAGCCTTGTCAATATGGAAGGTAGTTCATTATTGAGATTTTGTTACTCCAATGGATGGTAGCCTTGTCATTAATGAAGTTATTTCGTTGTTAATATTTTGTTACTTTAATGGATGGTAGCCTTGTAATTATGGAAGGTAGTTTATTGTTGAGATTTTGTTACTCCATTGTATGGTAGCCTTGTCATTATGGAAGGTAAATTGTTGTTGAGATTTTGTTACTCCAATGGATGGTAGCTATGTCCTTATGGAAGGTAGTTCATTGTTGATATTTTTTTACTCTAATGGATGGTAGCCTTATCATTACAGAAGGTAGTTCGTTGTTGATATTTTTTTACTCTAATGGGTGGTAGCCTTGTTATTATGGAAGGTAGTTCCTTGTTGGGATTTTGATACTCTAATGGATGGTAGCCTTGTCATTATGGAAGGTAGTTTGTTGTTGAGATTTTCTTAGTCTAATGGATGGTAGCCTTGTCATTACGGAAGGTAATTCGTTGTTGAGATTTTGTTACTCAATTGGAATGTAGCCTTGTCATTATGAAAGGTAAATCGTTGTTTGCATTTTGTTACTCCGATGAATGGTAGCGATGTCCTTAAGGAAGGTAGTTCATTGTTGAGATTTTGTTACTCCATTGGATGGTAGCCTTGTCATTACAAAAGGTTGTTCGTTTGTGGTATTTTGTTAATCTAATGGATGGTATCCTTGTAATTACGGAAGCTAGTTCGTTGTTGAGATTTTTTTACTCTAATGAATGGTAGCCTTGTCATTATGGAACATTGTTTGTTGTTGGGATTTTGTTACTCAAATGGATGGTAGCCTTGTCATTATGGAATCTAGTTCGTTGTTGAGATTTTGTTACTCTAATGGATGGGAGCCTTGTCATTATGGAAGGTAGTTCGTTGTTGGAATTTTGTTACTCAAATGGATGGTAGCCTTGTGATTATGGAAGGTAGTTCATTGTTGATATTTTCATACTCCAATTGATGGTAGCCTTGTCATTAAGGAAGGTAGTTTACTGTTGAAAATTTGTTACTCCAATGGATGGTAGCCTTGTCATTATGGAATGTAGTTTGTTGTTGAGATTTGGTTACTCTAATGGATGGTAGCCTTGTCATTATAGAAGGTAGTTAATTGTTGAGTTTTTGTTACTCTAATAGATGGTAGCCTTGTCATTATGGAAGGTGGTTCATTGTTGGGATTTTGTTACTCTAATGGATGGTAGCCTTATCATTATGGACGGAAGATTGTTGTTGGGATTTTGTTACTCTTATGGATGGTAACCTTGTCATTATGGAAGCTAATTCGTTATTGGGATTTTGTTATTTAAATGGATGGAAGCCTTGTCATTATTAAAGGTTGTTCGTTATTGAGATTTTGTTACTCCAATGGATGGTAACCTTGTCATTATGGAAGGTAATTCATTGTTCAGATTTTGCTAGTTCAATGGATGGTAGCCTTGTCAATATGGAAGGTAGTTCGTGTTGAGATTTTATTACTCCAATGGATTGTAGCCTTGTCATTATGGAAGGTAGTTCGTTGTTGATATTTTGTTACTTTAATGGATGGTAGCCTTGAAATTATGGAAGGTACTTCATTGTTGAGATTTTGTTACTCCATTGTATGGTAGCCTTGTCATTATGGAAGGTAAATTGTTGTTGAGATTTTGTTATTCCAATGGATGGCATCTATATCCTTATGGAAGGTAGTTCATTGTTGATATTTTGTTACTCTAATGGATAGTAGCCTTGTCATTATGCATGGTAGTTCGTTGTTTATATTTTGTTACTACATTGGATGGTAGACTTGTCATTATGGAAGGTAAATCGTTGTTGACATTTTGTTACTCCAGTGGATAGTAGCTATGTCCTTAAGGAAGGTAGTTCGTTGTTGAGATTTTGTTACTCCATTGGATGGTAGCCTTGTCATTACAGAAGGTAGTTCGTTAGTGGGATTTTGTTACTCTAATGGATGGTAGCCTTGTCATTACGGAAGCTAGTTCGTTGTTGAGATTTTTTTTCTCCATTGGATGGTAGCCTTGTCATTATGGAAGGTAAATCGTTGTTGACATTTTGTTACTCCAATGGATGGTAGCGATGTCCTTAAGGAAGGTAGTTCGTTGTTGAGATTTTGTTACTCCATTGGAAGGTAGCATTGTCATTATGGAACGTAGTTTGTTAGTGGGACTTTGTTACTCTAATGGATGGTAGCCTTGTCGTTACAGAAGCTAGTTCGTTGTTGAGATTTTGTTACTCTAATGGACGGTAGCCTTGTCATTATGGAAGGTAGTTCGTTGTTGGGATTTTGTTACTCAAATAGATGGTAGCCTTGTCATTATGGAAGTTTGTTTGTTGTTGAGATTTTGTTACTTCAATGGATGGTAACCTTTTCATTATGGAAGGTAGGTCATTGTTGAGATTTTATTAGTTAAATAGATGGTAACCTTGTCAATATGGAAGGTAGTACATTGTTGAGATTTTGTTACTCCAATGGATGGTAGCCTTGTCATTAATGAAGGTAGTTCGTTGTTGATATTTTGTCACTTTAATGGATGGTAGCCTTGTAATTATGGAATTTAATTCATTGTTGAGATTTTGTTACTCCAATGTATGGTAGCCTTGTCATTATGGAAGGTAAATTGTTGTTGATATTTTGTTACTCCAATGGATGGTAGCTATGTCCTTATGGAATGTAGTTCATTGTTGATATTTTGTTACTCTAATGGATGGTAGACTTGTCATTACGGAAGGTAGTTCGTTGTTGAGATTTTGTTACTCTAATGGGTGGTAACCTTGTTATTATGGAAGGTAGTTCATTATTGGGATTTTTTTACTCTAATGAATGGTAGCCTTGTCATTATGGAAGGTAGTTCGTTGTTGAGATTTTCTTACTCTAATGGATGGTAGCCTTGTCATTACGGATGGTAGTTCGTTGTTGAGATTTTGTTACTCCATTTGATGGTAGCCTTGTCATTATGGAAGGTAAATCTTTGTTGACATTTTGTTACTCCAATGGATGGTAGCGATGTCCTTAAGGAAGGTAGTTCGTTGTTGAGATTTTGTTACTCCATTGGATGGTAGCCTTGTCATTACGGAAGGTAGTTCGTTAGTGGGATTTTGTTACTCTAATGGATGGTATCCTTGTCATTACGAAAGCTAGTTCGTTGTTGAGATTTTGTTACTCCATTGGATGGTAGCCTTTTCATTATGGAAGGTAAATCATGGTTGACATTTTGTTACTCCAGTGGATGGTAGCGATGTCCTTAAGGAAGGTATTTCGTTGTTAAAATTTTGTTACTCCATTGGATGGTAGCCTTGTCATTACGGAAGGTAGTTCGTTAGTTGGATTTTGTTACTCTAATGGATGGTAGCCTTGTCATTACAGAAGCTAGTTCGTTGTTGAGATTTTGTTACTCCATTGGATGGTAGCCTTGTCATTATGGAAGGTAAATTGTTGTTGACATTTTGTTACTCCAATGGATGGTAGCGGTGTCCTTAAGGAAGGTAGCTCATTGTTGAGATTTTGTTACTCTAATGGACAGTAGCCTTGTCATTATGAAAGGTAGTTCGTTGTTGGGATTTTGTTACTCAAATGGATGGTAGCCTTGTCATTACGGAAGGTAGTTCGTTGTTGAGATTTTGTTACTGCAATGGATGGCAGCCTTGTCATTATGGAAGGCAGTTCGTTGTTGAGATTTTGTTACTCCATTGGATGGTAGCCTTGTCATTATGGAAGGTAAATTGTTGTTGAGATTTTGTTACTCCAATGGATGGTAGCGTTGTCATTACGGAAGGTAGTTCGTTGTTGAGATTTTGTTACTCTAATGGGTGGTAGCCTTGTTATTATGGAAGGTAGTTCATTGTTGGGATTTTTTTACTCTAATGGATGGTAGCCTTGTCATTATGGAAGGTAAATCGTTGTTGACATTTTGTTACTCCAGTGGATAGTAGCGATGTCCTTAAGGAAGGTAGTTCGTTGTTGAGATTTTGTCACTCCATTGGATGGCAGCCTTTTCATTACAGAAGGTAGTTCGTTAGTGGGATTTTGTTACTCTAGTGGATGGTAGCCTTGTCATTACGGAAGCTAGTTCGTTGTTGAGATTTTTTTTCTCCATTGGATGGTAGCCTTGTCATTATGGAAGGTAAATCGTTGTTGACATTTTGTTACTCCAATGGATGGTAGCGATGTCCTTAAGGAAGGTAGTTCGTTGTTGAGATTTTGTTACTCCATTGGAAGGTAGCCTTGTCATTATGGAACGTAGTTTGTTAGTGGGACTTTGTTACTTTAATGGATGGTAGCCTTGTCATTACAGAAGCTAGTTCGTTGTTGATATTTTGTTACTCTAATGGACGGTAGCCTTGTCATTATGGAAGGTAGTTCGTTGTTGGGATTTTGTTACTCAAATGGATGGTAGCCTTGTCATTATGGAAGTTTGTTCGTTTTTGAGATTTTTTTACTCCAATGGATGGTAACCTTTTCATTATGGAAGGTAGTTCATTGTTGAGATTTTATTAGTTAAATAGATGGTAGCCTTGTCAATATGGAAGGTAGTTCATTGTTGAGATTTTGTTACTCCGATGGATGGTAGCCTTGTCATTAATGAATGTAGTTCGTTGTTGATATTTTGTTATTTTAATGGATGGTAGCCTTGTAATTAAGGAATGTAATTCATTGTTGAGATTTTGTTACTCCAATGTATGGTAGCCTTGTCATTATGGAAGGTAAATTGTTGTTGATATTTTGTTACTCCAATGGATGGTAGCTATGTCCCTATGGAATGTAGTTCATTGTTGATATTTTGTTACTCTAATGGATGGTAGACTTGTCATTACGGAAGGTAGTTCGTTGTTGAGATTTTGTTACTCTAATGGGTGGTAACCTTGTTATTATGGAAGGTAGTTCATTATTGGGATTTTTTTACTCTAATGAATGGTAGCCTTGTCATTATGGAAGGTAGTTCGTTGTTGAGATTTTCTTACTCTAATGGATGGTAGCCTTGTCATTACGGATGGTAGTTCGTTGTTGAGATTTTGTTACTCCATTTGATGGTAGCCTTGTCATTATGGAAGGTAAATCTTTGTTGACATTTTGTTACTCCAATGGATGGTAGCGATGTCCTTAAGGAAGGTAGTTCGTTGTTGAGATTTTGTTACTCCATTGGATGGTAGCCTTGTCATTACGGAAGGTAGTTCGTTAGTGGGATTTTGTTACTCTAATGGATGGTATCCTTGTCATTACGAAAGCTAGTTCGTTGTTGAGATTTTGTTACTCCATTGGATGGTAGCCTTTTCATTATGGAAGGTAAATCATGGTTGACATTTTGTTACTCCAGTGGATGGTAGCGATGTCCTTAAGGAAGGTATTTCGTTGTTAAAATTTTGTTACTCCATTGGATGGTAGCCTTGTCATTACGGAAGGTAGTTCGTTAGTTGGATTTTGTTACTCTAATGGATGGTAGCCTTGTCATTACAGAAGCTAGTTCGTTGTTGAGATTTTGTTACTCCATTGGATGGTAGCCTTGTCATTATGGAAGGTAAATTGTTGTTGACATTTTGTTACTCCAATGGATGGTAGCGGTGTCCTTAAGGAAGGTAGCTCATTGTTGAGATTTTGTTACTCTAATGGACAGTAGCCTTGTCATTATGAAAGGTAGTTCGTTGTTGGGATGTTTTTACTCAAATGGATGGTAGCCTTGTCATTATGCAAGGTAGTTCGTTGTTGAGATTTTGTTACTGCAATGGATGGCAGCCTTGTCATTATGGAAGGCAGTTCGTTGTTGAGATTTTGTTACTCCATTGGATGGTAGCCTTGTCATTATGGAAGGTAAATTGTTGTTGAGATTTTGTTACTCCAATGGATGGTAGCGTTGTCATTACAGAAGGTAGTTCGTTGTTGAGATTTTGTTACTCTAATGGGTGGTAGCCTTATTATTATGGAAGGTAGTTCATTGTTGGGATTTTTTTACTCTAATGGATGGTAGCCTTGTCATTATGGAAGGTAAATCGTTGTTGACATTTTGTTACTCCAGTGGATAGTAGCGATGTCCTTAAGGAAGGTAGTTCGTTGTTGAGATTTTGTCACTCCATTGGATGGTAGCCTTTTCATTACAGAAGGTAGTTCGTTAGTGGGATTTTGTTACTCTAGTGGATGGTAGCCTTGTCATTACGGAAGCTAGTTCGTTGTTGAGATTTTTTTTCTCCATTGGATGGTAGCCTTGTCATTATGGAAGGTAAATCGTTGTTGACATTTTGTTACTCCAATGGATGGTAGCGATGTCCTTAAGGAAGGTAGTTTGTTGTTGAGATTTTGTTACTCCATTGGAAGGTAGCCTTGTCATTATGGAACGTAGTTTGTTAGTGGGACTTTGTTACTTTAATGGATGGTAGCCTTGTCATTACAGAAGCTAGTTCGTTGTTGATATTTTGTTACTCTAATGGACGGTAGCCTTGTCATTATGGAAGGTAGTTCGTTGTTGGGATTTTGTTACTCAAATGGATGGTAGCCTTGTCATTATGGAAGTTTGTTCGTTTTTGAGATTTTTTTACTCCAATGGATGGTAACCTTTTCATTATGGAAGGTAGTTCATTGTTGAGATTTTATTAGTTAAATAGATGGTAGCCTTGTCAATATGGAAGGTAGTTCATTGTTGAGATTTTGTTACTCCGATGGATGGTAGCCTTGTCATTAATGAATGTAGTTCGTTGTTGATATTTTGTTATTTTAATGGATGGTAGCCTTGTAATTAAGGAATGTAATTCATTGTTGAGATTTTGTTACTCCAATGTATGGTAGCCTTGTCATTATGGAAGGTAAATTGTTGTTGATATTTTGTTACTCCAATGGATGGTAGCTATGTCCCTATGGAATGTAGTTCATTGTTGATATTTTGTTACTCTAATGGATGGTAGACTTGTCATTACGGAAGGTAGTTCGTTGTTGAGATTTTGTTACTCTAATGGGTGGTAACCTTGTTATTATGGAAGGTAGTTCATTATTGGGATTTTTTTACTCTAATGAATGGTAGCCTTGTCATTATGGAAGGTAGTTCGTTGTTGAGATTTTCTTACTCTAATGGATGGTAGCCTTGTCATTACGGATGGTAGTTCGTTGTTGAGATTTTGTTACTCCATTTGATGGTAGCCTTGTCATTATGGAAGGTAAATCTTTGTTGACATTTTGTTACTCCAATGGATGGTAGCGATGTCCTTAAGGAAGGTAGTTCGTTGTTGAGATTTTGTTACTCCATTGGATGGTAGCCTTGTCATTACGGAAGGTAGTTCGTTAGTGGGATTTTGTTACTCTAATGGATGGTATCCTTGTCATTACGAAAGCTAGTTCGTTGTTGAGATTTTGTTACTCCATTGGATGGTAGCCTTTTCATTATGGAAGGTAAATCATGGTTGACATTTTGTTACTCCAGTGGATGGTAGCGATGTCCTTAAGGAAGGTATTTCGTTGTTAAAATTTTGTTACTCCATTGGATGGTAGCCTTGTCATTACGGAAGGTAGTTCGTTAGTTGGATTTTGTTACTCTAATGGATGGTAGCCTTGTCATTACAGAAGCTAGTTCGTTGTTGAGATTTTGTTACTCCATTGGATGGTAGCCTTGTCATTATGGAAGGTAAATTGTTGTTGACATTTTGTTACTCCAATGGATGGTAGCGGTGTCCTTAAGGAAGGTAGCTCATTGTTGAGATTTTGTTACTCTAATGGACAGTAGCCTTGTCATTATGAAAGGTAGTTCGTTGTTGGGATGTTTTTACTCAAATGGATGGTAGCCTTGTCATTATGCAAGGTAGTTCGTTGTTGAGATTTTGTTACTGCAATGGATGGCAGCCTTGTCATTATGGAAGGCAGTTCGTTGTTGAGATTTTGTTACTCCATTGGATGGTAGCCTTGTCATTATGGAAGGTAAATTGTTGTTGAGATTTTGTTACTCCAATGGATGGTAGCGTTGTCATTACAGAAGGTAGTTCGTTGTTGAGATTTTGTTACTCTAATGGGTGGTAGCCTTATTATTATGGAAGGTAGTTCATTGTTGGGATTTTTTTACTCTAATGGATGGTAGCCTTGTCATTATGGAAGGTAAATCGTTGTTGACATTTTGTTACTCCAGTGGATAGTAGCGATGTCCTTAAGGAAGGTAGTTCGTTGTTGAGATTTTGTCACTCCATTGGATGGTAGCCTTTTCATTACAGAAGGTAGTTCGTTAGTGGGATTTTGTTACTCTAGTGGATGGTAGCCTTGTCATTACGGAAGCTAGTTCGTTGTTGAGATTTTTTTTCTCCATTGGATGGTAGCCTTGTCATTATGGAAGGTAAATCGTTGTTGACATTTTGTTACTCCAATGGATGGTAGCGATGTCCTTAAGGAAGGTAGTTCGTTGTTGAGATTTTGTTACTCCATTGGAAGGTAGCCTTGTCATTATGGAACGTAGTTTGTTAGTGGGACTTTGTTACTTTAATGGATGGTAGCCTTGTCATTACAGAAGCTAGTTCGTTGTTGATATTTTGTTACTCTAATGGACGGTAGCCTTGTCATTATGGAAGGTAGTTCGTTGTTGGGATTTTGTTACTCAAATGGATGGTAGCCTTGTCATTATGGAAGTTTGTTCGTTTTTGAGATTTTTTTACTCCAATGGATGGTAACCTTTTCATTATGGAAGGTAGTTCATTGTTGAGATTTTATTAGTTAAATAGATGGTAGCCTTGTCAATATGGAAGGTAGTTCATTGTTGAGATTTTGTTACTCCGATGGATGGTAGCCTTGTCATTAATGAATGTAGTTCGTTGTTGATATTTTGTTATTTTAATGGATGGTAGCCTTGTAATTAAGGAATGTAATTCATTGTTGAGATTTTGTTACTCCAATGTATGGTAGCCTTGTCATTATGGAAGGTAAATTGTTGTTGATATTTTGTTACTCCAATGGATGGTAGCTATGTCCCTATGGAATGTAGTTCATTGTTGATATTTTGTTACTCTAATGGATGGTAGACTTGTCATTACGGAAGGTAGTTCGTTGTTGAGATTTTGTTACTCTAATGGGTGGTAACCTTGTTATTATGGAAGGTAGTTCATTATTGGGATTTTTTTACTCTAATGAATGGTAGCCTTGTCATTATGGAAGGTAGTTCGTTGTTGAGATTTTCTTACTCTAATGGATGGTAGCCTTGTCATTACGGATGGTAGTTCGTTGTTGAGATTTTGTTACTCCATTTGATGGTAGCCTTGTCATTATGGAAGGTAAATCTTTGTTGACATTTTGTTACTCCAATGGATGGTAGCGATGTCCTTAAGGAAGGTAGTTCGTTGTTGAGATTTTGTTACTCCATTGGATGGTAGCCTTGTCATTACGGAAGGTAGTTCGTTAGTGGGATTTTGTTACTCTAATGGATGGTATCCTTGTCATTACGAAAGCTAGTTCGTTGTTGAGATTTTGTTACTCCATTGGATGGTAGCCTTTTCATTATGGAAGGTAAATCATGGTTGACATTTTGTTACTCCAGTGGATGGTAGCGATGTCCTTAAGGAAGGTATTTCGTTGTTAAAATTTTGTTACTCCATTGGATGGTAGCCTTGTCATTACGGAAGGTAGTTCGTTAGTTGGATTTTGTTACTCTAATGGATGGTAGCCTTGTCATTACAGAAGCTAGTTCGTTGTTGAGATTTTGTTACTCCATTGGATGGTAGCCTTGTCATTATGGAAGGTAAATTGTTGTTGACATTTTGTTACTCCAATGGATGGTAGCGGTGTCCTTAAGGAAGGTAGCTCATTGTTGAGATTTTGTTACTCTAATGGACAGTAGCCTTGTCATTATGAAAGGTAGTTCGTTGTTGGGATGTTTTTACTCAAATGGATGGTAGCCTTGTCATTATGCAAGGTAGTTCGTTGTTGAGATTTTGTTACTGCAATGGATGGCAGCCTTGTCATTATGGAAGGCAGTTCGTTGTTGAGATTTTGTTACTCCATTGGATGGTAGCCTTGTCATTATGGAAGGTAAATTGTTGTTGAGATTTTGTTACTCCAATGGATGGTAGCGTTGTCATTACAGAAGGTAGTTCGTTGTTGAGATTTTGTTACTCTAATGGGTGGTAGCCTTATTATTATGGAAGGTAGTTCATTGTTGGGATTTTTTTACTCTAATGGATGGTAGCCTTGTCATTATGGAAGGTAAATCGTTGTTGACATTTTGTTACTCCAGTGGATAGTAGCGATGTCCTTAAGGAAGGTAGTTCGTTGTTGAGATTTTGTCACTCCATTGGATGGTAGCCTTTTCATTACAGAAGGTAGTTCGTTAGTGGGATTTTGTTACTCTAGTGGATGGTAGCCTTGTCATTACGGAAGCTAGTTCGTTGTTGAGATTTTTTTTCTCCATTGGATGGTAGCCTTGTCATTATGGAAGGTAAATCGTTGTTGACATTTTGTTACTCCAATGGATGGTAGCGATGTCCTTAAGGAAGGTAGTTCGTTGTTGAGATTTTGTTACTCCATTGGAAGGTAGCCTTGTCATTATGGAACGTAGTTTGTTAGTGGGACTTTGTTACTTTAATGGATGGTAGCCTTGTCATTACAGAAGCTAGTTCGTTGTTGATATTTTGTTACTCTAATGGACGGTAGCCTTGTCATTATGGAAGGTAGTTCGTTGTTGGGATTTTGTTACTCAAATGGATGGTAGCCTTGTCATTATGGAAGTTTGTTCGTTTTTGAGATTTTTTTACTCCAATGGATGGTAACCTTTTCATTATGGAAGGTAGTTCATTGTTGAGATTTTATTAGTTAAATAGATGGTAGCCTTGTCAATATGGAAGGTAGTTCATTGTTGAGATTTTGTTACTCCGATGGATGGTAGCCTTGTCATTAATGAATGTAGTTCGTTGTTGATATTTTGTTATTTTAATGGATGGTAGCCTTGTAATTAAGGAATGTAATTCATTGTTGAGATTTTGTTACTCCAATGTATGGTAGCCTTGTCATTATGGAAGGTAAATTGTTGTTGATATTTTGTTACTCCAATGGATGGTAGCTATGTCCCTATGGAATGTAGTTCATTGTTGATATTTTGTTACTCTAATGGATGGTAGACTTGTCATTACGGAAGGTAGTTCGTTGTTGAGATTTTGTTACTCTAATGGGTGGTAACCTTGTTATTATGGAAGGTAGTTCATTATTGGGATTTTTTTACTCTAATGAATGGTAGCCTTGTCATTATGGAAGGTAGTTCGTTGTTGAGATTTTCTTACTCTAATGGATGGTAGCCTTGTCATTACGGATGGTAGTTCGTTGTTGAGATTTTGTTACTCCATTTGATGGTAGCCTTGTCATTATGGAAGGTAAATCTTTGTTGACATTTTGTTACTCCAATGGATGGTAGCGATGTCCTTAAGGAAGGTAGTTCGTTGTTGAGATTTTGTTACTCCATTGGATGGTAGCCTTGTCATTACGGAAGGTAGTTCGTTAGTGGGATTTTGTTACTCTAATGGATGGTATCCTTGTCATTACGAAAGCTAGTTCGTTGTTGAGATTTTGTTACTCCATTGGATGGTAGCCTTTTCATTATGGAAGGTAAATCATGGTTGACATTTTGTTACTCCAGTGGATGGTAGCGATGTCCTTAAGGAAGGTATTTCGTTATTAAAATTTTGTTACTCCATTGGATGGTAGCCTTGTCATTACGGAAGGTAGTTCGTTAGTTGGATTTTGTTACTCTAATGGATGGTAGCCTTGTCATTACAGAAGCTAGTTCGTTGTTGAGATTTTGTTACTCCATTGGATGGTAGCCTTGTCATTATGGAAGGTAAATTGTTGTTGACATTTTGTTACTCCAATGGATGGTAGCGGTGTCCTTAAGGAAGGTAGCTCATTGTTGAGATTTTGTTACTCTAATGGACAGTAGCCTTGTCATTATGAAAGGTAGTTCGTTGTTGGGATGTTTTTACTCAAATGGATGGTAGCCTTGTCATTATGCAAGGTAGTTCGTTGTTGAGATTTTGTTACTGCAATGGATGGCAGCCTTGTCATTATGGAAGGCAGTTCGTTGTTGAGATTTTGTTACTCCATTGGATGGTAGCCTTGTCATTATGGAAGGTAAATTGTTGTTGAGATTTTGTTACTCCAATGGATGGTAGCGTTGTCATTACGGAAGGTAGTTCGTTGTTGAGATTTTGTTACTCTAATGGGTGGTAGCCTTATTATTATGGAAGGTAGTTCATTGTTGGGATTTTTTTACTCTAATGGATGGTAGCCTTATCATTATGGAAGGTAAATCGTTGTTGACATTTTGTTACTCCAGTGGATAGTAGCGATGTCCTTAAGGAAGGTAGTTCGTTGTTGAGATTTTGTCACTCCATTGGATGGTAGCCTTTTCATTACAGAAGGTAGTTCGTTAGTGGGATTTTGTTACTCTAGTGGATGGTAGCCTTGTCATTACGGAAGCTAGTTCGTTGTTGAGATTTTTTTTCTCCATTGGATGGTAGCCTTGTCATTATGGAAGGTAAATCGTTGTTGACATTTTGTTACTCCAATGGATGGTAGCGATGTCCTTAAGGAAGGTAGTTCGTTGTTGAGATTTTGTTACTCCATTGGAAGGTAGCCTTGTCATTATGGAAGGTAGTTTGTTAGTGGGACTTTGTTACTTTAATGGATGGTAGCCTTGTCATTACAGAAGCTAGTTCGTTGTTGATATTTTGTTACTCTAATGGACGGTAGCCTTGTCATTATGGAAGGTAGTTCGTTGTTGGGATTTTGTTACTCAAATGGATGGTAGCCTTGTCATTATGGAAGTTTGTTCGTTTTTGAGATTTTGTTACTCCAATGGATGGTAACCTTTTCATTATGGAAGGTAGTTCATTGTTGAGATTTTATTAGTTAAATAGATGGTAGCCTTGTCAATATGGAAGGTAGTTCATTGTTGAGATTTTGTTACTCCGATGGATGGTAGCCTTGTCATTAATGAAGGTAGTTCGTTGTTGATATTTTGTTATTTTAATGGATGGTAGCCTTGTAATTAAGGAATGTAATTCATTGTTGAGATTTTGTTACTCCAATGTATGGTAGCCTTGTCATTATGGAAGGTAAATTGTTGTTGAGATTTTGTTACTCCAATGGATGGTAGCTATGTCCTTATGGAAGGTAGTTCATTGTTGATATTTTGTTACTCTAATGGATGGTAGCCTTGTCATTACGGAAGGTAGTTCGTTGTTGAGATTTTGTTACTCTAATGGGTGGTAGCCTTGTTATTATGGAAGGTAGTTCATTGTTGGGATTTTTTTACTCTAATGGATGGTAGCCTTGTCATTATGGAAGGTAGTTCGTTGTTGAGATTTTCTTACTCTAATGGATGGTAGCCTTGTCATTACGGATGGTAGTTCGTTGTTGAGATTTTGTTACTCCATTTGATGGTAACCTTGTCATTATGGAAGGTAAATCTTTGTTGACATTTTGTTACTCCAATGGATGGTAGCGATGTCCTTAAGGAAGGTAGTTCGTTGTTGAGATTTTGTTACTCCATTGGATGGTAGCCTTGTCATTACGGAAGGTAGTTCGTTAGTGGGATTTTGTTACTCTAATGGATGGTATCCTTGTCATTACGAAAGTTAGTTTGTTGTTGAGATTTTGTTACTCCATTGGATGGTAGCCTTTTCATTATGGAAGGTAAATCATGGTTGACATTTTGTTACTCCAGTGGATGGTAGCGATGTCCTTAAGGAAGGTATTTCGTTGTTAAAATTTTGTTATTCCATTGGATGGTAGCCTTGTCATTACGGAAGGTATTTCGTTAGTGGGATTTTGTTACTCTAATGGATGGTAGCCTTGTCATTACAGAAGCTAGTTCATTGTTGAGATTTTGTTACTCCATTGGATGGTAGCCTTGTCATTATGGAAGGTAAATTGTTGTTGACATTTTGTTACTCCAATGGATGGTAGCGGTGTCCTTAAGGAAGGTAGCTCATTGTTGAGATTTTGTTACTCTAATGGACAGTAGCCTTGTCATTATGAAAGGTAGTTCGTTGTTGGGATTTTGTTACTCAAATGGATGGTAGCCTTGTCATTATGGAAGGTAGTTCGTTGTTGAGATTTTGTTACTGCAATGGATGGCAGCCTTGTCATTATGGAAGGCAGTTCGTTGTTGAGATTTTGTTACTCCATTGGATGGTAGCCTTGTCATTATGGAAGGTAAATTGTTGTTGAGATTTTGTTACTCCAATGGATGGTAGCGTTGTCATTACGGAAGGTAGTTCGTTGTTGAGATTTTGTTACTCTAATGGGTGGTAGCCTTGTTATTATGGAAGGTAGTTCATTGTTGGGATTTTGTTACTCTAATGGATGGTAGCCTTGTCATTATGGAAGGTAAATCGTTGTTGACATTTTGTTACTCCAGTGGATAGTAGCGATGTCCTTAAGGAAGGTAGTTCGTTGTTGAGATTTTGTTACTCCATTGGATGGTAGCCTTTTCATTACATAAGGTAGTTCGTTAGTGGGATTTTGTTAGTTCAATGGATGGTAGCCTTGTCAATATAGAAGGTAGTTCGTTGTTGAGATTTTGTTACTCCAATGGATGGTAGCCTTGTCATTATTGAAGGTTGTTAGTTATTGAGATTTTGTTACTCCAATGGATGGTAACCTTGTCATTATGGAAGGTAATTCATTGTTCAGATTTTGTTAGTTCAATGGATGGTAGCCTCGTCAATATGAAAGTTAGTTCATTGTTGAGATTTTATTACTCCAATGGATTGTAGCCTTGTCATTATGGAAGGTAGTTCGTTGTTGATGTTTTGTTACTTTAATGGATGGTAGCCTTGAAATTATGGAAGGTACTTCATTGTTGATATTTTGTTACTCCATTGTATGGTAGCCTTGTCATTATGGAAGGTAAATTGTTGTTGAGATTTTGTTATTCCAATGGATGGTATCCATGTCCTTATGGAAGGTAGTTCATTGTTGATATTTTGTTACTCTAATGGATGGTAGCCTTGTCATTACGGATGGTAGTTCGTTGTTGATATTTTGTTACTCCATTGGATGGTAGCCTTGTCATTATGGAAGGTAAATCGTTGTTGACATTTTGTTACTCCAATGGATGGTAGTGATGTCCTTAAGGAAGGTAGTTAGTTGTTGAGATTTTGTTACTCCATTGGATGGTAGCCTTGTCATTATGGAAGCTAATTCATTGTTGGGATTTTGTTATTTTAATGGATGGTAGCCTTGTCATTATGGAAGGTAGTTCATTGTTGAGATTTTGTTATTTCAATGGATGGTAGCCTTGTCAACATGGAAGGTAGTTTGTTGTTGAGATTTTGTTACTCCAATGAAATGTAGCCTTGTCATTATGGAAGGTAGTTCGTTGTTGATATTTTGTTACTTTAATGGATGGTATCCTTGAAATTATGGAAGGTAGTTCATTGTTGAGATTTTGTTACTCCATTGTATGGTAGCCTTGTCATTATGGAAGGTAAATTGTTGTTGAGATTTTGTTACTTCAATGGATCGTAGCTATGTCCTTATGGAAGGTAGTTCATTGTTGATATTTTGTTACTCTAATGGATGGTAGACTTGTCATTACGGATGGTAGTTCGTTGTTGATATTTTGTTACTCCATTGGATGGTAGCCTTGTCATTATGGAAGGTAAATCGTAGTTGACATTTTGTTACTCCAGTGGATGGTAGCGATGTCCTTAAGGAAGGTAGTTCATTGTTGAGATTTTGTTACTCCAGTGGATGGTAGCCTTGTCATTACGGAAGGTAGTTCGTTGTTGAGATTTTCTTACTCCATTGGATGGTAGCCTTGTCATTACAGAAGGTAGTTCGTTAGTGGGTTTGTTACTCTAATGGATGGTAGCCTTGTCATTACGGAAGCTAGTTCGTTGTTGAGATTTTGTTACTCCATTGGATGGTAGCCTTGTCATTATTAAAGGTAAATCATTGATGACATTTTGTTACTCCAATGGATGGTAGTGATGTCCTTAAGGAAGGTAGGTAGTTGTTAAGATTTTGTTACTCCATTGGATGGTAGCCTTGTCATTACGGAAGGTAGTTCGTTAGTGGGATTTTGTTACTCTAATGGATGGTAGCCTTGTCATTACGTAAGCTAGTTCATTGTTGAGATTTTGTTACTCTAATGGATGGTAGCCTTGTCGTTATGGAACGTAGTTCATTGTTGGGATTTTGTTACTCAAATGGATGGTAGCCTTGTCATTACGGAATCTAGTTCGTTGTTGAGATTTTGTTACTCTAATGGATGGTAGCCTTATCATTATAGAAGGTAGTTCGTTGTTGGGATTTTGTTACTCAAATGGATGGTAGCCTTGTCATTATGGAAGGTAGTTCGTTGTTGATACTTTCATACTCCAATGGATGGTAGCCTTGTCATTAAGGAAGGTAGTTTGCTGTTGAGAATATAATACTCCATTGGATGGTAGCCTTGTCATTATTGATGGTAAATCGTTGTTGACATTTTAATACTCCAATGGATGGTAGCGATGTCCTTAAGGAAGGTAGTTTGTTGTTAAGATTTTTTACTCCATTGGATGGTAGCCTTGTTATTATGAAACGTAGTTCGTTAGTTGGATTTTGTTACTCTAATGGATGGTAGCTTTGTCATTACGGAAGCTAGTTCGTTGTTGAGATCTTATTACTCTAATGGATGGTAGCCTTGTCTTTATGGAACGTTGTTCGTTGTTTGGATTTTGTTACTCAAATGGATGGTAGCCTTGTCATTATGGAAGTTTGTCTGTTGTTGAGATTTTGTTACTCCAATGGATGGTAACCTTGTCATTATTGAAGGAAGTTCATTGTTGAGATTTTGTTAGTTTAATGGATGGTAGCCTTGTCAATATGGAAGGTAGTTTGTTGTTGAGATTTTAATACTCCAATGGATGGTAGCCTTGTCATTATGGAAGGTAGTTCGTTGTTGATATTTTGTTACTTTAATGGATGGTAGCCTTGTCATTATGGAAGGTAGTTCGTTGTTGATATTTTGTTACTCCATTGGATGGTAGCCTTGTCATTATGGAAGGTAAATCGTTGTTGACATTTTGTTACTCCAATGGATGGTAGCGATGTCATTAAGGAAGGTAGTTCGTTGTTGAGATTTTGTTACTCCATTGGATGGTAGCCTTGTCATTATGGAAGGTAGTTCGTTGTTGATATTTTGTTACTTTAATGGATGTTAGCCTTGTAATTATGGAAGGTAGTTCATTGTTGAGATTTTGTTACTCCATTGTATGGTAGCCTTGTCATTATGGAACGTAAATTGTTGTTGAGATTTTGTTACTCCAATAGATGGTAGTTATGTCCTTATGGAAGGTAGTTCATTGTTGATATTTTGTTACTCTAATGAATGGTAGCCTTGTCATTACGGATGATAGTTCATTGTTGATATTTTATTACTCTATTGGATGGTAGCCTTGTCATTATGGAAGGTAAATCGTTGTAGACATTTTGTTACTCCAGTGGATGGTAGCGATGTCCTTAAGGAAGGTAGTTCATTGTTGAGATTTTGTTACTCCATTGGATGCTACCCTTGTCATTACGGAAGGTAGTTCATTAGTGGGTTTGTTACTCTAATGTATGGTAGCCTTGTCATTACGGAAGCTAGTTCATTGTTGAGATTTTTTTACTCTATTGAATGGTAGCCTTGTCATTATGGAAGGTAAATCATTGTTGACATTTTGTTAATCCAATGGATGGTAGCGATGTCCTTAAGGAAGGTAGTTCGTTGTTGAGATTTTGTTACTCCATTGGATGGTAGCCTTGTCACTACGGAAGGTAGTTCGTTAGTGGGTTTGTTACTCTAATGGATGGTAGCCTTGTCATTATGGAAGTTAGTTTGTTGTTGAGATTTCGTTACTCCATTGGATGGTAGCCTTGTCATTATGGAAGGTAGTTCGTTGTTGTATTTTGTTACTTTAATGGATGTTAGCCTTGTAATTATGGAAGGTAGTTCATTGTTGAGATTTTGTTACCCCATTGTATGGTAGCCTTGTCATTATGGAACGTAAATTGTTGTTGAGATTTTGTTACTCCAATAGATGGTAGTTATGTCCTTATGGAAGGTAGTTCATTGTTGATATTTTGTTACTCTAATGGATGGTAGCCTTGTCATTACGGATGATAGTTCATTGTTGATATTTTATAACTCTATTGGATGGTAGCCTTGTCATTATGGAAGGTAAATCGTTGTAGACATTTTGTTACTCCAGTGGATGGTAGCGATGTCCTTAAGGAAGGTAGTTCATTGTTGAAATTTTGTTACTCCATTGGATGGTACCCTTGTCATTACGGAAGGTAGTTCGTTAGTGGGTTTGTTACTCTAATGTATGGTAGCCTTGTCATTACGGAAGCTAGTTCGTTGTTGAGATTTTTTTATTCCATTGAATGGTAGCCTTGTCATTATGGAAGGTAAATCGTTGTTGACATTTTGTTAATCCAATGGATGGTAGCGATGTCCTTAAGGAAGGTAGTTCATTGTTGAGATTTTGTTACTCCATTGGATGGTAGCCTTGTCACTACGGAAGGTAGTTCATTAGTGGGTTTGTTACTCTAATGGATGGTAGCCTTGTCATTACGGAAGTTAGTTTTTTGTTGAGATTTCGTTACTCCATTGAATGGTTGCCTTGTCATTATGGAAGGTAGTTAGTTGTTGTATTTTGTTACTTTAATGGATGTTAGCCTTGTAATTATGGAAGGTAGTTCATTGTTGAGATTTTGTTACTCCATTGTATGGTAGCCTTGTCATTATGGAAGGTAAATTGTTGTTGAGATTTTGTTACTCCATAGGATGGTAGCTATGTCCTTATGGAAGGTAGTTCATTATTGATATTTTGTTACTCTAATGGATGGTAGCCTTGTCATTACGGATGGTAGTTCGTTGTTGATATTTTGTTACTCCAATGGATGGTAGCCTTGTCATTATGGAAGGTAAATCGTTGTTGACATTTTGTTACTCCAGTGGATGGTAGTGATTTCCTTAAGGAAGGTAGTTCGTTGTTGAGATTTTGATACTTCATTGGATGGTAGCCTTGTCATTACGGAAGGTAGTTCGTTAGTGGGTTTGTTACTGTAATGGAAGGTAGCTTTGTCATTACTGAAGCTAGTTCATAGTTGAGATTTTTTTACTCCATTGGATGGTAGCCTTGTCATTATTGAAGGTAAATCGTTGTAGAAATTTTGTTACTCCAATGGATGGTAGCGATGTCCTTAAGGAAGGTAGTTCGTTGTTAAGATTTTGTTACTCCATTGGATGGTAGCCTTGTCAATATGAAACGTAGTTCGTTAGTGAGGTTTTGTTATTCTAATGGATGGTAGCCTTGTCAATACGAAAGCTAGTTCATTGTTGAGATCTTGTTACTCTAATGGATGGTAGCCTTGTCTTTATTGAACGTTGTCCGTTGTTGGGATTTTGTTACTCAAATGGATGGTAGACTTGTCATTATGGAAGTTTGTCCGTTGTTGAGATTCTGTTACTCCAATGGATGGTAACCTTGTCATTATGGAAGGCAGTTCATTGTTGATTTTTTTGTTAGTTCAATGGATGGTAGCCTTGTCAATATGGAAGGTAGTTCGTTGTTGAGATTTTGTTACTCCAATGGATGGTAGCCTTGTCTTTATGGAAGGTAGTTCGTTATTGATATTTTGTTACTTTAATGGATGGTAGCCTTGTAATTATGGAAGGTAGTTCATTGTTGAGATTTTGTTACTCCATTGTATGGTAGCCTTGTCATTATGGAAGGTAAATTGATGTTGAGATTTTGTTACTCCAATGGATGGTAGCTATGTCCTTATGGAAGGTAGTTCATTGTTGATATTTTGTTACTCTAATGGATGGTAGCCTTGTCATTACGGAAGTTAGTTTGTTGTTGAGATTTTGTTACTCCATTGGATGGTAGCCTTGTCATTATGGAAGGTAAATCGTTGTTGACATTTTGTTACTCCAATGGATGGTAGCGATGTCCTTATGGAAGGTAGTTCGTTGTTGAGATTTTGTTACTCTAGTGGATGGTAGCCTTGTCATTATGGAAAGTAGTTCGTTAGTGGGATTTTGTTACTCTAATGGATGGTAGTCTTGTCATTACGAAAGCTAGTTCGTTGTTGAGATTTTGTTACTACATTGGAAGGTAGCCTTGTCATTATGGAAGGTAAATCGTTGTTGACATTTTGTTACTCCAATGGATGGTAGCGATGTCCTTAAGGAAGGTAGTTCGTTGTTGATATTTTGTTACTCCATTGGATGGTAGCCTTGTCATTACGGAAGGTAGTTCGTTAGTGGGATTTTGTTACTCTAATGGATGGTAGCCTTGTCATTAAGGAAGCTAGTTCGTTGTTGAGATTTTGTTACTCTAATGGATGGTAGCCTTGTTATTATGGAAATTAGTTCATTGTTGGGATTTTGTTACTCAAATGGATGGTAGCCTTGTCATTATGGAAGGTAGTTCGTTGTTGAGATTTTGTTACTCTAATGGGTGGTAGCCATGTTATTATGGAAGGTAGTTCATTGTTGGGATTTTGTTAGTCTAATGGATGGTAGCCTTATCATTATGGAAGGTAGCTCGTTGTTGAGATTTTGTTACTCTAATAGATGGTAGCCTTGTCATTACGGAAGTTAGTTCGTTGTCGAGATTTTGTTACTCCATTGGATGGTAGCCTTGTCATTATGGAAGGTAAATCGTTGTTGACATTTTATTACTCCAATGGATGGTAGCGATGTCCTTAAGGAAGGTAGTTTGTTGTTAAGATTTTGTTATTTCAATGGATGGTAGCCTTGTCATTATGGAAGGTAAATCGTTGTTGAAATTTTGTTACTCCAATGGATGGTAGCGATGTCCTTATGGAAGTTAGATCGTTGTTGAGATTTTGTTACTCCATTGGATGGTAGCCTTGTCATTACAGAAGGAAGTTCGTTAGTGGGATTTTATTAATCTAATGGATGGTAGCCTTGTCATTATGAAATCTAGTTCGTTGTTGAGATTTTGATACTCCATTGGATGGTAGCCTTGTCATTATGGAAGGTAAATCGTTGTTGACATTTTGTTACTCCAATGGATGGTAGCGATGATGTCCTTAAGGAAGGTAGTTCGTTGTTGAGATTTTGTTACTCCATTGGATGGTAGCCTTGTCATTACGAAAGGTCATTAGTGGGATTTTGTTACTCTAATGGATGGTAGCCTTGTCATTACGGAAGCTAGTTCGTTGTTGAGATTTTGTTACTCTAATTGATGGTAGCCTTGTTATTATGGAAATTAATTCATTGTTGGGATTTTGTTACTCAAATGGATGGTAGCCTTGTCATTATGGAAGCTAGTTCGTTGTTGAGATTTTGTTACTCTAATGGGTGGTAGCCATGTTATTATGGAAGGTAGTTCATTGTTGGGATTTTTTTAGTCTAATGGATGGTAGCCTTGTCATTATGGAAGGTAGCTCATTGTTGAGATTTTCTAACTCTAATGGATGGTAGCCTTGTCATTACAGAAGGTAGTTCGTTGTTGAGATTCTATTACTCCATTGGATGGTAGCCTTGTTATTATGGAAGGTAAATCGTTGTTGACATGTTGTTACTCCAATGGATGGTAGCGATGTCCTTATGAAAGGTAGTTCATTGTTGAGATTTTGTTACTCCATTGGATGGTAGCCTTGTCATTACGAAAGGTAGTTCGTTAGTGGGATTTTGTTACTCTATTGGATGGTAGCCTTATAATTACGAAAGCTAGTTCATTGTTGAGATTTTGTTACTCCATTGGATGGTAGCCTTGTCATTATGAAAGGTAAATCGTTGTTGACATTTTGTTACTCCAATGGATGGTAGCGATGTCCTTAAGGAAGGTAGTTCGTTGTTGAGATTTTGTTACTCCATTGGATGGTAGCCTGGTCATTACGGAAGGTAGTTCGTTAGTGGGATTTTGTTACTCTAATGGATGGTAGCCTTGTCATTACGGAAGCTAGTTCGTTGTTGAGATTTTGTTACTCTAATGGATGGTAGCCTTGTTATCATGGAAGGTAGTTCATTGTTGGGATTTTGTTACTCTAATGGATGGTAGCCTTGTCATTATGGAAGGTAGCTTGTTGTTGAGATTCTCTTACTCTAATGGATGGTAGCCTTGTCATTACGGAAGGTAGTTCGTTGTTGAGATTTTGTTACTCCATTGGATGGTAGCCTTGTCATTATGGAAGGTAAATCGTTGTTGCCATTTTGTTACTCCAGTGGATGGTAGTGATGTCCTTAAGGAAGGTAGTTCGTTGTTGAGATTTTGTTACTCCATTGGATGGTAGCCTTGTCATTACGGAAGGTAGTTCGTTAGTGGGTTTGTTAATCTAATGGATGGTAGCCTTGTCATTACGGAAGCTAGTTCGTTGTTGAGATTTTTTTACTCCATTGGATGGTAGACTTGTCATTATTGAAGGTAAATCGTTGTTGACATTTTGTTACTCCAATGGATGGTAGTGATGTCCTTAAGGAAGGTAGTTAGTTGTTAAGATTTTGTTACTCCATTGGATGGTAGCCTTGTCATTACGGAAGGTAGTTCGTTAGTGGGATTTTGTTACTCTAATGGATGGTAGCCTTGTCATTACGGAAGCTAGTTCGTTGTTGAGATTTTGTTACTCTAATGGATGGTAGCCTTGTCATTATGGAAGGTAGTTTGTTGTTGGGATTTTGTTACTCAAATGTATGGTAACCTTGTCATTATGGAAGGTAGTTTATTGTTCATATTTTCATACTCCAATGGATGGTAGCCAGGTCATGAAGGAAGGTAGTTTGTTGTTGAGAATATGTTACTCCATTGGATGGTAGACTTGTCATTATGGAATGTAGTTCATTGTTGTGATTTTGTTACTCCAATGGATGGTAGCCTTGTCATTATGGAATGTAGTTTGTTGTTGAGATTTGGTTACTCTAATGGATGGTAGCCTTGTCATTACGAAAGGTAGTTCATTATTGAGTTTTTGTTACTCTAATAGATGGTAGCCTTGTCATTATGGAAGGTAGTTTGTTATTGGGATTTTGTTACTCTAATGGATGGTAGCCTTATCATTATGGAAGGAAGTTCGTTGTTGGGATTTTGTAACTCTTATGGATGGTAACCTTGTCATTATGGAAGCTAATTCGTTGTTGGGATTTTGTTATTTTAATGGATGGTAGCCTTGTCATTATGGAAGGTAGTTCATTGTTGAGATTTTGTTATTTCAATGGATAATAGCCTTGTCAACATGGAAGGAAGTTTGTTGTTGAGATTTTGTTACTCCAATGAAATGTAGCCTTGTCATTATGGAAGGTAGTTCGTTGTTGATATTTTGTTACTTTAATGGATGGTATCCTTGAAATTATGGAAGGTAGTTCATTGTTGAGATTTTGTTACTCCATTGTATGGTAGCCTTGTCATTATGGAAGGTAAATTGTTGTTGAGATTTTGTTACTTCAATGGATCTTAACTATGTCCTTATCGAAGCTAGTTCATTGTTAATATTTTGTTACTCTAATGGATGGTAGCCTTGTCATTACGGATGGTAGTTCGTTGTTGATATTTTGTTACTCCATTGGATGGTAGCCTTGTCATTATTGAAGGTAAATCGTTGTTGACATTTTGTTACTCCAATGGATGGTAGTGATGTCCTTAAGGAAGGTAGTTAGTTGATAAGATTTTGTAACTCCATTGGATGGTAGCCTTGTCATTACAGAAGGTATTTCGTTAGTGGGATTTTGTTACTCTAATGGATGGTAGCCTTGTAATTACGGAAGCTAGTTTGTTGTTGAGATTATGTTACTCTAATGGATGGTAGCCTTGTCATTATGGTAGGTAGTTCCTTGTTGGGATTTTGTTACTCAAATGGATGTTAGCCTTGTCATTAAGGAAGGTAGTTTGCTGTTGAGACTATGTTACACCATTGGATGGTAGCCTTGTAATTATTGAAGGTAAATCGTTGTTGACATTTTGTTACTCCAATGGATGGTAGCGATGTCCTTAAGGAAGGTAGTTCATTGTTAAGATTTTGTTACTCCATTGGATGGTAGCCTTGTCATTATGGAACGTAGTTCGTTAGTGGGATTTTGTTACTCTAATGGATGGTAGCCTTGTCATAATGGAAGCTAGTTCGTTGTTGAGATTTTGTTACTCTAATGGATGGTAGCCTTGTCTTTATGGAACGTAGTTCGTTGTTGGGATTTTGTTACTCAAATGGATGGTAGCCTTGTCATTATGGAAGTTTGTCCGTTGTTGAGATTTTGTTACTCCAATGGATGGTCACCTTGTCATTATTGATGGAAGTTCATTGTTGAGATTTTGTTAGTTTAATGGATGGTAGCCTTGTCAATATGGAAGGTAGTTCGGTGTTGAGATTTTATTACTCTAATGGATGGTATCCTTGTCACTATAGAAGGTAGTTCTTTGCAGATATTTTGTTACTTTAATGGATGGTAGCCTTGTCATTATGGAATGTAAATTGTTGTTGAGATTTTGTTACTCCATTGTATGGTACCCATGTCATTATGGAAGGTAAATTGTTGTTGAGATTTTGTTACTCCAATGGATGGTAGCTATGTCCTTATGGAAGGTAGTTCATTGTTGATATTTTGTTACTCTAATGGATGGTAGCCTTGTCATTATGGAAGGTAGTTCGTTGTTGAGATTTTGTTACTCCCTTGGATGGTAGCCTTGTCATTATGGAAGGTACATCGTTGTTGACATTTTGTTACTCCAATGGATGGTAGCGATGTCATTAAGGAAGGTAGTTCGTTGTTGAGATTTTGTTACTCCATTGGATGGTAGCCTTGTCATTACGAAAGGTAGTTCATTAATGGATGGTAGCCTTGTCATTACGAAAGCTTGTTCGTTGTTGAGATTTTGTTACTCCATTGGATGGTAGCCTTGTCATTATGGAAGGTATTTCGTTGTTGATATTTTGTTACTTTAATGGATGTTAGCCTTGTAATTATGGACGGTAGTTCATTGTTGAGATTTTGTTACTCCATTGTATGGTAGCCTTGTCATTATGGAAGGTAAATTGTTGTTGAGATTTTGTTACTCCAATAGATGGTAGCTATGTCCTTATGGAAGATAGTTCATTATTGATATTTTGTTACTCTAATGGATGGTAGCCTTGTCATTGCGGAAGGTAGTTCGTTAGTGGGTTTGTTACTCTAATGGGTGGTAGCCTTGTCATTACGGAAGGTAGTTCGTTGTTTAGATTTTGTTACTCCATTGGATGGTAGTGATGTCCTTAAGGAAGGTAGTTCGTTGTTAAGATTTTGTTACTCCATTGGATGGTAGCCTTGTCATTATGGAACGTAGTTCGTTAGTGGGAATTTGTTACTCTAATGGATGGTAGCCTTGTCATAACGGAAGCTAGTTCGTTGTTGAGATTTTGTTACTCTAATGGATGGTAGCCTTGTCTTTATGGAACGTAGTTCGTTGTTGGGATTTTGTTACTCAAATGGATGGTAGCCTTGTCATTATGGAAGTTTGTCCGTTGTTGAGATTTTGTTACTCCAATGGATGGTAACCTTGTCATTATTGAAGGAAGTTCATTGTTGAGATTTTGTTAGTTTAATGGATGGTAGCCTTGTCAATATGGAAGGTAGTTCGGTGTTGAGATTTTATTACTCCAATGGATGGTAGCCTTGTCATTATGGAAGGTAGTTCTTTGCTGATATTTTGTTACTTTAATGGATGGTAGCCTTTTCATTATGGAATGTAAATTGTTGTTGAGATTTTGTTACTCCATTGTATGGTAGCCATGTCATTATGGAAGGTAAATTGTTGTAGAGATTTTGTTACTCCAATGGATGGTAGCTATGTCCTTATGGAAGGTAGTTCATTGTTGATATTTTGTTACTCTAATGGATGGTAGCCTTGTCATTACGGAAGGTAGTTCGTTGTTGAGATTTTGTTACTCCCTTGGATGGTAGCCTTGTCATTATGGAACGTATATCGTTGTTGAGATTTTGTTACTCCATTGGATGGTAGCCTTGTCATTACGGAAGGTAGTTCATTAATGGATGGTAGCCTAGTCATTACGAAAGCTAGTTCGTTGTTGAGATTTTGTTACTCCAATAGATGGTAGCTATGTCCTTATGGAAGGTAGTTCATTATTGATATTTTGTTACTCTAATGGATGGTAGCCTTGTCATTACGGAAGGTAGTTCGTTAGTGGGTTTGTTACTCTAATGGATGGTAGCCTTGTGATTACGGAAGGTAGTTCGTTGTTGAGATTTTGTTACTCCATTGGATGGTAGCCTTGTCATTATAGAAGGTAAATCGTTGTTGACATTTTGTTAATCCAATGGATGGTAGCGATGTCCTTAATGAAGGTAGTTCTTTGTTGAGATTTTGTTACTCTAATGAACGGTAGCCTTGTCATTTTGGAAGGTAGTTCGTTGTTGAGATTTTTTTACTCAAATGGATGGTAGCCTTGTCATTATGGAAGGTAAATTGTTGTTGAGATTTTGTTACTCCAATGGATGGTAGCTATGTCCTTATGGAAGGTAGTTCATTATTGATATTTTGTTACTCTAAGGGATGGTAGCCTTGTCATTACGGATGGTAGTTCGTTGTTGATATTTTGTTATTCCATTGGATGGTATCCTTGTCATTATGGAAGGTAAATCGTTGTTGTCATTTTGTTACTCCAGTGGATGGTAGCGATATCCTTAAGGAAGGTAGTTTGTTGTTGAGATTTTGATACTTCATTGGATGGTAGCCTTGTCATTACGGAAGGTAGTTCGTTAGTAGGTTTGTTACTCTAATGGAAGGTAGCCTTGTCATTACTGAAGCTAGTTCATAGTTGAGATTTTTTTACTCCATTGGATGGTAGCCTTGTCATTATTGAAGGTAAATCGTTGTTGACATTTTGTTACTCCAATGGATGGTAGCCTTGTCATTACGGAAGCTAGTTTGTTGTTGAGATCTTGTTACTCTAATGGATGGTAGCCTTGTCATTATGGAAGTTTGTCCGTTGTTGAGATTTTGTTACTCCAATGGATGGTAACCTTGTCATTATGGAAGGTAGTTCATTGTTGATTTTTTTGTTAGTTCAATGGATGGTAGCCTTGTCAATATGGAAGGTAGTTTGTTGGTGAGATTTTGGTACTCCAATGGATGGTAGCCTTGTCATTATGGAAGGTAGTTCGTTGTTGATATTTTGTTACTTTAATGGATGGTAGCCTTGTCATTATGGAAGGTAAATTGTTGTTGACATTTTGTTACTCCAATGGATGGTAGCTATGTCCTTATGGAAGGTAGTTCGTTGTTGAGATTTTGTTACTCCATTGGAAGGTAGCCTTGTCATTACGGAAAGCAGTTCCTTAGTGGGATTTTGTTACTCTAATGGATGGTAGACTTGTCATTACGAAAGCTAGTTCGTTGTTTAGATTTTGTTAATCCATTGGATGGTAGCCTTGTCATTACGGAAGGTAGTTAGTTAGTGGGATTTTGTTACTCTAATGGATGGTAGCCTTGTCATTACGGAAGCTAGTTCGTTGTTGAGATTTTGTTACTCTAATGGATGGTAGCCTTGTTATTATGGAAATTAGTTCATTGTTGGGATTTTCTTACTCAAATGAATGGTAGCCTTGTCATTATGGAAGGTAGTTCGTTGTTGAGATTTTGTTACTCTAATGGGTGGTAGCCATGTTATTATGGAAGGTAGTTCATTGTTGGGATTTTGTTAGTCTAATGGATGGTAGCCTTGTCATTATGGAAGGTAGCTCGTTGTTGAGATTTTCTTACTCTAATGGATGGTAGCCTTGTCATTACGGAAGGTAGTTCGTTGTTGAGATTTTTTACTCCATTGGATGGTAGCCTTGTCATTATGGAAGGTAAATCGTGTTTGACATTTTATTACTCCAATGGATGGTAGCTATGTCCTTAAGGAAGGTAGTTCGTTGTTAAGATTTTGTTACTTCATTGGATGGTAGCCTTGCCATTATGGAAGGTAAATTGTTGTTGACATTTTGTTACTCCAATGGATGGTAGCGATGTCCTTATGGAAGGTAGTTCATTGTTGGGATTTTGTTAGTCTAATGCATGGTAGCCTGGTCATTAGGGAAGGTAGCTCGTTGTTGAGATTTTCTTACTCTAATGGATGGTAGCCTTGTCATTATGGAAGGTAGTTCATTGTTGGGATTTTGTTAATCAAATGGATGTTAGCCTTGTCATTAAGGAAGGTAGTTTGCTGTTGAGACTATGTTACACCATTGGATGGTAGCCTTGTAATTATTGAAGGTAAATCGTTGTTGACATTTTGTTACTCCAATGGATGGTAGCGATGTCCTTAAGGAAGGTAGTTCATTGTTAAGATTTTGTTACTCCATTGGATGGTAGCCTTGTCATTATGGAACGTAGTTCGTTAGTGGGATTTTGTTACTCTAATGGATGGTAGCCTTGTCATAACGGAAGCTAGTTCGTTGTTGAGATTTTGTTACTCTAATGGATGGTAGCCTTGTCTTTATGGAACGTAGTTCGTTGTTGGGATTTTGTTACTCAAATGGATGGTAGCCTTGTCATTATGGAAGTTTGTCCGTTGTTGAGATTTTGTTACTCCAATGGATGGTAACCTTGTCATTATTGAAGGAAGTTCATTGTTGAGATTTTGTTAGTTTAATGGATGGTAGCCTTGTCAATATGGAAGGTAGTTCGGTGTTGAGATTTTATTACTCCAATGGATGGTAGCCTTGTCATTATGGAAGGTAGTTCTTTGCTGATATTTTGTTACTTTAATGGATGGTAGCCTTTTCATTATGGAATGTAAATTGTTGTTGAGATTTTGTTACTCCATTGTATGGTAGCCATGTCATTATGGAAGGTAAATTGTTGTAGAGATTTTGTTACTCCAATGGATGGTAGCTATGTCCTTATGGAAGGTAGTTCATTGTTGATATTTTGTTACTCTAATGGATGGTAGCCTTGTCATTACGGAAGGTAGTTCGTTGTTGAGATTTTGTTACTCCCTTGGATGGTAGCCTTGTCATTATGGAACGTATATCGTTGTTGAGATTTTGTTACTCCATTGGATGGTAGCCTTGTCATTACGGAAGGTAGTTCATTAATGGATGGTAGCCTAGTCATTACGAAAGCTAGTTCGTTGTTGAGATTTTGTTACTCCAATAGATGGTAGCTATGTCCTTATGGAAGGTAGTTCATTATTGATATTTTGTTACTCTAATGGATGGTAGCCTTGTCATTACGGAAGGTAGTTCGTTAGTGGGTTTGTTACTCTAATGGATGGTAGCCTTGTGATTACGGAAGGTAGTTCGTTGTTGAGATTTTGTTACTCCATTGGATGGTAGCCTTGTCATTATAGAAGGTAAATCGTTGTTGACATTTTGTTAATCCAATGGATGGTAGCGATGTCCTTAATGAAGGTAGTTCTTTGTTGAGATTTTGTTACTCTAATGAACGGTAGCCTTGTCATTTTGGAAGGTAGTTCGTTGTTGAGATTTTTTTACTCAAATGGATGGTAGCCTTGTCATTATGGAAGGTAAATTGTTGTTGAGATTTTGTTACTCCAATGGATGGTAGCTATGTCCTTATGGAAGGTAGTTCATTATTGATATTTTGTTACTCTAAGGGATGGTAGCCTTGTCATTACGGATGGTAGTTCGTTGTTGATATTTTGTTATTCCATTGGATGGTATCCTTGTCATTATGGAAGGTAAATCGTTGTTGTCATTTTGTTACTCCAGTGGATGGTAGCGATATCCTTAAGGAAGGTAGTTTGTTGTTGAGATTTTGATACTTCATTGGATGGTAGCCTTGTCATTACGGAAGGTAGTTCGTTAGTAGGTTTGTTACTCTAATGGAAGGTAGCCTTGTCATTACTGAAGCTAGTTCATAGTTGAGATTTTTTTACTCCATTGGATGGTAGCCTTGTCATTATTGAAGGTAAATCGTTGTTGACATTTTGTTACTCCAATGGATGGTAGCCTTGTCATTACGGAAGCTAGTTTGTTGTTGAGATCTTGTTACTCTAATGGATGGTAGCCTTGTCATTATGGAAGTTTGTCCGTTGTTGAGATTTTGTTACTCCAATGGATGGTAACCTTGTCATTATGGAAGGTAGTTCATTGTTGATTTTTTTGTTAGTTCAATGGATGGTAGCCTTGTCAATATGGAAGGTAGTTTGTTGGTGAGATTTTGGTACTCCAATGGATGGTAGCCTTGTCATTATGGAAGGTAGTTCGTTGTTGATATTTTGTTACTTTAATGGATGGTAGCCTTGTCATTATGGAAGGTAAATTGTTGTTGACATTTTGTTACTCCAATGGATGGTAGCTATGTCCTTATGGAAGGTAGTTCGTTGTTGAGATTTTGTTACTCCATTGGAAGGTAGCCTTGTCATTACGGAAAGCAGTTCCTTAGTGGGATTTTGTTACTCTAATGGATGGTAGACTTGTCATTACGAAAGCTAGTTCGTTGTTTAGATTTTGTTAATCCATTGGATGGTAGCCTTGTCATTACGGAAGGTAGTTAGTTAGTGGGATTTTGTTACTCTAATGGATGGTAGCCTTGTCATTACGGAAGCTAGTTCGTTGTTGAGATTTTGTTACTCTAATGGATGGTAGCCTTGTTATTATGGAAATTAGTTCATTGTTGGGATTTTCTTACTCAAATGAATGGTAGCCTTGTCATTATGGAAGGTAGTTCGTTGTTGAGATTTTGTTACTCTAATGGGTGGTAGCCATGTTATTATGGAAGGTAGTTCATTGTTGGGATTTTGTTAGTCTAATGGATGGTAGCCTTGTCATTATGGAAGGTAGCTCGTTGTTGAGATTTTCTTACTCTAATGGATGGTAGCCTTGTCATTACGGAAGGTAGTTCGTTGTTGAGATTTTTTACTCCATTGGATGGTAGCCTTGTCATTATGGAAGGTAAATCGTTGTTGACATTTTATTACTCCAATGGATGGTAGCTATGTCCTTAAGGAAGGTAGTTCGTTGTTAAGATTTTGTTACTTCATTGGATGGTAGCCTTGCCATTATGGAAGGTAAATTGTTGTTGACATTTTGTTACTCCAATGGATGGTAGCGATGTCCTTATGGAAGGTAGTTCATTGTTGGGATTTTGTTAGTCTAATGCATGGTAGCCTGGTCATTAGGGAAGGTAGCTCGTTGTTGAGATTTTCTTACTCTAATGGATGGTAGCCTTGTCATTATGGAAGGTAGTTCATTGTTGGGATTTTGTTAATCAAATGGATGTTAGCCTTGTCATTAAGGAAGGTAGTTTGCTGTTGAGACTATGTTACACTATTGGATGGTAGCCTTGTAATTATTGAAGGTAAATCGTTGTTGACATTTTGTTACTCCAATGGATGGTAGCGATGTCCTTAAGGAAGGTAGTTCATTGTTAAGATTTTGTTACTCCATTGGATGGTAGCCTTGTCATTATGGAACGTAGTTCGTTAGTGGGATTTTGTTACTCTAATGGATGGTAGCCTTGTCATAATGGAAGCTAGTTCGTTGTTGAGATTTTGTTACTCTAATGGATGGTAGCCTTGTCTTTATGGAACGTAGTTCGTTGTTAGGATTTTGTTACTCAAATGGATGGTAGCCTTGTCATTATGGAAGTTTGTCCGTTGTTGAGATTTTGTTACTCCAATGGATGGTCACCTTGTCATTATTGATGGAAGTTCATTGTTGAGATTTTGTTAGTTTAATGGATGGTAGCCTTGTCAATATGGAAGGTAGTTCGGTGTTGAGATTTTATTACTCCAATGGATGGTATCCTTGTCACTATGGAAGGTAGTTCTTTGCAGATATTTTGTTACTTTAATGGATGGTAGCCTTGTCATTATGGAATGTAAATTGTTGTTGAGATTTTGTTACTCCATTGTATGGTACCCATGTCATTATGGAAGGTAAATTGTTGTTGATATTTTGTTACTCCAGTGGATGGTAGCTATGTCCTTATGGAAGGTAGTTCATTGTTGATATTTTGTTACTCTAATGGATGGTAGCCTTGTCATTACGGAAGGTAGTTCGTTGTTGAGATTTTGTTACTCCCTTGGATGGTAGCCTTGTCATTATGGAAGGTATATCGTTGTTGACATTTTGTTACTCCAATGGATGGTAGCGATGTCATTAAGGAAGGTAGTTCGTTGTTGAGATTTTGTTACTCCATTGGATGGTAGCCTTGTCATTACGAAAGGTAGTTCATTAATGGATGGTAGCCTTGTCATTACGAAAGCTTGTTCGTTGTTGAGATTTTGTTACTCCATTGGATGGTAGCCTTGTCATTATGGAAGGTAGTTCGTTGTTGATATTTTGTTACTTTAATGGATGTTAGCCTTGTAATTATGGACGGTAGTTCATTGTTGAGATTTTGTTACTCCATTGTATGGTAGCCTTGTCATTATGGAAGGTAAATTGTTGTTGAGATTTTGTTACTCCAATAGATGGTAGCTATGTCCTTATGGAAGATAGTTCATTATTGATATTTTGTTACTCTAATGGATGGTAGCCTTGTCATTACGGAAGGTAGTTCGTTAGTGGGTTTGTTACTCTAATGGGTGGTAGCCTTGTCATTACGGAAGGTAGTTCGTTGTTTAGATTTTGTTACTCCATTGGATGGTAGTGATGTCCTTAAGGAAGGTAGTTCGTTGTTAAGATTTTGTTACTCCATTGGATGGTAGCCTTGTCATTATGGAACGTAGTTCGTTAGTGGGATTTTGTTACTCTAATGGATGGTAGCCTTGTCATAACGGAAGCTAGTTCGTTGTTGAGATTTTGTTACTCTAATGGATGGTAGCCTTGTCTTTATGGAACTTAGTTCGTTGTTGGGATTTTGTTACTCAAATGGATGGTAGCCTTGTCATTATGGAAGTTTGTCCGTTGTTGAGATTTTGTTACTCCAATGGATGGTAACCTTGTCATTATTGAGATTTTGTTAGTTTAATGGATGGTAGCCTTGTCAATATGGAAGGTAGTTCGGTGTTGAGATTTTATTACTCCAATGGATGGTAGCCTTGTCATTATGGAAGGTAGTTCTTTGCTGATATTTTGTTACTTTAATGGATGGTAGCCTTGTCATTATGGAATGTAAATTGTTGTTGAGATTTTGTTACTCCAATGGATGGTAGTTATGTCCTTATGGAAGGTAGTTCATTGTTGATATTTTGTTACTCTAATGGATGGTGGCCTTGTCATTACGGAAGGTAGTTCGTTGTTGAGATTTTGTTACTCCCTTGGATGGTAGCCTTGTCATTATGGAACGTATATCGTTGTTGAGATTTTGTTACTCCATTGGATGGTAGCCTTGTCATTACGGAAGGTAGTTCATTAATGGATGGTAGCCTTGTCATTACGAAAGCTAGTTCGTTGTTGAGATTTTGTTACTCTAATAGATGGTAGCTATGTCCTTATGGAAGGTAGTTCATTATTGATATTTTGTTAGTCTAATGGATGGTAGCCTTGTCATTACGGAAGGTAGTTCGTTAGTGGGTTTGTTACTCTAATGGATGGTAGCCTTGTGATTACCGAAGGTAGTTCGTTGTTGAGATTTTGTTACTCCATTGGATGGTAGCCTTGTCATTATAGAAGGTAAATCGCTGTTGACATTTTGTTAATCCAATGGATGGTAGCGATGTCCTTAATGAAGGTAGTTCTTTGTTGAGATTTTGTTACTCTAATGAACGGTAGCCTTGTCATTTTGGAAGGTAGTTCGTTGTTGAGATTTTTTTACTCAAATGGATGGTAGCATTGTCATTATGGAAGGTAAATTGTTGTTGAGATTTTGTTACTCCAATGGATGGTAGCTATGTCCTTATGGAAGGTAGTTCATTATTGATATTTTGTTACTCTAAGGGATGGTAGCCTTGTCATTACGGATGGTAGTTCGTTGTTGATATTTTGTTATTCCATTGGATGGTATCCTTGTCATTATGGAAGGTAAATCATTGTTGTCATTTTGTTACTCCAGTGGATGGTAGCGATGTCCTTAAGGAAGGTAGTTTGTTGTTGAGATTTTGATACTTCATTGGATGGTAGCCTTGTCATTACGGAAGGTAGTTCGTTAGTGGGTTTGTTACTCTAATGGAAGGTAGCCTTGTCATTACTGAAGCTAGTTCATAGTTGAGATTTTTTTACTCCATTGGATGGTAGCCTTGTCATTATTGAAGGTAAATCGTTGTTGACATTTTGTTACTCCAATGGATGGTAGCCTTGTCATTACGGAAGCTAGTTTGTTGTTGAGATCTTGTTACTCTAATGGATGGTAGCCTTGTCATTATGGAAGTTTGTCCGTTGTTGAGATTTTATTACTCCAATGGATGGTAACCTTGTCATTATGGAAGGTAGTTCATTGTTGATTTTTTTGTTAGTTCAATGGATGGTAGCCTTGTCAATATGGAAGGTAGTTTGTTGGTGAGATTTTGTTACTCCAATGGATGGTAGCCTTGTCATTATGGAAGGTAGTTCGTTGTTGATATTTTGTTACTTTAATGGATGGTAGCCTTGTCATTATGGAAGGTAAATCGTTGTTGACATTTTGTTACTCCAATGGATGGTAGCTATGTCCTTATGGAAGGTAGTTCTTTGTTGAGATTTTGTTACTCCATTGGAAGGTAGCCTTGTCATTACGGAAAGTAGTTCCTTAGTGGGATTTTGTTACTCTAATGGATGGTAGACTTGTCATTACGAAAGCTAGTTCGTTGTTTAGATTTTGTGAATCCATTGGATGGTAGCCTTGTCATTACGGAAGGTAGTTCGATAGTGGGATTTTGTTACTCTAATGGATGGTAGCCTTGTCATTATGGAAGCTAGTTCGTTGTTGAGATTTTGTTACTCTAATGGATGGTAGCCTTGTTATTATGGAAATTAGTTCATTGTTGGGATTTTCTTACTCAAATGAATGGTAGCCTTGTCATTATGGAAGGTAGTTCTTTGTTGAGATTTTGTTACTCTAATGGGTGGTAGCCATGTTATTATGGAAGGTAGTTCATTGTTGGGATTTTGTTAGTCTAATGGATGGTAGCCTTGTCATTATGGAAGGTAGTTCGTAGTTGAGATTTTCTTACTCTAATGGATGGTAGCCTTGTCATTACGGAAGGTAGTTCGTTGTTGAGATTTTTTACTCCATTGGATGGTAGCCTTGTCATTATGGAAGGTAAGTCGTTGTTGACATTTTATTACTCCAATGGATGGTAGCTGAAGGGGTGAAAAACACAAGAAGGGGGGGTTGAATTGTAAAACTGGAAACTTAAAGCAAATGACAAGGTATTTTTATCCTGGTTCGTTTGATCTCAAACTACTCCAGTCCACCCGTTCAAGGTGATTTCGCCTCTCTCCAACGAGGTCTTAATTCACTATATTCAACTGAATACAAATCTGCTTTAGCAACTGCTAAAACCTTCTTGATTCAAACCACAATCCGGTTTGTCAAGGCAACACTTTCTTACAAAAGAATAATCAAATGTGTGTGAATGTTTCTACAAAAACTATATCACAACTGTGATGTTTACACAAATGAAGCTTAGAATACTAAGTTGCTAAACGCTAATAGAGTATCAGAGTTTGGTGGTTTAGCAAAACTTGGAGAGTGAAGATTATTGATCAGCTTTGTGCGTGTAGAGAGTTTGGAAGCATTAGCCGTGATAATCTTCAAAGCTTGGTTTATATAGCACTTTGAGAAGATGAACGTTGAAGCAAATATTCTTGATTCAATGCTATTAACAAGCTTTCCTTTTTGAGCAGATCTTGTCTAGAATGATGCCGTTGGTATTGATTAGCTTTCAATGCACAGTACCGTTGCTTCTTCAATGCACGATCTGGCTTGGCTCATTCTGATTCTGCTTCGCTGCTGATGAACTGATTTGTTTCTGTATCAGAGTATTTTACGCGCAGTTCTGTTCATCAAGCTTCAGCATGTGCAAGCGTTGATCTTCTGATCTTGACGTTCTGATTCAGCAACTTCTGATGCTGGTGTGCAAACTCATATTCTGATGCTGAGAACGTGATCTTGCTTATTTTAATCAGCATATCTGCAAGTCAGAGCATAGTAATTTTAAGTAGCATATAATTCAATCATGAAATATTTAACTACTATATCTTTTCACTTTGTTATCATCAAAACTTAATTATAGGGTACTAGATTCAAACATTGTTCTAACAATCTCCCCCTTTTTGATGATGACAAAAACTAGATATTTTAAATGAAAAAATAACGTGAAAAGTTATCAGATCTATGTATCAGAATAAGAAGTACGGAGAAGTCAGAGTTAAGAAATACTCCCCCTGAGTTTGTTACTTCCCTTTGATATGCGTGTTCTTCAGAGTCAGATCTTTTTCTATCTTTGAGCATCAGATTGTAAGTCTTTGACTTATCAGAGAGCAGAGCTTCAGAGCTTTTCCTGTCAGAGCTTTGCTTTAGATCAGAGTGTTAGGTCGATCAGAGCTTCATATATCAGAACTTCATATTTGATCAGAGCAACATGAGCTTCTACATTTTGATCAGAGCTTCTAGTCTTCATTGTGCCTGTAGACTTAAAGACAACAGAAAAACATTTCAAGTAATAGAGTTAGAATGTTTGAGAATTTCTGTCTAGTTAGCCGTTATTGATTTTAAATATCATTCTTGTTCTCCCCCTTTTTGTCAGCAATCAAAAAGTGCTGGTGATGTGCTAAAATGATTTAGATCAGAAAAACTAATAATATTAAAGATAGTTCAGAATCAGAGCAAAATAGCATTACAAACCATAGTCAAAACATAGTCAAAAGTACATCAAAAAATAAGGAAAATATAGAAGATGTCATGCATAAAAAAAATTTCAAGGTTGTGGGGGCATGCGTGAGAACAGGCTTTCCAGCATTGCCTGAATCTTTTCAGAAGTTGCATTCTGCTTCTGAACCATGGTGACAACAGTATCAATCTTGCTGTCCTGGACATTCATTCTTGCTTCCATCTTCTGATTATTCTCATCCATCCGCTGCTGTAGACGCAAGTCATTCAGCCTTAATTCTTCCAGAGCCTGCCTGTCCAAGGCAGCTTGAGAACTTTCAGCAGGAGGAAGCTTCTCAGAACTTTCAGCTACATCTTCTGCTTGATTTTCTTCTTGAAGAGACTTGTCTTCTTCTGCTGGTTCCACCTGTGCAGCTTGCTCTTTCTCAGCCCAAGATTCAGAGTCCAGAGGCAGCACAACTTCTTGAGGCAGCTGACTCTCAACTTCCTTCAGCAGCTTGCTAAAGTTCTGTTGAGCCTGCTCATAGTTGACGTCCTGCAGCTTGAGTGCTTCAGCACGAACCCATATTCTGAACTGAGACCAGAGCTGATCAGAAGCAGCTGGGTCGATCATCCCCGGACAGACTTGCTTCAAAGAAGCAATCCACTGCAGCATACCTGTTTCAAAGTCCAAAATACCAGAGCCAACATCTAATTGCTTTGGTTTGGGAATGGCCAATTTGTGTCTTAAATCAGCAAGACGTTCAAGACTTGTTAAGTCAATGAATGTTTTGCTGGGGTTTTCAGAGGATTGGCTTTCAGAGGTGTGCTGAGGTGCTGTTTGTTTTGGTGGATGGTTATCAGAGTTAGAGGATATGTCTATTGGAGTGGTTGGAGTTTTTGGAGGTGTTGATTCCTCTGATGATGGTAACGGGGGTCTGACAATGGTGGTTCCACATGGCAACTGTATTGCCAGCGGTGAAGGTTGAGGTGAGTGGGGATCAGAATGATGAGGAGATGGGGTTTCATAGCGATGAAACTCTGTTTGAGGTGAGGGAGGATTATTTTCTGGTTGAGGAGGTGGAACTTCTGATTGTTCAGGGATCAGAGGTTCTTCTGTGAGAGGTGGTTCTGGTTCTTGTTCTGGTTCTGGTTGTGGTTCTGGTTGTGGTTGTATTTCTGGTTCAGGTTGAATTTCTGGTTCAGGTTGTGGAGGAGGAATATTTAGTGGTTCAGAGTGAGGTTGAACAGAAGCATGTTCACGCTCAATGTCAGCTAGCACTCTATCAAGTGCTGGTGTTGTTGAAACAGTTGGTTGTTGTTTGGTAATTTTGAGAGGAATTTTAATTCTGGTTCTTCTGAGTTGTAAGGCCTCAGAAGGGTCTTCTGGTATGTTTTCATCAATAGTGGGGATTGGAATGGAAATTCTGTGAGAGGTTTGGGGTGGAGCAACAGATGTTGGAATAGTAGTTGAAATTGAAATAGGAGCAGCAGATGGATTACCTCGTTTCTTTGGAGTCTGGTGAGATGATCCTTCTGCTTTCCTCTTCTTTGACTTCTTCTGAGTCACTTAAGGTTGAACTTGACTCAGATCTTTGATCTTCAGCTTCGAACCTGCAACTTCTTCCTTGAAAGAATCTGGATACTTGGCAACCATATCAGGTTGGGATTCCATTTCAGAAAATCTTGGGAAATCACTCAGAGGCACTCTTCTTCTGGAGATGTCAGCAGTTGAAGAAGCTCTGGGTTCCTTCCTGATATTGTCTATCAGCTTCATCTTTTTCAGATTCTTGGCATTCAGCGCTTTTCCAACAGTTGGTTCAAAATTGCCCAGTACTTTGGCTTCGCTCAGATAATCTATCAGCTTATTCTCTGTCAGAATATCTGATATGATCCTCCCAAACGGTATCCAGTCCCTTTTGGTCCTTTCTTCTTCTCTAGTCTCTTTCACACTAGCCTTCAGATGATTGAACAGGAAGTGTGCCAAATTGATCTTCACCCTCTGATTAATAAAGTAGATCAGAAATTGCTGATCCACGTTTATATAGTCAGGAGAGCTTGTTGGCTTTCTGTGATTGAAACAGCCTAGAACAATCTTGGCCCACACTCTGCAGTGATCCTTCAGATCCTTGATTTTGCTGCTGGGAAAACCAAGAGTGAAGATGCAGTTTGCTACCACACCTATATCAGGACACCTATCAGCCATGTCCACACAACGGACTCCACCACCACTCTGACCAATTAACCTAGCAATGAGGTCTTCAGAAATTATAATCTTCTTTCCCATAACAGAAGAGACGACTAGATGCTTATCAATCTTGGCATGAATCCAAAATTCTTTGACAAGCTCTGGGAAGGTTGGTCCAACCAATCTATCAAAGTACCTCTCCCACTTTTGAGCTTTGACTTCAGCAGTTAGGTCAAATCCATTATCCTTCAAACTTTCGAAATCCACGATTAACTCAGAGAGAACCTCAAGATTCTTTACTGGTGTGAGAAGAGTTCTTGTAGGCGCTTGATATTGCTCAGAGGTTTCCTTCTTCTGATTTCCTGCAGAAATGCTGGAGGATGCCATTGTTCTCACACAAAAAGCTTGAGAGTGATTTGAGAAAAGCTAGGGTTTTGAAGGAGATATGCAGAAAAATTCTTAAGAGATTATGAGAAAGCGTAAAGATTAAGAATGAAGAGTAATGTGCTTAAATAGGATTTTCAAAAATTATTTTGAAAAATAAAACGTTTTTAAGAGAGAGAAAAAAAATAATGATTGCCATTAACAGGCGTGATTACTTTTGCATTTAATGCTTGCTGATTTTGGGGGATTTGAGAAAGATACTTAAAAACGGTTACCAGACATGTGTCTCAATGCACCCAATCAGCGCTTTGCCTTCTCAGAAACGTGCACGCGTTCTGCTTCAGGGATTTGCTGATGATTGGATGACACTTGTTTGATGTAGTGATCAGCACGTCTGTATTTGAGATTAGACTCTCAGATCTTCAGACTTGCCTCTGATACAATCTGCATGTTCTAACTTTCTGAAACAAAGATTGATCAGAAGTTCACAGTAATATAATTACATTCTGAAAGATAAACATATGGAATTAAAGCATTTTCATTCTGGGCATACTTTCATGCTGAGATGTTTCAGAATGAAATTAAACCTATCTTCTGAAAGGGGTTTAGTAAAGATATCAGCCCATTGATGGTCTGTATCTATAAATTTCAAGTTTAAAATGCCTTTCTGAATATAGTCCCTAATGAAATGATGTTTTATTTCTATATGCTTAGCTCTAGAATGTAAAATAGGATTCTTACTTAAGCAAATAGCAGAAGTATTATCACAAAGAATAGGAATGTTACTCTCAAAAATCTGGAAGTCTTCAAGCTGACTTTTCATCCAGAGCATCTGTGTGCTGCATCCAGCTGCTGCTATGTACTCAGCTTCTGCTGTTGACAGAGCAATAGTTGATTGCCTTTTGCTGGACCACGAGATCAGATTTTCTCCCAGAAACTGGCAGCTTCCAGAAGTACTTTTTCGTTCCACTCTGTCTCCAGCAAAATCAGCGTCGCAGTAGCCTACTAAACTGTAATCACTAGATTTTCTATAAAACAGACCCAGATTAGTAGTACCTTTCAGATACTTGAAAATTCGCTTAACAGCTGTTAAGTGAGATTCTCTAGGATCTGATTGGAATCTAGCACAAATACATACACTGAATAGAATATCAGGTCTTGAAGCAGTCAGATATAGGAGAGAACCAATCATACCTCTGTAGACTTTCTGTTCTACGCTTTTGCTTACCTCTTCTCTTTCCAGAATGCACGTGGGATGCATTGGAATCTTTGATGGCTTACATTCTGAGAGGTCAAATTTCTTCAGAAGATCTCTGATGTATTTGCTCTGATGAATGTAAGTTCCCTCTGGAGTTTGATTGATCTGAATTCCTAGAAAGAACTTCAGTTCCCCCATGAGGCTCATCTCAAATTCTGCCTGCATACACTTAGCAAATTTTCTTCCAAGAGAAGGATTAGTAGAACCAAAGATTATATCATCAACATAAATTTGACAAACTAAAATGTCACTCTTAACTGTTTTACAGAATAGAGTGGTGTCCACTTTCCCTCTGGTGAACTCATTTTCAAGCAGAAAGTTACTTAGCCTTTCATACCAAGCTCTGGGAGCTTGATTCAGACCATACAGTGACTTTTTCAGTTTGAAAACATGTTCTGGATGTTTTGTATTTTCAAAACCTGGGGGTTGGTGAACATACACTTCTTCTTCTATATAACCATTTAAGAATGCACTTTTGACATCCATCTGATACAGAGTGATGCCTCTATTAACAGCAAATGAGATTAAAAGTCTGATAGATTCTAACCTGGTGACTGGAGCAAAGGTTTCTGTATAGTCTATCCCCTCTTGCTGACTATAACCTTGTGCAACCAGTCGTGCCTTGTTTCTGACGACTTCACCTTGTTCATTCAGCTTGTTTCTGAACACCCATCTTGTTCCAATGACGTTGAATCCTTTTGGTCTTGGAACGAGATCCCATACGTCGTTTCTGGTGAATTGATTCAGCTCTTCTTGCATTGCCAGAATCCAGTCATTGTCCAGAAGTGCTTCATCAATAGAAGAAGGTTCAATCAGAGACACAAGTCCCATCAGAGTTTCTTCAGAGTTTCTGAAGCTTGCTCTAGTTCTGATTGGATCTTCCTTTCTTCCTAGAATAGTCTCTTCTGGGTGATCCAAACTGCTTCTGGGTACTCTCTTCTGAGGTTGATCAGCAGCAGTTGTAGGATTTCTAGCATTGCTTCTTTCAGACGTTGAAGGAATGTCTGTGTTGAGAGCTTCTGATGACTTGTCTTCAGAACCTGCAAATTCAATTTCTATACCTGCAAGATTTTCATTCTGCTTTGACTTTTCAGAGTCAAGCTTGTCATCAAAACGAACACTGATTGATTCTTCCACAATCTGTGTTTCTGTATTGTATACTCTGTACCCTCTTGAGCGTTCAGAGTATCCTAACATAATACACTTCTGTGCCTTAGAATCAAACTTGTTCAAATAATGCTTAGTATTTAACATATAGCAAGTACATCCAAATGGATGAAAATACGAAATGTTGGGCTTTCTGTTCTTCCACAATTCATATGGAGTCTTTTCCAGAATAGGTCTTATTGAGATTCTATTCTGAATGTAGCACGTTGTGTTTATTGCCTCTGCCCAGAAAGTCTTAGCAACGTTTGTCTCGTTGATCATGGTTCTGGCCATTTCTTGCAATGTTCTGTTCTTTCGTTCTACAACTCCATTTTGTTGGGGAGTTCTAGGACAAGAGAAATCATGCAGAATGCCTTTGTCATTAAAGAATGACTCAAAATCTTTATTTTCAAATTCTCCACCATGATCACTTCTGACTTTAACGATTCTAAGATCTTTTTCATTCTGAACTTGGTTACAGAAGGTAACAAACACAGAGTGTGACTCGTCCTTGTGTCTTAAGAACTTTACCCATGTCCATCTGCTATAGTCATCTACGATTACTAACCCATACTTCTTGCCACTGACAGAAGCAGTCTTAACTGGTCCAAATAAGTCAATGTGCAGAAGTTCTAATGGCTTAGAGGTAGAAACAACATTTTTGGATTTAAAAGATGGTTTTGCAAATTTGCCTTTCTGACATGCTTCACACAGAGCATCTGAATTGAACTTCAAATTTGGAAGTCCTCTGACCAGATTGAGTTTGTTAATCTGAGATATTCTTCTCATACTAACATGCCCCAATCTTCTGTGCCAGATCCACTGCTCGTTGTTAACAGACAGAAGACATTTTACGTTCTGACTCTTAAGTTCAGAAAGTTTGATTTTGTAAATGTTGTTTTTCCTCTTACCATTAAATAGGATAGTCCCATCTTTCTGACTAACAGCTTTACATGATTTTTGATTAAAGATTATATCATAACCGTTATCACTTAATTGACTTATGGATAACAGGTTATGCATCAATCCATCAACAAGCAGAACATTATTAATAGAGGGAAGATTTCCGTTACCTACAGTTCCAGAGCCAATTATCTTTCCCCTCTGATTGCCTCCAAAGCCAACGTGGCCTCCAGGCTTAAGTTCCAGGCTTTGGAACATATGCCTTCTTCCCGTCATGTGACGTGAGCAGCCAGAGTCCAGGTACCATGACTGGTGTTTCTGACTTGCTGCTAAAGATATCTGCAACATGTATTATTTTATCCTTAGGTACCCAGATCTTCTTGGGTCCTGATTTGTTAGTTTTACCAAAACTCTGGTTGAATTTTGGTTTCACAAAGTGATTACTACTAGTATATTTGATGTCATGTGTGTGACCATACACAAAGTGTGAATTTAGAGGAGTGTATTTAATTGTTAAATCCATGACATTTTTAGGTGTAGGAGCCTTACCTAGGTATCCTATTCCTTTCCTGCCGTTTCTGCTAACTCCATAGATCATTGAAGCCATTCTGCTTCTATCTATGCTTTTAGCAAGGAACTTCTGGAAACTATGATCATACTCCTTGATGATCTCATCAGCGTTGCTGGGAGTTTCAGCAATTGGTTCCTTCTGAGAGTTTTGTAAAGAGTTTTCTAATTTTAAAATTTTATCTCTCAGCTCAGAGTTTTCCAATTTGAGACTCTCAGACTTATTAGAGTCAGATTCAAGAGTCCTTTTCAGGTCTCTGAATTTAGCTCTAATCTGCTGATAACGTTCCAGAATTTCATTTAGGCTTTCAGCAAGTTCAGCCTTTGTAAAATTAACAGCGAAGTTAGGGAATACCTCTTCTGTGTCTGATTCTGAGTCTGAGTCAGAAGCTTCACTGTCATCTGGAATGTTAGCCATAAGCGCTATGTTCGCCCTTTCATCATCTGATTCTGAGTCAGCTTCAGACGAGTCAGAGTCATCCCATGTGGCCATGAGACTTTTCTTCTTCTCTCTTCCAAACTTCCTTTTGGGCTTTTCCCTCTGAAGCTTTGGACAGTCACTCTTGTAGTGTCCTTGCTCATTGCACTCGTAGCAGATGATGTCTTTTGTATTTGGCTTCTTGCTACCTGAGGAGCCTTCAGATCTTCTGTATCCAGAGGAAGAATCTGTCCTTCTGTATCTGGAAGAAGACTCGTTCTGATCAGATCTTCTGGGATTCCTGAACTTCTTTTGTCTTTGCTTCCATAGTTGATTTACTCTTCTGGAGAGAAGAGAAAGCTCGTCTTCTTCTGATGAGGATCCATCAGATGTTTCTTCAACTGCCTGCAAAACTTTAGATTCAGATTTTCTGTTAGATTTTAAAGCTATAGGCTTACCTTGCTTCTGAGGCTCGTCAGCTTTAGAGCAGTAACCATAGGCCTCCACTGCTTGGGTAAACTTCTGATTATCTTCTTGACATGGTCAGCAGTAGAGTATCCCTTGTCCAGAACTTTGAGACCAGCTACCAGAATCTGAAATCTGGAGAACATAGTTTCAATGGATTCAGATTCTTCCATTTTAAACGCCTCATACTTATGAATGAGCGCCAGAGCCTTTGTTTCCTTGACTTGAATGTTGCCCTCATGCGTCATTCTGAGAGAATCAAAGATGTTCTTAGCTGTGTCTCTGTTGGAGATTTTCTCATACTCAGTATAAGAGATAGCACTGAGAAGGATGGTTCTGGCTTTATGGTGATTCTTGAAATCACGCTTTTGTTGATCAGTCATTGATTTTCTATCAATCTTCTGACCAGTTGCATTAACAGGGTGCGTGTATCCATCTGTCACCATATCCCACAGATCAGCATCATGTGCTAGAAAGAAGCTTTCAATTCTGTCTTTCCAGTAGTCAAAGTTTTCTCCATCAAAGACTGGAGGTTTGCCGCTGAATCTGTCTCTATCCTCATTGTTGTCATTGCTGAAATGAGAGTTGTTTCCTGCCATAGTGTTTTTCTGACGCTGGATCTTTTACTGACACGGTTAAGTGTTTTAGCTCAGAACCAGGAGCTCTGATGCCAATTGAAGGGGTGAAAAACACAAGAAGGGGGGGTTGAATTGTAAAACTGGAAACTTAAAGCAAATGACAAGGTATTTTTATCCTGGTTCGTTTGATCTCAAACTACTCCAGTCCACCCGTTCAAGGTGATTTCGCCTCTCTCCAACGAGGTCTTAATTCACTATATTCAACTGAATACAAATCTGCTTTAGCAACTGCTAAAACCTTCTTGATTCAAACCACAATCCGGTTTGTCAAGGCAACACTTTCTTACAAAAGAATAATCAAATGTGTGTGAATGTTTCTACAAAAACTATATCACAACTGTGATGTTTACACAAATGAAGCTTAGAATACTAAGTTGCTAAACGCTAATAGAGTATCAGAGTTTGGTGGTTTAGCAAAACTTGGAGAGTGAAGATTATTGATCAGCTTTGTGCGTGTAGAGAGTTTGGAAGCATTAGCCGTGATAATCTTCAAAGCTTGGTTTATATAGCACTTTGAGAAGATGAACGTTGAAGCAAATATTCTTGATTCAATGCTATTAACAAGCTTTCCTTTTTGAGCAGATCTTGTCTAGAATGATGCCGTTGGTATTGATTAGCTTTCAATGCACAGTACCGTTGCTTCTTCAATGCACGATCTGGCTTGGCTCATTCTGATTCTGCTTCGCTGCTGATGAACTGATTTGTTTCTGTATCAGAGTATTTTACGCGCAGTTCTGTTCATCAAGCTTCAGCATGTGCAAGCGTTGATCTTCTGATCTTGACGTTCTGATTCAGCAACTTCTGATGCTGGTGTGCAAACTCATATTCTGATGCTGAGAACGTGATCTTGCTTATTTTAATCAGCATATCTGCAAGTCAGAGCATAGTAATTTTAAGTAGCATATAATTCAATCATGAAATATTTAACTACTATATCTTTTCACTTTGTTATCATTAAAACTTAATTATAGGGTACTAGATTCAAACATTGTTCTAACAGTAGCTATGTCCTTAAGGAAGGTAGTTCGTTGTTAAGATTTTGTTACTTCATTGGATGGTAGCCTTGTCATTATGGAAGGTAAATTGTTGTTGACATTTTGTTACTCCAATGGATGGTAGCGATGTCCTTATGGAAGGTAGTTCATTGTTGGGATTTTGTTAGTCTAATGGATGGTAGCCTGGTCATTAGGGAAGGTAGCTCGTTGTTGAGATTTTCTTACTCTAATGGATGGTAGCCTTGTCATTATGGAAGGTAGTTCCTTGTTGGGATTTTGTTAATCAAATGGATGTTAGCCTTGTCATTAAGGAAGGTAGTTTGCTGTTGAGACTATGTTACACCATTGGATGGTAGCCTTGTAATTATTGAAGGTAAATCGTTGTTGACATTTTGTTACTCCAATGGATGGTAGCGATGTCCTTAAGGAAGGTAGTTCATTGTTAGGATTTTGTTACTCCATTGGATGGTAGCCTTGTCATTATGGAACGTAGTTCGTTAGTGGGATTTTGTTACTCTAATGGATGGGAGCCTTGTCATAATGGAAGCTAGTTCGTTGTTGAGATTTTGTTACTCTAATGGATGGTAGCCTTGTCTTTATGGAACGTAGTTCGTTGTTGGGATTTTGTTACTCAAATGGATGGTAGCCTTGTCATTATGGAAGTTTGTCCGTTGTTGAGATTTTGTTACTCCAATGGATGGTCACCTTGTCATTATTGATGGAAGTTCATTGTTGAGATTTTGTTAGTTTAATGGATGGTAGCCTTGTCAATATGGAAGGTAGTTCGATGTTGAGATTTTATTACTCCAATGGATGGTATCCTTGTCACTATGGAAGGTAGTTCTTTGCAGATATTTTGTTACTTTAATGGATGGTAGCCTTGTCATTATGGAATGTAAATTGTTGTTGAGATTTTGTTACTCCATTGTATGGTACCCATGTCATTATGGAAGGTAAATTGTTGTTGTGATTTTGTTACTCCAATGGATGGTAGCTATGTCCTTATGGAAGGTAGTTCATTGTTGATATTTTGTTACTCTAATGGATGGTAGCCTTGTCATTACGGAAGGTAGTTCGTTGTTGAGATTTTGTTACTCCCTTGGATGGTAGCCTTGTCATTATGGAAGGTATATCGTTGTTGACATTTTGTTACTCCAATGGATGGTAGCGATGTCATTAAGGAAGGTAGTTCGTTGTTGAGATTTTGTTACTCCATTGGATGGTAGCCTTGTCATTACGAAATGTAGTTCATTAATGGATGGTAGCCTTGTCATTACGAAAGCTTGTTCGTTGTTGAGATTTTGTTACTCCATTGGATGGTAGCCTTGTCATTATGGAAGGTAGTTCGTTGTTGATATTTTGTTACTTTAATGGATGTTAGCCTTGTAATTATGGAAGGTAGTTCATTGTTGAGATTTTGTTACTCTATTGTATGGTAGACTTGTCATTATGCAAGGTAAATTGTTGTTGAGATTTTGTTACTCCAATAGATGGTAGCTATGTCCTTATGGAAGATAGTTCATTATTGATATTTTGTTACTCTAATGGATGGTAGCCTTGTCATTACGGAAGGTAGTTCGTTAGTGGGTTTGTTACTCTAATGGATGGTAGCCTTGTCATTACGGAAGGTAGTTTGTTGTTTAGATTTTGTTACTCCATTGGATGGTAGTGATGTCCTTAAGGAAGGTAGTTCGTTGTTAAGATTTTGTTACTCCATTGGATGGTAGCCTTGTCATTATGGAACGTAGTTCGTTAGTGGGATTTTGTTACTCTAATGGATGGTAGCCTTGTCATAACGGAAGCTAGTTCGTTGTTGAGATTTTGTTACTCTAATGGATGGTAGCCTTGTCTTTATGGAACGTAGTTCGTTGTTGGGATTTTGTTACTCAAATGGATGGTAGCCTTGTCATTATGGAAGTTTGTCCGTTGTTGAGATTTTGTTAGTTTAATGGATGGTAGCCTTGTCAATATGGAAGGTAGTTCGGTGTTGAGATTTTATTACTCCAATGGATGGTAGCCTTGTCATTATGGAAGGTAGTTCTTTGCTGATATTTTGTTACTTTAATGGATGGTTGCCTTGTCATTATGGAATGTAAATTGTTGTTGAGATTTTGTTACTCCATTGTATGGTAGCCATGTCATTATGGAAGCTAAATTGTTGTTGAGATTTTGTTAGTCCAATGGATGGTAGCTATGTCCTTATGGAAGGTAGTTCATTGTTGATATTTTGTTACTCTAATGGATGGTAGCCTTGTCATTACGGAAGGTAGTTTGTTGTTGAGATTTTGTTACTCCCTTGGATGGTAGCCTTGTCATTATGGAACGTATATCGTTGTTGAGATTTTGTTACTCCATTGGATGGTAGCCTTGTTATTACAGAAGGTAGTTCATTAATGGATGGTAGCCTTGTCATTACGAAAGCTAGTTCGTTGTTGAGATTTTGTTACTCCAATAGATGGTAGCTATGTCCTTATGGAAGGTAGTTCATTATTGATATTTTGTTACTCTAATGGATGGTAGCCTTGTCATTACGGAAGGTAGTTCGTTAGTGGGTTTGTTACTCTAATGGATGGTAGCCTTGTGATTACGGAAGGTAGTTCGTTGTTGAGATTTTGTTACTCCATTGGATGGTAGCCTTGTCATTATAGAAGGTAAATCGTTGTTGACATTTTGTTAATCCAATGGATGGTAGAGATGTCCTTAATGAAGGTAGTTCTTTGTTGAGATTTTGTTACTCTAATGAACGGTAGCCTTGTCATTTTGGAAGGTAGTTCGTTGTTGAGATTTTTTTACTCAAATGGATGGTAGCCTTGTCATTATGGAAGGTAAATTGTTGTTGAGATTTTGTTACTCCAATGGATGGTAGCTATGTCCTTATGGAAGGTAGTTCATTATTGATATTTTGTTACTCTAAGGGATGGTAGCCTTGTCATTACGGATGGTAGTTCGTTGTTGATATTTTGTTATTCCATTGGATGGTATCCTTGTCATTATGGAAGGTAAATCGTTGTTGACATTTTGTTACTCCAGTGGATGGTAGCGATGTCCTTAAGGAAGGTAGTTTGTTGTTGAGATTTTGATACTTCATTGGATGGTAGCCTTGTCATTACGGAAGGTAGTTCGTTAGTGGGTTTGTTACACTAATGGAAGGTAGCCTTGTCATTACTGAAGCTAGTTCATAGTTGAGATTTTTTTACTCCATTGGATGGTAGCCTTGTCATTATTGAAGGTAAATCGTTGTTGACATTTTCTTACTCCAATGGATGGTAGCCTTGTCATTACGGAAGCTAGTTTGTTGTTGAGATCATGTTACTCTAATGGATGGTAGCCTTGTCATTATGGAAGTTTGTCCGTTGTTGGGATTTTGTTACTCCAATGGATGGTAACCTTGTCATTATGGAAGGTAGTTCATTGTTGATTTTTTTGTTAGTTCAATGGATGGTAGCCTTGTCAATATGGAAGGTAGTTTGTTGGTGAGATTTTGTTACTCCAATGGATGGTAGCCTTGTCATTATGGAAGGTAGTTCGTTATTGATATTTTGTTACTTTAATGGATGGTAGCCTTGTCATTATGGAAGGTAAATCGTTGTTGACATTTTGTTACTCCAATGGATGGTAGCTATGTCCTTATGGAAGGTAGTTCGTTGTTGAGATTTTGTTACTCCATTGGAAGGTAGCCTTGTCATTATGGAAAGTAGTTCCTTAGTGGGATTTTGTTACTCTAATGGATGGTAGACTTGTCATTACGAAAGCTAGTTCGTTGTTTAGATTTTGTTAATCCATTGGATGGTAGCCTTGTCATTACGGAAGGTAGTTCGTTAGTGGGATTTTGTTACTCTAATGGATGGTAGCCTTGTCATTACGGAAGCTAGTTCGTTGTTGAGATTTTGTTACTCTAATGGATGGTAGCCTTGTTATTTTGGAAATTAGTTCATTGTTGGGATTTTCTTACTCAAATGAATGGTAGCCTTGTCATTATGGAAGGTAGTTCGTTGTTGAGATTTTGTTACTCTAATGGGTGGTAGCCATGTTATTATGGAAGGTAGTTCATTGTTGGTATTTTGTTAGTCTAATGGATGGTAGCCTTGTCATTATGGAAGGTAGCTCGTTGTTGAGATTTTCTTACTCTAATGGATGGTAGCCTTGTCATTACGGAAAGTAGTTCGTTGTTGAGATTTTTTACTCCATTGGATGGTAGCCTTGTCATTATGGAAGGTAAGTCGTTGTTGACATTTTACTACTCCAATGGATGGTAGCTATGTCCTTAAGGAAGGTAGTTCGTTGTTAAGATTTTGTTACTTCATTGGATGGTAGCCTTGTCATTATGGAAGGTAAATTGTTGTTGACATTTTGTTACTCCAATGGATGGTAGCGATGTCCTTATGGAAGGTAGTTCATTGTTGGGATTTTGTTAGTCTAATGGATGGTAGCCTGGTCATTAGGGAAGGTAGCTCGTTGTTGAGATTTTCTTACTCTAATGGATGGTAGCCTTGTCATTATGGAAGGTAGTTCCTTGTTGGGATTTTGTTAATCAAATGGATGTTAGCCTTGTCATTAAGGAAGGTAGTTTGCTGTTGAGACTATGTTACACCATTGGATGGTAGCCTTGTAATTATTGAAGGTAAATCGTTGTTGACATTTTGTTACTCCAATGGATGGTAGCGATGTCCTTAAGGAAGGTAGTTCATTGTTAGGATTTTGTTACTCCATTGGATGGTAGCCTTGTCATTATGGAACGTAGTTCGTTAGTGGGATTTTGTTACTCTAATGGATGGTAGCCTTGTCTTTATGGAACGTAGTTCGTTGTTGGGATTTTGTTACTCAAATGGATGGTAGCCTTGTCATTATGGAAGTTTGTCCGTTGTTGAGATTTTGTTACTCCAATGGATGGTCACCTTGTCATTATTGATGGAAGTTCATTGTTGAGATTTTGTTAGTTTAATGGATGGTAGCCTTGTCAATATGGAAGGTAGTTCGATGTTGAGATTTTATTACTCCAATGGATGGTATCCTTGTCACTATGGAAGGTAGTTCTTTGCAGATAATTTGTTACTTTAATGGATGGTAGCCTTGTCATTATGGAATGTAAATTGTTGTTGAGATTTTGTTACTCCATTGTATGGTACCCATGTCATTATGGAAGGTAAATTGTTGTTGTGATTTTGTTACTCCAATGGATGGTAGCTATGTCCTTATGGAAGGTAGTTCATTGTTGATATTTTGTTACTCTAATGGATGGTAGCCTTGTCATTACAGAAGGTAGTTCGTTGTTGAGATTTTGTTACTCCCTTGGATGGTAGCCTTGTCATTATGGAAGGTATATCGTTGTTGACATTTTGTTACTCCAATGGATGGTAGCGATGTCATTAAGGAAGGTAGTTCGTTGTTGAGATTTTGTTACTCCATTGGATGGTAGCCTTGTCATTACGAAATGTAGTTCATTAATGGATGGTAGCCTTGTCATTACGAAAGCTTGTTCGTTGTTGAGATTTTGTTACTCCATTGGATGGTAGCCTTGTCATTATGGAAGGTAGTTCGTTGTTGATATTTTGTTACTTTAATGGATGTTAGCCTTGTAATTATGGAAGGTAGTTCATTGTTGAGATTTTGTTACTCCATTGTATGGTAGCCTTGTCATTATGCAAGGTAAATTGTTGTTGAGATTTTGTTACTCCAATAGATGGTAGCTATGTCCTTATGGAAGATAGTTCATTATTGATATTTTGTTACTCTAATGGATGGTAGCCTTGTCATTACGGAAGGTAGTTCGTTAGTGGGTTTGTTACTCTAATGGATGGTAGCCTTGTCATTACGGAAGGTAGTTTGTTGTTTAGATTTTGGTACTCCATTGGATGGTAGTGATGTCCTTAAGGAAGGTAGTTCGTTGTTAAGATTTTGTTACTCCATTGGATGGTAGCCTTGTCATTATGGAACGTAGTTCGTTAGTGGGATTTTTTTACTCTAATGGATGGTAGCCTTGTCATAACGGAAGCTAGTTCGTTGTTGAGATTTTGTTACTCTAATGGATGGTAGCCTTGTCTTTATGGAACGTAGTTCGTTGTTGGGATTTTGTTACTCAAATGGATGGTAGCCTTGTCATTATGGAAGTTTGTCCGTTGTTGAGATTTTGTTAGTTTAATGGATGGTAGCCTTGTCAATATGGAAGGTAGTTCGGTGTTGAGATTTTATTACTCCAATGGATGGTAGCCTTGTCATTATGGAAGGTAGTTCTTTGCTGATATTTTGTTACTTTAATGGATGGTTGCCTTGTCATTATGGAATGTAAATTGTTGTTGAGATTTTGTTACTCCATTGTATGGTAGCCATGTCATTATGGAAGGTAAATTGTTGTTGTGATTTTGTTACTCCAATGGATGGTAGCTATGTCCTTATGGAAGGTAGTTCATTGTTGATATTTTGTTACTCTAATGGATGGTAGCCTTGTCATTACGGAAGGTAGTTCGTTGTTGAGATTTTGTTACTCCCTTGGATGGTAGCCTTGTCATTATGGAAGGTATATCGTTGTTGACATTTTGTTACTCCAATGGATGGTAGCGATGTCATTAAGGAAGGTAGTTCGTTGTTGAGATTTTGTTACTCCATTGGATGGTAGCCTTGTCATTACGAAATGTAGTTCATTAATGGATGGTAGCCTTGTCATTATGAAAGCTTGTTCGTTGTTGAGATTTTGTTACTCCATTGGATGGTAGCCTTGTCATTATGGAAGGTAGTTCGTTGTTGAGATTTTGTTACTCTAATGGATGGTAGCCTTGTCTTTATGGAACGTAGTTCGTTGTTGGGATTTTGTTACTCAAATGGATGGTAGCCTTGTCATTATGGAAGTTTGTCCGTTGCTGAGATTTTGTTACTCCAATGGATGGTCACCTTGTCATTATTGATGGAAGTTCATTGTTGAGATTTTGTTAGTTTAATGGATGGTAGCCTTGTCAATATGGAAGGTAGTTCGATGTTGAGATTTTATTACTCCAATGGATGGTATCCTTGTCACTATGGAAGGTAGTTCTTTGCAGATATTTTGTTACTTTAATGGATGGTAGCCTTGTCATTATGGAATGTAAATTGTTGTTGAGATTTTGTTACTCCATTGTATGGTACCCATGTCATTATGGAAGGTAAATTGTTGTTGTGATTTTGTTACTCCAATGGATGGTAGCTATGTCCTTATGGAAGGTAGTTCATTGTTGATATTTTGTTACTCTAATGGATGGTAGCCTTGTCATTACGGAAGGTAGTTCGTTGTTGAGATTTTGTTACTCCCTTGGATGGTAGCCTTGTCATTATGGAAGGTATATCGTTGTTGACATTTTGTTACTCCAATGGATGGTAGCGATGTCATTAAGGAAGGTAGTTCGTTGTTGAGATTTTGTTACTCCATTGGATGGTAGCCTTGTCATTACGAAATGTAGTTCATTAATGGATGGTAGCCTTGTCATTACGAAAGCTTGTTCGTTGTTGAGATTTTGTTACTCCATTGGATGGTAGCCTTGTCATTATGGAAGGTAGTTCGTTGTTGATATTTTGTTACTTTAATGGATGTTAGCCTTGTAATTATGGAAGGTAGTTCATTGTTGAGATTTTGTTACTCCATTGTATGGTAGCCTTGTCATTATGCAAGGTAAATTGTTGTTGAGATTTTGTTACTCCAATAGATGGTAGCTATGTCCTTATGGATGATAGTTCATTATTGATATTTTGTTACTCTAATGGATGGTAGCCTTGTCATTACGGAAGGTAGTTCGTTAGTGGGTTTGTTACTCTAATGGATGGTAGCCTTGTCATTACGGAAGGTAGTTTGTTGTTTAGATTTTGGTACTCCATTGGATGGTAGTGATGTCCTTAAGGAAGGTAGTTCGTTGTTAAGATTTTGTTACTCCATTGGATGGTAGCCTTGTCATTATGGAACGTAGTTCGTTAGTGGGATTTTTTTACTCTAATGGATGGTAGCCTTGTCATAACGGAAGCTAGTTCGTTGTTGAGATTTTGTTACTCTAATGGATGGTAGCCTTGTCTTTATGGAACGTAGTTCGTTGTTGGGATTTTGTTACTCAAATGGATGGTAGCCTTGTCATTATGGAAGTTTGTCCGTTGTTGAGATTTTGTTAGTTTAATGGATGGTAGCCTTGTCAATATGGAAGGTAGTTCGGTGTTGAGATTTTATTACTCCAATGGATGGTAGCCTTGTCATTATGGAAGGTAGTTCTTTGCTGATATTTTGTTACTTTAATGGATGGTTGCCTTGTCATTATGGAATGTAAATTGTTGTTGAGATTTTATTACTCCATTGTATGGTAGCCATGTCATTATGGAAGCTAAATTGTTGTTGAGATTTTGTTACTCCAATGGATGGTAGCTATGTCCTTATGGAAGGTAGTTCATTGTTGATATTTTGTTACTCTAATGGATGGTAGCCTTGTCATTATGGAAGGTAGTTTGTTGTTGAGATTTTGTTACTCCCTTGGATGGTAGCCTTGTCATTATGGAACGTATATCGTTGTTGAGATTTTGTTACTCCATTGGATGGTAGCCTTGTTATTACGGAAGGTAGTTCATTAATGGATGGTAGCCTTGTCATTACGAAAGCTAGTTCGTTGTTGAGATTTTGTTACTCCAATAGATGGTAGCTATGTCCTTATGGAAGGTAGTTCATTATTGATATTTTGTTACTCTAATGGATGGTAGCCTTGTCATTACGGAAGATAGTTCGTTAGTGGGTTTGTTACTCTAATGGATGGTAGCCTTGTGATTACGGAAGGTAGTTCGTTGTTGAGATTTTGTTACTCCATTGGATGGTAGCCTTGTCATTATAGAAGGTAAATCGTTGTTGACATTTTGTTAATCCAATGGATGGTAGAGATGTCCTTAATGAAGGTAGTTCTTTGTTGAGATTTTGTTACTCTAATGAACGGTAGCCTTGTCATTTTGGAAGGTAGTTCGTTGTTGAGATTTTTTTACTCAAATGGATGGTAGCCTTGTCATTATGGAAGGTAAATTGTTGTTGAGATTTTGTTACTCCAATGGATGGTAGCTATGTCCTTATGGAAGGTAGTTCATTATTGATATTTTGTTACTCTAAGGGATGGTAGCCTTGTCATTACGGATGGTAGTTCGTTGTTGATATTTTGTTATTCCATTGGATGGTATCCTTGTCATTATGGAAGGTAAATCGTTGTTGACATTTTGTTACTCCAGTGGATGGTAGCGATGTCCTTAAGGAAGGTAGTTTGTTGTTGAGATTTTGATACTTCATTGGATGGTAGCCTTGTCATTACGGAAGGTAGTTCGTTAGTGGGTTTGTTACACTAATGGAAGGTAGCCTTGTCATTACTGAAGCTAGTTCATAGTTGAGATTTTTTTACTCCATTGGATGGTAGCCTTGTCATTATTGAAGGTAAATCGTTGTTGACATTTTCTTACTCCAATGGATGGTAGCCTTGTCATTACGGAAGCTAGTTTGTTGTTGAGATCATGTTACTCTAATGGATGGTAGCCTTGTCATTATGGAAGTTTGTCCGTTGTTGGGATTTTGTTACTCCAATGGATGGTAACCTTGTCATTATGGAAGGTAGTTCATTGTTGATTTTTTTGTTAGTTCAATGGATGGTAGCCTTGTCAATATGGAAGGTAGTTTGTTGGTGAGATTTTGTTACTCCAATGGATGGTAGCCTTGTCATTATGGAAGGTAGTTCGTTATTGATATTTTGTTACTTTAATGGATGGTAGCCTTGTCATTATGGAAGGTAAATCGTTGTTGACATTTTGTTACTCCAATGGATGGTAGCTATGTCCTTATGGAAGGTAGTTCGTTGTTGAGATTTTGTTACTCCATTGGAAGGTAGCCTTGTCATTATGGAAAGTAGTTCCTTAGTGGGATTTTGTTACTCTAATGGATGGTAGACTTGTCATTACGAAAGCTAGTTCGTTGTTTAGATTTTGTTAATCCATTGGATGGTAGCCTTGTCATTACGGAAGGTAGTTCGTTAGTGGGATTTTGTTACTCTAATGGATGGTAGCCTTGTCATTACGGAAGCTAGTTCGTTGTTGAGATTTTGTTACTCTAATCGATGGTAGCCTTGTTATTTTGGAAATTAGTTCATTGTTGGGATTTTCTTACTCAAATGAATGGTAGCCTTGTCATTATGGAAGGTAGTTCGTTGTTGAGATTTTGTTACTCTAATGGGTGGTAGCCATGTTATTATGGAAGGTAGTTCATTGTTGGTATTTTGTTAGTCTAATGGATGGTAGCCTTGTCATTATGGAAGGTAGCTCGTTGTTGAGATTTTCTTACTCTAATGGATGGTAGCCTTGTCATTACGGAAAGTAGTTCGTTGTTGAGATTTTTTACTCCATTGGATGGTAGCCTTGTCATTATGGAAGGTAAATCGTTGTTGACATTTTATTACTCCAATGGATGGTAGCTATGTCCTTAAGGAAGGTAGTTCGTTGTTAAGATTTTGTTACTTCATTGGATGGTAGCCTTGTCATTATGGAAGGTAAATTGTTGTTGACATTTTGTTACTCCAATGGATGGTAGCGATGTCCTTATGGAAGGTAGTTCATTGTTGGGATTTTGTTAGTCTAATGGATGGTAGCCTGGTCATTAGGGAAGGTAGCTCGTTGTTAAGATTTTCTTAATCTAATGGATGGTAGCCTTGTCATTACGGAAGGTAGTTCGTTGTTGAGATTTTGTTACTCCATTGGATGGTAGCCTTGTCATTATGGAAGGTAAATCGTTGTTGACATTTTATTACTCCAATGGATGGTAGCGATGTCCTTAAGGAAGGTAGTTCGTTGTTAAGATTTTGTTATTCCATTGGATGGTACCCTTGTCATTACGGAAGGTAGTTCGTTAGTGGGATTTTGTTACTCTAATGGATGGTAGCCTTGTCATTATGGAAGCTAGTTCGTTGTTGAGATTTTGTTACTCTAATGGATGGTAGCCTTGTCTTTATGGAACGTTGTTCGTTGTTGGGATTTTGTTACTCAAATGGATGGTAGCCTTGTCATTATTGAAGTTTGTCCATTGTTGAGATTTTTTTACTCCAATGGATGGTAACCTTGTCATTATGGAAGGTAGTTCATTGTTGATTTTATTGTTAGTTTAATGGATGGTAGCCTTGTCAATAAGGAAGGTAGTTCGTTGTTGAGATTTTGTTACTCCAATGAATGGTAGCCTTGTCATTATGGAAGGTAGTTTGTTGTTGAGATTTTGTTACTCTAATGGGTGGTAGCCATGTTATTATGGAAGGTAGTTCATTGTTGGGATTTTTTTAGTCTAATGGATGGTAGCCTTATCATTATGGAAGGGAGCTCTTTGTTGAGAGTTTCTTACTCTAATGGATGGTAGCCTTGTCATTACGGAAGGTAGTTCGTTGTTGAGATTTTTTACTCCATTGGATGGTAGCCTTGTCATTATGGAAGGTAAATCGTTGTTAACATTTTGTTACTCCAATGGATGGTAGCGATGTCCTTAAGGAAGGTAGTTCGTTGTTGAGATTTTGTTACTCCATTGGATGGTAGCCTTGTCACTACGGAAGGTAGTTCGTTAGTGGGATTTTGTTACTCTAATGGATGGTAGCCTTGTCATTCCGAAAGCTAGTTCGTTGTTGAGATTTTGTTACTCCATTGGATGGTAGCCTTGTCATTATGGAAGGTAGTTCGTTGTTGATATTTTTTTACTCCAATGGATGGTAGCAATGTCCTTAAGGAAGGTAGTTCGTTGTTGAGATTTTGTTACTCCATTGGATGGTAGCCTTGTCACTACGAAAGGTAGTTCGTTAGTGGGATTTTGCTACTCTAATGGATGGTAGCCTTGTCATTACGAAAGCTAGTTCGTTGTTGAGATTTTATTACTCCATTGGATGGTAGCCTTGTCATTATGGGAGGTAGTTCGTTGTTGATATTTTGTTACTTTAATGGATGTTATCCTTGTAATTATGGATGGTAGTTCATTGTTGAGATTTTGTTACTCCATTTTATGGTAGCCTTGTCATTATGGAAGGTAAATTGTTGTTGAGATTTTGTTACTCCAATGATGGTAGCTATGTCCTTATGGAAGGTAGTTCATTATTGATATTTTGTTACTCTAATGGATGGTAGCCTTGTCATTACGGATGGTAGTTCATTGTTGATATTATTTTACTCCATTGGATGGTATCCTTGTCAATATGGAAGGTAAATCGTTGTTGACATTTTGTTACTCCAGTGGATGGTAGCGATGTCCTTAAGGAAGGTAGTTCGTTATTAAGATTTTGATACTTTATTGGATGGTGGCCTTGTCATTACGGAAGGTAGTTCGTTAGTGGGTTTGTTACTCTAATGGAAGGTAGCCTTGTCATTACTGAAGCTAGTTCATAGTTGAGATTTTTTTACTCCATTGGATGGTAGCCTTGTCATTATTGAAGGTAAATCGTTGTTGACATTTTGTTACTCCTATGGATGGTAGCGATGTCCTTAAGGAAGGTAGTTCGTTGTTAAGATTTTGTTACTCCATTGGATGGTAGCCTTGTCATTATGAAACATAGATCGTTAGTGGGATTTTGTTACTCTAATGGATGGTAGCCTTGTCATTACGGAAGCTAGTTTGTTGTTGAGATCTTGTTACTCTAATGGATGGTAGCCTTGTATTTATGGAACGTTGTTCGTTGTTGGGATTTTGTTACTCAAATGGATGGTAGCCTTTTCATTATGGAAGTTTGTCCGTGATTGAGATTTTGTTACTCCAATCGATGGTAACCTTGTCATTATGGAAGGTAGTTCATTGTTGATTTTTTTGTTAGTTTAATGGATGGTAGCTTTGTCAATCTGGAAGGTAGTTCGTTGTTGAGATTTTGTTACTCCAATGGATGGTAGCCTTGTCATTATGGAAGGTAGTTCGTTATTGATATTTTGTTACTTTAATGAATGGTAGCCTTGTCATTATGGAAGGTAAATCGTTGTTGACATTTTGTTACTCCAATGGATGGTAGTGATGTCCTTATGGAAGGTAGTTTGTTGTTGAGATTTTGTTACTCCATTGGATGGTAGCCTTGTCATTACTAAAAGTAGTTCGTTAGTGGGATTTTGTTACTCTAATGGATGGTAGCCTTGTCATTACGAAAGCTAGTTCGTTGTTGAGATTTTGTTAATCCATTGGATGGTAGCCTTGTCATTATGGAAGGTAAATCGTTGTTGACATTTTGTTACTCCAATGGATGGTAGCGTTGTCCTTAAGGAAGGTAGTTCGTTGTTGAGATTTTGTTACTCCATTGGATGGTTGCCTTGTCATTACGGAAGGTAGTTCGTTAGTGGGATTTTGTTACTCTAATGGATGGTAGCCTTGTCATTACTGAAGCTAGTTCGTTGTTGAGATTTTGTTACTCTAATGGATGGTAGCCTTGTTATTATGGAAATTAGTTCATTGTTGGGATTTTGTTACTCAATTGAATGGTAGCCTTGTCATTATGGAAGGTAGTTCGTTGTTGATATTTTGTTACTCTAATGGGTGGTAGCCATGTTATTATGGAAGGTAGTTCATTGTTGGGATTTTGTTAGTCTAATGGATGGTAGCCTTGTCATTATGGAAGGTAGCTCGTTGTTGAGATTTTCTTACTCTAATGGATGGTAGCCTTGTCATTACGGAAGGTAGTTCGTTGTTGAGATTTTGTTACTCCATTGGATGGTAGCCTTGTCATTATGAAAGGTAAATCGTTGTTGACATTTTATTACTCCAATGGATGGTAGCGATGTCCTTAAGGAAGGTAGTTCGTTGTTAAGATTTTGTTATTCCATTGGATGGTACCCTTGTCATTACGGAAGGTAGTTCGTTAGTGGGATTTTGTTACTCTAATGGATGGTAGCCTTGTCATTATGGAAGCTAGTTCGTTGTTGAGATTTTGTTACTCTAATGGATGGTAGCCTTGTCTTTATGGAACGTTGTTCGTTGTTGGGATTTTGTTACTCAAATGGATGGTAGCCTTGTCATTATTGAAGTTTGTCCATTGTTGAGATTTTTTTACTCCAATGGATGGTAACCTTGTCATTATGGAAGGTAGTTCATTGTTGATTTTATTGTTAGTTTAATGGATGGTAGCCTTGTCAATAAGGAAGGTAGTTCGTTGTTGAGATTTTGTTACTCCAATGAATGGTAGCCTTGTCATTATGGAAGGTAGTTTGTTGTTGAGATTTTGTTACTCTAATGGGTGGTAGCCATGTTATTATGGAAGGTAGTTCATTGTTGGGATTTTTTTAGTCTAATGGATGGTAGCCTTATCATTATGGAAGGGAGCTCTTTGTTGAGAGTTTCTTACTCTAATGGATGGTAGCCTTGTCATTACGGAAGGTAGTTCGTTGTTGAGATTTTTTACTCCATTGGATGGTAGCCTTGTCATTATGGAAGGTAAATCGTTGTTAACATTTTGTTACTCCAATGGATGGTAGCGATGTCCTTAAGGAAGGTAGTTCGTTGTTGAGATTTTGTTACTCCATTGGATGGTAGCCTTGTCACTACGGAAGGTAGTTCGTTAGTGGGATTTTGTTACTCTAATGGATGGTAGCCTTGTCATTCCGAAAGCTAGTTCTTTGTTGAGATTTTGTTACTCCATTGGATGGTAGCCTTGTCATTATGGAAGGTAGTTCGTTGTTGATATTTTTTTACTCCAATGGATGGTAGCAATGTCCTTAAGGAAGGTAGTTCGTTGTTGAGATTTTGTTACTCCATTGGATGGTAGCCTTGTCACTACGAAAGGTAGTTCGTTAGTGGGATTTTGCTACTCTAATGGATGGTAGCCTTGTCATTACGAAAGCTAGTTCGTTGTTGAGATTTTATTACTCCATTGGATGGTAGCCTTGTCATTATGGGAGGTAGTTCGTTGTTGATATTTTGTTACTTTAATGGATGTTATCCTTGTAATTATGGATGGTAGTTCATTGTTGAGATTTTGTTACTCCATTTTATGGTAGCCTTGTCATTATGGAAGGTAAATTGTTGTTGAGATTTTGTTACTCCAATGATGGTAGCTATGTCCTTATGGAAGGTAGTTCATTATTGATATTTTGTTACTCTAATGGATGGTAGCCTTGTCATTACGGATGGTAGTTCATTGTTGATATTATTTTACTCCATTGGATGGTATCCTTGTCAATATGGAAGGTAAATCGTTGTTGACATTTTGTTACTCCAGTGGATGGTAGCGATGTCCTTAAGGAAGGTAGTTCGTTATTAAGATTTTGATACTTTATTGGATGGTGGCCTTGTCATTACGGAAGGTAGTTCGTTAGTGGGTTTGTTACTCTAATGGAAGGTAGCCTTGTCATTACTGAAGCTAGTTCATAGTTGAGATTTTTTTACTCCATTGGATGGTAGCCTTGTCATTATTGAAGGTAAATCGATGTTGACATTTTGTTACTCCTATGGATGGTAGCGATGTCCTTAAGGAAGGTAGTTCGTTGTTAAGATTTTGTTACTCCATTGGATGGTAGCCTTGTCATTATGAAACATAGATCGTTAGTGGGATTTTGTTACTCTAATGGATGGTAGCCTTGTCATTACGGAAGCTAGTTTGTTGTTGAGATCTTGTTACTCTAATGGATGGTAGCCTTGTATTTATGGAACGTTGTTCGTTGTTGGGATTTTGTTACTCAAATGGATGGTAGCCTTGTCATTATGGAAGTTTGTCCGTGATTGAGATTTTGTTACTCCAATCGATGGTAACCTTGTCATTATGGAAGGTAGTTCATTGTTGATTTTTTTGTTAGTTTAATGGATGGTAGCTTTGTCAATCTGGAAGGTAGTTCGTTGTTGAGATTTTGTTACTCCAATGGATGGTAGCCTTGTCATTATGGAAGGTAGTTCGTTATTGATATTTTGTTACTTTAATGAATGGTAGCCTTGTCATTATGGAAGGTAAATCGTTGTTGACATTTTGTTACTCCAATGGATGGTAGTGATGTCCTTATGGAAGGTAGTTCGTTGTTGAGATTTTGTTACTCCATTGGATGGTAGCCTTGTCATTACTAAAAGTAGTTCGTTAGTGGGATTTTATTACTCTAATGGATGGTAGCCTTGTCATTACGAAAGCTAGTTCGTTGTTGAGATTTTGTTAATCCATTGGATGGTAGCCTTGTCATTATGGAAGGTAAATCGTTGTTGACATTTTGTTACTCCAATGGATGGTAGCGTTGTCCTTAAGGAAGGTAGTTCGTTGTTGAGATTTTGTTACTCCATTGGATGGTTGCCTTGTCATTACGGAAGGTAGTTCGTTAGTGGGATTTTGTTACTCTAATGGATGGTAGCCTTGTCATTACTGAAGCTAGTTCGTTGTTGAGATTTTGTTACTCTAATGGATGGTAGCCTTGTTATTATGGAAATTAGTTCATTGTTGGGATTTTGTTACTCAAATGAATGGTAGCCTTGTCATTATGGAAGGTAGTTCGTTGTTGATATTTTGTTACTCTAATGGGTGGTAGCCATGTTATTATGGAAGGTAGTTCATTGTTGGGATTTTGTTAGTCTAATGGATGGTAGCCTTGTCATTATGGAAGGTAGCTCGTTGTTGAGATTTTCTTACTCTAATGGATGGTAGCCTTGTCATTACGGAAGGTAGTTCGTTGTTGAGATTTTGTTACTCCATTGGATGGTAGCCTTGTCATTATGGAAGGTAAATCGTTGTTGACATTTTATTACTCCAATGGATGGTAGTGATGTCCTTAAGGAAGGTAGTTTGTTGTTAAGATTTTGTTACTTCATTGGATGGTATCCTTGTCATTATGGAAGGTAAATCGTTATTGACATTTTGTTACTCCAATGGATTGTAGCGATGTCCTTATGGAAGGTAGTTCATTGTTGGGATTTTCTTAGTCTAATGGATGGTAGCCTTATCATTATGGAAGGTAGCTCGTTGTTGAGATTTTCTTACTCTAATGGATGGTAGCCTTGTCATTACGGAAGGTAGTTAATTGTTGAGATTTTTTACTCCATTGGATGGTAGCCTTGTCATTATGGAAGGTAAATCGTTGTTGACATTTTATTACTCCAATGGATGGTAGAGATTTCCTTAAGGAAGGTAGTTCGTTGTTGAGATTTTGTTACTCCATTGCATGGTAGCATTGTCATTACGGAAGGTAGTTCGTTAGTGGGATTTTGTTACTCTAATGGATGGTAGCCTTGTCATTACGGAAGCTAGTTCGTTGTTGAGATTTTGTTACTCTAATGGATGGTAGCCTTGTCTTTATGGAACGTTGTTCGTTGTTGGGATTTTGTTACTCAAATGGATGGTAGCCTTGTCATTATGGAATTTTGTCCGTTTTTGAGATTTTGTTACTCCAATGGATGGTAACCTTGTCATTATGGAAGGTAGTTCATTGTTGATTTTATTGTTAGTTCAATTGATGGTAGCATTGTCAATATGGAAGGTAGTTTGTTGTTGAGATTTTGTTACTCCAATGGATGGTAGCCATGTCATTATGGAAGGTAGTTTGTTATTTATATTTTGTTACTTTAATGGATAGTAGCCTTGTAATTATGGAAGGTAGTTCATTGTTGAGATTTTGTTAATCCATTGTATGGTAGCCTTGTCATTATGGAAGGTAAATTGTTGTTGAGATTTTGTTACTCCAATGGATGGTAGATATGTCCTTATGGAAGGTAGTTCATTGTTGATATTTTGTTACTCTAATGGATGGTAGCCTTGTCATTACGGAAGGTAGTTTGTTGTTGAGATTTTGTTACTCCATTGGATGGTAGCCTTGTCATTATGGAAGGTAAATCGTTATTGACATTTTGTTACTCCAATGGATGGTAGCGATGTCCTTATGGAAGGTAGTTCGTTGTAGAGATTTTGTTACTCCATTGGATGCTAGCCTTGTCATTACGGAAAGTAGTTCGTTAGTGGGATTTTGTTACTCTAATGGATGGTAGCCTTGTCATTACGAAAGCTAGTTTGTTGTTGAGATTTTGTTACTCCATTGGATGGTAGCCTTGTAATTATGGAAGGTAAATCGTTGTTGACATTTTGTTAATCTAATGGATGGTAGCGATGTCCTTAATGAAGGTAGTTCGTTGTTGAGATTTTGTTACTCCATTGGATGGTAGCCTTGTCATTACGGAAGGTAGTTCGTTAGTGGGATTTTGTTACTCTAATTGATGGTAGCCTTGTCATTACGGAAGCTAGTTCGTTGTTGAGATTTTGTTACTCTAATGGATGGTAGCCTTGTCGTTATGGAACGTTGTTCGTTGTTGGGATTTTGTTACTCAAATGGATGGTAGCCTTGTCATTATGGAATTTTGTCCGTTTTTGAGATTTTGTTACTCCAATGGATGGTAACCTTGTCATTATGGAAGGTAGTTCATTGTTGATTTTATTGTTAGTTCAATTGATGGTAGCCTTGTCAGTATGGAAGGTAGTTTGTTGTTGAGATTTTGTTACTCCAATGGATGGTAGCCTTGTCATTATGGAAGGTAGTTTGTTATTGATATTTTGTTACTTTAATGGATGGTAGCCTTGTAATTATGGAAGGTAGTTCATTGTTGAGATTTTGTTACTCCATTGTATGGTAGCCTTGTCATTATGGAAGGTAAATTGTTGTTGAGATTTTGTTACTCCAATGGATGGTAGATATGTCCTTATGGAAGGTAGTTCATTGTTGATATTTTGTTACTCTAATGGATGGTAGCCTTGTCATTACGGAAGGTAGTTTGTTGTTGAGATTTTGTTACTCCATTGGATGGTAGCCTTTTCATTATGGAAGGTAAATCGTTATTGACATTTTGTTACTCCAATGGATGGTAGCGATGTCCTTATGGAAGGTAGTTCGTTGTAGAGATTTTGTTACTCCATTGGATGCTAGCCTTGTCATTACGGAAAGTAGTTCGTTAGTGGGATTTTGTTACTCTAATGGATGGTAGCCTTGTCATTACGAAAGCTAGTTTGTTGTTGAGATTTTGTTACTCCATTGGATGGTAGCCTTGTAATTATGGAAGGTAAATCGTTGTTTACATTTTGTTAATCTAATGGATGGTAGCGATGTCCTCAAGGAAGGTAGTTCGTTGTTGAGATTTTGTTACTCCATTGGATGGTAGCCTTGTCATTACGGAAGGTAGTTCGTTAGTGGGATTTTGTTACTCTAATGGATGGTAGCCTTGTCATTACGGAAGCTAGTTCGTTGTTGAGATTTTGTTACTCTAATGGATGGTAGCCTTGTTATTATGGAAATTAGTTCATTGTTGGGATTTTGTTACTCATATGAATGGTAGCCTTTTCATTATGGAAGGTAGTTTGTTGTTGAGATTTTGTTACTCTAATGGGTGGTAGCCATGTTATTATGGAAGGTAGTTCATTGTTGGGATTTTGTTAGTCTAATGGATGGTAGCCTTATCATTATAGAAGGTAGCTCATTGTTGAGATTTTCTTACTCTAATGGATGGTAGCCTTGTCATTACGGAAGGTAGTTCGTTGTTGAGATTTTGTTACTTCATTGGATGGTACCCTTGTCATTATGGAAGGTAAATCGTTGTTGACATTTTATTACTCCAATGGATGGTAGTGATGTCCTTAAGGAAGGTAGTTTGTTGTTAAGATTTTGTTACTTCATTGGATGGTAGCCTTGTCATTATGGAAGGTAAATCGTTATTGACATTTTGTTACTCCAATGGATTGTAGCGATGTCCTTATGGAAGGTAGTTCATTGTTGGGATTTTCTTAGTCTAATGGATGGTAGCCTTATCATTATGGAAGGTAGCTCGTTGTTGAGATTTTCTTACTCTAATGGATGGTAGCCTTGTCATTACGGAAGGTAGTTAATTGTTGAGATTTTTTACTCCATTGGATGGTAGCCTTGTCATTATGGAAGGTAAATCGTTGTTGACATTTTATTACTCCAATGGATGGTAGCGATTTCCTTAAGGAAGGTAGTTCGTTGTTGAGATTTTGTTACTCCATTGCATGGTAGCCTTGTCATTACGGAAGGTAGTTCGTTAGTGGGATTTTGTTACTCTAATGGATGGTAGCCTTGTCATTACGGAAGCTAGTTCGTTGTTGAGATTTTGTTACTCTAATGGATGGTAGCCTTGTCTTTATGGAACGTTGTTCGTTGTTGGGATTTTGTTACTCAAATGGATGGTAGCCTTGTCATTATGGAATTTTGTCCGTTTTTGAGATTTTGTTACTCCAATGGATGGTAACCTTGTCATTATGGAAGGTAGTTCATTGTTGATTTTATTGTTAGTTCAATTGATGGTAGCCTTGTCAATATGGAAGGTAGTTTGTTGTTGAGATTTTGTTACTCCAATGGATGGTAGCCTTGTCATTATGGAAGGTAGTTTGTTATTGATATTTTGTGACTCTAATGGGTGGTAGCCATGTTATTATGGAAGGTAGTTCATTGTTGGGATTTTTTTAGTCTAATGGATGGTAGCCTTATCATTATGGAAGGGAGCTCTTTGTTGAGAGTTTCTTACTCTAATGGATGGTAGCCTTGTCATTACGGAAGGTAGTTCGTTGTTGAGATTTTTTACTCCATTGGATGGTAGCCTTGTCATTATGGAAGGTAAATCGTTGTTAACATTTTGTTACTCCAATGGATGGTAGCGATGTCCTTAAGGAAGGTAGTTCGTTGTTGAGATTTTGTTACTCCATTGGATGGTAGCCTTGTCACTACGGAAGGTAGTTCGTTAGTGGGATTTTGTTACTCTAATGGATGGTAGCCTTGTCATTCCGAAAGCTAGTTCTTTGTTGAGATTTTGTTACTCCATTGGATGGTAGCCTTGTCATTATGGAAGGTAGTTCGTTGTTGATATTTTTTTACTCCAATGGATGGTAGCAATGTCCTCAAGGAAGGTAGTTCGTTGTTGAGATTTTGTTACTCCATTGGATGGTAGCCTTGTCATTACGGAAGGTAGTTCGTTAGTGGGATTTTGCTACTCTAATGGATGGTAGCCTTGTCATTACGAAAGCTAGTTCGTTGTTGAGATTTTATTACTCCATTGGATGGTAGCCTTGTCATTATGGGAGGTAGTTCGTTGTTGATATTTTGTTACTTTAATGGATGTTATCCTTGTAATTATGGATGGTAGTTCATTGTTGAGATTTTGTTACTCCATTTTATGGTAGCCTTGTCATTATGGAAGGTAAATTGTTGTTGAGATTTTGTTACTCCAATGATGGTAGCTATGTCCTTATGGAAGGTAGTTCATTATTGATATTTTGTTACTCTAATGGATGGTAGCCTTGTCATTACGGATGGTAGTTCATTGTTGATATTATTTTACTCCATTGGATGGTATCCTTGTCAATATGGAAGGTAAATCGTTGTTGACATTTTGTTACTCCAGTGGATGGTAGCGATGTCCTTAAGGAAGGTAGTTCGTTATTAAGATTTTGATACTTTATTGGATGGTGGCCTTGTCATTACGGAAGGTAGTTCGTTAGTGGGTTTGTTACTCTAATGGAAGGTAGCCTTGTCATTACTGAAGCTAGTTCATAGTTGAGATTTTTTTACTCCATTGGATGGTAGCCTTGTCATTATTGAAGGTAAATCGTTGTTGACATTTTGTTACTCCTATGGATGGTAGCGATGTCCTTAAGGAAGGTAGTTCGTTGTTAAGATTTTATTACTCCATTGGATGGTAGCCTTGTCATTATGAAACATAGATCGTTAGTGGGATTTTGTTACTCTAATGGATGGTAGCCTTGTCATTACGGAAGCTAGTTTGTTGTTGAGATCTTGTTACTCTAATGGATGGTAGCCTTGTATTTATGGAACGTTGTTCGTTGTTGGGATTTTGTTACTCAAATGGATGGTAGCCTTGTCATTATGGAAGTTTGTCCGTGATTGAGATTTTGTTACTCCAATCGATGGTAACCTTGTCATTATGGAAGGTAGTTCATTGTTGATTTTTTTGTTAGTTTAATGGATGGTAGCTTTGTCAATCTGGAAGGTAGTTCGTTGTTGAGATTTTGTTACTCCAATGGATGGTAGCCTTGTCATTATGGAAGGTAGTTCGTTATTGATATTTTGTTACTTTAATGAATGGTAGCCTTGTCATTATGGAAGGTAAATCGTTGTTGACATTTTGTTACTCCAATGGATGGTAGTGATGTCCTTATGGAAGGTAGTTCGTTGTTGAGATTTTGTTACTCCATTGGATGGTAGCCTTGTCATTACTAAAAGTAGTTCGTTAGTGGGATTTTGTTACTCTAATGGATGGTAGCCTTGTCATTACGAAAGCTAGTTCGTTGTTGAGATTTTGTTAATCCATTGGATGGTAGCCTTGTCATTATGGAAGGTAAATCGTTGTTGACATTTTGTTACTCCAATGGATGGTAGCGTTGTCCTTAAGGAAGGTAGTTCGTTGTTGAGATTTTGTTACTCCATTGGATGGTTGCCTTGTCATTACGGAAGGTAGTTCGTTAGTGGGATTTTGTTACTCTAATGGATGGTGGCCTTGTCATTACTGAAGCTAGTTCGTTGTTGAGATTTTGTTACTCTAATGGATGGTAGCCTTGTTATTATGGAAATTAGTTCATTGTTGGGATTTTGTTACTCAAATGAATGGTAGCCTTGTCATTATGGAAGGTAGTTCGTTGTTGATATTTTGGTACTCTAATGGGTGGTAGCCATGTTATTATGGAAGGTAGTTCATTGTTGGGATTTTGTTAGTCTAATGGATGGTAGCCTTGTCATTATGGAAGGTAGCTCGTTGTTGAGATTTTCTTACTCTAATGGATGGTAGCCTTGTCATTACGGAAGGTAGTTCGTTGTTGAGATTTTGTTACTCCATTGGATGGTAGCCTTGTCATTATGGAAGGTAAATCGTTGTTGACATTTTATTACTCCAATGGATGGTAGTGATGTCCTTAAGGAAGGTAGTTTGTTGTTAAGATTTTGTTACTTCATTGGATGGTAGCCTTGTCATTATGGAAGGTAAATCGTTATTGACATTTTGTTACTCCAATGGATTGTAGCGATGTCCTTATGGAAGGTAGTTCATTGTTGGGATTTTCTTAGTCTAATGGATGGTAGCCTTATCATTATGGAAGGTAGCTCGTTGTTGAGATTTTCTTACTCTAATGGATGGTAGCCTTGTCATTACGGAAGGTAGTTAATTGTTGAGATTTTTTACTCCATTGGATGGTAGCCTTGTCATTATGGAAGGTAAATCGTTGTTGACATTTTATTACTCCAATGGATGGTAGAGATTTCCTTAAGGAAGGTAGTTCGTTGTTGAGATTTTGTTACTCCATTGCATGGTAGCCTTGTCATTACGGAAGGTAGTTCGTTAGTGGGATTTTGTTACTCTAATGGATGGTAGCCTTGTCATTACGGAAGCTAGTTCGTTGTTGAGATTTTGTTACTCTAATGGATGGTAGCCTTGTCTTTATGGAACGTTGTTCGTTGTTGGGATTTTGTTACTCAAATGGATGGTAGCCTTGTCATTATGGAATTTTGTCCGTTTTTGAGATTTTGTTACTCCAATGGATGGTAACCTTGTCATTATGGAAGGTAGTTCATTGTTGATTTTATTGTTAGTTCAATTGATGGTAGCCTTGTCAATATGGAAGGTAGTTTGTTGTTGAGATTTTGTTACTCCAATGGATGGTAGCCATGTCATTATGGAAGGTAGTTTGTTATTGATATTTTGTTACTTTAATGGATAGTAGCCTTGTAATTATGGAAGGTAGTTCATTGTTGAGATTTTGTTACTCCATTGTATGGTAGCCTTGTCATTATGGAAGGTAAATTGTTGTTGAGATTTTGTTACTCCAATGGATGGTAGATATGTCCTTATGGAAGGTAGTTCATTGTTGATATTTTGTTACTCTAATGGATGGTAGCCTTGTCATTACGGAAGGTAGTTTGTTGTTGAGATTTTGTTACTCCATTGGATGGTAGCCTTGTCATTATGGAAGGTAAATCGTTATTGACATTTTGTTACTCCAATGGATGGTAGCGATGTCCTTATGGAAGGTAGTTCGTTGTAGAGATTTTGTTACTCCATTGGATGCTAGCCTTGTCATTACGGAAAGTAGTTCGTTAGTGGGATTTTGTTACTCTAATGGATGGTAGCCTTGTCATTACGAAAGCTAGTTTGTTGTTGAGATTTTGTTACTCCATTGGATGGTAGCCTTGTAATTATGGAAGGTAAATCGTTGTTGACATTTTGTTAATCTAATGGATGGTAGCGATGTCCTTAATGAAGGTAGTTCGTTGTTGAGATTTTGTTACTCCATTGGATGGTAGCCTTGTCATTACGGAAGGTAGTTCGTTAGTGGGATTTTGTTACTCTAATTGATGGTAGCCTTGTCATTACAGAAGCTAGTTCGTTGTTGAGATTTTGTTACTCTAATGGATGGTAGCCTTGTCGTTATGGAACGTTGTTCGTTGTTGGGATTTTGTTACTCAAATGGATGGTAGCCTTGTCATTATGGAATTTTGTCCGTTTTTGAGATTTTGTTACTCCAATGGATGGTAACCTTGTCATTATGGAAGGTAGTTCATTGTTGATTTTATTGTTAGTTCAATTGATGGTAGCCTTGTCAGTATGGAAGGTAGTTTGTTGTTGAGATTTTGTTACTCCAATGGATGGTAGCCTTGTCATTATGGAAGGTAGTTTGTTATTGATATTTTGTTACTTTAATGGATGGTAGCCTTGTAATTATGGAAGGTAGTTCATTGTTGAGATTTTGTTACTCCATTGTATGGTAGCCTTGTCATTATGGAAGGTAAATTGTTGTTGAGATTTTGTTACTCCAATGGATGGTAGATATGTCCTTATGGAAGGTAGTTCATTGTTGATATTTTGTTACTCTAATGGATGGTAGCCTTGTCATTACGGAAGGTAGTTTGTTGTTGAGATTTTGTTACTCCATTGGATGGTAGCCTTGTCATTATGGAAGGTAAATCGTTATTGACATTTTGTTACTCCAATGGATGGTAGCGATGTCCTTATGGAAGGTAGTTCGTTGTAGAGATTTTGTTACTCCATTGGATTCTAGCCTTGTCATTACGGAAAGTAGTTCGTTAGTGGGATTTTGTTACTCTAATGGATGGTAGCCTTGTCATTACGAAAGCTAGTTTGTTGTTGAGATTTTGTTACTCCATTGGATGGTAGCCTTGTAATTATGGAAGGTAAATCGTTGTTTACATTTTGTTAATCTAATGGATGGTAGCGATGTCCTCAAGGAAGGTAGTTCGTTGTTGAGATTTTGTTACTCCATTGGATGGTAGCCTTGTCATTACGGAAGGTAGTTCGTTAGTGGGATTTTGTTACTCTAATGGATGGTAGCCTTGTCATTACGGAAGCTAGTTCGTTGTTGAGATTTTGTTACTCTAATGGATGGTAGCCTTGTTATTATGGAAATTAGTTCATTGTTGGGATTTTGTTACTCATATGAATGGTAGCCTTTTCATTATGGAAGGTAGTTCGTTGTTGAGATTTTGTTACTCTAATGGGTGGTAGCCATGTTATTATGGAAGGTAGTTCATTGTTGGGATTTTGTTAGTCTAATGGATGGTAGCCTTATCATTATAGAAGGTAGCTCATTGTTGAGATTTTCTTACTCTAATGGATGGTAGCCTTGTCATTACGGAAGGTAGTTCGTTGTTGAGATTTTGTTACTTCATTGGATGGTACCCTTGTCATTATGGAAGGTAAATCGTTGTTGACATTTTATTACTCCAATGGATGGTAGTGATGTCCTTATGGAAGGTAGTTTGTTGTTAAGATTTTGTTACTTCATTGGATGGTAGCCTTGTCATTATGGAAGGTAAATCGTTATTGACATTTTGTTACTCCAATGGATTGTAGCGATGTCCTTATGGAAGGTAGTTCATTGTTGGGATTTTCTTAGTCTAATGGATGGTAGCCTTATCATTATGGAAGGTAGCTCGTTGTTGAGATTTTCTTACTCTAATGGATGGTAGCCTTGTCATTACGGAAGGTAGTTAATTGTTGAGATTTTTTACTCCATTGGATGGTAGCCTTGTCATTATGGAAGGTAAATCGTTGTTGACATTTTATTACTCCAATGGATGGTAGCGATTTCCTTAAGGAAGGTAGTTCGTTGTTGAGATTTTGTTACTCCATTGCATGGTAGCCTTGTCATTACGGAAGGTAGTTCGTTAGTGGGATTTTGTTACTCTAATGGATGGTAGCCTTGTCATTACGGAAGCTAGTTTGTTGTTGAGATTTTGTTACTCTAATGGATGGTAGCCTTGTCTTTATGGAACGTTGTTCGTTGTTGGGATTTTGTTACTCAAATGGATGGTAGCCTTGTCATTATGGAATTTTGTCCGTTTTTGAGATTTTGTTACTCCAATGGATGGTAACCTTGTCATTATGGAAGGTAGTTCATTGTTGATTTTATTGTTAGTTCAATTGATGGTAGCCTTGTCAATATGGAAGGTAGTTTGTTGTTGAGATTTTGTTACTCCAATGGATGGTAGCCTTGTCATTATGGAAGGTAGTTTGTTATTGATATTTTGTTACTTTAATGGATGGTAGCCTTGTAATTATGGAAGGTAGTTCATTGTTGAGATTTTGTTACTCCATTGTATGGTAGCCTTGTCATTATGGAAGGTAAATTGTTGTTGAGATTTTGTTACTCCAATGGATGGTAGATATGTCCTTATGGAAGGTAGTTCATTGTTGATATTTTGTTACTCTAATGGATGGTAGCCTTGTCATTACGGAAGGTAGTTTGTTGTTGAGATTTTGTTACTCCATTGGATGGTAGCCTTGTCATTATGGAAGGTAAATCGTTATTGACATTTTGTTACTCCAATGGATGGTAGCGATGTCCTTATGGAAGGTAGTTCGTTGTAGAGATTTTGTTACTCCATTGGATGCTAGCCTTGTCATTACGGAAAGTAGTTCGTTAGTGGGATTTTGTTACTCTAATGGATGGTAGCCTTGTCATTACGAAAGCTAGTTTGTTGTTGAGATTTTGTTACTCCATTGGATGGTAGCCTTGTAATTATGGAAGGTAAATCGTTGTTGACATTTTGTTAATCTAATGGATGGTAGCGATGTCCTCAAGGAAGGTAGTTCGTTGTTGAGATTTTGTTACTCCATTGGATGGTAGCCTTGTCATTACGGAAGGTAGTTCGTTAGTGGGATTTTGTTACTCTAATGGATGGTAGCCTTGTCATTACGGAAGCTAGTTCGTTGTTGACATTTTGTTACTCTAATGGATGGTAGCCTTGTCTTTATGGAACGTTGTTCGTTGTTGGGATTTTGTTACTCAAATGGATGGTAGCCTTGTCATTATGGAATTTTGTCCGTTTTTGAGATTTTGTTACTCCAATGGATGGTAACCTTGTCATTATGGAAGGTAGTTCATTGTTGATTTTATTGTTAGTTCAATTGATGGTAGCCTTGTCAATATGGAAGGTAGTTTGTTGTTGAGATTTTGTTACTCCAATGGATGGTAGCCTTGTCATTATGGAAGGTAGTTTGTTATTGATATTTTGTTACTTTAATGGATGGTAGCCTTGTAATTATGGAAGGTAGTTCATTGTTGAGATTTTGTTACTCCATTGTATGGTAGCCTTGTCATTATGGAAGGTAAATTGTTGTTGAGATTTTGTTACTCCAATGGATGATAGATATGTCCTTATGGAAGGTAGTTCATTGTTGATATTTTGTTACTCTAATGGATGGTAGCCTTGTCATTACGGAAGGTAGTTTGTTGTTGAGATTTTGTTACTCCATTGGATGGTAGCCTTGTCATTATGGAAGGTAAATCGTTATTGACATTTTGTTACTCCAATGGATGGTAGCGATGTCCTTATGGAAGGTAGTTCGTTGTAGAGATTTTGTTACTCCATTGGATGCTAGCCTTGTCATTACGGAAAGTAGTTCGTTAGTGGGATTTTGTTACTCTAATGGATGGTAGCCTTGTCATTACGAAAGCTAGTTTGTTGTTGAGATTTTGTTACTCCATTGGATGGTAGCCTTGTAATTATGGAAGGTAAATCGTTGTTGACATTTTGTTAATCTAATGGATGGTAGCGATGTCCTCAAGGAAGGTAGTTCGTTGTTGAGATTTTGTTACTCCATTGGATGGTAGCCTTGTCATTACGGAAGGTAGTTCGTTAGTGGGATTTTGTTACTCTAATGGATGGTAGCCTTGTCATTACGGAAGCTAGTTCGTTGTTGAGATTTTGTTACTCTAATGGATGGTAGCCTTGTCTTTATGGAACGTTGTTCGTTGTTGGGATTTTGTTACTCAAATGGATGGTAGCCTTGTCATTATGGAATTTTGTCCGTTTTTGAGATTTTGTTACTCCAATGGATGGTAACCTTGTCATTATGGAAGGTAGTTCATTGTTGATTTTATTGTTAGTTCAATTGATGGTAGCCTTGTCAATATGGAAGGTAGTTTGTTGTTGAGATTTTGTTACTCCAATGGATGGTAGCCTTGTCATTATGGAAGGTAGTTTGTTATTGATATTTTGTTACTTTAATGGATGGTAGCCTTGTAATTATGGAAGGTAGTTCATTGTTGAGATTTTGTTACTCCATTGTATGGTAGCCTTGTCATTATGGAAGGTAAATTGTTGTTGAGATTTTGTTACTCCAATGGATGGTAGATATGTCCTTATGGAAGGTAGTTCATTGTTGATATTTTGTTACTCTAATGGATGGTAGCCTTGTCATTACGGAAGGTAGTTTGTTGTTGAGATTTTGTTACTCCATTGGATGCTAGCCTTGTCATTATGGAAGGTAAATCGTTATTGACATTTTGTTACTCCAATGGATGGTAGCGATGTCCTTATGGAAGGTAGTTCGTTGTAGAGATTTTGTTACTCCATTGGATGCTAGCCTTGTCATTACGGAAAGTAGTTCGTTAGTGGGATTTTGTTACTCTAATGGATGGTAGCCTTGTCATTACGAAAGCTAGTTTGTTGTTGAGATTTTGTTACTCCATTGGATGGTAGCCTTGTAATTATGGAAGGTAAATCGTTGTTTACATTTTGTTAATCTAATGGATGGTAGCGATGTCCTCAAGGAAGGTAGTTCGTTGTTGAGATTTTGTTACTCCATTGGATGGTAGCCTTGTCATTACGGAAGGTAGTTCGTTAGTGGGATTTTGTTACTCTAATGGATGGTAGCCTTGTCATTACGGAAGCTAGTTCGTTGTTGAGATTTTGTTACTCTAATGGATCGTAGCCTTGTTATTATGGAAATTAGTTCATTGTTGGGATTTTGTTACTCATATGAATGGTAGCCTTTTCATTATGGAAGGTAGTTCGTTGTTGAGATTTTGTTACTCTAATGGGTGGTAGCCATGTTATTATGGAAGGTAGTTCATTGTTGGGATTTTGTTAGTCTAATGGATGGTAGCCTTATCATTATAGAAGGTAGCTCATTGTTGAGATTTTCTTACTCTAATGGATGGTAGCCTTGTCATTACGGAAGGTAGTTCGTTGTTGAGATTTTGTTACTTCATTGGATGGTACCCTTGTCATTATGGAAGGTAAATCGTTGTTGACATTTTATTACTCCAATGGATGGTAGTGATGTCCTTAAGGAAGGTAGTTTGTTGTTAAGATTTTGTTACTTCATTGGATGGTAGCCTTGTCATTATGGAAGGTAAATCGTTATTGACATTTTGTTACTCCAATGGATTGTAGCGATGTCCTTATGGAAGGTAGTTCATTGTTGGGATTTTCTTAGTCTAATGGATGGTAGCCTTATCACTATGGAAGGTAGCTCGTTGTTGAGATTTTCTTACTCTAATGGATGGTAGCCTTGTCATTACGGAAGGTAGTTAATTGTTGAGATTTTTTACTCCATTGGATGGTAGCCTTGTCATTATGGAAGGTAAATCGTTGTTGACATTTTATTACTCCAATGGATGGTAGCGATGTCCTCAAGGAAGGTAGTTCGTTGTTGAGATTTTGTTACTCCATTGGATGGTAGCCTTGTCATTACGGAAGGTAGTTCGTTAGTGGGATTTTGTTACTCTAATGGATGGTAGCCTTGTCATTACGGAAGCTAGTTCGTTGTTGAGATTTTGTTACTCTAATGGATGGTAGCCTTGTCTTTATGGATCGTTGTTCGTTGTTGGGATTTTGTTACTCAAATGGATGGTAGCCTTGTCATTATGGAATTTTGTCCGTTTTTGAGATTTTGTTACTCCAATGGATGGTAACCTTGTCATTATGGAAGGTAGTTCATTGTTGATTTTATTGTTAGTTCAATTGATGGTAGCCTTGTCAATATGGAAGGTAGTTTGTTGTTGAGATTTTGTTACTCCAATGGATGGTAGCCTTGTCATTATGGAAGGTAGTTTTTTATTGATATTTTGTTACTTTAATGGATGGTAGCCTTGTAATTATGGAAGGTAGTTCATTGTTGAGATTTTGTTACTCCATTGTATGGTAGCCTTGTCATTACGGAAGGTAGTTCGTTGTTGAGATTTTGTTACTTCATTGGATGGTACCCTTGTCATTATGGAAGGTAAATCGTTGTTGACATTTTATTACTCCAATGGATGGTAGCGATGTCCTTAAGGAAGGTAGTTCGTTGTTAAGATTTTGTTACTTCTTTGGATGGTAGCCTTGTCATTATGAAAGGTAAATCGTTGTTGACATTTTGTTACTCTAATGTATGGTAGCCATGTCCTTATGGAAGGTAGTTCGTTGTTGAGATTTTGTTACTCCATTAGATGGTAGCCTTGTCATTACGGAAGGTAGTTCGTTAGTGGGATTTTGTTACTCTAATGGATGGTAGCCTTGTACTTATGAAATCTAGTTCGTTGTTGAGATTTTGTTACTCCATTGGATGGTAGCCTTGTTATTATGGAAGGTAAATCGTTGTTGACATTTTGTTACTCCAATGGATGGTAGTGATGTCCTTAAGAAAGGTAGTTCGTTGTTGAGATTTTGTTACTCCATTGGATGGTAGCCTTGTCATTACGGAAGGTAGTTCGTTAGTGGGATTTTGTTACTCTAATGGATGGTAGCCTTTTCATTACGGAAGCTATTTCGTTGTTGAGATTTTGTTACTCTAATGGATGGTAGCCTTGTTATTATGGAAATTAGTTCATTGTTGGGATTTTGTTACTCAAATGGATGGTAGCCTTGTCATTATGGAAGGTAGTTTGTTGTTGAGATTTTGTTAATCTAATGGGTGGTAGCCATGTTATTATGGAAGGTAGTTCATTTTTGGGATTTTGTTAGTCTAATGGATGGTAGCCTTGTCATTATGGAAGGTAGCTCGTTGTTGAGATTTTCTTACTCTAATGGATGGTATCCTTGTCATTACAGAAGGTAGTTCGTTGTTGAGATTTTGTTACTCCATTGGATGGTAGCCTTGTCATTATGGAAGGTACATCGTTGTTGACATTTTGTTACTCCAATGGATGGTAGCGATGTCCTTAAGGAAGGTAGTTCGTTATTGAGATTTTGATACTTCATTGGATGGTAGCCTTGTCATTACGGAAGGTAGTTCGTTAGTGGGTTTGTTACTCTAATGGAAGGTAGCCTTGTCATTACTGAAGCTAGTTCATAGTTGAGATTTTTTTACTCCATAGGATGGTAGCCTTGTCATTATTGAAGGTAAATCGTTGTTGACATTTTGTTACTCCAATGGATGGTAGAGATGTCCTTAAGGAAGGTAGTTCATTGTTAAGATTTTGTTACTCCATTGGCTGGTAGCCTTGTCATTATGAAACGTAGTTCGTTAGTGGGATTTTGGTACTCTAATGGATGGTACCCTTGTCATTACGGAAGCTAGTTTGTTGTTGAGATCTTGTTACTCTAATGGATGGTAGCCTTGTCTTTATGGAACGTTGTTCGTTGTTGGGATTTTGTTACTCAAATGGATGGTAGCCTTGTCATTATGGAAGTTTGTCCGTTGTTGAGATTTTGTTACTCCAATGGATGGTAACCTTGTCATTATGGAAGGTAGTTCATTGTTGATTTTTTTGTTAGTTCAATGGATGGTAGCCTTGTCAATATGGAAGGTAGTTCGTTGTTGAGATTTTGTTACTCCAATGGATGGTAGCCTTGTCATTATGGAAGGTAGTTCGTTATTGATATTTTGTTACTTTAATGAATGGTAGCCTTGTCATTATGGAAGGTAAATCGTTGTTGACATTTTGTTACTCTAATGGATGGTAGTGATGTTCTTATGAAAGGTAGTTCGTTGTTTAGATTTTGTTACTCCATTGGATGGTAGCCTTGTCATTACGGAAAGTAGTTCGTTAGTGGGATTTTGTTACTCTAATGGATGGTAGCCTTGTCATTAAGAAAGCTAGTTCGTTGTTGATATTTTGTTAATCAATTGGATAGTAGCCTTGTCATTATGGAAGGTAAATTGTTGTTAACATTTTGTTACTCCAATGGATGGTAGCGATGTCCTTAAGGAAGGTAGTTCGTTGTTTAGATTTTGTTACTCCATTGGATGGTAGCCTTGTCATTACGGAAGGTAGTTCGTTAGTGGGATTTTGTTACTATAATGGATGGAATCCTTGTCATTACTGAAGCTAGTTCGTTGTTGAGATTTTGTTACTCTAATGGATAGTAGCCTTGTTATTTTGGAAATTAGTTCATTGTTGGGATTTTGTTACTCAAATGAATGGTAGCCTTGTCATTATGGAAGGTAGTTCGTTGTTGAGATTTTGTTACTCTAATGGGTGGTAGCCATGTTATTATGGAAGGTAGTTTATTGTTGGGATTTTGTTAGTCTAATGGATGGTAGCCTTGTCCTTATGGAAGGTACCTTGTTGTTGAGATTTTCTTACTCTAATGGACGGTAGCCTTGTCATTACGGAAGGTAGTTCGTTGTTGAGATTTTGTTACTCCATTGGATGGTAGCCTTGTCATTATGGAAGGTAAATCGTTGTTGACATTTTATTACTCCAATGGATGGTAGCGATGTCCTTAAGGAAGGAAGTTTGTTGTTAAGATTTTGTTACTTCATTGGATGGTAGCCTTCTCATTATGGAAGGTAAATCGTTGTTGACATTTTGTTACTCCAATGGATGGTAGCGATGTCCTTATGGAAGGTAGTTTATTGTTGGGATTTTGTTAGTCTAATGGATGGTAGCCTTATCATTATGGAAGGTAGCTCGTTGTTGAGATTTTCTTACTCTAATGGATGGTAGCCTTGTCATTATGGAAGGTAAATCGTTGTTGACATTTTATTACTCCAATGGATGGTAGCGATGTCCTTAAGGAAGGTAGTTCGTTATTGAGATTTTGTTACTCCATTGGATGGTAGCCTTGTCATTACGGAAGGTAGTTCATTAGTGGGATTTTGTTACTCTAATGGATGGTAGCCTTGTCATTACAGAAGCTAGTTCGTTGTTGAGATTTTGTTACTCTAATGGATGGTAGCCTTGTCTTTATGGAACGTTGTTCGTTGTTGGGATTTTGTTACTCAAATGGATGGTAGCCTTGTCATTATGGAAGTTTGTCCGTTGTTAAGATTTTGTTACTCCAATGGATGGTAACCTTGTCATTGTGGAAGGTAGTTCATTGTTGATATTATTGTTAGTTCAATGGATGGTAGCCTTGTCAATATGGAAGGTAGTTCGTTGTTGAGACTTTGTTACTCCAATGGATGGTAGACTTGTCATTATGGAAGGTAGTTTATTATTAATATTTTGTTACTCTAATGGATGGTAGCCTTGTCATTACGGAAGGTAGTTCGTTGCTGAGATTTTGTTACTCCATTGGATGGTAGCCTTGTCATTATGGAAGGTAAATCGTTGTTGACATTTTGTTAATCTAATGGATGGTAGCGATGTCCTCAAGGAAGGTAGTTCGTTGTTGAGATTTTGTTACTCCATTGGATGGTAGCCTTGTCATTACGGAAGGTAGTTCGTTAGTGGGATTTTGTTACTCTAATGGATGGTCGCCTTGTCATTACGGAAGCTAGTTCGTTGTTGAGATTTTGTTACTCTAATGGATGGTAGCCTTGTTATTATGGAAATTAGTTCATTGTTGGGATTTTGTTACTCATATGAATGGTAGCCTTTTCATTATGGAAGGTAGTTCGTTGTTGAGATTTTGTTACTCTAATGGGTGGTAGCCATGTTATTATGAAAGGTAGTTCATTGTTGGGATTTTGTTAGTCTAATGGATGGTAGCCTTATCATTATAGAAGGTAGCTCATTGTTGAGATTTTCTTACTCTAATGGATGGTAGCCTTGTCATTACGGAAGGTAGTTCGTTGTTGAGATTTTGTTACTTCATTGGATGGTACCCTTGTCATTATGGAAGGTAAATCGTTGTTGACATTTTATTACTCCAATGGATGGTAGCGATGTCCTTAAGGAAGGTAGTTCGTTGTTAAGATTTTGTTACTTCTTTGGATGGTAGCCTTGTCATTATGAAAGGTAAATCGTTGTTGACATTTTGTTACTCTAATGTATGGTAGCCATGTCCTTATGGAAGGTAGTTCGTTGTTGAGATTTTGTTACTCCATTAGATGGTAGCCTTGTCATTACGGAAGGTAGTTCGTTAGTGGGATTTTGTTACTCTAATGGATGGTAGCCTTGTACTTATGAAATGTAGTTCGTTGTTGAGATTTTGTTACTCCATTGGATGGTAGCCTTGTCATTATGGAAGGTAAATCGTTGTTGACATTTTGTTACTCCAATGGATGGTAGCGATGTCCTTAAGAAAGGTAGTTTGTTGTTGAGATTTTGTTACCCCATTGGATGGTAGCCTTGTCATTACGGAAGGTAGTTCGTTAGTGGGATTTTGTTACTCTAATGGATGGTAGCCTTGTCATTACGGAAGCTATTTCGTTGTTGAGATTTTGTTACTCTAATGGATGGTAGCCTTGTTATTATGGAAATTAGTTCATTGTTGGGATTTTGTTACTCAAATGGATGGTAGCCTTGTCATTATGGAAGGTAGTTTGTTGTTGAGATTTTGTTAATCTAATGGGTGGTAGCCATGTTATTATGGAAGGTAGTTCATTTTTGGGATTTTGTTAGTCTAATGGATGGTAGCCTTGTCATTATGGAAGGTAGCTCGTTGTTGAGATTTTCTTACTCTAATGGATGGTATCCTTGTCATTACAGAAGGTAGTTCGTTGTTGAGATTTTGTTACTCCATTGGATGGTAGCCTTGTCATTATGGAAGGTAAATCGTTGTTGACATTTTGTTACTCCAATGGATGGTAGCGATGTCCTTAAGGAAGGTAGTTCGTTATTGAGATTTTGATACTTCATTGGATGGTAGCCTTGTCATTACGGAAGGTAGTTCGTTAGTGGGTTTGTTACTCTAATGGAAGGTAGCCTTGTCATTACTGAAGCTAGTTTATAGGTGAGATTTTTTTACTCCATAGGATGGTAGCCTTGTCATTATTGAAGGTAAATCGTTGTTGACATTTTGTTACTCCAATGGATGGTAGAGATGTCCTTAAGGAAGGTAGTTCATTGTTAAGATTTTGTTACTCCATTGGCTGGTAGCCTTGTCATTATGAAACGTAGTTCGTTAGTGGGATTTTGGTACTCTAATGGATGGTAGCCTTGTCATTACGGAAGCTAGTTTGTTGTTGAGATCTTGTTACTCTAATGGATGGTAGCCTTGTCTTTATGGAACGCTGTTCGTTGTTGGGATTTTGTTACTCAAATGGATGGTAGCCTTGTCATTATGGAAGTTTGTCCGTTGTTGAGATTTTGTTACTCCAATGGATGGTAACCTTGTCATTATGGAAGGTAGTTCATTGTTGATTTTTTTGTTAGTTCAATGGATGGTAGCCTTGTCAATATGGAAGGTAGTTTGTTGTTGAGATTTTGTTACTCCAATGGATGGTAGCATTGTCATTATGGAAGGTAGTTCGTTATTGATATTTTGTTACTTTAATGAATGGTAGCCTTGTCATTATGGAAGGTAGTTCGTTGTTGAGATTTTGTTACTCTAATGGGTGGTAGCCATGTTATTATGAAAGGTAGTTCATTGTTGGGATTTTGTTAGTCTAATGGATGGTAGCCTTATCATTATAGAAGGTAGCTCATTGTTGAGATTTTCTTACTCTAATGGATGGTAGCCTTGTCATTACGGAAGGTAGTTCGTTGTTGAGATTTTGTTACTTCATTGGATGGTACCCTTGTCATTATGGAAGGTAAATCGTTGTTGACATTTTATTACTCCAATGGATGGTAGCGATGTCCTTAAGGAAGGTAGTTCGTTGTTAAGATTTTGTTACTTCTTTGGATGGTAGCCTTGTCATTATGAAAGGTAAATCGTTGTTGACATTTTGTTACTCTAATGTATGGTAGCCATGTCCTTATGGAAGGTAGTTCGTTGTTGAGATTTTGTTACTCCATTAGATGGTAGCCTTGTCATTACGGAAGGTAGTTCGTTAGTGGGATTTTGTTACTCTAATGGATGGTAGCCTTGTACTTATGAAATCTAGTTCGTTGTTGAGATTTTGTTACTCCATTGGATGGTAGCCTTGTCATTATGGAAGGTAAATCGTTGTTGACATTTTGTTACTCCAATGGATGGTAGCGATGTCCTTAAGAAAGGTAGTTTGTTGTTGAGATTTTGTTACTCCATTGGATGGTAGCCTTGTCATTACGGAAGGTAGTTCGTTAGTGGGATTTTGTTACTCTAATGGATGGTAGCCTTGTCATTACGGAAGCTATTTCGTTGTTGAGATTTTGTTACTCTAATGGATGGTAGCCTTGTTATTATGGAAATTAGTTCATTGTTGGGATTTTGTTACTCAAATGGATGGTAGCCTTGTCATTATGGAAGGTAGTTTGTTGTTGAGATTTTGTTAATCTAATGGGTGGTAGCCATGTTATTATGGAAGGTAGTTCATTTTTGGGATTTTGTTAGTCTAATGGATGGTAGCCTTGTCATTATGGAAGGTAGCTCGTTGTTGAGATTTTCTTACTCTAATGGATGGTATCCTTGTCATTACAGAAGGTAGTTCGTTGTTGAGATTTTGTTACTCCATTGGATGGTAGCCTTGTCATTATGGAAGGTAAATCGTTGTTGACATTTTGTTACTCCAATGGATGGTAGCGATGTCCTTAAGGAAGGTAGTTCGTTATTGAGATTTTGATACTTCATTGGATGGTAGCCTTGTCATTATGGAAGGTAGTTCGTTAGTGGGTTTGTTACTCTAATGGAAGGTAGCCTTGTCATTACTGAAGCTAGTTCATAGTTGAGATTTTTTTACTCCATAGGATGGTAGCCTTGTCATTATTGAAGGTAAATCGTTGTTGACATTTTGTTACTCCAATGGATGGTAGAGATGTCCTTAAGGAAGGTAGTTCATTGTTAAGATTTTGTTACTCCATTGGCTGGTAGCCTTGTCATTATGAAACGTAGTTCGTTAGTGGTATTTTGGTACTCTAATGGATGGTAGCCTTGTCATTACGGAAGCTAGTTTGTTGTTGAGATCTTGTTACTCTAATGGATGGTAGCCTTGTCTTTATGGAACGTTGTTCGTTGTTGGGATTTTGTTACTCAAATGGATGGTAGCCTTGTCATTATGGAAGTTTGTCCGTTGTTGAGATTTTGTTACTCCAATGGATGGTAACCTTGTCATTATGGAAGGTAGTTCATTGTTGATTTTTTTGTTAGTTCAATGGATGGTAGCCTTGTCAATATGGAAGGTAGTTTGTTGTTGAGATTTTGTTACTCCAATGGATGGTAGCCTTGTCATTATGGAAGGTAGTTCGTTATTGATATTTTGTTACTTTAATGAATGGTAGCCTTGTCATTATGGAAGGTAAATCGTTGTTGACATTTTGTTACTCTAATGGATGGTAGTGATGTTCTTATGAAAGGTAGTTCGTTGTTGAGATTTTGTTACTCCATTGGATGGTAGCCTTGTCATTACGGAAAGTAGTTCGTTAGTGGGATTTTGTTACTCTAATGGATGGTAGCCTTGTCATTAAGAAAGCTAGTTCGTTGTTGATATTTTGTTAATCAATTGGATAGTAGCCTTGTCATTATGGAAGGTAAATCATTGTTGACATTTTGTTACTCCAATGGATGGTAGCGATGTCCTTAAGGAAGGTAGTTCGTTGTTTAGATTTTGTTACTCCATTGGATGGTAGCCTTGTCATTACGGAAGGTAGTTCGTTAGTGGGATTTTGTTATTATAATGGATGGAATCCTTGTCATTACTGAAGCTAGTTCGTTGTTGAGATTTTGTTACTCTAATGGATGGTAGCCTTGTTATTTTGGAAATTAGTTCATTGTTGGGATTTTGTTACTCAAATGAATGGTAGCCTTGTCATTATGGAAGGTAGTTCGTTGTTGAGATTTTGTTACTCTAATGGGTGGTAGCCATGTTATTATGGAAGGTAGTTTATTGTTGGGATTTTGTTAGTCTAATGGATGGTAGCCTTGTCATTATGGAAGGTAGCTTGTTGTTGAGATTTTCTTACTCTAATGGACGGTAGCCTTGTCATTACGGAAGGTAGTTCGTTGTTGAGATTTTGTTACTCCATTGGATGGTAGCCTTGTCATTATGGAAGGTAAATCGTTGTTGACATTTTATTACTCCAATGGATGGTAGCGATGTCCTTAAGGAAGGAAGTTTGTTGTTAAGATTTTGTTACTTCATTGGATGGTAGCCTTCTCATTATGGAAGGTAAATCGTTGTTGACATTTTGTTACTCCAATGGATGGTAGCGATGTCCTTATGGAAGGTAGTTTATTCTTGGGATTTTGTTAGTCTAATGGATGGTAGCCTTATCATTATGGAAGGTAGCTCGTTGTTGAGATTTTCTTACTCTAATGGATGGTAGCCTTGTCATTATGGAAGGTAAATCGTTGTTGACATTTTATTACTCCAATGGATGGTAGCGATGTCCTTAAGGAAGGTAGTTCGTTATTGAGATTTTGTTACTCCATTGGATGGTAGCCTTGTCATTACGGAAGGTAGTTCATTAGTGGGATTTTGTTACTCTAATGGATGGTAGCCTTGTCATTACGGAAACTAGTTCGTTGTTGAGATTTTGTTACTCTAATGGATGGTAGCCTTGTCTTTATGGAACGTTGTTCGTTGTTGGGATTTTTTTACTCAAATGGATGGTAGCATTGTCATTATGGAAGTTTGTCCGTTGTTAAGATTTTGTTACTCCAATGGATGGTAACCTTGTCATTGTGGAAGGTAGTTCATTGTTGATTTTATTGTTAGTTCAATGGATGGTAGCGATGTCCTTATGGAAGGTAGTTCGTTGTAGAGATTTTGTTACTCCATTGGATGCTAGCCTTGTCATTACGGAAAGTAGTTCGTTAGTGGGATTTTGTTACTCTAATGGATGGTAGCCTTGTCATTACGAAAGCTAGTTTGTTGTTGAGATTTTGTTACTCCATTGTATGGTAGCCTTGTAATTATGGAAGGTAAATCGTTGTTGACATTTTGTTAATATAATGGATGGTAGCGATGTCCTCAAGGAAGGTAGTTCGTTGTTGAGATTTTGTTACTCCATTGGATGGTAGCCTTGTCATTACGGAAGGTAGTTCGTTAGTGGGATTTTGTTACTCTAATGGATGGTAGCCTTGTCATTACGGAAGCTAGTTTGTTGTTGAGATTTTGTTACTCTAATGGATGGTAGCCTTGTTATTATGGAAATTAGTTCATTGTTGGGATTTTGTTACTCATATGAATGGTAGCCTTTTCATTATGGAAGGTAGTTCGTTGTTGAGATTTTGTTACTCTAATGGGTGGTAGCCATGTTATTATGGAAGGTAGTTCATTGTTGGGATTTTGTTAGTCTAATGGATGGTAGCCTTATCATTATAGAAGGTAGCTCATTGTTGAGATTTTCTTACTCTAATGGATGGTAGCCTTGTCATTACGGAAGGTAGTTCGTTGTTGAGATTTTGTTACTTCATTGGATGGTACCCTTGTCATTATGGAAGGTAAATCGTTGTTGACATTTTATTACTCCAATGGATGGTAGCGATGTCCTTAAGGAAGGTAGTTCGTTGTTAAGATTTAGTTACTTCTTTGGATGGTAGCCTTGTCATTATGAAAGGTAAATCGTTGTTGACATTTTGTTACTCTAATGTATGGTAGCCATGTCCTTATGGAAGGTAGTTCGTTGTTGAGATTTTGTTACTCCATTAGATGGTAGCCTTGTCATTACGGAAGGTAGTTCGTTAGTGGGATTTTGTTACTCTAATGGATGGTAGCCTTGTACTTATGAAATCTAGTTCGTTGTTGAGATTTTGTTACTCCATTGGATGGTAGCCTTGTCATTATGGAAGGTAAATCGTTGTTGACATTTGTTACTCCAATGGATGGTAGCGATGTCCTTAAGAAAGGTAGTTCATTGTTGAGATTTTGTTACTCCATTGGATGGTAGCCTTGTCATTACGGAAGGTAGTTCGTTAGTGGGATTTTGTTACTCTAATGGATGGTAGCCTTGTCATTACGGAAGCTATTTCGTTGTTGAGATTTTGTTACTCTAATGGATGGTAGCCTTGTTATTATGGAAATTAGTTCATTGTTGGGATTTTGTTACTCAAATGGATGGTAGCCTTGTCATTATGGAAGGTAGTTTGTTGTTGAGATTTTGTTAATCTAATGGGTGGTAGCCATGTTATTATGGAAGGTAGTTCATTTTTTGGATTTTGTTAGTCTAATGGATGGTAGCCTTGTCATTATGGAAGGTAGCTCGTTGTTGAGATTTTCTTACTCTAATGGATGGTATCCTTGTCATTACAGAAGGTAGTTCATTGTTGAGATTTTGTTACTCCATTGGATGGTAGCCTTGTCATTATGGAAGGTAAATCGTTGTTGACATTTTGTTACTCCAATGGATGGTAGCGATGTCCTTAAGGAAGGTAGTTCGTTATTGAGATTTTGATACTTCATTGGATGGTAGCCTTGTCATTACGGAAGGTAGTTCGTTAGTGGGTTTGTTACTCTAATGGAAGGTAGCCTTGTCATTACTGAAGCTAGTTCATAGTTGAGATTTTTTTACTCCATAGGATGGTAGCCTTGTCATCATTGAAGGTAAATCGTTGTTGACATTTTGTTACTCCAATGGATGGTAGAGATGTCCTTAAGGAAGGTAGTTCATTGTTAAGATTTTGTTACTCCATTGGCTGGTAGACTTGTCATTATGAAACGTAGTTCGTTAGTGGGATTTTGGTACTCTAATGGATGGTAGCCTTGTCATTACGGAAGCTAGTTTGTTGTTGAGATCTTGTTACTCTAATGGATGGTAGCCTTGTCTTTATGGAACGTTGTTCGTTGTTGGGATTTTGTTACTCAAATGGATGGTAGCCTTGTCATTATGGAAGTTTGTCCGTTGTTGAGATTTTGTTACTCCAATGGATGGTAACCTTGTCATTATGGAAGGAAGTTCATTGTTGATTTTTTTGTTAGTTCAATGGATGGTAGCCTTGTCAATATGGAAGGTAGTTCGTTGTTGAGATTTTGTTACTCCAATGGATGGTAGCCTTGTCATTATGGAAGGTAGTTCGTTATTGATATTTTGTTACTTTAATGAATGGTAGCCTTGTCATTATGGAAGGTAAATCGTTGTTGACATTTTGTTACTCTAATGGATGGTAGTGATGTTCTTATGAAAGGTAGTTCGTTGTTGAGATTTTGTTACTCCATTGGATGGTAGCCTTGTCATTACGGAAAGTAGTTCGTTAGTGGGATTTTGTTACTCTAATGGATGGTAGCCTTGTCATTAAGAAAGCTAGTTCGTTGTTGATATTTTGTTAATCAATTGGATAGTAGCCTTGTCATTATGGAAGGTAAATCGTTGTTGACATTTTGTTACTCCAATGGATGGTAGCGATGTCCGTAAGGAAGGTAGTTCGTTGTTTAGATTTTGTTACTCCATTGGATGGTAGCCTTGTCATTACGGAAGGTAGTTCGTTAGTGGGATTTTGTTACTATAATGGATGGAATCCTTGTCATTACTGAAGCTAGTTCGTTGTTGAGATTTTGTTACTCTAATGGATGGTAGCCTTGTTATTTTGGAAATTAGTTCATTGTTGGGATTTTGTTACTCAAATGAATGGTAGCCTTGTCATTATGGAAGGTAGTTCGTTGTTGAGATTTTGTTACTCTAATGGGTGGTAGCCATGTTATTATGGAAGGTAGTTTATTGTTGGGATTTTGTTAGTCTAATGGATGGTAGCCTTGTCATTATGGAAGGTAGCTTGTTGTTGAGATTTTCTTACTCTAATGGACGGTAGCCTTGTCATTACGGAAGGTAGTTCGTTGTTGAGATTTTGTTACTCCATTGGATGGTAGCCTTGTCATTATGGAAGGTAAATCGTTGTTGACATTTAATTACTCCAATGGATGGTAGCGATGTCCTTAAGGAAGGAAGTTTGTTGTTAAGATTTTGTTACTTCATTGGATGGTAGCCTTCTCATTATGGAAGGTAAATCGTTGTTGACATTTTGTTACTCCAATGGATGGTAGCGATGTCCTTATGGAAGGTAGTTTATTGTTGGGATTTTGTTAGTCTAATGGATGGTAGCCTTATCATTATGGAAGGTAGCTCGTTGTTGAGATTTTCTTACTCTAATGGATGGTAGCCTTGTCATTATGGAAGGTAAATCGTTGTTGACATTTTATTACTCCAATGGATGGTAGCGATGTCCTTAAGGAAGGTAGTTCGTTATTGAGATTTTGTTACTCCATTGGATGGTAGCCTTGTCATTACGGAAGGTAGTTCATTAGTGGGATTTTGTTACTCTAATGGATGGTAGCCTTGTCATTACGGAAGCTAGTTCGTTGTTGACATTTTGTTACTCTAATGGATGGTAGCCTTATCTTTATGGAACGTTGTTCGTTGTTGGGATTTTGTTACTCAAATGGATGGTAGCCTTGTCATTATGGAAGTTTGTCCGTTGTTAAGATTTTGTTACTCCAATGGATGGTAACCTTGTCATTGTTGAAGGTAGTTCATTGTTGATTTTATTGTTAGTTCAATGGATGGTAGCCTTGTCAATATGGAAGGTAGTTCGTTGTTGAGACTTTGTTACTCCAATGGATGGTAGACTTGTCATTATGGAAGGTAGTTTATTATTGATATTTTGTTACTCTAATGGATGGTAGCCTTGTCATTACGGAAGGTAGTTCATTGCTGAGATTTTGTTACTCCATTGGATGGTAGCCTTGTCATTATGGAAGGTAAATCGTTGTTGGCATTTTGTTAATCTAATGGATGGTAGCGATGTCCTCAAGGAAGGTAGTTCGTTGATGAGATTTTGTTACTCCATTGGATGGTAGCCTTGTCATTACGGAAGGTAGTTCGTTAGTGGGATTTTGTTACTCTAATGGATGGTAGCCTTGTCATTACGGAAGCTAGTTCGTTGTTGAGATTTTGTTACTCTAATTGATGGTAGCCTTGTTAATATGGAAATTAGTTCATTGTTGGGATTTTGTTACTCATATGAATGGTAGCCTTTTCATTATGGAAGGTAGTTCGTTGTTGAGATTTTGTTACTCTAATGGGTGGTAGCCATGTTGTTATGGAAGGTAGTTCATTGTTTGGATTTTGTTAGTCTAATGGATGGTAGCCTAATCATTATAGAAGGTAGCTCATTGTTGAGATTTTCTTACTCTAATGGATGGTAGCCTTGTCATTACGGAAGGTAGTTCGTTGTTGAGATTTTGTTACTTCATTGGATGGTACCCTTGTCATTATGGAAGGTAAATCGTTGTTGACATTTTATTACTCCAATGGATGGTAGCGATGTCCTTAAGGAAGGTAGTTCGTTGTTAAGATTTTGTTACTTCTTTGGATGGTAGCCTTGTCATTATGAAAGGTAAATCGTTGTTGACATTTTGTTACTCTAATGTATGGTAGCCATGTCCTTATGGAAGGTAGTTCGTTGTTGAGATTTTGTTACTCCATTAGATGGTAGCCTTGTCATTACGGAAGGTAGTTCGTTAGTGGGATTTTGTTACTCTAATGGATGGTAGCCTTGTACTTATGAAATCTAGTTCGTTGTTGAGATTTTGTTACTCCATTGGATGGTAGCCTTGTCATTATGGAAGGTAAATCGTTGTTGACATTTTGTTACTCCATTGGATGGTAGCGATGTCCTTAAGAAAGGTAGTTCGTTGTTGAGATTTTGTTACTCCATTGGATGGTAGCCTTGTCATTACGGAAGGTAGTTCGTTAGTGGGATTTTGTTACTCTAATGGATGGTAGCCTTGTCATTACGGAAGCTATTTCGTTGTTGAGATTTTGTTACTCTAATGGATGGTAGCCTTGTTATTATGGAAATTAGTTCATTGTTGGGATTTTGTTACTCAAATGGATGGTAGCCTTGTCATTATGGAAGGTAGTTTGTTGTTGAGATTTTGTTAATCTAATGGGTGGTAGCCATGTTATTATGGAAGGTAGTTCATTTTTGGGATTTTGTTAGTCTAATGGATGGTACCCTTGTCATTATGGAAGGTAAATTGTTGTTGAGATTTTGTTACTCCAATGGATGGTAGCTATGTCCTTATGGAAGGTACTTCATTGTTTATATTTAGTTACTCTATTGAATGGTAGCCTTGTCATTACGGAAGGTAGTTCGTTATTGTGATTTTGTCACTCTAATCGATGGTAGCCTTGTCATTATGGAAGGTTTCTCGTTGTTGAGATTTTCTTACTCTAATGGATGGTAGCCTTGTCATTACAGAAGGTAGTTTGTTGTTGAGATTTTGTTACTCCATTGGATGGTAGCCTTGTCATTACGGAAGGTAGTTTGTTAGAGGGATTTTGTTAATCTAATGGATGGTAGCCTTGTCATTACGGAAGCTAGGTCGTTGTTGAGAGTTTGTTACTCTAATGGATGGTAGCCTTGTTATTATGGAAGGTAGTTCATTGTTGGGATTTTGTTACTCAAATGGATGGTAGCCTTGTCATTATGGAAGGTAGTTCGTTGTTGAGATTTTGTTACTCTAATGGGTGGTAGCCATGTTATTATGGAAGGTAGTTCATTGTTGGGATTTTGTCACTCTAATGGATGGTAGCCTTGTCATTATGGAAGGTAGCTCGTTGTTGAGATTTTCTTACTCTAATGGATGGTAGCCTTGTCATTACGGAAGGTAGTTTGTTGTTGAGATTTTGTTACTCCATTGGATGGTAGCCTTGTCATTACAGAAGGTAGTTCGTTAGTGGGATTTTGTTACTCTAATGGATGGTAGCCTTGTCATTACGGAAACTAGTTCGTTGTTGAGATTTTTTTACTCTAATGGATGGTAGCCTTGCTATTATGGAAGGTAGTTCATTGTTGGGATTTTGTTACTCAAATGGATGGTAGCCTTGTCATTATGGAAGGTAGTTCATTGTTGAGATTTTGTTACTATAATGGGTGGTAGCCATGTTATTATGGAAGGTAGTTCATTGTTGGGATTTTGTTACTCCATTGATTGGTAGCCTTGTCATTATGGAAGGTAGTTTGTTGTTGACATTTTATTACTCCAATGGATGGTAGCGATGTCCTTAAGGAAGGTAGTTCATTGTTAAGATTATGTTACTCCATTGGATGGTAGCCTTGTCATTATGGAACATAGTTTGTTAGTGGGATTTTATTACTCTAATGGATGGTAGCCTTGTCATTACGGAACCTAGTTCGTTGTTGAGATTTTGTTACTCTAATGGATGGTAGCCTTGTCTTTATGGAACGTAGTTCGTTGTTGGAATTTTTTTACTCAAATGGATGGTAGCCTTGTCATTATGGAACTTTGTCCGTTGTTAATATTTTGTTACTCCAATGAATAGTAACCTTGTCATTATGGAAGGTAGTTCATTGTTGAGATTTTGTTATTCCAATGGATGGTAGCCTTGTCATTATGGAAGTTAGTTCATTATTGATATTTTGTTACTTTAATGGATTGTAGCCTTGTATTATGGAAGGTAGTTCATTGTTGGGATTTTGTTACTCCATTGTATGGTAGCATTGTCATTATGGAAGGAAATCGTTGTTGAGATTTTATTACTCCAATGGATGGTAGCGATGTCTTAATGGAAGGTAGGTCGTTGTTGAGATTTTGTTACTCCATTGGATGGTAGGCTTGTCATTATGGAAGGTAAATCGTTGTTGACATTTTGTTACTCCAATGGATGGTAGCGATGTCATTATGGAAGGTAGTTCGTTGTTGAGATTTTGTTACTACATTGGATGGTAGCCTTGTCATTACGACAGGTAGTTCGTTAGTGGGATTTTGTTACTCTAATGGATGGTAGCCTTGTCATTACGAAAGCTAGTTCGTTGTTGAGATTTTGTTACTCCATTGGATGGTAGCCTTTTCATTATGGAAGGTAAATCGTTGTTGACATTTTGTTACTCCAATGGATGGTAGCGATGTCCTTAAGGAAGGTAGTTCGTTGTTGAGATTTTGTTACTCCATTGGATGGTAGCCTTGTCATTACGGAAGGTAGTTCGTTAGTGGGATTTTGTTACTCTAATGGATTGTAGCCTTGTCATTATGGAAGCTAGTTCGTTGTTGAGAGTTTGTTACTCTAATGTATGGTAGCCTTGTTATTATGGAAGGTAGTTCATTGTTGGGATTTTGTTACTCCAATGGATGGTAGCCTTGACATTATGGAAGGTAGTTCGTTGTTGAGTTTGGTTACTCTAATGGGTGGTAGCCATGTTATAATGGAAGGTACTTCATTGTTGGGATTTTGTCACTCTAATGAATGGTAGCCTTGTCATTATGGAAGTTAGCTAGTTGTTGAGATTTTCTTACTCTAATGGATGGTAGCCTTATCATTACGGAAGGTAGTTTGTTGTTGAGATTTTGTTACTCCATTGGATGGTAGCCTTGTCATTACGGAAGGTAGTTCGTTAGTGGGATTTTGTTACTCTAATGGATGGTAGCCTTGTCATTACAGAAGCAAGTTCGTTGTTGAGATCTTGTTACTCTAATGGATTGTAGCCTTGTCTTTATGGAACGTAGTTCGTTGTTGATATTTTGTTACTCAAATGGATGGTAGCCTTGTCATTATGGAAGTTTGTTCGTTGTTGAGATTTTGTTACTCCAATGGATGGTAACCTTGTCATTATGGAATGTAGTTCATTGTTGATATTTTGTTAGTTCAATGGATGGTAGCCTTGTCAATATGGAAGGTTGTTCGTTGTTGAGATTTTTTTACTCCAATGGATGGTAGCCTTGTCATTATGGAAGGTAGTTCATTATTGATATTTTGTTACTTTAATGGATGGTAGCCTTGTAATTATGGAAGGTAGTTCATTGTTGAGATTTTGTTACTCCATTGTATGGTACCCTTGTCATTATGGAAGGTAAATTGTTGTTGAGATTTTGTTACTCCAATGGATGGTAGCTATGTCCTTATGGAAGGTACTTCATTGTTGATATTTAGTTACTCTAATGGATGGTAGCCTTGTCATTACGGAAGGTAGTTCGTTGTTGACATTTTGTTACTCCAATGGATGGTTGCGATGTCCTTAAGGTAGGTAGTTCGTTGTTGTGATTTTGTTACTCCATTGGATGGTAGCCTTGTCATTACGAAAGGTAGTTCGTTAGTGGGATTTTGTTACTCTAATGGATGGTAGCCTTGTCATTACGAAAGCTAGTTCATTGTTGAGATATTGTTACTCCATTGGATGGTAGCCTTGTCATTATGGAAGGTAAATCGTTGTTGACATTTTGTTACTCCAATGGATGGTAGCGATGTCCTTAAGGAAGGTAGTTCGTTGTTGATATTTTGTTACTCCATTGGATGGTAGCCTTGTCATTACGGAAGGTAGTTCGTTAGTTGGATTTTGTTAATCTAATGGATGGTAGCCTTGTCATTACGAAAGCTAGTTCATTGTTGAGATATTGTTACTCCATTGGATGGTAGCCTTGTCATTATGGAAGGTAAATCGCTGTTGACATTTTGTTACTCCAATGGATGGTAGCGATGTCCTTAAGGAAGGTAGTTCGTTGTTGATATTTTGTTACTCCATTGGATGGTAGCCTTGTCATTACGGAAGGTAGTTCGTTAGTTGGATTTTGTTAATCTAATGGATGGTAGCCTTGTCATTACGGAAGATAATTCGTTGTTTAGATTTTGTTACTCTAATGGATTGTAGCCTTGTTATTATGGAAGGTAGTTCATTGTTGGGATTTTGTTACTCAAATGGATGGTAGCCTTGTCATTATGGAAGGTAGTTCGTTGTTGGGATTTTGTTACTCTAATGGGTGGTAGCCATGTTATTATGGAAGGTAGTTCATTGTTGGGATTTTGTTACTCTAATGGATGGTCGCTTGTCATTATGGAAGGTAGCTCGTTGTTGAGATTTTCTTACTCTAATGGATGGTAGCCTTGTCATTACGGAAGGTAGTTCGTTGTTGAGAGTTTGTTACTCTAATGTATGGTAGCCTTGTTATTATGGAAAGTAGTTCATTGTTGGGATTTTGTTACTCAAATGGATGGTAGCCTTGTCATTATGGAAGGTAGTTCGTTGGTGAGTTTTGTTACTCTAATGGGTGGTAGCCATGTTATTATGGAAGGTAGTTCATTGTTGGGATTTTGTCACTCTAATAAATGGTAGCCTTGTCATTATGGAAGGTAGCTCGTTGTTGAGATTTTCTTACTCTAATGGATGGTAGCCTTGTCATTACGGAAGGTAGTTTGTTGTTGAGATTTTGTTACTCCATTGGATGGTAGCCTTGTCATTACAGAAGGTAGTTCGTTAGTGGGATTTTGTTACTCTAATGGATGGTAGCCTTGTCATTACGGAAACTAGTTCGTTGTTGAGATTTTTTTACTCTAATGGATGGTAGCCTTGCTATTATGGAAGGTAGTTCATTGTTGGGATTTTGTTACTCAAATGGATGGTAGCCTTGTCATTATGGAAGGTAGTTCATTGTTGAGATTTTGTTACTATAATGGGTGGTAGCCATGTTATTATGGAAGGTAGTTCATTGTTGGGATTTTGTTACTCCATTGATTGGTAGCCTTGTCATTATGGAAGGTAGTTTGTTGTTGACATTTTATTACTCCAATGGATGGTAGCGATGTCCTTAAGGAAGGTAGTTCATTGTTAAGATTATGTTACTCCATTGGATGGTAGCCTTGTCATTATGGAACATAGTTTGTTAGTGGGATTTTATTACTCTAATGGATGGTAGCCTTGTCATTACGGAACCTAGTTCGTTGTTGAGATTTTGTTACTCTAATGGATGGTAGCCTTGTCTTTATGGAACGTAGTTCGTTGTTGGAATTTTTTTACTCAAATGGATGGTAGCCTTGTCATTATGGAACTTTGTCCGTTGTTAATATTTTGTTACTCCAATGAATGGTAACCTTGTCATTATGGAAGGTAGTTCATTGTTGAGATTTTGTTATTCCAATGGATGGTAGCCTTGTCATTATGGAAGTTAGTTCATTATTGATATTTTGTTACTTTAATGGATTGTAGCCTTGTATTATGGAAGGTAGTTCATTGTTGGGATTTTGTTACTCCATTGTATGGTAGCATTGTCATTATGGAAGGAAATCGTTGTTGAGATTTTATTACTCCAATGGATGGTAGCGATGTCTTAATGGAAGGTAGGTCGTTGTTGAGATTTTGTTACTCCATTGGATGGTAGGCTTGTCATTATGGAAGGTAAATCGTTGTTGACATTTTGTTACTCCAATGGATGGTAGCGATGTCATTATGGAAGGTAGTTCGTTGTTGAGATTTTGTTACTACATTGGATGGTAGCCTTGTCATTACGACAGGTAGTTCGTTAGTGGGATTTTGTTACTCTAATGGATGGTAGCCTTGTCATTACGAAAGCTAGTTCGTTGTTGAGATTTTGTTACTCCATTGGATGGTAGCCTTTTCATTATGGAAGGTAAATCGTTGTTGACATTTTGTTACTCCAATGGATGGTAGCGATGTCCTTAAGGAAGGTAGTTCGTTGTTGAGATTTTGTTACTCCATTGGATGGTAGCCTTGTCATTACGGAAGGTAGTTCGTTAGTGGGATTTTGTTACTCTAATGGATGGTAGCCTTGTCATTATGGAAGCTAGTTCGTTGTTGAGAGTTTGTTACTCTAATGTATGGTAGCCTTGTTATTATGGAAGGTAGTTCATTGTTGGGATTTTGTTACTCCAATGGATGGTAGCCTTGACATTATGGAAGGTAGTTCGTTGTTGAGTTTGGTTACTCTAATGGGTGGTAGCCATGTTATAATGGAAGGTACTTCATTGTTGGGATTTTGTCACTCTAATGAATGGTAGCCTTGTCATTATGGAAGTTAGCTAGTTGTTGAGATTTTCTTACTCTAATGGATGGTAGCCTTATCATTACGGAAGGTAGTTTGTTGTTGAGATTTTGTTACTCCATTGGATGGTAGCCTTGTCATTACGGAAGGTAGTTCGTTAGTGGGATTTTGTTACTCTAATGGATGGTAGCCTTGTCATTACAGAAGCAAGTTCGTTGTTGAGATCTTGTTACTCTAATGGATTGTAGCCTTGTCTTTATGGAACGTAGTTCGTTGTTGATATTTTGTTACTCAAATGGATGGTAGCCTTGTCATTATGGAAGTTTGTTCGTTGTTGAGATTTTGTTACTCCAATGGATGGTAACCTTGTCATTATGGAATGTAGTTCATTGTTGATATTTTGTTAGTTCAATGGATGGTAGCCTTGTCAATATGGAAGGTTGTTCGTTGTTGAGATTTTTTTACTCCAATGGATGGTAGCCTTGTCATTATGGAAGGTAGTTCATTATTGATATTTTGTTACTTTAATGGATGGTAGCCTTGTAATTATGGAAGGTAGTTCATTGTTGAGATTTTGTTACTCCATTGTATGGTACCCTTGTCATTATGGAAGGTAAATTGTTGTTGAGATTTTGTTACTCCAATGGATGGTAGCTATGTCCTTATGGAAGGTACTTCATTGTTGATATTTAGTTACTCTAATGGATGGTAGCCTTGTCATTACGGAAGGTAGTTCGTTGTTGACATTTTGTTACTCCAATGGATGGTTGCGATGTCCTTAAGGTAGGTAGTTCGTTGTTGTGATTTTGTTACTCCATTGGATGGTAGCCTTGTCATTACGAAAGGTAGTTCGTTAGTGGGATTTTGTTACTCTAATGGATGGTAGCCTTGTCATTACGAAAGCTAGTTCATTGTTGAGATATTGTTACTCCATTGGATGGTAGCCTTGTCATTATGGAAGGTAAATCGTTGTTGACATTTTGTTACTCCAATGGATGGTAGCGATGTCCTTAAGGAAGGTAGTTCGTTGTTGATATTTTGTTACTCCATTGGATGGTAGCCTTGTCATTACGGAAGGTAGTTCGTTAGTTGGATTTTGTTAATCTAATGGATGGTAGCCTTGTCATTACGAAAGCTAGTTCATTGTTGAGATATTGTTACTCCATTGGATGGTAGCCTTGTCATTATGGAAGGTAAATCGCTGTTGACATTTTGTTACTCCAATGGATGGTAGCGATGTCCTTAAGGAAGGTAGTTCGTTGTTGATATTTTGTTACTCCATTGGATGGTAGCCTTGTCATTACGGAAGGTAGTTCGTTAGTTGGATTTTGTTAATCTAATGGATGGTAGCCTTGTCATTACGGAAGATAATTCGTTGTTTAGATTTTGTTACTCTAATGGATTGTAGCCTTGTTATTATGGAAGGTAGTTCATTGTTGGGATTTTGTTACTCAAATGGATGGTAGCCTTGTCATTATGGAAGGTAGTTCGTTGTTGGGATTTTGTTACTCTAATGGGTGGTAGCCATGTTATTATGGAAGGTAGTTCATTGTTGGGATTTTGTTACTCTAATGGATGGTCGCTTGTCATTATGGAAGGTAGCTCGTTGTTGAGATTTTCTTACTCTAATGGATGGTAGCCTTGTCATTACGGAAGGTAGTTCGTTGTTGAGAGTTTGTTACTCTAATGTATGGTAGCCTTGTTATTATGGAAAGTAGTTCATTGTTGGGATTTTGTTACTCAAATGGATGGTAGCCTTGTCATTATGGAAGGTAGTTCGTTGGTGAGTTTTGTTACTCTAATGGGTGGTAGCCATGTTATTATGGAAGGTAGTTCATTGTTGGGATTTTGTCACTCTAATAAATGGTAGCCTTGTCATTATGGAAGGTAGCTCGTTGTTGAGATTTTCTTACTCTAATGGATGGTAGCCTTGTCATTACGGAAGGTAGTTTGTTGTTGAGATTTTGTTACTCCATTGGATGGTAGCCTTGTCATTACAGAAGGTAGTTCGTTAGTGGGATTTTGTTACTCTAATGGATGGTAGCCTTGTCATTACGGAAACTAGTTCGTTGTTGAGATTTTTTTACTCTAATGGATGGTAGCCTTGCTATTATGGAAGGTAGTTCATTGTTGGGATTTTGTTACTCAAATGGATGGTAGCCTTGTCATTATGGAAGGTAGTTCATTGTTGAGATTTTGTTACTATAATGGGTGGTAGCCATGTTATTATGGAAGGTAGTTCATTGTTGGGATTTTGTTACTCCATTGATTGGTAGCCTTGTCATTATGGAAGGTAGTTTGTTGTTGACATTTTATTACTCCAATGGATGGTAGCGATGTCCTTAAGGAAGGTAGTTCATTGTTAAGATTATGTTACTCCATTGGATGGTAGCCTTGTCATTATGGAACATAGTTTGTTAGTGGGATTTTATTACTCTAATGGATGGTAGCCTTGTCATTACGGAACCTAGTTCGTTGTTGAGATTTTGTTACTCTAATGGATGGTAGCCTTGTCTTTATGGAACGTAGTTCGTTGTTGGAATTTTTTTACTCAAATGGATGGTAGCCTTGTCATTATGGAACTTTGTCCGTTGTTAATATTTTGTTACTCCAATGAATGGTAACCTTGTCATTATGGAAGGTAGTTCATTGTTGAGATTTTGTTATTCCAATGGATGGTAGCCTTGTCATTATGGAAGTTAGTTCATTATTGATATTTTGTTACTTTAATGGATTGTAGCCTTGTATTATGGAAGGTAGTTCATTGTTGGGATTTTGTTACTCCATTGTATGGTAGCATTGTCATTATGGAAGGAAATCGTTGTTGAGATTTTATTACTCCAATGGATGGTAGCGATGTCTTAATGGAAGGTAGGTCGTTGTTGAGATTTTGTTACTCCATTGGATGGTAGGCTTGTCATTATGGAAGGTAAATCGTTGTTGACATTTTGTTACTCCAATGGATGGTAGCGATGTCATTATGGAAGGTAGTTCGTTGTTGAGATTTTGTTACTACATTGGATGGTAGCCTTGTCATTACGACAGGTAGTTCGTTAGTGGGATTTTGTTACTCTAATGGATGGTAGCCTTGTCATTACGAAAGCTAGTTCGTTGTTGAGATTTTGTTACTCCATTGGATGGTAGCCTTTTCATTATGGAAGGTAAATCGTTGTTGACATTTTGTTACTCCAATGGATGGTAGCGATGTCCTTAAGGAAGGTAGTTCGTTGTTGAGATTTTGTTACTCCATTGGATGGTAGCCTTGTCATTACGGAAGGTAGTTCGTTAGTGGGATTTTGTTACTCTAATGGATGGTAGCCTTGTCATTATGGAAGCTAGTTCGTTGTTGAGAGTTTGTTACTCTAATGTATGGTAGCCTTGTTATTATGGAAGGTAGTTCATTGTTGGGATTTTGTTACTCCAATGGATGGTAGCCTTGACATTATGGAAGGTAGTTCGTTGTTGAGTTTGGTTACTCTAATGGGTGGTAGCCATGTTATAATGGAAGGTAGTTCATTGTTGGGATTTTGTCACTCTAATGAATGGTAGCCTTGTCATTATGGAAGGTAGCTAGTTGTTGAGATTTTCTTACTCTAATGGATGGTAGCCTTATCATTATGGAAGGTAGTTTGTTGTTGAGATTTTGTTACTCCATTGGATGGTAGCCTTGTCATTACGGAAGGTAGTTCGTTAGTGGGATTTTGTTACTCTAATGGATGGTAGCCTTGTCATTACAGAAGCAAGTTCGTTGTTGAGATCTTGTTACTCTAATGGATTGTAGCCTTGTCTTTATGGAACGTAGTTCGTTGTTGATATTTTGTTACTCAAATGGATGGTAGCCTTGTCATTATGGAAGTTTGTTCGTTGTTGAGATTTTGTTACTCCAATGGATGGTAACCTTGTCATTATGGAATGTAGTTCATTGTTGATATTTTGTTAGTTCAATGGATGGTAGCCTTGTCAATATGGAAGGTTGTTCGTTGTTGAGATTTTTTTACTCCAATGGATGGTAGCCTTGTCATTATGGAAGGTAGTTCATTATTGATATTTTGTTACTTTAATGGATGGTAGCCTTGTAGTTATGGAAGGTAGTTCATTGTTGAGATTTTGTTACTCCATTGTATGGTACCCTTGTCATTATGAAAGGTAAATTGTTGTTGAGATTTTGTTACTCCAATGGATGGTAGCTATGTCCTTATGGAAGGTACTTCATTGTTGATATTTAGTTACTCTAATGGATGGTAGCCTTGTCATTACGGAAGGTAGTTCGTTGTTGACATTTTGTTACTCCAATGGATGGTTGCGATGTCCTTAAGGTAGGTAGTTCGTTGTTGTGATTTTGTTACTCCATTGGATGGTAGCCTTGTCATTACGAAAGGTAGTTCGTTAGTGGGATTTTGTTACTCTAATGGATGGTAGCCTTGTCATTACGAAAGCTAGTTCATTGTTGAGATATTGTTACTCCATTGGATGGTAGCCTTGTCATTATGGAAGGTAAATCGTTGTTGACATTTTGTTACTCCAATGGATGGTAGCGATGTCCTTAAGGAAGGTAGTTCGTTGTTGATATTTTGTTACTCCATTGGATGGTAGCCTTGTCATTACGGAAGGTAGTTCGTTAGTTGGATTTTGTTAATCTAATGGATGGTAGCCTTGTCATTACGAAAGCTAGTTCATTGTTGAGATATTGTTACTCCATTGGATGGTAGCCTTGTCATTATGGAAGGTAAATCGCTGTTGACATTTTGTTACTCCAATGGATGGTAGCGATGTCCTTAAGGAAGGTAGTTCGTTGTTGATATTTTGTTACTCCATTGGATGGTAGCCTTGTCATTACGGAAGGTAGTTCGTTAGTTGGATTTTGTTAATCTAATGGATGGTAGCCTTGTCATTACGGAAGATAATTCGTTGTTTAGATTTTGTTACTCTAATGGATTGTAGCCTTGTTATTATGGAAGGTAGTTCATTGTTGGGATTTTGTTACTCAAATGGATGGTAGCCTTGTCATTATGGAAGGTAGTTCGTTGTTGGGATTTTGTTACTCTAATGGGTGGTAGCCATGTTATTATGGAAGGTAGTTCATTGTTGGGATTTTGTTACTCTAATGGATGGTCGCTTGTCATTATGGAAGGTAGCTCGTTGTTGAGATTTTCTTACTCTAATGGATGGTAGCCTTGTCATTACGGAAGGTAGTTCGTTGTTGAGAGTTTGTTACTCTAATGTATGGTAGCCTTGTTATTATGGAAAGTAGTTCATTGTTGGGATTTTGTTACTCAAATGGATGGTAGCCTTGTCATTATGGAAGGTAGTTCGTTGGTGAGTTTTGTTACTCTAATGGGTGGTAGCCATGTTATTATGGAAGGTAGTTCATTGTTGGGATTTTGTCACTCTAATGAATGGTAGCCTTGTCATTATGGAAGGTAGCTCGTTGTTGAGATTTTCTTACTCTAATGGATGGTAGCCTTATCATTACGGAAGGTACTTCGTTGTTGACATTTTGTTACTCCAATGGATGGTTGCGATGTCCTTAAGGTAGGTAGTTCGTTGTTGAGATTTTGTTACTCCATTGGATGGTAGCCTTGTCATTACGAAAGGTAGTTCGTTAGTGGGATTTTGTTACTCTAATGGATGGTAGCCTTGTCATTACGAAAGCTAGTTCGTTGTTGAGATTTTGTTACTCCATTGGATGGTAGCCTTGTCATTATGGAAGGTAGCTCGTTGTTGAGATTTTCTTACTCTAATGGATGGTAGCCTTATCATTACGGAAGGTAGTTTGTTGTTGTGATTTTGTTACTCCATTGGATGGTAGCCTTGTCATTACGGAAGGTAGTTCGTTAGTGGGATTTTGTTACTCTAATGGATGGTAGCCTTGTCATTACAGAAGCTAGTTCGTTTTTGAGATCTTGTTACTCTAATGGATTGTAGCCTTGTCTTTATGGAACGTAGTTCGTTTTTGATATTTTGTTACTCAAATGGATGGTAGCCTTGTCATTATGGAAGTTTGTTCGTTGTTGAGATTTTGAAACTCCATTGGGTGGTAGCCTTGTCATTACGAAAGGTAGTTTGTTAGTTGGATTTTGTTACTCTAATGGATGGTAGCCTTGTCATTACGAAAGCTAGTTCATTGTTGAGATATTGTTACTCCATTGGATGGTAGCCTTGTCATTACGAAAGCTAGTTCATTGTTGAGATATTGTTACTCCATTGGATGGTAGCCTTGTCATTATGGAAGGTAAATCGTTGTTGACATTTTGTTACTCCAATGGATGGTAGCGATGTCCTTAAGGAAGGTAGTTTGTTGTTGAGATTTTGTTACTCCATTGGATGGTAGCCTTGTCATTACGGAAGCTAGTTCGTTGTTTAGATTTTGTTACTCTAATGGATGGTAGCCTTGTTATTATGGAAGGTAGTTCATTGTTGGGATTTTGTTACTCAAATGGATGGTAGCCTTGTCATTATGGAAGGTAGTTCGTTGTTGGGATTTTGTTACTCTAATGGGTGGTAGCCATGTTATTATGGAAGGTAGTTCATTGTTGGGATTTTGTTACTCTAATGGATGGTAGCCTTGTCATTATGGAAGGTAGATCATTGTTGAGATTTTCTTACTCTAATGGATGGTAGCCTTGTCATTACGGAAGGTAGTTCGTTGTTGAGATTTTGTTACTCCATTGGATGGTAGCCTTGTCATTATGGAAGGTAAATCATTGTTGACATTTTATTACTCCAATGGATGGTAGCGATGTCCTTAAGGAAGGTAGTTCGTTGTTAAGATTTTGTTACTCCATTGGATGGTAGCCTTGTCATTATGGAACGTAGTTCGTTAGTGGGATTTTGTTACTCTAATGGATGGTAGCCTTGTCATTACAGAAGCTAGTTCGTTGTTGAGATCTTGTTACTCTAATGGATGGTAGCCTTGTCTTTATGGAACGTAGTTTGTTGTTGGTATTTTGTTACTCAAATGGATGGTAGCCTTGTCATTATGGATGTTTGTCCGTTGTTGAGATTTTGTTACTCCAATGGATGGTAACCTTGTCATTATGGAAGGTAGTTCATTGTTGATATTTTGTTAGTTCAATGGATGGTAGCCTTGTCAATATGTAAGGTAGTTCGTTATTGAGATTTTGTTACTCCAAAGGATGGTAGCCTTGTCATTATGGAAGCTAGTTCGTTATTGATATTTTGTTATTTTAATGGATGGTAGCCTTGTAATTATGGAAGGTAGTTCATTATTGAGATTTTGTTTCTCCATTGTATTGTAGCCTTGTCATTATGGAAGGTAAATTGTTGTTGAGATTTTGTTACTCCAATGGATGGTAGCTATGTCCTTATGGAAGGTAGTTCATTGTTGATATTTAGTTACTCTAATGGATGGTAGCCTTGTCATTTCGGTAGGTAGTTCGTTGTTGAGATTTTGTCACTCTAATGGATGGTAGCCTTGTCATTAGGGAAGGTTGCTCGTTGTTGAGATTTTCTTACTCTAATGGATGGTAGCCTTGTCATTACGGAAGGTAGTTTGTTGTTGAGATTTTGTTACTCCATTGGATGGTAGCCTTGTCATTACGGAAGGTAGTTCGTTAGTGGGATTTTGTTAATCTAAAGGATGGTAGCCTTGTCATTACGGAAGCTAGTTTGTTGTTGAGAGTTTGTTACTCTAATGTATGGAAGCCTTGTTATTATGGAAGGTAGTTCATTGTTGGGATTTTGTTACTCAAATGGATGGTAGCCTTTTCATTATAGAAGGTAGTTCGTTGGTGAGTTTTGTTACTCTAATGGGTGGTAGCCATGTTATTTTGGAAGGTAGTTCATTGTTGGGATTTTGTCACTCTAATGAATGGTAGCCTTGTCATTATGGAAGGTAGCTCGTTGTTGAGATTTTCTTACTCTAATGGATGGTAGCCTTATCATTACGGAAGGTAGTTTGTTGTTGAGATTTTGTTACTCCATTGGATGGTAGCCTTGTCATTACGGAAGGTAGTTCGTTAGTGGGATTTTGTTACTCTAATGGATGGTAGCCTTGTTATTACAGAAGCTAGTTCGTTTTTGAGATCTTGTTACTCTAATGGATTGTAGCCTTGTCTTTATGGAACGTAGTTTGTTGTTGATATTTTGTTACTCAAATGGATGGTAGCCTTGTCATTATGGAAGTTTGTTCGTTGTTGAGATTTTGTTACTCCATTGGATGGTAGCCTTGTCATTACGAAAGGTAGTTCGTTAGTGGGATTTTGTTACTCTAATGGATGGTAGCCTTGTCATTACGAAAGCTAGTTCATTGTTGAGATATTGTTACTCCATTGGATGGTAGCCTTGTCATTATGGAAGGTAAATCGTTGTTGATATTTAGTTACTCTAATGGATGGTAGCGTTGTCATTACGGTAGGTAGTTCGTTGTTGATATTTTGTTACTCCATTGGATGGTAGCCTTGTCATTACGGAAGGTAGTTCGTTAGTTGGATTTTGTTAATCTAATGGATGGTAGCCTTGTTATTATGGAAGGTAGTTCATTGTTGATATTTTGTTACTCCATTGGATGGTAGCCTTGTCATTACGAAAGGTAGTTCGTTAGTGGGCTTTTGTTACTCTAATGGATGGTAGCCTTGTCATTACGGAAACTAGTTCGTTGTTGAGATTTTTTTACTCTAATGGATGGTAGCCTTGCTATTATGGAAGGTAGTTCATTGTTGGGATTTTGTTACTCAAATGGATGGTAGCATTGTCATTATGGAAGGTAGTTCATTGTTGAGAATTTGTTACTCTAATGGGTGGTAGCCATGTTATTATGGAAGGTAGTTCATTGTTGGGATTTTGTTACTCCATTTATTGGTAGCCTTGTCATTATGGAAGGTAGTTTGTTGTTGACATTTTATTAATCCATTGGATGGTAGCGATGTCCTTAAGGAAGGTAGTTCGTTGTTAAGATTATGTTACTCCATTGGATGGTAGCCTTGTCATTATGGAACATAGTTCGTTAGTGGGATTTTATTACTCTAATGGATGGTAGCCTTGTCATTACGGAACCTAGTTCGTTGTTGAGATTTTGTTACTCTAATGGATGGTAGCCTTGTCTTTATGGAACGTAGTTCGTTGTTGGGATTTTTTTACTCAAATGGTTGGTAGCCTTGTCATTATGGAACTTTGTCCATTGTTTAGATTTTGTTACTCCAATGGATGGTAACCTTGTCATTATGGAAGGTAGTTCATTGTTGAGATTTTGTTATTCCAATGAATGGTAGCCTTGTCATTATGGAAGGTAGTTCATTATTGATATTTTGTTACTTTAATGGATTGTAGCCTTGTATTATGGAAGGTAGTTCATTGTTGGGATTTTGTTACTCCATTGTATGGTAGCATTGTCATTATGGAAGGTAAATCGTTGTTGAGATTTTATTACTCCAATGGATGGTAGGGATGTCCTTATGGAAGGTAGTTCGTTGTTGAGATTTTGTTACTCCATTGGATGGTAGGCTTGTCATTATGGAAGGTAAATCGTTGTTGACATTTTGTTACTCCAATGGATGGTAGCGATGTCCTTATGGAAGGTAGTTCGTTGTTGAGATTTTGTTACTACATTGGATGGTAGCCTTGTCATTACGACAGGTAGTTCGTTAGTGGGATTTTGTTACTCTAATGGATGGTAGTCTTGTCATTACGAAAGCTAGTTCGTTGTTGAGATTTTGTTACTCCATTGGATGGTAGCCTTGTCATTATGGAAGGTAAATCGTTGTTGACATTTTGTTACTCCAATGGATGGTAGCGATGTCCTTAAGGAAGGTAGTTCGTTGTTGAGATTTTGTTACTCCATTGGATGGTAGCCTTGTCATTACGGAAGGTAGTTCGTTAGTGGGATTTTGTTACTCTAATGGATGGTAGCCTTGTCATTACGGAAGCTAGTTCGTTGTTGAGAGTTTGTATCTCTAATGTATGGTAGCCTTGTTATTATGGAAGGTAGTTCATTGTTGGGATTTTGTTACTCCAATGGATGGTAGCCTTGTCATTATGGAAGGTAGTTCGTTGTTGAGTTTTGTTACTCTAATGGGTGGTAGCCATGTTATTATGGAAGGTAGTTCATTGTTGGGATTTTGTCACTCTAATGAATGGTAGCCTTGTCATTATCGAAGGTAGCTAGTTGTTTAGATTTTCTTACTCTAATGGATGGTAGCCTTATCATTACGGAAGGTAGTTTGTTGTTGAGATTTTGTTACTCCATTGGATGGTAGCCTTGTCATTACGGAAGGTAGTTCGTTAGTGGGATTTTGTTACTCTAATGGATGGTAGCCTTGTCATTACAGAAGCTAGTTCGTTGTTGAGATCTTGTTACTCTAATGGATTGTAGCCTTGTCTTTATGGAACGTAGTTCGTTGTTGATATTTTGGTACTCAAATGGATGGTAGCCACTCATTATGGAAGTTTGTTCGTTATTGAGATTTTGTTACTCCAATGGATGGTAACCTTGTCATTATGGAATGTAGTTCATTGTTGATATTTTGTTAGTTCAATGGATGGTAGCCTTGTTAATATGGAAGGTAGTTCGTTGTTGAGATTTTTTTACTCCAATGGATGGTAGCCTTGTCATTATGGAAGGTAGTTCGTTATTGATATTTTGTTACTTTAATGGATGGTAGCCTTGTAATTATGGAAGGTAGTTCATTGTTGAGGTTTTGTTACTCCATTGTATGGTACCCTTGTCATTATGGAAGGTAAATTGTTGTTGAGATTTTGTTACTCCAATGGATGGTAGCTATGTCCTTATGGAAGGTACTTCATTGTTGATATTTAGTTACTCTAATGGATGGTAGCCTTGTCATTGCGGAAGGTAGTTCGTTGTTGACATTTTGTTACTCCAATGGATGGTTGCGATGTCCTTAAGGTAGGTAGTTTGTTGTTGTGATTTTGTTACTCCATTAGATGGTAGCCTTGTCATTACGGAAGGTAGTTCGTTAGTTGGATTTTGATAATCTAATGGATGGTAGCCTTGTCATTATGGAAGCAAGTTCGTTGTTTAGATTTTGTTACTCTAATGGATGGTAGCCTTGTTATTATGGAAGGTAGTTCATTGTTGGGATTTTGTTACTCAAATGGATGGTAGCCTTGTCATTATGGAAGGTAGTTCGTTGTTGGGATTTTGTTACTCTAATGGGTGGTAGCCATGTTATTATGGAAGGTAGTTCATTGGTGGGATTTTGTTACTCTAATGGATGGTAGCTTGTCATTATGGAAGGTATCTCGTTGTTGAGATTTTCTTACTCTAATGGATGGTAGCCTTGCCATTACGGAAGGTAGTTCGTTGTTGAGATTTTGTTACTCCATTGGATGGTAGCCTTGTCATTATGGAAGGTAAATCATCGTTGACATTTTATTACTCCTATGGATGGTAGCGATGTCCTTACGGAAGGTAGTTCGTTGTTAAGATTTTGTTACTCCATTGGATGGTAGCCTTGTCATTATGGAACATAGTTCGTTAGTGGGATTTTGTTACTCTAATGGATGGTAGCCTTGTCATTACGGAAGCTAGTTCGTTGTTGAGATCTTGTTACTCTAATGGATGGTAGCCTTGTCTTTATGGAACGTAGTTTGTTGTTGGGATTTTGTTACTCAAATGGATGGTAGCCTTGTCATTATGGATGTTTGTCCGTTGTTGAGATTTTGTTACTCCAATGGATGGTAACCTTGTCATTATGGAAGGTAGTTCATTGTTGATATTTTGTTAGTTCAATGGATGGTAGCCTTGTCAATATGTAAGGTAGTTCGTTATTGAGATTTTGTTACTCCAAAGGATGGTAGCCTTGTCATTATGGAAGCTAGTTCGTTATTGATATTTTGTTACTTTAATGGATGGTAGCCTTGTAATTATGGAAGGTAGTTCATTATTGAGATTTTGTTTCTCCATTGTATTGTAGCCTTGTCATTATGGAAGGTAAATTGTTGTTGAGATTTTGTTACTCCAATGGATGGTAGCTATGTCCTTATGGAAGGTAGTTCATTGTTGATATTTAGTTACTCTAATGGATGGTAGCCTTGTCATTACGGTTGGTAGTTCGTTGTTGAGATTTTGTCACACTAATGGATGGTAGCCTTGTCATTATGGAAGGTTGCTCGTTGTTGAGATTTTCTTACTCGAATGGATGGTAGCCTTGTCATTACGGAAGGTAGTTTGTTGTTGTGATTTTGTTACTCCATTGAATGGTAGCCTTGTCATTACGGAAGGTAGTTCGTTAGTGGGATTTTGTTAATCTAATGGATGGTAGCCTTGTCACTACAGAAGCTAGTTCGTTGTTGAGAGTTTGTTACTCTAATGTATGGTAGCCTTGTTATTATGGAAGGTAGTTCATTGTTGGGATTTTGTTACTCAAATGGATGGTAGCCTTGTCATTATGGAATGTAGTTCGTTGTTGAGTTTTGTTACTCTAATGGGTGGTAGCCATGTTATTATGGAAGGTAGTTCATTGTTGGGATTTTGTCACTCTAATGAATGGTAGCCTTGTCATTATGGAAGGTAGCTAGTTGTTGAGATTTTCTTACTCTAATGGATGGTAGCCTTATCATTATGGAAGGTAGTTTGTTGTTGAGATTTTGTTACTCCATTGGATGGTATCCTTGTCATTACGGAAGGTAGTTCGTTAGTGGGATTTTGTTACTCTAATGGATGGTAGCCTTGTCATTACAGAAGCTAGTTCGTTGTTGAGATCTTGTTACTCTAATGGATTGTAGCCTTGTCTTTATGGAACGTAGTTCGTTGTTGATATTTTGGTACTCAAATGGATGGTAGCCTTGTCATTATGGAAGTTTGTTCGTTGTTGAGATTTTGTTACTCCAATGGATGGTAACCTTGTCATTATGGAATGTAGTTCATTGTTGATATTTTGTTAGTTCAATGGATGGTAGCCTTGTTAATATGGAAGGTAGTTCGTTGTTGAGATTTTTTTACTCCAATGGATGGTAGCCTTGTCATTATGGAAGGTAGTTCGTTATTAATATTTTGTTACTATAATGGATGGTAGCCTTGTAATTATGGAAGGTAGTTCATTGTTGAGATTTTGTTACTCCATTGTATGGTACCCTTGTCATTATGGAAGGTAAATTGTTGTTGAGATTTTGTTACTCCAATGGATGGTAGCTATGTCCTTATGGAAGGTACTTCATTGTTGATATTTAGTTACTCTAATGGATGGTAGCCTTGTCATTACGGAAGGTACTTCGTTGTTGACATTTTGTTACTCCAATGGATGGTTGCGATGTCCTTAAGGTAGGTAGTTCGTTGTTGTGATTTTGTTACTCCATTAGATGGTAGCCTTGTCATTACGGAAGGTAGTTCGTTAGTTGGATTTTGATAATCTAATGGATGGTAGCCTTGTCATTACGGAAGCTAGTTCGTTGTTTAGATTTTGTTACTCTAATGGATGGTAGCCTTGTTATTATGGAAGGTAGTTCATTGTTGGGATTTTGTTACTCAAATGGATGGTAGCCTTGTCATTATGGAAGGTAGTTCGTTGTTGGGATTTTGTTACTCTAATGGGTGGTAGCCATGTTATTATGGAAGGTAGTTCATTGTTGGGATTTTGTTACTCTAATGGATGGTAGCTTGTCATTATGGAAGGTAGCTCGTTGTTGAGATTTTCTTAGTCTAATGGATGGTAGCCTTGCCATTACGGAAGGTAGTTCGTTGTTGAGATTTTGTTACTCCATTGGATGGTAGCCTTGTCATTATGGAAGGTAAATCATCGTTGACATTTTATTACTCCTATGGATGGTAGCGATGTCCTTAAGGAAGGTAGTTCGTTGTTAAGATTTTGTTACTCCATTGGATGGTAGACTTGTCATTATGGAACGTAGTTCGTTAGTGGGATTTTGTTACTCTAATGGATGGTAGCCTTGTCATTACGGAAGCTAGTTCGTTGTTGAGATCTTGTTACTCTAATGGATGGTAGCCTTGTCTTTATGGAACGTAGTTTGTTGTTGGGATTTTGTTACTCAAATGGATGGTAGCCTTGTCATTATGGATGTTTGTCCGTTGTTGAGATTTTGTTACTCCAATGGATGGTAACCTTGTCATTATGGAAGGTAGTTCATTGTTGATATTTTGTTAGTTCAATGGATGGTAGCCTTGTCAATATGTAAGGTAGTTTGTTATTGAGATTTTGTTACTCCAAAGGATGGTAGCCTTGTCATTATGGAAGCTAGTTCGTTATTGATATTTTGTTACTTTAATGGATGGTAGCCTTGTAATTATGGAAGGTACTTCATTATTGAGATTTTGTTTCTCCATTGTATTGTAGCCTTGTCATTATGGAAGGTAAATTGTTGTTGAGATTTTGTTACTCCAATGGATGGTAGCTATGTCCTTATGGAAGGTAGTTCATTATTGATATTTAGTTACTCTAATGGATGGTAGCCTTGTCATTACGTTTGGTAGTTCGTTGTTGAGATTTTGTCACTCTAATGGATGGTAGCCTTGTCATTATGGAAGGTTGCTCGTTGTTGAGATTTTCTTACTCTAATGGATGGTAGCATTGTCATTACAGAAGGTAGTTTGTTGTTGTGATTTTGTTACTCCATTGAATGGTAGCCTTATCATTACGGAAGGTAGTTCTTTAGTGGGATTTTGTTAATCTAATGGATGGTAGCCTTGTCACTACGGAAGCTAGTTCGTTGTTGAGAGTTTGTTACTCTAATGTATGGTAGCCTTGTTATTATGGAAGGTAGTTCATTGTTGGGATTTTGTTACTCAAATGGATGGTAGCCTTGTCATTATGGAATGTAGTTCGTTGTTGAGTTTTGTTACTCTAATGGGTGGTAGCCATGTTATTATGGAAGGTAGTTCATTGTTGGGATTTTGTCACTCTAATGAATGGTAGCCTTGTCATTATGGAAGGTAGCTAGTTGTTGAGATTTTCTTACTCTAATGGATGGTAGCCTTATCATTATGGAAGGTAGTTTGTTGTTGAGATTTTGTTACTCCATTGGATGGTAGCCTTGTCATTACGGAAGGTAGTTCGTTAGTGGGATTTTGTTACTCTAATGGATGGTAGCCTTGTCATTACAGAAGCTAGTTCGTTGTTGAGATCTTGTTACTCTAATGGATTGTAGCCTTGTCTTTATGGAACGTAGTTCGTTGTTGATATTTTGGTACTCAAATGAATGGTAGCCTTGTCATTATGGAAGTTTGTTCGTTGTTGAGATTTTGTTACTCCAATGGATGGTAACCTTGTCATTATGGAATGTAGTTCATTGTTGATATTTTGTTAGTTCAATGGATGGTAGCCTTGTTAATATGGAAGGTAGTTCGTTGTTGAGATTTTTTTACTCCAATGGATGGTAGCCTTGTCATTATGGAAGGTAGTTCGTTATTGATATTTTGTTACTATAATGGATGGTAGCCTTGTAATTATGGAAGGTAGTTCATTGTTGAGATTTTGTTACTCCATTGTATGGTATCCTTGTCATTATGGAAGGTAAATTGTTGTTGAGATTTTGTTACTCCAATGGATGGTAGCTATGTCCTTATGGAAGGTACTTCATTGTAGATATTTAGTTACTCTAATGGATGGTAGCCTTGTCATTACGGAAGGTAGTTCGTTGTTGACATTTTGTTACTCCAATGGATGGTTGCGATGTCCTTAAGGTAGGTAGTTCGTTGTTATGATTTTGTTACTCCATTAGATGGTAGCCTTGTCATTACGGAAGGTAGTTCGTTAGTTGGATTTTGATAATCTAATGGATGGTAGCCTTGTCATTACGGAAGCTAGTTCGTTGTTTAGATTTTGTTACTCTAATGGATGGTAGCCTTGTTATTATGGAAGGTAGTTCATTGTTGGGATTTTGTTACTCAAATGGATGGTAGCCTTGTCATTATGGAAGGTAGTTCGTTGTTGGGATTTTGTTACTCTAATGGGTGGTAGCCATGTTATTATGGAAGGTAGTTCATTGTTGGGATTTTGTTACTCTAATGGATGGTAGCTTGTCATTATGGAAGGTAGCTCATTGTTGAGATTTTCTTAGTCTAATGGATGGTAGCCTTGCCATTACGGAAGGTAGTTCGTTGTTGAGATTTTGTTACTCCATTGGATGGTAGCCTTGTCATTATGGAAGGTAAATCATCGTTGACATTTTATTACTCCTATGGATGGTAGCGATGTCCTTAAGGAAGGTAGTTCGTTGTTAAGATTTTGTTACTCCATTGGATGGTAGACTTGTCATTATGGAACGTAGTTCGTTAGTGGGATTTTGTTACTCTAATGGATGGTAGCCTTGTCATTACGGAAGCTAGTTCGTTGTTGAGATCTTGTTACTCTAATGGATGGTAGCCTTGTCTTTATGGAACGTAGTTTGTTGTTGGGATTTTGTTACTCAAATGGATGGTAGCCTTGTCATTATGGATGTTTGTCCGTTGTTGAGATTTTGTTACTCCAATGGATGGTAACCTTGTCATTATGGAAGGTAGTTCATTGTTGATATTTTGTTAGTTCAATGGATGGTAGCCTTGTCAATATGTAAGGTAGTTCGTTATTGAGATTTTGTTTTTCCATTATATTGTAGCCTTGTCATTATGGAAGGTAAATTGTTGTTGAGATTTTGTTACTCCAATGGATGGTAGCTATGTCCTTATGGAAGGTAGTTCATTGTTGATATTTAGTTACTCTAATGGATGGTAGCCTTGTCATTACGGTTGGTAGTTCGTTGTTGAGATTTTGTCACTCTAATGGATGGTAGCCTTGTCATTATGGAAGGTTGCTCGTTGTTGAGATTTTCTTACTCTAATGGATGGTAGCATTGTCATTACGGAAGGTAGTTTGTTGTTGTGATTTTGTTACTCCATTGAATGGTAGCCTTGTCATTACGGAAGGTAGTTCGTTAGTGGGATTTTGTTAATCTAATGGATGGTAGCCTTGTCACTACGGAAGCTAGTTCGTTGTTGAGAGTTTGTTACTCTAATGTATGGTAGCCTTGTTATTATGGAAGGTAGTTCATTGTTGGGATTTTGTTACTCAAATGGATGGTAGCCTTGTCATTATGGAATGTAGTTCGTTGTTGAGTTTTGTTACTCTAATGGGTGGTAGCCATGTTATTATGGAAGGTAGTTCATTGTTGGGATTTTGTCACTCTAATGAATGGTAGCCTTGTCATTATGGAAGGTAGCTAGTTGTTGAGATTTTCTTACTCTAATGGATGGTAGCCTTATCATTATGGAAGGTAGTTTGTTGTTGAGATTTTGTTACTCCATTGGATGGTAGCCTTGTCATTACGGAAGGTAGTTCGTTAGTGGGATTTTGTTACTCTAATGGATGGTAGCCTTGTCATTACAGAAGCTAGTTCGTTGTTGAGATCTTGTTACTCTAATGGATTGTAGCCTTGTCTTTATGGAACGTAGTTCGCTGTTGATATTTTGTTACTCAAATGGATGGTAGCCTTGTCATTATGGAAGTTTGTTCGTTGTTGAGATTTTGTTACTCCAATGGATGGTAACCTTGTCATTATGGAATGTAGTTCATTGTTGATATTTTGTTAGTTCAATGGATGGTAGCCTTGTCAATATGGAAGGTAGTTCGTTGTTGAGATTTTGTTACTCCAATGGATGGTAGCCTTGTCATTATGGAAGGTAGTTCGTTATTGATATTTTGTTACTTTAATGGATGGTAGCCTTGTAATTATGGAAGGTAGTTCATTGTTGAGATTTTGTTACTCCATTGTATGGTACCCTTGTCATTATGGAAGGTAAATTGTGGTTGAGATTTTGTTACTCCAATGCATGGTAGCTATGTCCTTATGGAAGGTACTTCAATGTTGATATTTAGTTACTCTAATGGATGGTAGCCTTGTCATTACGGAAGGTAGTTCGTTGTTGACATTTTGTTACTCCAATGCATGGTTGCGATGTCCTTAAGGTAGGTAGTTCGTTGTTGAGATTTTGTTACTCCATTGGATGGTAGCCTTGTCATTACGAAAGGTAGTTCGTTAGTGGGATTTTGTTACTCTAATGGATGGTAGCCTTGTCATTACGAAAGCTAGTTCATTGTTGAGATATTGTTACTCCATTGGATGGTAGCCTTGTCATTATGGAAGGTAAATCGTTGTTGACATTTTGTTACTCCAATGGATGGTAGCGATGTCCTTAAGGAAGGTAGTTCGATGTTGATATTTTGTTACTCCATTGGATGGTAGCCTTGTCATTACGGAAGGTAGTTCGTTAGTTGGATTTTGTTAATCTAATGGATGGTAGCCTTGTCATTACGGAAGATAGTTCGTTGTTTAGATTTTGTTACTCTAATGGATGGTAGCCTTGTTATTATGGAAGGTAGTTCATTGTTGGGATTTTGTTACTCAAATGGATGGTAGCCTTGTCATTATGGAAGGTAGTTCGTTGTTGGGATTTTGTTACTCTAATGGGAGGTAGCCATGTTATTATGGAAGGTAGTTCATTGTTGGGATTTTGTTACTCTAATGGATGGTAGCTTGTCATTTTGGAAGGTAGCTCGTTGTTGAGATTTTCTTACTCTAATGGATGGTAGCCTTGTCATTACGGAAGGTAGTTCGTTGTTGAGATTTTGTTACTCCATTGGATGGTAGCTTTGTCATTATGGAAGGTAAATCATTGTTGACATTTTATTAATCCAATGGATGGTAGCGATGTCCTTAAGGAAGGTAGTTCGTTGTTAAGATTTTGTTACTCCATTGGATGGTAGCCTTGTCATTATGGAACGTACTTCGTTAGTGGGATTTTTTTACTCTAATGGATGGTAGCCTTGTCTTTACGGAAGCTAGTTCATTATTGAGATCTTGTTACTCTAATGGATGGTAGCCTTGTCTTTATGGAACGTAGTTTGTTGTTGGGATTTTGTTACTCAAATGGATGGTAGCCTTGTCATTATGGATGTTTGTCCGTTGTTGAGATTTTGTTACTCCAATGGATGGTAACCTTGTCATTATGGAAGGTAGTTCATTGTTGATATTTTGTTAGTTCAATGGATGGTAGCCTTGTCAATATGTAAGGTAGTTCGTTATTGAGATTTTGTTACTCCAAAGGATGGTAGCCTTGTCATTATGTAAGCTAGTTCGTTATTGATATTTTGTTACTTTAATGGATGGTAGCCTTGTAATTATGGAAGGTAGTTCATTATTGAGATTTTGTTTCTCCATTGTATTGTAGCCTTGTCATTATGGAAGGTAAATTGTTGTTGAGATTTTGTTACTCCAATGGATGGTAGCTATGTCCTTATGCAAGGTAGTTCATTGTTGATATTTAGTTACTCTAATGGATGGTAGCCTTGTCATTCCGGTAGGTAGTTCGTTGTTGAGATTTTGTCACTCTAATGGATGGTAGCCTTGTCATTATGGAAGGTTGCTCGTTGTTGAGATTTTCTTACTCTAATGGATGGTAGCCTTGTCATTACGGAAGGTAGTTCGTTAGTGGGATTTTGTTAATCTAATGGATGGTAGCCTTGTCATTACGGAAGCTAGTTCGTTGTTGAGAGTTTGTTACTCTAATGTATGGTAGCCTTGTTATTATGGAAGGTAGTTCATTGTTGGGATTTTGTTACTCAAATGGATGGTAGCCTTGTCATTATAGAAGGTAGTTCGTTGGTGAGTTTTCTTACTCTAATGGGTGGTAGCCATGTTATTTTGGAAGGTAGTTCATTGTTGGAATTTTGTCACTCTAATGAATGGTAGCCTTGTCATTATGGAAGGTAGCTCGTTGTTGAGATTTTCTTACTCTAATGGATGGTAGCCTTATCATTACGGAAGGTAGTTTGTTGTTGAGATTTTGTTACTCCATTGGATGGTAGCCTTGTCATTACGGAAGGTAGTTCGTTAGTGGGATTTTGTTACTCTAATGGATGGTAGCCTTGTCATTACGAAAGCTAGTTCATTGTTGAGATATTGTTACTCCATTGGATGGTAGCCTTGTCATTATGGAAGGTAAATCGTTGTTGACATTTGGTTACTCCAATGGATGGTAGCGATGTCCTTAAGGAAGGTAGTTCGTTGTTGATATTTTGTTACTCCATTGGATGGTAGCCTTGTCATTACAAAAGGTAGTTCGTTGTTTAGATTTTGTTACTCTAATGGATGGTAGCCTTGTTATTATGGAAGGTAGTTCATTGTTGGGATTTTGTTACTCAAATGGATGGTAGCCTTGTCATTATGGAAGGTAGTTCGTTGTTGGGATTTTGTTACTCTAATGGGTGGTAGCCATGTTATTATGGAAGGTAGTTCTTTGTTGGGATTTTGTTACTCTAATGGATGGTAGCCTTGTCATTATGGAAGGTAGCTCATTGTTGAGATTTTCTTACTCTAATGGATGGTAGCCTTGTCATTACGGAAGGTAGTTTGTTGTTGAGATTTTGTTACTCCATTGGATGATAGCCTTGTCATTATGGTAGGTAAATCATTGTTGACATTTTATTACTCCAATGGATGGTAGCGATGTCCTTAAGGAAGGTAGTTCGTTGTTAAGATTTTGTTACTCCATTGGATGGTAGCCTTGTCATTATGGAACGTAGTTCGTTAGTGGGATTTTGTTACTCTAATGGATGGTAGCCTTGTCATTACGGAAGCTAGTTCGTTGTTGAGATCTTGTTACTCTAATGGATGGTAGCCTTGTATTTATGGAACGTAGTTTGTTGGTGGTATTTTGTTACTCAAATGAATGGTAGCCTTGTCATTATGGATGTTTGTCCGTTGTTGAGATATTGTTACTCCAATGGATGGTAACCTTGTCATTATGGAAGGTAGTTCATTGTTGATATTTTGTTAGTTCAATGGATGGTAGCCTTGTCAATATGTAAGGTAGTTCGTTATTGAGATTTTGTTACTCCAAAGGATGGTAGCCTTGTCATTATGGAAGCTAGTTCGTTATTGATATTTTGTTACTTTAATGGATGGTAGCCTTGTAATTATGGAAGGTAGTTCATTATTGAGATTTTGTTTCTCCATTGTATTGTAGCCTTGTCATTATGGAAGGTAAATTGTTGTTGAGATTTTGTTACTCCAATGGATGGTAGCTATGTCCTTATGGAAGGTAGTTCGTTGTTGATATTTAGTTACTCTAATGGATGGTAGCCTTGTCATTACGGTAGGTAGTTCGTTGTTGAGATTTTGTCACTCTAATGGATGGTAGCCTTGTCATTATGGAAGGTTGCTCGTTGTTGAGATTTTCTTAATCTAATGGATGGTAGCCTTGTCATTACGGAAGGTAGTTTGTTGTTGAGATTTTGTTACTCCATTGGATGGTAGCCTTGTCATTACGGAAGGTAGTTCGTTAGTGGGATTTTGTTAATCTAATGGATGGTAGCCTTGTCACTACGGAAGCTAGTTCGTTGTTGAGAGTTTGTTACTCTAATGTATGGTAGCCTTGTTATTATGGAAGGTAGTTCATTGTTGGGATTTTGTTACTCAAATGGATGGTAGCCTTGTCATTATGGAAGGTAGTTCGTTGTTGAGTTTTGTTACTCTAATGGGTGGTAGCCATGTTATTATGGAAGGTAGTTCATTGTTGGGATTTTGTCACTCTAATGAATGGTAGCCTTGTCATTATGGAAGGTAGCTAGTTGTTGAGATTTTCTTAATCTAATGGATGGTAGCCTTATCATTATGGAAAGTAGTTTGTTGTTGAGATTTTGTTACTCCATTGGATGGTAGCCTTGTCATTACGCAAGGTAGTTCGTTAGTGGGATTTTGTTACTCTAATGGATGGTAGCCTTGTCATTACAGAAGCTAGTTCGTTGTTGAGATCTTATTACTCTAATGGATTGTAGCCTTGTCTTTATGGAACGTAGTTCGCTGTTGATATTTTGTTGCTCAAATGGATGGTAGCCTTGTCATTATGGAAGTTTGTTCGTTGTTGAGATTTTGTTACTCCAATGGATGGTAACCTTGTCATTATGGAATGTAGTTCATTGTTGATATTTTGTTAGTTCAATGGATGGTAGCCTTGTCAATATGGAAGGTAGTTCGTTGTTGAGATTTTGTTACTCCAATGGATGGTAGCCTTGTCATTATGGAAGGTAGTTCGTTATTGATATTTTGTTACTTTAATGGATGGTAGCCTTGTAATTATGGAAGGTAGTTCATTGTTGAGATTTTGTTACTCCATTGTATGGTACCCTTGTCATTATGGAAGGTAAATTGTGGTTGAGATTTTGTTACTCCAATGCATGGTAGCTATGTCCTTATGGAAGGTACTTCAATGTTGATATTTAGTTACTCTAATGGATGGTAGCCTTGTCATTACGGAAGGTAGTTCGTTGTTGACATTTTGTTACTCCAATGCATGGTTGCGATGTCCTTAAGGTAGGTAGTTCGTTGTTGAGATTTTGTTACTCCATTGGATGGTAGCCTTGTCATTACGAAAGGTAGTTCGTTAGTGGGATTTTGTTACTCTAATGGATGGTAGCCTTGTCATTACGAAAGCTAGTTCATTGTTGAGATATTGTTACTCCATTGGATGGTAGCCTTGTCATTATGGAAGGTAAATCGTTGTTGACATTTTGTTACTCCAATGGATGGTAGCGATGTCCTTAAGGAAGGTAGTTCGATGTTGATATTTTGTTACTCCATTGGATGGTAGCCTTGTCATTACGGAAGGTAGTTCGTTAGTTGGATTTTGTTAATCTAATGGATGGTAGCCTTGTCATTACGGAAGATAGTTCGTTGTTTAGATTTTGTTACTCTAATGGATGGTAGCCTTGTTATTATGGAAGGTAGTTCATTGTTGGGATTTTGTTACTCAAATGGATGGTAGCCTTGTCATTATGGAAGGTAGTTCGTTGTTGGGATTTTGTTACTCTAATGGGAGGTAGCCATGTTATTATGGAAGGTAGTTCATTGTTGGGATTTTGTTACTCTAATGGATGGTAGCTTGTCATTTTGGAAGGTAGCTCGTTGTTGAGATTTTCTTACTCTAATGGATGGTAGCCTTGTCATTACGGAAGGTAGTTCGTTGTTGAGATTTTGTTACTCCATTGGATGGTAGCTTTGTCATTATGGAAGGTAAATCATTGTTGACATTTTATTAATCCAATGGATGGTAGCGATGTCCTTAAGGAAGGTAGTTCGTTGTTAAGATTTTGTTACTCCATTGGATGGTAGCCTTGTCATTATGGAACGTACTTCGTTAGTGGGATTTTTTTACTCTAATGGATGGTAGCCTTGTCTTTACGGAAGCTAGTTCATTATTGAGATCTTGTTACTCTAATGGATGGTAGCCTTGTCTTTATGGAACGTAGTTTGTTGTTGGGATTTTGTTACTCAAATGGATGGTAGCCTTGTCATTATGGATGTTTGTCCGTTGTTGAGATTTTGTTACTCCAATGGATGGTAACCTTGTCATTATGGAAGGTAGTTCATTGTTGATATTTTGTTAGTTCAATGGATGGTAGCCTTGTCAATATGTAAGGTAGTTCGTTATTGAGATTTTGTTACTCCAAAGGATGGTAGCCTTGTCATTATGTAAGCTAGTTCGTTATTGATATTTTGTTACTTTAATGGATGGTAGCCTTGTAATTATGGAAGGTAGTTCATTATTGAGATTTTGTTTCTCCATTGTATTGTAGCCTTGTCATTATGGAAGGTAAATTGTTGTTGAGATTTTGTTACTCCAATGGATGGTAGCTATGTCCTTATGCAAGGTAGTTCATTGTTGATATTTAGTTACTCTAATGGATGGTAGCCTTGTCATTCCGGTAGGTAGTTCGTTGTTGAGATTTTGTCACTCTAATGGATGGTAGCCTTGTCATTATGGAAGGTTGCTCGTTGTTGAGATTTTCTTACTCTAATGGATGGTAGCCTTGTCATTACGGAAGGTAGTTTGTTGTTGAGATTTTGTTACTCCATTGGATGGTAGCCTTGTCATTACGGAAGGTAGTTCGTTAGTGGGATTTTGTTAATCTAATGGATGGTAGCCTTGTCATTACGGAAGCTAGTTCGTTGTTGAGAGTTTGTTACTCTAATGTATGGTAGCCTTGTTATTATGGAAGGTAGTTCATTGTTGGGATTTTGTTACTCAAATGGATGGTAGCCTTGTCATTATAGAAGGTAGTTCGTTGGTGAGTTTTCTTACTCTAATGGGTGGTAGCCATGTTATTTTGGAAGGTAGTTCATTGTTGGAATTTTGTCACTCTAATGAATGGTAGCCTTGTCATTATGGAAGGTAGCTCGTTGTTGAGATTTTCTTACTCTAATGGATGGTAGCCTTATCATTACGGAAGGTAGTTTGTTGTTGAGATTTTGTTACTCCATTGGATGGTAGCCTTGTCATTACGGAAGGTAGTTCGTTAGTGGGATTTTGTTACTCTAATGGATGGTAGCCTTGTCATTACGAAAGCTAGTTCATTGTTGAGATATTGTTACTCCATTGGATGGTAGCCTTGTCATTATGGAAGGTAAATCGTTGTTGACATTTGGTTACTCCAATGGATGGTAGCGATGTCCTTAAGGAAGGTAGTTCGTTGTTGATATTTTGTTACTCCATTGGATGGTAGCCTTGTCATTACAAAAGGTAGTTCGTTGTTTAGATTTTGTTACTCTAATGGATGGTAGCCTTGTTATTATGGAAGGTAGTTCATTGTTGGGATTTTGTTACTCAAATGGATGGTAGCCTTGTCATTATGGAAGGTAGTTCGTTGTTGGGATTTTGTTACTCTAATGGGTGGTAGCCATGTTATTATGGAAGGTAGTTCTTTGTTGGGATTTTGTTACTCTAATGGATGGTAGCCTTGTCATTATGGAAGGCAGCTCATTGTTGAGATTTTCTTACTCTAATGGATGGTAGCCTTGTCATTACGGAAGGTAGTTTGTTGTTGAGATTTTGTTACTCCATTGGATGATAGCCTTGTCATTATGGTAGGTAAATCATTGTTGACATTTTATTACTCCAATGGATGGTAGCGATGTCCTTAAGGAAGGTAGTTCGTTGTTAAGATTTTGTTACTCCATTGGATGGTAGCCTTGTCATTATGGAACGTAGTTCGTTAGTGGGATTTTGTTACTCTAATGGATGGTAGCCTTGTCATTACGGAAGCTAGTTCGTTGTTGAGATCTTGTTACTCTAATGGATGGTAGCCTTGTATTTATGGAACGTAGTTTGTTGGTGGTATTTTGTTACTCAAATGAATGGTAGCCTTGTCATTATGGATGTTTGTCCGTTGTTGAGATATTGTTACTCCAATGGATGGTAACCTTGTCATTATGGAAGGTAGTTCATTGTTGATATTTTGTTAGTTCAATGGATGGTAGCCTTGTCAATATGTAAGGTAGTTCGTTATTGAGATTTTGTTACTCCAAAGGATGGTAGCCTTGTCATTATGGAAGCTAGTTCGTTATTGATATTTTGTTACTTTAATGGATGGTAGCCTTGTAATTATGGAAGGTAGTTCATTATTGAGATTTTGTTTCTCCATTGTATTGTAGCCTTGTCATTATGGAAGGTAAATTGTTGTTGAGATTTTGTTACTCCAATGGATGGTAGCTATGTCCTTATGGAAGGTAGTTCGTTGTTGATATTTAGTTACTCTAATGGATGGTAGCCTTGTCATTACGGTAGGTAGTTCGTTGTTGAGATTTTGTCACTCTAATGGATGGTAGCCTTGTCATTATGGAAGGTTGCTCGTTGTTGAGATTTTCTTAATCTAATGGATGGTAGCCTTGTCATTACGGAAGGTAGTTTGTTGTTGAGATTTTGTTACTCCATTGGATGGTAGCCTTGTCACTATGGAAGGTAGTTTGTTGTTGAGATTTTGTTACTCCAATGGATGGTAGCATTGTCATTATGGAAGGTAGTTCGTTTTTGATATTTTGTTACTTTAATGGATGGTAGCCTTGTAATTATGGAAGGTAGTTCATTGTTGAGATTTTGTTACTCCATTGTATGGTACCCTTGTCATTATGGAAGGTAAATTGTTGTTGAGATTTTGTTACTCCAATGGATGGTAGCTATGTCCTTATGGAAGGTACTTCATTGTTGATATTTAGTTACTCTAATGGATGGTAGCCTTGTCATTACGGAAGGTAGTTCGTTGTTGACATTTTGTTACTCCAATGGATGGTTGCGATGTCCTTAAGGTAGGTAGTTCGTTGTTGAGATTTTGTTACTCCATTGGATGGTAGCCTTGTCATTACGAAAGGTAGTTCGTTAGTGGGATTTTGTTACTCTAATGGATGGTAGCCTTGTCATTACGGAAGATAGTTCGTTGTTTAGATTTTGTTACTCTAATAGATGGTAGCCTTGTTATTATGGAAGGTAGTTCATTGTTGGGATTTTGTTACTCAAATGGATGGTAGCCTTGTCATTATGGAAGGTAGTTCGTTGTTGGGATTTTGTTACTCTAATGGGTGGTAGCCATGTTACTATGGAAGGTAGTTCATTGTTGGGATTTTGTTACTCTAATGGATGGTAGCTTGTCATTATGGAAGGTAGCTCGTTGTTGAGATTTTCTTACTCTAATGGATGGTAGCCTTGTCATTACGGAAGGTAGTTCGTTGTTGAGATTTTGTTACTCCATTGGATGGTAGCTTTGTCATTATGGAAGGTAAATCATTGTTGACATTTTATTACTCCAATGGATGGTAGCGATGTCCTTAAGGAAGGTAGTTCGTTGTTAAGATTTTGTTACTCCATTGGATGGTAGCCTTGTCATTATGGAACGTAGTTCGTTAGTGGGATTTTGTAACTCTAATGGATGGTAGCCTTGTCATTACGGAAGCTAGTTCGTTGTTGAGATCTTGTTACTCTAATGGATGGTAGCCTTGTCTTTATGGAACGTAGTTTGTTGTTGGGATTTTGTTACTCAAATGGATGGTAGCCTTGTCATTATGGATGTTTGTCCGTTGTTGAGATTTTGTTACTCTAATGGATGGTAACCTTGTCATTATGGAAGGTAGTTCATTGTTGAGATTTTATTATTCCAATGGATGGTAGCCTTGTCAATATGTAAGGTAGTTCGTTATTGAGATTTTGTTACTCCAAAGGATGGTAGCCTTGTCATTATGGAAGCTAGTTCATTATTGATATTTTGTTACTTTAATGGATGGTAGCCTTGTAATTATGGAAGGTAGTTCATTATTGAGATTTTGTTTCTCCATTGTATTGTAGCCTTGTCATTATGGAAGGTAAATTGTTGTTGAGATTTTGTTACTCCAATGGATGGTAGCTATGTCCTTATGGAAGGTAGTTCATTGTTGATATTTAGTTACTCTAATGGATGGTAGCCTTGTCATTACGGTAGGTAGTTCGTTGTTGAGATTTTATCACTCTAATGGATGGTAGCTTTGTCACTATTGAAGGTAGTTTGTTATTCATATTTTTGTTACTCCAATGGATGGTAGCCTTGTCATTATGGAAGGTAGTTGATTGTCAGGATTTTGGTTACTATAATGGATGGTGGCTTTGTCATTATGGAACATAGTCTATTGTAGATATTTTTGATACTCCAATGCATGGTAGCCTTGTCATTATGGAAGGTAGTCTGTTGTCGAGATTTTTGTTACTCCAATGGATGATAGCTTTATCATTATGGAAGGTAGTCTATTGTCGATATTTTTGTTACTCCAATGGATGGTAGCCTTGTCACTATGGAAGGTAGTTTGCTGTTTGTATTTTTGTTACTCCAATGGATGGTAGCCTTGTCATTATGGAAGGTAGTCTCTTGTCGAGAATTTTTTTACTCCAATTGATGGTAGCCTTGTCATTAGGGAAGGTTGTCTGTTTTCCAAATTTTTGTTACTCCAATGGATGGTAGCCTTTTCATTATGGAAGGTAGTCTGTTGTCGATATTTTTGTTACTCCAATGAATGGTAGCCTTGTCATTATGTAAGGTAGTATGTTGTTGATATCTTTGTTACTCCAATGGATTGTAGCCTTGTTATTATGGAAGGTAGTCTATTGTCGAAATTTTTGTTACTCCGATGGATGCTAGCCTTGTCATTATGGAAGGTAGTTTGTCATTGTGATTTATGTCACTCCAATGGATGGTAGCCTAGTCATTATGGAAGGTAGTCTATTACTATTTTTTTGTTACTCCAATGAATGGTAGCCTTGTCATTATGGAACGTAGTCTGTTGTCGATGTTTTTGTTACTCCAATGGATGGTAGCCTTATCATTATGGAAGGTAGTCTGTTGTCGAGATTTTTGTTATTCCAATGGATGGTAGCCTTGTAACTATGGAAGGTATTCTGTTGTCGATATTTTTGTTACTCCAATGGATGCTAGCCTTGTCATTATGGAAGGTAGTCTATTGTAGTGATTTTTGTCACTCCAATGGAAGGTATTTTGTTGTTCATATTTTTGTTACTCCAATGGATGTTAGCCTTATCATTATGGAAGGTAGTCTATTGTCGAGATTTTTGATACTCCAATGTATGGTAGCATTATCATTATGGAAGGTTGTCTTTTTTCGAGATTTTTGTTACTCCAATGGATGGTATCCTTGTCATTATGGGAGGTAGTATGTTTTTTGAGATTTTTGTTACTCCAATGGATGGTAGCCTTGTCACTATGGAAGATAGTCTATTGTTCATATTTTTGTTACTCCAATGGATGTTAGCATTATCATTATGGAAGGTAGTCTGATGTCGATATTTTTGTTACTCCAATGGATGGTAGCCTTGTTATTATGGAAGGTAGTATGTTGTCGATATCTTTTTTACTCTAATGGATAGTAGCCTTGTCATTATGGAAGGTTGTTTGTTGTCGAGATTTTTGTTACTCCAATGGATGCTAGCCTTGTCATTATGGAAGGTAATTTGTCATTGTGATTTATGTCACTCCAATGGATGGTAGCCTTGCCACTATGAAAGGTAGTCTGTTGTTCATATTTTTGTTACTCCAATGGATGGTAGCCTTGTCATTATGGAAGGTTGTCTGTTCTCGAGATTTTAGTTACTCTAATGGATGGTAGCCTTATCATTATGGAAGGCAATCTGTTTTCGATATTTCTGTTACTCCAATGGATGGTAGCCTTGTCATTATGGAAGGTAGTCTGTTGTCGAGATTTTTGTTACTCCGATGGATGCTAGCCTTGTCATTATGGAAGGTAGTTAGTCATTGTGATTTATGGCACTCCAATGGATGGTAGCCTTGTCAATATGGAAGGTAGTCAATTGTTCATATTTTTATTACTCCAATGGATGGTAGCCTTGTCATTATGGAAGGTAGTCTATTTTCGGGATTTTGGTTACTACAATGGATGGTAGCCTTGTCATTATGGAACATAGTCTATTGTAGATATTTTTGTTACTCCAATGCATGGTAGCCTTGTCATTATGGAAGGTAGTCTGTTGTCGAGATTTTTGTTACTCCAATGGATGGTAGCATTATCATTATGGAAGGTAGTCTATTGTCAAGATTTTTGTTACTACAATGGATGGTAGCCTTCTCATTATGGAAGGCAATCTATTTTCGAGATTTTTGTTATTCCATTGGATGGTTGCCTTGTCATTATGGAAGGTAGTCTGTTGTCGAGATTTTTGTTACTCAAATGGAGGCTAGCCTTGTCATTATGCAACATAGTCTATTGTCGATGTTTTTGTTTCTCCAATGGATGGTAGCCTTGTCATTATGGAAGGTAGTTTGTTGTCGATATTTTTGTTACTCTGATGGATGGTAGCCTTATCATTATGGGAGCTAGTCTCTTGTTGATATTTTTGTTACTCCAATGGATGGTAGCCTTGTAATTATGGAAGGTAGTATGTTGTCGATATTTTTGTTACTGCAATGGATGGTAGCCTTGTCATTATGGAAGGTAGTCTGTTTTCAAGATTTTTGTTACTCCAATGGATGGTAGCCTTGTCATTATGGAAGGTAGTCTGTTGTCGATATTTTGGTTACTCCAATGAATGGTAACCTTGTTATTATGGAAGGTAGTATGTTGTTGATATCTTTGTTACTTCAATGGATTGTAGCCTTGTTATTATGGAAGGTAGTCTGTTGTCCAGATTTTGGTTACTTTAATGTATGGTAACCTTGTGCTTATGGAAGGTACTTTGTTGTCTAGATTTTTGTTACTCTAATGGTTGCTATCCTTGTCATTATAGAAGTTAGTATGTCATTGTCATTTATGTCACTCCAATTGGTGGTAGCCTTGTCACTATGGAAGGTAGTTTATGGTTCGTATTTTTGTTACTCCAATGGATGGTAGCCTTGTCATTATTGAAGGTAATCCATTGTCGAGATTTTTGTTACTCCAATGGATGGTAGCCTTGTCATTATGGAAGGTTGTCTATTCTTGAGATTTTTGTTACTCTAATGGATGGTAGCCTTGTCATTATCGAAGGCTGTCTATTTTCAATATTTTTGTTACTCCAATGGATGGTAGCCTTGTCATTATGGAAGGTAGTCTGTTGTCGCTATTTTTGTTACTCCAATGAATGGTAGCCTTGTCATTATGGAAGGTAGTATGTTGTCGATATCTTTGTTACTCCAATGGATTGTAGCCTTGTCATTATGGAAGGTAGTTTGTTGTCGAGATTTTTGTTACTCCGATGGATGCTAGCCTTGTCATTATGGAAGGTAGTTTGTCATTGTAATTTATGGCACTCCAATTGATGGTTGCTTTGTCACTATGGAAGGTAGTATGTTATTCATATTTTTGTTACTCTAATGGATGGTAGCCTCGTCATTATGGAAGGTAGTTTATTGTCGGGATTTTGGTTACTACAATGGATGGTAGCCTTGTCATTATGGAACATAGTCTATTGTAGATATTTTTGTTACTCCAATGGATGGTAGCCTTGTAATTATGGAAGGTAGTATGTTGTCGAGAATTTTGTTACTCCAATGGATGTTAGCATTATCATTATGGAAGGTAGTCTATTGTCGATATTTTTGTTACTCCAATGGATGGTAGCCTTGTCATTATGGAAGGTACTATGTTGTCGATATCTTTGTTACTCCTATGGATAGTAGCCTTATCATTATCGAAGGTAGTCTGTAGTCGATATTTTTGTTACTCCAATGAATGATAGCCAGTTCATTATGGAAGGTAGTATGTTGTCGATATCTTGGTTTCTCCAATGGATTGTAGCCTTGTCATTATGGAAGGTAGTCTATTGTCGAGATTTTTGTTACTCCGATCGATGCTAGCCTTGTCATTATGTAAGGTAGTTTGTCGTTGTGATTTATGGCACTCCAATGGATGGTAGCTTTGTCACTATGGGAGGTAGTGTGTTATTCATATTTTTGTTACTCCAATGGATGGTAGCCTTGTCATTACGGAAAGTAGTTTATTGTCGAGATTTTGGTTACTACAATGGATGGTGGCCTTGTCATTATGGAACATAGTCTATTGTAGATATTTTTGTTACTCCAATGCATGGTAGCCTTGTCATTATGGAAGGTAGTTTGTTGTGGACATTTTTGTTACTCCAACGGATGATAGCATTATCATTATGGAAGTTAGTCTGTTGTCGATATTTTTGTTACTCCAATGAATGGTAGCCTTCTCATTCTGGAAGGAATTATGTTGTCGATATCTTTTTTACTCCAATGGATTGTAGCCTTGACATTATGGAAGGTAGTTTGTTGTCGAGATTTTTGTTACTCCGATGGATGCTAGCCTTGTCATTATGGAAGGTAATTTGTCATTGTGATTTATGGCACTCCAATGGATGGTTGCTTTGTCACTATGGAAGGTAGTATGTTATTCATATTCTTGTTACTCCAATGGATGGTAGCCTTGTCATTATGGAAGGTAGTTTATTGTCGGGATTTTGGTTACTACAGGGGATGGTAGCCTTGTCATTATGGAACTTAGTCTATTGTAGATATTTTTGTTACTCCAATGGATGGTAACCTTGTAATTATGGAAGGTAGTATGTTGTCGAGAATTTTGTTACTCCAATGGATGTTAGCATTATCATTATGGAAGGTAGTCCGTTGTCGATATTTTTGTTACTCCAATGGATGGTAGCCTTGTCATTATGGAAGGTACTATGTTGTCGATATCTTTGTTACTCCAATGGATAGTAGCCTTGTCATTATCGAAGGTAGTCTGTAGTCGATATTTTTGTTACTCCAATGAATGGTAGCCAGGTCATTATGGAAGGTAGTATGTTATCGATATCTTGGTTTCTCCAATGGATTGTAGCCTTGTCATTATGGAAGGTAGTCTATTGTCGAGATTTTTGTTACTCCGATGGATGCTAGCCTTGTCATTATGTAATGTAGTTTGTCGTTGTGATTTATGGCACTCCAATGGATGCTAGCTTTGTCACTATGGAAGGTAGTCTGTTATTCATATTTTTGTTACTCCAATGGATGGTAGCCTTGTCATTATGGAAGGTAGTTTATTGTCGATATTTTTGTTACTACAATGGATGGTGGCCTTGTCATTATGGAACATAGTCTATTGTAGATATTTTTGTTACTCCAATGCATGGTAGCCTTGTCATTATGGAATGTAGTTTGTTGTCGAGATTTTTGTTACTCCAATGGATGATAGCATTATCATTATGGAAGGTCGTCTATTGTCGATATTTTTGTTACTCCAATGGATGGTAGCCTTGTCACTATGGAAGGTAGTTTGTTGTTTGTATTTTTGTTACTCCAACGGATGTTAGCCTTGTCATTATGGTAGGTAGTCTATTGTCGAGATTTTTGTTACTCCAATGGATGGTAGTCTTATCATTATGGAAGCTAGTCTCTTGTTGATATTTTTGTTACTCCAATGAATGGTAGCCTTGTAATTATGGAAGGTAGTCTGTTGTGAAGATTTTTGTTACTACAATGGATGGTAGCATTGTCATTATGAAAGGTAGTCTGTTGTCGAGATTTTTGTTACTCCAATGGATGGTAGCCTTGTCATTATGGAAGTTAGTTTGTTGTTTTTATTTTTGTTACTCCAATGGATGGTAGCCTTGTCATTATGGAAGGTAGTCTATTGTCGAGATTTTTGTTACTCCAATTTATGGTGGCCTTATCATTAAGGAAGGATGTCTGTTTTCCAGATTTTTGTTACTCCAATGGATGGTAGCCTTGTCATTATGAAAGGTGGTCTGTTGTCGATATTTTTGTTACTCCAATGAATGGTAGCTTTGTCATTATGCAAGGTAGTATGTTGTCGATATCTTTGTTACTCCAATGGATTATAGCCTTGTTATCATGGAAGGTAGTCTGTTGTCGAGATTTTTGTTACTCCGATGGATGCTAGCCTTGTCACTATGGAAGGTAGTTTTTCGTTTTGATTTATGGCACTCCAATGGATGGTAGCCTAGTCATTATGGAAGGTAGTCTGTTTTCGAGATTTTTGTTACTCCAATGAATGGTAACCTTGTCATTATGGAAGGTAGTCGGTTGTCGAGATTTTTGTTACTCCGATGGATGGTAGCCTTATCATTTTGGAAGCTAGTCTCTTGTTGATATTTTTGTTACTCCAATGAATGGTAGCCTTGTCATTATGGAAGGTAGTCTGTTGTCGAGATTTTTGTTACTCCAATGGATGATAGCATTTTCATTATGGAAGGTAGTCTATTGTCGTTATATTTGTTACTCCAATGGATGGTAGCATTGTCACTATGGAAGGTAGTTTGTTGTTTGTATTTTTTTTACTCCAATGGATGGTAGCCTTGTCATTATGGAAGGTAGTCTATTGTCGAGATTTTTGTTACTCCAATGGATGGTAGCCTTGTCATTATGGAAGGTAGTCTGTTTTCGATATTTTTGTTACTCCAATGAATGGTAGCCTTGTTATTATGGAAGGTAGTATGTTGTCGATATCTTTGTTACTCCAATGGATTGTAGCCTTGTTATTATGGAAGGTAGTCTGTTGTCGAGATTTTTGTTACTCCGATGGATGCTAGCCTTGTCATTATGGAAGGTAGTTTGTCGTTGTGATTTATGGCACTCCAATGGATGGTAGCCTAGTCATTATGGAAGGTAGTCTATTTTCGAGATTTTTGTTACTCCAATGGATGGTAACCTTGTCATTATGGAAGGTAGTCGGTTGTCGAGATTTTTGTTACTCCGATGGATGGTAGCCTTATCATTATGGAAGCTAGTCTGTTATTGATATTTTTGTTACTCCAATGGATGGTAGCCTTGTAATTATTGAAGGTAGTCTGTTGTCAAGATTTTTGTTACTCCAATGGATGGTAGCCTTGTCATTATGGAAGGTAGTTTGTTGTTTTTATTTTTGTTACTGCAATGGATGGTAGCCTTGTCATTATGGAAGGTAGTTTGTTGTCGAGATTTTTGTTACTCCAATGGATGGTAGCCTTGTCATTATGGAAGGTAGTTTGTTGTTTTTATTTTTGTTACTCCAATGGATGGTAGCCTTGTCATTATGGAAGGTAGTCTATTGTCGAGATTTTTGGTACTCCAATTGATGGTAGCCTTGTCATTATGGAAGGTAGTATGTTGTCGATATCTTTGTTACTCCAATGGATTGTAGCCTTGTTATTATAGAAGGTAGTCTATTGTCGAGATTTTTGTTACTCCAATGGATGGTAGCCTTGTAATTATGGAAGGTAGTTTGTCGTTGTGATTTATGGCACTCCACTGGATGTTAGCATTATAATCATGGAAGGTAGTCTGTTGTCGAGATTTTTGTTACTACAATGGATGGTACCCTTGTCATTATGAAAGGTAGTCCGTTGTCGAGATTTTTGTTACTCCAATGGATGGTAGCCTTCTCATTATGGAAGATAGTCCATTATCGATATTTTTATTACTCCATTGGATGGAAGCCTTGTCATTATGGAAGGTTGTATGTTGACGATATATTTGTTACTACAATGGATGGTAGCATTGTCATTATGGAAGGTAGTCTATTGTCGAGATTTTTGCTATTCCAATGGATGGTATCCTTGTCATTATGAAAGGTAGTCCGTTGTCGATATCTTTGTTACTCCAATGGATGGTAGCCTAGTCATTATGGAAGGTAGTCTGTTGTCGATATTTTTGTTACTGCAATGTACGGTAGCTTTGTCATTATGAAAGGTTGTCCGTTGTCGAGATTTTTGTTATCCAATGGATGGTAGCCTTGTCATTATGGAAGGTTGTATCTTGTATATATTTTTGTTACTCCAATGGATGGTACCCTTGACATTATGGAAGGTATTTTGTTGTCAAGATTTTTTTTACTCCAATGGATGGTAGCCTTGTCATTATGGAATATAGTCTATTGTCGATATTTTTATTACTCCATTGGATGGAAGCCTTGTCATTATGGAAGGTTGTACGTTGACGATATCTTTGTTACTACAATGGATGGTAGAATTGTCATTATGGAAGGTAGTCTATTGTCGAGAGTTTTTCTATTCCAATGGATGGTATCCTTGTCATTATGAAAGATAGTCCGTTGTCGATATCATTGTTACTCCAATGGATGATAGCCTAGTCATTATGGAAGGTAGTCTGTTGTCGAGATTTTTGTTACTCCAATGGATGGTAGCCTTGTCATTATGGAAGTTAGTTTGTTGTTTTTATTTTTGTTACTCCAATGGATGGTAGCCTTGTCATTATGGAAGGTAGTCTATTGTTGAGATTTTTGTTACTCCAATTTATGGTGGCCTTATCATTAAGGAAGGTTGTCTATTTTCCAGATTTTTGTTACTCCAATGGACGGTAGCCTTGTCATTATGGAAGGTAGTCTGTTGTCGATATTTTTGTTACTCCAATGAATGGTAGCTTTGTCATTATGCAAGGTAGTATTTTGTCGATATCTTTGTTACTCCAATGGATTATAGCCTTGTTATTGTGGAAGGTAGTCTGTTGTCGAGATTTTTGTTACTCCGATGGATGCTAGCCTTGTCACTATGGAAGGTAGTTTGTCGTTTTGATTTATGGCACTCCAATGGATGGTAGCCTAGTCATTATGGAAGGTAGTCTGTTTTCGAGATTTCTGTTACTCCAATGAATGGTAACCTTGTCATTATGGAAGGTAGTCGGTTATCGAGATTTTTGTTACTCCGATGGATGGTAGCCTTATCATTTTGGAAGCTAGTCTCTTGTTGATATTTTTGTTACTCCAATGAATGGTAGCCTTGTAATTATGGAAGGTAGTCTGTTGTGAAGATTTTTGTTACTGCAATGGATGGTAGCCTTGTCATTATGAAAGGTAGTCTGTTGTCGAGATTTTTGTTACTCCAATGAATGGTAGCCTTGTCATTATGGAAGGTAGTTAGTTGTTTGTATTTTTGTTACTCCAATGGATGGTAGCCTTGTCATTATGGAAGGTAGTCTATTGTCGAGATTTTTGTTACTCCAATTGATGGTAGCCTTGTCATTAAGGAAGGTTGTCTGTATTCGAGATTTTTGTTACTCCAATGGATGGTAGCCTTGTCATTATGGAAGGTAGTCTGTTGTCGATATTTTTGTTACTCCAATGAATGGTAGCCTTGTCATTATGGAAGGTAATAAGTTGTCGATATCTTTGTTACTCCAATGGATTGTAGCCTTGTTATTATGGAAAGTAGTCTATTGTCCAGATTTTGGTTACTTTAATGTATGGTAGCCTTGTCCTTATGGAAGGTAGTTTGTTGTCGATATTTTTGTAACTCCAATGGATGCTAGCCTTGTCATTATAGAAGGTAGTATGTCATTGTCATTTATGTCACTCCAATTGGTGGTAGCCTTGTCATTATGGAAGGTAGTTTATGGTTCATATTTTTGTTACTCCAATGGATGGTAGCCTTGTCATTATTGAAGGTAGTCCATTGTCGAGATGTTTGTTACTCCAAGGGATGGTAGACTTGTCATTATGGAAGGTTGTCTGTTCTCGAGATTTTTATTACTCTAATGGATTGTAGCCTTGTCATTATGGAGGGCTGTCGGTTTTCAAGATTTTTGTTGCCCCAATGGATGGTAGCCTTGTCATTATGGAAGGTAGTCTGTTGTCGATATTTTTGTTACTCTAATGAATGGTAGCCTTGTCATTATGGAAGGTAGTATGTTGTCGATATCTTTGTTACTCCAATAGATTGTAGCCTTGTTATTTTGGAAGGTAATCTGTTGTCGAGATTTTTGTTACTCCGATGTATGCTAGCCTTGTCATTATAGAAGGTAGTTTGTCGTTGTGATTTATGGCACTCCAATGAATGGTAGCCTAGTCATTATGGAAGGTAGTCTATTTTTGAGATTTTTGTTACTCCAATGGATGGTAACCTTGTCTTTATGGAAGGTAGTCGGTTGTCGAGATTTTTGTTACTCCGATGGATGGTAGCCTTATCATTATGGAAGCTAGTCTCTTATTGATATTTTTGTTACTCCAATGGATGGTAGCCTTGTAATTATTGAAGGTAGTCTGTTGTCAAGATTTTTGTTACTCCAATGGATGGTAGCCTTGTCATTATGGAAGGTAGTTTGTTGTTTTTATTTTTGTTACTGCAATGGATGGTAGCCTAGTCATTATGGAAGGTAGTTTGTTGTCGAGATTTTTGTTACTCCAATGGATGGTAGCCTTGTCATTATGGAAGGTAGTTTGTTGTTTTTATTTTTGTTACTCCAATGGATGGTAGCCTTATAATTATGGAAGGTAGTCTATTGTCGAGATTTTTGTTACTCCAATTGATGGTAGCCTTGTCATTAAGGAAGGTTGTCTGTTTTCGAGATTTTTGTTACTCCAATGGATGGTAGCTTTGTCATTATGGAAGGTAGTTTGTTGTCCATATTTTTGTTACTCCAATGAATGGTAGCCTTGTCATTATGGAAGGTAGTATGTTGTCAATATCTTTGTTACTCCAATGGATTGAAGCCTTGTTATTATAGAAGGTAGTCTATTGTCGAGATTTTTGTTACTCCAATGGATCCTAGCCTTGTAATTATGGAAGGTAGTTTGTCGTTGTGATTTATGGCACTCCAATGGATGTTAGCATTATAATTATGGAAGGTAGTCTGTTGTCGAGATTTTTGTTACTACAATGGATGGTAGCCTTGTCATTATGAAAGGTAGTCCGTTGTCGAGATTTTTGTTACACCGATGGATGGTAGCCTTGTCATTATGGAATGTTGTATCTTGTGGATATTTTTGTTACTCCAATGGATGGTACCCTTGTCATTATAGAAGGTAGTTCGTTGTCAAGATTTTTGTTACTCCAATGGATGGTAGCCTTCTCATTATGGAAGATAGTCCATTATCGATATTTTTATTACTCCATTGGATGGAAGCCTTGTCATTATGGAAGGTTGTATGTTGACGATATATTTGTTACTACAATGGATGGTAGCATTGTCATTATGGAAGGTTGTCTATTGTCGAGATTTTTGCTATTCCAATGGATGGTATCCTTGTCATTCTAAAAGGTAGTCCGTTGTCGATATCTTTGTTACTCCAATGGATGGTAGCCTAGTCATTATGGAAGGTAGTCTGTTGTCGATATTTTTGTTACTACAATGTACGGTAGCCTTGTCATTATGAAAGGTAGTCCGTTGTCGAGATTTTTGTTACTCCAATGGATGGTAGCCTTGTCATTATGGAAGGTTGTATCTTGTATATATTTTTGTGACTCCAATGGATGGTACCCTTGACATTATGGAAGGTATTTTGTTGTCAAGATTTTTGTTACTCCAATGGATGGTAGCCTTGTCATTATGGAAGATAGTCTATTGTCGATATTTTTATTTCTCCATTGGATGGAAGCCTTGTCATTATGGAAGGTTGTACGTTGACGATATCTTTGTTACTACAATGGATGGTAGAATTGTCATTATGGAAGGTAGTCTGTTGTCGAGAGTTTTTCTATTCCAATGGATGGTATCCTTGTCATTATGAGAGATAGTCCATTGTTGATATCATTGTTACTCCAATGAATGGTAGCCTAGTCATTATGGAAGGTAGTCTGTTGTCGAGATTTTTGTTACTACAATGTATGGTAGCCTTGTCATTATGGAAGTTAGTCTATTGTCGATATTTTTGTTACTCCATTGGATGGTAGCCTTGTCATTATGGAAGGTAGTCTATTGTCGAGATTTTTGTTACTACAATGGATGGTAGCCTTGTCATTATGGAAGGTAGTCTGTTTTCGGGATTTTTGTTACTCCAATGGATGGTAGCCTTGTCATTATGGAAGGTTGTCTTTTGTCGATATCTTTGTTACTCCAATGGATGGTAGCCTTGTCATTATGGAAGGTAGTCTGTTGTCGAGATTTTTGTTACTCCAATTGGTGGTAGCCTTGTCACTATGGAAGGTAGTTTATGGTTCGTATTTTGGTTACTCTAATGGATGGTAGCGTTGTCATTATTGAAGGTATTTCATTGTCGAGATATTTGTTACTCCAAGGGATGGTAGCCTTGTCATTATGGAAGGTTGTCTGTTCTCGAGATTTTTATTACTCTAATGGATTGTAGCCTTGTCATTATGGAAGGCTGTCTGTTTTCAAGATTTTTGTTGCCCCAATTGATGGTAGCCTTGTCATTATGGAAGTTAGTTTGTTGTTTTTATTTTTGTTACTCCAATGGATGGTAGCCTTGTCATTATGGAAGGTAGTCTATTGTCGAGATTTTTGTTACTCCAATTTATGGTGGCCTTATCATTAAGGAAGGATGTCTGTTTTCCAGATTTTTGTTACTCCAATGGATGGTAGCCTTGTCATTATGAAAGGTAGTCTGTTGTCGATATTTTTGTTACTCCAATGAATGGTATCTTTGTCATTATGCAAGGTAGTATGTTGTCGATATCTTTGTTACTCCAATGGATTATAGCCTTGTTATCATGGAAGGTAGTCTGTTGTCGAGATTTTTGTTACTCCGATGGATGCTAGCCTTGTCACTATGGAAGGTAGTTTGTTGTTTTGATTTATGGCACTCCAATGGATGGTAGCCTAGTCATTATGGAAGGTAGTCTGTTTTCGAGATTTTTGTTACTCCAATGAATGGTAACCTTGTCATTATGGAAGGTAGTCGGTTGTCGAGATTTTTGTTACTCCGATGGATGGTAGCCTTATCATTTTGAAAGCTAGTCTCTTGTTGATATTTTTGTTACTCCAATGAATGGTAGCCTTGTAATTATGGAAGGTAGTCTGTTGTGAAGATTTTTTTTACTGCAATGGATGGTAGCCTTGTCATTATGAAAGGTAGTCTGTTGTCGAGATTTTTGTTACTCTAATGGATGGTAGCCTTGTCATTATGGAAGGTAGTTTGTTGTTTGTATTTTTGTTACTCCAATGGATGGTAGCCTTGTCATTATGGAAGGTAGTCTATTGTCGAGATTTTTGTTACTCCAATTGATGGTAGCCTTGTCATTATGGAAGGTAGTTTGTTGTCGATATTTTTGTTACTCCAATGAATGGTAGCCTTGTCATTATGGAAGGTAGTAAGTTGTCGATATCTTTGTTACTCCAATGGATTGTAGCCTTGTTATTATGGAAAGTAGTATGTTGTCCAGATTTTGGTTACTTTAATGTATGGTTGCCTTGTCCTTATGGAAGGTAGTTTGTTGTCGAGATTTTTGTAACTCCAATGGATGCTAGCCTTGTCATTATAGAAGGTAGTATGTCATTGTCATTTATGTCACTCCAATTGGTGGTAGCCTGGTCACTATGGAAGGTAGTTTATGGTTCGTATTTTTGTTACTCCAATGGATGGTAGCCTTGTCATTATTGAAGGTAGTCCATTGTCGAGATGTATGTTACTCCAAGGGATGGTAGACTTGTCATTATGGAAGGTTGTCTGTTCTCGAGATTTTTATTACTCTAATGGATTATAGCCTTGTCATTATGGAAGGCTGTCGGTTTTCAAGATTTCTGTTGCCCCAATGGATGGTAGCCTTGTCATTATGGAAGGTAGTCTGTTGTCGATATTTTTGTTACTCCAATGAATGGTAGCCTTGTCATTATGGAAGGTAGTATGTTGTCGATATCTTTGTTACTCCAATGGATTGTAGCCTTGTCATTATGGAATGTAGTTTGTTGTCGATATTTTTGTTACTCCGATGGATGCTAGCCTTGTCATTATGGAAGGTAGTTTGTCATTGTGATTTATGGCACTCCAATGGATGGTTGCTTTGTCACTATGGAAGGTAGTCTATTATTCATATTTTTGTTACTCCAATGGATGGTAGCCTTGTAATTATGGAAGGTAGTATGTTGTTGAGAATTTTGTTACTCCAATGGATGTTAGCATTATCATTATGGAAGGTAGTCTATTGTCGATATTTTTGTTACTCCAATGGATGGTAGCCTTGTCATTATGGAAGGTATTATGTTGTCGATATCTTTGTTACTCCAATGGATGGTAGCCTTGTCATTATCGAAGTTTGTCTGTAGTCGATATTTTTGTTACTCCAATGAATGGTAGCCAGGTCATTATGGAAGGTAATATGTTGTCGATATCTTGGTTTCTTCAATGGATTGTAGCCTTGTCATTATGGAAGGTAGTCTATTGTCAAGATTTTTGATACTCCGACGGATGCTAGCCTTGTCATTATGTAAGGTAGTTTGTCGTTGTGATTTATGGCACTCCAATGGATGGTAGTTTTGTCACTATGGAAGGTAGTCTGTTATTCATATTTTTGTTACTCCAATGGATGGTAGCCTTGTCATTATGGAACGTAGTTTATTGTCGGGATTTTGGTTACTACAATGGATGGTGGCCTTGTCATTATGGAACATAGTCTATTGTAGATATTTTTGTTACTCCAATGCATGGTAGCCTTGTCATTATGGAAGGTAGTCTGTTGTCGAGATTTTTGTTACTCCAATGGATGATAGCATTATCATTATGGAAGGTAGTCTATTGTCGTTATATTTGTTACTCCAATGGATGGTAGCATTGTCACTATGGAAGGTAGTTTGTTGTTTGTATTTTTGTTACTGCAATGGATGGTAGCCTTGTCATTATGGAAGGTAGTCTATTGTCGAGATTTTTGTTACTCCAATGGATGGTAGCCTTGTCATTACGGAAGGTAGTCCATTGTCGAGATGTTTGTTACTCCAAGGGATGGTAGACTTGTCATTATGGAAGGTTGTCTGTTCTCGAGATTTTTATTACTCTAATGGATTGTAGCCTTGTCATTATGGAAGGCTGTCGGTTTTCAAGATTTTTGTTGCCCCAATGGATGGTAGCCTTGTCATTATGGAAGGTAGTCTGTTGTCGATATTTTTGTTACTCTAATGAATGGTAGCCTTGTCATTATGGAAGGTAGTATGTTGTCGATATCTTTGTTACTCCAATAGATTGTAGCCTTGTTATTATGGAAGGTAATCTGTTGTCGAGATTTTTGTTACTCCGATGTATGCTAGCCTTGTCATTATAGAAGGTAGTTTGTCGTTGTGATTTATGGCACTCCAATGAATGGTAGCCTAGTCATTATGGAAGGTAGTCTATTTTCGAGATTTTTGTTACTCCAATGGATGGTAACCTTGTCTTTATGGAAGGTAGTCGGTTGTCGAGATTTTTGTTACTCCGATGGATGGTAGCCTTATCATTATGGAAGCTAGTCTCTTATTGATATTTTTGTTACTCCAATGGATGGTAGCCTTGTAATTATTGAAGGTAGTCTGTTGTCAAGATTTTTGTTACTCCAATGGATGGTAGCCTTGTCATTATGGAAGGTAGTTTGTTGTTTTTATTTTTGTTACTGCAATGGATGGTAGCCTTGTCATTATGGAAGGTAGTTTGTTGTCGAGATTTTTGTTACTCCAATGGATGGTAGCCTTGTCATTATGGAAGGTAGTTTGTTGTTTTTATTTTTGTTACTCCAATGGATGGTAGCCTTATAATTATGGAAGGTAGTCTATTGTCGAGATTTTTGTTACTCCAATTGATGGTAGCCTTGTCATTAAGGAAGGTTGTCTGTTTTCGAGATTTTTGTTACTCCAATGGATGGTAGCTTTGTCATTATGGAAGGTAGTTTGTTGTCCATATTTTTGTTACTCCAATGAATGGTAGCCTTGTCATTATGGAAGGTAGTATGTTGTCAATATCTTTGTTACTCCAATGGATTGAAGCCTTGTTATTATAGAAGGTAGTCTATTGTCGAGATTTTTGTTACTCCAATGGATGCTAGCCTTGTAATTATGGAAGGTAGTTTGTCGTTGTGATTTATGGCACTCCAATGGATGTTAGCATTATAATTATGGAAGGTAGTCTGTTGTCGAGATTTTTGTTACTACAATGGATGGTAGCCTTGTCATTATGAAAGGTAGTCCGTTGTCGAGATTTTTGTTACACCGATGGATGGTAGCCTTGTCATTATGGAATGTTGTATCTTGTGGATATTTTTGTTACTCCAATGGATGGTACCCTTGTCATTATAGAAGGTAGTTCGTTGTCAAGATTTTTGTTACTCCAATGGATGGTAGCCTTCTCATTATGGAAGATAGTCCATTATCGATATTTTTATTACTCCATTGGATGGAAGCCTTGTCATTATGGAAGGTTGTATGTTGACGATATATTTGTTACTACAATGGATGGTAGCATTGTCATTATGGAAGGTTGTCTATTGTCGAGATTTTTGCTATTCCAATGGATGGTATCCTTGTCATTCTGAAAGGTAGTCCGTTGTCGATATCTTTGTTACTCCAATGGATGGTAGCCTAGTCATTATGGAAGGTAGTCTGTTGTCGATATTTTTGTTACTACAATGTACGGTAGCCTTGTCATTATGAAAGGTAGTCCGTTGTCGAGATTTTTGTTACTCCAATGGATGGTAGCCTTGTCATTATGGAAGGTTGTATCTTGTATATATTTTTGTGACTCCAATGGATGGTACCCTTGACATTATGGAAGGTATTTTGTTGTCAAGATTTTTGTTACTCCAATGGATGGTAGCCTTGTCATTATGGAAGATAGTCTATTGTCGATATTTTTATTTCTCCATTGGATGGAAGCCTTGTCATTATGGAAGGTTGTACGTTGACGATATCTTTGTTACTACAATGGATGGTAGAATTGTCATTATGGAAGGTAGTCTGTTGTCGAGAGTTTTTCTATTCCAATGGATGGTATCCTTGTCATTATGAGAGATAGTCCATTGTTGATATCATTGTTACTCCAATGAATGGTAGCCTAGTCATTATGGAAGGTAGTCTGTTGTCGAGATTTTTGTTACTACAATGTATGGTAGCCTTGTCATTATGGAAGTTAGTCTATTGTCGATATTTTTGTTACTCCATTGGATGGTAGCCTTGTCATTATGGAAGGTAGTCTATTGTCGAGATTTTTGTTACTACAATGGATGGTAGCCTTGTCATTATGGAAGGTAGTCTGTTTTCGGGATTTTTGTTACTCCAATGGATGGTAGCCTTGTCATTATGGAAGGTTGTCTTTTGTCGATATCTTTGTTACTCCAATGGATGGTAGCCTTGTCATTATGGAAGGTAGTCTGTTGTCGAGATTTTTGTTACTCCAATTGGTGGTAGCCTTGTCACTATGGAAGGTAGTTTATGGTTCGTATTTTGGTTACTCTAATGGATGGTAGCGTTGTCATTATTGAAGGTATTTCATTGTCGAGATATTTGTTACTCCAAGGGATGGTAGCCTTGTCATTATGGAAGGTTGTCTGTTCTCGAGATTTTTATTACTCTAATGGATTGTAGCCTTGTCATTATGGAAGGCTGTCTGTTTTCAAGATTTTTGTTGCCCCAATTGATGGTAGCCTTGTCATTATGGAAGTTAGTTTGTTGTTTTTATTTTTGTTACTCCAATGGATGGTAGCCTTGTCATTATGGAAGGTAGTCTATTGTCGAGATTTTTGTTACTCCAATTTATGGTGGCCTTATCATTAAGGAAGGATGTCTGTTTTCCAGATTTTTGTTACTCCAATGGATGGTAGCCTTGTCATTATGAAAGGTAGTCTGTTGTCGATATTTTTGTTACTCCAATGAATGGTATCTTTGTCATTATGCAAGGTAGTATGTTGTCGATATCTTTGTTACTCCAATGGATTATAGCCTTGTTATCATGGAAGGTAGTCTGTTGTCGAGATTTTTGTTACTCCGATGGATGCTAGCCTTGTCACTATGGAAGGTAGTTTGTTGTTTTGATTTATGGCACTCCAATGGATGGTAGCCTAGTCATTATGGAAGGTAGTCTGTTTTCGAGATTTTTGTTACTCCAATGAATGGTAACCTTGTCATTATGGAAGGTAGTCGGTTGTCGAGATTTTTGTTACTCCGATGGATGGTAGCCTTATCATTTTGAAAGCTAGTCTCTTGTTGATATTTTTGTTACTCCAATGAATGGTAGCCTTGTAATTATGGAAGGTAGTCTGTTGTGAAGATTTTTTTTACTGCAATGGATGGTAGCCTTGTCATTATGAAAGGTAGTCTGTTGTCGAGATTTTTGTTACTCTAATGGATGGTAGCCTTGTCATTATGGAAGGTAGTTTGTTGTTTGTATTTTTGTTACTCCAATGGATGGTAGCCTTGTCATTATGGAAGGTAGTCTATTGTCGAGATTTTTGTTACTCCAATTGATGGTAGCCTTGTCATTATGGAAGGTAGTTTGTTGTCGATATTTTTGTTACTCCAATGAATTGTAGCCTTGTCATTATGGAAGGTAGTAAGTTGTCGATATCTTTGTTACTCCAATGGATTGTAGCCTTGTTATTATGGAAAGTAGTATGTTGTCCAGATTTTGGTTACTTTAATGTATGGTTGCCTTGTCCTTATGGAAGGTAGTTTGTTGTCGAGATTTTTGTAACTCCAATGGATGCTAGCCTTGTCATTATAGAAGGTAGTATGTCATTGTCATTTATGTCACTCCAATTGGTGGTAGCCTGGTCACTATGGAAGGTAGTTTATGGTTCGTATTTTTGTTACTCCAATGGATGGTAGCCTTGTCATTATTGAAGGTAGTCCATTGTCGAGATGTATGTTACTCCAAGGGATGGTAGACTTGTCATTATGGAAGGTTGTCTGTTCTCGAGATTTTTATTACTCTAATGGATTATAGCCTTGTCATTATGGAAGGCTGTCGGTTTTCAAGATTTCTGTTGCCCCAATGGATGGTAGCCTTGTCATTATGGAAGGTAGTCTGTTGTCGATATTTTTGTTACTCCAATGAATGGTAGCCTTGTCATTATGGAAGGTAGTATGTTGTCGATATCTTTGTTACTCCAATGGATTGTAGCCTTGTCATTATGGAATGTAGTTTGTTGTCGATATTTTTGTTACTCCGATGGATGCTAGCCTTGTCATTATGGAAGGTAGTTTGTCATTGTGATTTATGGCACTCCAATGGATGGTTGCTTTGTCACTATGGAAGGTAGTCTATTATTCATATTTTTGTTACTCCAATGGATGGTAGCCTTGTAATTATGGAAGGTAGTATGTTGTTGAGAATTTTGTTACTCCAATGGATGTTAGCATTATCATTATGGAAGGTAGTCTATTGTCGATATTTTTGTTACTCCAATGGATGGTAGCCTTGTCATTATGGAAGGTATTATGTTGTCGATATCTTTGTTACTCCAATGGATGGTAGCCTTGTCATTATCGAAGTTTGTCTGTAGTCGATATTTTTGTTACTCCAATGAATGGTAGCCAGGTCATTATGGAAGGTAATATGTTGTCGATATCTTGGTTTCTTCAATGGATTGTAGCCTTGTCATTATGGAAGGTAGTCTATTGTCAAGATTTTTGATACTCCGACGGATGCTAGCCTTGTCATTATGTAAGGTAGTTTGTCGTTGTGATTTATGGCACTCCAATGGATGGTAGTTTTGTCACTATGGAAGGTAGTCTGTTATTCATATTTTTGTTACTCCAATGGATGGTAGCCTTGTCATTATGGAACGTAGTTTATTGTCGGGATTTTTGTTACTACAATGGATGGTGGCCTTGTCATTATGGAACATAGTCTATTATAGATATTTTTGTTACTCCAATGCATGGTAGCCTTGTCATTATGGAAGGTAGTCTGTTGTTGAGATTTTTGTTACTCCAATGGATGATAGCATTATCATTATGGAAGGTAGTCTATTGTCGTTATATTTGTTACTCCAATGGATGGTAGCATTGTCACTATGGAAGGTAGTTTGTTGTTTGTATTTTTGTTACTCCAATGGATGGTAGCCTTGTCATTATGGAATGTAGTCTATTGTCGAGATTTTTGTTACTCCAATTGATGGTAGCCTTGTCATTAAGGAAGGTTGTCTATTTTCGATATTTTTGTTACTCCAATGGATGCTAGCCTTGTCATTATGGAAGGTAGTCTGTTGTCGATATTTTTGTTACTGAAATGAATGGTAGCCTTGTTATTATGGAAGGTAGTATGTTGTCGATATCTTTGTTACTCCAATGGATTGTAGCCTTGTTATTATGGAAGGTAGTCTGTTGTCGAGATTTTTGTTACTCCGATGGATGCTAGCCTTATCATTATGGAAGGTAGTTTGTCGTTGTGATTTATGGCACTCCAATGGATGGTAGCCTAGTCATTATGGAAGGTAGTCTGTTTTCGAGATTTTTGTTACTCCAATGGATGGTAACCTTGTCATTATTGAAGGTAGTCGGTTTTCGAGATTTTTGTTACTCCGATGGATGGTAGCCTTATCATTATGGATGCTAGTCTCTTATTGATATTTTTGTTACTCCAACGAATGGTAGCCTTGTAATTATGGAAGGTAGTCTGTTGTCAAGATTTTTGTTACTCCAATGGATGGTAGCCTTGTCATTATGGAAGGTAGTTTGTTGTTTTTATTTTTGTTACTGCAATGGATGGTAGCCTTGTCATTATGGAAGGTAGTCTGTTGTCGAGATTTTTGTTACTCCAATGGATGGTAGCCTTGTCATTATGGAAGGTAGTTTGTTGTTTGTATTTTTGTTACTCCAATGGATGGTAGCCTTGTCATTATGGAAGGTAGTCTATTGTCGAGATTTTTGTTACTCCAATTGATGGTAGCCTTGTCATTAAGGAAGGTTGTCTGTATTCGAGATTTTTGTTACTCCAATGGATGGTAGCCTTGTCATTATGGAAGGTAGTCTGTTGTCGATATTTTTGTTACTCCAATGAATGGTAGCCTTGTCATTATGGAAGGTAGTAAGTTGTCGATATCTTTGTTACTCCAATGGATTGTAGCCTTGTTATTATGGAAAGTAGTCTGTTGTCCAAATTTTGGTTACTTTAATGTATGGTAGCCTTGTCCTTATGGAAGGTAGTTTGTTGGCGAGATTTTTGTAACTCCAATGGATGCTAGCCTTGTCATTATAGAAGGTAGAATGTCATTGTCATTTATGTCACTCCAATTGGTGGTAGCCTTGTCACTATGGAAGGTAGTTTAGGGTTCGTATTTTTGTTACTCCAATGGATGGTAGCCTTGTCATTATTGAAGGTAGTCCATTATCGAGATATTTCTTACTCCAAGGGATGGTAGACTTGACATTATGGAAGGTTGTCTGTTCTCGAGATTTTTATGACTCTAATGGATTATAGCCTTGTCATTATGCAAGGCTGTCGGTTTTCAAGATTTTTGTTGCCCCAATGGATGGTAGCCTTGTCATTATGGAAGGTAGTATGTTGTCGATATTTTTGTTACTCCAATGAATGGTAGCCTTGTCATTATGGAAGGTAGTATGTTGTCGATATCTTTGTTACTCCAATGGATTGTAGCCTTGTCATTATGGAATGTAGTTTGTTGTCGATATTTTTGTTACTCCGATGGATGCTAGCCTTGTCATTATGGAAGGTAGTTTGTCATTGTGATTTATGGCACTCCAATGGATGGTTGCTTTATCACTATGGAAGGTAGTCTGTTATTCATATTTTTGTTACTCCAATGGATGGTAGCCTTGTAATTATGGAAGGTAGTATGTTGTTGAGAATTTTGTTACTCAAATGGATGTTAGCATTATCATTATGGAAGGTAGTCTGTTGTCGATGTTTTTGTTACTCCAATGGATGGTAGCCTTGTCATTATGGAAGGTAGTCTATTGTTCAAATTTTTTTTACTCCAAAGGATGGTAGCCTTGTCATTATCGAAGGTAGTCTGTAGTCGATATTTTTGTTACTCCAATGAATGGTAGCCAGGTCATTATGGAATGTAGTATGTTGTCGATATCTTGGTTTCTTTAATGGATTGTAGCCTTGTCATTATGGAAGGTAGTCTATTGTAGAGATTTTTGTTACTCCGACGGATGCTAGCCTTGTCATTATGTAAGGTAGATTGTCGTTGTGATTTATGGCACTCCAATGGATGGTAGTTTTGTCACTATGGAAGGTAGTCTGTTATTATGGAACGTAGTTTATTGTCGGGATTTTGGTTACTACAATGGAAGGTGGCCTTGTCATTATGGAACATAGTCTATTGTAGATATTTTTGTTACTCCAATGCATGGTAGCCTTGTCATTATGGAAGGTAGTCTGTTGTCGAGATTTTTGTTACTCTAATGGATGATAGTATTATCATTATGGAAGGTAGTCTATTGTCGTTATATTTGTTACTCCAATGGATGGTAGCATTGTCACTATGGAAGGTAGTTTGTTGTTTGTATTTTTATTACTCCAATGGATGGTAGCCTTGTCATTATGGAAGGTAGTCTATTGTCGAGATTTTTGTTACTCCAATGGATGGTAGCCTTGTCATTATGGAAGGTAGTCTGTTGTCGATAGTTTTGTTACTCCAATGAATGGTAGCCTTGTTATTATGCAAGGTAGTATGTTGTCGATATCTTTGTTACTCCAATGGATTGTAGCCTTGTTATTATGGAAGTTAGTCTGTTGTCAAGATTTTTGTTACTCCGAAGAATGCTAGCCTTGTCATTATGGAAGGTAGTTTGTTGTGTTTATTTTTGTTACTGCAATGGATGGTAGCCTTGTCATTATGGAAGGTAGTTTGTTGTCGAGATTTTTGTTACTCCAATGGATGGTAGCCTTGTCATTATGGAAGGTAGTTTGTTGTTTTTATTTTTGTTACTCCAATGGATGGTAGCCTTGTCAATATGGAAGGTAGTCTATTGTCGAGATTTTTGTTACTCCAATTGATGGTAGCCTTGTCATTAAGGAAGGTTGTCTGTTTTCGAGATTTTTGTTACTCCAATGGATGGTAGCTTTGTCATTATGGAAGGTAGTTTGTTGTCGATATTTTTGTTACTCCAATGAATGGTAGCCTTGTCATTATGGAAGGTAGTATGTTGTCGATATCTTTGTTACTCCAATGGATTGTTGCCTTGTTATTATAGAAGGTAGTCTATTGTCGAGATTTTTGTTACTCCAATGGATGCTAGCCTTGTAATTATGGAAGGTAGTTTTTCGTTGTGATTTATGGCACTCCAATGGATGTTAGCATTATAATTATGGAAGGTAGTTTGTTGTCGAGATTTTTGTTACTACAATGGATGGTAGCCTTTTCATTATGAAAGGTAGTCCGTTGTCGAGATTTTTGTTACTCCGATGGATGGTAGCCTTGTCATTATGGAAGGTTGTATCTTGTGGATATTTTTGTTACTCCAATGGATGGTACCCATGTCATTATGGAAGGTAGTTTGTTGTCAAGATTTTTGTTACTCCAATGGATGGTAGCCTTCTCATTATGGAAGATAGTCCATTATCGATATTTTTATTACTCCATTGGATGGAAGCCATGTCATTATGGAAGGTTGTATGTTGACGATATATTTGTTACTACAATGGATGGTAGCATTGTCATTATGGAAGGTAGTCTGTTGTCGAGATTTTTGCTATTCCAATGGATGGTATCCTTGTCATTATGAAAGGTAGTCAGTTGTCGATATCTTTGTTACTCCAATGGATGGTAGCCTAGTCATTATGGAAGGTAGTCTGTTGTCGATATTTTTGTTACTACAATGTACGGTAGCCTTGTCATTATGAAAGGTAGTCCGTTGTCGAGATTTTTGTTACTCCAATGGATGGTATCCTTGTCATTATGGAAGGTTGTATCTTGTATATATTTTTGTTACTCCAATGGATGGTACCCTTGACATTATGGAAGGTATTTTGTTGTCAAGATTTTTGTTACTCCAATGGATGGTAGCCTTGTCATTATGGAAGATAGTCTATTGTCGATATTTTTATTACTCCATTGGATGGAAGCCTTGTCATTATGGAAGGTTGTACGTTGACGATATCTTTGTTACTACAATGGATGGTAGAATTGTCATTATGGAAGGTAGTTTGTTGTTTTTATTTTTGTTACTCCAATGGATGGTAGCCTTGTCATTATGGAAGGTAGTCTATTGTCGAGATTTTTGTTACTCCAATTGATGGTAGCCTTGTCATTAAGGAAGGTTGTCTGTTTTCGAGATTTTTGTTACTCCAATGGATGGTAGCTTTATCATTATGGAAGGTAGTTTGTTGTCGATATTTTTGTTACTCCAATGAATGGTAGCCTTGTCATTATGGAAGGTAGTATGTTGTCGATATCTTTGTTACTCCAATGGATTGTAGCCTTGTTATTATAGAAGGTATTCTATTGTCGAGATTTTTGTTACTCCAATGGATGCTAGCCTTGTAATTATGGAAGGTAGTCTGTCGTTGTGATTTATGGCACTCCAATGGATGGTAGCATTATAATTATGGAAGGTAGTATGTTGTCGAGATTTTTGTTACTACAATGGATGGTAGCATTGTCATTATGGAAGGTAGTCTGTTGTCGAGATTTTTGCTATTCCAATGGATGGTATCCTTGTCATTATGAAAGGTAGTCCGTTGTTGATATCTTTGTTACTCCAATGGATGGTAGCCTAGTCATTAAGGAAGGTAGTCTGTGGTTGATATTTTTGTTACTACAATGTACGGTAGCCTTGTCATTATGAAAGGTAGTCCGTTGTCGAGATTTTTGTTACTCCAATGGATGGTAGCCTTGTCATTATGGAAGGTTGTATCTTGTATATATTTTTGTTACTCCAATGGATGGTACCCTTGACATTATGGAAGGTATTTTGGTGTCAAGATTTTTGTTACTCCAATGGATGGTAGCCTTGTCATTATGGAAGATAGTCTATTGTCGAGATTTTTATTACTCCATTGGATGGAAGCCTTGTCATTATGGAAGGTTGTACGTTGACGATATCTTTGTTACAACAATGGATGGTAGAATTGTCATTATGGAAGGTAGTCTGTTGTCGAGAGTTTTTCTATTCGAATGGATGGTATCCTTGTCATTATGAAAGATAGTCCGTTGTCGATATCTTTGTTACTCCAATGGATGGTAGCCTAGTCATTATGGAAGGTAGTCTGTTGTCGAGATTTTTGTTACTACAATGTATGGTAGCCTTGTCATTATGGAAGTTAGTCTATTGTCGATATTTTTGTTACTCCATTGGATGGTAGCCTTGTCATTATGGAAGGTAGTCTGTTGTCGAGATTTTTGTTACTACAATGGATGGTAGCCTTGTCATTATGGAAGGTAGTCTGTTTTCCAGATTTTTGTTACTCCAATGGATGGTAGCCTTGTCATTATGGAAGGTTGTCTTTTGTCGATATCTTTGTTACTCCAATGGATGGTAGCCTTGTCATTATGGAAGGTTGTCTTTTGTCGATATCTTTGTTACTCCAATGGATGGTAGCCTTGTCATTATGGAAGGTAGTCTGTTGTCGAGATTTTTGTTACTCCAATTGATGGTAGCCTTGTCATTATGGAAGGTTGTCTCTTGTGGATATTTTTGTTACTCCGATGGATGTTACCCTTGTCATTATGGAAGGAAGTCCGTTGTTGAGATTTTTGTTACTCCAATGGATGGTACCATTGTCATTATGGAAGGTAGTCTGTTGTCAAGATTTTTAGTACTCGAATGGATGGTAGCTTTGTCATTATGGAAGATTAGTTATTGTCGATATTTTTATTACTCCATTGGATGAAAGCCTTGTCATTATGGAAGGTTGTATGTTGACGATATCTTTGTTACTATAATGGATGGTAGCATTGTCATTATGTAAGGTAGTTTGTTGTCGAGATTATTGTTACTCCAATGAATGGTAGCCTTGTCATTATGGAAGGTAGTATGTTGTAGATATCTTTGTTACTAAAATGGATGGTAGCCTTATCATTATGGAAGGTAGTCTGTTGTCGAGATTTTTGCTATTCCAATGGATGGTAGCCTTTTCATTATGAAAGGTAGCCCGTTGTCGATATCTTCGTTACTCCAATTGATGGTAGCCTAGTCATTATGGAAGGTTGTCTGTTGTCGAGATTTTTGTTACTACAATGTATGGTAGCCTTGTCATTATGGAAGTTAGTCTATTGTCGATATTTTTGTTACTCCATTGGATGGTAGCCTTGTCATTATGGAAGGTACTCTGTTGTCGAGATTTTTGTTATTCCAATGGATGGTAGCGTAGTCATTAAGGAAGGTAGTATGTTGTAGATATCTTTGTTACTACAATGGATGGTAGCCTTGTCATTATGGAAGGTAGTCTGTTGTCGAGATTTTTGCTATTCCAATGGATGGTATCCTTGTCATTATGAAAGGTAGTCCATTGTCGATATCTTTGTTAGTCCAATGGATGGTAGCCTAGTCATTATGGAAGGTAGTCTGTTGTCGAGATTTTTGTTACTATAATGTATGGTAGCCTTGTCATTATGGAAGTTAGTCTATTGTCAATATTTTTATTACTCCATTGGATGGTAGCCTTGTCATTATGGAAGGTACTCTGTTGTTGAGATTTTTGTTATTCCAATGGATGGTAGCCTAGTCATTATGGAAGGTAGTCTGTTTTCAAGAATTTTGTTACTCCAATGGATGGTAGCCTTGTAATTATGGAAGGTAGTTTATTGTCGAGATTTTTGTTACTACAATAGATGGTAGCCTTGTCATTATGGAAGGTAGTCTATTGTCGAGATTTTTGTTACTACAATGGATGGTATCCTTGTCATTATGGAAGGTAGTCTAATGTCGAGATTTTTGTTACTCCAATGGATGGAAGCCTTGTCATTATGGAAGGTTGTCTCTTGTGGATATTTTTGTTACTCCAATGGATGGTACCCTTGTCATTATGGAAGGTAGTCCGTTGTTGAGATTTTTGTTACTCCAATGGATGGTACCCTTGTCAATATGGAAGGTAGTCTGTTGTAAAGATTTTTGTTACTCCAATGGATGGTAGCCTTGTCATTATGGAAGATAGTCTATTATCGATATTTTTATTACTCCATTGGATGGAAGCCTTGTCATTATTGAAGGTTGTATGTTGACGATACATTTGTTACTATAATGGATGGTAGCATTGTCATTATGGAAGGTAGTCTGTTGTCGAGATTTTTGCTATTCTAATGGATGGTATCCTTGTCATTATGAAAGGTAGTCTGTTGTCGATATCTTTGTTACTCCAATGGATGGTAGCCTAGTCATTATGGAAGGTAGTCTGTTGTCGAGATTTTTGTTACTACAATGTATGGTAGCCTTGTCATTATGGAAGTTAGTCTATTGTCGATATTTTGGTTACTCCATTGGATGGTAGCCTTGTCATTATGGAAGGTACTCTGTTGTCGAGATTTTTGTTATTCCAATGGATGGTAGCGTAGTCATTATGGAAGGTAGTATGTTGTAGATATCTTTGTTACTACAATGTATGGTAGCCTTGTCATTATGGAAGGTAGTTTGTTGTTGATATTTTTGCTGTTCCAATGGATGGTATCCTTGTCGTTATGAAAGGTAGTCCATTGTCGATATCTTTGTTAGTCCAATGGATGGTAGCCTAGTCATTATGGAAGGTAGTCTGTTGTCGAGATTTTTGTTACTATAATGTATGGTAGCCTTGTCATTATGGAAGTTAGTCTATTGTCGATATTTTTATTACTCCATTGGATGGTAGCCTTGTCATTATGGAAGGTACTCTGTTGTCGAGATTTTTGTTATTCCAATGGATGGTAGCCTAGTCATTATGGAAGGTAGTCTGTTTTCAAGATTTTTGTTACTCCAATGGATGGTAGCCTTGTAATTATGGAAGGTAGTCTGTTGTCGAGATTTTTGTTACTACAATGGATGGTAGCCTTGTCATTATGGAAGGTAGTCTATTTTCGAGATTTTTGTTACTCCAATGGATGGTAGCCTTGTCATTATGGAAGGTTGTCTCTTGTCGATATCTTTGTTACTCCAATGGATGGTAGCCTTGTCATTATGGAAGGTAGTCTAATGTCGAGATTTTTGTTACTCTAATGGATGGTAGCCTTGTCATTATGGAAGGTTGTCTCTTGTGGATATTTTTGTTACTCCAATGGATGGTACCCTTGTCATTACGGAAGGTAGTCCGTTGTTGAGATTTTTGTTACTCCAATGGATGGTACCCTTGTCATTATGGAAGGTAGTCTGTTGTCAAGATTTTTGTTACTCCAATGGATGGTAGCCTTGTCATTATGGAAGATAGTATATTATCAATATTTTTATTACTCCATTGGATGGAAGCCTTGTCATTATGGAAGGTTGTATGTTGATGATACATTTTTTACTACAATGGATGGTAGCATTGTCATTATGGAAGGTAGTCTGTTGTCTAGATTTTTGCTATTCCAATGGATGGTATCGTTGTCATTATGAAAGGTAGTCCGTTGTTGATATCTTTGTTACTCCAATGGATGGTAGCCTAGTCATTATGAAAGGTAGTATATTGTCGAGATTTTTGTTACTACAATGTATGGTAGCCTTGTCATTATGGAAGTTAGTCTATTGTCGATATTTTTGTTACTCCATTGGATGGTAGCCTTGTCATTATGGAAGGTACTGTTAGAACAAAGTTTGAATCTACTACCCTAAGTTTAAGTTTTGATGATAACAAAATGAAAAGATATATTAATTATGTGATTCATATAAGAACTATTTGCTACCTAAAATATTACCTTCTGTTTTGCAGAAACTCTGATAGGTATCAGCAAGAGCACACCTAATTAGCATCAGAATATTGGTTATTAACATCAGCATCAGAAGTTGCTATATCAGGTTACCAGAATCAGAAGAACAATTCACGCGTATGCTGAAGCTTGATGAACAGAACTGCGCTCAACACTCTGATAAAGACAACAATAGTTCATCACCACTTAAGCAGAGTCAGAATGAGGCCAAGCCAGAACACGCTTTAAGTAGCAACGGTACTGTGCATTCAAAGCGAATTATTACCAACGGCATTATTCCAGACAAGATCTTCTCAATAAGGAAAGTTTGTTATTGGCATTGAATCAAGAATATTGCTCCAACGTTCAACAAATTCAGTGCTATATAAATAAGATAATGAAGATTGAATTGGCTAATGCTCTACATCATATTACACGCCTAAAAGCTAATCATCATCTTCCTTCTCTCAGTTTGTTAAACGCTTCATATTTCCTTACTCAGTATTTTAGCAATCTAGTTTCAATAAGCTTAAATTGTGTAATATCACAGTTGTGATAAACAGTTTTGTAGAAAACATTCACACACCTAGATCTCTCTTCTTTGTAAGAAAGTGTTTCCTTGACAAACCGGGTTGTGGTTTGCATCAAGAAGGCTTTAGCAGTTGTTAAAGCAGATTGTAATATTCAATTGAATATAGTGGATTAAGACCACGTTGGAGAGAGGCGAAATCACCATGACGGGTGGACTGGAGTAGTTTGAGATCAAACGAACCAGGATAAAAATATCTTGTTCATTGCATTGATTTTCAGTTTTACAATTCAACCCCCCCCCCCTTCTTGTGTTTTTCACTTCTTCAGGTACTCTGTTGTCGAGATTTTTGTTATTCCAATGGATGGTAGCGTAGTCATTATGGAAGGTAATATGTTGTAGATATCTTTGTTACTACAATGGATGGTAGCCTTTTCATTATGGAAGGTAGTCTGTTGTCGAGATTTTTGCTATTCCAATGGATGGTATCCTTGTCTTTATGAAAAGTAGTCCATTGTCGATATCTTTGTTACTCCAATGGATGGTAGCCTACTCATTATGGAAGGTAGTCTGTTGTCGATATTTTTGTTACTACAATGTATGGTAGCCTTGTCATTATGGAAGTTAGTCTATTGTCGATATTTTTGTTAATCCATTGGATGGTAGCCTTGTCATTATGGAAGGTAATTTGTTGTCGAGATTTTTATTATTCCAATGGACGGTAGCCTAGTCATTATGGAAGGTAGTCTGTTTTCAAGATTTTTGTTACTCCAATGGATGGTAGCCTTTTAATTATGGAAGGTAGTCTGTTGTCGAGATTTTTGTTAGTACAATGGATGGTAGCCTTGTCATTATGGAAGGTAGTCTGTTTTCGAGATTTTTGTGACTCCAATGGATGGTAGCCTTGTAATTATGGAAGGTTGTCTTTTGTCGATATCTTTGTTACACCAATGAATGGTAACATTGTCATTATGGAAGGTAGTCTGTTGTCGAGATTTTTGTTACTCTAATGGATGGTACCCTTGTCATTATGGAAGGAAGTCCGTTGTTGAGATTTTTGTTACTCCAATGGATGGTACCCTTGTCATTATGGAAGGTAGTTTGTTGTCAAGATTTTTGTTACTCCAATGGATGGTAGCCTTGTCATTATGGAAGATAAGTTATTGTCGATATTTTTATTACTCCATTGGATGGAAGCCTTGTCATTATGGAAGGTTGTATGTTGACGATATCTTTGTTACTACAATGGATGGTAGCATTGTCATTATGGAAGGTAGTTTGTTGTCGAGATTTTTGTTACTCCCATGAATGGTAGCCTTGTCATTATGGAAGGTAGTATGTTGTAGATATCTTTGTTACTACAATGGATGGGAGCCTTGTCATTATGGAAGGTAGTCTGTTGTCGAGATTTTTGCTATTCCAATGGATGGTATCCTTGTCATTATGAAAAGTAGTCCATTGTCGATATCTTTGTTACTCCAATGGATGGTAGCCTAGTCATTATGGAAGGTAGTTTGTTGTCGATATTTTTGTTACTACAATGTATGGTAGCCTTGTAATTATGGAAGTTAGTCTATTGTCGATATTTTTGTTAATCCATTGGATGGTAGCCTTGTCATTATGGAAGGTAATTTGTTGTCGAGATTTTTATTATTCCAATGGACGGTAGCCTAGTCATTATGGAAGGTAGTCTGTTTTCAAGATTTTTGTTACTCCAATGGATGGTAGCCTTTTAATTATGGAAGGTAGTCTGTTGTCGAGATTTTTGTTACTACAATGGATGGTAGCCTTGTCATTATGGAAGGTAGTCTGTTTTCGAGATTTTTGTGACTCCAATGGATGGTAGCCTTGTAATTATGGAAGGTTGTCTTTTGTCGATATCTTTGTTACTCCAATGAATGGTAACATTGTCATTATGGAAGGTAGTCTGTTGTCGAGATTTTTGTTACTCTAATGGATGGTACCCTTGTCATTATGGAAGGAAGTCCGTTGTTGAGATTTTTGTTACTCCAATGGATGGTACCCTTGTCATTATGGAAGGTAGTCTGTTGTCAAGATTTTTGTTACTCCAATGGATGGTAGCCTTGTCATTATGGAAGATAAGTTATTGTCGATATTTTTATTACTCCATTGGATGGAAGCCTTGTCATTATGGAAGGTTGTATGTTGACGATATCTTTGTTACTACAATGGATGGTAGCATTGTCATTATGGAAGGTAGTTTGTTGTCGAGATTTTTGTTACTCCCATGAATGGTAGCCTTGTCATTATGGAAGGTAGTATGTTGTAGATATCTTTGTTACTACAATGGATGGGAGCCTTGTCATTATGGAAGGTAGTCTGTTGTCGAGATTTTTGCTATTCCAATGGATGGTATCCTTGTCATTATGAAAGGTAGTCCGTTTTTGATATCTTTGTTACTCCAATGGATGGTAGCCTAGTCATTAAGGAAGGTAGTCTGTGGTTGATATTTTTGTTACTACAATGTACGGTAGCCTTGTCATTATGAAAGGTAGTCCGTTGTCGAGATTTTTGTTACTCCAATGGATGGTAGCCTTGTCATTATGGAAGGTTGTATCTTGTATATATTTTTGTTACTCCAATGGATGGTACCCTTGACATTATGGAAGGTATTTTGTTGTCAAGATTTTTGTTACTCCAATGGATGGTAGCCTTGTCATTATGGAAGATAGTCTATTGTCGAGATTTTTATTACTCCATTGGATGGAAGCCTTGTCATTATGGAAGGTTGTACGTTGACGATATCTTTGTTACAACAATGGATGGTAGAATTGTCATTATGGAAGGTAGTCTGTTTTCGAGAGTTTTTCTATTCGAATGGATGGTATCCTTGTCATTATGAAAGATAGTCCGTTGTCGATATCTTTGTTACTCCAATGGATGGTAGCCTAGTCATTATGGAAGGTAGTCTGTTGTCGAGATTTTTGTTACTACAATGTATGGTAGCCTTGTCATTATGGAAGTTAGTCTATTGTCGATATTTTTGTTACTCCATTGGATGGTAGCCTTGTCATTATGGAAGGTAGTCTGTTGTCGAGATTTTTGTTACTACAATGGATGGTAGCCTTGTCATTATGGAAGGTAGTCTGTTTTCCAGATTTTTGTTACTCCAATGGATGGTAGCCTTGTCATTATGGAAGGTTGTCTTTTGTCGATATCTTTGTTACTCCAATGGATGGTAGCCTTGTCATTATGGAAGGTTGTCTTTTGTCGATATCTTTGTTACTCCAATGGATGGTAGCCTTGTCATTATGGAAGGTAGTCTGTTGTCGAGATTTTTGTTACTCCAATTGATGGTAGCCTTGTCATTATGGAAGGTTGTCTCTTGTGGATATTTTTGTTACTCCGATGGATGTTATCCTTGTCATTATGGAAGGAAGTCCGTTGTTGAGATTTTTGTTACACCAATGGATGGTACCATTGTCATTATGGAAGGTAGTCTGTTGTCAAGATTTTTAGTACTCGAATGGATGGTAGCTTTGTCATTATGGAAGATTAGTTATTGTCGATATTTTTATTACTCCATTGGATGAAAGCCTTGTCATTATGGAAGGTTGTATGTTGACGATATCTTTGTTACTATAATGGATGGTAGCATTGTCATTATGTAAGGTAGTTTGTTGTCGAGATTATTGTTACTCCAATGAATGGTAGCCTTGTCATTATGGAAGGTAGTATGTTGTAGATATCTTTGTTACTAAAATGGATGGTAGCCTTATCATTATGGAAGGTAGTCTGTTGTCGAGATTTTTGCTATTCCAATGGATGGTAGCCTTTTCATTATGAAAGGTAGCCCGTTGTCGATATCTTCGTTACTCCAATTGATGGTAGCCTAGTCATTATGGAAGGTTGTCTGTTGTCGAGATTTTTGTTACTACAATGTATGGTAGCCTTGTCATTATGGAAGTTAGTCTATTGTCGATATTTTTGTTACTCCATTGGATGGTAGCCTTGTCATTATGGAAGGTACTCTGTTGTCGAGATTTTTGTTATTCCAATGGATGGTAGCGTAGTCATTAAGGAAGGTAGTATGTTGTAGATATCTTTGTTACTACAATGGATGGTAGCCTTGTCATTATGGAAGGTAGTCTGTTGTCGAGATTTTTGCTATTCCAATGGATGGTATCCTTGTCATTATGAAAGGTAGTCCATTGTCGATATCTTTGTTAGTCCAATGGATGGTAGCCTAGTCATTATGGAAGGTAGTCTGTTGTCGAGATTTTTGTTACTATAATGTATGGTAGCCTTGTCATTATGGAAGTTAGTCTATTGTCAATATTTTTATTACTCCATTGGATGGTAGCCTTGTCATTATGGAAGGTACTCTGTTGTTGAGATTTTTGTTATTCCAATGGATGGTAGCCTAGTCATTATGGAAGGTAGTCTGTTTTCAAGAATTTTGTTACTCCAATGGATGGTAGCCTTGTAATTATGGAAGGTAGTCTATTGTCGAGATTTTGGTTACTACAATGGATGGTAGCCTTGTCATTATGGAAGGTAGTCTATTGTCGAGATTTTTGTTACTACAATGGATGGTATCCTTGTCATTATGCAAGGTAGTCTAATGTCGAGATTTTTGTTACTCCAATGGATGGAAGCCTTGTCATTATGGAAGGTTGTCTCTTGTGGATATTTTTGTTACTCCAATGGATGGTACCCTTGTCATTATGGAAGGTAGTCCGTTGTTGAGATTTTTGTTACTCCAATGGATGGTACCCTTGTCAATATGGAAGGTAGTCTGTTGTAAAGATTTTTGTTACTCCAATGGATGGTAGCCTTGTCATTATGGAAGATAGTCTATTATCGATATTTTTATTACTCCATTGGATGGAAGCCTTGTCATTATTGAAGGTTGTATGTTGACGATACATTTGTTACTATAATGGATGGTAGCATTGTCATTATGGAAGGTAGTCTGTTGTCGAGATTTTTGCTATTCTAATGGATGGTATCCTTGTCATTATGAAAGGTAGTCTGTTGTCGATATCTTTGTTACTCCAATGGATGGTAGCCTAGTCATTATGGAAGGTAGTCTGTTGTCGAGATTTTTGTTACTACAATGTATGGTAGCCTTGTCATTATGGAAGTTAGTCTATTGTCGATATTTTGGTTACTCCATTGGATGGTAGCCTTGTCATTATGGAAGGTACTCTGTTGTCGAGATTTTTGTTATTCCAATGGATGGTAGCGTAGTCATTATGGAAGGTAGTATGTTGTAGATATCTTTGTTACTACAATGTATGGTAGCCTTGTCATTATGGAAGGTAGTTTGTTGTTGATATTTTTGCTGTTCCAATGGATGGTATCCTTGTCGTTATGAAAGGTAGTCCATTGTCGATATCTTTGTTAGTCCAATGGATGGTAGCCTAGTCATTATGGAAGGTAGTCTGTTGTCGAGATTTTTGTTACTATAATGTATGGTAGCCTTGTCATTATGGAAGTTAGTCTATTGTCGATATTTTTATTACTCCATTGGATGGTAGCCTTGTCATTATGGAAGGTACTCTGTTGTCGAGATTTTTGTTATTCCAATGGATAGTAGCCTAGTCATTATGGAAGGTAGTCAGTTTTCAAGATTTTTGTTACTCCAATGGATGGTAGCCTTGTAATTATGGAAGGTAGTCTGTTGTCGAGATTTTTGTTACTACAATGGATGGTAGCCTTGTCATTATGGAAGGTAGTCTAATGTCGAGATTTTTGTTACTCCAATGGATGGAAGCCTTGTCATTATGGAAGGTTGTCTCTTGTGGATATTTTTGTTACTCCAATGGATGGTACCCTTGTCATTATGGAAGGTAGTCCGTTGTTGAGATTTTTGTTACTCCAATGGATGGTACCCTTGTCAATATGGAAGGTAGTCTGTTGTAAAGATTTTTGTTACTCCAATGGATGGTAGCCTTGTCATTATGGAAGATAGTCTATTATCGATATTTTTATTACTCCATTGGATGGAAGCCTTGTCATTATTGAAGGTTGTATGTTGACGATACATTTGTTACTATAATGGATGGTAGCATTGTCATTATGGAAGGTAGTCTGTTGTCGAGATTTTTGCTATTCTAATGGATGGTATCCTTGTCATTATGAAAGGTAGTCTGTTGTCGATATCTTTGTTACTCCAATGGATGGTAGCCTAGTCATTATGGAAGGTAGTCTGTTGTCGAGATTTTTGTTACTACAATGTATGGTAGCCTTGTCATTATGGAAGTTAGTCTATTGTCGATATTTTGGTTACTCCATTGGATGGTAGCCTTGTCATTATGGAAGGTACTCTGTTGTCGAGATTTTTGTTATTCCAATGGATGGTAGCGTAGTCATTATGGAAGGTAGTATGTTGTAGATATCTTTGTTACTACAATGTATGGTAGCCTTGTCATTATGGAAGGTAGTTTGTTGTTGATATTTTTGCTGTTCCAATGGATGGTATCCTTGTCGTTATGAAAGGTAGTCCATTGTCGATATCTTTGTTAGTCCAATGGATGGTAGCCTAGTCATTATGGAAGGTAGTCTGTTGTCGAGATTTTTGTTACTATAATGTATGGTAGCCTTGTCATTATGGAAGTTAGTCTATTGTCGATATTTTTATTACTCCATTGGATGGTAGCCTTGTCATTATGGAAGGTACTCTGTTGTCGAGATTTTTGTTATTCCAATGGATGGTAGCCTAGTCATTATGGAAGGTAGTCAGTTTTCAAGATTTTTGTTACTCCAATGGATGGTAGCCTTGTAATTATGGAAGGTAGTCTGTTGTCGAGATTTTTGTTACTACAATGGATGGTAGCCTTGTCATTATGGAAGGTAGTCTATTGTCGAGATTTTTGTTACTACAATGGATGGTATCCTTGTCATTATGGAAGGTAGTCTAATGTCGAGATTTTTGTTACTCCAATGGATGGAAGCCTTGTCATTATGGAAGGTTGTCTCTTGTGGATATTTTTGTTACTCCAATGGATGGTACCCTTGTCATTATGGAAGGTAGTCCGTTGTTGAGATTTTTGTTACTCCAATGGATGGTACCCTTGTCAATATGGAAGGTAGTCTGTTGTAAAGATTTTTGTTACTCCAATGGATGGTAGCCTTGTCATTATGGAAGATAGTCTATTATCGATATTTTTATTACTCCATTGGATGGAAGCCTTGTCATTATTGAAGGTTGTATGTTGACGATACATTTGTTACTATAATGGATGGTAGCATTGTCATTATGGAAGGTAGTCTGTTGTCGAGATTTTTGCTATTCTAATGGATGGTATCCTTGTCATTATGAAAGGTAGTCTGTTGTCGATATCTTTGTTACTCCAATGGATGGTAGCCTAGTCATTATGGAAGGTAGTCTGTTGTCGAGATTTTTGTTACTACAATGTATGGTAGCCTTGTCATTATGGAAGTTAGTCTATTGTCGATATTTTGGTTACTCCATTGGATGGTAGCCTTGTCATTATGGAAGGTACTCTGTTGTCGAGATTTTTGTTATTCCAATGGATGGTAGCGTAGTCATTATGGAAGGTAGTATGTTGTAGATATCTTTGTTACTACAATGTATGGTAGCCTTGTCATTATGGAAGGTAGTTTGTTGTTGATATTTTTGCTGTTCCAATGGATGGTATCCTTGTCGTTATGAAAGGTAGTCCATTGTCGATATCTTTGTTAGTCCAATGGATGGTAGCCTAGTCATTATGGAAGGTAGTCTGTTGTCGAGATTTTTGTTACTATAATGTATGGTAGCCTTGTCATTATGGAAGTTAGTCTATTGTCGATATTTTTATTACTCCATTGGATGGTAGCCTTGTCATTATGGAAGGTACTCTGTTGTCGAGATTTTTGTTATTCCAATGGATGGTAGCCTAGTCATTACGGAAGGTAGTCAGTTTTCAAGATTTTTGTTACTCCAATGGATGGTAGCCTTGTAATTATGGAAGGTAGTCTGTTGTCGAGATTTTTGTTACTACAATGGATGGTAGCCTTGTCATTATGGAAGGTAGTCTATTTTCGAGATTTTTGTTACTCCAATGGATGGTAGCCTTGTCATTATGGAAGGTTGTCTCTTGTCGATATCTTTGTTACTCCAATGGATGGTAGCCTTGTCATTATGGAAGGTAGTCTAATGTCGAGATTTTTGTTACTCTAATGGATGGTAGCCTTGTCATTATGGAAGGTTGTCTCTTGTGGATATTTTTGTTACTCCAATGGATGGTACCCTTGTCATTACAGAAGGTAGTCCGTTGTTGAGATTTTTGTTACTCTAATGGATGGTACCCTTGTCATTATGGAAGGTAGTCTGTTGTCAAGATTTTTGTTACTCCAATGGATGGTAGCCTTGTCATTATGGAAGATAGTATATTATCGATATTTTTATTACTCCATTGGATGGAAGCCTTGTCATTATGGAAGGTTGTATGTTGATGATACATTTTTTACTACAATGGATGGTAGCATTGTCATTATGGAAGGTAGTCTGTTGTCTAGATTTTTGCTATTCCAATGGATGGTATCGTTGTCATTATGAAAGGTAGTCCGTTGTCGATATCTTTGTTACTCCAATGGATGGTAGCCTAGTCATTATGAAAGGTAGTATATTGTCGAGATTTTTGTTACTACAATGTATGGTAGCCTTGTCATTATGGAAGTTAGTCTATTGTCGATATTTTTGTTACTCCATTGGATGGTAGCCTTGTCATTATGGAAGGTACTGTTAGAACAAAGTTTGAATCTACTACCCTAAGTTTAAGTTTTGATGATAACAAAATGAAAAGATATATTAATTATGTGATTCATATAAGAACTATTTGCTACCTAAAATATTACCTTCTGTTTTGCAGAAACTCTGATAGGTATCAGCAAGAGCACACCTAATTAGCATCAGAATATTGGTTATTAACATCAGCATCAGAAGTTGCTATATCAGGTTACCAGAATCAGAAGAACAATTCACGCGTATGCTGAAGCTTGATGAACAGAACTGCGCTCAACACTCTGATAAAGAAAACAATAGTTCATCACCACTTAAGCAGAGTCAGAATGAGGCCAAGCCAGAACACGCTTTAAGTAGCAACGGTATTGTGCATTCAAAGCGAATTATTACCAACGACATCATTCCAGACAAGATCTTCTCAATAAGGAAAGTTTGTTATTGGCATTGAATCAAGAATATTGCTCCAACGTTCAACAAATTCAGTGCTATATAAACAAGTCAATGAAGATTGAATTGGCTAATGCTCTACATCATATTACACGCCTAAAAGCTAATCATCATCTTCCTTCTCTCAGTTTGCTAAACGCTTCATATTTCCTTACTCAGTATTTTAGCAATCTAGTTTCAATAAGCTTAAATTGTGTAATATCACAGTTGTGATAAACAGTTTTGTAGAAAACATTCACACACCTAGATCTCTCTTCTTTGTAAGAAAGTGTTTCCTTGACAAACCGGGTTGTGGTTTGCATCAAGAAGGCTTTAGCAGTTGTTAAAGCAGATTGTAATATTCAGATGAATATAGTGGATTAAGACCTCGTTGGAGAGAGGCGAAATCACCATGACGGGTGGACTGGAGTAGTTTGAGATCAAACGAACCAGGATAAAAATATCTTGTTCATTGCATTGATTTTCAGTTTTACAATTCAACCCCCCCCCCCCCCCCCCCCCCCCCCTTCTTGTGTTTTTCACTTCTTCAGGTACTCTGTTGTCGAGATTTTTGTTATTCCAATGGATGGTAGCGTAGTCATTATGGAAGGTAATATGTTGTAGATATCTTTGTTACTACAATGGATGGTAGCCTTTTCATTATGGAAGGTAGTCTGTTGTCGAGATTTTTGCTATTCCAATGGATGGTATCCTTGTCTTTATGAAAAGTAGTCCATTGTCGATATCTTTGTTACTCCAATGGATGGTAGCCTACTCATTATGGAAGGTAGTCTGTTGTCGATATTTTTGTTACTACAATGTATGGTAGCCTTGTCATTATGGAAGTTAGTCTATTGTCGATATTTTTGTTAATCCATTGGATGGTAGCCTTGTCATTATGGAAGGTAATTTGTTGTCGAGATTTTTATTATTCCAATGGACGGTAGCCTAGTCATTATGGAAGGTAGTCTGTTTTCAAGATTTTTGTTACTCCAATGGATGGTAGCCTTTTAATTATGGAAGGTAGTCTGTTGTCGAGATTTTTGTTACTACAATGGATGGTAGCCTTGTCATTATGGAAGGTAGTCTGTTTTCGAGATTTTTGTGACTCCAATGGATGGTAGCCTTGTAATTATGGAAGGTTGTCTTTTGTCGATATCTTTGTTACTCCAATGAATGGTAACATTGTCATTATGGAAGGTAGTCTGTTGTCGAGATTTTTGTTACTCTAATGGATGGTACCCTTGTCATTATGGAAGAAAGTCCGTTGTTGAGATTTTTGTTACTCCAATGGATGGTACCCTTGTCATTATGGAAGGTAGTTTGTTGTCAAGATTTTTGTTACTCCAATGGATGGTAGCCTTGTCATTATGGAAGATAAGTTATTGTCGATATTTTTATTACTCGATTGGATGGAAGCCTTGTCATTATGGAAGGTTGTATGTTGACGATATCTTTGTTACTACAATGGATGGTAGCATTGTCATTATGGAAGGTAGTTTGTTGTCGAGATTTTTGTTACTCCCATGAATGGTAGCCTTGTCATTATGGAAGGTAGTATGTTGTAGATATCTTTGTTACTACAATGGATGGGAGCCTTGTCATTATGGAAGGTAGTCTGTTGTCGAGATTTTTGCTATTCCAATGGATGGTATCCTTGTCATTATGAAAAGTAGTCCATTGTCGATATCTTTGTTACTCCAATGGATGGTAGCCTAGTCATTATGGAAGGTAGTTTGTTGTCGATATTTTTGTTACTACAATGTATGGTAGCCTTGTCATTATGGAAGTTAGTCTATTGTCGATATTTTTGTTAATCCATTGGATGGTAGCCTTGTCATTATGGAAGGTAATTTGTTGTCGAGATTTTTATTATTCCAATGGACGGTAGCCTAGTCATTATGGAAGGTAGTCTGTTTTCAAGATTTTTGTTACTCCAATGGATGGTAGCCTTTTAATTATGGAAGGTAGTCTGTTGTCGAGATTTTTTGTTACTACAATGGATGGTAGCCTTGTCATTATGGAAGGTAGTCTGTTTTCGAGATTTTTGTGACTCCAATGGATGGTAGCCTTGTAATTATGGAAGGTTGTCTTTTGTCGATATCTTTGTTACTCCAATGAATGGTAACATTGTCATTATGGAAGGTAGTCTGTTGTCGAGATTTTTGTTACTCTAATGGATGGTACCCTTGTCATTATGGAAGGAAGTCCGTTGTTGAGATTTTTGTTACTCCAATGGATGGTACCCTTGTCATTATGGAAGGTAGTCTGTTGTCAAGATTTTTGTTACTCCAATGGATGGTAGCCTTGTCATTATGGAAGATAAGTTATTGTCGATATTTTTATTACTCCATTGGATGGAAGCCTTGTCATTATGGAAGGTTGTATGTTGACGATATCTTTGTTACTACAATGGATGGTAGCATTGTCATTATGGAAGGTAGTTTGTTGTCGAGATTTTTGTTACTCCCATGAATGGTAGCCTTGTCATTATGGAAGGTAGTATGTTGTAGATATCTTTGTTACTACAATGGATGGGAGCCTTGTCATTATGGAAGGTGGTCTGTTGTCGAGATTTTTGCTATTCCAATGGATGGTATCCTTTTCATTATGAAAGGTAGCGCGTTGTCGATATCTTCGTTACTCCAATGGATGGTAGCCTAGTCATTATGGAAGGTAGTATGTTGTCCAGATTTTTGTTACTACAATGTATGGTAGCCTTGTCATTATGGAAGTTAGTCTATTGTCGATATTTTTGTTACTCCATTGGATGGTAGCCTTGTCATTATGGAAGGTACTCTGTTGTCGAGATTTTTGTTATTCCAATGGATGGTAGCATAGTCATTAAGGAAGGTAGTATGTTGTAGATATCTTTGTTACTACAATGGATGGTAGCCTTGTCATTATGGAAGGTAGTCTGTTGTCGAGATGTTTGCTATTCCAATGGATGGTATCCTTGTCATTATGAAAGGTAGTCCATTGTCGATATCTTTGTTAGTCCAATGGATGGTAGCCTAGTCATTATGGAAGGTAGTCTGTTGTCGAGATTTTTGTGACTATAATGTATGGTAGCCTTGTCATTATGGAAGTTAGTCTATTGTCAATATTTTTATTACTCCATTGGATGGTAGCCTTGTCATTATGGAAGGTACTCTGTTGTTGAGATTTTTGTTATTCCAATGGATGGTAGCATAGTCATTATGGAAGGTAGTCTGTTTTCAAGAATTTTGTTACTCCAATGGATGGTAGCCTTGTAATTATGGAAGGTAGTCTATTGTCGAGATTTTTGTTACTACAATGGATGGTAGCCTTGTCATTATGGAAGGTAGTCTATTGTCGAGATTTTTGTTACTACAATGGATGGTATCCTTGTCATTATGGAAGGTAGTCTAATGTCGAGATTTTTGTTACTCCAATGGATGGAAGCCTTGTCATTATGGAAGGTTGTCTCTTGTGGATATTTTTGTTACTCCAATGGATGGTACCCTTGTCATTATGGAAGGTAGTCCGTTGTTGAGATTTTTGTTACTCCAATGGATGGTACCCTTGTCAATATGGAAGGTAGTCTGTTGTCAAGATTTTTGTTACTCCAATGGATGGTAGCCTTGTAATTATGGAAGATAGTCTATTATCGATATTTTTATTACTCCATTGGATGGAAGCCTTGTCATTATTGAAGGTTGTATGTTGACGATACATTTGTTACTATAATGGATGGTAGCATTGTCATTATGGAAGGTAGTCTGTTGTCGAGATTTTTGCTATTCTAATGGATGGTATCCTTGTCATTATGAAAGGTAGTCTGTTGTCGATATCTTTGTTACTCCAATGGATGGTAGCCTAGTCATTATGGAAGGTAGTCTGTTGTCGAGATTTTTGTTACTACAATGTATGGTAGCCTTGTCATTATGGAAGTTAGTCTATTGTCGATATTTTGGTTACTCCATTGGATGGTAGCCTTGTCATTATGGAAGGTACTCTGTTGTCGAGATTTTTGTTATTCCAATGGATGGTAGCGTAGTCATTATGGAAGGTAGTATGTTGTAGATATCTTTGTTACTACAATGTATGGTAGCCTTGTCATTATGGAAGGTAGTTTGTTGTTGATATTTTTGCTGTTCCAATGGATGGTATCCTTGTCGTTATGAAAGGTAGTCCATTGTCGATATCTTTGTTAGTCCAATGGATGGTAGCCTAGTCATTATGGAAGGTAGTCTATTGTCGAGATTTTTGTTACTATAATGTATGGTAGCCTTGTCATTATGGAAGTTAGTCTATTGTCGATATTTTTATTACTCCATTGGATGGTAGCCTTGTCATTATGGAAGGTACTCTGTTGTCGAGATTTTTGTTATTCCAATGGATGGTAGCCAAGTCATTATGGAAGGTAGTCAGTTTTCAAGATTTTTGTTACTCCAATGGATGGTAGCCTTGTAATTATGGAAGGTAGTCTGTTGTCGAGATTTTTGTTACTACAATGGATGGTAGCCTTGTCATTATGGAAGGTAGTCTATTTTCGAGATTTTTGTTACTCCAATGGATGGTAGCCTTGTCATTATGGAAGGTTGTCTCTTGTCGATATCTTTGTTACTCCAATGGATGGTAGCCTTGTCATTATGGAAGGTAGTCTAATGTCGAGATTTTTGTTACTCTAATGGATGGTAGCCTTGTCATTATGGAAGGTTGTCTCTTGTGGATATTTTTGTTACTCCAATGGATGGTACCCTTGTCATTACGGAAGGTAGTCCGTTGTTGAGAATTTTGTTACTCCAATGGATGGTACCCTTGTCATTATGGAAGGTAGTCTGTTGTCAAGATTTTTGTTACTCCAATGGATGGTAGCCTTGTCATTATGGAAGATAGTATATTATCGATATTTTTATTACTCCATTGGATGGAAGCCTTGTCATTATGGAAGGTTGTATGTTGATGATACATTTTTTACTACAATGGATGGTAGCATTGTCATTATGGAAGGTAGTCTGTTGTCTAGATTTTTGCTATTCCAATGGATGGTATCCTTGTCATTATGAAAGGTAGTCCGTTGTCGATATCTTTGTTACTCCAATGGATGGTAGCCTAGTCATTATGAAAGGTAGTATATTGTCGAGATTTTTGTTACTACAATGTATGGTAGCCTTGTCATTATGGAAGTTAGTCTATTGTCGATATTTTTGTTACTCCATTGGATGGTAGCCTTGTCATTATGGAAGGTACTGTTAGAACAAAGTTTGAATCTACTACCCTAAGTTTAAGTTTTGATGATAACAAAATGAAAAGATATATTAATTATGTGATTCATATAAGAACTATTTGCTACCTAAAATATTACCTTCTGTTTTGCAGAAACTCTGATAGGTATCAGCAAGAGCACACCTAATTAGCATCAGAATATTGGTTATTAACATCAGCATCAGAAGTTGCTATATCAGGTTACCAGAATCAGAAGAACAATTCACGCGTATGCTGAAGCTTGATGAACAGAACTGCGCTCAACACTCTGATAAAGACAACAATAGTTCATCACCACTTAAGCAGAGTCAGAATGAGGCCAAGCCAGAACACGCTTTAAGTAGCAACGGTACTGTGCATTCAAAGCGAATTATTACCAACGGCATTATTCCAGACAAGATCTTCTCAATAAGGAAAGTTTGTTATTGGCATTGAATCAAGAATATTGCTCCAACGTTCAACAAATTCAGTGCTATATAAATAAGATAATGAAGATTGAATTGGCTAATGCTCTACATCATATTACACGCCTAAAAGCTAATCATCATCTTCCTTCTCTCAGTTTGCTAAACGCTTAATATTTCCTTACACAGTATTTTAGCAATCTAGTTTCAATAAGCTTAAATTGTGTAATATCACAGTTGTGATAAACAGTTTTGTAGAAAACATTCACACACCTAGATCTCTCTTCTTTGTAAGAAAGTGTTTCCTTGACAAACCGGGTTGTGGTTTGCATCAAGAAGGCTTTAGCAGTTGTTAAAGCAGATTGTAATATTCAGTTGAATATAGTGGATTAAGACCTCGTTGGAGAGAGGCGAAATCACCATGACGGGTGGACTGGAGTAGTTTGAGATCAAACGAACCAGGATAAAAATATCTTGTTCATTGCATTGATTTTCAGTTTTACAATTCAACCCCCCCCCCCCCCCCCCCCCTTCTTGTGTTTTTCACTTCTTCAGGTACTCTGTTGTCGAGATTTTTGTTATTCCAATGGATGGTAGCGTAGTCATTATGGAAGGTAATATGTTGTAGATATCTTTGTTACTACAATGGATGGGAGCCTTTTCATTATGGAAGGTAGTCTGTTGTCGAGATTTTTGCTATTCCAATGGATGGTATCCTTGTCATTATGAAAAGTAGTCCATTGTCGATATCTTTGTTACTCCAATGGATGGTAGCCTAGTCATTATGGAAGGTAGTCTGTTGTCGATATTTTTGTTACTACAATGTATGGTAGCCTTGTCATTATGGAAGTTAGTCTATTGTCGATATTTTTGTTAATCCATTGGATGGTAGCCTTGTCATTATGGAAGGTAATTTGTTGTCGAGATTTTTATTATTCCAATGGACGGTAGCCTAGTCATTATGGAAGGTAGTCTGTTTTCAAGATTTTTGTTACTCCAATGGATGGTAGCCTTTTAATTATGGAAGGTAGTCTGTTGTCGAGATTTTTGTTACTACAATGGATGGTAGCCTTGTCATTATGGAAGGTAGTCTGTTTTCGATATTTTTGTGACTCCAATGGATGGTAGCCTTGTAATTATGGAAGGTTGTCTTTTGTCGATATCTTTGTTACTCCAATGAATGGTAACATTGTCATTATGGAAGGTAGTCTGTTGTCGAGATTTTTGTTACTCTAATGGATGGTACCCTTGTCATTATGGAAGGAAGTCCGTTGTTGAGATTTTTGTTACTCCAATGGATGGTACCCTTGTCATTATGGAAGGTAGTTTGTTGTCAAGATTTTTGTTACTCCAATGGATGGCAGCCTTGTCATTATGGAAGATAAGTTATTGTCGATATTTTTATTACTCCATTGGATGGAAGCCTTGTCATTATGGAAGGTTGTATGTTGACGATATCTTTGTTACTTCAATGGATGGTAGCATTGTCATTATGGAAGGTAGTTTGTTGTCGAGATTTTTGTTACTCCCATGAATGGTAGCCTTGTCATTATGGAAGGTAGTATGTTGTAGATATCTTTGTTACTACAATGGATGGGAGCCTTGTCATTATGGAAGGTAGTCTGTTGTCGAGATTTTTGCTATTCCAATGGATGGTATCCTTGTCATTATGAAAAGTAGTCCATTGTCGATATCTTTGTTACTCCAATGGATGGTAGCCTAGTCATTATGGAAGGTAGTTTGTTGTCGATATTTTTGTTAGTACAATGTATGGTAGCCTTGTCATTATGGAAGTTAGTCTATTGTCGATATTTTTGTTAATCCATTGGATGGTAGCCTTGTCATTATGGAAGGTAATTTGTTGTCGAGATTTTTATTATTCCAATGGACGGTAGCCTAGTCATTATGGAAGGTAGTCTGTTTTCAAGATTTTTGTTACTCCAATGGATGGTAGCCTTTTAATTATGGAAGGTAGTCTGTTGTCGAGATTTTTGTTACTACAATGGATGGTAGCCTTGTCATTATGGAAGGTAGTCTATTTTCGAGATTTTTGTGACTCCAATGGATGGTAGCCTTGTAATTATGGAAGGTTGTCTTTTGTCGATATCTTTGTTACTCCAATGAATGGTAACATTGTCATTATGGAAGGTAGTCTGTTGTCGAGATTTTTGTTACTCTAATGGATGGTACCCTTGTCATTATGGAAGGAAGTCCGTTGTTGAGATTTTTGTTACTCCAATGGATGGTACCCTTGTCATTATGGAAGGTAGTCTGTTGTCAAGATTTTTGTTACTCCAATGGATGGTAGCCTTGTCATTATGGAAGATAAGTTATTGTAGATATTTTTATTACTCCATTGGATGGAAGCCTTGTCATTATGGAAGGTTGTATGTTGACGATATCTTTGTTACTACAATGGATGGTAGCATTGTCATTATGGAAGGTAGTATGTTGTCGAGATTTTTGTTACTCCCATGAATGGTAGCCTTGTCATTATGGAAGGTAGTATGTTGTAGATATCTTTGTTACCACAATGGATGGGAGCCTTGTCAGTATGGAAGGTAGTCTGTTGTCGAGATTTTTGCTATTCCAATGGATGGTATCCTTTTCATTATGAAAGGTAGCGCGTTGTCGATATCTTCGTTACTCCAATGGATGGTAGCCTAGTCATTATGGAAGGTAGTCTGTTGTCCAGATTTTTGTTACTACAATGTATGGTAGCCTTGTCATTATGGAAGTTAGTCTATTGTCGATATTTTTGTTAATCCATTGGATGGTAGCCTTGTCATTATGGAAGGTAATTTGTTGTCGAGATTTTTATTATTCCAATGGACGGTAGCCTAGTCATTATGGAAGGTAGTCTGTTTTCAAGATTTTTGTTACTCTAATGGATGGTAGCCTTTTAATTATGGAAGGTAGTCTGTTGTCGAGATTTTTGTTACTACAATGGATGGTAGCCTTGTCATTATGGAAGGTAGTCTATTTTCGAGATTTTTGTGACTCCAATGGATGGTAGCCTTGTAATTATGGAAGGTTGTCTTTTGTCGATATCTTTGTTACTCCAATGAATGGTAACATTGTCATTATGGAAGGTAGTCTGTTGTCGAGATTTTTGTTACTCTAATGGATGGTACCCTTGTCATTATGGAAGGAAGTCCGTTGTTGAGATTTTTGTTACTCCAATGGATGGTACCCTTGTCATTATGGAAGGTAGTCTGTTGTCAAGATTTTTGTTACTCCAATGGATGGTAGCCTTGTCATTATGGAAGATAAGTTATTGTCGATATTTTTATTACTCCATTGGATGGAAGCCTTGTCATTATGGAAGGTTGTATGTTGACGATATCTTTGTTACTACAATGGATGGTAGCATTGTCATTATGGAAGGTAGTTTGTTGTCGAGATTTTTGTTACTCCCATGAATGGTAGCCTTGTCATTATGGAAGGTAGTATGTTGTAGATATCTTTGTTACTACAATGGATGGGAGCCTTGTCATTATGGAAGGTAGTCTGTTGTCGAGATTTTTGCTATTCCAATGGATGGTATCCTTTTCATTATGAAAGGTAGCGCGTTGTCGATATCTTCGTTACTCCAATGGATGGTAGCCTAGTCATTATGGAAGGTAGTCTGTTGTCCAGATTTTTGTGACTACAATGTATGGTAGCCTTGTCATTATGGAAGTTAGTCTATTGTCGATATTTTTGTTACTCCATTGGATGGTAGCCTTGTCATTATGGAAGGTACTCTGTTGTCGAGATTTTTGTTACTCCAATGGATGGTAGCATAGTCATTATGGAAGGTAGTATGTTGTAGATATCTTTGTTACTACAATGGATGGTAGCCTTGTCATTATGGAAGGTAGTCTGTTGTCGAGTTTTTTGTTACTACAATGTATGGTAGCCTTGTCATTATGGAAGTTAGTCTATTGTCAATATTTTTGTTACTCCATTGGATGGTAGCCTTGTCATTATGGAAATCACTTTGTTGTCGAGATTTTTATTATTCCAATGGACGGTAGCCTAGTCATTATGGAAGGTAGTCTGTTTTCAAGATTTTTGTTACTCCAATGAATGGTAGCCTTTTAATTATGGAAGGTAGTCTTTTGTCGAGATTTTTGTTACTACAATGGATGGTAGCCTTGTCATTATGGAAGGTATTCTGTTTTCGAGATTTTTGTTACTCCAATGGATGGTAGCCTTGTCATTATGGAAGGTTGTCTTTTGTCGATATCTTTGTTACTCCAATGGATGGTACCCTTGTCATTATGGAAGGAAGTCCGTTGTTGAGATTTTTTTTACTCCAATGGATGGTACCCTTGTCATTATGGAAGGTAGTCTGTTGTCAAGATTTTTGTTACTCCAATGGATGGTAGCCTTGTCATTATGGAAGATAAGTTATGGTCGATATTTTTATTACTCCATTGGATGGAAGCCTTGTCATTATGGAAGGTTGTATGTTGACGATATCTTTGTTACTACAATGGATGGTAGCATTGTCATTATGGAAGGTAGTTTGTTGTCGAGATTTTTGTTACTCCCATGAATGGTAGCATTGTCATTATGGAAGTTAGTATGTTGTAGATATCTTTGTTACTACAATGGATGGGAGCCTTGTCATTATGGAAGGTAGTCTGTTGTCGAGATTTTTGCTATTCTAATGGATGGTATCCTTTTCATTATGAAAGGTAGCCCGTTTTCGATATCTTTATTACTACAATGGATGGTAGCATTGTCATTATGGAAGGTAGTTTGTTGTCGAGATTTTTGTTACTCCCATGAATGGTAGCATTGTCATTATGGAAGGTAGTATGTTGTAGATATCTTTGTTACTACAATGGATGGGAGCCTTGTCATTATGGAAGCTAGTCTGTTGTCGAGATTTTTGCTATTCCAATGGATGGTATCCTTTTCATTATGAAAGGTAGCCCGTTGTCGATATCTTCGTTACTCCAATGGATGGTAGCCTAGTCATTATGGAAGGTAGTCTGTTGTAGAGATTTTTGTTACTACAATGTATGGTATCCTTGTCATTATGGAAGTTAGTCTATTGTCGATATTTTTGTTACTCCCTTGGATGGTAGCCTTGTCATTATGGAAGGTACTCTGTGGTCGAGATTTTTGTTACTCCAACGGATGGTAGCATAGTCATTATGGAAGGTAGTATGTTGTAGATATCTTTGTTACTACAATGGATGGTAGCCTTGTCATTATGGAAGGTAGTCTGTTGTCGAGATTTTTGCTATTCCAATGGATGGTATCCTTGTCATTATGAAAGGTAGTCCATTGTCGATATCTTTGTTACTCTAATGGATGGTAGCCTAGTCATTATGGAAGGTAGTTTGTTGTCGAGATTTTTGTTACTACAATGTATGATAGCCTTGTCATTATGGAAGTTAGTCTATTGTCGATATTTTTGTAACTCCGTTGGATGGTAGCCTTGTCATTATGGAAGGTACTCTGTTGTCGAGATTTTTGTTATTCCAATGGATGGTAGCCTAGTCATTATGGAAGGTAGTCTATTTTCATGAATTTTGTTACTCCAATGGATGGTAGCCTTGTAATTATGGAAGGTAGTCTGTTGTCGAGATTTTTGTTACTACAATGGATGGTAGCCTTGTCATTATGGAAGGTAGTCTGTTTTCGATATTTTTGTTACTCCAATGGATGGTAGCCTTGTCATTATGGAAGGTTGTCTCTTGTTGATATCTTTGTTACTCCAATGGATGGTAGCCTTATCATTATGGAAGGTAGTCTGTTGTCGAGATTTTTGTTACTCCAATGGATGGTAGCCTTGTCATTATGGAAGGTTGTCTCTTGTGGATATTTTTGTTATTCCAATGGATGGTACTCTTGTCATTATGGAAGGTAGTCTATTGTCAAGATTTTTGTTACTCCAATGGATGGAAACCTTGTCATTATGGAAGATAAGTTATTGTCGATATTTTTATTACTCCATTGGATGAAAGCCTTGTCATTATGGAAGGTTGTATGTTGACGATATCTTTGTTACTACAATGGATGGTAGCATTGTCATTATGGAAGGTAGTTTGTTGTCGAGATTTTTGTTACTCCAATGAATGGTAGCCTAGTCATTATGGAAGGTAGTATGTTGTAGATATCTTTGTTACTACAATGGTTGGTAGCCTTGTCATTATGGAAGGTAGTCTGTTGTCGAGATTTTTGCTATTCCAATGGATCGTATCCTTGTCATTATGAAAGGTAGCCCGTTGTCGATATCTTCGTTACTCCAATTGATGGTAGCCTAGTCATTATGGAAGGTAGTCTGTTGTCGAGATTTTTGTTACTACAATGTATGGTAGCCTTGTCATTATGGAAGTTAGTTTATTGTCGATATTTTTGTTACTCCATTGGATGGTAGCCTTGTTATTATGGAAGGTACTTTGTTGTCGAGATTTTTGTTATTCCAATGGATGGTAGCCTAGTAATTATGGAAGGTAGTATGTTGTAGATATCTTTGTTACTACAATGAATGGTAGCCTTGTCATTATAGAAGGTAGTCTGTTGTCGAGATTTTTGCTATTCCAATGGATGGTATCCTTGTCATTATGAAAGGTAGGCCGTTGTCGATATCTTTGTTACTCCAATGGATGGTAGCCTAGTCATTATGGAAGGTAGTCTGTTGTCGAGATTTTTGTTACTACAATGTATGGTAGCCTTTTCATTATGGAAGTTAGTTTATTGCCGATATTTTTGTTACTCCATTGGATGGTAGCCTTGTCATTATGGAAGGTTGTATCTTGATGTTATCTTTGTTACTACAATGGATGGTAGCATTGTCATTATGGAAGGCAGTCTGTTGTCGAGATTTTAGCTATTCCAATGGATGGTATCCTTGTAATTATGAAAGGTAGTCCGTTGTCGATATCTTTTTTACTCCAATGGATGGTAGCCTAGTCATTATGGAAGGTAGTCTGTTGTCGAGATTTTTGTTACTACAATGTATGATAGCCTTGTCATTATGGAAGTTAGTCTAATGTCGATATTTTTGTAACTCCGTTGGATGGTAGCCTTGTCATTATGGAAGGTACTCTGTTGTCGAGATTTTTGTTATTCCAATGGATGGTAGCCTAGTCATTATGGAAGGTAGTCTGTTTTCATGAATTTTGTTACTCCAATGGATGGTAGCCTTGTAATTATGGAAGGTAGTCTGTTGTCGAGATTTTTGTTACTACAATGGATTGTGGCCTTGTCATTATGGAAGGTAGTCTGTTTTCGATATTTTTGTTACTCCAATGGATGGTAGCCTTGTCATTATGGAAGGTTGTCTCTTGTTGATATCTTTGTTACTCCAATGGACGGTAGCCTTATCATTATGGAAGGTAGTCTGTTGTCGAGATTTTTGTTACTCCAATGGATGGTAGCCTTGTCATTATGGAAGGTTGTCTCTTGTGGATATTTTTGTTACTCCAATGGATGGTACTCTTGTCATTATGGAAGGTAGTCTATTGTCAAGATTTTTGTTACTCCAATGGATGGAAACCTTGTCATTATGGAAGATAAGTTATTGTCGATATTTTTATTACTCCATTGGATGAAAGCCTTGTCATTATGGAAGGTTGTATGTTGACGATATCTTTGTTACTACAATGGATGGTAGCATTGTCATTATGGAAGGTAGTTTGTTGTCGAGATTTTTGTTACTCCAATGAATTGTAGCCTAGTCATTATGGAAGGTGGTATGTTGTAGATATCTTTGTTACTACAATGGTTGGTAGCCTTGTCATTATGGAAGGTAGTCTGTTGTCGAGATTTTTGCTATTCCAATCGATCGTATCCTTGTCATTATGAAAGGTAGCCCGTTGTCGATATCTTCGTTACTCCAATTGATGGTAGCCTAGTCATTATGGAAGGTAGTCTGTTGTCGAGATTTTTGTTACTACAATGTATGGTAGCCTTGTCATTATGGAAGTTAGTTTATTGTCGATATTTTTGTTACTCCATTGGATGGTAGCCTTGTTATTATGGAGGGTACTTTGTTGTCGAGATTTTTGTTATTCCAATGGATGGTAGCCTAGTAATTATGGAAGGTAGTATGTTGTAGATATCTTTGTTACTACAATGAATGGTAGCCTTGTCATTATAGAAGGTAGTCTGTTGTCGAGATTTTTGCTATTCCAATGGATGGTATCCTTGTCATTATGAAAGGTAGGCCGTTGTCGATATCTTTGTTACTCCAATGGATGGTAGCCTAGTCATTATGGAAGGTAGTCTGTTGTCGAGATTTTTGTTACTACAATGTATGGTAGCCTTTTCATTATGGAAGTTAGTTTATTGCCGATATTTTTGTTACTCCATTGGATGGTAGCCTTGTCATTATGGAAGGTTGTATCTTGATGTTATCTTTGTTACTACAATGGATGGTAGCATTGTCATTATGGAAGGCAGTCTGTTGTCGAGATTTTAGCTATTCCAATGGATGGTATCCTTGTAATTATGAAAGGTAGTCCGTTGTCGATATCTTTTTTACTCCAATGGATGGTAGCCTAGTCATTATGGAAGGTAGTTTGTTGTCGAGATTTTTGTTACTACAATGTATGGTAGCCTTGTCATTATGGAAGTTAGTCTATTGTCGATATTTTTGTTACTCCATTGGATGGTAGCCTTGTCATTATGGAAAGTACTCTGTTGTCGAGATTTTTATTATTCCAATGGACGGTAGCCTAGTCATTATAGAAGGTAGTCTGTTTTCAAGATTTTTGTTACTCCAATGGATGGTAGCCTTGTAATTATGGAAGGTAGTCTGTTGTCGAGATTTTTATTATTCCAATGGACGGTAGCCTAGTCATTATGGAAGGTAGTCTGTTTTCAAGATTTTTGTTACTCCAATGGATGGTAGCCTTGTAATTATGGAAGGTAGTCTGTTGTCGAGATTTTTGTTACTACAATGGATGGTAGCCTTGTCATTATGGAAGGTAGTATGTTTTCGAGATTTATTTTTGTTACTCGAATGGATGGTACCCTTGTCATTATGGAATGAAGTCCGTTGTTGAGATTTTTGTTACTCCAATGGATGGTACCCTTGTCATTATGGAAGGTAGTCTGTTGTCAAGATTTTTGTTACTCCAATGGATGGTAGCCTTGTCATTATGGGAGATAAGTTATTGTCGATATTTTTATTACTCCATTGGATGGAAGCCTTGTCATTATGGAAGGTTGTATGTTGACGATATCTTTGTTACTACAATGGATGGTAGCATTGTCATTATGGAAGGTAGTTTGTTGTCGAGATTTTTGTTACTCCAATGAATGGTAGCCTTGTCATTATGGAAGGTAGTATGTTGTCGAGATTTTTGTTACTACAATGTATGGTAGCCTTTTCATTATGGAAGTTAGTTTATTGCCGATATTTTTGTTACTCCATTGGATGGTAGCCTTGTCATTATGGAAGGTTGTATCTTGATGTTATCTTTGTTACTACAATGGATGGTAGCATTGTCATTATGGAAGGCAGTCTGTTGTCGAGATTTTAGCTATTCCAATGGATGGTATCCTTGTAATTATGAAAGGTAGTCCGTTGTCGATATCTTTTTTACTCCAATGGATGGTAGCCTAGTCATTATGGAAGGTAGTCTGTTGTCGAGATTTTTGTTACTACAATGTATGATAGCCTTGTCATTATGGAAGTTAGTCTATTGTCGATATTTTTGTAACTCCGTTGGATGGTAGCCTTGTCATTATGGAAGGTACTCTGTTGTCGAGATTTTTGTTATTCCAATGGATGGTAGCCTAGTCATTATGGAAGGTAGTCTGTTTTCATGAATTTTGTTACTCCAATGGATGGTAGCCTTGTAATTATGGAAGGTAGTCTGTTGTCGAGATTTTTGTTACTACAATGGATTGTGGCCTTGTCATTATGGAAGGTAGTCTGTTTTCGATATTTTTGTTACTCCAATGGATGGTAGCCTTGTCATTATGGAAGGTTGTCTCTTGTTGATATCTTTGTTACTCCAATGGACGGTAGCCTTATCATTATGGAAGGTAGTCTGTTGTCGAGATTTTTGTTACTCCAATGGATGGTAGCCTTGTCATTATGGAAGGTTGTCTCTTGTGGATATTTTTGTTACTCCAATGGATGGTACTCTTGTCATTATGGAAGGTAGTCTATTGTCAAGATTTTTGTTACTCCAATGGATGGAAACCTTGTCATTATGGAAGATAAGTTATTGTCGATATTTTTATTACTCCATTGGATGAAAGCCTTGTCATTATGGAAGGTTGTATGTTGACGATATCTTTGTTACTACAATGGATGGTAGCATTGTCATTATGGAAGGTAGTTTGTTGTCGAGATTTTTGTTACTCCAATGAATTGTAGCCTAGTCATTATGGAAGGTGGTATGTTGTAGATATCTTTGTTACTACAATGGTTGGTAGCCTTGTCATTATGGAAGGTAGTCTGTTGTCGAGATTTTTGCTATTCCAATCGATCGTATCCTTGTCATTATGAAAGGTAGCCCGTTGTCGATATCTTCGTTACTCCAATTGATGGTAGCCTAGTCATTATGGAAGGTAGTCTGTTGTCGAGATTTTTGTTACTACAATGTATGGTAGCCTTGTCATTATGGAAGTTAGTTTATTGTCGATATTTTTGTTACTCCATTGGATGGTAGCCTTGTTATTATGGAAGGTACTTTGTTGTCGAGATTTTTGTTATTCCAATGGATGGTAGCCTAGTAATTATGGAAGGTAGTATGTTGTAGATATCTTTGTTACTACAATGAATGGTAGCCTTGTCATTATAGAAGGTAGTCTGTTGTCGAGATTTTTGCTATTCCAATGGATGGTATCCTTGTCATTATGAAAGGTAGGCCGTTGTCGATATCTTTGTTACTCCAATGGATGGTAGCCTAGTCATTATGGAAGGTAGTCTGTTGTCGAGATTTTTGTTACTACAATGTATGGTAGCCTTTTCATTATGGAAGTTAGTTTATTGCCGATATTTTTGTTACTCCATTGGATGGTAGCCTTGTCATTATGGAAGGTTGTATCTTGATGTTATCTTTGTTACTACAATGGATGGTAGCATTGTCATTATGGAAGGCAGTCTGTTGTCGAGATTTTAGCTATTCCAATGGATGGTATCCTTGTAATTATGAAAGGTAGTCCGTTGTCGATATCTTTTTTACTCCAATGGATGGTAGCCTAGTCATTATTGAAGGTAGTCTGTTGTCGAGATTTTTGTTACTACAATGTATGGTAGCCTTGTCATTATGGAAGTTAGTCTATTGTCGATATTTTTGTTACTCCATTGGATGGTAGCCTTGTCATTATGGAAAGTACTCTGTTGTCGAGATTTTTATTATTCCAATGGACGGTAGCCTAGTCATTATAGAAGGTAGTCTGTTTTCAAGATTTTTGTTACTCCAATGGATGGTAGGCTTGTAATTATGGAAGGTAGTCTGTTGTCGAGATTTTTATTATTCCAATGGACGGTAGCCTAGTCATTATGGAAGGTAGTCTGTTTTCAAGATTTTTGTTACTCCAATGGATGGTAGCCTTGTAATTATGGAAGGTAGTCTGTTGTCGAGATTTTTGTTACTACAATGGATGGTAGCCTTGTCATTATGGAAGGTAGTATGTTTTCGAGATTTATTTTTGTTACTCGAATGGATGGTACCCTTGTCATTATGGAATGAAGTCCGTTGTTGAGATTTTTGTTACTCCAATGGATGGTACCCTTGTCATTATGGAAGGTAGTCTGTTGTCAAGATTTTTGTTACTCCAATGGATGGTAGCCTTGTCATTATGGGAGATAAGTTATTGTCGATATTTTTATTACTCCATTGGATGGAAGCCTTGTCATTATGGAAGGTTGTATGTTGACGATATCTTTGTTACTACAATGGATGGTAGCATTGTCATTATGGAAGGTAGTTTGTTGTCGAGATTTTTGTTACTCCAATGAATGGTAGCCTTGTCATTATGGAAGGTAGTATGTTGTAGATATCTTTGTTACTACAATGGATGGTAGCCTTGTCATTATGGAAGGTAGTCTGTTGTCGAGATTTTTTCTATTCCAATGGATGGTATCCTTTTCATTATGAAAGGTAGCCCGTTGTCGATATCTTCGTTACTCCAATGGATGGTAGCCTAGTCATTATGGAAGGTAGTCTGTTGTCGAGATTTTTGTTACTACAATGTATGGTAGCCTTGTCATTATGGAAGTTAGTCTATTGTCGATATTTTTATTACTCCATTGGATGGTAGCCTTGTCATTATGGAAGGTACTCTATTGTCGAGATTTTTGTTATTCCAATGGATGGTAGCGTAGTCATTATGGAAGGTAGTATGTTGTAGATATCTTTGTTACTACAATGTATGGTAGAATTGTCATTATGGAAGGTAGTCTGTTGTCGAGATTTTTGCTATTCCAATTGATGGTATCCTTGTCATTATGAAAGGTAGTCCATTGTCGATATCTTTGTTACTCCAATGGATTGTAGCCTAGTCATTATGGAAGGTAGTCTGTTGTCAAGATTTTTGTTACTACAATGTATGGTAGCCTTGTCATTATGGAAGTTAGTCTATTGTCGATATTTTTGTTACTCCAATGGATGGTAGCCTTGTCATTATGGAAGGTTGTCTCTTGTTGATATCTTTGTTACTCCAATGGATGGTAGCATTGTCATTATGGAAGGTAGTCTATTGTCGAAATTTTTGTTACTCCAATGGATGGTAGCCTTGTCATTATGGAAGGTTGTCTCTTGTGGATATTTTTGTTACTCCAATGGATGGTACCCCTGTCATTATAGAAGGTAGTCCGTTGTAAATATTTTTGTTACTGCAATGGATGGTACCCTTGTCATTATGAAAGGTAGTCTGTTGTCAAGATTTTTGTTAATCTAATGGATGGTTGCCTTGTCATTATGGAATGTTATCTCTTGTGGATATTTTTGTTACTCCAATGGATGGTACCCTTGTCATTATGGAAGGTAGTCCATTGATGAGATTTTTGTTACTCCAATGGATGGTACCCTTGTCATTATGGAAGGTAGTCTGTTGTCGAGATTTTTGTTACTCCAATGAATGGTAGCCTTGTCATTATGGAAGGTAGTATGTTGTAGATATCTTTGTTACTACAATGGATTGTAGCCTTGTCATTATGGAAGGTAGTATGTTGTCGATATTTTTGCTATTCCAATGGATGATATCCTTGTCATTATGATAGGTAGCCTGTTGTCGATATCTTCGTTACTCCAATGGATGGTAGCCTAGTCATTATGGAAGGTAGTCTGTTGTCGAGATTTTTGTTACTACAATGTATGGTAGCCTTGTCATTATGGAAGTTAATCTATTGTCGATATTTTTGTTACTCCATTGGATGGTACCCTTGTCATTATGGAAGGTACTCTGTTGTCGAGATTTTTGTTATTCCAATGGATGGTAGCGTAGTCATTATGGAAGGTAGTATGTTGTAGATATCTTTGTTATTACAGTGGATGGTAGAATTGTCATTATGGAAGGTAGTCTGTTGTCGAGATTTTTGCTATTCCAATGGATGGTATCCTTGTCATTATGAAAGGTAGTCCATTGTCGATATCTTTGTTACTCCCATGGATGGTAGCCTAGTCATTATGGAAGGTTGTCTCTTGTGGATATTTTTGGTACTCCTATGGATGGTACCCTTGTCATTATAGAAGGTAGTCCGTTGTAAATATTTTTGTTACTCCAATGGATGGTACCCTTGTCATTATGGAAGGTAGTCTGTTGTCAAGATTTTTGTTAATCTAATGAATGATAACCTTGTCATTATGGAACTTTGTCTCTTGTGGATATTTTTGTTACTCCAATGGATGTTACCCTTGTCATTATGGAATGTAGTCCATTGTTGAGATTTTTGTTACTCCAATGGATGGTACCCTTGTCATTATGGAAGGTAGTCTGTTGTCGAGATTTTTGTTACTCCAATGAATGGTAGCCTTGTCATTATGGAAGGTAGTATGTTGTAGATATCTTTGTTACTACAATGGATGGTAGCCTTGTCATTATGGAAGGTAGTATGTTGTCGAGATTTTTGCTATTCCATTGGATGATATCCTTGTCATTATGAAAGGTAGCCTGTTGTCGATATCTTCGTTACTCCAATGGATGGTAGCCTAGTCATTATGGAAGGTAGTCTGTTGTCGAGATTTTTGTTACTACAATGTATGGTAGCCTTGTCATTATGGAAGTTAGTCTATTGTCGATATTTTTGTTACTCCATTGGATGGTACCCTTGTCATTATGGAAGGTACTCTGTTGTCGAGATTTTTGTTATTCCAATGGATGGTAGCGTAGTCATTAGGGAAGGTAGTATGTTGTAGATATCTTTGTTACTACATTGGATGGTAGAATTGTCATTATGGAAGGTAGTCTGTTGTCGAGATTTTGCTATTCCAATGGATGGTATCCTTGTCATTATGAAAGGTAGTCCATTGTCGATATCTTTGTTACTCCCACGGATGGTAGCCTAGTCATTATGGAAGGTAGTCTGTTGTCAAGATTTTTGTTACTACAATGTATAATAGCCTTGTCATTATGGAAGTTAGTCTATTGTCGATATTTTTGTTACTCCATTGGATGGTAGCCTTGTCATTATGGAAGTTACTCTGTTGTCGAGATTTTTGTTATTCCAATGGATGGTAGCCTAGTCATTATGGAAGGTAGTCTGTTTTCATGATTTTTGTTACTCCAATGGATGGTAGCCTTGTAATTATAGAAGGTAGTGTGTTGTCGAGATTTTTGTTACAACAATGGATGGTAGCCTTGTCATTATGGAAGGTAGTCTGTTTTTGATATTTTTGTTACTCCAATGGATGGTAGCCTTGTCATTATGGAAGGTTGTCTCTTGTTGATATCTTTGTTACTCCAATGGATGGTAGCATTGTCATTATGGAAGGTAGTCTATTGTCGAGATTTTTGTTACTCCAATGGATGGTAGCCTTGTCATTATGGAAGGTTGTCTCTGGTGGATATTTTTGTTACTCCAATGGATGGTACCCTTGTCATTATAGAAGGTAGTCCGTTGTAAATATTTTTGTTACTCCAATGGATGGTACCCTTGTCATTATGGAAGGTAGTCTGTTGTCAAGATTTTTGTTAATCTAATGGATGATAACCTTGTCATTATGGAAGGTTGTCTCTTGTGGATATTTTTGCTATTCCAATGGATGGTAGCCTAGTCATTATGGAAGGTAGTCTGTTGTCGAGATTTTTGTTACTACAATGTATGGTAGCCTTGTCATTATGGAAGGTAGTCTGTTGTCGAGATTTTTGTTACTCCAATGAATGATAGCCTTGTCATTATAGAAGGTACTCTGTTGTCGAGATTGTTGTTATTCTAATGGATGGTAGCCTAGTCATTATGGAAGGTAATCTGTTTTCATGATTTTTGTTACTCCAATGGATGGTAGCCTTCTAACTATGGAAGGTAGTCCGTTTTCATGATTTTTATTACTACAATGGATGGTAGCCTTTTCATTATGGAAGGTAGTCTGTTTTCGATATTTTTGTTACTCCAATGGAAGGTAGCCTTGTCATTATGGAAGGTTGTCTCTTGTTGATATCTTTGTTATCCCAATGGATGGTAGCCTTGTCATTATGGTAGGTAGTCTATTGTCGAGATTTTTGATACTCCAATGGATGGTAGCCTTATCATTATGGAAGGTTGTCTCTTGTGGATATTTTTGTTACTCCAATGGATGGTACCCTTGTCATTATGGAAGGTAGTCCGTTGTAAAGATTTTTGTTACTCCAATGGATGGTACCCTTGTCATTATGGAAGGTAGTCTAATGTCAAGATTTTTGTTACTCCAATGGATGGTAGCCTTGTCATTATGGAAGGTTGTCTCTTGTGGATATTTTTGTTACTCCAATGGATGGTACCCTTGTCATTATAGAAGGTAGTCCGTTGCAAATATTTTTGTTACTCCAATGGATGGTACCCTTGTCATTATGGAAGGTAGTCTGTTGTCGAGATTTTTGTTACTCCAATGAATGGTAGCCTTGTCATTATGGAAGGTAGTATGTTGTAGATATCTTTGTTACTACAATGGATGGTAGCCTTGTAATTATGGAAGGTAGTATGTTGTCGAGATTTTTGCTATTCCAATGGATGATATCCTTGTCATTATGAAAGGTAGCCTGTTGTAGATATCTTCGTTACTCCAATGGATGGTAGCCTAGTCATTATGGAAGGTAATCTGTTGTCGAGATTTTTGTTACTACAATGTATGGTAGCCTTGTCATTATGGAAGTTAGTCTATTGTCGATATTTTTATTACTTCATTGGATGGTAGCCTTGTCATTATGGAAGGTACTTTGTTGTCGAGATTGTTGTTATTACAATGGATGGTAGCCTAGTCATTATGGAAGGTAATCTGTTTTCATGATTTTTGTTACTCCAATGGATGGTAGCCTTGTAATTATGGAAGGTAGTATGTTTTCATGATTTTTATTACTACAATGGATGGTAGCCTTTTCATTATGGAAGGTAGTCTGTTTTTGATATTTTTGTTACTCCAATGGATGGTAGCCTTGTCATTATGGAAGGTTGTCTCTTGTTGATATCTTTGTTATCCCAATGGATGGTAGCCTTGTCATTATGGTAGGTAGTCTATTGTCGAGATTTTTGATACTCCAATGGATGGTAGCCTTATCATTATGGAAGGTTGTCTCTTGTGGATATTTTTGTTACTCCAATGGATGGTACCCTTGTCATTATGGAAGGTAGTCCGTTGTAAAGATTTTTGTTACTCCAATGGATGGTACCCTTATCATTATGGAAGGTAGTCTAATGTCAAGATTTTTGTTACTCCAATGGATGGTACCCTTGTCATTATAGAAGGTAGTCCGTTGTAAATATTTTTGTTACTCCAATGGATGGTACCCTTTTCATTATGGAACGTAGTCTGTTGTCAAGATTTTTGTTAATCTAATGGATGGTAGCCTTGTCATTATGGAAGGTTGTCTCTTGTGGATATTTTTGTTACTCCAATGGATGGTACCCTTGTCATTATGGAAGGTAGTCTGTTGTCGAGATTTTTGTTACTCCAATGAATGGAAGCCTTGTCATTATGGAAGGTAGTATTATGTAGATATCTTTGTTACTACAATGGATGGTAGCCTAGTCATTATGGAAGGTAGTATGTTGTCGAGATTTTTGCTATTCCAATGGATGATATCCTTGTCATTATGAAAGGTAGCCTGTTGTCGATATCTTCGTTACTCCAATGGATGGTAGCCTAGTCATTATGGAAGGTAGTCTGTTGTCGAGATTTTTGTTACTACAATGCATGGTAGCCTTGTCATTATGGAAGTTAGTCTATTGTCGATATTTTTATTACTCCATTGGATGGTAGCCTTGTCATTATGGAAGGTACTCTATTGTCGAGATTGTGGTTATTCCAATGGATGGTAGCCTAGTCATTATGGAAGGTAGTCTGTTTTCATGATTTTTGTTACTCTAATGGATGGTAGCCTTGTAATTCTGGAAGGTAGTCTGTTTTCATGATTTTTGTTACTACAATGGATGGTAGCCTTGTCATTATGGAAGGTAGTCTGTTTTCGATATTTTTGTTACTCCAATGGATGGTAGCCTTGTCATTATGGAAGGTTGTCTCTTGTTGATATCTTTGTTACTCCAATGGATGGTAGCCTTGTCATTATGGAATGTAGTCCGTTGTAAAGATTTTTGTTACTCCAATGGATGGTAGCCTTGTCATTATGGAAGATAAGTTATTGTCGATATTTTTATTACTCAATTGGATGGAAGCCTTGTCATTATGGAAGGTTGTATGTTGACGATATATTTGTTACTACAATGGATGGTAGCCTTTTCATTATGGAATGTAGTTTGTTGTCGAGATTTTTGCTATTCCAATGGATGGTATCCTTGTCATTATGAAAGGTAGCCCGTTGTCGATATCTTTGTTACTCCAATGGATGGTAGCCTAGTCATTATGGAAGGTAGTCTGTTGTCGAGATTTTTGTTACTACAATGTATGGTAGCCTTGTCATTATGGAAGTTAGTCTATTGTCGATATTTTTGTTACTCCATTGGATGATAGCCTTGTCATTATGGAAGGTACTCTGTTGTCGAGATTTTTGTTATTCAAATGGATGGTAGCCTAGTCATTATGGAAGGTAGTATGTTGTAGATATCTTTGTTACTACAATGGATGGTAGCCTTGTCATTATGGAAAGTAGTCTGTTGTCGAGATTTTTGCTATTCCAATGGATGGTATCCTTGTCATTATGAAAGGTAGTTCGTTGTCGATATCTTTGTTACTCCAATAGATGGTAGCCTAGTCATTATGGAAGGTAGTCTGTTGTCGAGATTTTTATTAGTACAATGTATGGTAGCCTTGTTATTATGGAAGTTAGTCTATTGTCGATATTTTTGTTACTCCATTGGATGGTAGCCTTGTCAAAATGGAAGGTACTTTGTTGTCGAGATTTTTGTTATTCCAATGGATGGTAGCCTAGTCATTATGGAAGGTAGTCTGTTTTCATGATTTTTGTTACTCCAATGGATGGTAGCCTTGTAATTACGGAAGGTAGTCTGTTGTCGAGATTTTTCTTACTACAATGGATGGTAGCCTTGTCATTATGGAAGGTAGTCTGTTTTCGAGATTTTTGTTACTCCAATGGATGGTAGCCTTGTCATTATGGAAGGTTGTCTCTTGTCGATAGCTTTGTTACTCCAATGGATTGTAGCCTTGTCATTGTGGAAGGTAGTCTGTTGTCGAGATTTTTGTTACTCCAATGGATGGTAGCCTTGTCATTATGGAAGGTTGTCTCTTGTGGATATTTTTGTTACTCCAATGGATGGTACCCTTGTCATTATGGAAGGTAGTCCATTGTTGAGATTTTTGTTACTCCAATGGATGGTACCCTTGTCATTATGGAAGGTAGTCTGTTGTCAAGATTTTTGTTTCTACAATGGATGGTAGCCTAGTCATTATGGAAGGTAGTCTGTTTTCATGATTTTTGTTACTCCAACGGATGGTAGCCTTGTAATTATGGAAGGTAGTCTGTTGTCGAGATTTTTGTTACTACAATGGATGGTAGCCTTGTCATTATGGAAGGTAGTCTATTTTCGAGATTTTTGTTACTCCAATGGATGGTATCCTTGTCATTATGGAAGGTTGTCTCTTGTCGATAGCTTTGTTACTCCAATGGATTGTAGCCTTGTCATTATGGAAGGTAGTCTGTTGTCGATATTTTTGTTACGACAATGTATGGTAGCCTTGTCATTATGGAAGTTAGTCTATTATCGATATTTTTGTTACTACAATGGATGGTAGCTTTGTCATTATGGAAGGTAGTCTGTTGTCGAGATTTTTGTTATTCCAATGGATGGTAGCCTAGTCATTATGGAAGGTAGTCTGTTTTCATGATTTTTGTAACTCCAATGGATGGTAGCCTTGTAATTATGGAAGGTAGTCTGTTGTCGAGATTTTTGTTACTACAATGGATGGTAGCCTTGTCATTATGGAAGGTAGTTTATTTTCGATATTTTTGTTACTCCAATGGATGGTAGCCTTGTCATTATGGAAGGTTGTCTCTTGTTGATATATTTGTTAGTCCAATGGATGGTAGCCTTGTCATTATGGAAGGTAGTCTATTGTCGAGATTTTTGTTACTCCAATGGATGATAGCCTTGTCATTATGGAAGGTTGTCTGTTGTGGATATTTTTGTTACTCCAATGGATGGTACCCTTGTCATTATGCAAGGTAGTTCGTTGTAAATATTTTTGTTACTCCAATGGATGGTACCCTTGTTATTATGGAAGGTAGTTTGTTGTCAAGATTTTTGTTACTCCAATGGATGGTAGCCTTGTCATTATGGAAGATAAGTTATTGTCGATATTTTAATTACTCCATTGGATGGAAGCCTTGTCATTATGGAAGGTTGTATGTTGACGATATATTTGTTACTACAATGGATGGTAGCATTGTCATTATGGAAGGTAGTCTGTTGTCGAGATTTTTGTTACTCCAATGAATGGTAGCCTTGTCATTATGGAAGGTAGTATGTTGTTGATATCTTTGTTACTACAATGGATAGTAGCCTTTTCCTTATAGAAGGTAGTCTGTTGTCGAGATTTTTGTTACTCCAATGGATGGTATCCTTGTCATTATGGAAGGTACTCTGTTGTTGAGATTTTTGTTATTCCAATGGATGGTAGCCTAGTCATTATGGAAGGTAGTCAGTTTTCATGATTTTTGTTACTACAATGGATGGTAGCCTTGTCATTATGGAAGGTAGTCTGTTTTCGATATTTTTGTTACTCCAATGGATGGTAGCCTTGTCATTATGGAAGGTTGTCTCGTGTTGATATCTTTGTTACTCCAATGGATGGTAGCCTTGTCATTATGGAAGGTAGTCTATTGTCGAGATTTTTGTTACTCCAATGGATGGTAGCCTTATCATTATGGAAGGTTATCTCTTGTGGATATTTTTGTTACTCCAATGGATGTTACCCTTGTCATTATGGAAGGTAGTCCGTTGTAAAGATTTTTGTTACTCCAATGGATGGTACCCTTGTCATTATGGACGGTAGTCCATTGTTGAGATTTTTGTTACTCCAATGGATGGTACCCTTGTCATTATGGAAGGTAGTCTGTTGTCAAGATTTTATGTTACTCCAATGGATGGCAGCCTAGTCATTATGGAAGGTAGTCTGTTTTCATGATTTTTGTTACTCCAATGGATGGGGGCCTTGTCATTATGGAAGGTAGTCTGTTGTCAAGATTTTTGTTACTCTAATGGATGGTAGCCTAGTCATTATGGAAGGTAGTCTGTTTTGATGATTTTTGTTACTCCAATGGATGGTAGCCTTGTAATTATGGAAGGTAGTCTGTTGTCGAGATTTTTGTTACTACAATGGATGGTAGCCTTGTCATTATGGAAGGTAGTCTATTTTCAAGATTTTTGTTACTCCAATGGATGGTAGCCTTGTCATTATGGAAGGTTGTCTCTTGTCGATAGCTTTGTTACTCCAATGGATTGTAGCCTTGTCATTATGGAAGGTAGTCTGTTGTCGAGATTTTTGTTACTCCAATGGATGGTAGCCTTGTCATTATGGAAGGTTGTCTCTTGTGGATATTTTTGTTACTCCAATGGATGGTACCCTTGTCATTATGGAAGGTAGTCCATTGTTGAGATTTTTGTTACTCCAATGGATGGTACCCTTGTCATTATGGAAGGTAGTCTGTTGTCAAGATTTTTGTTTCTACAATGGATGGTAGCCTAGTCATTATGGAAGGTAGTCTGTTTTCATGATTTTTGTTACTCCAATGGATGGTAGCCTTGTAATTATGGAAGGTAGTCTGTTGTCGAGATTTTTGTTACTACAATGGATGGTAGCCTTGTCATTATGGAAGGTAGTCTATTTTCGAGATTTTTGTTACTCCAATGGATGGTATCCTTGTCATTATGGAAGGTTGTCTCTTGTCGATAGCTTTGTTACTCCAATGGATTGTAGCCTTGTCATTATGGAAGGTAGTCTGTTGTCGATATTTTTGTTACGACAATGTATGGTAGCCTTGTCATTATGGAAGTTAGTCTATTATCGATATTTTTGTTACTACAATGGATGGTAGCTTTGTCATTACGGAAGGTAGTCTGTTGTCGAGATTTTTGTTATTCCAATGGATGGTAGCCTAGTCATTATGGAAGGTAGTCTGTTTTCATGATTTTTGTAACTCCAATGGATGGTAGCCTTGTAATTATGGAAGGTAGTCTGTTGTCGAGATTTTTGTTACTACAATGGATGGTAGCCTTGTCATTATGGAAGGTAGTTTGTTTTCGATATTTTTGTTACTCCAATGGATGGTAGCCTTGTCATTATGGAAGGTTGTCTCTTGTTGATATATTTGTTAGTCCAATGGATGGTAGCCTTGTCATTATGGAAGGTAGTCTATTGTCGAGATTTTTGTTACTCCAATGGATGGTAGCCTTGTCATTATGGAAGGTTGTCTGTTGTGGATATTTTTGTTACTCCAATGGATGGTACCCTTGTCATTAGGCAAGGTAGTTCGTTGTAAATATTTTTGTTACTCCAATGGATGGTACCCTTGTTATTATGGAAGGTAGTTTGTTGTCAAGATTTTTGTTACTCCAATGGATGGTAGCCTTGTCATTATGGAAGATAAGTTATTGTCGATATTTTAATTACTCCATTGGATGGAAGCCTTGTCATTATGGAAGGTTGTATGTTGACGATATATTTGTTACTACAATGGATGGTAGCATTGTCATTATGGAAGGTAGTCTGTTGTCGAGATTTTTGTTACTCCAATGAATGGTAGCCTTGTCATTATGGAAGGTAGTATGTTGTTGATATCTTTGTTACTACAATGGATAGTAGCCTTTTCCTTATAGAAGGTAGTCTGTTGTCGAGATTTTTGTTACTCCAATGGATGGTATCCTTGTCATTATGGAAGGTACTCTGTTATTGAGATTTTTGTTATTCCAATGGATGGTAGCCTAGTCATTATGGAAGGTAGTCAGTTTTCATGATTTTTGTTACTACAATGGATGGTAGCCTTGTCATTATGGAAGGTAGTCTGTTTTCGATATTTTTGTTACTCCAATGGATGGTAGCCTTGTCATTATGGAAGGTTGTCTCGTGTTGATATCTTTGTTACTCCAATGGATGGTAGCCTTGTCATTATGGAAGGTAGTCTATTGTCGAGATTTTTGTTACTCCAATGGATGGTAGCCTTATCATTATGGAAGGTTATCTCTTGTGGATATTTTTGTTACTCCAATGGATGTTACCCTTGTCATTATGGAAGGTAGTCCGTTGTAAAGATTTTTGTTACTCCAATGGATGGTACCCTTGTCATTATGGACGGTAGTCCATTGTTGAGATTTTTGTTACTCCAATGGATGGTACCCTTGTCATTATGGAAGGTAGTCTGTTGTCAAGATTTTATGTTACTCCAATGGATGGCAGCCTAGTCATTATGGAAGGTAGTCTGTTTTCATGATTTTTGTTACTCCAATGGATGGGGGCCTTGTCATTATGGAAGGTAGTCTGTTGTCAAGATTTTTGTTACTCTAATGGATGGTAGCCTAGTCATTATGGAAGGTAGTCTGTTTTTATGATTTTTGTTACTCCAATGGATGGTAGCCTTGTAATTATGGAAGGTAGTCTGTTGTCGAGATTTTTGTTACTACAATGGATGGTAGCCTTGTCATTATGGAAGGTAGTCTATTTTCAAGATTTTTGTTACTCCAATGGATGGTAGCCTTGTCATTATGGAAGGTTGTCTCTTGTCGATAGCTTTGTTACTCCAATGGATTGTAGCCTTGTCATTATGGAAGGTAGTCTGTTGTCGAGATTTTTGTTACTCCAATGGATGGTAGCCTTGTCATTATGGAAGGTTGTCTCTTGTGGATATTTTTGTTACTCCAATGGATGGTACCCTTGTCATTATGGAAGGTAGTCCATTGTTGAGATTTTTGTTACTCCAATGGATGGTACCCTTGTCATTATGGAAGGTAGTCTGTTGTCAAGATTTTTGTTTCTACAATGGATGGTAGCCTAGTCATTATGGAAGGTAGTCTGTTTTCATGATTTTTGTTACTCCAATGGATGGTAGCCTTGTAATTATGGAAGGTAGTCTGTTGTCGAGATTTTTGTTACTACAATGGATGGTAGCCTTGTCATTATGGAAGGTAGTCTATTTTCGAGATTTTTGTTACTCCAATGGATGGTATCCTTGTCATTATGGAAGGTTGTCTCTTGTCGATAGCTTTGTTACTCCAATGGATTGTAGCCTTGTCATTATGGAAGGTAGTCTGTTGTCGATATTTTTGTTACGACAATGTATGGTAGCCTTGTCATTATGGAAGTTAGTCTATTATCGATATTTTTGTTACTACAATGGATGGTAGCTTTGTCATTACGGAAGGTAGTCTGTTGTCGAGATTTTTGTTATTCCAATGGATGGTAGCCTAGTCATTATGGAAGGTAGTCTGTTTTCATGATTTTTGTAACTCCAATGGATGGTAGCCTTGTAATTATGGAAGGTAGTCTGTTGTCGAGATTTTTGTTACTACAATGGATGGTAGCCTTGTCATTATGGAAGGTAGTTTGTTTTCGATATTTTTGTTACTCCAATGGATGGTAGCCTTGTCATTATGGAAGGTTGTCTCTTGTTGATATATTTGTTAGTCCAATGGATGGTAGCCTTGTCATTATGGAAGGTAGTCTATTGTCGAGATTTTTGTTACTCCAATGGATGGTAGCCTTGTCATTATGGAAGGTTGTCTGTTGTGGATATTTTTGTTACTCCAATGGATGGTACCCTTGTCATTATGCAAGGTAGTTCGTTGTAAATATTTTTGTTACTCCAATGGATGGTACCCTTGTTATTATGGAAGGTAGTTTGTTGTCAAGATTTTTGTTACTCCAATGGATGGTAGCCTTGTCATTATGGAAGATAAGTTATTGTCGATATTTTAATTACTCCATTGGATGGAAGCCTTGTCATTATGGAAGGTTGTATGTTGACGATATATTTGTTACTACAATGGATGGTAGCATTGTCATTATGGAAGGTAGTCTGTTGTCGAGATTTTTGTTACTCCAATGAATGGTAGCCTTGTCATTATGGAAGGTAGTATGTTGTTGATATCTTTGTTACTACAATGGATAGTAGCCTTTTCCTTATAGAAGGTAGTCTGTTGTCGAGATTTTTGTTACTCCAATGGATGGTATCCTTGTCATTATGGAAGGTACTCTGTTATTGAGATTTTTGTTATTCCAATGGATGGTAGCCTAGTCATTATGGAAGGTAGTCAGTTTTCATGATTTTTGTTACTACAATGGATGGTAGCCTTGTCATTATGGAAGGTAGTCTGTTTTCGATATTTTTGTTACTCCAATGGATGGTAGCCTTGTCATTATGGAAGGTTGTCTCGTGTTGATATCTTTGTTACTCCAATGGATGGTAGCCTTGTCATTATGGAAGGTAGTCTATTGTCGAGATTTTTGTTACTCCAATGGATGGTAGCCTTATCATTATGGAAGGTTATCTCTTGTGGATATTTTTGTTACTCCAATGGATGTTACCCTTGTCATTATGGAAGGTAGTCCGTTGTAAAGATTTTTGTTACTCCAATGGATGGTACCCTTGTCATTATGGACGGTAGTCCATTGTTGAGATTTTTGTTACTCCAATGGATGGTACCCTTGTCATTATGGAAGGTAGTCTGTTGTCAAGATTTTATGTTACTCCAATGGATGGCAGCCTAGTCATTATGGAAGGTAGTCTGTTTTCATGATTTTTGTTACTCCAATGGATGGGGGCCTTGTCATTATGGAAGGTAGTCTGTTGTCAAGATTTTTGTTACTCTAATGGATGGTAGCCTAGTCATTATGGAAGGTAGTCTGTTTTGATGATTTTTGTTACTCCAATGGATGGTAGCCTTGTAATTATGGAAGGTAGTCTGTTGTCGAGATTTTTGTTACTACAATGGATGGTAGCCTTGTCATTATGGAAGGTAGTCTATTTTCAAGATTTTTGTTACTCCAATGGATGGTAGCCTTGTCATTATGGAAGGTTGTCTCTTGTCGATAGCTTTGTTACTCCAATGGATTGTAGCCTTGTCATTATGGAAGGTAGTCTGTTGTCGAGATTTTTGTTACTCCAATGGATGGTAGCCTTGTCATTATGGAAGGTTGTCTCTTATGGATATTTTTGTTACTCCAATGGATGGTACCCTTGTCATTATGGAAGGTAGTCCATTGTTGAGATTTTTGTTACTCCAATGGATGGTACCCTTGTCATTATGGAAGGTAGTCTGTTGTCAAGATTTTTGTTACTCCAATGGATGGTAGCCTTGTCATTACGGAAGGTAGTATGTTGTAGATATCTTTGTTACTACAATGGATGGTAGCCTAGTCATTATGGAAGGTAGTATGTTGTCGAGATTTTTGCTATTCCAATGGATGATATCCTTGTCATTATGAAAGGTAGCCCGTTGTCGATATCTTCGTTACTCCAATGGATGGTAGCCTAGTCATTATGGAAGGTAGTCCGTTGTCGATATTTTTGTTACGACAATGTATGGTAGCCTTGTCATTAAGGAAGTTAGTCTATTGTCGATATTTTTGTTACTATAATGGATGGTAGCCTTGTCATTATGGAAGGTAGTCTGTTGTCGAGATTTTGGTTATTCCAATGGATGGTAGCCTAGTCATTATGGAAGGTAGTCTGTTTTCATGATTTTTGTTACTCCAATGGATGGTAGCCTTGTAATTATGGAAGGTAGTCTGTTGTCGATATTTTTGTTACTACAATGGATGGTAGCCTTGTCATTATGGAAGGTAGTTTGTTTTCGATATTTTTGTTACTCCAATGGATGGTAGCCTTGTCATTATGGAAGGTTGTCTCTTGTTGATATATTTGTTAGTCCAATGGATGGTAGCCTTGTCATTATGGAAGGTAGTCTATTGTCGAGATTTTTGTTACTCCAATGGATGGTAGCCTTGTCATTATGGAAGGTTGTCTCTTGTGGATATTTTTGTTACTCCAATGGATGGTACCCTTGTCATTATGCAAGGTAGTCCGTTGTAAATATTTTTGTTACTCCAATGGATGGTACCCTTGTCATTATGGAAGGTAGTCTGTTGTCAAGATTTTTGTTACTCTAATGGATGGTAGCCTTGTCATTATGGAAGATAAGTTATTGTCGATATTTTAATTACTCCATTGGATGGAAGCCTTGTCATTATGGAAGGTTGTATGTTGACGATATATTTGTTACTACAATGGATGGTAGCATTGTCATTATGGAAGGTAGTCTGTTGTCGAGATTTTTGTTACTCCAATGAATGGTAGCCTTGTCATTATGGAAGGTAGTATGTTGTAGATATCTTTGTTACTACAATGGATGGTAGCCTTTTCATTATAGAAGGTAGTCTGTTGTCGAGATTTTTGTTACTCCAATGGATGGTATCCTTGTCATTATGGAAGGTACTCTGTTGTTGAGATTTTTGTTATTCCAATGGATGGTAGCCTAGTCATTATGGAAGGTAGTCTATTTTCATGATTTTTGTTACTACAATGGATGGTAGCCTTGTCATTATGGAAGGTAGTCTGTTTTCGATATTTTTGTTACTCCAATGGATGGTAGCCTTATCATTATGGAAGGTAGTTTGTTTTTGATATTTTTGTTACTCCAATGGATGGTAGCCTTGTCATTATGGAAGGTTGTCTCTTGTTGATATATTTGTTAGTCCAATGGATGGTAGCCTTGTAATTATGGAAGGTAGTTTATTGTCGAGATTTTTGTTACTCCAATGGATGATAGCCTTGTCATTATGGAAGGTTGTCTCTTGTGGATATTTTTGTTACTCCAATGGATGGTACCCTTGTCATTATGCAAGGTAGTCCGTTGTAAATATTTTTGTTACTCCAATGGATGGTACCCTTGTCATTATGGAAGGTAGTCTGTTGTCAAGATTTTTGTTACTCCAATGAATGGTAGCCTTGTCATTATGGAAGGTAGTCAGTTTTCATGATTTTTGTTACTACAATGGATGGTAGCCTTGTCATTATGGAAGGTAGTCTGTTTTCGATATTTTTGTTACTCCAATGGATGGTAGCCTTGTCATTATGGAAGGTTGTCTCTTGTTGATATCTTTGTTACTCCAATGGATGGTAGCCTTGTCATTATGGAAGGTAGTCTATTGTCGAGATTTTTTTTACTCCAATGGATGGTAGCCTTGTCATTATGTAAGGTTGTCTCTTGTGGATATTTTTGTTACTACAATGGATGGTAGCATTGTCATTATGGAAGGTAGTCTGTTGTCGAGATTTTTGTTACTCCAATGAATGGTAGCCTTGTCATTATGGAAGGTAGTATGTTGTAGATATCTTTGTTACTACAATGGATGGTAGCCTTTTCATTATAGAAGGTAGTCTGTTGTCGAGATTTTTGTTACTCCAATGGATGGTATCCTTGTCATTATGGAAGGTACTCTGTTGTTGAGATTTTTGTTATTCCAATGGATGGTAGCCTAGTCATTATGGAAGGTAGTCTATTTTCATGATTTTTGTTACTACAATGGATGGTAGCCTTGTCATTATGGAAGGTAGTCTGTTTTCATGATTTTTGTTACTATAATGGATGGTAGCCTTGTCATTATGGAAGGTAGTCTGTTTTCGATATTTTTGTTACTCCAATGGATGGTAGCCTTGTCATTATGGAAGGTTGTCTCTTGTTGATATCTTTGTTACTCCAATGGATGGTAGCCTTGTCATTATGGAAGGTAGTCTATTGTCGAGATTTTTGTTACTCCAATGGATGGTAGCCTTATCATTATCGAAGGTTCTCTCTTGTGGATATTTTTGTTACTCCAATGGATGTTACCCTTGTCATTATGGAAGGTAGTCCGTTGTAAAGATTTTTGTTACTCCAATGGATGGTACCCTTGTCATTATGGACGGTAGTCCATTGTTGAGATTTTTGTTACTCCAATGGATAGTACCCTTGTCATTATAGAAGGTAGTCTGTTGTCAAGATTTTTGTTACTCCAATGGATGGCATCCTAGTCATTATGGAAGGTAGTCTGTTTTCATGATTTTTGTTACTCCAATGGATGGTAGCCTTGTCATTATGGAAGGTAGTTTGTTGTCAAGATTTTTGTTACTCCAATGGATGGTAGCCTAGTCATTATGGAAGGTAGTCTGTTTTCATGATTTTTGTTACTCCAATGGATGGTAGCCTTGTAATTATGGAAGGTAGTCTGTTGTCAAGATTTTTGTTACTACAATGGATGGTAGCCTTGTCATTATGGAAGGTAGTCTATTTTCGAGATTTTTGTTACTCCAATGGATGGTAGCCTTGTCATTATGGAAGGTTGTCTCTTGTCGATACCTTTGTTACTCCAATGGATTGTAGCCTTGTCATTATGGAAGGTAGTCTGTTGTCGAGATTTTTTTTACTCAAATGGATGGTAGCCTTGTCATTATGTAAGGTTGTCTCTTGTGGATATTTTTGTTACTCCAATGGATGGTACCCTTGTCATTATGGAAGGTAGTCCATTGTTGAGATTTTTGTTACTCCAATGGATGGTACCCTTGTCATTATGGAAGGTAGTCTGTTGTCAAGATTTTTGTTACTCCAATGGATGGTAGCCTTGTCATTACAGAAGGTAGTATGTTGTAGATATCTTTGTTACTACAATGGATGGTAGCCTTGTCATTATGGAAGGTAGTATGTTGTCGAGATTTTTGCTATTCCAATGGATGATATCCTTGTCATTATGAAAGGTAGCCCGTTGTCGATATCTTCGTTACTCCAATGGATGGTAGCCTAGTCATTATGGAAGGTAGTCCGTTGTCGATATTTTTGTTACGACAATGTATGGTAGCCTTGTCATTAAGGAAGTTAGTCTATTGTCGATATTTTTGTTACTATAATGGATGGTAGCCTTATCATTATGGAAGGTAGTATGTTGTCGAGATTTTGGTTATTCCAATGGATGGTAGCCTAGTCATTATGGAAGGTAGTCTGTTTTCATGATTTTTGTTACTCCAATGGATGGTAGCCTTGTAATTATGGAAGGTAGTCTGTTGTCGAGATTTTTGTTACTACAATGGATGGTAGCCTTGTCATTATGGAAGGTAGTTTGTTTTCGATATTTTTGTTACTCCAATGGATGGTAGCCTTGTCATTATGGAAGGTTGTCTCTTGTTGATATATTTGTTAGTCCAATGGATGGTAGCCTTGTCATTATGGAAGGTAGTCTATTTTCGAGATTTTTGTTACTCCAATGGATGGTAGCCTTGTCATTATGGAAGGTTGTCTCTTGTGGATATTTTTGTTACTCCAATGGATGGTACCCTTGTCATTATGCAATGTAGTCCGTTGTAAATATTTTTGTTACTCTAATGGATGGTACCCTTGTCATTATGGAAGGTAGTCTGTTGTCAAGATTTTTGTTACTCCAATGGATGGTAGCCTTGTCATTATGGAAGATAAGTTATTGTCGATATTTTAATTACTCCATTGGATGGAAGCCTTGTCATTATGGAAGGTTGTATGTTGACGATATATTTGTTACTACAATGGATGGTAGCATTGTCATTATGGAAGGTAGTCTGTTGTCGAGATTTTTGTTACTCGAATGAATGGTAGCCTTGTCATTATGGAAGGTAGTATGTTGTAGATATCTTTGTTACTACAATGGATGGTAGCCTTTTCATTATAGAAGGTAGTCTGTTGTCGAGATTTTTGTTACTCCAATGGATGGTATCCTTGTCATTATGGAAGGTACTCTGTTGTTGAGATTTTTGTTATTCCAATGGATGGTAGCCTAGTCATTATGGAAGGTAGTCTATTTTCATGATTTTTGTTACTACAATGGATGGTAGCCTTGTCATTATGGAAGGTAGTCTGTTTTCGATATTTTTGTTACTCCAATGGATGGTAGCCTTGTCATTATGGAAGGTAGTTTGTTTTCGATATTTTTGTTACTCCAATGGATGGTAGCCTTGTCATTATGGAAGGTTGTCTCTTGTTGATATATTTGTTAGTCCAATGGATGGTAGCCTTGTCATTATGGAAGGTAGTCTATTGTCGAGATTTATGTTACTCCAATGGATCGTAGCCTTGTCATTATGGAAGGTTGTCTCTTGTGGATATTTTTGTTACTCCAATGGATGGTACCCTTGTCATTATGCAAGGTAGTCCGTTGTAAATATTTTTGTTACTCCAATGGATGGTACCCTTGTCATTATGGAAGGTAGTCTGTTGTCAAGATTTTTGTTACTCCAATGGATGGTAGCCTTGTCATTATGGAAGATAAGTTATTGTCGATATTTGAATTACTCCATTGGATGGAAGCCTTGTCATTATGGAAGGTTGTATGTTGACGATATATTTGTTACTACAATGGATGGTAGCATTGTCATTATGGAAGGTAGTCTGTTGTCGAGATTTTTGTTACTCCAATGAATGGTAACCTTGTCATTATGGAAGGTAGTATGTTGTAGATATCTTTGTTACTACAATGGATGGTAGCCTTTTCATTATAGAAGGTAGTCTGTTGTCGAGATTTTTGTTACTCCAATGGATGGTATCCTTGTCATTATGGAAGGTACTCTGTTGTTGAGATTTTTGTTATTCCAATGGATGGTAGCCTAGTCATTATGGAAGGTAGTCTGTTTTCATGATTTTTGTTACTACAATGGATGGTAGCCTTGTCATTATGGAAGGTAATCTGTTTTCGATATTTTTGTTACTCCAATGGATGGTAGCCTTGTCATTATGGAAGGTTGTCTCTTGTTGATATCTTTGTTACTCCAATGGATGGTAGCCTTGTCATTATGGAAGGTAGTCTATTGTCGAGATTTTTTTTACTCCAATGGATGGTAGCCTTATCATTATGGAAGGTTGTCTCTTGTGGATATTTTTGTTACTCCATTGGATGGAAGCCTTGTCATTATGGAAGGTTGTATGTTGACGATATATTTGTTACTACAATGGATGGTAGCCTTTTCATTATGGAAGGTAGTCTGTTGTCGAGATTTTTGCTATTCCAATGGATGGTATCCTTGTCATTATGAAAGGTAGCCCGTTGTCGATATCTTCGTTATCCAATGGATGGTAGCCTAGTAATTATGGAAGTTAGTCTGTTGTCAAGATTTTTGTTACTACAATGTATGGTAGCCTTGTCATTATGGAATTTAGTCTATTGTCGATATTTTTGTTACTCCATTGGATGGTAGCCTTGTCATTATGGAAGGTACTCTGTTGTCGAGATTTTTGTTATTCCAATGGATGGTAGCCTAGTCATTATGGAAGGTAGTATGTTGTAGATATCTTTGTTACTACAATGGATGGTAGCCTTGTCGTTATGGAAGGTAGTCTGTTGTCGAGATTTTTGCTATTCCAATGGATGGTATCCTTGTCATTATGAAAGGTAGTCCGTTGTCGATATCTTTGTTACTCCAATAGATGGTAGCCTAGTCATTATGGAAGGTAGTCTGTTGTCGAGATTTTTATTAGTACAATGTATGGTAGCCTTGTCATTATGGAAGTTAGTCTATTGTCGATATTTTTGTTACTCCATTGGATGGTAGTCTTGTCAAAATGGAAGGTACTCTATTGTCGAGATTTTTGTTATTCCAATGGATGGTAGCCTAGTCATTATGGAAGGTAGTCTGTTTTCATGATTTTTGTTACTCCAATGGATGGTAGCCTTGTAATTATGGAAGGTAGTTTGTTGTCGAGATTTTTGTTACTACAATGGATGGTAGCCTTGTCAATATGGAAGGTAGTCTGTTTTCAAGATTTTTGTTACTCCAATGGAGGGTATCCTAGTCATTATGGAAGGTTGTCTCTTGTCGATAGCTTTGTTACTCCAATGGATTGTAGCCTTGTCATTATGGAAGGTAGTCTGTTGTCGAGATTTTTGTTACTCGAATGGATGGTACCCTTGTCATTATGGAAGGTAGTCCATTGTTGAGATTTTTGTTACTCCAATGGATGGTACCCTTGTCATTATGGAAGGTAGTCTGTTGTAAAGATTTTTGTTACTCCACTGGATGGTAGCCTTGTCATTATGGAAGGTAGTATGTTGTGGATATCTTTGTTACTACAATGGATGGTAGCCTTGTCATTATGGAAGGTAGTCTGTTGTCGAGATTTTTGCTATTCCAATGGATGATATCCTTGTCATTATAAAAGGTAGCCCGTTGTCGATATCTTCGTTACTCCAATGGATGGTAGACTAGTCATTATGGAAGGTAGTCTGTTGTCGAGATTTTTGTTACGACAATGTATGGTAGCCTTGTCATTATGGAAGGTGGTACTCTGTTGTCGAGATTTTTGTTATTCCAATGGATGGTAGCCTAGTCATTATGGAAGGTAGTCTGTTTTCGTGATTTTTGTTACTCCAATGGATGGTAGCCTTGTAATTATGGAAGGTAGTCTGTTGTCGATTTTTGTTACTACAATGGATGGTAGCCTTGTCATTATGGAAGGTAGTTTGTTTTCGATATTTTTGTTACTCCAATGGATGGTAGCCTTGTCATTATGGAAGGTTGTCTCTTGTCGATATATTTGTTAGTCCAATGGATGGTAGCCTTGTCATTATGGAAGGTAGTCTATTGTCGAGATTTTTGTTACTCCAATTGATGGTAGCCTTGTCATTATGGAAGGTTGCCTCTTGTGGATATTTTTGTTACTCCAATGGATGGTACCCTTGTCATTATGCAAGGTAGTCCGTTGTAAATATTTTTGTTACTCTAATGGATGGTACCCTTGTCATTATGGAAGGTAGTCTGTTGTCAAGATTTTTGTTACTCCAATGGATGGTAGCCTTGTCATTATGGAAGATAAGTTATTGTCGATATTTTAATTACTCCATTGGATGGAAGCCTTGTCATTATGGAAGGTTGTATGTTGACGATATATTTGTTACTACAATGGATGGTAGCCTTTTCTTTATGGAAGGTAGTATGTTGTCGAGATTTTTGCTATTCCAATGGATGGTATCCTTGTCATTATGAAAGGTAGCCCGTTGTCGATATCTTCGTTACTCCAATGGATGGTAGCCTAGTCAGTATGGAAGGTAGTCTGTTGTCGAGATTTTTGTTACTACAATGTATGGTAGCCTTGTCATTATGGAATTTAGTCTATTGTCGATATTTTTGTTACTCCATTGGATGGTAGCCTTGTCATTATGGAAGGTACTCTGTTGTCGAGATTTTTGTTACTCCAATGAATGGTAGCCTTGTCATTATGGAAGGTAGTATGTTGTAGATATCTTTGTTACTACAATGGATGATAGCCTTTTCATTATAGAAGGTAGTCTGTTGTCGAGATTTTTGTTACTCCAATGGATGGTATCCTTGTCATTGTGGAAGGTACTCTGTTGTTGAGATTTTTGTTATTCCAATGGATGGTAGCCTAGTCATTATGGAAGGTAGTCTGTTTTCATGATTTTTGTTACTACAATGGATGGTAGCCTTGTCATTATGGAAGGTAGTCTGTTTTCGATATTTTTGTTACTCCAATGGATGGTAGCCTTGTCATTATGGAAGGTTGTCTCTTGTTGATATCTTTGTTACTCCAATGGATGGTAGCCTTGTCATTATGGAAGGTAGTCTATTGTCGAGATTTTTGTTACTCCAATGGATGGTAGCCTTATCATTATGGAAGGTTGTCTCTTGTGGATATTTGTGTTACTCCAATGGATGGTACCCTTGTCATTATGGATGGTAGTTCGTTGTAAAGATTTTTGTTACTCCAATTGATGGTACCCTTGTCATTATGGAAGGTAGTCTATTGTCAAGATTTTTGTTACTCCAATGGATGGTAGCCTTGTCATTATGGAAGATAAGTTATTGTCGATATTTTTATTACTCCATTGGATGGAAGCCTTGTCATTATGGAAGGTTGTATGTTGGCGATATATTTGTTACTACAATGGATGGTAGCCTTTTCATTATGGACGGTAGTATGTTGTCGAGATTTTTGCTATTCCAATGGATGGTATCCTTGTCATTATGAAAGGTAGCCCTTTGTCGATATCTTCGTTACTCCAATGGATGGTAGCCTAGTCATTATGGAAGATAGTCTGTTGTCGAGATTTTTGTTACTACAATGTATGGTAGCCTTGTCATTATGGAATTTTAGCTATTGTCGATATTTTTGTTACTCCATTGGATGGTAGCCTTGTCATTATGGAAGGTACTGTATTGTCGAGATTTTTGTTATTCCAATGGATGGTAGCCTAGTCATTATGGAAGGTAGTATGTTGTAGATATCTTTGTTACTACAATGGATGGTAGCCTTGTCATTATGGAAGGTAGTCTGTTGTCGAGATTTTTGCTATTCCAATGGATGGTATCCTTGTCATTATGAAAGGTAGTCCGTTGTCGATATCTTTGTTACTCCAATAGATGGTAGCCTAGTCATTATGTAAGGTAGTCTGTTGTCGAGATTTTTATTACTACAATGTATGGTAGACTTGTCATTATGGAAGTTAGTCTATTGTCGATATTTTTGTTACTCCATTGGATGGTAGCCTTGTCAAAATGAAAGGTACTCTGTTGTCGAGATTTTTGTTATTCCAATGGATGGTAGCCTAGTCATTATGGAAGGTAGTCTGTTTTCATGATTTTTGTTACTCCAATGGATGGTAGCCTTGTCATTATGGAAGGTAGTCTGTTTTCGAGATTTTTGTTACTCCAATGGATGGTAGCCTTGTCATTATGGAAGGTTGTCTCTTGTCGATAGCTTTGTTACTCCAATGGATGGTAGCCTTGTCATTATGGAAGGTAGTCTGTTGTCGAGATTTTTGTTACTCCAATGGATGGTAGCCTTGTCATTATGGAAGGTTGTCTCTTGTGGATATTTTTGTTACTCCAATGGATGGTACCCTTGTCATTATGGAAGGTAGTCCATTGTTGTGATTTTTGTTACTCCAATGGATGGTACCCTTGTCATTATGGAAGGTAGTCTGTTGTCAAGATTTTTGTTACTCCAATGGATGGTAGCCTTGTCATTATGGAAGGTAGTATGATGTAGATATCTTTGTAACTACAATGGATGGTAGCCTTGTCATTATGGAAGGTAGTCTATTGTCGAAATTTTTGCTATTCCAATGGATGATATCCTTGTCATTATGAAAGGTAGCCCGTTGTCGATATCTTCGTTACTCCAATGGATGGTAGCCTAGTCATTATGGAAGGTAGTCTGTTGTCGAGATTTTTGTTACGACAATGTATGGTAGCCTTGTCATTATGGAAGTTAGTCTATTGTCGATATTTTTTTTACACCATTGGATGGTATCCTTGTCATTATGGAAGGTACTCTGTTGTCGAGATTTTTGTTATTCCAATGGATGGTAGCCTAGTCATTATGGAAGGTAGTCTGTTTTCATGATTTTTGTTACTCCAATGGATGGTACCCTTGTAATTATGCAAGGTAGTCCGTTGTAAATATTTTTGTTACTCCCATGGATGGTACCCTTGTCATTATGGAAGGTAGTCTGTTGTCAAGATTTTTGTTACTCCAATGGATGGTAGCCTTGTCATTATGGAAGATAAGTTATTGTCGATATTTTAATTACTCCATTGGATGGAAGCCTTGTCATTATGGAAGGTTGTATATTGACGATATATTTGTTACTACAATGGATGGTAGCATTGTCATTATGGAAGGTAGTCTGTTGTCGAAATTTTTGTTACTCCAATGAATGGTAGCCTTGTCATTATGGAAGGTAGTATGTTGTAGATATCTTTGTTACTACAATGGATGGTAGCCTTTTCATTATAGAAGGTAGTCTGTTGTCGAGATTTTTGTTACTCCAATGGATGGTATCCTTGTCATTATGGAAGGTATTATGTTGTTGAGATTTTTGTTATTCCAATGGATGGTAGCCTAGTCATTATGGAAGGTAGTCTGTTTTCAAGAATTTTGTTACTCCAATGGATGGTAGCCTTGTCATTATGGAAGGTAGTCTGTTGTCGAGATTTTTGGTACTCCGATGGATGGTAACCTTGTCATTATGGAAGCTAGTCTCTTGTTGATATTTTTGTTACTCAAATTGATAGTAGCCTTGTAATTATGGAAGGTAGTCTGTTGTCGAGATTTTTGTGACTACAATGGATGGTAGCCTTGTCATTATGGAAGGTAGTCTATTTTCGAAATTTTTGTTACTCCAATGGATGGTAGCCTTGTCATTATGGAAGGTTGTCTCTTGTGGATATTTTTGTTACTCCAATGGATGGTACCCTTCTCATTATGGAAGGTAGTCTGTTGTCGAGATTTTTGTTATTCCAATGGATGGTATCCTTGTCATTATGAAAGGTAGCCGGTTATCGATATCTTTGTAACTCCAATGGATGGTAGACTAGTCATTATGGAAGGTAGTCTGTTGTAGAGATTTTTGTTAGTACAATATATCGTAGCCTTGTCATTATGGAAGTTAGTCTATTGTCGATATTTTTGTTACTCCCTTGGATGGTAGCCTAGTCATTATGGAAGGTAGTCTGTTTTCATGATTTTTGTTACTCCAATGGATGGTAGCCTTGTAATTATGGAAGGTAGTCTGTTGTCGAGATTTTTGTTACTACAATGGATGGTAGCCTTGTCATTATGGAAGGTAGTCTGTTTTCGAGATTTTTGTTACTCCAATGGATGGTAGCCTTGTCATTATGGAAGGTTGTCTCTTGACGATAGCTTTGTTACTCCAATGGATGGTAGCCTTGTCATTATGGAAGGTAGTCTGTTGTCGAGATTTTTGTTACTCCAATGGATGGTAGCCTTGTCATTATGGAAGGTTGTCTCTTGTGGATATTTTTGTTACTCCAATGGATGGTACCCTTGTCATTATGGAAGGAAGTCCGTTGTTGTGATTTTTGTTACTCCAATGGATGGTACCCTTGTCATTATGAAAGGTAGTCTGTTGTCAAGATTTTTGTTACTCCAATGGATGGTAGCCTTGTCATTATGGAAGGTAGTATGATGTAGATATCTTTGTAACTACAATGGATGGTAGCCTTGTCATTTTGGAAGGTAGTCTATTGTCGAAATTTTTGCTATTCCAATGGATGATATCCTTGTCATTATGAAAGGTAGCCCGTTGTCGATATCTTCGTTACTCCAATGGATGGTAGCCTAGTCATTATGGAAGGTAGTCTGTTGTCGAGATTTTTGTTACGACAATGTATGGTAGCCTTGTCATTATGGAAGTTAGTCTATTGTCGATATTTTTTTTACACCATTGGATGGTATCCTTGTCATTATGGAAGGTACTCTGTTGTCGAGATTTTTGTTATTCCAATGGATGGTAGCCTAGTCATTATGGAAGGTAGTCAGTTTTCATGATTTTTGTTACTCCAATGGATGGTAGCCTTGTAATTATGGAAGGTAGTATGTTGTCGAGATTTTGGTTACTACAATGGATGGTAGCCTTGTCATTATGGAAGGTAGTCTATTGTCGAGATTTTTGTTACTCCAATGGATGGTAGCCTTGTCATTATGGAAGGTTGTCTCTTGTGGATATTTTTGTTACTCCAATGGATGGTACCCTTGTAATTATGCAAGGTAGTCCGTTGTAAATATTTTTGTTACTCCCATGGATGGTACCCTTGTCATTATGGAAGGTAGTCTGTTGTCAAGATTTTTGTTACTCCAATGGATGGTAGCCTTGTCATTATGGAAGATAAGTTATTGTCGATATTTTAATTACTCCATTGGATGGAAGCCTTGTCATTATGGAAGGTTGTATATTGACGATATATTTGTTACTACAATGGATGGTAGCATTGTCATTATGGAAGGTAGTCTGTTGTCGAAATTTTTGTTACTCCAATGAATGGTAGCCTTGTCATTATGGAAGGTAGTATGTTGTAGATATCTTTGTTACTACAATGGATGGTAGCCTTTTCATTATAGAAGGTAGTCTGTTGTCGAGATTTTTGTTACTCCAATGGATGTTATCCTTGTCATTATGGAAGGTACTCTGTTGTTGAGATATTTGTTATTCCAATGGATGGTAGCCTAGTCATTATGGAAGGTAGTCTGTTTTCAAGAATTTTGTTACTCCAATGGATGGTAGCCTTGTCATTATGGAAGGTAGTCTGTTGTCAAGATTTTTGGTACTCCGATGGATGGTAACCTTGTCATTATGGAAGCTAGTCTCTTGTTGATATTTTTGTTACTCAAATTGATAGTAGCCTTGTAATTATGGAAGGTAGTCTGTTGTCGAGATTTTTGTGACTACAATGGATGGTAGCCTTGTCATTATGGAAGGTAGTCTATTTTCGAAATTTTTGTTACTCCAATGGATGGTAGCCTTGTCATTATGGAAGGTTGTCTCTTGTCGATATCTTTGTTACTCCAATGGATGGTAGCCTTGTCATTATAGAAGGTAGTCTGTTGTCGAGATTTTTGTTACTCCAATGGATGGTAGCCTTGTCATTATGGAAGGTTGTCTCTTGTGGATATTTTTGTTACTCCAATGGATGGTACCCTTCTCATTATGGAAGGTAGTCTGTTGTCGAGATTTTTGTTATTCCAATGGATGGTATCCTTGTCATTATGAAAGGTAGCCGGTTATCGATATCTTTGTAACTCCAATGGATGGTAGACTAGTCATTATGGAAGGTAGTCTGTTGTAGAGATTTTTGTTAGTACAATATATCGTAGCCTTGTCATTATGGAAGTTAGTCTATTGTCGATATTTTTGTTACTCCCTTGGATGGTAGCCTAGTCATTATGGAAGGTAGTCTGTTTTCATGATTTTTGTTACTCCAATGGATGGTAGCCTTGTAATTATGGAAGGTAGTCTGTTGTCGAGATTTTTGTTACTACAATGGATGGTAGCCTTGTCATTATGGAAGGTAGTCTGTTTTCGAGATTTTTGTTACTCCAATGGATGGTAGCCTTGTCATTATGGAAGGTTGTCTCTTGTCGATAGCTTTGTTACTCCAATGGATGGTAGCCTTGTCATTATGGAAGGTAGTCTGTTGTCGAGATTTTTGTTACTCCAATGGATGGTAGCCTTGTCATTATGGAAGGTTGTCTCTTGTGGATATTTTTGTTACTCCAATGGATGGTACCCTTGTCATTATGGAAGGAAGTCCGTTGTTGTGATTTTTGTTACTCCAATGGATGGTACCCTTGTCATTATGGAAGGTAGTCTGTTGTCAAGATTTTTGTTACTCCAATGGATGGTAGCCTTGTCATTATGGAAGGTAGTATGATGTAGATATCTTTGTAACTACAATGGATGGTAGCCTTGTCATTATGGAAGGTAGGCTATTGTCGAAATTTTTGCTATTCCAATGGATGATATCCTTGTCATTATGAAAGGTAGCCCGTTGTCGATATCTTCGTTACTCCAATGGATGGTAGCCTAGTCATTATGGAAGGTAGTCTGTTGTCGAGATTTTTGTTACGACAATGTATGGTAGCCTTGTCATTATGGAAGTTAGTCTATTGTCGATATTTTTTTTACACCATTGGATGGTATCCTTGTCATTATGGAAGGTACTCTGTTGTCGAGATTTTTGTTATTCCAATGGATGGTAGCCTAGTCATTATGGAAGGTAGTCTGTTTTCATGATTTTTGTTACTCCAATGGATGGTAGCCTTGTAATTATGGAAGGTAGTCTGTTGTCGAGATTTTGGTTACTACAATGGATGGTAGCCTTGTCATTATGGAAGGTAGTCTATTGTCGAGATTTTTGTTACTCCAATGGATGGTAGCCTTGTCATTATGGAAGGTTGTCTCTTGTGGATATTTTTGTTACTCCAATGGATGGTACCCTTTTAATTATGCAAGGTAGTCCGTTGTAAATATTTTTGTTACTCCCATGGATGGTACCCTTGTCATTATGGAAGGTAGTCTGTTGTCAAGATTTTTGTTACTCCAATGGATGGTAGACTTGTCATTATGGAAGATAAGTTATTGTCGTTATTTTAATTACTCCATTGGATGGAAGCCTTGTCATTATGGAAGGTTGTATATTGACGATATATTTGTTACTACAATGGATGGTAGCATTGTCATTATGGAAGGTAGTCTGTTGTCGAAATTTTTGTTACTCCAATGAATGGTAGCCTTGTCATTATGGAAGGTAGTATGTTGTAGATATCTTTGTTACTACAATGGATGGTAGCCTTTTCATTATAGAAGGTAGTCTGTTGTCGAGATTTTTGTTACTCCAATGGATGGTATCCTTGTCATTATGGAAGGTACTCTGTTGTTGAGATTTTTGTTATTCCAATGGATGGTAGCCTAGTCATTATGGAAGGTAGTCTGTTTTCAAGAATTTTGTTACTCCAATGGATGGTAGCCTTGTCATTATGGAAGGTAGTCTGTTGTCGAGATTTTTGGTACTCCGATGGATGGTAACCTTGTCATTATGGAAGCTAGTCTCTTGTTGATATTTTTGTTACTCAAATTGATAGTAGCCTTGTAATTATGGAAGGTAGTCTGTTGTCGAGATTTTTGTGACTACAATGGATGGTAGCCTTGTCATTATGGAAGGTAGTCTATTTTCGAAATTTTTGTTACTCCAATGGATGGTAGCCTTGTCATTATGGAAGGTTGTCTCTTGTCGATATCTTTGTTACTCCAATGGATGGTAGCCTTGTCATTATAGAAGGTAGTCTGTTGTCGAGATTTTTGTTACTCCAATGGATGGTAGCCTTGTCATTATGGAAGGTTGTCTCTTGTGGATATTTTTGTTACTCCAATGGATGGTACCCTTCTCATTATGGAAGGTAGTCTGTTGTCGAGATTTTTGTTATTCCAATGGATGGTATCCTTGTCATTATGAAAGGTAGCCGGTTATCGATATCTTTGTAACTCCAATGGATGGTAGACTAGTCATTATGGAAGGTAGTCTGTTGTAGAGATTTTTGTTAGTACAATATATCGTAGCCTTGTCATTATGGAAGTTAGTCTATTGTCGATATTTTTGTTACTCCCTTGGATGGTAGCCTAGTCATTATGGAAGGTAGTCTATTTTCAAGATTTTTATTACTCCAATGGATGGTACCCTTGTAATTATGGTAGGTAGTCTATTGTCGAGATTTTTGTTACTACAATGGATGGTAGCCTTGTCATTATGGAAGGTAGTCTATTTTCGAGATTTTTGTTACTCCAATGGATGGTAGCCTTGTCATTATGGAAGGTTGTATTTTGTTGATATCTTTGTTACTCCAATGGATGGTAGCCTTGTCATTATGGAAGGTAGTCTGTTGTCGAGATTTTTGTTACTCTAATGGATGGTAGCCTTGTCATTATGTAAGGTTGTCTCTTGTGGATATTTTTGTTACTCCAATGGATGGTACCCTTGTCATTATGGAAGGAAGTCCGTTGTTGAGATTTTTGTTACTCCAATGGATGGTACACTTGTAATTATGGAAGGTATTCTATTGTCAAGATTTTTGTTACTCCAATGGATGGTAGCCATGTCATTATGGATGATAAGTTATTGTCGATATTTTTATTACTCCATTGGATGGAAGCCTTGTCATTATGGAAGGTTGTAGGTTGACGATATCTTTGTTACTACAATGGATGGTAGCATTGTAATTATGGAAGGTAGTTTGTTGTCGAGATTTTTGTTACTCCAATGAATGGTAGCCTTGTCATTTTGGAAGGTAGTATGTCGTAGATATCTGTGTTACTACAATGGATGGTAGCCTTGTAATTATGGAAGGTAGTTTGTTGTCGAGATTTTTGCTATTCCAATGGATGGTATCCTTGTCATTATGAAAGGTAGCCTGTTGTCGATATCTTCGTTACTCCAATGGATGGTAGCCTAGTCATTATGGAGGGTAGTCTGTTGTCGAGATTTTTGTTACTACAATGTATGGTAGCCTTGTCATTATGGAAGTTAGTCTACTGTCGATATTTTTGTTACTCCATTGGATGGTAGCCTTGTCATTATGGAAGGTAGTTTGTTTTCGATATTTTTGTTACTCCAATGGATGGTAGCCTTGTCATTATGGAAGGTTGTCTTTTGTTGATATATTTGTTACTCCAATGGATGGTAGCCTAGTCATTATGGAAGGTAGTCTGTTGTCGAGATTTTTGTTACTACAATGTATGGTAGCCTTGTCATTATGGAAGTTAGTCTACTGTCGATATTTTTGTTACTCCATTGGATGGTAGCCTTGTCATTATGGAAGGTACTCTGTTGTCGAGCATTTTGTTATTCCAATGGATGGTAGCCTAGTCATTATGGAAGGTAGTATGTTGTAGATATCTTTCGTACTACAATGGATGGTAGCCTTGTCATTATGGAAGGTAGTCTGTTGTCGAGATTTTTTCTATTCCAATGGATGGTATCCTTGTCATTATGAAAGGTAGTCTGTTGTCGATATATTTGTTACTCCAATGGATGGTAGCCTAGTCATTATGGAAGGTAGTCTGTTGTCGAGATTTTTGTTACTACAATGTATGGTAGACTTGTCATTATGGAAGTTAGTCTATTGTCGATATTTTTGTTACTCCATTGGATGGTAGCCTTGTCATTATGGAAGGTACTCTGTTGTCGAGATTTTTATTATTCCAATGGATGGTAGCCTAGTCATTATGGAAGGTAGTATGTTTTCATGATTTTTGTTACTCCAATGGATGGTAGCCTTGTAATTATGGAAGGTAGTCTGTTGTCCAGATTTTTGTTACTACAATGGATGGTAGCCTTCTTATTATGGAAGGTAGTCTGTTTTCGATATTTTTGTTACTCCAATGGATGGTAGCCTTGTCATTATGGAAGGTTATCTCTTGTCGATAGCTTTGTTACTCCAATGGATGGTTGCCTTGTCATTATGGAAGGTAGTCTGTTGTCGAGATTTTTTTTACTCCAATGGATGGTAGCCTGGTCATTATGGAAGGTTGTCTCTTGTGGATATTTTTGTTACTCCAATGGATGGTAGCCTTGTCATTATGGAAGGTAGTATGTTGTAGATATCTTTGTTACTACAATGGATGGTAGCCTTGTCATTATGGAAGGTAGTCTGTTTTCGAGATTTTTGCTATTCCAATGGATGATATCCTTGTCATTATGAAAGGTAGCCCGTTGTCAATATCTTCGTTACTCCAATGGATGGTAGCCTAGTAATTATGGAAGGTAGTCTGTTGTCGAGATTTTTGTTACTACAATGTATGGTAGGCTTGTCATTATGGAAGTTAGTCTATTGTCGATATTTTTGTTACTCCATTGGATGGTAGCCTTGTCATTATGGAAGGTACTATGTTGTCGAGATTTTTGTTATTCCAATGGATGGTAGCCTAGTCATTATGGAAGGTAGTTTGTTTCATGATTTTTGTTACTCAAATGGATGGTAGCCTTGTAATTATGGAAGGTAGTATGTTGTCGAGATTTTTGTTACTACAATGGATGGTAGCATTGTCATTATGGAAGGTAGTCTATTTTCGAGATTTTTGTTACTCCAATGGATGGTAGCCTTGTCATTATGGAAGGTTGTCTCTTGTGGATATTTTTGTTACTCTAATTGATGGTACCCTTCTCATTATGGAAGGTAGTCTATTTTCGAGATTTTTGTTACTCCAATGGATGGTAGCCTTGTCATTATGGAAGGTTGTCTCTTGTCGATATCTTTGTTACTCCAATGGATGGTCGCCTAGTCATTATGGAAGGTAGTCTGTTGTCGAGATTTTTGTTACTACAATGTATGGTAGCCTTGTCATTATGGAAGTTAGTCTATTGTCTATATTTCTGTTACTCCATTGGATGGTAGCCTTGTCATTATGGAAGGTACTCTATTGTCGATATTTTTGTTATTCCAATGGATTGTAGCCTAGTCATTATGGAAGGTATTATGTTTTCATGATTTTTGTTACTCCAATGGATGGTAGCCTTGTAATTATGGAACGTAGCCTGTTGTCATGATTTTTGTTACTACAATGGATGGTAGCCTTGTCATTATGGAAGGTAGTTTGTTTTCGAGATTTTTGTTACTCCAATGGATGGTAGCCTTGTCATTATGGAAGGTTGTCTCTTGTCGATAGCTTTGTTACTCCAATGGATGGTTGCCTTGTCATTATGGAAGGTAGTCTGTTGTCGAGATTTTTTTTACTCCAATGGATGGTAGCCTTGTCATTATGGAAGGTTGTCTCTTGTGGATATTTTTGTTACTCCAATGGATGGTAGCCTTGTCATTATGGAAGGTAGTATGTTGTAGTTATCTTTGTTACTACAATGGATGGTAGCCTTCTCATTATGGAAGGTAGTCTGTTGTCGAGATTTTTGTTATTCCAATGGATGGTATCCTTGTCATTATGAAAGGTAGCCGGTTATCGATATCTTTGTTACTCCAATGGATGGTAGACTAGTCATTATGGAAGGTAGTCTGTTGTCGAGATTTTTGTTAGTACAATGTATGGTAGCCTTGTCATTATGGAAGTTAGTCTATTGTCGATATTTTTGTTACTCCCTTGGATGGTAGCCTTGTCATTATGGAAGGTAGTCTGTTTTCAAGATTTTTATTACTCCAATGGATGGTAGCCTTGTCATTATGGATGATAAGTTATAGTCGATATTTTTATTACTCCATTGGATGGAAGCCTTGTCATTATGGAAGGTTGTATGTTGACGATATCTTTGTTACTACAATGGATGGTAGCATTGTCATTATGGAAGGTACTTTGTTGTCGAGATTTTTGTTACTCCAATGAATGGTAGCCTTGTCATTATGGAAGGTAGTATGTTGTAGATATCTTTGTTACTACAATGGATGGTAGCCTTGCAATTATGGAAGGTAGTCTGTTGTCGAGATTTTTGCTATTCCAATGGATGGTATCCTTGTCATTATGAAAGGTAGCCCGTTGTCGATATCTTCGTTACTCCAATGGATGGTAGCCTAGTCATTATGGAAGGTAGTCTGTTGTCGAGATTTTTGTTACTACAATGTATGGTAGCCTTGTCATTATGGAAGTTAGTCTACTGTCGATATTTTTGTTACTCCATTGGATGGTAGCCTTGTCATTATGGAAGGTACTCTGTTGTCGAGCATTTTGTTATTCCAATGGATGGTAGCCTAGTCATTATGGAAGGTAGTATGTTGTAGATATCTTTGTTTCTACACTGGATGGTAGCCTTGTAATTATGGAAGGTAGTCTGTTGTCGAGATTTTTTCTATTCCAATGGATGGTATCCTTGTCATTATGAAAGGTAGTCCGTTGTCGATATATTTGTTACTCCAATGGATGGTAGCCTTGTCATTATGGAAGGTTGTCTTTTGTTGATATATTTGTTACTCCAATGGATGGTAGCCTTGTCATTATGGAAGGTAGTCTATTGTCGAGATTTTTGTTACTCCAATGGATGGTAGCCTTGTCATTATGGAAGGTTGTCTCTTGTGGATATTTTTGTTACTCCAATGGATGGTACCCTTGTAATTATGCAAGGTAGTCCGTTGTAAATATTTTTGTTACTCCAATGGATGGTACCCTTGTCATTATGGAAGGTAGTCTGTTGTCAAGATTTTTGTTACTCCAATGGATGGTAGCCTTGTCATTATGGAAGATAAGTTATTGTCGATATTTTAATTAGTCCATTGGATGGAAGCCTTGTCATTATGGAAGGTTGTATGTTGACAATATATTTGTTACTACAATGGAGGGTAGCATTGTCATTATGGAAGGTAGTCTGTTGTCTAAATTTTTGTTACTCCAATGAATGGTAGCCTTGTCAATATGGAAGGTAGTATGTTGTAGATATCTTTGTTACTACAATGGATGGTAGCCTTTTCATTATAGAAGGTAGTCTGTTGTCGAGATTTTTGTTACTCCAATGGAAGGTATCCTTGTCATTATGGAAGGTACTCTGTTGTTAAGATTTTTGTTATTCCAATGGATGGTAGCCTAGTCATTATGGAAGGTAGTCTGTTTTCAAGAATTTTGTTACTCCAATGGATGGTAGCCTTGTCATTATGGAAGGTAGTCTGTTGTCGAGATTTTTGGTACTCCGATGAATGGTAACCTTGTCATTATGGAAGCTAGTCTCTTGTTGATATTTTTGTTACTCAAATGGATAATAGCCTTGTAATTATGGAAGGTAGTCTGTTGTCGAGATTTTTGTTACTACAATGGATGGTAGCCTTGTCATTATGGAAGGTAGTATATTTTCGAGATTTTTGTTACTCCAATGGATGGTAGCCTTGTCACTATGGAAGGTTGTCTCTTGTCGATATCTTTGTTACTCCAATGGATGGTAGCCTTGTCATTATAGAAGGTAGTCTGTTGTCGAGATTTTTGTTATTCCAATGGATGGTATCCTTGTCATTATGAAAGGTAGCCGGTTATCGATATCTTTGTTACTCTAATGGATGGTAGACTAGTCATTATGGAAGGTAGTTTGTTGTCGAGATTTTTGTTAGTACAATGTATGGTAGCCTTGTCATTATGGAAGTTAGTCTATTGTCGATATTTTTGTTACTCCCTTGGATGGTAGCCTTGTCATTATGGAAGGTAGTCTGTTTTCAAGAGTTTTATAACTCCAATGGATGGTAGCCTTGTCATTATGGATGATAAGTTATAGTCGATATTTTTATTACTCCATTGGATGGAAGCCTTGTCATTATGGAAGGTTGTATGTTGACGATATCTTTGTTACTACAATGGATGGTAGCATTGTCATTATGGAAGGTAGTTTGTTGTCGAGATTTTTGTTACTCCAATGAATGGTAGCCTTGTCATTATGGAAGGTAGTATGTTGTAGATATTTTTGTTACTACAATGGATGGTAGCCTTGTAATTATGGAAGGTAGTCTGTTGTCGAGATTTTTGCTATTCCAATGGATGGTATCCTTGTCATTATGTAAGGTAGCCCGTTGTCGATATCTTCGTTACTCCAATGGATGGTAGCCTAGTCATTATGGAAGGTAGTCTGTTGTCGAGATTTTTGTTACTACAATGTATGGTAGCCTTGTCATTATGGAAGTTAGTCTATTGTCGATATTTTTGTTACTCCATTGGATGGTAGCCTTGTCATTATGGAAGGTACTCTGTTGTCGAGCATTTTTTTATTCCAATGGATGGTAGCCTAGTCATTATGGAAGGTAGTATGTTGTAGATATCTTTGTTACTACAATGGATGGTAGCCTTGTCATTATGGAAGGTAGTCTGTTGTCGAGATTTTTTCTATTCCAATGGATGGTATCTTTGTCATTATGAAAGGTAGTCCGTTGTCGATATATTTGTTACTCCAATGGATGGTAGCCTAGTCATTATGGAAGGTAGTCTGTTGTCGAGATTTTTGTTACTACAATGTATGGTAGCCTTGTCATTATGGAAGTTAGTCTATTGTCGATATTTTTGTTACTCCATTGGATGGTAGCCTTGTCATTATGGAAGGTACTCTGTTGTCGAGATTTTTATTATTCCAATGGATGGTAGCCTAGTCATTATGGAAGGTAGTATGTTTTCATGATTTTTGTTACTCCAATGGATGGTAGCCTTGTAATTATGGAAGGTAGTCTGTTGTCCAGATTTTTGTTACTACAATGGATGGTAGCCTTCTTATTATGGAAGGTAGTCTGTTTTCGATATTTTTGTTACTCCAATGGATGGTAGCCTTGTCATTATGGAAGGTTATCTCTTGTCGATAGCTTTGTTACTCCAATGGATGGTTGCCTTGTCATTATGGAAAGTAGTCTGTTGTCGAGATTTTTTTTACTCCAATGGATGGTAGCCTTGTCATTATGGAATGTTGTCTCTTGTGGATATTTTTGTTACTCCAATGGATGGTAGCCTTGTCATTATGGAAGGTAGTATGTTGTAGATATCTTTGTTACTACAATGGATGGTAGCCTTGTCATTATGGAAGGTAGTCTGTTTTCGAGATTTTTGCTATTCCAATGGATGATATCCTTGTCATTATGAAAGGTAGCCCGTTGTCGATATCTTCGTTACTCCAATGGATGGTAGCCTAGTAATTATGGAAGGTAGTCTGTTGTCGAGATTTTTGTTACTACAATGTATGGTAGGCTTGTCATTATGGAAGTTAGTCTATTGTCGATATTTTTGTTACTCCATTGGATGGTAGCCTTGTCATTATGGAAGGTACTATGTTGTCGAGATTTTTGTTATTCCAATGGATGGTAGCCTAGTCATTATGGAAGGTAGTTTGTTTCATGATTTTTGTTACTCAAATGGATGGTAGCCTTGTAATTAAGGAATGTAGTATGTTGTCGAGATTTTTGTTACTACAATGGATGGTAGCCTTGTCATTATGGAAGGTAGTCTATTTTCGAGATTTTTGTTACTCCAATGGATGGTAGCCTTGTCATTATGGAAGGTTGTCTCTTGTGGATATTTTTGTTACTCTAATTGATGGTACCCTTCTCATTATGGAAGGTAGTCTGTTGTTGAGATTTTTGCTATTCCAATGGATGGTATCCTTGTCATTATGAAAGGTAGCCTGTTTTCGATTTCTTCGTTACTCCAATGGATGGTAGCCTAGTCATTATGGAAGGTTGTCTGTTGTCGAGATTTTTGTTACTACAATGTATGGTAGCCTTGTCATTATGGAAGTTAGTCTATTGTCGATATTTTTGTTACTCCATTGGATGGTAGCCTTGTCATTATGGAAGGTACTCTGTTGTCGAGATTTTTGTTATTCCAATGGATGGTAGCCTAGTCATTATGGAAGGTAATCTGTTTTCAAGATTTTTGTTACTCCAATGGATGGTAGCCTTGTCATTATGGAAGGTAGTCTGTTGTCGAGATTTTTGGTACTCCGATGGATGGTAGCCTTGTCATTATGGAAGCTAGTCTCTTGTTGATATTTTGTTACTCAAATGGATGGTAGCCTTGTAATTATGGAAGGTTGTCTGTTGTCGAGATTTTTGTTACTATGATGGATGTAGCCTTGTCATTATGGAAGGTAGTCTATTTTCGAGATTTTTGTTACTCCAATGGATGGTAGCCTTGTCATTATGGAAGGTTGTCTCTTGTCGATATCTTTGTTACTCCAATGGATGGTCGCCTAGTCATTATGGAAGGTAGTCTGTTGTCGAGATTTTTGTTACTACAATGTATAGTAGCCTTGTCATTAGGGAAGCTAGTCTATTGTCGATATTTCTGTTACTCCATTGGATGGTAGCCTTGTCATTATGGAAGGTACTCTATTGTCGATATTTTTGTTATTCCAATGGATTGTAGCCTAGTCATTATGGAAGGTATTATGTTTTCATGATTTTTGTTACTCCAATGGATGGTAGCCTTGTAATTATGGAACGTAGCCTGTTGTCGTGATTTTTGTTACTACAATGGATGGTAGCCTTGTCATTATGGAAGGTAGTTTGTTTTCGAGATTTTTGTTACTCCAATGGATGGTAGCCTTGTCATTATGGAAGGTTGTCTCTTGTCGATAGCTTTGTTACTCCAATGGATGGTTGCCTTGTCATTATGGAAGGTAGTCTGTTGTCGAGATTTTTTTTACTCCAATGGATGGTAGCCTTGTCATTATGGAAGGTTGTCTCTTGTGGATATTTTTGTTACTCCAATGGATGGTAGCCTTGTCATTATGGAAGGTAGTATGTTGTAGTTATCTTTGTTACTACAATGGATGGTAGCCTTCTCATTATGGAAGGTAGTTTGTTGTCGAGATTTTTGTTATTCCAATGGATGGTATCCTTGTCATTATGAAAGGTAGCCGGTTATGGATATCTTTGTTACTCCAATGGATGGTAGACTAGTCATTATGGAAGGTAGTCTGTTGTCGAGATTTTTGTTAGTACAATGTATGGTAGCCTTGTCATTATGGAAGTTAGTCTATTGTCGATATTTTTGTTACTCCCTTGGATGGTAGCCTTGTCATTATGGAAGGTAGTCTGTTTTCAAGATTTTTATTACTCCAATGGATGGTAGCCTTGTCATTATGGATGATAAGTTATAGTCGATATTTTTATTACTCCATTGGATGGAATCCTTGTCATTATGGAAGGTTGCATGTTGACGATATCTTTGTTACTACAATGGATGGTAGCATTGTCATTATGGAAGGTAGTTTGTTGTCGAGATTTTTGTTACTCCAATGAATGGTAGCCTTGTCATTATGGAAGGTAGTATGTTGTAGATATCTTTGTTACTACAATGGATGGTAGCCTTGTAATTATGGAAGGTAGTCTGTTGTCGATATTTTTGCTATTCCAATGGATGGTATCCTTGTCATTATGAAAGGTAGCCCGTTGTCGATATCTTCGTTACTCCAATGGATGGTAGCCTAGTCATTATGGAAGGTAGTCTGTTGTCGAGATTTTTGTTACTACAATGTATGGTAGCCTTGTCATTATGGAAGTTAGTCTACTGTCGATATTTTTGTTACTCCATTGGATGGTAGCCTTGTCATTATGGAAGGTACTCTGTTGTCGAGCATTTTGTTATTCCAATGGATGGTAGCCTAGTCATTATGGAAGGTAGTATGTTGTAGATATCTTTGTTACTACAATGGATGGTAGCCTTGTCATTATGGAAGGTAGTCTGTTGTCGAGATTTTTTCTATTCCAATGGATGGTATCCTTGTCATTATGAAAGGTAGTCCGTTGTCGATATATTTGTTACTCCAATGGATGGTAGCCTAGTCATTATGGAAGGTAGTCTGTTGTCGAGATTTTTGTTACTACAATGTATGGTAGCCTTGTCATTATGGAAGTTAGTCTATTGTCGATATTTTTGTTACTCCATTGGATGGTAGCCTTGTCATTATGGAAGGTACTCTGTTGTCGAGATTTCTATTATTCCAATGTATGGTAGCCTAGTCATTATGGAAGGTAGTATGTTTTCATGATTTTTGTTACTATAATGGATGGTAGCCTTGTAATTATGGAAGGTAGTCTGTTGTCCATATTTTTGTTACTACAATGGATGGTAGCCTTGTTATTATGGAAGGTAGTCTGTTTTCGATATTTTTGTTACTCCAATGGATGGTAGCCTTGTCATTATGGAAGGTTATCTCTTGTCGATAGCTTTGTTACTCCAATGGATGGTTGCCTTGTCATTATGGAAGGTAGTCTGTTGTCGAGATTTTTTTAACTCCAATGGATGGTAGCCTTGTCATTATGGAAGGTTGTCTCTTGTGGATATTTTTGTTACTCCAACGGATGGTAGCCTTGTCATTATGGAAGGTAGTATGTTGTAGATATCTTTTTTACTACAATGGATGGTAGCCTTGTCATTATGGAAGGTAGTCTGTTTTCGAGATTTTTGCTATTCCAATGGATGATATCCTTGTCATTATGAAAGGTAGCCCGTTGTCGATATCTTTGTTACTCCAATGGATGGTAGCCTAGTAATTATGGAAGGTAGTCTGTTGTCGAGATTTTTGTTACTACAATGTATGGTAGGCTTGTCATTATGGAAGTTAGTCTATTGTCGATATTTTTGTTACTCCATTGGATGGTAGCCTTGTCATTATGGAAGGTACTCTGTTGTCGAGATTTTTGTTATTCCAATGGATGGTAGCCTACTCATTATGGAAGGTAATCTGTTTTCAAGATTTTTGTTACTCCAATGGATGGTAGCCTTGTCATTATGGAAGGTAGTCTGTTGTCGAGATTTTTGGTACTCCGATGGATGGTAGCCTTGTCATTATGGAAGCTAGTCTCTTGTTGATATTTTGTTACTCAAATGGATGGTAGCCTTGTAATTATGGAAGGTTGTCTGTTGTCGAGATTTTTGTTACTATAATGGATGTAGCCTTGTCATTATGGAAGGTAGTCTATTTTCGAGATTTTTGTTACTCCAATGGATGGTAGCCTTGTCATTATGGAAGGTTGTCTCTTGTCGATATCTTTGTTACTCCAATGGATGGTAGCCTAGTCATTATGGAAGGTATTCTGTTGTCGAGATTTTTGTTACTCCATTGGATGGTAGCCTTGTCATTATGGAAGGTTGTCTCTTGTGGATATTTTTGTTACTCCAATGGATGGTAGCCTTGTCATTATGGAAGGTAGTATGTTGTAGTTATCTTTGTTACTACAATGGATGGTAGCCTTGTCATTATGGAAGGTAGTCTGTTGTCGAGATTTTTGCTATTCCAATGGATGATATCCTTGTCATTATGAAAGGTAGCCCGTTGTCGATATCTTCGTTACTCCAATGGATGGTAGCCTAGTAATTATGGAAGGTAGTATGTTGCCGAGATTTTTGTTACTACAATGTATGGTAGCCTTGTCATTATGGAAGTTAGTCTATTGTCGATATTTTTATTACTCCATTGGATGGCAGCCTTGTCATTATGGAAGGTACTATGTTGTCGAGATTTTTGTTATTCCAATGGATGGTAGCCTAGTCATTACGGAAGGTAGTCTGTTTCATGATTTTTGTTACTCAAATGGATGGTAGCCTTGTAATTATGGAAGGTAGTCTGTTTTCGAGATTTTTGTTACTACAATGGATGGTAGCCTTGTCATTATGGAAGGTAGTCTATTTTCGAGATTTTTGTTACTCCAATGGATGGTAGCCTTGTCATTATGGAAGGTTGTCTCTTGTCGATATCTTTGTTACTCCAATGGATGGTAGCCTTGTCATTATGGAAGGTTGTCTCTTGTCGATATCTTTGTTACTCCAATGGATGGTAGCCTTGTCATTATGGAAGGTAGTCTGTTGTCGAGATTTTTGTTACTCCAATGGATGGTAGCCTTGTCATTATGGAAGGTTGTCTCTTGTGGATATTTTTATTACTCCAATGGATGGTACCCTTCTCATTATGGAAGGTAGTCTGTTGTCGAGATTTTTTCTATTCCAATGGATGGTATCCTTGTCATTATGAAAGGTAGCCCGTTGTCGATTTCTTCGTTACTCCAATGGATGGTAGCCTAGTCATTATGGAAGGTAGTCTGTTGTCGAGATTTTTGTTACTACAATGTATGGTAGCCTTGTTATTATGGAAGTTAGTCTATTGTCGATATTTTTGTTATTCCATTGGATGGTAGCCTTGTCATTATGGAAGGTACTTTGTTGTTGAGATTTTTGTTATTCCAATGGATGGTAGCCTAGTCATTATGGAAGGTAATCTATTTTCAAGATTTTTGTTACTCCAATGGATGGTAGGCTTGTCATTATGGAAGGTAGTCTGTTGTCGAGATTTTTGGTACTCCAATGGATGGTAGCCTTGTCATTATGGAAGCTAGTCTCTTGTTGATATTTTTGTTACTCAAATGGATGGTACCCTTGTAATTATGGAAGGTAGTCTGTTGTCGAGATTTTTGTTACTACAATGGATGGTAGCCTTGTCATTATGGAAGGTAGTCTATTTTCGAGATTTTTGTTACTCCAATGGATGGTAGCCTTGTCATTATGGAAGGTTGTCTCTTATCGATATCTTTGTTACTCCAATGGATGGTAGCCTTGTCATTATGGAAGGTAGTTTGTTGTCGAGATTTTTGTTACTCCAATGGATGGTAGCCTTGCAATTATGGAAGGTAGTCTATTTTCGAGATTTTTGTTACTCCAATGGATGGTAGCCTTGTCATTATGGAAGCTAGTCTCTTGTTGATATTTTTGTTACTCAAATGGATGGTAGCCTTGTAATTATGGAAGGTAATCTGTTGTCGAGATTTTTGTTACTACAATGGATTGTAGCCTTGTCATTATGGAAGGTAGTCTATTTTCGAGATTTTTGTTACTCCAATGGATGGTAGCCTTGTCATTATGGAAGGTTGTCTCTTGTCGATATCTTTGTTACTCCAATGGATGGTAGCCTTGTCATTATGAGAGGTAGTCTGTTGTCGAGATTTTAGTTACTCTAATGGATGGTAGCATTATCATTATGGGAGGTACTCTGTTGTTCATATTTTAGTTACTACAATGGATGGTAGCCTTGTCATTATGGAAGGTAGTCTGTTGTCGAGATTTTTGTTACTCCAATGGATGTTAGCCTTGTCATTATGGAAGGTTGTCTCTTGTGGATATTTTTGTTACTCCAATGGATGGTACCCTTCTCATTATGGAAGGTAGTCTGTTGTCGAGATTTTTGCTATTCCAATGGATGGTATACTTGTCATTATGAAAGGTAGCCCGTTGTCGATTTCTTCGTTACTCTAATGGATGGTAGCCTAGTCGTTATGGAAGGTAGTCTGTTGTCGAGATTTTTGTTACTACAATGTATGGTAGCCTTGTCATTATGGAAGTTAGTCTATTGTCGATATTTTTGTTACTCCATTGGATGGTTGCCTTGTCATTATGGAAGGTACTCTGTTGTCGAGATTTTTGTTATTCCAATGGATGGTAGCCTAGTCATTATGGAAGGTAATCTGTTTTCAAGATTTTTGTTACTCCAATGGATGGTATCCTTGTCATTATGGAAGGTAGTTTGTTGTCGAGATTTTTGGTACTCTGATGGATGGTAGCATTGTCATTATGGAAGCTAGTCTCTTGTTGATATTTTTGTTACTCAAATGGATGGTATCCTTGTAATTATGGAAGGTTGTCTGTTGTCGAGATTTTTGTTACTACAATGGATGTAGCCTTGTCATTATGGAAGGTAGTCTATTTTCGAGATTTTTGTTACTCCAATGGATGGTAGCCTTGTCATTATGGAAGGTTGTCTCTTGTTGATAGATTTGTTACTCCAATGGATGGTACCCTTCTCATTATGGAAGGTAGTCTGTTGTCAAGATTTTTGCTATTCCAATGGATGGTATCCTTGTCATTATGAAAGGTAGTCTGTTTTCGATATCTTTGTTACTCCAATGGATGGTAGCCTAGTCATTATGGAAGGTAGTCTGTTGTCGAGATTTTTGTTACTACAATGTATGCTAGCCTTGTCATTATGGAAGTTAGTCTATTGTCGATGTTTCTGTTACTCCATTGGATGGTAGCCTTTTCATTATGGAAGGTACTCTGTTGTCGAGATTTTTTTTATTCCAATGGACGGTAGCCTAGTCATTATGGAAGGTAGTATGTTTGCATGATTTTTGTTACTCCAATGGATGGTAGCCTTGTAAATATGGAAGGTAGTTTGTTGTCAAGATTTTTGTTACTACAATGGATGGTAGCCTTGTCATTATGGAAGGTAGTTTGTTTTCGAGATTTTTGTTACTCTAGTGGATGGTAGCCTTGTCATTATGGAAGGTTGTCTCTTGTCGATAGATTTTTTACTCCAATGGATGGTTGCCTTATCATTATGGAAGGTAGTCTGTTGTCGAGATTTTTGTTACTCCAATGGATCGTAGCCTTGTCGTTATGGAAGGTAGTCTGTTGTCGAGATTTTTGGTACTCCGATGGATGGTAGCCTTGTCATTATGGAAGCTAGTCTCTTGTTGATATTTTTGTTACTCAAATGGATGGTAGCCTTGTAATTATGGAAGGTAGTCTGTTGTCGAGATTTTTGTTACTACAATGGATGGTAGCCTTGTCATTATGGAAGGTAGTCTATTTTCGAGATTTTTGTTACTCCAATGGATGGTAGCCTTGTCATTATGGAAGGTTGTCTCTTGTCGATATCTTTGTTACTCCAATGGATGGTAGCCTTGTCATTATGGAAGGTAGTCTGTTGTCGAGATTTTTGTTACTCCAATGGATGGTAGCCTTGCAATTATGGAAGGTAGTCTATTTTCGAGATTTTTGTTACTCCAATGGATGGTAGCCTTGTCATTATAGAAGCTAGTCTCTTGTTGATATTTTTGTTACTCAAATGGATGGTAGCCTTGTAATTATGGAAGGTAGTCTGTTGTCGAGATTTTTGTTACTACAATGGATGGTAGCCTTGTCATTATGGAAGGTAGTCTATTTTCGAGATTTTTGTTACTCCAATGGATGGTAGCCTTGTCATTATGGAAGGTTGTCTCTTGTCGATATCTTTGTTACTCCAATGGATGGTAGCCTTGTCATTATGGAACGTAGTCTGTTGTCGAGATTTTAGTTACTCCAATGGATGGTAGCATTATCATTATGGGAGGTAGTCTGTTGTCGAGATTTTTGCTATTCTAATGGATGGTATCCTTGTCATTATGAAAGGTAGCCTGTTGTCGATTTCTTCGTTACTCCAATGGATGGTAGCCTAGTCATTATGGAAGGTAGTCTGTTGTCGAGATTTTTGTTACTACAATGTATGGTAGCCTTGTCATTATGGAAGTTAGTCTATTATCGATATTTTTGTTACTCCATTGGATAGTAGCCTTGTCATTATGGAAGGTACTCTGTTGTCGAGATTTTTGTTATTCCAATGGATGGTAGCCTAGTCATTATAGAAGGTAATCTGTTTTCAAGATTTTTGTTACTCCAATGGATGGTAGCCTTGTCATTATGGAAGGTAGTCTGTTGTCGAGATTTTTGTTACTCCAATGGATGGTACCCTTCTCATTATGGAAGGTAGTCTGTTGTCGAGATTTTTGCTATTCCAATGGATGGTATCCTTGTCATTATGAAAGGTAGTCTGTTGTCGAGATTTTTGCTATTCCAATGGATGGTATCCTAGTCATTATGGAAGGTAGTCTGTTGTCGAGATTTTTGTTACTACAATGTATGGTAGCCTTGTCATTATGGAAGTTAGTCTATTGTCGATATTTCTGTTACTCCATTGGATGGTAGCCTTGTCATTATGGAAGGTACTCTGTTGTCGAGATTTTTGTTATTCCAATGGATGGTAGCCTAGTCATTATGGAGGTAGTATGTTTTCATGATTTTTGTTACTCCAATGGATGGTAGCCTTGTAATTATGGAAGGTTGTCTGTTGTCGTTATTTTTGTTACTACAATGGATGGTAGCCTTGTCATTATGAAAGGTAGTCAGTTTTCGAGATTTTTGTTACTCCAATGGATGGTAGCCTTGTCATTATGGAAGGTTGTCTCTTGTGGATATTTTTGTTACTCCAATGGATGGTACCCTTCTTATAATGGAAGGTAGTCTGTTGTCGAGATTTTTGCTATTCCAATGGATGGTATCCTTGTCATTATGAAAGGTAGCTCGATGTCGATATCTTCGTTACTCCAATGGATGGTAGCCTAGTAATTATGGAAGGTAGTCTATTGTCGAGATTTTTGTTACTACAATGTATGGTAGCCTTGTCATTATAGAAGTTAGTCTATTGTAGATATTTTTGTTACTCCATTGGATGGTAGCCTTGTCATTATGGAAGGTACTCTGTTGTCGAGATTTTTGTTATTCCAATGGATGGTAGCCTAGTCATTATGGAAGGTAATCTGTTTTCAAGATTTTTGTTACTCCAATGGATGGTAGCCTTGTCATTATGGAAGGTAGTCTGTTGTCGAAGTTTTTGGTACTCCGATGGATGGTAGCCTTGTCATTATAGAAGCTAGTCTCTTGTTGATATTTTTGTTACTCAATGGATGGTAGCCTTGTAATTATGGAAGGTAGTCTGTTGTCGAGATTTTTGTTACTACAATGGATGTAGCCTTGTCATTTTGGAAGGTAGTCTATTTTCGAGATTTTTGTTACTCCAATGGATGGTAGCCTTGTCATTATGGAAGGTTGTCTCTTGTCGATATCTTTGTTACTCCAATGGATGGTAGCCTTGTCATTATGGAAGGTAGTCTGTTGTCGAGATTTTTGTTACTCCAATGGATGCTACCCTTCTCATTATGGAAGGTAGTCTGTTGTCGAGATTTTTGCTATTCCAATGGATGGTATCCTTGTCATTATGAAAGGTAGTCCGTTGTCGATATCTTTGTTACTCCAATGGATGGTAGCCTAGTCATTATGGAAGGTAGTCTGTTGTCGAGATTTTTGTTACTACAATGTATGGTAGCCTTGTCCTTATGGAAGTTAGTCTATTGTCGATATTTCTGTTACTCCATTGGATGGTAGCCTTGTCATTATGGAAGGTACTCTGTTGTCGAGATTTTTGTTATTCCAATGGATGGTAGCCTAGTCATTATGGAAGGTAGTATGTTTTCATGATTTTTGTTACTCCAATGGATGGTAGCCTTGTAATTATGGAAGGTTATCTGTTGTCGAGATTTTTGTTACTACAATGGATGGTAGCCTTGTCATTATGAAAGGTAGTCTGTTTTCGAGATTTTTGTTACTCCAATGGATGGTAGCCTTGTCATTATGGAAGGTAGTCTGTTGTCGAAGTTTTTGGTACTCCGATGGATGGTAGCCTTGTCATTATAGAAGCTAGTCTCTTGTTGATATTTTTGTTACTCAATGGATGGTAGCCTTGTAATTATGGAAGGTAGTCTGTTGTCGAGATTTTTGTTACTACAATGGATGGTAGCCTTGTCATTATGGAAGGTTGTCTCTTGTGGATATTTTTGTTACTCCAATGGATGGTACCCTTCTCATTATGGAAGGTAGTCTGTTGTCGAGATTTTTGCTATTCCAATGGATGGTATCCTTGTCATTATGAAAGGTAGCCTGTTGTCGATTTCTTCGTTACTCCAATGGATGGTAGCCTAGTCATTATGGAAGGTAGTCTGTTGTCGAGATTTTTGTTACTATAATGTATGGTAGCCTTGTCATTATGGAAGTTAGTCTATTGTCGATATTTTTGTTACTCCATTGGATGGTAGCCTTGTCATTATGGAAGGTACTCTACTGTCGAGATTTTTGTTATTCCAATGGATGGTAGCCTAGTCATTATAGAAGGTAATCTGTTTTCAAGATTTTTGTTACTCCAATGGATGGTAGCCTTGTCATTATGGAAGGTAGTCTATTTTCGAGATTTTTGTTACTCCAATGGATGGTAGCCTTGTCATTATGGAAGGTTGTCTCTTGTCGATATCTTTGTTACTCCAATGGATGGTAGCCTTGTCATTATGGAAGGTAGTCTGTTGTCGAGATTTTTGTTACTCCAATGGATGGTACCCTTCTCATTATGGAAGGTAGTCTGTTGTCGAGATTTTTGCTATTCCAATGGATGGTATCCTTGTCATTATGAAAGGTAGTCCGTTGTCGATATCTTTGTTACTCCAATGGATGGTAGCCTAGTCATTATGGAAGGTAGTCTGTTGTCGAGATTTTTGTTACTACAATGTATGGTAGCCTTGTCATTATGGAAGTTAGTCTATTGTCGATATTTCTGTTACTCCATTGGATGGTAGCCTTATCATTATGGAAGGTACTCTGTTGTCGAGATTTTTGTTATTCCAATGAATGGTAGCCTAGTCATTATGGAAGGTAGTATGTTTTCATGATTTTTGTTACTCCAATGGATGGTAGCCTTGTAATTATGGAAGGTTGTCTGTTGTCGTTATTTTTGTTACTACAATGGATGGTAGCCTTGTCATTATGAAAGGTAGTCAGTTTTCGAGATTTTTGGTACTCCAATGGATGGTAGCCTTGTAATTATGGAAGGTTGTCTGTTGTTGAGATTTTTGTTACTACAATGGAAGGTAGCCTTGTCATTATGGAAGGTTGTCTCTTGTCGATATCTTTGTTACTCCAATGGATGGTAGCCTTGTCATTATGGAAGGTAGTCTGTTGTCGAGATTTTTGTTACTCCAATGGATGGTAGCCTTGTCATTATGGAAGGTTGTCTCTTGTGGATATTTTTGTTACTCCAATGGATGGTACCCTTCTCATTATGGAAGGTTGTCTCTTGTGGATATTTTTGTTACTCCAATGGATGGTATCCTTGTCATTATGAAAGGTAGCCCGTTGTCGATTTCTTCGTTACTCCAATGGATGGTAGCCTAGTCATTATGGAAGGTAGTTTGTTGTCGAGATTTTTGTTACTACAATGTATGGTAGCCTTGTAATTATGGAAGTTAGTCTATTGTCGATATTTTTGTTACTCCATTGGATGGTAGCCTTGTCATTATGGAAGGTACTCTGTTGTCGAGATTTTTGTTATTCCAATGGATGGTAGCCTAGTCATTATGGAAGGTAATCTGTTTTCAAGATTTTTGTTACTCCAATGGATGGTAGCCTTGTCATTATGGAAGGTAGTCTGTTGTCGAGATTTTTGGTACTCCGATGGATGGTAGCCTTGTCATTATGGAAGCTAGTCTCTTGTTGATATTTTTGTTACTCAAATGGATGGTAGCTTTGTAATTATGGAAGATTGTCTGTTGTCGAGATTTTTGTTACTACAATGGATGTAGCCTTGTCATTATGGAAGGTAGTCTATTTTCGAGATTTTTGTTACTCCAATGGATGGTAGCCTTGTCATTATGGAAGGTTGTCTCTTGTCGATATCTTTGTTACTCCAATGGATGGTAGCCTTGTCATTATGGAAGGTAGTTTGTTGTCGAGATTTTTGTTACTCCAATGGATGGTACTCTTCTCATTATGGAAGGTAGTCTGTTGTCGAGATTTTTGCTATTCCAATGGATGGTATCCTTGTCATTATGAAAGGTAGTCCGTTGTCGATATCTTTGTTACTCCAATGGATGGTAGCCTAGTCATTATGGAAGGTAGTCTGTTGTCGATATTTTTGTTACTACAATGTATGGTAGCCTTGTCATTATGGAAGTTAGTCTATTGTCGATATTTCTGTTACTCCATTGGATGGTAGCCTTGTCATTATGGAAGGTACTCTGTTGTCGAGATTTTTGTTATTCCAATGGATGGTAGCCTAGTCATTATGGAAGGTAGTATGTTTTCATGATTTTTGTTACTCCAATGGATGGTAGCCTTGTAATTATGGAAGGTAGTCTGTTGTCGAGATTTTTGTTACTACAATGGATGGTAGCCTTGTCATTATGGAAGGTAGTCTGTTTTCGAGATTTTTGTTACTCCAATGGACGGTAGCCTTGTCATTATGGAAGGTTGTCTCTTGTCGATAGCTTTGTTACTCCAATGGATGGTTGCCTTGTCATTATGGAAGGTAGTCTGTTGTCGAGATTTTTGTTACTCCAATGGATCGTAGCCTTGTCATTATGGAAGGTTGTCTCTTGTGGATATTTTTGTTACTCCATGGATGGTAGCCTTGTCATTATGGAAGGTAGTATGTTGTAGATATCTTTGTTACTACAATGGATGGTAGCCTTGATATTATTGAAGGTAGTCTGTTGTCGAGATTTTTGCTATTCCAATGGATGATATCCTTGTCATTATGAAAGGTAGCCCGTTGTCGATATCTTTGTTACTCCAATGGATGGTAGCCTAGTAATTATGGAAGGTACTCTGTTGTCGAGATTTTTGTTATTCCAATGAATGGTAGCCTAGTCATTATGGAAGGTAGTATGTTTTCATGATTTTTGTTACTCCAATGGATGGTAGCCTTGTAATTATGGAAGGTTGTCTGTTGTCGTTATTTTTGTTACTACAATGGATGGTAGCCTTGTCATTATGAAAGGTAGTCAGTTTTCGAGATTTTTGTTACTCCAATGGATGGTAGCCTTGTAATTATGGAAGGTTGTCTGTTGTTGAGATTTTTGTTACTACAATGGAAGGTAGCCTTGTCATTATGGAAGGTTGTCTCTTGTCGATATCTTTGTTACTCCAATGGATGGTAGCCTTGTCATTATGGAAGGTAGTCTGTTGTCGAGATTTTTGTTACTCCAATGGATGGTAGCCTTGTCATTATGGAAGGTTGTCTCTTGTGGATATTTTTGTTACTCCAATGGATGGTACCCTTCTCATTATGGAAGGTAGTCTGTTGTCGAGATTTTTGCTATTCCAATGGATGGTATCCTTGTCATTATGAAAGGTAGCCCGTTGTCGATTTCTTCGTTACTCCAATGGATGGTAGCCTAGTCATTATGGAAGGTAGTTTGTTGTCGAGATTTTTGTTACTACAATGTATGGTAGCCTTGTCATTATGGAAGTTAGTCTATTGTCGATATTTTTGTTACTCCATTGGATGGTAGCCTTGTCATTATGGAAGGTACTCTGTTGTCGAGATTTTTGTTATTCCAATGGATGGTAGCCTAGTCATTATGGAAGGTAATCTGTTTTCAAGATTTTTGTTACTCCAATGGATGGTAGCCTTGTCATTATGGAAGGTAGTCTGTTGTCGAGATTTTTGGTACTCCGATGGATGGTAGCCTTGTCATTATGGAAGCTAGTCTCTTGTTGATATTTTTGTTACTCAAATGGATGGTAGCTTTGTAATTATGGAAGATTGTCTGTTGTCGAGATTTTTGTTACTCCAATGGATGTAGCCTTGTCATTATGGAAGGTAGTCTATTTTCGAGATTTTTGTTACTCCAATGGATGGTAGCCTTGTCATTATGGAAGGTTGTCTCTTGTCGATATCTTTGTTACTCCAATGGATGGTAGCCTTGTCATTATGGAAGGTAGTTTGTTGTCGAGATTTTTGTTACTCCAATGGATGGTACTCTTCTCATTATGGAAGGTAGTCTGTTGTCGAGATTTTTGCTATTCCAATGGATGGTATCCTTGTCATTATGAAAGGTAGTCCGTTGTCGATATCTTTGTTACTCCAATGGATGGTAGCCTAGTCATTATGGAAGGTAGTCTGTTGTCGATATTTTTGTTACTACAATGTATGGTAGCCTTGTCATTATGGAAGTTAGTCTATTGTCGATATTTATGTTACTCCATTGGATGGTAGCCTTGTCATTATGGAAGGTACTCTGTTGTCGAGATTTTTGTTATTCCAATGGATGGTAGCCTAGTCATTATGGAAGGTAGTATGTTTTCATGATTTTTGTTACTCCAATGGATGGTAGCCTTGTAATTATGGAAGGTAGTCTGTTGTCGAGATTTTTGTTACTACAATGGATGGTAGCCTTGTCATTATGGAAGGTAGTCTGTTTTCGAGATTTTTGTTACTCCAATGGACGGTAGCCTTGTCATTATGGAAGGTTGTCTCTTGTCGATAGCTTTGTTACTCCAATGGATGGTTGCCTTGTCATTATGGAAGGTAGTCTGTTGTCGAGATTTTTGTTACTCCAATGGATCGTAGCCTTGTCATTATGGAAGGTTGTCTCTTGTGGATATTTTTGTTACTCCATGGATGGTAGCCTTGTCATTATGGAAGGTAGTATGTTGTAGATATCTTTGTTACTACAATGGATGGTAGCCTTGATATTATTGAAGGTAGTCTGTTGTCGAGATTTTTGCTATTCCAATGGATGATATCCTTGTCATTATGAAAGGTAGCCCATTGTCGATATCTTCGTTACTCCAATGGATGGTAGCCTAGTAATTATGGAAGGTAGTCTGTTGTCGAGATTTTTGTTACTACAATGTATGGTAGCCTTGTCATTATGGAAGTTAGTCTATTGTAGATATTTTTGTTACTCCATTGGATGGTAGCCTTGTCATTATGGAAGGTACTATGTTGTCGAGATTTTTGTTATTCCAATTGATGGTAGCCTAGTCATTATAGAAGGTAGTCTGTTTCATGATTTTTGTTACTCAAATGGATGGTAGCCTTGTAATTATGGAAGGTAGTCTGTTGTCGAGATTTTTGTTACTACAATGGATGGTAGCCTTGTCATTATGGTAGGTAGTCTATTTTTGAGATTTTTGTTACTCCAATGGATGGTAGCCTTGTCATTATGGAAGGTTGTCTCTTGTCGATATATTTGTTACTCCAATGGATGGTAGCCTTGTCATTATGGAAGGTAGTCTGTTGTCGAGATTTTTGTTACTCCAATGGATGGTAGCTTTGTCATTATGGAAGGTTGTCTCTTGTGGATATTTTTGTTACTCCAATGGATGGTACCCTTCTCATTATGGAAGGTAGTCTGTTGTCGAGATTTTTTTCTATTCCAATGGATGGTATCCTTGTCATTATGAAAGGTAGCCCGTTGTCGATTTCTTCATTACTCCAATGGATGGTAGCCTAGTCATTATGGAAGGTAGTCTGTTGTCGAGATTTTTATTACTACAATGTATGGTAGCCTTGTCATTATGGAATTTAGTCTATTGTCGATATTTTTGTTACTCCATTGGATGGTAGCCTTGTCATTATGGAAGGTACTCTGTTGTCGAGATTTTTGTTATTCCAATGGATGGTAGCCTACTCATTATGGAAGGTAATCTGTTTTCAAAATTTTTGTTACTCCAATGGATGGTAGCCTTGTCATTATGGAAGGTAGTCTATTGTCGAGATTTTTGGTACTCCGATGGATGGTAGCCTTGTCATTATGGAAGCTAGTCTCTTGTTGATATTTTTGTTACTCAAATGGATGGTAGCCTTGTAATTATGGAAGGTTGTCTATTGTCGTTATTTTTGTTACTGTAATGGATGTAGCCTTGTCATTATGGAAGGTAGTCTACTTTCGAGATTTTTGTTACTCCAATGGATGGTAGTCTTGTCATTATGGAAGGTTGTCTCTTGTGGATATTTTTGTTACTCCAATGGATGGTACCCTTCTCATTATGGAAGGTAGTCTGTTGTCGAGATTTTTGCTATTCCAATGTATGGTATCCTTGTCATTATGAAAGGTAGCCCGTTGTCGATATCTTTGTTACTCCAATGGATGGTAGCCTTGTCATTATGGAAGGTAGTCTGTTGTCGCGATTATTGTTATTCCAATGGATGGTAGCCTACTCATTATGGAAGGTAATCTGTTTTCAAGATTTTTGTTACTCCAATGGGTGGTAGCCTTGTCATTATGGAAGGTAGTCTGTTGTCGATATTTTTGGTACTCCGATGGATGGTAGCCTTGTCATTATGGAAGCTAATCTCTTGTTGATATTTTTGTTACTCAAATGGATGGTAGCATTGTAATTATGGAAGGTTGTCTGTTGTCGAGATTTTTGTTACAACAATGGATGGTAGCCTTGTCATTATGGAAGGTAGTCTATTTTCGAGATTTTTGTTACTCCAATGGATGGTAGCCTTGTCATTATGGAAGGTTGTCTCTGAATGATATCTTTGTTACTCCAATGGATGGTAGCCTTGTCATTTTGGAAGGTAGTCTGTTGTCGAGATTTTTGTTACTTCAATGGATGGTAGCCTTGTCATTATGGAAGGTTGTCTCTTGTGGATATTTTTGTTACTCCAATGGATGGTACCCTTCTCATTATGGAAGGTAATCTGTGGTCGAGATTTTTGCTATTCCAATGGATGGTATCCTTGTCATTATGAAAGGTAGCCCGTTGTCGTTATCTTCGTTACTCCAATGGATGGTAGCCTAGTAATTATGAAAGGTAGTCTGTTGTCGAGATTTTTGTTACTACAATGTATGGTAGCCTTGTCATTATGGAATTTAGTCTATTGTCGATATTGTTTTTACTCCATTGGATGTTAGCCTTTTCATTATGGAAGGTACTTTGTTGTCGAGATTTTTGTTATTCCAATGGATGGTAGCCTAGTCATTATGGAAGGTAGTCTGTTGTCGAGATTTTTGGTACTCCGATGAATGGTAGCTTTGTCATTATGGAATCTAGTCTCTTGTTGATATTTTTGTTACTCAAATGGATGGTAGCCTTGTAATTATGGAAGGTAGTCTGTTGTCGGGATTTTTGTTAATACAATGGATGGTAGCCTTGTCATTATGGAAGGTTGTCTATTTTCGAGATTTTTGTTACTCCAATGGATGGTAGCCTTGTCATTATGGAAGGTTGTCTCTTGTTGATATCTTTGTTACTACAATGGATGGTAGCCTTGTCATTATAGAAGGTAGTCTGTTGTCGAGATTTTTGTTACTCCAATGGATGTTAGCCTTGTCATTATGGAAGGTTGTCTCTTGTGGATATTTTTGTTACTCCAATGGATGGTACCCTTCTCATTATGGAAGGTAGTCTGTTGTCGAGATTTTTGCTATTCCAATGGATGGTATCCTTGTCATTATGAAAGGTAGCCCGTTGTCGATTTCTTCGTTACTCCAATGGATGGTAGCCTAGTCATTATGGAAGGTAGTATGTTGTCGAGATTTTTGTTACTACAATGTATGTTAGCCTTGTCATTATAGAAGTTAGTCTATTGTCGATATTTTTGTTACTCCATTGGATGGTAGCCATGTCATTGTGGAAGGTACTCTGTTGTCGAGATTTTTGTTATTCCAATGGATGGTAGCCTAGTCATTATGGAAGGTAATCTGTTTTCAATATTTTTGTTACTCCAATGGATGGTAGCCTTGTCATTATGGAAGGTAGTCTGTTGTCGAGATTTTTGGTACTCCGATGGATGGTAGCCTTGTCATTATGGAAGCTAGTCTCTTGTTGATATTTTTGTTACTCAAATGGATGGTAGCCTTGTAATTATGGAAGGTTGTCTGTTGTCGATATTTTTGTTACTACAATGGATGTAGCCTTGTCATTATGGAAGGTAGTCTATTTTCGAGATTTTTGTTACTCCAATGGATGGTTGCCTTGTCATTATGGAAGGTTGTCTCTTGTCGATATCTTTGTTACTCCAATGGATGGTAGCCTTGTCATTATGGAAGGTAGTCTGTTGTCGAGATTTTTGTTACTCCAATGGTTGGTACCCTTCTCATTATGGAAGGTAGTCTGTTGTCGAGATTTTTGCTATTTCAATGGATGGTATCCTTGTCATTATGAAAGGTAGTCCGTTGTCGATATCTTTGTTACTCCAATGGATGGTAGCCTAGTCATTATGGAAGGTAGTCTGTTGTCGAGATTTTTGTTACTACAATGTATGGTAGCCTTGTCATTATGGAAGTTAGTCTATTGTCGATATTTGTGTTACTCCATTGGATGGTAGCCTTGTCATTATGGAAGGTACTCTGTTGTCGAGATTTTTGTTATTCCAATGGATGGTAGCCTAGTCATTATGGAAGGTAGTATGTTTTCATGATTTTTGTTACTCCAATGGATGGTAGCCTTGTAATTATGGAAAGTAGTCTGTTGTCGAGATTTTTGTTACTACAATGGATGGTAGCCTTGTCATTATGGAAGGTAGTCTGTTTTCGAGATTTTTGTTACTCCATTGGATGGTAGCCTTGTCATTATGGAAGGTTGTCTCTTGTCGATAGCTTTGTTACTGCAATGGATGGTTGCCTTGTCATTATGGAAGGTAGTCTGTTGTCGAGATTTTTGTTACTCCAATGGATGGTAGCCTTGTCATTATGGAAGGTTGTCTCTTGTGGATATTTTTGTTACTCCAATGGATGGTAGCCTTGTCATTATGGAAGGTAGTATGTTGTAGATATCTTTGTTACTACAATGGATGGTAGCCTTGTCATTATGGAAGGTAGTCTGTTGTCGAGATTTTTTCTATTTCAATGGATGGTATCCTTGTCATTATGAAAGGTAGTCTGTTGTCGATATCTTTGTTACTCCAATGGATGGTAGCCTAGTAATTATGGAAGGTAGTCTGTTGTCGAGATTTTTGTTACTACAATGTATGCTAGCCTTGTCATTATGGAAGTTAGTCTATTGTCGATATTTTTGTTACTCCATTGGATGGTAGCCTTGTCATTATGGAAGGTACTATGTTGTCGAGATTTTTGTTATTCCAATGCATGGTAGCCTAGTCATTATGGAAGGTAGTCTGTTTCATGATTTTTGTTACTCAAATGTATGGTAGCCTTGTAATTATGGAAGGTAGTCTGTTGTCGAGATTTTTGTTACTACAATGGATGGTAGCCTTGTCATTATGGAAGGTAGTCTATTTTCGAGATTTTTGTTACTCCAATGGATGGTAGCCTTGTCATTATGGAAGGTTGTCTCTTGTCGATATCTTTGTTACTCCAATGGATGGTAGCCTTGTCATTATGGAAGGTAGTCTGTTGTCGAGATTTTTGTTACTCCAATGGATGGTAGCCTTGTCATTATGGAAGGTTGTCTCTTGTGGATATTTTTGCTACTCCAATGGATGGTACCCTTCTCATTATGGAAGGTAGTCTGTTGTCGAGATTTTTGCTATTCCAATGGATGGTATCCTTGTCATTATGAAAGGTAGCCTGTTGTCGATTTCTTCGTTACTCCAATGGATGGTAGCCTAGTCATTATGGAAGGTAGTCTGTTGTCGAGATTTTTGTTACTACAATGTATGGTAGCCTTGTCATTATGGAATTTAGTCTATTGTCGATAATTTTGTTACTCCATTGGATGGTAGCCTTGTCATTATGGAAGGTAATCTGTTTTCAAGATTTTTGTTACTCCAATGGATGGTAGCCTTGTCATTATGGAAGGTAGTCTGTTGTCGAGATTTTTGGTACTCCGATGGATGGTAGCCTTGTCATTATGGAAGCTAGTCTCTTGTTGATATTTTTGTTACTCAAATGGATGGTAGCCTTGTAATTATGGAAGGTTGTATATTGTCGAGATTTTTGTTACTACAATGGATATAGCCTTGTCATTATGGAAGGTAGTCTACTTTCGACATTTTTGTTACTCCAATGGATGGTAGCCTTGTCATTATGGAAGGTAGTCTGTTGTCGAGATTTTTGTTACTCCAATGGATGGTAGCCTTGTCATTATGGAAGGTTGTCTCTTGTGGATATTTTTGTTACTCCAATGGATGGTACCCTTCTCATTATGGAAGGTAGTCTGTTGTCGAGATTTTTGCTATTCCAATGTATGGTATCCTTGTCATTATGAAAGGTAGCCCGTTGTCGATATCTTTGTTACTCCAATGGATGGTAGCCTTGTCATTATGGAAGGTAGTCTGTTGTCGCGATTATTGTTATTCCAATGGATGGTAGCCTACTCATTATGGAAGGTAATCTGTTTTCAAGATTTTTGTTACTCCAATGGGTGGTAGCCTTGTCATTATGGAAGGTAGTCTGTTGTCGAGATTTTTGGTACTCCGATGGATGGTAGCCTTGTCATTATGGAAGCTAATCTCTTGTTGATATTTTTGTTACTCAAATGGATGGTAGCCTTGTAATTATGGAAGGTTGTCTGTTGTCGAGATTTTTGTTACAACAATGGATGGTAGCCTTGTCATTATGGAAGGTAGTCTATTTTCGAGATTTTTGTTACTCCAATGGATGGTAGCCTTGTCATTATGGAAGGTTGTCTCTGATCGATATCTTTGTTATTCCAATGGATGGTAGCCTTGTCATTATGGAAGGTTGTCTCTTGTGGATATTTTTGTTACTCCAATGGATGGTACCCTTCTCATTATGGAAGGTAATCTGTGGTCGAGATTTTTGCTATTCCAATGGATGGTATCCTTGTCATTATGAAAGGTAGCCCGTTGTCGATATCTTCGTTACTCCAATGGATGGTAGCCTAGTAATTATGAAAGGTAGTCTGTTGTCGAGATTTTTGTTACTACAATGTATGGTAGCCTTGTCATTATGGAAGTTAGTCTATTGTCGATATTGTTTTTACTCCATTGGATGGTAGCCTTTTCATTATGGAAGGTACTCTGTTGTCGAGATTTTTGTTATTCCAATGGATGGTAGCCTAGTCATTATGGAAGGTAATCTGTTTTCAAGATTTTTGTTACTCCAATGGAAGGTAGCCTTGTCATTATGGAAGGTAGTCTGTTGTCGAGATTTTTGGTACTCCGATGAATGGTAGCTTTGTCATTATGGAATCTAGTCTCTTGTTGATATTTTTGTTACTCAAATGGATGGTAGCCTTGTAATTATGGAAGGTAGTCTGTTGTCGGGATTTTTGTTACTACAATGGATGGTAGCCTTGTCATTATGGAAGGTTGTCTGTTTTCGAGATTTTTGTTACTCCAATGGATGGTAGCCTTGTCATTATGGAAGGTTGTCTCTTGTTGATATCTTTGTTACTCCAATGGATGGTAGCCTTGTCATTATAGAAGGTAGTCTGTTGTCGAGATTTTTGTTACTCCAATGGATGTTAGCCTTGTCATTATGGAAGGTTGTCTCTTGTGGATATTTTTGTTACTCCAATGGATGGTACCCTTCTCATTATGGAAGGTAGTCTGTTGTCGAGATTTTTGCTATTCCAATGGATGGTATCCTTGTCATTATGAAAGGTAGCCCGTTGTCGATTTCTTCGTTACTCCAATGGATGGTAGCCTAGTCATTATGGAAGGTAGTATGTTGTCGAGATTTTTGTTACTACAATGTATGGTAGCTTGTCATTATGGAAGTTAGTCTATTGTCCATATTTTTGTTACTCCATTGGATGGTAGCCATGTCATTGTGGAAGTTACTCTGTTGTCGAGATTTTTGTTATTCCAATGGATGGTAGCCTAGTCATTATGGAAGGTAATCTGTTTTCAATATTTTTGTTTCTCCAATGGATGGTAGCCTTGTCATTATGGAAGGTAGTCTGTTGTCGAGATTTTTGGTACTCCGATGGATGGTAGCCTTGTCATTATGGAAGGTAGTCTGTTGTCGCGATTATTGTTATTCCAATGGATGGTAGCCTACTCATTATGGAAGGTAATCTGTTTTCAAGATTATTGTTACTCCAATGGGTGGTAGCCTTGTCATTATGGAAGGTAGTCTGTTGTCGAGATTTTTGGTACTCCGACGGATGGTAGCCTTGTCATTATGGAAGCTAATCTCTTGTTGATATTTTTGTTACTCAAATGGATGGTCGCCTTGTAATTATGGAAGGTTGTCTGTTGTCGAGATTTTTGTTACAACAATGGATGGTAGCCTTGTCATTATGGAAGGTAGTCTATTTTCGAGATTTTTGTTACTCCAATGGATGGTAGCCTTGTCATTATGGAAGGTTGTCTCTGATCGATATCTTTGTTACTCCAATGGATGGTAGCCTTGTCATTTTGGAAGGTAGTCTGTTGTCGAGATTTTTGTTACTTCAATGGATGGTAGTCTTGTCATTATGGAAGGTTGTCTCTTGTGGATATTTTTGTTACTCCAATGGATGGTACCCTTCTCATTATGGAAGGTAATCTGTGGTCGAGATTTTTGCTATTCTAATGGATGGTATCCTTGTCATTATGAAAGGTAGCCCGTTGTCGATATCTTCGTTACTCCAATGGATGGTAGCCTAGTAATTATGAAAGGTAGTCTGTTGTCGAGATTTTTGTTACTACAATGTATGGTAGCCTTGTCATTATGGAAGTTAGTCTATTGTCGATATTGTTTTTACTCCATTGGATGGTAGCCTTTTCATTATGGAAGGTACTCTGTTCTCGAGATTTTTGTTATTCCAATGGATGGTAGCCTAGTCATTATGGAAGGTAATCTGTTTTCAAGATTTTTGTTACTCCAATGTATGGTAGCCTTGTCATTATGGAAGTTAGTCTATTGTCCATATTTTTGTTACTCCATTGGATGGTAGCCATGTCATTGTGGAAGTTACTCTGTTGTCGAGATTTTTGTTATTCCAATGGATGGTAGCCTAGTCATTATGGAAGGTAATCTGTTTTCAATATTTTTGTTACTCCAATGGATGGTAGTCTTGTCATTATGGAAGGTAGTCTGTTGTCGAGATTTTTGGTACTCCGATGGATGGTAGCCTTGTCATTATGGAAGGTAGTCTGTTGTCGCGATTATTGTTATTCCAATGGATGGTAGCCTACTCATTATGGAAGGTAATCTGTTTTCAAGATTTTTGTTACTCCAATGGGTGGTAGCCTTGTCATTATGGAAGGTAGTCTGTTGTCGAGATTTTTGGTACTCCGACGGATGGTAGCCTTGTCATTATGGAAGCTAATCTCTTGTTGATATTTTTGTTACTCAAATGGATGGTCGCCTTGTAATTATGGAAGGTTGTCTGTTGTCGAGATTTTTGTTACAACAATGGATGGTAGCCTTGTCATTATGGAAGGTAGTCTATTTTCGAGATTTTGGTTACTCCAATGGATGGTAGCCTTGTCATTATGGAAGGTTGTCTCTGATCGATATCTTTGTTACTCCAATGGATGGTAGCCTTGTCATTTTGGAAGGTAGTCTATTGTCGAGATTTTTGTTACTTCAATGGATGGTAGCCTTGTCATTATGGAAGGTTGTCTCTTGTGGATATTTTTGTTACTCCAATGGATGGTACCCTTCTCATTATGGAAGGTAATCTGTGGTCGAGATTTTTGCTATTCTAATGGATGGTATCCTTGTCATTATGAAAGGTAGCCCGTTGTCGATATCTTCGTTACTCCAATGGATGGTAGCCTAGTAATTATGAAAGGTAGTCTGTTTTCGAGATTTTTGTTACTACAATGTATGGTAGCCTTGTCATTATGGAAGTTAGTCTATTGTCGATATTGTTTTTACTCCATTGGATGGTAGCCTTTTCATTATGGAAGGTACTCTGTTGTCGAGATTTTTGTTATTCCAATGGATGGTAGCCTAGTCATTATGGAAGGTAATCTGTTTTCAAGATTTTTGTTACTCCAATGGAAGGTAGCCTTGTCATTATGGAAGGTAGTCTGTTGTCGAGATTTTTGGTACTCCGATGAATGGTAGCTTTGTCATTATGGAATCTAGTCTCTTGTTGATATTTTTGTTACTCAAATGGATGGTAGCCTTGTAATTATGGAAGGTTGTCTGTTGTCGAGATTTTTGTTACAACAATGGATGGTAGCCTTGTCATTATGGAAGGTAGTCTATTTTCGAGATTTTTGTTACTCCAATGGATGGTAGCCTTGTCATTATGGAAGGTTGTCTCTGATCGATATCTTTGTTATTCCAATGGATGGTAGCCTTGTCATTTTGGAAGGTAGTCTGTTGTCGAGATTTTTGTTACTCCAATGGATGTTAGCCTTGTCATTATGGAAGGTTGTCTCTTGTGGATATTTTTGTTACTCCAATGGATGGTACCCTTCTCATTATGGAAGGTAGTCTGTTGTCGAGATTTTTGATATTCCAATGGATGGTATCCTTGTCATTATGAAAGGTAGCCCGTTGTCGATTTCTTCGTTACTCCAATGGATGGTAGCCTAGTCATTATGGAAGGTAGTATGTTGTCGAGATTTTTGTTACTACAATGTATGGTAGCCTTGTCATTATGGAAGTTAGTCTATTGTCCATATTTTTGTTACTCCATTGGATGGTAGCCATGTCATTGTGGAAGTTACTCTGTTGTCGAGATTTTTGTTATTCCAATGGATGGTAGCCTAGTCATTATGGAAGGTAATCTGTTTTCAATATTTTTGTTACTCCAATGGATGGTAGCCTTGACATTATGGAAGGTAGTCTGTTGTCGAGATTTTTGGTACTCCGATGGATGGTAGCCTTGTCATTATGGAAGGTAGTCTGTTGTCGCGATTATTGTTATTCCAATGGATGGTAGCCTACTCATTATGGAAGGTAATCTGTTTTCAAGATTATTGTTACTCCAATGGGTGGTAGCCTTGTCATTATGGAAGGTAGTCTGTTGTCGAGATTTTTGGTACTCCGACGGATGGTAGCCTTGTCATTATGGAAGCTAATCTCTTGTTGATATTTTTGTTACTCAAATGGATGGTCGCCTTGTAATTATGGAAGGTTGTCTGTTGTCGAGATTTTTGTTACAACAATGGATGGTAGCCTTGTCATTATGGAAGGTAGTCTATTTTCGAGATTTTTGTTACTCCAATGGATGGTAGCCTTGTCATTATGGAAGGTTGTCTCTGATCGATATCTTTGTTACTCCAATGGATGGTAGCCTTGTCATTTTGGAAGGTAGTCTGTTGTCGAGATTTTTGTTACTTCAATGGATGGTAGTCTTGTCATTATGGAAGGTTGTCTCTTGTGGATATTTTTGTTACTCCAATGGATGGTACCCTTCTCATTATGGAAGGTAATCTGTGGTCGAGATTTTTGCTATTCTAATGGATGGTATCCTTGTCATTATGAAAGGTAGCCCGTTGTCGATATCTTCGTTACTCCAATGGATGGTAGCCTAGTAATTATGAAAGGTAGTCTGTTGTCGAGATTTTTGTTACTACAATGTATGGTAGCCTTGTCATTATGGAAGTTAGTCTATTGTCGATATTGTTTTTACTCCATTGGATGGTAGCCTTTTCATTATGGAAGGTACTCTGTTGTCGAGATTTTTGTTATTCCAATGGATGGTAGCCTAGTCATTATGGAAGGTAATCTGTTTTCAAGATTTTTGTTACTCCAATGGAAGGTAGCCTTGTCATTATGGAAGGTAGTCTGTTGTCGAGATTTTTGGTACTCCGATGAATGGTAGCATTGTCATTATGGTATCTAGTCTCTTGTTGATATTTTTGTTACTCAAATGGATGGTAGCCTTGTAATTATGGAAGGTAGTCTGTTATCGAGATTTTTGTTACTACAATGGATGGTAGCCTTGTCATTATGGAAGGTTGTCTGTTTTCGAGATTTTTGTTACTCCAATAGATGGTAGCCTTGTCATTATGGAAGGTTGTCTCTTGTTGATATCTCTGTTACTCCAATGGATGGTAGCCTTGTCATTATAGAAGGTAGTCTGTTGTCGAGATTTTTGTTACTCCAATGGATGTTAGCCTTGTCATTATGGAAGGTTGTCTCTTGTCGATAGCTTTGTTACTGCAATGGATGGTTGCCTTGTCATTATGGAAGGTAGTCTGTTGTCGAGATTTTTTTTACTCCAATGGATGGTAGCCTTGTCATTATGGAAGGTTGTCTCTTGTGAATATTTTTGTTACTCCAATGGATGGTAGCCTTGTCATTATGGAAGGTAGTATGTTGTAGATATCTTTGTTACTACAATGGATGGTAGCCTTGTCATTATGGAAGGTAGTCTGTTGTCGAGATTTTTTCTATTTCAATGGATGGTATCCTTGTCATTATGAAAGGTAGTCTGTTGTCGATATCTTTGTTACTCCAATGGATGGTAGCCTAGTAATTATGGAAGGTAGTCTGTTGTCGAGATTTTTGTTACTACAATGTATGGTAGCCTTGTCATTATGGAAGTTAGTCTATTGTCCATATTTTTGTTACTCCATTGGATGGTAGCCATGTCATTGTGGAAGTTACTCTGTTGTCGAGATTTTTGTTATTCCAATGGATGGTAGCCTAGTCATTATGGAAGGTAATCTGTTTTCAATATTTTTGTTTCTCCAATGGATGGTAGCCTTGTCATTATGGAAGGTAGTCTGTTGTCGAGATTTTTGGTACTCCGATGGATGGTAGCCTTGTCATTATGGAAGGTAGTCTGTTGTCGCGATTATTGTTATTCCAATGGATGGTAGCCTACTCATTATGGAAGGTAATCTGTTTTCAAGATTATTGTTACTCCAATGGGTGGTAGCCTTGTCATTATGGAAGGTAGTCTGTTGTCGAGATTTTTGGTACTCCGACGGATGGTAGCCTTGTCATTATGGAAGCTAATCTCTTGTTGATATTTTTGTTACTCAAATGGATGGTCGCCTTGTAATTATGGAAGGTTGTCTGTTGTCGAGATTTTTGTTACAACAATGGATGGTAGCCTTGTCATTATGGAAGGTAGTCTATTTTCGAGATTTTTGTTACTCCAATGGATGGTAGCCTTGTCATTATGGAAGGTTGTCTCTGATCGATATCTTTGTTACTCCAATGGATGGTAGCCTTGTCATTTTGGAAGGTAGTCTGTTGTCGAGATTTTTGTTACTTCAATGGATGGTAGTCTTGTCATTATGGAAGGTTGTCTCTTGTGGATATTTTTGTTACTCCAATGGATGGTACCCTTCTCATTATGGAAGGTAATCTGTGGTCGAGATTTTTGCTATTCTAATGGATGGTATCCTTGTCATTATGAAAGGTAGCCCGTTGTCGATATCTTCGTTACTCCAATGGATGGTAGCCTAGTAATTATGAAAGGTAGTCTGTTGTCGAGATTTTTGTTACTACAATGTATGGTAGCCTTGTCATTATGGAAGTTAGTCTATTGTCGATATTGTTTTTACTCCATTGGATGGTAGCCTTTTCATTATGGAAGGTACTCTGTTGTCGAGATTTTTGTTATTCCAATGGATGGTAGCCTAGTCATTATGGAAGGTAATCTGTTTTCAAGATTTTTGTTACTCCAATGTATGGTAGCCTTGTCATTATGGAAGTTAGTCTATTGTCCATATTTTTGTTACTCCATTGGATGGTAGCCATGTCATTGTGGAAGTTACTCTGTTGTCGAGATTTTTGTTATTCCAATGGATGGTAGCCTAGTCATTATGGAAGATAATCTGTTTTCAATATTTTTGTTACTCCAATGGATGGTAGCCTTGTCATTATGGAAGGTAGTCTGTTGTCGAGATTTTTGGTACTCCGATGGATGGTAGCCTTGTCATTATGGAAGGTAGTCTGTTGTCGCGATTATTGTTATTCCAATGGATGGTAGCCTACTCATTATGGAAGGTAATCTGTTTTCAAGATTTTTGTTACTCCAATGGGTGGTAGCCTTGTCATTATGGAAGGTAGTCTGTTGTCGAGATTTTTGGTACTCCGACGGATGGTAGCCTTGTCATTATGGAAGCTAATCTCTTGTTGATATTTTTGTTACTCAAATGGATGGTCGCCTTGTAATTATGGAAGGTTGTCTGTTGTCGAGATTTTTGTTACAACAATGGATGGTAGCCTTGTCATTATGGAAGGTAGTCTATTTTCGAGATTTTGGTTACTCCAATGGATGGTAGCCTTGTCATTATGGAAGGTTGTCTCTGATCGATATCTTTGTTACTCCAATGGATGGTAGCCTTGTCATTTTGGAAGGTAGTCTATTGTCGAGATTTTTGTTACTTCAATGGATGGTAGCCTTGTCATTATGGAAGGTTGTCTCTTGTGGATATTTTTGTTACTCCAATGGATGGTACCCTTCTCATTATGGAAGGTAATCTGTGGTCGAGATTTTTGCTATTCTAATGGATGGTATCCTTGTCATTATGAAAGGTAGCCCGTTGTCGATATCTTCGTTACTCCAATGGATGGTAGCCTAGTAATTATGAAAGGTAGTCTGTTTTCGAGATTTTTGTTACTACAATGTATGGTAGCCTTGTCATTATGGAAGTTAGTCTATTGTCGATATTGTTTTTACTCCATTGGATGGTAGCCTTTTCATTATGGAAGGTACTCTGTTGTCGAGATTTTTGTTATTCCAATGGATGGTAGCCTAGTCATTATGGAAGGTAATCTGTTTTCAAGATTTTTGTTACTCCAATGGAAGGTAGCCTTGTCATTATGGAAGGTAGTCTGTTGTCGAGATTTTTGGTACTCCGATGAATGGTAGCTTTGTCATTATGGAATCTAGTCTCTTGTTGATATTTTTGTTACTCAAATGGATGGTAGCCTTGTAATTATGGAAGGTTGTCTGTTGTCGAGATTTTTGTTACAACAATGGATGGTAGCCTTGTCATTATGGAAGGTAGTCTATTTTCGAGATTTTTGTTACTCCAATGGATGGTAGCCTTATCATTATGGAAGGTTGTCTCTGATCGATATCTTTGTTATTCCAATGGATGGTAGCCTTGTCATTTTGGAAGGTAGTCTGTTGTCGAGATTTTTGTTACTCCAATGGATGTTAGCCTTGTCATTATGGAAGGTTGTCTCTTGTGGATATTTTTGTTACTCCAATGGATGGTACCCTTCTCATTATGGAAGGTAGTCTGTTGTCGAGATTTTTGATATTCCAATGGATGGTATCCTTGTCATTATGAAAGGTAGCCCGTTGTCGATTTCTTCGTTACTCCAATGGATGGTAGCCTAGTCATTATGGAAGGTAGTATGTTGTCGAGATTTTTGTTACTACAATGTATGGTAGCCTTGTCATTATGGAAGTTAGTCTATTGTCCATATTTTTGTTACTCCATTGGATGGTAGCCATGTCATTGTGGAAGTTACTCTGTTGTCGAGATTTTTGTTATTCCAATGGATGGTAGCCTAGTCATTATGGAAGGTAATCTGTTTTCAATATTTTTGTTACTCCAATGGATGGTAGCCTTGTCATTATGGAAGGTAGTCTGTTGTCGAGATTTTTGGTACTCCGATGGATGGTAGCCTTGTCATTATGGAAGGTAGTCTGTTGTCGCGATTATTGTTATTCCAATGGATGGTAGCCTACTCATTATGGAAGGTAATCTGTTTTCAAGATTATTGTTACTCCAATGGGTGGTAGCCTTGTCATTATGGAAGGTAGTCTGTTGTCGAGATTTTTGGTACTCCGACGGATGGTAGCCTTGTCATTATGGAAGCTAATCTCTTGTTGATATTTTTGTTACTCAAATGGATGGTCGCCTTGTAATTATGGAAGGTTGTCTGTTGTCGAGATTTTTGTTACAACAATGGATGGTAGCCTTGTCATTATGGAAGGTAGTCTATTTTCGAGATTTTTGTTACTCCAATGGATGGTAGCCTTGTCATTATGGAAGGTTGTCTCTGATCGATATCTTTGTTACTCCAATGGATGGTAGCCTTGTCATTTTGGAAGGTAGTCTGTTGTCGAGATTTTTGTTACTTCAATGGATGGTAGTCTTGTCATTATGGAAGGTTGTCTCTTGTGGATATTTTTGTTACTCCAATGGATGGTACCCTTCTCATTATGGAAGGTAATCTGTGGTCGAGATTTTTGCTATTCTAATGGATGGTATCCTTGTCATTATGAAAGGTAGCCCGTTGTCGATATCTTCGTTACTCCAATGGATGGTAGCCTAGTAATTATGAAAGGTAGTCTGTTGTCGAGATTTTTGTTACTACAATGTATGGTAGCCTTGTCATTATGGAAGTTAGTCTATTGTCGATATTGTTTTTACTCCATTGGATGGTAGCCTTTTCATTATGGAAGGTACTCTGTTGTCGAGATTTTTGTTATTCCAATGGATGGTAGCCTAGTCATTATGGAAGGTAATCTGTTTTCAAGATTTTTGTTACTCCAATGGAAGGTAGCCTTGTCATTATGGAAGGTAGTCTGTTGTCGAGATTTTTGGTACTCCGATGAATGGTAGCATTGTCATTATGGTATCTAGTCTCTTGTTGATATTTTTGTTACTCAAATGGATGGTAGCCTTGTAATTATGGAAGGTAGTCTGTTATCGAGATTTTTGTTACTACAATGGATGGTAGCCTTGTCATTATGGAAGGTTGTCTGTTTTCGAGATTTTTGTTACTCCAATAGATGGTAGCCTTGTCATTATGGAAGGTTGTCTCTTGTTGATATCTCTGTTACTCCAATGGATGGTAGCCTTGTCATTATAGAAGGTAGTCTGTTGTCGAGATTTTTGTTACTCCAATGGATGTTAGCCTTGTCATTATGGAAGGTTGTCTCTTGTCGATAGCTTTGTTACTGCAATGGATGGTTGCCTTGTCATTATGGAAGGTAGTCTGTTGTCGAGATTTTTTTTACTCCAATGGATGGTAGCCTTGTCATTATGGAAGGTTGTCTCTTGTGAATATTTTTGTTACTCCAATGGATGGTAGCCTTGTCATTATGGAAGGTAGTATGTTGTAGATATCTTTGTTACTACAATGGATGGTAGCCTTGTCATTATGGAAGGTAGTCTGTTGTCGAGATTTTTTCTATTTCAATGGATGGTATCCTTGTCATTATGAAAGGTAGTCTGTTGTCGATATCTTTGTTACTCCAATGGATGGTAGCCTAGTAATTATGGAAGGTAGTCTGTTGTCGAGATTTTTGTTACTACAATGTATGGTAGCCTTGTCATTATGGAAGTTAGTCTATTGTCGATATTTTTGTTACTCCATTGGATGGTAGCCTTGTCATTATGGAAGGTACTATGTTGTCGAGATTTTTGTTATTCCAATGCATGGTAGCCTAGTCATTATGGAAGGTAGTCTGTTTCATGATTTTTGTTACTAAAATGTATGGTAGCCTTGTAATTATGGAAGGTAGTCTGTTGTCGAGATTTTTGTTACTACAATGGATGGTAGCCTTGTCATTATGGAAGGTAGTCTATTTTCGAGATTTTTGTTACTCCAATGGATGGTAGCCTTGTCATTATGGAAGGTTGTCTCTTGTCGATATCTTTGTTACTCCAATGGATGGTAGCCTTGTCATTATGGAAGGTAGTCTGTTGTCGAGATTTTTGTTACTCCAATGGATGGTAGCCTTGTCATTATGGAAGGTTGTCTCTTGTGGATATTTTTGCTACTCCAATGGATGGTACCCTTCTCATTATGGAAGGTAGTCTGTTGTCGAGATTTTTGCTATTCCAATGGATGGTATCCTTGTCATTATGAAAGGTAGCCTGTTGTCGATTTCTTCGTTACTCCAATGGATGGTAGCCTAGTCATTATGGAAGGTAGTCTGTTGTCGAGATTTTTGTTACTACAATGTATGGTAGCCTTGTCATTATGGAATTTAGTCTATTGTCGATATTTTTGTTACTCCATTGGATGGTAGCCTTGTCATTATGGAAGGTAATCTGTTTTCAAGATTTTTGTTACTCCAATGGATGGTAGCCTTGTCATTATGGAAGGTAGTCTGTTGTCGAGATTTTTGGTACTCCGATGGATGGTAGCCTTGTCATTATGGAAGCTAGTCTCTTGTTGATATTTTTGTTACTCAAATGGATGGTAGCCTTGTAATTATGGAAGGTTGTCTATTGTCAAGATTTTTGTTACTACAATGGATGTAGCCTTGTCATTATGGAAGGTAGTCTACTTTCGAGATTTTTGTTACTCCAATGGATGGTAGCCTTGTCATTATGGAAGGTAGTCTGTTGTCGAGATTTTTGTTACTCCAATGGATGGTAGCCTTGTCATTATGGAAGGTTGTCTCTTGTGGATATTTTTGTTACTCCAATGGATGGTACCCTTCTCATTATGGAAGGTAGTCTGTTGTCGAGATTTTTGCTATTCCAATGTATGGTATCCTTGTCATTATGAAAGGTAGCCCGTTGTCGATATCTTTGTTACTCCAATGGATGGTAGCCTTGTCATTATGGAAGGTAGTCTGTTGTCGCGATTATTGTTATTCCAATGAATGGTAGCCTACTCATTATGGAAGGTAATCTGTTTTCAAGATTTTTGTTACTCCAATGGGTGGTAGCCTTGTCATTATGGAAGGTAGTCTGTTGTCGAGATTTTTGGTACTCCGATGGATGGTAGCCTTGTCATTATGGAAGCTAATCTCTTGTTGATATTTTTGTTACTCAAATGGATGGTAGCCTTGTAATTATGGAAGGTTGTCTGTTGTCGAGATTTTTGTTACAACAATGGATGGTAGCCTTGTCATTATGGAAGGTAGTCTATTTTCGAGATTTTTGTTACTCCAATGGATGGTAGCCTTGTCATTATGGAAGGTTGTCTCTGATCGATATCTTTGTTATTCCAATGGATGGTAGCCTTGTCATTATGGAAGGTAGTCTGTTGTCGAGATTTTTGTTACTTCAATGGATGGTAGCCTTGTCATTATGGAAGGTTGTCTCTTGTGGATATTTTTGTTACTCCAATGGATGGTACCCTTCTCATTATGGAAGGTAATCTGTGGTCGAGATTTTTGCTATTCCAATGGATGGTATCCTTGTCATTATGAAAGGTAGCCCGTTGTCGATATCTTCGTTACTCCAATGGATGGTAGCCTAGTAATTATGAAAGGTAGTCTGTTGTCGAGATTTTTGTTACTACAATGTATGGTAGCCTTGTCATTATGGAAGTTAGTCTATTGTCGATATTGTTTTTACTCCATTGGATGGTAGCCTTTTCATTATGGAAGGTACTCTGTTGTCGAGATTTTTGTTATTCCAATGGATGGTAGCCTAGTCATTATGGAAGGTAATATGTTTTCAAGATTTTTGTTACTCCAATGGAAGGTAGCCTTGTCATTATGGAAGGTAGTCTGTTGTCGAGATTTTTGGTACTCCGATGAATGGTAGCTTTGTCATTATGGAATCTAGTCTCTTGTTGATATTTTTGTTACTCAAATGGATGGTAGCCTTGTAATTATGGAAGGTAGTCTGTTGTCGGGATTTTTGTTACTACAATGGATGGTAGCCATGTCATTATGGAAGGTTGTCTGTTTTCGAGATTTTTGTTACTCCAATGGATGGTAGCCTTGTCATTATGGAAGGTTGTCTCTTGTTGATATCTTTGTTACTCCAATGGATGGTAGCCTTGTCATTATAGAAGGTAGTCTGTTGTCGAGATTTTTGTTACTCCAATGGATGTTAGCCTTGTCATTATGGAAGGTTGTCTCTTGTGGATATTTTTGTTACTCCAATGGATGGTACCCTTCTCATTATGGAAGGTAGTCTGTTGTCGAGATTTTTGATATTCCAATGGATGGAATCCTTGTCATTATGAAAGGTAGCCCGTTGTCGATTTCTTCGTTACTCCAATGGATGGTAGCCTAGTCATTATGGAAGGTAGTATGTTGTCGAGATTTTTGTTACTACAATGTATGGTAGCCTTGTCATTATGGAAGTTAGTCTATTGTCCATATTTTTGTTACTCCATTGGATGGTAGCCATGTCATTGTGGAAGTTACTCTGTTGTCGAGATTTTTGTTATTCCAATGGATGGTAGCCTAGTCATTATGGAAGGTAATCTGTTTTCAATATTTTTGTTACTCCAATGGATGGTAGCCTTGTCATTATGGAAGGTAGTCTGTTGTCGAGATTTTTGGTACTCCGATGGATGGTAGCCTTGTCATTATGGAAGGTAGTCTGTTGTCGCGATTATTGTTATTCCAATGGATGGTAGCCTACTCATTATGGAAGGTAATCTGTTTTCAAGATTTTTGTTACTCCAATGGGTGGTAGCCTTGTCATTATGGAAGGTAGTCTGTTGTCGAGATTTTTGGTACTCCGATGGATGGTAGCCTTGTCATTATGGAAGCTAATCTCTTGTTGATATTTTTGTTACTCAAATGGATGGTAGCCTTGTAATTATGGAAGGTTGTCTGTTGTCGAGATTTTTGTTACAACAATGGATGGTAGCCTTGTCATTATGGAAGGTAGTCTATTTTCGAGATTTTTGTTACTCCAATGGATGGTAGCCTTGTCATTATGGAAGGTTGTCTCTGATCGATATCTTTGTTATTCCAATGGATGGTAGCCTTGTCATTTTGGAAGGTAGTCTGTTGTCGAGATTTTTGTTACTTCAATGGATGGTAGCCTTGTCATTATGGAAGGTTGTCTCTTGTGGATATTTTTGTTACTCCAATGGATGGTACCCTTCTCATTATGGAAGGTAATCTGTGGTCGAGATTTTTGCTATTCCAATGGATGGTATCCTTGTCATTATGAAAGGTAGCCCGTTGTCGATATCTTCGTTACTCCAATGGATGGTAGCCTAGTAATTATGAAAGGTAGTCTGTTGTCGAGATTTTTGTTACTACAATGTATGGTAGCCTTGTCATTATGGAAGTTAGTCTATTGTCGATATTGTTTTTACTCCATTGGATGGTAGCCTTTTCATTATGGAAGGTACTCTGTTGTCGAGATTTTTGTTATTCCAATGGATGGTAGCCTAGTCATTATGGAAGGTAATCTGTTTTCAAGATTTTTGTTACTCCAATGGAAGGTAGCCTTGTCATTATGGAAGGTAGTCTGTTGTCGAGATTTTTGGTACTCCGATGAATGGTAGCTTTGTCATTATGGAATCTAGTCTCTTGTTGATATTTTTGTTACTCAAATGGATGGTAGCCTTGTAATTATGGAAGGTAGTCTGTTGTCGGGATTTTTGTTACTACAATGGATGGTAGCCTTGTCATTATGGAAGGTTGTCTGTTTTCGAGATTTTTGTTACTCCAATGGATGGTAGCCTTGTCATTATGGAAGGTTGTCTCTTGTTGATATCTTTGTTACTCCAATGGATGGTAGCCTTGTCATTATAGAAGGTAGTCTGTTGTCGAGATTTTTGTTACTCCAATGGATGTTAGCCTTGTCATTATGGAAGGTTGTCTCTTGTGGATATTTTTGTTACTCCAATGGATGGTACCCTTCTCATTATGGAAGGTAGTCTGTTGTCGAGATTTTTGATATTCCAATGGATGGAATCCTTGTCATTATGAAAGGTAGCCCGTTGTCGATTTCTTCGTTACTCCAATGGATGGTAGCCTAGTCATTATGGAAGGTAGTATGTTGTCGAGATTTTTGTTACTACAATGTATGGTAGCCTTGTCATTATGGAAGTTAGTCTATTGTCCATATTTTTGTTACTCCATTGGATGGTAGCCATGTCATTGTGGAAGTTACTCTGTTGTCGAGATTTTTGTTATTCCAATGGATGGTAGCCTAGTCATTATGGAAGGTAATCTGTTTTCAATATTTTTGTTACTCCAATGGATGGTAGCCTTGTCATTATGGAAGGTAGTCTGTTGTCGAGATTTTTGGTACTCCGATGGATGGTAGCCTTGTCATTATGGAAGGTAGTCTGTTGTCGCGATTATTGTTATTCCAATGGATGGTAGCCTACTCATTATGGAAGGTAATCTGTTTTCAAGATTTTTGTTACTCCAATGGGTGGTAGCCTTGTCATTATGGAAGGTAGTCTGTTGTCGAGATTTTTGGTACTCCGACGGATGGTAGCCTTGTCATTATGGAAGCTAATCTCTTGTTGATATTTTTTTTACTCAAATGGATGGTCGCCTTGTAATTATGGAAGGTTGTCTGTTGTCGAGATTTTTGTTACAACAATGGATGGTAGCCTTGTCATTATGGAAGGTAGTCTATTTTCGAGATTTTTGTTACTCCAATGGATGGTAGCCTTGTCATTATGGAAGGTTGTCTCTGATCGATATCTTTGTTACTCCAATGGATGGTAGCCTTGTCATTTTGGAAGGTAGTCTGTTGTCGAGATTTTTGTTACTTCAATGGATGGTAGCCTTGTCATTATGGAAGGTTGTCTCTTGTTGATATTTTTGTTACTCCAATGGATGGTACCCTTCTCATTATGGAAGGTAATCTGTGGTCGATATTTTTGCTATTCTAATGGATGGTATCCTTGTCATTATGAAAGGTAGCCCGTTGTCGATATCTTCGTTACTCCAATGGATGATAGCCTAGTAATTATGAAAGGTAGTCTGTTGTCGAGATTTTTGTTACTACAATGTATGGTAGCCTTGTCATTATGGAAGTTAGTCTATTGTCGATATTGTTTTTACTCCATTGGATGGTAGCCTTTTCATTATGGAAGGTACTCTGTTGTCGAGATTTTTGTTATTCCAATGGATGGTAGCCTAGTCATTATGGAAGGTAATCTGTTTTCAAGATTTTTGTTACTCCAATGGAAGGTAGCCTTGTCATTATGGAAGGTAGTCTGTTGTCGAGATTTTTGGTACTCCGATGAATGGTAGCATTGTCATTATGGTATCTAGTCTCTTGTTGATATTTTTGTTACTCAAATGGATGGTAGCCTTGTAATTATGGAAGGTAGTTTGTTGTCGGGATTTTTGTTACTACAATGGATGGTAGCCTTGTCATTATGGAAGGTTGTCTGTTTTCGAGATTTTTGTTACTCCAATGGATGGTAGCCTTGTCATTATGGAAGGTTGTCTCTTGTTGATATCTCTGTTACTCCAATGGATGGTAGCCTTGTCATTATAGAAGGTAGTCTGTTGTCGAGATTTTTGTTACTCCAATGGATGTTAGCCTTGTCATTATGGAAGGTTGTCTCTTGTGGATATTTTTGTTACTCCAATGGATGGTACCCTTCTCATTATGGAAGGTAGTCTGTTGTCGAGATTTTTGCTATTCCAATGGATGGTATCCTTGTTATTATGAAAGGTAGCCCGTTGTCGATTTCTTCGTTACTCCAATGGATGGTAGCCTAGTCATTATGGAAGGTAGTATGTTGTCGAGATTTTTGTTACTACAATGTATGGTAGCCTTGTCATTATGGAAGTTAGTCTATTGTCGATATTTTTGTTACTCCATTGGATGGTAGCCATGTCATTGTGGAAGGTACTCTGTTGTCGAGATTTTTGTTATTCCAATGGATGGTAGCCTAGTCATTATGGAAGGTAATCTGTTTTCAATATTTTTGTTACTCCTATGGATGGTAGCCTTGTCATTATGGAAGGTAGTCTGTTGTCGAGATTTTTGGTACTCCGATGGATGGTAGCCTTGTCATTATGGAAGCTAGTCTCTTGTTGATATTTTTGTTACTCAAATGGATGGTAGCCTTGTAATTATGGAAGGTTGTCTGTTGTCGAGATTTTTGTTACTACAATGGATGTAGCCTTGTCATTATGGAAGGTAGTCTATTTTCGAGATTTTTGTTACTCCTATGGATGGTAGCCTTGTCATTATGGAAGGTTGTCTCTTGTCGATATCTTTGTTACTCCAATGGATGGTAGCCTTGTCATTATGGAAGGTAGTCTGTTGTCGAGATTTTTGTTACTCCAATGGTTGGTACCCTTCTCATTATGGAAGGTAGTCTGTTGTCGAGATTTTTTCTATTTCAATGGATGGTATCCTTGTCATTATGAAAGGTAGTCCGTTGTCGATATCTTTGTTACTCCAATGGATGGTAGCCTAGTCATTATGGAAGGTAGTCTGTTGTCGAGATTTTTGTTACTACAATGTATGGTAGCCTTGTCATTATGGAAGTTAGTCTATTGTCGATATTTGTGTTTCTCCATTGGATGGTAGCCTTGTCATTATGGAAGGTACTCTGTTTTCGAGATTTTTGTTATTCCAATGGATGGTAGCCTAGTCATTATGGAAGGTAGTATGTTTACATGATTTTTGTTACTCCAATGGATGGTAGCCTTGTAATTATGGAAGGTAGTCTGTTGTCGAGATTTTTGTTACTACAATGGATGGTAGCCTTGTCATTATGGAAGGTAGTCTGTTTTCGAGATTTTTGTTACTCCATTGGATGGTAGCCTTGTCATTATGGAAGGTTGTCTCTTGTCGATAGCTTTGTTACTGCAATGGATGGTTGCCTTGTCATTATGGAAGGTAGTCTGTTGTCGAGATTTTTGTTACTCCAATAGATGGTAGCCTTGTCATTATGGAAGGTTGTCTCTTGTGGATATTTTTGTTACTCCAATGGATGGTAGCCTTGTCATTATGGAAGGTAGTATGTTGTAGATATCTTTGTTACTACAATGGATGGTAGCCTTGTCATTATGGAAGGTAGTCTGTTGTCGAGATTTTTGCTATTTCAATGGATGGTATCCTTGTCATTATGAAAGGTAGTCCGTTGTCGATATCTTTGTTACTCCAATGGATGGTAGCCTAGTAATTATGGAAGGTAGTCTGTTGTCGAGATTTTTGTTACTACAATGTATGGTAGCCTTGTCATTATGGAAGTTAGTCTATTGTCGATATTTGTGTTACTCCATTGGACGGTAGCCTTGTCATTATGGATGGTACTATGTTGTCGAGATTTTTGTTATTCCAATGGATGGTAGCCTAGTCATTATGGAAGGTAGTATGTTTTCATGATTTTTGTTACTCCAATGGATGGTAGCCTTGTAATTATGGAAGGTAGTCTGTTGTCGAGATTTTTGTTACTACAATGGATGGTAGCCTTGTCATTATGGAAGGTAGTCTGTTTTCGAGATTTTTGTTACTCCATTGGATGGTAGCCTTGTCATTATGGAAGGGTGTCTCTTGTCGATAGCTTTGTTACTGCAATGGATGGTTGCCTTGTCATTATGGAAGGTAGTCTGTTGTCGAGATTTTTGTTACTCCAATGGATGGTAGCCTTGTCATTATGGAAGGTTGTCTCTTGTGGATATTTTTGTTACTCCAATGGATGGTAGCCTTGTCATTATGGAAGGTAGTATGTTGTAGATATCTTTGTTACTACAATGGATGGTAGCCTTGTCATTATGGAAGGTAGTCTGTTGTCGAGATTTTTGCTATTTCAATGGATGGTATCCTTGTCATTATGAAAGGTAGTCTGTTGTCGATATCTTTGTTACTCCAATGGATGGTAGCCTAGTAATTATGGAAGGTAGTCTGTTGTCGAGATTTTTGTTACTACAATGTATGGTAGCCTTGTCATTATGGAAGTTAGTCTATTGTCGATATTTTTGTTACTCCATTGCATGGTAGCCTTGTCATTATGGAAGGTACTATGTTGTCGAGATTTTTGTTATTCCAATGCATGGTAGCCTAGTCATTATGGAAGGTAGTCTGTTTCATGATTTTTGTTACTCAAATGTATGGTAGCCTTGTAATTATGGAAGGTAGTCTGTTGTCGAGATTTTTGTTACTACAATGGATGGTAGCCTTGTCATTATGGAAGGTAGTCTATTTTCGAGATTTTTGTTACTCCAATGGATGGTAGCCTTGTCATTATGGAAGGTTGTCTCTTGTCGATATCTTTGTTACTCCAATGGATGGTAGCCTTGTCATTATGGAAGGTAGTCTGTTGTCGAGATTTTTGTTACTCCAATGGATGGTAGCCTTGTCATTATGGAAGGTTGTCTGTTGTGGATATTTTTGTTACTCCAATGGATGGTAGCCTTGTCATTATGGAAGGTAGTATGTTGTAGATATCTTTGTTACTACAATGGATGGTAGCCTTGTCATTATGGAAGGTAGTCTGTTGTCGAGATTTTTGCTATTTCAATGGATGGTATCCTTGTCATTATGAAAGGTAGTCTGTTGTCGATATCTTTGTTACTCCAATGGATGGTAGCCTAGTAATTATGGAAGGTAGTCTGTTGTCGAGATTTTTGTTACTACAATGTATGGTAGCCTTGTCATTATGGAAGTTAGTCTATTGTCGATATTTTTGTTACTCCATTGCATGGTAGCCTTGTCATTATGGAAGGTACTATGTTGTCGAGATTTTTGTTATTCCAATGCATGGTAGCCTAGTCATTATGGAAGGTAGTCTGTTTCATGATTTTTGTTACTCAAATGTATGGTAGCCTTGTAATTATGGAAGGTAGTCTGTTGTCGAGATTTTTGTTACTACAATGGATGGTAGCCTTGTCATTATGGAAGGTAGTCTATTTTCGAGATTTTTGTTACTCCAATGGATGGTAGCCTTGTCATTATGGAAGGTTGTCTCTTGTTGATATCTTTGTTACTCCAATGGATGGTAGCCTTGTCATTATGGAAGGTAGTCTGTTGTCGAGATTTTTGTTACTCCAATGGATGGTAGCCTTGTCATTATGGAAGGTTGTCTGTTGTGGATATTTTTGCTACTCCAATGGATGGTACCCTTCTCATTATGGAAGGTAGTCTGTTGTCGAGATTTTTTCTATTCCAATGGATGGTATCCTTGTCATTATGAAAGGTAGCCCGTTGTCGATTTCTTCGTTACTCCAATGGATGGTAGCCTAGTCATTATGGAAGGTAGTCTGTTGTCGAGATTTTTGTTACTACAATGTATGGTACCCTTGTCATTATGGAAGTTAGTCTATTTTCGATATTTTTGTTACTCCATTCGATGGTAGCCTTGTCATTATGGAAGGTACTATGTTGTCGAGATTTTTGTTATTCCAATGGATGGTAGCCTAGTCATTATGGATGGTAATCTGTTTTCAAGATTTTTGTTACTCCAATGGATGGTAGCCTAGTCATTATGGAAGGTAGTCTGTTGTCGAGATTTTTATTACTACAATGTATGGTAGCATTGTCATTATGGAATTTAGTCTATTGTCGATATTTTTGTTACTCCATTGGATGGTAGCCTTGTCATTATGGAAGGTACTCTGTTGTCGAGATTTTTGTTATTCTAATGGATGGTAGCCTAGTCATTATGGAAGGTAATCTGTTTTCAAGATTTTTGTTACTCCAATGGATGGTAGCCTTGTCATTATGGAAGGTAGTCTGTTGTCGAGATTTTTGGTACTCCGATGGATGGTAGCCTTGTCATTATGGAAGCTAGTCTCTTGTTGATATTTTTGTTACTCAAATGGATGGTAGCCTTGTAATTATAGGAAGGTTGTCTATTGTCGAGATTTTTGTTACTACAATGGATGTAGCCTTGTCATTATGGAAGGTAGTCTACTTTCGAGATTTTTGTTACTCCAATGGATGGTAGCCTTGTCATTATGGAAGGTAGTCTGTTGTCGAGATTTTTGTTACTCCAATGGATGGTAGCCTTGTCATTATGGAAGGTTGTCTCTGATCGATATCTTTGTTACTCCAATGGATGGTAGCCTTGTCATTTTGGAAGGTAGTCTGTTGTCGAGATTTTTGTTACTTCAATGGATGGTAGCCTTGTCATTATGGAAGGTTGTCTCTTGTGGATATTTTTGTTACTCCAATGGATGGTACCCTTCTCATTATGGAAGGTAATCTGTGGTCGAGATTTTTGCTATTCCAATGGATGGTATCCTTGTCATTATGAAAGGTAGCCCGTTGTCGATATCTTCGTTACTCCAATGGATGGTAGCCTAGTAATTATGAAAGGTAGTCTGTTGTCGAGATTTTTGTTACTACAATGTATGGTAGCCTTGTCATTATGGAAGTTAGTCTATTGTCGATATTGTTTTTACTCCATTGGATGGTAGCCTTTTCATTATGGAAGGTACTCTGTTGTCGAGATTTTTGTTATTCCAATGGATGGTAGCCTAGTCATTATGGAAGGTAATCTATTTTCAAGATTTTTGTTACTCAAATGGAAGGTAGCCTTGTCATTATGGAAGGTAGTCTGTTGTCGAGATTTTTGGTACTCCGATGAATGGTAGCTTTGTCATTATGGAATCTAGTCTCTTGTTGATATTTTTGTTACTCAAATGGATGGTAGCCTTGTAATTATGGAAGGTAGTCTGTTGTCGGGATTTTTGTTACTACAATGGATGGTAGCCTTGTCATTATGGAAGGTTGTCTGTTTTCGAGATTTTTGTTACTCCATTGGATGGTAGCCTTGTCATTATGGAAGGTTGTCTCTTGTCGATAGCTTTGTTACTGCAATGGATGGTTGCCTTGTCATTATGGAAGGTAGTCTGTTGTCGAGATTTTTGTTACTCCAATAGATGGTAGCCTTGTCATTATGGAAGGTTGTCTCTTGTGGATATTTTTGTTACTCCAATGGATGGTAGCCTTGTCATTATGGAAGGTAGTATGTTGTAGATATCTTTGTTACTACAATGGATGGTAGCCTTGTCATTATGGAAGGTAGTCTGTTGTCGAGATTTTTGCTATTTCAATGGATGGTATCCTTGTCATTATGAAAGGTAGTCCGTTGTCGATATCTTTGTTACTCCAATGGATGGTAGCCTAGTAATTATGGAAGGTAGTCTGTTGTCGAGATTTTTGTTACTACAATGTATGGTAGCCTTGTCATTATGGAAGTTAGTCTATTGTCGATATTTGTGTTACTCCATTGGATGGTAGCCTTGTCATTATGGAAGGTACTATGTTGTCGAGATTTTTGTTATTCCAATGGATGGTAGCCTAGTCATTATGGAAGGTAGTATGTTTTCATGATTTTTGTTACTCCAATGGATGGTAGCCTTGTAATTATGGAAGGTAGTCTGTTGTCGAGATTTTTGTTACTACAATGGATGGTAGCCTTGTCATTATGGAAGGTAGTCTGTTATCGAGATTTTTTGTTACTCCATTGGATGGTAGCCTTGTCATTATGGAAGGTTGTCTCTTGTCGATAGCTTTGTTACTGCAATTGATGGTTGCCTTGTCATTATGGAAGGTAGTCTGTTGTCGAGATTTTTGTTACTCCAATGGATGGTAGCCTTGTCATTATGGAAGGTTGTCTCTTGTGGATATTTTTGTTACTCCAATGGATGGTAGCCTTGTCATTATGGAAGGTAGTATGTTGTAGATATCTTTGTTACTACAATGGATGGTAGCCTTGTCATTATGGAAGGTAGTCTGTTGTCGAGATTTTTGCTATTTCAATGGATGGTATCCTTGTCATTATGAAAGGTAGTCTGTTGTCGATATCTTTGTTACTCCAATGGATGGTAGCCTAGTAATTATGGAAGGTAGTCTGTTGTCGAGATTTTTGTTACTACAATGTATGGTAGCCTTGTCATTATGGAAGTTAGTCTATTGTCGATATTTTTGTTACTCCATTGGATGGTAGCCTTGTCATTATGGAAGGTACTATGTTGTCGAGATTTTTGTTATTCCAATGCATGGTAGCCTAGTCATTATGGAAGGTAGTCTGTTTCATGATTTTCGTTACTCAAATGTATGGTAGCCTTGTAATTATGGAAGGTAGTCTGTTGTCGAGATTTTTGTTACTACAATGGATGGTAGCCTTGTCATTATGGAAGGTAGTCTATTTTCGAGATTTTTGTTACTCCAATGGATGGTAGCCTTGTCATTATGGAAGGTTGTCTCTTGTCGATATCTTTGTTACTCCAATGGATGGTAGCCTTGTCATTATGGAAGGTAGTCTGTTGTCGAGATTTTTGTTACTCCAATGGATGGTAGCCTTGTCATTATGGAAGGTTGTCTCTTGTGGATATTTTTGCTACTCCAATGGATGGTACCCTTCTCATTATGGAAGGTAGTTTGTTGTCGAGATTTTTGCTATTCCAATGGATGGTATCCTTGTCATTATGAAAGGTAGCCTGTTGTCGATTTCTTCGTTACTCCAATGGATGGTAGCCTAGTCATTATGGAAGGTAGTCTGTTGTCGAGATTTTTGTTACTACAATGTATGGTACCCTTGTCATTATGGAAGTTAGTCTATTGTCGATATTTTTGTTACTCCATTCGATGGTAGCCTTGTCATTATGGAAGGTACTCTGTTGTCGAGATTTTTGTTATTCCAATGGATGGTAGCCTAGTCATTATGGATGGTAATCTGTTTTCAAGATTTTTGTTACTCCAATGGATGGTAGCCTAGTCATTATGGAATGTAGTCTTGTCATTATGGAAGCTAGTAACTTGTTGATATTTTTGTTACTCAAAAGGATGGTAGCCTTGTAATTATTGAAGGTTGTCTGTTGTCGAGATTTTTGTTACTACAATGGATGTAGCCTTGTCATTATGGAAGGTAGTCTATTTTCGAGATTTTTGTTACTCCAATGGATGGTAGCCTTGTCATTATGGAAGGTTGTCTCTTGTCGATATCTTTGTTACTCCAATGGATGGTAGCCTTGTCATTATGGAAGGTAGTCTGTTGTCGAGATTTTTGTTACTCCAATGGATGGTAGCCTTGTCATTATGGAAGGTTGCCTCTTCTGGATATTTTTGTTACTCCAATGGATGGTACCCTTCTCATTATGGAAGGTAGTCTGTTGTCGAGATTTTTGCTATTCCAATGGATGGTATCCTTGTCATTATGAAAGGTAGCCCGTTGTTGATATCTTTGTTACTCTAATGGATGGTAGCCTTGTCATTATGGAAGGTAGTCTATTGTCGAGATTATTGTTATTCCATTGGATGGTAGCCTAGTCATTATGGAAGGTAATCTGTTTTCAAGATTTTTGTTACTCCAATGGATGGTAGCCTTGTCATTATGGAAGGTAGTCTGTTGTCGAGATTTTTGGTACTCCGATGGATGGTAGCCTTGTCATTATGGAAGCTAGTCTCTTGTTGATATTTTTGTTACTCAAATGGATGGTAGCCTTGTAATTATGGAAGGTTGTCTGTTGTCGATATTTTTGTTACTACAATGGATGGTAGCCTTGTCATTATGGAAGGTAGTCTATTTTCGAGATTTTTGTTACTCCAATGGATGGTAGCCTTGTCATTATGGAAGGTTGTCTCTTGTCGATATCTTTGTTACTCCAATGGATGGTAGCCTTGTCATTATGGAAGGTAGTCTATTGTTGAGATTTTTGTTACTCCAATGGATGGTAGCCTTGTCATTATGGAAGGTTGTCTCTTGTGGATATTTTTGCTACTCCAATGGATGGTACCCTTCTCATTATGGAAGGTAGTCTGTTGTCGAGATTTTTGCTATTCCAATGGATGGTATCCTTGTCATTATGAAAGGTAGCCCGTTGTCGATTTCTTCGTTACTCCAATGGATGGTAGCCATGTCATTATGGAAGGTAGTCTGTTGTCGAGATTTTTGTTACTACAATGTATGGTACCCTTGTCATTAGGGAAGTTAGTCTATTGTCGATATTTTTGTTACTCCATTCGATGGTAGCCTTGTCATTATGGAAGGTACTCTGTTGTCGAGATTTTTGTTATTCCAATGGATGGTAGCCTAGTCATTATGGATGGTAATCTGTTTTCAAGATTTTTGTTATTCCAATGGATGGTAGCCTAGTCATTATGGAATGTAGTCTTGTCATTATGGAAGCTAGTCACTTGTTGATATTTTTGTTACTCAAAAGGATGGTATCCTTGTAATTATGGAAGGTTGTCTGTTGTCGAGATTTTTGTTACTAAAATGGATGTAGCCTTTTCATTATGGAAGGTAGTCTATTTTCGAGATTTTTGTTACTCCAATGGATGGTAGCCTTGTCATTATGGAAGGTTGTCTCTTGTCGATATCTTTGTTACTCCAATGGATGGTAGCCTTGTCATTATGGAAGGTAGTCTGTTGTAGATATCTTTGTTACTACAATGGATGGTAGCCTTGTCATTATGGAAGGTAGTCTGTTGTCGAGATTTTTGCTATTTCAATGGATGGTATCCTTGTCATTATGAAAGGTAGTCTGTTGTCGATATCTTTGTTACTCCAATGGATGGTAGCCTAGTAATTATGGAAGGTAGTCTGTTGTCGAGATTTTTGTTACTACAATGTATGGTAGCCTTGTCATTATGGAAGTTAGTCTATTGTCGATATTTTTGTTACTCCATTGGATGGTAGCCTTGTCGTTATGGAAGGTACTATGTTGTCGAGATTTTTGTTATTCCAATGCATGGTAGCCTAGTCATTATGGAAGGTAGTCTGTTTCATGATTTTCGTTACTCAAATGTATGGTAGCCTTGTAATTATGGAAGGTAGTCTGTTGTCGAGATTTTTGTTACTACAATGGATGGTAGCCTTGTCATTATGGAAGGTAGTCTATTTTCGAGATTTTTGTTACTCCAATGGATGGTAGCCTTGTCATTATGGAAGGTTGTCTCTTGTCGATATCTTTGTTACTCCAATGGATGGTAGCCTTGTCATTATGGAAGGTAGTCTGTTGTCGAGATTTTTGTTACTCCAATGGATGGTAGCCTTGTCATTATGGAAGGTTGTCTCTTGTGGATATTTTTGCTACTCCAATGGATGGTACCCTTCTCATTATGGAAGGTAGTCTGTTGTCGAGATTTTTGCTATTCCAATGGATGGTATCCTTGTCATTATGAAAGGTAGCCTGTTGTCGATTTCTTCGTTACTCCAATGGATGGTAGCCTAGTCATTATGGAAGGTAGTCTGTTGTCGAGATTTTTGTTACTACAATGTATGGTACCCTTGTCATTATGGAAGTTAGTCTATTGTCGATATTTTTGTTACTCCATTCGATGGTAGCCTTGTCATTATGGAAGGTACTCTGTTGTCGAGATTTTTGTTATTCCAATGGATGGTAGCCTAGTCATTATGGATGGTAATCTGTTTTCAAGATTTTTGTTACTCCAATGGATGGTAGCCTTGTCATTATGGAAGGTTGTCTCTTGTCGATATCTTTGTTACTCCAATGGATGGTAGCCTTGTCATTATGGAAGGTTGTCTCTTGTCGATATCTTTGTTACTCCAATGGATGGTAGCCTTGTCATTATGGAAGGTAGTCTGTTGTCGAGATGTTTGTTACTCCAATGGATGGAAGCCTTGTCATTATGGAAGGTTGTCTCTTGTGGATATTTTTGTTACTCCAATGGATGGTAGCCTTGTCATTATGGAAGGTAGTATGTTGTAGATATCTTTGTTACTACAATGGATGGTAGCCTTGTCATTATGGAAGGTAGTCTGTTGTCGAGATTTTTGCTATTTCAATGGATGGTATCCTTGTCATTATGAAAGGTAGTCTGTTGTCGATATCTTTGTTACTCCAATGGATGGTAGCCTAGTAATTATGGAAGGTAGTCTGTTGTCGAGATTTTTGTTACTACAATGTATGGTAGCCTTGTCATTATGGAAGTTAGTCTATTGTCGATATTTTTGTTACTCCATTGGATGGTAGCCTTGTCGTTATGGAAGGTACTATGTTGTCAAGATTTTTGTTATTCCAATGCATGGTAGCCTAGTCATTATGGAAGGTAGTCTGTTTCATGATTTTCGTTACTCAAATGTATGGTAGCCTTGTAATTATGGAAGGTAGTCTGTTGTCGAGATTTTTGTTACTACAATGGATGGTAGCCTTGTCATTATGGAAGGTAGTCTATTTTCGAGATTTTTGTTACTCCAATGGATGGTAGCCTTGTCATTATGGAAGGTTGTCTCTTGTCGATATCTTTGTTACTCCAATGGATGGTAGCCTTGTCATTATGGAAGGTAGTCTGTTGTCGAGATTTTTGTTACTCCAATGGATGGTAGCCTTGTCATTATGGAAGGTTGTCTCTTGTGGATATTTTTGCTACTCCAATGGATGGTACCCTTCTCATTATGGAAGGTAGTCTGTTGTCGAGATTTTTGCTATTCCAATGGATGGTATCCTTGTCATTATGAAAGGTAGCCTGTTGTCGATTTCTTCGTTACTCCAATGGATGGTAGCCTAGTCATTATGGAAGGTAGTCTGTTGTCGAGATTTTTGTTACTACAATGTATGGTACCCTTGTCATTATGGAAGTTAGTCTATTGTCGATATTTTTGTTACTCCATTCGATGGTAGCCTTGTCATTATGGAAGGTACTCTGTTGTCGAGATTTTTGTTATTCCAATGGATGGTAGCCTAGTCATGATGGATGGTAATCTGTTTTCAAGATTTTTGTTACTCCAATGGATGGTAGCCTTGTCATTATGGAAGGTTGTCTCTTGTCGATATCTTTGTTACTCCAATGGATGGTAGCCTTGTCATTATGGAAGGTAGTCTGTTGTCGAGATTTTTGTTACTCCAATGGATGGTAGCCTTGTCATTATGGAAGGTTGTCTCTTGTGGATATTTTTGCTACTCCAATGGATGGTACCCTTCTCATTATGGAAGGTAGTCTGTTGTCGAGATTTTTGCTATTCCAATGGATGGTATCCTTGTCATTATGAAAGGTAGCCTGTTGTCGATTTCTTCGTTACTCCAATGGATGGTAGCCTAGTCATTATGGAAGGTAGTCTGTTGTCGAGATTTTTTTACTACAATGTATGGGACCCTTGTCATTATGGAAGTTAGTTTATTGTCGATATTTTTGTTACTCCATTCGATGGTAGCCTTGTCATTATGGAAGGTACTCTGTTGTCGAGATTTTTGTTATTCCGATGGATGGTAGCCTAGTCATTATGGATGGTAATCTGTTTTCAAGATTTTTGTTACTCCAATGGATGGTAGCCTAGTCATTATGGAATGTAGTCTTGTCATTATGGAAGCTAGTAACTTGTTGATATTTTTGTTACTCAAAAGGATGGTAGCCTTGTAATTATGGAAGGTTGTCTGTTGTCGAGATTTTTGTTACTACAATGGATGTAGCCTTGTCATTATGGAAGGTAGTCTATTTTCGAGATTTTTGTTACTCTAATGGATGGTAGCCTTGTCATTATGGAAGGTTGTCTCTTGTCGATATCTTTGTTACTCCAATGGATGGTAGCCTTGTCATTATGGAAGGTAGTCTGTTGTCGAGATTTTTGTTACTCCAATGGATGGTAGCCTTGTCATTATGGAAGGTTGCCTCTTCTGGATATTTTTGTTACTCCAATGGATGGTACCCTTCTCATTATGGAAGGTAGTCTGTTGTCGAGATTTTTGCTATTCCAATGGATGGTATCCTTGTCATTATGAAAGGTAGCCCGTTGTCGATATCTTTGTTACTCTAATGGATGGTAGCCTTGTCATTATGGAAGGTAGTCTATTGTGGAGATTATTGTTATTCCAATGGATGGTAGCCTAGTCATTATGGAAGGTAATCTGTTTTCAAGATTTTTGTTACTCCAATGGATGGTAGCCTTGTCATTATGGAAGGTAGTCTGTTGTCGAGATTTTTGGTACTCCGATGGATGGTAGCCTTGTCATTATGGAAGCTAGTCTCTTGTTGATATTTTTGTTACTCAAATGGATGGTAGCCTTGTAATTATGGAAGGTTGTCTGTTGTCGATATTTTTGTTACTACAATGGATGGTAGCCTTGTCATTATGGAAGGTAGTCTATTTTCGAGATTTTTGTTACTCCAATGGATGGTAGCCTTGTCATTATGGAAGGTTGTCTGTTGTCGAGATTTTTGTTACTACAATGGATGGTAGCCTTGTCATTATGGAAGGTAGTCTATTTTCGAGATTTTTGTTACTCCAATGGATGGTAGCCTTGTCATTATGGAAGGTTGTCTCTTGTCGATATCTTTGTTACTCCAATGGATGGTAGCCTTGTCATTATGGAAGGTAGTCTGTTGTCGAGATTTTTGTTACTCCAATGGATGGTAGCCTTGTCATTATGGAAGGTTGTCTCTTGTGGATATTTTTGCTACTCCAATGGATGGTACCCTTCTCATTATGGAAGGTAGTCTGTTGTCGAGATTTTTGCTATTCCAATGGATGGTATCCTTGTCATTATGAAAGGTAGCCTGTTGTCGATTTCTTCGTTACTCCAATGGATGGTAGCCTAGTCATTATGGAAGGTAGTCTGTTGTCGAGATTTTTGTTACTACAATGTATGGTACCCTTGTCATTATGGAAGTTAGTCTATTGTCGATATTTTTGTTACTCCATTCGATGGTAGCCTTGTCATTATGGAAGGTACTCTGTTGTCGAGATTTTTGTTATTCCAATGGATGGTAGCCTAGTCATTATGGATGGTAATCTGTTTTCAAGATTTTTGTTACTCCAATGGATGGTAGCCTTGTCATTATGGAAGGTTGTCTCTTGTCGATATCTTTGTTACTCCAATGGATGGTAGCCTTGTCATTATGGAAGGTAGTCTGTTGTCGAGATTTTTGTTACTCGAATGGATGGTAGCCTTGTCATTATGGAAGGTTGTCTCTTGTGGATATTTTTGCTACTCCAATGGATGGTACCCTTCTCATTATGGAAGGTAGTCTGTTGTCGAGATTTTTGCTATTCCAATGGATGGTATCCTTGTCATTATGAAAGGTAGCCTGTTGTCGATTTCTTCGTTACTCCAATGGATGGTAGCCTAGTCATTATGGAAGGTAGTCTGTTGTCGAGATTTTTTTTACTACAATGTATGGTACCCTTGTCATTATGGAAGTTAGTTTATTGTCGATATTTTTGTTACTCCATTCGATGGTAGCCTTGTCATTATGGAAGGTACTCTGTTGTCGAGATTTTTGTTATTCCAATGGATGGTAGCCTAGTCATTATGGATGGTAATCTGTTTTCAAGATTTTTGTTACTCCAATGGATGGTAGCCTAGTCATTATGGAATGTAGTCTTGTCATTATGGAAGCTAGTAACTTGTTGATATTTTTGTTACTCAAAAGGATGGTAGCCTTGTAATTATGGAAGGTTGTCTGTTGTCGAGATTTTTGTTACTACAATGGATGTAGCCTTGTCATTATGGAAGGTAGTCTATTTTCGAGATTTTTGTTACTCTAATGGATGGTAGCCTTGTCATTATGGAAGGTTGTCTCTTGTCGATATCTTTGTTACTCCAATGGATGGTAGCCTTGTCATTATGGAAGGTAGTCTGTTGTCGAGATTTTTGTTACTCCAATGGATGGTAGCCTTGTCATTATGGAAGGTTGCCTCTTCTGGATATTTTTGTTACTCCAATGGATGGTACCCTTCTCATTATGGAAGGTAGTCTGTTGTCGAGATTTTTGCTATTCCAATGGATGGTATCCTTGTCATTATGAAAGGTAGCCCGTTGTCGATATCTTTGTTACTCTAATGGATGGTAGCCTTGTCATTATGGAAGGTAGTCTATTGTGGAGATTATTGTTATTCCAATGGATGGTAGCCTAGTCATTATGGAAGGTAATCTGTTTTCAAGATTTTTGTTACTCCAATGGATGGTAGCCTTGTCATTATGGAAGGTAGTCTGTTGTCGAGATTTTTGGTACTCCGATGGATGGTAGCCTTGTCATTATGGAAGCTAGTCTCTTGTTGATATTTTTGTTACTCAAATGGATGGTAGCCTTGTAATTATGGAAGGTTGTCTGTTGTCGATATTTTTGTTACTACAATGGATGGTAGCCTTGTCATTATGGAAGGTAGTCTATTTTCGAGATTTTTGTTACTCCAATGGATGGTAGCCTTGTCATTATGGAAGGTTGTCTCTTGTCGATATCTTTGTTACTCCAATGGATGGTAGCCTTGTCATTATGGAAGGTAGTCTATTGTTGAGATTTTTGTTACTCCAATGGATGGTAGCCTTGTCATTATGGAAGGTTGTCTCTTGTGGATATTTTTGCTTCTCCAATGGATGGTACCCTTCTCATTATGGAAGGTAGTCTGTTGTCGAGATTTTTGCTATTCCAATGGATGGTATCCTTGTCATTATGAAAGGTAGCCCGTTGTCGATTTCTTCGTTACTCCAATGGATGGTAGCCTAGTCATTATGGAAGTTAGTCTGTTGTCGAGATTTTTGTTACTACAATGTATGGTACCCTTGTCATTATGGAAGTTAATCTATTGTCAATATTTTTGTTACTCCATTCGATGGTAGACTTGTCATTATGGAAGGTACTCTGTTGTCGAGATTTTTGTTATTCCAATGGATGGTAGCCTAGTCATTATGGATGGTAATCTGTTTTCAAGATTTTTGTTACTCCAATGGATGGTAGCCTAGTCATTATGGAATGTAGTCTTGTCATTATGGAAGCTAGTCACTTGTTGATATTTTTGTTACTCAAAAGGCTGGTAGCCTTGTAATTATGGAAGGTTGTCTGTTGTCGAGATTTTTGTTACTACAATGGATGTAGCCTTTTCATTATGGAAGGTAGTCTATTTTCGAGATTTTTGTTACTCCAATGGATGGTAGCCTTGTCATTATGGAAGGTTGTCTCTTGTCGATATCTTTGTTACTCCAATGGATGGTAGCCTTGTCATTATGGAAGGTAGTCTGTTGTCGAGATTTTTGTTACTCCAATGGATGGTAGCCTTGTCATTATGGAAGGTTGCCTCTTCTGGATATTTTTGTTACTCCAATGGATGGTACCCTTCTCATTATGGAAGGTAGTCTGTTGTCAAGATTTTTGCTATTCCAATGGATGGTATCCTTGTCATTATGAAAGGTAGCCCGTTGTCGATATCTTTGTTACTCTAATGGATGGTAGCCTAGTCATTATGGAAGGTAATCTGTTTTCAAGATTTTTGTTACTCCAATGGATGGTAGCCTTGTCATTATGGAAGGTTGTCTGTTGTCGAGATTTTTGGTACTCCGATGGATGGTAGCCTTGTCATTATGGAAGCTAGTGTCTTGTTGATATTTTTGTTACTCAAATGGATGGTAGCCTTGTAATTATGGAAGGTTGTCTGTTGTCGATATTTTTGTTACTACAATGGATGGTAGCCTTGTCATTATGGAAGGTAGTCTATTTTCGAGATTTTTGTTACTCCAATGGATGGTAGCCTTGTCATTATGGAAGGTTGTCTCTTGTCGATATCTTTGTTACTCCAATGGATGGTAGCCTTGTCATTGTGGAAGGTAGTCTATTGTCGAGATTTTTGTTACTCCAATGGATGGTAGCCTTGTCATTATGGAAGGTTGTCTCTTGTGGATATTTTTCTTACTCCAATGGATGGTACCCTTCTCATTATGGAAGGTAATCTGTTGTCGAGATTTTTGCTATTCCAATGGATGGTATCCTTGTCATTATGAAAGGTAGTCCGTTGTCGATATCTTCGTTACTCCAATGGATGGTAGCCTAGTCATTATGGAAGGTAGTCTGTTGTCGAGATTTCTGTTACTACAATGTATGGTAGCCTTGTCATTATGGAAGTTAGTCTATTGTCGATATTTTTGTTACTCCATTGGATGGTAGCCTTGTCATTATGGAAGGTAGTCTGTTTTCACGATTTTTGTTACTCCAATGGATGGTAGCCTTGTCATTATGGAAGGTAGTTTGTTGTTGAGATTTTCGGTACTCCGATGGATGGTAGCCTTGTCATTATGGAAGCTAGTCTGTTGTTGATATTTTTGTTACTCAAATGGATGGTAGCCTTGTAATTATGGAAGGTAGTCTGTTGTCGAGATTTTTGTTACTACAATGGATGGTAGCCTTGTCATTATGGAAGGTAGTCTGTTTTTGAGATTTTTGTTACTCAAATGGATGGTAGCCTTGTCATTATGGAAGGTAGTCTATTCTCGAGATTTTTGTTACTCTAATAGATGGTAGCATTGTCATTATGGAAGATAGTCTATTGTCGATATTTTTATTACTCCATTGGATGGAAGCCTTGTAATGATGGAAGGTTGCATGTTGTCGATATCTTTGTTACTACAATGGATGGTAGCCTAGTCATTATGGAAGGTAGTCAGTTGTCAAGTTTTTTTTTACTCCAATGGATGGTAGCCTTGTCATTATGGAAGGTAGTATGTTGTAGATATCTTTGTTACTACAATGGATGGTAGCCTTTTCATTATGGAAGGTAGTCTGTTGTCGAAAATTTTTTTACTCCAAAGAATGGTATCCTTGTCATTATGGAAGGTAGTCTGTTGCCGAGATATTCGCTATTCCAATGGATGGTATCCTTGTAATTATGGAAGGTAGTCTGTTGTCGAGATTTTTGTTACTACAATGGATGGTAGCCTTGTCATTATGGAAGGTAGTATGTTGTCGAGATTTTTGTTACTCCAATGGATGGTAGCCTTGTCATTATGGAAGATATTCTATTGTCGATATTTTTATTACTCCATTGGATGGAAGCCTTGTCATTAAGGAAGGGTGTATGTTGTCTATCTCTTTGTTACGACACTGGATGGTAGCCTAGTCATTATGTAAGGTAGTCTGTTGTCGAGATTTTTGTTACTCCAATGGATGGTAACCTTATCATTATGGAAGGTAGTATGTTGTAGATTTTTTTGTTACTACAATGGATAGTAGCCTTGTCATTATGGAAGGTAGTCAGTTGTCAAGATTTTTTTTACTCCAATGGACGGTAGCCTTGTCATTATGGAAGGTAGTCTGTTTTCGAGATTTTTTTTACTACAATGGATGGTAGCCTTGTCATTATGGAAGGTTGTCTCTTGTCGATATCTTTGTTACTCCAGTGGATGCTAGCCTTGTCATTATTGAAGGTAGTCTATTCTCGAGATTTTTGTTACTTCAATAGATGGTAGCATTGTCATTATGGAAGATAGTTTATTGTCGACATTTTTATTACTTCATTGGATGGAAGCCTTGTCATTATGGAAGGTTGCATGCTGTCGATATCTTTGTTATTACAATGGATGGTAGCCTAGTCATTATGGAAGGTAGTCAGTTGTCGAGATTTTTGTTACTCCAATGGATGGTAGCCTTGTCATTATGGAAGGTAGTATGTTGTAGATATCTTTGTTACTATAATGGATGGTAGCCTTGTCATTATGGAAGGGTGTTTGTTGTCGAAATTTGTTTTACTCCAAAGAATGGTATCCTTGTCATTATGGAAGGTAGTCTGTTGCGGAGATAATCGTTATTCCAATCGATGGTATCCTTGTCATTATGAAAGGTAGTCCATTATCGATATCTTTATTACTCCAATGGATGGTAGCCTAGTCATTATGGAAGGTAGTCTGTTGTCGAGATTTTTGCTATTCCAATGGATGGTATCCTTGTCATTATGAAAGGTAGTTCGTTGTCGAAATCTTTGTTACTCCAATGGATGGTAGCCTAGTCATTATGGAAGGTAGTCTGTTGTCGAGATTTTTGGTACTCTGATGGATGGTAGCCTTGTCATTATAGAAGCTAGTCTCTTGTTGATATTTTTGTAACTCCAATGGATGGTAGCCTTGTCATTATGGAAGGTAGTATGTTGTAGATATCTTTGTTACTACAATGGATGGTAACCTTGTCATTATGAAAGGTAGTCTGTTGTCGAAATTTTTTTTACTCCAAAGAATGGTACCCTTGTCATTATGGAAGGTAGTCTGTTGCCAAGATATTCGCTATTCCAATGGATGGTATCCTTGTCGTTATGAAAGGTAGTCCGTTGTCGATATCTTTGTTACTCTAATGGATGGTAGCCTAGTCATTATGGAGGGTAGTCTGTTGTTGAGATTTTTTCTATTCCAATGGATGGTATCCTTGTCATTATGAAAGGTAGTCCGTTGTTGATATTTTTGTTACTCCAATGGATGGTAGCCTAGTCATTATGGAAGGTAGTCTGTTGTCGAGATTTTTGTTAATACAATGTATGGTATCCTTGTCATTATGGAAGTTAGTCTATTGTCGATATTTTTGTTACTCCATTGGATGGTAGCCTTTTCATTATGGAAGGTACTCCGTTGTCGAGATTTTTGTTATTCCAATGGATGGTAGCCTAGTCATTATGGAAGGTAGTCTGTTTTCAAGATTTTTGTTACTCCAATGGATGGTAGCCTTGTCATTATGGAAGGTAGTCTGTTGTCGAGATTTTTGGTACTTCGATGGATGGTAGCTTTGTCATTATTGAAGCTAGTCTCTTGTTGATGTTTTTGTTACTCCAATGGATGGTAGCCTTGTAATTATGGAGAGTAGTCTATTGTCGAGATTTTTGTTACTACAATGGATGGTAGCCTTGTCATTATGGAAGGTAGTCTGTTTTCGAGATTTTTTTTACTCCAATGGTTGGTAGCCTTGTCATTATGGAAGGTTGTCTCTTGTCGATATCTTTCTTACTCCAGTGGATGGTATCCTTGTCATTATGGAAGGTAGTCTATTTTCGAGATTTTTGTTACTCCAATAGATGGTAGCATTGTCATTATGGAAGATAGTTTATTGTCGATATTTTTATTACTCCATTGGATGGAAGCCTTGTCATTATGGAAGGTTGCATGTTGTCGATATCTTTGTTACTACAATGGATGGTAGCCTAGTCATTATGGAAGGGAGTCAGTTGTCGAGATTTTTGTTACTCCAATGGATGGTAGCCTTGCCATTATGGAAGGTAGTATGTTGTAGATATCTTTGTTACTACAATGGATGGTATCCTAGTCATTATGGAAGGTAGTCAGTTGTCGAGATTTTGTTTACTCCAATGGATGGTAGTCTTGTCATTATGGAAGGTAGTATGTTGTAGATATCTTTGTTACTATAATGGATGGTAGCCTTGTCATTATGGAAGGTAGTCTGTTGTCGAAATTTGTTTTACTCCAAAGAATGGTATCCTTGTCATTATGGAAGGTAGTTTGTTGCCGAGATAATCGTTATTCCAATGGATGGTATCCTTGTCATTATGAAAGGTAGTCCATTATCGATATCTTTATTACTCCAATGGATGGTAGCCTAGTCATTATGGAAGGTAGTCTGTTGTCGAGATTTTTGTTATTCCAATGGATGGTATCCTTGTCATTATGAAAGGTAGTCCGTTGTCGATATCTTTTTTACTCCAATGGATGGTAGCCTAGTCATTATGGAAGGTAGTCTGTTGTCGAGATTTTTGTTTCTACTATGTATGGTATCCTTGTCTTTATGGAAGTTAGTCTATTGTCGATATTTTTGTTCCTCCATTGGATGGTAGCCTTGTCATTATGGAAGGTACTCCGTTGTGGAGATTTTTGTTATTCCAATGGATGGTAGCCTAGTCATTATGAAAGGTAGTCTGTTTCCAAGATTTTTGTTAATCCAATGGATGGTAGCCTTGTCATTATGGAAGGTAGTCTGTTGTCGATATTTTTGGTACTCCGATGGATGGTAGCCTTGTCATTATAGAAGCTAGTCTCTTGTTTATATTTTTGTTACTCCAATGGATGGTAGCCTTGTAATTATGGAAGGTAGTCTGTTGTCGAAATTTTTGTTGCTAGAATGGATGGTAGCCTTGTCATTATGGAAGGTAGTCTGTTTTCGAGATTTTTGTTACTCCAATGGATGGTAGCCTTGTCATTATGGAAGGTTGTCTCTTGTCGATATCTTTGTTACTCCAATGGATGGTAGCCTTGTCATTATGGAAGGTAGTCTATTCTCGAGATTTTTGTTACTCCAATAGATGGTAGCATTGTCATTATGGAAGATAGTTTATTGTCGATATTTTTATTACTCCATTGGATGGAAGCCTTGTCATTATGGAAGGTTGCATGTTGTCGATATCTTTGTTACTACAATGGATGGAAGCCTAGTCATTATGGAAGGTAGTCAGTTGTCGAGATTTTTGTTTCTCCAATGGAAGGTAGCCTTGTCATTATGGAAGGTAGTATGTTATAGATATCTTTGTTACTACAATGGATGGTAGCCTAGTCATTATGGAAGGTAGTCAGTTGTCGAGATTTTGTTTACTCCACTGGATGGTAGCCTTGTCATTATGGAAGGTAGTCTGTTGTTGAAATTTTTTTTACTCTAAAGAATGGTATCCTTGTCATTATGGAAGGTAGTCTGTTGCCGAGATATTCGCTATTCCAATGGATGGTATCCTTGTCATTATTAAAGGTAGTCCGTTGTCAATATCTTTATTACTCCAATGGATGGTAGCCTAGTCATTATGGAAGGTAGTCTGTTGTCGAGATTTTTTTTACTCCAAAGAATGGTACCCTTGTCATTATGGAAGGTAGTCTGTTGCCAAGATATTCGTTATTCCAATGGATGGTATCCTTGTCATTATGAAAGGTAGTATGTTGTCGATATCTTTGTTACTCCAAAGGATGGTAGCCTAGTCATTATGGAAGGTAGTCTGTTGTCTCGATTTTTGCTATTCCAATGGATGGTATGCTTGTCATTATGAAAGGTAGTCCGTTGTCGATATCTTTGTTACTCAAATGGATGGTAGCCTAGTCATTATGGAAGGTAGTCTGTTGTCGAGATTTTTGTTACTACAATGTATGGTATCCTTGTCATTATGGAAGTTAGTCTATTATCGATATTTTTGTTACTCCATTGGATGGTAGCCTTTTCATTATGGAAGGTACTCCATTGTCGAGATTTTTGTTATTCCAATGGATGGTAGCCTAGTCATTATAGAAGGTAGTCTGTTTTCAAGATTTTTGTTACTCCAATGGATGGTAGCCTTGTCATTATGGAAGGTAGTCTGTTGTCGAGATTTTTGGTACTCCGATGGATGGTAGCCTTGTCATTATAGAAGCTAGTCTCTTGTTGATATTTTTGTTACTCCAATGGATGGTAGCCTTGTAATAATGGAAGGTAGTCTTTTGTCGAGATTTTTGTTACTACAATGGATGGTAGCCTTGGCATTATGGAAAGTAGTCTGTTTTCAAGATATTTGTTACTCCAATGGATGGTAGCCTTGTCATTATGGAAGGTAGTCTGTTGTCGAGATTTTTGGTACTCCGATGGATGGTAGCCTTTTCATTATAGAAGCTAGTCTCTTGTTGATATTTTTGTTACTCCAATGGATGGTAGCCTTGTAATTATGGAAGGTAGTCTGTTGTCGAGATTTTTGTTACTACAATGGATGGTAGCCTTGTCATTGTGGAAGGTAGTCTATTTTCGAGATTTTTGTTACTCTAATGGATGGTAGCCTTGTCATTATGGAAGGTTGTCTCTTGTCGATATCTTTGTTACTCCAATGTATGGTAGCCTTGTCATTATGGAAGGTAGTCTATTCTCGAGATTTTTGTTACTCCAATAGATGGTAGCATTGTCATTATGGAAGATAGTTTATTGTCGATATTTTTATTACTCCATTGGATGGAAGCCTTGTCATTATGGAAGGTTGAATGTTGTCGATATCTTTGTTACTACAATGGATGGAAGCCTAGTCATTATGGAAGGTAGTCAGTTGTCGAGATTTTTGTTACTCCAATTGATGGTAGCCTTGTCATTATGGAAGGTAGTATGTTGTAGATATCTTTGTTACTACAATGGATGGTAGCCTAGTCATTATGGAAGGTAGTCAGTTGTCGAGATTTTGTTTACTCCAATGGATGGTAGCCTTGTCATTATGGAAGGTAGTATGTTTTAGATATCTTTGTTACTACAATGGATGGTAGCCTAGTCATTATGGAAGGTAGTCTGTTGTCGAGATTTTTGTTACTACAATGTATGGTATCCTTGTCTTTATGGAAGTTAGTATATTGTCGATATTTTTGTTACTCCATTGTATGGTAGCCTTGTCATTATGGAAGGTACTCCGTTGTCGAGATTTTTGTTATTCCAATCGATGGTAGCCTAGTCATTATGAAAGGTAGTCTGTTTCCAAGATTTTTGTTAATCCAATGGATGGTAGCCTTGCCATTATGGAAGGTAGTTTGTTGTCGAGATTTTTGGTACTCCGATGGATGGTAGCCTTTTCATTATAGAAGCTAGTCTCTTGTTTATATTTTTGTTACTACAATGGATGGTAGCCTTGTCATTATGGAAGGTAGTCTGTTTTCGAGATTTTTGTTACTCCAATGGATGGTAGCCTTGTAATTATGGAAGGTAGTCTGTGGTCGAGATTATTGTTACTACAATGGATGGTAGCCTTGTCATTATGGAAGGTAGTCTGTTTTCGAGATTTTTGCTACTCCAATGGATGGTAGCCTTGTCATTATGGAAGGTTGTCTCTTGTCGATATCTTTGTTACTCCAATGGATGGTATCCTTGTCATTATGGAAGGTAGTCTATTCTCGAGATTTTTGTTACTCCAATAGATGGTAGCATTGTCATTATGGAAGATAGTTTATTGTCGATATTTTTATTACTCCATTGGATGGAAGCCTTGTCATTATGGAAGGTTGCATGTTATCGATATATTTGTTACTACAATGGATGGAAGCCTAGTCATTATGGAAGGTACTCAGTTGTCGAGATTTTTGTTACTCCAATGGATGGTAGCCTAGTCATTATAGAAGGTAGTCAGTTGTCGAGATTTTGTTTACTCCAATGGATGGTAGCCTTGTCATTATGGAAGGTAGTCTGTTGTTGAAATTTTTTTTACTCTAAAGAATGGTATCCTTCTCATTATGGAAGGTAGTCTGTTGCCGAGATATTCGCTATTCCAATGGATGGTATCCTTGTCATTATTAAAGGTAGTCCGTTGTCAATATCTTTATTACTCCAATGGATGGTAGCCTAGTCATTATGGAAGGTAGTCTGTTGTCGAGATTTTTTTTACTCCAAAGAATGGTACCCTTGTCATTATGGAAGGTAGTCTGTTGCCAAGATATTCGTTATTCCAATGGATGGTATCCTTGTCATTATGAAAGGTAGTATGTTGTCGATATCTTTGTTACTCCAATGGATGGTAGCCTACTCATTATGGAAGGTAGTCTGTTGTCGTAATTTTTGCTATTCCAATGGATGGTATGCTTGTCATTATGAAAGGTAGTCCGTTGTCGATATCTTTGTTACTCCAATGGATGGTAGCCTAGTCATTATGGAAGGTAGTCTGTTGTCGAGATTTTTGTTACTACAATGTATGGTATCCTTGTCATTATGGAAGTTAGTCTATTATCGATATTTTTGTTACTCCATTGGATGGTAGCCTTTTCATTATGGAAGGTACTCCATTGTCGAGATTTTTTTTATTCCAATGGATGGTAGCCTAGTCATTATGGAAGGTAGTCTGTTTTCAAGATTTTTGTTACTCCAATGGATGGTAGCCTTGTCATTATGGAAGGTAGTCTGTTGTCGAGATTTTTGGTACTCCGATGGATGGTAGCCTTGTCATTATAGAAGCTAGTCTCTTGTTGATATTTTTGTTACTCCAATGGATGGTAGCCTTGTAATTATGGAATGTAGTCTGTTGTCGAGATTTTTGTTACTACAATGGATGGTAGCCTTGTCATTATGGAAGGTAGTCTATTTTCGAGATTTTTGTTACTCCAATGGATGGTAGCCTTGTCATTATGGAAGGTTGTCTCTTGTCGAAATCTTCGTTACTCCAATGGATGGTAGCCTTGTCATTATGGAAGGTATTCTATTCTCGAGATTTTTGTTACTCCAATAGATGGTAGCATTGTCATTATGGAAGATAGTTTATTGTCGATATTTTTATTACTCCATTGGATGGAAGCCTTGTCATTATGGAAGGTTGAATGTTGTCGATATCTTTGTTACTACAATGGATGGAAGCCTAGTCATTATGGAAGGTGGTCAGTTGTCGAGATTTTTGTTACTCCAATTGATGGTAGCCTTGTCATTATGGAAGGTAGTATGTTGTAGATATCTTTGTTACTACAATGGATGGTAGCCTAGTCATTATGGAAGGTAGTCAGTTGTCGAGATTTTGTTTACTCCAATGGATGGTAGCCTTGTCATTATGGAAGGTAGTATGTTGTAGATATCTTTGTTACTACAATGGATGGTAGCCTTGTCATTATGGAAGGTAGTCTGTTGTCGAAATTTTTTTTACTCTAAAGAATGGTATCCTTGTCATTATGGAAGGTATTCTGTTGCCGAGATATTCGCTATTCCAATGGATGGTATCCTTGTCATTATGAAAGGTAGTCCGTTGTCGATATCTTTATTACTCCAATGGATGGTAGCCTATTCATTATGGAAGGTAGTCTGTTGTCGAGATTTTTGCTATTCCAATGGATGGTATCCTTGTCATTATGAAAGGTAGTCCGTTGTCGATATCTTTCTTACTCCAATGGATGGTAGCCTAGTCATTATGGAAGGTAGTCAATTGTCGAGATTTTGTTTACTCCAATGGATGGTAGCCTTGTCATTAGGGAAGGTAGTCTGTTGTTGAAATTTTTTTTACTCTAAAGAATGGTATCCTTGTCATTATGGAAGGTAGTCTGTTGCCGAGATATTCGCTATTCCAATGGATGGTATCCTTGTCATTATGGAAGGTAGTCCGTTGTCAATATCTTTATTACTCCAATGGATGGTAGCCTAGTCATTATGGAAGGTAGTCTGTTGTCGAGATTTTTTTTACTCCAAAGAATGGTACCCTTGTCATTATGGAAGGTAGTCTGTTGCCAAGATATTCGTTATTCCAATGGATGGTATCCTTGTCATTATGAAAGGTAGTATGTTGTCGATATCTTTGTTACTCCAAAGGATTGTAGCCTAGTCATTATGGAAGGTAGTTTGTTGTCTCGATTTTTGCTATTCCAATGGATGGTATGCTTGTCATTATGAAAGGTAGTCCGTTGTCGATATCTTTGTTACTCCAATGGATGGTAGCCTAGTCATTATGGAAGGTAGTCTGTTGTCGAGATTTTTGTTACTACAATGTATGGTATCCTTGTCATTATGGAAGTTAGTCTATTATCGATATTTTTGTTACTCCATTGGATGGTTGCCTTTTCATTATGGAAGGTACTCCATTGTCGAGATTTTTGTTATTCCAATGGATGGTAGCCTAGTCATTATGGAAGGTAGTCTGTTTTCAAGATTTTTGTTACTCCAATGGATGGTAGCCTTGTCATTATGGAAGGTAGTCTGTTGTCGAGATTTTTGGTACTCCGATGGATGGTAGCCTTGTCATTATAGAAGCTAGTCTCTTGTTGATATTTTTGTTACTCCAATGGATGGTAGCCTTGTAATAATGGAAGGTAGTCTTTTGTCGAGATTTTTGTTACTACAATGGATGGTAGCCTTGGCATTATGGAAAGTAGTCTGTTTTCAAGATATTTGTTACTCCAATGGATGGTAGCCTTGTCATTATGGAAGGTAGTCTGTTGTCGAGATTTTTGGTACTCCGATGGATGGTAGCCTTGTCATTATAGAAGCTAGTCTCTTGTTGATATTTTTGTTACTCCAATGGATGGTAGCCTTGTAATTATGGAAGGTAGTCTGTTGTCGAGATTTTTGTTACTACAATGGATGGTAGCCTTTTCATTGTGGAAGGTAGTCTATTTTCGAGATTTTTGTTACTCTAATGGATGGTAGCCTTGTCATTATGGAAGGTTGTCTCTTGTCGATATCTTTGTTACTCCAATGTATGGTAGCCTTGCCATTATGGAAGGTAGTCTATTCTCGAGATTTTTGTTACTCCAATAGATGGTAGCATTGTCATTATGGAAGATAGTTTATTGTCGATATTTTTATTACTCCATTGGATGGAAGCCTTGTCATTATGGAAGGTTGAATGTTTTCGATATCTTTGTTACTACAATGGATGGAAGCCTAGTCATTATGGAAGGTAGTCAGTTGTCGAGATTTTTGTTACTCCAATTGATGGTAGCCTTGTCATTATGGAAGGTAGTATGTTGTAGATATCTTTGTTACTACAATGGATGGTAGCCTAGTCATTATGGAAGGTAGTCAGTTGTCGAGATTTTGTTTACTCCAATGGATGGTAGCCTTGTCATTATGGAAGGTAGTATGTTTTAGATATCTTTGTTACTCCAATGGATGGTAGCCTTGTCATTATGGAAGGTAGTATGTTGTCGAAATTTTTTTTACTCTAAAGAATGGTATCCTTGTCATTATGGAAGGTATTTTGTTGCCGAGATATTCGCTATTCCAATGGATGGTATCCTTGTCATTATGAAAGGTAGTCCGTTGTCGATATCTTTATTACTCCAAAGGATGGTAGCCTATTCATTATGGAAGGTAGTCTGTTGTCGAGATTTTTGCTATTCCAATGGATGGTATCCTTGTCATTATGAAAGGTAGTCCGTTGTCGATATCTTTGTTACTCCAATGGATGGTAGCCTAGTCATTATGGAAGGTAATCAGTTGTCGAGATTTTGTTTACTACAATGTATGGTATCCTTGTCTTTTTGGAAGTTAGTCTATTGTCGATATTTTTGTTACTCCATTGGATGGTAGCCTTGTCATTATGAAAGGTACTCCGTTGTCGAGATTTTTGTTATTCCAATGGATGGTAGCCTAGTCACTATGGAAGGTAGTCTTTTTTCATGATTATTGTTACTCCAATGGATGGTAGCCTTGTCATTATGGAAGGTAGTCTGTTGTCGAGATTTTTTGTACTCCGATGGATGGTAGCCTAGTCATTATGGAAGGTAGCCTGTTGTCGAGATTTTTGTTACTACAATGTATGGTATCCTTGTCATTATGGAAGTTAGTCTATTATCGATATTATTGTTACTCCATTGGATGGTAGCCTTTTCATTATGGAAGGTACTCCGTTGTCGAGATTTTTGTTATTCCAATGGATGGTAGCCTAATCATTATGGAAGGGAGTCTGTTTTCAAGATTTTTGTTACTCCAATGGATGGTAGCCTTGTCATTATGGAAGGTAGTCTGTTGTCGAGATTTTTGGTACTCCGATGGATGGTAGCCTTGTAATTATAGAAGCTAGTGTTAGAACAATGTTTGAATCTAGTGTTAGAACAATGTTTGAATCTAGTACCCTATAATTAAGTTTTGATGATAACAAAGTGAAAAGATATAGTAGTTAAATATTTCATGATTGAATTATATGCTACTTAAAATTACTATGCTCTGACTTGCAGATATGCTGATTAAAATAAGCAAGATCACGTTCTCAGCATCAGAATATGAGTTTGCACACCAGCACCAGAAGTTGCTGAATCAGAACGTCAAGATCAGAAGATCAACGCTTGCACATGCTGAAGCTTGATGAACAGAACTGCGCATAAAATACTCTGATACAGAATCAAATCAGTTCATCAGCAGCAAAGCAGAATCAGAATGAGCCAAGCCAGATCGTGCATTGAAGAAGCAACGGTACTGTGCATTGAAAGCTAATCAATACCAACGGCATCATTCTAGACAAGATCTGCTCAGAAAGGAAAGCTTGTAAATAGCATTGAATCAAGAATATTTGCTTCAACGTTCATCTTCTCAAAGTGCTATATAAACCAAGCTTTGAAGATTATCACGGCTAATGCTTCCAAACTCTCTACACGTAAAAAGCTGATCATTAATCTTCACTCTACAAGTTTTGCTAAACCACCAAACTCTGATACTCTATTAGCGTTTAGCAACTTAGTATTCTAAGCTTCATTTGTGTAAACATCACAGTTGTGATATAGTTTTTGTAGAAACATTCACACACATTTGATTATTCCTTTGTAAGAAAGTGTTGCCTTGACAAACCGGATTGTGGTTTGAATCAAGAAGGTTTTAGCAGTTGCTAAAACAGATTTGTATTCAGTTGAATATAGTGAATTAAGACCTCGTTGGAGAGAGGCGAAATCACCTTGAACGGGTGGACTGGAGTAGTTTGAGATCAAACGAACCAGGATAAAAATACCTTGTCATTTGCTTTAAGTTTCCAGTTTTACAATTCAACCCCCCCTTCTTGTGTTTTTCACCCCTTCAATTGGCATCAGAGCGCCTGGTTCTGAGCTAAAACACTTAACCGTGTCAGTAAAAGATCCAGCATCAGAAAAACACTATGGCAGGAAACAACTCTCATTTCAGCAATGACAACAATGAGGATAGAGACAGATTCAGCGGCAAACCTCCAGTCTTTGATGGAGAAAACTTTGACTACTGGAAAGACAGAATTGAAAGCTTCTTTCTAGCACATGATGCTGATCTGTGGGATATGGTGACAGATGGATACACGCACCCTGTTAATGCAACTGGTCAGAAGATTGATAGAAAGTCAATGACTGATCAACAAAAGCGTGATTTCAAGAATCACCATAAGGCCAGAACCATCCTTCTCAGTGCTATCTCCTATACTGAGTATGAGAAGATCTCCAACAGAGACACAGCTAAGAACATCTTTGATTCTCTCAGAATGACGCATGAGGGCAACGTTCAAGTCAAGGAAACAAAGGCTCTGGCGCTCATTCAGAAGTATGAGGCGTTTAAAATGGAAGAATCTGAATCCATTGAAACTATGTTCTCTAGATTCCAGATTCTGGTAGCTGGTCTCAAAGTTCTGGACAAGGGGTACTCTACTGCTGACCATGTCAAGAAGATAATCAGAAGTTTACCCAAGCAGTGGAGGCCTATGGTTACTGCTCTGAAGCTGGCGAAAGATCTCAACAAAATCACTCTGGAGGAACTTATAAGCTCCCTCAGAATTCATGAGATAGAGCTGGAAGCTGACGAGCCTCAGAAGCAAGGTAAGCCTATAGCTTTGAAATCTAACAGAAAATCTGAATCTAAAGTTTTGCAGGCAGTTGAAGAAACATCTGATGGATCCTCATCAGAAGAAGACGAGCTCTCTCTTCTCTCCAGAAGAGTAAATCAACTGTGGAAGCAAAGACAAAAGAAGTTCAGGAATCCCAGAAGATCTGATCATAACGAGTCTTCTTCCAGACACAGAAGGACAGATTCTTCCTCTGGATACAGAAGATCTGAAGGCTCCTCAGGTAGCAAGAAGCCAAATACAAAAGACATCATCTGCTACGAGTGCAATGAGCAAGGTCACTACAAGAGTGACTGTCCAAAGCTTCAGAGGGAAAAGCCAAATAGGAAGTTTGGAAGAGAGAAGAAGAAAAGTCTCATGGCCACATGGGATGACTCTGACTCGTCTGAAGCTGACTCAGAATCAGATGATGAAAGGGCGAACCTAGCGCTTATGGCTAACATTCAAGATGACAGTGAAGCTTCTGACTCAGACTCAGAATCAGACACAGAAGAGGTATTCCCTAACTTCGCTGTTAATTTTACAAAGGCTGAACTTGCTGAAAGCCTAAATGAAATTCTGGAACGTTATCAGCAGATTAGAGCTAAATTCAGAGACCTGAAAAGGACTCTTGAATCTGACTCTAATAAGTCTGAGAGTCTCAGATTGGAAAACTCTGAGCTGAGAGATAAAATTTTAAAATTAGAAAACTCTTTACAAAACTCTCAGAAGGAACCAATTGCTGAAACTCCCAGCAACGCTGATGAGATCATCAAGGAGTATGATCATAGTTTCCAGAAGTTCCTTGCTAAAAGCATAGATAGAAGCAAAATGGCTTCAATGATCTATGGAGTTAGCAGAAACGGCAGGAAAGGAATAGGATACCTAGGTAAGAATCCTACACCTAAAAATGTCATGGATTTAACAATTAAGTACACTCCTCTAAATTCACACTTTGTGTATGGTCACACACATGACATCAAATATACTAGTAGCAATCACTTTGTGAAACCAAAATTCAATCAGAGTTTTGGTAAAACTAACAAAACAGGACCCAAGAAGATCTGGGTACCTAAGGATAAAATAATACATGTTGCAGATATCTTTAGCAGCAAGTCAGAAACACCAGTCATGGTACCTGGACTCTGGCTGCTCACGTCACATGACGGGAAGAAGGCATATGTTCCAAAGCCTGGAACTTAAGCCTGGAGGCCACGTTGGCTTTGGAGGCAATCAGAGGGGAAAGATAATTGGCTCTGGAACTGTAGGTAACGGAAATCTTCCCTCTATTAATAATGTTCTGCTTGTTGATGGATTGATGCATAACTTGTTATCCATAAGTCAATTAAGTGATAACGGTTATGATATAATCTTTAATCAAAAATCATGTAAAGCTGTTAGTCAGAAAGATGGGACTATCCTATTTAATGGTAAGAGGAAAAACAACATTTACAAAATCAAACTTTCTGAACTTAAGAGTCAGAACGTAAAATGTCTTCTGTCTGTTAACAACGAGCAATGGATCTGGCACAGAAGATTGGGACATGTTAGTATGAGAAGAATATCTCAGATTAACAAACTCAATCTGGTCAGAGGACTTCCAAATTTGAAGTTCAATTCAGATGCTCTGTGTGAAGCATGTCAGAAAGGCAAATTTGCAAAACCCTCTTTTAAATCCAAAAATGTTGTTTCTACCTCTAAGCCATTAGAACTTCTGCACATTGACTTATTTGGACCAGTTAAAACTGCTTCTGTTAGTGGCAAGAAGTATGGGTTAGTAATCGTAGATGACTATAGCAGATGGACATGGGTAAAGTTCTTAAGACACAAGGACGAGTCACACTCTGTGTTTGTCACCTTCTGTAACCAAGTTCAGAATGAAAAAGATCTTAGAATCGTTAAAGTCAGAAGTGATCATGGTGGAGAATTTGAAAATAAAGATTTTGAGTCATTCTTTAATGACAAAGGCATTCTGCATGACTTCTCTTGTCCTAGAACTCCCCAACAAAATGGAGTTGTAGAACGAAAGAACAGAACATTGCAAGAAATGGCCAGAACCATGATCAACGAGACAAACGTTGCTAAGACTTTCTGGGCAGAGGCAATAAACACAGCGTGCTACATTCAGAATAGAATCTCAATAAGACCTATTCTGGAAAAGACTCCATATGAATTGTGGAAGAACAGAAAGCCCAACATTTCGTATTTTCATCCATTTGGATGTACTTGCTATATGTTAAATACTAAGAATTATTTGAACAAGTTTGATTCTAAGGCACAGAAGTGTATTATGTTAGGATACTCTGAACGCTCAAGAGGGTACAGAGTATACAATACAGAAACACAGATTGTGGAAGAATCAATCAGTGTTCGTTTTGATGACAAGCTTGACTCTGAAAAGTCAAAGCAGAATGAAAATCTTGCAGGTATAGAAATTGAATTTGCAGGTTCTGAAGACAAGTCATCAGAAGCTCTCAACACAGACACTCCTTCAACGTCTGAAAGAAGCAATGCTAGAAATCCTACAACTGCTGCTGATCAACCTCAGAAGAGAGTACCCAGAAGCAGTTTGGATCACCCAGAAGAATCCATTCTAGGAAGAAAGGAAGATCCAATCAGAACAAGAGCAAGCCTCAGAAACTCTGAAGAAACTCTGATGGGACTTGTGTCTCTGATTGAACCTTCTTCCATTGATGAAGCACTTCTGGATAATGACTGGATTCTGGCAATGCAAGAAGAGCTGAATCAGTTCACCAGAAACGACGTTTGGGATCTCGTTCCAAGACCAAAAGGATTCAACGTCATTGGAACAAGATGGGTGTTCAGAAACAAGCTCAATGAACAAGGTGAAGTCGTCAGAAACAAGGCACGACTGGTTGCACAAGGTTATAGTCAGCAAGAGGGGATAGACTATACAGAAACCTTTGCTCCAGTCGCCAGGTTAGAATCTATCAGACTTTTAATCTCATTTGCTGTTAATAGAGGCATCACTCTGTATCAGATGGATGTCAAAAGTGCATTCTTAAATGGTTATATAGAAGAAGAAGTGTATGTTCACCAACCCCCAGGTTTTGAAAATACAAAACATCCAGAACATGTTTTCAAACTGAAAAAGTCACTGTATGGTCTGAAACAAGCTCCCAGAGCTTGGTATGAAAGGCTAAGTAACTTTCTGCTTGAAAATGAGTTCACCAGAGGGAAAGTGGACACCACTCTATTCTGTAAAACAGTTAAGAGTGACATTTTAGTCTGTCAGATTTATGTTGATGATATAATCTTTGGTTCTACTAATCCTTCTCTTGGAAGAAAATTTGCTAAGTGTATGCAGGCAGAATTTGAGATGAGCCTCATGGGGGAACTGAAGTTCTTTCTAGGAATTCAGATCAATCAAACTCCAGAGGGAACTTACATTCATCAGAGCAAATACATCAGAGATCTTCTGAAGAAATTTGACCTCTCAGAATGTAAGCCATCAAAGATTCCAATGCATCCCACGTGCATTCTGGAAAGAGAAGAGGTAAGCAAAAGCGTAGAACAGAAAGTCTACAGAGGTATGATTGGTTCTCTCCTTTATCTGACTGCTTCAAGACCTGATATTCTATTCAGTGTATGTATTTGTGCTAGATTCCAATCAGATCCTAGAGAATCTCACTTAACAGCTGTTAAGCGAATTTTCAAGTATCTGAAAGGTACTACTAATCTGGGTTTGTTTTATAGAAAATCTAGTGATTACAGTTTAGTAGGCTACTGCGACGCTGATTTTGCTGGAGACAGAGTGGAACGAAAAAGTACTTCTGGAAGCTGCCAGTTTCTGGGAGAAAATCTGATCTCGTGGTCCAGCAAAAGGCAATCAACTATTGCTCTGTCAACAGCAGAAGCTGAGTACATAGCAGCAGCTGGTTGCAGCACACAGATGCTCTGGATGAAAAGTCAGCTTGAAGACTTCCAGATTTTTGAGAGTAACATTCCTATTCTTTGTGATAATACTTCTGCTATTTGCTTAAGTAAGAATCCTATTTTACATTCTAGAGCTAAGCATATAGAAATAAAACATCATTTCATTAGGGACTATATTCAGAAAGGCATTTTAAACTTGAAATTTATAGATACAGACCATCAATGGGCTGATATCTTTACAAAACCCCTTTCAGAAGATAGGTTTAATTTCATTCTGAAACATCTCAGCATGAAAGTATGCCCAGAATGAAAATGCTTTAATTCCATATTTTTATCTTTCAGAATGTAATTATATTACTGTGAACTTCTGATCAATCTTTGTTTCAGAAAGTTAGAACATGCAGATTGTATCAGAGGCAAGTCTGAAGATCTGAGAGTCTAATCTCAAAGACAGACGTGCTGATCACTATATCAAACAAGTGTCATCCAATCATCAGCAAATCCCTGAAGCAGAACGCGTGCACGTTTCTGAGAAAGGAAAACGCTGATTGGGTGCATTGAGACACATGTCTGGTAACCGTTTTAAGTATCTCTCTCAAATCCCCCAAAATCAGCAAGCATTAAATGCAAAAGTAATCACGCTTGTTAATTGCAATCATTATTTTTTTTCTCTCTTTTTTTTAATTGCAATAATTAAATGCTGGAAAGCCTGTTCTCACGCATGCCCCCACAACCTTGAAATTTTTTTCATGCCTGACATTCTCTATATTTTCCTTATTTTCTGATGTACTTTTGACTATGTTTTGTCTATGGTTTGTAATGCTATTTTACTCTGATTCTGAACTATTTTTAATGTTATTAGTTTTTCTGATCTAAATCATTTTAGCACATCACCAGCACTTTTTGATTGCTGACAAAAAGGGGGAGAACAAGAATGATATTTAAAATCAATAACGGATAACTAGACAGAAACTCTCAAACATTCTAACTATCTATTACTTGAAATGTTTTTCTGTTTTGTCTTTAAGTCTACAGGCACAAGGAAGCTCTTGAACACAATGAAGACTAGAAGACCATGTTGCCCTGATCAAATATGAAGTTCTGATATATGAAGCTCTGATCAACCTAACACTCTGATCTGAAGCAAAGCTCTGACAGGAAAAGCTCTGAAGCTCTGCTTTCTGATAAGTCAAAGACTTACAATCTGATGCTCAAAGACAGAAAAAGATCTGACTCTGAAGAACACGCATATCAAAGGGAAGTAACAAACTCAGGGGGAGTATTTCTTAAACTCTAACTTCTCCGTACTTCTTATTCTGATACATAGATCTGATAACCTTTTCACGTTATTTTTCATTTAAAATATCTAGTTTTTGTCATCATCAAAAAGGGGGAGATTGTTAGAACAATGTTTGAATCTAGTGTTAGAACAATGTTTGAATCTAGTACCCTATAATTAAGTTTTGATGATAACAAAGTGAAAAGATATAGTAGTTAAATATTTCATGATTGAATTATATGCTACTTAAAATTACTATGCTCTGACTTGCAGATATGCTGATTAAAATAAGCAAGATCACGTTCTCAGCATCAGAATATGAGTTTGCACACCAGCACCAGAAGTTGCTGAATCAGAACGTCAAGATCAGAAGATCAACGCTTGCACATGCTGAAGCTTGATGAACAGAACTGCGCGTAAAATACTCTGATACAGAATCAAATCAGTTCATCAGCAGCAAAGCAGAATCAGAATGAGCCAAGCCAGATCGTGCATTGAAGAAGCAACGGTACTGTGCATTGAAAGCTAATCAATACCAACGGCATCATTCTAGACAAGATCTGCTCAGAAAGGAAAGCTTGTAAATAGCATTGAATCAAGAATATTTGCTTCAACGTTCATCTTCTCAAAGTGCTATATAAACCAAGCTTTGAAGATTATCACGGCTAATGCTTCCAAACTCTCTACACGTAAAAAGCTGATCATTAATCTTCACTCTACAAGTTTTGCTAAACCACCAAACTCTGATACTCTATTAGCGTTTAGCAACTTAGTATTCTAAGCTTCATTTGTGTAAACATCACAGTTGTGATATAGTTTTTGTAGAAACATTCACACACATTTGATTATTCCTTTGTAAGAAAGTGTTGCCTTGACAAACCGGATTGTGGTTTGAATCAAGAAGGTTTTAGCAGTTGCTAAAACAGATTTGTATTCAGTTGAATATAGTGAATTAAGACCTCGTTGGAGAGAGGCGAAATCACCTTGAACGGGTGGACTGGAGTAGTTTGAGATCAAACGAACCAGGATAAAAATACCTTGTCATTTGCTTTAAGTTTCCAGTTTTACAATTCAACCCCCCCTTCTTGTGTTTTTCACCCCTTCAGCTAGTCTCTTGTTGATATTTTTGTTACTCCAATGGATGGTAGCCTTGTAATTATGGAAGGTAGTCTGTTGTCGAGATTTTTGTTACTACAATGGTTGGTAGCCTTGTAATTATGGAAGGTAGTCTGTTTTCGAGATTTTTGTTACTCCAATGGATGGTAGCCTTGTCATTATGGAAGGTTGTCTCTTGTCGATATCTTTGTTACTCCAATGGATGGTAGCCTTGTCATTATGGAAGATAGTTTATTGTCGATATTTTTATTACTCCATTGGATGGAAGCCTTGTCATTATGGAAGGTTGAATGTTGTCGATATCTTTGTTACTACAATGGATGGAAGCCTAGTCATTATGGAAGGTAGTCAGTTGTCGAGATTTTTGTTACTCCAATTGATGGTAGCCTTGTCATTATGGAAGGTAGTATGTTGTAGATATCTTTGTTACTACAATGGATGGTAGCCTAGTCATTATGGAATGTAGTCAGTTGTCGAGATTTTGTTTACTCCAATGGATGGTAGCCTTGTCATTATGGAAGGTAGTATGTTGTAGATATCTTTGTTACTACAATGGATGGTAGCCTTGTCATTATGGAAGGTAGTCTGTTGTTGAAATTTTTTTTACTCTAAAGAATGGTATCCTTGTCATTATGGAAGGTATTCTGTTGCCGAGATATTCGCTATTCCAATGGATGGTATCCTTGTCATTATGAAAGATAGTCCGTTGTCGATATCTTTATTACTCCAATGGATGGTAGCCTATTCATTATGGAAGGTACTCTGTTGTCGAGATTTTTTCTATTCCAATGGATGGTATCCTTGTCATTATGAAAGGTAGTCCGTTGTCGATATCTTTGTTACTCCAATGGATGGTAGCCTAGTCATTATGGAAGGTAGTCAGTTGTCGAGATTTTGTTTACTCCAATGGATGGTAGCCTTGTCATTAGGGAAGGTGGTCTGTTGTTGAAATTTTTTTTACTCTAAAGAATGGTATCCTTGTCATTATAGAAGGTAGTCTGTTGCCGAGATATTCGCTATTCCAATGGATGGTATCCTTGTCATTATGAAAGGTAGTCCGTTGTCAATATCTTTATTACTCCAATGGATGGTAACCTAGTCATTATGGAAGGTAGTCTGTTGTCGAGATTTTTTTTACTCCAAAGAATGGTACCCTTGTCATTATGGAAGGTAGTCTGTTGCCAAGATATTCGTTATTCCAATGGATGGTATCCTTGTCATTATGAAAGGTAGTATGTTGTCGATATCTTTGTTACTCCAAAGGATGGTAGCCTAGTCATTATGGAAGGTAGTCTGTTGTCGATATTTTTGCTATTCCAATGGATGGTATGCTTGTCATTATGAAAGGTAGTCCGTTGTCGATATCTTTGTTACTCCAATGGATGGTAGCCTGGTCATTATGGAAGGTAGTCTGTTGTCGAGATTTTTGTTACTACAATGTATGGTATCCTTGTCATTATGGAAGGTAGTATGTTGTCGATATCTTTGTTACTCCAATGGATGGAAGCCTTGTCATTATGGAAGGTAGTCTATTGTCGAGATTTTTGTTACTCTAAGGGATGGTAGCCTTGTCCTTATGGAAGGTAGTCTATTGTCGAGATTTTTTTTACTACAATGGATGGTAGCCTTGTCATTATGGAAGGTAGTTTGTTGTCGTGATTTTTGTTACAACAAAGAATGGTAGCCTTGTCATTATGGAGAGTAGTCTATTGTTAAGATTTTTGTTCCTATAATGGATGGTAGCCTTGTCATTATGGAAGTAAGTCTGTTGTCGATATCTTTATTACTATAATGGATTGTAGCCTTATCGTCATGGAAGGTTGTCTGTTGTCGATATCTTTGTTACTCCAATGGATGGAAGCCTAGTCATTATGGAAGGTAGTCTGTTGTCGAGATTTTTGTTACTCCAATGGATGGTATACTTATCATTATGGAAGGTAGTCTGTTGTCGAGATTTTTGTTATTCCAATGGATGGTATCCTTGTCATTATGAAAGGTAGTCCATTGTCGATATCTTTGTTACTCTAATGGATGGTAGCCTAGTCATTATGGAAGGTAGTCTATTGTCTAGATTTTTGTTACTCCAACGGATGTTAGCCTTGTCGTGATTTTTGTTACTCCAATGGATGGTAGCCTTGTCATTATGGAAGGTAGGTTGTTGCCGATATTTTTGTTACTACAATGGATGGTAGCCTTGTCATTATGGAAGGTAGTTTGTTTAAGATTTCTTTGTTACTACAATGGATGGTAGCCTTGTCATTATGGAATGTAGTCTGTTGTCGAGATTTTTGTTACTACAATGGATGGTAGCCTTGTCATTATGGAATGTAGTCTGTTGTCGTGATTTTTGTTACTCCAATGGATGGTAGCCTTGTCATTATGGAAGGTAGATTGTTGTCGAGATTTTTGTTAGTCCAATGGATGGTAGCCTTGTCATTATGAAAGGTAGTCCATTGTCGATATCTTTGTTACTCCAATGGATGGTAGCCTAGTCATTATGGAAGGTAGTCAGTTGTCGAGATTTTTTTTACTATAATGTATGGTAGGCTTGTAATTATGGAAGTTAGTCTGTTGTCGAGATTTTTGTTACTCCAATGGATGGTAGTCTTGTCATTATGGAAGCTAGTCTCTTGTGATATTTTTGTTACTCCAATGAATGGTAGCCTTGTCATTATGGAAGGTAGTATGTCGTTGTGATTTCTGTTACTCCAATGGATGGTAGAGTTGTCATTAAGGACAGTAGTCTGTTGTTTAAATTTTGTTACTCTAATGGATGGTAGACTTGTCAGTATGGAAGGTAGTCTATTATCGATATTTTTGTTACTCCATTGGATGGTAGCCTTGTCATTATGGAAGGTAGTGTGTTGTCGATATTTTTGTTATTCCAATGGATGGTAGACTTGTCATTATGGAAGTAAGTCTGTTGTTGAAATTTTTGTTACTACAATAGATTGTAGCCTTGTTATCATGGAAGGTAGTTTGTTGTCGATATCTTTGTTACTCCAATGGATGGAAGCCTAGTCATTATGGAAGGTAGTCTGTTGTCGAGATTTTTGTTACTCCAATGGATGGTATACTTGTCATTATGTAAGGTAGTCTGTTGTCGAGATTTTTGTTATTCTAATGGATTGTATCCTTGTCATTATGAAAGGTAGTCCGTTGTCGATATCTTTGTTACTCCAATGGATAGTAGCCTAGTCATTATGGAAGGTAGTCTATTGTCTAGATTTTTGTTACTCCAATGGATGTTAGCCTTGTCATTATGGAAGGTAGTATGTTGTCGATATCTTTGTTACTCCAATGGATGGAAGCCTTGTCATTATGTAAGGTAGTCTATTGTCGAGATTTTTGTTACTCTAAGGGATGGTAGCCTTGTCCTTATGGAAGGTAGTCTATTGTCGAGATTTTTTTTACTACAATGGATGGTAGCCTTGTCATTATGGAAGGTAGTTTGTTGTCGTGATTTTTGTTACAACAATGAATGGTAGCCTTGTCATTATGGAAAGTAGTCTATTGTTAAGATTTTTGTTCCTATAATGGATGGTAGCCTTGTCATTATGGAAGTAAGTCTGTTGTCGATATCTTTATTACTATAATGGATTGTAGCCTTATCGTCATGGAAGGTAGTCTGTTGTCGATATCTTTGTTACTCCAATGGATGGAAGCCTAGTCATTATGGAAGGTAGTCTGTTGTCGAGATTTTTGTTACTCCAATGGATGGTATACTTATCATTATGGAAGGTAGTCTGTTGTCGAGATTTTTGTTATTCCAATGGATGGTATCCTTGTCATTATGAAAGGTAGTCCGTTGTCGATATCTTTGTTACTCCAATGGATGGTAGCCTAGTCATTATGGAAGGTAGTCTATTGTCTAGATTTTTGTTACTCCAACGGGTGTTAGCCTTGTCGTGATTTTTGTTACTCCAATGGATGGTAGCCTTGTCATTATGGAAGGTAGGTTGTTGCCGATATTTTTGTTACTACAATGGATGGTAGCCTTGTCATTATGGAATGTAGTCTGTTGTCGAGATTTTTGTTACTACAATGGATGGTAGCCTTGTCATTATTGAATGTAGTCTGTTGTCGTGATTTTTGTTACTCCCATGGATGGTAGCCTTGTCATTATGGAAGGTAGGTTGTTGTCGATATTTTTGTTACTACAATGGATGGTAGCCTTGTCATTATGGAAGGTAGTATGTTGTAGATTTCTTTATTACTACAATGGATGGTAGCCTTATCATTATGGAATGTAGTCTGTTGTCGAGATTTTTGTTACTACAATGGATGATAGACTTGTCATTATGGTAGGTTGTCTCTTGCGGATATTTTTGTTACTCCAATGGATGGTACCCTTGTCATTATGGAAGGTAGTCTGTTGTCGTGATTTTTGTTACTCCAATGGATGGTAGCCTTATTATTATGGAAGATAGTCTATTTTTTATATTTTTCTTACTCTATTGGATGGAAGCCTTGTCATTATGGAAGGTAGTATGTTGTTAATATCTTTGTTACTATAATGGATAGTAGCCTTTCCATTATGGAAGGTAGTCTGTTGTCGATATTTATGTTACTCCAATGGATATTAGCCTTGTCATTATGAAAGGTAGTCTTTTATCCAAATTTTTTTTACTCTAATGGATGGTAGCCTTGTAATTATGGAAGGTAGTCTGTTGTCGAGATTTTCATTACTGCAATGGATGGTAGCCTTGTCATTATGGAAGGTAGTATGTCGTTGTGATTTCTATTACTCCAATGGATGGTAGCGTTGTCATTAAGGACGGTAGTCTGTGGTTCTAATTTTGTTACTCCAATGGATGGTAGACATGTCAGTATGGAAGGTAGTCTGTTATCGATATTTTTGTAACTCCATTGGATGGTAGCCTTGTCATTATGGAAGGTAGTGTGTTGTCGATATTTTTGTTATTCCAATGGATGGTAGCCTTGTCATTATGGAAGGTAGTCTGTTGTCGTGATTTTTGTTACTCCAATGGATGGTAGCCTTGTCATTATGGTAGGTAGTATGTTGTCGATATCTTTGTTACTCCGATGGACGGAAGCCTTGTCATTATGGAAGGTAGTCTATTGTCGAGATTTATGTTACTCTAAGGGATGGTAGCCTTTTCCTTATGGAAGGTAGTCTATTGTCGAGATTTTTGTTACAACAATGGATGGTAGCCTTGTCATTATGGAAAGTAGTCTATTGTTGAGACTTTTGTTCCTACAATGGATGGTAGCCTTGTCATTATGGATGTAAGTCTGTTGTTGAAATTTTTGTTACTACAATGGATTGTAGCCATGCCGTCATGGAAGGTAGTTTGTTGTCGATATCTTTGTTACTCCAATGGATGGAAGCCTAGTCATTATGGAAGGTAGTCTGTTGTCGATATTTTTGTTACTCCAATGGATGGTGTACTTGTCATTATGGAAGGCAGTTTGTTGTCGAGATTTTTGTTATTCCAATGGATGGTATCCTTTTCATTATGAAAGGTAGTCCGTTGTCGATATCTTTGTTACTCCAATGGATGGTTGCTTAGTCATTATGGAAGGTAGTCTATTGTCTAGATTTTTGTTACTCCAACGGATGTTAGCCTTGTCATTATGGAAGGTAGTCTGTTTTCGTGATTTTTGTTACTCCAATGGATGGTAGCCTTGTCATTATGGAAGGTAGGTTGTTGTCGATATTTTTGTTACTACAATGGATGGTAACCTTGTCATTATGGAATGTAGTCTGTTGTCGAGATTTTTGTTACTCCAATGGATGGTAGCCTTGTCATTATGGAAGGTAGTCTTTTGTCGAGATTTTTGTTACTACAATGGATGGTAGCCTTGTCATTATGGAAGGTAGTATGTTGTCGATATTTTTGTTACTACAATGGATGGTAGCCCTGTCATTATGGAAGTTAGTATGTTGTCGAGATTTTTGTTACTCCAATGGGTGGTAGCCTTGTCATTATGGAAGGTTATCTCTTGCGGATATTTTTGTTACTCCAATGGATGGTACCCTTGTCATTATGGAAGGTAGTCTATTGTCATGATTTTTGTTACTCCAATGGATGGTAGCCTTGTCATTATGGAAGATAGTCTATTTTCGATATTTTTATTACTCTATTGGATGGAAGCCTTGACATTATGGAAGGTAGTATGTTGTCGATATCTTTGTTACTACAATGGATGGTAGCCTTTCCATTATGGAAGGTAGTCTGTTGTCGAGATTTTTGTTTCTCCAATGGATGGTAGCCTTGTCATTATGTTATCGATATCTTTGTTACTCCAATGGATGGTAGCCTTGCATTATGGAAGGAAGATTGTTGTCGAGATTTTCGTTACTGCAATGGATGGTAGCCTTGTCATTATGGAAGGTAGTATGTCGTTGTGATTTCTATTACTCCAATGGATGGTAGCGTTGTCATTAAGGACGGTAGTCTGTTGTTCAAATTTTGGTACTCCAATGGATGGTAGACTTGTCAGTATGGAAGGTAGTCTATTGTCGAAATTTTTGTTACTCCATTGGATGGTAGCCTTGTCATTATGGAAGGTAGTATGTTGTCGATATTTTTGTTATTCCAATGGATGGTAGCCTTGTCATTATGGAAGGTAGTCTGTTGTCGTGATTTTTGTTACTCCAATGGATGGTAACCTTGTCATTATGGTAGGTAGTATGTTGTCGATATCTTTGTTACTCCAAAGGATGGAAGCCTTGTCATTATGGAAGGTAGTCTATTGTCGAGATTTTTGTTACTCTAAGGGATGGTAGCCTTGTCCTTATGGAAGGTAGTCTATTGTCGAGATTTTTTTTACTATAATGGATGGTAGCCTTGTCATTATGGAAGGTAGTTTGTTGTCGTGATTTTTGTTACAACAATGAATGGTAGCCTTGTCATTATGGAAAGTAGTCTATTGTTAAGATTTTTGTTCCTATAATGGATGGTAGCCTTGTCATTATGGAAGTAAGTCTGTTGTCGATATCTTTATTACTATAATGGATTGTAGCCTTATCGTCATGGAAGGTAGTCTGTTGTCGATATCTTTGTTACTCCAATGGATGGAAGCCTAGTCATTATGGAAGGTAGTCTGTTGTCGAGATTTTTGTTACTCCAATGGATGGTATACTTATCACTATGGAAGGTAGTCTGTTGTCGAGATTTTTGTTATTCCAATGGATGGTATCCTTGTCATTATGAAAGGTAGTCCGTTGTCGATATCTTTGTTACTCCAATGGATGGTAGCCTAGTCATTATGGAAGGTAGTCTATTGTCTAGATTTTTGTTACTCCAACGGGTGTTAGCCTTGTCGTGATTTTTGTTACTCCAATGGATGGTAGCCTTGTCATTATGGAAGGTAGGTTGTTGCCGATATTTTTGTTACTACAATGGATGGTAGCCTTGTCATTATGGAATGTAGTCTGTTGTCGAGATTTTTGTTACTACAATGGATGGTAGCCTTGTCATTATTGAATGTAGTCTGTTGTCGTGATTTTTGTTACTCCAATGGATGGTAGCCTTGTCATTATGGAAGGTAGGTTGTTGTCGATATTTTTGTTACTACAATGGATGGTAGCCTTGTCATTATGGAAGGTAGTATGTTGTAGATTTCTTTATTACTACAATGGATGGTAGCCTTATCATTATGGAATGTAGTCTGTTGTCGAGATTTTTGTTACTACAATGGATGATAGACTTGTCATTATGGAAGGTTGTCTCTTGCGGATATTTTTGTTACTCCAATGGATGGTACCCTTGTCATTATGGAAGGTAGTCTGTTGTCGTGATTTTTGTTACTCCAATGGATGGTAGCCTTATCATTATGGAAGATAGTCTATTTTTTATATTTTTCTTACTCTATTGGATGGAAGCCTTGTCATTATGGAAGGTAGTATGTTGTTAATATCTTTGTTACTATAATGGATAGTAGCCTTTCCATTATGGAAGGTAGTCTGTTGTCGATATTTATGTTACTCCAATGGATATTAGCCTTGTCATTATGAAAGGTAGTCTTTTATCCAAATTTTTTTTACTCTAATGGATGGTAGCCTTGTAATTATGGAAGGTAGTCTGTTGTCGAGATTTTCATTACTGCAATGGATGGTAGCCTTGTCATTATGGAAGGTAGTATGTCGTTGTGATTTCTATTACTCCAATGGATGGTAGCGTTGTCATTAAGGACGGTAGTCTGTGGTTCAAATTTTTTTACTCCAATGGATGGTAGACATGTCAGTATGGAAGGTAGTCTGTTATCGATATTTTTGTAACTCCATTGGATGGTAGCCTTGTCATTATGGAAGGTAGTGTGTTGTCGATATTTTTGTTATTCCAATGGATGGTAGCCTTGTCATTATGGAAGGTAGTCTGTTGTCGAGATTTTTGTTACTCCAATGGATGGTAGCCTTGTCATTATGGTAGGTAGTATGTTGTCGATATCTTTGTTACTCCGATGGACGGAAGCCTTGTCATTATGAAAGGTAGTCTATTGTCGAGATTTATGTTACTCTAAGGGATGGTAGCCTTTTCCTTATGGAAGGTAGTCTATTGTCGAGATTTTTGTTACAACAATGGATGGTAGCCTTGTCATTATGGAAAGTAGTCTATTGTTGAGACTTTTGTTCCTACAATGGATGGTAGCCTTGTCATTATGGAAGTAAGTCTGTTGTTGAAATTTTTGTTACTACAATGGATTGTAGCCTTGCCGTCATGGAAGGTAGTTTGTTGTCGATATCTTTGTTACTCCAATGGATGGAAACCTAGTCATTATGGAAGGTAGTCTGTTGTCGAGATTTTTGTTACTCCAATGGATGGTGTACTTGTCATTATGGAAGGCAGTTTGTTGTCGAGATTTTTGTTATTCCAATGGATGGTATCCTTTTCATTATGAAAGGTAGTCCGTTGTCGATATCTTTGTTACTCCAATGGATGGTTGCTTAGTCATTATGGAAGGTAGTCTATTGTCTAGATTTTTGTTACTCCAACGGATGTTAGCCTTGTCATTATGGAAGGTAGTCTGTTTTCGTGATTTTTGTTACTCCAATGGATGGTAGCCTTATCATTATGGAAGGTAGGTTGTTGTCGATATTTTTGTTACTACAATGGATGGTAACCTTGTCATTATGGAATGTAGTCTGTTGTCGAGATTTTTGTTACTCCAATGGATGGTAGCCTTGTCATTATGGAAGGTAGTCTTTTGTCGAGATTTTTGTTACTACAATGGATGGTAGCCTTGTCATTATGGAAGGTAGTATGTTGTCGATATTTTTGTTACTACAATGGATGGTAGCCCTGTCATTATGGAAGTTAGTATGTTGTCGAGATTTTTGTTACTCCAATGGGTGGTAGCCTTGTCATTATGGAAGGTTATCTCTTGCGGATATTTTTGTTACTCCAATGGATGGTACCCTTGTCATTATGGAAGGTAGTCTATTGTCGTGATTTTTGTTACTCCAATGGATGGTAGCCTTGTCATTATGGAAGATAGTCTATTTTCGATATTTTTATTACTCTATTGGATGGAAGCCTTGACATTATGGAAGGTAGTATGTTGTCGATATCTTTGTTACTACAATGGATGGTAGCCTTTCCATTATGGAAGGTGGTCTGTTGTCAAGATTTTTGTTACTCCAATGGATGGTAGCCTTGTCATTATGTTATCGATATCTTTGTTACTCCAATGGATGGTAGCCTTGCATTATGGAAGGTAGATTGTTGTCGAGATTTTCGTTACTGCAATGGATGGTAGCCTTGTCATTATGGAAGGTAGTATGTCGTTGTGATTTCTATTACTCCAATGGATGGTAGCGTTGTCATTAAGGACGGTAGTCTGTTGTTCAAATTTTGTTACTCCAATGGATGGTAGACTTATCAGTATGGAAGGTAGTCTGTTGTCGAAATTTTTGTTACTCCATTGGATGGTAGCCTTGTCATTATGGAAGGTAGTGTGTTGTCGATATTTTTGTTATTCCAATGGATGGTAGCCTTGTCATTATGGAAGGTAGTCTGTTGTCGTGATTTTTGTTACTCCAATGGATGGTAACCTTGTCATTATGGTAGGTAGTATGTTGTCGATATCTTTGTTACTCCAAAGGATGGATCCTTGTCATTATGGAAGGTAGTCTATTGTCGAGATTTTTGTAACTCTAAGGGATGGTAGCCTTGTCCTTACGGAAGGTAGTCTATTGTCGAGAGTTTTGTTACTACAATGGATGGTAGCCTTGTCATTATGGAAGGTAGTTTGTTGTAGAGATTTTTGTTACAACATGCGATGGTAACCTTGTCATTATGGAAAGTAGTATATTGTTGAGATTTTTGTTCGTACAATGGACGGTAGCCTTGTCATTATGGAAGTAAGTCTTTTGTTGAAATTTTTGTTTATACAATGGATTGTAGCCTCGTCGTCATGGAAGGTAATTTGTTGTCGATATCTTTGTTACTCCAATGGATGGAAGCCTAGTCATTATGGAAGGTAGTCTATTGTCGAGATTTTTGTTACTGCAATGGATGGTATACTTGTCATTAAGGAAGGTAGTCTATTGTCGAGATTTTTATTATTCCAATGGATGGTATACTTGTCATTATGAAAGGTAGTCCGTTATCGATATCTTTGTTACTCCAATGGATGGTAGGCTAGTCATTATAGAAGGTAGTCTATTGTCTAGATTTTTGTTACTCTAACGGATGTTAGCCTTGTCATTATGGAAGGTAGTCTGTTGTCGTGATTTTTGTTACTCCAATGGATGGAAGCCTTGTCATTATGGAAGGTAGGTTGTTGTCGATATTTTTGTTACTACAATGGATGGTAGCCTTGTCATTATGGAATATAGTCTGTTGTCGAGATTTTTGTTACTACAATGGATGGTAGCCTTGTCAATATGGAAGGTAGTATGTTGTCGAGATTTTTGTTACTACAATGGATGGTAGCCTTGTCATTATGGAACTTAGTCTGTTGTCGAGATTTTTGTTACTCCAATGGGTGGTAGCCTTGTCATTATGGAAGGTTGTCTCTTGCGGATATTTTCGTTACTCTAATGGATGGTACCCTTGTCATTATGGAAGGTAGTCTATTGTCGTGATTTTTGTTACTCCAATGGATGGTAGCCTTGTCATTATGGAAGATAGTCTATTTTCGATATTTTTATTATACTATTAGATGGAAGCCTTGTCATTATGGAAGGTAGTATGTTGTCGATATCTTTGTTACTACAATGGATGGTAGCCATTCCATTATGGAAGGTAGTATGTTGTCGATATTTTTGTTACTCCAATGGATGGTAGCCTTGTCATTATGTTGTCGATATCTTTGTTACTCCAATGGACGTTAGCCTCGCCATTATAGAAGGTAGTATGTTTTCGATATTTTTGTTAGTCTAATGGATGGTAGCCTTGTAATTATGGAAGGTAGTCTGTTGTTGAGTTTTTTGTTACTCCAATGTATGGTAGCCTTGCATTATGGAAGGTAGTTTGTCGTTGTGATTTATGTCACTCCAATGGATGGTAGCCTTGTCATTATGGAAGGTAGTCTATTGTTAAGATTTTTTTTACTACAATGTATGGTAGCCTTGTCATTATGGAAGGTAGTCTGTTGTCGAGATTTTTCTTACTCCATTGGATGGTAGACTGGTCATTATGGAAGGTAGTCTATTGTCGAGATTTTTGTTATTCCAATGGGTGGTAGCCTTGTCATTATGGAAGGTAGTCTGTTGTCGAGATTTTTGTTACTCCAATGGATTATAGCCTTGTCATTATGGAAGTTTGTCTCTTGTGTTATTTTTGTTACTCCAATGGATGCTAGCCTTGTAATTATGGAAGGTAGACTGTTGTCGAGATTTTCGTTACTGCAATGGATGGTAGCCTTGTCATTATGGAAGGTAGTATGTCGTTGTGATTTCTATTACTCCAATGGATGGTAGCGTTGTCATTAAGGACGGTAGTCTGTTGTTCAAATTTTGTTACTCCAATGGATGGTAGACTTGTCAGTATGGAAGGTAGTCTGTTGTCGATATTTTTGTTACTCCATTTGATGGTATCCTTGTCATTATGGAAGGTAGTGTGTTGTCGATATTTTTGTTATTCCAATGGATGGTAGCCTTGTCATTATGGAAGGTAGTCTGTTGTCGTGATTTTTGTTACTCCAATGGATGGTAACCTTGTCATTATGGTAGGTAGTATGTTGTCGATATCTTTGTTACTCCATTGGATGGAAGCCTTGTCATTATGGAAGGTAGTCTATTGTCGAGATTTTTGTTACTCTAAGGGATGGTAGCCTTGTCCTTACGGAAGGTAGTCTATTGTCGAGAGTTTTGTTACTACAATGGATGGTAGCCTTGTCATTATGGAAGGTAGTTCATTGTCGAGATTTTTGTTACAACAATGGATGGTAACCTTGTCATTATGGAAAGTAGTCTATTGTTGAGATTTTTGTTCGTACAATGGACGGTAGCCTTGTCATTATGGAAGTAAGTCTTTTGTTGAAATTTTTGTTACTACAATGGATTGTAGCCTCGTCATCATGGAAGGTAGTTTGTTGTCGATATCTTTGTTACTCCAATGGATGGAAGCCTAGTGATTATGGAAGGTAGTCTGTTGTCGAGATTTTTGTTACTCCAATGGATGGTATACTTGTCATTATGGAAGGTAGTCTATTGTCGAGATTTTTATTATTCCAATGGATGGTATACTTGTCATTATGAAAGGTAGTCCGTTATCGATATCTTTGTTACTCCAATGGATGGTAGCCTAGTCATTATGGAAGGTAGTCTATTGTCTAGATTTTTGTTACTCCAATGGATGTTAGCCTTGTCATTATGGAAGGTAGTCTGTTGTCGTGATTTTTATTACTCCAATGATTGGAAGCCTTGTCTTTATGGAAGGTAGGTTGTTGTCGATATTTTTGTTACTACAATGGATGGAAGCCTTGTCAGTATGGAAGGTAGTATGTTGTCGATATCTTTGTTACTACAATGGATGGTAGCCTTTCCATTATGGAAGGTAGTCTGTTGTCGATATTTTTGTTACTCCAATGGATGGTAGCCTTGTCATTATGTTGTCGATATTTTTGTTACTCTAATGGATGTTATCCTCGCCATTATGGAAGGTAGTCTATTGTCGAGATTTTTGTTATTCCAATGGGTGGTAGCCTTGTCATTATTGAAGGTAGTCTGTTGTCGAGATTTTTGTTACTACAATGGATGGTAGCCTTGTCATTATGGAAATTAGTCTGGTTTCAAGATTTTTGTTACTCCAATGGATGCTAGCCTTGTCATTATGGAAGGTAGTCTGTTGTCGATATTTTTGTTACTATAATGGATGGTAGCCTTGTCTTTATGGAAGGTAGGTTGTTGTCGATATTTTTGTTACTACAATGGATGGTAGCCTTGTCATTATGGATGTTAGTCTGTTGTCGAGATTTTTGTTACTCTAATTGATGGTAGCCTTGTCATTATGGAAGGTAGTATGTTGTCGAGATTTTTGTTACTACAATTGATGGTAGCCTTGTCATTATGGAAGTTAGTCTGTTGTCGACATTTTTGTTACTCCAATGGGTGGTAGCCTTGTCATTATGGAAGGTTGTCTCTTGCGGATATTTTCGTTACTGCAATGGAAGGTACCCTTGTCATTATCGAAGGTAGTCTATTGTTGTGATTTTTGTTACTCCAATGGATGGTAGCCTTGTCATTATGGAAGATAGTCTATTTTCGATATTTTTATTACTCTATTGGATGGAAGCCTTGTCATTATAGAAGGTAGTATGTTGTCGATATCTTTGTTACTACAATGGATGGTAGCCTTTCCATTATGTAAGGTAGTCTGTTTTCGATATTTTTGTTACTCCAATGGATGGTAGCCTTGTCATTATGTTGTCGATATCTTTGTTACTCCAATGGATGTTAGCCTCGCCATTATGGAAGGTAGTCTGTTTTCGATATTTTTGTTAATCTAATGGATGGTAGCCTTGTAATTATGGAAGGTAGTATGTTGTTGTGTTTTTTGTTACTCCAATGGATGGTAGCCTTGCATTATGGAAGGTAGTCTGTCATTGTGATTTATGTCACTCCAATGGATGGTAGCCTTGTCTTTATGGAAGGTAGTCTGTTGTTCAGATTTTTTTTACTACAATGTATGGTAGCCTTGTCATTATGGAAGGTAGTCTGTTGTCGTGATTTTTGTTACTCCAATGGATGGTAGCCTTGTCATTATGGAAGATAGTCTATTTTCAATATTTTTATTACTCTATTGGATGGAAGCCTTGTCAGTATGGAAGTTAGTATGTTGTCGATATCTTTGTTACTACAATGGATGGTAGCCTTTCCATTATGGAAGGTAGTATGTTGTCGAAATTTTTGTTACTCCAATGGATGTTAGCCTCGCCATTATTGAAGGTAGTCTATTGTCGAGATTTTTGTTATTCCAATGGGTGGTAGCCTTGTCATTATGGAAGGTAGTCTGTTTTCGAGATTTTTGTTACTCCAATGGATTGTAGCCTTGTCATTATGGAAGTTTGTCACTTGTTGATATTTTTGTTATTCCAATGGGTGGTAGCCTTGTCATTATTGAAGGTAGTCTGTTGTCGAGATTTTTGTTACTACAATGGATGGTAGCCTTGTCATTATGGAAATTTGTCTGGTTTCAAGTTTTTTGTTACTCCAATGGATGCTAGCCTTGTCATTATGGAAGGTAGTCTGTTGTCGATATTTTTGTTACTATAATGGATGGTAGCCTTGTCTTTATGGAAGGTAGGTTGTTGTCGATATTTTTGTTACTACAATGGATGGTAGCCTTGTCATTATGGATGTTAGTCTGTTGTCGATATTTTTGTTACTCTAATTGATGGTAGCCTTGTCATTATGGAAGGTAGTATGTTGTCGAGATTTTTGTTACTACAATGGATGGTAGCCTTGTCATTATGGAAGTTAGTCTGTTGTCGACATTTTTGTTACTCCAATGGGTGGTAGCCTTGTCATTATGGAAGGTTGTCTCTTGCGGATATTTTCGTTACTGCAATGGATGGTACCCTTGTCATTATCGAAGGTAGTCTATTGTTGTGATTTTTGTTACTCCAATGGATGGTAGCCTTGTCATTATGGAAGATAGTCTATTTTCGATATTTTTATTACTCTATTGGATGGAAGCCTTGTCATTATGGAAGGTAGTATGTTGTCGATATCTTTGTTACTACAATGGATGGTAGCCTTTCCATTATGTAAGGTAGTCTGTTTTCGATATTTTTGTTACTCCAATGGATGGTAGCCTTGTCATTATGTTGTCGATATCTTTGTTACTCCAATGAATGTTAGCCTCGCCATTATGGAAGGTAGTCTGTTTTCGATATTTTTGTTAATCTAATGGATGGTAGCCTTGTAATTATGGAAGGTAGTATGTTGTTGTGTTTTTTGTTACTCCAATGGATGGTAGCCTTGCATTATGGAAGGTAGTCTGTCATTGTGATTTATGTCACTCCAATGGATGGTAGCCTTGTCTTTATGGAAGGTAGTCTGTTGTTCAGATTTTTTTTACTACAATGTATGGTAGCCTTGTCATTATGGAAGGTAGTCTGTTGTCGTGATTTTTGTTACTCCAATGGATGGTAGCCTTGTCATTATGGAAGATAGTCTATTTTCGATATTTTTATTACTCTATTGGATGGAAGCCTTGTCAGTATGGAAGGTAGTATGTTGTCGATATCTTTGTTACTACAATGGATGGTAGCCTTTCCATTATGGAAGGTAGTATGTTGTCGAAATTTTTGTTACTCCAATGGATGTTAGCCTCGCCATTATTGAAGGTAGTCTATTGTCGAGATTTTTGTTATTCCAATGGGTGGTAGCCTTGTCATTATGGAAGGTAGTCTGTTTTCGAGATTTTTGTTACTCCAATGGATTGTAGCCTTGTCATTATGGAAATTTGTCACTTGTTTATATTTTTGTTACTCCAATGGATGGTAGCCTTGTTATTATGGAAGGTAGTTTGTTTTCCAGATTTTTGTTACTCTAATGGATGGTAGCCTTGTGATTATGGAAGGTAGTCTATTGTCGAAATTTTCGTTACTGCAATGGATGGTAGCCTTGTCATTGTGGAAGGTAGTCTATCGTTGTGATTTCGGTTACTCGAATGGATGGTAGCTTTGTCATTAAGGGCGTTAGTCTATTGTTCCAATTTTTGTTACTCCAATGGATGGTAAACTTGTCATTATGGAAGGTAGTTTGTTGTCGAGATTTTTGTTACTCCATTGGATGGTAGCCTTGTCATTATGGAAGGTAGTGTGTTGTCAATATTTTTGTTATTCCAATGGATGGTAGCCTTGTCATTTTGGAAGGTAGTCTGGTGTCGTGAGTTTTGTTACTCCAAAGGATGGTAGCCTTGTCATTATGGAAGGTAGTCTGTTGTCGAGATTTTTGTTACTCTAAGGGATGGTAGCCATGTCATTATGGCAGGTAGTCTGTTGTCGAGATTTTTGTTATTCCAATGGATGGTAGCCTTGCATTATGGAAGGTAGTCTGTTGTCGATATTTTTGTTACTCCAATGGATGGTAGCCTTGTCATTGTGGAAGGTAGTCTATTGTTAAGATTTTTGTTACTACAATTAATGGAAGCCTTGTCATTTGGAAGGTAGTCTGTTGTCGAGATTTTTGTTACTACAATGGCTTATAGTCTTGTCGTTATGGAAGGTAGTCTGTTGTCGATATCATGGTTACTACAAAGAATAGAAGCCTAGTCATTATGGAAGGTAGTTTGTTGTCGAGATTTTTGTTACTCCAATGGATGGTAGCCTTGTCATTATGGAAGGTAGTCTATGGTTTAGAATTTTGTTACTATAATGGATGCTATCCTTGTCATTGTGGAAGGATGTTTGTTGTCGAGATTTTTGTTACTACAACGGATTGTAGCCTTGTCGTTATGGAAGGTAGTCTGCTGTCGATATCTTTGTTACTCTAATGGATGGAAGCCTAGTCGTTATGGAAGGTAGTCTGTTATCGAGATTTTTGTTACTCCAATGGATGGTATCCTTGTAATTATGGAAGGTAATCTGTTGTCGAGATTTTTGTTATTCCAATGGATGGTATCTTTGTCATTATGAAAGGTAGTCCATTGTCGATATCTTTGTTACTCCAATGGATGGTAGCCTAGTCATTATGGAAGGTAGTCTGTTGTCTAGATTTTTGTTACTCCCATGGATGGTAGCCTTGTCATTATGGAAGGTAGTCTGTTGTTGAGATTTTTGTTACTACAATTCATGGTAGCCTTGTCATTATGGAATGTAGTCTGTTGTTGATATTCTTGTTACTCCAATGGATGGTAGCCTTGTCATTATGGACGGTAGTCTGTTATCGAGATTTTTGTTACTACAATGGATGGTAGCCTTGTCATTATGGAAGGTAGTCTGTTGTCGAGATTTTTGTTACAACAATGGATGGTAGCCTTGTCATTATGGAAGGTAGTCTGTTATCGAGATTTTTGTTACTCCATTGTATTGTAGCCTTTCCATTATGGAAGGTAGTCTATTGTCGAGATTTTTGTTCCTCCAATGGATGGTAACCTTGTCATTATGGAAGGTAGTATGTTGTCGATATCTTTGTTACTCAAATGGATGGTAACCTTGTCATTATGGAAGGTAGTCTGTTTTCGATATCTTTGTTACTCTAATGGATGGAAGCCTAGTCATTATGGAAGGTAGTATGTTGTCGAGATTTTTGTTAGTTCAATGGATGGTATCCTTGTAATTATTGAAGGTAGTCTGTTGTCGAGATTTTTGTTATTCCAACGGATGGTATTTTTGTCATTATGAAAGGTAGTCCATTGTCGATATCTTTGTTACTCCAATGGATGGTAGCCTAGTCATTATGAAAGGTAGTCTGTTGTCTAGATTTTTGTTACTCCAATGGATGTTAGCCTTGTCATTATGGAAGGTAGTATGTTATCGAGATTTTTGTTACTACAATGGATGGTAGCCATGTCATTATGGACGGTAGTCTGTTATCGAGATTTTTCTTAGTTCAATGGATGGTATCCTTGTAATTATGGAAGGTAGTCTGTTGTCAAGATTTTTGTTATTCCAATGTATGGTATCTTTGTCATTATGAAAGGTAGTCCATTGTCGATATCTTTGTTACTCCAATGGATGGTAGCCTAGTCATTATGGAAGGTAGTCTGTTGTCTAGATTTTTGTTACTCCAATGGATGTTAGCCTTGTCATTATGGATGGTAGTATGTTGTCGAGATTTTTGTTACTACAATGGGTGGTAGCCTTGTCATTATGGACGGTAGTCTGTTATCGAGATTTTTGTTACTACGATGGATGGTAGCCTTGTCATTATGGAAGGTAGTCTGTTGTCGAGATTTTTGTTACTACAATGGATGGTAGCCTTGTCATTATGGAAGGTAGTCTGTTATCGAGATTTTTGTTACTCTAATGTATTGTGGCCTTTCCATTATGGAAGGTAGTCTATTGTCGAGATTTTTGTTCCTCCAATGGATGGTAACCTTGTCATTATGGAAGGTAGTATGTTGTCGATATCTTTGTTACTCCAATGGATGGTAGCCTTGCCATTTTGGAAGGTAGTCTGTTTTCGATATCTTTGTTACTCTAATGGTTGGAAGCCTAGTCATTATGGAAGGTAGTCTGTTGTCGAGATTTTTCTTAGTTCAATGGATGGTATCCTTGTAATTATTGAAGGTAGTCTGTTGTCGAGATTTTTGTTATTCCAATGGATGGTATTTTTGTCATTATGAAAGGTAGTCCATTGTCGATATCTTTGTTACTCCAATGGATGGTAGCCTAGTCATTATGGAAGGTAGTCTGTTGTCTAGATTTTTGTTACTCCAATGGATGTTAGCCTTGTCATTATGGAAGGTAGTATGTTGTCGAGATTTTTGTTACTACAACGGATGGTAGCCTTGTCATTATGGACGGTAGTCTGTTATCGAGATTTTTGTTACTACAGTGGATGGTAGCCTTGTCATTATGGAAGGTAGTCTGTTGTCGAGATTTTTGTTACTACAATGGATGGTAGCCTTGTCATTATGGAAGGTAGTCTGTTATCGAGATTTTTGTTACTCCAATGTATTGTAGCCTTTCCATTATGGAAGGTAGTCCATTGTCGAGATTTTTGTTCCTCCAATGGATGGTAATCTTGTCATTATGGAAGGTAGTATGTTGTCGATATCTTTGTTACTCCAATGGATGGTAGCCTTGCCATTATGGAAGGTAGTTTGTTTTCGATATCTTTGTTACTCTAATGGATGGAAGCCTTGTCATTATGAAAGGTAGTATGTTGTCGATATCTTTGTTAATACAATGGATGGTAGCCTTGTCATTATGGAAGGTAGTTTGTTGTCGAGATTTTTGTTACTCCAACGCATGGTGGCCTTGTCTTTATAAAAGGTAGTATGTTGTAGATATCTTTGTTACTACAATGGATGGTAGCCTTGTTAATACGGAAGGTAGTTTGTTGTCGAGATTTTTGTTACTCCAATGAATGTTATCCTTGTCATTATGGAAGGTAGTATGTTGTCGAGATTTTTTTTATTCCAATGGATGGTATCCTTGTCATTATGAAAGGTAGTCAGTTGTCGATATCTTTGTTACTCCAATGGATGGTATTCTAGTCATTATGGAAGATAGTCTGTTGTCGAGATTTTTGTTACTACAATGGATGGTAGCCTTGTCATTATGGAAGGTAGTCTGTTATCGAGATTTTTGTTACTATAATGGATGATAGCCTTGTCATTATGGAAGGTAGTTTGTTGTCGAGATTTTTTTTATTCCAATGGATGGTATGCTTGTCATTATGAAAGGTAGTCCGTTGTCGATATCTTTGTTACTCCAATGGATGGTATCCTAGTCATTATGGAAGGTAGTCTGTTGTCGAGATTTTTCTTAGTTCAATGGATGGTATCCTTGTAATTATGGAAGGTAGTCTGTTGTCGAGATTTTTGTTATTCCAATGGATGGTATCTTTGTCATTTTGAAAGGTAGTCCATTGTCGATATCTTTGTTACTCCAATGGATGGTAGCCTAGTCATTATGGAAGGTAGTCTGTTGTCTAGATTTTTGTTACTCCAATGGATGTTAGCCTTGTCATTATGGAAGGTAGTATGTTGTCGAGATTTTTGTTACTACAATGGATGGTAGCCTTGTCATTATGGACGGCAGTCTGTTATCGAGATTTTTGTTACAACAATGGATGGTAGCCTTGTCATTATGGAACTTAGTCTGTTGTCGAGAGTTTTGTTACTACAATGCATGGTAGCCTTGTCATTATGGAAGGTAGTCTGTTATCGAGATTTTTGTTACTCCAATGTATTGTAGCCTTTCCAATATGGAAGGTAGTCTGTTGTCGAGATTTTTGTTCCTCCAATGGATGGTAACCTTGTCATTATAGAAGGCAGTATGATGTCGATATCTTTGTTACTCCAATGGATGGTAGCCTTGCCATTATGGAAGGTAGTCTGTTTTCGATATCTTTGTTACTCTAATGGATGGAAGCCTTGTCATTATGAAAGGTAGTACGTTGTCGATATCTTTGTTAATACAATGGATGGTAGCCTTGTCATTATGGAAGGTAGTTTGTTGTCGAGATTTTTGTTACTCCAACGCATGGTGGCCTTGTCTTTATAAAAGGTAGTATGTTGTAGATATCTTTGTTACTACAATGGATGGTAGCCTTGTTAATATGGAAGGTAGTTTGTTGTCGAGATTTTTGTTACTCCAATGAATGGTATCCTTGTCATTATGGAAGGTAGTATGTTGTCGAGATTTTTTTTATTCCAATGGATGGTATCCTTGTCATTATGAAAGGTAGTCCATTAACGATATCTTTGTTACTCCAATGGATGGTATCCTAGTCATTATGGAAGATAGTTTGTTGTCGAGATTTTTGTTACTACAATGGATTATAGCCTTGTCATTATGGAAGGTAGTCTGTTATCGAGATTTTTGTTACTATAATGGATGATAGCCTTGTCATTATGGAAGGTAGTTTGTTGTCGAGATTTTTTTAATTCCAATGGATGGTATCCTTGTCATTATGAAAGGTAGTTTGTTGTCGATATCTTTGTTACTCCAATGGTTGGTATCCTAGTCATTATGGAAGATAGTCTGTTGTCGATATTTTTGTTACTACAATGGATGGTAGCCTTGTCATTATGGAAGGTAGTCTGTTATCGAGATTTTTGTTACTCCAATGTATTGTAGCCTTTCCATTATGGAAGGTAGTCCATTGTCGAGATTTTTGTTCCTCCAATGGATGGTAACCTTGTCATTATGGAAGGTAGTATGTTGTCGATATCTTTGTTACTCCAATGGATGGTAGCCTTGCCATTATGGAAGGTAGTTTTTTTTCGATATCTTTGTTACTCTAATGGATGGAAGCCTTGTCATTATGAAAGGTAGTATGTTGTCGATATCTTTATTAATACAATGGATGGTAGCCTTGTCATTATGGAAGGTAGTTTGTTGTCGAGATTTTTGTTACTCCAACGCATGGTGGCCTTGTCTTTATAAAAGGTAGTATGTTGTAGATATCTTTGTTACTACAATGGATGGTAGCCTTGTTAATATGGAAAGTAGTTTGTTGTCGAGATTTTTGTTACTCCAATGAATGTTATCCTTGTCATTATGGAAGGTAGTATGTTGTCGAGATTTTTTTTATTCCAATGGATGGTATCCTTGTCATTATGAAATGTAGTCCGTTGTCGATATCTTTGTCACTCCAATGGATGGTATCCTAGTCATTATGGAAGATAGTCTGTTGTCGAGATTTTTGTTACGACAATGGATGGTAGCCTTGTCCTTATGGAAGGTAGTCTGTTATCGAGATTTTTGTTACTATAATGGATGATAGCCTTGTCATTATGGAAGGTAGTCTATTGTCGAGATTTTTTTTATTCCAATGGATGGTATCCTTGTCATTATGAAAGGTAGTCCGTTGTCGATATCTTTGTTACTCCAATGGATGTTATCCTACTCATTATGGAAGATAGTCTGTTGTCGAGATTTTTGTTACTACAATGGATGGTAGCCCTGTTAATATGGAAGGTAGTTTGTTGTCGAGATGTTTGTTACTCCAATGAATGGTATCCTTGTCATTATGGAAGGTAGTCTGTTGTCGAGATTTTTTTTATTCCAATGGATGGTATCCTTGTCATTATGAAAGGTAGTCCGTTGTCGATATCTTTGTTACTCCAATGGATGGTATCGTAGTCATTATGGAAGGTAGTCTGTTGTCGAGATTTTTCTTAGTTCAATGGATGGTATCATTGTAATTATGGAAGCTAGTCTGTTGTCGAGATTTTATTTATTCCAATGGATGGTATCTTTGTCATTATGAAAGGTAGTCCATTGTCGATATCTTTGTTACTCCAATGGATGGTATCCTAGTCATTATGGAAGGTAGTCTGTTGTCTAGATTTTTGTTACTCAATTGGATGTTAGCCTTGTCATTATGGAAGGTAGTATGTTGTCGAGATTTTTGTTACTACAATGGATGGTAGCCTTGTCATTATGGACGGCAGTCTGTTATCGAGATTTTTGTTACAACAATGGATGGTAGCCTTGTCATTATGGAAGGTAGTCTGTTGTCGAGAGTTTTGTTACTACAATGGATGGTAGCCTTGTCATTATGGAAGGTAGTCTGTTATCGAGATTTTTGTTACTCCAATGTATTGTAGCCTTTCCAATATGGAAGGTAGTCTGTTGTCGAGATTTTTGTTCCTCCAATCGATGGTAACCTTGTCATTATGGAAGGTAGTATGTTGTCGATATCTTTGTTACTCCAATGGATGGTAGCTTTGCCATTATGGAAGGTAGTCTGTTTTCGATATCTTTGTTACTCTAATGGATGGAAGCCTTGTCATTATGAAAGGTAGTATGTTGTCGATATCTTTGTTAATACAATGGATGGTAGCCTTGTCATTATGGAAGGTAGTTTGTTGTCGAGATTTTTGTTACTCCAACGCATGGTGGCCTTGTCTTTATAAAAGGTAGTATGTTGTAGATATCTTTGTTACTACAATGGATGGTAGCCTTGTTAATATGGAAGGTAGTTTGTTGTCGAGATTTTTGTTACTCCAATGAATGGTATCCTTGTCATTATGGAAGGTAGTATGTTGTCGAGATTTTTTTTATTCCAATGGATGGTATCCTTGTCATTATGAAAGGTAGTCCATTAACGATATCTTTGTTACTCCAATGGATGGTATCCTAGTCATTATGGAAGATAGTCTGTTGTTGAGATTTTTGTTACTACAATGGATTGTAGCCTTGTCATTATGGAAGGTAGTCTGTTATCGAGATTTTTGTTACTATAATGGATGATAGCCTTGTCATTATGGAAGGTAGTTTGTTGTCGAGATTTTTTTAATTCCAATGGATGGTATCCTTGTCATTATGAAAGGTAGTTTGTTGTCGATATCTTTGTTACTCCAATGGTTGGTATCCTAGTCATTATGGAAGATAGTCTGTTGTCGATATTTTTGTTACTACAATGGATGGTAGCCTTGTCATTATGGAAGGTAGTCTGTTATCGAGATTTTTGTTACTCCAATGTATTGTAGCCTTTCCATTATGGAAGGTAGTCCATTGTCGAGATTTTTGTTCCTCCAATGGATGGTAACCTTGTCATTATGGAAGGTAGTATGTTGTCGATATCTTTGTTACTCCAATGGATGGTAGCCTTGCCATTATGGAAGGTAGTTTTTTTTCGATATCTTTGTTACTCTAATGGATGGAAGCCTTGTCATTATGAAAGGTAGTATGTTGTCGATATCTTTATTAATGCAATGGATGGTAGCCTTGTCATTATGGAAGGTAGTTTGTTGTCGAGATTTTTGTTACTCCAACGCATGGTGGCCTTGTCTTTATAAAAGGTAGTATGTTGTAGATATCTTTGTTACTACAATGGATGGTAGCCTTGTTAATATGGAAAGTAGTTTGTTGTCGAGATTTTTGTTACTCCAATGAATGTTATCCTTGTCATTATGGAAGGTAGTATGTTGTCGAGATTTTTTTTATTCCAATGGATGGTATCCTTGTCATTATGAAATGTAGTCCGTTGTCGATATCTTTGTCACTCCAATGGATGGTATCCTAGTCATTATGGAAGATAGTCTGTTGTCGAGATTTTTGTTACGACAATGGATGGTAGCCTTGTCCTTATGGAAGGTAGTCTGTTATCGAGATTTTTGTTACTATAATGGATGATAGCCTTGTCATTATGGAAGGTAGTCTATTGTCGAGATTTTTTTTATTCCAATGGATGGTATCCTTGTCATTATGAAAGGTAGTCCGTTGTCGATATCTTTGTTACTCCAATGGATGTTATCCTACTCATTATGGAAGATAGTCTGTTGTCGAGATTTTTGTTACTACAATGGATGGTAGCCCTGTTAATATGGAAGGTAGTTTGTTGTCGAGATGTTTGTTACTCCAATGAATGGTATCCTTGTCATTATGGAAGGTAGTCTGTTGTCGAGATTTTTTTTATTCCAATGGATGGTATCCTTGTCATTATGAAACGTAGTCCGTTGTCGATATCTTTGTTACTCCAATGGATGGTATCGTAGTCATTATGGAAGGTAGTCTGTTGTCGAGATTTTTCTTAGTTCAATGGATGGTATCATTGTAATTATGGAAGGTAGTCTGTTGTCGAGATTTTATTTATTCCAATGGATGGTATCTTTGTCATTATGAAAGGTAGTCCATTGTCGATATCTTTGTTACTCCAATGGATGGTATCCTAGTCATTATGGAAGGTAGTCTGTTGTCTAGATTTTTGTTACTCAATTGGATGTTAGCCTTGTCATTATGGAAGGTAGTATGTTGTCGAGATTTTTGTTACTACAATGGATGGTAGCCTTGTCATTATGGACGGCAGTCTGTTATCGAGATTTTTGTTACAACAATGGATGGTAGCCTTGTCATTATGGAAGGTAGTCTGTTGTCGAGAGTTTTGTTACTACAATGGATGGTAGCCTTGTCATTATGGAAGGTAGTCTGTTATCGAGATTTTTGTTACTCCAATGTATTGTAGCCTTTCCAATATGGAAGGTAGTCTGTTGTCGAGATTTTTGTTCCTCCAATCGATGGTAACCTTGTCATTATGGAAGGTAGTATGTTGTCGATATCTTTGTTACTCCAATGGATGGTAGCCTTGCCATTATGGAAGGTAGTCTGTTTTCGATATCTTTGTTACTCTAATGGATGGAAGCCTTGTCATTATGAAAGGTAGTATGTTGTCGATATCTTTGTTAATACAATGGATGGTAGCCTTGTCATTATGGAAGGTAGTTTGTTGTCGAGATTTTTGTTACTCCAACGCATGGTGGCCTTGTCTTTATAAAAGGTAGTATGTTGTAGATATCTTTGTTACTACAATGGATGGTAGCCTTGTTAATATGGAAGGTAGTTTGTTGTCGAGATTTTTGTTACTCCAATGAATGGTATCCTTGTCATTATGGAAGGTAGTATGTTGTCGAGATTTTTTTTATTCCAATGGATGGTATCCTTGTCATTATGAAAGGTAGTCCGTTGTCGATATCTTTGTTACTCCAATGGATGGTATCCTAGTCATTATGGAAGATAGTCTGTTGTCGAGATTTTTGTTACTACAATGGATGGTAGCCTTGTCATTATGGAAGGTAGTCTGTTATCGAGATTTTTGTTACTATAATGGATTATAGCCTTGTCATTATGGAAGGTAGTCTGTTGTCAAGATTTTTTTAATTCCAATGGATGGTATCATTGTCATTATGAAAGGTAGTTTGTTGTCGATATCTTTGTTACTCCAATGGTTAGTATCCTAGTCATTATGGAAGATAGTTTGTTGTCGATATTTTTGTTACTACAATGGATGGTAGCCTTGTCATTATGGAAGGTAGTCTATTATCGAGATTTTTGTTACACCAATGTATTGTAGCCTTTCCATTATGGAAGGTAGTCCATTGTCGAGATTTTTGTTCCTCCAATGGATGGTAACCTTGTCATTATGGAAGGTAGTATGTTGTCGATATCTTTGTTACTCCAATGGATGGTAGCCTTGCCATTATGGAAGGTAGTTTTTTTCCGATATCTTTGTTACTCTAATGGATGGAAGCCTTGTCATTATGAAATGTAGTATGTTGTCGATATCTTTGTTAATACAATGGATGGTAGCCTTGTCATTATGGAAGGTAGTTTGTTGTCGAGATTTTTGTTACTCCAACGCATGGAGGCCTTGTCTTTATAAAAGGTAGTATGTTGTAGATATCTTTGTTACTACAATGGATGGTAGCCTTGTTAATATGGAAGGTAGTTTGTTTTCGAGATTTTTGTTACTCCAATGAATGTTATCCTTGTCATTATGGAAGGTAGTATGTTGTCTAGATTTTTTTTATTCCAATGGATGGTATCATTGTCATTATGAAATGTAGTCCGTTGTCGATATCTTTGTCACTCCAATGGATGGTATCCTAGTCATTATGGAAGATAGTCTGTTGTCGAGATTTTTGTTACGACAATGGATGGTAGCCTTGTCATTATGGAAGGTAGTCTGTTATCGAGATTTTTGTTACTATAATGGATGATAGCCTTGTCATTATGGAAGGTAGTCTGTTGTCGAGATTTTTTGTATTCCAATGGATGGTATCCTTATCATTATGAAAGGTAGTCCGTTGTTGATATCTTTGTTACTCCAATGGATGGTATCCTAGTCATTATGGAAGATAGTCTGTTGTCGAGATTTTTGTTACTACAATGAATGGTAGCCCTGTTAATATGGAAGGTAGTTTGTTGTCGAGATTTTTGTTACTCCAATGAATGGTATCCTTGTCATTATGGAAGGTAGTCTGTTGTCGTGATTTTTTTTATTCCAATGGATGGTATCCTTGTCATTATGAAATGTAGTCCGTTATCGATATCTTTGTTACTCCAATGGATGGTATACTAGTCATTATGGAAGGTAGTCTGTTGTCGAGATTTTTCTTAGTTCAATGGATGGTATCCTTGTAATTATGGAAGGTAGTCTGTTGTCGAGATTTTTGTTATTCCAATGGATGGTATCTTTGTCATTATGAAAGGTAGTCCATTGTCGATATCTTTGTTACTCCTATGGATGGTAGCCTAGTCATTATGGAAGGTAGTCTGTTGTCTAGATTTTTGTTACTCCAATAGATGTTAGCATTGTCATTATGGAAGGTAGTATGTTGTCGAGATTTTTGTTACTACAATGGATGGTAGCCTTGTCATTATGGACGGTAGTCTATTATCGAGATTTTTTTTACAACAATGGATGGTAGCCTTGTCATTATGGAAGGTAATCTGTTGTCGAGATTTTTGTTACTACAATGGATGGTAGCCTTGTCATTATGGAAGGTAGTATGTTATCGAGATTTTTGTTACTCCAATGTATTGTAGCCTTTCCATTATGGAAGGTAGTCTGTTGTCGAGATTTTTGTTCCTCCAATGGATGGTAACCTTGTCATTATGGAAGGTAGTATGTTGTCGATATCTTTGTTACTCCAATGGATGGTAGCCTTGCCATTATGGAAGGTAGTCTGTTTTCGATATCTTTGTTACTCTAATGGATGGAAGCCTTGTCATTATGAAAGGTAGTATGTTGTCGATATCTTTGTTAATACAATGGATGGTAGCCTTGTCATTATGGAAGGTAGTTTGTTGTCGAGATTTTTGTTACTCCAACGCATGGTGGCCTTGTCTTTATAAAAGGTAGTATGTTGTAGATATCTTTGTTACTACAATGGATGGTAGCCTTGTTAATATGGAAGGTAGTTTGTTGTCGAGATTTTTGTTACTCCAATGAATGGTATCCTTGTCATTATGGAAGGTAGTATGTTGTCGAGATTTTTTTTATTCCAATGGATGGTATCCTTGGCATTATGAAAGGTAGTCCGTTGTCGATATCTTTGTTACTCCAATGGATGGTATCCTAGTCATTATGGAAGATAGTCTGTTGTCGAGATTTTTGTTACTACAATGGATGGTAGCCTTGTCATTATGGAAGGTAGTCTGTTATCGAGATTTTTGTTACTATAATGGATGATAGCCTTGTCATTATGGAAGGTAGTTTGTTGTCGAGATTTTTTTAATTCCAATGGATGGTATCCTTGTCATTATGAAAGGTAGTTTGTTGTCGTTATCTTTGTTACTCCAATGGTTGGTATCCTAGTCATTATGGAAGATAGTCTGTTGTCGAGATTTTTGTTACTACAATGGATGGTAGCCTTGTCATTATGGAAGGTAGTCTGTTATCGAGATTTTTGTTACTCCAATGTATTGTAGCCTTTCCATTATGGAAGGTAGTCCATTGTCGAGATTTTTGTTCCTCCAATGGATGGTAACCTTGTCATTATGGAAGGTAGTATGTTGTCGATATCTTTGTTACTCCAATGGATGGTAGCCTTGCCATTATGGAAGGTAGTTTTTTTCCGATATCTTTGTTACTCTAATGGATGGAAGCCTTGTCATTATGAAAGGTAGTATGTTGTCGATATCTTTGTTAATACAATGGATGGTAGCCTTGTCATTATGGAAGGTAGTTTGTTGTCGAGATTTTTGTTACTCCAACGCATGGAGGCCTTGTCTTTATAAAAGGTAGTATGTTGTAGATATCTTTGTTACTACAATGGATGGTAGCCTTGTTAATATGGAAGGTAGTTTGTTGTCGAGATTTTTGTTACTCCAATGAATGTTATCCTTGTCATTATGGAAGGTAGTATGTTGTCGAGATTTTTTTTATTCCAATGGATGGTATCCTTGTCATTATGAAATGTAGTCCGTTGTCGATATCTTTGTCACTCCAATGGATGGTAGCCTAGTCATTATGGAAGATAGTCTGTTGTCGAGATTTTTGTTACTACAATGGATGGTAGCCTTGTCATTATGGAAGGTAGTCTGTTATCGAGATTTTTGTTACTATAATGGATGATAGCCTTGTCATTATGGAAGGTAGTCTGTTGTCGAAATTTTTTTTATTCCAATGGATGGTATCCTTGTCATTATGAAAGGTAGTCCGTTGTCGATATCTTTGTTACTCCAATGGATGGTATCCTAGTCATTATGGAAGATAGTCTGTTGTCGAGATTTTTGTTACTACAATGGATGGTAGCCCTGTTAATATGGAAGGTAGTTTGTTGTCGAGATTTTTGTTACTCCAATGAATGGTATCCTTGTCATTATGGAAGGTAGTCTGTTGTCGAGATTTTTTTTATTCCAATGGATGGTATCCTTGTCATTATGAAAGGTAGTCCGTTATCGATATCTTTGTTACTCCAATGGATGGTATCCTAGTCATTATGGAAGGTAGTCTATTGTCGAGATTTTTCTTAGTTCAATGGATGGTATCCTTGTAATTATGGAAGGTAGTCTGTTGTCGAGATTTTTGTTATTCCAATGGATGGTATCTTTGTCATTATGAAAGGTAGTCCATTGTCGATATATTTGTTACTCCAATGGATGGTAGCCTAGTCATTATGGAAGGTAGTCTGTTGTCTAGATTTTTGTTACTCCAATGGATGTTAGCCTTGTCATTATGGAAGGTAGTATGTTGTCGAGATTTTTGTTACTACAATGGATGGTAGCCTTGTCATTATGGACGGTAGTCTGTTATCGAGATTTTTTTACAACAACGGATGGTAGCCTTGTCATTATGGAAGGTAGTCTGTTGTCGAGATTTTTGTTACTACAATGGATGGTAGCCTTGTCATTATGGAAGGTAGTCTGTTATCGAGATTTTTGTTACTCCAATGTATTGTAGCCTTTCCTTTATGGAAGGTAGTCTGTTGTCGAGATTTTTGTTCCTCCAATGGATGGTAACCTTGTCATTATGGAAGGTAGTATGTTGTCGATATCTTTGTTACTCCAATGGATGGTAGCCTTGCCATTATGGAAGGTAGTCTGTTTTCGATATCTTTGTTACTCTAATGGATGGAAGCCTTGTCATTATGAAAGGTAGTATGTTGTCGATATCTTTGTTAATACAATGGATGGTAGCCTTGTCATTTTGGAAGGTAGTTTGTTGTCGAGATTTTTGTTACTCCAACGCATGGTGGCCTTGTCTTTATAAAAGGTAGTATGTTGTAGATATCTTTGTTACTACAATGGATGGTAGCCTTGTTAATATGGAAGGTAGTTTGTTGTCGAGATTTTTGTTACTCCAATGAATGGTATCCTTGTCATTATGGAAGGTAGTATGTTGTCGAGATTTTTTTTATTCCAATGGATGGTATCCTTGGCATTATGAAAGGTAGTCCGTTGTCGATATCTTTGTTACTCCAATGGATGGTATCCTAGTCATTATGGAAGATAATCTGTTGTCGAGATTTTTGTTACTACAATGGATGGTAGCCTTGTCATTATGGAAGGTAGTCTGTTATCGAGATTTTTTTTACTATAATGGATGATAGCCTTGTCATTATGGAAGGTAGTCTGTTGTCGAGATTTTTTTAATTCCAATGGATGGTATCCTTGTCATTATGAAAGGTAGTTTGTTGTCGATATCTTTGTTACTCCAATGGTTGGTAGCCTTGTCATTATGGAAGATAGTCTGTTGTCGAGATTTTTGTTACTACAATGGATGGTAGCCTTGTCATTATGGAAGGTAGTCTGTTATCGAGATTTTTTTTACTCCAATGTATTGTAGCCTTTACATTATGGAAGGTAGTCCATTGTCGAGATTTTTGTTCCTCCAATGGATGGTAACCTTGTCATTATGGAAGGTAGTATGTTGTCGATATCTTTGTTACTCCAATGGATGGTAGCCTTGCCATTATGGAAGGTAGTTTTTTTTCGATATTTTTGTTACTCTAATGGATGGAAGCCTTGTCATTATGAAAGGTAGTATGTTGTCGATATCTTTGTTAATATAATGGATGGTAGCCTTGTCATTATGGAAGGTAGTTTGTTGTCGAGATTTTTGTTACTCCAACGCATGGTGGCCTTGTCTTTATAAAAGGTAGTATGTTGTAGATATCTTTGTTACTACAATGGATGGTAGCCTTGTTAATATGGAAGGTAGTTTGTTGTCGAGATTTTTGTTACTCCAATGAATGTTATCCTTGTCATTATGGAAGGTAGTATGTTGTCGAGATTTTTTTTATTCCAATGGATGGTATCCTTGTCATTATGAAATGTAGTCCGTTGTCGATATCTTTGTCACTCCAATGGATGGTAGCCTAGTCATTATGGAAGATAGTCTGTTGTCGAGATTTTTGTTACTACAATGGATGGTAGCCTTGTCATTATGGAAGGTAGTCTGTTATCGAGATTTTTGTTACTATAATGGATGATAGCCTTGTCATTATGGAAGGTAGTCTGTTGTCGAAATTTTTTTTATTCCAATGGATGGTATCCTTGTCATTATGAAAGGTAGTCCGTTGTCGATATCTTTGTTACTCCAATGGATGGTATCCTAGTCATTATGGAAGATAGTCTGTTGTCGAGATTTTTGTTACTACAATGGATGGTAGCCCTGTTAATATGGAAGGTAGTTTGTTGTCGAGATTTTTGTTACTCCAATGAATGGTATCCTTGTCATTATGGAAGGTAGTCTGTTGTCGAGATTTTTTTTATTCCAATGGATGGTATCCTTGTCATTATGAAAGGTAGTCCGTTATCGATATCTTTGTTACTCCAATGGATGGTATCCTAGTCATTATGGAAGGTAGTCTGTTGTCGAGAGTTTTCTTAGTTTAATGGATGGTATCCTTGTAATTATGGAAGGTAGTCTGTTGTCGAGATTTTTGTTATTCCAATGGATGGTATCTTTGTCATTATGAAAGGTAGTCCATTGTCGATATATTTGTTACTCCAATGGATGGTAGCCTAGTCATTATGGAAGGTAGTCTGTTGTCTAGATTTTTGTTACTCCAATGGATGTTAGCCTTGTCATTATGGAAGGTAGTATGTTGTCGAGATTTTTGTTACTACAATGGATGGTAGCCTTGTCATTATGGACGGTAGTCTGTTATCGAGATTTTTTTACAACAACGGATGGTAGCCTTGTCATTATGGAAGGTAGTCTGTTATCGAGATTTTTGTTACTACAATGGATGGTAGCCTTGTCATTATGGAAGGTAGTCTGTTATCGAGATTTTTGTTACTCCAATGTATTGTAGCCTTTCCTTTATGGAAGGTAGTCTGTTGTCGAGATTTTTGTTCCTCCAATGGATGGTAACCTTGTCATTATGGAAGGTAGTATGTTGTCGATATCTTTGTTACTCCAATGGATGGTAGCCTTGCCATTATGGAAGGTAGTCTGTTTTCGATATCTTTGTTACTCTAATGGATGGAAGCCTTGTCATTATGAAAGGTAGTATGTTGTCGATATCTTTGTTAATACAATGGATGGTAGCCTTGTCATTTTGGAAGGTAGTTTGTTGTCGAGATTTTTGTTACTCCAACGCATGGTGGCCTTGTCTTTATAAAAGGTAGTATGTTGTAGATATCTTTGTTACTACAATGGATGGTAGCCTTGTTAATATGGAAGGTAGTTTGTTGTCGAGATTTTTGTTACTCCAATGAATGGTATCCTTGTCATTATGGAAGGTAGTATGTTGTCGAGATTTTTTTTATTCCAATGGATGGTATCCTTGGCATTATGAAAGGTAGTCCGTTGTCGATATCTTTGTTACTCCAATGGATGGTATCCTAGTCATTATGGAAGATAATCTGTTGTCGAGATTTTTGTTACTACAATGGATGGTAGCCTTGTCATTATGGAAGGTAGTCTGTTATCGAGATTTTTGTTACTCCAATGTATTGTAGCCTTTCCTTTATGGAAGGTAGTCTGTTGTCGAGATTTTTGTTCCTCCAATGGATGGTAACCTTGTCATTATGGAAGGTAGTATGTTGTCGATATCTTTGTTACTCCAATGGATGGTAGCCTTGCCATTATGGAAGGTAGTCTGTTTTCGATATCTTTGTTACTCTAATGGATGGAAGCCTTGTCATTATGAAAGGTAGTATGTTGTCGATATCTTTGTTAATACAATGGATGGTAGCCTTGTCATTTTGGAAGGTAGTTTGTTGTTGAGATTTTTGTTACTCCAACGCATGGTGGCCTTGTCTTTATAAAAGGTAGTATGTTGTAGATATCTTTGTTACTACAATGGATGGTAGCCTTGTTAATATGGAGGGTAGTTTGTTGTCGAGATTTTTGTTACTCCAATGAATGGTATCCTTGTCATTATGGAAGGTAGTATGTTGTCGAGATTTTTTTTATTCCAATGGATGGTATCCTTGTCATTATGAAAGGTAGTCCGTTGTCGATATCTTTGTTACTCCAATGGATGGTATCCTAGTCATTATGGAAGATACTCTGTTGTCGAGATTTTTGTTACTACAATGGATGGTAGCCTTGTCATTATGGAAGGTAGTCTGTTATCGAGATTTTTGTTACTATAATGGATGATAGACTTGTCATTATGGAAGGTAGTCTGTTGTCGAGATTTTTTTAATTCCAATGGATGGTATCCTTGTCATTATGAAAGGTAGTCCGTTGTCGATATCTTTGTTACTCCAATGGATGGTATCCTAGTCATTATGGAAGATAGTCTGTTGTCGAGATTTTTGTTACTACAATGGATGGTAGCCGTGTTAATATGGAAGGTAGTTTGTTGTCGTGATTTTTGTTACTCCAATGAATGGTATCCTTGTCATTATGGAAGGTAGTCTGTTGTCGAGCTTTTTTTTATTCCAATGGATGGTATCCTTGTCATTATGAAAGGTAGTCCGTTGTCTATATCTTTGTTACTCCAATGGATGGTATCCTAGTCATTATGGAAGGTAGTCTGTTGTCGAGATTTTTCTTAGTTCAATGGATGGTATCCTTGTAATTATGGAAGGTAGTCTGTTGTCGAGATTTTTGTTATTCCAATGGATGGTATCTTTGTCATTATGAAAGGTAGTCCATTGTCGATATCTTGGTTACTCCAATGGATGTTAGCCTTGTCATTATGGAAGGTAGTATGTTGTCGAGATTTTTGTTACTACAATGGATGGTAGCCTTGTCATTATGGACGGTAGTCTGTTATCGAGATTTTTGTTACTACAACGGATGGTAGCCTTGTCATTATGGAAGGTAGTCTGTTGTCGAGATTTTTGTTACTACAATGGATGGTAGCCTTGTCATTATGGAAGGTAGTTTGTTATCGAGATTTTTGTTACTCCAATGTATTGTAGCCTTTCCATTATGGAAGGTAGTCTGTTGTCGAGATTTTTGTTCCTCCAATGGATGGTAACCTTGTCATTATGGAAGGTAGTATGTTGTCGATATCTTTGTTACTCCAATGGATGGTAGCCTTGCCATTATGGAAGGTAGTCTGTTTTCGATATCTTTGTTACTCTAATGGATGGAAGCCTTGTCATTATGAAAGGTAGTATGTTGTCGATATCTTTGTTAATACAATGGATGGTAGCCTTATCATTATGGAAGGTAGTTTGTTGTCGAGATTTTTGTTACTCTAACGCATGGTGGCCTTGTCTTTATAAAAGGTAGTATGTTGTAGATATCTTTGTTACTACAATGGATGGTAGCCTTGTTAATATGGAAGGTAGTTTGTTGTCGAGATTTTTGTTACTCCAATGAATGGTATCCTTGTCATTATTGAAGGTAGTATGTTGTCGAGATTTTTTTTATTCCAATGGATGGTATCCTTGTCATTATGAAAGGTAGTCCGTTTCCGATATCTTTTTTACTCCAATGGATGGTATCCTAGTCATTATGGAAGATAGTCTGTTGTCGAGATTTTTGTTACTACAGTGGATGGTAGCCTTGTCATTATGGAAGGTAGTCTGTTATCGAGATTTTTGTTACTATAATGGATGATAGCCTTGTCATTATGGAAGGTAGTCTGTTGTCGAGATTTTTTTTATTCCAATGGATGGTATCCTTGTCATTATGAAAGGTAGTCCGTTGTCGATATCTTTGTTACTCCAATGGATGGTATCCTAGTCATTATGGAAGATAGTCTTATGTCGAGATTTTTGTTACTACAATGGATGGTAGCCCTATTAATATGGAAGGTAGTTTGTTGTCAAGATTTTTGTTACTCCAATGAATGGTATCCTTGTCATTATGGAAGGTAGTCTGTTGTCGAGATTTTTTTTATTCCAATGGATGGTATCCTTGTCATTATGAAAGGTAGTCCGTTGTCGATGTCTTTGTTACTCCAATGGATGGTATCCTAGTAATTATGGAAGATAGTATGCTGTCGAGATTTTTGTTACTACAATGGATGGTAGCCTTGTCATTATGGAAGGTAGTCTGTTATCGAGATTTTTGTTACTATAATGGATGATAGACTTGTCATTATGGAAGGTAGTCTGTTGTCGAGATTTTTTTAATTCCAATGGATGGTATCCTTGTCATTATGAAAGGTAGTCCGTTGTCGATATCTTTGTTACTCCAATGGATGGTATCCTAGTCATTATGGAAGATAGTCTGTTGTCGAGATTTTTGTTACTACAATGGATGGTAGCCGTGTTAATATGGAAGGTAGTTTGTTGTCGTGATTTTTGTTACTCCAATGAATGGTATCCTTGTCATTATGGAAGGTAGTCTGTTGTCGAGATTTTTTTTATTCCAATGGATGGTATCCTTGTCATTATGAAAGGTAGTCCGTTGTCTATATCTTTGTTACTCCAATGGATGGTATCCTAGTCATTATGGAAGGTAGTCTGTTGTCGAGATTTTTCTTAGTTCAATGGATGGTATCCTTGTAATTATGGAAGGTAGTCTGTTGTCGAGATTTTTGTTATTCCAATGGATGGTATCTTTGTCATTATGAAAGGTAGTCCATTGTCGATATCTTTGTTACTCCAATGGATGGTAGCCTAGTCATTATGGAAGGTTGTCTGTTGTCTAGATTTTTGTTACTCCAATGGATGTTAGCCTTGTCATTATGGAAGGTAGTATTATGTCGAGATTTTTGTTACTACAATGGGTGGTAGCCTTGTCATTATGGACGGTAGTCTGTTATCGAGATTTTTATTACTACAATGGATGGTAGCCTTGTCATTATGGAAGGTAGTCTGTTGTCGAGATTTTTGTTACTACAATGGATGGTAGCCTTGTCATTATGGAAGGTAGTCTGTTATCGAGATTTTTGTTACTCCAATGTATTGTAGCCTTTCCATTATGGAAGGTAGTCTGTTGTCGAGATTTTTGTTCCTCCAATGGATGGTAACCTTGTCATTATGGAAGATAGTATGTTGTCGATATCTTTGTTACTCCAATTTATGTTAGCCTTGCCATTATGGAAGGTAGCCTGTTTTCGATATCTTTGTTACTCTAATGGATGGAAGCCTTGTCATTATGAAAGGTAGTATGTTGTCGATATCTTTGTTAATACAATGGATGGTAGCCTTGTCTTTATGGAAGGTAGTTTGTTGTCGAGATTTTTGTTACTCCAATGCATGGTGGCCTTGTCTTTATAAAAGGTAGTATGTTGTAGATATCTTTGTTACTATAACGGATGGTAGCCTTGTTAATATGGAAGGTAGTTTGTTGTCGAGATTTTTGTTACTCCAATGAATGGTATCCTTGTCATTATGGAAGGTAGTATGTTGTCGAGATTTTTTTATTCCAATGGATGGTATCCTTGTCATTATGAAAGGTAGTCTGTTGTCGATATCTTTGTTACTCCAATGGATGGTATCCTAGTCATTATGGAAGATAATTTGTTGTCGAGATTTTTGTTACTACAATGGATGGTAGCCTTGTCATTATGGAAGGTAGTCTGTTATCGAGATTTTTGTTACTATAATGGATAATAGCCTTATCATTATGGAAGGTAGTCTGTTTTCGAGATTTTTTTTATTCCAATGGATGGTATCCTTGTCATTATGAAATGTAGTCCGTTGTCGATATCTTTGTTACTCCAATGGATGGTATCTTAGTCATTATGGAAGATAGTCTGTTGTCGAGATTTTTGTTACTACAATGGATGGTAGCCCTGTTAATATGGAAGGTAGTTTGTTGTTGAGATTTTTGTTACTCCAATAAATGGTATCCTTGTCATTATGGAAGGTAGTCTGTTGTCGAGATTTTTTTTATTCCAATGGATGGTATCCTTGTCATTATGAAAGGTAGTCCGTTGTCGATATCTTTTTTACTCCAGTGGATGGTATCCTAGTCATTATGGAAGATAGTCTGTTGTCGAGATTTTTGTTACTCCAATGGATGGTAGCCTTGTCATTATGGAAGGTAGTCTGTTGTCGAGATTTTTGTTACTACAATGGAGGGTAGCCTTGTCATTATGGAAGGTAGTCTGTTGTCGATATTTTTATTACTCTATTGGATGGAAGCCTTGTCATTATGGAAGGTAGTATGTTGTCGATATCTTTGTAACTACAATGGATGGTAGCCTTTCCATTATGGAAGGTAGTCTGTTGTCGAGATTTTTGTTCCTCCAATGGATGGTAACCTTGTCATTATGGAAGGTAGTATGTTGTTGATATCTTTGTTACTCCAATGGATGGTAGCCTTGCCATTATAGAAGGTAGTCTGTTTTCTATATCTTTGTTACTCTAATGGGTTGAAGCCTAGTCATTATGGAAGGTAGTCTGTTGTCGAGATTTTTCTTAGTTCAATGGATGGTATCCTTGTAATTATGGAAGGTAGTCTGTTGTCGATATTTTTGTTATTCCAATGGATGGTATCTTTGTCATTATGAAAGGTAGTCCATTGTCGATATCTTTGTTACTCCAATGGATGGTAGCCTAGTCATTATGGAAGGTAGTCTGTTGTCTAGATTTTTGTTACTCCAATGGATGTTAGCCTTGTCATTATGGAAGGTAGTATTATGTCGAGATTTTTGTTACTACAATGGGTGGTAGCCTTGTCATTATGGACGGTAGTCTGTTATCGAGATTTTTATTACTACAATGGATGGTAGCCTTGTCATTATGGAAGGTAGTCTGTTGTCGAGATTTTTGTTACTACAATGGATGGTAGCCTTGTCATTATGGAAGGTAGTCTGTTGTCGAGATTTTTGTTCCTCCAATGGATGGTAACCTTGTCATTATGGAAGGTAGTATGTTGTCGATATCTTTGTTACTCCAATGGATGGTAGCCTTGCCATTATGGAAGGTAGTCTGTTTTCGATATCTTTGTTATTCTAATGGATGGAAGCCTTGTCATTATGAAAGGTAGTATGTTGTCGATATCTTTGTTAATACAATGGATGGTAGCCTTGTCATTATGAAAGGTAGTTTGTTGTCGAGATTTTTGTTACTCCAACGCATGGTGGCCTTGTCTTTATAAAAGGTAGTATGTTGTAGATATCTTTGTTACTGCAATGGATGGTAGCCTTGTTAATATGGAAGGTAGTTTGTTGTCGAGATTTTTGTTACTCCAATGAATGGTATCCTTCTCATTATGGAAGGTAGTATGTTGTCGAGATTTTTTTATTCCAATGGATGGTATCCTTGTCATTATGAAAGGTAGTCCATTGTCGATATCTTTGTTACTCCAATGGATGGTATCCTAGTCATTATGGAAGATAGTCTGTTGTCGATATTTTTGTTAGTACAATGGATGGTAGCCTTGTCATTATGGAAGGTAGTCTGTTATCGAGATTTTTGTTACTATAATGGATGATAGCCTTGTCATTATGGAAGGTAGTCTGTTTTCGAGATTTTTTTTATTCCAATGGATGGTATCCTTGTCATTATGAAAGGTAGTCCATTGTCGATATCTTTGTTACTCCAATGGATGGTATCCTAGTCATTATGGAAGACAGTCTGTTGTCGAGATTTTTGTTACTACAATGGATGGTAGCCCTGTTAATATGGAAGGTAGTTTGTTGTCGAGATTTTTGTTACTCCAATGAATGGTATCCTTGTCATTATGGAAGGTAGTTTGTTGTCGAGATTTTTTTTATTCCAATGGATGGTATCCTTGTCATTATGAAAGGTAGTTCGTTGTCGATATCTTTGTTACTCCAATGGATGGTATCCTAGTCATTATGGAAGATAGTATGTTGTCTAGATTTTTGTTACTACAATGGATGGTAGCCTTGTCATTATGGAAGGTAGTCTGTTGTCGAGATTTTTGTTACTACAATGGAGGGTAGCCTTGTCATTATAGAAGGTAGTCTGTTGTCGATATTTTTATTACTCTATTGGATGGAAGCCATGTCATTATGGAAGGTAGTATGTTGTCGATATCTTTGTTACTACAATGGATGGTAGCCTTTCCATTATGGAAGGTAGTCTGTTGTCGAGATTTTTGTTCCTCCAATGGATGGTAACCTTGTCATTATGGAAGGTAGTATGTTGTCGATATCTTTGTTACTCCAATGGATGGTAGCCTTGCCATTATGGAAGGTAGTCTGTTTTCGATATCTTTGTTACTCTAATGGATGGAAGCCTTATCATTATGGAAGGTAGTCTGTTGTCGAGATTTTTCTTAGTTCAATGGATGGTATCCTTGTAATTATGGAAGGTAGTCTGTTGTCGATATCTTTGTTAATACAATGGATGGTAGCCTTGTCATTATGGAAGGTAGTTTGTTGTCGAGATTTTTGTTACTCCAACGCATGGTGGCCTTGTCTTTATAAAAGGTAGTATGTTGTAGATATCTTTGTTACTACAATGGATGGTAGCCTTGTTAATATGGAAGGTAGTTTGTTGTCGAGATTTTTGTTACTCCAATGAATGGTATCCTTCTCATTATGGAAGGTAGTATGTTGTCGAGATTTTTTTTATTCCAATGGATGGTATCCTTGTCATTATGAAAGGTAGTCCATTGTCGATATCTTTGTTACTCCAATGGATGGTATCCTAGTCATTATGGAAGGTAGTCTGTTGTCGAGATTTTTCTTAGTTCAATGGATGGTATCCTTGTAATTATGGAAGGTAGTCTGTTGTCGATATTTTTGTTATTCCAATGGATGGTATCTTTGTCATTATGAAAGGTAGTCCATTGTCAATATCTTTGTTACTCCAATGGATGGTAGCCTAGTCATTATGGAAGGTAGTCTGTTGTCTAGATTTTTGTTACTCCAATGGATGTTAGCCTTGTCATTATGGAAGGTAGTATTATGTCGAGATTTTTGTTACTACAATGGGTGGTAGCCTTGTCATTATGGACGGTAGTCTGTTATCGAGATTTTTATTACTACAATGGATGGTAGCCTTGTCATTATGGAAGGTAGTCTGTTGTCGAAATTTTTGTTACTACAATGGATGGTAGCCTTGTCATTATGGAAGGTAGTCTGTTGTCGAGATTTTTGTTCCTCCAATGGATGGTAACCTTGTCATTATGGAAGGTAGTATGTTGTCGATATCTTTGTTACTCCAATGGATGGTAGCCTTGCCATTATGGAAGGTAGTCTGTTTTCGATATCTTTGTTATTCTAATGGATGGAAGCCTTGTCATTATGAAAGGTAGTATGTTGTCGATATCTTTGTTAATACAATGGATGGTAGCCTTGTCATTATGGAAGGTAGTTTGTTGTCGAGATTTTTGTTACTCCAACGCATGGTGGCCTTGTCTTTATAAAAGGTAGTATGTTGTAGATATCTTTGTTACTACAATGGATGGTAGCCTTGTTAATATGGAAGGTAGTTTGTTGTCGAGATTTTTGTTACTCCAATGAATGGTATCCTTCTCATTATGGAAGGTAGTATGTTGTCGAGATTTTTTTATTCCAATGGATGGTATCCTTGTCATTATGAAAGGTAGTCCATTGTCGATATCTTTGTTACTCCAATGGATGGTATCCTAGTCATTATGGAAGATAGTCTGTTGTCGATATTTTTGTTAGTACAATGGATGGTAGCCTTGTCATTAAGGAAGGTAGTCTGTTATCGAGATTTTTGTTACTATAATGGATGATAGCCTTGTCATTATGGAAGGTAGTCTGTTTTCGAGATTTTTTTTATTCCAATGGATGGTATCCTTGTCATTATAAAAGGTAGTCCATTGTCGATATCTTTGTTACTCCAATGGATGGTATCCTAGTCATTATGGAAGACAGTCTGTTGTCGAGATTTTTGTTACTACAATGGATGGTAGCCCTGTTAATATGGAAGGTAGTTTGTTGTCGAGATTTTTGTTACTCCAATGAATGGTATCCTTCTCATTATGGAAGGTAGTATGTTGTCGAGATTTTTTTTATTCCAATGGATGGTATCCTTGTCATTATGAAAGGTAGTCCATTGTCGATATCTTTGTTACTCCAATGGATGGTATCCGCGTCATTATGGAAGGTAGTCTGTTGTCGAGATTTTTCTTAGTTCAATGGATGGTATCCTTGTAATTATGGAAGGTAGTCTGTTGTCGATATTTTTGTTATTCCAATGGATGGTATCTTTGTCATTATGAAAGGTAGTCCATTGTCGATATCTTTGTTACTCCAATGGATGGTAGCCTAGTCATTATGGAAGGTAGTCTGTTGTCTAGATTTTTGTTACTCCAATGGATGTTAGCCTTGTCATTATGGAAGGTAGTATTATGTCGAGATTTTTGTTACTACAATGGGTGGTAGCCTTGTCATTATGGACGGTAGTCTGTTATCGAGATTTTTATTACTACAATGGATGGTAGCCTTGTCATTATGGAAGGTAGTCTGTTGTCGAGATTTTTGTTACTACAATGGATGGTAGCCTTGTCATTATGGAAGGTAGTCTGTTGTCGAGATTTTTGTTCCTCCAATGGATGGTAACCTTGTCATTATGGAAGGTAGTATGTTGTCGATATCTTTGTTACTCCAATGGATGGTAGCCTTGCCATTATGGAAGGTAGTCTGTTTTCGATATCTTTGTTATTCTAATGGATGGAAGCCTTGTCATTATGAAAGGTAGTATGTTGTCGATATCTTTGTTAATACAATGGATGGTAGCCTTGTCATTATGGAAGGTAGTTTGTTGTCGAGATTTTTGTTACTCCAACGCATGGTGGCCTTGTCTTTATAAAAGGTAGTATGTTGTAGATATCTTTGTTACTACAATGGATGGTAGCCTTGTTAATATGGAAGGTAGTTTGTTGTCGAGATTTTTGTTACTCCAATGAATGGTATCCTTCTCATTATGGAAGGTAGTATGTTGTCGAGATTTTTTTTATTCCAATGGATGGTATCCTTGTCATTATGAAAGGTAGTCCATTGTCGATATCTTTGTTACTCCAATGGATGGTATCCTAGTCATTATGGAAGACAGTCTGTTGTCGAGATTTTTGTTACTACAATGGATGGTAGCCCTGTTAATATGGAAGGTAGTTTGTTGTCGAGATTTTTGTTACTCCAATGAATGGTATCCTTCTCATTATGGAAGGTAGTATGTTGTCGAGATTTTTTTTATTCCAATGGATGGTATCCTTGTCATTATGAAAGGTAGTCCATTGTCGATATCTTTGTTACTCCAATGGATGGTATCCGCGTCATTATGGAAGGTAGTCTGTTGTCGAGATTTTTCTTAGTTCAATGGATGGTATCCTTGTAATTATGGAAGGTAGTCTGTTGTCGATATTTTTGTTATTCCAATGGATGGTATCTTTGTCATTATGAAAGGTAGTCCATTGTCGATATCTTTGTTACTCCAATGGATGGTAGCCTAGTCATTATGGAAGGTAGTCTGTTGTCTAGATTTTTGTTACTCCAATGGATGTTAGCCTTGTCATTATGGAAGGTAGTATTATGTCGAGATTTTTGTTACTACAATGGGTGGTAGCCTTGTCATTATGGACGGTAGTCTGTTATCGAGATTTTTATTACTACAATGGATGGTAGCCTTGTCATTATGGAAGGTAGTCTGTTGTCGAGATTTTTGTTACTACAATGGATGGTAGCCTTGTCATTATGGAAGGTAGTCTGTTGTCGAGATTTTTGTTCCTCCAATGGATGGTAACCTTGTCATTATGGAAGGTAGTATGTTGTCGATATCTTTGTTACTCCAATGGATGGTAGCCTTGCCATTATGGAAGGTAGTCTGTTTTCGATATCTTTGTTATTCTAATGGATGGAAGCCTTGTCATTATGAAAGGTAGTATGTTGTCGATATCTTTGTTAATACAATGGATGGTAGCCTTGTCATTATGGAAGGTAGTTTGTTGTCGAGATTTTTGTTACTCCAACGCATGGTGGCCTTGTCTTTATAAAAGGTAGTATGTTGTAGATATCTTTGTTACTACAATGGATGGTAGCCTTGTTAATATGGAAGGTAGTTTGTTGTCGAGATTTTTGTTACTCCAATGAATGGTATCCTTCTCATTATGGAAGGTAGTATGTTGTCGAGATTTTTTTTATTCCAATGGATGGTATCCTTGTCATTATGAAAGGTAGTCCATTGTCGATATCTTTGTTACTCCAATGGATGGTATCCTAGTCAGTATGGAAGATAGTCTGTTGTCGATATTTTTGTTAGTACAATGGATGGTAGCCTTGTCATTAAGGAAGGTAGTCTGTTATCGAGATTTTTGTTACTATAATGGATGATAGCCTTGTCATTATGGAAGGTAGTCTGTTTTCGAGATTTTTTTTATTCCAATGGATGGTATCCTTGTCATTATAAAAGGTAGTCCATTGTCGATATCTTTGTTACTCCAATGGATGGTATCCTAGTCATTATGGAAGACAGTCTGTTGTCGAGATTTTTGTTACTACAATGGATGGTAGCCCTGTTAATATGGAAGGTAGTTTGTTGTCGAGATTTTTGTTACTCCAATGAATGGTATCCTTCTCATTATGGAAGGTAGTATGTTGTCGACATTTTTTTTATTCCAATGGATGGTATCCTTGTCATTATGAAAGGTAGTCCATTGTCGATATCTTTGTTACTCCAATGGATGGTATCCTAGTCATTATGGAAGGTAGTCTGTTGTCGAGATTTTTCTTAGTTCAATGGATGGTATCCTTGTAATTATGGAAGGTAGTCTGTTGTCGATATTTTTGTTATTCCAATGGATGGTATCTTTGTCATTATGAAAGGTAGTCCATTGTCGATATCTTTGTTACTCCAATGGATGGTAGCCTAGTCATTATGGAAGGTAGTCTGTTGTCTAGATTTTTGTTACTCCAATGGATGTTAGCCTTGTCATTATGGAAGGTAGTATTATGTCGAGATTTTTGTTACTACAATGGGTGGTAGCCTTGTCATTATGGACGGTAGTCTGTTATCGAGATTTTTATTACTACAATGGATGGTAGCCTTGTCATTATGGAAGGTAGTCTGTTGTCGAGATTTTTGTTACTACAATGGATGGTAGCCTTGTCATTATGGAAGGTAGTCTGTTGTCGAGATTTTTGTTCCTCCAATGGATGGTAACCTTGTCATTATGGAAGGTAGTATGTTGTCGATATCTTTGTTACTCCAATGGATGGTAGCCTTGCCATTATGGAAGGTAGTCTGTTTTCGATATCTTTGTTATTCTAATGGATGGAAGCCTTGTCATTATGAAAGGTAGTATGTTGTCGATATCTTTGTTAATACAATGGATGGTAGCCTTGTCATTATGGAAGGTAGTTTGTTGTCGAGATTTTTGTTACTCCAACGCATGGTGGCCTTGTCTTTATAAAAGGTAGTATGTTGTAGATATCTTTGTTACTACAATGGATGGTAGCCTTGTTAATATGGAAGGTAGTTTGTTGTCGAGATTTTTGTTACTCCAATGAATGGTATCCTTCTCATTATGGAAGGTAGTATGTTGTCGAGATTTTTTTTATTCCAATGGATGGTATCCTTGTCATTATGAAAGGTAGTCCATTGTCGATATCTTTGTTACTCCAATGGATGGTATCCTAGTCATTATGGAAGATAGTCTGTTGTCGATATTTTTGTTAGTACAATGGATGGTAGCCTTGTCATTATGGAAGGTAGTCTGTTATCGAGATTTTTGTTACTATAATGGATGATAGCCTTGTCATTATGGAAGGTAGTCTGTTTTCGAGATTTTTTTTATTCCAATGGATGGTATCCTTGTCATTATGAAAGGTAGTCCATTGTCGATATCTTTGTTACTCCAATGGATGGTATCCTAGTCATTATGGAAGATAGTCTGTTGTCGAGATTTTTGTTACTACAATGGATGGTAGCCCTGTTAATATGGAAGGTAATTTGTTGTCGAGATTTTTGTTACTCCAATGAATGGTATCCTTGTCATTATGGAAGGTAGTTTGTTGTCGAGATTTTTTTTATTCCAATGGATGGTATCCTTGATATTATGAAAGGTAGTCCGTTGTCGATATCTTTGTTACTCCAATGGATGGTATCCTAGTCATTATGGAAGATAGTCTGTTGTCTAGATTTTTGTTACTACAATGGATGGTAGCCTTGTCATTATGGAAGGTAGTCTGTTGTCGAGATTTTTGTTACTACAATGGAGGGTAGCCTTGTCATTATGGAAGGTAGTCTGTTGTCGATATTTTTATTACTCTATTGGATGGAAGCCTTGTCATTATGGAAGGTAGTATGTTGTCGATATCTTTGTTACTACAATGGATGGTAGCCTTTCCATTTTGGAAGGTAGTCTGTTGTTGAGATTTTTGTTCCTCCAATGGATGGTAACCTTGTCATTATGGAAGGTAGTATGTTGTCGATATCTTTGTTACTCCAATGGATGGTAGCCTTGCCATTATGGAAGGTAGTCTGTTTTCGATATCTTTATTACTCTAATGGATGGAAGCCTTGTCCTTATGGAAGGTAGTCTGTTGTCGAGATTTTTCTTAGTTCAATGGATGGTATCCTTGTAATTATGGAAGGTAGTCTGTTGTTGAAATTTTTGTTATTCCAATGGATGGTATCTTTGTCATTATGAAAGGTAGTCCATTGTCGATATCTTTGTTACTCCAATGGATGGTAGCCTAGTCATTATGGAAGGTAGTATTATGTCGATATTTTTGTTACTACAATGGGTGGTAGCCTTGTCATTATGGACGGTAGTCTGTTATCGAGATTTTTGTTACTACAATGAATGGTATCCTTGTCATTATGAAAGGTAGTCCGTTGTCGATATCTTTTTTACTCCAATGGATGGTATCCTAGTCATTATGGAAGATAGTCTGTTGTCGAGATTTTTCTTACTCCAATGGATGGTAGCCTTGTCATTATGGAAGGTAGTCTGTTGTCGAGATTTTTGTTACTACAATGGAGGGTAGCCTTATCATTATGGAAGGTAGTCTGTTGTCGATATTTTTATTACTCTATTGGATGGAAGCCTTGTCATTATGGAAGGTAGTATGTTGTCGATATCTTTGTAACTACAATGGATGGTAGCCTTTCCATTATAGAAGGTAGTCTGTTGTCGAGATTTTTGTTCCTCCAATGGATGGTAACCTTGTCATTATGGAAGGTAGTATGTTGTCGATATCTTTGTTACTCCAATGGATGGTAGCCTTGCCATTATGGAAGGTAGTCTGTTTTCTATATCTTTGTTACTCTAATGGATTGAAGCCTAGTCATTATGGAAGGTAGTCTGTTGTCGAGATTTTTCTTAGTTCAATGGATGGTATCCTTGTAATTATGGAAGGTAGTCTATTGTCGAGATTTTTGTTATTCCAATGGATGGTATCTTTGTCATTATGAAAGGTAGTCCATTGTCGATATCTTTGTTACTCCAATGTATGGTAGCCTAGTCATTATGGAAGGTAGTCTGTTGTCTAGATTTTTGTTACTCCAATGGATGTTAGCCTTGTCATTATGGAAGGTAGTATTATGTCGAGATTTTTGTTACTACAATGGGTGGTAGCCTTGTCATTATGGACGGTAGTCTATTATCGAGATTTTTGTTACTACAATGGATGGTAGCCTTGTCATTATGGAAGGTAGTCTGTTGTCGAGATTTTTGTTACTACAATGGATGGTAGCCTTGTCATTATGGAAGGTAGTCTGTTATCGAGATTTTTGGTACTCCAATGTATTGTAGCCTTTCCATTATGGAAGGTAGTCTGTTGTGGAGATTTTTGTTCCTCCAATGGATGGTAACCTTGTCATTATGGAAGGTAGTATGTTGTCGATATCTTTGTTACTCCAATGTATGGTAGCCTTGCCATTATGGAAGGTAGTCTGTTTTCGATATCTTTGTTACTCTAATGGATGGAAGCCTTATCATTATGAAAGGTGGTATGCTGTCGATATCTTTGTTAATACAATGGATGGTAGCCTTGTCATTATGGAAGGTAGTTTGTTGTCGATATTTTTGTTACTCCAATGCATGGTGGCCTTGTCTTTATAAAAGGTAGTATGTTGTAGATATCTTTGTTACTATAACGGATGGTAGCCTTGTTAATATGGAAGGTAGTTTGTTGTCGAGATTTTTGTTACTCCAATGAATGGTATCCTTGTCATTATGGAAGGTAGTATGTTGTCGAGATTTTTTTTATTCCAATGGATGGTATCCTTGTCATTATGAAAGGTAGTCTGTTGTCGATATCTTTGTTACTCCAATGGATGCTATCCTAGTCATTATGGAAGATAATTTGTTGTCGAGATTTTTGTTACTACAATGGATGGTAGCCTTGTCATTATGGAAGGTAGTCTGTTATCGAGATTTTTGTTACAATAATGGATGATAGCCTTGTCATTATGGAAGGTAGTCTGTTGTCGAGATTTTTTTTATTCCAATGGATGGTATACTTGTCATTATGAAAGGTAGTCCGTTGTTGATATCTTTCTTACTCCAATGGATGGTATCCTAGTCATTATGGAAGATAGTCTGTTGTCGAGATTTTTGTTACTACAATGGATGGTAGCCCTGTTAATATGGAAGGTAGTTTGTTGTCGAGATTTTTGTTACTCCAATGAATGGTATCCTTGTCATTATGGAAGGTAGTCTATTGTCGAGATTTTTTTTATTCCAATGGATGGTATCCTTGTCATTATGAAAGGTAGTCCGTTGTCGATATCTTTGTTACTCCAATGGATGGTATCCTAGTCATTATGGAAGATAGTATGTTGTCGATATTTTTGTTACTACAATGGATGGTAGCCTTGTCATTATGGAAGGTAGTCTGTTGTCGAGATTTTTGTTACTACAATGGCGGGTAGCCTTGTCATTATGGAAGGTAGTCTGTTGTCGATATTTTTATTACTCTATTGGATGGAAGCCTTGTCATTATGGAAGGTAGTATGTTGTCGATATCTTTGTAACTACAATGAATGGTAGCCTTTCCATTATTGAAGGTAGTCTGTTGTCGAGATTTTTGTTCCTCCAATGGATGGTAACCTTGTCATTATGGAAGGTAGTATGTTGTCGATATCTTTGTTACTCCAATGGATGGTAGCCTTGCCATTATGGAAGGTAGTCTGTTTTCGATATCTTTGTTACTCTAATGGATGGAAGCCTAGTCATTATGGAAGGTAGTCTGTTGTCGAGATTTTTCTTAGTTCAATGGATGGTATCCTTGTAATTATGGAAGGTAGTCTGTTGTCAAAATTTTTGTTATTCCAATGGATGGTATCTTTGTCATTATGATAGGTAGTCCATTGTCGATATCTTTGTTACTCCAATGGATTGTAGCCTAGTCATTATGGAAGGTAGTCTGTTGTCTAGATTTTTGTTACTCCAATGGATGTTAGCCTTGTCATTATGGAAGGTAGTATGTTGTCGAGATTTTTGTTACTACAATGGGTGGTAGCCTTGTCGTTATGGATGGTAGTCTATTATCGAGATTTTTGTTACTACAATGGATGGTAGCCTTGTCATTATGGAAGGTAGTCTGTTGTCGAGATTTTTGTTACTACAATGGATGGTAGCCTTGTCATTATGGAAGGTAGTCTGTTATCGAGATTTTTGTTACTCCAATGTATTGTAGCCTTTCCATTATGGAAGGTAGTCTGTTGTCGAGATTTTTGTTCCTCCAATGGATGGTAACCTTGTCATTATGGAAGGTAGTATGTAGACGATATCTTTGTTACTCCAATGGATGGAAGCCTTATCATTATGAAAGGTAGTATGTTGTCGATATCTTTGTTAATACAATGGATGGTAGCCTTGTCATTATGGAAGGTAGTTTGTTGTCGAGATTTTTGTTACTCCAATGCATGGTGGCCTTGTCTTTATAAAAGGTAGTATGTTGTAGATATCTTTGTTACTATAATGGATGGTAGCCTTGTTAATATGGAAGGTAGTTTTTTGTCGAGATTTTTGTTACTCCAATGAATGGTATCCTTCTCATTATGGAAGGTACTATGTTGTCGAGATTTTTTTTATTCCAATGGATGGTATCCTTGTCATTATGAAAGGTAGTCCATTGTCGATATCTTTGTTACTCCAATGGATGGTATCCTAGTCATTATGGAAGATAGTCTGTTGTCGATATTTTTGTTAGTACAATGGATGGTAGCCTTGTCATTATGGAAGGTAGTCTGTTATCGAGATTTTTGTTACTATAATGGATGATAGCCTTGTCATTATGGAAGGTAGTCTGTTTTCGAGATTTTTTTTATTCCAATGGATGGTATCCTTGTCATTATGAAAGGTAGTCCATTGTCGATATCTTTGTTACTCCAATGGATGGTATCCTAGTCATTATGGAAGATAGTCTGTTGTCGAGATTTTTGTTACTACAATGGATGGTAGCCCTGTTAATATGGAAGGTAATTTGTTGTCGAGATTTTTGTTACTCCAATGAATGGTATCCTTGTCATTATGGAAGGTAGTTTGTTGTCGAGATTTTTTTTATTCCAATGGATGGTATCCTTGATATTATGAAAGGTAGTCCGTTGTCGATATCTTTGTTACTCCAATGGATGGTATCCTAGTCATTATGGAAGATAGTCTGTTGTCTAGATTTTTGTTACTACAATGGATGGTAGCCTTGTCATTATGGAAGGTAGTCTGTTGTCGAGATTTTTGTTACTACAATGGAGGGTAGCCTTGTCATTATGGAAGGTAGTCTGTTGTCGATATTTTTATTACTCTATTGGATGGAAGCCTTGTCATTATGGAAGGTAGTATGTTGTCGATATCTTTGTTACTACAATGGATGGTAGCCTTTCCATTTTGGAAGGTAGTCTGTTGTTGAGATTTTTGTTCCTCCAATGGATGGTAACCTTGTCATTATGGAAGGTAGTATGTTGTCGATATCTTTGTTACTCCAATGGATGGTAGCCTTGCCATTATGGAAGGTAGTCTGTTTTCGATATCTTTATTACTCTAATGGATGGAAGCCTTGTCATTATGGAAGGTAGTCTGTTGTCGAGATTTTTCTTAGTTCAATGGATGGTATCCTTGTAATTATGGAAGGTAGTCTGTTGTTGAGATTTTTGTTATTCCAATGGATGGTATCTTTGTCATTATGAAAGGTAGTCCATTGTCGATATCTTTGTTACTCCAATGGATGGTAGCCTAGTCATTATGGAAGGTAGTATTATGTCGATATTTTTGTTACTACAATGGGTGGTAGCCTTGTCATTATGGACGGTAGTCTGTTATCGAGATTTTTGTTACTACAATGAATGGTATCCTTGTCATTATGAAAGGTAGTCCGTTGTCGATATCTTTTTTACTCCAATGGATGGTATCCTAGTCATTATGGAAGATAGTCTGTTGTCGAGATTTTTCTTACTCCAATGGATGGTAGCCTTGTCATTATGGAAGGTAGTCTGTTGTCGAGATTTTTGTTACTACAATGGAGGGTAGCCTTATCATTATGGAAGGTAGTCTGTTGTCGATATTTTTATTACTCTATTGGATGGAAGCCTTGTCATTATGGAAGGTAGTATGTTGTCGATATCTTTGTAACTACAATGGATGGTAGCCTTTCCATTATAGAAGGTAGTCTGTTGTCGAGATTTTTGTTCCTCCAATGGATGGTAACCTTGTCATTATGGAAGGTAGTATGTTGTCGATATCTTTGTTACTCCAATGGATGGTAGCCTTGCCATTATGGAAGGTAGTCTGTTTTCTATATCTTTGTTACTCTAATGGATTGAAGCCTAGTCATTATGGAAGGTAGTCTGTTGTCGAGATTTTTCTTAGTTCAATGGATGGTATCCTTGTAATTATGGAAGGTAGTCTATTGTCGAGATTTTTGTTATTCCAATGGATGGTATCTTTGTCATTATGAAAGGTAGTCCATTGTCGATATCTTTGTTACTCCAATGTATGGTAGCCTAGTCATTATGGAAGGTAGTCTGTTGTCTAGATTTTTGTTACTCCAATGGATGTTAGCCTTGTCATTATGGAAGGTAGTATTATGTCGAGATTTTTGTTACTACAATGGGTGGTAGCCTTGTCATTATGGACGGTAGTCTATTATCGAGATTTTTGTTACTACAATGGATGGTAGCCTTGTCATTATGGAAGGTAGTCTGTTGTCGAGATTTTTGTTACTACAATGGATGGTAGCCTTGTCATTATGGAAGGTAGTCTGTTATCGAGATTTTTGGTACTCCAATGTATTGTAGCCTTTCCATTATGGAAGGTAGTCTGTTGTGGAGATTTTTGTTCCTCCAATGGATGGTAACCTTGTCATTATGGAAGGTAGTATGTTGTCGATATCTTTGTTACTCCAATGTATGGTAGCCTTGCCATTATGGAAGGTAGTCTGTTTTCGATATCTTTGTTACTCTAATGGATGGAAGCCTTATCATTATGAAAGGTGGTATGCTGTCGATATCTTTGTTAATACAATGGATGGTAGCCTTGTCATTATGGAAGGTAGTTTGTTGTCGATATTTTTGTTACTCCAATGCATGGTGGCCTTGTCTTTATAAAAGGTAGTATGTTGTAGATATCTTTGTTACTATAACGGATGGTAGCCTTGTTAATATGGAAGGTAGTTTGTTGTCGAGATTTTTGTTACTCCAATGAATGGTATCCTTGTCATTATGGAAGGTAGTATGTTGTCGAGATTTTTTTTATTCCAATGGATGGTATCCTTGTCATTATGAAAGGTAGTCTGTTGTCGATATCTTTGTTACTCCAATGGATGCTATCCTAGTCATTATGGAAGATAATTTGTTGTCGAGATTTTTGTTACTACAATGGATGGTAGCCTTGTCATTATGGAAGGTAGTCTGTTATCGAGATTTTTGTTACAATAATGGATGATAGCCTTGTCATTATGGAAGGTAGTCTGTTGTCGAGATTTTTTTTATTCCAATGGATGGTATACTTGTCATTATGAAAGGTAGTCCGTTGTTGATATCTTTCTTACTCCAATGGATGGTATCCTAGTCATTATGGAAGATAGTCTGTTGTCGAGATTTTTGTTACTACAATGGATGGTAGCCCTGTTAATATGGAAGGTAGTTTGTTGTCGAGATTTTTGTTACTCCAATGAATGGTATCCTTGTCATTATGGAAGGTAGTCTATTGTCGAGATTTTTTTTATTCCAATGGATGGTATCCTTGTCATTATGAAAGGTAGTCCGTTGTCGATATCTTTGTTACTCCAATGGATGGTATCCTAGTCATTATGGAAGATAGTATGTTGTCGATATTTTTGTTACTACAATGGATGGTAGCCTTGTCATTATGGAAGGTAGTCTGTTGTCGAGATTTTTGTTACTACAATGGCGGGTAGCCTTGTCATTATGGAAGGTAGTCTGTTGTCGATATTTTTATTACTCTATTGGATGGAAGCCTTGTCATTATGGAAGGTAGTATGTTGTCGATATCTTTGTAACTACAATGAATGGTAGCCTTTCCATTATTGAAGGTAGTCTGTTGTCGAGATTTTTGTTCCTCCAATGGATGGTAACCTTGTCATTATGGAAGGTAGTATGTTGTCGATATCTTTGTTACTCCAATGGATGGTAGCCTTGCCATTATGGAAGGTAGTCTGTTTTCGATATCTTTGTTACTCTAATGGATGGAAGCCTAGTCATTATGGAAGGTAGTCTGTTGTCGAGATTTTTCTTAGTTCGATGGATGGTATCCTTGTAATTATGGAAGGTAGTCTGTTGTCAAAATTTTTGTTATTCCAATGGATGGTATCTTTGTCATTATGATAGGTAGTCCATTGTCGATATCTTTGTTACTCCAATGGATTGTAGCCTAGTCATTATGGAAGGTAGTCTGTTGTCTAGATTTTTGTTACTCCAATGGATGTTAGCCTTGTCATTATGGAAGGTAGTATGTTGTCGAGATTTTTGTTACTACAATGGGTGGTAGCCTTGTCGTTATGGATGGTAGTCTATTATCGAGATTTTTGTTACTACAATGGATGGTAGCCTTGTCATTATGGAAGGTAGTCTGTTGTCGAGATTTTTGTTACTACAATGGATGGTAGCCTTGTCATTATGGAAGGTAGTCTGTTATCGAGATTTTTGTTACTCCAATGTATTGTAGCCTTTCCATTATGGAAGGTAGTCTGTTGTCGAGATTTTTGTTCCTCCAATGGATGGTAACCTTGTCATTATGGAAGGTAGTATGTAGACGATATCTTTGTTACTCCAATGGATGGAAGCCTTATCATTATGAAAGGTAGTATGTTGTCGATATCTTTGTTAATACAATGGATGGTAGCCTTGTCATTATGGAAGGTAGTTTGTTGTCGAGATTTTTGTTACTCCAATGCATGGTGGCCTTGTCTTTATAAAAGGTAGTATGTTGTAGATATCTTTGTTACTATAATGGATGGTAGCCTTGTTAATATGGAAGGTAGTTTTTTGTCGAGATTTTTGTTACTCCAGTGAATGGTATCCTTGTCATTATGGAAGGTAGTATGTTTTCGAGATTTTTTTTATTCCAATGGATGGTATCCTTGTCATTATGAAAGGTAGTTCGTTGTCGATATCTTTGTTACTCCAATGGATGGTATCCTAGTCATTATGTAAGATAGTCTGTTGTCGAGATTTTTGTTACTACATTGGATGGTAGCCTTGTCATTATGGAAGGTAGTTTGTTATCGAGATTTTTGTTACTATAATGGATGATAGCCTTGTCATTATGGAAGGTAGTCTGTTGTCGAGATTTTTGTTTCTACAGTGGATGGTAGCCTTGTCATTATGGAAGGTAGTCTGTTGTTGATATTTTTATTACTCTATTGGATGGAAGCCTTGTCATTATGGAAGGTAGTATGTTGTCGATATCTTTGTTACTATAATGGATGGTAGACTTTCCATTATGGAAGGTAGTCTGTTGTCGATATTTTTGTTCCTCCAATGAATGGTAACCTTGTCATTATGGAAGGTAGTATGTTGTCGATATCTTTGTTACTCCAATGGATGGTAGCCTTGCCATTATGGAAGGTAGTCTGTTTTCGATATCTTTGTTACTCTAATGGATGCAGGCCTAGTCATTATTGAAGGTAGTCTGTTGTCGAGATTTTTGTTACTTAAATGGATGGTATCCTTGTAATTATGGAAGGTAGTCTGTTGTAAAGATTTTTGTTATTCCAATGGATGGTATCTTTGTCATTATGAAAGGTAGTCTGTTGTCGATATCTTTATTACTCCAATGGATGGTAGCCTAGTCATTATGGAAGGTAGTCTGTTGTCTATATTTTTGTTACTCCAATGGATGTTAGCCTTGTCATTATATAAGGTAGTATGTTGTCGAGATTTTTGTTACTACAATGGATGGTAGCCTTGTCATTATGGGAGGTAGTCTGTTATCGAGATTTTTGTTACTACAATGGATGGTAGCCTTGTCATTAAGGAAGGTAGTCTGTTGTCGAGATTTTTGTTACTACAATGAATGGTAGCCTTGTCATTATGGAAGGTAGTCTATTGTCGAGATTTTTGTTTCTGTAAGGGATGGTAGCCTTTCCATTATGGAAGGTAGTCTGTTGTCGAGATTTTTGTTACTCCAATGGATGGTAGACTTGTCATTATGGAAGATACTCTATTGTCGTTATTTTTATTACTCCATTTGATGGAAGCCTTGTCATTTTGAAAGGTAGTATGTTGTTGATATCTTTGTTACTACAATGGATGGTAGCCTTGTCATTATGGAAGGTAGTTTGTTGTCGAGATTTTTGTAACTCCAATGCATGGTGGCCTTGTCTTTATAAAAGGTAGTATGTTGTAGATATCTTTGTTACTACAATGGATGGTAGCCTTGTTATTATGGAATGTAGTTTGTTGTCGAGATTTTTGTTACTCCAATGAATGGTATCCTTGTCATTATGGAAGGTAGTCTGTTGTCGAGATTTTTTTTATTCTAGTGGATGGTATCCTTGTCATTATGAAAGGTAGTCCGTTGTCGATATCTTTGTTACTCCACTTGATGGTAGCTGAGTCATTATGGAAGATAGTCTGTTGTCGAGATTTTTGTTACTCCAATGGATGGTAGCCTTGTCATTATGGAAGTGTGTGTGTTGTCGATATTTTTGTTATTTCAATGGAAGGTAGCCTTTTCATTATGGAAGGTAGTCTGTTGTCGTGAGATTTGTTACTCCAATGGATGGTAGGTTTGTCATTATGGTAGGTAGTATGTTGTCGATATCTTTGTTACTCCAATGGATGGTAGCCTTGTCATTATGGAAGGTAGTCTATTGTCGAGATTTTTGTTACTCTAAGGGATGGTAGCCTTTCCATTATGGAAGGTAGTCTATTGTCGAGATTTTTGTTCCTCCAATGGATGGTAACCTTGTCATTATGGAAGGTAGTATGTTGTCGATATCTTTGTTACTCCAATGGATGGTAGCCTTGCCATTATGGAAGGTAGTCTGTTTTCGATATCTTTATTACTCTAATGGATGGAAGCCTTGTCATTATGGAAGGTAGTCTGTTGTCGAGATTTTTCTTAGTTCAATGGATGGTATCCTTGTAATTATGGAAGGTAGTCTGTTGTTGAGATTTTTGTTATTCCAATGGATGGTATCTTTGTCATTATGAAAGGTAGTCCATTGTCGATATCTTTGTTACTCCAATGGATGGTAGCCTAGTCATTATGGAAGGTAGTATTATGTCGATATTTTTGTTACTACAATGGGTGGTAGCCTTGTCATTATGGACGGTAGTCTGTTATCGAGATTTTTGTTACTACAATGAATGGTATCCTTGTCATTATGAAAGGTAGTCCGTTGTCGATATCTTTTTTACTCCAATGGATGGTATCCTAGTCATTATGGAAGATAGTCTGTTGTCGAGATTTTTCTTACTCCAATGGATGGTAGCCTTGTCATTATGGAAGGTAGTCTGTTGTCGAGATTTTTGTTACTACAATGGAGGGTAGCCTTATCATTATGGAAGGTAGTCTGTTGTCGATATTTTTATTACTCTATTGGATGGAAGCCTTGTCATTATGGAAGGTAGTATGTTGTCGATATCTTTGTAACTACAATGGATGGTAGCCTTTCCATTATAGAAGGTAGTCTGTTGTCGAGATTTTTGTTCCTCCAATGGATGGTAACCTTGTCATTATGGAAGGTAGTATGTTGTCGATATCTTTGTTACTCCAATGGATGGTAGCCTTGCCATTATGGAAGGTAGTCTGTTTTCTATATCTTTGTTACTCTAATGGATTGAAGCCTAGTCATTATGGAAGGTAGTCTGTTGTCGAGATTTTTCTTAGTTCAATGGATGGTATCCTTGTAATTATGGAAGGTAGTCTATTGTCGAGATTTTTGTTATTCCAATGGATGGTATCTTTGTCATTATGAAAGGTAGTCCATTGTCGATATCTTTGTTACTCCAATGTATGGTAGCCTAGTCATTATGGAAGGTAGTCTGTTGTCTAGATTTTTGTTACTCCAATGGATGTTAGCCTTGTCATTATGGAAGGTAGTATTATGTCGAGATTTTTGTTACTACAATGGGTGGTAGCCTTGTCATTATGGACGGTAGTCTATTATCGAGATTTTTGTTACTACAATGGATGGTAGCCTTGTCATTATGGAAGGTAGTCTGTTGTCGAGATTTTTGTTACTACAATGGATGGTAGCCTTGTCATTATGGAAGGTAGTCTGTTATCGAGATTTTTGGTACTCCAATGTATTGTAGCCTTTCCATTATGGAAGGTAGTCTGTTATGGAGATTTTTGTTCCTCCAATGGATGGTAACCTTGTCATTATGGAAGGTAGTATGTTGTCGATATCTTTGTTACTCCAATGTATGGTAGCCTTGCCATTATGGAAGGTAGTCTGTTTTCGATATCTTTGTTACTCTAATGGATGGAAGCCTTATCATTATGAAAGGTGGTATGCTGTCGATATCTTTGTTAATACAATGGATGGTAGCCTTGTCATTATGGAAGGTAGTTTGTTGTCGATATTTTTGTTACTCCAATGCATGGTGGCCTTGTCTTTATAAAAGGTAGTATGTTGTAGATATCTTTGTTACTATAACGGATGGTAGCCTTGTTAATATGGAAGGTAGTTTGTTGTCGAGATTTTTGTTACTCCAATGAATGGTATCCTTGTCATTATGGAAGGTAGTATGTTGTCGAGATTTTTTTTATTCCAATGGATGGTATCCTTGTCATTATGAAAGGTAGTCTGTTGTCGATATCTTTGTTACTCCAATGGATGCTATCCTAGTCATTATGGAAGATAATTTGTTGTCGAGATTTTTGTTACTACAATGGATGGTAGCCTTGTCATTATGGAAGGTAGTCTGTTATCGAGATTTTTGTTACAATAATGGATGATAGCCTTGTCATTATGGAAGGTAGTCTGTTGTCGAGATTTTTTTTATTCCAATGGATGGTATACTTGTCATTATGAAAGGTAGTCCGTTGTTGATATCTTTCTTACTCCAATGGATGGTATCCTAGTCATTATGGAAGATAGTCTGTTGTCGAGATTTTTGTTACTACAATGGATGGTAGCCCTGTTAATATGGAAGGTAGTTTGTTGTCGAGATTTTTGTTACTCCAATGAATGGTATCCTTGTCATTATGGAAGGTAGTCTATTGTCGAGATTTTTTTTATTCCAATGGATGGTATCCTTGTCATTATGAAAGGTAGTCCGTTGTCGATATCTTTGTTACTCCAATGGATGGTATCCTAGTCATTATGGAAGATAGTATGTTGTCGATATTTTTGTTACTACAATGGATGGTAGCCTTGTCATTATGGAAGGTAGTCTGTTGTCGAGATTTTTGTTACTACAATGGCGGGTAGCCTTGTCATTATGGAAGGTAGTTTGTTGTCGATATTTTTATTACTCTATTGGATGGAAGCCTTGTCATTATGGAAGGTAGTATGTTGTCGATATCTTTGTAACTACAATGAATGGTAGCCTTTCCATTATTGAAGGTAGTCTGTTGTCGAGATTTTTGTTCCTCCAATGGATGGTAACCTTGTCATTATGGAAGGTAGTATGTTGTCGATATCTTTGTTACTCCAATGGATGGTAGCCTTGCCATTATGGAAGGTAGTCTGTTTTCGATATCTTTGTTACTCTAATGGATGGAAGCCTAGTCATTATGGAAGGTAGTCTGTTGTCGAGATTTTTCTTAGTTCAATGGATGGTATCCTTGTAATTATGGAAGGTAGTCTGTTGTCAAAATTTTTGTTATTCCAATGGATGGTATCTTTGTCATTATGATAGGTAGTCCATTGTCGATATCTTTGTTACTCCAATGGATTGTAGCCTAGTCATTATGGAAGGTAGTCTGTTGTCTAGATTTTTGTTACTCCAATGGATGTTAGCCTTGTCATTATGGAAGGTAGTATGTTGTCGAGATTTTTGTTACTACAATGGGTGGTAGCCTTGTCGTTATGGATGGTAGTCTATTATCGAGATTTTTGTTACTACAATGGATGGTAGCCTTGTCATTATGGAAGGTAGTCTGTTGTCGAGATTTTTGTTACTACAATGGATGGTAGCCTTGTCATTATGGAAGGTAGTCTGTTATCGAGATTTTTGTTACTCCAATGTATTGTAGCCTTTCCATTATGGAAGGTAGTCTGTTGTCGAGATTTTTGTTCCTCCAATGGATGGTAACCTTGTCATTATGGAAGGTAGTATGTAGACGATATCTTTGTTACTCCAATGGATGGAAGCCTTATCATTATGAAAGGTAGTATGTTGTCGATATCTTTGTTAATACAATGGATGGTAGCCTTGTCATTATGGAAGGTAGTTTGTTGTCGAGATTTTTGTTACTCCAATGCATGGTGGCCTTGTCTTTATAAAAGGTAGTATGTTGTAGATATCTTTGTTACTATAATGGATGGTAGCCTTGTTAATATGGAAGGTAGTTTTTTGTCGAGATTTTTGTTACTCCAATGAATGGTATCCTTCTCATTATGGAAGGTACTATGTTGTCGAGATTTTTTTTATTCCAATGGATGGTATCCTTGTCATTATGAAAGGTAGTCCATTGTCGATATCTTTGTTACTCCAATGGATGGTATCCTAGTCATTATGGAAGATAGTCTGTTGTCGATATTTTTGTTAGTACAATGGATGGTAGCCTTGTCATTATGGAAGGTAGTCTGTTATCGAGATTTTTGTTACTATAATGGATGATAGCCTTGTCATTATGGAAGGTAGTCTGTTTTCGAGATTTTTTTTATTCCAATGGATGGTATCCTTGTCATTATGAAAGGTAGTCCATTGTCGATATCTTTGTTACTCCAATGGATGGTATCCTAGTCATTATGGAAGATAGTCTGTTGTCGAGATTTTTGTTACTACAATGGATGGTAGCCCTGTTAATATGGAAGGTAATTTGTTGTCGAGATTTTTGTTACTCCAATGAATGGTATCCTTGTCATTATGGAAGGTAGTTTGTTGTCGAGATTTTTTTTATTCCAATGGATGGTATCCTTGATATTATGAAAGGTAGTCCGTTGTCGATATCTTTGTTACTCCAATGGATGGTATCCTAGTCATTATGGAAGATAGTCTGTTGTCTAGATTTTTGTTACTACAATGGATGGTAGCCTTGTCATTATGGAAGGTAGTCTGTTGTCGAGATTTTTGTTACTACAATGGAGGGTAGCCTTGTCATTATGGAAGGTAGTCTGTTGTCGATATTTTTATTACTCTATTGGATGGAAGCCTTGTCATTATGGAAGGTAGTATGTTGTCGATATCTTTGTTACTACAATGGATGGTAGCCTTTCCATTTTGGAAGGTAGTCTGTTGTTGAGATTTTTGTTCCTCCAATGGATGGTAACCTTGTCATTATGGAATGTAGTATGTTATCGATATCTTTGTTACTCCAATGGATGGTAGCCTTGCCATTATGGAAGGTAGTCTGTTTTCGATATCTTTATTACTCTAATGGATGGAAGCCTTGTCATTATGGAAGGTAGTCTGTTGTCGAGATTTTTCTTAGTTCAATGGATGGTATCCTTGTAATTATGGAAGGTAGTCTGTTGTTGAGATTTTTGTTATTCCAATGGATGGTATCTTTGTCATTATGAAAGGTAGTCCATTGTCGATATCTTTATTACTCCAATGGATGGTAGCCTAGTCATTATGGAAGGTAGTATTATGTCGATATTTTTGTTACTACAATGGGTGGTAGCCTTGTCATTATGGACGGTAGTCTGTTATCGAGATTTTTGTTACTACAATGAATGGTATCCTTGTCATTATGAAAGGTAGTCCGTTGTCGATATCTTTTTTACTCCAATGGATGGTATCCTAGTCATTATGGAAGATAGTCTGTTGTCGAGATTTTTCTTACTCCAATGGATGGTAGCCTTGTCATTATGGAAGGTAGTCTGTTGTCGAGATTTTTGTTACTACAATGGAGGGTAGCCTTATCATTATGGAAGGTAGTCTGTTGTCGATATTTTTATTACTCTATTGGATGGAAGCCTTGTCATTATGGAAGGTAGTATGTTGTCGATATCTTTGTAACTACAATGGATGGTAGCCTTTCCATTATAGAAGGTAGTCTGTTGTCGAGATTTTTGTTCCTCCAATGGATGGTAACCTTGTCATTATGGAAGGTAGTATGTTGTCGATATCTTTGTTACTCCAATGGATGGTAGCCTTGCCATTATGGAAGGTAGTCTGTTTTCTATATCTTTGTTACTCTAATGGATTGAAGCCCAGTCATTATTGAAGGTAGTCTGTTGTCGAGATTTTTCTTAGTTCAATGGATGGTATCCTTGTAATTATGGAAGGTAGTCTATTGTCGAGATTTTTGTTATTCCAATGGATGGTATCTTTGTCATTATGAAAGGTAGTCCATTGTCGATATCTTTGTTACTCCAATGTATGGTAGCCTAGTCATTATGGAAGGTAGTCTGTTGTCTAGATTTTTGTTACTCCAATGGATGTTAGCCTTGTCATTATGGAAGGTAGTATTATGTCGAGATTTTTGTTACTACAATGGGTGGTAGCCTTGTCATTATGGACGGTAGTCTATTATCGAGATTTTTGTTACTACAATGGATGGTAGCCTTGTCATTATGGAAGGTAGTCTGTTGTCGAGATTTTTGTTACTACAATGGATGGTAGCCTTGTCATTATGGAAGGTAGTCTGTTATCGAGATTTTTGGTACTCCAATGTATTGTAGCCTTTCCATTATGGAAGGTAGTCTGTTGTGGAGATTTTTGTTCCTCCAATGGATGGTAACCTTGTCATTATGGAAGGTAGTATGTTGTCGATATCTTTGTTACTCCAATGTATGGTAGCCTTGCCATTATGGAAGGTAGTCTGTTTTCGATATCTTTGTTACTCTAATGGATGGAAGCCTTATCATTATGAAAGGTGGTATGCTGTCGATATCTTTGTTAATACAATGGATGGTAGCCTTGTCATTATGGAAGGTAGTTTGTTGTCGATATTTTTGTTACTCCAATGCATGGTGGCCTTGTCTTTATAAAAGGTAGTATGTTGTAGATATCTTTGTTACTATAACGGATGGTAGCCTTGTTAATATGGAAGGTAGTTTGTTGTCGAGATTTTTGTTAATCCAATGAATGGTATCCTTGTCATTATGGAAGGTAGTATGTTGTCGAGATTTTTTTTATTCCAATGGATGGTATCCTTGTCATTATGAAAGGTAGTCTGTTGTCGATATCTTTGTTACTCCAATGGATGCTATCCTAGTCATTATGGAAGATAATTTGTTGTCGAGATTTTTGTTACTACAATGGATGGTAGCCTTGTCATTATGGAAGGTAGTCTGTTATCGAGATTTTTGTTACAATAATGGATGATAGCCTTGTCATTATGGAAGGTAGTCTGTTGTCGAGATTTTTTTTATTCCAATGGATGGTATACTTGTCATTATGAAAGGTAGTCCGTTGTTGATATCTTTCTTACTCCAATGGATGGTATCCTAGTCATTATGGAAGATAGTCTGTTGTCGAGATTTTTGTTACTACAATGGATGGTAGCCCTGTTAATATGGAAGGTAGTTTGTTGTCGAGATTTTTGTTACTCCAATGAATGGTATCCTTGTCATTATGGAAGGTAGTCTATTGTCGAGATTTTTTTTATTCCAATGGATGGTATCCTTGTCATTATGAAAGGTAGTCCGTTGTCGATATCTTTGTTACTCCAATGGATGGTATCCTAGTCATTATGGAAGATAGTATGTTGTCGATATTTTTGTTACTACAATGGATGGTAGCCTTGTCATTATGGAAGGTAGTCTGTTGTCGAGATTTTTGTTACTACAATGGCGGGTAGCCTTGTCATTATGGAAGGTAGTCTGTTGTCGATATTTTTATTACTCTATTGGATGGAAGCCTTGTCATTATGGAAGGTAGTATGTTGTCGATATCTTTGTAACTACAATGAATGGTAGCCTTTCCATTATTGAAGGTAGTCTGTTGTCGAGATTTTTGTTCCTCCAATGGATGGTAACCTTGTCATTATGGAAGGTAGTATGTTGTCGATATCTTTGTTACTCCAATGGATGGTAGCCTTGCCATTATGGAAGGTAGTCTGTTTTCGATATCTTTGTTACTCTAATGGATGGAAGCCTATTCATTATGGAAGGTAGTCTGTTGTCGAGATTTTTCTTAGTTCAATGGATGGTATCCTTGTAATTATGGAAGGTAGTCTGTTGTCAAAATTTTTGTTATTCCAATGGATGGTATCTTTGTCATTATGATAGGTAGTCCATTGTCGATATCTTTGTTACTCCAATGGATTGTAGCCTAGTCATTATGGAAGGTAGTCTGTTGTCTAGATTTTTGTTACTCCAATGGATGTTAGCCTTGTCATTATGGAAGGTAGTATGTTGTCGAGATTTTTGTTACTACAATGGGTGGTAGCCTTGTCGTTATGGATGGTAGTCTATTATCGAGATTTTTGTTACTACAATGGATGGTAGCCTTGTCATTATGGAAGGTAGTCTGTTGTCGAGATTTTTGTTACTACAATGGATGGTAGCCTTGTCATTATGGAAGGTAGTCTGTTATCGAGATTTTTGTTACTCCAATGTATTGTAGCCTTTCCATTATGGAAGGTAGTCTGTTGTCGAGATTTTTGTTCCTCCAATGGATGGTAACCTTGTCATTATGGAAGGTAGTATGTAGACGATATCTTTGTTACTCCAATGGATGGAAGCCTTATCATTATGAAAGGTAGTATGTTGTCGATATCTTTGTTAATACAATGGATGGTAGCCTTGTCATTATGGAAGGTAGTTTGTTGTCGAGATTTTTGTTACTCCAATGCATGGTGGCCTTGTCTTTATAAAAGGTAGTATGTTGTAGATATCTTTGTTACTATAATGGATGGTAGCCTTGTTAATATGGAAGGTAGTTTTTTGTCGAGATTTTTGTTACTCCAGTGAATGGTATCCTTGTCATTATGGAAGGTAGTATGTTTTCGAGATTTTTTTTATTCCAATGGATGGTATCCTTGTCATTATGAAAGGTAGTTCGTTGTCGATATCTTTGTTACTCCAATGGATGGTATCCTAGTCATTATGTAAGATAGTCTGTTGTCGAGATTTTTGTTACTACATTGGATGGTAGCCTTGTCATTATGGAAGGTAGTTTGTTATCGAGATTTTTGTTACTATAATGGATGATAGCCTTGTCATTATGGAAGGTAGTCTGTTGTCGAGATTTTTGTTTCTACAGTGGATGGTAGCCTTGTCATTATGGAAGGTAGTCTGTTGTTGATATTTTTATTACTCTATTGGATGGAAGCCTTGTCATTATGGAAGGTAGTATGTTGTCGATATCTTTGTTACTATAATGGATGGTAGACTTTCCATTATGGAAGGTAGTCTGTTGTCGATATTTTTGTTCCTCCAATGAATGGTAACCTTGTCATTATGGAAGGTAGTATGTTGTCGATATCTTTGTTACTCCAATGGATGGTAGCCTTGCCATTATGGAAGGTAGTCTGTTTTCGATATCTTTGTTACTCTAATGGATGCAGGCCTAGTCATTATTGAAGGTAGTCTGTTGTCGAGATTTTTGTTACTTAAATGGATGGTATCCTTGTAATTATGGAAGGTAGTCTGTTGTAAAGATTTTTGTTATTCCAATGGATGGTATCTTTGTCATTATGAAAGGTAGTCTGTTGTCGATATCTTTATTACTCCAATGGATGGTAGCCTAGTCATTATGGAAGGTAGTCTGTTGTCTATATTTTTGTTACTCCAATGGATGTTAGCCTTGTCATTATATAAGGTAGTATGTTGTCGAGATTTTTGTTACTACAATGGATGGTAGCCTTGTCATTATGGGAGGTAGTCTGTTATCGAGATTTTTGTTACTACAATGGATGGTAGCCTTGTCATTAAGGAAGGTAGTCTGTTGTCGAGATTTTTGTTACTACAATGAATGGTAGCCTTGTCATTATGGAAGGTAGTCTATTGTCGAGATTTTTGTTTCTGTAAGGGATGGTAGCCTTTCCATTATGGAAGGTAGTCTGTTGTCGAGATTTTTGTTACTCCAATGGATGGTAGACTTGTCATTATGGAAGATACTCTATTGTCGTTATTTTTATTACTCCATTTGATGGAAGCCTTGTCATTATGAAAGGTAGTATGTTGTTGATATCTTTGTTACTACAATGGATGGTAGCCTTGTCATTATGGAAGGTAGTTTGTTGTCGAGATTTTTGTAACTCCAATGCATGGTGGCCTTGTCTTTATAAAAGGTAGTATGTTGTAGATATCTTTGTTACTACAATGGATGGTAGCCTTGTTATTATGGAATGTAGTTTGTTGTCGAGATTTTTGTTACTCCAATGAATGGTATCCTTGTCATTATGGAAGGTAGTCTGTTGTCGAGATTTTTTTTATTCTAGTGGATGGTATCCTTGTCATTATGAAAGGTAGTCCGTTGTCGATATCTTTGTTACTCCACTTGATGGTAGCTGAGTCATTATGGAAGATAGTCTGTTGTCGAGATTTTTGTTACTCCAATGGATGGTAGCCTTGTCATTATGGAAGTGTGTGTGTTGTCGATATTTTTGTTATTTCAATGGAAGGTAGCCTTTTCATTATGGAAGGTAGTCTGTTGTCGTGAGATTTGTTACTCCAATGGATGGTAGGTTTGTCATTATGGTAGGTAGTATGTTGTCGATATCTTTGTTACTCCAATGGATGGTAGCCTTGTCATTATGGAAGGTAGTCTATTGTCGAGATTTTTGTTACTCTAAGGGATGGTAGCCTTTCCATTATGGAAGGTAGTCTATTGTCGAGATTTTTGTTCCTCCAATGGATGGTAACCTTGTCATTATGGAAGGTAGTATGATGTCGATATCTTTGTTACTCCAATGGATGGTAGCCATGCCATTATGGAAGGTAGTCTGTTTTCAATATCGTTGTTACTCTAATGGATGGAAGCCTAGTCATTAAGGAAGGTAGTCTGTTGTCAAAAATTTTGTTACTTCAATGGATGGTATCCTTGTAATTATGGAAGGTAGTTTGTTGTCGAGATTTTTGTTATTCCAATAGATGGTATCTTTGTCATTATGAAAGGTAGTCCGTTGTCGATATCTTTGTTACTCTAATGGATGACAGTCTAGTCATTATGAAAGGTAGTCTGTTGTCTAGATTTTTGTTACTCCATTGGATGTTAGCCTTGTCATTATCGAAGGTAGTATGTTGTCGAGATTTTTGTTACTACAATGGATGGTAGCCTTGTCATTATGGATGGTAGTTTGTTATCGAGATTTTTGTTACTACAATGGATGGTAGCCTTGTCATTATGGAAGGTAGTCTATTGTCAAGATTTTTGTTACTACAATGGATGGTGGCCTTGTCATTATGGAAGGTAGTCTGTTGTCGAGATTTTTGTTACTCCAATGTATTTTAGCCTTGTCATTATGGAAGGTTGTCTCTTGTGGATATTTTTGTTACTCCAATGGATGGTAGCATTGTCATTATGGAAGGTAGTTTGTTGTCGAGATTTTTGTTACTCCAATGGATGGTAGACTTGTCATTATGGAAGATACTCTATTGTCGATATTTTTATTTATCCATTGGATGGAAGCCTTGTCATTATGAAAGGTAGTATGTTGTCGATATCTTTGTTACCACAATGGATGGTAGCCTTGTCATTATGGAAGGTAGTTTGTTGTCGAGATATTTGTAACTCCAATGCATGGTGGCCTTGTCTTTATAAAAGGTAGTATGTTGTAGATATCTTTGTTACTACAATGGATGGTAGCCTTGTTATTATGGATGGTAGTTTGTTGTCGATATTTTTGTTACTCCAATGAATGGTATCCTTGTCATTATGGAAGGTAGTCTGTTGTCGAGATTTTTTTTATTCCAATGGATGGTATCCTTGTCATTATGAAAGGTAGTCTGTTGTCGATATCTTTGTTACTCCAATGGATGGTAGCCTAGTCATTATGTAAGATAGTCTGTTGTCGAGATTTTTGTTACTACATTGGATGGTAGCCTTGTCATTATGGAAGGTAGTCTGTTATCGAGATTTTTGTTACTATAATGGATGATAGCCTTGTCATTATGAAAGGTAGTCTGTTGTTGATATTTTTATTACTCTATTGGATGGAAGCCTTGTAATTATGGAAGGTAGTATGTTTTCGATATCTTTGTTACTATAATGAATGGTAGACTTTCCATTATGGAAGGTAGTCTGTTGTCGAGATTTTTGTTCCTCCAATGGATGGTGGCCTTGTCTTTATAAAAGGTAGTATGTTGTAGATATCTTTGTTACTACAATGGATGGTAGCCTTGTTATTATGGATGGTAGTTTGTTGTCGATATTTTTGTTACTCCAATGAATGGTATCCTTGTCATTATGGAAGGTAGTCTGTTGTCGAGATTTTTTTTATTCCAATGGATGGTATCCTTGTCATTATGAAAGGTAGTCCGTTGTCGATATCTTTGTTACTCCAATGGATGGTAGCCTAGTCATTATGTAAGATAGTCTGTTGTTGATATTTTTGGTACTCCAGTGTATGGTAGCCTTGTCATTATGGAAGTGAGTGTGTTGTCGATATTTTTGTTATTCCAATGGATGGTAGCCTTTCCATTAAGGAAGGTAGTCTGTTGTCGAGATTTTTGTTCCTCCAATGGATGGTAACCTTGTCATTATGGAAGGTAGTATGTTGTCGATATCTTTGTTACTCTAATGTATGGTAGCCTTGCCATTATGGAAGGTAGTCTGTTTTCGATATCTTTGTTACTCTAATGGATGGAAGCCTTATCATTATGAAAGGTAGTATGTTGTCGATATCTCTGTTAATACAATGGATGGTAGCCTTTTCATTATGGAAGGTAGTTTGTTGTCGAGATTTTTGTTACTCCAATGCATGGTGGCCTTGTCTTTATAAAAGGTAGTATGTTGTAGATATCTTTGTTACTATAATGGATGGTAGCCTTGTTAATATGGAAGGTAGTTTGTTGTCGACATTTTTGTTACTCCAATGAATGGTATCCTTGTCATTATGGAAGGTAGTATGTTTTCGAGAATTTTTTTATTCCAATGGATGGTATCCTTGTCATTATGAAAGGTAGTTCGTTGTCGATATCTTTGTTACTCTAATGGATGGTATCCTAGTCATTATGTAAGATAGTCTGTTGTCGAGATTTTTGTTACTACATTGGATGGTAGCCTTGTCATTATGGAAGGTAGTCTGTTATCGAGATTTTTGTTACTATAATGGATGATAGCCTTGTCATTATGGAAGGTAGTCTGTTGTCGAGATTTTTGTTTCTACAGTGGATGGTAGCCTTGTCATTATGGAAGGTAGTCTGTTGTTGATATTTTTATTACTCTATTGGATGGAAGCCGTGTCATTATGGAAGGTAGTATGTTTTCGATATCTTTGTTACTATAATGAATGGTAGACTTTCCATTATGGAAGGTAGTCTGTTGTCGAGATTTTTGTTCCTCCAATGGATGGTAACCTTGTCATTATGGAAGGTAGTATGTTGTCGATATCTTTGTTACTCCAATGGATGGTAGCCTTGCCATTATGGAAGGTAGTCTGTTTTCGATATCTTTGTTACTCTAATGGATGCAGGCCTATTCATTATTGAAGGTAGTCTGATGTCGAGATTTTTGTTACTTAAATGGATGGTATCCTTGTAATTATGGAATGTAGTCTGTTGTAAAGATTTTTGTTATTCCAATGGATGGTATCTTTGTCATTATGAAAGGTAGTCCGTTATCGATATCTTTGTTACTCCAATGGATGGTAGACTAGTCATTATGGTTGGTTGTCTGTTGTCTAGATTTTTGTTACTCCAATGGATGTTAGCCTTGTCATTATGGAAGGTAGTCTATTGTTGAGATTTTTGTTACTACAATGGATGGTAGCCTTGTCATTATGGAAGGTAGTCTGTTATCGAGATTTTTGTTACTACAATGGATGGTAGCCTTGTCATTAAGGAAGGTAGTCTGTTGTCGAGATTTTTGTTACTACAATGGATGGTAGCCTTGTACTTATGGAAGGTAGTCTATTGTCGAGATTTTTGTTTCTGTAAGGGATGGTAGCCTTTCCATTATGGAAGGTAGTCTTGTAATTATGGAAGATACTCTATTGTCGTTATTTTTATTACTCCATTTGATGGAAGCCTTGTCATTATGAAAGGTAGTATGTTGTTGATATCTTTGTTACTACAATGGATGGTAGCCTTGTCATTATGGAAGGTAGTTTGTTGTCGAGATTTTTGTAACTCCAATGCATGGTGGCCTTGTCTTTATAAAAGGTAGTATGTTGTAGATATCTTTGTTACTACAATGGATGGTAGCCTTGTTATTATGGAATGTAGTTTGTTGTCGAGATTTTTGTTACTCCAATGAATGGTATCCTTGTCATTATGGAAGGTAGTCTGTTGTCGAGATTTTTTTTATTCCAATAGATGGTATCCTTGTCATTATGAAAGGTAGTCCGTTGTCGATATCTTTGTTACTCCAATGGATGGTAGCCGAGTCATTATGGAAGATAGTCTGTTGTCGAGATTTTTGTTACTCCAATGGATGGTAGCCTTGTCATTATGGAAGTGAGTGTGTTGTCGATATTTTTGTTATTTCAAAGGATGGTAGCCTTGTCATTGTGGAAAGTAGTCTGTTGTCGTGAGATTTGTTACTCCAATGGATGGTAGGCTTGTCATTATGGTAGGTAGTATGTTGTCGATATCTTTGTTACTCCAATGGATGGTAGCCTTGTCATTATGAAAGGTAGTCTATTGTCGAGATTTTTGTTACTCTAAGGGATGGTAGCCTTTCCATTATGGAAGGTAGTCTATTGTCGAGATTTTTGTTCCTCCAATGGATGGTAACCTTGTCATTATGGAAGGTAGTATGTTGTCGATATCTTTGTTACTCCAATGGATGGTAGCCTTGCCATTGTGGAAGGTAGTCTGTTTTCAATATCCTTGTTACTCTAATGGATGGAAGCCTAGTCATTATGGAAGGTAGTCTGTTGTCAAAATTTTTGTTACTTCAATGGATGGTATCCTTGTAATTATGGAAGGTAGTTTGTTGTCGATATTTTTGTTATTCCAATAGATGATATCTTTTTCATTATGAAAGGTAGTCCGTTGTCGATATCTTTGTTACTCTAATGGACCGCAGTCTAGTCATTATGAAAGGTAGTCTGTTGTCTAGATTTTTGTTACTCCTTTGGATGTTAGCCTTGTCATTATCGAAGGTAGTATGTTGTCGAGATTTTTGTTACTACAATGGATGGTAGCCTTGTCATTATGGATGGTAGTTTGTTATCGAGATTTTTGTTACTAGAATGGATGGTAGCCTTGTCATTATGGAAGGTAGTCTATTGTCGAGATTTTTGTTACTACAATGGATGGTAGCCTTGTCATTATGGAAGGTAGTCTGTTGTCGAGATTTTTGTTACTCCAATGTATTGTAGCATTGTCATCATGGAAGGTTGTCTCTTGTGGATATTTTTGATACTTCAATGGATGGTACCATTGTCATTATGGAAGGTAGTTTGTTGTCGAGATTTTTGTTACTCCAATGGATGGTAGACTTGTCATTATGGAAGATACTCTATTGTCGATATTTTTATTTATCCATTGGATGGAAGCCTTGTCATTATGAAAGGTAGTATGTTGTCGATGTAACGCCCCAGTTTTAATTATTTGATTTATTTGATTGGGAATTTATTTTATTAGAATTAATAAAATAAAAAGAATTATTTATTTTGGAATATTTGAAGAAAATGAAAGAAATAAGAAAATATTGGGTTTTTAAGTTATTGGGCTTGGATGTCGTTAGTAAAGAGTGGGGGTGCAAAAGAAATAAGGATATATATATTTTAGGACTTAAGTTATTTCTCACTTTTCACGATAAAACAGAATTTGGAGATATTTGGGATTGGAGCTCTGAAGAACGAAGAACAATCGCTCAAGAGTTCAAAGCTGCAATCTGATAAGGTAAGGGGGGCTACTACTCAATTTATATTTGCTTATGGGTTTAGATGCAATTGGTTGGGTAATCGTAGGATAACCCCATTTTCTCTGATGTTCTTAGTGATCGATAACTTTAGGGTCGAATTTCGTTAGAAAAGATTAGGTTCCCTAAAGGTTGTGAATCGATTAAGAAATTAATTCCTATTGTTGATTTAGATCGAAATTGTATGATCGGGAGTTTCCTTTAAGTGTTCTAAGGATGACCTTGATGTTATCAGATTTCCCCAAAAGGACGAATAATCACTTTTAAGGTTACCTTGATAATTGTTGGTAATTATAAAATTAAGTTTTTGGATTAAATGATTTGAAAAAGGAATTCTGTTTTCCAACGATTTTAGAAAACTATAACCTTGAAGGATTCGAGTTATTCAATTTGTGGAAAATTGATGAACATAGGTCATAGGCATAGGAAATTGATGTTTGGAAACTTGATGTGTATTTGGATGTTTTTGTACTGCATTACACTGCTGTAGAAATGTATTTTCATGCAAATATGTTGGCATATGAGCTGCTGCAGGTACAGGAATTTTTGGGCACGCGCTCATCAACACGGGCCGTGTTGATTCACACGGGCACCCGTGTTGATCTGCTGGATGGGAAAAAAATAGTGTGTTCCAGACACATTTCAACACGGGCCGTGTTGATGCACACGGGCACCCGTGTTGATCTGCTGTATTGGCAAAATAACGTGTTTCTGGACACATTTCCACACGGGCAGTGTTGCTGCACACGGGCACCCGTGTTGAACCTCCTGTGTTGGTTTCTGAATTCTGTTTTTCTGTGCATGTTGTTATGTACGGAATTGATTCTGTTTTGGCGTGCAGTGTTTTATATGTTTGGAATATGCTGCTTATTGATTCCCTAGTGTTGTTTGATGCTTGTATCGAATAATGTTTGTATGTTATGATACCAACACTACGTGGATATTATTGTCATGCTTTTAGATGATGTTATCAAGCATGAATTATGATATAACTTGATATGATTGGTTGATGTTTAATAGTATGCTGAGTGATTACATGCTATCCATATCCTGTTATGATTGATATTGTTGATGTTGCATGATATGTTTTCTTGATGTTAATAGTATGCTGAGTGTTACATACTTTACATATAATGTTGCATTTGTTAATTCCCATTGTGTGGAATTAACATGGTGGCCAATATACGTGTCCGCGATTTAATGGAACGTTGAGGTGGTAGCCGTGTCCGCGATATAATGGAACGGTGAGTTGTCCGTGACCCGAGATATAATGGGGCGGTAAAATGGTACCACATGCATGGGTGTGTTGCATTATATTGAATATAACATGAATGGATGATTTTCCAATGTTGTATTTAATTGATTGTATGCATGTATTGTTGCTGAATTGTAAATGATGTTTGATGTTAATTATAAGTATGAAAAGTAATATATTATGAATATATGAATTGTAAAGGTTTTCGTAAACTATGAAACATGCTACTGTTTGGGTGATGCTTATGGTTTTTCTGAATTGATTGTTATGAACGTATAATCAAATGTATAGTTGAGATGCTCACCCTTACTGTTGAACATTTCAGATTGAGGAGCTTCGTTCAGGTGCTTGGCGAAGACTTGCTGTTTCTAGTTTATTTCGGTTTAAGTATTGTCCGGGTCATGCTCTGATAGTTGTAACTCCGAGAACGTTTGTTTGTCGAGCTGCGTTAGTCAGACTCGTTTATTTCCTTAGTATTGGGTTATAATATGATGTTGATATATTCCAGGTGTTAATCCCTGATGATTGAAAATATTATAACTTTGGTTTTATTAAATATAATATTCCGCTATGTAAACATGAATGAGTTGCTTCTATGTTATGCATGACAGGAACTTGTTTTTATTAAAAGAGAATTGTGACATCCTCGTTAATACATGTACTCTGAAAGTATGATTTTAATTATTTGCGAAAATGATATGCGGGGTTTTAGAGGGTGTTACAATAGTGGTATCAGAGCATAGTCGGTCGTTGCGACCAGAGTCTTGAGTCAGTCATTTCTTTTGTATGCGGCTAGTGTAAGGCAACACTGTCGATACTGTATTCTGATGAGGAGTATGTTTTAATTCTCAGGAATATGGCTGGAAGAGGTAACGGACAGAATGATGCTGCACTCGCTGAGGCTTTGGGGATGTTAGCTGGTGTACTTGCTGGAAATCCAAATGGAGGCGTGATTGGTGCTGATAGGCAATTGGAGAACTTCCAAAGGAACAATCCTCCGTTGTTCAAAGGTACACATGACCCTGAAGGTGCTCAGAAGTGGCTGAAGGCAATCGAAAGGATTTTCTGTGTGATTGATTGTGCTGAAGATCTGAAAGTCAGATATGGTACGCATATGTTGGCAGAAGAGGCCGACGACTGGTGGGTTGGAACAAGGACTGAAATGGTTCAGGATGGAGAGGCACTGACTTGGGCTAACTTCAGAAGGGCTTTTCTGAGGAGGTACTTTCTTGAAGATGTTCGGGGAAGAAAGGAAATTGAGTTTTTGGAGCTTAAGCAGGGCAATCTGACTGTTAGTGAGTATGCTACTAAGTTCACTGAGCTGGCAAAGTATTATGCACACTACAACAATGATGAAGCTGGAGAATTCTCTAAATGTATCAAATTTGAGAATGGTCTCCGAGATGAGATTAAGCAGGGAATCAGGTACCAGCGTATTCGTAGATTTTCTGATCTGGTGGATTGTAGCAGGATCTTGGAAGAAGATATTACCAAGACTAGGTCGTCTCACTCTCGTGGGGCTGTTGATAAAAGAGGAAAGCAACATATGGACCGTGACAAGCCATATGGTAGAGGTAACCAGAAATCAGGTGGATGGAAAACGGCTAGTGGGGGAGATTCTAAGGCTCCTATCAGATGCTACAGGTGTGGTGAGTTTGGTCATCATATTCGAGATTGCAAGAGTGATGAGAAGAAGTGCTATAAATGTGGGAAGACTGGTCATTTGTCTATTGATTACAAAGGGAAGTCTGTTACTTGTTACAATTGTGGCGAAGAAGGTCACATTCGTCCGCAGTGTCCTAAACCTAAGAAGGATCAGTCAGGTGGAAAAGTGTTCGCCTTGTCTGGATCTGAGACTACTCCAGAGGATCGATTGATTAAAGGTACGTGTTTTATTCATGGAACACCTTTAGTTGCAATTATTGATACTGGTGCAACTCATTCTTTCATTTCTTTGGATTGTGCTGAGAGGTTGAAACTGGACATATCTGATATGCGAGGTAGCATGGTTATTGATACTCCTGCATCGGGTTCAGTGACAACTTCACTTGTATGTAGGAATTGTCCTATTGAGATTTTTGGTAGAGGTTTCGGTATGGATTTAGTGTGCCTACCGCTTGAACAAATTGATATTATCCTTGGGATGAACTGGTTGGAATTCAACCAGGTTCATCTGAACTGTTTTGCTAAGACGGTGATTTTCCCAGAGGCAGTTGGTGTCGGGAATTTGACTATGACTGCTAGACAGGTACAAGAAGCAATGAAAGACGGTGCTAATGTGTTTATGTTACTTGCTTCGTTAGATGCAACAGGAAAGGTCAGGAGTGGGGAATTGCCAGTGGTGTGTGATTTTCCAGAAGTCTTTTCTGATGATGTTGGTGAGTTACCTCCTGAGAGAGAAGTGGAATTTTCTATAGATTTGATTCCTGGTACGAGACCGGTGTCGATGGCACCATATCGTATGTCTGCATCTGAGTTGGCTGAATTGAAGAGTCAGTTGGAAGATTTACTAGAGAAGAAGTTTATTCGTCCAAGTGTTTCGCCTTGGGGTGCTCCGGTATTGTTGGTTAAGAAGAAAGAAGGTTCTATGAGACTGTGTGTTGATTACAGGCAATTGAACAAAGTAACCATTAAAAATCGGTATCCTTTACCGAGGATTGATGATTTAATGGATCAGCTAATTGGAGCCAGTGTATTCCATAAGATTGACTTGAGATCTGGATATCATCAGATTCGTGTGAAAGCGAAAGATATTCAAAAGACTGCTTTTCGAACGAGGTATGGGCATTATGAATATTCTGTTATGCCGTTCGGAGTTACTAATGCACCTGGTGTTTTCATGGAATATATGAACAGGATTTTTCATCCGTATCTGGATAAGTTTGTTGTTGTTTTTATTGATGACATTCTGATTTATTCCAAGAATGACGAAGAGCATGCGGAACATCTCAGAATTGTGTTAGAGTTGTTGAAAGATAAGAGGTTGTATGCAAAGTTGTCCAAATGTGAATTCTGGATGAATGAAGTTAGTTTTCTTGGACATGTGATTTCTAAGAATGGTATTGCAGTGGATCCTACAAAAGTAGAAGCAGTATCTCAGTGGGAAGCGCCGAAGACTGTTTCTGAAATCAGAAGTTTTCTTGGTCTTGCAGGTTATTACAGAAAGTTTATCGAAGGATTCTCAAAGTTAGCATTGCCGTTGACGAAGTTGACTCGTAAAGGACAAGCGTTTATTTGGGATTCTGATTGTGAGAAAGGTTTCCTAGAATTGAAGCGGAGATTGACTAGTGCTCCTATTCTGATTTTGCCGAATCCGGTGGAATCTTTTGTGGTTTATTGTGATGCATCTCTGATGGGATTAGGTGGTGTTCTAATGCAGAATCAACAGGTAGTTGCGTATGCTTCGAGACAGTTGAAGGTTCATGAAAGGAACTATCCTACTCATGACTTAGAGTTGGCAGCAGTTGTGTTTGTCTTGAAATTGTGGAGACATTATCTGTATGGTTCGAGATTTGAAGTGTATAGTGATCATAAGAGTTTGAAGTATCTTTTCGATCAGAAAGAGCTCAATATGAGGCAAAGAAGGTGGTTGGAATTTCTCAAAGATTATGATTTTGGTTTGAATTACCATCCTGGTAAGGCAAATGTGGTTGCAGATGCTTTGAGCAGGAAATCCTTGCATATGTCTATGATGATGGTTCGTGAATTGGAGTTAATTGAACAATTCCGAGATTTGAGTTTAATTTGTGAAAGTACTCCGAAGTGTGTTCGTTTGGGTATGTTGAAACTTACTAGTGGTATTCTAGAAGAGATCAGGAGCGGGCAGAAATCTGATGTTAATTTAGTTGATAGATTGACATTGATCAACCAAGGTCAAGGTGGTGAGTTTAGAATTGATGATAATGATGTTATGAGATTTGGCGATAGAGTTTGTGTTCCTGATGTTGCAGAAATCAAGAAGAGTATATTAGAGGAAGGACATCGCAGTGGGATGAGTATTCATCCGGGTGCCACGAAAATGTATCATGATTTGAAGAAATTGTTTTGGTGGCCGGGAATTAAAAAGGAAATAGCTGAATTTGTGTATGCATGTTTAATCTGTCAGAAATCGAAGATTGAGCATCAGAAGCCGTCTGGATTTATGCAACCGATGTTTATTCCAGAATGGAAGTGGGATAGTATTTTTATGGATTTTGTATTCGGGTTGCCGAGGACTCCTAAGAATTGTGAAGCGATATGGGTTGTTGTGGATAGACTGACTAAGTCTGCTCATTTTATACCGGTGCGAATGGATTACTCAATGGAGAGATTGGCACGGTTATATATTGAGAAAATAGTGAGTTTGCATGGAGTTCCTTCTAGTATTGTGTCAGATAGAGATCCGAGGTTCACTTCGAAATTTTGGGAAGGATTGCAGAAGGCTTTGGGTACTAAATTGAGGTTGAGTTCAGCTTACCATCCTCAGACTGATGGACAGACGGAGAGGACGATTCAATCGTTAGAAGATTTATTGCGTGCTTGTGTTTTAGAGAAGGGTGGAGCTTGGGATAGCTATTTGCCATTGATTGAATTTACTTATAACAATAGTTACCATTCGAGTATTGGTATGGCTCCGTTTGAGGCATTGTATGGTAGACGGTGTAGAACGCCTTTGTGTTGGTATGAATCTGGAGAGAGTTCAATAATTGGGCCAGAGATTGTTCAGCAGACTACTGAAAAGATCAAATTGATTCAAGGGAAGATGAGAGCTTCTCAGAGTCGTCAGAAAAGTTATCATGACAAGAGGAGAAAGAATTTAGAATTCAGTGCTGGAGATCATGTGTTTATGAGAGTTACTCCGATGACGGGTATTGGTCGAGCGTTGAAATCTAAGAAGTTGACTCCGCGTTTTATTGGTCCGTTTTAGATTACGGAGAGAGTTGGAGAAGTTGCTTATCGTATTGCTTTACCTCCGAGACTTGCGAATTTGCACGATGTTTTTCATGTTTCTCAGTTGAGGAGATACATTCCAGACCCATCTCATGTAATCCAAATAGATGATGTACAGGTGAGAGATAACCTGACAGTAGAAACATTGCCTATGAGGATAGAAGATCGGGAAGTGAAACAGTTAAGGGGTAAAGAGATAGCATTAGTGAAGGTTGCTTGGGGAGGTCCAGCAGATGGAAATATCACTTGGGAACTGGAGAGCCAGATGAAAGAGGCTTATCCGGAATTGTTCGTCTAAGGTATGTTTTCGAGGACGAAAACTCTTTTAGTGGGGGAGAGTTGTAACTCCCCAGTTTTAATTATTTGATTTATTTGATTGGGAATTTATTTTATTAGAATTAATAAAATAAAAAGAATTATTTATTTTGGAATATTTGAAGAAAATGAAAGAAATAAGAAAATATTGGGTTTTTAAGTTATTGGGCTTGGATGTCGTTAGTAAAGAGTGGGGGTGCAAAAGAAATAAGGATATATATATTTTGGGACTTAAGTTATTTCTCACTTTTCACGATAAAACAGAATTTGGAGATATTTGGGATTGGAGCTCTGAAGAACGAAGAACAATCGCTCAAGAGTTCAAAGCTGCAATCTGATAAGGTAAGGGGGGCTACTACTCAATGTATATTTGCTTATGGGTTTAGATGCAATTGGTTGGGTAATCGTAGGATAACCCCATTTTCTCTGATGTTCTTAGTGATCGATAACTTTAGGGTCGAATTTCGTTAGAAAAGATTAGGTTCCCTAAAGGTTGTGAATCGATTAAGAAATTAATTCCTATTGTTGATTTAGATCGAAATTGTATGATCGGGAGTTTCCTTTAAGTGTTCTAAGGATGACCTTGATGTTATCAGATTTCCCCAAAAGGACGAATAATCACTTTTAAGGTTACCTTGATAATTGTTGGTAATTATAAAATTAAGTTTTTGGATTAAATGATTTGAAAAAGGAATTATGTTTTCCAACGATTTTAGAAAACTATAACCTTGAAGGATTCGAGTTATTCAATTTGTGGAAAATTGATGAACATAGGTCATAGGCATAGGAAATTGATGTTTGGAAACTTGATGCGTATTTGGATGTTTTTGTACTGCATTACACTGCTGTAGAAATGTATTTTCGTGCAAATATGTTGGCATATGAGCTGCTGCAGGTACAGGAATTTTTGGGCACGCGCTCATCAACACGGGCCGTGTTGATTCACACGGGCACCCGTGTTGATCTGCTGGATGGGAAAAAAATAGTGTGTTCCAGACACATTTCAACACGGGCCGTGTTGATGCACACGGGCACCCGTGTTGATCTGCTGTATTGGCAAAATAACGTGTTTCTGGACACATTTCCAAACGGGCAGTGTTGCTGCACACGGTCACCCGTGTTGAACCTCCTGTGTTGGTTTCTGAATTCTGTTTTTCTGTGCATGCTGTTATGTACGGAATTGATTATGTTTTGGCGTGCAGTGTTTTATATGTTTGGAATATGCTGCTTATTGATTCCCTAGTGTTGTTTGATGCTTGTATCGAATAATGTTTGTATGTTATGATACCAACACTACGTGGATATTATTGTCATGCTTTTAGATGATGTTATCAAGCATGAATTATGATATAACTTGATATGATTGGTTGATGTTTAATAGTATGCTGAGTGATTACATGCTATCCATATCCTGTTATGATTGATATTGTTGATGTTGCATGATATGTTTTCTTGATGTTAATAGTATGCTGAGTGTTACATACTTTACATATCATGTTGCATTTGTTAATTCCCATTGTGTGGAATTAACATGGTGGCCAATATACGTATCCGCAATTTAATGGAACGTTGAGGTGGTAGCCGTGTCCGCGATATAATGGAACGGTGAGTTGTCCGTGACCCGAGATATAATGGGGCGGTAAAATGGTACCACATGCATGGGTGTGTTGCATTATATTGAATATAACATGAATGGATGATTTTCCAATGTTGTATTTAATTGATTGTATGCATGTATTGTTGCTGAATTGTTAATGATGTTTGATGTTAATTATAAGTAGGAAAAGTAATATATTATGAATATATGAATTGTAAAGGTTTTCGTAAACTATGAAACATGCTACTGTTTGGGTGATGCTTATGGTTTTTCTGAATTGATTGTTATGAACGTATAATCAAATGTATAGTTGAGATGCTCACCCTTACTGTTGAACATTTCAGATTGAGGAGCTTCGTTCAGGTGCTTGGCGAAGACTTGCTGTTTCTAGTTTATTTCGGTTTAAGTATTATCCGGGTCATGCTCTGATAGTTGTAACTCCGGGAACGTTTGTTTGTCGAGCTGCGTTAGTCAGACTCGTTTATTTCCTTAGTATTGGGTTATAATATGATGTTGATATATTCCAGGTGTTAATCCCTGATGATTGAAAATATTATAACTTTGGTTTTATTAAATATAATATTCCGCTGTGTAAACATGTATGAGTTGCTTCTATGTTATGCATGACAGGAACTTGTTTTTATTAAAAGAGAATTGTGACATCCTCGTTAATACATGTACTCTGAAAGTATGATTTTAATTATTTGCGAAAATGATATGCGGGGTTTTAGAGGGTGTTACAGTCGATATCTTTGTTACCACAATGGATGGTAGCCTTGTCATTATGGAAGGTAGTCTGTTGTCGAGATTTTTGTTCCTCCAATGGATGGTGGCCTTGTCTTTATAAAAGGTAGTATGTTGTAGATATCTTTGTTACTACAATGGATGGTAGCCTTGTTATTATGGATGGTAGTTTGTTGTCGATATTTTTGTTACTCCAATGAATGGTATCCTTGTCATTATGGAAGGTAGTCTGTTGTCGAGATTTTTTTTATTCCAATGGATGGTATCCTTGTCATTATGAAAGGTAGTCCGTTGTCGATATCTTTGTTACTCCAATGGATGGTAGCCTAGTCATTATGTAAGATAGTCTGTTGTCGATATTTTTGTTACTCCAGTGGATGGTAGCCTTGTCATTATGGAAGTGAGTGTGTTGTCGATATTTTTGTTATTCCAATGGATGGTAGCCTTATCATTTTGGAAGGTTGTCTGTTGTCGTGATTTTTGTTACTCCAATGGATGGTAGCCTTGTCATTATGGTAGGTAGTATGTTGTCGATATCTTTGTTACTCCAATGGATGGTAGCCTTGTCATTATGGAAGGTAGTCTATTGTCGAGATTTTTGTTTCTGTAAGGGATGGTAGCCTTTCCATTATGGAAGGTAGTCTGTTGTCGAGATTTTTGTTACTCCAATGGATGGTAACCTTGTCATTATGGAAGGAAGTATGTTGTCGATATCTTTGTTACTCCAATGCATGGTAGCCTTGCCATTATGGAAGGTAGTATGCTTTCGATATCTTTGTTACTCTAATGGATGGAAGCCTAGTCATTATGGAAGGTAGTCTGTTGTCGAGATTTTTGTTACTTCAATGGATGGTATCCTTGTAATTATGGAAGGTAGTCTGTTGTTGAGATTTTTGTTATTCCAATGGATGGTATCTTTGTCATTATGAATGGTAGTCTGTTGTCGATATCTTTCTTACTCCAGTGGATGGTAGCCTAGTCTTTATGGAAGGTAGTCTATTGTCAAGATTTTTGTTACTCCAATGGATGTTAGCCTTTTCATTATGGATGGTAGTATTATGTCGAGATTTTTGTTACTACAATGGATGGTAGCCTTGTCATTATGGAAGGTAGTCTGTTATCAAGATTTTTGTTACTACAATGGATGGTAGCCTTGTCATTATGGAAGGTAGTCTGTGGTCGAGATTTTTGTTACTACAATGGATGGTGGCCTTGTCATTATGGAAGCTAGTCTGTTGTCGAGATTTTTGTTACTCCAATGTATTGTAGCCTTTTCATTATGGAAGGTTGTCTCTTGTGGATATTTTTTTTACTCCAATGGATGGTACCCTTGTCATTATGGAAGGTAGTTTGTTGTTGAGATTTTTGTTACTCCAATGGATGGTAGACTAGTCATTATGGAAGATACTCTATTGTCGATATTTTTATTACTCCATTGGATGGAAGCCTTTTCATTATGAAAGGTAGTATGTTGTCGATATCTTTGTTACTACAATGGATGGTAGCCTTGTCATTATGGAAGGTAGTTTGTTGTCGATATTTTAGTTACTCCAATGCGTCGTGGCCTTGTCTTTATAAAAGGTAGTATGTTGTAGATATCTTTGTTACTACAATGGATGGTAGCCTCGTTATTATGGAAGGTAGTTTGTTGTTGAGATTTTTGTTACTCTAATGAATGGTATCCTTGTCATTATGAAAGGTACTCTGTTGTCGAGATTTTTTTTATTCCAATGGATGGTCTCCTTGTCATTATGAAAGGTAGTCCGTTATCGATATCTTTGTTACTCCAATGGATGGTAGCCTAGTCATTATGGAACATAGTCTGTTGTCGAGATTTTCATTACTCCAATGAATGGTATCCTTGTCATTATGAAAGGTAGTCTGTTGTCAAGATTTTTTTTATTCCAATGGATGGTATGCTTGTCATTATGAAAGGTAGTCCATTGTCGATATTTTTGTTCCTCCAATGGATGGTAGCCTTGTCATTATGGAAGATAGTCTGTTGTCGAGATTTTTGTTACTCTAATGGATGGTAGCCTTGTCATTATGGAAGGTAGTCTATTGTCGAGAATTTCGTTACAGTAAGGGATAGTAGCCTTGTCATTATGGAAGGTAGTATGTTGTCGAGATTTTTGTTAATACAATGGATGGTAGCCTTTTCATTATGGAAGGTAGTTTCTTGTCGAGATTTTTGTTACAACAATGGATGGTAGCCTTGTCATTATGGAAGGTAGTCTATTGTTGAGATTTGTGTTCCTAAAATGGATGGTAGCATTGTCATTATGGAAGGTAGTTTGTTGTCGAAATTTTTGTTACTACAATGGATTGTAGCCTTGTCGTCATGGTAGGAAGTTTGTTATCGATATCTTTATTACTCCAATCGATGGAAGCCTAGTCATTATGGAAGGTAGTCTGGTGTCGAGATTTTTGTTACTACAATGGATGGTACCCTTGTCATTATGGAAAGTAGTATGTTGTCGATATTTTTGTTACTACAATGGATGGTAGCCTTGTCATTATGGAAGTTAGTCTGTTGTCGAGATTTTTATTACTCCAATGGATGGTAGCCTTTTCATTATGGAAGGTAGTCTATTTTCGATATTTTTATTACTCTGTTTGATGGAAGCCTTGTCATTATGGAAGGTACTATGTTGTCGATATCTTTTTTACTACAATGGATGGTAGCCTTTCCGTTATGGAAGGTAGTCTGTTGTTGAGATTTTTGTTCCTCCAATGGATGGTAGCCTTGTCATTATGGAAGGTAGTATGTTGTTGATATCTTTGTTACTCCAATGGATGGTAGACTTGCCATTATGGAAGGTAGTCTATTTTCGATATTTTTGTTAGTCTAATGCATGGTAGCCTTGTAATTATGGAAGGTATCCTGTTGTCGAGTTTTTTGTTACTCCAATGGATGGTAGCCTTGCATTATGGAAGGTAGTCTGTCATTGTGATTTTTGTCACTCCAATGGATTGTAGCCTTGTCATTATGGAAGGTAGTCTGTTGTTCAGATTTTTTTTTACTACAATGTATGGTAGCCTTGTCATTATGGAAGGTAGTCTGTTGTCGAGATTTTTGTTACTCCATTGGATGGTAGCGTGGTCATTATCGAAGGTAGTCTATTGTCGAGATTTTTGTTATTCCAATGGGTAGTAGCCTAGTCATTATGGAAGGTAGTCTATTTTCGAGATTTTTGTTACTCCAATGGATGGTAGTCTTGTCATTATGGAAGGTAGTCTGTTGTCGAGATTTTTGTTACTCCAATGGATGGTAGCCTTGTCATTATGGAAGGTAGTATGTCGTTGTGATTTCTGTTAGTCTAATGGATGGTAGCGTTGTCATTAAGGACGGTAGTTTGTTGTCGAAATTTTTGTTACTCCATTGGATGGTAGCCTTGTCATTATTGAAGGTAGTGTGTTGTCGAGATTTTTGTTACTCCATTGGATGGTAGCCTGGTCATTTTTGAAGATAGTCTATTGTCGAGATGTTTGTTACTCCAATGGATGGTAGCCTTGTCATTATGGAAGGTAGTCTGTTGTGGAGATTTTTGTTACTCTAAGGGATGGAAGCCTTGTCATTATGGAAGGTAGTCTGTTGTCGAGATTTTTGTTATTCCAATGGATGGTAGCCTTGCATTATGGAAGGTAGTCTGTTGTCGAGATTTTTATTACTCCAATGGATGGTAGCCTTGTCATTATGGAAGGTAGTCTATTTTTGATATTTTTGTTACTACAATTGATGGTACCCTTGTCATTATGGAAGGTAGTCTGTTGTACAATGGATGGTATCCTTGTCATTATAGAAGGTAGTTTGTTGTCAAGATTTTTGTTACTCCAATGCATGGTGGCCTTGTCTTTATAAAAGGTATTATGTTGTAGATATCTTGGTTACTACAATGGATGGTAGCCTTGTCATTATGGAAGGTAGTTTGTTGTCGAGATTTTTATTACTCCAATGAATGGTATCCTTGTCATTATGAAAGGTAGTCTGTTGTCGAGATTTTATTTATTCCAATGGATGGTATCCTTGTCATTATGAAAGGTAGTCCATTGTCGATATTTTTGTTACTCCAATGGATGGTAGCCTTATCATTATGGAAGATAGTTTGTTGTCGACATTTTTGTTACTCAAATGGATGGTAGCCTTGTCATTATGGAAGGTAGTCTATTGTCGATAATTTTGTTACAGTAAGGGATGGTAGCCTTGTCATTATGGAAGGTAGTATGTTGTCGAGATTTTTGTTACTACAGTGGATGGTAGCCTTTTCATTATGGAAGGTAGTTTCTTGTCGAGATTTTTGTTACAACAATGGATGGTAGCCTTGTCATTATGGAAGGTAGTCTACTGTTGAGATTTGTGTTCCTAAAATGGATGGTAGCATTGTCATTATCGAAGGTAGTTGTTGTCGAAATTTTTGTTACTACAATGGATTGTAGCCTTATAGTCATGGAAGGTAGTTTGTTGTCGATATCTTTGTTACTCCAATGGATGGAAGCCTAGTCATTATGGAAGGTAGTCTGGTGTCGAGGTTTTTGTTACTACAATGGATGGTACCCTTGTCATTATGGAAGGAAGTCTGTTGTCGATATTTTTGTTACTACAATGGATGGTAGCCTTGTCATTATGGAAGGTAGTTTATTGTCGAGATTTTTGTTACTCCAATGGATGGTATCCTTGTCATTATGGAAGATATTCTATTTTTGATATTTTTATTACTCTATTTGATGGAAGCCTTGTCATTATGGAAGGTAGTATGTTGTCGATTTCTTTGTTACTACAATGGATGGTAGCCTTTCCATTATGGAAGGTAATCTCTTGTCGAGATTTTTGTTCCTCCAATGGATGGTAGCCTTGTCATTATGGAAGGTTGTATGTTGTCGATATCTTTGTTACTCCATGGATGGTAGCCTTTCCATTATGGAGTGTAGTCTGTTTTCGATATTTTTGTTAGTCTAATGGATGGTTGCCTTGTAATTATGGAAGGTAGTCTGTTGTCGAGTTTTTTGTTACTCCAATGGATGGTAGCCTTGCATTATGGAAGGTAGTCTGTCGTTGTGATTTTTGTTACTACAATGGATGGTAGCCTTTTCATTATGGAAGGTAGTTTCTTGTCGAGATTTTTGTTACAACAATGGATGGTAGCCTTGTCATTATGGAAGGTATTCTATTGTTGAGATTTGTGTTCCTAAAATGGATGGTAGCATTGTTATTATGGACGGTAGTTTGTTGTCGAAATTTATGTTACTACAATGGATTGTAGCCTTGTCGTCATGGAAGTTAGTTTGTTGTTGATATCTTTGTTACTCCAATGGATGGAAGCCTAGTCATTATGGAAGGTAGTCTGGTGTCGAGGTTTTTGTTACTACAATGGATGGTACCCTTATCATTATGGAAGGTAGTCTGTTGCCGATATTTTTGTTATTACAATGGATGGTAGCCTTGTCATTATGGAAGGTAGTCTGTTGTCGAGATTTTTGGTACTCCAATGGATGGTATCCTTGTCATTATGGAAGATAGTCTATTTTCGATATTTTTATTACTCTATTGGATGGAAGCCTTGTCATTAAGGAAGGTAGTATGTTGTCGATATCTTTGTTACTACAATGGATGGTAGCCTTTCCATTATGGAAGGTAGTCTGTTGTCGAGATTTTTGTGCCTCCAATGGATGGTAGCCTTTTCATTATGGAAAGTAGTATGTTGTCGATATCTTTGTTACTCCAATGGATGGTAGCCTTGCCATTATGGAAGGTAGTCTGTTTTCGATATTTTTGTTAGTCTAATGGATGGTAGCCTTGTAATTATAGAAGGTAGTCTGTTGTCGAGTTTTTTGTTACTCCAATGGATGGTAGCCTTGCATTATGGAAGGTAGTTTGTCGTTTTGATTTTTGTTACTCCAACGGATGGTATCCTTGTAATTATGGAATGTAGTCTATTGTCGAGAATTTTGTTACAGTAAGGGATGGTAGCCTTGTCATTATGGAAGGTAGTATGTTGTCGAGATTTTTGTTACTACAATGGATGGTAGCCTTTTCATTATGGAAGGTAGTTTCTTGTCGAGATTTTTGTTACAACAATGGATGGTACCCTTGTCATTATGGAAGGTAGTCTATTGTTGAGATTTGTGTTCCTAAAATGGATGGTAGCATTGTTATTATGGAAGGTAGTTTGTTGTCGAAATTTATGTTACTACAATGGATTGTAGCCTTGTCGTCATGGAAGGTAGTTTGTTGTTGATATCTTTGTTACTCCAATGGATGGAAGCCTAGTCATTATGGAAGGTAGTCTGGTGTCGAGCTTTTTGTTACTACAATGGATGGTACCCTTGTCATTATGGAAGGTAGTCTGTTGTCGATATTTTTGTTACTACAATGGATGGTAGCCTTGTCATTATGGAAGGAAGTCTATTGTCGAGATTTTTGTTACTCCAATGGTTGGTATACTTGTCATTATGGAAGATAGTCTATTTTCGATATTTTTATTACTCTATTGGATGGAAGCCTTGTCATTGAGGAAGGTAGTATGTTGTCAATATCTTTGTTACTACAATGGATGGTAGCCTTTCCATTATGGAAGGTAGTCTGTTGTCGAGATTTTTGTGCCTCCAATGGATGGTAGCCTTGTCATTCTGGAAGGTAGTATGTTGTCGATATCTTTGTTACTCCAATGGATGGTAGCCTTGCCATTATGGAAAGTAGTCTATTTTCGATATTTTCGTTAGTCTAATGGATGGTAGGCTTGTAATTATGGAAGGTAGTCGGTTGTCGAGTTTTTTGTTACTCCATTGGATGGTAGCCTTGCATTATCGAAGGTAGTCTATCGTTCAGATTTTATTTACTAAAATGTATGGTAGCCTTGTCATTATGGAAGGTAGTGTGCTGTCGAGATTTTTGTTACTCCATTGGATGGTAGCCTGGTCATTATGGAAGATAGTCTATTGTCGAGATTTTTGTTATTCCAATGGGTGGTAGCCTAGTCATTATGGAAGGTAGTCTGTTTTCGAGATTTTTGTTACTCCAATGGATGGTAGTCTTGTCATTATGGAAGGTAGTCTGTTGTCGAGATTTTTGTTACTCCAATGGATTGTAACCTTCTCATTTTGGAAGTTTGTATCTTGTTGATATTTTTTTTACTCCAATGTATGGTCGCCTTGTCATTATGGAAGGTACTCTGTTGTCCAGATTTTTGTTACTCTAATGGATGGTAGCCTTGTAATTATGGAAGGTAGTCTATTGTCGAGATTTTTGTTACTGCAATGGATGGTAGCCTTGTCATTATGGAAGGTAGTCTATCATTGTTATTTCTGTTACTCTAATAGATGGTAGCGTTGTCATTAAGGACGATAGTCTGTTGTTCAAAATTTTGTTACTCTAATGGATGGTAGACTTGTCATTATGGAAGGTAGTCTATTGTCGAGATTTTCGTTACTCCATTGGATGGTAGCCTTGTCATTATTGAAGGTAGTGTGTTGTCAATATTTTTGTTATTCCAATGGATGGTAGCCTTATCATTTTGGAAGGTAGTCTATTGTCATGATTTTTGTTACTCCATTGGATGGTAGCCTTGTCATTATGGAAGGTAGTCTGTTGTTGAGATTTTTGTTACTCTAAGGGATGGTAGCCTTGTCACTATGGAAGGTAGTTTGTTGTCGAGATTTTTGTTATTCCAATGGATGGTAGCCTTGCATTATGGAAGGAAGTCTGTGGTCGAGATTTTTGTTACTCCAATGGATGGTAGCCTTGTCATTATGGAAGGTAGTTTGTTGTCGAGATTTTTGTTACTACAATGGATTGTAACCTTGTCGTTATGGAAGGTAGTCTGTTGTCGATATCTTTGTTACTCTAATGGATGGAATCCTAGTCATTATGGAAGGTAGTTTGTTGTCGAGATTTTTGTTACAACAATGGATGGTATCCTTGTAATTATGGAAGGTAGTCTATTGTCGAGATTTTTGTTATTCCAATGGATGGTATCTTTGTCATTATGAAAGGTAGTCCGTTGTCGATATCTTTGTTACTCCAATGGATGGTCGCCTAGTCATTATGGAACATAGTCTGTTGTCTAGATTTTTGTTACTCGAATGGATGTTAGCATGTCATTATGGAAGGTAGTCTGTTGTCGAGATTTTAGTTACTACAATGGATGGTAGCCTTGTCATTATGGAAGTTAGTCTGTTGTCGAGATTTTTGTTACTCCAATGATGGTAGCCTTGTCATTATGGAAGGTTGTCTCTTGTGGATATTTTTGTTACTCCAATGGATGGTACCCTTGTCATAATGGAACGTAGTCTGTTGTCAAGATTTTTGTTACTCCATTGGATGGTAGCCTTGTCATTATGGAAGGTAGTCTATTGTCGAGATTTTTGTTATTCCAATGGGTAGTAGCCTAGTCATTATGGAAGGTAGTCTGTTTTCGAGATTTTAGTTACTCCAATGGATGGTAGTCTTGTCATTATGGAAGGTAGTCTGTTGTAAAGATTTTTGTTACTCCAATGGATTGTAGCCTTCTCATTTTGGAAGTTTGTATCTTGTTGATATTTTTGTTATTCTAATGTATGGTAACCTTGTCATTATGGAAGGTAGTTTGTTGTCCAGATTTTTGTTACTCTAATGGATGGTAGCCTTGTAATTATGGAAGGTAGTCTATTGTCGAGATTTTTGTTACTGCAATGGACGGTAGCCTTGTCGTTATGGAAGGTAGTTTGTCGTTGTGATTTCTGTTACTCTAATGGATTGTAGCGTTGTCATTAAGGACGATAGTCTGTTGTTCAAATTTTTGTTACTCCAATGGATGGTAGACTTGTCATTATGGAAGGTAGTCTATTGTCGAGATTTTTGTTACTCCATTGGATGGTAGCCTTGTCATTATTGAAGGTAGTGTGTTGTCAATATTTTTGTTATTCCAATGGATGGTAGCCTTGTCATTTTGGAAGGTAGTCTGTTGTCATGATTTTTGTTACTCCAATGGATGGTCGCCTTGTCATTATGGAAGGTAGTTTGTTGTGGAGATTTTTGTTACTCTAAGGGATGGTAGCCTTGTCATTATGGAAGGTGGTCTATTGTCGAGATTTTTGTTATTCCAATGGATGGTAGCCTTGCATTATGGAAGGTAGTCTGTTGTCGAGATTTTTTTTACTCCAATGGATGGTAGCCTTGTCATTATGTAAGGTAGTCTATTGTTGATATTTTTGTTACTACAATGGATGGTAGCCTTGTCATTATGGAAGGTAGTCTGTTGTCGAAATTTTTTTTACTATAATGGATTATAGCCTTGTCGTTATGGAAGGTAGTCTATTGTCGATATCTTTGTTACTACAAAGGATGGAAGCCTAGTCATTATGGAAGGTAGTCTGTTGTCGAGATTTTTGTTACTCCGATGGATGGTAGCCTTGTCATTATTGAAGGTAGTCTATGGTTGAGAATTTTGTTACTATAATGGATGGTAGCCTTGTCATTATGGAAGGTAGTTTGTTGTCGAGATTTTCGTTACTACAACGGATTGTAACCTTGTCGTTATGGAAGGTAGTCTGTTGTCGATATCTTTGTTGCTCTAATGGATGGAAGCCTATTCATTATGGAAGGTAGTCTATTGTCGAGATTTTTGTTACTCCAATGGATGGTATCCTTGTAATTGTGGAAGGTATTCTTTTGTCAAGATTTTTGTTATTCCAATGGATGGTATCTTTGTCATTATGAAAGGTAGTTCGTTGTCGATATGTTCGTTACTCCAATGGATGGTAGCCTAGTCATTATGGAAGGTAGTATGTTGTCTAGATTTTTGTTACTCCAATGGATGTTAGCATGTCATTATGGAAGGTAGTCTGTTGTCGAGATTTTTGTTACTACAATGGATGGTAGCCTTGTCATTATGGAAGGTAGTTTGTTGTCGAGATTTTTGTTACTACAATGGATGGTAGCCTTGTCATTATGGAAGGTAGTTTGTTGTCGAGATTTTTGTTCCTACAATGGATGGTAGCCTTGTCATTATGGAATGTAGTCTATTGTCGAGATTTTTGTTACTCCAATGGATGGTTGTCTTGTCATTATGGAAGGTAGTCTGTTGTCGAGATTTTTGTTACTACAATGGATGGTACCCTTGTCATTATGGAAGGTAGTCTGTTGTCGAGATTTTTGTTACTACAATGAATGCTAGCCTTGTCATTATGGAAGTTAGTCTGTTGTCGAGATTTTTGTTACTCCAATGGATGGTACCCTTGTCATTATGGAAGGTAGTCTATTGTCGAGATTTTTGTTACTCCATTGGATGGTAGCCTGGTCATTATGGAAGGTAGTCTATTGTCGAGATTTTTGTTATTCCAATGGGTAGTAGCCTAGTCATTATGGAAGGTAGTCTGTTTTCGAGATTTTTGTTACTCTAATGGGTGGTAGTCTTGTCATTATGGAAGGTAGTCTGTTGTCGATATTTTTGTTACTCCAATGGATTGTAGCCTTCTCATTTTGGAAGGTAGTCTGTTGTCCAGATTTTTTTTACTTTAATGGATGGTAGCATTGTAATTATGGAAGGTAGTCTATTGTCGAGATTTTTGTTACTGCAATGGATGGTAGCCTTGTCATTATGGAAGGTAGTATGTTGTTGTGATTTCTGTTACTCTAATGGATGTAAGCGTTGTCATTAAGGACGATAATTTGTTGTTCAAATTTTTGTTACTCCAATGGATGGTAGCCTTGTCATTATGGAAGGTAGTCTGTTGTCGACATTTTTGTTACTCCAATGGATGGTAGCCTTGTCATTATTGAAGGTAGTCTATTGTTGATATTTTTGTTACTACAATGGATGGTAGCCTTGTCATTATGGAAGGTAGTATGTTGTCGATATATTTGTTACTACAATGGATGGTAGCCTTGTCATTATGGAAGGTAGTTTGTTGTCGAGATTTTTGTTACTCCAATGGATGGTAGCCTTGTCATTATGGAAGGTTGTCTCTTGTGGATATTTTTGTTACTCCAATGGATGGTACCCTTGTCATTATGGAAGGTAGTCTGTTGTCGAGATTTTTGTTACTCCATTGGATGGTAGCCTGGTCATTATGGAAGGTAGTCTATTGTCGAGATTTTTGTTATTCCAATGGGTAGTAGCCTAGTCATTATGGAAGGTAGTCTATTTTAGAGATTTTTGTTACTCCAATGGATGGTAGTCTTGTCATTATGGAAGGTAGTCTGTTGTCGATATTTTTGTTACTCCAATCGATTGTAGCCTTCTCATTTTGGAAGTATGTATCTTGTTGATATTTTTGTTACTCCAATGTATGGTAGCCTTGTCATTATGGAAGGTAGTCTGTTATCCAGATTTTTGTTACTCTAATGGATGGTAGCCTTGTAATTATGGAAGGTAGTCTATTGTCGAGATTTTTGTTACTGCAATGGATGGTAGCCTTGTCATTATGGAAGGTAGTCTGTCGTTGTGATTTCTGTTACTCTAATGGATGGTAGCATTGTCATTAAGGACGATAGTCTGTTGTTCAAATTTTTGTTACTCCAATGGATGGTAGACTTGTCATTATGGAAGGTAGTCTATTGTCGAGATTTTTGTTACTCGATTGGATGGTAGCCTTGTCATTATTGAAGGTAGTGTGTTGTCAATATTTTTGTTATTCCAATGGATGGTAGCCTTGTCATTTTGGAAGGTAGTCTGTTGTCATGATTTTTGTTACTCCAATGGATGGTAGCCTTGTCATTATGGAAGGTAGTTTGTTGTGGAGATTTTTGTTACTCTAAGGGATGGTAGCCTTGTCATTATGGAAGGTAGTCTGTTGTCGAGATTTTTGTTATTCCAATGTATGGTAGCCTTGCATTACGGATGGTAGTCTGTTGTCGAGATTTTTTTTACTCCAATGGATGGTAGCCTTGTCATTATGGAAGGTAGTCTATTGTTGATATTTTTGTTACTACAATGGATGGTAGCCTTGTCATTATGGAAGGTAGTCTGTTGTCGAGATTTTTGTTACTATAATGGATTATAGCCTTGTCGTTATGGAAGGTAGTCTATTGTCGATATCTTTGTTACTACAAAGGATGGAAGCCTAGTCATTATGAAAGGTAGTTTGTTGTCGAGATTTTTGTTACTCCAATGGATGGTAGCCTTGTCTTTATGGAAGGTAGTCTATGGTTGAGAATTTTGTTACTATAATGGATGGTAGCCTTGTCATTATGGAAGGTAGTTTGTTGTCGAGATTTTCGTTACTACAACGGATTGTAACCTTGTCGTTATGGAAGGTAGTCTGTTGTCGATATCTTTGTTACTCTAATGGATGGAAGCCTATTCATTATGGAAGGTAGTCTGTTGTCGAGATTTTTGTTACTCCAATGGATGGTATCCTTGTAATTATGGAAGGTAGTCTGTTGTCGAGATTTTTGTTATTCCAATGGATGGTATCTTTGTCATTATTAAAGGTAGTTGGTTGTCGATATCTTTGTTACTCCAATGGATGGTAGCCTAGTCATTATGGAAGGTAGTATGTTGTCTAGATTTTTGTTACTCCAATGGATGTTAGCATGTCCTTATGGAAGGTAGTTTGTTGTCGAGATTTTTGTTACTACAATGGATGGTAGCCTTGTCATTATGGAAGGTAGTTTGTTGTCGAGATTTTTGTTACTACAATGGATGGTAGTCTTGTCATTATTGAAGGTAGTCTATTGTCGAGATTTTTGTTATTCCAATGGGTAGTAGCCTAGTCATTATGGAAGGTAGTCTGTTTTCGAGATTTTTGTTACTCCAATGGATGGTAGTCTTGTCATTATGGAAGGTAGTCTGTTGTCGATATTTTTGTTACTCCAATGGATTGTAGCCTTTCCATTATGGAAGGTAGTATCTTGTTGATATTTTTGTTACTCCAATGTATGGTAGCCTTGTCATTATGGAAGGTAGTCTGTTGTCCAGATTTTTGTTACTCTAATAGATGGTAGCATTGTAATTATGGAAGGTAGTCTATTGTCGAGATTTTTGTTATTGCAATGGATGGTAGCCTTGTCATTATGGAAGGTAGTTTGTCGTTATGATTTCTGTTACTCTAATGGATGTAAGCGTTGTCATTAAGGACGATAATCTGTTGTTCAAATTTATGTTACTCCAATGGATGGTAGCCTTGTCATTATTGAAGGTAGTTTGTTGTCGAGATTTTTGTTACTCCAATGGATGGTAGCCTTGTCATTATTGAAGGTAGTCTATTGTTGATATTTTTGTTACTACAATGGATGATAGCCTTGTCATTATGGAAGGTAGTCTGTTGTCGATATCTTTGTTACTACAATGGATGGTAGCCTTGTCATTATGGAAGGTAGTTTGTTGTTGACTTTTTTGTTACTCCAATGGATGGTAGCCTTGTCATTATGGAAGGTTGTCTCTTGTGGATATTTTTGTTACTCCAATGGATGGTACCCTTGTCATTATGGAAGGTAGTCTGTTTTCGAGATTTTTGTTACTCCATTGGATGGTAGCCTGGTCATTATTGAAGGTAGTCTATTGTCGAGATTTTTGTTATTCCAATGGGTAGTAGCCTAGTCATTATGGAAGGTAGTCTATTTTCGAGATTTTTGTTACTCTAATGGATGGTAGTCTTGTCATTATAGAAGGTAGTCTGTTGTCGATATTTTTGTTACTCCAATGGATTGTAGCCTTCTCATTTTGGAAGTTTGTATCTTATTGATATTTTTGTTACTCCAATGTATGGTATCCTTGTCATTATGGAAGGTAGTCTGTTGTCCAGAATTTTGTTACTCTAATGGATTGTAGATTTGTCATTATGGAAGGTAGTCTGTTGTCGAGATTTTTGTTACTCCATTGGATGGTAGCCTTGTCATTATTGAAGGTAGTGTGTTGTCAATATTTTTCTTATTCCAATGGATGGTAGCCTTGTCATTTTGGAAGGTAGTCTGTTGTCATGATTTTTGTTACTCCAATGGATGGTAGCCTTGTCATTATGGAAGGCAGTCTGTTATGGAGATTTTTGTTACTCTAAGAGATGGAAGCCTTGTCATTATGGAAGGTAGTTTGTTGTCGAGATTTTTGTTATTCCAATGGATGGTAGCCCTGCATTATGGAAGGTAGTTTGTTGTCGAGATTTTTGTTACTCCATTGGATGGTAGCCTTGTCATTATGGAAGGTAGTCTGTTGTCGATATTTTTGTTACTCCAATCGATTGTAGCCTTCTCATTTTGGAAGTTTGTATCTTGTTGATATTTTTGTTACTCCAATGTATGGTAGCCTTGTCATTATGGAAGGTATTATGTTATCCAGATTTTTGTTACTCTAATGGATGGTAGCCTTGTAATTATGGAAAGTAGTCTATTGTCGAGATTTTTGTTACTCCATTGGATGGTAGCCTTGTCATTATTGAAGGTAGTGTGTTGTCAATATTTTTGTTATTCCAATGGATGGTAGCCTTGTCATTTTGGAAGGTAGTCTGTTGTCATGATTTTTGTTACTCCAATGGATGGTAGCCTTGTCATTATGGAAGGTAGTTTGTTGTGGAGATTTTTGTTACTCTAAGGGATGGTAGCCTAGTCATTATGGAAGGTAGTCTGTTGTCGAGATTTTTGTTACTCCGATGGATGGTAGCCTTGTCATGATGGAAGGTAGTCTATGGTTGAGAATTTTGTTACTATAATGGATGGTAGCCTTGTCATTATGGAAGGTAGTTTGTTGTCGAGATTTTCGTTACTACAACGGATTGTAACCTGGTCGTTATGGAAGGTAGTTTGTTGTCGATATCTTTGTTACTCCAATGGATGGAAGCCTATTCATTATGGAAGGTAGTCTGTTGTCGAGATTTTTGTTACTCCAATGGATGGTATCCTTATAATTATGGAAGGTAGTCTGTTGTCGAGATTTTTTTTATTCCAATGGATGGTATCTTTGACATTATTAAAGGTAGTTCGTTGTCGATATCTTTGTTACTCCAATGGATGGTAGCCTAGTCATTATGGAAGGTAGTATCTTGTCTAGATTTTTGTTACTCCAATGGATGTTAGCATGTCATTATGGAAGGTAGTCTGTTGTCGAGATTTTTGTTACTACAATGGATGGTAGCCTTGTCATTATGGAAGGTAGTTTGTTGTCGAGATTTTTGTTACTATAATTGATGGTAGCCTTGTCATTATGGAAGGTAGTTTGTTGTCGAGATATTTGTTACTACAATGGATGGTAGCCTTGTCGTTATGGAATGTAGTCTATTGTCGAGATTTTTGTTACTCCAATGGATGGATGTCTTGTCATTATTGAAGGTAGTCTGTTGTCGAGATATTTGTCACTACAATGGATGGTACCCTTGTCATTATGGAAGGTAGTCTATTGTCGAGATTTTTGTTACTACAATGGATGGTAGCCTTGTCATTATGGAAGTTAGTCTGTTGTCGAGATATTTGTTACTCCAATGGATGGTAGCCTTGTCATTATGAAAGGTTGTCTCTTGTGGATATTTGTTTTACTCCAATGGATGGTACCCTTGTCTTTATGGAAGGTAGTCTATTGTCGAGATTTTTGTTACTCCATTGGATGGTATCCTGGTCATTATGGAAGGTAGTCTATTGTCGAGATTTTTGTTATTCCAATGGGTAGTAGCCTAGTCATTATGGAAGGTAGTCTGTTTTCGAGATTTTTGTTACTCCAATGGATGGTAGTCTTGTCATTATGGAAGGTAGTCTGTTGTCGATATTTTTGTTACTCAAATGGATTGTAGCCTTCTCATTTTGGAAGTTTGTTTCTTGTTGATATTTTTGTTACTCCAATGTATGGTAGCCTTGTCATTATGGAAGGTAGTCTGTTTTCCAGATTTTTGTTACTCTAATGGATGGTAGCATTGTAATTATGGAAGGTAGTCTATTGTCGAGATTTTTGTTACTGCAATGGATGGTAGCCTTGTCATTATGGAAGGTAGTCTGTTGTCGAGATTTTTGTTACTCCATTGGATGGTAGCCTTGTCATTATTAAAGGTAGTGTGTTGTCAATATTTTTGTTATTCCAATGGATGGTAGCCTTGTCATTTTGGAAGGTAGTCTGTTGTCATGATTTTTGTTACTCCAATGGATGGTAGCCTTGTCATTATGGAAGGCAGTATGTTATGGAGATTTTTGTTACTCTAAGGGATGGAAGCCTAGTCATTATGGAAGGTAGTTTGTTGTCGAGATTTTTCTTATTCCAATGGATGGTAGCCTTGCATTAGGGAAGGTAGTCTGTTGTCGAGATTTTTGTTACTCCAATGGATGGTAGCCTTGTCATTATTGAAGGTAGTCTATTGTTGATATTTTTGTTACTACAATGGATGGTAGCCTTGTCATTGTGGAAGGTAGTCTGTTGTCGATATCTTTGTTACTACAATGGATGGTAGCCTTGTCATTATGGAAGTTAGTTAGTTGTGGAGATTTTTGTTACTCCAATGCATGGTGGCCTTGTCTTTATAAAAGGTAGTATGTTGTAGATATCTTTGTTACTACAATGGATGGTAGCCTTGTCATTATGGAAGGTAGTTTGTTGTCAAGATTTTTGTTACTCCAATGAATGGTATCCTTGTCATTATGGAAGGTACTCTGTTGTCGATATTTTTTTTATTCAAATGGATGATATCCTTGTCATTATGAAAGGTAGTCCGTTGACGATATCTTTGTTACTCCAAAAGATGGTAGCCTAGACATTATGGAAGGTAGTATGTTGTCGATATCTTTGTTACTCTAATGGATGGTAGCCTTGTCTTTATGGAAGGTAGTCTATGGTTGAGAATTTTGTTACTATAATGGATGGTAGCCTTGTCATTATGGAAGGTAGTTTGTTGTCGATATCTTTGTTACTACAATGGATTGTAACCTTGTCGTTATGGAAGGTAGTCTGTTGTCGATATCTTTGTTACTCTAATGGATGGAATCCTAGTCATTATGGAAGGTAGTTTGTTGTCGAGATTTTTGTTACAACAATGGATGGTATCCTTGTAATTATGGAAGGTAGTCTATTGTCGAGATTTTTGTTATTCCAATGGATGGTATCTTTGTCATTATGAAAGGTAGTCCGTTGTCGATATCTTTGTTACTCCAATGGATGGTCGCCTAGTCATTATGGAACATAGTCTGTTGTCTAGATTTTTGTTACTCGAATGGATGTTAGCATGTCATTATGGAAGGTAGTCTGTTGTCGAGATTTTAGTTACTACAATGGATGGTAGCCTTGTCATTATGGAAGTTAGTCTGTTGTCGAGATTTTTGTTACTCCAATGATGGTAGCCTTGTCATTATGGAAGGTTGTCTCTTGTGGATATTTTTGTTACTCCAATGGATGGTACCCTTGTCATTATGGAAGGTAGTCTGTTGTCAAGATTTTTGTTACTCCATTGGATGGTAGCCTTGTCATTATGGAAGGTAGTCTATTGTCGAGATTTTTGTTATTCCAATGGGTAGTAGCCTAGTCATTATGGAAGGTAGTCTGTTTTCGAGATTTTAGTTACTCCAATGGATGGTAGTCTTGTCATTATGGAAGGTAGTCTGTTGTAAAGATTTTTGTTACTCCAATGGATTGTAGCCTTCTCATTTTGGAAGTTTGTATCTTGTTGATATTTTTGTTATTCTAATGTATGGTAACCTTGTCATTATGGAAGGTAGTTTGTTGTCCAGATTTTTGTTACTCTAATGGATGGTAGCCTTGTAATTATGGAAGGTAGTCTATTGTCGAGATTTTTGTTACTGCAATGGACGGTAGCCTTGTCGTTATGGAAGGTAGTTTGTCGTTGTGATTTCTGTTACTCTAATGGATTGTAGCGTTGTCATTAAGGACGATAGTCTGTTGTTCAAATTTTTGTTACTCCAATGGATGGTAGACTTGTCATTATGGAAGGTAGTCTATTGTCGAGATTTTTGTTACTCCATTGGATGGTAGCCTTGTCATTATTGAAGGTAGTGTGTTGTCAATATTTTTGTTTTTCCAATGGATGGTAGCCTTGTCATTTTGGAAGGTAGTCTGTTGTCATGATTTTTGTTACTCCAATGGATGGTCGCCTTGTCATTATGGAAGGTAGTTTGTTGTGGAGATTTTTGTTACTCTAAGGGATGGTAGCCTTGTCATTATGGAAGGTAGTCTATTGTCGAGATTTTTGTTATTCCAATGGATGGTAGCCTTGCATTATGGAAGGTAGTCTGTTGTCGAGATTTTTTTTACTCCAATGGATGGTAGCCTTGTCATTATGTAAGGTAGTCTATTGTTGATATTTTTGTTACTACAATGGATGGTAGCCTTGTCATTATGGAAGGTAGTCTGTTGTCGAGATTTTTTTTACTATAATGGATTATAGCCTTGTCGTTATGGAGGGTAGTCTATTGTCGATATCTTTGTTACTACAAAGGATGGAAGCCTAGTCATTATGGAAGGTAGTCTGTTGTCGAGATTTTTGTTACTCCGATGGATGGTAGCCTTGTCATTATTGAAGGTAGTCTATGGTTGAGAATTTTGTTACTATAATGGATGGTAGCCTTGTCATTATGGAAGGTAGTTTGTTGTCGAGATTTTCGTTACTACAACAGATTGTAACCTTGTCGTTATGGAAGGTAGTCTGTTGTCGATATCTTTGTTGCTCTAATGGATGGAAGCCTATTCATTATGGAAGGTAGTCCGTTGTCGAGTTTTTTGTTACTCCAATGGATGGTATCCTTGTAATTGTGGAAGGTATTCTTTTGTCAAGATTTTTGTTATTCCAATGGATGGTATCTTTGTCATTATGAAAGGTAGTTCGTTGTCGATATGTTTGTTACTCCAATGGATGGTAGCCTAGTCATTATGGAAGGTAGTATGTTGTCTAGATTTTTGTTACTCCAATGGATGTTAGCATGTCATTATGGAAGGTAGTCTGTTGTCGAGATTTTTGTTACTACAATGGATTGTAGCCTTGTCATTATGGAAGGTAGTTTGTTGTCGAGATTTTTGTTACTACAATGGATGGTAGCCTTGTCATTATGGAAGGTAGTTTGTTGTCGAGATTTTTGTTCCTACAATGGATGGTAGCCTTGTCATTATGGAATGTAGTCTATTGTCGAGATTTTTGTTACTCCAATGGATGGTAGTCTTGTCATTATTGAAGGTAGTCTGTTGTCGAGATTTTTGTTACTACAATGGATGGTACCCTTGTCATTATGGAAGGTAGTCTGTTGTCGAGATTTTTGTTACTACAATGAATGCTAGCCTTGTCATTATGGAAGTTAGTCTGTTGTCGAGATTTTTGTTACTCCAATGGATGGTACCCTTGTCATTATGGAAGGTAGTCTATTGTCGAGATTTTTGTTACTCCATTGGATGGTAGCCTGGTCATTATGGAAGGTAGTCTATTGTCGAGATTTTTGTTATTCCAATGGCTAGTAGCCTAGTCATTATGGAAGGTAGTCTGTTTTCGAGATTTTTGTTACTCTAATGGGTGGTAGTCTTGTCATTATGGAAGGTAGTCTGTTGTCGATATTTCTGTTACTCCAATGGATTGTAGCCTTCTCATTTTGGAAGGTAGTCTGTTGTCCAGATTTTTTTTACTTTAATGGATGGTAGCATTGTAATTATGGAAGGTAGTCTATTGTCGAGATTTTTGTTACTGCAATGGATGGTAGCCTTGTCATTATGGAAGGTAGTATATTGTTGTGATTTCTGTTACTCTAATGGATGTAAGCGTTGTCATTAAGGACGATAATTTGTTGTTCAAATTTTTGTTACTCCAATGGATGGTAGCCTTGTCATTATGGAAGGTAGTCTGTTGTCGACATTTTTGTTACTCCAATGGATGGTAGCCTTGTCATTATTGAAGGTAGTCTATTGTTGATATTTTTGTTACTACAATGGATGGTAGCCTTGTCATTATGGAAGGTAGTCTGTTGTTGATATATTTGTTACTACAATGGATGGTAGCCTTGTCATTATGGAAGGTAGTTTGTTGTCGAGATTTTTGTTACTCCAATGGATGGTAGCCTTGTCATTATGGAAGGTTGTCTCTTGTGGATATTTTTGTTACTCCAATGGATGGTACCCTTGTCATTATGGAAGGTAGTCTGTTGTCGAGATTTTTGTTACTCCATTGGATGGTAGCCTGGTCATTATGGAAGGTAGTCTATTGTCGAGATTTTTGTTATTCCAATGGGTAGTAGCCTAGTCATTATGGAAGGTAGTCTATTTTAGAGATTTTTGTTACTCCAATGGATGGTAGTCTTGTCATTATGGAAGGTAGTCTGTTGTCGATATTTTTGTTACTCCAATCGATTGTAGCCTTCTCATTTTGGAAGTATGTATCTTGTTGATATTTTTGTTACTCCAATGTATGGTAGCCTTGTCATTATGGAAGGTAGTCTGTTATCCAGATTTTTGTTACTCTAATGGATGATAGCCTTGTAATTATGGAAGGTAGTCTATTGTCGAGATTTTTGTTACTGCAATGGATGGTAGCCTTGTCATTATGGAAGGTAGTCTGTCGTTGTGATTTCTGTTACTCTAATGGATGGTAGCATTGTCATTAAGGACGATAGTCTGTTGTTCAAATTTTTGTTACTCCAATGGATGGTAGACTTGTCATTATGGAAGGTAGTCTATTGTCGAGATTTTTGTTACTCGATTGGATGGTAGCCTTGTCATTATTGAAGGTAGTGTGTTGTCAATATTTTTGTTATTCCAATGGATGGTAGCCTTGTCATTTTGGAAGGTAGTCTGTTGTCATGATTTTTGTTACTCCAATGGATGGTAGCCTTGTCATTATGGAAGGTAGTTTGTTGTGGAGATTTTTGTTACTCTAAGGGATGGTAGCCTTGTCATTATGGAAGGTAGTCTGTTGTCGAGATTTTTGTTATTCCAATGTATGGTAGCCTTGCATTACGGATGGTAGTCTGTTGTCGAGATTTTTTTTACTCCAATGGATGGTAGCCTTGTCATTATGGAAGGTAGTCTATTATTGATATTTTTGTTACTACAATGGATGGTAGCCTTGTCATTATGGAAGGTAGTCTGTTGTCGAGATTTTTGTTACTATAATGGATTATAGCCTTGTCGTTATGGAAGGTAGTCTATTGTCGATATCTTTGTTACTACAAAGGATGGAAGCCTAGTCATTATGGAAGGTAGTTTGTTGTCGAGATTTTTGTTACTCCAATGGATGGTAGCCTTGTCTTTATGGAAGGTAGTCTATGGTTGAGAATTTTGTTACTATAATGGATGGTAGCCTTGTCATTATGGAAGGTAGTTTGTTGTCGAGATTTTCGTTACTACAACGGATTGTAACCTTGTCGTTATGGAAGGTAGTCTGTTGTCGATATCTTTGTTACTCTAATGGATGGAAGCCTATTCATTATGGAAGGTAGTCTGTTGTCGAGATTTTTGTTACTCCAATGGATGGTATCCTTGTAATTATGGAAGGTAGTCTGTTGTCGAGATTTTTGTTATTCCAATGGATGGTATCTTTGTCATTATTAAAGGTAGTTCGTTGTCGATATCTTTGTTACTCCAATGGATGGTAGCCTAGTCATTATGGAAGGTAGTATGTTGTCTAGATTTTTGTTACTCCAATGGATGTTAGCATGTCCTTATGGAAGGTAGTTTGTTGTCTATATTTTTGTTACTACAATGGATGGTAGCCTTGTCATTATGGAAGGTAGTTTGTTGTCGAGATTTTTGTTACTACAATGGATGGTAGTCTTGTCATTATTGAAGGTAGTCTATTGTCGAGATTTTTGTTATTCCAATGGGTAGTAGCCTAGTCATTATGGAAGGTAGTCTGTTTTCGAGATTTTTGTTACTCCAATGGATGGTAGTCTTTACATTATGGAAGGTAGTCTGTTGTCGATATTTTTGTTACTCCAATGGATTGTAGCCTTTCCATTATGGAAGGTAGTATCTTGTTGATATTTTTGTTACTCCAATGTATGGTAGCCTTGTCATTATGGAAGGTAGTCTGTTGTCCAGATTTTTGTTACTCTAATAGATGGTAGCATTGTAATTATGGAAGGTAGTCTATTGTCGAGATTTTTGTTATTGCAATGGATGGTAGCCTTGTCATTATGGAAGGTAGTTTGTCGTTATGATTTCTGTTACTCTAATGGATGTAAGCGTTGTCATTAAGGACGATAATCTGTTGTTCAAATTTATGTTACTCCAATGGATGGTAGCCTTGTCATTATGGAAGGTAGTTTGTTGTCGAGATTTTTGTTACTCCAATGGATGGTAGCCTTGTCATTATTGAAGGTAGTCTATTGTTGATATTTTTGTTACTACAATGGATGATAGCCTTGTCATTATGGAAGGTAGTCTGTTGTCGATATCTTTTTTACTACAATGGATGGTAGCCTTGTCATTATGGAAGGTAGTTTGTTGTTGAGTTTTTTGTTACTCCAATGGATGGTAGCCTTGTCATTATGGAAGGTTGTCTCTTGTGGATATTTTTGTTACTCCAATGGATGGTACCCTTGTCATTATGGAAGGTAGTCTGTTTTCGAGATTTTTGTTACTCCATTGGATGGTAGCCTGGTCATTATTGAAGGTAGTCTATTGTCGAGATTTTTGTTATTCCAATGGGTAGTAGCCTAGTCATTATGGAAGGTAGTCTATTTTCGAGATTTTTGTTACTCTAATGGATGGTAGTCTTGTCATTATAGAAGGTAGTCTGTTGTCGATATTTTTGTTACTCCAATGGATTGTAGCCTTCTCATTTTGGAAGTTTGTATCTTATTGATATTTTTGTTACTCCAATGTATGGTATCCTTGTCATTATGGAAGGTAGTCTGTTGTCCAGAATTTTGTTACTCTAATGGATTGTAGATTTGTCATTATGGAAGGTAGTCTGTTTTCGAGATTTTTGTTACTCCATTGGATGGTAGCCTTGTCATTATTGAAGGTAGTGTGTTGTCAATATTTTTGTTATTCCAATGGATGGTAGCCTTGTCATTTTGGAAGGTAGTCTGTTGTCATGATTTTTGTTACTCCAATGGATGGTAGCCTTGTCATTATGGAAGGCAGTCTGTTATGGAGATTTTTGTTACTCTAAGAGATGGAAGCCTTGTCATTATGGAAGGTAGTTTGTTGTCGAGATTTTTGTTATTCCAATGGATGGTAGCCCTGCATTATGGAAGGTAGTTTGTTGTCGAGATTTTTGTTACTCCATTGGATGGTAGCCTTGTCATTATGGAAGGTAGTCTGTTGTCGATATTTTTGTTACTCCAATCGATTGTAGCCTTCTCATTTTGGAAGTTTGTATCTTGTTGATATTTTTGTTACTCCAATGTATGGTAGCCTTGTCATTATGGAAGGTATTATGTTATCCAGATTTTTGTTACTCTAATGGATGGTAGCCTTGTAATTATGGAAAGTAGTCTATTGTCGAGATTTTTGTTACTCCATTGAATGGTAGCCTTGTCATTATTGAAGGTAGTGTGTTGTCAATATTTTTGTTATTCCAATGGATGGTAGCCTTGTCATTTTGGAAGGTAGTCTGTTGTCATGATTTTTGTTACTCCAATGGATGGTAGCCTTGTCATTATGGAAGGTAGTTTGTTGTGGAGATTTTTGTTACTCTAAGGGATGGTAGCCTAGTCATTATGGAAGGTAGTCTGTTGTCGAGATTTTTGTTACTCCGATGGATGGTAGCCTTGTCATGATGGAAGGTAGTCTATGGTTGAGAATTTTGTTACTATAATGGATGGTAGCCTTGTCATTATGGAAGGTAGTTTGTTGTCGAGATTTTCGTTACTACAACGGATTGTAACCTGGTCGTTATGGAAGGTAGTCTGTTGTCGATATCTTTGTTACTCTAATGGATGGAAGCCTATTCATTATGGAAGGTAGTCTGTTGTCGAGATTTTTGTTACTCCAATGGATGGTATCCTTATAATTATGGAAGGTAGTCTGTTGTCGAGATTTTTTTTATTCCAATGGATGGTATCTTTGACATTATTAAAGGTAGTTCGTTATCGATATCTTTGTTACTCCAATGGATGGTAGCCTTGTCATTATGGAAGGTAGTATCTTGTCTAGATTTTTGTTACTCCAATGGATGTTAGCATGTCATTATGGAAGGTAGTCTGTTGTCGAGATTTTTGTTACTACAATGGATGGTAGCCTTGTCATTATGGAAGGTAGTTTGTTGTCGAGATTTTTGTTACTATAATTGATGTTAGCCTTGTCATTATGGAAGGTAGTTTGTTGTCGAGATATTTGTTACTACAATGGATGGTAGCCTTGTCGTTATGGAATGTAGTCTATTGTCGAGATTTTTGTTACTCCAATGGATGGATGTCTTGTCATTATTGAAGGTAGTCTGTTGTCGAGATATTTGTCACTACAATGGATGGTACCCTTGTCATTATGGAAGGTAGTCTATTGTCGAGATTTTTGTTACTACAATGGATGGTAGCCTTGTCATTATGGAAGTTAGTCTGTTGTCGAGATATTTGTTACTCCAATGGATGGTAGCCTTGTCATTATGAAAGGTTGTCTCTTGTGGATATTTGTTTTACTCCAATGGATGGTACCCTTGTCTTTATGGAAGGTAGTCTATTGTCGAGATTTTTGTTACTCCATTGGATGGTATCCTGGTCATTATGGAAGGTAGTCTATTGTCGAGATTTTTGTTATTCCAATGGGTAGTAGCCTAGTCATTATGGAAGGTAGTCTGTTTTCGAGATTTTTGTTACTCTAATGGATGGTAGCCTTCTCATTTTGGAAGTTTGTTTCTTGTTGATATTTTTGTTACTCCAATGTATGGTAGCCTTGTCATTATGGAAGGTAGTCTGTTGTCCAGATTTTTGTTACTCTAATGGATGGTAGCATTGTAATTATGGAAGGTAGTCTATTGTCGAGATTTTTGTTACTGCAATGGATGGTAGCCTTGTCATTATGGAAGGTAGTCTGTTGTCGAGATTTTTGTTACTCCATTGGATGGTAGCCTTGTCATTATTAAAGGTAGTGTGTTGTCAATATTTTTGTTATTCCAATGGATGGTAGCCTTGTCATTTTGGAAGGTAGTCTGTTGTCATGATTTTTGTTACTCCAATGGATGGTAGCCTTGTCATTATGGAAGGCAGTATGTTATGGAGATTTTTGTTACTCTAAGGGATGGAAGCCTAGTCATTATGGAAGGTAGGTTGTTGTCGAGATTTTTCTTATTCCAATGGATGGTAGCCTTGCATTAGGGAAGGTAGTCTGTTGTCGAGATTTTTGTTACTCCAATGGATGGTAGCCTTGTCATTATTAAAGGTAGTCTATTGTTGATATTTTTGTTACTACAATGGATGGTAGCCTTGTCATTATGGAAGGTAGTCTGTTGTCGATATCTTTGTTACTACAATGGATGGTAGCCTTGTCATTATGGAAGTTAGTTTATTGTGGAGATTTTTGTTACTCCAATGCATGGTGGCCTTGTCTTTATAAAAGGTAGTATGTTGTAGATATCTTTGTTACTACAATGGATGGTAGCCTTGTCATTATGGAAGGTAGTTTGTTGTCGAGATTTTTGTTACTCCAATGAATGGTATCCTTGTCATTATGGAAGGTACTCTGTTGTCGATATTTTTTTTATTCAAATGGATGATATCCTTGTCATTATGAAAGGTAGTCCGTTGACGATATCTTTGTTACTCCAATGGATGGTAGCCTAGACATTATGGAAGGTAGTATGTTGTCGATATCTTTGTTACTCTAATGGATGGTAGCCTTGACATTATGGAAGGTAGTCTATTGTCGATATTTTTGTTACTCTAAGGGATGGTAGCCTTGTCATTATGGAAGGTAGTCTGTTGTCGATATTTTCGTTACTACAACGGATTGTAACCTTGTCGTTATGGAAGGTAGTTTGTTGTCGATATCTTTGTTACTCTAATGGATGGAAGGCTAGTCATTATGGAAGGTAGTCTGTTGTCAAGATTTTTGTTACTCCAATGGATGGTATCCTTGTAATTATGGAAGGTAGTCTGTTGTCGAGATTTTTTTTATTCCAATGGATGGTATCTTTGTCATAATGAAAGGTAGTTCGTTGTCGATATCTTTGTTACTCCAATGGATGGTAGACTAGTCATTATGGAAGGTAGTATGTTGTCTAGATTTTTGTTACTCCAATGGATGTTAGCATGTCATTATGGAAGGTAGTATTTTTTCAAGATTTTTGTTACTACAATGGATGGTAGCCTTGTCTTTATGAAAGGTAGTTTGTTGTCGAGGTTTTGTTACTACAATGGAAGGTAGCCTTGTCATTATAGAAGGTAGTTTGTTGTCGAGATTTTTGTTACTACAATGGATGGTAGCCTTGTCATTATGGAATGTAGTCTATTGTCGAGATTTTTGTTACTCCAATGGATGGTAGTCTTGTCATTATTGAAGGTAGTCTGTTGTCGAGATTTTTGTTACTACAATGGATGGTACCCTTGTCATTATGGAAGGCAGTATGTTATGGAGATTTTTGTTACTCTAAGGGATGGAAGCCTAGTCATTATGGAAGGTAGTTTGTTGTCGAGATTTTTCTTATTCCAATGGATGGTAACCTTGCATTAGGGAAGGTAGTCTGTTGTCGAGATTTTTGTTACTCCAATGGATGGTAGCCTTGTCATTATTGAAGGTAGTCTATTGTTGATATTTTTGTTACTACAATGGATGGTAGCCTTGTCATTATGGAAGCTAGTCTGTTGTCGACATCTTTGTTACTACAATGGATGGTAGCCTTGTCATTATGGAAGGTAGTTTGTTGTCGAGATTTTTGTTACTCCAATGCATGGTGGCCTTGTCTTTATAAAAGGTAGTATGTTGTAGATATCTTTGTTACTACAATGGATGGTAGCCTTGTCATTATGGAAGGTAGTTTGTAGTCGAGATTTTTGTTACTCCAATGAATGGTATCCTTGTCATTATGGAAGGTACTCTGTTGTCGAGATTTTTTTTGTTCAAATGGATGGTATCCTTGTCATTATGAAAGGTAGTCCGTTGACGATATCTTTGTTACTCCAATGGATGGTAGCCTAGACATTATGGAAGATAGACTGTTTTCGAGATTTTTGTTACTCCAATGGATGGTAGCCTTGTCATTATGGTAGGTAGTATGTTGTCGATATCTTTGTTACTCTAATGGATGGTAGCCTTGTCATTATGGAAGGTAGTCTATTGTCGAGATTTTTGTTACTCTAAGGGATGGTAGTCTTGTCATTATGGAAGGTAGTCTGTTGTCGAGATATTCGTTACTACAACGGATTGTAACCTTGTCGTTATGGAAGGTAGTTTGTTGTTGATATCTTTGTTACTCTAATGGATGGAAGCCTAGTCATTATGGAAGGTAGTCTGTTGTCGAGATTTTTGTTACTCCAATGGATGGTATCCTTGTAATTATGGAAGGTAGCCTGTTGTCGAGATTTTTGTTATTCCAATGGATGGTATCTTTGTCATAATGAAAGGTAGTTCGTTGTCGATATATTTGTTACTCCAATGGATGGTAGCCTAGTCATTATGGAAGGTAGTATGTTGTCTAGATTTTTGTTACTCCAATGGATGTTAGCATGTAATTATGGAAGGTAGTCTTTTTTCGAGATTTTTGTTACTACAATGGATGGTAGCCTTGTCATTATGAAAGGTAGTTTGTTGTCGAGGTTTTGTTACTACAATGGAAGGTAGCCTTGTCATTATAGAAGGTAGTTTGTTGTCGAGATTTTTATTACTACAATGGATGGTAGCCTTGTCATTATGGAATGTAGTCTATTGTCGAGATTTTTGTTACTCCAATGGATGGTAGTCTTGTCATTATTGAAGTTAGTCTGTTGTCGAGATATTTGTTACTACAATGGATGGTACCCTTGTCATTATGGAAGGTAGTTTGTTGTCGAGATTTTTGTTACTCTAAGGGATGGTAGCCTTGTCATTATGGAAGTTAGTCTGTTGTCGAGATTTTTGTTACTCCAATGGATGGTAACCTTGTCATTATGAAAGGTTGTCTCTTGTGGATATTTTTGTTACTCCAATGGATGGTACCCTTGTCATTATGGAAGGTAGTCTATTGTCGAGATTTTTGTTACTCCATTGTATGGTAGCCTGGTCATTATGGAAGGTAGTCTATTGTCGAGATTTTTGTTATTCCAATGGGTAGTAGCGTAGTCATTATGGAAGGTAGTCTGTTTTCGAGATTTTTGTTACTCCAATGGATGGTAGTCTTGTCATTATTGAAGGTAGTCTGTTGTCGATATTTTTGTTACTCCAATGGAATGTAGCCTTCTCATTTTGGAAGTTTGTATCTTGTTGATATTTTTGTTACTCCAATGTATGGTAGGCTTGTCATTATGGAAGGCAGCCTGTTGTCTAGATTTTTGTGACTCTAATGGATGGTAGCATTGTAATTATGGAAGGTAGTCTATTGTCGAGATTTTTGTTACTGCAATGGATGGTAGCCTTGTCATTATGGAAGGTAGTTTTTCGTTGTGATTTCTGTTACTCTAATGGATGGTAGCGTTGTCATTAAGGACGATAGTCTATTGTTCAAATTTTTGTTACTCCAATGGATGGTAGATTTGTCATTATGGAAGGTAGTCTGTTGTCGAGATTTTTGTTACTCCATTGGATGGTAGTCTTGTCATTATTGAAGGTAGTGTGTTTTCAATATTTTTGTTATTCCAATGGATGGTAGCCTTGTCATTTTGGAAGGTAGTTTGTTGTCATGATTTTTGTTACTCCAATTGATGGTAGCCTTGTCATTATGGAAGGTAGTATGTTGTCGAGATTTTTGTTATTTCAATGGATGGTAGCTTTGCATTATGGAAGGTAGTCTGTTGTCGAGATTTTTGTTACTCCAATGGATGGTAGCCTTGTCATTATGGAAGGTAGTCTATTGTTCATATTTTTGTTACTAAAATGGATGCTAGCCTTGTCATTTTGGAAGGTAGTCTGTTGTCGATATCTTTGTTACTACAATGGATGGTAGCCTTGTCATTATGGAAGGTAGTTTGTTGTCGAGATTTTTGTTACTCCAATGGATGGTAGCCTTGTCATTAGGGAAGGTTTTCTCATGTGGATATTTTTTTTTACTCCAATGGATGGTACCCTTGTCATTATGGAAGGTAGTTTGTTGTCGATATTTTTGTTACTCCATTGGATGGTAGCCTGGTCATTATGGAAGGTAGTCTATTGTCGAGATTTTTGTTATTCCAATGGGTAGTAGCCTAGTCATTATGGAAGGTAGTCTGTTTTCGAGATTTTTGTTACTCCAATGGATGGTAGTCTTGTCATTATGGAAGGTAGTCTGTTGTCGATATTTTTGTTACTCCAATGGATTGTAGCCTTCTCATTTTAGAAGTTTGTATCTTGTTGATATTTTTGTTACTCTAATGGATGGTAGCCTTGTAATTATGGAAGGAAGTCTATTGTCGAGATTTTTGTTACTGCAATGGATGGTAGCCTTGTCATTAAGGAAGGTAGTCTGTCGTTGTGATTTCTATTACTCTAATGGATGGTAGCATTGTCATTAAGTACGATAATATGTTGTTCAAATTTTTGTTACTCCAATGGTTGGTAGATTTGTCATTATGGAAGGTAGTCTGTTGTCGAGATTTTTGTTACTCCATTGGATGGTAGCCTAGACATTATTGAAGGTAGTCTGTTGTCATGATTTTTGTTACTCCAATGGATGGTATCCTTGTCGTTATGGAAGGCAGTCTGTTATGGAGATTTTTGTTACTCTAAGGGATTGAAGCCTTGTCATTATGGTAGGTAGTTTGTTGTCGAGATTTTTGTTTTTCCAATGGATGGTAGCCTTGCATTATAGAAGGTAGTCTATTGTCGAGATTTTTGTTACTCCAATGGATGGTAGCCTTGTCATTATGGAAGGTAGTCTATTGTTGATATTTTTGTTACTACAATGGATGGTAGCCTTGTCATTATGGAAGGTAGTCTGTTGTCGATATCTTTGTTACTACAATGGATGGTAGCCTTGTCATTATGGAAGGTAGTTTGTTGTCGAGATTTTTGTTACTCCAATGCATGGTGGCCTTGTCTTTATAAAAGGTAGTATGTTGTAGATATCTTTGTTACTACAATGGATGTTAGCCTTGTCATTATGGAAGATAGTTTTGTGTCGAGATTTTTGTTACTCCAATGAATGGTATCCTTGTCATTATGGAAGGTACTCTGTTGTCGAGATTTTTTTTATTCCAATGGATGGTATCCTTGTCATTATGTAAGGTAGTCCGTTGTCAATATCTTTGTTACTCCAATGAATGGTAGCCTAGACATTATGGAAGATAGTTTGTTGTCGAGATTTTTGTTACTCCAATGGATGGTAGCCTTGTCATTATGGAAGTGAGTGTGTTGTCGATATTTTTGTTATTCCAATGGATGGTAGCCTTGTCATTATGGAAGGTAGTCTGTTGTCGTGATTTTTGTTACTCCAATGGATGGTAGCCTTGTCATTATGGTAGGTAGTATGTTGTTGATATCTTTGTTACTCCAATGTATGGTAGCCTTGTCATTATGGAATGTAGTCTATTGTCGAGATTTTTGTTACTCTAAGGGATGGTAGCCTTGTCATTATGGAAGGTAGTATGTTGTCGAGATTTTTGTTACTACAATGGATGGTAGCCTTTTCATTATGGAAGGTAGTTTCTTGTCGAGATTTTTGTTACAACAATGGATGGTAGCCTTGTCATTATGGAAGGTAGTCTATTGTTGAGATTTGTGTTCCTAAAATGTATGGTAGCATTGTCATTATGGAGGTAGTTTGTTGTCGAAATTTTTGTTACTACAATGGATTCTAGCCTTGTCGTCATGGAAGGTAGTTTGTTGTCGATATCTTTGTTACTCCAATGGATGGAAGCCTAGTAATTATGAAAGATAGTTTGGTGTCGAGGTTTTTGTTACTACAATGGATGGTACCCTTGTCATTATAGAAGGTAGTCTGTTGTCGATATTTTTGTTACTACAATGGATGGTAGCCTTGTCATTATGGAAGGTAGTCTGTTGTCGAGATTTTTGTTACTCCAATGGATGGTATACTTGTCATTATGGAAGATTGTCTATTTTCGATATTTTTATTACTCTATTGGATGGAAGCCTTGTATTATTGAAGGTAGTATGTTGTTGATATCTTTGTTACTTCAATGGATGGTAGCCTTGTCATTATGGAAGGTAGTCTGTTGTCGAGATTTTTGTTCCTCCAATGGATGGTAGCCTTGTCATTATGGAAGGTAGTATCTTTTCGATATCTTTGTTACTCCAATGGATGGTAGCCTTGCCATTATGGAAGGTAGTCTGTTTTCGATATTTTTTTTAGTCTAATGGATGGTAGCCTTATAATTATGGAAGGTAGTCTATTGTCGAGTTTTTTGTAACTCCAATGGATGGTAGCCTTGCATTATGGAAGGTAGTCTGTCGTTGTGATTTTTGTCACTCCAATGGATGGTAGCCTTGTCATTATGGAAGGTAGTCTGTTGTTCTGATTTTATTTACTACACTGTATGGTAGCCTTGTCATTATGGAAGGTAGTCTGTTGTCGAGGTTTTTGTTACTCCATTGGATGGTAGTCTGGTCATTATGCAAGGTAGTCTGTTTTCGAGATTTGTGTTACTCCAATGGATGGTAGTCTTGTAATTATGGAAGGTAGTCTGTTGTCGAGATTTTTGTTACTCCAATGGATTGTAGCCTTCTCATTTGGTAGTTTGTATCTTGTTGATATTTTTGTTACTCCAATGTATGGTAGCCTTGTCATTATGGAAGGTAGTCTGTTGTCCAGATTTTTGTTACTCTAATGGATGGTATCCTTGTAATTATGGAAGGTAGTCTATTGTCGAGATTTTTGTTACTGCAATGGATCGTAGCCTTGTTATTATGGAAGGTAGTCTGTCGTTGTGAGTTCTGTTACTCTAATGGATGGTATCCTTGTCATTATGGAAGATAGTCTGTTGTCGAGAATTTTGTTACTCCATTGGATGGTAGCCTTGTCATTCTTGAAGGTAGTTTGTTGTCAATATTTTTGTTATTCCAATGGATGGTATCCTTATCATTATGGAAATAGTCTGTTGTGGAGATTTTTGTTACTATAAAGGATGGTAGCCTTGTCATTTTGGAAGGTAGTCTATTGTTGATATATTTGTTACTCCAATGGATGGTAGCCTTGTCATTATGGAAGGTAGTCTATTGTTGATATTTTTGTTACTACAATGGATGATAGCCTTGTCATTATGGAAGGTAGTCTATTATCTAGATTTTTATTACTATAATGGATAATAGCCTTGTCGTTATGGAAGGTAGTCAATTGTCGGTATCTTTCTTACTACAATGGATGGAAACCTAGTCATTATGGAAGGTAGTCTGTTGTCGATATTTTTGTTACTCCAATGGATGGTAGCCTTATCATTATGGAAGGTAGTCTATGGTTGAGAATTTCGTTACTATAATGGATGGTAGCCTTGTCATTATGGAAGGTAGTTTGTTGTCGAGATTATTGTTACTACAACAGATTGTAACCTTGTCGTTATGGAAGGTAGTCTGTTGTCGATATCTTTGTTACTCTAATGGTTGGAAGCCTAGTCATTATGGAAGGTAGTCTGTTGTCGAGATTTTTTTTACTCCAATGGATGGTATCCTTGTAATTATGGAAGGTAGTCTGTTGTCGAGATTTTTGTTATTCCAATGGATGGTATCTTTGTCATTATGAAAGGTAGTCCATTGTCGATATCTTTGTTACTCCAATGGATGGTAGCCTAGTCATTATGGAAGGTAGTTTGTTGTCTATATTTTTGTTACTCCAATGGATGTTAGCATGTCATTATGGAAGGTAGTCTGTTGTCGAGATTTTTGTTACTACAATGGATGGTAGCCTTGTCATTATGGAAGGTAGTCTGTTGTCGAGATTTTTGTTACTCCAATGGATGGTAGTCTTGTCATTATTGAAGGTAGTATGTTGTCGAGATTTTTGTTACTACAATGGACGGTACCCTTGTCATTATGGAAGGTAGTCTGTTGTCGAAATTTTTGTTACTCCAATGGACGGTAGCCTTGTCATTATGGAAGGTTGTCTCTTGTGGATATTTTTGTTACTCCAATGGATGGTACCCTTGTCATTATGGAAGGTAGTGTGTTGTCGAGATTTATGTTACTCCAATTGATGGTAGCCTTGTCATTATGGAAGGTAGTCTATTTTCGATATTTTTATTACTCTATTGGATGGACGCCTTGTCATTATGGAAGGTATTATGTTGTCGATATCTTTTTTACTACAATGGATGGTAGCCTTTCCATTATGGAAGGTAGTCTGTTGTCGAGATTTTAGTTACTTCAATTGATGGTAGACTTGTCATTATGGAAGGTAGTATGTTGTCGATATCTTTGTTACTCTAATGGATGGTAGCCTTGCCATTATGGAAGGTAGTATGTTTGCAATATTTTTGTTAGTCTAATGGATGGTAGCCTTGTAATTATGGAAGGTAGTCTGTTGTCGAGTTTTTTGTTACTCCAATGGATGGTAGCCTTGCATTATGTAAGGTAGGCTGTCGTTGTGTTTTTTGTCACTCCAATGGATGGTAGCCTTGTCATTATGGAAGGTAGTGTGTTGTTCAGATTTTTTTTACTACAATGTATGGTAGCCTTGTCATTATGGAAGGTAGTCTCTTGTCGAGATTTTTGTTATTCCATTGGATGGTAGCCTGGTCATTATGGAAGGTAGTCTATTGTCGAGATTTTTGTTATTCCAATGGGTAGTAGCCTAGTCATTATGGAAGGTAGTCTGTTTTCGAGATTTTTGTTACTCCAATGGATGGTAGTCTTGTCATTATGGAAGGTAGTCTGTTGTCGAGATTTTTGTAAGTCCAATGGATTGTATCCTTCTCATTTTAGAAGTTTGTATCTTGTTTATATTTTTGTTACTCCAATTTATGGTACCCTTGTCATTATGGAAGGTAGTCTGTTGTCCAGATTTTTGTTACTCTAATGGATGGTAGCCTTGTAATTATGGAAGGTAGTCTATTGTCGATATTTTTGTTACTGCAATGGATGGTAGCCTTGTCATTATGGAAGGTAGTTTGTCTTTGTTATTTCTGTTACTCTAATGGATGGTAGCGTTGTCATTAAGGACGATAATCTGTTGTTCAAATTTTTGTTACTCAAATAGATGGTAGATTTGTCATTATGGAAGGTTGTCTGTTGTCGAGATTTTTGTTACTCCATTGGATGGTAGCCTTGTCATTATTGAAGGTAGTGTGTTGTCAATATTTTTGTTATTCCAATGGGTGGAAGCCTTGTCATTTTTGAAGGTAGTCTATTTTCATGATTTTTGTTACTCCAATGGATGGTAGTCTTGTCATTTAGGAAGGTAGTCTGTTGTCGAGATTTTTGTTACTCCAATGAATCGTAGCCTTCTCATTTTGGAAGTTTGTATCTTGTTGATATTTTCGTTACTCCAATGTATGGTAGCCTTGTCATTATGGAAGGTAGTCTGTTGTCCAGATTTTTGTTACTCTAATGGATGGTATCCTTGTAATTATGGAAGGTAGTCTATTGTCGAGATTTTTGTTACTGCAATGGATGGTAGCCTTGTTATTATGGAAGGTAGTCTGTCGTTGTGAGTTCTGTTACTCTAATTGATGGTAGACTAGTCATTATTGAAGGTAGTGTGTTGTCAATATTTTTGTTATTCCAATGGATGGTAGCCTTGTCATTTTGGAAGGTAGTCTGTTGTCATGATTTTTGTTACTCCAATGGATGGTATCCTTGTCATTATGGAAGGTAGTCTGTTGTGGAGATTTTTGTTACCCTAAGGGATGGTAGCCTTGTCATTATGGAAGGTAGTCTATTGTTGATATACTTGTTACTCCAATGGATGGTAGCCTTGTCATTATGGAAGGTAGTCTATTGTTGATATTTTTGTTACTGCAATGGATGGTAGCCTTGTCATTATGGAAGGTAGTTTGTCTTTGTTATTTCTGTTACTCTAATGGATGGTAGCGTTGTCATTAAGGACGATAATCAGTTGTTGAAATTTTTGTTACTCAAATAGATGGTAGATTTGTCATTATGGAAGGTTGTCTGTTGTCGAGATTTTTGTTACTCTATTGGATGGTAGCCTTGTCATTATTGAAGGTAGTGTGTTTTCAATATTTTTGTTATTCCAATGGGTGGTAGCCTTGTCATTTTTGAAGGTAATCTGTTTTCATGATTTTTGTTACTCCAATGGATGGTAGTCTTTTCATTATGGAAGTTAGTCTGTTGTCGAGATTTTTGTTACTCCAATGGATTGTAGCCTTCTCATTTTGGAAGTTTGTATCTTGTTGATATTTTCGTTACTCCAATGTATGGTAGCCTTGTCATTATGGAAGGTAGTCTGTTGTCCAGATTTTTGTTACTCTAATGGATGGTATCCTTGTAATTATGGAAGGTAGTCTATTGTCGAGATTTTTGTTACTGCAATGGATGGTAGCCTTGTTATTATGGAAGGTAGTCTGTCGTTGTGAGTTCTGTTACTCTAATGGATGGTAGCCTAGTCATTATTGAAGGTAGTGTGTTGTCAATATTTTTGTTATTCCAATGGATGGTAGCCTTGTCATTTTGGAAGGTAGTCTGTTGTCATGATTTTTGTTACTCCAATGGATGGTATCCTTGTCATTATGGAAGGTAGTCTGTTGTGGAGATTTTTGTTACCCTAAGGGATGGTAGCCTTGTCATTATGGAAGGTAGTCTATTGTTGATATACTTGTTACTCCAATGGATGGTAGCCTTGTCATTATGGAAGGTAGTCTATTGTTGATATTTTTGTTACTGCAATTGATGGTAGCCTTGTCATTATGGAAGGTAGTTTGTCTTTGTTATTTCTGTTACTCTAATGGATGGTAGCGTTGTCATTAAGGACGATAATTAGTTGTTGAAATTTTTGTTACTCAAATAGATGGTAGATTTGTCATTATGGAAGGTTGTCTGTTGTCGAGATTTTTGTTACTCTATTGGATGGTAGCCTTGTCATTATTGAAGGTAGTGTGTTTTCAATATTTTTGTTATTCCAATGGGTGGTAGCCTTGTCATTTTTGAAGGTAATCTGTTTTCATGATTTTTGTTACTCCAATGGATGGTAGTCTTTTCATTATGGAAGTTAGTCTGTTGTCGAGATTTTTGTTACTCCAATGGATTGTAGCCTTCTCATTTTGGAAGTTTGTATCTTGTTGATATTTTCGTTACTCCAATGTATGGTAGCCTTGTCATTATGGAAGGTAGTCTGTTGTCCAGATTTTTGTTACTCTAATGGATGGTATCCTTGTAATTATGGAAGGTAGTCTATTGTCGAGATTTTTGTTACTGCAATGGATGGTAGCCTTGTTATTATGGAAGGTAGTCTGTCGTTGTGAGTTCTGTTACTCTAATGGATGGTAGCCTAGTCATTATTGAAGGTAGTGTGTTGTCAATATTTTTGTTATTCCAATGGATGGTAGCCTTGTCATTTTGGAAGGTAGTCTGTTGTCATGATTTTTGTTACTCCAATGGATGGTATCCTTGTCATTATGGAAGGTAGTCTGTTGTGGAGATTTTTGTTACCCTAAGGGATGGTAGCCTTGTCATTATGGAAGGTAGTCTATTGTTGATATACTTGTTACTCCAATGGATGGTAGCCTTGTCATTATGGAAGGTAGTCTATTGTGTATATTTTTGTTACTGCAATGGATGGTAGCCTTGTCATTATGGAAGGTAGTTTGTCTTTGTTATTTCTGTTACTCTAATGGATGATAGCGTTGTCATTAAGGACGATAATCAGTTGTTGAAATTTTTGTTACTCAAATAGATGGTAGATTTGTCATTATGGAAGGTTGTCTGTTGTCGAGATTTTTGTTACTCTATTGGATGGTAGCCTTGTCATTATTGAAGGTAGTGTGTTTTCAATATTTTTGTTATTCCAATGGGTGGTAGCCTTGTCATTTTTGAAGGTAATCTGTTTTCATGATTTTTGTTACTCCAATGGATGGTAGTCTTTTCATTATGGAAGTTAGTCTGTTGTCGAGATTTTTGTTACTCCAATGGATTGTAGCCTTCTCATTTTGGAAGTTTTTATCTTGTTGATATTTTCGTTACTCCAATGTATGGTAGCCTTGTCATTATGGAAGGTAGTCTGTTGTCCAGATTTTTGTTACTCTAATGGATGGTATCCTTGTAATTATGGAAGGTAGTCTATTGTCGAGATTTTTGTTACTGCAATGGATGGTAGCCTTGTTATTATGGAAGGTAGTATGTCGTTGTGAGTTCTGTTACTCTAATGGATGGTAGCCTAGTCATTATTGAAGGTAGTGTGTTGTCAATATTTTTGTTATTCCAATGGATGGTAGCCTTGTCATTTTGGAAGGGAGTCTGTTGTCATGATTTTTGTTACTCCAATGGATGGTATCCTTGTCATTATGGAAGGTAGTCTGTTGTGGAGATTTTTGTTACCCTAAGGGATGGTAGCCTTGTCATTATGGAAGGTAGTCTATTGTTGATATACTTGTTACTCCAATGGATGGTAGCCTTGTCATTATGGAAGGTAGTCTATTGTTGATATTTTTGTTACTACAATGGATGGTAGCCTTGTCATTATGGAAGGTAGTCTGTTGTCTAGATTTTTGTTACTATAATGGATAATAGCCTTGTCGTTATGGAAGGTAGTCTATTGTCGAGATTTTTGTTACTCCATTGGATGGTAGCCTGGTCATTATGGAAGGTAGTCTATTGTCCAGATTTTTGTTATTCCAATGGGTGGTAGCCTAGTAATTATGGAAGGTAGTCTGTTTTCGAGATTTTTGTTACTCCAATGGATGGTAGCCTTGTCATTATGGAAGGTAGTCTGTTGTCGAGATTTTTGTTACTCCAATGGATTATAGCCTTGTCATTATGGATGTTTGTCTCTTGTTGATATTTTTGTTACTCCAATGGATGGTAGCCTTGTCATTATGGAAGGTAGTCTGTTGTCCAGTTTTTGTTACTGTAATGGATGGTAGCCTTGTAATTATGGAAGGTAGTCTATTGTTGAGATTTTTGTTACTGCAATGGCAGGTAGCCTTGTCATTTTGGAAGGTAGTCTGTCGTTGTGATTTATGTTACTCCTATAGATGGTAGTGTTGTCATTATGGACGGTAGTCTATTGTTCAAATTTTTGTTACTCCAATGGATGGTAGACTTGTCATTATGGAAGGTAGTATGTTGTCGAGATTTTTGTTACTCCATTGGATGGTAGCATTGTTATTATGGAAGGTAGTGTGTTGTCAATATTTTTGTTATTCCAATGGATGGTAGCCTTGTCATTTTGGAAGGTAGTCTGTTGTCATGATTTTTGTTACTCTAATGGATGGAAGCCTTGTCATTATGGAAGGTAGTCTGTTGTCAAGATTTTTGTTATTCCAATGGATGGTAGCCTTGCATTATGAAAGGTAGTCTATTTTCAAGATTTTTGTTACTCCAATGGATGGTAGCCTTGTCATTATGGAAGGTAGTCTATTGTCGAGATTTTTGTTACTACAATGGATGGTAGCCTTGTCATTATGGAAGTTAGTCTGTTGTCGAGATTTTTGTTACTCCAATGGATGGTATCCTTGTCATTATGGAAGGTTGTCTCTTGTGGATATTTTTGTTACTCCAATGGATGGTACCCTTGTCATTATGGAAGGTTGTCTGTTGTAAAGATTTTTGTTACTCCAATGGATGGTAACCTTGTCATTATGGAAGATAGTCTATTTTCGATATTTTTATTACTCTATTGGATGGAAGCCTTGTCATTATGGAAGGTATTAAGTTGTCGATATCTTTGTTATTACAATGGATGGTAGATTTGCCATTATGGACGGTAGTCTGTTGTCGAGTTTTTTGTTACTCCATTGGATGGTAGCCTTGCATTATGGAAGGTAGTCTTTCGTTGTCTATTTTGTCACTCCAATGGATGGTAGCCTTGTCATTATGGAACGAAGTCTATTGTTCAGATTTTTTTTACTACAATGTATGGTAGCCTTGTCATTATGGAAGGTAGTCTGTTGTCGAGATTTTTGTTACTCCATTGGATGGTAGCCTGGTCATTATGGAAGGTAGTCTATTATCGAGATTTTTGTTATTCCAATGGGTGGTAGCCTAGTCATTATGGAAGGTAGTCTGTTTTCGAGATTTTTGTTATCTAATGGATGGTAGCCTTGCCATTACGGAAGGTAGTCTGTTGTCGAGATTTTTGTTACTCCAATGGATTGTAGCCTTGTCATTATGGAAGTTTGTCTCTTGTTGATATTTTTGTTACTCCAATGGATGGTATCCTTGTCGTTATGGAAGGTAGTCTGTTGTCCAGTTTTTGTTACTGTAATGCATGGTAGCCTTGTAATTATGGAAGGTAGTCTATTGTTGAGATTTTTGTTACTGCAATGGAAGGTAGCCTTGTCATTTTTGAAGGTAGTATGTCGTTGTGATTTATGTTACTCCAATAGATGGTAGTGTTGTCATTATGGACGGTAGTCTATTGTTCAAATTTTTGTTACTCCAATGGATGATAGACTTGTCATTATGGAAGGTAGTATGTTGTCGAGATTTTTGTTACTCCATTGGATGGTAGCATTGTTATTATGGAAGGTAGTGTGTTGTCAATATTTTTGTTATTCCAATGGATGGTAGCCTTGTCATTTTGGAAGGTAGTCTGTTGTCATGATTTTTGTTACTCCAACGGATGGTAGCCTTGTCATTATGGAAGGTAGTCTGTTGTCGAAAATTTTGTTACTCTAATGGATGGAAGCCTTGTCATTATGGAAGGTAGTCTGTTGTCAAGATTTTTGTTATTCCAATGGATGGTAGCCTTGCATTATGGAAGGTAGTCTATTTTCAAGATTTTTGTTACTCCAATGGATGGTAGCCTTGTCATTATTGAAGGTAGTCTATTGTCGAGATTTTTGTTACTACAATGGGTGGTAGCCTTGTCATTATGGAAGTTAGTCTGTTGTCGAGATTTTTGTTACTCCAATGGATGGTATCCTTGTCATTATGGAAGGTTGTCTCTTGTGGATATTTTTGTTACTCCAATGGTGGTACCCTTGTCATTATGGAAGGTTGTCTGTTGTAAAGATTTTTGTTACTCCAATGGATGGTAGCCTTGTCATTATGGAAGATAGTCTATTTTCGATATTTTTATTACTCTATTGGATGGAAGCCTTGTCATTATGGAAGGTATTAAGTTATCGATATCTTTGTTATTACAATGGATGGTAGCCTTGCCATTATGGACGGTAGTCTGTTGTCGAGTTTTTTGTTACTCCATTGGATGGTAGCCTTGCATTATGGAAGGTAGTCTTTCGTTGTCTTTTTTGTCTCTCCAATGGATGGTAGCCTTGTCATTATGGAACGAAGTCTGTTGTTCAGATTTTTTTTACTACAATGTATGGTAGCCTTGTCATTATGGAAGGTAGTCTGTTGTCGAGATTTTTGTTACTCCATTGGATGGTAGCCTGGTCATTATGGAAGGTAGTCTATTATCGAGATTTTTGTTATTCCAATGGGTGGTAGCCTAGTCATTATGGAAGGTAGTCTGTTTTCGAGATTTTTGTTATCTAATGGATGGTAGCCTTGCCATTAAGGAAGGTAGTCTGTTGTCGAGATTTTTGTTACTCCAATGGATTGTAGCCTTGTCATTATGGAAGTTTGTCTCTTGTTGATATTTTTGTTACTCCAATGGATGGTATCCTTGTCGTTATGGAAGGTAGTCTGTTGTCCAAATTTTTGTTACTCTAATGGATGGTAGCCTTGTAATTATGGAAGGTAGTCTATTGTCGAGATTTTTGTTACTGCAATGGATGGTAGCCTTGTCATTTTGGAAGGTAGTCTGTCGTTGTGATTTCTGTTACTCCAATAGATGGTAGTGTTGTCATTATGGATGGTAGTCTATTGTTCAAATTTTTGTTACTCCAATGGATGGTAGACTTGTCATTATGGAAGGTAGTATGTTGTCGAGATTTTTGTTACTCCATTAGATGGTAGCATTGTTATTATGGAAGGTAGTGTGTTGTCAATATTTTTGTTATTCCAATGGATGGTAGCCTTGTCATTTTGGAAGGTAGTCTGTTGTCATGATTTTTGTTACTCCAATGGATGGTAGCCTTGTCATTATGGAAGGTAGTCTGTTGTCAAAAATTTTGTTACTCTAATGGACGGTAGCCTTGTCATTATGGAAGGTAGTCTGTTGTCAAGATTTTTGTTATTCCAATGGATGGTAGCCTTGCATTATGGAAGGTAGTCTGTTGTCAAGATTTTTGTTACTCTAATGGATGGTAGCCTTGTCATTATAGAAGGTAGTCTATTGTCGAGATTTTTGTTACTACAATGGATGGTAGCCTTGTCATTATGGAAGTTAGTCTGTTGTCGAGATTTTTGTTACTCCAATGGATGGTATCCTTGTCATTATGGAAGGTTATCTCTTGTGGATATTTTTGTTACTCCAATGGATGGTACCCTTGTCATTATGGAAGGTTGTCTATTGTAAAGAATTTTGTCACTCCAATGGATGGTAGCCTTGTCATTATTGAAGATAGTCTATTTTCGATATTTTTATTACTCTATTGGATGGAAGCCTTGTCATTATGGAAGGTATTATGTTGTCGATATCTTTGTTATTACAATGGATGGTAGCCTTGCCATTATGGAAGGTAGTCTGTTGTCGAGTTTTTTGTTACTCCATTGGATGGTAGCCTTGCATTATGGAAGGTAGTCTGTCATTGTCTTTTTTGTCACTCCAATGGATGGTAGCCTTGTCATTATGGAACGTAGTCTGTTGTTCAGATTTTTTTTACTACAATGTATGGTAGCCTTGTCATTATGGAAGGTAGTCTGTTGTCGAGATTTTTTTTACTCCATTGGATGGTAGCCTGGTTATTATGGAAGGTAGTTTATTATCGAGATTTTTGTTATTCCAATGGGTGGTAGCCTAGTCATTATGGAAGGTAGTTTGTTTTCGAGATTTTTGTTATCCAATGGATGGTAGCCTTGTCATTATGGAAGGTAGTCTGTTGTCGAGATTTTTGTTACTCCAATGGATTGTAGCCTTGTTATTATGGAAGGTTTTCTCTTGTTGTTATTTTTGTTACTCTAATGGATGGTATCCTTGTCGTAATGGAAGGTAGTCTGTTGTCCAAATTTTTGTTACATTATTGGATGGTAACCTTGTAATTATGGAAGGTAGTCTATTGTCGAGATTTTTGTTACTGCAATGGATGGTAGCCTTGTAATTTTGGAAGGTAGTCTGTCGTTGTGATTTCTGTTACTCCAATAGATGGTAGTGTTGTCATTATGGACGGTAGTCTATTGTTCAAATTTTTGTTACTCCAATGGATGGTAGACTTGTCATTATGGAAGGTAGTATGTTGTCGAGATTTTTGTTACTCCATTGGATGGTAGCATTGTTATTATGGAAGGTAGTGTGTTGTCAATATTTTTGTTATTCCAATGGATGGTAGCCTTGTCATTTTGGAAGGTAGTCTGTTGTCATGATTTTTGTTACTCCAATGGATGGTAGCCTTGTCATTATGGAAGGTAGTCTGTTGTCAAATATTTTTTTACTCTAATGGATGGTAGCCTTGTCATTATGGAAGGTAGTCTGTTGTCAAGATTTTTGTTATTCCAATGGATGGTAGCCTTGCATTATGGAAGGTAGTTTGTTTTCGAGATTTTTGTTACTCTAATGGATGGTAGCTTTGTCATTATGGAAGGTAGTCTGTTGTGGAGATTTTTGTTACTCCAATGGATTGTAGCCTTGTCATTATGGATGTTTGTCTCTTGTTGATATTTTTGTTACTCCAATGGATGGTATCCTTGTCGTTATGGAAGGTAGTCTGTTGTCCAAATTTTTGTTACTGCAACAGATGGTAGCCTTGTCATTATGGAAGGTATTTTGTCATTGTGATTTCTGTTACTCCAATGGATGGTAGCGTTGTAATTATGGAAGGTAGTCTGTTGTCGATATTTTTGTTATTCCAAGTGATGGTATCTTTGTCATTATGAAAGGTAGTCCGTTGTCGATATCTTTGTTACTCCAATGGATGGTAGCCTAGTCATTATGGAAGGTAGTCTGTTGTCTAGATTTTTGTTACTCCAATGGATGTTAGCATGTCATTATGGAAGGTAGTTTGTTATCGAGATTTTTGTAACTACAATGGATGGTAGCCTTGTCATTATGGAATGTAGTTTGTTGTCGAGATTTTTGTTACTACAATGTATGGTATCCTTGTCATTATGGAATGTAGTCTGTTGTCGAGATTTTTGTTACTCCAATGGATGGTAGTCTTATCATTATTGAAGGTAGTCTGTTGTCGAGATTTTTGTTACTACGATGGATGGTACCCTTGTCATTATGGAAGGTAGTCTATTGTGGATATCTTTGTTACTCTAATGGATGGAAGCCTAGTCATTATGGAAGGTAGTCTGTTGTCGAGATTTTTGTTACTCCAATGGATGGTAGCCTTGTCATTATGGAAGGTTGTCTCTTATGGATATTTTTGTTACTCCTATGTATGGTAGCCTCGTCATTATAGAAGGTAGTCTGTTGTCGAGATTTTTGTTACTCCATTGGATGGTAGCCTGGTCATTATGGAAGGTAGTCTATTGTTGAGATTTTTGTTATCCCAATGGGTGTTAACCTAGTAATTATGGAAGGTAGTCTATTTTCGAGATTTTTGTTACTCCAATGGATGGTAGCCTTGTCATTATGGAAGGTAGTCTATTGTCGAGATTTTTCTTACTCCAATGGATTTTAGCCTTTACATTATGGATGTTTGTCTCTTGTTGATATTTTTGTTACTTTAATGGATGGTAGCCTTGTAATTATGGAAGGTAGTCTATTGTCGAGATTTTTGTTACTGCAATGGATGGTAGCCTTGTCATTTTGGAAGGTAGTGTGTCGTTGTGATTTCTGTTACTCCAATAGATGGTAGTGTTGTCATTATGGACGGTAGTGTGTTGTTCAAATTTTTGTTACTCCAATGGATGGTAGACTTGTCATTATGGAAGGTAGTATGTTGTCGAGATTTTTGTTACTCCATTGGATGGTAGCATTGTTATTATGGAAGGTAGTGTGTTGTCAATATTTTTGTTATTCCAATGGATGGTAGCCTTGTCATTTTGGAAGGTAGTCTGTTGTCATGATCTTTGTTACTCCAATGGATGGTAGCCTTGTCATTATGGAAGGTAGTCTGTTGTTGAGATTTTTGTTACTCTAAGGGATGGTAGCCTTGTCATTATGGAAGGTAGTCTGTTATCGAGATTTTTGTTATTCCAATGGATGGTAGCCTTGCATTATGAAAGGTAGTCTGTTGTCATGATTTTTGTTACTCCAATGGATGGTAGCCTTGTCATTATGGAAGGTATTCTATTGTCGAGATTTTTGTTACTACAATGGATGATAACCTTGTCATTATGGAAGTTAGTCTGTTGTCGAGATTTTTGTTACTCCAATGGATGGTATCCTTGTCATTATGGAAGGTTGTCTCTTGTGGATATATTTGTTACTCCAATGGATGGTACCCTTGTCATTATGGAAGGTAGTCTATTGTCGAGATTTTTGTTACTGCAATGGATGGTAGCCTTGTCATTTTGGAAGGTGGTCTGTCGTTGTGATTTCTGTTACTCCAATAGATGGTAGTGTTGTCATTATGGACGGTAGTTTATTGTTCAAATTTTTGTTACTCCAATGGATGGTAGACTTGTCATTATGAAAGGTAGTATGTTATCGAGATTTTTGTTACTCCATTAGATGGTAGCATTGTTATTATGGAAGGTAGTGTGTTGTCAATATTTTTGTTATTCCAATGGATGGTAGCCTTGTCATTTTGGAAGGTAGTCTGTTGTCATGATTTTTGTTACTCTAATGGATGGTAGCCTTGTCATTATGGAAGGTAGTCTGTTGTCAAAATTTTTGTTACTCTAATGGATGGTAGCCTTGTCATTATGGAAGGTAGTCTGTTGTCAAGATTTTTGTTATTCCAATGGATGGTAGCCTTGCATTATGGAAGTTAGTTTGTTTTCGAGATTTTTGTTACTCCAATGGATGGTAGCCTTGTCATTATGGAAGGTAGTCTGTTGTCGAGATTTTTGTTACTCCAATGGATTGTAGCCTTGTCATTATGGAAGGTTTACTCTTGTTGATATTTTTGTTACTCCAATGGATGGTATCCTTGTCGTAATGGAAGGTAGTCTGTTGTCCAAATTTTTGTTACATTATTGGATGGTAACCTTGTAATTATGGAAGGTAGTCTATCGTCGAGATTTTTGTTACTGCAATGGATGGTAGCCTTGCCATTTTGGAAGGTAGTCTGTCGTTGTGATTTCTATTACTCCAATAGATGGTAGTGTTGTCATTATGGACGGTAGTCTATTGTTCAAATTTTTGTTACTCCAATGGATGGTAGACTTGTCATTATGGAAGGTAGTATGTTGTCGAGATTTTTGTTACTCCATTGGATGGTAGCATTGTTATTATGGAAGGTAGTGTGTTGTCAATATTTTTGTTATTCCAATGGATGGTAGCCTTGTCATTTTAGAAGGTAGTCTGTTGTCATGATTTTTGTTACTCCAATGGATGGTAGCCTTGTCATTATGGAAGGTAGTATGTTGTCGAAAATTTTGTTACTCTATTGGATGGTAATTTTGTCATTATGGAAGGTAGTCTGTTGTCAAGATTTTTGTTATTCCAATGGATGGTAGCCTTGCATTATGGAAGGTAGTATGTTGTCAAGATTTTTGTTACTCCAATGGATGGTAGCCTTGTCATTATGGAAGGTAGTCTATTGTCGAGATTTTTGTTACTACAATGGATGGTAGCCTTGTCATTATGGAAGTTAGTCTGTTGTCGAGATTTTTGTTACTCCAATGGATGGTATCCTTGTCATTATGGAAGGTTGTCTCTTGTGGATATTTTTGTTACTCCAATGGATGGTACACTTGTCATTATGGAAGGTTGTCTGTTGTAAAGATTTCTGTTACTCCAATGGATGGTAGCCTTGTCATTATGGAAGATAGTCTATTTTCGATATTTTTATTACTCTATTGGATGGAAGCCTTGTCATTATGGAAGGTATTATGTTGTCGATATCTTTGTTATTACAATGGATGGTAGCCTTGCCATTATGGAAGGTAGTCTGTTGTCGAGTTTTTTGTTACTCCATTGGATGGTAGCCTTGCATTATGGAAGGTAGTCTGTCGTTTTCTTTTTTGTCACTCCAATGGATGGTAGCCTTGTCATTATGGAACGTAGTCTGTTGTTCAGATTTTTTTTACTACAATGTATGGTAGCCTTGTCATTATGGAAGGTAGTCTGTTGTCGAGATTTTTGTTACTCCATTGGATGGTAGCCTGGTCATTATGGAAGGTAGTCTATTATCGAGATTTTTGTTATTCCAATGGGTGGTAGCCTAGTCATTATGGAAGGTAGTTTGTTTTCGAGATTTTTGTTATCCAATGGATGGTAGCCTTGTCATTATGGAAGGTAGTCTGTTGTCGAGATTTTTGTTACTCCAATGGATTGTAGCCTGGTCATTATGGAAGTTTGTCTCTTGTTGATATTTTTGTTACTCCAATGGATGGTATCCTTGTCGTTATGGAAGGTAGTCTGTTGTCCAAATTTTTGTTACTCTAATGGATGGTAGCCTTGTAATTATGGAAGGTAGTCTATTATCGAGATTTTTGTTACTGCAATGGATGGTAGCCTTGTCATTTTGGAAGGTGGTCTGTCGTTGTGATTTCTGTTACTCCAATAGATGGTAGTGTTGTCATTATGGACGGTAGTCTATTGTTCAAATTTTTGTTACTCCAATGGATGGTAGACTTGTCATTATGGAAGGTAGTATGTTATCGAGATTTTTGTTACTCCATTAGATGGTAGCATTGTTATTATGGAAGGTAGTGTGTTGTCAATATTTTTTTTATTCCAATGGATGGTAGCCTTGTCATTTTGGAAGGTTGTCTGTTGTCATGATTTTTGTTACTCCAATGGATGGTAGCCTTGTCATTATGGAAGGTAGTCTGTTGTCAAATATTTTTTTACTCTAATGGATGGTAGCCTTGTCATTATGGAAGGTAGTCTGTTGTCAAGATTTTTGTTATTCCAATGGATGGTAGCCTTGCATTATGGAAGGTAGTTTGTTTTCGAGATTTTTGTTACTCTAATGGATGGTAGCTTTGTCATTATGGAAGGTAGTCTGTTGTCGAGATTTTTGTTACTCCAATGGATTGTAGCCTTGTCATTATGGATGTTTGTCTCTTGTTGATATTTTTGTTACTCCAATGGATGGTATCCTTGTCGTTATGGAAGGTAGTCTGTTGTCCAAATTTTTGTTACTGCAACAGATGGTAGCCTTGTCATTATGGAAGGTATTTTGTCATTGTGATTTCTGTTACTCCAATGGATGGTAGCGTTGTAATTATGGAAGGTAGTCTGTTGTCGATATTTTTGTTATTCCAATGGATGGTATCTTTGTCATTATGAAAGGTAGTCCGTTGTCGATATCTTTGTTACTCCAATGGATGGTAGCCTAGTCATTATGGAAGGTAGTCTGTTGTCTAGATTTTTGTTAATCCAATGGATGTTAGCATGTCATTATGGAAGGTAGTTTGTTATCGAGATTTTTGTAACTACAATGGATGGTAGCCTTGTCATTATGGAATGTAGTTTGTTGTCGAGATTTTTGTTACTACAATGTATGGTATCCTTGTCATTATGGAATGTAGTCTGTTGTCGAGATTTTTGTTACTCCAATGGATGGTAGTCTTATCATTATTGAAGGTAGTCTGTTGTCGAGATTTTTGTTACTACGATGGATGGTACCCTTGTCATTATGGAAGGTAGTCTATTGTGGATATCTTTGTTACTCTAATGGATGGAAGCCTAGTCATTATGGAAGGTAGTCTGTTGTCGAGATTTTTGTTACTCCGATGGATGGTAGCCTTGTCATTATGGAAGGTTGTCTCTTATGGATATTTTTGTTACTCCTATGTATGGTAGCCTCGTCATTATAGAAGGTAGTCTGTTGTCGAGATTTTTGTTACTCCATTGGATGGTAGCCTGGTCATTATGGAAGGTAGTCTATTGTTGAGATTTTTGTTATCCCAATGGGTGTTAACCTAGTAATTATGGAAGGTAGTCTATTTTCGAGATTTTTGTTACTCCAATGGATGGTAGCCTTGTCATTATGGAAGGTAGTCTATTGTCGAGATTTTTCTTACTCCAATGGATTTTAGCCTTTTCATTATGGATGTTTGTCTCTTGTTGATATTTTTGTTACTTTAATGGATGGTAGCCTTGTAATTATGGAAGGTAGTCTATTGTCGAGATTTTTGTTACTGCAATGGATGGTAGCCTTGTCATTTTGGAAGGTAGTGTGTCGTTGTGATTTATGTTACTCCAATAGATGGTAGTGTTGTCATTATGGACGGTAGTGTGTTGTTCAAATTTTTGTTACTCCAATGGATGGTAGACTTGTCATTATGGAAGGTAGTATGTTGTCGAGATTTTTGTTACTCCATTGGATGGTAGCATTGTTATTATGGAAGGTAGTGTGTTGTCAATATTTTTGTTATTCCAATGGATGGTAGCCTTGTCATTTTGGAAGGTAGTCTGTTGTCATGATTTTTGTTACTCCAATGGATGGTAGCCTTGTCATTATGGAAGGTAGTCTGTTGTTGAGATTTTTGTTACTCTAAGGGATGGTAGCCTTGTCATTATGGAAGGTAGTCTGTTATCGAGATTTTTGTTATTCCAATGGATGGTAGCCTTGCATTATGAAAGGTAGTCTGTTGTCATGATTTTTGTTACTCCAATGGATGGTAGCCTTGTCATTATGGAAGGTATTCTATTGTCGAGATTTTTGTTACTACAATGGATGATAACCTTGTCATTATGGAAGTTAGTCTGTTGTCGAGATTTTTGTTACTCCAATGGATGGTATCCTTGTCATTATGGAAGGTTGTCTCTTGTGGATATTTTTGTTACTCCAATGGATGGTACCCTTGTCATTATGGAAGGTATTATGTTGTAAAGATTTTTGTTACTCCAATGGATGGTAGCCTTGTCATTATGGAAGATAGTCTATTTTCGATATTTTTATTACTCTATTGGATGGAATCCTTGTCATTATGGTAGGTATTATGTTGTCGATATCTTTGTTATTACAATGGATGGTAGCCTTTCCATTATGGAAGGTAGTCGGTTATCGAGATTTTTGTTACTCCAATGGATGGTAGCCTTGTCATTATGGAAGGTAGTATGTTGTCGATATCTTTGTTACTCCAATGGATGGTAGCCTTGCCATTATGGAAGGTAGTCTATTGTCGAGTTTTTTGTTACTCCATTGGATGGTAGCCTTGTCATTATGGAAGGTAGTCTGTTGTTCAGATTTTTTTTACTATAATGTATGGTAGCCTTGTCATTATAGAAGGTAGTGTGTTGTCGAGATTTTTGTTACTCCATTGGATGGTAGCCTGGTCATTATGGAAGGTAGTCTATTGTCGAGATTTTTGTTATTCCAATGGGTGGTAGCCTAGTAATTATGGAAGGTAGTCTGTTTTCGAGATTTTTGTTACTCCAATGGATGGTAGCCTTGTCATTATTGAAGGTAGTCTGTTGTCGAGATTTTTGTTACTCTAATGGATTGTTGCCTTGTCATTATGGATGTTTGTCTCTTGTTGATATTTTTGTTACTCCAATGGATGGTATCCTTGTCGTTATGGAAGGTAGTCTGTTGTCCAAATTTTTGTTACTGCAACAGATGGTAGCCTTGTCATTATGGAAGGTATTTTGTCATTGTGATTTCTGTTACTCCAATGGATGGTAGCGTTGTAATTATGGAAGGTAGTCTGTTGTCGATATTTTTGTTATTCCAATGGATGGTATCTTTGTCATTATGAAAGGTAGTCCGTTGTCGATATCTTTGTTACTCCAATGGATGGTAGCCTAGTCATTATGGAAGGTAGTCTGTTGTCTAGATTTTTGTTAATCCAATGGATGTTAGCATGTCATTATGGAAGGTAGTTTGTTATCGAGATTTTTGTAACTACAATGGATGGTAGCCTTGTCATTATGGAATGTAGTTTGTTGTCGAGATTTTTGTTACTACAATGTATGGTATCCTTGTCATTATGGAATGTAGTCTGTTGTCGAGATTTTTGTTACTCCAATGGATGGTAGTCTTATCATTATTGAAGGTAGTCTGTTGTCGAGATTTTTGTTACTACGATGGATGGTACCCTTGTCATTATGGAAGGTAGTCTATTGTGGATATCTTTGTTACTCTAATGGATGGAAGCCTAGTCATTATGGAAGGTAGTCTGTTGTCGAGATTTTTGTTACTCCAATGGATGGTAGCCTTGTCATTATGGAAGGTTGTCTCTTATGGATATTTTTGTTACTCCTATGTATGGTAGCCTCGTCATTATAGAAGGTAGTCTGTTGTCGAGATTTTTGTTACTCCATTGGATGGTAGCCTGGTAATTATGGAAGGTAGTCTATTGTTGAGATTTTTGTTATCCCAATGGGTGTTAACCTAGTAATTATGGAAGGTAGTCTATTTTCGAGATTTTTGTTACTCCAATGGATGGTAGCCTTGTCATTATGGAAGGTAGTCTATTGTCGAGATTTTTCTTACTCCAATGGATTTTAGCCTTTTCATTATGAATGTTTGTCTCTTGTTGATATTTTTGTTACTTTAATGGATGGTAGCCTTGTAATTATGGAAGGTAGTCTATTGTCGAGATTTTTGTTACTGCAATGGATGGTAGCCTTGTCATTTTGGAAGGTAGTGTGTCGTTGTGATTTCTGTTACTCCAATAGATGGTAGTGTTGTCATTATGGACGGTAGTGTGTTGTTCAAATTTTTGTTACTCCAATGGATGGTAGACTTGTCATTATGGAAGGTAGTATGTTGTCGAGATTTTTGTTACTCCATTGGATGGTAGCATTGTTATTATGGAAGGTAGTGTGTTGTCAATATTTTTGTTATTCCAATGGATGGTAGCCTTGTCATTTTGGAAGGTAGTCTGTTGTCATGATTTTTGTTACTCCAATGGATGGTAGCCTTGTCATTATGGAAGGTAGTCTGTTGTTGAGATTTTTGTTACTCTAAGGGATGGTAGCCTTGTCATTATGGAAGGTAGTCTGTTATCGAGATTTTTGTTATTCCAATGGATGGTAGCCTTGCATTATGAAAGGTAGTCTGTTGTCATGATTTTTGTTACTCCAATGGATGGTAGCCTTGTCATTATGGAAGGTATTCTATTGTCGAGATTTTTGTTACTACAATGGATGATAACCTTGTCATTATGGAAGTTAGTCTGTTGTCGAGATTTTTGTTACTCCAATGGATGGTATCCTTGTCATTATGGAAGGTTGTCTCTTGTGGATATTTTTGTTACTCCAATGGATGGTACCCTTGTCATTATGGAAGGTATTATGTTGTAAAGATTTTTGTTACTCCAATGGATGGTAGCCTTGTCATTATGGAAGATAGTCTATTTTCGATATTTTTATTACTCTATTGGATGGAATCCTTGTCATTATGGTAGGTATTATGTTGTCGATATCTTTGTTATTACAATGGATGGTAGCCTTTCCATTATGGAAGGTAGTCGGTTATCGAGATTTTTGTTACTCCAATGGATGGTAGCCTTGTCATTATGGAAGGTAGTATGTTGTCGATATCTTTGTTACTCCAATGGATGGTAGCCTTGCCATTATGGAAGGTAGTCTATTGTCGAGTTTTTTGTTACTCCATTGGATGGTAGCCTTGTCATTATGGAAGGTAGTCTGTTGTTCAGATTTTTTTTACTATAATGTATGGTAGCCTTGTCATTATAGAAGGTAGTCTGTTGTCGAGATTTTTGTTACTCCATTGGATGGTAGCCTGGTCATTATGGAAGGTAGTCTATTGTCGAGATTTTTGTTATTCCAATGGGTGGTAGCCTAGTAATTATGGAAGGTAGTCTGTTTTCGAGATTTTTGTTACTCCAATGGATGGTAGCCTTGTCATTATTGAAGGTAGTCTGTTGTCGAGATTTTTGTTACTCTAATGGATTGTTGCCTTGTCATTATGGATGTTTGTCTCTTGTTGATATTTTTGTTACTCGAATGGATGGTAGCCTTGTCATTATGGAAGGTAGTCTGTTGTCCAGATTTTTGTTACTGCAACAGATGGTAGCCTTGTCATTATGGAAGGTATTTTGTCATTGTGATTTCTGTTACTCCAATGGATGGTAGCGTTGTAATTATGGAAGGTAGTCTGTTGTCGATATTTTTGTTATTCCAATGGATGGTATCTTTTTCATTATGAAAGGTAGTCCGTTGTCGATATCTTTGTTACTCCAATGGATGGTAGCCTAGTCATTATGGAAGGTAGTCTGTTGTCTAGATTTTTGTTAATCCAATGGATGTTAGCATGTCATTATGGAAGGTAGTTTGTTATCGAGATTTTTGTAACTACAATGGATGGTAGCCTTGTCATTATGGAATGTAGTTTGTTGTCGAGATTTTTGTTACTACAATGTATGGTATCCTTGTCATTATGGAATGTAGTCTGTTGTCGAGATTTTTGTTACTCCAATGGATGGTAGTCTTATCATTATTGAAGGTAGTCTGTTGTCGAGATTTTTGTTACTACGATGGATGGTACCCTTGTCATTATGGAAGGTAGTCTATTGTGGATATCTTTGTTACTCTAATGGATGGAAGCCTAGTCATTATGGAAGGTAGTCTGTTGTCGAGATTTTTGTTACTCCAATGGATGGTAGCCTTGTCATTATGGAAGGTTGTCTCTTATGGATATTTTTGTTACTCCTATGTATGGTAGCCTCGTCATTATAGAAGGTAGTCTGTTGTCGAGATTTTTGTTACTCCATTGGATGGTAGCCTGGTCATTATGGAAGGTAGTCTATTGTTGAGATTTTTGTTATCCCAATGGGTGTAAACCTAGTAATTATGGAAGGTAGTCTATTTTCGAGATTTTTGTTACTCCAATGGATGGTAGCCTTGTCATTATGGAAGGTAGTCTATTGTCGAGATTTTTCTTACTCCAATGGATTTTAGCCTTTTCATTATGGATGTTTGTCTCTTGTTGATATTTTTGTTACTTTAATGGATGGTAGCCTTGTAATTATGGAAGGTAGTCTATTGTCGAGATTTTTGTTACTGCAATGGATGGTAGCCTTGTCATTTTGGAAGGTAGTGTGTCGTTGTGATTTCTGTTACTCCAATAGATGGTAGTGTTGTCATTATGGACGGTAGTGTGTTGTTCAAATTTTTGTTACTCCAATGGATGGTAGACTTGTCATTATGGAAGGTAGTATGTTGTCGAGATTTTTGTTACTCCATTGGATGGTAGCATTGTTATTATGGAAGGTAGTGTGTTGTCAATATTTTTGTTATTCCAATGGATGGTAGCCTTGTCATTTTGGAAGGTAGTCTGTTGTCATGATTTTTGTTACTCCAATGGATGGTAGCCTTGTCATTATGGAAGGTAGTCTGTTGTTGAGATTTTTGTTACTCTAAGGGATGGTAGCCTTGTCATTATGGAAGGTAGTCTGTTATCGAGATTTTTGTTATTCCAATGGATGGTAGCCTTGCATTATGAAAGGTAGTCTGTTGTCATGATTTTTGTTACTCCAATGGATGGTAGCCTTGTCATTATGGAAGGTATTCTATTGTCGAGATTTTTGTTACTACAATGGATGATAACCTTGTCATTATGGAAGTTAGTCTGTTGTCGAGATTTTTGTTACTCCAATGGATGGTATCCTGGTCATTATGGAAGGTTGTCTCTTGTGGATATTTTTGTTACTCCAATGGATGGTACCCTTGTCATTATGGAAGGTATTATGTTGTAAAGATTTTTGTTACTCCAATGGATGGTAGCCTTGTCATTATGGAAGATAGTCTATTTTCGATATTTTTATTACTCTATTGGATGGAATCTGTTAGAACAATGTTTGAATCTAGTACCCTATATTTGAGTTTTGATGATAACAAAGTGAAAAGATATAGTAGTTAAATATTTTATGATTGAATTATATGCTGCCTAAAATTACTATGCTCTGACTTGCAGATATGCTGATTAAAATAAGCAAGATCACGTTTTCAGCATCAGAATATGAGTTTGCACATCAGCATCAGAAGTTGCTGAATCAGAACGTCAAGATCAGATGATCAACGCTTGCACATGCTGAAGCTTGATGAACAGAACTGCGCGTAAAACACTCTGATACAGAAACAAATTAGTTCATCAGCAGCGAAGCAGAATCAGAATGAGCCAAGCCAGATCGTGCATTGAAGAAGCAACGGTACTGTGCATTGAAAGCTAATCAATACCAACGGCATCATTCTAGACAAGATCTGCTCAAAAAGGAAAGCTTGTTAATAGCATTGAATCAAGAATATTTGCTTCAACGTTCATCTTCTCAAAGTGCTATATAAACCAAGCTTTGAAGATTATCACGGCAAATGCTTCAAAACTCTCTACACGCACAAAGCTGAACAATAATCTTCACTCTACAAGTTTTGCTAAACCAACAAACTCTGATACTTTATTAGCGTTTAGCATCCTAGTATTCCAAGCTTCATTTGTGTAAACATCACAGTTGTGATATAGTTTTGTAGAAACATTCATACACATTTGCTTATACCTTTGTAAGAAAGTGTTGCCTTGACAAACCGGATTGTGGTTTGAATCAAGAAGGTTTTAGCAGTTGCTAAAGCAGATTTGTATTCAGTTGAATATAGTGAATTAAGACCTCGTTGGAGAGAGGCGAAATCACCTTGAACGGGTGGACTGGAGTAGTTTGAGATCAAACGAACTAGGATAAAAATACCTTGTCATTTGCTTTAAGATTCCAGTTTTACAATTCAACCCCCCCTTCTTGTGTTTTTCACCCCTTCAATTGGCATCAGAGCGCCTGGTTCTGAGCTAAAACACTTAACCGTGTCAGTACAAGATCCAGCGTCAGAAAAACACAATGGCAGGAAACAACTCTCATTTCAGCAATGACACCAATGAGGACAGAGACAGATTCAGCGGCAAACCTCCAGTCTTTGATGGAGAAAACTTTGACTACTGGAAAGACAGAATTGAAAGCTTCTTTCTAGCACATGATGCTGATCTGTGGGATATGGTGACAGATGGATACACGCACCCTGTTAATGCAACTGGTCAGAAGATTGATAGAAAATCAATGACTGATCAACAAAAGCGTGATTTCAAGAATCACCATAAGGCCAGAACCATCCTCCTCAGTGCTATCTCCTATACTGAGTATGAGAAGATCTCCAACAGAGACACAGCTAAGAACATCTTTGATTCTCTCAGAATGACGCATGAGGGCAACGTTCAAGTCAAAGAAACAAAAGCTCTGGCGCTCATTCAGAAGTATGAGGCGTTTAAAATGGAAGAATCTGAATCCATTGAAACTATGTTCTCCAGATTCCAGATTCTGGTAGCTGGTCTCAAAGTTCTGGACAAGGGATACTCTACTGCTGACCATGTCAAGAAGATAATCAGAAGTTTACCCAAGCAGTGGAGGCCTATGGTTACTGCTCTGAAGCTGGCGAAAGATCTCAACAAAATCACTCTGGAGGAACTTATAAGCTCCCTCAGAAGTCATGAGATAGAGCTGGAAGCTGACGAGCCTCAGAAGCAAGGTAAGCCTATAGCTTTAAAATCTAACAGAAAATCTGAATCTAAAGTTTTGCAGGCAGTTGAAGAAACATCTGATGGATCCTCATCAGAAGAAGACGAGCTTTCTCTTCTCTCCAGAAGAGTAAATCAACTGTGGAAGCAAAGACAAAGGAAGTTCAGGAATCCCAGAAGATCTGATCAGAACGAGTCTTCTTCCAGACACAGAAGGACAGATTCTTCCTCTGGATACAGAAGATCTGAAGGCTCCTCAGGTAGCAAGAAGCCAAATACAAAAGACATCATCTGCTACGAGTGCAATGAGCAAGGACACTACAAGAGTGATTGTCCAAAGCTTCAGAGGGAAAAGCCCAAAAAGAGGTTTGGAAGAGAGAAGAAGAAAAGTCTCATGGCCACATGGGATGACTCTGACTCGTCTGAAGCTGACTCAGAATCAGATGATGAAAGGGCGAACATAGCACTTATTGCTAACATTCCAGATGACAGTGAAGCTTCTGAATCAGACTCAGAATCAGACACAGAAGAGGTATTCCCTAACTTCGCTGTTAATTTTACAAAGGCTGAACTTGCTGAAAGCCTAAATGAAATTCTGGAACGTTATCAGCAGATTAGAGCTAAATTCAGAGACCTGAAAAGGACTCTTGAATCTGACTCTAATAAGTCTGAGAGTCTCAAATTGGAAAACTCTGAGCTGAGAGATAAAATTTTAAAATTAGAAAACTCTTTACAAAACTCTCAGAAGGAACCAATTGCTGAAACTCCCAGCAACGCTGATGAGATCATTAAGGAGTATGATCATAGTTTCCAGAAGTTCCTTGCTAAAAGCATAGATAGAAGCAGAATGGCTTCAATGATCTATGGAGTTAGCAGAAACGGCAGGAAAGGAATAGGATACCTAGGTAAGGTTCCTACACCTAAAAATGTCATGGATTTAGTTATTAAACACACTCCTCTAAATTCACACTTTGTGTATGGTCACACACATGACATCAAATATACTAGTAGTAATCACTTTGTGAAACCAAAATTCAACCAAAGTTTTGGTAAAACTAACAAATCAGGACCCAAGAAGATCTGGGTACCTAAGGATAAAATAATACATGTTGCAGATATCTTTAGCAGCAAGTCAGAAACACCAGTCATGGTACCTGGACTCTGGCTGCTCACGTCACATGACGGGAAGAAGGCATATGTTCCAAAGCCTGGAACTTAAGCCTGGAGGCCACGTTGGCTTTGGAGGCAATCAGAGGGGAAAGATAATTGGCTCTGGAACTGTAGGTAACGGAAATCTTCCCTCTATTAATAATGTTCTGCTTGTTGATGGATTGATGCATAACCTGTTATCCATAAGTCAATTAAGTGATAACGGTTATGATATAATCTTTAATCAAAAATCATGTAAAGCTGTTAGTCAGAAAGATGGGACTATCCTATTTAATGGTGAGAGGAAAAACAACATTTACAAAATCAAACTTTCTGAACTTAAGAGTCAGAACGTAAAATGTCTTCTGTCTGTTAACAACGAGCAATGGATCTGGCACAGAAGATTGGGACATGTTAGTATGAGAAGAATATCTCAGATTAACAAACTCAATCTGGTCAGAGGACTTCCAAATTTGAAGTTCAATTCAGATGCTCTGTGTGAAGCATGTCAGAAAGGCAAATTTGCAAAACCCTCTTTTAAATCCAAAAATGTTGTTTCTACCTCTAAGCCATTAGACCTTCTGCACATTGACTTATTTGGACCAGTTAAAACTGCTTCTGTCAGTGGCAAGAAGTATGGGTTAGTAATCGTAGATGACTATAGCAGATGGACATGGGTAAAGTTCTTAAGACACAAGGACGAGTCACACTCTGTGTTTGTTACCTTCTGTAACCAAGTTCAGAATGAAAAAGATCTTAGAATCGTTAAAGTCAGAAGTGATCATGGTGGAGAATTTGAAAATAAAGATTTTGAGTCATTCTTTAATGACAAAGGCATTCTGCATGATTTCTCTTGTCCTAGAACTCCCCAACAAAATGGAGTTGTAGAACGAAAGAACAGAACATTGCAAGAAATGGCCAGAACCATGATCAACGAGACAAACGTTGCTAAGACTTTCTGGGCAGAGGCAATAAACACAGCGTGCTACATTCAGAATAGAATCTCAATAAGACCTATTCTGGAAAAGACTCCATATGAATTGTGGAAGAGCAGAAAGCCCAACATTTCGTATTTTCATCCATTTGGATGTACTTGCTATATGTTAAATACTAAGAATTATTTGAACAAGTTTGATTCTAAGGCACAGAAGTGTATTATGTTAGGATACTCTGAACGCTCAAGAGGGTACAGAGTATACAATACAGAAACACAGATTGTGGAAGAATCAATCAGTGTTCGTTTTGATGACAAGCTTGACTCTGAAAAGTCAAAGCAGAATGAAAATCTTGCAGGTATAGAAATTGAATTTGCAGGTTCTGAAGACAGGTCATCAGAAGCTCTCAACACAGACACTCCTTCAACGTCTGAAAGAAGCAATGCTAGAAATCCTACAACTGCTGCTGAACAACCTCAGAAGAGATTACCCAGAAGCAGTTTGGATCACCCAGAAGAGACTATCCTAGGAAGAAAGGAAGATCCAATCAGAACAAGAGCAAGCTTCAGAAACTCTGAAGAAACTCTGATGGGACTTGTGTCTCTGATTGAACCTTCTTCTATTGATGAAGCACTTCTGGACAATGACTGGATTCTGGCAATGCAAGAAGAGCTGAATCAATTCACCAGAAACGACGTATGGGATCTCGTTCCAAGACCAAAAGGATTCAACGTCATTGGAACAAGATGGGTGTTCAGAAACAAGCTTAATGAACAAGGTGAAGTCGTCAGAAACAAGGCACGACTTGTTGCACAAGGTTATAGTCAGCAAGAGGGGATAGACTATACAGAAACCTTTGCCCCAGTCGCCAGGTTAGAATCTATCAGACTTTTAATCTCATTTGCTGTTAATAGAGGCATCACTCTGTATCAGATGGATGTCAAAAGTGCATTCTTAAATGGTTATATAGAAGAAGAAGTGTATGTTCACCAACCCCCAGGTTTTGAAAATACAAAACATCCAGAACATGTTTTCAAACTGAAAAAGTCACTGTATGGTCTGAAACAAGCTCCCAGAGCTTGGTATGAAAGGCTAAGTAACTTTCTGCTTGAAAATGAGTTCACCAGAGGGAAAGTGGACACCACTCTATTCTGTAAAACAGTTAAGAGTGACATTTTAGTCTGTCAAATTTATGTTGATGATATAATCTTTGGATCTACTAATCCTTCTCTTGGAAGAAAATTTGCTAAGTGTATGCAGGCAGAATTTGAGATGAGCCTCATGGGGGAACTGAAGTTCTTTCTAGGAATTCAGATCAATCAAACTCCAGAGGGAACTTACATTCATCAGAGCAAATACATCAGAGATCTTCTGAAGAAATTTGACCTCTCAGAATGTAAGCCATCAAAGATTCCAATGCATCCCACGTGCATTCTGGAAAGAGAAGAGGTAAGCAAAAGCGTAGAACAGAAAGTCTACAGAGGTATGATTGGTTCTCTCCTTTATCTGACTGCTTCAAGACCTGATATTTTACTCAGCGTATGTATTTGTGCTAGATTCCAATCAGATCCTAGAGAATCTCACTTAACAGCTGTTAAGCGAATTTTCAAGTATCTGAAAGGTACTACTAATCTGGGTTTGTTTTATAGAAAATCTAGTGATTACAGTTTAGTAGGCTACTGCGACGCTGATTTTGCTGGAGACAGAGTGGAACGAAAAAGTACTTCTGGAAGCTGCCAGTTTCTGGGAGAAAATCTGATCTCGTGGTCCAGCAAAAGGCAATCAACTATTGCTCTGTCAACAGCAGAAGCTGAGTACATAGCAGCAGCTGGATGTAGCACACAGATGCTCTGGATGAAAAGTCAGCTTGAAGACGTCCAGATTTTTGAGAGTAACATTCCTATTCTTTGTGATAATACTTCTGCTATTTGCTTAAGTAAGAATCCTATTTTACATTCTAGAGCTAAGCATATAGAAATAAAACATCATTTCATTAGGGACTATATTCAGAAAGGTATTTTAAACTTGAAATTTATAGATACAGACCATCAATGGGCTGATATCTTTACAAAACCCCTTTCAGAAGATAGGTTTAATTTCATTCTGAAACATCTCAGCATGAAAGTATGCCCAGAATGAAAATGCTTTAATTCCATATTCTTATCTTTCAGAATGTATTTATATTACTGTGAACTTCTGATCAATCTTCTTTCAGAAAGTTAGGACATGCAGATTGTATCAGAGGCAAGTCTAAAGATCTGAGAGTCTAATCTCAAATACAGACGTGCTGATCACTACATCAAACAAGTGTCATCCAATCATCAGCAAATCCCTGAAGCAGAACGCGTGCACGTTTCTGAGAAGGCAAAGCGCTGATTGGGTGCATTGAGACACATGTCTGGTAACCGTTTTTAAGTATCTTTCTCAAATCCCCCAAAATCAGCAAGCATTAAATGCAAAAGTAATCACGCTTGTTAATGACAATCATTATTTTTTCTCTCTCTTAAAAACGTTTTATTTTTCAAAATAATTTTTGAAAAACCTATTTAAGCACATTACTCCTCATGTTTATTCTTTACGCTTACTCATAATCTCTCAAGTATTTTCTGCATATCTCCTTCAAAACCCTAGCTTTTCTCAAATCACTCTCAAGCTTTTTGTGTGAGAACAATGGCATCCTCCAGCATTTCTGCAGGAAATCAGAAGAAAGAAACCTCTGAGCAATATCAAGCGCCTACCAGAACTCTTCTCACACCGGTCAAGAATCTTGAGGTTCTCTCTGAATTAATCATCGATTTCGAAAGTTTGAAGGATAATGGATTTGACCTAACTGCGGAAGTCAAAGCTCAAAAGTGGGAGAGGTACTTTGATAGATTGGTTGGACCAACCTTCCCAGAGCTTGTCAAAGAATTTTGGATTCACTCCAAGATTGATAAACATCTAGTCATCTCTTCTGTTATGGGAAAGAAGATAGTAATTTCTGAAGACCTCATTGCTAGGTTAATAGGTCAAAGTGGTGGTGGAGTCCGTTGTGTGGACATGGCTGATAGGTGCCCTGATATAGGTGTGGTAGCAAACTGCATTTTCACTCTTGGTTTTCCCAGCAGCAAAATAAAGGATCTGAAGGATCACTGCAGAGTGTGGGCCAAGATTGTTCTAGGCTGTTTCAATCACAGGAAGCCAACAAGCTCTCCTGACTATATAAACGTGGATCAGCAATTTCTGATCTACTTTATTGATCAGAGGGTGAAGATCAATTTGGCACACTTCCTGTTCAATCATTTGAAGACTAGTGTGAAAGAGACTAGAGAAGAAGAAAGGACCAAAAGGGACTGGATACCGTTTGGGAGGCTCATATCAGATATTCTGACAGAGAATAAGCTGATAGATTATCTGAGCGAAGCTAAAGTACTGGGCAATTTTGAACCAACTGTTGGAAAACCGCTGAATGCTAAAAACCTGAAAAAGATGAAGCTGATAGACAATATCAGGAAGGAACCCAGAGCTTCTTCAACTGCTGACATCTCCAGAAGAAGAGTGCCTCTGAGTGATTTCCCAAGATTTTCTGAAACTGAACCTGATATGATTATCAAGTACCCAGATTCTTACAAGGAAGAAGATGCAGGTTCAAAGCTGAAGATCAAAGATCTGAGTCAAGTTCAACCTGAAGTGACTCAGAAGAAGTCAAAGAAGAGGAAAGCAGAAGGATCATCTCACCAGACTCCAAAGAAACGAGGTAATTCATCTGCTGCTCCTATTTCAATTTCCTCTACTATTCCAACATCTGTTGCTCCGCCTCAAACCTCTCACAGAATTTCCATTCCAATCCCCACTATTGATGAAACCATACCAGAAGACCCTTCTGAGGCCTTACAACTCAGAAGAACCAGAATTAAAATTCCCATTAAAATTTCCAAACAACAACCAACTGTTTCCACAACACCAGCACTTGATAGAGTGCTAGCTGACATTGAGCGAGAACATGCTTCTGTTCAACCTCACTCTGAACCAGAAATTCAACCACAACCAGAACCACAACATGAACCAGAAATTCAACCACAACCAGAACCACAACCAGAACCAGAACAAGAATCAGAACCACAATCACAACAACCTATCACAGAAGAACCTCTGATCCCTGAGAAATCAGAAGTTCCACCTCCTCAACCAGAAAATAATCCTCCCTCACCTCAAACAGAGTTTCATCGCTATGAAACCCCATCTCCTCATCATTCTGATCCCCACTCACCTCAACCTTCACCGCTGGCAATACAGTTGCCATGTGGAACCACCATTGTCAGACCCCAGTTACCATCATCAGAGGAATCAACACCTCCAAAAACTCCAACCACTCCAATAGACATATCCTCTGACTCTGATAACCATCCACCAAAACAAACAGCACCTCAGCACACCTCTGAAAACCAATCATCTGAAAACCCCAGCAGAACATTCATTGACTTAACAAGTCTTGAACGTCTTGCTGATTTAAGACACAAATTGGCCATTCCCAAACCAAAGCAACTAGATGTTGGCTCTGGTATTTTGGACTTTGAAACAGGTATGCTGCAGTGGATTGCTTCTCTGAAGCAAGTCTGTCCCGGGATGATCGACCCAGCTGCTTCTGATCAGCTCTGGTCACAGTTCAGAGTATGGGTTCGTTCTGAAGCACTCAAGCTGCAGGACGTCAACTATGAGCAGGCTCAACAGAACTTTAGCAAGCTGCTGAAGGAAGTTGAGAGTCAGCTGCCTCAAGAAGTTGTGCTCCCTCTGGACTCTGAATCGTGGTCTGAGAAAGAGCAAGCTGCACAGGTGCAACCTTCAGAAGAAGACAAGACTCTTCAAGAAGAAAATCCATCAGAAGATGTAGCTGAAAGTTCTGAGAAGCCTCCTCCTGCTGAAAGTTCTCAAGCTGCCTTGGACAGGCAGGCTCTGGAAGAATTAAGGCTGAATGACTTGCGTCTACAGCAGCGGATGGAAGAGAATGATCAGAAGATGGAAGCAAGAATGAATGTCCAGGACAGCAAGATTGATACTGTTGTCACCATGGTTCAGAAGCAGAATGCAACTTCTGAAAAGATTCAAGCAATGCTGGAAAGCCTGTTCTCACGCATGCCCCCACAACCTTGAAATTTTTTATGCATGACATTCTCTATATTTTTCTTCATTTTCTGATGTACTTTTGACTATGTTTTGACCGTGCTTGTGTAATGTTCTTTGCTATGAACTATTTTTAATATAATTTGTTTTTCTGATCTAAATTGTTTTAGCACATCACTAACACTTTTTGATTGCTGACAAAAAGGGGGAGAACAAGAATGATATTTAAAATCAATAACGGCTAACTAGACAGAAATTCTCAAACATTCTAACTCTATTACTTGAAATGTTTTTCTGTTTTGTTGTTAAGTCTACAGGCACAAGGAAGCTCTGAACACTATGAAGACTAAGAACTAGAAGCTCTGATCAAAATATAAAAGCTCATGTTGCTCTGATCAAATATGAAGTTCTGATATATGAAGATCTGATCGACCTAACACTCTGATCCGAAGCAAAGCTCTGACAGGAAAAGCTCTGAAGCTCTGCTTTCTGATAAGTCAAAGACTTATAATCTGATGCTCAAAGATAGAAAAAGATCTGACTCTGAAGAACACACATATCAAAGGGAAGTAACAAACTCAGGGGGAGTATCTCTTAACTCTGACTTCTCCGTACTTCTTATTCTGATACATAGATCTGATAACTTTTCACGTTATTTTTCATTTAAAATATCTAGTTTTTGTCATCATCAAAAAGGGGGAGATTGTTAGAACAATGTTTGAATCTAGTACCCTATATTTGAGTTTTGATGATAACAAAGTGAAAAGATATAGTAGTTAAATATTTTATGATTGAATTATATGCTGCCTAAAATTACTATGCTCTGACTTGCAGATATGCTGATTAAAATAAGCAAGATCACGTTTTCAGCATCAGAATATGAGTTTGCACATCAGCATCAGAAGTTGCTGAATCAGAACGTCAAGATCAGATGATCAACGCTTGCACATGCTGAAGCTTGATGAACAGAACTGCGCGTAAAACACTCTGATACAGAAACAAATTAGTTCATCAGCAGCGAAGCAGAATCAGAATGAGCCAAGCCAGATCGTGCATTGAAGAAGCAACGGTACTGTGCATTGAAAGCTAATCAATACCAACGGCATCATTCTAGACAAGATCTGCTCAAAAAGGAAAGCTTGTTAATAGCATTGAATCAAGAATATTTGCTTCAACGTTCATCTTCTCAAAGTGCTATATAAACCAAGCTTTGAAGATTATCACGGCAAATGCTTCAAAACTCTCTACACGCACAAAGCTGAACAATAATCTTCACTCTACAAGTTTTGCTAAACCAACAAACTCTGATACTTTATTAGCGTTTAGCATCCTAGTATTCCAAGCTTCATTTGTGTAAACATCACAGTTGTGATATAGTTTTGTAGAAACATTCATACACATTTGCTTATACCTTTGTAAGAAAGTGTTGCCTTGACAAACCGGATTGTGGTTTGAATCAAGAAGGTTTTAGCAGTTGCTAAAGCAGATTTGTATTCAGTTGAATATAGTGAATTAAGACCTCGTTGGAGAGAGGCGAAATCACCTTGAACGGGTGGACTGGAGTAGTTTGAGATCAAACGAACCAGGATAAAAATACCTTGTCATTTGCTTTAAGATTCCAGTTTTACAATTCAACCCCCCCTTCTTGTGTTTTTCACCCCTTCAGAATCCTTGTCATTATGGTAGGTATTATGTTGTCGATATCTTTGTTATTACAATGGATGGTATCCTTTCCATTATGGAAGGTAGTCGGTTATCGAGATTTTTGTTACTCCAATGGATGGTAGCCTTGTCATTATGGAAGGTAGTATGTTGTCGATATCTTTGTTACTCCAATGGATGGTAGCCTTGCCATTATGGAAGGTAGTCTATTGTCGAGTTTTTTGTTACTAGCCTTGTCATTATGGAAGGTAGTCTGTTGTTCAGATTTTTTTTACTATAATGTATGGTAGCCTTGTCATTATAGAAGGTAGTCTGTTGTCGAGATTTTTGTTACTCCATTGGATGGTAGCCTGGTCATTATGGAAGGTAGTCTATTGTCGAGATTTTTGTTATTCCAATGGGTGGTAGCCTAGTAATTATGGAAGGTAGACTGTTTTCGAGATTTTTGTTACTCCAATGGATGGTAGCCTTGTCATTATTGAAGGTAGTCTGTTGTCGAGATTTTTGTTACTCTAATGGATTGTTGCCTTGTCATTATGGATGTTTGTCTCTTGTTGATATTTTTGTTACTCGAATGGATGGTAGCCTTGTCATTATGGAAGGTAGTCTGTTGTCCAGATTTTTGTTACTACAACAGATGGTAGCCTTGTCATTATGGAAGGTATTTTGTCATTGTGATTTCTGTTACTCCAATGGATGGTAGCGTTGTAATTATGGAAGGTAGTCTGTTGTCGATATTTTTGTTATTCCAATGGATGGTATCTTTGTCATTATGAAAGGTAGTCCGTTGTCGATATCTTTGTTACTCCAATGGATGGTAGCCTAGTCATTATGGAAGGTAGTCTGTTGTCTAGATTTTTGTTAATCCAATGGATGTTAGCATGTCATTATGGAAGGTAGTTTGTTATCGAGATTTTTGTAACTACAATGGATGGTAGCCTTGTCATTATGGAATGTAGTTTGTTGTCGAGATTTTTGTTACTACAATGTATGGTATCCTTGTCATTATGGAATGTAGTCTGTTGTCGAGATTTTTGTTACTCCAAGGGATGGTAGTCTTATCATTATTGAAGGTAGTCTGTTGTCGAGATTTTTGTTACTACGATGGATGGTACCCTTGTCATTATGGAAGGTAGTCTATTGTGGATATCTTTGTTACTCTAATGGATGGAAGCCTAGTCATTATGGAAGGTAGTCTGTTGTCGAGATTTTTGTTACTCCAATGGATGGTAGCCTTGTAATTATGGAAGGTTGTCTCTTATGGATATTTTTGTTACTCCTATGTATGGTAGCCTCGTCATTATAGAAGGTAGTCTGTTGTCGAGATTTTTGTTACTCCATTGGATGGTAGCCTGGTCATTATGGAAGGTAGTCTATTGTTGAGATTTTTGTTATCCCAATGGGTGTAAACCTAGTAATTATGGAAGGTAGTCTATTTTCGAGATTTTTGTTACTCCAATGGATGGTAGCCTTGTCATTATGGAAGGTAGTCTATTGTCGAGATTTTTCTTACTCCAATGGATTTTAGCCTTTTCATTATGGATGTTTGTCTCTTGTTGATATTTTTGTTACTTTAATGGATGGTAGCCTTGTAATTATGGAAGGTAGTCTATTGTCGAGATTTTTGTTACTGCAATGGATGGTAGCCTTGTCATTTTGGAAGGTAGTGTGTCGTTGTGATTTCTGTTACTCCAATAGATGGTAGTGTTGTCATTATGGACGGTAGTGTGTTGTTCAAATTTTTGTTACTCCAATGGATGGTAGACTTGTCATTATGGAAGGTAGTATGTTGTCGAGATTTTTGTTACTCCATTGGATGGTAGCATTGTTATTATGGAAGGTAGTGTGTTGTCAATATTTTTGTTATTCCAATGGATGGTAGCCTTGTCATTTTGGAAGGTAGTCTGTTGTCATGATTTTTGTTACTCCAATGGATGGTAGCCTTGTCATTATGGAAGGTAGTCTGTTGTTGAGATTTTTGTTACTCTAAGGGATGGTAGCCTTGTCATTATGGAAGGTAGTCTGTTATCGAGATTTTTGTTATTCCAATGGATGGTAGCCTTGCATTATGAAAGGTAGTCTGTTGTCATGATTTTTGTTACTCCAATGGATGGTAGCCTTGTCATTATGGAAGGTATTCTATTGTCGAGATTTTTGTTACTACAATGGATGATAACCTTGTCATTATGGAAGTTAGTCTGTTGTCGAGATTTTTGTTACTCCAATGGATGGTATCCTGGTCATTATGGAAGGTTGTCTCTTGTGGATATTTTTGTTACTCCAATGGATGGTACCCTTGTCATTATGGAAGGTATTATGTTGTAAAGATTTTTGTTACTCCAATGGATGGTAGCCTTGTCATTATGGAAGATAGTCTATTTTCGATATTTTTATTACTCTATTGGATGGAATCCTTGTCATTATGGTAGGTATTATGTTGTCGATATCTTTGTTATTACAATGGATGGTAGCCTTTCCATTATGGAAGGTAGTCGGTTATCGAGATTTTTGTTACTCCAATGGATGGTAGCCTTGTCATTATGGAAGGTAGTATGTTGTCGATATCTTTGTTACTCCAATGGACTGTAGCCTTGCCATTATGGAAGGTAGTCTATTGTCGAGTTTTTTGTTACTCCATTGGATGGTAGCCTTGTCATTATGGAAGGTAGTCTGTTGTTCAGATTTTTTTTACTATAATGTATGGTAGCCTTGTCATTATAGAAGGTAGTCTGTTGTCGAGATTTTTGTTACTCCATTGGATGGTAGCCTGGTCATTATGGAAGGTAGTCTATTGTCGAGATTTTTGTTATTCCAATGGGTGGTAGCCTAGTAATTATGGAAGGTAGTCTGTTTTCGAGATTTTTGTTACTCCAATGGATGGTAGCCTTCTCATTATTGAAGGTAGTCTGTTGTCGAGATTTTTGTTACTCTAATGGATTGTTGTCTTGTCATTATGGATGTTTGTCTCTTGTTGATATTTTTGTTACTCGAATGGATGGTAGCCTTGTCATTATGGAAGGTAGTCTGTTGTCCAGATTTTTGTTACTCTAATGGATGGTAGCCTTGTAATTATGGAAGGTAGTCTATTGTCGAGATTTTTGTTACTCCAATGGATGGTATCCTTGTCGTTATGGAAGGTAGTCTGTTGTCCAAATTTTTGTTACTGCAACAGATGGTAGCCTTGTCATTATGGAAGGTATTTTGTCATTGTGATTTCTGTTACTCCAATGGATGGTAGCGTTGTAATTATGGAAGGTAGTCTGTTGTCGATATTTTTGTTATTCCAATGGATGGTATCTTGGTCATTATGAAAGGTAGTCCGTTGTCGATATCTTTGTTACTCCAATGGATGGTAGCCTAGTCATTATGGAAGGTAGTCTGTTGTCTAGATTTTTGTTACTCTAATGGATGTTAGCATGTCATTATGGAAGGTAGTTTGTTATCGAGATTTTTGTAACTACAATGGATGGTAGCCTTGTCATTATGGAATGTAGTTTGTTGTCGAAATTTTTGTTACTACAATGGATGGTAGCCTTGTCATTATGGAATGTAGTCTGTTGTCGAGATTTTTGTTACTCCAATGGATGGTAGTCTTATCATTATTGAAGGTAGTCTGTTGTCGAGATTTTTGTTACTACGATGGATGGTACCCTTGTCATTATGGAAGGTAGTCTGTTGTGGATATCTTTGTTACTCTAATGGATGGAAGCCTAGTCAATATGGAAGGTAGTCTGTTGTCGAGATTTTTGTTACTCCAATGGATGGTAGCCTTGTCATTATGGAAGGTTGTCTATTGTCGAGATTTTTGTTATCCCAATGGGTGTTAACCTAGTAATTATGGAAGGTAGTCTATTTTCGAGATTTTTGTTACTCCAATGGATGGTAGCCTTGTCATTATGGAAGGTAGTCTGTTGTCGAGAGTTTTCTTACTCCAATGGATTTTAGCCTTGTCATTATGGATGTTTGTCTCTTGTTGATATTTTTGTTACTCCAATGGATGGTAGCCTTGTCATTATGGAAGGTAGTCTGTTGTCCAGATTTTTGTTACTCTAATGGATGGTAGCCTTGTAATTATGAAAGGTAGTCTATTGTCGAGATTTTTGTTACTGCAATGGATGGTAGCCTTGTCATTTTGGAAGGTAGTGTGTCGCTGTGATTTCTGTTACTCCAATGGATGGTAGTGTTGTCATTATGGACGGTAGTCTGTTGTTCAAATTTTTGTTACTCCAATGGATGGTAGACTTGTCATTATGGAAGGTAGTATGTTGTCGAGATTTTTGTTACTCCATTGGATGGTAGCATTGTTATTATGGAAGGTAGTGTGTTGTCAATATTTTTGTTATTCCAATGGATGGTAGCCTTGTCATTTTGGAAGGTAGTCTGTTGTCATGATTTTTGTTACTCCAATGGGTGTTAACCTAGTAATTATGGAAGGTAGTCTATTTTCGAGATTTTTGTTACTCCAATGGATGGTAGCCTTGTCATTATGGAAGGTAGTCTGTTGTCGAGATTTTTCTTACTCCAATGGATTTTAGCCTTATCATTATGGATGTTTGTCTCTTGTTGATATTTTTGTTACTCCAATGGATGGTAGCCTTGTCATTATGGAAGGTAGTCTGTTGTCCATATTTTTGTAACTCTAATGGATGGTAGCCTTGTAATTATGGAACGTAGTCTATTGTCGAGATTTTTGTTACTGCAATTGATGGTAGCCTTGTCATTTTGGAAGGTAGTGTGTCGTTGTGATTTCTGTTACTCCAATAGATGGTAGTGTTGTCATTATGGACGGTAGTCTGTTGTTCAAATTTTTGTTACTCCAATGGATGGTAGACTTGTCATTATGGAAGGTAGTATGTTGTCGAGATTTTTGTTACTCCATTGGATGGTAGCATTGTTATTATGGAAGGTAGTGTGTTGTCAATATTTTTGTTATTCCAATGGATGGTAGCCTTGTCATTTTGGAAGGTAGTCTGTTGTCATGATTTTTGTTACTCCAATGGGTGTTAACCTAGTAATTATGGAAGGTAGTCTATTTTCGAGATTTTTGTTACTCCAATGGATGGTAGCCTTGTCATTATGGAAGGTAGTCTGTTGTCGAGATTTTTCTTACTCCAATGGATTTTAGCCTTGTCATTATGGATGTTTGTCTCTTGTTGATATTTTTGTTACTCCAATGGATGGTAGCCTTGTCATTATGGAAGGTAGTCTGTTGTCCATATTTGTGTTACTCTAATGGATGGTAGCCTTGTAATTATGGAAGGTAGTCTATTGTCGAAATTTTTGTTACTGCAATGGATGGTAGCCTTGTCATTTTGGAAGGTAGTGTGTCGTTGTGATTTCTGTTACTGCAATAGATGGTAGTGTTGTCATTATGGACGGTAGCCTATTGTTCAAATTTTTGTTACTCCAATGGATGGTAGACTTGTCATTATGGAAGGTAGTATGTTGTCGAGATTTTTGTTACTCCATTGGATGGTAGCATTGTTATTATGGAAGGTAGTGTGTTGTCAATATTTTTGTTATTCCAATGGATGGTAGCTTTGTCATTTTGGAAGGTAGTCTGTTGTCATGATTTTTGTTACTCCAATGGATGGTAGCCTTGTCATTATGGAAGGTAGTCTGTTGTTGAGATTTTTGTTACTCTAAGGGATGGTAGCCTTGTCATTATGGAAGGTAGTCTGTTGTCGAGATTTTTGTTATTCCAATGGATGGTAGCCTTGCATTATGAAAGGTAGTCTGTTGTCAAGATTTTTGTTACTCCAATGGATGTTAGCCTAGTCATTATGAAAGGTAGTCTGTTGTCGAGATTTTTGTTACTACAATGGATGATAACCTTGTTATTATGGAAGTTAGTCTGTTGTCGAGATTTTTGTTACTCCAATGTATGGTACCCTTGTCATTATGGAAGGTAGTATGTTGTAAAGATTTTTGTTCCTCTAATGGATGGTAGCCTTGTCATTATGGAAGATAGTCTATTTTCGATATTTTTATTACTCTTTTGGATGGAATCCTTGTTATTATGGTAGGTATTATGTTGTCGATATCTTTGTTATTACAGTGGATGGTAGCCTTTCCATTATGGAAGGTAGTCGGTTATCGTGATTTTTGTTACTCCAATGGATGGTAGCCTTGTCATTATGGAAGGTAGTATGTTGTCGATATCTTTGTTACTCCAATGGATGGTAGCCTTGCCATTATGGAAGGTAGTCTGTTGTCGAGTTTTTTGTTACTCCATTGGATGGTAGCCTTGTCATTATGGAAGGTAGTCTGTTGTTCAGATTTTTTTTACTATAATGTATGGTAGCCTTGTCATTATAGAAGGTAGTATGTTGTCGAGATTTTTCTTACTCCATTGGATGGTAGCCTGGTCATTATGGAAGGTAGTCTATTGTCTAGATTTTTGTTATTCCAATGGGTGGTAGCCTAGTAATTATGGAAGGTAGTCTGTTTTCGAGATTTTTGTTACTCGAATGGATGGTAGCCTTGTCATTATTGAAGGTAGTCTGTTGTCGAGATTTTTGTTACTCTAATGGATTGTTGCCTTGTCATTATGGATGTTTGTCTCTTGTTGATATTTTTGTTACTCGAATGGATGGTAGCCTTGTCATTATGGAAGGTAGTCTGTTGTCCAGATTTTTGTTACTCTAATGGATGGTAGCCTTGTAATTATGGAAGATAGTCTATTGTCGAGATTTTTGTTACTGCAATGATTGCTAGCCTTGTCATTTTGGAAGGTAGTATGTCGTTCTGATTTCTGTTACTCCAATAGATGGTAGTGTTGTCATTATGGACGGTAGTCTGTTGTTCAAATTTTTGTTACTCCAATGGATGGTAGACTTGTCATTATGGAAGGTAGTATGTTGTCGAGATTTTTGTTACTCCATTGGATGGTAGCATTGTTATTATGGAAGGTAGTGTGTTGTCAATATTTTTGTTATTCCAATGGATGGTAGCCTTGTCATTTTGGAAGGTAGTCTGTTGTCATGATTTTCGTTACTCCAATGGATGGTAGCCTTGTCATTATGGAAGGTAGTCTGTTGTTGAGATTTTTGTTACTCTAATGGATGGTAGCCTTGTCATTATTGAAGGTAGTCTGTTGTCGAGATTTTTGTTATTCCAATGGATGGTAGCCTTGCATTATGGAAGGTAGTGTGTTGTCAAGATTTTTGTTACTCTAATGGATGGTAGCCTTGTCATTATGGAAGGTAGTCTGTTGTCGAGATTTTTGTTACTACAATGGATGGTAGCCTTGTCATTATGGAAGGTATTTTGTCGTTGTGATTTCTGTTACTCTAATGGATGGTAGCGTTGTCATTAAGGATGGTAGTCTGTTGTTCAAATTTTTGTTACTCCAATGGATGGTAGACTTGTGATTATGGAAGGTAGTCTGTTGTCGAGATTTTTGTTACTCCATTGGATGGTAGCCTTGTCATTATGGAAGGTAGTGTGTTGTCAATATTTTTTTTATTCCAATGGATGGTAGCTTTGTCATTTTGGAAGGTAGTCTGTTGTCATGATTTTTGTTACTCCAATGGATGGTAGCCTTGTCATTATGGAAGGTAGTCTGTTGTTGAGATTTTTGTTACTCCAATGGATGGTACCCTTGTCATTATGGAAGGTATTATGTTGTAAAGATTTTTGTTACTCCAATGGATGGTAGCCTTGTCATTATGGAAGATAGTCTATTTTCGATATTTTTATTACTCTATTGGATGGAATCCTTGTCATTATGGTAGGTATTATGTTGTCGATATCTTTGTTATTACAATGGATGGTAGCCTTTCCATTATGGAAGGTAGTCGGTTATCGAGATTTTTGTTACTCCAATGGATGGTAGCCTTGTCATTATGGAAGGTAGTATGTTGTCGATATCTTTGTTACTCCAATGGATGGTAGCCTTGCCATTATGGAAGGTAGTCTGTTGTCGAGATTTTTCTTACTCCAATGGATTTTAGCCTTGTCATTATGGATGTTTGTCTCTTGTTGATATTTTTGTTACTCCAATGGATGGTAGCCTTGTCATTATGGAAGGTAGTCTGTTGTCCATATTTGTGTTACTCTAATGGATGGTAGCCTTGTAATTATGGAAGGTAGTCTATTGTCGAAATTTTTGTTACTGCAATGGATGGTAGCCTTGTCATTTTGGAAGGTAGTGTGTCGTTGTGATTTCTGTTACTGCAATAGATGGTAGTGTTGTCATTATGGACGGTAGCCTATTGTTCAAATTTTTGTTACTCCAATGGATGGTAGACTTGTCATTATGGAAGGTAGTATGTTGTCGAGATTTTTGTTACTCCATTGGATGGTAGCATTGTTATTATGGAAGGTAGTGTGTTGTCAATATTTTTGTTATTCCAATGGATGGTAGCTTTGTCATTTTGGAAGGTAGTCTGTTGTCATGATTTTTGTTACTCAAATGGATGGTAGCCTTGTCATTATGGAAGGTAGTCTGTTGTTGAGATTTTTGTTACTCTAAGGGATGGTAGCCTTGTCATTATGGAAGGTAGTCTGTTGTCGAGATTTTTGTTATTCCAATGGATGGTAGCCTTGCATTATGAAAGGTAGTCTGTTGTCAAGATTTTTGTTACTCCAATGGATGTTAGCCTAGTCATTATGAAAGGTAGTCTGTTGTCGAGATTTTTGTTACTACAATGGATGATAACCTTGTTATTATGGAAGTTAGTCTGTTGTCGAGATTTTTGTTACTCCAATGGATGGTACCCTTGTCATTATGGAAGGTAGTATGTTGTAAAGATTTTTGTTCCTCTAATGGATGGTAGCCTTGTCATTATGGAAGATAGTCTATTTTCGATATTTTTATTACTCTATTGGATGGAATCCTTGTCATTATGGTAGGTATTATGTTGTCGATATCTTTGTTATTACAGTGGATGGTAGCCTTTCCATTATGGAAGGTAGTCGGTTATCGTGATTTTTGTTACTCCAATGGATGGTAGCCTTGTCATTATGGAAGGTAGTATGTTGTCGATATCTTTGTTACTCCAATGGATGGTAGCCTTGCCATTATGGAAGGTAGTCTGTTGTCGAGTTTTTTGTTACTCCATTGGATGGTAGCCTTGTCATTATGGAAGGTAGTCTGTTGTTCAGATTTTTTTTACTATAATGTATGGTAGCCTTGTCATTATAGAAGGTAGTATGTTGTCGAGATTTTTCTTACTCCATTGGATGGTAGCCTGGTCATTATGGAAGGTAGTCTATTGTCTAGATTTTTGTTATTCCAATGGGTGGTAGCCTAGTAATTATGGAAGGTAGTCTGTTTTCGAGATTTTTGTTACTCGAATGGATGGTAGCCTTGTCATTATTGAAGGTAGTCTGTTGTCGAGATTTTTGTTACTCTAATGGATTGTTGCCTTGTCATTATGGATGTTTGTCTCTTGTTGATATTTTTGTTACTCGAATGGATGGTAGCCTTGTCATTATGGAAGGTAGTCTGTTGTCCAGATTTTTGTTACTCTAATGGATGGTAGCCTTGTAATTATGGAAGATAGTCTATTGTCGAGATTTTTGTTACTGCAATGATTGGTAGCCTTGTCATTTTGGAAGGTAGTATGTCGTTCTGATTTCTGTTACTCTAATAGATGGTAGTGTTGTCATTATGGACGGTAGTCTGTTGTTCAAATTTTTGTTACTCCAATGGATGGTAGACTTGTCATTATGGAAGGTAGTATGTTGTCGAGATTTTTGTTACTCCATTGGATGGTAGCATTGTTATTATGGAAGGTAGTGTGTTGTCAATATTTTTGTTATTCCAATGGATGGTAGCCTTGTCATTTTGGAAGGTAGTCTGTTGTCATGATTTTCGTTACTCCAATGGATGGTAGCCTTGTCATTATGGAAGGTAGTCTGTTGTTGAGATTTTTGTTACTCTAATGGATGGTAGCCTTGTCATTATTGAAGGTAGTCTGTTGTCGAGATTTTTGTTATTCCAATGGATGGTAGCCTTGCATTATGGAAGGTAGTCTGTTGTCAAGATTTTTGTTACTCTAATGGATGGTAGCCTTGTCATTATGGAAGGTAGTCTGTTGTCGAGATTTTTGTTACTACAATGGATGGTAGCCTTGTCATTATGGAAGGTATTTTGTCGTTGTGATTTCTGTTACTCTAATGGATGGTAGCGTTGTCATTAAGGATGGTAGCCTGTTGTTCAAATTTTTGTTACTCCAATGGATGGTAGACTTGTGATTATGGAAGGTAGTCTGTTGTCGAGATTTTTGTTACTCCATTGGATGGTAGCCTTGTCATTATGGAAGGTAGTGTGTTGTCAATATTTTTTTTATTCCAATGGATGGTAGCTTTGTCATTTTGGAAGGTAGTCTGTTGTCATGATTTTTGTTACTCCAATGGATGGTAGCCTTGTCATTATGGAAGGTAGTCTGTTGTTGAGATTTTTGTTACTCCAATGGATGGTACCCTTGTCATTATGGAAGGTATTATGTTGTAAAGATTTTTGTTACTCCAATGGATGGTAGCCTTGTCATTATGGAAGATAGTCTATTTTCGATATTTTTATTACTCTATTGGATGGAATCCTTGTCATTATGGTAGGTATTATGTTGTCGATATCTTTGTTATTACAATGGATGGTAGCCTTTCCATTATGGAAGGTAGTCGGTTATCGAGATTTTTGTTACTCCAATGGATGGTAGCCTTGTCATTATGGAAGGTAGTATGTTGTCGATATCTTTGTTACTCCAATGGATGGTAGCCTTGCCATTATGGAAGGTAGTCTATTGTCGAGTTTTTTGTTACTCCATTGGATGGTAGCCTTGTCATTATGGAAGGTAGTCTATTGTTCAGATTTTTTTTACTATAATGTATGGTAGCCTTGTCATTATAGAAGGTAGTCTGTTGTCGAGATTTTTGTTACTCCATTGGATGGTAGCCTGGTCATTATGGAAGGTAGTCTATTGTCGAGATTTTTGTTATTCCAATGGGTGGTAGCCTAGTAATTATGGAAGGTAGTCTGTTTTCGAGATTTTTGTTACTCGAATGGATGGTAGCCTTGTCATTATTGAAGGTAGTCTGTTGTCGAGATTTTTGTTACTCTAATGGATTGTTGCCTTGTCATTATGGATGTTTGTCTCTTGTTGATATTTTTGTTACTCGAATGGATGGTAGCCTTGTCATTATGGAAGGTAGTCTGTTGTCCAGATTTTTGTTACTCTAATGGATGGTAGCCTTGTAGTTATGGAAGATAGTCTATTGTCGAGATTTTTGTTACTGCAATGATTGGTAGCCTTGTCATTTTGGAAGGTAGTATGTCGTTCTGATTTCTGTTACTCTAATAGATGGTAGTGTTGTCATTATGGACGGTAGTCTGTTGTTCAAATTTTTGTTACTCCAATGGATGGTAGACTTGTCATTATGGAAGGTAGTATGTTGTCGAGATTTTTGTTACTCCATTGGATGGTAGCATTGTTATTATGGAAGGTAGTGTGTTGTCAATATTTTTGTTATTCCAATGGATGGTAGCCTTGTCATTTTGGAAGGTAGTCTGTTGTCATGATTTTCGTTACTCCAATGGATGGTAGCCTTGTCATTATGGAAGGTAGTCTGTTGTTGAGATTTTTGTTACTCTAATGGATGGTAGCCTTGTCATTATTGAAGGTAGTCTGTTGTCGAGATTTTTGTTATTCCAATGGATGGTAGCCTTGCATTATGGAAGGTAGTCTGTTGTCAAGATTTTTGTTACTCTAATGGATGGTAGCCTTGTCATTATGGAAGGTAGTCTGTTGTCGAGATTTTTGTTACTACAATGGATGGTAGCCTTGTCATTATGGAAGGTATTTTGTCGTTGTGATTTCTGTTACTCTAATGGATGGTAGCGTTGTCATTAAGGATGGTAGCCTGTTGTTCAAATTTTTGTTACTCCAATGGATGGTAGACTTGTGATTATGGAAGGTAGTCTGTTGTCGAGATTTTTGTTACTCCATTGGATGGTAGCCTTGTCATTATGGAAGGTAGTGTGTTGTCAATATTTTTTTTATTCCAATGGATGGTAGCTTTGTCATTTTGGAAGGTAGTCTGTTGTCATGATTTTTGTTACTCCAATGGATGGTAGCCTTGTCATTATGGAAGGTAGTCTGTTGTTGAGATTTTTGTTACTCCAATGGATGGTACCCTTGTCATTATGGAAGGTATTATGTTGTAAAGATTTTTGTTACTCCAATGGATGGTAGCCTTGTCATTATGGAAGATAGTCTATTTTCGATATTTTTATTACTCTATTGGATGGAATCCTTGTCATTATGGTAGGTATTATGTTGTCGATATCTTTGTTATTACAATGGATGGTAGCCTTTCCATTATGGAAGGTAGTCGGTTATCGAGATTTTTGTTACTCCAATGGATGGTAGCCTTGTCATTATGGAAGGTAGTATGTTGTCGATATCTTTGTTACTCCAATGGATGGTAGCCTTGCCATTATGGAAGGTAGTCTATTGTCGAGTTTTTTGTTACTCCATTGGATGGTAGCCTTGTCATTATGGAAGGTAGTCTATTGTTCAGATTTTTTTTACTATAATGTATGGTAGCCTTGTCATTATAGAAGGTAGTCTGTTGTCGAGATTTTTGTTACTCCATTGGATGGTAGCCTGGTCATTATGGAAGGTAGTCTATTGTCGAGATTTTTGTTATTCCAATGGGTGGTAGCCTAGTAATTATGGAAGGTAGTCTGTTTTCGAGATTTTTGTTACTCCAATGGATGGTAGCCTTGTCATTATTGAAGGTAGTCTGTTGTCGAGATTTTTGTTACTCTAATGGATTGTTGCCTTGTCATTATGGATGTTTGTCTCTTGTTGATATTTTTGTTACTCGAATGGATGGTAGCCTTGTCATTATGGAAGGTAGTCTGTTGTCCAGATTTTTGTTACTCTAATGGATGGTAGCCTTGTAATTATGGAAGGTAGTCTATTGTCGAGATTTTTGTTACTCCAATGGATGGTATCCTTGTCGTTATGGAAGGTAGTCTGTTGTCCAAATTTTTGTTACTGCAACAGATGGTAGCCTTGTCATTATGGAAGGTATTTTGTCATTGTGATTTCTGTTACTCCAATGGATGGTAGCGTTGTAATTATGGAAGGTAGTCTGTTGTCGATATTTTTGTTATTCCAATGGATGGTATCTTGGTCATTATGAAAGGTAGTCCGTTGTCGATATCTTTGTTACTCCAATGGATGGTAGCCTAGTCATTATGGAAGGTAGTCTATTGTCTAGATTTTTGTTACTCTAATGGATGTTAGCATGTCATTATGGAAGGTAGTTTGTTATCGAGATTTTTGTAACTACAATGGATGGTAGCCTTGTCATTATGGAATGTAGTTTGTTGTCGAAATTTTTGTTACTACAATGGATGGTAGCCTTGTCATTATGGAATGTAGTCTGTTGTCGAGATTTTTGTTACTCCAATGGATGGTAGTCTTATCATTATTGAAGGTAGTCTGTTGTCGAGATTTTTGTTACTACGATGGATGGTACCCTTGTCATTATGGAAGGTAGTCTGTTGTGGATATCTTTGTTACTCTAATGGATGGAAGCCTAGTCAATATGGAAGGTAGTCTGTTGTCGAGATTTTTGTTACTCCAATGGATGGTAGCCTTGTCATTATGGAAGGTTGTCTATTGTCGAGATTTTTGTTATCCCAATGGGTGTTAACCTAGTAATTATGGAAGGTAGTCTATTTTCGAGATTTTTGTTACTCCAATGGATGGTAGCCTTGTCATTATGGAAGGTAGTCTGTTGTCGAGAGTTTTCTTACTCCAATGGATTTTAGCCTTGTCATTATGGATGTTTGTCTCTTGTTGATATTTTTGTTACTCCAATGGATGGTAGCCTTGTCATTATGGAAGGTAGTCTGTTGTCCAGATTTTTGTTACTCTAATGGATGGTAGCCTTGTAATTATTGAAGGTAGTCTATTGTCGAGATTTTTGTTACTGCAATGGATGGTAGCCTTGTCATTTTGGAAGGTAGTGTGTCGCTGTGATTTCTGTTACTCCAATGGATGGTAGTGTTGTCATTATGGACGGTAGTCTGTTGTTCAAATTTTTGTTACTCCAATGGATGGTAGACTTGTCATTATGGAAGGTAGTATGTTGTCGAGATTTTTGTTACTCCATTGGATGGTAGCATTGTTATTATGGAAGGTAGTGTGTTGTCAATATTTTTGTTATTCCAATGGATGGTAGCCTTGTCATTTTGGAAGGTAGTCTGTTGTCATGATTTTTGTTACTCCAATGGGTGTTAACCTAGTAATTATGGAAGGTAGTCTATTTTCGAGATTTTTGTTACTCCAATGGATGGTAGCCTTGTCATTATGGAAGGTAGTCTGTTGTCGAGATTTTTCTTACTCCAATGGATTTTAGCCTTGTCATTATGGATGTTTGTCTCTTGTTGATATTTTTGTTACTCCAATGGATGGTAGCCTTGTCATTATGGAAGGTAGTCTGTTGTCCATATTTTTGTAACTCTAATGGATGGTAGCCTTGTAATTATGGAACATAGTCTATTGTCGAGATTTTTGTTACTGCAATTGATGGTAGCCTTGTGATTTTGGAAGGTAGTGTGTCGTTGTGATTTCTGTTACTCCAATAGATGGTAGTGTTGTCATTATGGACGGTAGTCTGTTGTTCAAATTTTTGTTACTCCAATGGATGGTAGACTTGTCATTATGGAAGGTAGTATGTTGTCGAGATTTTTGTTACTCCATTGGATGGTAGCATTGTTATTATGGAAGGTAGTGTGTTGTCAATATTTTTGTTATTCCAATGGATGGTAGCCTTGTCATTTTGGAAGGTAGTCTGTTGTCATGATTTTTGTTACTCCAATGGGTGTTAACCTAGTAATTATGGAAGGTAGTCTATTTTCGAGATTTTTGTTACTCCAATGGATGGTAGCCTTGTCATTATGGAAGGTAGTCTGTTGTCGAGATTTTTCTTACTCCAATGGATTTTAGCCTTGTCATTATGGATGTTTGTCTCTTGTTGATATTTTTGTTACTCCAATGGATGGTAGCCTTGTCATTATGGAAGGTAGTCTGTTGTCCATATTTGTGTTACTCTAATGGATGGTAGCCTTGTAATTATGGAAGGTAGTCTATTGTCGAAATTTTTGTTACTGCAATGGATGGTAGCCTTGTCATTTTGGAAGGTAGTGTGTCGTTGTGATTTCTGTTACTGCAATAGATGGTAGTGTTGTCATTATGGACGGTAGCCTATTGTTCAAATTTTTGTTACTCCAATGGATGGTAGACTTGTCATTATGGAAGGTAGTATGTTGTCGAGATTTTTGTTACTCCATTGGATGGTAGCATTGTTATTATGGAAGGTAGTGTGTTGTCAATATTTTTGTTATTCCAATGGATGGTAGCTTTGTCATTTTGGAAGGTAGTCTGTTGTCATGATTTTTGTTACTCCAATGGATGGTAGCCTTGTCATTATGGAAGGTAGTCTGTTGTTGAGATTTTTGTTACTCTAAGGGATGGTAGCCTTGTCATTATGGAAGGTAGTCTGTTGTCGAGATTTTTGTTATTCCAATGGATGGTAGCCTTGCATTATGAAAGGTAGTCTGTTGTCAAGATTTTTGTTACTCCAATGGATGTTAGCCTAGTCATTATGAAAGGTAGTCTGTTGTCGAGATTTTTGTTACTACAATGGATGATAACCTTGTTATTATGGAAGTTAGTCTGTTGTCGAGATTTTTGTTACTCCAATGGATGGTACCCTTGTCATTATGGAAGGTAGTATGTTGTAAAGATTTTTGTTCCTCTAATGGATGGTAGCCTTGTCATTATGGAAGATAGTCTATTTTCGATATTTTTATTACTCTATTGGATGGAATCCTTGTCATTATGGTAGGTATTATGTTGTCGATATCTTTGTTATTACAGTGGATGGTAGCCTTTCCATTATGGAAGGTAGTCGGTTATCGTGATTTTTGTTACTCCAATGGATGGTAGCCTTGTCATTATGGAAGGTAGTATGTTGTCGATATCTTTGTTACTCCAATGGATGGTAGCCTTGCCATTATGGAAGGTAGTCTGTTGTCGAGTTTTTTGTTACTCCATTGGATGGTAGCCTTGTCATTATGGAAGGTAGTCTGTTGTTCAGATTTTTTTTACTATAATGTATGGTAGCCTTGTCATTATAGAAGGTAGTATGTTGTCGAGATTTTTCTTACTCCATTGGATGGTAGCCTGGTCATTATGGAAGGTAGTCTATTGTCTAGATTTTTGTTATTCCAATGGGTGGTAGCCTAGTAATTATGGAAGGTAGTCTGTTTTCGAGATTTTTGTTACTCGAATGGATGGTAGCCTTGTCATTATTGAAGGTAGTCTGTTGTCGAGATTTTTGTTACTCTAATGGATTGTTGCCTTGTCATTATGGATGTTTGTCTCTTGTTGATATTTTTGTTACTCGAATGGATGGTAGCCTTGTCATTATGGAAGGTAGTCTGTTGTCCAGATTTTTGTTACTCTAATGGATGGTAGCCTTGTAATTATGGAAGATAGTCTATTGTCGAGATTTTTGTTACTGCAATGATTGGTAGCCTTGTCATTTTGGAAGGTAGTATGTCGTTCTGATTTTTGTTACTCCAATAGATGGTAGTGTTGTCATTATGGACGGTAGTCTGTTGTTCAAATTTTTGTTACTCCAATGGATGGTAGACTTGTCATTATGGAAGGTAGTATGTTGTCGAGATTTTTGTTACTCCATTGGATGGTAGCATTGTTATTATGGAAGGTAGTGTGTTGTCAATATTTTTGTTATTCCAATGGATGGTAGCCTTGTCATTTTGGAAGGTAGTCTGTTGTCATGATTTTCGTTACTCCAATGGATGGTAGCCTTGTCATTATGGAAGGTAGTCTGTTGTTGAGATTTTTGTTACTCTAATGGATGGTAGCCTTGTCATTATGGAAGGTAGTCTGTTGTCGAGATTTTTGTTATTCCAATGGATGGTAGCTTTGCATTATGGAAGGTAGTCTGTTGTCAAGATTTTTGTTACTCTAATGGATGGTAGCCTTGTCATTATGGAAGGTAGTCTGTTGTCGAGATTTTTGTTACTACAATGGATGGTAGCCTTGTCATTATGGAAGGTATTTTGTCGTTGTGATTTCTGTTACTCTAATGGATGGTAGCGTTGTCATTAAGGATGGTAGTCTGTTGTTCAAATTTTTGTTACTCCAATGGATGGTAGACTTGTGATTATGGAAGGTAGTCTGTTGTCGAGATTTTTGTTACTCCATTGGATGGTAGCCTTGTCATTATGGAAGGTAGTGTGTTGTCAATATTTTTTTTATTCCAATGGATGGTAGCCTTGTCATTTTGGAAGGTAGTCTGTTGTCATGATTTTAGTTACTCCAATGGATGGTAGCCTTGTCATTATGGAAGGTAGTCTATTGTCTATATTTTTGTTACTCCAATGGATGTTCGCCTTGTCATTATGGAAGGTAGTCAATTGTCGAGATTTTTGTTACTATAATGGATGGTAGCCTTGTCATTATGGAAGGTAGTCTATTGTCGAGATTTTTGTTACTACAATGGATGGTAGCCTTGTCATTATGGAAGGTAGTTTGTGGTCGAGATTTTTCTTACTACAATGGATGGTAGCCTTGTCATTATGGAACGTAGTCTGTTGTCGAGATTTTTGTTACTCCAATGGATGGTAGTCTTGTCATTATGGAATGTTGTCTCTTGTGTATATTTTTGTTACTCCAATGGATGGTACCCTTGTCATTATGGAAGGTAGTCTGTTGTCGAGATTTTTGTTACTCCAATGGATGGTAGCCTTGTCATTATAGAAGGTAGTCTGTTGTCGATATTTTTGTTACTCCAATGTATGGTAGCCTTGTCATTATGGAAGATAGTCTATTTTCGATATTTTTATTACTCTATTGGATGGAAGCCTTGTCATTATGGAAGGTAGTTTGTTATCGATAGTTTTGTTACTACAATGGATTATAGCCTTGTCATTATGGAAGGTAGTCTGTTGTGGATATCTTTGTTACTACAAAGGATGGAAGCCTAGTCATTATGGAAGGTAGTCTGTTGTCGAGATTTTTGTTACTCCAATGAATGGTAGCCTTGTCATTATGGAAGGTAGTCTATGGTTGAGAATTTTGTTACTATAATGGATGGTAGCCTTGTCATTATGGAAGGTAGTTTGTTGTCGAGATTTTTGTTACTACAACTAATTGTAACCTTGTCGTTATGGAAGGTAGTCTGTTGTCGATATCTTTGTTACTCTAATGGATGGAAGCCTAGTCATTATGGAAGGTAGTTTGTTGTCGTGATTTTTGATACTCCAATGGGTGGTATCCTTGTAATTATGGAAGGTAGTTTGTTGTCGAGATTTTTGTTATTCAAATGGATGGTATCTTTGTCATTATGAAAGGTAGTCCGTTGTCAATATCTTTGTTACTCCAATGGATGGTAGCCTAGTCATTATGGAAGGTAGTCTGTTGTGTCTATATTTTTGTTACTCCAATGGATATTAGCCTTGTAATTATGGAAGGTAGTTTGTTGTCGAGATTTTTTATTACTACAATGGATGGTAGCCTTGTCATTATAGAAGTTAGTCTGTTGTCGAGATTTTTGTTACTACAATGGATGGTAGCCTTTTCATTATGGAAGGTAGTTTGTGGTCAAGATTTTTGTTACTAGAATGGATGGTAGCCTTGTCATTATGGAATGTAGTTTGTTGTCGATATTTTTGTTACTCCAATGAATAGTGGTCTTGTCATTATTTAAGGTAGTCTATTGTCGAGATTTTTGTTACTACAATGGATGTTACCCTTATCATTATGGAAGGTAGTCTATTGTCGATATTTTTGTTACTACAATGGATGGTAGCCTTGTCATTATGGAAGGTAGTCTGTTGTCGAAATTTTTGTTACTCCAATAGATTGTAGCCTTGTCATTATGGAAGTTTGTCTCTTGTTGATATTTTTGTTACTCCAATGGATGGTATCCTTGTCGTTATGGAAGGTAGTTTGTTGTCCAGATTTTTGTTACTACAACAGATGGTAGCCTTGTCATTATGGAAGGTATTTTGTCGTTGTGATTTCTGTTACTCTAATGGATGGTAGCGTTGTCATTAAGGATGGTAGTCTGTTGTTCAAATTTTTGTTACTCCAATGGATGGTAGACTTGTGATTATGGAAGGTAGTCTGTTGTCGAGATTTTTGTTACTCCATTGGATGGTAGCCTTGTCATTATGGAAGGTAGTGTGTTGTCAATATTTTTGTTATTCCAATGGATGGTAGCCTTGTCATTTTGGAAGGTAGTCTGTTGTCATGATTTTAGTTACTCCAATGGATGGTAGCCTTGTCATTATGGAAGGTAGTGTGTTGTCTATATTTTTGTTACTCCAATGGATGTTCGCCTTGTCATTATGGAAGGTAGTCAATTGTCGAGATTTTTGTTACTATAATGGATGGTAGCCTTGTCATTATGGTAGGTAGTCTGTTGTCGAGATTTTTGTTACTACAATGGATGGTAGCCTTGTCATTATGGAAGGTAGTTTGTGGTCGAGATTTTTGTTACTACAATGGATGGTAGCCTTGTCATTATGGAACGTAGTCTGTTGTCGAGATTTTTGTTACTCCAATGGATGGTAGTCTTGTCATTATGGAATGTTGTCTCTTGTGTATGTTTTTGTTACTCCAATGGATGGTACCCTTGTCATTATGGAAGGTAGTCTGTTGTCGAGATTTTTGTTACTCCAATGGATGGTAGCCTTGTCATTATAGAAGGTAGTCTGTTGTCGATATTTTTGTTACTCCAATGTATGGTAGCCTTGTCATTATGGAAGATAGTCTATTTTCGATATTTTTATTACTCTATTGGATGGAAGCCTTGTCATTATGGAAGGTAGTTTGTTATCGATAGTTTTGTTACTACAATGGATTATAGCCTTGTCATTATGGAAGGTAGTCTGTTGTGGATATCTTTGTTACTACAAAGGATGGAAGCCTAGTCATTATGGAAGGTAGTCTGTTGTCGAGATTTTTGTTACTCCAATGAATGGTAGCCTTGTCATTATGGAAGGTAGTCTATGGTTGAGAATTTTGTTACTATAATGGATGGTAGCCTTGTCATTATGGAAGGTAGTTTGTTGTCGAGATTTTTGTTACTACAACTAATTGTAACCTTGTCGTTATGGAAGGTAGTCTGTTGTCGATATCTTTGTTACTCTAATGGATGGAAGCCTAGTCATTATGGAAGGTAGTTTGTTGTCGTGATTTTTGTTACTCCAATGGGTGGTATCCTTGTAATTATGGAAGGTAGTTTGTTGTCGAGATTTTTGTTATTCAAATGGATGGTTTCTTTGTCATTATGAAAGGTAGTCCGTTGTCGATATCTTTGTTACTCCAATGGATGGTAGCCTAGTCATTATGGAAGGTAGTCTGTTGTGTCTATATTTTTGTTACTCCAATGGATATTAGCCTTGTAATTATGGAAGGTAGTTTGTTGTCGAGATTTTTTATTACTACAATGGATGGTAGCCTTGTCATTATAGAAGTTAGTCTGTTGTCGAGATTTTTGTTACTACAATGGATGGTAGCCTTTTCATTATGGAAGGTAGTTTGTGGTCAAAATTTTTGTTACTAGAATGGATGGTAGCCTTGTCATTATGGAATGTAGTTTGTTGTCGATATTTTTGTTACTCCAATGAATAGTAGTCTTGTCATTATTTAAGGTAGTCTATTGTCGAGATTTTTGTTACTACAATGGATGTTACCCTTATCATTATGGAAGGTAGTCTATTGTCGATATTTTTGTTACTACAATGGATGGTAGCCTTGTCATTATGGAAGGTAGTCTGTTGTCGAGATTTTTGTTACTCCAATGGATTGTAGCCTTGTCATTATGGAAGTTTGTCTCTTGTTGATATTTTTGTTACTCCAATGGATGGTATCCTTGTCGTTATGGAAGGTAGTTTGTTGTCCAGATTTTTGTTACTGCAACAGATGGTAGCCTTGTCATTATGGAAGGTATTTTGTCGTTGTGATTTCTGTTACTCTAATGGATGGTAGCGTTGTCATTAAGGATGGTAGTCTGTTGTTCAAATTTTTGTTACTCCAATGGATGGTAGACTTGTGATTATGGAAGGTAGTCTGTTGTCGAGATTTTTGTTACTCCATTGGATGGTAGCCTTGTCATTATGGAAGGTAGTGTGTTGTCAATATTTTTGTTATTCCAATGGATGGTAGCCTTGTCATTTTGGAAGGTAGTCTGTTGTCATGATTTTAGTTACTCCAATGGATGGTAGCCTTGTCATTATGGAAGGTAGTCTGTTGTCTATATTTTTGTTACTCCAATGGATGTTCGCCTTGTCATTATGGAAGGTAGTCAATTGTCGAGATTTTTGTTACTATAATGGATGGTAGCCTTGTCATTATGGAAGGTAGTCTGTTGTAGAGATTTTTGTTACTACAATGGATGGTAGCCTTGTCATTATGGAAGGTAGTTTGTGGTCGAGATTTTTGTTACTACAATGGATGGTTGCCTTGTCATTATGGAACGTAGTCTGTTGTCGAGATTTTTGTTACTCCAATGGATGGTAGTCTTGTCATTATGGAATGTTGTCTCTTGTGTATATTTTTGTTACTCCAATGGATGGTACCCTTGTCATTATGGAAGGTAGTCTGTTGTCGAGATTTTTGTTACTCCAATGGATGGTAGCCTTGTCATTATAGAAGGTAGTCTGTTGTCGATATTTTTGTTACTCCAATGTATGGTAGCCTTGTCATTATGGAAGATAGTCTATTTTCGATATTTTTATTACTCTATTGGATGGAAGCCTTGTCATTATGGAAGGTAGTTTGTTATCGATAGTTTTGTTACTACAATGGATTATAGCCTTGTCATTATGGAAGGTAGTCTGTTGTGGATATCTTTGTTACTACAAAGGATGGAAGCCTAGTCATTATGGAAGGTAGTCTGTTGTCGAGATTTTTGTTACTCCAATGAATGGTAGCCTTGTCATTATGGAAGGTAGTCTATGGTTGAGAATTTTGTTACTATAATGGATGGTAGCCTTGTCATTATGGAAGGTAGTTTGTTGTCGAGATTTTTGTTACTACAACTAATTGTAACCTTGTCGTTATGGAAGGTAGTCTGTTGTCGATATCTTTGTTACTCTAATGGATGGAAGCCTAGTCATTATGGAAGGTAGTTTGTTGTCGTGATTTTTGTTACTCCAATGGGTGGTATCCTTGTAAATATGGAAGGTAGTTTGTTGTCGAGATTTTTGTTATTCAAATGGATGGTATCTTTGTCATTATGAAAGGTAGTTCGTTGTCGATATCTTTGTTACTCCAATGGATGGTAGCCTAGTCATTATGGAAGGTAGTCTGTTGTGTCTATATTTTTGTTACTCCAATGGATATTAGCCTTGTAATTATGGAAGGTAGTTTGATGTCGAGATTTTTTATTACTACAATGGATGGTAGCCTTGTCATTATAGAAGTTAGTCTGTTGTCGAGATTTTTGTTACTACAATGGATGGTAGCCTTTTCATTATGGAAGGTAGTTTGTGGTCAAGATTTTTGTTACTAGAATGGATGGTAGCCTTGTCATTATGGAATGTAGTTTGTTGTCGATATTTTTGTTACTCCAATGAATAGTGGTCTTGTCATTATTTAAGGTAGTCTATTGTCGAGATTTTTGTTACTACAATGGATGTTACCCTTATCATTATGGAAGGTAGTCTATTGTCGATATTTTTGTTACTACAATGGATGGTAGCCTTGTCATTATGGAAGGTAGTCTGTTGTCGAAATTTTTGTTACTCCAATAGATTGTAGCCTTGTCATTATGGAAGTTTGTCTCTTGTTGATATTTTTGTTACTCCAATGGATGGTATCCTTGTCGTTATGGAAGGTAGTTTGTTGTCCAGATTTTTGTTACTGCAACAGATGGTAGCCTTGTCATTATGGAAGGTATTTTGTCGTTGTGATTTCTGTTACTCTAATGGATGGTAGCGTTGTCATTAAGGATGGTAGTCTGTTGTTCAAATTTTTGTTACTCCAATGGATGGTAGACTTGTGATTATGGAAGGTAGTCTGTTGTCGAGATTTTTGTTACTCCATTGGATGGTAGCCTTGTCATTATGGAAGGTAGTGTGTTGTCAATATTTTTGTTATTCCAATGGATGGTAGCCTTGTCATTTTGGAAGGTAGTCTGTTGTCATGATTTTAGTTACTCCAATGGATGGTAGCCTTGTCATTATGGAAGGTAGTGTGTTGTCTATATTTTTGTTACTCCAATGGATGTTCGCCTTGTCATTATGGAAGGTAGTCAATTGTCGAGATTTTTGTTACTATAATGGATGGTAGCCTTGTCATTATGGAAGGTAGTCTGTTGTCGAGATTTTTGTTACTACAATGGATGGTAGCCTTGTCATTATGGAAGGTAGTTTGTGGTCGAGATTTTTGTTACTACAATGGATGGTAGCCTTGTCATTATGGAACGTAGTCTGTTGTCGAGATTTTTGTTACTCCAATGGATGGTAGTCTTGTCATTATGGAATGTTGTCTCTTGTGTATGTTTTTGTTACTCCAATGGATGGTACCCTTGTCATTATGGAAGGTAGTCTGTTGTCGAGATTTTTGTTACTCCAATGGATGGTAGCCTTGTCATTATAGAAGGTAGTCTGTTGTCGATATTTTTGTTACTCCAATGTATGGTAGCCTTGTCATTATGGAAGATAGTCTATTTTCGATATTTTTATTACTCTATTGGATGGAAGCCTTGTCATTATGGAAGGTAGTTTGTTATCGATAGTTTTGTTACTACAATGGATTATAGCCTTGTCATTATGGAAGGTAGTCTGTTGTGGATATCTTTGTTACTACAAAGGATGGAAGCCTAGTCATTATGGAAGGTAGTCTGTTGTCGAGATTTTTGTTACTCCAATGAATGGTAGCCTTGTCATTATGGAAGGTAGTCTATGGTTGAGAATTTTGTTACTATAATGGATGGTAGCCTTGTCATTATGGAAGGTAGTTTGTTGTCGAGATTTTTGTTACTACAACTAATTGTAACCTTGTCGTTATGGAAGGTAGTCTGTTGTCGATATCTTTGTTACTCTAATGGATGGAAGCCTAGTCATTATGGAAGGTAGTTTGTTGTCGTGATTTTTGTTACTCCAATGGGTGGTATCCTTGTAATTATGGAAGGTAGTTTGTTGTCGAGATTTTTGTTATTCAAATGGATGGTATCTTTGTCATTATGAAAGGTAGTCCGTTGTCGATATCTTTGTTACTCCAATGGATGGTAGCCTAGTCATTATGGAAGGTAGTCTGTTGTGTCTATATTTTTGTTACTCCAATGGATATTAGCCTTGTAATTATGGAAGGTAGTTTGTTGTCGAGATTTTTTATTACTACAATGGATGGTAGCCTTGTCATTATAGAAGTTAGTCTGTTGTCGAGATTTTTGTTACTACAATGGATGGTAGCCTTTTCATTATGGAAGGTAGTTTGTGGTCAAAATTTTTGTTACTAGAATGGATGGTAGCCTTGTCATTATGGAATGTAGTTTGTTGTCGATATTTTTGTTACTCCAATGAATAGTAGTCTTGTCATTATTTAAGGTAGTCTATTGTCGAGATTTTTGTTACTACAATGGATGTTACCCTTATCATTATGGAAGGTAGTCTATTGTCGATATTTTTGTTACTACAATGGATGGTAGCCTTGTCATTATGGAAGGTAGTCTGTTGTCGAGATTTTTGTTACTCCAATGGATTGTAGCCTTGTCATTATGGAAGTTTGTCTCTTGTTGATATTTTTGTTACTCCAATGGATGGTATCCTTGTCGTTATGGAAGGTAGTTTGTTGTCCAGATTTTTGTTACTGCAACAGATGGTAGCCTTGTCATTATGGAAGGTATTTTGTCGTTGTGATTTCTGTTACTCTAATGGATGGTAGCGTTGTCATTAAGGATGGTAGTCTGTTGTTTAAATTTTTGTTACTCCAATGGATGGTAGACTTGTGATTATGGAAGGTAGTCTGTTGTCGAGATTTTTGTTACTCCATTGGATGGTAGCCTTGTCATTATGGAAGGTAGTGTGTTGTCAATATTTTTGTTATTCCAATGGATGGTAGCCTTGTCATTTTGGAAGGTAGTCTGTTGTCATGATTTTAGTTACTCCAATGGATGGTAGCCTTGTCATTATGGAAGGTAGTCTGTTGTCTATATTTTTGTTACTCCAATGGATGTTCGCCTTGTCATTATGGAAGGTAGTCAATTGTCGAGATTTTTGTTACTATAATGGATGGTAGCCTTGTCATTATGGAAGGTAGTCTGTTGTCGAGATTTTGGTTACTACAATGGATGGTAGCCTTGTCATTATGGAAGGTAGTTTGTGGTCGAGATTTTTGTTACTGCAATGGATGGTACCCTTGTCATTATGGAACGTAGTCTGTTGTCGAGATTTTTGTTACTCCAATGGATGGTAGTCTTGTCATTATGGAATGTTGTCTCTTGTGTATATTTTTGTTACTCCAATGGATGGTACCCTTGTCATTATGGAAGGTAGTCTGTTGTCGAGATTTTTGTTACTCCAATGGATGGTAGCCTTGTCATTATAGAAGGTAGTCTGTTGTCGATATTTTTGTTACTCCAATGTATGGTAGCCTTGTCATTATGGAAGATAGTCTATTTTCGATATTTTTATTACTCTATTGGATGGAAGCCTTGTCATTATGGAAGGTAGTTTGTTATCGATAGTTTTGTTACTACAATGGATTATAGCCTTGTCATTATGGAAGGTAGTCTGTTGTGGATATCTTTGTTACTACAAAGGATGGAAGCCTAGTCATTATGGAAGGTAGTCTGTTGTCGAGATTTTTGTTACTCCAATGAATGGTAGCCTTGTCATTATGGAAGGTAGTCTATGGTTGAGAATTTTGTTACTATAATGGATGGTAGCCTTGTCATTATGGAAGGTAGTTTGTTGTCGAGATTTTTGTTACTACAACTAATTGTAACCTTGTCGTTATAGAAGGTAGTCTGTTGTCGATATCTTTGTTACTCTAATGGATGGAAGCCTAGTCATTATGGAAGGTAGTTTGTTGTCGTGATTTTTGTTACTCCAATGGGTGGTATCCTTGTAATTATGGAAGGTAGTTTGTTGTCGAGATTTTTGTTATTCAAATGGATGGTATCTTTGTCATTATGAAAGGTAGTTCGTTGTCGATATCTTTGTTACTCCAATGGATGGTAGCCTAGTCATTATGGAAGGTAGTCTGTTGTGTCTATATTTTTGTTACTCCAATGGATATTAGCCTTGTAATTATGGAAGGTAGTTTGATGTCGAGATTTTTTATTACTACAATGGATGGTAGCCTTGTCATTATAGAAGTTAGTCTGTTGTCGAGATTTTTGTTACTACAATGGATGGTAGCCTTTTCATTATGGAAGGTAGTTTGTGGTCAAGATTTTTGTTACTAGAATGGATGGTAGCCTTGTCATTATGGAATGTAGTTTGTTGTCGATATTTTTGTTACTCCAATGAATAGTAGTCTTGTCATTATTTAAGGTAGTCTATTGTCGAGATTTTTGTTACTACAATGGATGTTACCCTTATCATTATGGAGAGTAGTCTATTGTCGATATTTTTGTTACTACAATGGATGGTAGCCTTGTCATTATGGAAGGTAGTGTGTTGTCGAGATTTTTGTTACTCCAATGGATTGTAGCCTTGTCATTATGGAAGTTTGTCTCTTGTTGATATTTTTGTTACTCCAATGGATGGTATCCTTGTCGTTATGGAAGGTAGTTTGTTGTCCAGATTTTTGTTACTGCAACAGATGGTAGCCTTGTCATTATGGAAGGTATTTTGTCGTTGTGATTTCTGTTACTCTAATGGATGGTAGCGTTGTCATTAAGGATGGTAGTCTGTTGTTTAAATTTTTGTTACTCCAATGGATGGTAGACTTGTGATTATGGAAGGTAGTCTGTTGTCGAGATTTTTGTTACTCCATTGGATGGTAGCCTTGTCATTATGGAAGGTAGTGTGTTGTCAATATTTTTGTTATTCCAATGGATGGTAGCCTTGTCATTTTGGAAGGTAGTCTGTTGTCATGATTTTAGTTACTCCAATGGATGGTAGCCTTGTCATTATGGAAGGTAGTCTGTTGTCTATATTTTTGTTACTCCAATGGATGTTCGCCTTGTCATTATGGAAGGTAGTCAATTGTCGAGATTTTTGTTACTATAATGGATGGTAGCCTTGTCATTATGGAAGGTAGTCTGTTGTCGAGATTTTGGTTACTACAATGGATGGTAGCCTTGTCATTATGGAAGGTAGTTTGTGGTCGAGATTTTTGTTACTGCAATGGATGGTACCCTTGTCATTATGGAACGTAGTCTGTTGTCGAGATTTTTGTTACTCCAATGGATGGTAGTCTTGTCATTATGGAATGTTGTCTCTTGTGTATATTTTTGTTACTCCAATGGATGGTACCCTTGTCATTATGGAAGGTAGTCTGTTGTCGAGATTTTTGTTACTCCAATGGATGGTAGCCTTGTCATTATAGAAGGTAGTCTGTTGTCGATATTTTTGTTACTCCAATGTATGGTAGCCTTGTCATTATGGAAGATAGTCTATTTTCGATATTTTTATTACTCTATTGGATGGAAGCCTTGTCATTATGGAAGGTAGTTTGTTATCGATAGTTTTGTTACTACAATGGATTATAGCCTTGTCATTATGGAAGGTAGTCTGTTGTGGATATCTTTGTTACTACAAAGGATGGAAGCCTAGTCATTATGGAAGGTAGTCTGTTGTCGAGATTTTTGTTACTCCAATGAATGGTAGCCTTGTCATTATGGAAGGTAGTCTATGGTTGAGAATTTTGTTACTATAATGGATGGTAGCCTTGTCATTATGGAAGGTAGTTTGTTGTCGAGATTTTTGTTACTACAACTAATTGTAACCTTGTCGTTATGGAAGGTAGTCTGTTGTCGATATCTTTGTTACTCTAATGGATGGAAGCCTAGTCATTATGGAAGGTAGTTTGTTGTCGTGATTTTTGTTACTCCAATGGGTGGTATCCTTGTAATTATGGAAGGTAGTTTGTTGTCGAGATTTTTGTTATTCAAATGGATGGTATCTTTGTCATTATGAAAGGTAGTTCGTTGTCGATATCTTTGTTACTCCAATGGATGGTAGCCTAGTCATTATGGAAGGTAGTCTGTTGTGTCTATATTTTTGTTACTCCAATGGATATTAGCCTTGTAATTATGGAAGGTAGTTTGATGTCGAGATTTTTTATTACTACAATGGATGGTAGCCTTGTCATTATAGAAGTTAGTCTGTTGTCGAGATTTTTGTTACTACAATGGATGGTAGCCTTTTCATTATGGAAGGTAGTTTGTGGTCAAGATTTTTGTTACTAGAATGGATGGTAGCCTTGTCATTATGGAATGTAGTTTGTTGTCGATATTTTTGTTACTCCAATGAATAGTAGTCTTGTCATTATTTAAGGTAGTCTATTGTCGAGATTTTTGTTACTACAATGGATGTTACCCTTATCATTATGGAGAGTAGTCTATTGTCGATATTTTTGTTACTACAATGGATGGTAGCCTTGTCATTATGGAAGGTAGTGTGTTGTCGAGATTTTTGTTACTCCAATGGATTGTAGCCTTGTCATTATGGAAGTTTGTCTCTTGTTGATATTTTTGTTACTCCAATGGATGGTATCCTTGTCGTTATGGAAGGTAGTTTGTTGTCCAGATTTTTGTTACTGCAACAGATGGTAGCCTTGTCATTATGGAAGGTATTTTGTCGTTGTGATTTCTGTTACTCTAATGGATGGTAGCGTTGTCATTAAGGATGGTAGTCTGTTGTTTAAATTTTTGTTACTCCAATGGATGGTAGACTTGTGATTATGGAAGGTAGTCTGTTGTCGAGATTTTTGTTACTCCATTGGATGGTAGCCTTGTCATTATGGAAGGTAGTGTGTTGTCAATATTTTTGTTATTCCAATGGATGGTAGCCTTGTCATTTTGGAAGGTAGTCTGTTGTCATGATTTTAGTTACTCCAATGGATGGTAGCCTTGTCATTATGGAAGGTAGTCTGTTGTCTATATTTTTGTTACTCCAATGGATGTTCGCCTTGTCATTATGGAAGGTAGTCAATTGTCGAGATTTTTGTTACTATAATGGATGGTAGCCTTGTCATTATGGAAGGTAGTCTGTTGTCGAGATTTTGGTTACTACAATGGATGGTAGCCTTGTCATTATGGAAGGTAGTTTGTGGTCGAGATTTTTGTTACTGCAATGGATGGTACCCTTGTCATTATGGAACGTAGTCTGTTGTCGAGATTTTTGTTACTCCAATGGATGGTAGTCTTGTCATTATGGAATGTTGTCTCTTGTGTATATTTTTGTTACTCCAATGGATGGTACCCTTGTCATTATGGAAGGTAGTCTGTTGTCGAGATTTTTGTTACTCCAATGGATGGTAGCCTTGTCATTATAGAAGGTAGTCTGTTGTTGATATTTTTGTTACTCCAATGTATGGTAGCCTTGTCATTATGGAAGATAGTCTATTTTCGATATTTTTATTACTCTATTGGATGAAAGCCTTGTCATTATGGAAGGTAGTTTGTTATCGATAGTTTTGTTACTACAATGGATTATAGCCTTGTCATTATGGAAGGTAGTCTGTTGTGGATATCTTTGTTACTACAAAGGATGGAAGCCTAGTCATTATGGAAGGTAGTCTGTTGTCGAGATTTTTGTTACTCCAATGAATGGTAGCCTTGTCATTATGGAAGGTAGTCTATGGTTGAGAATTTTGTTACTATAATGGATGGTAGCCTTGTCATTATGGAAGGTAGTTTGTTGTCGAGATTTTTGTTACTACAACTAATTGTAACCTTGTCGTTATGGAAGGTAGTCTGTTGTCGATATCTTTGTTACTCTAATGGATGGAAGCCTAGTCATTATGGAAGGTAGTTTGTTGTCGTGATTTTTGTTACTCCAATGGGTGGTATCCTTGTAATTATGGAAGGTAGTTTGTTGTCGAGATTTTTGTTATTCAAATGGATGGTATCTTTGTCATTATGAAAGGTAGTTCGTTGTCGATATCTTTGTTACTCCAATGGATGGTAGCCTAGTCATTATGGAAGGTAGTCTGTTGTGTCTATATTTTTGTTACTCCAATGGATATTAGCCTTGTAATTATGGAAGGTAGTTTGATGTCGAGATTTTTTATTACTACAATGGATGGTAGCCTTGTCATTATAGAAGTTAGTCTGTTGTCGAGATTTTTGTTACTACAATGGATGGTAGCCTTTTCATTATGGAAGGTAGTTTGTGGTCAAGATTTTTGTTACTAGAATGGATGGTAGCCTTGTCATTATGGAATGTAGTTTGTTGTCGATATTTTTGTTACTCCAATGAATAGTAGTCTTGTCATTATTTAAGGTAGTCTATTGTCGAGATTTTTGTTACTACAATGGATGTTACCCTTATCATTATGGAGAGTAGTCTATTGTCGATATTTTTGTTACTACAATGGATGGTAGCCTTGTCATTATGGAAGGTAGTCTGTTGTCGAGATTTTTGTTACTCCAATGGATTGTAGCCTTGTCATTATGGAAGTTTGTCTCTTGTTGATATTTTTGTTACTCCAATGGATGGTATCCTTGTCGTTATGGAAGGTAGTTTGTTGTCCAGATTTTTGTTACTGCAACAGATGGTAGCCTTGTCATTATGGAAGGTATTTTGTCGTTGTGATTTCTGTTACTCTAATGGATGGTAGCGTTGTCATTAAGGATGGTAGTCTGTTGTTTAAATTTTTGTTACTCCAATGGATGGTAGACTTGTGATTATGGAAGGTAGTCTGTTGTCGAGATTTTTGTTACTCCATTGGATGGTAGCCTTGTCATTATGGAAGGTAGTGTGTTGTCAATATTTTTGTTATTCCAATGGATGGTAGCCTTGTCATTTTGGAAGGTAGTCTGTTGTCATGATTTTAGTTACTCCAATGGATGGTAGCCTTGTCATTATGGAAGGTAGTTTGTTGTCTATATTTTTGTTACTCCAATGGATGTTCGCCTTGTCATTATGGAAGGTAGTCAATTGTCGAGATTTTTGTTACTATAATGGATGGTAGCCTTGTCATTATGGAAGGTAGTCTGTTGTCGAGATTTTGGTTACTACAATGGATGGTAGCCTTGTCATTATGGAAGGTAGTTTGTGGTCGAGATTTTTGTTACTGCAATGGATGGTACCCTTGTCATTATGGAACGTAGTCTGTTGTCGAGATTTTTGTTACTCCAATGGATGGTAGTCTTGTCATTATGGAATGTTGTCTCTTGTGTATATTTTTGTTACTCCAATGGATGGTACCCTTGTCATTATGGAAGGTAGTCTGTTGTCGAGATTTTTGTTACTCCAATGGATGGTAGCCTTGTCATTATAGAAGGTAGTCTGTTGTTGATATTTTTGTTACTCCAATGTATGGTAGCCTTGTCATTATGGAAGATAGTCTATTTTCGATATTTTTATTACTCTATTGGATGAAAGCCTTGTCATTATGGAAGGTAGTTTGTTATCGATAGTTTTGTTACTACAATGGATTATAGCCTTGTCATTATGGAAGGTAGTCTGTTGTGGATATCTTTGTTACTACAAAGGATGGAAGCCTAGTCATTATGGAAGGTAGTCTGTTGTCGAGATTTTTGTTACTCCAATGAATGGTAGCCTTGTCATTATGGAAGGTAGTCTATGGTTGAGAATTTTGTTACTATAATGGATGGTAGCCTTGTCATTATGGAAGGTAGTTTGTTGTCGAGATTTTTGTTACTACAACTAATTGTAACTTTGTCGTTATGGAAGGTAGTCTGTTGTCGATATCTTTTTTACTCTAATGGATGGAAGCCTAGTCATTATGGAAGGTAGTTTCTTGTCGTGATTTTTGTTACTCCAATGGGTGGTATCCTTGTAATTATGGAAGGTAGTTTGTTGTCGAGATTTTTGTTATTCAAATGGATGGTATCTTTGTCATTATGAAAGGTAGTCCGTTGTCGATATCTTTGTTACTCCAATTGATGGTAGCCTAGTTATTATGGAATGTAGTCTGTTGTGTCTATATTTTTGTTACTCCAATGGATATTAGCCTTGTAATTATGGAAGGTAGTTTGTTGTCGAGATTTTTTATTACTACAATGGATGGTAGCCTTGTCATTATAGAAGTTAGTCTGTTGTCGAGATTTTTGTTACTACAATGGATGGTAGCCTTTTCATTATGGAAGGTAGTTTGTGGTCAAGATTTTTGTTACTAGAATGGATGGTAGCCTTGTCATTATGGAATGTAGTTTGTTGTCGATATTTTTGTTACTCCAATGAATAGTAGTCTTGTCATTATTTAAGGTAGTCTATTGTCGAGATTTTTGTTACTACAATGGATGTTACCCTTATCATTATGGAAGGTAGTCTATTGTCGAGATTTTTGTTACTACAATGGATGGTAGCCTTGTCATTATGGAAGTTAGTCTGTTGTCGAGATTTTTGTTACTCCAATGGATGGTAGCCTTGTCATTATGGAAGGTTGTCTCTTGTGGATATTTTTGTTACTGCAATGAATGGTACCCTTGTCATTAGGGAAGGTAGTCTTTTGTCGAGATTTTTGTTACTCCAATGGATGGTAGCCATGTCATTATGGAAGATAGTCTATTTTCGATATTTTTATTACTCTATTGGATGGAAGCCTTGTAATTATGGAAGGTATTATGTTGTCGAGATTTTTGTTATTCCATTGGGTGGTAGCCTTTCCATTATGAAAGGTAGTCTGTTGTCGAGATTTTTTTTACTCCAATGGATGGTAGCCTTGTCATTATGGAAGGTAGTCTGTTGTCGATATCTTTGTTACTCCAATGGGTGGTTGCTTTGTCATTATGGAAGTTTGTCTGTTGTTGATATTTTTGTTACTCCAATGGATGGTATCCTTGTCATTATGGAAGGTAGTCTGTTGTCCAGATTTTTGTTACTCTAATGGATGGTAGCCTTGTAATTTTGGAAGGTAGTCTATTGTCGAGATTTTTGTTACTGCAATGGATGGTAGCCTTGTCATTTTTGAAGGTAGTCTGTCGTTGTTATTTTTGTTACTCCAATGGATGGTAGCGTTGTCATTATTGACGGTAGTCTGCTATTCAAATTTTTGTTACTCCAATGGATGGTAGACTTGTCATTATGTAAGGTAGTCTGTTGTCTAGATTTTTGTTACTCCAATGGATGTTAGCCTTGTCATTATGGAAGGTAGTCTGTTGTCGAGATTTTTGTTACTACAATGGATCGTAGTGTTGTCATTATGGAAGTTAGTCTGTTGTCGAGATTTTTGTTACTACAATGGATGGTAGCCTTGTCATTATGGAAGATACTTTGTGGTCGAGATTTTTGTTACTACAATGGATGGTAGCCTTTTCATTATGGAAGGTAGTGTGTTGTCAATATTTTTGTTATTCCAAAGGATGGTAGCCTTGTCATTTTGGAAGGTAGTCTGTTGTCATGATTTTAGTTACTCCAATGGATGGTAGCCTTGTCATTATGGAAGGTAGTCTATTGTCGAGATTTTTGTTACTCGAAGGGATGGTAGGCTTTTCATTATGGAAGGTAGTCTGTTGTCGAGATTTTTGTTATTCCAATGGATGGTAGCCTTGTCATTATGGAAGGTAGTCTGTTGTCGAGATTTTTGTTACTACAATGGATTATAGCCTTGTCGTTATGCAAGGTAGTCTGTTGTCGATATCTTTGTTACTACAAAGGATGGAAGCCTAGTCATTATGGAAGGTAGTCTGTTGTCGAGATTTTTGTTACTCCAATGGATGGTAGCCTTGTCATTATGGAAGATAGTCTATGGTTGAGAATTTTGTTACTACAATGGATGGTACCCTTGTCATTATGGAAGGTAGTCTGTTGTCGATATTTTTGTTACTACAATGGATGGTAGCCTTGTCATTATGGAAGGTAGTCTGTTGTCGAGATTTTTGTCACTACAATGGATGGTAGCCTTGTCATTATTGAAGGTAGTCTATTGTCGAGATTTTTGTTACTACAATGGATGGTAGCCTTGTCATTATGGAAGGTAGTTTGTTGTCGAGATTTTTATTACTACAATGCATGGTAGCCTTGTCATTATGGAATGTAGTCTGTTGTCGAGATTTTTGTTACTCCAATGGATGGTAGTCTTGTCTTTATTGAAGGTAGTCTGTTGTCGATATTTTGTTTACTACAATGGATGGTACCCTTGTCATTATGGAAGGTAGTTTGTTGTCGAGATTATTGTTACTACAATGGATGGTAGCCTTGTCATTATGGAAGTTAGTCTGTTGTCGAGATTTTTGTTACTCCAATGGATGGTAGCCTTGTCATTATGGAAGGTTGGCACTTATGGATATTTTAGTTACTCCATTGGATGGTACCCTTGTCATTATGGAAGGTAGTCTGTTGTCGAGATTTTTTATTACTCCAATGGATGGTAGCCTTGTCATTATGGAAGATAGTCTATTTTCGATATTTTTATTACTCTATTGGATGGAAGCCTTGTCATTATGGAAGGTATTATGTTGTTGATATCTTTGTTACTACAATGAATGGTAGCCTTTCCATTATGGAAGGTAGTCTGTTGTCGAGATTTTTGTTATTCCAATGGATGGTAGCCTTGTCATTATGGAAGGTAGTATGTTGTCGATATCTTTGTTACTCCAATGGATGGTAGCCTTGCCATTACGGAAGGTAGTATGTTTTCAATATTTTTGTTATTCCAATGGATGGTAGCCTTGTCATTTTGGAAGGTAGTCTGTTGTCATGATTTTAGTTACTCCAATGGATGGTAGCCTTGTCATTATGGAAGGTAGTCTAATGTCGAGATTTTTGTTACTCGAAGGGATGGTAGCCTTTTCATGATGGAAGGTAGTCTGTTGTCGAGATTTTTGTTATTCCAATGGATGGTAGCCTTGTCATTATGGAAGGTAGTCTGTTGTCGAGATTTTTGTTACTACAATGGATTATAGCCTTGTCGTTATGCAAGGTAGTCTGTTGTCGATATCTTTGTTACTACAAAGGATGGAAGCCTAGTCATTATGGAAGGTAGTCTGTTGTCGAGATTTTTGTTACTCCAATGGATGGTAGCCTTGTCATTATGGAAGATAGTCTATGGTTGAGAATTTTGTTACTACAATGGATGGTACCCTTGTCATTATGGAAGGTAGTCTGTTGTCGATATTTTTGTTACTACAATGGATGGTAGCCTTGTCATTATGGAAGGTAGTCTGTTGTCGAGATTTTAGTCACTACAATGGATGGTAGCCTTGTCATTATGGAAGGTAGTCTATTGTCGAGATTTTTGTTACTACAATGGATGGTAGCCTTGTCATTATGGAAGGTAGTTTGTTGTCGAGATTTTTATTACTACAATGCATGGTAGCCTTGTCATTATGGAATGTAGTCTGTTGTCGAGATTTTTGTTACTCCAATGGATGGTAGTCTTGTCATTATTGAAGGTAGTCTGTTGTCGATATTTTGTTTACTACAATGGATGGTACCCTTGTCATTATGGAAGGTAGTTTGTTGTCGATATTATTGTTAATAGAATGGATGGTAGCCTTGTCATTATGGAAGTTAGTCTGTTGTCGAGATTTTTGTTACTCCAATGGATGGTAGCCTTGTCATTATGGAAGGTTGTCACTTATGGATATTTTAGTTACTCCATTGGATGGTACCCTTGTCATTATGGAAGGTAGTCTGTTGTCGAGATTTTTTATTACTCCAATGGATGGTAGCCTTGTCATTATGGAAGATAGTCTATTTTCGATATTTTTATTACTCTATTGGATGGAAGCCTTGTCATTATGGAAGGTATTATGTTGTTGATATCTTTGTTACTACAATGAATGGTAGCCTTTCCATTATGGAAGGTAGTCTGTTGTCGAGATTTTTGTTATTCCAATGGATGGTAGCCTTGTCATTATGGAAGGTAGTATGTTGTCGATATCTTTGTTACTCCAATGGATGGTAGCCTTGCCATTACGGAAGGTAGTATGTTTTCAATATTTTTGTTATTCCAATGGATGGTAGCCTTGTCATTTTGGAAGGTAGTCTGTTGTCATGATTTTAGTTACTCCAATGGATGGTAGCCTTGTCATTATGGAAGGTAGTCTAATGTCGAGATTTTTGTTACTCGAAGGGATGGTAGCCTTTTCATGATGGAAGGTAGTCTGTTGTCGAGATTTTTGTTATTCCAATGGATGGTAGCCTTGTCATTATGGAAGGTAGTCTGTTGTCGAGATTTTTGTTACTACAATGGATTATAGCCTTGTCGTTATGCAAGGTAGTCTGTTGTCGATATCTTTGTTACTACAAAGGATGGAAGCCTAGTCATTATGGAAGGTAGTCTGTTGTCGAGATTTTTGTTACTCCAATGGATGGTAGCCTTGTCATTATGGAAGATAGTCTATGGTTGAGAATTTTGTTACTACAATGGATGGTACCCTTGTCATTATGGAAGGTAGTCTGTTGTCGATATTTTTGTTACTACAATGGATGGTAGCCTTGTCATTATGGAAGGTAGTCTGTTGTCGAGATTTTAGTCACTACAATGGATGGTAGCCTTGTCATTATGGAAGGTAGTCTATTGTCGAGATTTTTGTTACTACAATGGATGGTAGCCTTGTCATTATGGAAGGTAGTTTGTTGTCGAGATTTTTATTACTACAATGCATGGTAGCCTTGTCATTATGGAATGTAGTCTGTTGTCGAGATTTTTGTTACTCCAATGGATGGTAGTCTTGTCATTATTGAAGGTAGTCTGTTGTCGATATTTTGTTTACTACAATGGATGGTACCCTTGTCATTATGGAAGGTAGTTTGTTGTCGATATTATTGTTAATAGAATGGATGGTAGCCTTGTCATTATGGAAGTTAGTCTGTTGTCGAGATTTTTGTTACTCCAATGGATGGTAGCCTTGTCATTATGGAAGGTTGTCACTTATGGATATTTTTGTTACTCCATTGGATGGTACCCTTGTCATTATGGAAGGTAGTCTGTTGTCGAGATTTTTTATTACTCCAATGGATGGTAGCCTTGTCATTATGGAAGATAGTCTATTTTCGATATTTTTATTACTCTATTGGATGGAAGCCTTGTCATTATGGAAGGTATTATGTTGTTGATATCTTTGTTACTACAATGAATGGTAGCCTTTCCATTATGGAAGGTAGTCTGTTGTCGAGATTTTTGTTATTCCAATGGATGGTAGCCTTGTCATTATGGAAGGTAGTATGTTGTCGATATCTTTGTTACTCCAATGGATGGTAGCCTTGCCATTACGGAAGGTAGTATGTTTTCAATATTTTTGTTATTCCAATGGATGGTAGCCTTGTCATTTTGGAAGGTAGTCTGTTGTCATGATTTTAGTTACTCCAATGGATGGTAGCCTTGTCATTATGGAAGGTAGTCTATTGTCGAGATTTTTGTTACTCGAAGGGATGGTAGCCTTTTCATTATGGAAGGTAGTCTATTGTCGAGATTTTTGTTATTCCAATGGATGGTAGCCTTGTCATAATGGAAGGTAGTCTGTTGTCGAGATTTTTGTTACTACAATAGATTATAGCCTTGTCGTTATGGAAGGTAGTCTGTTGTCGATATCTTTGTTACTACAAAGGATGGAAGCGTAGTCATTATGGAAGGTAGTCTGTTGTCGAGATTTTTGTTACTCCAATGGATGGTAGCCTTGTCATTATGGAAGATAGTCTATGGTTGAGAATTTTGTTACTATAATGGATGGTAGCCTTGTCATTATGGAAGGTAGTTTGTTGTCGAGATTTTTGTTACTACAACTGATTGTAACCTTGTCCTTATGGAAGGTAGTCTGTTGTCGATATCTTTGTTACGCTAATGGATGGAAGCCTAGTAATTATGGAAGGTAGTCTGTTGTCGAGATTTTTGTTACTCCAATGGATGGTATCCTTGTAATTATGGAAGGTAGTCTGTTATCGAGATTTTTGTTATTCCAATGGATGGTATCTTTGTCATTATGGAAGATAGTCTGGTGTCGATTTTTTTGTTACTACAATGGATGGTACCCTTGTCATTATGGAAGGTAGACTGTTGTCGATATTTTTGTTACTACAATGGATGGTAGCCTTGTCATTATGGAAGGTAGTCTGTTGTCGAGATTTTTGTTACTACAATGGATGGTAGCCTTGTCATTATGGAAGGTAGTCTGTTGTCGAGATTTTTGTTACTACAATGGATGGTAGCCTTGTCATTATGGAAGGTAGTTTGTTGTCGAGATTTTTATTACTACAATGGATGTTAGCCTTGTCATTATGGAATGTAGTCTGTTGTCGAGATTTTTGTTACTCCAATGGATGGTAGTCTTGTCATTATTCAAGGTAGTCTGTTGTCGATATTTTTGTTACTACATTGCATGGTACCCTTGTCATTATGGAAGGTAGTTTGTTGTCGAGATTATTGTTACTACAATGGATGGTAGCCTTGTCATTATGGAAGTTAGTCTGTTGTCGAGATTTTTGTTACTCCAATGGATGGTAGCCTTGTCATTATGGAAGGTTGTCACTTATGGATATTTTTGTTACTCCACTGGATGGTACCCTTGTCATTATGGAAGGTAGTCTGTTGTCGAGATTTTTTATTACTCCAATGGATGGTAGCCTTGTCATTATGGAAGATAGTATATTTTCGATATTTTTATTACTCTATTGGATGGAAGCCTTGTCATTATGGAAGGTATTATGTTGCTGATATCTTTGTTACTACAATGAATGGTAGCCTTTCCATTATGGAAGGTAGTCTGTTCTCGAGATTTTTGTTATTCCAATGGATGGTAGCCTTGTCATTATGGAAGGTAGTCTGTTGTCGAGATTTTTGTTACTCCAATGGATGGTAGCCTTGTCATTATTGAAGATAGTCTATGGTTGAGAATTTTGTTACTATAATGGATGGTAGCCTTGTCATTATGGAAGGTAGTTTGTTGTCGAGATTTTTGTTACTACAACTGATTGTAACCTTGTCCTTATGGAAGGTAGTCTGTTGTCGATATCTTTGTTACGCTAATGGATGGAAGCCTAGTAATTATGGAAGGTAGTCTGTTGTCGAGATTTTTGTTACTCCAATGGATGGTGTCCTTGTAATTATGGAAGGTAGTCTGTTATCGAGATTTTTATTATTCCAATGGATGGTATCTTTGTCATTATGGAAGATAGTCTGGTGTCGATGTTTTTATTACTACAATGGATGGTACCCTTGTCATTATGGAAGGTAGTCTGTTGTCGATATTTTTGTTACTACAATGGATGGTAGCCTTGTCATTATGGAAGGTAGTCTGTTGTCGAGATTTTTGTTACTACAATGGATGGTAGCCTTGTCATTATGGAAGGTAGTCTGTTGTCGAGATTTTTGTTACTACAATGGATGGTAGCCTTGTCATTATGGAAGGTAGTTTGTTGTCGAGATTTTTATTACTACAATGGATGGTAGCCTTGTCATTATGGAATGTAGTCTGTTGTCGAGATTTTCGTTACTCCAATGGATGGTAGTCTTGTCATTATTGAAGGTAGTCTGTTGTCGATATTTTTGTTACTACAATGGATAGTACCCTTGTCATTATGGAAGGTAGTTTGTTGTCGAGATTATTGTTACTACAATGGATGGTAGCCTTGTCATTATGGAAGTTAGTCTGTTGTCGAGATTTTTATTACTCCAATGGATGGTAGCCTTGTCATTATGGAAGGTTGTCACTTATGGATATTTTTGTTACTCCACTGGATGGTACCCTTGTCATTATGGAAGGTAGTCTGTTGTCGAGATTTTTTATTACTCCAATGGATGGTAGCCTTGTCATTATGGAAGATAGTATATTTTCGATATTTTTATTACTCTATTGGATGGAAGCCTTGTCATTATGGAAGGTATTATGTTGTTGATATCTTTGTTACTACAATGAATGGTAGCCTTTCCATTATGGAAGGTAGTCTGTTGTCGAGATTTTTGTTATTCCAATGGATGGTAGCCTTGTCATTATGGAAGGTAGTATGTTGTCGATATCTTTGTTACTCCAATGGATGGTAGCCTTGCCATTACGGAAGGTAGTATGTTTTCAATATTTTTGTTATTCCAATGGATGGTAGCCTTGTAATTTTGGAAGGTAGTGTGTTGTCATGATTTTAGTTACTCCAATGGATGGTAGCCTTGTCATTATGGAAGGTAGTCTGTTGTCGAGATTTTTGTTACTCGAAGGGATGGTAGCCTTTTCATTATGGAAGGTAGTCTGTTGTCGAGATTTTTGTTATTCCAATGGATGGTAGCCTTGTCATTATGGAAGGTAGTCTGTTGTCGAGATTTTTGTTACTACAATAGATTATAGCCTTGTCGTTATGGAAGGTAGTCTGTTGTCGATATCTTTGTTACTACAAAGGATGGAAGCCTAGTCATTATGGAAGGTAGTCTGTTGTCGAGATTTTTGTTACTCCAATGGATGGTAGCCTTGTCATTATGGAAGATAGTCTATGGTTGAGAATTTTGTTACTATAATGGATGGTAGCCTTGTCATTATGGAAGGTAGTTTGTTGTCGAGATTTTTGTTACTACAACTGATTGTAACCTTGTCCTTATGGAAGGTAGTCTGTTGTCGATATCTTTGTTACGCTAATGGATGGAAGCCTAGTAATTATGGAAGGTAGTCTGTTGTCGAGATTTTTGTTACTCCAATGGATGGTATCCTTGTAATTATGGAAGGTAGTCTGTTATCGAGATTTTTGTTATTCCAATGGATGGTATCTTTGTCATTATGGAAGATAGTCTGGTGTCGATTTTTTTGTTACTACAATGGATGGTACCCTTGTCATTATGGAAGGTAGACTGTTGTCGATATTTTTGTTACTACAATGGATGGTAGCCTTGTCATTATGGAAGGTAGTCTGTTGTCGAGATTTTTGTTACTACAATGGATGGTAGCCTTGTCATTATGGAAGGTAGTCTGTTGTCGAGATTTTTGTTACTACAATGGATGGTAGCCTTGTCATTATGGAAGGTAGTTTGTTGTCGAGATTTTTATTACTACAATGGATGGTAGCCTTGTCATTATGGAATGTAGTCTGTTGTCGAGATTTTTGTTACTCCAATGGATGGTAGTCTTGTCATTATTCAAGGTAGTCTGTTGTCGATATTTTTGTTACTACATTGCATGGTACCCTTGTCATTATGGAAGGTAGTTTGTTGTCGAGATTATTGTTACTACAATGGATGGTAGCCTTGTCATTATGGAAGTTAGTCTGTTGTCGAGATTTTTGTTACTCTAATGGATGGTAGCCTTGTCATTATGGAAGGTTGTCACTTATGGATATTTTTGTTACTCCACTGGATGGTACCCTTGTCATTATGGAAGGTAGTCTGTTGTCGAGATTTTTTATTACTCCAATGGATGGTAGCCTTGTCATTATGGAAGATAGTATATTTTCGATATTTTTATTACTCTATTGGATGGAAGCCTTGTCATTATGGAAGGTATTATGTTGCTGATATCTTTGTTACTACAATGAATGGTAGCCTTTCCATTATGGAAGGTAGTCTGTTCTCGAGATTTTTGTTATTCCAATGGATGGTAGCCTTGTCATTATGGAAGGTAGTCTGTTGTCGAGATTTTTGTTACTCCAATGGATGGTAGCCTTGTCATTATTGAAGATAGTCTATGGTTGAGAATTTTGTTACTATAATGGATGGTAGCCTTGTCATTATGGAAGGTAGTTTGTTGTCGAGATTTTTGTTACTACAACTGATTGTAACCTTGTCCTTATGGAAGGTAGTCTGTTGTCGATATCTTTGTTACGCTAATGGATGGAAGCCTAGTAATTTTGGAAGGTAGTCTGTTGTCGAGATTTTTGTTACTCCAATGGATGGTGTCCTTGTAATTATGGAAGGTAGTCTGTTATCGAGATTTTTGTTATTCCAATGGATGGTATCTTTGTCATTATGGAAGATAGTCTGGTGTCGATGTTTTTATTACTACAATGGATGGTACCCTTGTCATTATGGAAGGTAGTCTGTTGTCGATATTTTTGTTACTACAATGGATGGTAGCCTTGTCATTATGGAAGGTAGTCTGTTGTCGAGATTTTTGTTACTACAATGGATGGTAGCCTTGTCATTATGGAAGGTAGTCTGTTGTCGAGATTTTTGTTACTACAATGGATGGTAGCCTTGTCATTATGGAAGGTAGTTTGTTGTCGAGATTTTTATTACTACAATGGATGGTAGCCTTGTCATTATGGAATGTAGTCTGTTGTCGAGATTTTCGTTACTCCAATGGATGGTAGTCTTGTCATTATTGAAGGTAGTCTGTTGTCGATATTTTTGTTACTACAATGGATAGTACCCTTGTCATTATGGAAGGTAGTTTGTTGTCGAGATTATTGTTACTACAATGGATGGTAGCCTTGTCATTATGGAAGTTAGTCTGTTGTCGAGATTTTTATTACTCCAATGGATGGTAGCCTTGTCATTATGGAAGGTTGTCACTTATGGATATTTTTGTTACTCCACTGGATGGTACCCTTGTCATTATGGAAGGTAGTCTGTTGTCGAGATTTTTTATTACTCCAATGGATGGTAGCCTTGTCATTATGGAAGATAGTATATTTTCGATATTTTTATTACTCTATTGGATGGAAGCCTTGTCATTATGGAAGGTATTATGTTGTTGATATCTTTGTTACTACAATGAATGGTAGCCTTTCCATTATGGAAGGTAGTCTGTTGTCGAGATTTTTGTTATTCCAATGGATGGTAGCCTTGTCATTATGGAAGGTAGTATGTTGTCGATATCTTTGTTACTCCAATGGATGGTAGCCTTGCCATTACGGAAGGTAGTATGTTTTCAATATTTTTGTTATTCCAATGGATGGTAGCCTTGTAATTTTGGAAGGTAGTGTGTTGTCATGATTTTAGTTACTCCAATGGATGGTAGCCTTGTCATTATGGAAGGTAGTCTGTTGTCGAGATTTTTGTTACTCGAAGGGATGGTAGCCTTTTCATTATGGAAGGTAGTCTGTTGTCGAGATTTTTGTTATTCCAATGGATGGTAGCCTTGTCATTATGGAAGGTAGTCTGTTGTCGAGATTTTTGTTACTACAATAGATTATAGCCTTGTCGTTATGGAAGGTAGTCTGTTGTCGATATCTTTGTTACTACAAAGGATGGAAGCCTAGTCATTATGGAAGGTAGTCTGTTGTCGAGTTATTTGGTACTCCAATGGATGGTAGCCTTGTCATTATGGAAGATAGTCTATGGTTGAGAATTTTGTTACTATAATGGATGGTAGCCTTGTCATTATGGAAGGTAGTTTGTTGTCGAGATTTTTGTTACTACAACTGATTGTAACCTTGTCCTTATGGAAGGTAGTCTGTTGTTGATATCTTTGTTACGCTAATGGATGGAAGCCTAGTAATTATGGAAGGTAGTCTGTTGTCGAGATTTTTGTTACTCCAATGGATGGTATCCTTGTAATTATGGAAGGTAGTCTGTTATCGAGATTTTTGTTATTCCAATGGATGGTATCTTTGTCATTATGGAAGATAGTCTGGTGTCGATTTTTTTGTTACTACAATGGATGGTACCCTTGTCATTATGGAAGGTAGACTGTTGTCGATATTTTTGTTACTACAATGGATGGTAGCCTTGTCATTATGGAAGGTAGTCTGTTGTCGAGATTTTTGTTACTACAATGGATGGTAGCCTTGTCATTATGGAAGGTAGTCTGTTGTCGAGATTTTTGTTACTACAATGGATGGTAGCCTTGTCATTATGGAAGGTAGTTTGTTGTCGAGATTTTTATTACTACAATGGATGGTAGCCTTGTCATTATGGAATGTAGTCTGTTGTCGAGATTTTTGTTACTCCAATGGATGGTAGTCTTGTCATTATTGAAGGTAGTCTGTTGTCGATATTTTTGTTACTACAATGGATGGTACCCTTGTCATTATGGAAGGTAGTTTGTTGTCGAGATTATTGTTACTACAATGGATGGTAGCCTTGTCATTATGGAAGTTAGTCTGTTGTCGAGATTGTTGTTACTCCAATGGATGGTAGCCTTGTCATTATGGAAGGTTGTCACTTATGGATATTTTTGTTACTCCACTGGATGGTACCCTTGTCATTATGGAAGGTAGTCTGTTGTCGAGATTTTTTATTACTCCAATGGATGGTAGCCTTGTCATTATGGAAGATAGTATATTTTCGATATTTTTATTACTCTATTGGATGAAAGCCTTGTCATTATGGAAGGTATTATGTTGTTGATATCTTTGTTACTACAATGAATGGTAGCCTTTCCATTATGGAAGGTAGTCTGTTGTCGAGATTTTTGTTATTCCAATGGATGGTAGCCTTGTCATTATGGAAGGTAGTATGTTGTCGATATCTTTGTTACTCCAATGGATGGTAGCCTTGCCATTACGGAAGGTAGTATGTTTTCAATATTTTTGTTATTCCAATGGATGGTAGCCTTGTAATTTTGGAAGGTAGTGTGTTGTCATGATTTTAGTTACTCCAATGGATGGTAGCCTTGTCATTATGGAAGGTAGTCTGTTGTCGAGATTTTTGTTACTCGAAGGGATGGTAGCCTTTTCATTATGGAAGGTAGTCTGTTGTCGAGATTTTTGTTATTCCAATGGATGGTAGCCTTGTCATTATGGAAGGTAGTCTGTTGTCGAGATTTTTGTTACTACAATGGATTATAGCCTTGTCGTTATGGAAGGTAGTCTGTTGTTGATATCTTTGTTACTACAAAGGATGGAAGCTTAGTCATTATGGAAGGTAGTCTGTTGTCGAGATTTTTGTTACTCCAATGGATGGTAGCCTTGTCATTATGGAAGATAGTCTATGGTTTAGAATTTTGTTACTATAATGGATGGTAGCCTTGTCATTATGGAAGGTAGTTTGTTGTCAAGATTTTTGATGCTACAACTGATTGTAACCTTGTCGTTATGGAAGGTAGTTTGTTGTCGATATCTTTGTTACTCTAATGGATGGAAGCCTAGTGATTATGGAAGGTAGTCTGTTGTCGAGATTTTTGTTACTCCAATGGATGGTATCCTTTTCATTATGGATGGTAGTCTGTTATCGAGATTTTTGTTATTCCAATGGATGGTATCTTTGTCATTATGGAAGATAGTCTGGTGTCGAGGTTTTTATTACTACAATGGATGGTACCCTTGTCATTATGGAAGGTAGTCTATGGTTGAGAATTTTGTTACTATAATGGATGGTAGCCTTGTCATCATGGAAGGTAGTTTGTTGTCGAGATTTTTGTTACTACAACTGATTGTAACCTTGTCGTTATGGAAGGTAGTCTATTGTCGAAATCTTTGTTACTCTAATGGATGGAAGCCTTGTCATTATGGAAGGTAGTCTGTTGTCGAGATTTTTGTTACTCCAATGGATGGTATCCTTGTAATTATGGAAGGTAGTCTGTTGTCGAGATTTTTGTTACTACAATGGATTATAGCCTTGTCGTTATGGAAGGTAGTCTGTTGTTGATATCTTTGTTACTACAAAGGATGGAAGCTTAGTCATTATGGAAGGTAGTCTGTTGTCGAGATTTTTGTTACTCCAATGGATGGTAGCCTTGTCATTATGGAAGATAGTTTATGGTTGAGAATTTTGTTACTATAATGGATGGTAGCCTTGTCATTATGGAAGGTAGTTTGTTGTCGAGATTTTTGTTGCTACAACTGATTGTAACCTTATCGTTATGGAAGGTAGTTTGTTGTCGATATCTTTGTTACTCTAATGGATGGAAGCCTAGTGATTATGGAAGGTAGTCTGTTGTCGAGATTTTTGTTACTCCAATGGATGGTATCCTTTTCATTATGGATGGTAGTCTGTTATCGAGATTTTTGTTATTCCAATGTATGGTATGTTTGTCATTATGGAAGATAGTCTGGTGTCGAGGTTTTTGTTACTACAATGGATGGTACCCTTGTCATTATGGAAGGTAGTCTATGGTTGAGAATTTTGTTACTATAATGGATGGTAGCCTTGTCATTATGGAAGGTAGTTTGTTGTCGAGATTTTTGTTACTACAACTGATTGTAACCTTGTCGTTATGGAAGGTAGTCTATTGTCGAAATATTTGTTACTCTAATGGATGGAAGCCTAGTCATTATGGAAGGTAGTCTGTTGTCGAGATTTTTGTTACTCCAATGGATGGTATCCTTGTAATTATGGAAGGTAGTTTGTTGTCGAGATTTTTGTTATTCAAATGGATGGTATCTTTGTCATTATGAAACGTAGTCCGTTGTCGATATCTTTGTTACTCCAATGGATGGTAGCCTAGTCATTATGGAACGTAGTCTGTTGTCTATATTTTTGTTACTCCAATGGATATTAGCCTTGTAATTATGGAAGGTAGTCTGTTGTCGAGATTTTTTATTACTACAATGGATGGTAGCCTTGTCATTATGGAAGGTAGTCTGTTGTCGAGATTTTTGTTACTACAATGGATGGTAGCCTTTTCATTATGGAAGGTAGTTTGTGGTCGAGATATTTGTTAATACAATGGATGGTAGCCTTGTCATTATGGAATGTAGTTTGTTGTCTAGATTTTTGTTACTCCAATGAATAGTAGTCTTGTCATTATTTAAGGTAGTCTATTGCCGAGATTTTTGTTACTACAATGGATGGTAACCTTATCATTATGGAAGATAGTCTATTGTCGAGATATTTGTTACTACAATGGATGGTAGCCTTGTCATTATGGAAGTTAGTCTATTTTCGATATTTTTGTTACTCCAATGGATGGTAGCCTTGTCATTATGGAAGGTAGTATGTTGTCCAGATTTTTGTTACTCTAATGGATGGTAGCCTTGTAATTTTGGAAGGTAGTCTATTGTCGATATTTTTGTTACTGCAATGGATGTTAGCCTTGTCATTATGGAAGGTAGTCTGTTGTCGAGATTTTTGTTACTACAATGAATCATAGTGTTGTCATTATGGAAGGTGGTCTGTTGTCGATATCTTTGTTACTACAATGAATGGTAGCCTTTCCATTATGGAAGGTAGTGTGTTGTCGAGATTTTTGTTACTCCAATGGATGGTAGCCTTGTCATTATGGAAGGTAGTATGTTGTCGATATCTTTGTTACTCCAATGGATGGGAGCCTTGCCATTACGGAAGGTAGTATGTTTTCAATATTTTTGTTATTCCAATGGATGGTAGCCTTGTCATTTTGGAAGGTAGTCTGTTGTCATGATTTTAGTTACTCCAATGGATGTTAGCCTTGTCATTATGGAAGATAGTCTATTTTCGATATTTTTATTACTCTATTGGATGGAAGCCTTGTCATTATGGAAGGTATTATGTTGTCGATATCTTTGTTATTACAATGGATGGTAGCCTTTCCATTATGGAAGGTAATCTGTTGTGGAGATTTTTGTTACTACAATGGATTATAGCCTTGTCGTTATGGAAGGTAGTCTGTTGTCGATATCTTTGTTACTATAAAGGCTGGAAGCCTAGTCATTATGGAAGGTAGTCTGTTGTCGAGATTTTTGTTACTCCAATGGATGGTAGCCTTGTCATTATGGAAGATAGTCTATGGTTGAGAATTTTGTTACTATAATGGATGGTAGCATTGTCATTATGGAAGGTAGTTTGTTGTCGAGATTTTTGTTACTACAACTGATTGTAACCTTGTCGTTATGGAAGGTAGTTTGTTGTCGATGTCTTTGTTACTCTAATGGATGGAAGCCTAGTAATTATGGAAGGTAGTCTGTTGTCGATATTTTTGTTACTCCAATGGATTGTATCCTTTTCATTATGGAAGGTAGTCTGTTATCGAGATTTTTGTTATTCCAATGGATGGTATCTTTGTCATTATGGAAGATAGTCTGGTGTCGAGGTTTTTGTTACTACAATGGATGGTACCCTTGTCATTATGGAAGGTAGTCTTTTGTCGATATTTTTGTTACTACAATGGATGGTAGCCTTTTCATTATGGAAGGTAGTCTGTTGTCGATATTTTTGTTACTACAATGGATGGTAGCCATGTCATTATGGAAGGTAGTCTGTTGTCGAGATTTTTGGTACTACAATGGATGGTAGCCTTGTCATTATAGAAGGTAGTTTGTTGTCGAGATTTTTATTACTATAATGGATGGTAGCCTTGTCATTATGGAATGTAGTTTGTTGTCGAGATTTTTGTTACTCCAATGGATGGTAGTCTTGTCATTATTGAAGGTAGTCTGTTGTCGATATTTTTGTTACTACAATGGATGGTACCCTTGTCATTATGGAAGGTAGTCTGTTGTCGAGATTATTGTTACTACAATGGATGGTAGCCTTGTCATTATGGAAGTTAGTTTGTTGTCCAGATTTTTGTTACTCCAATGGATGGTAGCCTTATCATTATGGAAGGTTGTCACTTATGCATATTTTGGTTACTCCACTGGATGGTACCCTTGTCATTATGAAAGGTAGTCTGTTGTCGATATTTTTGTTACTCCAATGGATGGTAGCCTTGTCATTATGGAAGATAGTCTATTTTCGATATTTTTATTACTCTATTGGATGGAAGCCTTGTCATTATGGAAGGTATTATGTTGTCGATATCTTTGTTACTACAATGAATGGTAGCCTTTCCATTATGGAAGGTAGTATGTTGTCGAGATTTTTGTTACTCCAATGGATGGTAGCCTTGTCATTATGGAAGGTAGTATGTTGTCGATATCTTTGTTACTCCAATGGATGGTAGCCTTGCCATTACAGAAGGTAGAATGTTTTCAATATTTTTTTTACTCCAATGGATGGTAGCCTTGCATTATGGAAGGTAGTCTGTCGTTGTGTTTTTTGTCACTCCAATGGATGGTAGCCTTGTCATTATGGAAGGTAGTATGTTGTTACGATCTTTTTACTACAATGTATGGTAGCCTTGTCATTATGGAAGGTAGTCTGTTGTCCATATTTTTGTTACTCAATTGGATGGTAGCCTGGTCATTATGGAAGGTAGTCTATTGTCGAGATTTTTGTTATTCCAATGGGTGGTAGCCTAGTCATTATGGAAGGTAGTTTGTTTTCGAGATTTTTGTTACTCCAATGGATGGTAGCCTTGTCATTATGGAAGGTAGTCTGTTGTCGAGATTTTTGTTACTCCAATGGATGGTACCCTTGTCATTATGGAAGGTAGACTTTTGTCAAGATTTTTGTTACTCCAATGGATGTTAGCCTTGTCATTATGGAAGATAGTCTATTTTCGATATTTTTATTACTCTATTGGATGGAAGCCTTGTCATTATGGGAGGTATTATGTTGTTGATATCTTTGTTATTACAATGGATGGTAGCCTTTCAATTATGGAAGGTAGTATGTTGTCGAGATTTTTGTTACTCCAATGGATGGTAGCCTTGTCATTATGGAAGGTAGTATGTTTTCGATTTCTTAGTTACTCCAATGCATGGTAGCCTTGCCATTATGGAAGGTAGTATGTTTTCGATATTTTTGTTAGTCTAATGGATGGTATTCATGTAATTATGGAAGGTAGTCTGTTGTCGAGATTTTTGGTACTCCAATGGATGGTGGCCTTGCATTATGGAAGTTAGTTTGTCGTTGTGTTTTTTGTCAATCCAATGGATGGTAGCCTTGTCATTATGGAAGGTAGTCTGTTGTCGAGATTTTTGTTACTCCATTGTATGGTAGCCTTGTCATTATGGAAGGTAGTGTGTTGTCGAGATTTTTGTTACTACAATGGATGGTAGTCTTGTCATTTTGGAAGGTAGTTTGTGGTCGAGATTTTTGTTACTACAATGGATGGTAGCCTTTTCATTATGGAAGGTAGTGTGTTGTCAATATTTTTGTTATTCCAATGGATGGTAACCTTGTCATTTTGGAAGGTAGTCTGTTGTCATGATTTTAGTTACTCCAATGGATGGTAGCCTTGTCATTATGGAAGGTACTCTGTTGTCGAGATTTTTGTTATTCCAATGGATGGTAGCCTTGTCATTATGGAAGGTACTCTGTTGTCGATATCTTTGTTACTACAAAGGATGGAAGCCTAGTCATTATGGAAGGTAGTCTATTGTCGAGATTTTTGTTACTCCAATGGATGGTAGCCTTGTCATTATGGAAGATAGTATATGGTTGAGAATTTTGTTACTATAATGGATGGTAGCCTTGTTATTATGGAAGGTAGTTTGTTGTCGAGATTTTTGTTACTACAACTGATTGTAACCTTGTCGTTATGGAAGGTAGTCTGTTGTGGATATCTTTGTTACTCTAATGGATGGAAGCCTAGTCATTATGGAAGGTAGTCTGTTCTCAAGATTTTTGTTACTCCAATGGATGGTATCCTTGTTATTATGGAAGGTAGTATGTTGTCAAGATTTTTTTTATTCCAATGGATGGTATCTTTGTCATTATGAAAGGTAGTTCGTTGTCGATATCTTTGTTACTCCAATGGATAGTAGCCTAGTCATTATAGAATGTAGTCTGTTGTCTAGATTTTTGTTATTCTAATGGATGTTAGCCTTGTCATCATGGAAGATAGTCTTTTGTCGAGATTTTTGTTACTACAATGGATGGTAACCTTGTCATTATGGAAGGTAGTCTGCTGTCGAGATTTTTGTTACTACAATGGATGGTAGCCTTGTCATTATGGAAGGTAGTCTGTTGTCGAGATTTTTATTACTACAATGGATGGTAGCCTTGTCATTTTGGAATGTAGTCTGTTGTGGAGATTTTTGTTACTCGAATGGATGTTAGTCTTGTCATTATTGAAGGTAGTCTGTTGTCGAGATTTTTGTTACTACAATGGATGGTACCCTTGTCATTATGGAAGGTAGTCTGTTGTCGAGATATTTGTTACTACAATGGATGGTAGCCTTGTCATTATGGAAGTTAGTCTGTTGTCGAGATTTTTGTTACTCCAATGGATGGTAGTCTTGTCATTATGGAAGGTTGTTACTTGTGGATATTTTTGTCACTCCAATGGATGGTACCCTTGTCATTATGGAAGGTAGTCTGTTGTCGAGATTTTTGTTACTCCAATGGATGGTAGCCTTGTCATTATGGAAGATAGTCTATTTTCGATATTTTTATTACTCTATTGGATGGAAGCCTTGTCATTATGGAAGGTATTATGTTGTATATATCTTTGTTACTACAATGGATGGTAGCCTTTCCATTATGGAAGGTAGTCTGTTGTCGAGATTTTTGTTACTCCAATGGATGGTAGACTTATCATTATGGAAGGTAGTATGTTGTCGATATCTTTGTTACTCCAACGGATGGTAGCCTTGCCATTATGGAAGGTAGTATGTTTTCAATATTTTTGTTACTCCAATGGATGGTAGCCTTGCATTATGGAAGGTAGTCTGTCATTGTTTTTTTTGTCACTCCAATAGATGTTAGCCTTGCACTATGGAAGGTAGTCTGTTGTTACGATTTTTTTTACTACAATGTATGGTAGCCTTGTCATTATGGAAGGTAGTCTATTGTCGAGATTTTTGTTACTCCATTGGATGGTAGCCTGGTCATTATGGAAGGTAGTCTATTGTCGAGATTTTTGTTATTCCAATGGGTGGTAGCCTAGTCATTATAGAAGGTAGTTTGTTTTCGAGATTTTTGTTACTCCGATGGATGGTAGCCTTGTCATTATGGAAGGTAATCTGTTGTCGAGATTTTTGTTACTCTAATGGATTGTAGCCTTATCATTAGGGAAGTTTGTCTCTTGTTGATATTTTTGTTACTCCAATGTATGGTAGCCTTGTCATTATGGAAGGTAGTGTGTTGTCCAGATTTTTGTTACTCTAATGGATGGTAGCATTGTAATTTTGGAAGGTAGTCTATTGTCGAGATTTTTGTTATTGCAATGGATGGTAGCCTTGTCATTTTAGAAGGTAGTATGTCGTTTTGATTTCTGTTACGACAATGGATGGTAGCATTGTCATTATGGACGGTAGTCTGTTGTTTAAATTTTTGTTTCTCCAATGGATGGTAGACTTGTCATTATGGAAGGTAGTCTGATGTCGAGATTTTTGTTACTCCATTGGATGGTAGCCTTCTCATTATGGAAGGTAGTGTGTTGTCAATATTTTTGTTATTCCAATTGATAGTAGCCTTATCATTTTGGAAGGTAGTCTATTGTCATGATTTTTGTTACTCCAATGGATGGTAGCCTTGTCATTATGGAAGGTAGTCTGTTGTCGTGATTTTTGTTACTCTAAGGGATGGTAGCCTTGTTATTATGGAAAGTAGTCCATTGTCGAGATTTTTGTTACTACAATGGATTATAGCCTTGTCGTTATGGAAGGTAGTTTGTTGTCGATATCTTTGTTACTACAAAGGATGGAAGCCTAGTTATTATGGAAGGTGAACTGTTGTCGAGATTTTTGTTACTCCAATTGATGGTAGCCTTGTCATTATGGAAGTTTGTCTGTTGTCGAGATTTTTTTACTCCAATGGATGGTATCCTTGTCATTATCGAAGGTTGTCTCTTGTGGATATTTTTGTTACTCTAATGGATGGTAGCCTTTCCACTATGGAAGGTAGTCTATTGTCGAGATTTTGTTACTCCCATGGATGGTAGCCTTGTCACTATGGAAGGTAGTATGTTTTCGATATCTTTGTTACTCCAATGCATGGTAGCCTTGCCATTATGGAAGGTAGTTTGTTTTCGATATTTTTGTTAGTCTAATAGATGGTAGCCTTGTAATTATGGAAGGTAGTCTGTTGTCGAGTTTTTTGTTGCTCCAATGGATGGTAGCCTTGCATTATGGAAGGTAGTCTGTTGTTGTGTTTTTTGTCACTCCAATGGATGGTAGCCTTGTCATTATGGAAAGTAGTTTGTTGTTCATATTTTTGTTATTCCAATGGATGGTATCTTTGTCATTCTGAAAGGTAGTCCGTTGTCGATATCTTTGTTACTCCAATGGATGGTAGCCTAGTCATTATGGAAGGTAGTCTGTTGTCTAGATTTTTGTTATTCTAATGGATGTTAGCCTTGTCATTATGGTAGGTAGTCTTTTGTCGAGATTTTTGTTACTACAATGGATGGTAGCCTTGTCATTATTTAAGGTAGTCTGTTGTCGAGATTTTTGTTACTACAATGGATGGTAGCCTTGTCATTATGGAAGGTAGTCTGTTGTCGAGATTTTTATTACTACAATGGATGGTAGCCTTGTCATTATGGAATGTAGTCTGTTATCAATATTTTTATTACTCTATTGGATGGAAGCCTTGTCATTATGGAAGGTATTATGTTGTCGATATCTTTGTTACTACAATGGATGGTAGCCTTTCCATTATGGAAGGTAGTCTGTTGTCGAGATTTTTGTTACTCCAATGGATGGTAGCCTTGTCATTATGGAAGATAGTATGTTGTCGATATCTTTGTTACTCCAATGGATGGTAGCCTTGCCATTATGGAAGGTAGTATGTTTTCAATATTTTTATTACTCCAATGGATGGTAGCCTTGCATTATGGAAGGTAGTATGTCATTGTGTTTTTTGTCACTCCAATGGATGGTAGCCTTGTCATTATGGAAGGTAGTCTGTTGTCGAGATTTTGGTTACTCCATTGGATGGTAGCCTGGTCATTATAGAAGGTAGTCTATTGTCGAGATTTTTGTTATTCCAATGGGTGGTAGCCTAGTCATTATGGAAGGTAGTTTGTTTCCGAGATTTTTGTCACTCCGATGGATGGTAGCCTTGTCATTATGGAAGGTAATCTGTTGTCGAGATTTTTGTTACTCAAATGGATTGTAGCCTTGTCATTATGGAAGTTTGTCTGTTGTTGATATTTTTGTCTCCAATGTATGGTAGCCTTGTCATTATGGAAGGTAGTTTGTTGTCCAGATTTTTGTTACTCTAATGGATGGTAGCCTTGTAATTTTGGAAGGTAGTCTATTGTCGAGATTTTTGTTATTGCAATGGATGGTAGCCTTGTCATTTTTGAAGGTAGTTTGTCATTGTGATTTCTGTTACTGCAATGGATGGTAGCGTTGTCATTATGGACGGTAGTCTGTTTTTCAAATTTTTGTTTCTCCAATGGATGGTAGACTTGTCATTATGGAAGGTAGTCTGATGTCGAGACTTTTGTTACTCCATTGGATGGTAGACTTGTCATTATGGAAGGTAGTGTGTTGTCAATATTTTTGTTATTCCAATTGATAGTAGCCTTATCATTTTGGAAGGTAGTCTATTGTCATGATTTTTGTTACTCCAATGGATGGTAGCCTTGTCATTATGGAAGGTAGTCTGTTGTCGAGATTTTTGTTACTCTAAGGGATGGTAGCCTTGTTATTATGGAAAGTAGTCTGTTGTCGAGATTTTTGTTACTACAATGGATTATAGTCTTGTCGTTATGGAAGGTAGTCTGTTGTCGATATCTTTGTTACTACAAAGGATGGAAGCCTAGTTATTATGGAAGGCGAACTGTTGTCGAGATTTTTATTACTCCAATTGATGGTAGCCTTGTCATTATGGAAGTTAGTCTGTTGTCGAGATTTTGGTTACTCCATTGGATGGTAGCCTGGTCATTATAGAAGGTAGTCTATTGTCGAGATTTTTGTTATTCCAATGGGTGGTAGCCTAGTCATTATGGAAGGTAGTTTGTTTCCGAGATTTTTGTCACTCCGATGGATGGTAGCCTTGTCATTATGGAAGGTAATCTGTTGTCGAGATTTTTGTTACTCAAATGGATTGTAGCCTTGTCATTATGGAAGTTTGTCTCTTGTTGATATTTTTGTCTCCAATGTATGGTAGCCTTGTCATTATGGAAGGTAGTTTGTTGTCCAGATTTTTGTTACTCTAATGGATGGTAGCCTTGTAATTTTGGAAGGTAGTCTATTGTCGAGATTTTTGTTATTGCAATGGATGGTAGCCTTGTCATTTTTGAAGGTAGTTTGTCATTGTGATTTCTGTTACTGTAATGGATGGTAGCGTTGTCATTATAAACGGTAGTCTGTTTTTCAAATTTTTGTTTCTCCAATGGATGGTAGACTTGTCATTATGGAAGGTAGTCTGATGTCGAAACTTTTGTTACTCCATTGGATGGTAGACTTGTCATTATGGAAGGTAGTGTGTTGTCAATATTTTTGTTATTCCAATTGATAGTAGCCTTATCATTTTGGAAGGTAGTCTATTGTCATGATTTTTGTTACTCCAATGGATGGTAGCCTTGTCATTATGGAAGGTAGTCTGTTGTCGAGATTTTTGTTACTCTAAGGGATGGTAGCCTTGTTATTATGGAAAGTAGTCTGTTGTCGAGATTTTTGTTACTACAATGGATTATAGCCTTGTCGTTATGGAAGGTAGTCTGTTGTCCATATCTTTGTTACTACAAAGGATGGAAGCCTAGTTATTATGGAAGGCTAACTGTTGTCGAGATTTTTATTACTCCAATTGATGGTAGCCTTGTCATTATGGAAGTTAGTCTGTTGTCGAGATTTTGGTTACTCCATTGGATGGTAGCCTGGTCATTATAGAAGGTAGTCTATTGTTGAGATTTTTGTTATTCCAATGGGTGGTAGCCTAGTCATTATGGAAGGTAGTTTGTTTCCGAGATTTTTGTCACTCCGATGGATGGTAGCCTTGTCATTATGGAAGGTAATCTGTTGTCGAGATTTTTGTTACTCAAATGGATTGTAGCCTTGTCATTATGGAAGTTTGTCTCTTGTTGATATTTTTGTCTCCAATGTATGGTAGCCTTGTCATTATGGAAGGTAGTTTGTTGTCCAGATTTTTGTTACTCTAATGGATGGTAGCCTTGTAATTTTGGAAGGTAGTCTATTGTCGAGATTTTTGTTATTGCAATGGATGGTAGCCTTGTCATTTTTGAAGGTAGTTTGTCATTGTGATTTCTGTTACTGTAATGGATGGTAGCGTTGTCATTATAAACGGTAGTCTGTTTTTCAAATTTTTGTTTCTCCAATGGATGGTAGACTTGTCATTATGGAAGGTAGTCTGATGTCGAAACTTTTGTTACTCCATTGGATGGTAGACTTGTCATTATGGAAGGTAGTGTGTTGTCAATATTTTTGTTATTCCAATTGATAGTAGCCTTATCATTTTGGAAGGTAGTCTATTGTCATGATTTTTGTTACTCCAATGGATGGTAGCCTTGTCATTATGGAAGGTAGTCTGTTGTCGAGATTTTTGTTACTCTAAGGGATGGTAGCCTTGTTATTATGGAAAGTAGTCTGTTGTCGAGATTTTTGTTACTACAATGGATTATAGCCTTGTCGTTATGGAAGGTAGTCTGTTGTCCATATCTTTGTTACTACAAAGGATGGAAGCCTAGTTATTATGGAAGGCTAACTGTTGTCGAGATTTTTATTACTCCAATTGATGGTAGCCTTGTCATTATGGAAGTTAGTCTGTTGTCGAGATTTTTTTACTCCAATGGATGGTATCCTTGTCATTATCGAAGGTTGTTTCTTGTGGATATTTTTGTTACTCTAATGGATGGTACCCTTGTCATTATGGAAGGTAGTTTGTTGTCAAGATTTTTGTTACTCCAATGGATGTTAGCCTTGTCATTATATAAGATAATCTATTTTCGATATTTTTATTACTCTATTGGATGGAAGACTTGTCATTATGGAAGTTTGTCTCTTGTTGATATTTTTGTCTCCAATGTATGGTAGCCTTGTCATTATGGAAGGTAGTTTGTTGTCCAGATTTTTGTTACTCTAATGGATGGTAGCCTTGTAATTTTGGAAGGTAGTCTATTGTCGAGATTTTTGTTATTGCAATGGATGGTAGCCTTGTCATTTTAGAAGGTAGTTTGTCATTGTGATTTCTGTTACTGCAATGGATGGTAGCGTTGTCATTATGGACGGTAGTCTGTTTTTCAAATTTTTGTTTCTCCAATGGATGGTAGACTTGTCATTATGGAAGGTAGTGTGTTGTCAATATTTTTGTTATTCCAATTGATAGTAGCCTTATCATTTTGGAAGGTAGTCTATTGTCATGATTTTTGTTACTCCAATGGATGGTAGCCTTGTCATTATGGAAGGTAGTCTGTTGTCGAGATTTTTGTTACTCTAAGGGATGGTAGCCTTGTTATTATGGAAAGTAGTCTGTTGTCGAGATTTTTGTTACTACAATGGATTATAGCCTTGTCGTTATGGAAGGTAGTTTGTTGTCGATATCTTTGTTACTACAAAGGCTGGAAGCCTAGTTATTATGGAAGGTGAACTGTTGTCGAGATTTTTATTACTCCAATTGATGGTAGCCTTGTCATTATGGAAGTTAGTCTGTTGTCGAGATTTTTTTACTCCAATGGATGGTATCCTTGTCATTATCGAAGGTTGTTTCTTGTGGATATTTTTGTTACTCTAATGGATGGTACCCTTGTCATTATGGAAGGTAGTCTGTTGTCAAGATTTTTGTTACTCCAATGGATGTTAGCCTTGTCATTATATAAGATAATCTATTTTCGATATTTTTATTACTCTATTGGATGGAAGACTTGTCATTATGGAAGGTATTATGTTGTCGATATCTTTGTTATTACAATGGATGGTAGCCTTTCCATTATGGAAGGTAGTCTGTTGTCGAGATTTTTGTTACTCCCATGGATGGTAGCCTTGTCATTATGGAAGGTAGTATGTTTTCGATATCTTTGTTACTCCAATGCATGGTAGCCTTGCCATTATGGAAGGTAGTTTGTTTTCGATATTTTTGTTAGTCTAATGGATGGTAGCCTTGTAATTATGGAAGGTAGTTTGTTTTCGATTTTTTTGTTACTCCAATGGATGGTAGCCTTGCATTATGGAAGGTAGTCTGTTGTTGTGTTTTTTGTCACTCCAATGGATGGTAGCCTTGTCATTATGGAAGGTAGTCTGTTGTCGAGATTTTTGTTACTCCAATGGATGGTATCCTTTTCATTATGGAAGGTAGCCTGTTATCGAGAATTTTGTTATTCCAATGGATGGTATCTTTGTCATTATGGAAGATAGTCTGGTGTCGAGATTTTTGTTACTCCAATGGATGGTATCCTTTTCATTATGGAAGGTAGTCTGTTATCGAGATTTTTGTTATTCCAATGGATGGTATCTTTGTCATTATGAAAGATAGTCTGGTGTCGAGGTTATTGTTACTACAATGGATGGTACCCTTGTCATTATGGAAGGTAGTCTGTTGTCAATATTTTTGTTACTACAATGGATGGTACCCTTGTCATTATGGAAGGTAGTCTGTTGTCGAGATTATTGTTACTACAATGGATGGTAGCCTTGTCATTATGGAATGTAGTCTGTTGTCGAGATTTTTGTTACTCCAATGGATGGTGGTCTTGTCATTATTGAAGGTAGACTGTTGTCAATATTTTTGTTACTACAATTGATGGTACCCTTGTCATTATGGAAGGTAGTTTGTTGTCGAGATTATTGTTACTACAATGGATGGTAGCCTTATCATTATGGAAGTTAGTCTGCTGTCGAGATTTTTGTTACTCCAATGGATGGTAGCCTTGTCATTATGGAAGGTTGTCACTTATGGATATTTTTGTTACTCCACAGGATGGTACCCTTGTCATTATGAAAGGTAGTCTGTCGTCGAGATTTTTGTTACTCCAATGGATGGTAGCCTTATCATTATGGAAGATAGTCTATTTTCGATATTTTTATTACTCTATTGGATGGAAGCCTTGTCATTATGGAAGGTATTATGTTGTCGATATCATTGTTACTACAATGAATGGTAGCCTTTCCATTATGGAAGGTAGTCTGTTGTCGAGATTTTTGTTACTCCAATGGATGGTAGCCTTGTCATTATGGAAGGTAGTATGTTGTCGATATCTTTGTTACTCCATGGATGGTAGCCTTGCCATTACGGAAGGTAGTATGCTTTCAATATTTTTGTTATTCCAATGGATGGTAGCCTTGTCATTTTGGAAGGTAGTCTGTTGTCATGATTTTATTTACTCCAATGGATGGTAGCCTTGTCATTATGGGAGGTAGTCTGTTGTCGAGATTTTTGTTACTCGAAGGGATGGTAGCCTTTTCATTATGGAAGGTAGTCTGTTGTCGAGATTTTTGTTATTCCAATGGATGGTAGCCTTGTCATTATGGAAGGTAGTCTGTTGTCGAGATTTTTGTTACTACAATGGATTATAGCCTTGTCGTTATGGAAGGTAGTCTGTTATCGATATCTTTGTTACTACAAAGGATGGAAGCCTAGTCATTATGGAAGGTAGTCTGTTGTCGAGATTTTTGTTACTCCAGTGGATGGTAGCCTTGTCATTATGGAAGATAGTCTATGGTTGAGAATTTTGTTACTATAATGGATGGTAGCCTTGTCATTATGGAAGGTAGTTTGTTGTCGATATTTTTGTTACTACAACTGATTGTAACTTTGTCGTTATGGAAGGTAGTTTGTTGTCGATATCTATGGTACTCTAATGGATGGAAGCCTAGTAATTATGGAAGGTAGTCTGTTGTCGAGATTTTTGTTACTCCAATGGATGGTATCCTTTTCATTATGGAAGGTAGTCTGTTATCGAGAATTTTGTTATTCCAATGGATGGTATCTTTGTCATTATGAAAGATAGTCTGGTGTCGAGGTTATTGTTACTACAATGGATGGTACCCTTGTCATTATGGAAGGTAGTCTGTTGTCGATATTTTTGTTACTACAATGGATGGTAGCCTTGTTATTATGGAAGGTAGTGTGTTGTCCAGATTTTTGTTACTACAATGGATGGTAGCCTTGTCATTATGGAAGGTATTATGTTTTCGAGATTTTTGTTACTCCATTGGATGGTAGCCTTGTCATTACGGAAGGTAGTGTGTTGTCGAGATTTTTGTTCCTACAATGGATGGTAGTCTTGTCATTATGGAAGGTAGTCTGTTGTCGTGATTTTTGTTACTACAATGGATGGTAGCCTTGTCATTATGGAAGGTAGTCTATTGTCGATATTTTTGTTACTATAATGGATGGTAGCCTTTTCATTATGGAAGATAGTATATGGTTGAGAATTTTGTTACTATAATGGATGGTAGCCTTGTCATTATGGAAGGTAGTTTGTTGTCGAGATTTTTGTTACTACAACTGATTGTAACCTTGTCGTTATGGAAGGTAGTTTGTTGTGGATATCTTTGTTACTCTAATGGATGGAAGCCTAGTCATTATGGAAGGTAGTCTGTTGTCGAGATTTTTGTTACTCCAATGGATGGTATCCTTGTAATTATGGAAGGTAGTCTGTTGTCAAGATTTTTGTTATTCCAATGGATGGTATCTTTGTCATTATAAAAGGTAGTCCATTGTCGATATCTTTGTTACTCCAATGGATGGTAGACTAGTCATTATGGAAGGTAGTCTGTTGTCTAGATTTTTGTTATTCTAATGGATGTTAGCCTTGTCATCATGGAAGGTAGTCTTTTGTCGAGATTTTTGTTACTATAATGGATGGTAGCCTTGTCATTATGGAAGGTAGTCTGTTGTCGAGATTTTTGTTACTCCAATGGATGGTACCCTTGTCATTATGGAAGGTAGTCTGTTGTCGAGATTTTTGTTACTCCAATGGATGGTAGCCTTTTCATTATGGAAGATAGTCTATTTTCGATATTTTTATTACTCTATTGGATGGAAGCCTTGTCATTATGGAAGGTATTATGTTGTTGATATCTTTGTTACTACAATGGATGGTAGCCTTTCCATTATGGAAGGTAGTCTGTGGTCGAGATTTTTGTTACTCCAATGGATGGTAGCCTTGTCATTATGGAAGGTAGTATGTTGTCGATATCTTTGTTACTCCAATGGATGGTAGCCTTGCCATTATGGAGGTAGTATGTTTTTAATATTTTTGTTACTCCAATGGATGGTAGCCTTGCATTATGGAAGGTAGTCTGTCGTTGTGTTTTTTGTCACTCCAATGGATGGTAGCCTTGCATTATGGAAGGTAGTCTGTTGTTACAATTTTTTTTACTACAATGTATGGAAGCCTTGTCATTATGGAAGGTAGTCAGTTGTCGAGATTTTTGTCATTCCAATGGGTGGTAGCCTAGTCATTATGGAAGGTAGTTTGTTTTCGAGATTTTTGTTACTCTGATGAATGGTAGCCTTGTCATTATGGAAGATAATCTTTTGTCAAGATTTTTGTTACTCCAATGGATTGTAGCCTTGTCATTATGGAAGTTTGTTTCTTGTTGATATTTTTGTTACTCCAATGTATGGTAGCCTTGTCATTATGGAAGGTAGTTTGTTGTCCAGATTTTTGTTACTCCAATGGATGGTAGCCTTGTAATTTTGGAAGGTAGTCTATTGTCGAGATTTTTGTTATTGTAATGGATGGTAGCCTTGTCATTTTGGAAGGTAGTCTGTCGTTGTGATTTCTGTCACTGCAATGGATGGTAGCTTTGTCATTATGGACGGTAGTCTGTTGTTCAAATTTTTGTTTCTCCAATGGATGGTAGACTTGTCATTATGGAAGGTAGTCTGATGTCGAGATTTTTGTTACTCCATTGGATGATTGCCTTGTCATTATGGAAGGTAGTGTGTTGTCAATATTTTTGTTATTCAAATTGATAGTAGCCTTATCATTTTGGAAGGTAGTCTATTGTCTTGATTTTTGTTACTCCAATGGATGGTAGCCTTGTCATTATGGAAGGTAGTATGTTGTCGATATTTTTGTTACTCTAAGGGATGGTAGCCTTGTTATTATGGAAAGTAGTCTGTTGTCGATATTTTTGTTACTACAATGGATTATAGCCTTGTCGTTATGGAAGGTAGTCTGTTGTCGATATCTTGTTTACTACAAAGGATGGAAGCCTAGTTATTATGGAAGGTGAACTGTTGTCGAGATTTTTGTTACTCCAATTGATGGTAGCCTTGTCATTATAGAAGTTAGTCTGTTGTCGAGATTTTTTTACTCCAATGGATGGTATCCTTGTCATTATCGAAGGTTGTCTCTTGTGGATATTTTTGTTACTCTAATGGATGGTACCCCTGTCATTATGGAAGGTAGTCTGTTGTCAAGATTTTTGTTACTCCAATGGATGTTAGCCTTGTCATTATATAAGATAATCTATTTTCGATATTTTTATTACTCTATTGGATGGAAGACTTGTCATTATGGAAGGTATTATGTTGTCGATATCTTTGTTATTACAATGGATGGTAGCCTTTCCATTATGGAAGGTAGTGTGTTGTCGAGATTTTTGTTACTCCCATGGATGGTAGCCTTGTCATTATGGAAGGTAGTATGTTTTCGATATCTTTGTTACTCCAATGCATGGTAGCCTTGCCATTATGGAAGGTAGTCTGTTTTCGATATTTTTGTTAGTCTAATGGATGGTAGCCTTGTAATTATGGAAGGTAGTCTGTTGTAGATTTTTTTGTTACTCCAATGGATGGTAGCCTTGGATTATGGAAGGTAGTCTGTTGTTGTGTTTTTTGTCACTCGAATGGATGGTAGCCTTCCCATTATGGAAGGTAGTATGTTGTTCAGATTTTTTTTATTCCAATGGATGGTATCTTTGTCATTATGAAAGGTAGTCTGTTGTCGATATCTTTGTTACTCCGATGGATGGTAGCCTAGTCATTATGGAAGGTAGTCTGTTGTCTTGATTTTTGTTATTCTAATGGATGTTAGCCTTGTCATTATGGTAGGTAGTCTTTTGTCGAGATTTTTGTTACTACAATGGATGGTAGCCTTGTCATTATGGAAGGTAGTCTGTTGTCGAGATTTTTGTTACTACAATGGATGGTAGCCTTGTCACTATGGAAGGTAGTCTGTTGTCGAGATTTTTATTACTACAATGGATGGTAGCCTTGTCATTATGGAAGGTAGTCTGTTGTCGAGATTTTTATTACTACAATGGATGGTAGCCTTGTCATTAGGGAATGTAGTCTGTTGTCAAGATTTTTGTTACTCCAATTGATGGTACCCTTGTCATTATGGAAGGTAGTCTGTTGTCAAGATTTTTTTTACTACAATGGATGGTACCCTTGTCATTATGGAAGGTAGTATGTTGTCGATATTTTTGTTACTACAATGGATGGTAGCCTTGTCATTATGGAAGTTAGTGTGTTGTCGAGATTTTTGTAACTCCAATGGATGGTAGCCTTGTCATTATGGAAGGTTGTCACCTGTGGATATTTTTGTAACTCCAATGGATGGTACCCTTGTCATTATGGAAGGTAGTCTGTTGTCAAGATTTTTGTTACTCCAATGGATGGTAGCCTTGTCATTATGGAAGATAGTCTATTTTCGATATTTTTATTACTCTATTGGATGGAAGCCTTGTCATTATGGAAGGTATTATGTTTGTTACTACAATGGATGATAGCCTTTCCATTATGGAAGGTAGTCTGTTGTCGAGATTTTTGTTACTCCAATGGATGGTAGCCTTGTCATTATGGAAGGTAGTATGTTGTCGATATGTTTGTTACTCTAATGGATGGTAGCCTTGCCATTATGGAAGGTAGTATGTTTTCAATATTTTTGTTACTCCAATGGATGGTAGCCTTGCATTATGGAAGGTAGTTTGTCATTGTGTTTTTTGTCACTCCAATGGATAGTAGCCTTGTCATTATGGAAGGTAGTCTGTTGTTACGATTTTTTTTAATACAATGTATTGTAGCCTTGTCATTATGGAAGGTAGTCTATTGTCGAGATTTTTGTTACTCCATTGGATGGTAGCCTGGTCATTATGGAAAGTAGTCTATTGTCGAGATTTTTGTTATTCCAATGGGTGGTAGCCTAGTCATTATGGAAGGTAGTTTGTTTTCGAGATTTTTGTTACTCCGATGGATGGTAGCCTTGTCATTATGGAAGGTAGTCTGTTGTCGAGATTTTTGTTACTCCATTGGATTGTAGCCTTGTCATTATGGAAGTTTGTCTCTTGTTGATATTTTTGTTACTCCAATGGATGGTAGCCTTGTCATTATGGAAGGTAGTCTGTTGTCCAGATTTTTGTTACTCTAATGGATGGTAGCCTTGTAATTTTGGAAGGTAGTCTATTGTCTATATTTTTGTTACCGTAATGGATTGTAGCCTTGTCATTTTGGAAGGTAGTATGTCGTTGTGATTTCTGTTACTACAATGGATTATGGCCTTGTCATTTTGGAAGGTAGTCTGTTGTCGATATCTTTTGTTACTCCAATGGATGGTAGCCTTGTCACTATGGAAGGTAGTCTATGGTTGAGAATTTTGTTACTATAATGGATGGTAGCCTTGTTATTATGGAAGGTAGTTTGTTGTCGAGATTTTTGTTACTACAACTGATTGTAACCTTGTCGTTATGGAAGGTAGTCTGTTGTCGATATCTTTGTTACTCTAATGGATGGAAGCCTAGTCATTATGGAAGGTAGTCTATTGTCGAGATTTTTGTTACTCCAATGGAGGGTATCCTTGTAATTATGGAAGGTAGTCTGTTGTCGAGATTTTTGTTATTCCAATGGATGGTATCTTTGTCATTATGAAAGGTAGTCTGTTGTCAATATCTTTGTTACTCCAATGGATGGTAGCCTAGTCATTATGGAAGGTAGTTTGTTGTCTAGATTTTTCTTATTCTAATGGATGTTAGCCTTGTCATTATGGTAGGTAGTCTTTTGTCGAGATTTTTGTTACTACAATGGATGGTAGCCTTGTCATTATGGAAGGTAGTCTGTTGTCGAGATTTTTGTTACTACAATGGATGGTGGCCTTGTCATTATGGAAGGTAGTCTGTTGTCGAGATTTTTATTACTACAATGGATGGTAGCCTTGTCATTATGGAATGTAGTTTGTTGTCCAGATTTTTGTTACTCTAATGGATTGTAGCCTTGTCATTTTGGAAGGTAGTCTATCGTTGTGATTTTTGTTACTACAATGGATGGTAGCGTTGTCATTATGAACGGTAGTCTATTGTTCAAATTTTTGTTACTCCAATGGATGGTAGACTTGTCATTATGGAAGGTAGTATGTTGTCGAGATTTTTGTTACTCCATTGGATGGTAGCCTTGTCATTATGGAAGGTAGTGTGTTGTCAATATTTTTGTTACTCCAATGGATGGTAGACTTGTCATTATGGAAGGTAGTATGTTTTCGATATCTTTTTTACTCCAATGCATGGTAGCCTTGCCATTATGGAAGGTAGTCAGTTTTCGATATATTTGTTAGTCTAATGGTTGGTAGCCTTGTAATTATGGAAGGTAGTCTGTTATCGAGTTTTTTGTTACTCCAATGGATGGTAGCCTTGCATTATGGAAGGTAGTTTGTTGTTGTGTTTTTTGTCACTCCAATGGATGGTAGCCTTGTCATTATGGAAGGTAGTCTATTGTTCAGATTTTTTTTACTACAATGTATTGTAGCCTTTTCATTATGGAAGGTAGTCTGTTGTCGAGATTTTTGTTACTCCATTGGATGGTAGCCTTGTCATTATGGATGGTAGTGTGTTGTCAATATTTTTTTTATTCCAATGGATGGTAGCCTTGTCATTTTGGAAGGTAGTCTGTTTTCATGATTTTAGTTACTCCAATGGATGGTAGCCTTGTTATTATGGAAGGTAGTCTGTTCTCGAGATTTTTGTTACTCTAAGGGATGGTAGCCTTGTCATTATGGAAGGTAGTCTGTTGTCGAGATTTTTGTTATTCCAATGGATGGTAGCCTTGCATTATGGAAGGTAGTCTGTTGTCGAGATTTTTGTTACTCCAATGGATGGTAGCCTTGTCATTATGGAAGGTAGTCTATTGTTGATATTTTTGTTATTACAATGGATGGTAGCCTTATCATTATGGAAGATAGTCTGTTGTCGAGATTTTTGTTACTACAATGGATTATAACCTTGTCAATATGGAAGGTAGTCTATTGTCGATATCTTTGTTACTACAAAGGATGGAAGCCTAGTCATTATGGAAGGTGAACTGTTGTTGATATTTTTGTTACTCCAATGGATGGTAGCCTTGTCATTATGGAAGGTAGTCTATGGTTTAGAATTTTGTTACTATAATGGATGGTAGCCTTGTCATTATGGAAGGTAGTTTGTTTTCGAGATTTTTGTTACTACAACTTATTGTAACCTTGTCGTTATGGAAGGTAATCTGTTGTCGATATCTTTGTTACTCTAATGGATGGAAGCCTAGTCATTATGGAATGTAGTCTGTTGTCGAGATTTTTGTTACTCCAATGGATGGTATCCTTGTAATTATGCAAGGTAGTATGATATCGAGATTTTTGTAATTCCAATGGATGGTATCTTTGTCATTATAAAAGGTAGTCCGTTGTGGATATCTTTGTTACTCCAATGGATGGTAGCCTAGTCATTATGGAAGGTAGTCTGTTGTCTATATTTTTGTTATTCCAATGGATGTTAGCCTTGTCATTATGGAAGGTAGTCTGTTGTCGAGATTTTTGTTACTACAATGGATGGTAGCCTTGTCATTATGAAAGGTAGTCTGTTGTCAAGATTTTTGTTACTACAATAGATGGTAGCCTTGTCATTCTGGAAGGTAGTCTGTTGTCGAGATTTTTATTACTACAATGGATGGTAGTCTTGTCATTATTAAAGGTAGTCTATTGTCGAGATTTTTGTTACTACAATGGATGGTAACCTTGTAATTATGGAAGGTAGTCTATTGTCGAGTTTTTTGTTACTACAATGGATGGTAGCCTTGTCATTATGGAAGGTTGTCTATTGTAGAGATTTTTGTTACTACAATGGATGGTAGCGTTGTCATTATGGAAGTTAGTTTGTTGTCGAGATTTTTGTTACTACAATGGATGGTAGCCTTGTTATTATGGAAGGTAGTTTATTGTCGAGATTTTTTTTAGTACAATGGATGGTAGCCTTTTCATTATGGAAGGTAGTCTGTTGTCGAGATTTTTGTTACTTCAATGGATGGTAGCCTTGTCATTTTGGAAGGTAGTGTGTTGTCTAGATTTTTGTTACTCCAATGGATGGTAGCTTTGTCATTATGGAAGGTACTCTGTTATCGAGATATTTGTTACTATAATGGATGGTAGCCTTGTCATTATTGACGGTAGTTTGTTGTTGAGATTTTTGTTACTACAATGGATGGTAGCCTTGTCATTATGGAAGGTTTTCTCTTGTGGATATTTTTGTTACTCCAATGGATGGTACCCTTGTCATTATGGAAGGTAGTCTGTTGTCGAGATTTTTGTTATTCTAATGGATGGTATCTTTGTCATTATGAAAGGTAGTCCGTTATTTATATCTTTGTTACTCCAATGGATGGTAGCCTAGTCATTATGGAAGGTAGTCTGTTGTCTAGTTTTTCTTACTCTAATGGATGTTAGCCTTGTCATTATGGAAGGTAGTCTGTTGTTCAGATTTTTTTTACTACAATGTATGGTAGCCTTTTCATTATGGAAGGTAGTCTGTTGTCGAGATTTTTGTTACTCCATTGGATGGTAGCCTTGTCATTATGGATGATAGTGTGTTGCCAATATTTTTTTTATTCCAATGGATGGTAGCCTTGTCATTTTGGAAGGTTGTCTCTTGTGGATATTTTTTGTTACTCCAATGGATGGTACACTTGTCATTATGGAAGGTAGTCTATTGTCGAGATTTTTGTTATTCCAATGGATGATATCCTTGTCATTATGAAATGTAGTCTGTTGTCGATATCTTTGTTACTCTAATGGATGGTAGCCTAGTCATTATGGAAGGTAGTATGTTGTCTAGATTTTTGTTACTCAAATGGATGGTAGCCTTGTCATTATTGAAGGTAGTCTATTGACGTGATTTTTGTTATTACAATGGATGGTAGCCTTATCATTATGGAAGATAGTCTGTTGTCGAGATTTTTGTTACTACAATGGATTATAGCCTTGTCAATATGGAAGGTAGTCTATTGTCGATATCTTTGTTACTACAAAGGATGGAAGCCTAGTCATTATGGAAGGTGAACTGTTGTTGATATTTTTGTTACTCCAATGGATGGTAGCCTTGTCATTATGGAAGGTAGTCTATGGTTTAGAATTTTGTTACTATAATGGATGGTAGCCTTGTCATTATGGAAGGTAGTTTGTTTTCGAGATTTTTGTTACTACAACTTATTGTAACCTTGTCGTTATGGAAGGTAATCTGTTGTCGATATCTTTGTTACTCTAATGGATGGAAGCCTAGTCATTATGGAATGTAGTCTGTTGTCGAGATTTTTGTTACTCCAATGGATGGTATCCTTGTAATTATGCAAGGTAGTATGATATCGAGATTTTTGTAATTCCAATGGATGGTATCTTTGTCATTATAAAAGGTAGTCCGTTGTGGATATCTTTGTTACTCCAATGGATGGTAGCCTAGTCATTATGGAAGGTAGTCTGTTGTCTATATTTTTGTTATTCCAATGGATGTTAGCCTTGTCATTATGGAAGGTAGTCTGTTGTCGAGATTTTTGTTACTACAATGGATGGTAGCCTTGTCATTATGGAAGGTAGTCTGTTGTCAAGATTTTTGTTACTACAATGGATGGTAGCCTTGTCATTCTGGAAGGTAGTCTGTTGTCGAGATTTTTATTACTACAATGGATGGTAGTCTTGTCATTATTAAAGGTAGTCTATTGTCGAGATTTTTGTTACTACAATGGATGGTACCCTTGTCATTATGGAAGGTAGTCTATTGTCGAGATTTTTGTTACTACAATGGATGGTAATCTTGTCATTATGGAAGGTAGTCTATTGTAGAGATTTTTGTTACTACAATGGATGGTAGCGTTGTCATTATGGAAGTTAGTTTGTTGTCGAGATTTTTGTTACTACAATGGATGGTAGCCTTGTCATTATGGAAGGTAGTTTATTGTCGAGATTTTTTTTACTACAATGGATGGTAGCCTTTTCATTATGGAAGGTAGTCTGTTGTCGTGATTTTTGTTACTTCAATGGATGGTAGCCTTGTCATTTTGGAAGGTAGTGTGTTGTCTAGATTTTTGTTACTCCAATGGATGGTAGCTTTGTCATTATGGAAGGTACTCTGTTATCGAGATATTTGTTACTATAATGGATGGTAGCCTTGTCATTATTGACGGTAGTTTGTTGTTGAGATTTTTGTTACTACAATGGATGGTAGCCTTGTCATTATGGAAGGTTTTCTCTTGTGGATATTTTTGTTACTCCAATGGATGGTACCCTTGTCATTATGGAAGGTAGTCTGTTGTCGAGATTTTTGTTATTCTAATGGATGGTATCTTTGTCATTATGAAAGGTAGTCCGTTATTTATATCTTTGTTACTCCAATGGATGGTAGCCTAGTCATTATGGAAGGTAGTCTGTTGTCTAGTTTTTCTTACTCTAATGGATGTTAGCCTTGTCATTATGGAAGGTAGTCTGTTGTTCAGATTTTTTTTACTACAATGTATGGTAGCCTTTTCATTATGGAAGGTAGTCTGTTGTCGAGATTTTTGTTACTCCATTGGATGGTAGCCTTGTCATTATGGATGATAGTGTGTTGCCAATATTTTTTTTATTCCAATGGATGGTAGCCTTGTCATTTTGGAAGGTTGTCTCTTGTGGATATTTTTTGTTACTCCAATGGATGGTACACTTGTCATTATGGAAGGTAGTCTATTGTCGAGATTTTTGTTATTCCAATGGATGATATCCTTGTCATTATGAAATGTAGTCTGTTGTCGATATCTTTGTTACTCTAATGGATGGTAGCCTAGTCATTATGGAAGGTAGTATGTTGTCTAGATTTTTGTTACTCAAATGGATGGTAGCCTTGTCATTATTGAAGGTAGTCTATTGACGTGATTTTTGTTATTACAATGGATGGTAGCCTTATCATTATGGAAGATAGTCTGTTGTCGAGATTTTTGTTACTACAATGGATTATAGCCTTGTCAATATGGAAGGTAGTCTATTGTCGATATCTTTGTTACTACAAAGGATGGAAGCCTAGTCATTATGGAAGGTGAACTGTTGTTGATATTTTTGTTACTCCAATGGATGGTAGCCTTGTCATTATGGAAGGTAGTCTATGGTTTAGAATTTTGTTACTATAATGGATGGTAGCCTTGTCATTATGGAAGGTAGTTTGTTTTCGAGATTTTTGTTACTACAACTTATTGTAACCTTGTCGTTATGGAAGGTAATCTGTTGTCGATATCTTTGTTACTCTAATGGATGGAAGCCTAGTCATTATGGAATGTAGTCTGTTGTCGAGATTTTTGTTACTCCAATGGATGGTATCCTTGTAATTATGCAAGGTAGTATGATATCGAGATTTTTGTAATTCCAATGGATGGTATCTTTGTCATTATAAAAGGTAGTCCGTTGTGGATATCTTTGTTACTCCAATGGATGGTAGCCTAGTCATTATGGAAGGTAGTCTGTTGTCTATATTTTTGTTATTCCAATGGATGTTAGCCTTGTCATTATGGAAGGTAGTCTGTTGTCGAGATTTTTGTTACTACAATGGATGGTAGCCTTGTCATTATGGAAGGTAGTCTGTTGTCAAGATTTTTGTTACTACAATGGATGGTAGCCTTGTCATTCTGGAAGGTAGTCTGTTGTCGAGATTTTTATTACTACAATGGATGGTAGTCTTGTCATTATTAAAGGTAGTCTATTGTCGAGATTTTTGTTACTACAATGGATGGTACCCTTGTCATTATGGAAGGTAGTCTATTGTCGAGATTTTTGTTACTACAATGGATGGTAATCTTGTCATTATGGAAGGTAGTCTATTGTAGAGATTTTTGTTACTACAATGGATGGTAGCGTTGTCATTATGGAAGTTAGTTTGTTGTCGAGATTTTTGTTACTACAATGGATGGTAGCCTTGTCATTATGGAAGGTAGTTTATTGTCGAGATTTTTTTTACTACAATGGATGGTAGCCTTTTCATTATGGAAGGTAGTCTGTTGTCGTGATTTTTGTTACTTCAATGGATGGTAGCCTTGTCATTTTGGAAGGTAGTCTGTTGTCTAGATTTTTGTTACTCCAATGGATGGTAGCCTTGTCATTATGGAAGGAACTCTGTTATCGAGATTTTTGTTACTATAATGGATGATAGCCTTGTCATTATTGACGGTAGTTTGTTGTTGAGATTTTTGTTACTACAATGGATGGTAGCCTTGTCATTATGGAAGGTTTTCTCTTGTGGATATTTTTGTTACTCCAATGGATGGTACCCTTGTCATTATGGAAGGTAGTCTGTTGTCGAGATTTTTGTTATTCTAATGGATGGTATCTTTGTCATTATGAAAGGTAGTCCGTTATTTATATCTTTGTTACTCCAATGGATGGTAGCCTAGTCATTATGGAAGGTAGTCTGTTGTCTAGTTTTTCTTACTCTAATGGATGTTAGCCTTGTCATTATGGAAGGTAGTCTGTTGTTCAGATTTTTTTTACTACAATGTATGGTAGCCTTTTCATTATGGAAGGTAGTCTGTTGTCGAGATTTTTGTTACTCCATTGGATGGTAGCCTTGTCATTATGGATGATAGTGTGTTGCCAATATTTTTTTTATTCCAATGGATGGTAGCCTTGTCATTTTGGAAGGTTGTCTCTTGTGGATATTTTTTGTTACTCCAATGGATGGTACACTTGTCATTATGGAAGGTAGTCTATTGTCGAGATTTTTGTTATTCCAATGGATGATATCCTTGTCATTATGAAATGTAGTCTGTTGTCGATATCTTTGTTACTCTAATGGATGGTAGCCTAGTCATTATGGAAGGTAGTATGTTGTCTAGATTTTTGTTACTCAATTGGATGGTAGCCTTGTCATTATTGAAGGTAGTCTATTGACGTGATTTTTGTTACTACAATGGATGGTAGCCTTGTCATTATGGAAGGTAGTTTGTTGTCGAGATTTTTGTTACTACAATGGATGGTAGCCTTGTCATTATGGAAGGTTGTCTCTTGTGGATATTTTTGTTACTCCAATGGATCGTATCCTTGTAATTATGAAAGGTAGTCTATTATCGATATCTTTGTTACTCCAGTGGATGGTAGCCTAGTCATTATGGAAGGTAGTCTGTTGTCTAGATTTTTGTTACTCCAATGGATGGTAGCCTTGTCATTGTGGAAGGTAGTTTATTGTCGAGATTTTTGTTACTACAATGGATGGTAGCCTTGTCATTATGGATGGTAGTTTGTTGTCTAGATTTTTGTTACTACAATTGATGGTAGCCTTGTCATTATGGAAGGTAGTCTATTGGCGATATTTTTGTTACTCCAATGGATGGTAGCCTTGTTATTATGGAAGGATGTCTCTTGTGGATATTTTTGTTACTCCAATGGATGGTATCCTTGTCATTATTAAAGGTAGTCTATTGTCGATATTTTTGTTACTCCAATGGATGGTAGCCTTGTCATTATGGAAGGATGTCTCTTGTGGATATTTTTGTTACTCCAATGGATGGTATCCTTGTCATTATTAAAGGTAGTCTATTTTCGATATTTTTGTTACTCGAATGGATGGTAGCCTAGTCATTATGGAAGGAAGTCAGTTGTCTAGATTTTTGTTATTCCAATGGATGGTAGCCTTGTCATTATGGAAGGTAGTCTATTGTAGAGATTTTTGTTACTACAATGGATGGTAGCGTTGTCATTATGGAAGGTACTTTGTTGTCGAGATTTTTGTTACTACAATGGATGGTGGCCTTCTCATTATGGATAGTAGTTTATTGTCGAGATATTTTTTACTAAAATGGATGGTAGCCTTGTCATTATGGAAGGTAGGTTGTTGTCGAGATTTTTGTTACTTCAATGGACGGTAGCCTTGTCATTTTGGATGGTAGTCTGTTGTCTAGATTTTTGTTACTCCAATGGATGGTAGCCTTGTCATTATGGAAGGTAGTCTGTTAACGAGATTTTTGTTACTACAATGGATTGTAGTCTTGTCATTATGTACGGTAGTTTGTTGTTGAGATTTTTGTTACTACAATGGATGGTAGCCTTGTCATTATGGAAGGTAGTCTATTGTCGAGATTTTTGTTACTCCAATGGATGGTAGCCTTGTCATTATGGAAGGTTGTCTCTTGTGGATATTTTTGTTACTCCAATGGATGGTACCCTTGTCATTATGGAAGGTAGTCTGTTGTCGAGATTTTTGTTATTCCAATGGATGGTAGCCTTGCATTATGGAAGGTAGTCTGTTGTCGAGATTTTTGTTACTCCAATGGATGGTAGCCTTGTCATTATGGAAGGTAGTCTATTGTTGATATTTTTGTTATTACAATGGATGGTAGCCTTATCATTATGGAAGGTAGTCTGTTGTCGAGATTTTTGTTACTACAATGGATTATAGCCTTGTCAATATGGAAGGTAGTCTATTGTCGATATCTTTGTTACTACAAAGGATGGAAGCCTATTCATTATGGAAGGTGAACTGTTGTTGATATTTTTGTTACTCCAATGGATGGTAGCCTTGTCATTATGGAAGGTAGTTTGTTTTCGAGATTTTTGTTACTACAACTGATTGTAACCTTGTCGTTATGGAAGGTAATCTGTTGTCGATATCTTTGTTACTCTAATGGATGGAAGCCTAGTCATTATGGAAGGTAGTCTGTTGTCGAGATTTTTTTTACTCCAATGGATGGTATCCTTGTAATTATGCAAGGTAGTATGTTATCGAGATTTTTGTAATTCCAATGGATGGTATCTTTGTCATTATAAAAGGTAGTCCGTTGTCGATATCTTTGTTACTCCAATGGATGGTAGCCTAGTCATTATGGAAGGTAGTCTGTTGTCGAGATTTTTTTTACTCCAATGGATGGTATCCTTGTAATTATGGAAGGTAGTCTGTTGTCGAGATTTTTGTTATTCCAATGGATGTTAGCCTTGTCATTATGGTAGGTAGTATTTTGTCGAGATTTTTGTTACTACAATGGATGGTAGCCTTGTCATTATGGAAGGTAGTCTATTGTAGAGATTTTTGTTACTACAATGGATGGTAGCGTTGTCATTATGAAAGGTACTTTGTTGTCGAGATTTTTTTTACTAAAATGGATGGTAGCCTTGTCATTATGGAAGGTAGTCTGTTGTCGAGATTTTTGTTACTTCAATGGACGGTAGCCTTGTCATTTTGGAAGGTAGTCTGTTGTCTAGATTTTTGTTACTCCAATGGATGGTAGCCTTGTCATTATGGAAGGTAGTCTGTTAACGAGATTTTTGTTACTACAATGGATTGTAGTCTTGTCATTATGTACGGTAGTTTGTTGTTGAGATTTTTGTTACTACAATGGATGGTAGCCTTGTCATTATGGAAGGTAGTCTATTGTCGAGATTTTTGTTACTCCAATTGATGGTAGCCTTGTCATTATGGAAGGTTGTCTCTTGTGGATATTTTTGTTACTCCAATGGATGGTACCCTTGTCATTATGGAAGGTAGTCTGTTGTCGAGATTTTTGTTATTCCAATGGATGGTAGCCTTGCATTATGGAAGGTAGTCTGTTGTCGAGATTTTTGTTACTCCAATGGATGGTAGCCTTGTAATTATGGAAGGTAGTCTATTGTTGATATTTTTGTTATTACAATGGATGGTAGCCTTATAATTATGGAAGGTAGTCTGTTGTCGAGATTTTTGATACTACAATGGATTATAGCCTTGTCAATATGGAAGGTAGTCTATTCTCGATATCTTTGTTACTACAAAGGATGGAAGCCTAGTCATTATGGAAGGTGAACTGTTGTTGATATTTTTGTTACTCCAATGGATGGTAGCCTTGTCATTATGGAAGGTAGTCTATGGTTTAGAATTTGGTTACTATAATGGATGGTAGCCTTGTCATTATGGAAGGTAGTTTGTTTTCGAGATTTTTGTTACTACAACTGATTGTAACCTTGTCGTTATGGAAGGTAATCTGTTGTCGATATCTTTGTTACTCTAATGGATGGAAGCCTAGTCATTATGGAAGGTAGTCTGTTGTCGAGATTTTTTTTACTCCAATGGATGGTATCCTTGTAATTATGCAAGGTAGTATGTTATCGAGATTTTTGGAATTCCAATGGATGGTATCTTTGTCATTATAAAAGGTAGTCCGTTGTCGATATCTTTGTTACTCCAATGGATGGTAGCCTAGTCATTATGGAAGGTAGTCTGTTGTCGAGATTTTTTTTACTACAATGGATGGTAGCCTTGTCATTATGGAAGGTAGTCTGTTGTCGAGATTTTTGTTACTACAATGGATGGTAGCCTTGTCATTATGGAAGCTAGTCTGTTGTCGAGATTTTTATTACTACAATGGATGGTAGTCTTGTCATTATTGAAGGTAGTCTGTTGTCGAGATTTTTGTTACTACAATGGATGGTACCCTTGTCATTATGGAAGGTAGTCTATTGTCGAGATTTTTGTTACTACAATGGATGGTAGCCTTGTCATTATGGAAGGTAGTCTATTGACGAGATTTTTGTTACTACAATGGATGGTAGCCTTGTCATTATGGAAGGTAGTCTATTGTAGAGATTTTTGTTACTACAATGGATGGTAGCGTTGTCATTATGGAAGGTACTTTGTTGTCGAGATTTTTTTTACTAAAATGGATGGTAGCCTTGTCATTATGGTAGGTAGTCTGTTGTCGAGATTTTTGTTACTTCAATGTACGGTAGCCTTGTCATTTTGGAAGGTAGTCTGTTGTCTAGATTTTTGTTACTCCAATGGATGGTAGCCTTGTCATTATGGAAGGTAGTCTGTTAACGAGATTTTTGTTACTACAATGGATGGTAGTCTTGTCATTATGTACGGTAGTGTGTTGTTGAGATTTTTGTTACTACAATGGATGGTAGCCTTGTCATTATGGAAGGTAGTCTATTGTCGAGATTTTTGTTACTCCAATGGATGGTAGCCTTGTCATTATGGAAGGTTGTCTCTTGTGGATATTTTTGTTACTCCAATGGATGGTACCCTTGTCATTATGGAAGGTAGTCTGTTGTCGAGATTTTTGTTATTCTAATGGATGGTATCTTTGTCATTATGAAAGGTAGTCTGTTGTTGATATCTTTATTACTCCAATGGATGGTAGCCTAGTCATTATGGAAGGTAGTCTGTTGTCTAGATTTTTCTTACTCTAATGGATGTTAGCCTTGTCATTATGGAAGGTAGTCTGTTGTTCAGATTTTTTTTACTACAATGTATGGTAGCCTTTTCATTATGGAAGGTAGTCTGTTGTCGAGATTTTTGTTACTCCATTGGATGGTAGCCTTGTCATTATGGATGGTAGTGTGTTGCCAATATTTTTTTTATTCCAATGGATGGTAGCCTTGTCATTTTGGAAGGTTGTCTCTTGTGGATATTTTTTGTTACTCCAATGGATGGTACACTTGTCATTATGGAAGGTAGTCTATTGTCGAGATTTTTGTTATTCCAATGGATGGTATCCTTGTCATTATGAAATGTAGTCTGTTGTCGATATCTTTGTTACTCTAATGGATGGTAGCCTAGTCATTATGGAAGGTAGTATGTTGTCTAGATTTTTGTTACTCAATTGGATGGTAGCCTTGTCGTTATTGAAGGTAGTCTATTGTCGTGATTTTTGTTACTACAATGGATGGTAGCCTTGTCATTATGGAAGGTAGTTTGTTGTCGAGATTTTTGTTACTACAATGGATGGTAGCCTTGTCATTATGGAAAGTAGTCTATTGTCGAGATTTTTGTTACTCCAATGGATGGTAGCCCTGTCATTATGGAAGGTTGTCTCTTGTGGATATTTTTGTTACTCCAATGGATCGTATCCTTGTAATTATGAAAGGTAGTCTATTATCGATATCTTTGTTACTCCAATGGATGGTAGCCTAGTCATTATGGAAGATAGTCTGTTGTCTAGATTTTTGTTACTCCAATGGATGGTAGCCTTGTCATTGTGGAAGGTAGTTTATTGTCGAGATTTTTGTTACTACAATGGATGGTAGCCTTGTCATTATGGATGGTAGTTTGTTGTCTAGATTTTTGTTACTACAATTGATGGTAGCCTTGTCATTATGGAAGGTAGTCTATTGTCGATATTTTTGTTACTCCAATGGATGGTAGCCTTGTCATTATGGAAAAATGTCTCTTGTGGATATTTTTGTTACTCCAATGGATGGTATCCTTGTCATTATTAAAGGTAGTCTATTGTCGATATTTTTGTTACTCGAATGGATGGTAGCCTAGTCATTATGGAAGGAAGTCTGTTGTCTAGATTTTTGTTATTCCAATGGATGGTAGCCTTGTCATTATGGAAGGTAGTCTATTGTAGAGATTTTTGTTACTACAATGGATGGTAGCGTTGTCATTATGGAAGGTACTTTGTTGTCGAGATTTTTGTTACTACAATGGATGGTATCCTTCTCATTATGGAAAGTAGTTTATCGTCGAGATTTTTTTTACTACAATGGATGGTAGCCTTGTCATTATGGAAGGTAGTCTGTTGTCGAGATTTTTGTTACTTCAATGGACGGTAGCCTTGTCATTTTGGAAGGTAGTCTGTTGTCTAGATTTTTGTTACTCCAATCGATGGTAGCCTTGTCATTATGGAAGGTAGTCTGTTAACGAGATTTTTGTTACTACAATGGATGGTAGTCTTGTCATTATGTACGGTAGGTTGTTGTTGAGACTTTGGTAACTACAATGGATGGTAGCCTTGTCATTATGGAAGGTAGTCTATTGTCGAGATTTTTGTTACTCCAATGGATGGTAGCCTTGTCATTATGGAAGGTGGTCTCTTGTGGATATTTTTGTTACTCCAATGGATGGTACCCTTGTCATTATGGAAGGTAGTCTGTTGTCGAGATTTTTGTTATTCCAATGAATGGTAGCCTTGCATTATGGAAGGTAGTCTGTTGTCGAGATTTTTGTTACTCCAATGGATGGTACCCTTGTCATTATGGAAGGTAGTCTATTGTTGATATTTTTGTTATTACAATGGATGGTAACCTTATCATTATGGAAGGTAGTCTGTTGTCGAGATTTTTGTTACTAGAATGGATTATAGCCTTGTCAATATGGAAGGTAGTCTATTGTCGATATCTTTGTTACTACAAAGGATGGAAGCCTAGTCATTATGGAAGGTGAACTGTTGTTGATATTTTTGTTACTCCAATGGATGGTAGCCTTGTCATTATGGAAGGTAGTCTATGGTTTAGAATTTTGTTACTATAATGGATGGTAGCCTTGTCAATATGGAATGTAGTTTGTTTTCGAGATTTTTGTTACTACAACTGATTGTAACCTTGTCGTTATGGAAGGTAATCTGTTGTCGATATCTTTGTTACTCTAATGGATGGAAGCCTAGTCATTATGGAAGGTAGTCTGTTGTCGAGATTTTTTTTACTCCAATGGATGGTATCCTTGTAATTATGCAAGGTAGTATGTTATCGAGATTTTTGTAATTCCAATGGATGGTATCTTTGTCATTATAAAAGGTAGTCCGTTGTCGATATCTTTGTTACTCCAATGGATGGTAGCCTAGTCATTATGGAAGGTAGTCTGTTGTCTATATTTTTGTTATTCCAATGGATGTTAGCCTTGTCATTATGGAAGGTAGTCTGTTGTCGAGATTTTTGTTACTACAATGGATGGTAGCCTAGTCATTATGGAAGGTAGTCTGTTGTCGAGATTTTTGTTACTACAATGGATGGTAGCCTTGTCATTATGGAAGGTAGTCTGTTATCGAGATTTTTATTACTACAATGGATGGTAGTCTTGTCATTATTGAAGGTAGTCTGTTGTCGAGATTTTTGTTACTATAATGGATGGTACCCTTGTCATTATGGAAGGTAGTCTATTATCGAGATTTTTGTTACTACAATGGATTGTAGCTTTGTCATTATGGAAGGTAGTCTGTTGTTACAATTTTTTTTACTACAATGTATGGTAGCCTTGTCATTATGGAAGGTAGTCTGTTGTCGCGATTTTTGTTACTCCATTGGATGGTAGCCTGGTCATTATGGAAGGTAGTCTATTGTCGAGATTTTTGTTATTCCAATGGGTGGTAGCCTAGTCATTATGGAAGGTAGTTTGTTTTCGAGATTTTTGTTACTCCGATGGATGGTAGCCTTGTCATTATGGAAGGTAGTCTATTGTCGAGATTTTTGTTACTCCAATGGATTGTAGCCTTGTCATTATGGAAGTTTGTCTCTTGTTGATATTTTTGTTACTCCAATGGATGGTAGCCTTGTCATTATGGAAGGTAGTCTGTTGTCCAGATTTTTGTTACTCTAATGGATGGTAGCCTTGTAATTTTGGAAGGTAGTCTATTGTCTAGATTTTTGTTACTGTAATTGATGGTAGCCTTGTCATTTTGGAAGGTAGTATGTCATTGTGATTTCTGTTACTACAATGGATTATAGCCTTGTCATTATGGAAGGTTGTCTGTTGTCGATATCTTTTGTTACTCCAATGGATGGTAGCTTTGTCACTATGGAAGGTAGTCTATGGTTGAGAATTTTGTTACTATAATGGATGGTAGCCTTGTTATTATGGAAGGTAGTTTGTTGTCGAGACTTTTGTTACTACAACTGATTGTAACCTTGTCGTTATGGAAGGTAGACTGTTGTCGATATCTTTGTTACACTAATGGATGGAAGCCTAGTCATTATGGAAGGTAGTCTATTGTCGAGATTTTTGTTACTCCAATGGATGGTATCCTTGTAATTATGGAAGGTAGTCTGTTGTCGAGATTTTTGTTATTCCAATGGATGTTAGCCTTGTCATTATGGTAGGTAGTATTTTGTCGAGATTTTTGTTACTACAATGGATGGTAGCCTTGTCATTATGGAAGGTAGTCTGTTGTCGAGATTTTTGTTACTACAATGGATGGTGGCCTTATCATTATGGAAGGTAGTCTGTTGTCGAGATTTTTATTACTACAATGGATGGTAGCCTTGTCATTATGGAATGTAGTATGTTGTCCGGATTTTTGTTACTCTAATGGATGGTAGCCTTGTCATTTTGGAAGGTAGTCTGTCGTTGTGATTTCTGTTACTCCAATGGATGGTAGCGTTGTCATTATGAACGGTAGTCTATTGTTCAAATTTTTGTTACTCCAATCGATGGTAGACTTGTCATTATGGAAGGTAGTCTGTTGTCGAGATTTTTGTTACTCCATTGGATGGTAGCCTTGTCATTATGGAAGGTAGTGTGTTGTCAATATTTTTGTTACTCCAATGGATGGTAGACTTGTCATTATGGAAGGTAGTATGTTTTCGATATCTTTTTTACTCCAATGCATGGTAGCCTTGCCATTATGGAAGGTAGTCTGTTTTCAATATATTTGTTAGTCTAATGGTTGGTAGCCTTGTAATTATGGAAGGTAGTCTGTTGTCGAGTTTTTTGTTACTCCAATGGATGGTAGCCTTGCATTATGGAAGGTAGTTTGTTGTTGTGTTTTTTGTCACTCCAATGGATGGTAGCCTTGTCATTATGGAAGGTAGTCTGTTGTTCAGATTTTTTTTACTACAATGTATTGTAGCCTTTTCATTATAGAAGGTAGTCTGTTGTCGAGATTTTTGTTACTACAATGGATGGTAGCCTTGTCATTATGGAAGGTAGTCTGTTGTCGAGATTTTTATTACTACAATGGATGGTAGCGTTGTCATTATTGAAGGTAGTCTGTTGTCGAGATTTTTGTTACTACAATGGATGGTACCTTGTCATTATGGAAGGTAGTTTATTGTCGAGATTTTTTTTACTACAATGGATGGTAGCCTTGTCATTATGGAAGGTAGTCTGTTGTCGAGATTTTTGTTACTTCAATGGATGGTAGCCTTGTCATTTTTGAAGGTAGTTTGTTGTCTAGATTTTTGTTACTCTAATGGATGGTAGCCTTGTCATTATGGAAGGTACTCTGTTATCGAGATTTTTGTTACTATAATGGATGGTAGCCTTGTAATTATGGACTGTAGTTTGTTGTTGAGATTTTTGTTACTACAATGGATGGTAGCCTTGTCATTATGGAAGGTAGTCTGTTGTCGAGATTTTTGTTATTCCAATGAATGGTAGCCTTGCATTATGGAAGGTAGTCTGTTGTCGAGATTTTTGTTACTCCAATGGATGGTACCCTTGTCATTATGGAAGGTAGTCTATTGTTGATATTTTTGTTATTACAATGGATGGTAACCTTATCATTATGGAAGGTAGTCTGTTGTCGAGATTTTTGTTACTAGAATGGATTATAGCCTTGTCAATATGGAAGGTAGTCTATTGTCGATATCTTTGTTACTACAAAGGATGGAAGCCTAGTCATTATGGAAGGTGAACTGTTGTTGATATTTTTGTTACTCCAATGGATGGTAGCCTTGTCATTATGGAAGGTAGTCTATGGTTTAGAATTTTGTTACTATAATGGATGGTAGCCTTGTCAATATGGAAGGTAGTTTGTTTTCGAGATTTTTGTTACTACAACTGATTGTAACCTTGTCGTTATGGAAGGTAATCTGTTGTCGATATCTTTGTTACTCTAATGGATGGAAGCCTAGTCATTATGGAAGGTAGTCTGTTGTCGAGATTTTTTTTACTCCAATGGATGGTATCCTTGTAATTATGCAAGGTAGTATGTTATCGAGATTTTTGTAATTCTAATGGATGGTATCTTTGTCATTATAAAAGGTAGTCCGTTATCGATATCTTTGTTACTCCAATGGATGGTAGCCTAGTCATTATGGAAGGTAGTCTGTTGTCTATATTTTTGTTATTCCAATGGATGTTAGCCTTGTCATTATGGAAGGTAGTCTGTTGTCGAGATTTTTGTTACTACAATGGATGGTAGCCTAGTCATTATGGAAGGTAGTCTGTTGTCGAGATTTTTGTTACTACAATGGATGGTAGCCTTGTCATTATGGAAGGTAGTCTGTTATCGAGATTTTTATTACTACAATGGATGGTAGTCTTGTCATTATTGAAGGTAGTCTGTTGTCGAGATTTTTGTTACTACAATGGATGGTACCCTTGTCATTATGGAAGGTAGTCTATTATCGAGATTTTTGTTACTACAATGGATGGTAGCCTTGTCATTATGGAAGGTAGTCTGTTGTTACAACTTTTTTTACTACAATGTATGGTAGCCTTGTCATTATGGAAGGTAGTCTGTTGTCGCGATTTTTGTTACTCCATTGGATGGTAGCCTGGTCATTATGGAAGGTAGTCTATTGTCGAGATTTTTGTTATTCCAATGGGTGGTAGCCTAGTCATTATGGAAGGTAGTTTGTTTTCCAGATTTTTGTTACTCCGATGGATGGTAGCCTTGTCATTATGGAAGGTAGTCTGTTGTCGAGATTTTTGTTACTCCAATGGATTGTAGCCTTGTCATTATGGAAGTTTGTCTCTTGTTGATATTTTTGTTACTCCAATGGATGGTAGCCTTGTCATTATGGAAGGTATTCTGTTGTCCAGATTTTTGTTACTCTAATGGATGGTAGCCTTGTAATTTTGGAAGGTAGTCTATTGTCTAGATTTTTGTTACTGTAATTGATGGTAGCCTTGTCATTTTGGAAGGTAGTATGTCATTGTGATTTCTGTTACTACAATGGATTATAGCCTTGTCATTATGGAAGGTAGTCTGTTGTCGATATCTTTTGTTACTCCAATGGATGGTAGCCTTGTCACTATGGAAGGTAGTCTATGGTTGAGAATTTTGTTACTATAATGGATGGTAGCCTTGTTATTATGGAAGGTAGTTTGTTGTTGAGACTTTTGTTACTATAACTAATTGTAACCTTGTCGTTATGGAAGGTAGTCTGTTGTCGATATCTTTGTTACTCTAATGGATAGAAGCCTAGTCATTATGGAAGGTAGTCTATTGTCGAGATTTTTGTTACTCCAATGGATGGTATCCTTGTAATTATGGAAGGTAGTCTGTTGTCGAGATTTTTGTTATTCCAATGGATGTTAGCCTTGTCATTATGGTAGGTAGTATTTTGTCGAGATTTTTGTTACTACAATGGATGGTAGCCTTGTCATTATGGAAGGTAGTCTGTTGTCGAGATTTTTGTTACTACAATGGATGGTGGCCTTGTCATTATGGAAGGTAGTCTGTTGTCGAGATTTTTATTACTACAATGGATGGTAGCCTTGTCATTATGGAATGTAGTATGTTGTCCAGATTTTTGTTACTCTAATGGATGGTAGCGTTGTGATTTCTGTTACTCCAATGGATGGTAGCGTTGTCATTATGAACGGTAGTCTATTGTTCAAATTTTTGTTACTCCAATGGATGGTAGACTTTTCATTATGGAAGGTAGTGTGTTGTCAATATTTTTGTTACTCCAATGGATTGTAGACTTGTCATTATGGAAGGTAGTATGTTTTCGATATCTTTTTTACTCCAATGCATGGTAGCCTTGCCATTATGGAAGGTAGTCTGTTTTCAATATATTTGTTAGTCTAATGGTTGGTAGCCTTGTAATTATGGAAGGTAGTCTGTTGTCGAGTTTTTTGTTACTCCAATGGATGGTAGCCTTGCATTATGGAAGGTAGTTTGTTGTTGTGTTTTTTGTCACTCCAATGGATGGTAGCCTTGTCATTATGGAAGGTAGTCTGTTGTTCAGATTTTTTTTACTACAATGTATTGTAGCCTTTTCATTATGGAAGGTAGTCTGTTGTCGAGATTTTTGTTACTACAATGGATGGTAGCCTTGTCATTATGGAAGGTAGTCTGTTGTCGAGATTTTTATTACTACAATGGATGGTAGCGTTGTCATTATTGAAGGTAGTCTGTTGTCGAGATTTTTGTTACTACAATGGATGGTACCTTGTCATTATGGAAGGTAGTTTATTGTCGAGATTTTTTTTACTACAATGGATGGTAGCCTTGTCATTATGGAAGGTAGTCTGTTGTCGAGATTTTTGTTACTTCAATGGATGGTAGCCTTGTCATTTTTGAAGGTAGTCTGTTGTCTAGATTTTTGTTACTCTAATGGATGGTAGCCTTGTCATTATGGAAGGTACTCTGTTATCGAGATTTTTGATACTATAATGGATGGTAGCCTTGTCATTATGGACTGTAGTTTGTTGTTGAGATATTTGTTACTACAATGGATGGTAGCCTTATCATTATGGAAGGTAGTCTGTTGTCGAGATTTTTGTTACTCAAATGGATGGTAGCCTTGTCATTATGGAAGGTTTTCTCTTGTGGAATATTTTGTTACTCCAATGGATGGTACCCTTGTCATTATGGAAGGTAGTCTGTTGTCGAGATTTTTGTTACTACAATGGATAGTAGCCTTGTCATTATGGAAGGTAGTCTGTTGTCGAGATTTTTATTACTATAATGGATGGTAGTCTTGTCATTATTGAAGGTAGTCTGTTGTCGAGATTTTTGTTACTACAATGGATGGTACCCTTGTCATTATGGAAGGTAGTCTATTGACGAGATTTTTGTTACTACAATGGATGGTAGCCTTGTCATTATGGAAGGTAGTCTATTGTAGAGATTTTTGTTACTACAATGGATGGTAGCGTTGTCATTATGGAAGTTAGTTTGTTGTCGAGATTTTTGTTACTACAATGGATGGTAGCCTTGTCATTATGGAAGGTAGTTTATTGTCGAGATTTTTTTTACTACAATGGATGGTAGCCTTGTCATTATGGAAGGTAGTCTGTTGTCGAGATTTTTGTTACTTCAATGGATGGTAGCCTTGTCATTTTTGAAGGTAGTCTGTTGTCTAGATTTTTGTTACTCTAATGGATGGTAGCCTTCTCATTATGGAAGGTACTCTGTTATCAAGATTTTTGTTACTATAATGGATGGTAGCCTTGTCATTATGGACGGTAGTTTGTTGTTGAGATTTTTGTTACTACAATGGATGGTAGCCTTGTCATTATGGAAGGTAGTCTGTTGTCGAGATTTTTGTTACTCAAATGGATGGTAGCCTTGTCATTATGGAAGGTTTTCTCTTGTGGATATTTTTGTTACTCCAATGGATGGTACCCTTGTCATTATGGAAGGTAGTCTGTTGTCGAGATTTTTGTTATTCTAATGGATGGTATCTTTGTCATTATGAAAGGTAGTCCGTTGTTGATATCTTTGTTACTCCAATGGATGGTAGCCTAGTCATTATGGAAGGTAGTCTGTTGTCTAGATTTTTCTTACTCTAATGGATGTTAGCCTTGTCATTATGGAAGGTAGTCTGTTGTTCAGATTTTTTTTACTACAATGTATGGTAGCCTTTTCATTATGAAAGGTAGTCTGTTGTCGAGATTTTTGTTACTCCATTGGATGGTAGCCTTGTCATTATGGATGGTAGTGTGTTGCCAATATTTTTTTTATTCCAATGGATGGTAGCCTTGTCATTTTGGAAGGTTGTCTCTTGTGGATATTTTTTGTTACTCCAATGGATGGTACACTTGTCATTATGGAAAGTAGTCTATTGTCGAGATTTTTGTTATTCCAATGGATGGTATCCTTGTCATTATGAAATGTAGTATGTTGTCGATATCTTTGTTACTCTAATGGATGGTAGCCTAGTCATTATGGAAGGTAGTCTGTTGTCTAGATTTTTGTTACTCAATTGGATGGTAGCCTTGTCATTATGGAAGGTAGTCTATTGTCGTAATTTTTGTTACTACAATGGATGGTAGCCTTGTCATTATGAAAGGTAGTTTATTGTCGAGATTTTTGTTACTACAATAGATGGTAGCCTTGTCATTATGGAAGGTAGTCTATTGTCGAGATTTTTGTTACTCCAATGGATGGTAGCCTTGTCATTATGGAAGGTTGTCTCTTGTGGATATTTTTGTTACTCCAATGGATCGTATCCTTGTAATTATGAAAGGTAGTCTATTGTCGATATCTTTGTTACTCCAATGGATGGTAGCCTAGTCACTATGGAAGGTAGTCTGTTGTCTAGATTTTTGTTACTCCAATGGTTGGTAGCCTTGTCATTGTGGAAGGTAGTCTATTGTCGAGATTTTTGTTACTACAATGGATGGTAGCCTTGTCATTATGGATGGTAGTTTGTTGTCTATATTTTTGTTACTACAATTGATGGTAGCCTTGTCATTATGGAAGGTAGTCTATTGTCGATATTTTTGTTACTCCAATGGATGGTAGCCTTGTCATTATGGAAGGATGTCTCTTGTGGATATTTTTGTTACTCCAATGGATGGTATCCTTGTCATTATTAAAGGTAGTCTATTGTCGATATTTTTGTTACTCGAATGGATGGTAGCCTAGTCATTATGGAAGGAAGTCTGTTGTCTAGATTTTTGTTACTCCAATGGATGGTAGCCTTGTCATTATGGAAGGTAGTCTATTGTCGAGATTTTTGTTACTACAATGGATGGTAGTCTTGTTATTATGGACGGTAGTTTGTTTTTGAGATTTTTGTTACTACATTGGATGGTAGCCTTGTCATTATGGAAGGTAGTCTATTGTCGAGATTTTTGTTACTCCAATGGATGGTACCCTTGTCATTATGGAAGGTAGTCTGTTGTCGAGATTTTTGTTATTCTAATGGATGGTATCTTTGTCATAATGAAAGGTAGTCCGTTGTTGATATCTTTGTTACTCCAATGGATGGTAGCCTAGTCATTATGGAAGGTAGTCTGTTGTCTAGATTTTTGTTACTCTAATGGATGTTAGCCTTGTCATTATGGAAGGTAGTTTGTCGTCGAGATTTTTGTTACTAGAATGGATGGTAGCATTGTCATTATGGAAGGTAGTTTGTTGTCGAGATTTTTGTTACAATAATGGATGGTAGCCTTGTAATTATGGATGGTAGTCTGCTGTCTAGATTTTTGTTATTCCAATGGATGGTAGCCTTGTCATTAAGGAATGTTGTCTCTTGTGGATATATTTGTTACTCCAATATGGTACCCTTGTCATTATGGAAGGTAGTCTGTTGTCGAGATTTTTTTTATTCTAATGGATGGTATCTTTGTCATTATGAAAGGTAGTCCGTTTTTTATATCTTTGTTACTCCAATGGATGGTAGCCTAGTCATTATGGAAGGTAGTATGTTGTCTAGATTTTTCTTACTCTAATGGATGTTAGCCTTGTCATTATAGAAGGTAGTTTGTTGTCGAGATTTTTATTAATACAATGGATGGTAGCCTTGTCATTATGGAAGGTAGTCTGTTGTCGAGATTTTTGTTACTCCAATGGATGGTAGCCTTGTCATTATGGAAGGTTGTCTCTTGTGGATATTTTTTGTTACTCCAATGGATGGTACACTTGCCATTATGGAAGGTAGTCTATTGTCGAGATTTTTGTTATTCCAATGGATGGTATCCTTGTCCTTATGAAATGTAGTTTGTTGTCGATATCTTTGTTACTCTAATGGATGGTAGCCTAGTCATTATGGAAGGTAGTCTGTTGTCTAGATTTTTGTTACTCAATTGGATGGTAGCCTTGTCATTATGGAAGGTAGTCTATTGTCGTGATTTTTGTTACTACAATGGATGGTAGCCTCGTCATTATGGAAGGTAGTTTGTTGTCGAGATTTTTGTTACTACAATGGATGGTAGCCTTGTCATTATGGAAGGTAGTCTGTTGTCAAGATTTTTGTTGCTCCAATGGATGGTAGCCTTGTCATTATGGAAGGTTGTCTCTTGTGGATATTTTTGTTACTCCAATGGATCGTATCCTTGTCATTATGAAAGGTAGTTTGTTGTCGATATCTTTGTTACTCTAATGGATGATAGCCTAATCATTACGGAAAGAGTTCTATTGTCTATATTTTTGTTACTCCAATGGATGTTAGCCTTGTCATTATGGAAGGTAGTCTTTTGTCGAGATTTTCGTTACTACAATGGATGGTAGCCTTGTCATTATGGAAGGTAGTTTGTTGTCGAGATTTTTGTTACAATAATGGATGGTAGCCGTATCATTATGGAAGGTAGTTTGTTGTCGAGATTTTTGTTATTCCAATGGATGGTAGCCTTGTCATTATGGAAGGTTGTCTCTTGTGGATATTTTTGTTACTCCAATGGATGGTACCCTTGTCATTATGGAAGGTAGTTTGTTGTCGATATTTTTGTTATTCAAATGGATGGTATCCTTGTAATTATGAAAGGTAGTCTATTGTCGATATCTTTGTTACTCCAATGGATGGTAGCCTAGTCATTATGGAAGGTAGTCTATTGTCTAGATTTTTGTTACTCCAATGGATGGTAGCCTTGTCATTGTGGAAGGTAGTCTGTTGTCGAGATTTTTGTTACTACAATGGATGGTAGCCTTGTCATTATGGATGGTAGTTTGTTGTCTAGATTTTTGTTACTACAATTGATGGTAGCCTTGTCATTATGGAAGGTAGTCTATTGTCGACATTTTTGTTACTCCAATGGATGGTAGCCTTGTCATTATGGAAGGTTGTCTCTTGTGGATATTTTTGTTACTCCCATGGATCAAATCCTTGTCATTATGAAAGGTAGTAGGTTGTCGATATCTTTGTTACTCTAATGGATGGTAGCCTAATCATTATGGAAGGAGTTCTGTTCTCTATATTTTTGTTACTCCAATGGATGTTAGCCTTGTCATTATGGAAGGTAGTCTTTTGTCGAGATTTTCGTAACTACAATGGATGGTAGCCTTGTCTTTATGGCAGGTAGTTTGTTGTCGAGATTTTTGTTACAATAATGGATGGTAGCCTTGTCATTATGGAAGGAAGTCTGTTGTCGAGATTTTTGTTATTCCAATGGATGGTAGCCTTGTAATTATGGAAGGTTGTCTCTTGTGGATATTTTTGTTACTCCAATGGATGGTACCCTTGTCATTATGGAAGGTAGTCTGTAGTCGATATTTTTGTTATTCCAATGGATGGTATCCTTGTCATTATGAAAGGTAGTCTATTGTCGATATGTTTGTTACTCTAATGGATGGTAGCCTAGTCATTATGGAAGGTAGTCTGTTGTCTAGATTTTTGTTACTCCAATGGATGTTAGCCTTGTCATTATGGAAGGTAGTTTGTCGTCGAGATTTTTGTTACTAGAATGGATGGTAGCATTGTCATTATGGAAGGTAGTTTGTTGTCGAGATTTTTGTTACAACAATGGATGGTAGCCTTGTAATTATGGATGGTAGTCTGATGTCTAGATTTTTGTTATTCCAATGGATGGTAGCCTTGTCATTAAGGAATGTTGTCTCTTGTGGATATATTTGTTACTCCAATATGGTACCCTTGTCATTATGGAAGGTAGTCTGTTGTCGAGATTTTTTTTATTCTAATGGATGGTATCTTTGTCATTATGAAAGGTAGTCCGTTTTTTATATCTTTGTTACTCCAATGGATGGTAGCCTAGTCATTATGGAAGGTAGTATGTTGTCTAGATTTTTCTTACTCTAATGGATGTTAGCCTTGTCATTATAGAAGGTAGTTTGTTGTCGAGATTTTTATTAATACAATGGATGGTAGCCTTGTCATTATGGAAGGTAGTCTGTTGTCGAGATTTTTGTTACTCCAATGGATGGTAGCCTTGTCATTATGGAAGGTTGTGTCTTGTGGATATTTTTTGTTACTCCAATGGATGGTACACTTGCCATTATGGAAGGTAGTCTGTTGTCGAGATTTTTGTTATTCCAATTGATGGTATCCTTGTCCTTATGAAATGTAGTTTGTTGTCGATATCTTTGTTACTCTAATGGATGGTAGCCTAGTCATTATGGAAGGTAGTCTGTTGTCTAGATTTTTGTTACTCAATAGGATGGTAGCCTTGTCATTATGGAAGGTAGTCTATTGTCGTGATTTTGGTTACTACAATGGATGGTAGCCTCGTCATTATGGAAGGTAGTTTGTTGTCGAGATTTTTGTTACTACAATGGATGGTAGCCTTGTCATTATGGAAGGTAGTCTGTTGTCGAGATTTTTGTTGCTCCAATGGATGGTAGCCTTGTCATTATGGAAGGTTGTCTCTTGTGGATATTTTTGTTACTCCAATGGATCGTATCCTTGTCATTATGAAAGGTAGTTTGTTGTCGATATCTTCGTTACTCTAATGGATGATAGCCTAATCATTACGGAAAGAGTTCTATTGTCTTAATTTTTGTTACTCCAATGGATGTTAGCCTTGTCATTATGGAAGGTAGTCTTTTGTCGAGATTTTCGTTACTACAATGGATGGTAGCCTTGTCATTATGGAAGGTAGTTTGTTGTCGAGATTTTTGTTACAATAATGGATGGTAGCCGTATCATTATGGAAGGTAGTCTGTTGTCGAGATTTTTGTTATTCCAATGGATGGTAGCCTTGTCATTATGGAAGGTTGTCTCTTGTGGATATTTTTGTTACTCCAATGGATGGTACCCTTGTCATTATGGAAGGTAGTTTGTTGTCGATATTTTTGTTATTCAAATGGATGGTATCCTTGTAATTATGAAAGGTAGTCTATTGTCGATATCTTTGTTACTCCAATGGATGGTAGCCTAGTCATTATGGAAGGTAGTCTGTTGTCTAGATTTTTGTTACTCCAATGGATGGTAGCCTTGTCATTGTGGAAGGTAGTCTGTTGTCGAGATTTTTGTTACTACAATGGATGGTAGCCTTGTCATTATGGATGGTAGTTTGTTGTCTAGATTTTTGTTACTACAATTGATGGTAGCCTTGTCATTATGGAAGGTAGTCTATTGTCGATATTTTTGTTACTCCAATGGATGTTAGCCTTGTCATTATGGAAGGTTGTCTCTTGTGGATATTTTTGTTACTCCCGTGGATCAAATCCTTGTAATTATGAAAGGTAGTAGGTTATCGATATCTTTGTTACTTTAATGGATGGTAGCCTAATCATTATGGAAGGAGTTCTGTTGTCTATATTTTTGTTACTCCAATGGATGTTAGCCTTGTCATTATGGAAGGTAGTCTTTTGTTGAGATTTTCGTAACTACAATGGATGGTAGCCTTGTCTTTATGGCAGGTAGTTTGTTGTCGAGATTTTTGTTACAATAATGGATGGTAGCCTTGTCATTATGGAAGGTAGTCTGTTGTTGAGATTTTTGTTATTCCAATGGATGGTAGCCTTGTAATTATGGAAGGTTGTCTCTTGTGGATATTTTTGTTACTCCAATGGATGGTACCCTTGTCATTATGGAAGGTAGTCTGTAGTCGATATTTTTGTTATTCCAATGGATGGTATCCTTGTCATTATGAAAGGTAGTCTATTGTCGATATGTTTGTTACTCTAATGGATGGTAGCCTAGTCATTATGGAAGGTAGTCTGTTGTCTAGATTTTTGTTACTCCAATGGATGTTAGCCTTGTCTTTATGGAAGGTAGTCTTTTGTCGAGATTTTCGTTACTCCAATGAATGGTAGCCTTGTCATTATGAAAGGTTGTCTCTTGTGGATATTTTTGTTACTCCAATGGATGGTACCCTTGTCATTATGGAAGGTAGTTTGTTGTCGAGATTTTTGTTACAACAATGGATGGTAGCCTTGTCAGTATGGAAGGTAGTCTATTGTTGAGATTTTTGTTCCTACAATGGATGGTAGCCTTGTCATTATGGAAGGTAGTCTGTTGTCGAAATTTTTATTACTACAATGGATTATAGCCTTGTCGTCATGGAAGGTAGTTTGTTGTCGATATCCTTGTTACTCCAATGGATGGAAGCCTAGTCATTATGGAAGGTAGTTTGTTGTCGAGATTTTTGTTACTCCAATGGATGGTATCCTTGTCATTATTGAAGGTAGTCTGTTTTCGAGATTTTTGTTATTCCAATGGATGGTATCCCTGTCATTATGAAAGGTAGTTCGTTGTCGATATCTTTGTTACTCCAATGGATGGTAGCCTAGTCATTATGGAAGGTAGTCTTTTGTCTAGATTTTTGTTACTCCAATGGATGTTAGCCTTGTCATTATGGAAGGTAGTTTGTTGTTTAGATTTTTGTTACTACAATGTATGGTAGCCTTGTCATTATGGACGATAGTTTGTTGTCGAGATTTTTGTTACTACAATGGATGGTAGTTTTGTCATTATGGAAGGTAGTCTGTTGTCGAGATTTTTGTTACTCCAATGGATGGTAGCCTTGTCATTATGGAAGGTTGTCTCTTGTGGATATTTTTGTTACTCCAATGGATGGTATCCTTGTCATTATGAAAGGTAGTATGTTGTCGATATCTTTGTTACTCTAATGGATGGTAGCCTAATCATTATGGAAGGAGTTCTGTTGTCTATATTTTTGTTAAAATAATGGATGGTAGCCTTGTCATTTTGGAAGGTAGTCTGTTGTCGAGATTTTTGTTATTCCAATGGATGGTAGCCTTGTCATTATGGAAGGTTGTCTCTTGTGGATATTTTTGTTACTCAAATGGATGGTACCCTTGTCATTATGAAAGGTATTCTATTGTCGATATGTTTGTTACTCCATGGATGGTAGCCTAGTCATTATGGAAGGTAGTTTGTTGTCGAGATTTTCGTTACTCCAATTAATGGTAGCCTTGTCATTACAGAAGGTAGTTTGTTGTTGAGATTTTTGTTACAATAATAGATGGTAGCCTTGTCATTATGGAAGGTAGTCTATTGTCGATATCTTTGTTACTCCAATGGATGGTAGCCTAGTCATTATGGAAGGTAGTTTGTTGTCAATATTTTTGTTACTCCAATGGATGGTAGCCTTGTCATTATGGAAGGTAGTCTGTTGTCGAGATTTTTGTTACTACAATGGATGGTAGGCTTGTCATTATGGATGGTATTTTGTTGTCTAGATTTTTGTTACTACAATGGATGGTAGCCTTGTCATTATGGAAGGTAGTCTGTTGTCGAGATTTTTGTTACTCCAATGGATGGTAGCCTTGTCATTATGGAAGGTTGTCTCTTGTAGATATTTTTGTTACTCCAACGGGTGGTATCCTTGTTATTATGAAAGGTAGTCTATTGTCAATATCTTTGTTACTCTAATGGATGGTAGCCTAGTCATTATGGAAGGAAGTCTGTTGTCTATATTTTTGTTACTCCAATGGATGTTATCCTTGTCATTATGGAAGGTAGTCTATTGTCGAGATTTTTGTTACTCCAATGGATGGTATCCTTGTCATTATGGAAGGTAGTCTGTTGTCGATATATTTGTTATTCCAATGGATGGTATCTTTGTCATTATGAAAGGTAGTCCGTTGTTGATATCTTTGTTACTCCAATGGATGGTAGCCTAGTCATTATGGAAGGTAGTCTGTTGTCGACATTTTTGTTACTACAATTGATGGTAGCCTTGTCATTATGCAAGGTAGTCTGTTGTCGAGATTTTTGTTACTCCAATGGATGGTAGCCTTGTCATTATGGAAGGTTGTATCTTGTGGATATTTTTGTTACTCCAATGGATGGTATCCTTGTCATAATGAAAGGTGGTATATTTTCGATATCTTTGTTACTCTAATGGATGGTAGCGTAGTCATTATGGAAGGAAGTCTGTTGTCTAGATTTTTTTTACTCCAATGGATGGTAGCCTTGTCATTTTGGAAGGTAGTCTGTAGTAGAGATTTTTGTTTCCATAATGGATGGTAGACTTGTCATTATGGAGGGTAGTTTGTTGTCGAAATTTTTATTACTACAATGGATGGTAGCCTTGCCATTATGGAAGGTAACCTATTGTCGAGATTTTTGTTACTCCAATGGATGGTAGCCTTGTCATTATGGAAGGTTGTCTATTATGGATATTTTTGTTACTCCAATGGATGGTATCCATGTCATTATGAAAGGTAGTCTGTTGTCGATATCTTTGTTACTCTAATGGATGGTAGCCTAGTAATTATGGAAGGAAGTCTATTGTCTATATTTTTGTTACTCCAATGGATGTTAGCCTTGTCATTATGGAAGATAGTTTATTGTCGAGATTTTCGTTACAACAATGGATGGTAGCCTTGTCATTACAGAAGGTAGTTTGTTGTCGAGATTTTTGATACAACAAGTGATGGTAGCCTTGTCATTATGGAAGGTAGTCTGTTGTCGAGATTTTTGTTATTCCAATGGATGGTATCTTTGTCATTATGAAAGGTAGTCCGTTGTTGATATCTTTGTTACTCCAATGGATGGTAGCCTAGTCATTATAGAAGGTAGTCTGTTGTCTAGATTTTTCTTATCCCAATGGATGTTAGCCTTGTCATTATGGAAGGTAGTCTGTTGTCGAGATTTTTGTTACTACAATTGATGGTAGCCTTGTCATTATGGAAGGTAGTTTTTTGTCGAGATTTTGGTTACTCCAATGGATGGTAGCCTTGTCATTATGGAAGGTTGTCTCTTGTGGATATTTTTGTTACTCCAATGGATGATATCCTTGTCATTATGAAAGGTAGTCTGTTATCGATATCTTTGTTACTCTAATGGATGGTAGCCTAGTTATTATGGAAGGAAGTCTATTGTTTATATTTTTGTTACTCCAATGGATGTTAGCCTTGTCATTATGGAAGGTAGTCTGTTGTCGAGTTTTTCGTTACTACAATGGATGGTAGCCTTGTCATTACGGAAGGTAGTTTGTTGTCGAGATTTTTGTTACTACAATGGATGGTAGCCATATCATTATGGAAGGTAGTCTTTTGTCGATATTTTTGTTATTCCAATGGATGGTAGCCTTGTCATTATGAAAGGTTGTCTCTTGTGGATATTTTTGTTACTCCAATGGATTGTACCCCTATCATTATGGAAGGTAGTCTATTGTCGAGATTTTTGTTACTCCAATGGATGGTACCCATGTCATTACGGAAGGTAGTTCGTTGTCGAGATTTTTGTTTCAACAATTGATGGTAGCCTTGTCATTATGTAAGGTAGTCTGTTGTCAAGATTTTTGTTATTCCAATGGATGGTAGCCTTGTCATTATGGAAGGTTGTCTCTTGTGGTTTTTTTTCATTACTCCAATGGATGGTACCCTTCTCATTATGGAAGGCAATCTATTGTCAATATTTTTGTTATTCTAATGGATGGTATCCTTGTCATTATGAAAGGTAGTCTATTGTCGATATCTTTGTTACTCCAATGGATGGTAGCCTAGTCATTATGGAAGGTAGTCTGTTGTCTAGATTTTTGTTACTCCAATGGATGGTAGCCTTGTCATTAGGGAAGGTAGTCTGTTGTCGAGATTTTTGTTACTACAATGGATGGTAGGCTTGTCATTATGGATGGTATTTTGTTGTCTAGATTTTTGTTACTACAATGGATGGTAGCCTTGTCATTATGGAAGGTAGTCTGTTGTCGAGATTTTTTTTACTCCAATGGATGGTAGCCTTATCATTATGGAAGGTTGTCTCTTGTGGAGATTTTTGTTACTCCAATGGGTGGTATCCTGGTCATTATGAAAGATAGTCTGTTGTCGATATCTTTGTTACTCTAATGGATGGTAGCCTAGTCATTATGAAAGGAAGTCTGTTGTCTATATTTTTGTTACTCCAATGGATGTTAGCCTTGTCATTATGGAAGGTAGTCTGTTGTCGAGATTTTCGTTACTAAAATTGATGGTAGCCTTGTCATTATGGAAGTTAGTCTGTTGTCAAGATTTTTGTTATTCCAATGAATGGTATCCTTGTCATTATGGAAGGTTTTCTCTTGTGGATATTTTTTTTACTCCAACGGATTGTACCCTTGTCATTATGGAAGGTAGTCTATTGTCGAGATATTTGTTACTCCAATGGATGGTAGCCTTGTAATTATGGAAGGTAATTTGTTGTCGAGATTTTTGTTACTACAATGGATTGTAGCCTGGTCGTTATGGAAGGTAGTCTGTTGTCGATATGTTTGTTACTACAAAGGATGGAAGCCTAGTCATTATGGAAGGTAGTCTGTTGTCGAGATTTTTCTTACTCCAATGGATGGTAGCCTTGTCATTATCGAAGGTATTCTATTGTTGAGATTTTTGTTACTATAATGGATGGTAGCCTTGTCATTGTGGAAGGTAGTTTGTTGTCGAGATTTTTTTTACTACAACAGATTGTAGCTTTGTCGTTATGGAAGGTAGTGTGTTGTTGATATCTTTGTTACTCCAATGGATGGAAGCCTAGTCATTATGGAAGGTAGTCTGTTGTCGAGATTTTTGTTACTCCAATGGATGGTATCCTTGTCATTATGGAAGGTAGTCTGTTGTCGAGATTTTTGTTATTCCAATGGATGGTATCTTTGTCATTATGAAAGGTAGTCCGTTGTTGATATCTTTGTTACTCCAATGAATGGTAGCCTAGTCATTATGGAAGGTAGTCTGTTGTCTAGATTTTTCTTACTTCAATGGATGTTAGCCTTGTCATTATGGAAGGTAGTCTGTTGTCGAGATTTTTGTTACTACAATTGATGGTAGCCTTGTCATTATGGAAGGTAGTCTGTTGTCGAGATTTTTGTTACTCCAATGGATGGTAGCCTTGTCATTATGGAAGGTTGTCTCTTGTGGATATTTTTGTTACTCCAATGGATGATATCCATGTGATTATGAAAGGTAGTCTATTGTCGATATCTTTGTTACTCTAATGGATGGTAGCCTAGTAATTATGGAAGGAAGTCTATTGTCTATATTTTTGTTACTCCAATGGATGTTAGCCTTTTCATTATGGAAGGTAGTCTGTTGTCGATATTTTCGTTACTACAATGAATGGTAACCTTGTCATTACATAAGCTAGTTTGTTGTCGAGATTTTTGTTACAACAATGGATGGTAGCCTTGTCATTATGGAAGGTAGTTTGTTGTCGAGATTTTTGATATTCCAACGGATGGTATCTTTGTCATTATGAAAGGTAGTCTGTTGTTGATATCTTTGTTACTCCAATGGATGGTAGCCTAGTCATTATGGAAGGTAGTCTGTTTTCTAGATTTTTCTTACTCCAATGGATGTTAGCCTTGTCATTATGGAAGGTAGTCTGTTGTCGAGATTTTTGTTACTACAATTGATGGTAGCCTTGTCATTATGGAAGGTAGTTTGTTGTCGAGATTTTGGTTACTCCAATGGATGGTAACCTTGTCATTATGGAAGGTTGTCTCTTGTGGATATTTTTGTTACTCCAATGGATGGTATCCTTGTCATTATGAAAGGTAGTCTGTTATCGATATCTTTGTTACTCCAACGGATTGTACCCTTGTCATTATGGAAGGTAGTCTATTGTCCAGATATTTGTTACTCCAATGGATGGTAGCCTTGTAATTATGGAAGGTAGTTTGTTGTCGAGATTTTTGTTACTACAATGGATTGTAGCCTTGTCGTTATTAAAGGTAGTCTGTTTTCGATATGTTTGTTACTACAAAGGATGGAAGCCTAGTCATTATGGAAGGTAGTCTGTTGTCGAGATTTTTGTTACTATAATGGATGGTAGCCTTATCATTATGGATGGTAGTCTGATGTCAAGATTTTTGTTACTCAAATGGATGGTAGCCTTATCATTATGGAAGGTTGTCTCTTGTGGATATTTTTGTTACTCCAATGGGTGGTATCCTTGTCATTATGAAAGGTAGTCTATTGTCGATATCTTTGTTACTCTAATGGATGGTAGCCTAGTCATTATGGAAGGAGGTATGTTTTCTATATTTTTGTTACTCCAATGGATGTTAGCCTTGTCATTATGAAAGGTAGTCTGTTGTCGAGATTTTAGTTTCTACAATGGATGGTAGCCTTGTCATTATGGATGGTAGTTTGTTGTCTATATTTTTGTTACAACAATGGATGGTAGCCTTGTCATTATGGAAGGTAGTCTATTGTCGAGATTTTTGTTACTCCAATGGATGTTAGCCTTGTCATTATGGAAGGTTGTCTCTTGTGGATATTTTTGTTACTCCAATGTATGGTATCCATGTCATTATAAAAGGTAGTCTGTTGTCGATATCTTTGTTACTCTAATGGATGGTAGCCTAGTCATTATGGAAGGATGTCTATTATCGAGATTTTTGTTACTCCAATGGATGGTACCCTTGTCATTATGGAAGGTAGTCTGTTGTCGAGATTTTCGTTACTACAATGGATGGTAGCCTTGTCATTACAGAAGGTAGTCTGTTGTCGAGATTTTTCTTACTCCAATGGATGGTAGCCTTGTCATTATGGAAGGTAGTCTGTTGTCGAGATTTTTGTTATTCCAATGGATGGTATCCTTGTCATTATGAAAGGTAGTCTGTTATCGATATCTTTGTTACTCCAACGGATTGTACCCTTGTCATTATGGAAGGTAGTCTATTGTCCAGATATTTGTTACTCCAATGGATGGTAGCCTTGTAATTATGGAAGGTAGTTTGTTGTCGAGATTTTTGTTACTACAATGGATTGTAGCCTTGTCGTTATTGAAGGTAGTCTGTTTTCGATATGTTTGTTACTACAAAGGATGGAAGCCTAGTCATTATGGAAGGTAGTCTGTTGTCGAATTTTTGTTACTATAATGGATGGTAGCCTTATCATTATGGATGGTAGTCTGATGTCAAGATTTTTGTTACTCAAATGGATGGTAGCCTTATCATTATGGAAGGTTGTCTCTTGTGGATATTTTTGTTACTCCAATGGGTGGTATCCTTGTCATCATGAAAGGTAGTCTATTGTCGATATCTTTGTTACTCTAATGGATGGTAGCCTAGTCATTATGGAAGGAGGTATGTTTTCTATATTTTTGTTACTCCAATGGATGTTAGCCTTGTCATTATGAAAGGTAGTCTGTTGTCGAGATTTTAGTTACTACAATGGATGGTAGCCTTGTCATTATGGATGGTAGTTTGTTGTCTATATTTTTGTTACAACAATGGATGGTAGCCTTGTCATTATGGAAGGTAGTCTGTTGTCGAGATTTTTGTTACTCCAATGGATGTTAGCCTTGTCATTATGGAAGGTTGTCTCTTGTGGATATTTTTGTTACTCCAATGTATGGTATCCATGTCATTATAAAAGGTAGTCTGTTGTCGATATCTTTGTTACTCTAATGGATGGTAGCCTAGTCATTATGGAAGGATGTCTATTATCGAGATTTTTGTTACTCCAATGGATGGTACCCTTGTCATTATGGAAGGTAGTCTGTTGTCGAGATTTTCGTTACTACAATGGATGGTAGCCTTGTCATTACAGAAGGTAGTCTGTTGTCGAGATTTTTCTTACTCCAATGGATGGTAGCCTTGTCATTATGGAAGGTAGTCTGTTGTCGAGATTTTTGTTATTCCAATGGATGGTATCCTTGTCATTATGAAAGGTAGTCTGTTATCGATATCTTTGTTACTCCAACGGATTGTACCCTTGTCATTATGGAAGGTAGTCTATTGTCCAGATATTTGTTACTCCAATGGATGGTAGCCTTGTAATTATGGAAGGTAGTTTGTTGTCGAGATTTTTGTTACTACAATGGATTGTAGCCTTGTCGTTATTGAAGGTAGTCTGTTTTCGATATGTTTGTTACTACAAAGGATGGAAGCCTAGTCATTATGGAAGGTAGTCTGTTGTCGAGATTTTTGTTACTATAATGGATGGTAGCCTTATCATTATGGATGGTAGTCTGATGTCAAGATTTTTGTTACTCAAATGGATGGTAGCCTTATCATTATGGAAGGTTGTCTCTTGTGGATATTTTTGTTACTCCAATGGGTGGTATCCTTGTCATTATGAAAGGTAGTCTATTGTCGATATCTTTGTTACTCTAATGGATGGTAGCCTAGTCATTATGGAAGGAGGTATGTTTTCTATATTTTTGTTACTCCAATGGATGTTAGCCTTGTCATTATGAAAGGTAGTCTATTGTCGAGATTTTAGTTACTACAATGGATGGTAGCCTTGTCATTATGGATGGTAGTTTGTTGTCTATATTTTTGTTACAACAATGGATGGTAGCCTTGTCATTATGGAAGGTAGTCTGTTGTCGAGATTTTTGTTACTCCAATGGATGTTAGCCTTGTCATTATGGAAGGTTGTCTCTTGTGGATTTTTTGTTACTCCAATGTATGGTATCCATGTCATTATAAAAGGTAGTCTGTTGTCGATATCTTTGTTACTCTAATGGATGGTAGCCTAGTCATTATGGAAGGATGTCTATTGTCGAGATTTTTGTTACTCCAATGGATGGTACCCTTGTCATTATGGAAGGTAGTCTGTTGTCGAGATTTTCGTTACTACAATGGATGGTAGCCTTGTCATTACAGAAGGTAGTCTGTTGTCGAGATTTTTCTTACTCCAATGGATGGTAGCCTTGTCATTATGGAAGGTAGTCTGTTGTCGAGATTTTTGTTATTCCAATGGATGGTAGCCTTGTCATTATGTAAGGTTCTCTCTTGTGGATATTTTTGTTACTCCAATGGATGGTACTCTTGTCATTATGGAAGGTAGTCTCTTGTCGAGGTTTTTGTGATTCCAATGGATGGTATCCTTGTCATTATGAAAGGTAGTCTATTGTCGATATCTTTGTTACTCCAATGGATGGTAGACTAGTCATTATGGAAGGTAGTCTGTTGTGGGGATTTTTGTTACTACAATGGATGGTAGCCTTGTCATTATGGATGGTAGTTTGTTGTCTAGATTTTTGTTACAACAATGGATGGTAGCCTTGTCATTATGGAAGGTAGTCTGTTGTCGAGATTTGTGTAACTCCAATGGATGTTAGCCTTGTCATTATTGAAGGTAGTCTGTTGCCGATATTTTTGTTACTCCAATGGATGTTAGCCTTGTCATTCTGGAAGGTTGTCTCTTGTGGATATTTTTGTTACTCCAATGTATGGTATCCATGTCATTATAAAAGGTAGTCTGTTGTCGATATCTTTGTTACTCTAATGGATGGTAGCCTAGTCATTATGGAAGGATGTCTATTGTCTATATTTTTGTTACTCCAATGGATGGTACCCTTGTCATTATGGAAGGTAGTCTGTTGTCGAGATTTGCGTTACTATAATGGATGGTAGCCTTGTCATTACAGAAGGTAGTTTGTTGTCGAGATTTTTGTTACAACAATGGATGGTAGCCTTGTCATTATGGAAGGTAGTCTGTTGTCGAGATTTTTGTTATTCAAATGGATGGTAGCCTTGTCATTATGGAAGGTTGTCTCTTGTGGATATTTTTGTTACTCCAATGGATGATACCCTTGTCATTATGAAAGGTAGTCTCTTGTCGAGGTTTTTGTGATTCCAATGGATGGTATCCTTGTCATTATGAAAGGTAGTCTATTGTTGATATCTTTGTTACTCCAATGGATGGTAGACTAGTCATTATGGAAGGTAGTCTGTTGTCTAGATTTTTATTACTCCAATGGATGGTAGCCTTGTCATTATGGAAGGTAGTCTGCTGTGGAGATTTTTGTTACTACAATGGATGGTAGCCTTGTCATTATGGATGGTAGTTTGTTGTCTATATTTTTGTTACAACAATGGATGGTAGCCTTGTCATTATGGAAGGTAGTCTGTTGTCGAGATTTTTGTAACTCCAATGGATGTTAGCCTTGTCATTATGGAAGGCAGTCTGTTGCCGAGATTTTTGTTAGTCCAATGGATGTTAGCCTTGTCATTATGGAAGGTTGTCTCTTGTGGATATTTTTGTTACTCCAATTTATGGTATCCATGTCAATATAAAAGGTAGTCTGTTGTCGTTATCTTTGTTACTCTAATGGATGGTAGCCTAGTCATTATGGAAGGAAGTCTATTGTCTATATTTTTTTTACTCCAATGGATGGTACCCTTGTCATTATGGAAGGTAGTCTGTTGTCGAGATTTTCGTTACTACAATGGATGGTAGCCTTGTCATTACAGAAGGTAGTTTGTTGTCGAGATTTTTGTTACAACAATGGATGGTAGCCTGGTCATTATGGAAGGTAGTCTATTGTCGAGATTTTTGTTATTCCAATGGATGGTAGCCTTGTCATTGTGGAAGGTTGTCTCTTGTGGATATTTTTGTTAATCCAATGGATGGTACCCTTGTCATTATGGAAGGTAGTCTCTTGTCGAGGTTTTTGTGATTCCAATGGATGTTTTCCTTGTCATTATGAAAGGTAGTCTATTGTCGATATCTTTGTTACTCCAATGGATGGTAGCCTAGTCATTATGGAAGGTAGTCTGTTGTCGAAATTTTTGTTACTACAATGGATGGTAGGCTTGTCATTAGGGATGGTATTTTGTTGTCTAGATTTTTGTTACTACAATGGATGGTAGCCTTGTCATTATGGAAGGTAGTATGTTGTCAAGATTTTTGTTACTCCAATGGATGGTAGCCTTGTCATTATGGAAGGTTGTCTCTTGTGGATATTTTTGTTACTCCAATGGGTGGTATGCTTGTCATTATGAAAGGTAGTCTATTATCGATATCTTTGTTACTCTAATGGATGGTAGCCTAGTCATTATGGAAGGATGTATGTTTTCTATATTTTTGTTACTCCAATGGATGTTAGCCTTGTAATTATGAAAGGTAGTCTGTTGTCGAGATTATAGTTACTACAATGGATGGTAGCGTTGTCATTATGGAAGGTAGTTTGTTGTCGAAATTTTTGTTACAACAATGGATGGTAGCCTCGTCATTATGGAAGGTAGTCTGTTGTCGAGATTTTTGTTATTCCAATGGATGGTAACCTTGTCATTATGGCAGGTTGTCTCTTGTGGATATTTTTTTTAATCCAATGGATTGTACCCTTATCATTATGGAAGGTAGTCTGTTGTCGAGATTTTTGTTACTCCAATGGATGGAAGCCTAGTCATTATGGAAGGTAGTCTATTGTCGAGATTTTTCTTACTACAATGGATGGTAGCCTTGTCATTATTGAAGGTTGTCTATTGTTGAGATTTTTGTTACTATAATGGATGGTAGCCTTGTCATTATGGAAGGTAGTTTGTTGTCGAGATTTTTGTTACTACAACAGATTGTAGCCTTCTCGTTATGGAAGGTAGTCTGTTGTCGATATCTTTGTTACTCCAATGGGTGGAAGCCTAGTCATTATGGAAGGTAGTCTGTTGTCGAGATTTTTGATACTCTAATGGATGGTAGCCTTGTCATTATGGAAGGTAGTCTGTTGTCGAGATTTTTTTAATACAATGGATGGTAGCCTTGTCATTAGGGATGGTAGTTTGTTGTCTAGATTTTTGTTACAACAATGGATGGTAGCCTTGTTATTATTGAAGGTAGTCTGTTGTCGAGATTTTTGTTACTCCAATGGATGGTAGCCTTGTCATTATGGAAGGTAGTCTGTTGTCGAGATTTTTGTTACTACAACAGATTGTAGCCTTGTCGTTATGGAAGGTAGTCTGTTGTCGATATCTTTTTTACTCCAATGGATGGAAGCCTAGTCATTATGGAAGGTAGTCTGTTGTTGAGATTTTTGTTACTCCAATGGATGGTAGCCTTGTCATTATGGAAGGTAGTATGTTGTCGAGATTTTTGTTACTACAATGGATGGTAGCCTTGTCATTATGGATGGTAGTTTGTTGTCTAGATTTTTGTTACAACAATGGATGGTAGCCTTGTCATTATTGAAGGTAGTCTGTTGTCGAGATTTTTGTTACACCAATGGATGTTAGCCTTGTCATTATGGAAGGTAGTATGTTGTCGAGATTTTCGTTACTACAATGAATGGTAGCCTTGTCATTACGGAAGGTAGTTCGTTGTTGAGATTTCTGTTACTACAATGGATGGTAGCCTTGTCTTTATAGAAGGTAGTCTGTTGTCGAGATTTTTTTTATTCCAATGGATGGTAGCCTTGTCATTATGGAAGGTAGTCTGTTGTCGAAATTTTTGTTACTACAACAGATTGTAGCCTTGTCGTTATGGAAGGTAGTCTGTTGTCGATATCTTTTTTACTCCAATGGATGGAAACCTAGTCATTATGGAAGGTAGTCTGTTGTCGAGATTTTTGTTACTCCAATGGATGGTAGCCTTGTCATTATGGAAGGTAGTATGTTGTCGAGATTTTTGTTACTACAATGGATGGTAGCCTTGTCATTATGGATGGTAGTTTGTTGTCTAGATTTTTGTTACAACAATGGATGGTAGCCTTGTCATTATTGAAGGTAGTCTGTTGTCGAGATTTTTGTTACACCAATGGATGTTAGCCTTGTCATTATGGAAGGTAGTATGTTGTCGAGATTTTCGTTACTACAATGGATGGTAGCCTTGTCATTACGGAAGGTAGTTCGTTGTTGAGATTTTTGTTACTACAATGGATGGTAGCCTTGTCTTTATAGAAGGTAGTCTGTTGTCGAGATTTTTGTTATTCCAATGGATGGAAGCCTAGTCATTATGGAAGGTAGTCTGTTGTCGAGATTTTTGTTACTCCAATGGATGGTAGCCTTGTCATTTTTGAAGGTAGTTTATTGTCGAGATTTTTGTTACTACAATGGATGGTAGCCTTGTCATTATGGATGGTAGTTTGTTGTCTAGATTTTAGTTACAACAATGGATGGTAGCCTTGTCATTATTGAAGGTAGTTTGTTGTCGAGATTTTTGTTACTCCAATGGATGTTAGCCTTGTCATTATGGAAGGTAGTATGTTGTCGAGATTTTCGTTACTACAATGGATGGTAGCCTTGTCATTACGGAAGGTAGTTTGTTGTTGAGATTTTTGTTACTACAATGGATGGTATCCTTGTCATTATAGAAGGTAGTCTGTTGTCGAGTTTTTTGTTATTCCAATGGATGGTAGGTTTGTCATTATGGAAGGTTGTCTCTTGTGGATATTTTCGTTACTCCAATGGATTGTACCCTTGTCATTATGGAAGGTAGTTTGTTGTCGAGATTTTTGTTACTCCAATGGATGGTAGCCTTGTAATTATGGAAGGTAGTCTGTTGTCGAGATTTTTGTTACTACAATGGATTGTAGCCTTGTCGTTATGGAAGGTAGTCTGTTGTCGATATGTTTGTTACTACAAAGGATGGAAGCCTAGTCATTATGGAAGGTAGTCTGTTGTCGAGATTTTTCTTACTCCAATGGATTGTAGCCTTGTCATTATTGAAGGTAGTCTATTGTTGAGATTTTTGTTACTATAATGGATGGTAGCCTTGTCATTATGGAAGGTAGTTTGTTGTCGACATTTTTGTTACTACAACAGATTGTAGCCTTGTCGTTATGGAAGGTAGTCTGTTGTCGATATCTTTGTTACTCAAATGGATGGTATCCTTGTCATTATGAAAGGTAGTATGTTGTCGATATCTTTGTTACTCTAATGGATGGTAGCGTAGTCATTATGGAAGAAAGTCTGTTGTCTAGATTTTTGTTACTCCAATGGATGGTAGTCTTGTCAATAAGGAAGGTAGTCTGTTGTAGAGATTTTTGTTACTACAATGGATGGTAGCCTTGTCATTATGGAAGGTAGTTTGATGTCGAAATTTTTGTTACTACGACGGATGGTAGCCTTGTCATTATGGAAGGTAGTCTGTTGTCGAGATTTTTGTTACTCCAATGGATGTTAGCCTTGTCATTATGGAAGGTTCTCTCTTGTGGATATTTTTGTTACTCCAATGGATGGTATCCATGTCATTATGAAAGGTAGTCTGTTGTCAATATCTTTGTTACTCTAATGGATGGTAGCCTAGTCATCATGGAAGGAAGTCTATTGTCTATATTTTTGTTACTCCAATGTATGTTACCCTTGTCGTTATGGAAGGTAGTCTGTTGTCGAGATTTTTGTTACTACGACAGAATGTAGCCTTGTCGTTATGGAAGGAGGTCTGTTTTCTATATTTTTGTTACTCCAATGGATGTTAGCCTTGTCATTATGGAAGGTAGTCTGTTGTCGAGATTTTAGTTACTACAATGGATGGTAGCGTTGTCATTATGGAAGGTAGTTTGTTGTCGAAATTTTTGTTACAACAATGGATGGTAGCCTCTTCATTATGGAAGGTAGTCTGTTGTCGAGATTTTTGTTATTCCAATGGATGGTAGCCTTGTCATTATGGCAGATTGTCTCTAGTGGATATTTTTGTTAATCCAATGGATTATACCCTTGTCATTATAGAAGGTAGTCTGTTGTCGAGATTTTTGTTACTTCAATGGATGGTAGCCTTGTAATTATGGAAGGTAGTCTATTGTCGAGATTTTTGTTACTACAATGGATTGTAGCCTTGTCGTTATGGAAGGTAGTCAGTTGTTGATTAGTTTGTTACTACAAAGGATGGAAGCCTAGTTATTATGAAAGGTAGTCTATTGTCGAGATTTTTCTTACTCCAATGGATGGTAGCCTTGTCATTATTGAAGGTTGTCTATTGTTGAGATTTTTCTTAATATAATGGATGGTAGCCTTGTCATTATGGAAGGTAGTTTGTTGTCGAGATTTTTGTTACTACAACAAATTGTAGCCTTCTCGTTATGGAAGGTAGTCTGTTGTCGATATCTTTGTTACTCCAATGGATGGAAGCCTATTCATTATGGAAGGTAGTCTGTTGTCGAGATTTTTGTTACTCCAATGGATGGTAGCCTTGTCATTATGGAAGGTAGTCTATTGTAGAGATTTTTTTTAATACAATGGATGGTAGCCTTGTCATTATGGATGGTAGTTTGTTGTCTAGATTTTTGTTACAACAATGTATGGTAGCCTTGTCATTATTGAAGGTAGTCTATTGTCGAGATTTTTGTTACTCCAATGGATGTTAGCCTTGTCATTATGGAAGGTAGTATGTTGTCGAGATTTTCGTTACTACAATGGATGGTAGCCTTGTCATTACGGAAGGTAGTTTGTTGTCGATATTTTTGTTACAACAATGGATGATAGCCTTGTCATTATGGAAGGTAGTCTGTTGTCAAGATTTTTGTTATTCCAATGGATGGTAGCCTTGTCATTATGGAAGGTAGTCTGTTGTCGAGATTTTTATTACTCCAATGGATGGTAGCCTTGTCATTATGGAAGGTAGTCTGTTGTCGAGATTTTTGTTACTACAATGGATGGTAGCCTTGTCATTATGGATGGTAGTTTGTTGTCTATATTTTTGTTACAACAATGGATGGTAGCCTTGTCATTATGGAAGGTAGTTTGTTGTCAAGATTTTTGTTACTCCAATGGATGGTAGCCTTGTCATTATGGAAGGTTGTCTCTTGTGGATATTTTTGTTACTCCAATGGGTGGTATGCTTGTCATTATGAAAGGTAGTCTATTGTCGATATCTTTGTTACTCTAATGGATGGTAGCCTAGTCATTATGGAAGGAGTTCTATTTTCTATATTTTTGTTACTCCAATGGATGTTAGCCTTGTCATTATGGAAGGTAGTCTGTTGTCGAGATTTTAGTTACTACAATGGATGGTAGCGTTGTCATTATGGAAGGTAGTTTGTTGTCGAGATTTTGGTTACAACAATGGATGGTAGCCTCGTCATTATGGAAGGTAGTCTGTTGTGGAGATTTTTGTTATTCCAATGGATGGTAGCCTTGTCATTATGGCAGGTTGTCTCTTGTGGATATTTTTGTTAATCCAATGGATTGTACCCTTGTCATTATAGAAGGTTGTCTGTTGTCAAGATTTTTGTTACTCCAATGGATGGTAGCCTTGTAATTATGGAAGGTAGTCTATTGTCGAGATTTTTGTTACTAAAATGGATTGTAGCCTTGTCGTTATGGAAGGGAGTCAGTTGTCGATAAGTTTGTTACTACAAAGGATGGAAGCCTAGTCATTATGGAAGGTAGTCTATTGTCGAGATTTTTCTTACTGCAATGGATGGTAGCCTTGTCATTATTGAAGGTTGTCTATTGTTGAGATTTTTCTTACTATAATGGATGGTAGCCTTGTCATTATGGAAGATAGTTTGTTGTCGAGATTTTTGTTACTACAACAGATTGTAGCCTTCTCGTTATGGAAGGTAGTCTGTTGTCGATATCTTTGTTACTCCAATGGATGGAAGCCTATTCATTATGGAAGGTAGTCTGTTGTCGAGATTTTTTTTACTCCAATGGATGGTAGCCTTGTCATAATGGAAGGTAGTTTGTTGTCGAGATTTTTTTAATACAATGGATGGTAGCCTTGTCATTATGGATGGTAGTTTGTTGTCTAGATTTTTGTTACAACAATGGATGGTAGCCTTGTCATTATTGAAGGTAGTCTGTTGTCGAGATTTTTGTTACTCCAATGGATGTTAGACTTGTCATTATGGAAGGTAGTATGTTGTCGAGATTTTTGTTACTACAATGGATGGTAGCCTTGTCATTACGGAAGGTAGTTTGTTGTCGAGATTTTTGTTACATCAATGGATGGTAGCCTTGTCATTATGGAAGGTAGTCTGTTGTCGAGATATTTGTTATTCCAATGGATGGTAGCCTTGTCATTATGGAAGGTAGTCTGTTGTCGAGATTTTTGTTACTACAACAGATTGTAGCGTTGTCGTTATGGAAGGTAGTCTGTTGTCGAGATTTATGTTATTCCAATGGATAGTAGCCTTCTCATTATGGCAGATTGTCTCTTGTGGATATTTTTGTTAATCTAATGGATTGTACCCTTGTCATTATAGAAGGTAGTCTGTTGTCAAGATTTTTGTTGCTTCAATGGATGGTAGCCTTGTAATTATGCAAGGTGGTCTTTTGACGAGAATTTTGTTACTACAATGGATTGTAGCCTTGTCGTTATGGAAGGTAGTCAGTTGTTGATTAGTTTGTTACTACAAAGGATGGAAGCCTAGTCATTATGGAAGGTAGTCTATTGTCGAGATTTTTCTTACTCCAATGGATGGTAGCCTTGTCATTATTGAAGGTTGTCTATTGTTGAGATTTTTCTTACTATAATGGATGGTAGCCTTGTCATTATGAAAGGTAGTTTGTTGTTGAGATTTTTGTTACTACAACAGATTGTAGCCTTCTCGTTATGAAAGGTAGTCTGTTGTCGATATCTTTGTTACTCCAATGGATGGAAGCCTATTCATTATGAAAGGTAGTCTGTTGTCGAGATTTTTGTTACTCCAATGGATGGTAGCCTTGTCATTATGGAAGGTAGTCTGTTGTCGAGATTTTTTTTAATACAATGGATGGTAGCCTTGTCATTATGGATGGTAGTTTGTTGTCTAGATTTTTGTTACAATAATGTATGGTAGCCTTGTCATTATTGAAGGTAGTCTGTTGTCGAGATTTTTATTACTCCAATGGATGTTAGCCTTGTCATTATGGAAGGTAGTATGTTGTCGAGATTTTCGTTACTACAATGGATGGTAGCCTTGTCATTACGGAAGGTAGTTTGTTGTCGAGATTTTTGTTACAACAATGGATGGTAGCCTTGTCATTATGGAAGGTAGTCTGTTGTCGAAATTTTTGTTATTCCAATTGATGGTAGCCTTGTCATTATGGAAGGTAGTCTGTTGTTGAGATTTTTGTTACTACAACAGATTGTAGCCTTGTCGTTATGGAAGGTAGTCTGTTGTCGATATCTTTTTTACTCCAATGGATGGAAGCCTAGTCATTATGGAAGGTAGTCTGTTGTCGAGATTTTTCTTACTCCAATGGATGGTAGCCTTGTCATTTTGGAAGGTAGTCTATTGTCGAGATTTTTGTTACTACAATGGATGGTAGCCTTGTCATTATGGATGGTAGTTTGTTGTCTAGATTTTAGTTACAACAATGGATGGTAGCCTTGTCATTATTGAAGGTAGTTTGTTGTCGAGATTTTTGTTACTCCAATGGATGTTAGCCTTGTCATTATGGAAGGTAGTATGTTGTCGAGATTTTCGTTACTACAATGGATGGTAGCCTTGTCATTACGGAAGGTAGTTTGTTGTCGAGATTTTTGTTACCACAATGGATGGTAGCCTTGTCATTATAGAAGGTAGTCTGTTGTCGAGTTTTTTGTTATTCCAATGGATGGTAGGTTTGTCATTATGGAAGGTTGTCTCTTGTGGATATTTTCGTTACTCCAATGGATTGTACCCTTGTCATTATGGAAGGTAGTTTGTTGTCGAGATTTTTGTTACTCCAATGGATGGTAGCCTTGTAATTATGGAAGGTAGTCTGTTGTCGAGATTTTTGTTACTACAATGGATTGTAGCCTTGTCGTTATGGAAGGTAGTCTATTGTCGATATGTTTGTTACTACAAAGGATGGAAGCCTAGTCATTATGGAAGGTAGTCTGTTGTCGAGATTTTTCTTACTCCAATGGATTGTAGCCTTGTCATTATTGAAGGTAGTCTATTGTTGAGATTTTTGTTACTATAATGGATGGTAGCCTTGTCATTATGGAAGGTAGTTTGTTGTCGACATTTTTGTTACTACAACAGATTGTAGCCTTGTCGTTATGGAAGGTAGTCTGTTGTCGATATCTTTGTTACTCAAATGGATGGTATCCTTGTCATTATGAAAGGTAGTATGTTGTCGATATCTTTGTTACTCTAATGGATGGTAGCGTAGTCATTATGGAAGAAAGTTTGTTGTCTAGATTTTTGTTACTCCAATGGATGGTAGTCTTGTCATTAAGGAAGGTAGTCTGTTGTAGAGATTTTTGTTACTACAATGGATGGTAGCCTTGTCATTATGGAAGGTAGTTTGATGTCGAAATTTTTGTTACTACGACGGATGGTAGCCTTGTCATTATGGAAGGTAGTCTGTTGTCGAGATTTTTGTTACTCCAATGGATGTTAGCCTTGTCATTATGGAAGGTTCTATTTTGTGGATATTTTTGTTACTCCAATGGATGGTATCCATGTCATTATGAAAGGTAGTCTGTTGTCAATATCTTTGTTACTCTAATGGATGGTAGCCTAGTCATCATGGAAGGAAGTCTATTGTCTATATTTTTGTTACTCCAATGTATGTTACCCTTGTCGTTATGGAAGGTAGTCTGTTGTCGAGATTTTTGTTACTACGACAGAATGTAGCCTTGTCATTATGGAAGGAGGTCTGTTTTCTATATTTTTGTTACTCCAATGGATGTTAGCCTTGTCATTATGGAAGGTAGTCTGTTGTCGAGATTTTAGTTACTACAATGGATGGTAGCGTTGTCATTATGGAAGGTAGTTTGTTGTCGAGATTTTTGTTACAACAATGGATGGTAGCCTCTTCATTATGGAAGGTAGTCTGTTGTCGAGATTTTTGTTATTCCAATGGATGGTAGCCTTGTCATTATGGCAGATTGTCTCTAGTGGATATTTTTGTTAATCCAATGGATTATACCCTTGTCATTATAGAAGGTAGTTTGTTGTCGAGATTTTTGTTACTTCAATGGATGGTAGCCTTGTAATTATGGAAGGTAGTCTATTGTCGAGATTTTTGTTACTACAATGGATTGTAGCCTTGTCGTTATGGAAGGTAGTCAGTTGTTGATTAGTTTGTTACTACAAAGGATGGAAGCCTAGTTATTATGAAAGGTAGTCTATTGTCGAGATTTTTCTTACTCCAATGGATGGTAGCCTTGTCATTATTGAAGGTTGTCTATTGTTTAGATTTTTCTTACTATAATGGATGGTAGCCTTGTCATTATGGAAGGTAGTTTGTTGTCGAGATTTTTGTTACTACAACAAATTGTAGCCTTCTCGTTATGGAAGGTAGTCTGTTGTCGATATCTTTGTTACTCCAATGGATGGAAGCCTATTCATTATGGAAGGTAGTCTGTTGTCGAGATTTTTGGTACTCCAATGGATGGTAGCCTTGTCATTATGGAAGGTAGTCTGTTGTAGAGATTTTTTTTAATACAATGGATGGTAGCCTTGTCATTATGGATGGTAGTTTGTTGTCTAGATTTTTGTTACAACAATGTATGGTAGCCTTGTCATTATTGAAGGTAGTCTATTGTCGAGATTTTTGTTACTCCAATGGATGTTAGCCTTGTCATTATGGAAGGTAGTATGTTGTCGAGATTTTCGTTACTACAATGGATGGTAGCCTTGTCATTACGGAAGGTAGTTTGTTGTCGAGATTTTTGTTACAACAATGGATGATAGCCTTGTCATTATGGAAGGTAGTCTGTTGTCAAGATTTTTGTTATTCCAATGGATGGTAGCCTTGTCATTATGGAAGGTAGTCTGTTGTCGAGATTTTTATTACTCCAATGGATGGTAGCCTTGTCATTATGGAAGGTAGTCTGTTGTCGAGATTTTTGTTACTACAATGGATGGTAGCCTTGTCATTATGGATGGTAGTTTGTTGTCTATATTTTTGTTACAACAATGGATGGTAGCCTTGTCATTATGGAAGGTAGTTTGTTGTCAAGATTTTTGTTACTCCAATGGATGGTAGCCTTGTCATTATGGAAGGTTGTCTCTTGTGGATATTTTTGTTACTCCAATGGGTGGTATGCTTGTCATTATGAAAGGTAGTCTATTGTCGATATCTTTGTTACTCTAATGGATGGTAGCCTAGTCATTATGGAAGGAGTTCTGTTTTCTATATTTTTGTTACTCCAATGGATGTTAGCCTTGTCATTATGGAAGGTAGTCTGTTGTCGAGATTTTAGTTACTACAATGGATGGTAGCGTTGTCATTATGGAAGGTAGTTTGTTGTCGAGATTTTGGTTACAACAATGGATGGTAGCCTCGTCATTATGGAAGGTAGTCTGTTGTGGAGATTTTTGTTATTCCAATGGATGGTAGCCTTGTCATTATGGCAGGTTGTCTCTTGTGGATATTTTTGTTAATCCAATGGATTGTACCCTTGTCATTATAGAAGGTTGTCTGTTGTCGAGATTTTTGTTACTCCAATGGATGGTAGCCTTGTAATTATGGAAGGTAGTCTATTGTCGAGATTTTTGTTACTAAAATGGATTGTAGCCTTGTCGTTATGGAAGGGAGTCAGTTGTCGATAAGTTTGTTACTACAAAGGATGGAAGCCTAGTCATTATGGAAGGTAGTCTATTGTCGAGATTTTTCTTACTCCAATGGATGGTAGCCTTGTCATTATTGAAGGTTGTCTATTGTTGAGATTTTTCTTACTATAATGGATGGTAGCCTTGTCATTATGGAAGATAGTTTGTTGTCGAGATTTTTGTTACTACAACAGATTGTAGCCTTCTCGTTATGGAAGGTAGTCTGTTGTCGATATCTTTGTTACTCCAATGGATGGAAGCCTATTCATTATGGAAGGTAGTCTGTTGTCGAGATTTTTTTTACTCCAATGGATGGTAGCCTTGTCATAATGGAAGGTAGTTTGTTGTCGAGATTTTTTTAATACAATGGATGGTAGCCTTGTCATTATGGATGGTAGTTTGTTGTCTAGATTTTTGTTACAACAATGGATGGTAGCCTTGTCATTATTGAAGGTAGTCTGTTGTCGAGATTTTTGTTACTCCAATGGATGTTAGACTTGTCATTATGGAAGGTAGTATGTTGTCGAGATTTTTGTTACTACAATGGATGGTAGCCTTGTCATTACGGAAGGTAGTTTGTTGTCGAGATTTTTGTTACATCAATGGATGGTAGCCTTGTCATTATGGAAGGTAGTCTGTTGTCGAGATATTTGTTATTCCAATGGATGGTAGCCTTGTCATTATGGAAGGTAGTCTGTTGTCGAGATTTTTGTTACTACAACAGATTGTAGCGTTGTCGTTATGGAAGGTAGTCTGTTGTCGAGATTTATGTTATTCCAATGGATAGTAGCCTTCTCATTATGGCAGATTGTCTCTTGTGGATATTTTTGTTAATCTAATGGATTGTACCCTTGTCATTATAGAAGGTAGTCTGTTGTCAAGATTTTTGTTGCTTCAATGGATGGTAGCCTTGTAATTATGCAAGGTGGTCTTTTGACGAGAATTTTGTTACTACAATGGATTGTAGCCTTGTCGTTATGGAAGGTAGTCAGTTGTTGATTAGTTTGTTACTACAAAGGATGGAAGCCTAGTCATTATGGAAGGTAGTCTATTGTCGAGATTTTTCTTACTCCAATGGATGGTAGCCTTGTCATTATTGAAGGTTGTCTATTGTTGAGATTTTTCTTACTATAATGGATGGTAGCCTTGTCATTATGAAAGGTAGTTTGTTGTCGAGATTTTTGTTACTACAACAGATTGTAGCCTTCTCGTTATGAAAGGTAGTCTGTTGTCGATATCTTTGTTACTCCAATGGATGGAAGCCTATTCATTATGAAAGGTAGTCTGTTGTCGAGATTTTTGTTACTCCAATGGATGGTAGCCTTGTCATTATGGAAGGTAGTCTGTTGTCGAGATTTTTTTTAATACAATGGATGGTAGCCTTGTCATTATGGATGGTAGTTTGTTGTCTAGATTTTTGTTACAACAATGTATGGTAGCCTTGTCATTATTGAAGGTAGTCTGTTGTCGAGATTTTTATTACTCCAATGGATGTTAGCCTTGTCATTATGGAAGGTAGTATGTTGTCGAGATTTTCGTTACTACAATGGATGGTAGCCTTGTCATTACGGAAGGTAGTTTGTTGTCGAGATTTTTGTTACAACAATGGATGGTAGCCTTGTCATTATGGAAGGTAGTCTGTTGTCGAAATTTTTGTTATTCCAATTGATGGTAGCCTTGTCATTATGGAAGGTAGTCTGTTGTCGAGATTTTTGTTACTACAACAGATTGTAGCCTTGTCGTTATGGAAGGTAGTTTGTTGTCGATATCTTTTTTACTCCAATGGATGGAAGCCTAGTCATTATGGAAGGTAGTCTGTTGTCGAGATTTTTGTTACTCCAATGGATGGTAGCCTTGTCATTATGGAAGGTAGTCTGTTGTCGAGATTTTTGTTACTACAACGGATGGTAGCCTTGTCATTATGGATGGTAGTCTGTTGTCTAGATTTTTGTTACAACAATGGATGGTAGCCTTGTCATTATTGAAGGTAGTCTGTTGTCAAGGTTTTTTTTACTCCAATGGATGTTAGCCTTGTCATTATGGAAGGTAGTATGTTGTCGAGATTTTCGTTACTAAAATGGATGGTAGCCTTGTCATTACGGAAGGTAGTTTGTTGTCGAGATTTTTATTACTACAATGGATGGTAGCCTTGTCATTATGGAAGGTTGTCTCTTGTGGATATTTTTGTTACTCCAATGGATTGTACCCTTGTCATTATGGAAGGTAGACTGTTGTCGAGATTTTTGTTATTCCAATGGATGGTAGCCTTGTAATTATGGAAGGTAGTCTGTTGTCGAGATTTTTGTTACTACAATGGATTGTAGGCTTGTCGTTATGGAAGGTAGTCTGTTGTCGAGATTTTTCTTACTCCAATAGATGGTAGCCTTGTAATTATTGAAGGTAGTCTATTGTTGAGATTTTTGTTACTATAATGGATGGTAGCCTTGTCATTATGGAAGGTAGTTTGTTGTCGAGATCTTTGTTACTACAACAGATTGTAGCCTTGTTGTTATGGAAGGTAGTCTGTTGTCGATATCTTTGTTACTCCAATGGATGGAAGCCTAGTCATTATGGAAGGTAGTCTGTTGTCGAGATTTTAGTTACTCTAATGGATGGTATCCTTGTCATTATGGAAGGTAGTATCTTTTGGATATTTTTGTTACTCCAATGGATGGTATCCTTGTCATTATGAAAGGTAGTCTATTGTCGATATCTTTGTTACTCTAATGGATGGTAGTGTAGTCATTATGGAAGGAAGTCTGTTGTCTAGATTTTTGTTACTCCAATGGATGGTAGTCTTGTCATTAAAGAAGGTAGTCTGTTGTAGAGATTTTTGTTACTACAATGGATGGTAGCCTTGTCATTACGGAAGGTAGTTTGTCGTCGAAATTTTTGTTACTACAATGGATGGTAGCCTTGTCATTATGGAAGGTAGTCTGTTGTCGAGATTTTTGTTACTCCAATGGATGTTAGCCTTGTCATTATGGAAGGTTGTCTCTTGTGGATATTTTTGTTACTCCAATGGATGGTATCCATGTCATTATGAAAGGTAGTCTGTTATCGATATCTTTGTTACCCTAATGGATGGTAGCCTAGTCATCATGGAAGGAAGTCTATTGTCTATATTTTTGTTACTCCAATGGATGTTACCCTTGTCATTATGGAAGGTAGTCTGTTGTCGAGATTTTTGTTACTACAACAGATTGTAGCCTTGTCGTTATGGAAGGTAGTCTGTTGTCGATATCTTTGTTACTCCAATGGATGGAAGCCTAGTCATTATGGAAGGTAATATGTTGTCGAGATTTTTGTTACTCCAATGGAAGGTAGCCTTGTCATTATTGAAGGTAGTCTGTTGTCGAGATTTTTGTTACTCCAATGGATGTTAGCCTTGTCATTATGGAAGGTAGTATGTTGTCGAGATTTTCGTTATTACAATGGATGGTAGCGTTGTCATTATGGAAGGTAGTTTGTTGTCGAGAGTTTTGTTACAACAATGGATGGTAGCCTTGTCATTGTGGAAGGTAGTCTGTTGTCAAGATTTTTGTTATTCCAATGGATGGTAGCCTTGTCATTATGGAAGGTAGTCTATTGTCGATATTTTTGTTACTCCAATGGATGGTAGCCTAGTCATTATGGAAGGTAGTCTGTTGTCGAGATTTTTGTTACTTCAATGGATGGTAGCCTTGTCATTACGGAAGGTAGTCTGTTGTCGAGATTTTTGTTACTACAATGGATTGTAGCCTTGTCGTTATGGAAGTTAGTCTGTTGTCGAGATTTTTGTTATTCCAATGGATGGTAGCTTTGTAATTATGGAAGGTTGTCTCTTGTGGATATTTTTGTTACTCCAATGGATTGTACCCTTGTCATTATGAAAGGTAGTCTGTTGTCTATATCTTTGTTACTCCAATGGATGGTAGACTTGTAATTGTAGAAGGTAGTCTGTTGTCGAGATTTTTGTTACTACAATGGATTGTAGCCTTGTCGTTATGGAATGTAGTCTGTTGTCGATATGTTTGTTACTACAAAGGATGGAAGCCTAGTCATTATGGAAGGTAGTCTGTTGTCGAGATTTTTCTTACTCCAATGGATGGTAGCCTTGTCATTATTGAAGGTAGTCTATCGTTGAGATTTTTGTTACTATAATGGATGGTAGCCTTGTCATTATGGAAGGTAGTTTGTTGTCGAGATTTTTGTTACTACAATGGATGGTAGCCTTGTCATTACGGAAGGTAGTTTGTTGTCGAGATTTTTGTTACAACAATGGATGGTAGCCTTGTCATTATGGAAGGTAGTCTGTTGTCGAAATTTTTGTTATTCCAATTGATGGTAGCCTTGTCATTATGGAAGGTAGTCTGTTGTCGAGATTTTTGTTACTACAACAGATTGTAGCCTTGTCGTTATGGAAGGTAGTCTGTTGTCGATATCTTTTTTACTCCAATGGATGGAAGCCTAGTCATTATGGAAGGTAGTCTGTTGTCGAGATTTTTGTTACTCCAATGGATGGTAGCCTTGTCATTATGGAAGGTAGTCTGTTGTCGAGATTTTTGTTACTACAACGGATGGTAGCCTTGTCATTATGGATGGTAGTCTGTTGTCTAGATTTTTGTTACAACAATGGATGGTAGCCTTGTCATTATTGAAGGTAGTCTGTTGTCAAGGTTTTTTTTTACTCCAATGGATGTTAGCCTTGTCATTATGGAAGGTAGTATGTTGTCGAGATTTTCGTTACTAAAATGGATGGTAGCCTTGTCATTACGGAAGGTAGTTTGTTGTCGAGATTTTTATTACTACAATGGATGGTAGCCTTGTCATTATGGAAGGTTGTCTCTTGTGGATATTTTTGTTACTCCAATGGATTGTACCCTTGTCATTATGGAAGGTAGACTGTTGTCGAGATTTTTGTTATTCCAATGGATGGTAGCCTTGTAATTATGGAAGGTAGTCTGTTGTCGAGATTTTTGTTACTACAATGGATTGTAGGCTTGTCGTTATGGAAGGTAGTCTGTTGTCGAGATTTTTCTTACTCCAATATATGGTAGCCTTGTAATTATTGAAGGTAGTCTATTGTTGAGATTTTTGTTACTATAATGGATGGTAGCCTTGTCATTATGGAAGGTAGTTTGTTGTCGAGATCTTTGTTACTACAACAGATTGTAGCCTTGTTGTTATGGAAGGTAGTCTGTTGTCGATATCTTTGTTACTCCAATGGATGGAAGCCTAGTCATTATGGAAGGTAGTCTGTTGTCGAGATTTTAGTTACTCTAATGGATGGTATCCTTGTCATTATGGAAGGTAGTATCTTTTGGATATTTTTGTTACTCCAATGGATGGTATCCTTGTCATTATGAAAGGTAGTCTATTGTCGATATCTTTGTTACTCTAATGGATGGTAGTGTAGTCATTATGGAAGGAAGTCTGTTGTCTAGATTTTTGTTACTCCAATGGATGGTAGTCTTGTCATTAAAGAAGGTAGTCTGTTGTAGAGATTTTTGTTACTACAATGGATGGTAGCCTTGTCATTACGGAAGGTAGTTTGTCGTCGAAATTTTTGTTACTACAATGGATGGTAGCCTTGTCATTATGGAAGGTAGTCTGTTGTCGAGATTTTTGTTACTCCAATGGATGTTAGCCTTGTCATTATGGAAGGTTGTCTCTTGTGGATATTTTTGTTACTCCAATGGATGGTATCCATGTCATTATGAAAGGTAGTCTGTTATCGATATCTTTGTTACCCTAATGGATGGTAGCCTAGTCATCATGGAAGGAAGTCTATTGTCTATATTTTTGTTACTCCAATGGATGTTACCCTTGTCATTATGGAAGGTAGTCTGTTGTCGAGATTTTTGTTACTACAACAGATTGTAGCCTTGTCGTTATGGAAGGTAGTCTGTTGTCGATATCTTTGTTACTCCAATGGATGGAAGCCTAGTCATTATGGAAGGTAATATGTTGTCGAGATTTTTGTTACTCCAATGGAAGGTAGCCTTGTCATTATTGAAGGTAGTCTGTTGTCGAGATTTTTGTTACTCCAATGGATGTTAGCCTTGTCATTATGGAAGGTAGTATGTTGTCGAGATTTTCGTTATTACAATGGATGGTAGCGTTGTCATTATGGAAGGTAGTTTGTTGTCGAGAGTTTTGTTACAACAATGGATGGTAGCCTTGTCATTGTGGAAGGTAGTCTGTTGTCAAGATTTTTGTTATTCCAATGGATGGTAGCCTTGTCATTATGGAAGGTAGTCTATTGTCGATATTTTTGTTACTCCAATGGATGGTAGCCTAGTCATTATGGAAGGTAGTCTGTTGTCGAGATTTTTGTTACTTCAATGGATGGTAGCCTTGTCATTACGGAAGGTAGTCTGTTGTCGAGATTTTTGTTACTACAATGGATTGTAGCCTTGTCGTTATGGAAGTTAGTCTGTTGTCGAGATTTTTGTTATTCCAATGGATGGTAGCTTTGTAATTATGGAAGGTTGTCTCTTGTGGATATTTTTGTTACTCCAATGGATTGTACCCTTGTCATTATGAAAGGTAGTCTGTTGTCTATATCTTTGTTACTCCAATGGATGGTAGACTTGTAATTGTAGAAGGTAGTCTGTTGTCGAGATTTTTGTTACTACAATGGATTGTAGCCTTGTCGTTATGGAATGTAGTCTGTTGTCGATATGTTTGTTACTACAAAGGATGGAAGCCTAGTCATTATGGAAGGTAGTCTGTTGTCGAGATTTTTCTTACTCCAATGGATGGTAGCCTTGTCATTATTGAAGGTAGTCTATCGTTGAGATTTTTGTTACTATAATGGATGGTAGCCTTGTCATTATGGAAGGTAGTTTGTTGTCGAGATTTTTGTTACTACAACAGATTGTAGCCTTGTCGTTATGGAAGGTAGTCTGTTGTCGATATCTTTGTTACTCCAATGGATGGAAGCCTAATCATTATGGAAGGTAGTCTGTTGTCGAGATTTTTGTTACTCCAATGGATACCATCCTTGTCATTATGGAAGGTAGTCTCTTGTGGATATTTTAGTTACTCCAATGGATGGTATCTTTGTCATTATGAAAGGTAGTCTGTTGTCGATATCTTTGTTACTCTAATGGATGGTAGCGTAGTCATTATGGAAGGAAGTCTGTTGTCTAGATTTTTGTTACTCCAATGGATGGTAGTCTTGTCATTAAGGAAGGTAGTCTGTTGTAGAGATTTTTGTTACTATAATGGATGGTATCCTTGTCATTATGGAAGGTAGTTTGTTGTCGAAATTTTTGTTACTATAATGGATGGTAGCCTTGTCGTTATGGAAGGTAGTCTATTGTCGAGATTTTTGTTACTCCAATGGATGTTGGCCTTGTCATTATGGAAGGTTGTCTCTTGTGGATATTTTTGTTACTCCAATGGATGGTATCCATGTCATTATGGAAGGTAGTCTGTTGTCTAGATTTTTGTTACTCTAATGGATGGTAGCCTTGTCATTATGGAAGGTAGTCTGTTGTCGAGATTTTTGTTACTACAATGGATGGTAGCCTTATCATTACGAATGGTAGTTTGTTGTCTAGATTTTTGTTACAACAATGGATGGTATCCTTGTCATTATGGAAGGTAGTCGGTTGTCGAGATTTTTGTTACTCCAATGGATGTTAGCCTTGTCATTATGGAAGGTTGTCTCTTGTGGATATTTTTGTTACTCCAATGGATGGTATCCATGTCATTATGAAAGGTAGTCTGTTGTCGATATCTTTGTTACTCTAATGGATGGTAGCCTAATAATTATGGAAGGAAGTCTATTGTCTATATTTTTGTTACTCCAATGGATGTTACCCTTATCATTATGGAAGGTAGTCTATTATCGAGATTTTCGTTACTACAATGGATGGTAGCCTTGTCATTATAGAAGGTAGTTTGTTGTCGAGATTTTTGTTACAACAATGGATGGTAGCCTTGTCATTATGGAAGGTAGTCTTTTGTCGAGATTTTTGTTATTCCAATGGATGTTAGCCTTGTCATTATGGAAGGTAGTCTATTGTCGATATCTTTGTTACTCTAATGGATGGTAGCGTAGTCATTATGGAAGGAAGTCTGTTGTCTAGATTTTTGTTACTCCAATTGATGGTAGCCTTGTCATTATGGAAGGTAGTCTGTTGTAGAGATTTTTGATACTACAATGGATGGTAGCCTTGTCATTATGGAAGCTAGTTTGTTGTCGAAATTTTTGTTACTACGATGGATGGTAGCCTTGTCATTATGGAAGGTAGTCTGTTGTTGATATTTTTGTTACTCCAATGGATAATAGCCTTGTCATTATGGAAGTTTGTCTCTTGTAGATATTTTTGTTACTCCAATGGATGGTATCCATGTGATTATGAAAGGTAGTTTGTTGTCGATATCTTTGTTACTATAATGGATGGTATCCTAGTCATTATGGAAGGAAGTCTATTGTCTTTATTTTTGTTACTCCAATGGATGATAGCCTTGTCATTACAAAAGGTAGTTTGTTGTCTAGATTTTTGTTACAATAATGGATGGTAGCCTTGTCATTATGGAAGGTAGTCAGTTGTCGAGATTTTTGTTATTCCAATGGATGGGTGCCTTGTCATTATGGAAGGTTGTCTCTTGTGGATATTTTTGTTACTCCAATGGATGGTACCCTTGTCATTATGGAAGGAAGTCTGTTGTCGAGATTTTTGTGGTTCCAATCGATGGTATCCTTGTCATTATGAAAGGTAGTCTATTGTCGATATATTTGTTACTCCAATGGATGGTAGCCTAGTCATTATGGAAGGTAGTCTATTGTCTAGATTTTTGTTACTCCAATGGATGGTAGCCTTGTCATTATGGAAGGTAGTATGTTGTCGAGATTTTTATAACTATAATGGATGGTATCCTTGTCATTATGGACGGTAGTTTGTTTTCGAGATATTTGTTACTACAATGGATGGTAGCCTTATCATTATGGAAGGTAGTTTGTTGTCGAGATTTTTGTTACTCCAATGGATGGTAGCCTTGTCTTTAAGGAAGGTTCTCTCTTGTAGATATTTTTGTTACTCCAATAGATGGTACCCTTGTCATTATGGAAGGTAGTCTATCGTCGAGACTTTTGTTATTCCCATGGATGGTATCTTTGTCATTATGAAATGTAGTCCGTTGTTGATATCTTTGTTACTCCAATAGATGGTAGCCTAGTCATTATGGAAGGTAGTATGTTGTCTAGATTTTTCTTACTCTAATGGATGTTAGACTTGTCATTATGGAAGGTAGTCTGTTGTCTAGATTTTCGTTACTAGAATGCATGGTAGCCTTATCATTATGGAAGGTAGTTTTTTGTCGAGATTTTTGTTACAACAATGGATGGTAGCCTTGTCATTATGGAAGGTAGTCTGTTGTCGATATTTTTGTTATTCCAATGGATGGTAGCCTTGTCAATTTGGAATGTTGTCTCTTGTGGATATTTTTGTTACTCCAATGGATGGTACCCTTGTCATTATGGAAGGTAGTCTGTTTTCGAGATTTTTGTTATTCCAATGGATGGTATCCTTGTCATTATGGAAGGTAGTCTGTTGTCGAGATTTTTGTTATTCCAATGGATGGTATCTTTGTCATTATGAAAGGTAGTCTGTTGTTGATATCTTTGTTACTCCAATGAATGGCAGCCTAGTCATTATGGAAGGTAGTGTGTTGTCTATATTTTTCTTACTCCAATGGATGTTAGCCTTGTCATTATGGAAGGTAGTCTGTTGTCGATATTTTCGTTACTACAATGGATGGTAGCCTTGTCATTATAGAAGGTAGTTTGTTGTCGAGTTTTTTGTTACAATAATGGATGGTAGCCTTGTCATTATGGAAGGTAGTCTGTTGTCGAGATTTTTGTTATTCCAATGGATGGTAGCCTTGTCATTAGGGAAGGTTGTCTCTTGTGGATATTTTTGTTACTCCAATGGATGGTACCCTTGTCATTATGGAAGGTAGTCTGTTGTCGAGATTTTTGTGATTCTAATGGATGGAATCCTTGTCATTATTAAAAGTAGTCTATTGTCGATATCTTTGTTACTCCAATGGATGGTAGCCTTATCATTATGGAAGGTAGTCTGTTGTCCAGATTTTTGTTACTCCAATGGATGGTAGCCTTGTCATTATGGAAGGTTATCTCTTGTGGATATTGTTTTACTCTAATGGATGGTATCCTTGTCATTATGGAAGGTAGTCTGTTGTCGATATCTTTGTTACTCTAATGGATGGTAGCATATTCATTATGGAAGGAAGTCTGTTGTCTAGATTTTTGTTACTCCAATGGATGGTAGTCTTGTCATTATGGAAGGTAGTCTGTTGTAGATATTTTTGTTACTACAATGGATGGTAGCCTTGTCATTATGGAAGGTAGTTTGTTGTCAAAAGTTTTGGTACTACGATGGATGGTAGCCTTGTCATTATGGAAGGTCGTCTGTTGTCGAGATTTTTGTTACTCCAATGGATGTTAGCCTTGTCATTATGGAAGGTAGTTTCTTGTCGAGACTTTCGTTACTACAATGGATGGTAGCCTTGTCATTACAGAAGGTAGTTTGTTATCGAGATTTTTGTTACAACAATGGATGGTAGCCTTGTCATTATGGAAGGTAATCTATTATCGAGATTTTTGTTATTACAATGGATGGTAGCCTTGTCATTATGGAAGGTTGTCTTTTGTGGAAATTTTTGTTACTCCAATAGATGGTACCCTTTTCATTATGGAAGGTAGTCTGTTAACGAGATTTTTGTGATTCCAATGGATGGTATCCTTGTCTTTATGAAAGGTAGTCTATTGTCGATATCTTATTTACTTCAATGGATGGTAGACTAGTCATTATGAAAGGTAGTCTGTTGTCTAGATTTTTGTTACTCCAAAGGATGGTAGCCTTGTCATTATGAAAGGTAGTCTGTTGTCGAGATTTTTGTTACTACAATGGATGGAAGCCTTGTCATTATGGATGGTAGTTTGTTGTCTAGATTTTTGTTACAACAATGGATGGTAGCCTTGTCATTATGGAAGGTAGTCTGTTGTCGAGATTTTTGTTACTCCAATGGATGTTAGCCTTGTCATTATGGAAGGTTGTCTCTTTTGGATATTTTTGTTACTCCAATGGATGGTATCCATGTCATTATGAAAGGTAGTCTACTGTCGATATCTTTGTTACTCTAGTGGATGGTAGCCTAGTCATTATGGAAGGAAGTCTATTGTCTATATTTTTGTTACTCCAATGGATTTTACCTTTGTCATTATGGAGGTAGTCTGTTGTCGTGATTTTCGTTACTATAATGGATGGTAGCCTTGTCACTATAGAAGGTAGTTTGTTGTCGAGATTTTTGTTACAACAATGGAATGTAGCCTTGTCATTATGGTAGGTAGTCTGTTGGCGAGATTTTTGTTATTCCAATGGATGGTAGCCTTGTCATTATGGAAGGTAGTCTATTGTCGATATATTTGTTACTCTAATGGATGGTAGCGTAGTCATTATGGAAGGAAGTCTGTTGTCTAGATTTTTGTTACTCCAATGGATGGTAGCCTTGTCATTATGGAAGGTAGTCTGTTGTAGAGATTTTTGGTACTACAATGGATGGTAGCCTTGTCATTATGGAAGCGAGTTTGTTGTCGAAATTTTTGTTACTACAATGGATGGTAGCCTTGTCATTATGGAAGGTAGTCTGTTGTCGATATTTTTGTTACTCCAATGGATGGTAGCCTTGTCATTATGGAAGGTTGTCTCTTGTGGATATTTTTGTTACTCCAATGGATGGTATCCATGTCATTATGAAAGGTAGTCTGTTGTCGATATCTTTATTACTATAATGGATGGTATCCTAGTCATTATGGAAGGAAGTCTATTTTCTATATTTTTGTTACTCCAATGGATGTTACCCTTGTCATTATGGAAGGTAGTCTGTTGTCGAGATTTTCGTTACTACAATGGATGGTAGCCTTGTCATTACAGAAGGTAGTTTGTTGTCGAGATTTTTGTTACAACAATGGATGGTAGCCTTGTCATCATGGAAGGTAGTCTGTTGTCGAGATTTTTGTTATTCCAATGGTTGGTAGCCTTGTCATTATGGAAGGTTGTCTGTTGTGGATATTTTTGTTACTCCAATGTATGGTACCCTTGTCATTATGGAAGGTAGTCTCTTGTCGAGATATTTGTGATTCCAAGGGATGGTATCCTTGTCATTATAAAAGGTAGTCTATTGTCGATATCTTTGTTACTCCAATGGATGGTAGACTAGTCATTATGGAAGGTAGTCTGTTGTTTAGATTTTTGTTACTCCAATGGATCTTAGCCTTATCATTATGGATGGTAGTCTGTTGTCGAGATTTTTGTTACTACAATGGATGGTAGCCTTGTCATTATGGATGGTAGTTTGTTGTCTAGATTTTTGTTACAACAATGGATGGTAGCCTTGTCGTTATGGAAGGTAGTCTGTTTTCTAGATTTATGTTACTCCAATGGATGTTAGCCTTGTCGTTATGGAAGGTTGTCTCTTGTGGATATTTTTGTTACTCCAATGGATGGTATCCATGTAATTATGAAAGGTAGTTTGTTGTCGATATCTTTGTTACTTAAATGGATGGTAGCCTAGTCATTATGGAAGAAAGTTTATTGTCTATATTTTTGTTACTCCAATGGATGTTACCCTTGTCATTATGGAAGGTAGTCTATTGTCGAGATTTTCGTTACTACAATGGATGGTACCCTTGTCATTATGGAAGGTAGTCTATTGTCGAGATTTTTGTGATTCCAATGGATGGTATCCTTGTCATTATTCAAGGTAGTCTATTGTCGATATCTTTGTTACTCCAATGGATGGTAGCCTTATCATTATGGAAGGTAGTCTGTTGACCATATTTTTATTACTCCAATGGATGGTAGCCTTGTCATTATGGAAGGTAGTCTGTTGTCGAGAATATTTTATTCCATTGGATGGTAGGCTTGTCATTATGGAAGGTTGTCTCTTCTGGATATTTTTGTTACTCCAATGGATGGTACCCTTGTCATTATGGAAGGTAGTCTGTTCACGCGATTTTTGTGATTCCAATGGATGGTATCCTTGTCATTATGAGTGGTAGTCTATTGTCGATATCTTTGTTACTCTAATGGATGGTAGACTAGTCTTTATTGAAGGTAGTCTGTTGTCTAGATTTTTGTTACTCCAACGGATGGTAGCCTTGTCATTATGGAAGGTAGTCTGTTGTCGAGATTTTTGTTACTACAATGGATGGTAGCCTTGTCATTATGGAAGGTAGTCTGTTGTCGAGATTTTTGTTACTCAAATGGATGTTAGCCTTGTCATTATGGAAGGTTGTCTCTTGTGGATATTTTTGTTACTCCAATGGATGGTATCCATTTCATTATGAAAGGTAGTCTGTTGTCGATATCTTTGTTACTCTAATGTATGGTAGCCTAGTCATTATGGAAGGAAGTCTATTGTCTATATTTTTGTTACTCCAATGGATGTTACCCTTGTCATTATGGAAGGTAGTCTGTTGTCGAGATTTTCGTTATGACAATGGATGGTAGCCTTGTCATTATAAAAGGTAGTTTGTTGTCGAGATTTTTGTTACAACAATGGATGGTAGCCTTGTCATTATGGTAGGTAGTCTGTTGTCGAGATTTTTGATATTCCACTGGATGGTAGCCTTGTTATTATGGAAGGTAGTCTATTGTCGATATATTTGTTACTCTAATGGATGGTAGCGTAGTCATTATGGAAGGAAGTCTGTTGTCTAGATTTTTGTTACTCCAATGGATGGTAGCCTTGTCATTATGGAAGGTAGTCTGTTGTAGAGATTTTTGTTACTACAATGGATGGTAGCCTTGTCATTATGGAAGCTAGTTTGTTGTCGACATTTTTATTACAACAATGGAATGTAGCCTTGTCATTATGGTAGGTAGTCTATTGTCGAGATTTATGTTATTCCAATGGATAGTAGCCTTGTCATTATGGAAGGTAGTCTGTTGTCGATATTTTTGTTACTCCAATGGATGGTAGCCTTGTCATTATGGAAGGTTGTCTCTTGTGGATATTTTTGTTACTCCAATGGATGGTATCCATGTCATTATGAAAGGTAATCTGTTTTTGTTACTATAATGGATGGTATCCTAGTCATTATGGAAGGAAGTCTATGGTATATATTTGTGTTACTCCAATGGATGTTACCCTTGTCATTATGGAAGGTAGTCTGTTGTCGAGATTTTCGTTACTACAATGGATGGTAGCCTTGTCATTACAGAAGGTAGTTTGTTGTCGATATTTTTGTTACAACAATGGATGGTAGCCTTGTCATTACGGAAGGTAGTCTGTTGTCGAGATTTTTGTTATTCCAATGGATGGTAGCCTTGTCATTATGGAAGGTAGTCTATTGTCGATATCTTTGTTACTCTAATGGATGGTAGCGTAGTCATTATGGAAGGAAGTCTATTGTCTATATTTTTGTTACTCCAATGGATGTTACCCTTGTCATTATGGAAGGTAGTTTGTTGTCGAGATTTTCGTTACTACAATGGATGGTAGCCTTGTCATTACAGAAGGTAGTTTGTTGTCGAGATTTTTGTTACAATAATGGATGGTAGCGTTGTCATTATGGAAGGTAGTCTGTTGTTGAGATTTTTGTTATTCCAATGGATGGTAGCCTTGTCATTATGGAAGGATGTCTCTTGTGGATATTTTTGTTACTCCAATGGATGGTACCCTTGTCATTATGGAAGGTAGTTTGTTGTCGAGATTTTTGTGATTCCAATGCATGGTATCCTTGTCATTATAAAAGGTAGTCTATTGTCGATATCTTTGTTACTCCAATGGATGGTAGACTAGTCATTATGGAAGGTAGTCTGTTGTCTAGATTTTTGTTACTCCAATGGATCTTAGCCTTGTCATTATGGAAGGTAGTTTGTTGTCGAGATATTTGTTACTACAATGGATGGTAGCCTTGTCATTATGGATGGTAGTTTGTTGTCTAGATTTTTGTTACAACAATGGATGGTCGCCTTGTCATTACGGAAGGTAGTCTGTTGTCGATATCTTTGTTACTCTAATGGATGGTATCCTAGTCATTATGGAAGGAAGTCTATTGTCTATATTTTTGTTACTCCAATGGATGTTACCCTTGTCATTATGGAAGGTACTCTGTTGTCGAGATTTTCATTACTACAATGGATGTTAGCCTTGTCATTACAGAAGGTAGTCTATTGTCGAGATTTTTGTTACAATAATGGATGGTAGCCTTGTCATTATGGCAGGTAGTCTATTGTCGATATCTTTGTTACTCTAATGGATGGTAGCGTAGTCATTATGGAAGGAAGTTTGTTGTCTAGATTTTTGTTACTCCAATGGATGGTAGCCTTGTCATTATGGAAGGTAGTCTTTTGTAGAGATTTTTGTTACTACAATGGATGGTAGCCTTGTCATTATGGAAGCTAGTTTGTTGTCGAAATTTTTTTGTTACTACATAGGATGGTAGCCTTGTCATTATGGAAGGTAGTCTATTGCCAATATTTTTGTTACTTCAATGGATTGTAGCCTTGTCATTATGAAAGGTTGTCTCTTGTGGATATTTTTGTTACTCCAATGGATGGTATCCATGTCATTATGAAAGGTAGTCTATTGTCGATATCTTTGTTACTATAATGGATGGTATCTTAGTCGAGATTTTCGTTACTCCAATGGATGTTACCCTTGTCATTATGGAAGGTAGTTTATTGTCGAGATTTTCGTTACTACAATGGATGGTAGCCTTGTTATTACAGAAGGTAGTTTGTTGTCGTGATTTTCGTTACTACAATGGATGGTAGCCTTGTCACTATAGAAGGTAGTTTGTTGTCGAGATTTTTGTTACAACAATGGATGGTAGCCTTGTCATTATGGTAGGTAGTCTGTTGTCGAGATTTTTGATATTCCACTGGATGGTAGCCTTGTCATTATGGAAGGTTGTCTCTTGTGGATATTTTTGTTACTCCAATGGATGGTAGCCTAGTCATTATGGAAGGTAGTTTGTTGTAGAGATTTTTGTTACTACAATGGATGGTAGCCTTGTCATTATGGAAGGTAGTTTGTTGTCGAGATTTTTATTACAACAATGGAATGTAGCCTTGTCATTATGGTAGGTAGTCTGTGGTCGAGATTTTTGTTATTCCAATGGATGGTAGCCTTGTCATTATGGAAGGTAGTCTGTTATCGATATTTTTGTTACTCCAATGGATGGTAGCCTTGTCATTATGGAAGGTAGTCTATTGTCGATATCTTTGTTACTCTAATGGATGGTAGCGTAGTCATTATGGAAGGAAGTTTGTTGTCTAGATTTTTGTTACTCCAATGGATGGTAGCCTTGTCATTATGGAAGGTAGTCTTTTGTAGAGATTTTTGTTACTACAATGGATGGTAGCCTTGTCATTATGGAAGCTAGTTTGTTGTCGAAATTTTTTTGTTACTACATAGGATGGTAGCCTTGTCATTATGGAAGGTAGTCTATTGTCAATATTTTTGTTACTCGAATGGATGGTAGCCTTGTCATTATGGAAGGTTGTCTCTTGTGGATATTTTTGTTACTCCAATGGATGGTATCCATGTCATTAGGAAAGGTAGTCTATTGTCGATATCTTTGTTACTATAATGGATGGTATCTTAGTCGAGATTTTCGTTACTCCAATGGATGTTACCCTTGTCATTATGGAAGGTAGTCTGTTGTCGAGATTTTCGTTACTACAATGGATGGTAGCCTTGTTATTACAAAAGGTAGTTTGTTGTCGTGATTTTTGTTACTACAATGGATGGTAGCCTTGTCACTATAGAAGGTAGTTTGTTTTCGAGATTTTTGTTACAACAATGGATGGTAGCCTTGTCATTATGGTAGGTAGTCTGTTGTCGAGATTTTTTATATTCCACTGGATGGTAGCCTTGTCATTATGGAAGGTTGTCTCTTGTGGATATTTTTGTTACTCCAATGGATGGTAGCCTAGTCATTATGGAAGGTAGTCTGTTGTAGAGATTTTTGTTACTACAATGGATGGTAGCCTTGTCATTATGGAAGGTAGTTTGTTGTCGAGATTTTTATTACAACAATGGAATGTAGCCTTGTCATTATGGTAGGTAGTCTGTTGTCGAGATTTTTGTTATTCCAATGGATGGTAGCCTTGTCATTATGGATGGTTGTCTCTTTTGGATATTTTTGTTACTCCAATGGATGGTATCCATGTCATTATGAAAGGTAGTCTACTGTCGATATCTTTGTTACTCTAGTGGATGGTAGCCTAGTCATTATGGAAGGAAGTCTATTGTCTATATTTTTGTTACTCCAATGGATTTTACCTTTGTCATTATGGAGGTAGTCTGTTGTCGTGATTTTCGTTACTATAATGGATGGTAGCCTTGTCACTATAGAAGGTAGTTTGTTGTCGAGATTTTTGTTACAACAATGGAATGTAGCCTTGTCATTATGGTAGGTAGTCTGTTGGCGAGATTTTTGTTATTCCAATGGATGGTAGCCTTGTCATTATGGAAGGTAGTCTATTGTCGATATATTTGTTACTCTAATGGATGGTAGCGTAGTCATTATGGAAGGAAGTCTGTTGTCTAGATTTTTGTTACTCCAATGGATGGTAGCCTTGTCATTATGGAAGGTAGTCTGTTGTAGAGATTTTTGGTACTACAATGGATGGTAGCCTTGTCATTATGGAAGCGAGTTTGTTGTCGAAATTTTTGTTACTACAATGGATGGTAGCCTTGTCATTATGGAAGGTAGTCTGTTGTCGATATTTTTGTTACTCCAATGGATGGTAGCCTTGTCATTATGGAAGGTTGTCTCTTGTGGATATTTTTGTTACTCCAATGGATGGTATCCATGTCATTATGAAAGGTAGTCTGTTGTCGATATCTTTATTACTATAATGGATGGTATCCTAGTCATTATGGAAGGAAGTCTATTTTCTATATTTTTGTTACTCCAATGGATGTTACCCTTGTCATTATGGAAGGTAGTCTGTTGTCGAGATTTTCGTTACTACAATGGATGGTAGCCTTGTCATTACAGAAGGTAGTTTGTTGTCGAGATTTTTGTTACAACAATGGATGGTAGCCTTGTCATCATGGAAGGTAGTCTGTTGTCGAGATTTTTGTTATTCCAATGGTTGGTAGCCTTGTCATTATGGAAGGTTGTCTGTTGTGGATATTTTTGTTACTCCAATGTATGGTACCCTTGTCATTATGGAAGGTAGTCTCTTGTCGAGATATTTGTGATTCCAAGGGATGGTATCCTTGTCATTATAAAAGGTAGTCTATTGTCGATATCTTTGTTACTCCAATGGATGGTAGACTAGTCATTATGGAAGGTAGTCTGTTGTTTAGATTTTTGTTACTCCAATGGATCTTAGCCTTATCATTATGGATGGTAGTCTGTTGTCGAGATTTTTGTTACTACAATGGATGGTAGCCTTGTCATTATGGATGGTAGTTTGTTGTCTAGATTTTTGTTACAACAATGGATGGTAGCCTTGTCGTTATGGAAGGTAGTCTGTTTTCTAGATTTATGTTACTCCAATGGATGTTAGCCTTGTCGTTATGGAAGGTTGTCTCTTGTGGATATTTTTGTTACTCCAATGGATGGTATCCATGTAATTATGAAAGGTAGTTTGTTGTCGATATCTTTGTTACTTAAATGGATGGTAGCCTAGTCATTATGGAAGAAAGTTTATTGTCTATATTTTTGTTACTCCAATGGATGTTACCCTTGTCATTATGGAAGGTAGTCTATTGTCGAGATTTTCGTTACTACAATGGATGGTACCCTTGTCATTATGGAAGGTAGTCTATTGTCGAGATTTTTGTGATTCCAATGGATGGTATCCTTGTCATTATTCAAGGTAGTCTATTGTCGATATCTTTGTTACTCCAATGGATGGTAGCCTTATCATTATGGAAGGTAGTCTGTTGACCATATTTTTATTACTCCAATGGATGGTAGCCTTGTCATTATGGAAGGTAGTCTGTTGTCGAGAATATTTTATTCCATTGGATGGTAGGCTTGTCATTATGGAAGGTTGTCTCTTCTGGATATTTTTGTTACTCCAATGGATGGTACCCTTGTCATTATGGAAGGTAGTCTGTTCACGCGATTTTTGTGATTCCAATGGATGGTATCCTTGTCATTATGAGTGGTAGTCTATTGTCGATATCTTTGTTACTCTAATGGATGGTAGACTAGTCTTTATTGAAGGTAGTCTGTTGTCTAGATTTTTGTTACTCCAACGGATGGTAGCCTTGTCATTATGGAAGGTAGTCTGTTGTCGAGATTTTTGTTACTACAATGGATGGTAGCCTTGTCATTATGGAAGGTAGTCTGTTGTCGAGATTTTTGTTACTCAAATGGATGTTAGCCTTGTCATTATGGAAGGTTGTCTCTTGTGGATATTTTTGTTACTCCAATGGATGGTATCCATTTCATTATGAAAGGTAGTCTGTTGTCGATATCTTTGTTACTCTAATGTATGGTAGCCTAGTCATTATGGAAGGAAGTCTATTGTCTATATTTTTGTTACTCCAATGGATGTTACCCTTGTCATTATGGAAGGTAGTCTGTTGTCGAGATTTTCGTTATGACAATGGATGGTAGCCTTGTCATTATAAAAGGTAGTTTGTTGTCGAGATTTTTGTTACAACAATGGATGGTAGCCTTGTCATTATGGTAGGTAGTCTGTTGTCGAGATTTTTGATATTCCACTGGATGGTAGCCTTGTTATTATGGAAGGTAGTCTATTGTCGATATATTTGTTACTCTAATGGATGGTAGCGTAGTCATTATGGAAGGAAGTCTGTTGTCTAGATTTTTGTTACTCCAATGGATGGTAGCCTTGTCATTATGGAAGGTAGTCTGTTGTAGAGATTTTTGTTACTACAATGGATGGTAGCCTTGTCATTATGGAAGCTAGTTTGTTGTCGACATTTTTATTACAACAATGGAATGTAGCCTTGTCATTATGGTAGGTAGTCTATTGTCGAGATTTATGTTATTCCAATGGATAGTAGCCTTGTCATTATGGAAGGTAGTCTGTTGTCGATATTTTTGTTACTCCAATGGATGGTAGCCTTGTCATTATGGAAGGTTGTCTCTTGTGGATATTTTTGTTACTCCAATGGATGGTATCCATGTCATTATGAAAGGTAATCTGTTTTTGTTACTATAATGGATGGTATCCTAGTCATTATGGAAGGAAGTCTATGGTATATATTTGTGTTACTCCAATGGATGTTACCCTTGTCATTATGGAAGGTAGTCTGTTGTCGAGATTTTCGTTACTACAATGGATGGTAGCCTTGTCATTACAGAAGGTAGTTTGTTGTCGATATTTTTGTTACAACAATGGATGGTAGCCTTGTCATTACGGAAGGTAGTCTGTTGTCGAGATTTTTGTTATTCCAATGGATGGTAGCCTTGTCATTATGGAAGGTAGTCTATTGTCGATATCTTTGTTACTCTAATGGATGGTAGCGTAGTCATTATGGAAGGAAGTCTATTGTCTATATTTTTGTTACTCCAATGGATGTTACCCTTGTCATTATGGAAGGTAGTTTGTTGTCGAGATTTTCGTTACTACAATGGATGGTAGCCTTGTCATTACAGAAGGTAGTTTGTTGTCGAGATTTTTGTTACAATAATGGATGGTAGCGTTGTCATTATGGAAGGTAGTCTGTTGTTGAGATTTTTGTTATTCCAATGGATGGTAGCCTTGTCATTATGGAAGGATGTCTCTTGTGGATATTTTTGTTACTCCAATGGATGGTACCCTTGTCATTATGGAAGGTAGTTTGTTGTCGAGATTTTTGTGATTCCAATGCATGGTATCCTTGTCATTATAAAAGGTAGTCTATTGTCGATATCTTTGTTACTCCAATGGATGGTAGACTAGTCATTATGGAAGGTAGTCTGTTGTCTAGATTTTTGTTACTCCAATGGATCTTAGCCTTGTCATTATGGAAGGTAGTTTGTTGTCGAGATATTTGTTACTACAATGGATGGTAGCCTTGTCATTATGGATGGTAGTTTGTTGTCTAGATTTTTGTTACAACAATGGATGGTCGCCTTGTCATTACGGAAGGTAGTCTGTTGTCGATATCTTTGTTACTCTAATGGATGGTATCCTAGTCATTATGGAAGGAAGTCTATTGTCTATATTTTTGTTACTCCAATGGATGTTACCCTTGTCATTATGGAAGGTACTCTGTTGTCGAGATTTTCATTACTACAATGGATGTTAGCCTTGTCATTACAGAAGGTAGTCTATTGTCGAGATTTTTGTTACAATAATGGATGGTAGCCTTGTCATTATGGCAGGTAGTCTATTGTCGATATCTTTGTTACTCTAATGGATGGTAGCGTAGTCATTATGGAAGGAAGTTTGTTGTCTAGATTTTTGTTACTCCAATGGATGGTAGCCTTGTCATTATGGAAGGTAGTCTTTTGTAGAGATTTTTGTTACTACAATGGATGGTAGCCTTGTCATTATGGAAGCTAGTTTGTTGTCGAAATTTTTTTGTTACTACATAGGATGGTAGCCTTGTCATTATGGAAGGTAGTCTATTGCCAATATTTTTGTTACTTCAATGGATTGTAGCCTTGTCATTATGAAAGGTTGTCTCTTGTGGATATTTTTGTTACTCCAATGGATGGTATCCATGTCATTATGAAAGGTAGTCTATTGTCGATATCTTTGTTACTATAATGGATGGTATCTTAGTCGAGATTTTCGTTACTCCAATGGATGTTACCCTTGTCATTATGGAAGGTAGTTTATTGTCGAGATTTTCGTTACTACAATGGATGGTAGCCTTGTTATTACAGAAGGTAGTTTGTTGTCGTGATTTTCGTTACTACAATGGATGGTAGCCTTGTCACTATAGAAGGTAGTTTGTTGTCGAGATTTTTGTTACAACAATGGATGGTAGCCTTGTCATTATGGTAGGTAGTCTGTTGTCGAGATTTTTGATATTCCACTGGATGGTAGCCTTGTCATTATGGAAGGTTGTCTCTTGTGGATATTTTTGTTACTCCAATGGATGGTAGCCTAGTCATTATGGAAGGTAGTTTGTTGTAGAGATTTTTGTTACTACAATGGATGGTAGCCTTGTCATTATGGAAGGTAGTTTGTTGTCGAGATTTTTATTACAACAATGGAATGTAGCCTTGTCATTATGGTAGGTAGTCTGTGGTCGAGATTTTTGTTATTCCAATGGATGGTAGCCTTGTCATTATGGAAGGTAGTCTGTTATCGATATTTTTGTTACTCCAATGGATGGTAGCCTTGTCATTATGGAAGGTAGTCTATTGTCGATATCTTTGTTACTCTAATGGATGGTAGCGTAGTCATTATGGAAGGAAGTTTGTTGTCTAGATTTTTGTTACTCCAATGGATGGTAGCCTTGTCATTATGGAAGGTAGTCTTTTGTAGAGATTTTTGTTACTACAATGGATGGTAGCCTTGTCATTATGGAAGCTAGTTTGTTGTCGAAATTTTTTTGTTACTACATAGGATGGTAGCCTTGTCATTATGGAAGGTAGTCTATTGTCAATATTTTTGTTACTCGAATGGATGGTAGCCTTGTCATTATGGAAGGTTGTCTCTTGTGGATATTTTTGTTACTCCAATGGATGGTATCCATGTCATTAGGAAAGGTAGTCTATTGTCGATATCTTTGTTACTATAATGGATGGTATCTTAGTCGAGATTTTCGTTACTCCAATGGATGTTACCCTTGTCATTATGGAAGGTAGTCTGTTGTCGAGATTTTCGTTACTACAATGGATGGTAGCCTTGTTATTACAAAAGGTAGTTTGTTGTCGTGATTTTTGTTACTACAATGGATGGTAGCCTTGTCACTATAGAAGGTAGTTTGTTTTCGAGATTTTTGTTACAACAATGGATGGTAGCCTTGTCATTATGGTAGGTAGTCTGTTGTCGAGATTTTTTATATTCCACTGGATGGTAGCCTTGTCATTATGGAAGGTTGTCTCTTGTGGATATTTTTGTTACTCCAATGGATGGTAGCCTAGTCATTATGGAAGGTAGTCTGTTGTAGAGATTTTTGTTACTACAATGGATGGTAGCCTTGTCATTATGGAAGGTAGTTTGTTGTCGAGATTTTTATTACAACAATGGAATGTAGCCTTGTCATTATGGTAGGTAGTCTGTTGTCGAGATTTTTGTTATTCCAATGGATGGTAGCCTTGTCATTATGGAAGGTAGTCTATTGTCGATATTTTTGTTACTCCAATGGATGGTAGCCTTGTCATTATGGAAGGTTGTCTCTTGTGGATATTTTTGTTACTCCAATGGATGGTATCCATGTCATTATGAAAGGTAGTCTGTTGTCGATATCTTTGTTACTATAATGGATGGTATCCTAGTCATTATGGAAGGAAGTCTATTGTCTATATTTTTGTTACTCCAATGGATGTTACCCTTGTCATTATGGAAGGTAGTCTGTTGTCGAGATTTTCGTTACTACAATGGATGGTAGCCTTGTCATTACAGAAGGTAGTTTGTTGTCGAGATTTTTGTTACAACAATGGATGGTACCCTTGTTATTATGGAAGGTAGTCTGTTGTCGAGATTTTTGTGATTCCAATGGATGGTATCCTTGTCATTATGAAAGGTAGTCCTTTATCGATATCTTTGTTACTCCAATGGATGTTAGACTAGTCATTATGCAAGGTAGTGTGTTGTCTAGATTTTTGTTACTCCAATGGATGGTAGCCTTGTCATTATGGAAGGTAGTCTGTTGTCGAGATTTTTGTTATTACAATGGATGGTATCCTTGTCATTATGGATGGTAGTTTGTTGTCTAGATTTTTGTTACAACAATAGATGGTAGCCTTGTCATTATGGAAGGTAGTCTGTTGTCGAGATTTTTGTTACTCCAATGGATGTTAGCCTTGTCATTATGGAAGGTTGTCTCTTGTGGATATTTTTGTTACTCCAATGGATGGAATCCATGTCATTATGAAAGGTAGTATGTTGTCGATATCTTTGTTACTCTAATGGATGGTAGCCTAGTCATTATGGAAGGAAGTATATTGTCTATATTTTTGTTACTCCAATGGATGTTAACCTTGTCATTACAGAAGGTAGTTTGTTGTCGAGATTTTTGTTACAACAATGGATGGTAGCCTTGTCATTATGGAAGGTAGTCTGTTGTAGAGATTTATGTTACTAGAATGGATGGTAGCCTTGTCATTATTGAAGCTAGTTTGTTGTCGAAATTTTTGTTACTACAATGGATGGTAGCCTTGTCATTATCGAAGGTAGTCTCTTGTCGATATTTTTTTTACTCCAATGGATGGTAGCCTTGTCATTATGGAAGGTTGTCTCTTTTGGATATTTTTGTTACTCCAATGGATGGTATCCATGTCATTATGAAAGGTAGTCTGTTGTCGATATCTTTGTTACTATAATGGATGGTATCCTAGTCATTATGGAAGGAAGTCTAATGTCTTTATTTTTGTTACTCCAATGGATGTTACCCTTGTCATTATGGAGGTAGTCTGTTGTCGAGATTTTCGTTACTACAATGGATGGTAGCCTTGTCATTACAGAAGGTAGTTTGTTGTCGAGATTTTTGTTACAACAATGGATGGTAGCCTTGTCATTATGGAAGGTAGTCTGTTGTCGAGATTTTTGTTATTCCAATGGATGGTAGCCTTGTCATTATGGAAGGTTGTCTCTTGTGGTTATTTTTGTTATTCCAATGGATGGTATCCATGTAATTATGAAAGGTAGTCTGTTGTCGATATCTTTGTTACTCTAATGGATGGTAGACTAGTCATTATGGAATGAAGTCTATTGTCTATATTTTTGTTACTCCAATGGATGTTACCCTTGTAATTATGGAAGGTACTCTGTTGTCGAGATTTTCGTTACTACAATGGATGGTAGCCTTGTCATTACAGAAGGTAGTCTATTGTCAAGATTTTTAATACAATAATGGATGGTAGCCTTGTCATTATGAAAGTTAGTCTATTGTCGATATCTTTGTTACTCTAATGGATGGTAGCGTAGTCATTATGGAAGGAAGTCTGTTGTCTATATTTTTGTTACTCCAATGGATGGTAGCCTTGTCATTATGGAAGGTAGTCTTTTGTAGAGATTTTTGTTACTACAATGGATGGTAGCCTTGTCATTATGGAAGCTAGTTTGTTGTCGAAATTTTTTTGTTACTACATAGGATGGTAGCCTTGTCATTATGGAAGGTAGTCTATTGTCAATATTTTTGTTACTCCAATGGATGGTAGGCTTGTCATTATGGAAGGTTGTCTCTTGTGGATATTTTTGTTACTCCAATGGATGGTATCCATGTCATTATGAAGGTAGTCTATTGTCGATATCTTTTTTACTATAATGGATGGTCTCTTAGTCGAGATTTTCGTTACTCCAATGGATGTTACCCTTGTCATTATGGAAGGTAGTCTGTTGTCGAGATTTTCGTTACTACAATGGATGGTAGCCTTGTTACTACAGAAGGTAGTTTGTTGTCGAGATTTTTTTTACAACAATGTATGGTAGCCTTGTCATTATAGAAGGTAATTTGTTGTCGAGATTTTTGTTACAACAATGGATGGTAGCCTTGTCATTATGGTAGGTAGTCTGTTGTCGAGATTTTTGATATTCCACTGGATGGTAGCCTTGTCATTATGGAAGGTTGTCTCTTGTGGATATTTTTGTTACTCCAATGGATGGTATCCATGTCGTGATGAAAGGTAGTCTGTTGTCGATATCTTTGTTACTCTAATGGATGGTAGCCTAGTCATTATGGAAGGTAGTCTGTTGTAGAGATTTTTGTTACTACAATGGATGGTAGCCTTGTCATTATGGAAGGTAGTTTGTTGTCGAGATTTTTATTACAACAATGGAATGTAGCCTTGTCATTATGGTAGGTAGTCTGTTGTCGAGATTTTTGTTATTCCAATGGATGGTAGCATTGTCATTATGGAAGGTAGTCTGTTGTCGATATTTTTGTTACTCCAATGGATGGTAGCCTTGTCATTATGGAAGGTTGTCTCTTGTGGATATTTTTATTACTATAATGGATGGTATCTTAGTCATTATGGAAGGAAGTCTATTGTCTTTATTTTTGTTACTCCAATGGATGTTACCCTTGTCATTATGGAAGGTAGTCTGTTGTCGAGATTTTCGTTACTACAATGGATGGTAGCCTTGTTATTACAGAAGGTAGTTTGTTGTCGAGATTTTTGTTACAACAATGTATGGTAGCCTTGTGATTATGGATGGTAGTTTGTTGTCTAGATTTTTGTTACAACAATGGATGGTAGCCTTGTCATTATGGAAGGTAGTCTGTTGTCGAGATTTTTGTTACTCCAATGGATGTTAGCCTTGTCATTATGGAAGGTTGTCTCTTGTGGATATTTTTGTTACTCAAATGGATGGTATCCATGTCATTATGAAAGGTAGTCTGTTGTCGATATCTTTGTTACTCTAATGGATGGTAGCCTAGTCATTATGGAAGGAAGTCTATTGTCTATTTTTTTTTTACTCCAATGGATGTTACCCTTGTCATTATGGAAGGTAGTCTGTTGTCAAGATTTTCGTTACTACAATGGATGGTAGCCTTGTCATTACAGAAGGTAGTTTGTTTTCGAGATTTTTGTTACAACAATGGATGGTAGCCTTGTCATTATGGTAGGTAGTCTGTTGTCGAGATTTTTGTTATTCCAATGGATGGTAGCCTTGTCATTATGGAAGGTAGTCTATTGTCGATATCTTTGTTACTCTAATGGATGGTAGCATAGTCATTATGGAAAGAAGTCTGTTGTCTAGATTTTTGTTACTCCAATGGATGGTAGACTTGTCATTTTGGAAGGTAGTCTGTTGTAGAGATTTTTGTTACTACAATCGATGGTAGCCATGTCATTATGGAAGCTGGTTTGTTGTCGAAATTTTTGTTACTACAATGGATGGTAGGCTTTTCATTATGGAAGGTAGTTTGTTGTCGAAATTTTGTTACTCCAATGGATAGTAGCCTTGTCATTATGGAAGGTTGTCTCATGTGGATATTTTTGTTACTCCAACGGATGGTATCCATGTCATTATGAAAGGTAGTCTATTGTCGATATCTTTGTTACTATAATGGATGGTATCCTAGTCATTATGGAAGGAAGTCTATTTTCTATATTTTTGTTACTCCAATGGATGTTACCCTTGTCATTATGGAAGGTAGTCTGTTGTCGAGATTTTAGTTACTACAATGGATGGTAGCCTTGTCATTACATAAGGTAGTTTGTTGTCGAGATTTTTGTTACAACAATGGATGGTAGCCTTGTCATTATGGAAGGTAGTCTATTGTCGAGATTTTTGTTATTCCAATGGATGGTAGCCTTGTCATTATGGAAAGTTGTCTCTTGTGGATATTTTTGTTACTCCAATGGATGTTAGACTAGTCATTATGGAAGGTAGTCTGTTGTCTAGATTTTTGTTACTCCAATGGATGGTAGCCTTGTCATTATGGAAGGTAGTCTGTTGTCGAGATTTTTGTTATTACAATGGATGGTAGCCTTGTCATTGTGGATGGTAGTGTGTTGTCTAGATTTTTGTTACAAAAATGGATGGTAGCCTTGCCATTATGGAAGGTAGTCTGTTGTCGAGATTTTTGTTACTCCAATGGATGTTAGCCTTGTCATTATGGAAGGTTGTCTCTTGTGGATATTGTTGTTACTCCAATGGATGGTATCCATGTCATTATGAAAGGTAGTATGTTGTCGATATCTTTATTACTCTAATGGATGGTAGCCTAGTCATTATGGAAGGAAGTCTATTGTCTATATTTTTGTTACTCCAATGGATGTTACCCTTGTCATTATGGAAGGTAGTCTATTGTCGATATCTTTGTTACTCTAATGGATGGTAGCATAGTCATTATGGAAGGAACTCTGTTGTCTAGATTTTTGTTACTCCAATGGATGGTAGCCTTGTCATTATGGAAGGTAGTCTGTTGTAGAGATTTTTGTTACTACAATGGATGGTAGCCTTTTCATTATGGAAGCTAGTTTGTTGTCGAAATTTTTGTTACTCCAATGGATGTTACCCTTGTCATTATGGAGGTAGTCTGTTGTCGAGATTTTTGTTATTCCAATGGATGGTAGCCTTGTCATTATGGAAGGTTGTCTATTGTGGATATTTTAGTTACTCCAATGGATGGTACCCTTGTCATTATGGAAGGTAGTCTGTTGTCGAGATTTTTATAACTACAATGGATGGTAGCCTTGTCATTATGGACGGTAGTTTGTTTTCGAGATATTTGTTACTACAATGGATGGTAGCCTTATCATTATGGAAGGTAGTTTGTTGTCGAGATTTTTGTTACTCCAATGGATGGTAGCCTTGTCATTAAGGAAGGTTGTCTCTTGTGGATATTTTTGTTACTCCAATAGATGGTACCCTTGTCATTATGGAAGGTAGTCTATCATCGAGAGTATTGTTATTCCAATGGATGGTATCTTTGTCATTGTGGAAGGTAGTCTGCTGTTGAGATTTTCGTTACTAGAATGGATGGTAGCCTTGTCATTATGAAAGGTAGTTTGTTGTCGAGATTTTTGTTACAACAATGGATGGTAGCCTTGTCAATATGGAATGTTGTCTCTTGTGGATATTTTTGTTACTCCAATGGATGGTACCCTTGTCATTATGGATGGTAGTCGGTTGTCGAGATTTTTGTTATTCCAATGGATGGTATCCTTGTCATTATGGAAGGTAGTCAGTTGTCGAGATTTTTGTTATTCCAATGGATGGTATCTTTGTCATTATGAAAGGTAGTCTGTTGTTGATATCTTTGTTAATCCAATGGATGGTAGCCTAGTCATTATGGAAGGTAGTGTGTTGTCTAGATTTTTCTTACTCCAATGGTTGTTAGCCTTGTCATTATGGAAGGTAGTCTATTTTCGACATTTTCGTTACTAGAATGGATGGAAGCCTTGTCATTATGGAAGGTAGTTTGTTGTCGAGATTTTTGTTACAACTATGGATTGTAGCCATGTCATTATGGAAGGTAGTCTTTTGTCGAGATTTTTGTTATTCCAATGGATGGTATCTTTGTCATTATGAAAGGTAGTCTGTTGTTGATGTCTTTGTTACTCCAATGGATGGTAGCCTAGTCATTATGGAAGGTAGTCTGTTTTCTAGATTTTTCTTACCCCAATGGATGTTAGCCTTGTCATTATGTAAGGTAGTCTGTTGTCGAGATTTTTAATACTCCAATGGATGGTAGCCTTGTCATTATGGAAGATTGTCTCTTGTGGATATTTTTGTTACTCCAATGGATGGTATCCTTGTCATTATGAAAGGTAGTCTATTGTCGATATCTTTGTTACTCTAATGGATGGTAGCGTAGTCATTATGGAAGGAAGTCTATTGTCTAGATTTTTGTTACTCCAATGGATGTTAGGGTTGTCATTATGGAAGGTAGTTTATTGTCGAGATTTTTGTTACAACAATGGATGGTAGCCTTGTCATTATGGAAGGTAGTCTGTTGTCGAGATTTTTTTTATTCCAATGGATGGTAGCCTTGTCATTATGGAAGGTAGTCTGTTGTCGAGATTTTTGTTACTCCAATGGATGGTACCCTTGTCATTATGGAAGGTAGTCTGTTGTCGAGATTTTTGTTACTCAAATGGATGGTAGCCTTGTCATTATGGAAGGTAGTCTTTTGTCGAGATTTTTGTTACTACAATGGATTGTAGCCTTGTCGTTATGGAAGGTAGTTTGTTATCGATATCTTTGTTACTACAAAGGATGGAAGCCTAGTCATTATGGAAAGTAGTCTGTTGTCGAGATTTTTCTTACTCCAATGGATGGTAGCCTTGTCATTATGGAAGGTAGTCTATTGTTGAGCTTTTTGTTACTATAATGGATGGTCGCCTTTTCATTATGGAAGGAAGTTTGTTGTCAAGATTTTTGTTACTACAACGGATTGTAGCCTTGTCGTTATGGAAGGTAGTCTGTTGTCGATTTCTTTGTTACTTCAATGGATGGAGGCCTAGTCATTATGGAAGGTAGTCTGTTGTCGATATTTTTGTTACTCCAATGGATGGTATCTTTGTCATTATGAAAGGTAGTCTGTCGTCGAGATTTTTGTTATTCCAATGGATGGTATCTTTTGTCATTATGAAAGGTAGTCCATTATTGATATCTTTGTTACTCCAATGGATGGTAGCCTAGTCATTATGTAAGGTAGTCTGTTGTCGAGATTTTCGTTACTAGAATGGATGGTAGCCTTGTCATTATGGAAGGTAGTTTGTTGTCGAGATTTTTGTTACAACAATTGATGGTAGCCTTGTCATTATGGAAGGTAGTCAGTTGTCGAGATTTTTGTTATTCCAATGGATGGTAGCCTTGTCATTATGGAATGTTGTCTCTTGTGGATATTTTTGTTACTCCAATGGATGGTACCGTTGTCATTATGGAAGGTAGTTTGATATCGAGATTTTTGTTATTCCAATGGATGGTATCCTTGTCATTATGAAAGGTAGTCTCTTATCGATATCTTTGTTACACCAATGGATGGTAGCCTAGTCATTATGGAAGGTAGTCTATTGTCTAGATTTTTGTTACTCCAATGGATGGTAGCCTTGTCATTATGGAAGGTAGTCTGTTATCGAGAGTTTTATAACTACAATGGATGGTAGCCTTGTCATTATGGACCGTAGTTTATTGTCGAGGATTTTCTTACTACAATGGATGGTAGCCTTGTCATTATGGAAGGTAGTTTGTTGTCGAGATTTTTGTTACTCCAATGGATGGTAGCCTTGTCATTATGGAAGGTAGTCTGTTCTCTAGATTTTTGCTATTCCAATGGATGGTATCTTTGTCATTATGAAAGGTAGTATGTTGTTGATATCTTTGTTAATCCAATAAATGGTAGCCTAGTGATTATGGAAGGTAGTCTGTTGTCGAGATTTTCGTTACTAGAATGGATGATAGCCTTGTCATTATGGAAGGTAGTTTTTTGTCAAGATTTATTTTACAACAATGGATGGTAGCCTTGTCATTATAGAAGGTAGTCTGTTGTCGAGATTTTTGTTATTCCAATGGATGGTAGCCTTGTCATTATGGAATGTTGTCTCTTGGGGATATTTTTGTTACTCCAATGGATGGTACCCTTGTCATTATGGAAGGTAGTCTGTTGTCGAGATTTTTGTTATTCCAATGGATGGTATCCTTGTCATTATGGAAGGTAGTCTGTTGTCGAGATTTTTGTTATTCCAATGGATGGTATCTTTGTCATTATGAAAGGTAGTTTGTTGTTGATATCTTTGTTAATCCAATGGATGGTAGCCTAGTCATTATGGAAGGTAGTGTGTTGTCTAGATTTTTCTTACTCCAATGGATGTTAGCCTTGTCATTATGGAAGGTAGTCTGTTTTCGAGATTTTCGTTACTAGAATGGATGGAAGCCTTGTCATTATGGAAGGTAGTTTGTTGTCGAGATTTTTGTTACAACTATGGATTGTAGCCTTGTCATTATGGAAGGTAGTTTTTTGTCGAGATTTTTGTTATTCCAATGGATGGTATCTTTGTCATTATGAAAGGTAGTCTATTGTTGATATCTTTGTTACTCCAATAGATGGTAGCCTAGTCATTATGGAAGGTAGTTTGTTTTCGAGATTTTTCTTACCCCAATGGATGTTAGCCTTGTCTTTATGTAAGGTAGTCTGTTGTCGAGATTTTTAGTACTCCAATGGATGGTAGCCTTGTCATTATGGAAGATTGTCTCTTGTGGATATTTTAGTTACTCCAATGGATGGTATCCTTGTCATTATGAAAGGTAGTCTATTGTCGATATGTTTGTTACTCTAATGGATGGTAGCGTAGTCATTATGGAAGGAAGTCTGTTGTCTAGATTTTTGTTACTACAATGGATGGTAGCCTTGTCATTATGGAAGGTAGTCTGTTGTCGAGATTTTCGTTACTACAATGGATGGTAGCCTTGTAATTACAGAAGGTAGTTTGTTGTCGAGATTTTTGTTACAACAATGGATGGTAGCCTTGTCATTATGGAAGGTAGTCTGTTGTCGAGATTTTTGTTATTCCAATGGATGGTATCTTTGTCATTATGAAAGGTAGTCCGTTGTTGATATCTTTGTTACTCCAATGGATGGTAGCCTAGTCATTATGGAAGGTAGTCTGTTGTCTAGATTTTTCTTACTCCAGTGGATGTTAGCCTTGTCATTATGGAAGGTAGTCTGTTGTCGACATTTTTGTTACTCCAATGGATGGTAGCCTTGTCATTATGGAAGGTTGTCTCTTGTGGATATTTTTGTTACTCCAATGGATGGTATCCTTGTCATTATTAAAGGTAGTCTGATGTCGATATCTTTGTTACTATAATGGATTGTAGCGTAGTCATTATGGAAGGAAGTCTGTTGTCTAGATTTTTGTTACTCCAATGGATGGTAGCCTTGTCAATATGGAAGTTAGTCTTTTGTATAGATTTTTGTTACTACAATGGATGGTAGCCTTGTCATTATGGAAGGTAGTTTGTTGTCGAAATTTTTGTTACTACAAATGATGGTAGCCTTGTCATTATGGAAGGTAGTCTGTTGTCGAGATTTTTGTTACTCCAATGGATGGTAGCCTTGTCATTATGGAAGGTTGTCTCTTGTGGATATTTTTCTTACTCCAATGGATGGTATCCATGTCATTATGAAAGGTAGTCTATTGTCGATATCTTTGTTACTCTAATGGATGGTAGCCTAGTAATTATGGAAGGAAGTCTATTGTCTCTATTTTTGTTACTCCAATGGATGTTAGCCTTGTCAATATGGAAGGTAGTCTGTTGTCGAGATTTTCGTTACTACAATGGATGGTAGGCTTGTCATTAGAGAAGGTAGTTTGTTGTCGAGATTTTTGTTACAACAATGGATGGTAGCCTTGTCATTATGGAAGGTAGTCTGTTGTCGATATTTTTTTTATTCCAATGGATGGTATCTTTGTCATTATGAAAGGTAGTCCATTGTTGATATCTTTGTTACTCCAATGGATGGTAGCCTAGTCATTATGGAAGGTAGTCTATTTCCTATATTTTTGTTACTCAAATGGATGTTAGCCTTGTCATTATGGAAGGTAGTCTGTTGTCGAGATTTTTTTTTACTAGAATTGATGGTAGCCTTGTCATTATGGAAGGTTGTCTGTTGTCGATATTTTTGATACTCCAATGGATGGTAGCCTTGTCATTATGGAAGGTTGTCTCTTGTGGATATTTTTTTTACTCCAATGGATGTTATCCTTGTCATTATGAAAGGTACTCTGTTGTCGATATCTTTGTTACTCTAATGGATGGTAGTGTAGTCATTATGGAAGGAAGTTTGTTGTCTATATTTTTGTTACTCCAATGGATGGTAGCCTTGTCATTAAGGAAGGTAGTCTGTTGTTGAGATTTTTGTTACTCTAATGGATGGTAGCCTTGTCATTATGGAAGGTAGTTTGTTGTCGAAATTTTTGTTACTACAATGGATGGTAGCCTTGTCATTATGGAAGGTAGTTTGTTGTCGAGATTTTTGTTACTCCAATGGATGGTAGCCTTGTCATTATGGAAGGTTGTCTCTTGTGGATATTTTTGTTACTCCAATGGACGGTATCCATGTCATTATGAAAGGTAGTCTGTTGTCGATATCTTTGTTACTCTAATGGATGGTAGCCTAGTCATTATAGAAGGAAGTCAATTGTCTTTATTTTTGTTACTCCAATGGATGTTAGCCTTGTCATTATGGAAGGTAGTATGTTGTCGACATTTTCGTTACTACAATGGAAGGTAGCCTTGTCATTACAGAAGGTAGTTTGTTGTCGAGATTTTTGTTACAACAATGGATGGTAGCCTTGTCATTCTGGAAGGTAGTCTGTTGTCAAGATTTTTGTTATTCCAGTGGATGGTAGCCTTGTCATTATGGAAGGTTGTCTCTTGTGGATATTTCTTTTACTCCAATGGATGGTACCCTTGTCATTATGGAAGGTAGTCTGTTATCGAGATTTTTGTGATTCCAATCGATAGTATCCTTGTCATTATGAAAGGTAGTCTATTGTCGATATATTTGTTACTCCAATGGATGGTAGCCTAGTCATTATGGAAGGTAGTCTATTGTCTAGATTTTTGTTACTCCAATGGATGGTAGCCTTGTCATTATGGAAGGTTGTCTCTTGTGGATATCTTTGTTACTCTAATGGATGGTACCCTTGTCATTATGGAAGGTAGTTTGTTGTCGAGATTTTGGTGATTCCAATCGATGGTATCATTTTCATTATGAAAGGTAGTCTATTGTCGATATATTTGTGACTCCAATGGATGGTAGCCTAGTCATTATGGAAGGTAGTTTGTTGTCTAGATTTTTGTTACTCCAATGGATGGTAGCCTTGTCATTATAGAAGGTAGTCTATTGTCGAGATTTTTGTTACTCCAATGGATGTTAGCCTTGTCATTATGGAAGGAAGTCTGTTGTTGAGATTTTTGTTACTACAATTGATGGTAGCCTTGTCATTTTGGAAGGTAGTCTGTTGTCGAGATTTTTGTTACTCGAATCGATGGTAGCCTAGTCATTATGGAAGGTTGTCTCTTGTGGATATTTTTGTTACTCCAATGGATGGTATCCATGTCATTATGAAAGGTAGTTTGTTGTCGATATCTTTGTTACTCTAATGGATGGTAGCCTAGTCATTATGGAAGGAAGTCTATTGTCTCTATTTTTGTTACTCCAATGGATGTTAGCCTTGTCATTATGGAAGGTAGTCTGTTGTCGAGATTTTGGTGATTCCAATCGATGGTATAATTTTCATTATGAAAGGTAGTCTATTATCGATATATTTGTTATTCCAATGGATGGTAGCCTAGTCATTATGGAAGGTAGTTTGTTGTCTATATTTTTGTTACTCCAATGGATGGTAGCCTTGTCATTATGGAAGGTAGTCTGTTGTCAAGATTTTTGTTACTACAATTGATGGTAGCCTTGTCATTTTGGAAGGTAGTATGTTGTCGAGATTTTTGTTACTACAATGGATGGTAACCTTGTCATTATGGAAGGTTGTCTCTTGTGGATATTTTGGTTACTCCAGTGGATGGTATCCTTGTCATTATGAAAGGTAGTCTGTTGTCGATATCTTTGTTACTCTAATGGATGGTAGCGTAGTCATTATGGAAGGAAGTCTGTTGTCTAGATTTTTGTTACTCCAATGGATGGTAGCCTTGTCATTATGGAATGTTGTCTCTTGTGGATATTTTAATTACTCCAATGGATGGTACCGTTATCATTATGGAAGGTAGTTTGATGTCTAGAATTTTGTTATTCCAATGGATGGTATCCTTGTCATTATGAAAGGTAGTCTCTTATCGATATCTTTGTTACTCCAATGGATGGTAGCCTAGTCATTATGGAAGGTAGTCTATTGTCTAGATTTTTGTTACTCCAATGGATGGTAGCCTTGTCATTATGGAAGGTAGTCTGTTATCGAGAGTTTTGTTACTTCAATGGATGGTAGCCTTATCATTATGGAATGTAGTCTGTCGTCGAGATTTTTGTTACTTCAATGGATGGTAGCCTTGTCATTATGCAAGGTAGTTTATTGTGGAGATTTTTGTTACTCCAATGGATGCTAGCCTTGTCATTATGGAAGGTAGTCTGACGTTATGATTTCTGTCACTCAAATGGATGGTAGCCTTGTCATTATGGAAGGTAGTTTGTTGTCGAGACTTTTGTTATTCCATTGGATGGTAGCCTTGACATTATGGAAGGTAGTCAATTCTCGAGATTTTTGTTATTCCAATAGATGGTATCCTTGTCATTATGGAAGATAGTCTGTTGTCGAGATTTTTTTTACTCCAATGGATGGTAGACTTATCATTATGGGAGGTAGAATGTTTTCGAGATTTTTGTCATTTCATTGGATGGTAGCCTTGTCATTATGGAAGGTAGTTTGTTCTCAAGATTTTTGTTATTCCAATAGATGGTAGCCTTGTCATTATGAAAGGTAGTATGTTGCTGAGGTTTTTGTTACTCCAATGGATGGTATCCTTGTCATTATGGAAGGTAGTCTGTTGTCGAGAATTTTGTTACTCCAATGGATGGTAGCGTTGTTATTATGGAAGGTAGTTTGTTGTCTAGATTTTTGTTATTCCAATGGATGGTAGCCCTGCATTATGGAAGGTAGTCTGTTGTCAATATTTTTGTTACTCCAATGAATGGTATCCTTGTCATTATGGAAGGTAGTCTGTTGTCAATATTTTTGTTACTCCAATGGATGGTAGCCTGGTAATTATGGAAGGTAGTTTGATGTCGAGATCTTTGTTACTCCAATGGATGGTAACCTTGTCATTATGGAAGGTAGTTTGTTGTCGAGATCTTTGTTACTCCAATGGATGGTAACCTTGTCATTATGGAAGGTAGTCTGTCATTGTGATTTCTGTCACTCCAATGGATGGTAGCCTTGTAATTATGGAAGGCAGTTTGTTGTCGAGATTTTTGTTATTCCATTGTATGGTATCCTTGTCATTATGGAAGGTAGTCTATTGTCGAGATTTTTTTTACTCCAATGGATGGTAGACTTATCATTATGGAAGGTAGAATGTTGTCGAGATTTTTGACATTCCATTGGATGGTAGCCTTCTCATTATGGAAGGTAGTTTATTCTCGAGATTTTTGTAATTCCAATAGATGGTAGCCTTGTCATTATGGAAGGTAGTATGTTGCCAATATTTTTGTTACTCCAATGGATGGTATCCTTGTCATTATGGAAGGTAGTCTGTTGTCGAGAATTTTGTTACTCCAATGGATAGTAGCCTTGTCATTATGGAATATAGTCTGTTGTCAATAATTTTGTTACTCCAATGGATGGTAGCCTTGTCATTATGGAAGGTAGTTTGTTGTCGAGATTTTTTTTATTCCAATGGATGGTAGCCTTGTCATTATTGAAGGTAGTTGTTGTCGATATTTTTGTTACTCAAATGGATGGTCTCCTTGTCATTATGGAATGTAGTCTGTCGTCGAGATTTTTTTTACTTCAATGGATGGTAGCCTTGTCATTATGGAAGGTAGTCTGTTTTCGAGATTTTTTTTATTCCAATGGATGGTAGCCTTTTCATTATGGAAGGTAGTCTACTATCAATATTTTTGTTACTCTAATGGATGGTATCCTTGTCAATATTGAAGGTAGTATGTTGTCGATATTTTTGTTACTCCAATGGATGGTAGCCTTGTCATTATGGAAGGTAGTCTGTCGTCGAGATTTTTGTTACTTCAATGGATGGTAGCCTTGTCATTATGGAAGGTAGTTTGTTGTCGAGATTTTTGATACTCCAATGGATACTAGCCTTGTCATTATGGAAGGTAGTCTGTCGTTGTGATTTTTGTCACTCCAATGGATGGTAGCCTTGTCACTATGGAAGGTAGTTTGTTGTTCATATTTTTGTTACTCCAATGGAAGGTAGCCTTGTTATTATGGAAGGTAGTCTATTGTCGAGATTTTTGTTACTGCAATGGATGGTTGCCTTATCATCATGGAAGGTTGTTTGTTGTTGAGATTTTTGTTACTGTAATAGATGGTAGCGTTGTTATTATGGAAGGTAGTCTAATTTCGAGATTTTTGTTACTCCAATGGATGGTAGACTTATCATTATGGAAGGTAGAATGTTGTCGAGATTTTTGTCATTCCATTGGATGGTAGCCTTGTCATTATGGAAGGTAGTTTGTTCTCCAGATTTTTGTTATTCCAATAGATGGTAGCCTTGTAATTATGGAAGGTTGTCTGTTATCGAGATTTTTGTTACTACAATGGATGCTAGCCTTGTCATTATGGAAGGTAGTCTGTCGTTGTGATTTCTATCACTCCAATTGATGGTAGCCTAGTCATTATGGAAGGTAGTTTGTTGTCGAGATTTTTGTTACTCCAATGGATGGTAGCCTTGTCGTTATAGAAGGTAGTTTGTTGTCGAGATTTTTGTTACTCCAATGGATTGTATAATTATCATTATGGATGGTAGTCTGTTGTTGATAATTTTGTGACTCCAATGGATGGTAGCCTTGTCATTATGGAACGTAGTCTGTTGTCGATGTTTTTGTTACTCCAATGGATGGTAGCCTTGTCATTATGGAAGGTAGTCTGTTGTCGAGATTTTTTTTATTCCAATGGATGGTAGCCTTGTCATTATGGAAGGTAGTCTACTGTCAATATTTTTGTTACTCTAATGGATGGTATCCTTGTCAATATGGAAGGTAGTTTGTTGTCGATATTTTTGTTACTCTAATGGATGGTAGCCTTGTCATTATGGAAGGTAGTCTGTCGTCGAGATTTTTGTTACTTCAATGGATTGTAGCCTTGTCATTATGGAAGGTAGTTTGTTGTCGAGATTTTTGTTACTCCAATGGATGGTAGACTTATCATTATGGAAGGTAGAATGTTGTCGAGATTTTTGTCATTCCATTGGATGGTAGCCTTGTCATTATGGAAGGTAGTTTGTTCTCCAGATTTTTGTTATTCCAATAGATGGTAGCCTTGTAATTATGGAAGGTTGTCTGTTATCGAGATTTTTGTTACTACAATGGATGCTAGCCTTGTCATTATGGAAGGTAGTATGACGTTGTGATTTCTATCACTCCAATTGATGGTAGCCTAGTCATTATGGAAGGTAGTTTGTTGTCGAGATTTTTGTTACTCCAATGGATGGTAGCCTTGTCGTTATAGAAGGTAGTTTGTTGTCGAGATTTTTGTTACTCCAATGGATTGTATCATTATCATTATGGATGGTAGTCTGTTGTCGATAATTTTGTGACTCCAATGGATGGTAGCCTTGTCATTATGGAACGTAGTCTGTTGTCGATGTTTTTGTTACTCCAATGGATGGTAGCCTTGTCATTATGGAAGGTAGTCTACTGTCAATATTATTGTTACTCCAATCGATGGTATCCTTGTCATTATGGAAGGTGGTATGTTCTAGAGATTTTTGTTACTCCAATGGATGGTAGCCTTGTCATTATGGAATGTAGTTTGTTGTCGAGATCATTGTTACTCCAATGGATGGTAACCTTGTCATTATGGAAGGTAGTCTGTCCTTGTGATTTCTATCACTCCAATTGATGGTAGCCTAATCATTACAGAAGGTAGTTTGTTGTCGAGATTTTTGTTACTCCAATTGATTGTATCATTATCATTATGGATGGTAGTCTGTTGTCGATAATTTTGTGACTCTAATGGATGGTAGCCTTGTCATTATGGAACATAGTCTATTGTCAATGTTTTTGTTACTCCAATGGATGGTATCCTTGTCATTATGGATGGTAGTTTGTTGTTAAGATTTTTTTGATTCCAATGGATGGTAGCCTTGTCACTATGGAAGGTAGTCTACTGTCAATACTTTTGTTACTCTAATGGATGGTATCCTTGTCAATATGGAAGGTAGTCTGTTGATGATATTTTTGTTACACCAATGGATGGTAGCCTTGTCACTATGGAATATAGTCTTTTGTCGAGATTTTAATTACTTCAATGGATGGTAGCCTTGTCATTATGGAAGGTAGTTTGTTGTCGAGATTTTTGTTACTCCAATGGATGCTAGCCTTGTCATTATGGAAGGTAGTTTGTCATTGTGATTTCTGTCACTTAAATGGATGGTAGCCTTGTCACTATAGAAGGTAGTCTATTGTTCATATTTTTGTTACTCCAATGGATGGTAGCCTTGTCCTTATGTAAGGTAGTTTGTTGCCGTGATTTTTGTTATTCCATTGGATGGTAGCCTTGTCATTATGGAAGGTAGTTTGATCTCGAGATTTTTGTTATTCGAATGGATGGTAGCCTTGTCATTATGGAAGGTAGTCTGTTGTCAAGATTTTTGTTACTCCAATGGATGGTATACTTATCATTATGGAAGGTAGAATGTTTTCGATATTTTTGTCATTCCATTGGATGGTAGCCTTGTCATTATGGAAGGTAGTCTGTTCTCGAGATTTTTGTTATTCCAATAGATGGTAGCCTTGTCATTATGGAAGGTAGTATGTTGCCGAGATTTTTGTTACTCCAATGGATGGTATCCTTGTCATTATGGAAGGTAGTCTGTTGTCAAGAATTTTGTTACTCCAATGGATTGTAGCTTTGTCAATATGGAAGGTAGTTTATCGTCGATATTTTTGTTACTCCAATGGATGGTAGCCTTGTCATTATGGAATGTAGTCTATCGTCGAGATTTTTGTTACTTCAATGGATGGTAGCCTTGTCATTATGGAAGGTAGTTTGTTGTCGAGATTTTTGTTACTCCAATGGATGCTAGCCTTGTCATTATGAAAGGTAGTCTGACGTTGTGATTTCTGTCACACCAATGGATTGTAGCCTTGTCACTATGGAATATAGTCTTCTGTCGAGATTTTTGTTACTTCAATGGATGGTAGCCTTGTCATTATGGAAGATAGTTTGTTGTCGAGATTTTTGTTACTCCAATGGATGCTAAGCTTGTCATTATGGAAGGTAGTTTGTCGTTGTGATTTCTGTCAATCCAATGGATGGTAGCCTTGTCACTATGGAATGTAGTCTATTGTTCATATTTTTGTTACTCCAATGGAAGGTAGCCTTGTCATTATGGAAGGTAGTCTATTCTCGATATTTTTGTTACTCCAATGGACGATAGCCTTGTAATTATGGACGGTTGTCTGTTGTCGAGATTTTTGTTACTCCAATGGATTGTAGCCTTGTCATTATGGAAGGTAGTTTGTTGTCGAGATCTTTGTAACTCTAATGGATGGTTACCTTGTCAATATGGAAGGTAGTCTGTCGTTGTGATTTTTGTCACTCCAATGGATGGTAGCCTTGTCTTTATGTAAGGTAGTTTGTCGTCGTGATTTTTGTTATTCCATTGGATGGTAGCCTTGTCATTATGGAAGGTAGAATGTTGTCGATATTTTTGTCATTCCATTGGATGGTAGCCTTGTCATTATGGAAGGTAGTTTGTTCTCGAGATTTTTGTTATTCCAATACATGGTAGCCTTGTCATTATGGAAGGTAGTATGTTGCCAAGATTTTTGTTACTCCAATGGATGGTATCCTTGTCATTATGGAAGGTAGTCTGTTGTCAAGAATTTTTTTACTCTAATGGATTGTAGCTTTGTCAATATGGAACATAGTTTGTTGTCGATAATTATGTTACTCCAAGGGATGGTAGCCTTGTCATTATAGAAGGTTGTTAGATGTCAAGATTTTTGTTATTCCAATGGATGGTAGCCTTGTCATTATGGAAGGTAGTCTGTTGTCGATATTTTTGTTACTCCAATGGATGGTAGCCTTGTCATTATGGAATGTAGTCTATCGTCGAGATTTTTGACATTCCATTGGATGGTAGCCTTGTCATTATGGAAGGTAGTCTGTTGTCGAGAATTTTGTTACTCCAATGGATAGTAGCCTTGTCATTATGGAATATAGTCTGTTGTCAATAATTTTGTTACTCCATTGGATGGTATCCTTGTCATTATGGAATGTAGTCTGTCGTCGAGATTTTTGTTACTTCAATGGATGGTAGCCTTGTCATTATGGAAGGTAGTCCATTGTCGAGATTTTTTTTATTCCAATGGATGGTAGCCTTGTCATTATGGAAGGTAGTCTACTATCGATAATTTTGTTACTCTAATGGATGGTAGCCTTGTCAATATGGAATATAGTCAATTGTCGATGTTTTTGTTACTCCAATGGATGGTAGCGTTGTTATTATGGAAGGTAGTTTGTTGTCTAGATTTTTGTTATTCCAATGGATGGTAGCCTTGCATTATGGAAGGTAGTCTTTTGTCAATATTTTTGTTACTCCAATGGATGGTATCCTTGTCATTATGGAAGGTAGTCTGTTGTCGATATTTTTGTTACTCCAATGGATGGTAGCCATGTAATTATGGAAGGTAGTTTGTTGTCGAGATCTTTGTTACTCCAATGGATGGTATCCTTGTCATTATGGAAGGTAGTTTGTTGTCGAGATTTTTGTTACTCCAATGAATGGTAGCCTTGTAATTATGGAAGGCAGTTTGTTGTCGAGATTTTTGTTATTCCATTGGATGGTATCCTTGTCATTATGGAAGGTAGTCTATTGTCGAGATTTTTTTTACTCCAATGGATGGTAGACTTATCATTATGGAAGGTAGAATGTTGTCGAGATTTTTGACATTCCATTGGATGGTAGCCTTGTCATTATGGAAGGTAGTATGTTGCCAATATATTTGTTACTCCAATGGATGGTATCCTTGTCATTATGGAAGGTAGTCTGTTGTCGAGAATTTTGTTACTCCAATGGATAGTAGCCTTGTCATTACGGAATATAGTCTGTTGTCAATAATTTTGTTACTACAATGGATGCTAGCCTTGTCATTATGGAAGGTAGTTTGTCGCTGTGATTTCTATCACTCCAATTGATGGTAGCCTAGTCATTATGGAACGTAGTTTGTTGTCGAGATTTTTGTTACTCCAATGGATGGTAGCCTTGTCGTTATAGAAGGTAGTTTGTTGTCGAGATTTTTGTTACTCCAATGGATTGTATAATTATCATTATGGATGGTAGTCTGTTGTCGATAATTTTGTTACTCAAATGGATGGTAGCCTTGTCATTATGGAACGTAGTCTGTTGTCGATGTTTTTGTTACTCCAATGGATGGTAGCCTTGTCATTATGGAAGGTAGTTTGTTGTCGAGATTTTTTTTATTCCAATGGATGGTAGCCTTGTCATTATGGAAGGTAGTCTACTGTCAATATTTTTGTTACTCTAATGGATGATATCCTTGTCAATATGGAAGGTAGTCTGTTGTCGATATTTTTGTTACTCCAATGGATGGTAGCCTTGTAATTATGGAAGGTAGTCTGTCGTCGAGATTTTTGTTACTTCAATGGATGGTATCCTTGTCATTATGGAAGGTTGTCTGTTGTCGAGATTTTTGTTACTACAATGGATGTCAGCCTTGTCATTATGGAAGGTAGTCTGTCATTGTGATTTCTATCACTCCAATTGATGGTAGCCTAGTCATTATGGAAGGTAGTTTGTTGTCGAGATTAATGTTACTCCAATGGATGGTAGCCCTGTCGTTATAGAAGGTAGTTTGTTGTTGAGATTTTTGTTACTCCAATGGATTATATAATTATCATTATGGATGGTAGTCTGTTGTCGATAATTTTGTGTCTCCAATGGATGGTAGCCTTGTCATTATGGAACGTTGTCTGTTGTCGATGTTTTTGTTACTCCAATGGATGGTAGCCTTGTCATTATGGAAGGTAGTCTGTTGTCGAGATTTTTTTTATTCCAATGGATGGTAGCCTTGTCATTATGGAAGATAGTCTACTGTCAATATTTTTGTTACTCTAATGGATGGTATCCTTGTCAATATGGAAGGTAGTTTGTTGTCTATATTTTTGTTACTCTAATGGATGGTAGCCTTGTCATTATGGAAGGTAGTCTGTCGTCGAGATTTTTGTTACTTCAATGGATGGTAGCATTGTCATTATGGAAGGTAGTTTGTTGTCAAGATTTTTGTTACTCCAATGGATACTAGCCTTGTCATTATGGAAGGTAGTCTGTCGTTGTGATTTTTGTCACTCCAATGGATGGTAGCCTTGTCACTATGGAAGGTAGTATGTTGTTCATATTTTTGTTACTCCAATGGAAGGTAGCCTTGTCATTATGGAAGGTAGTCTATTGTCGAGATTTTTGTTACTGCAATGGATGGTTGCCTTATCATCATGGAAGGCTGTCTGTTGTCGAGATTTTTGTTACTCTAATGGATGGTAGCCTTGTTATTATGGAAGGTACTCTGTTTTCGAGATTTTTGTTACTTTAATGGATGGTAGCCTTGTCATTATGGAAGCTAGTTTGTTCTCGAGATTTTTGTTATTCTAATAGATGGTATCCTTGTCATTATGGAAGGTAGTCTGTTGTCGATATTTTTGTTACTCCAATGGATGGTAGCCTTGTAATTATGGAAGGTAGTTTGTTGTCGAGATCTTTGTTACTCCAATGGATGGTATCCTTGTCATTATGGAAGGTAGTTTGTTGTCGAGATTTTTGTTACTCCAATGAATGGTAGCCTTGTAATTATGGAAGGCAGTTTGTTGTCGAGATTTTTGTTATTCCATTGGATGGTATCCTTGTCATTATGGAAGGTAGTCTATTGTCGAGATTTTTTTTACTCCAATGGATGGTAGACTTATCATTATGGAAGGTAGAATGTTGTCGAGATTTTTGACATTCCATTGGATGGTAGCCTTGTCATTATGGAAGGTAGTATGTTGCCAATATATTTGTTACTCCAATGGATGGTATCCTTGTCATTATGGAAGGTAGTCTGTTGTCGAGAATTTTGTTACTCCAATGGATAGTAGCCTTGTCATTACGGAATTTAGTCTGTTGTCAATAATTTTGTTACTACAATGGATGCTAGCCTTGTCATTATGGAAGGTAGTTTGTCGCTGTGATTTCTATCACTCCAATTGATGGTAGCCTAGTCATTATGGAACGTAGTTTGTTGTCGAGATTTTTGTTACTCCAATGGATGGTAGCCTTGTCGTTATAGAAGGTAGTTTGTTGTCGAGATTTTTGTTACTCCAATGGATTGTATAATTATCATTATGGATGGTAGTCTGTTGTCGATAATTTTGTTACTCAAATGGATGGTAGCCTTGTCATTATGGAACGTAGTCTGTTGTCGATGTTTTTGTTACTCCAATGGATGGTAGCCTTGTCATTATGGAAGGTAGTTTGTTGTCGAGATTTTTTTTATTCCAATGGATGGTAGCCTTGTCATTATGGAAGGTAGTCTACTGTCAATATTTTTGTTACTCTAATGGATGATATCCTTGTCAATATGGAAGGTAGTCTGTTGTCGATATTTTTGTTACTCCAATGGATGGTAGCCTTGTAATTATGGAAGGTAGTCTGTCGTCGAGATTTTTGTTACTTCAATGGATGGTATCCTTGTCATTATGGAAGGTTGTCTGTTGTCGAGATTTTTGTTACTACAATGGATGTCAGCCTTGTCATTATGGAAGGTAGTCTGTCATTGTGATTTCTATCACTCCAATTGATGGTAGCCTAGTCATTATGGAAGGTAGTTTGTTGTTGAGATTAATGTTACTCCAATGGATGGTAGCCCTGTCGTTATAGAAGGTAGTTTGTTGTTGAGATTTTTGTTACTCCAATGGATTATATAATTATCATTATGGATGGTAGTCTGTTGTCGATAATTTTGTGTCTCCAATGGATGGTAGCCTTGTCATTATGGAACGTTGTCTGTTGTCGATGTTTTTGTTACTCCAATGGATGGTAGCCTTGTCATTATGGAAGGTAGTCTGTTGTCGAGATTTTTTTTATTCCAATGGATGGTAGCCTTGTCATTATGGAAGATAGTCTACTGTCAATATTTTTGTTACTCTAATGGATGGTATCCTTGTCAATATGGAAGGTAGTTTGTTGTCTATATTTTTGTTACTCTAATGGATGGTAGCCTTGTCATTATGGAAGGTAGTCTGTCGTCGAGATTTTTGTTACTTCAATGGATGGTAGCATTGTCATTATGGAAGGTAGTTTGTTGTCGAGATTTTTGTTACTCCAATGGATACTAGCCTTGTCATTATGGAAGGTAGTCTGTCGTTGTGATTTTTGTCACTCCAATGGATGGTAGCCTTGTCACTATGGAAGGTAGTATGTTGTTCATATTTTTGTTACTCCAATGGAAGGTAGCCTTGTCATTATGGAAGGTAGTCTATTGTCGAGATTTTTGTTACTGCAATGGATGGTTGCCTTATCATCATGGAAGGTTGTCTGTTTTCGAGATTTTTGTTACTTTAATGGATGGTAGCCTTGTCATTATGGAAGCTAGTTTGTTCTCGAGATTTTTGTTATTCTAATAGATGGTATCCTTGTCATTATTGAAGGTAGTCTGTTGTCGAGATTTTTGTTACTAAAATAGATGGTAGCCTTGTCATTATGGAAGCTAGTTTGTTCTCGAGATTTTTGTTATTCTAATAGATGGTATCCTTGTCATTATTGAAGGTAGTCTGTTGTCGAGATTTTTGTTACTCCAATGGATGGTAGACTTATCATTATGAAAGGTAGAATGTTGTCGAGATTTTTGTCATTCCATTGGATGGTAGCCTTGTCATTATGGAAGGTAGTTTGTTCTCCAGATTTTTGTTATTCCAATAGATGGTAGCCTTGTAATTATGGAAGGTTGTCTGTTATCGAGATTTTTGTTACTACAATGGATGCTACCCTTGCCATTATGGAAGGTAGTTTGTTTTCGAGATTTTTGTTACTCCAATGGATGGTAGCCTTGTCGTTATAGAAGGTAGTTTGTTGTCAAGATTTTTGTTACTCCAATGGATTGTATCATTATCATTATGGATGGTAGTCTGTTGTCGATAATTTTATGACTCCAATGGATGGTAGCCTTGTCATTATGGAACGTAGTATGTTGTCGATGTTTTTGTTACTCCAATGGATGGTAGCCTTGTCATTATGGAAGGTAGTCTGTTGTCGAGATTTTTTTTATTCCAATGGATGGTAGCCTTGTCATTATGGAAGGTAGTCTATTGTCAATATTTTTGTTACTCCAATGGATGGTGTCCTTGTCATTATGGAAGGTAGTCTGTTGTCGAGATTTTTGTTATTCCAATGGATGGTAGCCTTGTCATTATGGAATGTAGTTTGTTGTCGAGATCATTGTTACTCCAATGGATGGTAACCTTGTCATTATGGAAGGTAGTCTGTCCTTGCGATTTCTGTCACTCCAATGGATGGTAGCCTTGTCATTATGGAAGGTAGTTTGTTGTCGAGATTTTTGTTATTACATTGGATGGTATCCTTGTCATTATGGAAGGTGGTATGTTCTCAATATTTTTGTTATTCCAATAGATGGTAGCCTAATCATTACGGAAGGTAGTTTGTTGTCGAGATTTTTGTTACTCCAATGGATTGTATCATTATCATTATGGATGGTAGTCTGTTGTCGATAATTTTGTGACTCCAATGGATGGTAGCCTTGTCATTATGGAACGTAGTCTGTTGTCGATGTTTTTGTTACTCCAATGGATGGTATCCTTGTCATTATGGAAGGTAGTTTGTTGTCGAGATTTTTTTTATTCCAATGGATGGTAGCCTTGTCATTATGGAAGGTAGTCTACTGTCAATATTTTTGTTACTCTAATGGATGGTATCCTTGTCAATATGGAAGGTAGTCTGTTGACGATATTTTTTTTACTCCAATGGATGGTAGCCTTGTCATTATGGAAGGTAGTCTATCATCGAGATTTCTATTACTTCAATGGATGGTAGCCTTGTCATTATGGAAGGTAGTTTGTTGTCGAGATTTTTGTTACTCCAATGGATACTAGCCTTGTCATTATGGAAGGTAGTCTGTCGTGGTGATTTTTGTCACTCCAATGGATGGTAGCCTTGTCACTATGGGAGGCAGTCTGTTGTTCATATTTTTGTTACTCCGATGGAAGGTAGCCTTGTCATTATGGAAGGTAGTCTATTGTCGAGATTTTTGTTACTACAATGGATGGTAGCCTTGTCATCATGGAAGGTTGTCTGTTGTCGAGATTTTTGTTACTCTAATGGATGGTAGCCTTGTTATTATGGAAGGTAGTCTATTTTCGAGATTTTTGTTACTCCAATGGATGGTATCCTTGTAATTAGGGAAGGTAGTCTGTTGTCTAGATTTTTGTTACTACAATAGATGGTATCCTTGTCATTATGGAAGGTAGTTTGTTCTCGAGATTTTTGTTATTCCAATAGATGGTATCCTTGTCATTATTGAAGGTAGTCTGTTGTCGAGATTTTTGTTACTCCAATGGATTATAGACTTATCATTATGGAAGGTAGAATGTTGTCGAGAATTTTGTCATTCCATTGGATGGTAGCCTTGTCATTATGGAAGGTAGTCTGTTCTCGAGATTTTTGTTATTCCAATAGATGGTAGCCTAGTCATTATGGAAGGTAGTCTGTTGTCGAGATTTTTGTTACTACAATGGATGCTAGCCTTCTCATTATGGAAGGTAGTTTGTCGTTGTGAGTTCTATCAATCCAATTGATGGTAGCCTAGTCATTATGGAAGGTAGTTTGTTGTCGAGATTTTTGTTACTCCAATGGATGGTAGCCTTGTCGTTATAGAAGGTAGTTTGTTGTCGAGATTTTTGTTACTCCAATGGATTGTATCATTATCATTATGGATGGTAGTCTGTTGTCGATAATTTTGTGACTCCAATGGATGGTAGCCTTGTCATTATGGAACGTAGTCTGTTGTCGATGTTTTTGTTACTCCAATGGATGGTAGCCTTGTAATTATGGAAGGTAGTCTGTTGTCAAGATTTTTGTTACTCCAATGGATGGTAGCCTTGTCATTATGTAATGTAGTTTGTTGTCGAGATCTTTGTTACTCCAATGGATGGTAACCTTGTCATTATGGAATGTAGTCTGTCCTTGTGATTTCTGTCACTCCAATGTATGGTAGCCTTGTCATTATGGAAGGTATTTTGTTGTCGAGATTTTTGTTATTACTTTGGATGGTAGCCTTGTCATTCTGGAAGGTGGTATGTTCTCGAGATTTTTGTTATTCCAATAGATGGTATCCTTGTCATTATGGAAGGTAGTTTGTTGTCGAGATTTTTGTTACTCCAATGGATGGTAGACTTATCATTATGGAAGGTAGAATGTTCTCGAGATTTTTGTCTTCCATTGGATGGTAGCTTTGTCATTATGGAAGGTAGTCTGTTGTCGAGATTTTTATTACTTCAATGAATGGTAGCCTTGTCAATATGGAAGGTAGTTTGTTGTCGAGATTTTTGTTATTCCATTGGATGGTATCCTTGTCATTATGGAAGGTAGTCTGTTCTCGAGATTTTTGTTATTCCAATAGATGGTATCCTAGTCATTATGGAAGGTAGTCCGTTGTCGAGATTTTTGTTACTCCAATGGATGGTAGACTTATCATTATGGAAGGTAGAATGTTGTCGAGATTTTTGTCATTCCATTGGATGGTAGCCTTGTCATTATGGAAGGTAGTCTGTTCTCGAGATTTTTGTTATTCCAATAGATGGTAGCCTTGTCATTATGGAAGGTAGTCTATTGCCAAGATTTTTGTTACTCCAATGGATGGTATCGTTGTCATTATGGAAGATAGTCTCTTGTCAAGAATTTTGTTTCTCCAATGGATTGTAGCCTTGTCATTATGGAAAATAGTCTGTTGTTGATAATTTTGTTACTCCAATGGATGGTAGCTTTGTCATTATGGAAGGCAGTTTGTTGTCGAGATTTTTGTTATTCGAATGGATGGTAGCCTTGTCATTATGGAAGGTAGGCTGTTGTCCATTTTTTTGTTACTCCAATGGATGGTAGCCTTGTCATTATGGAAGGTAGTCTATCGTCGAGATTTTTGTTACTTCAATGGATGGTAGCCTTGTCATTATGGAAGGTAGTCTGTCGTCGAGATTTTTGTTACTTCCATGGATGGTAGCATTGTCATTATGGAAGGTAGTTTGTTGTCGAGATTTTTGTTACTCCAATGGATACTAGCCTTGTCATTATGGAAGGTAGTCTGTCGTTGTGATTTTTGTCACTCCAATGGATGGTAGCCTTGTCACTATGGAAGGTAGTATGTTGTTCATATTTTTGTTACTCCAATGGAAGGTAGCCTTGTCATTATGGAAGGTAGTCTATTGTCGAGATTTTTGTTACTGCAATGGATGGTTGCCTTATCATCATGGAAGGTTGTCTGTTGTCGAGATTTTTGTTACTCTAATGGATGGTAGCCTTGTTATTATGGAAGGTACTCTGTTTTCGAGATTTTTGTTACTTTAATGGATGGTAGCCTTGTCATTATGGAAGCTAGTTTGTTCTCGAGATTTTTGTTATTCTAATAGATGGTATCCTTGTCATTATTAAAGGTAGTCTGTTGTCGAGATTTTTGTTACTAAAATAGATGGTAGCCTTGTCATTATGGAAGCTAGTTTGTTCTCGAGATTTTTGTTATTCTAATAGATGGTATCCTTGTCATTATTGAAGGTAGTCTGTTGTCGAGATTTTTGTTACTCCAATGGATGGTAGACTTATCATTATGGAAGGTAGAATGTTGTCGAGATTTTTGTCATTCCATTGGATGGTAGCCTTGTCATTATGGAAGGTAGTTTGTTCTCCAGATTTTTGTTATTCCAATAGATGGTAGCCTTGTAATTATGGAAGGTTGTCTGTTATCGAGATTTTTGTTACTACAATGGATGCTAGCCTTGCCATTATGGAAGGTAGTTTGTTTTCGAGATTTTTGTTACTCCAATGGATGGTAGCCTTGTCGTTATAGAAGGTAGTTTGTTGTCAAGATTTTTGTTACTCCAATGGATTGTATCATTATCATTATGGATGGTAGTCTGTTGTCGATAATTTTATGACTCCAATGGATGGTAGCCTTGTCATTATGGAACGTAGTCTGTTGTCGATGTTTTTGTTACTCCAATGGATGGTAGCCTTGTCATTATGGAAGGTAGTCTGTTGTCGAGATTTTTTTTATTCCAATGGATGGTAGCCTTGTCATTATGGAAGGTAATCTATTGTCAATATTTTTGTTACTCCAATGGATGGTGTCCTTGTCATTATGGAAGGTAGTCTGTTGTCGAGATTTTTGTTATTCCAATGGATGGTTGCCTTGTCATTATGGAATGTAGTTTGTTGTCGAGATCATTGTTACTCCAATGGATGGTAACCTTGTCATTATGGAAGGTAGTCTGTCCTTGTGATTTCTGTCACTCCAATGGATGGTAGCCTTGTCATTATGGAAGGTAGTTTGTTGTCGAGATTTTTGTTATTACATTGGATGGTATCCTTGTCATTATGGAAGGTGGTATGTTCTCAATATTTTTGTTATTCCAATAGATGGTAGCCTAATCATTACGGAAGGTAGTTTGTTGTCGAGATTTTTGTTACTCCAATGGATTGTATCATTATCATTATGGATGGTAGTCTGTTGTCGATAATTTTGTGACTCCAATGGATGGTAGCCTTGTCATTATGGAACATAGTCTGTTGTCGATGTTTTTGTTACTCCAATGGATGGTATCCTTGTCATTATGGAAGGTAGTTTGTTGTCGAGATTTTTTTTATTCCAATGGATGGTAGCCTTGTCATTATGGAAGGTAGTCTACTGTCAATATTTTTGTTACTCTAATGGATGGTATCCTTGTCAATATGGAAGGTAGTCTGTTGACGATATTTTTTTTACTCCAATGGATGGTAGCCTTGTCATTATGGAAGGTAGTCTATCGTCGAGATTTTTATTACTTCAATGGATGGTAGCCTTGTCATTATGGAAGGTAGTTTGTTGTCGAGATTTTTGTTACTCCAATGGATACTAGCCTTGTCATTATGGAAGGTAGTCTGCCGTGGTGATTTTTGTCACTCCAATGGATGGTAGCCTTGTCACTATGGGAGGCAGTCTGTTGTTCATATTTTTGTTACTCCGATGGAAGGTAGCCTTGTCATTATGGAAGGTAGTCTATTGTCGAGATTTTTGTTACTACAATGGATGGTAGCCTTGTCATCATGGAAGGTTGTCTGTTGTCGAGATTTTTGTTACTCTAATGGATGGTAGCCTTGTTATTATGGAAGGTAGTCTATTTTCGAGATTTTTGTTACTCCAATGGATGGTATCCTTGTAATTAGGGAAGGTAGTCTGTTGTCTAGATTTTTGTTACTACAATAGATGGTATCCTTGTCATTATGGAAGGTAGTTTGTTCTCGAGATTTTTGTTATTCCAATAGATGGTATCCTTGTCATTATTGAAGGTAGTCTGTTGTCTAGATTTTTGTTACTCCAATGGATTATAGACTTATCATTATGGAAGGTAGAATGTTGTCGAGATTTTTGTCATTCCATTGGATGGTAGCCTTGTCATTATGGAAGGTAGTCTGTTCTCGAGATTTTTGTTATTCCAATAGATGGTAGCCTAGTCATTATGGAAGGTAGTCTGTTGTCGAGATTTTTGTTACTACAATGGATGCTAGCCTTGTCATTATGGAAGGTAGTTTGTCGTTGTGAGTTCTATCAATCCAATTGATTGTAGCCTAGTCATTATGGAAGGTAGTTTGTTGTCGAGATTTTTGTTACTCCAATGGATGGTAGCCTTGTCGTTATAGAAGGTAGTTTGTTGTCGAGATTTTTGTTACTCCAATGGATTGTATCATTATCATTATGGATGGTAGTCTGTTGTCGATAATTTTGTGACTCCAATGGATGGTAGCCTTGTCATTATGGAACGTAGTCTGTTGTCGATGTTTTTGTTACTCCAATGGATGGTAGCCTTGTAATTATGGAAGGTAGTCTGTTGTCAAGATTTTTGTTACTCCAATGGATGGTAGCCTTGTCATTATGTAATGTAGTTTGTTGTCGAGATCTTTGTTACTCCAATGGATGGTAACCTTGTCATTATGGAATGTAGTCTGTCCTTGTGATTTCTGTCACTCCAATGTATGGTAGCCTTGTCATTATGGAAGGTATTTTGTTGTCGAGATTTTTGTTATTACTTTGGATGGTAGCCTTGTCATTATGGAAGGTGGTATGTTCTCGAGATTTTTGTTATTCCAATAGATGGTATCCTAGTCATTATGGAAGGTAGTTTGTTGTCGAGATTTTTGTTACTCCAATGGATGGTAGACTTATCATTATGGAAGGTAGAATGTTGTCGAGATTTTTGTCTTCCATTGGATGGTAGCTTTGTCATTATGGAAGGTAGTCTGTTGTCGAGATTTTTATTACTTCAATGAATGGTAGCCTTGTCAATATGGAAGGTAGTTTGTTGTCGAGATTTTTGTTATTCCATTGGATGGTATCCTTGTCATTATGGAAGGTAGTTTGTTCTCGAGATTTTTGTTATTCCAATAGATGGTATCCTAGTCATTATGGAAGGTAGTCCGTTGTCGAGATTTTTGTTACTCCAATGGATGGTAGACTTATCATTATGGAAGGTAGAATGTTGTCGAGATTTTTGTCATTCCATTGGATGGTAGCCTTGTCATTATGGAAGGTAGTATGTTCTCGAGATTTTTGTTATTCCAATAGATGGTAGCCTTGTCATTATGGAAGGTAGTCTATTGCCAAGATTTTTGTTACTCCAATGGATGGTATCGTTGTCATTATGGAAGATAGTCTCTTGTCAAGAATTTTGTTTCTCCAATGGATTGTAGCCTTGTCATTATGGAACATAGTCTGTTGTTGATAATTTTGTTACTCCAATGGATGGTAGCTTTGTCATTATGGAAGGCAGTTTGTTGTCGAGATTTTTGTTATTCGAATGGATGGTAGCCTTGTCATTATGGAAGGTAGGCTGTTGTCCATTTTTTTGTTACTCCAATGGATGGTAGCCTTGTCATTATGGAAGGTAGTCTATCGTCGAGATTTTTGTTACTTCAATGGATGGTAGCCTTGTCAATATGGAAGGTAGTTTGTTGTCGAGATTTTTGTTACTCCAATGGATACTAGCCTTGTCATTATGCAAGGTAGTCTGTCGTGCTGATTTTTGTCACTCCAATGGATGGTAGCCTTGTCACTATGGGAGGCAGTCTGTTGTTCATATTTTTGTTACTCCGATGGAAGGTAGCCTTGTCATTATGGAAGGTAGTCTATTGTCGAGATTTTTGTTACTACAATGGATGGTAGCCTTGTCATCATGGAAGGTTGTCTGTTGTCGAGATTTTTGTTACTCTAATGGATGGTAGCCTTGTTATTATGGAAGGAAGTTTGTTTTCGAGATTTTTGTTACTCCAATGGATGGTAGCCTTGTAATTAAGGAAGGAAGTCTGTTGTCGAGATTTTTGTTACTACAATAGATGGTATCCTTGTCATTCTGGAAGGTAGTTTGTTCTCGAGATTTTTGTTATTCCAATAGATGGTATCCTTGTCATTATTGAAGGTAGTCTGTTGTCGAGATTTTTCTTACTCCAATGGATGGTAGACTTATCATTATGGAAGGTAGAATGTTGTCGATATTTTTGTCATTCCATTGGATGGTAGCCTTGTCATTATGGAAGGTAGTTTGTTCTCGAGATTTTTGTTATTCCAATAGATGGTAGCCTAGTCATTATGGAAGGTAGTCTGTTGTCGAGATTTTTGTTACTATAATGGATACTAGCCTTGTCATTATGGAAGGTAGTCTGTCGTTCTTATTTCTATCACTCCAATTGATGGTAGCCTAGTCATTATGAAAGGTAGTTTGTTGTCGATATTTTTGTTACTCCAATGGATGTTAGCCTTGTCGTTATAGAAGGTAGTTTGTTGTCGACATTTTTGTTAACTCAATGAATTGTATCATTATCATTATGGATGGTAGTCTGTTGTCGATTATTTTGTGACTCCAATGGATGGTAACCTTGTAATTATGGAACGTAGTCTGTTGTCGATGTTTTTGTTACTCCAATGGATGGTAGCCTTGTCATTATGGAAGGTAGTATGTTGGCGAGATTTTTTTTATTCCAATGGATGGTAGCCTTGTCATTATTGAAGGTAGTCTATTGTCAATATTTTTGTTACTCCAATGGATGGTATCCTTGTCATTATGGAAGGTAGTTTGTCCTTGTGATTTATGTCACTCCAATTGATGGTAGCCTTGTCATTATTGAAGGTAGTTTGTTGTCGAGATTTTTGTTATTCCAATAGATGGTATCCTTGTCATTATGGAAGGCAGTACGTTATCGAGATTTTTGTAACTCCAATGGATGGTAGACTTATCATTATGGAAGGTAGAATGTTGTCCAGATTTTTGTCATTCCATTGGATGGTAGCCTTGTCATTATGGAAGGTAGTCTGTTGTCGAGATTTTTATTACTTCAATGAATGGTAGCCTTGTCAATATGGAAGGTAGTTTGTTGTCGAGATTTTTGTTACTCCAATGGATGCTAGCCTTGTCATTATGGAAGGTAGTTTGTTGTCGAGATTTTTGTTATTCCATTGGATGGTATCCTTGTCATTATGGAAGGTAGTCTGTTCTCGAGATTTTTGTTATTCCAATAGATGGTATCCTAGTCATTATGGAAGGTAGTCCGTTGTCGAGATTTTTGTTACTCCAATGGATGGTAGACTTATCATTATGGAAGGTAGAATGTTATCGAGATTTTTGTCATTCCATTGGATGGTAGCCTTGTCATTTTGGAAAGTAGTTTGTTCTCGAGATTTTTGTTATTCCAATAGATGGTAGCCTTGTAATTATGGAAGGTAGTCTATTGCCAAGATTTTTGTTACTCCAATGGATGGTATCGTTGTCATTATGGAAGGTAGTCTGTTGTCAAGAATTTTTTTTCTCCAATGGATTGTAGCCTTGTCATTATGGAACATAGTCTGTTGTGGATAATTTTGTTACTCCAATGGATGGTAGCCTTTTCATTATGGAAGGTAGTTTGTTGTCGAGATTTTTGTTATTCCAATGGATGGTAGCCTTGTGATTGTGGAAGGTAGGTTGTTGTCGATATTTTTGTTACTCCAATGGATGGTAGCCTTGTCATTATGGAAGGTAGTCTATCGTCGAGATTTTTGTTACTTCAATGGATGGTAGCCTTGTCATTATGGAAGGTAGTTTGTTGTCGAGATTTTTGTTACTCCAATGGATACTAGCCTTGTCATTATGGAAGGTAGTCTGTCGTGGTGATTTTTTTCACTCCAATGGATGGTAGCCTTGTCACTATGGGAGGCAGTCTGTTGTTCATATTTTTGTTACTCCGATGGAAGGTAGCCTTGTCATTATGGAGGTAGTCTATTGTCGAGATTTTTGTTACTACAATGGATGGTAGCCTTGTCATCATGAAAGGTTGTCTGTTTTCGAGATTTTTGTTACTCCAATGGATGGTATCCTTGTAATTAGGGAAGGTAGTCTGTTTTCTCGATTTTTGTTACTACAATAGATGGTATCCCTGTCATTATGGAAGGTAGTTTGTTCTCGAGATTTTTGTTATTCCAATAGATGGTATCCTTGTCATTATTGAAGGTAGTCTGTTGTCGAGATTTTTGTTACTCCAATGGATTATAGACTTATCATTATGGAAGGTAGAATGTTGTCGAGATTTTTGTTACTCAAATGGATGATAGCCTTGTCATTATGGAAGGTAGTTTGTTCTCGAGATTTTTGTTATTCCAATTGATGGTAGCCTAGTCATTATGAAAGGTAGTTTGTTGTCGAGATTTTTGTTACTCCAATGGATGTTAGCCTTGTCGTTATAGAAGGTAGTTTGTTGTCGAGATTTTTGTTACTCCAATGGATTGTATCATTATCATTATGGATGGTAGTCTGTTTTCGATTATTTTGTGACATCAATGGATGGTAACCTTGTCATTATGGAACGTAGTTTGTTGTCGATGTTTTTGTTACTCCAATGGATGGTAGCCTTGTCATTATGGAAGGTAGTCTGTTGTCGAGATTTTTTTATTCCAATGGATGGTAGCCTTGTCATTATGGAAGGTAGTCTACTGTCAATATTTTTGTTACTCCAATGGATGGTATCCTTGTCATTATTGAAGGTAGTCTGTTGTCGAGATTTTTGTTACTCCAATGGATGGTATCCTTGTCATTATGGAATGTAGTTTGTTTTCGAGATATTTGTTACTCTAATGGATGGTAACCTATTCATTATGGAAGGTAGTCTGTCCTTGTGATTTATGTCACTTCAATTGATGGTAGCCTTGTCATTATGGAAGGTAGTTTGTTGTCGAGATTTTTGTTATTACATTGGATGGTATCCTTGTCATTATGGAAAGGTGTATGTTCTCGAGATTTTTGTTATTCCAATAGATGGTATCCTTGTCATTATGGAAGGTAGTCTGTTGTCGAGATTTTTGTTACTCCAATGGATGGTAGACTTATCATTATGGAAGGTAGAATGTTGTCGAGATTTTTGTCATTCCATTGGATGGTAGCCTTGTCATTATGGAAGGTAGTCTGTTGTCGACATTTTTGTTACTTCAATGAATGGTAGCCTTGTCATTATGGAAGGTAGTTTGTTGTCGAGATTTTTGTTACTCAAATGGATGCTAGCCTTGTCATTATGGAAGGTAGTCTGTCGCTGTGATTTCTATTACTCCAATGGATGGTAGCCTTGTCACTATGGAAGGTTGTCTGTTGTTAATATTTTTGTTACTCCAATGGATGGTAGCACTGTCATTATGGAAGGTTGTCTATTGTTGAGATTTTTGTTACTCTAATGGATGGTAGCACTGTCATTATGGAAGGTAGTCTGTTGTCGATATTTTTGTTACTACAATGGATGGTAGCCTTGTCATTATTAAAGGTAGTCTGTTTTCGAGATTTTGGTTACAACAATGGATGGTAGCCTTGTAATTATGGAACATTGTCTATTGTAGATATTTTTGTTACTCAAATGGATGATAGCCTTGTCATTATGGAAGGTAGTTGGTTGTCGAGATTTTTGTTACTCCAATGGATGGTAGCATTATCATTATGGAAGGTAGTCCATTCTCGATATCTTTGTTACTCCAATGGATGGTAGCCTAGTCATTATGGAAGGTAGTTTGTTGTCGAGATTTTTGTTACTCCAATGGATGGTAGCCCTGTCGTTATAGAAGGTAGTTTGTTGTGGAGATTTTTGTTACTCAAATGGATTGTATCATTATCATTATGGATGGTTGTCTATTGTCGATAATTTTGTTACTCTAATGGCTGGTAACCTTGTCATTACGTAACGTAGTCTGTTGTCGATGTTTATGTTACTCCAATGGATGATAGCCTTGTCGTTATGGAAGGTAGTCTATTGTCGAGATTTTTGTTATTCCAATGGATGCTAGCCTTGTCAATATGGAAGGTAGTCTGTTGTCAATATTTTTGGTACTCCAATGGATGGTATCCTTGTCATTATGGATGTTAGAACGTTGTCAAGATTTTTGTCACTCCATTGGATGGTATCCTTGTCATTATGGAAGGTAGTTTGTTCTCGAGATTTTTGTTATTCCAATAGATGGTAGCCTTGTCATTGTGGAAGGTAGTCTGTTGTCGAGAATTTTGTTACTCCAATGGATTGTAGCCTTGTCATTATGGAACATAGTCTGTTGTTGATAATTTTGTTAATGCAACGGATGGTATCCTTGTCATTATGGAAGGTAGTTTCTTGTCGAGATTTTTGTTATTCCAATGGATGGTAGCCTTGTCAATATGGAAGGTAGTCTGTTATCGATATTTTTGTTACTCCAATGGATGGTAGCCTTGTCATTATGGAAGGTAGTCTGTCGTCGAGATTTTTTTTACTTCAATGGATGATAGCCTTGTCATTATGGAAGGTAGTTTGTTGTCGAGATTTTTGTTACTCTAACGGATGCTAGCCTTGTCATTATGGAAGGTAGTCTGTCGTTGTAATTTTTTTCACTCCAATGGATGGTAGCCTTATCACTATGGAAGGTAGTCTGTTGTTCATTTTTTTTACTCCAATGGAAGGTAGCCATGTCATTATGGAAGGTAGTCTATTGTCGAGATTTTTGTTACTCCAATGGATGGTAGCCTTGTCATTATGGAAGGTTGTCTGTTGTCGATAATTTTGTGACTCCAATGGATGGTAGCCTTGTCATTATGGAACGTAGTCTGTTGTCGATGTTTTTGTTACTCCAATGGATGGTATCCTTGTCATTATGGAAGGTAGTTTGTTGTCGAGATTTTTTTTATTCCAATGGATGGTAGCCTTGTCATTATGGAAGGTAGTCTACTGTCAATATTTTTGTTACTCTAATGGATGGTATCCTTGTCAATATGGAAGGTAGTCTGTTGACGATATTTTTTTTACTCCAATGGATGGTAGCCTTGTCATTATGGAAGGTAGTCTATCGTCGAGATTTTTATTACTTCAATGGATGGTAGCCTTGTCATTATGGAAGGTAGTTTGTTGTCGAGATTTTTGTTACTCCAATGGATACTAGCCTTGTCATTATGGAAGGTAGTCTGTCGTGGTGATTTTTGTCACTCCAATGGATGGTAGCCTTGTCACTATGGGAGGCAGTCTGTTGTTCATATTTTTGTTACTCCGATGGAAGGTAGCCTTGTCATTATGGAAGGTAGTCTATTGTCGAGATTTTTGTTACTACAATGGATGGTAGCCTTGTCATCATGGAAGGTTGTCTGTTGTCGAGATTTTTGTTACTCTAATGGATGGTAGCCTTGTTATTATGGAAGGTAGTCTATTTTCGAGATTTTTGTTACTCCAATGGATGGTATCCTTGTAATTAGGGAAGGTAGTCTGTTGTCTAGTTTTTTGTTACTACAATAGATGGTATCCTTGTCATTATGGAAGGTAGTTTGTTCTCGAGATTTTTGTTATTCCAATAGATGGTATCCTTGTCATTATTGAAGGTAGTCTGTTGTCTAGATTTTTGTTACTCCAATGGATTATAGACTTATCATTATGGAAGGTAGAATGTTGTCGAGATTTTTGTCATTCCATTGGATGGTAGCCTTGTCATTATGGAAGGTAGTCTGTTCTCGAGATTTTTGTTATTCCAATAGATGGTAGCCTAGTCATTATGGAAGGTAGTCTGTTGTCGAGATTTTTGTTACTACAATGGATGCTAGCCTTGTCATTATGGAAGGTAGTTTGTCGTTGTGAGTTCTATCAATCCAATTGATTGTAGCCTAGTCATTATGGAAGGTAGTTTGTTGTCGAGATTTTTGTTACTCCAATGGATGGTAGCCTTGTCGTTATAGAAGGTAGTTTGTTGTCGAGATTTTTGTTACTCCAATGGATTGTATCATTATCATTATGGATGGTAGTCTGTTGTCGATAATTTTGTGACTCCAATGGATGGTAGCCTTGTCATTATGGAACGTAGTCTGTTGTCGATGTTTTTGTTACTCCAATGGATGGTAGCCTTGTAATTATGGAAGGTAGTCTGTTGTCAAGATTTTTGTTACTCCAATGGATGGTAGCCTTGTCATTATGTAATGTAGTTTGTTGTCGAGATCTTTGTTACTCCAATGGATGGTAACCTTGTCATTATGGAATGTAGTCTGTCCTTGTGATTTCTGTCACTCCAATGTATGGTAGCCTTGTCATTATGGAAGGTATTTTGTTGTCGAGATTTTTGTTATTACTTTGGATGGTAGCCTTGTCATTATGGAAGGTGGTATGTTCTCGAGATTTTTGTTATTCCAATAGATGGTATCCTTGTCATTATGGAAGGTAGTTTGTTGTCGAGATTTTTGTTACTCCAATGGATGGTAGACTTATCATTATGGAAGGTAGAATGTTGTCGAGATTTTTGTCTTCCATTGGATGGTAGCTTTGTCATTATGGAAGGTAGTCTGTTGTCGAGATTTTTATTACTTCAATGAATGGTAGCCTTGTCAATATGGAAGGTAGTTTGTTGTCGAGATTTTTTTTACTCCAATGGATGCTAGCCTTGTCATTATGGAAGGTAGTTTGTTGTCGAGATTTTTGTTATTCCATTGGATGGTATCCTTGTCATTATGGAAGGTAGTCTGTTCTCGAGATTTTTGTTATTCCAATAGATGGTATCCTAGTCATTATGGAAGGTAGTCCGTTGTCGAGATTTTTGTTACTCCAATGGATGGTAGACTTATCATTATGGAAGGTAGAATGTTGTCGAGATTTTTGTCATTCCATTGGATGGTAGCCTTGTCATTATGGAAGGTAGTATGTTCTCGAGATTTTTGTTATTCCAATAGATGGTAGCCTTGTCATTATGGAAGGTAGTCTATTGCCAAGATTTTTGTTACTCCAATGGATGGTATCGTTGTCATTATGGAAGATAGTCTCTTGTCAAGAATTTTGTTTCTCCAATGGATTGTAGCCTTGTCATTATGGAACATAGTCTGTTGTTGATAATTTTGTTACTCCAATGGATGGTAGCTTTGTCATTATGGAAGGCAGTTTGTTGTCGAGATTTTTGTTATTCGAATGGATGGTAGCCTTGTCATTATGGAAGGTAGGCTGTTGTCCATTTTTTTGTTACTCCAATGGATGGTAGCCTTGTCATTATGGAAGGTAGTCTATCGTCGAGATTTTTGTTACTTCAATGGATGGTAGCCTTGTCAATATGGAAGGTAGTTTGTTGTCGAGATTTTTGTTACTCCAATGGATACTAGCCTTGTCATTATGGAAGGTAGTCTGTCGTGCTGATTTTTGTCACTCCAATGGATGGTAGCCTTGTCACTATGGGAGGCAGTCTGTTGTTCATATTTTTGTTACTCCGATGGAAGGTAGCCTTGTCATTATGGAAGGTAGTCTATTGTCGAGATTTTTGTTACTACAATGGATGGTAGCCTTGTCATCATGGAAGGTTGTCTGTTGTCGAGATTTTTGTTACTCTAATGGATGGTAGCCTTGTTATTATGGAAGGAAGTTTGTTTTCGAGATTTTTGTTACTCCAATGGATGGTAGCCTTGTAATTAAGGAAGGAAGTCTGTTGTCGAGATTTTTGTTACTACAATAGATGGTATCCTTGTCATTCTGGAAGGTAGTTTGTTCTCGAGATTTTTGTTATTCCAATAGATGGTATCCTTGTCATTATTGAAGGTAGTCTGTTGTCGAGATTTTTCTTACTCCAATGGATGGTAGACTTATCATTATGGAAGGTAGAATGTTGTCGATATTTTTGTCATTCCATTGGATGGTAGCCTTGTCATTATGGAAGGTAGTTTGTTCTCGAGATTTTTGTTATTCCAATAGATGGTAGCCTAGTCATTATGGAAGGTAGTCTGTTGTCGAGATTTTTGTTACTATAATGGATACTAGCCTTGTCATTATGGAAGGTAGTCTGTCGTTCTTATTTCTATCACTCCAATTGATGGTAGCCTAGTCATTATGAAAGGTAGTTTGTTGTCGATATTTTTGTTACTCCAATGGATGTTAGCCTTGTCGTTATAGAAGGTAGTTTGTTGTCGACATTTTTGTTAACTCAATGAATTGTATCATTATCATTATGGATGGTAGTCTGTTGTCGATTATTTTGTGACTCCAATGGATGGTAACCTTGTAATTATGGAACGTAGTCTGTTGTCGATGTTTTTGTTACTCCAATGGATGGTAGCCTTGTCATTATGGAAGGTAGTATGTTGTCGAGATTTTTTTTATTCCAATGGATGGTAGCCTTGTCATTATTGAAGGTAGTCTACTGTCAATATTTTTTTTACTCCAATGGATGGTATCCTTGTCATTATGGAAGGTAGTCTGTTGTCGAGATTTTTGTTACTCCAATGGATGGTATCCTTGTCATTATGGAATGTAGTTTGTTGTCGAGATATTTGTTACTCTAATGGATGGTAACCTTTTCATTATGGAAGGTAGTTTGTCCTTGTGATTTATGTCACTCCAATTGATGGTAGCCTTGTCATTATTGAAGGTAGTTTGTTGTCGAGATTTTTGTTATTCCAATAGATGGTATCCTTGTCATTATGGATGGCAGTACGTTATCGAGATTTTTGTAACTCCAATGGATGGTAGACTTATCATTATGGAAGGTAGAATGTTGTCCAGATTTTTGTCATTCCATTGGATGGTAGCCTTGTCATTATGGAAGGTAGTCTGTTGTCGAGATTTTTATTACTTCAATGAATGGTAGCCTTGTCAATATGGAAGGTAGTTTGTTGTCGAGATTTTTGTTACTCCAATGGATGCTAGCCTTGTCATTATGGAAGGTAGTTTGTTGTCGAGATTTTTGTTATTCCATTGGATGGTATCCTTGTCATTATGGAAGGTAGTCTGTTCTCGAGATTTTTGTTATTCCAATAGATGGTATCCTAGTCATTATGGAAGGTAGTCCGTTGTCGAGATTTTTGTTACTCCAATGGATGGTAGACTTATCATTATGGAAGGTAGAATGTTATCGAGATTTTTGTCATTCCATTGGATGGTAGCCTTGTCATTTTGGAAGGTAGTTTGTTCTCGAGAGTTTTGTTATTCCAATAGATGGTAGCCTTGTAATTATGGAAGGTAGTCTATTGCCAAGATTTTTGTTACTCCAATGGATGGTATCGTTGTCATTATGGAAGGTAGTCTGTTGTCAAGAATTTTTTTTCTCCAATGGATTGTAGCCTTGTCATTATGGAACATAGTCTGTTGTGGATAATTTTGTTACTCCAATGGATGGTAGCCTTTTCATTATGGAAGGTAGTTTGTTGTCGAGATTTTTGTTATTCCAATGGATGGTAGCCTTGTGATTGTGGAAGGTAGGTTGTTGTCGATATTTTTGTTACTCCAATGGATGGTAGCCTTGTCATTATGGAAGGTAGTCTATCGTCGAGATTTTTGTTACTTCAATGGATGGTAGCCTTGTCATTATGGAAGGTAGTTTGTTGTCGAGATTTTTGTTACTCGAATGGATACTAGCCTTGTCATTATGGAAGGTAGTCTGTCGTGGTGATTTTTTTCACTCCAATGGATGGTAGCCTTGTCACTATGGGAGGCAGTCTGTTGTTCATATTTTTGTTACTCCGATGGAAGGTAGCCTTGTCATTATGGAGGTAGTCTATTGTCGAGATTTTTGTTACTACAATGGATGGTAGCCTTGTCATCATGGAAGGTTGTCTGTTGTCGAGATTTTTGTTACTCTAATGGATGGTAGCCTTGTTATTATGGAAGGTAGTTTGTTTTCGAGATTTTTGTTACTCCAATGGATGGTATCCTTGTAATTAGGGAAGGTAGTCTGTTTTCTCGATTTTTGTTACTACAATAGATGGTATCCCTGTCATTATGGAAGGTAGTTTGTTCTCGAGATTTTTGTTATTCCAATAGATGGTATCCTTGTCATTATTGAAGGTAGTCTGTTGTCGAGATTTTTGTTACTCCAATGGATTATAGACTTATCATTATGGAAGGTAGAATGTTGTCGAGATTTTTGTTACTCAAATGGATGATAGCCTTGTCATTATGGAAGGTAGTTTGTTCTCGAGATTTTTGTTATTCCAATTGATGGTAGCCTAGTCATTATGAAAGGTAGTTTGTTGTCGAGATTTTTGTTACTCCAATGGATGTTAGCCTTGTCGTTATAGAAGGTAGTTTGTTGTCGAGATTTTTGTTACTCCAATGGATTGTATCATTATCATTATGGATGGTAGTCTGTTTTCGATTATTTTGTGACATCAATGGATGGTAACCTTGTCATTATGGAACGTAGTCTGTTGTCGATGTTTTTGTTACTCCAATGGATGGTAGCCTTGTCATTATGGAAGGTAGTCTGTTGTCGAGATTTTTTTATTCCAATGGATGGTAGCCTTGTCATTATGGAAGGTAGTCTACTGTCAATATTTTTGTTACTCCAATGGATGGTATCCTTGTCATTATTGAAGGTAGTCTGTTGTCGAGATTTTTGTTACTCCAATGGATGGTATCCTTGTCATTATGGAATGTAGTTTGTTTTCGAGATATTTGTTACTCTAATGGATGGTAACCTATTCATTATGGAAGGTAGTCTGTCCTTGTGATTTATGTCACTTCAATTGATGGTAGCCTTGTCATTATGGAAGGTAGTTTGTTGTCGAGATTTTTGTTATTACATTGGATGGTATCCTTGTCATTATGGAAAGGTGTATGTTCTCGAGATTTTTGTTATTCCAATAGATGGTATCCTTGTCATTATGGAAGGTAGTCTGTTGTCGAGATTTTTGTTACTCCAATGGATGGTAGACTTATCATTATGGAAGGTAGAATGTTGTCGAGATTTTTGTCATTCCATTGGATGGTAGCCTTGTCATTATGGAAGGTAGTCTGTTGTCGACATTTTTGTTATTTCAATGAATGGTAGCCTTGTCATTATGGAAGGTAGTTTGTTGTCGAGATTTTTGTTACTCAAATGGATGCTAGCCTTGTCATTATGGAAGGTAGTCTGTCGCTGTGATTTCTATTACTCCAATGGATGGTAGCCTTGTCACTATGGAAGGTTGTCTGTTGTTAATATTTTTGTTACTCCAATGGATGGTAGCACTGTCATTATGGAAGGTTGTCTATTGTTGAGATTTTTGTTACTCTAATGGATGGTAGCACTGTCATTATGGAAGGTAGTCTGTTGTCGATATTTTTGTTACTACAATGGATGGTAGCCTTGTCATTATTAAAGGTAGTCTGTTTTCGAGATTTTGGTTACAACAATGGATGGTAGCCTTGTAATTATGGAACATTGTCTATTGTAGATATTTTTGTTACTCAAATGGATGATAGCCTTGTCATTATGGAAGGTAGTTGGTTGTCGAGATTTTTGTTACTCCAATGGATGGTAGCATTATCATTATGGAAGGTAGTCCATTCTCGATATCTTTGTTACTCCAATGGATGGTAGCCTAGTCATTATGGAAGGTAGTTTGTTGTCGAGATTTTTGTTACTCCAATGGATGGTAGCCCTGTCGTTATAGAAGGTAGTTTGTTGTGGAGATTTTTGTTACTCAAATGGATTGTATCATTATCATTATGGAAGGTTGTCTATTGTCGATAATTTTGTTACTCTAATGGCTGGTAACCTTGTCATTACGTAACGTAGTCTGTTGTCGATGTTTATGTTACTCCAATGGATGATAGCCTTGTCGTTATGGAAGGTAGTCTATTGTCGAGATTTTTGTTATTCCAATGGATGCTAGCCTTGTCAATATGGAAGGTAGTCTGTTGTCAATATTTTTGGTACTCCAATGGATGGTATCCTTGTCATTATGGATGTTAGAACGTTGTCAAGATTTTTGTCACTCCATTGGATGGTATCCTTGTCATTATGGAAGGTAGTTTGTTCTCGAGATTTTTGTTATTCCAATAGATGGTAGCCTTGTCATTGTGGAAGGTAGTCTGTTGTCGAGAATTTTGTTACTCCAATGGATTGTAGCCTTGTCATTATGGAACATAGTCTGTTGTTGATAATTTTGTTAATGCAACGGATGGTATCCTTGTCATTATGGAAGGTAGTTTCTTGTCGAGATTTTTGTTATTCCAATGGATGGTAGCCTTGTCAATATGGAAGGTAGTCTGTTATCGATATTTTTGTTACTCCAATGGATGGTAGCCTTGTCATTATGGAAGGTAGTCTGTCGTCGAGATTTTTTTTACTTCAATGGATGATAGCCTTGTCATTATGGAAGGTAGTTTGTTGTCGAGATTTTTGTTACTCTAACGGATGCTAGCCTTGTCATTATGGAAGGTAGTCTGTCGTTGTAATTTTTTTCACTCCAATGGATGGTAGCCTTATCACTATGGAAGGTAGTCTGTTGTTCATTTTTTTTACTCCAATGGAAGGTAGCCATGTCATTATGGAAGGTAGTCTATTGTCGAGATTTTTGTTACTCCAATGGATGGTAGCCTTGTCATTATGGAAGGTTGTCTGTTGTCGATATTTTTGTTACTCTAATGGATGGTAGCCTTGTTATTATGGAAGGTAGTATGTTTTCGAGATTTTTGTTACTCCAATGGATGGTATCCTTGTAATTAGGGAAGGTAGTTTGTTGTCGAGATTTTTGTTACTACAATGGATGGTAGCCTTATCATTATTTAAGGTAGTCTGTTCTCGAGATTTTTGTTATTCCAATAGATGGTATCCTTGTCATTTGGAAGGTAGTCTATTGTCGATATTTTTTTTACTCCAATGGATGGTAGACTTATCATTATGGAAGGTAGAATGTTGTCGAGATTTTTTTCATTCCATTGGATGGTAGCCATGTCATTATGGAAGGTAGTCTGTTCTCGAGATTTTTGTTATTCCAATAGATGGTAGCCTTGTCATTATGGAAGGTAGTTTGTTGCCGAGATTTTTGTTACTCCAATGGATGGTATCCATGTCATTATGGAAGGTAGTTTGTTGTCGAGAAATTTGTTACTCCAATGGATTGTAGCCTTGTCATTAAGGAACATAGTTTGTTGTCGATGTTTTTGTTACTCCAATGGATGGTAGCCTTGTCATTATGGAAGGTAGTTTGTTGTCGAGATTTTTGTTATTCCAATGGATGGTAGCCTTGTCATTATGGAAGGTAGTCTGTTGTCGATATTTTTGTTACTCTAATGGATTGTAGCCTTGTCATTATGGAAGGTAGTCTATCGTCGAGATTTTTTTTACTTCAATGGATGCTAGCCTTGTCATTATGGAAGGTAGTTTGTAGTCGAGATTTTTGTTACTCCAATGGATGCTAGCCTTGTCATTATGGAATCTAGTCTATCGTTGTGATTTTTGTCACTCCAATGGATGGTAGCCTTGTGTGATCGGTGGATCTGGAACTGACTGTTTTTAGCTGGTTTCGTGAAATGTCGCGGAAGCAAGAGTCACCACCGTCTTTTATTTTCTCCAAATGGAAAGGACAAAAGCACAAAAAAATTCCTTATAGAGATTGCTCTCGGTTCGGGAGGTAGATTTATAGAAAGGGAAGGTGTTAGCACCCTTTCTATCCATGGTTATCCATGGGCTCTTAGATACTTGCTCATTTGTGTTTTCAAAAGTGTTTGCTTTTCAAAGTGAGTGGGTTTGAAAAAAGTTTCGTTTAAAGATTTCAGATCGACTCTTGTATCAGTCCTCAAGAGTGTTTGAAAAATTGTTTTGAAAGCTTTTTGAAAAATGTCGGTGTGAAAAGAAGTTTTGATTTGTTTTTTAATAGAGCAAGTATCCATGAGTCATCCAACTACCCTAAGGAATTAGGCTGTTTAAATGTCCTTAAGGTAGTGCCATCCCACCATTGAGAGATAGGTAGCACCACCGTTGGAGGTGTTCGGGTCAATTCGAGGGTTCGGGACATTATGGTCACCAGAGCAATAGGAAGACACCTTAGAAGCTACCCTCATGCCATGTTCATGGACATGAGGACTTGCTAAAACATCCTCTACTCGACGACCACCTTTCGAGGGGCAAGGCAACAGTGAGACGTACCCTAGGGGTGGTGTGTGATTTGTGTGTCATTTTCAATTATATTTGTTTTGTTCATGCATTGGTGATCTACACTTTGTTTTTATTTTTGGCATTCATTCTTTCATGCAAGTTATTAACAATTAAAAGATGCGGAATTCAAAGTCTTACGCTATTAGAAAGGCGCGGGTCTACATCGCCAAATTAATCCAAGACTCGATTTGAATGAAATAAAAATGCGGAAAAATAAATATCCTAATTAATCTATTACAAGGCTTTGGAGTAATTACATGAAATTTATAAGAAAAGAAATAAAATAAACGCGCGAAACGAAATTATAATCGAAAGCGAGGGCGTTAGACCCTTTTAAAGAAATTAAATTGAAATTATGAAATTAATTAAATTAAATAAAGGAAAAAGACTTATTTTTTGATATTTTTTGTACTTTATGAAATTAAGAAAATTAATGGAATTAAAAAAACCTAATTCTAAACTATTTTTAATTTATAAAAAAAAAGTGTTTAAGTTAAACCTAGTTTTAACCTAATTGTTTAATGATAAATTTATTTACAAAAATAATTAATTACTAGTGATAATAAGAAGAAATTTTAATTATTGAAAAAAAAGAATAAAATGCTAGAAACCCTAATTTTTATGTTTTTTAATTTATCTAAGAAAAGAAGCTAAAGTTAAAACCTAAAATTAAAACTAAGTAAATTATTAAATTTATTTACAAAAACTATTAAATAACATATATTTTTATTTTTTGTCTTCTCTGATTTTTGTATTTTTATTATTTAAAATTAACTTAAAGAAATTAAGAGAAAAGAATTAAAACAAAATAACAAAGGGAAAAGAATAAAGGGAAGAAAATACAAACAAAGGGGGGTTTGTTGGCCCTTTTGGAGGTTTGTAGCAAGCAATTAGGCCCACTGATTCCTGGCCTTGTTTGACTTTCTCAGCGCGCGTGTGGCATGTTTGACTGATGTCCATGGTGAACTCCAGATCATGGCCATTGGATTGATGTTGTGGGACGCGTGGCCAACTTGAGTGTAGGGTGCATGGTGGACTTCTGAAAGGAACGCTGCATGGAAATACGTTAAACAAAACAATATTGAGGAAGAGAGGGGACCTGGGAATCGAACCCAGGTCCCAGTACCTATTGTCCACGTTGCCCACCAACTGTGCTAAACGCGCTCTTTGTTTATTATATGGAACGCAAATATTATAATGGAACATAAGCATTATTCTGGAATTTCAACAAAACGCGCGCCAGGATTTGAACTGGCCAACCATATGATGACAACTAATCTTCTTCTTCGTTCGTTCTTTATTTTGCCTGAAAAATAAAACAAGATTGCGGGGGTTTTAAACCCCCATTAAATGACACATACAAAAATAGCGAATAGAACCCTGTTGATCATAAATTGAGCGCGACATATGGAATTGATTCGTCATGAGCTTCTGGTTTCAATGGTGCCACTTAGGTTGGCCAATTTTTCCCCAAGCGTAAAGCCCCAATTCGTGGATCCTGAAACCCTAAAAAATAGCCATGGCAATTTTCTATACAATCAATATCAATTCAATTCAATGATACCATGAGTTTCGTTGAGTTCATGTTAGTGTAAAACAAGCATTAGAATGTATGAATATGGCATGGAAAGGAAAATACGATTATGCAAAACATCAAGAACAGGGCGGCTTCGTTCTACCCGTTCTTTGTGTATGGAGATGTGATTTTGATTGGGTTATGATCAGAGAGGTCTCAGCAAACTTTTGAGGTACTTTTCACGCCTTGAAATGCCTTGCAACCAAGAAAACAGGTTTGAAGTTTTTAAGGAAAAAGTGAGTTTTTGTTCTTGATTATGAGCGCAGCTTCCAGGTTCTGAGCATTAGGTTTAGGTTTATACTTATGTGAGGAATGAATTAGGGTAGAAATTTCAACCAAAAACCTTTGCATTCAATGCTTTTGAGATTTGATTTCCATGGATCTTTTTCAAAATTTTCCATGTCCTTTTGATATTAATCATGGCCAAATCTTTCCAAATTGAGTGTGCACGAAATCTTGGAGTTATGATAGACCTATTAGCTGCATAAAAAGATTTAAAATGCATGCTTGAGTATTTTTGTCATATTTTATTTTATTAAATGAATTAATAGTGATAAAAATTCAAATAAATAATAAAAAATGATGAAATAAATCCCCTTTGGGTCAAATGGTCGTGCATAGCCTTTGGATGATGATTCTTGGAAGAAAATGTGGCCCATTAGCAATTTTGAGGCATTTGAAGCAAAGTTGACTTTTCAAAATTCACAAAAATTCCCCAACTTCCACAAGGTATATCTTGCTCAATTTTTAAGCTTTGATCATGTTCTTTGACATTTTGGAAAGGTCTTAAAGTCCTCTAACCAATGCCTTTGGTCTCATGACATTTTGATTTACCAATCTCAAGTTATGGTCTTTGACTTAAAGTGCCTTTTTGTTGACTTTTGAAAATGACCTATAATGTTGAGATTGATAACTTTTTGTGAGAGCATTTCCTGGACTTGAAGTGTGAAGAGGAGTTGTAGAAAATGTCTTTCTCTTCAAAATGAGCTTTGGATGGAATTTTTTTGATAAACCATGTGGAAGTTATGCCTTGGTCAAGTTACAGTTGACTTTTTCAACTGTCCAAATATGGAAACCTTTGCATCTTGAGACTTTTTGAGCCATGCCTTGAGAATCATGATCAAGAATTGATAAAATGATGTTTGTGGCTTCAAAATAAGGTGTTGACCAAAAATTTGGACTTTTGACTGTCAAATGACCATTTTGCCCCTACAGTTGACTGTTGAGCAATTAGGGTTTTTGACTGTGCAATTTTGTGCTGTAAGTCTTGAAACTTGGCATGTGGATGCTTGACCATGTTTGCAGGCATGTGGGACTTGTTTAGACCCTTGGAAACTTCAATTTCTTTGTCAGAACCAAAACCCTAGTTTTTGACTGTTAGGAGGCTCTTGAACTGTGCAACCCTTGGGAGATTTTAAAGCATGCTCTTTGCAAATCTTGAAGAAAAATGGGAGGGCAAATTTTGGGGTACAACAGTTGCCCCTGTTTAATCTTCTTAGACCTGAGGATGTAGATTGGCTGACGTGCCTTTCTTAATCCGAAGGTGGAAGATGATTCAACACTAGAGTGCCCAGAAATTTGCGCTCACATGGTAGCAGCGTGATGGTGGGAATGGGCTTATGGATGCCATTTGGAGATTGATGGATAGGATGATGGGCTTATAGATGCCATGCTAAGAGATGATGGATGAGTGAATGGGCTTATAGATGCCATATGGGTGTGGATCGCGTAAGAGTTTCCTTAGCGAGAACTTGCGTACCTGAAAAAGAAAATGATTACCTGACCTGTTACAGGAGTTGGTCTTCAAACTCTTATGTAGATGTGCCCTGACTGGTTACAGGAATTGGGTCTGGTGCTTCAAAAGGTAATGAGTGAACCAGGGATGGTTACTACCTCAACGGGAGGGTGAGAGAACCTTGGACGATTACTACCTCAACAGGAATGCTGAGAGAATCTTGGATGTCTTCTACTGGGATAAGAATCAGGGAGATCTTAGGGTCGATCTGACTGAACCGGAGAAGGCCTTTGACTGGATAAGAATCAGGAAAATCTTAGGGTCGATTTAACTGAACCGGGCAAGGTCTTGGAATATCTTTAACTGGATAAGAATCAGGGAGATCTTAGAGTCGATCTGACTGAACCAGAGAAGGCCTTTGACGGGATAAGAATCAGGAAAATCTTAGGGTCGATTTAATTGAACCGGACAAGGTCTTGAAATCTTCGACTGGATAAGAATCAGGGAGATCTTAGGGTCGATCTGACTGAACCAGAGAAGGCCTTTGACTGGATAAGAATCAGGAAAATCTTAGGGTCGATTTAACTGAACCAAGCAAGGTCTTGAAATCTTCAACTGGATAAGAATCAGGGAGATCTTAGGGTCGATCTGACTGAACCAGAGAAGGCCTTTAACTGGATAAGAATCAGGAAAATCTTAGGGTCGATTTAACTGAACCAAGCAAGGTCTTGAAATCATCAACTGGATAAGAATCAGGGAGATCTTAGGGTCGATCTGACTGAACCAGAGAAGGCCTTTGACTGGATAAGAATCAGGAAAATCTTAGGGTCGATTTAACTGAACCAGACTAAAGTCTTGAAATATAGCTGAGAACTTAATTGGATCTTTCCTGAAAGGTAAAGGTCAATAATATGCAAGGCATGATATGAATCAAGCGATGATGTTCTCAACATAAATGAGATTTGTAAGATATGATGCGTATATGCATGCTATAATGTATGGAAATGTGATGTTTATGAATGTATGTTTTCGTCCTAGGAAAATAAATCCTTGACAGATGCCGGGAAGTCATATCCTGGGCTGATGTAGAGCTTCTGTTTCCACTGGGGAGTGATAGTTGCAAGAATACCTAGTAGGAGAAGATAACTCCGTTGGGGCATAAACTTGGCGAATGGATTACTCTGCGGGGAGAAAATTCTCTAGCGATCTTGCTGGGGAACAATACTCTATGGGGAGAGAGGTATGCTGTGGAGACGTTGATGATAACTCCGCTGGGGATACCGTTGTTACGTTGGGAGTGTTAATAGACTTTGCTGGGGATAAGAAGACGTCACCGAGAACGATCTTTCTGTGGCTTTTGGCTGAGGATAACCCAATTATATCCTGGTATGGAAATAACCTTTGAATAAAACCGGGAGACGCGTTCGTGCTCTACGGGGATAAGCTTCCAGAATCTACTGGGGATAAGCTTACTGCTTGGGGAGATGGATCCCAACTTTCTTGGGGAAACTGGATTGGACTCTCCTGGGGATATTTTGAACTATATTGGGGAAGTGACTCCATTGAATGTTTGATATACCGCCGGGGAACAATCTTTAGGTTAAGACTTCCGGGGATGCTTGTTAAGAATGCCTTTATATTGCTGGGGAATGTTGAGATCTGCTGGAGGATACCCAACTTCATTAAGGTTGACTGTAACTTTGCTTGGGGAGAGTGTATTGACTTGCTGACGCACTATCTGGGGAATTAAGATATGCTGGTTATGTTCTTCAGCCGAACTCACCTTGGTACCTTGGTGGACGGAACCATTAGATCGCTTAGACAACTCTTTATTGCCCCTGTTTCTAATGTTACCGGTAATTAATCCTTGGTTTCGTATGCAAATATTCATGAGTTAGCAAATTATTGTCAATGCATATATCACAAATTGAACCTTGGAGGTTCTTCGCAAAACAAAACAGAAAAGGAAAAACAATTGGCAATTTTAACTGAAAAGTGATTTTTGTATTGATTTGAATTGCCTGTAAATAGGAGTTTTTATGTACAAGAGGCTGACGTCCTAGTAAGAGAACGCCGCCGAACAAAAGAGTTTATAATTTGTACAAAAGGGAAACAAAACAGCTGTGTGAAAAGAATGATCCACTGGGTTTTAAATCTGCTATCGCCTTTATATCTTCGAGCGTCTCATCACTTGATGACCTAGCTGAAGATGAAGTTGATTGATCGATGCCGTCTGAACTTGATGTAGATACCAGATTCTGGATGCAAAGTGATCCAATGAGACATAGTATTACGCTTTATCCCTAACTTTTGCCTGGACCGCCCTTTCGGGTTTTCAGTCCACCGGGATACCCATTTTTGCCCAAGTCGCCTTTTCAGGTTTTCGACTTGCCGGGTGTACAGATATTTTCATTTCATCCCTTCATTTTTCCCGAACCCTTTTGGTTCGCCGGGAAGCCCTAATTTTTGCCTAGGAAGGTCAACCTAGCGGGTCTTTATTATGCGTAGTATCTTTTTACTATGTCTGCATTGGCGGGGTGAGGAAGGTCGTCACCATCCATGTTGGTTAGAATCATGGCTCCTCCTGAGAACAAATGTTTAACCACAAATGGCCCTTCGTACTTAGGGGTCCATTTGCCCCTTGGATCACTCTGTGGAAGGATGATGCGTTTGATTACCAGATCCCCAACTTGATATTCTTGTGGTCTGACCTTTTTGTTAAATGCCCTGATCATTCGTTTTTGGTATGTCTGACCATGACAAATAGCAGTAAGTCTCTTTTCGTCAATTAAGTTTAGCTGATCAAGTCGTGTCTGGATCCAATCATCTTCGTTCAGATCTGCATCCTTCATTATCCGGAGAGAGGGTATCTGCACTTCGATCGATAAGACTGCCTCCATACCGTAGACCAAGGAGAAGGGAGTTGCCCCGGTTGACGTCCTGGCTGAGGTACGGTACCCATGTAGAGCGAACGGTAACATCTCGTGCCAATCTTTATAAGTCACTGTCATCTTCTGCACGATTTTCTTGATATTTTTATTTGTTGCTTCTACAGCCCCATTCATCTTCGGTCGATAAGGAGAAGAGTTGTGGTGCTGTATCTTAAACTGCTCGCAGAGCTTAGTGATCATCTTGTTATTGAGGTTGGTACCGTTGTCTGTAATGATTCTTTCTGGGACGCCGTATCGACAGATCAGGTTGTGCCGAATGAACCGTGCCACAACAGTCTTGGTTACCGTAGCGTAGGAAGCTGCTTCAACCCACTTTGTGAAGTAATCAATCGCTACCAGGATGAAACGATGCCCATTGGATGTTGTAGGTTTAATCTCGCCGATCATATCTATGCCCCGCATTGCAAACGGCCAAGGCGCAGTCAAAACATTCAGAGGGACTGGAGGAACATGCACTTTGTCAGCATAAATCTGGCATTTGTGACATGTCCGAGAATGTTGGTAGCAGTCAGCTTCCATTGTGGACCAGAAATACCCTGCCCGAAGGATCTTCTTTGCCATAGTGTGTCCACTGGAATGTGTTCCGAAGGTCCCTTCATGTAGCTCTTCCATGATCCTTTCTGCTTCAGTCTTATCCACACAACGCAGTAAGGTCGAATCATGGTTTCGCTTATACAGAATGCCGTTGCTGAGGAAGCATTTCGCTGCGGACCTTCTTAGAAACTTTTTGTCATTGACAGATGCACCTTCAGGGTATTCCTGAGCTTCCAAGTATCTCTTCACCTCATGGTACCAAGGCTTCTCAGTCACCAATTCAGTCTCGAGATCACAACAGTATGCCGGTTCATCCAGTTTCCAGATGATGATCCGGGGAGACTCATTGTCCCATTTGACCTTGAACATAGAAGACATCGTAGCTAACGCGTCCGCCAACTGATTCTCCTCTCTCGGAAAGTGTTCAAAGGTTATCTCTGTGAAGTGGGGGATCAAGGTCAACACACATTCTCTGTAAGGAATAAGATTCGGATGTTTCGTATCCCACTCTCCTTTGATCTGATTGATCACGAGAGCGGAATCTCCGAAGACACTCAGAAACTTGATCCTTAAGTCAATCGCAGCTTGGAGACCCATGATGCATGCCTCATACTCCGCCATGTTATTGGTGCAGTTGAAACATAACCGGGCAGTGAGTGGAGTATGAGTGCCTTGAGGGGATATGATCACAGCGCCGATACCGTTACCCAAAGCGTTGGAGGCTCCGTCAAAGTGCATAAACCATCGGGATCCTTCCTCAGGTCCATCATCTGGTCCAGGTACTTCACAATCAGTCACTATCATGATACTCTCGTCTGGAAACTCGAAGTTCATTGACTGATAGTCGTCTACTGCCTGATGTGCCAAGTGGTCTGCCAATACACTTCCTTTGATGGCTTTCTGGGTCGTGTATTGGATGTCGTATTCTGTCAAGATCATTTTCCATCTTGCTATTCTCCCAGACAGAGCAGGCTTTTCAAATATGTACTTTATAGGATCCATCTTTGAGATCAACAAGGTAGTGTGAGTCAGCATATACTGTCTCAGCCGGCGAGCAGCCCATACCAAAGCACAGCAAGTTTTATCAAGCAGTGAGTATCGGGTCTCACATTCGGTAAACTTTTTGCTAAGGTAATAAATGGCATGCTCTTTTCGGCCAGACTCGTCATGCTGCCCCAGCACACACCCCATTGAGTTGTCGAGTACTATCAGGTATAGTATCAGAGGTCTCCCCTCAACCGGTGGCATAAGGATGGGTGGTTCTTGGAGATACTCTTTGATTCTATCAAAAGCGGCCTCACATTCATCATTCCAACGTACTACCTGATCTTTCATCAGCAGCTTGAAGATTGGTTCACAAGTAGCAGTTAGATGCGAGATGAATCAGGCAATGTAATTCAGGCGTCCTAGAAAGCCTCTGACCTCTTTCTCTGTCTTAGGAACTGGCATCTCTTGAATGGCTTTAACCTTGGCAGGGTCCACTTGAATACCCTTATCACTTACCACGAAACCTAGCAACTTCCCAGATCTAACCCCGAAGGTGCACTTGTTCGGGTTCAGCCTCAGCTTGTACAACTTCAGACGGTCAAACAATTTCTGCAGATGATCAAGGTGTTCTTCCCCAGTTTGGGACCTTGCAATCATGTTGTCAACATATACTTCTATCTCATGATGGATCATGTCATGAAATAAACCAACCATGGCACGTTGGTAGGTTGCCCCAGCATTTTTCAGTCCGAAAGGCATGACCTTGTAGCAGAAGGTGCCCCACTGAGTAACAAAGGTAGTTTTTTCCATGTCTTCAGGAGCCATCTTGATTTGATTGTAACCTGAAAAGCCATCCATGAAAGAAAACACCTTATGCTGAGCAGTATTGTCAACAAGGACATCAATGTGAGGTAGGGGAAGTCATCCTTGGGGCTGGCCCTATTCAGATCCCTGCAGTCGACACACATTCTGACCTTTCCATCTTTCTTTGGTACTGGCACCACATTAGCAACCCACTGAGGGTAAGAAGTCACTGCAAGGAACCCGGCATCAAACTGTTTCATAACCTCGGCTTTGATCTTCTCAGACATCTCTGGACGCATACGGCAGACCTTTTGCTTGACCGGAGGGCAGTCTTCCTTGGTAGGCAAGTGATGGACCACAATGTCGGTATCCAACCCGGGCATGTCTTCGTAGGACCAGGCAAAGATTTCCATGTAATCATGTAGCATCTGAGTCAACCGTTGCTTCACGCTGAGCTCTAGGTTGGCACCAATCTTTACCTCCTTTATGTTTGTATCTGTACCCAGATTTATTGTTTCCACCGGCTCTTCATATGGTTGAATTGCCCTATCTTCCTGGAGTAATAGTCTTGCAAGCTCGTCCGGCACTTCGCAATCATCTTCACCTTCGTCTTCGGCTAAGTTGATCGGATTTTCGAATTCATAACTGGCAGTAGCAGAGTCGTTACCAGTGAGATCCAGAGTGGATTGAAACCTGTATGAGTGAGTGTGTGTAAATACAGCTGTTTTGCAATATATAAAGAAAGGAAAGAAAGAAAAGGCTCTGACGATGATGTTGCTAGGTTTCAGCTCCAGGCCCTCACAATCCAACCGGTCTAAGGCCTTTTTAGGTAGCACATTTAGGGAAGAACCGGTGTCCACCAACACGTGCGCAAGAGTAGTTCCCCTGCATTCAATAAAGACATGCAGGGCGTCATTGTGGTCCTTTCCCTTAGCAGTAAGGTCAGTGTCCGAGAAACCCAAACCATTGTCGGCTGTCAAATTGGCTACGCAATCAGTAAACTGGACTGCAGATGTCTCCTGTGGCACATGGGCCGTCTTGAGAAATGAAATCAGGGCCTTAGCATGGGCCTCTGAGCACAGTAGTAAGGAGAGCATAGAGATTTTGGAGGGTGTATGCCCCAGCTGCTCGACAACATTAAAGTCACTCTTCTTGATTATTTTCAGAATTTCCTCCATCTCTTGTTCGGAGGCCTCAGCATTCACAGATTTTGGTGCCTCTATCCGGGCAGGCTCATCTTCAATCCCTTTGCCCCGAGCATTAGATGACTCGGCAGCAGGGGAAACAACTTGATCAGAAATGGGAACATGTACACTTGCAGGTGTTATGGTGAGAGGTCTTCAAATGGCGGGTGGCGCAATGTCAGGCGAGAAGAGCCTGCCACTGCGGGTTACTTTGGCTCGACCGGTGATATTGCTGATGCTGGTGCCAGTGCTGAACTCTTGCTTTATTCCATGTACATACACATCTGCCCCATAGTGCCATGGGACAGCCTTATCAGATTCATGGGGGAGAGGCCCCAAAACAGTAATCACAATGGGTGCGACAGTCATGATTTTAACCGGCTTCCTCGGGAGAGCCTTGATCGGATTATTAAAGATTGTAACAATAGATACTTCTTCCACCGGAACAAACTGAACAGCGGTCTTCTTGAACAAAATCTCTTTGCTGTCCATCAGGCTTTGGATGCCCAACTTCAGCAAAGGACAACCAGAAAGGGAAACAACACAGAAAAGGCAACCTTCACTACAACCCGGAAATAAACCGGCCAGCAGTAGGTTCCTCTTAACAGTCATCAGAGGAGTAGCTACAACATTCACAGAAACGGCATACACATCTTCATCAACGGCATTCACTCCATGCTGGGGCATAGGAGCAGTCACCACATTTGGCCTTTCAGGTGCTTCAAATTGTATCTCTTTTGCATCAATAAGGTCTTGCACCTTATTCCTTAAGGCCCAGCAATCATCAGTGGAATGCCCCGAGCTATCGGAATGATAAGCACAGCGGGAATTTGGATTGTACTTGGGAGAGGCAGTATTCACAACCTTCGGGGCCTCCCTGACAGCCACTAGGTTGGTGGACAGCAACTGCGGCAAGATTTGTGACAAGGTCATACTCAGCCGGGTAAACTCTCTTCTGGGTCTTTCAGCCCTTTGTGGATTAGTTTGTCGAGGAGCGGCAACAGGCTTAGCAATCATCACCGCGTTGACAGATTGGCGGTGTTCTGGTTTCTCTTGCCTCCTAGGCCCATACACAGCACTGGCCTCCTTCTTAAAGGGTTTCTTCACAGAACTTGAAGATGCACCCTTCTGAATTTTTCCAGACTTCATTCGAGCCTCTATCCTTTCCCCAGTCAGAATAAGATCAGTAAACCCTGCAGACGAATTATCGATAAGATGATTGAAAAATGGCCCAGATAGGGTCCCCAAGAACATATCCACCAGCTCACGGTCAGTTAACGGAGGATGCACCCTGCCAGCCAGATCCCTCTACTTCTGTGCATACTCTTTAAAACCTTCGCTTGACCCTAGCGACATAACCTGGAGTTGGGTACGTGTAGGCGCAAGGTCGGCATTATATTGATACTGCTTGTAAAAAGCAGTAGCCAACTCCTCCCAGTTACGAACCTTGGTCCCATCCAGCTTATAGAACCATTCGAGATGAGTCCCTGAAAGACTCTCCTGGAAGAAGTGGATCCACAAATTCTTATCCACTGTGTACGGTTGAATCTTCCGCACATAAGATCTGGGGTGTAGCTTGGGACAAGACGCCCCGTCATATTTGGTGAAAGATGGTGCCTTAAACTTGTGAGGAATAATCACACCAATAGATAAGCCCAAGTCTCCGAAATCCAGGCCAGGCACTTGTTGGATCTCCATTGCATTCAGTCTGTCTTCCAACTGCTTATACCGGTCTTCAGCAGGAGGATACTGTTCCTCATTAAATTCAGTCTCGTTGTCAGAGACTACCAGACTAGGACCTTTTCCCCCTTGGGGACTGCTCTTGCCTATAGAAGAACCAGCTTCCTCATTCTGCAGAGTATTGCCAAACCTTCGGCCCGAGTTGAAAAGAACAGTTCTCTTCTTCTTCTTCTTCTCCTTCTTCAGGAGTAAAGCCTTCAGCTCTTCTTGGCCTTGAGCCAAACCCATGATCAGCTCCTGAAATTGCGTGTTCTGCGTCTGAAGGGCCTTGATAGACATTTCGAATGATGATGAGTCAGGGTTCATGATGCTGAAATAAACAGCGAAGAACAGTAAGCGACCTGAAAAGAAGAATACCTGCTATGCACATGATGAATGGAATGCGTATGATTTATGTTTTCAAAGACAATCGGGAATCAACTTTGTAAACAAAAAGGAACACACTTCATTAGATTCAACTTTGAAATTTAAATTGTTCAACAGGTTGCCCTTAGGCGTTACATAAAAAGGGAAATACTGGAAAGGGAAATAAAACTGTAAAAGAACATCCAGAGCTCCTTATTGATCCCATGGTCTCCTCTTCTCAGTACGGATGTAGTCATTCAGAGCTCTCTCATTCTCCAACTGCTTTGTCAACTTCTGGATCTTCAATTCCTGTTCGTTGAACTTTTCCCGGTAAGAATCCCGTTATTCTCGTAGTTGCGACCAAGACCTCTTTAATGTCTCATAATCAGTAGGTATCTGAGGAGGGAGGACAGTTGGAGGAGCCCCATCTTTGTCAGGATACTCAAGAATGACGGGTCTGACAGCTTCGTACGGCATACCTAACTTCTGAGCATGAATGCGAACCCATTGGTAGTAGGCTTCCATAGGTAGAGAAGTCTTTGGCCCCAACTCTTGTGGGTCAGCTTTAGGAACTCTATCCCAAGCCTTGATGAACCTACGACGCAGCTCGTCACTATCCACCTGAAACTCAAAACTGATGTGAGGAACCAACATCTCATGAGGCCCTGCTCTTCTGGCTCTTCCAAACTGACGGAGTGCTAGACATGGATTGTAAGAGATTCCTCCTTGAGTACCAATCAACGGAACATTAGGGTATTCTCCGCAACGATCAATAACAACTATCTCATCCAAACCTCTGAAAGTCCAAATGATGTCCTTATCAGTGAGAGACATTAACCTATGAGCCCAACCTCTTCCTTCTTGGTTCTTCAGCACGAACTTAGGGAGGTGCGAAATAAACCACCTCACCAACAAAAGGATACAACACCACATGGTTCCTCGTCTTCAGGCAGTACGAGCATAAAGTTATTGCAGGATGTCACCCAAGAGAGTGGGCACAGGGTTCTGAGACATAAAGATCCTTACGGCAGTGACATTGATGAAGTTGTCAGGATTAGGAAACAAGACTAGCCCATATATTAAGAGAGCCAAGATGTCTTCATATGCCCTAAAGTCCAAGTCATTCCAGAAACTGTTAGCTTTACCAACTAGAAACTTGGCCAAGAAACCCTTAACCCCGCTTCTAGTCACCCAGTTATCCATTACTTCTTGATGGGTCAAAGGAAGAGCTGCAGCAACCTCCTCAAGCCTGAGGGTCTTTTCCCAACCAGTGTAAGGAGTCTGATCCAAGATAGGGATGCCAAGCAAATCAGAGAACTCTTCCAGGGTAGGGACCAGCTGGAAGTCTTGAAAGGTGAAGCACTGGTACAAAGGGTCATAGAACTGGGTTAGGACACTCATCAACTGTTGATCCCGCTTTGCAGTGACTAAATTGAGAAGAGAACCATGCCTCTGGATGAAGGAAGTGGTATTTGGAATTCTTCTAACCAACTCTTCAAGCAACTCAGGTGGGTGAACAAAGTTGAACGGATAGTATTCCTTCGCATAGGCATCATGACATCCTACAAAATAGAGCAAAGGTGAAACCCTCTTGTCTTTGAAATGGTTAGTCCCTATGCAGAATGCATGCAATGCTCATGATGTTATGATGTTATGGTAAAACCCACCACAAATATTTACAAAGACAAACATGGTTAGGCACACAAGTCACACAAGACAAGCCCTTAAAGTTTAGGCCAGCATGAGGTCTAGGTATTACCCTCTTTCAGTTTGTTGGTTCATACCTGTCCTATCAAAAGTAACTGGGTTCTTAGAGGATCCCAATATCATTGACTACCCTCAATCGGTCATAACTCCAGCATCGCAATCTTTTCTTGCGGCCAGAACCATCACGAGAGTTTAGCCTCAATGGGCGTAGCGTACTGCTACTGTTCTAATGGCCAAGTTGTGTCATTTAAGGTTCTAAGGTCTGTTGGTGCTTAATGACTCCTCAGAAGACCCATATTCTCCTTGTTGCAACACAAGGGATATCGGTACAGACCAAGCTGCCACACCAACGTAGCCACTGCTTCACCCATGTCGGTCTATGCCGGACAGGTCCCTCACAGCTTATGCTACCTAAACAGGGTATCCCTAAATCCGGGTTAGGATCTATGTAACTCCCATGCAACCCACAATTTTAAAGCAAACAAGTCAATAAAATTGAAAACACAGTTATGAACTATCCTAAGGTACACCTCACTTTATAAAGGTCCCCAGCAGAGTCGCCAGTTCTGTGATCGGTGGATCTGGAACTGACTGTTTTTAGCTGGTTTCGCGAAATGTCGCGGAAGAAAGAGTCACCGTCTTTTATTTTCTCCAAATGGAAAGGACAAAAGCACAGAAAAATTCCTTATAGAGATTGCTCTCGGTTCGGGAGGTAGATTTATAGAAAGGGAAGGTGTTAGCACCCTTTCTATCCATGGTTATCCATGGGCTCTTAAATACTTGCTCATTTGTGTTTTCAAAAGTGTTTGCTATTCAAAGTGAGTGGGTTTGAAAAAAGTTTCGTTTAAAGATTTCAGATCGACTCTTGTATCAGTCCTCAAGAGTGTTTGAAAAATTGTTTTGAAAGCTTTTTGAAAAATGTCGGTGTGAAAAGAAGTTTTGATTTGTTTTTGAATAGAGCAAGTATCCATGACTCATCCACCTACCCTAAGGAATTAGGCTGTGTAAATGTCCTTAAGGTAGTGCCATCCCACCATTGAGAGATAGGTAGCACCACCGTTGGAGGTGTTCGGGTCAATTCGAGGGTTCGGGACATGGTGGTCACCAGAGCAATAGGAAGACACCTTAGAAGCTACCCTCATGCCATGTTCATGGACATGAGGACTTGCTAAAACATCCTCTACTCGACGACCACCTTTCGAGGGGCAAGGCAACAGCGAGACGTACCCTAGGGGTGGTGTGTGATTTGTGTGTCATTTTCAATTATATTTGTTTTGTTCATGCATTGGTGATCTACGCTTTGTTTTTATTTTTGGCATTCATTCTTTCATGCAAGTTATTAACAGTTAAAATATGCGGAATTAAAAGTCCTACGCTATTACAAAGGCGAGGGTCTACATCGCCAAATTAATCCAAGACCCGATTTGAATGAAATAAAAATGCGGAAAAATAAATATCCTAATTAATCTATTACAAGGCTTTGGAGTAATTACATGAAATTTATAAGAAAAGAAATAAAATAAACGCGCGAAACGAAATTATAATCGAAAGCGAGGGCGTTGGACCCTTTTAAAGAAATTAAATTGAAATTATGAAATTAATTAAATTAAATAAAGGAAAAAGACTTATTTTTTGATATTTTTGTACTTTATGAAATTAAGAAAATTAATGGAATTAAAAAAACCTAATTCTAAACTATTTTTAATTTATAAAAAAAAATGTTTAAGTTATACCTAGTTTTAACCTAATTGTTTAATGATAAATTTATTTACAAAAATAATTAATTACTAGTGATAATAAGAAGAAATTTTAATTATTGAAAAAAAAGGAATAAAAAGCTAGAAACCCTAATTTTTATGTTTTTTAATTTATTTAAGAAAAGAAGTTAAAGTTAAAACCTAAAATTAAAACTAAGTAAATTATTAAATTTATTTACAAAAACTATTAAATAACATATATTTTTATTTTTTGTCTTCTCTGATTTTTGTATTTTTATTATTTAAAATTAACTTAAAGAAATTAAGAGAAAAGAATTAAAACAAAATAACAAAGGGAAAAGAATAAAGGGAAGAAAATACAAACAAAGGGGGGTTTGTTGGCCCTTTTGGAGGTTTGTAGCAAGCAATTAGGCCCACTGATTCCTGGCCTTGTTTGACTTTCTCAGCGCGTGTGTGGCATGCTTGACTGATGTCCATGGTGGACTCCAGATCATGGCCATTGGATTGATGTTGTGGGACGCGTGGCCAGCTTGATCGTAGGGTGCATGGTGGACTTCTGAAAGGAACGCTGCATGGAAATACGTTAAACAAAACAATATTGAGGAAGAGAGGGGACCTGGGAATCGAACCCAGGTCCCAGTACCTATTGTCCATGTTGCCCACCAACTGTGCTAAACGCGCTCTTTGTTTATTATATGGAACGCAAATATTATAATGGAACATAAGCATTATTCTGGAATTTCAACAAAACGCGCGCCAGGATTTGAACTGGCCAACCATATGATGACAACTAATCTTCTTCTTCATTCGTTCTTTATTTTGCCTGAAAAATAAAACAAGATTGTGAGGGTTTTAAACCCCCACTAAATGACACATACAAAAATAGCAAATAGTACCCTGTTGATCATAAATTGAGCGCGACATATGGAATTGATTCGTCATGAGCTTCTGGTTTCAATGGTGCCACTTAGGTTGGCCAATTTTTCCCCAAGCGTAAAGCCCCAATTCGTGGTTCCTGAAACCCTAAAAAATAGCCATGGCAATTTTCTATACAAGCAATATCAATTCAATTCAATGATACCATGAGTTTCGTTGAGTTCATGTTAGTGTAAAACAAGCATTAGAATGTATGAATATGGCATGGAAAGGCAAATACGATTATGTAAAACATCAAGAACAGGGCGGCTTCGTTCTACCCGTTCTTTGTGTATGGAGATGTGATTTTGATTGGGTTATGATCAGAGAGGTCTCAACAAACTTTTGAGGTACTTTTCACGCCTTGAAATGCCTTGCAACCAAGAAAACAGGTTTGAAGTTTTTAAGGAAAAAGTGAGTTTTTGTTCTTGAGTATGAGCGCAGCTTCCAGGTTCTGAGCATTAGGTTTAGGTTTATACTTATGTGAGGAATGAATTAGGGTAGAAATTTCAACCAAAAACCTTTGTATTCAATGCTTTTGAGATTTGATTTCCATGGATCTTTTTCAATATTTTCCAAGTCCTTTTGATATCAATCATGGCCAAATCTTTCCAAATTGAGTGTGCACGAAATCTTGGAGTTAGTATAGACCTATTAGCTGCATAAAAAGATTTAAAATGCATGCTTGAGTATTTTTGTCAAATTTTATTTAATTAAATGAATTAATAGTGATAAAAATTCAAATAAATAATAAAAAATGATGAAATAAATCCCCTTTGGGTCAAATGGTCGTGCATAGCCTTTGGATGATGATTCTTGGAAGAAAATGTGGCCCATTAGCAATTTTGAGGCATTTGAAGCAAAGTTGACTTTTCAAAATTCCCAAAAATTTCCCAACTTCCACAAGGTATATCTTGCTCAATTTTTAAGCTTTGATCATGTTCTTGGACATTTTGGAAAGGTCTTGAGGTCCTCTAACCAACGCCTTTGGTTCCATGACATTTTGATTTACCAATATCAAGTTATGGTCTTTGACTTAAAGTGCCTTTTTGTTGACTTTTGAAAATGACCTATAATGTTGAGATTGATAACTTTTTGTGAGAGCAATTCTTGGACTTGAAGTGTGAATAGGAGTTGTAGGAAATGTCTTTCTCTTCAAAATGAGCTTTGGATGGAATTTTTCTGATAAACCATGTGGAAGTTATGCCTTGGTCAAGTTACAGTTGACTTTTTCAACTGTCCAAATATGGAAACCTTTGCATCTTGAGACTTTTTGAGCCATGCCTTGAGAATCATGATCAAGAATTGATCAAATGATGTTTGTGGCTTCAAAATAAGGTGTTGACCAAAATTTTGGACTTTTGACTGTCAAATGACCATTTTGCCCCTACAGTTGACTGTTGAGCAATTAGGGTTTTTGACTGTGCAATTTTGTGCTGTAAGTCTTGAAACTTGGCATGTGGATGCTTGACCATGTTTGCAGGCATGTGGGACTTGTTTAGACCCTTGGAAACTTCAATTTCTTTGTCATAACCAAAACCCTAGTTTTTGACTGTTAGGAGGCCCTTGAACTGTGCGACTCTTGGGAGATTTTAAAGCATGCTCTTTGCAAATCTTGAAGAAAAATGGGAAGGCAAATTTTGGGGTACAACACCTTGTCACTATGGAAGTTAGTTTGTTGTTCATATTTTTGTTACTCCAATGGATGGTAGCCTTGTCATTAAGAAAGGTAGTGTATTGTCGAGATTTTTGTTATTCCAATGGATGGTAGCCTTGTCGTTATGGAAGGTTGTCTGTTGTTGAGATTTTTGTTACTCTAATGGATGGTAGCCTTGTCATTTTGGAAGGTAGTCTGTTTTCGAGATTTTTGTTACTCCAATGGATAGTAGCCTTATCATTATGGAAGGTAGTCTGTTATCGAGATTTTGGTTACTACAATGGATGGTAGCCTTGTAATTTTTGAACATAGTCTATTGTAGATATTTTTGTTACTCAAATGGATAGAAGCCTTGTAATTATTTAAGATAGTCGTTGTCGATATTGTTGTTACTCCAATGGATGGTAGCATTATCATTATGGAAGGTAGTCCGTTCTCGATATCTTTGTTACTCCAATGGATGGTATCCTAGTCATTATGGAAGGTAGTTTGTTGTCAAGATTTTTGTTACTCCAATGGATGGTAGCCTTGTCGTTATAGAAGTGTGTTTGTTGTCGAGATTTTTGTTACTCCAATGGATTGTATCATTATCATTATGGATGGTAGTCTGTTGTCGATAATTTTCTTACTCCAATTGATGGTAGCCTTGTCATTATGGAACATAGTGTGTTGTCGATGTTTTTGTTACTCCAATGGGATGGTAGCCTTGTCATTAAGGAAGGTAGTTTGTTGTCGATATTTTTGTTACTCCAATGGATGGTAGCCTTGTCATTATGGAAGGTAGTCTGTCGTCGAGAATTTTGTTACTTCAATGGATGGTAGCCTTGTCATTATGGAATGTAGTTTGTTGCCGAGATTTTTGTTACTCCAATGGATCCTAGCCTTGTCATTATGGAAGGTAGTCCGTCGTTGTGATTTTTGTCACTCTAATGAATGGTAGGCTTGTCATAATGGAAGGTAGTTTGTTGTTCATTTTTTTGTTACTCCAATGGAAGGTAGCCTTGTCATTATGGAAGGTACTCTATTGTCGATATTTTTGTTACTCCAATGGATGGTAGCCTTGTCATTATTGAAGGTTGTCTATTGTCGAGATTTTTGTTACTCTAATGGATTGTAGCCTTGTTATTATGAAAGGTAGTATGTTTTCTAGATTTTTGTTACTCCAATGGATGGTAGCCTTGTAATTAGGGAAGGTAGTTTGTTGTCAAGATTTTTGTTACTACAATGGATGGTAGCCTTGTCATTATGGAAGGTAGTCTGTTCTCGAGATTTTTGTTATTCCAATAGATGGTATTCTTGTCATTATGGAAGCTAGTCTATTGTCGAAATTTTTGTTACTCCAATGGATGGTATCCTTGTCATTATGGAAGGTAGTTTGTTGCCGAAATTGTTGTTACTCCAATGGATGGTAGCCTTGTCATTATGGAAGGTAGTTTATTGTCGAGATTTTTGTTACTCCAATGGATGCTAGCCTAGTCATTATGGAAGGTAGTATGTCGTTGTGATTTCTATCACTCCAATGGATGGTAGCCTTGTCACTATGAAAGGTAGTCTGTTGTTCATATTTTTGTTACTCCAATGGATGGTAGCCTTGTCATTATGGAAGGTTGTCTGTTGTTGAGATTTTTGATACTCTAATGGATGGTAGCCTTGTCATTATGGAAGGTAGTCTGTTCTCGAGATTTTTGTTATTCCAATAGATTGTAGCCTTGTCATTATGGAAGGTAGTGTATTGCCGAGATTTTTGTTACTCCAATGGATGGTATCCATGTCATTATGGAACGAATCTGTTGTCGAGAATTTTGTTACTCCAATGGATTGTAGCCTTGTCATTATGGAACATAGTCTGTTGTCGATGTTTTTGTTACTCCAATGGATGGTAGCCTTGTCATTATGGAAGGTAGTCTATTGTCGAGATTTCTGTTATTCCAATGGATGGTAGCATTATCATTATGGAAAGTAGTCCGTTCTCGATATCTTTGATACTCCAATGGATGGTAGCCTAGTCATTATGGAAGGTAGTTTGTTGTCGTGATTTTTGTTACTCTAATGGATGGTAGCCTTGTCTTTATTGAAGGTAGTTTATTGTCGAGATTTTTGATACTCTAATGGATTGTATCAATATCATTATAGATGGTTGTCTGTTGTCGATAATTTGGTGCTCCAATGGTTTGTAGCCTTGTCATTATGTAACGTAGTCTGTTATCGATGTTTTTGTTACTCCAATGGATGGTAGCCTTGTCGTTATGGAAGGTAGTCTGTTGTCGAGAATATTGTTATTCCAATGGATGGTAGACTTATCATTATGGAAGGTAGAATGTTGTCGAGATTTTTGTCATTCCATTGGATGGTAGATTTGTCCTTATGGAAGGTACTCTGTTGTCGAAATTTTTGTTACTTCAATGAATGGTAGCCTTGTCATTATGGAAGGTAGTTTATTGTCGAGATTTTTGTTACTCCAATGGATGCTAGCCTAGTCATTATGGAAGGTAGTCTGTCATTGTGATTTCTATCACTCCAATGGATGGTAGCCTTGTCACTATGGAAGGTAGTTTGTTGTTCATATTTTTATTACTCCAATGGATGATAGCCTTGTCATTATGGAAGGTTGTCTGTTGTTGAGATTTTTGATACTCTAATGGATGGTAGCCTTGTCATTATGGAAGGTAGTCTGTTCTCGAGATTTTTGTTATTCCAATAGATTGTAGCCTTGTCATTATGGAAGGTAGTCTGTTACCGAGATTTTTGTTACTCCAATGGATGGTATCCATGTCATTATGGAACATAGTCTGTTGTCGAGAATTTTCTTACTCCAATGGATTGTAGCCTTGTCATTAGGGAAGGTAGTCTGTTGTCGAGATTTTTATTACTCCAATGGATGGTAGCCTTGTCATTATGGAAGGTAGTCTGTTGTCGAGATTTCTGTTATTCCAATGGATGGTAGCATTATCATTATGGAATGTAGTATATTGTCGAAATTTTTGTTACTCTAATGGATGGTAGACTTATCATTATGGAAGGTATAATGTTGTCGAGATTATTGTCATTCCATAGGATGGTAGCCTTGTCATTATGGAAGGTAGTCCGTCCTTATGATTTCTGTCAATCCAATGGATTGTAGCCTTGTCATTATGCAAGGTAGTATGTTCTCGAGATTTTTGTTATTCTAATAGATGGTATCCTTGAGATTATGGAAGGTAGTTTGTTGTCGACATTTTTGTTACTCCAATGGATGGTAGACTTATCATTATGGAAGGTAGAATGTTGTCCAGATTTTTTTCATTCCATTGGATGGTAGCTTTGTCCTTAAGGAAGGTACTGTGTTGTCGAGATTTTTGTTACTTCAATGAATGGTAGCCTTGTCATTATGGAAGGTAGTTTATTGTCGAGATTTTTGTTACTCCAATGGATGCTAGCCTAGTCATTATGGAAGGGAGTCTGTCGTTGTGATTTCTATCACTCCAATGGATGGTAGCCTTGTCACTATGGAAGGTAGTCTGTTGTTCATATTTTTGTTACTCCAATGGATGGTAGCCTTGTCATTATGGAAGGTTGTCTGTTGTTGAGATTTTTGATACTCTAATGGATGGTATCCATGTCATTATGGAACGTAATCTGTTGTCGAGAATTTTGTTACTCCAATGGATTGTAGCCTTGTCATTATGGAACATTGTCTGTTGTCGATGTTTTTGTTACTCCAATGGATGGTACCCTTTTAATTATGGAAGGTAGTCTGTTGTCGAGATTTCTGTTATTCCAATGGATGGTAGCATTATCATTATGGAAGGTAGTCCGTTCTCGATATCTTTGATACTCCAATGGATGGTAGCCTAGTCATTATGGAAGGTAGTTTGTTGTCGTGATTTTTGTTACTCTAATGGATGGTAGCCTTGTCATTATTGAAGGCAGTTTATTGTCAAGATTTTTGATACTCCAATGGATTGTATCAATATCATTATAGATGGTTGTCTGTTGTCGATAATTTGGTGCTCCAATGGATTGTAGCCTTGTCATTATGTAACGTAGTCTATTCTCGAGATTTTTGTTATTCCAATGGATGGTAGACTTATCATTATGGAAGGTAGAATGTTATCGAGATTTTTGTCATTCCCTTGGATGGTAGATTTGTCCTTATGGAAGGTACTCTGTTGTCGAAATTTTTGTTACTTCAATGAATGGTAGCCTTGTCATTATGGAAGGTAGTTTATTGTCGAGATTTTTGTTACTCCAATGGATGATAGCCTAGTCATTATGGAAGGTAGTCTGTCGTTGTGATTTCTATCACTCCAATGGATGGTAGCCTTGTCACTATGGAAGGTAGTCTGTTGTTCATATTTTTGTTACTCCAATGGATGGTAGCCTTGTCATTATGGAAGGTTGTCTGTTGTTGAGATTTTTTATACTCTAATGGATGGTATCCATGTCATTATGGAACGTAATCTGTTGTCGAGAATTTTGTTACTCCAATGGATTGTAGCCTTGTCATTATGGAACATTGTCTGTTGTCGATGTTTTTGTTACTCCAATGGATGGTACCCTTTTAATTATGGAAGGTAGTCTGTTGTCGAGATTTCTGTTATTCCAATGGATGGTAGCATTATCATTATGGAAGGTAGTCCGTTCTCGATATCTTTGATACTCCAATGGATGGTAGCCTAGTCATTATGGAAGGTAGTTTGGTGTCGTGATTTTTGTTACTCTAATGGATGGTAGCCTTGTCATTATTGAAGGCAGTTTATTGTCAAGATTTTTGATACTCCAATGGATTGTATCAATATCATTATAGATGGTTGTCTGTTGTCGATAATTTGGTGCTCCAATGGATTGTAGCCTTGTCATTATGTAACGTAGTCTATTCTCGAGATTTTTGTTATTCCAATGGATGGTAGACTTATCATTATGAAAGGTAGAATGTTATCGAGATTTTTGTCATTCCCTTGGATGGTAGATTTGTCCTTATGGAAGGTACTCTGTTGTCGAAATTTTTGTTACTTCAATGAATGGTAGCCTTGTCATTATGGAAGGTAGTTTATTGTCGAGATTTTTGTTACTCCAATGGATGATAGCCTAGTCATTATGGAAGGTAGTCTGTCGTTGTGATTTCTATCACTCCAATGGATGGTAGCCTTGTCACTATGGAAGGTAGTCTGTTGTTCATATTTTTGTTACTCCAATGGATGGTAGCCTTGTCATTATGAAAGGTTGTCTGTTGTTGAGATTTTTGATACTCTAATGGATGGTAGCCTTGTCATTATGGAAGGTAGTCTGTTCTCGAGATTTTTGTTATTCCAATAGATTGTAGCCTAGTCATTATGGAAGGTAGTCTGTTGCCGAGATTTTTGTTACTCCAATGGATGGTATCCATGTCATTATGGAACATAGTCTGTTGTCGAGAATTTTGTTACACCAATGGATGGTAGTCTTGTAATTAGGGAAGGTAGTATGTTCTCGAGATTTTTGTTATTCCAATAGATTGTAGCCTTGTCATTATGGAAGGTAGTCTGTTGCCGAGATTTTTGTTACTCCAATGGATGGTATCGTTGTCATTATGGAAGGTAGTCTATTGCCAAGATTTTTGTTACTCCAATGGATGGTAGCCTTGTCATTATGGAAGGTTGTCTGTTGTCGAGATTTTTGTTACTCTAATGGAATGTAGCCATGTTATTATGAAAGGTAGTTTGTTTTTGAGATTTTTGTTACTCCAATGGATGGTATCCTTGTAATTAGGAAAGGTAGTCTGTTGTCGAGATATTTCTTATTCCAATAGATGGTAGCCTCGTCATTATGGAAGGTATTCTGTTCTCGAGATTTTTGTTATTCCAATAGATGGTATCCTTGTCATTATGGAATGTAGTTTATTGTCGAAATTTTTGTTACTCCAATGGATGGTAGACTTATCATTATGGAAGGTATAATGTTGTCGAGATTTTTGTCATTCCATAGGATGGTAGCCTTGTCATTATGGAAGATAGTCCGTCCTTGTGATTTCTGTCAATCCAATGGATTGTAGCCTTGTCATTATGGAAGGTAGTTTGTTCTCCAGATTTTTTTATTATATTGGATGGTAGCCTTGTCATTATGGAAGGTAGTATGTTCTCGAGATTTTTGTTATTCGAATAGATGGTATCCTTGTGATTATGGAAGGTAGTCTGTTGTCGAGATTTTTGTTACTCCAATGGATGGTAGACTTTTCATTATGGAAGGTAGAAAGTTGTCGAGACTTTTGTAATTCCATTGGATGGTAGCTTTGTCCTTTTGGAAGGTACTTTGTTGTCGAAATTTTTGTTACTTAAATGAATGGTAGCCTTGTCATTATGGAAGGTAGTTTATTGTCGAGATATTTGTTACTCCAATGGATGCTAGCCTAGTCATTATGGAAGGTAGTCCGTCGTTGTGATTTTTATCACTCCAATGGATGGTAGCCTTGTCACTATGGAAGGTAGTCTGTTGTTCATATTTTTGTTACTCCAATGGATGGTAGCCTTGTCATTATGGAAGGTTGTCTGTTGTTGAGATTTTTGATACTCTAATGGATGATAGCCTTGTCATTATGGAAGGTAGTTTGTTCTCGAGATTTTTGTTATTCCAACAGATTGTAGCCTTGTCATTATGGAAGGTAGTCTGTTGCCGAGATTTTTGTTACTCCAATGGATGGTATCCATGTCATTATGGAACGTAATCTGTTGTCGAGAACTTTGTTACTCCAATGGATTGTAGCCTTGTCATTATGGAACATAGTCTGTTGTCGATGTTTTTGTTACTCCAATGGATGGTAGCCTTGTCATTATGGAAGTTAGTCTATTGTCGAGATTTCTGTTATTCCAATGGATGGTAGCATTATCATTATGGAAGGTAGTCCGTTCTCGATATCTTTGATACTCCAATGGATGGTAGCCTAGTCATTATGGAAGGTAGTTTATTGCCGTGATTTTTGTTACTCTAATGGATGGTAGCCTTGTCGTTATTGAAGGTAGTTTATTGTCGAGATTTTTGATACTCCAATAGATTGTATCAATATCATTATAGATGGTTGTCTGTTGTCGATAATTTGGTACTCCAATGGATTGTAGCCTTGTCATTATGTAACGTAGTCTGTTGTCGATGTTTTTGTTACTCCAATGGATGGTAGCCTTGTCGTTATGGAAGGTAGTCTGTTGTCGAGATTTTTGTTATTCCAATGGATGGTAGACTTATCATTATGGAAGGTAGAATGTTGTCGAGATTTTTGTCATTCCATTGGATGGTAGATTTGTCCTTATGGAAGGTACTCTGTTGTCGAAATTTTTGTTACTTCAATGAATGGTAGCCTTGTCATTATGGAAGGTAGTTTATTGTCGAGATTTTTGTTACTCCAATGGATGCTAGCCTAGTCATTATGGAAGGTAGTCTGTCGTTGTGATTTCTATCACTCCAATGGATGGTATCCTTGTCACTATGGAAGGTAGTCTGTTGTTCATATTTTTGTTACTCCAATGGATGGTAGCCTTGTCATTATGGAAGGTTGTCTATTGTTGAGATTTTTGATACTCTAATGGATGGTAGCCTTGTCATTATGGAAGGTAGTCTGTTCTCGAGATTTTTCTTATTCCAATAGATTGTAGCCTTGTCATCATGGAAGGTATTCTGTTGCCGAGATTTTTGTTACTCCAATGGATGGTATTCATGTCATTATGGAACATAGTCTGTTGTCGAGAATTTTGTTACTCCAATGGATGGTAGCTTTGTAATTAGGGAAGGTAGTCTGTTCTCGAGATTTTTGTTATTCCAATAGATTGTAGCCTTGTCATTATGGAAGGTAGTCTGTTGCCGAGATTTTTGTTACTCTAATGGAATGTAGCCATGTTATTATGAAAGGTAGTCTGTTTTCGAGATTTTTGTTACTCCAATGGATGGTAGCCTTGTAATTAGGAAAGGTAGTTTGTTGTCGAGATATTTCTTATTCCAATAGATGGTAGCCTCGTCATTATGGAAGGTATTCTGTTCTCGAGATTTTTGTTATTCCAATAGATGGTATCCTTGTCATTATGGAATGTAGTCTATTGTCGAAATTTTTGTTACTCCAATGGATGGTAGACTTATAATTATGGAAGGTAGAATGTTGTCGAGATTTTTGTCATTCCATAGGATGGTAGCCTTGTCATTATGGAAGATAGTCCGTCTTTGTGATTTCTGTCAATCCAATGGATTGTAGCCTTGTCATTATGGAAGGTAGTTTGTTCTCGAGATTTTTTTATTACATTGGATGGTAGCCTTGTCATTATGGAAGGTAGTATGTTCTCGAGATTTTTGTTATTCGAATAGATGGTATCCTTGTGATTATGGAAGGTAGTTTGTTGTCGAGATTTTTTTTACTCCAATGGATGGTAGACTTTTCATTATGGAAGGTAGAATGTTGTCGAGATTTTTGTCATTCCATTGGATGGTAGCTTTGTCCTTATGGAAGGTACTTTGTTGTCGAAATTTTTTTTACTTAAATGAATGGTAGCCTTGTCATTATGGAAGGTAGTTTATTGTCGAGATATTTGTTACTCCAATGGATGCTAGCCTAGTCATTATGGAAGGTAGTTTGTCGTTGTGATTTCTATCACTCCAATGGATGGTAGCCTTTTCATTATGAAAGGTAGTCTATCATTGTGATTTCTGTTATCCATTGGATGGTTGCCTTATCATTATGGAAGCTAGTCTAATGGATGGTGGCCTTTTCATTATGAAAGGTAGTCTATCGTTGTGATTTCTGTTACTCCATTGGATGGTAGCCTTATCATTATGGAAGCTAGTCTATTGTCGAGATTTTTGTTACTCCAATGGATATTAGCCTTGTCATTATGGAAGGTAGTCTCTTGTTGATATTTTTGTTACTCCAATGGATGGTATCCTTGTCATTATGGAAGGTACTATGTTGTTGATATCTTTGTTACTCCAATGGATGGTAACCTTGTCATTATGGAAGGTAGTCTATTGTCGGGATTTTTGTTACTGCAATGGATGGTAGCCTTGTCATTATGGAAGGTAGTCTCTTGTTGATATTTTTGTTACTCCAATGGATGGTAGCCTTGTAATTATGGAAGGTAGTCTGTTGTCCCGATTATTGGTACTCCAATGGATTGTAGCCTTGTCATTATGGAAGTTATTCTGTTGTCGATAACTTTGTTACTCCAATGGATGGTAGCTTAGTAATTATGGAAGGTAGTCTATTGTCGTGATTTTTGTTACTCCAATGGATGGTAGCCTTGTAATTATGGAAGGTAGTCTGTTGTTAAAAAATTTTATACTCCAATGGATGGTAGCCTTGTCATTATGGAAGGTAGTCTATTGTTGATATTTTTGTTATTCCAATGGATGGTAGCCTTATCATTATGGAAGGTAGTCTATAGTCGTGATTTTTGTTACTCCAATGGATGGTAGCCTTGTCATTATGGAAGTTAGTCTTTTGTCGATATTTTTGTTACACAAATGGATGGTAGCCTTGTCATTATGGAAGGTAGTCTTTTGTCGAGATTTTTGTTACTCCAATAGATGGTAGCCTTGTCATTATGGAAGGTAGTCTTTTGTCAAGATTTTTGTTATTCCAATGGATAGGAGCCTTATCATTATGGAAGGTAGTCTATTGTCGATATTTTTGTTACTCCAATGGATGTTAGCCTTGTCATTATGGAAGGTAGTATGTTGTCCAAGTTTTTTATACTCCAATGGATGGTAGACTTATCATTATGGAAGGTAGTCTATTGTCGAGATTTTTGTTACTCCATTGAATTTTAGCCTTGTCATTATGGAAGGTAGTCTATTGTCGAGATTTTTGTTACTCCAATGGATGGTAGCCTTGTCATTATGGAAGGTAGTCTCTTGTTAACATTTATGTTATTCTAATGGATGGTAGCCTTTTCATTATGGAAGGTAGTCTATTGTCCCGATTTTTGTTACTTTAATGGATGGTAGCCTTGTCATTATGGAAGGTAGTCTATCATTGTGATTTCTGTTACTCCAAAGGATGGTAGCCTTATGATTCTGGAAGCTAGTCTATTGTCGAGATTTTTGTTACTCCAATGGATATTAGCCTTGTCATTATGGAAGGTAGTCTCTTGTTAATATTTTTGATACTCCAATGGATGGTATCCTTGTCATTATGGAAGGTAGTCTGTTGTCGTGATTTTTGTTACTCCAATGGATGGTAGCCTTGTCATTATGGAAGGTACTATGTTGTTGATATCTTTGTTACTCCAATGGATGGTAACCTTGTCATTATGGAAGGTAGTCTGTTGTCGAGATTTTTGTTACTGCAATAGATGGTAGCCTTTTCATTGTGGAAGGTAGTCTCTTGTTGATATTTTTGTTACTCTAATGGATGGTAGCCTTGTCATCATGGAAGGTAGTTTGTTGTCGATAACTTTGTTACTCCAATGGATGGTAGCTTAGTAATTATGGAAGGTAGTCTGTTGTCGTGATTTTTGTTACCCAAATGGATATAGCCTTGTCATTATGGAAGGTAGTCGATTGTTGATATTTTTGTTACTCCAATGGATGGTAGCCTTGTAATTATGGAAGGTAGTCTGCTGTCCAGATTTTTGTTACTCTAATGGATGGTAGCCTTGTCATTATGGAAGGTAGTCTGTTGTCGAGATTTTTGTTACTCTATTGTATGGTAGCCTTGTCATTATGGAAGGTAGTCTATAGTCGTAATTTTTGTTACTCCAATGGATGGTAGCCTTGTCATTAAGGAAGGTAGTCTTTTGTTGAAATTTTTGTTACACCAATGGATGGAAGCCTTGTCATTATGGAAGGTAGTCTCTTGTTGATATTTTTGTTACTCCAATGGATGGTATCGTTGTCATTGTGGAAGGTAGTTTGTTGTCCCGATTTTTGTTACTCGAATGGATGGTAGTCCTGTCATTATGGAAGGTTGTCTGTCCTTGTGATTTCTGTTACTCCAATGGATGGTAGACTTGTCAATATGGAAGGTAGTCTTTTGTCGATATTTTTGTTACTCCAATGGATGGTAGCCTTGTCATTATGGAAGGTAGTCTCTTGTTTATATTTTTGTTACTCCAATGGATGGTATCCTTGTCTTTATGGAAGGTAGTTTGTTGTTCCGATTTTTGTTACTCTAATGGATGGTAGTCTTGTCATTATGGAAGGTAGTCTGTCGTTGTGATATCTGTTACTCCAATGGATGGTAGCCTTGTCATTATGGAAGGTAGTCTATTGTCGAGATATTTGTTATTCCAATGGATGGTAGCGTTATCATTATGGAAGGTAGTTTGTTGTTGAGATTTTCATTACGCCAATGAATGGTAGCCTTGTCATTATGGAAGGTAGTATGTTGTCAATATCTTTGTTACTCTAATGGATGGTAGCCTTGTAATTATGGAAGGTAGTCTGTTGTCAAGATTTTTCTTTTTCCAATGGATGGTAGCCTTGTCATTATGGAAGGTTGTCTGTTGTCGTTATTTTTGTTACTCCAATGGATTGTAGCCTTGTCATTATGGAAGGTAATATGTTGTCGATATCTTTGTTACTCCAATGGATGGTAGCCTTCTCATTATGGAAGGTAGTTTGTGGTCGAGATTTTTGTTACTCCAATGGATGGTATCCTTGTCATTATGGAAGGTAGTCTCTTGTTAACATTTTTGTTATTCCAATGGATGGTAGCCTTGTCATTATGGAAGGTAGTCTGTTGTCCCGATTTTTGTTACTCTAATGGATGGTAGCCTTGTCATTATGGAAGGTAGTTTGTCGTTGTGATTTATGTTACTCCAATGGATGGTAGCCTTATCATTATGGAAGGTAGTCTATTGTCGAGATTTTTGTTACTCTAATGGATGTTAGCCTTGTCATTATGGAAGGTAGTCTGTTGTCCAAATTTTTTATACTCCAATGGATGGTAGTCTTGTCAGTAGGGAAGGTAGTCTCTTGTTGATATTTTTGTTACTCCAATGGATGGTAGACTTGTCATTATGGAAGGTAGTCTGTTGTCGATATTTTTGTTACTCCATTGGATTATAGCGTTGACATTATGGATGGTAGTGTGTTGTCGAGATTTTTGTTATTCCAATGGATGGTAGACTTGTCATTATGGAAGGTAGTCTGTCGTCGATATTAATGTTACTCTAATGGATTGTTCCCTTGTCATTATGGAAGGTAGTCTATTGTCGATATTTTTGTTACTCCAATAGATGGTAACCTTGTCAATATGGAATGTAGTCTGTTGTCGATATTTTTGTTACTCCATTGGATGGTGGCCTTGTCATTATGTAAGGTAGTCTATAATCGAGATATTTGTTATTCCAACGGATGGTAGCCTTATCATTATGGAAGGTAGTCTATTGTCGAGATTTTCGTTACTCCACTGGATAGTAGCCTTTTCATTATGGAAGGTAGTATATTGTCAATATCTTTATTACTCCAATGGATGGTAGACTTATAATTATGGAAAGTAGTCTGTTGTCGAGATTTTTGTTATTCCAATGGATGGTAGCCTTGTCATTATGGAAGGTAGTCTATTGTCGTGATTTTTGTTACTCCAATGGATTGTAGCCTTGTCAATATGGAAGGTAGTATGTTATTGATATCTTTGTTACTCCAATGGATGGTAGCCTTCTCATTATAGAAGGTAGTCTGTTGTCGAGATTTTTGTTACTCCAATGGATGCTAGGCTTTTCATTACGGAACGTAGTCTCTTGTTAACATTTTTGTTATTCCAATGGATGGTACCCTTGTCATTATGGAAGGTAGTCTGTCGTTGTGATTTCTGTTACTCCAATGGACTGTAGCCTTATCATTATGGAAGGTAGTCTACTGTCAAGATTTTTGTTACTCCAATGGATGTTAGGCTTGTCATTATGGAAGGTAGTCTCTTGTTGATATTTTTGTTACTCCAATGGATGGTATCCTTGTCATTATGCAAGGTAGTTTGTTGTCTAGGTTTTTGTTACTCTAATGGATGGTAGTCTTGTCATTATGGAAGGTAGTCTGTCGTTGTTATTTCTGTTACTCCAATGGATGGTAGCCTTGTCATTATGGAAGGTAGTCTATTGTCGAGATATTTGTTATTCCAATGGATGGTAGCGTTATCATTATGGAAGGTAGTCTGTTGTCGAGATTTTCGTTACTCCAATGGATGGTAGCCTTGTCATTATGGAAGGTAGTATGTTGTCAATATCTTTGTTACTCCAATGGATGGTAGCCTTGTAATTATGGAAGGTAATATGTTGTCGATATCTTTGTTCTCCAATGGATGGTAGCCTTTTCATTATGGAAGGTAGTCTGTTGTCGAGATTTTTGTTACTCCAATGGATGGTAGCCTTGTCATTATGGAAGGTAGTCTCTTGTTAACATTTTTGTTATTCCAATGGATGGTAGCCTTGTCATTATGGAAGGTAATCTGTTTTTCCGATTTTTGTTACTCTAATGGATGGTAGCCTTGTCATTAAGGAAGGTAGTCTGTCGTTGTGATTTCTGTTACTCCAATGGATGGTAGCCTTATCATTATGGAAGGTAGTCTATTGTCGAGATTTTTGTTACTCCAATGGATGGTAGCCTTGTAATTATGGAAGGTAGTCTGTTGTCCAGATTTTTTTTACTCTAATGGATGGTAGCCTTGTCATTATGGAAGGTAGTTTGTTGTCGAGATTTTTGTTACTCTATTGTATGGTAGCCTTGTAATTATGGAAGGTCGTTTGTTGTCGAGAATTTTGTTATTCCAATGGATGGAAGCCTTGTCATTATGGAAGGTAGTCTATAGTCGTGATTTTTGTTACTCCAATGGAAGGTAGCCTTGTCATTATGGAAGGTAGTCTGTTGTCCCGATTTTTGTTACTTTAATGGATGGTAGTCCTGTCATTATGGAAGGTTGTTTGTCCTTGTGATTTCTGTTACTCCAATGGATGGTATACTTGTCAATATGGAAGGTAGTCTTTTGTCGAGATTTTTTTATCCAATGGATGGTAGCCTTGTCATTATGGAAGGTAGTCACTTGTTGATATTTTTGTTACTCCAATGGATGGTATCCTTGTCATTATGCAAGGTAGTTTGTTGTCTAGGTTTTTGTTACTCTAATGGATGGTAGTCTTGTCATTATGGAAGGTAGTATGTCGTTGTTATTTCTGTTACTCTAATGGATGGTAGCCTTGTCATTATGGAAGGTAGTCTATTGTCGAGATATTTGTTATTCCAATGGATGGTAGTGTTATCATTATGGAAGGTAGTCTGTTGTCGAGATTTTTGTTACTCCAATGGATGGTAGCCTTGTCATTATGGAAGGTAGTATGTTGTAAATATCTTTGTTACTCCAATGGATGGTAGCCTTGTAATTATGGAAGGTAATATGTTGTCGATATCTTTGTTACTCCAATGGATGGTAGCCTTTTTCATTATGGAAGGTAATCTGTTGTCGAGATTTTTGTTACTCCAATGGATGGTAGCCTTGTCATTATGGAAGGTAGTCTCTTGTTAACATTTTTGTTATTCCAATGGATGGTAGCCTTGTCATTATGGAAGGTAGTCTGTTGTCCCGATTTTTGTTACTCTAATGGATGGTAGCCTTGTCATTAAGGAAGGTAGTATGTCGTTTTGATTTCTGTTACTCCAACGGATGGTAGCCTTATCATTATGGAAGGTAGTCTATTGTCGAGATTTTTGTTACTCCAATGGATGTTAGCCTTGTCATTATGGAAGGTAGTCTCTTGTTGATATTTTTGTTACTCCAATGGATGGTATCCTTGTCATTATGGAAGGTAGTCTGTTGTCGAGATTTTTGTTACTCCAATTGATGGTAGCCTTGTCATTATGGAAGGTAGTCTATAGTCGTGATTTTGGTTACTCACGTGGAAGGTAGCCTTGGCATTATGGAAGGTAGTCATTATGGAAGGTAGTCTGTTGTCGATAACTTTGTTACTCCAATGGATGGTAGCTTAGTAATTATAGAAGGTAGTCTGTTGTCGATATTTTTGTTACTCCATTGGATGGTAGCCTTGTCATTATGTAAGGTAGTCCATTGTCTAGATATTTGTTATTCCAATGGATGGTAGACTTGTCATTATGGAAGGTAGTCTATTGTTAATATTTTCGTTATTCCAATGGATGGTAGGCTTGTCATTATGGAAAGTAGTCTATAGTCGTGATTTTTGTTACTCACATGGAAGGTAGCCTTGGCATTATGGAAGGTAGTCTATTGTAGAGATATTTGTTATTCCAATGAATGGTAGCGTTATCATTATGGAAGGCAGTCTGTTGTCGAGATTTTCGTTACTCCAATGGATAGTAGCCTTGTCATTATGGAAGGTAATATATTGTCGATATCTTTATTATTCCAATGGATGGCAGCCTTGTCATTATGGAAGGTAGTATGTTGTCAATATCTTTGTTACTCCAATGGATGGTAGCCTTGTAATTTTGGAAGGTAATATGTTGTTGATATCTTTGTTACTCCAATGGATGGTAGCCTTTTCATTATGGAAGGTAGTCTGTTGTCGAGATTTTTGTTACTCTAATGGATGGTAGCCTTGTCATTATGGAAGGTAATATATTGTTAATATCTTTATTACTCCAATGGATGGTAGCCTTGTCATTATGGAAGGTAGTATGTTGTCAATATCTTTGTTACTCCAATGGATGGTAGCCTTGCCATTATGGAAGGTAGTCTGTCGTTGTGATTTCTATTACTCCAATGGATGGTAGCCTTATCATTATGGAAGGTAGTCTATTGTCGAGATTTTTGTTACTCCAATGGATGTTAGCCTTGTCATTATGGAAGGTAGTATGTTGTCCAAATTTTTTATACTCTAATGGATGGAAGCCTTGTCATTATGGAAGGTAGTCTCTTATCGATATTTCTGTTACTCCAATGGATGGTCTCCTTGTCATTATGGAAGGTAGTTTGTTGTCGAGATTTTTGTTACTCCAATGGATGGTAGCCTTGTCATTATGGAAGGTAGTCTGTTGTCGATATTATTGTTACTCCAATGGATTGTACCCTTGTCGTTATGGAAGGTAGTCTATTCTCGATATTTTTGTTACTCCAATGGATGGTAACCTTGTCATTATGGAAGGTATTCTGTTGTCGATATTTTTGTTACTCTATTGAATGGTAGCCTTGTCATTATGTAAGGTAGTCTATTGTCAAGATAAATGTTATTCCAACTGATGGTAGCGTTATCATTATGGAAGGTAGTCTGTTGTCGAGATTTTCGTTACTCCAATGTATAGTAGCCTTGTCATTATGGAAGGTAATATATTGTAAATATCTTTATTACTCCAATGGATGGTAGCCTTATAATTATGGAAGGTAGTTATTGTCGAGATTTTTGTTATTCCAATGGATGGTAGCCTTGTAATTATGGAAGGTAGTATCTTGTCGTGATTTTTGTTACTTCAATGGATTGTAGCCTTGTCATTATGGAAGGTAGTATGTTGTCGATATCTTTGTTACTCCAATGGATGGTAGCCTTCTCATTATGGAAGGTAGTCTGTTGTCTATATTTTTGTTACTCCACTTGATGGTAGCCTTGTCATTATGTAAGGTAGTCTCTAGTTAACATTTTTGTTATTCCAATCGATGGTAGCCTTGTCATTATGGAAGGTAGTCAGTTGTCCCGATTTTTGTTACTCTAATGGATGGTAGCCTTGCCGTTATGGAAGGTAGTCTGTCGTTGTGATTTCTGTTACTCCAATGGATGGTAGCCTTATCATTGTGGAAGGTAGTCTATTGTCGAGATTTTTATTACTCCAATGGATGTTAGCCTTGTCATTATGGAAGGTAGTCTGTTGTCCAAATTTTTTATACTCCAATGGATGGTAGCCTTGTCATTATGGAAGGTAGTCTCTTGTTGATATTTTTGTGACTCCAATGGATGGTATCCTTGTCATTGTGGAAGGTAGTCTGTTGTTGAGATTTTTGTTACTCCAATGAATGGTAGCCTTGTCATTATGGAAGGTAGTCTCTTATTGATATTTTTGTTACTCTAATGGATTGTAGCATTGTCATTATGGAAGGTAGTCTGTTGTCCCGATTATTGTTACTCCAATGGATTGTAGCCTTGTCATTATGGAAGGTAGTCTGTTGTTGATAACTTTGTTACTCCAATGGATGGTAGCTTAGTAATTATGGAAGGTAGTCTGTTGTCGATATTTTTGTTACTCCATTGGATGGTAGCCTTGTCATTATGTAAGGTAGTCTATTGTCGAGATATTTGTTATTCCAATGGATGGTAGACTTGTCATCATGAAAGGTAGTCTCTTGTCGATATTATTGTTACTCCAATGGATTGTACCCTTGTCATTATGGAAGGTAGTCTATTCTCGATATTTTTGTTACTCCAATGGATGGTAACCTTGTCATTATGGAAGGAAGTCTGTTGTCGATATTTTTGTTACTCCATTGGATGGTAGCCTTGTCATTATGTAAGGTAGTCTATTGTCAAGATATATGTTATTCCAACTGATGGTAGCGTTATCATTATGGAATGTAATCTGTTGTCGAGATTTTCGTTACTCCAATGGATAGAAGCCTTGTCATTATGGAAGGTAATATATTGTCAATATCTCTATTACTCCAATGGATGGTAGCCTTATAATTATGGAAGGTAGTCTGTTATCGAGATTTTTGTTATTCCAATGGATGGTAGCCTTATAATTATGCAAGGTAGTCTGTTGTCGTAATTTTTGTTACTTCAATGGATTATAGCCTTGTAATTATGGAAGGTAGTATGTTGTCGATATCTTTGTTACTCCAATGGATGGTAGCCTTCTCATTATGGAAGGTAGTCTGTTGTCGATATTTTTGTTACTCCACTGGATGGTAGCCTTGTCATTATGTAAGGTAGTCTCTTGTTAACATTTTTGTTATTCCAATGGATGGTAGCCTTGTCATTATGGAAGGTAGTCTGTTGTCCCGATTTTTGTTACTCTAATGGATGGTAGCCTTGCCGTCATGGAAGGTAGTTTATCGTTGTGATTTTTGTTACTCCAATAGATGGTAGCCTTATCATTGTGGAAGGTAGTCTATTTTCGAGATTTTTGTTACTCCAATGGATGTTAGCCTTGTCATTATGGAAGGTAGTATGTTGTCCAAATTTTTTATACTCCAATGGATGGTAGGCTTGTCATTATGGAAGGTAGTCTCTTGTTGACATTTTTGTGACTCCAATGGATGGTATCCTTGTCATTGCGGAAGGTAGTTTGTTGTCGAGATTTTTGTTACTCCAATGGATGGTAGCCTTGTCATTATGGAAGGTAGTCTCTTATTGATATTTTTGTTACTCTAATGGATTGTAGCATTGTCATTATGGAAGGTAGTCTGTTGTCCTGATTATTGTTACTCCAATGGATCGTAGCCTTGTCATTATGGAAGGTAATCTGTTGTCGATATTATTGTTACTCCAATGGATTGTACCCTTGTAATTATGGAAGGTAGTCTATTGTCGATATTTTTATTACTCCAATGGATGGTAACCTTGTCATTATGGAAGGTAGTCTGTTGTCGATATTTTTGTTACTCCATTGGATGGTAGCCTTGTCATTATGTAAGGTAGTCTATTGTCAAGATATTTGTTATTCCAACGGATGGTAGCGTTATCATTATGGAAGGTAGTCTGTTGTCGAGATTTTCGTTACTCCAATGGATAATAGCCTTGTCATTATGGAAGGTAGTATATTGCCAATATCTTTATTACTCCAATGGATGCTAGCCTTATATACATTGAAGGTAGTCTGTTGTCGAGATTTTTGTTATTCCAATGGATGGTAGCCTTGTCATTATGGAAGGCAGTCTTTTGTCGTGATTTTTGTTACTCCAATGGATTGTATCCTTGTCATTATGGAAGGTAGTATGTTGTTGATATCTTTGTTACTCCAATGGACGGTAGCCTTCTCATTATGGAAGTAGTCTGTTGTCGAGATTTTTGTTACTCCAATGGATGCTAGCCTTGTCATTATGGAACATAGTCTCTTGTTAACATTTTAGTTATTCCAATGGATGTTAGCCTTGTCATTATGGAAGGTAGTTTGTTGTCCCGAAATTCGTTACTCTAAGGGATGGTAGCCTTGCCATTATGGAAGGTAGTCTGTCGTTGTGATTTCTGTTACTCCAATGGATGGTAGCCTTATCATTATGGAAGGTAGTCTATTGTCGAGAATTTTGTTACTCCAATGGATGTTAGCCTTGTCATTATGGAAGGTAGTCTGTTGTCCAAATTTTTTATACTCCAATGGATGGTAGCCTTGTCATTATGGAAGGTAGTCTGTTGTCCCGATTTTTGTTACTCCAATGGATGGTATCCTTGTCATTATGGAAGGTAGTCTGTTGTCGAGATTTTTGTTACTCTAATGGATGGTAGCCTTGTCATTATGGAAGGTAGTCTCTTATTGATATTTTTGTTACTCTAATGGATGGTAGCCTTGTCATTATAAAAGGTAGTATGTTGTCCCGATTATTGTTACTCCAATGGATTGTAGCCTTGTCATTATGGAAGTTAGTCTCTTGTTAATATATTTGTTACTCTAATGGATGGTAGCCTTGTCATTATCAAAGGTAGTCTGTTGTCCCGATTATTGTTACTCCAATGGATTGTAGCCTTGTCATTATGGAAGGTAGTCTGTTGTCGATAACTTTGTTACTCCAATGGATGGTAGCTTAGTAATTATGGAAGGTAGTTTGTTATCGATATTTTTGGTACTCCATTGGATGGTAGCCTTGTCATTATGTAAGGTAGTCTATTGTTGAGATATTTGTTATTCCAATGGATGGTAGACTTGTCATTATGGAAGGTAGTCTGTTGTCGATATTATTGTTATTCCAATGGATTGTACCCTTTTCATTATGGAAGGTAGTCTATTCTCGATATTTTTGTTACTCCAATGGATGGTAGCCTTGTCATTATGTAAGGTAGTCTCTTGTTAACATTTTTGTTATTCCAATGGATGGTAGCCTTGTCATTATGGAAGGTAGTCTCTTGTCCCGATTTTTGTTACTCTAATGGATGGTAGCCTTGCCGTCATGGAAGGTAGTTTATCGTTGTGATTTTTGTTACTCCAATATATGGTAGCCTTATCATTGTGGAAGGTAGTCTATTTTCGAGATTTTTGTTACTCCAATGGATGTTAGCCTTGTCATTATGGAAGGTAGTATGTTGTCCAAATTTTTTATACTCCAATGGATGGTAGCCTTGTCATTATGGAAGGTAGTCTCTTGTTGACATTTTTGTGACTCCAATGGATGGTATCCTTGTCATTGCGGAAGGTAGTTTGTTGTCGAGATTTTTGTTACTCCAATGGATGGTAGCCTTGTCATTATGGAAGGTAGTCTCTTATTGATATTTTTGTTACTCTAATGGATTGTAGCATTGTCATTATGGAAGGTAGTCTGTTGTCCCGATTATTGTTACTCCAATGGATCGTAGCCTTGTCATTATGGAAGGTAGTTTGTTGTCGATATTATTGTTACTCCAATGGATTGTACCCTTGTCATTATGGAAGGTAGTCTATTGTCGATATTTTTATTACTCCAATGGATGGTAACCTTGTCATTATGGAAGGTAGTCTGTTGTCGATATTTTTGTTACTCCATTGGATGGTAGCCTTGTCATTATGTAAGGTAGTCTATTGTCAAGATATTTGTTATTCCAACGGATGGTAGCGTTATCATTATGGAAGGTAGTCTGTTGTCGAGATTTTCGTTACTCCAATGGATAATAGCCTTGTCATTATGGAAGGTAGTATATTGCCAATATCTTTATTACTCCAATGGATGCTAGCCTTATATACATTGAAGGTAGTCTGTTGTCGAGATTTTTGTTATTCCAATGGATGGTAGCCTTGTCATTATGGAAGGCAGTCTTTTGTCGTGATTTTTGTTACTCCAATGGATTGTATCCTTGTCATTATGGAAGGTAGTATGTTGTTGATATCTTTGTTACTCCAATGGACGGTAGCCTTCTCATTATGGAAGTAGTCTGTTGTCGAGATTTTTGTTACTCCAATGGATGCTAGCCTTGTCATTATGGAACATAGTCTCTTGTTAACATTTTAGTTATTCCAATGGATGTTAGCCTTGTCATTATGGAAGGTAGTTTGTTGTCCCGAAATTTGTTACTCTAAGGGATGGTAGCCTTGCCATTATGGAAGGTAGTCTGTCGTTGTGATTTCTGTTACTCCAATGGATGGTAGCCTTATCATTATGGAAGGTAGTCTATTGTCGAGAATTTTGTTACTCCAATGGATGTTAGCCTTGTCATTATGGAAGGTAGTCTGTTGTCAAAATTTTTTATACTCCAATGGATGGTAGCCTTGTCATTATGGAAGGTAGTCTGTTGTCTCGATTTTTGTTACTCCAATGGATGGTATCCTTGTCATTATGGAAGGTAGTCTGTTGTCGAGATTTTTGTTACTCTAATGGATGGTAGCCTTGTCATTATGGAAGGTAGTCTCTTATTGATATTTTTGTTACTCTAATGGATGGTAGCCTTGTCATTATAAAAGGTAGTCTGTTGTCCCGATTATTGTTACTCCAATGGATTGTAGCCTTGTCATTATGGAAGTTAGTCTCTTGTTAATATATTTGTTACTCTAATGGATGGTAGCCTTGTCATTATCAAAGGTAGTCTGTTGTCCCGATTATTGTTACTCCAATGGATTGTAGCCTTGTCATTATGGAAGGTAGTCTGTTGTCGATAACTTTGTTACTCCAATGGATGGTAGCTTAGTAATTATGGAAGGTAGTCTGTTATCGATATTTTTGGTACTCCATTGGATGGTAGCCTTGTCATTATGTAAGGTAGTCTATTGTTGAGATATTTGTTATTCCAATGGATGGTAGACTTGTCATTATGGAAGGTAGTCTTTTGTCGATATTATTGTTATTCCAATGGATTGTACCCTTTTCATAATGGAAGGTAGTCTATTCTCGAAATTTTTGTTACTCCAATGGATGGTAGCCTTGTCATTATGTAAGGTAGTCTCTTGTTAACATTTTTGTTATTCCAATGGATGGTAGCCTTGTCATTATGGAAGGTAGTCTGTTGTCCCGATTTTTGTTACTCTAATGGATGGTAGCCTTGCCGTCATGGAAGGTAGTTTATCGTTGTGATTTTTGTTACTCCAATAGATGGTAGCCTTATCATTGTGGAAGGTAGTCTATTTTCGAGATTTTTGTTACTCCAATGGATGTTAGCCTTGTCATTATGGAAGGTAGTATGTTGTCCAAATTTTTTATACTCCAATGGATGGTAGCCTTGTCATTATGGAAGGTAGTCTCTTGTTGACATTTTTGTGACTCCAATGGATGGTATCCTTGTCATTGCGGAAGGTAGTTTGTTGTCGAGATTTTTGTTACTCCAATGGATGGTAGCCTTGTCATTATGGAAGGTAGTCTCTTATTGATATTTTTGTTACTCTAATGGATTGTAGCATTGTCATTATGGAAGGTAGTGTGTTGTCCCGATTATTGTTACTCCAATGGATCGTAGCCTTGTCATTATGGAAGGTAGTTTGTTGTCGATATTATTGTTACTCCAATGGATTCTACCCTTGTCATTATGGAAGGTAGTCTATTGTCGATATTTTTATTACTCCAATGGATGGTAACCTTGTCATTATGGAAGGTAGTCTGTTGTCGATATTTTTGTTACTCCATTGGATGGTAGCCTTGTCATTATGTAAGGTAGTCTATTGTCAAGATATTTGTTATTCCAACGGATGGTAGCGTTATCATTATGGAAGGTAGTCTGTTGTCGAGATTTTCGTTACTCCAATGGATAATAGCCTTGTCATTATGGAAGGTAGTATATTGCCAATATCTTTATTACTCCAATGGATGCTAGCCTTATATACATTGAAGGTAGTCTGTTGTCGAGATTTTTGTTATTCCAATGGATGGTAGCCTTGTCATTATGGAAGGCAGTCTTTTGTCGTGATTTTTGTTACTCCAATGGATTGTATCCTTGTCATTATGGAAGGTAGTATGTTGTTGATATCTTTGTTACTCCAATGGACGGTAGCCTTCTCATTATGGAAGTAGTCTGTTGTCGAGATTTTTGTTACTCCAATGGATGCTAGCCTTGTCATTATGGAACATAGTCTCTTGTTAACATTTTAGTTATTCCAATGGATGTTAGCCTTGTCATTATGGAAGGTAGTTTGTTGTCCCGAAATTTGTTACTCTAAGGGATGGTAGCCTTGCCATTATGGAAGGTAGTCTGTCGTTGTGATTTCTGTTACTCCAATGGATGGTAGCCTTATCATTATGGAAGGTAGTCTATTGTCGAGAATTTTGTTACTCCAATGGATGTTAGCCTTGTCATTATGGAAGGTAGTCTGTTGTCAAAATTTTTTATACTCCAATGGATGGTAGCCTTGTCATTATGGAAGGTAGTCTGTTGTCCCGATTTTTGTTACTCCAATGGATGGTATCCTTGTCATTATGGAAGGTAGTTTGTTGTCGAGATTTTTGTTACTCTAATGGATGGTAGCCTTGTCATTATGGAAGGTAGTCTCTTATTGATATTTTTGTTACTCTAATGGATGGTAGCCTTGTCATTATAAAAGGTAGTCTGTTGTCCCGATTATTGTTACTCCAATGGATTGTAGCCTTGTCATTATGGAAGTTAGTCTCTTGTTAATATATTTGTTACTCTAATGGATGGTAGCCTTGTCATTATCAAAGGTAGTCTGTTGTCCCGATTATTGTTACTCCAATGGATTGTAGCCTTGTCATTATGGAAGGTAGTCTGTTGTCGATAACTTTGTTACTCCAATGGATGGTAGCTTAGTAATTATGGAAGGTAGTCTGTTATCGATATTTTTGGTACTCCATTGGATGGTAGCCTTGTCATTATGTAAGGTAGTCTATTGTTGAGATATTTGTTATTCCAATGGATGGTAGACTTGTCATTATGGAAGGTAGTCTGTTGTCGATATTATTGTTATTCCAATGGATTGTACCCTTTTCATTATGGAAGGTAGTCTATTCTCGATATTTTTGTTACTCCAATGGATGGTAGCCTTGTCATTATGTAAGGTAGTCTCTTGTTAACATTTTTGTTATTCCAATGGATGGTAGCCTTGTCATTATGGAAGGTAGTCTGTTGTCCCGATTTTTGTTACTCTAATGGATGGTAGCCTTGCCGTCATGGAAGGTAGTTTATCGTTGTGATTTTTGTTACTCCAATAGATGGTAGCCTTATCATTGTGGAAGGTAGTATATTTTCGAGATTTTCGTTACTCCAATGGATGTTAGCCTTGTCATTATGGAAGGTAGTATGTTGTCCAAATTTTTTATACTCCAATGGATGGTAGCCTTGTCATTATGGAAGGTAGTCTCTTGTTGACATTTTTGTGACTCCAATGGATGGTATCCTTGTCATTGCGGAAGGTAGTTTGTTGTCGAGATTTTTGTTACTCCAATGGATGGTAGCCTTGTCATTATGGAAGGTAGTCTCTTATTGATATTTTTCTTACTCTAATGGATTGTAGCATTGTCATTATGGAAGGTAGTCTGTTGTCCCGATTATTGTTACTCCAATGGATCGTAGCCTTGTCATTATGGAAGGTAGTTTGTTGTCGATATTATTGTTACTCCAATGGATTGTACCCTTGTCATTATGGAAGGTAGTCTATTGTCGATATTTTTATTACTCCAATGGATGGTAACCTTGTCATTATGGAAGGTAGTCTGTTGTCGATATTTTTGTTACTCCATTGGATGGTAGCCTTGTCATTATGTAAGGTAGTCTATTGTCAAGATATTTGTTATTCCAACGGATGATAGCGTTATCATTATGGAAGGTAGTCTGTTGTCGAGATTTTCGTTACTCCAATGGATAATAGCCTTGTCATTATGGAAGGTAGTATATTGCCAATATCTTTATTACTCCAATGGATGCTAGCCTTATATACATTAAAGGTAGTCTGTTGTCGAGATTTTTGTTATTCCAATGGATGGTAGCCTTGTCATTATGGAAGGCAGTCTTTTGTCGTGATTTTTGTTACTCCAATGGATTGTATCCTTGTCATTATGGAAGGTAGTATGTTGTTGATATCTTTGTTACTCCAATGGACGGTAGCCTTCTCATTATGGAAGTAGTCTGTTGTCGAGATTTTTGTTACTCCAATGGATGCTAGCCTTGTCATTATGGAACATAGTCTCTTGTTAACATTTTAGTTATTCCAATGGATGTTAGCCTTGTCATTATGGAAGGTAGTTTGTTGTCCCGAAATTTGTTACTCTAAGGGATGGTAGCCTTGCCATTATGGAAGGTAGTCTGTCGTTGTGATTTCTGTTACTCCAATGGATGGTAGCCTTATCATTATGGAAGGTAGTCTATTGTCGAGAATTTTGTTACTCCAATGGATGTTAGCCTTGTCATTATGGAAGGTAGTCTGTTGTCCAAATTTTTTATACTCCAATGGATGGTAGCCTTGTCATTATGGAAGGTAGTCTGTTGTCCCGATTTTTGTTACTCCAATGGATGGTATCCTTGTCATTATAGAAGGTAGTCTGTTGTCGAGATTTTTGTTACTCTAATGGATGGTAGCCTTGTCATTATGGAAGGTAGTCTCTTATTGATATTTTTGTTACTCTAATGGATGGTAGCCTTGTCATTATAAAAGGTAGTCTGTTGTCCCGATTATTGTTACTCCAATGGATTGTAGCCTTGTCATTATGGAAGTTAGTCTCTTGTTAATATATTTGTTACTCTAATGGATGGTAGCCTTGTCATTATCAAAGGTAGTCTGTTGTCCCGATTATTGTTACTCCAATGGATTGTAGCCTTGTCATTATGGAAGGTAGTCTGTTGTCGATAACTTTGTTACTCCAATGGATGGTAGCTTAGTAATTATGGAAGGTAGTCTGTTATCGATATTTTTGGTACTCCATTGGATGGTAGCCTTGTCATTATGTAAGGTAGTCTATTGTTGAGATATTTGTTATTCCAATGGATGGTAGACTTGTCATTATGGAAGGTAGTCTGTTGTCGATATTATTGTTATTCCAATGGATTGTACCCTTTTCATTATGGAAGGTAGTCTATTCTCGATATTTTTGTTACTCCAATGGATGGTAGCCTTGTCATTATGTAAGGTAGTCTCTTGTTAACATTTTTGTTATTCCAATGGATGGTAGCCTTGTCATTATGGAAGGTAGTCTGTTGTCCCGATTTTTGTTACTCTAATGGATGGTAGCCTTGCCGTCATGGAAGGTAGTTTATCATTGTGATTTTTGTTACTCCAATAGATGGTAGCCTTATCATTGTGGAAGGTAGTCTATTTTCGAGATTTTTGTTACTCCAATGGATGTTAGCCTTGTCATTATGGAAGGTAGTATGTTGTCCAAATTTTTTATACTCCAATGGATGGTAGCCTTGTCATTATGGAAGGTAGTCTCTTGTTGACATTTTTGTGACTCCAATGGATGGTATCCTTGTCATTGCGGAAGGTAGTTTGTTGTCGAGATTTTTGTTACTCCAATGGATGGTAGCCTTGTCATTATGGAAGGTAGTCTCTTATTGATATTTTTGTTACTCTAATGGATTGTAGCATTGTCATTATGGAAGGTAGTCTGTTGTCCCGATTATTGTTACTCCAATGGATCGTAGCCTTGTCATTATGGAAGGTAGTTTGTTGTCGATATTATTGTTACTCCAATGGATTGTACCCTTGTCATTATGGAAGGTAGTCTATTATCGATATTTTTATTACTCCAATGGATGGTAACCTTGTCATTATGGAAGGTAGTCTGTTGTCGATATTTTTGTTACTCCATTGGATGGTAGCCTTGTCATTATGTAAGGTAGTCTATTGTCAAGATATTTGTTATTCCAACGGATGGTAGCGTTATCATTATGGAAGGTAGTCTGTTGTCGAGATTTTCGTTACTCCAATGGATAATAGCCTTGTCATTATGGAAGGTAGTATATTGCCAATATCTTTATTACTCCAATGGATGCTAGCCTTATATACATTGAAGGTAGTCTGTTGTCGAGATTTTTGTTATTCCAATGGATGGTAGCCTTGTCATTATGGAAGGCAGTCTTTTGTCGTGATTTTTGTTACTCCAATGGATTGTATCCTTGTCATTATGGAAGGTAGTATGTTGTTGATATCTTTGTTACTCCAATGGACGGTAGCCTTCTCATTATGGAAGTAGTCTGTTGTCGAGATTTTTGTTACTCCAATGGATGCTAGCCTTGTCATTATGGAACATAGTCTCTTGTTAACATTTTAGTTATTCCAATGGATGTTAGCCTTGTCATTATGGAAGGTAGTTTGTTGTCCCGAAATTTGTTACTCTAAGGGATGGTAGCCTTGCCATTATGGAAGGTAGTCTGTCGTTGTGATTTCTGTTACTCCAATGGATGGTAGCCTTATCATTATGGAAGGTAGTCTATTGTCGAGAATTTTGTTACTCCAATGGATGTTAGCCTTGTCATTATGGAAGGTAGTCTGTTGTCCAAATTTTTTATACTCCAATGGATGGTAGCCTTGTCATTATGGAAGGTAGTCTGTTGTCCCGATTTTTGTTACTCCAATGGATGGTATCCTTGTCATTATGGAAGGTAGTCTGTTGTCGAGATTTTTGTTACTCTAATGGATGGTAGCCTTGTCATTATGGAAGGTAGTCTCTTATTGATATTTTTGTTACTCTAATGGATGGTAGCCTTGTCATTATAAAAGGTAGTCTGTTGTCCCGATTATTGTTACTCCAATGGATTGTAGCCTTGTCATTATGGAAGTTAGTCTCTTGTTAATATATTTGTTACTCTAATGGATGGTAGCCTTGTCATTATCAAAGGTAGTCTGTTGTCCCGATTATTGTTACTCCAATGGATTGTAGCCTTGTCATTATGGAAGGTAGTCTGTTGTCGATAACTTTGTTACTCCAATGGATGGTAGCTTAGTAATTATGGAAGGTAGTCTGTTATCGATATTTTTGGTACTCCATTGGATGGTAGCCTTGTCATTATGTAAGGTAGTCTATTGTTGAGATATTTGTTATTCCAATGGATGGTAGACTTGTCATTATGGAAGGTAGTCTGTTGTCGATATTATTGTTATTCCAATGGATTGTACCCTTTTCATTATGGAAGGTAGTCTATTCTCGATATTTTTGTTACTCCAATGGATGGTAGCCTTGTCATTATGTAAGGTAGTCTCTTGTTAACATTTTTGTTATTCCAATGGATGGTAGCCTTCTCATTATGGAAGGTAGTCTGTTGTCCCGATTTTTGTTACTCTAATGGATGGTAGCCTTGCCGTCATGGAAGGTAGTTTATCGTTGTGATTTTTGTTACTCCAATAGATGGTAGCCTTATCATTGTGGAAGGTAGTCTATTTTCGAGATTTTTGTTACTCCAATGGATGTTAGCCTTGTCATTATGGAAGGTAGTATGTTGTCCAAATTTTTTATACTCCAATGGATGGTAGCCTTGTCATTATGGAAGGTAGTCTCTTGTTGACATTTTTGTGACTCCAATGGATGGTATCCTTGTCATTGCGGAAGGTAGTTTGTTGTCGAGATTTTTGTTACTCCAATGGATGGTAGCCTTGTCATTATGGAAGGTAGTCTCTTATTGATATTTTTGTTACTCTAATGGATTGTAGCATTGTCATTATGGAAGGTAGTCTGTTGTCCCGATTATTGTTACTCCAATGGATCGTAGCCTTGTCATTATGGAAGGTAGTTTGTTGTCGATATTATTGTTACTCCAATGGATTGTACCCTTGTCATTATGGAAGGTAGTCTATTATCGATATTTTTATTACTCCAATGGATGGTAACCTTGTCATTATGGAAGGTAGTCTGTTGTCGATATTTTTGTTACTCCATTGGATGGTAGCCTTGTCATTATGTAAGGTAGTCTATTGTCAAGATATTTGTTATTCCAACGGATGGTAGCGTTATCATTATGGAAGGTAGTCTGTTGTCGAGATTTTCGTTACTCCAATGGATAATAGCCTTGTCATTATGGAAGGTAGTATATTGCCAATATCTTTATTACTCCAATGGATGCTAGCCTTATATACATTGAAGGTAGTCTGTTGTCGAGATTTTTGTTATTCCAATGGATGGTAGCCTTGTCATTATGGAAGGCAGTCTTTTGTCGTGATTTTTGTTACTCCAATGGATTGTATCCTTGTCATTATGGAAGGTAGTATGTTGTTGATATCTTTGTTACTCCAATGGACGGTAGCCTTCTCATTATGGAAGTAGTCTGTTGTCGAGATTTTTGTTACTCCAATGGATGCTAGCCTTGTCATTATGGAACATAGTCTCTTGTTAACATTTTAGTTATTCCAATGGATGTTAGCCTTGTCATTATGGAAGGTAGTTTGTTGTCCCGAAATTTGTTACTCTAAGGGATGGTAGCCTTGCCATTATGGAAGGTAGTCTGTCGTTGTGATTTCTGTTACTCCAATGGATGGTAGCCTTATCATTATGGAAGGTAGTCTATTGTCGAGAATTTTGTTACTCCAATGGATGTTAGCCTTGTCATTATGGAAGGTAGTCTGTTGTCCAAATTTTTTATACTCCAATGGATGGTAGCCTTGTCATTATGGAAGGTAGTCTGTTGTCCCGATTTTTGTTACTCCAATGGATGGTATCCTTGTCATTATAGAAGGTAGTCTGTTGTCGAGATTTTTGTTACTCTAATGGATGGTAGCCTTGTCATTATGGAAGGTAGTCTCTTATTGTTATTTTTGTTACTCTAATGGATGGTAGCCTTGTCATTATAAAAGGTAGTCTGTTGTCCCGATTATTGTTACTCCAATGGATTGTAGCCTTGTCATTATGGAAGTTAGTCTCTTGTTAATATATTTGTTACTCTAATGGATGGTAGCCTTGTCATTATCAAAGGTAGTCTGTTGTCCCGATTATTGTTACTCCAATGGATTGTAGCCTTGTCATTATGGAAGGTAGTCTGTTGTCGATAACTTTGTTACTCCAATGGATGGTAGCTTAGTAATTATGGAAGGTAGTCTGTTATCGATATTTTTGGTACTCCATTGGATGGTAGCCTTGTCATTATGTAAGGTAGTCTATTGTTGAGATATTTGTTATTCCAATGGATGGTAGACTTGTCATTATAGAAGGTATTCTGTTGTCGATATTATTGTTATTCCAATGGATTGTACCCTTTTCATTATGGAAGGTAGTCTATTCTCGATATTTTTGTTACTCCAATGGATGGTAGCCTTGTCATTATGTAAGGTAGTCTCTTGTTAACATTTTTGTTATTCCAATGGATGGTAGCCTTGTCATTATGGAAGGTAGTCTGTTGTCCCGATTTTTGTTACTCTAATGGATGGTAGCCTTGCCGTCATGGAAGGTAGTTTATCGTTGTGATTTTTGTTACTCCAATAGATGGTAGCCTTATCATTGTGGAAGGTAGTCTATTTTCGAGATTTTTGTTACTCCAATGGATGTTAGCCTTGTCATTATGGAAGGTAGTATGTTGTCCAAATTTTTTATACTCCAATGGATGGTAGCCTTGTCATTATGGAAGGTAGTCTCTTGTTGACATTTTTGTGACTCCAATGGATGGTATCCTTGTCATTGCGGAAGGTAGTTTGTTGTCGAGATTTTTGTTACTCCAATGGATGGTAGCCTTGTCATTATGGAAGGTAGTCTCTTATTGATATTTTTGTTACTCTAATGGATTGTAGCATTGTCATTATGGAAGGTTGTCTGTTGTCCCGATTATTGTTACTCCAATGGATCGTAGCCTTGTCATTATGGAAGGTAGTTTGTTGTCGATATTATTGTTACTCCAATGGATTGTACCCTTGTCATTATGGAAGGTAGTCTATTGTCGATATTTTTATTACTCCAATGGATGGTAACCTTGTCATTATGGAAGGTAGTCTGTTGTCGATATTTTTGTTACTCCATTGGATGGTAGCCTTGTCATTATGTAAGGTAGTCTATTGTCAAGATATTTGTTATTCCAACGGATGATAGCGTTATCATTATGGAAGGTAGTCTGTTGTCGAGATTTTCGTTACTCCAATGGATAATAGCCTTGTCATTATGGAAGGTAGTATATTGCCAATATCTTTATTACTCCAATGGATGCTAGCCTTATATACATTGAAGGTAGTCTGTTGTCGAGATTTTTGTTATTCCAATGGATGGTAGCCTTGTCATTATGGAAGGCAGTCTTTTGTCGTGATTTTTGTTACTCCAATGGATTGTATCCTTGTCATTATGGAAGGTAGTATGTTGTTGATATCTTTGTTACTCCAATGGACGGTAGCCTTCTCATTATGGAAGTAGTCTGTTGTCGAGATTTTTGTTACTCCAATGGATGCTAGCCTTGTCATTATGGAACATAGTCTCTTGTTAACATTTTAGTTATTCCAATGGATGTTAGCCTTGTCATTATGGAAGGTAGTTTGTTGTCCCGAAATTTGTTACTCTAAGGGATGGTAGCCTTGCCATTATGGAAGGTAGTCTGTCGTTGTGATTTCTGTTACTCCAATGGATGGTAGCCTTATCATTATGGAAGGTAGTCTATTGTCGAGAATTTTGTTACTCCAATGGATGTTAGCCTTGTCATTATGGAAGGTAGTCTGTTGTCCAAATTTTTTATACTCCAATGGATGGTAGCCTTGTCATTATGGAAGGTAGTCTGTTGTCCCGATTTTTGTTACTCCAATGGATGGTATCCTTGTCATTATGGAAGGTAGTCTGTTGTCGAGATTTTTGTTACTCTAATGGATGGTAGCCTTGTCATTATGGAAGGTAGTCTCTTATTGATATTTTTGTTACTCTAATGGATGGTAGCCTTGTCATTATAAAAGGTAGTCTGTTGTCCCGATTATTGTTACTCCAATGGATTGTAGCCTTGTCATTATGGAAGTTAGTCTCTTGTTAATATATTTGTTACTCTAATGGATGGTAGCCTTGTCATTATCAAAGGTAGTCTGTTGTCCCGATTATTGTTACTCCAATGGATTGTAGCCTTGTCATTATGGAAGGTAGTCTGTTGTCGATAACTTTGTTACTCCAATGGATGGTAGCTTAGTAATTATGGAAGGTAGTCTGTTATCGATATTTTTGGTACTCCATTGGATGGTAGCCTTGTCATTATGTAAGGTAGTCTATTGTTGAGATATTTGTTATTCCAATGGATGGTAGACTTGTCATTATGGAAGGTAGTCTGTTGTCGATATTATTGTTATTCCAATGGATTGTACCCTTTTCATTATGGAAGGTAGTCTATTCTCGATATTTTTGTTACTCCAATGGATGGTAGCCTTGTCATTATGTAAGGTAGTCTCTTGTTAACATTTTTGTTATTCCAATGGATGGTAGCCTTCTCATTATGGAAGGTAGTCTGTTGTCCCGATTTTTGTTACTCTAATGGATGGTAGCCTTGCCGTCATGGAAGGTAGTTTATCGTTGTGATTTTTGTTACTCCAATAGATGGTAGCCTTATCATTGTGGAAGGTAGTCTATTTTCGAGATTTTTGTTACTCCAATGGATGTTAGCCTTGTCATTATGGAAGGTAGTATGTTTTCCAAATTTTTTATACTCCAATGGATGGTAGCCTTGTCATTATGGAAGGTAGTCTCTTGTTGACATTTTTGTGACTCCAATGGATTGTATCCTTGTCATTGCGGAAGGTAGTTTGTTGTCGAGATTTTTGTTACTCCAATGGATGGTAGCCTTGTCATTATGGAAGGTAGTCTCTTATTGATATTTTTGTTACTCTAATGGATTGTAGCATTGTCATTATGGAAGGTAGTCTGTTGTCCCGATTATTGTTACTCCAATGGATCGTAGCCTTGTCATTATGGAAGGTAGTCTGTTGTCGATATTATTGTTACTCCAATGGATTGTACCCTTGTCATTATGGAAGGTAGTCTATTGTCGATATTTTTATTACTCCAATGGATGGTAACCTTGTCATTATGGAAGGTAGTCTGTTGTCGATATTTTTGTTACTCCATTGGATGGTAGCCTTGTCATTATGTAAGGTAGTCTATTGTCAAGATATTTGTTATTCCAACGGATGGTAGCGTTATCATTATGGAAGGTAGTCTGTTGTCGAGATTTTCGTTACTCCAATGGATAATAACCTTGTCATTATGGAAGGTAGTATATTGCCAATATCTTTATTACTCCAATGGATGCTAGCCTTATATACATTGAAGGTAGTCTATTGTCGAGATTTTTGTTATTCCAATGGATGGTAGCCTTGTCATTATGGAAGGCAGTCTTTTGTCGTGATTTTTGTTACTCCAATGGATTGTATCCTTGTCATTATGGAAGGTAGTATGTTGTTGATATCTTTGTTACTCCAATGGACGGTAGCCTTCTCATTATGGAAGTAGTCTGTTGTCGAGATTTTTGTTACTCCAATGGATGCTAGCCTTGTCATTATGGAACATAGTCTCTTGTTAACATTTTAGTTATTCCAATGGATGTTAGCCTTGTCATTATGGAAGGTAGTTTGTTGTCCCGAAATTTGTTACTCTAAGGGATGGTAGCCTTGCCATTATGGAAGGTAGTCTGTCGTTCTGATTTCTGTTACTCCAATGGATGGTAGCCTTATCTTTATGGAAGGTAGTCTATTGTCGAGAATTTTGGTACTCCAATGGATGTTAGCCTTGTCATTATGGAAGGTTGTCTGTTGTCCAAATTTTTTATACTCCAATGGATGGTAGCCTTGTCATTATGGAAGGTAGTTTGTTGTCCCGATTTGTGTTACTCCAATGGATGGTATCCTTGTCATTATGGAAGGTAGTCTGTTGTCGAGATTTTTGTTACTCTAATGGATGGTAGCCTTGTCTTTATGGAAGGTAGTCTCTTGTTGATATTTTTGTGACTCCAATGGATGGTATCCTTGTCATTGTGGAAGGTAGTCTGTTGTCGAGATTTTTGTTACTCCAATGGATGGTAGCCTTGTCATTATGGAAGTTAGTCTCTTGTTGATACTTTTGTTACTCTAATGGATTGTAGCATTGTCATTATGGAAGGTAGTTTGTTTTCCCGATTATTGTTACTCCAATGGATTGTAGCCTTGTCATTATGGAAGGTAGTCTGTTGTCGATAACTTTGTTACTCCAATGGATGGTAGCTTAGTAATTATGGAAGGTAGTCTGTTGTCGATATTTTTGTTACTCCATTGGATGGTAGCCTTGTCATTATGTAAGGTAGTCTATTGTCGAGATATTTGTTATTCCAATGGATGGTAGACTTGTCATCATGGAAGGTAGTCTGTTGTCGATATTATTGTTACTCCAATGGATTGTACCCTTGTCATAATGGAAGGTAGTCTATTCTCGATATTTTTGTTACTCCAATGGATGCTAACCTTGTCATTATGGAAGGAAGTCTATTGTCGATATTTTTGTTACTCCATTGGATGGTAGCCTTGTCATTATGTAAGGTAGTCTATTGTCAAGATAGATGTTATTCCAACGGATGGTAGCGTTATCATTATGGAAGGTAGTCTTTTGTCGAGATTTTCGTTACTCCAATGGATAGTAGACTTGTCATTATGGAAGGTAATATATTGTCAATATCTCTGTTACTCCAATGGATGGTAGCCTTATAATTATGGAAGGTAGTCTATTGTCGAGATTTTTGTTATTCCAATGGATGGTAGCCTTGTAATTATGGAAGGTAGTCTGTTGTCGTAATTTTTGTTACTTCAATGGATTGTAGCCTTGTAATTATGGAAGGTAGTATGTTGTTAATATCTTTGTTACTCCAATGGATGGTAGCCTTCTCATTATGGAAGGTAGTCTGTTGTCGATATTTTTGTTACTCCACTGGATGGTAGCCTTGTCATTATGTAAGGTAGTCTCTTGTTAACATTTTTGTTATTCTAATGGATGGTAGCCTTGTCATTATGGAAGGTAGTCTGTTGTCCCGATTTTTGTTACTCTAATGGATGGTAGCCTTGCCGTTATGGAAGGTAGTCTGTCGTTGTGATTTCTGTTACTCCAATGGATGGTAGCCTTATCATTGTGGAAGGTAGTTTATTGTCGAGATTTTTGTTACTCCAATGGATGTTAGCCTTGTCATTATGGAAGGTAGTCTGTTGTCCAAATTTTTTATACTTCAATGGATGGTAGCCTTGTCATTATGGAAGGTAGTCTCTTGTTGATATTTTTGTGACTCCTATGGATGGTATCCTTGTCATTGCGGAAGGTAGTTTGTTGTCGAGATTTTTGTTACTCCAATGGATGGTAGCCTTGTCATTATGGAAGGTAGTCTGTTGTCCAAATTTTTTATACTTCAATGGATGGTAGCCTTGTCATTATGGAAGGTAGTCTCTTGTTGATATTTTTGTGACTCCAATGGATGGTATCCTTGTCATTGTGGAAGGTAGTTTGTTGTCGAGATTTTTGTTACTCCAATGGATGGTAGCCTTGTCATTATGGAAGGTAGTCTCTTATTGATATTTTTGTTACTCTAATGGATGGTAGCCTTGTCATTATGAAAGGTAATCTGTTGTCCCGATTATTGTTACTCCATTGGATTGTACCCTTGTCATTATGGAAGGTAGTCTGTTGTCGATATTATTGTTACTCCAATGGATTGTACCCTTGACATTATGTAAGGTAGTCTATTGTCGATATTTTTATTACTCCAATGGATGGTAACCTTGTCATTATGGAAGGTAGTCTATTGTCGATATTTTTGTTACTCCATTGGATGGTAGCCTTGTCATTATGTAAGGTAGTCTATTGTCAAGATATTTGTTATTCCAACGGATGGTAGCATTATCATTATGGAAGGTAGTCTGTTGTCGAGATTTTCGTTACTCCAATGGATAATAGCCTTGTCATTATGGAAGGTAGTATATTGCCAATATCTTTATTACTCCAATGGATGGTAGCCTTATATACATTGAAGGTAGTCTATTGTCGAGATTTTTGTTATTCCAATGGATGGTAGCCTTGTCATTATGGAAGGCAGTCTGTTGTCGTGATATTTGTTACTCCAATGGATTGTATCCTTGTCATTATGGAAGGTAGTATGTTGTTGATATCTTTGTTACTCCAATGGACGGTAGCCTTCTCATTATGGAAGTAGTCTATTGTCGAGATTTTTGTTACTCCAATGGATGCTAGCCTTGTCATTATGGAACGTAGTCTCTTGGTAACATTTTAGTTATTCCAATGGATGTAAGCCTTGTCATTATGGAAGGTAGTCTGTTGTCCGGAAATTTGTTACTCTAATGGATGGTAGCCTTGCCATTATGGAAGGTAGTCTGTCGTTGTGATTTCTGTTACTCCAATGGATGGTAGCCTTATCATTATGGAAGGTAGTCTATTGTCGAGCTTTTTGTTACTCCAATGGATGTTAGCCTTGTCATTATGGAAGGTAGTCTGTTGTCCAAATTTTTTATACTCCAATGGATGGTAGCCTTGTCATTATGGAAGGTAGTCTCTTGTTGATATTTTTGTTACTCCAATGGATGGTATCCTTGTCATTATGGAAGGTAGTCTATTGTCGAGATTTTTGTTACTCTAATGGATGTTTGCCTTGTCATTATGGAAGGTAGTCCCTTATTGATATTTTTGTTACTCTAATGGATGGTAGCCTTGTCATTATGGAAGGTAGTCTGTTGTCCCGATTATTGTTACTCCAATTGATTGTAGCCTTGTCATTATGGAAGGTAGTCTGTTGTCGATAACTTTGTTACTCCAATGGATGGTAGCTTAGTAATTATGGAAGGTAGTCTGTTATCGATATTTTTGGTACTCCATTGGATGGTAGCCTTGTCATTATGTAAGGTAGTCTATTGTTGAGATATTTGTTACTCCAATGGATGGTAACCTTGTCATTATGGAAGGTAGTCTGTTGTCGATATTTTTGTTACTCTATTGGATGGTAGCCTTGTCATTATGGAAGGTAGTCTATTGTCGAGATTTTTGTTACTCCAACGGATAGTAGCCTTGTCATTATGGAAGGTAGTATGTTGTCAATATCTTTATTACTCCAATGGATGGTAGCCTTATATATATTGAAGGTAGTTTATTGTCGAGATTTTTGTTATTCTAATGGATGGTAGCCTTGTCATTGTGGAAGGTAGTCTGTTGTCGTGATTTTTGTTACTCCAATGGATTGTATCCTTGTCATTATAGAAGGTAGTATGTTATTGATATCTTTGTTACTCCAATGGATGGTAGCCTTCTCATTATGGAAGGTAGTCTGTCGTTGTGATTTCTGTTACTCCAATGGATGGTAGCCTTATCATTGTGGAAGGTAGTCTATTGTTGAGATTTTTGTTACTCCAATGGATGTTAGCCTTGTCATTATGGATGGTAGTCTGTTGTCCAAATTTTTATACTTCAATGGATGGTAGCCTTGTCATTATGGAAGGTAGTCTCTTATTGATATTTTTGTTACTCTAATGGATTGTAGCATTGTCATTATGGAAGGTAGTCTGTTGTCCCGATTATTATTACTCCAATGGATTGTAGCCTTGTCATTATGGAAGGTAGTCTGTTGTCGATAACTTTGTTACTCCAATGGATGGTAGCTTAGTAATTATGGAAGGTAGTCTATTGTCGATATTTTTTTTACTCCATTGGATGGTAGACTTGTCATTATGTAAGGTAGTCTATTGTCGAGATATTTGTTACTCCAATGGATGGTAACCTTGTCATTATGGAAGGAAGTTTGTTGTCGATATTTTTGTTACTCCATTTTATGGTAGCCTTGTCATTATGTAAGGTAGTCTATTGTCAAGATATATGTTATTCCAACGGATGGTAGCCTTGTCATTATGGAAGGTAATATATTGTCAATATCTCTATTACTCCAATGGATGGTAGCCATATAATTATGGAAGGTAGTCTGTTGTCGAGATTTTTGTTATTCCAATGGATGTTAGCCTTGTAATTATGGAAGGTAGTCTGTTGTCGTGATTTTTGTTACTTCAATGGATTGTAGCCATGTAATTATGGAAGGTAATATGTTGTCGATATCTTTGTTACTCCAATGGATGGTAGCCTTCTCATTATGGAAGGTAGTATGTTGTCGATATTTTTGTTACTCCACTGGATGGTAGCCTTGTCATTATGTAAGGTAGTCTCTTGTTAACATTTTTGTTATTCCAATGGATGGTAGCCTTGTCATTATGGAAGGTAGTCTGTTGTCCCGATTTTTGTTACTCTAATGGATGGTAGCCTTGCCGTTATGGAAGGTAGTGTGTCTTTGTGATTTCTGTTACTCCAATGGATGGTAGCCTTATCATTGTGGAAGGTAGTCTATTGTCGAGATTTTTGTTACTCCAATGGATGTTAGCCTTGTCATTATGGAAGGTAGTCTGTTGTCCAAATTTTTTATACTCCAATGGATGGTAGCCTTGTCATTATGGAAGGTAGTCTCTTGTTGATATTTTTGTGACTCCAATGGATGGTATCCTTGTCATTACGGAAGGTAGTTTGTTGTCGATATTTTTGTTACTCTAATGGATTGTAGCATTGTCATTATGGAAGGTAGTCTGTTTTCCCGATTATTGTTACTCCAATGGATTGTAGCTCTATCATCATGGAAGGTAATCTGTTTTCGATAACTTTGTTACTCCAATGGATGGTAGCCTTGTCATTATGGCAGGTAGTCTTTTGTCGAGATTTTTGTTACTCCAATGGATGGTAGCCTTCTCATTATGGAAGGTAGTCTTTTGTCCAAAAATTTTATACTCCTATGGATGGTAACCTTGTCATTATGGAAGGTAGTCTGTTGTCGAGATTTTTGTTATTCCAATGGATGGTAGCCTTGTAATTATGGAAGGTAGTCTGTTGTCCCGATTTTTTTACTCTAATGGATGGTAGCCTTGTCATTATGGAAGGTAGTATGTCGTTGTGATTTCTGTTACACCAATGGGCGGTAGCCTTGTCATTATAGAAGGTAGTCTTTTGTCAAGATTGTTGTTACACCAATGGATGGTAGCCTTGTCATTATGGAAGGTAGTCTCTTGTTGATATTTCTGTTACTCCAATGGATGGAATCCTTGTCACTATGGAAGGTAGTCTGTTGTCCCGATTATTGTTACTCTAATGGTTGGTAGTCCTTTCATTATGGAAGGTTGTCTCTCCTTGTGATTTCTGATACTCCAATGGATGGTAGACTTGTCAATATAGAAGGTAGTCTTTTGTCGATATTTTTGTTACTCCAATGGATGGTAGCCTTGTCATTATGGAAGGTAGTTTGTTGTCCAGATTTTTGTTACTCTAATGGATGGTAGTCTTGTCATTATGGAAGGTAGTCTGCCGTTGTGATTTCTGTTACTCCAATGGATGGTAGCCTTGTCATTATGGAAGGTAGTCTATTATCGAGATATTTGTTATTCCAATGGATGGTAGTGTTATCATTATGGAAGGTAGTATGTTGTCAATATCTTTGTTACTCCAATGGATGGTAGCCTTGTAATTATAGATGGTAGTCTGTTGTCAAGATTTTTGATATTCCAATGGATGGTAGCCTTGTCAATATGGAAGGTACTTTGTTGTCGTGATTTTTGTTACTCCAATGGATTGTAGCCTTGTCATTATGGAAGGTAATATGTTGTCGATATCTTTGTTACTCCAATGGATGGTAGCCTTCTCATTATGGAAGGTAGTCTGTTGTCGAGATTTTTGTTACTCCAATGGATGGTAGCCTTATCATTATGTAAGGTAGTTTATTGTCGAGATTTTTGTTACTCCAATGGATGTTAGCCTTGTCATTATGGAAGGTAGTTTGTTGTCCAAATTTTTTATACTCCAATGGATGGTAGCCTTGTCATTATGGAAGGTAGTCTGTCGTTGTGATTTCTGTTACTCCAATGGATGGTAGCCTTATCATTAGGGAAGGTAGTCTATTGTCGAGATTTTTGTTACTCCAATGGATGTTAGCCTTGTCATTATGGAAGGTAGTCTGTTGTCCAAATTTTTTATACTACAATGGATGGTAGCCTTGTCATTATGGAAGGTAGTCTGTTGTTACGAAATTTTATACTCCAATGGATGGTAACCTTGTCATTATGGAAGGTAGTCTATTGTTCATATTTTTGTTACTCCAATGGATGGTAGCCTTGTAATTATGGAAGGTAGTCTGTTGTCCAGATTTTTGTTACTCTAATGGATGGTACCATTGTCATTATGGAAGGTAGTCTATTGTCGAGATTTTTGTTACTCTATTGTATGGTAGCCTTGTCATTATGGAAGGTAGTCTATTGTCGAGAATTTTGTTATTCCAATGGATGGTAGCCTTGTCATTTTGGAAGGTTGTCTATAGTCGTGAGTTTTGTTACTCCAATGGAAGGTAGCCTTGGAATTATGGAAGGTAGTATGTTGTCGATATCTTTGTTACTCCAATGGATGGTAGCCTTGTCATTATGGAAGGTAGTCTTTTGTCAATATTTTTGTTACACCAATGGATGGTAGCCTTGTCATTATGGAAGGCAGTCTCTTGTTGATATTTTTGTTACTCCAATGGAGGTATCCTTGTCATTATGGAAGGTAGTCTGGTGTCCCGATTTTTGTTACTCTAATGGATGGTAGTCTTGTCATTATGGAAGGTAGTATGTCCTTGTGATTTCTGTTACTCCAATGGATGGTAGACTTGTCAATATGGAAGGTAGTCTTTTGTCGAGATTTTTTTTACTCCAATGGATGGTAGCCTTGTCATTATGGAAGGTAGTCTCTTGTTGATATTTTTGTTACTCCAATGGATGGTATCCTTGTCATTATGGAAGGTAGTCTGTTGTCGAGATTTTTTTTACTCCAATGGATTCTAGCCTTGTCATTATGGAAGGTAGTCTCTTGTTAACATTTTTGTTATTCCAATGGATGGTAGCCTTGTCATTATGGAAGGTAGTCTGTTGTCCCAATTTTTGTTACTCTAATGGATGGTAGCCTTACCATTATGGAAAGTAATCTGTCATTTTGATTTCTGTTACTCCAATGGATGGTAGCCTTATCATTATGGAAGTTAGTCTATTGTCGAGATTTTTGTTACTCTAATGGATGTTAGCCTTTTCATTATGGAAGGTAGTCTGTTGTCCAAATTTTTATACTCCAATGGATGGTAGCCTTGTCATTATGTAAGGTAGTCTCTTATTGATATTTTTGTTACTCCAATGGATGGTAACCTTTTCATTATGGAAGGTACTATGTTGTTAATATCTTTGTTACTCCAATGGATGTAGCCTTGTCATTATGGAAGGTAGTCTCTTGTTGATATTTTTGTTACTCCGATGGATGGTAGCCTTGTTATTATGGAAGGTAGTTTGTTGTCCCGATTATTTTTACTCCAATGGATGGTAGCTTAGTAATTATAGAAGGTAGCGTGTTATCGTGACTTTTGTTACTCCACTGGATGGTAGCCTTGTCATTATGGAAGGTAGTCTGTTGTTAAGAAATTTTATACTCCAATGGATGGTAACCTTGTCATTATGGAAGGTAGTCTATTGTCGAGATTTTTGTTACTCTATTGTATGGTAGCCTTGTCATTATGGAAGGTAGTCTATTGTCGAGAATTTTGTTATTCCAATGGATGGTAGCCTTGTCATTATGGAAGGTAGTCTATAGTCATGATTTTTGTTACTCCAATCGAAGGTAGCCTTGGCATTATGGAAGGTAGTATGTTGTCGATATCTTTGTTACTCCAATGGATGGTAGCCTTATCATTATGGAAGGTAGTCTTTTGTCAAGATTTTTGTTACACCAATGGATGGTAGCCTTGTCATTATGGAAGGCAGTCTCTTGTTGATATTTTTGTTACTCCAATGGAGGTATCCTTGTCATTATGGAAATTATCTGTTGTCCCAATTTTTGTTACTCTAATGGATGGTAGTCTTGTTATTATGGAAGGTAGTATGTCCTTGTGATTCCTGTTACTCCAATGGATGGTAGACTTGTCTATATGGAAGGTAGTCTTTTTGTCGAGATTTTTTTTACTCCAATGGATGGTAGCCATGTCATTATGGAAGGTAGTCTCTTGTTCATATTTTTGTTACTCCAATGGATGGTATCCTTGTCATTATGGAAGGTAGTCTGTTGTCGAGATTTTTTTTACTCTAATGGATGGTTGCCTTGCCATTATGGAATGTAGTATGTCATTGTGATTTCTGTTACTCCAATGGATGGTAGCCTTATCATTATGGAAGTTAGTCTATTGTCGAGATTTTTGTTACTCCAATGGATGTTAGCCTTTTCATTATGGAAGGTAGTCTGTTGTCAAAATTTTTATACTCCAATGGATGGTAGCCTTGTCATTATGGAAGGTAGTTTCTTATTGATATTTTTGTTACTCCAATGGATGGTATCCTTGTCATTATGGAAGGTAGTCTGTTGCCGATATATTTGTTACACCAAAGGATAGTAGCCTTGTCATTACGGAAGGTAATCTCTTATTGATATTTTTGTTACTCCGATGGATGGTAGCCTTGTCATTATGGAAGGTAGTATATTATCCCGATTATTGTTACTCCAATGGATTGTATCCTTGTCATTATGGAAGGTAGTCTGTTGTCGATAACTTTGTTACTCCAATGGATGGCAGCTTAGTAATTATGGAAGGTAGTGTGTCATGATTTTTGTTACTCCAATGTATGGTAACCTTGTCATTATGGAAGGTAGTTTATTGTTGATATTTTTGTTACTCCAATGGATGGTAGCCTTGTAATTATGGAAGGTAGTCTATTGTCCAGATTTTTGTTACTCTAATGGATGGTAGCCTTGTCATTATGGAAGGTAGTCTATTGTCGAGATTTTTGTTACTCTATTTTATGGTAGCCTTGTCATTATGGAAGGTAGTCTATTGTCGAGAACTTTGTTATTCCAATGGATGGTAGACTTGTCATTATGGAAGGTAGTATATAGTCGTGATTTTTGTTACTCCAATGGATGGTAGCCTTGGCATTATGGAAGGTAGTATGTTGTCGATATGTTTGTTACTCCAATGGATGGTAGCCTTGTCATTATGGAAGGTAGTCTTTTGTCAAGATTTTTGTTACACCAATGGATGGTAGCCTTGTCATTATGGAAGGCAGTCTCTTGTTGATATTTTTGTTACTCCAATGGAGGGTAGCCTTGTCATTATGGAAGGTAGTCTGTTCTCCCGATTATTGTTACTCCAATGGATTGTAGCCTTGTCATTATGGAAGGTATTCTGTTGTCGTGATTTTTGTTACTCCAATTGATGGTAGCCTTGTAATTATGGAAGGTAGTCTGTTGTTAAAAAATTTTATACTCCAATGGATGGTAACCTTGTCATTATGGAAGGTAGTCTATTGTTGATATTTTTGTTACTCCAATGGATTGTAGCCTTGTAATTATGGAAGGTAGTCTGTTGTCCAAATTTTTGTTACTCTTATGGATGGTAGCCTTGTCATTATGGAAGGTAGTCTGTTGTCGAGATTTTTGTTACTCTATTTTATGGTAGCCTTGTCATTATGGAAGGTAGTCTATTGTCGAGAATTTTGTTATTACAATGGATGGTAGCCTTGTCATTATGGAAGGTAGTATGTTGTCGTTATCTTTGTTACTCCAATGGATGGTAGCCTTGTCATTATGGAATGTAGTCTTTTGTCAAGATTTTTGTTACACCAATGGATGGTAGCCTTGTCATTATGGAAGGTAGTCTCTTGTTGATATTTTTGTTACTCCAATGGATGGTATCCTTGTCATTATGGAAGGTAGTCTGTTGCCGAGATTTTTGTTACTCCAATGGATGCTAGCCTTGTCATTATGGAAGGTTGTCTTTTGTACAGATTGTTTTTACTCCAATGGATGCTAGCCTTGTCATTATGGAAGGTAGTCTCTTGTTGATATTTTTGTTACTCCAATGGATGGTATCCTTGTCATTATGGAAGGTAGTCTGTTGTCAAGATTTTTGTTACTCCAATGGATGGTAGCCTTGTCATTATGGAAGGTAGTCTGTTGTCCCGATTTTTGTTACTCTAATGGATGGTAGCCTTGCCATTATGGAAGGTAGTCTGTCGCTGTGATATCTGTTACTCAAATGGATGGTAGCCTTATCATTATGGAAGGTAGTTTATTGTCGAGATTTTTGTTACTCGAATGGATGTTAGCCTTGTCATTACGGAAGGTAGTCTGTTGTCCAAATTTTTTATACTCCAATGGATGGTAGCCTTGTCATTATGGAAGGTAGTCTCTTGTTGATATTTTTGTTACTCCAATGGATGGTATCCTTGTCATTATGGAAGGTAGTCTATTGCCAAGATTTTTGTTACTCCAAATGATGGTAGCGTTGTCATTATGGAAGGTAGTCTCTTATTGATATTTTTGTTACTCCAATGGATGGTAGCCTTGTCATTATGGAAGGTAGTATGTTGTCCCCATTATTGTTACTTCAATGGATTGTAGCCTTGTCATTGTGGAAGGTAGTCTATTGTCGATAACTTTATTACTCCAATGGATGGTAGCTTAGTAATTTTGGAAGGTAGCCTGTTGTCGTAATTTTTGTTACTCTAATGGATGGTAGCCTTGTCATTATGGAAGGTAGTTTGTTGTTAAAAAAATTTATACTGCAATGGATGGTAAACTTGTCATTATGGAAGGTAGTCTATTGTTGATATTTTTGTTACTCCAATGGATTGTAGCCTTGTAATATGGAAGGTAGTCTGTTGTCCAGATTTTTGTTACTCTAATGGATGGTAGGCTTGTCATTATGGAAGGTAGTCTGTTGTCGAGATTTTTGTTACTCTATTTTATGGTATCCTTGTCATTATGGAAGGTAGCCTATTGTCGAGAATTTTGTTATTCCAATGGATGGTAGCCTTGTCATTATGGAAGGTAGTCCATAGTCGTGATTTTTGTTACTCCAATGGAAGGTAGCCTTGGCATTATGGAAGGTAGTATGTTGTCGTTATCTTTATTACTCCAATGGATGGTAGCCCTGTCATTATGGATGGTAGTCTTTTGTCAAGATTTTTGTTTCACCAATGGATGGTAGCCTTGTCATTATGGAAGGTAGTCTCTTGTTGATATTTTTGTTACTCCAATGGATGGTATCCTTGTCATTATGGAAGGTAGTCTGTTGTAGAGATTTTTGTTAATCCAATGGATGCTAGCCTTGTCATTATGGAAGGTAGTCTCTTGATATCATTTTTGTTATTCCAATGGATGGTAGACTTGTCATTATGGAAGGTAGTCTGTTGTCCCGATTTTTGTTACTCTAATGGATGGTAGCCTTGCATTATGGAAGGTAGTCTGTCATTGTGATTTCTGTTACTCCAATGGATGGTAGCCTTATCATTATGGAAGGTAGTCTAGTGTCGGGATTTATATTACTCAAATGGATGTTAGCCTTGTCATTATGGAAGGTAGTCTGTTGTCCAAATTTTTTATACTCCAATGGATGGTAGCCTTGTCATTATGGAAGGTAGTCTCTTACTGATATTTTTGTTACACCAATGGATGGTATCCTTGTCATTATGGAAGGTAGTCTATTGCCGAGATTTTTGTTACACCAAAGGATGGTAGCCTTGTCATTATGGAAGGTAGTCTCTTGTAGAGATTTTTGTTACTCCAATGGATTCTAGCCTTGTCATTATGGAAGGTAGTCCCTTGTTGATATTTTTGTTACTCCAATGGATGGTATCCTTGTCATTATGGAAGGTAGTCTGTTGTCGAGATTTTTGTTACTCCAATGGATGGTAGCCTTGTCATTATGGAAGGTAGTCTGTTGTCCCGATTTTTGTTACTCTAATGGATGGTAGCCTTGCCATTTTGGAAGGTAGTTTGTCGCTGTGATATCTGTTACTCAAATGGATGGTAGCCTTATCATTATGGAAGGTAGTTTATTGTCGAGATTTTTGTTACTCGAATGGATGTTAGTCTTGTCATTATGGAAGGTAGTCTGTTGTCCAAATTTTTTATACTCCAATGGATGGTAGCCTTGTCATTACGGAAGGTAGTCTCTTGTTGATATTTTTGTTACTCCAATGGATGGTATCCTTGTCATTATGGAAGGTAGTCTATTGCCAAGATTTTTGTTACTCCAAATGATGGTAGCGTTGTCATTATGGAAGGTAGTCTCTTATTGATATTTTTGTTACTCCAATGGATGGTAGCCTTGTCATTATGGAAGGTAGTATGTTGTCCCGATTATTGTTACTTCAATGGATTGTAGCCTTGTCATTATGGAAGGTAGTCTATTATCGATAACTTTGTTACTCCAATGGATGGTAGCTTAGTAATTATGTAAGGTAGCCTGTTGTCGTGATTTTTGTTACTCCAATGGATGGTAGCCTTGTCATTATGGAAGGTAGTCTGTTGTTAAAAAATTTTATACTCCAATGGATGGTAAAATTTTCATTATGGAAGGTAGTCTATTGTTGATATTTTTGTTACTCCAATGGATTGTAGCCTTGTAATTATGGAAGGTAGTCTGTTGTCCATATTTTTGTTACTCTAATGGATGGTAGGTTTGTCATTATGGAAGGTAGTCTGTTGTCGAGATTTTTGTTACTCTATTTTATGGTATCCTTGTCATTATGGAAGGTAGTCTATTGTCGAGAATTTTGTTATTCCAATGGATGGTAGCCTTGCCATTATGGAAGGTAGACCATAGTCGTGATTTTTGTTACTCCAATGGAAGGTAGCCTTGGCATTATGGAAGATAGTATGTTGTCGTTATCTTTGTTACTCCAATGGATGGTAGCCTTGTCATTATGGATGGTAGTCTTTTGACAAGAATTTTGTTACACCAATGGATGGTAGCCTTGTCATTATGGAAGGTAGTCTCTTGTTAACATTTTTGTTATTCTAATGGATGGTAGACTTGTCATTATGGAAGGTAGTCTGTTGTTCCGATTTTTGTTACTCTAATGGATGGTAGCGTTGCAATTATGGAAGGTAGTTTGTCGTTGTGATTTCTGTTACTCCAATGGATGGTAGCCTTATCATTATGGAAGGTAGTCTATTGTCGAGAATTTTGTTACTCAAATGGATGTTAGCCTTGTCATTATGGAAGGTAGTCTGTTGTCCAAATTTTTTATACTCCAATGGATGGTAGCCTTGTCATTATGGAAGGTAGTCTCTTGTTGATATTTTTGTTACTCCAATGGATGGTATCCTTGTCATTATGGAAGGTAGTATGTTGCCAAGATTTTTGTTACACCAAAGGATGGTAGCCTTGTCATTATGGAAGGTAGTCTCTTGTAGAGATTTTTGTTAATCCAATGGATGCTAGCCTTGTCGTTATGGAAGGCAGTCTCTCGTTGATATTTTTGTTACTCCAATGGATGGTATCCATGTCATTATGGAAGGTAGTCTGTTGTCGAGATTTCTGTTACTCCAATGGATGGTAGCCTTGTCATTATGGAAGGTAGTTTGTTGTCCCGATTTTTGTTACTCTAATGGATGGTAGCCTTGCCATTATGGAAGGTAGTCTGTCGCTGTGATATTTGTTACTCAAATGGATGGTAGCCTTATCATTATGGAAGGTAGTTTATTGTCGAGATTTTTGTTACTCGAATGGATGTTAGCCTTGTCATTATGGAAGGTAGTCTGTTGTCCAAATTTTTTATACTCCAATTGATGGTAGCCTTGTCATTATGGAAGGTAGTCTCTGGTTGATATTTTTGTTACTCCAATGGATGGTATCCTTGTCATTATGGAAGGTAGTCTATTGCCAAGATTTTTGTTACACCAAATGATGGTAGCCTTGTCATTATGGAAGGTAGTCTCTTATTGATATTTTTGTTACTCCAATGGATGGTAGCCTTGTCATTATGGAAGGTAGTATGTTGTCCCGATTATTGTTACTTCAATGGATTGTAGCCTTGTCATTATGGAAGGTAGTCTGTTGTCGATAACTTTGTTACTTCAATGGATGGTAGCTTAGTAATTTTGGAAGGTAGTCTGTTGTCGTGATTTTTGTTACTCCAATGGATAGTAGCCTTGTCATTATGGAAGGTAGTCTGTTGTCCAAATTTTTTATACTCCAATGGATTGTAGACTTGTAATTATGGAAGGTAGTCTGTTGTCCATATTTTTGTTACTCTAATGGATGGTAGGTTTGTCATTATGGAAGGTAGTCTGTTGTCGAGATTTTTGTTACTCTATTTTATGGTAGCCTTGTCATTATGGAAGGTAGTCTATTGTCGAGAATTTTGTTATTCCAATGGATGGTAGCCTTGTCATTATGGAAGGTAGTCCATAGTCGTGATTTTTGTTACTCCAATGGAAGGTAGCCTTGGCATTATGGAAGGTAGTATGTTGTCGTTATCTTTGTTACTCCAATGGATGGTAGCCTTGTCATTATGGATGGTAGTCTTTTGTCAAGATTTTTGTTACACCAATGGATGGTAGCCTTGTCATTATCGAAGGTAGTCTCTTGTTAACATTTTTGTTATTCCAATGGATGGTAGACTTGTCATTATGGAAGGTAGTCTGTTGTCCCGATTTTTGTTACTCTAATGGATGGTAGCCTTGCCATTATGGAAGGTAGTCTGTCGTTGTGATTTCTGTTACTCCAATGGATGGTAGCCTTATCATTATGGAAGGTAGTCTATTGTCGAGATTTTTGTTACTCAAATGGATGTTAGCCTTGTCATTATGGAAGGTAGTCTGTTGTCCAAATTTTTTATACTCCAATGGATGGTAGCCTTGTCATTATGGAAGGTAGTATGTTGCCGAGATTTTTTTTACGCCAAAGGATGGTAGCCTTGTCATTATGGAAGGTAGTCTCTTGTACAGATTTTTGTTAATCCAATGGATGCTAGCCTTGTCATTATGGAAGGTAGTCTCTCGTTGATATTTTTGTTACTCCAATGGATGGTATCCTTGTCATTATGAAAGGTAGTCTGTTGTCGAGATTTTGTTACTCCAATGGATGGTAGCCTTGTCATTATGGAAGGTAGTCTATTGTCCCGATTTTTGTTACTCTAATGGATGGTAGCCTTGCTATTATGGAAGGTAGTCTGTCATTGTGATATTTGTTACTCAAATGGATGGTAGCCTTATCATTATGGAAGGTAGTTTATTGTCGAGATTTTTGTTACTCGAATGGATGTTAGCCTTATCATTATGGAAGGTAGTCTGCTGTCCAAATTTTTTATACTCCAATGGATGGTAGCCTTGTCATTATGGAAGGTAGTCTCTTGTTGATATTTTTGTTACTCCAATGGATGGTATCCTTGTCATTATGGAAGGTAGTCTTTTGCCGAGATTTTTGTTACACCAAAGGATGGTAGCCTTGTCATTATGCAAGGTAGTCTCTTGTAGAGATTTTTGTTACTCCAATGGATGATAGCCTTGTCATTATGGAAGATAGCCTCTTGTTGATATTTTTGTTACTCCAATGGATCGTAGCCTTGTAATTATGGAAGGTAGTCTGTTGTCCAGATTTTTTTTACTCTAATGGATGGTAGCCTTGTCATTATGGAAGGTAGTATGTTGTCGAGATTTTTGTTACTCTATTGTATGGTAGCCTTGTCATTATGGAAGGTAGTCTATTGTCGAGATTTATGTTATTCCAATGGATGGTAGCCTTGTTATTATGGAAGGTTGTCTATAGTCGTGATTTTTGTTACTCCAATGGAAGGTAGCCTTGGCATTATGGAAGGTAGTATGTTGTCGATATCTTTGTTACTCCAATGGATGGTAGCCTTGTCATTATGGAAGGTAGTCTTTTGTCAAGATTTTTGTTACTCCAATGGATGGTAGCCTTGTCATTATGGAAGGCAGTGTCTTGTTGATATTTTTGTTACTCCAATGGATGGTATACTTGTCATTATGGAAGGTAGTTTGTCCTTGTGATTGTTGTTACTCCAATGGATGGTAGACTTGTCAATATGGAAGGTAGTCTTTTGTCGAGATTTTTGTTACTCCAATTGATGGTAGCCTTGTCATTATCGAAGGTAGTTTCTTGTTGATATTTTTGTTACTTCAATGGATGGTATCCTTGTCATTATGGAAGGTAGTCTGTTGTTTAGATTTTTGTTACTCCAATGGATGGTAACCTTGTCATTATGGAAGGTAGTCTATTGTCCCGATTTTTGTTACTCTAATGGATGGTAGCCTTGCCATTATGGAAGGTAGTCTGTCGTTGTGATATCTGTTACTCCAATGGATGGTAGCCTTATCATTATGGAAGGTAGTTTATTGTCAGATTTTTGTTACTCGAATGGATGTTAGCCTTGTCATTATGGAAGGTAGTCTTTTGTCCAAATTTTTTATACTCCAATGGATGGTAGCCTTGTCATTATGGAAGGTAGTCTCTTGTTGATATTTTTGTTACTCCAATGGATGGTATCCTCGTCATTATGGAAGGTAGTCTCTTATTGATATTTTTGTCACTCCAATGGATGGTATACTTGTCATTATGGAAGGTAGTCTGTTGTCCCGATTATTGTTATTTCAATGGATTGTAGCCTTGTCATTATGGAAGGTAGTCTGTTGTCGATAACTTTGTTACTCCAATGGATGGTAGCTTAGTAATTATGGAAGGTAGTATGTTGTCGTGATTTTTGTTACTCCAATGGATTGTAGCCTTGTCATTATGGAAGGTAGTCTGTTGTTAAAAAATTTTAAACTCCAATGGATGGTAACCTTGTCATTATGGAAGGTAGTCTATTGTTGATTTTTTTTAATCCAATGGATTGTAGCCTTGTATTATGGAAGGTAGTCTGTTGTCCAGATTTTTGTTACTCTAATGGATGGTAGGCTTGCCATTATGGAAGGGAGTTTGTTGTCGAGATTTTTGTTACTCTATTTTATGGTAGCCTTGTCATTATGGAAGGTAGTCTATTGTCGAGAATTTTGTTATTCCAATGGATGGTAGCCTTGTCATTATGGAAGGTAGTCCATAGTCGTGATTTTTGTTACTCCAATGGAAGGTAGCCTTGGCATTATGAAAGGTAGTATGTTGTCGTTATCTTTGTTACTCCAATGGATGGTAGCCTTGTCATTATGGATGGTAGTCTTTTGTCAAGATTTTTGTTACACCAATGGATGGTAGCCTTGTCATTATGGAAGGTAGTCTCTTGTTGATATTTTTGTTACTCCAATGGATGGTATCCTTGTCATTATGGAAGGTAGTCTGTTGTAGAGATTTTTGTTACTCCAATGGATGCTAGCCTTGTCATTATGGAAGGTAGTCTCTTGTTAACATTTTTGTTATTCTAATGGATGGTAGACTTGTCATTATGGAAGGTAGTATGTTGTCCCGATTTTTTTTACTCTAATGGATGGTAGCCTTGCCATTACGGATGGTAGTCTGTTGCCGAGATTTTTGTTACACCAAAGGATGGTAGCCTTGTCATTATGGAAGGTAGTCTCTTGTAGAGATTTTTCTTACTCCAATGGATGCTAGCCTTGTCATTATGGAAGGTAGTCTCTTGTTGAAATTTTTGTTACTCCCATGGATGGTATCCTTGTCATTATGGAAGGTAGTCTGTTGTCGAGATTTTTGTTACTCCAATGGATGGTAGCCTTGTCATTATGGAAGGTAGTCTGTTGTCCCGATTTTTGTTACTCTAATGGATGGTAGCCTTGCCATTATGGAAGGTAGTCTGTTGTTGTGATATCTGTTACTCAAATGGATGGTAGCCTTATCATTATGGAAGGTAGTTTATTGTCGAGATTTTTGTTACTCGAATGGATGTTAGCCTTGTCATTATGGAAGGTAGTTTGTTGTCTAAATTTTTTATACTCCAATGGATGGTAGCCTTGTCATTATGGAAGGTAGTCTCTTGTTGATATTTTTGTTACTCCATTGGATGGTATCCTTGTCATTATGGAAGGTAGTCTATTGCCAAGATTTTTGTTACTCCAAATGATGGTAGCCTTGGCATTATGGAAGGTAGTATGTTGTCGATATCTTTGTTACTCCAATGGATGGTAGCCTTGTCATTATGGAAGGTAGTCTTTTGTCAAGATTTTTGTTACACCAATGGATGGTAGCCTTGTCATTATGGAAGGCAGTCTCTTGTTGATATTTTTGTTACTCCAATGGATGGTATCCTTGTCATTATGGAAGGTAGTTTGTCCTTGTTATTTTTGTTACTCCAATGGATGGTAGACTTGTCAATATGGAAGGTAGTCTTTTGTCGAGATTTTTGTTACTCCAATGGATGGTAGCCTTGTCATTATCGAAGGTAGTTTCTTGTTGATATTTTTGTTACTTCAATGGATGGTATCCTTGTCATTATGGAAGGTAGTCTGTTGTTTAGATTTTTGTTACTCCAATGGATGGTAACCTTGTCATTATGGAAGGTAGTCTGTTGTCCCGATTTTTGTTACTCTAATGGATGGTAGCCTTGCCATTTTGGAAGGTAGTCTGTCGTTGTAATATCTGGTACTCCAATGGATGGTAGCCTTATCATTATGGAACGTAGTTTATTGTCGAGATTTTTGTTACTCGAATGGATGTTAGCCTTGTCATTATGGAAGGTAGTCTGTTGTCCAAATTTTTTGTACTCCAATGGATGGTAGCCTTGTCATTATGGAAGGTAGTCTCTTGTTGATATTTTTGTTACTCCAATGGATGGTATCCTTGTCATTATGGAAGGTAATCTGTTGCCAAGATTTTTGTTACTCCAAAGGATGGTAGCCTCGTCATTATGGAAGGTAGTCTCTTATTGATATTTTTGTCACTCCAATGGATGGTAGACTTGTCATTATGGAAGGTAGTCTGTTGTCCCGATTATTGTTACTTCAATGGATTGTAGCCTTGTCATTATGGAAGGTAGACTGTTGTCGATAACTTTGTTACTCCAATGGATGGTAGCTTAGTTATTATGGAAGGTAGCCTGTTGTCGTGATTTTTGTTACTCCAATGGATAGTAGCCTTGTCATTATGGAAGTTAGTCTGTTGTTAAAAAATTTTAAACTCCAATGGATGGTAACCTTGTCATTATGGAAGGTAGTCTATTGTTGATTTTTTTTAATCCAATGGATTGTAGCCTTGTAATATGGAAGGTAGTCTGTTGTCCAGATTTTTGTTACTCTAATGGATGGTAGGCTTGTCATTATGGAAGGTAGTTTGTTGTCGAGATTTTTGTTACTCTATTTTATGGTAGCCTTGTCATTATGGAAGGTAGTCTATTGTCGAGAATTTTGTTATTCCAATGGATGGTAGCCTTGTCATTATGGAAGGTAGTCCATAGTCGTGATTTTTGTTACTCCAATGGAAGGTAGCCTTGGCATTATGAAAGGTAGTATGTTGTCGTTATCTTTGTTACTCCAATGGATGGTAGCCTTGTCATTATGGATGGTAGTCTTTTGTCAAGATTTTTGTTACACCAATGGATGGTAGCCTTGTCATTATGGAAGGTAGTCTCTTGTTGATATTTTTGTTACTCCAATGGATGGTATCCTTGTCATTATGGAAGGTAGTCTGTTGTAGAGATTTTTGTTACTCCAATGGATGCTAGCCTTGTCATTATGGAAGGTAGTCTCTTGTTAACATTTTTGTTATTCTAATGGATGGTAGACTTGTCATTATGGAAGGTAGTCTGTTGTCCCGATTTTTGTTACTCTAATGGATGGTAGCCTTGCCATTATGGATGGTAGTCTGTCGTTGTGATTTCTGTTACTCCAATGGATGGTAGCCTTATCATTATGGAAGGTAGTCTATTGTCGAGATTTGTGTTACTCAAATGGATGTTAGCCTTGTCATTATGGAAGGTAGTCTGTTGTCCAAATTTTTTATACTCCAATGGATGGTAGCCTTGTCATTATGGAAGGTAGTCTCTTGTTGATATTTTTGTTACTCCAATGGATGGTATCCTTGTCATTATGGAAGGTAGTCTTTTGGCGAGATTTTTGTTACACCAAAGGATGGTAGCCTTGTCATTGTGGAAGATAGTCTCTTGTAGAGATTTTTGTTACTCTAATGGATGCTAGCCTTTTCATTATGGAAGGTAGTCTCTTGTTGATATTTTTGTTACTCCCATGGATGGTATCCTTGTCATTATGGAAGGTAGTCTGTTGTCGAGATTTTTGTTACTCCAATGGATGGTAGCCTTGTCATTATGGAAGGTAGTATGTTGTCCCGATTTTTGTTACTCTAATGGATGGTAGCCTTGCCATTATGGAAGGTAGTCTGTCGTTGTGATATCTGTTACTCAAATGGATGGTAGCCTTATCATTATGGAAGGTAGTTTATTGTCGAGATTTTTGTTACTCGAATGGATGTTAGCCTTGTCATTATGGAAGGTAGTTTGTTGTCTAAATTTTTTATACTCCAATGGATGGTAGCCTTGTCATTATGGAAGGTAGTCTCTTGTTGATATTTTTGTTACTCCATTGGATGGTATCCTTGTCATTATGGAAGGTAGTCTATTGCCAAGATTTTTGTTACTCCAAATGATGGTAGCCTTGTCATTATGGAAGGTAGTCTCTTATTGATATTTTTGTTACTCCAATGGATGGTATCCTTGTCATTATGGAAGGTAGTTTGTTGTCCCGATTATTGTTACTTCAATGGATTGTAGCCTTTTCATTATGGAAGGTAGACTGTTGTCGATAACTTTGTTACTCCAATGGATGGTAGCTTAGTTATTATGGAAGGTAGCCTATTGTCGTGATTTTTGTTACTCCAATGGATGGTAGCCTTGTCATTATGGAAGGTAGTCTGTTGTTAAAAAATTTTAAACTCCAATGGATGGTAACCTTGTCATTATGGAAGGTAGTCTATTGTTGATTTTTTTTAATCCAATGGATTGTAGCCTTGTAATATGGAAGGTAGTCTGTTGTCCAGATTTTTGTTACTCTAATGGATGGTAGGCTTGTCATTATGGAAGGTAGTTTGTTGTCGAGATTTTTGTTACTCTATTTTATGGTAGCCTTGTCATTATGGAAGGTAGTCTATTGTCGAGAATTTTGTTATTCCAATGGATGGTAGCCTTGTCATTATGGAAGGTAGTCCATAGTCGTGATTTTTGTTACTCCAATGGAAGGTAGCCTTGGCATTATGAAAGGTAGTATGTTGTCGTTATCTTTGTTACTCCAATGTATGGTAGCCTTGTCATTATGGATGGTAGTCTTTTGTCAAGATTTTTGTTACACCAATGGATGGTAGCCTTGTCATTATGGAAGGTAGTCTCTTGTTGATATTTTTGTTACTCCAATGGATGGTATCCTTGTCATTATGGAAGGTAGTCTGTTGTAGAGATTTTTGTTACTCCAATGGATGCTAGCCTTGTCATTATGGAAGGTAGTCTCTTGTTAACATTTTTGTTATTCTAATGGATGGATGACTTGTCATTATGGAAGGTAGTCTGTTGTCCCGATTTTTGTTACTCTAATGGATGGTAGCCTTTCCATTATGGATGGTAGTCTGTCGTTGTGATTTCTGTTACTCTAATGGATGGTAGCCTTATCATTATGGAAGGTAGTCTATTGTCAAGATTTGTGTTACTCAAATGGATGTTAGCCTTGTCATTATGGAAGGTAGTCTGTTGTCCAAATTTTTTATACTCCAATGGATGGTAGCCTTGTCATTATGAAAGGTAGTCTCTTGTTGATATTTTTGTTACTCCAATGGATGGTATCCTTGTCATTATGGAAGGTAGTCTGTTGCCGCGATTTTTGTTACCCCAAAGGATGGTAGCCTTGTCATTATGGAAGGTAGTGTCTTGTAGAGATTTTTGTTACTCCAATGGATGCTAGCCTTGTCATTATGGAAGGTAGTCTCTTGTTGATATTTTTGTTACTCCCATGGATGGTATCCTTGTCATTATGGAAGGTAGCCTGTTGTCGTGATTTTTGTTACTCCAATGGATGGTAGCCTTGTCATTATGGAAGGTAGTCTGTTGTTAAAAAATTTTAAACTCCAATGGATGGTAACCTTGTCATTATGGAAGGTAGTCTATTGTTGATTTTTTTTAATCCAATGGATTGTAGCCTTGTAATATGGAAGGTAGTCTGTTGTCCAGATTTTTGTTACTCTAATGGATGGTAGGCTTGTCATTATGGAAGGTAGTTTGTTGTCAAGATTTTTGTTACTCTATCTTATGGTAGCCTTGTCATTATGGAAGGTAGTCTATTGTCGAGAATTTTGTTATTCCAATGGATGGTAGCCTTGTCATTATGGAAGGTAGTCCATAGTCGTGATTTTTGTTACTCCAATGGAAGGTAGCCTTGGCATTATGAAAGGTAGTATGTTGTCGTTATCTTTGTTACTCCAATGGATGGTATCCTTGTCATTATGGATGGTAGTCTTTTGTCAAGATTTTTGTTACACCAATGGATGGTAGCCTTGTCATTATGGAAGGTAGTCTCTTGTTGATATTTTTGTTACTCCAATGGATGGTATCCTTGTCATTATGGAAGGTAGTCTGTTGTAGAGATTTTTGTTACTCCAATGGATGCTACCCTTGTCATTATGGAAGGTAGTCTCTTGTTAACATTTTTGTTATTCTAATGGATGGATGACTTGTCATTATGGAAGGTAGTCTGTTGTCCCGATTTTTGTTACTCTAATGGATGGTAGCCTTGCCATTATGGATGGTAGTCTGTCGTTGTGATTTCTGTTACTCCAATGGATGGTAGCCTTATCATTATGGAAGGTAGTCTATTGTCAAGATTTGTGTTACTCAAATGGATGTTAGCCTTGTCATTATGGAAGGTAGTCTGTTGTCCAAATTTTTTATACTCCAATGGATGGTAGCCTTGTCATTATGGAAGGTAGTCTCTTGTTGATATTTTTGTTACTCCAATGGATGGTATCCTTGTCATTACGGAAGGTAGTTTGTTGCCGAGATTTTTGTTACCCCAAAGGATGGTAGCCTTGTCATTATGGAAGGTAGTCTCTTGTAGAGATTTTTGTTACTCCAATGGATGCTAGCCTTGTCATTATGGAAGGTAGTCTCTTGTTGATATTTTTGTTACTCCCATGGATGGTATCCTTGTCATTATGGAAGGTAGTCTCTTGTCGAGATTTTTGTTACTCCAATGGATGGTAGCCTTGTCATTATGGAAGGTAGTCTGTTGTTAAAAAATTTTAAACTCCAATGGATGGTAACCTTGTCATTATGGAAGGTAGTCTATTGTTGATTTTATTTAATCCAATGGATTGTAGCCTTGTAATATGGAAGGTAGTTTGTTGTCCAGATTTCTGTTACTCTAATGGATGGTAGGCTTGTCATTATGGAAGGTAGTTTGTTGTCGAGATTTTTGTTACTCTATTTTATGGTAGCCTTGTCATTATGGAAGGTAGTCTATTGTCGAGAATTTTATTATTCCAATGGATGGTAGCCTTGTCATTATGGAAGGTAGTCCATAGTCGTGATTTTTGTTACTCCAATGGAAGGTAGCCTTGGCATTATGAAAGGTAGTATGTTGTCGTTATCTTTGTTACTCCAATGGATGGTAGCCTTGTCATTATGGATGGTAGTCTTTTGTCAAGATTTTTGTTACACCAATGGATGGTAGCCTTGTCATTATGGAAGGTAGTCTCTTGTTGATATTTTTGTTACTCCAATGGATGGTATCCTTGTCATTATGGAAGGTAGTCTGTTGTAGAGATTTTTGTTACTCCAATGGATGCTAGCCTTGTCATTATGGAAGGTAGTCTCTTGTTAACATTTTTGTTATTCTAATGGATGGATGACTTGTCATTATGGAAGGTAGTCTGTTGTCCCGATTTTTGTTACTCTAATGGATGGTAGCCTTGCCATTATGGATGGTAGTCTGTTGTTGTGATTTCTGTTACTCCAATGGATGGTAGCCTTATCATTATGGAAGGTAGTCTATTGTCAAGATTTGTGTTACTCAAATGGATGTTAGCCTTGTCATTATGGAAGGTAGTCTGTTGTCCAAATTTTTTATACTCCAATGGATGGTAGCCTTGTCATTATGGAAGGTAGTCTCTTGTTGATATTTTTGTTACTCCAATGGATGGTATCCTTGTCATTATGGAAGGTAGTCTGTTACCGAGATTTTTGTTACCCCAAAGGATGGTAGCCTTGTCATTATGGAAGGTAGTCTCTTGTAGAGATTTTTGTTACTCCAATGGATGCTAGCCTTGTCATTATGGAAGGTAGTCTCTTGTTGATATTTTTGTTACTCCCATGGATGGTATCCTTGTCATTATGGAAGGTAGTCTCTTGTAGAGATTTTTGTTACTCCAATGGATGGTAGCCTTGTCATTATGGAAGGTAGTCTGTTGTCCCGATTTTTGTTACTCTAATGGATGGTAGCCTTGCCATTATGGAAGGTAGTCTGTCGTTGTGATATCTGTTACTCAAATGGATGGTAGCCTTATCATTATGGAAGGTAGTTTATTGTCGAGATTTTTGTTACTCGAATGGATGTTAGCCTTGTCATTATGGAAGGTAGTCTGTTGTCTAAATTTTTTATACTCCAATGGATGGTAGCCTTGTCATTATGGAAGGTAGCCTGTTGTCGTGATTTTTGTTACTCCAATGGATGGTAGCCTTGTCATTATGGAAGGTAGTCTGTTGTTAAAAAAATTTAAACTCCAATGGATGGTAACCTTGTCATTATGGAAGGTAGTCTATTGTTGATTTTTTTTAATCCAATGGATTGTAGCCTTGTAATATGGAAGGTAGTCTGTTGTCCAGATTTTTGTTACTCTAATGGATGGTAGGCTTGTCATTATGGAAGGTAGTTTGTTGTCGAGATTTTTGTTACTCTATTTTATGGTAGCCTTGTCATTATGGAAGGTAGTCTATTGTCGAGAATTTTGTTATTCCAATGGATGGTAGCCTTGTCATTATGGAAGGTAGTCCATAGTCGTGATTTTTGTTACTCCAATGGAAGGTAGCCTTGGCATTATGAAAGGTAGTATGTTGTCGTTATCTTTGTTACTCCAATGGATGGTAGCCTTGTCATTATGGATGGTAGTCTTTTGTCATGATTTTTGTTACACCAATGGATGGTAGCCTTGTCATTATGGAAGGTAGTCTCTTGTTGATATTTTTGTTACTCCAATGGATGGTATCCTTGTCATTATGGAAGGTAGTCTGTTGTAGAGATTTTTGTTACTCCAATGGATGCTAGCCTTGTCATTATGGAAGGTAGTCTCTTGTTAACATTTTTGTTATTCTAATGGATGGATGACTTGTCATTATGGAAGGTAGTCTGTTGTCCCGATTTTTGTTACTCTAATGGATGGTAGCCTTGCCATTATGGATGGTAGTCTATCGTTGTGATTTCTGTTACTCCAATGGATGGTAGCCTTATCATTATGGAAGGTAGTCTATTGTCAAGATTTGTGTTACTCAAATGGATGTTAGCCTTGTCATTATGGAAGGTAGTCTGTTGTCCAAATTTTTTATACTCCAATGGATGGTAGCCTTGTCATTATGGAAGGTAGTCTCTTGTTGATATTTTTGTTACTCCAATGGATGGTATCCTTGTCATTATGGAAGGTAGTCTGTTGCCGAGATTTTTATTACCCCAAAGGATGGTAGCCTTGTCATTATGGAAGGTAGTCTCTTGTAGAGATTTTTGTTACTCCAATGGATGCTAGCCTTGTCATTATGGAAGGTAGTCTCTTGTTGATATTTTTGTTACTCCCATGGATGGTATCCTTGTCATTATGGAAGGTAGTCTCTTGTCGAGATTTTTGTTACTCCAATGGATGGTAGCCTTGTCATTATGGAAGGTAGTCTGTTGTTAAAAAATTTTAAACTCCAATGGATGGTAACCTTGTCATTATGGAAGGTAGTCTATTGTTGATTTTTTTTAATCCAATGGATTGTAACCTTGTAATATGGAAGGTAGTCTGTTGTCCAGATTTTTGTTACTCTAATGGATGGTAGGCTTGTCATTATGGAAGGTAGTTTGTTGTCGAGATTTTTGTTACTCTATTTTATGGTAGCCTTGTCATTATGGAAGGTAGTCTATTGTCGAGAATTTTGTTATTCCAATGGATGGTAGCCTTGTCATTATGGAAGGTAGTCCATAGTCGTGATTTTTGTTACTCCAATGGAAGGTAGCCTTGGCATTATGAAAGGTAGTATGTTGTCGTTATCTTTGTTACTCCAATGGATGGTAGCCTTGTCATTATGGATGGTAGTCTTTTGTCAAGATTTTTGTTACACCAATGGATGGTAGCCTTGTCATTATGGAAGGTAGTCTCTTGTTGATATTTTTGTTACTCCAATGGATGGTATCCTTGTCATTATGGAAGGTAGTCTGTTGTAGAGATTTTTGTTACTCCAATGGATGCTAGCCTTGTCATTATGGAAGGTAGTCTCTTGTTGATATTTTTGTTACTCCCATGGATGGTATCCTTGTCATTATGGAAGGTAGTCTCTTGTCGAGATTTTTGTTACTCCAATGGATGGTAGCCTTGTCATTATGGAAGGTAGTCTGTTGTCCCGATTTTTGTTACTCTAATGGATGGTAGCCTTGCCATTATGGAAGGTAGTCTGTCGTTGTGATATCTGTTACTCAAATGGATGGTAGCCTTATCATTATGGAAGGTAGTTTATTGTCGAGATTTTTGTTACTCGAATGGATGTTAGCCTTGTCATTATGGAAGGTAGTCTGTTGTCTAAATTTTTTATACTCCAATGGATGGTAGCCTTGTCATTATGGAAGGTAGTCTCTTGTTGATATTTTTGTTACTCCATTGGATGGTATCCTTGTCATTATGGAAGGTAGTCTATTGCCAAGATTTTTGTTACTCCAAATGATGGTAGCCTTGGCATTATGGAAGGTAGTATGTTGTCGATATCTTTGTTACTCCAATTGATGGTAGCCTTGTCATTATGGAAGGTAGTCTTTTGTCAAGATTTTTGTTACACCAATGGATGGTAGCCTTGTCATTATGGAAGGCAGTCTCTTGTTGATATTTTTGTAACTCCAATGGATGGTATCCTTGTCATTATGGAAGGTAGTTTGTCCTTGTGATTTTTGTTACTCCAATGGATGGTAGACTTGTCAATATGGAAGGTAGTCTTTTGTCGAGATTTTTGTTACTCCAATGGATGGTAGCCTTGTCATTATCGAAGGTAGTTTCTTGTTGATATTTTTGTTACTTCAATGGATGGTATCCTTGTCATTATGGAAGGTAGTCTGTTGTTTAGATTTTTGTTATTCCAATGGATGGTAACCTTGTCATTATGGAAGGTAGTCTATTGTCCCGATTTTTGTTACTCTAATGGATGGTAGCCTTGCCATTATGGAAGGTAGTCTGTCGTTGTGATATCTGTTACTCCAATGGATGGTAGCCTTATCATTATGGAAGGTAGTTTATTGTCGAGATTTTTGTTACTCGAATGGATGGTAGCCTTGTCATTATGGAAGGTAGTCTCTTGTTGATATTTTTGTTACTCCAATGGATGGTATCCTTGTCATTATGGAAGGTAGTCTGTTGCCAAGATTTTTGTTACTCCAAAGGATGGTAGCCTCGTCATTATGGAAGGTAGTCTCTTATTTATATTTTTGTCACTCTAATGGATGGTAGACTTGTCATTATGGAAGGTAGTCTGTTGTCCCGATTATTGTTACTTCAATGGATTGTAGCCTTGTCATTATGGAAGGTAGTCTGTTGTCGATAACTTTGTTACTCCAAGGATGGTAGCTTAGTAATTATGGAAGGGAGCCTGTTGTCGTGATTTTTGTAACTCCAATGTATGGTAGCCTTGTCATTATGGAAGGTAGTCTGTTGTTAAAAAATTTTAAACTCCAATGGATGGTAACCTTGTCATTATGGAAGGTAGTCTATTGTTGATTTTTTTTAATCCAATGGATTGTAGCCTTGTAATATGGAAGGTAGTCTGTTGTCGAGATTTTTGTTACTCTAATGGATGGTAGGCTTGTCATTATGGAAGGTAGTTTGTTGTCGAGATTTTTGTTACTCTATTTTATGGTAGCCTTGTCATTATGGAAGGTAGTCTATTGTCGAGAATTTTGTTATTCCAATGGATGGTAGCCTTGTCATTATGGAAGGTAGTCCATAGTCGTGATTTTTGTTACTCCAATGGAAGGTAGCCTTGGCATTATGAAAGGTAGTATGTTATCGTTATCTTTGTTACTCCAATGGATGGTAGCCTTGTCATTATGGATGGTAGTCTTTTGTCAAGATTTTTGTTACACCAATGGATGGTAGCCTTGTCATTATGGAAGGTAGTCTCTTGTTGATATTTTTGTTACTCCAATGGATGGTATCCTTGTCATTATGGAAGGTAGTCTGTTGTAGAGATTTTTGTTACTCCAATGGATGCTAGCCTTGTCATTACGGAAGGTAGTCTCTTGTTAACATTTTTGTTATTCTAATGGATGGTAGACTTTTCATTATGGAAGGTAGTCTGTTGTCCCGATTTTTGTTACTCTAATGGATGGTAGCCTTGCCATTATGGATGGTAGTCTGTCGTTGTGATTTCTGTTAATCCAATGGATGGTAGCCTTATCATTATGGAAGGTAGTCTATTGTCGAGATTTGTGTTATTCAAATGGATGTTAGCCTTGTCATTATGGAAGGTAGTCTGTTGTCCAAATTTTTTATACTCCAATGGATGGTAGCCTTGTCATTATGGAAGGTAGTCTCTTGTTGATATTTTTCTTACTCCAATGAATGGTATCCTTGTCATTATGGAAGGTAGTCTGTTGCCGAGATTTTTGTTACACCAAAGGATGGTAGCCTTGTCATTATGGAAGGTAGTCTCTTGTAGAGATTTTTGTTACTCCAATGGATGCTAGCCTTGTCATTATGGAAGGTAATCTCTTGTTGATATTTTTGTTACTCCCATGGATGGTATCCTTGTCATTATGGAAGGTAGTCTGTTGTCGAGATTTTTGTTACTCCAATGGATGGTAGCCTTGTCATTATGGAAGGTAGTCTGTTGTCCCGATTTTTGTTACTCTAATGGATGGTAGCCTTGCCATTATGGAAGGTAGCCTTGTCATTATGGAAGGTAGTTTATTGTCGAGATTTTTGTTACTCGAATGGATGTTAGCCTTGTCATTATGAAAGGTTGTCTGTTGTCTAAATTTTTTATACTCCAATGGATGGTAGCCTTGTCATTATGGAAGGTAGTCTCTTATTGATATTTTTGTTACTCCATTGGATGGTATCCTTGTCATTATGGAAGGTAGTCTATTGCCAAGATTTTTGTTACTCCAAAGGATGGTAGCCTTGTCATTATGGAAGGTAGTCTCTTATTGATATTTTTGTTACCCCAATGGATGGTATCCTTGTCATTATGGAAGGTAGTCTGTTGTCCCGATTATTGTTACTTCAATGGATTGTAGCCTTGTCATTATGGAAGGTAGTCTGTTGTCGATAACTTTGTTACTCCAATGGATGGTAGCTTAGTAATTATGGAAGGTAGTCTGTTGTCGTGATTTTTGTTACTCCAATGGATGGTAGCCTTGTCATTATGGAAGGTAGTATGTTGTTAAAAAATTTTATACTCCAATGGATGGTAACCTTGTCATTATGGAAGGTAGTCTATTGTTGATATTTTTGTTACTCCAATGGATTGTAGCCTTGTAATTATGGAAGGTAGTCTGTTGTCTGGATTTTTGTTACTCTAATAGATGGTAGGCTTGTCATTATGGAAGGTATTCTGTTGTCGAGATTTTTGTTACTCTATTTTATGGTATCCTTGTCATTATGGAAGGTAGTCTATTGTCGAGAATTTTGTTATTCCAATGGATGGTAGCCTTGTCATTATGGAAGGTAGTCCATAGTCGTGATTTTTGTTACTCCAATGGAAGGTAGCCTTGGCATTATGGAAGGTAGTATGTTGTCGTTATCTTTGTTACTCCAATGGATGGTAGCCTTGTCATTATGGATGGCAGTCTTTTGTCAAGATTTTTGTTACACCAATGGATGGTAGCCTTGTCATTATGGAAGGTAGTCTCTTGTTGATATTTTTGTTACTCCAATGGATGGCATCCTTGTCATTATGGAAGGTAGTCTGTTGTAGAGATTTTTGTTACTCCAATCGATGCTAGCCTTGTCATTATGGAAGGTAGTCTCTTGTTAACATTTTTGTTATTCCAATGGATGGTAGACTTGTCATTATGGAAGGTAGTCTGTTGTCCCGATTTTTGTTACTCTAATGGATGGTAGCCTTGCCATTATGGAAGGTATTCTGTCGTTGTGATTTTTGTTATTCCAATGGATGGTAGCCTTATCATTATGGAAGGTACTCTATTGTCGAGATTTTTGTTACTCAAATGGATGTTAGCCGTGTCATTATGGAAGGTAGTCTGTTGTCCAAATTTTTTATACTCCAATGGATGGCAGCCTTGTCATTATGGAAGGTAGTCTCTTGTTGATATTTTTGTTACTCCAATGGATGGTATCCTTGTCATTATGGAAGGTAGTCTGTTGCCGAGATTTTTTTTACACCAAAGGATGGTAGCCTTGTCATTATGGAAGGTAGTCTCGTGTAGAGATTTTTGTTAATCCAATGGATGCTAGCCTTGTCATTATGGAAGGTAGTCTGTTGTCGATATCTTTGTTACTCCAATGGATGGTAGCTTAGTAATTATGGAAGGTAGTCTGTTGTCGAGATTTTTGTTACTCCAATGGATGGTAGCCTTGTCATTATGGAAGGTAGTCTGTTGTCCCTATTTTTGTTACTCTAATGGATGGTAGCCTTGCCATTATGGAAGGTAGCCTTGTCATTATGGAAGGTAGTTTATTGTCGAGATTTTTGTTACTCGAATGGATGTTAGCCTTGTCATTATGAAAGGTTGTCTGTTGTCTAAATTTTTTATACTCCAATGGATGGTAGCCTTGTCATTATGGAAGGTAGTCTCTTATTGATATTTTTGTTACTCCATTGGATGGTATCCTTGTCATTATGGAAGGTAGTCTATTGCCAAGATTTTTGTTACTCCAAAGGATGGTAGCCTTGTCATTATGGAAGGTAGTCTCTTATTGATATTTTTGTTACCCCAATGGATGGTATCCTTGTCATTATGGAAGGTAGTCTGTTGTCCCGATTATTGTTACTTCAATGGATTGTAGCCTTGTCATTATGGAAGGTAGTCTGTTGTCGATAACTTTGTTACTCCAATGGATGGTAGCTTAGTAATTATGGAAGGTAGTCTGTTGTCGTAATTTTTGTTACTCCAATGGATGGTAGCCTTGTCATTATGGAAGGTAGTATGTTGTTAAAAAATTTTATACTCCAATGGATGGTAACCTTGTCATTATGGAAGGTAGTCTATTGTTGATATTTTTGTTACTCCAATGGATTGTAGCCTTGTAATTATGGAAGGTAGTCTGTTGTCTGGATTTTTGTTACTCTAATAGATGGTAGGCTTGTCATTATGGAAGGTATTCTGTTGTCGAGATTTTTGTTACTCTATTTTATGGTAGCCTTGTCATTATGGAAGGTAGTCTATTGTCGAGAATTTTGTTATTCCAATGGATGGTAGCCTTGTCATTATGGAAGGTAGTCCATAGTCGTGATTTTTGTTACTCCAATGGAAGGTAGCCTTGGCATTATGGAAGGTAGTATGTTGTCGTTATCTTTGTTACTCCAATGGATGGTAGCCTTGTCATTATGGATGGCAGTGTTTTGTCAAGATTTTTGTTACACCAATGGATGGTAGCCTTGTCATTATGGAAGGTAGTCTCTTGTTGATATTTTTGTTACTCCCATGGATGGTATCCTTGTCATTATGGAAGGTAGTCTGTTGTCGAGATTTTTGTTACTCCAATGGATGGTAGCCTTGTCATTATGGAAGGTAGTCTGTTGTCCCGATTTTTGTTACTCTAATGGATGGTAGCCTTGCCATTATGGAAGGTATTCTGTCGTTGTGATTTTTGTTACCCCAATGGATGGTAGCCTTATCATTATGGAAGGTAGTCTATTGTCGAGATTTTTGTTACTCAAATGGATGTTAGCCGTGTCATTATGGAAGGTAGTCTGTTGTCCAAATTTTTTATACTCCAATGGATGGCAGCCTTGTCATTATGGAAGGTAGTCTCTTGTTGATATTTTTGTTACTCCAATGGATGGTATCCTTGTCATTATGGAAGGTAGTCTGTTGCCGAGATTTTTTTTACACCAAAGGATGGTAGCCTTGTCATTATGGAAGGTAGTCTCGTGTAGAGATTTTTGTTAATCCAATGGATGCTAGCCTTGTCATTATGGAAGGTAGTCTGTTGTCGATATCTTTGTTACTCCAATGGATGGTAGCTTAGTAATTATGGAAGGTAGTCTGTTGTCGAGATTTTTGTTACTCCAATGGATGGTAGCCTTGTCATTATGGAAGGTAGTCTGTTGTCCCTATTTTTGTTACTCTAATGGATGGTAGCCTTGCCATTATGGAAGGTAGCCTTGTCATTATGGAAGGTAGTTTATTGTCGAGATTTTTGTTACTCGAATGGATGTTAGCCTTGTCATTATGAAAGGTTGTCTGTTGTCTAAATTTTTTATACTCCAATGGATGGTAGCCTTGTCATTATGGAAGGTAGTCTCTTATTGATATTTTTGTTACTCCATTGGATGGTATCCTTGTCATTATGGAAGGTAGTCTATTGCCAAGATTTTTGTTTCTCCAAAGGATGGTAGCCTTGTCATTATGGAAGGTAGTCTCTTATTGATATTTTTGTTACTCCAATGGATGGTATCCTTGTCATTATGGAAGGTAGTCTGTTGTCCCGATTATTGTTACTTCAATGGATTGTAGCCTTTTCATTATGGAAGGTAGTCTGTTGTCGATAACTTTGTTACTCCAATGGATGGTAGCTTAGTAATTATGGAAGGTAGTCTGTTGTCGTGATTTTTGTTACTCCAATGGATGGTAGCCTTGTCATTATGGAAGGTAGTATGTTGTTAAAAATTTTTATACTCCAATGGATGGTAACCTTGTCATTATGGAAGGTAGTCTATTGTTGATATTTTTGTTACTCCAATGGATTGTAGCCTTGTAATTATGGAAGGTAGTCTGTTGTCTGGATTTTTGTTACTCTATTTTATGGTAGCCTTGTCATTATGGAAGGTAGTCTATTGTCAAGAATTTTGTTATTCCAATGGATGGTATCCTTGTTATTATGGAAGGTAGTCCATAGTCGTGATTTTTGTTACTCCAATGGAAGGTAGCCTTGGCATTATGGAAGGTAGTATGTTGTCGTTATCTTTGTTACTCCAATGGATGGTAGCCTTGTCATTATGGATGGCAGTCTTTTGTCAAGATTTTTGTTACACCAATGGATGGTAGCCTTGTCATTATGGAAGGTAGTCTCTTGTTGATATTTTTGTTACTCCAATGGATGGTATCCTTGTCATTATGGAAGGTAGTCTGTTGTAGAGATTTTTGTTACTCCAATCGATGCTAGCCTTGTCATTATGGAAGGTAGTCTCTTGTTAACATTTTTGTTATTCCAATGGATGGTAGACTTGTCATTATGGAAGGTAGTCTGTTGTCCCGATTTTTGTTACTCTAATGGATGGTAGCCTTGCCATTATGGAAGGTATTCTGTCGTTGTGATTTTTGTTACTCCAATGGACGGTAGCCTTATCATTATGGAAGGTAGTCTATTGTCGAGATTTTTGTTACTCAAATGGATGTTAGCCGTGTCATTATGGAAGGTAGTCTGTTGTCCAAATTTTTTATACTCCAATGGATGGCAGCCTTGTCATTATGGAAGGTAGTCTCTTGTTGATATTTTTGTTACACAAATGGATGGTATCCTTGTCATTATGGAAGGTAGTCTGTTGCCGAGATTTTTTTTACACCAAAGGATGGTAGCCTTGTCATTATGGAAGGTAGTCTCGTGTAGAGATTTTTGTTAATCCAATGGATACTAGCCTTGTCATTATGGAAGGTAGTCTCTTGTCCCGATTATTGTTACTCCAATGGATTTTAGCCTTGTCATTATGGAAGGTAGTCTGTTGTCGATATCTTTGTTACTCCAATGGATGGTAGCTTAGTAATTATGGAAGGTAGTCTGTTGTCTTGATTTTTGTTACTCCAATGGATGGTAGCCTTGTCATTATGGAAGGTAGTCTGTTCTTAAAAAAATTTATACTCCAATGGATGGTAACCTTGTCATTATGGAAGGTAGTCTCTTGTTGATATTTTTGTTACTCCAATGGATTGTAGCCTTGTAATTATGGAAGGTAGTCTGTTGTCCATATTTTTGTTACTCTAATGGATGGTAGCCTTGTCATTATGGAAGGTAGTCTGTTGTCGAGATTTTTGTTACTCTATTGTATGGTAGCCTTGTCATTATGGAAGGTAGTCTATTGTCGAGATTTTTGTTATAACAATGGATGGTAGCCTTGTCATTATGGAAGGTAGTCTATAGTCGTGATTTTTGTTACTCCAATGGAGGGTAGCCTTGGCATTATGGAAGGTAGTATGTTGTCGATATCTTTATCACTCCAATGGATGGTAGCCTTGTCATTATGGAAGGCAGTCTCTTGTTGATATTTTTGTTACTCCAATGGATGGTATCCTTGTCATTATGGAAGGTAGTATGTTGTCCCGATTTTTGTTACTCTAATGGACGGTAGTCTTGTCATTATGGAAGGTAGTCTGTCCTTGTGATTTCTGTTACTCCAATGGATGGTAGACTTGTCAATATGGAAGGTAGTCTTTTATCGAGATTTTTGTTACTCCAATGGATGGTAGCCTTGTCATTATGGAAGGTAGTCTCTTGTTGATATTTTTGTTACTACAATGGATAGTATCCTTGTCATTATGGAAGGTAGTCTGTTGTCGAGATTTTTGTTACTCCAATGGATGGTAGCCTTGTCATTATGGAAGGTAGTCTGTTGTCCCGATTTTTGTTACTCTAATGGATGGTAGCCTTGCCATTATGGAAGGTAGTTTTTCATTTGGATATCTGTTACTCCAATGGATGGTAGCCTTATCATTATGGAAGGTAGTCTATTGTCGAGATTTTTGTTACTCAAATGGATGTTAGCCGTGTCATTATGGAAGGTAGGCTATTCTCGAGAATTTTATTATTCCAATGGATGGTAGCCTTGTCATTATGGAAGGTAGTCCATAGTCGTGATTTTTGTTACTCCAATGGAAGATTGCCTTGGCATTATGGAAGGTAGTATGTTGTCGTTATCTTTGTTACTCCAATGGATGGTAGCCTTGTCATTATGGATGGTAGTCTTTTGTCAAGATTTTTGTTACACCAATGGATGGTATCCTTGTCATTATGGAAGGTAGTCTCTTGTTGATATTTTTGTTACTCCAATGGATGGTATCCTTGTCATTATGGAAGGTAGTCTGTTGTAGAGATTTTTGTTACTCCAATCGATGCTAGCCTTGTCATTATGGAAGGTAGTCTCTTGTTAACATTTTTGTTATTCCAATGGATGGTAGACTTGGCATTATGGAAGGTAGTCTGCTGTCCCGATTTTTGTTACTCTAATGGATGGTAGCCTTGCCATTATGGAAGGTAGTCTGTCGTTGTGATTTTTGTTACTCCAATGGATGGTAGCCTTATCATTATGGAAGGTAGTCAATTGTCAAGATTTTTGTTACTCAAATGGATGTTAGCCGTGTCATTATGGAAGGTAGTCTGTTGTCCAAATTTTTTATACTCCAATGGATGGTAGCCTTGTCATTATGGAAGGTAGTCTCTTGGTGATATTTTTGTTACTCCAATGGATGGTATCCTTGTCATTATGGAAGGTAGTCTGTTGCCGAGATTTTTGTTACACCAAAGGATGGTAGCCTTGTCATTATGGAAGATAGTCTTTTGTAGAGATTTTTGTTAATCCAATGGATGCTAGCATTGTCATTATGGAAGGTAGTCTCTTGTCCCGATTATTGTTACTCCAATGGATTTTAGCCTTGTCATTATGGAAGGTAGTTTGTTGTCGATAACTTTGTTACTCCAATGGATGGTAGCTTAGTAATTATGGAAGGTAGTCTGTTGTCTTGATTTTTGTTACTCCAATGGATGGTAGCCTTGTCATTATGGAAGGTAGTCTGTTGTTAAAAAATTGTATACTCCAATGGATGGTAACCTTGTCATTATGGAAGGTAGTCTCTTGTTGATATTTTTGTTACTCCAATGGATCGTAGCCTTGTAATTATGGAAGGTAGTCTGTTGTCCAGATTTAGGTTACTCTAATGGATGGTAGCCTTGTCCTTATAGAAGGTAGTCTGTTGTCGAGATTTTTGTTACTCTATTGAATGGTAGCCTTGTCATTATGGAAGGTAGTCTATTGTCGAGATTTTTGTTATTCCAATGGATGGTAGCCTTGTCATTATGGAAGGAAGTCTATAGTCGTGATTTTTGTTACTCCAATGGAAGGTAGCCTTGGCATTATGGAAGGTAGTATGTTGTCGATATCTTTGTTACTCCAATGGATGGTAGCCTTGTCATTATGGAAGGTAGTCTTTTGTCAAGATTTTTGTTACACTAATGGATGGTAGCCTTGTCATTATGGAAGGCAGTCTCTTGTTGATATTTTTGTTACTCCAATGGATGGTATCCTTGTCATTATGGAAGGTAGTATGTTGTCCCGATTTTTGTTACTCTAATGGATGGTAGCCTTGCCATAATGGAAGGTAGTCTGTCCTTGTGATGTCTGTTACTCCAATGGATGGTAGCTTTATCATTATGGAAGGTAGTTTATTGTCGATATTTTTGTTACTCCAATGGATGTTAGCCTTGTCATTATGGAAGGTAGTCTGTTGTCCAAATTTTTTATACTCTAATGGATGGTAGCCTTGTCATTATGGAAGGTAGTCTCTTGTTGATATTTTTGTTACTCCAATGGATGGTATCCTTGTCATTATGGAAGCAAGTTTGTTGCCAAGATTTTTGTTACTACAAAGGATGGTAGCCTTGTCATTATGGAAGGTAGTCTCTTATTGATATTTTTGTTACTCCAATGGATGGTAGCCTTGTCATTATGGAAGGTAGTCTGTTGTCCCGATTATTGTTACTCCAATGGATTATAGCCTTGTCATTATGGAAGGTAGTCTGTTGTCGATTACTTTGTTACTCCAATGGATGGTAGCTTAGTAATTATGGAAGGTAGTCTATTGTCGTGATTTTTGTTACTCAAATGGATGGTAGCCTTGTCATTATGTAAGGTAGTCTGTTGATAAAAAATTTTGTACTCTAATGGATGGTAACCTTGTCATTATGGAAGGTAGTCTATTGTTGATATTTTTGTTACTCCAATGGATTGTAGCCTTGTAATTATGGAAGGTAGTCTATTGTCCAGATTTTTGTTACTCTGATGGATGGTAGCTCTGTCATTATGGTAGGTAGTCTGTTGTCGAGATTTTTGTTACTCTATTTTATGGTAGCCTTGTCATTATGAATGGTAGTCTATTGTCGAGAATTTTGTTATTCCAATGGACGGTAGCCTTGTCATTATGGAAGGTAGTCTATAGTCGTGATTTTTGTTACTCCAATGGAAGGTAGCCTTGGCATTATAGAAGGTAGTATGTTGTGGTTATCTTTGTTACTCCAATGGATGGTAGCCTTGTCATTATGGAAGGTAGTCTTTTGTCAAGATTTTTGTTACACCAATGGATGGTAGCCTTGTCATTATGGAAGGTAGTCTCTTGTTAACATTTTTGTTACTCCAATGGATGGTATACTTGTCATTATGGAAGGTAGTCTGTTGTAGAGATTTTTGTTACTCCAGTTGATGCTAGCCTTGTCATTATGGAAGGTAGTCTGTTGTCCCGATTTTTGTTACTCTAAAGGATGGTAGCCATGCCATTATGGAAGGTATTATGTCGTTGTGATTTCTGTTACTCCAATGGATGGTAGCCTTATCATTATGGAAGGTAGTCTATTGTCTAGATTTTTGTTACTCAAATGGATGTTAGCCTTGTCATTATGGAAGGTAGTCTGTTGTCCAAATTTTTTATACTTCAATGGATGCTAGCCTTGTCATTATGGAAGGTAGTCTCTTGTTGATATTTTTGTTACTCCAATGGATGGTATCCTTGTCATTAGGGAAGGTAGTTTGTTGCAAGATTTTTGTTACTCCAAAGGATGGTAGCCTTGTCATTATGGAAGGTAGTCTCTTATTGATATTTTTGTTACTCCAATGGATGGTAGCCTTGTCATTATGGAAGGTAGTCTGTTGTCGTGATTTTTGTTACTCCAATGGATGGTAGCCTTGTCATTATGGAAGGTAGTCTGTTTTTAAAAAATTTTATACTCCAATGGATGGTAACCTTGTCATTATGGAAGGTAGTCTGTTGTTGATATTTTTGTTACTCCAATGGATTGTAGCCTTGTAATTATGGAAGGTAATCTGTTGTCCACATTTTTGTTACTCTAATGGATTGTAGCCTTGTCATTATGGAAGGTAGTCTGTTGTCGAGATTTTTGTTACTCTATTTTATCGTAGCCTTGTCATTATGAAAGGTAGTCTATTTTCGAGAATTTTGTTATTCCAACGGATGGTAGCCTTGTCATTATGGAAGGTAGTCTATAGTCATGATTTTTGTTACTCCAATGGAAGGTAGCCTTGGCATTATGGAAGGTAGTATGTTGTGGTTATCATTGTTACTCCAATGGATGGTAGCCTTCTCATTAAGGAAGGTAGTCTTTTGTCAAGATTTTTGTTACACCAATGGATGGTAGCCTTGTCATTATGGAAGGTAGTCTCTTGTTAACATTTTTGTTACTCCAATGGATGGTATCCTTGTCATTATGGAAGGTAGTCTGTTGTAGAGATTTTTGTTATTCCAATGGATGCTAGCCTTGTCATTATGGAAGGTAGTATGTTGTCCCGATTTTTGTTACTCTAAAGGATGGTAGCCATGCCATTATGGAAGGTATTCTGTCGTTGTGATTTCTGTTACTCCAATGGACGGTAGCCTTATCATTATGGAAGGTAGTCTATTGTCTAGATTTTTGTTACTCAAATGGATGTTAGCCGTGTCATTATGGAAGGTAGTCTGTTGTCCAAATTTTTTATACTCCAATGGATGGCAGCCTTGTCATTATGGAAGGTAGTCTCTTGTTGATATTTTTGTTACTCCAATGGATGGTATCCTTGTCATTATGGAAGGTAGTCTGTTGCCGAGATTTTTTTTACACCAAAGGATGGTAGCCTTGTCATTATGGAAGGTAGTCTCGTGTAGAGATTTTTGTTAATCCAATGGATGCTAGCCTTGTCATTATGGAAGGTAGTCTCTTGTCCCGATTATTGTTACTCCAATGGATTTTAGCCTTGTCATTATGGAAGGTAGTCTGTTGTCGATATCTTTGTTACTCCAATGGATGGTAGCTTAGTAATTATGGAAGGTAGTCTGTTGTCTTGATTTTTGTTACTCCAATGGATGGTAGCCTTGTCATTATGGAAGGTAGTCTGTTCTTAAAAAAATTTATACTCCAATGGATGGTAACCTTGTCATTATGGAAGGTAGTCTATTGTTGATATTTTTGTTACTCCAATGGATTGTAGCCTTGTAATTATGGAAGGTAGTCTGTTGTCCATATTTTTGTTACTCTAATGGATGGTAGCCTTGTCATTATGGAAGGTAGTCTGTTGTCGAGATTTTTGTTACTCTATTGTATGGTAGCCTTGTCATTATGGAAGGTAGTCTATTGTCGAGATTTTTGTTATAACAATGGATGGTAGCCTTGTCATTATGGAAGGTAGTCTATAGTCGTGATTTTTGTTACTCCAATTGAGGGTAGCCTTGGCATTATGGAAGGTAGTATGTTGTCGATATCTTTAACACTCCAATGGATGGTAGCCTTGTCATTATGGAAGGTAGTCTTTTGTCAAGATTTTTGTTACACCAATGGATGGTAGCCTTGTCATTATGGAAGGCAGTCTCTTGTTGATATTTTTGTTACTCCAATGGATGGTATCCTTGTCATTATGGAAGGTAGTATGTTGTCCCGATTTTTGTTACTCTAATGGACGGTAGTCTTGTCATTATGGAAGGTAGTCTATCCTTGTGATTTCTGTTACTCCAATGGATGGTAGACTTGTCAATATGGAAGGTAGTCTTTTATCGAGATTTTTGTTACTCCAATGGATGGTAGCCTTGTCATTATGGAAGGTAGTCTCTTGTTGATATTTTTGTTACTACAATGGATAGTATCCTTGTCATTATGGAAGGTAGTCTGTTGTCGAGATTTTTGTTACTCCAATGGATGGTAGCCTTGTCATTATGGAAGGTAGTCTGTTGTCCCGATTTTTGTTACTCTAATGGATGGTAGCCTTGCCATTATGGAAGGTAGTCTGTCATTTGGATATCTGTTACTCCAATGGATGGTAGCCTTATCATTATGGAAGGTAGTCTATTGTCGAGATTTTTGTTACTCAAATGGATGTTAGCCGTGTCATTATGGAAGGTAGGCTATTCTCGAGAATTTTATTATTCCAATGGATGGTAGCCTTGTCATTATGGAAGGTAGTCCATAGTCGTGATTTTTGTTACTCCAATGGAAGATTGCCTTGGCATTATGGAAGGTAGTATGTTGTCGTTATCTTTGTTACTCCAATGGATGGTAGCCTTGTCATTATGGATGGTAGTCTTTTGTCAAGATTTTTGTTACACCAATGGATGGTATCCTTGTCATTATGGAAGGTAGTCTCTTGTTGATATTTTTGTTACTCCAATGGATGGTATCCTTGTCATTATGGAAGGTAGTCTGTTGTAGAGATTTTTGTTACTCCAATCGATGCTAGCCTTGTCATTATGGAAGGTAGTCTCTTGTTAACATTTTTGTTATTCCAATGGATGGTAGACTTGGCATTATGGAAGGTAGTCTGCTGTCCCGATTTTTGTTACTCTAATGGATGGTAGCCTTGCCATTATGGAAGGTAGTCTGTCGTTGTGATTTCTGTTACTCCAATGGATGGTAGCCTTATCATTATGGAAGGTAGTCAATTGTTGAGATTTTTGTTACTCAAATGGATGTTAGCCGTGTCATTATGGAAGGTAGTCTGTTGTCCAAATTTTTTATACTCCAATGGATGGTAGCCTTGTCATTATGGAAGGTAGTCTCTTGGTGATATTTTTGTTACTCCAATGGATGGTATCCTTGTCATTATGGAAGGTAGTCTGTTGCCGAGATTTTTGTTACACCAAAGGATGGTAGCCTTGTCATTATGGAAGATAGTCTTTTGTAGAGATTTTTGTTAATCCAATGGATGCTAGCATTGTCATTATGGAAGGTAGTCTCTTGTCCCGATTATTGTTACTCCAATGGATTTTAGCCTTGTCATTATGGAAGGTAGTTTGTTGTCGATAACTTTGTTACTCCAATGGATGGTAGCTTAGTAATTATGGAAGGTAGTCTGTTGTCTTGATTTTTGTTACTCCAATGGATGGTAGCCTTGTCATTATGGAAGGTAGTCTGTTGTTAAAAAATTGTATACTCCAATGGATGGTAACCTTGTCATTATGGAAGGTAGTCTCTTGTTGATATTTTTGTTACTACAATGGATCGTAGCCTTGTAATTATGGAAGGTAGTCTGTTGTCCAGTTTTAGGTTATTCTAATGGATGGTAGCCTTGTCCTTATGGAAGGTAGTCTGTTGTCGAGATTTTTGTTACTCTATTGAATGGTAGCCTTGTCATTATGGAAGGTAGTCTATTGTCGAGATTTTTGTCATTCCAATGGATGGTAGCCTTGTCATTATGGAAGGTAGTCTATAGTCGTGATTTTTGTTACTCCAATGGAAGGTAGCCTTGGCATTATGGAAGGTAGTATGTTGTCGATATCTTTGTTACTCCAATGGATGGTTGCCTTGTCATTATGGAAGGTAGTCTTTTGTCAAGATTTTTGTTACACTAATGGATGGTAGCCTTGTCATTATGGAAGGCAGTCTCTTGTTGATATTTTTGTTACTCCAATGGATGGTATCCTTGTCATTATGGAAGGTAGTATGTTGTCCCGATTTTTGTTACTCTAATGGATGGTAGCCTTGCCATAATGGAAGGTAGTCTGTCCTTGTGATGTCTGTTACTCCAATGGATGGTAGCTTTATCATTATGGAAGGTAGTTTATTGTCGATATTTTTGTTACTCCAATGGATGTTAGCCTTGTCATTATGGAAGGTAGTCTGTTGTCCAAATTTTTTATACTCTAATGGATGGTAGCCTTGTCATTATGGAAGGTAGTCTCTTGTTGATATTTTTGTTACTCCATGGATGATATCCTTGTCATTATGGAAGCAAGTCTGTTGCCAAGATTTTTGTTACTACAAAGGATGGTAGCCTTGTCATTATGGAAGGTAGTCTCTTATTGATATTTTTGTTACTCCAATGGATGGTAGCCTTGTCATTATGGAAGGTAGTCTGTTGTCCCGATTATTGTTACTCCAATGGATTATAGCCTTGTCATTATGGAAGGTAGTCTGTTGTCGATTACTTTGTTACTCCAATGGATGGTAGCTTAGTAATTATGGAAGGTAGTCTGTTGTCGTGATTTTTGTTACTCAAATGGATGGTAGCCTTGTCATTATGTAAGGTAGTCTGTTGATAAAAAATTTTGTACTCTAATGGATGGTAACCTTGTCATTATGGAAGGTAGTCTATTGTTGATATTTTTGTTACTCCAATGGATTGTAGCCTTGTAATTATGGAAGGTAGTCTGTTGTCCAGATTTTTGTTACTCTGATGGATGGTAGCTCTGTCATTATGGTAGGTAGTCTGTTGTCGAGATTTTTGTTACTCTATTTTATGGTAGCCTTGTCATTATGAATGGTAGTCTATTGTCGAGAATTTTGTTATTCCAATGGATGGTAGCCTTGTCATTATGGAAGGTAGTCTATAGTCGTGATTTTTGTTACTCCAATGGAAGGTAGCCTTGGCATTATAGAAGGTAGTATGTTGTGGTTATCTTTGTTACTCCAATGGATGGTAGCCTTGTCATTATGGAAGGTAGTCTTTTGTCAAGATTTTTGTTACACCAATGGATGGTAGCCTTGTCATTATGGAAGGTAGTCTCTTGTTAACATTTTTGTTACTCCAATGGATGGTATACTTGTCATTATGGAAGGTAGTCTGTTGTAGAGATTTTTGTTACTCCAATTGATGCTAGCCTTGTCATTATGGAAGGTAGTCTGTTGTCCCGATTTTTGTTACTCTAAAGGATGGTAGCCATGCCATTATGGAAGGTATTATGTCGTTGTGATTTCTGTTACTCCAATGGATGGTAGCCTTATCATTATGGAAGGTAGTCTATTGTCTAGATTTTTGTTACTCAAATGGATGCTAGCCTTGTCATTATGGAAGGTAGTCTCTTGTTGATATTTTTGTTACTCCAATGGATGGTATCCTTGTCATTAGGGAAGGTAGTTTGTTGCAAGATTTTTGTTACTCCAAAGGATGGTAGCCTTGTCATTATGGAAGGTAGTCTCTTATTGATATTTTTGTTACTCCAATGGATGGTAGCCTTGTCATTATGGAAGGTAGTCTGTTGTTGTGATTTTTGTTACTCCAATGGATGGCAGCCTTGTCATTAAGGAAGGTAGTCTATTTTAAAAAAAATTTATACTCCAATGGATGGTAACCTTGTCATTATGGAAGGTAGTCTATTGTTGATATTTTTGTTACTCCAATGGATTGTAGCCTTGTAATTATGGAAGGTAATCTGTTGTCCACATTTTTGTTACTCTAATGGATTGTAGCCTTGTCATTATGGAAGGTAGTCTGTTGTCGAGATTTTTGTTACTCTATTTTATGGTAGCCTTGTCATTATGAAAGGTAGTATATTTTCGAGAATTTTGTTATTCCAACGGATGGTAGCCTTGTCATTATGGAAGGTAGTCTATAGTCGTGATTTTTGTTACTCCAATGGAAGGTAGCCTTGGCATTATGGAAGGTAGTATGTTGTGGTTATCATTGTTACTCCAATGGATGGTAGCCTTCTCATTAAGGAAGGTAGTCTTTTGTCAAGATTTTTGTTACACCAATGGATGGTAGCCTTGTCATTATGGAAGGTAGTCTCTTGTTAACATTTTTGTTACTCCAATGGATGGTATCCTTGTCATTATGGAAGGTAGTCTGTTGTAGAGATTTTTGTTACTCCAATGGATGCTAGCCTTGTCATTATGGAAGGTAGTCTGTTGTCCCTATTTTTGTTACTCTAAAGGATGGTAGCCATGCCATTATGGAAGGTATTCTGTCGTTGTGATTTCTGTTACTCCAATGGATGGTAGCCTTATCATTATGGAAGGTAGTCTATTGTCTAGATTTTTGTTACTCAAATGGATGTTAGCCTGGTCATTATGGAAGGTAGTCTGTTGTCCAAATTTTTTATACTTCAATGGATGCTAGCCTTGTCATTATGGAAGGTAGTCTCTTGTTGATATTTTTGTTACTCCAATGGATGGTATCCTTGTCATTAGGGAAGGTAGTTTGTTGCAAGATTTTTGTTACTCCAAAGGATGGTAGCCTTGTCATTATGGAAGGTAGTCTCTTATTGATATTTTTGTTACTCCAATGGATGGTAGCCTTGTCATTATGAAAGGTAGTCTGTTGTCGTGATTTTTGTTACTCCAATGGATGGTAGCCTTGTCATTATGGAAGGTAGTCTGTTTTTAAAAAAAATTATACTCCAATGGATGGTAACCTTGTCATTATGGAAGGTAGTCTATTGTTGATATTTTTGTTACTCCAATGGATTGTAGCCTTGTAATTATGGAAGGTAATCTGTTGTCCAGATTTTTGTTACTCTAATGGATTGTAGCCTTGTCATTATGGAAGGTAGTCTGTTGTCGAGATTTTTGTTACTCTATTTTATGGTAGCCTTGTCATTATGAAAGGTAGTCTATTTTCGAGAATTTTATTATTCCAACAGATGGTAGCCTTGTCATTATGGAAGGTAGTCTATAGTCGTGATTTTTGTTACTCCAATGGAAGGTAGCCTTGGCATTATGGAAGGTAGTATGTTGTGGTTATCTTTGTTACTCCAATGGATGGTAGCCTTGTCATTATGGAAGGTAGTCTTTTGTCAAGATTTTTGTTACACCAATGGATGGTAGCCTTGTCATTATGGAAGGTAGTCTCTTGTTGATATTTTTGTTATTCCTATGGATGGTAGACTTGTCATTATGGAAGGTAGTCTGTTGTCCCGATTTTTGTTACTCTAATGGATGGTAGCCTTGCCATTATGGAAGGTATTATGTCGTTGTGATTTCTGTTACTCCAATGGATGGTAGCCTTATTATTATGGAAGGTAGTCTATTGTCGAGATTTTTGTTACTCAAATGGGTGTTAACCTTGTCATTATGGAAGGTAGTCTATTGTACAAATTTTTTATACTCCAATGGATGGTAGCCTTGTCATTATGGAAGGTAGTCTCTTGTTGATATTTATGTTACTCCAATGGATGGTATCCTTGTCATTATGGAAGGTAGTTTATTGCCGATATTTTTGTTACACCAAAGCATGGTAGCCTTGTCATTATGGAATGTAGTCTCTTATTGATATGTTTGTTACTCCAATGGATGGTAGCCTTGTCATTATGGAAGGTAGTCTGTTGTCCCGATTATTGTTACTCTAATGGATTGTAGCCTTGTCAATATGGAAGGTAGTCTGTTGTCGATAACTTTGTTACTCCAATGGATGGTAGCACAGTAATTGTGGAAGGTAGTCTGTTGTCGTGATTTTTGTTACTCCAATGGATGGTAGCCTTGTCATTATGGAAGGTAGTCTGTTGTTAAAAAATTTTATACTCCAGTGGATGGTAACCTTGTCATTATGGAAGGTAGTCTATTGTTGATATTTTTGTTACTCCAATGGATTGTAGCCTTGTAATTATGGAAGGTAGTCTGTTGTCCAGATTTTTGTTACTCTAATGGATTGTAGCCTTGTCATTATGGAAGGTAGTCTGTTGTCGAGATTTTTGTTACTCTATTTTATGGTAGCCTTGTCATTATGAAAGGTAGTCTATTGTCGAGAATTTTGTTATTCCAATGGATGGTAGCCTTGTCATTATGGAAGGTAGTCTATAGTCGTGATTTTTGTTACTCCAATGGAAGGTAGCCTTGGCATTATGGAAGGTAGTATGTTGTGGTTATCTTTGTTACTCCAATGGATGGTAGCCTTGTCATTATGGAAGGTAGTCTTTTGTCAAGATTTTTGTTACACCAATGGATGGTAGCCTTGTCATTATGGAAGGTAGTCTCTTGTTAACATTTTTGTTACTCCAATGGATGGTATCCTTGTCATTATTGAAGGTAGTCTGTTGTAGAGATTTTTGTTACTCCAATGGATGCTAGCCTTGTCATTATGGAAGGTAGTCTCTTGTTAACATTTTTGTTATTCCAATGGATTGTAGACTTGTCATTATGGAAGGTAGTCTGTTGTCCCGATTTTTGTTACTCTAATGGATGGTAGCCTTGCCATTATGGAAGGTATTATGTCGTTGTGATTTCTGTTACTCCAATGGATGGTAGCCTTATCATTATGGAAGGTAGTCTATTATCGAGATTTTTGTTACTCAAATGGATGTTAGCCTTCTCATTATGGAAGGTAGTCTGTTGTCCAAATTTTTTATACTCCAATGGATGGTAGCCTTGTCATTATGGAAGGTAGTCTCTTGTTGATATTTTTGTTACTCCAATGGATGGTATCCTTGTCATTATGGAAGGTAGTTTGTTGCCGAGATTTTTGTTACACCAAAGGATGGTAGCCTTGTCATTATGGAAGGTAGTCTATTGTCGAGATTTTTGTTATTCCAATGGATGGTAGCCTTGTCATTATGGAAGGTAGTCTATAGTCGTGATTTTTGTTACTCCAATAGAAGGTAGCCTTGGCATTATGGAAGGCAGTATGTTGTCGATATCTTTGTTACTCCAATGGATGGTAGCCTTGTCATTATGGAAGGTAATCTTTTATCGAGATTTTTGTTACTCCAATTGATGGTAGCCTTGTCATTATGGAAGGTAGTCTGTTGCCAAGATTTTTGTTACTCCAAAGGATGGTAGCCTTGTCATTATGGAAGGTAGTCTGTTGTCCCGATTTTTGTTACTCTAATGGATGGTAGCCTTGCCATTATGGAAGGTAGAATGTCGTTGTGATATCTGTTACTCCAATAGATGGTAGCCTTATCATTATGGAAGGTAGTTTATTGTCGAAATTTTTGTTACTCCAATGGATGTTAGCCTTGTCATTATGGAAGGTAGTCTGTTGTCCAAATTTTTTATATTCCAATGGATGGTAGCCTTGTCATTATGGAAGGTAGTCTCTTGTTGATATTTTTGTTACTCCAATGGATGGTATCCTTGTCATTATGGAAGGAAGTTTGTTGCCAATATTTTTGTTACTCCAAAGGATGGTAGCCTTGTCATTATGGAAGGTAGTCTGTTATCCCGATTATTGTTACTCCAATGGATTGTAGCCTTGTCATTATGGAAGGTAGTCTGTTGTCGATAACTTTGTTACTCCAATGGATGGTAGCTTAGTAATTATGGAAGGTAGTCTGTTGTCGTGATTTTTGTTATTCCAATGGATCGTAGCCTTGTCATTATGGAAGGTAGTCTGTTGTTAAAATATTTTGTACTCCAATGGATAGTAACCTTGTCATTATGGAAGGTAGTCTATTGTTGATATTTTTGTTACTCCAATGGATTGTAGCCTTGTAATTATGGAAGGTAGTCTGTTGTCCAGATTTTTGTTACTCTAATGGATGGTAGCCTTGTCATTATGGAAGGTAGTCTGTTGTCGAGATTTTTGATACTCTATTTTATGGTAGCCTTGTCATTATGAAAGGTAGTCTATTGTCGAGAATTTTGTTATTCCAATGGATGGTAGCCTTGTCATTATGGAAGGTAGTCTATAGTCGTGATTTTTGTTACTCCAATGGAAGGTTGCCTTGGCATTATGGAAGGTAGTATGTTATGGTTATCTTTGTTACTCCAATGGATGGTAGCCTTGTCATTATGGAAGGTAGTCTTTTGTCAAGATTTTTGTTACACCAATGGATGGTAGCCTTGTCATTATGGAAGGTAGTCTCTTGTTAACATTTTTGTTACTCCAATGGATGGTATCCTTGTCATTATGGAAGGTAGTCTGTTGTAGAGATTTTTGTTACTCCAATGGATGCTAGCCTTGTCATTATGGAAGGTAGTCTCTTGTTAAAATTTTTGTTATTCCAATGGATGGTAGACTTGTCATTATGGAAGGTAGTCTGTTGTCCCGATTTTTGTTACTCTAATGGATGGTAGCCTTGCCATTATGGAAGGTATTCTGTCGTTGTGATTTCTGTTACTCCAATGGATGGTAGCCTTATAATTATGGAAGGTAGTCTATTGTCGAGATTTTTGTTACTCAAATGGATGTTAGCCTTGTCATTATGGAAGGTAGTCTCTTGTTGATATTTTTGTTACTCCAATGGATTCTAGCCTTGTCATTATGGAAGGTAGTCTCTTGTTGATATTTTTGTTACTCCAATGGATCGTAGCCTTGTAATTATGGAAGGTAGTCTGTTGTCCAGATTTTTGTTACTCTAATGGATGGTAGCCTTGTCATTATGGAAGGTAGTCTGTTGTCGAGATTTTTGTTACTCTATTGTATGGTAGCCTTGTCATTATGGAAGGTAGTCTATTGTCGAGATTTTTGTTATTCCAATGGATGGTAGCCTTGTCATTATGGAATGTAGTCTATAGTCGTGATTTTTGTCACTCCAATGGAAGGTAGCCTTGGCATTATGGAAGGTAGTATGTTGTCGATATCTTTGTTACTCCAAAGGATGGTAGCCTTGTCATTATGGAAGGTAGTCTTTTGTCATGATTTTTGTTACACCAATGGATGGTAGCCTTGTCATTATGGAAGGTAGTCTCCTGTTGATATTTTTGTTACTCCAATGGATGGTATCCTTGTCATTATGGAAGGTAGTATGTTGTCCCGATTTTTGTTACTCTAATGGATGGTAGTCTTGTCATTATGGAAGGTAGTCTGTCCTTGTGATTTCTGTTACTCCAATGGATGGTAGACTTGTCAATATGGAAGGTAGTCTTTTGTCGAGATTTTTATTACTCCAATGGATGATAGCCTTGTCATTATGGAAGGTTGTCTCTTGTTGATATTTTTGTTACTCCAATGGATGGTTTCCTTGTCATTATGGAAGGTAGTCTGTTGTCGAGATTTTTGTTACTCCAATGGATGGTAGCCTTGTCATTATGGAAGGTAGTCTCTTGTCCCGATTTTTGTTACTCTAATGGAAGGTATCCTTGCCATTATGGAAGGTAGTCTGTAGTTGTGATATTTGTTACTCCAATGGATGGTAGCCTTATCATTATGGAAGGTAGTTTATTGTCAAGATTTTTGTTACTCCAATGGATGTTAGCCTTGTCATTATGGAAGGTAGTCTGTTGTCCAAATTTTTTATACTCCAATGGATTGTAGCCTTGTCATTATGAAAGGTAGTCTCTTGTTGATATTTTTGTTATTCCAATGGATGGTATCCTTGTCATTATGGAAGGAAGTCTGTTGCCAAGATTTTTGTTACTCCAAAGGATGGTAGCCTTGTCATTATGGAAGGTAGTCTTTTGTCAAGATTTTTGTTACACCAATGGATGGTATCCTTGTCATTATGGAAGCTAGTCTCTTGTTAACATTTTTGTTACTCCAATGGATGGTATCCTTGTCACTATGGAAGGTAGTCTGTTGTAGAGATTTTTGTTACTCCAATGGATGCTAGCCTTGTCATTATGGAAGGTAGTCTCTTGTTAACATTTTTGTTATTCCAATGGATGGTAGACTTGTCATTATGGAAGGTAGTCTGTTGTCCCGATTTATGTTACTCTAATGGATGGTAGCCTTGCCATTATGGAAGGTATTCTGTCGTTGTGATTTCTATTACTCCAATGGATGGTAGCCTTATCATTATGGAAGGTAGTCTATTGTCGAGATTTTTGTTACTCAAATGGATGTTAGCCTTGTCATTATGGAAGGTAGTCTGTTGTCCAAAATTTTCATACTCCAATGGATGCTAGCCTTGTCATTATGGAAGGTAGTCTGTTGTCCAGATTTTTGTAACTCTAATGGATGGTAGCCTTGTCATTATGGAAGGTAGTCTATTGTCGAGATTTTTGTTACTCTATTGTATGGTAGCCTTGTCATTATGGAAGGTAGTCTATTGTCGAGATTTTTGTTATTCCAATGGATGGTAGCCTTGTCATTATGGAAGGTAGTCTATAGTCGTGATTTTTGTCACTCCAATGGAAGGTAGCCTTGGCATTATGGAAGGTAGTATATTTTTGATATCTTTGTTACTCCAATGGATGGTAGCCTTGTCATTATGGAAGGTAGTCTTTTGTCAAGATTTTTGTTACACCAATGGATGGTAGCCTTGTCATTATGGAAGGCAGTCTCCTGTTGATATTTTTGTTACTCCAATGGATGGTATCCTTGTCATTATGGAAGGTAGTATGTTGTTCCGATTTTTGTTACTCTAATGGATGGTAGCCTTGTCATTATGGAAGGCAGTCTCCTTTTGATATTTTTGTTACTCCAATGGATGGTATCCTTGTCATTATGGAAGGTAGTATGTTGTCCCGATTTCTGTTACTCCAATGGATGGTAGACTTGTCAATATGGAAGGTAGTCTTTTGTCGAGATTTTTGTTAATCCAATGGATGGTAGCCTTGTCATTATTGAAGGTAGTCTCTTGTTGATATTTTTGTTACTCCAATGGATGGTTTCCTTGTCATTATGGAAGGTAGTATGTTGTCGAGATTTTTGTTACTCCAATGGATGGTAGCCTTGTTATTTTGGAAGGTAGTCTGTTGTCCCGATTTTTGTTACTCTAATGGATGGTATCCTTTCCATTATGGAAGGTAGTCTGTCGTTGTGATATTTGTTACTCCAATGGATTGTAGCCTTATCATTATGGAAGGTAGTTTATTGTCAAGATTTTTGTTACTCCAATGGATGTTAGCCTTGTCATTATGGAAGGTAGTCTGTTGTCCAAATTTTTTATACTCCAATGGATGGTAGCTTTGTCATTATGGAAGGTAGTCTCTTGTTGATATTTTTGTTATTCCAATGGATGGTATCCTTGTCATTATGGAAGGAAGTCTGTTGCCGAGATTTTTGTTACTCCAAAGGATGGTAGCCTTGTCATTATGGAAGGTAGTCTCTTATTGATATTTTTGTTACTCCAATGGATGGTAGCCTTATCATTATGGAAGGTAGTCTGTTGTCCCGATTATTGTTACTCCAAAGGATTGTAGCCTTGTCATTATGGAAGGTAGTCTGTTGTCGATAACTTTGTTACTCCAATGGATGGTAGCTTAGTAATTATGGAAGGTAGTCTGTTGTCGTGATTTTTGTTACTCTAATGGATGGTAGCCTTGTCATTATGGAAAGTAGTCTGTTGTTAAAAAAATTTATACTCCAATGGATGGTAACCTTGTCATTATGGAAGGTAGTCTATTGTTGATATTTTTGTTACTCCAATGGATTGTAGCCTTGTAATTATGGAAGGTAGTCTGTTGTCCAGATTTTTGTTACTCTAATGGATGGTAGTCTAGCCATTATGGAAGGTAGTCTGTCCTTGTGATTTATGTTACTCCAATGGATGGTAGACTTGTCAATATGGAAGGTAGTCTTTTGTCGAGATTTTTGTTACTCCAATGGATGGTAGCCTTGTCATTATGGAAGGTAGTCTCTTGTTGATATTTTTGTTACTCCAATGGATGGTTTCCTTGTCATTATGGAAGGTAGTCTGTTGTCGAGATTTTTTTTACTCCAATGGATGGTAGGCTTGTCATTATGGAAGGTAGTCTGTTGTCTCGATTTTTGTTACTCTAATGGATGGTATCCGTGCCATTATGGAAGGTAGTCTGTCGTTGTGATATCTGTTACTCCAATGGATGGTAGCCTTATCATTATGGAAGATAGTTTATTGTCAAGATTTTTGTTACTCCAATGGATGTTAGCCTTGTCATTATGGAAGGTAGTCTGTTGTCCAAATTTTTTATACTCCAATGGATGGTAGCCTTGTCATTAATGAAGGTAGTCTCTTGTTGATATTTTTGTTATTCCAATGGATGGTATCCTTGTCATTATGGAAGGAAGTCTGTTGCCAAGATTTTTGTTACTCCAAAGGATGGTAGCCTTGTCATTCTGGAAGGTAGTCTTTTGTCAAGATTTTTGTTACACCAATGGATGGTAGCCTTGTCATTATGGAAGCTAGTCTCTTGTTAACATTTTTGTTACTCCAATGGATGGTATCCTTGTCACTATGGAAGGTAGTCTGTTGTAGAGATTTTTGTTACTCCAATGGATGCTAGCCTTGTCATTATGGAAGGTAGTCTCTTGTTAACATTTTTGTTATTCCAATGGATGGTAGACTTGTCATTATGGAAGGTAGTCTGTTGTCCCGATTTTTGTTACTCTAATGGATGGTAGCCTTGCCATTATGGAAGGTATTCTGTCGTTGTGATTTCTATTACTCCAATGGATGGTAGCCTTATCATTATGGAAGGTAGTCTATTGTCGAGATTTTTGTTACTCAAATGGATGTTAGCCTTGTCATTATGGAAGGTAGTCTGTTGTCCAAAATTTTCATACTCCAATGGATGCTAGCCTTGTCATTATGGAAGGTAGTCTGTTGTCCAGATTTTTGTAACTCTAATGGATGGTAGCCTTGTCATTATGGAAGGTAGTCTATTGTCGAGATTTTTGTTACTCTATTGTATGGTAGCCTTGTCATTATGGAAGGTAGTCTATTGTCGAGATTTTTTTTATTCCAATGGATGGTAGCCTTGTCATTATGGAAGGTAGTCTATAGTCGTGATTTTTGTCACTCCAATGGAAGGTAGGCTTGGCATTATGGAAGGTAGTATATTGTCGATATCTTTGTTACTCCAATGGATGGTAGCCTTGTCATTATGGAAGGTAGTCTTTTGTCAAGATTTTTGTTACACCAATGGATGGTAGCCTTGTCATTATGGAAGGCAGTCTCCTGTTGATATTTTTGTTACTCCAATGGATGGTATCCTTGTCATTATGGAAGGTAGTATGTTGTTCCGATTTTTGTTACTCTAATGTATGGTAGCCTTGTCATTATGGAAGGCAGTCTCCTTTTGATATTTTTGTTACTCCAATGGATGGTATCCTTGTCATTATGGAAGGTAGTATGTTGTCCCGATTTCTGTTACTCCAATGGATGGTAGACTTGTCAATATGGAAGGTAGTCTTTTGTCGAGATTTTTGTTACTCCAATGGATGGTAGCCTTGTCATTATTGAAGGTAGTCTCTTGTTGATATTTTTGTTACTCCAATGGATGGTTTCCTTGTCATTATGGAAGGTAGTATGTTGTCGAGATTTTTGTTACTCCAATGGATGGTAGCCTTGTTATTTTGGAAGGTAGTCTGTTGTCCCGATTTTTGTTACTCTAATGGATGGTATCCTTTCCATTATGGAAGGTAGTCTGTCGTTGTGATATTTGTTACTCCAATGGATTGTAGCCTTATCATTATGGAAGGTAGTTTATTGTCAAGATTTTTGTTACTCCAATGGATGTTAGCCTTGTCATTATGGAAGGTAGTCTGTTGTCCAAATTTTTTATACTCCAATGGATGGTAGCTTTGTCATTATGGAAGGTAGTCTCTTGTTGATATTTTTGTTATTCCAATGGATGGTATCCTTGTCATTATGGAAGGAAGTCTGTTGCCGAGATTTTTGTTACTCCAAAGGATGGTAGCCTTGTCATTATGGAAGGTAGTCTCTTATTGATATTTTTGTTACTCCAATGGATGGTAGCCTTATCATTATGGAAGGTAGTCTGTTGTCCCGATTATTGTTACTCCAATGGATTGTAGCCTTGTCATTATGGAAGGTAGTCTGTTGTCGATAACTTTGTTACTCCAATGGATGGTAGCTTAGTAATTATGGAAGGTAGTCTGTTGTCGTGATTTTTGTTACTCCAATGGATGGTAGCCTTGTCATTATGGAAAGTAGTCTGTTGTTAAAAAAATTTATACTCCAATGGATGGTAACCTTGTCATTATGGAAGGTAGTCTATTGTTGATATTTTTGTTACTCCAATGGATTGTAGCCTTGTAATTATGGAAGGTAGTCTGTTGTCCAGATTTTTGTTACTCTAATGGATGGTAGTCTAGTCATTATGGAAGGTAGTCTGTCCTTGTGATTTATGTTACTCCAATGGATGGTAGACTTGTCAATATGGAAGGTAGTCTTTTGTCGAGATTTTTGTTACTCCAATGGATGGTAGCCTTGTCATTATGGAAGGTAGTCTCTTGTTGATATTTTTGTTACTCCAATGGATGGTTTCCTTGTCATTATGGAAGGTAGTCTGTTGTCGAGATTTTTTTTACTCCAATGGATGGTAGGCTTGTCATTATGGAAGGTAGTCTGTTGTCTCGATTTTTGTTACTCTAATGGATGGTATCCGTGCCATTATGGAAGGTAGTCTGTCGTTGTGATATCTGTTACTCCAATGGATGGTAGCCTTGTCATTATGGAAGATAGTTTATTGTCAAGATTTTTGTTACTCCAATGGATGTTAGCCTTGTCATTATGGAAGGTAGTCTGTTGTCCAAATTTTTTATACTCCAATGGATGGTAGCCTTGTCATTAATGAAGGTAGTCTCTTGTTGATATTTTTGTTATTCCAATGGATGGTATCCTTGTCATTATGGAAGGAAGTCTGTTGCCAAGATTTTTGTTACTCCAAAGGATGGTAGCCTTGTCATTCTGGAAGGTAGTCTTTTGTCAAGATTTTTGTTACACCAATGGATGGTAGCCTTGTCATTATGGAAGCTAGTCTCTTGTTAACATTTTTGTTACTCCAATGGATGGTATCCTTGTCACTATGGAAGGTAGTCTGTTGTAGAGATTTTTGTTACTCCAATGGATGCTAGCCTTGTCATTATGGAAGGTAGTCTCTTGTTAACATTTTTGTTATTCCAATGGATGGTAGACTTGTCATTATGGAAGGTAGTCTGTTGTCCCGATTTTTGTTACTCTAATGGATGGTAGCCTTGCCATTATGGAAGGTATTCTGTCGTTGTGATTTCTATTACTCCAATGGATGGTAGCCTTATCATTATGGAAGGTAGTCTATTGTCGAGATTTTTGTTACTCAAATGGATGTTAGCCTTGTCATTATGGAAGGTAGTCTGTTGTCCAAAATTTTCATACTCCAATGGATGCTAGCCTTGTCATTATGGAAGGTAGTCTGTTGTCCAGATTTTTGTAACTCTAATGGATGGTAGCCTTGTCATTATGGAAGGTAGTCTATTGTCGAGATTTTTGTTACTCTATTGTATGGTAGCCTTGTCATTATGGAAGGTAGTCTATTGTCGAGATTTTTTTTATTCCAATGGATGGTAGCCTTGTCATTATGGAAGGTAGTCTATAGTCGTGATTTTTGTCACTCCAATGGAAGGTAGGCTTGGCATTATGGAAGGTAGTATATTGTCGATATCTTTGTTACTCCAATGGATGGTAGCCTTGTCATTATGGAAGGTAGTCTTTTGTCAAGATTTTTGTTACACCAATGGATGGTAGCCTTGTCATTATGGAAGGCAGTCTCCTGTTGATATTTTTGTTACTCCAATGGATGGTATCCTTGTCATTATGGAAGGTAGTATGTTGTTCCGATTTTTGTTACTCTAATGTATGGTAGCCTTGTCATTATGGAAGGCAGTCTCCTTTTGATATTTTTGTTACTCCAATGGATGGTATCCTTGTCATTATGGAAGGTAGTATGTTGTCCCGATTTCTGTTACTCCAATGGATGGTAGACTTGTCAATATGGAAGGTAGTCTTTTGTCGAGATTTTTGTTACTCCAATGGATGGTAGCCTTGTCATTATTGAAGGTAGTCTCTTGTTGATATTTTTGTTACTCCAATGGATGGTTTCCTTGTCATTATGGAAGGTAGTATGTTGTCGAGATTTTTGTTACTCCAATGGATGGTAGCCTTGTTATTTTGGAAGGTAGTCTGTTGTCCCGATTTTTGTTACTCTAATGGATGGTATCCTTTCCATTATGGAAGGTAGTCTGTCGTTGTGATATTTGTTACTCCAATGGATTGTAGCCTTATCATTATGGAAGGTAGTTTATTGTCAAGATTTTTGTTACTCCAATGGATGTTAGCCTTGTCATTATGGAAGGTAGTCTGTTGTCCAAATTTTTTATACTCCAATGGATGGTAGCTTTGTCATTATGGAAGGTAGTCTCTTGTTGATATTTTTGTTATTCCAATGGATGGTATCCTTGTCATTATGGAAGGAAGTCTGTTGCCGAGATTTTTGTTACTCCAAAGGATGGTAGCCTTGTCATTATGGAAGGTAGTCTCTTATTGATATTTTTGTTACTCCAATGGATGGTAGCCTTATCATTATGGAAGGTAGTCCGTTGTCCCGATTATTGTTACTCCAATGGATTGTAGCCTTGTCATTATGGAAGGTAGTCTGTTGTCGATAACTTTGTTACTCCAATGGATGGTAGCTTAGTAATTATGGAAGGTAGTCTGTTGTCGTGATTTTTGTTACTCCAATGGATGGTAGCCTTGTCATTATGGAAAGTAGTCTGTTGTTAAAAAAATTTATACTCCAATGGATGGTAACCTTGTCATTATGGAAGGTAGTTTATTGTTGATATTTTTGTTACTCCAATGGATTGTAGCCTTGTAATTATGGAAGGTAGTCTGTTGTCCAGATTTTTGTTACTCTAATGGATGGTAGTCTAGTCATTATGGAAGGTAGTCTGTCCTTGTGATTTATGTTACTCCAATGGATGGTAGACTTGTCAATATGGAAGGTAGTCTTTTGTCGAGATTTTTGTTACTCCAATGGATGGTAGCCTTGTCATTATGGAAGGTAGTCTCTTGTTGATATTTTTGTTACTCCAATGGATGGTTTCCTTGTCATTATGGAAGGTAGTCTGTTGTCGAGATTTTTTTTACTCCAATGGATGATAGGCTTGTCATTATGGAAGGTAGTCTGTTGTCTCGATTTTTGTTACTCTAATGGATGGTATCCTTGCCATTATGGAAGGTAGTCTGTCGTTGTGATATCTTTTACTCCAATGGATGGTAGCCTTATCATTATGGAAGATAGTTTATTGTCAAGATTTTTGTTACTCCAATGGATTTTAGCCTTGTCATTATGGAAGGTAGTCTGTTGTCCAAATTTTTTATACTCCAATGGATGGTAGCCTTATCATTATGGAAGGTAGTCTCTTGTTGATATTTTTGTTATTCCAATGGATGGTATCCTTGTCATTATGGAAGGAAGTCTGTTGCCAAGATTTTTGTTACTCCAAAGAATGGTAGCCTTGTCATTATGGAAGGTAGTCTTTTGTCAAGATTTTTGTTACACCAATGGATGGTAGCCTTGTAATTATGGAAGGTAGTCTCTTGTTAACATTTTTGTTACTCCAATGGATGGTATCCTTGTTATTATGGAAGGTAGTCTATTGTAGAGATTTTTGTTACTCTAATGGATGCTAGCCTTGTCATTATGGAAGGTAGTCTCTTGTTAACATTTTTGTTATTCCAAATGGATGGTAGACTTGTCATTATGGAAGGTAGTCTGTTGTCCCGATTTTTGTTACTCTAATGGATGGTAGCCTTGCCATTATGGAAGGTATTTTGTCGTTGTGATTTCTATTACTCCAATGGATGGTAGCCTTATCATTATGGAAGGTAGTCTATTGTCGAGCATTTTGTTACTCAAATGGATGTTAGCCTTGTCATTATGGAAGGTAGTCTGTTGTCCAAATTTTTTATACTCCAATGGATGCTAGCCTTGTCATTATGGAAGGTAGTCTCTTGTTGATATTTTTGTTACTCCAATGGATCGTAGCCTTGTAATTATGGAAGGTAGTTTGTTGTCCAGATTTTGGTAACTCTAATGGATGGTAGCCTTGTCATTATGGAAGGTAGTCTGTTGTCGAGATTTTTGTTACTCTATTGTATGGTAGCCTTGTCATTATGGAAGGTAGTCTATTGTCGAGATTTTTGTTATTCCAATGGATGGTAGCCTTGTCATTATGGAAGGTAGTCTATAGTCGTGATTTTTGTCACTCCAATGGATGGTAGCCTTGGCATTATGGAAGGTAGTATGATGTCGATATCTTTGTTACTCCAATGGATGGTAGCCTTGTCATTATGGAAGGTAGTCTTTTGTCAAGATTTTTGTTACACCAATGGATGGTAGCCTTGTCATTATGGAAGGCAGTCTCCTGTAGATATTTTTGTTACTCCAATGGATGGTATCCTTGTCATTATGGAAGGTAGTATGTTGTCCCGATTTTTGTTACTCTAATTGATGGTAGTCTTTTCATTATGGAAGGTAGTCTGTCCTTGTGATTTCTGTTACTCCAATGGATGGTAGACTTGTCAATATGGAAGGTAGTCTTTTGTCGAGATTTTTGTTACTCCAATGGATGGTAGCCTTGTCATTATGGAAGGTAGTCTCCTGTTGATATTTTTGTTACTCCAATGGATGGTTTCCTTGTCATTATGAAAGGTAGTCTATTGTCGAGATTTTTGTTACTCCAATGGATGGTAGCCTTGTTATTATGGAAGGTAGTCTGTTGTCCCGATTTTTGTTACTCTAATGGATGGTATCCTTGCCATTATGGAAGGTAGTCTGTCATTGTGATATCTGTTACTCCAATGGATGGTAGCCTTATCATTATGGAAGGTAGTTTATTGTCAAGATTTTTGTTACTCCAATGGATGTTAGCCTTGTCATTATGGAAGGTAGTCTGTTGTCCAAATTTTTTATACTCCAATGGATGGTAGCCTTGTCATTATGGAAGGTAGTCTCTTGTTGATATTTTTGTTATTCCAATGGATGGTATCCTTGTTATGATGGAAGGAAGTCTGTTGCCAAGATTTTTGTTACTCCAAAGGATGGTAGCCTTGTCATTATGGAAGGTAGTCTCTTATTGATATTTTTGTTACTCCAATGGATGGCAGCCTTGTCATTATGGAAGGTAGACTGTTGTCACGATTATTGTTACTCCAATGGATTGTAGCCTTGTCATTATGGAAGGTAGTCTGTTGTCGATAACTTTGTTACTCCAATGGATGGTAGCTTAGTAATTATGGAAGGTAGTCTGTTGTCGTGATTTTTGTTACTCCAATGGATGGTAGCCTTGTCATTATGGAAAGTAGTCTGTTGTTAAAAAAATTTATACTCCAATGGATGGTAACCTTGTCATTATGGAAGGTAGTCTATTGTTGATATTTTTGTTACTCCAATGGATTGTAGCCTTGTAATTATGGAAGGTAGTCTGTTGTCCAGATTTTTGTTACTCTAATGGATGGTAGTCTTGTCATTATGGAAGGTAGTCTGTCCTTGTGATTTCTGTTACTCCAATAGATGGTAGACTTGTCAATATGGAAGGTAGTCTTTTGTCGAGATTTTTATTACTCCAATGGATGGTAGCCTTATCATTATGGAAGGTAGTCTCTTGTTGATATTTTTGTTACTCCAATGGATGGTTTCCTTGTCATTATGGAAGGTAGTCTGTTGTCGAGATTTTTGTTACTCCAATGGATGGTAGCCTTGTCATTATGGAAGGTAGTCTGTTGTCCCGATTTTTGTTAGTCTAATGGATGGTATCCTTGCCATTATGGAAGGTAGTCTGTCGTTGTGATATTTAGTACTCCAATGGATGGTAGCCTTATCATTATGGAAGGTAGTTTATTGTCAAGATTTTTGTTACTCCAATGGATGTTAGCCTTGTCATTATGGAAGGTAGTCTGTTGTCTAAATTTTTTATACTCCAATGGATGGTAGCCTTGTCCTTATGGAAGGTAGTCTCTTGTTGATATTTTTGTTATTCCAATGGATGGTATCCTTGTCATTATGGAAGGAAGTCTGTGTCCAAGATTTTTGTTACTCCAAAGGATGGTAGCCTTGTCATTATGGAAGGTAGTCTTTTGTCAAGATTTTTATTACACCAATGGATGGTAGCCTTGTCATTATGGAAGGTAGTCTCTTGTTAACATTTTTGTTACTCCAATGGATGGTGTCCTTGTCATCATGGAAGGTAGTCTCTTGTAGAGATTTTTGTTACTCCAATGGATGCTAGCCTTGTCATTATGGAAGGTAGTCTCTTGTTAACATTTTTGTTATTCCAATGGATGGTAGACTTGTCATTATGGAAGGTAGTCTGTTGTCCCGATTTTGTTACTCTAATGGATGGTAGCCTTGCCATTATGGAATGTATTCTGTCGTTGTGATTTCTATTACTCCAATGGATGGTAGCCTTATCATTATGGAAGGTAGTCTATTGTCGAGATTTTTGTTACTCAAATGGATGTTAGCCTTGTCATTATGGAAGGTAGTCTGTTGTCCAAATTTTTTATACTCCAATGGATGCTGGCCTTGTCATTATGGAAGGTAATCTCTTGTTGATATTTTTGTTACTCCAATGGATCGTAGCCTTGTAATTATGGAAGGTAGTTTGTTGTCCATATTTTTGTAACTCTAATGGATGGTAGCCTTGTCATTATGGAAGGTAGTCTGTTGTCAAGATTTTTGTTACTCTATTGTATGGTAGCCTTGTTATTATGGAAGGTAGTCTATTGTCGAGATTTTTGTTATTCCAATGGATGGTTGCCTTGTTATTATGGAAGGTAGTCTATAGTCGTGATTTTTGTCACTCCAATGGATGGTAGCCTTGGCATTATGGAAGGTAGTATGATGTCGATATCTTTGTTACTCCAATGGATGGTAGCCTTGTCATTATGGAAGGTAGTCTTTTGTCAAGATTTTTGTTACACCAATGGATGGTAGCCTTGTCATTATGGAAGGCAGTCTCCTGTAGATATTTTTGTTACTCCAATGGATGGTATCCTTGTCATTATGGAAGGTAGTATGTTGTCCCGATTTTTGTTACTCTAATTGATGGTAGTCTTTTCATTATGGAAGGTAGTCTGTCCTTGTGATTTCTGTTACTCCAATGGATGGTAGACTTGTCAATATGGAAGGTAGTCTTTTGTCGAGATTTTTGTTACTCCAATGGATGGTAGCCTTGTCATTATGGAAGGTAGTCTCCTGTTGATATTTTTGTTACTCCAATGGATGGTTTCCTTGTCATTATGAAAGGTAGTCTATTGTCGAGATTTTTGTTACTCCAATGGATGGTAGCCTTGTTATTATGGAAGGTAGTCTGTTGTCCCGATTTTTGTTACTCTAATGGATGGTATCCTTGCCATTATGGAAGGTAGTCTGTCATTGTGATATCTGTTACTCCAATGGATGGTAGCCTTATCATTATGGAAGGTAGTTTATTGTCAAGATTTTTGTTACTCCAATGGATGTTAGCCTTGTCATTATGGAAGGTAGTCTGTTGTCCAAATTTTTTATACTCCAATGGATGGTAGCCTTGTCATTATGGAAGGTAGTCTCTTGTTGATATTTTTGTTATTCCAATGGATGGTATCCTTGTTATGATGGAAGGAAGTCTGTTGCCAAGATTTTTGTTACTCCAAAGGATGGTAGCCTTGTCATTATGGAAGGTAGTCTCTTATTGATATTTTTGTTACTCCAATGGATGGCAGCCTTGTCATTATGGAAGGTAGACTGTTGTCACGATTATTGTTACTCCAATGGATTGTAGCCTTGTCATTATGGAAGGTAGTCTGTTGTCGATAACTTTGTTACTCCAATGGATGGTAGCTTAGTAATTATGGAAGGTAGTCTGTTGTCGTGATTTTTGTTACTCCAATGGATGGTAGCCTTGTCATTATGGAAAGTAGTCTGTTGTTAAAAAAATTTATACTCCAATGGATGGTAACCTTGTCATTATGGAAGGTAGTCTATTGTTGATATTTTTGTTACTCCAATGGATTGTAGCCTTGTAATTATGGAAGGTAGTCTGTTGTCCAGATTTTTGTTACTCTAATGGATGGTAGTCTTGTCATTATGGAAGGTAGTCTGTCCTTGTGATTTCTGTTACTCCAATAGATGGTAGACTTGTCAATATGGAAGGTAGTCTTTTGTCGAGATTTTTATTACTCCAATGGATGGTAGCCTTATCATTATGGAAGGTAGTCTCTTGTTGATATTTTTGTTACTCCAATGGATGGTTTCCTTGTCATTATGGAAGGTAGTCTGTTGTCGAGATTTTTGTTACTCCAATGGATGGTAGCCTTGTCATTATGGAAGGTAGTCTGTTGTCCCGATTTTTGTTAGTCTAATGGATGGTATCCTTGCCATTATGGAAGGTAGTCTGTCGTTGTGATATTTAGTACTCCAATGGATGGTAGCCTTATCATTATGGAAGGTAGTTTATTGTCAAGATTTTTGTTACTCCAATGGATGTTAGCCTTGTCATTATGGAAGGTAGTCTGTTGTCTAAATTTTTTATACTCCAATGGATGGTAGCCTTGTCCTTATGGAAGGTAGTCTCTTGTTGATATTTTTGTTATTCCAATGGATGGTATCCTTGTCATTATGGAAGGAAGTCTGTGTCCAAGATTTTTGTTACTCCAAAGGATGGTAGCCTTGTCATTATGGAAGGTAGTCTTTTGTCAAGATTTTTATTACACCAATGGATGGTAGCCTTGTCATTATGGAAGGTAGTCTCTTGTTAACATTTTTGTTACTCCAATGGATGGTGTCCTTGTCATCATGGAAGGTAGTCTCTTGTAGAGATTTTTGTTACTCCAATGGATGCTAGCCTTGTCATTATGGAAGGTAGTCTCTTGTTAACATTTTTGTTATTCCAATGGATGGTAGACTTGTCATTATGGAAGGTAGTCTGTTGTCCCGATTTTGTTACTCTAATGGATGGTAGCCTTGCCATTATGGAAGGTATTCTGTCGTTGTGATTTCTATTACTCCAATGGATGGTAGCCTTATCATTATGGAAGGTAGTCTATTGTCGAGATTTTTGTTACTCAAATGGATGTTAGCCTTGTCATTATGGAAGGTAGTCTGTTGTCCAAATTTTTTATACTCCAATGGATGCTGGCCTTGTCATTATGGAAGGTAATCTCTTGTTGATATTTTTGTTACTCCAATGGATCGTAGCCTTGTAATTATGGAAGGTAGTTTGTTGTCCATATTTTTGTAACTCTAATGGATGGTAGCCTTGTCATTATGGAAGGTAGTCTGTTGTCAAGATTTTTGTTACTCTATTGTATGGTAGCCTTGTTATTATGGAAGGTAGTCTATTGTCGAGATTTTTGTTATTCCAATGGATGGTTGCCTTGTTATTATGGAAGGTAGTCCATAGTCGTGATTTTTGTCACTCCAATGGAATGTAGCCTTGGCATTATGGAAGGTAGTATGTTGTCGATATCTTTGTTACTCCAATGGACAATAGCCTTGTCATTATGGAAGGTAGTCTTTTGTCAAGATTTTTGTTACACCAATGGATGGTAGCCTTGTCATTATGGAAGGCAGTCTCCTGTTGATATTTTTGTTACTCCAATGGATGGTATCCATGTCATTATGGAAGGTAGTATGTTGTCCCGATTTTTGTTACTCTAATGGATGGTAGTCTTGTCATTATGGAAGGTAGTCTGTCGTTGTGATTTCTGTTACTCCAATGGATGGTAGACTTGTCAATATGGAAGGTAGTCTTTTGTCGAGATTTTTGTTACTCCAATGGATGGTAGCCTTGTCATTATGGAAGGTAGTCTCTTGTTGATATTTTTGTTACTCCAATGGATGGTTTCCTTGTCATTATGGAAGGTAGTCTGTTGTCGAGATTTTTATACTCCAATGGATGGTAGCCTTGTTATTATGGAAGGTAGTCTGTTGTCCCGATTTTTGTTACTCTAATGGATGGTATCCTTGCCATTATGGAAGGTAGTCTGTCGTTGTGATATCTGTTACTCCAATGGATGGTAGCCTTATCATTATGGAAGGTAGTTTATTGTCAAGATTTTTGTTACTCCAATGGATGTTAGCCTTGTCATTATGGAAGGTAGTTTTTTGTCTAAATTTTTTATACTCCAATGGATGGTAGCCTTGTCATTATGAAAGGTAGTCTCTTGTTGAAATTTTTGTTATTCCAATGGATGGTATCCTTGTTATTATGGAAGGAAGTCTGTTGCCAAGATTTTTGTTACTCCAAAGGATGGTAGCCTTGTCATTATGGAAGGTAGTCTCTTATTGATATTTTTGTTACTCCAATGGATGGTAGCCTTGTCATTATGGAAGGTAGTCTGTTGCCCCGATTATTGTTACTCCAATGGATTGTAGCCTTGTCATTATGGAAGGTAGTCTGTTGTCGATAACATTGTTAGTCCAATGGATCTTAGCTTAGTAATTATGGAAGGTAGTCTGTTGTCGTGATTTTTGTTACTCCAATGGATGGTAGCCTTGTCATTATGGAAAGTAGTCTGTTGTTAAAAAAATTTATACTCCAATGGATGGTAACCTTGTCATTATGGAAGGTAGTCTATTGTTGATATTTTTGTTACTCCAATGGATTGTAGCCTTGTAATTATGGAAGGTAGTCTGTTGTCCAGATTTTTGTTACTCTAATGGATGGTAGTCTTGTCATTATGGAAGGTAGTCTGTCCTTGTGATTTCTGTTACTCCAATGGATGGTAGACTTGTCAATATGGAAGGTAGTCTTTTGTCGAGATTTTTGTTACTCCAATGGATGGTAGCCTTGTCATTATGGAAGGTAGTCTCTTGTTGATATTTTTGTTACTCCAATGGATGGTTTCCTTGTCATTATGGAAGGTAGTCTGTTGTCGAGATTTTTATACTCCAATGGATGGTAGCCTTGTTATTATGGAAGGTAGTCTGTTGTCCCGATTTTTGTTACTCTAATGGATGGTATCCTTGCCATTATGGAAGGTAGTCTGTCGTTGTGATATCTGTTACTCCAATGGATGGTAGCCTTATCATTATGGAAGGTAGTTTATTGTCAAGATTTTTGTTACTCCAATGGATGTTAGCCTTCTAATTATGGAAGGTAGTCTGTTGTCTAAATTTTTTATACTCCAATGGATGGTAGCCTTGTCATTATGAAAGGTAGTCTATTGTTGAAATTTTTGTTATTCCAATGGATGGTATCCTTGTTATTATGGAAGGAAGTCTGTTGCCAAGATTTTTGTTACTCCAAAGGATGGTAGCCTTGTCATTATGGAAGGTAGTCTCTTATTGATATTTTTGTTACTCCAATGGATGGTAGCCTTGTCATTATGGAAGGTAGTCTGTTGTCTCGATTATTGTTACTCCAATGGATTGTAGCCTTGTCATTATGGAAGGTAGTCTGTTGTCGATAACATTGTTAGTCCAATGGATCTTAGCTTAGTAATTATGGAAGGTAGTCTGTTGTCGTGATTTTTGTTACTCCAATGGATGGTAGCCTTGTCATTATGGAAAGTAGTCTGTTGTTAAAAAAATTTATACTCCAATGGATGGTAACCTTGTCATTATGGAAGGTAGTCTATTGTTGATATTTTTGTTATTCCAATGGATGGTATCCTTGTCATTATGGAAGGAAGTCTGTTGCCAAGATTTTTGTTACTCCAAAGGATGGTAGCCTTGTCATTATGGAAGGTAGTCTTTTGTCAATATTTTTGTTACACCAATGGATGATAGCCTTGTCATTATGGAAGGTAGTCTCTTGTTAACATTTTTGTTACTCCAATGGATGGTATCCTTGTCATCATGGAAGGTAGTCTGTTGTAGAGATTTTTGTTACTCCATGGATGGTAGCCTTGTCATTATGGAAGGTAGTATGTTGTCCCGATTATTGTTACTCCAATGGATTGTAGCCTTGTCATTATGGAAGGTAGTCTGTTGTCGATAACTTTGTTAGTCCAATGGATCGTAGCTTAGTAATTATGGAAGGTAGTCTGTTGTCGTGATTTTTGTTACTCCAATGGATGGTAGCCTTGTCATTATGGAAAGTAGTCTGTTGTTAAAAAAATTTATACTCCAATGGATGGTAACCTTGTCATTATGGAAGGTAGTCTATTGTTGATATTTTTGTTACTCCAATGGATTGTAGCCTTGTAATTATGGAAGGTAGTTTGTTGTCCAGATTTTTGTTACTCTAATGGATGGTAGTCTTGTCATTATGGAAGGTAGTTTGTCCTTGTGATTTCTGTTACTCCATTGGATGGTAGACTTGTCAATATGGAAGGTAGTCTTTTGTCGAGATTTTTGTTAATCCAATGGATGGTAGCCTTGTCATTATGGAAGGTAGTCTCTTGTTGATATTTTTGTTACTCCAATGGATGGTTTCCTTGTCATTATGGAAGGTAGTCTGTTGTCAAGATTTTTGTTACTCAAATGGATGGTAGCCTTGTCATTATGGAATGTAGTCTGTTGTCCCGATTTTTGTTACTCTAATGGATGGTATCCTTGCCATTATGGAAGGTAGTCTGTCGTTGTGATATCTGTTACTCCAATGGATGCTAGCCTTATCATTATGGAAGGTAGTTTATTGTCAAGATTTTTGTTACTCCAATGGATGTTAGCCTTGTCATTATGGACGGTAGTCTGTTGTCCAAATTTTTTATACTCCAATGGATGGTAGGCTTGTCATTATGGAAAGTAGTCTCTTGTTGATATTTTTGTTATTCCAATGGATGGTATCCTTGTCATTATGGAAGGAAGTCTGTTGCCAAGATTTTTGTTACTCCAAAGGATGGTAGCCTTGTCATTATTGAAGGTAGTCTTTTGTCAAGAATTTTGTTACACCAATGGATGGTAGCCTTGTCATTATGGAAGGTAGTCTCTTGTTAACATTTTTGTTACTCCAATGGATGGTATCCTTGTCATCATGGAAGGTAGTCTGTTGTAGAGATTTTTGTTACTCCAATGGATGCTAGCCTTGTCATTATGGAAGGTAGTCTCTTGTTAACATTTTTGTTATTCCAATGGATGGTAGACTTGTCATTATGGAAGGTAGTTTGTTGTCCCGATTTTTGTTACTCTAATGGATGGTAGCCTTGCCATTATGGAAGGTATTCTGTCGTTGTGATTTCTATTACTCCAATGGATGGTAGCCTTATCATTATGGAAGGTAGTCTATTGTCGAGATTTTTGTTACTCAAATGGATGTTAGCATTGTCATTATGGAAGGTAGTCTGTTGTCCAAATTTTTTATACTCCAATGGATGCTAGCCTTGTCATTATGGAAGGTAGTCTCTTGTTGATATTTTTGTTACTCCAATGGATCGTAGCCTTGTAATTATGGAAGGTAGTTTGTTGTCCATATTTTTGTAACTCTAATGGATGGTAGCCTTGTCATTATCGAAAGTAGTCTGTTGTCGATATTTTTGTTACTCTATTGTATGGTAGCCTTGTCATTATGGAAGGAAGTCTGTTGCCAAGATTTTTGTTACTCCAAAGGATGGTAGCCTTGTCATTATTGAAGGTAGTCTTTTGTCAAGAATTTTGTTACACCAATGGATGGTAGCCTTGTCATTATGGAAGGTAGTCTCTTGTTAACATTTTTGTTACTCCAATGGATGGTATCCTTGTCATCATGGAAGGTAGTCTGTTGTAGAGATTTTTGTTACTCCAATGGATGCTAGCCTTGTCATTATGGAAGGTAGTCTCTTGTTAACATTTTTGTTATTCCAATGGATGGTAGACTTGTCATTATGGAAGGTAGTTTGTTGTCCCGATTTTTGTTACTCTAATGGATGGTAGCCTTGCCATTATGGAAGGTATTCTGTCGTTGTGATTTCTATTACTCCAATGGATGGTAGCCTTATCATTATGGAAGGTAGTCTATTGTCGAGATTTTTGTTACTCAAATGGATGTTAGCATTGTCATTATGGAAGGTAGTCTGTTGTCCAAATTTTTTATACTCCAATGGATGCTAGCCTTGTCATTATGGAAGGTAGTCTCTTGTTGATATTTTTGTTACTCCAATGGATCGTAGCCTTGTAATTATGGAAGGTAGTTTGTTGTCCATATTTTTGTAACTCTAATGGATGGTAGCCTTGTCATTATCGAAAGTAGTCTGTTGTCGATATTTTTGTTACTCTATTGTATGGTAGCCTTGTCATTATGGAAGGTAGTCTATTGTCGAGATTTTTGTTATTCCAATGGATGGTAGCCTTGTCATTATGGAAGGTAGTCCATAGTCGTGATTTTTGTCACTCCAATGGAATGTATCCTTGGCATTATGGAAGGTAGTATGTTGTCGATATCTTTGTTACTCCAATGGACGGTAGCCTTGTCATTATGGAATGTAGTCTTTTGTCAAGATTTTTGTTACACCAATGGATGGTAGCCTTGTCATTATGGAAGGCAGTCTCCTGTTGATATTTTTGTTACTCTAATGGATGGTATCCTTGTCATTATGGAAGGTAGTATGTTGTCCCGATTTTTGTTACTCTAATGGATGGTAGTCTTGTCATTATGGAAGGTAGTCTGTCCTTGTGATTTCTGTTACTCCAATGGATGGTAGACTTGTCAATATGGTAGGTAGTCTTTTGTCGAGATTTTTGTTACTCAAATGGATGGTAGCCTTGTCATTATGGAAGGTAGTCTGTTGTCCCGATTTTTGTTACTCTAATGGATGGTATCCTTGCCATTATGGAAGGTAGTATGTCGTTGTGATATCTGTTACTCCAATGGATGGTAGCCTTATCATTATGGAAGGTAGTTTATTGTCAAGATTTTTGTTACTCCAATGGATGTTAGCCTTGTCATTATGGAAGGTAGTCTGTTGTCCAAATTTTTTATACTCCAATGGATGGTAGCCTTGTCATTATGAAAGGTAGTCTCTTGTTGAAATTTTTGTTATTCCAATGGATGGTATCCTTGTTATTATGGAAGGAAGTCTGTTGCCAAGATTTTTGTTACTCCAAAGGATGGTAGCCTTGTCATTATGGAAGGTAGTCTCTTATTGATATTTTTGTTACTCCAATGGATGGTAGCCTTGTCATTATGGAAGGTAGTCTGTTATCGATAACTTTGTTAGTCCAATGGATCGTAGCTTAGTAATTATGGAAGGTAGTCTGTTGTCGTGATTTTTGTTACTCCAATGGATGGTAGCCTTGTCATTATGGAAAGTAGTCTGTTGTTAAAAAAATTTATACTCCAATGGATGGTAACCTTGTCATTATGGAAGGTAGTCTATTGTTGATATTTTTGTTACTCCAATGGATTGTAGCCTTGTAATTATGGAAGGTAGTCTGTTGTCCAGATTTTTGTTACTCTAATGGATGGTAGTCTTGTCATTATGGAAGGTAGTCTGTCCTTGTGATTTCTGTTACTCCAATGGATGGTAGACTTGTCAATATGGAAGGTAGTCTTTTGTCGAGATTTTTGTTACTCCAATGGATTGTAGCCTTGTCATTATGGAAGGTAGTCTCTTGTTGATATTTTTGTTATTCCAATGGATGGTATCCTTGTCATTATGGAAGGAAGTCTTTTGCCAAGATTTTTGTTACTCCAAAGGATGGTAGCCTTGTCATTATGGAAGGTAGTCTTTTGTCAAGATTTTTGTTACACCAATGGATGGTAGCCTTGTCATTATGGAAGGTAGTCTCTTGTTAACATTTTTGTTACTCCAATGGATGGTATCCTTGTCATCATGGAAGGTAGTCTGTTGTAGAGATTTTTGTTACTCCAATGGATGGTAGCCTTGTCATTATGGAAGGTAGTATGTTGTCCCGATTATTGTTACTCCAATGGATTGTAGCCTTGTCATTATGGAAGGTAGTCTGTTGTCGATAACTTTGTTAGTCCAATGGATCGTAGCTTAGTAACTATAGAAGGTAGTCTGTTGTCGTGATTTTTGTTACTCCAATGGATGGTAGCCTTGTCATTATGGAAAGTAGTCTGTTGTTAAAAAAATTTATACTCCAATGGATGGTAACCTTGTCATTATGGAAGGTAGTCTATTGTTGATATTTTTGTTACTCCAATGGATTGTAGCCTTGTAATTATGGAAGGTAGTCTGTTGTCCAGATTTTTGTTACTCTAATGGATGGTAGTCTTGTCATTATGGAAGGTAGTTTGTCCTTGTGATTTCTGTTACTCCAATGGATGGTAGACTTGTCAATATGGAAGGTAGTCTTTTGTCGAGATTTTTGTTACTCCAATGGATGGTAGCCTTGTCATTATGGAAGGTAGTCTCTTGTTGATATTTTTGTTACTCCAATGGATGGTTTCCTTGTCATTATGGAATGTAGTCTGTTGTCTAGATTTTTGTTACTCCAATGGATGGTAGCCTTGTCATTATGGAATGTAGTCTATTGTCCCGATTTTTGTTACTCTAATGGATGGTATCCTTGCCATTATGGAAGGTAGTCTGTCATTGTGATATCTGTTACTCCAATGGATGGTAGCCTTATCATTATGGAAGGTAGTTTATTGTCAAGATTTTTGTTACTCCAATGGATGTTAGCCTTGTCATTATGGAAGGTAGTCTATTGTCCAAATTATTTATACTCCAATGGATGGTAGCCTTGTCATTATGGAAAGTAGTCTCTTGTTGATATTTTTTTTATTCCAATGGATGGTATCCTTGTCATTATGGAAGGAAGTCTGTTGCCAAGATTTTTGTTACTCCAAAGGATGGTAGCCTTGTCATTATGGAAGGTAGTCTTTTGTCAAGAATTTTGTTACACCAATGGATGGTAGCCTTGTCATTATGGAAGGTAGTCTCTTGTTAACATTTTTGTTACTCCAATGGATGGTATGCTTGTCATCATGGAAGGTAGTCTGTTGTAGAGATTTTTGTTACTCCAATGGATGCTAGCCTTGTCATTATGGAAGGTAGTCTCTTGTTAACATTTTTGTTATTCCAATGGATAGTAGACTTGTCATTATGGAAGGTAGTCTGTTGTCCCGATTTTTGTTACTCTAATGGATGGTAGCCTTGCCATTATGGAAGGTATTATGTCGTTGTGATTTCTATTACTCAATGGATGTTAGCCTTGTCATTATGGAAGGTAGTCTATTGTCCAAATTTTTTATACTCCAATGGATGCTAGCCCTATCATTATGGAAGGTAGTCTCTTGTTGATATTTTTGTTACTCCAATGGATCGTAGCCTTGTAATTATGGAAGGTAGTTTGTTGTCCAGATTTTTGTAAGTCTAATGGATGGTAGCCTTGTCATTATGGAAGGTAGTCTGTTGTCGAGATTTTTGTTACTCTATTGTATGGTAGCCTTGTCATTATGGAAGGTAGTCTATTGTCGAGATTTTTGTTATTCCAATGGATGGTAGCCTTGTCATTATGGAAGGTAGTCTATAGTCGTGATTTTTGTCACTCCAATGGAAGGTAGCCTTGGCATTATGGAAGGTAGTATGTTGTCGATATCATTGTTACTCCAATGGATGGTAGCCTTGTCATTATGGAAGGTAGTCTTTTGTCAAGATTTTTGTTACACCAATGGATGGTAGCCTTGTCATTATGGAAGGCAGTCTCCTGTTGATATTTTTGTTACTCCAATGGATGGTATCCTTGTCATTATGGAAGGTAGTATGTTGTCCCGATTTGTGTTACTCTAATGGATGGTAGTCTTGTCATTATGGAAGGTAGTCTGTCCTTGTGATTTCTGTTACTCCAATGGAAGGTAGACTTGTCAATATGGAAGGTAGTCTTTTGTCGAGATTTTTTTTACTCCAATGGATGGTAGCCTTGTCATTATGGAAGGTAGTCTCTTGTTGATATTTTTGTTACTCCAATGGATGGTTTCCTTGTCATTATGGAAGGTAGTCTGTTGTCGAGATTTTTGTTACTCCAATGGATGGTAGCCTTGTTATTATGGAAGGTAGTCGATTGTTCCGATTTTTGTTACTCTAATGGATGGTATCCTTGCCATTATGGAAGGTAGTCTGTCGTTGTGATATCTGTTACTCCAATGGATGGTAGCCTTATCATTATGGAAGGTAGTTTATTGTCAAGATTTTTGTTACTCCAATGGATGTTAGCCTTGTCATTATGGAAGGTAGTCTGTTGTCCAAATTTTTTATACTCCAAAGGATGGTAGCCTTGTCATTATGGAAGGTAGTCTCTTGTTGATATTTTTGTTACTCCAATGGATGGTAGCCTTGTCATTATGGAAGGTAGTCTGTTGTCCCGATTATTGTTACTCCAATGGATTGTAGCCTTGTCATTATGGAAGGTAGTCTGTTGTCGATAACTTTGTTACTCCAATGGATGGTAGCTTAGTTATTATGGAAGGTAGTCTGTTGTCGTGATTTTTGTTACTCCAATGGATGGTAGCCTTGTCATTATGGAAGGTTGTCTATTGTTGATATTTTTGTTACTCCAATGGATTGTAGCCTTGTAATTATGGAAGGTAGTCTGTTGTCCAGATTTTTGTTACTCTAATGGATGGTAGTCTTGTCATTATGGAAGGTAGTCTGTCCTTGTGATTTCTGTTACTCCAATGGATAGTAGACTTGTCAATATGGAAGGTAGTCTTTTGTCGAGACTTTTGTTACTCCAATGGATGGTAGCCTTGTCATTATGGAAGGTAGTCTCTTGTTGATATTTTTGTTACTCCAATGGATGGTTTCCTTGTCATTATGGAAGGTAGTCTGTTGTCGAGATTTTTGTTACTCCAATGGATGGTAGCCTTGTCATTATGGAAGGTAGTCTGTTGTCCCGATTTTTGTAACTCTAATGGATGGTAGCCTTGTCATTATGGAAGGTAGTCTGTTGTCGAGATTTTTGTTACTCTATTGTATGGTAGCCTTGTCATTATGGAAGGTAGTCTATTGTCGAGATTTTTGTTATTCCAATGGATGGTAGCCTTGTCATTATGGAAGGTAGTCTCCTGTTGATATTTTTGTTACTCCAATGGATGGTATCCTTGTCATTATGGAAGGTAGTATGTTGTCCCGATTTTTGTTACTCTAATGGATGGTAGTCTTGTCATTATGGAAGGTAGTATGTCCTTGTGATTTATGTTACTCCAATGGATGGTAGACTTGTCAATATGGAAGGTAGTCTTTTGTTGAGATTTTTGTTACTCCAATGGATGGTAGCCTTGTCATTATGGAAGGTAGTCTCTTGTTGATATTTTTGTTACTCCAACGGATGGTTTCCTTGTCATTATGGAAGGTAGTCTGTTGTCGAGATTTTTGTTACTCCAATGGATGGTAGCCTTGTTATTATGGAAGGTAGTCTCTTGTCCCGATTTTTGTTACTCTAATGGATGGTATCCTTGCCATTATGGAAGGTAGTCTGTCGTTGTGATATCTGTTACTCCAATGGATGGTAGCCTTATCATTATGGAAGGTAGTTTATTGTCAAGATTTTTGTTACTCCAATGGATGTTAGCCTTGTCATTATGGAAGGTAGTCTGTTGTCCAAATTTTTTATACTCTAAATGATGGTAGCCTTGTCATTATGAAAGGTAGTCTCTTGTTGATATTTTTGTTATTCCAATGGATGGTATCCTTGTTATTATGGAAGGAAGTCTGTTGCCAAGATTTTTGTTACTCCAAAGGATGGTAGCCTTGTCATTATGGAAGGTAGTCTCTTATTGATATTTTTGTTACTCCAATGGATGGTAGCCTTGTCATTATGGAAGGTAGTCTGTTGTCCCGATTATTGTTACTCCAATGGATTGTAGCCTTGTCATTATGGAAGGTAGTCTGTTGTCGATAACTTTGTTAGTCCAATGGATCGTAGCTTAGTAATTATGGAAGGTAGTCTGTTGTCGTGATTTTTGTTACTCCAATGGATGGTAGCCTTGTCATTATGGAAAGTAGTCTGTTTTTAAAAAAATTTATACTCCAATGGATGGTAACCTTGTCATTATTGAAGGTAGTCTATTGTTGATATTTTTGTTACTCCAATGGATTGTAGCCTTGTAATTATGGAAGGTAGTCTGTTGTCCAGATTTTTGTTACTCTAATGGATGGTAGTCTTGTCATTATGGAAGGTAGTCTGTCCTTGTGATTTCTGTTACTCCAATGGATGGTAGACTTGTCAATATGGAAGGTAGTCTTTTGTCGAGATTTTTGTTACTCCAATAGATGGTAGCCTTGTCATTATGGAAGGTAGTCTCTTGTTGATATTTTTGTTACTCCAATGGATGGTTTCCTTGTCATTATGGAAGGTAGTCTGTTGTCGAGATTTTTGTTACTCCAATGGATGGTAGCCTTGTCATTATGGAATGTAGTCTGTTGTCCCGATTTTTGTTACTCTAATGGATGGTATCCTTGCCATTATGGAAGGTAGTCTGTCGTTGTGATATCTGTTACTCCAATGGATGGTAGCCTTATCATTATGGAAGGTAGTTTATTGTCAAGATTATTGTTACTCCAATGGATGTTAGCCTTGTCATTATGGAAGGTAGTCTGTTGTCCAAATATTTTATACTCCAATGGATGGTAGCCTTGTCATTATGGAAGGTAGTCTCTTTTTGATATTTTTGTTATTCCAATGGATGGTATCCTTGTCATTATAGAAGGAAGTCTGTTGCCAAGATTTTTGTTACTCCAAAGGATGGTAGCCTTGTCATTATGGAAGGTAGTCTTTTGTCAAGATTTTTGTTACACCAATGGATGGTAGCCTTGTCATTATGGAAGGTAGTCTCTTGTTAAACTTTTTGTTACTCCAATGGATGGTATCCTTGTCATCATGGAAGGTAGTCTTATTTAGAGATTTTGATTACTCCAATGGATGGTAGCCTTGTCATTATGGATGGGAGTCTGTTATCCCGATTATGGTTACTCCAATGGATTGTAGCCTTGTCATTATGGAAGGTAGTCTGTTGTCGATAACTTTGTTAGTCCAATGGATCGTAGCTTAGTAATTATGGAAGGTAGTCTGTTGTCGTGATTTTTGTTACTCCAATGGATGGTAGCCTTGTCATTATGGAAAGTAGTCTGTTGTTAAAAAAATTTATACTCCAATGGATGGTAACCTTGTCATTATGGAAGGTAGTCTATTGTTGATATTTTTGTTACTCCAATGGATTGTAGCCTTGTAATTATGGAAGGTAGTCTGTTGTCCAGATTTTTGTTACTCTAATGGATGGTAGTCTTGTCATTATGGAAGGTAGTTTGTCCTTGTGATTTCTGTTACTCCAATGGATGGTAGACTTGTCAATATGGAAGGTAGTCTTTTGTCGAGATTTTTGTTACTCCAATGGATGGTAGCCTTGTCATTATGGAAGGTAGTCTCTTGTTGATATTTTTGTTACTCCAATGGATGGTTTCCTTGTCATTATGGAAGGTAGTCTGTTGTCGAGATTTTTGTTAGTCCAATGGATGGTAGCCTTGTCATTATGGAATGTAGTCTGTTGTCCCGATTTTTGTTACTCTAATGGATGGTATCCTTGCCATTATAGAAGGTAGTCTGTCGTTGTGATATCTGTTACTCCAATGGATGGTAGCCTTATCATTATGGAAGGTAGTTTATTGTCAAGATTTTTGTTACTCCAATGGATGTTAGCCTTGTCATTATGGAAGGTAGTCTATTGTCCAAATTTTTTATACTCCAATGGATGGTAGCCTTGTCATTATGGAAGGTAGTCTCTTGTTGATATTTTTGTTATTCCAATGAATGGTATCCTTGTCATTATGGAAGGAAGTCTGTTGCCAAGATTTTTGTTACTCCAAAGGATGGTAGCCTTGTCATTATGGAAGGTAGTCTTTTGTCAAGATTTTTGTTACACCAATGGATGGTAGCCTTGTCATTATGGAAGGTAGTCTCTTGTTAACATTTTTGTTACTCCAATGGATGGTATCATTGTCATCATGGAAGGTAGTCTGTTGTAGAGATTTTGATTACTCCAATGGATGGTAGCCTTGTCATTATGGAAGGTAGTCTGTTGTCCCGATTATTGTTACTCCAATGGATTGTAGACTTGTCATTATGGAAGGTAGTCTATTGTCCCGATTTTTGTTACTCTAATGGATGGTAGCCTTGCCATTATGGAAGGTATTCTGTCGTTGTGATTTCTATTACTCAAATGGATGTTAGCCTTGTCATTATGGAAGGCAGTCTGTTGTCCAAATTTTTTATACTCCAATGGATGCTAGCCTTGTCATTATGGAAGGTAGTCTCTTGTTGATATTTTTGTTACTCCAATGGATCGTAGCCTTGTAATTATGGAAGGTAGTTTGTTGTCCAGATTTTTGTAACTCTAATGGATGGTAGCCTTGTCATTATGGAAGGTAGTCTGTTGTCGAGATTTTTGTTACTCTATTGTATGGTAGCCTTGTCATTATGGAAGGTAGTCTATTGTCGAGATTTTTGTTATTCCAATGGATGGTAGCCTTGTCATTATGGAAGGTAGTCTATAGTCGTGATTTTTGTCACTCCAATGGAAGGTAGCCTTGGCATTATGGAAGGTAGTATGTTGTCGATATCTTTGTTACTCCAATGGATGGTAGCCTTGTCATTATCGAAGGTAGTCTTTTGTCAAGATTTTTGTTACACCAATGGAAGGTAGCCTTGTCATTATGGAAGGCAGTCTCCTGTTGATATTTTTGTTACTCCAATGGATGGTATCCTTGTCATTATGGAAGGTAGTATGTTGTCCCGATTTTTGTTACTCTAATGGATGGTAGTCTTGTCATTATGGAAGGTAGTCTGTCCTTGTGATTTCTGTTACTCCAATGGAAGGTAGACTTGTCAATATGGAAGGTAGTCTTTTGTCGAGATTTTTTTTACTCCAATGGATGGTAGCCTTGTCCTTATGGAAGGTAGTCTCTTGTTGATATTTTTGTTACTCCAATGGATGGTTTCCTTGTCATTATGGAAGGTAGTTTGTTGTCGAGATTTTTGTTACTCCAATGGATGGTAGCCTTGTTATTATGGAAGGTAGTCGGTTGTCCCAATTTTTGTTACTCTAATGGATGGTATCCTTGCAATTATGGAAGGTAGTCTGTCGTTGTGATATCTGTTACTCCAATGGATGGTAGCCTTATCATTATGGAAGGTAGTTTATTGTCAAGATTTTTGTTACTCCAATGGATGTTAGCCTTGTCATTATGGAAGGTAGTCTGTTGTCCAAATTTTTTATACTCCAATGGATGGTAGCCTTGTCATTATGGAAGGTAGTCTCTTGTTGATATTTTTGTTATTCCAATGGATGGTATCCTTGTCATTATGGAAGGAAGTCTGTTGCCAAGATTTTTGTTACTCCAAAGGATGGTAGCCTTGTCATTATGGAAGGTAGTCTTTTGTCAAGATTTTTGTTACACCAATGGATGGTAGCCTTGTCATTATGGAAGGTAGTCTCTTGTTAACATTTTTGTTACTCCAATGGATGGTATCATTGTCATCATGGAAGGTAGTCTGTTGTAGAGATTTTGATTACTCCAATGGATGGTAGCCTTGTCATTATGGAAGGTAGTCTGTTGTCCCGATTATTGTTACTCCAATGGATTGTAGACTTGTCATTATGGAAGGTAGTCTGTTGTCCCGATTTTTGTTACTCTAATGGATGGTAGCCTTGCCATTATGGAAGGTATTCTATCGTTGTGATTTCTATTACTCAAATGGATGTTAGCCATGTCATTATGGAAGGTAGTCTGTTGTCCAAATTTTTTATACTCCAATGGATGCTAGCCTTGTCATTATGGAAGGTAGTCTCTTGTTGATATTTTTGTTACTCCAATGGATCGTAGCCTTGTAATTATGGAAGGTAGTTTGTTGTCCAGATTTTTGTAACTCTAATGGATGGTAGCCTTGTCATTATGGAAGGTAGTCTGTTGTCGAGATTTTTGTTACTCTATTGTATGGTAGCCTTGTCATTATGGAAGGTAGTCTATTGTCGAGATTTTTGTTATTCCAATGGATGGTAGCCTTGTCATTATGGAAGGTAGTCTATAGTCGTGATTTTTGTCACTCCAATGGAAGGTAGCCTTGGCATTATGGAAGGTATTATGTTGTCGATATCTTTGTTACTCCAATGGATGGTAGCCTTGTCATTATCGAAGGTAGTCTTTTGTCAAGATTTTTGTTACACCAATGGAAGGTAGCCTTGTCATTATGGAAGGCAGTCTCCTGTTGATATTTTTGTTACTCCAATGGATGGTATCCTTGTCATTATGGAAGGTAGTATGTTGTCCCGATTTTTGTTACTCTAATGGATGGTAGTCTTGTCATTATGGAAGGTAGTCTGTCCTTGTGATTTCTGTTACTCCAATGGAAGGTAGACTTGTCAATATGGAAGGTAGTCTTTTGTCGAGATTTTTTTTACTCCAATGGATGGTAGCCTTGTCCTTATGGAAGGTAGTCTCTTGTTGATATTTTTGTTACTCCAATGGATGGTTTCCTTGTCATTATGGAAGGTAGTTTGTTGTCGAGATTTTTGTTACTCCAATGGATGGTAGCCTTGTTATTATGGAAGGTTGTCGGTTGTCCCGATTTTTGTTACTCTAATGGATGGTATCCTTGCCATTATGGAAGGTAGTCTGTCGTTGTGATATCTGTTACTCCAATGGATGGTAGCCTTATCATTATGGAAGGTAGTTTATTGTCAAGATTTTTGTTACTCCAATGGATGTTAGCCTTGTCATTATGGAAGGTAGTCTGTTGTCCAAATTTTTTATACTCCAATGGATGGTAGCCTTGTCATTACGGAAGGTAGTCTCTTGTTGATATTTTTGTTATTCCAATGGATGGTATCCTTGTCATTATGGAAGGAAGTCTGTTGCCAAGATTTTTGTTACTCCAAAGGATGGTAGCCTTGTCATTATTGAAGGTAGTCTCTTATTGATATTTTTGTTACTCCAATTGATGGTAGCCTTGTCATTATGGAAGGTAGTCTGTTGTCCCGATTATTGTTACTCCAATGGATTGTAGCCTTGTCATTATGGAAGGTAGTCTGTTGTCGATAACTTTGTTACTCCAATGGATGGTAGCTTAGTAATTATGGAAGGTAGTCTGTTGTTGTGATTTTTGTTACTCCAATGGATGGTACCCTTGTCATTATGGAAGGTTGTCTATTGTTGATATTTTTGTTACTCCAATGGATTGTAGCCTTGTAATTATGGAAGGTAGTCTGTTGTCCAAATTTTTGTTACTCTAATGGATGGTAGTCTTGTCATTATGGAAGGTAGTCTGTCCTTGTGATTTCTGTTACTCCAATGGATGGTAGCCTTGTCATTATGGAAGGTAGTCTCTTGTTGATATTGTTGTTACTCCAATGGATGGTTTCCTTGTCATTATGGAAGGTAGTCTGTTGTCGAGATTTTTGTTAATCCAATGGATGGTAGCCTTGTCATTATAGGTAGTCTGTTGTCCCGATTTTTGTAACTCTAATGGATGGTAGCCTTGTCATTATGGAAGGTAGTCTGTTGTCGAGATTTTTGTTACTCTATTGTATGGTAGCCTTGTCATTATGGAAGGTAGTCTATTGTCGAGATTTTTGTTATTCCAATGGATGGTAGCCTTGTCATTATGGAAGGTAGTCTATAGTCGTGATTTTTGTCACTCCAATGGAAGGTAGCCTTGGCATTATGGAAGGTAGTATGTTTTCGATATCTTTGTTACTCCAATGGATGGTAGCCTTGTCATTATGGAAGGTAGTCTTTTGTCAAGATTTTTGTTACACCAATGGAAGGTAGCCTTGTCATTATGGAAGGCAGTCTCCTGTTGATATTTTTGTTACTCCAATGGATGGTATCCTTGTCATTATGGAAGGTAGTATGTTGTCCCGATTTTTGTTACTCTAATGGATGGTAGTCTTGTCATTATGGAAGGTAGTCTGTCCTTGTGATTTCTGTTACTCCAATGGAAGGTAGACTTGTCAATATGGAAGGTAGTCTTTTGTCGAGATTTTTTTTACTCCAATGGATGGTAGCCTTGTCCTTATGGAAGGTAGTCTCTTGTTGATATTTTTGTTACTCCAATGGATGGTTTCCTTGTCATTATGGAAGGTAGTTTGTTGTCGAGATTTTTGTTACTCCAATGGATGGTAGCCTTGTTATTATGGAAGGTTGTCGGTTGTCCCGATTTTTGTTACTCTAATGGATGGTATCCTTGCCATTATGGAAGGTAGTCTGTCGTTGTGATATCTGTTACTCCAATGGATGGTAGCCTTATCATTATGGAAGGTAGTTTATTGTCAAGATTTTTGTTACTCCAATGGATGTTAGCCTTGTCATTATGGAAGGTAGTCTGTTGTCCAAATTTTTTATACTCCAATGGATGGTAGCCTTGTCATTATGGAAGGTAGTCTCTTGTTGATATTTTTGTTATTCCAATGGATGGTATCCTTGTCATTATGGAAGGAAGTCTGTTGCCAAGATTTTTGTTACTCCAAAGGATGGTAGCCTTGTCATTATTGAAGGTAGTCTCTTATTGATATTTTTGTTACTCCAATTGATGGTAGCCTTGTCATTATGGAAGGTAGTCTGTTGTCCCGATTATTGTTACTCCAATGGATTGTAGCCTTGTCATTATGGAAGGTAGTCTGTTGTCGATAACTTTGTTACTCCAATGGATGGTAGCTTAGTAATTATGGAAGGTAGTCTGTTGTTGTGATTTTTGTTACTCCAATGGATGGTACCCTTGTCATTATGGAAGGTTGTCTATTGTTGATATTTTTGTTACTCCAATGGATTGTAGCCTTGTAATTATGGAAGGTAGTCTGTTGTCCAAATTTTTGTTACTCTAATGGATGGTAGTCTTGTCATTATGGAAGGTAGTCTGTCCTTGTGATTTCTGTTACTCCAATGGATGGTAGCCTTGTCATTATGGAAGGTAGTCTCTTGTTGATATTGTTGTTACTCCAATGGATGGTTTCCTTGTCATTATGGAAGGTAGTCTGTTGTCGAGATTTTTGTTAATCCAATGGATGGTAGCCTTGTCATTATGGAAGGTAGTCTGTTGTCCCGATTTTTGTAACTCTAATGGATGGTAGCCTTGTCATTATGGAAGGTAGTCTGTCGTCGAGATTTTTGTTACTCTATTGTATGGTAGCCTTGTCATTATGGAAGGTAGTCTATTGTCGAGATTTTTGTTATTCCAATGGATGGTAGCCTTGTCATTATGGAAGGTAGTCTATAGTCGTGATTTTTGTCACTCCAATGGAAGGTAGCCTTGGCATTATGGAAGGTAGTATGTTTTCGATATCTTTGTTACTCCAATGGATGGTAGCCTTGTCATTATGGAAGGTAGTCTTTTGTCAAGATTTTTGTTACACCAATGGATTGTAGCCTTGTCATTATGGAAGGCAGTCTCCTGTTGATATTTTTGTTACTCTAATAGATGGTATCCTTGTCATTATGGAAGGTAGTATGTTGTCCCGATTTTTGTTACTCTAATGGATGGTAGTCTTGTCATTATGGAAGGTAGTATGTCCTTGTGATTTCTATTACTCCAATGGATGGTAGACTTGTCAATATGGAAGGTAGTCTTTTGTCGAGATTTTTGTTACAACAATGGACGGTTTCCTTGTCATTATGGAAGGTAGTCTCTTGTTGATATTTTTGTTACTCCAATGGATGGTTTCCTTGTCATTATGGAAGGTAGTTTCTTGTCGAGATTTTTGTTACTCTAATGGATGGTAGCCTTGTTATTATGGAAGGTAGTTTGTTGTCCCGATTTTTGTTACTCTAATGGATGGTATCCTTGCCATTATGGAAGGTAGTCTGTCGTTGCGATATCTGTTACTCCAATGGATGGTAGCCTTATCATTATGGAAGGTAGTTTATTGTCAAGATTTTTGTTACTCCAATGGATGTTAGCCTTGTCATTATGGAAGGTAGTCTGTTGTCCAAATTTTTTATACTCCAATGGATGGTAGCCTTGTCATTATGGAAGGTAGTCTCTTGTTGATATTTTTGTTATTCCAATGGATGGTATCCTAGTCATTATGGAAGGAAGTCTGTTTCCAAGATTTTTGTTACTCCAAAGGATGGTAGCCTTGTCATTATGGAAGGTAGTCTCTTATTGATATTTTTGTTACTCCAATGGATGGTAGCCTTGTCATTATGGAAGGTAGTCTGTTGTCCCGATTATTATTACTCCAATGGATTGTAGCCTTGTCATTATGGAAGGTAGTCTGTTGTCGATAACTTTGTTACTCCAATGGATGGTAGCTTAGTAATTATGGAAGGTAGTCTGTTGTCGTGATTTTTGTTACTCCAATGGATGGTAGCCTTGTCATTATGGAAGGTAGTCTGTTGTTAAAAAAATTTATACTCCAATGGATGGTAACCTTGTCATTATGGAAGGTTGTCTATTGTTGATATTTTTGTTACTCCAATGGATTGTAGCCTTGTAATTATGGAAGGTAGTCTGTTGTCCAGATTTTTGTTACTCTAATGGATGGTAGTCTTGTCATTATGGAAGGTAGTCTGTCCTTGTGATTTCTGTTACTCCAATGGATGGTAGACTTGTCAATATGGAAGGTAGTCTTTTGTCGAGATTTTTGTTACTCCAATGGATGGTAGCCTTGTCATTATGGAAGGTAGTCTCTTGTTGATATTTTTGTTACTCCAATGGATGGTTTCCTTGTCATTGTGGAAGGTAGTCTGTTGTCGAGATTTTTGTTACTCCAATGGATGGTAGCCTTGTCATTATGGAAGGTAGTCTCTTGTCCCGATTTTTTTTAACTCTAATGGATGGTAGCCTTGTCATTATGGAAGGTAGTTTGTTGTCGAGATTTTTGTTACTCTATTGTATGGTAGCCTTGTCATTATGGAAGGTAGTCTATTGTCGAGATTTTTGTTATTCCAATGGATGGTAGCCTTGTCATTATGGAAGGTAGTCTATAGTCGTGATTTTTGTCACTCCAATGGAAGGTAGCCTTGGCATTATGGAAGGTAGTATGTTATCGATATCTTTGTTACTCCAATGGATGGTAGCCTTGTCATTATGGAAGGTAGTCTTTTGTCAAGATTTTTGTTACACCAATGGATGGTAGCCTTGTCATTATGGAAGGTAGTCTCTTGTTGATATTTTTGTTATTCCAATGGATGGTATCCTTGTCATTATGGAAGGAAGTCTGTAGCCAAGATTTTTGTTACTCCAAAGGATGGTAGCCTTGTCATTATGGAAGGTAGTCTTTTGTCAAGATTTTTGTTACACCAATGGACGGTAGCCTTGTCATTATGGAAGGTAGTCTCTTGTTAACATTTTTGTTACTCCAATGGATGGTATCCTTATCATCATGGAAGGAAGTCTGTTGTAGAGATTTTTGTTACTCCAATGGATGCTAGCCTTGTCATTATGGAAGGTAGTCTCTTGTTAACATTTTTGTTATTCCAATGGATGGTAGACTTGTCATTATGGAAGGTAGTCTGTTGTCCCGATTTTTGTTACTCTAATGGATGGTAGCCTTGCCATTATGGAAGGTATTCTGTCGTTGTGATTTCTATTACTCCAATGGATGGTAGCCTTATCATTATGGAAGGTAGTCTATTGTCGAGATTTTTGTTACTCAAATGGATGTTAGCCTTGTCATTATGGAAGGTAGTCTGTTGTCCAAATTTTTTATACTCTAATGGATGCTAGCCTTGTTATTATGGAAGGTAGTCTCTTGTTGATATTTTTGTTACTCCAATGGATCGTAGCCTTGTAATTATGGAAGGTAGTTTGTTGTCCAGATTTTTGTAACTCTAATGGATGGTAGCCTTGTAATTATGGAAGGTAGTCTGTTGTCGAGATTTTTGTTACTCTATTGTATGGTAGCCTTGTCATTATGGAAGGTAGTCTATTGTCGAGATTTTTGTTATTCCAATGGATGGTAGCCTTGTCATTATGGAAGGTAGTCTATAGTCCTGATTTTTGTCACTCCAATGGAAGGTAGCCTTGGCATTATGGAAGGTAGTATGTTGTCGATATCTTTGTTACTCCAATGGATGGTAGCCTTGTCATTATGGAAGGTAGTCTTTTGTCAAGATTTTTGTTACACCAATGGATGGTAGCCTTGTCATTATGGAAGGCAGTCTCCTGTTGATATTTTTGTTACTCCAATGGATGGTATCCTTGTCATTATGGAAGGTAGTATGTTGTCCCAATTTTTGTTACTCTAATGGATGGTAGTCTTGTCATTATGGATGGTAGTCTGTCCTTGTGATTTCTGTTACTCCAATGGAAGGTAGACTTGTCAATATGGAAGGTAGTCTTTTGTCGAGATTTTTTTTACTCCAATGGATGGTAGCCTTCTCCTTATGGAAGGTAGTCTCTTGTTGATATTTTTGTTACTCCAATGGATGGTTTCCTTGTCATTATGGAAGGTAGTCTATTGTCGAGATTTTTGTTACTCCAATGGATTGTAGCCTTGTTATTATGGAAGGTAGTCGGTTGTCCCGATTTTTGTTACTCTAATGGATGGTATCCTTGCCATTATGGAAGGTAGTCTATCGTTGTGATATCTGTTACTCCAATGGATGGTAGCCTTTTCATTATGGAAGGTAGTTTATTGTCAAGATTTTTGTTACTCCAATGGATGTTAGCCTTGTCATTATGGAAGGTAGTCTGTTGTCCAAATTTTTTATACTCCAATGGATGGTAGCCTTGTCATTATGGAAGGTAGTCTCTTGTTGATATTTTTGTTATTCCAATGGATGGTATCCTAGTCATTATGGAAGGAAGTCTGTTTCCAAGATTTTTGTTACTCCAAAGGATGGTAGCCTTGTCATTATGGAAGGTAGTCTCTTATTGATATTTTTGTTACTCCAATGGATGGTAGCCTTGTCATTATGGAAGGTAGTCTATTGTCCCGATTATTGTTACTCCAATGGATTGTAGCCTTGTCACTATGGAAGGTAGTCTGTTGTCGATAACTTTGTTACTCCAATGGATGGTAGCTTAGTAATTATGGAAGGTAGTCTGTTGTCGTGATTTTTGTTACTCCAATGGATGGTAGCCTTGTCATTATGGAAGGTAGTCTGTTGTTAAAAAAATTTATACTCCAATGGATGGTAACCTTGTCATTATGGAAGGTTGTCTATTGTTGATATTTTTGTTACTCCAATGGATTGTAGCCTTGTAATTATGGAAGGTAGTCTGTTGTCCAGATTTTTGTTACTCTAATGGATGGTAGTCTTGTCATTATGGAAGGTAGTCTGTCCTTGTGATTTCTGTTACTCCAATGGATGGTAGACTCGTCAATATGGAAGGTAGTCTTTTGTCGAGATTTTTGTTACTCCAATGGATGGTAGCCTTGTCATTATGGAAGGTAGTCTCTTGTTGATATTTTTGTTACTCCAATGGATGGTTTCCTTGTCATTGTGGAAGGTAGTCTGTTGTCGAGATTTTTGTTACTCCAATGGATGGTAGCCTTGTCATTATGGAAGGTAGTCTGTTGTCCCGATTTTTGTAACTCTAATGGATGGTAGCCTTGTCATTATGGAAGGTAGTTTGTTGTCGAGATTTTTGTTACTCTATTGTATGGTAGCCTTGTCATTATGGAATGTAGTCTATTGTCGAGATTTTTGTTATTCCAATGGATGGTAGCCTTGTCATTATGGAAGGTAGTCTATAGTCGTGATTTTTGTCACTCAATGGAAGGTAGCCTTGGCATTATGGAAGGTAGTATGTTATCGATATCTTTGTTACTCCAATGGATGGTAGCCTTGTCATTATGGAAGGAAGTCTTTTGTCAAGATTTTTGTTACACCAATGGATGGTAGCCTTGTCCTTATGGAAGGCAATCTCCTGTTGATATTTTTGTTACTCCAATGGATTGTATCCTTGTCATTATGGAAGGTAGTATGTTGTCCCGATTTTTGTTACTCTAATGGATGGTAGTCTTGTCATTATGGAAGGTAGTATGTCCTTGTGATTTCTGTTACTCCAATGGATAGTAGACTTGTCAATATGGAAGGTAGTCTTTTGTCGAGATTTTTGTTACTCCAATGGATGGTAGCCTTGTCATTATGGAAGGTAGTCTGTTGTTGATATTTTTGTTACTCCATTGGATGGTTTCCTTGTCATTATGGAAGGTAGTCTGTTGTCGAGATTTTTGTTACTCCAATGGATGGTAGCCTTGTTATTATGGAAGGTAGTCTGTTGTCCCGATTTTTGTTACTCTAATGGATGGTATCCTTGCCATTATGGAAGGTAGTCTGTCGTTGCGATATCTGTTACTCCAATGCATGGTAGCCTTATCATTATGGAAGGTAGTTTATTGTCAAGATTTTTGTTACTCCAATGGATGTTTGCCTTGTCATTATGGAAGGTAGTTTGTTGTCCAAATTTTTTATACTCCAATGGATGGTAGCCTTGTCATTATGGAAGGTAGTCTCTTGTTGATATTTTTATTATTCCAATGGATGGTATCCTTGTCATTATGGAAGGAAGTCTGTTGCCAAGATTTTTGTTACTCCAAAGGATGGTAGCCTTGTCATTATGGAAGGTAGTCTCTTATTGATATTTTTGTTACTCCAAAGGATGGTAGCCTTGTCATTATGGAAGGTAGTTTGTTGTCCCGATTATTGTTACTCCAACGGATTGTAGCCTTGTCATTATGGAAGGTAGTCTGTTGTCGATAACTTTGTTACTCCAATGGATGGTAGCTTAGTAATTATGGAAGGTAGTCTGTTGTCGTGATTTTTGTTACTCCAATGGATGGTAGCCTTGTCATTATGGAAGGTAGTTTGTTGTTAAAAAAATTTATACTCCAATGGATGGTAACCTTGTCATTATGGAAGGTTATCTATTGTTGATATTTTTGTTACTCCAATGGATTGTAGCCTTGTAATTATGGAAGGTAGTCTGTTGTCCAGATTTTTGTTACTCTAATGGATGGTAGTCTTGTCATTATGGAAGGTAGTCTGTCCTTGTGATTTCTGTTACTCCAATGGATGGTAGACTTGTCAATATGGAAGGTAGTCTTTTGTCGAGATTTTTGTTACTCCAATGGATGGTTTCCTTGTCATTATGGAAGGTAGTCTCTTGTTGATATTTTTGTTACTCCAATGGATGGTTTCCTTGTCATTATGGAAGGTAGTCTTTTGTCGAGATTTTTGTTACTCCAATGGATGGTAGCCTTGTCATTATGGAAGGTAGTCTCTTGTTGATATTTTTGTTACTCCAATGGATGGTAGCCTTATCATTATGGAAGGTAGTTTATTGTCAAGATTTTTGTTACTCCAATGGATGTTAGCCTTGTCATTATGCAAGGTAGTCTGTTGTCCAAATTTTTTATACTCCAATGGATGGTAGCCTTGTCATTATGGAAGGTAGTCTCTTGTTGATATTTTTGTTATTCCAATGGATGGTATCCTTGTCATTATGAAAGGAAGTTTGTTGCCAAGATTTTTGTTACTCCAAAGGATGGTAGCCTTGTCATTATGGAAGGTAGTCGCTTATTGATATTTTTGTTACTCCACTGGATGGTAGCCTTGTCATTATGGAAGGTAGCCTGTTGTCCCGATTATTGTTACTCCAATGGATTGTAGCCTTGTCATTATGGAAGGTAGTCTGTTGTCGATAACTTTGTTACTCCAATGGATGGTAGCTTAGTAATTACGGAAGGTAGTCTGTTGTCGTGATTTTTGTTACTCCAATGGATGGTAACCTTGTCATTATGGAAGGTGGTTTGTTGTTAAAAAATTTTATACTTCAATGGATGATATCCTTGTCATTATGGAAGGTAGTCTATTGTTGATATTTTTGTTACTACAATGGATTGTAGCCTTGTAATTATGGAAGGTAGTCTGTTGTCCAGATTTTTGTTACTCTAATGGATGGTAGCCTTATCATTATGGAAGGTAGTCTGTTGTCCAGATTTTTGTTACTCTATTTTATGGTAGCCTTGTCATTATGGAAGGTAGTCTATTGTCGAGAATTTTGTTATTCCAATGGATGGTTGCCTTGTCATTATGGAAGGTAGTCTATAATCGTGATTTTGGTTACTCCAATGGAAGGTAGCCTTGGCATTATGGAAGGTAGTATGTTATCGTTATCTTTGTTACTCCAATGGATGGTAGCCTTGTCATTATGGAAGGTAGTCTTTTGTCAAGATTTTTGTTACACCAATGGATGGTAGCCTTGTCATTATGGAAGGCAGTCTCTTGTTGATATTTTTGTTACTCTAATGGATGGTATCCTTGTAATTATGGAAGGTAGTCTGTTGTCCAGATTTTTGTTACTCTAATGGATGGTAGTCTTGTCATTATGGAAGGTAGTCTGTCATTGTGATTTCTGTTACTCAAATGAATGGTAGACTTGTCAATATGGAAGGTAGTCTTTTGTCGAGATTTTTGTTACTCCAATGGATGGTAGCCTTGTCATTATGGAAGGTAGTCTCTTGTTGATATTTTTGTTACTCCAATGGATGGTTTCCTTGTCATTATGAAAGGTAGTCTGTTGTCGAGATTTTTGTTACTCCAATGGATGGTAGCCTTGTCATTATGGAAGGTAGTCTGTTGTCCCGATTTTTGTTACTCTAATGGATGGTATCTTTGCCATTATGGAAGGTAGTCTGTCGTTGTGATATTTGTTACTCCAATGGATGGTAGCCTTATCATTATGGAAGGTAGTTTATTGTCAAGATTTTTGTTACTCCAATGGATGTTAGCCTTGTCATTATGGAAGGTAGTCTGTTGTCCAAATTTTTTATACTCCAATGGATGGTAGCCTTGTCATTATGGAAGGTAGTCTCTTGTTGATATTTTTGTTATTCCAATGGATGGTATCCTTGTCATTATGGAAGGAAGTCTGTTGCCAAGGTTTTTGTTACTCCAAAGGATGGTAGCCTTGTCATTATGGAAGGTAGTCTCTTATTGATATTTTTGTTACTCCAATGGATGGTAGGCTTGTCATTATGGAAGGTAGTCTGTTGTCCCGATTATTGTTACTCCAATGGATTGTAGCCTTGTCATTATGGAAGGTAGTCTGTTGTCGATAACTTTGTTACTCCAATGGATGGTAGCTTAGTAATTATGGAAGGTAGGCTGTTGTCGTGATTTTTGTTACTCCAATGGATGGTAGCCTTGTCATTATGGAAGGTAGTCTGTTGTTAAAAAAATTTATACTCCAATGGATGGTAACCTTGTCATTATGGAAGGTAGTCTATTGTTGATATTTTTGTTACTCCAATGAATTGTAGCCTTGTAATTATGGAAGGTAGTCTGTTGTCCAGATTTTTGTTACTCTAATGGATGGTAGCCTTGTCATTATGGAAGGTAGTCTGTTGTCGAGATTTTTGTTACTCTATTTTATGGTAGCCTTGTCATTATGGAAGGTAGTCTATTGTCGAGAATTTTGTTATTCCAATGGATGGTAGCCTTGTCATTATGGAAGGTAGTCCATAGTCGTGATTTTGGTTACTCCAATGGAAGGTAGCCTTGGCATTATGGAAGGTAGTATGTTGTCGTTATCTTTGTTACTCCAATGGATGGTAGCCTTGTCATTATGGAAGGTAGTCTTTTGTCAAGATTTTTGTTACACCAATGGATGGTAGCCTTGTCATTATGGAAGGCAGTCTCTTGTTGATATTTTTGTTACTCTAATGGATGGTATCCTTGTAATTATGGAAGGTAGTCTGTTGTCCAGATTTTTGGTACTCTAATGGATTGTAGTCTTGTCATTATGGAAGGTAGTCTGTCCTTGTGATTTCTGTTACTCCAATGAATGGTAGACTTGTCAATATGGAAGGTAGTCTTTTGTCGAGATTTTTGTTACTCCAATGGATGGTAGCCTTGTCATTATGGAAGGTAGTCTCTTGTTGATATTTTTGTTACTCCAATGGATGGTTTCCTTGTCATTATGAAAGGTAGTCTGTTGTCGAGATTTTTGTTACTCCAATGGATGGTAGCCTTGTCATTATGGAAGGTAGTCTGTTGTCCCGATTTTTGTTACTCTAATGGATGGTATCTTTGCCATTATGGAAGGTAGTCTGTCATTGTGATATCTGTTACTCCAATGGATGGTAGCCTTATCATTATGGAAGGTAGTTTGTTGTCAAGATTTTTGTTACTCCAATGGATGTTAGCCTTGTCATTATGGAAGGTAGTCTGTTGTCCAAATTTTTTATACTCCAATGGATGGTAACCTTGTCATTATGGAAGGTAGTCTCTTGTTGATATTTTTGTTATTCCAATGGATGGTATCCTTGTCATTATGGAAGGAAGTCTATTGCCAAGGTTTTTGTTACTCCAAAGGATGGTAGCCTTGTCATTATGGAAGGTAGTCTCTTATTGATATTTTTGTTACTCCAATGGATGGTAGCCTTGTCATTATGGAAGGTAGTCTGTTGTCCCGATTATTGTTACTCCAATGGATTGTAGCCTTGTCATTATGGAAGGTAGTCTGTTGTCGATAACTTTGTTACTCTAATGGATGGTAGCTTAGTAATTATGGAAGGTAGTCTGTTGTCGTGATTTTTGTTACTCCAATGGATGGTAGCCTTGTCATTATGGAAGGTAGTCTATTGTTAAAAAATTTTATACTCCAATGGATGGTAACCTTGCCATTATGGAAGGTAGTCTATTGTTGATATTTTTGTTACTCCAATGGATTGTAGCCTTGTAATTATGGAAGGTAGTCTGTTGTCCAGATTTTTGTTACTCTAATGGATGGTAGCCTTGTCATTATGGAAGGTAGTCTGTTGTCGAGATTTTTGTTACTCTATTTTATGGTAGCCTTGTCATTATGGAAGGTAGTCTATTGTCGAGAATTTTGTTATTCCAATGGATGGTAGCCTTGTCATTATGGAAGGTAGTCCATAGTCGTGATTTTTGTTACTCCAATGGAAGGTAGCCTTGGCATTATGGAATGTAGTATGTTGTCGTTATCTTTGTTACTCCAATGGATGGTAGCCTTGTCATTATGGAAGGTAGTCTTTTGTCAAGATTTTTGTTACACCAATGGATGGTAGCCTTGTCATTATGGAAGGCAGTCTCTTGTTGATATTTTTGTTACTCCAATGGATGGTATCCTTGTAATTATGGAAGGTAGTCTGTTGTCCAGATTTTTGTTACTCTAATGGATGGTAGTCTTGTCATTATAGAAGGTAGTCTGTCCTTGTGATTTCTGTTACTCCAATGAATGGTAGACTTGTCAATATAGAAGGTAGTCTTTTGTCGAGATTTTTGTTACTCCAATGGATGGTAGCCTTGTCATTATGGAAGGTAGTCTCTTGTTGATATTTTTGTTACTCCAATGGATGGTTTCCTTGTCATTATGGAAGGTAGTCTGTTGTCGAGATTTTTGTTACTCCAATGGATGGTAGCCTTGTCATTATGGAAGGTAGTTTGTTGTCCCAATTTTTGTTACTCTAATGGATGGTATCTTTGCCATTATGGAAGGTAGTATGTGGTTGTGATTTTTGTTTCTCCAATGGATGGTAGCCTTATCATTATGGAAGGTAGTTTATTGTCAAGATTTTTGTTACTCCAATGGATGTTAGCCTTGTCATTATGGAAGGTAGTCTGTTGTCCAAATTTTTTATACTCCAATGGATGGTAGCCTTGTCATTATGGAAGGTAGTCTCTTGTTGATATTTTTGTTATTCCAATGGATGGAATCCTTGTCATTATGGAAGGAAGTTTGTTGCCAAGATTTTTGTTACTCCAAAGGATGGTAGCCTTGTCATTATGGAAGGTAGTCTCTTATTGATATTTTTGTTACTCCAATGGATGGTAGCCTTGTCATTATGGAAGGTAGTATGTTGTCCCGATTATTGTTACTCCAATGGATTGTAGCCTTCTCATTATGGAAGGTAGTATGTTGTCGATAACTTTGTTACTCCAATGGATGGTTGCTTAGTAATTATGGAAGGTAGTCTGTTGTCGTGATTTTTGTAACTCCAATGGATGGTAGCCTTGTCATTATGGAAGGTAGTCTGTTGTTAAAAAAATTTATACTCCAATGGATGGTAACCTTGTCATTATGGAAGGTAGTCTATTGTTGATATTTTTGTTACTCCAATGGATTGTAGCCTTGTAATTATGGAAGGTAGTCTGTTGTCCAGATTTTTGTTACTCTAATGGATGGTAGCCTTGTCATTATGGAAGGTAATCCATAGTCGTGATTTTGGTTACTCCAATGGAAGGTAGCCTTGGCATTATGGAAGGTAGTATGTTGTCGTTATCTTTGTTACACCAATGGATGGTAGCCTTGTCATTATGGAAGGCAGTCTCTTGTTGATATTTTTGTTACTCCAATGGATGGTATCCTTGTAATTATGGAAGGTAGTCTGTTGTCCAGATTTTTGTTACTCTAATGGATGGTAGTCTTTTAATTATGGAAGGTAGTCTGTCCTTGTGATTTCTGTTACTCCAATGAATGGTAGACTTGTCAATATAGAAGGTAGTCTTTTGTCGAGATTTTTGTTACTCCAATGGATGGTAGCCTTGTCATTATGGAAGGTAGTCTCTTGTTGATATTTTTGTTACTCCAATGGATGGTTTCCTTGTCATTATGGAAGGTAGTCTGTTGTCGAGATTTTTGTTACTCCAATGGATGGTAGCCTTGTCATTATGGAAGGTAGTCTGTTGTCCAAATTTTTGTTACTCTAATGGATGGTATCTTTGCCATTATGGAAGGTAGTATGTGGTTGTGATTTTTGTTACTCCAATGGATGGTAGCCTTATCATTATGGAAGGTAGTTTATTGTCAAGATTTTTGTTACTCCAATGGATGTTAGCCTTGTCATTATGGAAGGTAGTCTGTTGTCCAAATTTTTTATACTCCAATGGATGGTAGCCTTGTCATTATGGAAGGTAGTCTCTTGTTGATATTTTTGTTATTCCAATGGATGGAATCCTTGTCATTATGGAAGGAAGTCTGTTGCCAAGATTTTTGTTACACCAAAGGATGGTAGCCTTGTCATTATGGAAGGTAGTCTCTTATTGATATTTTTGTTACTCCAATGGATTGTAGCCTTGTCATTATGGAAGGTAGTATGTTGTCCCGATTATTGTTACTCCAATGGATTGTAGCCTTGTCATTATGGAAGGTAGTATGTTGTCGATAACTTTGTTACTCCAATGGATGGTAACTTAGTAATTATGGAAGGTAGTCTGTTGTCGTGATTTTTGTAACTCCAATGGATGGTAGCCTTGTCATTATGGAAGGTAGTCTGTTGTTAAAAAATTTTATACTCCAATGGATGGTAACCTTGTCATTATGGAAGGTAGTCTATTGTTGATATTTTTGTTACTCCAATGGATAGTAGCCTTGTAATTATGGAAGGTAGTCTGTTGTCCAGATTTTTGTTACTCTAATGGATGGTAGCCTTGTCATTATGGAAGGTAGTCTGTTGTCGAGATTTTTGTTACTCTATTTTATGGTAGCCTTGTCATTATGGAAGGTAGTCTATTGTCGAGAATTTTGTTATTCCAATGGATGGTAGCCTTGTCATTATGGAAGGTAGTCCATAGTCGTGATTTTGGTTACTCCAATGGAAGGTAGCCTTGGCATTATGGAAGGTAGTATGTTGTCGTTATCTTTGTTACTCCAATGGATGGTAGCCTTGTCATTATGGAAGGTAGTCTTTTGTCAAGATTTTTGTTACACCAATGGATGGTAGCCTTGTCATTATGGAAGGCAGTCTCTTGTTGATATTTTTGTTACTCTAATGGATGGTATCCTTGTAATTATGGAAGGTAGTCTGTTGTCCAGATTTTTGGTACTCTAATGGATTGTAGTCTTGTCATTATGGAAGGTAGTCTGTCCTTGTGATTTCTGTTACTCCAATGAATGGTAGACTTGTCAATATGGAAGGTAGTCTTTTGTCGAGATTTTTGTTACTCCAATGGATGGTAGCCTTGTCATTATGGAAGGTAGTCTCTTGTTGATATTTTTGTTACTCCAATGGATGGTTTCCTTGTCATTATGAAAGGTAGTCTGTTGTCGAGATTTTTGTTACTCCAATGGATGGTAGCCTTGTCATTATGGAAGGTAGTCTGTTGTCCCGATTTTTGTTACTCTAATGGATGGTATCTTTGCCATTATGGAAGGTAGTCTGTCATTGTGATATCTGTTACTCCAATGGATGGTAGCCTTATCATTATGGAAGGTAGTTTATTGTCAAGATTTTTGTTACTCCAATGGATGTTAGCCTTGTCATTATGGAAGGTAGTCTGTTGTCCAAATTTTTTATACTCCAATGGATGGTAACCTTGTCATTATGGAAGGTAGTCTCTTGTTGATATTTTTGTTATTCCAATGGATGGTATCCTTGTCATTATGGAAGGAAGTCTATTGCCAAGGTTTTTGTTACTCCAAAGGATGGTAGCCTTGTCATTATGGAAGGTAGTCTCTTATTGATATTTTTGTTACTCCAATGGATGGTAGCCTTGTCATTATGGAAGGTAGTCTGTTGTCCCGATTATTGTTACTCCAATGGATTGTAGCCTTGTCATTATGGAAGGTAGTCTGTTGTCGATTACTTTGTTACTCTAATGGATGGTAGCTTAGTAATTATGGAAGGTAGTCTGTTGTCGTGATTTTTGTTACTCCAATGGATGGTAGCCTTGTCATTATGGAAGGTAGTCTATTGTTAAAAAATTTTATACTCCAATGGATGGTAACCTTGCCATTATGGAAGGTAGTCTATTGTTGATATTTTTGTTACTCCAATGGATTGTAGCCTTGTAATTATGGAAGGTAGTCTGTTGTCCAGATTTTTGTTACTCTAATGGATGGTAGCCTTGTCATTATGGAAGGTAGTCTGTTGTCGAGATTTTTGTTACTCTATTTTATGGTAGCCTTGTCATTATGGAAGGTAGTCTATTGTCGAGAATTTTGTTATTCCAATGGATGGTAGCCTTGTCATTATGGAAGGTAGTCCATAGTCGTGATTTTTGTTACTCCAATGGAAGGTAGCCTTGGCATTATGGAATGTAGTATGTTGTCGTTATCTTTGTTACTCCAATGGATGGTAGCCTTGTCATTATGGAAGGTAGTCTTTTGTCAAGATTTTTGTTACACCAATGGATGGTAGCCTTGTCATTATGGAAGGCAGTCTCTTGTTGATATTTTTGTTACTCCAATGGATGGTATCCTTATAATTATGGAAGGTAGTCTGTTGTCCAGATTTTTGTTACTCTAATGGATGGTAGTCTTGTCATTATGGAAGGTAGTTTGTCCTTGTGATTTCTGTTACTCCAATGAATGGTAGACTTGTCAATATAGAAGGTAGTCTTTTGTCGAGATTTTTGTTACTCCAATGGATGGTAGCCTTGTCATTATGGAAGGTAGTCTCTTGTTGATATTTTTGTTACTCCAATGGATGGTTTCCTTGTCATTATGGAAGGTAGTCTGTTGTCGAGATTTTTGTTACTCCAATGGATGGTAGCCTTGTCATTATGGAAGGTAGTTTGTTGTCCCAATTTTTGTTACTCTAATGGATGGTATCTTTGCCATTATGGAAGGTAGTATGTGGTTGTGATTTTTGTTACTCCAATGGATGGTAGCCTTATCATTATGGAAGGTAGTTTATTGTCAAGATTTTTGTTACTCCAATGGATGTTAGCCTTGTCATTATGGAAGGTAGTCTGTTGTCCAAATTTTTTATACTCCAATGGATGGTAGCCTTGTCATTATGGAAGGTAGTCTCTTGTTGATATTTTTGTTATTCCAATGGATGGAATCCTTGTCATTATGGAAGGAAGTTTGTTGCCAAGATTTTTGTTACTCCAAAGGATGGTAGCCTTGTCATTATGGAAGGTAGTCTCTTATTGATATTTTTGTTACTCCAATGGATGGTAGCCTTGTCATTATGGAAGGTAGTATGTTGTCCCGATTATTGTTACTCCAATGGATTGTAGCCTTCTCATTATGGAAGGTAGTATGTTGTCGATAACTTTGTTACTCCAATGGATGGTTGCTTAGTAATTATGGAAGGTAGTCTGTTGTCGTGATTTTTGTAACTCCAATGGATGGTAGCCTTGTCATTATGGAAGGTAGTGTGTTGTTAAAAAAATTTATACTCCAATGGATGGTAACCTTGTCATTATGGAAGGTAGTCTATTGTTGATATTTTTGTTACTCCAATGGATTGTAGCCTTGTAATTATGGAAGGTAGTCTGTTGTCCAGATTTTTGTTACTCTAATGGATGGTAGCCTTGTCATTATGGAAGGTAATCCATAGTCGTGATTTTGGTTACTCCAATGGAAGGTAGCCTTGGCATTATGGAAGGTAGTATGTTGTCGTTATCTTTGTTACACCAATGGATGGTAGCCTTGTCATTATGGAAGGCAGTCTCTTGTTGATATTTTTGTTACTCCAATGGATGGTATCCTTGTAATTATGGAAGGTAGTCTGTTGTCCAGATTTTTGTTACTCTAATGGATGGTAGTCTTTTAATTATGGAAGGTAGTCTGTCCTTGTGATTTCTGTTACTCCAATGAATGGTAGACTTGTCAATATAGAAGGTAGTCTTTTGTCGAGATTTTTGTTACTCCAATGGATGGTAGCCTTGTCATTATGGAAGGTAGTCTCTTGTTGATATTTTTGTTACTCCAATGGATGGTTTCCTTGTCATTATGGAAGGTAGTCTGTTGTCGAGATTTTTGTTACTCCAATGGATGGTAGCCTTGTCATTATGGAAGGTAGTCTGTTGTCCAAATTTTTGTTACTCTAATGGATGGTATCTTTGCCATTATGGAAGGTAGTATGTGGTTGTGATTTTTGTTACTCCAATGGATGGTAGCCTTATCATTATGGAAGGTAGTTTATTGTCAAGATTTTTGTTACTCCAATGGATGTTAGCCTTGTCATTATGGAAGGTAGTCTGTTGTCCAAATTTTTTATACTCCAATGGATGGTAGCCTTGTCATTATGGAAGGTAGTCTCTTGTTGATATTTTTGTTATTCCAATGGATGGAATCCTTGTCATTATGGAAGGAAGTCTGTTGCCAAGATTTTTGTTACACCAAAGGATGGTAGCCTTGTCATTATGGAAGGTAGTCTCTTATTGATATTTTTGTTACTCCAATGGATTGTAGCCTTGTCATTATGGAAGGTAGTATGTTGTCCCGATAATTGTTACTCCAATGGATTGTAGCCTTGTCATTATGGAAGGTAGTATGATGTCGATAACTTTGTTACTCCAATGGATGGTAACTTAGTAATTATGGAAGGTAGTCTGTTGTCGTGATTTTTGTAACTCCAATGGATGGTAGCCTTGTCATTATGGAAGGTAGTCTGTTGTTAAAAAATTTTATACTCCAATGGATGGTAACCTTGTCATTATGGAAGGTAGTCTATTGTTGATATTTTTGTTACTCCAATGGATAGTAGCCTTGTAATTATGGAAGGTAGTCTGTTGTCCAAATTTTTGTTACTCTAATGGATGGTAGCCTTGTCATTATGGAAGGTAGTCTGTCCTTGTGATTTCTGTTACTCCAATGAATGGTAGACTTGTCAATATAGAAGGTAGTCTTTTGGCGAGATTTTTGTTACTCCAATGGATGGTAGCCTTGTCATTATGGAAGGTAGTCTCTTGTTGATATTTTTGTTACTCCAATGGATGGTTTCCTTGTCATTATGGAAGGTAGTCTGTTGTCGAGATTTTTGTTACTCCAATGGATGGTAGCCTTGCCATTATGGAAGGTAGTCTGTTGTCCCAATTTTTGTTACTCTAATGGATGGTATCTTTGCCATTATGGAAGGTAGTATGTGGTTGTGATATCTGTTACTCCAATGGATGGTAGCCTTATCATTATGGAAGGTAGTTTATTGTCAAGATATTTGTTACTCCAATGGATGTTAGCCTTGTCATTATGGAAGGTAGTCTGTTGTCCAAATTTTTATACTCCAATGGATGGTAGCCTTGTCATTATGGAAGGTAGTCTCTTGTTGATATTTTTGTTATTCCAATGGATGGAATCCTTGTCATTATGGAAGGAAGTCTGTTGCCAAGATTTTTGTTAGTCCAAAGGATGGTAGCCTTGTCATTATGGAAGGTAGTCTCTTATTGATATTTTTGTTACTCCAATGGATGGTAGCCTTGTCATTATGGAAGGTAGTATGTTGTCCCGATTATTGTTACTCCAATGGATTGTAGCCTTGTCATTATGGAAGGTAGTATGTTGTCGATAACTTTGTTACTCCAATGGATGGTAGCTTAGTAATTATGGAAGGTAGTCTGTTGTCGTGATTTTTGTAACTCCAATGGATGGTAGCCTTGTCATTATGGAAGGTAGTCTGTTGTTAAAAAAATTTATACTCCAATGGATTGTAACCTTGTCATTATGGAAGGTAGTCTATTGTTGATATTTTTGTTACTCCAATGGATTGTAGCCTTGTAATTATGGAAGGTAGTCTGTTGTCCAGATTTTTGTTACTCTAATGGATGGTAGCCTTGTCATTATGGAAGGTAGTATGTTGTCGAGATTTTTGTTACTCTATTTTATGGTAGCCTTGTCATTATGGAAGGTAGTCTATTGTCGAGAATTTTGTTATTCCAATGGATGGTAGCCTTGTCATTATGGAAGGTAGTCCATAGTCGTGATTTTGGTAACTCCAATGGAAGGTAGCCTTGGCATTATGGAAGGTAGTATGTTGTCGTTATCTTTGTTACTCCAATGGATGGTAGCCTTGTCATTATGGAAGGTAGTCTTTTGTCAAGATTTTTGTTACACCAATGGATGGTAGCCTTGTCATTATGGAAGGCAGTCTCTTGTTGATATTTTTGTTACTCCAATGGATGGTATCCTTGTCATTATGGAAGGTAGTCAGTTGTCCCGATTTTTGTTACTCTAATGGATGGTAGTCTTGTCATTATGGAAGGTAGTTTGTCCTTGGGATTTCTGTTACTCCAATGGATGGTAGACTTATCAATATGGAAGGTAGTCTTTTGTCGAGATTTTTGTTACTCCAATGGATGGTAGCCTTGTCAATATGGAAGGTAGTCTCTTGTTGATATTTTTGTTACTCCAATGGATGGTATCCTTGTCATTTTGGAAGGTAGTCTGTTGTCCCGATTATTGTTACTCCAATGGATTGTAGCCTTGCCATTATGGAAGGTAGTCTGTCATCGATAACTTTGTTACTCCAATGGATGGTAGCTTAGTAATTATGGAAGGTAGTTTGTTGTCGTGATTTTTGTTACTCCAATGGATGGTAGCCTTGTCATTAAGGAAGGTAGTCTGTTGTTAAAACATTTTATACTCCAATGGATGGTAACCTTGTCATTATGGAAGGTAGTCTATTGTTGATATTTTTGTTACTCCAATGGATTGTAGCCTTGTAATTATGGAAGGTAGTATGTTGTCCAGATTTTTGTTACTCTAATGGATGGTAGCCTTGTCATTATGGAAGGTAGTCTGTTGTCGAGATTTTTGTTACTCTATTTTATGGTAGCCTTGTCATTATGGAAGGTAGTCTATTGTCGAGTATTTTGTTATTCCAATGGATGGTAGCCTTGTCATTATGGAAGGTAGTCCATAGTCGTGATTTTGGTTACTCCAATGGAAGGTAGCCCTGGCATTATGGAAGGTAGTATGTTGTCGTTATCTTTGTTACTCCAATGGATGGTAGCCTTGTCATTATGGAAGGTAGTCTTTTGTCAAGATTTTTGTTACACCAATGGATGGTAGCCTTGTCATCTTGGAAGGCAGTCTCTTGTTGATATTTTTGTTACTCTAATGGATGGTATCCTTGTCATTATGGAAGGTAGTCTGTTGTCCCGATTTTTGTTACTCTAGTGGATGGTAGTCTTGTCATTATGGAAGGTAGTTTGTCCTTGTGATTTCTGTTACTCCAACGGATGGTAGACTTGTCAATATGGAAGGTAGTCTTTTGTCGAGATTTTTGTTACTCCAATGGATGGTAGCCTTGTCAATATGGAACCTAGTCTCTTGTTGATATTTTTTTTACTCCAATGGATGGTATCCTTGTCATTATGGAAGGTAGTCTGTTGTCGAGATTTTTCTTACTCCAATGGATGGTAGCGTTGTTATTATGGAAGGTAGTCTGTTGTCCCAATTTTTGTTACTCTAATGGACGGTAGCCTTGCCATTATGGAAGGTAGTCTGTCGTTGTGATATCTGTTACTCCAATGGATGGTAGCCTTATCATTATGGAAGGTAGTCTATTGTCGAGATTTTTGTTACTCCAATGGATGTTAGCCTTGTCATTATGGAAGGTAGTCTGTCGTCCAAATTTTTTATACTCCAATGGAAGGTAGCCTTGTCATTATGGAAGGTAGTCTCTTGTTGATATTTTTGTTACTCCAATGGATGGTATCCTTGTCATTTTGGAAGGTAGTCTGTTGTCCCGATTATTGTTACTCCATTGGATTGTAGCCTTGCCATTATGGAAGGTAGTCTGTCATCGATAACTTTGTTACTCCAATGGATGGTAGCTTAGTAATTATGGAAGGTAGTCTGTTGTCGTGATTTTTGTTACTCCAATGGATGGTAGCCTTGTCATTAAGGAAGGTAGTCTGTTGTTAAAACATTTTATACTCCAATGGATGGTAACCTTGTCATTATGGAAGGTAGTCTATTGTTGATATTTTTGTTAATCCAATGGATTGTAGCCTTGTAATTATGGAACGTAGTATGTTGTCCAGATTTTTGTTACTCTAATGGATGGTAGCCTTGTCATTATGGAAGGTAGTCTGTTGTCGAGATTTTTGTTACTCTATTTTATGGTAGCCTTGTCATTATGGAAGGTAGTCTATTGTCGAGTATTTTGTTATTCCAATGGATGGTAGCCTTATCATTATGGAAGGTAGTCCATAGTCGTGATTTTGGTTACTCCAATGGAAGGTAGCCTTGGCATTATGGAAGGTAGTATGTTGTCGTTATCTTTGTTACTCCAATGGATGGTAGCCTTGTCATTATGGAAGGTAGTCTTTTGTCAAGATTTTTGTTACACCAATGGATGGTAGCCTTGTCATTATGGAAGGCAGTCTCTTGTTGATATTTTTGTTACTCCAATGGATGGTATCCTTGTAATTATGGAAGGTAGTCTGTTGTCCCGATTTTTGTTACTCTAATGGATGCTAGTCTTGTCATTATGGAAGGTAGTTTGTCCTTGTGATTTCTGTTACTCCAATGGATGGTAGACTTGTCAATATGGAAGGTAGTCTTTTGTCGAGATTTTTGTTACTCCAATGGATGGTAGCCTTGTCAATATGGAAGGTAGTCTCTTGTTGATATTTTTTTTACTCCAATGGATGGTATCCTTGTCATTATGGAAGGTAGTTTGTTGTCGAGATTTTTGTTACTCCAATGGATGGTAGCCTTGTTATTATGGAAGGTAGTCTGTTGTCCCAATTTTTGTTACTCCAATGGATGTTAGCCTTGTCATTATGGAAGGTAGTCTGTCGTCCAAAATTTTTATACTCCAATGGACGGTAGCCTTGTCATTATGGAAGGTAGTCTCTTGTTGATATTTTTGTTACTCCAATGGATGGTATCCTTGTCATTTTGGAAGGTAGTATGTTGCCAATATTTTTGTTACTCCAAAGGATGGTAGCTTTGTAATTATGGAAGGTAGTCTCTTATTGATATTTTTGTTACTCCAATGGATGGTAGCCTTGTCATTATGGAAGGTAGTCTGTTGTCCCGATTATTGTTACTCCAATGGATTTTAGCCTTGTCATTATGGAAGGTAGTCTGTTGTCGATAACTTTGTTACTCCAATGGATGGTAGCTTAGTAATTATGGAAGGTAGTCTGTTGTCGTGATTTTTGTTACTCCAATGGATGGTAGCCTTGTCATTATGGAAGGTAGTCTGTTTTTAAAAAAATTTATACTCCAATGGATGGTAACCTTGTGATTATGGAAGGTAGTTTGTTGTCCAGATTTTTGTTACTCTATTTTATGGTTGCCTTGTCATTATGGAAGGTAGTCTATAGTCGTGATTTTTGTTACTCCAATGGAAGGTAGCCTTGGCATTATGAAAGGTAGTATGTTGTGGTTATCTTTGTTACTCCAATGGATGGTAGCCTTGTCATTATGGAAGGTAGTCTTTTGTCAAGATTTTTGTTACACCAATGGATGGTAGCCTTGTCATTATGGAAGGTAGTCTCTTGTTGATATTTTTGTTACTCCAATGGATGTATCCTTGTCATTATGGAAGGTAGTCTGTTGTAGAGATTTTTGTTACTCCAATGGATGCTAGCCTTGTCATTATGGAAGGTAGTCCATTGTTGAAATTTTTGTTACTCCAATGGATTGTTGCCTTGTAATTATGGAAGGTTGTATGTTTTCCAGATTTTTGTTACTCTAATGGATAGTAGCCTTTTCATTATGGAAGGTAGTCTGTAGTCAAGATTTTTGTTACTCTATTGTATGGTAGCCTTGTCATTATGGAAGGTAGTCTATTGTCGAGAATTTTGTTATTCCAATGGATGGTAGCCTTGTCATTATGGAAGGTAGTCTATAGTCGTGATTTTTGTTACTCCAATGGAAGGTAGCCTTGGCATTATGGAAGGTAGTATGTTGTCGATATCTTTGTTACTCCAATGGATTGTAGCCTTATCATTATGGAAGGTAGTCTTTTGTCAAGATTTTTGTTACACCAATGGATGGTAGCCTTGTCATTATGGAAGGCAGTCTCTTGTTGATATTTTTGTTACTCCAATGGATAGTATCCTTGTCATTATGGAAGGTAGTCTGTTGTAGAGATTTTTGTTACTCCAATGGATGCTAGCCTTGTCATTATGGAAGGTAGTCTCTTGTTAACATTTTTTTTATTCCAATGGATGGTAGACTTGTCATTACGGAAGGTAGTCTGTTGTCCCGATTTTTATTACTCCAATGGATGGTATCCTTATGATTATGGAAGGTAGTCTATTGTCGAGATTTTTGTTACTCAAATGGATGTTAGCCTTGTCATTATGGATGGTAGTCTGTTGTCCAAATTTTTTATACTCCAATGGATGGTAGCCTTATCATTATGGAAGGTAGTCTCTAGTTGATATAATTGTTACTCCAATGGATGGTATCCTTGTCATTATGGAAGGTAGTTTATTGCCTAGATTTTTTTTACACCATAGGATGGTAGCCTTGTCATTATGGAAGGTAGTCTCTTATTGATATTTTTGTTACTCCAATGGATGGTAGCCTTGTCATTATGGAAGGTAGTCTGTTGTCCCGATTATTGTTACTCCAATGGATTTTAGCCTGGTCATTATGGAAGGTAGTCTGTTGTCGATAACTTTGTTACTCTAATGGATGGTAGCTTAGTAATTATGGAAGGTAGTCTGTTGTCGTGATTTTTGTTACTCCAATGGATGGTAGCCTTGTCATTATGGAAGGTTGTCTATTGTTGATATTTTTGTTACTCCAATGGATCATAGCCTTGTAATTATGGAAGGTAGTCTGTTGTTCAAATTTTTGTTACTCTAATGGATGGTAGCCTTGTCATTAAGGAAGGTAGTCTGTTGTCGAGATTTTTGTTACTCTATTGTATGGTAGCCTTGTCATTATGGAAGGTAGTCTATAGTCGTGATTTTTGTTACTCCAATGGAAGGTAGCCTAGGCATTATGGAAGGTAGTATGTTGTCGATATCTTTGTTACTCCAATGGATGGTAGCCTTGTCATTATGGAAGGTAGTCTTTTGTAAAGATTTATGTTACACCAATGGATGGTAGCCTTGTCATTATGGAAGGCAGTCTCTTGTTGATATTTTTGTTACTCCAATTGATGGTATCCTTGTCATTATGGAAGGTAGTCTGTTGCCAAGATTTTTGTTACTCCAAAGGATGGTAGCCTTGTCATTATGGAAGGTAGTCTCTTATTGATATTTTTGTTACTCCAATGGATGGTAGCCTTGTCATTATGGAAGGTAGTCTGTTGTCCCGATTATTGTTACTCCAATGGATTGTAGCCTTGTCATTATGGAAGGTAGTCTGTCATCGATAACTTTGTTACTCCAATGGATGGTAGCTTAGTAATTATGGAAGGTAGTCTGCTGTCGTGATTTTTGTTACTCGAATGGATGGTAGCCTTGTCATTAAGGAAGGTAGTCTGTTCTTAAAACATTTTATACTCCAATGGATGGTAACCTTGTCATTATGGAAGGTAGTCTATTGTTGATATTTTTGTTACTCCAATGGATTGTAGCCTTGTAATTATGGAAGGTAGTATGTTGTCCAGATTTTTGTTACTCTAATGGATGGTAGCCTTGTCATTATGGAAGGTAGTCTGTTGTCGAGATTTTTGTTACTCTATTTTATGCTAGCCTTGTCATTATGGAAGGTAGTCTATTGTCGAGTATTTTGTTATTCCAATGGATGGTAGCCTTGTCATTATGGAAGGTAGTCCATAGTCGTGATTTTGGTTACTCCAATGGAAGGTAGCCCTGGCATTATGGAAGGTAGTATGTTGTCGTTATCTTTGTTACTCCAATGGATGGTAGCCTTGTCATTATGGAAGGTAGTCTTTTGTCAAGATTTTTGTTACACCAATGGATGGTAGCCTTGTCATTATGGAAGGCAGTCTCTTGTTGATATTTTTGTTACTCAAATGGATGGTATCCTTGTCATTATGGAAGGTAGTCTGTTGTCCCGATTTTTGTTACTCTAATGGATGGTAGTCTTGTCATTATGGAAGGTAGTTTGTCCTTGTGATTTCTTTTACTCCAACGGATGGTAGACTTGTCAATATGGAATGTAGTCTTTTGTCGAGATTTTTGTTACTCCAATGGATGGTAGCCTTGTCAATATGGAACGTAGTCTCTTGTTGATATTTTTTTTACTCCAATGGATGGTATCCTTGTCATTATGGAAGGTAGTTTGTTGTCGAGATTTTTGTTACTCCAATGGATGGTAGCCTTGTTATTAGTGAAGGTAGTCTGTTGTCCCAATTTTTGTTACTCTAATGGATGGTAGCCTTGCCATTATGGAAGGTAGTCTTTCGTTGTGATATCTGTTACTCCAATGGATGGTAGCCTTATTATTATGGAAGGTAGTCTATTGTCGAGATTTTTGTTACTCCAATGGATGTTAGCCTTGTCATTATGGAAGGTAGTCTGTCGTCCAAAATTTTTATACTCCAATGGACGGTAGCCTTGTCATTATGGAAGGTAGTCTCTTGTTGATATTTTTGTTACTCCAATGGATGGTATCCTTGTCATTTTGGAAGGTAGTATGTTGCCAAGATTTTTGTTACTCCAAATGATGGTAGCCTTGTAATTATGGAAGGTAGTGTCTTATTGATATTATTGTTACTCCAATGGATGGTAGCCTTGTCATTATGGAAGGTAGTCGTTTGTCGATAACTTTTTTACTCCAATGGATGGTAGCTTAGTAAATATGGAAGGTAGTCTGTTGTCGTGATTTTTGTTACTCCAATGGATGGTAGCCTTGTCATTATGGAAGGTAGTCTGTTTTTAAAAAAATTTATACTCCAATGGATGGTAACCTTGTGATTATGGAAGGTAGTTTGTTGTCCAGATTTTTGTTACTCTATTTTATGGTAGCCTTGTCATTATGGAAGGTAGTCTATAGTCGTGATTTTTGTTACTCCAATGTAAGGTAGCCTTGGCATTATGAAAGGTAGTATGTTGTGGTTATCTTTGTTACTCCAATGGATGGTAGCCTTGTCATTATGGAAGGTAGTCTTTTGTCAAGATTTTTGTTACACCAATGGATGGTAGCCTTGTCATTATGGAAGGTAGTCTCTTGTTGATATTTTTGTTACTCCAATGGATGTATCCTTGTCATTATGGAAGGTAGTCTGTTGTAGAGATTTTTGTTACTCCAATGGATGCTAGCCTTGTCATTATGGAAGGTAGTCCATTGTTGATATTTTTGTTACTCCAATGGATTGTTGCCTTGTAATTATGGAAGGTTGTATGTTGTCCAGATTTTTGTTTCTCTAATGGATAGTAGCCTTTTCATTATGGAAGGTAGTCTGTTGTCGAGATTTTTGTTACTCTATTGTATGGTAGCCTTGTCATTATGGAAGGTAGTCTATTGTCGAGAATTTTGTTATTCCAATGGATGGTAGCCTTGTCATTATGGAAGGTAGTCTATAGTCGTGATTTTTGTTACTCCAATGGAAGGTAGCCTTGGCATTATGGAAGGTAGTATGTTGTCGATATCTTTGTTACTCCAATGGATTGTAGCCTTATCATTATGGAAGGTAGTCTTTTGTCAAGATTTTTGTTACACCAATGGATGGTAGCCTTGTCATTATGGAAGGAAGTCTCTTGTTGATATTTTTGTTACTCCAATGGATGGTATCCTTGTCATTATGGAAGGTAGTCTGTTGTAGAGATTTTTGTTACTCCAATGGATGCTAGCCTTGTCATTATGGAAGGTAGTCTCTTGTTAACATTTTTGTTATTCCAATGGATGGTAGACTTGTCATTATGGAAGGTAGTCTGTTGTCCCGATTTTTATTACTCCAATGGATGGTATCCTTATCATTATGGAAGGTAGTCTATTGTCGAGATTTTTGTTACTCAAATGGATGTTAGCCTTGTCATTATGGATGGTAGTCTGTTGTCCAAATTTTTTATACTCCAATGGATGGTAGCCTTATCATTATGGAAGGTAGTCTCTAGTTGATATTTTTGTTACTCCAATGGATGGTATCCTTGTCATTATGGAAGGTAGTTTATTGCCGAGATTTTTGTTACACCATAGGATGGTAGCCTTGTCATTATGGAAGGTAGTCTCTTATTGATATTTTTGTTACTCCAATGGATGGTAGCCTTGTCATTATGGAAGGTAGTCTGTTGTCCCGATTATTGTTACTCCAATGGATTTTAGCCTTGTCATTATGGAAGGTAGTCTGTTGTCGATAACTTTGTTACTCTAATGGATGGTAGCTTAGTAATTATGGAAGGTAGTCTGTTGTCGTGATTTTTGTTACTCCAATGGATTGTTGCCTTGTCATTATGGAAGGTTGTCTATTGTTGATATTTTTGTTACTCCAATGGATCGTAGCCTTGTAATTATGGAAGGTAGTCTGTTGTTCAAATTTTTGTTACTCTAATGGATGGTAGCCTTGTCATTAAGGAAGGTAGTCTGTTGTCGAGATTTTTGTTACTCTGTTGTATGGTAGCCTTGTCATTATGGAAGGTAGTCTATAGTCGTGATTTTTGTTACTCCAATGGAAGGTTGCCTAGGCATTATGGAAGATAGTATGTTGTCGATATCTTTGTTACTCCAATGGATGGTAGCCTTGTCATTATGGAAGGTAGTCTTTTGTCAAGATTATTGTTACACCAATGAAAGGTAGCCTTGTCATTATGGAAGGCAGTCTCTTGTTGATATTTTTGTTACTCCAATTGATGGTATCCTTGTCATTATGGAAGGTAGTCTGTTGCCAAGATTTTTGTTACTCCAAAGGATGGTAGCCTTGTCATTATGGAAGGTAGTCTCTTATTGATATTTTTTTTACTCCAATGGATGGTAGCCTTGTCATTATGGAAGGTAGTCTGTTGTCCCGATTATTGTTACTCCAATGGATTGTAGCCTTGTCATTATGGAAGGTAGTCTGTCATAGATAACTTTGTTACTCCAATGGATGGTAGCTTAGTAATTATGGAAGGTAGTCTGTTGTCGTGATTTTTGTTACTCGAATGGATGGTAGCCTTGTCATTAAGGAAGGTAGTATGTTCTTAAAACATTTTATACTCTAATGGATGGTAACCTTGTCATTATGGAAGGTAGTCTATTGTTGATATTTTTGTTACTCCAATGGATTGTAGCCTTTTAATTATGGAAGGTAGTTTGTTGTCCAGATTTTTGTTACTCTAATGGATGATAGCCTTGTCATTATGGAAGGTAGTCTCTTATTGATATTTTTGTTACTCCAATGGATGGTAGCCTTGTCATTATGGAAGGTAGTCTGTTGTCCCGATTATTGTTACTCCAATGGATTTTAGCCTTGTCATTATGGAAGGTAGTCTGTTGTCGATAACTTTGTTACTCTAATGGATGGTAGCTTAGTAATTATGGAAGGTAGTCTGTTGTCGTGATTTTTGTTACTCCAATGGATGGTAGGCTTGTCATTATGGAAGGTTGTCTATTGTTGATATTTTTGTTACTCCAATGGATCGTAGCCTTCTAATTATGGAAGGTAGTCTGTTGTTCAAATTTTTGTTACTCTAATGGATGGTAGCCTTGTCATTAAGGAAGGTAGTCTGTTGTCGAGATTTTTGTTACTCTATTGTATGGTAGCCTTGTCATTATGGAAGGTAGTCTGTTGTCGAGATTTTTGTTACTCTATTTTATGCTAGCCTTGTCATTATGGAAGGTAGTCTATTGTCAAGTATTTTGTTATTCCAATGGATGGTAGCCTTGTCATTATGGAAGGTAGTCCATAGTCGTGATTTTGGTTACTCCAATGGAAGGTAGCCTTGGCATTATGGAAGGTAGTATGTTGTCGATATCTTTGTTATTCTAATGGATGGTAGCCTTATCATTATGGAAGGTAGTGTTTTGTCAAGATTTTTGTTACACCAATGGATGGTAGCCTTCTCATTATGGAAGGCAGTCTCTTGTTGATATTTTTGTTACTCCAATGGATGGTATCCTTGTCATTATGGAAGGTAGTCTGTTGTAGAGATTTTTGTTACTCCAATGGATGCTAGCCTTGTCATTATGGAAGGTAGTCTCTTGGTAACATTTTTGTTATTCCAATGGATGGTAGACTTGTCATTATGGAAGGTAGTCTGTTGTCCCGATTTTTATTACTCTAATGGAGGGTAGCCTTGCCATTATGGAAGGTAGTCTGTCATTGTAATTTCTGTTACTCCAATGGATGGTAGCCTTATCATTATGGAAGGTAGTCTATTGTCGAGATTTTTGTTACTCAAATGGATGTTAGCCTTGTCATTATGGATGGTAGTCGGTTGTCCAAATTTTTTATACTCCAATGGATGGTAGCCTTATCATTATGGAAGGTAGTCTCTAGTTGATATTTTTGTTACTCCAATGGATGGTATCCTTGTCATTATGGAAGGTAGTTTATTGCCGAGATTTTTGTTACACCATAGGATGGTAGCCTTGTCATTATGGAAGGTAGTCTCTTATTGATATTTTTGTTACTCCAATGGATGGTAGCCTTATCATTATGGAAGGTAGTCTGTTGTCCCGATTATTGTTACTCCAATGGATTTTAGCCTTGTCATTATTGAAGGTAGTCTGTTGTTGATAACTTTGTTACTCCAATGGATGGTAGCTTAGTAATTATGGAAGGTAGTCTGTTGTCGTGATTTTTGTTACTCCAATGGATGATAGCCTTGTCATTATGGAAGGTAGTCTATTGTTGATATTTTTGTTACTCCAATGGATCGTAGCCTTGAAATTATGGAAGGTAGTCTGTTGTTCAAATTTTTGTTACTCTAATGGATGGTAGCCTTGTCATTATGGAAGGTAGTCTGTTGCCAAGATTTTTGTTACTCTATTGTATGGTAGCATTGTCATTATGGAAGGTAGTCTATAGTCGTGATTTTTGTTACTCCAATTGAAGGTAGCCTAGGCATTATGGAAGGTAGTATGTTCTCGATATCTTTGTTACTCCAATGGATGGTAGCCTTGTCATTTTGGAAGGTAGTCTTTTGTCAAGATTATTGTTACACCAATGGATGGTAGCCTTATCATTATGGAAGGCTGTCTCTTGTTGATATTTTTGTTACTCCAATGGATGGTATCCTTGTCATTATGGAAGGTAGTCTGTTGTAGAGATTTTTGTTACTCCAATGGATGCTAGCCTTGTCATTATGGAAGGTAGTCTCTTGTTAACATTTTTATTATTCCAATGGATGGTAGACTTGTCATTATGGAAGGTAGTCTGTTGTCCCGATTTTTATTACTCTAATGGAGGGTAGCCTTGCCATTATGGAAGGTAGTCTGTCATTGTAATTTCTGTTACTCCAATGGATGGTATCCTTATCATTATGCAAGGTAGTCTATTGTCGAGATTTTTGTTACTCAAATGGATGTTAGCCTTGTCATTATGGATGGTAGTCTGTTGTCCAAATTTTTTATACTCCAATGGATGGTAGCCTTATCATTATTGAAGGTAGTCTCTTGTTGATATTTTTGTTACTCCAATGGATGGTATCCTTGTCATTATGGAAGGTAGTTTATTGCCGAGATTTTTGTTACACCATAGGATGGTAGCCTTGTCATTATGGAAGGTAGTCTCTTATTGATATTTTTGTTACTCCAATGGATGGTAGCCTTGTCATTATGGAAGGTAGTCTGTTGTCCCAATTATTGTTACTCCAATGGATTTTAGCCTTGTCATTATGGAAGGTAGTCTATTGTCGATAACTTTGTTACTCTAATGGATGGTAGCTTAGTAATTATGGAAGGTAGTCTGTTGTCGTGATTTTTGTTACTCCAATGGATGGTAGCCTTGTCATTATGGAAGGTTGTCTATTGTTGATAATTTTGTTACTCCAATGGATCGTAGCCTTGTAATTATGGAAGGTAGTCTGTTGTTCAAATTTTTGTTACTCTAATGGATGGTAGCCTTGTCATTATGGAAGGTAGTCTGTTTTCGAGATTTTTGTTACTCTATTGTATGGTAGCCTTGTCATTATGGAAGGTAGTCTATAGTCGTGATTTTTGTTACTCCAATGGAAGGTAGCCTAGGCATTATGGAAGGTAGTATGTTGTCGATATCTTTGTTACTCCAATGGATGGTAGCCTTGTCATTATGGAAGGTAGTCTTTTGTCAAGATTATTGTTACACCAATGGATGGTAGCCTTGTCATTATGGAAGGCAGTCTCTTGTTGATATTTTTGTTACTCCAATGGATGGTATCCTTGTCATTATGAAAGGTAGTCTGTTGCCAAGTTTTTTGTTACTCCAAAGGATGGTAGCCTTGTCATTATGGAAGGTAGTCTCTTATTGATATTTTTGTTACTCCAATGGATGGTAGCCTTGTCATTATGGAAGGTAGTCTGTTGTCCCGATTATTGTTACTCCAATGGATTGTAGCCTTGTCATTATGGAAGGTAGTCTATTGTCGATAACTTTGTTACTCTAATGGATGGTAGCTTAGTAATTATGGAAGGTAGTCTGTTGTCGTGATTTTTGTTACTCCAATGGATGGTAGCCTTGTCATTATGGAAGGTTGTCTATTGTTGATATTTTTGTTACTCCAATGGATCGTAGCCTTGTAATTATGGAAGGTAGTCTGTTGTTCAAATTTTTGTTACTCTAATGGATGGTAGCCTTGTCATTATGCAAGGTAGTCTGTTGTCGAGATTTTTGTTACTCTATTGTATGGTAGCCTTGTCATTATGGAAGGTAGTCTATAGTCGTGATTTTTGTTACTCCAATGGAACGTAGCCTAGGCATTATGGAAGTTAGTATGTTGTCGATATCTTTGTTACTCCAATGGATGGTAGCCTTGTCATTATGGAAGGTAGTCTTTTGTCAAGATTATTGTTACACCAATGGATGGTAGCCTTGTCATTATGGAAGGCAGTCTCTTGTTGATATTTTTGTTACTCCAATGGATGGTATCCTTGTCATTATGAAAGGTAGTCTGTTGCCAAGTTTTTTGTTACTCCAAAGGATGGTAGCCTTGTCATTATGGAAGGTAGTCTCTTATTGATATTTTTGTTACTCCAATGGATGGTAGCCTTGTCATTATGGAAGGTAGTCTGTTGTCCCGATTATTGTTACTCCAATGGATTGTAGCCTTGTCATTATGGAAGGTAGTCTGTCATCGATAACTTTGTTACTCCAATGGATGGTAGCTTAGTAATTATGGAAGGTAGTCTGTTGTCGTGATTTTTGTTACTCGAATGGATGGTAGCCTTGTCATTAAGGAAGGTAGTCTGTTGTTAAAACATTTTATACTCCAATGGATGGTAACCTTGTCATTATGGAAGGTAGTCTATTGTTGATATTTTTGTTACTCCAATGGATTGTAGCCTTTTAATTATGGAAGGTAGTATGTTGTCCAGATTTTTGTTACTCTAATGGATTGTAGCCTTGTCATTATGGAAGGTAGTCTGTTGTCGAGATTTTTGTTACTCTATTTTATGGTAGCCTTGTCATTATGGAAGGTAGTCTATTGTCAAGTATTTTGTTATTCCAATGGATGGTAGCCTTGTCATTATGGAAGGTAGTCCATAGTTGTGATTTTGGTTACTCCAATGGAAGGTAGCCTTGGCATTATGGAAGGTAGTATGTTGTCGATATCTTTGTTACACCAATGGATGGTAGCCTTGTCATTATGGAAGGCAGTCTCTTGTTGATATTTTTGTTACTCCAATGGATGGTATCCTTGTCATTATGGAAGGTAGTCTGTTGTAGAGATTTTTGTTACTCCAATGGATGCTGGCCTTGTCATTATGGAAGGTAGTCTCTTGATAACATTTTTGTTATTCCAATGGATGGTAGACTTGTCATTATGGAAGGTAGTCTGTTGTCCCGATTTTTATTACTCTAATGGAGGGTAGCCTTGCCATTATGGAAGGTAGTCTGTCATTGTAATTTCTGTTACTCCAATGGATGGTAGCCTTATCATTATGGAAGGTAGTCTATTGTCGAGATTTTTGTTACTCAAATGGATGTTAGCCTTGTCATTATGGATGGTAGTCTGTTGTCCAAATTTTTTATACTCCAATGGATGGTAGCCTTATCATTATGGAGGGTAGTCTCTAGTTGATATTTTTGTTACTCCAATGGATGGTATCCTTGTCATTATGGAAGGTAGTTTATTGCCGAGATTTTTGTTACACCGTAGGATGGTAGCCTTGTCATTATGGAAGGTAGTCTCTTATTGATATTTTTGTTACTCCAATGGATGGTAGCCTTGTCATTATGGAAGGTAGTCTGTTGTCCCGATTATTGTTACTCCAATGGATTTTAGCCTTGTCATTATTGAAGGTAGTCTGTTGTCGATAACTTTGTTACTCCAATGGATGGTAGCTTAGTAATTATGGAAGGTAGTTTGTTGTCGTGATTTTTGTTACTCCAATGGATGGTAGCCTTGTCATTATGGAAGGTAGCCTATTGTTGATATTTTTGTTACTCCAATGGATCGTAGCCTTGTAATTATGGAAGGTAGTCTGTTGTTCAAATTGTTGTTACTCTAATGGATGGTAGCCTTGTCATTATGGAAGGTAGTCTGTTGTCGAGATTTTTGTTACTCTATTGTATGGTAGCCTTGTCATTATGGAAGGTAGTCTATAGTCGTGATTTTTGTTACTCCAATGGAAGGTAGACTAGGCATTATGGAAGGTAGTATGTTCTCGATATCTTTGTTACTCCAATGGATGGTAGCCTTGTAATTTTGGAAGGTAGTCTTTTGTCAAGATTATTGTTACACCAATGGATGGTAGCCTTATCATTATGGAAGGCAGTCTCTTGTTGATATTTTTGTTACTCCAATGGATGGTATCCTTGTCATTATGGAAGGTAGTCTGTTGTCCCGATTTTTGTTACTCTAATGGATGGTAGTCTTGTCATTATGGAAGGAAGTCTGTCCTTGTGATTTCTGTTACTCCAATGGATGGTAGACTTGTCAATATGGAAGGTAGTCTTTTGTCGAGATTTTTGTTACTCCAATGGATGGTAGCCTTGTCATTATGGAAGGTAGTCTCTTGTTGATATTTTTCTTACTCCAATGGATGGTATCCTTGTCATTATGGAAGGTAGTCTGTTGTCTAGATTTTTGTTACTCCTATGGATGGTAGCCTTGTCATTATGGAAGGTAGTCTGTTGTCCCGATTTTTGTTACTCTAATGGATGGTAGCCTTGCCATTATGGAAGTTAGTCTGTCGTTGTGATATCTGTTACTCCAATGGATGGTAGCCTTATCATTATGGAAGGCAATCTATTGTCAAGATTTTTGTTACTCCAATGGATGTTAGCCTTGTCATTATGGAAGGTAGTATGTCGTCCAAATTTTTTATACTCCAATGGATGGTAGCCTTGTCACTATGGAAGGTAGTCTCTTGTTGATATTTTTGTTACTCCAATGGATGGTATCCTTGTCATTAATGAAGGTAGTCTGTTGCCAAGATTTTTGTTACTCCAAAGGATGGTAGCCTTGTCATTATGGAAGGTAGTCTCTTATTGATATTTTTGTTACTCCAATGGATGGTAGCCTTGTCATTATGGAAGGTAGTCTGTTGTCCCGATTATTGTTACTCCAATGGATTGTAGCCTTGTCATTATGGAAGGTAGTCTGTCATCGATAACTTTGTTACTCCAATGGATGGTAGCTTAGTAATTATGGAAGGTAGTCTGTTGTCGTGATTTTTGTTACTCGAATGGATGGTAGCCTTGTCATTAAGGAAGGTAGTCTGTTGTTAAAACATTTTATACTCCAATGGATGGTAACCTTGTCATTATGGAAGGTAGTCTATTGTTGATATTTTTGTTACTCCAATGGATTGTAGCCTTGTCATTATGGAAGGTAGTCTGTTGTCGAGATTTTTGTTACTCTATTTTATGGTAGCCTTGTCATTATGGAAGGTAGTCTATTGTCAAGTATTTTGTTATTCCAATGGATGGTAGCCTTGTCATTATGGAAGGTAGTCCATAGTCGTGATTTTGGTTACTCCAATGGAAGGTGGCCTTGGAATTATGGAAGGTAGTATGTTGTCGGTATCTTTGTTACTCCAATGGATGGTAGCCTTATCATTATGGAAGGTAGTCTTTTGTCAAGATTTTTGTTACACCAATGGATGGTAGCCTTGTCATTATGGAAGGCAGTCTCTTGTTGATATTTTTGTTACTCCAATGGATGGTATCCTTGTCATTATGGAAGGTAGTCTGTTGTCCCGATTTTTGTTACTCTAATGGATGGTAGTCTTGTCATTATGGAAGGTAGTTTGTCCTTGTGATTTCTGTTACTCCAATGGATGGTAGCCTTATCATTATGGAAGGTAGTCTATTGTCAAGATTTTTGTTACTCCAATGGATGTTAGCCTTGTCATTATGGAAGGTAGTCTGTTGTCCAAATTTTTTATACTCCAATGGATGGTAGCCTTGTCATTATGGAAGGTAGTCTGTTGTCGAGATTTTTGTTACTCTATTGTATGGTAGCCTTGCCATTTTGGAAGGTAGTCTATTGTCGAGATTTTTTTTATTCCATTGGATGGTAGCCTTGTCATTATGGAAGGTAGTCTCTTATTGATATTTTTGTTACTCCAATGGATGGTAGCCTTGTCATTATGGAAGGTAGTCTATTGTCCCGATTATTGTTACTCCAATGGATGGTAGCCTTGTCATTATGGAAGGTAGTCTGTTGTCGAGATTTTTGTTACTCTATTTTATGGTAGCCTTGTCATTATGGAAGGTAGTCTATTGTCAAGTATTTTGTTATTCCAATGGATGGTAGCCTTGTCATTATGGAAGGTAGTCTATAGTTGTGATTTTTGTTACTCCAATGGAAGGTAGCCTTGGCATTATGGAAGGTAGTATGTTGTCGTTATCTTTGTTACTCCAATGGATGGTAGCCTTATCATTATGGAAGGTAGTCTTTTGTCAAGATTTTTGTTACACCAATGGATGGTAGCCTTGTCATTATGGAAGACAGTCTCTTGTTGATATTTGTGTTACTCCAATGGATGGTATCCTTGTCATTATGGAAGGTAGTCCGTTGTCTCGATTTTTGTTACTCTAATGGATGGTAGTCTTGTCATTATGGAAGGTAGTCTGTACTTGTGATTTATGTTACTCCAATGGATGGTAGACTTGTCAATATGGAAGGTAGTCTTTTGTCGAGATTTTTGTTACTCCAATGGATGGTAGCCTTGTCATTATGGAAGGTAGTCTCTTGTTGATATTTTTGTTACTCCAATGGATGGTATCCTTTTCATTATAAAAGGTAGTCTATTGTCGAGATTTTTGTTACTCCAATGGATGCTAGCCTTGTCATTATAGAAGGTAGTCTCTTGTTAACATTTTTGTTATTCCAATGGATGGTAGCCTTGTCATTATGGAAGGTAGTCTGTTGTCCCGATTTTTGTTACTCTAATGGATGGTAGCCTTGCCATTATGGAAGGTAGTCTAACGTTGTGATTTCTGTTACTCCAATGGATGGTAGCCTTATCATTATGGAAGGTAGTCTGTTGTCGTGATTTTTGTTACTCCAATGGATGTTAGCCTTGTCATTATGGAAGGTAGTCTGTTGTCCAAATTTTTTATACTCCAATGGATGGTAGCCTTGTCATTATGGAAGGTAGTCTGTTGTCGAGATTTTTGTTACTCTATTGTATGGTAGCCTTGCCATTTTGGAAGGTAGTCTATTGTCGAGATTTTTTTTATTCCAATGGATGGTAGCCTTGTCATTATGGAAGGTAGTCTATAGTCGTGATTTTTGTTACTCCAATGGAAAGTAGCCTTGGCATTATGGAAGGTAATATGTTGTCGATATCTTTGTTACTCCAATTGATGGTACCCTTGTCATTATGGAAGGTTGTCTTTTGACGAGATTTTTGTTACTCCTATGGATGGTAGCCTTCTCATTATGGAAGGTAGTCTTTTGTCGAGATTTTTGTTACTCCAATGGATGGTAGCCTTGTCATTATGGAAGGTAGTCTCTTGTTAACATTTTTGTTATTCCAATGGATGGTAGCCTTGTCATTATGGAAGGTAGTCTGTTGTCCCGATTTTTGTTACTCTAATGGATGGTAGCCTTGCCATTATGGAAGGTAGTATGTCGTTGTGATTTCTGTTACTCCAATGGATGGTAGCCTTATCATTATGGAAGGTAGTCTGTTGTCGTGATTTTTGTTACTCCAATGGATGTTAGCCTTGTCATTATGGAAGGTAGTCTGTTGTCAAAATTTTTTATACTCCAATGGATGGTAGCCTTGTCATTATGGAAGGTAGTCTCTTGTTGATATTTTTGTTACTCCAATGGATGGTATCCTTGTCATTATGGAAGGTAGTCAGTTGTCCCGATTATTGTTACTCCAATGGATTGTATCCTTGTCATTATGGAAGGTAGTCTGTTCTCGATAACTTTGTTACTCCAATGGATGGTAGCTTAGTAATTATGAAAGGTAGTCTATTGTCGTGATTTTTGTTACTCCAATGGATGGTAGCCTTGTCATTATGGAAGGTAGTCTGTTGTCGAGATTTTTGTTACTCCATTGGATTGTAGCCTTGTCATTATGGAAGGTAGTGTGTTGTCGATATATTTGTTACTCCAATATATGGTAGCCTTCTCATTATGGAAGGTAGTCTGTTGTCGAGATTTTTGTTACTCCAATGGATGTTAGCCTTGTCATTATGGAAGGTAGTCTCTTATTGATATTTTTTTTACTCCAATGGATGGTAGCCTTATCATTATGGAAGGTAGTTCTATTGTCGAGATTTTTGTTACTCCAATGGATGTTAGCCTTGTCATTATGGAAGGTAGTTTGCTGTCCAAATTTTTTATACTCTAATGGATGGTAGCCTTGTCATTATGGAAGGTAGTCAGTTGTCTCGATTATTGTTACTCCAATGGATTGTATCCTTGTCATTATGGAAGGTAGTATGTTCTCGATAACTTTGTTACTCCAATGGATGGTAGCTTAGTAATTATGAAAGGTAGTCTATTGTCGTGATTTTTGTTACTCCAATGGATGGTAGCCTTGTCATTATGGAAGGTAGTCTGTCCTTGTGATTTCTGTTATTCCAATGGATGGTAGCCTTGCCATTATGGAAGGTAGTTTGTTGTCGAGATTTTTGTCATTCCAATGGATGGTAGCCTTGTCATTATGGAAGGTAGTCTGTTGTCCCGATTTTTGTTACTCTAATGGATGGTAGCCTTGCCATTATGGAAGGTAGTTTATCGTTGTGATTTCTGTTACTTCAATGGATGGTAGCCTTATCATTATGGAAGGTAGTCGATTGTCGAGATTTTTCTGACTCCAATGGATGTTAGCCTTGTCATTATGGAAGGTAGTTTGTTTTCCAAATTTTTTATACTCTAATGGATGGTAGCCTTGTCATTATGGAAGGTAGTCTCTTGTTGATATTTTTGTTACTCCAATGGATGGTATCCTTGTCATTATGGAAGGTAGTCTATTGCTGAGATTTTTGTTACTACAAAGGATGGTAGCCTTGTCATTATTGAAGGTAGTCTCTTATTGATATTTTTGTTACTCCAATGGATGGTAGCCTTGTCAATATGGAAGGTAGTCGGTTGTCCCGATTATTGTTACTCCAATGGATTGTAGCCTTGTCATTATGGAAGGTAGTCTGTTCTCGATAACTTTGTTACTCCAATGGATGGTAGCTTAGTAATTATGAAAGGTAGTCTGTTGTCGTGATTTTTGTTACTCCAATGGATGGTAGCCTTGTCATTATGGAAGGTAGTATGTTGTTTTATACTCCAATGGATGGTAACCTTGTCATTATGGAAGGTAGTTTATTGTTGATATTTTTGTTACTCCAATGTATGGTAGCCTTGTAATTATGGAAGGTAGTCTGTTTGTCCAAATTTTTGTTACTCTAATGGATGGTAGCCTTGTCATTATAGAAGGTAGTCTGTTGTCGATATTTTTGTTACTCTATTGTATGGTATCCTTGCCATTATGGAAGGTAGTCTATTGTCGAGATTTTTTTTATTCCAATGGATGGTAGCCTTGTCATTATGGAAGGTAGTCTATAGTCGTGATTTTTGTTACTCCAATGGAAGGTAGCCTTGGCATTATGGAAGGTAATATGTTGTCGATATCTTTGTTACTCCAATTGATGGTACCCTTGTCATTATGGAAGGTAGTCTTTTGTCGACATTTTTGTTACTCCAATGGATGGTAGCCTTCTCATTATGGAAGGTAGTCTTTTGTCGAGATTTTTGTTACTCCAATGGATGGTAGCCTTGTCATTATGGAAGGTAGTCTCTTTTTAAAATTTTTGTTATTCCAATGGATGGTAGCCTTGTCCTTAGGAAAGGTAGTCTGTTGTCCCGATTTTTTTACTCTAATGGATGGTAGCCTTGTCATTATGGAAGGTAGTCTGTCGTTGTGATTTCTGTTACTCCAATGGATGGTAGCATTATCATTATGGAAGGTAGTCTATTATCGATATTTTTGTTACTCCAATGATTGTTAGCCTTGTCATTATGGAAGGTAGTCTGTTGTCTAAATTTTTTATACTCCAATGGATGGTAGCCTTGTCATTATGGAAGGCAGTATCTTGTTGATATTTTTGTTACTCCAATTGAAGGTAGCCTTGTCATTATGGAAGGTAGTCAGTTATCCCGATTATTGTTACTCCAATGGATTGTATCCTTGTCATTATGGAAGGTAGTCTATTCTGGATAACTTTGTTACTCCAATGGATGGTAGCTTAGTAATTATGAAAGGTAGTCTATTGTCGTGATTTTTATTACTCCAATGGGTGGTAGCCTTGTCATTATGGAAGGTAGTCTGTTGTCGAGATTTTTGTTACTCCATTGGATTGTAGCCTTGTCATTATGGAAGGTAGTGTGTTGTCGATATATTTGTTACTCCAATATATGGTAGCCTTCTCATTATGAAAGGTAGTTTGTTGTCGAGATTTTTGTTACTCCAAAGGATGGTAGCCTTGTCATTATGGAAGGTAGTCTCTTATTGATATTTTTTTTACTCCAATGGACGGTAGCCTTATCATTAAGGAAGGTAGTCTATTGTAGAGATTTTTGTTACTCCAATGGATGTTAGCCTTGTCATTATGGAAGGTAGTCTGTTGTCCAAATTTTTTATACTCCAATGGATGGTAGCCTTGTCATTATGGAAGGTAGTCTCTTGTTGATATTTTTGTTACTCCAATGGATGGTAGCCTTGTCATTATGGAAGGTAGTCAGTTGTCCCGATTATTGCTACTACAATGGATTGTATCCTTGTCATTATGGAAGGTAGTCTGTTCTCGATAACTTTGTTACTCCAATGGATGGTAGCTTAGTAATTATGAAAGGTAGTCTATTTTCATGATTTTTGTTACTCCAATGGATGGTAGCCTTGTCATTATGGAAGGTAGTCTGTTGTCGAGATTTTTGTCATTCCAATGGGTGGTAGCCTTGTCATTATGGAAGGTAGTCTGTTGTCCCGATTTTTGTTACTCTAATGGATGGTAGCCTTGCCATTATGGAAGGTAGTTTATCATTGTGATTTCTGTTACTGCAATGGATGGTAGCCTTATCATTATGGAAGGTAGTATGTTGTCGAGATTTTTTTTACTCCAATGGATGTTAGCCTTGTCATTATGGAAGGTAGTTTGTTTTCCAAATTTTTTATACTCCAATGGATGGTAGCCTTGTCATTATGGAAGGTAGTCTCTTGTTGATATTTTTGTTACTCCAATGGATGGTATCCTTGTCATTATAGAAGGTAGTCTATTGTCGATATTTTTGTTACTACAAAGGATGGTAGCCTTGTCATTATGGAAGGTAGTCTCTTATTGATATTTTTGTTACTCCAATGGATGGTAGCCTTGTCATTATGGAAGGTAGTCTGTTGTCCCGATTATTGTTACTCCAATGGATTGTAGCCTTGTCATTATGGAAGGTAGTCTGTTCTCGATAACATTGTTACTCCAATGGATGGTATCTTAGTAATTATGAAAGGTAGTCTGTTGTCGTGATTTTTGTTACTCCAATGGATGGTAGCCTTGTCATTATGGAAGGTAGTCTCTTGTTAACATTTTTGTTATTCCAATGGATGGTAGCCTTGTGCTTAGGAAGGTAGTCTGTTGTCCCGATTTTTTTACTCTAATGGATGGTAGCCTTGTCATTATGGAAGGTAGTCTGTCGTTGTGATTTCTGTTACTCCAATGGATGGTAGCATTATCATTATGAAAGGTAGTCTATTGTCGATATTTTTGTTACTCCAATGATTGTTAGCCTTGTCATTATGGAAAGTAGTCTGTTGTCCAAATTTTTTATACTCCAATGGATGGTAGCCTTGTCATTATGGAAGGCAGTCTCTTGTTGATATTTTTGTTACTCCAATTGAAGGTAGCCTTGTCATTATGGAAGGTAGTCAGTTGTCCCGATTATTGTTACTCCAATGGATTGTATCCTTGTCATTATGGAAGGTAGTCTATTCTGGATAACTTTGTTACTCCAATGGATGGTAGCTTAGTAATTATGAAAGGTAGTCTATTGTCGTGATTTTTATTACTCCAATGGATGGTAGCCTTGTCATTATGGAAGGTAGTCTGTTGTCGAGATTTTTGTTACTCCATTGGATTGTAGCCTTGTCATTATGGAAGGTAGTCTCTTATTGATATTTTTGTTACTCCAATGGATGGTAGCCTTGTCATTATGGAAGGTAGTCTGTTGTCCCGATTATTGTTACTCCAATGGATTGTAGCCTTGTCATTATGGAAGGTAGTCTGTTCTCGATAACATTGTTACTCCAATGGATGGTATCTTAGTAATTATGAAAGGTAGTCTGTTGTCGTGATTTTTGTTACTCCAATGGATGGTAGCCTTGTCATTATGGAAGGTAGTCTCTTGTTAACATTTTTGTTATTCCAATGGATGGTAGCCTTGTGCTTAGGAAGGTAGTCTGTTGTCCCGATTTTTTTACTCTAATGGATGGTAGCCTTGTCATTATGGAAGGTAGTCTGTCGTTGTGATTTCTGTTACTCCAATGGATGGTAGCATTATCATTATGAAAGGTAGTCTATTGTCGATATTTTTGTTACTCCAATGATTGTTAGCCTTGTCATTATGGAAAGTAGTCTGTTGTCCAAATTTTTTATACTCCAATGGATGGTAGCCTTGTCATTATGGAAGGCAGTCTCTTGTTGATATTTTTGTTACTCCAATTGAAGGTAGCCTTGTCATTATGGAAGGTAGTCAGTTGTCCCGATTATTGTTACTCCAATGGATTGTATCCTTGTCATTATGGAAGGTAGTCTATTCTGGATAACTTTGTTACTCCAATGGATGGTAGCTTAGTAATTATGAAAGGTAGTCTATTGTCGTGATTTTTATTACTCCAATGGATGGTAGCCTTGTCATTATGGAAGGTAGTCTGTTGTCGAGATTTTTGTTACTCCATTGGATTGTAGCCTTGTCATTATGGAAGGTAGTGTGTTGTCGATATATTTGTTACTCCAATATATGGTAGCCTTCTCATTATGAAAGGTAGTCTGTTGTCGAGATTTTTGTTACTCCAAAGGATGGTAGCTTTGTCATTATGGAAGGTAGTCTCTTATTGATATTTTTTTTACTCCAATGGACGGTAGCCTTATCATTATTGAAGGTAGTCTATTGTCGAGATTTTTGTTACTCCAATGGATGTTAGCCTTGTCATTATGGAAGGTAGTCTGTTGTCCAAATTTTTTATACTCCAATGGATGGTAGCCTTGTCATTATGGAAGGTAGTCTCTTGTTGATATTTTTGTTACTCCAATGGATGGTAGCCTTGTCATTATGGAAAGTAGTCAGTTGTCCCGATTATTGCTACTACAATGGATTGTATCCTTGTCATTATGGAAGGTAGTCTGTTCTCGATAACTTTGTTACTCCAATGGATGGTAGCTTAGTAATTATGAAAGGTAGTCTATTTTCGTGATTTTTGTTACTCCAATGGATGGTAGCCTTGTCATTATGGAAGGTAGTCTGTTGTCGCGATTTTTGTTACTCTATTGTATGGTAGCCTTGCCATTATGGAAGGTAGTCTGTTGTCGAGATTTTTGTCATTCCAATGGGTGGTAGCCTTGTCATTATGGAAGGTAGTCTGTTGTCCCGATTTTTGTTACTCTAATGGATGGTAGCCTTGCCATTATGGAAGGTAGTTTATCATTGTGATTTCTGTTACTCCAATGGATGGTAGCCTTATCATTATGGAAGGTAGTATGTTGTCGAGATTTTTCTTACTCCAATGGATGTTAGCCTTGTCATTATGGAAGGTAGTTTGTTTTCCAAATTTTTTATACTCCAATGGATGGTAGCCTTGTCATTATGGAAGGTAGTCTCTTGTTGATATTTTTGTTACTCCAATGGATGGTATCCTTGTCATTATGGAAGGTAGTCTATTGCCGATATTTTTGTTACTACAAAGGATGGTAGCCTTGACATTATGGAAGGTAGTCTCTTATTGATATTTTTGTTACTCCAATGGATGGTAGCCTTGTCATTATGGAAGGTAGTCTGTTGTCCCGATTATTGTTACTCCAATGGATTGTAGCCTTGTCATTATGGAAGGTAGTCTGTTCTCGATAACATTGTTACTCCAATGGATGGTAGCTTAGTAATTATGAAAGGTAGTCTGTTGTCGTGATTTTTGTTACTCCAATGGATGGTAGCCTTGTCATTATGGAAGGTAGTCTCTTGTTAACATTTTTGTTATTCCAATGGATGGTAGCCTTGTGCTTAGGAAAGGTAGTATGTTGTCTCGATTTTTTTACTCTAATGGATGGTAGCCTTGTCATTATGGAAGGTAGTTTGTCGTTGTGATTTCTGTTACTCCAATGGATGGTAGCATTATCATTATGGAAGGTAGTCTATTGTCGATATTTTTGTTACTCCAATGATTGTTAGCCTTGTCATTATGGAAGGTAGTCTGTTGTCCAAATTTTTTATACTCCAATGGATGGTAGCCTTGTCATTATGGAAGGCAGTCTCTTGTTGATATTTTTGTTACTCCAATTGAAGGTAGCCTTGTCATTATGGAAGGTAGTTAGTTGTCCCGATTATTGTTACTCCAATGGATTGTATCCTTGTCATTATGGAAGGTAGTCTATTCTGGATAACTTTGTTACTCCAATGGATGGTAGCTTAGTAATTATGAAAGGTAATCTATTGTCGTGATTTTTATTACTCCAATGGATGGTAGCCTTGTCATTATGGAAGGTAGTCTGTTGTCGAGATTTTTGTTACTCCATTGGATTGTAGCCTTGTCATTATGGAAGGTAGTGTGTTGTCGATATATTTGTTACTCCAATATATGGTAGCCTTCTCATTATGAAAGGTAGTCTGTTGTCGAGATTTTTGTTACTCCAAAGGATGGTAGCTTTGTCATTATGGAAGGTAGTCTCTTATTGATATTTTTTTTACTCCAATGGACGGTAGCCTTATCATTATGGAAGGTAGTCTATTGTCGAGATTTTTGTTACTCCAATGGATGTTAGCCTTGTCATTATGGAAGGTAGTCTGTTGTCCAAATTTTTTATACTCCAATGGATGGTAGCCTTGTCATTATGGAAGGTAGTCTCTTGTTGATATTTTTGTTACTCCAATGGATGGTAGCCTTGTCATTATGGAAAGTAGTCAGTTGTCCCGATTATTGCTACTACAATGGATTGTATCCTTGTCATTATGGAAGGTAGTCTGTTCTCGATAACTTTGTTACTCCAATGGATAGTAGCTTAGTAATTATGAAAGGTAGTCTATTTTCGTGATTTTTGTTACTCCAATGGATGGTAGCCTTGTCATTATGGAAGGTAGTCTGTTGTCGCGATTTTTGTTACTCTATTGTATGGTAGCCTTGCCATTATGGAAGGTAGTCTGTTGTCGAGATTTTTGTCATTCCAATGGGTGGTAGCCTTGTCATTATGGAAGGTAGTCTGTTGTCCCGATTTTTGTTACTCTAATGGATGGTAGCCTTGCCATTATGGAAGGTAGTTTATCATTGTGATTTATGTTACTCCAATGGATGGTAGCCTTATCATTATGGAAGGTAGTATGTTGTCGAGATTTTTCTTACTCCAATGGATGTTAGCCTTGTCATTATGGAAGGTAGTTTGTTTTCCAAATTTTTTATACTCCAATGGATGGTAGCCTTGTCATTATGGAAGGTAGTCTCTTGTTGATATTTTTGTTACTCCAATGGATGGTATCCTTGTCATTATGGAAGGTAGTCTATTGCCGATATTTTTGTTACTACAAAGGATGGTAGCCTTGACATTATGGAAGGTAGTCTCTTATTGATATTTTTGTTACTCCAATGGATGGTAGCCTTGTCATTATGGAAGGTAGTCTGTTGTCCCGATTATTGTTACTCCAATGGATTGTAGCCTTGTCAATATGGAAGGTAGTCTGTTCTCGATAACATTGTTACTCCAATGGATGGTAGCTTAGTAATTATGAAAGGTAGTCTGTTGTCGTGATTTTTGTTACTCCAATGGATGGTAGCCTTGTCATTATGGAAGGTAGTCTCTTGTTAACATTTTTGTTATTCCAATGGATGGTAGCCTTGTGCTTAGGAAAGGTAGTATGTTGTCTCGATTTTTTTACTCTAATGGATGGTAGCCTTGTCATTATGGAAGGTAGTCTGTCGTTGTGATTTCTGTTACTCCAATGGATGGTAGCATTATCATTATGGAAGGTAGTCTATTGTCGATATTTTTGTTACTCCAATGATTGTTAGCCTTGTCATTATGGAAGGTAGTCTGTTGTCCAAATTTTTTATACTCCAATGGATGGTAGCCTTGTCATTATGGAAGGCAGTCTCTTGTTGATATTTTTGTTACTCCAATTGAAGGTAGCCTTGTCATTATGGAAGGTAGTCAGTTGTCCCGATTATTGTTACTCCAATGGATTGTATCCTTGTCATTATGGAAGGTAGTCTATTCTGGATAACTTTGTTACTCCAATGGATGGTAGCTTAGTAATTATGAAAGGTAATCTATTGTCGTGATTTTTATTACTCCAATGGATGGTAGCCTTGTCATTATGGAAGGTAGTCTGTTGTCGAGATTTTTGTTACTCCATTGGATTGTAGCCTTGTCATTATGGAAGGTAGTGTGTTGTCGATATATTTGTTACTCCAATATATGGTAGTCTTCTCATTATGAAAGGTAGTCTGTTGTCGAGATTTTTGTTACTCCAAAGGATGGTAGCTTTGTCATTATGGAAGGTAGTCTCTTATTGATATTTTTTTTACTCCAATGGACGGTAGCCTTATCATTATGGAAGGTAGTCTATTGTCGAGATTTTTGTTACTCCAATGGATGTTAGCCTTGTCATTATGGAAGGTAGTCTGTTGTCCAAATTTTTTATACTCCAATGGATGGTAGCCTTGTCATTATGGAAGGTAGTCTCTTGTTGATATTTTTGTTACTCCAATGGATGGTAGCCTTGTCATTATGGAAAGTAGTCAGTTGTCCCGATTATTGCTACTACAATGGATTGTATCCTTGTCATTATGGAAGGTAGTCTAATCTCGATAACTTTGTTACTCCAATGGATGGTAGCTTAGTAATTATGAAAGGTAGTCTATTTTCGTGATTTTTGTTACTCCAATGGATGGTAGCCTTGTCATTATGGAAGTTAGTCTGTTGTCGCGATTTTTGTTACTCTATTGTATGGTAGCCTTGCCATTATGGAAGGTAGTCTGTTGTCGAGATTTTTGTCATTCCAATGGGTGGTAGCCTTGTCATTATGGAAGGTAGTCTGTTGTCCCGATTTTTGTTACTCTAATGGATGGTAGCCTTGCCATTATGGAAGGTAGTTTATCATTGTGATTTCTGTTACTCCAATGGATGGTAGCCTTATCATTATGGAAGGTAGTATGTTGTCGAGATTTTTCTTACTCCAATGGATGTTAGCCTTGTCATTATGGAAGGTAGTTTGTTTTCCAAATTTTTTATACTCCAATGGATGGTAGCCTTGTCATTATGGAAGGTAGTCTCTTGTTGATATTTTTGTTACTCCAATGGATGGTATCCTTGTCATTATGGAAGGTAGTCTATTGCCGATATTTTTGTTACTACAAAGGATGGTAGCCTTGACATTATGGAAGGTAGTCTCTTATTGATATTTTTGTTACTCCAATGGATGGTAGCCTTGTCATTATGGAAGGTAGTCTGTTGTCCCGATTATTGTTACTCCAATGGATTGTAGCCTTGTCATTATGGAAGGTAGTCTGTTCTCGATAACATTGTTACTCCAATGGATGGTAGCTTAGTAATTATGAAAGGTAGTCTGTTGTCGTGATTTTTGTTACTCCAATGGATGGTAGCCTTGTCATTATGGAAGGTAGTCTCTTGTTAACATTTTTGTTATTCCAATGGATGGTAGCCTTGTGCTTAGGAAAGGTAGTATGTTGTCTCGATTTTTTTACTCTAATGGATGGTAGCCTTGTCATTATGGAAGGTAGTCTGTCGTTGTGATTTCTGTTACTCCAATGGATGGTAGCATTATCATTATGGAAGGTAGTCTATTGTCGATATTTTTGTTACTCCAATGATTGTTAGCCTTGTCATTATGGAAGGTAGTCTGTTGTCCAAATTTTTTATACTCCAATGGATGGTAGCCTTGTCATTATGGAAGGCAGTCTCTTGTTGATATTTTTGTTACTCCAATTGAAGGTAGCCTTGTCATTATGGAAGGTAGTCAGTTGTCCCGATTATTGTTACTCCAATGGATTGTATCCTTGTCATTATGGAAGGTAGTCTATTCTGGATAACTTTGTTACTCCAATGGATGGTAGCTTAGTAATTATGAAAGGTAGTCTATTGTCGTGATTTTTATTACTCCAATGGATGGTAGCCTTGTCATTATGGAAGGTAGTCTGTTGTCGAGATTTTTGTTACTCCATTGGATTGTAGCCTTGTCATTATGGAAGGTAGTGTGTTGTCGATATATTTGTTACTCCAATATATGGTAGCCTTCTCATTATGAAAGGTAGTCTGTTGTCGAGATTTTTGTTACTCCAAAGGATGGTAGCTTTGTCATTATGGAAGGTAGTCTCTTATTGATATTTTTTTTACTCCAATTGACGGTAGCCTTATCATTATGGAAGGTAGTCTATTGTCGAGATTTTTGTTACTCCAATGGATGTTAGCCTTGTCATTATGGAAGGTAGTCTGTTGTCCAAATTTTTTATACTCCAATGGATGGTAGCCTTGTCATTATGGAAGGTAGTCTCTTGTTGATATTTTTGTTACTCCAATGGATGGTAGCCTTGTCATTATGGAAAGTAGTCAGTTGTCCCGATTATTGCTACTACAATGGATTGTATCCTTGTCATTATGGAAGGTAGTCTGTTCTCGCTAACTTTGTTACTCCATTAGATGGTAGCTTAGCAATTATGAAAGGTAGTCTATTGTCGTGATTTTTGTTACTCCAATGGATGGTAGCCTTGTCATTATGGAAGGTAGTCTGTTGTCGAGATTTTTGTTACTCTATTGTATGGTAGCCTTGCCATTATGGAAGGTAGTCTGTTGTCGAGATTTTTGTCATTCCAATGGATGGTAGCCTTGTCATTATGGAAGGTAGTCTGTTGTCCCGATTTTTGTTACTCTAATGGATGGTAGCCTTGCCATTATGGAAGGTAGTTTATCGTTGTGATTTCTGTTACTCCAATGGATGGTAGCCTTATCATTATGGAAGGTAGTATATTGTCGAGATTTTTCTTACTCCAATGGATGTTAGCCTTGTCATTATGGAAGGTAGTTTGTTTTCCAAATTTTTTATACTCCAATGGATGGTAGCCTTGTCATTATGGAAGGTAGTCTCTTGTTGATATTTTTGTTACTCCAATGGATGGTATCCTTGTCATTATGGAAGGTAGTCTATTGCCGATATTTTTGTTACTACAAAGGATGGTAGCCTTGTCATTATGGAAGGTAGTCTCTTATTGATATTTTTGTTACTCCAGTGGATGGTAGCCTTGTCATTATGGAAGGTAGTCTGTTGTCCCGATTATTGTTACTCCAATGGATTGTAGCCTTGTCATTATGGAAGGTAGTCTGTTCTCGATAACATTGTTACTCCAATGGATGGTAGCTTAGTAATTAAGAAAGGTAGTCTGTTGTCGTGATTTTTGTTACTCCAATGGATGGTAACCTTGTCATTATGGAAGGTAGTATGTTGTTTTATACTCTAATGGATGGTAACCTTGTCATTATGGAAGTTAGTTTATTATTGATATTTTTGTTACTCCAATGTATGGTAGCCTTGTAATTATGGAAGGTAGTCTGTTGTCCAAATTTTTGTTACTCTAATGGATGGTAGCCTTGTCATTATGGAAGGTAGTCTGTTGTCGATATTTTTGTTACTCTATTGTATGGTATCCTTGCCATTATGGAAGGTAGTCTATTGTCGAGATTTTTTTTATTCCAATGGATGGTAGCCTTGTCATTATGGAAGGTAGTCTATAGTCGTGATTTTTGTTACTCCAATGGAAGGTAGCCTTGGCATTATGGAAGGTAATATGTTGTCGATATCTTTGTTACTCCAATTGATGGTACCCTTGTCATTATGGAAGGTAGTCTTTTGTCGAGATTTTAGTTACTCCAATGGATGGTAGCCTTCTCATTATGGAAGGTAGTCTTTTGTCGAGAATTTTGTTACTCCAATGGATGGTAGCCTTGTCATTATGAAAGGTAGTCTCTTGTTAACATTTTTGTTATTCCAATGGATGGTAGCCTTGTCATTAGGGAAGGTAGTCTGTTGACCCGATTTTTTTACTCTAATGGATGGTAGCCTTGTCATTATGGAAGGTAGTCTGTCGTTGTGATTTCTGTTACTCCAATGGATGGTAGCCTTATCATTATGGAAGGTAGTCTATTGTCGAGATTTTTGTTACTCCAATGGATGTTAGACTTGTCATTATGGAAGGTAGTCTGTTCTCCAAAGTTTTTTATACTCCAATGGATGGTAGCCTTGTCATTATGGAAGGCAGTCTCTTGTTGATATTTTTGTTACTCCAATGGATGGTAGCCTTGTCATTATGGAAGGTAGTCAGTTGTCCCGATTATTGTTACTCCACTGGATTGTATCCTTGTCATTATGGAAGGTAGTCTGTTCTCGATAACTTTGTTACTCCAATGGATGGTAGCTTAGTAATTATGAAAGGTAGTCTATTGTCTTGATTTTTGTTACTCCAATGGATGGTAGCCTTGTCATTATGGAAGGTAGTCTGTTGTCAAGATTTTTGTTACTCCATTGGATTGTAGCCTTGTCATTATGGAAGGTAGTGTGTTGTTGATATATTTGTTACTCCAATATATGGTAGCCTTCTCATTATGAAAGGTAGTCTGTTGTCGATATTTTTGTTACTCCAAGGGATGGTAGCCTTGTCATTATGGAAGGTAGTCTCTTATTGATATATTTTTACTCCAATGGATGGTAGCCTTATCATTATGGAAGGTAGTCTATTGTCGAGATTCTTGTTACTCCAATGGATGTTAGCCTTGTCATTATGGAAGGTAGTCTGTTGTCCAAATTTTTTATACTCCAATGAATGGTAGCTTTGTCATTATGGAAGGTAGTCTCTTGTTGATATTTTTGTTACTCCAATGGATGGTAGCCTTGTCATTATGGAAGGTAGTCAGTTGTCCCGATTATTGTTACTCCAATGGATTGTAGCCTTGTCATTATGGAAGGTAGTTTGTTCTCGATAACTTTGTTACTCCAATGGATGGTAGCTTAGTAATTATGAAATGTAGTCTGTTGTCGTGATTTTTGTTACTCCAATGAATGGTAGCCTTGTCATTATGGAAGGTAGTCTGTTGTTTTATACTCCAATGGATGGTAACCTTGTCATTATGGAAGGTAGTTTATTGTTGATATTTTTGTTACTCCAATGTATGGTAGCCTTGTAATTATGGAAGGTAGTTTGTTGTCCAAATTTTTGTTACTCTAATGGATGGTAGCCTTGTGATTATGGAAGGTAGTCTGTTGTCGATATTTTTGTTACTCTATTGTATGGTATCCTTGCCATTATGGAAGGTAGTCTATTGTCGAGATTTTTTTTATTCCAATGGATGGTAGCCTTGTCATTATGGAAGGTAGTCTATAGCCGTGATTTTTGTTACTCCAATGGAAGGTAGCCTTGGCATTATGGATGGTAATATGTTATCGATATCTTTGTTACTCCAATTAGTGGTACCCTTGTCATTATGGAAGGTAGACTTTTGTCGAGATTTTTGTTACTCCAATGGATGGTAGCCTTCTCATTATGGAAGGTAGTCTTTTGTCGAGATTTTTGTTACTCCAATGGATGGTAGCCTTGTCTTTATGGAAGGTAGTCTCTTGTTAACATTTTTGTTATTCCAATTGATGGTAGCCTTGTCATTAGGGAAGGTAGTCTGTTGTCCCGATTTTTTTACTCTAATGGATGGTAGCCTTGTCATTTTGGAAGGTAGTCTGTCGTTGTGATTTCTGTTACTCCAATGGATGGTAGCCTTATCATTATGGAAGGTAGTCTATTGTCGAGATTTTTGTTACTCTAATGGATGTTAGACTTGTCATTATGGAAGGTAGTCTGTTGTCCAAATTTTTTATACTCCAATGGATGGTAGCCTTGTCATTATGGAAGGCAGTCTCTTGTTGATATTTTTGTTACTCCAATGGATGGTAGCCTTGTCATTATGGAAGGTAGTCAGTTGTCCCGATTATTGTTACTTCAATGGATTGTATCCTTGTCATTATGGAAGGTAGTCTGTTCTCGATAACTTTGTTACTCCAATGGATGGTAGCTTAGTAATTATGAAAGGTAGTCTATTGTCGTGATTTTTGTTACTCCAATGGATGGTAGCCTTGTCATTATGGAAGGTAGTCTGTTGTCGAGATTTTTGTTACTCCATTGGATTGTAGTCTTGTCATTATGGAAGGTAGTGTGTTGTCGATATATTTGTTACTCCAATATATGGTAGCCTTCTCATTATGAAAGGTAGTCTGTTGTCGAGATTTTTGTTACTCCAAAGGATGGTAGCCTTGTCATTATGGAAGGTAGTCTCTTATTGATATTTTTTTTACTCTAATGGATGGTAGCCTTGTCATTATGGAAGGTAGTCTATTGTCGAGATTTTTGTTACTCCAATGGATGTTAGCCTTGTCATTATGGAAGGTAGTCTGTTGTCCAAATTTTTTATACTCCAATGGATGGTAGCTTTGTCATTATGGAAGGTAGTCTATTGTTGATATTTTTGTTACTCCAATGGATGGTAGCCTTGTCATTATGGAAGGTAGTCAGTTGTCCCGATTATTGTTACTCCAATGGATTGTATCCTTGTCATTATGGAAGGTAGTCTGTTCTCGATAACTTTGTTACTCTAATGGATGGTAGCTTAGTAATTATGAAAGGTAGTCTATTGTCGTGATTTTTGTTACTCCAGTGGATGGTAGCCTTGTCATTATGGAAGGTAGTATGTTGTCGAGATTTTGGTTACTCCAATGGATGGTAGCCTTGTCATTATGGAAGGTAGTATGCTGTCGATATATTTGTTACTCCAATATATGGTAGCCTTCTCATTATGAAATGTAGTCTGTTGTCGAGATTTTTGTTACTCCAAAGGATGGTAGCCTTGTCATTATGGAAGGTAGTCTTTTATTGATATTTTTGTTACTCCAATGGATGGTAGCCTTATCATTATGGAAGGTAGTCTATTGTCTAAATTTTTGTTACTCCAATGGATGTTAGCCTTGTCATTATGGAAGGTAGTCTGTTGTGCAAATTTTTTATACTCCAATGGATTGTAGCCTTGTCATTATGGAAGGTAGTCTCTTGTTGATATTTTTGTTACTCCAATGGATGTTATCCTTGTCATTATGGAAGGTAGTTTGTTGCCGAGATTTTTGTTACTCCAAAGGATGGTAGCCTTGTCATTATGGAAGGTAGTCTCTTATTGATATTTTTGTAACTCTTTTGGATGGTAGCCTTGTCATTATGGAAGGTAGTCTGTTGTCCTGATTATTGTTACTCCAATGGATTATAGCCTTGTCATTATGGTAGGTAGTCTGTTCTCGATAACTTTGTTACTCCAATGGATGGTAGCTTAGTAATTATGAAAGGTAGTCTGTTGTCGTGATTTTTGTTACTCCAATGGATGGTAGCCTTGTCATTATGGAAGGTAGTCTGTTGTCCAAAAAATTTATAATCCAATCGATGGTAACCTTGTCATTATGGAAGGTAGTCTATTGTTGATATTTTTGTTAACCCAATGTATGGAAGCCTTGTAATTATGGAAGGTATTTTGTTGTCCAGATTTTTGTTACTCTATTGGATGATAGCCTTTTCATTATGGAAGGTAGTCTGTTGTCGAGATTTTTGTTACTATATTGTATGGTAGCCTTGCCATTATGGAAGGTAGTCTGTTGTCGAGATTTTTGTCATTCCAATGGATGGTAGCCTTGTCATTATGGAAGGTAGTCTGTTGTCCCGATTTTTGTTACTCTAATGGATGGTAGCCTTGCCATTATGGAAGGTAGTATGTCGTTGTGATTTCTGTTACTCCAATGGATGGTAGCCTTATCATTATGGAAGGTAGTCTATTGTCGAGATTTTTCTTATTCCAATGGATGTTAGCCTTGTCATTATGGAAGGTAGTTTGTTTTCCAAATTTTTTATACTCCAATGGATGGTAGCCTTGTCATTATGGAAGTTAGTCTCTTGTTGATATTTTTGTTACTCCAATGGATGGTATCCTTGTCATTATGGAAGGTAGTCTATTGCCGAGATTTTTGTTACTACAAAGGATGGTAGCCTTGTCATTATGGAAGGTAGTCTCTTATTGATATTTTTGTTACTCCAATGTATGGTAGCCTTGTCATTATGGAAGGTAGTCTGTTGTCCCGATTATTGTTACTCCAATGGATTGTAGCCTTGTCATTATGGAAGGTAGTCTGTTCTCGATAACTTTGTTACTCCAATGGATGGTAGCTTAGTAATTATGAAATGTAGTCTGTTGTCGTGATTTTTGTTACTCTAATGGATGGTAGCCTTGTCATTATGGAAGGTAGTCTGTTGTCCAAAAAATTTATACTCCAATGGATGGCAACCTTGTCATTATGGAAGGTAGTTTATTGTTGATATTTTTGTTACTCCAATGTATGGTAGCCTTGTAATTATGGAAGATAGTCTGTTGTCCAAATTTTTGTTACTCTAATGGATGGTAGCCTTGTCATTATGGAAGGTAGTCTGTTGTCGAGATTTTTGTTACTCTATTGTATGGTAGCCTTGCCATTATTGAAGGTAGTCTATTGTCGAGATTTTTGTTATTCCAATGGATGGTAGCCTTGTCATTATTGAAGGTAGTCTATAGTCGTGATTTTTGTTACTCCAATGGAAGGTAGCCTTGGCATTATGGAAGGTAATATGTTGTCGATATCTTTGTTACTCCAATTGATGGTACCCTTGTCATTATGGAAGGTAGTCTTTTGTCGAGATTTTTGTTACTCCAATGGATGGTAGTCTTCTCATTATGGAAGGTAGTCTTTTGTCGAGATTTTTGTTACTCTAATGGATGGTAGCCTTGTCATTATGGAAGGTAGTCTCTTGTTAACATTTGTTATTCCAATGGATGGTAGCCTTGTCATTAGGGAAGGTAGTCTGTTGTCCCGATTTTTTTAATCTAATGGATGGTAGCCTTGTCATTATGGAAGGTAGTCTGTCGTTGTGATTTCGGTTACTCCAATGGATGGTAGCCTTATCATTATGGAAGGTAGTCTATTGTCGAGATTTTTGTTACTCCAATGGATGTTAGCCTTGTCATTATGGAAGGTAGTCTGTTGTCCAAATTTTTTATACTACAATGGATGGTAGCCTTGTCATTATGGAAGGCAGTCTCTTGTTGATATTTTTGTTACTCCAATGGATGGTAGCCTTCTCATTATGGAAGGTAGTCAGTTGTCCCGATTATTGTTACTCCAATGGATTGTATCCTTGTCATTATGGAAGGTAGTCTGTTCTCCATAACTTTGTTACTCCAATGTATGGTAGCTTAGTAATTATGAAAGGTAGTCTATTGTCGTGATTTTTGTTACTCCAATGGATGGTAGCCTTGTCATTATGGAAGGTAGTATGTTGTCGAGATTTTTGTTACTCCATTGTATTGTAGCCTTGTCATTATGGAAGGTAGTGTGTTGTCGATATATTTGTTACTCCAATATATGGTAGCCTTCTCATTATGAAAGGTAGTCTGTTGTCGAGATTTTTGTTACTCCAAAGGATGGTAGCCTTGTCATTATGGAAGGTAGTCTTTTATTGATATTTTTGTTACTCCAATGGATGGTAGCCTTATCATTATGGAAGGTAGTCTATTGTCGAGATTTTTGTTACTCCAATGGATGTTAGCCTTGTCATTATGGAAGGTAGTCTGTTGTGCAAATTTTTTATACTCCAATGGATGGTAGCCTTGTCATTATGGAAGGTAGTCTCTTGTTGATATTTTTGTTACTCCAATGGATGTTATCCTTGTCATTATGGAAGGTAGTTTGTTGCCGAGATTTTTGTTACTCCAAAGGATGGTAGCCTTGTCATTATGGAAGGTAGTCTCTTATTGATATTTTTGTAACTCTAATGGATGGTAGCCTTGTCATTATGGAAGGTAGTCTGTTGTCCTGATTATTGTTACTCCAATGGATTATAGCCTTGTCATTATGGTAGGTAGTCTGTTCTCGATAACTTTGTTACTCCAATGGATGGTAGCTTAGTAATTATGAAAGGTAGTCTGTTGTCGTGATTTTTGTTACTCCAATGGATGGTAGCCTTGTCATTATGGAAGGTAGTCTGTTGTCCAAAAAATTTATAATCCAATCGATGGTAACCTTGTCATTATGGAAGGTAGTCTATTGTTGATATTTTTGTTAACCCAATGTATGGAAGCCTTGTAATTATGGAAGGTATTTTGTTGTCCAGATTTTTGTTACTCTATTGGATGATAGCCTTTTCATTATTGAAGGTAGTCTGTTGTCGAGATTTTTGTTACTATATTGTATGGTAGCCTTGCCATTATGGAAGGTAGTCTGTTGTCGAGATTTTTGTCATTCCAATGGATGGTAGCCTTGTCATTATGGAAGGTAGTCTGTTGTCCCGATTTTTGTTACTCTAATGGATGGTAGCCTTGCCATTATGGAAGGTAGTATGTCGTTGTGATTTCTGTTACTCCAATGGATGGTAGCCTTATCATTATGGAAGGTAGTCTATTGTCGAGATTTTTCTTATTCCAATGGATGTTAGCCTTGTCATTATGGAAGGTAGTTTGTTTTCCAAATTTTTTATACTCCAATGGATGGTAGCCTTGTCATTATGGAAGGTAGTCTCTTGTTGATATTTTTGTTACTCCAATGGATGGTATCCTTGTCATTATGGAAGGTAGTCTATTGCCGAGATTTTTGTTACTACAAAGGATGGTAGCCTTGTCATTATGGAAGGTAGTCTCTTATTGATATTTTTGTTACTCCAATGTATGGTAGCCTTGTCATTATGGAAGGTAGTCTGTTGTCCCGATTATTGTTACTCCAATGGATTGTAGCCTTGTCATTATGGAAGGTAGTCTGTTCTCGATAACTTTGTTACTCCAATGGATGGTAGCTTAGTAATTATGAAATGTAGTCTGTTGTCGTGATTTTTGTTACTCTAATGGATGGTAGCCTTGTCATTATGGAAGGTAGTCTGTTGTCCAAAAAATTTATACTCCAATGGATGGCAACCTTGTCATTATGGAAGGTAGTTTATTGTTGATATTTTTGTTACTCCAATGTATGGTAGCCTTGTAATTATGGAAGATAGTCTGTTGTCCAAATTTTTGTTACTCTAATGGATGGTAGCCTTGTCATTATGGAAGGTAGTCTGTTGTCGAGATTTTTGTTACTCTATTGTATGGTAGCCTTGCCATTATTGAAGGTAGTCTATTGTCGAGATTTTTGTTATTCCAATGGATGGTAGCCTTGTCATTATTGAAGGTAGTCTATAGTCGTGATTTTTGTTACTCCAATGGAAGGTAGCCTTGGCATTATGGAAGGTAATATGTTGTCGATATCTTTGTTACTCCAATTGATGGTACCCTTGTCATTATGGAAGGTAGTCTTTTGTCGAGATTTTTGTTACTCCAATGGATGGTAGTCTTCTCATTATGGAAGGTAGTCTTTTGTCGAGATTTTTGTTACTCTAATGGATGGTAGCCTTGTCATTATGGAAGGTAGTCTCTTGTTAACATTTGTTATTCCAATGGATGGTAGCCTTGTCATTAGGGAAGGTAGTCTGTTGTCCCAATTTTTTTAATCTAATGGATGGTAGCCTTGTCATTATGGAAGGTAGTCTGTCGTTGTGATTTCGGTTACTCCAATGGATGGTAGCCTTATCATTATGGAAGGTAGTCTATTGTCGAGATTTTTGTTACTCCAATGGATGTTAGCCTTGTCATTATGGAAGGTAGTCTGTTGTCCAAATTTTTTATACTACAATGGATGGTAGCCTTGTCATTATGGAAGGCAGTCTCTTGTTGATATTTTTGTTACTCCAATGGATGGTAGCCTTCTCATTATGGAAGGTAGTCAGTTGTCCCGATTATTGTTACTCCAATGGATTGTATCCTTGTCATTATGGAAGGTAGTCTGTTCTCCATAACTTTGTTACTCCAATGTATGGTAGCTTAGTAATTATGAAAGGTAGTCTATTGTCGTGATTTTTGTTACTCCAATGGATGGTAGCCTTGTCATTATGGAAGGTAGTCTGTTGTCGAGATTTTTGTTACTCCATTGTATTGTAGCCTTGTCATTATGGAAGGTAGTGTGTTGTCGATATATTTGTTACTCCAATATATGGTAGCCTTCTCATTATGAAAGGTAGTCTGTTGTCGAGATTTTTGTTACTCCAAAGGATGGTACCCTTGTCATTATGGAAGGTAGTCTCTTATTGATATTTTTGTTACTCCAATGGATGGTAGCCTTATCATTATGGAAGGTAGTCTATTGTCGAGATTTTTGTTACTCCAATGGATGTTAGCCTTGTCATTATGGAAGGTAGTCTGTTGTCCAAATTTTTTATACTCCAATGAATAGTAGCCTTGTCATTATGGAAGGTAGTCTCTTGTTGATATTTTTGTTACTCCAATGGATGGTATCCTTGTCATTATGGAAAGTAGTCTGTTGCCGAGATTTTAGTTACTCCAAAGGATGGTAGCCTTGTCATTATGGAAGGTCGTCTCTTATTGATATTTTTGTTACTCCAATGGATGGTAGCCTTGTCATTATGGAAGGTAGTCTGTTATCCCGATTATTGTTACTCCAATGGATTATAGCCTTGTCAATATGGAAGGTAGTCTGTTCTCGATAACTTTGTTACTCCAATGGATGGTAGCTTAGTAATTATGAAAGGTAGTCTGTTGTCGTGATTTTTGTTACTCCAATGGATGGTAGCCTTGTCATTATGGAAGGTAGTCTGTTGTCCAAAAATTTTATACTCCAATGGATGGTAACCTTGTCATTATGGAAGGTAGTCTATTGTTGATATTTTTGTTACTCCAATGTATGGAAGCCTTGTAATTATGGAAGGTATTCTGTTGTCCAGATTTTTGTTACTCTAATGGATGGTATCCTTGTAATTATGGAAGGTAGTCTGTTGTCGAGATTTTTGTTACTATATTGTATGGTAGCCTTGCCATTATGGAAGGTAGTTTGTTGTCGAGATTTTTTTCATTCCAATGGATGGTAGCCTTGTCATTATGGAAGGTAGTCTATAGTCGTGATTTTTGTTACTCCATAGGATGGTAGCCTTGGCATTATGGAAGGTAATATGTTGTCGATATCTTTGTTACTCCAATTGATGGTACCCTTGTCATTATGGAAGGTAGTCTTTTGTCGACATTTTTGTTACTCCAATGGATGGTAGTCTTCTCATTATGGAAGGTAGTCTTTTGTCGAGATTTTTGTTACTCCAATGGATGGTAGCCTTGTCATTATGGAAGGTAGTCTCTTGTTAACATTTTTGTTATTCCAATGGATGGTAGCCTTGTCATTAGGGAAGGTAGTCTGTTGTCCCGATTTTTTTAATCTAATGGATGGTAGCCTTGTCATTATGGAAGGTAGTCTGTCGTTGTGATTTCTGTTACTCCAATGGATGGTAGCCTTATCATTATGGAAGGTAGTCTATTGTCGAGATTTTTGTTACTCCAATGGATCTTAGCCTTGTCATTATGGAAGGTAGTCTGTTGTCCAAATTTTTTATACTACAGTGGATGGTAGCCTTGTAATTATGGAAGGCAGTCTCTTGTTGATATTTTTGTTACTCCAATGGATGGTAGCCTTCTCATTATGGAAGGTAGTCTCTTGTTGATATTTTATTTACTCCAATGGATGGTAGCATTGTCATTATGGAAGGTAGTCAGTTGTCCCGATTATTGTTACTCCAATGGATTGTATCCTTGTTATTATGGAAGGTAGTCTGTTCTCGCTAACTTTGTTACTCCATTAGATGGTAGCTTAGCAATTATGAAAGGTAGTCTATTGTCGTGATTTTTGTTACTCCAATGGATGGTAGCTCTGTCATTATGGAAGGTAGTCTGTTGTCGAGATTTTTGTTACTCCATTGGATTGTAGCCTTGTCATTATGGAAGGAAGTGTGTTATTGATATATTTGTTACTCCAATATATGGTAGCCTTCTCATTATGAAAGGTAGTCTGTTGTCGAGATTTTTGTTACTCCAAAGGATGGTAGCCTTGTCATTATGAAAGGTAGTCTGTTGTCTAGATTTTTGTTACTCCAAAGGATGGTAGCCTTGTCATTATGGAAGGTAGTCTCTTATTGATATTTTTGTTACTCCAATGGATGGTAGCCTTATCATTATGGAAGGTAGTCTATTGTCGAGATTTTTGTTACTCCAATGGATGTTAGCCTTGTCAATATGGAAGGTAGTCTGTTGTCCAAATTTTTTATACTCCAATGGATGGTAGCCTTGTCATTATGGAAGGTAGTCTCTTGTTGATATTTTTGTTACTCCAATGGATGGTATCCTTGTCATTATGGAAGGTAGTCTGTTGCCGAGATTTTTGTTACTCCAATGGATGGTAGCCTTGTCATTATGGAAGGTAGTCTCTTATTGATATTTTTGTTACTCCAATGGATGGTAGCCTTGTCATTATGGAAGGTAGTCAGTTGTCCCGATTATTGTTACTCCAATGGATTGTATCCTTGTCATTATGGAAGGTAGTCTGTTCTCGATAACTTTGTTACTCCAATGGATGGTAGCTTAGTAATTATGAAAGGTAGTCTATTGTCATGATTTTTGTTACTCCAATGGATAGTAGACTTGTCATTATGTAAGGTAGTCTGTTGTCAAAATTTTTGTTAATCCATTGGATTGTAGCCTTGTCATTATGGAAGGTAGTGTGTTGTTGATATATTTGTTACTCCAATATATGGTAGCCTTCTCAGTATGAAAGGTAGTCTGTTGTCGAGATTTTTGTTACTCCAAAGGATGGTAGCCTTGTCATTATGGAAGGTAGTCTCTTATTGATATTTTTGTTACTTCAATGGATGGTAGCCTTATCATTATGGAAGGTAGTCTATTGTCTAGATTTTTGTTACTCCAATGGATGTTAGCCTTGTCATTATGGAAGGTAGTCTGTTGTCCAAATTTTTTATACTCCAATGGATGGTAGCCTTGTCATTATGGAAGGTAGTCTCTTGTTGATATTATTGTTACTCCAATGGATGGTATCCTTGTCATTATGGAAGGTAGTCTGTTGCCGATATTTTTGTTACTCCAAAGGATGGTAGCCTTGTCATTATGGAAGGTAGTCTCTTATTGATATTTTTGTTACTCCAATGGATGGTAGCCTTCTCATTATGGAAGGTAGTCTGTTCTCGATAACTTTGTTACTCCAATGGATGGTAGCTTAGTAATTATGAAAGGTAGTCTGTTGTCGTGATTTTTGTTACTCCAATAGATGGTAGCCTTGTCATTATGGAAGGTAGTCTGTTGTCCAAATATTTTATACTCCAATGGATGGTAACCTTGTCATTATGGAAGGTAGTCTATTGTTTATATTTTTTTTACTCCAATGTATGGAAGCCTTGTAATTATGGAAGGTATTCTGTTGTCCATATTTTTGTTACTCTAATGGATGGTAGCCTTGTCATTATGGAAGGTAGTTTGTTGTCGAGATTTTTGTTACTATATTGTATGGTAGCCTTGCCATTATAGAAGGTAGTTTGTTGTCGAGATTTTTGTCATTCCAATGGATTATAGCCTTGTCATTATGGAAGGTAGTCTGTTCTCGATAACTTTGTTACTCCAATGGATGGTAGCTTAGTAATTATGAAAGGTAGTCTGTTGTCGTGATTTTTGTTACTCCAATGGATGGTAGCCTTTGCATTATGGAAGGTAATAGGTTGTCGATATCTTTGTTACTCCAATTGATGGTAGCCTTGTCATTATGGAAGGTAGTCTTTTGTCGAGATTATTGTTACTCTAATGGATGGTAGCCTTCTCATTATGGAAGGTAGTCTATTGTCGATATTTTTGTTACTCCAATGGATGGTAGCCTTGTCATTATGGAAGGTAGTCTATTGTTAATATTTCTGTTACTCCAATGTATGGAAGCCTTGTAATTATGGAAGGTATTATGTTGTCCAGATTTTTGTTACTCTAATGGACGGTAGCCTTGTCATTATGGAAGGTAGTCTGTTGTCGAGATTTTTGTTACTATATTGTATGGTAGCCTTGCCATTATGGAAGGTAGTTTGTTGTCGAGATTTTTGTCATTCCAATGGATGGTAGCCTTGTCATTATGGAAGTTAGTCTATAGTCGTGATTTTTGTTACTCCATAGGAAGGTAGCCTTGGCATTATGGAAGGTAATATGTTGTCGATATCTTTGTTACTCCAATTGATGGTAGCCTTATCATTATGGAAGGTAGTCTTTTGTCGAGATTTTTGTTACTCTAATGGATGGTAGCCTTCTCATTATCGAATGTAGTTTTTTGTCGAGATTTTTGTTACTCAAATGGATGGTAGCCTTGTCATTATGGAAGGTAGTCTGTTGTTGATATTTTTGTTACTCCAATGGATTGTATCCTTATCATTATGGAAGTTAGTCTATTGTCGAGATTTTTGTTACTCCAATGGATCCTAGCCTTGTCATTATGGAAGGTAGTCTCTTGTTAACATTTTTGTTATTCCAATGGATGGTAGCCTTGTCATTATGGAAGGTTGTCTATTGTCCCGATTTTTGTTACTCTAATGGATGGTAGCCTTGCCATTATGAAAGGTAGTCTGTTGTTACTCCAATGGATGGTAGCCTTGTCATTATGGAAGGTAATATGTTGTCCCGATTATTATTACTCCAATGGATTATAGCCTTGTCATTATGGAAGGTAGTCTGTTCTCGATAACTTTGTTACTCCAATGGATGGTAGCTTAGTAATTATGAAAGGTAGTCTGTTGTCGTGATTTTTGTTACTCCAATGGATGGTAGCCTTTGCATTATGGAAGGTAATAGGTTGTCGATATCTTTGTTACTCCAATTGATGGTAGCCTTGTCATTATGGAAGGTAGTCTTTTGTCGAGATTATTGTTACTCTAATGGATGGTAGCCTTCTCATTATGGAAGGTAGTCTATTGTCGATATTTTTGTTACTCCAATGGATGGTAGCCTTGTCATTATGGAAGGTAGTCTCTTGTTAACATTTTTGTTATTCCAATGGATGGTAGCCTTGTCATTAGGGAAGGTAGTCTGTTGTCCCAATTTTTTTACTCTAATGGATGGTAGCCTTGTCATTTTGGAAGGTAGTCTGTCGTTGTGATTTCTGTAACTCCAATGGATGGTAGCTTTATCATTATGGAAGGTAGTCTATTGTCGAGATTTTTGTTACTCCAATGGATGTTAGCCTTGTCATTATGGAAGGTAGTCTGTTGTCCAAATTTTTTATACTCCAATGGATGGTAGCCTTGTCATTATGGAAGGTAGTCTCTTGTTGATATTTTTGTTACTCCAATGGATGGTAACCTTGTCATTATGGAAGGTAGTCTGTTGTCCCGATTATTGTTACTCCAATGGATTGTAGCCTTGTCATTATGGAAGGTAGTCTGTTCTCGATAACTTTGTTACTCCAATGGATGGTAGCATAGTAATTATGAAAGGTAGTCTGTTGTCGTGATTTTTGGTTCTCCAATGAATGGTATCCTTGTCATTATGGAAGGTAGTCTATTGTCGAAATTCTTGTTACTCCATTGGATTGTAGCCTTGTCATTATGGAAGGTAGTGTGTTGTCGATATATTTGTTACTCCAATATATGGTAGCCTTCTCATTATGGATGGTAGTCTTTTGTCGAGATTTATGTTACTCCAATAGATGGTATCCTTGTCATTATGGAAGGTAGTCTCTTGTTGATATTTTTGTTACTCCAATGGATGGTATCCTTGTCATTATGGAACGTAGTCTGTTGCCGAGATTTTTGTTACTCCAAAGTATGGTAGCCTTGTCATTATGGAAGATAGTTTCTTATTGATATTTTTGTTACTCCAATGGATGGTAGCCTTGTCATTATGGAAGGTAGTTTGTTGTCCCGATTATTGTTACTCCAATGGATTGTAGCCTTGTCATTATGGAAGGTAGTTTGTTCTCGATATCTTTGTTTCTCCAATGGATGGTAGCTTAGTAATTATGAAAGGTAGTATGTTGTCGTAATTTTTGTTACTCCAATGGATGGTAGCCTTGTCATTATGGAAGGTAGTCTGTTGTCCAAAAATTTTATACTCCAATGGATGGTAACCTTGTCATTATGGAAGGTAGTCTATTGTTGATATTTTTGTTACTCCAATGTATGGTAGCCTTGTAATTATGGAAGGGAGTCTGTTGTCCAGATTTTTGTTACTCTAATGGATGGTAGTCTTGTCATTATGGAAGGTAGTCTGTTGTCGAGATTTTTTTACTCTATTGTATGGTAGCCTTGCCATTATGGAAGGTAGTCTATTGTCGAGATTTTTGTTATTCCAATGGATGGTAGCCTTTTCATTATGGAAGGTAGTCTATAGTCGTGATTTTTGTTACTCCAATGGAAGGTAGCCTTGGCATTATGGAAGGTAATATGTTGTCGATATCTTTGTTACTCCAATTGATGGTACACTTGTCATTATGTAAGGTAGTCTTTTGTCGAGATTTTTGTTACTCCAATGGATGGTAGCCTTCTCATTATGGAAGGTAGTCTTTTGTCGAGATTTTTGTTATTCCAATGGATGGTAACCTTGTCATTATGGAAGGTAGTCTCTTGTTAACATTTTTGTTATTCCAATGGATGGTAGCCTTGTCATTAGGGAAGGTAGTTTGTTGTCCCTATTTTTTTACTCTAATGGATGGTAGCCTTGTCATTATGGAAGGTAGTCTGTCATTGTGATTTCTGTTACTCCAATGGATGGTAGCCTTATCATTATGGAAGGTAGTCTATTGTCGAAGTTTTTGTTACTCCAATTGATGTTAGCCTTGTCATTATGGAAGGTAGTCTGTTGTCCCAATTTTTTATACTCCAATGGATGGTAGCCTTGTCATTATGGAAGGCAGTCTCTTGTTGATATTTTTGTTACTCCAATGTATGGTAGCCTTGTCATTATGGAAGGTAGTCTGTTGTCCTGATTTTTTTACTCTAATGGATGGTAGCCTTGTAATTATGGAAGGTAGTCTGTCATTGTGATTTCTGTTACTCCAATGGATGGTAGCCTTATCATTATGGAAGGTAGTCTATTGTCAAGATTTTTGTTACTCCAATGGATGTTAGCCTTGTCATTATGGAAGGTAGTCTGTTGTCCAAATTTTTTATACACCAATTGATGGTAGCCTTGTCATTATGGAAGGTAGTATGTTGTAGATATCTTTGTTACAACAATGAATGGTAGCCTTGTCATTATGGAAGGTAGTCTGTTGTCGAGATTTTTGTTATTCCAATGGATGGTAGCCTTTTCATTATGGAAGGTAGTCTATAGTCGTGATTTTTGTTACTCCAATGGAAGGTAGCCTTAGCATTATTGAAGGAAATATGTTGTCGATATCTTTGTTACTCCAATTGATGGTAGCCTTCTCATTATGGAAGGTAGTCTTTTGTCGATATTTTTGATACTCCAATGGATGGTAGCTTTGTCATTATGGAAGGTAGTCTCTTATTAACATTTTTGTTATTCCAATGAATGGTAGCCTTGTCATTAGTGAAGGTAGTCTGTTGTCCCGATTTTTTTACTCTAATAGATGGTAGCCTTGTCATTATGGAAGGTAGTCTGTCATTGTGATTTCTGTTACTCCAATGGATGGTAGCCTTATCATTATGGAAGGTAGTCTATTGTCAAGATTTTTGTTACTCCAATGGATGTTAGCCTTGTCATTATGGAAGGTAGTCTGTTGTCCAAAGTTTTTATACTCCAATGGATGGTAGCCTTGTCATTATGGAAGGTAGTCTCTTGTTGATATTTTTGTTACTCCAATGGATGGTAACCTTGTCATTATGGAAGGTAGTCTGTTGTACCGATTATTGTTACTCCAATGGATTGTAGCCTTGTCATTATGGAAAGTAGTCTGTTCTCGATAACTTTTATACTCCAATGGATGGTAGCTTAGTAATTATGAAAGGTAGTCTGTTGTCGTGATTTTTGTTACTCCAATGGATGGTAGCCTTGGCATTATGGAAGGTAATATGTTGTCGATATCTTTGTTACTCCAATTGATGGAAGCCTTGTCTTTATGGAAGGTAGTCTTTTTTCGAGATTTTTGTTACTCCAATGGATGGTAGCCTTGTCACTATTGAAGGTAGTCTCTTGTTAACATTTTTGTTATTCCAATGGATGTTGGCCTTGTCATTAGGGAAGGTACTCTGTTGTCCCGATTTTTTTACTCTAATGGATGGTAGCCTTGTCATTATGGAAGGTAGTCTATCATTGTGATTTCTATTACTCCAATGGATGGTAGCTTTATCATTATGGAAAGTAGTCTATTGTCGAGATTTTTGTTACTCCAATGGATGTTAGCTTTGTCATTATGGAAGGTAGTCTGTTGTCCAAAATTTTTATACTCCAATTGATGGTAGCCTTGTCATTATGGAAGGTAGTATGTTGTAGATATCTTTGTTACAACAATGAATGGTAGCCTTGTCATTATGGAAGGTAGTTTGTTGTCGAGATTTTTGTTATTCCAATGGATGGTAGTCTTGTCATTATGTAAGGTAGTCTATAGTCATGATTTTTGTTACTCCAATAGAAGGTAGCCTTGGCATTATGGAAGGTAATATGTTGTCCATATCTTTGTTACTCCAATTGATGGTAGCCTTGTCATTATGGAAGGTAGTCTTTTGTCGAGATTTTTGTTACTCCAATGGATGGTAGCCTTCTCATTATGGAAGTTAGTCTTTTGTCGAGATTTTTGTTACTCCAATGGCTGGTAGCCTTCTCATTATGGAAGGTAGTCTCTTGTTAACATTTTTGTTACTCCAATGGATGGTAGCCTTCTCATTAGGGAAGGTAGTCTGTTGTCCCGATTTTTTTACTCTAATGGATGGTAGCCTTGTCATTATGGAAGGTAGTACGTTGTCGTGATTTCTGTTACTCCAATGGATGGTAGCCTTATCATTATGGAAGGTAGTCTATTGTCGAGATTTTTGTTACTCCAATGGATGTTAGCCTTGTCATTATGGAAGGTCGTCTGTTGTCCAAATTTTTTATACTCCAATGGATGGTAGCCTTGTCATTATGGAAGGTAGTCTCTTGTTGATATTTTATTTACTCCAATGGATGGTAGCATTGTCATTATGGAAGGTAGTCTGTTGTCCCGATTATTGTTACTCCAATGGATTGTAGCCTTGTCATTATGGAAGGTAGTCTGTTCTCGATAACTTTGTTACTCCAATGGATGGTACCCTTGTCATTATGGAAGGTAGTCTGTTGTCCCGATTATTGTTACTCCAATGGATTGTAGCCTTGTCATTATGGAAGGTAGTCTGTTCTCGATATCTTTGTTACTCCAATGGATGGTAACTTAGTAATTATGAAAGGTAGTTTGTTGTCGTGATTTTTGTTACTCCAATGGATGGTAGCCTTGTCATTATGGAAGGTAGTCTGTTGTCCAAAAATTTTATACTCCAATGGATGGTAACCTTGTCACTATGGAAGGTAGTCTATTGTTGATATTTTTGTTACTCCAATGGATGGTAGTCTTGTCATTATGGAAGGTAGTCTGTTGTCGAGATTTTTGTTACTCGATTGTATGGTAGCCTTGCCATTATGGAAGGTAGTCTATTGTCGAGATTTTTGTTATTCCAATGGATGGTAGCCTTGTCATTATGGAAGGTAGTGTGTTGTCGATATATTTGTTACTCCAATATATGTTAGCCTTCTAATTATGGAAGGTAGTCTGTTGTCGAGATTTTTGTTACTCCAAAGGATGGTAACCTTGTCATTATGGAATGTAGTCTCTTATTGATATTTTTGTTACTTCAATGGATGGTAGACATGTCATTATGGAAGGTAGTCTGTTGTCCCGATTTTTGTTACTCCAATGGATGGTAGCCTTCTCATTATGGATGGTAGTCTTTTGTCGAGATTTTTGTTACTCCAATGGATGGTAGCCTTGTCATTATGGAAGGTAGTCTCTTGTTGATATTTTTGTTACTCCAATGGATGGTAGCCTTGTCATTATGGAAGGTAGTCTATTGCCGAGATTTTTGTTACTCCAAAGGATGGTAGCATTGTCATTATGGAAGATAGTCTCTTATTGATATTTTTGTTACTCCAATGGATGGTAGCCTTGTCATTATGGAAGGTAGTCTGTTGTCCCGATTATTGTTACTCCAATGGATTGTAGCCTTGTCATTATGGAAGGTAGTATGTTCTCGATATCTTTGTTACTCCAATGGATGGTAGCTTAGTAATTATGAAAGGTAGTCTGTTGTCGTGATTTTTGTTACTCCAATGGATGGTAGCCTTGTCATTATGGAAGGTAGTCTATTGTCCAAAAATTTTATACTCCAATGGATGGTAACCTTGTTATTATGGAAGGTAGTCTATTGTCGATATTTTTGTTACTCCAATGTATGGTAGCCTTGTAATTATGGAAGGTAGTCTGTTGTATAGATTTTTGTTACTCTAATGGATGGTAGTCTTGTCATTATGGAAGGTAGTCTGTTGTCGATATTTTTGTTACTCTATTGTATGGTAGCCTTTCCATTATGGAAGGTAGTCTATGTAAGTCTCAGAGTGCCTAAGAGGGGGGGGGGTGAATTAGGTCTTATAAAATTTTATTCGGTTTTATGAGAATGCTTGGTAGTAATTTTTGGTTAAGTGTTTGAAGGTTTTGATTATATCTTTATCTTTTCCTGATTATGGTGATGAAAGCGATAAATGCGGAAAAGTAAAGAACACGGTGATATATCCTGGTTCCCCTCACAATCCGAGAGTACTCCAGTCCCCTTTCCAACACGAAAGAGATTTAACTATAGTTAGAATGATTGTATAGCCTATGCTTACTATCTAACCTATAGGGTGATCAAAGGTTCTTAACACCTTTAAGACCAAACAAACACTAATGTGAATGAAGAACAATCCTCTTCAACTCACATCACTTACTTCCAACAATCCTGGATAGTAAGGGAATAATTTCTTTAAGTAATACAATGATTGAGTTTGAAGTATATGGAGAGCTTTATCAATCTTCAATTAATCTTCTTCTTCAAGATAAAAACAATTCTCAACAATGTATATAAATGTTCATAATGTATGTATGAAACTTGTAATGATAATGAAAGTGTATATGGCAAGTTTCACAAAATTATGAACACATGAAAGTATGAATTCAAATGTGAATGAATGAGAAAATTGTTTATTGAAGAAGTTTTTGTTAATTTGAAAATTGAAGCATTGTTTGAAATAAGAAAATCTGCATTTTATAAAGTTACAAGAACCTCTTCATTCATGCCAATTCATATGAAAAGTTGCAATGCATTCATGAAAAGATACCACTTGAAAAATGTTCAAAAAACAAAATAAAAGCTGCACTAGTTCGCTAGGAACCGGTTCCGACACTGACAGAACCCGGTTCTTAGTGAACGTTATAAGTTGGAATTCAAAAATATCATGCAGGAACCGGTTCCCCTATTGGTACAACCCGGTTCCTTGTACAAAATCCAGGGACATGTTTTTTGAGAAATTCTGGAACCCGGTTCCCTGTTAGGGAGGAACCGTTCCTAAAGGGTTATTTTCAAAAATACTTTTTGAAAGATATTTCAAACAAATTTTTCTTGATCTTAAAGTTATGGAATATGTATATGTTGATGAATGCATATTGTGAACATCTATATTCAAGATTTTAAGAATTATTTATACCATATTGACATTTGATGATTCTTCAATAATTCTTCAATAATCTTCAAGACTTTTATTTGATGTTGATAAGCTTTTTGCACATCCTTGAAATGTTGATGTCCATGTTGTCTTCATCAAAATACATGATTTAAATATGACTCGAGAAGCTTGCAATTACATTCTCCGCCTTTTTGATTATGACAACCAAATCTTGAAAATGATTTCTTGAAATGTTTTATGTTGTTTTGTGTAGTAAACATGTTGAGCAAATGCAAGGCTCCCCTTAAATTGTATACTCCCCCTAAGTCCATGATTCTTTGAATTTTGGAGTGAGTTTGATATTTATTTGGGCCTGCAATTTCTTTGAAACAAAACAACACACATGCATATTCTTCTTCCCCTTTGTTAACATCAAAAAGGATGGGGAAAAAGAGTGAAATAGATACATATAAAAATTAAGACGTTAAAAGAAACATATAAAAGAATTAATACGTGCATTTTAAGAGAAACATTAGATATCACCTTCATCCAAAATACCAAGTTCTCTTCGGATTTTGAAGAAAGGTTCTCGAGCAAGCGGTTTAGTGAAGATATCTGCGAGTTGGTTATGAGTATCCACAAAAGTGTCTTCGACATCTCCTTTAAGTACATGATCACGGAGAAAATGATGTCGAATATCTATATCTTTGGTTCTTGAATGCATGACCGGATTCTTTGTAATATTGATAGCGCTTGTATTGTCGCATCGAAGAGGAATGCATCCGCGATCAAGTCCGTAATCACGGAGTTGTTGCTTGAGCCAAAGAATTTGTGCACAACAGCTACCCGCTGCTATGTATTCTGCTTTGGCTGTGCTAAGAGCAACACATGCTTGCTTTTTACAAGCCCATGATACTAATGCATTTCCAATAATGTGACAAGTCCCACTTGTGCTTTTACGATCAGTTTTACAACCAGCATAATCCGCGTCAAAATAACCAATTAAAGTGCAAGTACTACCTTTTGGATACCATAGGCCGACATTGATTGTTCCTTTAAGATAATTCATGATCCTTTTAACTTCCATGAGGTGTGATTCCTTTGGATTTGCTTGAAAGCGAGCGCAAAGACAAACACTAAACATGATGTCAGGACGGCTTGCCGTCAAGTACAATAAAGAACCAATCATACCTCTGTACCTTGTAATATAAATTGGAGTACCGGATTCATCTTGATCAACGTATGTACCGGAGCCCATTGGAGTATTCATGGCTTTACAATTGTCCATATCAAACTTTTTCAATAATTCTTTGCAATACTTAGATTGATTGATGAAGATTCCATCTTCTGGTTGCTTGATTTGTAGTCCAAGAAAGTAGTTCATCTTTCCCATCATAGACATCTCGAATTCTCCTTGCATCATCAATGAGAATTCCTCACACATTTCTTTGTTAGTCAATCCAAAAATGATATCATCAACATAGACTTGAACCGATAAAGTGTTACTTTGGATTTTCTTAATGAACAAGGTTTTATCAACCTTACCCTTTTCGAAACCTTTTTCACACAAAAAATTGCTAAGTCTATCATACCATGCTCTTGGTGTTTGCTTTAAGACATGAAGAGCCTTTCTCAACTTAAAGACATGTGAAGGATGTTTGAAGTCTTCAAATCCCGGGGGTTGTTTGACATAGACTTCTTCATTGATGTATCCATTCAAGAATGCACTTTTGACGTCCATTTGAAAAAGGTGAAAATTTAATGAACAAGCATAAGCAAGTAAAAGACGTATAGCTTCTAACCTTGCAACCGGAGCAAATGTTTCTTCAAAGTCGATTCCTTCCTCTTGATTGTAACCTTGGGCAACCAAACTTGCTTTGTTTCGAACAATTAGACCATTCTCATCAAGTTTGTTCTTAAACACCCATCGGGTACCTATGATTTGTTTACCACTTGGTCTAGGAACAAGTTCCCAAACTTGATTTCTCTCAAATTGATTTAATTCTTCTTGCATAGCAATAATCCATTGAACATCTCCTAAGGCTTCATCAACTTTGGTAGGTTCAATTTGAGAAACAAACGCCATGTTTAAGCAAGCATCTTTTAGATTCAATCTTGTTGATACTCCTTGGCTAATGTCACCAATAATTTTGTCAATGGGATGGTCTCTATGAGTTCTCCATTCTTTTGGTAGATCATTGGTGTTTGAATCTTGTTGTACAATGTTTTCTTGATTTTCCGGTGATTTCTTAATTTGATCAATTGAAAGATCTTCCGGGGGTAAATCTATAGGATCATCATCATCACAAACAACTACTTCCTCCTTAGAGGGGTTAGTTTCATCAAAAGATACATGCATAGATTCTTCAATAGTTAAAGTTCTTTTATTATAAATTCTATATGCTTTACTAGAAAGCGAATAACCAAGAAAAATACCTTCGTCGGATTTCTCGTTAAACTTACCGAGATTATCCTTGTCATTATTAAGAACAAATCACTTGCATCCAAAAATGTGAAAGTGAGCAATATTTGGCTTTCTTCCTTTGAAGAGTTCATATAGAGTCTTATTTATTATAGGTCTAATGATAACTCGATTTCCAACATAACATGCCGTACTCACCGCATCCGCCCAAAAATATTTTGGAAGATTTGCATCACTAAGAATTGTTCTTGCAAGTTCCACTAGAAACCTATTCTTTCTTTCAACTACTCCATTTTGTTGTGGAGTTCTAGGTGCTGAAAAATTATGAGAGATACCATGTTCTTCACAAAATTCTTCAAATTGAGCATTTTGGAATTCTCCACCATGATCACTTCTTATGGATACAATCTTTAGTGATTTTTCATTTTGGATTTGCTTAGCATACTTCTTAAAGGCTTTGAAAGCATCACTTTTCTGCACAAGAAACAAAGTCCAAGAATATCTAGAAAAATCATCAATAATGACTAAAGCGTATACATTACCTCCGAAGCTTTTTGTTCTTGATGGACCAAAGAGATCCACGTGTAACAATTGTAGTGGTCTTGTAGTAGACACCACATTCTTAGATTTGAAAGTTGTTTTGGTCTGTTTGCCCTTTTGGCATGCATTACATAATTTGTCTTTGATGAACTTCATCTTTGGTAGACCAAAAACTAAGTCATGCTTAACCAATTTGTTTAAGTGCTCCATGTGAATGTGAGCGATCCTCTTGTGCCATAACCAAGCGTCATTGTTGTTTACCATAAGACACTGTACCTTCAGAGACAAATCATCTAAAGTAATCATAAAAATATTGTTAGTTCTTATACCTTTGAGTTTTACCTCATTGGTTGCCTCATCCATAATGAGACATTCATCTTTGTTGAATTTGATCTTGAACCCTTTATCGCAAAGTTGACTTATGCTAATAAGATTATGCTTTAATCCTTCAACATAGAGAACATCCTCAATTTGAATGGATGGAGGTGTGCCAACTATTCCAACGCCAAGAATCTGTCCTTTGGTGTTGTCTCCATAGGTGACATACCTTTTGGCTTTATGTACTAGATATGAAAATTGGTGTACATCGCCTGTCATATGCTTTGAACATCCACTATCAAGATACCAAACATTTGATGTGGATTTCAAGCATACCTATACAAACAAATTATTCTTTGTTAGGTACCCAAGTTTCCTTGGGTCCTTCATAGTTAGTTCCCTTTTTCACCCACACATAATGCCCACTTGCTATACTAAAGTTTCTAACATAGCAAGCATTAGGTGTATGGCCTTTAATACCATAATAAAAACAAGTAGGTTCAAAGTTACTTCTATATCTAGAAGGATAAGATTTCTTCTTAGGAAATGTTTTCTTTTTTGATACATTACCCTTTTTCTTTTGATGATTATGAACAACTTGCTTCTTTTCTACTTTCTTGAGTTTGGAACTATTACTAGCCTTTACAAAAACAGTGGGATTGTTACTTGGTTTCTTAGAATTCACATAACCAAGACCCCTTTTATCATTAGGATAACGTTGTTTGGTTTAGTAATCCTTCCAATCCTATTTGTCCTTTTTCATATCGTTCAATGACTCTTTTTAATTGAACAATTTGAAAGACATTTGATTCACACTTGGAGCATGCAAAGTTTTCTTTTTCTTTAATAAAATTCTGTTTTTGAAGTTCAAAATCTTTAGTCATGGTGTCAATTTTTTCTAAACAACTTAGAAGTTCTTTTTCTTGATTTGACACCTTTTTGTATAAAATTTTGCATTCTTTCAAGAGTTCATCAATAGCATCTTGAACATCATCATCAAAAAGATTAAATTCATTACTAACCTCTTCTTCATCGTCGGAGTGATGTGAAGCCATTAATGCTAGATTTGCACATTCCTCGCTTTCCAAATCGGATGAAGAACTTATCTCATTATCTTCCCATGCAACATAAGCCTTTTTGTTCTTGAACTCCTTTTTGCCTTTGAATCCATTTTTCTTGGAGAGTTTTGGACAATCCGGCTTTATGTTACCTTGCTTTCCACATTCATAACATGTGACATGTTGTGTTGATGTGGAGGCTTCTTTATCTTTATGATTATAAAATTTCTTCCTTTTGACAAAGTTAGCATTATGAAGATTATTTTTAAGACCAAAAAATTTTCCTAACCTTTTTACAAGAAGAAAGAAGTTTTCATCTTCCTCCGATGCATCTTTATCTTGACTTTCCTTTGAATCAACTTTCAAGGCAATGCCTTTGGATTTCTTTTCTAAATTTTCATGTTTTTCAAGTCTACCGAGTTCCGTTTCATATTCTTGATGTTTTCCAAATAATGTAGCGGAAGTCATTGCGGAGAGACTCTTCTTTTCCGAGATTGTTGTTACCTTTGGTTGCCATTCCCTAGTCAATGATCTAAGGATTTTCAATTTGAGTTCATCATTTGTCATGGTTTTACCAAGAGCATTTAAGTGATTTGTCAAATGCACAAATCTCTTTTGTAAGTCAAGAATGGATTCTCCGGGATGCATTCGAAATAGTTCATATTCTTGACTCAAGGTATTTAGCCTTGATCTTTTTACTTCAGTCGTTCCTTCATGAGTTTGAACTAGGGTATCCCATATTTCTGGAACCCGGTTCCCTGTTAGGGAGGAACCGGTTCCTAAAGGGTTATTTTCAAAAATACTTTTTGAAAGATATTTCAAACAAAGTTTTCTTGATCTTAATGTTATGGAATATGTATATGTTGATGAATGCATATTGTGAACATCTATATTCAAGATTTTAAGAATTATTTATACCATATTGACATTTGATGATTCATTAATAATTCTTCAATAATCTTCAAGACTTTTATTTGATGTTGATAAGCTTTTTACACATCCTTGAAATGTTGATGTCCATGTTGTCTTCATCAAAACACATGATTTAAATATGACTTGAGAAGCTTGCAATTACAGTCTATTGTCGAGATTTTTGTTATTCCAATGGATGGTAGCCTTGTCATTATGGAAGGTAGTCTATAATCATGATTTTTGTTACTCCAATGGAACGTAGCCTTGGCATTATGGAAGGTAATATGTTGCTGATATCTTTGTTACTCCAATTGATGGTACACTTGTCATTATGGAAGGTAGTATTTTGTCGAGATTTTTGTTACTCCAATGGATGGTAGCCTTCTCATTATGGAAGGTAGTCTTTTGTCGAGATTTTTGTTACCCCAATGGATGGTAGCCTTGTCATTATGGAAGGTAGTCTCTTGTTTACACTTTTGTTATTCCAATGGATGGTAGCCATGTCATTAGGGAAGGTAGTTTGTTGTCCCTATTTTTTTACTCTAATGTATGGTAGCCTTGTCATTATGGAAGGTAGTCTATCGTTGTGATTTCTGTTACTCCAATGGATGGTAGCCTTATCATTATGGAAGGTAGTCTATTGTCGAGATTTATGTTATTCCAATGGATGTTAGCCTTGTCATTATGGAAGGTAGTCTTTTGTCCAAATTTTTTATACTCTAATGGATGGTAGCCTTGTTATTATGGAAGGTAGTCTCTTGTTGATATTTTTGTTACTCCAATGTATGGTAGCCTTGTCATTATGGAAGGTAGTCTGTTGTCCCGATTTTTTTACTCTAATGGATGGTAGCCTTGTCATTATGGAAGGTAGTCTATCATTGTGATTTCTGTTACTCCAATGGATGGTAGCTTTATCATTATGGAAGGTAGTCTATTGTCGAGATTTTGGTTACTCCAATGGATGTTAGCTTTGTCATTATGGAAGGTAGTCTGTTGTCCAATTTTTTAATACTCCAATTGATGGTAGCCTTGTCATTATGGAAGGTAGTATGTTGTAGATATCTTTGTTACAACAATGAATGGTAGCCTTGTCATTATTGAAGGTAGTCTGTTGTCGAGATTTTTATTATTCCAATGGATGGTAGCCTTGTCATTATGGAAGGTAGTCAATAGTCTTGATTTTTGTTACTCCAATGGAAGGTAGCCTTGGCATTATGGAAGGTAATATGTTGTCCATATCTTTGTTACTCCAATTGATGGTAGCCTTCTCATTATGGAAGGTAGTCTTTTGTCGAGATTTTTGTTACTCCAAAGGATGGTAGCATTGTCATTATGGAAGATAGTCTCTTATTGATATTTTTGTTATTCCAATGAATGGTAGCCTTGTCATTAGGGAAGGTAGTTTGTTGTCCCGATTTTTTTACTCTAATGGATGGTAGCTTTGTCATTATGGAAGGTAGTTTGTCGTTGTGATTTCTGTTACTCCAATGGATTAGTAGCCTTATCATTATTGAAGGTAGTCTATTGTCGAGATTTTTGTTTCTCCAATGGATGTTAGCCTTGTCATTATGGGAGGTAGTATGTTGTCCAAATTTTTTATACTCCAATGGATGGTAGCCTTGTCATTATGGAAGGTAGTCTCTTGTTGATATTTTTGTTACTCCAATGGATGGTAGCCTTGTCATTATGGAAGGTAGTCTATTGTCGAGATTTTTATTACTCCAATGGATGTTAGCCTTGTCATTATGGAAGGTAGTCTGTTGTCCAAATTTTTTATACTCCAATGGATGGTAGCCTTGTCATTATGGAAGGTAGTCTCTTGTTGATATTTTTGTTACTCCAATGGATGGTAGCCTTGTCATTATGGAAGGTAATTTGTTGTCCCGATTATTGTTACTCCAATGGATTGTAGCCTTGTCATTATAGAAGGTAGTCTGTTATCGATAACTTTGTTACTCCAATGGATGGTAGCATAGTAATTATGAAAGGTAGTCTGTTGTCGTGATTTTTGTTACTCCAATGGATGGTAGCCTTGTTATTATGGAAGGTTGTCCGTTGTCGAAATTTTTGTTACTCCATTGGATTGTAGCCTTGTCATTATGGAAGGTAGTGTGTTGTCGATATATTTGTTACTCCAATATATGGTAGCCTTCTCATTATGGAAGGTAGTCTATTGTCGAGATTTTTGTTACTCCAAAGGATGGTAGCCTTCTCATTATTGAAGGTAGTCTCTTATTGATATTTTTGTTACTCCAATGGATGGTAGCCTTGTCATTATGGAAGGTAGTCTGTTGTCCCGATTTTTGTTACTCCAATGGATGGTAGCCTTCTCATTATGGATGGTAGTCTTTTGTCGAGATTTTTGTTACTCCAATGGATGGTAGCCTTGTCATTATGGAAGGTAGTCTCTTATTGATATTTTTGTTACTCCAATGGATGGTAGCCTTCTCATTATGGAAGGTCGTCTGTTGTCCCAATTATTGTTACTCCAATGGATTGTAGCCTTGTCATTATGGAAGGTAGTTTGTTCTCGATAACTTTGTTACTCTAATGGATGGTAGCTTAGTAATTATGAAAGGTAGTATGTTGTCGCGATTTTTGTTACTCCAATGGATGGTAGCCTTGTCATTATGGAAGGTAGTCTGTTGTCCTAAAATTTTATACTCCAATGGATGGTAACCTTGTCATTATGGAAGGTAGTCTATTGTTGATATTTTTGTTACTCCAATTTATGGTAGCCTTGTAATTATGGAAGGGAGTCTATTGTCCAGATTTTTGTTACTCTAATGGATGGTAGTCTTGTCATTATGGAAGGTAGTCTATTGTCGAGATTTTTGTTACTCTTTTGTATGGTAGCCTTGACATTATGGAAGGTAGTCTATTGTCGAGATTTTTGTTATTCCAATGGATGGTAGCCTTGTCATTATGGATGGTAGTCTATATTGCTGATTTTTGTTACTCCAATGGAAGGTAGCCTTGGTAATATGGAAGGTAATATGTTGTCGATATCTTTGTTACTCCAATTGATGGTACCCTTGTCATTATGGAAGGTAGTCTTTTGTCGAGATTTTTGTTACTTCAATGGATGGTAGCCTTGTCATTATGGAAGGTAGTCTCTTGTTAACATTTTTGTTATTCCAATGAATGGTAGCCTTGTCATTAGGGAAGGTAGTCTGTTGTCCCAATTTTTTTACTCTAATGGATGGTAGCCTTGTCATTATGGAATGTAGTCTGTCGTTGTGATTTCTGTTAATCCAATGGATGGTAGCCTTATCATTATGGAAGGTAGTCTATTGTCCCGATTATTGTTACTCCAATGGATTGTAGCCTTGTCATTATGGAAGGTAGTTTGTTCTCGATAACTTTGTTACTCCAATGGATGGTAGCCTTGTCATTATGGAAGGTAGTCTCTTGTTGATATTTTTGTTACTCCAATGGATGGTAGCCTTGTCATTATGGAAGGGAGTCTATTGTCGAGATTTTTATTACTCCAATGGATGTTAGCCTTGTCATTATGGAAGGTAGTCTGTTGTCCAAATTTTTTATACTCTAATGGATGGTAGCCTTGTCATTATGGAAGGTAGTCTCCTGTTGATATTTTTGTTACTCCAATGGATGGTAGCCTTGTCATTATGGAAGGTAGTCTGTTGTACCGATTATTGTTACTCCAATGGATTGTAGCCTTGTCATTATGGAAGGTAGTCTGTTCTCGATAACTTTGTTACTCCAATGGATGGTAGCATAGTAATTATGAAAGGTAGTCTGTTGTCGTGATTTTTGTTACTCCAATGGATGGTAGCCTTGTCATTATGGAAGGTTGTCTGTTGTCGAAATTTTTGTTACTCCATTGGATTGTAGCCTTGTCATTATGGAAGGTAGTGTGTTGTCGATATATTTGTTACTCCAATATATGGTAGCCTTCTCATTATGGAAGGTAGTCTGTTGTCGATATTTTTGTTACTCCAAAGGATGGTAGCCTTGTCATTATGGAAGGTAGTCTCTTATTGATATTTTTGTTACTCCAATGGATGGTAGCCTTATCATTATGTAAGGTAGTCTGTTGTCCCGATTTTTGTTACTCCAATGGATGGTAGCCTTCTCATTATGGATGGTAGTCTTTTGTCGAGATTTTTGTCACTCCAATGGATGGTAGCCTTGTCATTATGGGAGGTAGTCTGTTGTCCAAATTTTTTATACTCCAATGGATGGTAGCCTTGTCATTATGGAAGGTAGTCTCTTGTTGATATTTTTGTTACTCCAATGGATGGTAGCCTTGTCATTATGGAAGGTAGTCTGTTGTCCCGATTATTGTTACTCTAATGGATTGTAGCCTTGTCATTATGGAAGGTAGTCTGTTCTCGATAACATTGTTACTCCATTGGATGGTAGCCTTGTCATTATGGAAGGTAGTCTCTTGTTGATATTTTTGTTACTCCAATGGATGGTAGCCTTGTCATTATGGAAGGTAGTCTGTTGTCCCGATTATAGTTACTCCAATGGATTGTAGCCTTGTCATTATGGAAGGTAGTCTGTTCTCGATAACTTTGTTACTCCAATGGATGGTAGCCTTGTCATTATGGAAGGTAGTCTCTTGTTGATATTTTTGTTACTCCAATTTATGGTAGCCTTGTAAGTATGGAAGGGAGTCTATTGTCCAGATTTTTGTTACTCTAATGGATGGTAGTCTTGTCATTATGGAAGGTAGTCTATTGTCAAGATTTTTGTTACTCTTTTGTATGGTAGCCTTGCCATTATGGAAGGTAGTCTATTGTCGAGATTTTTGTTATTCCAATGGATGGTAGCCTTGTCATTATGGAAGGTAGTCTATATTCCTGATTTTTGTTACTCCAATGGAAGGTAGCCTTGGTAATATGGAAGGTAATATGTGAAATTCTGGTGTATGCCAGTCTTCAGATGTTATACTCAATGTCTAGACATCTGATATGACATAATACATATACTGCAAGGTAGATACCCAATTTTTAAGATTCAGTATAACAGAAGCATAGAGGTTGCCATATCTGCAGTTCTCGAACAAAGAGCTTTGGTTTGTAAACTATCCATTCATAGCCTGATGTCTCAACATTGGTTGCAACATCATCTATCACATACCATGAAGCAAACAAACCCCTTAGTTCTGTTTATCATACACACAAACCAGCAGGATATCCATTCATCTCTTTTGACATCATCTGTAACATTCACACAGTTTCATCCAAGCTGTACCAGATACAATTTGAAGGTGCAGAGGATAGATCACACGATGTTCCTAGTTCTGTCCATGATCAACATAGAGCAAGCAACCTTCACAGTTCTGTTTCTCCTGCACAGATATCAGCATGATGTCTTAACATGTTCTGAGACATCATCTGTTTCAACATTACAGTTTTACCTTGTTGTATAACAGACAGAATTATAAAGTATTGAAGGTAAAAACACAAATCAGTTGTTGACCCAGTTCGGTGTAATACACCTACTCTGGGGGAATACCAAGCCAGGAAGAAGATCCACTATTAGCAATATTAATTCAGGACTAAACTTCACAAGTTCCCATCCTTCACTTAATCATCTACCCAGTGCAACCTATACCTAGGAACTCCTAGATAGAAACCTACCAGTTTCCATTCCTATTGTCGCAACAACAGAAGTCTTACTCCTACTCAAGAAGCAGTGCCCTCCCACTTGGTTTCCTACATTACAATGAATATGAAGTAATGCAGAAATACTTAGACTTGCTTCACAGCTTCATCCAAGAACACTCAAACTCTTACCTACAGGTTTCGAGTTACATACATGGTAACCTTGCCACAGACCGACAGGTTTACCTAAAAACACCTTCTAATGTTACATTGTGTGTCCCCCTTAAGCCCTAGGTTACAATCTGCTATTTATAACCTATTACCTAACTCAGCAAGTTTTTCTCCTTGCTGTTACAACTCAGCAGCAAACTTCTCCTATAATCAAGGTCTTCAATCTTCTAGTTCCTAAAATATCTCCATATTTAGAAACAGTATTTTCTTCAAATATTCTGATTGATTCTTGATTGATCTTCAGATTCTCCACAAGAAACGCCTCATATATTCTCAGAGTATTTAAGTACCAGAACTGTAACTGAATTATCAATTCTGTTGTCGTGATGTCAAGTCAGATGTCATGACATTACATCTAACATGTTTTCCTAGATGTTGAACTTTTTCAACACAACAAATAACCTAGATTACTTAGAATAGTTAGGTTATAAGTCACAGCTGTTACAAGCATTCAACATATAGCATAGTTACTTAAACAGTACTTAGTTTCAGGCGCGATGTCACATGCTGATGTTGTGACATCTTACATGACATGTTGGTCCAGATGTTGAACTTCTTCAACACCACATGTTAAAACAACAGAGGGGGTCTGGGTAAACTTGCTTTCTTATTTGTTTTACAAATGAAGCCAACTCTCCAGCCAGGGCACTTACAATCTCCCCCTTTGGCAAATTTTGGCTAAAACAAATAAGTGCAAGTTGTATTTTGGGACCAGGTCACAACACAGTTGAGATGTTACAACATCTTGTCTAACATCTTCTTTTGTAGAGGCTGATGTCCTTTGAGCAAACAACACACCTCTGTCGTCAACTGTGAGCAACTCCACTCCATCGATGCCCCAAGAGGATTTCTTTTCTCCAGATTATTACTTGTGATCATGTAACTCAGATCACAAGTCACAACTATCCTCTTAACTCAGAACACAAGACACAACCAAGGTCACTTACTTATGAGTCTTGCTCCTGTGGCTTTCTCCTGAGTCTTGCTGAACATTGCCGTCTGTTTCTTTCACCCGAGTCTCGCCTGAGTCCCTATCTTTCTCCCCCTTTTTGGCCAGAATTTGACAAAGACTTCCCATACAGATCCATACCCATGCACAATTTTCCCAGATGCTAACAAACTTCATATTGCTGAAACCCTCTGATGAAGAGAAGGAATAGAGAGAGTCTTCATAAATAATGCAACTTTGGCATAGATAGTAACGACCTTGGTACTTTACTCTGACAGTTTCAGTGCCCTAGGACTGGTTTTAATGCAGGTACCTACCCTTGGGTTTGACCCTTTGACCATGTCAGGATGCCCTTTTAAAACAGACATTTGTCTTTTAGAACAGACTACTCCCTTGTCTTAGGATCCCCTTCCCAAGAAACATCGTTGGTATATTACACTCTGCATTAGTTATATAATACCTTTATTAGATGACAAGTTATCACCTAAACATTCCAGCTCACTAAACTGTTTCATAATGAGACACAACAGCTCTGTTTTCTTAGCAGATGAAAACATGCTCAAATCCTATGTCGTTATACATTCTGCTAATTTCAGATTTAGCAGCTTGAAGCCATTCCATTTTATCAAAGAGGATGGTTACTCCACATGGATATATTAGTAATAATCCATACTTCATCCAATTTTCCTCCTGTCTGTAGTTTTAGAGGAAATTAGGAACAATGTCATTACCGATGTGATGACATTTGGTCAGACATAGTCTTCTTCAGTTTTGAACACATCATTCCAATAGTTAATAGGGTGCCACACTTTATATCCTACAAGTTTGATGAAGACCTTTTGTACAAACCAATACTCCCCCTGTTAGGGATAATCACTTCTCCTCATGGAAACAAGTAGGACACATTCAATACTCAGTTGGACCTTCAATGCAGCTTCTGATTCAAAGTAAATAAGACCCCTTGATGAATGGAAAACATAAGACGCATCTTCATGTCTTCAAGATCACACCCTCTGTTCAACAATATTGCTTGAACGCATTCATACTGTGAATTAAACTTTCTTGATAATAATCAGCTGTCATATGTTGATTATCTTGATTCTCAGAATCCACTGCTGAGATAGACCAAATGAATCAAATGCCACCTTCATGTTTATCAGACTTCTTCCAAAGGTATTCTGATCTTCCAATTGAAATTTGAACTTCAGGTTACAAGTTATCACAAAAGGCTTAGATACACTGAGACAGGAACATGTAACAACTCCAAAGAGCTGCAAAGAGACGATCCTTTTGGAGGATCTAATCCTATCTTAAGCTGATGAGCCACTTTACCAAGCAAGAATCTGATGTTGAACCAAATGTTGCAGCATTATGTTATAACATCTAGTTGTTGAATTCATCTTCAGACTGATCCAAGTGACCATCATCTAGATTATGATGTTTTCTTCTTCTTGTGGTTTTAAGTCTGAACATGTCTCCAGGAAACCTTTTAAATGATTTTGCTGTTACCAAGGAGATAGCTCTAAGGTATCACTCTTCCTGTGATTTTTCACAGGGTCTAGAAGAATGAATGTTCCCACTTCAGTTATCTTGAACACCAAGGATAATCAATTAAATACTTGTACTTGTCACAAATAGCAATTGATCATAAATCCTTCTCATTATCCAGTAAGATACTTTCACCATTTGAATACTTTGACATACTCTTCGTGTGTTAATATCTTCTTCTTGCAAGCTCTTTCTTTGAGAGATCAAAGAGTTGAGATATCTAGGTTGCCACCCTTGACTCAAGTAAATAGAATTTTCTTTGAACAAACTCTACTTACTTCAACCGACTTGAGACTCCTACCAGATCAGATTCATCATTAGGAATGAGAGAGATGAATCCTTCCTTGCAAATATGTAACACAACAACCTAAACACAAGGCTGAACTAATGTGAGGAGGTTAACCAAATCTCCCCCTCAAGCTATCAGTCATGGAAGCTCCACACAAAGTATCCATGCATTGTGCACAAATGTCTCGATATGACATATGACATCCCTACCAGATTTACATAACTCCAAGAGCTATACCTTAACCAAACTCTGAGTCTTCATATTCAAGACTCATGATCCCAATCTACTTCTATGAAGGAGCAATAGTGCTGCACCATCATTGGCTTTTATTAACAAGTGAGCTTGTCTTTCTTCACACCATAGTACTTCAGGGAACAATTGCTCAGCCCTGATCAATCAACCAGCTTTACTTCTAGAGTTCTGACTCCTAAAGTAACCTTCGGGAGTATACAGACATAGTTGACTTTACCATTGTCAACTTTGCACACACAGATGTCTCCTCTTCCAGGTCAGGAGTAGGTTCCAAACAAAGGTATCCCTTTGTTTGACACCCAAAACATATGCTCTTCAACTAGTAGCTGCATCCTTGTTCCACCATCACATAGAACATTAGTTCCATCACCTTGGAACAAGGCCCTCCACTAATCCGTGGTTATGTGATTCTTACCAACCTGAACGAAGAACGTCTTCATGAGTGGACTTGAGAGGACTCAAGTATCTGTGACATCTTCAATAGTTTATGTTGAATTCTTGAATACAATGGCCTTCAATTCACAAGAGGGGAAACACATCAGAGCTTGAGTTTTGCCAGGTATTACATAGCGGAAGAACATAATACAACCCAATCTTTGCACACACACTCCACCAGACTAGCCTTCAAAAAATAGACCAAGTTTGACTATGGTTCAAACCTCGTATGACTACTACACACAACTTCAGGCGAGCACACATCCTAGGTTTGAAAATCAAACCTAGAGCAGCTACCACACAACCAGGCCAAATGCCAATCACCAAAGACATGTACACACAGCTCCTGTCACGAATAGTCCATCCTCCCACTTCAAGGGACCATTCAGGGAAATAACAAACCATTCCAGGTTACAATCTTCAGTACTAAAATTGACCTTGCAGATACCAGAAAGTATCACCCATGGATCTCATCCAGAAACAGAACAGGATGCCTGCTCTGATACCAATTGAAATTCTGGTGTATGCCAGTCTTCAGATGTTATACTCAATGTCTAGACATCTGATATGACATAATACATATACTGCAAGGTAGATACCCAATTTTTAAGATTCAGTATAACAGAAGCATAGAGGTTGCCATATCTGCAGTTCTCGAACAAAGAGCTTTGGTTTGTAAACTATCCATTCATAGCCTGATGTCTCAACATTGGTTGCAACATCATCTATCACATACCATGAAGCAAACAAACCCCTTAGTTCTGTTTATCATACACACAAACCAGCAGGATATCCATTCATCTCTTTTGACATCATCTGTAACATTCACACAGTTTCATCCAAGCTGTACCAGATACACTTTGAAGGTGCAGAGGATAGATCACACGATATTCCTAGTTCTGTCCATGATCAACAGAGAGCAAGCAACCTTCACAGTTCTGTTTCTCCTGCACAGATATCAGCATGATGTCTTAACATGTTCTGAGACATCATCTGTTTCAACATTACAGTTTTACCTTGTTGTATAACAGACAGAATTATAAAGTATTGAAGGTAAAAACACAAATCAGTTGTTGACCCAGTTCGGTGTAATACACCTACTCTGGGGGCATACCAAGCCAAGAAGAAGATCCACTATTAGCAATATTAATTCAGGACTAAACTTCACAAGTTCCCATCCTTCACTTAATCATCTACCCAGTGCAACCTATACCTAGGAACTCCTAGATAGAAACCTACCAGTTTCCATTCCTATTGTCGCAACAACAAAAGTCTTACTCCTACTCAAGAAGCAGTGCCCTCCCACTTGGTTTCCTACATTACAATGAATATGAAGTAATGCAGAAATACTTAGACTTGCTTCACAGCTTCATCCAAGAACACTCAAACTCTTACCTACAGGTTTCGAGTTACATACATGGTAACCTTGCCACAGACCGACAGGTTTACCTAAAAACACCTTCTAATGTTACATTGTGTGTCCCCCTTAAGCCCTAGGTTACAATCTGCTATTTATAACCTATTACCTAACTCAGCAAGTTTTTCTCCTTGCTGTTACAACTCAGCAGCAAACTTCTCCTATAATCAAGGTCTTCAATCTTCTAGTTCCTAAAATATCTCCATATTTAGAAACAGTATTTTCTTCAAATATTCTGATTGATTCTTGATTGATCTTCAGATTCTCCACAAGAAACGCCTCATATATTCTCAGAGTATTTAAGTACCAGAACTGTAACTGAATTATCAATTCTGTTGTCGTGATGTCAAGTCAGATGTCATGACATTACATCTAACATGTTTTCCTAGATGTTGAACTTTTTCAACACAACAAATAACCTAGATTACTTAGAATAGTTAGGTTATAAGTCACAGCTGTTACAAGCATTCAACATATAGCATAGTTACTTAAACAGTACTTAGTTTCAGGCGCGATGTCACATGCTGATGTTGTGACATCTTACATGACATGTTGGTCCAGATGTTGAACTTCTTCAACACCACATATTAAAACCACAGAGGGGGTCTGGGTAAACTTGCTTTCTTATTTGTTTTACAAATGAAGCCAACTCTCCAGCCAGGGCACTTACAATATGTTGTCGATATCTTTGTTACTCCAATTGATGGTACCCTTGTCATTATGGAAGGTAGTCTTTTGTCGAGATTTTTGTTACTTCAATGGATGGTAGCCTTCTCATTATGGAAGGTAGTCTTTTGTCGAGATTTTTGATACTCCAATGGATGGTAGCCTTGTCATTATGGAAGGTAGTCTCTTGTTAACATTTTTGTTATTCCAATGAATGGTAGCCTTGTCATTAGGGAAGGTAGTCTGTTGTCCCGATTTTTTTACTCTAATGGATGGTAGCCTTGTCATTATGGAAGGTAGTCTGTCGTTGTGATTTCTGTTAATCCAATGGATGGTAGCCTTATCATTATGGAAGGTAGTCTATTGTCGAGATTTTTGTTACTCCAATGGATGTTAGCCTTGTCATTATGGGAGGTAGTCTGTTGTCCTAATTTTTTATACTCCAATGGATGGTAGCCTTGTCATTATGGAAGGTAGTCTCTTGTTGATATTTGTGTTACTCCAATGGATGGTAGCCTTGTCATTATGGAAGGTAGTCTGTTGTCCCGATTATTGTTACTCCAATGGATTGTAGCCTTGTCATTATGGAAGGTAGTTTGTTCTCGATAACTTTGTTACTCCAATGGATGGTAGCCTTGTCATTAAGGAAGGTAGTCTCTTGTTGATATTTTTTTTACTCCAATGGATGGTAGCCTTGTCATTATGGAAGGGAGTCTATTATCGAGATTTTTATTACTCCAATGGATGTTAGCCTTGTCATTATGGAAGGTAGTCTGTTGTCCAAATTTTTTATACTCTAATGGATGGTAGCCTTGTCATTATGGAAGGTAGTCTCTTGTTGATATTTTTGTTACTCCAATGGATGGTAGCCTTGTCATTATGGAAGGTAGTCTGTTGTCCCGATTATTGTTACTCCAATGGATTGTAGCCTTGTCATTATAGAAGGTAGTCTGTTCTCGATAACTTTGTTACTCCAATGGATGGTAGCATAGTAATTATGAAAGGTAGTCTGTTGTCGTGATTTTTGTTACTCCAATGGATGGTAGCCTTGTCATTATGGAAGGTAGTCTGTTGTCGAAATTTTTGTTACTCCATTGGATTGTAGCCTTGTCATTATGGAAGGTAGTGTGTTGTCGATATATTTGTTACTCCAATATATGGTAGCCTTCTCATTATGGAAGGTAGTCTGTTGTCGAGATTTTTGTTACTCCAAAGGATGGTAGCCTTGTCATTATGGAAGGTAGTCTCTTATTGATATTTTCGTTACTCCAATGGATGGTAGCCTTATCATTATGTAAGGTAGTCTGTTGTCCCGATTTTTGTTACTCCAATGGATGGTAGCCTTCTCATTATGGATGGTAGTCTTTTGTCGAGATTTTTGTTACTCCAATGGATGGTAGCCTTGTCATTATGGGAGGTAGTCTGTTGTCCAAATTTTTTATACTCCAATGGATGGTAGCCTTGTCATTATGGAAGGTAGTCTCTTGTTGATATTTTTGTTACTCCAATGGATGGTAGCCTTGTCATTATGGAAGGGAGTCTATTGTCGAGATTTTTATTACTCCAATGGATGTTAGCCTTGTCATTATGGAAGGTAGTCTGTTGTCCAAATTTTTTATACTCTAATGGATGGTAGCCTTGTCATTATGGAAGGTAGTCTCTTGTTGATATTTTTGTTACTCCAATGGATGGTAGCCTTGTCATTATGGAAGGTAGTCTGTTGTCTCGATTATTGTTACTCCAATGGATTGTAGCCTTGTCATTATGGAAGGTAGTCTGTTCTCGATAACTTTGTTACTCCAATGGATGGTAGCATAGTAATTATGAAAGGTAGTCTGTTGTCGTGATTTTTGTTACTCCAATGGAAGGTAGCCTTGTCATTATGGAAGGTAGTCTGTTGTCGAAATTTTTGTTACTCCATTGGATTGTAGCCTTGTCATTATGGAAGGTAGTGTGTTGTCGATATATTTGTTACTCCAATATATGGTAGCCTTCTCATTATGGAAGGTAGTCTGTTGTCGATATTTTTGTTACTCCAAAGGATGGTAGCCTTGTCATTATGGAAGGTATTCTCTTATTGATATTTTTGTTACTCCAATAGATGGTAGCCTTATCATTATGTAAGGTAGTCTGTTGTCCCGATTTTTGTTAATCCAATGGATGGTAGCCTTCTCATTATGGATGGTAGTCTTTTGTCGAGATTTTTGTTACTCCAATGGATGGTAGCCTTGTCATTATGGGAGGTAGTCTGTTGTCCAAATTTTTTATACTCCAATGGATGGTAGCCTTGTCGTTATGGAAGGTAGTCTCTTGTTGATATTTTTGTTACTCCAATGGATGGTAGCCATGTCATTATGGAAGGTAGTCTGTTGTCCCGATTATTGTTACTCCAATGGATTGTAGCCTTGTCATTATGGAAGGTAGTCTGTTCTCGATAACTTTGTTACTCCAATGGATGGTAGCCTTGTCATTATGGAAGGTAGTCTCTTGTTGATATTTTTGTTACTCCAATTTATGGTAGCCTTGTAATTATGGAAGGGAGTCTATTGTCCAGATTTTTGTTACTCTAATGGATGGTAGTCTTGTCATTATGGAAGGTAGTCTATTGTCGAGATTTTTGTTACTCTTTTGTATGGTAGCCTTGCCATTATGGAAGGTAGTCTATTGTCGAGATTTTTGTTATTCCAATGGATGGTAGCCTTGTCATTATGGAAGGTAGTCTATATTCCTGATTTTTGTTACTCCAATGGAAGGTAGCCTTGGTAATATGGAAGGTAATATGTTGTCGATATCTTTGTTACTCCAATTGATGGTACCCTTGTCATTATGGAAGGTAGTCTTTTGTCGAGATTTTTGTTACTTCAATGGATGGTAGCCTTCTCATTATGGAAGGTAGTCTTTTGTCGAGATTTTTGATACTCCAATGGATGGTAGCCTTGTCATTATGGAAGGTAGTCTCTTGTTAACATTTTTGTTATTCCAATGAATGGTAGCCTTGTCATTAGGGAAGGTAGTCTGTTGTCCCGATTTTTTTACTCTAATGGATGGTAGCCTTGTCATTATGGAAGGTAGTCTGTCGTTGTGATTTCTGTTAATCCAATGGATGGTAGCCTTATCATTATGGAAGGTAGTCTATTGTCGAGATTTTTGTTACTCCAATGGATGTTAGCCTTGTCATTATGGGAGGTAGTCTGTTGTCCAAATTTTTTATACTCCAATGGATGGTAGCCTTGTCATTATGGAAGGTAGTCTCTTGTTGATATTTGTGTTACTCCAATGGATGGTAGCCTTGTCATTATGGAAGGTAGTCTGTTGTCCCGATTATTGTTACTCCAATGGATTGTAGCCTTGTCATTATGGAAGGTAGTCTGTTCTCGATAACTTTGTTACTCCAATGGATGGTAGCATAGTAATTATGAAAGGTAGTCTGTTGTCGTGATTTTTGTTACTCCAATGGATGGTAGCCTTGTCATTATGGAAGGTAGTCTGTTGTCGAAATTTTTGTTACTCCATTGGATTGTAGCCTTGTCATTATGGAAGGTAGTGTGTTGTCGATATATTTGTTACTCCAATATATGGGAGCCTTCTCATTATGGAAGGTAGTCTGTTGTCGAGATTTTTGTTACTCCAAAGGATGGTAGCCTTGTCATTATGGAAGGTAGTCTCTTATTGATATTTTTGTTACTCCAATGGATGGTAGCCTTATCATTATGTAAGGTAGTCTGTTGTCCCGATTTTTGTTACTCCAATGGATGGTAGCCTTCTCATTATGGATGGTAGTCTTTTGTCGAGATTTTTGTTACTCCAATGGATGGTAGCCTTGTCATTATGGGAGGTAGTCTGTTGTCCAAATTTTTTATACTCCAATGGATGGTATCCTTGTCATTATGGAAGGTAGTCTCTTGTTGATATTTTTGTTACTCCAATGGATGGTAGCCTTGTCATTATGGAAGGGAGTCTATTGTCGAGATTTTTATTACTCCAATGGATGTTAGCCTTGTCATTATGGAAGGTAGTCTGTTGTCCAAATTTTTTATACTCTAATGGATGGTAGCCTTGTCATTATGGAAGGTAGTCTCTTGTTGATATTTTTGTTACTCCAATGGATGGTAGCCTTGTCATTATGGAAGGTAGTCTGTTGTCCCGATTATTGTTACTCCAATGTATTGTAGCCTTGTCATTATGGAAGGTAGTCTGTTATCGATAACTTTGTTACTCCAATGGATGGTAACATAGTAATTATGAAAGGTAGTCTGTTGTCGTGATTTTTGTTACTCCAATGGATGGTAGCCTTGTCATTATGGAAGGTAGTCTGTTGTCGAAATTTTTGTTACTCCATTGGATTGTAGCCTTGTCATTATGGAAGGTAGTGTGTTTTCGATATATTTGTTACTCCAATATATGGTAGCCTTCTCATTATGGAAGGTAGTCTGTTGTCGAGAATTTTGTTACTCCAAAGGATGGTAGCCTTGTCATTATGGAAGGTAGACTCTTATTGATATTTTTGTTACTCCAATGGATGGTAGCCTTATCATTATGTAAGGTAGTCTGTTGTCCCGATTTTTGTTACTCCAATGGATGGTAGCCTTCTCATTATGGATGGTAGTCTTTTGTCGAGATTTTTGTTACTCCAATGGATGGTAGCCTTGTCATTATGGGAGGTAGTCTGTTGTCCAAATTTTTTATACTCCAATGGATGGTAGCCTTGTCATTATGGAAGGTAGTCTCTTGTTGATATTTTTGTTACTCCAATGGAAGGTAGCCTTGGTAATATGGAAGGTAATATGTTGTCGATATCTTTGTTACTCCAATTGATGGTACCCTTGTCATTATGGAAGGTAGTCTTTTGTCGAGATTTTTGTTACTTCAATGGATGGTAGCCTTCTCATTATGGAAGGTAGTCTTTTGTCGAGATTTTTGATACTCCAATGGATGGTAGCCTTGTCATTATGGAAGGTAGTCTCTTGTTAACATTTTTGTTATTCCAATGAATGGTAGCCTTGTCATTAGGGAAGGTAGTCTGTTGTCCCGATTTTTTTACTCTAATGGATGGTAGCCTTGTCATTATGGAAGGTAGTCTGTCGTTGTGATTTCTGTTAATCCAATGGATGGTAGCCTTATCATTATGGAAGGTAGTCTATTGTCGAGATTTTTGTTACTCCAATGGATGTTAGCCTTGTCATTATGGGAGGTAGTCTGTTGTCCTAATTTTTTATACTCCAATGGATGGTAGCCTTGTCATTATGGAAGGTAGTCTCTTGTTGATATTTGTGTTACTCCAATGGATGGTAGCCTTGTCATTATGGAAGGTAGTCTGTTGTCCCGATTATTGTTACTCCAATGGATTGTAGCCTTGTCATTATGGAAGGTAGTTTGTTCTCGATAACTTTGTTACTCCAATGGATGGTAGCCTTGTCATTAAGGAAGGTAGTCTCTTGTTGATATTTTTTTTACTCCAATGGATGGTAGCCTTGTCATTATGGAAGGGAGTCTATTATCGAGATTTTTATTACTCCAATGGATGTTAGCCTTGTCATTATGGAAGGTAGTCTGTTGTCCAAATTTTTTATACTCTAATGGATGGTAGCCTTGTCATTATGGAAGGTAGTCTCTTGTTGATATTTTTGTTACTCCAATGGATGGTAGCCTTGTCATTATGGAAGGTAGTCTGTTGTCCCGATTATTGTTACTCCAATGGATTGTAGCCTTGTCATTATAGAAGGTAGTCTGTTCTCGATAACTTTGTTACTCCAATGGATGGTAGCATAGTAATTATGAAAGGTAGTCTGTTGTCGTGATTTTTGTTACTCCAATGGATGGTAGCCTTGTCATTATGGAAGGTAGTCTGTTGTCGAAATTTTTGTTACTCCATTGGATTGTAGCCTTGTCATTATGGAAGGTAGTGTGTTGTCGATATATTTGTTACTCCAATATATGGTAGCCTTCTCATTATGGAAGGTAGTCTGTTGTCGAGATTTTTGTTACTCCAAAGGATGGTAGCCTTGTCATTATGGAAGGTAGTCTCTTATTGATATTTTCGTTACTCCAATGGATGGTAGCCTAATCATTATGTAAGGTAGTCTGTTGTCCCGATTTTTGTTACTCCAATGGATGGTAGCCTTCTCATTATGGATGGTATTCTTTTGTCGAGATTTTTGTTACTCCAATGGATGGTAGCCTTGTCATTATGGGAGGTAGTCTGTTGTCCAAATTTTTTATACTCCAATGGATGGTAGCCTTGTCATTATGGAAGGTAGTCTCTTGTTGATATTTTTGTTACTCCAATGGATGGTAGCCTTGTCATTATGGAAGGGAGTCTATTGTCGAGATTTTTATTACTCCAATGGATGTTAGCCTTGTCATTATGGAAGGTAGTCTGTTGTCCAAATTTTTTATACTCTAATGGATGGTAGCCTTGTCATTATGGAAGGTAGTCTCTTGTTGATATTTTTGTTACTCCAATGGATGGTAGCCTTGTCATTATGGAAGGTAGTCTGTTGTCCCGATTATTGTTACTCCAATGGATTGTAGCCTTGTCATTATGGAAGGTAGTCTGTTCTCGATAACTTTGTTACTCCAATGGATGGTAGCATAGTAATTATGAAAGGTAGTCTGTTGTCGTGATTTTTGTTACTCCAATGGAAGGTAGCCTTGTCATTATGGAAGGTAGTCTGTTGTCGAAATTTTTGTTACTCCATTGAATTGTAGCCTTGTCATTATGGAAGGTAGTGTGTTGTCGATATATTTGTTACTCCAATATATGGTAGCCTTCTCATTATGGAAGGTAGTCTGTTGTCGATATTTTTGTTACTCCAAAGGATGGTAGCCTTGTCATTATGGAAGGTATTCTCTTATTGATATTTTTGTTACTCCAATAGATGGTAGCCTTATCATTATGTAAGGTAGTCTGTTGTCCCGATTTTTGTTAATCCAATGGATGGTAGCCTTCTCATTATGGATGGTAGTCTTTTGTCGAGATTTTTGTTACTCCAATGGATGGTAGCCTTGTCATTATGGGAGGTAGTCTGTTGTCCAAATTTTTTATACTCCAATGGATGGTAGCCTTGTCGTTATGGAAGGTAGTCTCTTGTTGATATTTTTGTTACTCCAATGGATGGTAGCCATGTCATTATGGAAGGTAGTCTGTTGTCCCGATTATTGTTACTCCAATGGATTGTAGCCTTGTCATTATGGAAGGTAGTCTGTTCTCGATAACTTTGTTACTCCAATGGATGGTAGCCTTGTCATTATGGAAGGTAGTCTCTTGTTGATATTTTTGTTACTCCAATTTATGGTAGCCTTGTAATTATGGAAGGGAGTCTATTGTCCAGATTTTTGTTACTCTAATGGATGGTAGTCTTGTCATTATGGAAGGTAGTCTATTGTCGAGATTTTTGTTACTCTTTTGTATGGTAGCCTTGCCATTATGGAAGGTAGTCTATTGTCGAGATTTTTGTTATTCCAATGGATGGTAGCCTTGTCATTATGGAAGGTAGTCTATATTCCTGATTTTTGTTACTCCAATGGAAGGTAGCCTTGGTAATATGGAAGGTAATATGTTGTCGATATCTTTGTTACTCCAATTGATGGTACCCTTGTCATTATGGAAGGTAGTCTTTTGTCGAGATTTTTGTTACTTCAATGGATGGTAGCCTTCTCATTATGGAAGGTAGTCTTTTGTCGAGATTTTTGATACTCCAATGGATGGTAGCCTTGTCATTATGGAAGGTAGTCTCTTGTTAACATTTTTGTTATTCCAATGAATGGTAGCCTTGTCATTAGGGAAGGTAGTCTGTTGTCCCGATTTTTTTACTCTAATGGATGGTAGCCTTGTCATTATGGAAGGTAGTCTGTCGTTGTGATTTCTGTTAATCCAATGGATGGTAGCCTTATCATTATGGAAGGTAGTCTATTGTCGAGATTTTTGTTACTCCAATGGATGTTAGCCTTGTCATTATGGGAGGTAGTCTGTTGTCCAAATTTTTTATACTCCAATGGATGGTAGCCTTGTCATTATGGAAGGTAGTCTCTTGTTGATATTTGTGTTACTCCAATGGATGGTAGCCTTGTCATTATGGAAGGTAGTCTGTTGTCCCGATTATTGTTACTCCAATGGATTGTAGCCTTGTCATTATGGAAGGTAGTCTGTTCTCGATAACTTTGTTACTCCAATGGATGGTAGCATAGTAATTATGAAAGGTAGTCTGTTGTCGTGATTTTTGTTACTCCAATGGATGGTAGCCTTGTCATTATGGAAGGTAGTCTGTTGTCGAAATTTTTGTTACTCCATTGGATTGTAGCCTTGTCATTATGGAAGGTAGTGTGTTGTCGATATATTTGTTACTCCAATATATGGGAGCCTTCTCATTATGGAAGGTAGTCTGTTGTCGAGATTTTTGTTACTCCAAAGGATGGTAGCCTTGTCATTATGGAAGGTAGTCTCTTATTGATATTTTTGTTACTCCAATGGATGGTAGCCTTATCATTATGTAAGGTAGTCTGTTGTCCCGATTTTTGTTACTCCAATGGATGGTAGCCTTCTCATTATGGATGGTAGTCTTTTGTCGAGATTTTTGTTACTCCAATGGATGGTAGCCTTGTCATTATGGGAGGTAGTCTGTTGTCCAAATTTTTTATACTCCAATGGATGGTATCCTTGTCATTATGGAAGGTAGTCTCTTGTTGATATTTTTGTTACTCCAATGGATGGTAGCCTTGTCATTATGGAAGGGAGTCTATTGTCGAGATTTTTATTACTCCAATGGATGTTAGCCTTGTCATTATGGAAGGTAGTCTGTTGTCCAAATTTTTTATACTCTAATGGATGGTAGCCTTGTCATTATGGAAGGTAGTCTCTTGTTGATATTTTTGTTACTCCAATGGATGGTAGCCTTGTCATTATGGAAGGTAGTCTGTTGTCCCGATTATTGTTACTCCAATGTATTGTAGCCTTGTCATTATGGAAGGTAGTCTGTTATCGATAACTTTGTTACTCCAATGGATGGTAACATAGTAATTATGAAAGGTAGTCTGTTGTCGTGATTTTTGTTACTCCAATGGATGGTAGCCTTGTCATTATGGAAGGTAGTCTGTTGTCGAAATTTTTGTTACTCCATTGGATTGTAGCCTTGTCATTATGGAAGGTAGTGTGTTTTCGATATATTTGTTACTCCAATATATGGTAGCCTTCTCATTATGGAAGGTAGTCTGTTGTCGAGAATTTTGTTACTCCAAAGGATGGTAGCCTTGTCATTATGGAAGGTAGACTCTTATTGATATTTTTGTTACTCCAATGGATGGTAGCCTTATCATTATGTAAGGTAGTCTGTTGTCCCGATTTTTATTACTCCAATGGATGGTAGCCTTCTCATTATGGATGGTAGTCTTTTGTCGAGATTTTTGTTACTCCAATGGATGGTAGCCTTGTCATTATGGGAGGTAGTCTGTTGTCCAAATTTTTTATACTCCAATGGATGGTAGCCTTGTCATTATGGAAGGTAGTCTCTTGTTGATATTTTTGTTACTCCAATGGATGGTAGCCTTGTCATTATGGAAGGTAGTCTGTTGTCCCGATTATTGTTACTCCAATGGATTGTAGCCTTGTCATTATGGAAGGTAGTCTGTTGTCCAAATTTTTTATACTCCAATGGATGGTAGCCTTGTCATTATGGAAGGTAGTCTCTTGTTGATATTTTTGTTACTCCAATGGATGGCAGCCTTGTCATTATGGAAGGTAGTCTGTTATTCCGATTATTGTTACTCCAATGGATTGTAGCCTTGTCATTATGGAAGGTAGTCTGTTCTCGATAACTTTGTTACTCCAATGGATGGTAGCCTTGTCATTATGGAAGGTAGTCTCTTGTTGATATTTTTGTTACTCCAATGGTTGGGAGCCTTGTCATTATGGAAGGTAGTCTATTGTCGAGATTTTTATTACTCCAATGGATGTTAGCCTTGTCATTATGGAAGGTAGTCTGTTGTCCAAATTTTTTATACTTCAATGGATGGTAGCCTTGACATTATGGAAGGTAGTCTCTTGTTGATATTTTTGTTACTCCAATGGATGGTAGCCTTGTCATTATGGAAGGTAGTTTGTTTTCCCGATTATTGTTACTCCAATGGATTGTAGCCTTGTCATCATGGAAGGTAGTATGTTCTCGATAACTTTGTTACTCCAATGGATGATAGCATAGTAATTATGAAAGGTAGTCTGTTGTCGTGATTTTTGTTACTCCAATGGATGGTAGCCTTGTCATTATGGAAGGTAGTCTGTTGTCGAAATTTTTGTTACTCCATTGGATTGTAGCCTTGTCATTATGGAAGGTAGTCTGTTCTTGATAACTCTGTTACTCCAATGGATGGTAGCTTAGTAATTATGAAAGGTAGTCGGTTGTGGTGATTTTTGTTACTCCAATTGATGTTAGCCTTGTCATTATTGAAGGTATTCTGTTGTCGAGATTTTTTTACTCCATTGGATGGTAGCCTTGTCATTATGGAAGGTAGTGTGTTGTCGATATATTTGTTACTCGAATATAAGGTAGCCTTCTCATTATGGAAGGTAGTCTGTTGTCGAGATTTTTGTTACTCCAAAGGATGGTAGCCTTGTCATTATGGAAGGTAGTCTCTTATTGATATTTTTGTTACTCCAATGGATGGTAGCCTTATCATTATGGAAGGTAGTCCATTGTCCAGATTTTTGTTACTCCAATGGATGTTAGCCTTGTCATTATGGAAGGTAGTCTGTTTTCCAAATTTTTTATACTCCAATGGATGGTAGCCTTGTCATTATGGAAGGTAGTCTCTTGTTGATATTTTAGTTACTCCAATGGATGGTATCCTTGTCATTATGGATGGTAGTCTGTTGCCGAGATTTTTGTTACTCCAAAGGATTGTAGCCTTGTCATTATGGAAGGTAGTCTCTTATTGATATTTTTGTTACTCCAATGGATTGTAGCCTTGTCATTGTTGAAGGTAGTCTGTTGTCCCGATTATTGTTACTCCAATGGATTATAGCCTTGTCATTATGGAAGGTAGTCTGTTCTCGATAACTTTGTTACTCCAATGGATGGTAGCTTAGTAATTATGAAAGGTAGTCTGTTGTCGTGATTTTTGTTACTCCAATGGATGGTAGCCTTGTCATTATGGAAGGTAGTCTGTTGTCCAAAAATTTTATACTCCAATGGATGGTAACCTTGTCATTATGGAAGGTAGTCTATTGTTGATATTTTTGTTACTCCAATGTATGGTAGCCTTGTAATTACGGAAGGTAGTCTGTTATCCAGATTTTTGTTATTCTAATGGATGGTAGCCTTGTCATTATGGAAGGTAGTCTGTTGTCGATATTTTTGTTACTCTATTGTATGCTAGTATTGCCAATATGGAAGGTAGTCTATTGTCGAGATTTTTGTTATTCCAATGGATGGTAGCCTTGTCATTATGGAAGGTAGTCTATAGTCGTGATTTTTTTTACTCCAATTGATGGTACCCTTGTCATTATGGAAGGTAGTCTTTTGTCGAGATTTTTGTTCCTCCAATGGATGGCAGCCTTCTCATTATGAAAGGTAGTCTTTTGTCGAGATTTTTGTTACTCCAATGGATGGTAGCCTTGTCATTATGGAAGGTAGTCTCTTGTTAACATTTTTGTTATTCTAACGGATGGTAGCCTTGTCATTAGGGAAGGTAGTTTGTTATCCCGATTTTTTTACTCTAATGGATGGTAGCCTTGTCATTTTGGAAGGTAGTATGTCGTTGTGATTTCTGTTACTCCAATGGATGGTAGCCTTATCATTATGGAAGTTAGTCTATTGTCAAGATTTTTGTTACTCCAATGGATGTTAGCCTTGTCATTATGGAAGGTAGTCTGTTTTCCAAATTTTTTATACTCCAATGGATGGTAGACTTGTCATTATGGAAGGTAGTCTCTTGTTGATATTTTTGTTACGCCAATGGATGGTATCCTTGTCATTATGGAAGGTAGTCTGTTGTCCCGATTATTGTTACTCCAATGGATTGTAGCCTTGTCATTATGGAAGGTAGTCTGTTCTTGATAACTCTGTTACTCCAATGGATGGTAGCTTAGTAATTATGAAAGGTAGTCGGTTGTGGTGATTTTTGTTACTCCAATTGATGTTAGCCTTGTCATTATTGAAGGTATTCTGTTGTCGAGATTTTTTTACTCCATTGGATTGTAGCCTTGTCATTATGGATGGTAGTGTGTTGTCGATATATTTGTTACTCCAATATATGGTAGCCTTCTCATTATGGAAGGTAGTCTGTTGTCGAGATTTTTGTTACTCCAAAGGATGGTAGCCTTGTCATTATGGAAGGTAGTCTCTTATTGATATTTTTGTTACTCCAATGGATGGTAGCCTTATCATTATGGAAGGTAGTCCATTGTCCAGATTTTTGTTACTCCAATGGATGTTAGCCTTGTCATTATGGAAGGTAGTCTGTTTTCCAAATTTTTTATACTCCAATGGATGGTAGCCTTGTCATTATGGAAGGTAGTCTCTTGTTGATATTTTAGTTACTCCAATGGATGGTATCCTTGTCATTATGGATGGTAGTCTGTTGCCGAGATTTTTTTTACTCCAAAGGATTGTAGCCTTGTCATTATGGAAGGTAGTCTCTTATTGATATTTTTGTTACTCCAATGGATGGTAGCATTGTCATTGTTGAAGGTAGTCTGTTGTCCCGATTATTGTTACTCCAATGGATTGTAGCCTTGTCATTATGGAAGGTAGTCTGTTCTTGATAACTCTGTTACTCCAATGGATGGTAGCTTAGTAATTATGAAAGGTAGTCGGTTGTGGGGATTTTTGTTACTCCAATTGATGTTAGCCTTGTCATTATTGAAGGTATTCTGTTGTCGAGATTTTTTTATACCATTGGATTGTAGCCTTGTCATTATGGAAGGTAGTGTGTTGTTGATATATTTGTTACTCCAATATATGGTAGCCTTCTCATTATGGAAGGTAGTCTGTTGTCGAGATTTTTGATACTCCAAAGGACGGTAGCCTTGTCATTATGGAAGGTAGTCTCTTATTGATATTTTTGTTACTCCAATGGATGGTAGCCTTATCATTATGGAAGGTAGTCCATTGTCCAGATTTTTGTTACTCCAATGGATGTTAGCTTTGTCATTATGGAAGGTAGTCTGTTTTCCAAATTTTTTATACTCCAATGGATGGTAGCCTTGTCATTATGGAAGGTAGTCTCTTGTTGATATTTTAGTTACTCCAATGGATGGTATCCTTGTCATTATGGATGGTAGTCTGTTGCCGAGATTTTTGTTACTCCAAAGGATTGTAGCCTTGTCATTATGGAAGGTAGTCTCTTATTGATATTTTTGTTACTCCAATGGATGGTAGCCTTGTCATTGTTGAAGGTAGTCTTTTGTCCCGATTATTGTTACTCCAATGGATTATAGCCTTGTCATTATGGAAGGTAGTCTGTTCACGATAACTTTTTTACTCCAATGGATGGTAGCTTAGTAATTATGAAAGGTAGTCTGTTGTCGTGATTTTTGTTACACCAATGGATGGTAGCCTTGTCATTATGGAAGGTAGTCTGTTGTCCAAAAATTTTATACTCCAATGGATGGTAACCTTGTCATTGTGGAAGGTAGTCTATTGTTGATATTTTTGTTACTCCAATGTATGGTAGCCTTCTAATTACGGAAGGTAGTCTGTTATCCAGATTTTTGTTATTCTAATGGATGGTAGCCTTGTCATTATGGAAGGTAGTCTGTTGTCGATATTTTTGTTACGTTATTGTATGGTATCCTTGCCAATATGGAAGGTAGTCTGTTGTCGAGATTTTTGTTATTCCAATGGATGGTAGCCTTGTCATTATGGAAGGTAGTCTATAGTCGTAATTTTTTTTACTCCAATTGATGGTACCCTTGTCATTATGGAAGGTAGTCTTTTGTCGAGATTTTTGTTCCTCCAATGGATGGCAGCCTTCTCATTATGAAAGGTAGTCTTTTGTCGAGATTTTTGTTACTCCAATGGATGGTAGCCTTGTCATTATGGAAGGTAGTCTCTTGTTAACATTTTTGTTATTCTAACGGATGGTAGCCTTGTCATTAGGGAAGGTAGTCTGTTGTCCCGATTTTTTTACTCTAATGGATGGTAGCCTTGTCATTATGGAAGGTAGTATGTCGTTGTGATTTCTGTTACTCCAATGGATGGTAGCCTTATCATTATGGAAGTTAGTCTATTGTCGAGATTTTTGTTACTCCAATGGATGTTAGCCTTGTCATTATGGAAGGTAGTCTGTTGTCCAAATTTTTTATACTCCAATGGATGGTAGACTTGTAATTATGGAAGGTAGTCTCTTGTTGATATTTTTGTTACACCAATGGATGGTATCCTTGTCATTATGGAAGGTAGTCTGTTGTCATGATTATTGTTACTCCAATGGATTGTAGCCTTGTCATTATGGAAGGTAGTCTGTTCTTGATAACTCTGTTACTCCAATGGATGGTAGCTTAGTAATTATGAAAGGTAGTCGGTTGTGGTGATTTTTGTTACTCCAATTGATGTTAGCCTTGTCATTATTGAAGGTATTCTATTGTCGAGATTTTTTTACTCCATTGGATTGTAGCCTTGTCATTATGGAAGGTAGTGTGTTGTCGATATATTTGTTACTCCAATATATGGTAGCCTTCTCATTATGGAAGGTAGTCTGTTGTCGAGATTTTTGTTACTCCAAAGGATGGTAGCCTTGTCATTATGGAAGGTAGTCTCTTATTGATATTTTTGTTACTCCAATGGATGGTAGCCTTATCATTATGGAAGGTAGTCCATTGTCCAGATTTTTGTTACTCCAATGGATGTTAGCCTTGTCATTATGGAAGGTAGTCTGTTTTCCAAATTTTTTATACTCCAATGGATGGTAGCCTTGTCATTATGGAAGGTAGTCTCTTGTTGATATTTTAGTTACTCCAATGGATGGTATCCTTGTCATTATGGATGGTAGTCTGTTGCCGAGATTTTTGTTACTCCAAAGGATTGTAGCCTTGTCATTATGGAAGGTAGTCTCTTATTGATATTTTTGTTACTCCAATGGATGGTAGCCTTGTCATTGTTGAAGGTAGTCTATTGTCCCGATTATTGTTACTCCAATGGATTATAGCCTTGTCATTATGGAAGGTAGTCTGTTCTCGATAACTTTGTTATTCCAATGGATGGTAGCTTAGTAATTATGAAAGGTAGTCTGTTGTCGTGATTTTTGTTACTCCAATGGATGGTAGCCTTGTCATTATGGAAGGTAGTCTATTGTTGATATTTTTGTTACTCCAATGTATGGTAGCCTTGTAATTACGGAAGGTAGTCTGTTATCCAGATTTTTGTTATTCTAATGGATGGTAGCCTTGTCATTATGGAAGGTAGTCTGTTGTCGAGATTTTTGTTACTCTATTGTATGGTAGCCTTGCCAATATGGAAGGTAGTCTATTGTCGAGATTTTTGTTATTCCAATGGATGGTAGCCTTGTCATTATGGAAGGTAGTCTATAGTCGTGATTTTTGTTACTCCAATGGAAGGTAGCCTTGGCATTATGGAAGGTAATATGTTGTCGATATCTTTGTTACTCCAATTGATGGTACCCTTGTCATTATGGAACATAGTCTTTTGTTGAGATTTTTGTTACTCCAATGGATGGTAGCCTTCTAATTATGGAAGGTAGTCTTTTGTCGAGATTTTTGTTACTCCAATGGATGGTAGCCTTGTCATTATGGAATGTAGTCTCTTGTTAATATTTTTGTTATTCCAATGGATGGTAGCCTTGTCATTAGGGAAGGTAGTCTGTTGTCCCGATTTTTTTACTCAAATGGATGGTAGCGTTGTCATTATGGAAGGTAGTCTGTCGTTGTGATTTCTGTTACTCCAATGGATGGTAGCCTTATCATTATGGAAAGTAGTCTATTGTCGAGATTTTTGTTACTCCAATGGATGTTAGCCTTGCCATTATGGAAGGTAGTCTAATGTCCCGATTTTTTTACCCTAATGGATGGTAGCCTTGTCATTATGGAATGTAGTCTTTTATCGAGATTTTTGTTACTCCAATGGATGGTATCCTTGTCATTATGGAAGGTAGTCTGTTGTCCCGATTATTGTTACTCCAATGGATTGTAGCCTTGTCATTATGGAAGGTAGTCTGTTCTTGATAACTTTGTTACTCCAATGGATGATAGCTTAGTAATTATGAAAGGTAGTCGGTTGTGGTGATTTTTGTTACCCTAATTGATGGTAGCCTTGTCATTATGGAAGGTAGTCTGTTGTCGAGATTTTTTTACTCCATTGGATTGTAGCCTTGTCATTATGGAAGGTAGTCTGTTGTCGAGATTTTTGTTACTCCAAAGGTTGGTAGCCTTGTCATTATGGAAGGTAGTCTCTTATTGATATTTTTGTTACTCCAATGGATGGTAGCCTTATCATTATGGAAGGTAGTCTATTGTCGAGATTTTTGTTACTCCAATGGATGTTAGCCTTGTAATTATGGAAGGTAGTCTGTTGTCCAATTTTTTTATACTCCAATGGATGGTAGCCTTGTCATTATGGAAGGTAGTCTCTTGTCGATATTTTTGTTACTCCAATGGATGGTATCCTTGTCATTATGGATGGTAGTCTGTTGCCGAGATTTTTGTTACTTTAATAGATGGTAGCCTTGTCATTATGGAAGGTAGTCTCTTATTGATATTTTTGTTACTCCAATGGATGGTAGCCTTATCATTATGGAAGGTAGTCTATTGTCGAGATTTTTGTTACTCCAATGGATGTTAGCCTTGTCATTATGGAAGGTAGTCTGTTGTCCAATTTTGTATACTCGAATGGATGGTAGCCTTGTCAATATGGAAGGTAGTCTCTTGTCGATATTTTTGTTACTCCAATGGATGTTAGCCTTGTCATTATGGAAGGTAGTCTGTTGCCGATATTTTTGTTACTCCAAAGGATGGTAGCCTTGTCATTATGGAAGGTAGTCTCTTATTGATATTTTTGTTACTCCAATGGATGGTAGCCTTGTCATTGTGGAAGGTAGTCTGTTGTCCCGATTATTGTTACTCCAATGGATTGTAGCCTTGTCATTATGGAAGGTAGTCTGTTCTCGATAACATTGTTACTCCAATGGATGGTAGCTTAGTAATTATGAAAGGTAGTTTGTTGTTGTGATTTTTGTTACTCCAATGGATGGTAGCCTTGTCATTATGGAAGGTAGTCTGTTGTCCAAAAATTTTATACTCCAATGGATGGTAACCTTGTCATTATGGAAGGTAGTCTATTGTTGATATTTTTGTTACTCCAATGTATGGTAGCCATGTAATTATGGAAGGTAGTCTGTTGTCCAGATTTTTATTACTCTAATGGATGGTAGCCTTGTCATTATTGAAGGTAGTCTGTTGTCGAGATTTTTGTTACTTTATTGTATGGTAGCCTTGCCATTATGGAAGGTAGTCTGTTGTCGAGATTTTTGTTATTCCAATGGATGGTAGCCTTGTCATTATGGAAGGTAGTCTATAGTCGTGATTTTTGTTACTCCAATGGAAAGTAGCCTTGGCATTATGGAAGGTAATATGTTGTTGATATCTTTTTTACTCCAATTGATGGTACCCTTGTCATTATGGAAGGTAGTCATTTGTCGAGATTTTTGTTATTCCAATGGATGGTAGCCTTATCATTATGAAAGGTAGTCTTTTGTCGAGATTTTTGTTACTCCAATCGATGGTAGCCTTGTCATTATGGAAGGTAGTTTGTTGTCTAGATTTTTGTTACTCCAATGGATGTTAGCCTTGTCATTATGGAAGGTAGTCTAATGTCCTGATTTTTTTACTCTAATGGATGGTAGCCTTGTCATTATGGAAGGTAGTCTTTTGTCGAGATTTTTGTTCCTCCAATGGATGGTAGCCTTCTCATTATGGAATGTAGTCTTTTATCGAGATTTTTGTTACTCCAATGGATGGTATCCTTGTCATTATGGAAGGTAGTCTATTGTCCCGATTATTGTTACTCCAATGGATTGTAGCCTTGTCATTATGGAAGGTAGTCTATTCTTGTTAACTTTGTTACTCCAATGGATGATAGCTTAGTAATTATGAAAGGTAGTCGGTTGTGGTGATTTTTGTTACCCCAATTGATGGTAGCCTTGTCATTATGGAAGGTAGTTTGTTGTCGAGATTTTTTTACTCCATTGGATTGTAGCCTTGTCATTATGGAGGGTAGTCTGTTGTCGAGATTTTTGTTACTCCAAAGGATGGTAGCCTTGTCATTATGGAAGGTAGTCTCTTATTGATATTTTTGTTACTCCAATGAATGGTAGCCTTATCATTATGGATGGTAGTCTATTGTCGAGATTTTTGTTACTCCAATGGATGTTAGCCTTGTCATTATGGAAGGTAGTCTGTTGTCCAATTTTTTTATACTCCAATGGATGGTAGCCTTGTCATTATGGAAGGTAGTCTCTTGTCGATATTTTTGTTCCTCCAATGGATGGTATCCTTGTCATTATGGATGGTAGTCTGTTGCCGAGATTTTTGTTACTCCAAAGGATGGTAGCCTTGTCATTATGGAAGGTAGACTCTTATTGATAATTTTGTTACTCCAATGGATGGTAGCCTTATCATTATGGAAGGTAGTCTATTGTCGAGATTTTTGTTACTCCAATGGATGTTAGCCTTGTCATTATGGAAGGTAGTCTGTTGTCCAATTTTTTTATACTCCAATGGATGGTAGCCTTGTCATTATGGAAGGTAGTCTCTTATTGATATTTTTGTTACTCCAATGGATGGTTGCCTTGTCATTGTGGAAGGTAGTCTGTTGCCCCGATTATTGTTACTCCAATGGATTGTAGCCTTGTCATTATGGAAGGTAGTCTGTTCTCGATAACTTTGTTACTCAAATGGATGGTAGCTTAGTAATTATGAAAGGTAGTCTGTTGTCGTGAATTTTGTTACTCCAATGGATGGTATCCTTGTCATTATGGAAGGTAGTCTGTTGTCCAAAAATTTTATACTCCAATGGATGGTAACCTTGTCATTATGGAAGGTAGTCTATTGTTGATATTTTTGTTACCCCAATGTATGGTAGCCTTGTAATTATGGAAGGTAGTCTGTTGTCCAGATTTTTATTACTCTAATGGATGGTAGCCTTGTCATTATTGAAGGTAGTCTGTTGTCGAGATTTTTGTTACTTTATTGTATGGTAGCCTTGCCATTATGGAAGGTAGTCTGTTGTCGAGATTTTTGTTATTCCAATGGATGGTAGCCTTGTCATTATGGAAGGTAGTCTATAGTCGTGATTTTTGTTACTCCAATGGAAAGTAGCCTTGGCATTATGGAAGGTAATATGTTGTTGATATCTTTTTTACTCCAATTGATGGTACCCTTGTCATTATGGAAGGTAGCCATTTGTCGAGATTTTTGTTATTCCAATGGATGGTAGCCTTATCATTATAAAAGGTAGTCTTTTGTCGAGATTTTTGTTACTCCAATGGATTGTAGCCTTGTCATTATGGAAGGTAGTATGTTGTTCACATTTTTGTTATTCTAATGTATGGTAGCCCTGTCATTATGGAAGGTAGTCTGTTGTTGAGATTTTTGTTATTCCATTGGATGGTAGCCTTGTCATTATGTAAGGTATTCTATTGTCGAGATTTTTTTTATTCCAATGGATGGTAACCTTGTCGTTATGGAAGGTAGTATTTTTCGATATTTTTGTTACTCCAATGGATGGTAGCCTTGTCATTATGCAAGGTAGTCTATTGTTCATATTTTTTTCACTGCAATGGATGGTAGCCTTGTAATTATGCAAGGTAGTCTATTGTTCATATTTTTGTTACTCCAATGGATGGTAGCCTTGTCATTATGGAAGGTAGTCTATTGTCGAGATTTTTGTTATTCCAATGGATAGTAGCCTTATCATTATGGAAGGTAGTCTGTCGTTGAGATTTCAGTTACTCCAATGGATGGTAGCCTTGTCATTATTGAAGGTAGTCTATCGTCGATATCTTTGTTACTCCAATGGATGATAGCCTTGATATTATGCAAGGTAGTCTATTGTTCAGATTTTTGTTACTCCAATTGATGGTAGCCTTGTCATTATGGAAGGTAGTCTATTGTCGAGATTTTTGTTATTCCAATGGATGGTAGCCTTATCATTATGGAAGGTAGTCTGTCGTTGAGATTTAAGTTACTCCAATGGATTGTAGCCTTGTCATTATGAAAGGTAGTATGTTATTCAGATTCTTGTTATTCTAATGGATGGTAGCGTTGTCATTATTGAAGGTAGTCTGTTGTTGAGATTTTTGTTATCCCATTGGATGGTAGCCTTGCCATTATGGAAGGTAGTCTGTCGTTGAGATTTTTGTAACTCCAATGGATGATAGCCTTGTCATTAAGGAAGGTAGTTTGTCGTTGAGATTTCTGATACTGCAATGGATGGTAGCCTTGTCATTATGGAAGGTAGTATGTCGTTAAGATTTTTGTTATTCTAATGGATGGTAGCCTTGTCATTATGGAAGGTATTCTATTGTCGAGATTTTTGTAATTCCAATGGATGGTAACCTTGTCGTTATGGAAGGTAGTATTTTTCGAGATTTTTGTTACTCCAATGGATGGTACCCTTGTCATTAATGAAGGTAGTCTAATTTCGATATCATTGTTACTCCAATGGATAATAGCCTTGTCATTATGAAAGGTAGTCTATTATTCAGATTTTTTTTACTCCAATGGATGGTAGCCTTGTGATTATGGAAGGTAGTCTATTGTCGAGATTTTTGTTATTCCAATGGTTGGTAGCCTTGTCAATATGGAAGGTAGTTTGTCATTGAGATTTCTGTTACTCCAATGGATTATAGCCTTGTCATTATGGAAGGTAGTATGTTGTTCAGATTTTTGTTATTCTAATGGATGGTAGGCTTGTCATTATGGAAGGTAGTCTGTTGTTGAGATTCTTGTTATTCCATTGGATGGTAGCCTTGTCATTATGTAAGGTATTCTATTGTCGAGATTTTTGTTATTCCAATGGATGGTAACGTTGTCGTTATGGAAGGTAGTATTTTTCGAGATTTTTGTTACTCCAATGGATGGTAGCCTTGTCATTATTGAAGGTAGCCTATTTACGATATCTTTGTTACTCCAATGGATGATAGCCTTGTCATTATGCAAGGTAGTTTATTGTTCAGATTTTTGTTACTCCAATGTATGATAGCCTTGTCATTATGGAAGGTAGTTTATTGCAGAGATTTTTGTTATTCCAATGAATGGTAGCCTTATCATTATGGAAAGTAGTTTGTCGGTGAGATTTATGTTACTCCAATGGATTGTAGCCTTGTCATTATTGAAGGTGTTTTGTTGTTCAGATTTTTGTTATTCTAATGGATGGTAGCGTTGTCATTATGGAAGGTAGTTTGTTGTTGAGATTTTTGTTATCCCATTGGATGGTAGCCTTGTCATTATGGAAGGTAGTCTGTCGTTGAGATTTTTGTAACTCCAATGGATGATAGCCTTGTCATTATGGAAGGTAGTTTGTCGTTGAGATTTTTGTTACTGCAATGGATGGTAGCCTTGTCATTATGGAAGGTAGTATGTTGTTCAGATTTTTGTTATTCTAATGGATGGTAGCCTTGTCATTATGGAAGGTATTCTATTGTCGAGATTTTTGTAAATCCAATGGATGGTAACCTTGTCGTTATGGAAGGTAGTATTTTTCGAGATTTTTGTTACTCCAATGGATGGTACCCATGTCATTATTGAAGGTAGTCTATTGTCGATATCTTTGTTACTCCAATGGATGATAGCCTTGTCATTATGAAAGGTAGTCTATTGTTCAGATTTTTGTTACTCCAATGGATGGTAGCCTTGTCATTATAGAAGGTAGTCTATTGTCGAGATTTTTGTTATTCCAATGGATGGTAGCCTTATCAATATGGAAGGTAGTTTGTCGTTGATATTTCTGTTACTCCAATGGATTGTAGCCTTGTCATTATGGAAGGTAGTATGTTGTTCAGATTTTTGTTATTCTAATGGATGGTAGGCTTGTCATTATGGAAGGTATTCTGCTGTTGAGATTCCTGTTATTCCATTGGATGGTAGCCTTGTCATTATGTAAGGTATTCTATTGTCGAGATTTTTGTTATTCCAATTGATGGTAACCTTTTCGTTATGGAAGGTAGTATTTTTTGAGATTTTTGTTACTCCAATGGATGGTAGCCTTGTCATTATTGAAGGTAGCCTATTGTCGATATCTTTGTTACTCCAATGGATGATAGCCTTGTCATTATGCAAGGTAGTTTATTGTTCAGATTTTTGTTACTCCAATGTATGATAGCCTTGTCATTATGCAAGGTAGTCTATTTTCGAGATTTTTGTTATTCCAATGGATGGTAGCCTTATCATTATGGAAAGTAGTTTGTCATTGAGATTTCTGTTACTCCAATGGATTGTAGCCTTGTCATTATGGAAGGTAGTATGTTGTTCAGATTTTTGTTATTCTAATGGATGGTAGCGTTGTCATTATGGAAGGTAGTCTGTTGTTGAGATTTTTGTTATCCCATTGGATGTAGCCTTGTCATTATGGAAGGTAGTCTGTCGTTGAGATTTTTGTAACTCCAATGGATGATAGCCTTGTCATTATGGAAGGTAGTATGTCGTTGAGATTTCTGTTACTGCAATGGATGGTAGCCTTGTCATTATGGAAGGTAGTATGTTGTTCAGATTTTTGTTATTCTAATGGATGGTAGCCTTGTCATTATGGAAGGTATTCTATTGTCGAGATTTTTGTAATTCTAATGGATGGTAACCTTGTCGTTATGGAAGGTAGTATTTTTCGAGATTTTTGTTACTCCAATGGATGGTACCCTTGTCATTATTGAAGGTAGTCTATTGTCGATATCTTTGTTACTCCAATGGATGATAGCCTTGTCATTATGAAAGGTAGTCTATTGGTCAGATTTTTGTTACTCCAATGGATGGTAGCCTTGTCATTATGGAAGGTAGTCTATTGTCGAGATTTTTGTTATTCCAATGGATGGTAGGCTTATCATTATGAAAGGTAGTCTGTCATTGAGATTTTTGTTACTCTAATGGATGGTATCCTTATCATTATTGAAGGTAGTCTATTGTCGATATCTTTGTTACTCCAATGGATGATAGCCTTGTCATTATACAAGGTAGTCTGTTGTTCAGATTTTTGTTACTCCAATGGATGGTAGCCCTGTCATTATGGAAGGTAGTCTATTGTTGAAATTTTTGTTATTCCAATGGATGGTAGCCTTATCATTAGGGAAGGTAGTCTGTTGTTGAGATTTATGTTACTCCAATGGATAGTAGCCTTGTCATTATGGAAGGTAGTATGTTGTTCAGATTTTTGTTAATCTAATGGATGGTAGCCTTGTCATTATGGAAGGCAGTCTGTTGTTGAGATTTTTGTTATTCCATTGAATGGTAGCCTTGTCGTTATGGAAGGTATTCTATTGTCGAGATTTTTGTTATTCCAATTGATGGTAACATTGTCATTATGGAAGGTAGTATTTTTCGAGATTTTTGTTACTCCAATGGATGGTAGCCTTGTCATTATGGAAGGTAGTCTTTTGTCGAGATTTTTGTTACTCCAATGGATGATAGCCTTGTCATTATTGAAGGTAGTCTATTGTCGATATCTTTGTTACTCCATTTGATGATAGCCTTGTCATTATGCAAGGTAGTCTATTGTTAAGATTTTTGTTACTCCAATGGATGGTAGACTTGTCATTATGGAAGGTATTCTATTGTCGATATTTTTGTTATTCCAATGGATGGTAGCCTTATCAATATAGAAGGTAGTTTGTCGTTGAGATTTATGTTACTCCAATGGATTGTAGCCTTGTCATTATGGAAGGTAGTATGTTGTTCAGATTTTTGTTATTCTAATGGATGGTAGGCATGTCATTATGGAAGGTATTCTGTTGTTGAGATTTTTGTTATTCCATTGGATGGTAGCCTTGTCATTATGTAAGGTATTCTATTGTCGAGATTTTTGTTATTCCAATGGATGGTAACCTTGTCGTTATGGAAGGTAGTATTTTTCGAGATTTTTGTTACTCCAATGGATGATAGCCTTGTCATTATTGAAGGTAGCCTATTGTCAATATCTTTGTTACTCCAATGGATGATAGCCTTGTCATTATGCAAGGTAGTCTATTGTTCAGATTTTTGTTATTCCAATGGATGGTAACCTTGTCGTTATAGAAGGTAGTATTTTTCGAGATTTTTTATACTCCAATGGATGGTAGCCTTCTTATTATTGAAGGTAGTTTGTTATAGATATCTTTGTTACTCCAATGGATGATAGCCTTGTCATTATGGAAGGTAGTCTTTTGTCGATATTTTTGTTACTCCAATGGATGGTAGCCTTGTCATTATTGAAGGTAGTCTATTGTCGATATCTTTGTTACTCCAATGGATGATAGTCTTGTCATTATGCAAGGTAGTCTAATGTTCAGATTTTTGTTACTCCAATGGATGGTAGCCTTGTCCTTATGGAAGGAAGTCTATTGTCGAGATTTTCGTTATTCCAATGGATGGTAGCCTTTTCATTAGGGAAGGTAGTTTGTCGTTGAGATTTCTGTTACTCCAATGGATTGTAGCCTTGTCATTATGGAAGGTAGTATGTTGTTCACATTTTTTTTATTCTAATGGATGGTAGCCTTGTCATTATGGAAGGCAGGCTGTTGTTGAGATTTTTGTTATTCCATTGGATGGTAGCCTTGTCATTATAGAAGGTATTCTATTGTCGAGATTTTTGTTATTCCAATGGATGGTAACCTTGTCGTTATGGAAGGTAGTATTTTTCGAGATTTTTGTTACTCCAATGGATGGTAGCCATGTCATTATTTAAGGTAGTTTGTTATCGATATCTTTGTTACTCCAATGGATGATAGCCTTGTCATTATGGAAGGTAGTCTTTTGTCGAGATTTTTGTTACTCCAATGGATGGTAGCCTTGTCATTATTGAAGGTAGTCTATTGTTTAGATTTTTGTTACTCCAATGGATGGTAGCCTTGTCCTTTTGGAAGGTAGTCTATTGTCGAGATTTTTGTTATTCCAATGGATGGTAGCCTTATCATTATGAAAGGTAGTTTGTCGTTGAGATTTCAGTAACTCCAATGGACCATAGCCTTGTCATTATGGAAGGTAGTATGTTGTTGATATTTTTGTTATTCCATTGGATGGTAGCCTTATCATTATGGAAGGTATTCTATTGTCGAGATTTTTGTTATTTCAATGGATGGTAACCTTGTCATTATGGAAGGTAGTATTTTTCGATATCTTTGTTACTCCAATGTATGGTAGCCTTGTCATTATGCAAGGTAGTGTATTGTTCGGATTTTTGTTACTCCAATGGATGTTAGCCTTGTCATTATGGAAGGTAGTATATTGTCGAGATTTTTGTTATTCCAATGGATGGTAGCCTTATCATTATGGAAGGTAGTCTGTCGTTGAGATTTGTGTTACTCCAATGGATGGTAGCCTTGTCATTATTGAAGGTAGTCTATTGTCGATATCTTTGTTACTCCAATGGATGATAGCCTTGTCATTATGAAAGGTAGTCTATTGTTCAGATTTTTGTTACTCCAATGGATGGTAGCCTTGTCATTATAGAAGGTAGTCTATTGTCGAGATTTTTGTTATTCCAATGGATGGTAGCCTTATCAATATGGAAGGTAGTTTGTCGTTGATATTTCTGTTACTCCAATGGATTATAGCCTTGTCATTATGGAAGGTAGTATGTTGTTCAGATTTTTGTTATTCTAATGGATGGTAGGCTTGTCATTATGGAAGGTATTCTGCTGTTGAGATTCCTGTTATTCCATTGGATGGTAGCCTTGTCATTATGTAAGGTATTCTATTGTCGAGATTTTTGTTATTCCAATTGATGGTAACCTTGTCGTTATGGAAGGTAGTATTTTTTGAGATTTTTGTTACTCCAATGGATGGTAGCCTTGTCATTATTGAAGGTAGCCTATTGTCGATATCTTTGTTACTCCAATGGATGATAGCCTTGTCATTATGCAAGGTAGTTTATTGTTCAGATTTTTGTTACTCCAATGTATGATAGCCTTGTCATTATGCAAGGTAGTCTATTTTCGAGATTTTTGTTATTCCAATGGATGGTAGCCTTATCATTATGGAAAGTAGTTTGTCATTGAGATTTCTGTTACTCCAATGGATTGTAGCCTTGTCATTATGGAAGGTAGTATGTTGTTCAGATTTTTGTTATTCTAATGGATGGTAGCGTTGTCATTATGGAAGGTAGTCTGTTGTTGAGATTTTTGTTATCCCATTGGATGTAGCCTTGTCATTATGGAAGGTAGTCTGTCGTTGAGATTTTTGTAACTCCAATGGATGATAGCCTTGTCATTATGGAAGGTAGTATGTCGTTGAGATTTCTGTTACTGCAATGGATGGTAGCCTTGTCATTATGGAAGGTAGTATGTTGTTCAGATTTTTGTTATTCTAATGGATGGTAGCCTTGTCATTATGGAAGGTATTCTATTGTCGAGATTTTTGTAATTCTAATGGATGGTAACCTTGTCGTTATGGAAGGTAGTATTTTTCGAGATTTTTGTTACTCCAATGGATGGTACCCTTGTCATTATTGAAGGTAGTCTATTGTCGATATCTTTGTTACTCCAATGGATGATAGCCTTGTCATTATGAAAGGTAGTCTATTGGTCAGATTTTTGTTACTCCAATGGATGGTAGCCTTGTCATTATGGAAGGTAGTCTATTGTCGAGATTTTTGTTATTCCAATGGATGGTAGGCTTATCATTATGAAAGGTAGTCTGTCATTGAGATTTTTGTTACTCCAATGGATGGTATCCTTATCATTATTGAAGGTAGTCTATTGTCGATATCTTTGTTACTCCAATGGATGATAGCCTTGTCATTATACAAGGTAGTCTGTTGTTCAGATTTTTGTTACTCCAATGGATGGTAGCCCTGTCATTATGGAAGGTAGTCTATTGTTGAAATTTTTGTTATTCCAATGGATGGTAGCCTTATCATTAGGGAAGGTAGTCTGTTGTTGAGATTTATGTTACTCCAATGGATAGTAGCCTTGTCATTATGGAAGGTAGTATGTTGTTCAGATTTTTGTTATTCTAATGGATGGTAGCCTTGTCATTATGGAAGGCAGTCTGTTGTTGAGATTTTTGTTATTCCATTGAATGGTAGCCTTGTCGTTATGGAAGGTATTCTATTGTCGAGATTTTTGTTATTCCAATTGATGGTAACCTTGTCATTATGGAAGGTAGTATTTTTCGAGATTTTTGTTACTCCAATGGATGGTAGCCTTGTCATTATGGAAGGTAGTCTTTTGTCGAGATTTTTGTTACTCCAATGGATGATAGCCTTGTCATTATTGAAGGTAGTCTATTGTCGATATCTTTGTTACTCCATTGGATGATAGCCTTGTCATTATGCAAGGTAGTCTATTGTTAAGATTTTTGTTACTCCAATGGATGGTAGACTTGTCATTATGGAAGGTATTCTATTGTCGATATTTTTGTTATTCCAATGGATGGTAGCCTTATCAATATAGAAGGTAGTTTGTCGTTGAGATTTATGTTACTCCAATGGATTGTAGCCTTGTCATTATGGAAGGTAGTATGTTGTTCAGATTTTTGTTATTCTAATGGATGGTAGGCATGTCATTATGGAAGGTATTCTGTTGTTGAGATTTTTGTTATTCCATTGGATGGTAGCCTTGTCATTATGTAAGGTATTCTATTGTCGAGATTTTTGTTATTCCAATGGATGGTAACCTTGTCGTTATGGAAGGTAGTATTTTTCGAGATTTTTGTTACTCCAATGGATGATAGCCTTGTCATTATTGAAGGTAGCCTATTGTCAATATCTTTGTTACTCCAATGGATGATAGCCTTGTCATTATGCAAGGTAGTCTATTGTTCAGATTTTTGTTATTCCAATGGATGGTAACCTTGTCGTTATAGAAGGTAGTATTTTTCGAGATTTTTTATACTCCAATGGATGGTAGCCTTCTTATTATTGAAGGTAGTTTGTTATAGATATCTTTGTTACTCCAATGGATGATAGCCTTGTCATTATGGAAGGTAGTCTTTTGTCGATATTTTTGTTACTCCAATGGATGGTAGCCTTGTCATTATTGAAGGTAGTCTATTGTCGATATCTTTGTTACTCCAATGGATGATAGTCTTGTCATTATGCAAGGTAGTCTAATGTTCAGATTTTTGTTACTCCAATGGATGGTAGCCTTGTCCTTATGGAAGGAAGTCTATTGTCGAGATTTTCGTTATTCCAATGGATGGTAGCCTTTTCATTAGGGAAGGTAGTTTGTCGTTGAGATTTCTGTTACTCCAATGGATTGTAGCCTTGTCATTATGGAAGGTAGTATGTTGTTCACATTTTTTTTATTCTAATGGATGGTAGCCTTGTCATTATGGAAGGCAGGCTGTTGTTGAGATTTTTGTTATTCCATTGGATGGTAGCCTTGTCATTATAGAAGGTATTCTATTGTCGAGATTTTTGTTATTCCAATGGATGGTAACCTTGTCGTTATGGAAGGTAGTATTTTTCGAGATTTTTGTTACTCCAATGGATGGTAGCCATGTCATTATTTAAGGTAGTTTGTTATCGATATCTTTGTTACTCCAATGGATGATAGCCTTGTCATTATGGAAGGTAGTCTTTTGTCGAGATTTTTGTTACTCCAATGGATGGTAGCCTTGTCATTATTGAAGGTAGTCTATTGTTTAGATTTTTGTTACTCCAATGGATGGTAGCCTTGTCCTTTTGGAAGGTAGTCTATTGTCGAGATTTTTGTTATTCCAATGGATGGTAGCCTTATCATTATGAAAGGTAGTTTGTCGTTGAGATTTCAGTAACTCCAATGGACCATAGCCTTGTCATTATGGAAGGTAGTATGTTGTTGATATTTTTGTTATTCCATTGGATGGTAGCCTTATCATTATGGAAGGTATTCTATTGTCGAGATTTTTGTTATTTCAATGGATGGTAACCTTGTCGTTATGGAAGGTAGTATTTTTCGATATCTTTGTTACTCCAATGTATGGTAGCCTTGTCATTATGCAAGGTAGTCTATTGTTCGGATTTTTGTTACTCCAATGGATGTTAGCCTTGTCATTATGGAAGGTAGTATATTGTCGAGATTTTTGTTATTCCAATGGATGGTAGCCTTATCATTATGGAAGGTAGTCTGTCGTTGAGATTTGTGTTACTCCAATGGATGGTAGCCTTGTCATTATTGAAGGTAGTCTATTGTCGATATCTTTGTTACTCCAATGGATGGTATCCTTGTCATTATGGAAGGTAGTCTGTTGTCGAGATTTTTGTTACCCCAACGGATGTAGCTTTGTCATTATACAAGGTAGTCTATTGTCGATATTTTTGTTACTCCAATGGATGATAGCCTTGTCATTATGGAAGGTAGTCTGTCCTTGAGATTTCTGTTACTCCAATGGATTGTAGCCTTGTCATTATGGAAGGTAGTATGTTTTTCAGATTTTTGTTATTCTAATGGATGGTAGCCTTGTCATTATGGAAGGTAGTCTGTTGTTGAGATTTTTGTTATTCCGTTGGATGGTAGCCTTGTCATTATGGAAGGTATTCTATTGTCGAGATTTCTGTTATTCCAAAGGATGGTAACCTTGTTGTTATGGAAGGTAGTATTTTTAAAGATTTTTGTTACTCCAATGGATGGTAGCCTTGTCATTATTGAAGGTAGTCTGTTATCGATATCTTTGTTACTCCAATGGATGATAGCCTTGTCATTATGCAACGTAGTTTGTTGTTCAGATTTTTGTTACTCCAATGGATGGTAGCCTTGTCATTATGGATGGTAGTCTATTGTGGAGATGTTTGTTATTCCAATGGATGGTAGCCTTATCGTTATGGAAGGTAGTTTTTTATGGAGATTTTTGTTACTCCAATGGATGGTAGCTTTGTCATTATGGAAGGTAGTCTGTTGTCGAGATTTTTGTTACCCCAATGGATGTATCTTTGTCATTATAGAAGGTAGTATGTTGTCGATATTTTTGTTACTCCAATGAATGGTAGCCTTGTCGTTGTGGAAGGTAGTCTGTCATTGAGATTTCTGTTACTCTAATGGATTGTAGCCTTGTCATTATGGAAGGTAGTCTATTGTTCAAATTTTTGTTACTCCAATGGATGGTAGCCTTGTCATTATGGAAGGTAGTCTGTTGTCGAGATTTTTGTTATTCCAATGGATGGTAACCTTTTCATTATGGAAGGTAGTCTTTTGTCGATATCTTTGTTACTCCATTGGATGATAGCCTTGTCATTATGCAAGGTAGTCTATTGTTCAGATTTTTGTTACTCCAATGGATGGTAGCCTTGTCATTATGGAAGGTAGTCTATTATCGAGATTTTTTTTACTCCAATGGATGGTAGCCTTGTCATTATGGAAGGTAGTCTGTTGTCGAGATTTTTGTTACCCCAACGGATGTAGCTTTGTCATTATAGAATGTAGTCTGTTGTCGATATTTTTGTTACTCCAATGAATGGTAACCTTGTCATTATGAAAGGTAGTCTGTCCTTGAGATTTCTGTTACTCCAATGGATTGTAGCCTTGTCATTATGGAAGGTAGTATTTTGTTCAGATTTTTGTTATTCTAATGGATGGTAGCCTTGTCATTATGGAAGGTAGTTTGTTGTTGAGATTTTTGTTATTCCATTGGATGGTAGCCTTGTGATTATGTAAGGTATTCTATTGTCGAGATTTTTGTTATTCCAATGGATGGTAACCTTGTCGTTATGGAAGGTAGTATTTTTCGAGATTTTTGTTACTCCAATGGATGATAGCCTTATCATTATTGAAGGTAGTCTGTTATCGATATCTTCGTTACTCCAATGGATGATAGCCTTGTCATTATGGAAGGTAGTATGTTGTCGAGTTTTTGTTACTCCAATGGATGGTAGCCTTGTCATTATTAAAGGTAGTCTGTTATCGATATCTTTGTTACTCCAATGGATGATAGCCTTGTCATTATGGAAGGTAGTCTTTTGTCGAGATTTTTGTTACTCCAATGGATGGTAGTTTTGTCATTATTAAAGGTAGTCTATTATCGATATCTTTGTTACTCCAATGGATGATAGCCTTGTCATTATGCAAGGTAGTCTATTATTCATATTTTTGTTACTCCAATGGATGGTATCCTTGTCCTTATGAAAGGTAGTCTATTTTCGAGATTTTTTTTATTCCAATGGATGGTAGCCTTATCATTATGGAAGGTAGTTTTTTATCGAGATTTATGTTACTCCAATGGATGATAGCCTTGTCATTATGGAAGGTAGTCTGTCGTTGAGATTTCTGTTACTCCAATGGATGGTAGCCTTGTCATAATGGAAGGTAGTATGTTGTTCAGATTTTTGTTATTCTAATGCATGGTAGCATTGTCATTATGGAAGGTAGTCTGTTGTTGAGATTTTTGTTATTCCATTGGATGGTTGCCTTGTCAGTATGGAAGGTATTCTATTGTCGAGATTTCTGTTATTCCAATGGATGGTAGCCTTGTCATTATGCAAGGTAGTCTATTGTTCAGATTTTTGTTACTCCAATGGATGGTAGCCTTGTCATTATAGAAGGTAGTCTATTGTCGAGATTTTTGTTATTCCAATGGGTGGTAGCCTTATCATTGTGGAAGGTAGTCTGTCATTGAGATTTATGTTACTTCAATGGATGGTAGCCTTGTCATTATTAAAGGTAGTCTATTGTCGATATCTTTGTTACTCTAATGGATGATAGCCTTGTCATTATGCAAGGTAGTCTATTATTCAAATTTTTGTTACTCCAATGGATGTTAGCCTTGTCATTATGGAAGGTAGTCTATTGTCGTGATTTTTGTTATTCCAATGGATGGTAGCCTTACCATTATGGAAGGTAGTTTGTCGTTGAGATTTCTGTTACTCCAATGGATGGTAGCCTTGTCATTATTGAAGGTAGTCTATTGTCGATATCTTTGTTACTCCAATGGATGATAGCCTTGTCATTATGCAAGGTAGTCTATTGTTCAGATTTTTGTTACTCCAATGGATGGTAGCCTTGTCATTATGGAAGGTAGTCTATTTTTACGAGATTTTTGTTATTCCAATGGATGGTAGCCTTATCATTATGGAAGGTAGTTTGTCGTTGAGATTTCTATTACTCCAATGGATTGTAGCCTTGTAATTTTGAAAGGTAGTATGTTGTACAAATTTTTGTTATTCTAATGGATGGTAGCGTTGTCATTTTGAAAGGCAGTATGTTGTTCAGATTTTTGTTATTCCATTGGATGGTAGCCTTGTCATTATGTAAGGTATTCTATTGTCGAGATTTTTGTTATTCCAATGAATGGTAACCTTGTCGTTATAGAAGGTAGTATTTTTCGAGATTTTTGTTACTCCAATGGATGATAGCCTTGTCATTATTGAAGGTAGTCTGTTATCAATATCTTTGTTACTCCAAGGGATGATAGCCTTGTCATTATGCAAGGTAGTCTATTGTTCAGATTTTTGTTACTCGAATGGATGGTAGCCTTGTCATTATAAAAGGTAGTCTATTGTCGAGATTTTTGTTATTCCAATGGATGGTAGCCTTATCATTATGGAAGGTAGTTTTTTATGGAGATTTTTTTTACTCCAATGGATGATAGCCTTGTCATTATGGAAGGTAGTCTGTTGTCGAGATTTTTGATACCCCAATGGATGTATCCTTGTCATTATAGAAGGTAGTATGTTGTCAATATTTTTTTTACTCCAATGAATGGTAGCCTTGTCGTTGTGGAAGGTAGTCTGTCATTGAGATTTCTATTACTCCAATGGATTGTAGCCTTGTCATTATGGAAGGTAGTCTCTTGTTCAAATTTTTGTTACTCCAATGGATGGTAGCCTTGTCATTATGGAAGGTAGTCTGTTGTCGAGATTTTTGTTATTCCAATGGATGGTAACCTTGTCATTATGGAAGGTAGTCTTTTGTCGAGATTTTTGTTACTCCAATGGATGGTAGCCTTGCCATTATTGAAGGTAGTCTATTGTCGATATCTTTGTTACTCCATTGGATGATAGCCTTGTCATTATGCAAGGTAGTCTATTGTTCAGATTTTTGTTACTCCAATGGATGGTAGCCTTGTCATTATGGAAGGTAGTCTATTATCGAGATTTTTTTTACTCCAATGGATGTTAGCCTTGTCATTATGGAAGGTAGTCTATTGTCGAGATTTTTGTTATTCCAATGGATGGTAGCCTTATCATTGTGGAAGGTAGTCTGTCATTGAGATTTATGTTACTTCAATGGATGGTAGCCTTGTCATTATGCAAGGTAGTCTATTGTTCATATTTTTGTTACTCCAATGGATGGTAGCCTTGTCATTATGCAAGGTAGTCTATTGTTCAGATTTTTGTTACTCCAATGGATGGTAGCCTTGTCATTATAGAAGGTAGTCTATTGTCAAGATTTTTGTTATTCCAATGGATGGTAGCCTTATCATTGTGGAAGGTAGTCTGTCATTGAGATTTATGTTACTTCAATGGATGGTAGCCTTGTCATTATTGAAGGTAGTCTATTGTCGATATCTTTGTTAGTCCAATGGATGATAGCCTTGTCATTATGCAAGGTAGTCTATTATTCAGATTTTTGTTACTCCAATGGATGATAGCCTTGTCATTATTGTTGGTAGTCTGTTATCAATATCTTTGTTACTCCAAGGGATGATAGCCATGTCATTATGCAAGGTAGTCTATTGTTCAGATTTTTGTTACTCCAATGGATGGTAGCCTTGTCATTATAAAAGGTAGTCTATTGTCGAGATTTTTGTTATTCCAATGGATGGTAGCCTTATCATTATGGAAGGTAGTTTTTTATCGAGATTTTTTTTACTCCAATGGATGATAGCCTTGTCATTATGGAAGGTAGTCTGTTGTCGAGATTTTTGATACCCCAATGGATGTATCCTTGTCATTATAGAAGGTAGTATGTTGTCAATATTTTTGTTACTCCAATGAATGGTAGCCTTGTCGTTGTGGAAGGTAGTCTGTCATTGAGATTTCTGTTACTCCAATGGATTGTAGCCTTGTCATTATGGAAGGTAGTCTATTGTTCAAATTTTTGTTACTCCAATGGATGGTAGCCTTGTCATTATGGAAGGTAGTCTGTTGTCGAGATTTTTGTTATTCCAATGGATGGTAACCTTGTCATTATGGAAGGTAGTCTTTTGTCGTGATTTTTGTTACTCCAATGGATGGTAGCCTTGCCATTATTGAAGGTAGTCTATTGTCGATATCTTTGTTACTCCATTGGATGATAGCCTTGTCATTATGCAAGGTAGTCCATTGTTCAGATTTTTGTTACTCCAATGGATGGTAGCCTTGTCATTATGGAAGGTAGTCTATTATCGAGATTTTTTTTACTCCAATGGATGGTAGCCTTGTCATTTTGGAAGGTAGTCTATTGTCGATATTTTTGTTATTCCAATGGATGGTAGCCTTATCATTGTGGAAGGTAGTCTGTCATTGAAATTTATGTTACTTCAATGGATGGTAGCCTTGTCATTTTGCAAGGTAGTCTATTGTTCAGATTTTTGTTACTCCAATGGATGGTAGCCTTGTCATTATGGAAGGTAGTCTATTGTCGAGATTTTTGTTATTCCAATGGATGGTATCCTTATCATTATGGAAGGTAGTTTGTCGTTGAGATTTCTGTTACTCCAATGGATTGTAGCCTTGTCATTTTGAAAGGTAGTATGTTGTTCAGATTTTTATTATTCTAATGGATGGTAGCCTTGTCCTTATGGAAGGCAGAGTGTTGTTGAGATTTTGTTATTCCATTGGATGGTAGCCTTGTCATTATGTAAGGTATTCTATTGTCGAGATTTTTGTTATTCCAATGAATGGTAACCTTGTCGTTATAGAAGGTAGTATTTTTCGAGATTTTTGTTACTCCAATGGATGATAGCCTTGTCATTATTGAAGGTAGTCTGTTATCAATATCTTTGTTACTCTAAGGGATGATAGCCTTGTCATTATGCAAGGTAGTCTATTGTTCAGATTTTTGTTACTCCAATGGATGGTAGCCATGTCATTATAAAAGGTAGTCTATTGTCGAGATTTTTGTTATTCCAATGGATGGTAGCCTTATCATTATGGAAGGTAGTTTTTTATCGAGATTTTTTTTACTCCAATGGATGATAGCCTTGTCATTATGGAAGGTAGTCTGTTGTCGAGATTTTTGTTATTCCAATGGATGGTAACCTTGTCATTATGGAAGGTAGTCTTTTGTCGAGATTTTTGTTACTCCAATGGATGGTAGCCTTTCCATTATTGAAGGTAGTCTATTGTCGATATCTTTGTTACTCCATTGGATGATAGCCTTGTCATTATGCAAGGTAGTCTATTGTTCAGATTTTTGTTACTCCAATGGATGGTAGCCTTGTCATTATGGAAGGTAGTCTATTATCGAGATTTTTTTTACTCCAATGGATGTTAGCCTTGTCATTATGGAAGATAGTCTATTGTCGAGATTTTTGTTATTCCAATGGATGGTAGCCTTATCATTGTGGAAGGTAGTCTGTCATTGAGATTTATGTTACTTCAATGGATGGTAGCCTTGTCATTATGCAAGGTAGTCTATTGTTCATATTTTTGTTACTCCAATGGATGGTAGCCTTGTCATTATGCAAGGTAGTCTATTGTTCAGATTTTTGTTACTCCAATGGATGGTAGCCTTGTCATTATAGAAGGTAGTCTATTGTCAAGATTTTTGTTATTCCAATGGATGGTAGCCTTATCATTGTGGAAGGTAGTCTGTCATTGAGATTTATGTTACTTCAATGGATGGTAGCCTTGTCATTATTGAAGGTAGTCTATTGTCGATATCTTTGTTAGTCCAATGGATGATAGCCTTGTCATTATGCAAGGTAGTCTATTATTCAGATTTTTGTTACTCCAATGGATGATAGCCTTGTCATTATTGATGGTAGTCTGTTATCAATATCTTTGTTACTCCAAGGGATGATAGCCATGTCATTATGCAAGGTAGTCTATTGTTCAGATTTTTGTTACTCCAATGGATGGTAGCCTTGTCATTATAAAAGGTAGTCTATTGTCGAGATTTTTGTTATTCCAATGGATGGTAGCCTTATCATTATGGAAGGTAGTTTTTTATCGAGATTTTTTTTACTCCAATGGATGATAGCCTTGTCATTATGGAAGGTAGTCTGTTGTCGAGATTTTTTATACCCCAATGGATGTATCCTTGTCATTATAGAAGGTAGTATGTTGTCAATATTTTTGTTACTCCAATGAATGGTAGCCTTGTCGTTGTGGAAGGTAGTCTGTCATTGAGATTTCTGTTACTCCAATGGATTGTAGCCTTGTCATTATGGAAGGTAGTCTATTGTTCAAATTTTTGTTACTCCAATGGATGGTAGCCTTGTCATTATGGAAGGTAGTCTGTTGTCGAGATTTTTGTTATTCCAATGGATGGTAACCTTGTCATTATGGAAGGTAGTCTTTTGTCGTGATTTTTCTTACTCCAATGGATGGTAGCCTTGCCATTATTGAAGGTAGTTTATTGTCGATATCTTTGTTACTCCATTGGATGATAGCCTTGTCATTATGCAAGGTAGTCTATTGTTCAGATTTTTGTTACTCCAATGGATGGTAGCCTTGTCATTATGGAAGGTAGTCTATTATCGAGATTTTTTTTACTCCAATGGATGGTAGCCTTGTCATTTTGGAAGGTAGTCTATTGTCGAGATTTTTGTTATTCCGATGGATGGTAGCCTTATCATTGTGGAAGGTAGTCTGTCATTGAGATTTATGTTACTTCAATGGATTGTAGCCTTGTCATTATGCAAGGTAGTCTATTGTTCAGATTTTTGTTACTCCAATGGATGGTAGCCTTGTCATTATGGAAGGTAGTCTATTGTCGAGATTTTTGTTATTCCAATGGATGGTATCCTTATCATTATGGAAGGTAGTTTGTCGTTGAGATTTTTGTTACTCCAATGGATTGTAGCCTTGTCATTTTGAAAGGTAGTATGTTGTTCAGATTTTTGTTATTCTAATGGATGGTAGCCTTGTCCTTATGGAAGGCAGAGTGTTGTTGAGATTTTTGTTATTCCATTGGATGGTAGCCTTGTCATTATGTAAGGTATTCTATTGTCGAGATTTTTGTTATTCCAATGAATGGTAACCTTGTCGTTATAGAAGGTAGTATTTTTCGAGATTTTTGTTACTCCAATGGATGATAGCCTTGTCATTATTGAAGGTAGTCTGTTATCAATATCTTTGTTACTCTAAGGGATGATAGCCTTGTCATTATGCAAGGTAGTCTATTGTTCAGATTTTTGTTACTCCAATGGATGGTAGCCATGTCATTATAAAAGGTAGTCTATTGTCGAGATTTTTGTTATTCCAATGGATGGTAGCCTTATCATTATGGAAGGTAGTTTTTTATCGAGATTTTTTTTACTCCAATGGATGATAGCCTTGTCATTATGGAAGGTAGTCTGTTGTCGAGATTTTTGTTATTCCAATGGATGGTAACCTTGTCATTATGGAAGGTAGTCTTTTGTCGAGATTTTTGTTACTCCAATGGATGGTAGCCTTGCCATTATTGAAGGTAGTCTATTGTCGATATCTTTGTTACTCCATTGGATGATAGCCTTGTCATTATGCAAGGTAGTCTATTGTTCAGATTTTTGTTACTCCAATGGATGGTAGCCTTGTCATTATGGAAGGTAGTCTATTATCGAGATTTTTTTTACTCCAATGGATGTTAGCCTTGTCATTATGGAAGGTAGTCTATTGTCGAGATTTTTGTTATTCCAATGGATGGTAGCCTTATCATTGTGGAAGGTAGTCTGTCATTTAGATTTATGTTACTTCAATGGATGGTAGCCTTGTCATTATGCAAGGTAGTCTATTGTTCATATTTTTGTTACTCCAATGGATGGTAGCCTTGTCATCATGCAAGGTAGTCTATTGTTCAGATTTTTGTTACTCCAATGGATGGTAGCCTTGTCATTATAGAAGGTAGTCTATTGTCAAGATTTTTGTTATTCCAATGGATGGTAGCCTTATCATTTTGGAAGGTAGTCTGTCATTGAGATTTATGTTACTTCAATGGATGGTAGCCTTGTCATTATTGAAGGTAGTCTATTGTCGATATCTTTGTTAGTCCAATGGATGATAGCCTTGTCATTATGCAAGGTAGTCTATTATTCAGATTTTTGTTACTCCAATGGATGATAGCCTTGTCATTATTGATGGTAGTCTGTTATCAATATCTTTGTTACTCCAAGGGATGATAGCCATGTCATTATGCAAGGTAGTCTATTGTTCAGATTTTTGTTACTCCAATGGATGGTAGCCTTGTCATTATAAAAGGTAGTCTATTGTCGAGATTTTTGTTATTCCAATGGATGGTAGCCTTATCATTATGGAAGGTAGTTTTTTATCGAGATTTTTTTACTCCAATGGATGATAGCCTTGTCATTATGGAAGGTAGTCTGTTGTCGAGATTTTTGATACCCCAATGGATGTATCCTTGTCATTATAGAAGGTAGTATGTTGTCAATATTTTTGTTACTCCAATGAATGGAAGCCTTGTCGTTGTGGAAGGTAGTCTGTCATTGAGATTTCTGTTACTCCAATGGATTGTAGCCTTGTCATTATGGAAGGTAGTCTATTGTTCAAATTTTTGTTACTCCAATGGATGGTAGCCTTGTCATTATGGAAGGTAGTCTGTTGTCGAGATTTTTGTTATTCCAATGGATGGTAACCTTGTCATTATGGAAGGTAGTCTTTTGTCGTGATTTTTGTTACTCCAATGGATGGTAGCCTTGCCATTATTGAAGGTAGTCTATTGTTGATATCTTTGTTACTCCATTGGATGATAGCCTTGTCATTATGCAAGGTAGTCTATTGTTCAGATTTTTGTTACTCCAATGGATGGTAGCCTTGTCATTATGGAAGGTAGTCTATTATCGAGATTTTTTTTACTCCAATGGATGGTAGCCTTGTCATTTTGGAAGGTAGTCTATTGTCGAGATTTTTGTTATTCCAATGGATGGTAGCCTTATCATTGTGGAAGGTAGTCTGTCATTGAAATTTATGTTACTTCAATGGATGGTAGCCTTGTCATTATGCAAGGTAGTCTATTGTTCAGATTTTTGTTACTCCAATGGATGGTAGCCTTGTCATTATGGAAGGTAGTCTATTGTCGAGATTTTTGTTATTCCAATGGATGGTATCCTTATCATTATGGAAGGTAGTTTGTCGTTGAGATTTCTGTTACTCCAATGGATTGTAGCCTTGTCATTTTGAAAGGTAGTATGTTGTTCAGATTTTTGTTATTCTAATGGATGGTAGCCTTGTCCTTATGGAAGGCAGAGTGTTGTTGAGATTTTTGTTATTCCATTGGATGGTAGCCTTGTCATTATGTAAGGTATTCTATTGTCGAGATTTTTGTTATTCCAATGAATGGTAACCTTGTCGTTATAGAAGTTAGTATTTTTCGAGATTTTTGTTACTCCAATGGATGATAGCCTTGTCATTATTGAAGGTAGTCTGTTATCAATATCTTTGTTACTCTAAGGGATGATAGCCTTGTCATTATGCAAGGTAGTCTATTGTTCAGATTTTTGTTACTCCAATGGATGGTAGCCATGTCATTATAAAAGGTAGTCTATTGTCGAGATTTTTGTTATTCCAATGGATGGTAGCCTTATCATTATGGAAGGTAGTTTTTTATCGAGATTTTTTTTACTCCAATGGATGATAGCCTTGTCATTATGGAAGGTAGTCTGTTGTCGAGATTTTTAATACCCCAATGGATGTATCCTTGTCATTATAGAAGGTAGTATGTTGTCAATATTTTTGTTACTCCAATGAATGGTAGCCTTGTCGTTGTGGAAGGTAGTCTGTCATTGAGATTTCTGTTACTCCAATGGATTGTAGCCTTGTCATTATGGAAGGTAGTCTATTGTTCAAATTTTTGTTACTCCAATGGATGGTAGCCTTGTCATTATGGAAGGTAGTCTATTGTCGAGATTTTTGTTATTCCAATGGATGGTAACCTTGTCATTATGGAAGGTAGTCTTTTGTCGTGATTTTTGTTACTCCAATGGATGGTAGCCTTGCCATTATTGAAGGTAGTCTATTGTCGATATCTTTGTTACTCCATTGGATGATAGCCTTGTCATTATGCAAGGTAGTCTATTGTTCAGATTTTTGTTACTCCAATGGATGGTAGCCTTGTCATTATGGAAGGTAGTCTATTATCGAGATTTTTTTTTACTCCAATGGATGGTAGCCTTGTCATTTTGGAAGGTAGTCTATTGTCGAGATTTTTGTTATTCCAATGGATGGTAGCCTTATCATTGTGGAAGGTAGTCTGTCATTGAGATTTATGTTACTTCAATGGATGGTAGCCTTGTCATTATGCAAGGTAGTCTATTGTTCAGATTTTTGTTACTCCAATGGATGGTAGCCTTGTCATTATGCAAGGTAGTCTATTATTCAGATTTGTGTTACTCCAATGGATGGTAGCCTTGTCATTATAGAAGGTAGTCTATTGTCAAGATTTTTGTTATTCCAATGGATGGTAGCCTTATCATTGTGGAAGGTAGTCTGTCATTGAGATTTATGTTACTTCAATGGATGGTAGCCTTGTCATTATTGAAGGTAGTCTATTGTCGATATCTTTGTTACTCCAATGGATGATAGCCTTGTCATTATGCAAGGTAGTCTATTATTCAGATTTTTGTTACTCCAATGGATGTAAGCCTTGTCATTATGGAAGGTAGTCTATTGTCGTGATTTTTGTTATTCCAATGGATGGTAGCCTTATCATTATGGAAGGTAGTTTGTCGTTGAGATTTCTGTTACTCCAATGGATGGTAGCCTTGTCATTATTGAAGGTAGTCTATTGTCGATATCTTTGTTACTCCAATGGATGATAGCCTTGTCATTATGCAAGGTAGTCTATTGTTCAGATTTTTGTTACTCCAATGGATGGTAGCCTTGTCATTATGGAAGGTAGTCTATTGTCGAGATTTTTGTTATTCCAATGGATGGTATCCTTATCATTATGGAAAGTAGTTTGTCGTTGAGATTTCTGTTACTCCAATGGATTGTAGCCTTGTCATTTTGAAAGGTAGTTTGTTGTTCAGATTTTTGTTATTCTAATGGATGGTAGCCTTGTCATTATGGAAGGCAGTCTGTTGTTGAGATTTTTGTTATTCCATTGGATGGTAGCCTTGTCATTATGTAAGGTATTCTATTGTCGAGATTTTTGTTATTCCAATGAATGGTAACCTTGTCGTTATAGAAGGTAGTATTTTTCGAGATTTTGTTACTCCAATGGATGATAGCCTTGTCATTATTGAAGGTAGTCTGTTATCAATATCTTTGTTACTCCAAGGGATGATAGCCTTGTCATTATGCAAGGTAGTCTATTGTTCAGATTTTTGTTACTCCAATGGATGGTAGCCTTGTCATTATAAAAGGTAGTCTATTGTCGAGATTTTTGTTATTCCAATGGATGGTAGCCTTATCATTATGGAAGGTAGTTTTTTATCGAGATTTTTTTTACTCCAATGGATGATAGCCTTGTCATTATGGAAGGTAGTCTGTTGTCGAGATTTTTGATGCCCCAATGGATGTATCCTTGTCATTATAGAAGGTAGTATGTTGTCAATATTTTTGTTACTCCAATGAAAGGTAGCCTTGTCGTTGTGGAAGGTAGTCTGTCATTGAGATTTCTGTTACTCCAATGGATTGTAGCCTTGTCATTATGGAAGGTAGTCTATTGTTCAAATTTTTGTTACTCCAATGGATGGTAGCCTTGTCATTATGGAAGATAGTCTGTTGTCGAGATTTTTGTTATTCCAATGGATGGTAACCTTGTCATTATGGAAGGTAGTCTTTTGTCGTGATTTTTGTTACTCCAATGGATGGTAGCCTTGCCATTATTGAAGGTAGTCTATTGTCGATATCTTTGTTACTCCATTGGATGATAGCCTTGTCATTATGCAAGGTAGTCTATTGTTCAGATTTTTGTTACTCCAATGGATGGTAGCCTTGTCATTATGGAAGGTAGTCTATTATCGAGATTTTTTTTACTCCAATGGATGGTAGCCTTGTCATTTTGGAAGGTAGTCTATTGTCGAGATTTTTGTTATTCCAATGGATGGTAGCCTTATCATTGTGGAAGGTAGTCTGTCATTGAGATTTATGTTACTTCAATGGATGGTAGCCTTGTCATTATGCAAGGTAGTCTATTGTTCAGATTTTTGTTACTCCAATGGATGGTAGCCTTGTTATTATGCAAGGTAGTCTATTGTTCAGATTTTTGTTACTTCAATGGATGGTAGCCTTGTCATTATAGAAGGTAGTCTATTGTCAAGATTTTTGTTATTCCAATGGATGGTAGCCTTATCATTGTGGAAGGTAGTCTGTCATTGAGATTTATGTTACTTCAATGGATGGTAGCCTTGTCATTATTGAAGGTAGTCTATTGTCGATATCTTTGTTACTCCAATGGATGATAGCCTTGTCATTATGCAAGGTAGTCTATTATTCAGATTTTTGTTACTCCAATGGATGTTAGCCTTGTCATTATGGAAGGTAGTCTATTGTCGTGAATTTTGTTATTCCAATGGATGGTAGCCTTATCATTATGGAAGGTAGTTTGTCGTTGAGATTTCTGTTACTCCAATGGATGGTAGCCTTGTCATTATTGAAGGTAGTCTATTGTCGATATCTTTGTTACTCCAATGGATGATAGCCTTGTCATTATGCAAGGTAGTCTATTGCTCAGATTTTTGTTACACCAATGGATGGTAGCCTTGTCATTATGGAAGGTAGTCTATTGTCGAGATTTTTGTTATTCCAATGGATGGTATCCTTATCATTATGGAAGGTAGTTTGTCGTTGAGATTTCTGTTACTCCAATGGATTGTAGCCTTGTCATTTTGAAAGGTAGTATGTTGTTCAGATTTTTGTTATTCTAATGGATGATAGCCTTGTCATTATGGAAGGCAGTCTGTTGTTGAGATTTTTGTTATTCCATTGGATGGTAGCCTTGTCATTATGTAAGGTATTCTATTGTCGAGATTTTTGTTATTCCAATGAATGGTAACCTTGTCGTTATAGAAGGTAGTATTTTTCAAGATTTTTGTTACTCCAATGGATGGTAGCCTTATCATTATGCAAGGTAGTCTATTGTTCAGATTTTTCTTACTCCAATGGATGGTAGTCTTGTCATTATAAAAGGTAGTCTATTATCGAGATTTTTGTTATTCCAATGGATGGTAGCCTTATCATTATGGAAGATAGTTTTTTATCGAGATTTTTTTTACTCCAATGGATGATAGCCTTGTAATTATTGAAGGTAGTCTGTTGTCGAGATTTTTGATACCCCAATGGATGTATCCTTGTCATTATAGAAGGTAGTATGTTGTCAATATTTTTGTTACTACAATGAATGGTAGCCTTGTCGTTGTGGAAGGTAGTCTGTCATTGAGATTTCTGTTACTCCAATGGATTGTAGCCATGTCATTATGGAAGGTAGTCTATTGTTCAAATTTTTGTTACTCCAATGGATGGTAGCCTTGTCATTATGGAAGGTAGTCTGTTGTCGAGATTTTTGTTATTCCAATGGATGGTAACCTTGTCATTATGGAAGGTAGTATTTTTCTAGATTTTTGTTACTCCAATGGATGGTAGCCTTGTCATTATGCAAGGTAGTCTATTGTTCAGATTTTTGTTACTCCAATGGATGGTAGCCTTGTCATTATGGAAGGTAGTCTATTATCGAGATTTTTTTTACTCCAATGGATGGTAGCCTTGTCATTATGTAAGGTAGTCTGTTGTCGAGATTTCTGTTATTCCAATGGATGGTAGCCTTATCATTATGGAAGGTAGTTTTTTATCGAGATTTTTGTTACTCCAATGGATGTTAGCCTTGTCATTATGGAAGGTAGTATGTCATTGAGATTTCTGTTACTCCAATGGATTGTAGCCTTGTCATTATGGAAGGTAGTATGTTATTCAGATTTTTGTTATTCCATTGGATGGTAGCCTTGTCATTATGGAAGGTATTCTATTGTCGAGATTTCTGTTATTCGAATGGACGGTAACCTTGTCGTTATGGAAGGTAGTATTTTTATAGATTTTTGTTACTCCAATGGATGGTAGCCTTGTCATTATGCAAGGTAGTATTTTTCGAGATTTTTGTTACTCCAATGGATGATAGCCTTGTCATTATTGAAGGTAGTCTGTTATCGATATCTTTGTTATTCCAATGGATGGTAGCCTTGTCATTATGGAAGGTAGTCTATTGTCGATATCTTTGTTACTCCAAGGGATGATAGCCTTGTCATTATGCAAGGTCGTCTATTGTTCAGATTTTTGTTACTCCAATGGATGGTAGCCTTGTCATTATAAAAGGTAGTCTATTGTCGAGATTTTTGTTATTCTAATGGATGGTAGCCTTGTCATTATGGAAGGTAGTCTGTTGTTGAGATTTTTGTTATTCCATTGGATGGTAGCCTTGTGATTATGTTAGGTATTCTATTGTCGAGATTTTGGTTATTCCAATGGATGGTAACCTTGTCGTTATGGAAGGTAGTATTTTTCGAGATTTTTGTTACTCCAATGGATGGTAGCCTTGTCATTATTGAAGGTAGTCTGTTATCGATATCTTTGTTACTCCAATGGATGATAGCCTTGTCATTATGGAAGGTATTATGTTGTCGAGTTTTTGTTACTCCAATGGATGTTAGCCTTGTCATTATGGAAGGTAGTATATTGTCGAGATTTTTGTTATTCCAATGGATGGTAGCCTTATCATTATAGAAGGTAGTCTGTCGTTGAGATTTCTGTTACTCCAACGGATGGTAGTTTTGTAATTTTTGAAAGTAGTCTATTATCGATATCTTTGTTACTCCAATGGGTGATAGCCTTGTAATTATGCAAGGTAGTCTATTGTTCATATTTTTGTTACTCCAATGGATGGTAGCCTTGTCGTTATGGAAGGTAGACTATTGTCGAGATTTTTGTTATTCCAATGGATGGTAGCCTTATCATTATGGAAGGTAGTCTGTCGTTGAGATTTCTGTTACTCCAATGGATTGTAGCCTTGTCATTATAATAGGTAGTATGTTCTTCAGATTTTTGTTATTTTAATGGATGGTAGACTTGTCATTATGGAAGGCAGTGTGTTGTTGAGATTTTTGTTATTCCATTGGATGGTAGCCTTGTATTTATGTAAGGTATTCTATTGTCGTGATTTTTTTTATTCCAATGGATGGTAACCTTGTCGTTATGGAAGGTAGTATTTTTCGAGATTTTTGTTACTCCAATGGATGATTGCCTTGTCATTATTGAAGGTAGTCTGTTATCGATATCATTGTTACTCCAATGGATGGTAGCCTTGTCATTATGGAAGGTAGTCTGTTGTCGAGATTTTTGTAACCCCAATGGATGTATCGTTGTCATTATAGAAGGTAGTATGTTGTCGATATTTTTGTTACTCCAATGAATGGTAGCCTTGTCGTTATGGAAGGTAGTCTGTCGTTGAGATTTCTGTTACCCTAATGGATTATAGCCTTGTCATTATGGAAGGTAGTCTATTGTCGAGATTTTTAATATTCCAATGGATGGTAGCCTTATCATTATGGAAGGTAGTATTTTATCAAGATTTTTGTTACTCAAATGGATGATAGCCTTGTCATTATAGAAGGTAGTCTCTCGTTGAGATTTTTGTTACTCCAATGGATTGTAGCCTTGTCATTATGGAAGGTAGAATGTTGTTCAGATTTTTGTTATTCTAATGGATGGTAGCCATTTCATTATGGAAGGTAGTCTGTTGTTGAGATTTTTGTTATTCCATTGGATGGTAGCCTTGTCATTATGGAAGGTATTCTATTGTCGAGATTTCTGTTATTCCAATGGATGGAAACCTTGTAGTTATGGAAGGTAGTATTTTTCGAGATTTTTGTTTACTCCAATGGATGGTAGCCTTGTCATTATTGAAGGTAGTTTGTTATCGATATCTTTGTTACTCCAATGGATGATAGCCTTGTCATTATGGAAGGTAGTATGTTGTCTAGTTTTTGTTACTCCAATGGATGGTAGCCTTGTCATTATTGAAGGTAGTCTGTTATTGATATCTTTGTTACTCCAATGGATGATAGCCTTGTCATTATGGAAGGTAGTCTTTCGTCGAGATTTTTGTTACTCCAATGGATGGTAGTTTTGTCATTATTCAAGGTAGTCTATTGTCGATATCTTTGTTACTCCAATGGATGATAGCGTTGTCATTATGCAAGGTAGTCTATTGTTCAGATTTTTGTTACTCCAATGGATGATAGCCTTGTCCTTATGCAAGGTAGTCTATTGTCGAGATTTTTGTTATTCCAATGGATGGTAGCCTTATCATTATGGAAGGTAGTCTGTCTTTGAGATTTATGTTACTCCAATGGATGGTAGCCTTGTCATTATTGAAGGTAGTATGTTGTTCAGATTTTTGTTATTCTAATGGATGGTAGCCTTGTCATTATGGAAGGTAGTCTGTTGTTGAGATTTTTGTTATTCCATTGGATGGTAGCCTTGTCATTCTGGAAGGTATTCTATTGTCGAGATTTCTGAAACTCCAATGGATGGTAACCTTGTCGTTATGGAAGGTAGTATTTTTCGAGATTTTTGTTACTCCAATGGATGGTAGCCTTGTCATTATTGAAGGTAGTCTGTTATCAATATCATTGTTACTCCAATGGATGGTAGCCTTGTAATTTTGGAAGGTAGTCTGTTGTCGAGATTTTTGTAACCCCAATGGATGGTAGCCTTGTCATTATTGAAGGTAGTCTATTGTGGAGATGTTTGTTATTCCAATCGATGGTATCCTTATCATTATGGAAGGTAGTTTTTTATGGAGATTTTTGTTACTCCAATGGATGGTAGCCTTGTCATTATTGAAGGTAGTCTGTCGTTGAGATTTTTGTTATTACAATGGATGGTAACCTTGTCATTATGGAAGGTAGTCTTTTGTCGAGATTTTTGTTACTCCAATGGATGGTAGCCTTGCCATTATTGAAGGTAGTCTATTGTTGATATCTTTGTTACTCCAATGGATGATAGACATGTCATTATGCAAGGTAGTTTGTTGTTCAGATTTTTGTTACTCCAATGGATGGTAGCCTTGTCATTATGGATGGTAGTCTATTGTGGAGATGTTTGTTATTCCAATGGATGGTAGCCTTATGATTATTGAAGGTAGTTTTTATGGAGATTATTGTTACTCCAATGGATGGTAGCCTTGTCATTATAGAAGGTAGTCTGTCGTTGAGATTTTTGTTATTACAATGGATGGTAACCTTGTCATTATGGAAGGTAGTCTTTTGTCGAGATTTTTGTTACTCCAATGGATGGTAGCCTTACCATTATTGAAGGTAGTCTATTGTTGATATCTTTGTTACTCCAATGGATGATAGACATGTCATTATGCAAGGTAGTCTATTGTTCAGATTTTGTCACTCCAATGGATGGTAGCCTTGTCATTATGGAAGGTAGTCTATTGTCGAGATTTTTGTTATTTCAATGGATGGTAGCCTTATCATTATGGAAGGTAGTTTTTTATCGAGATTTTTTTTACTCCAATGGATGGTAGCCCTATCATTATGGAAGGTAGTCTGTTGTCAAGATTTTTGTTACCCCAACGGATGTAGATTTGTCATTATAAAAGGTAGTCTGTTGTCGATATTTTTGTTACTCCAATGGATGATAGCCTTGTCATTATGGAAGGTAGTTTGTCGTTGAGATTTCTGTTACTCCAATGGATGGTAGCCTTGTCATTATGGAAGGTAGTATGTTGTTCAGATTTTTGTTATTCTAATGGATGGTAGCCTTGTCATTATGGAAGGTAGTCTGTTGTTGAGATTTTTGTTTTTCCATTGGATGGTAGCCTTGTCATTATGGAAGGTATTCTATTGTCGAGATTTTTGTTATTCCAATGGATGGTAACCTTGTCGTTATGGAAGGTAGTATTTTTAGAGATTTTTGTTACTCCAATGGATGGTAGCCTTGTCATTATGCAAGGTAGTCTATTGTTCATATTTTTGTTACTCCAATGGATGGTAGCCTTGTCATTATAGAAGGTAGTCTATTGTCGAGATATTTGTTATTCCATTGGATGGTAGCCTTATGATTATAGAAGGTAGTTTGTCATTGAGATTTCTGTTACTCTAATGGATGGTAGCCTTGTCATTATTGAAGGTTGTTTATTTTCGATATCTTTGTTACTCCAATGGATGAGAGCCTTGTCATTATGCAAGGTAGTCTATTGTTCATATTTTTGTTACTCCAATGGATGTTAGCCTTGTCATTATTGAAGGTAGTCTATTGTCGATATCTTTGTTACTCCAATGGATGATAGCCTTGTCATTATGCAAGGTAGTCTATTATTCAGATTTTTGTTACTCCAATGGATGGTAGCCTAGTCATTATGGAAGGTAGTCTATTGTCGAGATTTTTGTTATTCCAGTGGATGGTAGCCTTATCATTATGGAAGGTAGTCTGTCGTTGAGATTTCTGTTACTCCAATGGATTGTATCCTTGTCATTTTGAATGGTAGTATGTTGTTCAGATTTTTGTTATTTTAATGGATGGTAGCCTTGTCATTATGGAAGTCAGTCTGTTGTTGAGATTTTTGTTATTCCATTGGATGGTAGCCTTGTAATTATGTAAGGTATTCTATTGTCGAGATTTTTCTTATTCCAATGGATGGTAACCTTGTCGTTATGGAAGGTAGTATTTTTCGAGATTTTTGTTACTCCAATGGATGATAGCCTCGTCATTATTGAAGGTAGTTTGTTATCGATATGTTTGTTACTCCAATGGATGATAGCCTTGTCATTATGGAAGGTAGTCTTTTGTCGAGATTTTTGTTACTCCAATGGATGGTAGAGTTGTCATTATTGAAGGTAGTCTATTGTCGATATGTTTGTTACTCCAATGGATGATAGCCTTGTCATTATGCAAGGTAGTCTATTGTTCAGATTTAGGTTACTCCAATGGATGGTAGCCTTGTCATTATGGAAGGTAGTCTATTGTCGAGATTTTTGTTATTCCAATGGATGGTAGCCTCATCATTATGGAAGGTAGTTTTTTATATAGATTTTTGTTACTCCAATGGATGATAGCCTTGTCATTATGGAAGGTAGTCTGTCGTTGAGATTTCTGTTACTCCAATGGATTATAGCCTTGTCATTATGGAAGGTAATATGTTATTCAGATTTTTGTTATTCTAATGGATGGTAGCCTTGTCATTATGGAAGGTAGTCTATTGTTGAGATTTTTGTTATTCCATTGGATGGTATCCTTGTCATTATCTAATATATTCTATTGTCGAGATTTTTGTTATTCCAATGGATGGTAACCTTGTCGTTATGGAAGGTAGTATTTTTCGAGATTTTTGTTACTCCAATGGATGATAGCCTTGTCATTATTGAAGGTAGTCTGTTATCGATATCTTTGTTACTCCAATGGATGGTAGCCTTGTCATTATGGAAGGTAGTCTGTTGTCGATATTTTCGTTACCCCAATTGATGTATCCTTCTCATTATAGAAGGTAGTATGTTGTCGATATTATTGTTACTCCAATTAATGGTAGCCTTGTCGTTATGGAAGGTAGTCTATCGTTGAGATTTCTGTTACTCCAATGGATTGTAGCTTTGTCATTATGGAAGGTAGTCTATTGTCAAGATTTTTGATATTCCAATGGATGGTAGCCTTATCATTATGGAAGGTAGTTTTTTATCGTGATTTTTGTTACTCCAATGGATGATAGCCTTGTCCTTATGGAAGGTAGTCTATCATTGAGATTTCTGTTACTCCAATGGGTTCTAGCCTTGTCATTATGGAAGGTAGTATGTTGTTCAGATTTTTGTTATTCTAATGGATGGTAGCCTTGTCATTATGGAAGGTATTCTATTGTCGAGATTTCTGTTATTCCAATGGATGGAAACCTTTTCGTTATGGAAGGTAGTATTTTTAGAGATTTTTGTTACTCCAATGGATGGTAGCCTTGTCATTATTGAAGGTAGTCTATTATCGATATCTTTGTTACTCCAATGGATGATAGCCTTGTCATTATGCAAGGTAGTTTGTTGTTCAGATTTTTATTACTCCAATGGATGGTAGCCTTGTCATTATGGATGGTAGTCTATTGTGGAGATGTTTGTTATTCCAATGGATGGTAGCCTTATGATTTTGGAAGGTAGTTTTTTATGGAGATTTTTGTTACTCCAATGGATGGTAGCCTTGTCATTATGGAAGGTAGTCTGTCATTGAGATTTTTGTTATTACAGTGGATTGTAACCTTGTCATTATGGAAGGTAGTCTTTTGTCGAGCATTTTGTTACTCCAATGGATGGTAGCCTTGCCATTATTGAAGGTAGTCTATTTTTGATATATTTGTTACTCTAATGGATGATAGACTTGTCATTATGCAAGGTAGTCTATTGTTAATATTTTTGTTACTCCAATGGATGGTAGCCTTGTCATTATGCAAGGTAGTCTATTGTCGAGATTTTTGTTATTCCAATGGATGGTAGCCTTACCTTTATGGAAGGTAGTTTTTTATCGAGATTTTTTTTACTCCAATGGATGGTAGCCTTGTCATTATGGAAGGTAGTCTGTTGTCGAGTTTTCTGTTACCCCAACGGATGTAGATTTGTCATTATAGAAGGTAGTCTGTTGTCGATATTTTTGTTACTCCAATGAATGGTAGCCTTGTCATTATGGAAGGTAGTCTGTCATTGAGATTTCTGTTACTCCAATGGATTGTAGCCTTGTCATTATGGAAGGTAGTATGTTGTTCAGATTTTTGTTATTCTAATGGATGGTAGCCATGTCATTATGGAAGGTAGTCGGTTGTTGAGATTTTTGTTATTCCATCGGATGGTAGGCTTGTGATTATGGAAGGTATTCTATTGTCGAGATTTTTGTTATTCCAATGGATGGTAACCTTGTCGTTATGGAAGGTAGTATTTTTCGAGATTTTTACTACTCCAATAGATGGTAGCCTTGTCATTATTGAAGGTAGTTTGTTATCGATATCTTTGTTACTCCAATGGATGATATCCTTGTCATTATGGAAGGTAGTATGTTGACGAGTTTTTGTTACTCCAATGGATGGTAGCCTTGTCATTATTGAAGGTAGTCTGTTATCGATATCTTTGTTACTCCAATGGATGATAGCCTTGTCATTATGGAAGGTAGTCTTTTGTCGAGATTTTTGTTACACCAATGGTTGGTAGTTTTGTCATTATTGAAGGTAGTCTATTTTCGATATCTTTGTTACTCCAATGGACGATAGCCTTGTCATTATGCAAGGTAGTCTATTGTTCAGATTTTTGTTACTCCAATGGATGGTAGCCTCATCCTTATGGAAGGTAGTCTATTGTCGAGATTTAGTTTATTCCAATGGATGGTAGCCTTGTCATTATGGAAGGTAGTTTTTTATCGAGATTTTTGTTACACCAATGGATGATAGCCTTGTCATTATGGAAAATAGTCTGTAGTTGAGATTTCTTTTACTCCAATGGATGGTAGCCTTGTCATTATGGAAGGTAGTATGTTGTTCAGATTTTTGTTATTCTAATGGATGGTAGCCTTATCATTATGGAAGGTAGTCTATTATTGAGATTTTTGTTATTCCAATGGATGGTAACCTTGTCGTTATGGAAGGTAGTTTTTTTAGAGATTTTTGTTACTCCAATGGATTGTAACCTTGTGATTATTGAAGGTAGTCTGTTATCGATATCTTTGTTACTCTAATGGATGATAGCCTTGTCATTATGCAAGGTAGTTTGTTGTTCAGAATTTTGTTTGTCCAATGGATGGTAGCCTTGTCATTATGGAAGGTAGTCTATTGTGGAGATGTTTGTTATTCCAATGGATGGTGGCCTTATCATTATGGAAGGTAGTTTTTTATGGAGATTTTTGTTACTCCAATGGATGGTAGCCTTGTCATTATGGAAGGTAGTGTGTTGTCGAGATTTTTGTTACCCCAATGGATGTATCCTTGTCTTTATAGAAGGTAGTATGTTGTCGATATTTTTGTTACTCCAATGAATGGTATCCTTGTCGTTATGGAAGGTAGTCTATCATTGAGATTTTTGTTACTCCAATGGATAGTAGCCTTGTCATTATGTAAGATAGTCTATTGTTCAAATTTTTGCTACTCCAATGGATGTTAGCCTTGTCATTATGGAAGGTAGTCTTTTGTCAAGATTTTTGTTATTCCAATGGATGGTAACCGTGTCATTATGGAAGGTAGTCTTTTGTCGAGATTTTTGTTACTTCAATGGATGGTAGCCTTGTCAATATTGAAGGTAGTCTATTGTTGATATCTTCGTTACTCCAATGGATGATAGCCTTGTCATTATGCAAGGTAGTCTATTGTTCACATTTTTGTAACTCCAATGGATGGTAGCCTTGTCATTATTGAAGGTAGTCTATTGTCGACATTTTTGTTATTCCAATGGATGGTAGCCTTATCATTATGGAAGATAGTTTTTTATTGAGATTTTTTTTACTCCAATTTATGGTAGTCTTGTCATTATGGAAGGTAGACTATTGTCGAGATTTTTATTATTCCAATGGATAGTAGCCTTATAATTATGGAAGCTAGTTTTTTGTCGAGATTTTTGTTACTCCAATGGACGGTAGTCTTTTCATTATCGAAGGTAGTCTGTTGTCTAGATTTTTGTTACCACAATGTATGTAGCTTTGTCATTATAGAAGGTAGTCTGTTGTCGATATTTTTGTTACTCCAATGAATGGTAGCCTTGTTATTATGGAAGGTAGTTTGTCGTTGAGATTTCTGTTACTCCAATGGATTGTAGCCTTGTCATTATGGAAGGTAGTATGTCGTTCAAATTTTTGTTATTCTAATGGATGGTAGCCTTGTCATTATGGAAGGTAGTCTATTGTTCAGATTTTTGTTACTCCAATGGATGGTAGCCTTGTCATTATGGAAGGTAGTCTATTGTCGAGATTTTTGTTATTCCAATGGATGGTAGCCTTATCATTATGGAAGGTAGTCTGTCGTTGAGATTTCTGTTACTCCAATGGAAGGTAGCCTTGTCATTATTTAAGGTAGTCTATTGTCGATATCTTTGTTACTCCAATGGATGATAGCCTTGTCATTATGCAAGGTAGTCTATTGTTCAGATTTTTATTACTCCAATGGATGATAGCCTTGTCATTATGGAAGGTAGTCTATTGTCGAGATTTTTGTTACTTCAATGGATGGTAGCCTTATCATTATTGAAATTAGTCTATTGTCGATATCTTTATTACTCCAATGGATGATAGCCTTGTCATTATGCAAGGTAGTCTATTGTTCAGGTTTTTGTTACTCCAATGGATGGTAGCCTTGTCATTATGGAAGGTAGTCTGTTGTCAAAATTTTTGTTATTCCAATGGATGGTAACCTTGTCATTATGGAAGGTAGTCTTTTGTCGAGATTTTTGTTACTTCAATGGATGGTAGCCTTTTCATTATTGAAGGTAGTCTATTGTCGATATCTTTATTACTCCAATGGATGATAGCCTTGTCATTATGCAAGGTAGTCTATTATTCAGATTTAGTTTACTCCAATGGATGGTAGCCTTGTCATTATGGAAGGTAGTGTATTGTCGAGATTTTTGTTATTCTAATGGATGGTAGCCTTATCATTATGGAAGGTAGTTTTTTATCGAGATTTTTGTTACTCCAATGGATGGTAGCCTTGTCATTATGGAAGGTAGACTATTGTCGAGAATTTTATTATTCCAAATGATGGTAGCCTTGTAATTATGGAAGGTAGTTTTTTGTCGACATTTTTGTTACTCCAATGGACGGTAGCCTTGCCATTATGGAAGGTAGTCTGTCGATCAGATTTCTGTTACTCCAATGGATTGTAGCCTTGTCATTATGGAAGGTAGTATGTTGTTCAGATTTTTGTTATTCTAATGGATGATAGCCTTGTCATTATGGAAGGTAGTCTGTTGTTGAGATTTTTGTTATTCCATTGGATGGTAGCCTTGTCATTATGGAAGGTATTCTATTGTCGAGATTTCAATTATTCCAATGGATGGTAATCTTGTCGTTATGGAAGGTAGTATTTTTAGAGATTTTTGTTACTCCAATGGATTGTAGCCTTGTGATTATTGAAGGTAGTCTGTTATCGATATCTTTGTTACTCCAATGGATGATAGCCTTGTCATTATGCAAGGTAGTTTGTTGTTCAGATTTTTATTACTCCAATGGATGGTAGCCTTGTCATTATGGAAGGTAGTCTATTGTGGAGATGTTTGTTATTCCAATGGATGGTAGCCTTATCATTATGGAAGGTAGTTTTTTATGGAGATTTTTTTTACTCCAATGGATGGTAGCCTTGTCATTATGGAAGGTAGTCTGTTGTCGAGATTTTTGTTACCCCAGTGGATGTATCCTTGTCTTTATAGAAGGTAGTATGTTGTCGATATTTTTGTTACTCCAATGAATGGTAGCCTTGTCATTATGGAAGGTATTCTGTCGTTGAGATTTCTGTTACTCCAATGGATTGTAGCCTTGTCATTACGTAAGGTAGTCTATTGTTCAAATTTTTGTTACTCCAATGGATGGTAGCCTTGTCATTATGGAAGGTAGTCTGTTGTCGAGATTTTTGTTATTCCAATGGATGGTAACCGTGTCATTATGGAAGGTAATCTTTTGTCGAGATTTTTGTTACTTCAATGGATTGTAGCCTTGTCATTATTGAAGGTAGTCTATTGTCGATATCTTTGTTACTCCAATGGATGATAGCCTTGTCATTATGCAAGGTAGTCTATTGTTCAGATTTTTGTTACTCCAATGGATGGTAGCCTTGTCATTATGGAAGGTAGTTTTTTATTGAGATTTTTAATACTCCAATGGATGGTAGCCTTATCATTATGGAAGGTAGTTTTTTATTGAGCTTTTTAATACTCTAATGGATGGTAGCCTTGTCATTATGGAAGGTAGACTATTGTCGAGATTTTTATTATTCCAATGGATGGTAGCCTTGTAATTATGGAAGGTAGTTTTTTGTCGAGATTTTTGTTACTCCAATGGAAGGTAGTCTTGTAATTATGGAAGGTAGTCTGTTGTCTAGATTTTTGTAACCCCAATGTATGTAGCTTTGTCATTATAGAAGGTAGTCTGTTGTCGATATTTTTGTTACTCCAATGAATGGTTGCCTTGTCATTATGGAAGGTAGTCTGTCGTTGAGATTTTTGTTAATCCAATGGATTGTAGCCTTGTCATTATGGAAGGTAGTATGTTGTTCAGATTTTTGTTATTCTAATGGATGGTAGCCTTGTCATTATGGAAGGTATTCTATTGTCGAGATTTTTGTTATTCCAATGGATGGTAACCTTGTCGTTATGGAAGGTAGTATTTTTCGAGCTTTTTGTTACTCCAATGGATGGTAGCCTTGTCATTATTGAAGGTAGTCTGTTATTGATATCTTTGTTACTCCAATGGATGATAGCCTTGTCATTATGGAAGGTAGTTTGTCGTTGAGATTTCTGTTACTCCAATGGATTATACTCTTGTCATTATGGAAGGTAGTATGTTGTTCATATTTTTGTTATTCTAATGGATGGTAGCCTTGTCATTATGGAAGGTAGTCTGTTGTTGAGATTTTTGTTATTCCATTGGATGGTAGCCTTGTCATTATGGAAGGTATTCTATTGTCGAGATTTTTGTTATTCCAATGGATGGTAACCTTGTCTTTATGGAAGTTAGTATTTTTAGAGATTTTTGTTACTCCAATGGATGGTAGCCTTATCATTATGGAAGGTAGTCTGTTATCGATATCTTTCTTATTCCAATGGATGATAGCCTTATCATTATGGAAGGTAGTCTGTCATTGAGATTTATGTTACTCCAATGGAAGGTAGCCTTGTCATTATTGGAGGTAGTCTATTGTCGATATCTTTTTTACTCCAATGGATGATATCCTTGTCATTATGCAAGGTAGTCTATTGTTCAGATTTTTGTTACTCCAATGGATGGTAGCCTTGTCATTATGGAAGGTAGTCTATTGTCGAGATTTTTGTTATTCCAATGGATGGTAGCCTTATCATTATGGAAGGTAGTCTGTCGTTGAGATTTCTGTTACTCCAATGGATTGTGTGCTTGTCATTATGGAAGGCGGTCTATTTTTGAGATTTTTGTCATTCCAATGGATGGTAGCCTTGTCATTATGGAAGGTATTCTATTTTCTAGATTTTTATTATTCCAATGGATGGTAACCTTGTCGTTATGGAAGGTAGTATTTTTCGAGATTTTTGTTACTCCAATGGATGGTAGCCTTGTCATTATGCAAGGTAGTCTATTGTTCAGATTTTTGTTACTCCAATGGATGCTAGCCTTGTCATTATGGAAGGTAGTCTATTGTCGAGATTTTTGTTATTCAAATGGATGGTAGCCTTGTCATTATTGAAGGTAGTCTTCCGTTGAGATTTCTGTTACTCCAATGGAAGGTAGCCTTGTCAGTATTGAAGGTAGTCTATTGTCGATATCTTTGTTACTCTAATGGATGATAGAATTGTCATTATGCAAGGTAGTCTATTGTTCAGATTTTTTGTTACTCCACTGGATGGTAGCCTTGCATTATGGAAGGTAGTCTATTGTCGAGATTTTTGTTATTCCAATGGATGGTAGCCTTATCATTATGGAAGGAAGTCTGTCGTTGAGATTTTTGTTACTCCAATGGATGGTAGCCTTGTCATTATTGAAGGTAGTCTGTTATCGATATATTTGTTACTCCAATGGATGATAGCCTTGTCATAATGGAAGGCAGTCTTTTGTCAAGATTTTTGTTACTCCAATGGTTGGTAGCCTTGTCATTATGGAAGGTCGTCTATTGTCGAGATTTTTGTTATTCCAATGGATGGTAGCCTTATCATTATGGAAGGTAGTCTGTCGTTGAGATTTCTGTTACTCTAAGGGATTGTAGGCTTGTCATTATGGAAGGTAGTATGTTGTTCATATTTTTGTTATTCTAATGGATGGTAGCGTTGTCATTATGGAAGGCAGTTTGTTGTTGAGGTTTTTGTTATTCCATTGGATGGTAGCCTTGTCATTATGGAAGGTATTCTATTGTCGAGATTTTTGTCATTCCAATGGATGGTAACCTTGTCGTTATGGGAAGTATTATTTTTCTAGATTTTTGTTACTCCAATGGATAGTAGCCTTGTCATTATGCAAGGTAGTCTATTGTTCTGATTTTTGTTACTCCAGTGGATGGTAGCCTTGTCATTATGGAAGGTAGTCTATTGTCGAGATTTTTGTTATTCCAATGGATGGTAGCCTTATCATTATGGAAGGTAGTCTGTCGTTGAGATTTCTGTTACTCCAATGGATTGTAGCCTTGTCATTATGTAAGGTAGTCTATTGTTAAAATTTTTGTTACTCCAATGGATGGTAGCCTTTTCATTATTGACGGTAGTCTGTTGTCGAGATTTTTGTTATTCCAATGGATGGTAACCTTGTCTTTATGGAAGGTAGTCTTTTGTCTCGATTTTTGTTACTTCAATGGATGGTAGCCTTGTCATTATTGAAGGTAGTCTATTGTCGTTATCTTTTTTTCTCTAATGGATGATAGCATTGTCATTATGCAAGGTAGTCTATTGTCGAGATTTTTGTTACTCCAATGGATGGTAGCCTTGTCATTATGGAAGGTAGTCTATTGTCGAGATTTTGGTTATTCCAATGGATGGTAGCCTTATCATTATGGAAGGTAGTCTGTTGTTGAGATTTCTGTTACTCCAATGGATTGTAGCCTTGTCATTATGGAAGGTAGTATGTTGTTCATATATTTGTTATTCTAATGGATGGTAGCCTTGTCATTATGGAAGGCAGTCTGTTGTTGAGATTTTTGTTAATCCATTGGATGGTAGCCTTGTTATTATGGAAGGTATTCTATTGTCGAGATTTTTGTTATTCCAATGGATGGTAACCTTGTTGTTATGGAAGGTAGTATTTTTCTAGATTTTTGTTACTCCAATGGATGGTAGCCTTGTCATTATTGAAGGTAGTATGTTATCGATATCTTTGTTACTCCAATGGATGATAGCCTTGTCATTATGGAAGGTAGTCTTTTGTCAAGATTTTTGTTACTCCAATGGATGGTAGCCTTGTCATTATGGAAGGTCGTCTATTGTCGAGATTTTTGTTATTCCAATGGATGGTAGCCTTATCATTATGGAAGGTAGTCTGTCGTTGAGATTTCTGTTACTCTAAGGGATTGTAGGCTTGTCATTATGGAAGGTAGTATGTTGTTCAAATTTTTGTTATACTAATGGATGGTAGCGTTGTCATTATGGAAGGCAGTTGGTTGTTGAGGTTTTTGTTATTCCATTGGATGGTAGCCTTGTCATTATGGAAGGTATTCTATTGTCGAGATTTTTGTCATTCCAATGGATGGTAACCTTGTCGTTATGGGAAGTAGTATTTTTCTAGATTTTTGTTACTCCAATGGATGGTAGCCTCGTCATTATCCAAGGTAGTCTATTGTTCTGATTTTTGTTACTCCAGTGGATGGTAGCCTTGTCATTATGGAAGGTAGTCTATTGTCGAGATTTTTGTTATTCCAATGGATGGTAGCCTTATCATTATGGAAGGTAGTCTGTCGTTGAGATTTCTGTTACTCCAATGGATTGTAGCCTTGTCATTATGTAAGGTAGCCTATTGTTAAAAATTTTGTTACTCCAATGGATGGTAGCCTTTTCATTATTGACGGTAGTCTGTTGTCGAGATTTTTGTTATTCCAATGGATGGTAACCTTGTCTTTATGGAAGGTAGTCTTTTGTCTCGATTTTTGTTACTTCAATGGATGGTAGCCTTGTCATTATTGAAGGTAGTCTATTATCGATATCTTTGTTTCTCTAATGGATGATAGCATTGTCATTATGCAAGGTAGTCTATTGTTCAGATTTTTGTTACTTTAGTGGATGGTAGCCTTGTCATTATGGAAGGTAGTTTATTGTCGAGATTTTTGTTATTCCAATGGATGGTAGCCTTATCATTATGGAAGGTAGTCTGTCGTTGAGATTTCTGTTACTCCAATGGATTGTAGCCTTGTCATTATGGAAGGTAGTATGTTGTTCAGATTTTTGTTATTCTAATGGATGATAGCCTTGTCATTATGGATAACAGTCTATTGTTGAGATTTTTGTTATTCCATTGGATGGTAGCCTTGTCATTATGGAAGGTATTCTATTGTCGATATTTTTGTTACTCCAATGGATGGTAGCCTTGTCATTATTGGAGGTAGTCTGTTATCGATATCTTTGTTACTCCAATGGATGATAGCCTTGTCATTATGGAAGGTAGTCTTTTGTCGATATTTTTGTTACTCCAATGGATGGTAGCCTTGTCATTATTGAAGGTAGTTTATTGTCGATATCTTTGTTACTCCAATGGATGATAGCCTTGTCATTATGCAAGGTAGTCTATTGTTCAGATTTTTGTTACTCGAATGGATGGTAGCCTTGTCTTTATGGAAGGTAGTCTATTGTCGAGATTTTTGTTATTCCAATGAATGGTAGCCTTATCATTATGGAAGGTAGTTTTTTATCGAGATTTTAGTTACTCCAATGGATTGTACCCTTGTCATTATGGCAGGTAGTATGTTGTTCAAATTTTTGTTACTCCATTGGATGATAGCCTTGTCATTATGGAAGGTAGTCTATTGTCGAGATTTTTGTTATTCCAATGGATGGTAGCCTTATCATTATGGAAGGTAGTCTATCGTTGAGATTTCTGTTACTCCAATGGATTGTAGCCTTGTCATTATGGAAGGTAGTATGTTTTTCAGATATTTGTTATTCTAATGGATGGTAGACTTGTCATTATGGAAGGCAGTCTGTTGTTGAGATTTTTGTTATTCCATTGGATGGTAACCTTGTCGTTATGGAAGGTAGTATTTTTCGAGATTTTTGTTACTCCTATGGATGGTAGCTTTGTCATTATTGAAGGTAGTCGGTTATCAATATCTTTTGTTACTCTAATGGACGGTAGTCTTGTAATTATGGAATGTAGTCTTTTGTCGAAATTTTTGTTACTCCAATGGATGGTAGCCTTGTTATTATTGAAGGTAGTATATTGTCGAGATTTTTGTTATTCCAATGGATGATAGCCTTATCATTATGGAAGGTAGTCTGTCGTTGAGATTTTTGTTACTCCAATGGAAGGTAGCCTTGTAATTATTGAAGGTAGTCTATTGTCGATATCTTTGTTACTCCAATGGATGATAGCCTTGTCATTATCAAAGGTAGTCTATTGTTCAGATTTTTGTTACTCCTATGGATGGTAGCCTTGTCATTTTGGAAGGTAGTCTATTGTCGAGATTTTTGTTATTCCAATGGATGGTAGCCTTATCATTATGGAAGGTAGTCTGTCGTTGAGATTTCTGTTACTCTAATGGATTGTAGGCTTGTCATTATGGAAGGTAGTATGTTGTTCAGATTTTTGTTATTCTAATGGATGGAAGCCTTGTCATTATGGAAGGCAGTTTGTTGTTGAGATTTTTGTTATTCCATTGGATGGTAGCCTTGTCATTATGGAAGGTATTCTATTGTCGAGATTTTTGTTATTCCAATGGATGCTAACCTTGTCGTTATGGAAGGTAGTATTTTTCAAGATTTTTGTTACTCCAATGGATGGTAGCCTTGTCATTATGCAAGGTAGTCTATTACTCTGATTTTTGTTACTCCAGTGGATGGTAGACTTGTCATTATGGAAGGTAGTATATTGTCGAGATTTTTGTTATTCCAATGGATGGTAGCCTTATCATTATGGAAGGTAATCTGTCGTTGAGATTTCTGTTACTCCAATGGATTGTAGCCTTGTCATTATTGGAGGTAGTATGTTGTTCAGATTTTTGTTATTCTAATGGATGATAGCCATGTCATTATGGATAGCAGTATATTTTTGAGATTTTTGTTATTCCATTGGATGGTAGCCTTGTCATTATGGAAGGTATTCTATTGTCGATATTTTTTTTATTCCAATGGATGGTAACCTTGTCGTTACGGAAGGTAGTATTTTTCGAGATTTTTGTTACTCCAATGGATGGTAGCCTTGTCATTATTGAAGGTAGTCTGTTATCGATATCTTTGTTACTCCAATGGATGATAGCCTTGTCATTATGGAAGGTAGTCTTTTGTCGAGATATTTGTTACTCCAATGGATGGTAGCCTTGTCATTATTGAAGGTAGTCTATTTTCGATATCTTTGTTACTCCAATGGATGATAGCCTTGTCATTATGCAAGGTAGTCTATTGTTCAGATTTTTGTTATTCCAATGGATGGTAGCCTTGTCATTATGGAAGGTAGTCTATTGTCGAGATTTTTGTTATTCCAATGAATGGTAGCCTTATCATTATGGAAGGTAGTTTTTTATCGAGATTTTTATTACTCCAATGGATTGTACCCTTGTCATTATGGAAGGTAGTATGTTGTTCAAATTTTTGTTACTCCAATGGATGGTAGCCTTCTCATTATAGAAGGTAGTCTATTGTCGATATTTTTGTTATTCCAATGGATGGTAGCCTTATCATTATGGAAGGTAGTCTGTCGTTGAGATTTCTGTTACTCCAATGGATTGTAGCCTTCTCATTATGGAAGGTAGTATGTTTTTCAGATATTTGTTATTCTAATGGATGGTAGACTTGTCATTATGGAAGGCAGTCTGTTGTTGAGATTTTTGTTATTCCATTGGATGGTAGCCTTGTTATTATGGAAGGTATTCTATTGTCGTGATTTTTGTTATTCCAATGGATTGTAACCTTGTCGTTATGGAAGGTAGTAATTTTAGAGATTTTTGTTACTCCTATGGATGGTAGCTTTGTCATTATTGAAGGTAGTCGGTTATCGATACCTTTTGTTACTCCAATGGACGGTAGTCTTGTCATTATGGAATGTAGTCTTTTGTCGAGATTTTTGTTACTCCAATGGATGGTAGCCTTGTCATTATTGAAGGTAGTCTATTGTCGAGATTTTTGTTACTCCAATGGATGGTAGCCTTGTCATTATGCAAGGTAGTCTATTGTTCAGATTTTTGTTACTCCAATTGATGGTAGCCTTGTTATTATGGAAGGTAGTCTATTGTCGAGATTTTTGTTATTCCAATGGATGGTAGCCTTATCATTATGGAAGGTAGTCTGTCGTTGAGATTTCTGTTACTCCAATGGAAGGTAGCCTTGTAATTATTGAAGGTAGTCTATTGTCGATATCTTTGTTACTCCAATGGATGATAGCCTTGTCATTATCCAAGGTAGTCTATTGTTCAGATTTTTGTTACTCCAATGGATGGTAGCCTTGTCATTTTGGAAGGTAGTCTATTGTCGAGATTTTTGTTATTCCAATGGATGGTAGCCTTATCATTATGGAAGGTAGTCTGTCGTTGAGATTTCTGTTACTCTAATGGATTGTAGGCTTGTAATTATAGAAGGTAGTATGTTGTTCAGATTTTTGTTATTCTAATGGATGGTAGCCTTGTCATTATGGAAGGCAGTTTGTTGTTGAGATTTTTGTTATTCCATTGGATGGTAACCTTGTCGTTATGGAAGGTAGTATTTTTTGAGATTTTTGTTACCCCAATGGATGGTAGCCTTGTCATTATGCAAGGTAGTCTATTATTCTGATTTTTGTTACTCTAGTGGATGGTAGACTTGTCATTATGGAAGGTAGTCTATTGTCGAGATTTTTGTTATTCCAATGGATGGTAGCCTTATCATTATGGAAGGTAGTTTGTCATTGAGATTTCTGTTACTCCAATGGATTGTAGCCTTGTCATTATGGAAGGTATTCTATTGTCGAGATTTCTGTTATTCCAATGGATGGTAACCTTGTCGTTATGGAAGGTAGTATTTTTAGAGATTTTTGTTACTCCAATGGATGGTAGCCTTGTCATTATTTAAGGTAGTCTATTATCGATATCTTTGCTACTCCAATGGATGATAGCCTTGTCATTATTCAAGGTAGTCTGTTGTTCAGATTTTTGTTACTCCAATGGATGGTAGCCTTGTCATTATGGAAGGTAGTCTATTGTGGAGATATTTGTTATTCCAATGGATGGTAGCCTTATCATTATGGAAGGTAGTTTTTTATGGAGATTTTTGTTACTCCAATGGATCGTAGCCTTGTCATTATGGAAGGTAGTCTGTTGTCGAGATTTTTGTTACCCCAATGGATGTATCCTTGTCATTATAGAAGGTAGTATGTTGTCGATATTTTTGTTACTCAAATGAATGGTAGCCTTGTCGTTATTGAAGGTAGTCTGTCGTTGAGATTTCTGTTACTCCAATGGATTGTAGCCTTGTCATTATGTAAGGTAGTCTATTGTTCAAATTTTTGTTACTCCAATGGATGGTAGCCTTTTCATTATGGAAGGTAGTCTGTTGTCGTGACTTTTGTTATTCCATTGGATAGTAGCCTTGTCATTATGGAAGGTATTCTAATGTCGAGATTTTTGTTATTCCAATGGATGGTAACCTTGTCGTTATGTAAGGTAGTATTTTTGGACATTTTTGTTACTCCAATGGATGGTAGCCTTGTCGTTATGCAAGGTAGTCTATTGTTCCGATTTTTGTTACTTTAGTGGATGGTAGCCTTGTCATTATGGAAGGTAGTTTATTGTCGAGATTTTTGTTATTCCAATGGATGGTAGCCTTATCATTATGGAAGGTAGTCTGTCGTTGAGATTTCTGTTACTCCAATGGATTGTAGCCTTGTCATTATGGAAGGTAGTATGTTGTTCAGATTTTTGTTATTCTAATGGATGATAGCCTTGTCATTATGGATAACAGTCTATTGTTGAGATTTTTGTTATTCCATTGGATGGTAGCCTTGTCATTATGGAAGGTATTCTATTGTCGATATTTTTGTTACTCCAATGGATGGTAGCCTTGTCATTATTGGAGGTAGTCTGTTATCGATATCTTTGTTACTCCAATGGATGATAGCCTTGTCATTATGGAAGGTAGTCTTTTGTCGATATTTTTGTTACTCCAATGGATGGTAGCCTTGTCATTATTGAAGGTAGTTTATTGTCGATATCTTTGTTACTCCAATGGATGATAGCCTTGTCATTATGCAAGGTAGTCTATTGTTCAGATTTTTGTTACTCGAATGGATGGTAGCCTTGTCTTTATGGAAGGTAGTCTATTGTCGAGATTTTTGTTATTCCAATGAATGGTAGCCTTATCATTATGGAAGGTAGTTTTTTATCGAGATTTTAGTTACTCCAATGGATTGTACCCTTGTCATTATGGCAGGTAGTATGTTGTTCAAATTTTTGTTACTCCATTGGATGATAGCCTTGTCATTATGGAAGGTAGTCTATTGTCGAGATTTTTGTTATTCCAATGGATGGTAGCCTTATCATTATGGAAGGTAGTCTATCGTTGAGATTTCTGTTACTCCAATGGATTGTAGCCTTGTCATTATGGAAGGTAGTATGTTTTTCAGATATTTGTTATTCTAATGGATGGTAGACTTGTCATTATGGAAGGCAGTCTGTTGTTGAGATTTTTGTTATTCCATTGGATGGTAACCTTGTCGTTATGGAAGGTAGTATTTTTCGAGATTTTTGTTACTCCTATGGATGGTAGCTTTGTCATTATTGAAGGTAGTCGGTTATCAATATCTTTTGTTACTCTAATGGACGGTAGTCTTGTAATTATGGAATGTAGTCTTTTGTCGAAATTTTTGTTACTCCAATGGATGGTAGCCTTGTTATTATTGAAGGTAGTATATTGTCGAGATTTTTGTTATTCCAATGGATGATAGCCTTATCATTATGGAAGGTAGTCTGTCGTTGAGATTTTTGTTACTCCAATGGAAGGTAGCCTTGTAATTATTGAAGGTAGTCTATTGTCGATATCTTTGTTACTCCAATGGATGATAGCCTTGTCATTATCCAAGGTAGTCTATTGTTCAGATTTTTGTTACTCCTATGGATGGTAGCCTTGTCATTTTGGAAGGTAGTCTATTGTCGAGATTTTTGTTATTCCAATGGATGGTAGCCTTATCATTATGGAAGGTAGTCTGTCGTTGAGATTTCTGTTACTCTAATGGATTGTAGGCTTGTCATTATGGAAGGTAGTATGTTGTTCAGATTTTTGTTATTCTAATGGATGGAAGCCTTGTCATTATGGAAGGCAGTTTGTTGTTGAGATTTTTGTTATTCCATTGGATGGTAGCCTTGTCATTATGGAAGGTATTCTATTGTCGAGATTTTTGTTATTCCAATGGATGCTAACCTTGTCGTTATGGAAGGTAGTATTTTTCAAGATTTTTGTTACTCCAATGGATGGTAGCCTTGTCATTATGCAAGGTAGTCTATTACTCTGATTTTTGTTACTCCAGTGGATGGTAGACTTGTCATTATGGAAGGTAGTATATTGTCGAGATTTTTGTTATTCCAATGGATGGTAGCCTTATCATTATGGAAGGTAATCTGTCGTTGAGATTTCTGTTACTCCAATGGATTGTAGCCTTGTCATTATTGGAGGTAGTATGTTGTTCAGATTTTTGTTATTCTAATGGATGATAGCCATGTCATTATGGATAGCAGTATATTTTTGAGATTTTTGTTATTCCATTGGATGGTAGCCTTGTCATTATGGAAGGTATTCTATTGTCGATATTTTTTTTATTCCAATGGATGGTAACCTTGTCGTTACGGAAGGTAGTATTTTTCGAGATTTTTGTTACTCCAATGGATGGTAGCCTTGTCATTATTGAAGGTAGTCTGTTATCGATATCTTTGTTACTCCAATGGATGATAGCCTTGTCATTATGGAAGGTAGTCTTTTGTCGAGATATTTGTTACTCCAATGGATGGTAGCCTTGTCATTATTGAAGGTAGTCTATTTTCGATATCTTTGTTACTCCAATGGATGATAGCCTTGTCATTATGCAAGGTAGTCTATTGTTCAGATTTTTGTTATTCCAATGGATGGTAGCCTTGTCATTATGGAAGGTAGTCTATTGTCGAGATTTTTGTTATTCCAATGAATGGTAGCCTTATCATTATGGAAGGTAGTTTTTTATCGAGATTTTTATTACTCCAATGGATTGTACCCTTGTCATTATGGAAGGTAGTATGTTGTTCAAATTTTTGTTACTCCAATGGATGGTAGCCTTCTCATTATAGAAGGTAGTCTATTGTCGATATTTTTGTTATTCCAATGGATGGTAGCCTTATCATTATGGAAGGTAGTCTGTCGTTGAGATTTCTGTTACTCCAATGGATTGTAGCCTTCTCATTATGGAAGGTAGTATGTTTTTCAGATATTTGTCATTCTAATGGATGGTAGACTTGTCATTATGGAAGGCAGTCTGTTGTTGAGATTTTTGTTATTCCATTGGATGGTAGCCTTGTTATTATGGAAGGTATTCTATTGTCGTGATTTTTGTTATTCCAATGGATTGTAACCTTGTCGTTATGGAAGGTAGTAATTTTAGAGATTTTTGTTACTCCTATGGATGGTAGCTTTGTCATTATTGAAGGTAGTCGGTTATCGATACCTTTTGTTACTCCAATGGACGGTAGTCTTGTCATTATGGAATGTAGTCTTTTGTCGAGATTTTTGTTACTCCAATGGATGGTAGCCTTGTCATTATTGAAGGTAGTCTATTGTCGAGATTTTTGTTACTCCAATGGATGGTAGCCTTGTCATTATGCAAGGTAGTCTATTGTTCAGATTTTTGTTACTCCAATTGATGGTAGCCTTGTTATTATGGAAGGTAGTCTATTGTCGAGATTTTTGTTATTCCAATGGATGGTAGCCTTATCATTATGGAAGGTAGTCTGTCGTTGAGATTTCTGTTACTCCAATGGAAGGTAGCCTTGTAATTATTGAAGGTAGTCTATTGTCGATATCTTTGTTACTCCAATGGATGATAGCCTTGTCATTATCCAAGGTAGTCTATTGTTCAGATTTTTGTTACTCCAATGGATGGTAGCCTTGTCATTTTGGAAGGTAGTCTATTGTCGAGATTTTTGTTATTCCAATGGATGGTAGCCTTATCATTATGGAAGGTAGTCTGTCGTTGAGATTTCTGTTACTCTAATGGATTGTAGGCTTGTAATTATAGAAGGTAGTATGTTGTTCAGATTTTTGTTATTCTAATGGATGGTAGCCTTGTCATTATGGAAGGCAGTTTGTTGTTGAGATTTTTGTTATTCCATTGGATGGTAACCTTGTCGTTATGGAAGGTAGTATTTTTTGAGATTTTTGTTACCCCAATGGATGGTAGCCTTGTCATTATGCAAGGTAGTCTATTATTCCGATTTTTGTTACTCTAGTGGATGGTAGACTTGTCATTATGGAAGGTAGTCTATTGTCGAGATTTTTGTTATTCCAATGGATGGTAGCCTTATCATTATGGAAGGTAGTTTGTCATTGAGATTTCTGTTACTCCAATGGATTGTAGCCTTGTCATTACGGAAGGTAGTATGTTTTTCATATTTTTATTATTCTAATGGATGGTAGCCTTGTCATTATGGAAGGCAGTCTATTGTAGTGATTTTTGTTATTCCATTGGATGGTAGCCTTTTCATTATGGAAGGTATTCTATTGTCGATATTTTTGTTATTCCAATGGATGGTAGCCTTGTCATTATTGAAGGTAGTTTGTTATCGATATCTTTGTTACTCCAATGGATGATAGCCTTGTCATTATGGAAGGTAGTCTTTTTTTCGAGATTTTTGTTACTCCAATGGATGGTAGCCTTGTCATTATTGAAGGTAGTCTATTGTCGATATCTTTGTTACTCCAATGGACGATAGACTTGTCATTATGCAAGGTAGTCTATTGTTCATATTTTTGTTACTCCAATGTATGGTAGGCTTGTCATTATGGAAGGTAGTCTATTGTCGAGATTTTTGTTATTCCAATGAATAGTAGCCTTATCATTATGGAAGTTAGTTTTTTATCGAGATTTTTGTTACTCCAATGGATTGTACCCTTGTCATTATGGAAGGTAGTATGTTGTATAGATTTTTGTTATTCTAATGGATGGTAGCCTTGTCATTATAGAAGGTAGTCTGTTGTTGAGATTTTGGTTATTCCATTGGATGGTAGCCTTGTCATTATGGAAGGTATTTTATTATCGAGATTTCTGTTATTCCAATGGATGGTAACCTTGTCGTTATGGAAGGTAGTATTTTTAGAGATTTTTGTTACTCCAATGGATGGTAGCCTTGTCATTATTAAAGGTAGTCTGTTATCGATATCTTTGTTATTCCAATGGATGATAGCCTTATCATTATGCAAGGTAGTTTGTTGTTCAGATTTTTGTTACTCCAATGGATGGTAGCCTTGTCATTATGGAAGGTAGTCTGTTGTCGAGATTTTTGTTACCTTAATGGATGGACCCTTGTCATTATAGAAAGTAGTATGTTGTCGATATTTTTGTTACTCCAATGGATGGTAGCCTTCTCATTATGGAAGGTAGTCTGTTGTCGAGATTTTTGTTACCTTAATGGATGGATCCTTGTCATTATAGAAGGTAGTATGTTGTCGATATTTTTTTTACTCCAATGAATGCTAGCCTTGTCGTTATGGAAGGTAGTCTGTCTTTGAGATTTATGTTACTCCAATGGATTGTAACCTTGTCATTATGTAAGGTAGTCTATTGTTCAAATTTTTGTTACTCCAATGGATGGTAGCCTTGTCATTATGGAAGGTAGTCTGTTGTCGAGACTTTTGTTATTCCAATGGATGGTAACCTTGTCATTATGGAAGGTAGTCTTTTCTGGTGATTTTTGTTACTTCAATGGATGGTAGCCTTGTCATTATTGAAGGTAGTCTATTGTCGATATCTTTCTTACTCCACTCGATGATAGCATTGTCATTATGCAAGGTAGTCATTTGTTCAGATTTTTGTTACTCCAATGGATGGTAGCCTTGTCATTATGGAAGGTAGTCTATTGTCGGGATTTTTGTTATTCCAATGGATGTTAGCCTTATCATTATGGAAGGTAGTTTTTTATCGAGATTTTTGTTACTCCAATGGATGGTAGCCTTGTAATTATGGAAGGTAGTTTTTTGTCGAGATTTTTGTTACTCCAATGGACGGTAGTCTTGTCATTATGGAAGGTAGTCTATTGTCGAGATTTTTGTTACCTCAATGGATGTGGCTTTGTCATTATAGAAGGTAGTCTGTTTTTGATATTTTTCTTACTCAAATGAATGGTAGCCTTGTCATTATGGAAGGTAGTCTGTCGTTGAGATTTCTGTTACTCCAATTGATTGTAGCCTTTTCATTATGGAAGGTAGTATGTTGTTCAGATTTTTTTTATTCTAATGGATGGTAGCCTTGTCATTATGGAAGGTTGTCTGTTGTTGAGATTTTTTTATTCCATTGAATGGTAGCCTTGTCCTTATGGAAGGTATTCTATTGTCGATATTTTTGTTATTCCAATGGATGGTAACCTTGTCGTTATGGAAGGTAGTATTTTTCGAGATTTTTGTTACTCCAATGGATGGTAACCTTGTCATTATTGAAGGTAGTCTATTATCGATATCTTTGTTACTCCAATGGATGATAGCCTTGTCATTATGGAAGGTAGTCTGCTGTCGAGATTTTTGTTACTCCAATGGATGGTAGCCTTGTCATTATTGACGGTAGTCTGTTATCGATATCTTTGTTACTCCAATGGATGATAGCCTTGTCATTATGGAAGGTAGTCTTTTGTCGAGATTTTCGTTTCTTCAATGAATGGTAGCCTTGTCATTATTGAAGGTAGTCTATTGTCGATATCTTTGTTACTCCAATGGATAATAGCCTTGTAATTATGCAAGGTAGTCTATTGTCGAGATTTTTGTTATTCCAAGGGATGGTAGCCTTATCATTATGGAAGGTAGTTTTTTATCGACATTTTTGTTACTCCAATGGATGATAGCCTTGTCATTATGGAAGGTAGTCTTTCATTGAGATTTCTGTTACTCCAATGGATGGTAGCCTTGTCATTATGGAAGGTAGTATGTTGTTCAGATTTTTGTTATTCAAATGGATGGTATCCTTGTCATTATGGAAGGTAGTATGTTGTTGAGATTTTTGTTATTCCAATGGATGGTAACCTTGTTGTTATGGAAGGTTGTATTTTTCGAGATTTTTGTTACTCCAATGGATGGTAGCCTTGTCATTATTGAAGGTAGTCTATTGTCGATATCTTTGTTACTCCAATGCATGATAGCCTTGTCATTATGCATGGTAGTCTATTGATCAGATTTTTGTTACTCCAATGGATGGTAGCCTTGTCATTATGGAAGGTAGTCTATTGTCGAGATTTGTTTTTATTCCAATGGATGTAGCCTTATCATTATGGAAGGTAGTTTGTTGTTGATATTTCTATTACTCCAATGGATTGTAGCCTTGTCATTTTGGAAGGTAGTATGTTGTTCAGATTTTTGTTATTCTAATGGATGGTAGCCTTGTCATTATGGAAGGTAGTCTTTTGTCGAGATTTTTGTTACTTCAATGGATGATAGCCTTTTCATTATTGAAGGTATTCTATTGTCGATATCATTCTTACTCCAATGGATGATAGCCTTGTCATTATGCAAGGTAGTCTATTGTTCAAATTTTTTTTACTCCAATGGATGGTAGCCTTGTCATTATGGAAGGTAGTCTATTGTCGAGATTTTTGTTATTCCAATGGATGGTAGCCTTATCATTATGGAAGGTAGTTTTTTATCGACATTTTTGTTACTCCAATGGATGATAGCCTTGTCATTATGGAAGGTAGTCTTTCATTGAGAGTTCTGTTACTCCAATGGATGGTAGCCTTGTCATTATGGAAGGTAGTATTTTGTTCAGATTTTTGTTATTCAAATGGATGGTATCCTTGTCATTATGGAAGGTAGTATGTTGTTGAGATTTTTGTTATTCCAATGGATGGTAACCTTGTTGTTATGGAAGGTTGTATTTTTCGAGATTTTTGTTACTCCAATGGATGGTAGCCTTGTCATTATTGAAGGTAGTCTATTGTCGATATCTTTGTTACTCCAATGGATGATAGCCTTGTCATTATGCATGGTAGTCTATTGATCAGATTTTTGTTACTCCAATGGATGGTAGCCTTGTCATTATGGAAGGTAGTCTATTGTCGAGATTTGTTTTTATTCCAATGGATGTAGCCTTATCATTATGGAAGGTAGTTTGTCGTTGATATTTCTATTACTCCAATGGATTGTAGCCTTGTCATTATGGAAGGTAGTATGTTGTTCAGATTTTTGTTATTCTAATGGATGGTAGCCTTGTCATTATGGAAGGTAGTCTTTTGTCGAGATTTTTGTTACTTCAATGGATGGTAGCCTTGTCATTATTGAAGGTATTCTATTGTCGATATCATTCTTACTCCAATGGATGATAGCCTTGTCATTATGCAAGGTAGTCTATTGTTCAAATTTTTTTTACTCCAATGGATGGTAGCCTTGTCATTATGGAAGGTAGTCTATTGTCGAGATTTTTGTTATTCCAATGGATGGTAGCCTTATCATTATGGAAGGTAGTTTTTTATCGAGATTTTTGTTACTCCAATGGATGGTAGCCTTGTCATTATTGACGGTAGTCTGTTATCAATATCTTTGTTTCTCCAATGGATGGTAGCCTTGTCATTATTAAAGGTAGTCTTTTGTCGAGATTTTTGTTACTTCAATGGATGGTAGCCTTGTCATTAATGAAAGGAGTCTATTATCGATATCTTTGTTACTCCAATGGATGATAGCCTTGTCATTATGAAAGGTAGTCTATTGTTCAGATTTTTGTTACTCCAATGGATGGTAGCCTTGTCCTTATGGAAGGTAGTCTATTGTCGAAATTTTTGTTATTCCAATGGATGGTAGCCTTATCATTATGGAAGGTAGTTTTTTATCGAGATTTTTGTTACTCCAATGGATGATAGCCTTGCCATTATGGAAGGTAGTCTTTCGTTGAGATTTCTGTTACTCCAATGGATGGTAGCCTTGTCATTATGGAAGGTAGTATGTTGTTCAGATTTTTGTTATTCTAATGGATGGTATCCTTGTCATTATGGAAAGTAGTCTGTTGTAGAGATTTTTGTTATTCCATTGGATGGTAGCCTTTTCATAACGGAAGGTATTCTATTGTCGAGATTTTTGTTATTCCAATGGATGGTAACCTTGTCGTTATGGAAGGTTGTATTTTTCGAGATTTTTGTTACTCCAATGGATGGTAGCCTTGTCATTATTGAAGGTATTCTAATGTCGATATCTTTGTTACTCCAATGGATGATAGCCTTGTCATTAGGCATGGTAGTCTATTGTTCAGATTTTTGTTACTCCAATGGATGGTAGCCTTGTCATTATGGAAGGTAGTCTATTGTCGAGATTTTTTTTTATTCCAATGGATGGTAGCCTTATCATTATGGAAGGTAGTTTGTCGTTGATATTTCTGTTACTCCAATGGATTGTAGCCTTGTCATTATGGAAGGTAGTATGTTGTTCAGATTTTTGTTATTCTAATGGATGGTAGCCTTGTCATTATGGAAGGTAGTCTATTGTTCAAATTTTTTTTACTCCAATGGATGGTAGCCTTGTCATTATGGAAGGTAGTCTATTGTCGAGATTTTTGTTATTCCAATGGATGGTAGCCTTATCATTATGGAAGGTAGTTTTTTATCGAGATTTTTATTACTCCTATGGATGGTAGCCTTGTCATTATTGACGGTAGTCTGTTATCAATATCTTTGTTACTCCAATGGATGGTAGCCTTGTCATTATTAAAGGTAGTCTTTTGTTGAGATGTTTGTTACTTCAATGGATGGTAGCCTTGTCATTAATGAAAGGAGTCTATTGTCGATATCTTTGTTACTCCAATGGATGATAGCCTTGTGATTATGAAAGGTAGTCTATTGTTCAGATTTTTGTTACTCCAATGGATGGTAGCCTTGTCCTTATGGAAGGTAGTCTATTGTCGAAATTTTTGTTATTCCAATGGATGGTAGCCTTATCATTATGGAAGGTAGTTTTTTATCGAGATTTTTGTTACTCCAATGGATGATAGCCTTGCCATTATGGAAGGTAGTCTTTCGTTGAGATTTCTGTTACTCCAATGGATGGTAGCCTTGTCATTATGGAAGGTAGTATGTTGTTCAGATTTTTGTTATTCTAATGGATGGTATCCTTGTCATTATGGAAAGTAGTCTGTTGTTGAGATTTTTGTTATTCCTTTGGATGGTAGCCTTTTCATAACGGAAGGTATTCTAATGTCGAGATTTTTGTTATTCCAATGGATGGTAACCTTGTCGTTCTGGAAGGTTGTATTTTTCGAGATTTTTGTTACTCCAATGGATGGTAGCCTTGTCATTATTGAAGGTAGTCTATTGTCGATATCTTTGTTACTCCAATGGATGATAGCCTTGCAATTAGGCATGGTAGTCTATTGTTCAGATTTTTGTTACTCCAATGGATGGTAGCCTTGTCATTATGGAAGGTAGTCTATTGTCGAGATTTTTTTTTATTCCAATGGATGGTAGCCTTATCATTATGGAAGGTAGTTTGTCGTTGATATTTCTGTTACTCCAATGGATTGTAGCCTTGTCATTATGGAAGGTAGTATGTTGTTCAGATTTTTGTTATTCTAATGGATGGTAGCCTTGTCATTACGGAAGGTAGTCTTTTGTCGAGATTTTTGTTACTTCAATGGATGGTAGCCTTGTCATTATTGAAGATATTCTATTGTCGATATCTTTCTTACTCCAATGGATGATAGCCTTGTCATTATGCAAGGTAGTCTATTGTTCAAATTGTTTTACTCCAATGCATGGTAGCCTTGTCATTATGGAAGGTAGTCTATTGTCGAGACTTTTTGTTATTCCAATGGATGGTAGCCTTATCATTATGGAAGGTAGTTTTTTATCGAGATTTTTGTTACTCCAATGGATGATAGCCTTGTCATTATGGAAGGTAGTCTTTCGTTGAGATTTCTGTTAATCCAATGGATGGTAGCCTTGTCATTATGGAAGGTAGTATGTTGTTCAGATTTTTTTTATTCTAATGGATGGTATCCTTGTCATTATGGAAAGTAGTCTATTGTTGAGATTTTTGTTATTCCATTGGATGGTAGCCTTTTCATAACGGAAGGTATTCTATTGTCGAGATTTTTGTTATTCCAATGGATGGTAACCTTGTCGTTCTGGAAGGTTGTATTTTTCGAGATTTTTGTTACTCCAATGGATGGTAGCCTTGTCATTATTGAAGGTAGTCTATTGTCGATATCTTTGTTACTCCAATGGATGATAGCCTTGTCATTATGCATGGTTGTCTATTGTTCAGATTTTTGTTACTCCAATGGATGGTAGCCTTGTCATTATGGAAGGTAGTCTATTGTCGAGATTTTTTTTTATTCCAATGGATGGTAGCCTTATCATTATGGAAGGTAGTTTATCGTTGATATTTCTGTTACTCCAATGGATTGTAGCCTTGTCATTATGGAAGGTAGTATGTTGTTCAGATTTTTGTTATTCTAATGGATGGTAGCCTTGTCATTATGGAAGGTAGTCTTTTGTCGAGATTTTTGTTACTTCAATGGATGGTAGGCTTGTCATTTTTGAAGGTAGTCTATTGTCGATATCTTTCTTACTCCAATGGATGATAGCCTTGTCATTATGCAAGGTAGTCTATTGTTCAGATTTTTGTTACTCCAATGGATGGTAGCCTTGTCGTTATGGAATGTAGTCTATTTTCGAGATTTTTGTTATTCCAATGGATGGTAGCCTTATCATTATGGAAGGTAGTTTTTTATTGAGATTTTTGTTACTCCAATGGATGGTAGCCTTGTCATTATGGAAGGTAAACTATTGTCAAGATTTTTATCATTTCAATGGATGGGAGCCTTGTAATTATGGAAGGTAGTTTTTTGTCGAGATTTTTGTTACTCCAATGGACGGTAGTCTTGTCATTATTGAAGGTAGTCTGTAGTCGAGATTTTTGTTACCCCAATGGATGTAGCTTTGTCATTATAGAAGGTAGTTTGTTGTCGATATTTTTGTTACTCCAGTGAATGCTAGCCTTGTCATTATGGAAGGTAGTCTGTCGTTGGGATTTCTGTTACTCCAACTGATCGTAGCCTTTTCATTATGGAAAGGAATTATGTTGTTCAGATTTTTGTTATTCTAATGGATGGTAGCCTTGTCATTATGGAAGGTAGTCTGTTGTTGAGATTTTTGTTATTCCATTGAATGGTAGCCTTGTCATTATGGAAGGTATTCTATTGTTGAGATTTTTGTTATTCCAATGGATGGTAACCTTGTCGTTATGGAAGGTAGTATTTTTCGAGATTTTTGTTACTCCAATGGATGGTAGCCTTGTCATTATTGAAGGTAGTCTATTGTCGATATCTTTGTTACTCCAATGGATGATAGCCTTGTCATTATGCATGGTTGTCTATTGTTCAGATTTTTGTTACTCCAATGGATGGTAGCCTTGTCATTATGGAAGGTAGTCTATTGTCGAGATTTTTTTTTATTCCAATGGATGGTAGCCTTATCATTATGGAAGGTAGTTTATCGTTGATATTTCTGTTACTCCAATGGATTGTAGCCTTGTCATTATGGAAGGTAGTATGTTGTTCAGATTTTTGTTATTCTAATGGATGGTAGCCTTGTCATTATGGAAGGTAGTCTTTTGTCGAGATTTTTGTTACTTCAATGGATGGTAGCCTTGTCATTATGGAAGGTAGACTATTGTCAAGATTTTTATTATTCCAATGGATGGTAGCCTTGTAATTATGGAAGGTAGTTTTTTGTCGAGATTTTTGTTACTCCAATGGACGGTAGTCTTGTCATTATGGAAGGTAGTCTGTTGTCGAGATTTTTGTTACCCCAATGGATGGTAGCCTTGTAATTATGGATAGTAGTTTGTTGTCGATATTTTTGTTACTCCAGTGAATGCTAGCCTTGTCATTATGGAAGGTAGTCTGTCATTGAGATTTCTGTTACTCAAACGGATTGTAGCCTTTTCATTATGGAAGGTAGTATGTTGTTCAGATTTTTGTTATTCTAATGGATGGTATCCTTGTCATTATGGAAGGTAGTTTGTTGTTGATATTTTTGTTATTCCATTGAATGGTAGCCTTGTCATTATGGAAGGTATTCTATTGTCGAGATTTTTGTTATTCCAATGGATGGTAACCTTGTCGTTATGGAAGGTAGTATGTTATCGATATCTTTGATACTCCAATGGCTTATAGCCTTGTCATTATGGAAGGTATTCTATTGTCGAGATTTTTGTTACTCCAATGGATGGTAGCCTTGTCATTATTGAAGGTAGTTTGTTATCGATATCTTTGATACTCCAATGGATGATAGCCTTGTCATTATGGAAGGTAGTCTGTTGTCGAGATTTTTGTTAGTCCAATGGATGGTAGCCTTGTCATTATTGACGGTAGTCTGTTATCGATATCTTTGTTACTCCGATGGATGATAGCCTTGTCATTATGGAAGGTAGTCTATTGTTCATATTTTTGTTACTCCAATGGATGGTAGCTTTGTCATTATGGAAGGTAGTCTATTTTCGAGATTTTTTTTATTCCAACGGATGGTAGCCTTATCATTATGGAAGGTAGTTTGTCATTGATATTTCTGTTACTCCAATGGATTGTAGCCATGTCACTATGGAAGGTAGTATGTTGTTCAGATTTTTGTTATTCTAATGGATGGTAGCCTTGTCATTATGGAAGGTAGTCTTTTGTCGAGATTTTTGTTACTTCAATAGATGGTAGCCTTGTCATTATTAAAGGTAGTCTATTGTCGATATCTTTCTTACTCCAATGGATGATAGCCTAGTCATTATGCAAGGTAGTCTATTGTTCAGATTTTTGTTACTCCAATGGATGGTAGCCTTGTCATTATGGAAGGTAGTCTGTTGTCGAGATTTTTTTTACTCCAGTGAATGCTAGCCTTGTCATTATGGAAGGTAGTCTGTCATTGAGATTTCTGTTACTCCAACAGATTGTAGCCTTTTCATTATGGAAGGTAGTATGTTGTTCAGATTTTTGTTATTCTAATGGATGGTAGCATTGTCATTATGGAAGGTAATCTGTTGTTGAGATTTTTGTTATTCCAGGGAATGGTAGCCTTGTCATTATGGAAGGTATTCTATTGTCGAGATTTTTGTTATTCCAATGGATGGTAACCTTGTCGTTATGGAAGGTAGTCTGTTATCGATATCTTTGATACTCCAATGGATGATAGCCTTGTCATTATGGAAGGTATTCTATTGTCGAGATTTTTTTTACTCTAATGGATTGTAGCCTTGTCATTATTGAAGGTAGTCTGTTATCGATATCTTTGATACTCCAATGAATGATAGCCTTGTCATTATGGAAGGTAGTCTGTTGTCGAGATTTTTGTTACTCCGATGGATGGTAGCCTTGTCATTATTAAAAGTAATCTATTGTCGATATCTTTCTTACTCCAATGGATGATAGCCTAGTCATTATGCAAGGTAGTCTATTGTTCAGATTTTTGTTACTTCAATGGATGGTAGCCTTGTCATTATGGAAGGTAGTCTGTTGTCGAGATTTTTGTTATTCAAATGGATGGTAGCCTTATCGTTATGGAATGTAGTTTTTTATCGAGATTTTTGTTACTCCAATGGATGGTAGCCTTTTCATTATTGACGGTAGTCTGTTATTGATATCTTTGTTACTCAAATGGATGATAGCCTTGTCATTATGGAAGGTAGTATTTTGTCGAGATTTTTGTTAGTTCAATGGATGGTAGCCTTGTCATTATTGAAGGTAGTCTATTGTCGATATCTTTGTTACTCCAATGGATGATAGCCTTGTCATTATGCAAGGTAGTCTATTGTTCAGATTTTTGTTTCTCCAATGGATGGTAGCCTTGTCCTTATGGAAGGTAGTCTATTGTCGAGATTTTTGTTATTCCAATGGATGGTATCCTTATCATTATGGAAGGTAGTTTTTTATCGAGATTTTTGTTACTCCAATGGATGATAGCCTTGTCATTTTGGAAGGTAGTCTTTCGTTGAGATTTTTGTTACTCCAATGGATGGTAGCCTTGTCATTATGGAAGGTAGTATGTTGTTCAGATTTTTGTTATTCTAATGGATGGTATCCTTGTCATTATGGAAAGTAGTCTGTTGTTGAGATTTTTGTTATTCCATTGGATGGTAGCCTTTTCATAACGGAAGGTATTCTATTGTTGAGATTTTTGTTATTCCAATGGATGGTAACCTTGTCGTTATGGAAGGTTGTATTTTTCGAGATTTTTGTTACTCCAATGGATGATAGCCTTGTCATTATGCATGGTAGTCTATTGTTCAGATTTTTGTTACTCCAATGGATGGTAGCCTTGTCATTATGGAAGGTAGTCTATTGTCGAGATTTTTTTTTATTCCAATGGATGATAGCCTTGTCATTATGGAAGGTAGTCTTTCGTTGAGATTTCTGTTAATCCAATGGATGGTAGCCTTGTCATTATGGAAGGTAGTATGTTGTTCAGATTTTTGTTATTCTAATGGATGGTATCCTTGTCATTATGGAAGGTTGTATTTTTCGAGATTTTTGTTACTCCAATGGATGGTAGCCTTGTCATTATTGAAGGTAGTCTATTGTCGATATTTTTGTTACTCCAATGGATGATAGCCTTGTCATTATGCATGGTAGTCTATTGTTCAGATTTTTGTTACTCCAATGGATGGTAGCCTTGTCATTATGGAAGGTAGTCTATTGTCGAGATTTTTTTTTATTCCAATGGATGGTAACCTTATCATTATGGAAGGTAGTTTGTCGTTGATATTTCTGTTACTCCAATGGATTGTAGCCTTGTCATTATGGAAGGTAGTATGTTGTTCAGATTTTTGTTATTCTAATGGATGGTAGCCTTGTCATTATGGAAGGTAGTCTTTTGTCGAGATTTTTGTTACTTCAATGGATGGTAGGCTTGTCATTTTTGAAGGTAGTCTATTGTCGATATCTTTCTTACTCCAATGGATGATAGCCTTGTCATTATGCAAGGTAGTCTATTTTTAAGATTTTTGTTACTCCAATGGATGGTAGCCTTGTCATTATGGAATGTAGTCTATTTTCGAGATTTTTGTTATTCCAATGGATGGTAGCCTTATCATTATGGAAGGTAGTTTTTTATCGTGATTTTTGTTACTCCAATGGATGATAGCCTTGTCATTATGGAAGGTAGTTTTTCGTTGATATTTCTGTTACTCCAATGGATGGTAGCCTTGTCATTATGGAAGGTAGTATGTTGTTCAGATTTTTGTTATTCTAATGGATGGTAACCTTGTTGTTATGGAAGGTTGTATTTTTCGAGATTTTTGTTACTCCAATGGATGGTAGCCTTGTCATTATTGAAGGTAGTCTATTGTCGATATTTTTGTTACTCCAATGGATGATAGCCTTGTCATTATGCATGGTAGTCTATTGTTCAGATTTTTGTTACTCCAATGGATGGTAGCCTTGTCATTATGGAATGTAGTCTATTTTCGAGATTTTTGTTGTTCCAATGGATGGTAGCCTTATCATTATGGAAGGTAGTTTTTTATCGAGATTTTTGTTACTCCAATGGATGATAGCCTTGTCATTATGGAAGGTAGTCTTTCGTTGAGATTTCTGTTACTCCAATGGATGGTAGCCTTGTCATTATGGAAGGTAGTATGTTGTTCAGATTTTTGTTATTCTAATGGATGGTATCCTTGTCGTTATGGAAGGTTGTATTTTTCGAGATTTTTGTTACTCCAATGGATGGTAGCCTTGTCATTATTGAAGGTAGTCTATTGTCGATATTTTTGTTACTCCAATGGATGATAGCCTTGTCATTATTCATGGTAGTCTATTGTTCAGATTTTTGTTACTCCAATGGATGGTAGCCTTGTCATTATGGAAGGTAGTCTATTGTCGAGATTTTTTTTATTCCAATGGATGGTAGCCTTATCATTATGGAAGGTAGTTTGTCGTTGATATTTCTATTACTCCAATGGATTGTAGCCTTGTCATTATGGAAGGTAGTATGTTGTTCAGATTTTTGTTATTCTAATGGATGGTAGCCTTGTCATTATGGAAGGTAGTCTTTTGTCGAGATTTTTGTTACTTCAATGGATGGTAGGCTTGTCATTTTGGAAGGTAGTCTATTGTCGATATCTTTCTTACTCCAATGGATGATAGCCTTGTCATTATGCAAGGTAGTCTATTGTTCAGATTTTTGTTACTCCAATGGATGGTAGCCTTGTCATTATGGAATGTAGTCTATTTTCGAGATTTTTGTTATTCCAATGGATGGTAGCCTTATCATTATGGAAGGTAGTTTTTTATCGAGATTTTTGTTACTCCAATGGATGATAGCCTTGTCATTATGGAAGGTAGTCTTTCGTTGAGATTTCTGTTACTCCAATGGATGGTAGCCTTGTCATTATGGAAGGTAGTATGTTGTTCAGATTTTTGTTATTCTAATGGATGGTAACCTTGTCATTATGGAAGGTTTTATTTTTCGAGATTTTTGTTACTCCAATGGATGGTAGCCTTGTCATTATTGAAGGTAGTCTATTATCGATATTTTTGTTACTCCAATGGATGATAGCCTTGTCATTATGCATGGTAGTCTATTGTTCAGATTTTTGTTACTCCAATGGATGGTAGCCTTGTCATTATGGAAGGTAGTCTATTGTCGAGATTTTTTTTTATTCCAATGGATGGTAGCCTTATCATTATGGAAGGTAGTTTGTCGTTGATATTTCTGTTACTCCAATGGATTGTAGCCTTGTCATTATGGAAGGTAGTATGTTGTTCAGATTTTTGTTATTCTAATGGATGGTAGCCTTGTCATTATGGAAGGTAGTCTTTTGTCGAGATTTTTGTTACTTCAATGGATGGTAGGCTTGTCATTTTGGAAGGTAGTCTATTGTCGATATCTTTCTTACTCCAATGGATGATAGCCTTGTCATTATGCAAGGTAGTCTATTGTTCATATTTTTGTTACTCCAATGGATGGTAGCCTTGTCATTATGGAATGTAGTCTATTTTCGAGATTTTTGTTATTCCAATGGATGGTAGCCTTATCATTATGGAAGGTAGTTTTTTATCGAGATTTTTGTTACTCCAATGGATGATAGCCTTGTCATTATGGAAGGTAGTCTTTCGTTGAGATTTCTGTTACTCCAATGGATGGTAGCCTTGTCATTATGGAAGGTAGTATGTTGTTCAGATTTTTGTTATTCTAATGGATGGTAACCTTGTCATTATGGAAGGTTTTATTTTTCGAGATTTTTGTTACTCCAATGGATGGTAGCCTTGTCATTATTGAAGGTAGTCTATTGTCGATATTTTTGTTACTCCAATGGATGATAGCCTTGTCATTATGCATGGTAGTCTATTGTTCAGATTTTTGTTACTCTAATGGATGGTAGCCTTGTCATTATGGAAGGTAGTCTATTGTCGAGATTTTTTTTTATTCCAATGGATGGTAGCCTTATCATTATGGAAGGTAGTTTGTCGTTGATATTTCTGTTACTCCAATGGATTGTAGCCTTGTCATTATGGAAGGTAGTATGTTGTTCAGATTTTTGTTATTCTAATGGATGGTAGCCTTGTCATTATGGAAGGTAGTCTTTTGTCGAGATTTTTGTTACTTCAATGGATGGTAGGCTTGTCATTTTTGAAGGTAGTCTATTGTCGATATCTTTCTTACTCCAATGGATGATAGCCTTGTCATTATGCAAGGTAGTCTATTGTTCAGATTTTTGTTACTCCAATGGATGGTAGCCTTGTCATTATGGAATGTAGTCTATTTTCGAGATTTTTGTTATTTCAATGGATGGTAGCCTTATCATTATGGAAGGTAGTTTTTTATCGATATTTTTGTTACTCCAATGGATGATAGCCTTGTCATTATGGAAGGTAGTCTTTCGTTGAGATTTCTGTTACTCCAATGGATGGTAGCCTTGTCATTATGGAAGGTAGTATGTTGTTCAGATTTTTGTTATTCTAATGGATGGTAACCTTGTCGTTATGGAAGGTTTTATTTTTCGAGATTTTTGTTACTCCAATGGATGGTAGCCTTGTCATTATTGAAGGTAGTCTATTGTCGATATTTTTGTTACTCCAATGGATGATAGCCTTGTCATTATGCATGGTAGTCTATTGTTCAGATTTTTGTTACTCCAATGGATGGTAGCCTTGTCATTATGGAAGGTAGTCTATTGTCGAGATTTTTTTTTATTCCAATGGATGGTAGCCTTATCATTATTGAAGGTAGTTTTTCGTTGATATTTCTGTTACTCCAATGGATTGTAGCCTTGTCATTATGGAAGGTAGTATGTTGTTCATATTTTTGTTATTCTAATGGATGGTAGCCTTGTCATTACTGAAGGTAGTCTTTTGTCGAGATTTTTGTTACTTCAATGGATGGTAGGCTTGTCATTTTTGAAGGTAGTCTATTGTCGATATCTTTCTTACTCCAATGGATAAGAGCCTTGTCATTATGCAAGGTAGTCTATTGTTCAGATTTTTGTTACTCCAATGGATGGTAGCCTTGTCATTATGGAATGTAGTCTATTTTCGAGATTTTTGTTATTCCAATGGATGGTAGCCTTATCATTATGGAAGGTAGTTTTTTATCGATATTTTTGTTACTCCAATGGATGATAGCCTTGTCATTATGGAAGGTAGTCTTTCGTTGAGATTTCTGTTACTCCAATGGATGGTAGCCTTGTCATTATGGAAGGTAGTATGTTGTTCAGATTTTTGTTATTCTAATGGATGGTATCCTTGTCGTTATGGAAGGTTGTATTTTTCGAGATTTTTGTTACTCCAATGGATGGAAGCCTTGTCATTATTGAAGGTAGTCTATTGTCGATATTTTTCTTACTCCAATGGATGATAGCCTTGTCATTATGCATGGTAGTCTATTGTTCAGATTTTTGTTACTCCAATGGATGGTAGCCTTGTCATTATGGAAGGTAGTCTATTGTCGAGATTTTTTTTTATTCCAATGGATGGTAGCCTTATCATTATGGAAGGTAGTTTGTCGTTGATATTTCTATTACTCCAATGGATTGTAGCCTTGTCATTATGGAAGGTAGTATGTTGTTCAGATTTTTGTTATTCTAATGGATGGTAGCCTTGTCATTATGGAAGGTAGTCTTTTGTCGAGATTTTTGTTACTTCAATGGATGGTAGGCTTGTCATTTTGGAAGGTAGTCTATTGTCGATATCTTTCTTACTCCAATGGATGATAGCCTTGTCATTATGCAAGGTAGTCTATTATTCAGATTTTTGTTACTCCAATGGATGGTAGCCTTGTCATTATGGAATGTAGTCTATTTTCGAGATTTTTGTTATTCCAATGGATGGTAGCCTTATCATTATGGAAGGTAGTTTTTTATCGAGATTTTTGTTACTCCAATGGATGATAGCCTTGTCATTATGGAAGGTAGTCTTTCGTTGAGATTTCTGTTACTCCAATGGATGGTAGCCTTGTCATTATGGAAGGTAGTATGTTGTTCAGATTTTTGTTATTCTAATGGATGGTAACCTTGTCATTATGGAAGGTTTTATTTTTCGAGATTTTTGTTACTCCAATGGATGGTAGCCTTGTCATTATTGAAGGTAGTCTATTGTCGATATTTTTGTTACTCCAATGGATGATAGCCTTGTCATTATGCATGGTAGTCTATTGTTCAGATTTTTGTTACTCCAATGGATGGTAGCCTTGTCATTATGGAAGGTAGTCTATTGTCGAGATTTTTTTTTATTCCAATGGATGGTAGCCTTATCATTATGGAAGGTAGTTTGTCGTTGATATTTCTGTTACTCCAATGGATTGTAGCCTTGTCATTATGGAAGGTAGTATGTTGTTCAGATTTTTGTTATTCTAATGGATGGTAGCCTTGTCATTATGGAAGGTAGTCTTTTGTCGAGATTTTTGTTACTTCAATGGATGGTAGGCTTGTCATTTTTGAAGGTAGTCTATTGTCGATATCTTTCTTACTCCAATGGATGATAGCCTTGTCATTATGCAAGGTAGTCTATTGTTCAGATTTTTGTTACTCCAATGGATGGTAGCCTTGTCATTATGGAATGTAGTCTATTTTCGAGATTTTTGTTATTTCAATGGATGGTAGCCTTATCATTATGGAAGGTAGTTTTTTATCGATATTTTTGTTACTCCAATGGATGATAGCCTTGTCATTATGGAAGGTAGTCTTTCGTTGAGATTTCTGTTACTCCAATGGATGGTAGCCTTGTCATTATGGAAGGTAGTATGTTGTTCAGATTTTTGTTATTCTAATGGATGGTAACCTTGTCGTTATGGAAGGTTTTATTTTTCGAGATTTTTGTTACTCCAATGGATGGTAGCCTTGTCATTATTGAAGGTAGTCTATTGTCGATATTTTTGTTACTCCAATGGATGATAGCCTTGTCATTATGCATGGTAGTCTATTGTTCAGATTTTTGTTACTCCAATGGATGGTAGCCTTGTCATTATGGAAGGTAGTCTATTGTCGAGATTTTTTTTTATTCCAATGGATGGTAGCCTTATCATTATGGAAGGTAGTTTTGTTACTCCAATGGATTGTAGCCTTGTCATTATGGAAGGTAGTATGTTGTTCATATTTTTGTTATTCTAATGGATGGTAGCCTTGTCATTACTGAAGGTAGTCTTTTGTCGAGATTTTTGTTACTTCAATGGATGGTAGGCTTGTCATTTTTGAAGGTAGTCTATTGTCGATATCTTTCTTACTCCAATGGATAAGAGCCTTGTCATTATGCAAGGTAGTCTATTGTTCAGATTTTTGTTACTCCAATGGATGGTAGCCTTGTCATTATGGAATGTAGTCTATTTTCGAGATTTTTGTTATTCCAATGGATGGTAGCCTTATCATTATGGAAGGTAGTTTTTTATCGATATTTTTGTTACTCCAATGGATGATAGCCTTGACATTATGGAAGGTAGTCTTTCGTTGAGATTTTTGTTACTCCAATGGATGGTAGCCTTGTCATTATGGAAGGTAGTATGTTGTTCAGATTTTTGTTATTCTAATGGATGGTATCCTTGTCATTATGGAAAGTAGTCTGTTGTTGAGATTTTTGTTATTCCATTGGATGGTAGCCATTTCATAGCGGAAGGTATTCTATTGTCGAGATTTTTGTTATTCCAATGGATGGTAACCTTGTTGTTATGGAAAGTTGTATTTTTCGAGATTTTTGTTACTCCAATGGATGGTAGCCTTGTCATTATTGAAGGTAGTCTATTGTCGATATTTTTGTTACTCCAATGGATGATAGCCTTGTCATTATGCATGGTAGTCTATTGTTCAGATTTTTGTTACTCCAATGGATGGTAGCCTTGTCATTATGGAAGGTAGTCTATTGTCGAGATTTTTTTTTATTCCAATGGATGGTAGCCTTATCATTATGGAAGGTAGTTTGTCGTTGATATTTCTGTTACTCCAATGGATTGTAGCCTTGTCATTATGGAAGGTAGTATGTTGTTCAGATTTTTGTTATTCTAATGGATGGTAGCCTTGTCATTATGGAAGGTAGTCTTTTGTCGAGATTTTTGTTACTTCAATGGATGGTAGGCTTGTCATTTTTGAAGGTTTCTATTGTCGATATCTTTCTTACTCCAATGGATGATAGCCTTGTCATTATGCAAGGTAGTCTATTGTTCAGATTTTTGTTACTCCAATGGATGGTAGCCTTGTCATTATGGAATGTAGTCTATTTTCGAGATTTTTGTTATTTCAATGGATGGTAGCCTTATCATTATGGAAGGTAGTTTTTTATCGATATTTTTGTTACTCCAATGGATGATAGCCTTGTCATTATGGAAGGTAGTCTTTCGTTGAGATTTCTGTTACTCCAATGGATGGTAGCCTTGTCATTATGGAAGGTAGTATGTTGTTCAGATTTTTGTTATTCTAATGGATGGTAACCTTGTCGTTATGGAAGGTTTTATTTTTCGAGATTTTTGTTACTCCAATGGATGGTAGCCTTGTCATTATTGAAGGTAGTCTATTGTCGATATTTTTGTTACTCCAATGGATGATAGCCTTGTCATTATGCATGGTAGTCTATTGTTCAGATTTTTGTTACTCCAATGGATGGTAGCCTTGTCATTATGGAAGGTAGTCTATTGTCGAGATTTTTTTTTATTCCAATGGATGGTAGCCTTATCATTATGGAAGGTAGTTTTTCGTTGATATTTCTGTTACTCCAATGGATTGTAGCCTTGTCATTATGGAAGGTAGTATGTTGTTCATATTTTTGTTATTCTAATGGATGGTAGCCTTGTCATTACTGAAGGTAGTCTTTTGTCGAGATTTTTGTTACTTCAATGGATGGTAGGCTTGTCATTTTTGAAGGTAGTCTATTGTCGATATCTTTCTTACTCCAATGGATAAGAGCCTTGTCATTATGCAAGGTAGTCTATTGTTCAGATTTTTGTTACTCCAATGGATGGTAGCCTTGTCATTATGGAATGTAGTCTATTTTCGAGATTTTTGTTATTCCAATGGATGGTAGCCTTATCATTATGGAAGGTAGTTTTTTATCGATATTTTTGTTACTCCAATGGATGATAGCCTTGTCATTATGGAAGGTAGTCTTTCGTTGAGATTTTTGTTACTCCAATGGATGGTAGCCTTGTCATTATGGAAGGTAGTATGTTGTTCAGATTTTTGTTATTCTAATGGATGGTATCCTTGTCATTATGGAAAGTAGTCTGTTGTTGAGATTTTTGTTATTCCATTGGATGGTAGCCATTTCATAGCGGAAGGTATTCTATTGTCGAGATTTTTGTTATTCCAATGGATGGTAACCTTGTTGTTATGGAAAGTTGTATTTTTCGAGATTTTTGTTACTCCAATGGATGGTAGCCTTGTCATTATTGAAGGTAGTCTATTGTCGATATTTTTGTTACTCCAATGGATGATAGCCTTGTCATTATGCATGGTAGTCTATTGTTCAGATTTTTGTTACTCCAATGGATGGTAGCCTTGTCATTATGGAAGGTAGTCTATTGTCGAGATTTTTTTTTATTCCAATGGATGGTAGCCTTATCATTATGGAAGGTAGTTTGTCGTTGATATTTCTATTACTCCAATGGATTGTAGCCTTGTCATTATGGAAGGTAGTATGTTGTTCAGATTTTTGTTATTCTAATGGATGGTAGCCTTGTCATTATGGAAGGTAGTCTTTTGTCGAGATTTTTGTTACTTCAATGGATGGTAGGCTTGTCATTTTTGAAGGTAGTCTATTGTCGATATCTTTCTTACTCCAATGGATGATAGCCTTGTCATTATGCAAGGTAGTCTATTGTTCAGATTTTTGTTACTCCAATGGATGGTAGCCTTGTCATTATGGAATGTAGTCTATTTTCGAGATTTTTGTTATTCCAATGGATGGTAGCCTTATCATTATGGAAGGTAGTTTTTTATCGAGATTTTTGTTACTCCAATGGATGATAGCCTTGTCATTATGGAAGGTAGTCTTTCGTTGAGATTTCTGTTACTCCAATGGATGGTAGCCTTGTCATTATGGAAGGTAGTATGTTGTTCAGATTTTTGTTATTCTAATGGATGGTAACCTTGTCATTATGGAAGGTTTTATTTTTCGAGATTTTTGTTACTCCAATGGATGGTAGCCTTGTCATTATTGAAGGTAGTCTATTGTCGATATTTTTGTTACTCCAATGGATGATAGCCTTGTCATTATGCATGGTAGTCTATTGTTCAGATTTTTGTTACTCCAATGGATGGTAGCCTTGTCATTATGGAAGATAGTCTATTGTCGAGATTTTTTTTTATTCCAATGGATGGTAGCCTTATCATTATGGAAGGTAGTTTGTCGTTGATATTTCTGTTACTCCAATGGATTGTAGCCTTGTCATTATGGAAGGTAGTATGTTGTTCAGATTTTTGTTATTCTAATGGATGGTAGCCTTGTCATTATGGAAGGTAGTCTTTTGTCGAGATTTTTGTTACTTCAATGGATGGTAGGCTTGTCATTTTTGAAGGTAGTCTATTGTCGATATCTTTCTTACTCCAATGTATGATAGCCTTGTCATTATGCAAGGTAGTCTATTGTTCTGAATTTTTTTACTCCAATGGATGGTAGCCTTGTCATTATGGAATGTACTCTATTTTCGAGATTTTTGTTATTTCAATGGATGGTAGCCTTATCATTATGGAAGGTAGTTTTTTATCGATATTTTTGTTACTCCAATGGATGATAGCCTTGTCATTATGGAAGGTAGTCTTTCGTTGAGATTTCTGTTACTCCAATGGATGGTAGCCTTGTCATTATGGAAGGTAGTATGTTGTTCAGATTTTTGTTATTCTAATCGATGGTAACCTTGTCGTTATGGAAGGTTTTATTTTTCGAGATTTTTGTTACTCCAATGGATGGTAGCCTTGTCATTATTGAAGGTAGTCTATTGTCGATATTTTTGTTACTCCAATGGATGATAGCCTTGTCATTATGCATGGTAGTCTATGTTCAGATTTTTGTTACTCCAATGGATGGTAGCCTTGTCATTATGGAAGGTAGTCTATTGTCGAGATTTTTTTTTATTCCAATGGATGGTAGCCTTATCATTATGGAAGGTAGTTTTTCGTTGATATTTCTGTTACTCCAATGGATTGTAGCCTTGTCATTATGGAAGGTAGTATGTTGTTCAGATTTTTGTTATTCTAATGGATGGTAGCCTTGTCATTATGGAAGGTAGTCTTTTGTCGAGATTTTTGTTACTTCAATGGATGGTAGGCTTGTCATTTTTGAAGGTAGTCTATTGTCGATATCTTTCTTACTCCAATGGATGATAGCCTTGTCATTATGCAAGGTAGTCTATTGTTCATATTTTTGTTACTCCAATGGATGGTAGCCTTGTCATTATGGAATGTAGTCTATTTTCGAGATTTTTGTTATTCCAATGGATGGTAGCCTTATCATTATGGAAGGTAGTTTTTTATCGATATTTTTGTTACTCCAATGGATGATAGCCTTGTCATTATGGAAGGTAGTCTTTCGTTGAGATTTTTGTTACTCCAATGGATGGTAGCCTTGTCATTATGGAAGGTAGTATGTTGTTCAGATTTTTGTTATTCTAATGGATGGTATCCTTGTCATTATGGAAAGTAGTCTGTTGTTGAGATTTTTGTTATTCCATTGGATGGTAGCCTTTTCATAGCGGAAGGTATTCTATTGTCGAGATTTTTGTTATTCCAATGGATGGTAACCTTGTTGTTATGGAAGGTTGTATTTTTCGAGATTTTTGTTACTCCAATGGATGGTAGCCTTGTCATTATTGAAGGTAGTCTATTGTCGATATCTTTGTTACTCCAATGTATGATAGCCTTGTCATTATGCATGGTAGTCTATTGTTCAGATTTTTGTTACTCCAATGGATGGTAGCCTTGTCATTATGGAAGGTAGTCTATTGTCGAGATTTTTTTTATTCCAATGGATGGTAGCCTTATCATTATGGAAGGTAGTTTGTCGTTGATATTTCTGTTACTCCAATGGATTGTAGCCTTGTCATTATGGAAGGTAGTATGTTATTCAGATTTTTGTTATTCTAATGGATGGTAGCCTTGACATTATGGAAGGTAGTCTTTTGTCGAGATTTTTGTTACTTCAATGGATGGTAGGCTTGTCATTTTTGAAGGTAGTCTATTGTCGATATCTTTCTTACTCCAATGGATGATAGCCTTGTCATTATGCAAGGTAGTCTATTGTTCAGATTTGTGTTACTCCAATGGATGGTAGCCTTGTCATTATTGAAGGTAGTCTATTGTCGATATTTTTGTTACTCCAATGGATGATAGCCTTGTCATTATGCATGGTAGTCTATTGTTCAGATTTTTGTTACTCCAATGGATGGTAGCCTTGTCATTATGGAAGGTAGTCTATTGTCGAGATTTTTTTTTATTCCAATGGATGGTAGCCTTATCATTATGGAAGGTAGTTTTTCGTTGATATTTCTGTTACTCCAATGGATTGTAGCCTTGTCATTATGGAAGGTAGTATGTTGTTCATATTTTTGTTATTCTAATGGATGGTAGCCTTGTCATTACTGAAGGTAGTCTTTTGTCGAGATTTTTGTTACTTCAATGGATGGTAGGCTTGTCATTTTTGAAGGTAGTCTATTGTCGATATCTTTCTTACTCCAATGGATAAGAGCCTTGTCATTATGCAAGGTAGTCTATTGTTCAGATTTTTGTTACTCCAATGGATGGTAGCCTTGTCATTATGGAATGTAGTCTATTTTCGAGATTTTTGTTATTCCAATGGATGGTAGCCTTATCATTATGGAAGGTAGTTTTTTATCGATATTTTTGTTACTCCAATGGATGATAGCCTTGTCATTATGGAAGGTAGTCTTTCGTTGAGATTTTTGTTACTCCAATGGATGGTAGCCTTGTCATTATGGAAGGTAGTATGTTGTTCAGATTTTTGTTATTCTAATGGATGGTATCCTTGTCATTATGGAAAGTAGTCTGTTGTTGAGATTTTTGTTATTCCATTGGATGGTAGCCATTTCATAGCGGAAGGTATTCTATTGTCGAGATTTTTGTTATTCCAATGGATGGTAACCTTGTTGTTATGGAAAGTTGTATTTTTCGAGATTTTTGTTACTCCAATGGATGGTAGCCTTGTCATTATTGAAGGTAGTCTATTGTCGATATTTTTGTTACTCCAATGGATGATAGCCTTGTCATTATGCATGGTAGTCTATTGTTCAGATTTTTGTTACTCCAATGGATGGTAGCCTTGTCATTATGGAAGGTAGTCTATTGTCGAGATTTTTTTTTATTCCAATGGATGGTAGCCTTATCATTATGGAAGGTAGTTTGTCGTTGATATTTCTATTACTCCAATGGATTGTAGCCTTGTCATTATGGAAGGTAGTATGTTGTTCAGATTTTTGTTATTCTAATGGATGGTAGCCTTGTCATTATGGAAGGTAGTCTTTTGTCGAGATTTTTGTTACTTCAATGGATGGTAGGCTTGTCATTTTTGAAGGTAGTCTATTGTCGATATCTTTCTTACTCCAATGGATGATAGCCTTGTCATTATGCAAGGTAGTCTATTGTTCAGATTTTTGTTACTCCAATGGATGGTAGCCTTGTCATTATGGAATGTAGTCTATTTTCGAGATTTTTGTTATTCCAATGGATGGTAGCCTTATCATTATGGAAGGTAGTTTTTTATCGAGATTTTTGTTACTCCAATGGATGATAGCCTTGTCATTATGGAAGGTAGTCTTTCGTTGAGATTTCTGTTACTCCAATGGATGGTAGCCTTGTCATTATGGAAGGTAGTATGTTGTTCAGATTTTTGTTATTCTAATGGATGGTAACCTTGTCATTATGGAAGGTTTTATTTTTCGAGATTTTTGTTACTCCAATGGATGGTAGCCTTGTCATTATTGAAGGTAGTCTATTGTCGATATTTTTGTTACTCCAATGGATGATAGCCTTGTCATTATGCATGGTAGTCTATTGTTCAGATTTTTGTTACTCCAATGGATGGTAGCCTTGTCATTATGGAAGATAGTCTATTGTCGAGATTTTTTTTTATTCCAATGGATGGTAGCCTTATCATTATGGAAGGTAGTTTGTCGTTGATATTTCTGTTACTCCAATGGATTGTAGCCTTGTCATTATGGAAGGTAGTATGTTGTTCAGATTTTTGTTATTCTAATGGATGGTAGCCTTGTCATTATGGAAGGTAGTCTTTTGTCGAGATTTTTGTTACTTCAATGGATGGTAGGCTTGTCATTTTTGAAGGTAGTCTATTGTCGATATCTTTCTTACTCCAATGGATGATAGCCTTGTCATTATGCAAGGTAGTCTATTGTTCATATTTTTGTTACTCCAATGGATGGTAGCCTTGTCATTATGGAATGTAGTCTATTTTCGAGATTTTTGTTATTCCAATGGATGGTAGCCTTATCATTATGGAAGGTAGTTTTTTATCGATATTTTTGTTACTCCAATGGATGATAGCCTTGTCATTATGGAAGGTAGTCTTTCGTTGAGATTTTTGTTACTCCAATGGATGGTAGCCTTGTCATTATGGAAGGTAGTATGTTGTTCAGATTTTTGTTATTCTAATGGATGGTATCCTTGTCATTATGGAAAGTAGTCTGTTGTTGAGATTTTTGTTATTCCATTGGATGGTAGCCTTTTCATAGCGGAAGGTATTCTATTGTCGAGATTTTTGTTATTCCAATGGATGGTAACCTTGTTGTTATGGAAGGTTGTATTTTTCGAGATTTTTGTTACTCCAATGGATGGTAGCCTTGTCATTATTGAAGGTAGTCTATTGTCGATATCTTTGTTACTCCAATGTATGATAGCCTTGTCATTATGCATGGTAGTCTATTGTTCAGATTTTTGTTACTCCAATGGATGGTAGCCTTGTCATTATGGAAGGTAGTCTATTGTCGAGATTTTTTTTATTCCAATGGATGGTAGCCTTATCATTATGGAAGGTAGTTTGTCGTTGATATTTCTGTTACTCCAATGGATTGTAGCCTTGTCATTATGGAAGGTAGTATGTTATTCAGATTTTTGTTATTCTAATGGATGGTAGCCTTGACATTATGGAAGGTAGTCTTTTGTCGAGATTTTTGTTACTTCAATGGATGGTAGGCTTGTCATTTTTGAAGGTAGTCTATTGTCGATATCTTTCTTACTCCAATGGATGATAGCCTTGTCATTATGCAAGGTAGTCTATTGTTCAGATTTGTGTTACTCCAATGGATGGTAGCCTTGTCATTATTGAAGGTAGTCTATTGTCGATATTTTTGTTACTCCAATGGATGATAGCCTTGTCATTATGCATGGTAGTCTATTGTTCAGATTTTTGTTACTCCAATGGATGGTAGCCTTGTCATTATGGAAGGTAGTCTATTGTCGAGATTTTTTTTTATTCCAATGGATGGTAGCCTTATCATTATGGAAGGTAGTTTTTCGTTGATATTTCTGTTACTCCAATGGATTGTAGCCTTGTCATTATGGAACGTAGTATGTTGTTCAGATTTTTGTTATTCTAATGGATGGTAGCCTTGTCATTATGGAAGGTAGTCTTTTGTCGAGATTTTTGTTACTTCAATGGATAGTATGCTTGTCATTTTTGAAGGTAGTATATTGTCGATATCTTTCTTACTCCAATGGATGATAGCCTTGTCATTATGCAAGGTAGTCTATTGTTCATATTTTTGTTACTCCAATGGATGGTAGCCTTGTCATTATGGAATGTAGTCTATTTTCGAGATTTTTGTTATTTCAATGGATGGTAGCCTTATCATTATGGAAGGTAGTTTTTTATCGATATTTTTGTTACTCCAATGGATGATAGCCTTGTCATTATGGAAGGTAGTCTTTCGTTGAGATTTCTGTTACTCCAATGGATGGTAGCCTTGTCATTATGGAAGGTAGTATGTTGTTCAGATTTTTGTTATTCTAATGGATGGTAACCTTGTCGTTATGGAAGGTTTTATTTTTCGAGATTTTTGTTACTCCAATGGATGGTAGCCTTGTCATTATTGAAGGTAGTCTATTGTCGATATTTTTGTTACTCCAATGGATGATAGCCTTGTCATTATGCATGGTAGTCTATTGTTCAGATTTTTGTTACTCCAATGGATGGTAGCCTTGTCATTATGGAAGGTAGTCTATTGTCGAGATTTTTTTTTATTCCAATGGATGGTAGCCTTATCATTATGGAAGGTAGTTTTTCGTTGATATTTCTGTTACTCCAATGGATTGTAGCCTTGTCATTATGGAAGGTAGTATGTTGTTCATATTTTTGTTATTCTAATGGATGGTAGCCTTGTCATTACTGAAGGTAGTCTTTTGTCGAGATTTTTGTTACTTCAATGGATGGTAGGCTTGTCATTTTTGAAGGTAGTCTATTGTCGATATCTTTCTTACTCCAATGGATAAGAGCCTTGTCATTATGCAAGGTAGTCTATTGTTCAGATTTTTGTTACTCCAATGGATGGTAGCCTTGTCATTATGGAATGTAGTCTATTTTCGAGATTTTTGTTATTCCAATGGATGGTAGCCTTATCATTATGGAAGGTAGTTTTTTATCGATATTTTTGTTACTCCAATGGATGATAGCCTTGTCATTATGGAAGGTAGTCTTTCGTTGAGATTTTTGTTACTCCAATGGATGGTAGCCTTGTCATTATGGAAGGTAGTATGTTGTTCAGATTTTTGTTATTCTAATGGATGGTATCCTTGTCATTATGGAAAGTAGTCTGTTGTTGAGATTTTTGTTATTCCATTGGATGGTAGCCATTTCATAGCGGAAGGTATTCTATTGTCGAGATTTTTGTTATTCCAATGGATGGTAACCTTGTTGTTATGGAAAGTTGTATTTTTCGAGATTTTTGTTACTCCAATGGATGGTAGCCTTGTCATTATTGAAGGTAGTCTATTGTCGATATTTTTGTTACTCCAATGGATGATAGCCTTGTCATTATGCATGGTAGTCTATTGTTCAGATTTTTGTTACTCCAATGGATGGTAGCCTTGTCATTATGGAAGGTAGTCTATTGTCGAGATTTTTTTTTATTCCAATGGATGGTAGCCTTATCATTATGGAAGGTAGTTTGTCGTTGATATTTCTATTACTCCAATGGATTGTAGCCTTGTCATTATGGAAGGTAGTATGTTGTTCAGATTTTTGTTATTCTAATGGATGGTAGCCTTGTCATTATGGAAGGTAGTCTTTTGTCGAGATTTTTGTTACTTCAATGGATGGTAGGCTTGTCATTTTTGAAGGTAGTCTATTGTCGATATCTTTCTTACTCCAATGGATGATAGCCTTGTCATTATGCAAGGTAGTCTATTGTTCAGATTTTTGTTACTCCAATGGATGGTAGCCTTGTCATTATGGAATGTAGTCTATTTTCGAGATTTTTGTTATTCCAATGGATGGTAGCCTTATCATTATGGAAGGTAGTTTTTTATCGAGATTTTTGTTACTCCAATGGATGATAGCCTTGTCATTATGGAAGGTAGTCTTTCGTTGAGATTTCTGTTACTCCAATGGATGGTAGCCTTGTCATTATGGAAGGTAGTATGTTGTTCAGATTTTTGTTATTCTAATGGATGGTAACCTTGTCATTATGGAAGGTTTTATTTTTCGAGATTTTTGTTACTCCAATGGATGGTAGCCTTGTCATTATTGAAGGTAGTCTATTGTCGATATTTTTGTTACTCCAATGGATGATAGCCTTGTCATTATGCATGGTAGTCTATTGTTTAGATTTTTGTTACTCCAATGGATGGTAGCCTTGTCATTATGGAAGATAGTCTATTGTCGAGATTTTTTTTTATTCCAATGGATGGTAGCCTTATCATTATGGAAGGTAGTTTGTCGTTGATATTTCTGTTACTCCAATGGATTGTAGCCTTGTCATTATGGAAGGTAGTATGTTGTTCAGATTTTTGTTATTCTAATGGATGGTAGCCTTGTCATTATGGAAGGTAGTCTTTTGTCGAGATTTTTGTTACTTCAATGGATGGTAGGCTTGTCATTTTTGAAGGTAGTCTATTGTCGATATCTTTCTTACTCCAATGTATGATAGCCTTGTCATTATGCAAGGTAGTCTATTGTTCTGAATTTTTTTACTCCAATGGATGGTAGCCTTGTCATTATGGAATGTACTCTATTTTCGAGATTTTTGTTATTTCAATGGATGGTAGCCTTATCATTATGGAAGGTAGTTTTTTATCGATATTTTTGTTACTCCAATGGATGATAGCCTTGTCATTATGGAAGGTAGTCTTTCGTTGAGATTTCTGTTACTCCAATGGATGGTAGCCTTGTCATTATGGAAGGTAGTATGTTGTTCAGATTTTTGTTATTCTAATCGATGGTAACCTTGTCGTTATGGAAGGTTTTATTTTTCGAGATTTTTGTTACTCCAATGGATGGTAGCCTTGTCATTATTGAAGGTAGTCTATTGTCGATATTTTTGTTACTCCAATGGATGATAGCCTTGTCATTATGCATGGTAGTCTATTGTTCAGATTTTTGTTACTCCAATGGATGGTAGCCTTGTCATTATGGAAGGTAGTCTATTGTCGAGATTTTTTTTTATTCCAATGGATGGTAGCCTTATCATTATGGAAGGTAGTTTTTCGTTGATATTTCTGTTACTCCAATGGATTGTAGCCTTGTCATTATGGAAGGTAGTATGTTGTTCAGATTTTTGTTATTCTAATGGATGGTAGCCTTGTCATTATGGAAGGTAGTCTTTTGTCGAGATTTTTGTTACTTCAATGGATGGTAGGCTTGTCATTTTTGAAGGTAGTCTATTGTCGATATCTTTCTTACTCCAATGGATGATAGCCTTGTCATTATGCAAGGTAGTCTATTGTTCATATTTTTTTTACTCCAATGGATGGTAGCCTTGTCATTATGGAATGTAGTCTATTTTCGAGATTTTTGTTATTCCAATGGATGGTAGCCTTATCATTATGGAAGGTAGTTTTTTATCGATATTTTTGTTACTCCAATGGATGATAGCCTTGTCATTATGGAAGGTAGTCTTTCGTTGAGATTTTTGTTACTCCAATGGATGGTAGCCTTGTCATTATGGAAGGTAGTATGTTGTTCAGATTTTTGTTATTCTAATGGATGGTATCCTTGTCATTATGGAAAGTAGTCTGTTGTTGAGATTTTTGTTATTCCATTGGATGGTAGCCTTTTCATAGCGGAAGGTATTCTATTGTCGAGATTTTTGTTATTCCAATGGATGGTAACCTTGTTGTTATGGAAGGTTGTATTTTTCGAGATTTTTGTTACTCCAATGGATGGTAGCCTTGTCATTATTGAAGGTAGTCTATTGTCGATATCTTTGTTACTCCAATGTATGATAGCCTTGTCATTATGCATGGTAGTCTATTGTTCAGATTTTTGTTACTCCAATGGATGGTAGCCTTGTCATTATGGAAGGTAGTCTATTGTCGAGATTTTTTTTATTCCAATGGATGGTAGCCTTATCATTATGGAAGGTAGTTTGTCGTTGATATTTCTGTTACTCCAATGGATTGTAGCCTTGTCATTATGGAAGGTAGTATGTTATTCAGATTTTTGTTATTCTAATGGATGGTAGCCTTGACATTATGGAAGGTAGTCTTTTGTCGAGATTTTTGTTACTTCAATGGATGGTAGGCTTGTCATTTTTGAAGGTAGTCTATTGTCGATATCTTTCTTACTCCAATGGATGATAGCCTTGTCATTATGCAAGGTAGTCTATTGTTCAGATTTGTGTTACTCCAATGGATGGTAGCCTTGTCATTATTGAAGGTAGTCTATTGTCGATATTTTTGTTACTCCAATGGATGATAGCCTTGTCATTATGCATGGTAGTCTATTGTTCAGATTTTTGTTACTCCAATGGATGGTAGCCTTGTCATTATGGAAGGTAGTCTATTGTCGAGATTTTTTTTTATTCCAATGGATGGTAGCCTTATCATTATGGAAGGTAGTTTTTCGTTGATATTTCTGTTACTCCAATGGATTGTAGCCTTGTCATTATGGAACGTAGTATGTTGTTCAGATTTTTGTTATTCTAATGGATGGTAGCCTTGTCATTATGGAAGGTAGTCTTTTGTCGAGATTTTTGTTACTTCAATGGATGGTAGGCTTGTCATTTTTGAAGGTAGTATATTGTCGATATCTTTCTTACTCCAATGGATGATAGCCTTGTCATTATGCAAGGTAGTCTATTGTTCATATTTTTGTTACTCCAATGGATGGTAGCCTTGTCATTATGGAATGTAGTCTATTTTCGAGATTTTTGTTATTCCAATGGATGGTAGCCTTATCATTATGGAAGGTAGTTTTTTATCGATATTTTTGTTACTCCAATGGATGATAGCCTTGTCATTATGGAAGGTAGTCTTTCGTTTAGATTTTTGTTACTCCAATGGATGGTAGCCTTGTCATTATTGAAGGTAGTCTATTGTCGATATTTTTGTTACTCCAATGGATGATAGCCTTGTCATTATGCATGGTAGTCTATGTTCAGATTTTTGTTACTCCAATGGATGGTAGCCTTGTCATTATGGAAGGTAGTCTATTGTCGAGATTTTTTTTTATTCCAATGGATGGTAGCCTTATCATTATGGAAGGTAGTTTTTCGTTGATATTTCTGTTACTCCAATGGATTGTAGCCTTGTCATTATGGAAGGTAGTATGTTGTTCAGATTTTTGTTATTCTAATGGATGGTAGCCTTGTCATTATGGAAGGTAGTCTTTTGTCGAGATTTTTGTTACTTCAATGGATGGTAGGCTTGTCATTTTTGAAGGTAGTCTATTGTCGATATCTTTCTTACTCCAATGGATGATAGCCTTGTCATTATGCAAGGTAGTCTATTGTTCAGATTTTTGTTACTCCAATGGATGGTAGCCTTGTCATTATGGAATGTAGTCTATTTTCGAGATTTTTGTTATTCCAATGGATGGTAGCCTTATCATTATGGAAGGTAGTTTTTTATCGAGATTTTTGTTACTCCAATGGATGATAGCCTTGTCATTATGGAAGGTAGTCTTTCGTTGAGATTTCTGTTACTCCAATGGATGGTAGCCTTGTCATTATGGAAGGTAGTATGTTGTTCAGATTTTTGTTATTCTAATGGATGGTAACCTTGTCATTATGGAAGGTTTTATTTTTCGAGATTTTTGTTACTCCAATGGATGGTAGCCTTGTCATTATTGAAGGTAGTCTATTGTCGATATTTTTGTTACTCCAATGGATGATAGCCTTGTCATTATGCATGGTAGTCTATTGTTTAGATTTTTGTTACTCCAATGGATGGTAGCCTTGTCATTATGGAAGATAGTCTATTGTCGAGATTTTTTTTTATTCCAATGGATGGTAGCCTTATCATTATGGAAGGTAGTTTGTCGTTGATATTTCTGTTACTCCAATGGATTGTAGCCTTGTCATTATGGAAGGTAGTATGTTGTTCAGATTTTTGTTATTCTAATGGATGGTAGCCTTGTCATTATGGAAGGTAGTCTTTTGTCGAGATTTTTGTTACTTCAATGGATGGTAGGCTTGTCATTTTTGAAGGTAGTCTATTGTCGATATCTTTCTTACTCCAATGTATGATAGCCTTGTCATTATGCAAGGTAGTCTATTGTTCTGAATTTTTTTACTCCAATGGATGGTAGCCTTGTCATTATGGAATGTACTCTATTTTCGAGATTTTTGTTATTTCAATGGATGGTAGCCTTATCATTATGGAAGGTAGTTTTTTATCGATATTTTTGTTACTCCAATGGATGATAGCCTTGTCATTATGGAAGGTAGTCTTTCGTTGAGATTTCTGTTACTCCAATGGATGGTAGCCTTGTCATTATGGAAGGTAGTATGTTGTTCAGATTTTTGTTATTCTAATCGATGGTAACCTTGTCGTTATGGAAGGTTTTATTTTTCGAGATTTTTGTTACTCCAATGGATGGTAGCCTTGTCATTATTGAAGGTAGTCTATTGTCGATATTTTTGTTACTCCAATGGATGATAGCCTTGTCATTATGCATGGTAGTCTATTGTTCAGATTTTTGTTACTCCAATGGATGGTAGCCTTGTCATTATGGAAGGTAGTCTATTGTCGAGATTTTTTTTTATTCCAATGGATGGTAGCCTTATCATTATGGAAGGTAGTTTTTCGTTGATATTTCTGTTACTCCAATGGATTGTAGCCTTGTCATTATGGAAGGTAGTATGTTGTTCAGATTTTTGTTATTCTAATGGATGGTAGCCTTGTCATTATGGAAGGTAGTCTTTTGTCGAGATTTTTGTTACTTCAATGGATGGTAGGCTTGTCATTTTTGAAGGTAGTCTATTGTCGATATCTTTCTTACTCCAATGGATGATAGCCTTGTCATTATGCAAGGTAGTCTATTGTTCATATTTTTTTTACTCCAATGGATGGTAGCCTTGTCATTATGGAATGTAGTCTATTTTCGAGATTTTTGTTATTCCAATGGATGGTAGCCTTATCATTATGGAAGGTAGTTTTTTATCGATATTTTTGTTACTCCAATGGATGATAGCCTTGTCATTATGGAAGGTAGTCTTTCGTTGAGATTTTTGTTACTCCAATGGATGGTAGCCTTGTCATTATGGAAGGTAGTATGTTGTTCAGATTTTTGTTATTCTAATGGATGGTATCCTTGTCATTATGGAAAGTAGTCTGTTGTTGAGATTTTTGTTATTCCATTGGATGGTAGCCTTTTCATAGCGGAAGGTATTCTATTGTCGAGATTTTTGTTATTCCAATGGATGGTAACCTTGTTGTTATGGAAGGTTGTATTTTTCGAGATTTTTGTTACTCCAATGGATGGTAGCCTTGTCATTATTGAAGGTAGTCTATTGTCGATATCTTTGTTACTCCAATGTATGATAGCCTTGTCATTATGCATGGTAGTCTATTGTTCAGATTTTTGTTACTCCAATGGATGGTAGCCTTGTCATTATGGAAGGTAGTCTATTGTCGAGATTTTTTTTATTCCAATGGATGGTAGCCTTATCATTATGGAAGGTAGTTTGTCGTTGATATTTCTGTTACTCCAATGGATTGTAGCCTTGTCATTATGGAAGGTAGTATGTTATTCAGATTTTTGTTATTCTAATGGATGGTAGCCTTGACATTATGGAAGGTAGTCTTTTGTCGAGATTTTTGTTACTTCAATGGATGGTAGGCTTGTCATTTTTGAAGGTAGTCTATTGTCGATATCTTTCTTACTCCAATGGATGATAGCCTTGTCATTATGCAAGGTAGTCTATTGTTCAGATTTGTGTTACTCCAATGGATGGTAGCCTTGTCATTATTGAAGGTAGTCTATTGTCGATATTTTTGTTACTCCAATGGATGATAGCCTTGTCATTATGCATGGTAGTCTATTGTTCAGATTTTTGTTACTCCAATGGATGGTAGCCTTGTCATTATGGAAGGTAGTCTATTGTCGAGATTTTTTTTTATTCCAATGGATGGTAGCCTTATCATTATGGAAGGTAGTTTTTCGTTGATATTTCTGTTACTCCAATGGATTGTAGCCTTGTCATTATGGAACGTAGTATGTTGTTCAGATTTTTGTTATTCTAATGGATGGTAGCCTTGTCATTATGGAAGGTAGTCTTTTGTCGAGATTTTTGTTACTTCAATGGATGGTAGGCTTGTCATTTTTGAAGGTAGTATATTGTCGATATCTTTCTTACTCCAATGGATGATAGCCTTGTCATTATGCAAGGTAGTCTATTGTTCATATTTTTGTTACTCCAATGGATGGTAGCCTTGTCATTATGGAATGTAGTCTATTTTCGAGATTTTTGTTATTCCAATGGATGGTAGCCTTATCATTATGGAAGGTAGTTTTTTATCGATATTTTTGTTACTCCAATGGATGATAGCCTTGTCATTATGGAAGGTAGTCTTTCGTTTAGATTTTTGTTACTCCAATGGATGGTAGCCTTGTCATTATTGAAGGTAGTCTATTGTCGATATTTTTGTTACTCCAATGGATGATAGCCTTGTCATTATGCATGGTAGTCTATGTTCAGATTTTTGTTACTCCAATGGATGGTAGCCTTGTCATTATGGAAGGTAGTCTATTGTCGAGATTTTTTTTTATTCCAATGGATGGTAGCCTTATCATTATGGAAGGTAGTTTTTCGTTGATATTTCTGTTACTCCAATGGATTGTAGCCTTGTCATTATGGAAGGTAGTATGTTGTTCAGATTTTTGTTATTCTAATGGATGGTAGCCTTGTCATTATGGAAGGTAGTCTTTTGTCGAGATTTTTGTTACTTCAATGGATGGTAGGCTTGTCATTTTTGAAGGTAGTCTATTGTCGATATCTTTCTTACTCCAATGGATGATAGCCTTGTCATTATGCAAGGTAGTCTATTGTTCATATTTTTGTTACTCCAATGGATGGTAGCCTTGTCATTATGGAATGTAGTCTATTTTCGAGATTTTTGTTATTCCAATGGATGGTAGCCTTATCATTATGGAAGGTAGTTTTTTATCGATATTTTTGTTACTCCAATGGATGATAGCCTTGTCATTATGGAAGGTAGTCTTTCGTTGAGATTTTTGTTACTCCAATGGATGGTAGCCTTGTCATTATGGAAGGTAGTATGTTGTTCAGATTTTTGTTATTCTAATGGATGGTATCCTTGTCATTATGGAAAGTAGTCTGTTGTTGAGATTTTTGTTATTCCATTGGATGGTAGCCTTTTCATAGCGGAAGGTATTCTATTGTCGAGATTTTTGTTATTCCAATGGATGGTAACCTTGTTGTTATGGAAGGTTGTATTTTTCGAGATTTTTGTTACTCCAATGGATGGTAGCCTTGTCATTATTGAAGGTAGTCTATTGTCGATATCTTTGTTACTCCAATGTATGATAGCCTTGTCATTATGCATGGTAGTCTATTGTTCAGATTTTTGTTACTCCAATGGATGGTAGCCTTGTCATTATGGAAGGTAGTCTATTGTCGAGATTTTTTTTATTCCAATGGATGGTAGCCTTATCATTATGGAAGGTAGTTTGTCGTTGATATTTCTGTTACTCCAATGGATTGTAGCCTTGTCATTATGGAAGGTAGTATGTTATTCAGATTTTTGTTATTCTAATGGATGGTAGCCTTGACATTATGGAAGGTAGTCTTTTGTCGAGATTTTTGTTACTTCAATGGATGGTAGGCTTGTCATTTTTGAAGGTAGTCTATTGTCGATATCTTTCTTACTCCAATGGATGATAGCCTTGTCATTATGCAAGGTAGTCTATTGTTCAGATTTGTGTTACTCCAATGGATGGTAGCCTTGTCATTATTGAAGGTAGTCTATTGTCGATATTTTTGTTACTCCAATGGATGATAGCCTTGTCATTATGCATGGTAGTCTATTGTTCAGATTTTTGTTACTCCAATGGATGGTAGCCTTGTCATTATGGAAGGTAGTCTATTGTCGAGATTTTTTTTTATTCCAATGGATGGTAGCCTTATCATTATGGAAGGTAGTTTTTCGTTGATATTTCTGTTACTCCAATGGATTGTAGCCTTGTCATTATGGAACGTAGTATGTTGTTCAGATTTTTGTTATTCTAATGGATGCTAGCCTTGTCATTATGGAAGGTAGTCTTTTGTCGAGATTTTTGTTACTTCAATGGATGGTAGGCTTGTCATTTTTGAAGGTAGTATATTGTCGATATCTTTCTTACTCCAATGGATGATAGCCTTGTCATTATGCAAGGTAGTCTATTGTTCATATTTTTGTTACTCCAATGGATGGTAGCCTTGTCATTATGGAATGTAGTCTATTTTCGAGATTTTTGTTATTCCAATGGATGGTAGCCTTATCATTATGGAAGGTAGTTTTTTATCGATATTTTTGTTACTCCAATGGATGATAGCCTTGTCATTATGGAAGGTAGTCTTTCGTTTAGATTTTTGTTACTCCAATGGATGGTAGCCTTGTCATTATGGAAGGTAGTATGTTGTTCAGATTTTTGTTATTCTAATGGATGGTATCCTTGTCATTATGGAAAGTAGTCTGTTGTTGAGATTTTTGTTATTCCATTGGATGGTAGCCTTTTCATAGCGGAAGGTATTCTATTGTCGAGATTTTTGTTATTCCAATGGATGGTAACCTTGTTGTTATGGAAGGTTGTATTTTTCGAGATTTTTGTTACTCCAATGGATGGTAGCCTTGTCATTATTGAAGGTAGTCTATTGTCGATATCTTTGTTACTCCAATGGATGATAGCCTTGTCATTATGCATGGTAGTCTATTGTTCAGATTTTTGTTACTCCAATGGATGGTAGCCTTGTCATTATGGAAGGTAGTCTATTGTCGAGATTTTTTTTTATTCCAATGGATGGTAGCCTTATCATTATGGAAGGTAGTTTGTCGTTGATATTTCTGTTACTCCAATGGATTGTAGCCTTGTCATTATGGAAGGTAGTATGTTATTCAGATTTTTGTTATTCTAATGGATGGTAGCCTTGACATTATGGAAGGTAGTCTTTTGTCGAGATTTTTGTTACTTCAATGGATGGTAGGCTTGTCATTTTTGAAGGTAGTCTATTGTCGATATCTTTCTTACTCCAATGGATGATAGCCTTGTCATTATGCAAGGTAGTCTATTGTTCAGATTTGTGTTACTCCAATGGATGGTAGCCTTGTCATTATTGAAGGTAGTCTATTGTCGATATTTTTGTTACTCCAATGGATGATAGCCTTGTCATTATGCATGGTAGTCTATTGTTCAGATTTTTGTTACTCCAATGGATGGTAGCCTTGTCATTATGGAAGGTAGTCTATTGTCGAGATTTTTTTTTATTCCAATGGATGGTAGCCTTATCATTATGGAAGGTAGTTTTTCGTTGATATTTCTGTTACTCCAATGGATTGTAGCCTTGTCATTATGGAACGTAGTATGTTGTTCAGATTTTTGTTATTCTAATGGATGGTAGCCTTGTCATTATGGGAGGTAGTCTTTTGTCGAGATTTTTGTTACTTCAATGGATGGTAGGCTTGTCATTTTTGAAGGTAGTCTATTGTCGATATCTTTCTTACTCCAATGGATGATAGCCTTGTCATTATGCAAGGTAGTCTATTGTTCATATTTTTGTTACTCCAATGGATGGTAGCCTTGTCATTATGGAATGTAGTCTATTTTAGAGATTTTTGTTATTCCAATGGATGGTAGCCTTATCATTATGGAAGGTAGTTTTTTATCGATATTTTTGTTACTCCAATGGATGATAGCCTTGTCATTATGGAAGGTAGTCTTTCGTTGAGATTTTTGTTACTCCAATGGATGGTAGCCTTGTCATTATGGAAGGTAGTATGTTGTTCAGATTTTTGTTATTCTAATGGATGGTATCCTTGTCATTATGGAAAGTAGTCTGTTGTTGAGATTTTTGTTATTCCATTGGATGGTAGCCTTTTCATAGCGGAAGGTATTCTATTGTCGAGATTTTTGTTATTCCAATGGATGGTAACCTTGTTGTTATGGAAGGTTGTATTTTTCGAGATTTTTGTTACTCCAATGGATGGTAGCCTTGTCATTATTGAAGGTAATCTATTGTCGATATCTTTGTTACTCCAATGGATGATAGCCTTGTCATTATGCATGGTAGTCTATTGTTCAGATTTTTGTTACTCCAATGGATGGTAGCCTTGTCATTATGGAAGGTAGTCTATTGTCGAGATTTTTTTTTATTCCAATGGATGGTAGCCTTATCAATATGGAAGGTAGTTTGTCGTTGATATTTCTGTTACTCCAATGGATTGTAGCCTTGTCATTATGGAAGGTAGTATGTTGTTCAGATTTTTGTTATTCTAATGGATGGTAGCCTTGACATTATGGAAGGTAGTCTTTTGTCGAGATTTTTGTTACTTCAATGGATGGTAGGCTTGTCATTTTTGAAGGTAGTCTATTGTCGATATCTTTCTTACTCCAATGGATGATAGCCTTGTCATTATGCAAGGTAGTCTATTGTTCAGATTTGTGTTACTCCAATGGATGGTAGCCTTGTCATTATGGAATGTAGTCTATTTTCGAGTTTTTTGTTATTCCAATGGATGGTAGCCTTATCATTATGGAAGGTAGTTTTTTATCGAGATTTTTGTTACTCCAATGGATGATAGCCTTGTCATTATGGAAGGTAGTCTTTCGTTGAGATTTCTGTTACTCCAATGGATGGTAGCCTTGTCATTATGGAAGGTAGTATGTTGTTCAGATTTTTGTTATTCTAATCGATGGTAACCTTGTCGTTATGGAAGGTTTTATTTTTCGAGATTTTTGTTACTCCAATGGATGGTAGCCTTGTCATTATTGAAGGTAGTCTATTGTCGATATTTTTGTTACTCCAATGGATGATAGCCTTGTCATTATGCATGGTAGTCTATGTTCAGATTTTTGTTACTCCAATGGATGGTAGCCTTGTCATTATGGAAGGTAGTCTATTGTCGAGATTTTTTTTTATTCCAATGGATGGTAGCCTTATCATTATGGAAGGTAGTTTTTCGTTGATATTTCTGTTACTCCAATGGATTGTAGCCTTGTCATTATGGAAGGTAGTATGTTGTTCAGATTTTTGTTATTCTAATGGATGGTAGCCTTGTCATTATGGAAGGTAGTCTTTTGTCGAGATTTTTGTTACTTCAATGGATGGTAGGCTTGTCATTTTTGAAGGTAGTCTATTGTCGATATCTTTCTTACTCCAATGGATGATAGCCTTGTCATTATGCAAGGTAGTCTATTGTTCATATTTTTGTTACTCCAATGGATGGTAGCCTTGTCATTATGGAATGTAGTCTATTTTCGAGATTTTTGTTATTCCATTGGATGGTAGCCTTATCATTATGGATGGTAGTTTTTTATCGATATTTTTGTTACTCCAATGGATGATAGCCTTGTCATTATGGAAGGTAGTCTTTCGTTGAGATTTTTGTTACTCCAATGGATGGTAGCCTTGTCATTATGGAAGGTAGTATGTTGTTCAGATTTTTGTTATTCTAATGGATGGTATCCTTGTCATTATGGAAAGTAGTCTGTTGTTGAGATTTTTGTTATTCCATTGGATGGTAGCCTTTTCATAGCGGAAGGTATTCTATTGTCGAGATTTTTGTTATTCCAATGGATGGTAACCTTATTGTTATGGAAGGTTGTATTTTTCGAGATTTTTGTTACTCCAATGGATGGTAGCCTTGTCATTATTGAAGGTAGTCTATTGTCGATATCTTTGTTACTCCAATGGATGATAGCCTTGTCATTATGCATGGTAGTCTATTGTTCAGATTTTTGTTACTCCAATGGATGGTAGCCTTGTCATTATGGAAGGTAGTCTATTGTCGAGATTTTTTTTTATTCCAATGGATGGTAGCCTTATCATTATGGAAGGTAGTTTGTCGTTGATATTTCTGTTACTCCAATGGATTGTAGCCTTGTCATTATGGAAGGTAGTATGTTATTCAGATTTTTGTTATTCTAATGGATGGTAGCCTTGACATTATGGAAGGTAGTCTTTTGTCGAGATTTTTGTTACTTCAATGGATGGTAGGCTTGTCATTTTTGAAGGTAGTCTATTGTCGATATCTTTCTTACTCCAATGGATGATAGCCTTGTCATTATGCAAGGTAGTCTATTGTTCAGATTTGTGTTACTCCAATGGATGGTAGCCTTGTCATTATTGAAGGTAGTCTATTGTCGATATTTTTGTTACTCCAATGGATGATAGCCTTGTCATTATGCATGGTAGTCTATTGTTCAGATTTTTGTTACTCCAATGGATGGTAGCCTTGTCATTATGGAAGGTAGTCTATTGTCGAGATTTTTTTTTATTCCAATGGATGGTAGCCTTATCATTATGGAAGGTAGTTTTTCGTTGATATTTCTGTTACTCCAATGGATTGTAGCCTTGTCATTATGGAACGTAGTATGTTGTTCAGATTTTTGTTATTCTAATGGATGGTAGCCTTGTCATTATGGAAGGTAGTCTTTTGTCGAGATTTTTGTTACTTCAATGGATGGTAGGCTTGTCATTTTTGAAGGTAGTATATTGTCGATATCTTTCTTACTCCAATGGATGATAGCCTTGTCATTATGCAAGGTAGTCTATTGTTCATATTTTTGTTACTCCAATGGATGGTAGCCTTGTCATTATGGAATGTAGTCTATTTTCGAGATTTTTGTTATTCCAATGGATGGTAGCCTTATCATTATGGAAGGTAGTTTTTTATCGATATTTTTGTTACTCCAATGGATGATAGCCTTGTCATTATGGAAGGTAGTCTTTCGTTGAGATTTTTGTTACTCCAATGGATGGTAGCCTTGTCATTATGGAAGGTAGTATGTTGTTCAGATTTTTGTTATTCTAATGGATGGTATCCTTGTCATTATGGAAAGTAGTCTGTTGTTGAGATTTTTGTTATTCCATTGGATGGTAGCCTTTTCATAGCGGAAGGTATTCTATTGTCGAGATTTTTTTTATTCCAATGGATGGTAACCTTGTTGTTATGGAAGGTTGTATTTTTCGAGATTTTTGTTACTCCAATGGATGGTAGCCTTGTCATTATTGAAGGTAGTCTATTGTCGATATCTTTGTTACTCCAATGGATGATAGCCTTGTCATTATGCATGGTAGTCTATTGTTCAGATTTTTGTTACTCCAATGGATGGTAGCCTTGTCATTATGGAAGGTAGTCTATTGTCGAGATTTTTTTTTATTCCAATGGATGGTAGCCTTATCATTATGGAAGGTAGTTTGTCGTTGATATTTCTGTTACTCCAATGGATTGTAGCCTTGTCATTATGGAAGGTAGTATGTTATTCAGATTTTTGTTATTCTAATGGATGGTAGCCTTGACATTATGGAAGGTAGTCTTTTGTCGAGATTTTTGTTACTTCAATGGATGGTAGGCTTGTCATTTTTGAAGGTAGTCTATTGTCGATATCTTTCTTACTCCAATGGATGATAGCCTTGTCATTATGCAAGGTAGTCTATTGTTCAGATTTGTGTTACTCCAATGGATGGTAGCCTTGTCATTATTGAAGGTAGTCTATTGTCGATATTTTTGTTACTCCAATGGATGATAGCCTTGTCATTATGCATGGTAGTCTATTGTTCAGATTTTTGTTACTCCAATGGATGGTAGCCTTGTCATTATGGAAGGTAGTCTATTGTCGAGATTTTTTTTTATTCCAATGGATGGTAGCCTTATCATTATGGAAGGTAGTTTTTCGTTGATATTTCTGTTACTCCAATGGATTGTAGCCTTGTCATTATGGAACGTAGTATGTTGTTCAGATTTTTGTTATTCTAATGGATGGTAGCCTTGTCATTATGGGAGGTAGTCTTTTGTCGAGATTTTTGTTACTTCAATGGATGGTAGGCTTGTCATTTTTGAAGGTAGTCTATTGTCGATATCTTTCTTACTCCAATGGATGATAGCCTTGTCATTATGCAAGGTAGTCTATTGTTCATATTTTTGTTACTCCAATGGATGGTAGCCTTGTCATTATGGAATGTAGTCTATTTTCGAGATTTTTGTTATTCCAATGGATGGTAGCCTTATCATTATGGAAGGTAGTTTTTTATCGATATTTTTGTTACTCCAATGGATGATAGCCTTGTCATTATGGAAGGTAGTCTTTCGTTGAGATTTTTGTTACTCCAATGGATGGTAGCCTTGTCATTATGGAAGGTAGTATGTTGTTCAGATTTTTGTTATTCTAATGGATGGTATCCTTGTCATTATGGAAAGTAGTATGTTGTTGAGATTTTTGTTATTCCATTGGATGGTAGCCTTTTCATAGCGGAAGGTATTCTATTGTCGAGATTTTTGTTATTCCAATGGATGGTAACCTTGTTGTTATGGAAGGTTGTATTTTTCGAGATTTTTGTTACTCCAATGGATGGTAGCCTTGTCATTATTGAAGGTAATCTATTGTCGATATCTTTGTTACTCCAATGGATGATAGCCTTGTCATTATGCATGGTAGTCTATTGTTCAGATTTTTGTTACTCCAATGGATGGTAGCCTTGTCATTATGGAAGGTAGTCTATTGTCGAGATTTTTTTTTATTCCAATGGATGGTAGCCTTATCATTATGGAAGGTAGTTTGTCGTTGATATTTCTGTTACTCCAATGGATTGTAGCCTTGTCATTATGGAAGGTAGTATGTTGTTCAGATTTTTGTTATTCTAATGGATGGTAGCCTTGACATTATGGAAGGTAGTCTTTTGTCGAGATTTTTGTTACTTCAATGGATGGTAGGCTTGTCATTTTTGAAGGTAGTCTATTGTCGATATCTTTCTTACTCCAATGGATGATAGCCTTGTCATTATGCAAGGTAGTCTATTGTTCAGATTTGTGTTACTCCAATGGATGGTAGCCTTGTCATTATGGAATGTAGTCTATTTTCGAGTTTTTTGTTATTCCAATGGATGGTAGCCTTATCATTATGGAAGGTAGTTTTTTATCGAGATTTTTGTTACTCCAATGGATGATAGCCTTGTCATTATGGAAGGTAGTGTTTCGTTGAGATTTCTGTTACTCCAATGGATGGTAGCCTTGTCATTATGGAAGGTAGTATGTTGTTCAGATTTTTGTTATTCTAATGGATGGTATCCTTGTCATTATGGAAAGTAGTATGTTGTTGAGATTTTTGTTATTCCATTGGATGGTTGCCTTTTCATAACGGAAGGTATTCTATTGTCGAGATTTTTGTTATTCCAATGGATGGTAACCTTGTCATTATGGAAGGTTGTATTTTTCGAGATTTTTGTTACTCCAATGGATGGTAGCCTTGTCATTATTGAAGGTAGTCTATTGTCGATATCTTTGTTACTCCAATGGATGATAGCCTTGTCATTATGCATGGTAGTCTATTGTTCAGATTTTTGTTACTCCAATGGATGGTAGCCTTGTCATTATAGAAGGTAGTCTATTGTCGAGATTTTTTTTTATTCCAATGGATGGTAGCCTTATCATTATGGAAGGTAGTTTGTCATTGATATTTCTGTTACTCCAATGGATTGTAGCCTTGTCATTATGGAAGGTAGTATGTTGTTCAGATTTTTGTTATTCTAATGGATGGTAGCCTTGTCATTATGGAAGGTAGTCTTTTGTCGAGATTTTTGTTACTTCAATGGATGGTAGGCTTGGCATTTTTGAAGGTAGTCTATTGTCGATATCTTTCTTACTCCAATGGATGATAGCCTTGTCATTATGCAAGGTAGTCTATTGTTCAGATTTTTGTTACTCCAATGGATGGTAGCCTCGTCATTATGGAATTTAGTCTATTTTCGAGATTTTTGTTATTCCAATGGATGGTAGCCTTATCATTATGGAAGGTAGTTTTTTATCGAGATTTTTGTTACTCCAATGGATGATAGCCTTGTCATTATGGAAGGTAGTCTTTCGTTGAGATTTCTGTTACTCCAATGGATGGTAGCCTTGTCATTATGGAAGGTAGTATGTTGTTCAGATTTTTGTTATTCTAATGGATGGTAACCTTGTCGTTATGGAAGGTTGTATTTTTCGAGATTTTTGTTACTCTAATGGATGGTAGCCTTGTCATTATTGAAGGTAGTCTATTGTCGATATTTTTGTTACTCCAATGGATGATAGCCTTGTCATTATGCATGGTAGTCTATTGTTCAGATTTTTGTTACTCCAATGGATGGTAGCCTTGTCATTATGGAAGGTAGTCTATTGTCGAGATTTTTTTTTATTCCAATGGATGGTAGCCTTATCATTATGGAAGGTAGTTTGTCGTTGATATTTCTGTTACTCCAATTGATTGTAGCCTTGTCATTATGGAAGGTAGTATGTTGTTCAGATTTTTGTTATTCTAATGGATGGTAGCCTTGTCATTATGGAAGGTAGTCTTTTGTCGAGATTTTTGTTACTTCAATGGATGGTAGGCTTGTCATTTTTGAAGGTAGTCTATTGTCGATATCTTTCTTACTCCAATGGATGATAGCCTTGTCATTATGCAAGGTAGTCTATTATTCAGATTTTTGTTACTCCAATGGATGGTAGCCTTGTCATTATGGAATGTAGTCTATTTTCGAGATTTTTGTTATTCCAATGGATGGTAGCCTTATCATTATGGAAGGTAGTTTTTTATCGATATTTTTGTTACTCCAATGGATGATAGCCTTGTCATTATGGAAGGTAGTCTTTCGTTGAGATTTTTGTTACTCTAATGGATGGTAGCCTTGTCATTATGGAAGGTAGTATGTTGTTCAGATTTTTGTTATTCTAATGGATGGTATCCTTGTCATTATGGAAAGTAGTCTGTTGTTGAGATTTTTGTTATTCCATTGGATGGTAGCCTTTTCATAGCGGAAGGTATTCTATTGTCGAGATTTTTGTTATTCCAATGGATGGTAACCTTGTCGTTATGGAAGGTTGTATTTTTCGAGATTTTTGTTACTCTAATGGATGGTAGCCTTGTCATTATTGAAGGTAGTCTATTGTCGATATTTTTGTTACTCCAATGGATGATAGCCTTGTCATTATGCATGGTAGTCTATTGTTCAGATTTTTGTTACACCAATGGATGGTAGCCTTGTCATTATGGAAGGTAGTCTATTGTCGAGATTTTTTTTATTCCAATGGATGGTAGCCTTATCATTATGGAAGGTAGTTTGTCGTTGATATTTCTGTTACTCCAATGGATTGTAGCCTTGTCATTATGGAAGGTAGTATGTTGTTCAGATTTTTGTTATTCTAATGGATGGTAGCCTTGTCATTATGGAAGGTAGTCTTTTGTCGAGATTTTTGTTACTTCAATGGATGGTAGGCTTGGCATTTTTGAAGATAGTCTATTGTCGATATCTTTCTTACTCCAATGGATGATAGCCTTGTCATTATGCAAGGTAGTCTATTGTTCAGATTTTTGTTACTCCAATGGATGGTAGCCTTGTCATTATGGAATTTAGTCTATTTTCGAGATTTTTGTTATTCCAATGGATGGTAGCCTTATCATTATGGAAGGTAGTTTTTTATCGAGATTTTTGTTACTCCAATGGATGATAGCCTTGTCATTATGGAAGGTAGTCTTTCGTTGAGATTTCTGTTACTCCAATGGATGGTAGCCTTGTCATTATGGAAGGTAGTATGTTGTTCAGATTTTTGTTATTCTAATGGATGGTAACCTTGTCGTTATGGAAGGTTGTATTTTTCGATATTTTTGTTACTCTAATGGATGGTAGCCTTGTCATTATTGAAGGTAGTCTATTGTCGATATTTTTGTTACTCTAATGGATGATAGCCTTGTCATTATGCATGGTAGTCTATTGTTCAGATTTTTGTTACTCCAATGGATGGTAGCCTTGTCATTATGGAAGGTAGTCTATTGTCGAGATTTTTTTTTATTCCAATGGATGGTAGCCTTATCATTATGGAAGGTAGTTTGTCGTTGATATTTCTGTTACTCCAATTGATTGTAGCCTTGTCATTATGGAAGGTAGTATGTTGTTCAGATTTTTGTTATTCTAATGGATGGTAGCCTTGTCATTATGGAAGGTAGTCTTTTGTCGAGATTTTTGTTACTTCAATGGATGGTAGGCTTGTCATTTTTGAAGGTAGTCTATTGTCGATATCTTTCTTACTCCAATGGATGATAGCCTTGTCATTATGCAAGGTAGTCTATTATTCAGATTTTTGTTACTCCAATGGATGGTAGCCTTGTCATTATGGAATGTAGTCTATTTTCGAGATTTTTGTTATTCCAATGGATGGTAGCCTTATCATTATGGAAGGTAGTTTTTTATCGATATTTTTGTTACTCCAATGGATGATAGCCTTGTCATTATGGAAGGTAGTCTTTCGTTGAGATTTTTGTTACTCTAATGGATGGTAGCCTTGTCATTATGGAAGGTAGTATGTTGTTCAGATTTTTGTTATTCTAATGGATGGTATCCTTGTCATTATGGAAAGTAGTCTGTTGTTGAGATTTTTGTTATTCCATTGGATGGTAGCCTTTTCATAGCGGAAGGTATTCTATTGTCGAGATTTTTGTTATTCCAATGGATGGTAACCTTGTCGTTATGGAAGGTTGTATTTTTCGAGATTTTTGTTACTCTAATGGATGGTAGCCTTATCATTATTGAAGGTAGTCTATTTTCGATATTTTTGTTACTCCAATGGATGATAGCCTTGTCATTATGCATGGTAGTCTATTGTTCAGATTTTTGTTACACCAATGGATGGTAGCCTTGTCATTATGGAAGGTAGTCTATTGTCGAGATTTTTTTTTATTCCAATGGATGGTAGCCTTATCATTATGGAAGGTAGTTTGTCGTTGATATTTCTGTTACTCCAATGGATTGTAGCCTTGTCATTATGGAAGGTAGTATGTTGTTCATATTTTTGTTATTCTAATGGATGGTAGCCTTGTCATTATGGAAGGTAGTCTTTTGTCGAGATTTTTGTTACTTCAATGGATGGTAGGCTTGGCATTTTTGAAGGTAGTCTATTGTCGATATCTTTCTTACTCCAATGGATGATAGCCTTGTCATTATGCAAGGTAGTCTATTGTTCAGATTTTTGTTACTCCAATGGATGGTAGCCTTGTCATTATGGAATTTAGTCTATTTTCGAGATTTTTGTTATTCCAATGGATGGTAGCCTTATCATTATGGAAGGTAGTTTTTTATCGAGATTTTTGTTACTCCAATGGATGATAGCCTTTTTATTATGGAAGGTAGTCTTTCGTTGAGATTTCTGTTATTCCAATGGATGGTAGCCTTGTCATTATGGAAGGTAGTATGTTGTTCAGATTTTTGTTATTCTAATGGATGGTAACCTTGTCGTTATGGAAGGTTGTATTTTTCGAGATTTTTGTTACTCTAATGGATGGTAGCCTTGTCATTATTGAAGGTAGTCTATTGTCGATATTTTTGTTACTCCAATGGATGATAGCCTTGTCATTATGCATGGTAGTCTATTGTTCAGATTTTTGTTACTCCAATGGATGGTAGCCTTGTCATTATGGAAGGTAGTCTATTGTCGAGATTTTTTTTTATTCCAATGGATGGTAGCCTTATCATTATGGAAGGTAGTTTGTCGTTGATATTTCTGTTACTCCAATTGATTGTAGCCTTGTCATTATGGAAGGTAGTATGTTGTTCAGATTTTTGTTATTCTAATGGATGGTAGCCTTGTCATTATGGAAGGTAGTCTTTTGTCGAGATTTTTGTTACTTCAATGGATGGTAGGCTTGTCATTTTTGAAGGTAGTCTATTGTCGATATCTTTCTTACTCCAATGGATGATAGCCTTGTCATTATGCAAGGTAGTCTATTATTCAGATTTTTGTTACTCCAATGGATGGTAGCCTTGTCATTATGGAATGTAGTCTATTTTCGAGATTTTTGTTATTCCAATGGATGGTAGCCTTATCATTATGGAAGGTAGTTTTTTATCGATATTTTTGTTACTCCAATGGATGATAGCCTTGTCATTATGGAAGGTAGTCTTTCGTTGAGATTTTTGTTACTCTAATGGATGGTAGCCTTGTCATTATGGAAGGTAGTATGTTGTTCAGATTTTTGTTATTCTAATGGATGGTATCCTTGTCATTATGGAAAGTAGTCTGTTGTTGAGAATTTTGTTATTCCATTGGATGGTAGCCTTTTCATAGCGGAAGGTATTCTATTGTCGAGATTTTTGTTATTCCAATGGATGGTAACCTTGTCGTTATGGAAGGTTGTATTTTTCGAGATTTTTGTTACTCTAATGGATGGTAGCCTTGTCATTATTGAAGGTAGTCTATTGTTGATATTTTTGTTACTCCAATGGATGATAGCCTTGTCATTATGCATGGTAGTCTATTGTTCAGATTTTTGTTACACCAATGGATGGTAGCCTTGTCATTATGGAAGGTAGTCTATTGTCGAGATTTTTTTTTATTCCAATGGATGGTAGCCTTATCATTATGGAAGGTAGTTTGTCGTTGATATTTCTGTTACTCCAATTGATTGTAGCCTTGTCATTATGGAAGGTAGTATGTTGTTCAGATTTTTGTTATTCTAATGGATGGTAGCCTTGTCATTATGGAAGGTAGTCTTTTGTCGAGATTTTTGTTACTTCAATGGATGGTAGGCTTGTCATATTTGAAGGTAGTCTATTGTCGATATCTTTCTTACTCCAATGGATGATAGCCTTGTCATTATGCAAGGTAGTCTATTATTCAGATTTTTGTTACTCCAATGGATGGTAGCCTTGTCATTATGGAATGTAGTCTATTTTCGAGATTTTTGTTATTCCAATGGATGGTAGCCTTATCATTATGGAAGGTAGTTTTTTATCGATATTTTTGTTACTCCAATGGATGATAGCCTTGTCATTATGGAAGGTAGTCTTTCGTTGAGATTTTTGTTACTCTAATGGATGGTAGCCTTGTCATTATGGAAGGTAGTATGTTGTTCAGATTTTTGTTATTCTAATGGATGGTATCCTTGTCATTATGGAAAGTAGTCTGTTGTTGAGATTTTTGTTATTCCATTGGATGGTAGCCTTTTCATAGCGGAAGGTATTCTATTGTCGAGATTTTTGTTATTCCAATGGATGGTAACCTTGTCGTTATGGAAGGTTGTATTTTTCGAGATTTTTGTTACTCCAATGGATGGTAGCCTTATCATTATTGAAGGTAGTCTATTGTCGATATCTTTGTTACTCCAATGGATGATAGCCTTGTCATTATGCATGGTAGTCTATTGTTCAGATTTTTGTTACTCCAATGGATGGTAGCCTTGTCATTATGGAAGGTAGTCTATTGTCGAGATTTTTTTTTATTCCAATGGATGGTAGCCTTATCATTATGGAAGGTAGTTTGTCGTTGATATTTCTGTTACTCCAATGGATTGTAGCCTTGTCATTATGGAAGGTAGTATGTTGTTCAGATTTTTGTTATTCTAATGGATGGTAGCCTTGTCATTATCGAAGGTAGTCTTTTGTCGAGATTTTTGTTACTTCAATGGATGGTAGGCTTGTCATTTTTGAAGGTAGTCTATTGTCGATATCTTTCTTACTCCAATGGATGAAAGCCTTGTCATTATGCAAGGTAGTCTATTGTTCAGATTTTTGTTACTCCAATGGATGGTAGCCTTGTCATTATGGAATGTAGTCTATTTTCGAGATTTTTGTTATTCCAATGGATGGTAGCCTTATCATTATGGAAGGTAGTTTTTTATCGATATTTTTGTTACTCCAATGGATGATAGCCTTGTCATTATGGAAGGTAGTCTTTCGTTTAGATTTTTGTTACTCTAATGGATGGTAGCCTTGTCATTATGGAAGGTAGTATGGTGTTCAGATTTTTGTTATTCTAATGGATGGTATCCTTGTCATTATGGAAAGTAGTCTGTTGTTGAGATTTTTGTTATTCCATTGGATGGTAGCCTTTTCATAGCGGAAGGTATTCTATTGTCGAGATTTTTGTTACTCCAATGGATGATAGCCTTGTCATTATGCATGGTAGTCTAATGGATGGTAGCCTTGTCATTATGGAAGGTAGTCTTTTGTCGAGATTTTTGTTACTTCAATGGATGGTAGGCTTGTCATTTTTGAAGGTAGTCTATTGTCGATATCTTTCTTACTCCAATGGATGATAGCCTTGTCATTATGCAAGGTAGTCTATTATTCAGATTTTTGTTACTCCAATGGATGGTAGCCTTGTCATTATGGAATGTAGTCTATTTTCGAGATTTTTGTTATTCCAATGGATGGTAGCCTTATCATTATGGAAGGTAGTTTTTTATCGAGATTTTTGTTACTCCAATGGATGATAGCCTTGTCATTATGGAAGGTAGTCTTTCGTTGAGATTTCTGTTACTCCAATGGATGGTATCCTTGTCATTATGGAAGGTAGTATGTTGTTCAGATTTTTGTTATTCTAATGGATGGTAACCTTGTCGTTATGGAAGGTTGTATTTTTCGAGATTTTTGTTACTCTAATGGATGGTAGCCTTGTCATTATTGAAGGTAGTTTATTGTCGATATTTTTGTTACTCCAATGGATGATAGCCTTGTCATTATGCATGGTAGTCTATTGTTCAGATTTTTGTTACTCCAATGGATGGTAGCCTTGTCATTATGGAAGGTAGTCTATTGTCGAGATTTTTTTTTATTCCAATGGATGGTAGCCTTATCATTATGGAAGGTAGTTTGTCGTTGATATTTCTGTTACTCCAATTGATTGTAGCCTTGTCATTATGGAAGGTAGTATGTTGTTCAGATTTTTGTTATTCTAATGGATGGTAGCCTTGTCATTATGGAAGGTAGTCTTTTGTCGAGATTTTTGTTACTTCAATGGATGGTAGGCTTGTCATTTTTGAAGGTAGTCTATTGTCGATATCTTTCTTACTCCAATGGATGATAGCCTTGTCATTATGCAAGGTAGTCTATTATTCAGATTTTTGTTACTCCAATGGATGGTAGCCTTGTCATTATGGAATGTAGTCTATTTTCGAGATTTTTGTTATTCCAATGGATGGTAGCCTTATCATTATGGAAGGTAGTTTTTTATCGATATTTTTGTTACTCCAATGGATGATAGCCTTGTCATTATGGAAGGTAGTCTTTCGTTGAGATTTTTGTTACTCTAATGGATGGTAGCCTTGTCATTATGGAAGGTAGTATGTTGTTCAGATTTTTGTTATTCTAATGGATGGTATCCTTGTCATTATGGAAAGTAGTCTGTTGTTGAGAATTTTGTTATTCCATTGGATGGTAGCCTTTTCATAGCGGAAGGTATTCTATTGTCGAGATTTTTGTTATTCCAATGGATGGTAACCTTGTCGTTATGGAAGGTTGTATTTTTCGAGATTTTTGTTACTCTAATGGATGGTAGCCTTGTCATTATTGAAGGTAGTCTATTGTCGATATTTTTGTTACTCCAATGGATGATAGCCTTGTCATTATGCATGGTAGTCTATTGTTCAGATTTTTGTTACACCAATGGATGGTAGCCTTGTCATTATGGAAGGTAGTCTATTGTCGAGATTTTTTTTTATTCCAATGGATGGTAGCCTTATCATTATGGAAGGTAGTTTGTCGTTGATATTTCTGTTACTCCAATTGATTGTAGCCTTGTCATTATGGAAGGTAGTATGTTGTTCAGATTTTTGTTATTCTAATGGATGGTAGCCTTGTCATTATGGAAGGTAGTCTTTTGTCGAGATTTTTGTTACTTCAATGGATGGTAGGCTTGTCATTTTTGAAGGTAGTCTATTGTCGATATCTTTCTTACTCCAATGGATGATAGCCTTGTCATTATGCAAGGTAGTCTATTATTCAGATTTTTGTTACTCCAATGGATGGTAGCCTTGTCATTATGGAATGTAGTCTATTTTGGAGATTTTTGTTATTCCAATGGATGGTAGCCTTATCATTATGGAAGGTAGTTTTTTATCGATATTTTTGTTACTCCAATGGATGATAGCCTTGTCATTATGGAAGGTAGTCTTTCGTTGAGATTTTTGTTACTCTAATGGATGGTAGCCTTGTCATTATGGAAGGTAGTATGTTGTTCAGATTTTTGTTATTCTAATGGATGGTATCCTTGTCATTATGGAAAGTAGTCTGTTGTTGAGATTTTTGTTATTCCATTGGATGGTAGCCTTTTCATAGCGGAAGGTATTCTATTGTCGAGATTTTTGTTATTCCAATGGATGGTAACCTTGTCGTTATAGAAGGTTGTATTTTTCGAGATTTTTGTTACTCCAATGGATGGTAGCCTTATCATTATTGAAGGTAGTCTATTGTCGATATCTTTGTTACTCCAATGGATGATAGCCTTGTCATTATGCATGGTAGTCTATTGTTCAGATTTTTGTTACTCCAATGGATGGTAGCCTTGTCATTATGGAAGGTAGTCTATTGTCGAGATTTTTTTTTATTCCAATGGATGGTAGCCTTATCATTATGGAAGGTAGTCTGTCGTTGATATTTCTGTTACTCCAATGGATTGTAGCCTTGTCATTATGGAAGGTAGTATGTTCTTCAGATTTTTGTTATTCTAATGGATGGTAGCCTTGTCATTATCGAAGGTAGTCTTTTGTCGAGATTTTTGTTACTTCAATGGATGGTAGGCTTGTCATTTTTGAAGGTAGTCTATTGTCGATATCTTTCTTACTCCAATGGATGATAGCCTTGTCATTATGCAAGGTAGTCTATTGTTCAGATTTTTGTTACTCCAATGGATGGTAGCCTTGTCATTATGGAATGTAGTCTATTTTCGAGATTTTTGTTATTCCAATGGATGGTAGCCTTATCATTATGGAAGGTAGTTTTTTATCGATATTTTTGTTACTCCAATGGATGATAGCCTTGTCATTATGGAAGGTAGTCTTTCGTTTAGATTTTTGTTACTCTAATGGATGGTAGCCTTGTCATTATGGAAGGTAGTATGTTGTTCAGATTTTTGTTATTCTAATGGATGGTATCCTTGTCATTATGGAAAGTAGTCTGTTGTTGAGATTTTTGTTATTCCATTGGATGGTAGCCTTTTCATAGCGGAAGGTATTCTATTGTCGAGATTTTTGTTACTCCAATGGATGATAGCCTTGTCATTATGCATGGTAGTCTAATGGATGGTAGCCTTGTCATTATGGAAGGTAGTCTTTTGTCGAGATTTTTGTTACTTCAATGGATGGTAGGCTTGTCATTTTTGAAGGTAGTCTATTGTCGATATCTTTCTTACTCCAATGGATGATAGCCTTGTCATTATGCAAGGTAGTCTATTATTCAGATTTTTGTTACTCCAATGGATGGTAGCCTTGTCATTATAGAATGTAGTCTATTTTCGAGATTTTTGTTATTCCAATGGATGGTAGCCTTATCATTATGGAAGGTAGTTTTTTATCGAGATTTTTGTTACTCCAATGGATGATAGCCTTGTCATTATGGAAGGTAGTCTTTCGTTGAGATTTCTGTTACTCCAATGGATGGTATCCTTGTCATTATGGAAGGTAGTATGTTGTTCAGATTTTTGTTATTCTAATGGATGGTAACCTTGTCGTTATGGAAGGTTGTATTTTTCGAGATTTTTGTTACTCTAATGGATGGTAGCCTTGTCATTATTGAAGGTAGTCTATTGTCGATATTTTTGTTACTCCAATGGATGATAGCCTTGTCATTATGCATGGTAGTCTATTGTTCAGATTTTTGTTACTCCAATGGATGGTAGCCTTGTCATTATGGAAGGTAGTTTGTCGTTGATATTTCTGTTACTCCAATTGATTGTAGCCTTGTCATTATGGAAGGTAGTATGTTGTTCAGATTTTTGTTATTCTAATGGATGGTAGCCTTGTCATTATGGAAGGTAGTCTTTTGTCGAGATTTTTGTTACTTCAATGGATGGTAGGCTTGTCATTTTTGAAGGTAGTCTATTGTCGATATCTTTCTTACTCCAATGGATGATAGCCTTGTCATTATGCAAGGTAGTCTATTATTCATATTTTTGTTACTCCAATGGATGGTAGCCTTGTCATTATGGAATGTAGTCTATTTTCGAGATTTTTGTTATTCCAATGGATGGTAGCCTTATCATTATGGAAGGTAGTTTTTTATCGATATTTTTGTTACTCCAATGGATGATAGCCTTGTCATTATGGAAGGTAGTCTTTCGTTGAGATTTTTGTTACTCTAATGGATGGTAGCCTTGTCATTATGGAAGGTAGTATGTTGTTCATATTTTTGTTATTCTAATGGATGGTATCCTTGTCATTATGGAAAGTAGTCTGTTGTTGAGATTTTTGTTATTCCATTGGATGGTAGCCTTTTCATAGCGGAAGGTATTCTATTGTCGAGATTTTTGTTATTCCAATGGATGGTAACCTTGTCGTTATGGAAGGTTGTATTTTTCGAGATTTTTGTTACTCCAATGGATTGTAGCCTTGTCATTATTGAAGGTAGTCTATTGTCGATATCTTTGTTACTCCAATGGATGATAGCCTTGTCATTATGCATGGTAGTCTATTGTTCAGATTTTTCGTTACTCCAATGGATGGTAGCCTTGTCATTATGGAAGGTAGTCTATTGTCGAGATTTTTTTTTATTCCAATGGATGGTAGCCTTATCATTATGGAAGGTAGTTTGTCGTTGATATTTCTGTTACTCCAATGGATTGTAGCCTTGTCATTATGGAAGGTAGTATGTTGTTCAGATTTTTGTTATTCTAATGGATGGTAGCCTTGTCATTATCGAAGGTAGTCTTTTGTCGAGATTTTTGTTACTTCAATGGATGGAAGGCTTGTCATTTTTGAAGGTAGTCTATTGTCGATATCTTTCTTACTCCAATGGATGATAGCCTTGTCATTATGCAAGGTAGTCTATTGTTCATATTTTTGTTACTCCAATGGATGGTAGCCTTCTCATTATGGAATGTAGTCTATTTTCGAGATTTTTGTTATTCCAATGGATGGTAGCCTTATCATTATGGAAGGTAGTTTTTTATTGAGATTTTTGTTACTCCAATGGATGGTAGCCTTGTCATTATGGAAGGTAGACTATTGTCAAGATTTTTATTATTCCAATGGATGGTAGCCTTGTAATTATGGAAGGTAGTTTTTTGTCGAGATATTTGTTACTCCAATGGACGGTAGTCTTGTCATTATGGAAGGTAGTCTGTTGTCGAGATTTTTGTTACCCCAATGGATGTAGCTTTGTCATTAAAGAAGGTAGTTTGTTGTCGATATTTTTGTTACTCCAGTGAATGCTAGCCTTGTCATTATGGAAGGTAGTCTGTTGTTGAGATTTATGTTACTCCAACTGATTGTAGCCTTTTCATTATGGAAGGTAGTCTATTGTCGAGATTTTTTTTTATTCCAATGGATGGTAGCCTTATCATTATGGAAGGTAGTTTGTCGTTGATATTTCTGTTACTCCAATGGATTGTAGCCTTGTCATTATGGAAGGTAGTATGTTGTTCAGATTTTTGTTATTCTAATGGATGGTAGCCTTGTCATTATCGAAGGTAGTCTTTTGTCGAGATTTTTGTTACTTCAATGGATGGTAGGCTTGTCATTTTTGAAGGTAGTCTATTGTCGATATCTTTCTTACTCCAATGGATGATAGCCTTGTCATTATGCAAGGTAGTCTATTATTCAGATTTTTGTTACTCCAATGGATGGTAGCCTTGTCATTATGGAATGTAGTCTATTTTCGAGATTTTTGTTATTCCAATGGATGGTAGCCTTATCATTATGGAAGGTAGTTTTTTATCGAGATTTTTGTTACTCCAATGGATGATAGCCTTGTCATTATGGAAGGTAGTCTTTCGTTGAGATTTCTGTTACTCCAATGGATGGTAGCCTTGTCATTATGGAAGGTAGTATGTTGTTCAGATTTTTGTTATTCTAATGGATGGTAACCTTGTCGTTATGGAAGGTTGTATTTTTCGAGATTTTTGTTACTCTAATGGATGGTAGCCTTGTCATTATTGAAGGTAGTCTATTGTCGATATTTTTGTTACTCCAATGGATGATAGCCTTGTCATTATGCATGGTAGTCTATTGTTCAGATTTTTGTTACTCCAATGGATGGTAGCCTTGTCATTATGGAAGGTAGTCTATTGTCGAGATTTTTTTTTATTCCAATGGATGGTAGCCTTATCATTATGGAAGGTAGTTTGTCGTTGATATTTCTGTTACTCCAATTGATTGTAGCCTTGTCATTATGGAAGGTAGTATGTTGTTCAGATTTTTGTTATTCTAATGGATGGTAGCCTTGTCATTATGGAAGGTAGTCTTTTGTCGAGATTTTTGTTACTTCAATGGATGGTAGGCTTGTCATTTTTGAAGGTAGTCTATTGTCGATATCTTTCTTACTCCAATGGATGATAGCCTTGTCATTATGCAAGGTAGTCTATTATTCAGATTTTTGTTACTCCAATGGATGGTAGCCTTGTCATTATGGAATGTAGTCTATTTTCGAGATTTTTGTTATTCCAATGGATGGTAGCCTTATCATTATGGAAGGTAGTTTTTTATCGATATTTTTGTTACTCCAATGGATGATAGCCTTGTCATTATGGAAGATAGTCTTTCGTTGAGATTTTTGTTACTCTAATGGATGGTAGCCTTGTCATTATGGAAGGTAGTATGTTGTTCAGATTTTTGTTATTCTAATGGATGGTATCCTTGTCATTATGGAAAGTAGTCTGTTGTTGAGAATTTTGTTATTCCATTGGATGGTAGCCTTTTCATAGCGGAAGGTATTCTATTGTCGAGATTTTTGTTATTCCAATGGATGGTAACCTTGTCGTTATGGAAGGTTGTATTTTTCGAGATTTTTGTTACTCTAATGGATGTAGCTTTGTCATTAAAGAAGGTAGTTTGTTGTCGATATTTTTGTTACTCCAGTGAATGCTAGCCTTGTCATTATGGAAGGTAGTCTGTTGTTGAGATTTATGTTACTCCAACTGATTGTAGCCTTTTCATTATGGAAGGTAGTCTATTGTCGAGATTTTTTTTTATTCCAATGGATGGTAGCCTTATCATTATGGAAGGTAGTTTGTCGTTGATATTTCTGTTACTCCAATTGATTGTAGCCTTGTCATTATGGAAGGTAGTATGTTGTTCAGATTTTTGTTATTCTAATGGATGGTAGCCTTGTCATTATGGAAGGTAGTCTTTTGTCGAGATTTTTGTTACTTCAATGGATGGTAGGCTTGTCATTTTTGAAGGTAGTCTATTGTCGATATCTTTCTTACTCCAATGGATGATAGCCTTGTCATTATGCAAGGTAGTCTATTATTCAGATTTTTGTTACTCCAATGGATGGTAGCCTTGTCATTATGGAATGTAGTCTATTTTCGAGATTTTTGTTATTCCAATGGATGGTAGCCTTATCATTATGGAAGGTAGTTTTCTATCGATATTTTTGTTACTCCAATGGATGATAGCCTTGTCATTATGGAAGGTAGTCTTTCGTTGAGATTTTTGTTACTCTAATGGATGGTAGCCTTGTCATTATGGAAGGTAGTATGTTGTTCAGATTTTTGTTATTCTAATGGATGGTATCCTTGTCATTATGGAAAGTAGTCTGTTGTTGAGATTTTTGTTATTCCATTGGATGGTAGCCTTTTCATAGCGGAAGGTATTCTATTGTCGAGATTTTTGTTATTCCAATGGATGGTAACCTTGTCGTTATGGAAGGTTGTATTTTTCCAGATTTTTGTTACTCCAATGGATGGTAGCCTTATCATTATTGAAGGTAGTCTATTGTCGATATCTTTGTTACTCCAATGGATGATAGCCTTGTCATTATGCATGGTAGTCTATTGTTCAGATTTTTGTTACTCCAATGGATGGTAGCCTTGTCATTATGGAAGGTAGTCTATTGTCAAGATTTTTTTTTATTCCAATGGATGGTAGCCTTATCATTATGGAAGGTAGTTTGTCGTTGATATTTCTGTTACTCCAATGGATTGTAGCCTTGTCATTATGGAAGGTAGTATGTTGTTCAGATTTTTGTTATTCTAATGGATGGTAGCCTTGTCATTATCGAAGGTAGTCTTTTGTCGAGATTTTTGTTACTTCAATGGATGGTAGGCTTGTCATTTTTGAAGGTAGTCTATTGTCGATATCTTTCTTACTCCAATGGATGATAGCCTTGTCATTATGCAAGGTAGTCTATTGTTCAGATTTTTGTTACTCCAATGGATGGTAGCCTTGTCATTATGGAATGTAGTCTATTTTCGAGATTTTTGTTATTCCAATGGATGGTAGCCTTATCATTATGGAAGGTAGTTTTTTATCGATATTTTTGTTACTCCAATGGATGATAGCCTTGTCATTATGGAAGGTAGTCTTTCGTTTAGATTTTTGTTACTCTAATGGATGGTAGCCTTGTCATTATGGAAGGTAGTATGTTGTTCAGATTTTTGTTATTCTAATGGATGGTATCCTTGTCATTATAGAAAGTAGTCTGTTGTTGAGATTTTTGTTATTCCATTGGATGGTAGCCTTTTCATAGCGGAAGGTATTCTATTGTCGAGATTTTTGTTACTCCAATGGATGATAGCCTTGTCATTATGCATGGTAGTCTAATGGATGGTAGCCTTGTCATTATGGAAGGTAGTCTTTTGTCGAGATTTTTGTTACTTCAATGGATGGTAGGCTTGTCATTTTTGAAGGTAGTCTATTGTCGATATCTTTCTTACTCCAATGGATGATAGCCTTGTCATTATGCAAGGTAGTCTATTATTCAGATTTTTGTTACTCCAATGGATGGTAGCCTTGTCATTATGGAATGTAGTCTATTTTCGAGATTTTTGTTATTCCAATGGATGGTAGCCTTATCATTATGGAAGGTAGTTTTTTATCGAGATTTTTGTTACTCCAATGGATGATAGCCTTGTCATTATGGAAGGTAGTCTTTCGTTGAGATTTCTGTTACTCCAATGGATGGTAGCCTTGTCATTATGGAAGGTAGTATGTTGTTCAGATTTTTGTTATTCTAATGGATGGTAACCTTGTCGTTATGGAAGGTTGTATTTTTCGAGATTTTTGTTACTCTAATGGATGGTAGCCTTGTCATTATTGAAGGTAGTCTATTGTCGATATTTTTGTTACTCCAATGGATGATAGCCTTGTCATTATGCATGGTAGTCTATTGTTCAGATTTTTGTTACTCCAATGGATGGTAGCCTTGTCATTATGGAAGGTAGTCTATTGTCGAGATTTTTTTTTTATTCCAATGGATGGTAGCCATATCATTATGGAAGGTAGTTTGTCGTTGATATTTCTGTTACTCCAATTGATTGTAGCCTTGTCATTATGGAAGGTAGTATGTTGTTCAGATTTTTGTTATTCTAATGGATGGTAGCCTTGTCATTATGGAAGGTAGTCTTTTGTCGAGATTTTTGTTACTTCAATGGATGGTAGGCTTGTCATTTTTGAAGGTAGTCTATTGTCGATATCTTTCTTACTCCAATGGATGATAGCCTTGTCATTATGCAAGGTAGTCTATTATTCAGATTTTTGTTACTCCAATGGATGGTAGCCTTGTCATTATGGAATGTAGTCTATTTTCGAGATTTTTGTTATTCCAATGGATGGTAGCCTTATCATTATGGAAGGTAGTTTTTTATCGATATTTTTGTTACTCCAATGGATGATAGCCTTGTCATTATGGAAGATAGTCTTTCGTTGAGATTTTTGTTACTCTAATGGATGGTAGCCTTGTCATTATGGAAGGTAGTATGTTGTTCAGATTTTTGTTATTCTAATGGATGGTATCCTTGTCATTATGGAAAGTAGTCTGTTGTTGAGAATTTTGTTATTCCATTGGATGGTAGCCTTTTCATAGCGGAAGGTATTCTATTGTCGAGATTTTTGTTATTCCAATGGATGGTAACCTTGTCGTTATGGAAGGTTGTATTTTTCGAGATTTTTGTTACTCTAATGGATGTAGCTTTGTCATTAAAGAAGGTAGTTTGTTGTCGATATTTTTGTTACTCCAGTGAATGCTAGCCTTGTCATTATGGAAGGTAGTCTGTTGTTGAGATTTATGTTACTCCAACTGATTGTAGCCTTTTCATTATGGAAGGTAGTCTATTGTCGAGATTTTTTTTTATTCCAATGGATGGTAGCCTTATCATTATGGAAGGTAGTTTGTCGTTGATATTTCTGTTACTCCAATTGATTGTAGCCTTGTCATTATGGAAGGTAGTATGTTGTTCAGATTTTTGTTATTCTAATGGATGGTAGCCTTGTCATTATGGAAGGTAGTCTTTTGTCGAGATTTTTGTTACTTCAATGGATGGTAGGCTTGTCATTTTTGAAGGTAGTCTATTGTCGATATCTTTCTTACTCCAATGGATGATAGCCTTGTCATTATGCAAGGTAGTCTATTATTCAGATTTTTGTTACTCCAATGGATGGTAGCCTTGTCATTATGGAATGTAGTCTATTTTCGAGATTTTTGTTATTCCAATGGATGGTAGCCTTATCATTATGGAAGGTAGTTTTCTATCGATATTTTTGTTACTCCAATGGATGATAGCCTTGTCATTATGGAAGGTAGTCTTTCGTTGAGATTTTTGTTACTCTAATGGATGGTAGCCTTGTCATTATGGAAGGTAGTATGTTGTTCAGATTTTTGTTATTCTAATGGATGGTATCCTTGTCATTATGGAAAGTAGTCTGTTGTGGAGATTTTTGTTATTCCATTGGATGGTAGCCTTTTCATAGCGGAAGGTATTCTATTGTCGAGATTTTTGTTATTCCAATGGATGGTAACCTTGTCGTTATGGAAGGTTGTATTTTTCCAGATTTTTGTTACTCCAATGGATGGTAGCCTTATCATTATTGAAGGTAGTCTATTGTCGATATCTTTGTTACTCCAATGGATGATAGCCTTGTCATTATGCATGGTAGTCTATTGTTCAGATTTTTGTTACTCCAATGGATGGTAGCCTTGTCATTATGGAAGGTAGTCTATTGTCGAGATTTTTTTTTATTCCAATGGATGGTAGCCTTATCATTATGGAAGGTAGTTTGTCGTTGATATTTCTGTTACTCCAATGGATTGTAGCCTTGTCATTATGGAAGGTAGTATGTTGTTCAGATTTTTGTTATTCTAATGGATGGTAGCCTTGTCATTATCGAAGGTAGTCTTTTGTCGAGATTTTTGTTACTTCAATGGATGGTAGGCTTGTCATTTTTGAAGGTAGTCTATTGTCGATATCTTTCTTACTCCAATGGATGATAGCCTTGTCATTATGCAAGGTAGTCTATTGTTCAGATTTTTGTTACTCCAATGGATGGTAGCCTTGTCATTATGGAATGTAGTCTATTTTCGAGATTTTTGTTATTCCAATGGATGGTAGCCTTATCATTATGGAAGGTAGTTTTTTATCGATATTTTTGTTACTCCAATGGATGATAGCCTTGTCATTATGGAAGGTAGTCTTTCGTTTAGATTTTTGTTACTCTAATGGATGGTAGCCTTGTCATTATGGAAGGTAGTATGTTGTTCAGATTTTTGTTATTCTAATGGATGGTATCCTTGTCATTATAGAAAGTAGTCTGTTGTTGAGATTTTTGTTATTCCATTGGATGGTAGCCTTTTCATAGCGGAAGGTATTCTATTGTCGAGATTTTTGTTACTCCAATGGATGATAGCCTTGTCATTATGCATGGTAGTCTAATGGATGGTAGCCTTGTCATTATGGAAGGTAGTCTTTTGTCGAGATTTTTGTTACTTCAATGGATGGTAGGCTTGTCATTTTTGAAGGTAGTCTATTGTCGATATCTTTCTTACTCCAATGGATGATAGCCTTGTCATTATGCAAGGTAGTCTATTATTCAGATTTTTGTTACTCCAATGGATGGTAGCCTTGTCATTATGGAATGTAGTCTATTTTCGAGATTTTTGTTATTCCAATGGATGGTAGCCTTATCATTATGGAAGGTAGTTTTTTATCGAGATTTTTGTTACTCCAATGGATGATAGCCTTGTCATTATGGAAGGTAGTCTTTCGTTGAGATTTCTGTTACTCCAATGGATGGTAGCCTTGTCATTATGGAAGGTAGTATGTTGTTCAGATTTTTGTTATTCTAATGGATGGTAACCTTGTCGTTATGGAAGGTTGTATTTTTCGAGATTTTTGTTACTCTAATGGATGGTAGCCTTGTCATTATTGAAGGTAGTCTATTGTCGATATTTTTGTTACTCCAATGGATGATAGCCTTGTCATTATGCATGGTAGTCTATTGTTCAGATTTTTGTTACTCCAATGGATGGTAGCCTTGTCATTATGGAAGGTAGTCTATTGTCGAGATTTTTTTTTTATTCCAATGGATGGTAGCCTTATCATTATGGAAGGTAGTTTGTCGTTGATATTTCTGTTACTCCAATTGATTGTAGCCTTGTCATTATGGAAGGTAGTATGTTGTTCAGATTTTTGTTATTCTAATGGATGGTAGCCTTGTCATTATGGAAGGTAGTCTTTTGTCGATATTTTTGTTACTTCAATGGATGGTAGGCTTGTCATTTTTGAAGGTAGTCTATTGTCGATATCTTTCTTACTCCAATGGATGATAGCCTTGTCATTATGCAAGGTAGTCTATTATTCAGATTTTTGTTACTCCAATGGATGGTAGCCTTGTCATTATGGAATGTAGTCTATTTTCGAGATTTTTGTTATTCCAATGGATGGTAGCCTTATCATTATGGAAGGTAGTTTTTTATCGATATTTTTGTTACTCCAATGGATGATAGCCTTGTCATTATGGAAGGTAGTCTTTCGTTGAGATTTTTGTTACTCTAATGGATGGTAGCCTTGTCATTATGGAAGGTAGTATGTTGTTCAGATTTTTGTTATTCTAATGGATGGTATCCTTGTCATTATGGAAAGTAGTCTGTTGTTGAGATTTTTTTTATTCCATTGGATGGTAGCCTTTTCATAGCGGAAGGTATTCTATTGTCGAGATTTTTGTTATTCCAATGGATGGTAACCTTGTCGTTATGGAAGGTTGTATTTTTCGAGATTTTTGTTACTCCAATGGATGGTAGCCTTGTCATTATTGAAGGTAGTCTATTGTCGATATCTTTGTTACTCCAATGGATGATAGCCTTGTCATTATGCATGGTAGTCTATTGTTCAGATTTTTCGTTACTCCAATGGATGGTAGCCTTGTCATTATGGAAGGTAGTCTATTGTCGAGATTTTTTTTTATTCCAATGGATGGTAGCCTTATCATTATGGAAGGTAGTTTGTCGTTGATATTTCTGTTACTCCAATGGATTGTAGCCTTGTCATTATGGAAGGTAGTATGTTGTTCAGATTTTTGTTATTCTAATGGATGGTAGCCTTGTCATTATCGAAGGTAGTCTTTTGTCGAGATTTTTGTTACTTCAATGGATGGAAGGCTTGTCATTTTTGAAGGTAGTCTATTGTCGATATCTTTCTTATTCCAATGGATGATAGCCTTGTCATTATGCAAGGTAGTCTATTGTTCATATTTTTGTTACTCCAATGGATGGTAGCCTTCTCATTATGGAATGTAGTCTATTTTCGAGATTTTTGTTATTCCAATGGATGGTAGCCTTATCATTATGGAAGGTAGTTTTTTATTGAGATTTTTGTTACTCCAATGGATGGTAGCCTTGTCATTATGGAAGGTAGACTATTGTCAAGATTTTTATTATTCCAATGGATGGTAGCCTTGTAATTATGGAAGGTAGTTTTTTGTCGAGATATTTGTTACTCCAATGGACGGTAGTCTTGTCATTATGGAAGGTAGTCTGTTGTCGAGATTTTTGTTACCCCAATGGATGTAGCTTTGTCATTAAAGAAGGTAGTTTGTTGTCGATATTTTTGTTACTCCAGTGAATGCTAGCCTTGTCATTATGGAAGGTAGTCTGTTGTTGAGATTTATGTTACTCCAACTGATTGTAGCCTTTTCATTATGGAAGGTAGTCTATTGTCGAGATTTTTTTTATTCCAATGGATGGTAGCCTTATCATTATGGAAGGTAGTTGGTCGTTGATATTTCTGTTACTCCAATGGATTATAGCCTTGTCATTATGGAAGGTAGTCTATTGTTCAAATTTTTGTTATTCTAATGGATGGTAGCCTTGTCATTATCGAAGGTAGTCTTTTGTCGAGATTTTTGTTACTTCAATGGATGGTAGGCTTGTCATTTTTGAAGGTAGTCTATTGTCGATATCTTTCTTACTCCAATGGATGATAGCCTTGTCATTATGCAAGGTAGTCTATTATTCAGATTTTTGTTACTCCAATGGATGGTAGCCTTGTCATTATGGAATGTAGTCTATTTTCGAGATTTTTGTTATTCCAATGGATGGTAGCCTTATCATTATGGAAGGTAGTTTTTTATCGAGATTTTTGTTACTCCAATGGATGATAGCCTTGTCATCATGGAAGGTAGTCTTTCGTTGAGATTTCTGTTACTCCAATGGATGGTAGCCTTGTCATTATGGAAGGTTGTATGTTGTTCAGATTTTTGTTATTCTAATGGATGGTAACCTTGTCGTTATGGAAGGTTGTATTTTTCGAGATTTTTGTTACTCTAATGGATGGTAGCCTTGTCATTATTGAAGGTAGTCTATTGTCGATATTTTTGTTACTCCAATGGATGATAGCCTTGTCATTATGCATGGTAGTCTATTGTTCAGATTTTTGTTACTCCAATGGATGGTAGCCTTGTCATTATGGAAGGTAGTCTATTGTCGAGATTTTTTTTTATTCCAATGGATGGTAGCCTTATCATTATGGAAGGTAGTTTGTCGTTGATATTTCTGTTACTCCAATTGATTGTAGCCTTGTCATTATGGAAGGTAGTATGTTGTTCAGATTTTTGTTATTCTAATGGATGGTAGCCTTGTCATTATGGAAGGTAGTCTTTTGTCGAGATTTTTGTTACTTCAATGGATGGTAGGCTTGTCATTTTTGAAGGTAGTCTATTGTTGATATCTTTCTTACTCCAATGGATGATAGCCTTGTCATTATGCAAGGTAGTCTATTATTCAGATTTTTGTTACTCCAATGGATGGTAGCCTTGTCATTATGGAATGTAGTCTATTTTCGAGATTTTTGTTATTCCAATGGATGGTAGCCTTATCATTATGGAAGGTAGTTTTTTATCGATATTTTTGTTACTCCAATGGATGATAGCCTTGTCATTATGGAAGGTAGTCTTTCGTTGAGATTTTTGTTACTCTAATGGATGGTAGCCTTGTCATTATGGAAGGTAGTATGTTGTTCAGATTTTTGTTATTCTAATGGATGGTATCCTTGTCATTATGGAAAGTAGTCTGTTGTTGAGAATTTTGTTATTCCATTGGATGGTAGCCTTTTCATAGCGGAAGGTATTCTATTGTCGAGATTTTTGTTATTCCAATGGATGGTAACCTTGTCGTTATGGAACGTTGTATTTTTCGAGATTTTTGTTACTCTAATGGATGTAGCTTTGTCATTAAAGAAGGTAGTTTGTTGTCGATATTTTTGTTACTCCAGTGAATGCTAGCCTTGTCATTATGGAAGGTAGTCTGTTGTTGAGATTTATGTTACTCCAACTGATTGTAGCCTTTTCATTATGGAAGGTAGTCTATTGTCGAGATTTTTTTTTATTCCAATGGATGGTAGCCTTATCATTATGGAAGGTAGTTTGTCGTTGATATTTCTGTTACTCCAATTGATTGTAGCCTTGTCATTATGGAAGGTAGTATGTTGTTCAGATTTTTGTTATTCTAATGGATGGTAGCCTTGTCATTATGGAAGGTAGTCTTTTGTCGAGATTTTTGTTACTTCAATGGATGGTAGGCTTGTCATTTTTGAAGGTAGTCTATTGTCGATATCTTTCTTACTCCAATGGATGATAGCCTTGTCATTATGCAAGGTAGTCTATTATTCAGATTTTTGTTACTCCAATGGATGGTAGCCTTGTCATTATGGAATGTAGTCTATTTTCGAGATTTTTGTTATTCCAATGGATGGTAGCCTTATCATTATGGAAGGTAGTTTTTTATCGATATTTTTGTTACTCCAATGGATGATAGCCTTGTCATTATGGAAGGTAGTCTTTCGTTGAGATTTTTGTTACTCTAATGGATGGTAGCCTTGTCATTATGGAAGGTAGTATGTTGTTCAGATTTTTGTTATTCTAATGGATGGTATCCTTGTCATTATGGAAAGTAGTCTGTTGTTGAGATTTTTGTTATTCCATTGGATGGTAGCCTTTTCATAGCGGAAGGTATTCTATTGTCGAGATTTTTGTTATTCCAATGGATGGTAACCTTGTCGTTATGGAAGGTTGTATTTTTCGAGATTTTTGTTACTCCAATGGATGGTAGCCTTATCATTATTGAAGGTAGTCTATTGTCGATATCTTTGTTACTCCAATGGATGATAGCCTTGTCATTATGCATGGTAGTCTATTGTTCAGATTTTTGTTACTCCAATGGATGGTAGCCTTGTCATTATGGAAGGTAGTCTATTGTCGAGATTTTTTTTTATTCCAATGGATGGTAGCCTTATCATTATGGAAGGTAGTTTGTCGTTGATATTTCTGTTACTCCAATGGATTGTAGCCTTGTCATTATGGAAGGTAGTATGTTGTTCAGATTTTTGTTATTCTAATGGATGGTAGCTTTGTCATTATCGAAGGTAGTCTTTTGTCGAGATTTTTGTTACTTCAATGGATGGTAGGCTTGTCATTTTTGAAGGTAGTCTATTGTCGATATCTTTCTTACTCCAATGGATGATAGCCTTGTCATTATGCAAGGTAGTCTATTGTTCAGATTTTTGTTACTCCAATGGATTGTAGCCTTGTCATTATGGAATGTAGTCTATTTTCGAGATTTTTGTTATTCCAATGGATGGTAGCCTTATCATTATGGAAGGTAGTTTTTTATCGATATTTTTGTTACTCCAATGGATGATAGCCTTGTCATTATGGAAGGTAGTCTTTCGTTTAGATTTTTGTTACTCTAATGGATGGTAACCTTGTAATTATGGAAGGTAGTATGTTGTTCAGATTTTTGTTATTCTAATGGATGGTATCCTTGTCATTATGTAAAGTAGTCTGTTGTTGAGATTTTTGTTATTCCATTGGATGGTAGCCTTTTCATAGCGGAAGGTATTCTATTATCGAGATTTTTGTTACTCCAATGGATGATAGCCTTGTCATTATGCATGGTAGTCTAATGGATGGTAGCCTTGTCATTATGGAAGGTAGTCTTTTGTCGAGATTTTTGTTACTTCAATGGATGGTAGGCTTGTCATTTTTGAAGGTAGTGTATTGTCGATATCTTTCTTACTCCAATGGATGATAGCCTTGTCATTATGCAAGGTAGTCTATTATTCAGGTTTTTGTTACTCCAATGGATGGTAGCCTTGTCATTATGGAATGTAGTCTATTTTCGAGATTTTTGTTATTCCAATGGATGGTAGCCTTATCATTATGGAAGGTAGTTTTTTATCGAGATTTTTGTTACTCCAATGGATGATAGCCTTGTCATTATGGAAGGTAGTCTTTCGTTGAGATTTCTGTTACTCCAATGGATGGTAGCCTTGTCATTATGGAAGGTAGTATGTTGTTCAGATTTTTGTTATTCTAATGGATGGTAACCTTGTCGTTATGGAAGGTTGTATTTTTCGAGATTTTTGTTACTCTAATGGATGGTAGCCTTGTCATTATTGAAGGTAGTCTATTGTCGATATTTTTGTTACTCCAATGGATGATAGCCTTGTCATTATGCATGGTAGTCTATTGTTCAGATTTTTGTTACTCCAATGGATGGTAGCCTTGTCATTATGGAAGGTAGTCTATTGTCGAGATTTTTTTTTATTCCAATGGATGGTAGCCTTATCATTATGGAAGGTAGTTTGTCGTTGATATTTCTGTTACTCCAATTGATTGTAGCCTTGTCATTATGGAAGGTAGTATGTTGTTCAGATTTTTGTTATTCTAATGGATGGTAGCCTTGTCATTATGGAAGGTAGTCTTTTGTCGAGATTTTTGTTACTTCAATGGATGGTAGGCTTGTCATTTTTGAAGGTAGTCTATTGTCGATATCTTTCTTACTCCAATGGATGATAGCCTTGTCATTATGCAAGGTAGTCTATTATTCAGATTTTTGTTACTCCAATGGATGGTAGCCTTGTCATTATGGAATGTAGTCTATTTTCGAGATTTTTGTTATTCCAATGGATGGTAGCCTTATCATTATGGAAGGTAGTTTTTTATCGATATTTTTGTTACTCCAATGGATGATAGCCTTGTCATTATGGAAGGTAGTCTTTCGTTGAGATTTTTGTTACTCTAATGGATGGTAGCCTTGTCATTATGGAAGGTAGTATGTTGTTCAGATTTTTGTTATTCTAATGGATGGTATCCTTGTCATTATGGAAAGTAGTCTGTTGTTGAGATTTTTGTTATTCCATTGGATGGTAGCCTTTTCATAGCGGAAGGTATTCTATTGTCGAGATTTTTGTTATTCCAATGGATGGTAACCTTGTCGTTATGGAAGGTTGTATTTTTCGAGATTTTTGTTACTCCAATGGATGGTAGCCTTATCATTATTGAAGGTAGTCTATTGTCGATATCTTTGTTACTCCAATGGAGGATAGCCTTGTCATTATGCATGGTAGTCTATTGTTCAAATTTTTGTTACTCCAATGGATGGTAGCCTTGTCATTATGGAAGGTAGTCTATTGTCGAGATTTTTTTTTATTCCAATGGATGGTAGCCTTATCATTATGGAAGGTAGTTTGTCGTTGATATTTCTGTTACTCCAATGGATTGTAGCCTTGTCATTATGGAAGGTAGTATGTTGTTCAGATTTTTGTTATTCTAATGGATGGTAGCCTTGTCATTATCGAAGGTAGTCTTTTGTCGAGATTTTTGTTACTTCAATGGATGGTAGGCTTGTCATTTTTGAAGGTAGTCTATTGTCGATATCTTTCTTACTCCAATGGATGATAGCCTTGTCATTATGCAAGGTAGTCTATTGTTCAGATTTTTGTTACTCCAATGGATTGTAGCCTTGTCATTATGGAATGTAGTCTATTTTCGAGATTTTTGTTATTCCAATGGATGGTAGCCTTATCATTATGGAAGGTAGTTTTTTATCGATATTTTTGTTACTCCAATGGATGATAGCCTTGTCATTATGGAAGGTAGTCTTTCGTTTAGATTTTTGTTACTCTAATGGATGGTAACCTTGTAATTATGGAAGGTAGTATGTTGTTCAGATTTTTGTTATTCTAATGGATGGTATCCTTGTCATTATGGAAAGTAGTCTGTTGTTGAGATTTTTGTTATTCCATTGGATGGTAGCCTTTTCATAGCGGAAGGTATTCTATTATCGAGATTTTTGTTACTCCAATGGATGATAGCCTTGTCATTATGCATGGTAGTCTAATGGATGGTAGCCTTGTCATTATGGAAGGTAGTCTTTTGTCGAGATTTTTGTTACTTCAATGGATGGTAGGCTTGTCATTTTTGAAGGTAGTGTATTGTCGATATCTTTCTTACTCCAATGGATGATAGCCTTGTCATTATGCAAGGTAGTCTATTATTCAGGTTTTTGTTACTCCAATGGATGGTAGCCTTGTCATTATGGAATGTAGTCTATTTTCGAGATTTTTGTTATTCCAATGGATGGTAGCCTTATCATTATGGAAGGTAGTTTTTTATCGAGATTTTTGTTACTCCAATGGATGATAGCCTTGTCATTATGGAAGGTAGTCTTTCGTTGAGATTTCTGTTACTCCAATGGATGGTAGCCTTGTCATTATGGAAGGTAGTATGTTGTTCAGATTTTTGTTATTCTAATGGATGGTAACCTTGTCGTTATGGAAGGTTGTATTTTTCGAGATTTTTGTTACTCTAATGGATGGTAGCCTTGTCATTATTGAAGGTAGTCTATTGTCGATATTTTTGTTACTCCAATGGATGATAGCCTTGTCATTATGCATGGTAGTCTATTGTTCAGATTTTTGTTACTCCAATGGATGGTAGCCTTGTCATTATGGAAGGTAGTCTATTGTCGAGATTTTTTTTTATTCCAATGGATGGTAGCCTTATCATTATGGAAGGTAGTTTGTCGTTGATATTTCTGTTACTCCAATTGATTGTAGCCTTGTCATTATGGAAGGTAGTATGTTGTTCAGATTTTTGTTATTCTAATGGATGGTAGCCTTGTCATTATGGAAGGTAGTCTTTTGTCGAGATTTTTGTTACTTCAATGGATGGTAGGCTTGTCATTTTTGAAGGTAGTCTATTGTCGATATCTTTCTTACTCCAATGGATGATAGCCTTGTCATTATGCAAGGTAGTCTATTATTCAGATTTTTGTTACTCCAATGGATGGTAGCCTTGTCATTATGGAATGTAGTCTATTTTCGAGATTTTTGTTATTCCAATGGATGGTAGCCTTATCATTATGGAAGGTAGTTTTTTATCGATATTTTTGTTACTCCAATGGATGATAGCCTTGTCATTATGGAAGGTAGTCTTTCGTTGAGATTTTTGTTACTCTAATGGATGGTAGCCTTGTCATTATGGAAGGTAGTATGTTGTTCAGATTTTTGTTATTCTAATGGATGGTATCCTTGTCATTATGGAAAGTAGTCTGTTGTTGAGATTTTTGTTATTCCATTGGATGGTAGCCTTTTCATAGCGGAAGGTATTCTATTGTCGAGATTTTTGTTATTCCAATGGATGGTAACCTTGTCGTTATGGAAGGTTGTATTTTTCGAGATTTTTGTTACTCCAATGGATGGTAGCCTTATCATTATTGAAGGTAGTCTATTGTCGATATCTTTGTTACTCCAATGGATGATAGCCTTGTCATTATGCATGGTAGTCTATTGTTCAAATTTTTGTTACTCCAATGGATGGTAGCCTTGTCATTATGGAAGGTAGTCTATTGTCGAGATTTTTTTTTATTCCAATGGATGGTAGCCTTATCATTATGGAAGGTAGTTTGTCGTTGATATTTCTGTTACTCCAATGGATTGTAGCCTTGTCATTATGGAAGGTAGTATGTTGTTCAGATTTTTGTTATTCTAATGGATGGTAGCCTTGTCATTATCGAAGGTAGTCTTTTGTCGAGATTTTTGTTACTTCAATGGATGGTAGGCTTGTCATTTTTGAAGGTAGTCTATTGTCGATATCTTTCTTACTCCAATGGATGATAGCCTTGTCATTATGCAAGGTAGTCTATTGTTCAGATTTTTGTTACTCCAATGGATTGTAGCCTTGTCATTATGGAATGTAGTCTATTTTCGAGATTTTTGTTATTCCAATGGATGGTAGCCTTATCATTATGGAAGGTAGTTTTTTATCGATATTTTTGTTACTCCAATGGATGATAGCCTTGTCATTATGGAAGGTAGTCTTTCGTTTAGATTTTTGTTACTCTAATGGATGGTAGCCTTGTCATTATGGAAGGTAGTATGTTGTTCAGATTTTTGTTATTCTAATGGATGGTATCCTTGTCATTATGGAAAGTAGTCTGTTGTTGAGATTTTTGTTATTCCATTGGATGGTAGCCTTTTCATAGCGGAAGGTATTCTATTGTCGAGATTTTTGTTACTCCAATGGATGATAGCCTTGTCATTATGCATGGTAGTCTAATGGATGGTAGCCTTGTCATTATGGAAGGTAGTCTTTTGTCGAGATTTTTGTTACTTCAATGGATGGTAGGCTTGTCATTTTTGAAGGTAGTCTATTGTCGATATCTTTCTTACTCCAATGGATGATAGCCTTGTCATTATGCAAGGTAGTCTATTATTCAGATTTTTGTTACTCCAATGGATGGTAGCCTTGTCATTATGGAATGTAGTCTATTTTCGAGATTTTTGTTATTCCAATGGATGGTAGCCTTATCATTATGGAAGGTAGTTTTTTATCGAGATTTTTGTTACTCCAATGGATGATAGCCTTGTCATTATGGAAGGTAGTCTTTCGTTGAGATTTCTGTTACTCCAATGGATGGTAGCCTTGTCATTATGGAAGGTAGTATGTTGTTCAGATTTTTGTTATTCTAATGGATGGTAACCTTGTCGTTATGGAAGGTTGTATTTTTCGAGATTTTTGTTACTCTAATGGATGGTAGCCTTGTCATTATTGAAGGTAGTCTATTGTCGATATTTTTGTTACTCCAATGGATGATAGCCTTGTCATTATGCATGGTAGTCTATTGTTCAGATTTTTGTTACTCCAATGGATGGTAGCCTTGTCATTATGGAAGGTAGTCTATTGTCGAGATTTTTTTTTATTCCAATGGATGGTAGCCTTATCATTATGGAAGGTAGTTTGTCGTTGATATTTCTGTTACTCCAATTGATTGTAGCCTTGTCATTATGGAAGGTAGTATGTTGTTCAGATTTTTGTTATTCTAATGGATGGTAGCCTTGTCATTATGGAAGGTAGTCTTTTGTCGAGATTTTTGTTACTTCAATGGATGGTAGGCTTGTCAGTTTTGAAGGTAGTCTATTGTCGATATCTTTCTTACTCCAATGGATGATAGCCTTGTCATTATGCAAGGTAGTCTATTATTCAGATTTTTGTTACTCCAATGGACGGTAGCCTTGTCATTATGGAATGTAGTCTATTTTCGAGATTTTTGTTATTCCAATGGATGGTAGCCTTATCATTATGGAAGGTAGTTTTTTATCGATATTTTTGTTACTCCAATGGATGATAGCCTTGTCATTATGGAAGGTAGTCTTTCGTTGAGATTTTTGTTACTCTAATGGATGGTAGCCTTGTCATTATGGAAGGTAGTATGTTGTTCAGATTTTTGTTATTCTAATGGATGGTATCCTTGTCATTATGGAAAGTAGTCTGTTGTTGAGATTTTTGTTATTCCATTGGATGGTAGCCTTTTCATAGCGGAAGGTATTCTATTGTCGAGATTTTTGTTATTCCAATGGATGGTAACCTTGTCGTTATGGAAGGTTGTATTTTTCGAGATTTTTGTTACTCCAATGGATGGTAGCCTTGTCATTATTGAAGGTAGTATATTGTCGATATCTTTGTTACTCCAATGGATGATAGCCTTGTCATTATGCATGGTAGTCTATTGTTCAGATTTTTCGTTACTCCAATGGATGGTAGCCTTGTCATTATGGAAGGTAGTCTATTGTCGAGATTTTTTTTTATTCCAATGGATGGTAGCCTTATCATTATGGAAGGTAGTTTGTCGTTGATATTTCTGTTACTCCAATGGATTGTAGCCTTGTCATTATGGAAGGTAGTATGTTGTTCAGATTTTTGTTATTCTAATGGATGGTAGCCTTGTCATTATCGAAGGTAGTCTTTTGTCGAGATTTTTGTTACTTCAATGGATAGAAGGCTTGTCATTTTTGAAGGTAGTCTATTGTCGATATCTTTCTTACTCCAATGGATGATAGCCTTGTCATTATGCAAGGTAGTCTATTGTTCATATTTTTGTTACTCCAATGGATGGTAGCCTTCTCATTATGGAATGTAGTCTATTTTCGAGATTTTTGTTATTCCAATGGATGGTAGCCTTATCATTATGGAAGGTAGTTTTTTATTGAGATTTTTGTTACTCCAATGGATGGTAGCCTTGTCATTATGGAAGGTAGACTATTGTCAAGATTTTTATTATTCCAATGGATGGTAGCCTTGTAATTATGGAAGGTAGTTTTTTGTCGAGATATTTGTTACTCCAATGGACGGTAGTCTTGTCATTATGGAAGGTAGTCTGTTGTCGAGATTTTTGTTACCCCAATGGATGTAGCTTTGTCATTAAAGAAGGTAGTTTGTTGTCGATATTTTTGTTACTCCAGTGAATGCTAGCCTTGTCATTATGGAAGGTAGTCTGTTGTTGAGATTTATGTTACTCCAACTGATTGTAGCCTTTTCATTATGGAAGGTAGTATGTTATTCAGATTTTTGTTATTCTAATGGATGGTAGCCTTGTCATTATGGAAGGTAGTCTGTTGTTGAGATTTTTGTTGATCCATTGAATGGTAGCCTTGTCATTATGGAAGGTATTCTATTGTCGAGATTTTTGTTATTCCAATGGATGGTAACCTTGTCGTTATGGAAGGTAGTATTTTTCGAGATTTTTGTTACTCCAATGGATGGTAGCCTTGTCATTATTGAAGGTAGTCTGTTATCGATATCTTTGATACTCCAATGGATGATAGCCTTGTCATTATGGAAGGTAGTCTGTTGTCGAGATTTTTGTTACTCCGATGGATGGTAGCCTTGTCATTATTGACGGTAGTCTGTTATCGATATCTTTCTTACTCCAATGGATGATAGCCTAGTCATTATGCAAGGTAGTGTATTGTTCAGATATTTGTTACTCCAATGGATGGTAGCCTTGTCATTATGGAATGTAGTCTACTGTCGAAATTTTTGTTATTCCAATGGATGGTAGCCTTATCATTATGGAAGGTAGTTTTTTATTGAGATTTTTGTTACTCCAATGGATGGTAGCCTTGTCATTATGGAAGGTAGACTATTGTCAAGATTTTTATTATTCCAATGGATGGTAGCCTTGTAATTATGGAAGGTAGTTTTTTGTCCAGATTTTTGTTACTCCAATGGACGGTAGTCTTGTCATTATGGAAGGTAGTCTGTTGTCGAGATTTTTGTTACCCCAATGGATGGTAGCCTTGTAATTATGGAAGGTAGTTTGTTGTCGATATTTTTGTTACTCCAGTGAATGCTAGCCTTGTCATTATGGAAGGTAGTCTGTCGTTGAGATTTCTGTTACTCCAATGGATTGTAGCCTTTTCATTATGGAAGGTAGTATGTTGTTCAGATTTTTGTTATTCTAATGGATGGTAGCCTTGTCATTATGGAAGGTAGTTTGTTGTTGAGATTTTTGTTATTCCATTGAATGGTAGCCTTGTCATTATGGAAGGTATTCTATTGTCGAGATTTTTGTTATTCCAATGGCTGGTAACCTTGTCGTTATGGAAGGTAGTCTGTTATCGATATCTTTGATACTCCAATGGGTGATAGCCTTGTCATTATGGAAGGTATTCTATTGTCGAGATTTTTGTTACTCCAATGGATGGTAGCCTTGTAATTATTGAAGGTAGTTTGTTATCGATATCTTTGATACTCCAATGGATGATAGCCTTGTCATTATGGAAGGTAGTCTGTTGTCGAGATTTTTGTTACTCCGGTGGATGGTAGCCTTGTCATTATTGACGGTAGTCTGTTATCGATATCTTTGTTACTCCGATGGATGATAGCCTTGTCATTATGGAAGGTAGTCTATTGTTCATATTTTTGTTACTCCAGTGGATGGTAGCCTTGTCATTATGGAAGGTAATCTATTTTCGAGATTTTTTTTTATTCCAATGGATAGTAGCCTTATCATTATGGAAGGTAGTTTGTCATTGATATTTCTGTTACTCCAATGGATTGTAGCCATGTCATTATGGAAGGTGGTATGTTGTTCAGATTTTTGTTATTCTAATGGATGGTAGCCTTGTCATTATGGAAGGTAGTCTTTTGTCGAGATTTTTGTTACTTCGATGGATGGTAGCCTTGTCATTATTAAAGGTAGTCTATTATCGATATCTTTCTTACTCCAATGGATGATAGCCTAGTCATTATGCAAGGTAGTCTATTGTTCAGATTTTGGTTACTCCAATGGATGGTAGCCTTGTCATTATGGAAGGTAGTTTGTTGTCGAGATTTTTTTTACTCCAGTGAATGCTAGCCTTGTCATTATGGAAGGTAGTCTTTCGTTGAGATTTCTGTTACTCCAACGGATTGTAGCCTTTTCATTATGGAAGGTAGTATGTTGTTCAGATTTTTGTTATTCTAATGGATGGTAGCCTTGTAATTATGGAAGGTAATCTGTTGTTGAGATTTTTGTTATTCCATTGAATGGTAGCCTTGTCATTATGGAAGGTATTCTATTGTCGGGATTTTTGTTATTCCAATGGATGGTAACCTTGTCGTTATGGAAGGTAGTCTATTATCAATATCTTTGATACTCCAATGGATGATAGCCTTGTCATTATGGAAGGTATTCTATTGTCGAGATTTTTTTTACTCCAATGGATGGTAGCCTTGTCATTATTGAAGGTAGTCTGTTATCGATATCTTTGATACTCCAATGGATGATAGCCTTGTCATTATGGAAGGTAGTCTGTTGTCGAGATTTTTGTTACTCTGGTGGATGGTACCCTTGTCATTATTGACGGTAGTCTGTTATCGATATCTTTGTTACTCCAATGGATGATAGCCTTGACATTATGGAAGGTAGTCTATTGTTCATATTTTTGTTACTCCAATGGATGGTAGCCTTGTCATTATGGAAGGTAGTCTATTTTCGAGATTTTTTTTTATTCCAATGGATGGTAGCCTTATCATTATGGAAGGTAGTTTGTCATTGATATTTTTGTTACTCCAATGGATTGTAGCCTTGTCATTATGGAAGGTAGTATGTTGTTCAGATTTTTGTTATTCTAATGGATGGTAGCCTTGTCATTATGGAAGGTAGTCTTTTGTCGAGATTTTTGTTACTTCAATGGATGGTAGCCTTGTCATTATTAAAAGTAGTCTATTGTCGATATCTTTCTTACTCCAATGGATGATAGCCTAGTCATTATGCAAGGTAGTCTATTGTTCAGATTTTTGTTACTTCAATGGATGGTAGCCTTGTCATTATGGAAGGTAGTGTGTTGTCGAGATTTTTGTTATTCAAATGGATGGTAGCCTTATCGTTATGGAATGTAGTTTTTTATTGAGATTTTTGTTACTCCAATGGATGGTAGCCTTGTCATTATTGACGGTAGTCTGTTATCGATATCTTTGTTACTCAAATGGATGATAGCCTTGTCATTATGGAAGGTAGTATTTTGTCGAGATTTTTTTTACGTCAATGGATGGTAGCCTTGTCATTATTGAAGGTAGTCTATTGTCGATATCTTTGTTACTCCAATGGATGATAGCCTTGTCATTATGCAAGGTAGTCTATTGTTCAGATTTTTGTAACTCCAATGGATGGTAGCCTTGTCCTTATGGAAGGTAGTCTATTGTCGAGATTTTTGTTATTCCAATGGATGGTAGCCTTATCATTATGGAAGGTAGTTTTTTATCGAGATTTTTGTTACTCCAATGGATGATAGCCTTGTCATTATGGAAGGTAGTCTTTCGTTGAGATTTCTGTTACTCCAATGGATGGTAGCCTTGTCATTATGGAAGGTAGTATGTTGTTCAGATTTTTGTTATTCTAATGGATGGTATCCTTGTCATTATGGAAAGTAGTCTGTTGTTGAGATTTTTGTTATTCCATTGGATGGTAGCCTTTTCATAACGGAAGGTATTCTATTGTCGAGATTTTTGTTATTCCAATGGATGGTAACCTTGTCGTTATGGAAGGTTGTATTTTTCGAGATTTTTGTTACTCCAATGGATGGTAGCCTTGTCATTATTGAAGGTAGTCTATTGTCGATATCTTTGTTACTCCAATGGATGATAGCCTTGTCATTATGGATGGTAGTCTATTGTTCAGATTTTTGTTACTCCAATGGATTGTAGCCTTGTCATTATGGAAGGTAGTCTATTGTCAGGATTTTTTTTTATTCCAATGGATGGTAGCCTTATCATTATGGAAGGTAGTTTGTCGTTGATATTTCTGTTACTCCAATGGATTGTAGCCTTGTCATTATGGAAGGTAGTATGTTGTTCATATTTTTGTTATTCTAATGGATGGTAGCCTTGTCATTATGGAAGGTAGTCTTTTGTCGAGATTTTTGTTACTTCAATGGATGGTAGGCTTGTCATTTTTGAAGGTAGTCTATTGTCGATATCTTTCGTACTCCAATGGATGATAGCCTTGTCATTATGCAAGGTAGTCTATTGTTCAGATTTTTGTTACTCCAATGGATGGTAGCCTTGTCATTATGGAATGTAGTCTATTTTCGAGATTTTTGTTATTCCAATGGATGGTAGCCTTATCATTATGGAAGGTAGTTTTTTATCGAGATTTTTGTTACTCCAATGGATGATAGCCTTGTCATTATGGAAGGTAGTCTTTCGTTGAGATTTCTGTTACTCCAATGGATGGTAGCCTTGTCATTATGGAAGGTAGTATGTTGTTCAGATTTTTTTTATTCTAATGGATGGTATCCTTGTCATCATGGAAAGTAGTCTGTTGTTGAGATTTTTGTTATTCCATTGGATGGTAGCCTTTTCATAACGGAAGGTATTCTATTGTCGAGATTTTTGTTATTCCAATGGATGGTAACCTTGTCGTTATGGAAGGTTGTATTTTTCGAGATTTTTGTTACTCCAATGGATGGTAGCCTTGTCATTATTGAAGGTAGTCTATTGTCGATATCTTTGTTACTCCAATGGATGATAGCCTTATCATTATGCATGGTAGTCTATTGTTCAGATTTTTGTTACTCCAATGGATGGTAGCCTTGTCATTATGGAAGGTAGTCTATTGTCGAGATTTTTTTTTATTCCAATGGATGGTAGCCTTATCATTATGGAAGGTAGTTTGTCGTTGATATTTCTGTTACTCCAATGGATTGTAGCCTTGTCATTATGGAAGGTAGTATGTTGTTCAGATTTTTGTTATTCTAATGGATGGTAGCCTTGTCATTATCGAAGGTAGTCTTTTGTCGAGATTTTTGTTACTTCAATGGATGGTAGGCTTGTAATTTTTGAAGGTAGTCTATTATCGATATCTTTCTTACTCCAATGGATGATAGCCTTGTCATTATGCAAGGTAGTCTATTGTTCAGATTTTTGTTACTCCAATGGATGGTAGCCTTGTCATTATGGAATGTAGTCTATTTTCGAGATTTTTGTTATTCCAATGGATGGTAGCCTTATCATTATGGAAGGTAGTTTTTTATTGAGATTTTTGTTACTCCAATGGATGGTAGCCTTGTCATTATGGAAGGTAGACTATTGTCAAGATTTTTATTATTCCAATGGATGGTAGCCTTGTAACTATGGAAGGTAGTTTTTTGTCGAGCTTTTTGTTACTCCAATGGATGGTAGTCTTGTCATTATGGAAGGTAGTCTGTTGTCGAGATTTTTGTTACCCCAATGGATGTAGCTTTGTCATTATAGAAGGTAGTTTGTTGTCGATATTTTTGTTACTCCAGTGAATGCTAGCCTTGTCATTATGGAAGGTAGTATGTCGTTGAGATTTCTGTTACTCCAACTGATTGTAGCCTTTTCATTATGGAAGGTAGTATGTTGTTCAAATTTTTGTTATTCTAATGGATGGTAGCCTTGTCATTATGGAAGGTAGTCTGTTGTTGAGATTTTTGTTATTCCATTGAATGGTAGCCTTGTCATTATGGAAGGTATTCTATTGTCGAGATTTTTGTTATTCCAATGGATGGTAACCTTGTCGTTATGGAAGGTAGTATTTTTTGAGATTTTTGTTACTCCAATGGATGGTAGACTTGTCATTATTGAAGGTAGTCTGTTATCGATATCTTTGATACTCCAATGGATGATAGCCTTGTCATTATGGAAGGTAGTCTGTTGTCGAGATTTTTGTTACTCCGATGGATGGTAGCCTTGTCATTATTGACGGTAGTCTGTTATCGATATCTTCGTTACTCCAATGGATGATAGCCTTGTCATTATGGAAGGTAGTATGTTGTTCAGATTTTTGTTATTCTAATGGATGGTATCCTTGTCATTATGGAAAGTAGTCTGTTGTTGAGATTTTTGTTATTCCATTGGATGGTAGCCTTTTCATAACTGAAGGTATTCTATTGTCGAGATTTTTGTTATTCCAATGGATGGTAACCTTGTCGTTATGGAAGGTTGTATTTTTCGAGATTTTTGTTACTCCAATGGATGGTATCCTTGTCATTATTGAAGGTAGTCTATTGTCGATATCTTTGTTACTCCAATGGATGATAGCCTTGTCATTATGCATGGTAGTCTATTGTTCAGATTTTTGTAACTCCAATGGATGGTAGCCTTGTCCTTATGGAAGGTAGTCTATTGTCGAGATTTTTGTTATTCCAATGGATGGTAGCCTTATCATTATGGAAGGTAGTTTTTTATCGAGATTTTTGTTACTCCAATGGATGATAGCCTTGTCATTATGGAAGGTAGTCTTTCGTTGAGATTTCTGTTACTCCAATGGATGGTAGCCTTGTCATTATGGAAGGTAGTATGTTGTTCAGATTTTTGTTATTCTAATGGATGGTATCCTTGTCATTATGGAAAGTAGTCTGTTGTTGAGATTTTTGTTATTCCATTGGATGGTAGCCTTTTCATAACGGAAGGTATTCTATTGTCGAGATTTTTGTTATTCCAATGGATGGTAACCTTGTCGTTATGGAAGGTTGTATTTTTCGAGATTTTTGTTACTCCAATGGATGGTAGCCTTGTCATTATTGAAGGTAGTCTATTGTCGATATCTTTGTTACTCCAATGGATGATAGCCTTGTCATTATGGATGGTAGTCTATTGTTCAGATTTTTGTTACTCCAATGGATTGTAGCCTTGTCATTATGGAAGGTAGTCTATTGTTAGGATTTTTTTTTATTCCAATGGATGGTAGCCTTATCATTATGGAAGGTAGTTTGTCGTTGATATTTCTGTTACTCCAATGGATTGTAGCCTTGTCATTATGGAAGGTAGTATGTTGTTCATATTTTTGTTATTCTAATGGATGGTAGCCTTGTCATTATGGAAGGTAGTCTTTTGTCGAGATTTTTGTTACTTCAATGGATGGTAGGCTTGTCATTTTTGAAGGTAGTCTATTGTCGATATCTTTCGTACTCCAATGGATGATAGCCTTGTCATTATGCAAGGTAGTCTATTGTTCAGATTTTTGTTACTCCAATGGATGGTAGCCTTGTCATTATGGAATGTAGTCTATTTTCGAGATTTTTGTTATTCCAATGGATGGTAGCCTTATCATTATGGAAGGTAGTTTTTTATCGAGATTTTTGTTACTCCAATGGATGATAGCCTTGTCATTATGGAAGGTAGTCTTTCGTTGAGATTTCTGTTACTCCAATGGATGGTAGCCTTGTCATTATGGAAGGTAGTATGTTGTTCAGATTTTTTTTATTCTAATGGATGGTATCCTTGTCATTATGGAAAGTAGTCTGTTGTTGAGATTTTTGTTATTCCATTGGATGGTAGCCTTTTCATAACGGAAGGTATTCTATTGTCGAGATTTTTGTTATTCCAATGGATGGTAACCTTGTCGTTATGGAAGGTTGTATTTTTCGAGATTTTTGTTACTCCAGTGGATGGTAGCCTTGTCATTATTGAAGGTAGTCTATTGTCGATATCTTTGTTACTCCAATGGATGATAGCCTTATCATTATGCATGGTAGTCTATTGTTCAGATTTTTGTTACTCCAATGGATGGTAGCCTTGTCATTATGGAAGGTAGTCTATTGTCGAGATTTTTTTTTATTCCAATGGATGGTAGCCTTATCATTATGGAAGGTAGTTTGTCGTTGATATTTCTGTTACTCCAATGGATTGTAGCCTTGTCATTATGGAAGGTAGTATGTTGTTCAGATTTTTGTTATTCTAATGGATGGTAGCCTTGTCATTATCGAAGGTAGTCTTTTGTCGAGATTTTTGTTACTTCAATGGATGGTAGGCTTGTAATTTTTGAAGGTAGTCTATTATCGATATCTTTCTTACTCCAATGGATGATAGCCTTGTCATTATGCAAGGTAGTCTATTGTTCAGATTTTTGTTACTCCAATGGATGGTAGCCTTGTCATTATGGAATGTAGTCTATTTTCGAGATTTTTGTTATTCCAATGGATGGTAGCCTTATCATTATGGAAGGTAGTTTTTTATTGAGATTTTTGTTACTCCAATGGATGGTAGCCTTGTCATTATGGAAGGTAGACTATTGTCAAGATTTTTATTATTCCAATGGATGGTAGCCTTGTAACTATGGAAGGTAGTTTTTTGTCGAGCTTTTTGTTACTCCAATGGACGGTAGTCTTGACATTATGGAAGGTAGTCTGTTGTCGAGATTTTTGTTACCCCAATGGATGTAGCTTTGTCATTATAGAAGGTAGTTTGTTGTCGATATTTTTGTTACTCCAGTGAATGCTAGCCTTGTCATTATGGAAGGTAGTATGTCGTTGAGATTTCTGTTACTCCAACTGATTGTAGCCTTTTCATTATGGAAGGTAGTATGTTGTTCAGATTTTTGTTATTCTAATGGATGGTAGCCTTGTCATTATGGAAGGTAGTTTGTTGTTGAGATTTTTGTTATTCCATTGAATGGTAGCCTTGTCATTATGGAAGGTATTCTATTGTCGAGATTTTTGTTATTCCAATGGATGGTAACCTTGTCGTTATGGAAGGTAGTATTTTTTGAGATTTTTGTTACTCCAATGGATGGTAGACTTGTCATTATTGAAGGTAGTCTGTTATCGATATCTTTGATACTCCAATGGATGATAGCCTTGTCATTATGGAAGGTAGTCTGTTGTCGAGATTTTTGTTACTCCGATGGATGGTAGCCTTGTCATTATTGACGGTAGTCTGTTATCGATATCTTCGTTACTCCAATGGATGATAGCCTTGTCATTATGGAAGGTAGTATGTTGTTCAGATTTTTGTTATTCTAATGGATGGTATCCTTGTCATTATGGAAAGTAGTCTGTTGTTGAGATTTTTGTTATTCCATTGGATGGTAGCCTTTTCATAACTGAAGGTATTCTATTGTCGAGATTTTTGTTATTCCAATGGATGGTAACCTTGTCGTTATGGAAGGTTGTATTTTTCGAGATTTTTGTTACTCCAATGGATGGTATCCTTGTCATTATTGAAGGTAGTCTATTGTCGATATCTTTGTTACTCCAATGGATGATAGCCTTGTCATTATGCATGGTAGTCTATTGTTCAGATTTTTGTAACTCCAATGGATGGTAGCCTTGTCCTTATGGAAGGTAGTCTATTGTCGAGATTTTTGTTATTCCAATGGATGGTAGCCTTATCATTATGGAAGGTAGTTTTTTATCGAGATTTTTGTTACTCCAATGGATGATAGCCTTGTCATTATGGAAGGTAGTCTTTCGTTGAGATTTCTGTTACTCCAATGGATGGTAGCCTTGTCATTATGGAAGGTAGTATGTTGTTCAGATTTTTGTTATTCTAATGGATGGTATCCTTGTCATTATGGAAAGTAGTCTGTTGTTGAGATTTTTGTTATTCCATTGGATGGTAGCCTTTTCATAACGGAAGGTATTCTATTGTCGAGATTTTTGTTATTCCAATGGATGGTAACCTTGTCGTTATGGAAGGTTGTATTTTTCGAGATTTTTGTTACTCCAATGGATGGTAGCCTTGTCATTATTGAAGGTAGTCTATTGTCGATATCTTTGTTACTCCAATGGATGATAGCCTTGTCATTATGGATGGTAGTCTATTGTTCAGATTTTTGTTACTCCAATGGATTGTAGCCTTGTCATTATGGAAGGTAGTCTATTGTCAGGATTTTTTTTTATTCCAATGGATGGTAGCCTTATCATTATGGAAGGTAGTTTGTCGTTGATATTTCTGTTACTCCAATGGATTGTAGCCTTGTCATTATGGAAGGTAGTATGTTGTTCATATTTTTGTTATTCTAATGGATGGTAGCCTTGTCATTATGGAAGGTAGTCTTTTGTCGAGATTTTTGTTACTTCAATGGATGGTAGGCTTGTCATTTTTGAAGGTAGTCTATTGTCGATATCTTTCGTACTCCAATGGATGATAGCCTTGTCATTATGCAAGGTAGTCTATTGTTCAGATTTTTGTTACTCCAATGGATGGTAGCCTTGTCATTATGGAAGGTAGTCTATTGTCGAGATTTTTTTTTATTCCAATGGATGGTAGCCTTATCATTATGGAAGGTAGTTTGTCGTTGATATTTCTGTTACTCCAATGGATTGTAGCCTTGTCATTATGGAAGGTAGTATGTTGTTCAGATTTTTGTTATTCTAATGGATGGTAGCCTTGTCATTATCGAAGGTAGTCTTTTGTCGAGATTTTTGTTACTTCAATGGATGGTAGGCTTGTAATTTTTGAAGGTAGTCTATTGTCGATATCTTTCTTACTCCAATGGATGATAGCCTTGTCATTATGCAAGGTAGTCTATTGTTCAAATTTTTGTTACTCCAATGGATGGTAGCCTTGTCATTATGGAATGTAGTCTATTTTCGAGATTTTTGTTATTCCAATGGATGATAGCCTTATCATTATGGAAGGTAGTTTTTTATTGAGATTTTTGTTACTCCAATGGATGGTAGCCTTGTCATTATGGAAGGTAGACTATTGTCAGGATTTTTATTATTCCAATGGATGGTAGCCTTGTAACTATGGAAGTTAGTTTTTTGTCGAGCTTTTTGTTACTCCAATGGACGGTAGTCTTGTCATTATGGAAGGTAGTCTGTTGTCGAGATTTTTGTTACCCCAATGGATGTAGCTTTGTCATTATAGAAGGTAGTTTGTTGTCGATATTTTTGTTACTCCAGTGAATGCTAGCCTTGTCATTATGGAAGGTAGTATGTCGTTGAGATTTCTGTTACTCCAACTGATTGTAGCCTTTTCATTATGGAAGGTAGTATGTTGTTCAGATTTTTGTTATTCTAATGGATGGTAGCCTTGTCATTATGGAAGGTAGTCTGTTGTTGAGATTTTTGTTATTCCATTGAATGGTAGCCTTGTCATTATGGAAGGTATTCTATTGTCGAGATTTTTGTTATTCCAATGGATGGTAACCTTGTCGTTATGGAAGGTAGTATTTTTTGAGATTTTTGTTACTCCAATGGATGGTAGACTTGTCATTATTGAAGGTAGTCTGTTATCGATATCTTTGATACTCCAATGGATGATAGCCTTGTCATTATGGAAGGTAGTCTGTTGTCGAGATTTTTGTTACTCCGATGGATGGTAGCCTTGTCATTATTGACGGTAGTCTGTTATCGATATCTTCGTTACTCCAATGGATGATAGCCTTGTCATTATGGAAGGTAGTATGTTGTTCAGATTTTTGTTATTCTAATGGATGGTATCCTTGTCATTATGGAAAGTAGTCTGTTGTTGAGATTTTTGTTATTCCATTGGATGGTAGCCTTTTCATAACTGAAGGTATTCTATTGTCGAGATTTTTGTTATTCCAATGGATGGTAACCTTGTCGTTATGGAAGGTTGTATTTTTCGAGATTTTTGTTACTCCAATGGATGGTAGCCTTGTCATTATTGAAGGTAGTCTATTGTCGATATCTTTGTTACTCCAATGGATGATAGCCTTGTCATTATGCATGGTAGTCTATTGTTCATATTTTTGTTACTCCAATGGATGGTAGCCTTGTGATTATGGATGGTAGTCTATTGTCGAGATTTTTATTTTATTCCAATGGATGGTAGCCTTATAATTATGGAAGGTAGTTTGTCGTTGATATTTCTGTTACTCCAATGGATTGTAGCCTTGTCATTATGGAAGGTAGTATGTTGTTCAGATTTTTGTTATTCTAATGGATGGTAGCCTTGTCATTATGGAAGGTAGTCTCTTGTCGAGATTTTTGTTACTTCAATGGATGGTAGGCTTGTTATTTTTGAAGGTAGTCTATTGTCGATATCTTTCTTACTCCAATGGATGATAGCCTTGTCATTATGCAAGTTATTCGATTGTTCAGATTTTTGTTACTCCAATGGATGGTAGCCTTGTCATTATGGAATGTAGTCTATTTTCGAGATTTTTGATATTCCAATGGATGGTAGCCTTATCATTATGGAAGGTAGTTTTTTATCGAGATTTTTGTTACTCCAATGGATGATAGCCTTGTCATTATGGAAGGTAGTCTTTCGTTGAGATTTCTGTTACTCCAATGGATGATAGCCTTGTCATTATGGATGGTAGTATGTTGTTCAGATTTTTGTTATTCTAATGGATGGTATCCTTGTCATTATGGAAAGTAGTCTGTTGTTGAGATTTTTGTTATTCCATTGGATGGTAGCCTTTTCATAACGGAAGGTATTCTATTGTCGAGATTTTTGTTATTCCAATGGATGGTAACCTTGTCGTTATGGAAGGTTGTATTTTTCGAGATTTTTGTTACTCCAATGGATGGTAGCCTTGTCATTATTGAAGGTAGTCTATTGTCGATATCTTTGTTACTCCAATGGATGATAGCCTTGTCATTATGCATGGTAGTCTATTGTTCATATTTTTGTTACTCCAATGGATGGTAGCCTTGTGATTATGGATGGTAGTCTATTGTCGAGATTTTTATTTTATTCCAATGGATGGTAGCCTTATAATTATGGAAGGTAGTTTGTCGTTGATATTTCTGTTACTCCAATGGATTGTAGCCTTGTCATTATGGAAGGTAGTATGTTGTTCAGATTTTTGTTATTCTAATGGATGGTAGCCTTGTCATTATGGAAGGTAGTCTCTTGTCGAGATTTTTGTTACTTCAATGGATGGTAGGCTTGTTATTTTTGAAGGTAGTCTATTGTCGATATCTTTCTTACTCCAATGGATGATAGCCTTGTCATTATGCAAGTTATTCGATTGTTCAGATTTTTGTTACTCCAATGGATGGTAGCCTTGTCATTATGGAATGTAGTCTATTTTCGAGATTTTTGATATTCCAATGGATGGTAGCCTTATCATTATGGAAGGTAGTTTTTTATCGAGATTTTTGTTACTCCAATGGATGATAGCCTTGTCATTATGGAAGGTAGTCTTTCGTTGAGATTTCTGTTACTCCAATGGATGATAGCCTTGTCATTATGGATGGTAGTATGTTGTTCAGATTTTTGTTATTCTAATGGATGGTATCCTTGTCATTATGGAAAGTAGTCTGTTGTTGAGATTTTTGTTATTCCATTGGATGGTAGCCTTTTCATAACGGAAGGTATTCTATTGTCGAGATTTTTGTTATTCCAATGGATGGTAACCTTGTCGTTATGGAAGGTTGTATTTTTCGAGATTTTTGTTACTCCAATGGATGGTAGCCTTGTCATTATTGAAGGTAGTCTATTGTCGATATCTTTGTTACTCCAATGGATGATAGCCTTGTCATTATGCATGGTAGTCTATTGTTCAGATTTTTGTTACTCCAATGGATGGTAGCCTTGTGATTATGGAAGGTAGTCTATTGTCGAGATTTTTTTTTATTCCAATGGATGGTAGCCTTATCATTATGGAAGGTAGTTTGTCGTTGATATTTCTGTTACTCAAATGGATTGTAGCCTTGTCATTATGGAAGGTAGTATGTTGTTCAGATTTTTGTTATTCTAATGGATGGTAGCCTTGTCATTATGGAAGGTAGTCTGTTGTTGAGATTTTTGTTATTCCATTGAATGGTAGCCTTGTCATTATGGAAGGTATTCTATTGTCGAGATTTTTGTTATTCCAATGGATGGTAACCTTGTCGTTATGGAAGGTAGTATTTTTTGAGATTTTTGTTACTCCAATGGATGGTAGACTTGTCATTATTGAAGGTAGTCTGTTATCGATATCTTTGATACTCCAATGGATGATAGCCTTGTCATTATGGAAGGTAGTCTGTTGTCGAGATTTTTGTTACTCCGATGGATGGTAGCCTTGTCATTATTGACGGTAGTCTGTTATCGATATCTTCGTTACTCCAATGGATGATAGCCTTGTCATTATGGAAGGTAGTATGTTGTTCAGATTTTTGTTATTCTAATGGATGGTATCCTTGTCATTATGGAAAGTAGTCTGTTGTTGAGATTTTTGTTATTCCATTGGATGGTAGCCTTTTCATAACTGAAGGTATTCTATTGTCGAGATTTTTGTTATTCCAATGGATGGTAACCTTGTCGTTATGGAAGGTTGTATTTTTCGAGATTTTTTTTACTCCAATGGATGGTAGCCTTGTCATTATTGAAGGTAGTCTATTGTCGATATCTTTGTTACTCCAATGGATGATAGCCTTGTCATTATGCATGGTAGTCTATTGTTCATATTTTTGTTACTCCAATGGATGGTAGCCTTGTGATTATGGATGGTAGTCTATTGTCGAGATTTTTTTTTATTCCAATGGATGGTAGCCTTATCATTATGGAAGGTAGTTTGTCGTTGATATTTCTGTTACTCCAATGGATTATAGCCTTGTCATTATGGAAGGTAGTATGTTGTTCAGATTTTTGTTATTCTAATGGATGGTAGCCTTGTCATTATGGAAGGTAGTCTCTTGTCGAGATTTTTGTTACTTCAATGGATGGTAGGCTTGTTATTTTTGAAGGTAGTCTATTGTCGATATCTTTCTTACTCCAATGGATGATAGCCTTGTCATTATGCAAGTTAGTCGATTGTTCAGATTTTTGTTACTCCAATGGATGGTAGCCTTGTCATTATGGAATGTAGTCTACTTTCGAGATTTTTGTTATTCCAATGGATGGTAGCCTTATCATTATGGAAGGTAGTTTTTTATCGAGATTTTTGTTACTCCAATGGATGATAGCCTTGTCATTATGGAAGGTAGTCTTTCGTTGAGATTTCTGTTACTCCAATGGATGATAGCCTTGTCATTATGGATGGTAGTATGTTGTTCAGATTTTTGTTATTCTAATGGATGGTATCCTTGTCATTATGGAAAGTAGTTTGTTGTTGAGATTTTTGTTATTCCATTGGATGGTAGCCTTTTCATAACGGAAGGTATTCTATTGTCGATATTTTTGTTATTCCAATGGATGGTAACCTTGTCGTTATGGAAGGTTGTATTTTTCGAGATTTTTGTTACTCCAATGGATGGTAGCCTTGTCATTATTGAAGGTAGTCTATTGTCGATATCTTTGTTACTCCAATGGATGATAGCCTTGTCATTATGCATGGTAGTCTATTGTTCAGATTTTTGTTACTCCAATGGATGGTAGCCTTGTGATTATGGAAGGTAGTCTATTGTCGAGATTTTTTTTTATTCCAATGGATGGTAGCCTTATCATTATGGAAGGTAGTTTGTCGTTGATATTTCTGTTACTCAAATGGATTGTAGCCTTGTCATTATGGAAGGTAGTATGTTGTCCATATTTTTGTTATTCTAATGGATGGTAGCCTTGTCATTATGGAAGGTAGTCTGTTGTTGAGATTTTTGTTATTCCATTGAATGGTAGCCTTGTCATTATGGAAGGTATTCTATTGTCGAGATTTTTGTTATTCCAATGGATGGTAACCTTGTCGTTATGGAAGGTAGTATTTTTTGAGATTTTTGTTACTCCAATGGATGGTAGACTTGTCATTATTGAAGGTAGTCTGTTATCGATATCTTTGATACTCTAATGGATGATAGCCTTTTCATTATGGAAGGTAGTCTGTTGTCGAGATTTTTGTTACTCCGATGGATGGTAGCCTTGTCATTATTGACGGTAGTCTGTTATCGATATCTTCGTTACTCCAATGGATGATAGCCTTGTCATTATGGAAGGTAGTATGTTGTTCAGATTTTTGTTATTCTAATGGGTGGTATCCTTGTCATTATGGAAAGTAGTCTGTTGTTGAGATTTTTGTTATTCCATTGGATGGTAGCCTTTTCATAACTGAAGGTATTCTATTGTCGAGATTTTTGTTATTCCAATGGATGGTAACCTTGTCGTTATGGAAGGTTGTATTTTTCGAGATTTTTTTTACTCCAATGGATGGTAGCCTTGTCATTATTGAAGGTTGTCTATTGTCGATATCTTTGTTACTCCAATGGATGATAGCCTTGTCATTATGCATGGTAGTCTATTGTTCATATTTTTGTTACTCCAATGGATGGTAGCCTTGTGATTATGGATGGTAGTCTATTGTCGAGATTTTTTTTTATTCCAATGGATGGTAGCCTTATCATTATGGAAGGTAGTTTGTCGTTGATATTTCTGTTACTCCAATGGATTGTAGCCTTGTCATTATGGAAGGTAGTATGTTGTTCAGATTTTTGTTATTCTAATGGATGGTAGCCTTGTCATTATGGAAGGTAGTCTCTTGTCGAGATTTTTGTTACTTCAATGGATGGTAGGCTTGTTATTTTTGAAGGTAGTCTATTGTCGATATCTTTCTTACTCCAATGGATGATAGCCTTGTCATTATGCAAGTTAGTCGATTGTTCAGATTTTTGTTACTCCAATGGATGGTAGCCTTGTCATTATGGAATGTAGTCTATTTTCGAGATTTTTGTTATTCCAATGGATGGTAGCCTTATCATTATGGAAGGTAGTTTTTTATCGAGATTTTTGTTACTCCAATGGATGATAGCCTTGTCATTATGGAAGGTAGTCTTTCGTTGAGATTTCTGTTACTCCAATGGATGATAGCCTTGTCATTATGGATGGTAGTATGTTGTTCAGATTTTTGTTATTCTAATGGATGGTATCCTTGTCATTATGGAAAGTAGTCTGTTGTTGAGATTTTTGTTATTCCATTGGATGGTAGCCTTTTCATAACGGAAGGTATTCTATTGTCGAGATTTTTGTTATTCCAATGGATGGTAACCTTGTCGTTATGGAAGGTTGTATTTTTCGAGATTTTTGTTACTCCAATGGATGGTAGCCTTGTCATTATTGAAAGTAGTCTATTGTCGATATCTTTGTTACTCCAATGGATGATAGCCTTGTCATTATGCATGGTAGTCTATTGTTCAGATTTTTGTTACTCCAATGGATGGTAGCCTTGTGATTATGGAAGGTAGTCTATTTTCGAGATTTTTTTTTATTCCAATGGATGGTAGCCTTATCATTATGGAAGGTAGTTTGTCGTTGATATTTCTGTTACTCAAATGGATTGTAGCCTTGTCATTATGGAAGGTAGTATGTTGTTCAGATTTTTGTTATTCTAATGGATGGTAGCCTTGTCATTATGGAAGGTAGTCTTTTGTCGAGATTTTTGTTACTTCAATGGATGGTAGGCTTGTCATTTTTGAAGGTAGTCTATTGTCGATATCTTTCTTACTCCAATGGATGATAGCCTTGTCATTATGCAAGTTAGTCTATTGTTCATATTTTTGTTACTCCAATGGATGGTAGCCTTGTCATTATGGAATGTAGTCTATTTTCAAGATTTTTGTTATTCCAATGGATGGTAGCCTTATCATTATGGAAGGTAGTTTTTTATCGAGATTTTTGTTACTCCAATGGATGATAGCCTTGTCATTATGGAAGGTAGTCTTTCGTTGAGATTTCTGTTACTCCAATGGATGGTAGCCTTGTCATTATGGAAGGTAGTATGTTGTTCAGATTTTTGTTATTCTAATGGATGGTATCCTTGTCATTATGGAAAGTAGTATGTTGTTGAGATTTTTGTTATTCCATTGGATGGTTGCCTTTTCATAACGGAAAGTATTCTATTGTCGAGATTTTTGTTATTCCAATGGATGGTAACCTTGTCGTTATGGAAGGTTGTATTTTTCGAGATTTTTGTTACTCCAATGGATGGTAGCCTTGTCATTATTGAAGGTAGTCTATTGTCGATATCTTTGTTACTCCAATGGATGATAGCCTTGCCATTATGCATGGTAGTCTATTGTTCAGATTTTTGTTACTCCAATGGATGGTAGCCTTGTCATTATGGAAGGTAGTCTATTGTCGAGATTTTTTTTTATTCCAATGGATGGTAGCCTTATCATTATGGAAGGTAGTTTGTCGTTGATATTTCTGTTACTCCAATTGATTGTAGCCTTGTCATTATGGAAGGTAGTATGTTGTTCAGATTTTTGTTATTCTAATGGATGGTAGCCTTGTCATTATCGAAGGTAGTCTTTTGTCGAGATTTTTGTTACTTCAATGGATGGTAGGCTTGTAATTTTTGAAGGTAGTCTATTGTCGATATCTTTCTTACTCCAATGGATGATAGCCTTGTCATTATGCAAGGTAGTCTATTGTTCAGATTTTTGTTACTCCAATGGATGGTAGCCTTGTCAATATGGAATGTAGTCTATTTTCGAGATTTTTGTTATTCCAATGGATGGTAGCCTTATCATTATGGAAGGTAGTTTTTTATTGAGATTTTTGTTACTCCAATGGATGGTAGCCTTGTCATTATGGAAGGTAGACTATTGTCAAGATTTTTATTATTCCAATGGATGGTAGCCTTGTAACTATGGAAGGTAGTTTTTTGTCGAGATTTTTGTTACTCCAATGGACGGTAGTCTTGTCATTATGGAAGGTAGTCTGTTGTCGAGATTTTTGTTACCCCAATGGATGGAGCTTTGTCATTATAGAAGGTAGTTTGTTGTCGATATTTTTGTTACTCCAGTGAATGCTAGCCTTGTCATTATGGAAGGTAGTCTGTCGTTGAGATTTCTGTTACTCCAACTGATTGTAGCCTTTTCATTATGGAAGGTAGTATGTTGTTCAGATTTTTGTTATTCTAATGGATGGTAGCCTTGTCATTATGGAAGGTAGTCTGTTGTTGAGATTTTTGTTATTCCATTGAATGGTAGCCTTGTCATTATGGAAGGTATTCTATTGTCGAGATTTTTGTTATTCCAATGGATGGTAACCTTGTCGTTATGGAAGGTAGTATTTTTAGAGATTTTTGTTACTCCAATGGATGGTAGACTTGTCATTATTGAAGGTAGTCTGTTATCGATATCTTTGATACTCCAATGGATGATAGCCTTGTCATTATGGAAGGTAGTCTGTTGTCGTGATTTTTGTTACTCCGATGGATGGTAGCCTTGTCATTATTGACGGTAGTCTGTTATCGATATCTTCGTTACTCCAATGGATGATAGCCTTGTCATTATGGAAGGTAGTATGTTGTTCAGATTTTTGTTATTCTAATGGATGGTATCCTTGTCATTATGGAAAGTAGTCTGTTGTTGAGATTTTTGTTATTCCATTGGATGGTAGCCTTTTCATAACGGAAGGTATTCTATTGTCGAGATTTTTGTTATTCCAATGGATGGTAACCTTGTCGTTATGGAAGGTTGTATTTTTCGAGATTTTTGTTACTCCAATGGATGGTAGCCTTGTCATTATTGAAGGTAGTCTATTGTCGATATCTTTGTTACTCCAATGGATGATAGCCTTGTAATTATGCATGGTAGTCTATTGTTCAGATTTTTGTTACTCCAATGGATGGTAGCCTTGTCATTATGGAAGGTAGTCTATTGTCGAGATTTTTTTTTATTCCAATGGATGGTAGCCTTATCATTATGGAAGGTAGTTTGTCGTTGATATTTCTGTTACTCCAATGGATTGTAGCCTTGTCATTATGGAAGGTAGTATGTTGCTCAGATTTTTGTTATTCTAATGGATGGTAGCCTTGTCATTATCGAAGGTAGTCTTTTGTCGAGATTTTTGTTACTTCAATGGATGGTAGGCTTGTAATTTTTGAAGGTAGTCTATTGTCGATATCTTTCTTACTCCAATGGATGATAGCCTTGTCATTATGCAAGGTAGTCTATTGTTCAGATTTTTGTTACTCCAATGGATGGTAGCCTTGTCATTATGGAATGTAGTCTATTTTCGAGATTTTTGTTATTCCAATGGATGGTAGCCTTATCATTATGGAAGGTAGTTTATTATTGAGATTTTTGTTACTCCAATGGATGGTAGCCTTGTCATTATGGAAGGTAGACTATTGTCAAGATTTTTATTATTCCAATGGATGGTAGCCTTGTAACTATGGAAGGTAGTTTTTTGTCGAGATTTTTTTTACTCCAATGGACGGTAGTCTTGTCATTATGGAAGGTAGTCTGTTGTCGAGATTTTTGTTACCCCAATGGATGTAGCTTTGTCATTATAGAAGGTAGTTTGTTGTCGATATTTTTGTTACTCCAGTGAATGCTAGCCTTGTCATTATGGAAGGTAGTCTGTCGTTGAGATTTCTGTTACTCCAACTGGTTGTAGCCTTTTCATTATGGAAGGTAGTATGTTGTTCAGATTTTTGTTATTCTAATGGATGGTAGCCTTGTCATTATGGAAGGTAGTCTGTTGTTGAGATTTTTGTTAGTCCTATTAATGGTAGCCTTGTCATTATGGAAGGTATTCTATTGTCGAGATTTTTGTTATTCCAACGGATGGTAACCTTGTCGTTATGGAAGGTAGTATTTTTCGAGATTTTTGTTACTCCAATGGATGGTAGACTTGTCATTATTGAAGGTAGTCTGTTATCGATATCTTTGTTACTCCAAAGGATGGTAGCCTTGTCATTATTGAAGGTAGTCTATTGTCGATATCTTTGTTACTCCAATGGATGATAGCCTTGTCATTATGCATGGTAGTCTATTGTTCAGATTTTTGTTACTCCAATGGATGGTAGCCTAATGGTTATGGATGGTAGTCTATTGTCGAGATTTTTTTTTATTCCAATGGATGGTAGCCTTATCATTATGGAAGGTAGTTTGTCGTTGATATTTCTGTTACTCCAATGGATTGTAGCCTTGTCATTCTGGAAGGTAGTATGTTGTTCAGATTTTTGTTATTCTAATGGATGGTAGCCTTGTCATTATGGAAGGTAGTCTCTTGTCGAGATTTTTGTTACTTCAATGGATGGTAGGCTTGTTATTTTTGAAGGTAGTCTATTGTCGATATCTTTCTTACTCCAATGGATGATAGCCTGGTCATTATGCAAGTTAGTCGATTGTTCAGATTTTTGTTACTCCAATGGATGGTAGCCTTGTCATTATGGAATGTAGTCTATTTTCGAGATTTTTGTTATTCCAATGGATGGTAGCCTTATCATTATGGAAGGTAGTTTTTTATCGAGATTTTTGTTACTCCAATGGATGATAGCCTTGTCATTATGGAAGGTAGTCTTTCGTTGAGATTTATGTTACTCCAATGGATGATAGCCTTGTCATTATGGATGGTAGTATGTTGTTCAGATTTTTGTTATTCTAATGGATGGTATCCTTGTCATTATGGAAAGTAGTCTGTTGTTGAGATTTTTGTTATTCCATTGGATTGTAGCCTTTTCATAACGAAAGGTATTCTATTGTCGAGATTTTTGTTATTCCAATGGATGGTAACCTTGTCGTTATGGAAGGTTGTATTTTTCGAGATTTTTGTTACTCCAATGGATGGTAGCCTTGTCATTATTGAAGGTAGTCTATTGTCGATATCTTTGTTACTCCAATGGATGATAGCCTTGTCATTATGCATGGTAGTCTATTGTTCAGATTTTTGTTACTCCAATGGATGGTAGCCTTGTCATTATGGAAGGTAGTCTATTGTCGAGATTTTTTTTATTCCAATGGATGGTAGCCTTATCATTATGGAAGGTAGTTTGTCGTTGATATTTCTGTTACTCCAATGGATTGTAGCCTTGTCATTATGGAAGGTAGTATGTTGTTCAGATTTTTGTTATTCTAATGGATGGTAGCCTTGTCATTATCGAAGGTAGTCTTTTGTCAAGATTTTTGTTACTTCAATGGATGGTAGGCTTGTCATTTTTGAAGGTAGTCTATTGTCGATATCTTTCATACTCCAATGGATGATAGCCTTGTCATTATGAAAGGTAGTCTATTGTTCAGATTTTTGTTACTCCAATGGATGGTAGCCTTGTCATTATGGAATGTAGTCTATTTTCGAGATTTTTGTTATTCCAATGGATGGTAGCCTTATCATTATGGAAGGTAGTTTTTTATCGAGATTTTTGTTACTCCGATGGATGATAGCCTTGTCATTATGGAAGGTAGTCTTTCGTTGAGATTTCTGTTACTCCAATGGATGGTAGCCTTGTCATTATGGAAGGTAGTATGTTGTTCAGATTTTTGTTATTCTAATGGATGGTATCCTTGTCATTATGGAATGTAGTATGTTGTTGAGATTTTTGTTATTCCATTGGATGGTTGCCTTTTCATAACGGAAGGTATTCTATTGTCGAGATTTTTGTTATTCCAATGGATGGTAACCTTGTCATTATGGAAGGTCGTATTTTTCGAGATTTTTGTTACTCCAATGGATGGTAGCCTTGTCATTATTGAAGGTAGTCTATTGTCGATATCTTTGTTACTCCAATGGATGATAGCTTTGTCATTATGCATGGTAGTCTATTGTTCAGATTTTTGTTACTCCAATGGATGGTAGCCTTGTCATTATGGAAGGTAGTCTATTGTCGAGATTTTTTTTTATTCCAATGGATGGTAGCCTTATCATTATGGAAGGTAGTTTGTCGTTGATATTTTTGTTATTCCAATGGATTGTAGCCTTGTCATTATGGAAGGTAGTATGTTGTTCAGATTTTTGTTATTCTAATGGATGGTAGCCTTGTCATTATCGAAGGTAGTCTTTTGTCGAGATTTTTGTTACTTTAATGGATGGTAGGCTTGTCATTTTTGAAGGTAGTCTATTGTCGATATCTTTCTTACTCCAATGGATGATAGCCTTGTCATTATGAAAGGTAGTCTATTGTTCAGATTTTTGTTACTCCAATGGATGGTAGCCTTGTCATTATGGAATGTAGTCTATTTTCGAGATTTTTGTTATTCCAATGGATGGTAGCCTTATCATTATGGAAGGTAGTTTTTTATTGAGATTTTTGTTACTCCAATGGATGGTAGCCTTGTCATTATGGAAGGTAGACTATTGTCAAGATTTTTATTATTCCAATGGATGGTAGCCTTGTAATTATGGAAGGTAGTTTTTTGTCGAGATTTTTGTTACTCCAATGGACGGTAGTCTTGTCATTATGGAAGGTAGTCTGTTGTCGAGATTTTTGTTACCCCAATGGATGTAGCTTTGTCATTATAGAAGGTAGTTTGTTGTCGATATTTTTGTTACTCTAGTGAATGCTAGCCTTGTCATTATGGAAGGTAGTTTGTCGTTGAGATTTCTGTTACTCCAACTGATTGTAGCCTTTTCATTATGGAAGGTCGTATGTTGTTCAGATTTTTGTTATTCTAATGGATGGTAGCCTTGTCATTATGGAAGGTAGTCTATTGTTGAGATTTTTGTTATTCCATTGAATGGTAGCCTTGTCATTATGGAAGGTATTCTATTGTCGAGATTTTTGTTATTCCAATGGATGGTAACCTTGTCATTATTGAAGGTAGTCTGTTATCGATATCTTTGATACTCCAATGGATGATAGCCTTGTCATTATGGAAGGTAGTCTGTTGTCGTGATTTTTGTTACTCCGATGGATGGTAGCCTTGTCATTATTGACGGTAGTCTGTTATCGATATCTTCGTTACTCCAATGGATGATAGCCTTGTCATTATGGAAGGTAGTCTATCGTTCATATTTTTGTTACTCCAATGGATGGTAGCCTTGTCATTATGGAAGGTAGTCTATTTTCGAGATTTTTTTTATTCCAATGGATGGTAGCCTTATCATTATGGAAGGTAGTTTGTCATTGATATTTGTGTTACTCCAATGGATTGTAGCCTTGTCATTATGGAAGGTAGTATGTTGTTCAGATTTTTGTTATTCTAATGGATGGTAGCCTTGTCATTATGGAAGGTAGTCTTTTGTCGAGATTTTTGTTACTTCAATGGATGGTAGCCTTGTCATTATTAAAGGTAGTCTATTGTCGATATCTTTCTTACTCCAATGGATGATAGCCTAGTCATTATGCAAGGTAGTCTATTGTTCAGATTTTTGTTACTCCAATGGATGGTAGCCTTGTCATTATGGAATGTAGTCTATTGTCGAAATTTTTGTTATTCCAATGGATGGTAGCCTTATCATTATGGAAGGTAGTTTTTTATTGAGATTTTTGTTACTCCAATGGATGGTAACCTTGTCATTATGGAAGGTAGACTATTGTCAAGATTTTTATTATTCCAATGGATGGTAGCCTTGTAATTATGGAAGGTAGTTTTTTGTCGAGATTTTTGTTACTCCAATGGACAGTAGTCTTCTCATTATGGAAGGTAGTCTGTTGTCGAGATTTTTGTTACCCCAATGGATGGTAGCCTTCTAGTTATGGAAGGTAGTTTGTTGTCGATATTTTTGTTACTCCAGTGAATGCTAGCCATGTCATTATGAAAGGTAGTCTGTCGTTGAGATTTCTGTTACTCCAACGGATTGTAGCCTTTTCATTATGGAAGGTAGTATGTTGTTCAGATTTTTGTTATTCTAATGGATGGTAGCCTTGTCATTATGGAAGGTAGTCTGTTGTTGAGATTTTTGTTATTCCATTGAATGTTAGCCTTGTCATTATGGAAGGTATTCTATGTTCGAGATTTTTGTTATTCCAATGGATGGTAACCTTGTCGTTATGGAAGGTAGTCGGTTATCGATATCTTTGATACTCCAATGGATGATAGCCTTGTCATTATGGAAGGTATTCTATTGTCGAGATTTTTGTTACTCCAATGGATGGTAGCCTTGTCATTATTGAAGGTAGTTTGTTATCGATATCTTTCATACTCCAATGGATGATAGCCTTGTCATTATGGAAGGTAGTCTGTTGTCGAGATTTTTGTTACTCCGATGGATGGTAGCCTTGTCATTAATGACGGTAGTCTGTTATCGATATCTTCGTTACTCCGATGGATGATAGCCTTGTCATTATGGAAGGTAGTCTATTGTTCATATTTTTGTTACTCCAATGGATGGTAGCCTTGTCATTATGGAAGGTAGTCTATTTTCGAGATTTTTTTTTATTCCAATGGATGGTAGCCTTATCATTATGGAAGGTAGTTTGTCATTGATATTTCTGTTACTCCAATGGATTGTAGCCTTGTCATTATGGAAGGTAGTATGTTGTTCAGATTTTTGTTATTCTAATGGATGGTAGCCTTGTCATTATGGAAGGTAGTCTTTTGTCGAGATTTTTGTTACTTCAATGGATGGTAGCCTTGTCATTATTAAAGGTAGTCTATTGTCGATATCTTTCTTACTCCAATGGATGATAGCCTAGTCATTATGCAAGGTAGTCTATTGTTAAGATTTTTGTTACTCCAATGGATGATAGCCTTGTCATTATGGAAGGTAGTTTGTTGTCGAGATTTTTTTTACTCCAGTGAATGCTAGCCTTGTCATTATGGAAGGCAGTCTATCGTTGAGATTTCTGTTACTCCAACGGATTGTAGCCTTTTCATTATGGAAGGCAGTATGTTGTTCAGATTTTTGTTATTCTAATGGATGGTAGCCGGGTCATTATGGAAGGTAGTCTGTTGTTGAGATTTTTGTTATTCCATTGAATGGTAGCCTTGTCATTATGGAAGGTATTCTATTGTCGAGATTTTTGTTATTCCAATGGATGGTAGTCTTGTCGTTATGGAAGGTAGTCTGTTATCGATATCTTTGATAGTCCAATGGATGATAGCCTTGTCATTATAGAAGGTATTCTATTGTCGAGATTTTTGTTACTCCAATGGATGGTAGCCTTGTCATTATTGAAGGTAGTCTGTTATCGATATCTTTGATACTCAAATGAATGATAGCCTTATCATTATGGAAGGTAGTCTGTTGTCGAGATTTTTGTTACTCCGATGGATGGTAGCCTTGTTATTATTGACGGTAGTCTGTTATCGATATCTTTGTTACTCCAATGGATGATAGCCTTGTCATTATGGAAGGTAGTCTATTGTTCATATTTTTGTTACTCCAATGGATGGTAGCCTTGTCATTATGGAAGTTAGTCTATTTTCGAGATTTTTTTTATTCCAATGGATGGTAGCCTTATCATTATGGAAGGTAGTTTGTCATTGATATTTCTGTTACTCCAATGGATTGTAGCCTTGTCATTATGGAAGGTAGTATGTTGTTCAGATTTTTATTATTCTAATGGATGGTAGCCTTGTCATTATGGAAGGTAGTCTTTTGTCGAGAATTTTGTTACTTCAATGGATGGTAGCCTTGTCATTATTAAAGGTAGTCTATTGTCGATATCTTTCATACTCCAATGGATGATAGCCTAGTCATTATGCAAGGTAGTCTATTGTTCAGATTTTTGTTACTTCAATGGATGGTAGCCTTGTCATTATGGCAGGTAGTCTGTTGTCGAGATTTTTGTTATTCAAATGGATGGTAGCCTTATCGTTATGGAATGTAGTTTTTTATCGAGATTTTTGTTACTCCAATGGATGGTAGCCTTGTCATTATTGATGGTAGTCTGTTATCGATATCTTTGTTACTCAAATGGATGATAGCCTTGTCATTATGGAAGGTAGTATTTTGTCGAGATTTTTGTTACTTCAGTGGATGGTAGCCTTGTCATTATTGAAGGTAGTCTATTATCAATATCTTTGTTACTCCAATGGATGATAGCCTTGTCATTATGCAAGGTAGTCTATTGTTCAGATTTTTTTTACTGCAATGGATGGTAGCCTTGTCCTTATGGAAGGTAGTCTATTGTCGAGATTTTTGTTATTCCAATGGATGGTAGCCTTATCATTATGGAAGGTAGTTTTTAATCGAGATTTTTGTTACTCCAATGGATGATAGCCTTGGCATTATGGAAGGTAGTCTTTCGTTGAGATTTCTATTACTCCAATGGATGGTAGCCTTGTCATTATGGAGGGTAGTATGTTGTTCAGATTTTTGTTATTCTAATGGATGGTATCCTTGTCATTATGGAAGGTAGTCTGTTGTTGATATTTTTGTTATTCCATTGGATGGTAGCCTTTTCAAAATGGAAGGTATTCTATTGTCGAGATTTTTGTTATTCCAATGGATGGTAACCTTGTCGTTATGGAAAGTTGTATTTTTCTAGATTTTTGTTACTCCAATGGATGGTAGCCTTGTCATTATTGAAGGTAGTCTATTATCGATATCTTTGTTACTCCAATGGATGATAGCCTTGTCATTATGCATGGCAGTCTATTGTTCAGATTTTTGTTACTCCAATGGATGGTAGCCTTGTCCATATGGAAGGTAGTCTATTGTCGAGATTTTTGTTATTCTAATGAATGGTAGCCTTATCATTATGGAAGGTAGTCTGTCGTTGAGATTTCTGTTACTCCAATGGATTGTAGCCTTGTCATTATGGAAGGTAGTATGTTGTTCAGATTTTTGTTATTCTAATGGATGGTAGCCTTGTCATTATGGAAGGCAGTCTGTTGTTGAGATTTTTGTTATTCCATTGGATGGTAGCCTTGTCATTATGGAAGGTATTCTATTGTCGTGATTTTTGTTATTCCAATTGATGGTAACCTTGTCGTTATGGAAGGTAGTATTTTTCGAGATTTTTGGTACTCTAATGGATGGTAGACTTGTCATTATTGAAGGTAGTCTGGTATCGATATCTTTGTTACACCAATGGATGATAGCCTTGTCATTATGGAAGGTAGTCTTTTGTCGAGATTTTTGTTACTCCAATGGATGGTAGCCTTGTCATTATTGAAGGTAGTATATTGTCGATATCTTTGTTACTCCAATGGATAATAGCCTTGTCATTGTGCAAGGTAGTCTATTGTTAAGATTTTTGTTACTCCAATGGATGGTAGCCTTGCCATTATGGAAGGTAGTCTATTGTCGAGATTTTTTTTACTCCAGTGAACGCTAGCCTTTTCATTATGGAAGGTTGTCTGTCGTTGAGATTTCTGTTACTCGAACGGATTGTAGCCTTTTTATTATGGAAGGTAGTTTGTCGTTGAGATTTCTGTTACTCCAATGGATTGTAGCCTGGTCATTATGGAAGGTAGTCTGTTGTTCAGATTTTTGTTATTCTAATGGATGGTAGCCTTGTCATTATGGAAGGTAGTCTGTTGTTGAGATTTTTGTTAATCCAATGGATGGTAGCCTTGTCATTATGGAAGGTAGTCTGTCTGTGAGATTTCTGTTACTCCAATGGATTGTAGCCTTGTCATTATGTAAGGTAGTCTGTTGTACAGATTTTTGTTACTCCAATGGATGGTAGCCTTGTCATTATGGAAGGTAGTCTGTTGTCGAGATTTTTGTTATTCCAATAGATGGTAAGCTTGTCATTATGGAAGGTAATATTTTGTCGAGATTTTTTTTACTCCAATGGATGGTAGCCTTGTCATTGTTAAAGGTAGTCTATTGTCGATATCTCTGTTACTCCAATGGATGATAGCCTTGTCATTATGCAAGGTAGTGTGTTGTTCATATTTTTGTTACTCCAATGGATGGTAGTCTTGTCATTATGGAAGGTAGTCTATTGTCGAGATGTTTGTTATTCCAATGGATGTATCCTTGTCATTATAGAAGGTAGTTTTTGGTCTAGATTTTTGTTACTCCAATGGACGGTAGTCTTGTCATCATGGAAGGTAGTCTGTTGTCGAGATTTTTGTTATTCCAATAGATGGTAACCTTGTCATTATGGAAGGTAGTATTTTGTCGAGATTTTTTTTACTCCAATGGATGGTAGCCTTGTCATTGTTAAAGGTAGTCTATTGTCGATATCTCTGTTACTCCAATGGATAATAGCCTTGTCATTATGCAAGGTAGTGTGTTGTTCATATTTTTGTTACTCCAATGGATGGTAGTCTTGTCATTATGGAAGGTAGTCTATTGTCGAGATGTTTGTTATTCCAATGGATGTATCCTTGTCATTATAGAAGGTAGTTTTTGGTCTAGATTTTTGTTACTCCAATGGACGGTAGTCTTGTCATTATGGAAGGTAGTCTGTTGTCGAGATTTTTGTTACCCCAATGGATCTAGCTTTATCATTATGGAAGGTAGTATGTTGTTCAGATTTTTGTTATTCCAATGGATGGTAGCTTTGTTATTATGGAAGGTAGTATGTTGTTGAGATTTTTGTTATTCCATTCGATGGTATCCTTGTCATTATGGAAGGTATTCTATTGTCGAGATTTTTATTATTCCAATGGACGATAACCTTGTCATTATGGAAGGTAGTATTTTGTTGACATCTTTGTTACTCTAATGGATGATAGCCTTGTCATTATGGAAGGTAGTCTTTTGTCGAGATTTTTTTACTCCAATGGATGGTAGCCTTGTCATTATTGAAGGTAGTCTATTTTCAATATCGTTGTTACTCCAATGGATGATAGCCTTGTCATTATGCAAGGTAGTCTATTGTTCAGATTTTGGTTACTCCACTGGATGGTAGCCTTGCCATTATGGAAGGTAGTCTATTGTCGAGATTTTTGTTATTCCAATGGATGGTAGCCTTATCATTATGGAAGGTAGTTTTTTATCGAGATTTTTGTTACTGCAATGGATTGTAGCCTTGTCATTATGGAAGGTAGTCTGTTGTTGAGATTTTTGTAATTCCATTGGATGGTAGCCTTGTCATTATGGAAGGTATTCTATTGTCGAGATTTCTGTTATTCCAATGGATGGTAACCTTGTTGTTATGGAAGGTAGTATTTTTAGAGATTTTTGTTACTCCAATGGATGGTAGCCTTTTCATTATTGAAGGTAGTCTGTTATCGATATCTTTGTTACTCCCATGGATGATAGCCTTGTCATTATGCAAGGTAGTCTGTTGTTCAGATTTTTGTTACTCCAATGGATGGTAGCCTTGTCATTATGGAAGGTAGTCTATTGTGGAGATGTTTGTTATTCCAATGGATGGTAGCCTTATCATTATGGAAGGTAGTTTTTTAAGGAGATTTTTGTTACTCCAATGGATGGTAGCCTTTTCATTATGGAAGGTAGTCTGTTGTCGAGATTTTTGTTACCCCAATGGATGTATCCTTGTCATTATAGAAGGTAGTATGTTGTCGATATTTTTGTTACTCAAATGAATGGTATCCTTGTCGTTATGGAAGGTAGTCTGTCGTTGAGATTTCTGTTACTCCAATGGATTGTAGCATTGTCATTATGTAAGGTAGTCTATTGTTCAAATTTTTGTTACTCCAATGGATGGTAGCCTTGTCATTATGGAAGGTAGTTTGTTGCTAAGATTTTTGTTATTCCAATGGATGGTAACCTTGTCATTATAGAAGGTAGTCTTTTGTCGAGATTTTTGATACTTCAATGGATGGTAGCCTTGTCATTATTAAAGGTAGTCTATTGTCGATATCTTTGTTACTCAAATGGATGATAGCCTTGTCATTATTCAAGGTTGTCTATTGTTCATATTTTTGTTAATCCAATGTATGGTAGCCTCGTCATTATGGAAGGTAGTCTATTGTCGAGATTTTTGTTATTCCAATGGATGGTAGCCTTATCATTATGGAAGTTAGTTTTTTATCGAGATTTTTGTTACTCCAATGGATGGTAGCCTTGTCATTATGGAAGGTAGAATATTTTCGAGATTTTTATTATTCCAATGGATGGTAGCCTTTTAATTATGGAAGGTGGTTTTTTGTCGAGATTTTTGTTACTCCAATGGATGGTAGTCTTGTCATTATGGAAGGTAGTCTGTTGTCGTGATTTTTGTTACCCCAATGGATGTAGCTTTGTCATTATAGAAGGTAGTCTGTTGTCAATATTTTTGTTACTCCAATGAATGGTAGCCTTGTCATTATGGAAGGTAGTCTGTCGTTGAGATTTCTGTTACTACAATGGATTGTAGCCTTGTCATTATGAAAGGTAGTATGTTTTTCAGATTTTTGTTATTCTAATAGATGGGAGCCTTGTCATTATAGACGGTATTCTATTATCAAGATTTTTGTTATTCTAATGGATGGTAACCTTGTCGTTATGGAAGGTAGTATTTTTCGAGATTTTTGTTACTCCAATGGATGGTAGCCTTGTCATTATTGAAGGTAGTCTGTTATCGATATCTTTGTTACTCCAATGGATGATAGCCTTGTCATTATGCAAGGTAGTCTGTTGTTCATATTTTTGTTACTCCAATGGATGCTAGCCTTGTCATTATGGAAGGTAGTCTATTGTCGAGATTTTTGTTATTCCAATGGATGGTAGCCTTATCATTATGGAAGGTGGTTTTTTATGGAGATTTTTGTTACCCCAATGGATGGTAGCCTTGTCATTATGGAAGGTAATCTGTTGTCGAGATTTTTGTTACCCCAATGGATGTATCCTTGTCATTATAGAAGGTAGTATGTTGTCGATATTTTTGTTACTCAAATGAATGGTATCCTTGTCGTTATGGAAGGTAGTCTGTCGTTGAGATTTCTGTTACTCCAATGGATTATAGCATTGTCATTATGTAAGGTACTCTATTGTTCAAATTTTTGTTACTCCAATGGATGGTAGCCTTGTCATTATGGAAGGTAGTCTGTTGTCGAGATTTTCGTTATTCCAATGGATGGTAACCTTTTCATTATAGAAGGTAGTCTTTTGTCGAGATTTTTGTTACTTCAATGGATGGTAGCCTTGTCATTATTGAAGGTAGTCTATTGTCGATATCTTTGTTACTCAAATGGATGATAGCCTTGTCATTATTCAAGGTTGTCTATTGTTCAGATTTTTGTTAATCCAATGTATGGTAGCCTTGTCATTATGGAAGGTAGTCTATTGTCGAGATTTTGGTTATTCCAATGGATGGTAGCCTTATCATTATGGAAAGTAGTTTTTTATCGAGATTTTTGTTACACCAATGGATGGTAGCCTTGTCATTATGGAAGGTAGAATATTGTCGAGATTTTTATTATTCCAATGGATGGTAGCCTTGTAATTATGGAAGGTAGTTTTTTGTCGAGATTTTTGTTACTCCAATGGATTGTAGCCTTGTCATTATGGAAGGTAGTCTGTTGTTGAGATTTTTGTTATTCCATTGGATGGTAGCCTTGTCATTATGGAAGGTATTCTATTGTCGAGATTTCTGTTATTCCAATGGATGGTAACCTTGTTGTTATGGAAGGTAGTATTTTTAGAGATTTTTGTTACTCCAATGGATGGTAGCCTTGTCATTATTGAAGGTAGTCTGTTATCGACATCTTTGTTAATCCAATGGATGATAGCCTTGTCATTATGCAAGGTAGTCTGTTGTTCAGATTTTTGTTACTCCAATGGATGGTAGCCTTGTCATTATGGAAGGTAGTCTATTATGGAGATGTTTGTTATTCCAATGGATCGTAGCCTTATCATTATGGAAGGTAGTTTTTTATGGAGATTTTTGTTACTCCAATGGATGGTAGCCTTGTCATTATGGAAGGTAGTCTGTTGTCAAGATTTTTGTTACTCCAATGGATGTATCCTTGTCATTATAGAAGGTAGTATGTTGTCAATATTTTTGTTACTCAAATGAATGGTATCCTTGTCGTTATGGAAGGTAGTCTGTCGTTGAGATTTCTGTTACTCCAATGGATTGTAGCATTGTCATTATGTAAGGTAGTCTATTGTTCAAATTTTTGTTACTCCAATGGATGGTAGCCTTGTCATTATGGAAGGTAGTCTGTTGCCAAGATTTTTGTTATTCCAATGGATGGTAACCTTGTCATTATAGAAGGTAGTCTTTTGTCGAGATTTTTGATACTTCAATGGATGGTAGCCTTGTCATTATTAAAGGTAGTCTATTGTCGATATCTTTGTTACTCAAATGGATGATAGCCTTGTCATTATTCAAGGTTGTCTATTGTTCATATTTTTGTTAATCCAATGTATGGTAGCCTCGTCATTCTGGAAGGTAGTCTGTTGTCGAGATTTTTGTTATTCCAATGGATGGTAGCCTTATCATTATGGAAGTTAGTTTTTTATCGAGATTTTTGTTACTCCAATGGATGGTAGCCTTGTCATTATGGAAGGTAGAATATTTTCGAGATTTTTATTATTCCAATGGATGGTAGCCTTTTAATTATGGAAGGTGGTTTTTTGTCGAGATTTTTGTTACTCCAATGGATGGTAGTCTTGTCATTATGGAAGGTAGTCTGTTGTCGTGATTTTTGTTACCCCAATGGATGTAGCTTTGTCATTATAGAAGGTAGTCTGTTGTCAATATTTTTGTTACTCCAATGAATGGTAGCCTTGTCATTATGGAAGGTAGTTTGTCGTTGATATTTCTGTTACTACAATGGATTGTAGCCTTGTCATTATGAAAGGTAGTATGTTGTTCAGATTTTTGTTATTCTAATAGATGGTAGCCTTGTCATTATAGAAGGTATTCTATTGTCAAGATTTTTGTTATTCTAATGGATGGTAACCTTGTCGTTATGGAAGGTAGTATTTTTCGAGATTTTTGTTACTCCAATGGATGGTAGCCTTGTCATTATTGAAGGTAGTCTGTTATCGATATCTTTGTTACTCCAATGGATGATAGCCTTGTCATTATGCAAGGTAGTCTGTTGTTCATATTTTTGTTACTCCAATGGATGGTAACCTTGTCATTATGGAAGGTAGTCTATTGTCGAGATTTTTGTTATTCCAATGGATGGTAGCCTTATAATTATGGAAGGTAGTTTTTTATGGAGATTTTTGTTACCCCAATGGATGGTAGCCTTGTCATTATGGAAGGTAATCTGTTGTCGAGATTTTTGTTACCCCAATGGATGTATCCTTGTCATTATAGAAGGTAGTATGTTGTCGATATTTTTGTTACTCAAATGAATGGTATCCTTGTCGTTATGGAAGGTAGTCTGTCGTTGAGATTTCTGTTACTCCAATGGATTATAGCATTGTCATTATGTAAGGTAGTCTATTGTCAAATTTTTGTTACTCCAATGGATGGTAGCCTTGTCATTATGGAAGGTAGTCTGTTGTCGAGATTTTTTTTATTCCAATGGATGGTAACCTTTTCATTATAGAAGGTAGTCTTTTGTCGAGATTTTTGTTACTTCAATGGATGGTAGCCTTGTCATTATTGAAGGTAGTCTATTGTCGATATCTTTGTTACTCAAATGGATGATAGCCTTGTCATTATTCAAGGTTGTCTATTGTTCAGATTTTTGTTAATCCAATGTATGGTAGCATTGTCATTATGGAAGGTAGTCTATTGTCGAGATTTTGGTTATTCCAATGGATGGTAGCCTTATCATTATGGAAAGTAGTTTTTTATCGAGATTTTTGTTACACCAATGGATGGTAGCCTTGTCATTATGGAAGGTAGAATATTGTCGAGATTTTTATTATTCCAATGGATGGTAGCCTTGTAATTATGGAAGGTAGTTTTTTGTCGAGATTTTTGTTACTCCAATGGATGGTAGTCTTCTCATTATGGAAGGTAGTCTGTTGTCGAGATTTTTGTTACCCCAATGGATGTAGCTTTGTCATTATAGAAGGTAGTCTATTGTCGATATTTTTGTTACTCCAATGAATGGTATCCTTGTCATTATGGAAGCTAGTTTGTCGTTGAGATTTCTATTACACTAATGGATTGTACCCTTGTCATTATGGAAGATAGTTTGTTGTTCAGATTTTTGTTATTCTAATGGATGGTAGCCTTGTCATTACGGAAGGTATTCTATTGTCAAGATTTTTGTTATTCTAATGGATGGTAACTTTGTCGTTATGGAAGGTAGTATTTTTCGTGATTTTTTTTACTCCAATGGATGGTAGCCTTGTCATTAGTGAAGGTAGTTTGTCATCGATATCTTTGTTACTCCAATGGATGATATCCTTGTCATTATGGAAGGTAGTCTGTTGTCGAGATTTTTGTTACTCCAATGGATGGTAGCCTTGTCATTATGGAAGGTAGTCTGTTATCGATATCTTTGTTACTTCAATGGATGATAGCCTTGTCATTATGGAAGGTAGTCTGTTTTCGAGATTTTTGTTAATCCAATGGATGGTAGCCTTGTAATTATGTAATGTAGTCTGTTGTTCAGATTTTTGTTACTCCAATGGATGGTAGCCTTGTCATTATGGAAGGTAGTTTGTTGTCGAGATTTTTATTATTCCAATGGATGGTAACCTTGTCATTATGGAAGGTAGTATTTTGTCGAGATTTTTATTACTCCAATGGATGGTAGCCTTGTCATTATTAAAGGTAGTCTATTGTCGATATCTTTGTTACTCCAATGGATTATAGCCTTGTCATTATGCAAGGTAGTCTGTTGTTCAGATTTTTGTTACTCCAATGGATGGTAGCCTTTTGATTATGGAAGGTATTCTATTGTCGAGATGTTTGTTATTCCAATGGATGGTAGCCTTATCATTATGGAAGGTAGTTTTCTATGGATATTTTTGTTACTCCAATGGATGGTAGGTAGCCTTGTCATTATGGAAGGTAGTATGTTGTCGAGATTTTTGTTACCCCAATGGATGTAGCTTTGACATTATAGAAGGTATTCTGTTGTCGATATTTTTGTTACTCCAATGAATGGTAGCCTTGTCATTATGGAAGGTAGTTCGTCGTTGAGATTTCTGTTAATCCAATGGATTGTAGCCTTGTAATTATGGAAGGTAGTATGTTGTTCAGATTTTTGTTACTCCAATGGATGGTAGACATGTCATTATGAAAGGTAGTCTATTGTCGAGATGTTTGTTATTCCAATGGATGCTAACCTTGTCATTATGGAAGGTAGTATTTTGTCGAGATTTTTGTTACTCCAATGGATGGTAGCCTTGTCATTATGGAAAGTTGTTTGTTATCGAGATTTTGTTTACTCTAATGGATGGTTGCCTTGTCATTATAGAAGGCAGTCTGTTTACGAGATTTTTGTTACACCAATGGATGGTAGCCTTGTCATTATGGAAGGTAGTCTATTGTCGATATTTTTGATACTGCAATGGATGGTAGCCTTGCCATTATGGAAGGTAGTCTGTTGTCGAGATTTTTATTATTCCAATGGATGGTAACCTTGTCATTCTGGAAGGTAGTATTTTGTCAAGATTGTTGTTACTCCAATGGATGGTAGCCTTGTCATTATTAAAGGTAGTCTATTGTCGATATCTTTGTTACTCCAATGGATATAGCCTTGTCATTATGCAAGGTAGTCTGTTGTTCAGATTTTTGTTACTCCAATGGATGGTAGACTTGTCATTATGGAAGGTATTCTATTGTCGAGATTTTGTTATTCCAATGGATGGTAGCCTTATCATTATGGAAGATAGTTTTCTATGGAGATTTTTGTTACTCCAATGGATGGTAGCCTTGTCATTATGGAAGGTAGTTTGTTGTCGAGATTTTTGTTACCATAATGGATGTATCCTTGTCATTATAGAAGGTAGTTTTTTGTCTAGATTTTTGTTACTCCAATGGACGGTAGTCTTGTCATTATGGAAGGTAGTATGTTGTCGAGATTTTTGTTACCCCAATGGATGTAGCTTTTTCATTATAGAAGGTATTCTGTTGTCGATATTTTTGTTACTCCAATGAATGGTAGCCTTGTCATTATGGAAGGTAGTTCGTCGTTGAGATTTCTGTTACTCCAATGGATTGTAGCCTTGTCATTGTGGAAGGTAGTATGTTGTTCAGATTTTTGTTATTCCAATGGATGGTAGACTTGTCATTATGGAAGGTAGTATGTTGTCGAGATTTTTTTTATTCCATTGGATGGTAGCCTTGTCATTATGGAAGGTATTCTATTGTCGAGATTTTTGTTATTCCAATGGACGGTAACCTTGTCATTATGGAAGGTAGTATTTTGTCGACATTTTTGTTACTCCAATGGATGGTACCCTTATCATTATTGAAGGTAGTCTGTTATAGATATCTTTGTTACTCTAATGGATGATAGCCTTGTCATTATGGAAGGTAGTCTTTTGTCGAGCTTTTTGTTACTCCAATGGATGGTAGCCTTGTCATTATTGAAGGTAGTCTATTGTCGATATCTTTGTTACTCCAATGGATGATAGCCTTGTCATTATGCAAGGTAGTCTGTTGTTCAGATTTTTGTTACTCCAATGGATGCTAGACATGTGATTATGAAAGGTAGTCTGTTGTCGAGATGTTTGTTATTCCAATGGATGCTAACCTTGTCATTATGGAAGGTAGTATTTTGTCGAGTTTTTTTTTACTCCAATGGATGGTAGCCTTGTCATTATGGAAGGTTGTCTGTTCTCGAGATTTTGGTTACTCTAATGGATGGTTGCCTTGTCATTATAGAAGGCAGTCTGTTTACGATATTTTTGTTACACCAATGGATGGTAGCCTTGTCATTATGGAAGGTAGTCTATTGTCGATATTTTTGTTACTCCAATGGATGGTAGCCTTGTCATTATGGAAGGTAGTCTGTTGTCGAGATTTTTATTATTCCAATGGATGGTAACCTTGTCATTCTGGAAGGTAGTATTTTGTCAAGATTGTTGTTACTCCAATGGATGGTAGCCTTGTCATTATTAAAGGTAGTCTATTGTCGATATCTTTGTTACTCCAATGGATATATCCTTGTCATTATGCAAGGTAGTCTGTTGTTCAGATTTTTGTTACTCCAATGGATGGTAGACTTGTCATTATGGAAGGTATTCTATTGTCGAGATTTTGTTATTCCAATGGATGGTAGCCTTATCATTATGGAAGATAGTTTTCTATGGAGATTTTTGTTACTCCAATGCATGGTAGCCTTGTCATTATGGAAGGTAGTTTGTTGTCGAGATTTTTGTTACCATAATGGATGTATCCTTGTCATTATAGAAGGTAGTTTTTTGTCTAGATTTTGTTACTCCAATGGACGGTAGTCTTGTCATTATGGAAGGTAGTATGTTGTCGATATTTTTGTTACCCCAATGGATGTAGCTTTTTCATTATAGAAGGTATTCTGTTGTCGATATTTTTGTTACTCCAATGAATGGTAGCCTTGTCATTATGGAAGGTAGTTCGTCGTTGAGATTTCTGTTACTCCAATGGATTGTAGCCTTGTCATTATGGAAGGTAGTATGTTGTTCGGATTTTTGTTATTCCAATGGATGGTAGACTTGTCATTATGGAAGGTAGTATGTTGTCGAGATTTTTTTTATTCCCTTGGATGTTAGCCTTGTCATTATGGAAGGTATTCTATTTTCGAGATTTTTGTTATTCCAATGGACGGTAACCTTGTCATTATGGAAGGTAGTATTTTGTCGACATTTTTGTTACTCCAATGGATGGTACCCTTATCATTATTGAAGGTAGTCTGTTATAGATATCTTTGTTACTCTAATGGATGATAGCCTTGTCATTATGGAAGGTAGTCTTTTGTCGAGATTTTTGTTACACCAATGGATGGTAGCCTTGTCATTATTGAAGGTAGTCTATTGTCGATATCTTTGTTACTCCAATGGATGATAGCCTTGTCATTATGCAAGGTAGTCTGTTGTTCAGATTTTTGTTACTCCAATGGATGGTAGACATGTGATTATGAAAGGTAGTCTGTTGTCGAGATGTTTGTTATTCCAATGGATGCTAACCTTGTCATTATGGAAGGTAGTATTTTGTCGAGATTTTTGTTACTCCAATGGATGGTAGCCTAGTCATTATGAAAGGTTGTCTGTTCTCGAGATTTTGTTTACTCTAATGGATGGTTGCCTTGTCATTATAGAAGGCAGTCTGTTTACGAGATTTTTGTTACACCAATGGATGGTAGCCTTGTCATTATGGAAGGTAGTCTATTGTCGATATTTTTGTTACTCCAATGGATGGTAGCCTTGTCATTATGGAAGGTAGTCTGTTGTCGAGATTTTTATTATTCAATTGGATGGTAACCTTGTCATTCTGGAAGGTAGTATTTTGTCAAGATTGTTGTTACTCCAATGGATGGTAGCCTTGTCATTATTAAAGGTAGTCTATTGTCGATATCTTTGTTACTCCAATGGATATAGCCTTGTCATTATGCAAGGTAGTCTGTTGTTCAGATTTTTGTTACTCCAATGGATGGTAGACTTGTCATTATGGAAGGTATTCTATTGTCGAGATTTTGTTATTCCAATGGATGGTAGCCTTATCATTATGGAAGATAGTTTTCTATGGAGATTTTTGTTACTCCAATGGATGGTAGCCTTGTCATTATGGAAGGTAGTTTGTTGTCGAGATTTTGGTTACCATAATGGATGTATCCTTGTCATTATAAAAGGTAGTTTTTTGTCTAGATTTTTGTTACTCCAATGGACGGTAGTCTTGTCATTATGGAAGGTAGTCTGTTGTCGAGATTTTTTTACCCCAAGGGATGTAGCTTTGTCATTATAGAAGGTATTTTGTTTTCGATATTTTTGTTACTCCAATGAATGGTAGCCTTGTCATTATGGAAGGTAGTCTGTCGTTGAGATTTCTGTTACTCCAATGGATTGTAGCCTTGTCATTATAGAAGGTAGTATGTTGTTCAGATTTTTGTTATTCCAATGGATGGTAGTCTTGTCATTATGGAAGGTAGTATGTTGTCGTGATTTTTGTTATTCCATTGGATGGTAGCCTTGTCATTATGGAAGGTATTCTATTTTCGAGATTTTTGTTATTCCAATGGACGGTAACCTTGTCATTATGGAAGGTAGTATTTTTCGAGATTTTTGTTACTCCAATGGATGGTACCCTTATCATTATTGAAGGTAGTCTGTTATAGATATCTTTGTTACTCTAATGGATGATAGCCTTGTCATTATGGAAGGTAGTCTTTTGTCGAGATTTTTGTTACTCCAATGGATGGTAGCCTTGTCATTATTGAAGTTAGTCTATTATCGATATCTTTGTTACTCTAATGGATGATAGCCTTGTCATTATGCAAGGTAGTCTATTGTTCAGATTTTTGTTAGTCCAATGGATGGTAACCTTGTCTTTATGGAAGGTAGTCTATTGTCGATATTTTTCTTATTCCAATGGATGGTAGCCTTGTCATTACGGAAGGTAGTTTATTGTCGAGATTTTTGTTACTCCAATGGATGGTAGCCTTGTCATTATGGAAGGTAGTCTGTCGTTAATATTTTTTTTACTCCAATTGATTGTAGCCTTGTCATTATGTAAGGTAGTTTATTGTTCAGATTTTTGTTACTCCAATGGATGGTAGCCTTGTCATTATGGAAGGTATTTTGTTGTCGAGATTATTTTTATTCCAATGGATACTAACCTTGTCATCATGGAAGGTAGTATTTTGTCGATATTTTTGTTACTCCAATTGATGGTACCCTTGTAATTGTTGAAGGTAGTCTATTGTTGATATCTTTGTTACTCCAATGGATGATAGCCTTGTCATTATGCAAGGTAGTCTGTTGTTCAGATTTTTGTTACTCCAATGGATGGTAGACTTGTCATTATGGAAGGCAGTCTATTGTCGAGATTTTTGTTACTCCAATGGATGCTAACCTTGTCATTATGGAAGGTTCTCTGTTCTCGAGATTTCGGTTACTCTAATGGATGGTTGCCTATTCATTATGGAAGGGAGTCTGTTTACGAGATTTTTGTTACTCCAATGGATGGCAGCCTTGTCATTATGGAAGGTAGTTTATTGTCGATATTTTTGTTACTCCAATGGATGGTAGCGTTATCATTATGGAAGGTAGTTTGTTATCGATATCTTTGTTACTCCAATGGATGATAGCCTTGTCATTTTGGAAGGTAGTCTGTTGTCGAGATTTTTGTTACTCCTATGGATGGTTACCTTGTAATTATGGAAGGTAGTCTGTTATCGATATCTTTGTTACTCCAATGGATGTTAGCCTTGAAGAAGTGAAAAACACAAGAAGGGGGGGTTGAATTGTAAAACTGAAACTTTATGCAATGAACAAGATATTTTTATCCTTGTTCGTTTGATCTCAAACTACTCCAGTCCACCCGTCAAGGTGATTTCGCCTCTCTCCAACGAGGTCTTAATCCACTATATTGAACTGAATATTACAATCTTCTTTAACAACTGCTAAAGCCTTCTTGATGCAAACCACAACCCGGTTTGTCAAGGAAACACTTTCTTACAAAAAGATAAAACTAGGTGTGTGAATGTTTTCTACAAAACTGTATCACAACTGTGATGTTACAGAACTTAAGCTTATGAAACTAGATTGCTAAACAATGATTGAGTAAGGAGATATGTAGCGTTTAGGAAACTGAGAGAAGGAAGATTATGATTAGCTTTTAGGCGTGTAATATGTTAGAGAGCATTAGCCAATTCAATCTTCATAGTCTTGTTTATATAGCACTGAGATTGTTGAACGTTGGAGCAATAATCTTGATTCAATGCTAATAACAAACTTTCCTTATTGAGCAGATCTTGTCTGGAATGATGCCGTTGGTAATAATACGCTTTCAATGCACAGTACCGTTGCTTACTTAAAGCATGTTCTGGCTTGGCCTCATTCTGACTCTGCTTAACTGCTGATGAACTGTTGTTGACTTTATCAGAGTGTTAAGCGCAATTCTGTTCATCAAGCTTCAGCATACACGTGAGTTAATCTTCTGATTCTGGTATTCTGATATAGCAACTTCGGATGCTGGTGTTAAAGACCAATATTCTGATGCTGATTAAGTGTGCTCTTGCTGATACCTATCAGAGTTTCTGCAAATCAGAAAGTAATATTTTAGGTAGCAAATCGTTCATACATGAATCACATAAATAATATATATTTTCATTTTGTTATCATCAAAACTTAAACATAGGGTAGTAGATTCAAACTTTGTTCTATCAATCTCCCCCTTTTTGATGATGACAAAAACTAGATATTTTTAAATGAAAATAACGTGAAAAAGTATCAGAGATAACTAAATGATAAGATGTATCAGAGTAAGAGGTTATCAAAGATAAGGGATAAAGAGATATAAGAGTTGAGAGATACTCCCCCTGAATTTATTGCTTCCCTTTTTAATTCCAAGAGTTCTTCAGGATCAGATCTTTATTGCCTTTCTTTGAACATCAGAATATCAGAGTTTTGACTATCAGAAGCTTTGGATCAGAATGTTAGAGCAGAGCTTCAGATCAGAGTATCAGAGCTTTTCTTATCAGAGCTTTGCTTTGGGTCAGAGCTTTAGTCTTTAGAATATCATGGGGCATTCTTGTACCTGTAGACTTAAGCAAAAACAGAAAACATATTCAAGTATATCAGAGTTAGAATGTTTGAGATTTTCTGTCTTAGTAATCCGTTATTATTTAAAATATCATTCTTGTTCTCCCCCTTTTTGTCAGCAACCAAAAAGTGTAAGTGATGTGCTAAAACATTTAGAGCAGAAAAACTTGTCATATTAAAAAGTTCAGAATCAAACAAAACAGTACAACAGATAATCAAAGAAAACATGAAAATGACATGAATGAAAAAACTAAGGTTGGGGAGGAAGGCGTGTGAACAGGTTCTCCAGCATGGCTTTGATCTGATCAGCAGTCTCATTCTGCTTGTGCACCATGCTGACAACTGTGTCTATTTTGCTATCCTGCACATCCATCCTTTCTTTCATCTTTTGGTCATTTTCATCCATCCTTTGCTGCAGACGCATGTCAGCACATCTCTCAGCCATATCAATACAGCGGACGCCACCGCCACTGTAACCAATTAACCTTGCTATGTGATCCTCAGTGATCACAATCTTCTACCCCATAATGTAGGAGGTTACTTGATGCGTTGAAGCAGTTGCATGAATCCAGAACTCTTTGACTAACATTGGAAATGTTGGTCCAACCAACCTGTCAAAATACCTTTCCCATTTCTGTGCCCTAACTTCTTCTGTTAAATCAAAACCGTTTTCCTTCAGACTTCCAAAATCAACGATCAATTCAGATAACACTTCAAGATTCTTCACAAGAGTGAGGACTGTTCTGAATGGCACTTGATACTGTTCAGATGATGCTTTCTTCTGAGAACCTGCAGAAGCACTGCTGGAGGTTGCCATGTTCACACTGAAGGATTTTAAGAAAAACTGAGAAAATGGGTTTGAGAGAGATGAACACAGAAAAATGCAGACAATACTTGAGAAATAATGAGAAACTGTAAAATATTAAAGTGAGAGGTTAACGTGCTTAAATAGGCTTCAGAATATTTTGAAATTGTAAACGTTTTCAAGAAAGAGAAATATAATCATGATTACGTTTTAAAATTATGATTACTTTCATTTAATGCTTGCTGATTTTGGGGGATTTGAGAAAGATACTTAAAAACGGTTACCAGACATGTGTCTCAATGCACCTAATCAGCGTTTTGCCTTCTCAGAAGCGTGCACGCGTTCTGCTTCAGAGATTTCCTGATGATTGGATGACACTTGTTTGATGTAGTGATCAGCACGTCTGTCTTTGAGCTTAGACTCTCAGATCTTTAGACTAGCATCTGATACAATCTGCATGTTCTATCTTTCTGAAAGGAGATTGATCAGAAGTTCACAGTAAAACAAATACATTCTGAAGATAAATATATGGAATTAAAACATTTTCACTCTGGGCAGATTTTCTTGTTGAGATGTTTCTGAATGAAATTGAACCTATCTTCAGAAAGGGACTTAGTGAAGATATCAGCCCATTGATGGTCTGTATCTATAAATTTTAAATTCAAAATTTCCTTCTGAATATAGTCCCTAATGAAGTGATGTTTTATTTCTATATGCTTAGCTCTAGAATGTAAAATGGGATTCTTACTTAAGCAAATAGCAGAAGTATTATCACAGTGTATAGGAATGTTACTCTCAAAAATTTGGAAGTCTTCAAGCTGACTTTTCATCCAGAGCATTTGTGCGCTACATCCTGCTGCTGCTATGTACTCAGCTTCTGCTGTTGATAGCACAATTGTTGATTGCCTTTTGCTGGACCAAGAGATCAGATTTTCTCCCAGAAACTGGCAGCTTCTAGAAGTACTTTTACGCTCCACTCTGTCTCCAGCAAAGTCAGCATCGCAGTAGCCTACTAAACTGTAATCACTAGATTTTCTATAAAACAAACCCAGATTAGTAATACCTTTCAGATACTTGAAAATTCGCTTAACAGCTGTTAAGTGAGATTCTCTAGGATCTGATTGGAATCTAGCACAAATACAAACGCTGAATAATATATCAGGTCTTGAAGCTGTCAGATAAAGGAGAGAACCAATCATACCTCTGTAGACTTTCTATTCTACATTTTTGCTTACCTCTTCTCTTTCCAGAATGCACGTGGGATGCATTGGAATCTTTGATGGCTTACATTCTGAGAGGTCAAATTTCTTCAGAAAATCTCTAATGTATTTGCTCTGATGAATGTAAGTTCCCTCTGGAGTTTGATTGATCTGAATTCCTAGAAAGAATTTCAGTTCCCCCATGAGGCTCATCTCAAATTCTGCCTGCATACACTTAGCAGATTTTCTTCCAAGAGAAGGATTAGTAGAACCAAAGATAATATCATCAACGTAAATTTGACAAACTAAGATGTCATTCTTAACTGATTTACAGAATAAGGTATTATCCACCTTCCCTCTGGTGAATTCATTTTCTAACAGAAAGTTACTTAGCCTTTCATACCAAGCTCTGGGAGCTTGTTTCAGACCATATAGTGACTTCTTTAGTTTGAAAACATGTTCTGGATGTTTTGTATTTTCAAAACCAGGGGGTTGGTGCACATAAACCTCTTCTTCTATATAACCGTTTAAGAATGCACTCTTGACATCCATCTGATACAGAGTGATGCCTCTATTAACAGCAAATGAAATTAAAAGTCTGATAGATTCTAACCTGGCGACTGGAGCAAAGGTTTCTGTATAGTCTATCCCCTCTTGCTGACTATAACCTTGTGCAACCAGTCGTGCTTTGTTTCTGATGACTTCAACTTGTTCATTTAGCTTGTTTCTGAAGACCCATCTTGTTCCAATAACGTTGAATCCTTTTGGTCTGGGAACAAGATCCCATACGTCATTTTTGGTGAATTGATTCAGCTCTTCTTGCATTGCCAGAATCCAGTCATTATCCAGAAGTGCTTCATCAATAGAAGAAGGTTCAATCAGAGACACAAGTCCCATAAGGGTTTCTTCAGAGTTTCTGAAGCTTGCTCTTGTTCTGATTGGATCTTCCTTTCTTCCTAAGATGGTCTCTTCTGGGTGATCCAAGCTGCTTCTGGGTAATCTCTTCTGAGGTTGATCAGCAGCTGTTGTAGGATTGCTAGGAGTGCTCCTTTCAGATTATGAAGGAGTGTTTGTGTTGAGAGCTTTTGATGACTTGTCTTCAGAACCTGTAAATTCAATTTCCATACCTGCAAAAACTTCATTCTGCTTTGACTTTTCAGAGTCAAGCTTATCATCAAAACGAACACTGATTGATTCTTCCATAATCTGTGTTTCTGTATTGTATACTCTGTACCCTCTTGAGCATTCAGAGTATCCTAACATAATACACTTCTGTGCTTTAGAGTCAAACTTGTTCAAATAATTCTTTGTATTTAACATAAAACAGGTACATCCAAATGGATGAAAATATGAAATGTTGGGCTTTCTGTTCTTCCACAATTCATATGGAGTCTTTTCCAGAATAGGTCTTATTGAGATTCTATTCTGAATGTAGCACGCTGTGTTTATTGCCTCTACCTAGAAGATCTTAGCAACATTTGTCTCATTGATCATGGTTCTGGCCATTTCTTGCAATGTTTTGTTCTTTCGTTCTACAACTCCATTTTGTTGGGGAGTTCTAGGACAAGAGAAATCATGCAGAATGCCTCTGTCATTAAAGATTGACTCAAAGTCTTTGTTTTCAAATTCTCCACCATGATCACTTCTGACTTTAACGATTCTAAGATCCTTTTCATTCTGAACTTGGTTACAGATGGTAACAAACACCACTACAAGAAAATTAGTGTTTAACGACACAAAAATTGCGACAGTTATGTGATAACTGTCGTAATTGACATATAGCGACAGTGTTTACGACAGTTGACACCAACCGTCCCTAATATTTATTTTGCGACGGTATATTTAACCATCATAATATTATTATTACGACGGTAAAACAACCGTCGGCCCCCATTTAACACTTTTAACATTGATTTTTCACCAACAACTAGTCACGACGGTAAAATTAACCGTCCTAAAAGGCATATCACGACGGTAAAGCACCCGTCGCACCCTTAAACCTTTCACGACGGTAAAATTATCCGTCCTAAAATTCATTTCACGACGGTAAAACAACCGTCGCACCCAAAACCTTTAAAAATTCTCATGGGCACGACGGTAAAACACCCGTCGCCGTAAAAAAGTTAAAAAAAGCTGAGTTGTACCGCAATTTGATTTTCCGGGCATACGAGAGAAAAGAGAACTATGCCAATCCCCAATCACCAACTGAAAGAGAAACAAAACTTCCCTATTCTCTAAAGCTTGCCACCCCGTGGAAGGTCATCTAATGTTGAATTGATGTTAGGTTTTCAAAATCTCCTTTTCTGCTACTAATCGTTCCGCAAGGGTCTTCATCGCACAAGATTCAATGTCATCAAGATTGGAATCAGCAAGTCACAAACTCGTCATCACAAAGGAGGTAATTAAATCTCATATTTTGATTCTTTCACTCTCAAATGAAAATAATTTTGGGTATTTGAATCACCACTATGACTTCATCACCGTGTTTGATCTCGGGGGTGTTTTGATGTTTCTCACTAATATGCAAGTTAAAGTCTTCGATCATCCTACTGTTTAGATCACAATTTTTGATCCCGTCGGAGCTTTGACATTAGATGATGGAGCTTTAGATCAGTGATGGCGATGGTGTTATTGTAGAGGCTAACGGTGGTGTCTTTTTCCATTAGTGTCAAGGTGTTTGTGAAAATGCATAGTTGAATATTGGAGTCCAGTAGCACGTTGACGCTGGTGTCTTTTGCCATTGGTGTCAAGGTGTTTGTTAAAATTCCTAGTTGAAGATTGGAGTCCCGTAACATCAGTATGTTCAAGAAGGGAATGAGTAGAGAGGATGCTCATCAAGTGTTTGTTGTAATGCTCAACTCAAGGTATGGCTGAGTTTATAGAATTCTGATATGCTATGCTATATAGTGCCTAGTGGGTGTTGTAAAAGGACTTTATAACCATTTAAGCATCATATTCTGTTGCAGAGTGTGATTCTGACCAAAGCATGTTTATTTGAGTGACTTGTGTTGCTTCTGTCATATTTGCTAGCAACAAAGGTTTTACTTTTTGAAATTGAATTAGATTCCTTTGTTTGGGAATTCAATTCTTATTCTTATTTTAGATTTTGGGGTTCTTAAACCTTGGTTGGGTTGCAGGACTTCTACCATTTCATCCTGATTTGCTAGGTTTGGTTCAGCATTTCCTTCTACTTTTCTTGGTATGTTTTCTTAACTCTCTTCATCTTTATGTTTGTGTCTATATATATACACCTATGTAGCACAGATACTTCAGCCCAATGTCATAAGATATCTCTGAAATGGTTACATTTAGTCACTTCAATTTATTTCAAACTATTATCGTGTCTGTGCTAGTAGATATGCACTATTTATTCAATTTGTGTTTGATGTTTGAACTTAACAATGGTAGTGTTGTTGTTGTTGTAGATGTGGCCAGACCTTATTCAGAAATCCAAAGATGGAGGAATTGATGTCATTGAGACTTATGTTTTCTGGAACTTACACGAACCTGTTCGACGCCAGGTTCTGTTCTTTTTCATTGTCTTTCCACTTTCATATTGTTATTCTTCTGTCTTTTACATTGCAGTTTTGTGAGTTCTCAAAATTAACGATGGATTACATATTTTGGCTTGGCAGTACAATTTTGAAGGTAGGATAAGCAGAATGAGGTCCTTATGGAAACATACAGATCAATGTTGCATGAATTGCAAAAACTTCAGGTTGTTATATTTATACACAGTCCCTTTCTTAAGTATTTGGATTTGTAGCATTAAATCACCGGCTTTGTATATTTTGCTTTACTCTCTTTATTCTCCTATCAATTTAGGAAACTGCTAACTATGGCCTCAAGAAAATGGGGCTGACACTTTGAAGAGAGAAAAATGATATTTTTAGAATGTGATATTATTTCATGATTGAAAATTCAACATCTCATGATTTTGGCTCATTTGATATAAATCTTTTGAAACACTTTACTCCTGCACATTGTGATTTATCAGCTCAGTCTGATTTTTCTTATGGTCAAGATTGAGATGCTTATATCTCACAATATAGGCGATTCCTTTATCTTTGCAATATAATTCTAAGCTCGTGGTGAATTTTATTATTCCATGAATCTAGACCATTTCATTACAGCCGCTTGCAGCAAATGAGTTTCTCATTTTGATTCAACATATAGTTGTCTGATATATCTTTTGTATGATATGTTTACGGCGCATTTTAACATATGATTATGATTTTATTTGCTATCTTTCAGTTTCCATGTTACTGATATGTTTACTCATAGTATGCTTAGTGGAGAACCTAAAAAAATTGGTTGTTTTTTTAGCTCCAACTCTAAGCTGGCTCACACTCTTGAACTTGTTATTTGTTCCCTCTTTTTTGTTGCTGGCTACAATGTTTACAGGATAGTTTTGTTTTATTTTATTTGTGGCATATCAATATTTTCAAGAAATTAGAGTCAAAATTTTCTTTGGTGATTATTATTTTGAACAAGTAAATCACATGACATCTACAAAAACTTGAATCCCTAAATTTTGGAGTTCTGGTTGTTAGGTGGAAGAAGAGATGATTATGCGCAAGCTTTACGAAGTAATGTCCGTCCACGGTCTCACTAAACAGGTTAAGCTTTATCTGCTTTATTTCAGATTCTCAGTAACCAACCTATGTATAATGATATTCCCAACATTTGTCCAAAGAATTGAACTAATATTGGTGTTAACCTTTTTGGTTTCTGGTTATTGATGATGCTACTCTTGACGATTTTGCACAGAATGAAGACAACTCCAACGCTTCCAATAATAGTGCTGGAGCAGAACAAATCAATAATGAAGTCAATACAACACATGAGGATCAGTAAGGACAATTCTGCAAGAATTATAAAATTTCCATCTTCAGTAGATCAATACTCTCCATTAAAGAGATATTGGCTTTTTGTTGTATATGTAGTGCACTCTATTTACACTATTAGATGCTCTGTTGACCGAAATGGACTTGCAGCCCTGAGTCCCCATTTTAGAGGCACTCAAATTTTTTTTTAGTTATTTGTATAGTGTGTAAATATTTAGAAAGATACATTTTTATAATATTATTAATATTTAGAGAGGTCCTAGTATTAGCAATGTATTTGAGAGTTTGCAAATGTGCCTTTTATATAAATGGAAGAAATTAAAAGAGGATTATATAAATAAAAAATTCTATAATTTTATCTTTTCTTTCAATTTTAAAATTTAAAGTGTACAATATGAAGTGTATGTTTGATTTCAATTTTAGAAGGGGAAAAACACTTTCAGTAAAATATTATAGTAAAATAATATTATATTTAAAATTATTTTACTAAATAATAATTTAAATAAAAATATTATTTGAAATTTATAAATCAGATTACGACGGTTAAAGTCAAATTCACGACGGTATATAACCGTCGCAAACAACAACAACAAAAAATAAAGTCAAATTCACGACGGTATATAACCGTCGCAAACAACAACAAAAACAAAAAATAAAGTCAAATTCACGACGGTATATAACCGTCGCAAACAACAACAAAAACAAAAAATAAAGTCAAATTCACGACGGTATATAACCGTCGCAAACAACAACAAAAACAAAAAATAAAGTCAAATTCACGACGGTATATAACCGTCGCCATCTGTTGTGCGTGACAGTTTTTGCAACCGTCGCGAAATAGGCTGGGGACGCACGATTCTGCGACGGTACTTCTACCGTCGTAGATTGTAAATTGCGACGGTTTTAACCGTCGTAATCAGCCAAAATAACCGTCCCAATCTATCATTTTTCTTGTAGTGCACAGAGTGTGACTCGTCCTTGTGTCTTAAGAACTTTACCCATGTCCATCTGCTATAGTCATCTACGATTACTAACCCATACTTCTTGCCACTGACTGAAGCAGTTTTAACTGGTCCAAATAAGTCAACGTGCAGAAGTTCTAATGGCTTAGAGGTATAAACAACATTTTTAGATTTAAAAGAAGGTTTTGCAAACTTGCCTTTCTGACATGCTTCACACAGAGCATCTGAATTGAACTTCAAATTAGGAAGTCCTCTGACCAGATTGAGTTTGTTAATCTGAGATATTCTTCTCATACTAACATGCCCCAATCTTCTGTGCCAGATCCACTGCTCGTTGTTAACAGACAGAAGGCACTTTACATTCTGACTTTTCAGTTCAGAAAGTTTGATTTTGTAAATGTTGTTTTTCCTCTTTCCATTAAACAGGATAGTCCCATCTTTCTGACTAACAGCTTTACATGATTTTTGATTAAATATTATATCATAACCGTTATCACTTAATTGACTTATGGATAACAGATTATGCATTAATCCATCTACTAGCAGAACATTGTTAATAGAGGGAAGATTTCCATTACATACAGTTCCAGGGCCAATGATCTTTCCCCTCTCATTGCCTCCAAAGCCAACGTGGCCTCCAGGCTTAAGTTCCAGGCTTTGGAACATATGCCTTCTTCCCGTCATGTGTCGTGAGCAGCCAGAGTCCAGGTACCATGACTGGTGTTTCTGACTTGCTGCTAAAGATATCTGCAACATGTATTATTTTATCCTTAGGTACCCAGATTTTCTTGGGTCCTGATTTGTTAGATTTACCAAAACTCTGGTTGAATTTTGGTTTCACAGAGTACTTACTGCTAGTGTATTTAATATCATGTGTGTGACCATACACGAAATGTGAATTCAGGGGAGTGTGTTTAATGGTTAAGTCCATGACATTCTTTGGTGTAGGAACCTTACCTTGGTATCCTATTCCTTTCCTACCGTTTCTGCTAACTCCATAGATCATTGAAGCCATTTTGCTTCTATCTATGCTTTTAGCAAGGAACTTCTGGAAACTGTGATCATACTCCTTGATGATCTCATCACCGTTGCTGGGAGTTTCAAAAATTGGTTCCTTCTGAGAGTTTTGTAAAGTATTTTCTAATTTTGAAATTTTAGTTCTCAGCTCAGAATTCTCCAATTTAAGACTCTCAGTCTTATTAGAGTCAGATTCAAGATTCCTTTTCAGGTCTCTAAATTTCACTCTAATCTGCTGATACCTTTCCAGGATTTCATTAAGGCTTTCAGCAAGTTCAGCCTTGGTAAAATTAACAGCAAAGTTAGGAAATACATCTTCAGTATCTAATTCTGAGTCTGATTCAGAAGCTTCACTATCTTCTGAAATGTTAGCCATGAGAGCTATGTTTGCCCTCTCATCATCTGATTCTGAGTCAGCTTCAGATGAGTCAGAGTCATCCCATGTAGCCATGAGACTTTTCTTCTTTTCTCTTCCAAACTTCTTTTTGGGCTTTTCCCTCTGAAGCTTTGGGCAGTCACTCTTGTAGTGTCCTTGCTCATTGCACTCATAGGAAATGATGTCCTTGGTGTTTGGATTTTTGCTACTTGAGGAGCCTTCAGATCTTCTGTATCCAGAAGAAGAATCTGTCCTTCTGTATCTGGAAGAAGACTCGTTCTGATCAGATCTTCTGGGATTCCTGAACTTCCTTTTCCTCTGCTTCCACAGTTGATTTACTCTTCTGGAGAGGAGGGAGAGTTCGTATTCTTCTGATGAGGATCCATCAGATGTTTCTTCAACTGCCTGCAAAACTTTAGACTCAGATTTTTTGTTAGATTTCAATGCTAAAGGCTTACGTTACTTTTGAGGCTCGTCAGCTTCTAGCTCTATCTCATGACTTTTGAGGGAGCTGATAAGTTCCTCCAGAGTAATTTTGTTGAGATCTTTTGCTAGCTTCAGAGCTGTAACCATTGGTCTCCACTGCTTGGGTAAGCTTCTGATGATTTTCTTGACATTGTCAGCAGTAGAGTATCCTTTGTCCAGAACCTTGAGACCAACTACCAGAATCTGGAATCTTGAGAACATTGTTTCAATGGATTCAGATTCTTCCATTTTGAACGCCTCATACTTCTGAATGAGCGCCAGAGCTTTAGTTTCTTTGACCTGTACGTTGCCCTCATGCGTCATTCTGAGTGAGTCAAAAATGTTCTTTGCTGTGTCTCTGTTGGAGATCTTTTCATATTCAGTATAGGAGATGGCACTGAGAAGGATGGTTCTGGCCTTGTGGTGATTCTTGATGTCATGCTTTTGTTGGTCGGTCATTGTTTTTCTATCAATCTTCTGACCGCTCGCATTCACAGGGTGCGTGTATCCATCTGTCACCATATCCCACAGATCAGCATCATGTGCCAGAAAGAAGCTTTCAATTCTGTCTTTCCAGTAATCAAAGTTTTCTCCATCAAAGACTGGAGGTTTCCCGCTGAATCTGTCTCTGTCCTCATGGTTGTCATTGCTGGTGTGAGAATAGTTTCCTGCCATTGTGTTTTTCTGACGCTGGATCTTGTACTGACACGGTTAAGTGTTTTAGCTCAGAACCAGGCGCTCTGATGCCAATTGAAGAAGTGAAAAACACAAGAAGGGGGGGTTGAATTGTAAAACTGAAACTTAATGCAATGAACAAGATATTTTTATCCTGGTTCGTTTGATCTCAAACTACTCCAGTCCACCCGTCAAGGTGATTTCGCCTCTCTCCAATGAGGTCTTAATCCACTATATTCAACTGAATATTACAATCTGCTTTAACAACTGCTAAAGCCTTCTTGACGCAAACCATAACCCGGTTTGTCAAGGAAACACTTTCTTACAAAAAGATAAAACTAGGTGTGTGAATGTTTTCTAAAAAACTGTATCACAACTGTGATGTTACAAAACTTAAGCTTATGAAACTAGATTGCTAAACAATGATTGAGTAAGGAGATATGTAGCGTTTAGCAAACTGAGAGAAGGAAGATTATGATTAGCTTTTAGGCGTGTAATATGTTGGAGAGCATTAGCCAAATCAATCTTCATAGTCTTGTTTATATACCACTGAGATTGTTGAACGTTGGAGCAATAATCTTGATTCAATGCTAATAACAAACTTTCCTTATTGAGCAGATCTTGTCTGGAATGATGCCGTTGGTAATAATACGCTTTCAATGCACAGTACCGTTGCTTACTTAAAGCATGTTCTGGCTTGGCCTCATTCTGACTCTGCTTAACTGTTGATGAACTGTTGTTGACTTTATCAGAGTGTTGAGCGCAATTCTGTTCATCAAGCTTCAGCATACACGTGAGTTAATCTTCTGATTCTGGTATTCTGATATAGCAACTTCTGATGCTGGTGTTAAAGACCAATATTCTGATGCTGATTAAGTGTGATCTTGCTGATACCTATCAGAGTTTCTGCAAATCAGAAAGTAATATTTTAGGTAGCAAATCGTTCATACATGAATCACATAAATAATATATCTTTTCATTTTGTTATCATCAAAACTTAAACATAGGGTAGTAGATTCAAACTTTGTTCTAACAAGCCTTGTCATTATGGAAGGTAGTCTGTTGTCTAGATTTTTGTTACTCTAATGGATGGTAGCCTTGTCATTATGGAAGGTAGTATGTCGTTGAGATTTCTGTTACTCCAATGGATTGTAGCCTTATCATTACGTAAGGTAGTCTATTGTTCAGATTTTTGTTAATCCAATGGATGGTAGCCTTGTCATTATGGAAGGTAGTCTGTCTTTAAGATTTCTGTTACTCCAATGGATTGTAGCCTTGTCAATATGTAAGGTAGTCTGTTATTCAGATTTTTGTTACTCCAATGGATGGTAACCTTGTCATTATGGAAGTTAGTCTGTTGTCGAGATTTTTATTATTCCAATGGATGGTAACCTTGTCATTATGGAAGGTAGTATTTTGTCGAGATTTTTGTTACTCCAATGGATGGTAGCCTTGTCATTATTAAAGGTAGTCTATTGTCAATATCTTTGTTACTCCAATGGATGATAGCCTTGTCATTATGCAAGGTAGTCTGTTGTTCAGATTTTTGTTACTCCAATGGATGGTAGCCTTGTGATTATGGAAGGTAGTCTATTGTCGAGATGTTTGTTATTCCAATAGATGGTAGCCTTATCATTATGGAAGGTAGTTTTCTATTGAGATTTTTGTTACTCTAATGGATGGTAGCCTTGTCATTATGGAAGGTAGTCTGTTGTCGAGAATTTTGTTACCCTAATGGATGTATCCTTGTCATTATTGAATGTAGTTTTTTGTCTAGATTTTTGTTACTCCAATGGACGGTAGTCTTGTCATTATGGAAGGTAGTCTGTTGTCGAGATTTTTGTTACCCCAATGGGTGTAGCTTTGTCATTGTAGAAGGTATTCTATTGTCGATATTTTTGATACTCCAATGAATGGTAGCCTTGTCATTATGGAAGGTAGTATGTCGTTGAGATTTTTGTTACTCCAATGGATTGTAGCCTTGTCATTATGGAAGGTAGTATGTTGTTCCGATTTTTGTTATTCCAATGGATGGTAGCCTTGTAATTATGGAAGGTAGTATGTTGTTGAGATTTTTGTTATTCCATTGGATGGTAGCCTTGTCATTATAGAAGGTATTCTATTGTCGATATTTTTGTTATTCCAATGGACGGTAACCTTGTCATTATGGAAGGTAGTATTTTTTCGACATTTTTGTTACTCCAATGGATGGAACCCTTATCATTATTGAAGGTAGTCTGTTATAGATATCTTTGTTACTCTAATGGATGATTGCCTTGTCATTATGGAAGGTAGTCTTTTTTCGAGATTTTTGTTACTCCAATGGATGGTAGCCTTGTCATTATGGAAGGTAGTCTATTATCGATATCTTTGTTACTCCAATGGATATAGCCTTGTCATTATTCAAGGTAGTCTATTGTTCATATTTTTGTTACTCCAATGGATGGTAGCCTTGTCATTATGGAAGGTAGTCTATTGTCGAGATTTTTGTTATTCCAATGGATGGTAGCCTTGTCATTATGGAAGGTAGTCTGTCGTTAAGATTTTTTTTACTCCAATGGATTGTAGCCATGTCATTATGTAAGGTAGTTTATTGTTCAGATTTTTTTTATTTCAATGGATGCTAACCTTGTCATTATGGAAGGTAGTATTTTGTCGAGATTTTTGTTACTCCAATTGATGGTAGCCTTGTAATTATTGAAGGTAGTCTATTGTCGATATCTTTGTTACTCCAATGGATTATAGCCTTGTCATTATGCAACGTAGTCTGTTGTTCAGATTTTTTTTACTCCAATGGATGGTAGACTTGTCATTATGGAAGGTAGTCTGTTGTCGAGATTTTTGTTATTCCATTGGATGCTAACCTTGTCATTATGGAAGGTAGTATTTTGTAGAGATTTTTGTTACTCCAATGGATGGTAGCCTTGTAATTATGGAAGGTTGTCTGTTCTCGATATCTTTGTTACTCCAATGGATGGCAGTCTATTTACGAGATTTTTGTTCATCCAGTGGATGGTAGCCTTGTCATTATGGAAGGTAGTCTATTGTCGAGATGTTTGTTATTCCAATGGATGGTAGCCTTATCATTATGGAAGGTAGTTTGCTATGGAGATTTTTGTTACTCCGATGGATGGTAGCCTTGTCATTATGGAAGGTAGTCTTTTGTCGAGATTTTTGTTACCCAAATGGTTGTATCCTTGTCATTATAGAAGGTAGTTTTTTGTCTAAATTTTTGTTACTCCAATGGACGGTAGTCTTGTCATTATGGAAGGTAGTCTGTTGTCGAGATTTTTGTTACCCCAATGGGTGTAGCTTTGTCATTATAGAAGTTATTCTGTTGTCGATATTTTTGTTACTCCAATGAATTGTAGCCTTGTCATTATGGAAGGTAGTCTATCGGTGAGATTTCTGTTACTCCAATGGATTGTAGCCTTTTCATTATGGAAGGTAGTATGTTGTTCAGATTTTTGTTATTCCAATGGATGGTAGCCTTGTCATTATGGAAGGTAGTCTATTGTCGAGATGTTTGTTATTCCAATGGATGGTAGCCTTATCATTATGGAAGGTAGTTTGCTATGGAGATTTTTGTTACTCCAATGGATGGTAGCCTTGTCATTATGGAAGGTAGTCTGTTGTCGAGATTTTTGGTACCCAAATGGTTGTATCCTTGTCATTATAGAAGGTAGTTTTTTGTCTAGATTTTTGTTACTCCAATGGACGGTAGTCTTGTCATTATGGAAGGTAGTCTGTTGTCGAGATTTTTGTTACTCCAATGGGTGTAGCTTTGTCATTATAGAAGGTATTCTGTTGTCGATATTTTTGTTACTCCAATGAATGGTAGCCTAGTCATTATGGAAGGTAGTCTGTCGTTAAGATTTTTTTTACTCCAATGGATTGTAGCCATGTCATTATGGAAGGTAGTCTGTTGTCGAGATTTTTGTTATTTCAATGGATGGTAGCCTTGTCATTATGGAAGGTAGTATTTTGTCGAGATTTTTGTTACTCCAATTGATGGTAGCCTTGTAATTATTGAAGGTAGTCTATTGTCGATATCTTTGTTACTCCAATGGATTATATCCTTGTCATTATGCAAGGTAGTCTGTTGTTCAGATTTTTTTTACTCCAATGGATGGTAGACTTGTCATTATGGAAGGTAGTCTGTTGTCGAGATTTTTGTTATTCCATTGGATGCTAACCTTGTCATTATGGAAGGTAGTATTTTGTAGAGATTTTTGTTACTCCAATGGATGGTAGCCTTGTAATTATGGAAGGTTGTCTATTCTCGATATCTTTGTTACTCCAATGGATGGCAGTCTATTTACGAGATTTTTGTTAATCCAGTGGATGGTAGCCTTGTCATTATGGAAGGTAGTCTATTGTCGAGATGTTTGTTATTCCAATGGATGGTAGCCTTATCATTATGGAAGGTAGTTTGCTATGGAGATTTTTGTTACTCCGATGGATGGTAGCCTTGTCATTATGGAAGGTAGTCTGTTGTCGAGATTTTTGTTACCCAAATGGTTGTATCCTTGTCATTATAGAAGGTAGTTTTTTGTCTAGATTTTTGTTACTCCAATGGACGGTAGTCTTGTCATTATGGAAGGTAGTCTGTTGTCGAGATTTTTGTTACCCCAATGGGTGTAGCTTTGTCATTATAGAAGTTATTCTGTTGTCGATATTTTTGTTACTCCAATGAATGGTAGCCTTGTCATTATGGAAGGTAGTCTGTCGGTGAGATTTCTGTTACTCCAATGGATTGTAGCCTTTTCATTATGGAAGGTAGTATGTTGTTCAGATTTTTGTTATTCCAATGGATGGTAGCCTTGTCATTATGGAAGGTAGTCTATTGTCGAGATGTTTGTTATTCCAATGGATGGTAGCCTTATCATTATGGAAGGTAGTTTGCTATGGAGATTTTTGTTACTCCAATGGATGGTAGCCTTGTCATTATGGAAGGTAGTCTGTTGTCGAGATTATTGGTACCCAAATCGATGTATCCTTGTCATTATAGAAGGTAGTTTTTTGTCTAGATTTTGGTTACTCCAATGGACGGTAGTCTTGTCATTATGGAAGGTAGTCTGTTGTCGAGATTTTTGTTACTCCAATGGGTGTAGCTTTGTCATTATAGAAGGTATTCTGTTGTCGATATTTTTGTTACTCCAATGAATGGTAGCCTTGTCATTATGGAAGGTAGTCTGTCGGTGAGATTTCTGTTACTCCAATGGATTGTAGCCTTGTCATTATGGAAGGTAGTATGTTGTTGAGATTTTTGTTATTCCATTGGATGGTAGCCTTGTCATTATGGAAGGTATTCTATTGTCGAGATTTTTGTTATTCCAATGGACGGTAGCCTTGTCATTATGGAAGGTAGTATTTTGTCGACATTTTTGTTACTCCAATGGATGGTACCCTTATCATTATTGAAGGTAGTCTATTATAAATATCTTTGTTACTCTAATGGAAGATAGCCTTGTCATTATGGAAGGTAGTCTTTTGTCGAGATTTTTGTTACTCCAATGGATGGTAGCCTTGTCATTATTGGAGGTAGTCTATTGTCGATATCTTTGTTACTCCAATGGATGATATCCTTGTCATTATTCAAGGTAGTCTATTGTTCAGATTTTTGTTACTCCAATGGATGGTAGCCTTGTCATTATGGAAGGTAGTTATTGTCGAGATTTTTGTTATTCCAATGGATGGTAGCCTTGTCATTATGGAAGGTAGTCTGTTGTCGAGATTTTTGTTACTCCAATGGATGGTAGCCTTGTCATTATGGAAGGTAGTCTGTCGTTAATAATTTTTTACTCCAATGGATTGTAGCCTTGTCATTATGTAAGGGAGTTTATTGTTCAGATTTTTGTTACTCCAATGGATGGTAGCCCTGTCATTATGGAAGGTAATCTGTTGTCGAGAGTTTTTTATTCCAATGGATGCTAACCTTGTCATTATGGAAGGTAGTATTTTGTCGAGATTTTTGTTACTCCAATTGATGGTAGCCTTGTAATTATTGAAGGTAGTCTATTGTCGATATCTTTGTTACTCCAATGGATGCTAACCTTGTCATTATGCAAGGTAGTCTGTTGTTCAGATTTTTGTTACTCCAATGGATGCTAACTTTGTCATTATGGAAGGTAGTATTTTATCGAGATTTTTGTTACTCCAATGGATGGTAGCCTTGTAATTATGGAAGGTTGTCTGTTCTCGAGATTTTTTTTACTCTAATGGATGGTTGCCTTGTCATTATGGAAGGCAGTCTGTTTACGAGATTTTTGTTACTCCAATGGATGGTAGCCTTGTCATTATGGAAGGTAGTCTATTGTCGATATTTTTGTTACTCCAATGGAAGGTAGCCTTGTCATTATGGAAGGTAGTCTATCGTTAAGATTTTTATTACTCCAATGGATTGTAGCTTTTCATATGTAAGGTAGTTTATTGTTCAGATTTTTGTTACTCCAATGGATGGTAGCCCTGTTATTATGGAAGGTAGTCTGTTGTCGAGATTTTTTTTATTCCAATGGATGCTAACCTTGTCATTATGGAAGGTAGTATTTTATGGAGATTTTTGTTACTCCAATTGATGGTAGCCTTGTAATTATTGAATGTAGTCTATTGTCGATATCTTTGTTACTCCAATGGATAATAGCCTTGTCAATATGGAAGGTAGTCTGTTGTCGAGAATTTTGTTATTCCAATGGATGCTAACCTTGTCATTAAGGAAGGTTGTATTTTGTCGATATTTTTGTTACTCCAATGTATGGTAGCCTTGTCATTATGGAAGGTTGTTTGTTCTCAAGATTTTTGTTACTCTAATGGATGGTTGCCTTGTCATTATGGAAGGCAGTCTGTTTACGAGATTTTTGTTACTCCAATGGATGGTAGCCTTGTCATTATGGAAGGTAGTCGATTGTCGATATTCTTGTTACTCCTATGGATGGTAGCCTTGTCATTATGGAAGGTAGTTTGTTATCGATATCTTTGTTACTCCAATGGATGATAGACTTGTCATTATGGAAGGTAGTCTGTTATCTAGATTTTTGTTACTCCAATGGATGGTAGCCTTGTCATTGTGGAAGGTAGTTTGTCGTTGAGATTTCTGTTACTCCAATGGATTGTAGCCTTGTCATTACGTAAGGTAGTCTATTGTTCAGATTTTTGTTACTCCAATGGATGGTAGCCTTGTCATTATGGAAGGTAGTCTGTGGTTGAGATTTTTGTTATTCCAATGGATGGTAACCTTGTCATTATGGAATGTAGTATTTTGTCGAGATTTTTGTTACTCTAATTGATGGTAGCCTTGTCATTATTGAAGGTAGTCTATTGTCGATATTTTTGGAACTCCAATGGTTGATAGCCTTATTATTATGCAAGGTAGTCTGTTGTTCATATTTTTCTTACTCTAATGGATGGTAGCCTTGTCATTATGGAAGGTAGTCTATTGTCGAGATGTTTGTTATTCCAATGGATGGTAGCCTTATCATTATGGAAGGTAGTTTTTTATGGAGATTTTTGTTACTCTAATGGATGGTAGCCTTGTCATTATGGAAGGTAGTCTGTTGTCAAGATTTTTGTTACCCCAATGGATGTATCCTTGTCATTATAGAAGGTAGTCTGTTATCGATATTTTTGTTACTCCAATGAATGGTATCCTTGTCGTTATGAAAGGTAGTCTGTCATTCAGATTTCTGTTACTCCAATGGATTGTAGCCTTTTCATTATGTAAGGTAGTATGTTGTTCAAATTTTTGTTATTCTAATGGATGGTAGCATTGTCATTGTGGAAGGTAGTCTGCTGTCGAGATTTTTGTTATTCCAATGGATGGTAACCTTGTCATTATGGAAGGTAGTCTTTTGTCGAGATTTTTGTTACTCCAATGGATGGTAGCCTTGTCATTATTGAAGGTAGTCTATTGTCGATATCTTTGTTACTCCAATGGATGATAGCCTTGTCATTATGCGAGGTAGTTTGTTGTTCAGATTTTTGTTATTCCAATGGATGGTAGCCTTGTCATTATGGAAGGTAGTCTATTGTCGACATTTTTGTTATTCCAATGGATGGTAGCCTTATCATTAAAGAAGGTAGTTTTTTATCGTTATTTTTGTTACTCCAATGGATGGTAGCCTTGTCTTTGTAGAAGGTAGACTATTGTTTAGATTTTTATTATTCCAATGGATGGTAGCCTTGTCATTTTGGAAGGAAGTTTTTTGTCGAGATTTTTGTTACTCCAATGGACGATAGTCTCGTTATTATGGAAGGTATTCTGTTGTCGAGATTTTTGTTACCCCAATTGATGTAGCTTTGTCATTATAGAAGGTAGTCTGTTGTCGATATTTTTGTTACTCCAATAAATGGTAGCCTTGTCATTATGGAAGGTAGTCTGTCGTTGAGATTTCTGTTACTCCAATGGATTGAGGCCTTGTCACTATGGAAGGTAGTATGTTGTTCAGATTTTTGTTATTCCAATGGATGGTAGCCTTGTCATTATGGATGGTAGTATGTTGTTGAGATTTTAGTTATTCCAATGGATGATAGCCTTGTCATTATGGAAGGTAGTCTGTTGTCATGATTTTTGTTACCCCAATGGATGTATCCTTGTCATTATAGAAGGTAGTCTATTGTCGATATTTTTGTTACTTCAATGAATGGTATCCTTGTCGTTATGAAAGGTAGTCTGTCATTGAGATTTCTGTTACTCCAATGGATTGTAGCCTTTTCATTATGTAAGGTAGTCTGTTGTTCAAATTTTTGTTACTCTGATGGATGGTAGCCTTGTCATTGTGGAAGATAGTCTGTTGTCGAGATTTTTGTTATTCCAATGGATGGTAACCTTGTCATTATGGAAGGTAGTCTTTTGTCGAGATTTTTGTTACTCCAATGGATGGTAGCCTTGTCAATATTAAAGGTAGTCTATTGTCGATATCTTTGTTACTCCAATGGATGATAGCCTTGTCATTATGCAAGGTAGTCTGTTGTTCAGTTTTTTTTTATTCCAATGGATGGTAGCCTTGTGATTATGGAAGGTAGTCTATAGTCGAGATTTTTGTTATTCCAATGGATGGTAGCCTTATCATTAAAGAAGGTAGTTTTTTATCGATATTTTTGTTACTCCAATGGATGGTAGCGTTGTCTTTATGGAAGGTAGATTATTGTCGAGATTTTTATTATTCCAATGGATGGTAGCCTTGTCATTATGGAAGGTAGTTTTTTGTCGAGATTTTTGTTACTCCAATGGAAGGTAGTCTTGTCATTATGGAAGGTATTCTATTGTCGAGATTTTTGTTACCCCAATGGATGTAGCTTTGTCATTATAGAAGGTAGTCTGTTGTCGATATTTTTGTTACTCCAATGAATGGTAGCCTTGTCATTATGGAAGGTAGTCTGTCGTTGATATTTCTGTTACTCCAATGTATTGAGGCCTTGTCATTATGGAAGGTAGTATGTTGTTCAGATTTTTGTTATTCCAATGGATGGTAGCCTTGTCATTAAGGAAGGTAGTATGTTGTTGAGATTTTTGTTATTCCATTGGATGGTGGCCTTGTCATTATGGAAGGTATTCTATTGTCAAGATTTTTGTTATTCCAATGGATGGTAACCTTGTCAAAATGGAAGGTAGTATTTTGTCGAGATTTGTGTTACTCCAATGAATGGTAGCCTTATCATTCTTGAAGGTAGTCTGTTATCGATATCTTTGTTACTCCAATGGATGATAGCCTTGTCATTATGGAAGGTAGTTTGTTGTCGAGATTTTTATTACTCCAATTGATGGTAGCCTTGTCATTATGGAAGGTAGTCTGTCTTTGAGATTTCTGTTACTCCAATGGATTGTAGCCTTGTCATTATGTAAGGTAGTCTGTTGTTCAAATTTTTGTTACTCCAATGGATGGTAGCCTTGCCATTATGGAAGGTAGTCTGTTGTCGAGATTTTTGTTATTCCAATGGATGGTAACCTTGTCATTATGAAAGGTAGTCTTTTGTCGAGATTTTTGTTACTCCAATGGATGGTAGCCTTGTCATTATTGAAGGTAGTCTATTGTCGATATCTTTATTACTCCAATGGATGATAGCCTTCTAATTATGCAAGGTAGTATGTTGTTCAGATTTTTGTTACTCCAATGGATGGTAGCCTTGTCATTATGGAAGGTAGTCTATTGTCGAGGTTTTTGTTACTCCAATGAATGGTAGCCTTGTCATTATGGAAGGTAGTTTGTCGTTGAGCTTTCTGTTACTCCAATGGATTGTAGCCTTGTCATTATGGAAGGTAGTATGTTGTTCAAATTTTTGTTATTCCAATGGATGGTAGCCTTGTCATTATGGAAGGCAGTATGTTGTTGAGATTTTAGTTATTCCATTGGAATGTAGCCTTGTCATTATGGAAGGTATTCTATTATCGAGATTTTTGTTATTCCAATGGATGGTAACCTTGTCAATATGGAAGGTAGTATTTTGTCGAGATTTTTGTTACTCCAATGGATGGTAGCCTTGTCATTATTGAAGGTAGTCTTTTATTGATATATTTGTTACTTCAATGGATGATAGCCTTGTCATTATGGAAGGTAGTCTGTTGTCGAGAATTTTATTACTCCAATGGATGGTAGCCTTGTCATTATGGAAGGTAGTCTATTATCGATATCTTTGTTACTCCAATGGATGGTAGCCTTGTCATTATGGAAGGTAGTATGTTGTCGAGATTTTTGTTAATTCAATGGATGGTAACCTTGTCATTATGGAAGGTAGTCTTTTGTCGAGACTTTTGTTACTCCAATGGATGGTAGCCTTGTCATTATTGAACGTAGTCTATTGTCGATATCATTGTTACTCTAATGGAAGATGGCCCTATAATTATGCAAGGTAGTCTGTTGTTCAGACTTTTGTTACTCCAATGGATGGTAGCCTTGTCATTATGGAAGGTAGTCAATTGTCGAGATTTTTGTTATTCCAATGGATGGTAGCCTTATCATTATGAAAGGTAGTTTTTTATCAAAATTTTTGTTACTCCAATGGATGGTAGCCTTGTCGTTATGGAAGGTAGTCTATTGTCGAGATTTTTGTTATTCCAATGGATGATAGCCTTGTCATTATGGAAGGTAGTTTTTTGTCTAGATTTTCGTTACTCCAATGGATGTAGCCTTGTCATTATAAAAGGTAGTATGTTGTCGATATTTTTGTTACTCCAATGAATGGTATCCTTGTCATTATAGAAGGTAGTATGTCGTTGAGATTTCTGTTACTCCAATGGATTGTAGCCTTGTCATTATGGACGGTAGTATGTTGTTCATATTTTTGTTACTCCAATGGATGGTAGCCTTGTCATTATGGAAGGTAGTCTGTCATTGAGATTTCTGTTACTCCAATGGATTGTAGCCTTGTCATTATGTAAGGTGGTCTGTTGTTCAAATTTTTGTTACTCCAATGGATGGTTGCCTTGTCATTATGGAAGGTAGTCTATTGTCGAGATTTTTGTTATTCCAATGAATGGTAACCTTGTCATTATGGAAGGTAGTATTTTGTAGAGATTTTTGTTACTCCAATGGATGGTAGCCTTGCATTATTGAAGGTAGTCTATTGTCGATATCTTTGTTACTCCAATGGATGATAGCCTTATCATTATGCAAGGTAGTCTGTTGTTCAGATTTTTGTTACTCCAATGGATGGTAGCCTTGTCATTATGGAAGGTAGTCAGTTGTCGAGATTTTTGTTATTCCAATGGATGGTAGCCTTATCATTATGGAAGTTAGTTTTTATTCGAAATTTTTGTTACTCATTATGGAAGGTAGTTTATTGTCTATATTTTTGTTACCCCAATGGATGTAGCCTTGTCATTATAGAAGGTAGTCTGTTGTCGATGTTTTTGTTACTCCAATGAATGGTATCCTTGTCATTATAGAAGGTAGTCAATTATTGAGATTTCTGTTACTCCAATGGATTGTAGCCTTGTCATCATGGAAGGTAGTATGTTGTTCAGATTTTTATTACTCCAATGGATGGTAGCCTTCTCATTATGGAAGGTAGTCTGTTATCGATATTTTTGTTATTCCAATGGATGGTAACCTTGTCATTATGGAAGGTAGTATTTTGTCGAGATTTTTGTTACTCCAATGGATGGTAGTCTTGTCATTATTGATGTAGTCTATTATCGATATCTTTGTTACTCCAATGGATGATAGCCTTGGCATTATGGAAGGTAGCCTGTTGTTGAGATTTCTGTTACTCCAATGGATTGTAGCCTTGTCATTATGGAAGGTAGTCTGTCGTTGAGATTATTATTACTCCAATGGATTGTAGCCTTGTCATTATGGAAGGAAGTATGTTGTTTAGATTTTTGTTATTCCAAAGGATGGTAGCCTTGTCATTATGGAAAGTAGTATGTTGTTGAGATTTTTGTTATTCCATTAAATGGTAGCCTTCTCATTATAAAAGGTAGTTTATTGTCGAGATTTTTGTTATTCCAATGGATGGTAACCATGCCATTATGGAAGGTTGTGTTTTGTCGAGATTTTTGTTACTCCAATGGATGGTAGCCATGTCATTATTGAAGGTAGTCTATTATCGATATCTTTGTTACTCCAATGGATGGTAGCCTTGTCATAATGGAAGGTAGTTTTTTCTCGAGATTTTTGTTACTCCAATGGATGGTAGCCTCGTCATTATGGAAGGTAGTCTGTTGTCGAGATTTTTGTTACCCCAATGGATGTATCCTTGTCATTATAGAAGGTAGTATGTGGTCGATATTTTTGTTACTCCAATGAATGGTAGCCTTGTCGTTATGGAAGGTAGTCTATCGTTGAGATATCTGTTACTCCAATGGATTGTAGCCTTGTCATTATGTAAGGTAGTCTGTTGTTCAAATTATTGTTACTCCAATGGATGGTAGCCTTGTCATTATGTAAGGTAGACTGTTATCGAGATTTTTGTTATTCCAATGGATGGTAACCTTGTCATTATGGAAGGTAGTATTTTGTCGAGATTTTTGTTACTCCAATGGATGGTAGCCTTGTCGTTATTGAAGGTAGTTTATTGTTGATATATTTGTTACTCCAACGGATGATAGCCTTGTCATTATGCAAGGTAGTCTGTAGTTCAGATTTTTGTTACTCCAATGGATGGTAGCCTTGTCATTATAGAAGGTAGTCTATTGTCGATATTTTTGTTATTCCAATGGATGGTAGCCTTGTCATTATGGAAGGTAGACTATTATCGAGATTTTTATTATTCCAATGGATGGTAGCCTTGTCATTATGGAAGGTAGTTTTTTGTCGAGATTTTTGTTACTCCAATGGACGGTAGCCTTGTCATTATAGAAGGTAGTTTGTTGTCGATATTTTTGTTACCCCAATCGATGTAGCCTTATCGTTAGTGAAGGTAGTCTGTTGTCGAGATTTTTGTTACTCCAATGGATGGTAGCCTGGTCATTATGGAAGGTAGTCTGTTGTCGAGATTTTTGTTATTCCAATGGATGGTAGCCTTGTCATTATGGAAGGTAGACTATTATCGAGATTTCTATTATTCCAATGGATGGTAGCCTTGTCATTATGGAAGGTAGTTTTTTGTCGAGATTTTTGTTACTCCCATGGACGGTAGCCTTGTCATTATGGAAGGTAGTTTGTTGTCGATATTTTTGTTACCCCAATGGATGTAGCCTTATCATTATAGAAGGTAGTCTGTTGTCGATATTTTTGTTACTCCAATGGATGGTAGCCTTATCATTATGGAAGGTAGTCAGTCGTTGAGATTTCTGTTACTCCAATGGATTGTAGCCTTGTAATTATGGAAGGTAGTATGTTGTTTAAATTTTTGTTATTCCAATGGATGGTAGCCTTGTCATTATGGAAGGTAGTCTGTTGTCGAGATTTTTGTTACCCCTATGGATGTAGCCTTGTCATTAAAGAAGGTAGTCTATTGTCGATATTTTTGTTAATTCAATGGATGGTAACCTTGTCATTATGGAAGGTAGTCTTTTGTCGAGTCTTTTGTTACTCCAATGGATGGTAGCTTTGTCATTATTAAAGGTAGTCTATTGTCGATATCTTTGATACTCCAATGGATGATGGCCCTATCATTATGCAAGGTAGTCTGTTGTTCAGATTTTTGTTACTCCAATGGATGGTAGCCTTGTCATTATGGAAGGTAGTCAATTGTCGAGATTTTTGTTATTCCAATGGATGGTAGCCTTATCATTATGGAAGGTAGTTTTTTATCGAAATTTTTGTTACTCCAATGGATGGTAGCCTTGTCGTTATGGAAGGTAGTCTATTGTCGACATTTTTGTTATTCCAATGGATGATAGCCTTGTCATTATGGAAGGTAGTTTTTTGTCTAGATTTTTGTTACTCCAATGGATGTAGCCTTGTCATTATAAAAGGTAGTATGTTGTCGATATTTTTGTTACTCCAATGATTGGTATCCTTGTCATTATAGAAGGTAGTCTGTTGTTGAGATTTCTGTTACTCCAATGGATTGTAGCCTTGTCATTATGGACGGTAGTATGTTGTTCATATTTTTGTTACTCCAATGGATGGTAGCCTTGTCATTATGGAAGGTAGTCTGTCATTGAGATTTCTGTTACTCCAATGGATTGCAGCCTTGTGATTATGTATGGTGGTCTGTTGTTCAAATTTTTGTTACTCCAATGGATGGTAGCCTTGTCATTATGGAAGGTAGTCTGTTGTCGAGATTTTTGTTATTCCAATGAATGGTAACCTTGTCATTATGGAAGGTAGTATTTTGTAGATATTTTTGTTACTCCAATGGATGGTAGCCTTGTCATTATTGAAGGTAGTCTATTGTCGATATCTTTGTTACTCCAATGGATGATAGCCTTATCATTATGCAAGGTAGTCTGTTGTTCAGATTTTTGTTACTCCAATGGATGGTAGCCTTGTCATTATGGAAGGTAGTCAATTGTCGAGATTTTTGTTATTCCAATGGATGGTAGCCTTATCATTATGGAAGTTAGTTTTTAATCGGAAATTTTTGTTACTCATTATGGAAGATAGTTTTTTGTCTAGATTTTTGTTACCCCAATGAATGTAGACTTGTCATTATAGAAGGTAGTCTGTTGTCGATGTTTTTGTTGCTCCAATGAATGGTATCCTTGTCATTATAGAAGGTAGTCTATTATTGAGATTTCTGTTACTCCAATGGATTGTAGCTTTGTCATTATGGAAGGTAGTATGTTGTTCAGATTTTTGTTACTCCAATGGATGGTAGCCTTCTCATTATGGAAGGTAGTCTATTATCGATATTTTTGTTATTCCAATGATTGGTAACCTTGTCATTATGGAAGGTAGTATTTTGTCGAGATTTTTGTTACTCCAATGAATGGTAGTCTTGTCATTATTGATGTAGTCTATTATCGATATCTTTGTTACTCAAATGGATGATAGCCTTGTCATTATGGAAGGTAGCCTGTCGTTGAGATTTCTGTTACTCCAATGGATTGTAGCCTTGTCATTATGGAAGGTAGTTTGTCGTTGAGATTTTTGTTACTCCAATGGATTGTAGCCTTGTCATTATGGAAGGTAGTATGTTGTTCAGATTTTTGTTTTTCCAAAGGATGGTAGCCTTGTCATTATGGAAGGTAGTCTGTTGTTGAGATTTTTGTTATTCCATTAGATGGTAGCCTTCTCATTATAGAAGGTAGTCTATTGTCGAGATTTTTGTTATTCCAATGGATGGTAACCTTGCCATTATGGAAGGTTGTGTTTTGTCGAGATTTTTGTTACTCCAATGGATGGTAGCCTTGTCATTATTGAAGGTAGTCTATTATTAATATCTTTGTTACTCCAATGGATAATAGCCTTGTCATTATGGAAGGTAGTCTTTTGTCGAGATTTTTGTTATTCCTATAGATGGTAGCCTTGTCATAATGGAAGATAGTTTTTTCTCGAGATTTTTGTTACTCCAATGGATGGTAGCCTCGTCATTATGGAAGGTAGTCTGTTGTCGAGATTTTTGTTACCCCAATGGATGTATCCTTGTCATTATAGAAGGTAGTATGTGGTCGATATTTTTGTTACTCCAATGAATGGTAGCCTTGTCGTTATGGAAGGTAGTCTATCGTTGAGATATCTGTTACTCCAATGGATTGTAGCCTTGTCATTATGTAAGGTAGTCTGTTGTTCAAATTATTGTTACTCCAATGGATGGTAGCCTTGTCATTATGTAAGGTAGACTGTTATCGATATTTTTGTTATTCCAATGGAAGGTAACCTTGTCATTATGGAAGGTAGTATTTTGTCGAGATTTTTGTTACTCCAATGGATGGTAGCCTTGTCATTATTGAAGGTAGTCTATTGTCGATATCTTTTTTACTCCAACGGATGATAGCCTTGTCATTATGCAAGGTAGTCTGTAGTTCAGATTTTTGTTACTCCAATGGATGGTAGCCTTGTCATTATGGAAGGTAGTCTATTGTCGATATTTTTGTTACTCCAATGGATAATAGCCTTCTCATTATGGAAGGTAGTCATTTGTCGAGATTTTTGTTATTCCAATAGATGGTAGCCTTGTCATAATGGAAGGTAGTTTTTTCTCGAGATTTTTGTTACTCCAATGGATGGTAGCCTCGTCATTATGGAAGGTAGTCTGTTGTCGAGATTTTTGTTACCCCAGTGGATGTATCATTGTCATTATAGAAGGTAGTATGTGGTCGATATTTTTGTTACCCCAATGGATGTAGCCTTGTCATTATAGAAGGTAGTCTATCGTTGAGATATCTGTTACTCCAATGGATGGTAGCCTTGTCATTATGGAAGGTAGTATATTGTCGAGATTTTTGTTACCCCAATGGATGTAGCCTTGTCATTATAGAAGGTAGTCTGTTGTCGAGATTTTTGTTAATTCAATGGATGGTGAACTTTTCATTATGGAAGGTAGTCTTTTGTCGAGATTTTTGTTACTCCAATGGATGGTAGCCTTGTCGTTATTGAAGGTAGTCTATTGTTGATATCTTTGTTACTCCAACGGATGATAGCCTTGTCATTATGCAAGGTAGTCTGTAGTTCAGATTTTTGTTACTCCAATGAATGGTAGCCTTGTCATTATAGAAGGTAGTCTATTGTCGATATTTTTGTTATTCCAATGGATGGTAGCCTTGTCATTATGGAAGGTAGACTATTATCGAGATTTTTATTATTCTAATGGATGGTAGCCTTGTCATTATGGAAGGTAGTTTTTTGTCGAGATTTTTGTTACTCCAATGGACGGTAGCCTTGTCATTATAGAAGGTAGTTTGTTGTCGATATTTTTGTTACCCCAATGGATGTAGCCTTATCATTATAGAAGGTAGTCTGTTTTCGAGATTTTTGTTACTCCAATGGATGGTAGCCTGGTCATTATGGAAGGTAGTCTATTGTCGAGATTTTTGTTATTCTAATGGATGGTAGCCTTGTCATTATGGAAGGTAGACTATTATCGAGATTTTTATTATTCCAATGGATGGTAGCCTTGTCATTATGGAAGGTAGTTTTTTGTCGAGATTTTTGTTACTCCAATGGACGGTAGCCTTGTCATTATAGAAGGTAGTTTGTTGTCGATATTTTTGTTACCCCAATGGATGTAGCCTTATCATTATAGAAGGTAGTCTGTTGTCGATATTTTTGTTACTCCAATGGATGGTAGCCTTATCATTATGGAAGGTAGTCTGTCGTTGAGATTTCTGTTACTCCAATGGATTGTAGCCTTGTAATTATGGAAGGTAGTATGTTGTTTAAATTTTTGTTATTCCAATGGATGGTAGCCTTGTCATTATGGAAGATAGTCTGTTGTCGAGATTTTTGTTACCCCTATGGATGTAGCCTTGTCATTAAAGAAGGTAGTCTATTGTCGATATTTTTGTTAATTCAATGGATGGTAACCTTGTCATTATGGAAGGTAGTCTTTTGTCGAGTCTTTTGTTACTCCAATGGATGGTAGCCTTGTCATTATTAAAGGTAGTCTATTGTCGATATCTTTGTTACTCCAATGGATGATGGCCCTATCATTATGCAAGGTAGTCTGTTGTTCATATTTTTGTTACTCCAATGGATGGTAGCCTTGTCATCATGGAAGGTAGTATGTTGTTCAGATTTTTATTACTCCAATGGATGGTAGCCTTCTCATTATGGAAGGTAGTCTGTTATCGATATTTTTGTTATTCCAATGGATGGTAACCTTGTCATTATGGAAGGTAGTATTTTGTCGAGATTTTTGTTACTCCAATGGATGGTAGTCTTGTCATTATTGATGTAGTCTATTATCGATATCTTTGTTACTCCAATGGATGATAGCCTTGGCATTATGGAAGGTAGCCTGTTGTTGAGATTTCTGTTACTCCAATGGATTGTAGCCTTGTCATTATGGAAGGTAGTCTGTCGTTGAGATTATTATTACTCCAATGGATTGTAGCCTTGTCATTATGGAAGGAAGTATGTTGTTTAGATTTTTGTTATTCCAAAGGATGGTAGCCTTGTCATTATGGAAAGTAGTATGTTGTTGAGATTTTTGTTATTCCATTAAATGGTAGCCTTCTCATTATAAAAGGTAGTTTATTGTCGAGATTTTTGTTATTCCAATGGATGGTAACCATGCCATTATGGAAGGTTGTGTTTTGTCGAGATTTTTGTTACTCCAATGGATGGTAGCCTTGTCATTATTGAAGGTAGTCTATTATCGATATCTTTGTTACTCCAATGGATGGTAGCCTTGTCATAATGGAAGGTAGTTTTTTCTCGAGATTTTTGTTACTCCAATGGATGGTAGCCTCGTCATTATGGAAGGTAGTCTGTTGTCGAGATTTTTGTTACCCCAATGGATGTATCCTTGTCATTATAGAAGGTAGTATGTGGTCGATATTTTTGTTACTCCAATGAATGGTAGCCTTGTCGTTATGGAAGGTAGTCTATCGTTGAGATATCTGTTACTCCAATGGATTGTAGCCTTGTCATTATGTAAGGTAGTCTGTTGTTCAAATTATTGTTACTCCAATGGATGGTAGCCTTGTCATTATGTAAGGTAGACTGTTATCGAGATTTTTGTTATTCCAATGGATGGTAACCTTGTCATTATGGAAGGTAGTATTTTGTCGAGATTTTTGTTACTCCAATGGATGGTAGCCTTGTCGTTATTGAAGGTAGTTTATTGTTGATATATTTGTTACTCCAACGGATGATAGCCTTGTCATTATGCAAGGTAGTCTGTAGTTCAGATTTTTGTTACTCCAATGGATGGTAGCTTTGTCATTATAGAAGGTAGTCTATTGTCGATATTTTTGTTATTCCAATGGATGGTAGCCTTGTCATTATGGAAGGTAGACTATTATCGAGATTTTTATTATTCCAATGGATGGTAGCCTTGTCATTATGGAAGGTAGTTTTTTGTCGAGATTTTTGTTACTCCAATGGACGGTAGCCTTGTCATTATAGAAGGTAGTTTGTTGTCGATATTTTTGTTACCCCAATCGATGTAGCCTTATCGTTAGTGAAGGTAGTCTGTTGTCGAGATTTTTGTTACTCCAATGGATGGTAGCCTGGTCATTATGGAAGGTAGTCTGTTGTCGAGATTTTTGTTATTCCAATGGATGGTAGCCTTATCATTATGGAAGGTAGTCTGTCGTTGAGATTTCTGTTACTCCAATGGATTGTAGCCTTGTAATTATGGAAGGTAGTATGTTGTTTAAATTTTTGTTATTCCAATGGATGGTAGCCTTGTCATTATGGAAGATAGTCTGTTGTCGAGATTTTTGTTACCCCTATGGATGTAGCCTTGTCATTAAAGAAGGTAGTCTATTGTCGATATTTTTGTTAATTCAATGGATGGTAACCTTGTCATTATGGAAGGTAGTCTTTTGTCGAGTCTTTTGTTACTCCAATGGATGGTAGCCTTGTCATTATTAAAGGTAGTCTATTGTCGATATCTTTGTTACTCCAATGGATGATGGCCCTATCATTATGCAAGGTAGTCTGTTGTTCATATTTTTGTTACTCCAATGGATGGTAGCCTTGTCATCATGGAAGGTAGTATGTTGTTCAGATTTTTATTACTCCAATGGATGGTAGCCTTCTCATTATGGAAGGTAGTCTGTTATCGATATTTTTGTTATTCCAATGGATGGTAACCTTGTCATTATGGAAGGTAGTATTTTGTCGAGATTTTTGTTACTCCAATGGATGGTAGTCTTGTCATTATTGATGTAGTCTATTATCGATATCTTTGTTACTCCAATGGATGATAGCCTTGGCATTATGGAAGGTAGCCTGTTGTTGAGATTTCTGTTACTCCAATGGATTGTAGCCTTGTCATTATGGAAGGTAGTCTGTCGTTGAGATTATTATTACTCCAATGGATTGTAGCCTTGTCATTATGGAAGGAAGTATGTTGTTTAGATTTTTGTTATTCCAAAGGATGGTAGCCTTGTCATTATGGAAAGTAGTATGTTGTTGAGATTTTTGTTATTCCATTAAATGGTAGCCTTCTCATTATAAAAGGTAGTTTATTGTCGAGATTTTTGTTATTCCAATGGATGGTAACCATGCCATTATGGAAGGTTGTGTTTTGTCGAGATTTTTGTTACTCCAATGGATGGTAGCCTTGTCATTATTGAAGGTAGTCTATTATCGATATCTTTGTTACTCCAATGGATGGTAGCCTTGTCATAATGGAAGGTAGTTTTTTCTCGAGATTTTTGTTACTCCAATGGATGGTAGCCTCGTCATTATGGAAGGTAGTCTGTTGTCGAGATTTTTGTTACCCCAATGGATGTATCCTTGTCATTATAGAAGGTAGTATGTGGTCGATATTTTTGTTACTCCAATGAATGGTAGCCTTGTCGTTATAGAAGGTAGTCTATCGTTGAGATATCTGTTACTCCAATGGATTGTAGCCTTGTCATTATGTAAGGTAGTCTGTTGTTCAAATTATTGTTACTCCAATGGATGGTAGCCTTGTCATTATGTAAGGTAGACTGTTATCGAGATTTTTGTTATTCCAATGGATGGTAACCTTGTCATTATGGAAGGTAGTATTTTGTCGAGATTTTTGTTACTCCAATGGATGGTAGCCTTGTCGTTATTGAAGGTAGTTTATTGTTGATATATTTGTTACTCCAACGGATGATAGCCTTGTCATTATGCAAGGTAGTCTGTAGTTCAGATTTTTGTTACTCCAATGGATGGTAGCCTTGTCATTATAGAAGGTAGTCTATTGTCGATATTTTTGTTATTCCAATGGATGGTAGCCTTGTCATTATGGAAGGTAGACTATTATCGAGATTTTTATTATTCCAATGGATGGTAGCCTTGTCATTATGGAAGGTAGTTTTTTGTCGAGATTTTTGTTACTCCAATGGACGGTAGCCTTGTCATTATAGAAGGTAGTTTGTTGTCGATATTTTTGTTACCCCAATCGATGTAGCCTTATCGTTAGTGAAGGTAGTCTGTTGTCGAGATTTTTGTTACTCCAATGGATGGTAGCCTGGTCATTATGGAAGGTAGTCTGTTGCCGAGATTTTTGTTATTCCAATGGATGGTAGCCTTGTCATTATGGAAGGTAGACTATTATCGAGATTTCTATTATTCCAATGGATGGTAGCCTTGTCATTATGGAAGGTAGTTTTTTGTCGAGATTTTTGTTACTCCCATGGACGGTAGCCTTGTCATTATGGAAGGTAGTTTGTTGTCGATATTTTTGTTACCCCAATGGATGTAGCCTTATCATTATAGAAGGTAGTCTGTTGTCGATATTTTTGTTACTCCAATGGATGGTAGCCTTATCATTATGGAAGGTAGTCAGTCGTTGAGATTTCTGTTACTCCAATGGATTGTAGCCTTGTAATTATGGAAGGTAGTATGTTGTTTAAATTTTTGTTATTCCAATGGATGGTAGCCTTGTCATTATGGAAGGTAGTCTGTTGTCGAGATTTTTGTTACCCCTATGGATGTAGCCTTGTCATTAAAGAAGGTAGTCTATTGTCGATATTTTTGTTAATTCAATGGATGGTAACCTTGTCATTATGGAAGGTAGTCTTTTGTCGAGTCTTTTGTTACTCCAATGGATGGTAGCTTTGTCATTATTAAAGGTAGTCTATTTTCGATATCTTTGTTACTCCAATGGATGATGGCCCTATCATTATGCAAGGTAGTCTGTTGTTCAGATTTTTGTTACTCCAATGGATGGTAGCCTTGTCATTATGGAAGGTAGTCAATTGTCGAGATTTTTGTTATTCCAATGGATGGTAGCCTTATCATTATGGAAGGTAGTTTTTTATCGAAATTTTTGTTACTCCAATGGATGGTAGCCTTGTCGTTATGGAAGGTAGTCTATTGTCGACATTTTTGTTATTCCAATGGATGATAGCCTTGTCATTATGGAAGGTAGTTTTTTGTCTAGATTTTTGTTACTCCAATGGATGTAGCCTTGTCATTATAAAAGGTAGTATGTTGTCGATATTTTTGTTACTCCAATGATTGGTATCCTTGTCATTATAGAAGGTAGTCTGTTGTTGAGATTTCTGTTACTCCAATGGATTGTAGCCTTGTCATTATGGACGGTAGTATGTTGTTCATATTTTTGTTACTCCAATGGATGGTAGCCTTGTCATTATGGAAGGTAGTCTGTCATTGAGATTTCTGTTACTCCAATGGATTGCAGCCTTGTGATTATGTATGGTGGTCTGTTGTTCAAATTTTTGTTACTCCAATGGATGGTAGCCTTGTCATTATGGAAGGTAGTCTGTTGTCGAGATTTTTGTTATTCAAATGAATGGTAACCTTGTCATTATGGAAGGTAGTATTTTGTAGATATTTTTGTTACTCCAATGGATGGTAGCCTTGTCATTATTGAAGGTAGTCTATTGTCGATATCTTTGTTACTCCAATGGATGATAGCCTTATCATTATGCAAGGTAGTCTGTTGTTCAGATTTTTGTTACTCCAATGGATGGTAGCCTTGTCATTATGGAAGGTAGTCAATTGTCGAGATTTTTGTTATTCCAATGGATGGTAGCCTTATCATTATGGAAGTTAGTTTTTAATCGGAAATTTTTGTTACTCATTATGGAAGATAGTTTTTTGTCTAGATTTTTGTTACCCCAATGAATGTAGACTTGTCATTATAGAAGGTAGTCTGTTGTCGATGTTTTTGTTGCTCCAATGAATGGTATCCTTGTCATTATAGAAGGTAGTCTATTATTGAGATTTCTGTTACTCCAATGGATTGTAGCTTTGTCATTATGGAAGGTAGTATGTTGTTCAGATTTTTGTTACTCCAATGGATGGTAGCCTTCTCATTTTGGAAGGTAGTCTATTATCGATATTTTTGTTATTCCAATGATTGGTAACCTTGTCATTATGGAAGGTAGTATTTTGTCGAGATTTTTGTTACTCCAATGAATGGTAGTCTTGTCATTATTGATGTAGTCTATTATCGATATCTTTGTTACTCAAATGGATGATAGCCTTGTCATTATGGAAGGTAGCCTGTCGTTGAGATTTCTGTTACTCCAATGGATTGTAGCCTTGTCATTATGGAAGGTAGTTTGTCGTTGAGATTTTTGTTACTCCAATGGATTGTAGCCTTGTCATTATGGAAGGTAGTATGTTGTTCAGATTTTTGTTATTCCAAAGGATGGTAGCCTTGTCATTATGGAAGGTAGTCTGTTGTTGAGATTTTTGATATTCCATTAGATGGTAGCCTTCTCATTATAGAAGGTAGTCTATTGTCGAGATTTTTGTTATTCCAATGGATGGTAACCTTGCCATTATGGAAGGTTGTGTTTTGTCGAGATTTTTGTTACTCCAATGGATGGTAGCCTTGTCATTATTGAAGGTAGTCTATTATTAATATCTTTGTTACTCCAATGGATAATAGCCTTGTCATTATGGAAGGTAGTCTTTTGTCGAGATTTTTGTTATTCCTATAGATGGTAGCCTTGTCATAATGGAAGATAGTTTTTTCTCGAGATTTTTGTTACTCCAATGGATGGTAGCCTCGTCATTATGGAAGGTAGTCTGTTGTCGAGATTTTTGTTACCCCAATGGATGTATCCTTGTCATTATAGAAGGTAGTATGTGGTCGATATTTTTGTTACTCCAATGAATGGTAGCCTTGTCGTTATGGAAGGTAGTCTATCGTTGAGATATCTGTTACTCCAATGGATTGTAGCCTTGTCATTATGTAAGGTAGTCTGTTGTTCAAATTATTGTTACTCCAATGGATGGTAGCCTTGTCATTATGTAAGGTAGACTGTTATCGATATTTTTGTTATTCCAATGGAAGGTAACCTTGTCATTATGGAAGGTAGTATTTTGTCGAGATTTTTGTTACTCCAATGGATGGTAGCCTTGTCATTATTGAAGGTAGTCTATTGTCGATATCTTTTTTACTCCAACGGATGATAGCCTTGTCATTATGCAAGGTAGTCTGTAGTTCAGATTTTTGTTACTCCAATGGATGGTAGCCTTGTCATTATGGAAGGTAGTCTATTGTCGATATTTTTGTTACTCCAATGGATAATAGCCTTCTCATTATGGAAGGTAGTCATTTGTCGAGATTTTTGTTATTCCAATAGATGGTAGCCTTGTCATAATGGAAGGTAGTTTTTTCTCGAGATTTTTGTTACTCCAATGGATGGTAGCCTCGTCATTATGGAAGGTAGTCTGTTGTCGAGATTTTTGTTACCCCAGTGGATGTATCCTTGTCATTATAGAAGGTAGTATGTGGTCGATATTTTTGTTACCCCAATGGATGTAGCCTTGTCATTATAGAAGGTAGTCTATCGTTGAGATATCTGTTACTCCAATGGATGGTAGCCTTGTCATTATGGAAGGTAGTATATTGTCGAGATTTTTGTTACCCCAATGGATGTAGCCTTGTCATTATAGAAGGTAGTCTGTTGTCGAGATTTTTGTTAATTCAATGGATGGTGAACTTTTCATTATGGAAGGTAGTCTTTTGTCGAGATTTTTGTTACTCCAATGGATGGTAGCCTTGTCGTTATTGAAGGTAGTCTATTGTTGATATCTTTGTTACTCCAACGGATGATAGCCTTGTCATTATGCAAGGTAGTCTGTAGTTCAGATTTTTGTTACTCCAATGAATGGTAGCCTTGTCATTATAGAAGGTAGTCTATTGTCGATATTTTTGTTATTCCAATGGATGGTAGCCTTGTCATTATGGAAGGTAGACTATTATCGAGATTTTTATTATTCTAATGGATGGTAGCCTTGTCATTATGGAAGGTAGTTTTTTGTCGAGATTTTTGTTACTCCAATGGACGGTAGCCTTGTCATTATAGAAGGTAGTTTGTTGTCGATATTTTTGTTACCCCAATGGATGTAGCCTTATCATTATAGAAGGTAGTCTGTTTTCGAGATTTTTGTTATTCCAATGGATGGTAACCATGCCATTATGGAAGGTTGTGTTTTGTCGAGATTTTTGTTACTCCAATGGATGGTAGCCTTGTCATTATTGAAGGTAGTCTATTATCGATATCTTTGTTACTCCAATGGATGGTAGCCTTGTCATAATGGAAGGTAGTTTTTTCTCGAGATTTTTGTTACTCCAATGGATGGTAGCCTCGTCATTATGGAAGGTAGTCTGTTGTCGAGATTTTTGTTACCCCAATGGATGTATCCTTGTCATTATAGAAGGTAGTATGTGGTCGATATTTTTGTTACTCCAATGAATGGTAGCCTTGTCGTTATGGAAGGTAGTCTATCGTTGAGATATCTGTTACTCCAATGGATTGTAGCCTTGTCATTATGTAAGGTAGTCTGTTGTTCAAATTATTGTTACTCCAATGGATGGTAGCCTTGTCATTATGTAAGGTAGACTGTTATCGAGATTTTTGTTATTCCAATGGATGGTAACCTTGTCATTATGGAAGGTAGTATTTTGTCGAGATTTTTGTTACTCCAATGGATGGTAGCCTTGTCGTTATTGAAGGTAGTTTATTGTTGATATATTTGTTACTCCAACGGATGATAGCCTTGTCATTATGCAAGGTAGTCTGTAGTTCAGATTTTTGTTACTCCAATGGATGGTAGCCTTGTCATTATAGAAGGTAGTCTATTGTCGATATTTTTGTTATTCCAATGGATGGTAGCCTTGTCATTATGGAAGGTAGACTATTATCGAGATTTTTATTATTCCAATGGATGGTAGCCTTGTCATTATGGAAGGTAGTTTTTTGTCGAGATTTTTGTTACTCCAATGGACGGTAGCCTTGTCATTATAGAAGGTAGTTTGTTGTCGATATTTTTGTTACCCCAATCGATGTAGCCTTATCGTTAGTGAAGGTAGTCTGTTGTCGAGATTTTTGTTACTCCAATGGATGGTAGCCTGGTCATTATGGAAGGTAGTCTGTTGTCGAGATTTTTGTTATTCCAATGGATGGTAGCCTTGTCATTATGGAAGGTAGACTATTATCGAGATTTCTATTATTCCAATGGATGGTAGCCTTGTCATTATGGAAGGTAGTTTTTTGTCGAGATTTTTGTTACTCCCATGGACGGTAGCTTTGTCATTATGGAAGGTAGTTTGTTGTCGATATTTTTGTTACCCCAATGGATGTAGCCTTATCATTATAGAAGGTAGTCTGTTGTCGATATTTTTGTTACTCCAATGGATGGTAGCCTTATCATTATGGAAGGTAGTCAGTCGTTGAGATTTCTGTTACTCCAATGGATTGTAGCCTTGTAATTATGGAAGGTAGTATGTTGTTTAAATTTTTGTTATTCCAATGGATGGTAGCCTTGTCATTATGGAAGGTAGTCTGTTGTCGAGATTTTTGTTACCCCTATGGATGTAGCCTTGTCATTAAAGAAGGTAGTCTATTGTCGATATTTTTGTTAATTCAATGGATGGTAACCTTGTCATTATGGAAGGTAGTCTTTTGTCGAGTCTTTTGTTACTCCAATGGATGGTAGCTTTGTCATTATTAAAGGTAGTCTATTGTCGATATCTTTGTTACTCCAATGGATGATGGCCCTATCATTATGCAAGGTAGTCTGTTGTTCAGATTTTTGTTACTCCAATGGATGGTAGCCTTGTCATTATGGAAGGTAGTCAATTGTCGAGATTTTTGTTATTCCAATGGATGGTAGCCTTATCATTATGGAAGGTAGTTTTTTATCGAAATTTTTGTTACTCCAATGGATGGTAGCCTTGTCGTTATGGAAGGTAGTCTATTGTCGACATTTTTGTTATTCCAATGGATGATAGCCTTGTCATTATGGAAGGTAGTTTTTTGTCTAGATTTTTGTTACTCCAATGGATGTAGCCTTGTCATTATAAAAGGTAGTATGTTGTCGATATTTTTGTTACTCCAATGATTGGTATCCTTGTCATTATAGAAGGTAGTCTGTTGTTGAGATTTCTGTTACTCCAATGGATTGTAGCCTTGTCATTATGGACGGTAGTATGTTGTTCATATTTTTGTTACTCCAATGGATGGTAGCCTTGTCATTATGGAAGGTAGTCTGTCATTGAGATTTCTGTTACTCCAATGGATTGCAGCCTTGTGATTATGTATGGTGGTCTGTTGTTCAAATTTTTGTTACTCCAATGGATGGTAGCCTTGTCATTATGGAAGGTAGTCTGTTGTCGAGATTTTTGTTATTCCAATGAATGGTAACCTTGTCATTATGGAAGGTAGTATTTTGTAGATATTTTTGTTACTCCAATGGATGGTAGCCTTGTCATTATTGAAGGTAGTCTATTGTCGATATCTTTGTTACTCCAATGGATGATAGCCTTATCATTATGCAAGGTAGTCTGTTGTTCAGATTTTTGTTACTCCAATGGATGGTAGCCTTGTCATTATGGAAGGTAGTCAATTGTCGAGATTTTTGTTATTCCAATGGATGGTAGCCTTATCATTATGGAAGTTAGTTTTTAATCGGAAATTTTTGTTACTCATTATGGAAGATAGTTTTTTGTCTAGATTTTTGTTACCCCAATGAATGTAGACTTGTCATTATAGAAGGTAGTCTGTTGTCGATGTTTTTGTTGCTCCAATGAATGGTATCCTTGTCATTATAGAAGGTAGTCTATTATTGAGATTTCTGTTACTCCAATGGATTGTAGCTTTGTCATTATGGAAGGTAGTATGTTGTTCAGATTTTTGTTACTCCAATGGATGGTAGCCTTCTCATTATGGAAGGTAGTCTATTATCGATATTTTTGTTATTCCAATGATTGGTAACCTTGTCATTATGGAAGGTAGTATTTTGTCGAGATTTTTGTTACTCCAATGAATGGTAGTCTTGTCATTATTGATGTAGTCTATTATCGATATCTTTGTTACTCAAATGGATGATAGCCTTGTCATTATGGAAGGTAGCCTGTCGTTGAGATTTCTGTTACTCCAATGGATTGTAGCCTTGTCATTATGGAAGGTAGTTTGTCGTTGAGATTTTTGTTACTCCAATGGATTGTAGCCTTGTCATTATGGAAGGTAGTATGTTGTTCAGATTTTTGTTATTCCAAAGGATGGTAGCCTTGTCATTATGGAAGGTAGTCTGTTGTTGAGATTTTTGTTATTCCATTAGATGGTAGCCTTCTCATTATAGAAGGTAGTCTATTGTCGAGATTTTTGTTATTCCAATGGATGGTAACCTTGCCATTATGGAAGGTTGTGTTTTGTCGAGATTTTTGTTACTCCAATGGATGGTAGCCTTGTCATTATTGAAGGTAGTCTATTATTAATATCTTTGTTACTCCAATGGATAATAGCCTTGTCATTATGGAAGGTAGTCTTTTGTCGAGATTTTTGTTATTCCTATAGATGGTAGCCTTGTCATAATGGAAGATAGTTTTTTCTCGAGATTTTTGTTACTCCAATGGATGGTAGCCTCGTCATTATGGAAGGTAGTCTGTTGTCGAGATTTTTGTTACCCCAATGGATGTATCCTTGTCATTATAGAAGGTAGTATGTGGTCGATATTTTTGTTACTCCAATGAATGGTAGCCTTGTCGTTATGGAAGGTAGTCTATCGTTGAGATATCTGTTACTCCAATGGATTGTAGCCTTGTCATTATGTAAGGTAGTCTTTTGTTCAAATTATTGTTACTCCAATGGATGGTAGCCTTGTCATTATGTAAGGTAGACTGTTATCGATATTTTTGTTATTCCAATGGAAGGTAACCTTGTCATTATGGAAGGTAGTATTTTGTCGAGATTTTTGTTACTCCAATGGATGGTAGCCTTGTCATTATTGAAGGTAGTCTATTGTCGATATCTTTTTTACTCCAACGGATGATAGCCTTGTCATTATGCAAGGTAGTCTGTAGTTCAGATTTTTGTTACTCCAATGGATGGTAGCCTTGTCATTATGGAAGGTAGTCTATTGTCGATATTTTTGTTACTCCAATGGATAATAGCCTTCTCATTATGGAAGGTAGTCATTTGTCGAGATTTTTGTTATTCCAATAGATGGTAGCCTTGTCATAATGGAAGGTAGTTTTTTCTCGAGATTTTTGTTACCCCAGTGGATGTATCCTTGTCATTATGGAAGGTAGTATGTGGTCGATATTTTTGTTACCCCAATGGATGTAGCCTTGTCATTATAGAAGGTAGTCTATCGTTGAGATATCTGTTACTCCAATGGATGGTAGCCTTGTCATTATGGAAGGTAGTATATTGTCGAGATTTTTGTTACCCCAATGGATGTAGCCTTGTCATTATAGAAGGTAGTCTGTTGTCGAGATTTTTGTTAATTCAATGGATGGTGAACTTTTCATTATGGAAGGTAGTCTTTTGTCGAGATTTTTGTTACTCCAATGGATGGTAGCCTTGTCGTTATTGAAGGTAGTCTATTGTTGATATCTTTGTTACTCCAACGGATGATAGCCTTGTCATTATGCAAGGTAGTCTGTAGTTCAGATTTTTGTTACCCCAATGGATGGTAGCCTTGTCATTATAGAAGGTAGTCTATTGTCGATATTTTTGTTATTCCAATGGATGGTAGCCTTGTCATTATGGAAGGTAGACTATTATCGAGATTTTTATTATTCTAATGGATGGTAGCCTTGTCATTATGGAAGGTAGTTTTTTGTCGAGATTTTTGTTACTCCAATGGACGGTAGCCTTGTCATTATAGAAGGTAGTTTGTTGTCGATATTTTTGTTACCCCAATGGATGTAGCCTTATCATTATAGAAGGTAGTCTGTTTTCGAGATTTTTGTTACTCCAATGGATGGTAGCCTGGTCATTATGGAAGGTAGTCTATTGTCGAGATTTTTGTTATTCTAATGGATGGTAGCCTTGTCATTATGGAAGGTAGACTATTATCGAGATTTTTATTATTCCAATGGATGGTAGCCTTGTCATTATGGAAGGTAGTTTTTTGTCGAGATTTTTGTTACTCCAATGGACGGTAGCCTTGTCATTATAGAAGGTAGTTTGTTGTCGATATTTTTGTTACCCCAATGGATGTAGCCTTATCATTATAGAAGGTAGTCTGTTGTCGATATTTTTGTTACTCCAATGGATGGTAGCCTTATCATTATGGAAGGTAGTCTGTCGTTGAGATTTCTGTTACTCCAATGGATTGTAGCCTTGTAATTATGGAAGGTAGTATGTTGTTTAAATTTTTGTTATTCCAATGGATGGTAGCCTTGTCATTATGGAAGATAGTCTGTTGTCGAGATTTTTGTTACCCCTATGGATGTAGCCTTGTCATTAAAGAAGGTAGTCTATTGTCGATATTTTTGTTAATTCAATGGATGGTAACCTTGTCATTATGGAAGGTAGTCTTTTGTCGAGTCTTTTGTTACTCCAATGGATGGTAGCCTTGTCATTATTAAAGGTAGTCTATTGTCGATATCTTTGTTACTCCAATGGATGATGGCCCTATCATTATGCAAGGTAGTCTGTTGTTCATATTTTTGTTACTCCAATGGATGGTAGCCTTGTCATTATGGAAGGTAGTCAATTGTCGAGATTTTTGTTATTCCAATGGATGGTAGCCTTATCATTATGGAAGGTAGTTTTTTATCGAAATTTTTGTTACTCAAATGGATGGTAGCCTTGTCGTTATGGAAGGTAGTCTATTGTCGATATCTTTGTTACTCCAACGGATGATAGCCTTGTCATTATGGAAGGTAGTCTGTAGTTCAGATTTTTGTTACTCTAATGGATGGTAGCCTTGTCATTATGGAAGGTAGTCTATTGTCGATATTTTTGTTACTCCAATGGATAATAGCCTTGTCATTATGGAAGGTAGTCTTTTGTCGAGATTTTTGTTATTCCAATAGATGGTAGCATTGTCATAATGGAAGGTAGTTTTTTCTAGAGATTTTTGTTACTCCAATGGATGGTAACCTCGTCATTATGGAAGGTAGTCTGTTGTCGAGATTTTTGTTACCCCAATGGATGTATCCTTGTCATTATATAAGGTAGTATGTGGTCGATATTTTTGTTACTCCAATGAATGGTAGCCTTGTCGTTATGGAAGGTAGTCTATCGTTGAGATATCTGTTACTCCAATGGATTGTAGCCTTGTAATTATGTAAGGTAGTCTGTTGTTCAAATTATTGTTACCCCAATGGATGGTAGCCTTATCATTATGTAAGGTAGACTGTTATCGAGATTTTTGTTATTCCAATCGATGGTAACCTTGTCATTATGGAAAGTAGTATTTTGTCGAGATTTTTGTTACTCCAATGGATGGTAGCCTTGTCATTATTGAAGGTAGTCTATTGTTGATATCTTTGTTACTCCAACGGATGATAGCCTTGTCATTATGCAAAGTAGTCTGTAGTTCAGATTTTTGTTACCCCAATGGATGGTAGCCTTGTCATTATAGAAGGTAGTCTATTGTCGATATTTTTGTTATTCCAATGGATGGTAGCCTTGTCATTATGGAAGGTAGACTATTATCGAGATTTTTATTATTCCAATGGATGGTAGCCTTGTCATTATGGAAGGTAGTTTTTTGTCGAGATTTTTGTTACTCCAATGGACGGTAGCCTTGTCATTATAGAAGGTAGTTTGTTGTCGATATTTTTGTTACCCTAATGGATGTAGCCTTATCATTATAGAAGGTAGTATGTTGTCGAGATTTTTGTTACTCCAATGGATGGTAGCCTGGTCATTATGGAAGGTAGTCTGTTGTCGAGATTTTTGTTATTCCAATGGATGGTAGCCTTGTCATTATGGAAGGTAGACTATTATCGAGATTTTTATTATTCCAATGGATGGTAGCCTTGTCATTATGGAAGTTAGTTTTTTGTCGAGATTTTTGTTACTCCAATGGACGGTAGCCTTGTCATTATGGAAGGTAGTTTGTTGTCGATATTTTTTTTACCCCAATGGATGTAGCCTTATCATTATAGAAGGTAGTCTGTTGTCGATATTTTTGTTACTCCAATGGATGGTAGCCTTATCATTATGGAAGGTAGTCTGTCGTTGAGATTTCTGTTACTCCAATGGATTGTAGCCTTGTAATTATGGAAGGTAGTATGTTGTTTAAATTTTTGTTATTCCAATGGATGGTAGCCTTGTCATTATGGAAGGTAGTCTGTTGTCGAGATTTTTGTTACCCCTATGGATGTAGCCTTGTCATTAAAGAAGGTAGTCTATTGTCGATATTTTTGTTAATTCAATGGATGGTAACCTTGTCATTATGGAAGGTAGTCTTTTGTCGAGTCTTTTGTTACTCCAATGGATGGTAGCCTTGTCATTATTAAAGGTAGTCTATTGTCGATATCTTTGTTACTCCAATGGATGATGGCCCTATCATTATGCAAGGTAGTCTGTTGTTCAGATTTTTGTTACTCCAATGGATGGTAGCTTTATCATTATGGAAGGTAGTCAATTGTCGAGATTTTTGTTATTCCAATGGATGGTAGCCTTATCATTATGGAAGGTAGTTTTTTATCGAAATTTTTGTTACTCCAATGGATGGTAGCCTTGTCATTATGGAAGGTAGTCTATTGTCGAGATTTTTGTTATTCCAATGGATGATAGCCTTGTCATTATGGAAGGTAGTCTGTAGTTCATATTTTTGTTACTCTAATGGATGGTAGCCTTGTCATTATGGAAGGTAGTCTATTTTCGATATTTTTGTTACTCCAATGGATAATAGCCTTGTCATTATGGAAGGTAGTCTTTTGTCGAGATTTTTGTTATTCCAATAGATGGTAGCATTGTCAAAATGGAAGGTAGTTTTTTCTGGAGATTTTTGTTACTCCAATGGATGGTAGCCTCGTCATTATGGAAGGTAGTCTGTTGTCGAGATTTTTGTTACCCCAATGGATGTATCCTTGTCATTATAGAAGGTAGTATGTGGTCGATATTTTTGTTACTCCAATGAATGGTAGCCTTGTCGTTATGGAAGGTAGTCTATCGTTGAGATATCTGTTACTCCAATGGATTGTAGCCTTGTAATTATGTAAGGTAGTCTGTTGTTCAAATTATTGTTACTCCAATGGATGGTAGCCTTGTCATTATGTAAGGTAGACTGTTATCGAGATTTTTGTTATTCCAATGGATGGTAACCTTGTCATTATGGAAGGTAGTATTTTGTCGAGATTTTTGTTACTCCAATGGATGGTAGCCTTGTCGTTATTGAAGGTAGTCTATTGTTGATATCTTTGTTACTCCAACGGATGATAGCCTTGTCATTATGCAAGGTAGTCTGTAGTTCAGATTTTTGTTACCCCAATGGATGGTAGCCTTGTCATTATAGAAGGTAGTCTATTGTCGATATTTTTGTTATTCCAATGGATGGTAGCCTTGTCATTATGGAAGGTAGACTATTATCGAGATTTTTATTATTCCAATGGATGGTAGCCTTGTCATTATGGAAGGTAGTTTTTTGTCGAGATTTTTGTTACTCCAATGGACGGTAGCCTTGTCATTATAGAAGGTAGTTTGTTGTCGATATTTTTGTTACCCTAATGGATGTAGCCTTATCATTATAGAAGGTAGTATGTTGTCGAGATTTTTGTTACTCCAATGGATGGTAGCCTGGTCATTATGGAAGGTAGTCTGTTGTCGAGATTTTTGTTATTCCAATGGATGGTAGCCTTGTCATTATGGAAGGTAGACTATTATCGAGATTTTTATTATTCCAATGGATGGTAGCCTTGTCATTATGGAAGTTAGTTTTTTGTCGAGATTTTTGTTACTCCAATGGACGGTAGCCTTGTCATTAAGGAAGGTAGTTTGTTGTCGATATTTTTTTTACCCCAATGGATGTAGCCTTATCATTATAGAAGGTAGTCTGTTGTCGATATTTTTGTTACTCCAATGGATGGTAGCCTTATCATTATGGAAGGTAGTCTGTCGTTGAGATTTCTGTTACTCCAATGGATTGTAGCCTTGTAATTATGGAAGGTAGTATGTTGTTTAAATTTTTGTTATTCCAATGGATGGTAGCCTTGTCATTATGGAAGGTAGTCTGTTGTCGAGATTTTTGTTACCCCTATGGATGTAGCCTTGTCATTAAAGAAGGTAGTCTATTGTCGATATTTTTGTTAATTCAATGGATGGTAACCTTGTCATTATGGAAGGTAGTCTTTTGTCGAGTCTTTTGTTACTCCAATGGATGGTAGCCTTGTCATTATTAAAGGTAGTCTATTGTCGATATCTTTGTTACTCCAATGGATGATGGCCCTATCATTATGCAAGGTAGTCTGTTGTTCAGATTTTTGTTACTCCAATGGATGGTAGCTTTATCATTATGGAAGGTAGTCAATTGTCGAGATTTTTGTTATTCCAATGGATGGTAGCCTTATCATTATGGAAGGTAGTTTTTTATCGAAATTTTTGTTACTCCAATGGATGGTAGCCTTGTCATTATGGAAGGTAGTCTATTGTCGAGATTTTAGTTATTCCAATGGATGATAGCCCTGTCATTATGGAAGGTAGTCTGTAGTTCAGATTTTTGTTACTCTAATGGATGGTAGCCTTGTCATTATGGAAGGTAGTCTATTTTCGATATTTTTGTTACTCCAATGGATAATAGCCTTGTCATTATGGAAGGTAGTCTTTTGTCGAGATTTTTGTTATTCCAATAGATGGTAGCATTGTCATAATGGAAGGTAGTTTTTTCTGGAGATTTTTGTTACTCCAATGGATGGTAGCCTCGTCATTATGGAAGGTAGTCTGTTGTCGAGATTTTTGTTACCCCAATGGATGTATCCTTGTCATTATAGAAGGTAGTATGTGGTCGATATTTTTGTTACTCCAATGAATGGTAGCCTTGTCGTTATGGAAGGTAGTCTATCGTTGAGATATCTGTTACTTCAATGGATTGTAGCCTTGTAATTATGTAAGGTAGTCTGTTGTTCAAATTATTGTTACTCCAATGGATGGTAGCCTTGTCATTATGTAAGGTAGACTGTTATCGAGATTTTTGTTATTCCAATGGATGGTAACCTTGTCATTATGGAAGGTAGTATTTTGTCGAGATTTTTGTTACTCCAATGGATGGTAGCCTTGTCGTTATTGAAGGTAGTCTATTGTTGATATCTTTGTTACTCCAACGGATGATAGCCTTGTCATTATGCAAGGTAGTCTGTAGTTCAGATTTTTGTTACCCCAATGGATGGTAGCCTTGTCATTATAGAAGGTAGTCTATTGTCGATATTTTTGTTATTCCAATGGATGGTAGCCTTGTCATTATGGAAGGTAGACTATTATCGAGATTTTTATTATTCCAATGGATGGTAGCCTTGTCATTATGGAAGGTAGTTTTTTGTCGAGATTTTTGTTACTCCAATGGACGGTAGCCTTGTCATTATAGAAGGTAGTTTGTTGTCGATATTTTTGTTACCCTAATGGATGTAGCCTTATCATTATAGAAGGTAGTATGTTGTCGAGATTTTTGTTACTCCAATGGATGGTAGCCTGGTCATTATGGAAGGTAGTCTGTTGTCGAGATTTTTGTTATTCCAATGGATGGTAGCCTTGTCATTATGGAAGGTAGACTATTATCGAGATTTTTATTATTCCAATGGATGGTAGCCTTGTCATTATGGAAGTTAGTTTTTTGTCGAGATTTTTGTTACTCCAATGGACGGTAGCCTTGTCATTATGGAAGGTAGTTTGTTGTCGATATTTTTTTTACCCCAATGGATGTAGCCTTATCATTATAGAAGGTAGTCTGTTGTCGATATTTTTGTTACTCCAATGGATGGTAGCCTTATCATTATGGAAGGTAGTCTGTCGTTGAGATTTCTGTTACTCCAATGGATTGTAGCCTTGTAATTATGGAAGGTAGTATGTTGTTTAAATTTTTGTTATTCCAATGGATGGTAGCCTTGTCATTATGGAAGGTAGTCTGTTGTCGAGATTTTTGTTACCCCTATGGATGTAGCCTTGTCATTAAAGAAGGTAGTCTATTGTCGATATTTTTGTTAATTCAATGGATGGTAACCTTGTCATTATGGAAGGTAGTCTTTTGTCGAGTCTTTTGTTACTCCAATGGATGGTAGCCTTGTCATTATTAAAGGTAGTCTATTGTCGATATCTTTGTTACTCCAATGGATGATGGCCCTATCATTATGCAAGGTAGTCTGTTGTTCAGATTTTTGTTACTCCAATGGATGGTAGCTTTATCATTATGGAAGGTAGTCAATTTTCGAGATTTTTGTTATTCCAATGGATGGTAGCCTTATCATTATGGAAGGTAGTTTTTTATCGAAATTTTTGTTACTCCAATGGATGGTAGCCTTGTCATTATGGAAGGTAGTCTATTGTCGAGATTTTTGTTATTCCAATGGATGATAGCCTTGTCATTATGGAAGGTAGTCTGTAGTTCAGATTTTTGTTACTCTAATGGATGGTAGCCTTGTCATTATGGAAGGTAGTCTATTTTCGATATTTTTGTTACTCCAATGGATAATAGCCTTGTCATTATGGAAGGTAGTCTTTTGTCGAGATTTTTGTTATTCCAATAGATGGTAGCATTGTCATAATGGAAGGTAGTTTTTTCTGGAGATTTTTGTTACTCCAATGGATGGTAGCCTCTTCATTATGGAAGGTAGTCTGTTGTCGAGATTTTTGTTACCCCAATGGATGTATCCTTGTCATTATAGAAGGTAGTATGTGGTCGATATTTTTGTTACTCCAATGAATGGTAGCCTTGTCGTTATGGAAGGTAGTCTATCGTTGAGATATCTGTTACTCCAATGGATTGTAGCCTTGTAATTATGTAAGGTAGTCTGTTGTTCAAATTATTGTTACTCCAATGGATGGTAGCCTTGTCATTATGTAAGGTAGACTGTTATCGAGATTTTTGTTATTCCAATGGATGGTAACCTTGTCATTATGGAAGGTAGTATTTTGTCGAGATTTTTGTTACTCCAATGGATGGTAGCCTTGTCGTTATTGAAGGTAGTCTATTGTTGATATCTTTGTTACTCCAACGGATGATAGCCTTGTCATTATGCAAGGTAGTCTGTAGTTCAGATTTTTGTTACCCCAATGGATGGTAGCCTTGTCATTATAGAAGGTAGTCTATTGTCGATATTTTTGTTATTCCAATGGATGGTAGCCTTGTCATTATGGAAGGTAGACTATTATCGAGATTTTTATTATTCCAATGGATGGTAGCCTTGTCATTATGGAAGGTAGTTTTTTGTCGATATTTTTGTTACTCCAATGGACGGTAGCCTTGTCATTATAGAAGGTAGTTTGTTGTCGATATTTTTGTTACCCTAATGGATGTAGCCTTATCATTATAGAAGGTAGTATGTTGTCGAGATTTTTGTTACTCCAATGGATGGTAGCCTGGTCATTATGGAAGGTAGTCTGTTGTCGAGATTTTTGTTATTCCAATGGATGGTAGCCTTGTCATTATGGAAGGTAGACTATTATCGAGATTTTTATTATTCCAATGGATGGTAGCCTTGTCATTATGGAAGTTAGTTTTTTGTCGAGATTTTTGTTACTCCAATGGACGGTAGCCTTGTCATTATGGAAGGTAGTTTGTTGTCGATATATTTGTTACCCCAATGGATGTAGCCTTATCATTATAGAAGGTAGTCTGTTGTCGATATTTTTGTTACTCCAATGGATGGTAGCCTTATCATTATGGAAGGTAATCTGTCATTGAGATTTCTGTTACTCCAATGGATTGTAGCCTTGTAATTATGGAAGGTAGTATGTTGTTTAAATTTTTGTTATTCCAATGGATGGTAGCCTTGTCATTATGGAAGGTAGTCTGTTGTCGAGATTTTTGTTACCCCTATGGATGTAGCCTTGTCATTAAAGAAGGTAGTCTATTGTCGATATTTTTGTTAATTCAATGGATGGTAACCTTGTCATTATGGAAGGTAGTCTTTTGTCGAGTCTTTTGTTACTCCAATGGATGGTAGCCTTGTCATTATTAAAGGTAGTCTATTGTCGATATCTTTGTTACTCCAATGGATGATGGCCCTATCATTATGCAAGGTAGTCTGTTGTTCAGATTTTTGTTACTCCAATGGATGGTAGCTTTATCATTATGGAAGGTAGTCAATTGTCGAGATTTTTGTTATTCCAATGGATGGTAGCCTTATCATTATGGAAGGTAGTTTTTTATCAAAATTTTTGTTACTCCAATGGATGGTAGCCTTGTCATTATGGAAGGTAGTCTATTGTCGAGATTTTTGTTATTCCAATGGATGATAGCCTTGTCATTATGGAAGGTAGTCTGTAGTTCAGATTTTTGTTACTCTAATGGATGGTAGCCTTGTCATTATGGAAGGTAGTCTATTTTCGATATTTTTGTTACTCCAATGGATAATAGCCTTGTCATTATGGAAGGTAGTCTTTTGTCGAGATTTTTGTTATTCCAATAGATGGTAGCATTGTCATAATGGAAGGTAGTTTTTTCTGTTGATTTTTGTTACTCCAATAGATGGTAGCCTCGTCATTATGGAAGGTAGTCTGTTGTCGAGATTTTTGTTACCCCAATGGATGTATCCTTGTCATTATAGAAGGTAGTATGTGGTCGATATTTTTGTTACTCCAATGAATGGTAGACTTGTCGTTATGGAAGGTAGTATATCGTTGAGATATCTGTTACTCCAATGGATTGTAGCCTTGTAATTATGTAAGGTAGTCTGTTGTTCAAATTATTGTTACTCCAATGGATGGTAGCCTTGTCATTATGTAAGGTAGACTGTTATCGAGATTTTTGTTATTCCAATGGATGGTAACCTTGTCATTATGGAAGGTAGTATTTTGTCGAGATTTTTGTTACTCCAATGGATGGTAGCCTTGTCGTTATTGAAGGTAGTCTATTGTTGATATCTTTGTTACTCCAACGGATGATAGCCTTGTCATTATGCAAGGTAGTCTGTAGTTCAGATTTTTGTTACCCCAATGGATGGTAGCCTTGTCATTATAGAAGGTAGTCTATTGTCGATATTTTTATTATTCTAATGGATGGTAGCCTTGTCATTATAGAAGGTAGACTATTATCGAGATTTTTATTATTCCAATGGATAGTAGCCTTGTCATTATGGAAGGTAGTTTTTTGTCGAGATTTTTGTTACTCCAATGGACGGTAGCCTTGTCATTATAGAAGGTAGTTTGTTGTCGATATTTTTGTTACCCTAATGGATGTAGCCTTATCATTATAGAAGGTAGTATGTTGTCGAGATTTTTGTTACTCCAATGGATGGTAGCCTGGTCATTATGGAAGGTAGTCTGTTGTCGAGATTTTTGTTATTCCAATGGATGGGATCCTTGTCATTATGGAAGGTAGACTATTATCGAGATTTTTATTATTCCAATGGATGGTAGCCTTGTCATTATGGAAGTTAGTTTTTTGTCGAGATTTTTGTTACTCCAATGGACGGTAGCCTTGTCATTATGAAAGGTAGTTTGTTGTCGATATTTTTGTTACCCCAATGGATGTAGCCTTATCATTATAGAAGGTAGTCTATTGTCGATATTTTTGTTACTCCAATGGATGGTAGCCTTATCATTATGGAAGGTAGTCTGTCGTTGAGATTTCTGTTACTCCAATGGATTGTAGCCTTGTAATTATGGAAGGTAGTATGTTGTTTAAATTTTTGTTATTCCAATGGATGGTAGCCTTGTCATTATGGAAGGTAGTCTGTTGTCGAGATTTTTGTTACACCTATGGATGTAGCCTTGTCATTAAAGAAGGTAGTCTATTGTCGATATTTTTGTTAATTTAATGGATGGTAACCTTGTCATTATGGAAGGTAGTCTTTTGTCGAGTCTTTTGTTACTCCAATGGATGGTAGCCTTGTCATTATTAAAGGTAGTCTATTGTCAATATCTTTGTTACTCCAATGGATGATGGCCCTATCATTATGCAAGGTAGTCTGTTGTTCAGATTTTTCTTACTCCAATGGATGGTAGCCTTATCATTATGGAAGGTAGTCAATTGTCGAGATTTTTGTTATTCCAATGGATGGTAGCCTTATCATTATGGAAGGTAGTTTTTATCGAAATTTTTGTTACTCCAATGGATGGTAGCCTTGTCATTATGGAAGGTAGTCTATTGTCGAGATTTTTGTTATTCCAATGGATGATAGCCTTGTCATTATGGAAGGTAGTTTTTTGTCTAGATTTTTGTTACTCCAATGGATGGTAGCCTTGTCATTATGGAAGGAAGTCTATTGTCGAGATTTTTTTATTCCAACGGATGGTAGCCTTGTCATTATGGAAGGTATTTTTTTGTTGATATTTTTGTTACTCCAATGGATGGTAGCCTTGTCATTATAGAAGGTAGTCTGTTGTCGAGATTTTTGTTAATTCAATGGATGGTGAACTTGTCATTATGGAAGGTAGTGTTTTGTCGAGATTTTTGTTACTCCAATGGATGGTAGCCTTGTCATTATTGAAGGTAGTCTATTGTGGATATCTTTGTTACTCTAACGGATGATTGCCTTGTCATTATGCAAGGTAGTCTGTTGTTCAGATTTTTGTTACTCCAATGAATGGTAGCCTTGTCATTATAGAAGGTAGTTTATTGTCGATATTTTTGTTATTCTAATGGATGGTAGCCTTGTCATTATGGAAGGTAGACTATTATCGAGATTTTTATTATTCTAATGGATGGTAGCCTTGTCATTATGGAAGGTAGTTTTTTGTCGAGATTTTTGTTACTCCAATGGACGGTAGCCTTGTCATTATAGAAGGTAGTTTGTTATCGATATTTTTGTTACCCCAATGGATGTAGCCTTATCATTATAGAAGGTAGTCTGTTGTCGAGATTTTTGTTACTCCAATGGATGGTAGCCTGGTCATTATGGAAGGTAGTCTGTTGTCGAGATTTTTGTTATTCCAATGGACGGTAGCCTTGTCAATATGGAAGGTAGTTTGTTGTCGAGATTATTTTTACTCCAATGGACGGTAGCCCTGTCATTATGGAAGGTAGTTTCTTGTTGAGATTTTTGTTACCCTAATGGATGTAACCTTGTCATTATAGAAGTCAGTCTGTTGTTGATATTTTTGTTACTCCAATGGATGGTAGCCTTGTCATTATGGAAGGTAGTCTGTTGTAGAGATTTTTGTTATTCCAATGGATGGTAACCTTGTCGTTATGGAAGGTAGTATTTTGTCGAGATTTTTGTTACTCAAATGGATGGTAGCCTTGTCATTATGGAAGGAAGTCTATTGTCGAGATTTTTTTTATTCCAACTTATGGTAGCCTTGTCATTATGGAAGGTATTTTTTTGTTGATATTTTTGTTACTCCAATGGATTGTAGCCTTGTCATTATGGAAGGTACTATGTTGTCGAGATTTTTGTTACCCCAATGGATGTAGCCTTGTCATTATAGAAGGTAGTCTGTTGTCGAGATTTTTGTTAATTCAATGGATGGTAAACTTGTCATTATGGAAGGTAGTCTTTTGTCGAGATTTTTGTTACTCCAATGGATGGTAGCCTTGTCATTATTGAAGGTAGTCTATTGTGGATATCTTTGTTACTCTAACGGATGATTGCCTTGTCATTATGCAAGGTAGTTTATTGTTCAGATTTTTGTTACTCCAATGGATGGTAGCCTTGTCATTATGGAAGGTATTTTTTTGTTGATATTTTTGTTACTCCAATGGATGGTAGCCTTGTCATTATGGAAGGTAGTCTTTTGTCGAGATTTTTGTTACTCCAATGGATGGTAGCCTTGTCATTATTGAAGGTAGTCTATTGTCGATATCTTTGTTACTCCAATGGATGATAGCCTTATCATTATGCAAGGTAGTCTGTTGTTCAGATTTTTGTTACTCCAATGGATGGTAGCCTTGTCATTATGGAAGGTAGACTATTGTCGAGATTTTTATTATTCCAATGGATGGTAGCCTTGTCATTATGGAATGTAGTTTTTTGTCGAGATTTTTGTTACTCCAGTGGACGGTAGCCTTGTCAATATGGAAGGTAGTTTGTTGTCGATATTTTTTTTACCCCAATGGATGTAGCCTTGTCATTATAGAAGGTAGTCTATTGTCGATATTTTTGTTACTCCAATGGATGGTAGCCTTGTAATTATGGAAGGTAGTATGTTGTTCAGATTTTTGTTATTCCATAGGATGGTAGCCTTGTCATTATGGAAGGTAGTCTGTTGTTGAGATATTTATTATTCCATTGGATGGTAGCCTTGTCATTCTAGAAGGTAGACTATTGTCGAGATTTTTGTTATTCCAATGGATTGTAACTTTGTCATTATGGAAGGTAGTATTTTGTCGAGATTTTGGTTACTCCAATGGATGGTAGCCTTGTCATTATTGAAGGTAGTCTATTATCGATATCTTTTTTACACCAATGGATGATAGCCTTGTCATTATGGAAGGTAGTCTGTTGTCGATATTTTTGTTACTCCAATGGATGGTAGCCTTGTCATTATGGAAGGTATTCTGTTGTCGAGATTTTTGTTACCCCAATGGATGATAGCCTTGTAATTATGGAAGGTAGTCTGTTGTTGATATTTTTGTTACTCCAATGGATGGTATCCTTATCATTATGGAAGGTAGTTTTTTATGTAGATTTTTGTTACTCCAATGGATGGTATCCTTTTCATTATGGAAGGTAGTCTATTGTCGAGATTTTTGTTACCCCAATGGATGTAACTTTGTCATTATAGAAGTCAGTCTGTTGTTGATATTTTTGTTACTCCAATGGTTGGTAGCATTGTCATTATGGAAGGTAGTCTGTTGTAGAGATGTATATTATTCCAATGGATGGTAATCTTGTCATTATGGAAGGTAGTATTTTGTCGAGATTTTTGTTACTCCAATGGATGGTAGCCTTGTCATTATGGAAGGAAGTCTATTGTCGAGAATTTTTTTATTCTAATGGATGGTACCTTGTCATTATGGAAGGTAATTTTTTGTTGATATTTTTGTTACTCCAATGGATGGTAGCCTTGTCATTATGGAAGGTAGTCTGTTGTCGAGATTTTTGTTACCCCAATGGATGTAGCCTTGTCATTATAGAAGGAAGTCTGTTGTCAACATTTTTGTTAATTCAATGGATGGTAAACTTGTCATTATGGAAGGTAGTCTTTTGTCAAGATTTTTGGTACTCCACTGGACGGTAGCCCTGTCATTATGGAAGGTAGTTTGTTATTGATATTTTTGTTACCCTAATGGATGTAACCTTGTCATTATAGAAGTCAGTCGGTTGTTGATATTTTTGTTACTCCAATGGATGGTAGCCTTGTCATTATGGAAGGTAGTCTGTTGTAGAGATTTTTGTTATTCTAATGGATGGTAACCTTGTCATTATGGAAGGTAGTATTTTGTCAATATTTTTGTTACTCCAATGGATGGTATCCTTGTCATAATGGAAGGAAGTCTATTGTCGAGATGTTTTTTATTCCAACGGACGGTAGCCTTGTCATTATGGAAGGTATTTTTTTGTTGATATTTTTGTTACTCCAATGGATGGTAGCCTTGTAATTATGGAAGGTAGTATGTTGACGAGATTTTTGTTACCCCAATGGATGTAGCCTTGTCATTATAGAAGGTAGTTTGTTGTCGAGATTTTTGTTAATTCAATGGATGGTAAACTTGTCATTATGGAAGGTAGTCTTTTGTCGAGATTTTTGTTACTCCAATGGATGGTAGCCTTGTCATTATTGAAGGTAGTCTATTGTGGATATCTTTGTTACTCTAACGGATGATTGCCTTGTCATTATGCAAGGTAGTCTGTTGTTCAGATTTTTGTTATTCCAATGGATGGTAGCCTTGTCATTATGGAAGGTATTTTTTTATTGATATTTTTGTTACTCCAATGGATGGTAGCCTTGTCATTATGGAAGGTAGTCTTTTGTCGAGATTTTTGTTACTCCAATGGATGGTAGCCTTGTCATTATTAAAGGTAGTCTATTGTCGATATCTTTTTTACTCCAATGGATGGTAGCCTTGTCATTATGGAAGGTAGTTTTTTGTTACTCCAGTGGACGGTAGCCTTGCCAATATGGAAGGTAGTTTGTTGTCGATATTTTTGTTACTCCAATGGATGGTGGCCTTGTCATTATGGAAGGTAGTCTGTCGTTAATATTTCTCTTACTCCAATGGATTGTAGCCTTCTAATTATGGAAGGTAGTATGTTGTTAAGATTTTTGTTATTCCAAAGGATGGTAGCCTTGTCATTATGGAAGGTAGACTATTGTCGAGATTTTTGTTATTCCAATGGATTGTAACTTTGTCATTATGGAAGGTAGTATTGTGTCGAGATTTTTGTTACTCCAATGGATGGTAGCCTTGTCATTATTGAAGGTAGTCTATTATCGATATCTTTGTTACTTAAATGGATGATAGCCTTGTCATTATGGAAGGTAGTCTGTTGTCGAGATTTTTGTTACTCCAATGAATGGTAGCCTTGTCATTATTGAAGGTAGTCTATTGTCGTTATTTTTGTTACTCCAATGGATCAAATCCTTATCATTATGGAAGGTAGTTTGTTATGGAGATTTTTGTTACTCCAATGGATGGTAGCCTTGTCATTATGGAAGGTAGTCTATTGTCGAGATTTTTGTTATTCTAATGGATGGTAGACTTGTCATTATGGAAGGTAGTCTGTCATTGAGATTTCTGTTACTCCAATGGATTGTAGCCTTGTAATTATGGAAGGTAGTATGTTGTTCATATTTTTGTTATTCCAAAGGATGGTAGCCTTGTCATTATGGAAGGTAGTCTGTTGTTGAGATTTTTATTATTCCATTGGATGGTAGCCTTGTCATTATGGAAGGTAGACTATTGTCGATATTTTTGTTATTCCAATGGATTGTAACTTTGTCATTATGGAAGGTAGTATTTTGTCGAGATTTTGGTTACTCCAATGGATGGTAGCCTTGTCATTATTGAAGGTAGTCTATTATCGATATCTTTTTTACACCAATGGATGATAGCCTTGTCATTATGGAAGGTAGTCTGTTGTCGATATTTTTGTTACTCCAATGGATGGTAGCCTTGTCATTATGGAAGGTATTCTGTTGTCGAGATTTTTGTTACCCCAATGGATGGTAGCCTTGTAATTATGGAAGGTAGTCTGTTGTTGATATTTTTGTTACTCCAATGGATGGTAGCCTTATCATTATGGAAGGTAGTTTTTTATGGAGATTTTTGTTACTCCAATGGATGGTATCCTTTTCATTATGGAAGGTAGTCTATTGTCGTTATAGAAGTCAGTATGTTGTTGATATTTTTGTTACTCCAATGGTTGGTAGCGTTGTCATTATGGAAGGTAGTCTGTTGTAGAGATGTTTATTATTCCAATGGATGGTAACCTTGTCATTATGGAAGGTATTTTTTTGTTGATATTTTTGTTACTCCAATGGATGGTAGCCTTGTCATTATGGAAGGAAGTCTATTGTCGAGATTTTTTTATTCTAATGGAAGGTAGCCTTGTCATTATGGAAGGTAATTTTTTGTCGATATTTTTGTTACTCCAATGGATGGTAGCCTTGTCATTATGGAAGGTAGTATGTTGTCGAGATTTTTGTTACCCCAATGGATGTAGCCTTGTCATTATAGAAGGTAGTCCGTTGTCGAGATTTTTGTTAATTCAATGGATGGTAAACTTGTCATTATGGAAGGTAGTCTTTTGTCGATATTTTTGTTACTCCAATGGATGGTAGCCTTGTCATTATGGAAGGTATTTTTTTGTTGATATTTTTGTTACTCCAATGGATGGTAGCCTTGTCATTATCGAAGGTAGTCTTTTGTCGAGATTTTTGTTACTCCAATGGATGGTAGCCTTGTCATTATTGAAGGTAGTCTATTATCGATATCTTTGTTACTCCAATGGATGATAGCCTTATCATTATGCAAGGTAGTCTGTTGTTCAGATTTTTGTTACTCCAATGGATGGTAGCATTGTCATTATGTAAGGTAGACTATTCTCGAAATTTTTATTATTCCAATGGATGGTAGCCTTGTCATTATGGAAGGTAGTTTTTTGTCGAGATTTTTGTTACTCCAGTGGACGGTAGCCTTGTCAATATGGAAGGTAGTTTTTTGTCGATATTTTTTTTACCCCAATGGATGTAGCCTTGTCATTATAGAAGGTAGTCTTTTGTCGATATTTTTGTTACTCCAATGGATGGTAGCCTTGTCATTATGGAAGGTAGTCTGTCGTTGAGATTTTTGTTACTCCAATGGATTGTAGCCTTGTAATTATGGAAGGTAGTATGTTGTTCAGATTTTTGTTATTCCAAAGGATGGTAGCCTTGTCATTATGGAAGGTAGTCTGTTGTTGAGATTTTTAATATTCCATTGGATGGTAGCCTTGTCATTATGGAACGTAGACTATTGTCGAGATTTTTGTTATTCCAATGGATTGTAACTTTTTCATTATGGAAGGTAGTATTTTGTAGAGATTTTGGTTACTCCAATGGATGGTAGCCTTGTCATTATTGAAGGTAGTCTATTATCGATATCTTTTTTACTCCAATGGATGATAGCCTTGTCATTAAGGCAGGTAGTCTGTTGTCAATATTTTTGTTACTCCAATGGATGGTAGCCTTGTCATTATGGAAGGTAGTTTGTTGTTGAGATTTTTGTTACCCCAATGGATGGTAGCCTTGTAATTATGGAAGGTAGTCTGTTGTTGATATTTTTGTTACTCCAATGGATGGTAGCCTTATCATTATGGAAGATAGTTTTTTATGGAGATTTTTGTTACTCCAATGGATGGTATCCTTTTCATTATGGAAGGTAGTCTATTGTCGAGATTTTTGTTACTCCAATGGTTGGTAGCGTTGTCATTATGGAAGGTAGTCTGTTGTAGAGATGTTTATTATTCCAATGGATGGTAACCTTGTCATTATGGAAGGTAGTATTTTGTCGAGATTTTTGTTACTCCAATGGATGGTAGCCTTGTCATTATGGAAGGAAGTCTATTGTCGAGATTTTTTTTATTCTAATGGATGGTAGCCTTGTCATTATGGAAGGTAATTTTTTGTTGATATTTTTGTTACTCCAATGGATGGTAGCCTTGTCATTATGGAAGGTAGTCTGTTGTCGAGATTTTTGTTACCCCAATGGATGTAGCCTTGTCATTATAGAAGGTAGTCTGTTGTCAAGATTTTTGTTAATTCAATGGATGGTAAACTTGTCATTATGGAAGGTAGTCTTTTGTCGAGATTTTTGTTACTCCAATGGACGGTAGCCCTGTCATTATGGAAGGTAGTTTGTTGTCGAGATTTTTGTTACTCCAATGGATTGTAGCCTTGTCATTATGGAAGGTAGTCTGTTGTAGAGATTTTTGTTATTCAAATGGATGGTAACCTTGTCATTATGGAAGGTAGTATTTTTTCGAGATTTTTGTTACTCCAATGGATGGTAGCCTTGTCATTATGGAAGGAAGTCTATTGTCGAGATTTTTTTTATTCCAACGGATGGTAGCCTTGTCATTATGGAAGGTATTTTTTTGTTGATATTTTTGTTACTCCAATGGATGGTAGCCTTGTCATTATGGAAGGTAGTATGTTGTCGTGATTTTTGTTACCCCAGGGATGTAGCCTTGTCATTATAGAAGGTAGTCTGTTGTCGAGATTTTTGTTAATTCAATGGATGGTAAACTTGTCATTATGGAAGGTAGTCTTTTGTCGAGATTTTTGTTACTCCAATGGATGGTAGCCTTGTCATTATTGAAGGTAGTCTATTGTGGATATCTTTGTTACTCTAACGGATGATTGCCTTGTCATTATGCAAGGTAGTCTGTTGTTCAGATTTTTGTTACTCCAATGGATGGTAGCCTTTTCATTATGGAAGGTATTTTTTTTATTGATATTTTTGTTACTCCAATGGATGGTAGCCTTGTCATTATGGAAGGTAGTCTTTTGTCGAGATTTTTGTTACTCCAATGGATGGTAGCCTTGTCATTATTGAAGGTATCTATTGTCGATATCTTTTTTACTCCAATGGATGATAGCCTTATCATTATGCAAGGTAGTCTGTTGTTCAGATTTTTGTTACTCCAATGGATGGTAGCCTTGTCATTATGGAAGGTAGACTATTGTCGAGATTTTTATTATTCCAATGGATGGTAGCCTTGTCATTATGGAAGGTAGTTTTTTGTCGAGATTTTTGTTACTCCAGTGGACGGTAGCCTTGTCAATATGGAAGGTAGTTTGTTGTCGATATTTTTTTTAACCCAATGGATGTAACCTTGTCATTATAGAAGGTAGTCTGTTGTCGATATTTTTGTTACTCCAATGGATGGTAGCCTTGTCATTATGGAAGGTAGCCTTGTAATTATGGAAGGTAGTATGTTGTTCAGATTTTTGTTATTCCATAGGATGGTAGCCTTGTCATTATGGAATGTAGTCTGTTGTTGAGATTTTTATTATTCCATTGGATGGTAGCCTTGTCATTCTGGAAGGTAGACTATTGTCGAGATTTTTGTTATTCCAATGGATTGTAACTTTGTCATTATGGAAGGTAGTATTTTGTCGAGATTTTGGTTACTCCAATGGATGGTAGCCTTGTCATTATTGAAGGTAGTCTATAATCGATATCTTTTTTACTCCAATGGATGATAGCCTTGTCATTATGGAAGGTAGTCTGTTGTCGAGATTTTTGTTACTCCAATGGATGGTAGCCTTGTCATTATGGAAGGTATTATGTTGTCGAGATTTTTGTTACCCCAATGGATGGTAGCCTTGTAATTATGGAAGGTAGTCTGTTGTTGATATTTTTGTTACTACAATGGATGGTATCCTTATCATTATGGAAGGTAGTTTTTTATGGAGATTTTTGTTACTCCAATGGATGGTATCCTTTTCATTATGGAGGTAGTCTATTGTCGAGATTTTTGTTACCCCAATGGATGTAACCTTGTCATTATAGAAGTCAGTCTGTTGTTGATATTTTTGTTACTCCAATGGTTGGTAGCATTGTCATTATGGAAGGTAGTCTGTTGTAGAGATGTTTATTATTCCAATGGATGGTAACCTTGTCATTATGGAAGGTAGTATTTTGTCGAGATTTTTGTTACTCCAATGGATGGTAGCCTTGTCATTATGGAAGGAAGTCTATTGTCGAGATTTTTTTTATTCTAATGGATGGTAGCCTTGTCATTATGGAAGGTAATTTTTTGTTGATATTTTTGTTACTCCAATGGATGGTAGCCTTGTCATTATGGAAGGTAGTCTGTTGTCGAGATTTTTGTTACCCCAATGGATGTAGCCTTGTCATTATAGAAGGAAGTCTGTTGTCGACATTTTTGTTAATTCAATGGATGGTAAACTTGTCATTATGGAAGGTAGTCTTTTGTCGAGATTTTTGGTACTCCACTGGACGGTAGCCCTGTCATTATGGAAGGTAGTTTGTTGTTGAGATTTTTGTTACCCTAATGGATGTAACCTTGTCATTATAGAAGTCAGTCGGTTGTTGATATTTTTGTTACTCCAATGGATGGTAGCCTTGTCATTATGGAAGGTAGTATGTTGTAGAGATTTTTGTTATTCTAATGGATGGTAACCTTGTCATTATGGAAGGTAGTATTTTGTCAATATTTTTGTTACTCCAATGGATGGTATCCTTGTCATAATGGAAGGAAGTCTATTGTCGAGATGTTTTTTATTCCAACGGATGGTAGCCTTGTCATTATGGAAGGTATTTTTTTGTTGATATTTTTGTTACTCCAATGGATGGTAGCCTTGTCATTATGGAAGGTAGTATGTTGACGAGATTTTTGTTACCCCAATGGATGTAGCCTTGTCATTATGGAAGGTAGTATGTTGACGAGATTTTTGTTACCCCAATGGATGTAGCCTTGTCATTATAGAAGGTAGTTTGTTGTCGAGATTTTTGTTAATTCAATGGATGGTAAACTTGTCATTATGGAAGGTAGTCTTTTGTCGAGATTTTTGTTACTCCAATGGATGGTAGCCTTGTCATTATTGAAGGTAGTCTATTGTGGATATCTTTGTTACTCTAACGGATGATTGCCTTGTCATTATGCAAGGTAGTCTGTTGTTCAGATTTTTGTTACTCCAATGGATGGTAGCCTTGTCATTATGGAAGGTATTTTTTTATTGATATTTTTGTTACTCCAATGGATGGTAGCCTTGTCATAATGGAAGGTAGTCTTTTGTCGAGATTTTTGTTACTCCAATGGATGGTATCCTTGTCATTATTGAAGGTAGTCTATTGTGGATATCTTTGTTACTCTAACGGATGATTGCCTTGTCATTATGCAAGGTAGTCTGTTGTTCAGATTTTTGTTACTCCAATGGATGGTAGCCTTGTCATTATGGAAGGTATTTTTTTATTGATATTTTTGTTACTCCAATGGATGGTAGCCTTGTCATTATGGAAGGTAGTCTTTTGTCGAGATTTTTGTTACTCCAATGGATGGTAGCCTTGTCATTATTGAAGGTAGTCTATTGTCGATATCTTTTTTACTCCAATGGATGGTAGCCTTGTCATTATGGAAGGTAGTTTTTTGTTACTCCAGTGGACGGTAGCCTTGCCAATATGGAAGGTAGTTTGTTGTCGATATTTTTGTTACTCCAATGGATGGTGGCCTTGTCATTATGGAAGGTAGTCTGTCGTTAAGATTTCTCTTACTCCAATGGATTGTAGCCTTCTAATTATGGAAGGTAGTATGTTGTTCAGATTTTTGTTATTCCAAAGGATGGTAGCCTTGTCATTATGGAAGGTAGTCTATTGTTGAGATTTTTGTTATTCCATTGGATGGTAGCCTTGTCATTATGGAAGGTAGACTATTGTCGAGATTTTTGTTATTCCAATGGATTGTAACTTTGTCATTATGGAAGGTAGTATTGTGTCGAGATTTTTGTTACTCCAATGGATGGTAGCCTTGTCATTATTGAAGGTAGTCTATTATCGATATCTTTGTTACTCAAATGGATGATAGCCTTGTCATTATGGAAGGTAGTCTGTTGTCGAGATTTTTGTTACTCCAATGAATGGTAGCCTTGTCATTATTGAAGGTATTCTATTGTCGAGGTTTTTGGTACCCCAATGGATGGTAGCCTTGTAATTATGGAAGGTAGTCTATTGTCGTTATTTTTGTTACTCCAATGGATCGTATCCTTATCATTATGGAAGGTAGTTTGTTATGGAGATTTTTGTTACTCCAATGGATGGTAGCCTTGTCATTATGGAAGGTAGTCTATTGTCGAGATTTTTGTTATTCTAATGGATGGTAGCCTTATCATTATGGAAGGTAGTTTTTTTTCAAGATTTTTGTTACTCCAATGGATGGTAGCATTGTTATTATGGAAGGTAGACCATTGTCGAGATTTTTATTATTCCAATGGATGGTAGCCTTGTCATTATGGAAGGTAGTTTTTTGTCGAGATTTTTGTTATCCAATGGACGGTATCATTGTCATTATGGAAGGTAGTCTGTTGTCCGAATTTTTGTTACCCCAATGGATGTAGTCTTGTCATTATAGAAGGTAGTCTATTGTCGATATTTTTGTTACTCCAAGGGATGGTAGCCTTGTCATTATGGAAGGTAGTCTGTTGTCGAGATTTTTGTTATTCCAATGGATGGTAACCTTGTCATTATGGAAGGTAGTATTTTGTCGACACTTTTGTTACTCCAATGGATGGTAGCCTTGTCATTATGGAAGGTAGTATGCGGTCGAGATTTTTGTTACCCCAATGGATGTAGCCTTGTCATTGTAGAAGGTAGTCTGTTGTCGAGATTTTTGATATTTCAATGGATGGAAACCTTGTCATTATGGAAGGTAGTCTTTTGTCGAGATTTTTGTTACTCCAATGGATGATAGCCTTGTCATTATTGAAGGTAGTCTATTGTCGATATCTTTGTTACTCCAATGAATGATAGCCTTATCATTATGCAAGGTAGTCTGTTGTTCATATTTTTGTTACTCCAATGGATGGTAGCCTTGTCATTATGGAAGGTAGTCAATTGTCGATATTTTTGTTATTCCAATGGATGGTAGCCTTATCATTATGGAAGCTAGTTTTTTATGGATATTTTTGTTACTCCAATGGATGGTATCCTTTTCATTATGGAAGGTAGTCCATTTTCGATATTTTTGTTACCCCAATGGATGTAACCTTGTCATTATAGAAGTCAGTCTAATGCTGATATTTTGGTTACTCCAATGGATGATAGCCTTATCATTATGCAAGGTAGTCTGTTGTTCAGATTTTTGTTACTCCAATGGATGGTAGCCTTGTCATTATGGAAGGTAGACTATTGTCGAGATTTTTATTATTCCAATGGATGGTAGCCTTGTCATTATGGAAGGTAGTTTTTTGTCGAGATTTTTGTTACTCCAGTGGACGGTAGCCTTGTCAATATGGAAGGTAGTTTGTTGTCGATATTTTTTTTAACCCAATGGATGTAACCTTGTCATTATAGAAGGTAGTCTGTTGTCGATATTTTTGTTACTCCAATGGATGGTAGCCTTGTCATTATGGAAGGTAGCCTTGTAATTATGGAAGGTAGTATGTTGTTCAGATTTTTGTTATTCCATAGGATGGTAGCCTTGTCATTATGGAATGTAGTCTGTTGTTGAGATTTTTATTATTCCATTGGATGGTAGCCTTGTCATTCTGGAAGGTAGACTATTGTCGAGATTTTTGTTATTCCAATGGATTGTAACTTTGTCATTATGGAAGGTAGTATTTTGTCGAGATTTTGGTTACTCCAATGGATGGTAGCCTTGTCATTATTGAAGGTAGTCTATAATCGATATCTTTTTTACTCCAATGGATGATAGCCTTGTCATTATGGAAGGTAGTCTGTTGTCGAGATTTTTGTTACTCCAATGGATGGTAGCCTTGTCATTATGGAAGGTATTATGTTGTCGAGATTTTTGTTACCCCAATGGATGGTAGCCTTGTAATTATGGAAGGTAGTCTGTTGTTGATATTTTTGTTACTACAATGGATGGTATCCTTATCATTATGGAAGGTAGTTTTTTATGGAGATTTTTGTTACTCCAATGGATGGTATCCTTTTCATTATGGAGGTAGTCTATTGTCGAGATTTTTGTTACCCCAATGGATGTAACCTTGTCATTATAGAAGTCAGTCTGTTGTTGATATTTTTGTTACTCCAATGGTTGGTAGCATTGTCATTATGGAAGGTAGTCTGTTGTAGAGATGTTTATTATTCCAATGGATGGTAACCTTGTCATTATGGAAGGTAGTATTTTGTCGAGATTTTTGTTACTCCAATGGATGGTAGCCTTGTCATTATGGAAGGAAGTCTATTGTCGAGATTTTTTTTATTCTAATGGATGGTAGCCTTGTCATTATGGAAGGTAATTTTTTGTTGATATTTTTGTTACTCCAATGGATGGTAGCCTTGTCATTATGGAAGGTAGTCTGTTGTCGAGATTTTTGTTACCCCAATGGATGTAGCCTTGTCATTATAGAAGGAAGTCTGTTGTCGACATTTTTGTTAATTCAATGGATGGTAAACTTGTCATTATGGAAGGTAGTCTTTTGTCGAGATTTTTGGTACTCCACTGGACGGTAGCCCTGTCATTATGGAAGGTAGTTTGTTGTTGAGATTTTTGTTACCCTAATGGATGTAACCTTGTCATTATAGAAGTCAGTCGGTTGTTGATATTTTTGTTACTCCAATGGATGGTAGCCTTGTCATTATGGAAGGTAGTATGTTGTAGAGATTTTTGTTATTCTAATGGATGGTAACCTTGTCATTATGGAAGGTAGTATTTTGTCAATATTTTTGTTACTCCAATGGATGGTATCCTTGTCATAATGGAAGGAAGTCTATTGTCGAGATGTTTTTTATTCCAACGGATGGTAGCCTTGTCATTATGGAAGGTATTTTTTTGTTGATATTTTTGTTACTCCAATGGATGGTAGCCTTGTCATTATGGAAGGTAGTATGTTGACGAGATTTTTGTTACCCCAATGGATGTAGCCTTGTCATTATGGAAGGTAGTATGTTGACGAGATTTTTGTTACCCCAATGGATGTAGCCTTGTCATTATAGAAGGTAGTTTGTTGTCGAGATTTTTGTTAATTCAATGGATGGTAAACTTGTCATTATGGAAGGTAGTCTTTTGTCGAGATTTTTGTTACTCCAATGGATGGTAGCCTTGTCATTATTGAAGGTAGTCTATTGTGGATATCTTTGTTACTCTAACGGATGATTGCCTTGTCATTATGCAAGGTAGTCTGTTGTTCAGATTTTTGTTACTCCAATGGATGGTAGCCTTGTCATTATGGAAGGTATTTTTTTATTGATATTTTTGTTACTCCAATGGATGGTAGCCTTGTCATAATGGAAGGTAGTCTTTTGTCGAGATTTTTGTTACTCCAATGGATGGTATCCTTGTCATTATTGAAGGTAGTCTATTGTGGATATCTTTGTTACTCTAACGGATGATTGCCTTGTCATTATGCAAGGTAGTCTGTTGTTCAGATTTTTGTTACTCCAATGGATGGTAGCCTTGTCATTATGGAAGGTATTTTTTTATTGATATTTTTGTTACTCCAATGGATGGTAGCCTTGTCATTATGGAAGGTAGTCTTTTGTCGAGATTTTTGTTACTCCAATGGATGGTAGCCTTGTCATTATTGAAGGTAGTCTATTGTCGATATCTTTTTTACTCCAATGGATGGTAGCCTTGTCATTATGGAAGGTAGTTTTTTGTTACTCCAGTGGACGGTAGCCTTGCCAATATGGAAGGTAGTTTGTTGTCGATATTTTTGTTACTCCAATGGATGGTGGCCTTGTCATTATGGAAGGTAGTCTGTCGTTAAGATTTCTCTTACTCCAATGGATTGTAGCCTTCTAATTATGGAAGGTAGTATGTTGTTCAGATTTTTGTTATTCCAAAGGATGGTAGCCTTGTCATTATGGAAGGTAGTCTATTGTTGAGATTTTTGTTATTCCATTGGATGGTAGCCTTGTCATTATGGAAGGTAGACTATTGTCGAGATTTTTGTTATTCCAATGGATTGTAACTTTGTCATTATGGAAGGTAGTATTGTGTCGAGATTTTTGTTACTCCAATGGATGGTAGCCTTGTCATTATTGAAGGTAGTCTATTATCGATATCTTTGTTACTCAAATGGATGATAGCCTTGTCATTATGGAAGGTAGTCTGTTGTCGAGATTTTTGTTACTCCAATGAATGGTAGCCTTGTCATTATTGAAGGTATTCTATTGTCGAGGTTTTTGGTACCCCAATGGATGGTAGCCTTGTAATTATGGAAGGTAGTCTATTGTCGTTATTTTTGTTACTCCAATGGATCGTATCCTTATCATTATGGAAGGTAGTTTGTTATGGAGATTTTTGTTACTCCAATGGATGGTAGCCTTGTCATTATGGAAGGTAGTCTATTGTCGAGATTTTTGTTATTCTAATGGATGGTAGCCTTATCATTATGGAAGGTAGTTTTTTTTCAAGATTTTTGTTACTCCAATGGATGGTAGCATTGTTATTATGGAAGGTAGACCATTGTCGAGATTTTTATTATTCCAATGGATGGTAGCCTTGTCATTATGGAAGGTAGTTTTTTGTCGAGATTTTTGTTATCCAATGGACGGTATCATTGTCATTATGGAAGGTAGTCTGTTGTCCGAATTTTTGTTACCCCAATGGATGTAGTCTTGTCATTATAGAAGGTAGTCTATTGTCGATATTTTTGTTACTCCAAGGGATGGTAGCCTTGTCATTATGGAAGGTAGTCTGTTGTCGAGATTTTTGTTATTCCAATGGATGGTAACCTTGTCATTATGGAAGGTAGTATTTTGTCGACACTTTTGTTACTCCAATGGATGGTAGCCTTGTCATTATGGAAGGTAGTATGCGGTCGAGATTTTTGTTACCCCAATGGATGTAGCCTTGTCATTGTAGAAGGTAGTCTGTTGTCGAGATTTTTGATATTTCAATGGATGGAAACCTTGTCATTATGGAAGGTAGTCTTTTGTCGAGATTTTTGTTACTCCAATGGATGATAGCCTTGTCATTATTGAAGGTAGTCTATTGTCGATATCTTTGTTACTCCAATGAATGATAGCCTTATCATTATGCAAGGTAGTCTGTTGTTCATATTTTTGTTACTCCAATGGATGGTAGCCTTGTCATTATGGAAGGTAGTCAATTGTCGATATTTTTGTTATTCCAATGGATGGTAGCCTTATCATTATGGAAGCTAGTTTTTTATGGATATTTTTGTTACTCCAATGGATGGTATCCTTTTCATTATGGAAGGTAGTCCATTTTCGATATTTTTGTTACCCCAATGGATGTAACCTTGTCATTATAGAAGTCAGTCTAATGCTGATATTTTGGTTACTCCAATGGTTGGTAGCGTTGTCATTATGGAAGGTAGTATTTTGTCGAGATTTTTGTTACTCCAATGGATGGTAGCCTTGTCATTATGGAAGGAAGTCTATTGTCGAGATTTTTATTATTCCAATGGATGGTAGCCTTGTCATTATGGAAGGTAGTTTTTTGTCGAGATTTTTGTTACTCCAGTGGACGGTAGCCTTATCAATATGGAAGGTAGTTTGTTGTCGATATTTTTTTACCCCAATGGATGTAGCCTTGTCATTATAGAAGGTAGTCTGTTGTCGATATTTTTGTTACTCCAATGGATGGTAGCCTTGTCATTATGGAAGGTAGCCTTGTAATTATGGAAGGTAGTATGTTGTTCAGATTTTTGTTATTCCATAGGATGGTAGCCTTGTCATTATGGAAGGTAGTCTGTTGTTGAGATTTTTATTATTCCATTGGATGGTAGCCTTGTCATTCTGGAAGGTAGACTATTGTCGAGATTTTTGTTATTCCAATGGATTGTAACTTTGTCATTATGGAAGGTAGTATTTTGTCGAGATTTTGGTTACTCCAATGGATGGTAGCCTTGTCATTATTGAAGGTAGTCTATTATCGATATCTTTTTTACTCCAATGGATGATAGCCTTGTCATTATGGAAGGTAGTCTGTTGTCGAGATTTTGGTTACTCCAATGGATGGTAGCCTTGTCATCATGGAAGGTATTCTGTTGTCGAGATTTTTGTTACCCCAATGGATGGTAGCCTTGTAATTATGGAAGGTAGTCTGTTGTTGATATTTTTGTTACTCCAATGGATGGTATCCTTATCATTATGGAAGGTAGTTTTTTATGGAGATTTTTGTTACTCCAATGGATGGTATCCTTTTCATTATGGAAGGTAGTCTATTGTCGAGATTTTTGTTACCCCAATGGATGTAACCTTGTCATTATAGAAGTCAGTCTGTTGTTGATATTTTTGTTACTCCAATGGTTGGTAGCATTGTCATTATGGAAGGTAGTCTGTTGTAGAGATGTTTATTATTCCAATGGATGGTAACCTTGTCATTATGGAAGGTAGTATTTTGTCGAGATTTTTGTTACTCCAATGGATGGTAGCCTTGTCATTATGGAAGGAAGTCTATTGTCGAGATTTTTTTTATTCTAATGGATGGTAGCCTTGTCATTATGGAAGGTAATTTTTTGTTGATATTTTTGTTACTCCAATGGATGGTAGCCTTGTCATTATGGAAGGTAGTCTGTTGTCGATATTTTTGTTACCCCAATGGATGTAGCCTTGTCATTATAGAAGGAAGTCTGTTGTCGACATTTTTGTTAATTCAATGGATGGTAAACTTGTCATTATGGAAGGTAGTCTTTTGTCGAGATTTTTGGTACTCCACTGGACGGTAGCCCTGTCATTATGGAAGGTAGTTTGTTGTTGAGATTTTTGTTACCCTAATGGATGTAACCTTGTCATTATAGAAGTCAGTCGGTTGTTGGTATTTTTGTTATTCCAATGGATGGTAGCCTTGTCATTATGGAAGGTAGTCTGTTGTAGAGATTTTTGTTATTCTAATGGATGGTAACCTTGTCATTATGGAAGGTAGTATTTTGTCAATATTTTTGTTACTCCAATGGATGGTATCCTTGTCATAATGGAAGGAAGTCTATTGTCGAGATGTTTTTTATTCCAACGGATGGTAGCCTTGTCATTATGGAAGGTATTTTTTTGTTGATATTTTTGTTACTCCAATGGATGGTAGCCTTGTCATTATGGAAGGTAGTATGTTGACGAGATTTTTGTTACCCCAATGGATGTAGCCTTGTCATTATAGAAGGTAGTTTGTTGTCGAGATTTTTGTTAATTCAATGGATGGTAAACTTTTCATTATGGAAGGTAGTCTTTTGTCGAGATTTTTGTTACTCCAATGGATGGTAGCCTTGTCATTATTGAAGGTAGTCTATTGTGGATATCTTTGTTACTCTAACGGATGATTGCCTTGTCATTATGCAAGGTAGTCTGTTGTTCAGATTTTTGTTACTCCAATGGATGGTAGCCTTGTCATTATGGAAGGTATTTTTTTATTGATATTTTTGTTACTCCAATGGATGGTAGCCTTGTCATTATGGAAGGTAGTCTTTTGTCGAGATTTTTGTTACTCCAATGGATGGTAGCCTTGTCATTATTGAAGGTAGTCTATTGTGGATATCTTTGTTACTCTAACAGATGATTGCCTTGTCATATTGCAAGGTAGTCTGTTGTTCAGATTTTTGTTACTCCAATGGATGGTAGCCTTGTCATTATGGAAGGTATTTTTTTATTGATATTTTTGTTACTCCAATGGATGGTAGCCTTGACATTATGGAAGGTAGTCTTTTGTCGAGATTTTTGTTACTCCAATGGATGGTAGCCTTGTCATTATTGAAGGTAGTCTATTGTCGATATCTTTTTTACTCCAATGGATGGTAGCCTTGTCATTATGGAAGGTAGTTTTTTGTTACTCCAGTGGACGGTAGCCTTGCCAATATGGAAGGTAGTTTGTTGTCGATATTTTTGTTACTCCAATGGATGGTGGCCTTGTCATTATGGAAGGTAGTCTGTCGTTAAGATTTCTCTTACTCCAATGGATTGTAGCCTTCTAATTATGGAAGGTAGTATGTTGTTCAGATTTTTGTTATTCCAAAGGATGGTAGCCTTGTCATTATGGAAGGTAGTCTATTGTTGAGATTTTTGTTATTCCATTGGATGGTAGCCTTGTCATTATGGAAGGTAGACTATTGTCGAGATTTTTGTTATTCCAATGGATTGTAACTTTGTCATTATGGAAGGTAGTATTGTGTCGAGATTTTTGTTACTCCAATGGATGGTAGCCTTGTCATTATTGAAGGTAGACTATTATCGATATCTTTGTTACTCCAATGGATGATAGCCTTGTCATTATGGAAGGTAGTCTGTTGTCGAGATTTTTGTTAGTCCAATGAATGGTAGCCTTGTCATTATGGAAGGTATTCTATTGTCGAGATTTTTGTTACCCCAATGGATGGTAGCCTTGTAATTATGGAAGGTAGTCTGTTGTCGATATTTTTGTTACTCCAATGGATGGTATCCTTATCATTATGGAAGGTAGTTTGTTATGGAGATTTTTGTTACTCCAATGGATGGTAGCCTTGTCATTATGGAAGGTAGTCTATTGTCGAGATTTTTGTTATTCCAATGGATGGTAGCCTTATCATTATGGAAGGTAGTTTTTTATCAAGATTTTTGTTACTCCAATGGACGGTAGCCTTGTCATTATGGAAGGTAGTCTGTTGTCGAGATTTTTGTTACCCCAATGGATGTAATCTTGTCATTAATGAAGGTAGTTTGTTGTCGATATTTTTGTTACTCCAATGGATGGTAGCCTTGTCATTATGGAAGGTAGTCTGTTGTCGAGATTTTTGTTATTCCAATGGATGGTAACCTTGTCATTATGGAAGGTAGTATTTTGTCGAGATTTTTGTTACTCCAATGGATGGTAGCCTTGTCATTATGGAAGGTAGTCTATTGTCGAGACTTTTGTTATTCCAATGGATGGTAGCCTTGTCATTATGGAAGGTAGTCTGCTGTCGAGATATTTGTTACCCCAATGGATGTAGCCTTGTCATTGTAGAAGGTAGTCCGTTGTCGAGATTTTTGATAATTCAATGGATGGAAACCTTGTCATTGTGGAAGGTAGTCTTTTGTCGAGATTTTTGTTACTCCAATGGATGATATCCTTGTCATTATTGAAGGTAGTCTATTGTCGATATCTTTGTTACTCCAATGGATGATAGCCTTATCATTATGCAAGGTAGTCTGTTGTTCAGATTTTTGTTACTCCAATGGATGGTAGCCTTGTCATTATGGAAGGTAGTCAATTGTCAAGATTTTTGTTATTCCAATGGATGGTAGCCTTATCATTATAGAAACAAGTTTTTAGGGATATTTTTGTTACTCCAATGGATGGTATCCTTTTCATTATGGAAGGTAGTCTATTGTCGAGATTTTTGTTACCCCAATGGATGTAACCTTATCATTATAGAAGTCAGTCTGTTGTTGATATTTTTGTTACAACAATGGTTGGTAGCGTTGTCATTATGGAAGGTAGTTTGTTGTAGAGATGTTTATTATTCCAATGGATGGTAACCTTGTCATTATGGAAGGTAGTATTTTGTCGAGATTTTTGTTACTCCAATGGATGGTAGCCTTCTCATTATGGAAGGAAGTCTATTGTCGAGATTTTTTTATTCTAATGGATGGTAGCCTTGTCATTATGGAAGGTAATTTTTTGTTGATATTTTTGTTACTCCAATGGATGGTAGCCTTGTCATTAGGGAAGGTAGTCTGTTGTCGAGATTTTTGTTACCCCAATGGATGTAGCCTTGTCATTATAGAAGGTAGTCTGTTGTCGAGATTTTTGTTAATTCAATGGATGGTAAACTTGTCATTATGGAAGGTAGTCTTTTGTCGAGATTTTTGTAACTCCAATGGACGGTAGCCCTGTCATTATGGAAGGTTGTTTGTTATCGAGATTTTTGTTACCCTAATGGATGTAACCTTGTCATTATAGAAGTCAGTGTGTTGTTGATATTTTTGTTACTCCAATGGATGGTAGCCTTGTCATTATTGAAGGTAGTCTGTTGTAGAGATTTTTGTTATTCCAATGGATGGTAACCTTGTCATTATGGAAGGTAGTATTTTGTCGAGATTTTTGTTACTCCAATGGATGGTAGCCTTGTCATTATGGAAGGAAGACTATTTTGTCGAGATTTTTTTTATTCCAATGGATGGTAGCCTTGTCATTATGGAAGGTATTTTTTTGTTGATATTTTTGTTACTCCAATGGATGGTAGCCTTGTCATTATGGAAGGTAGTCTGTTGTCGATATTTTTGTTACCCTAATGGATGTAGCCTTGTCATTATAGAAGGTAGTTTGTTGTCAAGATTTTTGTTAATTCAATGGATGGTAAACTTGTCATTATGGAAGGTAGTCTTTTGTCGAGATTTTTGTTACTCCAATGGATGGTAGCCTTGTCATTATTGAAGGTAGTCTATTGTTGATATCTTTGTTACTCTAACGGATGATTGCCTTGTCATTATGCAAGGTAGTCTGTTGTTCAGATTTTTGTTACTCCAATGGGTGGTAGCCTTGTCATTATGGAAGGTAGTCTATTGTCGATATTTTTGAAATTCCAATGGATGGTAGCCTTATCATTATGGAAGGTAGTTTTTTATTGAGATATTTGATACTCCAATAGATGGTAGCCTTGTCATTATGGAAGGTAGACTATTTTCGAGAGTTTTATTATTCTAATGGATGGTAGCCTTGTCATTATGGAAGGTAGTTTTCTGTCGAGATTTTTGTTACTCCAGTGGACGATATCCTTGTCAATATGGAAGGTAGTTTGTTGTCGATATTTTTGTTACCCTAATGGATGTAGCCTTGTCATTATAGAAGGTAGTCTGTTGTCGATATATTTGTTACTCCAATGGATGGTAGCCTTGTCATTATGGAAGGTAGTCTGTCGTTGAGATTTCTCTTACTCCAATGGATTGTAGCTTTCTAATCATGGAAGGTAGTATGTTGTTCAAATTTTTGTTATTCGAAAGGATGGTATCCTTGTCATTATGGAATGTAGTCCGTTGTTGAGATTTTTGTTATTCCATTGGATGGTAGCCTTGTCATTATGGAAGGTAGACTATTGTCGAGGTTTTTGTTATTCCAATGGATTGTAACTTTGTCATTATGTAAGGTAGTATTTTGTCGAGATTTTTGTTACTCCAATGGATGGTAGCCTTGTCATTATTGAAGGTTGTATATTATCGATATCTTTGTTACTCCAATGGATGATAGCCTTGTAATTATGGAAGGTAGTCTGCTGTCGAGATTTTTGTTACTCCAATGAATGGTAGCCTTGTCATTATGGAAGGTATTCTATTGTCGAGATTTTTGTTACCCCAATGGATGGTAGCCTTGTAATTATGGAAGGTAGTCTGTTGTCGAGATTTTTGTTTTTCCAATGGATGGTAGCCTTATCATTATGGAAGGTAGTTTGTTATTGATATTTTTGTTACTCCAATGGATGGTAGCCTTGTCATTATGGAAGGTAGTCTATTGTCGAGATTTTTGTTATTCCAATGGATGGTAGCCTTATCATTATGGAAGGTAGTTTTTTATCAAGATTTTTGTTACTCCAATGGATGGTAGCGTTGTTATTATGGAAGGTAGACCATTGTAAAGATTTTTATTATTCCAATGGATGGTAGCCTTGTCATTATGGAAGGTAGTTTTTTGTCGAGATTTTTGTTACACTAATGGACGGTAGCGTTGTCATTATGCAAGGTAGTCTATTGTTCAGATTTTTATTACTCCAATGGAGGGTAGCCTTGTAATTATGGAAGGTAGTCTATTGTGGAGATTTTTGTTATTCCAATGGATGGTAACCTTGTCATTATAGAAGGTAGTATTTTGTCGAGATTTTTGTTACTCCCATGGATGGTAGCCTTGTCATTATGGAAGGTAGTCTATTGTCGAGATTTTTTTTATTCCAATGGATGGTAGCCTTTTCATTATGGAAGGTAGTTTTTTGTCGAGATTTTTGTAAATTCAATGGATGGTAACCTTGTCATTATGGAAGGTAGTCTTTTGTCGAGATTTTTGTTACTCCAATGGATGGTAGCCTTGTCATTATTGAAGGTAGTCTATTATCGATATTATGTTACTCCAATGGATGATAGCCTTGTCGTTATGGAAGGTAGTATGTTGTCGAGATTTTTGTTACTCCAATTTATGGTAGCCTTGTAATTATGGAAGGTAGTTTGTTGTCGATATTTTTGTTACTCCAATGGTTGGTAGCCTTATCATTATGGAAGGTAGTTTTTTATGGAGATATTTGTTACTCCAATGGATGGTAGCCTTGTCATTATGGAAGGTAGTCTATTGTCGATATTTTTGTTATTCCAATGGATGGTAGCCTTGTTATTATTGAAGGTAGTCTATTGTCGATATCTTTGTTACTCCAATGGATGATAGCCTTGTCATTATGGAAGGTAGTCTGTTGTCGAGATTTTTGTTACTCCAATAGATGGTAGCCTCTTAATTATGGAAGGTAGTCTGTTGTCGATCTTTTTGTTACTCCAATGGATGGTAGCCTTATCATTATGGAAGGTAGTTTTTTATGGAGATTTTTGTTACTCCAATGGATGGTAGCCTTGTCAATATGGAAGGTAGTCTATTGTCAAGATTTTTGTTATTCCAATCGATGGTAGCCTTATCATTATGGAAGGTAGTTTTTTGTCAAGATTTTTGTTACTCCAATGGACGGTAGCCTTGTCATTATGGAAGGTAGTTTGTTGCCGAGATTTTTGTTACCCCAATGGATGTAGCATTGTCATTATAGAAGGTAGTCTGTTGCCGATATTTTTGTTACTCCAATGGATGGTAGCCTTGTCATTATGGAAGGTAGTCTATCATTGAGATTTCTGTTACTCCAATGGATTGTAGCCTTGTAATTATGGAAGGTAGTATGTTGTTCAGATTTTTGTTATTCAAAAGGATGGTAGCCTTGTCATTATGGAAGGTAGTTTTTTGTTGAGATTTTTGTTACTCCAATGGATGGTAGCCTTGTCATTATGGAAGGTAGTTTGTTGTCGAGATTTTTGTTACTCCAATGGATGGTAGCCTTGTAATTATGGAAGGTAGTCTGTTGTCGATCTTTTTGTTACTCTAATGGATGGTAGCCTTATCATTATGGAAGGTAGTTTTTTATGGAGATTTTTGTTACTCCAATGGATGGTGGCCTTGTCAATATGGAAGGTAGTCTATTGTCGAAATTTTTGTTATTCCAATGGATGGTAGCCTTGTCATTATGTAAGGTAGTTTTTTGTCGAGATTTTTGTTACTCCAATGGACGTTAGCCTTGTCATTATGGAAGGTAGTATTTTGTCGAGAGTTTTGTTACTCCAATGGATTGTAGCCTAGTCATTATTGAACGTAGTTTATTGTCGATATCTTTGTTACTCCAATGGATGATAGCCTTGTCATTATGCAAGGTAGACTGTTGATCGGATTTTTATTACTCCAATGGATGGTAGCCTTGTAATTATGGAAGGTAGTCTATTGTCTAGATTTTTTTTATTCCAATCGATGGTAGACTTATCATTATGGAAGGTATTTTTTTGTCAAGATTTTTGTTACTCCAATGGCTGGTAGCCTTGTCATTATGGAAGGTAGTTTGTTGCCGAGATTTTTGTTACCCCAATGGATTTAGCATTGTCATTATAGAAGGTAGTTTGTTGCCGATATTTTTGTTACTCCAATGGATGGTAGCCATGTCATTATGGAAGGTAGTCTATCATTGAGATTTCTGTTACTCCAATGGATTGTAGCCTAGTAATTATGGAAGGTACTATGTTGTTCAGATTTTTGTTATTCAAAAGGATGGTAGCCTTTTCATTATGGAAGGTAGTTTTTTGTCGAGGTTTTTGTTACTCCAATGGACGGTAGCCTTGTCATTATGGAAGGTAGTATGATGTCGAGATTTTTGTTACCCCAATGGATGTAACCTTGTCATTATAGAAGTTAGTTTGTTGTCGATATTTTTGTTACTCCAATGGATGGTATCCTTGTCATTATGGAAGGTAGTCTGTTGTCGAGATTTTTGTTATTCTAATGGATGGTAACCTTGTCATTATGGAAGGTAGTATTTTGTCGAGGTTTTTGTTACTCCAATGGATGGTAGCCTTGTCATTATGGAAGGTAGTCTATTGTCGAGATTTTTTTTATTCCAACGGTTGGTAGCCTTGTCATTATGGAAGGTAGTTTTTTGTTGAGATTTTTGTTACTTCAATGGATGGTAGCCTTGTCATTATGGAAGGTAGTCTGTTTTCGAGATTTTTGTTACCCCATTGGATGGTAGCGTTGTCATTATAAAAGGTAGTCTATTGTCGAGATTTTTGTTAATTCAATGGATGGTAACCTTGTCATTATGGAAGGTAGTCTTTTGTCGAGATTTTTGTTACTCCAATGGATGGTAGCCTTGTTATTATTGAAGGTAGTCTATTGTCGATATCTTTGTTACTCCAATGGATGATAGCCTTGTCATTATGGAAGGTAGTCTGTTGTCGAGATTTTTGTTACTCCAATAGATGGTAGCCTCTTAATTATGGAAGGTAGTCTGTTGTCGATCTTTTTGTTACTCCAATGGATGGTAGCCTTATCATTATGGAAGGTAGTTTTTTATGGAGATTTTCGTTACTCCAATGGATGGTAGCCTTGTCAATATGGAAGGTAGTCTATTGTCAAGATTTTTGTTATTCCAATCGATGGTAGCCTTATCATTATGGAAGGTAGTTTTTTGTCAAGATTTTTGTTACTCCAATGGACGGTAGCCTTGTCATTATGGAAGGTAGTTTGTTGCCGAGATTTTTGTTACCCCAATGGATGTAGCATTGTCATTATAGAAAGTAGTATGTTGCCGATATTTTTGTTACTCCAATGGATGGTAGCCTTGTCATTATGGAAGGTAGTCTATCATTGAGATTTCTGTTACTCCAATGGATTGTAGCCTTGTAATTATGGAAGGTAGTATGTTGTTCAGATTTTTGTTATTCAAAAGGATGGTAGCCTTGTCATTATGGAAGGTAGTTTTTTGTTGAGATTTTTGTTACTCCAATGGATGGTAGCCTTGTCATTATGGAAGGTAGTTTGTTGTCGAGATTTTTGTTACTCCAATGGATGGTAGCCTTGTAATTATGGAAGGTAGTCTGTTGTCGATCTTTTTGTTACTCCCATGGATGGTAGCCTTATCATTATGGAAGGTAGTATTTTATGGATATTTTTGTTACTCCAATGGATGGTGGCCTTGTCAATATGGAAGGTAGTCTATTGTCGAAATTTTTGTTATTCCAATGGATGGTAGCCTTGTCATTATGTAAGGTAGTTTTTTGTCGAGATTTTTGTTACTCCAATGGACGGTAGCCTTGTCATTATGGAAGGTAGTATTTGCTCGAGATTTTTGTTACTCCAATGGATGGTAGCCTAGTCATTATTGAACGTAGTTTATTGTCGATATCTTTGTTACTCCAATGGATGATAGCCTTGTCATTATGCAAGGTAGTCTGTTGTTCAGATTTTTATTACTCCAATGGATGGTAGCCTTTTAATTATGGAAGGTAGTCTATTGTCTAGATTTTTTTTATTCCAATCGATGGTAGACTTATCATTATGGAAGGTAGTTTTTTGTCAAGATTTTTGTTACTCCAATGGCTGGTAGCCTTGTCATTATGGAAGGTAGTTTGTTGCCGAGATTTTTGTTACCCCAATGGATGTAGCATTGTCATTATAGAAGGTAGTCTGTTGCCGATATTTTCGTTACTCCAATGGATGGTAGCCATGTCATTATGGAAGGTAGTCTATCATTGAGATTTCTGTTACTCCAATGGATTGTAGCCTTGTAATTATGGAAGGTAGTATGTTGTTCAGATTTTTGTTATTCAAAATGATGGTAGCCTTTTCATTATGGAAGGTAGTTTTTTGTCGAGATTTTTGTTACTCCAATGTACGGTAGCCTTGTCAATATGGAAGGTAGTATGATGTCGAGATTTTTGTTACCCCAATGGATGTAACCTTGTCATTATAGAAGTTAGTTTGTTGTCGATATTTTTGTTACTCCAATGGATGGTATCCTTGTCATTATGGAAGGTAGTCTGTTGTCGAGAGTTTTGTTATTCTAATCGATGGTAACCTTGTCATTATGGAAGGTAGTATTTTGTCGAGATTTTTGTTACTCCAATGGATGGTAGCCTTGTCATTATGGAAGGTAGTCTATTGTCGAGATTTTTTTTATTCCAACGGTTGGTAGCCTTGTCATTATGGAAGGTAGTTTTTTGTTGAGATTTTTGTTACTCCAATGGATGGTAGCCTTGTCATTATGGAAGGTAGTCTGTTTTCGAGATTTTTGTTACCCCATTGGATGGTAGCGTTGTCATTATAAAAGGTAGTCTGTTGTCGAGATTTTTGTTAATTCAATGGATGGTAACCTTGTCATTATGGAAGGTAATCTTTTGTCGAGATTTTTGTTACTCCAATGGATGGTAGCCTTGTTATTATTGAAGGTAGTCTATTGTCGATATCTTTGTTACTCCAATGGATGATAGCCTTGTCATTACGGAAGGTAGTCTGTTGTCGAGATTTTTATTACTCCAATAGATGGTAGCCTCTTAATTATGGAAGGTAGTCTGTTGTCGATCTTTTTGTTACTCTAATGGATGGTAGCCTTATCATTATGGAAGGTAGTTTTTTATGGAGATTTTTGTTACTCCAATGGATGGTAGCCTTGTCAATATGGAAGGTAGTCTATTGTCAAGATTTTTGTTATTCCAATCGATGGTAGCCTTATCATTATGGAAGGTAGTTTTTTGTCAAGATTTTTGTTACTCCAATGGACGGTAGCCTTGTCATTATGGAAGGTAGTTTGTTGCCGATATTTTTGTTACCCCAATGGATGTAGCATTGTCATTTTAGAAGGTAGTCTGTTGCCGATATTTTTGTTACTCCAATGGATGGTAGCCATGTCATTATGGAAGGTAGTCTATCATTGAGATTTCTGTTACTCCAATGGATTGTAGCCTTGTAATTATGGAAGGTAGTATGTTGTTCAGATTTTTGTTATTCAAAAGGATGGTAGCCTTTTCATTATGGAAGGTAGTTTTTTGTCGAGATTTTTGTTACTCCAATGGACGGTAGCCTTGTCATTATGGAAGGTAATATGATGTCGAGATTTTTGTTACCCCAATGGATGTAACCTTGTCATTATAGAAGTTAGTTTGTTGTCGATATTTTTGTTACTCCAATGGATGGTATCCTTGTCATTATGGAAGGTAGTCTGTTGTCGAGAGTTTTGTTATTCTAATGGATGGTAAACTTGTCATTATGGAAGGTAGTATTTTGTCGAGATTTTTGTTACTCCAATGGATGGTAGCCTTGTCATTATGGAAGGTAGTCTATTGTCGAGATATTTTTTATTCCAACGGTTGGTAGCCTTGTCATTATGGAAGGTAGTTTTTTGTTGAGATTTTTGTTACTCCAATGGATGGTAGCCTTGTCATTATGGAAGGTAGTCTGTTTTCGAGATTTTTGTTACCCCATTGGATGGTAGCGTTGTCATTATAAAAGGTAGTCTGTTGTCGAGATTTTTGTTAATTCAATGGATGGTAACCTTGTCATTATGGAAGGTAGTCTTTTGTCGAGATTTTTGTTACTCCAATGGATGGTAGCCTTGTTATTATTGAAGGTAGTCTATTGTCGATATCTCTGTTACTCCAATGGATGATAGCCTTGTCATTATGGAAGGTAGTCTGTTGTCGAGATTTTTGTTACTCCAATAGATGGTAGCCTCTTAATTATGGAAGGTAGTCTGTTGTCGATCTTTTTGTTACTCCAATGGATGGTAGCCTTATCATTATGGAAGGTAGTTTTTTATGGAGATTTTCGTTACTCCAATGGATGGTAGCCTTGTCAATATGGAAGGTAGTCTATTGTCAAGATTTTTGTTATTCCAATCGATGGTAGCCTTATCATTATGGAAGGTAGTTTTTTGTCAAGATTTTTGTTACTCCAATGGACGGTAGCCTTGTCATTATGGAAGGTAGTTTGTTGCCGAGATTTTTGTTACCCCAATGGATGTAGCATTGTCATTATAGAAAGTAGTATGTTGCCGATATTTTTGTTACTCCAATGGATGGTAGCCTTGTCATTATGGAAGGTAGTCTATCATTGAGATTTCTGTTACTCCAATGGATTGTAGCCTTGTAATTATGGAAGGTAGTATGTTGTTCAGATTTTTGTTATTCAAAAGGATGGTAGCCTTGTCATTATGGAAGGTAGTTTTTTGTTGAGATTTTTGTTACTCCAATGGATGGTAGCCTTGTCATTATGGAAGGTAGTTTGTTGTCGAGATTTTTGTTACTCCAATGGATGGTAGCCTTGTAATTATGGAAGGTAGTCTGTTGTCGATCTTTTTGTTACTCCCATGGATGGTAGCCTTATCATTATGGAAGGTAGTATTTTATGGATATTTTTGTTACTCCAATGGATGGTGGCCTTGTCAATATGGAAGGTAGTCTATTGTCGAAATTTTTGTTATTCCAATGGATGGTAGCCTTGTCATTATGTAAGGTAGTTTTTTGTCGAGATTTTTGTTACTCCAATGGACGGTAGCCTTGTCATTATGGAAGGTAGTATTTGCTCGAGATTTTTGTTACTCCAATGGATGGTAGCCTAGTCATTATTGAACGTAGTTTATTGTCGATATCTTTGTTACTCCAATGGATGATAGCCTTGTCATTATGCAAGGTAGTCTGTTGTTCAGATTTTTATTACTCCAATGGATGGTAGCCTTTTAATTATGGAAGGTAGTCTATTGTCTAGATTTTTTTTATTCCAATCGATGGTAGACTTATCATTATGGAAGGTAGTTTTTTGTCAAGATTTTTGTTACTCCAATGGCTGGTAGCCTTGTCATTATGGAAGGTAGTTTGTTGCCGAGATTTTTGTTACCCCAATGGATGTAGCATTGTCATTATAGAAGGTAGTCTGTTGCCGATATTTTCGTTACTCCAATGGATGGTAGCCATGTCATTATGGAAGGTAGTCTATCATTGAGATTTCTGTTACTCCAATGGATTGTAGCCTTGTAATTATGGAAGGTAGTATGTTGTTCAGATTTTTGTTATTCAAAATGATGGTAGCCTTTTCATTATGGAAGGTAGTTTTTTGTCGAGATTTTTGTTACTCCAATGTACGGTAGCCTTGTCATTATGGAAGGTAGTATGATGTCGAGATTTTTGTTACCCCAATGGATGTAACCTTGTCATTATAGAAGTTAGTTTGTTGTCGATATTTTTGTTACTCCAATGGATGGTATCCTTGTCATTATGGAAGGTAGTCTGTTGTCGAGAGTTTTGTTATTCTAATCGATGGTAACCTTGTCATTATGGAAGGTAGTATTTTGTCGAGATTTTTGTTACTCCAATGGATGGTAGCCTTGTCATTATGGAAGGTAGTCTATTGTCGAGATTTTTTTTATTCCAACGGTTGGTAGCCTTGTCATTATGGAAGGTAGTTTTTTGTTGAGATTTTTGTTACTCCAATGGATGGTAGCCTTGTCATTATGGAAGGTAGTCTGTTTTCGAGATTTTTGTTACCCCATTGGATGGTAGCGTTGTCATTATAAAAGGTAGTCTGTTGTCGAGATTTTTGTTAATTCAATGGATGGTAACCTTGTCATTATGGAAGGTAATCTTTTGTCGAGATTTTTGTTACTCCAATGGATGGTAGCCTTGTTATTATTGAAGGTAGTCTATTGTCGATATCTTTGTTACTCCAATGGATGATAGCCTTGTCATTACGGAAGGTAGTCTGTTGTCGAGATTTTTATTACTCCAATAGATGGTAGCCTCTTAATTATGGAAGGTAGTCTGTTGTCGATCTTTTTGTTACTCTAATGGATGGTAGCCTTATCATTATGGAAGGTAGTTTTTTATGGAGATTTTTGTTACTCCAATGGATGGTAGCCTTGTCAATATGGAAGGTAGTCTATTGTCAAGATTTTTGTTATTCCAATCGATGGTAGCCTTATCATTATGGAAGGTAGTTTTTTGTCAAGATTTTTGTTACTCCAATGGACGGTAGCCTTGTCATTATGGAAGGTAGTTTGTTGCCGATATTTTTGTTACCCCAATGGATGTAGCATTGTCATTTTAGAAGGTAGTCTGTTGCCGATATTTTTGTTACTCCAATGGATGGTAGCCATGTCATTATGGAAGGTAGTCTATCATTGAGATTTCTGTTACTCCAATGGATTGTAGCCTTGTAATTATGGAAGGTAGTATGTTGTTCAGATTTTTGTTATTCAAAAGGATGGTAGCCTTTTCATTATGGAAGGTAGTTTTTTGTCGAGATTTTTGTTACTCCAATGGACGGTAGCCTTGTCATTATGGAAGGTAATATGATGTCGAGATTTTTGTTACCCCAATGGATGTAACCTTGTCATTATAGAAGTTAGTTTGTTGTCGATATTTTTGTTACTCCAATGGATGGTATCCTTGTCATTATGGAAGGTAGTCTGTTGTCGAGAGTTTTGTTATTCTAATGGATGGTAAACTTGTCATTATGGAAGGTAGTATTTTGTCGAGATTTTTGTTACTCCAATGGATGGTAGCCTTGTCATTATGGAAGGTAGTCTATTGTCGAGATATTTTTTATTCCAACGGTTGGTAGCCTTGTCATTATGGAAGGTAGTTTTTTGTTGAGATTTTTGTTACTCCAATGGATGGTAGCCTTGTCATTATGGAAGGTAGTCTGTTTTCGAGATTTTTGTTACCCCATTGGATGGTAGCGTTGTCATTATAAAAGGTAGTCTGTTGTCGAGATTTTTGTTAATTCAATGGATGGTAACCTTGTCATTATGGAAGGTAGTCTTTTGTCGAGATTTTTGTTACTCCAATGGATGGTAGCCTTGTTATTATTGAAGGTAGTCTATTGTCGATATCTCTGTTACTCCAATGGATGATAGCCTTGTCATTATGGAAGGTAGTCTGTTGTCGAGATTTTTGTTACTCCAATAGATGGTAGCCTCTTAATTATGGAAGGTAGTCTGTTGTCGATCTTTTTGTTACTCTAATGGATGGTAGCCTTATCATTATGGAAGGTAGTTTTTTATGGAGATTTTTGTTACTCCAATGGATGGTAGCCTTGTCAATATGGAAGGTAGTCTATTGTCAAGATTTTTGTTATTCCAAATGATGGTAGCCTTTTCATTATGGAAGGTAGTTTTTTGTCAAGATTTTTGTTACTCCAATGGACGGTAGCCTTGTCATTATGGAAGGTAGTTTGTTGCCGAGATTTTTGTTACCCCAATGGATGTAGCATTGTCATTATAGAAAGTAGTCTGTTGCCGATATTTTTGTTACTCCAATGGATGGTAGCCTTGTCATTATGGAAGGTAGTCTATCATTGAGATTTCTGTTACTCCAATGGATTGTAGCCTTGTAATTATGGAAGGTAGTATGTTGTTCAGATTTTTGTTATTCAAAAGGATGGTAGCCTTGTCATTATGGAAGGTAGTTTTTTGTTGAGATTTTTGTTATTCCAATGGATGGTAGCCTTGTCATTATGGAAGGTAGTCTGTTGTCGAGATTTTTGTTACTCCAATGGATGGTAGCCTTATAATTATGGAAGGTAGTGTGTTGTCGATCTTTTTGTTACTCCAATAGATGGTAGCCTTATCATTATGGAAGGTAGTTTTTTATGGAGATTTTTGTTACTCCAATGGATGGTGGCCTTGTCAATATGGAAGGTAGTCTATTGTCGAGATTTTTGTTATTCCAATGGATGGTAGCCTTGTCATTATGTAAGGTAGTTTTTTGTCGAGATTTTTGTTACTCCAATGGACGGTAGCGTTGTCATTATGGAAGGTAGTATTTTGTCGAGATTTTTGTTACTCCAATGGATGGTAGCCTTGTCATTATTGAACGTAGTTTATTGTCGATATCTTTGTTACTCCAATGGATGATAGCCTTGTCATTATGGAAGGTAGTCTGTTGTTCGGATTTTTATTACTCCAATGGATGGTAGCCTTGTAATTATGGAAGGTAGTCTATTGTCTAGATTTTTGTTATTCCAATCGATGGTAGCCTTATCATTATGGAAGGTAGTTTTTTGTCAAGATTTTTGTTACTCCAATGGCTGGTAGCCTTGTCATTATGGAAGGTAGTTTGTTGCCGAGATTTTTGTTACCCCAATGGATGTAGCATTGTCATTATAGAAGGTAGTCTGTTGCCGATATTTTTGTTACTCCAATGGATGGTAGCCTTGTCATTATGGAAGGTAGTCTATCATTGAGATTTTTGTTACTCCAATGGATTGTAGCCTTGTAATTATGGAAGGTAGTATGTTGTTCAGATTTTTGTTATTCAAAAGGATGGTAGCCTTTTCATTATGGAAGGTAGTTTTTTGTCGAGATTTTTGTTACTCCAATGGACGGTAGCCTTGTCATTATGGAAGGTAGTATGATGTCGATATTTTTGTTACCCCAATGGATGTAACCTTGTAATTATAGAAGTTAGTTTCTTGTCGATATTTTTGTTACTACAATGGATGGTATCCTTGTCATTATGGAAGGTAGTCTGTTGTCGAGAGTTTTGTTATTCTAATGGATGGTAACCTTGTCATTATGGAAGGTAGTTTTTTGTTGAGATTTTTGTTACTCCAATGGATGGTAGCCTTGTCATTATGGAAGGTAGTCTGTTTTCGAGATTTTTGTTACCCCATTGGATGGTAGCGTTGTCATTATAAAAGGTAGTCTGTTGTCGAGATTTTTGTTAATTCAATGGATGGTAACCTTGTCATTATGGAAGGTAGTCTTTTGTCGAGATTTTTGTTACTCCAATGGATGGTAGCCTTGTTATTATTGAAGGTAGTCTATAACCGATATCTTTGTTACTCCAATGGATGATAGCCTTGTCATTATGGAAGGTAGTTTGTTGTGGAGATTTTTGTTACTCCAATAGATGGTAGCCTCTTAATTATGGAAGGTAGTCTGTTGTCGATCTTTTTGTTACTCTAATGGATGGTAGCCTTATCATTATGGAAGGTAGTTTTTTATGGAGATTTTTGTTACTCCAATGGATGGTAGCCTTGTCATTATGGAAGGTAGTCTATCATTGAGATTTCTGTTACTCCAATGGATTGTAGCCTTGTAATTATGGAAGGTAGTATGTTGTTCAGATTTTTGTTATTCAAAAGGATGGTAGCCTTGTCATTATGGAAGGTAGTTTTTTGTTGAGATTTTTGTTACTCCAATGGATGGTAGCATTGTCATTATGGAAGGTAGTCTGTTGTCGAGATTTTTGTTACTCCAATGGATGGTAGCCTTGTAATTATGGAAGGTAGTCTGTTGTCGATCTTTTTGTTACTCCAATGGATGGTAGCCTTATCATTATGGAAGGTAGTTTTTTATGGAGATTTTTGTTACTCCAATGGATGGTGGCCTTGTCAATATGGAAGGTAGTCTATTGTCGAGATTTTTGTTATTCCAATGGATGGTAGCCTTGTCATTATGTAAGGTAGTTTTTTGTCGAGATTTTTGTTACTCCAATGGACGGTAGCCTTGTCATTATGGAAGGTAGTATTTTGTCGAGATTTTTGTTACTCCAATGGATGGTAGCCTTGTCATTATGGAAAGTAGTCTGTTGTTGAGATTTTTGTTATTCCATTGGATGGTAGCCTTGTCATTATCGAAGGTAGACTATTGTCGAGATTTTTGTTATTCCAATGGATTGTAACTTTGTCATTATGGAAGGTAGTATTTTGTCGAGATTTTTGTTACTCCAATGTATGGTAGCGTTGTCATTATGGAAGGTAGTCTATTGTCGATATTTTTGTTACTCCAATGGATGGTAGCCTTGTAATTATGGAAGGTAGTTTTTTATGGAGTTTTTTGTTACTCCAATGGATGGTAGCCTTGTCATTATGGAAGGTAGTCTATTGTCGAGATTTTTGTTATTCTAATGGATGGTAGCCTTGTCATTATGGAAGGTAGTTTTTTTTCGAGATTTTTGTTACTCCAATGGACGGTAGCCTTGTCATTATGGAAGGTAGTCTGTTGTCGAAATTTTTGTTACCCCAATGGATGTAACCTTGTCATTATAGAAGTTAGTTTGTTGTCGATATTTTTGTTACTCCAATGTATGGTATCCTTATCATTATGAAAGGTAGTCTGTTGTCGAGATTTTTGTTATTCTAATGGATGGTAACCTTGTCATTATGGAAGGTAGTATTTTGTCGAGATTTTTGTTACTCAAATGGATGGTAGCCTTGTCATTATGGAAGGTAGTCTATTGTCGAGATTTTTGTTATTCCAATGGATGGTAGCCTTGTCATTATGTAAGGTAGTTTTTTGTCGAGATTTTTGTTACTCCAATGGACGGTAGCCTTGTCATTATGGAAGGTAGTATTTTGTCGAGATTTGTGTTACTCCAATGGATGGTAGCCTTGTCATTATTGAACGTAGTTTATTGTCGATATCTTTGTTACTCCAATGGATGATAGCCTTGTCATTATGCAAGGTAGTCTGTTGTTTGGATTTTTACTACTCCAATGGATGGTAGCCTTGTAATTATGGAAGGTAGTCTATTGTCTAGATTTTTGTTATTCCAATCGATGGTAGCCTTATCATTATGGAAGGTAGTTTTTTGTCAAGATTTTTGTTACTCCAATGGCTGGTAGCCTTGTCATTATGGAAGGTAGTTTGTTGCCGAGATTTTTGTTACCCCAATGGATGTAGCATTGTCATTATAGAAGGTAGTCTGTTGCCGATATTTTTGTTACTCCAATGGATGGTAGCCTTGTCATTATGGAAGGTAGTCTATCATTGAGATTTCTGTTACTCCAATGGATTGTAGCCTTGTAATTATGGAAGGTAGTATGTTGTTCAGATTTTTGGTATTCAAAAGGATGGTAGCCTTGTCATTATGGAAGGTAGTCTGTTGTTGAGATTTTTGTTATTCCATTGGATGGTAGCCTTGTCATTATCGAAGGTAGACTATTGTCGAGATTTTTGTTATTCCAATGGATTGTAACTTTGTCATTATGGAAGGTAGTATTTTGTCGAGATTTTTGTTACTCCAATGTATGGTAGCGTTGTCATTATGGAAGGTAGTCTGTTGTCTAGATTTTTGTTATTCCAATGGATGGTAACCTTCTCATTATGGAAGGTAGTATTTTGTCGAGATTTTTGTTACTCCAATGGATGGTAGCCTTGTCATTATGGAAGGTAGTCTATTGTCGAGATTTTTTTTATTCCAATGGACGGTAGCCTTATCATTATGGAAGGTAGTTTTTCGTTGAGATTTTTGTTACTCCAATGGATAGTAGCCTTGTCATTATGGAAGGTAGTCTGTTTTCGAGATTTTTGTTACCCGATTGGATGGTAGCCTTGTCATTATAGAAGGTAGTCTATTGTCGAGATTTTTGTTAATTCAATGGATGGTAACCTTGTCATTATGGAAGGTAGTCTTTTGTCGAGATTTTTGTTACTCCAATGGATGGTAGCCTTGTCATTATTGAAGGTAGTCTATTGTCGATATCTTTGTTACTCCAATGGATGATAGCCTTGTCATTATGGAAGGTAGTCTATTGTCGAGATTTTTGTTACTCCAATTGATGGTAGCCTTGTAATTATGGAAGGTAGTCTGTTGTCGATATTTTTGTTACTCTAATTGATGGTAGCCTTGTAATTATGGAAGGTAGTTTTTTATGGAGTTTTTTGTTACTCCAATGGATGGTAGCCTTGTCATTATGGAAGGTAGTCTATTGTAGAGATTTTTGTTATTCCAATGGATGGTAGCCTTGTCATTATGGAAGGTAGTTTTTTGTCGAGATTTTTGTTACTCCAATGGACGGTAGCCTTGTCATTATGAAAGGTAGTATGTTGTCGAAATTTTTGTTACCCCAATGGATGTAACCTTGTCATTATAGAAGTTAGTTTGTTGTCGATATTTTTGTTACTCCAATGGATGGTATCCTTGTCATTATGAAAGGTAGTCTGTTGTCGAGATTTTTGTTATTCTAATGGATGGTAACCTTGTCATTATGGAAGGTAGTATTTTGTCGAGATTTTTGTTACTCCAATGGATGGTAGCCTTGTCATTATGGAAGGTAGTCTATTGTCGAGATTTTTTTTATTCCAATGGTTGGTAGCCTTGTCATTATGGAAAGTAGTTTTTTGTTGAGGTTTTTGTTACTCCAATGGATGGTAGCCTTGTCATTATGGAAGGTAGTCTGTTGTCGAGATTTTTGTTAATCCAATGGATGGTAGCCTTGTAATTATGGAAGGTAGTCTGTTGTCGATCTTTTTGTTACTCCAATGGATGGTAGCCTTATCATTATGGAAGGTAGTTTTTTATGGAGATTTTTGTTACTCCAATGGATGGTGGCCTTGTCAATAGGGAAGGTAGTCTATTGTCGAGATTTTTGTTATTCCAATGGATGGTAGCCTTGTCATTATGTAAGGTAGTTTTTTGTCGAGATTTTTGTTACTCCAATGGACGGTAGCCTTGTCATTATGGAAGGTAGTATTTTGTCGAGATTTTTGTTACTCCAATGGATGGTAGCCTTGTCATTATTGAACGTATTTTATTGTCGATATCTTTGTTACTCCAATGGATGATAGCCTTATCATTATGCAAGGTAGTCTGTTGTTCGGATTTTTATTACTCCAATGGATGGTAGCCTTGTAATTATGGAAGGTAGTCTATTGTCTAGATTTTTGTTATTCCAATCGATGGTAGCCTTATCATTATGGAAGGTAGTTTTTTGTCAACATTTTTGTTACTCCAATGGCTGGTAGCCTTGTCATTATGGAAGGTAGTTTGTTGCCGAGATTTTTGTTACCCCAATGGATGTAGCATTGTCATTATAGAAGGTAGTCTGTTGCCGATATTTTTGTTACTCCAATGGATGGTAGCCTTGTCATTATGGAAGGTAGTCTATCATTGAGATTTCTGTTACTCCAATGGATTGTAGCCTTGTAATTATGGAAGGTAGTATGTTGTTCAGATTTTTGTTATTCAAAAGGATGGTAGCCTTGTCATTATGGAAGGTAGTCTGTTGGTGAGATTTTTGTTATTCCATTGGATGGTAGCCTTGTCATTATCGAAGGTAGACTATTGTCGAGATTTTTGTTATTCCAATGGATTGTAACTTTGTCATTATGGAAGGTAGTATTTTGTCGAGATTTTTGTTACTCCAATGTATGGTAGCGTTGTCATTATGGAAGGTAGTCTGTTGTCTAGATTTTTGTTATTCCAATGGATGGTAACCTTGTCATTATGGAAGGTAGTATTTTGTCGAGATTTTTTTTACTCCAATGGATGGTAGCCTTTTCATTATGGAAGGTAGTCTATTGTCGAGATTTTTTTTATTCCAATGGACGGTAGCCTTATCATTATGGAAGGTAGTTTTTTGTTGAGATTTTTGTTACTCCAATGGATAGTAGCCTTGTCATTATGGAAGGTAGTCTGTTTTCGAGATTTTTGTTACCCGATTGGATGGTAGCCTTGTCATTATAGAAGGTAGTCTATTGTCGAGATTTTTGTTAATTCAATGGATGGTAACCTTGTCATTATGGAAGGTAGTCTTTTGTCGAGATTTTTGTTACTCCAATGGATGGTAGCCTTGTCATTATTGAAGGTAGTCTATTGTCGATATCTTTGTTACTCCAATGGATTATAGCCTTGTCATTATGGAAGGTAGTCTGTTGTCGAGATTTTTGTTACTCCAATGGATGGTAGCCTTGTAATTATGGAAGGTAGTCTGTTGTCGATATTTTTGTTACTCCAAAGGATGGTAGCCTTGTAATTATGGAAGGTAGTTTTTTATGGAGTTTTTTGGTACTCCAATGGATGGTAGCCTTGTCATTATGGAAGGTAGTCTATTGTCGAGATTTTTGTTATTCCAATGGATGGTAGCCTTGTCATTATGGAAGGTAGTTTTTTGTCGAGATTTTTGTTACTCCAATGGACGGTAGCCTTGTCATTATGGAAGGTAGTCTGTTGTCGAAATTTTTGTTACCCCAATGGATGTAACCTTGTCATTATAGAAGTTAGTTTGTTGTCGATATTTTTGTTCCTCCAATGGATGGTATCCTTTTCATTATGAAAGGTAGTCTGTTGTCGAGATTTTTGTTATTCTAATGGATGGTAACCTTGTCATTATGGAAGGTAGTATTTTGTCGAGATTTTTGTTACTCCAATGGATGGGATCCTTGTCATTATGGAAGGTAGTCTATTGTCGAGATTTTTTTATTCCAATGGTTGGTAGCCTTGTCATTATGGAAGGTAGTTTTTTGTTGAGATTTTTGTTACTCCAATGGATGGTAGCCTTGTCATTATGGAAGGTAGTCTGTTTTCGAGATTTTTGTTACCCCATTGGATGGTAGCCTTGTCATTATAAAAGGTAGTTTGTTTTCGAGATTTTTGTTAATTCAATGGATGGTAACCTTGTCATTATGGAAGGTAGTCTTTTGTCGAGATTTTTGTTACTCCAATGGATGGTAGCCTTGTCATTATTGAAGGTAGTCTATTGTCGATATCTTTGTTACTCCAATGGATGATAGCCTTGTCATTATGGAAGGTAGTCTGTTGTCGAGATTTTTGTTACTCCAATGGATGGTAGCCTTGTAATTATGGAAGGTAGTCTGTTGTCGATATTTTTGTTACTCCAATGGATGGTAGCCTTATCATTATGGAAGGTAGTTTTTTATGGAGATTTTTGTTACTCCAATGGACGGTAGCCTTGTCATTATGGAAGGTAGTTTTTTGTCGAGATTTTTGTTACTCCAATGGACGGTAGCCTTGTCATTATGGAAGGTAGTATTTTGTCGAGATTTTTGTTACTCCAATGGATGGTAGCCTTGTCATTATTGAATGTAGTTTATTATCGTTATCTTTCTTACTCCTATGTATGATAGCCTTGTCATTATGCAAGGTAGTCTGTTGTTCGGATTTTTATTACTCCAATGGATGGTTACCTTAAAATTATGGAAGGTAGTCTATTGTCTAGATTTTTGTTATTCCAATCGATGGTAGCCTTATCATTATGGAAGGTAGTTTTTTGTCAAGATTTTTGTTTCTCCAATGGACGGTAGCCTTGTCATTATGGAAGGTAGTTTGTTGTCGAGATTTTTGTTACCCTAATGGATGTAGCATTGTCATTATAGAAGGTAGTCTGTTGCCGATATTTTTGTTACTCCAATGGATGGTAGCCTTGTCATTATGGAAGGTAGTCTACCATTGAGATTTTTGTTACTCCAATGGATTGTAGCCTTGTAATTATGGAAGGTAGTATGTTGTTCAGATTTTTGTTATTCAAAAGGATGGTAGCCTTGTCATTATGGAAGGTAGACTATTGTTGAGATTTTTGTTATTCCAATGGATTGTAACTTTGTCATTATGGAAGGTAGTATTTTGTCGAGATTTTTGTTACTCCAATGTATGGTAGCGTTGTCATTATGGAAGGTAGTCTGTTGTCTAGATTTTTGTTATTCCAATGGATGGTAACCTTGTCATTATGGAAGGTAGTATTTTGTCGAGATTTTTGTTACTCCAATGGATGGTAGCCTTGTCATTATGGAACGTAGTCTATTGTCGAGATTTTTTTTATTCCAATGGATGGTAGCCTTATCATTATGGAAGGTAGTTTTTTGTTGAGATTTTTGTTACTCCAATGGATGGTAGCCTTGTCATTATGAAAGGTAGTCTGTTTTCGAGATTTTTGTTACCCTATTGGATGGTAGCCTTGTCATTATAGAAGGTAGTCTGTTATGGAGATTTTTGTTAATTCAATGGATGGTAACCTTGTCATTATGGAAGGTAGTCTTTTGTCGAGATTTTTGTTACTCCAATGGATGATAGCCTTGTCATTATTGAAGGTAGTCTATTTTCGATATCTTTGTTACTCCAATGGATGATAGCCTTGTCATTATGGAAGGTAGTCTGTTGTCGAGATTTTTGTTACTCCAATGGATGGTAGCATTGTAATTATGGAAGGTAGTCTGTTGTCGATATTTTTGTTACTCCAATGGATAATAGCCTTGTAATTATGGAAGGTAGTTTTTTATGGAGATTTTTGTTACTCCAATGGATGGTAGCCTTGTCATTATGGAAGGTAGTCTATTGTCGAGATTTTTATTATTCCAATGGATGGTAGCCTTTTCATTTTGGAAGGTAGTTTTTTGTCGAGATTTTTGTTACTCCAATGGACGGTAGCCTTGTCATTATGGAAGGTAGTCTGTTGTCGAGATTTTTGTTACCCCAATGGATGTAACCTTGTCATTATAGAAGTTAGTTTGTTGTCGATATTTTTGTTACTCCAATGGATGGTATCCTTGTCATTATGGAAGGTAGTCTGTTGTCGAGATTTTTGTTATTCTAATTGATGGTAACCTTGTCATTATGGAAGGTAGTATTTTGTCGAGTTTTTTGTTACTCCAATGGATGGTAGCCTTGTCATTATGGAAGGTAGTTTTTTGTTGAGATTTTTTTTACTCCAATGGATGTTAGCCTTGTCATTATGGAAGGTAGTCTATTTCCGAGAATTTTGTCACCCCATTGGATGGTAGCCTTGTCATTATAGAAGGTAGTCTGTTGTCGAGATTTTTGTTAATTCAATGGATGGTAACCTTGTCATTATGGAAGGTAGTCTTTTGTCGAGATTTTTGTTACTCCAATGGATGGTAGCCTTGTCATTATTGAAGGTAGTATATTGTCGATATCTTTGTTACTCCAATGGATGATAGCCTTGTCATTATGGAACGTAGTCTGTTGTCGAGATTTTTGTTACTCCAATGGATGGTAGCCTTGTAATTATGGAAGGTAGTCTGTTGTCGATATTTTTGTTACTCCAATGTATGGTAGCCTTATCATTATGGAAGGTAGTTTTTTATGGAGATTTTTGTTACTCAAATGGATGGTAGCCTTGTCATTATGGAAGGTAGTCTATTGTCGAGATTTTTGTTATTCCAATGGATGGTAGCCTTGTCATTATGGAAGGTAGTTTTTTGTCAAGATTTTTGTTACTCCAATGGACGGTAGCCTTGTCATTATGGAAGGTAGTATTTTGTCGTGATTTTTGATACTCCAATGAATGGTAGCCTTGTCATCCTTGAACGTAGTTTATTATCGATATCTTTCTTACTCCTATGGATGATAGCCTTGTCATTATGCAAGGTAGTCTGTTGTTCGGATTTTTATTACTCCAATGGATGGTTACCTTAAAATTATGGAAGGTAGTCTATTGTCTAGATTTTTGTTATTCCAATCGATGGTAGCCTTATCATTATGGAAGGTAGTTTTTTGTCAAGATTTTTGTTTCTCCAATGGACGGTAGCCTTGTCATTATGGAAGGTAGTTTGTTGTCGAGATTTTTGTTACCCTAATGGATATAGCATTGTCATTATAGAAGGTAGTTTGTTGCCGATATTTTTGTTACTCCAATGGATGGTAGCCTTGTCATTATGGAAGGTAGTCTATCATTGAGATTTTTGTTACTCCAATGGATTATAGCCTTGTAATTATGGAAGGTAGTATGTTGTTCAGATTTTTGTTATTCAAAAGGATCGTAGCCTTGTCATTATGGAAGGTAGACTATTGTTGAGATTTTTGTTATTCCAATGGATTGTAACTTTGTCATTATGGAAGGTAGTATTTTGTCGAGATTTTTGTTACTCCAATGTATGGTAGCGTTGTCATTATGGAAGGTAGTCTGTTGTCTAGATTTTTGTTATTCCAATGGATGGTAACCTTGTCATTATGGAAGGTAGTATTTTGTCGAGATTTTTGTTACTCCAATGGATGGTAGCCTTGTCATTATGGAACGTAGTCTATTGTCGAGATTTTTTTTATTCCAATGGCTGGTAGCCTTATCGTTATGGAAGGTAGTTTTTTGTTGAGATTTTTGTTACTCCAATGGATGGTAGCCTTGTCATTATGAAAGGTAGTCTGTTTTCGAGATTTTTGTTACCCTATTGGATGGTAGCCTTGTCATTATAGAAGGTAGTCTGTTATGGAGATTTTTGTTAATTCAATGGATGGTAACCTTGTCATTATGGAAGGTAGTCTTTTGTCGAGATTTTTGTTACTCCAATGGATGATAGCCTTGTCATTATTGAAGGTAGTCTATTTTCGATATCTTTGTTACTCCAATGGATGATAGCCTTGTCATTATGGAAGGTAGTCTGTTGTCGAGATTTTTGTTACTCCAATGGATGGTAGCATTGTAATTATGGAAGGTAGTCTGTTGTCGATATTTTTGTTACTCCAATGGATAATAGCCTTGTAATTATGGAAGGTAGTTTTTTATGGAGATTTTTGTTACTCCAATGGATGGTAGCCTTGTCATTATGGAAGGTAGTCTATTGTCGAGATTTTTATTATTCCAATGGATGGTAGCCTTTTCATTTTGGAAGGTAGTTTTTTGTCGAGATTTTTGTTACTCCAATGGACGGTAGCCTTGTCATTATGGAAGGTAGTCTGTTGTCGAGATTTTTGTTACCCCAATGGATGTAACCTTGTCATTATAGAAGTTAGTTTGTTGTCGATATTTTTGTTACTCCAATGGATGGTATCCTTGTCATTATGGAAGGTAGTCTGTTGTCGAGATTTTTGTTATTCTAATTGATGGTAACCTTGTCATTATGGAAGGTAGTATTTTGTCGAGTTTTTTGTTACTCCAATGGATGGTAGCCTTGTCATTATGGAAGGTAGTTTTTTGTTGAGATTTTTTTTACTCCAATGGATGTTAGCCTTGTCATTATGGAAGGTAGTCTATTTTCGAGAATTTTGTCACCCCATTGGATGGTAGCCTTGTCATTATAGAAGGTAGTCTGTTGTCGAGATTTTTGTTAATTCAATGGATGGTAACCTTGTCATTATGGAAGGTAGTCTTTTGTCGAGATTTTTGTTACTCCAATGGATGGTAGCCTTGTCATTATTGAAGGTAGTATATTGTCGATATCTTTGTTACTCCAATGGATGATAGCCTTGTCATTATGGAACGTAGTCTGTTGTCGAGATTTTTGTTACTCCAATGGATGGTAGCCTTGTAATTATGGAAGGTAGTCTGTTGTCGATATTTTTGTTACTCCAATGTATGGTAGCCTTATCATTATGGAAGGTAGTTTTTTATGGAGATTTTTGTTACTCAAATGGATGGTAGCCTTGTCATTATGGAAGGTAGTCTATTGTCGAGATTTTTGTTATTCCAATGGATGGTAGCCTTGTCATTATGGAAGGTAGTTTTTTGTCAAGATTTTTGTTACTCCAATGGACGGTAGCCTTGTCATTATGGAAGGTAGTATTTTGTCGTGATTTTTGTTACTCCAATGAATGGTAGCCTTGTCATCCTTGAACGTAGTTTATTATCGATATCTTTCTTACTCCTATGGATGATAGCCTTGTCATTATGCAAGGTAGTCTGTTGTTCGGATTTTTATTACTCCAATGGATGGTTACCTTAAAATTATGGAAGGTAGTCTATTGTCTAGATTTTTGTTATTCCAATCGATGGTAGCCTTATCATTATGGAAGGTAGTTTTTTGTCAAGATTTTTGTTTCTCCAATGGACGGTAGCCTTGTCATTATGGAAGGTAGTTTGTTGTCGAGATTTTTGTTACCCTAATGGATATAGCATTGTCATTATAGAAGGTAGTTTGTTGCCGATATTTGTGTTACTCCAATGGATGGTAGCCTTGTCATTATGGAAGGTAGTCTATCATTGAGATTTTTGTTACTCCAATGGATTATAGCCTTGTAATTATGGAAGGTAGTATGTTGTTCAGATTTTTGTTATTCAAAAGGATCGTAGCCTTGTCATTATGGAAGGTAGACTATTGTTGAGATTTTTGTTATTCCAATGGATTGTAACTTTGTCATTATGGAAGGTAGTATTTTGTCGAGATTTTTGTTACTCCAATGTATGGTAGCGTTGTCATTATGGAAGGTAGTCTGTTGTCTAGATTTTTGTTATTCCAATGGATGGTAACCTTGTCATTATGGAATGTAGTATTTTGTCGAGATTTTTGTTACTCCAATGGATGGTAGCCTTGTCATTATGGAACGTAGTCTATTGTCGAGATTTTTTTTATTCCAATGGATGGTAGCCTTATCATTATGGAAGGTAGTTTTTTGTTGAGATTTTTGTTACTCCAATGGATGGTAGCCTTGTCATTATGGAAGGTAGTCTGTTGTCGAGATTTTTGTTACTCCAATGGATGGTAGCCTTGTAATTATGGAAGGTAGTCTGTTGTCGATATTTTTGTTACTCCAATGTATGGTAGCCTTATCATTATGGAAGGTAGTTTTTTATGGAGATTTTTGTTACTCCAATGGATGGTAGCCTTGTCATTATGGAAGGTAGTCTATTGTCGAGATTTTTGTTATTCCAATGGATGGTAGCCTTGTCATTATGGAAGGTAGTTTTTTGTTGAGATTTTTGTTACTCCAATGGATGGTAGCCTTGTCATTATGGAAGGTAGTCTGTTTTCGAGATTTTTGTTACCCCATTGGATGGTAGCCTTGTCATTATAAAAGGTAGTTTGTTTTCGAGATTTTTGTTAATTCAATGGATGGTAACCTTGTCATTATGGAAGGTAGTCTTTTGTCGAGATTTTTGTTACTCCAATGGATGGTAGCCTTGTCATTATTGAAGGTAGTCTATTGTCGATATCTTTGTTACTCCAATGGATGATAGCCTTGTCATTATGGAAGGTAGTCTGTTATCGAGATTTTTGTTACTCCAATGGATGGTAGCCTTATCATTATGGAAGGTAGTCTATTGTCGAGATTTTTGTTATTCCAATGGATGGTAGCCTTGTCATTATGGAAGGTAGTATTTTGTCGAGATTTTTGTTACTCTAATGGATGGTAGCCTTGTCATTATTGAATGTAGTTTATTATCGTTATCTTTCTTACTCCTATGTATGATAGCCTTGTCATTATGCAAGGTAGTCTGTTGTTCGGATTTTTATTACTCCAATGGATGGTTACCTTAAAATTATGGAAGGTAGTCTATTGTCTAGATTTTTGCTATTCCAATCGATGGTAGCCTTATCATTACGGAAGGTAGTTTTTTGTCAAGATTTTTGTTTCTCCAATGGACGGTAGCCTTGTCATTATGGAAGGTAGTTTGTTGTCGAGATTTTTGTTACCCTAATGGATGTAGCATTGTCATTATAGAAGGTAGTCTGTTGCCGATATTTTTGTTACTCCAATGGATGGTAGCCTTGTCATTATGGAAGGTAGTCTACCATTGAGGTTTTTGTTACTCCAATGGATTGTAGCCTTGTAATTATGGAAGGTAGTATGTTGTTCAGATTTTTGTTATTCAAAAGGATGGTAGCCTTGTCATTATGGAAGGTAGACTATTGTTGAGATTTTTGTTATTCCAATGGATTGTAACTTTGTCATTATGGAAGGTAGTATTTTGTCGAGATTTTTGTTACTCCAATGTATGGTAGCGTTGTCATTATGGAAGGTAGTCTGTTGTCTAGATTTTTGTTATTCCAATGGATGGTAACCTTGTCATTATGGAAGGTAGTATTTTGTCGAGATTTTTGTTACTCCAATGGATGGTAGCCTTGTCATTATGGAACGTAGTCTATTGTCGAGATTTTTTTTATTCCAATGGATGGTAGCCTTATCATTATGGAAGGTAGTTTTTAGTTGAGATTTTTGTTACTCCAATGAATGGTAGCCTTGTCATTATGAAAGGTAGTCTGTTTTCGAGATTTTTGTTACCCTATTGGATGGTAGCCTTGTCATTATAGAAGGTAGTCTGTTATGGAGATTTTTGTTAATTCAATGGATGGTAACCTTGTCATTATGGAAGGTAGTCTATTGTCGAGATTTTTATTATTCCAATGGATGGTAGCCTTTTCATTTTGGAAGGTAGTCTATTTTCGATATCTTTGTTACTCCAATGGATGATAGCCTTGTCATTATGGAAGGTAGTCTGTTGTCGAGATTTTTGTTACTCCAATGGATGGTAGCATTGTAATTATGGAAGGTAGTCTGTTGTCGATATTTTTGTTACTCCAATGGATAATAGCCTTGTAATTATGGAAGGTAGTTTTTTATGGAGATTTTTGTTACTCCAATGGATGGTAGCCTTGTCATTATGGAAGGTAGTCTATTGTCGAGATTTTTATTATTCCAATGGATGGTAGCCTTTTCATTTTGGAAGGTAGTTTTTTGTCGAGATTTTTGTTACTCCAATGGACGGTAGCCTTGTCATTATGGAAGGTAGTCTGTTGTCGAGATTTTTGTTACCCCAATGGATGTAACCTTGTCATTATAGAAGTTAGTTTGTTGTCGATATTTTTGTTACTCCAATGGATGGTATCCTTGTCATTATGGAAGGTAGTCTGTTGTCGAGATTTTTGTTATTCTAATTGATGGTAACCTTGTCATTATGGAAGGTAGTATTTTGTCGAGTTTTTTGTTACTCCAATGGATGGTAGCCTTGTCATTATTGAAGGTAGTATATTGTCGATATCCTTGTTACTCCAATGGATGATAGCCTTGTCATTATGGAAGGTAGTCTGTTGTCGAGATTTTTGTTACTCCAATGGATGGTAGCCTTGTAATTATGGAAGGTAGTCTGTTGTCGATATTTTTGTTACTCCAATGTATGGTAGCCTTATCATTATGGAAGGTAGTTTTTTATGGTGATTTTTGTTACTCCAATGGATGGTAGCCTTGTCATTATGGAAGGTAGTCTATTGTCGAGATTTTTGTTATTCCAATGGATGGTAGCCTTGTCATTATGGAAGGTAGTTTTTTGTCGAGATTTTTGTTACTCCAATGGACGGTAGCCTTGTCATTATGGAAGGTAGTATTTTGTCGTGATTTTTGTTACTCCAATGGATGGTAGCCTTGTCATCATTGAACGTAGTTTATTATCGATATCTTTCTTACTCCTATGGATGATAGCCTTGTCATTATGCAAGGTAGTCTGTTGTTCGGATTTTTATTACTCCAATGGATGGTTACCTTAAAATTATGGAAGGTAGTCTATTGTCTAGATTTTTGTTATTCCAATCGATGGTAGCCTTATCATTATGGAAGGTAGTTTTTTGTCAAGATTTTTGTTTCTCCAATGGACGGTAGCCTTGTCATTATGGAAGGTAGTTTGTTGTCGAGATTTTTGTTACCCTAATGGATATAGCATTGTCATTATAGAAGGTAGTTTGTTGCCGATATTTTTGTTACTCCAATGGATGGTAGCCTTGTCATTATGGAAGGTAGTCTATCATTGAGATTTTTGTTACTCCAATGGATTATAGCCTTGTAATTATGGAAGGTAGTATGTTGTTCAGATTTTTGTTATTCAAAAGGATGGTAGCCTTGTCATTATGGAAGGTAGACTATTGTTGAGATTTTTGTTATTCCAATGGATTGTAACTTTGTCATTATGGAAGGTAGTATTTTGTCGAGATTTTTGTTACTCCAATGTATGGTAGCGTTGTCATTATGGAAGGTAGTCTGTTGTCTAGATTTTTGTTCTTCCAATGGATGGTAACCTTGTCATTATGGAATGTAGTATTTTGTCGAGATTTTTGTTACTCCAATGGATGGTAGCCTTGTCATTATGGAACGTAGTCTATTGTCGAGATTTTTTTTATTCCAATGGATGGTAGCCTTATCATTATGGAAGGTAGTTTTTTGTTGAGATTTTTGTTACTCCAATGGATGGTAGCCTTGTCATTATGGAAGGTAGTCTGTTGTCGAGATTTTTGTTACTCCAATGGATGGTAGCCTTGTAATTATGGAAGGTAGTCTGTTGTCGATATTTTTGTTTCTCCAATGTATGGTAGCCTTATCATTATGGAAGGTAGTTTTTTATGGAGATTTTTGTTACTCCAATGGATGGTAGCCTTGTCATTATGGAAGGTAGTCTATTGTCGAGATTTTTGTTATTCCAATGGATGGTAGCCTTGTCATTATGGAAGGTAGTTTTTTGTCGAGATTTTTGTTACTCCAATGGACGGTAGCATTGTAATTATAGAAGGTAGTCTGTTGTCGATATTTTTGTTACTCCAATGGATAATAGCCTTGTAATTATGGAAGGTAGTTTTTTATGGAGATTTTTGTTACTCCAATGGATGGTAGCCTTGTCATTATGGAAGGTAGTCTATTGTCGAGATTTTTGTTATTCCAATGGATGGTAGCCTTGTCATTATGGAAGGTAGTTTTTTGTCGAGATTTTTGTTACTACAATGCACGGTAGCCTTGTCATTATGGAAGGTAGTATTTTGTCGAGTTTTTTGTTACCCCAATGGATGTAACCTTGTCATTATAGAAGTTAGTTTGTTGTCGATATTTTTGTTACTCCATGGATAGTATCCTTGTCATTATGGAAGGTAGTCTGTTGTCGAGATTTTTATTATTCTAATGGATGGGAACCTTGTCATTATGGAAGGTAGTATTTTGTCGAAATTTTTGTTACTCCAATGGATGGTAGCCATGTCATTATGGAAGGTAGTCTATTGTCGAGATTTTTTTTATTCCAATGGATGGTAGCCTTGTCATTATGGAAGGTAGTCTATTTTCGAGATTTTGTTACCCCATTGGATGGTAGCCTTGTCATTATAGAAGGTAGTCTGTTGTCGAGATTTTTGTCAATTCAATCGATGGTAACCTTGTCATTATGGAAGGTAGTATTTTATGGAGATTTTTGTTACTCCAATGGATGGTAGCCTTGTCATTATGGAAGGTAGTTTTTTGTCGAGATTTTTGTTACTCCAATGGACGGTAGCCTTGTCATTATGGAAGGTAGTCTGTTTTTGAGATTTTTGTTACCCCAATGGATGTAACCTTGTCATTATAGAAGTTAGTTTGTTGTCGATATTTTTGTTACTCCAATGGATGGTATCCTTGTCATTATGGAAGGTAGTCTGTTGTCGAGATTTTTGTTATTCTAATGGATGGTAACCTTGTCATTATGGAAGGTAGTTTGTTGTTCAGATTTTTGTTACTCCAATGGATGGTAGCCTTGCCATTATGGAAGGTAGTCTATTGTCGAGATTTTTGTTATTCCAATGGATGGTAGCCTTGTCATTATGGAACGTATATTTTTGTCGAGATTTTTTTTACTCCAATGGATGTTAGCCTTGTCATTATAGAAGGCAGTCTATTGTTGAGATTTTATTTACCCCAATGGATTTAGCCTTGTCATTAGGGAAGGTAGTATGTTGTCGATATTTTTTTTACTCCAATGAATGGTAGCCTTGTCAATATGGAAGTTAGACTGTCATTGAGATATCTGTTACTCCAATGGATTGTAGCCTTGTCATTATGGAAGGTAGTCTCTTGTTCAGATTTTTGTTACTCCAATGGATGGTAGCCTTGTCTTTATGAAAGGTAGTCTGTTGTCGAGATTTTCGTTATTCCATTGGATGGTGGCCTTGTCATTACGGAAGGTAGTCTATTGTCGATATTTTTGATACTCCAATGGATGGTATCCTTGTCATTACGGATGGTAGTCTATTGTCAAGATTTTTCTTACCCCAATGGATGGTAGCCTTGTAATTATGGAAGGTAGTATGTTGTCGATATTTTTGTTACATCAATGGATGGTAGCCTTGTCATTATGGAAGGAAGTCTTTCGTTGAGATTTCTGTTACTCCAATGGATTTTAGCCTTGTTATTATTGAAGGTAGTCTGTTGTTCAGATTTTTGTTACTCCAATGGATGGTAGCCTTGTCATTATGGAAGGTAGTCTGTTGTTCATATTTTTTTTACTCCAATGGATGGTACCCTTGTAATTATGGAAGGTAGTCTGTTGTCGATATTTTTGTTATTCCACTGGATCTTGGCCTTGTCATTACGCAAGGTAGTCTCTTGTTGATATTTTTGATACTCCAATGGATGGTAGCCTTGTCATTACGGAAGGTAGTATGTTATCAAGATTTTTGTTACCCCAATGGATGGTAGCCTTGTAATTATAGAAGGTAGTTTGTTGTCGAGATTTTTGTTACTCCAATGGATGGTAGCCTTGTCAATATGGAAGGTAGTCTGTCGTTGAGATTTCTGTTACTCCAATGAATTGTAGCCTTGTTATTATGGAAGGTAGTCTTTTGTTCATATTTTTGTTACTCCAATGGATGGTAGCCTTGTCATTATGGAAGGTAGTGTGTTTTCGAGATTTTTGTTACCCCATTGGATGGTAGCCTTGTCATTATAGAAGGTAGTCTGTTGTCGAGATTTTTGTTAATTCAATCGATGGTAACCTTGTCATTATGGAAGGTAGTATTTTATGGAGATTTTTGTTACTCCAATGGATGGTAGCCTTGTCATTATGAAAGGTAGTCTATTGTCGATATTTTTGTTATTCCATTGGATGGTAGCCTTGTCATTATGGAAGGTAGTTTTTTGTCGAGATTTTTGTTACTCCAATGGACGGTAGCCTTGTCATTATGGAAGGTAGTCTTTTTTCGAGATTTTTGTTACCCCAATGGATGTAACCTTGTCATTATAGAAGTTAGTTTGTTGTCGATATTTTTGTTACTCCAATGGATGGTATCCTTGTCATTATGGAAGGTAGTCTGTTGTCGAGATTTTTGTTATTCTAATGGATGGTAACCTTGTCGTTATGGAAGGTAGGCTGTTGTTCAGATTTTTGTTACTCCAATGGATGGTAGCCTTGCCATTATGGAAGGTAGTCTATTGTCGCGATTTTTGTTATTCCAATGGATGGTAGCCTTGTCATTATGGAAGGTATATTTTTGTCGAGATTTTTTTTACTCCAATGGATGGTAGCCTTGTCATTATAGAAGGCAGTCTATTGTTGAGATTTTATTTACCCCAATGGATTTAGCCTTGTCATTAGGGAAGGTAGTATGTTGTCGATATTTTTGTTACTCCAATGAATGGTAGCCTTGTCAATATGGAAGGTAGATTGTCATTGAGATATATGTTACTCCAATGGATTGTAGCCTTGTCATTATGGAAGGTAGTCTCTTGTTATGATTTTTGTTACTCCAATGGATGGTAGCCTTGTCTTTATGAAAGGTAGTCTGTGGTCGAGATTTTTGTTATTCCATTGGATGGTGGCCTTGTCATTACGGAACGTAGTCTATTGTCGATCTTTTTGATACTCCAATGGATGGTATCCTTGTCATTACGGAAGGTAGTCTATTGTCAAGATTTTTCTTACCCCAATGGATGGTATCCTTGTCATTATGGAAGGAAGTCTTTCGTTGAGATTTCTGTTAATCCAATGGATTGTAGCCTTGTTATTATGGAAGGTAGTCTGTTGTTCAGATTTTTGTTACTCCAATGGATGGTAGCCTTGTCATTATGGAAGGTAGTCTGTTGTTCATATTTCTTTTTACTCCAATGGATGATACCCTTGTAATTATGGAAGGTAGTCTGTTGTCGATATTTTTGTTATTCCACTGGATCTTGGCCTTGTCATTAGGGAAGGTAGTCTCTTGTCGATATTTTTGATACTCCAATGGATGGTAGCCTTGTCATTACGGAAGGTATTATGTTGTCAAGATTTTTGTTACCCCAATGGATGGTAGCCTTGTAATTATAAGAAGGTAGTCTGTTGTCGAGATTTTTGTTACTCCAATGTATGGTAGCCTTGTCAATATGGAAGGTAGTCTGTCGTTGAGATTTCTGTTACTCTAATGAATTGTAGCCTTGTTATTATGGAAGGTAGTCTTTTGTTCAGATTTTTGTTACTCCAATGGATGGTAGCCTTGTCATTATGGAAGGGAGTCTGTTGTCGAGATTTTTGTTATTCCAATGGATGGTAACCTTGTAATTATGGAAGGTAGTCTTTTGTCGAGATTTTTGTTATTCCGATGGATGGTAGCCTTGTCATTATTGAAGATACTCTGTTGTCGATATCTTTGTTACTCCAATGGATGATAGCCTTGTCAATATGCAAGGTACTCTGTTGTTCAGATTTTTGTTACTCCAATGGATGGTAGCCTTGTCATTATGGAAGGTAGTCTATTGTCGAGATTTTTGTTATTCCAATGGATGGTAGCCTTGTCATTATGCAAGGTAGTCTGTTGTTCAGATTTTTGTTACTCCAATGGATGGTAGCCTTTCCATTATGGAAGGTAGTCTATTGTCGAGATTTTTGTTATTCCAATGGATGGTAGCCTTGTCATTATGGAAGGTAGTTTTTTGTCTAGATTTTATTTACTCCAATGGATGGTAGCCTTGTCATTATCGAAGGTAGTCTATTGTTGAGATTTTTGTTACCCCAATGGATTTAGCCTTGTCATTATGGAAGGTAGTCTGTTGTCGATATTTTTGTTACTCCAATGAATGGTAGCCTTGTCATTATGGAAGGAAGTCTTTCGTTGAGATTTCTTTTACTCCAATGGATTGTAGCCTTGTTATTATGGAAGGTGGTTTGTTGTTCAGATCGTTGTTACTCCAATGGATGGTAGCCTTGTCATTATGGAAGGTAGTCTGTTGTTCATATTTTTTTTACTCCAATGGATGGTACCCTTGTAATTATGGAAGGTAGTCTGTTGTCGATATTTTTGTTATTCCACTGGATCATGGCCTTGTCATTACGGAAGGTAGTCTCTTGACGATATTTTTGATACTCCAATGGATGGTAGCCTTGTCATTACGGAAGGTAGTTTGTTGTCAAGATTTTTGTTACCCCAATAGATGGTAGCCTTGTAATTATGGAATGTAGTATGTTGTCGAGATTTTTGTTACTCCAATGGATGGTAGCCTTGTCATTATGCAAGTTAGTCTTTCTTTAAGATTTCTGTTACTCCAATGGATTGTAGCCTTGTTATTATGGAAGGTAGTCTGTTGTTCAGATTTTTATTACTCCAATGGATGGTAGCCTTGTCATTATGGAATGTAATATGTTGTTCATATTTTTTTTTACTCAAATGGATGGTAGCCTTGTCATTATGGAAGGTAGTCTGTTGTAGATATTTTTGTTATTCCACTGGATGGTGTCCTTGTCATTACGGAAGGTAGTCTATTGTCGATATTTTTGATACTCCAATGGATGGTAGCCTTGTCATTACGGAAGGTAGTATGTTGTCAAGATTTTTGTTACCCCAATGGATGGTAGCCTTGTAATTATAGAAGGTAGTCTGTTGTCGAGATTTTTGTTACTCCAATGGATGGTAGCCTTGTCAATATGGAAGGTAGTCTGTCGTTGAGATTTTTGTTACTCAAATGGATTGTAGCCTTGTTATTATGGAAGGTAGTCTGTTGTTCAGATTTTTGTTACTCCAATGGATGGTAGCGTTGTCATTACGGAAGGTAGTCTGTTGTTAAGATTTTTGTTACCCCAATGGATGGTAGCCTTGTAATTATGGAATGTAGTATGTTGTCGAGATTTTTGTTACTCCAATGGATGGTAGCCTTGTCATTATGGAAGGAAGTCTTTCTTTGAGATTTCTGTTACTCCAATGGATTGTAGCCTTGTTATTATGGAAGGTAGTCTGTGGTTCAGATTTTTATTACTCCAATGGATGGTAGCCTTGTTATTATGGAATGTAATATGTTGTTCATATTTTTTTTTACTCAAATGGATGGTAGCCTTATCATTATGGAAGGTAGTCTGTTGTCGATATTTTTGATAGTCCAATGGATGGTAGCCTTATCATTACGGAACGTAGTATGTTGTCAAGATTTTTGTTACCCCAATGGATGGTAGCCTTGTAATTATAGAAGGTAGTCTGTTGTCGAGATTTTTGTTACTCCAATGGATGGTAGCCTTGTCAATATGGAAGGTAGTCTGTCGTTGAGATTTCTGTTACTCCAATGGATTGTAGCCTTGTTATTATGGAAGGTAGTCTGTTGTTCAGATTTTTGTTACTCCAATGGAATGGCAGCCTTGTCATTATGGAAGGTAGTTTGTTGTCGAGAATTTTTTTATTCCATAGGATGGTAGCCTTGTCATTATGGAAGGGAGTCTGTTGTCGAGATTTTTGTTATTCCAATGGATGGTAACCTTGTAATTATGGAAGGTAGTCTTTTGTCGAGATTTTTGTTACTCCGATGGATGGTAGCCTTGTCATTATTGAAGGTAGTCTGTTGTCGATATCTTTGTTACACCAATGGATGATAGCCTTGTCAATATGCAAGGTAGTCTGTTGTTCAGATTTTTGTTACTCTAATGGATGGTAGCCTTGTCATTATGGAAGGTAGTCTATTGTCGAGATTTTTGTTTTTCCAATGGATGGTAGCCTTGTCATTATGCAAGGTAGTCTGTTGTTCAGATTTTTGTTACTCCAATGGATGGTAGCCTTTCCATTATGGAAGGTAGTCTATTGTCGAGATTTTTGTTATTCCAATGGATGGTAGCCTTGTCATTATGGAAGGTAGTTTTTTGTCTAGATTTTTTTTACTCCAATGGATGGTAGCCTTGTCATTATGGAAGGTAGTCTATTGTTGAGATTTTTGTTACCCCAATGGATTTAGCCTTGTCATTATGGAAGTTAGTCTGTTATCGATATTTTTGTTACTCCAATGAATGGTAGCCTTGTCAATATGGAAGGTAGTCTGTCATTGAGATATCTGTTACTCCAATGGATTGTAGCCTTGCCATTATGGAAGGTAGTCTCTTCTTCAGATTTTTGTTACTCCAATGGATGGTAGCCTTGTCATTATGAAAGGTAGTCTGTTGTCGAGATTTTTGTTATTCCATTGGATGGTGGCCTTGTCATTACGGAAGGTAGTCTATTGTCGATATTTTTGAAAATCCAATGGATGGTAGCCTTGTCATTACGGAAGGTAGTCTATTGTCAAGATTTTTGTTACCCCAATGGATGGTAGCCTTATAATTATGGAAGGTAGTATGTTGTCGAGATTTTTGTTACTTCAATGGATGGTAGCCTTGTCATTATGGAAGGAAGTCTTTCGTTAAGATTTCTTTTACTCCAATGGATGGTAGCCTTGTCATTACGGAAGGTAGTTTGTTGTCAAGATTTTTGTTACCCCAATGGATGGTAGCCTTGTAATTATGGAAGGTAGTATGTTGTCGATATTTTTTTTACTCCAATGGATGGTAGCCTTGTTATTATGGAAGGTAGTCTGTTGCTCAAATTTTTATTACTCCAATGGATGGTAGCCTTGTCATTATGGAATGTAATATGTTGTTCATATTTTTTTTTACTCAAATGGATGGTAGCCTTGTCATTATGGAAGGTAGTCTGTTGTCGAGATTTTTGTTATTCCACTGGATGGTGGCCTTGTCATTACGGAAGGTAGTCTATTGTCGATATTTTTGATACTCCAATGGATGGTAGCCTTGTCATTACAGAAGGTAGTATGTTGTCAAGATTTTTGTTACCCCAATGGATGGTAGCCTTGTAATTATAGAAGGTAGTCTGTTGTCGAGATTTTTGTTACTCCAATGGATGGTAGCCTTGTCAATATGGAAGGTAGTCTGTCATTGAGATTTTTGTTACTCCAATGGATTGTAGCCTTGCTATTATGGAAGGTAGTCTGTTATTCAGATTTTTGTTACTCCAATGGATGGTAGCCTTGTCATTATGGAAGGTAGTCTGTTGTCGAGAATTTTTTTATTCCATTGGATGGTAGCCTTGTCATTATGGAAGGGAGTCTGTTGTCGAGATTTTTGTTATTCCAATGGATGGTAACCTTGTAATTATCGAAGGTAGTCTTTTGTCGAGATTTTTGTTTCTCCAATGGATGGTAGCCTTGTAATTATTGAAGGTAGTCTGTTGTTTATATCTTTGTTACTCCAATGGATGATAGCCTTGTCAATATGCAAGGTAGTCTGTTGTTCAGATTTTTGTTACTCCAATGGATGGTATCCTTGTCATTATGGAAGGTAGACTATTGTCGAGATTTTTGTTATTCCAATGGATGGTAGCCTTGTCATTATGCAAGGTAGTCTCTTGTTCAGATTTTTGTTACTCCAATGGATGGTAGCCTTGTCATTATGAAAGGTAGTCTGTTGTCGAGATTTTTGTTATTCCATTGGATGGTGGCCTTGTCATTACGGAAGGTAGTCTATTGTCGATATTTTTGTTACCCTAATGGATGATAGCCTTGTAATTATGGAAGGTAGTCTGTTGTCGCGATTTTTGTTACACCAATGAATGGTAGCCTTGTCATTATGGAATGTAGTTTGTTGTTGAGATTTCTGTTGTCGAGATTTTTGTTACCCCAATGGATGTAGCCTTGTCATTATGGAAGGTAGTTTGTTGTCGATATTTATTTTACTCCAATGAATGGTAGCCTTCTCTTTATGGAAGGTAGCCCGTCATTGAAATTTCTGTTACTCCAATGGATTGTAGCCTTGCCATTATGGAAGGTAGTCTGTTGTTCAGATTTTTTTTACTCCAATGGATGGTAGCCTTGTCATTATGGAAGGGAGACTGTTGTCGAGATTTTTGTTATTCCAATGGATGGTAACCTTGGTATTATGGAAGGTAGTATTTTGTCGAGATTTTTGTTACTCCAATGGATGGTAGCCTTGTCATTATTAAAGGTAGTTTGTTGTCGATATCTCTGTTGCTCCAATGGATGATAGCCTTGTCAATATGGAAGGTAGTATATTATTCAGATTTTTGTTACTCCAATGGATGGTAGCCTTGACATTATGGAAGGGAGTCTGTTGTCTAGATTTTTGTTATTCCAATTGATGCTAGCCTTGTTATTATGGAAGGTAGTGTTTTGTCGATATTTTTGTTACTACAATGGATGGTAGCCTTGTCATTATTGAAGGTAGTCTGTTGTCGATATCTTTGTTGCTCCAATGGATGATAGCCTTGTCATTATGGAAGGTAGTATGTTGTCTAGAGTTTTGTTACTCCAATAGATGGTAGCCTTATCATTATGGAAGCTAGTCTGTTGTCGAGATTTTTGTTACCCCAATGGATGTAGCCTTGTCATTATGGAAGGTAGTCTATTGTCGAGATTATGGTTATTCCAATGGATGGTAGCCTTGTAATTATGGAAGGTATTCTGTTTCGAGATTTTTGATACTCCAATGGATGATAGCCTTGTCATTATGCAAGGTAGTCTGTTGTTCATATTTTTGATACTCCAATGGATGGTAGCCTTATCATTATGGAAGGTAGTCTGTTGTCGAGAGTTTTGTTACCCCAATGGATGTAGCCTTGTCATTATGGTAGGAAGTTTGTTGTCGATATTTATTTTACTCAAATGAATGGTAGCCTTCTTTTTATGGAAGGCAGTCTGTTGTTTAAATTTCTGTTACTCCAATGGATTGTAGCCTTGCCATTATGGAAGGGAGTCTGTTGTCGAGATTTTTGTTATTCCAATGGATGGTAACCTTGGTATTATGGAAGGTAGTATTTTGTCGAGATTTTTGTTACTCTAATGGATGGTAGCCTTGTCATTATTGAAGTTAGTCTGTTGTCGATATCTCTGTTGCTCCAATGGATGATAGCCTTGTCATTATGGAAGGTAGTATATTGTTTAGATTTTAGTTACTCCAATGAATGGTATCCTTGTCATTATGGAAGGGTCTCTTTTGTCGAGATTTTTGTTATTCCAATGGATGGTAACCTTGTTATTATGGAAGGTAGTATTTTTGTCGAGATTTTTGTTACTCCAATGGATGGTAGCCTTGTCATTATTGAAGTTAGTCTGTTGTCGTTATCTCTGTTGCTCCAATGGATGATATCCTTGTAATTATGGAAGGTAGTATATTGTTCAGATTTTAGTTACTCCAATGGATGGCAGCCTTGTCATTATGGAAGGGTGTCTGTTGTCGAGATTTTTGTTATTCCAATGGATGCTAGCCTTGTTATTATGGAAGGTAGTATTTTGTCGAGATTTTTGTTACTCCAGTGTATGGTAGCCTTGTCATTATTGAAGGTAGTCTGTTTTCGATATCTCTGTTGCTCCAATGGATGATAGCCTTGTCATTATGGAAGGTAGTATATTGTTCAGATTTTAGTTACTCCAATGGATGGTAGCCTTGTCATTATGGAAGGGTGTCTGTTGTCGAGATTTTTGTTATTCCAATGGATGCTAGCCTTGTTATTATGGAAGATAGTATTTTGTCAATATTTTTGTTACTCCAATGGATGGTAGCCTTATCATTATGGAATGTAGTTTGTTGTCGGTATTTTTGTTACTCCAATGGATGGTAGCCTTATCATTATGGAAGGTAGTATGTTGTCGATATCTTTTTTACTCCAATGGATTGTAGCCTTGTCATTATGGAAGGTAGTCTATTGTCGAGATTTTTGTTACTCCAATGGATGCCAGCCTTGTCATTATGGAAGGTAGTTTATCGTTGTGATTTATCTCACTTCAATAGATGGTAGCATTGTCACTATGGAAGGTAGTCAGTTGTTCATATTTTTGTTACTCCAATGGATGGTAGCCATGTCATTATGGAAGGTAGTCTAGTATCGAGATTTTGGTTACTACAATGGATGGTACCCTTGTCATTATGGAACATAGTCTATTGTAGATATTTTTGTTACTCCAATGCATAGCCTTGTCATTATGGAAGGTAGTCTATTGTCGAGATTTTTGTTACTACAATGGATGGTAGCATTATCATTATGGAAGGTAGTCTCTTGTCGATATTTTTGTTACTCCAATGGATTGTAGCCTTGTCATTATGGAATGTAGTTTGTTGTCGATGTTTTTGTTACTCCAATGGATGGTAGCCTTGTCATTATGGAAGGTAGTCTGTTGTTCATATTTTTGTTACTCCAATGGATGGTAGCCTTGTCATTATGGAACGTAGTCGGTTGTCAAGATTTTTGTTACTTCAATGGATGGTAGCATTATCATTATGGAAGTTAGTCAGTTCTCAATATCTTTGTTACTCCAATGGATGCTAGGCTTGTCATTATGTAAGGTAGTATGTCGTTGTGATTTTTGTCACTCCAATGGATGGTAGCCTTGTCATTATGGAAGGTAGTCTGTTGTTCATATTTTTGTTACTCCAATGGATGGTAGCCTTGTCATTATGGAAGGTAGTTTATTGTCGAGATTTTTGTTACTTCAATGGAGTATAGCCTTGTCATTATGGAAGGTAGTCTGTTGTCGATATTTTTGTTACTCCAATGGATGGTAGAATTATCATTATGTAAGGTAGTCTCTTGTCGATATTTTTGTTACTCCAATGGATGATAGCTTTTCATTATAGACGGTTTTCTGTTGTTGAGATTTTTGTTACTCTAATGGATGGTAGCCTTGTCATTATGGAAGGTAGTTTGTTTTCGATATTTTTGTTACTCCAATGGACGGTAGCCTTGTCATTATGGAAGGTAGTCTTTTTTCGAGATTTTTGTTACCCCAATGGATGTAACCTTGTCATTATAGAAGTTAGTTTGTTGTCGATATTTTTGTTACTCCAATGGATGGTATCCTTGTCATTATGGAAGGTAGTCTGTTGTCGAGATTTTTGTTATTCTAATGGATGGTAACCTTGTCGTTATGGAAGGTAGGCTGTTGTTCAGATTTTTGTTACTCCAATGGATGGTAGCCTTGCCATTATGGAAGGTAGTCTATTGTCGCGATTTTTGTTATTCCAATGGATGGTAGCCTTGTCATTATGGAAGGTATATTTTTGTCGAGATTTTTTTTACTCCAATGGATGGTAGCCTTGTCATTATAGAAGGCAGTCTATTGTTGAGATTTTATTTACCCCAATGGATTTAGCCTTGTCATTAGGGAAGGTAGTATGTTGTCGATATTTTTGTTACTCCAATGAATGGTAGCCTTGTCAATATGGAAGGTAGATTGTCATTGAGATATATGTTACTCCAATGGATTGTAGCCTTGTCATTATGGAAGGTAGTCTCTTGTTATGATTTTTGTTACTCCAATGGATGGTAGCCTTGTCTTTATGAAAGGTAGTCTGTGGTCGAGATTTTTGTTATTCCATTGGATGGTGGCCTTGTCATTACGGAACGTAGTCTATTGTCGATCTTTTTGATACTCCAATGGATGGTATCCTTGTCATTACGGAAGGTAGTCTATTGTCAAGATTTTTCTTACCCCAATGGATGGTATCCTTGTCATTATGGAAGGAAGTCTTTCGTTGAGATTTCTGTTAATCCAATGGATTGTAGCCTTGTTATTATGGAAGGTAGTCTGTTGTTCAGATTTTTGTTACTCCAATGGATGGTAGCCTTGTCATTATGGAAGGTAGTCTGTTGTTCATATTTCTTTTTACTCCAATGGATGATACCCTTGTAATTATGGAAGGTAGTCTGTTGTCGATATTTTTGTTATTCCACTGGATCTTGGCCTTGTCATTAGGGAAGGTAGTCTCTTGTCGATATTTTTGATACTCCAATGGATGGTAGCCTTGTCATTACGGAAGGTATTATGTTGTCAAGATTTTTGTTACCCCAATGGATGGTAGCCTTGTAATTATAAGAAGGTAGTCTGTTGTCGAGATTTTTGTTACTCCAATGTATGGTAGCCTTGTCAATATGGAAGGTAGTCTGTCGTTGAGATTTCTGTTACTCTAATGAATTGTAGCCTTGTTATTATGGAAGGTAGTCTTTTGTTCAGATTTTTGTTACTCCAATGGATGGTAGCCTTGTCATTATGGAAGGGAGTCTGTTGTCGAGATTTTTGTTATTCCAATGGATGGTAACCTTGTAATTATGGAAGGTAGTCTTTTGTCGAGATTTTTGTTATTCCGATGGATGGTAGCCTTGTCATTATTGAAGATACTCTGTTGTCGATATCTTTGTTACTCCAATGGATGATAGCCTTGTCAATATGCAAGGTACTCTGTTGTTCAGATTTTTGTTACTCCAATGGATGGTAGCCTTGTCATTATGGAAGGTAGTCTATTGTCGAGATTTTTGTTATTCCAATGGATGGTAGCCTTGTCATTATGCAAGGTAGTCTGTTGTTCAGATTTTTGTTACTCCAATGGATGGTAGCCTTTCCATTATGGAAGGTAGTCTATTGTCGAGATTTTTGTTATTCCAATGGATGGTAGCCTTGTCATTATGGAAGGTAGTTTTTTGTCTAGATTTTATTTACTCCAATGGATGGTAGCCTTGTCATTATCGAAGGTAGTCTATTGTTGAGATTTTTGTTACCCCAATGGATTTAGCCTTGTCATTATGGAAGGTAGTCTGTTGTCGATATTTTTGTTACTCCAATGAATGGTAGCCTTGTCATTATGGAAGGAAGTCTTTCGTTGAGATTTCTTTTACTCCAATGGATTGTAGCCTTGTTATTATGGAAGGTGGTTTGTTGTTCAGATCGTTGTTACTCCAATGGATGGTAGCCTTGTCATTATGGAAGGTAGTCTGTTGTTCATATTTTTTTTACTCCAATGGATGGTACCCTTGTAATTATGGAAGGTAGTCTGTTGTCGATATTTTTGTTATTCCACTGGATCATGGCCTTGTCATTACGGAAGGTAGTCTCTTGACGATATTTTTGATACTCCAATGGATGGTAGCCTTGTCATTACGGAAGGTAGTTTGTTGTCAAGATTTTTGTTACCCCAATAGATGGTAGCCTTGTAATTATGGAATGTAGTATGTTGTCGAGATTTTTGTTACTCCAATGGATGGTAGCCTTGTCATTATGCAAGTTAGTCTTTCTTTAAGATTTCTGTTACTCCAATGGATTGTAGCCTTGTTATTATGGAAGGTAGTCTGTTGTTCAGATTTTTATTACTCCAATGGATGGTAGCCTTGTCATTATGGAATGTAATATGTTGTTCATATTTTTTTTTACTCAAATGGATGGTAGCCTTGTCATTATGGAAGGTAGTCTGTTGTAGATATTTTTGTTATTCCACTGGATGGTGTCCTTGTCATTACGGAAGGTAGTCTATTGTCGATATTTTTGATACTCCAATGGATGGTAGCCTTGTCATTACGGAAGGTAGTATGTTGTCAAGATTTTTGTTACCCCAATGGATGGTAGCCTTGTAATTATAGAAGGTAGTCTGTTGTCGAGATTTTTGTTACTCCAATGGATGGTAGCCTTGTCAATATGGAAGGTAGTCTGTCGTTGAGATTTCTGTTACTCAAATGGATTGTAGCCTTGTTATTATGGAAGGTAGTCTGTTGTTCAGATTTTTGTTACTCCAATGGATGGTAGCGTTGTCATTACGGAAGGTAGTCTGTTGTTAAGATTTTTGTTACCCCAATGGATGGTAGCCTTGTAATTATGGAATGTAGTATGTTGTCGAGATTTTTGTTACTCCAATGGATGGTAGCCTTGTCATTATGGAAGGAAGTCTTTCTTTGAGATTTCTGTTACTCCAATGGATTGTAGCCTTGTTATTATGGAAGGTAGTCTGTGGTTCAGATTTTTATTACTCCAATGGATGGTAGCCTTGTTATTATGGAATGTAATATGTTGTTCATATTTTTTTTTACTCAAATGGATGGTAGCCTTATCATTATGGAAGGTAGTCTGTTGTCGATATTTTTGATAGTCCAATGGATGGTAGCCTTATCATTACGGAACGTAGTATGTTGTCAAGATTTTTGTTACCCCAATGGATGGTAGCCTTGTAATTATAGAAGGTAGTCTGTTGTCGAGATTTTTGTTACTCCAATGGATGGTAGCCTTGTCAATATGGAAGGTAGTCTGTCGTTGAGATTTCTGTTACTCCAATGGATTGTAGCCTTGTTATTATGGAAGGTAGTCTGTTGTTCAGATTTTTGTTACTCCAATGGAATGGCAGCCTTGTCATTATGGAAGGTAGTTTGTTGTCGAGAATTTTTTTATTCCATAGGATGGTAGCCTTGTCATTATGGAAGGGAGTCTGTTGTCGAGATTTTTGTTATTCCAATGGATGGTAACCTTGTAATTATGGAAGGTAGTCTTTTGTCGAGATTTTTGTTACTCCGATGGATGGTAGCCTTGTCATTATTGAAGGTAGTCTGTTGTCGATATCTTTGTTACACCAATGGATGATAGCCTTGTCAATATGCAAGGTAGTCTGTTGTTCAGATTTTTGTTACTCTAATGGATGGTAGCCTTGTCATTATGGAAGGTAGTCTATTGTCGAGATTTTTGTTTTTCCAATGGATGGTAGCCTTGTCATTATGCAAGGTAGTCTGTTGTTCAGATTTTTGTTACTCCAATGGATGGTAGCCTTTCCATTATGGAAGGTAGTCTATTGTCGAGATTTTTGTTATTCCAATGGATGGTAGCCTTGTCATTATGGAAGGTAGTTTTTTGTCTAGATTTTTTTTACTCCAATGGATGGTAGCCTTGTCATTATGGAAGGTAGTCTATTGTTGAGATTTTTGTTACCCCAATGGATTTAGCCTTGTCATTATGGAAGTTAGTCTGTTATCGATATTTTTGTTACTCCAATGAATGGTAGCCTTGTCAATATGGAAGGTAGTCTGTCATTGAGATATCTGTTACTCCAATGGATTGTAGCCTTGCCATTATGGAAGGTAGTCTCTTCTTCAGATTTTTGTTACTCCAATGGATGGTAGCCTTGTCATTATGAAAGGTAGTCTGTTGTCGAGATTTTTGTTATTCCATTGGATGGTGGCCTTGTCATTACGGAAGGTAGTCTATTGTCGATATTTTTGAAAATCCAATGGATGGTAGCCTTGTCATTACGGAAGGTAGTCTATTGTCAAGATTTTTGTTACCCCAATGGATGGTAGCCTTATAATTATGGAAGGTAGTATGTTGTCGAGATTTTTGTTACTTCAATGGATGGTAGCCTTGTCATTATGGAAGGAAGTCTTTCGTTAAGATTTCTTTTACTCCAATGGATGGTAGCCTTGTCATTACGGAAGGTAGTTTGTTGTCAAGATTTTTGTTACCCCAATGGATGGTAGCCTTGTAATTATGGAAGGTAGTATGTTGTCGATATTTTTTTTACTCCAATGGATGGTAGCCTTGTTATTATGGAAGGTAGTCTGTTGCTCAAATTTTTATTACTCCAATGGATGGTAGCCTTGTCATTATGGAATGTAATATGTTGTTCATATTTTTTTTTACTCAAATGGATGGTAGCCTTGTCATTATGGAAGGTAGTCTGTTGTCGAGATTTTTGTTATTCCACTGGATGGTGGCCTTGTCATTACGGAAGGTAGTCTATTGTCGATATTTTTGATACTCCAATGGATGGTAGCCTTGTCATTACAGAAGGTAGTATGTTGTCAAGATTTTTGTTACCCCAATGGATGGTAGCCTTGTAATTATAGAAGGTAGTCTGTTGTCGAGATTTTTGTTACTCCAATGGATGGTAGCCTTGTCAATATGGAAGGTAGTCTGTCATTGAGATTTTTGTTACTCCAATGGATTGTAGCCTTGCTATTATGGAAGGTAGTCTGTTATTCAGATTTTTGTTACTCCAATGGATGGTAGCCTTGTCATTATGGAAGGTAGTCTGTTGTCGAGAATTTTTTTATTCCATTGGATGGTAGCCTTGTCATTATGGAAGGGAGTCTGTTGTCGAGATTTTTGTTATTCCAATGGATGGTAACCTTGTAATTATCGAAGGTAGTCTTTTGTCGAGATTTTTGTTTCTCCAATGGATGGTAGCCTTGTAATTATTGAAGGTAGTCTGTTGTTTATATCTTTGTTACTCCAATGGATGATAGCCTTGTCAATATGCAAGGTAGTCTGTTGTTCAGATTTTTGTTACTCCAATGGATGGTATCCTTGTCATTATGGAAGGTAGACTATTGTCGAGATTTTTGTTATTCCAATGGATGGTAGCCTTGTCATTATGCAAGGTAGTCTCTTGTTCAGATTTTTGTTACTCCAATGGATGGTAGCCTTGTCATTATGAAAGGTAGTCTGTTGTCGAGATTTTTGTTATTCCATTGGATGGTGGCCTTGTCATTACGGAAGGTAGTCTATTGTCGATATTTTTGTTACCCTAATGGATGATAGCCTTGTAATTATGGAAGGTAGTCTGTTGTCGCGATTTTTGTTACACCAATGAATGGTAGCCTTGTCATTATGGAATGTAGTTTGTTGTTGAGATTTCTGTTGTCGAGATTTTTGTTACCCCAATGGATGTAGCCTTGTCATTATGGAAGGTAGTTTGTTGTCGATATTTATTTTACTCCAATGAATGGTAGCCTTCTCTTTATGGAAGGTAGCCCGTCATTGAAATTTCTGTTACTCCAATGGATTGTAGCCTTGCCATTATGGAAGGTAGTCTGTTGTTCAGATTTTTTTTACTCCAATGGATGGTAGCCTTGTCATTATGGAAGGGAGACTGTTGTCGAGATTTTTGTTATTCCAATGGATGGTAACCTTGGTATTATGGAAGGTAGTATTTTGTCGAGATTTTTGTTACTCCAATGGATGGTAGCCTTGTCATTATTAAAGGTAGTTTGTTGTCGATATCTCTGTTGCTCCAATGGATGATAGCCTTGTCAATATGGAAGGTAGTATATTATTCAGATTTTTGTTACTCCAATGGATGGTAGCCTTGACATTATGGAAGGGAGTCTGTTGTCTAGATTTTTGTTATTCCAATTGATGCTAGCCTTGTTATTATGGAAGGTAGTGTTTTGTCGATATTTTTGTTACTACAATGGATGGTAGCCTTGTCATTATTGAAGGTAGTCTGTTGTCGATATCTTTGTTGCTCCAATGGATGATAGCCTTGTCATTATGGAAGGTAGTATGTTGTCTAGAGTTTTGTTACTCCAATAGATGGTAGCCTTATCATTATGGAAGCTAGTCTGTTGTCGAGATTTTTGTTACCCCAATGGATGTAGCCTTGTCATTATGGAAGGTAGTCTATTGTCGAGATTATGGTTATTCCAATGGATGGTAGCCTTGTAATTATGGAAGGTATTCTGTTTCGAGATTTTTGATACTCCAATGGATGATAGCCTTGTCATTATGCAAGGTAGTCTGTTGTTCATATTTTTGATACTCCAATGGATGGTAGCCTTATCATTATGGAAGGTAGTCTGTTGTCGAGAGTTTTGTTACCCCAATGGATGTAGCCTTGTCATTATGGTAGGAAGTTTGTTGTCGATATTTATTTTACTCAAATGAATGGTAGCCTTCTTTTTATGGAAGGCAGTCTGTTGTTTAAATTTCTGTTACTCCAATGGATTGTAGCCTTGCCATTATGGAAGGGAGTCTGTTGTCGAGATTTTTGTTATTCCAATGGATGGTAACCTTGGTATTATGGAAGGTAGTATTTTGTCGAGATTTTTGTTACTCTAATGGATGGTAGCCTTGTCATTATTGAAGTTAGTCTGTTGTCGATATCTCTGTTGCTCCAATGGATGATAGCCTTGTCATTATGGAAGGTAGTATATTGTTTAGATTTTAGTTACTCCAATGAATGGTATCCTTGTCATTATGGAAGGGTCTCTTTTGTCGAGATTTTTGTTATTCCAATGGATGGTAACCTTGTTATTATGGAAGGTAGTATTTTTGTCGAGATTTTTGTTACTCCAATGGATGGTAGCCTTGTCATTATTGAAGTTAGTCTGTTGTCGTTATCTCTGTTGCTCCAATGGATGATATCCTTGTAATTATGGAAGGTAGTATATTGTTCAGATTTTAGTTACTCCAATGGATGGCAGCCTTGTCATTATGGAAGGGTGTCTGTTGTCGAGATTTTTGTTATTCCAATGGATGCTAGCCTTGTTATTATGGAAGGTAGTATTTTGTCGAGATTTTTGTTACTCCAGTGTATGGTAGCCTTGTCATTATTGAAGGTAGTCTGTTTTCGATATCTCTGTTGCTCCAATGGATGATAGCCTTGTCATTATGGAAGGTAGTATATTGTTCAGATTTTAGTTACTCCAATGGATGGTAGCCTTGTCATTATGGAAGGGTGTCTGTTGTCGAGATTTTTGTTATTCCAATGGATGCTAGCCTTGTTATTATGGAAGATAGTATTTTGTCAATATTTTTGTTACTCCAATGGATGGTAGCCTTATCATTATGGAATGTAGTTTGTTGTCGGTATTTTTGTTACTCCAATGGATGGTAGCCTTATCATTATGGAAGGTAGTATGTTGTCGATATCTTTTTTACTCCAATGGATTGTAGCCTTGTCATTATGGAAGGTAGTCTATTGTCGAGATTTTTGTTACTCCAATGGATGCCAGCCTTGTCATTATGGAAGGTAGTTTATCGTTGTGATTTATCTCACTTCAATAGATGGTAGCATTGTCACTATGGAAGGTAGTCAGTTGTTCATATTTTTGTTACTCCAATGGATGGTAGCCATGTCATTATGGAAGGTAGTCTAGTATCGAGATTTTGGTTACTACAATGGATGGTACCCTTGTCATTATGGAACATAGTCTATTGTAGATATTTTTGTTACTCCAATGCATAGCCTTGTCATTATGGAAGGTAGTCTATTGTCGAGATTTTTGTTACTACAATGGATGGTAGCATTATCATTATGGAAGGTAGTCTCTTGTCGATATTTTTGTTACTCCAATGGATTGTAGCCTTGTCATTATGGAATGTAGTTTGTTGTCGATGTTTTTGTTACTCCAATGGATGGTAGCCTTGTCATTATGGAAGGTAGTCTGTTGTTCATATTTTTGTTACTCCAATGGATGGTAGCCTTGTCATTATGGAACGTAGTCGGTTGTCAAGATTTTTGTTACTTCAATGGATGGTAGCATTATCATTATGGAAGTTAGTCAGTTCTCAATATCTTTGTTACTCCAATGGATGCTAGGCTTGTCATTATGTAAGGTAGTATGTCGTTGTGATTTTTGTCACTCCAATGGATGGTAGCCTTGTCATTATGGAAGGTAGTCTGTTGTTCATATTTTTGTTACTCCAATGGATGGTAGCCTTGTCATTATGGAAGGTAGTTTATTGTCGAGATTTTTGTTACTTCAATGGAGTATAGCCTTGTCATTATGGAAGGTAGTCTGTTGTCGATATTTTTGTTACTCCAATGGATGGTAGAATTATCATTATGTAAGGTAGTCTCTTGTCGATATTTTTGTTACTCCAATGGATGATAGCTTTTCATTATAGACGGTTTTCTGTTGTTGAGATTTTTGTTACTCTAATGGATGGTAGCCTTGTCATTATGGAAGGTAGTTTGTTTTCGATATTTTTGTTACTCCAATGGATGGTAGCCTTGTCATTATGGAAGGTAGTTTGTGGTCGGTATTTTTTTTACTCCAATGGATGGTAGCCTTGTCATTATGGAAGGTAGTATGTTTTCGATATCTTTGTTACTCCAATGGATTGTAGCCTTGTCATTATAGAAGGTAGTCTGTTGTCGAGATATTTGTTACTCTAATGGCTGCTAGCCTTGTCATTATGGAAGGTAGTCTATCGTTGTGATTTATCTCACTTAAATAGATGGTAGCCTTGTCACGATGGAAGGTATCTTGTTGTTCATATTTTTGTTACTCCAATGGATGGTAGGCTTGTCATTATGGAAGGTAGTCTATTGTCGATATTTTTGTTACTCCAATGGATGATAACCTTGTCATTATAGAAGGTTGTCTGTTGTCGAGATTTATGTTACTCTAATGGATGGTAGACTGGTCGTTATGGAAGGTAGTCTGTTTTCGTGATTTTTGTTACTCCAATGGATGGTAGCCTTGTCATTATGGAAGGTAGTTTGTTGTCGTTATTTTTGTTACTCCAATGGATTGTAGCCTTATCATTATGGAAGGTAGTATGTTGTCGATACCTTTGTTACTCCAATGGATTGTAGCCTTGTCATTATGGAAGGGAGTCTGTTGTCGAGATTTTTGTTAATCCAATGGATGCCAGCCTTGTCATTATGGAAGGTAGTCTATCATTGTGATTTATCTCACTTCAATAGATGGTAGCCTTGTCACTATGGAAGGTAGTTTCTTGTTCATATTTTTGTTACTCTAATGGATGGTAGCCTTGTCATTATGGAAGGTAATCTAGTGTTGAGATTTTGGTTACTACAATGGATGGTAGCCTTGTAATTATGGAACATAGTCTATCGTAGCTATTTTTGTTACTCCAAAGCATAGCCTTGTGACTATGGAAGGTAGTATGTTGTCGAGATTTTTGTTACTCCAATGGATGGTAGCATTATCATTATGGAAGTTAGTCCATTCTCGATATCTATGTTACTCCAATGGATGCTAGCCTCGTCATTATGGAAGGTAGTCTGTCGTTGTGATTTCTGTCACTCCAATGGATGGTAGCCTTGTCAATATGGAAGGTAGTCTGTTGTTCATATTTTTGTTACTCCAATGGATGGTAGCCTTTTCATTATAGAAGGTAGTTTATTGTCGAGATTTTTGTTACTTCAATGGATGGTAGCCTTGTCATTATGGAAGGTAGTCTGTTTTCGAGATTTTTTTTACTCCAATGGAGTATAGCCTTGTCATTATGGAAGGTAGTCTGTTGTCGAGATTATTGTTATTCCAATGGATTATAGCCTTGTCATTATGGAACGTATTTTATTGTCGATGTTTTTGTTACTCCAATGGATGGTAGCCTTTTCATTATGGAAGGTAGTCTGATGTCGAGATTTTTTTATTCCAATAGATGGTAGCCTTGTCATTACGGAAGGCAGTATGTTGTCAAGAATTTTGTTACTCTAATGGATGGTAGCCTTGTCATTATGGAAGGTAGTCTGTCGTTCTGATTTATGTCACTCCAATGGATGGTAGCCTTGTCACTATGGAAGGTAGTCTGTTGTTCATATTTTTGTTACTCCAATGGATGGTAGCCTTATCATTATGAAAGGTAGTTCATTATCTATATTTTTTTTACTCCAATGGATGATAGCCTTTTCATTATCGATGGTTGTCTGTTGCCGAGATTTTTGTTACTCTAATGGATGGTAGCCTTGTCATTAAGGAAGGTAGTCTATTTTCGAGATTTTTGTTACTCCAATGGATGGTAGCCTTGTCATTATGGAAGGTAGTTTGTTGTCGGTATTTTTGTTACTCCAATGGATGGTAGCCTTGTCATTATGGAAGGTAGTCTGTTGTCGAAATTTTTGTTACTCCAATGGATGCTAGCCTTGTCATTATGGAAGGTAGTCTATCATTGTGATTTATCTCACTTCAATAGATGGTAGCCTTGTCACTATGGAAGGTATTCTGTTGTTCATATTTTTGTTACTCCAATGGATGGTAGCCTTGTCATTATGGAACATAGTCTATTGTAGATATTTTTGTTACTCGAATGCATAGCCTTGTGATTATGGAAGGTAGTCAGTTGTCGATATTTTTGTTACTCCAATGGATGGTAGAATTATCATTATGGAAGATAGTCTCTTGTCGATATTTTTGTTACTCCAATGGATTGTAGCCTTGTCATTATGGAACGTAGTTTGTTGTCGATGTTTTTGTTACTCCAATGCGTGGTAGCCTTGTCACCATGGAAGGTAGACTGTTGTTCATTTTTTTGTTACTCCAATGGATGGTAGCCTTGTCATTATAGAAGGTAGTTTGTCGTTGTGATTTCTGTCACTCCAATGGATGGTAGCCTTGTCACTATGGAAGGTATCCTATTGTTCATATTTTTGTTACTCCAATGGATGGTAGCCTTGTCATTATGGAAGGTAGTCTATTGTCAAGATTTTGGTTACTACAATGGATGGTAGCCTTGTCATTATGGAACACAGAATTGTAGATTTTTTTGTTACTCCAATGCATGGTAGCCTTGTCATTATGGATGGTAGTCTGTTGTCGAGATTTTTCTTACTCCAATGGATGGTAGCGTTATCATTATGGAAGGTAGTCTATTGTCGAGATTTTTGTCACTCCAATGGATGGCAGCCTTGTCATTATGGAAGGTAGTATGTTGTCGATATCTTTGTTACTCCAATGGATTGTAGCTTTGTCATTATGGAAGGTAGTCTGTTGTCTAGATTTTTGTTACTCCAATGGATGGTATCGTTGTCATTATGGATGGTAGTGTGTTGTCGAGAATTTTGTTACTCCAATGGATGCTAGCCATGTCATTATGGAAGGTAGTCTGTTTTTGAGATTTTTGTTACTCTAATGGATGGTAGCCTTGTCATTATGGAAGGTAGTTTGTTGTCATGATTTTTGTTACTCCAATTGATAGTAGCCTTGTCATTATGGAAGGTAGTCTATTGTCGAGATTTTGTTACTCCAATGGATGGTAGCCTTGTCATTATGGAAAGTAGTCTATTGTCGATATTTTTGTCACTCCAAAGGATGGTAGCCTTGTCATTATGGAAGGTAGTCTGTTGTCGATATTTTTGTTACTCTAATGGATGGTAGCCTTGTCATAATGGAAGGTAGTCTATTGTCGAGATTTTTGTCACTCTAATAGATGATAGCCTTGTCATTATTGAAGGTAGTCTATTTGCGAGATTTTTGTTACTCGAATGGATGGTAGCCATGTCATTATGGAAGGTAGTCTCTTGTAGATATTTTCGTTACTCCAATGGATGGTACCCATGTCATTATGGAAGGTAGTTTGTTGTCGAGATTTTTGTTACTCCAATGGATAGTAGCCTTGTCATTATGGAAGGTAGTCTGTTGTCGAGATTTTGTTACTCCAATGGATGGTAGCCTTGTCATTATGGAAGGTAGTCTGTTGTCGAGATTTTTGTCACTCCAAAGGATGGTAGCCTTGTAATTATGGAAGGTAGTCTATTGTCGAGATTTTTGTCACTCTAATAGATGATAGCCTTGTCACTATGGAAGTTAGGTTGTTGACGAGATTTTTGTTACTCCAATTGATGGTAGCCTTGTCATTATGGAAGGTAGTCTCTTCTTGATATTTTCATTACTCCAATGCATGGTAGCCTTGTCATTATGGAAGGTAGTCTCTTGTTGATATTTTCATTACTCCAATGGATGGTAGCCTTGTCATTATGGAAGGTAGTCTGTTGTCGAGATTTTTGTCACTCTAATGGATCCTAGCCTTGTCATTATGTAAGGTAGTCTGTTGTCGAGATTTTTGTTACTGTAATGGATGGTAGCCTTGTCATTATGGAAGGTAGTTTGTTGTCATGATTTTTATTTCTCCAATGGATGGTAGCCTTTTCATTATGGAAGGTAGTCTGTTGTCGAGATTTTGTTACTCCAATGGATGGTAGCCTTCTCATTATGGAAGGTAGTCTATTGTCGAAATTTTTGTCACTCCAAAGGATGGTAGCCTTGTCATTATGGAAGGTAGTCTGTTGTCGATATTTTTGTTACTCCAATGGATGGTAGCCTTGTCATTATGGAAGGTAGTCTATTGTTGAGATTTTTGTCACTCCAATGGATGGTAGCCTTGTCATTATTGAAGGTAGTCTATTAGAGAGATTTTTGTTACTCTAATGGATGGTAGCCTTGTCATTACGGAAGGCAGTCTCTTGTTGATATTTTCATTACTCTAATGCATGGTAGCCTTTTCATTATGGAAGGAAGTCTCTTGTTGATATTTTCATTACTCCAATGGATGGTAGCCTTGTCATTATGGAAGGTAGTTTGTTGTCGCGATTTTTGTTACTCTAATGGATACTAGCCTTGTCATTATGGAAGGTAGTCTGTTGTCAAGATTTTTGTTACTCTAATGGATGGTAGCCTTGTCATTATGGAAGGTAGTTTGTTGTCATGATTTTTGTTACTCCAATGGATAGTAGCCTTGTCATTATGGAAGGCAGTCTATTGTCGAGATTTTGTTACTCCAATGGATGTTAGGCTTGTCATTATGGAAGGTATTCTGTTGTCGAGATTTTTGTTACTCTAATGGATGGTAGCCTTGTCATTATGGAAGGTAGTTTGTTGTCGAGATTTTTGTTACTCCAAGGGATAATATCCTTGTCATTATGGAAGGTAGTCCGTTGTCGAGATTTTGTTACTCCAATGGATGGTAGCCTTGTCATTATGGAAGGTAGTCTATTGTCGAGATTTTTGTCACTCCAAAGAATGGTAGCCTTGTCATTATGGAAGGTAGTCTGTTGGCGAGATATTTGTTACTCGAATGGATGGTAGCCTTGTCATTATGGAAGGTAGTTCATTATCTATATTTTTTTTACTCCAATGGATGATAGCCTTTTCATTATCGATGGTTGTCTGTTGTCGAGATTTTTGTTACTCTAATGGATGGTAGCCTTGTCATTATGGAAGGTAGTTTGTTGTCATGATTTTTATTTCTCCAATGGATGGTAGCCTTTTCATTATGGAAGGTAGTCTGTTGTCGAGATTTTGTTACTCCAATGGATGGTAGCCTTCTCATTATGGAAGGTAGTCTATTGTCGAAATTTTTGTCACTCCAAAGGATGGTAGCCTTGTCATTATGGAAGGTAGTCTGTTGTTGATATTTTTGTTACTCCAATGGATGGTAGCCTTGTCATTATGGAAGGTAGTCTATTGTTGAGATTTTTGTCACTCCAATGGATGGTAGCCTTGTCATTATGGAAGGTAGTCTATTAGAGAGATTTTTGTTACTCTAATGGATGGTAGCCTTGTCATTACGGAAGGCAGTCTCTTGTTGATATTTTCATTACTCTAATGCATGGTAGCCTTTTCATTATGGAAGGAAGTCTCTTGTTGATATTTTCATTACTCCAATGGATGGTAGCCTTGTCATTATGGAAGGTAGTTTGTTGTCGCGATTTTTGTTACTCTAATGGATACTAGCCTTGTCATTATGGAAGGTAGTCTGTTGTAAAGATTTTTGTTACTCTAATGGATGGTAGCCTTGTCATTATGGAAGGTAGTTTGTTGTCATGATTTTTGTTACTCCAATGGATAGTAGCCTTGTCATTATGGAAGGCAGTCTATTGTCGAGATTTTGTTACTCCAATGGATGTTAGGCTTGTCATTATGGAAGGTAGTCTGTTGTCGAGATTTTTGTTACTCTAATGGATGGTAGCCTTGTCATTATGGAAGGTAGTTTGTTGTCGAGATTTTTGTTACTCCAAGGGATAATATCCTTGTCATTATGGAAGGTAGTCTGTTGTCGAGATTTTGTAACTCCAATGGATGGTAGCCTTGTCATTATGGAAGGTAGTCTATTGTCGAGATTTTTGTCACTCCAAAGAATGGTAGCCTTGTCATTATGGAAGGTAGTCTGTTGGCGAGATATTTGTTACTCGAATGGATGGTAGCCTTGTCATTATGGAAGGTAGTTCATTATCTATATTTTTTTTACTCCAATGGATGATAGCCTTTTCATTATCGATGGTTGTCTGTTGTCGAGATTTTTGTTACTCTAATGGATGGTAGCCTTGTCATTAAGGAAGGTAGTCTATTTTCGAGATTTTTGTTACTCCAATGGATGGTAGCCTTGTCATTATGGAAGGTAGTTTGTTGTCGGTATTTTTGTTACTCCAATGGATGGTAGCCTTGTCATTATGGAAGGTAGTCTGTTGTCGAAATTTTTGTTACCCCAATGGATGCTAGCCTTATCATTATGGAAGGTAGTCTATCATTGTGATTTATCTCACTTCAATAGATGGTAGCCTTGTCACTATGGAAGGTAGTCTGTTGTTCATATTTTTGTTACTCCAATGGATGGTAGCCTTGTCATTATGGAACATAGTCTATTGTAGATATTTTTGTTACTCGAATGCATAGCCTTGTGATTATGGAAGGTAGTCAGTTGTCGATATTTTTGTTACTCTAATGGATGGTAGAATTATCATTATGGAAGATAGTCTCTTGTCGATATTTTTGTTACTCCAATGGATTGTAGCCTTGTCATTATGGAACGTAGTTTGTTGTCGATGTTTTTGTTACTCCAATGCGTGGTAGCCTTGTCACCATGGAAGGTAGACTGTTGTTCATTTTTTTGTTACTCCAATGGATGGTAGCCTTGTCATTATAGAAGGTAGTCTGTCGTTGTGATTTCTGTCACTCCAATGGATGGTAGCCTTGTCACTATGGAAGGTAGCCTATTGTTCATATTTTTGTTACTCCAATGGATGGTAGCCTTGTCATTATGGAAGGTAGTCTATTGTCAAGATTTTGGTTACTACAATGGATGGTAGCCTTGTCATTATGGAACATAGAATTGTAGATATTTTCGTTACTCCAATGCATGGTAGCCTTGTCATTATGGATGGTAGTCTGTTGTCGAGATTTTTGTTACTCCAATGGATAGTAGCCTTGTCATTATGGAAGGTAGTCTGTTGTCGAGATTTTGTTACTCCAATGGATGGTAGCCTTGTCATTATGGAAGGTAGTCTGTTGTCGAGATTTTTGTCACTCCAAAGGATGGTAGCCTTGTAATTATGGAAGGTAGTCTATTGTCGAGATTTTTGTCACTCTAATAGATGATAGCCTTGTCACTATGGAAGTTAGGTTGTTGACGAGATTTTTGTTACTCCAATTGATGGTAGCCTTGTCATTATGGAAGGTAGTCTCTTCTTGATATTTTCATTACTCCAATGCATGGTAGCCTTGTCATTATGGAAGGTAGTCTCTTGTTGATATTTTCATTACTCCAATGGATGGTAGCCTTGTCATTATGGAAGGTAGTCTGTTGTCGAGATTTTTGTCACTCTAATGGATCCTAGCCTTGTCATTATGTAAGGTAGTCTGTTGTCGAGATTTTTGTTACTGTAATGGATGGTAGCCTTGTCATTATGGAAGGTAGTTTGTTGTCATGATTTTTATTTCTCCAATGGATGGTAGCCTTTTCATTATGGAAGGTAGTCTGTTGTCGAGATTTTGTTACTCCAATGGATGGTAGCCTTCTCATTATGGAAGGTAGTCTATTGTCGAAATTTTTGTCACTCCAAAGGATGGTAGCCTTGTCATTATGGAAGGTAGTCTGTTGTCGATATTTTTGTTACTCCAATGGATGGTAGCCTTGTCATTATGGAAGGTAGTCTATTGTTGAGATTTTTGTCACTCCAATGGATGGTAGCCTTGTCATTATTGAAGGTAGTCTATTAGAGAGATTTTTGTTACTCTAATGGATGGTAGCCTTGTCATTACGGAAGGCAGTCTCTTGTTGATATTTTCATTACTCTAATGCATGGTAGCCTTTTCATTATGGAAGGAAGTCTCTTGTTGATATTTTCATTACTCCAATGGATGGTAGCCTTGTCATTATGGAAGGTAGTTTGTTGTCGCGATTTTTGTTACTCTAATGGATACTAGCCTTGTCATTATGGAAGGTAGTCTGTTGTCAAGATTTTTGTTACTCTAATGGATGGTAGCCTTGTCATTATGGAAGGTAGTTTGTTGTCATGATTTTTGTTACTCCAATGGATAGTAGCCTTGTCATTATGGAAGGCAGTCTATTGTCGAGATTTTGTTACTCCAATGGATGTTAGGCTTGTCATTATGGAAGGTATTCTGTTGTCGAGATTTTTGTTACTCTAATGGATGGTAGCCTTGTCATTATGGAAGGTAGTTTGTTGTCGAGATTTTTGTTACTCCAAGGGATAATATCCTTGTCATTATGGAAGGTAGTCTGTTGTCGAGATTTTGTTACTCCAATGGATGGTAGCCTTGTCATTATGGAAGGTAGTCTATTGTCGAGATTTTTGTCACTCCAAAGAATGGTAGCCTTGTCATTATGGAAGGTAGTCTGTTGGCGAGATATTTGTTACTCGAATGGATGGTAGCCTTGTCATTATGGAAGGTAGTTCATTATCTATATTTTTTTTACTCCAATGGATGATAGCCTTTTCATTATCGATGGTTGTCTGTTGTCGAGATTTTTGTTACTCTAATGGATGGTAGCCTTGTCATTATGGAAGGTAGTTTGTTGTCATGATTTTTATTTCTCCAATGGATGGTAGCCTTTTCATTATGGAAGGTAGTCTGTTGTCGAGATTTTGTTACTCCAATGGATGGTAGCCTTCTCATTATGGAAGGTAGTCTATTGTCGAAATTTTTGTCACTCCAAAGGATGGTAGCCTTGTCATTATGGAAGGTAGTCTGTTGTTGATATTTTTGTTACTCCAATGGATGGTAGCCTTGTCATTATGGAAGGTAGTCTATTGTTGAGATTTTTGTCACTCCAATGGATGGTAGCCTTGTCATTATGGAAGGTAGTCTATTAGAGAGATTTTTGTTACTCTAATGGATGGTAGCCTTGTCATTACGGAAGGCAGTCTCTTGTTGATATTTTCATTACTCTAATGCATGGTAGCCTTTTCATTATGGAAGGAAGTCTCTTGTTGATATTTTCATTACTCCAATGGATGTTAGCCTTGTCATTATGGAAGGTAGTTTGTTGTCGCGATTTTTGTTACTCTAATGGATACTAGCCTTGTCATTATGGAAGGTAGTCTGTTGTAAAGATTTTTGTTACTCTAATGGATGGTAGCCTTGTCATTATGGAAGGTAGTTTGTTGTCATGATTTTTGTTACTCCAATGGATAGTAGCCTTGTCATTATGGAAGGCAGTCTATTGTCTAGATTTTGTTACTCCAATGGATGTTAGGCTTGTCATTATGGAAGGTAGTCTGTTGTCGAGATTTTTGTTACTCTAATGGATGGTAGCCTTGTCATTATGGAAGGTAGTTTGTTGTCGAGATTTTTGTTACTCCAAGGGATAATATCCTTGTCATTATGGAAGGTAGTCTGTTGTCGAGATTTTGTTACTCCAATGGATGGTAGCCTTGTCATTATGGAAGGTAGTCTATTGTCGAGATTTTTGTCACTCCAAAGAATGGTAGCCTTGTCATTATGGAAGGTAGTCTGTTGGCGAGATATTTGTTACTCGAATGGATGGTAGCCTTGTCATTATGGAAGGTAGTTCATTATCTATATTTTTTTTACTCCAATGGATGATAGCCTTTTCATTATCGATGGTTGTCTGTTGTCGAGATTTTTGTTACTCTAATGGATGGTAGCCTTGTCATTAAGGAAGGTAGTCTATTTTCGAGATTTTTGTTACTCCAATGGATGGTAGCCTTGTCATTATGGAAGGTAGTTTGTTGTCGGTATTTTTGTTACTCCAATGGATGGTAGCCTTGTCATTATGGAAGGTAGTCTGTTGTCGAAATTTTTGTTACCCCAATGGATGCTAGCCTTATCATTATGGAAGGTAGTCTATCATTGTGATTTATCTCACTTCAATAGATGGTAGCCTTGTCACTATGGAAGGTAGTCTGTTGTTCATATTTTTGTTACTCCAATGGATGGTAGCCTTGTCATTATGGAACATAGTCTATTGTAGATATTTTTGTTACTCGAATGCATAGCCTTGTGATTATGGAAGGTAGTCAGTTGTCGATATTTTTGTTACTCTAATGGATGGTAGAATTATCATTATGGAAGATAGTCTCTTGTCGATATTTTTGTTACTCCAATGGATTGTAGCCTTGTCATTATGGAACGTAGTTTGTTGTCGATGTTTTTGTTACTCCAATGCGTGGTAGCCTTGTCACCATGGAAGGTAGACTGTTGTTCATTTTTTTGTTACTCCAATGGATGGTAGCCTTGTCATTATAGAAGGTAGTCTGTCGTTGTGATTTCTGTCACTCCAATGGATGGTAGCCTTGTCACTATGGAAGGTAGCCTATTGTTCATATTTTTGTTACTCCAATGGATGGTAGCCTTGTCATTATGGAAGGTAGTCTATTGTCAAGATTTTGGTTACTACAATGGATGGTAGCCTTGTCATTATGGAACATAGAATTGTAGATTTTTTTGTTACTCCAATGCATGGTAGCCTTGTCATTATGGATGGTAGTCTGTTGTCGAGATTTTTGTTACTCCAATGGATGGTAGCGTTATCATTATGGAAGGTAGTCTGTTTCGTATTTTTGTTACTCTAATGGATGGCAGCCTTGTCATTATGGAAGGTAGTATGTTGTCGATATCTTTGTTACTCCAATGGATTATAGCTTTGTCATTATGGAAGGTAGTCTGTTGTCTAGATTTTTGTTACTCCAATGGATGGTATCGTTGTCATTATGGATGGTAGTGTGTTGTCGAGAATTTTGTTACTCCAATGGATGCTAGCCATGTCATTATGGAAGGTAGTCTGTCGTTGTGATTTCTGTCACTCCAATAGATGGTAGCATTGTCACTACAGAAGGTATTTTGTTGCTCATATTTTTGTTACTCCAATGGATGGTATCCTTGTCATTATGGAAGGTAGTTTATTGTCGAGATTTTTTTTACTTCAATGGATGGTAGCCTTGTCATTAAGGAAGGTAGTCTGTTTTCGAAATTTTTGTTACTGCAATGGAGTATAGCCTTGTCATTATGGATGGTAGTCTGTTGTCAAGATTTTTGTTATTCAAATTGATTGTAGCCTTGTCATTATGGAAGGTAGTCTGTTGTCGTGATTTTGTTAGTCCAATGGATGGTAGCCTTGTCATTATGGAAGGTAGTCTATTGTTTAGATTTTTGTCACTCTAAAGGATGGTAGCCTTGTCATTATAGAAGGTTGTCTGTTGTCGATATTTTTGTTACTCCAATGGATGGTAGCATTGTCATTATGGAAGGTAGACTATTGTCGAGATTTTTGTCACTCCAATGGATGGTAACCTTGTCATTATGGAAGGTAGTCTCTTGTTGATATTTTCATTTCTCCAATGCATGGTAGCCTTCTCATTATGGAAGGTAGTCTCTTGTTTATATTTTCATTACTCCAATAGATGGTAGCCTTGTCATTATAGAAGGTAGTCTGTTGTCGAGATTTTTGTTACTCTAATGGATCCTAGCCTTGTCATTTTGGTAGGTAGTCTGTTTTTGAGATTTTTGTTACTCTAATGGATGGTAGCCTTGTCATTAAGGAAGGTAGTTTGTTGTCATGATTTTTGTTACTCCAATTGATAGTAGCCTTGTCATTATGGAAGGTAGTCTATTGTCGAGATTTTGTTACTCCAATGGATGGTAGCCTTGTCATTATGGAAAGTAGTTTATTGTCGATATTTTTGTCACTCCAAAGGATGGTAGCCTTGTCATTATGGAAGGTAGTCTGTTGTCGATATTTTTGTTACTCTAATGGATGGTAGCCTTGTCATAATGGAAGGTAGTCTATTGTCGAGATTTTTGTCACTCTAATAGATGATAGCCTTGTCATTATTGAAGGTAGTCTATTTGCGAGATTTTTGTTACTCGAATGGATGGTAGCCATGTCATTATGGAAGGTAGTCTCTTGTAGATATTTTCGTTACTCCAATGGATGGTACCCATGTCTTTATGGAAGGTAATTTGTTGTCGAGATTTTTGTTACTCCAATGGATAGTAGCCTTGTCATTATGGAAGGTAGTCTGTTGTCGAGATTTTGTTACTCCAATGGATGGTAGCCTTGTCATTATGGAAGGTAGTCTGTTGTCGAGATTTTTGTCACTCCAAAGGATGGTAGCCTTGTAATTATGGAAGGTAGTCTATTGTCGAGATTTTTGTAACTCTAATAGATGATAGCCTTGTCATTATGGAAGTTAGGTTGTTGACGAGATTTTTGTTACTCCAATTGATGGTAGCCTTGTCATTATGGAAGGTAGTCTCTTGTTGATATTTTCATTACTCCAATGCATGGTAGCCTTGTCATTATGGAAGGTAGTCTCTTGTTGATATTTTCATTACTCCAATGGATGGTAGCCTTGTCATTATGGAAGGTAGTCTGTTGTCGAGATTTTTGTCACTCTAATGGATCCTAGCCTTGTCATTATGTAAGGTAGTCTGTTGTCGAGATTTTTGTTACTGTAATGGATGGTAGCCTTGTCATTATGGAAGGTAGTTTGTTGTCATGATTTTTATTTCTCCAATGGATGGTAGCCTTTTCATTATGGAAGGTAGTCTGTTGTCGAGATTTTGTTACTCCAATGGATGGTAGCCTTCTCATTATGGAAGGTAGTCTATTGTCGAAATTTTTGTCACTCCAAAGGATGGTAGCCTTGTCATTATGGAAGGTAGTCTGTTGTCGATATTTTTGTTACTCCAATGGATGGTAGCCTTGTCATTATGGAAGGTAGTCTATTGTCGAGATTTTTGTCACTCCAATGGATGGTAGCCTTGTCATTATGGAAGGTAGTCTATTAGAGAGATTTTTGTTACTCTAATGGATGGTAGCCTTGTCATTACGGAAGGCAGTCTCTTGTTGATATTTTCATTACTCTAATGCATGGTAGCCTTTTCATTATGGAAGGAAGTCTCTTGTTGATATTTTCATTACTCCAATGGATGGTAGCCTTGTCATTATGGAAGGTAGTCTGTTGTCGCGATTTTTGTTACTCTAATGGATACTAGCCTTGTCATTATGGAAGGTAGTCTGTTGTCAAGATTTTTGTTACTCTAATGGATGGTAGCCTTGTCATTATGGAAGGTAGTTTGTTGTCATGATTTTTGTTACTCCAATGGATAGTAGCCTTGTCATTATGGAAGGTAGTCTGTTGTCGAAATTTTTGTTACTCCAATGGATGCTAGCCTTGTCATTATGGAAGGTAGTCTATCATTGTGATTTATCTCACTTCAATAGATGGTAGCCTTGTCACTATGGAAGGTAGTCTGTTGTTCATATTTTTGTTACTCCAATGGATGGTAGCCTTGTCATTATGGAACATAGTCTATTGTAGATATTTTTGTTACTCGAATGAATAGCCTTGTGATTATGGAAGGTAGTCAGTTGTCGATATTTTTGTTACTCCAATGGATGGTAGAATTATCATTATGGAAGATAGTCTCTTGTCGATATTTTTGTTACTCCAATGGATTGTAGCCTTGTCATTATGGAACGTAGTTTGTTGTCGATGTTTTTGTTACTCCAATGCGTGGTAGCCTTGTCACCATGGAAGGTAGACTGTTGTTCATTTTTTGGTTACTCCAATGGATGGTAGCCTTGTCATTATAGAAGGTAGTCTGTCGTTGTGATTTCTGTCACTCCAATGGATGGTAGCCTTGTCACTATGGAAGGTAGCCTATTGTTCATATTTTTGTTACTCCAATGGATGGTAGCCTTGTCATTATGGAAGGTAGTCTATTGTCAAGATTTTGGTTACTACAATGGATGGTAGCCTTGTCATTATGGAAGGTAGTCTGTTGTCGAGATTTTTGTCACTCCAAAGGATGGTAGCCTTGTAATTATGGAAGGTAGTCTATTGTCGAGATTTTTGTCACTCTAATAGATGATAGCCTTGTCATTATGTAAGTTAGGTTGTTGACGAGATTTTTGTTACTCCAATTGATGGTAGCCTTGTCATTATGGAAGGTAGTCTCTTGTTGATATTTTCATTACTCCAATACATGGTAGCCTTGTCATTATGGAAGGTAGTCTCTTGTTGATATTTTCATTACTCCAATGGATGGTAGCCTTGTCATTATGGAAGGTAGTCTGTTGTCAAGATTTTTGTCACTCTAATGGATCCTAGCCTTGTCATTATGTAAGGTAGTCTGTTGTCGAGATTTTTGTTACTGTAATGGATGGTAGCCTTGTCATTATGGAAGGTAGTTTGTTGTCATGATTTTTATTTCTCCAATGGATGGTAGCCTTTTCATTATGGAAGGTAGTCTGTTGTCGAGATTTTGTTACTCCAATGGATGGTAGCCTTCTCATTATGGAAGGTAGTCTATTGTCGAAATTTTTGTCACTCCAAAGGATGGTAGCCTTGTCATTATGGAAGGTAGTCTGTTGTCGATATTTTTGTTACTCCAATGGATGGTAGCCTTATCATTATGGAAGGTAGTCTATTGTCGAGATTTTTGTCACTCCAATGGATGGTAGCCTTGTCATTATGGAAGGTAGTCTATTAGAGAGATTTTTGTTACTCTAATGGATGGTAGCCTTGTCATTACGGAAGGCAGTCTCTTGTTGATATTTTCATTACTCTAATGCATGGTAGCCTTTTCATTATGGAAGGAAGTCTCTTGTTGATATTTTCATTACTCCAATGGATGGTAGCCTTGTCATTATGGAAGGTAGTCTGTTGTCAAGATTTTTGTTACTCTAATGGATGGTAGCCTTGTCATTATGGCAGGTAGTTTGTTGTCATGATTTTTGTTACTCCAATGGATAGTAGCCTTGTCATTATGGAAGGTAGTCTGTTGTCGAAATTTTTGTTACTCCAATGGATGCTAGCCTTGTCATTATGGAAGGTAGTCTATCATTGTGATTTATCTCACTTCAATAGATGGTAGCCTTGTCACTATGGAAGGTAGTCTGTTGTTCATATTTTTGTTACTCCAATGGATGGTAGCCTTGTCATTATGGAACATAGTCTATTGTAGATATTTTTGTTACTCGAATGCATAGCCTTGTGATTATGGAAGGTAGTCAGTTGTCGATATTTTTGTTACTCCAATGGATGGTAGAATTATCATTATGGAAGATAGTCTCTTGTCGATATTTTTGTTACTCCAATGGATTGTAGCCTTGTCATTATGGAACGTAGTTTGTTGTCGATGATTTTGTTACTCCAATGCGTGGTAGCCTTGTCACCATGGAAGGAAGACTGTTGTTCATTTTTTTGTTACTCCAATGGATGGTAGCCTTGTCATTATAGAAGGTAGTCTGTCGTTGTGATTTCTGTCACTCCAATGGATGGTAGCCTTGTCACTATGGAAGGTAGCCTATTGTTCATATTTTTGTTACTCCAATGGATGGTAGCCTTGTCATTATGGAAGGTAGTCTATTGTCAAGATTTTGGTTACTACAATGGATGGTAGCCTTGTCATTATGGAACATAGAATTGTAGATTTTTTTGTTACTCCAATGCATGGTAGCCTTGTCATTATGGATGGTAGTCTGTTGTCGAGATTTTTGTTACTCCAATGGATGGTAGCGTTATCATTATGGAAGGTAGTCTGTTTCGATATTTTTGTTACTCCAATGGATGGCAGCCTTGTCATTATGGAAGGTAGTATGTTGTCGATATCTTTGTTACTCCAATGGATTATAGCTTTGTCATTATGGAAGGTAGTCTGTTGTCTAGATTTTTGTTACTCCAATGGATGGTATCGTTGTCATTATGGATGGTAGTGTGTTGTCGAGAATTTTGTTACTCCAATGGATGCTAGCCATGTCATTATGGAAGGTAGTCTGTCGTTGTGATTTCTGTCACTCCAATAGATGGTAGCATTGTCACTACAGAAGGTATTTTGTTGCTCATATTTTTGTTACTCCAATGGATGGTATCCTTGTCATTATGGAAGGTAGTTTATTGTCGAGATTTTATTTACTTCAATGGATGGTAGCCTTGTCATTAAGGAAGGTAGTCTGTTTTCGAAATTTTTGTTACTGCAATGGAGTATAGCCTTGTCATTATGGATGGTAGTCTGTTGTCAAGATTTTTGTTATTCAAATTGATTGTAGCCTTGTCATTATGGAAGGTAGTCTCTTGTCGTGATTTTGTTAGTCCAATGGATGGTAGCCTTGTCATTATGGAAGGTAGTCTATTGTTTAGATTTTTGTCACTCCAAAGGATGGTAGCCTTGTCATTATAGAAGGTAGTCTATTGTCGATATTTTTGTTACTCCAATGGATGGTAGCATTGTCATTATGGAAGGTAGTCTATTGTCGAGATTTTTGTCACTCCAATGGATGGTAACCTTGTCATTATGGAAGGTAGTCTCTTGTTGATATTTTCATTTCTCCAATGCATGGTAGCCTTCTCATTATGGAAGGTAGTCTCTTGTTTATATTTTCATTACTCCAATGGATGGTAGCCTTGTCATTATAGAAGGTAGTCTGTTGTCGAGATTTTTGTTACTCTAATGGATCCTAGCCTTGTCATTTTGGTAGGTAGTCTGTTTTTGAGATTTTTGTTACTCTAATGGATGGTAGCCTTGTCATTATGGAAGGTAGTTTGTTGTCATGATTTTTGTTACTCCAATTGATAGTAGCCTTGTCATTATGGAAGGTAGTCTATTGTCGAGATTTTGTTACTCCAATGGATGGTAGCCTTGTCATTATGGAAAGTAGTCTATTGTCGATATTTTTGTCACTCCAAAGGATGGTAGCCTTGTCATTATGGAAGGTAGTCTGTTGTCGATATTTTTGTTACTCTAATGGATGGTAGCCTTGTCATAATGGAAGGTAGTCTATTGTCGAGATTTTTGTCACTCTAATAGATGATAGCCTTGTCATTATTGAAGGTAGTCTATTTGCGAGATTTTTGTTACTCGAATGGATGGTAGCCATGTCATTATAGAAGGTAGTCTCTTGTAGATATTTTCGTTACTCCAATGGATGGTACCCATGTCATTATGGAAGGTAGTTTGTTGTCGAGATTTTTGTTACTCCAATGGATAGTAGCCTTGTCATTATGGAAGGTAGTCTGTTGTCGAGATTTTGTTACTCCAATGGATGGTAGCTTTGTCATTATGGAAGGTAGTCTATTGTCGAGATTTTTGTCACTCCAAAGGATGGTAGCCTTGTAATTATGGAAGGTAGTCTATTGTCGAGATTTTTGTTACTCTAATAGATGATAGCCTTGTCATTATGGAAGTTAGGTTGTTGACGAGATTTTTGTTACTCCAATTGATGGTAGCCTTGTCATTATGGAAGGTAGTCTCTTGTTGATATTTTCATTACTCCAATGCATGGTAGCCTTGTCATTATGGAAGGTAGTCTCTTGTTGATATTTTCATTACTCCAATGGATGGTAGCCTTGTCATTATGGAAGGTAGTCTGTTGTCGAGATTTTTGTCACTCTAATGGATCCTAGCCTTGTCATTATGTAAGGTAGTCTGTTGTCGAGATTTTTGTTACTGTAATGGATGGTAGCCTTGTCATTATGGAAGGTAGTTTGTTGTCATGATTTTTATTTCTCCAATGGATGGTAGCCTTTTCATTATGGAAGGTAGTCTGTTGTCGAGATTTTGTTACTCCAATGGATGGTAGCCTTGTCATTATGGAAGGTAGTCTATTGTCAAGATTTTGGTTACTACAATGGATGGTAGCCTTGTCATTATGGAACATAGAATTGTAGATTTTTTTGTTACTCCAATGCATGGTAGCCTTGTCATTATGGATGGTAGTCTGTTGTCGAGATTTTTGTTACTCCAATGGATGGTAGCGTTATCATTATGGAAGGTAGTCTGTTTCGATATTTTTGTTACTCCAATGGATGGCAGCCTTGTCATTATGGAAGGTAGTATGTTGTCGATATCTTTGTTACTCCAATGGATTATAGCTTTGTCATTATGGAAGGTAGTCTGTTGTCTAGATTTTTGTTACTCCAATGGATGGTATCATTGTCATTATGGATGGTAGTGTGTTGTCGAGAATTTTGTTACTCCAATGGATGCTAGCCATGTCATTATGGAAGGTAGTCTGTCGTTGTGATTTCTGTCACTCCAATAGATGGTAGCATTGTCACTACAGAAGGTATTTTGTTGCTCATATTTTTGTTACTCCAATGGATGGTATCCTTGTCATTATGGAAGGTAGTTTATTGTCGAGATTTTTTTTAATTCAATGGATGGTAGCCTTGTCATTAAGGAAGGTAGTCTGTTTTCGAAATTTTTGTTAATGCAATGGAGTATAGCCTTGTCATTATGGATGGTAGTCTGTTGTCAAGATTTTTGTTATTCAAATTGATTGTAGCCTTGTCATTATGGAAGGTAGTCTCTTGTCGTGATTTTGTTAGTCCAATGGATGGTAGCCTTGTCATTATGGAAGGTAGTCTATTGTTTAGATTTTTGTCACTCCAAAGGATGGTAGCCTTGTCATTATAGAAGGTAGTCTGTTGTCGATATTTTTGTTACTCCAATGGATGGTAGCATTGTCATTATGGAAGGTAGTCTATTGTCGAGATTTTTGTCACTCCAATGGATGGTAACCTTGTCATTATGGAAGGTAGTCTCTTGTTGATATTTTCATTTCTCCAATGCATGGTAGCCTTCTCATTATGGAAGGTAGTCTCTTGTTTATATTTTCATTACTCCAATGGATGGTAGCCTTGTCATTATAGAAGGTAGTCTGTTGTCGAGATTTTTGTTACTCTAATGGATCCTAGCCTTGTCATTTTGGTAGGTAGTCTGTTTTTGAGATTTTTGTTACTCTAATGGATGGTAGCCTTGTCATTATGGAAGGTAGTTTGTTGTCATGATTTTTGTTACTCCAATTGATAGTAGCCTTGTCATTATGGAAGGTAGTCTATTGTCGAGATTTTGTTACTCCAATGGATGGTAGCCTTGTCATTATGGAAAGTAGTCTATTGTCGATATTTTTGTCACTCCAAAGGATGGTAGCCTTGTCATTATGGAAGGTAGTATGTTGTCGATATTTTTGTTACTCTAATGGATGGTAGCCTTGTCATAATGGAAGGTAGTCTATTGTCGAGATTTTTGTCACTCTAATAGATGATAGCCTTGTCATTATTGAAGGTAGTCTATTTGCGAGATTTTTGTTACTCGAATGGATGGTAGCCATGTCATTATGGAAGGTAGTCTCTTGTAGATATTTTCGTTACTCCAATGGATGGTACCCATGTCATTATGGAAGGTAGTTTGTTGTCGAGATTTTTGTTACTCCAATGGATAGTAGCCTTGTCATTATGGAAGGTAGTCTGTTGTCGAGATTTTGTTACTCCAATGGATGGTAGCTTTGTCATTATGGAAGGTAGTCTATTGTCGAGATTTTTGTCACTCCAAAGGATGGTAGCCTTGTAATTATGGAAGGTAGTCTATTGTCGAGATTTTTGTTACTCTAATAGATGATAGCCTTGTCATTATGGAAGTTAGGTTGTTGACGAGATTTTTGTTACTCCAATTGATGGTAGCCTTGTCATTATGGAAGGTAGTCTCTTGTTGATATTTTCATTACTCCAATGCATGGTAGCCTTGTCATTATGGAAGGTAGTCTCTTTTTGATATTTTCATTACTCCAATGGATGGTAGCCTTGTCATTATGGAAGGTAGTCTGTTGTCGAGATTTTTGTCACTCTAATGGATCCTAGCCTTGTCATTATGTAAGGTAGTCTGTTGTCGAGATTTTTGTTACTGTAATGGATGGTAGCCTTGTCATTATGGAAGGTAGTTTGTTGTCATGATTTTTATTTCTCCAATGGATGGTAGCCTTTTCATTATGGAAGGTAGTCTGTTGTCGAGATTTTGTTACTCCAATGGATGGTAGCCTTCTCATTATGGAAGGTAGTCTATTGTCGAAATTTTTGTCACTCCAAAGGATGGTAGCCTTGTCATTATGGAAGGTAGTCTGTTGTCGATATTTTTGTTACTCCAATGGATGGTAGCCTTGTCATTATGGAAGGCAGTCTATTGTCGAGATTTTTGTCACTCCAATGGATGGTAGCCTTGTCATTATGGAAGGTAGTCTATTAGAGAGATTTTTGTTACTCTAATGGATGGTAGCCTTGTCATTACGGAAGGCAGTCTCTTGTTGATATTTTCATTACTCTAATGCATGGTAGACTTTTCATTATGGAAGGAAGTCTCTTGTTGATATTTTCATTACTCCAATGGATGGTAGCCTTGTCATTATGGAAGGTAGTCTGTTGTCGCGATTTTTGTTACTCTAATGGATACTAGCCTTGTCATTATGGAAGGTAGTCTGTTGTCAAGATTTTTGTTACTCTAATGGATGGTAGCCTTGTCATTATGGAAGGTAGTTTGTTGTCATGATTTTTGTTACTCCAATGGATAGTAGCCTTGTCATTATGGAAGGCCGTCTATTGTCGAGATTTTGTTACTCTAATGAATGTTAGGCTTGTCATTATGGAAGGTAGTCTGTTGTCGAGATTTTTGTTACTCTAATGGATGGTAGCCTTGTCATTATGGAAGGTAGTTTGTTGTCGAGATTTTTGTTACTCCAAGGGATAATATCCTTGTCATTATGGAAGGTAGTCTGTTGTCGAGATTTTGTTACTCCAATGGATGGTAGCCTTATCATTATGGAAGGTAGTCTATTGTCGAGATTTTTGTCACTCCAAAGAATGGTAGCGTTGTCATTATGGAAGGTAGTCTGCTGGCGAGATATTTGTTACTCGAATGGATGGTAGCCTTGTCATTATGGAAGGTAGTCTCTTGTTGATATTTTCATTTATCCAATGCATGGTAGCCTTCTCATTATGGAAGGTAGTCTCTTGTTGATATTTTCATTACTCTAATGGATGGCAACCTTGTCTTAATAGAAGGTAGTCTGTTGTCGAGATTTTTGTTACTCTAATGGATCCTAGCCTTGTCATTATGGAAGGTAGTCTGTTGTCGAGATTTTTGTTACTCTAATGGATAGTAGCCTTGTCACTATGGAAGGTAGTTTATTGTCGAGAATTTGGTACTCCAATGGATGGTAGCCTTGTCATTATGGAAGGTAGTCTATTGTCGAGATTTTTGTCACTCCAAAGGATGGTAGCCTTGTCATTACGGAAGGCAGTCTCTTGTTGATATTTTCATTACTCTAATGCATGGTAGACTTTTCATTATGGAAGGAAGTCTCTTGTTGATATTTTCATTACTCCAATGGATGGTAGCCTTGTCATTATGGAAGGTAGTCTGTTGTCGCGATTTTTGTTACTCTAATGGATACTAGCCTTGTCATTATGGAAGGTAGTCTGTTGTCAAGATTTTTGTTACTCTAATGGATGGTAGCCTTGTCATTATGGAAGGTAGTTTGTTGTCATGATTTTTGTTACTCCAATGGATAGTAGCCTTGTCATTATGGAAGGCAGTCTATTGTCGAGATTTTGTTACTCTAATGAATGTTAGGCTTGTCATTATGGAAGGTAGTCTGTTGTCGAGATTTTTGTTACTCTAATGGATGGTAGCCTTGTCATTATGGAAGGTAGTTTGTTGTCGAGATTTTTGTTACTCCAAGGGATAATATCCTTGTCATTATGGAAGGTAGTCTGTTGTCGAGATTTTGTTACTCCAATGGATGGTAGCCTTATCATTATGGAAGGTAGTCTATTGTCGAGATTTTTGTCACTCCAAAGAATGGTAGCGTTGTCATTATGGAAGGTAGTCTGCTGGCGAGATATTTGTTACTCGAATGGATGGTAGCCTTGTCATTATGGAAGGTAGTCTCTTGTTGATATTTTCATTTATCCAATGCATGGTAGCCTTCTCATTATGGAAGGTAGTCTCTTGTTGATATTTTCATTACTCTAATGGATGGCAACCTTGTCTTAATAGAAGGTAGTCTGTTGTCGAGATTTTTGTTACTCTAATGGATCCTAGCCTTGTCATTATGGAAGGTAGTCTGTTGTCGAGATTTTTGTTACTCTAATGGATAGTAGCCTTGTCACTATGGAAGGTAGTTTATTGTCGAGAATTTGGTACTCCAATGGATGGTAGCCTTGTCATTATGGAAGGTAGTCTATTGTCGAGATTTTTGTCACTCCAAAGGATGGTAGCCTTGTCATTATGGAAGGTAGTCTGTTGTCGATATTTATGTTACTCTAATGGATGGTAGCCTTGTCATAATGGAAGGTAGTCTATTGTCGAGATTTTTGTAACTCTAATAGATGATAGCCTTGTCATTATGGAAGGTAGTCTGTTTGCGAGATTTTTGTTACTCCAATGGATGGTAGCCATGTCATTATGTAAGGTAGTTTGTTGTCGAGATTTTTGTTACTCCAATGGATAGTAGCCTTGTCATTATGGAAGGTAGTCTGTTGTCGAGATTTTTGTCACTCCAAAGGATGGTAGCCTTGTCATTATGGAAGGTTGTTTGTTGTCGATATTTTTGTTACTCCAATGGATGGTAGCCTTGTCATTATGGAAGGTAGTCTATTGTCGAGATTTTTGTCACTCCAATAGATGGTAGACTTGTCATTATGGAAGGTAGTCTGTTGGCGAGATATTAGTTACTCCAATGGATGGTAGCCTTGTCATTATGGAAGGTAGTCTCTTGTTGATATTTTCATTTCTCCAATGCATGGTAGCCTTCTCATTATGGAAGGTAGTCTCTTGTTGATATTTTCATTACTCCAATGGATGGTAGCCTTGTCATTATAGAAGGTAGTCTATTGTCGAGATTTTTGTTACTCTAATGGACCTTAGCCTTGTCATTATGGAAGGTAGTCTGTTTTTGAGATTTTTGTTACTCTAATGGATGGTAGCCTTGTCACTATGGAAGGTAGTTTGTTGTCATGATTTTTGTTACTCCAATGGATAGTAGCCTTGTCATTATGGAAGGTAGTATGTTGTCGAGATTTTGTTACTCCAATGGATGGTAGCCTTGTCATTATGGAAGGTAGTCTATTGTCGAGATTTTTGTCACTCCAAAGGATGGCAACCTTGTCATTATGGAAGCTAGTCTGTTGTCGATATTTTTGTTACTCTAATGGATGGTAGCCTTGTCATAATGGAAGGTAGTCTATTATTCAGATTTTTGTCACTCTAATAGATGATAGCCTTGTCATTATGGAAGGTAGTCTGTTTGCGAGATTTTTGTTACTCTAATGGATGGTAGCCATGTCATTATGGAAGGTAGTCTCTTGTTGATATTTTCGTTACTCCAATGGATGGTAGCCATGTCATTATGGAAGGTAGTTTGTTGTCGAGATTTTTGTTACTCCAATTGATAGTAGCCTTGTCATTATGGAAGGTAGTCTGTTGTCGAGATTTTGTTACTCCAATGGATGGTAGCCTTGACATTATGGAAGGTAGTCTATTGTCGAGATTTTTGTCACTCCAAAGGATGGTAGCCTTGTCATTATGGAAGATAGTCTGTTGTCGATATTTTTGTTACTCTAATGGATGGTAGCCTTGTCATTATGGAAGGTAGTCTATTGTCAAGATTTTTGTCACTCTAATAGATGATAGCCTTGTCATTATGGAAGGTAGTTTGTTTGCGAGATTTTTGTTACTTTAATGGATGGTAGCCTTGTCATTATGGAAGGTAGTCTCTTGTTGATATTTTTGTTACTCCAATGGATGGTAGCCATGTCATTATGGAAGGTAGTTTGTTGTCGAGATTTTTGTTACTCCAATGGATAGTAGCCTTGTCATTATGGAAGGTAGTCTGTTGTCTAGATTTTGTTACTCCAATGGATGGTAGTCTTGTCATTATGAAAGGTAGTCTATTGTCGAGATTTTTGTCACTCCAAAGGATGGTAGCCTTGTCATTATGGAAGGTTGTTTGTTGTCGATATTTTTGTTACTCCAATGGATGGTAGCCTTGTCATTATGGAAGGTAGTCTATTGTCGAGATTTTTGTCACTCCAATAGATGGTAGCCTTGTCATTATGGAAGGTAGTCTGTTGGCGAGATATTTGTTACTCCAATGGATGGTAGCCTTGTCATTATGGAAGGTAGTCTCTTGTTGATATTTTTATTTCTCCAATGCATGGTAGCCTTCTCATTATGGAAGGTAGTCTCTTGTTGATATTTTCATTACTCCAATGGATGGTAGCCTTGTCATTATAGAAGGTAGTCTGTTGTCGAGATTTTTGTTACTCTAATGGATCCTAGCCTTGTCATTATGGAATGTAGTCTGTTTTTGAGATTTTTGTTACTCTAATGGATGGTAGCCTTGTCACTATGGAAGGTAGTTTGTTGTCATGATTTTTGTTACTCCAATGGATAGTAGCCTTGTCATTATGGAAGGTAGTATGTTGTCGAGATTTTGTTACTCCAATGGATGGTAGCCTTGTCATTATGGAAGGTAGTCTATTGTCGAGATTTTTGTCACTCCAAAGGATGGCAACCTTGTCATTATGGAAGGTAGTCTGTTGTCGATATTTTTGTTACTCTAATGGATGGTAGCCTTGTCATAATGGAAGGTAGTCTATTGTCGAGATATTTGTCACTCTAATAGATGATAGCCTTGTCATTATGGAAGGTAGTCTGTTTGCGAGATTTTTGTTACTCCAATGGATGGTAGCCATGTCATTATGGAAGGTAGTTTGTTGTCGAGATTTTTGTTACTCCAATGGATAGTAGCCTTGTCATTATGGAAGGTAGTCTGTTGTCGAGATTTTGTTACTCCAATGGATGATAGCCATGTCATTATGGAAGGTAGTTTGTTGTCGAGATTTTTGTTACTCCAATGGATAGTAGCCTTGTCATTATGGAAGGTAGTCTGTTGTCGAGATTTTGTTACTCCAATGGATGGTAGCCTTATCATTATGGAAGGTAGTCTATTGTCGAGATTTTTGTCACTCCAAAGAATGGTAGCGTTGTCATTATGGAAGGTAGTCTGCTGGCGAGATATTTGTTACTCGAATGGATGGTAGCCTTGTCATTATGGAAGGTTGTCTCTTGTTGATATTTTCATTTATCCAATGCATGGTAGCCTTCTCATTATGGAAGGTAGTCTCTTGTTGATATTTTCATTACTCTAATGGATGGCAACCTTGTCTTTATAGAAGGTAGTCTGTTGTCGAGATTTTTGTTACTCTAATGGATCCTAGCCTTGTCATTATGGAAGGTAGTCTGTTGTCGAGATTTTTGTTACTCTAATGGATAGTAGCCTTGTCATTATGGAAGGTAGTCTATTGTCGAGAATTTGGTACTCCAATGGATGGTAGCCTTGTCATTATGGAAGGTAGTCTATTGTCGAGATTTTTGTCACTCCAAAGGATGGTAGCCTTGTCATTATGGAAGGTAGTCTGTTGTCGATATTTATGTTACTCTAATGGATGGTAGCCTTGTCATAATGGAAGGTAGTCTATTGTCGAGATTTTTGTAACTCTAATAGATGATAGCCTTGTCATTATGGAAGGTAGTCTGTTTGCGAGATTTTTGTTACTCCAATGGATGGTAGCCATGTCATTATGTAAGGTAGTTTGTTGTCGAGATTTTTGTTACTCCAATGGATAGTAGCCTTGTCATTATGGAAGGTAGTCTGTTGTCGAGATTTTGTTACTCCAATGGATGGTAGCCTTGTCATTATGGAAGGTAGTTTATTGTCGAGATTTTTGTCACTCCAAAGGATGGTAGCCTTGTCATTATGGAAGGTTGTTTGTTGTCGATATTTTTGTTACTCCAATGGATGGTAGCCTTGTCATTATGGAAGATAGTCTATTGTCGAGATTTTTGTCACTCCAATAGATGGTAGACTTGTCATTATGGAAGGTAGTCTGTTGGCGAGATATTAGTTACTCCAATGGATGGTAGCCTTGTCATTATGGAAGGTAGTCTCTTGTTGATATTTTCATTTCTCCAATGCATGGTAGCCTTCTCATTATGGAAGGTAGTCTCTTGTTGATATTTTCATTACTCCAATGGATGGTAGCCTTGTCATTATAGAAGGTAGTCTATTGTCGAGATTTTTGTTACTCTAATGGACCTTAGCCTTGTCATTATGGAAGGTAGTCTGTTTTTGAGATTTTTGTTACTCTAATGGATGGTAGCCTTGTCACTATGGAAGGTAGTTTGTTGTCATGATTTTTGTTACTCCAATGGATAGTAGCCTTGTCATTATGGAAGGTAGTATGTTGTCGAGATTTTGTTACTCCAATGGATGGTAGCCTTGTCATTATGGAAGGTAGTCTATTGTCGAGATTTTTGTCACTCCAAAGGATGGCAACCTTGTCATTATGGAAGCTAGTCTGTTGTCGATATTTTTGTTACTCTAATGGATGGTAGCCTTGTCATAATGGAAGGTAGTCTATTGTTCAGATTTTTGTCACTCTAATAGATGATAGCCTTGTCATTATGGAAGGTAGTCTGTTTGCGAGATTTTTGTTACTCTAATGGATGGTAGCCATGTCATTATGGAAGGTAGTCTCTTGTTGATATTTTCGTTACTCCAATGGATGGTAGCCATGTCATTATGGAAGGTAGTTTGTTGTCGAGATTTTTGTTACTCCAATTGATAGTAGCCTTGTCATTATGGAAGGTAGTCTGTTGTCGAGATTTTGTTACTCCAATGGATGGTAGCCTTGACATTATGGAAGGTAGTCTATTGTCGAGATTTTTGTCACTCCAAAGGATGGTAGCCTTGTCATTATGGAAGGTAGTCTGTTGTCGATATTTTTGTTACTCTAATGGATGGTAGCCTTGTCATTATGGAAGGTAGTCTATTGTCAAGATTTTTGTCACTCTAATAGATGATAGCCTTGTCATTATGGAAGGTAGTTTGTTTGCGAGATTTTTGTTACTTTAATGGATGGTAGCCTTGTCATTATGGAAGGTAGTCTCTTGTTGATATTTTTGTTACTCCAATGGATGATAGCCATGTCATTATGGAAGGTAGTTTGTTGTCGAGATTTTTGTTACTCCAATGGATAGTAGCCTTGTCATTATGGAAGGTAGTCTGTTGTCTAGATTTTGTTACTCTAATGGATGATAGTCTTGTCATTATGGAAGGTAGTCTATTGTCGAGATTTTTGTCACTCCAAAGGATGGTAGCCTTGTCATTATGGAAGGTTGTTTGTTGTCGATATTTTTGTTACTCCAATGGATGGTAGCCTTGTCATTATGGAAGGTAGTCTACTGTCGAGATTTTTGTCACTCCAATAGATGGTAGCCTTGTCATTATGGAAGGTAGTCTGTTGGCGAGATATTTGTTACTCCAATGGATGGTAGCCTTGTCATTATGGAAGGTAGTCTCTTGTTGATATTTTTATTTCTCCAATGCATGGTAGCCTTCTCATTATGGAAGGTAGTCTCTTGTTGATATTTTCATTACTCCAATGGATGGTAGCCTTGTCATTATAGAAGGTAGTCTGTTGTCGAGATTTTTGTTACTCTAATGGATCCTAGCCTTGTCATTATGGAAGGTAGTCTGTTTTTGAGATTTTTGTTACTCTAATGGATGGTAGCCTTGTCACTATGGAAGGTAGTTTGTTGTCATGATTTTTGTTACTCCAATGGATAGTAGCCTTGTCATTATGGAAGGTAGTATGTTGTCGAGATTTTGTTACTCCAATGGATGGTAGCCTTGTCATTATGGAAGGTAGTCTATTGTCGAGATTTTTGTCACTCCAAAGGATGGCAACCTTGTCATTATGGAAGGTAGTCTGTTGTCGATATTTTTGTTACTCTAATGGATGGTAGCCTTGTCATAATGGAAGGTAGTCTATTGTCGAGATATTTGTCACTCTAATAGATGATAGCCTTGTCATTATGGAAGGTAGTCTGTTTGCGAGATTTTTGTTACTCCAATGGATGGTAGCCATGTCATTATGGAAGGTAGTTTGTTGTCGAGATTTTTGTTACTCCAATGGATAGTAGCCTTGTCATTATGGAAGGTAGTCTGTTGTCGAGATTTTGTTACTCCAATGGATGATAGCCATGTCATTATGGAAGGTAGTTTGTTGTCGAGATTTTTGTTACTCCAATTGATAGTAGCCTTGTCATTATGGAAGGTAGTCTGTTGTCGAGATTTTGTTACTCCAATGGATGGTAGTCTTGACATTATGGAAGGTAGTCTATTGTCGAGATTTTTGTCACTCCAAAGGATGGTAGCCTTGTCATTATGGAAGGTAGTCTGTTGTCGATATTTTTGTTACTCTAATGGATGGTAGCCTTGTCATTATGGAAGGTAGTCTATTGTCAAGATTTTTGTCACTCTAATAGATGATAGCCTTGTCATTATGGAAGGTAGTTTGTTTGCGAGATTTTTGTTACTTTAATGGATGGTAGCCTTGTCATTATGGAAGGTAGTCTCTTGTTGATATTTTTGTTACTCCAATGGATGGTAGCCATGTCATTATGGAAGGTAGTTTGTTGTCGAGATTTTTGTTACTCCAATGGATAGTAGCCTTGTCATTGTGGAAGGTAGTCTGTTGTCTAGATTTTGTTACTCCAATGGATGGTAGTCTTGTCATTATGGAAGGTAGTCTATTGTCGAGATTTTTGTCACTCCAAAGGATGGTAGCCTTGTCATTATGGAAGGTTGTTTGTTGTCGATATTTTTGTTACTCCAATGGATGGTAGCCTTGTCATTATGGAAGGTAGTCTATTGTCGAGATTTTTGTCACTCCAATAGATGGTAGCCTTGTCATTTTGGAAGGTAGTCTGTTGGCGAGATATTTGTTACTCCAATGGATGGTAGCCTTGTCATTATGGAAGGTAGTCTCTTGTTGATATTTTCATTTCTCCAATGCATGGTAGCCTTCTCATTATGGAAGGTAGTCTCTTGTTGATATTTTCATTACTCCAATGGATGGTAGCCTTGTCATTATAGAAGGTAGTCTGTTGTCGAGATTTTTGTTACTCTAATGGATCCTAGCCTTGTCATTATGGAAGGTAGTCTGTTTTTGAGATTTTTGTTACTCTAATGGATGGTAGCCTTGTCACTATGGAAGGTAGTTTGTTGTCATGATTTTTGTTACTCCAATGGATAGTAGCCTTTTCATTATGGAAGGTAGTATGTTGTCGAGATTTTGTTACTCCAATGGATGGTAGCCTTGTCATTATGGAAGGTAGTCTATTGTCGAGATTTTTGTCACTCCAAAGGATGGCAACCTTGTCATTATGGAAGGTAGTCTGTTGTCGATATTTTTGTTACTCTAATGGATGGTAGCCTTGTCATAATGGAAGGTAGTCTATTGTCGAGATATTTGTCACTCTAATAGATGATAGCCTTGTCATTATGGAAGGTAGTCTGTTTGCGAGATTTTTGTTACTCCAATGGATGGTAGCCATGTCATTATGGAAGGTAGTTTGTTGTCGAGATTTTTGTTACTCCAATGGATAGTAGCCTTGTCATTATGGAAGGTAGTCTGTTGTCGAGATTTTGTTACTCCAATGGATGATAGCCATGTCATTATGGAAGGTAGTTTGTTGTCGAGATTTTTGTTACTCCAATGGATAGTAGCCTTGTCATTATGGAAGGTAGTCTGTTGTCGAGATTTTCTTACTCCAATGGATGGTAGCCTTGAAATTATGGAAGGTAGTCTATTGTCGAGATTTTTGTCACTCCAAAGGATGGTAGCCTTGTCATTATGGAACGTAGTCTTTTGTCGATATTTTTGTTACTCTAATGGATGGTAGCCTTGTCATTATGGAAGGTAGTCTATTGTCAAGATTTTTGTCACTCTAATATATGATAGCCTTGTCATTATGGAAGGTAGTCTGTTTGCGAGATTTTTGTTACTTTAATGGATGGTAGCCTTGTCATTATGGAAGGTAGTTTCTTGTTGATATTTTTGTTACTCCAATGGATGGTAGCCATGTCATTATGGAAGGTAGTTTGTTGTCGAGATTTTTGTTACTCCAATGGATAGTAGCCTTGTCATTATGGAAGGTAGTCTGTTGTCGAGATTTTGTTACTCCAATGGATGGTAGTCTTGTCATTATGGAAGGTAGTCTATTGTCGAGATTTTTGTCACTCCAAAGGATGATAGCCTTGTCATTATGGAAGGTTGTTTGTTGTCGATATTTTTGTCACTCCAATGGATGTTAGCCTTGTCATTATGGAAGTTAGGTTGTTGACGAGATTTTTGTTACTCCAATGGATGGTAGCCTTGTCATTATGGAAGGTAGTCTCTTGTTGATATTTTCATTACTCAAACGCATGGTAGCCTTGTCATTATGGAAGGTAGTCTGTTGTTGATATTTTCTTTACTCCAATGGATGGTAGCCTTGTCATTATGGAAGGTAGTTTGTTGTCGAGATTTTTATTACTCTAATGGATCCTAGCCTTGTTATTATGGAAGGTAGTTTGTTGTCGAGATTTTTATTACTCTAATGGATCCTAGCCTTGTTATTATGGAAGGTAGTCTGTTGTCGAGATTTTTGTTACTCTAATGGATGGTAGCCTTGTCATTATGGAAGGTAGTTTGTTGTCATGATTTTTATTACTCCAATGGATGGTAGCCTTGTCATTATGGAAGGTAGTCTGTTGTCGAGATTTTTGTTACTCTAATGGATGGTAGCCTTGTCATTATGGAAGGTAGTTTGTTGTCGAGATTTTTGTTACTCCAATGGATAGTATCCTTGACATTATGGAAGGTAGTCTCTTGTTGATATTTTCGTTACTCCAATGGATCCTAGCCTTGTCATTATGGAAGGTAGTATGTTTGCGATATTTTTGTTACTCTAATGGATGATAGCCTTGTCATTATGGAAGGTAGTCTGTTGTCGAAATTTTGTTACTCCATTGGATGGTAGCATTGTCATTATGGAAGGTAGTCTATTGCCGAGATTTTTGTCACTCCAAAGGATGGTAGCCTTGTCATTATGAAAGGTAGTTTTTTGTCGACATTTTTGTTACTCCAATGGATGGTAGCCTTGTCATTATAGAAGGTAGTCTCTTGTGGAATTTTCATTACTCCAATGGATTGTAGCCTAGTCATTATGGAATGTAGTCTATTGTCGAGATTTTTGTCACTCCAAAGGATGGTAGCCTTGTCATTATGGAAGGTAGTCTCTTGTTGATATTTTCATTACTCCAATGCATGGTAGCCTTGTCATTATGGAATGTAGTCTCTTGTTGATATTTTCATTACTCTAATGGATGGTAGCCTTGTCATTATGGAAGATAGTCTGTTGTCGAGCTTTTTGTTACTCTAATGGATCCTAGCCTTGTCATTATGGAAGGTAGTCTGTTTTCGAGATTTTTTTTACTCTAATGGATGGTAGCCTTGTCATTATGGAAGGTAGTTTGTTGTCATGATTTTTGTTACTCCAATGGATGGTAGCCTTGTCATTATGGAAGGTGGTCTATTGTCGAGATTTTTGTTACTCTAATGGATCCTAGCCTTGTTATTATGGAAGGTAGTCTGTTGTCGAGATTTTTGTTACTCTAATGGATGGTATCTTTTTCATTATGGAAGGTATTTTGTTGTCATGATTTTTTTTACTCCAATGGATAGTAGCCTTGTCATTAAGGAAGGTAGTCAGTTGTCGAGATTTTGTTACTCCAATGTATGGTAGCCTTGTCATTATGGAAGGTAGTCTCTTGACGAGATTTTTGATACTCTAATGGATGGTAGCCTTATCATTATGGAAGGTAGTTTGTTGTCGAGATTTTTGTTACTCTAATGGATGGTAGCCTTAACATTATGGAAGGTAGTTTGTTGTCGAGATTTTGTTAATCCAATGGATGGTAGCCTTGTCATTATGGAAGGTAGTCTGTTGTCGAGATTTTGTTACTCCAATGGATGGTAGCCTTGTCATTATGGAAGGTAGTCTATTGTCGAGATTTTTGTCACTCCAAAGGATGGTAGCCTTGTCATTATGGAAGGTAGTCTGTTGTTGATATTTTTGTTACTCTAATGGATGGTAGCCTTTTCATTATGGAAGGTAGTCTATTGTCGAGATTTTTGTCACTCCAAAGGATGGTAGCCTTGTCATTATGGAAGGTAGTCTGTTGTCGATATTTTTGTTACTCCAATGGATGGTAGCCTTGTCATTATGGAAGGTAGTCCATTGTCGAGATTTTTGTCACTCTAATAGATGATAGCCTTGTCATTATGGAAGGTAGTCTGTTTGCGATATTTTTGTTACTCTAATGGATGGTAGCCTTGTCATTATGGAAGGTAGTCTCTTGTTGATATTTCCTTACTCCAATGGATGGTAGCCATGTCATTATGGAAGGTAGTTTGTTGTCGAGATTTTTGTTACTCCAATGGATAGTAGCCTTGTCATTATGGAAGGTAGTCTGTTGTCGAAATTTTGTTACTCCATTGGATGGTAGCATTGTCATTATGGAAGTTAGTCTATTGTCGAGATTTTTGTCACTCCAAAGGATGGTAGCCTTGTCATTATGGAAGGTAGTTTGTTGTCGATATTTTTGTTACTCCAATGGATGGTAGCCTTATCATTATAGAAGGTAGTCTCTTGTTGAATTTTCATTACTCCAATGGATTGTAGCCTAGTCATTATGGAATGTTGTCTATTGTCGAGATTTTTGTCACTCCAAAGGATGGTAGCCTTGTCATTATGGAAGGTAGTCTCTTGTTGATATTTTCATTACTCCAGTGCATGGTAGCCTTGTAATTATGGAAGGTAGTCTGGTGTCGAGATTTTTGTTACTCTAATGGATCCTAGCCTTGTCATTACGGAAGATAGTCTGTTGTCGATATTTTTGTTACTCTAATGGAAGGTAGCCTTGTCATTATGGAAGGTAGTTTGTTGTCATGATTTTTGTTACTCCAATGGATAGTAGCCTTTTCATTATGGAAGGTAGTCTGTTGTCGAGATTTTGTTACTCCAATGGATGGTAGCCTTGTCATTATGGAAGGTAGTCTATTGTCGAGATTTTTGTCACTCCAAAGGATGGTAGCCTTGTCATTATAGAAGGTAGTCTGTTGTTGATATTTTTGTTACTCCAATGGATGGTAGCCTTGTCATTATGGAAGGTAGTCTATTGTCGAGATTTTTGTCACTCCAATGGATTGTAGCCTTGTCATTATGGAAGGTAGTCTGTTGGCGAGATATTTGTTACTCCAATTGATGGTAGCCTTTTCATTATGGAAGGTAGTCTATTGTCAAGATTTTTGTCACTCTAATAGATGATAGCCTTGTCATTATGGAAGGTAGTCTGTTTGCGAGATTTTTGTTACTTTAATGGATGGTAGCCTTGTCATTATGGAAGGTAGTCTCTTGTTGATATTTTTGTTACTCCAATGGATGGTAGCCATGTCATTATGGAAGGTAGTTTGTTGTCGAGATTTTTGTTACTCCAATGGATAGTAGCCTTGTCATTATGGAAGGTAGTCTGTTGTCGAGATTTTGTTACTCCAATGGATGGTAGTCTTGTCATTATGGAAGGTAGTCTATTGTCGAGATTTTTGTCACTCCAAAGGATGATAGCCTTGTCATTATGGAAGGTTGTTTGTTGTCGATATTTTTGTCACTCCAATGGATGTTAGCCTTGTCATTATGGAAGTTAGGTTGTTGACGAGATTTTTGTTACTCCAATGGATGGTAGCCTTGTCATTATGGAAGGTAGTCTCTTGTTGATATTTTCATTACTCAAACGCATGGTAGCCTTGTCATTATGGAAGGTAGTCTGTTGTTGATATTTTCTTTACTCCAATGGATGGTAGCCTTGTCATTATGGAAGGTAGTTTGTTGTCGAGATTTTTATTACTCTAATGGATCCTAGCCTTGTTATTATGGAAGGTAGTTTGTTGTCGAGATTTTTATTACTCTAATGGATCCTAGCCTTGTTATTATGGAAGGTAGTCTATTGTCGAGATTTTTGTTACTCTAATGGATGGTAGCCTTGTCATTATGGAAGGTAGTTTGTTGTCATGATTTTTATTACTCCAATGGATGGTAGCTGTAGCACCCCGTTTTCAATTAATTGATTTATTTAAATTTGGGAATTTATTTTATTAGAATTAATAAAATAAAAAGAATTATTTATTTTGGAGTATTTGAGGAAAATAAAAGAAATAAGGAATATTGGGATTTTTATGTTATTGGGCTTAGATGTTGTTAGTAAAGAGTGGGGGTGCAGAGAAATAAAGTTATGTTTGGGACTTAGGCCATTTTCTCATTTTTGGTTTTCACGTAAGAACAGAAGTTGGAATTTGGGAAAATAGAGCTCTGAAGAACGGAGAACGAAGAACATCGCTCAAGAACTCAAAGCTGCTAATTGATAAGGTAAGGGGGGTTTATACTCGATTTATATTTGTTTATGGGTTTATGTACGGTTGATTCGGGTAATCGTAGGAAATCCCAATTGTTAGATGTTTCTAGGGATCGATAACCTTAGGATTGAACTTTGTTAGAAAAGGTTTAAGTTTCCGATTTTATGAATCAATTAGAGACTTTAGGTTCCTATGATGGATTGGATGTCTTTGTACTATATTGCACCGCCGTAGAGAGGTATTTTCGTGCAAAAAAATGGGTATATGAGCTGCTGCAAAAACAGAAAAATTGGGTTCGCACTCATCAACACGGGCGCGTTGATTTACGCGGGCACCCGTGTTGATTCACTGTAATGCTGATGAAAATGTGTTTTCTGGCCATAATTCAACACGGGCGTGTTGATTAACACGGGCGCCCGTGTTGATTCACTGTGTTGGCATAAAAATGGGTTTTCTGGGCACAATTCAACACGGGCCGTGTTGATTTACACGGGCGCCCGTGTTGATCCCCTGTTTTGTCAAAAAAACGTGTTTTCTGGACACATTTCCACACGGGCAGTGTTGTTTTACACGGGCACCCGTGTTAAACCTCCTGTGTTGGTTTTTAAACTATGTTTTCCGTGCATGTTGTTAAGTACGGATTGATCCGGTTTTGATGTGCAGTGTTTGACATGTTTTGAATATGTGTTTATTGAATTCCTAGTGTTGATTGATGTGTGTATCGAATAACGATTGTATGTTATGATACCAACACTATGTGGATCTTATTGTCATGCTTTTAGATGATGTTATCAATCATGAATTATGATATAACTTGATATGATTGATGTTTAATAGTATGCTGAGTGGTTACATGCTATTCCTATCATGTTATGTTTGATATTGTTGATGTGCATGATATGTTGATTGATGTTCATAGTATGCTGAGTGTTACATACTTACATATCATGTTGCATTTGTTAATTCCCATTGTGTGGAATTAACATGGTGGCCAATATACGTGTCCGCGATATAATGGAACGTTGAGGTGGTAGCCGTGTCCGCGATATAATGGAACGGTGAGTTATCCGTGACCCGCGATTTAATGGGGCGGTGAAGTGGTACCACATGCATGGGTGTGTTGCATTACTCGAATATAACATGAATGGATGATTTTTCCAATGTTATATTTGATTGTTTGTATGTACGTATGATTGATAAATGGTTGATGATGTTTGATGGATATTTGCAAATATGAAAGGCAACATGTCATGGATATATGAATTGTAAAGGTTTTGTAAACTATGAAATATGTTAATTATTAGGTGATGCTTATGATTTCGTGAATTGATTGTTATGAATGTATAACCAAATGTATATTTGAGAAGCTCACCCTTACTGTTGCATATTTCAGATTGAGGAGCTTCGCTCAGGTGCTTGGCGAAGGCTTATCGTGTCTAGTTTAGTTCGTTTTAGTATGTCCGGGTCATGCTCTGATAGTTGTAACTCCGGGAACGTTTGGTTGTCGAGCTGCTTTAGTCAGACTCGTTTATTTTCTTTTAATTGTTATAATATGACGTTGACTTTTCCAGGTGTTAATCCCTGATGATTTTGGAAAATATTATAACATTTGATTTTATTAAATAAATTATTCCGCTGTGTAGACATGTATGAGTTACCACTAAAATTATGCATGACAGGAATTTATTTTATTAAAAGAGAATTGTAGCATTCCTCGATTATTACATGTACTCTGAGTTTATAATTTTTAATATTTGCGAAAATTATATGCGGGGTTTTAGAGGGTGTTACAATAGTGGTATCAGAGCATAGTCGGTCGTTGTGACCAGAGTCTTGAGTCAGTCATTCCTTTTCGTATGCGACTAGTGCAAGGTAACACTGTCGATACTGTATTCTGATGTGGAGTATGTTTTAATTCTCAGGAATATGGCTGGAAGAGGTAATGGACGGAATGATGCTGCACTAGCTGAGGCTTTGGGGATGTTAGCTGGTGTACTTGCTGGAAACCCAACTGGAGGCGTGATTGGTGCTGATAGGCAATTGGGAAATTTCCAGAGGAACAATCCTCCGTTGTTCAAAGGTACACATGACCCCGAAGGTGCTCAGAAGTGGCTGAAGGAAATCGAAAGGATTTTCCGTGTGATCGATTGTGCTGAAGATCTGAAAGTCAGATATGGTACGCATATGTTGGCAGAAGAGGCCGACGACTGGTGGGTTGCCACAAGGACTGAAATGGTTCAGGATGGAGAGGCACTGACTTGGGCTAACTTCAGAAGGGCTTTTCTGAGGAGGTACTTTCCTGAAGATGTTCGGGGAAGAAAGGAAATTGAATTTTTGGAGCTTAAGCAGGGCAATCTGACTGTTAGTGAGTATGCTACTAAGTTCACTGAGCTGGCAAAGTATTATGCACACTACAACAATGATGAGGCTGGGGAATTCTCTAAATGTATCAAATTTGAGAATGGTCTCCGAGATGAGATTAAGCAGGGAATCAGGTACCAGCGTATTCGTAGATTTTCTGATCTGGTGGATTGTAGCAGAATCTTGGAAGAAGATATTACCAAGAATCGGTCGTCTCACTCTCGTGGGGCTGTTGATAAAAGAGGGAAGCAACATATGGACCGTGGCAAGCCATATGGTAGAGATAACCAGAGATCAGGCGGTTGGAAAAGGCCTAGTGGGGGAGATTCTAAGGCTCCTATCAGATGCTACAGGTGTGGTGAGTCTGGTCATCACATTCGAGATTGCAAGAGTGATGAGAAGAAGTGCTATAAATGTGGAAAGGCTGGTCATTTGTCTATTGATTGCAAAGGGAAGTCTGTTACTTGTTACAATTGTGGCGAAGAAGGTCACATTCGTCCGCAGTGTCCTAAGCCTAGGAAGGATCAGTCAGGTGGAAAAGTGTTTGCTTTGTCTGGATCCGAGACTACCCCAGAGGATCGATTGATTAAAGGTACGTGTTTTATTCATGGCACACCTTTAGTTGCAATTATTGATACTGGTGCAACTCATTCTTTCATTTCTTTGGATTGTGCTGAGAGGTTGAAACTGGACATATCTGGTATGCGAGGTAGCATGGTTGTTGATACTCCTGCATCGGGTTCAGTGACAACTTCACTCGTATGTAGGAATTGTCCTATTGAGATTTTTGGTAGAGGTTTCGGTATGGATTTAGTGTGCCTACCGCTTGAACAAATTGATATTATCCTTGGGATGAACTGGTTGGAATTTAACCAGGTTCATCTGAACTGCTTTGCTAAGACGGTGATTTTCCCAGAAGCAGTTGGTGTCGAGAATTTGACTATGACTGCTAGGCAGGTGCAAGAAGCAATGGAAGATGGTGCTAATGTGTTTATGTTACTTGCTTCGTTAGATGCAACAGGAAAGGTCAGGAGTAGTGAATTGCCAGTGGTGTGTGATTTTCCAGAAGTCTTTCCTGATGATGTTGGCGAGTTACCTCCTGAGAGAGAAGTGGAATTTTCTATAGATTTAATTCCTGGTACGAGACCGGTGTCGATGGCGCCATATCGTATGTCTGCGTCTGAATTGGCTGAATTGAAGAGTCAGTTGGAAGATTTACTGGAGAAGAAGTTTATTCGTCCAAGTGTTTCGCCTTGGGGTGCTCCGGTATTGTTGGTTAAGAAGAAAGAAGGTTCTATGAGACTGTGTGTTGATTACAGGCAATTGAACAAGGTAACCATTAAGAATCGGTACCCGTTACCGAGGATTGATGATTTAATGGATCAGTTAATTGGAGCCAGTGTATTCAGTAAGATTGATTTGAGATCTGGATATCATCAGATTCGTGTGAAAGCGGAAGATATTCAAAAGACTGCTTTTCGAACGAGGTATGGGCATTATGAATATTCTGTTATGCCGTTCGGAGTTACTAATGCACCTGGTGTTTTCATGGAATATATGAATAGGATTTTTCACCCATATCTGGATAAGTTTGTTGTGGTTTTTATTGATGACATTCTGATTTATTCCGAGAATGACGAAGAACATGCGGAACATCTCAGAATTGTGTTAGAGTTGTTGAAAGATAAGAAGTTGTATGCAAAGTTGTCCAAATGTGAGTTCTGGCTGAATGAAGTTAGTTTTCTTGGACATGTGATTTCTAAGAATGGTATTGCAGTGGATCCTACGAAAGTAGAAGCGATATCTCAGTGGGAAGCGCCGAAGACTGTTTCGGAAATCAGAAGTTTTCTTGGTCTTGCAGGTTATTACAGAAAGTTTATCGAAGGATTCTCAAAGTTAGCATTGCCGTTGACGAAGTTGACTCGTAAAGGACAAGCGTTTATTTGGGATTCTGATTGTGAGAAAGGTTTCCAAGAATTGAAGCGGAGATTGACAAGTGCTCCTATTCTGATTTTGCCGAATCCGGTGGAATCTTTTGTGGTCTATTGTGATGCATCTCTGTTGGGTTTAGGTGGTGTTTTAATGCAGAATCAACAGGTAGTTGCGTATGCTTCGAGACAGTTGAAGGTTCATGAAAGGAACTATCCTACTCATGACTTAGAGTTGGCAGCAGTTGTGTTTGTCTTGAAATTGTGGAGACATTATCTGTATGGTTCGAGATTTGAAGTGTATAGTGACCATAAGAGTTTGAAGTATCTTTTCGATCAGAAAGAGCTCAATATGAGGCAAAGAAGGTGGTTGGAATTTCTCAAAGATTATGATTTTGGTTTGAATTACCATCCTGGTAAGGCAAATGTGGTTGCAGATGCTTTGAGCAGGAAATCCTTGCATATGTCTATGATGATGGTTCGTGAATTGGATTTAATCGAACAATTCCGAGATTTGAGTTTACTTTGTGAAGGTACTCCGAAGTGTGTTCGTTTGGGTATGTTGAAACTTACTAGTGGTATTCTCGGAGAGATCAGGATTGGGCAGAAATCTGATGTTAATTTAGTTGATAAGTTGACATTGATCAACCAAGGTCAAGGAGGTGAGTTTAGAATTGATGAAAATGATGTTATGAGATTTGGCGATAGAGTTTGTGTTCCTGATGTTGCAGAAATCAAGAAGAGTATATTAGAGGAAGGACATCGCAGTGGGATGAGTATTCATCCGGGTGCCACGAAAATGTATCATGATTTGAAGAAATTGTTTTGGTGGCCGAGAATGAAAAAGGAAATAGCTGAATTTGTGTATGCATGTTTAATCTGTCAGAAATCGAAGATTGAGCATCAAAAGTCGTCTGGGTTTATGCAACCGATGTTTATTCCAGAATGGAAGTGGGATAGTATTTCTATGGATTTCGTATCTGGGTTGCCAAGGACTCCTATGAATTGTGAAGCGATATGGGTCGTTGTGGATAGGTTGACTAAGTCTGCTCATTTTATACCGGTGCGAATGGATTACTCAATGGAGAGATTGGCACAGTTATATATTGAGAAAATAGTGAGTTTGCATGGAGTTCCTTCTAGTATTGTGTCAGATAGAGACCCGAGATTCACTTCGAAATTTTGGGAAGGATTGCAGAAGGCTTTGGGTACTAAATTGAGGTTGAGTTCAGCTTATCATCCTCAGACTGATGGACAGACGGAGAGGACGATTCAATCGTTAGAAGATTTATTGCGTGCTTGTGTTTTAGAGAAGGGTGGAGCTTGGGATAGCTATTTGCCATTGATTGAATTTACTTATAACAATAGTTACCATTCGAGTATTGGTATGGCTCCGTTTGAGGCATTGTATGGTAGACGGTGTAGAACGCCTTTGTGTTGGTATGAATCTGGAGAGAGTTCGGTAATTGGGCCAGAGATTGTTCAGCAGACTACCGAAAAGATCAAATTGATTCAAGAGAAGATGAAAGCTTCTCAGAGTCGTCAGAAAAGTTATCATGATAAGAGGAGAAAGAATTTAGAATTCAGTGCTGGAGATCATGTGTTTATGAGAGTTACTCCGATGACGGGTATTGGTCGGGCGTTGAAGTCTAAGAAGTTGACTCCGCGTTTTATTGGTCCGTTTCAGATTACGGAAAGAGTTGGAGAAGTTGCTTATCGCATTGCTTTACCTCCGAGACTTGCGAATTTGCACGATGTTTTTCATGTTTCTCAGTTGAGGAGATACATTCCAGACCCATCTCATGTAATCCAAATAGATGATGTACAGGTAAGAGATAACCTGACAGTAGAAGCATTGCCTATGAGGATAGAAGATCGGGAAGTGAAACAGTTAAGAGGTAAAGAGATAGCATTAGTGAAGGTTGCTTGGGGAGGTCCAGCAGATGGAAATATCACTTGGGAGCTGGAGAGCCAGATGAAAGAGGCTTATCCGGAGCTGTTCGTCTAAGGTATGTTTTCGAGGACGAAAACTCTTTTGGTGGGGGAGAGTTGTAGCACCCCGTTTTCAATTAATTGATTTATTTAAATTTGGGAATTTATTTTATTAGAATTAATAAAATAAAAAGAATTATTTATTTTGGAGTATTTGAGGAAAATAAAAGAAATAAGGAATATTGGGATTTTTATGTTATTGGGCTTAGATGTTGTTAGTAAAGAGTGGGGGTGCAGAGAAATAAAGTTATGTTTGGGACTTAGGCCATTTTCTCATTTTTGGTTTTCACGTAAGAACAGAAGTTGGAATTTGGGAAAATAGAGCTCTGAAGAACGGAGAACGAAGAACATCGCTCAAGAACTCAAAGCTGCTAATTGATAAGGTAAGGGGGGTTTATACTCGATTTATATTTGTTTATGGGTTTATGTACGGTTGATTCGGGTAATCGTAGGAAATCCCAATTGTTAGATGTTTCTAGGGATCGATAACCTTAGGATTGAACTTTGTTAGAAAAGGTTTAAGTTCCCGATTTTATGAATCAATTAGAGACTTTAGGTTCCTATGATGGATTGGATGTCTTTGTACTATATTGCACCGCCGTAGAGAGGTATTTTCGTGCAAAAAAATGGGTATATGAGCTGCTGCAAAAACAGAAAAATTGGGTTCGCACTCATCAACACGGGCGCGTTGATTTACGCGGGCACCCGTGTTGATTCACTGTAATGCTGATGAAAATGTGTTTTCTGGCCATAATTCAACACGGGCGTGTTGATTAACACGGGCGCCCGTGTTGATTCACTGTGTTGGCATAAAAATGGGTTTTCTGGGCACAATTCAACACGGGCCGTGTTGATTTACACGGGCGCCCGTGTTGATCCCCTGTTTTGTCAAAAAAACGTGTTTTCTGGACACATTTCCACACGGGCAGTGTTGTTTTACACGGGCACCCGTGTTAAACCTCCTGTGTTGGTTTTTAAACTATGTTTTCCGTGCATGTTGTTAAGTACGGATTGATCCGGTTTTGATGTGCAGTGTTTGACATGTTTTGAATATGTGTTTATTGAATTCCTAGTGTTGATTGATGTGTGTATCGAATAACGATTGTATGTTATGATACCAACACTATGTGGATCTTATTGTCATGCTTTTAGATGATGTTATCAAGCATGAATTATGATATAACTTGATATGATTGATGTTTAATAGTATGCTGAGTGGTTACATGCTATTCCTATCATGTTATGTTTGATATTGTTGATGTGCATGATATGTTGATTGATGTTCATAGTATGCTGAGTGTTACATACTTACATATCATGTTGCATTTGTTAATTCCCATTGTGTGGAATTAACATGGTGGCCAATATACGTGTCCGCGATATAATGGAACGTTGAGGTGGTAGCCGTGTCCGCGATATAATGGAACGGTGAGTTATCCGTGACCCGCGATTTAATGGGGCGGTGAAGTGGTACCACATGCATGGGTGTGTTGCATTACTCGAATATAACATGAATGGATGATTTTTCCAATGTTATATTTGATTGTTTGTATGTACGTATGATTGATAAATGGTTGATGATGTTTGATGGATATTTGCAAATATGAAAGGCAACATGTCATGGATATATGAATTGTAAAGGTTTTGTAAACTATGAAATATGTTAATTATTAGGTGATGCTTATGATTTCGTGAATTGATTGTTATGAATGTATAACCAAATGTATATTTGAGAAGCTCACCCTTACTGTTGCATATTTCAGATTGAGGAGCTTCGCTCAGGTGCTTGGCGAAGGCTTATCGTGTCTAGTTTAGTTCGTTTTAGTATGTCCGGGTCATGCTCTGATAGTTGTAACTCCGGGAACGTTTGGTTGTCGAGCTGCTTTAGTCAGACTCGTTTATTTTCTTTTAATTGTTATAATATGACGTTGACTTTTCCAGGTGTTAATCCCTGATGATTTTGGAAAATATTATAACATTTGATTTTATTAAATAAATTATTCCGCTGTGTAGACATGTATGAGTTACCACTAAAATTATGCATGACAGGAATTTATTTTATTAAAAGAGAATTGTAGCATTCCTCGATTATTACATGTACTCTGAGTTTATAATTTTTAATATTTGCGAAAATTATATGCGGGGTTTTAGAGGGTGTTACAGTAGCCTTGTCATTATGGAAGGTAGTCTGTTGTCGAGATTTTTGTTACTCTAATGGATGGTAGCCTTGTCATTATGGAAGGTAGTTTGTTGTCGAGATTTTTGTTACTCCAATGGATAGTATCCTTGACATTATGGAAGGTAGTCTCTTGTTGATATTTTCGTTACTCCAATGGATCCTAGCCTTGTCATTATGGAAGGTAGTCTGTTTGCGATATTTTTGTTACTCTAATGGATGATAGCCTTGTCATTATGGAAGGTAGTCTGTTGTCGAAATTTTGTTACTCCATTGGATGGTAGCATTGTCATTATGGAAGGTAGTCTATTGCCGAGATTTTTGTCACTCCAAAGGATGGTAGCCTTGTCATTATGAAAGGTAGTTTTTTGTCGACATTTTTGTTACTCCAATGGATGGTAGCCTTGTCATTATAGAAGGTAGTCTCTTGTGGAATTTTCATTACTCCAATGGATTGTAGCCTAGTCATTATGGAATGTAGTCTATTGTCGAGATTTTTGTCACTCCAAAGGATGGTAGCCTTGTCATTATGGAAGGTAGTCTCTTGTTGATATTTTCATTACTCCAATGCATGGTAGCCTTGTCATTATGGAATGTAGTCTCTTGTTGATATTTTCATTACTCTAATGGATGGTAGCCTTGTCATTATGGAAGATAGTCTGTTGTCGAGCTTTTTGTTACTCTAATGGATCCTAGCCTTGTCATTATGGAAGGTAGTCTGTTTTCGAGATTTTTTTTACTCTAATGGATGGTAGCCTTGTCATTATGGAAGGTAGTTTGTTGTCATGATTTTTGTTACTCCAATGGATGGTAGCCTTGTCATTATGGAAGGTGGTCTATTGTCGAGATTTTTGTTACTCTAATGGATCCTAGCCTTGTTATTATGGAAGGTAGTCTGTTGTCGAGATTTTTGTTACTCTAATGGATGGTATCTTTTTCATTATGGAAGGTATTTTGTTGTCATGATTTTTTTTACTCCAATGGATAGTAGCCTTGTCATTAAGGAAGGTAGTCAGTTGTCGAGATTTTGTTACTCCAATGTATGGTAGCCTTGTCATTATGGAAGGTAGTCTCTTGACGAGATTTTTGATACTCTAATGGATGGTAGCCTTGTCATTATGGAAGGTAGTTTGTTGTCGAGATTTTTGTTACTCTAATGGATGGTAGCCTTAACATTATGGAAGGTAGTTTGTTGTCGAGATTTTGTTAATCCAATGGATGGTAGCCTTGTCATTATGGAAGGTAGTCTGTTGTCGAGATTTTGTTACTCCAATGGATGGTAGCCTTGTCATTATGGAAGGTAGTCTATTGTCGAGATTTTTGTCACTCCAAAGGATGGTAGCCTTGTCATTATGGAAGGTAGTCTGTTGTTGATATTTTTGTTACTCCAATGGATGGTAGCCTTGTCATTATGGAAGGTAGTCTATTGTCGAGATTTTTGTCACTCCAAAGGATGGTAGCCTTGTCATTATGGAAGGTAGTCTGTTGTCGATATTTTTGTTACTCCAATGGATGGTAGCCTTGTCATTATGGAAGGTAGTCCATTGTCGAGATTTTTGTCACTCTAATAGATGATAGCCTTGTCATTATGGAAGGTAGTCTGTTTGCGATATTTTTGTTACTCTAATGGATGGTAGCCTTGTCATTATGGAAGGTAGTCTCTTGTTGATATTTCCTTACTCCAATGGATGGTAGCCATGTCATTATGGAAGGTAGTTTGTTGTCGAGATTTTTGTTACTCCAATGGATAGTAGCCTTGTCATTATGGAAGGTAGTCTGTTGTCGAAATTTTGTTACTCCATTGGATGGTAGCATTGTCATTATGGAAGTTAGTCTATTGTCGAGATTTTTGTCACTCCAAAGGATGGTAGCCTTGTCATTATGGAAGGTAGTTTGTTGTCGATATTTTTGTTACTCCAATGGATGGTAGCCTTATCATTATAGAAGGTAGTCTCTTGTTGAATTTTCATTACTCCAATGGATTGTAGCCTAGTCATTATGGAATGTTGTCTATTGTCGAGATTTTTGTCACTCCAAAGGATGGTAGCCTTGTCATTATGGAAGGTAGTCTCTTGTTGATATTTTCATTACTCCAGTGCATGGTAGCCTTGTAATTATGGAAGGTAGTCTGGTGTCGAGATTTTTGTTACTCTAATGGATCCTAGCCTTGTCATTACGGAAGATAGTCTGTTGTCGATATTTTTGTTACTCTAATGGAAGGTAGCCTTGTCATTATGGAAGGTAGTTTGTTGTCATGATTTTTGTTACTCCAATGGATAGTAGCCTTTTCATTATGGAAGGTAGTCTGTTGTCGAGATTTTGTTACTCCAATGGATGGTAGCCTTGTCATTATGGAAGGTAGTCTATTGTCGAGATTTTTGTCACTCCAAAGGATGGTAGCCTTGTCATTATAGAAGGTAGTCTGTTGTTGATATTTTTGTTACTCCAATGGATGGTAGCCTTGTCATTATGGAAGGTAGTCTATTGTCGAGATTTTTGTCACTCCAATGGATTGTAGCCTTGTCATTATGGAAGGTAGTCTGTTGGCGAGATATTTGTTACTCCAATTGATGGTAGCCTTTTCATTATGGAAGGTAGTCTCTTGTTGATATTTTCATTTCTCCAATGCATGGTAGCCTTGTCATTATGAAGGTAGTCTCTTGTTGATATTTTTATTACTCCAATGGATGGTAGCCTTGTCATTATGGAAGGTAGTCTGTTGTCGATATTTTTCTTACTCTAATGGATCCTAGCCTTGTCATTATGGAATGTAGTCTCTTTTCGAGATTTTTGTTACTCTAATGGATGGTAGCCTTGTAATTATGGAAGGTAGTTTGTTGTCATGATTTTTGTTACTCCAATGGATAGTAGCCCTTTCATTATGGAAGGTAGTCTGTTGTCGAGATTTTGTTACTCCAATGGATGGTAGCCTTGTCATTATGGAAGGTAGTCTATTGTTGAGATTTTAGTCACTCCAAAGGATGGTAGCCATGTCATTATGGAAGGTAGTCTGTTGTCGATATTTTTGTTACTCCAATGGATGGTAGCCTTGTCATTATGGAAGGTAGTCTATTGTCGAGATTTTTGTCACTCTAATAGATGATAGCCTCGTCATTATGGAAGGTAGTCTGTTTGCGATATTTTTGTTACTCCAATGGATGGTAGCCTTTTCATTATGGAAGGTAGTCTCTTGTTGATATTTTCGTTACTCCAATGGATGGTAACCATGTCATTATGGAAGGTAGTTTGTTGTCGAGATTTTTGTTACTCCAATGGATAGCAGCCTTGTCATTATGGAAGGTAGTCTGTTGTCGAAATATTGTTACTCCATTGGATGGTAGCATTGTCATTATGGAAGGTAGTCTATTGTCGAGATTTTTTTCACTCCAAAGGATGGTATCCTTGTCATTATGGAAGGTAGTTTGTTGTCGATATTTTTGTTACTCCAATGGATGGTAGCCTTGTCATTATGGAAGGTAGTCTATTGTCGAGATTTTTGTCACTCCAATGGATGGTAGCCTTGTCATTATGGAAGGTAGTCTGTTGGCGAGATATTTGTTACTCCACTTGATGGTAGCCTTGTCATTATGGAAGGTAGTCTCTTGTTGATATTTTCATTTCACCAGTGCATGGTAGCCTTGTCATTATTGAAGGTAGTCTCTTGTTGATATTTTCATTACTCCAATGGATGGTAGCCTTGTCATTATGGAAGGTAGTCTGTTGTCGAGATTTTTGTTACTCTAATGGATGCTAGCCTTGTCATTATGGAAGGTAGTCTGTTTTCGAGATTTTTTTACTCTAATGGATGGTAGCCTTGTCATTATGGAAGGTAGTTTGTTGTCATGATTTTTGTTACTCCAATGGATGGTAGCCATGTCATTATGGAAGGTGGTCTGTTGTCGAGATTTTTGTTACTCTAATGGATCCTAGCCTTGTCATTATGGAAGGTAGTCTGTTGTCGAGATTTTTGTTACTCTAATGGATGGTATCTTTTTCATTATGGAAGGTATTTTGTTGTCATGATTTTTTTTACTCCAATGGATAGTAGCCTTGTCATTAAGGAAGGTAGTCAGTTGTCGAGATTTTGTTACTCCAATGTATGGTAGCCTTGTCATTATGGAAGGTAGTCTCTTGACGAGATTTTTGATACTCTAATGGATGGTAGCCTTGTCATTATGGAAGGTAGTTTGTTGTCGAGATTTTTGTTACTCCAATGGATGGTAGCCTTGTCATTATGGAAGGTAGTTTGTTGTCGAGATTTTGTTAATCCAATGGATGGTAGCCTTGTCATTATGGAAGGTAGTCTGTTGTCGAGATTTTGTTACTCCAATGGATGGTAGCCTTGTCATTATGGAAGGTAGTCTATTGTCGAGATTTTTGTCACTCCAAAGGATGGTAGCCTTGTCATTATGGAAGGTAGTCTGTTGTTGATATTTTTGTTACTCCAATGGATGGTAGCCTTGTCATTATGGAAGGTAGTCTATTGTCGAGATTTTTGTCACTCCAAAGGATGGTAGCCTTGTCATTATGGAAGGTAGTCTGTTGTCGATATTTTTGTTACTCCAATGGATGATAGCCTTGTCATTATGGAAGGTAGTCCATTGTCGAGATTTTTGTCACTCTAATAGATGATAGCCTTGTCATTATGGAAGGTAGTCTGTTTGCGATATTTTTGTTACTCTAATGGATGGTAGCCTTGTCATTATGGAAGGTAGTCTCTTGTTGATATTTCCTTACTCCAATGGATGGTAGCCATGTCATTATGGAAGGTAGTTTGTTGTCGAGATTTTTGTTACTCCAATGGATAGTAGCCTTGTCATTATGGAAGGTAGTCTGTTGTCGAAATTTTGTTACTCCATTGGATGGTAGCATTGTCATTATGGAAGTTAGTCTATTGTCGAGATTTTTGTCACTCCAAAGGATGGTAGCCTTGTCATTATGGAAGGTAGTTTGTTGTCGATATTTTTGTTACTCCAATGGATGGTAGCCTTATCATTATAGAAGGTAGTCTCTTGTTGAATTTTCATTACTCCAATGGATTGTAGCCTAGTCATTATGGAATGTTGTCTATTGTCGAGATTTTTGTCACTCCAAAGGATGGTAGCCTTGTCATTATGGAAGGTAGTCTCTTGTTGATATTTTCATTACTCCAGTGCATGGTAGCCTTGTAATTATGGAAGGTAGTCTGGTGTCGAGATTTTTGTTACTCTAATGGATCCTAGCCTTGTCATTACGGAAGATAGTCTGTTGTCGATATTTTTGTTACTCTAATGGAAGGTAGCCTTGTCATTATGGAAGGTAGTTTGTTGTCATGATTTTTGTTACTCCAATGGATAGTAGCCTTTTCATTATGGAAGGTAGTCTGTTGTCGAGATTTTGTTACTCCAATGGATGGTAGCCTTGTCATTATGGAAGGTAGTCTATTGTCGAGATTTTTGTCACTCCAAAGGATGGTAGCCTTGTCATTATAGAAGGTAGTCTGTTGTTGATATTTTTGTTACTCCAATGGATGGTAGCCTTGTCATTATGAAAGGTAGTCTATTGTCGAGATTTTTGTCACTCCAATGGATTGTAGCCTTGTCATTATGGAAGGTAGTCTGTTGGCGAGATATTTGTTACTCCAATTGATGGTAGCCTTTTCATTATGGAAGGTAGTCTCTTGTTGATATTTTCATTTCTCCAATGCATGGTAGCCTTGTCATTATGAAGGTAGTCTCTTGTTGATATTTTTATTACTCCAATGGATGGTAGCCTTGTCATTATGGAAGGTAGTCTGTTGTCGATATTTTTCTTACTCTAATGGATCCTAGCCTTGTCATTATGGAATGTAGTCTCTTTTCGAGATTTTTGTTACTCTAATGGATGGTAGCCTTGTAATTATGGAAGGTAGTTTGTTGTCATGATTTTTGTTACTCCAATGGATAGTAGCCCTTTCATTATGGAAGGTAGTCTGTTGTCGAGATTTTGTTACTCCAATGGATGGTAGCCTTGTCATTATGGAAGGTAGTCTATTGTTGAGATTTTAGTCACTCCAAAGGATGGTAGCCATGTCATTATGGAAGGTAGTCTGTTGTCGATATTTTTGTTACTCCAATGGATGGTAGCCTTGTCATTATGGAAGGTAGTCTATTGTCGAGATTTTTGTCACTCTAATAGATGATAGCCTCGTCATTATGGAAGGTAGTCTGTTTGCGATATTTTTGTTACTCCAATGGATGGTAGCCTTTTCATTATGGAAGGTAGTCTCTTGTTGATATTTTCGTTACTCCAATGGATGGTAACCATGTCATTATGGAAGGTAGTTTGTTGTCGAGATTTTTGTTACTCCAATGGATAGCAGCCTTGTCATTATGGAAGGTAGTCTGTTGTCGAAATATTGTTACTCCATTGGATGGTAGCATTGTCATTATGGAAGGTAGTCTATTGTCGAGATTTTTTTCACTCCAAAGGATGGTATCCTTGTCATTATGGAAGGTAGTTTGTTGTCGATATTTTTGTTACTCCAATGGATGGTAGCCTTGTCATTATGGAAGGTAGTCTATTGTCGAGATTTTTGTCACTCCAATGGATGGTAGCCTTGTCATTATGGAAGGTAGTCTGTTGGCGAGATATTTGTTACTCCACTTGATGGTAGCCTTGTCATTATGGAAGGTAGTCTCTTGTTGATATTTTCATTTCACCAGTGCATGGTAGCCTTGTCATTATGGAAGGTAGTCTCTTGTTGATATTTTCATTACTCCAATGGATGGTAGCCTTGTCATTATGGAAGGTAGTCTGTTGTCGAGATTTTTGTTACTCTAATGGATGCTAGCCTTGTCATTATGGAAGGTAGTCTGTTTTCGAGATTTTTTTACTCTAATGGATGGTAGCCTTGTCATTATGGAAGGTAGTTTGTTGTCATGATTTTTGTTACTCCAATGGATGGTAGCCTTGTCATTATGGAAGGTGGTCTGTTGTCGAGATTTTTGTTACTCTAATGGATCCTAGCCTTGTCATTATGGAAGGTAGTCTGTTGTCGAGATTTTTGTTACTCTAATGGATGGTATCTTTTTCATTATGGAAGGTATTTTGTTGTCATGATTTTTTTTACTCCAATGGATAGTAGCCTTGTCATTATGGAAGGTAGTCAGTTGTCGAGATTTTGTTACTCCAATGTATGGTAGCCTTGTCATTATGGAAGGTAGTCTCTTGTCGAGATTTTTGATACTCTAATGGATGGTAGCCTTGTCATTATGGAAGGTAGTTTGTTGTCGAGAATTTTGTTACTCCAATGGATGGTAGCCTTGTCATTATGGAAGGTAGTTTGTTGTCGAGATTTTGTTAATCCAATGGATGGTAGCCTTGTCATTATGGAAGGTAGTCTGTTGTCGAGATTTTGTTACTCCAATGGATGGTAGCCTTGTCATTATGGAAGGTAGTCTATTGTCGAGATTTTTGTCACTCCAAAGGATGGTAGCCTTGTCATTATGGAAGGTAGTCTGTTGTTGATATTTTTGTTACTCCAATGGATGGTAGCCTTGTCATTATGGAAGGTAGTCTATTGTCGAGATTTTTGTCACTCCAAAGGATGGTAGCCTTGTCATTATGGAAGGTAGTCTGTTGTCGATATTTTTGTTACTCCAATGGATGGTAGCCTTGTCATTATGGAAGGTAGTCCATTGTCGAGATTTTTGTCACTCTAATAGATGATAGCCTTGTCATTATGGAAGGTAGTCTGTTTGCGATATTTTTGTTACTCTAATGGATGGTAGCCTTGTCATTATGGAAGGTAGTCTCTTGTTGATATTTCCTTACTCCAATGGATGGTAGCCATGTCATTATGGAAGGTAGTTTGTTGTCGAGATTTTTGTTACTCCAATGGATAGTAGCCTTGTCATTATGGAAGGTAGTCTGTTGTCGAAATTTTGTTACTCCATTGGATGGTAGCATTGTCATTATGGAAGTTAGTCTATTGTCGAGATTTTTGTCACTCCAAAGGATGGTAGCCTTGTCATTATGGAAGGTAGTTTGTTGTCGATATTTTTGTTACTCCAATGGATGGTAGCCTTATCATTATAGAAGGTAGTCTCTTGTTGAATTTTCATTACTCCAATGGATTGTAGCCTAGTCATTATGGAATGTTGTCTATTGTCGAGATTTTTGTCACTCCAAAGGATGGTAGCCTTGTCATTATGGAAGGTAGTCTCTTGTTGATATTTTCATTACTCCAGTGCATGGTAGCCTTGTAATTATGGAAGGTAGTCTGGTGTCGAGATTTTTGTTACTCTAATGGATCCTAGCCTTGTCATTACGGAAGATAGTCTGTTGTCGATATTTTTGTTACTCTAATGGAAGGTAGCCTTGTCATTATGGAAGGTAGTTTGTTGTCATGATTTTTGTTACTCCAATGGATAGTAGCCTTGTCATTATGGAAGGTAGTCTGTTGTCGAGATTTTGTTACTCCAATGGATGGTAGCCTTGTCATTATGGAAGGTAGTCTATTGTCGAGATTTTTGTCACTCCAAAGGATGGTAGCCTTGTCATTATAGAAGGTAGTCTGTTGTTGATATTTTTGTTACTCCAATGGATGGTAGCCTTGTCATTATGGAAGGTAGTCTATTGTCGAGATTTTTGTCACTCCAATGGATTGTAGCCTTGTCATTATGGAAGGTAGTCTGTTGGCGAGATATTTGTTACTCCAATTGATGGTAGCCTTTTCATTATGGAAGGTAGTCTCTTGTTGATATTTTCATTTCTTCAATGCATGGTAGCCTTGTCATTATGAAGGTAGTCTCTTGTTGATATTTTTATTACTCCAATGGATGGTAGCCTTGTCATTATGGAAGGTAGTCTGTTGTCGATATTTTTCTTACTCTAATGGATCCTAGCCTTGTCATTATGGAATGTAGTCTCTTTTCGAGATTTTTGTTACTCTAATGGATGGTAGCCTTGTAATTATGGAAGGTAGTTTGTTGTCATGATTTTTGTTACTCCAATGGATAGTAGCCCTTTCATTATGGAAGGTAGTCTGTTGTCGAGATTTTGTTACTCCAATGGATGGTAGCCTTGTCATTATGGAAGGTAGTCTATTGTTGAGATTTTAGTCACTCGAAAGGATGGTAGCCATGTCATTATGGAAGGTAGTCTGTTGTCGATATTTTTGTTACTCCAATGGATGGTAGCCTTGTCATTATGGAAGGTAGTCTATTGTCGAGATTTTTGTCACTCTAATAGATGATAGCCTCGTCATTATGGAAGGTAGTCTGTTTGCGATATTTTTGTTACTCCAATGGATGGTAGCCTTTTCATTATGGAAGGTAGTCTCTTGTTGATATTTTCGTTACTCCAATGGATGGTAACCATGTCATTATGGAAGGTAGTTTGTTGTCGAGATTTTTGTTACTCCAATGGATAGCAGCCTTGTCATTATGGAAGGTAGTCTGTTGTCGAAATATTGTTACTCCATTGGATGGTAGCATTGTCATTATGGAAGGTAGTCTATTGTCGAGATTTTTTTCACTCCAAAGGATGGTATCCTTGTCATTATGGAAGGTAGTTTGTTGTCGATATTTTTTTTACTCCAATGGATGGTAGCCTTGTCATTATGGAAGGTAGTCTATTGTCGAGATTTTTGTCACTCCAATGGATGGTAGCCTTGTCATTATGGAAGGTAGTCTGTTGGCGAGATATTTGTTACTCCACTTGATGGTAGCCTTGTCATTATGGAAGGTAGTCTCTTGTTGATATTTTCATTTCACCAGTGCATGGTAGCCTTGTCATTATGGAAGGTAGTCTCTTGTTGATATTTTCATTACTCCAATGGATGGTAGCCTTGTCATTATGGAAGGTAGTCTGTTGTCGAGATTTTTGTTACTCTAATGGATGCTAGCCTTGTCATTATGGAAGGTAGTCTGTTTTCGAGATTTTTTTACTCTAATGGATGGTAGCCTTGTCATTATGGAAGGTAGTATGTTGTCATGATTTTTTTTACTCCAATGGATGGTAGCCTTGTCATTATGGAAGGTGGTCTGTTGTCGAGATTTTTGTTACTCTAATGGATCCTAGCCTTGTCATTATGGAAGGTAGTCTGTTGTCGAGATTTTTGTTACTCTAATGGATGGTATCTTTTTCATTATGGAAGGTATTTTGTTGTCATGATTTTTTTTACTCCAATGGATAGTAGCCTTGTCATTATGGAAGGTAGTCAGTTGTCGAGATTTTGTTACTCCAATGTATGGTAGCCTTGTCATTATGGAAGGTAGTCTCTTGTCGAGATTTTTGATACTCTAATGGATGGTAGCCTTGTCATTATGGAAGGTAGTTTGTTGTCGAGATTTTTGTTACTCCAATGGATGGTAGCCTTGTCATTATGGAAGGTAGTTTGTTGTCGAGATTTTGTTAATCCAATGGATGGTAGCCTTGTCATTATGGAAGGTAGTCTGTTGTCGAGATTTTGTTACTCCAATGGATGGTAGCCTTGTCATTATGGAAGGTAGTCTATTGTCGAGATTTTTGTCACTCCAAAGGATGGTAGCCTTGTCATTATGGAAGGTAGTCTGTTGTTGATATTTTTGTTACTCCAATGGATGGTAGCCTTGTCATTATGGAAGGTAGTCTATTGTCGAGATTTTTGTCACTCCAAAGGATGGTAGCCTTGTCATTATGGAAGGTAGTCTGTTGTCGATATTTTTGTTACTCCAATGGATGGTAGCCTTGTCATTATGGAAGGTAGTCCATTGTCGAGATTTTTGTCACTCTAATAGATGATAGCCTTGTCATTATGGAAGGTAGTCTGTTTGCGATATTTTTGTTACTCTAATGGATGGTAGCCTTGTCATTATGGAAGGTAGTCTCTTGTTGATATTTCCTTACTCCAATGGATGGTAGCCATGTCATTATGGAAGGTAGTTTGTTGTCGAGATTTTTGTTACTCCAATGGATAGTAGCCTTGTCATTATGGAAGGTAGTCTGTTGTCGAAATTTTGTTACTCCATTGGACGGTAGCATTGTCATTATGGAAGTTAGTCTATTGTCGAGATTTTTGTCACTCCAAAGGATGGTAGCCTTGTCATTATGGAAGGTAGTTTGTTGTCGATATTTTTGTCACTCCAAAGGATGGTAGCCTTGTCATTATGGAAGGTAGTTTGTTGTCGATATTTTTGTTACTCCAATGGATGGTAGCCTTGTCATTATGGAAGGTAATCCATTGTCGAGATTTTTGTCACTCTAATAGATGATAGCCTTGTCATTATGGAAGGTAGTCTGTTTGCGATATTTTTGTTACTCTAATGGATGGTAGCCTTGTCATTATGGAAGGTAGTCTCTTGTTGATATTTCCTTACTCCAATGGATGGTAGCCATGTCATTATGGAAGGTAGTTTGTTGTCGAGATTTTTGTTACTCCAATGGATAGTAGCCTTGTCATTATGGAAGGTAGTCTGTTGTCGAAATTTTGTTACTCCATTGGATGGTAGCATTGTCATTATGGAAGTTAGTCTATTGTCGAGATTTTTGTCACTCCAAAGGATGGTAGCCTTGTCATTATGGAAGGTAGTTTGTTGTCGATATTTTTGTTACTCCAATGGATGGTAGCCTTATCATTATAGAAGGTAGTCTCTTGTTGAATTTTCATTACTCCAATGGATTGTAGCCTAGTCATTATGGAATGTTGTCTATTGTCGAGATTTTTGTCACTCCAAAGGATGGTAGCCTTGTCATTATGGAAGGTAGTCTCTTGTTGATATTTTCATTACTCCAGTGCATGGTAGCCTTGTAATTATGGAAGGTAGTCTGGTGTCGAGATTTTTGTTACTCTAATGGATCCTAGCCTTGTCATTACGGAAGATAGTCTGTTGTCGATATTTTTGTTACTCTAATGGAAGGTAGCCTTGTCATTATGGAAGGTAGTTTGTTGTCATGATTTTTGTTACTCCAATGGATAGTAGCCTTGTCATTATGGAAGGTAGTCTGTTGTCGAGATTTTGTTACTCCAATGGATGGTAGCCTTGTCATTATGGAAGGTAGTCTATTGTCGAGATTTTTGTCACTCCAAAGGATGGTAGCCTTGTCATTATAGAAGGTAGTCTGTTGTTGATATTTTTGTTACTCCAATGGATGGTAGCCTTGTCATTATGGAAGGTAGTCTATTGTCGAGATTTTTGTCACTCCAATGGATTGTAGCCTTGTCATTATGGAAGGTAGTCTGTTGGCGAGATATTTGTTACTCCAATTGATGGTAGCCTTTTCATTATGGAAGGTAGTCTCTTGTTGATATTTTCATTTCTCCAATGCATGGTAGCCTTGTCATTATGAAGGTAGTCTCTTGTTGATATTTTTATTACTCCAATGGATGGTAGCCTTGTCTTTATGGAAGGTAGTCTGTTGTCGATATTTTTCTTACTCTAATGGATCCTAGCCTTGTCATTATGGAATGTAGTCTCTTTTCGAGATTTTTGTTACTCTAATGGATGGTAGCCTTGTAATTATGGAAGGTAGTTTGTTGTCATGATTTTTGTTACTCCAATGGATAGTAGCCTTGTCATTATGGAAGGTAGTCTGTTGTCGAGATTTTTTTACTCCAATGGATGGTAGCCTTGTCATTATGGAAGGTAGTCTATTGTTGAGATTTTTGTCACTCCAAAGGATGGTAGCCATGTCATTATGGAAGGTAGTCTGTTGTCGATATTTTTGTTACTCCAATGGATGGTAGCCTTGTCATTATGGAAGGTAGTCTATTGTCGAGATTTTTGTCACTCTAATAGATGATAGCCTCGTCATTATGGAAGGTAGTCTGTTTGCGATATTTTTGTTACTCCAATGGATGGTAGCCTTTTCATTATGGAAGGTAGTCTCTTGTTGATATTTTCGTTACTCCAATGGATGGTAACCATGTCATTATGGAAGGTAGTTTGTTGTCGAGATTTTTGTTACTCCAATGGATAGCAGCCTTGTCATTATGGAAGGTAGTCTGTTGTCGAAATATTATTACTCCATTGGATGGTAGCATTGTCATTATGGAAGGTAGTTTGTTGTCGATATTTTTGTTACTCCAATGGATGGTAGCCTTGTCATTATGGAAGGTAGTCTATTGTCGAGATTTTTGTCACTCCAATGGATGGTAGCCTTGTCATTATGGAAGGTAGTCTGTTGGCGAGATATTTGTTACTCCACTTGATGGTAGCGTTGTCATTATGGAAGGTAGTCTCTTGTTTATATTTTCATTTCACCAGTGCATGGTAGCCTTGTCATTATGGAAGGTAGTCTCTTGTTGATATTTTCATTACTCCAATGGATGGTAGCCTTGTCATTATGGAAGGTAGTCTGTTGTCGAGATTTTTGTTACTCTAATGGATCCTAGCCTTGTCATTATGGAAGGTAGTCTGTTTTCGAGATTTTTTTACTCTAATGGATGGTAGCCTTGTCATTATGGAAGGTAGTTTGTTGTCATGATTTTTGTTACTCCAATGGATGGTAGCCTTGTCATTATGGAAGGTGGTCTGTTGTCGAGATTTTTGTTACTCTAATGGAACCTAACCTTGTCATTATGGAAGGTAGTCTGTTGTCGAGATTTTTGTTACTCTAATGGATGGTATCTTTGTCATTATGGAAGGTAGTTTGTTGTCATGATTTTTTTTACTCCAATGGATAGTAGCCTTGTCATTATGGAAGGTAGTCTGTTGTCGAGATTTTGTTACTCCAATGTATGGTAGCCTTGTCATTATGGAAGGTATTCTCTCTTCGAGATTTTTGATACTCTAATGGATGGTAGCCTTGTCATTATGGAAGGTAGTTTGTTGTCGAGATTTTTGTTACTCCAATGGATGGTAGCCTTGTCATTATGGAAGGTAGTTTGTTGTCGAGATTTTGTTACTCCAATGGATGGTAGCCTTGTCATTATGGAAGGTTGTCTGTTGGCGAGATATTTGTTACTCCACTTGATGGTAGCCTTGTCATTATGGAAGGTAGTCTGTTGTCGATATTTTTGTTACTCCAACGGATGGTAGCCTTGTCATTATGGAAGGTAGTCTATTGTCGAGATTTTTGTCACTCCAATGGATGGTAGCCTTGTCATTATGGAAGGTAGTCTGTTTGCGAGTTTTTGTCACTACAATGGATGATAGCCTTTTCATTATGGAAGGTAGTATGTTGGCGAGATTTTTGTTACTCCAATGGATGGTAGCCTTGTCATTATGGAAGTTAGTCTCTTGTTGATATTTTCGTTACTCCAATGGATGGTAGCCTTGTCATTATGGAAGGTAGTTTGTTGTCGAGACTTTTGTTACTCCAATGGATAGTTGCCTTGTCATTATGGAAGGTAGTCTGTTATCGAGATTTTGTTACTCCAATGGATGGTAGCCTTGTCATTATGGAAGGTAGTCTATTGTCGAGATTTTAGTCACTCCAAAGGATGGTAGCCTTGTCATTATGGAAGGTAGTTTGTTGTCGATATTTTTGTTACTCCTATGGATGGTAGCCTTTTCATTATGGAAGGTAGTGTATTGTCGAGATTTTTGTCACTCCAATGGATGGTAGCCTTGTCATTATGGAAGGTAGTCTGTTGGCGAGATTTTTGTTACTCCAATGGATGGTAGCCTTGTCATTATCGAAGGTAGTCTCTTGTTGATATTTTCATTACTCTAATGCATGGTAGCCTTGCCATTATGGAAGGCAGTCTCTTGTTGATATTTTCATTACTCCAATGGATGGTAGCCTTGTCATTATGGAAGGTAGTCTGTTGTCGAGATTTTTGTTACTCTAATGGATCCTAGCCTTGTCATTATGGAAGGTAGTCTGTTGTCGAGATTTTGTTACTCCAATGGATGGTAGCCTTGTCATTATGGAAGGTAGTCTATTGTCGAGATTTTTGTCACTCCAAAGGATGGTAGCCTTGTCATTATGGAAGGTAGTCTGTTGTCAATATTTTTGTTACTCCAATGGATGGTAGCCTTTTCATTATGGAAGGTAGTCTATTGTCGAGATTTTTGTCACTCCAATGGATGGTAGCCTTGTCATTATGGAAGGTAGTCTGTTGGCGAGATTTTTGTTACTCCAATGGATGGTAGCCTTGTCATTACGGAAGGTAGTCTCTTGTTGATATTTTCATTACTCTAATGCATGGTAGACTTGTCATTATGGAAGGTAGTCTCTTGTTGATATTCATTACTCTAATGGATGGTAGCCTTGTCATTATGGAAGGTAGTTTGTTTTGGAGATTTTTGTTACTCTAATGGATCCTAGCCTTGTCATTATGGAAGGTATTCTGTTTTTGAGATTTTTTTTACTCTAATGGATGGTAGCCATGTCATTATGGAAGGTAGTTTGTTGTCATGATTTTTGTTACACCAATGGATGGTAGCCTTGTCATTATGGAAGGTGGTCTGTTGTCGAGATTTTTGTTACTCTAATGGATCCTATCCTTGTCATTATGGAAGGTAGTCTGTTGTCGAGATTTTTGTTATTCTAATGGATGGTATCTTTGTCATTATGGAAGGTAGTTTGTTGTCATGATTTTTATTACTCCAATGGATAGTAGCCTTGTCATTATGGAAGGTAGTCCGTTGTCGAGATTTTGTTACTCCAATGTATGGTAGCCTTGTCATTATGGAAGGTAGTCTCTTGTCGAGATTTTTGATACTCTAATGGATCGTAGCCTTGTCATTATGGAAGGTAGTTTGTTGTCGAGATTTTTGTTACTCTAATGGATAGTAGCCTTGTCATTATGGAAGGTAGTTTGTTGTCGATATTTTGTTACTCCAATGGATGGTAGCCTTGTCATTATGGAAGGTAGTCTATTGTCGAGATTTTTGTCACTCCAAAGGATGGTATCCTTGTCATTATGGAAGGTAGTCTGTTGTCGATATTTTTGTTACTCCAATGGATGGTAGCCTTGTCATTATGGAAGGTAGTCTATTGTCGAGATTTTTGTCACTCCAATGGATGGTAGCCTTGTCATTATGGAAGGTAGTCTGTTTGCGAGATTTTTGGTACTCCAATGGAGGGTAGCATTGTCATTATGGAAACTAGACTGTTGTCGAGATTTTTGTTACTACAACGTATGGTAGCCTTGTCATTGTGAAAGGTAGTTTGTTGTCGAGATTTTTGTTATTTATATGTATGGTAACCTTGTCATTATAGAAGGTAGTCTCTTGTTGATATTTTCATTACTCCAATGGATTGTAGCCTAGTCATTATGGAATGTAGTCTATTGATGAGATTTTTGTCACTACAATGGATGATAGCCTTGTCATTATAGAAGGTAGTATGTTGGCGAGATTTTTGTTACTCCAATGGATGGTAGCCTTGTCATTATGGAAGTTAGCCTCTTGTTGATATTTTCGTTACTCCAATGGATGGTAGCCTTGTCATTATGGAAGGTAGTTTGTTGTCGAGACTTTTGTTACTCCATTGGATATTAGCCTTGTCATTATGGAAGGTAGTCTGTTGTCGAGATTTTGTTACTCCAATGGATGGTAGCCTTTTCATTATGGAAGGTGGTCTATTGTCGAGATTTTAGTCACTACAAAGGATGGTAGCCTTGTCATTTTGGAAGGTAGTTTGTTGTCGATATTTTTGTTACTCCAATGGATGGTAGCCTTTTCATTATGGAAGGTAGTGCATTGTCGAGATTTTTGTCACTCCAATGGATGGTAGCCTTGTCATTATGGAAGGTAGTCTGTTGGCGAGATTTTTGTTACTCCAATGGATGGTAGCCTTGTCATTATGGAAGGTAGTTTCTTGTTGATATTTTCATTACTCTAATGCATGGTAGCCTTGTCATTATGGAAGGTAGTCTCTTGTTGATATTCATTACTCCAATGGATGGTAGCCTTGTCATTATGGAAGGTAGTTTGGTTGGAGATTTTTGTTACTCTAATGGATCCTAGCCTTGTCATTATGGAAGGTAGTCTGTTTTTGAGATTTTTTTTACTCTAATGGATGGTAGCCTTGTCATTATGGAAGGTAGTTTGTTGTCATGATTTTTGTTACTCCAATGGATGGTAGCCTTGTCATTATGGAAGGTGGTTTGTTGTCGAGATTTTTGTTACTCTAATGGATCCTATCCTTGTCATTATGGAAGGTAGTCTATTGTCGAGATTTTTGTTACTCTAATGGATGGTATCTTTGTCATTATGGAAGGTAGTTTGTTGTCATGATTTTTATTACTCCAATGGATAGTAGCCTTGTCATTATGGAAGGTAGTCTGTTGTCGAGATTTTGTTACTCCAATGTATGGTAGCCTTGTCATTATGGAAGGTAGTCTCTTGTCGAGATTTTTGATACTCTAATGGATCGTAGCCTTGTCATTATGGAAGGTAGTTTGTTGTCGAGATTTTTGTTACTCTAATGGATAGTAGCCTTGTCATTATGGAAGGTAGTTTGTTGTCGATATTTTGTTACTCCAATGGATGGTAGCCTTGTCATTATGGAAGGTAGTCTATTGTCGAGATTTTTGTCACTCCAAAGGATGGTATCCTTGTCATTATGGAAGGTAGTCTGTCGTCGATATTTTTGTTACTCCAATGGATGGTAGCCTTGTCATTATGGAAGGTAGTCTATTGTCGATATTTTTGTCACTCCAATGGATGGTAGCCTTGTCATTATGGAAGGTAGTCTGTTTGCGAGATTTTTGTTACACCAATGGAGGGTAGCATTGTCATTATGGAAACTAGACTGTTGTCGAAATTTTTGTTACTACAACGTATGGTAGCCTAGTCATTGTGAAAGGTAGTTTGTTGTCGAGATTTTTGTTATTTATATGTATGGTAACCTTGTCATTATAGAAGGTAGTCTCTTGTTGATATTTTCATTACTCCAATGGATTGTAGCCTAGTCATTATGGAATGTAGTCTATTGACGAGATTTTTGTCACTACAATGGATTATAGCCTTGTCATTATTGAAGGTAGTTTGTTGGCGAGATTTTTGTTACTCCAATGGATGGTAGCCTTGTCATTATGGAAGGTATTTTGTTGTCGAGACTTTTGTTACTCCATTGGATATTAGCCTTGTCATTATGGAAGGTAGTCTGTTGTCGAGATTTTGTTACTCCAATGGATGGTAGCCTTGTCATTATGGAAGGTAGTCTATTGTCGAGATTTTTGTCACTCCAAAGGATGGTAGCCTTGTCATTATGGAAGGTAGTTTGTTGTCGATATTTTTGTTACTCCTATGGATGGTAGCCTTTTCATTATGGAAGGTAGTCTATTGTCGAGATTTTTGTCACTCCAATGGATTGTAGCCTTGTCATTATGGAAGGTAGTCTGCTGGCGAGATTTTTGTTACTCCAATGGATGGTAGCCTTGTCATTATGGAAGGTAGTCTCTTATTGATATTTTCATTACTCTAATGCATGGTAGCCTTGTCATTATGGAAGGTAGTCTCTTGTTGATATTTTCATTACTCCAATGGATGGTAGCCTTGTCATTATGGAAGGTAGTCTGTTGTCGAGATTTTTGTTACTCTAATGGATCCTAGCCTTGTCATTATGGAAGATAGTCTGTTGTCGAGATTTGGTTACTCCAATGGATGGTAGCCTTGTCATTATGGAAGGTAGTCTATTGTCGAGATTTTTGTCACTCCAAAGGATGGTAGCCTTGTCATTATGGAATGTAGTCTGTTGTCGATATTTTTGTTACTCCAATGGATGGTAGCCTTTTCATTATGGAAGGTAGTCTATTGTCGAGATTTTTGTCACTCCAATGGATGGTAGCCTTGTCATCATGGAAGGTAGTCTGTTGGCGAGATTTTTGTTACTCCAATGGATGGTAGCCTTGTCATTATGGAAGGTAGTCTCTTATTGATATTTTCATTACTCTAATGCATGATAGCCTTGTCATTATGGAAGGTAGTCTCTTGTTGATATTTTCATTACTCCAATGGATGGTAGCCTTATCATTATGGAAGGTAGTTTGTTGTCGAGATTTTTGTTACTCTAATGGATCCTAGCCTTGTCATTATGGAAGGTACTCTGTTGTCGAGATTTTGTTACTCCAATGGATGGTAGTCTTGTCATTATGGAAGGTAGTCTATTGTCGAGATTTTTGTCACTCCAAAGGATGGTAGCCTTGTCATTATGGAATGTAGTCTGTTGTCGATATTTTTGTTACTTCAATGGATGGTAGCCTTTTCATTCTGGAAGGTAGTCTATTGTCGAGATTTTTGTCACTCCAATGGATGGTAGCCTTGTCATCATGGAAGGTAGTCTGTTGGCGAGATTTTTGTTACTCCAATGGATGGTAGCCTTGTCATTATGGAAGGTAGTCTCTTATTGATATTTTCATTACTCTAATGCATGATAGCCTTGTCATTATGGAAGGTAGTCTCTTGTTGATATTTTCATTACTCCAATGGATGGTAGCCTTATCATTATGGAAGGTAGTTTGTTGTCGAGATTTTTGTTACTCTAATGGATCCTAGCCTTGTCATTATGGAAGGTACTCTGTTGTCGAGATTTTGTTACTCCAATGGATGGTAGTCTTGTCATTATGGAAGGTAGTCTATTGTCGAGATTTTTGTCACTCCAAAGGATGGTAGCCTTGTCATTATGGAATGTAGTCTGTTGTCGATATTTTTGTTACTCCAATGGATGGTAGCCTTTTCATTATGGAAGGTAGTCTATTGTCGAGATTTTTGTCACTCCAATGGATGGTAGCCTTGTCATTATGGAAGGTAGTCTGCTGGCGAGATTTTTGTTACTCCAATGGATGGTAGCCTTGTCATTATGGAAGGTAGTCTCTTATTGATATTTTCATTACTCTAATGCATGGTAGCCTTGTCATTATGGAAGGTAGTCTCTTGTTGATATTTTCATTACTCCAATGGATGGTAGCCTTGTCATTATGGAAGGTAGTCTGTTGTCGAGATTTTTGTTACTCTAATGGATCCTAGCCTTGTCATTATGGAAGATAGTCTGTTGTCGAGATTTGGTTACTCCAATGGATGGTAGCCTTGTCATTATGGAAGGTAGTCTATTGTCGAGATTTTTGTCACTCCAAAGGATGGTAGCCTTGTCATTATGGAATGTAGTCTGTTGTCGATATTTTTGTTACTCCAATGGATGGTAGCCTTTTCATTATGGAAGGTAGTCTATTGTCGAGATTTTTGTCACTCCAATGGATGGTAGCCTTGTCATCATGGAAGGTAGTCTGTTGGCGAGATTTTTGTTACTCCAATGGATGGTAGCCTTGTCATTATGGAAGGTAGTCTCTTATTGATATTTTCATTACTCTAATGCATGATAGCCTTGTCATTATGGAAGGTAGTCTCTTGTTGATATTTTCATTACTCCAATGGATGGTAGCCTTATCATTATGGAAGGTAGTTTGTTGTCGAGATTTTTGTTACTCTAATGGATCCTAGCCTTGTCATTATGGAAGGTACTCTGTTGTCGAGATTTTGTTACTCCAATGGATGGTAGTCTTGTCATTATGGAAGGTAGTCTATTGTCGAGATTTTTGTCACTCCAAAGGATGGTAGCCTTGTCATTATGGAATGTAGTCTGTTGTCGATATTTTTGTTACTCCAATGGATGGTAGCCTTTTCATTATGGAAGGTAGTCTATTGTCGAGATTTTTGTCACTCCAATGGATGGTAGCCTTGTCATCATGGAAGGTAGTCTGTTGGCGAGATTTTTGTTACTCCAATGGATGGTAGCCTTGTCATTATGGAAGGTAGTCTCTTATTGATATTTTCATTACTCTAATGCATGATAGCCTTGTCATTATGGAAGGTAGTCTCTTGTTGATATTTTCATTACTCCAATGGATGGTAGCCTTATCATTATGGAAGGTAGTTTGTTGTCGAGATTTTTGTTACTCTAATGGATCCTAGCCTTGTCATTATGGAAGGTACTCTGTTGTCGAGATTTTGTTACTCCAATGGATGGTAGTCTTGTCATTATGGAAGGTAGTCTATTGTCGAGATTTTTGTCACTCCAAAGGATGGTAGCCTTGTCATTATGGAATGTAGTCTGTTGTCGATATTTTTGTTACTCCAATGGATGGTAGCCTTTTCATTATGGAAGGTAGTCTATTGTCGAGATTTTTGTCACTCCAATGGATGGTAGCCTTGTCATTATGGAAGGTAGTCTGTTGGCGAGATTTTTGTTACTCCAATGGATGGTAGCCTTGTCATTATGGAAGATAGTCTCTTGTTGATATTTTCATTACTCTAATGCATGGTAGCCTTGTCATTATGGAAGGTAGTTTGTTGTCGAGATTTTTGTTACTATAATGGATCCTAGCCTTGTCATTATGGAAGGTAGTCTATTGTCGAAATTTTTGTTACTCTAGTGGATGGTAGCCTTGTCATTATGGAAGGTAGTTTGTTGTCATGATTTTTGTTACTCCAATGGGTAGTAGCCTTGTCATTATGGAAGGTAGTCTGTTGTCTAGATTTTGTTACTCCAATGGATGGTAGCCTTGTCATTATGGAAGGTAGTCTATTGTCGAGATTTTTGTCACACTAAAGGATGGTAGCCTTGTCATTATGGAAGGTAGTCTGTTGTCGATATTTTTGTTACTCCAATGGATGGTATCCTTGTCATTATGGAAGGTAGTCTGTTAGAGAGATATTTGTTACTCCAATTGATGGTAGCCTTTTCATTATGGAAGGTAGTCTCTTGTTGATATTTTCATTTCTCCAATGCATGGTAGCCTTGTCATTATGGAAGTTAGTCTCTTGTTGATATTTTCATTACTCCAATGCATGGTAGCCTTGTCATTGCGGAAGGTAGTCTCTTGTTAATATTTTCATTACTCCAATGCATTGTAGCCTTATCATTATGGAAGGTAGTCTGTTGTCGATAACTGTGTTACTCCAATGGATGCTAGCTTAGTAATTATGGAAGGTAGTCTATTGTCGAGATTTTTGTCACTCCAAAGGATGGTAGCCTTGTTATTATGGAAGGTAGTCTGTTGTCGAGATTTTTGTTACTCTAATGGATGGTAGCCTTGTCATTATGGAAGGTAGTTTGTTGTCATGATTTTTGTTACTCCAATGGATAGTAGCCTTGTCATTATGGAAGGTAGTCTGTTGTCGAGATTTTGTTACTCCAATGGATGGTAGCCTTGTCATTATGGAAGGTAGTCTATTTTCGAGATTTTTGTCACTCCAAAGGATGGTAGCCTTGTCATTATGGAAGGTTGTCTGTTGTCGATATTTTTGTTACTCCAATGGATGGTAGCCTTGTCATTACGGAAGGTAGTCTATTGTCGAGATTTTTGTCACTCTAATGGATGGTAGCCTTGTCATTATGGAAGGTAGTCTGTTGGCGAGATATTTATTACTCCAATTGATGGTAGCCTTTTCATTATGGAAGGTAGTCTCTTGTTGATATTTTCATTTCTCCAATGCATGGTAGCCTTGTCATTACAGAAGGTAGTCTCTTGTTGATATTTTCATTACTCCAATGCATGGTAGCCTTGTCATTACAGAAGGTAGTCTCTTGTTGATATTTTCATTACTCCAATGCATTGTAGCCTTGTCATTATGGAAGGTAGTTTGTTGTCGATAACTGTGTTACTCCAATGGATGGTAGCTTAGTAATTATGGAAGGTAGTCTGTTGTCGAGATTTTTGTTACTCCAATGGATGGTAGACTTGTCATTATGGAAGGTAGTCTGTTGTCCAAAATTTTGATACTCCAATGGATGGTAACCTTGTCATTACGGAAGGTAGTTTATTGTTGATAATTTTGTTACTCCAATGGATGGTAGCCTTTTAATTATGGAAGGTCATCTGTTGTCCAGATTTTTGTTACTCTAATGGATGGTAGCCTTGTCATTATGGAAGGTAGTCTGTTGTCGAGATTTTTGTTACTCTAATGGATGGTAGCCTTGTCATTATGGAAGGTGGTCTGTTGTCGAGATTTTTGTTACTCTAATGGATGGTAGCCTTGTCATTATGGAAGGTAGTTTGTTGTCATGATTTTTATTACTCCAATGGATAGTAGCCTTGTCATTATGGAAGGTAGTCTGTTGTTGAGATTTTTTTACTCCAATGGATGGTAGCCTTGTCGTTATGGAAGGTAGTTTGTTGTATAGATTTTTGTTACTCTAATGGTTGGTAGCCTTGTCATTATGGAGGGTAGTTCATTGTCGAGATTTTTGTTACTCCAATGGATAGTAGCCTTGTCATTATAGAAGGTAGTTTGTTGTCGAGATTTTGTTACTCCAATGGATGGTAGCCTTGTCATTATGGAAGGTAGTCTATTGTCGAGATTTTTGTCACTCCAAAGGATGGTAGCCTTGTCATTATGGAAGGTAGTCTGTTGGCGAGATTTTTGTTACTCCAATGGAGGGTAGCATTGTCGTTATGGAAGGTAGTCTATTGTCGAGATTTTTGTCACTCCAATGGATGGTAGCCTTGTCATTATGGAAGGTAGTCTGTTGGCGAGATTTTTGTTACTCCAATGGATGGTAGCCTTGTCATTATGGAAGGTAGTCTCTTATTGATATTTTCATTACTCTAATGCATGGTAGCCTTGTCATTATGGAAGGTAGTCTCTTGTTGATATTTTCATTACTCCAATGGATGGTAGCCTTGTCATAATGGAAGGTAGTCTGTTGTCGAGATTTTTGTTACTCTAATGGATCCTAGCCTTGTCATTATGGAAGGTAGTCTGTTGTCGAGATTTTGTTACTCCAATGGATGGTAGCCTTGTCATTATGGAAGGTAGTCTATTGTCGAGATTTTTGTCACTCCAAAGGATGGTAGCCTTGTCATTATGGAATGTAGTCTGTTGTCGATATTTTTGTTACTCCAATGGATGGTAGCCTTTTCATTATGGACGGTAGTCTATTGTCGTGATTTTTGTCACTCCAATGGATGGTAGCCTTGTCATTATGGAAGGTAGTCTGTTGGCGAGATTTTTGTTACTCCAATGGATGGTAGCCTTGTCATTATGGAAGGTAGTCTCTTATTGATATTTTCATTACTCTAATACATGGTAGCCTTGTCATTATGGAAGGTAGTCTCTTGTTGATATTTTCATTACTCCAATGGATGGTAGCCTTGTCATTATGGAAGGTAGTTTGTTGTCGAGATTTTTGTTACTCTAATGGATCCTAGCCTTGTAATTATGGAAGGTAGTCTGTTGTCGAGATTTTGTTACTCCAATGGATGGTAGTCTTATCATTATGGAAGGTAGTCTATTGTCGAGATTTTTGTCACTCCAATGGATGGTAGCCTTGTCATTATGGAAGGTAGTCTGTTGGCGATATTTTTGTTACTCCAATGGATGGTAGCCTTGTCATTATGGAAGGTAGTCTCTTGTTGATATTTTCATTACTCTAATGCATGGTAGCCTTGTCATTATGGAAGGTAGTTTGTTGTCGAGATTTTTGTTACTCTAATGGATCCTAGCCTTGTCATTATGGAAGGTAGTCTGTTGTCGAGATTTTTGTTACTCTAATGGATGGTAGCCTTGTCATTATGGAAGGTAGTTTGTTGTCATGATTTTTGTTACTCCAATGGGTAGTAGCCTTGTCATTATGGAAGGTAGTCTGTTGTCGAGATTTTGTTACTCCAATGGATGGTAGCCTTGTCATTATGGAAGGTAGTCTCTTGTTGATATTTTCATTTCTCCAATGCATGGTAGCCTTGTCATTATGGAAGGTAGTCTCTTGTTGATATTTTCATTACTCCAATGCATGGTAGCCTTGTCATTACGGAAGGTAGTCTCTTGTTAATATTTTCATTACTCCAATGCATTGTAGCCTTGTCATTATGGAAGGTAGTCTGTTGTCGATAACTGTGTTACTCCAATGGATGGTAGCTAAGTAATTATGGAAGGTAGTCTATTGTCGAGATTTTTGTCACTCCAAAGGATGGTAGCCTTGTTATTATGGAAGGTAGTCTGTTGTCGAGATTTTTGTTACTCTAATGGATGGTAGCCTTGTCATTATGGAAGGTAGTTTGTTGTCATGATTTTTGTTACTCCAATGGATAGTAGCCTTGTCATTATGGAAGGTAGTCTGTTGTCGAGAATTTGTTACTCCAATGGATGGTAGCCTTGTCATTATGGAAGGTAGTCTATTGTCGAGATTTTTGTCACACTAAAGGAAGGTAGCCTTGTCATTATGGAAGGTAGTCTGTTGTCGATATTTTTGTTACTCCAATGGATGGTAGCCTTGTCATTATGGAAGGTAGTCTGTTAGCGAGATATTTGTTACTCCAATTGATGGTAGCCTTTTCATTATGGAAGGTAGTCTCTTGTTGATATTTTCATTTCTCCAATGCATGGTAGCCTTGTCATTATGGAATGTAGTCTCTTGTTGATATTTTCATTACTCCAATGAATGGTAGCCTTGTCATTACGGAAGGTAGTCTCTTGTTAATATTTTCATTACTCCAATGCATTGTAGCCTTGTCATTATGGAAGGTAGTCTATTGTCGATAACTGTGTTACTCCAATGGATGGTAGCTAAGTAATTATGGAAGGTAGTCTATTGTCGAGATTTTTGTCACTCCAAAGGATGGTAGCCTTGTTATTATGGAAGGTAGTCTGTGGTCGAGATTTTTGTTACTCTAATGGATGGTAGCCTTGTCATTATGGAAGGTAGTTTGTTGTCATGATTTTTGTTACTCCAATGGATAGTAGCCTTGTCATTATGGAAGGTAGTCTGTTGTCGAGATTTTGATACTCCAATGGATGGTAGCCTTGTCATTATGGAAGGTAGTCTATTTTCGAGATTTTTGTAACTCCAAAGGATGGTAGCCTTGTCATTATGGAAGGTAGTCTGTTGTCGATATTTTTGTTACTCCAATGGATGGTAGCCTTGTCATTATGGAAGGTAGTCTATTGTCGATATTTTTGTCACTCTAATGGATGGTAGCCTTGTCATTATGGAAGGTAGTCTGTTGGCGAGATATTTATTACTCCAATTGATGGTAGCCTTTTCATTATGGAAGGTAGTCTCTTGTTGATATTTTCATTTCTCCAATGCATGGTAGCCTTGTCATTACGGAAGGTAGTCTCTTGTTGATATTTTCATTACTCCAATGCATGGTAGCCTTGTCATTACAGAAGGTAGTCTCTTGTTGATAATTTCATTACTCCAATGCATTGTAGCCTTGTCATTATGGAAGGTAGTTTGTTGTCGATAACTGTGTTACTCCAACGGATGGTAGCTTAGTAATTATGGAAGGTAGTCTGTTGTCGAGATTTTTGTTACTCCAATGGATGGTAGCCTTGTCATTATGGAAGGTAGTCTGTTGTCCAAAATTTTGATACTCCAATGGATGGTAACCTTGTCATTACGGAAGGTAGTTTATTCTTGATAATTTTGTTACTCCAATGGATGGTAGCCTTTTAATTATTGAAGGTAATCTGTTGTTCAAATTTTTGTTACTCTAATGGATGGTAGCCTTGTCATTATGGAAGGTAGTCTGTTGTCGAGATTTTTGTTACTCTAATGGATCCTAGCCTTGTAATTATGGAAGGTAGTCTGTTGTCGAGATTTTTGTTACTCTAATGGATGGTAGCCTTGTCATTATGGAAGGTAGTTTGTTGTCATGATTTTTATTACTCCAATGGATAGTAGCCTTGTCATTATGGAAGGTAGTCTGTTGTTGAGATTTTGTTACTCTAATGGATGGTAGCCTTGTCATTATGGAAGGTAGTTTGTTGTCGAGATTTTTGTTACTCTAATGGATGGTAGCCTTGTCATTGTGGAAGGTAGTTCATTGTCGAGATTTTTGTTACTCCAATGGATAGTAGCCTTGTCATTATAGAAGGTAGTTTGTTGTCGAGATTTTGTTACTCCAATGGATGGTAGCCTTGTCATTATGGAAGGTAGTCTATTGTCGAGATTTTTGTCACTCCAAAGGATGGTAGCCTTGTCATTATGGAAGGTAGTCTGTTGGCGAGATTTTTGTTACTCCAATGGAGGGTAGCATTGTCGTTATGGAAAGTAGACTATTGTCAAGATTTTTGTTACTACAATGTAGGGTAGCCTTGTCATTGTGAAAGGTAGTTTGTTGTCGAGATTTTTGTTATTTATATGTATGGTAGCCTTGTCATTATAGAAGCTACTCTCTTGTTGATATTTTCATTACTCCAATGGATTGTAGCCTAGTCATTATGGAATGTAGTCTATTGTCGAGATTTTTGTCACTACAATGGATGATAGCCTTGTCATTATGGAAGGTAGTCTGTTGGCGAGATTTTTGTTACTCCAATGGATGGTAGCCTTGTCATTATGGAAGTTAGTCTCTTGTTGATATTTTCGTTACTCCAATGGATGCTAGCCTTGTCATTCTGGAAGTTAGTTTGTTGTCGAGACTTTTGTTACTCCAATGGATAGTTACCTTGTCATTATGGAAGGTAGTCTGTTGTCGAGATTTTGTTACTCCAATGGATTGTAGCCTTGTCATTATGGAAGGTAGTCTATTGTCGAGATTTTTGTCACTCCAAAGGATGGTAGCCTTGTCATTATGGAAGGTAGTCTGTTGTCGATATTTTTGTTACTCCTATGGATGGTAGCCTTTTAATTATTAAAGGTAGTCTCTTGTTGATATTTTCATTACTCAGATGGATGGTAGCCTTGTCATTATGGAAGGTAGTCTGTTGTCGATATTTTTGTTACTCTAATGGATCCTAGCCTTGTCATTATGGAAGGTAGTCTGTTTTCGAGATTTTGTTACTCCAATGGATGGTAGCCTTGTCATTATGGAAGGTAGTCTATTGTCGAGATTTTTGTCACTCCAAAGGATGGTAGCCTTGTCATTATGGAAGGTAGTCTATTGGCGAGATTTTTGTTACTCCAATGGAGGGTAGCATTATCGTTATGGAAAGTAGACTGTTGTCAAGATTTTTGTTACTACAATGTATGGTAGCCTTGTCATTGTGAAAGGTAGTTTGTTGTCGAGATTTTTGTTATTTATATGTATGGTAGCCTTGTCATTATAGAAGGTACTCTCTTGTTGATATTTTCATTACTCCAATGGATTGTAGCCTAGTCATTATGGAATGTAGTCTATTGTCGAGATTTTTGTCACTACAATGGATGATAGCCTTGTCATTATGGAAGGTAGTCTGTTGGCGAGATTTTTGTTACTCCAATGGATGGTAGCCTTGTCATTATGGAAGTTAGTCTCTTGTTGATATTTTCGTTACTCCAATGGATGATAGCCTTGTCATTATGGAATATAGTTTGTTGTCGAGACTTTTGTTACTCCAATGGATAGTAGCCTTGTCATTATGGAAGGTCGTCTGTTGTCGAGATTTTGTTACTCCAATGGATTGTAGCCTTGTCATTATGGAAGGTAGTCTATTGTCGAGATTTTTGTCACTCCAAAGGATGGTAGCCTTATCATTATGGAAGGTAGTCTGTTGTCGATATTTTTGTTACTCCTATGAATGGTAGCCTTTTAATTATGGAAGGTAGTCTATTGTCGAGATTTTTGTCACTCCAATGGATGGTAGCCTTGTCATTATAGAAGGTAGTCTTTTGGCGAGATTTTTGTTACTCCAATGGATGGTAGCCTTGTCATTATGGAAGGTAGTCTCTTGTTGATATTTTCATTACTCTAATGCATGGTAGCCTTGTCATTATGGAAGGTAGTCTCTTGTTGATATTTTCATTACTCCAATGGATGGTAGCCTTGTCATTATGGAAGGTAGTCTGTTGTCGATATTTTTGTTACTCTAATGGATCTTAGCCTTGTCATTATGGAAGGTAGTCTGTTGTCGAGATTTTTGTTACTCTAATGGATGGTAGCCTTGTCATTATGGAAGGTAGTTTGTTGTCATGATTTTTGTTACTCCAATGGATAGTAGCCTTGTCATTATGGAAGGAAGTCTGTTGTCGAGATTTTGTTACTCCAATTGATGGTAGCCTTTTCATTATGGAAGGTAGTCTCTTGTTGATATTTTCATTTCTCCAATGCATGGTAGCCTTGTCATTATGGAAGGTAGTCTCTTGTTGATATTTTCATTACTCCAATGCATGGTAGCCTTGTCATTACGAAAGGTAGTCTCTTGTTAATATTTTTATTACTCCAATGCATTGTAGCCTTGTCATTATGGAAGGTAGTCTGTTGTCGATAACTGTGTTACTCCAATGGATGGTAGCTTAGTAATTATGGAAGGTAGTCTGTTGTCGAGATTTTTGTTACTCCAATGGATGGTAGCCTTATCATTATGGAAGGTAGTCTGTTGTCGAGATTTTTGTTACTCTAATGGATGGTAGCCTTGTCATTATGGAAGGTAGTTTGTTGTCATGATTTTTGTTACTCCAATGGATAGTAGCCTTGTCATTATGGAAGGTAGTCTGTTATCGAGATTTTGTTACTCCAATGGATGGTAGCCTTGTCATTATGGAAGGTAGTCTATTGTCGAGATTTTTGTCACTCCAGAGGATGGTAGCCTTGTCATTATGGAAGGTAGTCTGTTATCGATATTTCTGTTACTCCAATGGATGGTAGCCTTGTCATTATGGAAGGTAGTCTATTGTCGATATTTTTGTCACTCCAATGGATGGTAGCCTTGTCATTATGGAAGGTAGTCTGTTGGCGAGATATTTATTACTCCAATTGATGGTAGCCTTTTCATTATGGAAGGTAGTCTCTTGTTGATATTTTCATTTCTCCAATGCATGGTAGCCTTGTCATTACGGAAGGTAGTCTCTTGTTGATATTTTCATTACTCCAATGCATGGTAGCCTTGTCATTACGGAAGGTAGTCTCTTGTTGATATTTTCAATACTCCAATGCATTGTAGCCTTGTCATTATGGAAGGTAGTGTGTTGTCGATAACTGTGTTACTCCAATGAATGGTAGCTTAGTAATTATGGAAGGTAGTCTGTTGTCGAGATTTTTGTTCTCCAATGGATGGTAGCCTTGTCATTATGGAAGGTAGTCTGTTGTCCAAAATTTTGATACTCCAATGGATGGTAACCTTGTCATTACGGAAGGTAGTTTATTGTTGATAATTTTGTTACTCCAATGGATGGTAGCGTTTTAATTATGGAAGGTAATCTGTTGTCCAGATTTTTGTTACTCTAATGGATGGTAGCCTTGTCATTATGGAAGGTAGTCTGTTGTCGAGATTTTTGTTACTCTAATGGATCCTAGCCTTGTAATTATGGAAGGTAGTCTGTTGTCGAGATTTTTGTTACTCTAATGGATGGTAGCCTTGTCATTATAGAAGGTAGTTTGTTGTCATGATTTTTATTACTCCAATGGATAGTAGCCTTGTCATTATGGAAGGTAGTCTGTTGTTGAGATTTTGTTACTCCAATGGATGGTAGCCTTGTCATTATGGAAGGTAGTCTGTTGTCGAGATTTTTGTTACTCTAATGGATGGTAGCCTTGTCATTATGGAAGGTAGTTCATTGTCGAGATTTTTGTTACTCCAATGGATAATAGCCTTGTCATTATAGAAGGGAGTTTGTTGTCGAGATTTTGTTACTCCAATGGATGGTAGCCTTGTCATTATGGAAGGTAGTCTATTGTCGAGATTTTTGTCACTCCAAAGGATGGTAGCCTTGTCATTATGGAAGGTATTCTGTTGGCGAGATTTTTGTTACTCCTATGGAGGGTAGCATTGTCGTTATGGAAAGTAGACAGTTGTCAAGATTTTTGTTACTACAATATATGGTAGCCTTGTCATTGTGAAAGGTAGTTTGTTGTCGAGATTTTTGTTATTTATATGTATGGTAGCCTTTTCATTATAGAAGGTACTCTCTTGTTGATATTTTCATTACTCCAATGGATTGTAGCCTAGTCATTATGGAATGTAGTCTATTGTCGAGATTTTTGTCACTACAATGGATGATAGCCTTGTCATTATGGAAGGTAGTCTGTTGGCGAGATTTTTGTAACTCCAATGAATGGTAGCCTTGTCATTATGGAAGGTAGTCTCTTTTTGATATTTTCGTTACTCTAATGGATGCTAACCTTTTTATTATGGAAGGTAGTTTGTTGTCGAGACTTTTGTTACTCCAATGGAGAGTAGCCTTGTCATTATGGAAGGTAGTCTGTTGTCGAGATTTTGTTACTCCAATGGATTGTAGCCTTGTCATTATGGAAGGTAGTCTATTGTCGAGATTTTTGTCACTCCAAAGGATGGTAGCCTTGTCATTATGGAAGGTAGTCTGTTGTCGATATTTTTGTTACTCCTATGGATGGTAGCCTTTTAATTATGGAAGGTAGTCTATTGTCGAGATTTTTGTCACTCCAATGGATGGTAGCCTTGTCATTATAAAAGGTACTCTGTTGGCGAGATTTTTGTTACTCCAATGGATGGTAGCCTTGTCATTATGGAAGGTAGTCTCTTGTTGATATTTTCATTACTCCAATGGATGGTAGCCTTCACATTATGGAAGGTAGTCTGTTGTCGAGATTTTTGTTACTCTAATGGATCCTAGCCTTGTCATTATGGAAGGTAGTCTGTTGTCGAGATTTTTGTTACTCTAATGGATGGTAGCCTTGTCATTATGGAAGGTAGTTTGTTTTCATGATTTTTGTTACTCCAATGGATAGTAGCCTTGTCATTATGGAAGGAAGTCTGTTGTCGAGATTTTGTTACTCCAATGGATGGTAGCCTTGTCATTATGGAAGGTAGTCTATTGTCGAGATTTTTGTCACACTAAAGGATGGTAGCCTTGTCATTATGGAAGGTAGTCTGTTGTTGATATTTTTGTTACTCCAATGGATGGTAGCCTTGTCATTATGGAAGGTAGTCTATTGTCCAGATTTTTGTCACTCCAATGGATGGTGGCCTTGTCATTATGGAAGGTAGTCTGTTGGCGAGATATTTGTTACTCCAATTGATGGTAGCCTTTTCATTATGGAAGGTAGTCTCTTGTTAATATTTTCATTTCTCCAATGCATGGTAGCCTTGTCATTATGGAAGGAAGTCTCTTGTTGATATTTTCATTATTCCAATGGATGGTAGCCTTGTTATTATGGAAGGTAGTCTGTTGTCAATATTTTTGTTACTCTAATGGATCCTAGCCTTGTCATTATGGAAGGTAGTCTGTTTTCGAGATTTTGTTACTCCAATGGATGGTAGCCTTGTCATTATGGAAGGTAGTCTATTGTCGAGATTTTTGTCACACTAAAGGATGGTAGCCTTGTCATTATGGAAGGTAGTCTGTTGTTGATATTTTTGTTACTTCAATGGATGGTAGCCTTGTCATTATGGAAGGTAGTCTATTGTCGAGATTTTTGTCTCTCCAATGGATGGTAGCCTTGTCATTATGGAAGGTAGTCTGTTGACGAGATATTTGTTACTCCAATTGATGGTAGCCTTTTCATTATGGAAGGTAGTCTCTTGTTGATATTTTCATTTCTCCAATGCATGGTAGCCTTGTCATTATGGAAGGAAGTCTCTTGTTGATATTTTCATTACTCCAATGGATGGTAGCCTTGTCATTATGGAAGGTAGTCTGTTGTCGATATTTTTGTTACTCTAATGGATCCTAGCCTTGTAATTATGGAAGGTAGTCTGTTTTCGAGATTTTTGTTACTCTAATGAATGGTAGCCTTGTCATTATGGAAGGTAGTTTGTTGTCAGGATTTTTGTTACTCCAATGGATAGTAGCCTTGTCATTATGGAAGGTAGTCTGTTGTCGAGATTTTGTTACTCCAATGGATGGTAGCCTTGTCATTATGGAAGGTAGTCTATTGTCGAGATTTTTTCCACTCCAAAGCATGGTAGCCTTGTCATTATGGAAGGTAGTCTATTGTCGATATTTTTGTTACTCCAATGGATGGTAGCCTTGTCATTATGGAAGGTAGTCTATTGTCGAGATTTTTGTCACTCTAATAGATGATAGCCTTGTCATTATGGAAGGTAGTCTGTTTGCGATATTATTGTTACTCCAATGAATGGTAGCCTTGTCATTATGGAAGGAAGTCTCTTGTTGATATTTTCATTACTCCAATGGATGGTAGCCTTGTCATTATGGAAGGTAGTCTGTTGTCGATATTTTTGTTACTCTAATGGATCATAGCCTTGTCATTATGGAAGGTAGTCTGTTTTCGAGATTTTGTTACTCCAATGGATGGTAGCCTTGTCATTATGGAAGGTAGTCTATTGTCGAGATTTTTGTCACACTAAAGGATGGTAGCCTTGTCATTATGGAAGGTAGTCTGTTGTTGATATTTTTGTTACTCCAATGGATGGTAGCCTTGTCATTATGGAAGGTAGTCTATTGTCGAGATTTTTGTCACTCCAATGGATGGTAGCCTTGTCATTATGGAAGGTAGTCTGTTGGCGAGATATTTGTTACTCCAATTGATGGTAGCCTTGTCATTATGGAAGGTAGTCTCTTGTTGATATTTTCATTTCTCTAATGCATGGTAGCCTTGTCATTATGGAAGGTACTCTCTTGTTGATATTTTCATTACTCCAATGGATGGTAGCCTTGTCATTATGGAAGGTAGTCTGTTGTCGAGATTTTTGTTACTCTAATGGATCCTAGCCTTGTCATTATGGAAGGTAGTTTGTTTTCGAGATTTTTGTTACTCTAATGGATGGTAGCCTTGTCATTATGGAAGGTAGTTTGTTGTCATGATTTTTGTTACTCCAATGGATAGTATCCTTGTCATTATGGAAGGTAGTCTGTTGTCGAGATTTTGTTACTCCAATGGATGGTAGCCTTGTCATTATGAAAGGTAGTCTATTGTCGAGATTTTTGTCACTCCAAAGGATGGTAGCCTTGTCATTATGGAAGGTAGTCTGTTGTCGATATTTTTGTTACTCCAATGGATGGTAGCCTTCTCATTATAGAAGGTAGTCTATTGTCGAGATATTTGTCACTCTAATAGATAATAGCCTTATCATTATGGAAGGTAGTCTGTTTGCGATATTTTTGTTACTCTAATGGATTGTAGCCTTGTCATTATGGAAGGTAGTCTCTTGTCGATATTTTCGTTACTCCAATGGATGGTAGCCATGTCATTATGGAAGGAAGTTTGTTGTCGAGATTTTTGTTACTCCAATGGATAATAGCCTTGTCATTATGGAAGGTAGTCTGTTGTCGGAATTTTGTTACTCCATTGGATGGTAGCATTGTCATTATGGAAGTTAGTCTATTGTCGAGATTTTTGTCACTCCAAAGGATGGTAGCCTTGTCATTATGGAAGATAGTTTGTTGTCGATATTTTTGTTACTCCAATGGATGGTAGCCTTGTCATTATAGAAGGTAGTCTCTTGTTGAATTTTCATTACTCCAATGGATTGTAGCCTAGTCATTATGGAATGTAGTCTATTGTCGAGATTTTTGTCACTCCAAAGGATGGTAGCCTTGTCATTATGGAAGGTATTCTCTTGTTGATATTTTCATTACTCCAATGCGTGGTAGCCTTGTCATTATGGAAGGTAGTCTCTTGTTTATATTTTCATTACTCCAATGGATGGTAGCCTTGTCATTATGGAAGGTAGTCTTGTGTCGAGCTTTTTGTTACTCTAATGGATCCTAGCCTTGTCATTATGGAAGGTAGTCTGTTTTCGAGATTTTTGTTACTCTAATGGATGGTAGCCTTGTCATTATGGAAGGTAGTTTGTTGTCATGATTTTTGTTACTCTAATGGATGGTATCTTTGTCATTATGGAAGGTAGTTTGTTGTCATGATTTTTATTACTCCAATGGATAGTAGCCTTGTCATTATGGAAGGTAGTGTGATTTCGAGATTTTGTTACTCCAATGGATGGTAGCCTTGTCATTATGGAAGGTAGTCTATTGTCGAGATTTTTGTTACTCTAATGGATGGTATCTTTGTCATTATGGAAGGTAGTTTGTTGTCATGATTTTTATTACTCCAATGGATAGTAGCCTTGTCATTATGGAAGGTAGTGTGATTTCGAGATTTTGTTACTCCAATGGATGGTAGCCTTGTCATTATGGAAGGTAGTCTATTGTCGAGATTTTTGTAACTCCAAAGGACGGTATCCTTGTCACTATGGAAGGTAGTCTGTTGTCGATATTTTTGTTACTCCAATGGATGGTAGCCTTGTCATTATTGAAGGTAGTCTATTATCGAGATTTTTGACACTCCAATGGATGATAGCCTTGTCATTATGGAAGGTAGTCTGTTTGTGAGATTTTTGTTACTCCAATGGAGGGTAGCATTGTCATTATGGAAAGTAGACTGTTGTCGAGATTTTTGTTACTACAATGTATGGTAGCCTTATCATTGTGAAAGGTAGTTTGTTGTTGAGATTTTTGTTATTTATATGTATGGTAGCCTTGTCATTATAGAAGGTAGTCTCTTGTTGATATTTTCATTACTCCAATGGATTGTAGCCTAGTCATTATGGAATGTAGTCTATTGTCGATATTTTTGTCACTCCAATGGATGATAGCCTTGTCATTATGGAAGGTAGTCTGTTGGCGAGATTTTTGTTACTCCAATGGATGGTAGCCTTGTCATTATGGAAGTTAGTCTCTTTTTGATATATTTGTTACTCCAATGGATGGTAGCCTTGTCATTATGGAAGGTAGTCTATTGTCGAGATTTTTGTCACTCCAATGGATGGTAGCCTTGTCATTATGGAAGTTAGGCTGTTGGCGAGATTTTTGTTACTCCAATGGATGGTAGCCTTGTCATTATGGAAGGTAGTCTCTTGTTGATATTTTCATTTCTCCAATGCATGGTAGCCTTGTCATTATGGAAGGTAGTCTCTTTTTGATATTTTCATTACTCCAATGGAAGGTAGCCTTGTCATTATGGAAGGTAGTCTGTTGTCGAGATTTTTGTTACTCTACTGGATCCTAGCCTTGTCATTATGGAAGGTAGTCTGTTTTCGAGATTTTTGTTACTCTAATGGATGGTAGCCTTGTCATTATGGAAGGTAGTTTGTTGTCATGATTTTTGTTACTCCAATGGATAGTAGCCTTGTCATTATGGAAGGTAGTCTGTTGTTGAGATTTTGTTACTCCAATGGATGGTAGCCTTGTCATTATGGAAGGTAGTCTATTGTCGAGATTTTTGTCACTCCAAAGGATGGTAGCCTTGTCATTATGGAAGGTAGTCTGTTGTCGATATTTTTGTTACTCCAATGGATGGTAGCCTTGTCATTATAGAAGGTAGTCTATTGTCGAGATTTTTGTCACTCTAATAGATAATAGCCTTGTCATTATGGAAGGTAGTCTGTTTGCGATATTTTTGTTATACCAATGGATGGTAGCCTTGTCATTATGGAAGGTAGTCTCTTGTTGATATTTTCGTTACTCCAATGGATGGTAGCCATGTCATTATGGAAGGTAGTTTGTTGTCGAGATTTTTGTTACTCCAATGGATAGTAGCCTTGTCATTATGGAAGGTAGTCTGTTGTCGGAATTTTGTTACTACATTGGATGGTAGCATTGTCATTATGGAAGTTAGTCTATTGTCGAGATTTTTGTCACTCCAAAGAATGGTAGCCTTGTCATTATGGAAGGTAGTTTGTTGTCGATATTTTTGTTACTCCAATGGATGGTAGCCTTGTCATTATAGAAGGTAGTCTCTTGTTGAATTTTCATTACTCCAATGGATTGTAGCCTAGTCATTATGGAATGTAGTCTATTGTCGAGATTTTTGTCACTCCAAAGGATGGTAGCCTTGTCATTATGGAAGGTAGTCTCTTGTTGATATTTTCATTACTCCAATGCATGGTAGCCTTGTCATTATGGAAGGTAGTCTCTTGTTGATATTTTCATTACTCCAATGGATGGTAGCCTTGTCATTATGGAAGGAAGTCTGTTGTCGAGCTTTTTGTTACTCTAATGGATACTAGCCTTGTCATTATGGAAGGTAGTCTGTTTTCGATATTTTTGTTACTCTAATGGATGGTAGCCTTGTCATTATGGAAGGTAGTTTGTTGTCATGATTTTTGTTACTCCAATGGATGGTAGCCTTGTCATTATGGAAGGTGGTCTGTTGTTGAGATTTTTGTTAATCTAATGGATCCTAGCCTTGTCATTATGGAAGGTAGTCTGTTTTCGAGATTTTTGTTACTCTAATGGATGGTATCTTTGTCATTATGGAAGGTAGTTTGTTGTCATGATTTTTATTACTCCAATGGATAGTAGCCTTGTCATTATGGAAGGTAGTCTATTGTCTAGATTTTGTTACTCCAATGGATGGTAGCCTTGTCATTATGGAAGGTAGTCTATTGTCGAGATTTTTGTCACTCCAAAGGATGGTATCCTTGTCATTATGGAAGGTAGTCTGTTGTCGATATTTTTGTTACTCCAATGGATGGTAGCCTTGTCATTATGGAAGGTAGTCTATTGTCGAGATTTTTGTCACTCCAATGGATGGTAGCCTTGTCATTATGGAAGGTAGTCTGTTTGCGAGATTTTTGTTACTCCAATGGAGGGTAGCATTGTCATTATGGAAAGTAGACTGTTGTCGAGATTTTTTTTACTACAATGTATGGTAGCCTTATCATTGTGAAAGGTAGTTTGTTGTCGAGATTTTTGTTATTTATATGTATGGTAGCCTTGTCATTATAGAAGGTAGTCTCTTGTTGATATTTTCATTACTCCAATGGATTGTAGCCTAGTCATTATGGAATGTAGTCTATTGTCGATATTTTTGTCACTCCAATGGATGATAGCCTTGTCATTATGGAAGGTAGTCTGTTGGCGAGATTTTCGTTACTCACATGGATGGTAGCCTTGTCATTATGGAAGGTAGTTTGTTGTCGATATTTTTGTTACTCCAATGGATGGTAGCCTTGTCATTATGGAAGGTAGTCTATTGTCGAGATTTTTGTCACTCCAATGGATGGTAGCCTTGTCATTATGGAAGGTAGTCTGTTGGCGAGATATTTGTTACTCCAATTGATGGTAGCCTTGTCATTATGGAAGGTAGTCTCTTGTTGATATTTTCATTTCTCTAATGCATGGTAGCCTTGTCATTATGGAAGGTACTCTCTTGTTGATATTTTCATTACTCCAATGGATGGTAGCCTTGTCATTATGGAAGGTAGTCTGTTGTCGAGATTTTTGTTACTCTAATGGATCCTAGCCTTGTCATTATGGAAGGTAGTTTGTTTTCGAGATTTTTGTTACTCTAATGGATGGTAGCCTTGTCATTATGGAAGGTAGTTTGTTGTCATGATTTTTGTTACTCCAATGGATAGTAGCCTTGTCATTATGGAAGGTAGTCTGTTGTCGAGATTTTGTTACTCCAATGGATGGTAGCCTTGTCATTATGGAAGGTAGTCTATTGTCGAGATTTTTGTCACTCCAAAGGATGGTAGCCTTGTCATTATGGAAGGTAGTCTGTTGTCGATATTTTTGTTACTCCAATGGATGGTAGCCTTGTCATTATAGAAGGTAGTCTATTGTCGAGATTTTTGTGACTCTAATAGATGATAGCCTTGTCATTATGGAAGGTAGTCTGTTTGCGATATTTTTGTTACTCCAATGGATTGTAGCCTTGTCATTATGGAAGGTAGTCTCTTGTCGATATTTTCGTTACTCCAATGGATGGTATCCATGTCATTATGGAAGGTAGTTTGTTGTCGAGATTTTTGTTACTCCAATGGATAGTAGCCTTGTCATTATGGAAGGTAGTCTGTTTTGTCGGAATTTTGTTACAACATTGGATGGTAGCATTGTCATTATGGAAGTTAGTCTATTGTCGAGATTTTTGTCACTCCAAAGGATGGTAGCCTTGTCATTTTGGAAGATAGTTTGTTGTCGATATTTTTGTTACTCCAATGGATGGTAGCCTTGTCATTATAGAAGGTAGTCTCTTGTTGAATTTTCATTACTCCAATGGATTGTAGCCTAGTCATTATGGAATGTAGTCTATTGTCGAGATTTTTGTCACTCCAAAGGATGGTAGCCTTGTCATTATGGAAGGTATTCTCTTGGTGATATTTTCATTACTCCAATGCATGGTAGCCTTGTCATTATGGAAGGTAGTCTCTTGTTGATATTTTCATTACTCCAATGGATGGTAGCCTTGTCATTATGGAAGGTAGTCTTGTGTCGAGCTTTTTGTTACTCTAATGGATCCTAGCCTTGTCATTATGGAAGGTAGTCTGTTTTCGAGATTTTTGTTACTCTAATGGATGGTAGCCTTGTCATTATGGAAGGTAGTTTGTTGTCATGATTTTTGTTACTCCAATGGATGGTAGCCTTGTCATTATGGAAGGTGGTCTGTTGTCGAGATTTTTTTTACTCTAATGGATCCTAGCCTTGTCATTATGGAAGGTAGTCTGTTGTCGAGATTTTTGTTACTCTAATGGATGGTATCTTTGTCATTATGGAAGGTAGTTTGTTGTCATGATTTTTATTACTCCAATGGATAGTAGCCTTGTCATTATGGAAGGTAGTGTGATTTCGAGATTTTGTTACTCCAATGGATGGTAGCCTTGTCATTATGGAAGGTAGTCTATTGTCGAGATTTTTGTCACTCCAAAGGACGGTATCCTTGTCACTATGGAAGGTAGTCTGTTGTCGATATTTTTGTTACTCCAATGGATGGTAGCCTTGTCATTATTGAAGGTAGTCTATTATCGAGATTTTTGACACTCCAATGGATGATAGCCTTGTCATTATGGAAGGTAGTCTGTTTGTGAGATTTTTGTTACTCCAATGGAGGGTAGCATAGTCATTATGGAAAGTAGACTGTTGTCGAGATTTTTGTTACTACAATGTATGGTAGCCTTATCATTGTGAAAGGTAGTTTGTTGTCGAGATTTTTGTTATTTATAGGTATGGTAGCCTTGTCATTATAGAAGGTAGTCTCTTGTTGATATTTTCATTACTCCAATGGATTGTAGCCTAGTCATTATGGAATGTAGTCTATTGTCGATATTTTTGTCACTCCAATGGATGATAGCCTTGTCATTATGGAAGGTAGTCTGTTGGCGAGATTTTTGTTACTCCAATGGATGGTAGCCTTGTCATTATGGAAGTTAGTCTCTTTTTGATATATTCGTTACTCCAATGGATGGTAGCCTTGTCATTATGGAAGGTAGTCTATTGTCGAGATTTTTGTCACTCCAATGGATGGTAGCCTTGTCATTATGGAAGTTAGGCTGTTGGCGAGATTTTTGTTACTCCAATGGATGGTAGCCTTGTCATTATGGAAGGTAGTCTCTTGTTGATATTTTCATTTCTCCAATGCATGGTAGCCTTGTCATTATGGAAGGTAGTCTCTTGTTGATATTTTCATTACTCCAATGGAAGGTAGCCTTGTCATTATGGAAGGTAGTCTGTTGTAGAGATTTTTGTTACTCTACTGGATCCTAGCCTTGTCATTATGGAAGGTAGTCTGTTTTCGAGATTTTTGTTACTCTAATGGATGGTAGCCTTGTCATTATGGAAGTTAGTTTGTTGTCATGATTTTTGTTACTCCAATGGATAGTAGCCTTGTCATTATGGAAGGTAGTCTGTTGTCGAGATTTTGTTACTCCAATGGATTGTAGCCTTGTCATTATGGAAGGTAGTCTATTGTCGAGATTTTTGTCACTCCAAAGGATGGTAGCCTTGTCATTATGGAAGGTAGTCTGTTGTCGATATTTTTGTTACTCCAATGGATGGTAGCCTTGTCATTATAGAAGGTAGACTATTGTCGAGATTTTTGTCACTCTAATAGATGATAGCCTTGTCATTATGGAAGGTAGTCTGTTTGCGATATTTTTGTTACTCCAATGGATTGTAGCCTTGTCATTATGGAAGGTAGTCTCTTGTCGATATTTTCGTTACTCCAGTGGATGGTAGCCATGTCATTATGGAAGGTAGTTTGTGATCGAGATTTTTGTTACTCCAATGGATAGTAGCCTTGTCATTATGGAAGGTAGTCTGTTGTCGGAATTTTGTTACAACATTGGATGGTAGCATTGTCATTATGGAAGTTAGTCTATTGTCGATATTTTTGTCACTCCAAAGAATGGTAGCCTTGTCATTATAGAAGGTAGTCTCTTGTTGAATTTTCATTACTCCAATGGATTGTAGCCTAGTCATTATGGAATGTAGTCTATTGTCGAGATTTTTGTCACTCCAAAGGATGGTAGCCTTGTCATTATGGAAGGTAGTCTCTTGTTGATATTTTCATTACTCCAATGCATGGTAGCCTTGTCATTATGGAAGGTAGTCTCTTGTTGATATTTTCATTACTCCAATGGATGGTAGCCTTGTCATTATGGAAGGAAGTCTGTTGTCGAGCTTTTTGTTACTCTAATGGATACTAGCCTTGTCATTATGGAAGGTAGTCTGTTTTCGAGATTTTTGTTACTCTAATGGATGGTAGCCTTCTTATTATGGAAGGTAGTTTGTTGTCATGATTTTTGTTACTCCAATGGATGGTAGCCTTGTCATTATGGAAGGTGGTCTGTTGTCGAGATTTTTGTTAATCTAATGGATCCTAGCCTTGTCATTATGGAAGGTAGTCTGTTGTCGAGATTTTTGTTACTCTAATGGATGGTATCTTTTTCATTATGGAAGGTAGTTTGTTGTCATGATTTTTATTACTCCAATGGATAGTAGCCTTGTCATTATGGAAGGTAGTCTATTGTCTAGATTTTGTTACTCCAATGGATGGTAGCCTTGTCATTATGGAAGGTAGTCTATTGTCGAGATTTTTGTCACTCCAAAGGATGGTATCCTTGTCATTATGGAAGGTAGTCTGTTGTCGATATTTTTGTTACTCCAATGGATGGTAGCCTTGTCAATATGGAAGGTAGTCTATTGTCGAGATTTTTGTCACTCCAATGGATGGTAGCCTTGTCATTATGGAAGGTAGTCTGTTTGCGAGATTTTTGTTACTCCAATGGAGGGTAGCATTGTCATTATGGAAAGTAGACTGTTGTCGAGATTTTTTTTACTACAATGTATGGTAGCCTTATCATTGTGAAAGGTAGTGTGTTGTCGAGATTTTTGTTATTTATATGTATGGTAGCCTTGTCATTATAGAAGGTAGTCTCTTGTTGATATTTTCATTACTCCAATGGATTGTAGCCTAGTCATTATGGAATGTAGTCTATTGTCGATATTTTTGTCACTCCGATGGATGATAGCCTTGTCATTATGGAAGGTAGTCTATTGTCGAGATTTTTGTCACTCAAATATATGATAGCCTTGTCATTATGGAAGGTAGTCTATTTGCGATATTATTGTTACTCCAATGGTTGGTAGCCTTGTCATTATGGAATGTAGTCTCTTGTTGATATTTTCGTTACTCCAATGGATGGTAGACATGTCATTATGGAAAGTAGTTTGTTGTCGAGATTTTTGTTACTCCAATGGATAATAGCCTTGTCATTATGGAAGGTAGTCTTATGTCGAAATTTTGTTACTCCATTGGATGGTAGCATTGTCATTATGGAAGGTAGTCTATTGTCGAGATTTTTGTCACTCCAAAGGATGGTAGACTTGTCATTATGGAAGGTAGTTTGTTGTCGATATTTTTGTTACTCCAATGGATGGTAGCCTTGTCATTATGAAAGGTAGTCTATTGTCGAGATTTTTGTCACTCCAATGGATGGTAGCCTTGTCATTATGGAAGGTAGTCTGTTGGCGAGATATTTGTTACTCCAATTGATGGTAGCCTTGTCATTATGGACGGTAGTCTCTTGTTGATATTTTCATTTCTCCAATCCATGGTAGCCTTGTCATTATGGAAGGTAGTCTCTTGTTGATATTTTCATTACTCCAATGGATGGTAGCCTTGTAATTATGGAAGGTAGTCTGTTGTCGAGATTTTTGTTACTCTAATGGATCCTAGCCTTGTCATTATGGAAGGTAGTTTGTTTTCGAGATTTTTGTTACTCTAATGGATGGTAGCCTTGTCATTATGGAAGGTAGTTTGTTGTCATGATTTTTGTTACTCCAATGGATAGTAGCCTTGTCATTATGGAAGGTAGTCTGTTGTCGAGATTTTGTTACTCCAATTGATGGTAGCCTTGTCATTATGGAAGGTAGTTTATTGTCGAGATTTTTGTCACTCCAAAGGATGGTAGCCTTGTCATTATGGAAGGTAGTCTGTTGTCGATATTTTTGTTACTCCAATGGATGGTAGCCTTGTCATTATAGAAGGTAGTCTATTGTCGAGATTTTTGTCACTCTTATAGATGATAGCCTTGTCCTTATGGAAGGTAGGTTGTTTGCGATATTTTTGTTACTCCAATGGATGGTAGCCTTGTCATTATGGAAGGTAGTCTCTTGTTGATATTTTTGTTACTCCAATGGATGGTAGCCATGTCATTATGGAAGGTAGTTTGTTGTCGAGATTTTTGTTACTCCAATGGATAGTAGACTTGTCATTATGGAAGGTAGTCTGTTGTCGGAATTTTGTTACTCCATTGGATGGTAGCATTGTCATTATGGAAGTTAGTCTATTGTCGAGATTTTTGTCACTCCAAAGGATGGTAGCCTTGTCATTATGGAAGGTAGTTTGTTGTCGATATTTTTGTTACTCTAATGGATGGTAGCCTTGTCATTATAAAAGGTAGTCTCATGTTGAATTTTCATTACTCCAATGGCTTGTAGCCTAGTCATTATGGAATGTAGTCTATTGTCGAGATTTTTGTCACTCCAAAGGATGGTAGCCTTGTCATTATGGAAGGTAGTCTCTTGTTGATATTTTCTTTACTCCAATGCATGGTAGCCTTGTCATTATGGAAGGTAGTCTGTTGTCGAGCTTTTTGTTACTCTAATGGATCCTAGCCTTGTCATTATGGAAGGTAGTCTGTTTTCGATATTTTTGTTACTCTAATGGATGGTAGCCTTGTCATTATGGAAGGTAGTTTGTTGTCATGATTTTTGTTACTCCAATGGATGGTAGCCTTGTCATTATGGAAGGTGGTCTGTTGTCGAGATTTTTGTTACTCTAATGGATCCTAGCCTTGTCATTATGGAAGGTAGTCTGTTGTCGAGATTTTTGTTACTCGAATGGATGGTATCTTTGTCATTCTTGAAGGTAGTTTGTTGTCATGATTTTTGTTACTCCAATGGATAGTAGCCTGCTCATTATGGAAGGTAGTCTGATGTCGAGATTTTGTTACTTAAATGGATGGTAGCCTTGTCATTATGGAAGGTAGTCTATTGTCGAGATTTTTGTCACTCCGAAGGATGGTATCCTTGTCATTATGGAAGGTAGTATGTTGTCGATATTTTTGTTACTCCAGTGGATGGTAGCCTTGTCATTATGGAAGGTAGTCTATTATCGAGATTTTTGTCACTCCAATGGATGGTAGCCTTATCATTATGGAAGGTAGTCTGTTTACGAGATTTTTGTTACTCCAATGGAGGGTAGCATTGTCATTATGGAAAGTAGACTGTTGTCGAGATTTTTGTTACTACAATGTATGGTAGCCTTATCATTGTGAAAGGTAGTTTGTTGTCGAGATTTTTGTTATTTATATGTATGGTAGCCTTGTCATTATAGAAGGTAGTCTCTTGTTGATATTTTCATTGCTCCAATGGATTGTAGCCTAGTCATTATGGAATGTAGTCTATTGTCGATATTTTTGTCACTCCAATGGATGATAGCCTTGTCATTATGGAAGGTAGTCCGTTGGCGAGATTTTTGTTACTCCAATGGATGGTAGCCTTGTCATTATGGAAGTTAGGCTGTTGGCGAGATTTTTGTTACTCCAATGGATGGTAGCCTTGTCATTATGGAAGGTAGTCTCTTGTTGATATTTTCATTTCTCCAATGCATGGTAGCCTTGTCATTATGGAAGGTAGTCTCTTGTTGATATTTTCATTACTCCAATGGAAGGTAGCCTTGTCATTATGGAAGGTAGTCTGTTGTCGAGATTTTTGTTACTCTACTGGATCCTAGCCTTGTCATTATGGAAGGTAGTCTGTTTTCGAGATTTTTGTTACTCTAATGGATGGTAGCCTTGTCATTATGGAAGTTAGTTTGTTGTCATGATTTTTGTTACTCCAATGGATAGTAGCCTTGTCATTATGGAAGGTAGTCTGTTGTTGAGATTTTGTTACTCCAATGGATGGTAGCCTTGTCATTATGGAAGGTAGTCTATTGTCGAGATTTTTGTCACTCCAAAGGATGGTAGCCTTGTCATTATGGAAGGTAGTCTGTTGTCGATATTTTTGTTACTCCAATGGATGGTAGCCTTGTCATTATAGAAGGTAGTCTATTGTCGAGATTTTTGTCACTCTAATAGATGATAGCCTTGTCATTATGGAAGGTAGTCTGTTTGCGATATTTTTGTTACTCCAATGGATTGTAGCCTTGTCATTATGGAAGGTAGTCTCTTGTCGATATTTTCGTTACTCCAGTGGATGGTAGCCATGTCATTATGGAAGGTAGTTTGTGATCGAGATTTTTGTTACTCCAATGGATAGTAGCCTTGTCATTATGGAAGGTAGTCTGTTGTCGGAATTTTGTTACAACATTGGATGGTAGCATTGTCATTATGGAAGTTAGTCTATTGTCGATATTTTTGTCACTCCAAAGAATGGTAGCCTTGTCATTATAGAAGGTAGTCTCTTGTTGAATTTTCATTACTCCAATGGATTGTATCCTAGTCATTATGGAATGTAGTCTATTGTCGAGATTTTTGTCACTCCAAAGGATGGTAGCCTTGTCATTATGGAAGGTAGTCTCTTGTTGATATTTTCATTACTCCAATGCATGGTAGCCTTGTCATTATGGAAGGTAGTCTCTTGTTGATATTTTCATTACTCCAATGGATGGTAGCCTTGTCATTATGGAAGGAAGTCTGTTGTCGAGCTTTTTGTTACTCTAATGGATACTAGCCTTGTCATTATGGAAGGTAGTCTGTTTTCGAGATTTTTGTTACTCTAATGGATGGTAGCCTTCTCATTATGGAAAGTAGTTTGTTGTCATGATTTTTGTTACTCCAATGGATGGTAGCCTTGTCATTATGGAAGGTGGTCTGTTGTCGAGATTTTTGTTAATCTAATGGATCCTAGCCTTGTCATTATGGAAGGTAGTCTGTTGTCGAGATTTTTGTTACTCTAATGGATGGTATCTTTTTCATTATGGAAGGTAGTTTGTTGTCATGATTTTTATTACTCCAATGGATAGTAGCCTTGTCATTATGGAAGGTAGTCTATTGTCTAGATTTTGTTACTCCAATGGATGGTAGCCTTGTCATTATGGAAGGTAGTCTATTGTCGAGATTTTTGTCACTCCAAAGGATGGTATCCTTGTCATTATGGAAGGTAGTCTGTTGTCGATATTTTTGTTACTCCAATGGATGGTAGCCTTGTCAATATGGAAGGTAGTCTATTGTCGAGATTTTTGTCACTCCAATGGATGGTAGCCTTGTCATTATGGAAGGTAGTCTGTTTGCGAGATTTTTGTTACTCCAATGGAGGGTAGCATTGTCATTATGGAAAGTAGACTGTTGTCGAGATTTTTTTACTACAATGTATGGTAGCCTTATCATTGTGAAAGGTAGTGTGTTGTCGAGATTTTTGTTATTTATATGTATGGTAGCCTTGTCATTATAGAAGGTAGTCTCTTGTTGATATTTTCATTACTCCAATGGATTGTAGCCTAGTCATTATGGAATGTAGTCTATTGTCGATATTTTTGTCACTCCGATGGATGATAGCCTTGTCATTATGGAAGGTAGTCTATTGTCGAGATTTTTGTCACTCAAATATATGATAGCCTTGTCATTATGGAAGGTAGTCTGTTTGCGATATTATTGTTACTCCAATGGTTGGTAGCCTTGTCATTATGGAATGTAGTCTCTTGTTGATATTTTCGTTACTCCAATGGATGGTAGACATGTCATTATGGAAAGTAGTTTGTTGTCGAGATTTTTGTTACTCTAATGGATAATAGCCTTGTCATTATGGAAGGTAGTCTTTTGTCGAAATTTTGTTACTCCATTGGATGGTAGCATTGTCATTATGGAAGGTAGTCTATTGTCGAGATTTTTGTCACTCCAAAGGATGGTAGACTTGTCATTATGGAAGGTAGTTTGTTGTCGATATTTTTGTTACTCCAATGGATGGTAGCCTTGTCATTATGAAAGGTAGTCTATTGTCGAGATTTTTGTCACTCCAATGGATGGTAGCCTTGTCATTATGGAAGGTAGTCTGTTGGCGAGATATTGGTTACTCCAATTGATGGTAGCCTTGTCATTATGGACGGTAGTCTCTTGTTGATATTTTCATTTCTCCAATGCATGGTAGCCTTGTCATTATGGAAGGTAGTCTCTTGTTGATATTTTCATTACTCCAATGGATGGTAGCCTTGTAATTATGGAAGGTAGTCTGTTGTCGAGATTTTTGTTACTCTAATGGATCCTAGCCTTGTCATTATGGAAGGTAGTTTGTTTTCGAGATTTTTGTTACTCTAATGGATGGTAGCCTTGTCATTATGGAAGGTAGTTTGTTGTCATGATTTTTGTTACTCCAATGGATATTAGCCTTGTCATTATGGAAGGTAGTCTGTTGTCGAGATTTTGTTACTCCAATGGATGGTAGCCTTGTCATTATGGAAGGTAGTCTATTGTCGAGATTTTTGTCACTCCAAAGGATGGTAGCCTTGTCATTATGGAAGGTAGTCTGTTGTCGATATTTTTGTTACTCCAATGGATGGTAGCCTTGTCATTATAGAAGGTAGTCTATTGTCGAGATTTTTGTCACTCTTATAGATGATAGCCTTGTCCTTATGGAAGGTAGGTTGTTTGCGATATTTTTGTTACTCCAATGGATGGTAGCCTTGTCATTATGGAAGGTAGTCTCTTGTTGATATTTTTGTTACTCCAATGGATGGTAGCCATGTCATTATGGAAGGTAGTTTGTTGTCGAGATTTTTGTTACTCCAATGGATAGTAGCCTTGTCATTATGGAAGGTAGTCTGTTGTCGGAATTTTGTTACTCCATTGGATGGTAGCATTGTCATTATGGAAGTTAGTCTATTGTCGAGATTTTTGTCACTCCAAAGGATGGTAGCCTTGTCATTATGGAAGGTAGTTTGTTGTCGATATTTTTGTTACTCTAATGGATGGTAGCCTTGTCATTATAAAAGGTAGTCTCATGTTGAATTTTCATTACTCCAATGGCTTGTAGCCTAGTCATTATGGAATGTAGTCTATTGTCGAGATTTTTGTCACTCCAAAGGATGGTAGCCTTGTCATTATGGAAGGTAGTCTCTTGTTGATATTTTCTTTACTCCAATGCATGGTAGCCTTGTCATTATGGAAGGTAGTCTGTTGTCGAGCTTTTTGTTACTCTAATGTATCCTAGCCTTGTCATTATGGAAGGTAGTCTGTTTTCGATATTTTTGTTACTCTAATGGATGGTAGCCTTGTCATTATGGAAGGTAGTTTGTTGTCATGATTTTTGTTACTCCAATGGATGGTAGCCTTGTCATTATGGAAGGTGGTCTGTTGTCGAGATTTTTGTTACTCTAATGGATCCTAGCCTTGTCATTATGGAAGGTAGTCTGTTGTCGAGATTTTTGTTACTCTAATGGATGGTATCTTTGTCATTCTTGAAGGTAGTTTGTTGTCATGGTTTTTGTTACTCCAATGGATAGTAGCCTGCTCATTATGGAAGGTAGTCTGATGTCGAGATTTTGTTACTTAAATGGATGGTAGCCTTGTCATTATGGAAGGTAGTCTATTGTCGAGATTTTTGTCACTCCGAAGGATGGTATCCTTGTCATTATGGAAGGTAGTATGTTGTCGATATTTTTGTTACTCTAGTGGATGGTAGCCTTGTCATTATGGAAGGTAGTCTATTATCGAGATTTTTGTCACTCCAATGGATGGTAGCCTTATCATTATGGAAGGTAGTGTGTTTACGAGATTTTTGTTACTCCAATGGAGGGTAGCATTGTCATTATGGAAAGTAGACTGTTGTCGAGATTTTTGTTACTACAATGTATGGTAGCCTTATCATTGTGAAAGGTAGTTTGTTGTCGAGATTTTTGTTATTTATATGTATGGTAGCCTTGTCATTATAGAAGGTAGTCTCTTGTTGATATTTTCATTGCTCCAATGGATTGTAGCCTAGTCATTATGGAATGTAGTCTATTGTCGATATTTTTGTCACTCCAATGGATGATAGCCTTGTCATTATGGAAGGTAGTCCGTTGGCGAGATTTTTGTTACTCCAATGGATGGTAGCCTTGTCATTATGGAAGTTAGTCTCTTTTTGATATATTTGTTACTCCAATGGATGGTAGCCTTGTAATTATGGAAGATAGTCTATTGTCGAGATTTTTGTCACTCCAATGGATGGTAGCCTTGTCATTATGGAAGTTAGGCTGTTGGCGAGATTTTTGTTACTCCAATGGATGGTAGCCTTGTCATTATGGAAGGTAGTCTCTTGTTGATATTTTCATTTCTCCAATGCATGGTAGCCTTGTCATTATGGAAGGTAGTCTCTTGTTGATATTTTCATTACTCCAATGGAAGGTATCCTTGTCATTATGGAAGGTAGTCTATTGTCGAGATTTTTGTTACTCTAATGGATCCTAGCCTTGTCATTATGGAAGGTATTCTGTTTTCGAGATTTTTGTTACTCTAATGGATGCTAGCCTTGTCATTATGGAAGGTAGTTTGTTGTCATGATTTTTCTTACTCCAATGGATAGTAGCCTTGTCATTATGGAAGGTAGTCTGTTGTCGAGATTTTTGTCACTCCAAAGGATGGTAGCCTTGTCATTATGGAAGGTAGTCTCTTGTTGATATTTTTGTTACTCCAATGGATGGTAGCCATGTCATTATGGAAGGTAGTTTGTTGTCGAAATTTTTGTTACTCCAATGGATAGTAGCCTTGTCATTATGGAAGGTAGTCTGTTGTCGGAATTTTGTTACTCCATGGGATGGTAGCATTGTCATTATGGAAGTTAGTCTATTGTCGAGATTTTTGTCACTCCAAAGGATGGTAGCCTTGTCATTATGGAAGGTAGTTTGTTATCGATATTTTTGTTACTCCAATGGATGGTAGCCTTGTCATTATAGAAGGTAGTCTCTTGTTGAATTTTCATTACTCCAATGGATTGTAGCCTAGTCATTATGGAATGTAGTCTATTGTCGAGATTTTTGTCACTCCAAAGGATGGTAGCCTTGTCATTATGGAAGGTAGTCTCTTGTTGATATTTTCATTACTCCAATGCATGGTAGCCTTGTCATTATGGAAGGTAGTCTCTTGTTGATATTTTCATTACTCCAATGGATGGTAGCCTTGTCATTATGGAAGGTAGTCTGTTGTCGAGCTTTTTGTTACTCTAATGGATCCTAGCCTTGTCATTATGGAAGGTAGTCTATTTTCGAGATTTTTGTTACTCTAATGGATGGTAGCCTTATCATTATGGAAGGTAGTTTGTTGTCATGATTTTTGTTACTCCAATGGCTGGTAGCCTTGTCATTATGGAAGGTGGTCTGTTGTCGGGATTTTTGTTACTCTAATGGATCCTAGCCTTGTCATTATGGAAGGTAGTCTGTTGTCGAGATTTTTGTTACTCTAATGGATGGTATCTTTGTCATTATGGAAGGTAGTTTTTTGTCATGATTTTTATTACTCCAATGGATAGTAGCCTTGTCATTATGGAAGGTAGTCTGTTGTCGAGATTTTGTTACTCCAATGGATGGCAGCCTTGTCATTATGGAAGGTAGTCTATTGTCGAGATTTTTGTCACTCCAAAGGATGGTATCCTTGTCATTATGGAAGGTAGTCTGTTGTCGATATTTTTGTTACTCCAATGGATGGTAGCCTTGTCATTATGGAAGGTAGTCTATTGTCGAGATTTTTGTCACTCCAATGGATGGTAGCCTTGTCATTATGGAAGGTAGTCTGTTTGCGAGATTTTTGTTACTCCAATGGAGGGTAGCATTGTCATTATGGAAAGTAGTCTGTTGTCGAGATTTTTGTTACTACAATGTATGGTAGCCTTATCATTGTGAAAGGTAGTTTGTTGTCGAGATTTTTGTTATTTATATGTATGGTAGCCTTGTCATTATAGAAGGTAGTATCTTGTTGATATTTTCATTACTCCAATGGATTGTAGCCTAGTCATTATGGAATGTAGTCTATTGTCGATATTTTTGTCACTACAATGGATGATAGCCTTGTCATTATGGAAGGTAGTCTGTTGGCGAGATTTTTGTTACTCCAATGGATGGTAGCCTTCCCATTATGGAAGTTAGTCTCTTTTTGATATATTCGTTACTCCAATGGATGGTAGCCTTGTCATTATGGAAGGTAGTCTATTGTCGAGATTTTTGTCACTCCAATGGATGGTAGCCTTGTCATTATGGAAGTTAGGTTGTTGGCGAGATTTTTGTCACTACAATGGATTGTAGCCTTGTCATTATGGAAGGTAGTCTCTTGTTGATATTTTCATTTCTACAATGCATGGTAGTCTTGTCATTATGGAAGGTAGTCTCTTGTTGATATTTTCATTACTCCAATGGAAGGTAGCCTTGTCATTATGGAAGGTAGTCTGTTGTCGAGATTTTTGTTACTCTAATGGATCCTAGCCTTGTCATTATGGAAGGTAGTCTGTTGGCGATATTTTTGTTACTCCAATGGATGGTAGCCTTGTCATTATGGAAGGTAGTCTCTTGTTGATATTTTCATTACTCTAATGCATGGTAGCCTTGTCATTATGGAAGGTAGTCTCTTGTTGATATTTTCATTACTCCAATGGATGGTAGCCTTGTCATTATGGAAGGTAGTCTGTTGTCGAGATTTTTGTTACTCTAATGGATCCTAGCCTTGTCATTATGGAAGGTAGTCTGTTGTCGAGATTTTTGTTACTCTAATGGATGGTAGCCTTGTCATTATGGAAGGTAGTCTGTTGTTGATATTTTTGTTACTCCAATGGATAGTAGCCTTGTCATTATGGAAGGAAGTTTGTTGTTGAGATTTTTTTACTCCAATGGATAGTAGCCTTGTCATTATGGAAGGTAGTCTATTGTCGAGATTTTTGTCACACTAAAGGATGGTAGCCTTGTCATTATGGAAGGTAGTCTGTTGTTGATATTTTTGTTACTCCAATGGATGGTAGCCTTGTCATTATGGAAGGTAGTCTATTGTCGAGATTTTTGTCACTCCAATGGATGGTAGCCTTGTCATTATAGAAGGTAGTCTGTTTGCGAGATATTTGTTACTCCAATTGATGGTAGACTTTTCATTATGGAAGGTAGTCTCTTGTTGATATTTTCATTTCTCCAATGCATGGTAGCCTTGTCATTATGGAAGGTAGTCTCTTGTTGATATTTTCATTACTCCAATGCATGGTAGCCTTGTCATTACGGAAGGTAGTCTCTTGTTAATATTTTCATTACTCCAATGCATTGTAGCCTTGGCATTATGGAAGGTAGTCTGTTGTCGATAACTGTGTTACTCCAATGGATGGTAGCTTAGTAATTATGGAAGGTAGTCTGTTGTCGAGATTTTTGTTACTCTAATGGATGGTAGCCTTGTCATTATGGAAGGTAGTCTGTTGTCGAGATTTTTGTTACTCTAATGGATGGTAGCCTTGTCATTATGGAAGGTAGTTTGTTGTCATGATTTTTGTTACTCCAATGGATAGTAGCCTTGTCATTATGGAAGGTAGTCTGTTGTCGAGATTTTGTTACTCCAATGGATGGTAGCCTTGTCATTATGGAAGGTATTCTATTGTCGAGATTTTTGTCACTCCAATGGATGGTAGCCTTGTCATTATGGAAGGTAGTCTGTTGGCGAGATATTTATTACTCCAATTGATGGTAGCCTTTTCATTATGGAAGGTAGTCTCTTGTTGATATTTTCATTTCTCCAATGCATGGTAGCCTTGTCATTACGGAAGGTAGTCTCTTCTTGATATTTTCATTACTCCAATGCATGGTAGCCTTGTCATTACGGAAGGTAGTCTCTTGTTGATATTTTCAATACTCCAATGCATTTTAGCCTTGTCATTATGGAAGGTAGTTTGTTGTTGATACCTGTGTTACTCCAATGGATGGTAGCTTAGTAATTATGGAAGGTAGTCTGTTGTCGATATTTTTGTTACTCCAATGGATGGTAGCCTTGTCATTATGGAAGGTAGTCTGTTGTCCAAAATTTTGATACTCCAATGGATGGTAACCTTGTCATTACGGAAGGTAGTTTATTGTTGATAATTTTGTTACTCCAATGGATGGTAGCCTTTTAATTATGGAAGGTAATCTGTTGTCCAGATTTTTGTTACTCTAATGGATGGTAGCCTTGTCATTATGGAAGGTAGTCTGTTGTCGAGATTTTTGTTACTCTAATGGATCCTAGCCTTGTAATTATGGAAGGTAGTCTGTTGTCGAGATTTTTGTTACTCTAATGGATGGTAGCCTTGTAATTATGGAAGGATGTTTGTTGTCATGATATTTATTACTCCAATGGATAGTAGCCTTGTCATTATGGAAGGTAGTCTGTTGTTGAGATTTTGTTACTCCAATGGATGTTAGCCTTGTCATTATGGAAGGTAGTCTGTTGTCGAGATTTTTGTTACTCTAATGGATGGTAGCCTTGTCATTATGGAAGGTAGTTCATTGTCGAATTTTCGTTACTCCAATGGATAGTAGCCTTGTCATTATAGAAGGTAGTTTGTTGTCGAGATTTTGTTACTCCAATGGATGGTAGCCTTGTCATTATGGAAGGTAGTCTGTTGTCGAGATTTTTGTCACTCCAAAGGATGGTAGCCTTGTCATTATGGAAGGTAGTCTGTTGGTAGAGATTTTTGTTACTCCAATGGATGGTAGCATTTTCGTTATGGAAAGTAGATTGTTGTCAAGATTTTTGTTACTACAATGTATGGTAGCCTTGTCATTGTGAAAGGTAGTTTGTTGTCGAGATTTTTGTTATTTATATGTATGGTAGCCTTGTCATTATAGAAGGTACTCTCTTGTTGATATTTTCATTACTCCAATGGATTGTAGCCTAGTCATTATGGAATGTAGTCTATTGTCGAGATTTTTGTCACTACAATGGATGATAGCCTTGTCATTATGGAAGGTAGTCTGTTGGCGAGATTTTTGTAACTCCAATGGATGGTATCCTTGTACTTATGGAAGTTAGTCTCCTGTTGATATTTTCGTTACTCCAATGGATGCTAGCCTTGTCATTATGGAAGGTAGTTTGTTGTCGAGACTTTTGTTACTCCAATGGATAGTAGCCTTGTCATTATGGAAGGTAGTTTGTTGTCATGATTTTTGTTACTCCAATGGATAGTAGCCTTGTCATTATGGAAGGAAGTCTGTTGTCGAGATTTTGTTACTCCAATGGATGGTAGCCTTGTCATTATGGAAGATAGTCTATTGTCGAGATTTTTGTCACACTAAAGGATGGTAGCCTTGTCATTATGGAAGGTAGTCTGTTGTTGATATTTTTGTTACTCCAATGGATGGTTGCCTTGTCATTATGGAAGGTAGTCTATTGTTGAGATTTTTGTCACTCCAATGGATGGTAGCCTTGTCATTATGGAAGGTAGTCTGTTGGCGAGATATTTGTTACTCCAATTGATGGTAGCCTTTTCATTATGGAAGGTAGTCTCTTGTTGATATTTTCATTTCTCCAATGCATGGTAGCCTTGTCATTATGGAAGGTAGTCTCTTGTTGATATTTTCATTACTCCAATGCATGGTAGCCTTGTCATTACGGAAGGTAGTCTCTTGTTAATATTTTCCTTACTCCAATGCATTGTAGCCTTGGCATTATGGAAGGTAGTCTGTTGTCGATAACTGTGTTACTCCAATGGATGGTAGCTTAGTAATTATGGAAGGTAGTCTGTTGTCGAGATTTTTGTTACTCCAATGGATGGTAGCCTTGTCATTATGGATGGTAGTCTGTTGTCGAGATTTTTGTTACTCTAATGGATGGTAGCCTTGTCATTATGGAAGGTAGTTTGTTGTCATGATTTTTGTTACTCCAATGGATAGTAGCCTTGTCATTATGGAAGGTAGTCTGTTGTCGAGATTTTGTTACTCCAATGGATGGTAGCCTTGTCATTATGGAAGGTAGTCTATTGGCGAGATTTTTGTCACTCCAATGGATGGTAGCCTTGTCATTATGGAAGATAGTCTGTTGGCGAGATATTTATTACTCCAATTGATGGTAGCCTTTTCATTATGGAAGGTAGTCTCTTGTTGATATTTTCATTTCTCCAATGCATGGTAGCCTTGTCATTACGGAAGGTAGTCTCTTCTTGATATTTTCATTACTCCAATGCATGGTAGCCTTGTCATTACGGAAGGTAGTCTCTTCTTGATATTTCCAATACTCCAATGCATTGTAGCCTTGTCATTATGGAAGTAAGTTTATTGTCGATAATTGTGTTACTCCAATGGATGGTAGCTTAGTAATTATGGAAGGTAGTCTGTTGTCGAGATTTTTGTTACTCCCATGGATGGTAGCCTTGTCATTATGGAAGGTAGTCTGTTGTCCAAAATTTTGATACTCCAATGGATGGTAACCTTGTCATTACGGAAGGTAGTTTATTGTTGATAATTTTGTTACTCCAATGGATGGTAGCCTTTTAATTATGGAAGGTAATCTGTTGTCCAGATTTTTGTTACTCTAATGGATGGTAGCCTTGTCATTATGGAAGGTAGTCTGTTGTCGAGATTTTTGTTACTCTAATGGATCCTAGCCTTGTAATTATGGAAGGTAGTCTGTTGTCGAGATTTTTGTTACTCTAATGGATGGTAGCCTTGTAATTATGGAAGGTAGTTTGTTGTCATGATTTTTATTACTCCAATGGATAGTAGCCTTGTCATTATGGAAGGTAGTCTGTTGTTGAGATTTTGTTACTCCAATGGATGTTAGCCTTGTCATTATGGAAGGTAGTCTGTTGTCGAGATTTTTGTTACTCTAATGGATGGTAGCCTTGTCATTATGGAAGGTAGTTCATTGTCGAGATTTTCGTTACTCCAATGGATAGTAGCCTTGTCATTATAGAAGGTAGTTTGTTGTCGAGATTTTGTTACTCCAATGGATGGTAGCCTTGTCATTATGGAAGGTAGTCTATTGTCGAGATTTTTGTCACTCCAAAGGATGGTAGCCTTGTCATTATAGAAGGTAGTCTGTTGGCAGAGATTTTTGTTACTCCAATGGAGGGTAGCATTTTCGTTATGGAAAGTAGACTGTTGTCAAGATTTTTATTACTACAATGTATGGTAGCCTTGTCATTGTGAAAGGTAGTTTGTTGTCGAGATTTTTGTTATTTATATGTATGGTAGCCTTGTCATTATAGAAGGTACTCTCTTGTTGATATTTTCATTACTCCAATGGATTGTAGCCTAGTCATTATGGAATGTAGTCTATTGTCGAGATTTTTGTCACTACAATGGATGATAGCCTTTTCATTATGGAAGGTAGTCTGTTGGCGAGATTTTTGTAACTCCAATGGATGGTAGCCTTGTCATTATGGAAGTTAGTCTCCTGTTGATATTTTCGTTACTCCAATGGATGCTAGCCTTGTCATTATGGAAGGTAGTTTGTTGTCGAGACTTTTGTTACTCCAATGGAAAGTAGCCTTGTCATTATGGAAGGTAGTCTGTTGTCGAGATTTTATTACTCCAATGGATTGTAGCCTTGTCATTATGGAAGGTAGTCTATTGTCGAGATTTTTGTCACTCCAATGGATGGTAGCCTTGTCATTATGGAAGGTAGTCTGTTGGCGAGATATTTGTTACTCCAATTGATGGTAGCCTTTTCATTATGGAAGGTAGTCTCTTGTTGATATTTTCATTTCTCCAATGCATGGTAGCCTTGTCATTATGGAAGGAAGTCTCTTGTTGATATTTTCATTACTCCAATGGATGGTAGCCTTGTCATTATGGAAGGTAGTCTGTTGTCGATATTTTTGTTACTCTAATGGATCCTAGCCTTGTCATTATGGAAGGTAGTCTGTTTTCGAGATTTTGTTACTCCAATGGATGGTAGCCTTGTCATTATGGAAGCTAGTCTATTTTCGAGATTTTTGTCACACTAAAGGATGGTAGCCTTGTCATTATGGAAGGTAGTCTGTTGTTGATATTTTTGTTACTCCAATGGATGGTAGCCTTGTCATTATGGAAGGTAGTCTATTGTCGAGATTTTTGTCACTCCAATGGATGGTAGCCTTGTCATTATGGAAGGTAGTCTGTTGGTGACATATTTGTTACTCCAATTGATGGTAGCCTTTTCATTATGGAAGGTAGTCTCTTGTTGATATTTTCATTTCTCCAATGCATGGCAGCCTTGTCATTATGGAAGGAAGTCTCTTGTTGATATTTTCATTACTCCAATGGATGGTAGCCTTGTCATTATGGAAGGTAGTCTGTTGTCGAGATTTTTGTCACACTAAAGGATGGTTGCCTTGTCATTATGGAAGGTAGTCTGTTGTTGATATTTTTGTTACTCCAATGGATGGTAGCCTTGTCATTATGGAAGGTAGTCTATTGTCGAGATTTTTGTCACTCCAATGGATGGTAGCCTTGTCATTATGGAAGGTAGTATGTTGGCGAGATATTTGTTACTCCAATTGATGGTAGCCTTTTCATTAAGGAAGGTAGTCTCTTGTTGATATTTTCATTTCTCCAATGCATGGTAGCCTTGTCATTATGGAAGGAAGTCTCTTGTAGATATTTTCATTACTCCAATGGATGGTAGCCTTGTCATTATGGAAGGTAGTCTTTTGTCGATATTTTTATTACTCTAATGGATCCTAGCCTTGTCATTATGGAAGGTAGTCTGTTTTCGAGATTTTGTTACTCCAATAGATGGTAGCCTTGTCATTATGGAAGGTAGTCTATTTTCGAGATTTTTGTCACACTAAAGGATGGTAGCCTTGTCATTATGGAAGGTAGTCTGTTGTTGATATTTTTGTTACTCCAATGGATGGTAGCCTTGTCATTATGGAAGGTAGTCTATTGTCGAGATTTTTGTCACTCCAATGGATGGTAGCCTTGTCATTATGGAAGGTAGTCTGTTGGTGACATATTTGTTACTCCAATTGATGGTAGCCTTTTCATTATGGAAGGTAGTCTCTTGTTGATATTTTCATTTCCCCAATGCATGGTAGCCTTGTCATTATGGAAGGAAGTCTCTTGTTGATATTTTCATTATTCCAATGGATGGTAGCCTTGTCATTATGGAAGGTAGTCTGTTGTCGAGATTTTTGTCACACTAAAGGATGGTTGCCTTGTCATTATGGAAGGTAGTCTGTTGTTGATATTTTTGTTACTCCAATGGATGGTAGCCTTGTCATTATGGAAGGTAGTCTATTGTCGAGATTTTTGTCACTCCAATGGATGGTAGCCTTGTCATTATGGAAGGTAGTATGTTGTCGATATTTTTGTTACTCTAATGGATCCTAGCCTTGTCATTATGGAAGGTAGTCTGTTTTCGAGATTTTGTTACTCCAATGGATGGTAGCCTTGTCATTATGGAAGCTAGTCTATTTTCGAGATTTTTGTCACACTAAAGGATGGTAGCCTTGTCATTATGGAAGGTAGTCTGTTGTTGATATTTTTGTTACTCCAATGGATGGTAGCCTTGTCATTATGGAAGGTAGTCTATTGTCGAGATTTTTGTCACTCCAATGGATGGTAGCCTTGTCATTATGGAAGGTAGTCTGTTGGTGACATATTTGTTACTCCAATTGATGGTAGACTTTTCATTATGGAAGGTAGTCTCTTGTTGATATTTTCATTTCTCCAATGCATGGTAGCCTTGTCATTATGGAAGGAAGTCTCTTGTTGATATTTTCATTACTCCAATGGATGGTAGCCTTGTCATTATGGAAGGTAGTCTGTTGTCGAGATTTTTGTCACACTAAAGGATGGTTGCCTTGTCATTATGGAAGGTAGTCAGTTGTTGATATTTTTGTTACTCCAATGGATGGTAGCCTTGTCATTATGGAAGGTAGTCTATTGTCGAGATTTTTGTCACTCCAATGGATGGTAGCCTTGTCATTATGGAAGGTAGTATGTTGGCGAGATATTTGTTACTCCAATTGATGGTAGCCTTTTCATTATGGAAGGTAGTCTCTTGTTGATATTTTCATTTCTCCAATGCATGGTAGCCTTGTCATTATAGAAGGAAGTCTCTTGTTGATATTTTCATTACTCCAATGGATGGTAGCCTTGTCATTATGGAAGGTAGTCTGTTGTCGATATTTTTATTACTCTAATGGATCCTAGCCTTGTCATTATGGAAGGTAGTCTGTTTTCGAGATTTTGTTACTCCAATGGATGGTAGCCTTGTCATTATGGAAGGTAGTCTATTGTCGAGATTTTTGTCACTCCAATGGATGGTAGCCTTGTCATTATGGAAGGTAGTCTGTTGGCGAGATATTTGTTACTCCAATTGATGGTAGCCTTTTCATTATGGAAGGTAGTCTCTTGTTGATATTTTCATTTCCCCAATGCATGGTAGCCTTGTCATTATGGAAGGAAGTCTCTTGTTGATATTTTCATTATTCCAATGGATGGTAGCCTTGTCATTATGGAAGGTAGTCTGTTGTCGAGATTTTTGTCACACTAAAGGATGGTTGCCTTGTCATTATGGAAGGTAGTCTGTTGTTGATATTTTTGTTACTCCAATGGATGGTAGCCTTGTCATTATGGAAGGTAGTCTATTGTCGAGATTTTTGTCACTCCAATGGATGGTAGCCTTGTCATTATGGAAGGTAGTCTGTTGGCGAGATATTTGTTACTCCAATTGATGGTAGCCTTTTCATTATGGAAGGTAGTCTCTTTTTGATATTTTCATTTCTCCAATGGATGGTAGCCTTGTCATTATGGAAGGAAGTCTCTTGTTGATATTTTCATTACTCCAATGGATGGTAGCCTTGTCATTATGGAAGGTAGTCTGTTGTCGATATTTTTATTACTCTAATGGATCCTAGCCTTGTCATTATGGAAGGTAGTCTGTTTTCGATATTTTGTTACTCCAATGGATGGTAGCCTTGTCATTATGGAAGGTAGTCTATTTTCGAGATTTTTGTCACACTAAAGGATGGTAGCCTTGTCATTATGGAAGGTAGTCTGTTGTTGATATTTTTGTTACTCCAATGGATGGTAGCCTTGTCATTATGGAAGGTAGTCTATTGTCGAGATTTTTGTCACTCCAATGGATGGTATCCTTGTCATTATGGAAGGTAGTCTGTTGGCGAGATATTTGTTACTCTAATTGATGGTAGCCTTTTCATTTTGGAAGGTAGTCTCTTGTTGATATTTTCATTACTCCAATGGATGGTAGCCTTGTCATTATGGAAGGTAGTCTGTTGTCGATATTTTTGTTACTCTAATGGATCCTAGCCTTGTCATTATGGAAGGTAGTCTGTTTTCGAGATTTTGTTACTCCAATGGATGGTAGCCTTGTCATTATGGAAGCTAGTCTATTTTCGAGATTTTTGTCACACTAAAGGATGGTAGCCTTGTCATTATGGAAGGTAGTCTGTTGTTGATATTTTTGTTACTCCAATGGATGGTAGCCTTGTCATTATGGAAGGTAGTCTATTGTCGAGATTTTTGTCACTCCAATGGATGGTAGCCTTGTCATTATGGAAGGTAGTCTGTTGGTGACATATTTGTTACTCCAATTGATGGTAGCCTTTTCATTATGGAAGGTAGTCTCTTGTTGATATTTTCATTTCTCCAATGCATGGCAGCCTTGTCATTATGGAAGGAAGTCTCTTGTTGATATTTTCATTACTCCAATGGATGGTAGCCTTGTCATTATGGAAGGTAGTCTGTTGTCGAGATTTTTGTCACACTAAAGGATGGTTGCCTTGTCATTATGGAAGGTAGTCTGTTGTTGATATTTTTGTTACTCCAATGGATGGTAGCCTTGTCATTATGGAAGGTAGTCTATTGTCGAGATTTTTGTCACTCCAATGGATGGTAGCCTTGTCATTATGGAAGGTAGTATGTTGGCGAGATATTTGTTACTCCAATTGATGGTAGCCTTTTCATTATGGAAGGTAGTCTCTTGTTGATATTTTCATTTCTCCAATGCATGGTAGCCTTGTCATTATGGAAGGAAGTCTCTTGTTGATATTTTCATTACTCCAATGGATGGTAGCCTTGTCATTATGGAAGGTAGTCTTTTGTCGATATTTTTATTACTCTAATGGATCCTAGCCTTGTCATTATGGAAGGTAGTCTGTTTTCGAGATTTTGTTACTCCAATGGATGGTAGCCTTGTCATTATGGAAGGTAGTCTATTTTCGAGATTTTTGTCACACTAAAGGATGGTAGCCTTGTCATTATGGAAGGTAGTCTGTTGTTGATATTTTTGTTACTCCAATGGATGGTAGCCTTGTCATTATGGAAGGTAGTCTATTGTCGAGATTTTTGTCACTCCAATGGATGGTAGCCTTGTCATTATGGAAGGTAGTCTGTTGGTGACATATTTGTTACTCCAATTGATGGTAGCCTTTTCATTATGGAAGGTAGTCTCTTGTTGATATTTTCATTTCCCCAATGCATGGTAGCCTTGTCATTATGGAAGGAAGTCTCTTGTTGATATTTTCATTATTCCAATGGATGGTAGCCTTGTCATTATGGAAGGTAGTCTGTTGTCGAGATTTTTGTCACACTAAAGGATGGTTGCCTTGTCATTATGGAAGGTAGTCTGTTGTTGATATTTTTGTTACTCCAATGGATGGTAGCCTTGTCATTATGGAAGGTAGTCTATTGTCGAGATTTTTGTCACTCCAATGGATGGTAGCCTTGTCATTATGGAAGGTAGTATGTTGTCGATATTTTTGTTACTCTAATGGATCCTAGCGTTGTCATTATGGAAGGTAGTCTGTTTTCGAGATTTTGTTACTCCAATGGATGGTAGCCTTGTCATTATGGAAGCTAGTCTATTTTCGAGATTTTTGTCACACTAAAGGATGGTAGCCTTGTCATTATGGAAGGTAGTCTGTTGTTGATATTTTTGTTACTCCAATGGATGGTAGCCTTGTCATTATGGAAGGCAGTCTATTGTCGAGATTTTTGTCACTCCAATGGATGGTAGCCTTGTCATTATGGAAGGTAGTCTGTTGGTGACATATTTGTTACTCCAATTGATGGTAGCCTTTTCATTATGGAAGGTAGTCTCTTGTTGATATTTTCATTTCTCCAATGCATGGTAGCCTTGTCATTATGGAAGGAAGTCTCTTGTTGATATTTTCATTACTCCAATGGATGGTAGCCTTGTCATTATGGAAGGTAGTCTGTTGTCGAGATTTTTGTCACACTAAAGGATGGTTGCCTTGTCATTATGGAAGGTAGTCAGTTGTTGATATTTTTGTTACTCCAATGGATGGTAGCCTTGTCATTATGGAAGGTAGTCTATTGTCGAGATTTTTGTCACTCCAATGGATGGTAGCCTTGTCATTATGGAAGGTAGTATGTTGGCGAGATATTTGTTACTCCAATTGATGGTAGCCTTTTCATTATGGAAGGTAGTCTCTTGTTGATATTTTCATTTCTCCAATGCATGGTAGCCTTGTCATTATAGAAGTAAGTCTCTTGTTGATATTTTCATTACTCCAATGGATGGTAGCCTTGTCATTATGGAAGGTAGTCTGTTGTCGATATTTTTATTACTCTAATGGATCCTAGCCTTGTCATTATGGAAGGTAGTCTGTTTTCGAGATTTTGTTACTCCAATGGATGGTAGCCTTGTCATTATGGAAGGTAGTCTATTTTCGAGATTTTTGTCACACTAAAGGATGGTAGCCTTGTCATTATGGAAGGTAGTCTATTGTTGATATTTTTGTTACTCCAATGGATGGTAGCCTTGTCATTATGGAAGGTAGTCTATTGTCGAGATTTTTGTCACTCCAATGGATGGTAGCCTTGTCATTATGGAAGGTAGTCTGTTGGCGAGATATTTGTTACTCCAATTGATGGTAGCCTTTTCATTATGGAAGGTAGTCTCTTGTTGATATTTTCATTTCCCCAATGCATGGTAGCCTTGTCATTATGGAAGGAAGTCTCTTGTTGATATTTTCATTATTCCAATGGATGGTAGCCTTGTCATTATGGAAGGTAGTCTGTTGTCGAGATTTTTGTCACACTAAAGGATGGTTGCCTTGTCATTATGGAAGGTAGTCTGTTGTTGATATTTTTGTTACTCCAATGGATGGTAGCCTTGTCATTATGGAAGGTAGTCTATTGTCGAGATTTTTGTCACTCCAATGGATGGTAGCCTTGTCATTATGGAAGGTAGTCTGTTGGCGAGATATTTGTTACTCCAATTGATGGTAGCCTTTTCATTATGGAAGGTAGTCTCTTTTTGATATTTTCATTTCTCCAATGGATGGTAGCCTTGTCATTATGGAAGGAAGTCTCTTGTTGATATTTTCATTACTCCAATGGATGGTAGCCTTGTCATTATGGAAGGTAGTCTGTTGTCGATATTTTTATTACTCTAATGGATCCTAGCCTTGTCATTATGGAAGGTAGTCTGTTTTCGATATTTTGTTACTCCAATGGATGGTAGCCTTGTCATTATGGAAGGTAGTCTATTTTCGAGATTTTTGTCACACTAAAGGATGGTAGCCTTGTCATTATGGAAGGTAGTCTGTTGTTGATATTTTTGTTACTCCAATGGATGGTAGCCTTGTCATTATGGAAGGTAGTCTATTGTCGAGATTTTTGTCACTCCAATGGATGGTATCCTTGTCATTATGGAAGGTAGTCTGTTGGCGAGATATTTGTTACTCTAATTGATGGTAGCCTTTTCATTTTGGAAGGTAGTCTCTTGTTGATATTTTCATTACTCCAATGGATGGTAGCCTTGTCATTATGGAAGGTAGTATGTTGTCGATATTTTTGTTACTCTAATGGATCCTAGCCTTGTCATTATGGAAGGTAGTCTGTTTTCGAGATTTTGTTACTCCAACGGATGGTAGCCTTGTCATTATGGAAGGTAGTCTATTTTCGAGATTTTTTTCACACTCAAGGATGGTAGCCTTGTCATTATGGAAGGTAGTCTGTTGTTGATATTTTTGTTACTCCAATGGATGGTAGCCTTGTCATTATGGAAGGTAGTCTATTGTCGAGATTTTTGTCACTCTAATGGATGGTAGCCTTGTCATTATGGAAGGTAGTCTGTTGGGGAGATATTTGTTACTTCAATTGATGGTAGCCTTTTCATTATGGATGGTAGTCTCTTGTTGATATTTTCATTTCTCCAATGCATGGTAGCCTTGTCATTATGGAAGGAAGTCTCTTGTTGATATTTTCATTACTCCAATGGATGGTAGCCTTGTCATTATGGAAGGTAGTCTGTTGTCGATATTTTTGTTACTCTAATGGATCCTAGCCTTGTCATTATGGAAGGTAGTCTGTTTTCGAGATTTTGTTACTCCAATGGATGGTAGCCTTGTCATTATGGAAGGTAGTCTATTTTCGAGATTTTTGTCACACTAAAGGATGGTTACCTTGTCATTTTGGAAGGTAGTCTGTTGTTGATATTTTTGTTACTCCAATGGATGGTAGCCTTGTCATTATGGAAGGTAGTCTATTGTCGAGATTTTTGTCTCTCCAATGGATGGTAGCCTTGTCATTATGGAAGGTAGTTTGTTGGCGAGATATTTGTTACTCCAATTGATGGTAGCCTTTTCATTATGGAAGGTAGTCTCTTGTTGATATTTTCATTTCTCCAATGCATGGTAGCCTTGTCATTATGGAAGGAAGTCTCTTGTTGATATTTTCATTACTCCAATGGATGGTAGCCTTGTCATTATGGAAGGTAGTCTATTTTCGAGATTTTTGTCACACTAAAGGATGGTAGCCTTGTCATTATGGAAGGTAGTCTGTTGTTGATATTTTTGTTACTCCAATGGATGGTAGCCTTGTCATTATGGAAGGTAGTCTATTGTCGAGATTTTTGTCACTCCAATGGATGGTAGCCTTGTCATTATGGAAGGTAGTCTGTTGGCGAGATATTTGTTACTCCAATTGATGGTAGCCTTTTCATTATGGAAGGTAGTCTCTTGTTGATATTTTCATTTCCCCAATGCATGGTAGCCTTGTCATTATGGCAGGAAGTCTCTTGTTGATATTTTCATTATTCCAATGGATGGTAGCCTTGTCATTATGGAAGGTAGTCTGTTGTCGAGATTTTTGTCACACTAAAGGATGGTTGCCTTGTCACTATGGAAGGTAGTCTGTTGTTGATATTTATGTTACTCCAATGGATGGTAGCCTTGTCATTATGGAAGGTAGTCTATTGTCGAGATTTTTGTCACTCCAATGGATGGTAGCCTTGTCATTATGGAAGGTAGTATGTTGTCGATATTTTTGTTACTCTAATGGATCCTAGCCTTGTCATTATGGAAGGTAGTCTGTTTTCAAGATTTTGTTACTCCAATGGATGGTAGCCTTGTCATTATGGAAGCTAGTCTATTTTCGAGATTTTTGTCACACTAAAGGATGGTAGCCTTGTCATTATGGAAGGTAGTCTGTTGTTGATATTTTTGTTACTCCAATGGATGGTAGCCTTGTCATTATGGAAGGTAGTCTATTGTCGAGATTTTTGTCACTCCAATGGATGGTAGCCTTGTCATTATGGAAGGTAGTCTGTTGGTGACATATTTGTTACTCCAATTGATGGTAGCCTTTTCATTATGGAAGGTAGTCTCTTGTTGATATTTTCATTTCTCCAATGCATGGTAGCCTTGTCATTATGGAAGGAAGTCTCTTGTTGATATTTTCATTACTCCAATGGATGGTAGCCTTGTCATTATGGAAGGTAGTCTGTTGTCGAGATTTTTGTCACACTAAAGGATGGTTGCCTTGTCATTATGGAAGGTAGTCAGTTGTTGATATTTTTGTTACTCCAATGGATGGTAGCCTTGTCATTATGGAAGGTAGTCTATTGTCGAGATTTTTGTCACTCCAATGGATGGTAGCCTTGTCATTATGGAAGGTAGTATGTTGGCGAGATATTTGTTACTCCAATTGATGGTAGCCTTTTCATTATGGAAGGTAGTCTCTAGTTGATATTTTCATTTCTCCAATGCATGGTAGCCTTGTCATTATAGAAGGAAGTCTCTTGTTGATATTTTCATTACTCCAATGGATGGTAGCCTTGTCATTATGGAAGGTAGTCTGTTGTCGATATTTTTATTACTCTAATGGATCCTAGCCTTGTCATTATGGAAGGTAGTCTGTTTTCGAGATTTTGTTACTCCAATGGATGGTAGCCTTGTCATTATGGAAGGTAGTCTATTTTCGAGATTTTTGTCACACTAAAGGATGGTAGCCTTGTCATTATGGAAGGTAGTCTATTGTTGATATTTTTGTTACTCCAATGGATGGTAGCCTTGTCATTATGGAAGGTAGTCTATTGTCGAGATTTTTGTCACTCCAATGGATGGTAGCCTTGTCATTATGGAAGGTAGTCTGTTGGCGAGATATTTGTTACTCCAATTGATGGTAGCCTTTTCATTATGGAAGGTAGTCTCTTGTTGATATTTTCATTTCCCCAATGCATGGTAGCCTTGTCATTATGGAAGGAAGTCTCTTGTTGATATTTTCATTATTCCAATGGATGGTAGCCTTGTCATTATGGAAGGTAGTCTGTTGTCGAGATTTTTGTCACACTAAAGGATGGTTGCCTTGTCATTATGGAAGGTAGTCTGTTGTTGATATTTTTGTTACTCCAATGGATGGTAGCCTTGTCATTATGGAAGGTAGTCTATTGTCGAGATTTTTGTCACTCCAATGGATGGTAGCCTTGTCATTATGGAAGGTAGTCTGTTGGCGAGATATTTGTTACTCCAATTGATGGTAGCCTTTTCATTATGGAAGGTAGTCTCTTTTTGATATTTTCATTTCTCCAATGGATGGTAGCCTTGTCATTATGGAAGGAAGTCTCTTGTTGATATTTTCATTACTCCAATGGATGGTAGCCTTGTCATTATGGAAGGTAGTCTGTTGTCGATATTTTTATTACTCTAATGGATCCTAGCCTTGTCATTATGGAAGGTAGTCTGTTTTCGATATTTTGTTACTCCAATGGATGGTAGCCTTGTCATTATGGAAGGTAGTCTATTTTCGAGATTTTTGTCACACTAAAGGATGGTAGCCTTGTCATTATGGAAGGTAGTCTGTTGTTGATATTTTTGTTACTCCAATGGATGGTAGCCTTGTCATTATGGAAGGTAGTCTATTGTCGAGATTTTTGTCACTCCAATGGATGGTATCCTTGTCATTATGGAAGGTAGTCTGTTGGCGAGATATTTGTTACTCTAATTAATGGTAGCCTTTTCATTATGGAAGGTAGTCTCTTGTTGATATTTTCATTACTCCAATGGATGGTAGCCTTGTCATTATGGAAGGTAGTCTGTTGTCGATATTTTTGTTACTCTAATGGATCCTAGCCTTGTCATTATGGAAGGTAGTCTGTTTTCGAGATTTTGTTACTCCAATGGATGGTAGCCTTGTCATTATGGAAGGTAGTCTATTTTCGAGATTTTTTTCACACTCAAGGATGGTAGCCTTGTCATTATGGAAGGTAGTCTGTTGTTGATATTTTTGTTACTCCAATGGATGGTAGCCTTGTCATTATGGAAGGTAGTCTATTGTCGAGATTTTTGTCACTCCAATGGATGGTAGCCTTGTCATTATGGAAGGTAGTCTGTTGGGGAGATATTTGTTACTTCAATTGATGGTAGCCTTTTCATTATGGATGGTAGTCTCTTGTTGATATTTTCATTTCTCCAATGCATGGTAGCCTTGTCATTATGGAAGGAAGTCTCTTGTTGATATTTTCATTACTCCAATGGATGGTAGCCTTGTCATTATGGAAGGTAGTCTGTTGTCGATATTTTTGTTACTCTAATGGATCCTAGCCTTGTCATTATGGAAGGTAGTCTGTTTTCGAGATTTTGTTACTCCAATGGATGGTAGCCTTGTCATTATGGAAGGTAGTCTATTTTCGAGATTTTTGTCACACTAAAGGATGGTTACCTTGTCATTTTGGAAGGTAGTCTGTTGTTGATATTTTTGTTACTCCAATGGATGGTAGCCTTGTCATTATGGAAGGTAGTCTATTGTCGAGATTTTTGTCTCTCCAATGGATGGTAGCCTTGTCATTATGGAAGGTAGTCTGTTGGCGAGATATTTGTTACTCCAATTGATGGTAGCCTTTTCATTATGGAAGGTAGTCTCTTGTTGATATTTTCATTTCTCCAATGCATGGTAGCCTTGTCATTATGGAAGGAAGTCTCTTGTTGATATTTTCATTACTCCAATGGATGGTAGCCTTGTCATTATGGAAGGTAGTCTGTTGTCGATATTTTTGTTACTCTAATGGATCCTAGCCTTGTCATTATGGAAGGTAGTCTGTTTTCGAGATTTTTGTTACTCTAATGGATGGTAGCCTTGTCATTATGGAATGTAGTTTGTGTCATGATTTTTGTTACTCCAATGGATAGTAGCCTTTTCATTATGGAAGGTAGTCTGTTGTCGAGATTTTGTTACTCCAATGGATGGTAGCCTTGTCATTATGGAAGGTAGTCTATTGTCGAGATTTTTTTCACTCCAAAGGATGGTAGCGTTGTCATTATGGAAGGTAGTCTGTTGTCGATATTTTTGTTACTCCAATGGATGGTAGCCTTGTCATTATGGAAGGTAGTCTATTGTCGAGATTTTTGTCACTCTAATAGATGATAGCCTTGTCATTATGGAAGGTAGTCTGTTTGCGATATTATTGTTACTCCAATGGATGGTAGCCTTGTCATTATGGAAGGTAGTCTCTTGTTGATATTTTCGTTACTCCAATGGATGGTAGCCATGTCATTATGGAAGGTAGTTTGTTGTCGATATTTTTGTTACTCCAATGGATAGTAGCCTTGTCATTATGGAAGGTAGTTTGTTGCCGAAATTTTGTTACTCCATTGGATGGTAGCATTGTCATTATGGAAGGTAGTCTATTGTCGAGATTTTTGTCACTCCAAAGGATGGTAGCCTTGTCATTATGGAAGGTAGTTTGTTGTCGATATTTTTGTTACTCCAATGGATGGTAGCCTTGTCATTATGGAAGGTAGTCTATTGTCGAGATTTTTGTCACTCCAATGGATGGTAGCCTTGTCATTATGGAAGGTAGCCTGTTGGCGAGATATTTGTTACTCCAATTGATGGTAGCCTTGTCATTATGGAAGGTAGTCTCTTGTTGATATTTTCATTTCTCCAATGCATGGTAGCCTTGTCATTATGGAAGGTAGTCTCTTGTTGATATTTTCATTACTCCAATGGATAGTAGCCTTGTCATTATGGAAGGTAGTCTGTTGTCGAGATTTTTGTTACTCTAATGGATCCTAGCCTTGTCATTATGGAAGGTAGTTTGTTTTCGATATTTTTCTTACTCTAATGGATGGTAGCCTTGTCATTATGGAAGGTAGTTTGTTGTCATGATTTTTGTTACTCTAATGGATAGTAGCCTTGTCATTATGGAAGGTAGTCTGTTGTCGAGATTTTGTTACTCCAATGGATGGTAGCCTTGTCATTATGGAAGGTAGTCTATTGTCGAGATTTTTTTCACTCCAAAGGATGGTAGCCTTGTCATTATGGAAGGTAGTTTGTTGTCATGATTTTTATTACTCCAATGGATAGTAGCCAGGTCATTATGGAAGGTAGTCTGTTGTCGAGATTTTGTCACTCCAATGGATGGTAGCCTTGTCATTATGGCAGGTAGTCTCTTGTCGGGATTTTTGATACTCTAATGGATGGTAGCCTTTTCATTATGGAAGGTAGATTGTTGTCGAGATTTTGTTACTCCAATGGATGGTAGCCTTGTCATTATGGAAGGTAGTCTGTTGTCGAGATTTTGTTACTCCAATGGATGGTAGCCTTGTCATTATGGAAGGTAGTCTATTGTCGAGATTTTTGTCACTCCAAAGGATGGTAGCCTTGTCATTATGGAAGGTAGTCTGTTGTCGATATTTTTGTTACTCCAATGGATGGTTTCCTTGTCATTATAGAAGGTAGTCTATTGTTGAGATTTTTGTCACTCTAATAGATGATAGCCTTGTCATTATGGAAGGTAGTATGTTTGCGATATTTTTGTTACTCCAATGGATGGTAGCCTTGTCATTATGGAAGGTAGTCTCTTGTTGATATTTTCGTTACTCCAATGGATGGTAGCCATGTCATTATGGAAGGTAGTCTGTTGGCGAGATATTTGTTACTCCAATTGATGGTAGCCTTTTCATTATGGAAGGTAGTCTCTTGTTGATATTTTCATTTCTCCAATGCATGGTAGCCTTGTCATTATGGAAGGAAGTCTCTTGTTGATATTTTCATTACTCCAATGGATGGTAGCCTTGTCATTATGGAAGGTAGTCTGTTGTCGATATTTTTATTACTCTAATGGATCCTAGCCTTGTCATTATGGAAGGTAGTCTGTTTTCGAGATTTTGTTACTCCAATGGATGGTAGCCTTGTCATTATGGAAGGTAGTCTATTTTCGAGATTTTTGTCACACTAAAGGATGGTAGCCTTGTCATTATGGAAGGTAGTCTGTTGTTGATATTTTTGTTACTCCAATGGATGGTAGCCTTGTCATTATGGAAGGTAGTCTATTGTCGAGATTTTTGTCACTCCAATGGATGGTAGCCTTGTCATTATGGAAGGTAGTCTGTTGGCGAGATATTTGATACTCCAATTGATGGTAGCCTTTTCATTATGGAAGGTAGTCTCTTGTTGATATTTTCATTACTCCAATGGATGGTAGCCTTGTCATTATGGAAGGAAATCTCTTGTTGATATTTTCATTACTCCAATGGATGGTAGCCTTGTCATTATGGAAGGTAGTCTGTTGTCGATATTTTTGTTACTCTAATGGATCCTAGCCTTGTCATTATGGAAGGTAGTCTGTTTTCGAGATTTTTGTTACTCTAATGGATGGTAGCCTTGTCATTATGGAATGTAGTTTGTGTCATGATTTTTGTTACTCCAATGGATAGTAGCCTTTTCATTATGGAAGGTAGTCTGTTGTCGAGATTTTGTTACTCCAATGGATGGTAGCCTTGTCATTATGGAAGGTAGTCTATTGTCGAGATTTTTTTCACTCCAAAGGATGGTAGCGTTGTCATTATGGAAGGTAGTCTGTTGTCGATATTTTTGTTACTCCAATGGATGGTAGCCTTGTCATTATGGAAGGTAGTCTATTGTCGAGATTTTTGTCACTCTAATAGATGATAGCCTTGTCATTATGGAAGGTAGTCTGTTTGCGATATTATTGTTACTCCAATGGATGGTAGCCTTGTCATTATGGAAGGTAGTCTCTTGTTGATATTTTCGTTACTCCAATGGATGGTAGCCATGTCATTATGGAAGGTAGTTTGTTGTCGATATTTTTGTTACTCCAATGGATAGTAGCCTTGTCATTATGGAAGGTAGTTTGTTGCCGAAATTTTGTTACTCCATTGGATGGTAGCATTGTCATTATGGAAGGTAGTCTATTGTCGAGATTTTTGTCACTCCAAAGGATGGTAGCCTTGTCATTATGTAAGGTAGTTTGTTGTCGATATTTTTGTTACTCCAATGGATGGTAGCCTTGTCATTATGGAAGGTAGTCTATTGTCGAGATTTTTGTCACTCCAATGGATGGTAGCCTTGTCATTATGGAAGGTAGCCTGTTGGCGAGATATTTGTTACTCCAATTGATGGTAGCCTTGTCATTATGGAAGGTAGTCTCTTGTTGATATTTTCATTTCTCCAATGCATGGTAGCCTTGTCATTATGGAAGGTAGTCTCTTGTTGATATTTTCATTACTCCAATGGATAGTAGCCTTGTCATTATGGAAGGTAGTCTGTTGTCGAGATTTTTGTTACTCTAATGGATCCTAGCCTTGTCATTATGGAAGGTAGTTTGTTTTCGATATTTTTCTTACTCTAATGGATGGTAGCCTTGTCATTATGGAAGGTAGTTTGTTGTCATGATTTTTGTTACTCTAATGGATAGTAGCCTTGTCATTATGGAAGGTAGTCTGTTGTCGAGATTTTGTTACTCCAATGGATGGTAGCCTTGTCATTATGGAAGGTAGTCTATTGTCGAGATTTTTTTCACTCCAAAGGATGGTAGCCTTGTCATTATGGAAGGTAGTTTGTTGTCATGATTTTTATTACTCCAATGGATAGTAGCCAGGTCATTATGGAAGGTAGTCTGTTGTCGAGATTTTGTCACTCCAATGGATGGTAGCCTTGTCATTATGGCAGGTAGTCTCTTGTCGGGATTTTTGATACTCTAATGGATGGTAGCCTTTTCATTATGGAAGGTAGATTGTTGTCGAGATTTTGTTACTCCAATGGATGGTAGCCTTGTCATTATGGAAGGTAGTCTGTTGTCGAGATTTTGTTACTCCAATGGATGGTAGCCTTGTCATTATGGAAGGTAGTCTATTGTCGAGATTTTTGTCACTCCAAAGGATGGTAGCCTTGTCATTATGGAAGGTAGTCTGTTGTCGATATTTTTGTTACTCCAATGGATGGTTTCCTTGTCATTATAGAAGGTAGTCTATTGTTGAGATTTTTGTCACTCTAATAGATGATAGCCTTGTCATTATGGAAGGTAGTATGTTTGCGATATTTTTGTTACTCCAATGGATGGTAGCCTTGTCATTATGGAAGGTAGTCTCTTGTTGATATTTTCGTTACTCCAATGGATGGTAGCCATGTCATTATGGAAGGTAGTCTGTTGGCGAGATATTTGTTACTCCAATTGATGGTAGCCTTTTCATTATGGAAGGTAGTCTCTTGTTGATATTTTCATTTCTCCAATGCATGGTAGCCTTGTCATTATGGAAGGAAGTCTCTTGTTGATATTTTCATTACTCCAATGGATGGTAGCCTTGTCATTATGGAAGGTAGTCTGTTGTCGATATTTTTATTACTCTAATGGATCCTAGCCTTGTCATTATGGAAGGTAGTCTGTTTTCGAGATTTTGTTACTCCAATGGATGGTAGCCTTGTCATTATGGAAGGTAGTCTATTTTCGAGATTTTTGTCACACTAAAGGATGGTAGCCTTGTCATTATGGAAGGTAGTCTGTTGTTGATATTTTTGTTACTCCAATGGATGGTAGCCTTGTCATTATGGAAGGTAGTCTATTGTCGAGATTTTTGTCACTCCAATGGATGGTAGCCTTGTCATTATGGAAGGTAGTCTGTTGGCGAGATATTTGATACTCCAATTGATGGTAGCCTTTTCATTATGGAAGGTAGTCTCTTGTTGATATTTTCATTACTCCAATGGATGGTAGCCTTGTCATTATGGAAGGTAGTCTGTTGTCGATATTTTTGTTACTCTAATGGATCCTAGCCTTGTCATTATGGAAGGTAGTCTGTTTTCGAGATTTTGTTACTCCAATGGATGGTAGCCTTGTCATTATGGAAGGTAGTCTATTTTCGAGATTTTATTCACACTCAAGGATGGTAGCCTTGTCATTATGGAAGGTAGTCTGTTGTTGATATTTTTGTTACTCCAATGGATGGTAGCCTTGTCATTATGGAAGGTAGTCTATTGTCGAGATTTTTGTTACTCCAATGGATGGTAGCCTTGTCATTATGGAAGGTAGTCTGTTGGCGAGATATTTGTTACTCCAATTGATGGTAGCCTTGTCATTATGGAAGGTAGTCTCTTGTTGATATTTTCATTTCTCCAATGCATGGTAGCCTTGTCATTATGGAAGGTAGTCTCTTGTTGATATTTTCATTACTCCAATGGATAGTAGCCTTGTCATCATGGAAGGTAGTCTGTTGTCGAGATTTTTGTTACTCTAATGGATCCTAGCCTTGTCATTATGGAAGGTAGTCTGTTTTCGAGATTTTGTTACTCCAATGGATGGTAGCCTTGTCATTATGGAAGGTAGTCTATTTTCGAGATTTTTTTCACACTCAAGGATGGTAGCCTTGTCATTATGGAAGGTAGTCTGTTGTTGATATTTTTGTTACTCCAATGGATGGTAGCCTTGTCATTATGGAAGGTAGTCTATTGTCGAGATTTTTGTCACTCCAATGGATGGTAGCCTTGTCATTATGGAAGGTAGTCTGTTGGGGAGATATTTGTTACTTCAATTGATGGTAGCCTTTTCATTATGGATGGTAGTCTCTTGTTGATATTTTCATTTCTCCAATGCATGGTAGCCTTGTCATTATGGAAGGAAGTCTCTTGTTGATATTTTCATTACTCCAATGGATGGTAGCCTTGTCATTATGGAAGGTAGTCTGTTGTCGATATTTTTGTTACTCTAATGGATCCTAGCCTTGTCATTATGGAAGGTAGTCTGTTTTCGAGATTTTGTTACTCCAATGGATGGTAGCCTTGTCATTATGGAAGGTAGTCTATTTTCGAGATTTTTGTCACACTAAAGGATGGTTACCTTGTCATTTTGGAAGGTAGTCTGTTGTTGATATTTTTGTTACTCCAATGGATGGTAGCCTTGTCATTATGGAAGGTAGTCTATTGTCGAGATTTTTGTCTCTCCAATGGATGGTAGCCTTGTCATTATGGAAGGTAGTCTGTTGGCGAGATATTTGTTACTCCAATTGATGGTAGCCTTTTCATTATGGAAGGTAGTCTCTTGTTGATATTTTCATTTCTCCAATGCATGGTAGCCTTGTCATTATGGAAGGAAGTCTCTTGTTGATATTTTCATTACTCCAATGGATGGTAGCCTTGTCATTATGGAAGGTAGTCTGTTGTCGATATTTTTGTTACTCTAATGGATCCTAGCCTTGTCATTATGGAAGGTAGTCTGTTTTCGAGATTTTTGTTACTCTAATGGATGGTAGCCTTGTCATTATGGAATGTAGTTTGTGTCATGATTTTTGTTACTCCAATGGATAGTAGCCTTTTCATTATGGAAGGTAGTCTGTTGTCGAGATTTTGTTACTCCAATGGATGGTAGCCTTGTCATTATGGAAGGTAGTCTATTGTCGAGATTTTTTTCACTCCAAAGGATGGTAGCGTTGTCATTATGGAAGGTAGTCTGTTGTCGATATTTTTGTTACTCCAATGGATGGTAGCCTTGTCATTATGGAAGGTAGTCTATTGTCGAGATTTTTGTCACTCTAATAGATGATAGCCTTGTCATTATGGAAGGTAGTCTGTTTGCGATATTATTGTTACTCCAATGGATGGTAGCCTTGTCATTATGGAAGGTAGTCTCTTGTTGATATTTTCGTTACTCCAATGGATGGTAGCCATGTCATTATGGAAGGTAGTTTGTTGTCGATATTTTTGTTACTCCAATGGATAGTAGCCTTGTCATTATGGAAGGTAGTTTGTTGCCGAAATTTTGTTACTCCATTGGATGGTAGCATTGTCATTATGGAAGGTAGTCTATTGTCGAGATTTTTGTCACTCCAAAGGATGGTAGCCTTGTCATTATGGAAGGTAGTTTGTTGTCGATATTTTTGTTACTCCAATGGATGGTAGCCTTGTCATTATGGAAGGTAGTCTATTGTCGAGATTTTTGTCACTCCAATGGATGGTAGCCTTGTCATTATGGAAGGTAGCCTGTTGGCGAGATATTTGTTACTCCAATTGATGGTAGCCTTGTCATTATGGAAGGTAGTCTCTTGTTGATATTTTCATTTCTCCAATGCATGGTAGCCTTGTCATTATGGAAGGTAGTCTCTTGTTGATATTTTCATTACTCCAATGGATAGTAGCCTTGTCATTATGGAAGGTAGTCTGTTGTCGAGATTTTTGTTACTCTAATGGATCCTAGCCTTGTCATTATGGAAGGTAGTTTGTTTTCGATATTTTTCTTACTCTAATGGATGGTAGCCTTGTCATTATGGAAGGTAGTTTGTTGTCATGATTTTTGTTACTCTAATGGATAGTAGCCTTGTCATTATGGAAGGTAGTCTGTTGTCGAGATTTTGTTACTCCAATGGATGGTAGCCTTGTCATTATGGAAGGTAGTCTATTGTCGAGATTTTTTTCACTCCAAAGGATGGTAGCCTTGTCATTATGGAAGGTAGTTTGTTGTCATGATTTTTATTACTCCAATGGATAGTAGCCAGGTCATTATGGAAGGTAGTCTGTTGTCGAGATTTTGTCACTCCAATGGATGGTAGCCTTGTCATTATGGCAGGTAGTCTCTTGTCGGGATTTTTGATACTCTAATGGATGGTAGCCTTTTCATTATGGAAGGTAGATTGTTGTCGAGATTTTGTTACTCCAATGGATGGTAGCCTTGTCATTATGGAAGGTAGTCTGTTGTCGAGATTTTGTTACTCCAATGGATGGTAGCCTTGTCATTATGGAAGGTAGTCTATTGTCGAGATTTTTGTCACTCCAAAGGATGGTAGCCTTGTCATTATGGAAGGTAGTCTGTTGTCGATATTTTTGTTACTCCAATGGATGGTTTCCTTGTCATTATAGAAGGTAGTCTATTGTTGAGATTTTTGTCACTCTAATAGATGATAGCCTTGTCATTATGGAAGGTAGTATGTTTGCGATATTTTTGTTACTCCAATGGATGGTAGCCTTGTCATTATGGAAGGTAGTCTCTTGTTGATATTTTCGTTACTCCAATGTATGGTAGCCATGTCATTATGGAAGGTAGTCTGTTGGCGAGATATTTGTTACTCCAATTGATGGTAGCCTTTTCATTATGGAAGGTAGTCTCTTGTTGATATTTTCATTTCTCCAATGCATGGTAGCCTTGTCATTATGGAAGGAAGTCTCTTGTTGATATTTTCATTACTCCAATGGATGGTAGCCTTGTCATTATGGAAGGTAGTCTGTTGTCGATATTTTTATTACTCTAATGGATCCTAGCCTTGTCATTATGGAAGGTAGTCTGTTTTCGAGATTTTGTTACTCCAATGGATGGTAGCCTTGTCATTATGGAAGGTAGTCTATTTTCGAGATTTTTGTCACACTAAAGGATGGTAGCCTTGTCATTATGGAAGGTAGTCTGTTGTTGATATTTTTGTTACTCCAATGGATGGTAGCCTTGTCATTATGGAAGGTAGTCTATTGTCGAGATTTTTGTCACTCCAATGGATGGTAGCCTTGTCATTATGGAAGGTAGTCTGTTGGCGAGATATTTGATACTCCAATTGATGGTAGCCTTTTCATTATGGAAGGTAGTCTCTTGTTGATATTTTCATTACTCCAATGGATGGTAGCCTTGTCATTATGGAAGGTAGTCTGTTGTCGATATTTTTGTTACTCTAATGGATCCTAGCCTTGTCATTATGGAAGGTAGTCTGTTTTCGAGATTTTGTTACTCCAATGGATGGTAGCCTTGTCATTATGGAAGGTAGTCTATTTTCGAGATTTTATTCACACTCAAGGATGGTAGCCTTGTCATTATGGAAGGTAGTCTGTTGTTGATATTTTTGTTACTCCAATGGATGGTAGCCTTGTCATTATGGAAGGTAGTCTATTGTCGAGATTTTTGTTACTCCAATGGATGGTAGCCTTGTCATTATGGAAGGTAGTCTGTTGGCGAGATATTTGTTACTCCAATTGATGGTAGCCTTTTCATTATGGATGGTAGTCTCTTGTTGATATTTTCATTTCTCCAATGCATGGTAGCCTTGTCATTATGGAAGGAAGTCTCTTGTTGATATTTTCATTACTCCAATGGATGGTAGCCTTGTCATTATGGAAGGTAGTCTGTTGTCGATATTTTTGTTACTCTAATGGATCCTAGCCTTGTCATTATGGAAGGTAGTCTGTTTTCGAGATTTTGTTACTCCAATGGATGGTAGCCTTGTCGTTATGGAAGGTAGTCTATTTTCGAGATTTTTGTCACACTAAAGGATGGTTGCCTTGTCATTTTGGAAGGTAGTCTGTTGTTGATATTTTTGTTACTCCAATGGATGGTAGCCTTGTCATTATGGAAGGTAGTCTATTGTCGAGATTTTTGTCTCTCCAATGGATGGTAGCCTTGTCATTATGGAAGGTAGTATGTTGGCGAGATATTTGTTACTCCAATTGATGGTAGCCTTTTCATTATGGAAGGTAGTCTCTTGTTGATATTTTCATTTCTCCAATGCATGGTAGCCTTGTCATTATGGAAGGAAGTCTCTTGTTGATATTTTCATTACTCCAATGGGTGGTAGCCTTGTCATTATGGAAGGTAGTCTGTTGTCGATATTTTTGTTACTCTAATGGATCCTAGCCTTGTCATTATGGAAGGTAGTCTGTTTTCGAGATTTTTGTTACTCTAATGGATGGTAGCCTTGTCATTATGGAATGTAGTTTGTTGTGATGATTTTTGTTACTCCAATGGATAGTAGCCTTGTCATTATGGAAGGTAGTCTGTTGTCGAGATTTTGTTACTCCAATGGATGGTAGCCTTGTCATTATGGAAGGTAGTCTATTGTCGAGATTTTTTTCACTCCAAAGGATGGTAGCCTTGTCATTATGGAAGGTAGTCTGTTGTCGATATTTTTGTTACTCCAATGGATGGTAGCCTTGTCATTATGGAAGGTAGTCTATTGTCGAGATTTTTGTCACTCTAATAGATGATAGCCTTGTCATTATGGAAGGTAGTCTGTTTGCGATATTATTGTTACTCCAATGGATGGTAGCCTTGTCATTATGGAAGGTAGTCTCTTGTTGATATTTTCGTTACTCCAATGGATGGTAGCCATGTCATTATGGAAGGTAGTTTGTTGTCGAGATTTTTGTTACTCCAATGGATAGTAGCCTTGTCATTATGGAAGGTAGTCTGTTGCCGAAATTTTGTTACTCCATTGGATGGTAGCATTGTCATTATGGAAGGTAGTCTATTGTCGAGATTTTTGTCACTCCAAAGTATGGTAGCCTTGTCATTATGGAAGGTAGTTTGTTGTCGATATTTTTGTTACTCCAATGGATGGTAGCCTTGTCATTATGGAAGGTAGTCTATTGTCGAGATTTTTGTCACTCCAATGGATGGTAGCCTTGTCATTATGGAAGGTAGTCTGTTGGCGAGATATTTGTTACTCCAATTGATGGTAGCCTTGTTATTATGGAAGGTAGTCTCTTGTTGATATTTTCATTTCTCCAATGCATGGTAGCCTTGTCATTATGGAAGGTAGTCTCTTGTTGATATTTTTATTACTCCAATGGATAGTAGCCTTGTCATTATGGAAGGTAGTCTGTTGTCGAGATTTTTGTTACTCTAATGGATCCTAGCCTTGTCATTATGGAAGGTAGTTTGTTTTCGAGATTTTTGTTACTCTAATGGATGGTACCCTTGTCATTATGGAAGGTAGTTTGTTGTCATGATTTTTGTTACTCCAATGGATAGTAGCCTTGTCATTATGGAAGGTAGTCTATTGTCGAGATTTTGTTACTCCAATGGATGGTAGCCTTGTCATTATGGAAGGTAGTCTATTGTCGAGATTTTTTTCACTCCAAAGGATGGTAGCCCTGTCATTATGGAAGGTAGTTTGTTGTCATGATTTTTATTACTCCAATGGATAGTAGCCAGGTCATTATGGAAGGTAGTCTGTTGTCGAGATTTTGTTACTCCAATGGATGGTAGCCTTGTCATTATGGCAGGTAGTCTCTTGTCGGGATTTTTGATACTCTAATGGATGGTAGCCTTTTCATTATGGAAGGTAGATTGTTGTCGAGATTTTGTTACTCAAATGGATGGTAGCCTTGTCATTATGGAAGGTAGTCTGTTGTCGAGATTTTGTTACTCCAATGGATGGTAGCCTTGTCATTATGGAAGGTAGTCTATTGTCGAGATTTTTGTCACTCCAATGGATGGTAGCCTTGTCATTATAGAAGGTAGTCTATTGTCGAGATTTTTGTCACTCTAATAGATGATAGCCTTGTCATTATGGAAGGTAGTATGTTTGCGATATTTTTGTTACTCCAATGGATGGTAGCCTTGTCATTACGGAAGGTAGTCTCTTGTTGATATTTTCGTTACTCCAATGGATGGTAGCCATGTCATTATGGAAGGTAGTTTGTTGTCGAGATTTTTGTTACTCCAATGGATAGTAGCCTTGTCATTATGGAAGGTAGTCTGTTGTCGGGATTTTGTTACTCCATTGGATGGTAGCATTGTCATTATGGAAGTTAGTCTATTGTCGAGATTTTTGTCACTCCAAAGGATGGTAGCCTTGTCATTATGGAAGGTAGTTTGTTGTCGATATTTTAGTTACTCAAATGATTGGTACCCTTGTCATTATAGAAGGTAGTCTCTCGTTGAATTTTCATTACTCCAATGGATTGTAGCCTAGTCATTATGGAATGTAGTCTATTGTCGAGATTTTTGTCACTCCAAAGGATGGTAGCCTTGTCATTATGGAAGGTAGTCTCTTGTTGATATTTTCATTACTCCAATGCATGGTAGCCTTGTCATTATGGAAGGTAGTCTGTTGTTGATATTTTTGTTACTCCAATGGATGGTAGCCTTGACATTATGGAAGGTAGTCTATTGTCGAGATTTTTGTTACTCCAATGGATGGTAGCCTTGTCATTATGGAAGGTAGTCTGTTGGCGAGATATTTGTTACTCCAATTAATGGTAGCCTTTTCATTATGGATGGTAGTCTCTTGTTGATATTTTCATTTCTCCAATGCATGGTAGCCTTGTCATTATGGAAGGAAGTCTCTTGTTGATATTTTCATTACTCCAATGGATGGTAGCCTTGTCATTATGGAAGGTAGTCTGTTGTCGATATTTTTGTTACTCTAATGGATCCTAGCCTTGTCTTTATGGAAGGTAGTCTGTTTTCGAGATTTTGTTACTCCAATGGATGGTAGCCTTGTCGTTATGGAAGGTAGTCTATTTTCGAGATTTTTGTCACACTAAAGGATGGTTGCCTTGTCATTTTGGAAGGTAGTCTGTTGTTGATATTTTTGTTACTCCAATGGATGGTAGCCTTGTCATTATGGAAGGTAGTCTATTGTCGAGATTTTTGTCTCTCCAATGGATGGTAGCCTTGTCATTATGGAAGGTAGTTTGTTGGCGAGATATTTGTTACTCCAATTGATGGTAGCCTTTTCATTATGGAAGGTAGTCTCTTGTTGATATTTTCATTTCTCCAATGCATGGTAGCCTTGTCATTATGGAAGGAAGTCTCTTGTTGATATTTTCATTACTCCAATGGATGGTAGCCTTGTCATTATGGAAGGTAGTCTATTGTCGATATTTTTGTTACTCTAATGGATCCTAGCCTTGTCATTATGGAAGGTTATCTATTTTCGAGATTTTTGTTACTCTAATGGATGGTAGCCTTGTCATTATGGAATGTAGTTTGTTGTGATGATTTTTGTTACTCCAATGGATAGTAGCCTTGTCATTATGGAAGGTAGTCTGTTGTCGAGATTTTGTTACTCCAATGGATGGTAGCCTTGTCATTATGGAAGGTAGTCTATTGTCGAGATTTTTTTCACTCCAAAGGATGGTAGCCTTGTCATTATGGAAGGTAGTCTGTTGTCGATATTTTTGTTACTCCAATGGATGGTAGCCTTGTCATTATGGAAGGTAGTCTATTGTCGAGATTTTTGTCACTCTAATAGATGATAGCCTTGTCATTATGGAAGGTAGTCTGTTTGCGATATTATTGTTACTCCAATGGATGGTAGCCTTGTCATTATGGAAGGTAGTCTCTTGTTGATATTTTCGTTACTCCAATGGATGGTAGCCATGTCATTATGGAAGGTAGTTTGTTGTCGAGATTTTTGTTACTCCAATGGATAGTAGCCTTGTCATTATGGAAGGTAGTCTGTTGCCGAAATTTTGTTACTCCATTGGATGGTAGCATTGTCATTATGGAAGGTAGTCTATTGTCGAGATTTTTGTCACTCCAAAGTATGGTAGCCTTGTCATTATGGAAGGTAGTTTGTTGTCGATATTTTTGTTACTCCAATGGATGGTAGCCTTGTCATTATGGAAGGTAGTCTATTGTCGAGATTTTTGTCACTCCAATGGATGGTAGCCTTGTCATTATGGAAGGTAGTCTGTTGGCGAGATATTTGTTACTCCAATTGATGGTAGCCTTGTTATTATGGAAGGTAGTCTCTTGTTGATATTTTCATTTCTCCAATGCATGGTAGCCTTGTCATTATGGAAGGTAGTCTCTTGTTGATATTTTTATTACTCCAATGGATAGTAGCCTTGTCATTATGGAAGGTAGTCTGTTGTCGAGATTTTTGTTACTCTAATGGATCCTAGCCTTGTCATTATGGAAGGTAGTTTGTTTTCGAGATTTTTGTTACTCTAATGGATGGTACCCTTGTCATTATGGAAGGTAGTTTGTTGTCATGATTTTTGTTACTCCAATGGATAGTAGCCTTGTCATTATGGAAGGTAGTCTATTGTCGAGATTTTGTTACTCCAATGGATGGTAGCCTTGTCATTATGGAAGGTAGTCTATTGTCGAGATTTTTTTCACTCCAAAGGATGGTAGCCCTGTCATTATGGAAGGTAGTTTGTTGTCATGATTTTTATTACTCCAATGGATAGTAGCCAGGTCATTATGGAAGGTAGTCTGTTGTCGAGATTTTGTTACTCCAATGGATGGTAGCCTTGTCATTATGGCAGGTAGTCTCTTGTCGGGATTTTTGATACTCTAATGGATGGTAGCCTTTTCATTATGGAAGGTAGATTGTTGTCGAGATTTTGTTACTCAAATGGATGGTAGCCTTGTCATTATGGAAGGTAGTCTGTTGTCGAGATTTTGTTACTCCAATGGATGGTAGCCTTGTCATTATGGAAGGTAGTCTATTGTCGAGATTTTTGTCAATCCAATGGATGGTAGCCTTGTCATTATAGAAGGTAGTCTATTGTCGAGATTTTTGTCACTCTAATAGATGATAGCCTTGTCATTATGGAAGGTAGTATGTTTGCGATATTTTTGTTACTCCAATGGATGGTAGCCTTGTCATTACGGAAGGTAGTCTCTTGTTGATATTTTCGTTACTCCAATGGATGGTAGCCATGTCATTATGGAAGGTAGTTTGTTGTCGAGATTTTTGTTACTCCAATGGATAGTAGCCTTGTCATTATGGAAGGTAGTCTGTTGTCGGGATTTTGTTACTCCATTGGATGGTAGCATTGTCATTATGGAAGTTAGTCTATTGTCGAGATTTTTGTCACTCCAAAGGATGGTAGCCTTTTCATTATGGAAGGTAGTTTGTTGTCGATATTTTAGTTACTCAAATGATTGGTAGCCTTGTCATTATAGAAGGTAGTCTCTCGTTGAATTTTCATTACTCCAATGGATTGTAGCCTAGTCATTATGGAATGTAGTCTATTGTCGAGATTTTTGTCCCTCCAAAGGATGGTAGCCTTGTCATTATGGAAGGTAGTCTCTTGTTGATATTTTCATTACTCCAATGCATGGTAGCCTTGTCATTATGGAAGGTAGTCTGTTGTTGATATTTTTGTTACTCCAATGGATGGTAGCCTTGTCATTATGGAAGGTAGTCTATTGTCGAGATTTTTGTTACTCCAATGGATGGTAGCCTTGTCATTATGGAAGGTAGTCTGTTGGCGAGATATTTGTTACTCCAATTAATGGTAGCCTTTTCATTATGGATGGTAGTCTCTTGTTGATATTTTCATTTCTCCAATGCATGGTAGCCTTGTCATTATGGAAGGAAGTCTCTTGTTGATATTTTCATTACTCCAATGGATGGTAGCCTTGTCATTATGGAAGGTAGTCTGTTGTCGATATTTTTGTTACTCTAATGGATCCTAGCCTTGTCTTTATGGAAGGTAGTCTGTTTTCGAGATTTTGTTACTCCAACGGATGGTAGCCTTGTCGTTATGGAAGGTAGTCTATTTTCGAGATTTTTGTCACACTAAAGGATGGTTGCCTTGTCATTTTGGAAGGTAGTCTGTTGTTGATATTTTTGTTACTCCAATGGATGGTAGCGTTGTCATTATGGAAGGTAGTCTATTGTCGAGATTTTTGTCTCTCCAATGGATGGTAGCCTTGTCATTATGGAAGGTAGTTTGTTGGCGAGATATTTGTTACTCCAATTGATGGTAGCCTTTTCATTATGGAAGGTAGTCTCTTGTTGATATTTTCATTTCTCCAATGCATGGTAGCCTTGTCATTATGGAAGGAAGTCTCTTGTTGATATTTTCATTACTCCAATGGATGGTAGCCTTGTCATTATGGAAGGTAGTCTATTGTCGATATTTTTGTTACTCTAATGGATCCTAGCCTTGTCATTATGGAAGGTTGTCTATTTTCGAGATTTTTGTTACTCTAATGGATGGTAGCCTTGTCATTATGGAATGTAGTTTGTTGTGATGATTTTTGTTACTCCAATGGATAGTAGCCTTGTCATTATGGAAGGTAGTCTGTTGTCGAGATTTTGTTACTCCAATGGATGGTAGCCTTGTCATTATGGAAGGTAGTCTATTGTCGAGATTTTTTTCACTCCAAAGGATGGTAGCCTTGTCATTATGGAAGGTAGTCTGTTGTCGATATTTTTGTTACTCCAATGGATGGTAGCCTTGTCATTATGGAAGGTAGTCTATTGTCGAGATTTTTGTCACTCTAATAGATGATAGCCTTGTCATTATGGAAGGTAGTCTATTTGCGATATTATTGTTACTCCAATGGATGGTAGCCTTGTCATTATGGAAGGTAGTCTCTTGTTGATATTTTCGTTACTCCAATGGATGGTAGCCATGTCATTATGGAAGGTAGTTTGTTGTCGAGATTTTTGTTACTCCAATGGATAGTAGCCTTGTCATTATGGAAGGTAGTCTGTTGCCGAAATTTTGTTACTCCATTGGATGGTAGCATTGTCATTATGGAAGGTAGTCTATTGTCGAGATTTTTGTCACTCCAAAGGATGGTAGCCTTGTCATTATGGAAGGTAGTTTGTTGTCGATATTTTTGTTACTCCAATGGATGGTAGCCTTGTCATTATGGAAGGTAGTCTATTGTCGAGATTTTTGTCACTCCAATGGATGGTAGCCTTGTCATTATGGAAGGTAGTCTGTTGGCGAGATATTTGTTACTCCAATTGATGGTAGCCTTGTTATTATGGAAGGTAGTCTCTTGTTGATATTTTCATTTCTCCAATGCATGGTAGCCTTATCATTATGGAAGGTAGTCTCTTGTTGATATTTTTATTACTCCAATGGATAGTAGCCTTGTCATTATGGAAGGTAGTCTGTTGTCGAGATTTTTGTTACTCTAATGGATCCTAGCCTTGTCATTATGGAAGGTAGTTTGTTTTCGAGATTTTTGTTACTCTAATGGATGGTACCCTTGTCATTATGGAAGGTAGTTTGTTGTCATGATTTTTGTTACTCCAATGGATAGTAGCCTTGTCATTATGGAAGGTAGTCTATTGTCGAGATTTTGTTACTCCAATGGATGGTAGCCTTGTCATTATGGAAGGTAGTCTATTGTCGAGATTTTTTTCACTCCAAAGGATGGTAGCCTTGTCATTATGGAAGGTAGTTTGTTGTCAAGATTTTTATTACTCCAATGGATAGTAGCCAGGTCATTATGGAAGGTAGTCTGTTGTCGAGATTTTGTTACTCCAATGGATGGTAGCCTTGTCATTATGGCAGGTAGTCTCTTGTCGGGATTTTTAATACTCTAATGGATGGTAGCCTTTTCATTATGGAAGGTAGATTGTTGTCGAGATTTTGTTACTCAAATGGATGGTAGCCTTGTCATTATGGAAGGTAGTCTGTTGTCGAGATTTTGTTACTCCAATGGATGGTAGCCTTGTCGTTATGGAAGGTAGTCTATTGTCGAGATTTTTGTCACTCCAATGGATGGTAGCCTTGTCATTATAGAAGGTAGTCTATTGTCGAGATTTTTGTCACTCTAATAGATGATAGCCTTGTCATTATGGAAGGTAGTATGTTTGTGATATTTTTGTTACTCCAATGGATGGTAGCCTTGTCATTATGGAAGGTAGTCTCTTGTTGATATTTTCGTTACTCCAATGGATGGTAGCCATGTCATTATGGAAGGTAGTTTGTTGTCGAGATTTTTGTTACTCCATTGGATAGTAGCCTTGTCATTATGGAAGGTAGTCTGTTGTCGGGATTTTGTTACTCCATTGGATGGTAGCATTGTCATTATGGAAGTTAGTCTATTGTCGAGATTTTTGTCACTCCAAAGGATGGTAGCCTTGTCATTATGGAAGGTAGTTTGTTGTCGATATTTTAGTTACTCAAATGATTGGTAGCCTTGTCATTATAGAAGGTAGTCTCTCGTTGAATTTTCATTACTCCAATGGATTGTAGCCTAGTCATTATGGAATGTAGTCTATTGTCGAGATTTTTGTCACTCCAAAGGATGGTAGCCTTGTCATTATGGAAGGTAGTCTCTTGTTGATATTTTCATTACTCCAATGCATGGTAGCCTTGTCATTATGGAAGGTAGTCTGTTGTTGATATTTTTGTTACTCCAATGGATGGTAGCCTTGTCATTATGGAAGGTAGTCTATTGTCGAGATTTTTGTTACTCCAATGGATGGTAGCCTTGTCATTATGGAAGGTAGTCTGTTGGCGAGATATTTGTTACTCCAATTAATGGTAGCCTTTTCATTATGGATGGTAGTCTCTTGTTGATATTTTCATTTCTCCAATGCATGGTAGCCTTGTCATTATGGAAGGAAGTCTCTTGTTGATATTTTCATTACTCCAATGGATGGTAGCCTTGTCATTATGGAAGGTAGTCTATTGTCGATATTTTTGTTACTCTAATGGATCCTAGCCTTGTCTTTATGGAAGGTAGTCTGTTTTCGAGATTTTGTTACTCCAATGGATGGTAGCCTTGTCGTTATGGAAGGTAGTCTATTTTCGAGATTTTTGTCACACTAAAGGATGGTTGCCTTGTCATTTTGGAAGGTAGTCTGTTGTTGATATTTTTGTTACTCCAATGGATGGTAGCCTTGTCATTATGGAAGGTAGTCTATTGTCGAGATTTTTGTCTCTCCAATGGATGGTAGCCTTGTCATTATGGAAGGTAGTTTGTTGGCGAGATATTTGTTACTCCAATTGATGGTAGCCTTTTCATTATGGAAGGTAGTCTCTTGTTGATATTTTCATTTCTCCAATGCATGGTAGCCTTGTCATTATGGAAGGAAGTCTCTTGTTGATATTTTCATTACTCCAATGGATGGTAGCCTTGTCATTATGGAAGGTAGTCTGTTGTCGATATTTTTGTTACTCTAATGGATCCTAGCCTTGTCATTATGGAAGGTTGTCTATTTTCGAGATTTTTGTTACTCTAATGGATGGTAGCCTTGTCATTATGGAATGTAGTTTGTTGTGATGATTTTTGTTACTCCAATGGATAGTAGCCTTGTCATTATGGAAGGTAGTCTGTTGTCGAGATTTTGTTACTCCAATGGATGGTAGCCTTGTCATTATGGAAGGTAGTCTATTGTCGAGATTTTTTTCACTCCAAAGGATGGTAGCCTTGTCATTATGGAAGGTAGTCTGTTGTCGATATTTTTGTTACTCCAATGGATGGTAGCCTTGTCATTATGGAAGGTAGTCTATTGTCGAGATTTTTGTCACTCTAATAGATGATAGCCTTGTCATTATGGAAGGTAGTCTGTTTGCGATATTATTGTTACTCCAATGGATGGTAGCCTTGTCATTATGGAAGGTAGTCTCTTGTTGATATTTTCGTTACTCCAATGGATGGTAGCCATGTCATTATGGAAGGTACTTTGTTGTCGAGATTTTTGTTACTCCAATGGATAGTAGCCTTGTCGTTATGGAAGGTAGTCTGTTGCCGAAATTTTGTTACTTCATTGGATGGTAGCATTGTCATTATGGAAGGTAGTCTATTGTCGAGATTTTTGTCACTCCAAAGGATGGTAGCCTTGTCATTATGGAAGGTAGTTTGTTGTCGATATTTTTGTTACTCCAATGGATGGTAGCCTTGTCATTATGGATGGTAGTCTATTGTCGAGATTTTTGTCACTCCAATGGATGGTAGCCTTGTCATTATGGAAGGTAGTCTGTTGGCGAGATATTTGTTACTCCAATTGATGGTAGCCTTGTCATTATGGAAGGTAGTCTCTTGTTGATATTTTCATTTCTCCAATGCATGGTAGCCTTGTCATTATGGAAGGTAGTCTCTTGTTGATATTTTCATTACTCCAATGGATAGTAGCCTTGTCATTATGGAAGGTAGTCTGTTGTCGAGATTTTTGTTACTCTAATGGATCCTAGCCTTGTCATTATGGAAGGTAGTTTGTTTTCGAGATTTTTGTTACTCTAATGGATGGTACCCTTGTCATTATGGAAGGTAGTTTGTTGTCATGATTTTTGTTACTCCAATGGATAGTAGCCTTGTCATTATGGAAGGTAGTCTATTGTCGAGATTTTGTTACTCCAATGGATGGTAGCCTTGTCATTATGGAAGGTAGTCTATTGTCGAGATTTTTTTCACTCCAAAGGATGGTAGCCTTGTCATTATGGAAGGTAGTTTGTTGTCATGATTTTTATTACTCCAATGGATAGTAGCCAGGTCATTATGGAAGGTAGTCTGTTGTCGAGATTTTGTTACTCCAATGGATGGTAGCCTTGTCATTATGGCAGGTAGTCTCTTGTCGGGATTTTTGATACTCTAATGGATGGTAGCCTTTTCATTATGGAAGGTAGATTGTTGTCGAGATTTTGTTACTCCAATGGATGGTAGCCTTGTCATTATGGAAGGTAGTCTGTTGTCGAGATTTTGTTAATCCAATGGATGGTAGCCTTGTCATTATGGAAGGTAGTCTATTGTCGAGATTTTTGTCACTCCAAAGGATGGTAGCCTTGTCATTATGGAAGGTAGTCTGTTGTCGATATTTTTGTTACTCCAATGGATGGTAGCCTTGTCATTATAGAAGGTAGTCTATTGTCGAGATTTTTGTCACTCTAATAGATGATAGCCTTGTCATTATGGAAGGTAGTATGTTTGCGATATTTTTGTTACTCCAATGGATGGTAGCCTTGTCATTATGGAAGGTAGTCTCTTGTTGATATTTTCGTTACTCCAATGGATGGTAGCCATGTCATTATGGAAGGTAGTTTGTTGTCGAGATTTTTGTTACTCCAATGGATAATAGCCTTGTCATTATGGAAGGTAGTCTGTTGTCGGGATTTTGTTACTCCAGTGGATGGTAGCATTGTCATTATGGAAGTTAGTCTATTGTCGAGATTTTTGTCACTCCAAAGGATGGTAGCCTTGTCATTATGGAAGGTAGTTTGTTGTCGATATATTTGTTACTCAAATGATTGGTAGCCTTGTCATTATAGAAGGTAGTCTGTCGTTGAATTTTCATTACTCCAATGGATTGTAGCCTAGTCATTATGGAATGTAGTCTATTGTCGAGATTTTTGTCACTCCAAAGGATGGTAGCCTTGTCATTATGGAAGGTAGTCTCTTGTTGATATTTTCATTACTCCAATGCATGGTAGCCATGTCATTATGGAAGGTAGTCTCTTGTTGATATTTTCATTACTCCGATGGATGGTAGACTTGTCATTATGGAAGGTAGTCTGTTGTCGAGCTTTTTGTTACTCTAATGGATCCTAGCCTTGTCATTATGGAAGGTAGTCTGTTTTCGAGATTTTTGTTACTCTAATGGATGGTAGCCTTGTCATTATGGAAGGTAGTTTGTTGTCATGCTTTTTGTTACTCCAATGAATGGTAGCCTTGTCATTATAGAAGGTGGTCTATTGTCGAGATTTTTGTTACTCTAATGGATCCTAGCCTTGTCATTATGGAAGGTAGTTTGTTGTCATGATTTTTAATACTCCAATGGATAGTAGCCTTGTCATTATGGAAGGTAGTTTGTTGTCGAGATTTTGTTACTCCAATGGATGGTAGTCTTGTCATTATGGAAGGTAGTCTCTTGTCGAGATTTTTGTCACTCTAATAGATGATAGCCTTGTCATTATGGAAGGTAGTGTGTTTGCGATATTTTTGTTACTCCAATGGATGGTAGCCTTGTCATTATGGAAGGTAGTCTCTTGTTGATATTTTCATTTCTCCAATGCATGGTAGCCTTGTCATTATGGAAGGTAGTCTCTTGTTGATATTTTCATTACTCCAATGGATAGTAGCCTTGTCATTATGGAAGGTAGTCTGTTGTCGAGATTTTTGTTACTCTAATGGATCCTAGCCTTGTCATTATGGAAGGTAGTTTGTTTTCGAGATTTTTGTTACTCTAATGGATGGTAGCCTTGTCATTATGGAAGGTAGTTTGTTGTCATGATTTTTGTTACGCTAATGGATAGTAGCCTTGTCATTATGGAAGGTAGTATGTTGTCGAGATTTTGTTACTCCAATGGATGGTAGCCTTGTCATTATGGAAGGTAGTCTATTGTCGAGATTTTTGTCACTCCAAAGGATGGTAGCCTTGTCATTATGGAAGGTAGTCTGTTGTCGATATTTTTGTTACTCCAATGGATGGTAGCCTTGTCATTATAGAAGGTAGTCTATTGTCGAGATTTTTGTCACTCCAATAGATGATAGCCTTGTCATTATGGAAGGTAGTGTGTTTGCGATATTTTTGTTACTCCAATGGATGGTAGCCTTGTCATTATGGAAGGTAGTCTCTTGTTGATATTTTCGTTACTCCAATGGATGGTAGCCATGTCATTATGGAAGGTAGTTTGTTGTAGAGATTTTTGTTATTCCAATGGATAGTAGCCTTGTCATTATGGAAGGTAGTCTGTTGTCGGAATTTTGTTACTCCATTGGATGGTAGCATTGTCATTATGGAAGTTAGTCTATTGTCGAGATTTTTGTCACTCCAAAGGATGGTAGCCTTGTCATTATGGAAGGTAGTTTGTTGTCGATATATTTGTTACTCAAATGATTGGTAGCCTTGTCATTATAGAAGGTAGTCTGTCTTTGAATTTTCATTACTCCAATGGATTGTAGCCTAGTCATTATGGAATGTAGTCTATTGTCGAGATTTTTGTCACTCCAAAGGATGGTAGCCTTGTCATTATGGAAGGTAGTCTCTTGTTGATATTTTCATTACTCCAATGCATGGTAGCCTTGTCATTATGGAAGGTAGTCTCTTGTTGATATTTTCATTACTCCAATGGATAGTAGCCTTGTCATTATGGAAGGTAGTCTGTTGTCGAGATTTTTGTTACTCTAATGGATCCTAGCCTTGTCATTATGGAAGGTAGTTTGTTTTCGAGATTTTTGTTACTCTAATGGATGGTACCCTTGTCATTATGGAAGGTAGTTTGTTGTCATGATTTTTGTTACTCCAATGGATAGTAGCCTTGTCATTATGGAAGGTAGTCTATTGTCGAGATTTTGTTACTCCAATGGATGGTAGCCTTGTCATTATGGAAGGTAGTCTATTGTCGAGATTTTTTTCACTCCAAAGGATGGTAGCCTTGTCATTATGGAAGGTAGTTTGTTGTCATGATTTTTATTACTCCAATGGATAGTAGCCAGGTCATTATGGAAGGTAGTCTGTTGTCGAGATTTTGTTACTCCAATGGATGGTAGCCTTGTCATTATGGCAGGTAGTCTCTTGTCGGGATTTTTGATACTCTAATGGATGGTAGCCTTTTCATTATGGAAGGTAGATTGTTGTCGAGATTTTGTTACTCCAATGGATGGTAGCCTTGTCATTATGGAAGGTAGTCTGTTGTCGAGATTTTGTTAATCCAATGGATGGTAGCCTTGTCATTATGGAAGGTAGTCTATTGTCGAGATTTTTGTCACTCCAAAGGATGGTAGCCTTGTCATTATGGAAGGTAGTCTGTTGTCGATATTTTTGTTACTCCAATGGATGGTAGCCTTGTCATTATAGAAGGTAGTCTATTGTCGAGATTTTTGTCACTCTAATAGATGATAGCCTTGTCATTATGGAAGGTAGTATGTTTGCGATATTTTTGTTACTCCAATGGATGGTAGCCTTGTCATTATGGAAGGTAGTCTCTTGTTGATATTTTCGTTACTCCAATGGATGGTAGCCATGTCATTATGGAAGGTAGTTTGTTGTCGAGATTTTTGTTACTCCAATGGATAGTAGCCTTGTCATTATGGAAGGTAGTCTGTTGTCGGGATTTTGTTACTCCAGTGGATGGTAGCATTGTCATTATGGAAGTTAGTCTATTGTCGAGATTTTTGTCACTCCAAAGGATGGTAGCCTTGTCATTATGGAAGGTAGTTTGTTGTCGATATATTTGTTACTCAAATGATTGGTAGCCTTGTCATTATAGAAGGTAGTCTGTCGTTGAATTTTCATTACTCCAATGGATTGTAGCCTAGTCATTATGGAATGTAGTCTATTGTCGAGATTTTTGTCACTCCAAAGGATGGTAGCCTTGTCATTATGGAAGGTAGTCTCTTGTTGATATTTTCATTACTCCAATGCATGGTAGCCTTGTCATTATGGAAGGTAGTCTCTTGTTGATATTTTCATTACTCCGATGGATGGTAGACTTGTCATTATGGAAGGTAGTCTGTTGTCGAGCTTTTTGTTACTCTAATGGATCCTAGCCTTGTCATTATGGAAGGTAGTCTGTTTTCGAGATTTTTGTTACTCTAATGGATGGTAGCCTTGTCATTATGGAAGGTAGTTTGTTGTCATGCTTTTTGTTACTCCAATGAATGGTAGCCTTGTCATTATAGAAGGTGGTCTGTTGTCGAGATTTTTGTTACTCTAATGGATCCTAGCCTTGTCATTATGGAAGGTAGTTTGTTGTCATGATTTTTAATACTCCAATGGATAGTAGCCTTGTCATTATGGAAGGTAGTTTGTTGTCGAGATTTTGTTACTCCAATGGATGGTAGTCTTGTCATTATGGAAGGTAGTCTCTTGTCGAGATTTTTGTCACTCTAATAGATGATAGCCTTGTCATTATGGAAGGTAGTGTGTTTGCGATATTTTTGTTACTCCAATGGATGGTAGCCTTGTCATTATGGAAGGTAGTCTCTTGTTGATATTTTCATTTCTCCAATGCATGGTAGCCTTGTCATTATGGAAGGTAGTCTCTTGTTGATATTTTCATTACTCCAATGGATAGTAGCCTTGTCATTATGGAAGGTAGTCTGTTGTCGAGATTTTTGTTACTCTAATGGATCCTAGCCTTGTCATTATGGAAGGTAGTTTGTTTTCGAGATTTTTGTTACTCTAATGGATGGTAGCCTTGTCATTATGGAAGGTAGTTTGTTGTCATGATTTTTGTTACGCTAATGGATAGTAGCCTTGTCATTATGGAAGGTAGTATGTTGTCGAGATTTTGTTACTCCAATGGATGGTAGCCTTGTCATTATGGAAGGTAGTCTATTGTCGAGATTTTTGTCACTCCAAAGGATGGTAGCCTTGTCATTATGGAAGGTAGTCTGTTGTCGATATTTTTGTTACTCCAATGGATGGTAGCCTTGTCATTATAGAAGGTAGTCTATTGTCGAGATTTTTGTCACTCTAATAGATGATAGCCTTGTCATTATGGAAGGTAGTGTGTTTGCGATATTTTTGTTACTCCAATGGATGGTAGCCTTGTCATTATGGAAGGTAGTCTCTTGTTGATATTTTCGTTACTCCAATGGATGGTAGCCATGTGATTATGGAAGGTAGTTTGTTGTAGAGATTTTTGTTATTCCAATGGATAGTAGCCTTGTCATTATGGAAGGTAGTCTGTTGTCGGAATTTTGTTACTCCATTGGATGGTAGCATTGTCATTATGGAAGTTAGTCTATTGTCGAGATTTTTGTCACTCCAAAGGATGGTAGCCTTGTCATTATGGAAGGTAGTTTGTTGTCGATATTTTTGTTACTCAAATGATTGGTAGCCTTGTCATTATAGAAGGTAGTCTCTTGTTGAATTTTCATTACTCCAATGGATTGTAGCCTAGTCATTATGGAATGTAGTCTATTGTCGAGATTTTTGTCACTCCAAAGGATGGTAGCCTTGTCATTATGGAAGGTAGTCTCTTGTTGATATTTTCATTACTCCAATGCATGGTAGCCTTGTCATTATGGAAGGTAGTCTCTTGTTGATATTTTCATTACTACAATGGATGGTAGCCTTGTCATTATGGAAGGTAGTCTGTTGTCGAGCTTTTTATTACTCTAATGGATCCTAGCCTTGTCATTATGGAAGGTAGTCTGTTTTCGAGATTTTTGTTACTCTAATGAATGGTAGCCTTGTCATTATGGAAGGTAGTTTGTTGTCATGCTTTTTTTTACTCCAATGGATGGTAGCCTTGTCATTATGGAAGGTGGTCTGTTGTCGAGATTTTTGTTACTCCAATGGATGGTAGCCTTGTCATTATGGAAGGTAGTCTGTTGGCGAGATATTTGTTACTCGAATTGATGGTAGCCTTTTCATTATGGAAGGTAGTCTCTTGTTGATATTTTCATTTCTCCAATGCATGGTAGCCTTGTCATTATGGAAGGAAGTCTCTTGTTGATATTTTCATTACTCCAATGGATGGTAGCCTTGTCATTATGGAAGGTAGTTTGTTGTTGATATTTTTGTTACTCTAATGGATCCTAGCCTTGTCATTATGGAAGGTAGTCTGTTTTCGAGATTTTGTTACTCCAATGGATGGTAGCCTTGTCATTATGGAAGGTAGTCTATTTTCGAGATTTTCGTCACACTAAAGGATGGTAGCCTTGTCATTATGGAAGGTAGTCTGTTGTTGATATTTTTGTTACTCCAATGGATGGTAGCCTTGTCATTATGGAAGGTAGTCTATTGTCGAGATTTTTGTCACTCCAATGGATGGTAGCTTTGTCATTATGGAAGGTAGGCTGTTGGCGAGATATTTGTTACTCCAATTGATGGTAGCCTTTTCATTATGGAAGGTAGTTTCTTGTTGATATTTTCATTTCTCTAATGCATGGTAGCCTTTTCATTATGGAAGGAAGTCTCTTGTTGATATTTTCATTACTCCAATGGATGGTAGCCTTGTCATTATGGAAGGTAGTCTATTTTCGAGATTTTTGTCACACTAAAGGATGGTAGCCTTGTCATTATGGAAGGTAGTCTGTTGTCGAGATTTTGTTACTCCAATGGATGGTAGCCTTGTCATTATGGAAGGTAGTCTATTGTCGAGATTTTTTAACTCCAAAGGATGGTAGCCTTGTCATTATGGAAGGTTGTCTGTTGTCGATATTTTTGTTACTCCAATGGATGGTAGCCTTGTCATTATGGAAGGTAGTCTATTGTCGAGATTTTTGTCACTCTAATAGATGATAGCCTTGTCATTATGGAAGGTAGTCTGTTTATGATATTATTGTTACTCCAATGGATGGTAGCCTTGTCATTATGGAAGGTAGTCTCTTGTTGATATTTTCGTTACTCCAATGGATGGTAGCCATGTCATTATGGAAGGTAGTTTGTTGTCGAGATTTTTGTTACTCCAATGGATATTAGCCTTGTCATTATGGAAGGTAGTCTGTTTTCGAGATTTTTGTTACTCTAATGAATGGTAGCCTTGTCATTATGGAAGGTAGTTTGTTGTCATGCTTTTTTTTACTCCAATGGATGGTAGCCTTGTCATTATGGAAGGTGGTCTGTTGTCGAGATTTTTGTTACTCCAATGGATGGTAGCCTTGTCATTATGGAAGGTAGTCTGTTGGCGAGATATTTGTTACTCCAATTGATGGTAGCCTTTTCATTATGGAAGGTAGTCTCTTGTTGATATTTTCATTTCTCCAATGCATGGTAGCCTTGTCATTATGGAAGGAAGTCTCTTGTTGATATTTTCATTACTCCAATGGATGGTAGCCTTGTCATTATGGAAGGTAGTTTGTTGTTGATATTTTTGTTACTCTAATGGATCCTAGCCTTGTCATTATGGAAGGTAGTCTGTTTTCGAGATTTTGTTACTCCAATGGATGGTAGCCTTGTCATTATGGAAGGTAGTCTATTTTCGAGATTTTCGTCACACTAAAGGATGGTAGCCTTGTCATTATGGAAGGTAGTCTGTTGTTGATATTTTTGTTACTCCAATGGATGGTAGCCTTGTCATTATGGAAGGTAGTCTATTGTCGAGATTTTTGTCACTCCAATGGATGGTAGCTTTGTCATTATGGAAGGTAGGCTGTTGGCGAGATATTTGTTACTCCAATTGATGGTAGCCTTTTCATTATGGAAGGTAGTCTCTTGTTGATATTTTCATTTCTCTAATGCATGGTAGCCTTTTCATTATGGAAGGAAGTCTCTTGTTGATATTTTCATTACTCCAATGGATGGTAGCCTTGTCATTATGGAAGGTAGTCTATTTTCGAGATTTTTGTCACACTAAAGGATGGTAGCCTTGTCATTATGGAAGGTAGTCTGTTGTCGAGATTTTGTTACTCCAATGGATGGTAGCCTTGTCATTATGGAAGGTAGTCTATTGTCGAGATTTTTTAACTCCAAAGGATGGTAGCCTTGTCATTATGGAAGGTTGTCTGTTGTCGATATTTTTGTTACTCCAATGGATGGTAGCCTTGTCATTATGGAAGGTAGTCTATTGTCGAGATTTTTGTCACTCTAATAGATGATAGCCTTGTCATTATGGAAGGTAGTCTGTTTATGATATTATTGTTACTCCAATGGATGGTAGCCTTGTCATTATGGAAGGTAGTCTCTTGTTGATATTTTCGTTACTCCAATGGATGGTAGCCATGTCATTATGGAAGGTAGTTTGTTGTCGAGATTTTTGTTACTCCAATGGATATTAGCCTTGTCATTATGGAAGGTAGTCTGTTGCCGAAATTTTGTTACCCCATTGGATGGTAGCATTGTCATTATGGAAGGTAGTCTATTGTCGAGATTTTTGTCACTCCAAAGGATGGTAGCCTTGTCATTATGGAAGGTAGTTTGTTGTCGATATTTTTGTTACTCCAATGGATGGTAGCCTTGTCATTATGGAAGGTAGTCTATTGTCGAGATTTTTGTCACTCCAATGGATGGTAGCCTTGTCATTATGGAAGGTAGTCTGTTGGCGAGATATTTGTTACTCCAATTGATGGTAACCTTGTCATTATGGATGATAGTCTCTTGTTGATATTTTCATTTCTCCAATGCATGGTAGCCTTGTCATTATGGAAGGTAGTCTCTTGTTGATATTTTCATTACTCCAATGGATAGTAGCCTTGTCATTATGGAAGGTAGTCTGTTGTCGAGATTTTTGTTACTCTAATGGATCCTAGCCTTGTCATTATGGAAGGTAGTTTGTTTTCGAGATTTTTGTTACTCTAATGGATGGTAGCCTTGTCATTATGGAAGGTAGTTTGTTGTCATGATTTTTGTTACTCCAATGGATAGTAGCCTTGTCAATATGGAAGGTAGTCTGTTGTCGAGATTTTGTTACTCCAATGGATGGTAGCCTTGTCATTATGGAAGGTAGTCTATTGTCGAGATTTTTGTCACTCCAAAGGATGGTAGCCTTGTCATTATGGAAGGTAGTCTATTGTCGATATTTTTGTTACTCCAATGGATGGTAGCCTTGTCATTATAGAAGGTAGTCTATTGTCGAGATTTTTGTCACTCAAATAGATGATAGCCTTGTCATTATGGAAGGTAGTCTATTTGCGATATTTTTGTTACTCCAATGGATGGTAGCCTTGTCATTATGGAAGGTAGTATCTTGTTGATATTTTCGTTACTCCAATGGATGGTAGCCATGTCATTATGGAAGGTAGTTTGTTGTCGAGATTTTTGTTACTCCAATGGATAGTAGCGTTGTCATTATGGAAGGTAGTCTGTTGTCGGAATTTTGTTACTCCATTTGATGGTAGCATTGTCATTATGGAAGTTAGTCTATTGTCGAGATTTTTGTCACTCCAAAGGATGGTAGCCTTGTCATTATGGAAGGTAGTTTGTTGTTGATATTTTTGTTACTCAAATGATTGGTAGCCTTGTCATTATAGAAGGTAGTCTCTTGTTGAATTTTCATTACTCCAATGGATTGTATCCTAGTCATTATGGAATGTAGTCTATTGTCGAGATTTTTGTCACTCCAAAGGATGGTAGCCTTGTCATTATGGAAGGTAGTCTCTTGTTGATATTTTCATTACTCCAATGCATGGTGGCCTTGTCATTATGGAAGGTAGTCTCTTGTTGATATTTTCATTACTCCAATGGAAGGTAGCCTTGTCATTATGGAAGGTTGTATGTTGTCGAGCTTTTTGTTACTCTAATGGATCCTAGCCTTGTCATTATGGAAGGTAGTCTGTTTTCGAGATTTTTGTTACTCTAATGGATGGTAGCCTTGTCATTATGGAAGGTAGTTTGTTGTCATGATTTTTATTACTCCAATGGATAGTAGCCTTGTCATTAATGAAGGTAGTCTATTGTCGAGATTTTGTTACTCCAATGGATGGTAGTCTTGTCATTATGGAAGGTAGTCTCTTGTCGAGATTTTTGATACTCTAATGGATGGTAGCCTTGTCATTATGGAAGGTAGTTTGTTGTCGAGATTTTTGTTACTCCAATGGATAGTAGCCTTGTCATTATGGAAGGTAGTTTGTTGTCGAGATTTTGTTACTCCAATGGGTGGTAGCCTTGTCATTATGGAAGGTAGTCTATTGTCGAGATTTTTGTCACTCCAAAGGATGGTATCCTTGTCATTATGGAAGGTAGTCTGTTGTCGATATTTTTGTTACTCCAATTGATGGTAGCCTTGTCATTATGGAAGGTAGTCTATTGTCGATATTTTTGTCACTCCAATGGATGGTAGCCTTGTCATTATGGAAGGTAGTCTGTTTGCGAGATTTTTGTTACTCCAATGGAGGGTAGCATTGTCATTATGGAAAGTAGACTGTTGTCGAGATTTTTGTTACTACAATGTATGGTAGCCTTATCATTGTGAAAGGTAGTTTGTTGTCGAGATTTTTGTTACTCCAATGGATAGTAGCCTTGTCATTATGGAAGGTAGTCTGTTGTCGAAATTTTGTTACTCCATTGGATGGTAGCATTGTCATTATGGAAGGTAGTCTATTGTCGAGATTTTTGTCACTCCAAAGGATGGTAGCCTTGTCATTATGGAAGGTAGTCTATTGTCGATATTTTTGTTACTCCAATGCATGGTAGCCTTTTTATTATGGAAGGTAGTCTATTGTCGAGATTTTTGTCACTCCAATGGATGGTAGCCTTGTCATTATGGAAGGTAGTCTCTTGTTGATATTTTCATTTCACCAATGCATGGTAGCCTTGTCATTATGGAAGGTAGTCTCTTGTTGATATTTTCATTACTACAATGGATGGTAGCCTTGTCATTATGGAAGGTAGTCTGTTGTCGAGATTTTTGTTACTCTAATGGATCCTAGCCTTGTCATTATGGAAGATAGTCTGTTTTCGAGATTTTTGTTACTCTAATGGATGGTAGCCTTGTCATTATGGAAGGTAGTTTGTGGTCATGATTTTTGTTACTCCAATGGATAGTAGCCTTGTCATTATGGAAGGTAGTCTATTGTCGAGATTTTGTTACTCCAATGGATGGTAGCCTTGTCATTATGGAAGGTAGTCTATTGTCGAGATTTTTGTCACTCCAAAGGATGGTAGCCTTGTCATTATGGAAGGTAGTCTGTTGTCGATATTTTTGTTACTCCAATGGATGGTAGCCTTGTCATTATGGAAGGTAGTCTATTGTCGAGATTTTTGTCACTCTAATAGATGATAGTCTTGTCATTATGGAAGGTAGTCTGTTTGCGATATTTTTGTTACTCCAATGGATGGTAGCCTTGTCATTATGGAAGGTAGTCTCTTGTTGATATTTTCGTTACTCCAATGGATGGTAGCCATGTCATTATGGAAGGTAGTTTGTTGTCGAGATTTTTGTTTCTCCAATGGATAGTTGCCTTGTCATTATGGAAGGTAGTCTGTTTTCGAGATTTTTGTTACTCTAATGGATGGTAGCCTTGTCATTATGGAAGGTAGTTTGTTGTCATGATTTTTGTCACTCCAAAGGATGGTAGCCTTGTCTTTATGGAAGGTAGTTTGTTGTCGATATTTTTGTTACTCCAATGGATGGTAGCCTTTTCATTATAGAAGGTAGTCTCTTGTTGAATTTTCATTACTCCAATGGATTGTAGCCTAGTCATTATGGAATGTAGTCTATTGTCGAGATTTTTGTCACTCCAAAGGATGGTAGCCTTGTCATTATGGAAGGTAGTCTCTTGTTTATATTTTCATTACTCCAATGCATGGTAGCCTTGTCATTATGAAAGGTAGTCTCTTGTTGATATTTTCATTACTCCAATGGATGGTATCCTTGTCATTATGGAAGGTAGTTTGTTGTCATGATTTTTGTTACTCCAATGGATGGTAGCCTTGTCATTATGGAAGGTGGTATGTTGTCGAGATTTTTGTTACTCTAATGGATCCTAGCCTTGTCATTATGGAAGGTAGTCTGTTGTCGAGATTTTTGTTACTCTAATGGATGGTATCTTTGTCATTATGGAAGGTAGTTTGTTGTCATGATTTTTATTACTCCAATGGATAGTAGCCTTGTCATTATGGAAGGTAGTCAGTTGTCGAGATTTTGTTACTCCAATGGATGGTAGCCTTGTCATTATGGAAGGTAGTCTCTTAACGAGATTTTTGATACTCTAATGTATGGTAGCCTTGTAATCATGGAAGGTAGTTTGTTGTCGAGATTTTGTTACTCCAATGGATGGTAGCCTTGTCATTATGGAAGGTAGTCTATTGTAAATATTTTTGTCACTCCAAAGGATGGTATCCATGTCATTATGGAAGGTATTCTGTTGTCGATATTTTTGTTACTCCAATGGATGGTAGCCTGTTCATTATGGAAGGTAGTCTATTGTCGAGATTTTTGTCACTCCAATGGATGGTAGCCTTGTCATTATGGAAGGTAGTCTGTTTGCGAGATTTTTGTTACTCCAATGGAGGGTTGCATTGTCATTATGAAAAGTAGACTATTGTCGAGATTTTTGTTACTACAATGTATGGTAGCCTTATCATTGTGAAAGGTAGTTTGTTGTCGAGATTTTTGTTATTTATATGTATGGTAGCCTTGTCTTTATAGAAGGTAGTCTCTTGTTGATGTTTTCATTATTCCAATGGATTGTAGCCTAGTCATTATGGAATGTAGTCTATTGTCGAGATTTTTGTCACTCCAATGGATGATAGCCTTGTCATTATGGAAGGTAGTCTGTTGTCGAGATTTTTGTTACTCCAATGGATGGTAGCCTTGTCATTATGGAAGTTAGTCTCTTTTTGATATATTCGTTACTCCAATGGATGGTAGCCTTGTCATTATGGAAGGTAGTCTATTGTCGAGACTTTTCTCACTCCAATGGATGGTAGCCTTGTCATTATGGAAGTTAGGCTGTTGGCAAAATTTTTGTCACTCCAATGGATGGTAGCCTTGTCATTATGGAAGCTAGTCTCTTGTAGATATTTTCATTTCTCCAATGCATGGTAGCCTTGTCATTATGGAAGGTAGTCTCTTGTTGATATTTTCATTACTCCAATGGATGGTAGCCTTGTCATTATGGAAGGTAGTCTGTTTGCGATATTTTTGTTACTCCAATGGATGGTAGCCTTGTCATTACGGAAGGTAGTCTCTTGTTGATATTTTCGTTACTCCAATGGATGGTAGCCTTGTCATTATGGAAGGTAGTTTGTTGTCATGATTTTTGTTACTCCAATGGATAGTAGCCTTGTCATTATGGAAGGTAGTCTATTGTCGAGATTTTGTTACTCCAATGGATGGTAGCCTTGTCATTATGGAAGGTAGTCTATTGTCGAGATTTTTATCACTCCAAAGGATGGTAGCCTTGTCATTATGGAAGGTAGTCCGTTGTCGATATTTTTGTTACTCCAATGGATGGTAGCCTTGTCATTATGGAAGGTAGTCTATTGTCGAGATTTTTGTCACTCTAATAGATGATAGTCTTGTCATTATGGAAGGTAGTCTGTTTGCGATATTTTTGTTACTCCAATGGATGGTAGCCTTGTCATTATGGAAGGTAGTCTCTTGTTGATATTTTCGTTACTCCAATGGATGGTAGCCATGTCATTATGGAAGGTAGTTTGTTGTCGAGATTTTTGTTTCTCCAATGGATCCTAGCCTTGTCATTATGGAAGGTAGTCTGTTTTCGAGATTTTTGTTACTCTAATGGATGGTAGCCTTGTCATTATGGAAGGTAGTTTGTTGTCATGATTTTTGTCACTCCAAAGGATGGTAGCCTTGTCTTTATGGAAGGTAGTTTGTTGTCGATATTTTTGTTACTCCAATGGATGGTAGCCTTTTCATTATAGAAGGTAGTCTCTTGTTGAATTTTCATTACTCCAATGGATTGTAGCCTAGTCATTATGGAATGTAGTCTATTGTCGAGATTTTTGTCACTCCAAAAGATGGTAGCCTTGTCATTATGGAAGGTAGTCTCTTGTTTATATTTTCATTACTCCAATGCATGGTAGCCTTGTCATTATGAAAGGTAGTCTCTTGTTGATATTTTCATTACTCCAATGGATGGTATCCTTGTCATTATGGAAGGTAGTTTGTTGTCATGATTTTTGTTACTCCAATGGATGGTAGCCTTGTCATTATGGAAGGTGGTATGTTGTCGAGATTTTTGTTACTCTAATGGATCCTAGCCTTGTCATTATGGAAGGTAGTCTGTTGTCGAGATTTTTGTTACTCTAATGGATGGTATCTTTGTCATTATGGAAGGTAGTTTGTTGTCATGATTTTTATTACTCCAATGGATAGTAGCCTTGTCATTATGGAAGGTAGTCTGTTGTCGAGATTTTGTTACTCCAATGGATGGTAGCCTTGTCATTATGGAAGGTAGTCTCTTAACGAGATTTTTGATACTCTAATGTATGGTAGCCTTGTAATCATGGAAGGTAGTTTGTTGTCGAGATTTTGTTACTCCAATGGATGGTAGCCTTGTCATTATGGAAGGTAGTCTATTGTAAATATTTTTGTCACTCCAAAGGATGGTATCCATGTCATTATGGAAGGTATTCTGTTGTCGATATTTTTGTTACTCCAATGGATGGTAGCCTGTTCATTATGGAAGGTAGTCTATTGTCGAGATTTTTGTCACTCCAATGGATGGTAGCCTTGTCATTATGGAAGGTAGTCTGTTTGCGAGATTTTTGTTACTCCAATGGAGGGTTGCATTGTCATTATGAAAAGTAGACTGTTGTCGAGATTTTTGTTACTACAATGTATGGTAGCCTTATCATTGTGAAAGGTAGTTTGTTGTCGAGATTTTTGTTATTTATATGTATGGTAGCCTTGTCTTTATAGAAGGTAGTCTCTTGTTGATGTTTTCATTATTCCAATGGATTGTAGCCTAGTCATTATGGAATGTAGTCTATTGTCGAGATTTTTGTCACTCCAATGGATGATAGCCTTGTCATTATGGAAGGTAGTCTGTTGTCGAGATTTTTGTTACTCCAATGGATGGTAGCCTTGTCATTATGGAAGTTAGTCTCTTTTTGATATATTCGTTACTCCAATGGATGGTAGCCTTGTCATTATGGAAGGTAGTCTATTGTCGAGACTTTTCTCACTCCAATGGATGGTAGCCTTGTCATTATGGAAGTTAGGCTGTTGGCAAAATTTTTGTCACTCCAATGGATGGTAGCCTTGTCATTATGGAAGCTAGTCTCTTGTAGATATTTTCATTTCTCCAATGCATGGTAGCCTTGTCATTATGGAATGTAGTCTCTTGTTGATATTTTCATTACTCCAATGGATGGTAGCCTTGTCATTATGGAAGGTAGTCTGTTTGCGATATTTTTGTTACTCCAATGGATGGTAGCCTTGTCATTACGGAAGGTAGTCTCTTGTTGATATTTTCGTTACTCCAATGGATGGTAGCCTTGTCATTATGGAAGGTAGTTTGTTGTCATGATTTTTGTTACTCCAATGGATAGTAGCCTTGTCATTATGGAAGGTAGTCTATTGTCGAGATTTTGTTACTCCAATGGATGGTAGCCTTGTCATTATGGAAGGTAGTCTATTGTCGAGATTTTTATCACTCCAAAGGATGGTAGCCTTGTCATTATGGAAGGTAGTCTGTTGTCGATATTTTTGTTACTCCAATGGATGGTAGCCTTGTCATTATGGAAGGTAGTCTATTGTCGAGATTTTTGTCACTCTAATAGATGATAGTCTTGTCATTATGGAAGGTAGTCTGTTTGCGATATTTTTGTTACTCCAATGGATGGTAGCCTTGTCATTATGGAAGGTAGTCTCTTGTTGATATTTTCGTTACTCCAATGGATGGTAGCCATGTCATTATGGAAGGTAGTTTGTTGTCGAGATTTTTGTTTCTCCAATGGATCCTAGCCTTGTCATTATGGAAGGTAGTCTGTTTTCGAGATTTTTGTTACTCTAATGGATGGTAGCCTTGTCATTATGGAAGGTAGTTTGTTGTCATGATTTTTGTCACTCCAAAGGATGGTAGCCTTGTCTTTATGGAAGGTAGTTTGTTGTCGATATTTTTGTTACTCCAATGGATGGTAGCCTTTTCATTATAGAAGGTAGTCTCTTGTTGAATTTTCATTACTCCAATGGATTGTAGCCTAGTCATTATGGAATGTAGTCTATTGTCGAGATTTTTGTCACTCCAAAGGATGGTAGCCTTGTCATTATGGAAGGTAGTCTCTTGTTTATATTTTCATTACTCCAATGCATGGTAGCCTTGTCATTATGAAAGGTAGTCTCTTGTTGATATTTTCATTACTCCAATGGATGGTATCCTTGTCATTATGGAAGGTAGTTTGTTGTCATGATTTTTGTTACTCCAATGGATGGTAGCCTTGTCATTATGGAAGGTGGTATGTTGTCGAGATTTTTGTTACTCTAATGGATCCTAGCCTTGTCATTATGGAAGGTAGTCTGTTGTCGATATTTTTGTTACTCTAATGGATGGTATCTTTGTCATTATGGAAGGTAGTTTGTTGTCATGATTTTTATTACTCCAATGGATAGTAGCCTTGTCATTATGGAAGGTAGTCTGTTGTCGAGATTTTGTTACTCCAATGGATGGTAGCCTTGTCATTATGGAAGGTAGTCTCTTAACGAGATTTTTGATACTCTAATGTATGGTAGCCTTGTAATCATGGAAGGTAGTATGTTGTCGAGATTTTGTTACTCCAATGGATGGTAGCCTTGTCATTATGGAAGGTAGTCTATTGTAAATATTTTCGTCACTCCAAAGGATGGTATCCATGTCATTATGGAAGGTATTCTGTTGTCGATATTTTTGTTACTCCAATGGATGGTAGCCTGTTCATTATGGAAGGTAGTCTATTGTCGAGATTTTTGTCACTCCAATGGATGGTAGCCTTGTCATTATGGAAGGTAGTCTGTTTGCGAGATTTTTGTTACTCCAATGGAGGGTTGCATTGTCATTATGAAAAGTAGACTGTTGTCGAGATTTTTGTTACTACAATGTATGGTAGCCTTATCATTGTGAAAGGTAGTTTGTTGTCGAGATTTTTGTTATTTATATGTATGGTAGCCTTGTCTTTATAGAAGGTAGTCTCTTGTTGATGTTTTCATTATTCCAATGGATTGTAGCCTAGTCATTATGGAATGTAGTCTATTGTCGAGATTTTTGTCACTCCAATGGATGATAGCCTTGTCATTATGGAAGGTAGTCTGTTGTCGAGATTTTTGTTACTCCAATGGATGGTAGCCTTGTCATTATGGAAGTTAGTCTCTTTTTGATATATTCGTTACTCCAATGGATGGTAGCCTTGTCATTATGGAAGGTAGTCTATTGTCGAGACTTTTCTCACTCCAATGGATGGTAGCCTTGTCATTATGGAAGTTAGGCTGTTGGCAAAATTTTTGTCACTCCAATGGATGGTAGCCTTGTCATTATGGAAGCTAGTCTCTTGTAGATATTTTCATTTCTCCAATGCATGGTAGCCTTGTCATTATGGAAGGTAGTCTATTGTCGAGATTTTTGTCACTCCAAAGGATGGTAGCCTTGTCATTATGGAAGGTAGTCTGTTGTCGATATTTTTGTTACTCCAATGGATGGTAGCCTTGTCATTATGGAAGGTAGTCTATTGTCGAGATTTTTGTCACTCTAATAGATGATAGTCTTGTCATTATGGAAGGTAGTCTGTTTGCGATATTTTTGTTACTCCAATGGATGGTAGCCTTGTCATTATGGAAGGTAGTCTCTTGTTGATATTTTCGTTACTCCAATGGATGGTAGCCATGTCATTATGGAAGGTAGTTTGTTGTCGAGATTTTTGTTTCTCCAATGGATCCTAGCCTTGTCATTATGGAAGGTAGTCTGTTTTCGAGATTTTTGTTACTCTAATGGATGGTAGCCTTGTCATTATGGAAGGTAGTTTGTTGTCATGATTTTTGTCACTCCAAAGGATGGTAGCCTTGTCTTTATGGAAGGTAGTTTGTTGTCGATATTTTTGTTACTCCAATGGATGGTAGCCTTTTCATTATAGAAGGTAGTCTCTTGTTGAATTTTCATTACTCCAATGGATTGTAGCCTAGTCATTATGGAATGTAGTCTATTGTCGAGATTTTTGTCACTCCAAAGGATGGTAGCCTTGTCATTATGGAAGGTAGTCTCTTGTTTATATTTTCATTACTCCAATGCATGGTAGCCTTGTCATTATGAAAGGTAGTCTCTTGTTGATATTTTCATTACTCCAATGGATGGTATCCTTGTCATTATGGAAGGTAGTTTGTTGTCATGATTTTTGTTACTCCAATGGATGGTAGCCTTGTCATTATGGAAGGTGGTATGTTGTCGAGATTTTTGTTACTCTAATGGATCCTAGCCTTGTCATTATGGAAGGTAGTCTGTTGTCGAGATTTTTGTTACTCTAATGGATGGTATCTTTGTCATTATGGAAGGTAGTTTGTTGTCATGATTTTTATTACTCCAATGGATAGTAGCCTTGTCATTATGGAAGGTAGTCTGTTGTCGAGATTTTGTTACTCCAATGGATGGTAGCCTTGTCATTATGGAAGGTAGTCTCTTAACGAGATTTTTGATACTCTAATGTATGGTAGCCTTGTAATCATGGAAGGTAGTATGTTGTCGAGATTTTGTTACTCCAATGGATGGTAGCCTTGTCATTATGGAAGGTAGTCTATTTTAAATATTTTCGTCACTCCAAAGGATGGTATCCATGTCATTATGGAAGGTATTCTGTTGTCGATATTTTTGTTACTCCAATGGATGGTAGCCTGTTCATTATGGAAGGTAGTCTATTGTCGAGATTTTTGTCACTCCAATGGATGGTAGCCTTGTCATTATGGAAGGTAGTCTGTTTGCGAGATTTTTGTTACTCCAATGGAGGGTTGCATTGTCATTATGAAAAGTAGACTGTTGTCGAGATTTTTGTTACTACAATGTATGGTAGCCTTATCATTGTGAAAGGTAGTTTGTTGTCGAGATTTTTGTTATTTATATGTATGGTAGCCTTGTCTTTATAGAAGGTAGTCTCTTGTTGATGTTTTCATTATTCCAATGGATTGTAGCCTAGTCATTATGGAATGTAGTCTATTGTCGAGATTTTTGTCACTCCAATGGATGATAGCCTTGTCATTATGGAAGGTAGTCTGTTGTCGAGATTTTTGTTACTCCAATGGATGGTAGCCTTGTCATTATGGAAGTTAGTCTCTTTTTGATATATTCGTTACTCCAATGGATGGTAGCCTTGTCATTATGGAAGGTAGTCTATTGTCGAGACTTTTCTCACTCCAATGGATGGTAGCCTTGTCATTATGGAAGTTAGGCTGTTGGCAAAATTTTTGTCACTCCAATGGATGGTAGCCTTGTCATTATGGAAGCTAGTCTCTTGTAGATATTTTCATTTCTCCAATGCATGGTAGCCTTGTCATTATGGAAGGTAGTCTATTGTCGAGATTTTTGTCACTCCAAAGGATGGTAGCCTTGTCATTATGGAAGGTAGTCTGTTGTCGATATTTTTGTTACTCCAATGGATGGTAGCCTTGTCATTATGGAAGGTAGTCTATTGTCGAGATTTTTGTCACTCTAATAGATGATAGTCTTGTCATTATGGAAGGTAGTCTGTTTGCGATATTTTTGTTACTCCAATGGATGGTAGCCTTGTCATTATGGAAGGTAGTCTCTTGTTGATATTTTCGTTACTCCAATGGATGGTAGCCATGTCATTATGGAAGGTAGTTTGTTGTCGAGATTTTTGTTTCTCCAATGGATCCTAGCCTTGTCATTATGGAAGGTAGTCTGTTTTCGAGATTTTTGTTACTCTAATGGATGGTAGCCTTGTCATTATGGAAGGTAGTTTGTTGTCATGATTTTTGTCACTCCAAAGGATGGTAGCCTTGTCTTTATGGAAGGTAGTTTGTTGTCGATATTTTTGTTACTCCAATGGATGGTAGCCTTTTCATTATAGAAGGTAGTCTCTTGTTGAATTTTCATTACTCCAATGGATTGTAGCCTAGTCATTATGGAATGTAGTCTATTGTCGAGATTTTTGTCACTCCAAAGGATGGTAGCCTTGTCATTATGGAAGGTAGTCTCTTGTTTATATTTTCATTACTCCAATGCATGGTAGCCTTGTCATTATGAAAGGTAGTCTCTTGTTGATATTTTCATTACTCCAATGGATGGTATCCTTGTCATTATGGAAGGTAGTTTGTTGTCATGATTTTTGTTACTCCAATGGATGGTAGCCTTGTCATTATGGAAGGTGGTATGTTGTCGAGATTTTTGTTACTCTAATGGATCCTAGCCTTGTCATTATGGAAGGTAGTCTGTTGTCGAGATTTTTGTTACTCTAATGGATGGTATCTTTGTCATTATGGAAGGTAGTTTGTTGTCATGATTTTTATTACTCCAATGGATAGTAGCCTTGTCATTATGGAAGGTAGTCTGTTGTCGAGATTTTGTTACTCCAATGGATGGTAGCCTTGTCATTATGGAAGGTAGTCTCTTAACGAGATTTTTGATACTCTAATGTATGGTAGCCTTGTAATCATGGAAGGTAGTATGTTGTCGAGATTTTGTTACTCCAATGGATGGTAGCCTTGTCATTATGGAAGGTAGTCTATTGTAAATATTTTCGTCACTCCAAAGGATGGAATCCATGTCATTATGGAAGGTATTCTGTTGTCGATATTTTTGTTACTCCAATGGATGGTAGCCTGTTCATTATGGAAGGTAGTCTATTGTCGAGATTTTTGTCACTCCAATGGATGGTAGCCTTGTCATTATGGAAGGTAGTCTGTTTGCGAGATTTTTGTTACTCCAATGGAGGGTTGCATTGTCATTATGAAAAGTAGACTGTTGTCGAGATTTTTGTTACTACAATGTATGGTAGCCTTATCATTGTGAAAGGTAGTTTGTTGTCGAGATTTTTGTTATTTATATGTATGGTAGCCTTGTCTTTATAGAAGGTAGTCTCTTGTTGATGTTTTCATTATTCCAATGGATTGTAGCTTAGTCATTATGGAATGTAGTCTATTGTCGAGATTTTTGTCACTCCAATGGATGATAGCCTTGTCATTATGGAAGGTAGTCTGTTGTCGAGATTTTTGTTACTCCAATGGATGGTAGCCTTGTCATTATGGAAGTTAGTCTCTTTTTGATATATTCGTTACTCCAATGGATGGTAGCCTTGTCATTATGGAAGGTAGTCTATTGTCGAGACTTTTCTCACTCCAATGGATGGTAGCCTTGTCATTATGGAAGTTAGGCTGTTGGCAAAATTTTTGTCACTCCAATGGATGGTAGCCTTGTCATTATGGAAGCTAGTCTCTTGTAGATATTTTCATTTCTCCAATGCATGGTAGCCTTGTCATTATGGAAGGTAGTCTCTTGTTGATATTTTCATTACTCCAATGGATGGTAGCCTTGTCATTATGGAAGGTAGTCTGTTTGCGATATTTTTGTTACTCCAATGGATGGTAGCCTTGTCATTACGGAAGGTAGTCTCTTGTTGATATTTTCGTTACTCCAATGGATGGTAGCCTTGTCATTATGGAAGGTAGTTTGTTGTCATGATTTTTGTTACTCCAATGGATAGTAGCCTTGTCATTATGGAAGGTAGTCTATTGTCGAGATTTTGTTACTCCAATGGATGGTAGCCTTGTCATTATGGAAGGTAGTCTATTGTCGAGATTTTTGTCACTCCAAAGGATGGTAGCCTTGTCATTATGGAAGGTAGTCTGTTGTCGATATTTTTGTTACTCCAATGGATGGTAGCCTTGTCATTATGGAAGGTAGTCTATTGTCGAGATTTTTGTCACTCTAATAGATGATAGTCTTGTCATTATGGAAGGTAGTCTGTTTGCGATATTTTTGTTACTCCAATGGATGGTAGCCTTGTCATTATGGAAGGTAGTCTCTTGTTGATATTTTCGTTACTCCAATGGATGGTAGCCATGTCATTATGGAAGGTAGTCTGTTGTCGAGATTTTTGTTACTCTAATGGATCCTAGCCTTGTCATTATGGAAGGTAGTCTGTTTTTGAGATTTTTGTTACTCTAATGGATGGTAGCCTTGTCATTATGGAAGGTAGTTTGTTGTCATGATTTTTGTCACTCCAAAGGATGGTAGCCTTGTCTTTATGGAAGGTAGTTTGTTGTCGATATTTTTGTTACTCCAATGGATGGTAGCCTTTTCATTATAGAAGGTAGTCTCTTGTTGATATTTTCATTACTCCAATGGATGGTAGCCTTGTCATTATGGAAGGTAGTCTGTTGTCGAGATTTTTGTTACTCTAATGGATGGTAGCCTTGTCATTATGGAAGGTAGTCTATTGTCGAGATTTTTGTCACTCCAAAGGATGGTAGCCTTGTCATTATGGAAGGTAGTCCGTTGTCGATATTTTTGTTACTCCAATAGATGGTAGCCTTGTCATTATGGAAGGTAGTCTATTGTCGAGATTTTTGTCACTCCAAAGGATGGTAGCCTTGTCATTATGGAAGGTAGTCTGTTGTCGATATTTTTGTTACTCCAATGGATGGTAGCCTTGTCATTATGGAGGGTAGTCTATTGTCGAGATTTTTGTCACTCTAATAGATGATAGTCTTGTCATTATGGAAGGTAGTTTGTTTGCGATATTTTTGTTACTCCAATGGATGGTAGCCTTGTCATTATGGAAGGTAGTCTCTTGACGAGATTTTTGATACTCTAATGGATGGTAGCCTTGTCATTATGGAAGGTAGTTTGTTGTCGAGATTTTTGTTACTCCAATGGATAGTAGCCTTGTCATTATGGAAGGTAGTTTGTTGTCGAGATTTTGTTACTCCAATGGATGGTAGCCTTTCCATTATGGAAGGTAGTCTATTGTCGATATTTTTGTCACTCCAATGGATGGTATCCTTGTCATTATGGAAGGTAGTCTGTTGTCGATATTTTTGTTACTCCAATGGATGGTAGCCTGTTCATTATGGAAGGTAGTCTATTGTCGAGATTTTTGTCACTCCAATGTATGGTAGCCTTGTCATTATGGAAGGTAGTCTGTTTGCGAGATTTTTGTTACTCCAATGGAGGGTTGCATTGTCATTATGGAAAGTAGATTGTTGTCGAGATTTTTGTTACTACAATGTATGGTAGCCTTATTATTGTGAAAGGTAGTTTGTTGTCGACATTTTTGTTACTTATATGTATGGTAGCCTTGTCATTATAGAAGGTAGTCTCTTGTTGATGTTTTCATTACTCCAATGGATTGTAGCCTAGTCATTATGGAATGTAGTCTATGGTCGAGATTTTTGTCACTCCAATCGATGATAGCCTTGTCATTATGAAAGGTAGTGTGTTGGCGAGATTTTTGTTACTCCAATGGATGGTAGCCTTGTCATTATGGAAGTTAGTCTCTTTTTGATATATTCGTTACTCCAATGGATGGTAGCTTTGTCATTATGGAAGGTAGTCTATTGTCGAGATTTTTGTCACTCCAATGGATGGTAGCCTTGTCATTATGGAAGTTAGGCTGTTGGCGAGATTTTTGTTACTCCAATGGATGGTAGCCTTGTCATTATGGAAGGTAGTCTCTTGCTGATATTTTCATTTCTCCAATGCATGGTAGCCTTGTCATTATGGAAGGTAGTCTCTTGTTGATATTTTCATTACTCCAAAGGATGCTAGCCTTGTCATTATGGAAGGTAGTCTGTTGTCGATATTTTTGTTACTCCAATGGATGGTAGCCTTGTCATTATGGAAGGTATTTTTTTGTTGATATCTTTGTTACTTCAATGGATGGTAGCCTAGTCATTATGGAAAGTAGTCTGTTGTCGAGATTTTTGTTACTCCAAGGGATGGTGGCCTTGTCATTATGGAAGGTAGTCTGTTGTCGAAATTTTTGTTACTTCAAGGGATGCTAGCCTTGTCGTTATGGAAGGTAGTTTGTTGTTGAGATCTTTGTTACTCCATTGGATTGTAGCCTTGACATTATGGAAGGTAGTTTGTCGTTGTGATTTATGTCACTCCAATGGATGGTAGCCTTGTCACTATGCAAGGTAGTTGGTTCTCGATATTTTTGTTATTCCATTGGATGGTAGCCTTGTTATTATGGAAGGTAGTCTGTTGTCGAGATTTTTGTTACTCCAATGGATGGTATCCTTGTCATTATGCAAGGTAGTATGTCGTCGGGATTTTTTTTATTCCATTGGATGGTAGCCTTGTCATTATGGAAGGTAGCCTGTTCTCGAGATTTTTGTTATTCCAATAGATGGTAGCCTTGTCAATATGGAAGGTAGTCTGTTGTCGAGATTTTTGTTACTCCAATGGATGGTATCCTGGTCATTATGGAAGGTAGTATGTTGTCGGGATTTTTTTTATTCCATTGGATGGTAGCCATGTCATCATGGAAGGTAGTCTGTTCTCGAGATTTTTGTTATTCCAATAGATGGTAGCCTTGTCCTTATGGAAGGTAGTCTATTGTCGAGATTTTTATTACTTAAAAGGATGATACCCTTGTCATTTAGGAAGGTAGTTTGTTGTCGAGATTTTTGTTACTCTAATGGATGGTAGCCTTGTCATTATGGAAGGTAGTCTGTTGTCAATATTATTGTTACTCGAATGGATGGTAGCCTTGTCATTATGGAAGGTAGTATGTTGTCAAGATTATTGTTACTCGAATGGATGGTAGCCTTGTCATTACGGATATTAGTATGTTGTCAGGACTTTTTTATTCCATTGGATGGTATCCTTGTCATTATCGAAGGTTATATGTTGTCGGGATTTTTTTTATTCCATTGGATGGTAGCCTTGTGATAATGGAAGGTAGTCTGTTCTCGAGATTTTTGTTATTCCAATAGATGGTAGCCTTGTCAATAGGGAAGGTAGTCTGTTGTCGAGATTTTTGTTACTCCAATGGAAGGTATCCTGGTCATTATGGAAGGTAGTATGTTGTCAGGATTTTTTTTATTCCATTGGATTGTAGCCTTGTCATTATTGAAGGTAGTCTGTTCTCGAGATTTTTGTTATTCCAATAGATGGTAGCCTTGTCCTTATGGAAGGTAGTCTATTGTCGAGATTATTGTTACTTAAAAGGATCGTACCCTTGTCATTATGGAAGGTAGTTTGTTGTCGAGATTTTTGTTACTCTAATGGATGGTAGCCTTGTCATTATGGAAGGTAGTCTGTTGTCAAGATTATTGTTACTCGAATGGATGGTAGCCTTGTCATTATGGAAGGTAGTATGTTGTCAGGATTTTTTTATTCCATTGGATGGTAGCCTTGTCATTATGGAAGGTAGTCTTTTGTCGATATCTTTGTTACTTCAATTGATGGTAGCCTAGTCATTATGGAAAGTAATCTGTTATCGATATTTTTGTTACCCCAAGGGATGGTGGCCTTGTCATTATGGAAGGTAGTCTGTTGTCGAAATTTTTGTTACTTCAAGGGATGCTAGCCTTGTCGTTATGGAAGGTAGTTTGTTGTTGAGATCATTGTTACTCCATTGGATTGTAGCCTTGTCATTATGGAAGGTAGTTTGTCGTTGTGATTTCTGTCACTCCAATGGATGGTAGCCTTGTCACTATGGAAGGTTGTCTGTTTTACAGAGATTTTTGTTACTCCAATGGATGGTATCCTGGTCATTATGGAAGGTAGTATGTTGTCAGGATTTTTGTTACTTCAAGGGATGGTAGCCTTGTCGTTGTGGAAGGTAGTTTGTCGTTGAGATTTATGTCACTCCAATGGATGGTATCCTTGTCACTATGGAAGGTAGTTGGTTCTCGATATTTTTGTTATTCCATTGGATGGTAGCCTTGTCATTATGGAAGGTAGTCTGTTGTCGAGATTTTTGTTACTCCAATGGATGGTATCCTTGTCATTATGGAAGGTAGTATGTTGTCGGGATTTTTTTTATTCCATTGGATGGTAGCCTTGTCATTATGGAAGGTAGTATGTTCTCGAGATTTTTGTTATTCCAATAGATGGTAGCCTTGTCAATATGGAAGGTAGTCTGTCGTCGAGATTTTTGTTACTCCAATGGATGGTATCCTGGTCATTATGGAAGGTAGTATGTTGTCGGGATTTTTTTTATTCCATTGGATGGTAGCCTTGCCATTATGGAAGGTAATATGTTTTCGAGATTTTTATTATTCCAATAGATGGTAGCCTTGTCCTTATGGAAGGTAGTCTATTGTCGAGATTTTTGTTACTTAAAAGGATGGTACCCTTGTCATTATGGAAGGTAGTCTGTTGTCGAGATTTTTTTTACTACAATGGTTGGTAGCCTTGTCATTATGGAAGGTAGTCTGTTGTCAGTATTTTTGTTACTACAATGGATGCTAGTCTTGTCATTATGGAAGGTAGTCAGTTGTCGATATCTTTGTTACTCTAATGGATGGTAGCCTAGTCATTATGGAAGGTAGTTTGTTGTCGACATTTTTTTACTCCAATGGATGGTATCCTTGTCATTATGGAAGGTAGTATGTTGTCGATATTTTTTTATTCCATTGGAAGGTAGCCTTGTCATTATGGAAGGTAGTCTGTTGTCGAGATTTTTCTTACTCCAATGGATGGTAGCCTTGTCATTATGGAAGGTAGTCTGTTTTCTAGATTTTTTTACTCCGATGGATGGTAGCCTTGTCATTATGGAAGGTAGTCGATTTTCTAGAATTTTTTACTCCATTAGATGGTAGCCTTGTCATTATGGAAGGTAGTCTGTTGTCGATATTTTTCTAACTACAATGGATGGTAGCCTTGTCATTATGGAAGGTAGTCAGTTGTCAATATCTTTTTTACTCCAATGGATGTTAGTCTTGTAATTATGGAAGGTAGTCAGTCGTCGATATCTTTGTTACTCCAAAGGATGGTAGTCTTGTCATTATGGAAGGTAGTCTGTTATCGATATCATTGTTACTTCAATGGATGATAGTCTAGTCATTATGGAAGGTAGTCTGTTGTCGATATTTTTGTTACTCCAAGGGATGGTGGCCTTGTCATTATGGAAGGTAGTTTGTTGTCAAGATTTTTGTTACTCCAATGGATGGTATCCTTGACATTATGGAAGGTAGTATGTTGTCGATATTTTTTTATTCCATTGGATGGTAGCCTGGTCATTATGGAAGGTAGTCTGTCGTCGAGATTTTTCTTACTCCAATTGATGGTAGCCTTGTCATTATGGAAGGTAGTCTGTTTTGTAGATTTTTTTTACTCAATTGGATGGTAGCCTTGTCATTATGGAAGGTAGTTTGTTGTCGAGATTTTTCTAACTACAAAGGATGGTAGCCTTGTCATTATGGAAGGTAGTCTGTTGTCGAGATTTTTGTTACTACAATGGATGGTAGTCTTTTCATTATGGAACGCAGTCTGTTTTCGATATTTTTGTTACTCCAATAGATGGTAGCCTTGTCATTATGGAAGGTAGTTTGTTGTCGAGATTTTTGTTATTCAAATGGATGGTAGCATTGTAATTATGGAAGGTAGTTTCTTGTCGAGATTTTTGTTACTTCAAGGGATGGTAGCCTTGTCGTTATAGAAGGTAGTCTGTCGTTGTGATTTCTGTCACTCCAATGGATGATATCCTTGTCACTATGGAAGGTAGTCTGTTGTCGAGATTTTTGTTACTCCATTGGATGGTATCCTTGTCATTATGGAAGGTAGTATGTTGTCGGGATTTTTTTTATTCCATTGGATGGTAGCCTTGTCATTATGGAGGGTAGTCTGTTCTCGAGATTTTTGTTATTCCAATAGATGGTAGCCTTGTCAATATGGAAGGTAGTCTGTTGTCGAGATTTTGGTTACTCCAATGAATGGTATCCTTGTCATTATGGAAGGTAGTCTGTTCTCGAGATTTTTGTTATTCCAATAGATGGTAGCCTTGTCCTTATGGAAGATAGTCCGCTGTCGTGATTTTTGTTACTTAAAAGGATGGTACCATTGTCATTATGGAAGGTAGTTTGTTATCGAGATTTTTGTTACTCTAATGGATGGTAGCCTTGTCATTATGGAAGGTAGTATGTTGTCAAGATTATTGTTACTCCAATGGATGGAAGCCTTGTCATTATGGAAGGTAGTATGTTGTCAGGATTTTTTTTATTCCATTAGATGGTAGCCTTGTCATTATGGAAGGTAGTCTGTTGTCGAGATTTTTGTTACTACAATGGATGGTAGTCTTGTCATTATGGAAGGTAGTCAGTTGTCGATATCTTTTTTACTCCAATGGATGGTATCCTAGTAATTATGGAAGGTAGTTTGTTTTCGAGATTTTTGTTACTACAATGGATGGTAGTCTTGTCATTATAGAAGGTAGTCGGTTGTCGTTATCTTTGTTACTCCAATGGAAGGCAGCCTAGTCATTTTGAAAGGTAGTCAGTTGTCGATATCTTTGTTACTGCAATGGATGGTATCCTTGTCATTATGGAAGGTACTCTGTTGTCGAGATTTTTCTTACTCCAATGGATGGTAGCCTTGTCATTATGGAAGGTAGTCAGTTTTCTAGATTTTTTTTACTCCATTGGATGGTAGCCTTGTCATTATGGAAGGTAGTCTGTTGTCAAGATTTTTCTAACTACAATGGATGGTATCCATGTCATTATGGAAGGTAGTCTGTTGTCGAGATTTTGTTTACTACAATGGTTGGTAGCCTTTTCATTATGGAAGGTAGTCTGTTGTCAGTATTTTTGTTACTATAATGGATGGTAGTCTTGTCATTATGGAAGGTAGTCAGTTGTCGATATCTTTGTTACTCTAATGGAGGGTAGCCTAGTCATTATGGTAGGTAGTTTGTTGTCGAGATTTTTGTTACTCCAATGGATGGTATCCTTGTCATTATGGAAGGTAGTATGTTGTCGATATTTTTTTATTCCATTGGATGGTAGCCTTGTCATTATGGAAGGTAGTCTGTTGTCGAGATTTTTCTTACTCCAATGGATGGTAGCCTTGTCATAATAGAAGGTAGTCTGTTTTCTAGATTTTTTACTCCATTGGATCGTAGCCTTGTCATTATGGAAGGTAGTCTATTTTCTAGAATTTTTTACTCCATTGGATGGTAGCCTTGTCATTATGGAAAGTAGTCTGTTGTCAATATCTTTTTTACTCCAATGGATGGTAGTCTTGTAATTATGGAAGGTAGTCAGTTGTCGATATCTTTGTTACTCCAATGGATGGTAGTCTGGTCATTATGGAAGGTAGTCTGTTGTCGATATCTTTGTTACTCCAATGGACGGTAGCCTAGTCACTTTGAAAGGTAGTCAGTTGTCGATATCTTTGTTACTGCAATGGATGGTAGCCTTGTCATTATGGAAGGTAGTCCGTGGTCGAGATTTTTCTTACTCCAATGGATGGTAGCCTTGTCATTATGGAAGGTAGTCTATTTTCTAGATTTATTTTACTCCATTGGATGGTAGCCTTGTCATTATGGAAGGTAGTTTGTTGTCAAGATTTTTTTAACTACAATGGACGGTAGCCTTGTCATTATGGAAGGTAGTCTGTTGTCGAGATTTTTTTTACTATAATGGTTGGTAGCCTTGTCATTAGGGAAGGTAGTCTGTTGTCAGTATTTTTGTTACTACAATGGATGGTAGTCTTGTCATTATGGAAGGTAGTCATTTGTCGATATCTTTGTTACTCCAATTGATGGTAGCCTAGTCATTATGGAAGGTAGTTTGTTGTCGATATTTTTGTTACTCCAATGGATGGTATCCTTGTTATTATGGAAGGTAGTATGCTATCGATATTTTTTTATTCCATTGGATGGTAGCCTTGTCGTTATGGAAGATAGTCTATTGTCGAGATTTTTCTTACTCCAATGGATGGTAGCCTTATCATTATGCAAGGTAGTCTGTTTTCTAGATTTTTTTACTCCAATGGATGGTAGCCTTGTCATTATGGAAGGTAGTCTGTCGTTGTGATTTCTGTCACTCCAATGGATGGTGGCCTTGTCATTATGGAAGGTTGTCTGTTTTACAGAGATTTTTGTTACTCCAATGGATGGTATCCTGGTCATTATGGAAGGTAGTATGTTGTTGGGATTTTTGTTACTTCAAGGGATGGTAGCCTAGTCGTTATGGATGGTAGTTTATTATTGAGATCTTTGTTACTCCATTGGATTGTAGCCTTGTCATTATGGAAGGTAGTTTTTCGTTGTGATTTCTGTCACTCCAATGGATGGTAGCCTTGTCACTATGGAAGGTAGTCGGTTCTCGATATTATTGTTATTCCATTGGAAGGTAGCCTTGTCATTATGGAAGGTAGTCTGTTGTCGAGATTTTTGTTATTCCAATGGATGGTATCCTTGTCAATATGGAAGGTAGTATGTTGTCGATATTTTTGTTATTCCATTGGATGGTAGCCTTGTCATTATGGAAGGTAGTCTGTTGTTGAGATTTTTGTTACTTCAATGGATGGTTGCCTGGTCGTTATGGAAGGTAGTTTGTTGTCATGATCTTTGTTACTCCAATGGATGGTAGCCTTGTCATTATGGAAGGTTGTCTGTCATTGTGATTTATATCACTCTAATGGATGGCAGCCTTGTCACTAAGAAAGGTAGTCTGTTCTCGATATTTTTGTTATTCCATTGGATGGTAGCCTTGTAATTATGGAAGGTAGTCTGCTCTCGAGATTTTTGTTATTCCAATAGATGGTAGCCTTGTCAATATGGAAGGTAGTCTGTTGTCGAGATTTTTGATACTCCAATGGATGGTATCCTGGTCATTATGGAAGGTAGTATGTTGTCTGAATTTTTTTTATTCCATTGGATGGTAGCCTTGTCATTATGGAAGGTAGTCTGTTCTCGAGATTTTTGTTATTCCAATAGATGGTAACCTTGTCATTATGGAAGGTAGTCTATTGTCGAGATTTTTGTTACTTAAAAGGATGGTACCCTTGTCATTATGGAAGGTAGTCTGTTGTCCATATTTTTGTTACTCTAATGGATGGTAGCCTTGTCATTATGGAGGTTAGTCTGTTGTCCTGATTTTTTTTACTACAATGGATGGTAGCCTTGTCATTATGGAAGGTAGTCTGTTGACGAGATTTTTGTTACTACAGTGGATGGTATTCTTGACATTATGGAAGGTAGTCAGTTGTCGATATCTTTGTTACTCCAATGGATGGTAGCCTAGTAATTATGGAAGGTAGTCTGTTGTTATGAGTTTTGTCACTCCAATGGATTGTAGCCTTGTCACAATGGAAGGTAGTCTTTTCCCGATATTTTTGTTATTCCATTGGATGGTAGACTTGTCATTATGGAAGGTAGTCTGTTCTCGAGAGTTTTGTTATTCCAAGAGATGGTAGCCTTGTCATTATGGAAGGTAGTCTGTTGTCGAGATTTTTGTTACTCCAAGGGATGGTGGCCTTGTCATTATGGAAGGTAGTCTGTTGTCGAGATTTTTGTTACTTCAATGGATGGTAGCCTTGTCGTTATGAAAGGTAGTTGGTTGTTGAGATCTTTGTTACTCCATTGGATTTTAGCCTTGTCATTATGGAAGGTAGTCTATTGTCGATAATTTTTGTAACTATAATGGATGGTAGCCTTGTCATTATGGAAGGTAGTCTATTGTCGAGATTTTGGTTAGTACAATTGATGGTAGCCTTTTCATTATGGAAGGTAGTATGTTTTCTAGATTTTTGTAACTCCAATGGATGGTAGCCTTGTCATTATGAAAGGGAGTCTTTTGTCGAGATTTTTGTTACTATAATGGATGGTAGCCTTGTCATTATGGAAGGTAGTTTATTGTCGAGATTTTGGTTACTACAATTAATGGTAGCCTTGTCATTATGGAACATAGTCTATTTTAGATATTTTTGTTACTCCAATGGATGGTAGCCTTGTCATTATGGAAGGTAGTTTGTTGTCGAGATTATTGTTACTCCAATGGATGGTAGCATTGTCATTATGGAAGGTAGTGTGTTGTCGACATCTTTGTTACTCCAATGGATGGAAGCCTAGTCATTATGGAAGGTAGCCTGTTCTCGAGATTTTTGTTATTCCAATAGATGGTAGCCTTGTCAATATGGAAGGTAGTCTGTTGTCGAGATTTTTGTTACTCCAATGGATGGTATCCTTGTCAATATGGAAGGTAGTATGTTATCGATATTTTTGTTATTCCATTGGATGGTAGCCTTGTCATTATGGAAGGTAGTCTGTTGTCAAGATTTTTGTTACTCAAAGGGATGGTGGCCTTGTCATTATGGAAGGTAGTCTGTTTTCTATATTTCTGTTACTTCAATGGATGGTAGCCTGGTCGTTATGGAAGGTAGTTTGTTGTCGTGATCATTGTTACTCCAATGGATGGTAGCCTTGTCATTATGGAAGGTAGTCTGTCGTTGTGATTTCTGTCACTCCAATAGATGGTATCCTTGTCACTATGAAAGGTAGTTTGTTCTCGATATTTTTGTTATTCCATTGGATGGTAGCCTTGTCTTTATGGAATGGTAATTTGCTCTCGAGATTTTTTTTATTCCAATAGATGGTAGCCTTGTCAATATGGAAGGTAGTCTGTTGTCGAGATTTTTGTTACTCCAATGGATGGTATCCTAGTCATTATGGAAGGTAGTATGTTGTCGGGATTTTTTTATTCCATTGGATGGTAGCCTTGTCATTATGGAAGGTAGTTTGTTCTCGAGATTTTTGTTTTTCCAATAGATGGTAGCCTTGTCATTATGGAAGGAAGTCTGTTGTCGAGATTTTTGTTACTTAAAAGGATGGTACCCTTGTCATTATGGAAGGTAGTCTGTTGTCGAGATTTTTGTTACTCTAATGGATGGTAGCCTTGTCAATATGGAAGGTAGTCTGTTGTCAAGATTATTGGTACTCCAATGGATGGTAAAATTGTCATTATGGAAGTTAGTATGTTGTCCATATTTTTTTTACTTCAAGGGATGCTAGACTTGTCGTTATGGAAGGTAGTTTGTTGTTGAGATCTTTGTTACTCCATTGGATTGTAGCCTTGTCATTATGGAAGGTAGTATGTCGTTGTGATTTCTGTCACTCCAATGGATGGTAGCCTTGTCACTATGGAAGGTTGTCTGTTTTCCAAAGATTTTTGTTACTCCAATGGATGGTTACCTGGTCATTATGGAAGGTAGTATGTTGTCGGGATTTTTTTTACTTCAAGGGATGGTAGCCTTGTCATTATGGAAGGTAGTTTGTCGTTGTGATTTCTGTCACTCCAATGGATGGTAGCCTTGTCACTATGGAAGGTAGTCTGTTCTCGATATTTTTGTTATTCCAATGGATGGTAGCCTTGTCATTATGGAAGGTAGTCTATTGTCGAGATTTTTGTTACTATAATGGATGGTAGCCTTGTCATTATGGAAGGTAGTCTATTGTCGAGATTTTGGTTACTACAATTGATGGTAGCCTTGTCATTATGGAAGGTAGTTTGTTTTCTAGATTTTTGTTACTCCAATGGATGGTAGCCTTGTCATTATGGAAGGTAGTCTGTTGTTGAGATTTTTGTTATTCCAATGAATGGTAGCCTGGTCGTTATGGAAGGTAGTCTGTCATTGTGATTTATTTCACTCCAATGGATGGCAGCCTTGTCACTATGAAAGGTAGTCTGTTCTCGAGATTTTTTTTATTCCATTGGATGGTAGCCTTGTCATTATGGAAGGTAGTCTGCTCTCGAGATTTTTGTTATTCCAATAGATGGTAGCCTTGTCAATATGGAAGGTAGTCTGTTGGCGAGATTTTTGTTACTCCAATGGATGGTATCCTGGTCATTATGGAAGGTAGTATGTTGTCGGGATTTTTTTTATTCCATTGGATGGTAGCCTTGTCATTATGGAAGGTAGTCTGTTCTCGAGATTTTTGTTATTCCAATAGATGGTAACCTTGTCATTATGGAAGGTTGTCTGTTATGGAGATTTTTGTTACTTAAAATGATGGTACCCTTGTCATTATGGAAGGTAGTCTGTTGTCGAGATTTTTGTTAATCTAATGGATGGTAGCCTTGTCATTATGGAGGGTAGTCTGTTGTCCAGATTTTTTTTACTACAATGGAAGGTAGCCTTATCATTATGGAAGGTAGTCTATTGACGAGATTTTTGTTACTACAATGGATGGTAGTCTTGTCATTATGGAAGGTAGTCAATTGTCGATATCTTGGTTACTCCAATGGATGGTAGCCTAGTAATTATGGAAGGTAGTCTGTTGTTATGAGTTTTGTCACTCCAATGGATTGTAGCGTTGTGACTATGGAAGGTAGTTTGTTCCTGATATTTTTGTTATTCCATTGGATGGTAGACTTGTCATTATGGAAGGTAGTCTGTTCTCGAGATTTTTGTTATTGCAATAGATGGTAGCTTTGTCATTATGGAAGGTAGTCTGTTGTCGAGATTTTTGTTACTCCAAGGGATGGTGGCCTTGTCATTATGGAAGGTAGTCTATTGTCGAGATTTTTGTTACTTCAATGGATGGTAGCCTTGTCGTTATGGAAGGTAGTTTGTTGTTGAGATATTTGTTACTCCATTGTATTGTAGCCTTGTCATTATGGAAGGTAGTTTGTCATTGTGATTTCTGTCACTCCAATGGATAGTAGCCTTGTCACTATGAAAGGTAGTCTGTTGTCGATATTTTTGTTATTCCATTGGATGGAAGCCTTGTCATTATAGAAGGTAGTTTGTTGTCGATATCTTTGTTACTCCAATGGATGGAAGCCTAGTCATTATGGAAGGTAGTCTGTTCTCGAGATTTTTGTTACTCCAATGGATGGTAGACTTGTCATTATGGAAGGTAGTCTATTGTCGAGATTTTTGTTACTATAATGGATGGTAGCCTTGTCATTATGGAAGGTAGTCTATTGTCGAGATTTTGGTTACTACAATTGATGGTAGCCTTGTCATTATGGAACATAGTCTATTTTAGGTATTTTTGTTACTCCAATGGATGGTAGCCTTGTCATTGTGGAAGGTAGTTTGTTGTCGAGATTATTGTTACTCCAATGGATGGTAGCATTGTCATTATGGAAGGTAGTCTGTTGTCAACATCTTTGTTACTCCAATGGATGGAAGCCTAGTCATTATGGAAAGTAGTCTGTTCTCGAGATTTTTGTTATTCCAATAGATAGTAGCCTTGTCATTATGGAAGGTAGTCTGTTGTCGAGATTTTTGTTACTCCAATGGATGGTATCCTTATCAATATGGAAGGTAGTATGTTGTCGATATTTTTGTTATTCCATTGGATGGTAGCCTTGTAATCATGGAAGGTAGTCTGTTGTCGAGATTTTTGTTACTCAAAGGGATGGTGGCCTTGTCATTATGGAAGGTAGTCTGTTGTCTATATTTCTGTTACTTCAATGGATGGTAGACTGGTCATTATGGAAGGTAGTTTGTTGTCGTGATCTTTGTTACTCCAATGGATGGTAGCCTTGTCATTATGGAAGGTCGTCTGTCGTTGTGATTTCTGTCACTCCAATGGATGGTATCCTTGTCATTATGGAAGGTAGTATGTTGTCGGGATTTTTTTTATTCCATTGGATGGTAGCCTTGTCATTATGGAGGGTAGTCTGTTCTCGAGATTTTTGTTATTCCAATAGATGGTAGCCTTGTCAATATGGAAGGTAGTCTGTTGTCGAGATTTTGGTTACTCCAATGAATGGTATCCTTGTCATTATGGAAGGTAGTCTGTTCTCGAGATTTTTGTTATTCCAATAGATGGTAGCCTTGTCCTTATGGAAGATAGTCCGCTGTCGTGATTTTTGTTACTTAAAAGGATGGTACCATTGTCATTATGGAAGGTAGTTTGTTATCGAGATTTTTGTTACTCTAATGGATGGTAGCCTTGTCATTATGGAAGGTAGTATGTTGTCAAGATTATTGTTACTCCAATGGATGGAAGCCTTGTCATTATGGAAGGTAGTATGTTGTCAGGATTTTTTTTATTCCATTAGATGGTAGCCTTGTCATTATGGAAGGTAGTCTGTTGTCGAGATTTTTGTTACTACAATGGATGGTAGTCTTGTCATTATGGAAGGTAGTCAGTTGTCGATATCTTTTTTACTCCAATGGATGGTATCCTAGTAATTATGGAAGGTAGTTTGTTTTCGAGATTTTTGTTACTACAATGGATGGTAGTCTTGTCATTATAGAAGGTAGTCGGTTGTCGATATCTTTGTTACTCCAATGGAAGGCAGCCTAGTCATTTTGAAAGGTAGTCAGTTGTCGATATCTTTGTTACTGCAATGGATGGTATCCTTGTCATTATGGAAGGTACTCTGTTGTCGAGATTTTTCTTACTCCAATGGATGGTAGCCTTGTCATTATGGAAGGTAGTCAGTTTTCTAGATTTTTTTTACTCCATTGGATGGTAGCCTTGTCATTATGGAAGGTAGTCTGTTGTCAAGATTTTTCTAACTACAATGGATGGTATCCATGTCATTATGGAAGGTAGTCTGTTGTCGAGATTTTGTTTACTACAATGGTTGGTAGCCTTTTCATTATGGAAGGTAGTCTGTTGTCAGTATTTTTGTTACTATAATGGATGGTAGTCTTGTCATTATGGAAGGTAGTCAGTTGTCGATATCTTTGTTACTCTAATGGAGGGTAGCCTAGTCATTATGGTAGGTAGTTTGTTGTCGAGATTTTTGTTACTCCAATGGATGGTATCCTTGTCATTATGGAAGGTAGTATGTTGTCGATATTTTTTTATTCCATTGGATGGTAGCCTTGTCATTATGGAAGGTAGTCTGTTGTCGAGATTTTTCTTACTCCAATGGATGGTAGCCTTGTCATAATAGAAGGTAGTCTGTTTTCTAGATTTTTTACTCCATTGGATCGTAGCCTTGTCATTATGGAAGGTAGTCTATTTTCTAGAATTTTTTACTCCATTGGATGGTAGCCTTGTCATTATGGAAAGTAGTCTGTTGTCAATATCTTTTTTACTCCAATGGATGGTAGTCTTGTAATTATGGAAGGTAGTCAGTTGTCGATATCTTTGTTACTCCAATGGATGGTAGTCTGGTCATTATGGAAGGTAGTCTGTTGTCGATATCTTTGTTACTCCAATGGACGGTAGCCTAGTCACTTTGAAAGGTAGTCAGTTGTCGATATCTTTGTTACTGCAATGGATGGTAGCCTTGTCATTATGGAAGGTAGTCCGTGGTCGAGATTTTTCTTACTCCAATGGATGGTAGCCTTGTCATTATGGAAGGTAGTCTATTTTCTAGATTTATTTTACTCCATTGGATGGTAGCCTTGTCATTATGGAAGGTAGTTTGTTGTCAAGATTTTTTTAACTACAATGGACGGTAGCCTTGTCATTATGGAAGGTAGTCTGTTGTCGAGATTTTTTTTACTATAATGGTTGGTAGCCTTGTCATTAGGGAAGGTAGTCTGTTGTCAGTATTTTTGTTACTACAATGGATGGTAGTCTTGTCATTATGGAAGGTAGTCATTTGTCGATATCTTTGTTACTCCAATTGATGGTAGCCTAGTCATTATGGAAGGTAGTTTGTTGTCGATATTTTTGTTACTCCAATGGATGGTATCCTTGTTATTATGGAAGGTAGTATGCTATCGATATTTTTTTATTCCATTGGATGGTAGCCTTGTCGTTATGGAAGATAGTCTATTGTCGAGATTTTTCTTACTCCAATGGATGGTAGCCTTATCATTATGCAAGGTAGTCTGTTTTCTAGATTTTTTTACTCCAATGGATGGTAGCCTTGTCATTATGGAAGGTAGTCTGTCGTTGTGATTTCTGTCACTCCAATGGATGGTGGCCTTGTCATTATGGAAGGTTGTCTGTTTTACAGAGATTTTTGTTACTCCAATGGATGGTATCCTGGTCATTATGGAAGGTAGTATGTTGTTGGGATTTTTGTTACTTCAAGGGATGGTAGCCTAGTCGTTATGGATGGTAGTTTATTATTGAGATCTTTGTTACTCCATTGGATTGTATCCTTGTCATTATGGAAGGTAGTTTTTCGTTGTGATTTCTGTCACTCCAATGGATGGTAGCCTTGTCACTATGGAAGGTAGTCGGTTCTCGATATTATTGTTATTCCATTGGAAGGTAGCCTTGTCATTATGGAAGGTAGTCTGTTGTCGAGATTTTTGTTATTCCAATGGATGGTATCCTTGTCAATATGGAAGGTAGTATGTTGTCGATATTTTTGTTATTCCATTGGATGGTAGCCTTGTCATTATGGAAGGTAGTCTGTTGTTGAGATTTTTGTTACTTCAATGGATGGTTGCCTGGTCGTTATGGAAGGTAGTTTGTTGTCATGATCTTTGTTACTCCAATGGATGGTAGCCTTGTCATTATGGAAGGTTGTCTGTCATTGTGATTTATATCACTCTAATGGATGGCAGCCTTGTCACTAAGAAAGGTAGTCTGTTCTCGATATTTTTGTTATTCCATTGGATGGTAGCCTTGTAATTATGGAAGGTAGTCTGCTCTCGAGATTTTTGTTATTCCAATAGATGGTAGCCTTGTCAATATGGAAGGTAGTCTGTTGTCGAGATTTTTGATACTCCAATGGATGGTATCCTGGTCATTATGGAAGGTAGTATGTTGTCTGAATTTTTTTTATTCCATTGGATGGTAGCCTTGTCATTATGGAAGGTAGTCTGTTCTCGAGATTTTTGTTATTCCAATAGATGGTAACCTTGTCATTATGGAAGGTAGTCTATTGTCGAGATTTTTGTTACTTAAAAGGATGGTACCCTTGTCATTATGGAAGGTAGTCTGTTGTCCATATTTTTGTTACTCTAATGGATGGTAGCCTTGTCATTATGGAGGTTAGTCTGTTGTCCTGATTTTTTTTACTACAATGGATGGTAGCCTTGTCATTATGGAAGGTAGTCTGTTGACGAGATTTTTGTTACTACAGTGGATGGTATTCTTGACATTATGGAAGGTAGTCAGTTGTCGATATCTTTGTTACTCCAATGGATGGTAGCCTAGTAATTATGGAAGGTAGTCTGTTGTTGTGAGTTTTGTCACTCCAATGGATTGTAGCCTTGTCACAATGGAAGGTAGTCTTTTCCCGATATTTTTGTTATTCCATTGGATGGTAGACTTGTCATTATGGAAGGTAGTCTGTTCTCGAGAGTTTTGTTATTCCAAGAGATGGTAGCCTTGTCATTATGGAAGGTAGTCTAATGTCGAGATTTTTGTTACTCCAAGGGATGGTGGCCTTGTCATTATGGAAGGTAGTCTGTTGTCGAGATTTTTGTTACTTCAATGGATGGTAGCCTTGTCGTTATGAAAGGTAGTTGGTTGTTGAGATCTTTGTTACTCCATTGGATTTTAGCCTTGTCATTATGGAAGGTAGTCTATTGTCGATAATTTTTGTAACTATAATGGATGGTAGCCTTGTCATTATGGAAGGTAGTCTATTGTCGAGATTTTGGTTAGTACAATTGATGGTAGCCTTTTCATTATGGAAGGTAGTATGTTTTCTAGATTTTTGTAACTCCAATGGATGGTAGCCTTGTCATTATGAAAGGGAGTCTTTTGTCGAGATTTTTGTTACTATAATGGATGGTAGCCTTGTCATTATGGAAGGTAGTTTATTGTCGAGATTTTGGTTACTACAATTAATGGTAGCCTTGTCATTATGGAACATAGTCTATTTTAGATATTTTTGTTACTCCAATGGATGGTAGCCTTGTCATTATGGAAGGTAGTTTGTTGTCGAGATTATTGTTACTCCAATGGATGGTAGCATTGTCATTATGGAAGGTAGTGTGTTGTCGACATCTTTGTTACTCCAATGGATGGAAGCCTAGTCATTATGGAAGGTAGCCTGTTCTCGAGATTTTTGTTATTCCAATAGATGGTAGCCTTGTCAATATGGAAGGTAGTCTGTTGTCGAGATTTTTGTTACTCCAATGGATGGTATCCTTGTCAATATGGAAGGTAGTATGTTATCGATATTTTTGTTATTCCATTGGATGGTAGCCTTGTCATTATGGAAGGTAGTCTGTTGTCAAGATTTTTGTTACTCAAAGGGATGGTGGCCTTGTCATTATGGAAGGTAGTCTGTTTTCTATATTTCTGTTACTTCAATGGATGGTAGCCTGGTCGTTATGGAAGGTAGTTTGTTGTCGTGATCATTGTTACTACAATGGATGGTAGCCTTGTCATTATGGAAGGTAGTCTGTCGTTGTGATTTCTGTCACTCCAATAGATGGTATCCTTGTCACTATGAAAGGTAGTTTGTTCTCGATATTTTTGTTATTCCATTGGATGGTAGCCTTGTCTTTATGGAATGGTAATTTGCTCTCGAGATTTTTTTTATTCCCATAGATGGTAGCCTTGTCAATATGGAAGGTAGTCTGTTGTCGAGATTTTTGTTACTCCAATGGATGGTATCCTAGTCATTATGGAAGGTAGTATGTTGTCGGGATTTTTTTATTCCATTGGATGGTAGCCTTGTCATTATGGAAGGTAGTTTGTTCTCGAGATTTTTGTTTTTCCAATAGATGGTAGCCTTGTCATTATGGAAGGAAGTCTGTTGTCGAGATTTTTGTTACTTAAAAGGATGGTACCCTTGTCATTATGGAAGGTAGTCTGTTGTCGAGATTTTTGTTACTCTAATGGATGGTAGCCTTGTCAATATGGAAGGTAGTCTGTTGTCAAGATTATTGGTACTCCAATGGATGGTAAAATTGTCATTATGGAAGTTAGTATGTTGTCCATATTTTTTTTACTTCAAGGGATGCTAGACTTGTCGTTATGGAAGGTAGTTTGTTGTTGAGATCTTTGTTACTCCATTGGATTGTAGCCTTGTCATTATGGAAGGTAGTATGTCGTTGTGATTTCTGTCACTCCAATGGATGGTAGCCTTGTCACTATGGAAGGTTGTCTGTTTTCCAAAGATTTTTGTTACTCCAATGGATGGTTACCTGGTCATTATGGAAGGTAGTATGTTGTCGGGATTTTTTTTACTTCAAGGGATGGTAGCCTTGTCATTATGGAAGGTAGTTTGTCGTTGTGATTTCTGTCACTCCAATGGATGGTAGCCTTGTCACTATGGAAGGTAGTCTGTTCTCGATATTTTTGTTATTCCAATGGATGGTAGCCTTGTCATTATGGAAGGTAGTCTATTGTCGAGATTTTTGTTACTATAATGGATGGTAGCCTTGTCATTATGGAAGGTAGTCTATTGTCGAGATTTTGGTTACTACAATTGATGGTAGCCTTGTCATTATGGAAGGTAGTTTGTTTTCTAGATTTTTGTTACTCCAATGGATGGTAGCCTTGTCATTATGGAAGGTAGTCTGTTGTTGAGATTTTTGTTATTCCAATGAATGGTAGCCTGGTCGTTATGGAAGGTAGTCTGTCATTGTGATTTATTTCACTCCAATGGATGGCAGCCTTGTCACTATGAAAGGTAGTCTGTTCTCGAGATTTTTTTTATTCCATTGGATGGTAGCCTTGTCATTATGGAAGGTAGTCTGCTCTCGAGATTTTTGTTATTCCAATAGATGGTAGCCTTGTCAATATGGAAGGTAGTCTGTTGGCGAGATTTTTGTTACTCCAATGGATGGTATCCTGGTCATTATGGAAGGTAGTATGTTGTCGGGATTTTTTTTATTCCATTGGATGGTAGCCTTGTCATTATGGAAGGTAGTCTGTTCTCGAGATTTTTGTTATTCCAATAGATGGTAACCTTGTCATTATGGAAGGTTGTCTGTTATGGAGATTTTTGTTACTTAAAATGATGGTACCCTTGTCATTATGGAAGGTAGTCTGTTGTCGAGATTTTTGTTAATCTAATGGATGGTAGCCTTGTCATTATGGAGGGTAGTCTGTTGTCCAGATTTTTTTTACTACAATGGAAGGTAGCCTTATCATTATGGAAGGTAGTCTATTGACGAGATTTTTGTTACTACAATGGATGGTAGTCTTGTCATTATGGAAGGTAGTCAATTGTCGATATCTTGGTTACTCCAATGGATGGTAGCCTAGTAATTATGGAAGGTAGTCTGTTGTTATGAGTTTTGTCACTCCAATGGATTGTAGCGTTGTGACTATGGAAGGTAGTTTGTTCCTGATATTTTTGTTATTCCATTGGATGGTAGACTTGTCATTATGGAAGGTAGTCTGTTCTCGAGATTTTTGTTATTGCAATAGATGGTAGCTTTGTCATTATGGAAGGTAGTCTGTTGTCGAGATTTTTGTTACTCCAAGGGATGGTGGCCTTGTCATTATGGAAGGTAGTCTATTGTCGAGATTTTTGTTACTTCAATGGATGGTAGCCTTGTCGTTATGGAAGGTAGTTTGTTGTTGAGATATTTGTTACTCCATTGTATTGTAGCCTTGTCATTATGGAAGGTAGTTTGTCATTGTGATTTCTGTCACTCCAATGGATAGTAGCCTTGTCACTATGAAAGGTAGTCTGTTGTCGATATTTTTGTTATTCCATTGGATGGAAGCCTTGTCATTATAGAAGGTAGTTTGTTGTCGATATCTTTGTTACTCCAATGGATGGAAGCCTAGTCATTATGGAAGGTAGTCTGTTCTCGAGATTTTTGTTACTCCAATGGATGGTAGACTTGTCATTATGGAAGGTAGTCTATTGTCGAGATTTTTGTTACTATAATGGATGGTAGCCTTGTCATTATGGAAGGTAGTCTATTGTCGAGATTTTGGTTACTACAATTGATGGTAGCCTTGTCATTATGGAACATAGTCTATTTTAGGTATTTTTGTTACTCCAATGGATGGTAGCCTTGTCATTGTGGAAGGTAGTTTGTTGTCGAGATTATTGTTACTCCAATGGATGGTAGCATTGTCATTATGGAAGGTAGTCTGTTGTCAACATCTTTGTTACTCCAATGGATGGAAGCCTAGTCATTATGGAAAGTAGTCTGTTCTCGAGATTTTTGTTATTCCAATAGATAGTAGCCTTGTCATTATGGAAGGTAGTCTGTTGTCGAGATTTTTGTTACTCCAATGGATGGTATCCTTATCAATATGGAAGGTAGTATGTTGTCGATATTTTTGTTATTCCATTGGATGGTAGCCTTGTAATCATGGAAGGTAGTCTGTTGTCGAGATTTTTGTTACTCAAAGGGATGGTGGCCTTGTCATTATGGAAGGTAGTCTGTTGTCTATATTTCTGTTACTTCAATGGATGGTAGACTGGTCATTATGGAAGGTAGTTTGTTGTCGTGATCTTTGTTACTCCAATGGATGGTAGCCTTGTCATTATGGAAGGTCGTCTGTCGTTGTGATTTCTGTCACTCCAATGGATGGTAGCCTTGTCACTATGAAAGGTAGTCTGTTCTCGATATTTTTGTTATTCCATTGGATGGTAGCCTTGTCATTATGGAAGGTAGTCTGCACTCGAGATTTTTGTTATTCAATTAGATGGTAGCCTTGTCAATATGGAAGGTAGTCTGTTGTCGAGATTTTTGTTACTCCAATGGATGGTATCCTGGTCATTATGGAAGGTAGTATGTTGTTGGGATTTTTTTATTCCATTGGATGGTAGCCTTGTCATTATGGAAGGTAGTTTGTTCTCGAGATTTTTGTTTTTCCAATAGATGGTAGCCTTGTCATGATGGAAGGAAGTCTGTTGACGATATTTTTGTTACTTAAAAGGATGGTACCCTTGTCATTATGGAAAGTAGTATGTTGTCGAGATTTTTGTTACTCTAATGGACGGTATCCTTGTCATTATGGAAGATCGTCTGTTGTCAAGATTATTGGTACTCCAATGGATGGTAGCCTTGTCATTATGGAAGGTAGTCTGTTGTCCAGATTTTTTTTACTTCAATGGATGGTAGCCTTGTCATTATGGAAGGTAGTCTGTTGTCGAGATTTTTGTTACTACAATGGATGGTAGTCTTCTCATTATAGAAGGTAGTCAGCTTTCGATATCTTTCTTACTCCAATGGACGGTAGCCTAGTCATTTTGAAAGGTAGTCAGTTGTCGATATCTTTGTTACTCCAATGGATGGTAGCCTTGTCATTATGGAAGGTAGTCTATTGTCGAGATTTTGGTTACTACTATTGATGGTAGCCTTGTCATTATGGAACATAGTCCGTTTTCTAGATTTTTGTTACTCCAATGGATGGTAGCCTTGTCATTATGGAAGGTAGTCTATTGTCGAGATTTTTGTTAATATAATGGATGGTAGCCTTATCATTATGGAAGGTAGTCTATTGTCTAGATTTTGGTTACTACAATTGATGGTAGCCTTGTCATTATGGAACATAGTCTATTTTAGGTATTTTTGTTACTCCAATGGATGATAGCCTTGTCATTATGGAATGTAGTTTGTTGTCGAGATTATTGTTACTCCAATGGATGGTAGCATTGTCATTATGGAAGGTAGTCTTTTGTCGATATCTTTGTTACTACAATGGATGGAAGCCTAGTCATTATGGAAGGTAGTCTGTTCTCGAGATTTTTGGTATTCCAATAGATGGTAGACTTGTCATTATGGAAGGTAGTCTGTTGTCGAGATTTTTGTTACTCCAATGGATGTTATCCTAGTCATTATGGAAGGTAGTATGTTGTCGATATTTTTCTTATTCCATTGGATGGTAGCCTTGTCATTATGTAAGGTAGTTTGTTCTCGAGATTTTTGTTATTCCAATAGATGGTAATCTTGTCATTATGGAAGGTAGTCTGTTGTCGAGATTTTTGTTACTTAAAAGGATGGTACCCTTGTCATTATGGAAGGTAGTCTGTTGTCGAGATTTTTGGTACTCTAATGGATGGTAGCCTTGTCATTATGGAGGGTAGTCTGTTGTCCAAATTTATTTTACTACAATGCATGGTAGCCTTGTCATTATAGAAGGTAGTCTATTGACGAGATTTTTGTTACTACAATGGATGGTAGTCTTGTCATTATGGAAGGTAGTCAATTGTCGATATCTTTGTCACTCCAATGGATTGTAGCCTTGTCACTATGGAAGGTAGTTTGTTCCCGATATTTTTGTTATTCCATTGGATGGTAGACTTGTCATTATGGAAGGTAGTCTGTTCTCGTGATTTTTGTTATTCCAATAGATGGTAGCCTTGTCATTATGGAAGGTAGTCTGTTGTCGAGATTTTTGTTACTCCAAGGGATGGTGGCCTTGTCATTATGGAAGGTAGTCTATAGTCGAGATTTTTGTTACTTCAATGGATGGTAGCCTTGTTGTTATGGAAGGTAGTTTGTTGTTGAGATCTTTGTTACTCCATTGGATTGTAGCCTTGTCATTATGGAAGGTAGTTTGGCATTGTGATTTCTGTCACTCCAATGGATGGTAGCCTTGTCACTATGGAAGGTATTCTGTTCTCGATATTTTTGTTATTCCATTGGATGGTAGCCTTGTCATTATGGAAGGTAGTTTGTTGTCGATATCTTTGTTACTCCAATGGATGGAAGCCTAGTCATTATGGAAGGTAGTCTGTTCTCGAGATTTTTGTTACTCCAATGAATGGTAGCCTTGTCATTATGGAAGGTAGTCTATTGTCGAGATTTTTGTAACTATAATGGATGGTAGCCTTGTCATTATGGAAGTTAGTCTATTGTCAAGATTTTGGTTACTACAATTGATGGTAGCCTTGTCATTATGGAAGATAGTATGTTTTCTAGATTTTTGTTACTCCAATGGATGGTAGCCTTGTCATTATGGAAGGGAGTCTGTTGTCGAGATTTTTGTTACTATAATGGATGGTAGCCTTGTCATTATGGAAGGTATTTCATTGTCGAGATTTTAGTTACTACAGTTGATGGTAGCCTTTTCATTATGGAACATAGTCTATTTTAGGTATTTTTGTTACTCCAATGGATGGTAGCCTTGTCATTATGGAAGGTAGTTTGTTGTCGAGATTATTGTTACTCCATTGGATGCTAGCATTGTCATCATGGAAGGTAGTCTGTTGTCGATATCTTTGTTACTCCAATGGATGGAAGCCTAGTCATTATGGAAGGTAGTCTGTTCTCGAGATTTTTGTTATTCCAATAGATGGTAGCCTTGTCATTATGGAAGGTAGTCTGTTGTCGAGATTTTTGTTACTCCAATGGATGGTATCCTTGTCAATATGGAAGGTAGTATGTTGTCGATATTTTTGTTATTCCATTGGATGGTAGCCTTGTCATTATGGAAGGTAGTCTGTTGTCGAGATTTTTGTTACTCAAAGGGATGGTGGCCTTGTCATTATGGAAGGTAGTTTGTTGTCTATATTTCTGTTACTTCAATGGATGGTAGCCTGGTCGTTATGGAAGGTAGTTTGTTGTCGTGATCTTTGTTACTCCAATGGATGGTAGCCTTATCATTATGGAAGGTCGTATGTCATTGTGATTTCTGTCACTCCAATGGATGGTAGCCTTGTCACTATGAAAGGTAGTCTGTTCTCGATATTTTTGTTATTCCATTGGATGGTAGCCTTGTCATTATGGAAGGTAGTCTGCTCTCGAGATTTTTGTTATTCCAATAGATGGTAGCCTTGTCAATATGGAAGGTAGTCTGTTGTCGAGATTTTGGTTACTCCAATGGATGGTATCCTGGTCATTATGTTGTCGGGATTTTTTTATTCCATTGGATGGTAGCGTTGTCATTATGGAAGGTAGTCTGGTGTCGAGATTTTTGTTACTCTAATGGATGGTAGCCTTGTCATTATGGAAGGTAGTCTGTTGTCAAGATTATTGGTACTCCAATGGATGGTAGCCTTGTCATTATGGAAGGTAGTCTGTTGTCCAGATTTTATTTACTTCAATGGATGGTAGCCTTGTCATTATGGAAGGTAGTCTGTTGTCGAGATTTTTGTTACTACAATGGATGGTAGTCTTGTAACTATAGAAGGTAGTCAGCTTTCGATATCTTTCTTACTCCAATGGACGGTAGCCTAGTCATTTTGAAAGGTAGTCAGTTGTCGATATCTTTGTTACTCCAATGGATGGTAGCCTTGTCATTATGGAAGGTAGTCTATTGTCGAGATTTTGGTTACTACAATTGATGGTAGCCTTGTCATTATGGAACATAGTCTGTTTTCTAGATTTTTGTTACTCCAATGGATGGTAGCCTTGTCATTATGGAAGGTAGTCTATTGTCGAGATTTTTGTTACTATAATGGATGGTAGCCTTGTCATTATGGAAGATAGTTTATTGTCTAGATTTTGGTTACTACAATTGATGGTAGCCTTGTCATTATGGAACATAGTCTATTTTAGGTATTTTTGTTACTCCAATGGATGGTAGCCTTGTCATTATGGAATGTAGTTTGTTGTCGAGATTTTTTTTATTCAAATGGATGGTAGCATTGTAATTATGGAAGGTAGTTTCTTGTCGAGATTTTTGTTACTTCAAGGGATGGTAGCCTTGTCGTTATAGAAGGTAGTCTGTCGTTGTGATTTCTGTCACTCCAATGGATGATATCCTTGTCACTATGGAAGGTAGTCTGTTGTCGAGATTTTTGTTACTCCATTGGATGGTATCCTTGTCATTATGGAAGGTAGTATGTTGTCGGGATTTTTTTTATTCCATTGGATGGTAGCCTTGTCATTATGGAGGGTAGTCTGTTCTCGAGATTTTTGTTATTCCAATAGATGGTAGCCTTGTCAATATGGAAGGTAGTCTGTTGTCGAGATTTTGGTTACTCCAATGGATGGTATCCTGGTCATTATGGAAGGTAGTATGTTGTCGGTATTTTTTTTATTCCATTGGATGGTAGCCTTGTCATTATGGAAGGTAGTCTGTTCTCGAGATTTTTGTTATTCCAATAGATGGTAGCCTTGTCCTTATGGAAGATAGTCCGCTGTCGTGATTTTTGTTACTTAAAAGGATGGTACCATTGTCATTATGGAAGGTAGTTTGTTATCGAGATTTTTGTTACTCTAATGGATGGTAGCCTTGTCATTATGGAAGGTAGTATGTTGTCAAGATTTTTGTTACTCCAATGGATGGAAGCCTTGTCATTATGGAAGGTAGTATGTTGTAAGGATTTTTTTTATTCCATTAGATGGTAGCCTTGTCATTATGGAAGGTAGTCTGTTGTCGAGATTTTTGTTACTACAATGGATGGTAGTCTTGTCATTATGGAAAGTAGTCAGTTGTCGATATCTTTTTTACTCCAATGGATGGTATCCTAGTAATTATGGAAGGTAGTTTATTTTCGAGATTTTTGTTACTACAATGGATGGTAGTCTTGTCATTATAGAAGGTAGTCGGTTGTCGATATCTTTGTTACTCCAATGGAAGGCAGCCTAGTCATTTTGAAAGGTAGTCAGTTGTCGATATCTTTGTTACTGCAATTGATGGTATCCTTGTCATTATGGAAGGTACTCTGTTGTCGAGATTTTTCTTACTCCAATGGATGGTAGCCTTGTCATTATGGAAGGTAGTCAGTTTTCTAGATTTTTTTTACTCCATTGGATGGTAGCCTTGTCATTATGGAAGGTAGTCTGTTGTCAAGATTTTTCTAACTACAATGGATGGTATCCTTGTCATTATGGAAGGTAGTCTGTTGTCGAGATTTTGTTTACTACAATGGTTGGTAGCCTTGTCATTATGGAAGGTAGTCTGTTGTCAATATTTTTGTTACTATAATGGATGGTAGTCTTGTCATTATGGAAGGTAGTCAGTTGTCGATATCTTTGTTACTCTAATGGAGGGTTGCCTAGTCATTATGGTAGGTAGTTTGTTGTCGAGATTTTTGTTACTCCAATGGATGGTATCCTTGTCATTATGGAAGGTAGTATGTTGTCGATATTTTTTTATTCCATTGGATGGTAGCCTTGTCATTATGGAAGGTAGTCTGTTGTCGAGATTTTTCTTACTCCAATGGATGGTAGCCTTGTCATAATAGAAGGTAGTCTGTTTTCTAGATTTTTTTACTCCATTGGATCGTAGCCTTGTCATTATGGAAGGTAGTCTATTTTCTAGAATTTTTTACTCCATTGGATGGTAGCCTTGTCATTATGGAAAGTAGTCTGTTGTCAATATCTTTTTTACTCCAATGGATGGTAGTCTTGTAATTATGGAAGGTAGTCAGTTGTCGATATCTTTGTTACTCCAATGGATGGTAGTCTTGTCATTATGGAAGGTAGTCTGTTGTCGATATCTTTGTTACTCCAATGGACGGTAGCCTAGTCACTTTGAAAGGTAGTCAGTTGTCGATATCTTTGTTATTGCCATGGATGGTAGCCTTGTCATGATGGAAGGTAGTCCGTGGTCGAGATTTTTCTTACTCCAATGGATGGTAGCCTTGTCATTATGGAAAGTAGTCTATTTTCTAGATTTATTTTACTCCATTGGATGGTAGCCTTGTCATTATGGAAGGTAGTTTGTTGTCAAGATTTTTTTAACTACAATGGATGGTAGCCTTGTCATTATGGAAGGTAGTCTGTTGTCGAGATTTTTTTTACTATAATGGTTGGTAGCCTTGTCATTAGGGAAGGTAGTTTGTTGTCAGTATTTTTGTTACTACAATGGATGGTAGTCTTGTCATTATGGAAGGTAGTCATTTGTCGATATCTTTGTTACTCCAATTGATGGTAGCCTAGTCATTATGGAAGGTAGTTTGTTGTCGATATTTTTGTTACTCCAATGGATGGTATCCTTGTTATTATGGAAGGTAGTATGCTATCGATATTTTTTTATTCCATTGGATGGTAGCCTTGTCGTTATGGAAGATAGTCTGTTGTCGAGATTTTTCTTACTCCAATGGATGGTAGCCTTATCATTATGCAAGGTAGTCTGTTTTCTAGATTTTTTTACTCCAATGGATGGTAGCCCTGTCATTATGGAAGGTAGTCTGTCGTTGTGATTTCTGTCACTCCAATGGATGGTAGCCTTGTCATTATGGAAGGTTGTCTGTTTTACAGAGATTTTTGTTACTCCAATGGATGGTATCCTGGTCATTATGGAAGGTAGTATGTTGTTGGGATTTTTGTTACTTCAAGGGATGGTAGCCTAGTCGTTATGGATGGTAGTTTATTGTTGAGATCTTTGTTACTCCATTGGATTGTAGCCTTGTCATTATGGAAGGTAGTTTGTCGTTGTGATTTCTGTCACTCCAATGGATGGTAGCCTTGTCACTATGGAAGGTAGTCGGTTCTCGATATTATTGTTATTCCATTGGATGGTAGCCTTGTCATTATGGAAGGTAGTCTGTTGTCGATATCTTTGTTACTCCATTGGATGAAAGCCTAGTCATTATGGAAGATAGTCTATTCTCGAGATTTTTGTTATTCCAATAGATGGTAGACTTGTCATTATGGAAGGTAGTCTGTTGTCGAGATTTTTGTTACTCCAATGGATGGTATCCTTGTCAATATGGAAGGTAGTATGTTGTCGATATTTTTGTTATTCCATTGGATGGTAGCCTTGTCATTATGGAAGGTATTTCATTGTCGAGATTTTAGTTACTACAATTGATGGTAGCCTTTTCATTATGGAACATAGTCTATTTTAGGTATTTTTGTTACTCCAATGGATGGTAGCCTGGTCGTTATGGAAGGTAGTTTGTTGTCGTGATCTTTGTTACTCCAATGGATGGTAGCCTTGTCATTATGGAAGGTCGTATGTCATTGTGATTTCTGTCACTCTAATGGATGGTAGCCTTGTCACTATGAAAGGTAGTCTGTTCTCGATATTTTTGTTATTCCATTGGATGGTAGCCTTGTCATTATGGAAGGTAGTCTGCTCTCGAGATTTTTGTTATTCCAATAGATGGTAGCCTTGTCAATATGGAAGGTAGTCTGTTGTTGAGATTTTTGTTACTCCAATGGATGGTATCCTGGTCATTATGGAAGGTATGTTGTCGGGATTTTTTTATTCCATTTGATGGTAGCCTTGTCATTATGGAAGGTAGTCTGGTGTCGAGATTTTTGTTACTCTAATGGATGGTAGCCTTGTCATTATGGAAGGTAGTCTGTTGTCAAGATTATTGGTACTCAAATGGATGGTAGCCTTGTCATTATGGAAGGTAGTTTGTTGTCCAGATTTTATTTACTTCAATGGATGGTAGCCTTGTCATTATGGAAGGTAGTCTGTTGTCGAGATTTTTGTTACTACAATGGATGGTAGTCTTGTAACTATAGAAGGTAGTCAGCTTTCGATATCTTTCTTACTCCAATGGACGGTAGCCTAGTCATTTTGAAAGGTAGTCAGTTGTCGATATCTTTGTTACTCCAATGGATTGTAGCCTTGTCATTATGGAAGGTAGTCTATTGTCGAGATTTTGGTTACTACAATTGATGGTAGCCTTGTCATTATGGAACATAGTCTGTTTTCTAGATTTTTGTTACTCCAATGGATGGTAGCCTTGTCATTATGGAAGGTAGTCTATTGTCGAGATTTTTGTTACTATAATGGATGGTAGCCTTGTCATTAGGGAAGGTAGTCTATTGTCTAGATTTTGGTTACTATAATTGATGGTAGCCTTGTCATTATGGAACATAGTCTATTTTAGGTATTTTTGTTAATCCAATGGATGGTAGCCTTGTCATTATGGAATGTAGTTTGTTGTCGAGATTATTGTTACTCCAATGGATGGTAGCATTGTCATTATGGAAGGTAGTCTTTTGTCGATATCTTTGTTACTACAATGGATGGAAGCCTAGTCATTATGGAAGGTAGTCGTTTCTCGACATTTTTGTTATTCCAATAGATGGTAGCCTTGTCATTATGGAAGGTAGTCTGTTGTCGAGATTTTTGTTACTCCAATGGATGGTATCCTAGTCATTATGGAAGGTAGTATGTTATCGATATTTTTGTTATTCCATTGGATGGTAGCCTTGTCATTAGTGAAGGTAGTTTGTTCTCGAGATTTTTGTTATTCCAATAGATGGTAACCTTGTCATTATGGAAGGTAGTCTGTTTTCGAGATTTTTGTTACTAAAAAGGATGGTACCCTTGTCATTATGGAAGGTAGTCTGTTGTCGAGATTTTTGTTACTCTAATGGATGGTAGCCTTGTCATTATGGAAGGGAGTCTGTTGTCGAGATTTTTGTTACTACAATGGATGGTAGCCTTGTCATTATGGAAGGGAGTCTATTGACGAGATTTTTGTTACTACAATGGATGGTAGTCTTGTCATTATGGAAGGTAGTCTGTTGTCCAGATTTTTGTTACTCCAAGGGATGGTGGCCTTTTCATTATGGAACATAGTCTATTTTAGGTATTTTTGTTACTCCAATGGATGGTAGCCTTGTCATTATGGAAGGTAGTTTGTTGTCGAGATTATTGTTACTCCATTGGATGCTAGCATTGTCATTATGGAAGGTAGTCTGTTGTCGATATCTTTGTTACTCCAATGGATGGAAGCCTAGTCATTATGGAAGGTAGTTTGTTCTCGAGATTTTTGTTATTCCAATAGATGGTAGCCTTGTCATTATGGAAGGTAGTCTGTTGTCGAGATTTTTGTTACTCCAATGGATGGTATCCTTGTCAATATGGAAGGTAGTATGTTGTCGATATTTTTGTTATTCCATTGGATGGTAGCCTTGTCATTATAGAAGGTAGTCTGTTGTCGAGATTTTTGTTACTCAAAGGGATGGTGGCCTTGTCATTATGGAAGGTAGTCTGTTGTCTATATTTCTGTTACTGCAATGGATGGTAACCTGGTCGTTATGGAAGATACTTTGTTGTCGTGATCTTTGTTACTCCAATGGATGGTAGCCTTGTCATTATGGAAGGTCGTATGTCATTGTGATTTTTGTCACTCCAATGGATGGTAGCCTTGTCACTATGAAAGGTAGTCTGTTCTCGATATTTTTGTTATTCCATTGGATGGTAGCCTTGTCATTATGGAAGGTAGTCTGCTCTCGAGATTTTTGTTATTCCAATAGATGGTAGCCTTGTCAATATGGAAGGTAGTCTATTGTCGAGATTTTTGTTACTCCAATGGATGGTATCTTGGTCATTATGGAAGGTAGTATGTTGTCGGGATTTTTTTATTCCATTGGATGGTAGCCTTTTCATTATGGAAGGTAGTCTGGTGTCGAGATTTTTGTTACTCTAATGGATGGTAGCCTTGTCATTATGGAAGGTAGTTTGTTGTCAAGATTATTGGTACTCCAATGGATGGTAGCCTTGTCATTATGGAAGGTAGTCTGTTGTCCAGATTTTATTTACTTCAATGGATGGTAGCCTTGTCATTATGGAAGGTAGTCTGTTGTCGAGATTTTTGTTACTACAATGGATGGTAGCCTTGTCATTATGGAAGGTCGTATGTCATTGTAATTTCTGTCACTCTAATGGATGTTAGCCTTGTCAATATGAAAGGTAGTCTGTTCTCGATATTTTTGTTATTCCATTGGATGGTAGCCTTGTCATTATGGAAGGTAGTCTGCTCTCGAGATTTTTGTTATTCCAATAGATGGTAGCCTTGTCAATATGGAAGGTAGTCTGTTGTTGAGATTTTTGTTACTCCAATGGATGGTATCCTGGTCATTATGGAAGGTATGTTGTCGGGATTTTTTTATTCCATTGGATGGTAGCCTTGTCATTATGGAAGGTAGTCTGGTGTCGAGATTTTTGTTACTCTAATGGATGGTAGCCTTGTCATTATGGAAGGTAGTTTGTTGTCAAGATTATTGGTATTCCAATGGATGGTAGCCTTGTCATTATGGAAGGTAGTCTGTTGTCCAGATTTTATTTACTTCAATGGATGGTAGCCTTGTCATTATGGAAGGTAGTCTGTTGTCGAGATTTTTGTTACTACAATGGATGGTAGTCTTGTAACTATAGAAGGTAGTCAGCTTTCGATATCTTTCTTACTCCAATGGACGGTAGCCTAGTCATTTTGAAAGGTAGTCAGTTGTCGATATCTTTGTTACTCCAATGGATGGTAGCCTTGTCATTATGGAATGTAGTTTGTTGTCGAGATTATTGTTACTCCAATGGATGGTAGCATTGTCATTATGGAAGGTAGTCTTTTGTCAATATCTTTGTTACTACAATGGATGGAAGCCTAGTCATTATGGAAGGTAGTCAGTTCTCGAGATTTTTGTTATTCCAATAGATGGTAGCCTTGTCATTATGGAAGGTAGTCTTTTGTCGAGATTTTTGTTACTCCAATGGATGGTATCCTAGACATTATGGAAGGTAGTATGTTGTCGATATTTTTGTTATTCCATTGGATGGTAGCCTTGTCATTATGGAAGGTAGTTTGTTCTCGAGATTTTTGTTATTCCAATAGATGGTAACCTTGTCATTATGGAAGGTAGTCTGTTGTCGAGATTTTTGTTACTTAAAAGGATGGTACCCTTGTCATTATGGAAGGTAGTTTGTTGTCAAGATTTTTGTTACTCTAATGGATGGTAGCCTTGTCATTATGGAAGGGAGTCTGTTGTCGAGATTTTTGTTACTACAATGGATGGTAGCCTTGTCATTATGGAAGGGAGTCTGTTGTCGAGATTTTTGTTACTATAATGGATGGTAGCCTTGTCATTATGGAAGGTATTCTATTGTCGAGATTTTAGTTACTACAATTGATGGTAGCCTTTTCATTATGGAACATAGTCTATTTTAGGTATTTTTGTTACTCCAATGGATGGTATCCTTGTCATTATGGATGGTAGTTTGTTGTCGAGATTATTGTTACTCCATTGGATGCTAGCATTGTCATTATGGAAGGTAGTCTGTTGTCGATATCTTTGTTACTGCAATGGATGGAAGCCTAGTCATTATGGAAGGTAGTCTGTTCTCGAGATTTTTGTTATTCCAATAGATGGTAGCCTTGTCATTATGGAAGATAGTCTGTTGTCGAGATTTTTGTTACTCCAATGAATGGTATCCTTGTCAATATGGAAGGTAGTATGTTGTCGATATTTTTGTTATTCCATTGGATGGTAGCCTTGTCATTATGAAAGGTAGTCTGTTGTCGAGATTTTTGTTACTCAAAGGGATGGTGGCCTTGTCATTATGGAAGGTAGTTTGTTGTCTATATTTCTGTTACTTCAATGGATGGTAGCCTGGTCGTTATGGAAGGTAGTTTGTTGTCGTGATCTTTGTTACTCCAATGGATGGTAGCCTTGTCATTATGGAAGGTCGTACGTCATTGTGATTTCTGTCACTCTAATGGATGGTAGCCTTGTCACTATGAAAGGTAGTCTGTTCTCGATATTTTTGTTATTCCATTGGATGGTAGCCTTGTCATTATGGAAGGTAGTCTGCTCTCGAGATTTTTGTTATTCCAATAGATGGTAGCCTTGTCAATATGGAAGGTAGTCTGTTGTTGAGATTTTTGTTACTCCAATGGATGGTATCCTGGTCATTATGGAAGGTATGTTGTCGGGATTTTTTTATTCCATTGGATGGTAGCCTTGTCATTATGGAAGGTAGTCTGGTGTCGAGATTTTTGTTACTCTAATGGATGGTAGCCTTGTCATTATGGAAGGTAGTCTGTTGTCAAGATTATTGGTACTCCAATGGATGGTAGCCTTGTCATTATGGAAGGTAGTTTGTTGTCCAGATTTTATTTACTTCAATGGATGGTAGCCTTGTCATTATGGAAGGTAGTCTGTTGTCGAGATTTTTGTTACTACAATGGATGGTAGTCTTGTAACTATAGAAGGTAGTCAGCTTTCGATATCTTTCTTACTCCAATGGACGGTAGCCTAGTCATTTTGAAAGGTAGTCAGTTGTCGATATCTTTGTTACTCCAATGGATGGTAGCCTTGTCATTATGGAAGGTAGTCTATTGTCGAGATTTTGGTTACTACAATTGATGGTAGCCTTGTAATTATGGAACATAGTCTGTTTTCTAGATTTTTGTTACTCCAATGGATGGTAGCCTTGTCATTATGGAAGGTAGTCTATTGTCGAGATTTTTGTTACTATAATGGATGGTAGCCTTGTCATTATGGAAGGTAGTCTATTGTCTAGATTTTGGTTACTACAATTGATGGTAGCCTTGTCATTATGGAACATAGTCTATTTTAGGTATTTTTGTTACTCCAATGGATGGTAGCCTTGTCATTATGGAATGTAGTTTGTTGTCGAGATTATTGTTACTCCAATGGATGGTAGCATAGTCATTATGGAAGGTAGTTTGTTCTCGAGATTTTTGTTATTCCAATAGATGGTAGCCTGGTCATTATGGAAGGTAGTCTGTTGTCGAGATTTTTGTTACTCCAATGGATGGTATCCTAGTCATTATGGAAGGTAGTATGTTGTAAATATTTTTGTTATTTCATTGGATGGTAGCCTTGTCATTATGGAAGGTAGTTTGTTCTCGAGATTTTTGTTATTCCAATAGATGGTAAACTTGTCATTATGGAAGGTAGTCTGTTGTCGAGATTTTTGTTACTTAAAAGGATGGTACCCTTGTCATTATGGAAGGTAGTCTGTTGTCGAGATTTTTGTTACTCTAATGGATGGTAGCCTTGTCATTATGGAGGGTAGTCTGTTGTCCAATTTTTTTACTACAATGGATGGTAGCCTTGTCATTATGGAAGGTAGTCTATTGACGAGATTTTTGTTACTACTATGGATGGTAGTCTTGTCATTATGGAAGGTAGTCTGTTGTCGAGATTTTTGTTACTCCAAGGGATGGTGGCCTTGTCATTATGGAAGGTAGTCTATAGTCGAGATTTTTGTTACTTCAATGGATGGTAGCCTTGTTGTTATGGAAGGTAGTTTGTTGTTGAGATCTTTGTTACTCCATTGGATTGTAGCCTTGTCATTATGGAAGGTAGTTTGTCATTGTGATTTCTGTCACTCCAATGGATGGTAGCCTTGTCACTATGGAAGGTAGTCTGTTCTCGATATTATTGTTATTCCATTGGATGGTAGCCTTGTCATTATGGAAGGTAGTCTGTTGTCGATATGTTTGTTACTCCAATGGATGGAAGCCTAGTCATTATGGAAGGTAGTCCGTTCTCGATATTTTTGTTACTCCAATGGATGGTAGCCTTGTCATTATGGAAGGTAGTCTATTGTCGATATTTTTGTAACTATAATGGATGGTAGCCTTGTCATTATGGAAGTTAGTCTATTGTCAAGATTTTGGTTACTACAATTGATGGTAGCCTTGTCAATATGGAAGGGAGTCTGTTGTCGAGATTTTTGTTACTATAATGGATGGTAGCCTTTTCATTACGGAAGGTAGTTTGTTGTCGAGATTATTGTTACTCCATTGGATGCTAGCATTGTCATTATGGAAGGTAGTCTGTTGTCGATATCTTTGTTACTCCAATGGATGGAAGCCTAGTCATTATGGAAGGTAGTCTGTTCTCAAGATTTTTGTTATTCCAATAGATGGTAGCCTTGTCATTATGGAAGGTAGTCTGTTGTCGAGATTTTTGTTACTCCAATGGATGGTATCCTTGTCAATATGGAAGGTAGTATGTTGTCGATATTTTTGTTATTCCATTGGATGGTAGCCTTGTCATTATGGAAGGTAGTCTATTGTCGAGATTTTTGTTACTCAAAGGGATGGTGGCCTTGTCATTATGGAAGGTAGTCTGTTGTCTATATTTCTGTTACTTCAAGGGATGGTAGCCTGGTCGTTATGGAAGGTAGTTTGTTGTCGTGATCTTTGTTACTCCAATGGATGGTAGCCTTGTCATTATGGAGGTAGTATGTCATTGTGATTTCTGTCACTCCAATGGATGGTAGCCTTGTCACTATGAAAGGTAGTCTGTTCTCGATATTTTTGTTATTCCATTGGATGGTAGCCTTGTCATTATGGAAGGTAGTCTGCTCTCGAGATTTTTGTTATTCCAATAGATGGTAGCCTTGTCAATATGGAAGGTAGTCTGTTGTCGAGATTTTTGTTACTCCAATGGATGGTATCCTGGTCATTATGGAAGGTAGTATGTTGTCGGGATTTTTTTATTCCATTGGATGTTAGCCTTGTCATTATGGAAGGTAGTCTGGTGTCGAGATTTTTGTTACTCTAATGGATGGTAGCCTTGTCATTATGGAAGGTAGTCTGTTGTCAAGATTATTGGTACTCCAATGGATGGTAGCCTTGTCATTATGGAAGGTAGTCTGTTGTCCAGATTTTATTTACTTCAATTGATGGTAGCCTTGTCATTATGGAAGGTAGTCTGTTGTCGAGATTTTTGTTACTACAATGGATGGTAGTCTTGTCATTATGGAAGGTAGTCAGCTTTCGATATCTTTGTTACTCCAATTGACGAATGCCTAGTCATTTTAAAAGGTAGTCAGTTATCGAGATCTTTGTTACTCCAATGGATGGTAGCCTTTTCATTATGGAAGGTAGTCTATTGTCGAGATTTTGGTTACTACAATTGATGGTAGCCTTGTCATTATGGAACATAGTCTGTTTTCTAGATTTTTGTTACTCCAATGGATTGTAGCCTTGTCATTATGGAAGGTAGTCTATTGTCGAGATTTTTGTTACTATAATGGATAGTAGCCTTGTCATTATGGAAGGTAGTCCATTGACGAGATTTTGGTTACTACAATTAATGGTAGCCTTGTCATTATGGAACATAGTCTGTTATAGATATTTTTGTTACTCCAATGGATGGTAGCCTTGTTATTATGGAAGGTAGTCTATTGTTGAGATTATTTTTACTCCAATGGATGGTAGCATTGTCATTATGGAAGGTAGTCTGTTGTCGATATCTTTTTTACTCCAATGGATGGAAGCCTAGTCATTATGGAAGGTAGTTTGTTCTCGAGATTTTTGTTATTCCAATAGATGGTAGCCTTATCTTTATGGAAGGTTGTTTGTTGTCGAGATTTTTGTTACTCCAATGGATGGTATCCTTGTCAATATGGAAGGTAGTATGTTATAGATATTTTTGTTATTCCATTGGATGGTAGCCTTGTCATTATGGAAGGTAGTCTGTTGTCGAGATTTTTGTTACTCAAAGGGATGATGGCCTTGTCATTATGGAAGGTAGTCTGTTGTCGATATTTTTGTTATTCCATTAGATGGTAGCCTTGTCATTATGGAAGGTAGTCTGTTGTCGAGATTTTTATTACTTAAAAGGATGGTACCCTTGTTATTATGGAAGGTAGTCTGTTGTCGAGATTTTTGTTACTCTAATGGATGGTACCCTTGTCATTATGGAAGGTAGTCTGTTGTCCAGATTTTTTTTACTACAATGGATGGTAGCCTTGTCATTATGGAAGGTAGTCTGTTGACGATATTTTTTTACTACAATGGATGGTAGCCTAGTAATTATGGAAGGTAGTCTGTTGTTATGAGTTTTGTCACTCCAATGGATTGTAGCCTTGTCACTATGGAAGGTAGTCTGTTCTCGATATTTTTGTTATTCCATTGGATGGTAGACTTGTCATTATGGCAGGTAGTATGTTCTCGAGATTTTTGTTATTCCAATAGATGGTAGCCTTGTCATTATGGAAGGTAGTCTGTTGTCGAGATTTTTGTTACTCCAAGGGATGGTGACCTTGTCATTATGGAAGGTAGTCTGTTGTTGAGATCTTTGTTACTCTAATAGATTGTAGCCTTGTCATTATGGAAGGTAGTCTGTCGTTGTGATTTCTGTCACTCCAATGGATGGTAGCCTAGTAATTATGGAAGGTAGTCTGTTGTTATGAATTTTGTCACTCCAATGGATTGTAGCCTTGTCACTATGGAAGGTAGTCTGTTCTGGATATTTTTGTTATTCCATTGGATGGTAGACTTGTCATTATGGAAGGTAGTTTGTTCTCGGGATTTTTGTTATTCCAATAGATGGTAGCCTTGTCATTATTGAAGGTAGTCTGTTGTCGAGATTTTTGTTACTCCAAGGGATGGTGGCCTTGTCATTATGGAAGGTAGTCTGTTGTTGAGATCTTCGTTACTCCATTGGATTGTAGCCTTGTCATTATGGAAGGTAGTTTGTTCTCGATATTTTTGTTATTCCATTAGATGGTAGCCTTGTCATTATGGAAGGTAGTCTATTGTCGAGATTTTTGTAACAATAATGGATGGTAGCCTTGTTATTATGGAAGGTAGTCTATTGTCGAGATTTTGGTTACTACAATTGATGGTAGCCTTGTCATTATGGAAGGTAGTATGTTTTCTAGATTTTTGTTACTCCAATGGATGGTAGCCTTGTCATTATGGAAGGGAGTCTGTTGTCGAGATTATTGTTACTCCAATGGATGGTAGCATTGTCGTTATGGAAGGTAGTCTGTTATCGATATCTTTGTTACTCCAATGGATGGAAGCCTAGTTATTATGGAAGGTAGTCTATTCTCGAGATTTTTGTTATTCCAATAGATGGTAGCCTTGTCATTATGGAAGGTAGACTGTTGTCGAGATTTTTGTTACTCCAATGGATGGTATCCTTGTTAATATGGAAGGTAGTATGTTGTCGATATTTTTGTTATTCCATTGGATGGTAGCCTTGTCATTATGGAAGGTAGTCTGTTGTCGAGATTTTTGTTACTCAAAGGGATGGTGGCCTTGTCATTATGGAAGGTAGTCTGTTGTCTATATTTCTGTTACTTCAATGGATGGTAGCCTGGTCGTTATGGAAGATAGTTTGTTGTCGTGATCTTTGTTACTCCAATGGATGGTAGCCTTGTCATTATGGAAGGTAGTCTGTCGTTGTGATTTCTGTCACTCCAATGGATGGTAGCCTTGTCACTATGAAAGGAAGTTTGTTCTCGATATTTTTATTATTCTATTGGATGGTAGCCTTGTCATTATGGAAGGTAGTCTACTCTCGATATTTTTGTTATTCCAATAGATGGTAACCTTGTTAATATGGAAGGTAGTCTGTTGTCGAGATTTTTATTACTCCAATGGATGGTATCTAGGTCATTATGGAAGGTAGTATGTTGTCGGGATTTTTTTTATTCCATTGGATGGTAGGCTTGTAATTATGGAAGGTATTTTGTTCTCGAGATTTTTGTTTTTCCAATAGATGGTAGCTTTGTCATTATGGAAGGAAGTCTGTTGTCGAGATTTTTGTTACTCTAATGGATGGTAGCCTTGTCATTATGGAAAATAGTCTGTTGTCAAGATTATTGTTACTCCAATGGATGGTAGCCTTATCATTATGCAAGGTAGTCTGTTGTCGAGATTTTTGTTACTACAATGGATGGTAGTCTTGTCATTATGGAAGGTAGTTTGTTCTCGAGATTTTTGTTTTTCCAATAGATGGTAGCTTTGTCATTATGGAAGGTAGTTTGTTGTCAAGATTATTGTTACTCCAATGGATGGTAGCCTTATCATTATGCAAGGTAGTCTGTTGTCGAGATTTTTGTTACTTAAAAGGATGGTACCCTTGTCATTATGGAAGGTAGTCTGTTGTCGAGATTTTTGTTACTCTAATGGATGGTAGCCTTGTCATTATGGAAGGTAGTCTGTTGTCAAGATTATTGTTACTCCAATGGATGGTAGCCTTATCATTATGGAAGGTAGTCTGTTGTCCAGATTTTTTTTACTGCAATGGATGGTAGCCTTGTCATTATGGAAGGTAGTCTGTTGTCGAGATTTTTGTTACTCCAATTGATGGTAACCTTGTCATTATGGAAGGTAGTCTGTTATCGATATCTTTGTTACTCCAATGGATGGAAGCCTAGTCATTATGGAAGGTAGTCTGTTCTCGAGATTTTTGTTATTCCAATAGATGGTAGCCTTGTCATTATGGAAGGTAGTCTGTTGTCGAGATTTTTGTTACTCCAATGGATGGTATCCTTGTCAATATGGAAGGAAGTATGTTGTCGATATTTTTGTTATTCCATTGGATGGTAGCCTTATCATTATGGAAGGTAGTCTGTTGTCTAGATTTTTGTTACTTAAAGAGATGGTGGCCTTGTCATTATGGAAGGTAGTTTGTTGTCTATATTTCTGTTACTTCAATGGATGGTAGCCTGGTCGTTATGGAAGATAGTTTTTTGTCGTGATCTTTGTTACTCCAATGGACGGTAGCCTTGTCATTATGGAAGGCAGTCTGTCGTTGTGATTTCTGTCACTCCAATTGATGGTAGCCTTGTCACTATGAAAGGAAGTCTGTTCTCGATATTTTTATTATTCCATTGGATGGTATCCTTGTCATTATGGAAGGTAGTCTGCTCTCGAGATTTTTGTTATTCCAATAGATGGTAGCCTCTTCAATATGGAATGTAGTCTGTTGTCGAGATTTTTGTTACTCCAACGGATGGTATCTTGGTCATTATGGAAGGTAGTATGTTGTCGGGATTTTTTTATTCCATTGGATGGTAGGCTTGTAATTATGGAAGGTAGTTTGTTCTCGAGATTTTTGTTTTTCCAATAGATCGTAGCTTTGTCATTATGGAAGGAAGTCTGTTGTCGAGATTTTTGTTACTTAAAAGGATGGTACCGTTGTCATTATGGAAGGTAGTCTGTTGTCGAGATTTTTGTTACTCTAATGGATGGTAGCCTTGTCATTATGGAAGGTAGTCTGTTGTCAAGATTATTGTTACTCCAATGGATGGTAGCCTTATCATTATGGAAGGTAGTCTGTTGTCCAGATTTTTTTTACTGCAATGGATGGTAGCCTTGTCATTATGGAAGGTAGTCTGTTGTCGAGATTTTTGTTACTCCAATTGATGGTAACCTTGTCATTATGGAAGGTAGTCTGTTATCGATATCTTTGTTACTCCAATGGATGGAAGCCTAGTCATTATGGAAGGTAGTCTGTTCTCGAGATTTTTGTTATTCCAATAGATGGTAGCCTTGTCATTATGGAAGGTAGTCTGTTGTCGAGATTTTTGTTACTCCAATGGATGGTATCCTTGTCAATATGGAAGGTAGTATGTTGTCGATATTTTTGTTATTCCATTGAATGGTAGCCTTGTCATTATGGAAGGTAGTCTGTTGTCAAGATTTTTGTTACTCAAAGGGATGGTGGCCTTGTCATTATGGAAGGTAGTCTGTTTTCTATATTTCTGTTACTTCAATGGATGGTAGCCTGGTCGTTATGGAAGATAGTTTGTTGTTGTGATCTTTGTTACTCCAATGGATGGTAGCCTTGTCATTATGGAAGGCATTCTGTCATTGTGATTTCTGTAACTCCAATGGATGGTAGCCTTGTCCCTATGAAAGGTAGTGTGTTCTCGATATTTTTATTATTCCATTGGATGGTAGCCTTGTCATTATGGAAGGTAGTCTGCTCTCGAGATTTTTGTTATTCCAATAGATGGTAGCCTTGTCAATATGGAAGGTAGTCTGTTGTCGAGATTTTTGTTACTCCAATGGATGGTATCTTGGTCATTATGGAAGGTAGTATGTTGTCGGGATTTTTTTATTCCATTGGATGGTAGGCTTGTAATTATGGAAGGTAGTTTGTTCTCGAGATTTTTGTTTTTCCAATAGATGGTAGCTTTGTCATTATGGAAGGAAGTCTGTTGTCGAGATTTTTGTTACTTAAAAGGATGGTACCCTTGTCATTATGGAAGGTAGTCTGTTGTCGAGATTTTTGTTACTCTAATGGATGGTAGCCTTGTCATTATGGAAGGTAGTCTGTTGTCAAGATTATTGTTACTCCAATGGATGGTAGCCTTATCATTATGGAAGGTAGTCTGTTGTCCAGTTTTTTTTACTATAATGGATGGTAGCCTTGTCATTATGGAAGGTAGTCTGTTGTCGAGATTTTTGTTACTACAATGGATGGTAGTCTTGTCATTATGGAAGGTAGTCAGTTGTCGATATCTTTGTTACTCCAATGGATGGTAGCCTAGTAATTATGGAAGGTAGTTTGTTTTCAAGATTTTTGTTACTACAATGGATGGTAGACTTGACATTAAGGAAGGTAGTCTGTTGTCGATATCTTTGTTACGCCAATGGACGGTAGCCTAATATTTTTGAAAGGTAGTCAGTTGTCGATATCTTTGTTACTCCAATGGATGGTAGCCTTGTGATTATGGAAGGTAGTATGTTGTCGATATTTTTGTTACTACAATGGATGGTAGCCTTGTCATTATGGAAGGTAGTTTGTTGTCGAGATCTTTGTTACTCCAATTGATGGTAACCTTGTCATTATGGAAGGTAGTCTGTTGTTGTGAGTTTTATCACTCCAATGGATGGTAGCCTTGTCACTATGGAAGGTAGTTTGTTCTCGATATTTTTGTGTTTCCACTGGATGGTAGACTTGTCATTATGGAAGGTAGTCTATTCTCGAGATTTTTGTTATTCCAATAGATGGTAGCCTTGTCATTATGGAAGGTAGTCTATTGTCGAGATTTTAGTTACTCCAATGGATGGTATCCTTGTCATTATGGAAGGTAGTATGTTCTCCATATTTTTGTTATTCCATTGGATGGTAGCCTTGTCATTATGGAAGGTAGTCTGTTCTCGAGATATTTGTTATTCCAATAGATGGTAGCCTTGTCATTATGTAAGGTAGTCTGTTGTCAAGATGTTTGTTACTCCAATGGATGGTATCCTTGTCATTATTGAAGGTAGTATGTTGTCGATATTTTTGTTATTCCTTTGGATGGTAGCCTTGTTATTATGGAAGGTAGTCTGTTGTCGAGATTTTTCTTACTCCAATGGATGGTAGCCTTGTCATTATGGAAGGTAGTCGGTTTTCTGGATTTTTTTTACTCCAATGGATTGTATCCTTGTCATTATGGAAGGTTGTATGTTCTCGATATTTTTGTTATTCATTTGGATGGTAGCCTTGTAATTATGGAAGGTAGTCTGTTCTCGAGATTTTTGTTATTCCAATAGCTGGTAGCCTTGTCATTATGTAAGGTAGTCTGTTGTCGAGATGTTTGATACTCCAATGGATGGTATCCTTGTCATTATGGAAGGTAGTATGTTGTCGATATTTTTGTTATTCCATTGGATGGTAGCCTTGTTATTATGGAAGGTAGTTTGTCGTCAATATTTTTCTTACTACAATGGATGGTGGCCTTTTCATTATGGAAGGTAGTATGTTTTCTAGATAATTGTTACTCCAATGGATGGTAGCATTGTCATTATGGAAGTTAGTCTGTTCTCGAGATATTTGTTATTCCAATAGCTGGTAGCCTTGTCATTATGTAAGGTAGTCTGTTGTCGAGATGTTTGATACTCTAATGGATGGTATCCTTGTCATTATGGAAGGTAGTCTGTTCTCGATATTTTTGTTATTCCATTAGATGGTAGCCTTGTCATTATGGAAGGTAGTCTGTTGTCGATATCTTTGTTACTCCAATGGATGGATGACTAGTCATTATGGAAGGTAGTCTGTTCTGGAGATTTTTGTTACTCCAATGGATGGTAGCCTTGTCATTATGGAAGGTAGTTTGTTGTCGAGATTTTTGTAACAATAATGGATGGTAGCCTTGTTATTATGGAAGGTAGTCTATTGTCGATATTTTGGTTACTACAATTGATGGTAGCCTTGTCATTATGGAAGGTAGTATGTTTTCTAGATTTTTGTTACTCCAATGGATGGTAGCATTGTCGTTATGGAAGGTAGTCTGTTATCGATATCTTTGTTACTCCAATGGATGGAAGCCTAGTCATTATGGAAGGTAGTCTATTCTCGAGATTTTTGTTATTCCAATAGATGGTAGCCTTGTCATTATGGAAGGTAGACTGTTGTCGAGATTTTTGTTACTCCAATCGATGGTATCCTTGTCAATATGGAAGGTAGTATGTTGTCGATATTTTTGTGATTCCATTGGATGGTAGCCTTGTCATTATGGAAGGTAGTCTGTTGTCGAGATTTTTGTTACTCAAAGGGATGGTGGCCTTGTCATTATGGAAGGTAGTCTGTTGTCTATATTTTTGTTACTTCAATGGATGGTAGCCTGGTCGTTATGGAAGATAGTTTGTTGTCGTGATCTTTGTTACTCCAATGGACGGTAGCCTAATATTTTTGAAAGGTAGTCAGTTGTCGATATCTTTGTTACTCCAATGGATGGAAGCCTTGTCATTATGGAAGGTAGTATGTTGTCGAGATTTTTGTTACTACAATGGATGGTAGCCTTGTCACTATGAAAGGTAGTCTATTCTCGATATTTTTATTATTCCATTGGATGGTAGCCTTGTCATTATGGAAGGTAGTCTGCTCTCGAGATTTTTGTTATTCCAATAGATGGTAGCCTTGTCAATATGGAAGGTAGTCTGTTGTCGAGATTTTTGTTACTCCAATGGATGGTATCTTGGTCATTATGGAAGGTAGTATGTTGTCGGGATTTTTTTATTCCATTGGATGGTAGGCTTGTAATTATGGAAGGTAGTTTGTTCTCGAGATTTTTGTTTTTCCAATAGATGGTAGCTTTGTCATTATGGAAGGAAGTCTGTTGTCGAGATTTTTGTTACTTAAAAGGATGGTACCCTTGTCATTATGGAAGGTAGTCTGTTGTCGAGATTTTTGTTACTCTAATGGATGGTAGCCTTGTCATTATGGAAGGTAGTCTGTTGTCAAGATTATTGTTACTCCAATGGATGGTAGCCTTATCATTATGGAAGGTAGTCTGTTGTCCAGATTTTTTTTACTGCAATGGATGGTAGCCTTGTCATTATGGAAGGTAGTCTGTTGTCGAGATTTTTGTTACTACAATGGATGGTAGCCTTGTCACTATGAAAGGTAGTCTATTCTCGATATTTTTATTATTCCATTGGATGGTAGCATTGTCATTATGGAAGGTAGTCTGCTCTCGAGATTTTTGTTATTCCAATAGATGGTAGCCTTGTCAATATGGAAGGTAGTCTGTTGTCGAGATTTTTGTTACTCCAATGGATGGTATCTTGGTCATTATGGAAGGTAGTATGTTGTCGGGATTTTTTTATTCCATTGGATGGTAGGCTTGTAATTATGGAAGGTAGTTTGTTCTCGAGATTTTTGTTTTTCCAATAGATGGTAGCTTTGTCATTATGGAAGGAAGTCTGTTGTCGAGATTTTTGTTACTTAAAAGGATGGTACCCTTGTCATTATGGAAGGTAGTCTGTTGTCGAGATTTTTGTTACTCTAATGGATGGTAGCCTTGTCATTATGGAAGGTAGTCTGTTGTCAAGATTATTGTTACTCCAATGGATGGTAGCCTTATCATTATGGAAGGTAGTCTGTTGTCCAGATTTTTTTTACTGCAATGGATGGTAGCCTTGTCATTATGGAAGGTAGTCTGTTGTCGAGATTTTTGTTACTCCAATTGATGGTAACCTTGTCATTATGGAAGGTAGTCTGTTATCGATATCTTTGTTACTCCAATGGATGGAAGCCTAGTCATTATGGAAGGTAGTCTGTTCTCGAGATTTTTGTTATTCCAATAGATGGTAGCCTTGTCATTATGGAAGGTAGTCTGTTGTCGAGATTTTTGTTACTCCAATGGATGGTATCCTTGTCAATATGGAAGGTAGTATGTTGTCGATATTTTTGTTATTCCATTGGATGGTAGCCTTGTCATTATGGATGGTAGTCTGTTGTCGAGATTTTTGTTACTCAAAGGGATGGTGGCCTAGTCATTATGGAAGGTAGTCTGTTGTCTATATTTCTGTTACTTCAATGGATGGTAGCCTGGTCGTTATGGAAGATAGTTTGTTGTCGTGATCTTTGTTACTCCAATGGATGGTAGCCTTGTCATCATGGAAGGCAGTCTGTCGTTGTGATTTCTGTAACTCCAATGGATGGTAGCCTTGTCACTATGAAAGGTAGTTTGTTCTCGATATTTTTATTATTCCATAGGATCGTAGCCTTGTCATTATGGAAGGTAGTCTGCTCTCGAGATTTTTGTTATTCCAATAGATGGTAGCCTTGTCAATATGGAAGGTAGTCTGTTGTCGAGATTTTTGTTACTCCAATGGATGGTATCTTGGTCATTATGGAAGGTAGTATGTTGTCGGGATTTTTTTATTCCATTGGATGGTAGACTTGTAATTATGGAAGGTAGTTTGTTCTCGAGATTTTTGTTTTTCCAATAGATGGTAGCTTTGTCATTATGGAAGGAAGTCTGTTGTCGAGATTTTTGTTACTTAAAAGGATGGTACCCTTGTAATTATGGAAGGTAGTCTGTTGTCGAGATTTTTGTTACTCTAATGGATGGTAGCCTTGTCATTATGGAAGGTAGTCCGTTGTCAAGATTATTGTTACTCCAATGGATGGTAGTCTTATCATTATGGAAGGTAGTCCGTTGTCCATATTTTTTTTACTACAATGGATGGTAGCCTTGTCATTATGGAAGGTAGTCTGTTGTCGAGATTTTTGTTACTACAATGGATGGTAGTCTTGTCATTATGGAAGGTAGTCAGTTGTCGATATCTTTGTTACTCCAATGGATGGTAGCCTATTAATTATGGAAGGTAGTTTGTTTTTGAGATTTTTGTTACTACAATGGATGGTAGTCTTGACATTAAGGAAGGTAGTCTGTTGTCGATATCTTTGTTACTCCAATGGACGGTAGCCTAATATTTTTGAAAGGTAGTCAGTTGTCGATATCTTTGTTACTCCAATGGATGGTAGCCTTGTCATTATGGAAGGTAGTATGTTTTCTAGATTTTTGTTACTCCAATGGATGGTAGCATTGTCGTTATGGAAGGTAGTCTGTTATCGATATCTTTGTTACTCCAATGGATGGAAGCCTAGTCTTTATGGAAGGTAGTCTGTTGTTGTGAGTTTTATCACTCCAATGGATGGTAGCCTTGTCACTATGGAAGGTAGTTTGTTCTCGATATTTTTGTGTTTCCACTGGATGGAAGACTTGTCATTATGGAAGGTAGTCTGTTCTCGAGATTTTTGTTATTCCAATAGATGGTAGCCTTGTCATTATGGAAGGTAGTCTGTTGTCGAGATTTTAGTTACTCCAATGGATGGTATCCTTGTCATTATGGAAGGTAGTATGTTCTCCATATTTTTGTTATTCCATTGGATGGTAGCCTTGTCATTATGGAAGGTAGTCTGTTCTCGAGATATTTGTTATTCCAATAGATGGTAGCCTTGTCATTATGTAAGGTAGTCTGATGTCAAGATGTTTGTTACTCCAATGGATGGTATCCTTGTCATTATTGAAGGTAGTATGTTGTCGATATTTTTGTTATTCCTTTAGATGGTAACCTTGTTATTATGGAAGGTAGTCTGTTGTCGATATTTTTCTTACTCCAATGGATGGTAGCCTTGTCATTATGGAAGGTAGTCTGTTGTCAAGATTTTTTTTACCACAATGGAGGGTAGTCTTGTCATTATGGAAGGTAGTCAGTTATCGATATCTTTGTTACTCCAATGGATGGTAGCCTAGTAATTATGGAAGGTAGTTTGTTTTCGAGATTTTTGTTACTTCAATGGATGGTAGACTTGACATTAAGAAAGGTAGTCTATTGTGGATATCTTTGTTACTCCAATGGACGGTAGCCTAATCATTTTGAAAGGTAGTCAGTTGTCGATATCTTTGTTACTCCAAAGGATGGTAGCCTTGTCATTATTGAAGGTAGTCTTGTCAAGATTTTTGTTACTACAAAGGATGGTAGCCTTGTCATTATGGAAGGTAGTTTGTTGTCGAGATCTTTGTTACTCCAATTGATGGTAACCTTGTCATTATGGAAGGTAGTCTGTTGTTGTGAGTTTTATCACTCCAATGGATGGTAGCCTTGTCACTATGGAAGGTAGTCTGTTCTCGATATTTTTGTTATTCCACTGGATGGTAGACTTGTCATTATGGAAGGTAGTCTGTTCTCGAGATTTTAGTTACTCCAATGGATGGTATCCTTGTCATTATGGAAGGTAGTATGTTCTCGATATTTTTGTTATTCCATTGGATGGTATCCTTGTCATTATGGAAGGTAGTCTGTGCTCGAGATATTTGTTATTCCAATAGATGGTAGCCTTGTCATTATGTAAGGTAGTCTGTTGTCAAGATGTTTGTTACTCCAATGGATGGTATCCTTGTCATTATTGAAGGTAGTATGTTGTCAATATTTTTGTTATTCCATTGGATGGTAGCCTTATTATTATGGAAGGTAGTCTGTTGTCGAGAATTTTCTTACTCCAATGGATGGAATCTTTGTCATTATGGAAGCTAGTATGTTGTCGATATTTTTGTTATTCCATTGGATGGTAGCCTTGTTATTATGGAAGGAAGTTTGTCGTCAAGATTTTTCTTACTACAATGGATGGTAGCCTTGTCATTATGGAAGGTAGTATGTTTTCTAGATATTTGTTACTCCAATGGATGGTAGCCTTTTCATTATGGAAGGTAGTCTGTTGTCGAGATTTTTGTTACTCCAATGGACGGTAGCCTAATATTTTTGAAAGGTAGTCAGTTGTCGATATCTTTGTTACTCCAATGGATGGTAGCCTTGTCATTATGGAAGGTAGTATGCTGTCGAGATTTTTGTTACTACAATGGATGGTAGCCTTGTCACTATGAAAGGTAGTCTGTTCTCGATATTTTTATTATTCCATTGGATGGTAGCCTTGTCATTATGGAAGGTAGTCTGCTCTCGAGATTTTTGTTATTCCAATAGATGGTAGCCTTGTCAATATGGAAGGTAGTCTGTTGTCGAGATTTTTGTTACTCCAATGGATGGTATCTTGGTCATTATGGAAGGAAGTATGTTGTCGGGATTTTTTTATTCCATTGGATGGTAGGCTTGTAATTATGGAAGGTAGTTTGTTCTCGAGATTTTTGTTTTTCCAATAGATGGTAGCTTTGTCATTATGGAAGGAAGTCTATTGTCGAGATTTTTGTTACTTAAAAGGATGGTACCCTTGTCATTATGGAAGGTAGTCTGTTGTCGAGATTTTTGTTACTCTAATGGATGGTAGCCTTGTCATTATGGAAGGTAGTCTGTTGTCAAGATTATTGTTACTCCAATGGATGGTAGCCTTATCATTATGGAAGGTAGTCTGTTGTCCAGATTTTTTTTACTGCAATGGATGGTAGCCTTGTCATTATGGAAGGTAGTCTGTTGTCGAGATTTTTGTTACTCCAATTGATGGTAGCCTTGTCATTATGGAAGGTAGTATGTTTTCTAGATATTTGTTACTCCAATGGATGGTAGCCTTTTCATTATGGAAGGTAGTCTGTTGTCGAGATTTTTGTTACTACAATGGATGGTAGTCTTGTCATTATGGAAGGTATTCAGTTGTCAATATCTTTGTTACTCCAATAGATGGTAGTAGAGTCATTATGGAAGGTAATTTGTTGTCGAGATTTTTGTTACTATAATGGATCGTAGTTTTGTCATTATGTAAGGTAGTCTTTTATCGATATCTTTGTGACTTCAATGGATGGTAGCCTAGTCATTATGGAAGGTAGTATGTTGTCGAGATTTTTATTACTCCAAGGGATGGTGGTCTTTTCATTATGGAAGGTAGTCTATTGTCTAGATTTTTGTTATTTCAATGGATTGTAGCCTTGTCATTATGGAAGGTAGTTTGTTGTTGAGATCTTTGTTTCTCCAATGGATTGTAGCCTTGCCATTATGGAAGGTAGTCTGTCGTTGTGATTTCTGTTACTCCAATGGATTGTAGCATTGTCACTATGCAAGGTAGTTTGTTCTCAATATTTTTTTTATCCCATTGGATGGTAGCCTTGTCATTGTGGAAGGTAGTCTGTTCTCTAGATTTTTGTTATTCCAATAGATGGTAGCATTGTCAATAAGGAAGGTAGTCTGTTGTCGAGATTTTTGTTACTTCAATGGATGGAATCCTTGTCATTATGGAAGGTAGTATGTTGTCAGGATTTTTTTCATTCCATTGGATGGTAGCCTTGTCATTATGGAAGGTAGTTTGTTCTCGAGATTTTTGTTATTCCAATATATGGTAGCCTTGTCATTATGGAAGGTAGTCTATTGTCGAGATTTTTGTTACTCCAATGGATGGTAGCCTTGTCATTATGGAAGGTAGTCTATTTTCTAGATTTTTGTTACTCCAATGGATGGTAGCCTTGTCATTATGGAAGGTAGTTTGTTCTCGAGATTTTTGTTACTATAATGGATGGTAGACTTATCATTATGGACGGGAGTCTATTGTCAAGATTTTGGTTACTACAATTGATGATAGCCTTGTCATTAAGGAACAAAGCCTATTGTAGATATTTTTGTTACTCCAATGGATTGTAGCCTTTTCATTATGGAAGGTAGTCTGTCGTTGTGATTACTGTCACTCCAATGGATGGTAGCCTTTTTACTATGGAAGGTAGTCTGTTCTCGATATTTTTGTTATTCCATTGGATTTTAGCCTTATCATTATGGAAGGTAGACTGTTCTCAAGATTATTGTTATTCCAATAGATGGTAGCCTTGTCATTATGTAAGGTAGTCTGTTGTCGAGATGTTTGTTACTCCAATGGATGGTATCCTTGTCATTATGGAAGATAGTATGTTGTCGATATTTTTGTTATTCCATTGGATGGTAGCCTTGTTATTATGGAAGGTAGTATGTTGTCGATATTTTTGTTACTCCAATGGATGGTAGCCTTGTCATTATGGAAGGTAGTCTGTTTTCTAGATTTTTTTTACTCCAATGGATGGAAGCCTTGTCATTATGGAAGTTAGTCTGTTGTCAAGATTTTTCTAACTACAATGGATGGTAGGCTTGTCATTATGGAAGGTAGTCTGTTGTCGAGATTTTTGTAACTTCAGTTGATGGTAGCCTTGTCGTTATGGAAGGTAGTTTGTTGTTGAGATCTTTGTTACTCCATTGGATTGTAGCCTTGTCATTATCGAAGGTAGTATGTCGTTGTGATTTCTGTCACTCCAATGGATGGTAGCCTTGTTACTATGGAAGGTAGTCTGTTCTCGATATTTTTGTTATTCCATTTGATGGTAGCCCTGTCATTATGGAAGGTACTCTATTGTCGATATCTTTGTTACTCCGATGGATGGAAGCCTAGTCATTATGGAAGGTAGTCTGTTCTCGAGATTTTTGTTACTCCAATGGATGGTAGCCTTGTCATTATGGAAGGTCGTCTGTTTTCTAGATTTTTGTTCCTCCAATGGATGGTAGCCTTGTCATTATGGAAGGTAGTCTGTTGTCGAGATTTTTGTTACTATAATGGATGGTAGCCTTGTCATTATGGAAGGTAGTCTATAGTCGAGATTTTTGTTACTACAATTGATGGTAGCCTTGTCATTATGTAACATAGTCTATTTTAGACATTTTGTTACTCCAATGGATGGTAGCTTTGTCATTATGGAAGGTAGTCTGTTGTCGAGATTATTGTTACTCCAATGGATGGTAGCATTGTCATTATGGAAGGTAGTTTGTTGTCGAGATTTTTGTTACTATAATGGATGGTAGCCTTGTCATTATGGAAGGTAGTTTGTTGTCGAGATCTTTGTTACTACAATGGATGGTAGCCTTGTCACTATGGAAGGTAGTATGTTCTCGATATTTTTGTTATTCCATTGGATGGTAGACTTGTCATTATGGAAGGTAGTCTGTTCTCGAGATTTTTGTTATTCCAATAGATGGTAGCCTTGTCATTATGGAAGGTAGTCTGTTGTAGAGATTTTTGTTACTCCACTGGATGGTATCCTTGTCATTATGGAAGGTAGTATGTTCTCGATATTTTTGTTATTCCATTGGATGGTATCCTTGTCATTATGGAAGGTAGTCGGTTCTCGAGATTTTTGTTATTCCAATAGATGGTAGCCTTTTCATTATGTAAGGTAGACTGTTATCGAGATGTTTGTTACTCCAATGGATGGTATCCTTGTCATTATGGTAGATAGTATGTTGTCCATATTTTTGTTATTCCATTGGATGGTAGCCTTATTATTATGGAAGCTAGTATGTTGTCGAGATTTTTCTTACTCCAATGGATGGTAGCCTTGTCATTATGGAAGGTAGTCTGTTTTCTAAATTTTTTTTACTCCAATGGATGGTAGCCTTGTCATTATGAAAGGTAGTCAGTTGTCGATATCTTTGTTACTCCAATGGATGGTAGCAGAGTCATTATAGAAGGTAGTTTGTTGTCGCGATTTTTCTTACTACAATGGATGGTAGCCTTGTCATTATGGAAGGTAGTCTATTTTCGAGATTTTTGTTACTACAATGGATGGTAGTCTTGTCATTATGAAAGGTAGTCAGTTGTCGATATCTTTGTTACTCCAATGGATGGTAGCAGAGTCATTATAGAAGGTAGTTTGTTGTCGAGATTTTTCTTACTACAATGGATGGTAGTCTCTTCATTATGGAAGGTAGTCTTTTATCGAGATTTTTGTTACTACAATGGATGGTAGCCTTGACATTATGGAAGGTAGTCTGTTGTCGAGATTTTTGTTACTCAAGGGACGGTGGCCTTGTCATTATGGAAGGTAGTCTGTTGTCGAGATTTTTGTTACTTCAATGGATGGTAGCCTTGTCGTTATGGAAGGTAGTTTGTTGTTGAGATCTTTGTTACTCCATTGGATTATAGCCTTGTCATTATCGAAGGTAGTCTGTCGTTGTGATTTCTGTCACTCCAATGGATGTTAGCCTTGTCACTATGGAAGGTAGTCTGTTCTCGGTAATTTTGTTATTCCATTGGATGGAAGCCTAGTCATTATGGAAGGTAGTCTGTTCTCGAGACTTTTGTTACTCCAATGGATGGTAGCCTTGTCATTATGGAAGGTAGTCTGTTATCGAGATTTTTGTAACTATAATGGATGGTAGCCTTGTTATTATGGAAGGTAGTCTATTGTCGAGATTTTGGTTACTACAATTGATGGTAGCCTTGTCATTATGGAAGGTAGTATGTTTTCTAGATTTATGTTACTCCAATGGATGGTAGCCTTGTCATTATGGAAGGGAGTCTGTTGTCGAGATTTTTGTTACTATAATGGATGGTAGCCTTTTCATTATGGAAGGTAGTCTATTGTCGAGATTTTGGTTACTACAATTGATGGTAGCCTTGTCATTATGGAACATAGTCTATTTTAGATATTTTTATTACTCCAATGGATGGTAGCCTTGTCATTATGGAAGGTAGTTTGTTGTCGTGATTATTGTTACTCCAATGGATGGTAGCATTGTCATTATGGAAGGTAGTCTGTTGTCGATATCTTAGTTACTCTAATGGATGGAAGCCTAGTCATTACGGAAGGTAGTCTATTCTCGAGATTTTTGTTATTCCAATAGATGGTAGCCTTGTCATTATGGAAGGTAGTCTGTTGTCGAGATTTTTGTTACTCAAAGGGATGGTGGCCTTGTCATTATGGAAGGTAGTCTGTTGTCTATATTTCTGTTACTTCAATGGATGGTAACCTGGTCGTTATGGAAGATAGTTTGTTGTCGTGATCTTTGTTACTCCAATGGATAGTAGCCTTGTCATTATGGAAGGTAGTCTGTCGTTCTGATTTCTGTCACTCCAATGGATGGTAGCCTTGTCACTATGAAAGGTAGTCTGTTCTCGATATTTTTATTATTCCATTGGATGGTAGCCTTGTCATTATAGAAGGTAGTTTGCTCTCGATATTTTCGTTATTCCAATAGATTGTAGCCTTGTCAATATGGAAGGTAGTTTGTTGTCGAGATTTTTCTTCCTACAATTGATGGTAGTCTGATCATTATGGAAGGTAGTCTTTTATCGAGATTTTTGTTACTACAATGGATTGTAGCCTTGACATTATGGAAGGTAGTCTGTTGTCGAGATTTTTGTTACTCCAAGGGACGGTGGCCTTGTCATTATGGAAGGTAGTCTGTTGTCGAGATTTTTGTTACTTCAATGGATGGTAGCCTCGTCGTTATGGAAAGTAGTTTGTTGTTGAGATCTTTGTTACTCCATTGGATTGTAGCCTTGTCATTATCGAAGGTAGTATGTCGTTTTGATTTCTGTCACTCCAATGGATGTTAGCCTTGTCACTATGGAAGGTAGTCTGTTCTCGGTATTTTTGTTATTCCATTGGATGGTAGCCTTGTCATTATGGAAGGTAGTCTATTGTCGATATCTTTGTTACTCCAATGGATGGAAGCCTAGTCATTATGGAAGGTAGTCTGTTCTCGAGATTTTTGTTACTCCAATGGATGGTAGCCTTGTCATTATGGAAGGTAGTCTGTTGTCGAGATTTTTGTAACTATAATGGATGGTAGCCTTGTTATTATGGAAGGTAGTCTATTGTCGAGATTTTGGTTACTACAATTGATGGTAGCCTTGTCATTATGGAAGGTAGTTTGTTCTCGAGATTTTTGTTTTTCCAATAGATGGTAGCCTTGTCATTATGGAAGGTAGTCTGTTGTCGAGATTTTTGTTACTTAAAAGGATGGTACCCTTGTCATTATGGAAGGTAGTCTGTTGTCGAGATTTTTGTTACTCTAATGGATGGTAGCCTTTTCATTATGGAAGGTAGTCTGTTGTCAAGATTATTGTTACTCCAATGGATGGTAACCTTATCATTATGGAAGGTAGTCTGTTGTCCAGATTTTTTTTACTACAATGGATGGTAGCCTTGTCATTTTGGAAGGTAGTTTGTTGTCGAGATTTTTGTTACTACAATGGATGGTAGTCTTTTTTATTATGGAAGGTAGTCAGTTGTCGATATCTTTGTTACTCCAATGGATGGTAGCCTAGTAATTGTGGAAGGTAGTTTGTTTTCGAGATTTTTGTTACTACAATGGATGGTTGTCTTGACATTAAGGAAGGTAGTCTGTTGTCGATATCTTTGTTACTCCAATGGACGGTAGCCTAACAATTTTGAAAGGTAGTCAGTTGTCGATATCTTTGTTACTCCAATGGATGGTAGCCTATTCAATATGGAAGGTAGTCTGTTGTCGAGATTTTTGTTACTACAATGGATGGTAGCCTTGTCATTATGGAAGGTAGTTTGTTGTCGAGATCTTTGTTATTCCAATAGATGGTAGCCTTGTCATTATGGAAGGAAGTCTGTTGTCGAGATTTTTGTTTCTTAAAAGGATGGTACCCTTGTCATTATGGAAGGTAGTCTGTTGTCGATATTTTTGTTACTCTAATGGATGGTAGCCTTGTCATTATGGAAGGTAGTCTGTTGTCAAGATTATTGTTACTCCAATGGATGGTTGCCTTATCATTATGGAAGGTAGTCTGTTGTCCAGATTTTTTTTACTACAATGGATGGTAGCCTTGTCATTATAGAAGGTAGTCTGTTGTCGAGATTTTTGTTACTACAATGGATGGTAGTCTTGTCATTATCGAAGGTGGTATGTTTTCTAGATTTTTTTTACTCCGATGGATTGGATCCTTGTCATTATGGAAGGTAGTATGTTCTCGATATTTTTGTTATACCATTGGAAGGTAGCCTTGTAATTATGGAAGGTAGTTTGTTCTCGAGAATTTTGTTATTCCAATAGATGGTAGCCTTGTCATTATATAAGGTTGTCTATTGTCGAGATGTTTGATACTCCAATGGATGGTATCCTTGTCATTATGGAAGGTAGTATGTTGTCGATATTTTTGTTATTCCATTGGATGGTAGCCTTGTTGATATGGAAGGTAGTCTGTCGTCAAGATTTTTCATACTACAATGGATGGTAGCCTTGTCATTATGGAAGGTAGTATGTTTTCTAGATTTTTTTTACTCCAATCGATGGTAGCCTTTTCATTATGGAAGGTAGTCTGTTGTCCAGATTTTTCTTACTATAATGGATGGTAGCCTTGTCATTATGGAAGGTAGTCTGTTGTCGAGATTTTTTTTACTACAATGGATGGTAGCCTTGTCATTATGGAAGGTAGTCTGTTGTCGAGATTTTTGTTACTAGAATGGATGGTAGTCTTATCATTATGGAAGGTATTCAGTTGTCGATATCTTTGTTACTCCAATAGATGGTAGTAGAGTCATAATGGAAGGTAATTTGTTGTCGAGATTTTTGTTACTCCAAGGGATGGTGGTCTTGTCATTATGGAAGGTAGTCTGTTGTCTAGATTTTTGTTACTTCAATCGATGGTAGCCATGTCGTTATGGAAGGTAGTTTGTTGTTGAGATCTTTGTTACTCCAATGGATTGTCGCCTTGTCATTATGGAAGGTAGTACGTAATTGTGATTTCTGTCACTCCAATGGATGGTAGCATTGTCACTATGGAAGGTAGTTTGTTCTCAATATTTTTGTTATCCCATTGGATGGTAGCCTTGTCATTATGGAAGGTAGTCTATTCTCTAGATTTTTGTTATTCCAATAGATGGTACCATTGTCAATATGGAAGGTAGTCTATTGTCGAGATTTTTGTTACTCCAATGGATGGAATCCTTGTCATTATAGAAGGTAGTATGTTGTCAGGATTTTTAATATTCCATTGGATGGTAGTCTTTGTCATTATGGAAGGTAGTATGTTCTCAAGATTTTTGTTATTCCAATATATGGTAGCCTTGTTATTATGGAAGGTAGTCTGTTGTCGAGATTTTTGTTACTCCAATGGATGATAGCCTTGTCGTTATGGAAGGTAGTCTATTTTCTAGATTTTTGTTACTCCAATGGATGGTAGCCTTGTCATTATGGAAGGTAGTATGTTCTCAAGATTTTTGTTACTATAATGGATGGTAGACTTATCATTATGGAGGGTAGTCTATTGTCGAGATTTTGGTTACTACAATTGATGATAGCCTTGTCATTATGGAACAAAGTGTATTATAGGTATTTTTGTTACTCCAATGGATTATAGCCTTTTCATTATGGAAGGTAGTCTGTCATTGTGTTTACTGTCACTCCAATGGATGGTAGCCTTGTCACTATGGAAGGTAGTCTGTTCTCGATATTTTTGTTATTCCATTGGATAGTAGCCTTATCATTATGGAAGGTAGACTATTCTCAAGATTATTGTTATTCCAATAGATTGTAGCCTTGTCATTATGTAAGGTAGTCTTTTGTCGAGATGTTTGTTACTCCAATGGATGGTATCCTTGTCATTATGGAAGATAGTATGTTGTCGATATTTTTGTTATTCCATTGGATAGTGCCTTGTTATTATTGAAGGTAGTATGTTGTCGATATTTTTGTTACTCCAATGGATGGTAGCCTTGTCATTATGGAAGGTAGTCTGTTTTCTAGATTTTTTTTACTCCAATGGATGGAAGCCTTATCATTATGGAAGGTACTCTGTTTTCAATATTTTTCTAACTACAATGGATGTTAGCCTTGTCATTATGGAAGGTTGTCTGTTGTCGAGATTATTGTTACTCCAATGGAAGGTAGCATTGTCATTATGGAAGGTAGTCTCTTGTCGAGATTTTTGTTACTTCAATGGATGGTAGCCTTTTCGTTATGGAAGGTAGTTTGTTCTTGAGATCTTTGTTACTCCAATGGATTGTAGCCTTGTCATTATGGAAGGTAGTCTGTCGTTGTGATTTCTGTCACTCCAATGGATGTTAGCCTTGTCACTATCGAAGGTAGTCTGTTCTCGATATTTTCATTATTCCATTGGATGGTAGCCTTGTCATTATGGAAGGTAGTCTTTTCTCGAGATTTTTGTTATTCCAATAGATGGTAGCATTGTCAATACGGAAGGTAGTCTGTTGTCGAGATTTCTGTTACTCCAATGGATGGAATCCTGGTCATTATGGAAGGTAGTATGTTGTCAGGATTTTTTTGATTCAATTGAATGGTAGCCTTATCATTATGGAAGGTAGTCTGTTCTCGAGATTTTTTTTATTCCAATAGATGGTAGCCTTGTCATTATGGAAGGTAGTCTGTTTTCTAGATTTTTGTTACTCCAATGGATGGTATCCTTGTCATTATGGAAGGTAGTCTGTTTTCTAGATTTTTGTTACTCCAATGGATGGTAGCCTTGTCATTATGGAAGGTAGTCTGTTGTCGATATTTTTGTTACTATAATGGATGGTAGCCTTGTCATTATGGAAGGTAGTCTATTGTCGAGATTTTGGTTACTACAATTGATGGTAGCCTTGTCATTATGTAACATAGTCTATTTTAGATATTTTGTTACTCCAATGGATGGTAGCCTTGTCATTATGGAAGGTAGTCTGTTGTCGAGATTATTGTTACCCCAATGGATGGTAGCAATGTCATTATGGAAGGTAGTCTGTTGTCGAGATTTTTGTTACTACAATGGATTGTAGCCTTGTCATTATGGAAGGTAGTTTGTTGTCGAGATCTTTGTTACTCCAATTGATGGTAGACTTGTCATTATGGAAGGTAGTCTGTTCTCGAGATTTTTGTTATTCCAATAGATGGTAGCCTTGTCATTATGGAAGGTAGTTTGTTGTCGAGATTTTTGTTACTCCAATGGATGGTATCCTTGTCATTATGGAAGGTAGTATGTTCTCGATATTTTTGTTATTCCATTGGATGGTAGTCTTGTCATTATGGAAGGTAGTCGGTTCTCGAGATTTTTGTTATTCCAATAGATGGTAGCCTTGTCATTATGTAAGGTAGACTGTTGTCGAGATGTTTGTTACTCCAATGGATGGTATCCTTGTCATTATGGAAGATAGTATGTTGTCGATATTTTTATTATTCCATTGGATGGTAGCCTTATTATTATGGAAGCTAGTATGTTGTCGAGATTTTTCTTACTCCAATGGATGGTAGCCTTGCCATTATGGAAGGTAGTCTGTTTTCTAGATTTTTTTTACTCCAATGAATGGTTGCCTTGTCATTATGGAAGGTAGTCTGTTGTCAAGATTTTTCTTACTACAATGGATGGTAGCCTTTTCATTATGGAAGGTAGTCTGTTATCGATATTTTTTTTACTATAATGGATGGTAGCCTTGTTATTATGGAAGATAGTCATTTATCGATATCTTTGTTACTCCAATGGATGGTAGCACAGTCATTATGGAATGTAGTTTGTTGTCGAGATTTTTCTTACTACAATGGATGGTAGTCTTGTCATTATGGAAGGTAGTATGTTGTCGAGATTTTTGTTACTTCAATCGATCGTAGCCTTGTCGTTATAGAAGGTAGTTTGTTGTTGAGATCTTTGTTACTCCAATGGATTGTAGCCTTGTCATTATGGAAGGTAGTCTGGTGTTGTGATTTCTGTCACTCCAATGGATGGTAGCCTTGTCACTATGGAAGGTAGTCTGTTCTCTATAATTTTGTTATTCCATTGGATGGTAGCCTTGTCATTATGGAAGGTAGTATGTTCTCTATTTTTTTGTTATTCCAATAGATGGTAGCATTGTCAATATGGAAGGTAGTCTGTTGTCGAGCTATTTGTTACTCCAATGGATGGAATCTTGGTCATTATGGAAGGTAGTATGTTGTCAGGATTTTTTTTATTCTATTGGAAGGTAGCCTTGTCATTATGGAAGGTAGTCTGTTCTCGATATTTTTGTTATTCCAATAGATGGTAGCCTTGTCATTATGGAAGGTAGTCTGTTGTCGAGATTTTTGTTACTCCAATGGATGGTAGCCTTGTCATTATGGAAGGTATTCTATTTTCTAGATTTTTGTTACTCCAATGGATGGTAGCCTTGTCATTATGGAAGGTAGTCTGTTGTCGAGATATTTGTTACTATAATGGATAGTAGCCTTGTCATTATGGAAGGTAGTCTATTGTCGAGATTTTGGTTACTACAATTGATGGTAGCCTTGTCATTATGTAACATAGTCTATTTTAGATATTTTTGTTACTCCAATGGATGGTAGCCTTGTCATTATGGAAGGTTGTCTGTTGTCGAGATTATTGTTACTCCAATGGATGGTAGCATTGTCATTATGGAAGGTAGTCTGTTATCTAGATTTTTTTTACTACAATGGATGGTATCCTTGTCATTATGGAAGGTAGTTTGTTGTCGAGATCTTTGTTACTCCAATTGATGGTAGCCTTGTCATTATGGAAGGAAGTCTATTGTTGTGAGTTTTGTCACTCCAATGGATGGTAGCCTTGTCACTATGGAAGGTAGTCTGTTCTCGATATTTTTGTTATTCCATTGGATGGTAGACTTGTCATTATGGAAGGTAGTCTGTTCTCGAGATTTTTGTTATTCCAATAGATGGTAGCCTTGTCATTATGGAAGGTAGTCTGTTGTCGAGATTTTTGTTACTCCAATGGATGGTATCCTTGTCATTATGGAAGGTAGTATGTTCTCGATATTTTTGTTATTCCATTAGATGGTAGCCTTGTCATTATGGAATGTAGTTGGTTCTCGAGATTTTTGTTATTCCAATAGATGGTAGCTTTGTCATTATGTAAGGTAGACTGTTGTCCAGATGTTTGTTACTCCAATGGATGGTATCCTTGTGATTATGGAAGATAGTATGTTGTCAATATTTTTGTTATTCCATTGGATGGTAGCCTTATTATTATGGAAGCTAGTATGTTGTCGAGATTTTTCTTACTCCAATGGATAGTAGCCTTGTCATTATGGAAGGTAGTCTGTTTTCTAGATTTTTTTTCTCCAATGGATGGTAGCCTTGTCATTACGGAAGGTGGTCTGTTGTCAAGATTTTTCTTACTACAATGGATGGTAGCCTTTTCATTATGGAAGGTAGTCTGTTGTCGAGATTTTTTTTACTATAATGGATGTTAGCCTTGTCATTATGGAAGGTAGTCAGTTATCGATATCTTTGTTACTCTAATGGATGGTAGCAGAGTCATTATGGAAGGTAGTCTGTTGTCGAGATTATTGTTACTTCAATGGATGGTGGCCTTGTCATTATGGAAGGTAGTATGTTGTCGAGATTTTTGTTACTTCAATGGATGGTAGCCTTGTCGTTATAGAAGGTAGTTTGTTGTTGAGATCTTTCTTACTCCAATGGATTGTAGCCTTGTCATTATGGAAGGTAGTCTGTTGTTGTGATTTCTGTCACTCCAATGGATGGTAGCCTTGTCACTATGGAAGGTAGTTTGTTCTCTATATTTTTGTTATTCCATTGGATGGTAGCCTTGTCATTATGGAAGGTAGTATGTTCTCGATATTTTTGTTATTCCAATAGATGGTAGCATTGTCAATATGGAAGGTAGTCTGTTGTCGAGATTTTTGTTACTCCAATGGATGGAATCCTGGTCATTATGGAAGGTAGTATGTTTTCAGGATTTTTTTTATTCAATTGGAAGGTAGCCTTGTCATTATGGAAGGGAGTCTGTTCTCGAGATTTTTGTTATTCCAATAGATGGTAGCCTTGTAATTATGGAAGGTAGTCTGTTGTCGAGATTTTTGTTACTCCAATGGATGGTATCCTTGTCATTATGGAAGATAGTATGTTGTCGATATTTTTGTTATTCCATTGGATGGTAGCCTTATTATTATGGAAGCTAGTATGTTGTCGAGATTTTTCTTACTCCAATGGATAATAGCCTTGTCATTATGGAAGGTAGTCTGTTTTCTAGATTTTTTTTCTCCAATGGATGGTAGCCTTGTCATTATGGAAGGTGGTCTGTTGTCAAGATTTTTCTTACTACAATGGATGGTAGCCTTTTCATTATGGAAGGTAGTCTGTTGTCGAGATTTTTTTTACTATAATGGATGTTAGCCTTGTCATTATGGAAGGTAGTCAGTTATCGATATCTTTGTTACTCTAATGGATGGTAGCAGAGTCATTATGGAAGGTAGTCTGTTGTCGAGATTATTGTTACTTCAATGGATGGTGGCCTTGTCATTATGGAAGGTAGTATGTTGTCGAGATTTTTGTTACTTCAATGGATGGTAGCCTTGTCGTTATAGAAGGTAGTTTGTTGTTGAGATCTTTATTACTCCAATGGATTGTAGCCTTGTCATTATGGAAGGTAGTCTGTTGTTGTGATTTCTATCACTCCAATGGATGGTAGCCTTGTCACTATGGAAGGTAGTTTGTTCTCTATATTTTTGTTATTCCATTGGATGGTAGCCTTGTCATTATGGAAGGTAGTATGTTCTCGATATTTTTGTTATTCCAATAGATGGTAGCATTGTCAATATGGAAGGTAGTCTGTTGTCGAGATTTTTGTTACTCCAATGGATGGAATCCTGGTCATTATGGAAGGTAGTATGTTTTCAGGATTTTTTTTATTCAATTGGAAGGTAGCCTTGTCATTATGGAAGGGAGTCTGTTCTCGAGATTTTTGTTATTCCAATAGATGGTAGCCTTGTCATTATGGAAGGTAGTCTATTGTTGAGATTTTTGTTACTCCAATGGATGGTATCCTTGTCATTATGGAAGATAGTATGTTGTCGATATTTTTGTTATTCCATTGGATGGTAGCCTTATTATTATGGAAGCTAGTATGTTGTCGAGATTTTTCTTACTCCAATGGATAATAGCCTTGTCATTATGGAAGGTAGTCTGTTTTCTAGATTTTTTTTCTCCAATGGATGGTAGCCTTGTCATTATGGAAGGTGGTCTGTTGTCAAGATTTTTCTTACTACAATGGATGGTAGCCTTTTCATTATGGAAGGTAGTTTGTTGTCGAGATTTTTTTTACTATAATGGATGGTAGCCTTGTCATTATGGAAGGTAGTCAGTTATTGATATCTTTGTTACTCCAATGGATGGTAGCAGAGTCATTATGGAAGGTAGTCTGTTGTCGAAATTATTGTTACTTCAATTGATGGTGGCCTTGTCATTATGGAAGGTAGTCTGTTGTCGATATTTTTGTTACTTCAATGGATGGTAGCCTTGTCGTTATAGAAGGTAGTTTGTTGTTGAGATCTTTATTACTCCAACGGATTGTAGCCTTGTCATTATGGAAGGTAGTCTGTTGTTGTGATTTCTGTCACTCCAATGGATGGTAGCCTGGTCACTATGGAAGGTTGTCTGTTCTCTATATTTTTCTTATTCCATTGGATGGTAGCCTTGTCATTATGGAAGGTAGTATGTTCTCGATATTTTTGTTATTCCAATAGATGGTAGCATTGTCAATATGGAAGGTAGCCTGTTGTCCAGATTTTTGTTACTCCAATGGATGGAATCCTGGTCATTATGGAAGGTAGTATGTTGTCAGGATTTTTTTTATTCAATTGGAAGGTAGCCTTGTCATTATGGAAGGTAGTCTGTTCTCGAGATTTTTGTTATTCCAATAGATGGTAGCCTTGTTATTATGGAATGTAGTTTGTTGTCGAGATTTTTGTTACTCCAATGGATGGTAACCTTGTCATTATGGAAGGTAGTCTGTTTTCTAGATTTTTGTTACTCCAATGGATGGTAGCCTTGTCATTACGGAAGGTAGTCTGTTGTAGAGATTTTTGTTACTATAATGGATGGTAGCCTTGTCATTATGGAAGGTAGTCTATTGTCGAGATTTTGGTTACTACAATTGATGGTAGCGTTGTCATTATGAAACATAGTCTATTGTAGATATTTTTGTTTTTCCAATGGATGGTATCCTTGTCATTATGGAAGGTAGTTTGTTGTCGAGATTTTTGTTACTCCAATGGATGGTATCCTTGTCAATATGGAAGGTAATATGTTGTCAATATTTTTGTTATTCCATTGGATGGTAGCCTTGTCATTATGGAAGGTAGTCTGTTGTCGAGATTTTAGTTACTCTAATGGATGGTAGCCTTGTCATTATGGAAGGTAGCCTATTTTCTAGATTTTTTTTACTCCAATGGATGGAAGCCTTGTCATTATGGAAGGTAGTCTGTTGTCAAGATTTTTCTAACTTCAATGGATGGTAGCCTTGTCTTTAAGGAAGGTAGTCAGTTGTCGAGATTTTTGTTACTTCAAAGGATGGTAACCTTTTCGTTATGGAAGGTAGTTTGTTGTTGAGATCTTTGTTACTCCAATGGATTGTAGCCTTTTCATTATGGAAGGTAGTCCGTCGTTGTGATTTCTGTCACTCTAGTGGATGGTAGCCTTGTCACTATGGAAGGTAGTCTGTTCTCGATATTTTTGTTATTCCATTGGATGGTAGCCTTGTCATTATGGAAGGTAGTCTGTTCTTGAGATTTTAGTTATTCCAATAGATGGTAGCCTTGTAATTATGTAAGGTAGTTTGTTGTCGAGATGTTTGTTACTCCAATGGATGGTATCCTTGTCATTATGGAAGATAGTATGTTGTCGATTTTTTTGTTATTCCATTGGATGGTAGCCCCGTTATTATGGAAGGTAGTATGTTGTCGAGATTTTTCTTACTCCAATGTATGGTAGCGTTGTCATTATGGAAGGTAGTCTGTTTTCTAGATTTTTATTACTCCAATGGATGGTAGCCTTGTCATTATGGAAGGTAGTCTGTCGTCAAGATTTTTCTTACAACAATGGATGGTAGCCTTGTCATTATGGAAGGTAGTCTGTTGTCTAGATTTTTTTTACTAGAATGGATGGTAGCCTTGTCGTTATAGAAGGTAGTTTGTTGTTGAGATCATTGTTACCCCAATGGATTGTAGCCTTGTCATTATGGAAGGTAGTCTGTTGTCAAGATTTTTCTAACTACAATGGATGGTAGCCTTGTCTTTAAGGAAGGTAGTCAGTTGTCGAGATTTTTGTTACTTCAAAGGATGGTAACCTTTTCGTTATGGAAGGTAGTTTGTTGTTGAGATCTTTGTTACTCCAATGGATTGTAGCCTTTTCATTATGGAAGGTAGTCCGTCGTTGTGATTTCTGTCACTCTAATGGATGGTAGCCTTGTCACTATGGAAGGTAGTCTGTTCTCGATATTTTTGTTATTCCATTGGATGGTAGCCTTGTCATTATGGAAGGTAGTCTGTTCTCTAGATTTTAGTTATTCCAATAGATGGTAGCCTTGTAATTAGGTAAGGTAGTTTGTTGTCGAGATGTTTGTTACTCCAATGGATGGTATCCTTGTCATTATTGAAGATAGTATGTTGTCGATTTTTTTGTTATTCCATTGGATGGTAGCCCCGTTATTATGGAAGGTAGTATGTTGTCGAGATTTTTCTTACTCCAATGGATGGTAGCATTGTCATTATGGAAGGTAGTCTGTTGTCAAGATTTTTCTTACAACAATGGATGGTAGCCTTGTCATTATGGAAGGTAGTCTGTTGTCTAGATTTTTTTTACTAGAATGGATGGTAGCCTTGTCGATATAGAAGGTAGTTTGTTGTTGAGATCATTGTTACCCCAATGGATTGTAGCCTTGTCATTATGGAAGGTAGTCTGTCATTGTGATTTCTGTCACTCCAATGGATGGTAGCCTTGTCACTATGGAAGGTAGTATGTTCTTGATACTTTTGTTATTTCATTGAATGGTAGCCTTGTCATTATGGAAGGTAGTCTGTTCTCGATATTTTTGTTATTCCAATAGATGGTACCATTGTCAATACGGAAGGTAGTCGGCTGTCGAGATTTTTGTTACTCCAATGGATGGAATCCTCGTCATTATGGAAGGTAGTATGTTGTCAGGATTTTTTTTATTCAATTGGAAGGTAGCCTTGTCATTATGGAAGGTAGTTTGTTCTCGAGATTTTTGTTATTCCAATAGATGGTAGCCTTGTCATTATGGAAGGTAGTCTGTTGTCGAGATTTTTGTTACTCTAATGGATGGTAGCCTTGTCATTATGGAAGGTAGTCTGTTTTCTAGATTTTTGTTACTCCAATAGATGGTAGCCTTGTCATTATGGAAGGTAGTCTGTTGTCGAGATTTTTGTTACTATAATGGATGGTGGCCTTGTCATTATGGAAGGTAGTCTATTGTCGAGATTTTGGTTACTACAATTGATGGTAGCCTTGTCATTATGGAACATAGTCTATTGTAGATATTTTTGTTTATCCAATGGATTGTAGACTTGTCATTATGGAAGGTAGTCTGTTGTCGAGATTTTTGTTACTCCAATGGATGGTATCCTTGTCAATATGGAAGGTAGTATGTTGTCAATATTTTTGTTATTCCATTGGATGGTAGCCTGTTCATTATGGAAGGTAGTCTGTTGTCGAGATTTTAGTTACTATAATGGTTGGTAGCCTTTGAATAAGTGAAAAACACAAGAAGGGTGGTTGAATTGTAAAACTTGAAATCAAATGCAGACAACACGTTATATTTCTCCTGGTTCGTTTGATCTCAAATTACTCCAGTCCACCCGTCAAGGTGATTTCGCCTCTCTCCAACGAGGTCTTAATCCACTATATTCAACTGAATATTACAACTGCTTTAACAACTGCTAAAGCCTTCTTGAGTCTAAACCACAGACCGCTTTCTCAAGGAAATTATTTCTTACAGATAAATGAATACTATGTGTGTTGAATGTTTTCTACAAAAACATTATATCATAACTGTGATAATACACAAATTAAGCTTATGTAAAACTAGGATGCTATGACTATAGAGTAAACAATTTGAGAGATATAGCAAGGTGTATGAGTGAGGATGAAGATGATTTTCTTTAGGCGTGTAAGGAGTTGTAGAGCATTAGCCAATTCATTTCTCACTGACTTGTTTATATAGCCTTGGAAAAGATAAGTTGTAGTCAATTATTCCATTTCAATGCCCATTACGTTCTTTCCATATTGATAAGATATTTGTCTTGGAATACAACCGTTGGTAATAAAGTGTCTTGAATGCACAATACCGTTGTTAATTAAGCGTGTTATTGGCTTTGGCTTATTCGGACGCTTCTAGGTGCTGATGATATTGTTTTGGTCTTGATTAAAGTTTAAAGTTTGTTAAGCGCAGATCTGTTCATCAAGCTTCAGCGTAAGCACATTCTTTGATCTTCTGATGCTGGCATATGATATTTCATCTTCTATTGCTGATGTTGACATTCTTATGCCGATATCCATTAGAGTTTCTGTAAATGCACAATATAATTTTTAGGTAGCATATATGTCTCATATGAATTATACAATTTATTTAATCTAGCATTTTGTTATCTTCAAAACTTTAACTTAGGGTAGTAGATTAAAACTTTGTTCTAACAGCCTTGTCATTATGGAAGGTAGTCTATTGTCGAGATTTTGGTTACTACAATTGATGGTAGCCTTGTCATTATGGAACATAGTCTATTGTAGATATTTTTGTTTTTCCAATGGATGGTAGACTTGTGATTATGTAAGGTAGTCGGTTGCCGAGATGTTTGTTACTCCAATGGATGGTATCCTTGTCATTATGGAAGATAGTATGTTGTCAATATTTTTGTTATTCCATTGGATGGTAGCCTTGTTATTATGGAAGGTAGTATGTTGTCGAGATTTTTCTTACTCCAATGGATGGTAGCCTTGTCATTATGGAAGGTAGTCTGTTTTCTAGATTTTTTTTACTCTAATGGATGGTAGCCTTGTCATTATGGAAGGTAGTTTGTTGTCAAGATTTTTTTTACTACAATGGATGGTAGCCTTGTCATTATGGAAGGTACTCTGTTGTCGAGATTTTTTTTACTACAATGGATGGTAGCCTTGTCGTTATAGAAGGTAGTTTGTTGTTGAGATATTTCTTACTCCAATGGATTGTAGCCTTGTCATTATGGAAGGTTGTCTATTGTCGAGATTTTAGTTACTCCAATGGATGGTATCCTTGGCATTATGGAAGGTAGCCTGTTTTCTACATTTTTTTTACTCCAATGGATGGTAGCCTTGTCATTATGGAAGGTAGTCTGTTGTCAAGATTTTTCTTACTACAATGGATGGTAGCCTTGTCATTATGAGAGGTAGTTTGTTGTCGAGATTTTTTTTACTACAATGGATGGTAGCCTTGTCGTTATAGAAGGTAGTTTGTTGTTGAGATCTTTGTTACTCCAATGGATTGTAGCCTTGTCATTATGGAAGGTAGTCTGTCATTGTGATTTCTGTCACTTCAATGGATGGTTGCCTTATCACTATGGAAGGTAGTTTGTTCTATATATTTTTTTATTCCATTGGATGGTAGCCTTGTCATTATGGAAGTTAGTTTGTTCTCGATATTTTTGTTATTCCAATAGATGGTAGCATTGTCAAAATGGAAGGTAGTCTGTTGTCGAGATTTTAGTTACTCCAATGGATGGAATCCTGGTCATTATGGAAGGTAGTATGTTGTCAGGACTTTTTTTATTCAATTGGAAGGTAGCCTTGTCATTATGGAAGGTAGTTTGTTCTCGAGATTTTTGTTATTCCAATAGATGGTAGCCTTGACATTATGGAAGGTAGTCTGTTGTCGAGATTTTTGTTACTCCAATGGATGGTAGCCTTGTCATTATGGAAGGTAGTCTGTTTTCTAGATTATTGTTACTCCAATGGATGGTAGCCTTTTCATTATGGAAGGTAGTCTGTTGTCGAGATTTTTGTTACTATAATTGATGATAGCCTTGTCATTATGGAAGGTAGTCTATTGTCGAGATTTTGGTTACTACAATTGATGGTAGCCTTGTCATTATGGAACATAGTCTATTGTAGATTTTTTTTTTCCAATGGATGGCAGCCTTGTCGTTATGGAAGGTAGTGTGTTGTCGAGATTTTTGTTACTCCAATGGATGGTATCCTTGTCATTATGGAAGATAGTATGTTGTCGATATTTTTGTTATTCCATTGGATGGTAGCCATGTTAATATGGAAGGTAGTATGTTGTCGAGATTTTCCTTACTCTAATGGATGGTAGGCTTGTCTTTATGGAAGGTAGTCTGTTTTCTAGATTTGTTTTACTCTGATGGATGGTAGCCTTGTCATTATGGAAGGTAGCCTTGTCATTATGGCAGGTAGTTTGTTGTCGAGATTCTTTTACTACAATGGATGGTAGCCTTGTCATCCTGGAAGGTAGTCTGTTGTCGAGATTTTTCTTACTCCTATGGATGGTAGCCTTGTCATTATGGAAGGTAGTTTGTTTTCTAGATTTTTGTTACTCCAGTGGAGTGTAGCCTTGTCATTATGGAAGGTAGTCTGTTGTCGAGATTTTTGTTACTATAATGGATGGTAGCCTTCTCATTATGGAAGGTAGTCTATTGTCGAGATTTTGCTTACTACAATTGATGGTAGACTTGTCATTATGGAACATAGTCTATTGTACATATTTTTGTTTTTCCAATGGATGGCAGCCTTGTCATTATGGAAGGTAGTCTATTGTCGAGATTTTTGTTACTCCAATGGATGGTATCCTTGTCAATATGGAAGGTAGTATGTTGTCAATATTTTTGTTATTCCATTGGATGGTAGCCTTGTCATTATGCAAGGTAGTCTGTTGTCGAGATTTTTGTTACTATAATGGATGGTATCCTTGTCAATATGGAAGGAAGTATGTTATTAATATTTTTATTATTCTATTGGATGGTAGCCTCGTCATTATGGAAGGTAGTCTGTTGTCTACATTTTAGTTACTCCAATGGATGGTAGCCTTGTCATTATGGAAGGTAGCCTGTTTTCTAGATTTTTTTTACTCCAATGGATGGAAGCCTTGTCATTATGGAAGATAGTCTGTTGTCAAGATTTTTCTAACTACAATGGATGGTAGCCTTGTCATTATGGAAGGTAGTCAGTTGTCGAGATTTTTGTTACTTCAATGGATGGTACCCTTTTCGTTATGGAAGGTAGTTTGTTGTTGAGATCATTGTTACTCCAATGGATTATAGCCTTTTCATTATGGAAGGTAGTCTGTCGTTGTGATTTCTGTCACTCCAATTGATGGTAGCCTTGTCACTATGGAAGGTAGTATGTTCTCGATATTTTTGTTATTCCATTGGATGGTAGCCTTGTCATTATGGAAGGTAGTCTGTTGTCGAGATGTTTTTTTATCAAATGGATGGTATCCTTGTCATTATGGAAGATAGTATGTTGTCGATATTTTTGTTATTCCATTGGATGGTAGCCTTGTTATTATGGAAGGTAGTATGTTGTCGAGATTTTTCTTACTCCAATGGATGGTAGCCTTGTCATTATGGAAGGTAGTTTGTTTTCTAGATTTTTTTTACTCCAATGGATGGTAGCCTTGTAATTATGGAAGGTAGTCTGTTGTCAAGATTTTTCTTACTACAATGGATGGTAGCCTTGTCATTATGGAAGGTTGTTTATTGTCGAGTTTTTTTTTACTACAATGGAAGGTAGCCTTGTCATTATGGAAGGTAGTCTGTTGTCGATATTTTTGTTACTACAATGGATGGTAGTCTTGTCATTATGGAAGGTAATCATTTGTCGATATCTTTGTTACTCCAACGGAAGGTAGCATTGTCATTATGGAAGGTACTTTGTTGTCGATATTTTTGTTACTTCACTGGATGGTAACCTTTTCATTATGGAAGGTAGTTTGTTGTTGAGACATTTGTTACTCCAATGGATTGTAGCCTTTTCATTATGGAAGGTAGTCTGTCGTTGTGATTTCTGTCACTCCAATGGATGGTAGCCTTGTCACTATGGAAGGTAGTCTATGTTAGATATTTTTGTTATTCCATAGGATGTTAGCCTTGTAATTATGGAAGGTAGTCTGTACTCGAGATTTTTGTTATTCCAATAGATTGTAGCCTTGTCATTATGTAAGGTAGTCTGTTGTCGAGATGTTTGTCTTTCCAATGGATAGTATCCTTGTCATTATGGAAGATAGTATGTTGTCAATATTTTTGTTATTCCATTGGATGGTAGCCTTGTTATTATGGAAGGTAGTATGTTGTCAAGATTTTTCATACTCCAATGGATGGTAGCCTTGTCATTATGGAAGGTAGTCTATTTTCTAGATTTTTTTTACTCCAATGGATGGTAGCCTTGTCATTATGGAAGGTAGTCTTTTGTTAAGTTTTTTGTTACTACAATTGATGGTAGCCTTGTCATTATGGAACTTAGTTTTTTGTCGAGATTTTTTTTACTACAATGGATGGTAGCCTTGTCACTATGGAAGGTAGTCTATTGTCGAGATTTTTGTTACTACATTGGATGGTAGTCTTGTCATTATGGAAGGTAGTCAGTTGTCGATATCTTTGTTACTCCAATGGATGGTAGCAGAGTCATTATAGATGGTAGTTTGTTGTCGAGATTTTTCTTACTACAATGGATGGCGTCTTGTCATTATGGAAGGTAGTCTTTTATCGATATCTTTGTTACTTCAATGGATGGTAGCCTAGTCACTATTGAAGGTAGTCTGTTGTCGAGATTTTTGTTACTCCAAGGGATGGTAGCCTTGTCATTATGGAAGGTAGTATGTCGTTGTGATTTCTGTCACTCCAATGGATGGTAGCCTTGTCACTATGGAAGGTAGTCTGTTCTCGATACTTTTGTTATTCCATTGGATGGTAGCCTTGTCATTATGGAAGGTAGTATGTTCTCAATATTTTTGTTATTCCAATAGATGGTAGCATTGTCAATACGGAAGGTAGTCTGTTGTCGAGATTTTTGTTACTCCAATGGATGGAATCCTGGTCATTATGGAAGGTAGTATGTTGTCAGGATTTTTTTTATTCAATTGGAAGGTAGCCTTGTCATTATGGAAGGTAGTTTGTTCTCGAGGTTTTTGTTATTCCAATAGATGGTAGCCTTGTCATTATGGAACGTAGTTTGTTGTCGAGATTTTTGTTACTATAATGGATGGTAGCCTTGTCATTATGGCAGGTAGTCTATTGTCGAGATTTTGGTTACTACAATTGATGGTAGCCTTGTCATTATGGAACATAGTCTATTGTAGATATTTTTGTTTATCCAATGGATTGTAGACTTGTCATTATGGAAGGTAGTCTGTTGTCGAGATTTTTGTTACTCCAATGGATGGTATCCTTGTCAATATTGAAGGTAGTATGTTGTCAATATTTTTGTTATTCCATTGGATGGTAGCCTTTTCATTATGGAAGGTAGTCTTTTGTCGAGATTTTAGTTACCATAATGGATGGTAGCCTTTGAAGAAGTGAAAAACACAAGAAGGGGTGTTGAATTGTAAAACTTGAAATCAAATGCAGACAACACGTTATCTTTATCCTGGTTCGTTTGATCTCAAACTACTCCAGTCCACCCGTCAAGGTGATTTCGCCTCTCTCCAACGAGGTCTTAATCCACTATATTCAACTGAATATTACAACTGCTTTAACAACTGCTAAAGCCTTCTTGAGTCTAAACCACAGACCGGTTTCTCAAGGAAATTCTTTCTTACAGATAAATGAATACTATGTGTGTTGAATGTTTTCTACAAAAACTTTATATCATAACTGTGATAATACACAAATTAAGCTTATGTGAAACTAGGATGCTATGACTATAGAGTAAACAATTTGAGAGATATAGCAAGCTGTATGAGTGAGGATGAAGATTATTTTCTTTAGGCGTGTAAAGAGTTGTAGAGCATTAGCCAATTCATTTCTCACTGACTTATTTATATAGCCTTGGAAAAGATACGTTGTAGTCAATTATTCCATTTCAATGCCCATTACGTTCTTTCCATATTGAGAAGATCTTTGTCTTGGAATACAGCCGTTGGTAATAAAGAGTCTTGAATGCACAGTACCGTTGTTAATTAAGCGTGTTATTGGCTTTGGCTTATTCAGACGCTTCTAGGTGCTGATGATATTGTTTTGGTCTTGATCAGAGTTTAGAGTATGTTAAGCGCAAATATGTTCATCAAGCTTAAGCGTAAGCACATTCTTTGAACTTCTGGTGCTTGCATATGATATTTCATCTTCTATTGCTGATGTTGACATTCTTATGCTGATATCCATTAGAGTTTCTGTAAATGCACAATATAATTTTTAGGTAGCATATATGTCTCATATGAATTATACAATTTATTTAATCTAGCATTTTGTTATCATCAAAACTTTAACTTAGGGTAGTAGATTCAAACTTTGTTCTAACAGCCTTGTCATTATGGATGGTAGTCTATTGTCGAGATTTTGGTTACTACAATTGATGGTAGCCTTGTCATTATGGAACATAGTCTATTATAGATATTTTTGTTTTTCCAATGGATGGTAGACTTGTCATTATGTAAGGTAGTCTGTTGCCGAGATGTTTGTTACTCCAATGGATGGTATCCTTGTCATTATGGAAGATAGTATGTTGTCAATATTTTTATTATTCCATTGGATGGTGGCCTTGTTATTATGGAAGGTAGTATTTTGTCGAGATTTTTCTTACTCCAATGGATGGTAGCCTTGTCATTATGGAAGGTAGTCTGTTTTTTAGATTTTTTTTACTCTAATGGATGGTAGCCTTGTCATTATGGAAGGTAGTCTGTTGTCAAGATTTTTCTTACTACAATTGATGGTAGCCTTGTCATTATGGAAGGTAGTCTGTTGACGAGATTTTGTTTACTACAATGGATGGTAGCCTTGTCGTTATAGAAGGTAGTTTGTGGTTGAGATCTTTGTTACTCCAATGGATTGTAGCCTTGTCATTATGGAAGGTAGTCTGTCGTTGTGATTTCTGTCACTCCAATGGATGGTAGCCTTGTCACTATGGAAGGTAGTCTGTTCTCGCTATTTTTGTTATTCCATTGGATGGTAGCCTTGTCATTATGGAAGGTAGTTTGTTCTCGATATTTTTGTTATTCAAATAGATGGTAGCATTGTCAAAATGGAAGGTAGTCTGTTGTCGAGATTTTTGTTACTCCAATGGATGGAATCCTGGTCATTATAGAAGGTAGTATGTTGTCAGGATATTTTTTATTCAATTGGAAGGTAGCCTTGTCATTATGGAAGGTAGTCTGTTCTCGAGATTTTTTGTTATTCCAATAGATGGTAGCCTTGTCTTTATGGAAGGTAGTCTGTTGTCGAGATTTTTGTTACTCCAATGGATGGTAGCCTTGTCATTATGGAAGGTAGTATGTTTTCTAGATTTTTGTTACTCCAATGAATGGTAGCCTTGTCATTATGGAAGGTAGTCTGTTGTCGAGATTTTTGTTACTATAATGGATTGTAGCCTTGTCATTATGGAAGGTAGTCTATTGTCGAGATTTTGGTTACTACAATTGATGGTAGCCTTGTCATTATGGAACATAGTGTATTGTAGATATTTTTGTTTTTCCAATGGATGGTAGCCTTGTCATTATGGAAGGTAGTCTGTTGTCGAGATTTTTGTTACTCCAATGGATGGTATCCTTGTCAATATGGAAGGTAGTATGTTGTCAATATTTTTGTTATTCCATTGGATGGTAGCCTTGTCATTATGGAAGGTAGTCTATTGTCGAGATTTTAGTTACTCCAATGGATGGTAGCCTTGTCATTATGGAAGGTAGCCTGTTTTCTAGATTTTTTTTACTCCAATGGATGGTAGCCTTGTCATTATGGAAGGTAGTCTGGTGTCAAGATTTTTCTTACTACAATGGATTGTAGCCTTGTCATTATGGAAGGTAGTCTGTTGTCGAGATTTTTTTTACTACAATGGATGGTAGCCCTGTCGTTATAGAAGGTAGTTTGTTGTTGAGATCTTTGTTACTCAAATGGATTGTAGCCTTGTCATTATGGAAGGTAGTCTGTCGTTGTGATTTCTGTCACTCCAATGGATGGTAGCCTTGTCACTATGGAAGGTAGTCTGTTCTCGCTATTTTTGTTATTCCATTGGATGGTAGCCTTGTCATTATGGAAGGTAGTTTGTTCTCGATATTTTTGTTATTCAAATAGATGGTAGCATTGTCAAAATGGAAGGTAGTCTGTTGTCGAGATTTTTGTTACTCCAATGGATGGAATCCTGGTCATTATGGAAGGTAGTATGTTGTCAGGATTTTTTTTATTCAATTGGAAGGTAGCCTTGTCATTATGGAAGGTAGTCTGTTCTCGAGATTTTTTGTTATTCCAATAGATGGTAGCCTTGTCATTATGGAAGGTAGTCTGTTGTCGAGATTTTTGTTACTCCAATGGATGGTAGCCTTGTCATTATGGAAGGTAGTATGTTTTCTACATTTTTGTTACTCCAATGGATGGTAGCCTTGTCATTATGGAAGGTAGTCTGTTGTCGAGATTTTTGTTACTATAATGGATTGTAGCCTTGTCATTATGGAAGGTAGTCTATTGTCGAGATTTTGGTTACTACAATTGATGGTAGCCTTGTCATTATGGAACATAGTCTATTGTAGATATTTTTGTTTTTCCAATGGATGGTAGCCTTGTCATTATGGAAGGTAGTCTGTTGTCGAGATTTTTGTTACTCCAATGGATGGTATCCTTGTCAATATGGAAGGTAGTATGTTGTCAATATTTTTGTTATTCCATTGGATGGTAGCCTTGTCATTATGGAAGGTAGTCTATTGTCGAGATTTTAGTTACTCCAATGGATGGTAGCCTTGTCATTATGGAAGGTAGCCTGTTTTCTAGATTTTTTTTACCCCAATGGATGGTAGCCTTGTCATTATGGAAGGTAGTCTGGTGTCAAGATTTTTCTTACTACAATGGATGGTAGCCTTGTCATTATGGAAGGTAGTCTGTTGTCGAGATTTTTTTTACTACAATGGATGGTAGCCCTGTCGTTATAGAAGGTAGTTTGTTGTTGAGATCTTTGTTACTCAAATGGATTGTAGCCTTGTCATTATGGAAGGTAGTCTGTCGTTGTGATTTCTGTCACTCCAATGGATGGTAGCCTTGTCACTATGGAAGGTAGTCTGTTCTCGCTATTTTTGTTATTCCATTGGATGGTAGCCTTGTCATTATGGAAGGTAGTTTGTTCTCGATATTTTTGTTATTCAAATAGATGGTAGCATTGTCAAAATGGAAGGTAGTCTGTTGTCGAGATTTTTGTTACTCCAATGGATGGAATCCTGGTCATTATGGAAGGTAGTATGTTGTCAGGATTTTTTTTATTCAATTGGAAGGTAGCCTTGTCATTATGGAAGGTAGTCTGTTCTCGAGATTTTTTGTTATTCCAATAGATGGTAGCCTTGTCATTATGGAAGGTAGTCTGTTGTCGAGATTTTTGTTACTCCAATGGATGGTAGCCTTGTCATTATGGAAGGTAGTATGTTTTCTACATTTTTGTTACTCCAATGGATGGTAGCCTTGTCATTATGGAAGGTAGTCTGTTGTCGAGATTTTTGTTACTATAATGGATTGTAGCCTTGTCATTATGGAAGGTAGTCTATTGTCGAGATTTTGGTTACTACAATTGATGGTAGCCTTGTCATTATGGAACATAGTCTATTGTAGATATTTTTGTTTTTCCAATGGATGGTAGCCTTGTCATTATGGAAGGTAGTCTGTTGTGGAGATTTTTGTTACTCCAATGGATGGTATCCTTGTCAATATGGAAGGTAGTATGTTGTCAATATTTTTGTTATTCCATTGGATGGTAGCCTTGTCATTATGGAAGGTAGTCTATTGTCGAGATTTTAGTTACTCCAATGGATGGTAGCCTTGTCATTATGGAAGGTAGCCTGTTTTCTAGATTTTTTTTACCCCAATGGATGGTAGCCTTGTCATTATGGAAGGTAGTCTGGTGTCAAGATTTTTCTTACTACAATGGATGGTAGCCTTGTCATTATGGAAGGTAGTCTGTTGTCGAGATTTTTTTTACTACAATGGATGGTAGCCCTGTCGTTATAGAAGGTAGTTTGTTGTTGAGATCTTTGTTACTCAAATGGATTGTAGCCTTGTCATTATGGAAGGTAGTCTGTCGTTGTGATTTCTGTCACTCCAATGGATGGTAGCCTTGTCACTATGGAAGGTAGTCTGTTCTCGCTATTTTTGTTATTCCATTGGATGGTAGCCTTGTCATTATGGAAGGTAGTTTGTTCTCGATATTTTTGTTATTCAAATAGATGGTAGCATTGTCAAAATGGAAGGTAGTCTGTTGTCGAGATTTTTGTTACTCCAATGGATGGAATCCTGGTCATTATGGAAGGTAGTATGTTGTCAGGATTTTTTTTATTCAATTGGAAGGTAGCCTTGTCATTATGGAAGGTAGTCTGTTCTCGAGATTTTTTGTTATTCCAATAGATGGTAGCCTTGTCATTATGGAAGGTAGTCTGTTGTCGAGATTTTTGTTACTCCAATGGATGGTAGCCTTGTCATTATGGAAGGTAGTATGTTTTCTACATTTTTGTTACTCCAATGGATGGTAGCCTTGTCATTATGGAAGGTAGTCTGTTGTCGAGATTTTTGTTACTATAATGGATTGTAGCCTTGTCATTATGGAAGGTAGTCTATTGTCGAGATTTTGGTTACTACAATTGATGGTAGCCTTGTCATTATGGAACATAGTCTATTGTAGATATTTTTGTTTTTCCAATGGATGGTAGCCTTGTCATTATGGAAGGTAGTCTGTTGTCGAGATTTTTGTTACTCCAATGGATGGTATCCTTGTCAATATGGAAGGTAGTATGTTGTCAATATTTTTGTTATTCCATTGGATGGTAGCCTTGTCATTATGGAAGGTAGTCTATTGTCGAGATTTTAGTTACTCCAATGGATGGTAGCCTTGTCATTATGGAAGGTAGCCTGTTTTCTAGATTTTTTTTACCCCAATGGATGGTAGCCTTGTCATTATGGAAGGTAGTCTGGTGTCAAGATTTTTCTTACTACAATGGATGGTAGCCTTGTCATTATGGAAGGTAGTCTGTTGTCGAGATTTTTTTTACTACAATGGATGGTAGCCCTGTCGTTATAGAAGGTAGTTTGTTGTTGAGATCTTTGTTACTCAAATGGATTGTAGCCTTGTCATTATGGAAGGTAGTCTGTCGTTGTGATTTCTGTCACTCCAATGGATGGTAGCCTTGTCACTATGGAAGGTAGTCTGTTCTCGCTATTTTTGTTATTCCATTGGATGGTAGCCTTGTCATTATGGAAGGTAGTTTGTTCTCGATATTTTTGTTATTCAAATAGATGGTAGCATTGTCAAAATGGAAGGTAGTCTGTTGTCGAGATTTTTGTTACTCCAATGGATGGAATCCTGGTCATTATGGAAGGTAGTATGTTGTCAGGATTTTTTTTATTCAATTGGAAGGTAGCCTTGTCATTATGGAAGGTAGTCTGTTCTCGAGATTTTTTGTTATTCCAATAGATGGTAGCCTTGTCATTATGGAAGGTAGTCTGTTGTCGAGATTTTTGTTACTCCAATGGATGGTAGCCTTGTCATTATGGAAGGTAGTATGTTTTCTACATTTTTGTTACTCCAATGGATGGTAGCCTTGTCATTATGGAAGGTAGTCTGTTGTCGAGATTTTTGTTACTATAATGGATTGTAGCCTTGTCATTATGGAAGGTAGTCTATTGTCGAGATTTTGGTTACTACAATTGATGGTAGCCTTGTCATTATGGAACATAGTCTATTGTAGATATTTTTGTTTTTCCAATGGATGGTAGCCTTGTCATTATGGAAGGTAGTCTGTTGTCGAGATTTTTGTTACTCCAATGGATGGTATCCTTGTCAATATGGAAGGTAGTATGTTGTCAATATTTTTGTTATTCCATTGGATGGTAGCCTTGTCATTATGGAAGGTAGTCTATTGTCGAGATTTTAGTTACTCCAATGGATGGTAGCCTTGTCATTATGGAAGGTAGCCTGTTTTCTAGATTTTTTTTACCCCAATGGATGGTAGCCTTGTCATTATGGAAGGTAGTCTGGTGTCAAGATTTTTCTTACTACAATGGATGGTAGCCTTGTCATTATGGAAGGTAGTCTGTTGTCGAGATTTTTTTTACTACAATGGATGGTAGCCCTGTCGTTATAGAAGGTAGTTTGTTGTTGAGATCTTTGTTACTCAAATGGATTGTAGCCTTGTCATTATGGAAGGTAGTCTGTCGTTGTGATTTCTGTCACTCCAATGGATGGTAGCCTTGTCACTATGGAAGGTAGTCTGTTCTCGCTATTTTTGTTATTCCATTGGATGGTAGCCTTGTCATTATGGAAGGTAGTTTGTTCTCGATATTTTTGTTATTCAAATAGATGGTAACATTGTCAAAATGGAAGGTAGTCTGTTGTCGAGATTTTTGTTACTCCAATGGATGGAATCCTGGTCATTATGGAAGGTAGTATGTTGTCAGGATTTTTTTTATTCAATTGGAAGGTAGCCTTGTCATTATGGAAGGTAGTCTGTTCTCGAGATTTTTTGTTATTCCAATAGATGGTAGCCTTGTCATTATGGAAGGTAGTCTGTTGTCGAGATTTTTGTTACTCCAATGGATGGTAGCCTTGTCATTATGGAAGGTAGTATGTTTTCTACATTTTTGTTACTCCAATGGATGGTAGCCTTGTCATTATGGAAGGTAGTCTGTTGTCGAGATTTTTGTTACTATAATGGATTGTAGCCTTGTCATTATGGAAGGTAGTCTATTGTCGAGATTTTGGTTACTACAATTGATGGTAGCCTTGTCATTATGGAACATAGTCTATTGTAGATATTTTTGTTTTTCCAATGGATGGTAGCCTTGTCATTATGGAAGGTAGTCTGTTGTCGAGATTTTTGTTACTCCAATGGATGGTATCCTTGTCAATATGGAAGGTAGTATGTTGTCAATATTTTTGTTATTCCATTGGATGGTAGCCTTGTCATTATGGAAGGTAGTCTATTGTCGAGATTTTAGTTACTCCAATGGATGGTAGCCTTGTCATTATGGAAGGTAGCCTGTTTTCTAGATTTTTTTTACCCCAATGGATGGTAGCCTTGTCATTATGGAAGGTAGTCTGGTGTCAAGATTTTTCTTACTACAATGGATGGTAGCCTTGTCATTATGGAAGGTAGTCTGTTGTCGAGATTTTTTTTACTACAATGGATGGTAGCCCTGTCGTTATAGAAGGTAGTTTGTTGTTGAGATCTTTGTTACTCAAATGGATTGTAGCCTTGTCATTATGGAAGGTAGTCTGTCGTTGTGATTTCTGTCACTCCAATGGATGGTAGCCTTGTCACTATGGAAGGTAGTCTGTTCTCGCTATTTTTGTTATTCCATTGGATGGTAGCCTTGTCATTATGGAAGGTAGTTTGTTCTCGATATTTTTGTTATTCAAATAGATGGTAGCATTGTCAAAATGGAAGGTAGTCTGTTGTCGAGATTTTTGTTACTCCAATGGATGGAATCCTGGTCATTATGGAAGGTAGTATGTTGTCAGGATTTTTTTTATTCAATTGGAAGGTAGCCTTGTCATTATGGAAGGTAGTCTGTTCTCGAGATTTTTTGTTATTCCAATAGATGGTGGCCTTGTCATTATGGAAGGTAGTCTGTTGTCGAGATTTTTGTTACTCCAATGGATGGTAGCCTTGTCATTATGGAAGGTAGTATGTTTTCTACATTTTTGTTACTCCAATGGATGGTAGCCTTGTCATTATGGAAGGTAGTCTGTTGTCGAGATTTTTGTTACTATAATGGATTGTAGCCTTGTCATTATGGAAGGTAGTCTATTGTCGAGATTTTGGTTACTACAATTGATGGTAGCCTTGTCATTATGGAACATAGTCTATTGTAGATATTTTTGTTTTTCCAATGGATGGTAGCCTTGTCATTATGGAAGGTAGTCTGTTGTCGAGATTTTTGTTACTCCAATGGATGGTATCCTTGTCAATATGGAAGGTAGTATGTTGTCAATATTTTTGTTATTCCATTGGATGGTAGCCTTGTCATTATGGAAGGTAGTCTATTGTCGAGATTTTAGTTACTCCAATGGATGGTAGCCTTGTCATTATGGAAGGTAGCCTGTTTTCTAGATTTTTTTTACCCCAATGGATGGTAGCCTTGTCATTATGGAAGGTAGTCTGGTGTCAAGATTTTTCTTACTACAATGGATGGTAGCCTTGTCATTATGGAAGGTAGTCTGTTGTCGAGATTTTTTTTACTGCAATGGATGGTAGCCCTGTCGTTATAGAAGGTAGTTTGTTGTTGAGATCTTTGTTACTCAAATGGATTGTAGCCTTGTCATTATGGAAGGTAGTCTGTCGTTGTGATTTCTGTCACTCCAATGGATGGTAGCCTTGTCACTATGGAAGGTAGTCTGTTCTCGCTATTTTTGTTATTCCATTGGATGGTAGCCTTGTCATTATGGAAGGTAGTTTGTTCTCGATATTTTTGTTATTCAAATAGATGGTAGCATTGTCAAAATGGAAGGTAGTCTGTTGTCGAGATTTTTGTTACTCCAATGGATGGAATCCTGGTCATTATGGAAGGTAGTATGTTGTCAGGATTTTTTTTATTCAATTGGAAGGTAGCCTTGTCATTATGGAAGGTAGTCTGTTCTCGAGATTTTTTGTTATTCCAATAGATGGTAGCCTTGTCATTATGGAAGGTAGTCTGTTGTCGAGATTTTTGTTACTCCAATGGATGGTAGCCTTGTCATTATGGAAGGTAGTATGTTTTCTACATTTTTGTTACTCCAATGGATGGTAGCCTTGTCATTATGGAAGGTAGTCTGTTGTCGAGATTTTTGTTACTATAATGGATTGTAGCCTTGTCATTATGGAAGGTAGTCTATTGTCGAGATTTTGGTTACTACAATTGATGGTAGCCTTGTCATTATGGAACATAGTCTATTGTAGATATTTTTGTTTTTCCAATGGATGGTAGCCTTGTCATTATGGAAGGTAGTCTATTGTCGAGATTTTTGTTACTCCAATGGATGGTATCCTTGTCAATATAGAAGGTAGTATGTTGTCAATATTTTTGTTATTCCATTGGATGGTAGCCTTGTCATTATGGAAGGTAGTCTATTGTCGAGATTTTAGTTACTCCAATGGATGGTAGCCTTGTCATTATGGAAGGTAGCCTGTTTTCTAGATTTTTTTTACTCCAATTGATGGTAGCCTTGTCATTATGGAAGGTAGTCTGGTGTCAAGATTTTTCTTACTACAATGGATGGTAGCCTTGTCATTATGGAAGGTAGTCTGTTGTCGAAATTTTTTTTACTACAACGGATGGTAGCCCTGTCGTTATAGAAGGTAGTTTGTTGTTGAGATCTTTGTTACTCCAATGGATTGTAGCCTTGTCATTATGGAAGGTAGTCTGTCGTTGTGATTTCTTTCACTCCAATCGATGGTAGCCTTGTCACTATGGAAGGTAGTCTATTCTCGCTATTTTTGTTATTCCATTGGATGGTAGCCTTGTCATTATGGAAGGTAGTTTGTTCTCGATATTTTTGTTATTCCAATAGATGGTAGCATTGTCAAAATGGAAGGTAGTCTGTTGTCGAGATTTTTGTTACTCCAATGGATGGAATCCTGGTCATTATGGAAGGTAGTATGTTGTCAGGATTTTTTTTATTCAATTGGAAGGTAGCCTTGTCATTATGGAAGGTAGTTTGTTCTCGAGATTTTTGTTATTCCAATAGATGGTAGCCTTGTCATTATGGAAGGTAGTCTGTTGTCGAGATTTTTGTTACTCCAATGGATGGTAGCCTTGTCATTATGGAAGGTAGTATGTTTTCTAGATTTTTGTTACTCCAATGGATGGTAGCCTTGTCATTATGGAAGGTAGTCTGTTGTCGAGATTTTTGTTACTATAATTGATGATAGCCTTGTCATTATGGAAGGTAGTCTATTGTCTTGATTTTGGTTACTACAATTGATGGTAGCCTTGTCATTATGGAACATAGTCTATTGTAGATATTTTTGTTTTTCCAATGGATGATAGCCTTGTCATTATGGAAGGTAGTCTGTTGTCGACATTTTTGTTACTCCAATGGATGGTATCCTTGTCAATATGGAAGGTAGTATGTTGTCAATATTTTTGTTATTCCATTGGATGGTAGCCTTGTCATTATGGAAGGTAGTCTGTTGTCGAGATTTTAGTTACTCCAATGGATGGTAGCCTTGTCTTTATGGAAGGTAGCCTGTTTTCTAGATTTTTTGTACTCCAATGGATGGAAGCCTTGTCACTATGGAAGGTAGTCTGTTGTCAAGATTTTTCTAACTACAATGGATGGTAGCCTTGTCATTATGGAAGGTATTCAGTGGTCGAGATTTTTGTTACATCAATGGATGGTAACCTTTTCGTTATGGAAGGTAGTTTGTTGTTCAGATCTTTGTTACTCCAATGGATTGTAGCCTTATCATTATTGAAGGTAGTCTGTCGTTGTGATTTCTGTCACTCCAATGGATGGTAGCCTTGTCACTATGGAAGGTAGTATGTTCTCGATATTTTGGTTATTACTTTGGATGGTAGCCTTGTCATTATGGAAGGTAGTTTGTTCTCGAGATTTTTGTTAATCCAATAGATGGTAGCCTTGATATTATGTAAGGTAGTCTGTTGTCGAGATGTTTGTTACTCCAATGGATGGTATCCTTGTCATTATGTAAGATAGTATGTTGTCGATATTTTTGTTATTCCATTGGATGGTAGCCATGTTAATATGGAAGGTAGTATGTTGTCGAGATTTTTCTTACTCCAATGGATGGTATCCTTCTCATTATGGAAGGTAGTCTGTTTTCTAGATTTGTTTTACTCTAATGGATGGTAGCCTTGCCATTATGGAAGGTAGTCTGTTTTCTATTTTTGTTTTACTCTAATGGATGGTAGCCTTGTCATTATGGAAGGTAGTCTGTTGTCAAGATTTTTCTTACTACAATTGATGGTAGCCTTGTCATTATGGCAGGTAGTTTGTTGTGGAGATTTTTTTACTACAGTGGATGGTAGCCTTGTCATCATGGAAGGTAGTCTGTTGTCGAGATTTTTCTTACTCCTATGGATGGTAGCCTTGTCATTATGGAAGGTAGTCTGTTTTCTGGATTTTTGTTACTCCAGTGGAGTGTAGCCTTGTCATTATGGAAGGTAGTCTGTTGTCGAGATTTTTGTTACTATAATGGATTGTAGCCTTCTCATTATGGAAGGTAGTCTATTGTCGAGATTTTGGTTACTACAATTGATGGTAGTCTTGTCATTATGGAACATAGTCTATTGTAGATATTTTTGTTTTTCCAATGGATGGCAGCCTTGTCATTATGGAAGGTAGTCTATTGTCGAGATTTTTGTTACTCCAAGGGATGGTAGCCTTGTCAATATGGAAGGTAGTATGTTGTCAATATTTTTGTTATTCCATTGGATGGTAGCCTTGTCATTATGGAAGGTACTCTGTTGTCGGGATTTTTGTTACTATAATGGATGGTATCCTTGTAAATATGGAAGGAAGTATGTTGTCGATATTTTTATTATTCCATTGGATGGTAGCCTTGTCAATATGGAAGGTAGTCTGTTGTCGAGATTTAAGTTACTCCAATGGATGGTAGCCTTGTCAGTATGGAAGGTAGCCTGTTTTCTAGATTTTTTTAACTCCAATGGATGGAAGCCTTGTCATTATGGAAGGTAGTCTGTTGTCAAGATTTTTCTAACTACAATGGATGGTAGCCTTGTCATTATGGAAGGTAGTCAGTTGTCGGAATTTTTGTTACTTTAATGGATGGTAACCTTTTCGTTATGGAAGGTAGTTTGTTGTTGAGATCTTTGTTACTCCAATGGATTGTAGCCTTTTCATTATGGAAGGTAGTCAGTCGTTGTGATTTCTGTCACTCCAATGGATGGTAGCCTTGTCACTATGGAAGGTAGTATGTTCTCGATATTTTTGTTTTTCCATTGGATGGTAGCCTTGTCATTATGGAAGGTAGTCTGTTGTCGAGATGTTTTTTACTCCAATGGATGGTATCCTTGTCATTATGGAAGATAGTATGTTGTCTATATTTTTGTTATTCCATTGGATGGTAGCCTTGTTATTATGGAAGGTAGTATGTAGTCGAGATTTTTCTTACTCCAATGGATGGTAGCCTTGTCATTATGGAAGGTAGTTTGTTTTCTAGATTTTTTTACTCCAATGAATGGTAGCCTTGTAATTATGGAAGGTAGTCTGTTGTCAAGATTTTTCTTACTACAATGGATGGTAGCCTTGTCATTATGGAAGGTTGTCTATTGTCGAGATTTTTTTTACTACAATGGATGGTAGCCTTGTCATTATTGAAGGTAGTCTGTTGTCGAGATTTTTGTTACTACAATGGATGGTAGTCTTCTTATTATGGAAGGTAGTCATTTGTCGATATCTTTGTTACTCCAACGGAAGGTAGCAATGTCATTATGGAAGGTAGTCTATTGTCGAGATTTTTGTTACTTCACTGGATGGTAACCTTTTCATTGTGGAAGGTAGTTTGTTGTTGAGATCTTTGTTACTCCAATGGATTGTAGCCTTTTCATTATGGAAGGTAGTCTGTCGTTGTGATTTATGTCACTCCAATGGATGGTAGCCTTGTCACTATGGAAGGTAGTCTATTTTAGATATTTTTGTTATTCCATAGGATGGTAGCCTTGTAATTATGAAAGGTAGTCTGTTCTCGAGATTTTTGTTATTCCAATAGATGGTAGCCTTGTCATTTTGTAAGGTAGTCTATTGTCGAGATGTTTGTTACTCCAATGGATGGTATCCTTGTCATTATGGAAGATAGTATGTTGTCAATATTTTTGTTATTCCATTGGATGGTAGCCTTGTTATTATGGAAGGTAGTATGTTGTCGAGATTTTTCATACTCCAATGAATGGTAGCCTTGTCATTATGGAAGGTAGTCTATTTTCTAGATTTCTTTTACTCCAACGGATGGTAGCCTTGTCATTATGGAAGGTAGTCTTTTGTTAAGTTTTTTCTTACTACAATTGATGGTAGCCTTGTCATTATGGAAGTTAGTTTGTTGTCGAGATTTTATTTACTACAATGGATGGTAGCCTTGTCATTATGGAAGGTAGTCTATTGTCGAGATTTTTGTTACTACAATGGATGGTAGTCTTGTCATTATGGAAGGTAGTCAGTTGTCGATATCTTTGTTACTCCAATGGATGGTAGCAGAGTCATTATAGAAGGTAGTTTGTTGTCGAGATTTTTCTTACTACAATGGATGGTAGTCTTGTCATTATGGAAGGTAGTCTTTTGTCGATATCTTTGTTACTTCAATGGATGGTAGCCTAGTCATTATGGAAGGTAGTCTGTTGTCGAGATTTTTGTTACTCCAAGGGATGGTGGCCTTGTCATTATGAAAGGTAGTCTGTTGTCGAGATTTTTGTAACTTCAATGGATGGTAGCCTTGTCATTATCGAAGGTAGTTTGTTGTTGAGATCTTTGTTACTCCAATGGATTGTAGCCTTGTCATTATGGAAGGTAGTCTGTCGTTGTGATTTCTGTCACACCAATGGATGGTAGCCTTGTCACTGTGGAAGGTAGTCTGTTCTCGATAATTTTGTTATTCCATTGGATGGTAGCCTTGTCATTATGGAAGGTAGTCTGTTCTCGAGATTTTTGTTATTCCAATAGATGGTAGCATTGTCAATATGGAAGGTAGTATGTTGTCGAGATTTTTGTTACTCCAATGGATGGAATCCTGGTAATTATGGAAGGTAGTATGTTGTCAGGAATTTTTTTATTCAAATGGATGGTAGCCTTGTCATTATGGAAGGTAGTCTGTTCCAGGGATTTTTGTTATTCCAATAGATGGTAGCCTTGTCATTATGGAAGGTAGTCTATTGTCGAGATTTTTGTTACTCCAATGGATGGTAGCCTTGTCATTATGGAAGGTAGTCTGTTGTCGAGATTTTTGTTACTATAATGGATGGTAGCCTTGTCATTATGGAAGGTAGTCTATTGTCAAGATTTTTGTTACTACAATTGATGGTAGACTTGTCATTATGGAACATAGTCTATTGTAGATATTTTTGTTTTTCCAATGGATGGCAGCCTTGTCATTATGGAAGGTAGTCTATTGTCGAGATTTTTGTTACTCCAATGGATGGTATCCTTGTCAATATGGAAGGTAGTATGTTGTCAATATTATTGTTATTCCATTGGATGGTAGCCTTGTCATTATGGAAGGTACTCTGTTGTCGGGATTTTTGTTACTATAATGGATGGTATCCTTGTAAATATGGAAGGAAGTATGTTGTCGATATTTTTATTATTCCATTGGATGGTAGCCTTGTCAATATGGAAGGTAGTCTGTTGTCGAGATTTTAGTTACTCCAATGGATGGTAGCCTTGTCAGTATGGAAGGTAGCCTGTTTTCTAGATTTTTTTAACTCCAATGGATGGAAGCCTTGTCATTATGGAAGGTAGTCTGTTGTCAAGATTTTTCTAACTACAATGGATGGTAGCCTTGTCATTATGGAAGGTAGTCAGTTGTCGGAATTTTTGTTACTTTAATGGATGGTAACCTTTTCGTTATGGAAGGTAGTTTGTTGTTGAGATCTTTGTTACTCCAATGGATTGTAGCCTTTTCATTATGGAAGGTAGTCAGTCGTTGTGATTTCTGTCACTCCAATGGATGGTAGCCTTGTCACTATGGAAGGTAGTATGTTCTCGATATTTTTGTTTTTCCATTGGATGGTAGCCTTGTCATTATGGAAGGTAGTCTGTTGTCGAGATGTTTTTTACTCCAATGGATGGTATCCTTGTCATTATGGAAGATAGTATGTTGTCTATATTTTTGTTATTCCATTGAATGGTAGCCTTGTTATTATGGAAGGTAGTATGTAGTCGAGATTTTTCTTACTCCAATGGATGGTAGCCTTGTCATTATGGAAGGTAGTTTGTTTTCTAGATTTTTTTACTCCAATGAATGGTAGCCTTGTAATTATGGAAGGTAGTCTGTTGTCAAGATTTTTCTTACTACAATGGATGGTAGCCTTGTCATTATGGAAGGTTGTCTATTGTCGAGATTTTTTTTACTACAATGGATGGTAGCCTTGTCTTTATTGAAGGTAGTCTGTTGTCGAGATTTTTGTTACTACAATGGATGGTAGTCTTGTTATTATGGAAGGTAGTCATTTGTCGATATCTTTGTTACTCCAACGGAAGGTAGCAATGTCATTATGGAAGGTAGTCTATTGTCGAGATTTTTGTTACTTCACTGGATGGTAACCTTTTCATTGTGGAAGGTAGTTTGTTGTTGAGATCTTTGTTACTCCAATGGATTGTAGCCTTTTCATTATGGAAGGTAGTCTGTCGTTGTGATTTCTGTCACTCCAATGGATGGTAGCCTTGTCACTATGGAAGGTAGTCTATTTTAGATATTTTTGTTATTCCATAGGATGGTAGCCTTGTAATTATGAAAGGTAGTCTGTTCTCGAGATTTTTGTTATTCCAATAGATGGTAGCCTTGTCATTTTGTAAGGTAGTCTATTGTCGAGATGTTTGTTACTCCAATGGATGGTATCCTTGTCATTATGGAAGATAGTATGTTGTCAATATTTTTGTTATTCCATTGGATGGTAGCCTTGTTATTATGGAAGGTAGTATGTTGTCGAGATTTTTCATACTCCAATGAATGGTAGCCTTGTCATTATGGAAGGTAGTCTATTTTCTAGATTTCTTTTACTCCAATGGATGGTAGCCTTGTCATTATGGAAGGTAGTCTTTTGTTAAGTTTTTTCTTACTACAATTGATGGTAGCCTTGTCATTATGGAAGTTAGTTTGTTGTCGAGATTTTATTTACTACAATGGATGGTAGCCTTGTCATTATGGAAGGTAGTCTATTGTCGAGATTTTTGTTACTACAATGGATGGTAGTCTTGTCATTATGGAAGGTAGTCAGTTGTCGATATCTTTGTTACTCCAATGGATGGTAGTAGAGTCATTATAGAAGGTAGTTTGTTGTCGAGATTTTTCTTACTACAATGGATGGTAGTCTTGTCATTATGGAAGGTAGTCTTTTGTCGATATCTTTGTTACTTCAATGGATGGTAGCCTAGTCATTATGGAAGGTAGTCTGTTGTCGAGATTTTTGTTACTCCAAGGGATGGTGGCCTTGTCATTATGAAAGGTAGTCTGTTGTCGAGATTTTTGTAACTTCAATGGATGGTAGCCTTGTCATTATCGAAGGTAGTTTGTTGTTGAGATCTTTGTTACTCCAATGGATTGTAGCCTTGTCATTATGGAAGGTAGTCTGTCGTTGTGATTTCTGTCACACCAATGGATGGTAGCCTTGTCACTGTGGAAGGTAGTCTGTTCTCGATAATTTTGTTATTCCATTGGATGGTAGCCTTGTCATTATGGAAGGTAGTCTGTTCTCGAGATTTTTGTTATTCCAATAGATGGTAGCATTGTCAATATGGAAGGTAGTATGTTGTCGAGATTTTTGTTACTCCAATGGATGGAATCCTGGTAATTATGGAAGGTAGTATGTTGTCAGGAATTTTTTTATTCAAATGGATGGTAGCCTTGTCATTATGGAAGGTAGTCTGGTCCAGGGATTATTGTTATTCCAATAGATGGTAGCCTTGTCATTATGGAAGGTAGTCTATTGTCGAGATTTTTGTTACTCCAATGGATGGTAGCCTTGTCATTATGGAAGGTAGTCTGTTGTCGAGATTTTTGTTACTATAATGGATGGTAGCCTTGTCATTATGGAAGGTAGTCTGTTGTCGAGATTTTTGTTACTCCAATGGATGGTATCCTTGTCAATATGGTTGGTAGTCTGTTGTCAAGATTTTTTTATTCCATTGGATGGTAGCCTTGTGATTATGGAAGGTAGTCTATTATAGAGATTTTTGTTACTCCAATGGATGGTAGCCTTGTCATTATGGAAGGTAGCCTGTTTTCTATATTTTTTTTACTCCAATGGATGGAAGCCTTGTCATTATGGTTGGTAGTCTGTTGTCAAGATTTTTCTAACTATAATGGATGGTAGCCTTGTCATTATGGAAGGTAGTCATTTGTCGAGATTATTGTTACTCCAATGGAAGGTAGCATTGTCATTATGGAAGGTAGTCTGTTGTCGAGATTTTTTTACTTCAATGGATGGTTGCCTTGTCATTATGGAAGGTAGTCTGTTCTCGAGATTTTTGTTATTCCAATAGATGGTAGCATTGTCAATATGGAAGGTAGTCTGTTGTCGAGATTTTTGTTACTCCAATGGATGGAATCCTAGTCATTATGGAAGGTAGTATGCTGTCAGGATTTTTTTTATTCCATTGGATGGTAGCCTTGTCATTATGGAAGGTTGTCTATTCTCGAGATTTTTGTTATTCGAATAGATGGTAGCCTTGTCATTATGGAAGGTAGTCTATTGTCGAGATTTTTGTTACTCCAATGCATGGTAGCCTTGTCATTATGGAAGGTAGTATGTTTTCTAGATTTTTGTTACTCCAATGGCTGGAAGCCTTGTCATTATGGAAGGTAGTCTGTTGTCGACATTTTTGTTACTACAATGGATGGTAGCCTTGTCATTATGGAATGTAGTCTATTGTCGAGATTTTGGTTACTACAATTGATGGTAGCCTTGTCATTATGGAACATAGTCTATTGTAGATATTTTTGTTACTCCAATGGATGGTAACCTTGTCATTATGGAAGGTAGTCTATTGTCGAGATTATTGTTATTCCAATGGAAGGTAGCATTGTCATTATGGAAGGTAGTCTGTTGTCGATATCTTTGTTACTCCAATGGATGGAAGCCTAGTCATTATGGAAGCTAGTCTTTTCTCGAGATTTTTGTTATTCCAAAAGATGGTAGCCTTGTCATTATGGAAGGTAGTTTGTTGTCGATATTTTTGTTACTCCAATGGATGGTATCCATATCAATATGGAAGGTAGTATGTTGTCAATATTTTTGTTATTCCATTGGATGGTAGCCTTGTCATTATGGAAGGTAGTCTGTTGTCGAGATATTTGTTACTCCAATGGATGGTAGCCTTGTCATTATGGAAGGTAGTATGTTTTCTTGATTTTTTTACTCCAATGGATAGAAGTCTTGTCATTATGGAAGGTAGTCGGTTGTCGAGATTTTTGTTACTACAATGGATGGTAGTCTTTTCATTTTCGAAGGTAGTCAGTTGTCGAGATTATTTTTACTCCAATGGATGGTAGCATGGTCATTATGGAAGGTAGTCTGTTGTCGATATTTTTGTTACTACAATGGATGGTAGCCTTTTCATTATGGAAGGTAGTCTATTGTCGAGATTTTGGTTACTACAATTGATGGTAGCCTTGTCATTATGGAACATAGTCTATTGTAGATATTTTTGTTACTCCAATGGATGGTAGCCTTGTCATTATAGAAGGTAATCTGTTGTCGAGATTATTGTTACTCCAATGGATGGAGCATTGTCATTATGGAAGGTAGTCTGTTGTCGAGATTTTTTTTACTATAATGGATGGTAGCCTTGTAATTATGGAAGTTAGTATGTTGTCGAGATTTTTGTTACTACAATTGATGGCAGTCTTGTCATTATGGAAGGTAGTTAGTTGTCAATATCTTTGTTACTCCAATGGATGGTAGCCTAGTCATTGTGGAAGGAAGTTTGTTGTTGAGATTTTTGATACTACAATGGATGGTATTTTTGTCATTATGGAAGGTAGATTGTTGTCGATATCTTTGTTACTTCAATGTATGGTATCCTAGTCATTATGGAAGGTAGTCTATTGTCGAGATTTTTGTTACTCAAAGGGATGGTGGCCTTGTCATTATGGAAGGTAGTCTGATTTCGAGATTTTTGTTACTTCAATGGATGGTAGACTTGTCACTAGGGATGGTAGTTTGTTGTCGAGATCTTTGTTACTCCAAGGGATGGTATCCTTGTCATTACATAAGGTAGTCTTTCATTGTGATTTCTGTCTCTCCAATAGATGGTTGCCTTGTCACTATGAAAGGTAGTTTGTTCTCAATATTTTTGTTATTCCATTGGATGGTAGCCTTATCATTATGGAAGGTTGTCTATTCACGAGATTTTTGTTATTCGAATAGATGGTATCCTTGTCATTACGGAAGGTAGTCTGTTGTCGAGATTTTGGTTACTCCAATGGATGATAGCCTTGTCATTATGGAAGGTAGTATGTTTTCTAGATTTTTGTTACTCCAATGGATTGTAGCCTTGTCATTATGGAAGGTAGTCTGTTGTCGACATTTTTGTTACTATAATGGATGGTAGCCTTGTCATTATGGAATGTAGTCTATTGTCGAGATTTTTGTTACTACAATTGATTGTAGCCTTGTCATTATGGAACATAGTCTATTGTAGATATTTTTGTTACTCCAATGGATGGTAGCCTTGTCATTATGGAAGGTAGTCTATTGTCGAGATTATTGTTATTCTAATGGAAGGTAGCGTTGTCATTATGGAAGGTAGTCTGGTGTCGATATCTTTGTTACTCCAATGGATGGAAGCCTAGTCATTATGGAAGGTAGTCTGTTCTTGAGATTTTTGTTATTCCAAAAGATGGTAGCCTTGTCATTATGGAAGGTAGTCTATTGTCGAGATTTTTGTTACTCCAATGGATGGTAGCCTTGTCATTATGGAAAGTAGTATCTTTTCTAGATTTTTTTTACTCCAATGGATGGAAGCCTTGTCATTATGGAAGGTTGTCTGTTGTCGAGATTTTTGTTACTCCAATGGATGGTAGTCTCGTCATTTTGGAAGGTAGTCAATTGTCGAGATTATTTTTACTCCAATGGATGGTAGCATGGTCATTATGGAAGGTAGTCTGTTGTCGAGATTTTTGTTACTACAATGGATGGTAGCCTTTTCATTATGGAAGGTAGTCTATTGTCGATATTTTGGTTACTACAACTGATGGTAGCCTTGTCATTATGGAACATAGTCTATTGTAGATATTTTAGTTACTCCAATGGATGGTAGCTTTGTCATTATAGAAGGTAATCTGTTGTCGTAATTATTGTTACTCCAATGGATGGAGCATTGTCATTATGGAAGGTAGTCTGTTGTCGAGATTTTTTTTACTATAATGGATGGTAGCCTTGTCATTATGGAAGTTAGTATGCTGTCCATATTTTTGTTACTACAATGGATGGCAGTCTTGTCATTATGGAAGGTAGTCAGTTGTCAATATCTTTGTTACTCCAATGGATGGTAGCCTAGTCATTATGGAAGGTAGTTTGTTGTTGAGATTTTTGATACTACAATGGATGGTATTTTTGTCATTATGGAATGTAGTTTGTTGTCGTTATCTTTGTTACTTCAATGTATGGTAGCCTAAACATTATGGAAGGTAGTCTATTGTCGAGATTTTTGTTACTCAAAGGGATGGTGGCCTTGTCATTATGGAAGGTAGTTTGTTGTCGAGATTTTTGTTACTTCAGTGGATGGTAGACTTGTCATTATGGAAGGTATTTTGTTGTCGAGATCTTTGTTACTCCAATGGATGGTATCCTTGTCATTACATAAGGTAGTCTTTCATTGTGATTTCTGTCACTCCAATAGATGGTTGCCTTGTCACTGTGAAAGGTAGTTTGTTCTCAATATTTTTGTTATTCCATTGCATGGTAGCCTTATCATTATGGAAGGTTGTCTATTCTCGAGATTTTTGTTATTCGAATAGATGGTATCCTTGTCATTACGGAAGGTAGTCTGTTGTCGAGATTTTTGTTACTCCAATGGATGGTAGCCTTGTCATTATGGAAGGTAGTATGTTTTCTAGATTTTTGTTACTCCAATGAATTGTAGCCTTGTCATTATGGAAGGTAGTCTGTTGTCGACATTTTCGTTACTATAATGGATGGTAGCCTTGTCATTATGGAATGTAGTCTATTGTCGAGATTTTGGTTACTACAATTGATGGTAGCCTTGTCATTATGGAACATAGTCTATTGTAGATATTTTTGTTACTCCAATGGATGGTAGCCTTGTCATTATGGAAGGTAGTCTATTGTCGAGATTATTGTGATTCCAATGGAAGGTAGCATTGTCATTATGGAAGGTAGTCTGTTGTCGATATCTTTGTTACTCCGATGGCTGGAAGCCTAGTCATTATGGAAGGTAGTATGTTCTCGAGATTTTTGTTATTCCAAAAGATGGTAGCCTTGTCATTATGGAAGATAGTTTGTTGTCGATATTTTTGTTACTCCAATGGATGGTATCCTTATCAATATGGAAGGTAGTATGTTGTCAATATTTTTGTTATTCCATTGGATGGTAGCCTTGTCATTATGGAAGGTAGTCTGTTGTCGAGATTTTTGTTACTCCAATGAATGGTAGCCTTGTCATTATGGAAGGTAGTATGTTTTCCAGATTTTTTTTACTCCAATGGATGGAAGTCTTGTCATTATGGAAGGTAGTCGGTTGTCGAGATTTTTGTTACTACAATGGATGGTAGTCTTTTCATTTTGGAAGGTAGTCAGTTGTCGAGATTATTTTTACTCCAATGGATGGTAGCATGGTTATTATGGAAGGTAGTCTGTTGTCGAGATTTTTGTTACTATAATGGATGGTAGCCTTTTCATTATGGAAGGTAGTCTATTGTCGAGATTTTGGTTACTACAATTGATGGTAGCCTTGTCATTATGGAACATAGTCTATTGTAGATATTTTTGTTACTCCAATGGATGGTAGCCTTGTCATTATAGAAGGTAATCTGTTGTCGAGATTATTGTTACTCCAATGGATGGAGCATTGTCATTATGGAAGGTAGTCTGTTGTCGAGATTTTTTTTACTATAATGGATGGTAGCCTTGTCATTATGGAAGTTAGTATGTTGTCGAGATTTTTGTTACTACAATGGATGGCAGTCTTGTCATTATGGAAGGTAGTCAGTTGTGAATATCTTTGTTACTCCAATGGATGGTAGCCTAGTCATTATGGAAGGTAGTTTGTTGTTGAGATTTTTGATACTACAATGGATGGTATTTTTGTCATTATGGAATGTAGTTTGTTGTCGATATCTTTGTTACTTCAATGTATGGTAGCCTAGTCATTATGGAAGGTAGTTTATTGTCGAGATTTTTGTTACTCAAAGGGATGGTGGCCTTGTCATTATGGAAGGTAGTCTGTTGTCGATATTTTTGTTATTTCAATGGATGGTAGACTTGTCATTATGGAAGGTAGTTTGTTGTCGAGATCTTTGTTACTCCAATGGATGGTATCCTTGTCATTACATAAGGTAGTCTTTCATTGTGATTTCTGTCACTCCAATAGATGGTTGCCTTGTCACTATGAAAGGTAGTTTGTTCTCAATATTTTTGTTATTCCATTGGATGGTAGCCTTATCATTATGGAAGGTTGTCTATTCTCGAGATTTTTGTTATTCGAATAGATGGTATCCTTGTCATTACAGAAGGTAGTCTGTTGTCGAGATTTTTGTTACTCCAATGGATGGTAGCCTTGCCATTAAGGAAGGTAGTATGTTTTCTAGATTTTTGTTACTCCAATGGATTGTAGCCTTGTCATTATGGAAGGTAGTATGTTGTCGACATTTTTGTTACTATAATGGATGGTAGCCTTGTCATTATGGAATGTAGTCTATTGTCGAGATTTTGGTTACTACAATTGATGGTAGCCTTGTCATTATGGAACATAGTCTATTGTAGATATTTTTGTTACTCCAATGGATGGTAGCCTTGTCATTATGGAATGTAGTCTATTATCGAGATTATTGTTATTCCAATGGAAGGTAGCATTGTCATTATGGAAGGTAGTCTGTTGTCGATATCTTTGTTACTCCAATGGATGGAAGCCTAGTCGTTATGGAAGGTAGTCTGTTCTTGAGATTTTTGTTATTCCATAAGATGGTAGCCTTGTCATTATGGAAGGTAGTCTGTTGTCGAGATTTTTGTTACTCCAATGGATGGTATCCTTGTCAATAAGGAAGGTATACTGTAGTTGTGATTTTTGTCAGTCCAATGGATGGTAGCCTTGTCACTATGAAAGGTAGTTTGTTCTCAATATTTTTGTTATTCCATTGGATTGTAGCCTTGTCATTATGGAAGGTAGTCTTTTCTCGAGATTTTTGTTATTCCAATAGATGGTAGCATTGTCAATATGCAAGGTAGTCTGTTGTCGAGATGTTTGTTACTATAATGGATGGAATCCTGGTCATTATGGAAGGTAGTATGTTGTTAGGATTTTTTTTATTCCATTGGATGGTAGCCTTGTCATTATGGAAGGTAGTTTATTCTCGAGATTTTTGTTATTCCAATAGATGGTAGCCTTGTCATTATGGAAGGTAGTCTGTTGTCGAGATTTTTTTAACTCTAATGGATGGTAGCCTTGTCATTATGGAAGGTATTATGTTTTCTAGATTTTTGTTACTCTAATGGATGGTAGCCTTATCATTATGGAAGGTAGTATGTTGTCGACATTTTCGTTACTATAATGGATGGTAGCCTTTTCATTATGGAAGGTAGTCCATTGTCGAGATTTTGGTTACTACAATTGATGGTAGCCTTGTCATTATGGAACATAGTCTATTGTAGATATTTTTGTTACTCCAATTGATGGTAGCCTTGTCATTATGGAAGGTAGTCTGTTGTTGAGATTATTGTTACTCCAATGGATGGTATCCTTATCAATATGGAAGGAAGTATGTTGTCAATATTTTTGTTATTCCATTGGATGGTAGCCTTGTCATTATGGAAGGTAGTCTGTTGTCGAGATTTTTGTGACTCCAATTAATGGTAGCCTTGTCATTATGGAAGGTAGTATGATTTCTAGATTTTTTTTTACTCCAATGGATGGAAGCCTTGTCATTATGGAAGGTAGTATGCTGTCGAGATTTTTGTTACTACAATGGATGGTAGTCTTGTCATTTTGGAAGGTAGTAAGTTGTTGAGATTATTGTTACTCCAAATGATGGTAGCATGGTCATTATGGAAGGTAGTTTTTTGTCGAGATTTTTGTTACTACAATGGATGGTAGCCTTTTCATTATGGAACGTAGTCTATTATCGATATTTTGGTTACTACAATTGATGGTAGCCTTGTCATTATGGAACGTAGTCTATTGTAGATATTTTTGTTACTTCAATGGAAGGTAGTGTGTTGTCGATATCTTTGTTACTCCATTGGACGGTAGCCTAGTCATTTTGAAAGGTAGTCTATTGTCGATATTTTTGTTACTCAAAGGGATGGTGGCCTTGTCATTATGGAAGGTAGTTTGTTTTTGAGATTTTTGTTACTTCAATGGATGTTAGCCTTGTCGTTATGGAAGGTAGTTTGTTGTCGAGATCTTTGTTACTCCATTGGATGGTATCCTTGTCATTACGGAAGGTAGTCTGTCGTTGGGTTTTCTGTCACTCCAATGGATGATAGCCTTGTCACTATGAAAGGTAGTTTGTTCTCAATATTTTTGTTATTCCATTGGATGGTAGCCTTGTCATTATGGAAGGTAGTCTGTTCTCGAGATTTTTGTTATTCCAATAGATGGTAACCTTGTCAATATGGAAGGTAGTTTGTTGTCGAGATTTTTGTTACTCCAATGGATGGTATCCTGGTCATTATGGAAGGTAGTATGTTGTCGGGATTTTATTTTATTCCATTGGATGGTAGCCTCGTCATTATGGAAGCTAGTCTTCTCTCGAGATTTTTGTAATTCCAATAGATGGTAGCCTTGTCATTATGGAATGTAGTCTGTTGTCGAGATTTTTGTTACTCTAATGGATGGTAGCCTTGTCATTATGGAAGGTAGTATGTTTTGTACATTTTTGTTACTCTAATGGATGGTAGCCTTGTCATTGTGGAAGGTAGTCTGTTGTCAAGATTTTATTTACTCAAAAGGATGGTAACCTTGTCATTATGGAAGGTAGTCTGTTGTCGAGATTTTGGTTACTCTAATGGATGGTAGCCTTGTCATTATGGAAGGTAGTCTATTGTCAAGATTATTGTTACTCCAATGGATGATAGCCTTGTCATTATGGAAGGTAGTATATTGTCGAGATTTTTGTTACTCCAATGGATGATAGCCTTGTCATTATGGAAGGTAGTATGTTTTCTAGATTTTTTGTACTCCAATGGATGGAAGCCTTGTCATTATGGAAGATAGTCTGTTGTCGAGATTTTTGTTACTACAATGGATGGTAGTCTTATCATTTTGGAAGGTAGTCAGTTGTCGAGATTATTGTTACTCCAATGGATGGTAGCATGGTCATTATGGAAGGTTGTCTGTTGTCGATATTTTTGTTACTATAATGGATGGTAGCCTTTTCATTATGGAAGGTAGTCTATTGTCGATATTTTGGTTACTACAATTGATGGTAGCCTTGTCATTATGGAACATAGTCTATTGTAGATATTTTTGTTACTACAATGGATGGTAGCCTTGTCATTATAGAACGTAATTTGTTGTCGAGATTATTGTTACTCCAATGGATGGAACATTGTCATTATGGAAGGTAGTCTGTTGTCAAGATTTTTTTTACTATAATGGATGGTAGCCTTGTCATTATGGAAGGTAGTTTGTTGTCGATATTTTTGTTACTACAATTGATGGTATTCTTGTCATTATGGAAGGTAGTTTGTTGTCGATATCTTTGTTACTTCAATAGATGGTATCCTAGTCATTATGGAAGGTAGTTTGTTTTCGAGATTTTTGTTACTTCAATGGATGGTAGTCTTGTCATTATGGTAGGTAGTCTATTGTTGATATCTTTGTTACTCCAATGGACGGTAGTCTAGTCATTTTGAAAGGTAGTCTATTGTCGAGATTTTTGTTACTTAAAGGGATGGTGGCCTTGTCATTATGGAAGGTAGTCTGTTTTTGAGATTTTTGTTACTTCAATGGATGGTAGCCTTGTCGTTATTGAAGGTAGTTTGTCGTTGTGTTTTCTGTCACTCCAATGGATGGTAGTCTTGTCACTATGAAAGGTAGTTTGTTCTTAATATTTTTGTTATACCATTGGATGGTAGCCTTGTCATTATGGAAGGTAGTCTGTTCTCGAGATTTTTGTTATTCCAATAGATGGTTGCCTTGTCATTATGGAAGGTAGTTTGTTATCGAGATTTTTGTTACTCCAATGGATGGTAGCCTTTGTCATTATGGAAGGTAGTCTATTTTCTAGATTTTTGTTACTCCAATGGATGGTAGCCTTGTCATTGTGGAAGGTAGTATGTTGTCAAGATTTTTGTTACTCAAAAGGATGGTAGCCTCGTCATTATGGAAGGTAGTCTGTTGTCGAGATTTTGGTTACTCTAATGGATGGTAGCCTTGTCATTATGGAAGGTAGCCTATTGTCAAGATTATTGTTACTCCAATGGATGGTAGCCTTGTCATTATGGAAGGTAGTATGTTGTCGAGATTTTTGATACTCCAATGGATGGTAGCCTTGTCATTATGGAAGGTAGTATGTTTTCTAGATTTTTTTTACTCCAATGGATGGAAGCCTTGTCATTATGGAAGGTTGTCTGTTGTCGAGATTTTTGTTACTACAATGGATGGTAGCCTTTTCATTATGGAAGGTAGTCTGTTGTCGAGATTTTTGTTACTACAATTGATGGCAGTCTTGTCATTATGGAAGGTAGTCAGTTGTCAATATCTTTGCTACTCCAATGGATGGTAGCCTAGTCATTATGGAAGGTAGTTTGTTGTCGAGATTTTTGTTACTACAATGGATGGAATTCTTCTCATTATGGAAGGTAGTTTGTTGTCGATATCTTTGTTACTTCAATGGATGGTAGCCTAGTCATTATGGAAGGTAGTTTGTGTTCGAGATTTTTGTTACTTCAATGGATGGTAGTCTTGTCATTATGGAAGGTAGTCTGTTGTCGATATCTTTGTTACTCCAATGGACGGTAGCCTAGTCATTTTGAAAGGTAGTCTATTGTTGAGATTTTTGTTACTCAAAGGGATGGTGGCCTTGTCATTATGGAAGGTTGTCTGTTGTCGACATTTTTGATACTATAATGGATGGTAGCCTTGTCATTACGAAAGGTAGTCTGTCATTGTGATTTCTGTAAATCCAATGGATGGTAGCCTTGTCACTATGAAAGGAAGTTTGTTCGCAATGTTTTTGTTATTCCATTGGATGGTGGCCTTGTCATTATGGAAGGTAGTATGTTCTCGAGATTTTTTTTATTCCTATAGATGGTAGCCTTGTCAATATGGAAGGTAGTTTGTTGTCGAGATTTTTGTTACTCCAATGGATGGTATCCTGGTCATTATGGAAGGTAGTATATTGTCGGGATTTTATTTTATTCCATTGGATGTTAGCCTCGTCATTATGGAAGGTAGCCTGTTCTCGTGATTTTTGTTATTCCAATAGATGGTAGCCTTGTCATTATGGAAGGTTGTCAGTTGTTGAGATTTTTGTTACTCCAATGGATGGTAGCCTTGTCATTATGGAAGGTAGTCTATTGTCAAGATTTTTGTTACTAAAAAGGATGGTAGCCTTGTCATTATGGAAGGTAGTCTGTTGTCGAGATTTTTGTTACTCTAATGGATGGTAGCCTTGTCATTATTGAAGGTAGTTTGTTTTCGATATTTTTGTTACTCTAATGGATGGTAGCCTTGTCATTATGGAAGGTAGTCTGTTTTTGAGATTTTTGTTACTACAATGGATGGTAGTCTTGTAATTATGGAAGGTAGTCAATTGTCGATATCTATGTTACTTTAATGGATAGTAGCCAAGTCATTATGGAAGGTAGTTTGTTTTCGAGATTTTTGTTACTTCAATGGATGGTAGCCTTGTCGTTATGGAAGGTAGTTTGTTGTCGAGATCTTTGTTACTCCAATGGATGGTATCCTTGTCATTACGGAAGGTAGTCTGTCGTTGTGATTTCTGTCACTCCAATGGATGGTAGCCTTGTCACTATGGAAGGTAGTCTGTTCTCGATAATTTTGTTATTCCATTGTATGGTAGCCATGTCATTATTGAAGGTAGTATGTTCTCGAGATTTTTGTTATTCCAATAGATGGTAGCATTGTCAATATGGAAGGTAGTCTGTTGTCGAGATTTTTGTTACTCCAATGGATTGAATCCTGGTAATTATGGAAGGTAGTATGTTGTCAGGAATTTTTTTATTCAATTGGATGGTAGCCTTGTCATTATGGAAGGTAGTCTATTCTCGAGATTTTTGTTATTCCAATAGATGGTAGCCTTGTCATTATGGAAGGTAGTCTGTTGTAGAGATTTTTGTTACTCCAATGGATGGTAGCCTTGTCATTATGGAAGGTAGTCAATTTTCTAGATTTTTGTTACTCCAATGGATGGTAGCCTTGTCATTATGGAAGGTAGTATGTTGTCAAGATTTTTGTTACTATAATTGATGGTAGCATTATCATTATGGAACATAGTCTATTATAGATATTTTTGTTACTCCAATGGGTGGTAGCCTTGTCATTATGGAAGGTAGTCTGTTGTTCAGATTTTTGTTACTCCAATGGATGGTGCATTGTCATTATGGAAGGTAGTCTGTTGTCGAGATTTTTTTTACTATAATGGATGGTAGCCTTGTCATTATGGAAGGTAGTCTGTTGTCGAGATTTTTGTTACTACAATGGATGGCAGTCATGTCATTATGGAAGGTAGTCAGTTGTTAATATCTCTATTACTCTAATGGATGGTAGCCTAGTCATTATGGAAGGTAGTTTGTTGTCGAGATTTTTGTTACTATAATGGATGGTATTCTTGTCATTATGGAAGGTAGTTTGTTGTCGATATCTTTGTTATTTCAATGGATGGTAGCCTAGTCATTATGGAAGGTAGTCTATTGTCGAGATTTTTGTTACTCAATGGGATGGTGGCCTTGTCATTAAGGAAGGTAGTCTGTTGTCGAGATTTTTGTTACTTCAATGGATGGTAGCCTTGTCATTATGGAAGGTAGTTTGTTGTCGAGATCTTTGTTACTCCAATGGATGGTATCCTTGTCATTACGGAAGGTAGTCTGTCGTTGTGATTTCTGTCACTCCAATGGATGGTAGCCTTGTCACTATGAAAGGTAGTTTGTTCTAAATATTTTTGTTATTCCATTGGATGGTAGCCTTGTCATTATGGAAGGTAGTCTGTTCTCGAGATTTTTGTTATTCCAATAGATGGTAGCATTGTCAATATGGAAGGTAGTCTGTTGTCGAGATTTTTGTTACTCCAATGGATTGAATCCTGGTAATTATTTAAGGTAGTATGTTGTCAGGAATTTTTTTATTCAATTGGATGGTAGCCTTGTCATTATGGAAGGTAGTCTGTTCTCGAGATTTTTGTTATTCCAATAGATGGTAGCCTTGTCATTATGGAAGGTAGTCTGTTGTCGAGATTTTTGTTACTCCAATGGATGGTAGCCTTGTCATTATGGAAGGTAGTCTATTTTCTAGATTTTTGTTACTCCAATGGATGGTAGCCTTGTCATTATGGAAGGTAGTCTGTTGTCGATATTTTTGTTACTATAATCGATAGTAGCCTTGTAATTATGGAAGGTAGTCTATTGTCAAGATTTTTGTTACTATAATTGATGGTAGCATTGTCATTACGGAACATAGTCTATTATAGATATTTTTGTTACTCCAATGGATGGTTGCCTTGTCATTATAGAAGGTAATCTATTGTCGAGATTATTGTTACTCCAATGGATGGAGCATTGTCATTATGGAAGGTAGTCTGTTGTCGAGATTTTTTTTACTACAATGGATGGCAGTCATGTCATTATGGAAGGTAGTCAGTTGTTAATATCTTTGTTACTCTAATGGATGGTAGCCTAGTCATTATGGAAGGTAGTTTGTTGTCGAGATTTTTGTTACTACAATGGATGGTATTCTTGTCATTATGGAAGGTAGTTTGTTGTCGATATCTTTGTTACTTCAATGGATGGTAGCCTAATCATTATGGAAGGTAGTCTATTGTCGAGATTTTTGGTACTCAATGGGATGGTGGCCTTGTCATTAAGGAAGGTAGTCTGTTGTCGAGATTTTTTTTACTTCAATGGATAGTAGCCTTGTCATTATGGAAGGTAGTTTGTTGTCGAGATCTTTGTTACTCCAATGGATGGTATCCTTGTCATTACGGAAGGTAGTCTGTCGTTGTGATTTCTGTCACTCCAATGGATGGTAGCCTTGTCACTATGAAAGGTAGTTTGTTCCCAATATTTTTGTTATTCCATTGGATGGTAGCCTTGTCATTATGGAAGGTAGTATGTTCTCGAGATTTTTGTTATTCCAATAGATGGTAGCATTGTCAATATGGAAGGTTGTCTGTTGTCGAGATTTTTGTTACTCCAATGGATAGAATCCTTGTCATTATGGAAGTTAGTTTATTCTCGATATTTTTGTTATTCCAATAGCTGGTAGCCTTGTCATTATGGAAGGTAGTCTATTGTCGAGATTTTTGTTACTCCAATGGATGGTAGCCTTGTCATTATCGAAGGTAGTATGTTTTCTAGATTTTTGTTACTCCAATGGATGGTAGCCTTGTCATTATTGAAGGTAGTCTGTTGTCGACATTTTTGATACTAGAATGGATGGTAGCCTTGTCTTTAAGGAAGGTAGTCTATTGTCGAGATTTTGGTTACTACAATTGATGGTAGCCTTGTCATTATGAAACATAGTCTATTGTAGATATTTTTGTTACTCCAATGGATGGTAGCCTTGTCATTATGGAAGGTAGTCTGTTGTCGAGATTATTGTTACTCCAATGGATGGTAGCATTGTCATTATGGAAGGTAGTCTGTTGTCGATATCTTTGTTACTCCAATGGATGGAAGCCTAGTCATTATGGAAGGTAGTTTGTTCTCGAGATTTTTGTTATTCCAAAAGATGGTAGCCTTGTCATTATGGAAAGTAGTCTGTTGTCGATATTTTTGTTACTATAATGGATAGTAGCCTTGTAATTATGGAAGGTAGTCTATTGTCAAGATTTTTGTTACTATAATTGATGGTAGCATTGTCATTATGGAACATAGTCTATTATAGATATTTTTGTTACTCCAATGGATGGTTGCCTTGTCATTATAGAAGGTAATCTATTGTCGAGATTATTGTTACTCCAATGGATGGAGCATTGTCATTATGGAAGGTAGTCTGTTGTCGAGATTTTTTTTACTACAATGGATGGCAGTCATGTCATTATGGAAGGTAGTCAGTTGTTAATATCTTTGTTACTCTAATGGATGGTAGCCTAGTCATTATGGAAGGTAGTTTGTTGTCGAGATTTTTGTTACTACAATGGATGGTATTCTTGTCATTATGGAAGGTAGTCTGTTGTCGAGATCTTTGTTACTTCAATGGATGGTAGCCTAGTCATTATGGAAGGTAGTCTATTGTCGAGATTTTTGTTACTCAATGGGATGGTGGCCTTGTCATTAAGGAAGGTAGTCTGTTGTCGAGATTTTTTTTACTTCAATAGATGGTAGCCTTGTCATTATGGAAGGTAGTTTGTTGTCGAGATCTTTGTTACTCCAATGGATGGTATCCTTGTCATTACGGAAGGTAGTCTGTCGTTGTGATTTCTGTCACTCCAATGGATGGTAGCCTTGTCACTATGAAAGGTAGTTTGTTCTCAATATTTTTGTTATTCCATCGGATGGTAGCCTTGTCATTATGGAAGGTAGTATGTTCTCGAGATTTTTGTTATTCCAATAGATGGTAGCATTGTCAATATGGAAGGTTGTCTGTTGTCGAGATTTTTGTTACTCCAATGGATAGAATCCTTGTCATTATGGAAGTTAGTTTATTCTCGAGATTTTTGTTATTCCAATAGCTGGTAGCCTTGTCATTATGGAAGGTAGTCTATTGTCGAGATTTTTGTTACTCCAATGGATGGTAGCCTTGTCATTATCGAAGGTAGTATGTTTTCTATATTTTTGTTACTCCAATGGATGGTAGCCTTGTCATTATTGAAGTTAGTCTGTTGTCGACATTTTTGATACTATAATGGATGGTAGCCTTGTCTTTAAGGAAGGTAGACTATTGTCGAGATTTTGGTTACTACAATTGATGGTAGCCTTGTCATTATGAAACATAGTCTATTGTAGATATTTTTGTTACTCCAATGGATGGTAGCCTTGTCATTATGGAAGGTAGTCTGTTGTCGAGATTATTGTTACTCCAATGGATGGTAGCATTGTCATTATGGAAGGTAGTCTGTTGTCGATATCTTTGTTACTCCAATGGATGGAAGCCTAGTCATTATGGAAGGTAGTCTGTTCTCGAGATTTTTGTTATTCCAAAAGATGGTAGCCTTGTCATTATGGAAGGTAGTCTGTTGTCGATATTTTTGTTACTATAATGGATAGTAGCCTTGTAGTTATGGAAGGTAGTCTATTGTCAAGAATTTTGTTACTATAATTGATGGTAGCTGATCGGTAAAATAGCAAGTGTACTATTTTATCGATGTAGTAATAATGGGGAAAAACCCCAAAGTCGATCTCTTGAGGACTGCACAGCGAAATTAAGTTTGTTTGAATGAATATCAATTGAACAAAAGCAATAGTTGATTGTTTATTTTGAACTACAATACTACGAAAACTAAATTTACGAGAAGTTTATATGTTATGATGAGAATAATGCCAGGACGGTGTATGAATCGCGATACAATGACCAACTTATTTCGTTATTATAAAGATCTATGTTTCACCTTTTCTTTCCCTATGCCTAATGTTATTTTTCCGCAATTCCTTTTAAGAAAAACCTTTGGTATTCTCTCTTTGCCCTAATTCCTCAGATGCCAAGAGAGAATATCAAGCTCTATTTCAGACAATAAAAAGGGTATTCACAGGGTATTCTAATTCCTTAGGAATATCTACTATGATAAAAGTGATGCAACAGGATTAGGATTGCTGATCAGGCTAACCCTAATTACGATCAATAATCATTTCTTCCAAGCAGATTAAGCATTAAAATCGTTGCATCCAATAAAGAATAAGGTTTTAACATAAAACTCACAGTACAAAACATCAATTAGTCATTACAAAGCAATTCAGGGACACCTCCCTTGACATTGGGATGTTTAGCTACTCATGTTACTTATGAAAACAGGATCAAGAAGAAAATTCATTACAATAGGATGTGGATTGGTTGGATCGTCGATTGCTTCCGCTCTTGATCGATCCTCCTTCTCCTTGAAGCACCACTCTAAGCTTTTCTCCAATATGCTCTTTTTTCAAAAAAATTAATTCCCCCTCTTTTCTCACCCTAGTCTCTAATATAACAGTATTCTCAAATCTTCCAAGGAATGTCCAAACTGCCCTCCACTTGTCCCAGTCTGCGCGTCAAAACAAAAAAAGAAATTTTGCCTCAGGATGCCTGACACGGGCCGTGTTGTGGGACACGGGTGACCGTGTCAGGTCGCTGCTTCACATCAATGTAGTTCACGCCTTCAGAGGGCACAACACGGTCCGTGTTGTGCAACACGGGTGGCCGTGTTGTGTTGCTGGTTGTTGTATCTTTGTCAGCTGCAGATGCCACGACACGGGCCGTGTTACACGACACGGGCACCTGTGTCATGCTTCTGAAATCTTCGCATCCGTGCGTTTCTTCTGTATTTGGATCATTTTCGCATTGGTGCTGGGTAGCCAACTAGACAGAAACCTGAAACACCTTGAAACAACAACCACATTACACGCACCAATGGTAAAAATGATAAAAACATGGACACCTGACTTGCTTATCCAACATCAGAGAATACTGTTGAAACATAATTAAAATATTAAAAGAAAACTCATGAAAACACAAGAAACGATACTAAAACCTGTTTGGAAAGTACGACAAAAGATCACTGATCAAACTCCCCCGAACTTGAACTTTTGCTTGACCTCAAGCAATAGGCTTGCATAGCACCTAATAACCCAATCAATAGCTTAAATTCTGCGGATGAAACGATGATACTCGTACGTGAGATTTCGTTCTAAAACACCGGATGAGTATTTCCTAGTAGTTCTCTCTCAATCGAGGTATCGCACGAATACTAAACCGCAGTGTACTACGGATCTCAATCTCCCTTGTGGTAACCTCTCTAACTATGCTTTGGGCTTAGGTCTTATTTTTCGATTTTCTACCCTTTTCATTCGGACAATCAATTTTAAGGCTTTTTATGATTTTTCGTTGCATGCACAAGATTGATCAAATGTATTTTTCTTTACACCCCTTTCTTCTTCTTTTTTTTTCTTGCCCCTTTAGGTTCAATCGCCGTTAGGTTGAATAACCGGGTGAGGGTTACCCAACTTAGAAGGATCGATTGTCTAATTGTCTTTATTCGTTTTTTTTTCGGTGCTCTTTTTTTTTTTCGATCAACCTTGCACACACACTTAGTATAGATTAAGCCTGACTGTCAGTAGAAACTATTCGGGGTATACTTCTCAGATCAAAGTACCATGGCACAAATCTACACGTTAGACTCGTTCCTTACTCAGAAGACTCAGTGTGTTCGTGCTATACCTCAACATCAAGATTTTTCTAATTTCCCCAACCGGTTTTTATCACTCAGCTCTACATACTTTCTCCTCGCTTCACTCACAACAAAAAAAAACAAATGTAATACGCAGCACTCATCAATTTTTTCCGTCCAAGTCGGGGTGTTTTCACAACAGACTTTCAACATATTTCCAAACAAGCAAACTTCAAAGAAAAGAAAAAAAAACTATTGACTAAAACTGACACAGAGGAAGGAAAGAAAACTAGAATACTACAACAAAACACATAAATACACAAATAAATACCCCCACACCTGAACTCAACAGTGTCCTCACGGTTGAAGAACGAGTGCAGGAGTGGACTCACTGAGATCACTGAGGTGGTTGTTGGTCGTGCAGCCGCTTCTGTTGCATCCACTCATGCATTTCCCCAATGAGCTTCCCTTGGCGGAGCTGCTCCTCCCTGTCTCTTTTCTGCTCATCGCCTTGCCTTGTCTGTTCACTACGGATGTAGCATATCTGCTCGTGCATCCAATCCCAATCGTTTTTGGTCATGCTCCACGAACCGGTCGACGAGTCACCAGGATTCGGCATAGAAGTCTCTTCTGGGATAGGGTCCTCACCAGGTTGATCATCCGCTTCACCTTCCGAACCTGCTCAAACAAAATTTTCTCCATCGTCTTGCATGGGACTTGCGTACAACCAGTTAGCTTGTTTTTCAATAGAAATAAAATCAGGAGCAGGTAAAGCTAACAAATGGTGATTACGGGAAACCAGGGAATAATAATCATTAAAAACTTTTATCATACCTTGGGTGGTGAGTGTAGCTAAGTCAACCTTAGTCTTACCTCCCACTGTGGGTTCCTCCATCAGGTGCGTACCGTAGCCGAAGTAGTCAGCTATCTGGGTGATCATCCCTCCAACAGAAATGTCACCAGTAGCGGCATTGGCTACGCGCTTCAGGTGATCGGCAACAAAAGCAGCGATATTGATCAGTTCCCTGTTAGCCATGCCATAGAGCAAGTATAGCTCTCTTTGTGTGGCCACCCCGGTACTATCCCCTCTGCAGAAAAGGGAGTAGGCCAATCCCTTTTGGGCATATCGGAAACAAGGGTTGTGAATGCAAGAAGCCTTGGCCCCCTTAGCGACATATTCAGAGTTTCCTGTAATTGCCTTCCAAAAGTCGCCTGCAACAAAAGTGGTGGGGGGTGCCCCAGGGCCAAAGGTCGGGAGCTTAAGAATGCGCCCCAACTCCTCGACCGATAGAGAATGGTCATTATCAAACAATCGAAACTTAAGAGTTCCAAAATACTCCTCATCCGAACCTGTCCACCTATGACGAAGCTGAAAATCCAAAGAACTCAAAAATTCGAAGGTTATGCGCTCAAATGTCGGCGCTTCAAACTGCATAAATTCAAGCATGCCTAAAGTATGAAACATCCTATGTCCCTCCATTCGCAGCCCTAAGTTATCTAGAGTTTCATTACAAATGTACCTGGCCGGAATCAACTTGCGTTTCACCAATCGAACATACTTGCGTGGATGGTCCGGATCCTCAAATAGAATACCATGAGCATTCGCCATGCGATGAGCTCGTTTCTTTGGGCGGGAGGATTCAGCGACAGCCTTTCCAGTATCTCTTCGCGGAGGCATGGTAAGAACCTGTAATAATACAAATCAACAAAAATTCGACAGAGAGATTAGACGCAACGGAGACCGTAGAAATAACAATGGAGGTGAGATGATCAACTTTCTCAACAGGGATGAGGAGTTTTAGTGAGTGGGTTATGCCAAAAATGAAGCTTAAAGGAAGAGTGATAATGGAGGCTAGGGCTTGGAGAGTGAGAGAGAGGTAGAAGAAGAAAGGTTAATAACAAAATAATAAGAGAGTTAAAAGAGGGAAAAGAATTAAAACTCGTGGGCCCCACTAAAAAGTAGAAATTTCGCCCCCTGGTCTGCGCGACACGGGCCGTGTCACACGACACGGGCACCCGTGTTGCATCCCTGCTTCACCCCAAAATTCATTTTTTTGCCTTATCCTTCAGTAGCCACGACACGGGCCGTGTCACACGACACGGCCACCCGTGTTGTATCCCTGCTTCCCTCCACAAGGAATTTTCCATCACTGTATTCAGAAGCCACAACACGGGCCGTGTTGTACGACACGGGCGCCCGTGTTGTATCCCTGTTCTACCACGCATTATCTCGTAAACCCAATTCCTAACACGGGTCGTGTCAAGCAACACGGGTAGCCGTGTCAGGGCTCTGAAATCACACCAATTCAAGAATCATACTGCTTTTTCGACCTCGTTTATACGACACCTCTCTTTCCGGCTTGATCAGTGAGACACATCAACTACAGACCTACAAAATAAACAAACAAAAGTTAGAAGAAAAAATCGTGGGTTGCCTCCCACGCAGCGCTGCGTTTATCGTCGCGTGGCTCGACGGTCCGTTGTCCTACTGAGTAAGACGAATGATCTCAACCTGTCCAACCTTTTGACCTTTAAAATAAGGTTTAAGTCTCTGCCCATTAACTTTGAAGATGTCTCCATTGGCTTGATTCTTAATCTCGACCGCTCCATACGGAAACACCTTATGAACCACAAAGGGTCCGGACCATTTGGACCGCAATTTTCCTGGGAATAGCTTCAAGCGGGAATTGTACAGAAGGACCAGTTGTCCTTCCCAAAACTCTTTTTTCTGGATTCTCTCATCGTGCCACTTCTTGGTCTGCTCCTTGTAAACCTTGGCATTATCATACGCATAATTCCGAAACTCTTCTAATTCATGCAGTTGCAGAATCCTAGAATTTCATGCTAGAGATACGTCCATGTTCAAGAATTTGGTTGCCCAAAAGGCCTTGTGTTCCAACTCTAGAGGCAGATGACAGGCTTTGCCATAGACAAGTTGGTATGGTGACATGCCGATAGGTGTTTTGAAAGCAGTTCGGTAAGCCCATAATGCATCATCTAACTTTGTCGCCCAATCTTTTCGCGACGAACTAACCGTCTTCTCCAGAATCTGCTTGAGCTGTCTATTAGACACTTCGACCTGACCACTCGTTTGAGGGTGGTAAGGAGTGGCTACTCGGTGCTTCACATTGTATTTTTGAAGGAGTTTCTCCATGAGGTGATTTAGGAAGTGAGTTCCTCCATCACTTATCAATGCTCGCGGTACTCCGAACCTGGAAAAGATGTTCTCTCGCAAGAACTTGACTACTACCTTAGCATCATTGGTTGGTAAGGCTACCGCTTCCACCCATTTTGATACATAATCCACAGCAACAAGGATATAATTCTTCCCGAATGACGGTGGAAAGGGACCCATGAAGTCAATTCCCCAAACATCGAATAACTCGACCTCTAGCATGAAATTCTGGGGCATTTGATTTCTCTTTGATATGTTCCCGGTCCGCTGACACTTATCACACTCCTTCACCATCCCCTGGGCATCCTTGAACAATGTCGGCCAGTACAATCCGGATTGCAAAACTTTAGATGCAGTGCGGTCACCGCTAAAATGTCCATCGTATTCGGAATCATGACACGCTCTCAACACATCCCTCTGTTCTTCCTCAGGCACGCATCGTCGTATCAACCCGTCCACTCCTCTCTTGTACAGGTAAGGGTCGTCCCATAGATAGAACCTGCAATCATGAACAAACTTTTTCTTACGGTTAGAATCATAATCATCTGGTATTATACCGCCAACAAGGTAGTTTGCATAATCCGCAAACCAAGGCACTCCAATAACAGCTAGGATGTGTTCATCAGCAAACTCATCCTTTATTGGACGCCGATCTTCAGTCTCCTCAATAGGTGACATTCGAGAGAGGTGATCCGCTACGGTGTTCTCACACCCTTTCTTGTCACGAATTTCTACATCGAACTCTTGGAGGAGTAAAATCCACCTCAGGAGTCTCGGCTTCGATTCCTGCTTAGCAAAAAGATATTTCAAAGCAGCATGGTCAGTGTACACAATTACTTTGGAACCCAATAGATATTGCCTGAACTTATCAAAGGCATAAACAACCGCTAACAACTCCTTCTCGGTAGTTGCATAATTCATCTGAGCAGGGTTCAACACGTGACTAGCATAATAAATAACATGAAGCAGCCTTTCTCTCCGTTGTCCAAGAACAGCCCCTACCGCAATGTCGCTTGCATCACACATGATCTCAAAGGGGAAAGACCAATCCGGCGCGATCACAATGGGTGCCGACACCAATTTATTTTTTAGTGTCTCAAAAGCATCGGCACACTCTTTGTTGAATACAAAAGGCTGGTCCTTAACTAACAGTGTCGTCAATGGCTTGGCTATTTTCGAAAAATCCCTGATGAACCTACGGTAGAACCCCGCATGGCCTAAGAAACTACGAATACCTTTCTCATTCACAGGCGGCGGTAATTTCGAGATAACCTCTACTTTAGCTTGATCGACTTCGATCCCCTTGTGAGAAATCTTGTGACCCAGAACAAGGCCTTCTCGTACCATGAAATGGCACTTTTCCCAGTTTAGGATCAGGCTGCTTTCTTGACATCGCTGCAAAACAAGTGAAAGGTTAGCTAAACAATTATCAAAGGAGGATCCAAAAACAGAGAAGTCGTCCATGAAGACTTCCATATGCTTCTCAAGCATATCAGCAAAGATAGAAGTCATGCATCTTTGAAATGTTGCTGGGGCGTTGCACAACCCGAATGGCATCCTTCGATAAGCAAAGACACCGTAAGGGCAAGTGAAGGCCGTCTTCTCTTGATCCTCTGGTGTAACCGCAATTTGGTTGTACCCGGAGTATCCATCCAGAAAACAATAATAGTCATGCCCAGCTAACCTTTCCAACATCTGGTCAATGAATGGCAGCGGAAAATGATCTTTTCTTGTGGCTTGGTTTAGTCTCCGGTAGTCAATGCACACCCGCCACCCAGTGATCGTTCTAGTTGGGATCAAATCATTCTTTTCATTCACAACTACCGTAGTACCTCCTTTCTTGGGCACCACATGAACGGGACTCACCCATGAATTGTCGGAGATAGGGTAGATAAGTCTTGCATCTAACAGCTTTACAACTTCTTTTCTCACCACCTCCTTCATAACCGGGTTCAATCTCCTATGGGGCTGCACCACTGGTTTGTGATCTTCTTCCATAAGAATTTTATGCATGCAAACCGTCGGACTAATACCTTTGAGGTCTTCGATTTTCCAACCAATGGCACCTTTGAAGTTTCTAAGAACTTCAATTAACCTGTCTTCCTGCACACTTTGCAAATTAGAGCTAATGATCGCGGGACATTTTTTCTCAGTGTCAAGGAAAACGTATTTCAGATTCTCGGGAAGCTGTTTCAACTCTGAACTTTTTGGCTTGTCTTCATTACCGTTCAAATCTATAGGTTGCCTTAGGTCTTCCCACCTATGTGTCCGGGATCTTTTTAGAACAGGTTGAATATTCAACATTTCCACCACTTCCACTTCACTACTATCAACTGCTTCATTTTCCTCAAAAATTGACATACTCAGAACTCTTTCGAGAGGTAATTTGGATACACTCTCCATATGATCCCTTTCTTCTACTTGCTCAAACACCTGAATGTTGCTACTTGTGCCAAAGTCCTCTTTATGTCTCATGGTATTACGAACATCTATTTTCAACTCTTCATCATAAACCTTCAAAGTAAGTGTACCCCCTTCCACATCGATCATAACTCTCCCGGTTTCCAAAAATGGGCGGCCTAAAATTAGCGGAATCTCTTCATCTTCCGGCATTTCAAGGATCACGAAATCCACTGGAAATACAAACTTATCCACTTTCACAAGAACGTCTTGAACAATTCCATAAGGCCGCTTAACAGAATGATCCGCAAATTGGAGAGTCATTCGAGTGTCTTGGACAGCACCAATACCTAACTTCTTGTAGATGGATAGAGGCATGAGACTGATACTAGCACCCAGATCGATTAATGCTCTCTTGAAAGATCTATCTCCAATAGTGCAAGGTATGGTAACTGCTCCTCTGTCTTTCTTCTTCACTGGAATCTTTAGGCCCTGCAAAATAGCACTACAAGTTTCGGTTAGAATAATAGGTTCATCTGCACTGGTTCGTTTCTTAGCAATGATGTCCTTCATGAATTTAGCATATGTAGGCATCTGCTCAAGTGCCTCCAATAATGGAATATTCAGCTCCAGCTTTTTGAACAACTCAAGAAACTTCTCAAAATTCTTCTCTTGCTGCCCCTTTTTCTTATTTCTTTGGGGGTAAGGGAGTTTGATCATTGGTTTTGGCTCTCCCACTTTTTCTTTAGTAACCGAGGCTGGTATAACCAATTCCTCCTCAACTCTCTCATTCTCTTTTATGTCTAACTCCACTTCCAACAGTTTATCTTCATTTACCGATGTCTTTTCCACTTCTTCAACTGGTTTCCCTCTCCGTGTAGTGACAGCATTGACTTTATGATTGTCCTTAGGATTAGGCACAGTTGCGCTTGGGAGCGCTCCCGGTGTTTGAGGAATTGCAAAATGTTGGGCGATTTGACTCATTTGCACTTCAAGATTCTTAATTGAGGCTCTGGTATTCCTGAAATTGCTCCTTGTTTCTTCTTTGAATTGAGAGCTGTGAGCGGCCATCTTCTCAATGGCGATTTCCCAATCCGCCTTTCTTGGACCCTGTGGTTGGTCTAGCTGTTGAGACTGTTGGTAAGGTTGTTGTTGCGGGCGGTATTGTTGTTGTTGAGGTTGGTAAGGTTGTTGCTGTTGATAAGGTTGCTGGCCTTGGACCGGTTTTTGAACGTTTCCCTGTTGGTCCCTCCATGAGAAATTTGGGTGATTTTTCCAACCCGGATTATATGTGTTGGCATACGGATTATTCTGCCTTAGCATTTGAATCTGCTCAACCTGTTCTTGAGTTGCTACACAATGCATAGCAAAGTGTAGTCCACCACATATTTCGCAAAGGAAAGCTTGAACTGGTTCCACCTTTGCCATTGTCTGAGTTCCAATATTCATTTTTTTTAACCTTCTCTCTACTTCTGCAGCGATTTGATCTTCCATTTTCACAACCTGCTCCGTCAGCTTCAAATCTATCTTGCCATCCGGTTGATTCACAGTACGGTCATACAACTCAAGATGCTCGTTGGCATAGATAGCCTCTATAATTCTTCTGATACCAGTAGCTGTTGAGAAATTTGTAGATCCACCGGCAGCAGTATCTATAAGTTGTTTTGTCTTTAAACGTAAGCCATTCACGAAGTTTTGCATCTTCTCAGTTGCGTCCATGTTGTGAGTAGGACAGGCAGTTAGACATCTCTTGAACCTCTTGTATGCATCCCCAAGTGATTCCCCTTCTTTTTGTTTGAAATTGACAATATCGTATCTTTTTCGGATGAACACTGAAGCAGGGAAATACTCGTTGAGGAATGCTGTTTCCATCTCTTGCCATGTTGGGATGCTCCCAGCTGGAAGTGAGTAGAACCACTCTTCTGCATCATCAGTAAGTGTAAAAGGGAACATAACAAGTCTCTTTGCCTCCTCGGAATGACCCTCGATTTTCAACGACGTGGTGGTAGTAAGAAATCTCTGAAGATGCTTATTTGCATCCTCGTTGATTCTTCCGGCGAAAGGTTTGCTTTCCAACTGGCGGATGGTAGACGGATGTAGCTGAAAGTGTGCTACATTCACCGGTTGATTGACAATGGTCATCCGGTTTGGTTGAGCGTTTTCCCCTCCGTAGTCCCCTAGCAATCTCTCTGCTGGGGGTTGACCTCCTGCTACGCCACCATGATTTGGATCCATCTCTCTGTCAAAATCTGAGTCGCTGTGCTCAGATTGCACAGACACTTCGTCTTCCGTTTCTTGATTTATAGTACTGGGTTCTGCACTTGGTGCTGTCAATCTTTCAACTCTTAATTGACGGCGTCTCTCGTGCAATGCTCTTTCTGGTTCTGTGTCAAAGGAAAATTTAGCTGAGGTCTGACCTCACATAAAAAGTCAGACAAAAGTTAGAACAGATAGCACAAATTCGATAAAATAAAATAAAATAGCAGAAGAATAAAATTTTAGTCGCGGAGCAACAAAATTTCAATTGAAATAGTTCAACTAAACTTAATTATTTGGCAGTCCCCGGCAACGGCGCCAAAAACTTGATCGGTAAAATAGCAAGTGTACTATTTTATCGATGTAGTAATAATGGGGAAAAACCCCAAAGTCGATCTCTTGAGGACTGCACAGCGAAATTAAGTTTGTTTGAATGAATATCAATTGAACAAAAGCAATAGTTGATTGTTTATTTTGAACTACAATACTACGAAAACTAAATTTACGAGAAGTTTATATGTTATGATGAGAATAATGCCAGGACGGTGTATGAATCGCGATACAATGACCAACTTATTTCGTTATTATAAAGATCTATGTTTCACCTTTTCTTTCCCTATGCCTAAAGTTATTTTTCCGCAATTCCTTTTAAGAAAAACCTTTGGTATTCTCTCTTTGCCCTAATTCCTCAGCTGCCAAGAGAGAATATCAAGCTCTATTTCAGACAATAAAAAGGGTATTCACAGGGTATTCTAATTCCTTAGGAATATCTACTATGATAAAAGTGATGCAACATGATTAGGATTGCTGATCAGGCTAACCCTAATTACGATCAATAATCATTTCTTCCAAGCAGATTAAGCATTAAAATCGTTGCATCCAATAAAGAATAAGGTTTTAACATAAAACTCACAGTACAAAACATCAATTAGTCATTACAAAGCAATTCAGGGACACCTCCCTTGACATTGGGATGTTTAGCTACTCATGTTACTTATGAAAACAGGATCAAGAAGAAAATTCATTACAATAGGATGTGGATTGGTTGGATCGTCGATTGCTTCCGCTCTTGATCGATCCTCCTTCTCCATGAATCACCACTCTAAGCTTTTCTCCAATATGCTCTTTTTTCAAAAAAATGAATTCCCCCTCTTTTCTCACCCTAGTCTCTAATATAACAGTATTCTCAAATATTCCAAGGAATGTCGAAACTGCCCTCCACTTGTCCCAGTCTGCGCGTCAAAACAAAAAAGAAATTTTGCCTCAGGATGCCTGACACGGGCCGTGTTGTGGGACACGGGTGACCGTGTCAGGTCGCTGCTTCACATCAATGTAGTTCACGCCTTCAGAGGGCACAACACGGTCCGTGTTGTGCAACACGGGTGGCCGTGTTGTGTTGCTGGTTGTTGTATCTTTGTCAGCTGCAGATTCCACCACACGGGCCGTGTTACACGACACGGGCACCCGTGTCATGCTTCTGAAATCTTCGCATCCGTGCGTTTCTTCTGTATTTGGATCATTTTCGCATTGGTGCTGGGTAGCCAACTAGACAGAAACCTGAAACACCTTGAAACAACAACCACATTACACGCACCAACGGTAAAAATGATAAAAACATGGACACCTGACTTGCTTATCCAACATCAGAGAATACTGTTGAAACATAATTAAAATATTAAAAGAAAACTCATGAAAACACAAGAAACGATACTAAAACCTGTTTGGAAAGTACGACAAAAGATCACTGATCAGTAGCATTGTCATTATGGAACATAGTCTATTATAGATATTTTTGTTACTCCAATGGATGGTTTCCTTGTCATTATAGAAGGTAATCTATTGTCGAGATTATTGTTACTCCAATGGATGGAGCATTGTCATTATGGAAGGTAGTCTGTTGTCGAGATTTTTTTTACTACAATGGATGGCAGTCATGTCATTATGGAAGGTAGTCAGTTGTTAATATCTTTGTTACTCTATTGGATGGTAGCCTAGTCATTATGGAAGGTAGTTTGTTGTCGAGATTTTTGTTACTACAATGGATGGTATTCTTGTCATTATGGAAGGTATTTTGTTGTCGATATCTTTGTTACTTCAATGGATGGTAGCCTAGTCATTATGGAAGGTAGTCTATTGTCGAGATTTTTGTTACTCAATGGGATGGTGGCCTTGTCATTAAGGAAGGTAGTCTGTTGTCGAGATTTTTTTTACTTCAATGGATGGTAGCCTTGTCATTATGGAAGGTAGTCTGTCGTTGTGATTTCTGTCACTCCAATGGATGGTAGCCTTGTCACTATGAAAGGTAGTTTGTTCTCAATATTTTTGTTATTCCATTGGATGGTAGCCTTGTCATTATGGAAGGTAGTATGTTCTCGAGATTTTTGATATTCCAATAGATGGTAGCATTGTCAATATGGAAGGTTGTCTGTTGTCGATATTTTTGTTACTCTAATGGATAGAATCCTTGTCATTATGGAAGTTAGTTTATTATCGAGATTTTTGTTATTCCAATAGCTGGTAGCCTTGTCATTATGGAAGGTAGTCTATTGTCGAGATTTTTGTTACTCCAATGGATGGTAGCCTTGTCATTATCGAAGGTAGTATGTTTTCTAGATTTTTGTTACTCCAATGGATGGTAGCCTTGTCATTATTAAAGGTAGTCTGTTGTCGACATTTTTGATACTATAATGGATGGTAGCCTTGTCTTTAAGGAAGGTAGTCTATTGTCGAGATTTTGGTTACTACAATTGATGGTAGCCTTGTCATTATGAATTATAGTCTATTGTAGATATTTTTGTTACTCCAATGGATGGTAGCCTTGTCATTATGGAAGGTAGTTTGTTGTCGAGATTATTGTTACTCCAATGGATGGTAGCATTGTCATTATGGAAGATAGTTTGTTGTCGATATCTTTGTTACTCCAATGGATGGAAGCCTAGTCATTATGGAAGGTAGTCTATTCTCGAGATTTTTGTTATTCCAAAAGATGGTAGCCTTGTCATTATGGAAGGTAGTCTGTTGTCAAGATTTTTGTTACTCCAATGGATGGCATCCTTGTCAAAATGGAATGGAGTATGTTTTCGATATATTTGTTATTCCATTGGATGGTAGCCTTGTCATTATGGAAGGTAGTCTGTTGTCGAGATTTTTGTTACTCCAATGAATGGTAGCCTTGTCATTATGAAAGGTAGTATGTTTTCTAGATTATTTTTACTCCAATGGATGGAAGCCTTGTCATTATGGAAGGTAGTCTATTGTCGAGATTTTTTTTACTACAATGGATGGTAGTCTTGTCATTTTGGAAGGTAGTCAGTTGTCGAGATTATTTTTACTCCAATGGATGGTAGCATGGTCATTATGGAAGGTAGTCTATTGTCGACATTTTTGTAACTACACTAGATGGTAGCCTTTTCATTATGGAAGGTAGTCTATTGTCGATATTTTGGTTACTACAATTGATGGTAGCCTTGTCATTATGGAACATAGTCTATTGTAGATATTTCAGTTACTCCAATGGATGGTATCCTTGTCATTATAGAAGGTGATCTGTTGTCGAGATTATTGTTATTCCAATGGATGGAAATTTGTCATTATGGAAAGTAGTCGATTGTTGAGATTTTTTTTACTATAATGGATGGTAGCCTGTTGTCGAGATTTTTGTTACTACAATTGATGGCAGTCTTGTCATTATGGAAGGTAGTCAGTTGTCAATATCTTTGTTACTCTAATGGATGGTAGCCTAGTCATTATGGAAGGTAGTTTGTTGTCGAGATTTTTGTTACTATAATGGATGGTATTCTTGTCATTATGGAAGGTAGTTTGTTGTCAATATCTTTGTTACTTCAATGGATGGTAGCCTAGTCATTATGGAAGGTAGTCTATTGTCGAGATTTTTGTTACTCAATGGGATGGTGGCCTTGTCATTAAGGAAGGTAGTCTGTTGTCGAGATTTTTGTTACTTCAATGGATGGTAGCCTTGTCATTATGGAAGGTAGTTTGTTGTCGAGATCTTTGTTACTCCAATGGATGGTATCCTTGTCATTACGGAAGGTAGTCTGTCATTGTGATTTCTATCACTCCAATGGATGGTTGCCTTATCAATATGAAAGGTAGTTTGTTCTAAATATTTTTGTTATTCCATTGGATGGTAGCCTTGACATTATGGAAGGTAGTCTGTTCTCGAGATTTTTGTTATTCCAATAGATGGTAGCATTGTCAATATGGAAGGTAGTCTGTTGTCGAGATTTTTGTTACTCCAATGGATTGAATCCTGGTAATTATGGAAGGTAGTATGTTGTCAGGAATTTTTTTATTCAATTGGATTGTAGCCTTGTCATTATGGAAGGTAGTCTGTTCTCGAGATTTTTGTTATTCCAATAGATGGTAGCCTTGTCATTATGGAAGGTAGTCTGTTGTCGAGATTTTTGTTACTCCAATGGATGGTAGCCTTGTCATTATGGAAGGTAGTCTATTTTCTAGATTTTTGTTACTCCAAAGGATGGTAGCCTTGTCATTATGGAAGGTAGTCTGTTGTCGATATTTTTGTTACTATAATGGATAGTAGCCTTGTAATTATGGAAGGTAGTCTATTGTCAAGATTTTTGTTACTATAATTGATGGTAGCATTGTCATTATGGAACATAGTCTATTATAGATATTTTTGTTACTCCAATGGATGGTTGCCTTGTCATTATAGAAGGTAATCTATTGTCGAGATTATTGTTAGTCCAATGGATGGAGCATTGTCATTATGGAAGGTAGTCTGTTGTCGAGATTTTTTTTACTATAATGGACGGTAGCCTTGTCATTATGGAAGGTAGTCTGTTGTCGAGATTTTTGTTACTACAATGGATGGCAGTCATGTCATTATGGAAGGTAGTCAGTTGTTAATATCTTTGTTACTCTAATGGATGGTAGCCTAGTCATTATGGAAGGTAGTTTGTTGTCGAGATTTTTGTTACTACAATGGATGGTATTCTTGTCATTATGGAAGGTAGTTTGTTGTCGATATCTTTGTTACTTCAATGGATGGTAGCCTAGTCATTATGGAAGGTAGTCTATTGTCGAGATTTTTGTTACTCAATGGGATGGTGGCCTTGTCATTAAGGAAGGTAGTCTGTTGTCGAGATTTTTTTTACTTCAATGGATGGTAGCCTTGTCATTATGGAAGGTAGTTTGTTGTCGAGATCTTTGTTACTCCAATAGATGGTATCCTTGTCATTACGGAAGGTAGTCTGTCGTTGTGATTTCTGTCACTCCAATGGATGGTAGCCTTGTCACTATGAAAGGTAGTTTGTTCTCAATATTTTTGTTATTCCATTGAATGGTAGCCTTGTCATTATGGAAGGTAGTCTGTTCTCGAGATTTTTGTTATTCCAATAGATGGTAGCATTGTCAATATGGAAGGTAGTCTGTTGTCGAGATTTTTGATACTCCAATGGATATAATCCTTCTCATTATGGAAGTTAGTTTATTCTCGAGATTTTTGTTATTCCAATAGCTGGTAGCCTTGTCATTATGGAAGGTAGTCTATTGTCGAGATTTTTGTTACTCCAATGGATGGTAGCCTTGTCATTATCGAAGGTAGTATGTTTTCTAGATTTTTGTTACTCCAATGGATGGTAGCCTTGTCATTATTGAAGGTAGTCTGTTGTCGACATTTTTGATACTATAATGGATGGTAGCCTTGTCTTTAAGGAAGGTAGTCTATTGTCGAGATTTTGGTTACTACAATTGATGGTAGCCTTGTCATTATGAAACATAGTCTATTGTAGATATTTTTGTTACTCCAATGGATGGTAGCCTTGTCATTATGGAAGGTAGTCTGTTGTCGAGATTATTGTTACTCCAATGGATGGTAGCATTATCATTATGGAATGTAATCTGTTGTCGATATCTTTGTTACTCCGATGGATGGAAGCCTAGTCATTATGGAAGGTAGTCTGTTCTCGAGATTTTTGTTATTCCAAACGATGGTAGCCTTGTCATTATGGAAGGTAGTCTGTTGTCAAGATTATTGTTACTCCAATGGATGGTATCCTTGTCAAAATAGAAGGTAGTATGTTTTCGATATATTTGTTATTCCATTGGATGGTAGCCTTGTCATTATGGAAAGTAGTCTTTTGTCGAGATTTTTGTTACTCCAATGGATGGTAGCCTTGTCATTATGAAAGGTAGTATGTTTTCTAGATTTTTTTTACTCCAATGGATGGAAGCCTTGTCATTATGGAAGGTAGTCTATTGTCGAGATTTTTTTTACTACAATGGATGGTAGGCTTGTCATTTTGGAAGGTGGTCAGTTGTCGAGATTATTTTTACTCCAATGGATGGTAGCATGGTCATTATGGAAGGTAGTCTATTGTCGACATTTTTGTAACTACAATGGATGGTAGCCTTTTCATTATGGAAGGTAGACTATTGTCGATATTTTGGTTACTACAATTGATGGTAGCCTTGTCATTATGGAACATAGTCTATTGTAGATATTTTAGTTACTCCAATGGATGGTAGCCATGTCATTATAGAAGGTGATCTGTTGTCGAGATTATTGTTATTCCAATGGATGGAACATTGTCATTATGGAAAGTAGTCGGTTGTCGAGATTTTTTTTACTATAATGGATGGTAGCCTGTTGTCGAGATTTTTGTTACTACAATTGATGGCAGTCTTGTCATTATGGAAGTTAGTCAGTTGTCAATATCTTTGTTACTCTAATGGATGGTAGCCTAGTCATTATGGAAGGTAGTTTGTTGTCGAGATTTTTGTTACTACAATGGATGGTATTCTTGTCATTATGGAAGGTAGTTTGTTGTCGATATCTTTTTTACTTCAATGGATGGTAGCCTAGTCATTATGGAAGGTAGTCTATTGTCGAGATTTTTGTTACTCAATGGGATGGTGGCCTTGTCATTATGGAAGGTAGTCTTTTGTCGAGATTTTTGTTACTTCAATGGATGCTAGCCTTGTCATTATGGAAGGTAGTTTGTTGTCGAGATCTTTGTTACTCCAATGGATGGTATCCTTGTCATTACGGAAGGTAGTCTTTCGTTGTGATTTCTGTCACTCCAATGGATGGTAGTTTTGTCACTACGAAAGGTAGTTTGTTCTCAATATTTTTCTTATTCCATTGGATTGTAGCCTTGTCATTATGGAAGGTAGTCTGTTCTCGAGATTTTTGTTATTCCAATATATGGTAGCATTGTCAATATGGAAGGTAGTCTGTTGTCGAGATTTTTGTTATTCGAATAGATAGTAGCCTTGTCATTATGGAAGGTAGTGTGTTGGTGAGATTTTTGTTACTCCAATGGATGGCAGCCTTGTCATTATGGAAGGTAGTCTGTTTTCTAGATTTTTGTTACTCCAATGGATGGTAGCCTTGTCATTATGGAAGGTACTCTGTAGTCGACATTTTTGTTACTATAATGGATGGTAGCCTTGTAATTATGGAAGGTAGTCTGTTTTCTAGATTTTTTTTACTCCAATGGATGGAAGCCTTGTCATTATGGAAGGTAGTCTATTGTCGAGATTTTTTTTACTACAATGGATGGTAGTCTTGTCATTTTGGAAGGTAGTCAGTTGTCGAGATTATTTTTACTCCAATGGATGGTAGCATGGTCATTATGGAAGGTAGTCTATTGTCGACATTTTTGTTACTACAATGGATGGTAGTCTTTTCATTATGGAAGGTAGTCTATTGTTGATATTTTGGTTACTACAATTGATGGTAGCCTTGTCATTATGGAACATAGTCTATTGTAGATATTTTAGTTACTCCAATGGATGGTAGCCTTGTCATTATAGTCGGTGATCTGTTGTTGAGAATATTGTTACTCCAATGGATGGAACATTGTCATTATGGAAAGTAATCTGTTGTCGAGATTTTTTTTACTATAATGGATGGTAGCCTTGTCATTATGGAAGGTAGTCTGTTGTCTAGATTTTTGTTACTACAATTGATGGCAGTCTTGTCATTATGGAAGGTAGTCAGTTGTTAATATCTTTGTTACTCTAATGGATGGTAGCCTAGTCATTGTGGAAGGTAGTTTGTTGTCGAGAATTTTGTTACTACAATGGATGGTATTCTTGTCATTATGGAAGGTAGTTTGTTGTCGATATCTTTGTTACTTCAATGGATGGTAGCCTAGTCATTATGGAAGGTAGTCTATTGTCGAGATTTTTGTTACTAAATGGGATGGTGGCCTTGTCATTATGGAAGGTAGTCTTTTGTCGAGACTTTTGTTACTTCAATGGATGCTAGCCTTGTCATTATGGAAGGTAGTTTGTTGTCGAGATCTTTGTTACTCCAATGGATGGTATCCTTGTCATTACGGAAGGTAGTCTTTCGTTGTGATTTCTGTCACTCCAATGGATGGTAGTTTTGTCACTACGAAAGGTAGTTTGTTCTCAATATTTTTCTTATTCCATTGGATTGTAGCCTTGTCATTATGGAAGGTAGTCTGTTCTCGAGATTTTTGTTATTCCAATATATGGTAGCATTGTCAATATGGAAGGTAGTCTGTTGTCGAGATTTTTGTTATTCGAATAGATGGTAGCCTTGTCATTATGGAAGGTAGTGTGTTGGTGAGATTTTTGTTACTCCAATGGATGGTAGCCTTGTCATTATGGAAGGTAGTCTGTTTTCTAGATTTTTGTTACTCCAATGGATGGTAGCCTTGTCATTATGGAAGGTACTCTGTAGTCGACATTTTTGTTACTATAATGGATGGTAGCCTTGTAATTATGGAAGGTAGTCTGTTTTCTATATTTTTTTTACTCCAATGGATGGAAGCCTTGTCATTATGGAAGGTAGTCTATTGTCGAGATTTTTTTTACTATGATGGATGGTAGTCTTGTCATTTTGGAAGGTAGTCAGTTGTCGAGATTATTTTTACTCCAATGGATGGTAGCATGGTCATTATGGAAGGTAGTCTATTGTCGACATTTTTGTTACTACAATGGATGGTAGTCTTTTCATTATGGAAGGTAGTCTATTGTTGATATTTTGGTTACTACAATTGATGGTAGCCTTGTCATTATGGAACATAGTCTATTGTAGATATTTTAGTTACTCCAATGGATGGTAGCCTTGTCATTATAGTCGGTGATCTGTTGTCGAGAATATTGTTACTCCAATGGATGGAACATTGTCATTATGGAAAGTAATCTGTTGTCGAGATTTTTTTTACTATAATGGATGGTAGCCTTGTCATTATGGAAGGTAGTCTGTTGTCTAGATTTTTGTTACTACAATTGATGGCAGTCTTGTCATTATGGAAGGTAGTCAGTTGTTAATATCTTTGTTACTCTAATGGATGGTAGCCTAGTCATTGTGGAAGGTAGTTTGTTGTCGAGAATTTTGTTACTACAATGGATGGTATTCTTGTCATTATGGAAGGTAGTTTGTTGTCGATATCTTTGTTACTTCAATGGATGGTAGCCTAGTCATTATGGAAGGTAGTCTATTGTCGAGATTTTTGTTACTAAATGGGATGGTGGCCTTGTCATTATGGAAGGTAGTCTTTTGACGAGACTTTTGTTACTTCAATGGATGCTAGCCTTGTCATTATGGAAGGTAGTTTGTTGTCGAGATCTTTGTTACTCCAATGGATGGTATCTTTATCATTACGGAAGGTAGTATGTCGTTGTGATTTCTGTCACTCCAATGGATGGTAGCCTTGTCACTATGAAAGGTAGTTTGTTCTCAATATTTTTGTTATTCCATTGGATGGTAGCCTTGTCATTATGGAAGGTAGTATGTTCTCGAGATTTTTGTTATTCCAATATATGGTAGCATTGTCAATATGGAAGGTAGTCTGTTGTCGAGATTTTTGTTATTCGAATAGATGGTAGCCTTGATATTATGGAAGGTAGTTTGTTGGTGAGATTTTTGTTACTCCAATGGATGGTAGCCTTGTCATTATGGAAGGTAGTCTGTTTTCTAGATTTTTGTTACACCAATGGATGGTAGCCTTGTCATTATGGAAGGTAGTCTGTAGTCGACATTTTTGTTACTATAATGGATGGTAGCCTTGTAATTATAGAAGGTAGTCTGTTTTCTAGATTTTTTTTACTCCAATGGATGGAAGCCTTGTCATTATGGAAGGTAGTCTATTGTCGAGATTTTTTTTACTACAATGGATGGTAGTCTTGTCATTTTGGAAGGTAGTCAGTTGTCGAGATTATTTTTACACCAATGGATGGTAGCATGGTCATTATGGAAGGTAGTCTATTGTCGACATTTTTGTTACTACAATGGATGGTAGTCTTTTCATTATGGAAGGTAGTCTATTGTCGTATTTTGGTTACTACAATTAATGGTAGCCTTGTCATTATGGAACATAGTCTATTGTAGATATTTTAGTTACTCCAATGGATGGTAGCCTTGTCATTATAGTCGGTGATCTGTTGTCGAGAATATTGTTACTCCAATGGATGGAACATTGTCATTATGGAAAGTAATCTGTTGTCGAGATTTTTTTTACTATAATGGATGGTAGCCTTGTCATTATGGAAGGTAGTCTGTTGTCTAGATTTTTGTTACTACAATTGATGGCAGTCTTGTCATTATGGAAGGTAGTCAGTTGTTAATATCTTTGTTACTCTAATGGATGGTAACCTAGTCATTGTGGAAGGTAGTTTGTTGTCGAGAATTTTGTTACTACAATGGATGGTATTCTTGTCATTATGGAAGGTAGTTTGTTGTCGATATCTTTGTTACTTCAATGGATGGTAGCCTAGTCATTATGGAAGGTAGTCTATTGTCGAGATTTTTGTTACTAAATGGGATGGTGGCCTTGTCATTATGGAAGGTAGTCTTTTGTCGAGACTTTTGTTACTTCAATGGATGCTAGCCTTGTCATTATGGAAGGTAGTTTGTTGTCGAGATCTTTGTTACTCCAATGTATGGTATCCTTATCATTACGGAAGGTAGTATGTCGTTGTGATTTCTGTCACTCTAATGGATGGTAGCCTTGTCACTATGAAAGGTAGTTTGTTCTCAATATTTTTGTTATTCCATTGGATGGTAGCCTTGTCATTATGGAAGGTAGTATGTTCTCGAGATTTTTGTTATTCCAATATATGGTAGCATTGTCAATATGGAAGGTCGTCTGTTGTCGAGATTTTTGTTATTCGAATAGATGGTAGCCTTGATATTATGGAAGGTAGTTTGTTGGTGAGATTTTTGTTACTCCAATGGATGGTAGCCTTGTCATTATGGAAGGTAGTCTGTTTTCTAGATTTTTGTTACACCAATGGATGGTAGCCTTGTCATTATGGAAGGTAGTCTGTAGTCGACATTTTTGTTACTATAATGGATGGTAGCCATGTAATTATAGAAGGTAGTCTGTTTTCTAGATTTTTTTTACTCCAATGGATGGAAGCCTTGTCATTATGGAAGGTAGTCTATTGTCGAGATTTTTTTTACTACCGTGGATGGTAGTCTTGTCATTTTGGAAGGTAGTCAGTTGTCGAGATTATTTTTACTCCAATGGATGGTAGCATGGTCATTATGGAAGGTAGTCTATTGTCGACATTTTTGTTACTACAATGGATGGTAGTCTTTTCATTATGGAAGGTAGTCTATTGTCGATATTTTGGTTACTACAATTAATGGTAGCCTTGTCATTATGGAACATAGTCTATTGTAGATATTTTAGTTACTCCAATGGATGGTAGCCTTGTCATTATAGTCGGTGATCTGTTGTCGAGAATATTGTTACTCCAATGGATGGAACATTGTCATTATGGAAAGTAATCTGTTGTCGAGATTTTTTTTACTATAATGGATGGTAGCCTTGTCATTATGGAAGGTAGTCTGTTGTCTAGATTTTTGTTACTACAATTGATGGCAGTCTTGTCATTATGGAAGGTAGTCAGTTGTTAATATCTTTGTTACTCTAATGGATGGTAGCCTAGTCATTGTGGAAGGTAGTTTGTTGTCGAGAATTTTGTTACTACAATGGATGGTATTCTTGTCATTATGGAAGGTAGTTTGTTGTCGATATCTTTGTTACTTCAATGGATGGTAGCCTAGTCATTATGGAAGGTAGTCTATTGTCGAGATTTTTGTTACTAAATGGGATGGTGGCCTTGTCATTATGGAAGGTAGTCTTTTGTCGAGACTTTTGTTACTTCAATGGATGCTAGCCTTGTCATTATGGAAGGTAGTTTGTTGTCGAGATCTTTGTTACTCCAATGGATGGTATCCTTATCATTACGGAACGTAGTATGTCGTTGTGATTTCTGTCACTCTAATGGATGGTAGCCTTGTCACTATGAAAGGTAGTTTGTTCTCAATATTTTTGTTATTCCATTGGATGGTAGCCTTGTCATTATGGAAGGTAGTATGTTCTCGAGATTTTTGTTATTCCAATATATGGTAGCATTGTCAATATGGAAGGTCGTCTGTTGTCGAGATTTTTTGTTATTCGAATAGATGGTAGCCTTGATATTATGGAAGGTAGTTTGTTGGTGAGATTTTTGTTACTCCAATGGATGGTAGCCTTGTCATTATGGAAGGTAGTCTGTTTTCTAGATTTTTGTTACACCAATGGATGGTAGCCTTGTCATTATGGAAGGTAGTCTGTAGTCGACATTTTTGTTACTATAATGGATGGTAGCCTTGTTATTATGGAAGGTAGTCTGTTTTCTAGATTTTTTTTACTCCAATGGATGGAAGACTTGTCATTATGGAAGGTAGTCTATTGTCGAGATTTTTTTTAATACAATGGATGGTAGTCTTGTCATTTTGGAAGGTAGTCAGTTGTCGATATTATTTTTACTCCAATGGATGGTAGCATGGTCATTATGGAAGGTAGTCTATTGTCGGCATTTTTGTTACTACAATGGATGGTAGCCTTTTCATTATGGAAGGTAGTCTATTGTCGATATTTTGGTTACTACAATTGATGGTAGCCTTGTCATTATGGAACATAGTCTATTGTAGATATTTTAGTTACTCCAATGGATGGTAGCCTTGTCATTATAGAAGGTGATCTGTTGTCGAGATTATTGTTACGACAATTGATGGCAGTCTTGTCATTATGGAAGGTAGTCAATTGTCAATATCTTTGTTACTCTAATGGATGGTAGCCTAGTCATTATGGAAGTTAGTTTGTTGTCGAGATTTTTGTTACTACAATGGATGGTATTCTTGTCAATATGGAAGGTAGTTTGTTGTCGATATCTTTGTTACTTCAATGGATGGTAGCCTAGTCATTATGGAAGGTAGTCTATTGTCTAGATTTTTGTTACTCAATGGGATGGTGGCCTTGTCATTATGGAAGGTAGTCTTTTGTTCAGATTTGTGTTACTTCAATGGATGCTAGCCTTGTCATTATGGAAGGTAGTTTGTTGTCGAGATCTTTGTTACTCCAATGGATGGTATCCTTGTCATTACGGAAGGTAGTCTGTCGTTGTGATTTCTGTCACTCCAATGGATGGTAGCCTTGTCACTATGAAAGGTAGTTTGTTCTCAATATTTTTGTTATTCCATTGGATGGAAGCCTTGTCATTATGGAAGGTAGTCTGTTCTCGAGATTTTTGTTATTCCAATATATGGTAGCATTGTCAATATGGAAGGTAGTCTGTTGTCGAGATTTTTGTTATTCGAATAGATGGTAGCCTTGTCATTATGGAAGGTAGTTTGTTTGTGAGATTTTTGTTACTCCAATGAATGGTAGCCTTGTCATTATGGAAGGTAGTCTGTTTTCTAGATTTTTGTAACTCCAATGGATGGTAGCCTTGTCATTATGGAAGGTAGTCTGTAGTCGACATTTTTGTTACTATAATGGATGGTAGCCTTGTCATTATGGAAGGTAGTCTGTTTTCTAGATTTTTGTTACTCCAATGGATGGTAGCCTTGTCATTATGGAAGGTAGTCTGTAGTCGACATTTTTCATACTATAATGGATGGTAGCCTTGTCATTATGGAAGGTAGTCTGTTTTCTATATTTTTGTTACTCCAATGGATGGTAGCCTTGTCATTATGGAAGGTAGTCTGTAGTCGACATTTTTGTTACTATAATGGATGGTAGCCTTGTCATTATGGAAGGTAGCCTATTGTCAAGATTTTGGTTACTACAATTGATGGTAGCCTTGTCATTATGGAACATAGTCTATTGTAGATATTTTTGTTACTCCAATGGATGGTAGCCTTGTCATTATGGAAGGTAGTCTGTTGTCGAGATTATTGTTACTCCAATGGATGGTAGCATTGTCATTATGGAAGGTAGTCTGTTGTCGATATTTTTGTTACTCCAATGGATGGAAGCCTAGTCATTATGGAAGGTAGTCTGTTCTCGAGATTTTTGTTATTCCAAAAGATGGTAGCCTTGTCATTATGGAAGGTAGTCTATTGTCGAGATTTTTGTTACTCCAATGGATGCTATCCTTGTCAATATGGAAGGTAGTATGTTATCGATATTTTTGTTATTCCATTGGATGGTAGCCTTGTCATTATGGAAGGTAGTCTGTTGTCGAGATTTTTGTTACTCCAATGGATGGTAGCCTTGTCATTATGGAAGGTAGTATGTTTTCTAGATTTTTTTTACTACAATGGATGGAAGCCTTTTCATTATGGAAGGTAGTCTGTTGTCGAGATTTTTGTTACTACAATGGATGGTAGTCTTGTCATTTTGGAAGGTAGTCAGTTGTCGAGATTATTTTTACTCTAATGGATGGTAGCATGGTCATTATGGAAGGTAGTCTGTTGTCGAGATTTTTGTTACTACAATGGATGGTAGCCTTTTAATTATGGAAGGTAGTCTATTGTTGAGATTTTGGATACTACAATTGATGGTAGCCTTGTCATTACGGAAGGTAGTCTGTCGTTGTGATTTTTGTCACTCCAATGGATGGTAGCCTTGTCACTATGAAAGGTAGTTTGTTCTTAATATTTTTGTTATTCCATTGGATGGTAGCCTTGTCATTATGGAAGGTAGTTTGTTCTCGAGATTTTTGTTATTCCAATATATGGTAGCATTGTCAATATGGAAGGTAGTCTGTTGTCGAGATTTTTGTTATTCGAATAGATGGTAGCCTTGTCATTATGGAAGGTAGTTTGTTGGTGAGATTTTTGTTACTCCAATGGATGGTAGCCTTGTCATTATGGAAGGTAGTCTGTTTTCTAGATTTTTGTTACTCCAATGGATGGTAGCCTTGTCATTATGGAAGGTAGTCTGTAGTCGTCATTTTTGTTACTATAATGGATGGTAGCCTTGTCATTATGGAAGGTAGTCTGTTTTCTAGATTTTTGTTACTCCAATGGATGGTAGCCTTGTCATTATGGAAGGTAGTCTATAGTCGACATTTTTGTTACTATAATGGATGGTAGCCTTGTCATTATGGAAGGTAGTCTGTTTTCTAGATTTTTGTTACTCCAATGGATGGTAGCCTTGTCATTATGGAAGGTAGTCTGTAGTCGATATTTTTGTTACTATAATGGATGGTAGCCTTGTCATTATGGAAGGTAGTCTGTTTTCTAGATTTTTGTTACTCCAATGGATGGTAGCCTTGTCATTATGGAAGGTAGTCTGTAGTCGACATTTTTGTTACTATAATGGATGGTAGCCTTGTCATTATGGAAGGTAGTCTATTGTCAAGATTTTGGTTACTACAATTGATGGTAGCCTTGTCATTATGGAACATAGTTTATTGTAGATATTTTTATTACTCCAATGGATGGTAGCCTTGTCATTATGGAAGGTAGTCTGTTGTCGAGATTATTGTTACTCCAATGGATGGTAGCATTGTCATTATGGAAGGTAGTCTGTTGTCGATATTTTTGTTACTCCAATGGATGGAAGCCTAGTCATTATGGAAGGTAGTCAGTTCTCGAGATTTTTGTTATTCCAAAAGATGGTAGCCTTGTCATTATGGAAGGTAGTCTGTTGTCGAGATTTTTGTTACTCCAATGGATGCTATCCTTGTCAATATGGAAGGTAGTATGTTATCGATATTTTTGTTATTCCATTGGATGGTAGCCTTTTCATTATGGAAGGTAGTCTGTTGTCGAGATTTTTGTTACTCCAATGGATGGTAGCCTTGTCATTATGGAAGGTAGTATGTTTTCTAGATTTTTTTTACTCCAATGGATGGAAGCCTTTTCATTATGGAAGGTAGTCTGTTGTCGAGATTTTTGTTACTACAATGGATGGTAGTCTTGTCATTTTGGAAGGTAGTCAGTTGTCTAGATTATTTTTACTCCAATGGATGGTAGCATGGTCATTATGGAAGTTAGCCTGTTGTCGAGATTTTTGTTACTACAATGGATGGTAGCCTTTTAATTATGGAAGGTAGTCTATTGTTGAGATTTTGGATACTACAATTGATGGTAGCCTTGTCATTACGGAAGGTAGTCTGTCGTTGTGATTTTTGTAACTCCAATGGATGGTAGCCTTGTCACTATGAAAGGTAGTTTGTTCTCAATATTTTTTTTATTCCATTGGATGGTAGTCTTGTCATTATGGAAGGTAGTCTGTTCTCGAGATTTTTGTTATTCCAATATATGGTAGCATTGTCAATATGGAATGTAGTTTGTTGTCGAGATTTTTGTTATTCGAATAGATGGTAGCATTGTCATTATGGAAGATAGTCTGTTGTCGATATTTTTGTTACTCCAATGGATGGAAGCCTAGTCATTATGGAAGGTAGTCTGTTCTCGAGATTTTTGTTATTCCAAAAGATGGTAGCCTTGTCATTATGGAAGGTAGTCTGTTGTCGAGATTTTTGTTACTCCAATGGATGCTATCCTTGTCAATATAGAAGGTAGTATGTTATCGATATTTTTGTTATTCCATTGGATGGTAGCCTTGTCATTATGGAAGGTAGTCTGTTGTCGAGATTTTTGTTACTCCAATGGATGGTAGCCTTGTCATTATGAAAGGTAGTATGTTTTCTAGATTTTTTTTACTCCAATGGATGGAAGCCTTTTCATTATGGAAGGTAGTCTGTTGTCGAGATTTTTGTTACTACAATGGATGGTAGTCTTGTCATTTTGGAAGTTAGTCAGTTGTCGAGATTATTTTTACTCCAATGGATGGTAGCATGGTCATTATGGAAGGTAGTTTGTTGTCGAGATTTTTGTTACTACAATGGATGGTAGCCTTTTAATTATGGAAGGTAGTCTATTGTTGAGATTTTGGACACTACAATTGATGGTAGCCTTGTCATTACGGAAGGTAGTCTGTCGTTGTGATTTTTGTCACTCCAATGGATGGTAGCCTTGTCACTATGAAAGGTAGTTTGTTCTCAATATTTTTCTTACTCCAATGGATGGTAGCCTTGTCATTATGAAAGGTAGTATGTTTTCTAGATTTTTTTTACTCCAATGGATGGAAGCCTTTTCATTATGGAAGGTAGTCTGTTGTCGAGATTTTTGTTACTACAATGGATGGTAGTCTTGTCATTTTGGAAGGTAGTCAGTTGTCGAGATTATTTTTACTCCAATGGATGGTAGCATGGTCATTATGGAAGGTAGTCTGTTGTCGAGATTTTTGTTACTACAATGGATGGTAGCCTTTTAATTATGGAAGGTAGTCTATTGTTGAGATTTTGGATACTACAATTGATGGTAGCCTTGTCATTACGGAAGGTAGTCTGTCGTTGTGATTTTTGTCACTCCAATGGATGGTAGCCTTGTCACTATGAAAGGTAGTTTGTTCTCAATATTTTTGTTATTCCATTGGATGGTAGCCTTGTCATTATGGAAGGTAGTCTGTTCTCGAGATTTTTGTTATTCCAATATATGGTAGCATTGTCAATATGGAAGGTAGTCTGTTGTCGAGATTTTTGTTATTCGAATAGATGGTAGCCTTGTCATTATGGAAGGTAGTTTGTTGGTGAGATTTTTGTTACTCCAATGGATGGTAGCCTTGTCATTATGGAAGGTAGTCTGTTTTCTAGATTTTTGTTACTCCAATGGATGGTAGCCTTGTCATTATGGAAGGTAGTCTGTAGTCGTCATTTTTGTTACTATAATGGATGGTAGCCTTGTCATTATGGAAGGTAGTCTGTTTTCTAGATTTTTGTTACTCCAATGGATGGTATCCTTGTCATTATGGAAGGTAGTCTATAGTCGACATTTTTGTTACTATAATGGATGGTAGCCTTGTCATTATGGAAGGTAGTCTGTTTTCTAGATTTTTGTTACTCCAATGGATGGTAGCCTTGTCATTATGGAAGGTAGTCTTTAGTCGACATTTTTGTTACTATAATGGATGGTAGCCTTGTCATTATGGAAGGTAGTCTATTGTCAAGATTTTGGTTACTATAATTGATGGTAGCCTTGTCATTATGGAACATAGTTTATTGTAGATATTTTTATTACTCCAATGGATGGTAGCCTTGTCATTATGGAAGGTAGTCTGTTGTCGAGATTATTGTTACTCCAATGGATGGTAGCATTGTCATTATGGAAGGTAGTCTGTTGTCGATATTTTTGTTACTCCAATGGATGGAAGCCTAGTCATTATGGAAGGTAGTCAGTTCTCGAGATTTTTGTTATTCCAAAAGATGGTAGCCTTGTCATTATGGAAGGTAGTCTGTTGTCGAGATTTTTGTTACTCCAATGGATGCTATCCTTGTCAATATGGAAGGTAGTATGTTATCAATATTTTTGTTATTCCATTGGATGGTAGCCTTTTCATTATGGAAGGTAGTCTGTTGTCGAGATTTTTGTTACTCCAATGGATGGTAGCCTTGTCATTATGGAAGGTAGTATGTTTTCTAGATTTTTTTTACTCCAATGGATGAAAGCCTTTTCATTATGGAAGGTAGTCTGTTGTCGAGATTTTTGTTACTACAATGGATGGTAGTCTTGTCATTTTGGAAGGTAGTCAGTTGTCGAGATTATTTTTACTCCAATGGATGGTAGCATGGTCATTATGGAAGGTAGTCTGTTGTCGAGATTTTTGTTACTACAATGGATGGTAGCCTTTTAATTATGGAAGGTAGTCTATTGTTGAGATTTTGGATACTACAATTGATGGTAGCCTTGTCATTACGGAAGGTAGTCTGTCGTTGTGATTTTTGTCACTCCAATGGATGGTAGCCTTGTCACTATGAAAGGTAGTTTGTTCTCTATATTTTTGTTATTCCATTGGATGGTAGTCTTGTCATTATGGAAGGTAGTCTGTTCTCGAGATTTTTGTTATTCCAATATATGGTAGCATTGTCAATATGGAATGTAGTCTGTTGTCGAGATTTTTGTTATTCGAATAGATGGTAGCATTGTCATTATGGAAGCTAGTCTGTTGTCGATATTTTTGTTACTCCAATGGATGGAAGCCTAGTCATTATGGAAGGTAGTCTGTTCTCGAGATTTTTGTTATTCCAAAAGATGGTAGCCTTGTCATTATGGAAGGTAGTCTGTTGTCGAGATTTTTGTTACTCCAATGGATGCTATCCTTGTCAATATAGAAGGTAGTATGTTATCGATATTTTTGTTATTCCATTGGATGGTAGCCTTGTCATTATGGAAGGTAGTTTGTTGTCGAGATTTTTGTTACTCCAATGGATGGTAGCCTTGTCATTATGGATGGAAGTATGTTTTCTAGATTTTTTTTACTCCAATGGATGGAAGCCTTTTCATTATGGAAGGTAGTCTGTTGTCGAGATTTTTGTTACTACAATGGATGGTAGTCTTGTCATTTTGGAAGGTAGTCAGTTGTCGAGATTATTTTTACTCCAATGGATGGTAGCATGGTCATTATGGAAGGTAGTTTGTTGTCGAGATTTTTGTTACTACAATGGATGGTAGCCTTTTAATTATGGAAGGTAGTCTATTGTTGAGATTTTGGATACTACAATTGATGGTAGCCTTGTCATTACGGAAGGTAGTCTGTCGTTGTGATTTTGGTCACTCCAATGGATGGTAGCCTTGTCACTATGAAAGGTAGTTTGTTCTCAATATTTTTGTTACTGCAATGGATGGTAGCCTTGTCATTATGGAAGGTAGTATGTTTTCTATATTTTTTTTACTCCAATGGATGGAAGCCTTTTCATTATGGAAGGTAGTCTGTTGTCGAGATTTTTGTTACTACAATGGATGGTAGTCTTGTCATTTTGGAAGGTAGTCAGTTGTCGAGATTATTTTTACTCCAGTGGATGGTAGCATGGTCATTATGGAAGGTAGTTTGTTGTCGAGATTTTTGTTACTACAATGGATGGTAGCCTTTTAATTATGGAAGGTAGTCTATTGTTGAGATTTTGGATACTACAATTGATGGAAGCCTTGTCATTACGGAAGGTAGTCTGTCGTTGTGATTTTTGTCACTCCAATGGATGGTAGCCTTGTCACTATGAAAGGTAGTTTGTTCTCAATATTTTTGTTATTCCATTGGATGGTAGCCTTGTCATTATGGAAGGTAGTCTGTTCTCGAGATTTTTGTTATTCCAATATATGGTAGCATTGTCAATATGGAATGTAGTCTGTTGTCGAGATTTTTGTTATTCGAATAGATGGTAGCATTGTCATTATGGAAGGTAGTCTGTTGTCGATATTTTTGTTACTCCAATGGATGGAAGCCTAGTCATTATGGAAGGTAGTATGTTCTCGAGATTTTTGTTATTCCAAAAGATGGTAGCCTTGTCATTATGGAAGGTAGTCTGTTGTCGAGATTTTTGTTACTCCAATGGATGCTATCCTTGTCAATATGGAAGGTAGTATGTTATCGATATTTTTGTTATTCCATTGGATGGTAGCCTTGTCATTATGGAAGGTAGTCTGTTGTCGAGATTTTTGTTACTCCAATGGATGGTAGCCTTGTCATTATGGAAGGTAGTATGTTTTCTAGATTTTTTTTACTCCAATGGATGGAAGCCTTTTCATTATGGAAGGTAGTCTGTTGTCGAGATTTTTGTTACTACAATGGATGGTAGTCTTGTCATTTTGGAAGGTAGTCAGTTGTCGAGATTATTTTTACTCCAGTGGATGGTAGCATGGTCATTATGGAAGGTAGTCTGTTGTCGAGATTTTTGTTACTACAATGGATGGTAGCCTTTTAATTATGGAAGGTAGTCTATTGTTGAGATTTTGGATACTACAGTTGATGGAAGCCTTGTCATTACGGAAGGTAGTCTGTCGTTGTGATTTTTGTCACTCCAATGGATGGTAGCCTTGTCACTATGAAAGGTAGTTTGTTCTCAATATTTTTGTTATTCCATTGGATGGTAGCCTTGTCATTATGGAAGGTAGTCTGTTCTCGAGATTTTTGTTATTCCAATATATGGTAGCATTGTCAATATGGAATGTAGTCTGTTGTCGAGATTTTTGTTATTCTAATAGATGGTAGCATTGTCATTATGGAAGGTAGTCTGTTGTCGATATTTTTGTTACTCCAATGGATGGAAGCCTAGTCATTATGGAAGGTAGTCTGTTCTCGAGATTTTTGTTATTCCAAAAGATGGTAGCCTTGTCATTATGGAAGGTAGTCTGTTGTCGAGATTTTTGTTACTCCAATGGATGCTATCCTTGTCAATATGGAAGGTAGTATGTTATCGATATTTTTGTTATTCCATTGGATGGTAGCCTTGTCATTATGGAAGGTAGTCTGTTGTCGAGATTTTTGTTACTCCAATGGATGGTAGCCTTGTCATTATGGAAGGTAGTATGTTTTCTAGATTTTTTTTACTCCAATGGATGGAAGCCTTTTCATTATGGAAGGTAGTCTGTTGTCGAGATTTTTGTTACTACAATGGATGGTAGTCTTGTCATTTTGGAAGGTAGTCAGTTGTCGAGATTATTTTTACTCCAATGGATGGTAGCATGGTCATTATGGAAGGTAGTTTGTTGTCGAGATTTTTGTTACTACAATGGATGGTAGCCTTTTAATTATGGAAGGTAGTCTATTGTTGAGATTTTTGATACTACAATTGATGGTAGCCTTGTCATTACGGAAGGTAGTCTGTCGTTGTGATTTTTGTCACTCCAATGGATGGTAGCCTTGTCACTATGAAAGGTAGTTTGTTCTCAATATTTTTGTTATTCCATTGGATGGTAGCCTTGTCATTACGGAAGGTAGTCTGTTCTCGAGATTTTTGTTATTCCAATAGATGGTAGCATTGTCAATATGGAAAGTAGTCTGTTGTCGATATTTTAATTACTCCAATGGGTGGAATCCTTGTCATTATGGAAGTTAGTATGTTGTCAGGATTTTTTTTATTCCATTGGATGGTAGCCTTGTCATTATGGAAGGTAGTATATTCTCGAGATTTTTGTTATTCCAATAGTTGGTAGCCTTGTCATTATGGAAGGTAGTCTATTGTCGAGATTTTTGTTACTCCAATGGATGGTAGCCTTGTCATTATGGAAGGTAGTCAGTTTTCTAGATTTTTGTTACTCCAATGGATGATAGCCTTGTCATTATGGAATGTAGTCTGTTGTCGACATTTTTGTTACTATAATGGATGGTAGCCTTGTCATTATGGAAGGTAGTCTATTGTCGAGATTTTGGTTACTACAATTGATGGTAGCCTTGTCATTATGGAACATAGCCTATTGTAGATATTTTTGTTACTCCAATGAATGATAGCCTTGTCATTATGGAAGGTAGTCTGTTGTCGAGATTATTGTTACTTCAATGGATGGTAGCATTGTCATTATGGAAGGTAGTCTGTTGTCGATATCTTTGTTACTCCAATGGATGGAAGCCTAGTCATTATGGAAGGTAGTTTGTTCTCGAGATTTTTGTTATTCCAAAAGATGGTAGCCTTGTTGTTGTACCCCAAAATTTGCCCTCCCATATTTCTCAAAACATTTCAAGAAAAATTCACAAGTCCAACCCGGCGCGTCATATTCAGGTATTCTTTCGCCAAGATATCTCTAATAACGTATTCTCAAATTCAGGTTCGGCTCAGGAGTCAATTCTTTAAAGAAGGTATCCGAATGTGTGAGTTTTCTCGAAGAAATATGGTGAAAAAGTGTGCTGAAAGTGCAGTTTTTACGCGCTAAAAAATTCATAACTTGAGGATCGTGGCTCGTTTTGAACCTGTTCCAGTGGCCAAAATTCCAGCTTGACATTATCTACGTTTTCATCTCTCACGGCTGGAAGCCAATTTCGATCAGAAGGTCTTCAAAAATGTGGATTTATCAAGTATTTTCGCACAGAAAATTTGTGACAGAAGTTTATTTGCGTCATGTTCAGAAAATCATAACTTGGTCAATTTTCATCGTATCGAGCTGGTTTCGGCGCCAAAATTTCACAAATTGAGTTGGCTACATTTTCACAGAAGGTATTGAGTTCAAACGGTATTCAAAAGGCCTTCGTTTTTTGCTCAGAGTGCGTGACACGCTGAAAATCCTGAATGCTGAATATTATTTCATCTGGGCCGAAACTTCGAAAATTCATAACTCGGTCAATTTTTATCGGATTGGGCTCATATTTTTACACAAGGTTACTGGCTCATAGATCTACAACTTTGCTTCAAAAGTCGAGACCAAATTATGCACCGATCAATACCAGTTTTTTATTGAAGAACGTGTCAGAGTCGACACTGGAGCCCAAAATAAGTTTGTCTGAGCTGAAACTTCAAAAATTCATAACTAATTCACCGTTTATCCGATTGAGTCGATTTTCGGACAGGAGTTAGTTCTCGATATCGGCTACATTTTGTTTTCACATTTCAACTTCAAAAATTGCACTTAAGTCCATGCTATTTAGCCTGGAAAGTGACGAACTCAAGTGAACATTGGAGGCCCAATTGCACATTCAAAGTCCATTTTCTTTACCCTAATTTCCATTATATAATCACCTTCTTTTTACACAAACCAGAGAGGAGAAAAAAGAGGAGAAAAAGAGAGAGGAGAAAAGAAGAGAGAAAAAAACCTTGCCACAACATTGTTAGAATATCAAACTCTTTCAAGAATTCTAAAACCTTGAAATCCTTATTACAAATCCCTCTCTCACTACAAACAAGCCATCTCAGTTACAAACCAACATCTTATTACTTCTTCAGTAAGGGTAAGGCTGGCTTGATCTCCATGATCCAAAGGGCATAAAAGCATTCATGTCACTACTTTTCCAGTAAAGGTAAGGTTGATTTGATCTCCATGATCAAAAGGGTATAATCATTCATACATGCCATATTGTGCCTAAACATTAAATTTCTTCATATATTGGCTTTATTTGCATTTTATGATTTTATTTAATGTGTTCCTGAGATTCAACACTGCAGATTTAGATAGGATCCCATGCAGGTTCATTAAGGAACGTTGAGGCCAAAAGCCAAAAGGCCAAAAGCCAAAAGCCAAAAGCCAAAAGCCAAAAGCCAAATGGCCAAAATAGAACATTTTACACATGACACCAATACATGGCGAGACAGACATCCTGAGAAGATTAAGGAACGTTGAGGCCAAAACACAAATGGCCAAAAGCCAAAAGCCAAATGGCCAAAGTAGAACAACTTATGCATGACACCAATACATGGACAAACCACTCCAATTCACCTCCAAAAAGTGCTAGACACCCCCCATGGTTTGCATCATTTTTATTTTTTTATTTGATTTTCCTTTTCATTCTTTTAATTGTTTTTAATTGTTTTCGTTAATTTCCTAAAATAATTTTCATAATAAAAAATCAGAAACTAAAAATGTTTATTGTTATTAATATTAATTTCACCATTATTTTTTGTAAATAAACTTTAATAATTAACTTAGTTAATTTAGGTTTCAAAACTTTAATATTTTTCTTAATAAATTAAAATATGTAGAAATTAGGTTTTTTTAACTTTTCATCATTTTTTTAAATAAATAATTTTCTCATCATTATCATCATTATTAATTACTAAATATTTTGTAAATAAACATGTACATTAATTATTTAATAAATTAGGTTAAACCTTAATATTTTCTTAATAATTAAAAATAATTTAGAATTAGGGTTTTGTTAAACTATAATTTTAATCATTTTCTTTATTTTCATTAAATACAAAAACAAAAACCTAAAAAAAAAACATTTCTTTTCTTTTATTGAATATTTAATTAATTTTTAATTCAATTTAATTTCAAAAGGGTCCAACGCCCTCAAAGGTTCTATTTTTATTCTTTTCGCACGTTATTTTATTTTCTTATAAATATTAATGTAATTCTCCCAAAGCCATGTAATTCGGACTTTTATATTTCTCGCACTTTACTTTATTTTATGTCAAATCGGGTCCTGGATTAAATTTGGCGATGTGGACCCGCGCCTTTGTAATAGCGTAGAACCTTTAATTTCCGCATCTTTTTAACTGTTAACTATTGCATGCAAGAATGAATGTCAAAATAAAAATAACGTGTAGATCACCCATGACATGAATAAGATAAAAATAAATGAACATGACACACAAATCACACACCACCCCTAGGGTACGCCTCACTGTTGCCTTGCCTCTCGAAAGGTGATCGTCGAGTAGAGGATGTTTTAGTAAGTACTCATGATCCGGTAACCTGGCATGAGGGTAGCTTCTAAGGTATCTTCCTATTGCTCTGGTGATCACCATGTCCCGAACCTTCGAATTGACCCGAACACCTCCAACGGTGGTGCTACCTACCTCTCAATGGTGGGATGACACTACTTTAAGGACATCTACACAGACGAATTCCTTAGGGTAGGTAGACGACTCAAGATACTTGCTCTAATTTCAAAACAAATCAAAAAATACTTTTCACACCGACACCTTTTCAAAAAGCTTTCGAAAGCAATTTTTCAAACACTCTTGAGGACCGATACAAGAGTCGAACTGGAATTTTCAAGGAAACTTTTTAAAACCCATAGTTGAAAAGCAAACAAACCATTTTTGAAAACACAGTGAGCAAGTATCTAAGAGCCCATGGATAACCATGGATAGAAAGGGTGCTAACACCTTCCCTTTCTATAACCTACCTCCCGAACCGAGAGCAATCTCTTTAAGGAATTTTTCTGTGCTTTTGTCCTTTCCATTTGGAGAAAATAAAAGACGGTGGCGACTCTTGCTTCCGCGACATTTCGCGAACCAGCGTTAAACAGTCAGTTCCAGATCCACCGATCACACTTGTCATTATGGAAGGTAGTCTGTTGTCGAGATTTTTGTTACTCCAATGCATGGTATCCTTGTCAATATGGAAGGTAGTATGTTGTTGATATATTTGTTATTCCATTAGATGGTAGCCTTGTCATTATGGAAGGTAGTCTATTGTCGATATTTTTGTTACTCCAATGGATGGTAGCCTTGTCATTATGGAAGGTAGTATGTTTTCTAGATTTTTTTTACTCCAATGGATGGAAGCCTTTTCATTATGGAAGGTAGTCTGTTGTCGAGATTTTTGTTACTACAATGGATGGTAGTCTTGTCATTTTGGAAGGCAGTCAGTTGTCGAGATTATTTTTACTCCAATGGATGGTAGCATGGTCATTATGGAAGGTAGTCTATTGTCGAGATTTTTGTTACTACAATGGATGGTAGCCTTTTCATTATGGAAGGTAGTCTACTATCGATATTTTAGTTACTACAATTGATGGTAGCCTTGTCATTATGGAACATAGTCTATTGTAGATATTTTTGTTACTCTAATGGATGATAGCCTTATCATTATAGAAGGTAATCTGTTGTCGAAATTATTGTTACTCCAATGGATGGAACATTGTCATTATGGTAGGTAGTCTATTGTCGAGATTTTTTTTACTATAATGGATGGTAGCCTTGTCATTATGGAAGGTTGTCTGTTGTAGAGATTTTTGTTACTACAATTGATGGCAGTCTTGTCATCATGGAAGGTAGTCAGTTGTCAATATCTTTGTTACTCTAATGGATGGTAGCCTAGTCATTATGGAAGGTAGTTTGTTGTCGAGATTTTTGTAACTACAATGGATGGTATTCTTGTCATTATGGAAGGTAGTTTGTTGTCGATATCTTTGTTACTTCAATGGATGGTAGCCTAGTCATTATCGAAGGTAGTCTATTGTCGAGATTTTTGTTACTCAATGGGATGGTGGCCTTGTCATTATGGAAGGTAGTCTGTTGGCGAGATTTTTGTTACTTCAATGGATGTTAGCCTTGTCATTACGGAAGGTAGTTTGTTGTCGAGATCTTTGTTACTCCAATGTATGGTATCCTTGTCATTACGGAAGGTAGTTTGTCGTTGTGATTTCTGTCACTCCAATTGATGGTAGCCTTTATCACTATGAAAGGTAGTTTGTTCTCAATATTTTTGTTATTCTTTTGGATGGTAGCCTTGTCATTATGGAAGGTAGTTTGTTCAATAGATTTTTGTTATTCAAATAGATGGTAGCATTGTCAATATAGAAGGTAGTCTGTTGTCGAGATTTTTGTTACTCCAATCGATGGAATCCTTGTCATTATGGAAGTTAGTATGTTGTCAGGATTTTTTTTATTCCATTGGATGGTAGCCTTGTCATTATGGAAGGTTGTCTATTCTCGAGATTTTAGTTATTCAAATAGATGGTAGCCTTGTCATTATGGAAGGTAGACTATTGTCGAGATTTTTGTTACTCCGATGGATGGTAGCCTTGTCATTATGGAAGGTAGTCTGTTTTCTAGATTTTTGTTACTCCAATGGATGGTAGCCTTGTCATTATGGAAGGTAGTCTATTGTCGACATTTTTGTTACTATAATGGATTGTAGCCTTTTCATTATGGATGGTAGTCTATTGTCAAGATTTTGGTTACTACAATTGATGGTAGCCTTGTCATTATGGAACATAGTCTATTGTAGATATTTTTGTTACTCCAATGGATGGTAGCCTTGTCATTATGGAAGGTAGTCTGTTGTCGAGATTATTGTTACTCCAATCGATGGTAGCATTGACATTATGGAAGGTTGTCTATTGTCGATATCTTTGTTACTCCAATGGATGGAAGCCTAGTTATTATGGAAGGTAGTCTGTTCTCGAGATTTTTGTTATTCCAAAAGATGGTAGCCTTGTCATTATGGAAGGTAGTCTGTTGTCGAGATTTTTTTTACTCCAATGGATGGTATCCTTGTCAATATGGAAGGTAGTATGTTGTCGAAATTTTTGTTATTCCAATGGATCGTAGCCTTGTCATTATGGAAGGTAGTCTGTTGTCGAGATTTTTGTTACTCCAATGGATGGTAGCCTTGTCATTATGGAAGGTAGTATGTTTTCTAAATTTTTTTTACTCCAATGGATGGAAGCATTGTCATTATGGAAGGTAGTCTGTTGACGAGATTTTTGTTACTACCATGGATGGTAGTCTTGTCATTTTGGAAGGTAGTCAGTTATCGAGATTATTTTTACTCCAATGGATGGTAGTATGGTCATTATGGAAGGTAGTCTGTTGTCGAGATTTTTGTGACTACAATGGATGGTAGCCTTTTCATTATGGAAGGTAGTTTATTGTCGAGATTTTGGTTACTACAATTGATGGTAGCCTTGTCATTTTGGAACATAGTCTATTGTAGATATTTTTGTTACTCCAATGGATGGTAGCCTTGTCATTATAGAAGGTAATTTGTTGTCGAGATTATTGTTACTCCAATGGATGGAGCATTGTCATTATGGAAGGTAGTCGGTTGTCGATATTTTTTTAGTATAATGGATGGTAGCCTTGTCATTATGGAAGGTAGTCTGTTGTAGAGATTTTTGTTACTACAATTGATGGAATTCTTGTAATTATGGAAGGTAGTAAGTTGTCAATATCTTTGTTACTCCAATGGATGGTAGCCTAGTCATTATGGAAGGTAGTTTGTTGTCGAGATATCTGTTACTACAATGGATGGTATTCTTGTCATTATGGAAGGTATTCTGTTGTCGAGATTTTTGTTACTTCAATGGACGGTATCCTTGTCATTATGGAAGGTAGTCTATTTTCTAGATTTTTTATACTCCAATGGATGGTAGCCTTGTCATTATGGAAGGTAGTCTGTTGTCGAGATTTTTGTTATTCCAATAGATGGTAGCATTGTCAATATGGAAGGTAGTCTGTTGTCGAGATTTTTGTTACTCCAATGGATGGAATCCTTGTCATTATGGAATGTAGTATGTTGTCAGGATTTTTTTAATTCCATTGGATGGTAGCCTTGTCATTATGGAAGGTAGTCTATTTTCAATATTTTTTTTATTCCAATAGATGGTAGCCTTGTCATTATGGAAGGTAGTCTGTTGTCGAGATTTTTGTTACTTCAATGGATGGTAGTCTTGTAATTATGGAAGGTAGTCAGTTGTCGATATCTTTGTTACACCAATGGATAGAAGCCTAGTCATTATGGAAGGTAGTTTGTTTTCGAGATTTTTGTTACTTCAATGGATGGTAGTCTTGTCATTATGTAAGGTAGTATGTCGTTGATATCTTTGTTGCTCCAACAGACGGTAGCCTAGTCATTTTGAAAGGTAGTCAGTTGTCAATATCTTTGTTACTCCAATGGATGGTAGCCTTGTCATTAGGGAAGGTAGTCTGTTGTCGAGATTTTTGTTACTACAATGGGTGCTAGCCTTGTCAATATGGAAGGTAGTTTCTTTTCGAGATTTTTGTTACTCCAATGGATGGTATCCTTGTCATTATGGAAGGTAGTATGTTCTTGGGATTTTATTTTATTCCATTGGATGGTAGCCTCGTCATTATGGAAGGTAGTTTGTTCTCGATATTTTCGTTATTCCAATAGATGGTAGCCTTATCATTATGGAAGGTAGTCTGTTGTCGAGATTTTTGTTACTCCAATGGATGGTAGCCTTGTCATTATGGAAGGTAGTCTGTTTTTTTAGATTTTTGATACTCCAATGGATGGTAGCCTTGTTATTATGGAAGTTAGTCTGTTGTAAATATTTTTGTTACTCAAAAGGATGGTAGCCTTGTCATTATGGAAGGTAGTCTGTTGTCTAGATTTTTGTTACTACAATGGATGGTAGCCTTGTCATTATGGACGGTAGTTTGTTGTCGAGACTTTTGTTACTACAATGGATGGTAGTCTTGTAATTATGGAAGGTAGTCAATTGTCGATATCTTTGTTTCTCCAATCGATGGTAGCCTAGTCATTATGGAAGGTAGTCTATTTTCGAGATTTTTGCTACTTCAATGGATGGTAGTCTTGATATTATGTAATGTAGTATGTTGTCGATATCTTTTTTGCTCCAACAGACGGTAGCCTAGTCATTTTGAAAGGTAGTCAGTTGTCGATATCTTGTTTACTCCAATGGATGGTAGCCTTGTCATTAGGGAAGGTAGTCTGTTGTCGAGATTTTTGTTACTACAATGGGTGCTAGCCTTGTCATTATGGAAGGTAGTTTGTTGTCGAGATCTTTGTTACTCCAATGGATGGTAGCCTTGTCATTATGGAAGTTAGTCTGTTTTTGTGAGTTTTGTCACTCCAAGGGATGGTAGCCTTGTAACTATGGAAGGTAGTCTGTTCTCGATATTTTGGTTATTCTATTGGATGGTATCCTTGTCATTATGGAAGGTAGTATGTTGTCGATATTTTTGTTATTCCATTGGATGGTAGCCTTGTCATTATGGAAGGTAGTTTGTTGTCGAGATTTTTGTTATTCCAGTAGATGGTAGCCTTGTCATTATGAAAGGTAGTATGTTGTCGAGATTTATTTTTTAGTCCAATGGATGGTATCCTTGTCATTATGGGAGGTAGTATGTTGTCGATATTTTTGTTATTCCATTGGATGGTAGCCTCGTCATTATGGATGGTAGTCTGTTGTCGAGATTTTTGTTACTCCAATGGATGGTAGCCTTGTCATTATGGAAGGTAGTCTGTTTTCTAGATTTTTTTTACTACATTGGATGGTAGCCTTGTCATTATGGAAGGTAGTGTGTTTTCAAGATTTTTCTTACTACAATGGATGATAGCCTTGTCATTATGGAAGGTAGTATGTTGTCGAAATTTTTGTTATTCCAATGGATGGTAGCCTTGTCATTATGGAAGGTAGTCTGTTGTCCAGATTTTTGTTACTCCAATGGATGGTAGCCTTGTCATTATGGAAGGTAGTATGTTTTCTAGATTTTTTTTACTCCAATGGATGGAAGCCTTGTCATTATGGAAGGTAGTCTGTTGTCGAGATTTTTGTTACTACAATGGATGGTAGTCTTGTCATTTTGGAAGGTAGTCAGTTGTCGAGATTATTTTTACTCCAATGGATGGTAGCATGGTCATTATGGAAGGTAGTCTGTTTTTGAGATTTTTGTTACTAGAATGGATGGTAGCCTTTTCATTATGGAAGGTAGTCTATTGTCGAGATTTTGGTTACTACAATTGATGGTAGCCTTGTCATTATGGAACATAGTCTATTGTAGATATTTTTGTTACTCCAATGGATGGTAGCCTTGTCATTATAGAAGGTAATTTGTTGTCGAGATTATTGTTACTCCAATGGATGGAGCATTGTCATTATGGAAGGTAGTCGGTTGTCGAGATTTTTTTAGTATAATGGATGGTAGCCTTGTCATTATGGAAGGTAGTCTATTGTAGAGATTTTTGTTACTACAATTGATGGCATTCTTGTAATTATGGAAGGTAGTCCGTTCTCAATATCTTTGTTACTCCAATGGATGGTAGCCTGGTCATTATGGAAGGTAGTTTGTTGTCGAGATATTTGTTACTACAATGGATGGTATTCTTGTCATTATGGAAGGTATTCTGTTGTCGAGATTTTTGTTACTTTAATGGACGGTAGCCTTGTCATTATGGAAGGTAGTCTATTGTCGAGATTTTTGTTACTCAAAGGGATGGTGGCCTTGTCATTATGGAAGGTAGTTTGTTGTCGATATTTTTGTTACTTCAATGGATGGTAGCCTTGTCATTATGGAAGGTAGTTTGTTGTCGAGATCTTTGTTACTCCAATGGATGGTATCCTTGTCATTACGGAAGGTAGTTTTTCATTGTGATTTCTGTCACTCCAATGGATAGTAGCCTTGTCTCTATGAAAGGTTGTTTGTTCTCAATATTTCTGTTATTCCAATGGATGGTAGCCTCGTCATTATGGAAGGTAGTTTGTTCACGAGATTTTTGTTATTCCAATAGATGGTAGCCTTGTCATTATGGAAGGTAGTCTGTTGTCGAGATTTTTGTTACTCCAATGGATGGTAGCCTTGTCATTATGGAAGGTAGTCTATTTTCTACATTATTGTTACTCCAATGGATGGTAGCCTTGTCATTATGGAAGGTAGTCTGTTGTCAATATTTTTGTTACTCAAAAGGATGGTAGCCTTGTCATTATGGAAGGTAGTCTGTTGTCGAGATTTTTGTTACTCCAATGGATGGTAGCCTTGTCATTATGGAAGGTAGTTTGTTGTTACGATTTTTTTTACTACAATGGATGGTAGCCTTGTCATTATGGAAGGTAGTCTGTTGTCGAGACTTTTGTTACTACAATGGATGGTAGTCTTGTAATTATGGAAGGTACTCAGTTGTCGATATCTTTGTTTCTCCAATGGATGGTAGCCTAGTCATTATGGAAGGTAGTTTGTTTTCGAGATTTTTGCTACTTCAATGGATGGTAGTCTTGTCATTATGTAATGTAGTTTGTTGTCGATATCTTTGTTGCACCAATGGACGGTAGCCTAGTCATTTTGAAAGGTAGTCAATTGTCGATATATTTGTTACTCCAATGGATGGTAGCCTTGTCATAAGGGGAGGTAGTTTGTTGTCGAGATTTTTGTTACTGCAATGGGTGGTAGCCTTGTCATTATGGAAGGTAGTTTGTTGTCGAGATCTTTGTTACTCCAATGGATGGTAGCCTTGTAATTATGGAAGTTAGTCTGTTTTTGTGAGTTTTGTCACTCCAAGGGGTGGTAGCCTTATCACTATGGAAGGTAGTCTGTTCTTGATATTTTGGTTATTCCATTGGATGGTATCCTTGTCATTATGGAAGGTAGTATGTTGTCGATATTTTTGTTAGTCCATTGGATGGTAGCCTTGTCATTACGGAAGGTAGTGTGTTGTCTAGATTTTTGTTTCTCCAATGGATGGTATCCTTGTCATTATGGAGGGTAGTATGTTGTCGATATTTTTGTTATTCCATTGGATGGTAGCCTTGTCATTATGGAAGGTAGTATGTTGTCGAGATTTTTGTTACTCCAATAGATGGTAGCCTTGTCATTATGGAAGGTAGTCTATTTTCTAGATTTTTTTTACTCCGATGGATGGTAGCCTTGTCATTATGGAATGTAGTTTGTTGTCAAGATTTTTCTTACTACAATGGATGATAGCCTTGTCACTATGGAAGGTAGTCTGTTGTCGAGATTTTTGTTATTCCAATAGATGGTAGCATTGTCAATATGGAAGGTAGTCTGTTGTCGAGATTTTTGTTACTCCAATGGATGGAATCCTGGTCATTATGGAACGTAGTATGTTGTCAGGATTTTTTTAATTCCATTGGATGGTAGGCTTGTCATTATGGAAGGTAGTCTATTTTCAAGATTTTTGTTATTCCAAAAGATGGTAGCCTTGTCATTATGGAAGGTAGTCTGTTGTCGAGAATTTTTTTACTCCAATGGATGGTAGCCTTGTAATTATGGAAGGTAGTTTGTTGTCAAGATTTTTTTTACTATAATGGTTGGTAGCCTTGTCATTATGGAAGGTAGTCTGTTGTCGAGATTTTTGTTACTACAATGGATGGTAGTCTTTTAATTATGGAAGGTAGTCAGTTGTCGATATCTTTGTTACACCTATAGATAGAAGCCTAGTCATTATGGAAGGTAGTTTGTTTTCGAGATTTTTGTTACTTCAATGGATGGTAGTCTTGTCATTATGTAAGGTAGTATGTTGTTGATATCTTTGTTGCTCCAATAGACGGTAGCCTATTCATTTTGAAAGGTAGTTAGTTGTCGATATCTTTTTACTCCAATGGATGGTAGCCTTGTCATTAGGGAAGATAGTCTGTTGTCGAGATTTTTGTTACTACAATGGGTGGTAGCCTTGTCATTATGGAAAGTAGTTTGTTGTCGAGATCTTTGTTACTCCAATGGATGGTAGCCTTGTCATTATGGAAGTTAGTCTGTTTTTGTGAGTTTTGTCACTCCAAGGGACGGTAGCCTTGTCACTATGGAAGGTAGTCTGTTCTCGATAATTTGGTTATTCCATTGGATGGTATCCTTGTCATTATGGAAGGTAGTATGTTGTCGATATTTTTGTTATTCCATTTGATGGTAGCCTTGTCATTATGGAAGGTAGTCTGTTGTCAAGATTTTTTTTATTCCAGTAGATGGTAGCCTTGTCATTATAAAAGGTAGTATGTTGTTGAGATTTTTTTGTTACTCCAATGGATGGTATCCTTGTCATTATGGAAGGTAGTATGTTGTCGATATTTTTGTTATTCCATTGGATGGTAGCCTTGTCATTATGGAAGGTAGTCTGTTGTCGAGATTTTTGTTACTCCAATGGATGGTAGCCTTGTCATTATGAAAGGTAGTCTGTTTTCTAGGTTTTTTTTACTCCAATGGATGGTAGCCTTGTCATTATGGAAGGTAGTCTATTGTCAAGATTTTTCTTACTACAATGGATGGTAGCCTTGTCATTATGGAAGGTAGTCTGTTGTCGAGATTTTTGTTATTCCAATAGATGGTAGCATTGTCAATATGGAAGGTAGTCTGTTGTCGAGATTTTTGTTACTCCAATGGATGGAATCCTGGTCATTATGGAACGTAGTATGTTGTCAGGATTTTTTTAATTCCATTGGATGGGAACCTTGTCATTATGGAAGGTAGTCTATTTTCAATTTTTTTGTTATTCCAATAGACGGTAGCCTTGTCATTATGGAAGGTAGTCTGTTGTCGAGATTTTTTTTACTCCAATGGATGGTAGCCTTGTCATTATGGAAGGTAGTTTGTTGTCGAGATTTTTGTTACTACAATGGGTGGTAGCCTTGTCATTATGGAAGGTAGTTTGTTGTCGAGATTTTTGTTACTACAATGGATGGTAGTCTTGTAATTATGGAAGTTAGTCTGTTTTTGTGAGTTTTGTCACTCCAAGGGATGGTAGCCTTGTCACTATGGAAGGTAGTCTGTTCTTGATATTTTGGTTATTCCATTGGATGGTATCCTTATCATTATGGAAGGTAGTATGTTGTCGATATTTTGATTATTCCATTGGATGGTAGCCTTGTCATTATGGAAGGTAGTCTGTTGTCTAGATTTTTGTTACTCCAATGGGTGGTATCCTTGTCATTATGGAAGGAAGTATGTTGTCGATATTTTTGTTATTCCATTGGATGGTAGCCTTGTCATTATGGAAGGTAGTATGTTGTGGAGATTTTTGTTACTCCAATAGATGGTAGCCTTGTCATTATGGAAGGTAGTCTATTTTCTAGATTTTTTTTACTCCAATGGATGGTAGCCTTGTCATTATGGAAGGTAGTTTGTTGTCAAGATTTTTCTTACTACAATGGATGGTCGCCTTGTCACTATGGAAGGTAGTCTGTTGTCGAGATTTTTGTTATTCCAATAGATGGTAGCATTGTCATTATGGAAGGTAGTTTGTTGTCGAGATCTTTGTTACTCCAATGGATGGTAGCCTTATCATTATGGAAGTTAGTCTGTTTTTGTGAGTTTTGTCACTCCAAGGGACGGTAGCCTTGTCACTATGGAAGGTAGTCTGTTCTCGATATTTTGGTTATTCCATTGGATGGTATCCTTGTCATTATGGAAGGTAGTATGTTGTCGATATTTTTGTTATTACATTTGATGGTAGCCTTCTCATTATGGAAGGTAGTCTGTTGTCAAGATTTGTTTTATTCCAGTAGATGGTAGCCTTGTCATTATAAAAGGTAGTATGTTGTTGAGATTTTTTTTTTACTCCAATGGATGGTATCCTTGTCATTATGGAAGGTAGTATGTTGTCGATATTTTTGTTATTCCATTGGATGGTAGCCTTGTCATTATGGAAGGTAGTCTGTTGTCGAGATTTTTGTTACTCCAATGGATGGTAGCCTTGTCATTATGGAAGGTAGTCTGTTTTCTAGATTTTGTTTACTACAATGGATGGTAGCCTTGTCATTATGGAAGGTAGTCTGTTGTCAAGATTTTTCTTACTACAATGGATGGTAGCCTTGTCATTATGGAAGGTAGTCTGTTGTCGAGATTTTTGTTATACCAATAGATGTTAGCATTGTCAATATGGAAGGTAGTCTGTTGTCGAGATTTTTGTTACTCCAATGGATGGAATCCTGGTCATTATGGAACGTAGTATGTTGTCAGGATTTTTTTTATTCCATTGGATGGTAGCCTTATCATTATAGAAGGTAGTCTATTTTCGAGGTTTTTGTTATTCCTATAGATGGTAGCCTTGTCATTATGGAAGGTAGTCTGTTGTCGAGAGTTTTGTTACTCCAATGGATGGTAGCCTTGTCATTATGGAAGGTAGTCTGTTTTCTAGATTTTTGTTACTCCAATGGATGGTAGCCTTGTCATTATGGAAGGTAGTCTATTGTAGACATTTTTGTGACTATAATGGATGGTAGCCTTGTCATTATAGAAGGTAGTCTATTGTCGGGATTTTGGTTACTACAATTGATGGTAGCCTTGTCATTATGGAACATAGTCTATTGTAGATATTTTTGTTACTCCAATGGATGGTAGCCTTGTCATTATGGAAGGTAGTCTGCTGTCGAGAATATTGTTACTCCAATGGATGGTATCATTGTCATTATGGAAGGTAGTCTGTTATCGATATCTTTGTTACTCCAATGGATGGAAGCCTAGTTATTATGGAAGGTAGTATGTTCTCGAGATTTTTGTTATTCCAAAAGATCGTAGCCTTGTCATTATGGAAGGTAGTCTGTTGTCGAGATTTTTGTTACTCTAATGGATGGTATCCTTGTAAATATGGAAGGTAGTATGTTTTCGATATTTTTGTTATTCAATTGGATGGTAGCCTTGTCATTATGGAAGGTAGTCTGTTGTCGAGATTTTTGTTACTCCAATGGATGGTAGCCTTGTCATTATGGAAGGTAGTATGTTTTCTAGATTTTTTTTAATCCAATGGATTGAAGCCTTGTCATTATGGAAGGTAGTCTATTGTCGAGATTTTTGTTACTACAATGGATGGTAGTCTTGTCATTTTTGAAGGTAGTCAGTTGTCGAGATTATTGTTACTCCAATGAATGGTAGCATGGTCATTATGGAAGGTAGTCTGTTGTCAAGATTTTTCTTACTACAATGGATGATAGCCTTGTCACTATGGAAGGTAGTCTGTTGTCGAGATTTTTGTTATTCAAATAGATGGTAGCATTGTCAATATGGAAGGTAGTCTGTTGTCGAGATTTTTGTTACTCCAATGGATGGAATCGTGGTCATTATGGAACGTAGTATGTTGTCAGGATTTTTTTAATTCCATTGGATGGTAGGCTTGTCATTATGGAAGGTAGTCTATTTTCAAGATTTTTGTTATTCCAAAAGATGGTAGCCTTGTCATTATGGAAGGTAGTCTGTTGTCGAGATTTTTTTTACTCCAATGGATGGTAGCCTTGTCATTATGGAAGGTAGTTTGTTGTCAAGATTTTTTTTACTACAATGGTTTGTAGCCTTGTCATTATGGAAGGTATTCTGTTGTCGAGATTTTTGTTACTACAATGGATGGTAGTCTTGTAATTATGGAAGGTAGTCAGTTGTCGATATCTTTGTTACACCTATAGATAGAAGCCTAGTCATTATGGAAGGTAGTTTGTTTTCGAGATTTTTGTTACTTCAATGGATGGTAGTCTTGTCATTATGTAAGGTAGTATGTTGTTGATATCTTTGTTGCTCCAATAGACGGTAGCCTAGTCATTTTGAAAGGTAGTTAGTTGTCGATATCTTTTTACTCCAATGGATGGTAGCCTTGTCATTAGGGAAGGTAGTCTGTTGTCGAGATTTTTGTTACTACAATGGGTGGTAGCCTTGTCATTATGGAAGGTAGTTTGTTGTCGAGATCTTTGTTACTCCAATGGATGGTAGCCTTGTCATTATGGAAGTTAGTCTGTTTTTGTGAGTTTTGTCACTCCAAGGGACGGTAGCCATGTCACTATGGAAGGTAGTCTGTTCTCGATATTTTGGTTATTCCATTGGATGGTATCCTTGTCATTATGGAAGGTAGTATGTTGTCGATATTTTTGTTATTCCATTTGATGGTAGCCTTGTCATTATGGAAGGTAGTCTATTGTCAAGATTTTTTTTATTCCAGTAGATGGTAGCCTTGTCATTATAAAAGGTAGTATGTTGTTGAGATTTTTTTGTTACTCCAATGGATGGTAGCCTTGTCATTATGGAAGGTAGTATGTTGTCGATATTTTTGTTATTCCATTGGATGGTAGCCTTGTCATTATGGAAGGTAGTCTGTTGTCGAGATTTTTGTTACTCCAATGGATGGTAGCCTTGTCATTATGGAAGGTAGTCTGTTTTCTAGATTTTTTTTACTACAATGGATGGTAGCCTTGTCATTATGGAAGGTAGTCTGTTGTCAAGATTTTTCTTACTACAATGGATGGTAGCCTTGTCATTATGGAAGGTAGTATGTTGTCGAGATTTTTGTTATTCCAATAGATGTTAGCATTATCAATATGGAAGGTAGTCTGTTGTCGAGATTTTTGTTACTCCAATGGATGGAATCCTGGTCATTATGGAACGTAGTATGTTGTCAGGATTTTTTTTATTCCATTGGATGGTAGCCTTGTCATTATAGAAGGTAGTCTATTTTCGAGGTTTTTGTTATTCCTATAGATGGTAGCCTTGTCATTATGGAAGGTAGTCTGTTGTCGAGAGTTTTGTTACTCCAATGGATGGTAGCCTTGTCATTATGGAAGGTAGTCTGTTTTCTAGATTTTTGTTACTCCAATGGATGGTAGCCTTGTCATTATGGAAGGTAGTCTATTGTCGACATTTTTGTGACTATAATGGATGGTATCCTTGTCATTATGGAAGGTAGTCTATTGTCGAGATTTTGGTTACTACAATTGATGGTAGCCTTGTCATTATGGAACATAGTCTATTGTAGATATTTTTGTTACTCCAATGGATGGTAGCCTTGTCATTATGGAAGGTAGTCTGCTGTCGAGATTTTTGTTACTCCAATGGATGGTATCATTGTCATTATGGAAGGTAGTCTGTTATCGATATCTTTGTTACTCCAATGGATGGAAGCCTAGTTATTATGGAAGGTAGTCTGTTCTCGAGATTTTTGTTATTCCAAAAGATCGTAGCCTTGTCATTATGGAAGGTAGTCTGTTGTCGAGATTTTTGTTACTCTAATGGATGGTATCCTTGTCAATATGGAAGGTAGTATGTTTTCGATATTTTTGTTATTCAATTGGATGGTAGCCTTGTCATTATGGAAGGTAGTCTGTTGTCGAGATTTTTGTTACTCCAATGGATGGTAGCCTTGTAATTATGGAAGGTAGTATGTTTTCTAGATTTTTTTAATCCAATGGATTGAAGCCTTGTCATTATGGAAGGTAGTTTGTTGTCGAGATTTTTGTTACTACAATGGATGGTAGTCTTGTCATTTTTGAAGGTAGTCAGTTGTCGAGATTATTGTTACTCCAATGAATGGTAGCATGGTCATTATGGAAGGTAGTCTGTTGTCGATATTTTTGTTACTACAATGGATGGTAGACTTTTCATTATGGAAGGTAGTCTATTGTCGATATTTTGGTTACTACAATTGATGGTAGCCTTGTCATTATGGAACATAGTCTATTGTAGATATTTTTGTTACTCCAATGGATGGTAGCCTTGTCATTATAGAAGGTAATCTGTTGTAGAGATTATTGTTACTCCAATGGATGGAGCATTGTCATTATGGAAGGTAGTCTGTTGTCGATATTTTTTTTACTATAATGTATGGTAGCCTTGTCATTATGGAAGGTAGTCTGTTGTCGAGATTTTTGTTACTGCAATGGATGGCAGTCTTGTCATTATGGAAGGTAGCCAGTTGTCAATATCTTTGTTACTCCAATGAATGGTAGCCTAGTCATTATGGAAGGTAGTTTGTTGTCGAGATTTTTGTTACTACAATGGATGGTATTCATGTCATTATGGAAGGTAGTTTGTTGTCGATATCTTTGTTACTTCAATGGATGGTATCCTAGTCATTATGAAAGGTAGTTTGTTTTCGAGATTTTTGTTACTTCAATGGATGGTAGTCTTGTCATTATGGAAGGTAGTTTGTTGTCGATATCTTTGTTACTCCAATGGACGGGAGCCTAGTCATTTTGAAAGGTAGTCTATTGTCGAGATTTTTGTTACTCAAAGGGTTGGTGGCCTTGTCATTATGGAAGGTAGTCTGTTGTCGAGATTTTTGTTACTTTAATGGATGGTAGCCTTGTCGTTATGGAAGGTAATTTGTTGTCGAGATCTTTGTTACTCCAATGGATGGTATCCTTGTCATTATGGAAGGTAGTCTGTCGTTGTAATTTCTGTCACTCCAATGGATGGTAGCCTTGTCACTATGAAAGGTAGTTTGTTCTCAATATTTTTGTTATTCCATTGGATGGTAGCCTTGTCATTATGGAAGGTAGTCTGTTCTCGAGATTTTTGTTATTCCAATAGATGGTAGCCTTGTCAATATGGAAGGTAGTCTGTGGTCGAGATTTTTTTTACTCAAATGGATGGTATCCTGATCATAATGGAAGGTAGTATGTTTTCGGGATTTTATTTTATTCCATTGGATGGTAGCCTCGTCATTATGGAAGGTAGTATGTTCTCGAGATTTTTGTTATTCCAATAGATGGTAGCCTTGTCATTATGGAAGGAAGTCTGTTGTCGAGATTTTTGTTACTCCAATGGATGGTAGCCTTGTCATTTTGGAAGGTAGTCTATTTTCTAGATTTTTTTTACTCTAATAGATGGTAGCCTTGTCATTATGGAAGGTAGTCTGTTGTCGTGATTTTTGTTACTCAAAAGGATGGTAGCCTTGTCATTATGTAAGGTAGTCTGTTGTCGAGATTTTTGTTACTCTAATGGATGGTAGCCTTGTCATTATGGAAGGTAGTCTATTGTCAAGATTATTGTTACTCCAATGGATGGTAGCCTTGTTATTATGGAAGGTAGTTTGTCGTCCAGATTTTTTGTACTACAACGGATGGTAGCCTTGTCATTATGGAAGGTAGTCTGTTGTCGAGATTTTTGTTACTAGAATGGATGGTAGTCTTGTAATTATGGAAGTTAGTCAGTTGTCGATATCTTTGTTACTCCAATGGATGGTAGCCTAGTCATTATGGAAGGTAGTTTGTTTTCGAGATTTTTGTTAATTCAATGGATGGTAGTCTTGTCATTATGGAAGGTAGTATGTTGTCGATATCTTTGTTACTCCAATGGACGGTAGCCTAGTCATTTTGAAAGATAGTCAGTTTTCGATATCTTTGTTACTCCAATGGATGGTAGCCTTGTCATTAGGTAAGGTAGACTGTTGTCGAAATTTTTGATACTACAATGGGTGGTAGCCTTGTCATTATGGAAGGTAGTTTGTTGTCGAGATCTTTGTTACTACAATGGATGGTAGCCTTGTCATTATGGAAGGTAGTCTGTTGTTGTGAGTTTTGTCACTCCAAGGGATGGTAGCCTTGTCACTATGGAAGGTAGTCTGTTCTCGATATTTTTGTTATTCCATTGGATGGTAGACTTGTCATTATGGAAGGTAGTCTGTGAAATTCTGGCTGCAGATACTCAATGTCACGTTCAATGTTATGACACCGTATCTGACTTACTATATGACAGTAAATACAAAAGCAATAAAGAACACAGTCAATTGTTTACCCAGTTCAGTGTGCAACAACACCTACTCTGGGGGCTACCAAGCCAGGGAGGAAATCCACTATAAGAGATTTTAATTCAGGAATAAACCAACCAGTTTATCTCCTTCACTTAAGACCTACCCAATGCAATTCCAATCTAAGTACAACTTAAACCTGAGTTCCTACTCACTCCCCCTCAATCACAGCAGTGATACATAAACCAATTTGACTTAAGAATTGATGAAGACACTCTTCAAAAACAAACACTTGATTAAGCTTCACAACTTTTTAATCAAGCAACACAATCACTCGTGCTTCACAACTTTGAGTGATGCACAAAATTAACTTGACTCTGCTTCACAGCTTTAGTCAAGGAACATTCAAACACTCTTGCTTCAAATCTTTGAGTGCTACACAACCCTTACAATTTGAAACCTATTCCAAGGCACTTATCACAATGATAATTGCTTGGAGTACAATAATCAAATCTATACAGATTACAAATGATCTTCTGATCAATCAAGAGGGATCCTTGAAAAACAGCAGCTCTGTTGAATATATAGCAGCTGCAACTTCAGTTAGGGTTTCCACAAAAACCTAGGGTTAATTCCGTTTGACCTAAAGACCAGGTCACAGGACTTTATTAACCAGGTTAGGGTTGAGCTAGGTTACCCCTCAGAAAATGCAGGATTCTGTTCAGGAAAGACTGGGTTATTTCCTGAAAAAACTCAGACTTATCCATCCTGCAAACCTGTTAGTTCAGAACAGGATGTCATAACATCTGTTATGAAATCTGAGAAAACCTGTCTACTGATTTAGCAAAATGTGATCATTTTGCAAAATGCTCAGATACACACTTATAAACATCAGTACTTTAATTACAATATTTTTCTGCAAAGGTACCTAATGAGTCAGTATAAACTGAACTAGAATGTTATGACATCAGTCATGACATTCACACAAACACTTGGGATTTACCAAAAATGCAAGCCAATACCTAAACACCTACAGTCTGTTCACGAGAGTTTTGTTATTCCAGTAGATGGTAGCCTTGTCATTATGTAAGGTAGTTTGTTTTCGAGATCTTTGTTACTCCAATGGATGGTATCCTTGTCATTATGGGAAGTAGTATGTCGTTGTGATTTCTGTCACTCCAATGGATGGTAGCCTTGTCACTATGGAAGGTAGTATGTTCTCGAGATTTTTTTAATTCCAATAGATGGTAGCCTTGTCATTATGTAAAGTAGTCGGCTGTCGAGATTTTTGTTATTCCAATAGATGGTAGCCTTGTTATTATGGAAGGTAGTCTATTGTCGAGATTTTTGTTACTCCAATGGATTGTAGCCTTGTCATTATGGAAGGTAGTCTGTTTTCTAGATTTTTGTTACTCCAATGGATGGTAGCCTTGTCAGTATGGAAGGTAGTCTGTTGTCGTGATTTTTGTTACTCAAAAGGATGGTAGCCTTGTCATTATGGAAGGTAGTTTGTTGTCGTGATTTTTGTTACTCTAATGGATGGTAGCCTTGTCATTATGGAAGGTAGTCTATTGTCAAGATTATTGTTACTCCAATGGATGGTAGCCTTGTCATTATGGAAGGTAGTTTGTCGTCCAGATTTTTTTTACTACAATGGATGGTAGTCTTGTCATTATGGAAGGTAGTCTGCTGTCGAGATTTTTGTTAGTCTAATAGATGGTAGCCTTGTCATTATGGAAGGTAGTCTGTTGTCGAGATTTTTGTTACTCTAATGGATGGTAGCCTTATAATTATGTAAGGTAGTTTGTCGTCCAGATTTTTTTTCCTACAATGGATGGTAGCCTTGTCGTTATAGAAGGTAGTCTGTTGTCGAGATTTTTGTTACTACAATGGATGGTAGTCTTGTAATTATGGAAGGTAGTCAGTTGTCGTTATCTTTATTACTCCAACGGATGGTAGCCTTGTCGTTAGGGAAGGTAGTTTGTTATCGAGATCTTTATTACTCCAATGGATGGTAGCCTTGTCATTATGGGAGGTAGTATGTCGTTGTGATTTCTGTCACTCCAATGGATGGTAGCCTTGTCACTATGGAAGGTAGTTTGTTCTCGATAATTTTGTTATTCCATTGGATGGTAGCCTTGTCATTTGGAAGGAAGTCTGTTCTCGGGATTTTTGTTATTCCAATAAATGGTAGCCTTGTCATTATGGAAAGTAGTCTGATGTCGTGGTTTTTGTTACTCCAATGGATGGTAGCCTTGTCATTATGGAAGGTAGTTTGTTGTCGAGATCTTTGTTACTACAATGGATGGTAACCTTGTCATTATGGAAGGTAGTCTGTTGTTGTGAGTTTTGTCACTCCAAGGTATGTTAGCCTTGTCACTATGGAAGGTAGTTTGTTCTCGATATTTTTGTTATTCCATTGGATGGTAGACTTGTCATTATGGAAGGTAGTCTGTTCACGAGAGTTTTGTTATTCCAGTAGATGGTAGCCTTGTCATTATGTAAGGTAGTTTGTCATCGAGATTTTTGTTACTCCAATGGATGGTATCCTTGTCATTATGGAAGGTAGTCTGTTTTCTAGATTTTTGTTACTCCAATGGATGGTAGCCTTGTCAGTATGGAAGGTAGTCTGTTGTCGTGATTTTTGTTACTCAAAAGGATGGTAGCCTTGTCATTATGGAAGGTAGTTTGTTGTCGAGATTTTTGTTACTCTAATGGATGGTAGCCTTGTCATTATGGAAGGTGGTCTATTGTCAAGATTATTATTACTTCAATGGATGGTAGCCTTGTCATTATGGAAGGTAGTTTGTCGTCCAGATTTTTTTTACTACAATGGATGGTAGTCTTGTCATTATGGAAGGTAGTCTGCTGTCGAGATTTTTGTTAGTCTAATAGATGGTAGCCTTGTCATTATGGAAGGTAGTCTGTTGTCGAGATTTTTGTTACTCTAATGGATGGTAGCCTTGTAATTATGGAAGGTAGTTTGTCGTCCAGATTTTTTTTCCTACAATGGATGGTAGCCTTGTCGTTATGGAAGGTAGTCTGTTGTCGAGATTTTTGTTACTACAATGGATGGTAGTCTTGTAGTTATGGAAGGTAGTCAGTTGTCGCTATCTTTATTACTCCAACGGATGGTAGCCTTGTCGTTAGGGAAGGTAGTTTGTTATCGAGATCTTTATTACTCCAATGGATGGTAGCCTTGTCATTATGGGAGGTAGTCTATCGTTGTGATTTCTGTCACTCCAATGGATGGTAGCCTTGTCACTATGGAAGGTAGTTTGTTCTCGATATTTTTGTTATTCCATTGGATGGTAGCCTTGTCATTTGGAAGGAAGTCTGTTCTCGGGATTTTTGTTATTCCAATAAATGGTAGCCTTGTCATTATGGAAAGTAGTCTGATGATGTGGTTTTTGTTACTCCAATGGATGCTAGCCTTGTCATTATGGAAGGTAGTTTGTTGTCGAGATCTTTTTTACTACAATGGATGGTAACCTTGTCATTATGGAAGGTAGTCTGTTGTTGTGAGTTTTGTCACTCCAAGGGATGTTAGCCTTGTCACTATGGAAGGTAGTTTGTTCTCGATATTTTTGTTATTCCATTGGATGGTAGACTTGTCATTATGGAAGGTTGTCTGTTCACGAGACTTTTGTTATTCCAGTAGATGGTAGCCTTGTCATTATGTAAGGTAGTTTGTCATCGAGATTTTTGTTACTCCATAGGATGGTACCCTTGTCATTATGGAAGGTAGTATGTTGTCGATATTGTTGTTATTCCATTGGATGGTAGCCTTGTCATTATGGAAGGTAGTCTGTTGTCGAGATTTTTGTTACTCCAATGGATGGTATCCTTGTCATTATGAAAGGTAGTTTGTTTTCTAGATTTTTTTTACTCCAATGGATGGTAGCCTTGTCATTATGGAAGGTAGTCTGTTGTCAAGATTTTTCTAACTTCAATGGACGATAGTCTTGTCAGTATGGAAGGTAGTCTGTTGTCAAGATTTTTGTTACTACAGTGGATGGTAGTCTTGTCATTATGGAAGGTAGTCAGTTGTTGATATCTTTGTTACTCCAATGGATGGTAGCCTAGTCATTACGGAAGGTAGTTTGTTGTCGAGATTTTTGTTACTACAGTAGATGGTAGTCTTGTCCTTATGGAAGGTAGTTTGTTGTCGATATCTTTGTTACGTCAATGGATGGTAGCCTAGTCATTATGGAAGGTGGTCTGTTGTCGAGATTTTTGTTACTCCAATGGATGGTATCCTTGTCATTATGGAAGGTAGTATGTTGTCGATATTTTTGTTATTCCATTGGATGGTATCCTTGTCATTATGGAAGGTAGTCTGTTGTCGAGATTTTTGTTACTCCAATGGATGGTAGCCTTGTCATTATAGAAGGTAGTTTGTTTTCTAGATTTTTTTTACTCCAATGGATGGTAGCCTTGTCATTATGGAAGGTAGTCTGTTGTCAAGATTTTTCTTACTACAATGGATGGTAGCCTTGTCATTATGGAAGGTAGTCTGTTGTCAGGATTTTTGTTACTACAATGGATGGTAGTCTTGTGATTATGGAAGGTAGTCAGTTGTCGATATCTTTGTTACTCCAATGGATGGTAGCCTAGTCATTACGGAAGGTAGTTTGTTGTCGAGATTTTTGTTACTACAGTGGATGGTAGTCTTGTCATTATGGAAGGTAGTTTGTTGTTGACATCTTTGTTACTTCAATGGATGGTAGCCTAGTCATTATGGAAGGTGGTCTATTGTCGAGATTTTTGTTACTTCAACGGATGGTAGCCTTGTCGTTATGGAAGGTAGTTTGTTATCGAGATCTTTATTACTCCAATGGATGGTAGCCTTTTCATTATGGGAGGTAGTCTGTCGTTGTGATTTCTATCACTCCAATGGATGGTAGCCTTGTCACTATGGAAGGTAGTTTGTTCTCGATATTTTTGTTATTCCATTGGATGGTAGCCTTGTCATTTGGAAGGAAGTCTGTTCTCGAGATTTTTGTTATTCCAATAAATGGTAGCCTTGTCATTATGGAAAGTAGTCTGATGTCGTGGTTTTTGTTACTCCAATGGATGGTAGCCTTGTCATTATGGAAGGTAGTCTGTTGTCGATATTTTTGTTACTCCAATGGAAGGTAGTTTGTTTTCGAGATTTTTTTTACTACAGTGGATGGTAGTCTTGTCATTATGAAACGTAGTCTGTTGTCGAGATCTTTGTTACTCCAATCGATAGTAGCCTTGTCATTATGGAAGGTAGTCTTTTGTTATGAGTTTTGTCACTCCAATGGATGGTATCCTTGTCATTATGGAAGGTAGTCTGTTCTCGATATTTTTGTTATTCCATTGGATGGTAGACTTGTCATAATGGAAGGTAGTCTATTCTCGAGATTTTTGTTATTCCAATAGATGGTAGCCTTGTCATTATGTAAGGTAGTCTGTTGTCGAGATTTTTGTTACTCCAATGGATGGTAGCCTTGTCATTATGGAAGGTAGTCTGTTGTCAAGATTATTGTTACTCCAATGGATGGTAGCCTTATCATTATGGAAGGTAGTCTGTTGTCGATATTTTTGTTACTACAATGGATGGTAGTCTTGTCATTATGGAAGGTAGTCAGTTTTCAATATCTTTGTAACTCCAATGGATGGTAGCCTAGTCATTATGGAAGGTAGTTTGTTTTCGAGATTTTTTTTACTACAGTGGATGGTAGTCTTGTCATTATGTAAGGTTGTCTGTTGTCGAGATCTTTGTTACTCCAATGGATAATAGCCTTGTCATTTTGGAAGGTAGTCTGTTGTTGTGAGTTTTGTCACTCTAATGGATGGTAGCCTTTTCACTATGGAAGGTAGTCTGTTCTCGATATTTTTGTTATTCCATTGGATGGTAGACTTGTCATTATGGAAGGTAGTATGTTCTCGAGATTTTTGTTATTCCAATAGATGGTAGCCTTGTCATTATGTAAGGTAGTCTATTGTCGAGATTTTTGTTACTCCAATGGATGGTAGCCTTGTCATTATGGAAGGTAGTCTGTTTTCTAGATTTTTGTTACTCCAATGGATGGTAGCCTTGTCATTATGGAAGGTAGTCTGTTGTCGAGATTTTTGTTACTCAAAAGGATGGTAGCCTTGTCATTAATTAAGGTAGTCTATTGTCGAGATTTTTGTTACTCTAATGGATCGTAGCCTTGTCATTATGGAAGGTGGTCTGTTGTTATAAGTTTTGTCACTCCAATGGATGGTAGCCTTGTCACTATGGAAGGTAGTTTGTTCTCGATATTTTTGTTATTCCATTGGATGGTAGACTTGTCATTATCGAAGGTAGTCTATTTTCTGGATTTTTGTTACTCCAATGGATGGTAGCCTTGTCATTATGGAAGGTTGTCTATTGTCGAGATATTTGTTACTCTAAAGGATGGTAGCCTTGTCATTATGGAAGGTAGTCTGTTGTCGAGATTTTTGTTACTCTAATGGATGGTAGCCTTGTCATTATGGAAGGTAGTCTGTTTTCAAGATTATTGGTACTCCAATGGATGGTAGACTTGTCATTATGGAAGGTAGTTTGTTGTGGATATCTTTGTTACGTCAATGGATGGTAGCCTAGTCATTATGGAAGGTGGTCTGTTGTCGAGATTTTTGTTACTCCAATGGATGGTATCCTTGTCATTATGGAAGGTAGTATGTTGTCGATATTTTTGTTATTCCATTGGATGGTAGCCTTGTCATTATGGAAGGTAGTCTGTTGTCGAGATTTTTGTTACTCCAATGGATGGTAGCCTTGTCATTATAGAAGGTAGTTTGTTTTCTAGATTTTTTTTACTCCAATGGATTGTAGCCTTGTCATTATGGAAGGTAGTCTGTTGTCAAGATTTTTCTTACTACAATGGATGGTAGCCTTGTAATTATGGAAGGTAGTCTGTTGTCAGGATTTTTGTTACTACAATGGATGGTAGTCTTGTCATTATGGAAGGTAGTCAGTTGTTGATATCTTTGTTACTCCAATGGATGGTAGCCTAGTCATTACGGAAGGTAGTTTGTTGTCGAGATTTTTGTTACTATAGTGGATGGTAGTCTTGTCATTATGGAAGGTAGTTTGTTGTTGATATCTTTGTTACTTCAATGGATGGTAGCCTAGTCATTATGGAAGGTGGTCTGTTGTCGAGATTTTTGTTACTTCAACGGATGGTAGCCTTGTCGTTATGGAAGGTAGTTTGTTATCGAGATCTTTATTACTCCAATGGATGGTAGCCTTTTCATTATGGGAGGTAGTCTGTCGTTGTGATTTCTATCACTCCAATGGATGGTAGCCTTGTCACTATGGAAGGTAGTTTGTTCTCGATATTTTTGTTATTCCATTGGATGGTAGCCTTGTCATTTGGAAGGAAGTCTGTTCTCGAGATTTTTGTTATTCCAATAAATGGTAGCCTTGTCATTATGGAAAGTAGTCTGATGTCGTGGTTTTTGTTACTCCAATGGATGGTAGCCTTGTCATTATGGAAGGTAGTCTTTTGTTGTGAGTTTTGTCACTCCAATGGATGGTAGCCTTATCACTATGGAAGGTAGTCTGTTCTCGATATTTTTGTTATTCCATTGGATGGTAGACTTGTCATAATGGAAGGTAGTCTATTCTCGAGATTTTTGTTATTCCAATAGATGGTAGCCTTGTCATTATGTAAGGTAGTCTGTTGTCGAGATTTTTGTTACTCCAATGGATGGTAGCCTTGTCATTATGGAAGGTAGTCTGTTGCCAAGATTATTGTTACTCCAATGGATGGTAGCCTTATCATTATGGAAGGTAGTCTTTTGTCGATATTTTTGTTACTACAATGGATGGTAGTCTTGTCATTATGGAAGGTAGTAAGTTTTCAATATCTTTGTAACTCCAATGGATGGTAGCCTAGTCATTATGGAAGGTATTTTGTTTTCGAGATTTTTTTTACTACAGTGGATGGTAGTCTTGTCATTATGTAAGGTTGTCTGTTGTCGAGATCTTTGTTACTCCAATGGATAATAGCCTTGTCATTATGGAAGGTAGTCTGTTGTTATGAGTTTTGTCACTCTAATGGATGGTAGCCTTCTCACTATGGAAGGTAGTCTGTTCTCGATATTTTTGTTATTCCATTGGATGGTAGACTTGTCATTATGGAAGGTAGTCTGTTCTCGAGATTTTTGTTATTCCAATAGATGGTAGCCTTGTCATTATGTAAGGTAGTCTATTGTCGAGATTTTTGTTACTCCAATGGATGGTAGCCTTGTCATTATGGAAGGTAGTCTGTTTTCTAGATTTTTGTCACTCCAATGGATGGTAGCCTTGTCATTATGGAAGGTAGTCTGTTGTCGAGATTTTTGTTACTCAAAAGGATGGTAGCCTTGTCATTAATTAAGGTAGTCTGTTGTCGAGATTTTTGTTACTCTAATGGATCGTAGCCTTGTCATTAAGGAAGGTGGTTTGTTGTTATGAGTTTTGTCACTCCAATGGATGGTAGCCTTGTTACTATGGAAGGTAGTCTGTTCTCGATATTTTTGTTATTCCATTGGATGGTAGATTTGTCATTATGGAAGGTAGTCTATTTTCTGGATTTTTGTTACTCCAATGGATGGTAGCCTTGTCATTATGGAAGGTAGTCTGTTGTCGAGATTTTTGTTACTCTAATGGATGGTAGCCTTGTCATTATGGAAGGTAGTCTGTTTTCAAGATTATTGGTACTCCAATGGATGGTAGACTTGTCATTATGGAAGGTAGTCTGTTGTCGATATCTTTGTTACGTCAATGGATGATAGTCTAGTCATTATGGAAGGTAGTCAGTTTTCGATATCTTTGTTACTCCAATGGATGGTAGCCTTGTCATTATGGAAGGTAGTTGGTTTTCGTGATTTTTGTTACTCCAATGGACGGTAGCCTAGTCATTTTGAAAGGTAGTCAGTTGTCGATATCATTGTTACTCAAATGGATGGTAGCCTTGTAATTAGGGAAGTTAGTTTGTTTTCTAGATTTTTGTTACTCCAATGGATGGTAGCCTTTTCATTATGGAATGTAGTCTATTGTCGAGATTTTTGTTACTCAAAAGGATGGTAGCCTTATCATTAATTAAGGTAGTCTGTTGTCGAGATTTTTGTTACTCCAATGGATGGTACCCTTGTCATTATGGAAGTTAGTTTGTTGTCAAGATCTTTGTTTCTCCAATGGATGGTAGCCTTGTCATTTTGGAAGGTAGTCTGTGGTTGTGAGTTTTGTCACTCCAATGGATGGTAGCCTTGTCACTATGGAAGGTAGTTTGTTCTCGATATTTTTGTTATTCCATTGGATGGTAGCCTTGTGATTATGTAAGGTAGTCTGTTCTCGAGATTTTTGTTATTCCAATAGATGGTAGCCTTGTCATTATGGAAGGTAGTCTATTGTCGAGATTTTTGTTACTCCAATGGATGGTAGCCTTGTCATTATGGAAGGTAGTCTATTTTCTAGATTTTTGTTACTGCAATGGATGGTAGCCTTGTCATTATGGAAGGTAGTCTGTTGTCCAGATTTTTGTTACTCAAAAGGATGGTAGACTTGTCATTATGGAAGGTAGTCTGTTCTCGAGATTTTTGTTATTCCAATAGATGGTAGCCTTGTCATTATGGAAAGTAGTCTGTTGTCGAGATTTTTGTTACTCCAATGGAAGGTAGTCTTGTCATTATGGAAGGTAGTTTGTTTTCTAGATTTTTCTTACTGCAATGGATGGTAGCCTTGTCATTATGGAAGGTAATCTGTTGTCGAGATTTTTGTTACTCAAAAGGAGGGTAGCCTTGTCATTATGGAAGGTGGTCTGTTGTCGAGATTTTTGTTACTCTAATGGATGGTAGCGTTGTCATTATGGAAGGTAGTCTGTTGTCAAGATTATTGTTACTCCAATGGATGGTAGCCTTGTCATTATGGAAGGTAGTTTGTTGTCCAGATTTTTTTTTACTACAATGGATGGTAGCCTTGTCATTATGGAAGGTAGTCTATTGTCGATATTTTTGTTACTACAATGGATGGTAGCCTTGTCATTATGGAAGGTAGTTTGTTGTCAAGATCTTTGTTACTCCAATGGATGGTAGCCTAGTCATTATGGAAGGTAGTTTGTTTTCGAGATTTTTGTTACTACAATGGATGGTAGTCTTGTCATTATGGAACGTAGTCTGTTATCGATATCTTTGTCACTCCAATGGACGGTAGCCTAGTCATTTTGAAAGGTAGTCAATTGTTGATATCTTTGTTACTCAAATGGATGGTAGCCTTGTCATTATGGAAGGTAGTCTGTTGTCGAGATTTTTGTTACTCAAATAGATGGTAGCCTTGTCATTATGGAAGGTAGTCTGTTGTCGAGATTTTTGTTACTCTAATGGACGGTAGCCTTGTCATTATGGAAGGTAGTTTGTTGTCAAGATCTTTGTTTTTCGAATGGATGGTAGCCTTGTCACTATGGAAGGTAGTTTGTTGTTGTGAGTTTTGTTACTCAAAAGGATGGTAGCCTTGTCATTATGGAAGGTAGTTTGTTCTCGATATTTTTGTTATTCCATTGGATGGTAGACTTGTCAATATGGAAGGTAGTCTGTTCTCGAGATTTTTGTTATTCCAATAGATGGTAGCCTTGTCATTATGGAAGGTAGTCTATTGTCGAGATTTTTGTTACTCCAATGGATGGTAGCCTTGTCATTATGGAAGGTAGTCTGTTTTCTAGATTTTTGTTACTCCAATGGATTATAGCCTTGTCATTATGGAAGGTAGTCTTTTGTCGAGATTTTTGTTACTCAAAAGGATGGTAGCCTTGTCATTATGGAAGGTAGTTTGTTGTCGAGATTTTAGTTACTCTAATGGATGGTAGCCTTGTCATTATGGAAGGTAGTCTATTGTCAAGATTATTGTTATTCCAATGGATGGTAGCATTGTCATTACGGAAGGTAGTTTGTTGTCCAGATTTGTTTTACTACAATGGATGGTAGCATTGTCATTATGGAAGGTAGTCTGTTGTCGATATCTTTGTTACTACAATGGATGGTAGCCTAGTCATTATGGAAGTTATTTTGTTTTCGAGATATTTGTTACTACAATGGATGGTAGTCTTGTCATTATGGAAGGTAGTTTATTATCAATATCTTTGTTACTCCAATGGACGGTAGCCTAGTCATTTTGAAAGGTAGTCAGTGTTCGATATCTTTGTTACTCAAATAGATGGTAGCCTTGTCATTAGGGAAGGTAGTCTGTTGTCGATATTTTTGTTACTACAATGGGTGGTAGCCTTGTCATTATGGAAGGTTGTTTGTTGTCTAGATCTTTGTTACTCCAATCGATGGTAGTCTTGTCATTATGGAAGGTAGTCTATTGTTGTGAGTTTTGTCACTCCAATGGATGGTAGCCTTGTCACTATGGAAGATAGTCTGTTCTCGATATTTTTGTTTGAAATTCTGGCTGCAGATACTCAATGTCATGTTCAATGTTATGACACCGTATCTGACTTTCTATAAGACAGTAAATACAAAAACAGTAGAGAACACAATCAATTGTTTACCCAGTTCAGTGTGCAACAACACCTACTCTTGGGGCTACCAAGCCAGGGAGGAAATCCACTATAAGAGATATTAATTCAGGAATAAACCAACCAGTTTATCTCCTTCACTTAAGACCTACCCAATGCAACTTCAATCTAAGAACAACTTAAACCTGAGTTCCTACTCACTCCCCCTCAATCACAGCAGTGATACTTAAAACAATTGAATAATGAATTGATGAAGACACTCTTCAAAACATACACTTGATTATGCTTCACAGCTTTTTAATCAAGCAACACAAACACTCTTGCTTCACAGCTTTGAGTGATACATAAACCTAACTTGACTTTGCTTCAAAGCTTTAGTCAAGAGACACAAAACACTCTTGCTTCAAAGCTTTGAGTGATACAAAACCCTTACAATTAAAACCTATTCCAAGTCACTTATCACAAGGATACTTGCTTGGATTACAATAGGTAAAACTATACAGCTTCTAAATGATCTTCTGTCAAAAGGGATAAATTCCAAACAGCAGCCCTGTTGAAAATATAGCAGTTGCTTCTTCAGTTAGGGTTTCCACAAAAAGCTAGGGTTAATTCCGTTTTGACCTTAAGACTTGGTCACAAGACATTATCGACCAGGTTAGGGTTGAGCTAGGTTAACCCCAAGACCACGAGAGATTCTGTTCTGGAAAGACTGAGTCATTTTCCTAAAAAAACTCAGAATTAACCAAACTGCATAACTGTTAGTTCAGAACAGGATGTCTTAACATTTGTTATGACATCTGAATTCCTATTTACTGATTTTGGTAAATGTGATCATTTTGCAAAATGCTCAGATACACACTCATAAACAGCAGCACCTGTATGACATTATTTTTCTACAAAGGTACCTAATAAACCAGTACCTAATAAACTAGAATGTTATGACATCAGTCATGACATTCACACACCTGGTTTTACCAAAAATGCATGCCAATAACTAAACAACTACAAACTCCCCCTTTGGCAGATTTTTGGCTAAAGCCCCTAAGCAATCAGAGATAGATAGCAGCAGAGTAAATATGACTGCAGAAAAATAGAATGTCTATCAAGTAATTGACCAAAGAATAATATCTCCCCCTCTTTAGCCACAAATGGGCCAAAGATACATGTTCTTAAATGTTTATACAGTCATCCAGAATAAAAACAACAACTAAAATCTGAACACACTTGCAAACTCCACCAGGAACCAGCAACAACTCCACCAACCTTTAAGCACTGTCCCCTTCAGAGGAGCTAGTTTCTTCAGTATTGAGTTGATCTTCAGCAGCACCCTCTTCCCTTCTGTTTCCTTCAGCTTCCTCCTTTTCTAACCTGGCAATTAGGTTTTCTAGGGTCTTTTTCCTAGTCCCCAGCTCTTTGCAGGTCTCTTTCAATACAACTATAACATGAGATGTTTTGGACTGAGTCTTTACAGATGATGTCTCAGCTGATGTTATGACAATATCAGGAGCATGAGATCCCTGAAACAGCTTGTAGTGTAACCCTAGAGCAGGAGCTCTTTTGCAAGCAGTATCTCTTGCCACCAGGATATCAGGGTACTGTGCAAGGATAATTCCAGACAGGAGGGAGGGAAAGGCAATATGGACTTTGAAAGCAAAGCTACCAGCATGTTTTAGAGTTTGTTCAAAAATATACCTGCCATAGTCAAATTCAGTCTTGGTTCCCACAGCATAAATAAATCTCCCCAATCCTGTGGAGATAGTAGATTTATGGTTTGTAGGGACCCAGTTGGCTGCACCAATCTTGTGCAGGATGGCAAATTTCATGCTTAGTTTGCTGGCATTCAGCTTGCCTTTCAAGGGCCAGCACTTGACTTGTCTTGTTGTGATGCTTTGACAAACTTCATTGTCAATGACTTCCAGTTCAGGGCAATCCTCATTTGATTTTCCAAGAAATTTGTTAATTTCTGATGGAGAGAAATTAACCCTTCTTCCTCTAACATAAACACATTCAAAGTCAGCTGACCTTCCATCAGCACATTCATCAGACAAGTTCACTATAAATTCCTTGACCAGATTTTCATAGCACTTGGTAAATTTTACCACATTCTTCATCAGTCCAGCAGCTTTGATCAGGTCCATGATTTCCTTGAAATCCATGGCATCATTGTTTAGTTCTCTTTCTAAAGCTATTCTCTTCAAGCAAACATACTTCCATATGTCGGCATTGTCAGGATGGTGAAAAGAGATGTTGTCTGTTGGGACTTCAGGAACTCTAGCAATTTTGCTGGAAGGGAGTTTCCTTCTGATAGAAATTTCTTCAGCCTCAATTTCAAATTCTGATTCCTCATCAGAATCAGAAGACTCAGGTTCTTTTCTCTTCTTTGTAATTGGTTGTCTACCAGTATGCACTTGGGCTTTCACCTTCCCTTTGGACTGACCAGTTTTCACAGATTCTACCCCGGTCTTGCCTTCAGCCTTGGATTTCTTATCAGCAGGTTTCTCTTTGGTCATACATTTTGCAGCATTCTGATTACCCTTTGTTTTCATCATTCTCCTAGCTATGCTAGGGTTTACATTGGCAATTAGATCATTGTCTGAGTATTCCTCATCCACATCAATGACAGGTGGATCAACAGTCTTCTCTGAAGGGTTCTGAATGTTGTCATTTGGTGTCACAACATTCTCAGAGACATCTACATTTGCTTCAACATTTGGGCTTGCTGATTCTTGATTTAATGGGACAGAAATCCCCGGTACAAAGTGGTTTTCGCTTAGTATTCTTGTAACAAGCCTAGCAATTGCTTGATGTACTGGAGCTGATCCTTCCCTATTTGGTACAGAGGAAGAAGGATGAGAAGGATTACCAGAAGAAGTAGCTTGAGCTCTTCCTGCATGCCTAGTTCTCAGCTTTTTGACTTTGGAGGGGTCAGTTGCCATTTCTCTGAGAGGAGTGATCTCCAGGACTTCAGAATCTATGCATGTGGTGATTGCTCGAGAATCTCGGTCAGATGATGAAGATGAAGTGGTCGCCTTGGTTGAAGATGATGTTTGAGACATTTTTATTGACTTAGAGCACCAGTAGCAATTTGAGAGAAAACTTTGATTGAGAGAAAGGAATAGGTTGCAAAGTCGAGAGAGGTAGGAGGCAAATGAGAGTCTATTCAACTTCTTAATAATTTTGAAAGAACTGGAAAAACATATGATTAACCCACTAAAAATAGACTTAACAAAAATAACTCCTTAAACCCTTGCTTTAAGGAAAATTAATTGCTATAATTTCTCATGTTGGCAAATACCCATCTTGCCCCTCAAGTTTTCAAGTTGATTTCCGTCAAGAGCCTTGGTAAAAGAATCAGCCAGCTGTAGCTTAATGACACCATGTTCCAGTTTAATTATCTTCTTCTCTACAAGGTCAATGTGCTTGGTCCTGCTATGCTGAATAAGGTTCTTGGAAATATTGATTGTATTCAGATTGTCACAATATAATGTCACAACATCTTGTGAGACATTATACTCAGTGAGCATCTGTTTTGTCCAGATAATTTGAGAACAGCTACTACCAGCTGCAACTATTTTAGCACAGAGTTGAAATGGCAATCTTTTGACTTGAATCATAGCTCTGGCAGATTCCTGTATGATCCTATTTTTCCTTCTGTCGACTCCATTTTGATGAGTAGTTATTGGAGAAGAGACTTCATGAGTCATTCCTTCTGAGAAACAGAATTTATTAAACTTGTTGTTTCCAAATTCCTTGTCATGATCACTTCTGATTCTGACAATACATCCTTCTTTTTGAGTTTTTTTGCACAATTCTCTAAAAACTTCAAGGTTATTCACCACATCATAGACATATCTCTTTTTACCAATCCTTTCAATTTGATGTTCACCACAAACCCTCCTTTTATCAATTTGCAGTCTTGGAATCCTTCTGACTGCTTCCATAGAGATAGTTCTTTTCATTCTTCTTAGATGAAGATGGCCAAGTTTATGGTGCCACGGTTTCATCTCTTTTTCTTCTTTGGTAATAGAACACATAGTGGAGTTATATGTGTTCTCAGGCTGCCACAAGTAACAGTTATCTTTAGATCTGATTCCTTTCATTACAACTTCTAGTTTTTCATTAATTACTAGACATTCAGATTTTGAGAAGTTGACCTTGAATCTTAGATCACACAATTGACTGATACTAATGAGATTAGCAGTCAGGCCTTTTACCAATAGTACTTCATTCAGATTTGGAACTTCAGGGCAGTCCAAATTACCAACTCCTTTGATTTCACCTTTAGCACCAAATCCAAAGGTCACATAACTAGTGGTGTGAGGTTTAACATGATTGACAATGTTCTTTATTCCAGTCATGTGCTTAGAGCACCCACTATCAAAGTACCAGCTTTCCTTTACAGAGACTCTCAGGGAAGTGTGGGCTATCAGGGCAGTAGCCTTTTTCTTCCATTAAGGAGTATGTGGTACCCTTTTTGACTTAGGTTTAACACCTGAGTTTTGATTAGGGTATCCATGCAATTTGAAGCAGAAAGGCTTTATGTGGCCATACCTCCCACAATGATGACATCTCCATCTTTGGTACCATTTCTTCATATGTCTCTGTTCCTTATGTTGAGAGTTGTGTTGAGACATCTGCTTTGACATTTGTTTATTAGACGTGATCTTCTTGTCTGCACCTGATTTCTTTGCTGCCACAAATCCTAGACCAGACTTGTTTCCCACAGTTTGTCCAACCTGAAGGATTTCTTCCAATTTGCCTGTTCCATTTGTCAGCATCTTGACAGATTTGGTCATCTGGTTTAGTTTTGAGTTCAGCATTTGAACTTCCCTTTCTAGATGACTTATAGTTTCAAGGTCTGCCCTTTTTCCAGCCTCCAGCTTTATGATGAGTTTTGATTGTTTCTCATTTTGCACACAGACTTCAGTACTTCTGATACACAATTTCTTGTAAGTATCAGCCAGTTTTTCAAATGTTACTTCCTCATCACTAGTGTATCTTTCAGAGGTACAAATACCAGTTAGTGCAGTAACTAGTTTGGCAGATTCTTCTTCAGAATTACTTTCTGAATCATAGTCAGACCAGGTAACAGTCATTCCTTTCTTTTGTTTCTTAAGAAAGGTAGGACATTCAGCTCGAATATGCCCATATCCTTCACAACCATGGCATTGAATTCCTCTCCCTTGATTTCCCTTCTCTTCTGACCTTGGTCTTCTGCTGGAACTGTCAATTTCAGAGGGGATGTTATGAACATTCGACCTTGACTTTGGATCTATTCTTTTGATAAGTTTGTTGAATTGACTTCCAAGCATGGCTATAGCTTCTGAAATATTTTCTTCTTCATCCTCCTTGTTTTCAACATCAGTGTTTGATACAAGTGCTATGCTCTTGTTCTTCTTGTCACCATTTTCAGTGATCCTCATCTCAAAAGTATGAAGAGACCCAATAAGTTCATCCACTTTCAACTTGCTGATGTCCTGGGCTTCCTCTATGGCAGTTACCTTCATTGCAAATCTTTTAGGCAAGGATCTGAGAATCTTTCTCACCAATTTTTCTTCTGACATCTTTTCTCCCAATGCTCCCGAGGTGTTGGCAATCTCCAAGATGTTCATGTGAAACTCATGAATGGTTTCATCTTCCATCATTTTTAGATTCTAAAACTTGGTAGTCAACATCTGAAGCCTTGACATTTTTACTTTGGAAGTGCCCTCATGGGTAGTTTTGAGAGTGTCCCAAACTTCCTTGGCCAGTTCATATTGATGTACTAGTCTGAATATGTTTCTATCAATTCCATTGAACAAGGCATTTAAAGCTTTGGAATTACCCAAGGCTAACTCATCTTCTTCTTTACTCCAATCTTCCTCAGGCTTCAGACTGATTGTCCCATCTTTCTCAGTTATGGTGGGATGGTTCCATCCTTTGTCAGCAGCTCTCCGGGCCTTTTTGTCCAGTGATTTTAAGAAGGGAATCATACGAGGTTTCCAGTAGTCATAATTTGTTCCATCCAGAATGGGTGGTCTATTTCCAAAAACTCCTTCTTTGTCCATAGTGCCAGAAAGTGATATCCCTAGATCTCACCCAGTAATACAGGCAGGGTGCCTGCTCTGATACCAATTGAAATTCTGGCTGCAGATACTCAATGTCACGTTCAATGTTATGACACCGTATCTGACTTTCTATAAGACAGTTAATACAAAAACAGTAAAGAACACAGTCAATTGTTTACCCAGTTCAGTGTGCAATAACACCTACTCTGGGGGCTACCAAGCCAGGGAGGAAATCCACTATAAGAGATATTAATTCAGGAATAAACTAACCAGTTTATCTCCTTCACTTAAGACCTACCCAATGCAACTTCAATCTAAGAACAACTTAAACCTGAGTTCCTACTCACTCCCCCTGAATCACAGTAGTGATACTTAAAACAATTGACTAATGAATTGATGAAGACACTCTTCAAAACATACACTTGATTATGCTTCACATCTTTTTAATCAAGCAACACAAACACTCTTGCTTCACAGCTTTGAGTGATACATAAACCTTACTTGACTTTGCTTCAAAGCTTTAGTCAAGAGACACAAAACACTCTTGCTTCAAAGCTTTGAGTGATACAAAACCCTTACAATTAAAACCTATTCCAAGTCACTTATCACAATGATACTTGCTTGGATTACAATAGTTAAAACTATACAGCTTCTAAATGATCTTCTGTCGAAAGGGATAAATTCCAAACAGCAGCCCTGTTTAATATATAGCAGCTACTTCTTCAGTTAGGGTTTCCATAAAAAGTTAGGGTTAATTCTGTTTTGACCTTAAGACTTGGTCACAGGACTTTATCAACCAGGTTAGGTTTGAGCTAGGTTAACCCCAAGACCACGAGAGATTCTATTCTGGAAAGACTGAGTCATTTTCCTGAAAAAACTCAGAATTAACCAAACTGCATAACTGTTAGTTCAGAACAGGATGTCTTAACATTTGTTATGACATCTGAATTCCTGTTTACTTATTTTGGTAAATGTGATCATTTTGCAAAATGCTCAGATACACACTCATAAACAGCAGCACCTGTATGACATTATTTTTCTGCAAAGGTACCTAATAAATCAGTACCTAATAAACTAGAATGTTATGACATCAGTCATGACATTCACACACCTAGTTTTACCAAAAATGCATGCCAATAACTAAACAACAACATTGTTATTCCATTGGATGGTAGACTTGTCATTATGGAAGGTAGTCTGTTCTCGATATTTTTGTTATTCTAATAGATGGTAGCCTTGTCATTATGGAAGGTAGTCTATTGTCGAGATTTTTGTTACTCCAATGGATGGTAGCCTTGTCATTATGGAAGGTAGTCTGTTTTCTGGATTTTTTTTACTCCAATGGATGGTAGCCTTGTCATTATGGAAGGTAGTCTATTGTCGAGATTTTGTTACTCAAAAGGATGGTATCCTTGTCATTATGGAAGGTAGTCTGTTGTCGAGATTTTTGTTACTCTAATGGATGGTAGCCTTGTCATTATGGAAGGTAGTCTGTTGTCAAGATTATTGTTACTCCAATGGATGGTAGCATTGTCATTACGGAAGGTAGTTTGTTGTCTAGATTTTTTTTACTACAATGGATGGTAGCCTTGTCATTATGGAAGGTAGTCTGTTGTCGATATTTTTGTTACTACAATGGATGGTAGTCTTGTCATTATTGAAGGTTGTCAGTTTTCGATATCTTTGTTACTCCAATGGATGGTAGTCTTGTCATTATGGAAGGTAGTTTGTTTTCGAGATTTGTGTTACTCCAATGGATGGTAGCCTTGTCATTATGGAAGGTAGTTTGTTGTTGTGAGTTTTGTCACTCCAATGGGTGGTAGCCTTGTCACTATGGAAGGTAGTCTATTCTCGATATTTTTGTTATTCCATTGGATGGTAGACTTGTCATTATGGAAGGTAGTCTGTTCTCGAGATTTTTGTTATTTTAATAGATGGTAGCCTTGTCATCATGTAAGGTAGTCTGTTGTCGAGATTTTTGTTACTCCAATGGATGGTAGCCTTGTCATTATGGAAGGTAGTCTGTTTTCTAGATTTTTGTTACTCCAATAGATGGTAGCCTTGTCATTATGGAAGGTAGTCTGTTGTCAAGATTATTGTTACTCCAATGGATAGTAGCCTTGTCATTATGGAAGTTACTTTGTTGTCCAGATTTTTTTACTACAATGGATGGTAGCCTTGTCATTACGTAAGGTAGTCTGTTGTCGATATTTTTGTTACTACAATGGATGGTAGTCTTGTCATTATGGAAGGTAGTCGGTTTTTGATATCTTTGTTACTCCAATGGATGGTAGCCTAGTAATTATGGAAGGTAGTTTGTTTTCGAGATTTTTGTTACTATAATGGATGGTAGTCTTGTCATTATGGAAGGTAGTCTGTTATCGATATCTTTGTTACTCCAATGGACGATAGCCTAGTCATTTTGAAAGGTATTGAGTTGTTGATATCTTTGTTACTCAAATTGATTGTAGCCTAGTCATTAGGGAAGGTAGTCTGTTGTCGAGATTTTTGTTACTCCAATGGATGGTAGCCTTGTCATTATGGAAGGTAGTCTGTTGTTGTGAGTTTTTTCACTCCAATGGGTGGTAGTCTTGTCACTATGGAAGGTAGTCTATTCTCGATATTATTGTTATTCCATTGGATGGTAGACTTGTCATTATGGAAGGTAGTCTGTTCTCGAGATTTTTGTTATTCCAATAGATGGTAGCCTTGTCATCATGTAAGGTAGTCTGTTGTCGAGATTTTTGTTACTCCAATGGATGGTAGCCTTGTCATTATGGAAGGTAGTCTGTTTTCTAGATTTTTGTTACTCCAATGGATGGTAGCCTTGTCATTATGGAAGGTAGTCTGTTGTCGAGATTTTTGTTACTCAAAAGGATGGTAGCCTTGTCATTAATTAAGGTAGTCTGTTGTCGAGATTTTTGTCATTCTAATGGATGGTAGCCTTGTCATTATGGAAGGTAGTCTATTTTCAAGATTATTGTTACTCCAATGGATGGTAGCATGGTCATTATGGAAGTTAGTTTGTTGTCAAGATCTTTATTTCTCCAATGGATGGTAGCCTTGTCATTATGGAAGGTAGTTTCTTGTTGTGAGTTTTGTCACTCCAATGGTTGGTAGCCTTGTCACTATGGAAGGTAGTTTGTTCTCGATATTTTTGTTATTCTATTGGATGGTAGACTTGTCATTATGGAAGGTAGTTTGTTTTAGTGATTTTTGTTATTCCAATAGATGGTAGCCTTGTCATTATGGAAGGTAGTCTGTTGTCGATATTTTTGTTACTCCAATGGATGGTGGCCTTGTCATTATGGAAGGTAGTCTGTTTTCTAGATTTTTGTTACTCCAATGGATGGTAGCCTTGTCAATATGGAAGGTAGTCTGTTATCGAGATTTTTTTTACTCAAAAGGATGGTAGCCTTGTCATTATGGAAGGTAGTCTGTTGTCGAGATTTTTGTTACTCTAATGGATGATAGCCTTGTCATTATGGAAGGTAGTCTGTTGTCAAGATTATTGTTACTCCAATGGATAGTAGCCTTGTCATTATGGAAGGTAGTTTGTTGTCCAGATTTTTTTACTACAATGGATGGTAGCCTTGTCATTATGGAAGGTAGTTTGTTGTCGATATTTTTGTTACTACAATGGATGGTAGTCTTGTCATTATGGAAGGTAGTCGGTTTTCGATATCTTTGTTACTCCAATGGATGGTAGCCTAGTAATTATGGAAGGTAGTTTGTTTTCGAGATTTTTGTTACTACAATGGATGGTAGTCTTGTCATTATGGAAGGTAGTCTGTTATCGATATCTTTGTTACTCCAATGGACGGTAGCCTAGTCATTTTGAAAGGTAGTTAGTTGTCGATATCTTTATTACTCAAATTGATGGTAGCATTGTAATTAGGGAAGGTAGTCTGTTGTCGAGATTTTTGTTACTACAATGGGTGGTAGCCTTGTCATTATGGAAGGTAGTCTGTTATTGTGAGTTTTATCTCTCCAATGGATGGTAGCCTTGTCACTATGGAAGGTAGTCTGTTCTCGATATTTTTGTTATTCCATTGGATGGTAGACTTATCATTATGGAAGGTAGTCTGTTCTTGAGATTTTTGTTATTCCAATAGATGGTAGCCTTGTCATTATGTAAGGTAGTCTGTTGTCGAGATTTTTGTTACTCCAATGGATGGTAGCCTTGTCATTATGGAAGGTAGTCTGTTTTCTAGATTTTTGTTACTCCAATGGATGGTAGCCTTGTCATTATTGAAGGTAGTCTGTTGTCGAGATTTTTGTTACTCAAAAGGATGGTAGCCTTGTCATTAATTAAGGTAGTTTGTTTTCGATATTTTTGTTACTGTAATGGATGGTAGCCTTATCATTATGGAAGGTAGTCTATTGTCAAGATTATTGTTACTCCAATGGATGGTAGCCTTGTCATTATGGAATTTAGTTTTTTGACGAGATCTTTGTTTCTCCAATGGATTGTAGCCTTGTCATTATGGAAGGTAGTCTGTTGTCGAGATTTTTGTTACTCAAAATGATGGTAGCCATGTAATTAATTAAGGTAGTTTGTTGTCGAGATTTTTGTTACTCTAATGGATGATAGCCTTGTCATTATGGAAGGTAGTCTATTGTCAAGATTATAGTTACTCCAATGGATGGTAGCCTTGTCATTATGGAAGTTAGTTTGTTGTCGAGATCTTTGTTACTCCAATTGATGGTAACCTTGTCATTATGGAAGGTAGTCTGTTGTTGTGAGTTTTGTCACTCCAATGGATGGTAGCCTTGTCACCATGGAAGGTAGTATGTTCTAGATATTTTTGTTATTCCATTGGATGGTAGACTTGTCATTATGGAAGGTAGTCTGTTCTCGAGATTTTTTATTATTCCAATAGATGGTAGCCTTATCATTATGTAAGGTAGTCTGTTGTCGAGATTTTTGTTACTCCAATGGATGGTAGCCTTGTCATTATGGAAGGTAGTATGTTTTCTAGATTTTTGTTACTCCAATTGATGGTAGCCTTGTCATTATGGAAGGTAGTCTGTTGTCGAGATTTTTGTTACTCAAAAGGATGGTAGCCTTGTAATTAATTAAGGTAGTCTGTTGTCGAGATTTTTGTTACTCTAATGGATGGTAGCCTTGTCATTATGGAAGGTAGTCTGCTGTCAAGATTATTGTTACTCCAATGGATGGTAGCCTTGTCATTATGGAAGTTAGTCTGTTGTCGAGATCTTTGCTTCTCCAATGGATGGTAGCCTTGTCATTATGGAAGGTAGTTTGTTTTCGAGATTTTTGTTACTCTAATGGATGATAGCCTTGTCATTATGGAAGGTAGTTTGTTGTCAAGATTATTGTTACTCCAATGGATAGTAGCCTTGTCATTATGGAAGGTAGTTTGTTGTCCAGATTTTTTTACTACAATGGATGGTAGCCTTGTCATTATGGAAGGTAGTCGGTTTTCGATATCTTTGTTACTCCAATGGATGGTAGCCTAGTAATTATGGAAGGTAGTTTGTTTTCGAGATTTTTGTTACTACAATGGATGGTAGTCTTGTCATTATGGAAGGTAGTCTGTTATCGATATCTTTGTTACTCCAATGGACGGTAGCCTAGTCATTTTGAAAGGTAGACAGTTGTCGATATCTTTATTACTCAAATTGATGGTAGCATTGTAATTAGGGAAGGTAGTCTGTTGTCGAGATTTTTGTTACTACAATGGGTGGTAGCCTTGTCATTATGGAAGGTAGTCTGTTATTGTGAGTTTTATCTCTCCAATGGATGGTAGCCTTGTCACTATGGAAGGTAGTCTGTTCTCGATATTTTTGTTATTCCATTGGATGGTAGACTTATCATTATGGAAGGTAGTCTGTTCTTGAGATTTTTGTTATTCCAATAGATGGTAGCCTTGTCATTATGTAAGGTAGTCTGTTGTCGAGATTTTTGTTACTCCAATGGATGGTAGCCTTGTCATTATGGAAGGTAGTCTGTTTTCTAGATTTTTGTTACTCCAATGGATGGTAGCCTTGTCATTATTGAAGGTAGTCTGTTGTCAAGATTTTTGTTACTCAAAAGGATGGTAGCCTTGTCATTAATTAAGGGTGTTTGTTTTCGATATTTTTGTTACTGTAATGGATGGTAGCCTTATCATTATGGAAGGTAGTCTATTGTCAAGATTATTGTTACTCCAATGGATGGTAGCCTTGTCATTATGGAATTTAGTTTGTTGACGAGATCTTTGTTTCTCCAATGGATTGTAGCCTTGTCATTATGGAAGGTAGTCTGTTGTCGAGATTTTTGTTACTCAAAATGATGGTAGCCATGTAATTAATTAAGGTAGTTTGTTGTCGAGATTTTTGTTACTCTAATGGATGGTAGCCTTGTCATTATGGAAGGTAGTCTATTGTCAAGATTATAGTTACTCCAATGGATGGTAGCCTTGTCATTATGGAAGTTAGTTTGTTGTCGAGATCTTTGTTACTCCAATTGATGGTAACCTTGTCATTATGGAAGGTAGTCTGTTGTTGTGAGTTTTGTCACTCCAATGGATGGTAGCCTTGTCACTATGGAAGGTAGTATGTTCTAGATATTTTTGTTATTCCATTGGATGGTAGACTTGTCATTATGGAAGGTAGTCTGTTCTCGAGATTTTTGTTATTCCAATAGATGGTAGCCTTGTCATTATGTAAGGTAGTCTGTTGTCGAGATTTTTGTTACTCCAATGGATGGTAGCCTTGTCATTATGGAAGGTAGTATGTTTTCTAGATTTTTGTTACTCCAATTGATGGTAGCCTTGTCATTATGGAAGGTAGTCTGTTGTCGAGATTTTTGTTACTCAAAAGGATGGTAGCCTTGTAATTAATTAAGGTAGTCTGTTGTCGAGATTTTTGTTACTCTAATGGATGGTAGCCTTGTCATTATGGAAGGTAGTCTGCTGTCAAGATTATTGTTACTCCAATGGATGGTAGCCTTGTCATTATGGAAGTTAGTCTGTTGTCGAGATCTTTGTTTCTCCAATGGATGGTAGCCTTGTCATTATGGAAGGTAGTCTGTTGTCAAGATTATTTTTACTCAGAAGGATGCTAGCCTTGTTATTAATTAAGGTAGTATGTTGTCGAGATTTTTGTTACTCTAATGGATGGTAGCCTTGTCATTATGGAAGGTAGTTTGTTGTCAAGATTATTGTTACTCCAATGGATGGTAGCCTTGTCATTATGGAAGTTAGTTTGTTGTCGAGATCCTTGTTTCTCCAATGGATGGTAGCCTTGTCATTATGGAAGGTAGTGTGTTGTTGTGAGTTTTGTCACTCCAATGGATGGTAGCCTTGTCACTATGGAAGGTAGTATGTTCTCGATATTTTTGTTATTCCATTGGATGGTAGACTTGTCATTATGGAAGGTAGTCTGTTCTCGAGATTTTTGTTATTCCAATAGATGGTAGCCTTGTCATTATGTAAGGTAGTCTGTTGTCGAGATTTTTGTTACGCCAATGGATGGTAGCCTTGTCATTATGGAAGGTAGTCTATTTTCTAGATTTTTGTTACTCCAATGGATGGTAGCCTTTTCATTATGGAAGGTAGTCTATTGTCGAGATTTTTGTTATTCAAAAGGATGGTAGCCTTGTCATTATGGAAGGTAGTCTGTTGTCGAGATTTTTGTTACTATAATGGATGGTAGCCTTGTCATTATGGAAGGTAGTCTGTTGTCAAGATTATTGTTACTCCAATGGATGGTAGCCTTATCATTATGGAAGGTAGTTTGTTGTCGAGATCTTTGTTACTCCAATTGATGGTAGCCTTGTCATTATGGAAGGTAGTCTGTTGTTGTGAGTTTTGTCACTCCAATGGATGGTAGCCTTGTTACTATGGAAGGTAGTTTGTTCTCGATATTTTTGTTATTCCATTGGATGGTAGACTTTTCATTATGGAAGGTAGTCTGTTCTCGAGATTTTTGTTATTCCAATAGATGGTAGCCTTGTCATTATGGAAGGTAGTCTGTTGTCGAGATTTTTGTTACTCCAATGGATGGTAGCCTTGTCATTATGGAAGGTAGTCTGTTTTCTAGATTTTTGTTACTCCAATGGATGGTAGCCTTGTCATTATGGAAGGTAGTCTGTTGTCGAGATTTTTGTTACTCAAAATGATGGTAGCCTTGTCATTATGGAAGGTAGTCTGTTGTCGAGATTTTTGTTACTCTAATGGATGTTAGCCTTGTCATTATGGAAGGGAGTTTGTTGTCAAGATTATTGTTACTCCAATGGATGTTAGCCTTGTCATTATGGAAGGTAGTCTATTTTCTAGATTTTTGTTACTCCAATGGATGGTAGCCTTGTCATTATGGAAGGTAGTCCGTTGTCGAGATATTTGTTACTCAAAAGGATTGTAGCCTTGTCATTAATTAAGGTAGTCTGCTGTCGAGATTTTTGTTACTCTAGTGGATGGTAGCCTTATCATTATGGAAGGTAGTCTGTTGTCAAGATTATTGTTACTCCAATGGATGGTAGCCTTGTCATTATGGAAGTTAGTCTGTTGTCGAGATCTTTGTTTCTCCAATGGATGGTAGCCTTGTCATTATGGAAGGTAGTCTGTTGTCAAGATTTTTTTTACTCAAAAGGATGGTAGCCATGTTATTAATTAAGGTAGTATGTTGTCGAGATTTTTGTTACTCTAATGGATGGTAGCCTTGTCATAATGTAAGGTAGTCCGATGTCAAGATTTTTGTTACTCCAATAGATGGTAGCCTTGTCATTATGGAAGGTAGTCTATTTTCTGGTTTTTTGTTACTCCAATGGATGGTAGTCTTGTCATTATGGAAGGTAGTCTATTGTCGAGATTTTTGTTACTCAAAAGGATGGTAGCCTTGTCATCATGGAAGGTAGTCTATTGTCGAGATTTTTGTTACTCTAATGGAAGGTAGCCTTGTCATTATGGAAGCTAGTCTGTTGTCATGATTATTGTTACTCCAATGGATGGTAGCCTTGTCATTATGGAAGGTAGTTTGTTGTCGAGATCTTTGTTACTCCAATGGATGGTAGCCTTGTCATTATGGAAGGTAGTCTATTGTTGTGAGTTTTGTCACTCCAATGGATGGTAGCCTTGTCACTATGGAAGGTAGTCTGTTCTCGATATTTTTGTTATTCCATTGGATGGTAGACTTGTCATTATGGAAGGTAGTCTGTTCTCGAGATTTTTGTTATTCCAATAGATGGTAGCCTTGTCATTATGTAAGGTAGTCCGTTGTCGAGATTTTTGTTACTCCAATGGATGGTAGCCTTGTCATTATGGAAGGTAGTCTATTTTCTAGATTTTTGTTACTCCAATGGATGGTAGCCTTGTCATTATGGAAGGTAGTCTATTGTCGAGATTTTTGTTACTGAAAATGATGGTAGCCTTGTCATTATCGAAGGTAGTTTGTTGTCGAAATTTTTTTTACTCTAATGGATGGTGGCCTTGTCATTATGGAAGGTAGTTTGTTGTCAAGATTATTGTTACTCCAATGGATGGTAGCCTTGTCATTATGGAAGGTAGTCTATTTTCTAGATTTTTGTTACTCCAATGGATGGTAGCCTTGTCATTATGGAAGGTAGTCCGTTGTCGAGATTTTTGTTACTCAAAAGGATGGTAGCCTTGTCATTAATTAAGGTAGTCTGTTGTCGAGATTTTTGTTACTCTAGTGGATGGTAGCCTTATCATTATGGAAGGTAGTCTGTTGTCAAGATTATTGTTACTCCAATGGATGGTAGCCTTGTCATTATGGAAGTTAGTCTGTTGTCGAGATCTTTGTTTCTCCAATGGATGGTAGCCTTGTCATTATGGAAGGTAGTCTGTTGTCAAGATTTTTTTTACTCAAAAGGATGGTAGCCATGTTATTAATTAAGGTAGTATGTTGTCGAGATTTTTGTTACTCTAATGGATGGTAGCCTTGTCATTATAGAAGGTAGTCTGTTGTCAAGATTATTGTTACTCCAATGGATGGTAGCCTTGTCATTATGGAAGTTAGTTTGTTGTCGAGATCTTTATTTCTCCAATGGATGGTAGCCTTGTCATTATGGAAGGTAGTCTGTTGTTGTGAGTTTTGTCACTCCAATGGATGGTAGCCTTGTCACTATGGAAGGTAGTATGTTCTCGATATTTTTGTTATTCCATTGGATGGTAGACTTGTCATTATGGAAGGTAGTCTGTTCTCGAGATTTTTGTTAATCCAATAAATGGTAGCCTTGTCATTATGTAAGGTAGTCTGTTGTCGAGATTTTTGTTACTCCAATGGATGGTAGCCTTGTCATTATGGAAGGTAGTCTATTTTCTAGATTTTTGTTACTCCAATGGATGGTAGCCTTTTCATTATGGAAGGTAGTTTATTGTCGAGATTTTTGTTACTCAAAAGGATGGTAGCCTTGTCATTATGGAAGGTAGTATGTTGTCGAGATTTTTGTTACTCTAATGGATGGTAGCCTTGTCATTATGGAAGGTAGTTTGTTGTAAAGATTATTGTTACTCCAATGGATGGTAGCCTTGTCATTATGGAAGGTAGTTTGTTATCGAGATGTTTTTTACTACAATGGATGGTAGCCTTGTCATTATGAAAGGTAGTCCGTTGTCGAGATTTTTGTTACTCCAATAGATGGTAGCCTTGTCATTATGGCAGGTAGTCTGTTTTCTAGATTTTTGTTACTCCAATGGATGGTAGTCTTGTCATTATGGAAGGTAGTCTATTGTCGAGATTTTTGTTACTCAAAAGGATGGTATCCTTGTCATCATGGAAGGTAGTCTGTTGTCGAGATTTTTGTTACTCTAATGGAAGGTAGCCTTGTCATTATGGAAGGTAGTTTGTTGTCAAGATTATTGTTACTCCAATGGATGGTAGCCTTGTCATTATGGAAAGTAGTTTGTTGTCGAGATCTTTGTTACTCCAATGGATGGTAGCCTTGTCATTATGGAAGGTAGTCTATTGTTGTGAGTTTTGTCACTCCAATGGATGGTAGCCTTGTCACTATGGAAGGTAGTCTGTTCTCGATATTTTTGTTATTCCATTGGATGGTAGACTTGTCATTATGCAAGGTAGTATGTTCTCGAGATTTTTGTTATTCCAATGGATGGTAGCCTTGTCATTATGGAAGCTAGTCTGTTTTCTAGATTTTTGTTACTCCAATGGATGGTAGCCTTGTCATTATGGAAGGTAGTCTATTGTCGAGATTTTTGTTACTAAAAATGATGGTAGCCTTGTCATTATCGAAGGTAGTTTGTTGTCGAGATCTTTTTTACTCTAATGGATGGTGGCCTTGCATTATGGAAGGTAGTTTGTTGTCAAGATTATTGTTACTCCAATGGATGGTAGCCTTGCCATTATGGAAGGTAGTTTTTTTCGAGATCTTTGTTACTCCAATGGATGGTAGCATTGTCATTATGGAAGGTAGTCTGTTGTTGTGAGTTTTGTCACTCCAATGGATGGTATCCTTGTCACTATGGAAGGTAGTATGTTCTCGATATTTTTGTATGTTCCATTGGATGGTAGACTTGTCATTATGGAAGGTAGTCTGTTCTCGAGATTTTTGTTATTCCAATAGATGGTAGCCTTGTCATTATGTAAGGTAGTCTGTTGTCTAGATTTTTGTTACTCCAATGGATGGTAGCCTTGTCATTATGGAAGGTAGTCAGTTTTCTAGATTTTTGTTACTCCAATGGATGGTATCCTTGTCATTATGGAATGTAGTCAGTTGTCGAGATTTTTGTTACTCAAAAGGATGGTAGCCTTGTCATTATGGAAGGTAGTCTGTTGTCGAGATTTTTGTTACTCTAATGGATGGTAGCCTTGTCATTATGGAAGGTAGTATGTTGTCAAGATTATTGTTACTCCAATGGATGGTAGGCTTGTCATTATGGAAGGTAGTTTGTTGTCGTGATTTTTGTTACTACAATGGATGGTGATCTTGTCATTATGGAAGGTAGTCAGTTGTCGATATCTGTGTTACTCCAATGGATGGTAGCCTAGTAATTATGGAAGGTAGTTTGTTTTCGAGATTTTTGTTACTACAATGGATTGTAGTCTTGTCATTATGGAAGGTAGTCTGTTATCGATATCTTTGTTACTCCAATGGAAGGTAGCCTAGTCATTTTGAAAGGTAGTCAGTTGTCAATATCTTTGATACTCAAATGGATGGTAGGCTTGTCATTATGGAAGGTAGTCTATTGTCGAGATTTTTGTTACTACAATGGGTGGTAGCCTTGTCATTATGGAAGGTAGTTTGTTGTCGAGATCTTTGTTACTCCAATGGATGTTAGCCTTGTCATTATGGAAGGTAGTCTGTTGTTGTGAGTTTTGTCACTCCAATGGATGGTAGACTTGTCACTATGGAAGGTAGTCTGTTTTGGATATTTTTGTTATTCCATTGGATGGTTGAATTGTAATTATGGAAGGTAGTCTGTTCTCGAGATTTTTGTTATTCCAATAGATGGTAGCCTTTTCATTATGTAAGGTAGTCCGTTGTCGAGATTTTTGTTACTCCAATGGATGGTAGCCTTGTCATTATGGAAGGTAGTATGTTGTTGTCAGTTTTGTCACTCCAATGGATGGTAGCCTTGTCACTATGGAGGGTAGTTTGTTCTCGATATTTTTGTTATTCCATTGGATGGTAGACTTTTCATTATGGAAGGTAGTCTGTTCACGAGATTTTTTTTATTACAATAGATGGTAGCCATTTCATTATGTAAGGTAGTCCATTGTCGAGAGTTTTGTTACTCCAATGGATGGTAGCCTTGTCATTATGGAAGGTAGTCTGTTTTCTAGATTTTTGTTACTCCAATGGATGGTAGCCTTGTCATTAGGGTAGGTAGTCTGTTGTCGAGATTTTTGTTACTACAATGGGTGGTAGCCTTGTCATTATGGAAGGTAGTTTGTTGTCGAGATCTTTGTTACTCCAATGGATGGTAGCCTTGTCATTATGGAAGGTAGTCTGTTATTGTGAGTTTTGTCACTCCAATGGATGGTAGCCTTGTCACTATGGAAGCTAGTCTGTTCTAAATATTTTTTTTATTCCATTGGATGGTAGCCTTGTCATTATGGAAGGTAGTTTGTTGTCGAGATTTTTTTTACTCTAATGGATGGTGGCCTTGTCATTATGGAAGGTAGTTTGTTGTCAAGATTATTGTTACTCCAATGGATGGTAGCCTTGCCATTATGGAAGGTAGTTTGTTGTCGAGATCTTTGTTACTCCAATGGATGGTAGCCTTGTCATTATGGAAGGTAGTCTGTTGTCGAGATTTTTTTTACTACAATGGATGGTAGTCTTGTCATTATGGAAGGTAGTCAGTTGTCGATATCTTTGTTACTCCAATGGATTGTAGCCTAGTCATTATGGAAGGTAGTTTGTTCTCGATATATTTGTTATTCCATTGGATGGTAGACTTGTCATTATGGAAGGTAGTCTGTTCTCGATATTTTTGTTATTCCAATAGATGGTAGCCTTGTCATTTTGTAAGGTAGTCTGGTTTCGAGATTTTTGTTACTCCAATGGATGGTAGCCTTTTCATTATGGAAGGTAGTCTATTTTTGAGATTTTGGTTACTCAAAAGGATGGTAGCCTTGTCATTATGGAAGGTAGTCTGTTGTCGAGATTTTTGTTACTATAATGGATGGTAGCCTTGTCATTATGGAAGGTAGTCTGTTGTCAAGATTATTGTTACTCTAATGGATGGTAGCCTTGTCATTATGGAAGGTAGTTTGTTGTCGATATCTTTGTTACTCCAATTGATGGAAGCCTTGTCATTATGGAAGGTAGTCTGTTGTTGTGAGTTTTGTCACTCCAATGGATGGTAGCCTTGTTACTATGGAAGGTAGTTTGTTCTCGATATTTTTGTTATTCCATTGGATGGTAGACTTTTCATTATGGAAGGTACTCAATTCTCGAGATTTTTGTTATTCCAATAGATGGTAGCCTTATCATTATGGAAGGTAATCTGTTGTCGAGATTTTTGTTACTCCAATGGATGGTAGCCTTGTCATTATGGAAGGTAGTCTATTTTCTAAATTTTTGTTACTCCAATGGATGGTAGCCTTATCATTATGGAAGGTAGTCTGTTGTCGAGATTTTTGTTACTCTAATGGATGGTAGCCTTGTCATTATGGAAGGTAGTCTGTTGTCAAGATTATTGTTACTCCAATGGATGGTAGCCTTGTCATTATGGAAGGTAGTTTGTTGTCCAGATGTTTTTTACTACAATTGATGGTAGCCTTGTCATTGTGTAAGGTAGTCCATTGTCGAGATTTTTGTTACTCCAATAGATGGTAGCCTTGTCATTATGGAAGGTAGTCTGTTTTCTAGATATTTGTTACTCCAATGGATGGTAGTCTTGTCATTATGGAAGGTAGTCTATTGTCGATATTTTTGTTACTCAAAAGGATAGTGGCCTTGTCATCATGGAAGGTAGTCTGTTGTCGAGATTTTTGTTACTCTAATGGATGGTAGCCTTGTCATTATGGAAGGTAGTCTATTGTCAAGAATATTTTTACTCCAATGGATGGTAGCCTTGTCATTATGGAAGGTAGTTTGTTGTTCTTAGTTTTGTCACTCCAATGGATGGTAGCCTTGTCACTATGGAAGGTAGTATGTTCTCGATATTTTTGTTATTCCATTGGATGGTAGACTTGTCATTAAGGAAGGTAGTCTGTTCTTGAGATTTTTGTTATTCCAATAGATGGTAGCCTTGTCATTATGTAAGGTAGTCCGTTGTCGAGATTTTTGTTACTCCAATGGATGGTAGCCTTGTCATTATGGAAGGTAGTCTATTGTCGAGATTTTTGTTACTGAAAATGATGGTAGCCTTGTCATTATGGAAGGTAGTTTGTTGTCGAGATTTTTGTTACTCTAATGGATGGTAGCCTTGTCATTATGGAAGGTAGTCTATTGTCAAGATTATTGTCACTCCAATGGATGGTAGCCTTGTCACTATGGAAGCTAGTCTGTTCTCAATATTTTTTTTATTCCATTGGATGGTAGACTTGTCATTATGGAAGGTAGTATGTCCTCGAGATTTTTGTTATTCCAATAGATGGTAGCCTTGTCATTATGGAAGGTAGTTTGTTGTCGAGATTTTTTTTACTCTAATGGATGGTGGCCTTGTCATTATGGAAGGTAGTTTGTTGTCAAGATTATTGTTACTCCAATGGATGGTAGCCTTGCCATTATGGAAGGTAGTTTGTTGTCGAGATCTTTGTTACTCCAATGGATGGTAGCCTTGTCATTATGGAAGGTAGTCTGTTGTCGAGATTTTTGTTACTACAATGGATGGTAGTCTCGTCATTATGGAAGGTAGTCAGTTGTCGATATCTTTGTTACTTCAATGGATTGTAGCCAACTCATTATGGAAGGTAGTTTGTTCTCGATATTTTTGTTATTCCATTGGATGGTAGACTTGTCATTATGGAAGGTAGTCTGTTCTTGAGATTTTTGTTATTCCAATAGATGGTAGCCTTGTCATTATGTAAGGTAGTCTGGTTTCGAGATTTTTGTTACTCCAATGGATGGTAGCCTTTTCATTATGGAAGGTAGTCTATTTTCGAGATTTTGGTTACTCAAAAGGATGGTAGCCTTGTCATTATGGAAGGTAGTCTGTTGTCGAGATTTTTGTTACTATAATGGATGGTAGCCTTGTCATTATGGAAGGTAGTCTGTTGTCAAGATTATTGTTACTCCAATGGATGGTAGCCTTGTCATTATGGAAGGTAGTTTGTTGTCGAGATCTTTGTTACTCCAATTGATGGTAGCCTTGTCATTATGGAAGGTAGTCTGTTGTTGTGAGTTTTGTCACTCCAATGGATGGTAGCCTTGTTACTATGGAAGGTAGTTTGTTCTCAATATTTTTGTTATTCCATTGGATGGTAGACTTTTCAATATGGAAGGTAGTCTGTTCACGAGATTTTTGTTATTCCAATAGATGGTAGCCTTTTCATTATGTAAGGTAGTCCATTTTCGAGATTTTTGTTAGTCCAATGGATGGTAGCCTTGTCATTATGGAAGGTATTCTGTTTTCTAGATTTTTGTTACTCCAGTGGATGGTAGCCTTGTCATTAGGGTAGGTAGTCTGTTGTCGAGATTTTTGTTACTACAATGGGTGGTAGCCTTTTCATTATGGAAGGTAGTTTGTTGTCGAGATCTTTGTTACTCCAATGGATGGTAGCATTGTCATTATGGAAGGTAGTCTGTTGTTGTGAGTTTTGTTACTCCAATGGATGGTAGCCTTGTCATTATGGAAGTTAGTTAGTTTTCTAGATTTTTGTTACTCCAATGGATGGTAGCCTTGTCATTATGGAAGTTAGTCTGTTGTCGAGATCTTTGTTTCTCCAATGGATGGTAGCCTTGTCATTATGGAAGGTAGTCTGTTGTCAAGATTATTTTTACTCAGAAGGATGGTAGCCTTGTTATTAATTAAGGTATTATGTTGTCGAGATTTTTGTTACTCTAATGGATGGTAGCCTTGTCATTATGGAAGGTAGTCTATTGTCAAGATTATTGTTACTCCAATGGATGGTAGCCTTGTCATTATGGAAGTTAGTTTGTTGTCGAGATCTTTGTTTCTCCAATGGATGGTAGCCTTGTCATTATGGAAGGTAGTCTGTTGTTGTGAGTTTTGTCACTCCAATGGATGGTAGCCTTGTCACTATGGAAGGTAGTATGTTCTCGATATTTTTGTTATTCCATTGGATGGTAGACTTGTCATTATGGAAGGTAGTCTGTTCTCGAGATTTTTGTTATTCCAATAGATGGTAGCCTTGTCATTATGTAAGGTAGTCTGTTGTCGAGATTTTTGTTACTCCAATGGATGGTAGCCTTGTCATTATGGAAGGTAGTCTATTTTCTAGATTTTTGTTACTCCAATGGATGGTAGCCTTTTCATTATGGAAGGTAGTCTATTGTCGAGATTTTTGTTACTCAAAAGGATGGTAGCCTTGTCATTATGGAAGGTAGTCTGTTGTCGAGATTTTTGTTACTATAATGGATGGTAGCCTTGTCATTATGGAAGGTAGTCTATTGTCAAGATTATTGTCACTCCAATGGATGGTAGCCTTGTCACTATGGAAGCTAGTCTGTTCTCAATATTTTTTTTATTCCATTGGATGGTAGACTTGTCATTATGGAAGGTAGTATGTCCTCGAGATTTTTGTTATTCCAATAGATGGTAGCCTTGTCATTATGGAAGGTAGTTTGTTGTCGAGATTTTTTTTACTCTAATGGATGGTGGCCTTGTCATTATGGAAGGTAGTTTGTTGTCAAGTTTATTTTAATCCAATGGATGGTAGCCTTGCCATTATGGAAGGTAGTTTGTTGTCGAGATCTTTGTTACTCCAATGGATGGTAGCCTTGTCATTATGGAAGGTAGTCTGTTGTCGAGATTTTTGTTACTACAATGGATGGTAGTCTTGTCATTATGGAAGGTAGTCAGTTGTCGATATCTTTGTTACTCCAACGGATTGTAGCCAAGTCATTATGGAAGGTAGTTTGTTCTCGATATTTTTGTTATTCCATTGGATGGTAGACTTGTCATTATGGAAGGTAGTCTGTTCTCGAGATTTCTGTTATTCCAATAGATGGTAGCCTTGTCATTATGTAAGGTAGTCTAGTTTCGAGATTTTTGTTACTCCAATGGATGGTAGCCTTTTCATTATGGAAGGTAGTCTATTTTCGAGATTTTGGTTACTCAAAAGGATGGTAGCCTCGTCATTATGGAAGGTAGTCTGTTGTCGAGATTTTTGTTACTATAATGGATGGTAGCCTTGTCATTATGGAAGGTAGTCTGTTGTCAAGATTATTGTTACTCCAATGGATGGTAGCCTTGTCATTATGGAAGGTAGTTTGTTGTCGAGATCTTTGTTACTCCAATTGATGGTAGCCTTGTCATTATGGAAGGTAGTCTGTTGTTGTGAGTTTTGTCACTCCAATGGATGGTAGCCTTGTTACTATGGAAGGTAGTTTGTTCTCGATATTTTTGTTATTCCATTGGATGGTAGACTTTTCATTATGGAAGGTAGTCTGTTCACGAGATTTTTGTTATTCCAATAGATGGTAGCCTTTTCATTATGTAAGGTAGTCCATTTTCGAGATTTTTGTTAGTCCAATGGATGGTAGCCTTGTCATTATGGAAGGTATTCTGTTTTCTAGATTTTTGTTACTCCAATGGATGGTAGCCTTGTCATTAGGGTAAGTAGTCTGTTGTCGAGATTTTTGTTACTACAATGGGTGGTAGCCTTGTCATTATGGAAGGTAGTTTGTTGGCGAGATCTTTGTTACTCCAATGGATGGTAGCATTGTCATTATGGAAGGTAGTCTGTTGTTGTGAGTTTTGTTACTCCAATGGATGGTAGCCTTGTCATTATGGAAGTTAGTTTGTTTTCTAGATTTTTGTTACTCCAATGGATGGTAGCCTTGTCATTATGGAAGTTAGTCTGTTGTCGAGATCTTTGTTTCTCTAATGGATGGTAGCCTTGACATTATGGAAGGTAGTCTGTTGTCAAGATTATTTTTACTCAGAAGGATGGTAGCCTTGTTATTAATTAAGGTATTATGTTGTCGAGATTTTTGTCACTCCAATGGATGGTAGCCTTGTCACTATGGAAGGTAGTATGTTCTCGATATTTTTGTTATTCCATTGGATGGTAGACTTGTCATTATGGAAGGTAGTCTGTTCTCGAGATTTTTGTTATTCCAATAGATGGTAGCCTTGTCATTATGTAAGGTAGTCCGTTGTCGAGATTTTTGTTACTCCAATGGATAGTAGCCTTGTCATTATGGAAGCTAGTCTGTTTTCTTGATTTTTGTTACTTCAATGGATGGTAGCCTTGTCATTATGGAAGGTAGTCTATTGTCGAGATTTTTGTTACTAAAAATGATGGTAGCCTTGTCATTATCGAAGGTAGTTTGTTGTCGAGATTTTTTTTACTCTAATGGATGGTGGCCTTGTCATTATGGAAGGTAGTTTGTTGTCAAGATTATTGTTACTCCAATGGATGGTAGCCTTGCCATTATGGAAGGTAGTTTTTTTCGAGATCTTTGTTACTCCAATGGATGGTAGCATTGTCATTATGGAAGGTAGTCTGTTGTTGTGAGTTTTGTCACTCCAATGGATGGTATCCTTGTCACTATGGAAGGTAGTATGTTCTCGATATTTTTGTTATTCCATTGGATGGTAGACTTGTCATTATGGAAGGTAGTCTGTTCTCGAGATTTTTGTTATTCCAATAGATGGTAGCCTTGTCATTATGTAAGGTAGTCTGTTGTCTAGATTTTTGTTACTCCAATGGATGGTAGCCTTGTCATTATGGAAGGTAGTCAGTTTTCTAGATTTTTGTTACTCCAATGGATGGTATCCTTGTCATTATGGAATGTAGTCAGTTGTCGAGATTTTTGTTACTCAAAAGGATGGTAGCCTTGTCATTATGGAAGGTAGTCTGTTGTCGAGATTTTTGTTACTCTAATGGATGGTAGCCTTGTCATTATGGAAGGTAGTATGTTGTCAAGATTATTGTTACTCCAATGGATGGTAGCCTTGTCATTATGGAAGGTAGTTTGTTGTCGTGATTTTTGTTACTACAATGGATGGTGATCTTGTCATTATGGAAGGTAGTCAGTTGTCGATATATGTGTTACTCCAATGGATGGTAGCCTAGTAATTATGGAAGGTAGTTTGTTTTCGAGATTTTTGTTACTACAATGGATGGTAGTCTTGTCATTATGGAAGGTAGTCTGTTATCGATATCTTTGTTACTCCAATGGAAGGTAGCCTAGTCATTTTGAAAGGTAGTCAGTTGTCAATATCTTTGATACTCAAATGGATGGTAGGCTTTTCATTAGGGAAGGTAGTCTGTTGTCGAGATTTTTGTTACTACAACGGGTGGTAGCCTTGTCATTATGGAAGGTAGTTTGTTGTCGAGATCTTTGTTACTCCAATGGATGTTAGCCTTGTCATTATGGAAGGTAGTCTGTTGTTGTGAGTTTTGTCACTCCAATGGATGGTAGCCTTGTCACTATGGAAGGTAGTATGTTCTCGATATTTTTGTTATTCCATTGGATGGTAGACTTGTCATTATGGAAGGTAGTCTGTTCTCGAGATTTTTGTTATTCCAATTGATGGTAGCCTTGTCATTATGGAAGGTAGTCTGTTGTTGTGAGTTTTGTCACTCCAATGGATGGTAGCCTTGACACTATGGAAGGTAGTCTGTTTTGGATATTTTTGTTATTCCATTGGATGGTAGAATTGTCATTATGGAAGGTAGTTGGTTCTCGAGATTTTTGTTATTCCAATAGATGGTAGCCTTTTCATTATGTAAGGTAGTCCGTTGTCGAGATTTTTGTTACTCCAATGGATGGTAGCCTTGTCATTATGGAAGGTAGTATGTTGTTGTCAGTTTTGTCACTCCAATGGATGGTAGCCTTGTCACTATGGTGGGTAGTTTGTTCTCGATATTTTTGTTATTCCATTGGATGGTAGACTTTTCATTATGGAAGGTAGTCTGTTCACGAGATTTTTTTTATTACAATAGATGGTAGCCATTTCATTATGTTAGGTAGTCCATTGTCGAGATTTTTGTTACTCCAATGGATGGTAGCCTTGTCATTATGGAAGGTAGTCTGTTTTCTAGATTTTTGTTACTCCAATGGATGGTAGCCTTGTCATTAGGGTAGGTAGTCTGTTGTCGAGATTTTTGTTACTACAATGGGTGGTAGCCTTGTCATTATGGAAGGTAGTTTGTTGTCGAGATCTTTGTTACTCCAATGGATGGTAGCCTTGTCATTATGGAAGGTAGTCTGTTATTGTGAGTTTTGTCACTCCAATGGATGGTAGCCTTGTCACGATGGAAGCTAGTCTGTTCTCAATATTTTTTTTATTCCATTGGATGGTAGCCTTGTCATTATGGAAGGTAGTTTGTTGTCGAGATTTTTTTTACTCTAATGGATGGTGGCCTTGTCATTATTGAAGGTAGTTTGTTGTCAAGATTATTGTTACTCCAATGGATGGTAGCCTTGCCATTATGGAAGGTAGTTTGTTGTCGAGATCTTTCTTACTCCAACGGATGGTAGCCTTGTCATTATGGAAGGTAGTCTGCTGTCGAGATTTTTGTTACTACAATGGATGGTAGTCTTGTCATTATGGAAGGTAGTCAGTTGTCGATATCTTTGTTACTCCAATGGATTGTAGCCTAGTCATTATGGAAGGTAGTTTGTTCTCGATATTTTTGTTATTCCATTGGATGGTAGACTTGTCATTATGGAAGGTAGTCTGTTCTCAATATTTTTGTTATTCCAATAGATGGTAGCCTTGTCATTTTGTAAGGTAGACTGGTTTCGAGATTTTTGTTACTCCAATGGATGGTAGCCTTTTCATTATGGAAGGTAGTCTATTTTCGAGATTTTGGTTACTCAAAAGGATGGTAGCCTTGTCATTATGGAAGGTAGTCTGTTGTCGAGATTTTTGTTACTATAATGGATGGTAGCCTTGTCATTATGGAAGGTAGTCTGTTGTCAAGATTATTGTTACTCCAATGGATGGTAGCCTTGTCATTATGGAAGGTAGTTTGTTGTCGAGATCTTTGTTACTCCAATTGATGGTAGCCTTGTCATTATGGAAGGTAGTTTGTTGTTGTGAGTTTTGTCACTCCAATGGATGGTAGCCTTGTTACTATGGAAGGTAGTTTGTTCTCGATATTTTTGTTATTCCATTGGATGGTAGACTTTTCATTATGGAAGGTACTCTATTCTCGAGATTTTTGTTATTCCAATAGATGGTAGCCTTGTCATTATGGAAGGTAATCTGTTGTCGAGATTTTTGTTACTCCAATGGATGGTAGCCTTGTCATTATGGAAGGTAGTCTATTTTCTAAATTTTTGTTACTCCAATGGATGGTAGCCTTATCATTATGGAAGGTAGTCTGTTGTCGAGATTTTTGTTACTCTAATGGATGGTAGCCTTGTCATTATGGAAGGTAGTCTGTTGTCAAGATTATTGTTACTCCAATGGATGGTAGCCTTGTCATTATGGAAGGTAGTTTGTTGTCCAGATGTTTTTTACTACAATGGATGGTAGCCTTGTCATTGTGTAAGGTAGTCCGTTGTCGATATTTTTGTTACTCCAATAGATGGTAGCCTTGTCATTATGGAAGGTAGTCTGTTTTCTAGATATTTCTTACTTCAATGGATGGTAGTCTTGTCATTATGGAAGGTAGTCTATTGTTGATATTTTTGTTACTCAAAAGGATGGTAGCCTTGTCATCATGGAAGGTAGTCTGTTGTCGAGATTTTTGTTACTCTAATGGATGGTAGCCTTGTCATTATGGAAGGGAGTCTATTGTCAAGAATATTTTTACTCCAATGGATGGTAGCCTTGTCATTATGGAAGGTAGTTTGTTGTTCTGAGTTTTGTCACTCCAATGGATGGTAGCCTTGTCACTATGGAAGGTAGTCTGTTCTCGATATTTTTGTTATTCCATTGGATGGTAGACTTGTCATTAAGGAAGGTAGTCTGTTCTTGAGATTTTTGTTATTCCAATAGATGGTAGCCTTGTCATTATGTAAGGTAGTCCGTTGTCGAGATTTTTGTTACTTCAATGGATGGTAGCCTTGTCATTATGGAAGGTAGTCTGTTGTCGAGATTTTTGTTACTGAAAATGATGGTAGCCTTGTCATTATGGAAGGTAGTTTGTTGTCGAGATTTTTGTTACTCTAATGGATGGTAGCCTTGTCATTATGGAAGGTAGACTATTGTCAAGATTATTGTCACTCCAATGGATGGTAGCCTTGTCACTATGGAAGCTAGTCTGTTCTCAATATTTTTTTTATTCCATTGGATGGTAGACTTGTCATTATGGAAGGTAGTCTGTCCTCGAGATTTTTGTTATTCCAATAGATGGTAGCCTTGTCATTATGGAAGGTAGTTTGTTGTCGAGATTTTTTTTACTCTAATGGATGGTGGCCTTGTCATTATGGAAGGTAGTTTGTTGTCAAGATTATTGTTACTCCAATGGATGGTAGCCTTGCCATTATGGAAGGTAGTTTGTTGTCGAGATCTGTGTTACTCCAATGGATGGTAGCCTTGTCATTATGGAAGGTAGTCTGTTGTCGAGATTTTTGTTACTACAATGGATGGTAGTCTTGTCATTATGGAAGGTAGTCAGTTGTCGATATCTTTGTTACTCCAATGGATTGTAGCCTAGTCATTATGGAAGGTAGTTTGTTCTCGATATTTTTGTTATTCCATTGGATGGTAGACTTGTCATTATGGAAGGTAATCTGTTCTCGAGATTTTTGTTATTCCAATAGATGGTAGCCTTGTCATTATGTAAGGTAGTCTGGTTTCGAGATTTTTGTTACTCCAATGGATGGTAGCCTTTTCATTATGGAAGGTAGTCTATTTTCGAGATTTTGGTTACTCAAAAGGATGGTAGCCTTGTCATTATGGAAGGTAGTCTGTTGTCGAGATTTTTGTTACTATAATGGATGGTAGCCTTGTCATTATGGAAGGTAAACTGTTGTCAAGATTATTGTTACTCCAATGGATGGTAGCCTTGTCATTATGGAAGGTAGTTTGTTGTCGAGATCTTTATTACTCCAATTGATGGTAGCCTTGTCATTATGGAAGGTAGTCTGTTGTTGTGAGTTTTGTCACTCCAATGGATGATAGCCTTGTTACTATGGAAGGTAGTTTGTTCTCGATATTTTTGTTATTCCATTGGATGGTAGACTTTTCATTATGGAAGGTAGTCTGTTCACGAGGTTTTTGTTATTCCAATAGATGGTAGCCTTTTCATTATGTAAGGTAGTCCATTTTCGAGATTTTTGTTAGTCCAATGGATGGTAGCCTTGTCATTATGGAAGGTATTCTGTTTTCTAGATTTTTGTTACTCCAATGGATGGTAGCCTTGTCATTAGGGTAGGGAGTCTGTTGTCGAGATTTTTGTTACTACAATGGGTGGTAGCCTTGTCATTATGGAAGGTAGTTTGTTGTCGAGATCTTTGTTACTCCAATGGATGGTAGCATTGTCATTATGGAAGGTAGTCTGTTGTTGTGAGTTTTGTTACTCCAATGGATGGTAGCCTTGTCATTATGGAAGTTAGTTTGTTTTCTAGATTTTTGTTACTCCAATGGATGGTTGCCTTGTCATTATGGAAGTTAGCCTGTTGTCGAGATTTTTGTTACTCAAAAGGATGGTGGCCTTGTCATTATGGAAGGTATTATGTTGTCGAGATTTTTGTTACTACAATGGATGGTAGCGTAGTCATTACGGAAGGTAGTTTGTTGTCAAGATTTTTGTTACTATAGTGGATGGTAGTCTTGTCATTATGGAAGGTAGTCTGTTGTCGATATCTTTGTTACTTCAATGGATGGTAGCCTAGTCGTTATGGAAGGTAGTCTATTGTCGAGATTTTGGTTACTACAATTGTTGGTAGCCTTGTCATTGTGGAACATAGTCTATTGTAGATATTTTTGTTACTCCAATGGATGGTAGCCTTGTCATTAAGGAAGGTAGTCTGTTGTCGATATCTTTGTTACTCCAATGGATGGAAGCCTAGTCATTATGGAAGGTAGTATGTTCTCGAGATTTTTGTTATTCCAAAAGATGGTAGCCTTGTCATTATGGTATGTAGTTTGTTGTCGAGATTTTTGTTACTCCAATGGATGGTATCCTTGTCAATATGGAAGGTAGTATGTTGTCGATATTTTTGTTATTCAATTGGATGGTAGCCTTGTCATTATGGAAGGTAGTCTATTGTCGAGATTTTTGTTACTCCAATGGATGGTAGCCTTGTCATTATGGAAGGTAGTATGTTTTCTAGATTTTTTTTACTCCAATGGATGGAAGCCTTGTCATTATGGAAGGTAGTCTTTTGTCGAGATTTTTGTTACTACAATGGATGGTAGTCTTGTCATTTTGGAAGGTAGTCAGTTGTCGAGATTTTTTTTACTACAATGGATGGTAGCCTTGTCATTATGGAAGGTAGTCTGTTGTCGATATTTTTGTTACTACAATGGATGGTAGACTTGTCATTATGGAAGGTAGTCAATTGTAGATATCTTTGTTACACCAATGGATGGTAGCAGAGTCATTATGGAAGGTAGTTTGTTTTCGAGATTATTGTTAATACAATGGATGGTAGTCTTTTCATTATTGAAGGTAGTCTTTTTTCGATATCTTTGTTACTTCAATGGATGGTAGCCTAGTCATTATGGAAGGTAGTCTGTTGTCGAGATTTTTGTTACTTTAATGCATGGTAGCCTTGTCATTATGGAGGTAGTTTTTTGTTGATATCTTTGTTACTCCAATGGATTGTAGCCTTGTCATTATGGAAGGTAGTCTGTCTTTGCGATTTCTGTCACTCCAATGGATGGTAGCCTTGTCACTATGGAAGGTAGTCTGTTCTCGATATTTTTGTTATTCCATTGGATGGTAGACTTGTCATTATGGAAGGTAGTCTGTTCACGAGAGTTTTGTTATTCCAGTAGATGGTAGCCTTGTCATTATGTAAGGTAGTCTGTTGTCGAGATTTTTGTTACTCCAATGGATGGTATCCTTGTCATTATGCAAGGTAGTATGTTGTCGATATTTTTGTTATTCCATTGGATGGTAGCCTTGTCATTATGGAAGGTAGTCTGTTGTTGAGATTTTTGTTACTCCAATGGATGGTAGCCTTTTCATTATGGAAGGTAGTCTATTTTCTAGATTTTTTTTACTCCAATGGATTGTAGCCTTGTCATTATGGAAGGTAGTCTGTTGTAAAGATTTTTCTTAATACAATGGATGGTAGCCTTGTCATTATGGAAGGTAGTCTATTGTCGAGATTTTTTTTACTACAATGGATGGTAGCCTTTTCATTATGGAAAGTAGTCTGTTGTCGATATTTTTGTTACTACAATGGATGGTAGTCTTGTCATTATGGAAGGTAGTCAGTTGTCGATATCTTTGTTACACCAATGGTTGGTAGAAGATTCATTATGGAAGATAGTTTATTGTCGAGATTTTTGTTAATACAATGGATGGTAGTTTTGTCATTATTGAAGATAGTCTTTTTTCGATATCTTTGTTACTTCAATGGATGCTAGCCTAGTCATTATGGAAGGTAGTCTGTTGTCGAGATTATTGTTACTTTAATGCATGGTAGCCTTGTCGTTATGGAAGGTAGATTTTTGTTGAGATCTTTGTTACTCCAATGGATTGTAGCCTTGTCATTATGGAAGGTAGTATGTCGTTGTGATTTCTGTCACTCCAATGGATGGTAGCCTTGTCACTATGGAAGGTAGTCTGTTCTCGATATTTTTGTTATTCTATTGGATGGTAGACTTGTCATTATGGAAGGTAGTCTGTTCACGAGAGTTTTGTTATTCCAGTAGATGGTAGCCTTGTCATTATGTAAGGTAGTCTGTTGTCGAGATTTTTGTTACTCCAATGGATGGTATCCTTGTCATTATGGAAGGTAGTATGTTGTCGATATTTTTTTATTCCATTGGATGGTAGCCTTGTCATTATGGATGGTAGTCTGTTGTCGAGATTTTTGTTACTCCAATGGATGGTAGCCTTGTCATTATGGAAGGTAGTATGTTTTCTAGATTTTTTTTACTCCAATGGATGGAAGCCTTGTTATTATGGAAGGTAGTCTGTTGTCGAGATTTTTGTTACTACAATGGATGGTAGTCTTGTCATTTTGGAAGGTAGTCAGTTTTCGAGATTTTTTTTACTACAATGGATGGTAGCCTTGTCATTATGGAAGGTAGTCTGTTGTCGATATTTTTGTTACTACAATGGATGGTAGACTTGTCATTATGGAAGGTAGTCAGTTGTAGATATCTTTGTTACACCAATGGATGGTAGCAGAGTCATTATGGAAGGTAGTTTGTTGTCGAGATTATTGTTAATACAATGGATGGTAGTCTTGTCATTATTGAAGGTAGTCTTTTTTCGATATCTTTGTTACTTCAATGGATGGTAGCCTAGTCATTATGGAAGGTAGTCTATTGTCGAGATTTTTATTACTTTAATGCATGGTAGCCTTGTCGTTATGGAGGTAGTTTTCTGTTGATATCTTTGTTACTCCAATGGATTGTAGCCTTGTCATTATGGAAGGTAGTCTGTCGTTGCAATTTCTGTCACTCCAAAGGATGGTAGCCTTGTCACTATGGAAGGTAGTCTGTTCTCGATATTTTTGTTATTCCATTGGATGGTAGACTTGTCATTATGGAAGGTAGTCTGTTCACGAGAGTTTTGTTATTCCAGTACATGGTAGCCTTGTCATTATGTAAGGTAGTATGTTGTCGAGATTTTTTTTACTCCAATGGATGGTATCCTTGTCATTATGGAAGGTAGTATGTTGTCGATATTTTTTTATTCCATTGGATGGTAGCCTTGTCATTATGGATGGTAGTCTGTTGTCGAGATTTTTGTTACTCCAATGGATGGTAGCCTTGTCATTATGGAAGGTAGTATGTTTTCTAGATTTTTTTTACTCCAATGGATGGAAGCCTTGTCATTATGGAAGGTAGTCTGTTGTCGAGATTTTTGTTACTACAATGGATGGTAGTCTTGTCATTTTGGAAGGTAGTCAGTTTTCGAGATTTTTTTTACTACAATGGATGGTAGCCTTGTCATTATGGAAGGTAGTCTGTTGTCGATATTTTTGTTACTACAATGGATGGTAGACTTGTCATTATGGAAGGTAGTCAGTTGTAGATATCTTTGTTACACCAATGGATGGTAGCAGAGTCATTATGGAAGGTAGTATGTTGTCGAGATTATTGTTAATACAATGGATGGTAGTCTTGTCATTATTGAAGGTAGTCTTTTTTCGATATCTTTGTTCCTTCAATGGATGGTAGCCTAGTCATTATGGAAGGTAGTCTGTTGTCGAGATTTTTATTACTTTAATGCATGGTAGCCTTGTCGTTATGGAGGTAGTTTTCTGTTGATATCTTTGTTACTCCAATTGATTGTAGCCTTGTCATTATGGAAGGTAGTCTGTCGTTGCAATTTCTGTCACTCCAATGGATGGTAGCCTTGTCACTATGGAAGGTAGTCTGTTCTCGATATTTTTGTTATTTCATTGGATGGTAGACTTGTCATTATGGAAGGTAGTCTGTTCACGAGAGTTTTGTTATTCCAGTACATGGTAGCCTTGTCATTATGTAAGGTAGTCTGTTGTCGAGATTTTTTTTACTCCAATGGATGGTATCCTTGTCATTATGGAAGGTAGTATGTTGTCGATATTTTTTTATTCCATTGGATGGTAGCCTTGTCATTATGGATGGTAGTCTGTTGTCGAGATTTTTGTTACTCCAATGGATGGTAGCCTTGTCATTATGGAAGGTAGTATGTTTTCTAGATTTTTTTTACTCCAATGGATGGAAGCCTTGTCATTATGGAAGGTAGTCTGTTGTCGAGATTTTTGTTACTACAATGGATGGTAGTCTTGTCATTTTGGAAGGTAGTCAGTTTTCGAGATTTTTTTTACTACAATGGATGGTAGCCTTGTCATTATGGAAGGTAGTCTGTTGTCGATATTTTTGTTACTACAATGGATGGTAGACTTGTCATTATGGAAGGTAGTCAGTTGTAGATATCTTTGTTACACCAATGGATGGTAGCAGAGTCATTATGGAAGGTAGTTTGTTGTCGAGATTATTGTTAATACAATGGATGGTAGTCTTGTCATTATTGAAGGTAGTCTTTTTTCGATATCTTTGTTACTTCAATGGATGGTAGCCTAGTCATTATGGAAGGTAGTCTGTTGTCGAGATTTTTATTACTTTAATGCATGGTTGCCTTGTCGTTATGGAGGTAGTTTTCTGTTGATATCTTTGTTACTCCAATGGATTGTAGCCTTGTCATTATGGAAGGTAGTCTGTCGTTGCGATTTCTGTCACTCCAATGGATGGTAGCCTTGTCACTATGGAAGGTAGTCTGTTCTCGATATTTTTGTTATTCCATTGGATGGTAGACTTGTCATTATGGAAGGTAGTCTGTTCACGAGAGTTTTGTTATTCCAATACATGGTAGCCTTGTCATTATGTAAGGTAGTCTGTTGTCGAGATTTTTTTTACTCCAATGGATGGTATCCTTGTCATTATGGAAGGTAGTATGTTGTCGATATTTTTGTTATTCCATTGGATGGTAGCCTTGTCATTATGGAAGGTAGTCTGTTGTCGAGATTTTTGTTACTCCAATGGATGGTAGCCTTGTCATTATGGAAGGTAGTCTGTTTTCTAGATTTTTTTTACTCCAATGGATGGTAGCCTTGTCATTATGGAAGGTAGTCTGTTGTCAAGATTTTTCTTACTACAATGGATGGTAGCCTTGTCATAATGGAAGGTAGTCTGTTGTCGAGATTTTTGTTACTCTAATGGATGGTAGCCTTGTCATTATGGAAGGTAGTCTATTTTCAAGATTATTTTTACTCCAATGGATGGTAGCCTTGTCATTATGGAAGGTAGTTTGTGGTTCTGAGTTTTGTCACTCCAATGGATGGTAGCCTTGTCACTATGGAAGGTAGTCTGTTCTCGATATTTTTGTTATTCCATTGGATGGTAGACTTGTCATTAAGGAAGGTAGTATGTTCTTGAGATTTTTGTTATTCCAATAGATGGTAGCCTTGTCATTATGTAAGGTAGTCCGTTGTCGAGATTTTTGTTACTCCAATGGATGGTAGCCTTGTCATTATGGAAGGTAGTCTGTTGTCGAGATTTTTGTTACTGAAAATGATGGTAGCCTTGTCATTATGGAAGGTAGTTTGTTGTCGAGATTTTTGTTACTCTAATGGATGGTAGCCTTGTCATTATGGAAGGTAGTCTATTGTCAAGATTATTGTCACTCCAACGGATGGTAGCCTTGTCACTATGGAAGCTAGTCTGTTCTCAATATTTTTTTTATTCCATTGGATGGTAGACTTGTCATTATGGAAGGTAGTCTGTCCTCGAGATTTTTGTTATTCCAATAGATGGTAGCCTTGTCATTATGGAAGGTAGTTTGTTGTCGAGATTTTTTTTACTCTAATGGATGGTGGCCTTGTCATTATGGAAGGTAGTTTGTTGTCAAGATTATTGTTACTCCAATGGATGGTAGCCTTGCCATTATGGAAGGTAGTTTGTTGTCGAGATCTTTGTTACTCCAATGGATGGTAGCCTTATCATTATGGAATGTAGTCTGTTGTCGAGATTTTTGTTACTACAATGGATGGTAGTCTTGTCATTATGGAAGGTAGTCAGTTGTCGATATCTTTGTTACTCCAATGGATTGTAGCCTAGTCATTATGGAAGGTAGTTTGTTCTCGATATTTTTGTTATTCCATTGGATGGTAGACTTGTCATTATGGAAGGTAGTCTGTTCTCGAGATTTTTGTTATTCCAATAGATGGTAGCCTTGTCATTATGTAAGGTAGTCTGGTTTCGAGATTTTTGTTACTCCAATGGATGGTAGCCTTTTCATTATGGAAGGTAGTCTATTTTATAGATTTTGGTTACTCAAAAGGATGGTAGCCTTGTCATTATGGAAGGTAGTCTGTTGTCGAGATTTTTGTTACTATAATGGATGGTAGCCTTGTCATTATGGAAGGTAGTCTGTTGTCAAGATTATTGTTACTCCAATGGATGGTAGCCTTGTCATTATGGAAGGTAGTTTGTTGTCGAGATCTTTGTTACTCCAATTGATGGTAGCCTTGTCATTATGGAAGGTAGTCTGTTGTTGTGAGTTTTGTCACTCCAATGGATGGTAGCCTTGTTACTATGGAAGGTAGTTTGTTCTCGATATTTTTGTTATTCCATTGGATGGTAGACTTTTCATTATGGAAGGTAGTCTGTTCACGAGATTTTTGTTATTCCAATAAATGGTAGCCTTTTCATTATGTAAGGTAGTCCATTTTCGAGATTTTTGTTAGTCCAATGGATGGTAGCCTTGTCATTATGGAAGGTATTCTGTTTTCTAGATTTTTGTTACTCCAATGGATGGTAGCCTTGTCATTAGGGTAGGTAGTCTGTTGTCGAGATTTTTGTTACTACAATGGGTGGTAGCCTTGTCATTATGGAAGGTAGTTTGTTGTCGAGATCTTTGTTACTCCAATGGATGGTAGCCTTGTCATTATGGAAGGTAGTCTGTTGTTGTGAGTTTTGTTACTCCAATGGATGGTAGCCTTGTCATTATGGAAGTTAGTTTGTTTTCTAGATTTTTGTTACTCCAATGGATGGTTGCCTTGTCATTATGGAAGTTAGCCTGTTGTCGAGATTTTTGTTACTCAAAAGGATGGTGGCCTTGTCATTATGGAAGGTATTATGTTGTCGAGATTTTTGTTACTACAATGGATGGTAGCGTAGTCATTACGGAAGGTAGTTTGTTGTCAAGATTTTTGTTACTATAGTGGATGGTAGTCTTGTCATTATGGAAGGTAGTCTGTTGTCGATATCTTTGTTACTTCAATGGATGGTAGCCTAGTCGTTATGGAAGGTAGTCTATTGTCGAGATTTTGGTTACTACAATTGATGGTAGCCTTGTCATTGTGGAACATAGTCTATTGTAGATATTTTTGTTACTCCAATGGATGGTAGCCTTGTCATTAAGGAAGGTAGTCTGCTGTCGAGATTATTGTTACTCCAATGGATGGTTACGTTGTCATTATGGAAGGTAGTCTGTTGTCGATATCTTTGTTACTCCAATGTATGGATGCCTAGTCATTATGGAATGTAGTATGTTCTCGAGATTTTTGTTATTCCAAAAGATGGTAGCCTTGTCATTATGGTAGGTAGTCTGTTGTCGAGATTTTTGTTACTCCAATGGATGGTATCCTTGTCAATATGGAAGGTAGTATGTTGTCGATATTTTTGTTATTCAATTGGATGGTAGCCTTGTCATTATGGAAGGTAGTCAATTGTCGAGATTTTTGTTACTCCAATGGATGGTAGCCTTGTCATTATGGAAGGTAGTATGTTTTCTAGATTTTTTTTACTCCAATGGATGGAAGCCTTGTCATTATGCAAGGTAGTCTTTTGTCGACATTTTTGTTACTACAATGGATGGTAGTCTTGTCATTTTGGAAGGTAGTCAGTTGTCGAGATTTTTTTTACTACAATGGATGGTAGCCTTGTCATTATGGAAGGTAGTTTGTTGTCGATATTTTTGTTACTACAATGGATGGTAGACTTGTCATTATGGAAGGTAGTCAATTGTAGATATCTTTGTTACACCAATGGATGGTAGCAGAGTCATTATGGAAGGTAGTTTGTTGTCGAGATTATTGTTAATACAATGGATGGTAGTCTTTTCATTATTGAAGGTAGTCTTTTTTCGATATCTTTGTTACTTCAATGGATGGTAGCCTAGTCATTATGGAAGGTAGTCTGTTGTCGAGATTTTTGTTACTTTAATGCATGGTAGCCTTGTCATTATGGAGGTAGTTTTTTGTTGATATCTTTGTTACTCCAATGGATTGTAGCCTTGTCATTATGGAAGGTAGTCTGTCGTTGCGATTTGTGTCACTCCAATGGATGGTAGCCTTGTCACTATGGAAGGTATTCTCTTCTCGATATTTTTGTTATTCCATTGGATGGTAGACTTGTCATTATGGAAGGTAGTCTGTTCACGAGAGTTTTGTTATTCCAGTACATGGTAGCCTTGTCATTATGTAAGGTAGTCTGTTGTTGAGATTTTTTTTACTCCAATGGATGGTATCCTTGTCATTATGGAAGGTAGTATGTTATCGATATTTTTGTTATTCCATTGGATGGTAGCCTTGTCATTATGGAAGGTAGTCTGTTGTCGAGATTTTTGTTACTCCAATGGATGGTAGCCTTGTCATTATGGAAGGTAGTCTGTTTTCTAGATTTTTTTTACTCCAATGGATGGTAGCCTTGTCATTATGGAAGGTAGTCTGCTGTCAAGATTTTTCTTACTACAATGGATGGTTGCCTTGTCATTATGGAAGGTAGTCTATTGTCGAGATTTTTTTTACTACAATGGATGGTAGCCTTGTCATTATGGAAAGTAGTCTGTTGTCGATATTTTTGTTACTACAATGGATGGTAGTCTTGTCATTATGGAAGGTAGTCAGTTGTCGATATCTTTGTTACACCAATGGTTGGTAGAAGATTCATTATGGAAGGTAGTTTGTTGTCGATATTTTTGTTAATACAATGGATGGTAGTTTTGTCATTATTGAAGATAGTCTTTTTTCGATATCTTTGTTACTTCAATGGATTGTAGCCTAGTCATTATGGAAGGTAGTCTGTTGTCGAGATTTTTGTTACTTTAATGCATGGTAGCCTTGTCGTTATGGAAGGTAGATTTTTGTTGAGATCTTTGTTACTCCAATGGATTGTAGCCTTGTCATTATGGAAGGTAGTCTGTTGTCGATATTTTTGTTACTACAATGGATGGTAGACTTGTCATTATGGAAGGTAGTCAGTTGTAGATATCTTTGTTACACCAATGGATGGTAGCAGAGTCATTATGGAAGGTAGTTTGTTGTCGAGATTATTGTTAATACAATGGATGGTAGTCTTGTCATTATTGAAGGTAGTCTTTTTTCGATATCTTTGTTACTTCAATGGATGGTAGCCTAGTCATTATGGAAGGTAGTCCGTTGTCGAGATTTTTATTACTTTAATGCATGGTAGCCTTGTCGTTATGGAGGTAGTTTTTTGTTGATATCTTTGGTACTCCAATGGATTGTAGCCTTGTCATTATGGAAGGTAGTCTGTCGTTGCGATTTCTGTCACTCCAATGGATGGTAGCCTTGTCACTATGGAAGGTAGTCTGTTCTCGATATTTTTGTTATTCCATTGGATGGTAGACTTGTCATTATGGAAGGTAGTCTGTTCACGAGAGTTTTGTTATTCCAGTACATGCTAGCGTTGTCATTATGTAAGGTAGTCTGTTGTCGAGATTTTTTTTACTCCAATGGATGGTATCCTTGTCATTATGGAAGGTAGTATGTTGTCGATATTTTTGTTATTCCATTGGATGGTAGCCTTGTCATTATGGAAGGTAGTCTATTGTCGAGATTTTTGTTACTCCAATGGATGGTAGCCTTGTCATTATGGAAGGTAGTCTGTTTTATAGATTTTTTTTACTCCAATGGATGGTAGCCTTGTCATTATGGAAGGTAGTCTGTTGTCAAGATTTTTCTTACTACAATGGATGGTAGCCTTGTCATTATGGAAGGTAGTCTATTGTCATGATTTTTTTTACTACAATGGATGGTAGCCTTGTCATTATGGAAGGTAGTTTGTTGTCGAAATTTTTGTTACTACAATGGATGGTAGTCTTGTCATTATGGAAGGTAGTCAGTTGTCGATATCTTTGTTACACCAATGGATGGTAGCAGAGTCATTATGGAAGGTAGTTTGTTGTCGAGATTTTTGTTAATAGAATGGATGGTAGTCTTGTCATTATTGAAGGTAGTCTTTTTTCGATAGCTTTGTAACTTCAATGGATGGTAGCCTAGTCATTATGGAAGGTAGTCTGTTGTCGAGATTTTTGTTACTTTAATGCATGGTAGCCTTGTCAGTATGGAAGGTAGTTTTTTGTTGAGATCTTTGTTACTCCAATGGATTGTAGCCTTGTCATTATGGAAGGTAGTCTATCATTGTGATTTCTGTCACTCCAATGGATGGTAGCCTTGTCACTATGGAAGGTAGTCTGTTCTCGAGATTTTTGTTATTCCAATAGATGGTAGCATTGTCAATATGGAAGGTAGTCTTTTGTCGAGATTTTTGTTACTCCAATTAATGGAATCCTGGTCATTATGGAAGGTGGTATGTTGTCAGGATTTTTTTATTCCATTGGATGGTAGCCTTTTCATTATGGAAGGTAGTCTGTTCATGAGATTTTTGTTATTCCAATAGATGGTAGCCTTGTCATTATGGAAGGTAGTCTGTTGTCGATAAGTTTGTTACTCCAATGGATGGTATCATTGTCATTATGGAAGGTAGTATGTTTTCTAGATTTTTGTTACTCCAATGGATAGTAGCCTTGTCATTATTGAAGGTAGTTTGTTGTCAAGATTTTTGTTACTACAATGGATGGTAGCCTTGTCATTATGGAAGGTAGACTGTTATCGAGATTTTTGTTACTACAATGGATGGTAGTCTTGTCATTACGGAAGGTAGTTTGTTGTCGAGATTTTTGTTACTACTGTGGATGGTAGTCTTGTCATTATGGAAGGTAGTATGTTGTCGATATCTTTGTTACTTCAATGGATGGTAGCCTAGTCATTATGGAAGGTGATCTGTTGTCGAGATTTTAGTTACTCCAAGGGATAATGGCCTTGTCATTATGGAAGGTAGTTTGTTGTCGAGATTTTTGTTACTTCAACGGATGGTAGCCTTGTCATTATGGAAGGTAGTTTGTTATCGAGATCTTTGTTACTCCAATGGATGGTAGCCTTGTCATTATGGGAGGTAGTTTGTCGTTGTGATTTCTGTCACTCTAATGGATGGTAGCCTTATCACTATGGAAGGTAGTTTGTTCTCGATATTTTTGTTATTCCATTGGATGGTAGCCTTATCATTTGGAAGGAAGTCTGTTCTCGAGATTTTTGTTATTCTAGTAGATGGTAGCCTTGTCATTATGGAAGGTAGTCTGTTGTCGAGATTTTTGTTACTCCAATGGATGGTAGCCTTGTCATTATGGAAGGTAGTTTGTTTTCTAGATTTTTGTTACTCTAATGGATGGTTTCCTTGTCAATATGGATGTTAGTCTGTTGTCGAGATTTTTGTTACTCAAAAAGATGGGGCCTTGTCATTATTGAAGGTAGTATGTTGTCGAGATTTTTGTTACTACAATGGATGGTAGTGTAGTCATTACAGAAGGTAGTTTGTTGTCGAGATTTTTGTTACTACAGAGGATGGTAGTCTTGTCATTATGGAAGGTAGTCTGTTGTCGATATCTTTGTTACTTCAATGGATGGTAGCCTATCATTATGGTAGGTAGTCTATTGTCGAGATTTTGGTTACTACAATTGATGGTAGCCTTGTCATTATGGAACATAGTCTATTGTAGATATTTTTGTTACTCCAATGGATGGTAGCCTTGTCATTAAGGAAGGTAGTCTGTTGTCGAGATTATTGTTACTCCAATGGATGGTAGCATTTTCATTATGGAAGGTAGTCTGTTGTTGATATCTTTGTTACTCCAATGGATGGAAGCCTAGTAATTATGGAAGGTAGTATGTTCTCGAGATTTTTGTTTTTCCAAAAGATGGTAGCCTTGTCATTATGGTAGGTAGTCTGTTGTCGAGATTTTTTTTACTCCAATGGATGGTATCCTTGTCAATATGGAAGGTAGTATGTTGTCAATATTTTTGTTATTCAATTGGATGGTAGTCTTTTCATTATGGAAGGTAGTTTGTTATCGAGATTTTTGTTACTACAATGGATGGTAGTCTTGTCATTTTGGAAGGTAGTCTGTTGTCGAGATTTTTGTTACTACAATTGATGGTAGCCTTTTCATTATGGAAGGTAGTCTATTATCGATATTTTGGTTACTATAATTGATGGTAGCCTTGTCATTATGGAACATAGTCTATTGTAGATATTTTTGTTACTCCAATAGATGGTAGCCTTGTCATTATAGAAGGTAATTTGTTGTCGAGATTATTGTTACTCCAATGGATGGAGCATTCTCATTATAGAAGGTAGTCTGTTGTCGATATTTTTTTTACTATAATGGATGGTAGCCTTGTCATTATGGAAGGTAGTCTGTTGTCGAGATTTTTGTTACTACAATGGATGGCAGTCTTGTCATTATAGAAGGTAGTCAGTTGTCAATATCTTTGTTACTCCAATGGATGGTAGCCTAGTCATTATGGAAGGTAGTTTGTTGTCGAGATTTTTGTTACTACAATGGATGGTATTCTTGTCATTATGGAAGGTAGTTTGTTGTCGATATCTTTGTTACTTCAATGGATGGTATCCTAGTCATTATGGAAGGTAGTTTAGTTTTTGAGATTTTTGTTACTTCAATGGATGGTAGTCTTGTCATTATGTAAGGTAGTCTGTTGTCGAGATTTTTGTTACTCCAATGGATGGTATCCTTGTCATCATGGAAGGTAGTATGTTGTTGATATTTTTGTTATTCCATTGGATGGTAGCCTTGTCATTATGGAAGGTAGTCTGTTGTCGAGATTTTTGTTACTCCAATGGATGGTAGTCTTGTCATTATGGAAGGTAGTCTGTTTTCTAGATTTTTATTACTCCAATGGATGGTAGCCATGTCATTATGGAAGGTAGTCTATTGTCAAGATTTTTCTTACTACAATGGATGGTAGCCTTGTCATTATGAAAGGTAGTCTATTGTCGAGATTTTTTTTACTACAATGGATAATAGCCTTTTCATTATGGAAGGGAGTCTGTTGTCGATATTTTTGTTACTACAATGGATGGTAGTCTTGTCATTATGGAAGGTAGTCAGTTGTCGATATCTTTGTTACACGAATGGATGGTAGCAGAGTCATTATGGAAGGTAGTCTGTTGTCGAGATTTTTGTTACTTTAATGCATGGTAGCCTTGTCGTTATGGAAGGTAGTTTTTTGTTGAGATCTTTGTTACTCCAATGGATTGTAGCCTTGTCATTATGGAAGGTAGTCTGTCGTTGTGATTTCTGTCACTCCAATGGATGGTAGCCTTGTCACTATGGAAGGTAGTCTGTTCTCGAGATTTTTTTTATTCCAATAGATGGTAGAATTGTCAATATGGAAGGTAGTCTTTTATCGAGATTTTTGTTACTCCAATTAATGGAATCCTGGTCATTATGGAAGGTGGTATGTTCATTATGGAAGGTGGTCATTATGGTAGCCTTTTCATTATGGAAGGTAGTCTATTCATGAGATTTTTGTTATTCCAATAGATGGTAGCCTTGTCATTATGGAAGGTAGTCTGTTGTCGAGATTTTTGTTACTCCAATGGATGGTATCATTGTCATTATGGAAGGTAGTATGTTTTCTAGATTTTTGTTACTCCAATGGATAGTAGCCTTGTCATTATTGAAGGTAGTTTGTTGTCGAGATTTTTGTTACTATAATGGATGGTAGACTTGTCATTATGGAAGGTAGTATGTTGTCGATATATTTGTTACTTCAATGGATGGTAGCCTAGTCATTATGGAAGGTGGTCTGTTGTCGAGATTTTTATTACTCCAAGGGATGGTGGCCTTGTCATTATGGAAGGTAGTTTATTGTCAAGATTATTGTTACTCCAATGGATGGTAGCCTTGTCATTATGGGAGGTAGTTTGTCGTTGTGATTTCTGTCACTCTAATGGATGGTAGCCTTATCACTATGGAAGGTAGTTTGTTCTCGATATTTTTGTTATTCCATTGGATGGTAGCCTTATCATTTGGAAGGAAGTCTGTTCTCGAGGTTTTTGTTATTCCAATAGATGGTAGCCTTGTCATTATGGAAGGTAGTCTGTTGTCGAGATTTTTGTTACTCCAATGGATGGTAGCCTTGTAATTATGGAAGGTAGTTTGTTTTCTAGATTTTTGTTACTCCAATGGATGGTTTCCTTGTCATTATGGAAGTTAGTCTGTTGTCGAGATTTTTTTTACTCAAAAGGATGGGGCCTTGTCATTATGGAAGGTAGTATGTTGTCGAGATTTTTGTTACTACAATGGATGGTAGCGTAGTCATTACGGAAGGTAGTTTGTTGTCGAGATTTTTGTTACTACAGTGGATGGTAGTCTTGTCATTATGGAAGGTAGTCTGTTGTCGATATCTTTGATACTTCAATGGATGGTAGCCTAGTCATTATGGAAGGTAGTCTATTGTCGAGATTTTGGTTAATACAATTGATGGTAGCCTTGTCATTATGGAACATAGTCTATTGTAGATATTTTTGTTACTCCAATTGATGGTAGCCTTGTCATTAAGGAAGGTAGTCTGCTATCGAGATTATTGTTACTCCAATGGATGGTAGCATTGTCATTATGGAAGGTAGTCTGTTGTCGATATCTTTTTTACTCCAAAGGATGGAAGCCTAGTAATTATGGAAGGTAGTATGTTCTCGAGATTTTTGTTATTCCAAAAGATGGTAGCCTTGTCATTATGGTAGGTAGTCTGTTGTCGAGATTTTTGTTACTCCAATGGATGGTATCCTTGTCAATATGGAAGGTAGTATGTTGTCAATATTTATGTTATTCAATTGGATGGTAGCCTTGTCATTATGGAAGGTAGTTTGTTGTCGAGATTTTTGTTACTCCAATGGATGGTAGCCTTGTCATTATGGAAGGTAGTATGTTTTATAGATTTTTTTTACTCTAATGGATGGAAGCCTTGTCATTATGGAAGGTAGTCTGTTGTCGAGATTTTTGTTACTACAATGGATGGTAGTCTTGTCATTTTGGAAGGTAGTCAGTTGTCGAGATTATTGTTACTCAAATGGATGGTAGCATCGTCATTACGGAAGATAGTCTGTTGTCGAGATTTTTGTTACTACAATGGATGGTAGCCTTTTCATTATGGAAGGTAGTCTATTGTCGATATTTTGGTTACTACAATTGATGGTAGCCTTGTCATTATGGAACATAGTCTATTGTAGATATTTTTGTTACTCCAATGGATGGTAGCCTTGTCATTATAGAAGGTAATTTGTTGTCGAGATTATTGTTACTCCAATGGATGGAGCATTCTCATTATAGAATGTAGTCTGTTGTCGATATTTTTTTTACTATAATGGATGGTAGCCTTGTCATTATGGAAGGTAGTCTGTTGTCGAGATTTTTGTTACTACAATGGATGGCAGTCTTGTCATTATGGAAGGTAGTCAGTTGTCAATATCTTTGTTACTCCAATGGATGGTAGCCTAGTCATTATGGAAGGTAGTTTGTTGTCGAGATTTTTGTTACTACAATGGATGGTAATCTTGTCATTATGGAAGGTAGTTTGTTGTCGATATCTTTGTTACTTCAATGGATGGTATCCTAGTCATTATGGAAGGTAGTTTAGTTTTTGAGATTTTTGTTACTTCAATGGATGGTAGTCTTGTCATTATGTAAGGTAGTCTGTTGTCGAGATTTTTGTTACTCCAATGGATGGTTTCCTTGTCATCATGGAAGGTAGTATGTTGTCGATATTTTTGTTATTCCATTGGATGGTAGCCTTGTCATTATGGAAGGTAGTCTGTTGTCGAGATTTTTGTTACTCCAATGGATGGTAGTCTTGTCATTATGGAAGGTAGTCTGTTTTCTAGATTTTTATTACTCCAATGGATGGTAGCCATGTCATTATGGAAGGTAGTCTATTGTCAAGATTTTTCTTACTACAATGGATGGTAGCCTTGTCATTATGGAAGGTAGTCTATTGTCGAGATTTTTTTTACTACAATGGATGGTAGCCTTTTCATTATGGAAGGGAGTCTGTTGTCGATATTTTTGTTACTACAATGGATGGTAGTCTTGTCATTATGGAAGGTAGTCAGTTGTCGATATCTTTGTTACACCAATGGATGGTAGCAGAGTCATTATGGAAGGTAGTTTGTTGTCGAGATTTTTGTTAATAGAATGGATGGTAGTCTTGTCATTATTGAAGGTAGTCTTTTTTCGATATCTTTGTAACTTCAATGGATGGTAGCCTAGTCATTATGGAAGGTAGTCTGTTGTCGAGATTTTTGTTACTTTAATGCATGGTAGCCTTGTCAGTATGGAAGGTAGTTTTTTGTTGAGATCTTTGTTACTCCAATGGATTGTAGCCTTGTCATTATGGAAGGTAGTCTGTCGTTGTGATTTCTGTCACTCCAATGGATGGTAGCCTTGTCACTATGGAAGGTAGTCTGTTCTCGAGATTTTTTTTATTCCAATAGATGGTAGAATTGTCAATATGGAAGGTAGTCTTTTATCGAGATTTTTGTTACTCCAATTAATGGAATCCTGGTCATTATGGAAGGTGGTATGTTGTCAGGATTTTTTTATTCCATTGGATGGTAGCCTTTTCATTATGGAAGGTAGTCTATTCATGAGATTTTTGTTATTCCAATAGATGGTAGCCTTGTCATTATGGAAGGTAGTCTGTTGTCGAGATTTTTATTACTCCAATGGATAGTAGCCTTGTGATTATTGAAGGTAGTTTGTTGTCGAGATTTTTGTTACTATAATGGATGGTAGACTTGTCATTATGGAAGGTAGTATGTTGTCGATATATTTGTTACTTCAATGGATGGTAGCCTAGTCATTATGGAAGGTGGTCTGTTGTCGAGATTTTTATTACTCCAAGGGATGGTGGCCTTGTTATTATGGAAGGTAGTTTATTGTCAAGATTATTGTTACTCCAATGGATGGTAGCCTTGTCATTATGGGAGGTAGTTTGTCGTTGTGATTTCTGTCACTCTAATGGATGGTAGCCTTATCACTATGGAAGGTAGTTTGTTCTCGATATTTTTGTTATTCCATTGGATGGTAGCCTTATCATTTGGAAGGAAGTCTGTTCTCGAGGTTTTTGTTATTCCAATAGATGGTAGCCTTGTCATTATGGAAGGTAGTCTGTTGTCGAGATTTTTGTTACTCCAATGGATGGTAGCCTTGTCATTATGGAAGGTAGTTTGTTTTCTAGATTTTTGTTACTCCAATGGATGGTTTCCTTGTCATTATGGAAGTTAGTCTGTTGTCGAGATTTTTTTTACTCAAAAGGATGGGGCCTTGTCATTATGGAAGGTAGTATGTTGTCGAGATTTTTGTTACTACAATGGATGGTAGCGTAGTCATTACGGAAGGTAGTTTGTTGTCGAGATTTTTGTTACTACAGTGGATGGTAGTCTTGTCATTATGGAAGGTAGTCTGTTGTCGATATCTTTGATACTTCAATGGATGGTAGCCTAGTCATTATGGAAGGTAGTCTATTGTCGAGATTTTGGTTAATACAATTGATGGTAGCCTTGTCATTATGGAACATAGTCTATTGTAGATATTTTTGTTACTCCAATTGATGGTAGCCTTGTCATTAAGGAAGGTAGTCTGCTATCGAGATTATTGTTACTCCAATGGATGGTAGCATTGTCATTATGGAAGGTAGTCTGTTGTCGATATCTTTTTTACTCCAAAGGATGGAAGCCTAGTAATTATGGAAGGTAGTATGTTCTCGAGATTTTTGTTATTCCAAAAGATGGTAGCCTTGTCATTATGGTAGGTAGTCTGTTGTCGAGATTTTTGTTACTCCAATGGATGGTATCCTTGTCAATATGGAAGGTAGTATGTTGTCAATATTTATGTTATTCAATTGGATGGTAGCCTTGTCATTATGGAAGGTAGTTTGTTGTCGAGATTTTTGTTACTCCAATGGATGGTAGCCTTGTCATTATGGAAGGTAGTATGTTTTATAGATTTTTTTTACTCTAATGGATGGAAGCCTTGTCATTATGGAAGGTAGTCTGTTGTCGAGATTTTTGTTACTACAATGGATGGTAGTCTTGTCATTTTGGAAGGTAGTCAGTTGTCGAGATTATTGTTACTCAAATGGATGGTAGCATCGTCATTACGGAAGATAGTCTGTTGTCGAGATTTTTGTTACTACAATGGATGGTAGCCTTTTCATTATGGAAGGTAGTCTATTGTCGATATTTTGGTTACTACAATTGATGGTAGCCTTGTCATTATGGAACATAGTCTATTGTAGATATTTTTGTTACTCCAATGGATGGTAGCCTTGTCATTATAGAAGGTAATTTGTTGTCGAGATTATTGTTACTCCAATGGATGGAGCATTCTCATTATAGAATGTAGTCTGTTGTCGATATTTTTTTTACTATAATGGATGGTAGCCTTGTCATTATGGAAGGTAGTCTGTTGTCGAGATTTTTGTTACTACAATGGATGGCAGTCTTGTCATTATGGAAGGTAGTCAGTTGTCAATATCTTTGTTACTCCAATGGATGGTAGCCTAGTCATTATGGAAGGTAGTTTGTTGTCGAGATTTTTGTTACTACAATGGATGGTAATCTTGTCATTATGGAAGGTAGTTTGTTGTCGATATCTTTGTTACTTCAATGGATGGTATCCTAGTCATTATGGAAGGTAGTTTAGTTTTTGAGATTTTTGTTACTTCAATGGATGGTAGTCTTGTCATTATGTAAGGTAGTCTGTTGTCGAGATTTTTGTTACTCCAATGGATGGTTTCCTTGTCATCATGGAAGGTAGTATGTTGTCGATATTTTTGTTATTCCATTGGATGGTAGCCTTGTCATTATGGAAGGTAGTCTGTTGTCGAGATTTTTGTTACTCCAATGGATGGTAGTCTTGTCATTATGGAAGGTAGTCTGTTTTCTAGATTTTTATTACTCCAATGGATGGTAGCCATGTCATTATGGAAGGTAGTCTATTGTCAAGATTTTTCTTACTACAATGGATGGTAGCCTTGTCATTATGGAAGGTAGTCTATTGTCGAGATTTTTTTTACTACAATGGATGGTAGCCTTTTCATTATGGAAGGGAGTCTGTTGTCGATATTTTTGTTACTACAATGGATGGTAGTCTTGTCATTATGGAAGGTAGTCAGTTGTCGATATCTTTGTTACACGAATGGATGGTAGCAGAGTCATTATGGAAGGTAGTTTGTTGTCGAGATTTTTGTTAAAAAAATGGATGCTAGTCTTGTCATTATTGAAGGTAGTCTTTTTTCGATATCTTTGTTACTTCAATGGATGGTAGCCTAGTCATTATGGAAGGTAGTCTGTTGTCGAGATTTTTGTTACTTTAATGCATGGTAGCCTTGTCATTATGGAAGGTAGTTTTTTGTTGAGATCTTTGTTACTCCAATGGATTGTAGCCTTGTCATTATGGAAGGTAGTCTGTCGTTGTGATTTCTGTCACTCCAATGGATGGTAGCCTTGTCACTATGGAAGGTAGTCTGTTCTCGAGATTTTTTTTATTCCAATAGATGGTAGAATTGTCAATATGGAAGGTAGTCTTTTATCGAGATTTTTGTTACTCCAATTAATGGAATCCTGGTCATTATGGAAGGTGGTATGTTGTCAGGATTTTTTTATTCCATTGGATGGTAGCCTTTTCATTATGGAAGGTAGTCTATTCATGAGATTTTTGTTATTCCAATAGATGGTAGCCTTGTCATTATGGAAGGTAGTCTGTTGTCGAGATTTTTATTACTCCAATGGATGGTATCATTGTCATTATGGAAGGTAGTATGTTTTCTAGATTTTTGTTACTCCAATGGATAGTAGCCTTGTGATTATTGAAGGTAGTTTGTTGTCGAGATTTTTGTTACTATAATGGATGGTAGACTTGTCATTATGGAAGGTAGTATGTTGTCGATATATTTGTTACTTCAATGGATGGTAGCCTAGTCATTATGGAAGGTGGTCTGTTGTCGAGATTTTTATTACTCCAAGGGATGGTGGCCTTGTTATTATGGAAGGTAGTTTATTGTCAAGATTATTGTTACTCCAATGGATGGTAGCCTTGTCATTATGGGAGGTAGTTTGTCGTTGTGATTTCTGTCACTCTAATGGATGGTAGCCTTATCACTATGGAAGGTAGTTTGTTCTCGATATTTTTGTTATTCCATTGGATGGTAGCCTTATCATTTGGAAGGAAGTCTGTTCTCGAGGTTTTTGTTATTCCAATAGATGGTAGCCTTGTCATTATGGAAGGTAGTCTGTTGTCGAGATTTTTGTTACTCCAATGGATGGTAGCCTTGTCATTATGGAAGGTAGTTTGTTTTCTAGATTTTTGTTACTCCAATGGATGGTTTCCTTGTCATTATGGAAGTTAGTCTGTTGTCGAGATTTTTTTTACTCAAAAGGATGGGGCCTTGTCATTATGGAAGGTAGTATGTTGTCGAGATTTTTGTTACTACAATGGATGGTAGCGTAGTCATTACGGAAGGTAGTTTGTTGTCGAGATTTTTGTTACTACAGTGGATGGTAGTCTTGTCATTATGGAAGGTAGTCTGTTGTCGATATCTTTGATACTTCAATGGATGGTAGCCTAGTCATTATGGAAGGTAGTCTATTGTCGAGATTTTGGTTAATACAATTGATGGTAGCCTTGTCATTATGGAACATAGTCTATTGTAGATATTTTTGTTACTCCAATTGATGGTAGCCTTGTCATTAAGGAAGGTAGTCTGCTATCGAGATTATTGTTACTCCAATGGATGGTAGCATTGTCATTATGCAAGGTAGTCTGTTGTCGATATCTTTTTTACTCCAAAGGATGGAAGCCTAGTAATTATGGAAGGTAGTATGTTCTCGAGATTTTTGTTATTCCAAAAGATGGTAGCCTTGTCATTATGGTAGGTAGTCTGTTGTCGAGATTTTTGTTACTCCAATGGATGGTATCCTTGTCAATATGGAAGGTAGTATGTTGTCAATATTTATGTTATTCAATTGGATGGTAGCCTTGTCATTATGGAAGGTAGTTTGTTGTCGAGATTTTTGTTACTCCAATGGATGGTAGCCTTGTCATTATGGAAGGTAGTATGTTTTATAGATTTTTTTTACTCTAATGGATGGAAGCCTTGTCATTATGGAAGGTAGTCTGTTGTCGAGATTTTTGTTACTACAATGGATGGTAGTCTTGTCATTTTGGAAGGTAGTCAGTTGTCGAGATTATTGTTACTCAAATGGATGGTAGCATCGTCATTACGGAAGATAGTCTGTTGTCGAGATTTTTGTTACTACAATGGATGGTAGCCTTTTCATTATGGAAGGTAGTCTATTGTCGATATTTTGGTTACTACAATTGATGGTAGCCTTGTCATTATGGAACATAGTCTATTGTAGATATTTTTGTTACTCCAATGGATGGTAGCCTTGTCATTATAGAAGGTAATTTGTTGTCGAGATTATTGTTACTCCAATGGATGGAGCATTCTCATTATAGAATGTAGTCTGTTGTCGATATTTTTTTTACTATAATGGATGGTAGCCTTGTCATTATGGAAGGTAGTCTGTTGTCGAGATTTTTGTTACTACAATGGATGGCAGTCTTGTCATTATGGAAGGTAGTCAGTTGTCAATATCTTTGTTACTCCAATGGATGGTAGCCTAGTCATTATGGAAGGTAGTTTGTTGTCGAGATTTTTGTTACTACAATGGATGGTAATCTTGTCATTATGGAAGGTAGTTTGTTGTCGATATCTTTGTTACTTCAATGGATGGTATCCTAGTCATTATGGAAGGTAGTTTAGTTTTTGAGATTTTTGTTACTTCAATGGATGGTAGTCTTGTCATTATGTAAGGTAGTCTGTTGTCGAGATTTTTGTTACTCCAATGGATGGTTTCCTTGTCATCATGGAAGGTAGTATGTTGTCGATATTTTTGTTATTCCATTGGATGGTAGCCTTGTCATTATGGAAGGTAGTCTGTTGTCGAGATTTTTGTTACTCCAATGGATGGTAGTCTTGTCATTATGGAAGGTAGTCTGTTTTCTAGATTTTTATTACTCCAATGGATGGTAGCCATGTCATTATGGAAGGTAGTCTATTGTCAAGATTTTTCTTACTACAATGGATGGTAGCCTTGTCATTATGGAAGGTAGTCTATTGTCGAGATTTTTTTTACTACAATGGATGGTAGCCTTTTCATTATGGAAGGGAGTCTGTTGTCGATATTTTTGTTACTACAATGGATGGTAGTCTTGTCATTATGGAAGGTAGTCAGTTGTCGATATCTTTGTTACACGAATGGATGGTAGCAGAGTCATTATGGAAGGTAGTTTGTTGTCGAGATTTTTGTTAAAAAAATGGATGCTAGTCTTGTCATTATTGAAGGTAGTCTTTTTTCGATATCTTTGTTACTTCAATGGATGGTAGCCTAGTCATTATGGAAGGTAGTCTGTTGTCGAGATTTTTGTTACTTTAATGCATGGTAGCCTTGTCATTATGGAAGGTAGTTTTTTGTTGAGATCTTTGTTACTCCAATGGATTGTAGCCTTGTCATTATGGAAGGTAGTCTGTCGTTGTGATTTCTGTCACTCCAATGGATGGTAGCCTTGTCACTATGGAAGGTAGTCTGTTCTCGAGATTTTTTTTATTCCAATAGATGGTAGAATTGTCAATATGGAAGGTAGTCTTTTATCGAGATTTTTGTTACTCCAATTAATGGAATCCTGGTCATTATGGAAGGTGGTATGTTGTCAGGATTTTTTTATTCCATTGGATGGTAGCCTTTTCATTATGGAAGGTAGTCTATTCATGAGATTTTTGTTATTCCAATAGATGGTAGCCTTGTCATTATGGAAGGTAGTCTGTTGTCGAGATTTTTATTACTCCAATGGATGGTATCATTGTCATTATGGAAGGTAGTATGTTTTCTAGATTTTTGTTACTCCAATGGATAGTAGCCTTGTGATTATTGAAGGTAGTTTGTTGTCGAGATTTTTGTTACTATAATGGATGGTAGACTTGTCATTATGGAAGGTAGTATGTTGTCGATATATTTGTTACTTCAATGGATGGTAGCCTAGTCATTATGGAAGGTGGTCTGTTGTCGAGATTTTTATTACTCCAAGGGATGGTGGCCTTGTTATTATGGAAGGTAGTTTATTGTCAAGATTATTGTTACTCCAATGGATGGTAGCCTTGTCATTATGGGAGGTAGTTTGTCGTTGTGATTTCTGTCACTCTAATGGATGGTAGCCTTATCACTATGGAAGGTAGTTTGTTCTCGATATTTTTGTTATTCCATTGGATGGTAGCCTTATCATTTGGAAGGAAGTCTGTTCTCGAGGTTTTTGTTATTCCAATAGATGGTAGCCTTGTCATTATGGAAGGTAGTCTGTTGTCGAGATTTTTGTTACTCCAATGGATGGTAGCCTTGTCATTATGGAAGGTAGTTTGTTTTCTAGATTTTTGTTACTCCAATGGATGGTTTCCTTGTCATTATGGAAGTTAGTCTGTTGTCGAGATTTTTTTTACTCAAAAGGATGGGGCCTTGTCATTATGGAAGGTAGTATGTTGTCGAGATTTTTGTTACTACAATGGATGGTAGCGTAGTCATTACGGAAGGTAGTTTGTTGTCGAGATTTTTGTTACTACAGTGGATGGTAGTCTTGTCATTATGGAAGGTAGTCTGTTGTCGATATCTTTGATACTTCAATGGATGGTAGCCTAGTCATTATGGAAGGTAGTCTATTGTCGAGATTTTGGTTAATACAATTGATGGTAGCCTTGTCAATATGGAACATAGTCTATTGTAGATATTTTTGTTACTCCAATGGATGGTAGCCTTGTCATTAAGGAAGGTAGTCTGCTATCGAGATTATTGTTACTCCAATGGATGGTAGCATTGTCATTATGGAAGGTAGTCTATTGTCGATATCTTTTTTACTCCAAAGGATGGAAGCCTAGTAATTATGGAAGGTAGTATGTTCTCGAGATTTTTGTTATTCCAAAAGATGGTAGCCTTGTCATTATGGTAGGTAGTCTGTTGTCGAGATTTTTGTTACTCCAATGGATGGTATCCTTGTCAATATCGAAGGTAGTATGTTGTCAATATTTATGTTATTCAATTGGATGGTAGCCTTGTCATTATGGAAGGTAGTTTGTTGTCGAGATTTTTGTTACTCCAATGGATGGTAGCCTTGTCATTATGGAAGGTAGTATGTTTTATAGATTTTTTTTACTCTAATGGATGGAAGCCTTGTCATTATGGAAGGTAGTCTGTTGTCGAGATTTTTGTTACTACAATGGATGGTAGTCTTGTCATTTTGGAAGGTAGTCAGTTGTCGAGATTATTGTTACTCAAATGGATGGTAGCATCGTCATTACGGAAGGTAGTCTGTTGTCGAGATTTTTGTTACTACAATGGATGGTAGCCTTTTCATTATGGAAGGTAGTCTATTATCGATATTTTGGTTACTACAATTGATGGTAGCCTTGTCATTATGGAACATAGTCTATTGTAGATATTTTTGTTACTCCAATGGATGGTAGCCTTGTCATTATAGAAGGTAATTTGTTGTCGAGATTATTGTTACTCCAATGGATGGAGCATTCTCATTATAGAAGGTAGTCTGTTGTCAATATTTTTTTTACTATAATGGATGGTAGCCTTGTCATTATGGAAGGTAGTCTGTTGTCGAGATTTTTGTTACAACAATGGATGGCAGTCTTGTCATTATGGAAGGTAGTCAGTTGTCAATATCTTTGTTACTCCAATGGATGGTAGCCTAGTCATTATGGAAGGTAGTTTGTTGTCCAGATTTTTGTTACTACAATGGATGGTAATCTTGTCATTATGGAAGGTAGTTTGTTGTCGATATCTTTGTTACTTCAATGGATGGTATCCTAGTCATTATGGATGGTAGTTTGTTTTTGAGATTTTTGTTACTTCAATGGATGGTAGTCTTGTCATTATGGAAGGTACTCTGTTGTCGATATCTTTTTTACTCCAATGGATAGAAGCCTAGTCATTTTTAAAGGTAGTCTATTGTCGAGATTTTTGTTACTTCAATGGACGGTAGCCTTGTCGTTATGGAAGGTAATTTGTTGTCCAGATCTTTGTTACTCCAATGGATGGTATCCTTGTCATTATGGAAGGTAGTATGTCGTTGTGATTTCTGTCACTCCAATGGAGGGTAGCCTTGTCACTATGAAAGGTAGTTTGTTCTCAATATTTTTGTTATTCCATTGGATGGTAGCCTTGTCATTATGGAAGGTAGTCTGTTCTCGAGATTTTTGTTATTCCAATAGATGGTAGCCTTGTCAATATGGAAGGTAGTCTGTTGTCGAGATTTTTGTTACTCTAATGGATGGTATCCTGATCATTATGGAAGGTAGTATGTTGTCGGGATTTTACTTTATTCCATTGGATGGTAGCCTCGTCATTATGGATGGTAGTCTGTTCTCGAGATTTTTGTTATTCCAATAGATGGTAGCCTTGTCATTATGGAAGGTACTCTATTGTCGAGATTTTTGTTACTCCAATGGATGGTAGCCTTGTCATTATGGAAGGTAGTCTGTTTTCTAGATTTTTTTTACTCCAATGGATGGTAGCCTTGTAATTATGGAAGGTAGTCTGTTGTCAAGATTTTTGTTACTCAAAAGGATGGTAGCCTTGTCATTATGGAAAGTAGTCTGTTGTGGAGATTTTTGTTACTCTTATGGATGGTAGTTTGTTTTCGAGATTTTTGTTACTTCAATGGATGGTAGCCTTGTCACTATGGAAGGTAGTCTGTTCTCGAGATTTTTTTATTCCAATAGATGGTAGAATTGTCAATATGGAAGGTAGTCTTTTATCGAGATTTTTGTTACTCCAATTAATGGAATCCTGGTCATTATGGAAGGTGGTATGTTGTCAGGATTTTTTTATTCCATTGGATGGTAGCCTTTTCATTATGGAAGGTAGTCTGTTCATGAGATTTTTGTTATTCCAATAGATGGTAGCCTTGTCATTATGGAAGGTAGTCTGTTGTCGATATTTTTGTTACTCCAATGGATGGTATCATTGTCATTATGGAAGGTAGTCTGTTTTCTAGATTTTTTTTACTCCAATGGATGGTAGCCTTGTCATTATTGAAGGTAGTCTGTTGTCGAGATTTTTCTTACTACAATGGATGGTAGCCTTGTCATTATGGAAGGTAGTATGTTGTCGATATTTTTTTTACTACAATGGATGGTAGCCTTGTCATTATGGAAGGTAGTCTGTTGTCGATATTTTTGTTACTACAATGGATGGTAGTCTTGTCATTATGGAAGGTAGTCAATTGTCGATATCTTTGTTACACCAATGGATGGTAGAAGAGTCATTATGGAAGGTAGTTTGTTGTCGAGAATTTTGTTAATACAATGGATGGTAGTCTTGTCATTATTGAAGGTAGTCTTTTTTCGATATCTTTGTTACTTCAATGGATGGTAGCCTAGTCATTATAGAAGGTAATTTGTTGTCGAGATTATTGTTACTCCAATGGATGGAGCATTCTCATTATAGAAGGTAGTCTGTTGTCGATATTTTTTTTACTATAATGGATGGTAGCCTTGTCATTATGGAAGGTAGTCTGTTGTCGAGATTTTTGTTACTACAATGGATGGCAGTCTTGTCATTATGGAAGGTAGTCAGTTGTCAATATCTTTGTTACTCCAATGGATGGTAGCCCAGTCATTATGGAAGGTAGTTTGTTGTCGAGATTTTTGTTACTACAATGGATGGTATTGTTGTCATTATGGAAGGTAGTTTGTTGTCGATATCTTTGTTACTTCAATGGATGGTATCCTAGTCATTATGGATGGTAGTTTGTTTTTGAGATTTTTATTACTCAATGGATGGTAGTCTTGTCATTAGGGAAGGTAGTCTGTTGTCGATATCTTTGTTACTCCAATGGATGGAAGCCTAGTCATTTTGAAAGGTAGTCTATTGTCGAGATTTTTGTTACTTCAATGGATGGTAGCCTTGTCGTTATGGAAGGTAATTTGTTGTCGAGATCTTTGTTACTCCAATGGATGGTATTCTTGTCATTATGGAAGGTAGTCTGTCATTGTGATTTCTGTCACTCCAATGGAGGGTAGCCTTGTCACTATGAAAGGTAGTTTGTTCTCAATACTTTTGTTATTCCATTGGATGGTAGCCTTGTCATTATGGAAGGTAGTCTGTTCTCGAGATTTTTGTTATTCCAATAGATGGTAGCCTTGTCAATATGGAAGGTAGTCTGTTGTCGAGATTTTTGTTACTCCAATGGATGGTATCCTGATCATTATGGAAGGTAGTATGTTGTCAGAATTTTATTTTATTCCATTGGATGGTAGCCTCGTCATTATGGATTCTAGTCTGTTCTCGAGATTTTTGTTATTCCAATAGATGGTAGCCTTGTCATTATGGAAGGTAGTCTGTTGTCGATATTTTTGTTACTCCAATGGATGGTAGCCTTGTCATTATCGAAGGTAGTCTGTTTTCTAGATTTTTTTTACTCCAATGGATGGTAGCCTTGTCATTATGGAAGGTAGTCTTTTGTCAAGATTTTTGTTACTCAAAAGGATGGTAGCCTTGTCATTATGGAAAGTAGTCTGTTGTGGAGATTTTTGTTACTCTAATGGATGGTAGCCTTGTCATTATGGAAGGTAGTCTATTGTCAAGATTATTGTTACTCCATTGGATGGTAGCCTTGCCATTATGGAAGGTAGTCTGTTGTCGAGATTTTTGTTACTACAATGGATGGTAGCCTTTTCATTATGGAAGGTAGTCAGTTGTCGATATCTTTGTTACTCCAATAAATGGTAGCCTAGTCATTATGGAAGGTTGTTTGTTTTCGAGATTTTTGTTACTTCAATGGATGGTAGTCTTGTCATTATGGAAGGTAGTATGTTGTCGATATCTTTGTTACTCCAACGGACGGTAGCCTAGTCATTTTGAAAGATATTCAGTTGTCGATATCTTTGTTACTCCAATGGATGGTAGCCTTGTCATTAGGTAAGGTAGACTGTTGTCGAGATTTTTGTTACTACAATGGGTGGTAGCCTTGTCATTATGGAAGGTATTTTGTTTTGGAGATCTTTGTTACTCCAATGGATGGTAGCCTTGTCATTATGGAAGGTAGTCTGTTGTTGTGAGTTTTGTCACTCCAAGGGATGATAGCCTTGTCACTATGGAAGGTAGTTTGTTCTCGATACTTTTGTTATTCCATTGGATGGTAGACTTGTCATTATGGAAGGTAGTCTATTCACGAGAGTTTTCTTATTCCAGTAGATGGTAGCCTTGTCATTATGTAAGGTAGTCTGTTGTCGAGATTTTTGTTACTCCAATGGATGGTATCCTTGTCATCATGGAAGGTAGTACGTTGTCGATATTTTTGTTATTCCATTGGATGGTAGCCTTGTCATTATGGAAGGTAGTCTGTTGTCGATATTTTTGTTACTCCAATGGATGGTAGCCTTGTCATTATGGAAGGTAGTCTGTTATCCAGATTTTTCTTACTACAATGGATGGTAGCCTTGTCATTATGGAAGGTATTCTATTGTCGAGATTTCTTTTACTACAATCGAGGGTAGCCTTGTCATTATGGAAGGTAGTCTGTTGTCGATATTTTTGTTACTACAATGGATGGTAGTCTTGTCATTATGGAAGGTAGTCAGTTGTCGATATCTTTGTTACACCAATGGATGGTATCAGAGTCATTATGGAAGGTAGTTTGTTGTCGAGATTTTTGTTAATACAATGGATGGTAGTCTGGTCATTATTGAAGGTAGTCTTTTTTCGATATCTTTGTTACTTCAATGGATGGTAGCCTAGTCATTATGGAAGGTATTCTGTTGTCGAGATTTTTGTTACTTTAATGCATGGTAGCCTTGTCGTTATGGGAGGTAGTTTTTTGTTGAGATCTTTGTTACTCCAATGGATTGTAGCCTTGTCATTATGGAAGGTAGTTTGTCGTTGTGATTTCTGTCACTCCAATGGATGGTAGCCTTGCCACAATGGAAGGTAGTTTGTTCTTGAGATTTTTGTTATTCCAATAGATGGTAGCATTGTCAATATGGAAGGTAGTCTTTTGTCGAGATTTTTGTTACTCCAATTAATGGAATCCTGGTCATTATGGAAGGTGGTATGTTGTCAGGATTTTTTTATTCCATTGGATGGTAGCCTTTTCATTATTGAACGTAGTCTGTTCATGAGATTTTTGTTATTCCAATAGAGGGTAGCCTTGTCATTATGGAAGGTAGTCTGTTGTCGAGATTTTTGTTACTCCAATGGATGGTATCATTGTCATTATGGAAGGTAGTATGTTTTCTAGATTTTTGTTACTCCAATGGATAGTAACCTTGTCATTATTGAAGGTAGTTTGTTGTCAAGATTTTTGTTACTACAATGGATGGTAGCCTTGTCATTATGGAAGGTAGTATGTTGTCGATATCTTTGTTACTTCAATGGATGGTAGACTAGTCATTATGGAAGGTGGTTTGTTGTCGAGATTTTTGTTACTCCAAGGGATGGTGGCCTTGTCATTATGGAAGGTAGTTTGTTGTCGAGATTTTTGTTACTTCAACGGATGGTAGCCTTGTCATTATGGAAGGTAGTTTGTTATCAAGATCTTTGTTACTCCAATGGATGGTAGCCTTGTCATTATGGGAGGTAGTTTGTCGTTGTGATTTCTGTCACTCTAATGGCTGGTAGCCTTATCACTATGGAAGGTAGTTTGTTCTCCATATTTTTGTTATTCCATTAGATGGTAGCCTTATCATTTGGAAGGAAGTCTGTTCTTGAGATTTTTGTTATTCCAATAGATGGTAGCCTTGTCATTATGGAAGGTAGTCTGTTGTCGAGATTTTTTTTACTCCAATGGATGGTAGCCTTATTATTATGGAAGGTAGTTTGTTTTCTAGATTTTTGTTACTCCAATGGATGGTTTCCTTGTCATTATGGAAGTTAATCTGTTGTCGAGATTTTTGTTACTCAAAAGGATGGGGCCTTGTCATTATGGAAGGTAGTATGTTGTCGAGATTTTTGTTACTACAATGGATGGTAGCGTAGTCATTACGAAAGGTAGTTTGTTGTCGAGATTTTTGTTACTACAGTGGATGGTAGTCTTGTCATTATGGAAGGTAGTTTGTTGTCGATATCTTTGTTACTTCAATGGATGGTAGCCTAGTCATTATGGAAGGTAGTCTATTGTCGAGATTTTGGTTACTACAATTGATGGTAGCCTTGTCATTATGGAACATAGTCTATTGTAGATATTTTTGTTACTCCAATGGATGGTAGCCTTGTCATAAAGGAAGGTAGTCTGCTGTCGAGATTATTGTTACACCAATGGATGGTAGCATTGTCATTATGGAAGGTAGTCTGTTGTCGATATCTTTGTAACTCCAATGGATGGAAGCCTAGTCATTATGGAAGGTAGTATGTTCTCGAGATTTTTGTTATTCCAAAAGATGGTAGCCTTGTCTTTATGGTAGGTAGTCTCTTGTCGAGATTTTTGTTACTCCAATGGATGGTATCCTTGTCAATATGGAAGGTAGTATGTTGTCAATATTTTTGTTATTCAATTGGATGGTAGCCTTGTCATTATGGAAGGTAGTATGTTGTCGAGATTTTTGTTACTCCAATGGATGGTAGCCTTGTCATTATGGAAGGTAGTATGTTTTCTAGATTTTTTTTTCTCTAATGGATGGAAGCCTTGTCATTATGGAAGGTAGTCTGTTGTCGAGATTTTTGTTACTACAATGGATTGTAGTCTTGTCATTTTGGAAGGTAGTCAGTTGTCGAGATTATTGTTACTCCAATGGATGGTAGCATCGTCATTATGGAAGGTAGTCTGTTGTCGAGATTTTTGTTACTACAATGGATGGTAGCCTTTTCATTATGGAAGGTAGTCTATTATCGATATTTTGGTTACTACAATTGATGGTAGCCTTGTCATTATGGAACATAGTCTATTGTAGATATTTTTTTTACTCCAATGGATGGTAGTCTTGTCATTATAGAAGGTAATTTGTTGTCGAGATTATTGTTACTCCAATGGATGGAGCATTCTCATTATAGAAGGTAGTCTGTTGTCGATATTTTTTTTACTATAATGGATGGTAGCCTTGTCATTATGGAAGGTAGTCTGTTGTCGAGATTTTTGTTACTACAATGGATGGCAGTCTTGTCATTATGGAAGGTAGTCAGTTGTCAATATCTTTGTTACTCCAATGGATGGTAGCCTAGTCATTATGGAAGGTAGTTTGTTGTCGAGATTTTTGTTACTACAATGGATGGTATTCTTGTCATTATGGAAGGTAGTTTGTTGTCGATATCTTTGTTACTTCAATGGATGGTATCCTAGTCATTATGGAAGGTAGTTTGTTTTTGAGATTTTTTTTACTTCAATGGATGGTAGTCTTGTCATTATGGAAGGTAGTATGTTGCCGATATCTTTGTTACTCCAAAGGATGGAAGCCTAGTCATTTTGAAAGGTAGTCTATTGTCGAGATTTTTGTTACTCAAAGGGATGGTGGCCTTGTCATTAGGGAAGGTAGTCTGTTGTCTAGATTTTTGTTACTTCAATGGATGGTAGCCTTGTCGTTATGGAAGGTCATTTGTTGTCGAGATCTTTGTTACTCCAATGGATGGTATCCTTGTCATTATGGAAGGTAGTCTGTCGTTGTGATTTCTGTCAGTCCAATGGAGGGTAGCCTTGTCACTATGAAAGGTAGTTTGTTCTCAATATTTTTGTTATTCCATTGGATGGTAGCCTTGTCATTATGGAAGGTACTCTGTTCTCGAGATTTTTGTTATTCCAATAGATGGTAGCCTTGTCAATATGGAAGGTAGTCTGTTGTCGAGATTTTTGTTACTCCAATGGATGGTATCCTGATCATTATGGAAGGTAGTATGTTGTCGGGATTTTATTTTATTCCATTCGATGGTTGCCTCGTCATTATGGAAGGTAGTCTTTTCTCGAGATTTTTGTTATTCCAATAGATGGTAGCCTTGCCATTATGGAAGGTAGTCTGTAGTCGAGATTTTTGTTACTCCAATGGATGGTAGCCTTGTCATTATGGAAGGTAGTCTGTTTTCTAGATTTTTTTTACTCCAATGGATGGTAGCCTTGTCATTATGGAAGGTAGTCTGTTGTCAAGATTTTTGTTACTCAAAAGGATGGTAGCCTTGTCATTATGGAAAGTAGTCTGTTGTCGAGATTTTTGTTACTCTAATGGATGGTAGCCTTGTCATTATGGAAGGTAGTCTATTGTCAAGATTATTGTTACTCCAATGGATGGTAGCCTTGTCATATGGAAGGTAGTTTGTTGTCCAGATTTTTGTTACTACAATGGATGATAGCCTTTTCATTATGGAAGGTAGTCAGTTGTCGATATCTTTGTTACTCCAATGGATGGTAGCCTAGTCATTATGGAAGGTAGTTTGTTTTCGAGATTTTTGTTACTTCAATAGATGGTAGTCTTATCATTATGGAAGGTAGTATGTTGTCGATATCTTTGTTACTCCAACGGACGGTAGCCTAGTCATTTTGAAAGATAGTCAGTTGTCGATATCTTTGTTACTCTAATGGATGGTAGCCTTGTCATTAGGAAGGTATTTTGTTGTTGAGATCTTTGTTACTCCAATGGATGGTAGCCTTGTCATTATGGAAGGTAGTCTGTTGTTGTGAGTTTTGTCACTCCAAGGGATGGTAGCCTTGTCACTATGGAAGGTAGTCTGTTCTCGATATTTTTGTTATTCCATTGGATGGTAGACTTGTCATTATGTAAGGTAGTCTTTTGTCGAGATTTTTGTTACTCGAATGGATGGTATCCTTGTCATCATGGAAGGTAGTATGTTGTCGATATTTTTGTTATTCCATTGGATGGTAGCCTTGTCATTATGGAAGGTAGTCTCTTGTCGAGATTTTTGTTACTCCAATGGATGGTAGCCTTGTCATTGTGGAAGGTAGTCTGTTTTCTATATTTTTTTTACTCCAATGGATGGTAGCCTTGTCATTATGGAAGGTATTCTATTGTCGAGATTTTTTTTACTACAATGGATGGTAGCCTTGTCATTATGGAAGGTAGTCTGTTATTCTTATTTTCGTTACTACAATGGATGGTAGTCTTGTCATTATGGAAGGTAGTCAGTTGTCGATATCTTTGTTACACCAATGGATGGTAGCTGAGTCATTATGGAAGGTAGTTTGTTGTCGAGATTTTTGTTAATACAATGGATGGTAGCCTTGTCGTTATGGAAGGTAGTTTGTTATCGAGATATTTGTTACTCCAATGGATGGTAGCCTTGTCATTATAGGAGGTAGTCTGTCATTGTGATTTTTGTCACTCCAATGGATGGTAGCCTTGTCACTATGGAAGGTAGTCTGTTGTCGAGATTTTTGTTAGTCAAAAGGATGGTAGCCTTGTCATTAATGAAGGAAGTCTGTTGTCGAGATTTTTGTTACTCTAATGGATGGTAGCCTTGTCATTATGGAAGGTAGTCTGTTGTTGTGAGTTTTGTCACTCTAATGGATGGTAGCCTTTTCACTTTGGAAGGTAGTCTGTTCTCGATATTTTTGTTATTCCATTGGATGGTAGAGTTGTCATTATGGAAGGTAGTCAGTTCTCGAGATTTTTGTTATTCCAATAGATGGTAGCCTTGTCATTGTGGAAAGTAGTCTATTGTTGAGATTTTTCTTACTCCATTGGATGGTAGCCTTGTCATTATGGAAGGTAGTCTGTTGTCAAGATTATTGTTACTCCAATGGATGGTAGCATTGTCATTATGGAAGGTAGTTTGTTGTCCAAATTTTTTTTACTACAATGGATGGTAGCCTTGTCATTATGGAAGGTAGTTTATTGTCGATATTTTTGTTACTACAATGGATGGTAGTCTTGTCATTATGGAAGGTAGTCAGTTTTCGATATCTTTGTTACTCCAATAGATGGTAGCCTAGTCATTATGGAAGGTAGTTTGTTTTCGAGATTTTTGTTACTACAATGGATGGTAGTCTTGTCATTATGGAATGTAGTCTGTTATCGATATCTTTGTTACTCCAATAGACGGTAGCCTAGTCATTTTGAGAGGTAGTCAGTTGTCGATATCTTTGTTACTCAAATGGATGGTAGCCTTGTCATTTTGGAAGGTAGTCTGTTGTCGAGATTTTTTTTACTCAAAAGGATGGTAGCCTTGTCATTAATGAAGGTAGTCTATTGTCGAGAATTTTGTTACTGTAATGGATGGTAGCCTTGTCATTATGGAAGGTAGTCTGTTGTCAAGATTATTGTTACTCCAATGGATGGTAGCCTTGTCATTATGGAAGGTAGTTTGTTGTCAAGATCTTTGTTTCTCCAATGGATGGTAGCCTTGTCATTATGGAATGTAGTCTGTTGTTGTGAGTTTTGTCACTCCAATGGATGGTAGCCTTGTCACTATGGAAGGTAGTTTGTTCTCGATATATTTGTTATTCCATTGGATGGTAGACTTGTCATTATGGAAGGTAGTCTATTCTCGATATTTTTGTTATTCCAATAGATGGTAGCCTTGTCATTTTTGAAGTAGTCTGTTGTCGAGATTTTTGTTACTCCAATGGATGGTATCCTTGTCATTATGGAAGGTAGTCTATTTTTTGGATTTTTTTTACTCCAATGGATGGTAGCCTTGTCATTATGGAAGGTAGTATGTTGTCGAGATTTTTGTTACTCAAAAGGATGGTAGCCTTGTCATCATGGAAGGTAGTCTGTTGTCGAGATTTTAATTACTCTAATGGATGGTAGCCTTGTCATTATGGAAGGTAGTCTGTTGTCAAGATTATTGTTACTCCAATGGATGGTAGCATTGTCATTATGGAAGGTAGTTTGTTGTCCAGATTTTTTTTACTACAATGGATGGTAGACTTGTCATTATGGAAGGTAGTCTGTTATTGATATTTTTGTTACTACAATGGATGGTAGTCTTGTCATTATGGAAGGTAGTCAGTTTTCGACATCTTTGTTACTCCAATGGATGGTAGCCTAGTCATTATGGAAAGTAGTTTGTTTTCGAGATTTTGGTTACTACAATGGATGGTAGTCTTGTCATTATGGAAGGTAGTCTGTTATCAATATCTTTGTTCCTCCAATGGACGGTAGCCTAGTCATTTTGAAAGGTAGTCAATTGTCGATATCTTTGTTACTCAAATGGATGGTAGCCTTGTCATTAGGGAAGTTAGTCTGGTGTCGATATTTTTTTTACTACAATGGGTGGTAGCCTTGTCATTATGGAAGGTAGTTTGTTGTCGATATTCTTGTTATTCCATTGGAGTGTAGACTTGTCATTATGGAAGGTAGTCTGTTCTCGAGTATTTTGTTATTCCAATATATGGTAGGCTTGTCATTATGTAAGGTAGTCTGTTGTCGAGATTTTTGTTACTCCAATGGATGGTAGCTTTGTCATTATGGAAGGCAGTTTGTTTTCTAGATTTTTGTTACTCCAATGGAGGGTAGCCTTGTGATTATGGAAGGTAGTCTGTTGTCGATATTTTTGTTACTCAAAAGGATGGTTGCCTTGTCATTATGGAAGGTAGTTTGTTGTCGAGATTTTTGTTACTCTAATGGATGGTAGCCTTGTCATTATGGAAGGTAGTCTATTGTCAAGATTATTGTTACTCCAATGGATGGTAGCCTTGTCATTATGGAAGGTTGTTTGTTGTCGAGATCTTTGTTACTCCAATTGATGGTAGCCTTGTCATTATGGAAGGTATTCTGTTGCTGTGATTTTTGTCACTCCAATGGATGGTAGCCTTGTCACTATGGAAGGTAGTCTGTTCTCGATATTTTTGTTATTCCGTTGGATGGTAGACTTATCATTATGGAAGGTATTATGTTCTCGAGATTTTCGTTATTCCAATAGATGGTAGCCTTGTCATTATGGAAGGTAGTATGTTTTCTAGATTTTTGTTACTCCAATGGATGGTACCCTTGTCATTATGGAAGTTAGTCTATTGTTGAGATTTTTTTTAGTCAAAAGGATGGTAGCCTTGTCATTAATTAAGGAAGTCTGTTGTCGAGATTTTTGTTACTCTAATGGATGGTAGCCTTGTCATTATGGAAGGTAGTCTGTTATTGTGAGTTTTGTCACTCTAATGGATGGTAGCCTTTTCACTATGGAAGGTAGTCTGTTCTCGATATTTTTGTTATTCCATTGGATGGTAGAGTTGTCATTATGGAAGGTAGTCTGTTCTCGAGATTTTTGTTATTCCACTAGATGGTAGCCTTGTCATTATGGAAAGTACTCTATTATTGAGATTTTTGTTACTCCAATGGATGGTAGACTTGTCATTATGGAATGTAGTATGGTTTCTAGATTTTTGTTTCTCCAATGGATGGTAGCCTTGTCATTATGGAAGGTAGTCTGTTGTCGAGATTTTTGTTACTCAAAAGGATGGTAGCCTTGTCATTTTGGAAGGTAGTCTGTTGTCGAGATTTTTGTTACTCTAATGGATGGTAGCCTTGTCACTATGGAAGGTAGTCAATTGTCAAGATTATTGTTACTCCAATGGATTGTAGCATTGTCATTATAGAAGGTAGTTTGTTGTCAAGATTTTTTTTACTACAATGGATGGTAGACTTGTCATTATGGAAGGTAGTCTGTTGTCGATATTTTTGTTACTACAATGGATGGTAGTCTTGTCATTATGGAAGGTAGTCAGTTTTCGACATCTTTGTTACTCCAATGGATGGTAGCCTAGTCATTATGGAAGGTGGTTTGTTTTCGAGATTTTTGTTACTACAATGGATGGTAGTCTTGTCATTATGGAAGGTAGTCTGTTATCAATATCTTTGTTACTCCAATGGACGGTAGCCTAGTCATTTTGAAAGGTAGTCAGTTGTCGATATCTTTGTTACTCAAATGGATGGTAGCCTTGTTATTAGGGAAGTTAGTCTGTTGTCGATATTTTTTTTACTACAATGGGTGGTAGCCTTGTCATTATGGAAGGTAGTTTGTTGTCGAGATCTTTGTTACTCCAATGGATGGTAGCCTTGTCACTATGGAAGGTAGTTTGTTCTCGATATTCTTGTTATTCCATTGGATTGTAGACTTGTCATTATGGAAGGTAGTCTGTTCTCGAGTATTTTGTTATTCCAATATATGGTAGGCTTGTCATTATGTAAGGTAGTCTGTTGTCGAGATTTTTGTTACTCCAATGGATGGTAGCCTTGTCATTATGGAAGGTAGTATGTTTTCTAGATTTTTGTTAATCCAATGGAGGGTAGCCTTGTCATTATGGAAGGTAGTCTGTTGTCGATATTTTTGTTACTCAAAAGGATGGTTGCCTTGTCATTATGGAAGGTAGTCAGTTTTCGATATCTTTGTTACTCCAATAGATGGTAGCCTAGTCATTATGGAAGGTAGTTTGTTTTCGAGATTTTTGTTACTACAATGGATGGTAGTCTTGTCATTATGGAATGTAGTCTGTTATCGATATCTTTGTTACTCCAATAGACGGTAGCCTAGTCATTTTGAAAGGTAGTCAGTTGTCGATATCTTTGTTACTCAAATGGATGGTAGCCTTTTCATTTTGGAAGGTAGTCTGTTGTCGAGATTTTTTTTACTCAAAAGGATGGTAGCCTTGTCATTAATGAAGGTAGTCTATTGTCGAGAATTTTGTTACTGTAATGGATGGTAGCCTTGTCATTATGGAAGGTAGTCTGTTGTCAAGATTATTGTTACTCCAATGGATGGTAGCCTCGTCATTATGGAAGGTAGTTTGTTGTCAAGATCTTTGTTTCTCCAATGGATGGTAGCCTTGTCATTATGGAATGTAGTCTGTTGTTGTGAGTTTTGTCACTCCAATGGATGGTAGCCTTGTCACTATGGAAGGTAATTTGTTCTCGATATATTTGTTATTCCATTGGATGGTAGACTTGTCATTATGGAAGGTAGTCTATTCTCGATATTTTTGTTATTCTAATAGATGGTAGCCTTGTCATTTTTGAAGTAGTCTGTTGTCGAGATTTTTGTTACTCCAATGGATGGTATCCTTGTCATTATGGAAGGTAGTCTATTTTTTGGATTTTTTTGACTCCAATGGATGGTAGCCTTGTCATTATGGAAGGTAGTCTGTTGTCGAGATTTTTGTTACTCAAAAGGATGGTAGCCTTGTCATCATGGAAGGTAGTCTGTTGTCGAGATTTTAATTACTCTAATGGATGGTAGCCTTGTCATTATGGAAGGTAGTCTGTTGTCAAGATTATTGTTACTCCAATGGATGGTAGCATTGTCATTATGGAAGGTAGTTTGTTGTCCAGATTTTTTTTACTACAATGGATGGTAGACTTGTCATTATGGAAGGTAGTCTGTTGTCGATATTTTTGTTACTACAATGGATGGTAGTCTTGTCATTATGGAAGGTAGTCAGTTTTCGACATCTTTGTTACTCCAATGGATGGTAGCCTAGTCATTATGGAAAGTAGTTTGTTTTCGAGATTTTTGTTACTACAATGGATGGTAGTCTTGTCATTATGGAAGGTAGTCTGTTATCAATATCTTTGTTCCTCCAATGGACGGTAGCCTAGTCATTTTGAAAGGTAGTCAGTTGTCGATATCTTTGTTACTCAAATGGATGGTAGCCTTGTCATTAGGGAAGTTAGTCTGGTGTCGATATTTTTTTTACTACAATGGGTGGTAGCCTTGACATTATGGAAGGTAGTTTGTTGTCGAGATCTTTGTTACTCCAATGGATGGTAGCCTTGTCACTATGGAAGGTAGTTTGTTCTCGATATTCTTGTTATTCCATTGGAGTGTAGACTTGTCATTATGGAAGGTAGTCTGTTCTCGAGTATTTTGTTATTCCAATATATGGTAGGCTTGTCATTATGTAAGGTAGTCTGTTGTCGAGATTTTTGTTACTCCAATGGATGGTAGCTTTGTCATTATGGAAGGTAGTTTGTTTTCTAGATTTTTGTTACTCCAATGGATGGTAGCTTTGTCATTATGGAAGGTAGTTTGTTTTCTAGATTTTTGTTACTCCAATGGAGGGTAGCCTTGTCATTATGGAAGGTAGTCTGTTGTCGATATTTTTGTTACTCAAAAGGATGGTTGCCTTGTCATTATGGAAGGTAGTCTGTTGTCGAGATTTTTGTTACTCTAATGGATGGTAGCCTTGCCATTATGGAAGGTAGTCTGTTGTCAAGATTATTGTTACTCCAATGGATGGTAGCCTTGTCATTATGGAAGGTTGTTTGTTGTCGAGATCTTTGTTACTCCAATTGATGGTAGCCTTGTCATTATGGAAGGTATTCTGTTGTTGTGATTTTTGTCACTCCAATGGATGGTAGCCTTGTCACTATGGAAGGTAGTCTGTTCTCGATATTTTTGTTATTCCGTTGGATGGTAGACTTATCATTATGGAAGGTATTATGTTCTCGAGATTTTCGTTATTCCAATAGATGGTAGCCTTGTCATTATGGAAGGTAGTCTGTTTTCTAGATTTTTGTTACTCCAATGGATGGTACCCTTGTCATTATGGAAGTTAGTCTATTGTTGAGATTTTTTTTAGTCAAAAGGATGGTAGCCTTGTCATTAATTAAGGAAGTATGTTGTCGAGATTTTTGTTACTCTAATGGATGGTAGCCTTGTCATTATGGAAGGTAGTCTGTTATTGTGAGTTTTGTCACTCTAATGGATGGTAGCCTTTTCACTATGGAAGGTAGTCTGTTCTCGATATTTTTGTTATTCCATTGGATGGTAGAGTTGTCATTATGGAAGTTAGTCTGTTCTTGAGATTTTTGTTATTCCAATAGATGGTAGCCTTGTCATTATGGAAAGTACTCTATTATTGAGATTTTTGTTACTCCAATGGATGGTAGACTTGTCATTATGGAATGTAGTATGGTTTCTAGATTTTTGTTACTCCAATGGATGGTAGCCTTGTCATTATGGAAGGTAGTCTGTTGTCGAGATTTTTGTTACTCTAATGGATGGTAGCCTTGCCATTATGGAAGGTAGTCTGTTGTCAAGATTATTGTTACTCCAATGGATGGTAGCCTTGTCATTATGGAAGGTTGTTTGTTGTCGAGATCTTTGTTACTCCAATTGATGGTAGCCTTGTCATTATGGAAGGTATTCTGTTGCTGTGATTTTTGTCACTCCAATGGATGGTAGCCTTGTCACTATGGAAGGTAGTCTGTTCTCGATATTTTTGTTATTCCGTTGGATGGTAGACTTATCATTATGGAAGGTATTATGTTCTCGAGATTTTCGTTATTCCAATAGATGGTAGCCTTGTCATTATGGAAGGTAGTATGTTTTCTAGATTTTTGTTACTCCAATGGATGGTACCCTTGTCATTATGGAAGTTAGTCTATTGTTGAGATTTTTTTTAGTCAAAAGGATGGTAGCCTTGTCATTAATTAAGGAAGTCTGTTGTCGAGATTTTTGTTACTCTAATGGATGGTAGCCTTGTCATTATGGAAGGTAGTCTGTTATTGTGAGTTTTGTCACTCTAATGGATGGTAGCCTTTTCACTATGGAAGGTAGTCTGTTCTCGATATTTTTGTTATTCCATTGGATGGTAGAGTTGTCATTATGGAAGGTAGTCTGTTCTCGAGATTTTTGTTATTCCAATAGATGGTAGCCTTGTCATTATGGAAAGTACTCTATTATTGAGATTTTTGTTACTCCAATGGATGGTAGACTTGTCATTATGGAATGTAGTATGGTTTCTAGATTTTTGTTTCTCCAATGGATGGTAGCCTTGTCATTATGGAAGGTAGTCTGTTGTCGAGATTTTTGTTACTCAAAAGGATGGTAGCCTTGTCATTTTGGAAGGTAGTCTGTTGTCGAGATTTTTGTTACTCTAATGGATGGTAGCCTTGTCACTATGGAAGGTAGTCAATTGTCAAGATTATTGTTACTCCAATGGATTGTAGCATTGTCATTATAGAAGGTAGTTTGTTGTCAAGATTTTTTTTACTACAATGGATGGTAGACTTGTCATTATGGAAGGTAGTCTGTTGTCGATATTTTTGTTACTACAATGGATGGTAGTCTTGTCATTATGGAAGGTAGTCAGTTTTCGACATCTTTGTTACTCCAATGGATGGTAGCCTAGTCATTATGGAAGGTGGTTTGTTTTCGAGATTTTTGTTACTACAATGGATGGTAGTCTTGTCATTATGGAAGGTAGTCTGTTATCAATATCTTTGTTACTCCAATGGACGGTAGCCTAGTCATTTTGAAAGGTAGTCAGTTGTCGATATCTTTGTTACTCAAATGGATGGTAGCCTTGTTATTAGGGAAGTTAGTCTGTTGTCGATATTTTTTTTACTACAATGGGTGGTAGCCTTGTCATTATGGAAGGTAGTTTGTTGTCGAGATCTTTGTTACTCCAATGGATGGTAGCCTTGTCACTATGGAAGGTAGTTTGTTCTCGATATTCTTGTTATTCCATTGGATTGTAGACTTGTCATTATGGAAGGTAGTCTGTTCTCGAGTATTTTGTTATTCCAATATATGGTAGGCTTGTCATTATGTAAGGTAGTCTGTTGTCGAGATTTTTGTTACTCCAATGGATGGTAGCCTTGTCATTATGGAAGGTAGTATGTTTTCTAGATTTTTGTTAATCCAATGGAGGGTAGCCTTGTCATTATGGAAGGTAGTCTGTTGTCGATATTTTTGTTACTCAAAAGGATGGTTGCCTTGTCATTATGGAAGGTAGTCAGTTTTCGATATCTTTGTTACTCCAATAGATGGTAGCCTAGTCATTATGGAAGGTAGTTTGTTTTCGAGATTTTTGTTACTACAATGGATGGTAGTCTTGTCATTATGGAATGTAGTCTGTTATCGATATCTTTGTTACTCCAATAGACGGTAGCCTAGTCATTTTGAAAGGTAGTCAGTTGTCGATATCTTTGTTACTCAAATGGATGGTAGCCTTTTCATTTTGGAAGGTAGTCTGTTGTCGAGATTTTTTTTACTCAAAAGGATGGTAGCCTTGTCATTAATGAAGGTAGTCTATTGTCGAGAATTTTGTTACTGTAATGGATGGTAGCCTTGTCATTATGGAAGGTAGTCTGTTGTCAAGATTATTGTTACTCCAATGGATGGTAGCCTTGTCATTATGGAAGGTAGTTTGTTGTCAAGATCTTTGTTTCTCCAATGGATGGTAGCCTTGTCATTATGGAATGTAGTCTGTTGTTGTGAGTTTTGTCACTCCAATGGATGGTAGCCTTGTCACTATGGAAGGTAATTTGTTCTCGATATATTTGTTATTCCATTGGATGGTAGACTTGTCATTATGGAAGGTAGTCTATTCTCGATATTTTTGTTATTCTAATAGATGGTAGCCTTGTCATTTTTGAAGTAGTCTGTTGTCGAGATTTTTGTTACTCCAATGGATGGTATCCTTGTCATTATGGAAGGTAGTCTATTTTTTGGATTTTTTTGACTCCAATGGATGGTAGCCTTGTCATTATGGAAGGTAGTCTGTTGTCGAGATTTTTGTTACTCAAAAGGATGGTAGCCTTGTCATCATGGAAGGTAGTCTGTTGTCGAGATTTTAATTACTCTAATGGATGGTAGCCTTGTCATTATGGAAGGTAGTCTGTTGTCAAGATTATTGTTACTCCAATGGATGGTAGCATTGTCATTATGGAAGGTAGTTTGTTGTCCAGATTTTTTTTACTACAATGGATGGTAGACTTGTCATTATGGAAGGTAGTCTGTTGTCGATATTTTTGTTACTACAATGGATGGTAGTCTTGTCATTATGGAAGGTAGTCAGTTTTCGACATCTTTGTTACTCCAATGGATGGTAGCCTAGTCATTATGGAAAGTAGTTTGTTTTCGAGATTTTTGTTACTACAATGGATGGTAGTCTTGTCATTATGGAAGGTAGTCTGTTATCAATATCTTTGTTCCTCCAATGGACGGTAGCCTAGTCATTTTGAAAGGTAGTCAGTTGTCGATATCTTTGTTACTCAAATGGATGGTAGCCTTGTCATTAGGGAAGTTAGTCTGGTGTCGATATTTTTTTTACTACAATGGGTGGTAGCCTTGACATTATGGAAGGTAGTTTGTTGTCGAGATCTTTGTTACTCCAATGGATGGTAGCCTTGTCACTATGGAAGGTAGTTTGTTCTCGATATTCTTGTTATTCCATTGGAGTGTAGACTTGTCATTATGGAAGGTAGTCTGTTCTCGAGTATTTTGTTATTCCAATATATGGTAGGCTTGTCATTATGTAAGGTAGTCTGTTGTCGAGATTTTTGTTACTCCAATGGATGGTAGCTTTGTCATTATGGAAGGTAGTTTGTTTTCTAGATTTTTGTTACTCCAATGGATGGTAGCTTTGTCATTATGGAAGGTAGTTTGTTTTCTAGATTTTTGTTACTCCAATGGAGGGTAGCCTTGTCATTATGGAAGGTAGTCTGTTGTCGATATTTTTGTTACTCAAAAGGATGGTTGCCTTGTCATTATGGAAGGTAGTCTGTTGTCGAGATTTTTGTTACTCTAATGGATGGTAGCCTTGCCATTATGGAAGGTAGTCTGTTGTCAAGATTATTGTTACTCCAATGGATGGTAGCCTTGTCATTATGGAAGGTTGTTTGTTGTCGAGATCTTTGTTACTCCAATTGATGGTAGCCTTGTCATTATGGAAGGTATTCTGTTGTTGTGATTTTTGTCACTCCAATGGATGGTAGCCTTGTCACTATGGAAGGTAGTCTGTTCTCGATATTTTTGTTATTCCGTTGGATGGTAGACTTATCATTATGGAAGGTATTATGTTCTCGAGATTTTCGTTATTCCAATAGATGGTAGCCTTGTCATTATGGAAGGTAGTCTGTTTTCTAGATTTTTGTTACTCCAATGGATGGTACCCTTGTCATTATGGAAGTTAGTCTATTGTTGAGATTTTTTTTAGTCAAAAGGATGGTAGCCTTGTCATTAATTAAGGAAGTATGTTGTCGAGATTTTTGTTACTCTAATGGATGGTAGCCTTGTCATTATGGAAGGTAGTCTGTTATTGTGAGTTTTGTCACTCTAATGGATGGTAGCCTTTTCACTATGGAAGGTAGTCTGTTCTCGATATTTTTGTTATTCCATTGGATGGTAGAGTTGTCATTATGGAAGTTAGTCTGTTCTTGAGATTTTTGTTATTCCAATAGATGGTAGCCTTGTCATTATGGAAAGTACTCTATTATTGAGATTTTTGTTACTCCAATGGATGGTAGACTTGTCATTATGGAATGTAGTATGGTTTCTAGATTTTTGTTACTCCAATGGATGGTAGCCTTGTCATTATGGAAGGTAGTCTGTTGTCGAGATTTTTGTTACTCAAAAGGATGGTAGCCTTGTCATTTTGGAAGGTAGTCTGTTGTCGAGATTTTTGTTACTCTAATGGATGGTAGCCTTGTCACTATGGAAGGTAGTCAATTGTCAAGATTATTGTTACTCTAATGGATGGTAGCATTGTCATTATAGAAGGTAGTTTGTTGTCCAGATTTTTTTTACTACAATGGATGGTAGACTTGTCATTATGGAAGGTAGTCTGTTGTCGATATTTTTGTTACTACAATGGATGGTAGTCTTGTCATTATGGAAGGTAGTCAGTTTTCGACATTATTGTTACTCCAATGGATGGTAGCCTAGTCATTATGGAAGGTGGTTTGTTTTCGAGATTTTTGTTACTACAATGGATGGTAGTCTTGTCATTATGGAAGGTAGTCTGTTATCAATATCTTTGTTACTCCAATGGATGGTAGCCTAGTCATTTTGAAAGGTAGTCAGTTGTCGATATCTTTGTTACTCAAATGGATGGTAGCCTTGTCATTAGGGAAGTTAGTCTGTTGTCGATATTTTTTTTACTCCAATGGATGGTAGCCTTGTCATTATTGAAGTTAGTCTGTCGTTGAGATTTCTGTTACTCCAATGGATGGTAGCCTTGTCACTATGGAAGGTAGTTTGTTCTCGATATTCTTGTTATTCCATTGGATTGTAGACTTGTCATTATGGAAGGTAGTCTGTTCTCGAGTATTTTGTTATTCCAATATATGGTAGGCTTGTCATTATGTAAGGTAGTCTGTTGTCGAGATTTTTGTTACTCCAATGGATGGTAGCCTTGTCATTATGGAAGGTAGTATGTTTTCTAGATTTTTGTTACTCCAATGGAGGGTAGCCTTGTCATTATGGAAGGTAGTCTGTTGTCGATATTTTTGTTACTCAAAAGGATGGTTGCCTTGTCATTATGGAAGGTAGTCAGTTTTCGATATCTTTGTTACTCCAATAGATGGTAGCCTAGTCATTATGGAAGGTAGTTTGTTTTCGAGATTTTTGTTACTACAATGGATTGTAGTCTTGTCATTATGGAATGTAGTCTGTTATCGATATCTTTGTTACTCCAATAGACGGTAGCCTAGTCATTTTGAAAGGTAGTCAGTTGTCGATATCTTTGTTACTCAAATGGATGGTAGCCTTGTCATTTTGGAAGGTAGTCTGTTGTCGAGATTTTTTTTACTCAAAAGGATGGTAGCCTTGTCATTAATGAAGGTAGTCTATTGTCGAGAATTTTGTTACTGTAATGGATGGTAGCCTTGTCATTATGGAAGGTAGTCTGTTGTCAAGATTATTGTTACTCCAATGGATGGTAGCCTTGTCATTATGGAAGGTAGTTTGTTGTCAAGATCTTTGTTTCTCCAATGGATGGTAGCCTTGTCATTATGGAATGTAGTCTGTTGTTGTGAGTTTTGTCACTCCAATGGATGGTAGCCTTGTCACTATGGAAGGTAGTTTGTTCTCGATATATTTGTTATTCCATTGTATGGTAGACTTGTCATTATGGAAGGTAGTCCATTCTCGATATTTTTGTTATTCCAATAGATGGTAGCCTTGTCATTTTTGAAGTAGTCTGTTGTCGAGATTTTTGTTACTCCAATGGATGGTATCCTTGTCATTATGGAAGGTAGTCTATTTTTTGGATTTTTTTTACTCCAATGGATGGTAGCCTTGTCATTATGGAAGGTAGTCTGTTGTCGAGATTTTTGTTACTCAAAAGGATGGTAGCCTTGTCATCATGGAAGGTAGTCTGTTGTCGAGATTTTAATTACTCTAATGGATGGTAGCCTTGTCATTATGGAAGGTAGTCTGTTGTCAAGTTTATTGTTACTCCAATGGATGGTAGCATTGTCATTATGGAAGGTAGTTTGTTGTCCAGATTTTTTTTACTACAATGGATGGTAGACTTGTCATTATGGAAGGTAGTCTGTTGTCGATATTTTTGTTACTACAATGGATGGTAGTCTTGTCATTATGGAAGGTAGTCAGTTTTCGACATCTTTGTTACTCCAATGGATGGTAGCCTAGTCATTATGGAAAGTAGTTTGTTTTCGAGATTTTTGTTACTACAATGGATGGTAGTCTTGTCATTATGGAAGGTAGTCTGTTATCAATATCTTTGTTCCTCCAATGGACGGTAGCCTAGTCATTTTGAAAGGTAGTCAGTTGTCGATATCTTTGTTACTCAAATGGATGGTAGCCTTGTCATTAGGGAAGTTAGTCTGGTGTCGATATTTTTTTTACTACAATGGGTGGTAGCCTTGTCATTATGGAAGGTAGTTTGTTGTCGAGATCTTTGTTACTCCAATGGATGGTAGCCTTGTCACTATGGAAGGTAGTTTGTTCTCGATATTCTTGTTATTCCATTGGATTGTAGACTTGTCATTATGGAAGGTAGTCTGTTCTCGAGTATTTTGTTATTCCAATATATGGTAGGCTTGTCATTATGTAAGGTAGTCTGTTGTCGAGATTTTTGTTACTCCAATGGATGGTAGCTTTGTCATTATGGAAGGTAGTTTGTTTTCTAGATTTTTGTTACTCCAATGGAGGGTAGCCTTGTCATTATGGAAGGTAGTCTATTGTCGATATTTTTGTTACTCAAAAGGATGGTAGCCTTGTCATTATGGAAGGTAGTTTGTTGTCGAGATTTTTGTTACTCTAATGGATGGTAGCCTTGTCATTATGGAAGGTAGTCTGTTGTCAAGATTATTGTTACTCCAATGGATGGTAGCCTTGTCATTATGGAAGGTTGTTTGTTGTCGAGATCTTTGTTACTCCAATTGATGGTAGCCTTGTCATTATGGAAGGTATTCTGTTGTGGTGATTTTTGTCACTCCAATGGATGGTAGCCTTGTCACTATGGAAGGTAGTCTGTTCTCGATATTTTTGTTATTCCGTTGGATGGTAGACTTATCATTATGGAAGGTATTCTGTTCTCGAGATTTTCGTTATTCCAATAGATGGTAGCCTTGTCATTATGTAAGGTAGTCTGTTGTCAAGATTTTTGTTACTCCAATGGATGGTAGCCTTGTCATTATGGAAGGTAGTATGTTTTCTAGATTTTTGTTACTCTAATGGATGGTAGCCTTGTCATTATGGAAGGTAATCTATTGTCGAGATTTTTTTTAGTCAAAAGGATGGTAGCCTTGTCATTAATGAAGGAGGTCTGTTGTCGAGATTTTTGTTACTCTAATGGATGGTAGCCTTGTCATTATGGAAGGTAGTCTGTTATTGTGAGTTTTGTCACTCTAATGGATGGTAGCCTTTTCACTATGGAAGGTAGTCTGTTCTCGATATTTTTGTTATTCCATTGAATGGTAGAGTTGTCATTATGGAAGGTAGTCTGTTCTCGAGATTTTTGTTATTCCAATAGATGGTAGCCTTGTCATTATGGAAAGTACTCTATTATTGAGATTTTTGTTTCTCCAATGGATGGTAGCCTTGTCATTATGGAAGGTAGTCTGGTTTCTAGATTTTTGTTACTCCAACGGATGGTAGCCTTGTCATTATGGAAGGTAGTCTGTTGTCGAGATTTTTGTTACTCAAAAGAATGGTAGCCTTGTCATTATGGAAGGTAGTCTGTTATCGAGATTTTTGTTACTCTAATGGATGGTAGCCTTGTCATTATGTAAGGTAGTCTGTTGTCAAGATTATTGTTACTCCAATGGATGGTAGCATTGTCATTATGGAAGGTAGTTTGTTGTCCAGATTTTTTTTACTACAATGGATGGTAGACTTGTCATTATGGAAGGTAGTCTGTTGTCGATATTTTTGTTACTACAATGGATGGTAGTCTTGTCATTATGGAAGGTAGTCAGTTTTCGACATCTTTGTTACTCCAATGGATGGTAGCCTAGTCATTATGGAAGGTGGTTTGTTTTCGAGATTTTTGTTACTACAATGGATGGTAGTCTTGTCATTATGGAAGGTAGTCTGTTATCAATATCTTTGTTACTCCAATGGACGGTAGCCTAGTCATTTTGAAAGGTAGTCAGTTGTCGATATCTTTGTTACTCAAATGGATGGTAGCCTTGTCATTAGGGAAGTTAGTCTGTTGTCGATATTTTTTTTACTACAATGGGTGGTAGCCTTGTCATTATGGAAGGTAGTTTGTTGTCGAGATCTTTGTTACTCCAATGGATGGTAGCCTTGTCACTATGGAAGGTAGTTTGTTCTCGATATTCTTGTTATTCCATTGGATTGTAGACTTGTCATTATGGAAGGTAGTCTGTTCTCGAGTATTTTGTTATTCCAATATATGGTAGGCTTGTCATTATGTAAGGTAGTCTGTTGTCGAGATTTTTGTTACTCCAATGGATGGTAGCCTTGTCATTATGGAAGGTAGTATGTTTTCTAGATTTTTGTTACTCCAATGGAGGGTAGCCTTGTCATTATGGAAGGTAGTCTGTTGTCGATATTTTTGTTACTCAAAAGGATGGTTGCCTTGTCATTATGGAAGGTAGTCTCTTGTCGAGATTTTTGTTACTCTAATGGATGGTAGCCTTGTCATTATGGAAGGTAGTCTGTTGTCAAGATTATTGTTACTCCAATGGATGGTAGCCTTGTCATTATGGAAGGTTGTTTGTTGTCGAGATCTTTGTTAATCCAATTGATGGTAGCCTTGTCATTATGGAAGGTAGTCTGTTGTTGTGATTTTTGTCACTCCAATGGATGGTAGCCTTGTCACTATGGAAGGTAGTCTGTTCTCGATATTTTTGTTATTCCGTTGGATGGTAGACTTATCATTATGGAAGGTATTCTGTTCTCGAGATTTTCGTTATTCCAATAGATGGTAGCCTTGTCATTATGTAAGGTAGTCTGTTGTCGAGATTTTTGTTACTCCAATGGATGGTAGCCTTGTCATTATGGAAGGTAGTATGTTTTCTAGATTTTTGTTATTCTAATGGATGGTAGCCTTGTCATTATGGAAGGTAATCTATTGTCGAGATTTTTTTTAGTCAAAAGGATGGTAGCCTTGTCATTAATGAAGGAGGTCTGTTGTCGAGATTTTTGTTACTCTAATGGATGGTAGCCTTGTCGTTATGGAAGGTAGTCTGTTATTGTGAGTTTTGTCACTCTAATGGATGGTAGCCTTTTCACTATGGAAGGTAGTCTGTTCTCGATATTTTTGTTATTCCATTGAATGGTAGAGTTGTCATTATGGAAGGTAGTCTGTTCTCGAGATTTTTGTTATTCCAATAGATGGTAGCCTTGTCATTATGGAAAGTACTCTATTATTGAGATTTTTGTTACTCCAATGGATGGTAGCCTTGTCATTATGGAAGGTACGCTGGTTTCTAGATTTTTGTTACTCCAATTGATGGTAGCCTTGTCATTATAGAAGGTACTCTGTTGTCGAGATTTTTGTTACTCAAAAGGATGGTAGCCTTGTCATTATGGAAGGTAGTCTGTTATCGAGATTTTTGTTACTCTAATGGATGGTAGCCTTGTCATTATGGAAGGTAGTCTGTTTTCAAGATTATTGTTACTCCAATGGATGGTAGCCTTGTCATTATGGAAGGTAGTTTGTTGTCCAGATTTTTTTACTACAATGGATGGTAGCCTTGTCATTATGGAAGGTAGTCTGTTGTCGATATTTTTGTTACTACAATGGATGGTAGTCTTGTCATTATGGAAGGTAGTCAGTTTTCGACATCTTTGTTACTCCAATGGATGGTAGCCTAGTCATTATGGAAGGTGGTTTGTTTTCGAGATTTTTGTTACTACAATGGATGGTAGTCTTGTCATTATGGAAGGTAGTCTGTTATCAATAACTTTGTTACTCCAATGGACGGTAGCCTAGTCATTTTGAAAGGTAGTCAGTTGTCGATATCTTTGTTACTCAAATGGATGGTAGCCTTGTCATTAGGGAAGTTAGTCTGTTGTCGATATTTTTGTTACTACAATGGGTGGTAGCCTTGTCATTATGGAAGGTAGTTTGTTGTCGAGATCTTTGTTACTCCAATGGATGGTAGCCTTGTCACTATGGAAGGTAGTTTGTTCTCGATATTCTTGTTATTCCATTGGATGGTAGACTTGTCATTATGGAAGGTAGTCTGTTCTCGAGTATTTTGTTATTCCAATATATGGTAGCCTTGTCATTATGTAAGGTAGTCTGTTGTCGAGACTTTTGTTACTCCAATGGATGGTAGCCTTGTCATTATGGAAGGTAGTCTGTTTTCTAGATTTTTGTTACTCCAATGGAGGGTAGCCTTGTCATTATGGAAGGTAGTCTGTTGTCAATATTTTTGTTACTCAAAAGGATGGTTGCCTTGTCGTTATGGAAGGTAGTCTGTTGTCGAGATTTTTGTTACTCTAATGGATGGTAGCCTTGTCATTATGGAAGGTAGTCTGTTGTCAAGATTATTGTTACTCCAATGGATGGTAGCCTTGTCATTATGGAAGGTTGTTTGTTGTCGAGATCTTTGTTACTCCAATGGATGGTAGCCTTGTCATTATGGAAGGTAGTCTGTTGTTGTGATTTTTGTCACTCCAATGGATGGTAGCCTTGTCACTATGGAAGGTAGTCTGTTCTCGAAATTTTTGTTATTCCGTTGGATGGTAGACTTATCATTATGGAAGGTATTCTGTTCTCGAGATTTTCGTTATTCCAATAGATGGTAGCCTTATCATTATGCAAGGTAGTCTGTTGTCGAGATTTTTGTTACTCCAATGGATGGTAGCCTTGTCATTATGGAAGGTAGTATGTTTTCTAGATTTTTGTTATTCTAATGGATGGTAGCCTTGTCATTATGGAAGGTAATCTATTGTCGAGATTTTTTTTAGTCAAAAGGATGGTAGCCTTGTCATTAATGAAGGAGGTCTGTTGTCGAGATCTTTGTTACTCCAATGGATGGTAGCCTTGTCACTATGGAAGGTAGTTTGTTCTCGATATTCTTGTTATTCCATTGGATGGTAGACTTGTCATTATGGAAGGTAGTCTGTTCTCGAGTATTTTGTTATTCCAATATATGGTAGCCTTGTCATTATGTAAGGTAGTCTGTTGTCGAGATTTTTGTTACTCCAATGGATGGTAGCCTTGTCATTATGGAAGGTAGTCTGTTTTCTAGATTTTTGTTACTCCAATGGAGGGTAGCCTTGTCATTATGGAAGGTAGTCTGTTGTCGATATTTTTGTTACTCAAAAGGATGGTTGCCTTGTCATTATGGAAGGTAGTCTGTTGTCGAGATTTTTGTTACTCTAATGGATGGTAGCCTTGTCATTATGGAAGGTAGTCTGTTGTCAAGATTATTGTTACTCCAATGGATGGTAGCCTTGTCATTATGGAAGGTTGTTTGTTGTCGAGATCTTTGTTACTCCAATGGATGGTAGCCTTGTCATTATGGAAGGTAGTCTGTTGTTGTGATTTTTGTCACTCCAATGGATGGTAGCCTTGTCACTATGGAAGGTAGTCTGTTCTCGATATTTTTGTTATTCCGTTGGATGGTAGACTTATCATTATGGAAGGTATTCTGTTCTCGAGATTTTCGTTATTCCAATAGATGGTAGCCTTGTCATTATGCAAGGTAGTCTGTTGTCGAGATTTTTGTTACTCCAGTGGATGGTAGCCTTGTCATTATGGAAGGTAGTATGTTTTCTAGATTTTTGTTATTCTAATGGATGGTAGCCTTGTCATTATGGAAGGTAATCTATTGTCGAGATTTTTTTTAGTCAAAAGGATGGTAGCCTTGTCATTAATGAAGGAGGTCTGTTGTCGAGATTTTTGTTACTCTAATGGATGGTAGCCTTGTCATTATGGAAGGTAGTCTGTTATTGTGAGTTTTGTCACTCTAATGGATGGTAGCCTTTTCACTATGGAAGGTAGTCTGTTCTCGATATTTTTGTTATTCCATTGAATGGTAGAGTTGTCATTATGGAAGGTAGTCTGTTCTCGAGATTTTTGTTATTCCAATAGATGGTAGCCTTGTCATTATGGAAAGTACTCTATTATTGAGATTTTTGTTACTCCAATGGATGGTAGCCTTGTCATTATGGAAGGTACGCTGGTTTCTAGATTTTTGTTACTCCAATTGATGGTAGCCTTGTCATTATAGAAGGTACTCTGTTGTCGAGATTTTTGTTACTCAAAAGGATGGTAGCCTTGTCATTATGGAAGGTAGTCTGTTATCGAGATTTTTGTTACTCTAATGGATGGTAGCCTTGTCATTATGGAAGGTAGTCTGTTGTCAAGATTATTGTTACTCCAATGGATGGTAGCCTTGTCATTATGGAAGGTAGTTTGTTGTCCAGATTTTTTTTACTACAATGGATGGTAGCCTTGTCATTATGGAAGGTAGTCTGTTGTCGATATTTTTGTTACTACAATGGATGGTAGTCTTGTCATTATGGAAGGTAGTCAGTTTTCGACATCTTTGTTACTCCAATGGATGGTAGCCTAGTCATTATGGAAGGTGGTTTGTTTTCGAGATTTTTGTTACTACAATGGATGGTAGTCTTGTCATTATGGAAGGTAGTCTGTTATCAATATCTTTGTTACTCCAATGGACGGTAGCCTAGTCATTTTGAAAGGTAGTCAGTTGTCGATATCTTTGTTACTCAAATGGATGGTAGCCTTGTCATTAGGGAAGTTAGTCTGTTGTCGATATTTTTGTTACTACAATGGGTGGTAGCCTTGTCATTATGGAAGGTAGTTTGTTGTCGAAATCTTTGTTACTCCAATGGATGGTAGCCTTGTCACTATGGAAGGTAGTTTGTTCTCGATATTCTTGTTATTCCATTGGATGGTAGACTTGTCATTATGGAAGGTAGTCTGTTCTCGAGTATTTTGTTATTCCAATATATGGTAGCCTTGTCATTATGTAAGGTAGTCTGTTGTCGAGATTTTTGTTACTCCAATGGATGGTAGCCTTGTCATTATGGAAGGTAGTCTGTTTTCTAGATTTTTGTTACTCCAATGGAGGGTAGCCTTGTCATTATGGAAGGTAGTCTGTTGTCGATATTTTTGTTACTCAAAAGGATGGTAGCCTTGTCATTATGGAAGGTAGTTTGTTGTCGAGATTTTTGTTACTCTAATGGATGGTAGCCTTGTCATTATGGAAGGTAGTCTGTTGTCAAGATTATTGTTACTCCAATGGATGGTAGCCTTGTCATTATGGAAGGTTGTTTGTTGTCGAGATCTTTGTTACTCCAATGGATGGTAGCCTTGTCATAATGGAAGGTAGTCTGTTGTTGTGATTTTTGTCACTCCAATGGATGGTAGCCTTGTAACTATGGAAGGTAGTATGTTCTCGATATTTTTGTTATTCCGTTGGATGGTAGACTTATCATTATGGAAGGTATTCTGTTCTCGAGATTTTCGTTATTCCAATAGATGGTAGCCTTGTCATTATGCAAGGTAGTCTGTTGTCGAGATTTTTGTTACTCCAGTGGATGGTAGCCTTGTCATTATGGAAGGTAGTCTGTTTTCTAGATTTTTGTTACTCCAATGGATGGTAGCCTTGTCATTATGGAAGGTAATCTATTGTCGAGATTTTTTTTAGTCAAAAGGATGGTAGCCTTGTCATTAATGAAGGAGGTCTGTTGTCGAGATTTTTGTTACTCTAATGGATGGTAGCCTTGTCATTATGGAAGGTAGTCTGTTATTGTGAGTTTTGTCACTCTAATGGATGGTAGCCTTTTCACTATGGAAGGTAGTCTGTTCTCGATATTTTTGTTATTCCATTGGATGGTAGAGTTGTCATTATGGAAGGTAGTCGGTTCTCGAGATTTTTGTTATTCCAATAGATGGTAGCCTTGTCATTATGGAAAGTACTCTATTATTGAGATTTTTGTTTCTCCAATGGATGGTAGCCTTGTCATTATGGAAGGTAGTTTGGTTTCTAGATTTTTGTTACTCCAACGGATGGTAGCCTTGTCATTATGGAAGGTAGTCTGTTGTCGAGATTTTTGTTACTCAAAAGGATGGTAGCCTTGTCATTATGGAAGGTAGTCTGTTATCGAGATTTTTGTTACTCTAATGGATGGTAGCCTTGTCATTATGGAAGGTAGTCTGTTGTCAAGATTATTGTTACTCCAATGGATGGTAGCCTTGTCATTATGGAAGGTAGTTTGTTGTCCAGATTTTTTTTACTACAATGGATGGTAGCCTTGTCATTATGGAAGGTAGTCTGTTGTCGATATTTTTGTTACTACAATGGATGGTAGTCTTGTCATTATGGAAGGTAGTCAGTTTTCGACATCTTTGTTACTCCAATGGATGGTAGCCTAGTCATTATGGAAGGTGGTTTGTTTTCGAGATTTTTGTTACTACAATGGATGGTAGTCTTGTCATTATGGAAGGTAGTCTGTTATCAATATCTTTGTTACTCCAATGGACGGTAGCCTAGTCATTTTGAAAGGTAGTCAGTTGTCGATATCTTTGTTACTCAAATGGATGGTAGCCTTGTCATTAGGGAAGTTAGTCTGTTGTCGATATTTTTGTTACTACAATGGGTGGTAGCCTTGTCATTATGGAAGGTAGTTTGTTGTCGAGATCTTTGTTACTCCAATGGATGGTAGCCTTGTCACTATGGAAGGTAGTTTGTTCTCGATATTCTTGTTATTCCATTGGATGGTAGACTTGTCATTATGGAAGGTAGTCTGTTCTCGAGTATTTTGTTATTCCAATATATGGTAGCCTTGTCATTATGTAAGGTAGTCTGTTGTCGAGATTTTTGTTACTCCAATGGATGGTAGCCTTGTCATTATGGAAGGTAGTCTGTTTTCTAGATTTTTGTTACTCCAATGGAGGGTAGCCTTGTCATTATGGAAGGTAGTCTGTTGTCGATATTTTTGTTACTCAAAAGGATGGTAGCCTTGTCATTATGGAAGGTAGTTTGTTGTCGAGATTTTTGTTACTCTAATGGATGGTAGCCTTGTCATTATGGAAGGTAGTCTGTTGTCAAGATTATTGTTACTCCAATGGATGGTAGCCTTGTCATTATGGAAGGTTGTTTGTTGTCGAGATCTTTGTTACTCCAATGGATGGTAGCCTTGTCATAATGGAAGGTAGTCTGTTGTTGTGATTTTTGTCACTCCAATGGATGGTAGCCTTGTAACTATGGAAGGTAGTATGTTCTCGATATTTTTGTTATTCCGTTGGATGGTAGACTTATCATTATGGAAGGTATTCTGTTCTCGAGATTTTCGTTATTCCAATAGATGGTAGCCTTGTCATTATGCAAGGTAGTCTGTTGTCGAGATTTTTGTTACTCCAGTGGATGGTAGCCTTGTCATTATGGAAGGTAGTCTGTTTTCTAGATTTTTGTTACTCCAATGGATGGTAGCCTTGTCATTATGGAAGGTAATCTATTGTCGAGATTTTTTTTAGTCAAAAGGATGGTAGCCTTGTCATTAATGAAGGAGGTCTGTTGTCGAGATTTTTGTTACTCTAATGGATGGTAGCCTTGTCATTATGGAAGGTAGTCTGTTATTGTGAGTTTTGTCACTCTAATGGATGGTAGCCTTTTCACTATGGAAGGTAGTCTGTTCTCGATATTTTTGTTATTCCATTGGATGGTAGAGTTGTCATTATGGAAGGTAGTCTGTTCTCGAGATTTTTGTTATTCCAATAGATGGTAGCCTTGTCATTATGGAAAGTACTCTATTATTGAGATTTTTGTTTCTCCAATGGATGGTAGCCTTGTCATTATGGAAGGTAGTTTGGTTTCTAGATTTTTGTTACTCCAACGGATGGTAGCCTTGTCATTATGGAAGGTAGTCTGTTGTCGAGATTTTTGTTACTCAAAAGGATGGTAGCCTTGTCATTATGGAAGGTAGTCTGTTATCGAGATTTTTGTTACTCTAATGGATGGTAGCCTTGTCATTATGGAAGGTAGTCTGTTGTCAAGATTATTGTTACTCCAATGGATGGTAGCCTTGTCATTATGGAAGGTAGTTTGTTGTCCAGATTTTTTTTACTACAATGGATGGTAGCCTTGTCATTATGGAAGGTAGTCTGTTGTTGATATTTTTGTTACTACAATGGATGGTAGTCTTGTCATTATGGAAGGTAGTCAGTTTTCGACATCTTTGTTACTCCAATGGATGGTAGCCTAGTCATTATGGAAGGTGGTTTGTTTTCGAGATTTTTGTTACTACAATGGATGGTAGTCTTGTCATTATGGAAGGTAGTCTGTTATCAATATCTTTGTTACTCCAATGGACGGTAGCCTAGTCATTTTGAAAGGTAGTCAGTTGTCGATATCTTTGTTACTCAAATGGATGGTAGCCTTGTCATTAGGGAAGTTAGTCTGTTGTCGATATTTTTGTTACTACAATGGGTGGTAGCCTTGTCATTATGGAAGGTAGTTTGTTGTCGAGATCTTTGTTACTCCAATGGATGGTAGCCTTGTCACTATGGAAGGTAGTTTGTTCTCGATATTCTTGTTATTCCATTGGATGGTAGACTTGTCATTATGGAAGGTAGTCTGTTCTCGAGTATTTTGTTATTCCAATATATGGTAGCCTTGTCATTATGTAAGGTAGTCTGTTGTCGAGATTTTTGTTACTCCAATGGATGGTAGCCTTGTCATTATGGAAGGTAGTCTGTTTTCTAGATTTTTGTTACTCCAATGGAGGGTAGCCTTGTCATTATGGAAGGTAGTCTGTTGTCGATATTTTTGTTACTCAAAAGGATGGTAGCCTTGTCATTATGGAAGGTAGTTTGTTGTCGAGATTTTTGTTACTCTAATGGATGGTAGCCTTGTCATTATGGAAGGTAGTCTGTTGTCAAGATTATTGTTACTCCAATGGATGGTAGCCTTGTCATTATGGAAGGTTGTTTGTTGTCGAGATCTTTGTTACTCCAATGGATGGTAGCCTTGTCATAATGGAAGGTAGTCTGTTGTTGTGATTTTTGTCACTCCAATGGATGGTAGCCTTGTAACTATGGAAGGTAGTATGTTCTCGATATTTTTGTTATTCCGTTGGATGGTAGACTTATCATTATGGAAGGTATTCTGTTCTCGAGATTTTCGTTATTCCAATAGATGGTAGCCTTGTCATTATGCAAGGTAGTCTGTTGTCGAGATTTTTGTTACTCCAGTGGATGGTAGCCTTGTCATTATGGAAGGTAGTCTGTTTTCTAGGTTTTTGTTACTCCAATGGATGGTAGCCTTGTCATTATGGAAGGTAATCTATTGTCGAGATTTTTTTTAGTCAAAAGGATGGTAGCCTTGTCATTAATGAAGGAGGTCTGTTGTCGAGATTTTTGTTACTCTAATGGATGGTAGCCTTGTCATTATGGAAGGTAGTCTGTTATTGTGAGTTTTGTCACTCTAATGGATGGTAGCCTTTTCACTATGGAAGGTAGTCTGTTCTCGATATTTTTGTTATTCCATTGGATGGTAGAGTTGTCATTATGGAAGGTAGTCTGTTCTCGAGATTTTTGTTATTCCAATAGATGGTAGCCTTGTCATTATGGAAAGTACTCTATTATTGAGATTTTTGTTTCTCCAATGGATGGTAGCCTTGTCATTATGGAAGGTAGTTTGGTTTCTAGATTTTTGTTACTCCAACGGATGGTAGCCTTGTCATTATGGAAGGTAGTCTGTTGTCGAGATTTTTGTTACTCAAAAGGATGGTAGCCTTGTCATTATGGAAGGTAGTCTGTTATCGAGATTTTTGTTACTCTAATGGATGGTAGCCTTGTCATTATGGAAGGTAGTCTGTTGTCAAGATTATTGTTACTCCAATGGATGGTAGCCTTGTCATTATGGAAGGTAGTTTGTTGTCCAGATTTTTTTACTACAATGGATGGTAGCCTTGTCATTATGGAAGGTAGTCTGTTGTCGATATTTTTGTTACTACAATGGATGGTAGTCTTGTCATTATGGAAGGTAGTCAGTTTTCGACATCTTTGTTACTCCAATGGATGGTAGCCTAGTCATTATGGAAGGTGGTTTGTTTTTGAGATTTTTGTTACTACAATGGATGGTAGTCTTGTCATTATGGAAGGTAGTCTGTTATCAATATCTTTGTTACTCCAATGGACGGTAGCCTAGTCATTTTGAAAGGTAGTCAGTTGTCGATATCTTTGTTACTCAAATGGATGGTAGCCTTGTCATTAGGGAAGTTAGTCTGTTGTCGATATTTTTGTTACTACAATGGGTGGTAGCCTTGTCATTATGGAAGGTAGTTTGTTGTCGAGATCTTTGTTACTCCAATGGATGGTAGCCTTGTCACTATGGAAGGTAGTTTGTTCTCGATATTCTTGTTATTCCATTGGATGGTAGACTTGTCATTATGGAAGGTAGTTTGTTCTCGAGTATTTTGTTATTCCAATATATGGTAGCCTTGTCATTATGTAAGGTAGTCTGTTGTCGAGGTTTTTGTTACTCCAATGGATGGTAGCCTTGTCATTATGGAAGGTAGTCTGTTTTCTAGATTTTTGTTACTCCAATGGAGGGTAGCCTTGTCATTATGGAAGGTAGTCTGTTGTCGATATTTTTGTTACTCAAAAGGATGGTAGCCTTGTCATTATGGAAGGTAGTTTGTTGTCGAGATTTTTGTAACTCTAATGGATGGTAGCCTTGTCATTATGGAAGGTAGTCTGTTGTCAAGATTATTGTTACTCCAATGGATGGTAGCCTTGTCATTATGGAAGGTTGTTTGTTGTCGAGATCTTTGTTACTCCAATGGATGGTAGCCTTGTCATAATGGAAGGTAGTCTGTTGTTGTGATTTTTGTCACTCCAATGGATGGTAGCCTTGTCACTATGGAAGGTAGTATGTTCTCGATATTTTTGTTATTCCGTTGGATGGTAGACTTATCATTATGGAAGGTATTCTGTTCTCGAGATTTTCGTTATTCCAATAGATGGTAGCCTTGTCATTATGCAAGGTAGTCTGTTGTCGAGATTTTTGTAACTCTAGTGGATGGTAGCCTTGTCATTATGGAAGGTAGTCTGTTTTCTAGATTTTTGTTACTCCAATGGATGGTAGCCTTGTCATTATGGAAGGTAATCTATTGTCGAGATTTTTTTTAGTCAAAAGGATGGTAGCCTTGTCATTAATGAAGGAGGTCTGTTGTCGAGATTTTTGTTACTGTAATGGATGGTAGCCTTGTCATTATGGAAGGTAGTCTGTTATTGTGAGGTTTGTCACTCTAATGGATGGTAGCCTTTTCACTATGGAAGGTAGTCTGTTCTCGATATTTTTGTTATTCCATTGGATTGTAGAGTTGTCATTATGGAAGGTAGTCTGTTCTCGAGATTTTTGTTATTTCAATAGATGGTAGCCTTGTCATTATGGAAAGTACTCTATTATTGAGATTTTTGTTTCTCCAATGGATGGTAGCCTTGTCATTATGGAAGGTAGTTTGGTTTCTAGATTTTTGTTACTCCAACGGATGGTAGCCTTGTCATTATGGAAGGTAGTCTGTTGTCGAGATTTTTGTTACTCAAAAGGATGGTAGCCTTGTCATTATGGAAGGTAGTTTGTTATCGAGATTTTTGTTACTCTAATGGATGGTAGCCTTGTCATTATGGAAGGTAGTCTGTTGTCAAGATTATTGTTACTCCAATGGATGGTAGCATTGTCATTATGGAAGGTAGTTTGTTGTCCAGATTTTTTTTACTACAATGGATGGTAACCTTGTCATTATGGAAGGTAGTCTGTTGTCGATATTTTTGTTACTACAATGGATGGTAGTCTTTTCATTATGGAAGGTAGTCAGTTTTCGACATCTTTGTTACTCCAATGGATGGTAGCCTAGTCATTATGGAAGGTGGTTTGTTTTCGAGATTTTTGTTACTACAATGGATGGTGGCTTGTCATTATGGAAGGTAGTCTTTTATCAATATCTTTGTTACTCCAATGGACGGTAGCCTAGTCATTTTGAAAGGTAGTCAGTTGTCGATATCTTTGTTACTCAAATGGATGGTAGCCTTGTCATTAGGGAAGTTAGTCTGTTGTCGATATTTTTGTTACTACAATGGGTGGTAGCCTTGTCATTATGGAAGGTAGTTTGTTGTCGAGATCTTTGTTACTCCAATGGATGGTAGCCTTGTCACTATGGAAGGTAGTTTGTTCTCGATATTCTTGTTATTCCATTGGATGGTAGACTTGTCATTATGGAAGGTAGTCTGTTCTCGAGTATTTTGTTATTCCAATATATGGTAGCCTTGTCATTATGTAAGGTAGTCTGTTGTCGAGATTTTTGTTACTCCAATGGATGGTAGCCTTGTCATTATGGAAGGTAGTCTGTTTTCTAGATTTTTGTTACTCCAATGGAGGGTAGCCTTGTCATTATGGAAGGTAGTTTGTTGTCGATATTTTTGTTACTCAAAAGGATGGTAGCCTTGTCATTATGGAAGGTAGTTTGTTGTCGAGATTTTTGTTACTCTAATGGATGGTAGCCTTGTCATTATGGAAGGTAGTCTGTTGTCAAGATTATTGTTACTCCAATGGATGGTAGCATTGTCATTATGGAAGGTTGTTTGTTGTCGAGATCTTTGTTACTCCAATGGATGGTAGCCTTGTCATAATGGAAGGTAGTCTGTTGTTGTGATTTTTGTCACTCCAATGGATGGTAGCCTTGTCACTATGGAAGGTAGTATGATCTCGATATTTTTGTTATTCCGTTGGATGGTAGACTTATCATTATGGAAGGAATTCTCTTCTCGAGATTTTCGTTATTCCAATAGATGGTAGCCTTGTCATTATGCAAGGTAGTCTGTTGTCGAGATTTTTGTTACTCCAGTGGATGGTAGCCTTGTCATTATGGAAGGTAGTCTGTTTTCTAGATTTTTGTTACTCCAATGGATGGTAGCCTTGTCATTATGGAAGGTAATCTATTGTCGAGATTTCTTTTAGTCAAAAGGATGGTAGCCTTGTCATTAATGAAGGAGGTCTGTTGTCGAGATTTTTGTTACTCTAATGGATGGTAGCCTTGTCATTATGGAAGGTAGTCTGTTATTGTGAGTTTTGTCACTCTAATGGATGGTAGCCTTTTCACTATGGAAGGTAGTCTGTTCTCGATATTTTTGTTATTCCATTGGATGGTAGAGTTGTCATTATGGAAGGTAGTCTGTTCTCGAGATTTTTGTTATTCCAATAGATGGTAGCCTTGTCATTATGGAAAGTACTCTATTATTGAGATTTTTGTTTCTCCAATGGATGGTAGCCTTGTCATTATGGAAGGTAGTCTGGTTTCTAGATTTTTGTTACTCCAACGGATGGTAGCCTTGTCATTATGGAAGGTAGTCTGTTGTCGAGATTTTTGTTACTCAAAAGGATGGTAGCCTTGTCATTATGGAAGGTAGTATGTTATCGAGATTTTTGTTACTCTAATGGATGGTAGCCTTGTCATTATGGAAGGTAGTCTATTGTCAAGATTATTGTTACTCCAATGGATGGTAGCATTGTCATTATGGAAGGTACTTTGTTGTCCATATTTTTTTTACTACAATGGATGGTAGCCTTGTCATTATGGAAGGTAGTCTTTTGTCGATATTTTTGTTACTACAATGGATGGTAGTCTTGTCATTATGGAATGTAGTTAGTTTTCGATATCTTTGTTACTCCAATAGATGGGAGCCTAGTCATTATGGAAGGTAGTTTGTTTTCGAGATTTTTGTTACTACAATTGATGGTAGTCTTGTCATTATGGAAGGTAGTCTGTTATCGATATCTTTGTTACTCCAATGGACGGTAGCCTAGTCATTTTTAAAGGTAGTCAGTTGTCGATATCTTTGTTACTCAAATGGATGGTAGCCTTGTCATTACGGAAGGTAGTCTATTGTCGAGGTTTTTTTTACTCAAAAGGATGGTAGCCTTGTCATTAATGAAGGTAGTTTGTTGTCGAGATTTTTGCTACTCTAATGGATGGTAGCCTTGTCATTATGGAAGGTAGTCTATTGTCAAGATTATTGTAACTCCAATGGATGGTAGCCTTGTCATTATGGAAGGTAGTTTGTTGTCAAGATCTTTGTTTCTCCAATGGATGGTAGCCTTGTCATTATGGAAGGTAGTCTGTTGTTGTGAGTTTTATCACTCCAATGGATAGTAGCCTTGTCACTATGGAAGGTAGTCTGTTCTCGATATTTTTGTTATTCCATTGGATGGTAGACTTGTCATTATGGAAGGAAGTCTTTTCTCGAGATTTTTGTTATTCCAATAGATGGTAGCCTTGTCATTTTGGAAGTAGTTTGTTGTCGAGATTTTTGTTACTCCAATGGATGGTAGCCTTGTCATTATGGAAGGTAGTCTATTTTCTGGATTTTTGTTACTCCAATGGATGGTAGCCTTGTCATTATGGAAGGTAGTCTATTGTCGAGATTTTTGTTACTCAAAAGGATGGTAGCCTTGTCATTATGGAAGGTAGTATGTTGTCGAGATTTTTGTTACTCTAATTGATGGTAGCCTTGTCATTATGGAAGGTAGTCTGTTATCAAGATTATTGTTACTCCAATGGATGGTAGCATTGTCATTACGGAAGGTAGTTTGTTTTCCAGATTTTTTTTACTACAATGGACGGTAGCCTTGTCATTATGGAAGGTAGTCTGTTGTCGATATTTTTGTTACTACAATGGATGGTAGTCTTGTCATTATGGAAGGTAGTCAGTTTTCGATATCTTTGTTACTCCAATAGATGGTAGCCTAGTCATTATGGAAGGTAGTTTGTTTTCGAGATTTTTGTTACTACAATGGATGGTAGTCTTGTCATTATGGAAGGTAGTCTGTTATCGATATCTTTGTTACTCCAATGGACGGTAGGCTAGTCATTTTTAAAGGTAGTCTGTTTTCGATATCTTTGTTACTCAAATGGATGGTAGCCTGGTCATTATGGAAGGTAGTCTATTGTCGAGATTTTTTTACTCAAAAGGATGGTAGCCTTGTCATTAATAAAGGGAGTCTGTTGTCGAGATTTATGCTACTCTAATGGATGGTAGCCTTGTCATTATGGAAGGTAGTCTATTGTCAAGATTATTGTAACTCCAATGGATGGTAGCCTTGTCATTATGGAAGGTAGTTTGTTGTCAAGATATTTGTTTCTCCAATGGATGGTAGCCTTGTCATTATGGAAGGTAGTCTGTTGTTGTGAGTTTTATCACTCCAATGGATGGTAGGCTTTTAACTATGGAAGGTAGTCTGTTCTCGATATTTTTGTTATTCCATTGGAAGGTAGACTTGTCATTGTGGAAGGTAGTCTGTTCTCGAGATTTTTGTTATTCCAATAGATGGTAGCCTTGTCATTTTGGAAGTAGTCTGTTGTCGAGATTTTTGTTACTCCAATGGATGGTAGCCTTGTCATTATGGAAGGTAGTCTATTTTCTATATTTTTGTTACTCCAATGGATGGTAGCCTTGTAATTATGGAAGGTAGTCTATTGTCGAGATTTTTCTTACTCAAAAGGATGGTAGCCTTGTCATTATGGAAGGTAGTCTGTTGTCGAGATTTTTGTTACTCTAATGGATGGTAGCCTTATCATTATGGAAGGTAGTCTGTTATCAAGATTATTGTTACTCTAATGGATGGTAGCATTGTCATTACAGAAGGTAGTTTGTTTTCCAGATTTTTTTTTCTACAATGGATGGTAGCCTTGTCATTTTGGAAGGTAGTCTGTTGTCGATATTTTTGTTACTACAATGGATGGTAGTCTTGTCATTATGGAAGGTAGTCAGTTTTCGATATCTTTGTTACTCCAATGGATGGTAGCCTAGTCATTATGGAAGGTAGTTTGTTTCCGAGATTTTTGTTACTACAATGGATGGTAGTCTTGTCATTATGGAAGGTAGTCTGTTATCAATATCTTTGTTACTCCAATGGACAGTAGGCTAGTCATTCTTAAAGGTAGTCAGTTGTCGATATCTTTGTTACTCAAATGGATGGTAGCCTTGTCATTAGGGAAGTTATTATGTTGTCGATATTTTTGTTACTACAATTGGTGGTAGCCTTGTCATTAAGGAAGGTAATTTGTTCTCGAGATCTTTGTTACTCCAATGGATGGTAGCCTTGTCATTATGGAAGGTAGTCTGTTGTTGTGAGTTTTGTCACTCCAATGGATGGTAGCCTTGTCACTGTGGAAGGTAGTCTGTTCTCGATATTTTTGTTATTCCATTGGATGGTAGACTTGTCATTATGGAAGGTAGTCTGTTTTCGAGATTTTTGTTATTCCAATAGATGGTAGCCTTATCATTATGTAAGGTAGTCTGTTGTCGAGATTTTTGTTACTCAAAAGGATGGTAGCCTTGTCATTAATTAAGGTAGTCTGTTGTCGAGATTTTTGTTACTCTAATGGATTGTTGCCTTGTCATTATGGAAGGTAGTCTGTTGTCAAGATTATTGTTACTCCAATCGATGGTAGCCTTGTCATTATGGAAGTTAGTTTGTTGTCAAGATCTTTTTTCTCCAATGGATGGTAGCCTTGTCATTATGGAAGGTAGTCTGTTGTTTTGAGTTTTGTCACTCTAATGGATGGTATCCTTGTGACTATGGAAGGTAGTTTGTTCTCGATATTTTTGTTATTCCATTGGATGATAGACTTGTCATTATGGAAGGTAGTCTATTCTCGAGATTTTTGTTATTCCAATACATGGTAGCCTTGTCATTATGGAAGGTAGTCTGTTGTCGAGATTTTTGTTACTCCAATGGATTGTAGCCTTGTCATTATGGAAGGTAGTCTGTTTTCTAGATTTTTGTTACTGCAATGGATGGTAGCCTTGTCAATATGGAAGGCAGTTTATTGTCGAGATTTTTGTTACTCAAAAGGATGGTAGCCTTGTCATTATGGAAGGTAGTTTGTTGTCGAGATTTTTGTTACTCTAATGGATGGTAGCCTTGTCATTATGGAAGGTAGTCTGTTGTCAAGATTATTGTTACTCTAATGGATGGTAGCCTTGTCATTATGGAAGGTAGTTTGTTGTCCAGATTTTTTTTACTACAATGGGTGGTAGACTTGTCATTATGGAAGGTAGTATGTTGTCGATATTTTTGTTACTACAATGGATGGTAGCCTTGTCATTATGGAAGGTAGTTTGTTGTCAAGATCTTTGTTACTCCAATGGATGGTAGCCTAGTCATTATGGAAGGTAGTCTGTTTTCGAGATTTATGTTACTACAATGGATTGTAGTCTTGTCATTATGGAATGTAGTCTGTTACCGATATCTTTGTTACTCCAATGGACGGTAGCCTAGTCATTTTAAAAGGTAGTCAGTTGTCGATATCTTTGTTACTCCAATGGATGGTAGCCTTGTCATTAATGAAGGTAGTCTGTTGTCGAGATTTTTGTTACTCTAATGGATGGTAGCCTTGTCATTATGGAAGGTAGTCTGTTATCGAGATTTTTGTTACTCTAATGGATGGAAGCCTTGTCATTATGGAAGGTAGTCTGTTGTCAAGATTATTGTTACTCCAATGGATTGTAGCATTGTCATTATGGAAGGTAGTTTGTTGTCCATATTTTTTTTACTACAATGGATGGTAGCCTTGTCATTATGGAAGGTAGTCTTTTGTCGATATTTTTATTACTACAATGGATGGTAGTCTTGTCATTATGGAAGGTAGTTAGTTTTCGATATCTTTGTTACTCCAATAGATGGTAGCCTTGTCATTATGGAAGGTAGTCTGTTGTCGAGATTTTTGTTACTCCAATGGATGGTAGCCTTGTCATTATGGAAGGTAGTCTGTTTTCTGGATTTTTGTTACTCCAAAGGATGGTAGCCTTGTCATTATGGAAGGTAGTCCGTTGTCGAGATTTTTTTTACTCAAAAGGATGGTAGCCTTGTCATTATGGAAGGTAGTCTGTTGTCGAGATTTCTGTTAGTCTAATGGACGGTAGCCTGTTCATTATGGAAGGTAGTATGTTATCAAGATTATTGTTAATCCAATGGATGGTAGCATTGTCATTACGGAAGGTAGTTTGTTGTCCAGATTTTTTTTACTACAATGGATGGTAGCCTTGTCATTATGGAAGGTAGTCTGTTGTCGATATTTTTGTTACTACAATGGATGGTAGTCTTGTCATAATGGAAGGTTGTCAGTTTTCGATATCTTTGTTACTCCAATGGATGGTAGCCTAGTCATTATGGAAGGTAGTTTGTTTTCGAGATTTTTGTTACTACAACGGATGGTAGTCTTGTCATTATGGAATGTAGTCTGTTATCGACATCTTTGTTACTCCAATGGACAGTAGCCTAGTCATTTTGAAAGGTAGTCAGTTGTCGATATCTTTGTTACTCAAATGGATGGTAGCCTTGTCATTATGGAAGGTAGTATGTTGTCGAGATTTTTTTTCCTCAAATAGATGGTAGCCTTGTCATTCATAAAGGTAGTTTGTTGTCAAGATTTTTTTTACTCTAATGGATGGAAGCCTTGTCATTATGGAAGGTAGTTTGTTGTTAAAATTATTGTTACTCCAATGGATGGTAGCCTTGTCATTATGGAAGGTAGTCTGTTGTTGTGAGTTTTGTCACTCCAATGGATGGTAGCCTTGTCACTATAGAAGGTAGTTTGTTCTTGATATTTTTGTTATTCCATTGGATGGTAGACTTGTCATTATGGAAGGTAGTCTGTTCTCGAGATTTTTGTTATTCTAATTGATGGTAGACTTCTCATTATGGAAGGTAGTCTGTTGTCGAGATTTTTGTTACTCCAATGGATTGTAGCCTTGTCCTTATGGAAGGTAGTTTGTTTTCTGGATTTTTGTTACTCCAATGGATGGTAGCCTTGTCATTATGGAAGGTAGTCTGTTGTCGAGATTTTTGTTACTCAAAAGGATGGTAGCCTTGTCATTATGTAAGGTAGTCTGTTGTCGAGATTTTTATTACTCTAATCGATGGTAGCCTTGTCATTATGGAAGGTAGTCTGTTGTCAAGATTATTGTTACTCCAATGGATGGTAGCATTGTCATTACGGAAGGTAGTTTGTTGTCCAGATTTTTTTTACTACAATGGATGGTAGCCTTGTCATTATGGAAGGTAGTTTGTTGTTGTGAGTTTTGTCACTCCAATGGATGGTAGCCTTGTCACTATGGAAGGTAGTCTGTTCTCGATATTTTTGTTATTCCATTGGATGGTAGACTTGTCATTATGGAAGGTAGTTTGTTCTCGAGATTTTAGTTATTCCAATAGATGGTAGCCTTGTCATTATGGAAGTAGTCTGTTGTCGAGATTTTTGTTACTCCAATGGATGGTAGCCTTGTCATTATGGAAGGTAGTCAATTTTTTGGATTTTTGTTACTCCAATGGATGGTAGACTTGTCATTATGGAAGGTAGTGTGTTGTCGAGATTTTTGTTACTAAAAAGGATGGTAGCCTTGTCATTATGGAAGGTAGTCTGTTGTCGAGATTTTTGTTACTCTAATGGATGGTAGCCTTGTCATTATGGAAGGTAGTCTGTTGTCAAGATTATTGTTACTCCAATGGATGGTAGCATTGTCATTAGGGAAGGTAGTTTGTTGTCCAGATTTTTTTTTACTACAATGGATGGTAGCCTTGTCAATATGGAAGGTGAAGGGGTGAAAAACACAAGAAGGGGGGGTTGAATTGTAAAACTGAAATCTTAAAGCAATTGACAAGATATTTTTATCCTGGTTCGTTTGATCTCAAACTACTCCAGTCCACCCGTCAAGGTGATTTCGCCTCTCTCCAACGAGGTCTTAATTCACTATATTCAACTGAATATTACAGACTTCTTTAACAACTGCTAAAGCCTTCTTGATTCAAACCACAATCCGGTTTGTCAAGGCAACACTTTCTTACAAAGGTACAAAACAAATGTGTGTGAATGTTTTCTACAAAACTTTATCACAACTGTGATGTATACACAAATGAAGCTTAGAAACTTAGATTGCTAAACACTAATGGAGTATCAGAGTTTGTGGTTTAGCAAAACTGGTAGATGAAGATTATTGTTCAGCTTTGTGCGTGTAGAGAATTGGAGAGCATTAGCCATTATAATCTTCGAAGCCTTGTTTATATAGCACTTGAGAAGATGAACGTTGAATGCAATATTCTTGATTCAATGCTAATAACAAGCTTTTCTTTTTGAGCAGATCTTGTCTAGAATGATGCCATTGGAATTAATTAGCGTTCAATGCACAGTACCGTTGCTTCTTCAATGCACGTTCTGGCTTGGCTCATTCTGATTCTGCTTCGCTGCTGATGAACTATTGTTTTTGTATCAGAGTGTTTACGCGCAGTTCTGTTCATCAAGCTTCAGCATGTATGTGAGTTGATCATCTGATTTTGATGTTCTGATTCAGCAACTTCTGATGCTGGTGTATGAAATCAAATTCTGATGCTGAAGAAGTGATCTTGCTTATTTTAATCAGCATATCTGCAAGTCAGAGCATAGTAATTTTAGGCAGCATATAGTTCAAACATGAAACATATAAATACTATATCTTTTCACTTTGTTATCATCAAAACTCAAATATAGGGTAGTAGATTCAAACATTGTTCTAACAATCTCCCCCTTTTTGATGATGACAAAAACTAGATATTTTAAATGAAAAATAACGTGAAAAGGTGTCTGGGAAATGTATCAGAATAAGAAGTACGGAAAAATCAGAGTTAAGAGATACTCCCCCTGAGTTTGTTACTTCCCTTTGATATATGTGTTCTTCAGGATCAGATCTTTTTCTATCTTTGAGCATCAGATTATAGGTCTTTGACTTATCAGAGAGCAGAGCTTCAGAGCTTTTCCTGTCAGAGCTTTGCTTCAGATCAGAGTGTTAGGTCGATCAGAACTTCATATTTGATCAGAGCAACATGAGCTTCTACATTTTGATCAGAGCTTCTAGCTTCTAGTCTTCATAGTGTTCAGGAGCTTCCTTGTTCCTGTAGACTTAAAAACAAAACAGAAAAACATTTCAAGTAATAGAGTTAGAATGTTTGAGAATTTCTGTCTAGTTAGCCGTTATTGATTTTAAATATCATTCTTGTTCTCCCCCTTTTTGTCAGCAATCAAAAAGTGTTGGTGATGTGCTAAAACAATTTAGAACAGAAAAACAAATTATATTAAAATAGTTCATAATCAGAGCAAAAGAACATTACAAAACATAGTCAAAACAGTACATCAGAAAATGAAGAAAACATAGAGAATGTCATGCATGAAAACAAATTTTAAGGTTGTGGGGGCATGCGTGAGAACAGGCTTTCCAGCATTGCTTGAATCTTTTCAGAAGTTTCATTCTGCTTCTGAACCATGTTGACAACAGTGTCAATCTTGTTGTCCTGTACATCCATTCTTGCTTTCATTTTCTGATCATTCTCTTCCATCCGCTGCTGTAGACGCAAGTCATTCAGCCTTAATTCTTCCAGAGCCTGCCTGTCCAAGGCAGCTTGAGAAGGGTCAGAAGGAGGAAGCTTCTCAGAACTTTCAGCTACATCTTCTGCTGGATTTTCTTCAGCCTGAATGGTCTTGTCTTCTTGTGATGGTTGCACCTGATATTGTTCAGAGGTTTCTTTCTTCTGATTGCCTGCAGAAATGCTGGAGGATGCCATTGTTCTCACACAACAAAGCTTTGAGAATGATTTGAGAAAAAAGGTTTGGGAGATAAACTCAGAAATATGCAGAGAATACTTGAATGATTATGAGAAAGCGTAAAGAATAAGAATGAAAGATTAATGTGCTTAAATAGAGTTTTCAAAAATTATTTTGAAAAATTAAACGTTTTTAAGAGAGAGAAAAAGAAAAAAAATAATGATTGCCATTTAACAAGCGTGATTACTTTTCATTAAATGCTTGCTGATTTTGGGGGATTTGAGAAAGATACTTAAAAACGGTTACCAGACATGTGTCTCAATGCACCCAATCAGCGCTTTGCCTTCTCAGAAGCGTGCACGCGTTCTGCTTCAGGGATTTGCTGATGATTGGATGACACTTGTTTGATGTAGTGATCAGCACGTCTGTCTTTGAGATTAGACTCTCAGATCTTTAGACTTGCATCTGATACAATCTGCATGTTCTATCTTTCTGAAAGAAGATTGATCAGAAGTTCACAGTAAAATAATTACATTCTGAAGATAAATACATGGAATTAAAACATTTTCATTCTGGGCATACTTTCATGCTGAGATGTTTCAGAATGAAATTAAACCTATCTTCTGAAAGGGGTTTAGTAAAGATATCAGCCCATTGATGGTCTGTATCTATAAATTTCAAGTTTAAAATACCTTTCTGAATATAGTCCCTAATGAAATGATGTTTTATTTCTATGTGCTTAGCTCTAGAATGTAAAATAGGATTCTTACTTAAGCAAATAGCATAAGTATTATCACAAAGAATAGGAATGTTACTCTCAAAAATCTGGAAGTCTTCAAGCTGACTTTTCATCCAGAGCATTTGTGTGCTACATCCTGCTGCTGCTATGTACTCAGCTTCTGCTGTTGACAGAGCAATTGTTGATTGCCTTTTGCTGGACCACGAGATCAGATTTTCTCCCAAAAACTGGCAGCTTCCAGAAGTACTTTTACGTTCCACTCTGTCTCCAGCAAAATCAGCATCACAGTAGCCTACTAAGCTGTAATCACTAGATTTTCTATAAAACAAACCCAGATTAGTAGTACCTTTCAGATACTTGAAAATTCGCTTATCAGCTGTTAAGTGAGATTCTCTAGGATCTGATTGGAATCTAGCACAAATACATACGCTGAATAAGATATCAGGTCTTGAAGCTGTCAGATAAAGGAGAGAACCAATCATACCTCTGTAGACCTTCTGTTCTACACTTTTGCTTACCTCTTCTCTTTCCAGAATGCACGTGGGATGCATTGGAATCTTTGATGGCTTACATTCTGAGAGGTCAAATTTCTTCAGAAGATCTCTGATGTATTTGCTCTGATGAATGTAAGTTCCCTCTGGAGTTTGATTGATCTGAATTCCTAGAAAGAATTTCAGTTCCCCCATGAGGCTCATCTCAAATTCTGCCTGCATACACTTAGCAAATTTTCTTCCAAGAGAAGGATTAGTAGAACCAAAAATAATATCATCAACATAAATTTGACAGACTAAAATGTCACTCTTAACTGTTTTACAGAATAGAGTAGTGTCCACTTTCCCTCTGGTGAATTCATTTTCAAGCAGAAAGTTACTTAGCCTTTCATACCAAGCTCTGGGAGCTTGTTTCAGACCATACAGTGACTTTTTCAGTTTGAAAACATGTTCTGGATGTTTTGTATTTTCAAAACCTCGGGGTTGGTGAACATAAACTTCTTCTTCTATATAACCATTTAAGAATGCACTTTTGACATCCATCTGATACAGAGTGATGCCTCTATTAACAGCAAATGAAATTAAAAGTCTGATAGATTCTAACCTGGCGACTGGGGCAAAGGTTTCTGTATAGTCTATCCCCTCTTGCTGACTATAACCTTGTGCAACCAGTCGTGCCTTGTTTCTGATGACTTCACCTTGTTCATTTAGCTTGTTTCTGAACACCCATCTTGTTCCAATGACGTTGAATCCTTTTGGTCTGGGAACGAGATCCCATACGTCGTTTCTGGTGAATTGATTCAGCTCTTCTTGCATTGCCAGAATCCAGTCATTGTCCAGAAGTGCTTCATCAATAGAAGAAGGTTCAATCAGAGACACAAGTCCCATAAGAGTTTCTTCAGAGTTTCTGAAGCTTGCTCTTGTTCTGATTGGATCTTCCTTTCTTCCTAGGATAGTCTCTTCTGGGTGATCCAAACTGCTTCTGGGTAATCTCTTCTGAGGTTGATCAGCAGCAGTTGTAGGATTTCTAGCATTGCTTCTTTCAGACGTTGAAGGAATGTCTGTGTTGAGAGCTTCTGATGACTTGTCTTCAGAACCTGCAAATTCAATTTCTATACCTGCAAGATTTTCATTCTGCTTTGACTTTTCAGAGTCAAGCTTGTCATCAAAACGAACACTGATTGATTCTTCCACAATCTGTGTTTCTGTATTGTATACTCTGTACCCTCTTGAGCGTTCAGAGTATCCTAACATAATACACTTCTGTGCCTTAGAATCAAACTTGTTCAAATAATTCTTCGTATTCAATATAAAGCAAGTACATCCAAATGGATGAAAATACGAAATGTTGGGCTTTCTGTTCTTCCACAATTCATATGGAGTCTTTTCCAGAATAGGTCTTATTGAGATTCTATTCTGAATGTAGCACGCTGTGTTTATTGCCTCTGCCCAGAAAGTCTTAGCAACGTTTGTCTCATTGATCATGGTTCTGGCCATTTCTTGCAATGTTCTGTTCTTTCGTTCTACAACTCCATTTTGTTGGGGAGTTCTAGGACAAGAGAAATCATGCAGAATGCCTTTGTCATTAAAGAATGACTCAAAATCTTTATTTTCAAATTCTCCACCATGATCACTTCTGACTTTAACGATTCTAAGATCTTTTTCATTCTGAACTTGGTTACAGAAGGTAACAAACACAGAGTGTGACTCGTCCTTGTGTCTTAAGAACTTTACCCATGTCCATCTGCTATAGTCATCTACGATTACTAACCCATACTTCTTACCACTGACTGAAGCAGTTTTAACTGGTCCAAATAAGTCAATGTGCAGAAGTTCTAATGGCTTAGAGGTAGAAACAACATTTTTGGATTTAAAAGAAGGTTTTGCAAATTTGCCTTTCTGACATGCTTCACACAGAGCATCTGAATTGAACTTCAAATTAGGAAGTCCTCTGACCAGATTGAGTTTGTTAATCTGAGATATTCTTCTCATACTAACATGCCCCAATCTTCTGTGCCAGATCCACTGCTCGTTGTTAACAGACAGAAGACATTTTACGTTCTGACTCTTTAGTTCAGAAAGTTTGATTTTGTAAATGTTGTTTTTCCTCTTTCCATTAAACAGGATAGTCCCATCTTTCTGACTAACAGCTTTACATGATTTTTGATTAAAGATTATATCATAACCGTTATCACTTAATTGACTTATGGATAACAGATTATGCATCAATCCATCTACTAGCAGAACATTATTAATAGAGGGAAGATTTCCGTTACCTACAGTTCCAGAGCCAATAATCTTTCCCCTCTGATTGCCTCCAAAGCCAACGTGGCCTCCAGGCTTAAGTTCCAGGCTTTGGAACATATGCCTTCTTCCCGTCATGTGTCGTGAGCAGCCAGAGTCCAGGTACCATGACTGGTGTTTCTGACTTGCTGCTAAAGATATCTGCAACATGTATTATTTTATCCTTAGGTACCCAGATCTTCTTGGGTCCTGATTTGTTAGTTTTACCAAAACTCTGGTTGAATTTTGGTTTCACAGAGTGCTTACTACTAGTATATTTGATGTCATGTGTGTGACCATACACAAAGTGTGAATTTTGAGGAGTGTGTTTAATGGTTAAATCCATGACATTTTTAGGTGTAGGAACCTTACCTAGGTATCCTATTCCTTTCCTGCCGTTTCTGCTAACTCCATAGATCATTGAAGCCATTCTGCTTCTATCTATGCTTTTAGCAAGGAACTTCTGGAAACTAGGATCATACTCCTTGATGATCTCATCAGCGTTGCTGGGAGTTTCAGAGATTGGTTCCTTCTGAGAGTTTTGTAAAGAGTTTTCTAATTTTGAAATTTTATCTCTCAGCTCAGAGTTTTCCAATTTGAGACTCTCAGACTTATTAGAGTCAGATTCAAGATTCCTTTTCAGGTCTCTGAATTTAGCTCTAATCTGCTGATAACGTTCCAGAATTTCATTGAGGCTTTCAGCAAGTTCAGCCTTTGTAAAATTAACAGCGAAGTTAGGGAATACCTCTTCTGTGTCTGATTCTGAGTCTGATTCAGAAGCTTCACTATCATCTGGAATGTTAGCCATGAGCGCTATGTTTGCCCTTTCATCATCTGATTCTGAGTCAGCTTCAGACGAGTCAGAGTCATCCCATGTGGCCATGAGACTTTTCTTCTTCTCTCTTCCAAACTTCTTTTTGGGCTTTTCCCTCTGAAGCTTTGGGCAGTCACTCTTGTAGTGTCCTTGCTCATTGCACTCGTAGCAGATGATGTCTTTTGTGTTTGGCTTCTTGCTACCGGAGGAGCCTTCAGATCTTCTGTATCCAGAGGAAGAATCTGTCCTTCTGTATCTGGAAGAAGACTCGTTCTGATCAGATCTTCTGGGATTCCTGAACTTCCTTTGTCTTTGCTTCCACAGTTGATTTACTCTTCTGGAGAGAAGGGAAAGTTCGTCTTCTTCTGATGAGGATCCATCATATTTTTCTTCAACTGCCTGCAAAACTTTAGATTCAGATTTTCTGTTAGATTTTAAAGCTAAAGGCTTACCTTGCTTTTGAGGCTCATCAGCTTCTAGTTCTATCTCATGACTTCTGAGGGAGCTTATAAGTTCCTCCAGAGTGATTTTGTTGAGATCTTTCGCTAGCTTCAGAGCAGTAACCATAGGCCTCCACTGCTTGGGTAAACTTCTGATTATCTTCTTGACATGGTCAGCAGTAGAGTATCCTTTGTCCAGAACTTTGAGACCAGCTACCAGAATCTGGAATCTAGAGAACATAGTTTCAATGGATTCAGATTCTTCCATTTTGAACGCCTCATACTTCTGAATGAGCGCCAGAGCTTTTGTTTCTTTGACTTGAACGTTGCCCTCATGCGTCATTCTGAGAGAATCAAAGATGTTCTTAGCTGTGTCTCTGTTGGAGATCTTTTCATACTCAGTATAGGAGATGGCACTGAGGAGGATGGTTCTGGCCTTATGGTGATTCTTGAAATCACGCTTTTGTTGATCAGTCATTGATTTTCTATCAATCTTCTGACCAGTTGCATTCACAGGGTGCGTGTATCCATCTGTCACCATATCCCACAGATCAGCATCATGTGCTAGAAAGAAGCTTTCAATTCTGTCTTTCCAGTAATCAAAGTTTTCTCCATCAAAAACTGGAGGTTTGCCGCTGAATCTGTCTCTGTCCTCATTGTTGTCATTGCTGAAATGAGAGTTGTTTCCTGCCATTGTGTTTTTCTGACGCTGGATCTTGTACTGACACGGTTAAGTGTTTTAGTTCAGAACCAGGCGCTCTGATGCCAATTGAAGGGGTGAAAAACACAAGAAGGGGGGGTTGAATTGTAAAACTGAAATCTTAAAGCAATTGACAAGATATTTTTATCCTGGTTCGTTTGATCTCAAACTACTCCAGTCCACCCGTCAAGGTGATTTCGCCTCTCTCCAACGAGGTCTTAATTCACTATATTCAACTGAATATTACAGACTGCTTTAACAACTGCTAAAGCCTTCTTGATTCAAACCACAATCCGGTTTGTCAAGGCAACACTTTCTTACAAAGGTACAAAACAAATGTGTGTGAATGTTTTCTACAAAACTTTATCACAACTGTGATGTATACACAAATGAAGCTTAGAAACTTAGATTGCTAAACGCTAATGGAGTATCAGAGTTTGTGGTTTAGCAAAACTGGTAGATGAAGATTATTGTTCAGCTTTGTGCGTGTAGAGAATTGGAGAGCATTAGCCATTATAATCTTCGAAGCCTTGTTTATATAGCACTTGAGAAGATGAACGTTGAATGCAATATTCTTGATTCAATGCTAATAACAAGCTTTCCTTTTTGAGCAGATCTTGTCTAGAATGATGCTGTTGGAATTAATTAGCGTTCAATGCACAGTACCGTTGCTTCTTCAATGCACGTTCTGGCTTGGCTCATTCTGATTCTGCTTCGCTGCTGATGAACTATTGTTTTTGTATCAGAGTGTTTACGCGCAGTTCTGTTCATCAAGCTTCAGCATGTACGTGAGTTGATCATCTGATTTTGATGTTCTGATTCAGCAACTTCTGATGCTGGTGTATGAAATCAAATTCTGATGCTGAAGAAGTGATCTTGCTTATTTTAATCAGCATATCTGCAAGTCAGAGCATAGTAATTTTAGGCAGCATATAGTTCAAACATGAAACATATAAATACTATATCTTTTCACTTTGTTATCATCAAAACTCAAATATAGGGTAGTAGATTCAAACATTGTTCTAACAGAAGGTAGTCTGTTGTCGATATTTTTGTTACTACAATGGATGGTAGCCTTGTCATTATGGATGGTAGTCTGTTTTCGATATCTTTGTTACTCCAATGGATGGTAGCCTAGTCATTATGGAAGGTAGTCTGTTGTTGAGATTTTTGTTACTCAAAAGGATGGTAGCCTTATCATTATGGTAGGTAGTCTGTTGTCGAGATTTTTGTTACTCTAATGGATGGTAGCCTTGTCATTATGGAAGGTAGTCTGTTGTCAAGATTATTGTTACTCCAACGGATGGTAGCATTGTCATTATGGAAGGTAGTTTGTTGTCCAGATTTTTTTTACTACAATGGATGGTAGCCTTGTCATTATGGAAGGTAGTTTGTTGTCGATATTTGTGTTACTACAATGGATGGTAGTCTTGTCATTATGGAAGGTAGTCCGTTTTTGATATCTTTGTTAGCCCAATGGATGGTAGCCTAGTCATTATGGAAGGTAGTTTGTTTTCGAGATTTTTGTTACTACAATGGATGGTAGTCTTGTCATTATGGAAGGTAGTCTGTTATCAATATCTTTGTTACTCCAATGGACGGTAGCCTAGTCATTTTGAAAGGTAGTCAGTTGTCGATATCATTGTTACTCAAATGGATGGTAGTCTTGTCATTAGGGAAGTTAGTCTGTTGTCAATATTTTTGTTACTACAATGGGTGGTAGCCTTGTCATTATGGAAGATAGTTTGTTGTCGAGATCTTTGTTACTCCAATGGATGGTAGCCTTGTCATTATGGAAGGTAGTCTGTTGTTGTGAGTTTTGTCACTCCAATGGATGGTAGCCTTGTCACTATGGAAGGTAGTCTGTTCTCGATATTTTTGTTATTCCATTGGATGGTAGACTTGTCATTATGGAAGGTAGTCTGTTCTCGAGATTTTTGTTATTCCAATAGATGGTAGCCTTGTCATTATGTAAGGTAGTCTGTTGTCGAGATTTTTGTTACTCCAATGTATGGTAGCCTTGTCATTATGGAAGGTAGTCTGTTTTCTAGATTTTTGTTACTCCAATGGATGGTAGCCTTGTCTTTATGGAAGGTAGTCTATTGTTGAGATATTTGTTACTCAAAAGGATGGTAGCCTTGTCATTAATTAAGGTAGTCTGTTATTGAGATTTTTGTTACTCTAATGGATGGTAGCCTTGTCATTATGGAAGGTAGTTTGTTGTCAAGATTATTGTTACTCCAATGGATGGTAGCCTTGTCATTATGGAAGTTAGTTTGTTGTCAAGATCTTTTTTTGTCCAATGGATGGTAGCCTTGTCATTATGGAAGGTAGTATGTTATTGTGAGTTTTGTCACTCCAATGGATGGTAGGCTTGTCACTATGGATGGTAGCCTATTTATTATGGAAGGTAGTCTATTGTCGAGTTTTTTGTCACTCTAATGGATGGTAGCCTTGTAATTATGGAATGTAGTATGTTGTCTAAATTTTTGTTATTACATTGGATGATAGCCTTGTCATTATGGAAGTAAGTCTGTTGTCGATATCTTTGTTACTCCAATGGATGGTAGCCTAGTCATTATGGAAGGTATTTTGTTGTCGAGATTTTTGTTACTCCAATGGATGGTAGGCTTTTCATTATTGAAGGTAGTCTATTCTCGATATTTTTATTACTCCAATGGATGGTAGCCTTGTCATTATGGAAGGTAGTCTGTTGTCGACATTTTTGTTACTCCAATGGATGGTAGCCTTGTTATTATGGAACATAATTTGTTGTCGATATTTTTGTTATTCCAATGGATGGTAGCCTTGTCATTATGGAAGGTAGTCTGTTGCTGAGATTTTTGTTACTCCAATGGATGGTAGCCTTATCAATATGGAAGGTAGTCTGTTGTTGAGATTTTTTTTACTCCAATGGATGGTAGCCTTGTCATTATGGAAGGTAGTTTGTTGTCGAGATTTTTATTACTCCAATGGATGGTAGCTTTGTCATTATGGAAGGTAGTTTGTTGTCAAGATTTTTGTTACTCCAACGAATTTTAGCCTTATCATTATGGAAGGTAGTCTGTTTTCGAAATTTTTGTTACTCCAATGGATGGTAGCCTTGTCATTATGGAAGGTTGTCTGTAGTCGAGATATTTGTTACTCTATTGGACGACAGCCTTGTCATTATGGAAGGTAGTTTGTTGTCGATGTTTTTGTTATTCCATTGGATGGTAGCCTTGTCATTATGGAAGGCATTTTGTTCTCGAGATTTTTTTATTCCTATATATTGTAGCCTTTTCATTATGGAAGCTAGTCTGTTGTCGAGATTTTTGTTACTCCAATGGATTTTAGCCTTATCATTATGGAAGGTAGTTTGTTGTCGAGATTTTTGTTAATCCAATGGATAGTAGCCTTGTCATTATGGAAGGTAGTCTCTTGTTGATATTTTTGTTACTCCAATGGATGGTAGCCTTGTCATTATGGAAGGTAGTCTATTGTAAAGATTTTTGATACACCAATGGATGGTAGCCTTGTCATTATGGAAGGTAGTCTGTTATATTTCTGTTACTCCAAAGGATGGTAGCCTTGTCATTATGGAACGTATTTTATTGTCGATATTTTTGTTATTCCAATGGATGGTAGCCTTATCATTTTGGAAGGTAGTTTGTTGTCGTGATTTTTGTTACTCCAATGGATAGTATCCTTGTCATAATGAAAGGTAGTCTGTTGTCGAGATTTTGTTACTCCAATGGATGGTAGCCTTGTCATTATGGAAGTTAGCCTATTGTCGAGATTTTTGTTACTCCAATGGATTTTAGCCTTATCATTATGGAAGGTAGTTTGTTGTCGAGATTTTTGTTACTCCAATGGATAGTAGCCTTGTAATTATAGAAGGTAGTCTGTTGTCGAGATTTTGTTACTCCAACGGATGGTAGCATTATCATTATGGAAGGTAGTCTATTGTCGAGATTTTTGTCACTCCAATGGATGGTAGCCTTGTCATTATATAAGGTAGTCTGTTGGCGATATTTTTCTTAGTCCAGTAGATGGTAGCCTTGTCATTATGGAAGGTAGTCTCTTGTTGATATTTTCATTACTCAAATGCATGGTAGCCTTGTAATTATGGAAGGTAGTCTCTTGTTGATATTTTCATTACTCCAATGGATGGTATCCTTTTCATTATGGAAGGTAGTTTATTGTCGGGATTTTTGTTAGTCTAATGGATCGTAGCCTTGTCATTCTGGAAGGTAGTTTGTTGTCGATATTTTTGTTACTCCAATGGATGGTAGCTTTGTCATTATGGAAGGTAGTCTATTGTCGAGATTTTTGTTACTCCAATGGATGGTAGCCTTGTAATTATGGAAGGCAGTCTGTTCTCGAGATGTTTGTTATTCCAATAGGTGGTTGCCTTGTCATTATGGAAGGTAGTCTGTTGTCTAGATTTTTGTTACTCCAATGGATTTTAGCCATGTCATTATGGAAGGTAGTCTGCTTTCGAAATTTTTGTTACTCCAATGGATGGTAGCCTTGTCATTATGGAAGGTTGTCTGTTGTTGAGATTTTTGTTACTCCAATGGATGGTAGCATTGTCATTATGGATGATAGTTTGTTGTCGATATCTTTGTTACTCCAATGGATGGTAGCCTACTTATTATGGAAGGTATTATGTTGTCGTTATTTTTGTTACTCCAATGGATGGTAGGCTTTTCATTATGGAACATAGTCTATTCTCGATATTTTTGTTACTCCAATGGATGTTAGCCTTGTCATTATGGAAGGAAGTCTGTTGGCGAGATTTTTGTTACTCCAATGGACGGTAGCCTTATCATTATGGAACGTAGTTTGTTGTCGATATTTTTGTTATTACAATGTATGGTAGCCTTGTCATTATAGAAGGTAGTTTGTTGTCGATATCTTTGTTACTCTTATGGATGGTAGCCTATTTATTATGGAAGGTAGTCTATTGTCGAGTTTTTTGTCACTCTAATGGAAGGTAGCCTTGTAATTATGGAAGGTAGTATGTTGTCTAAATTTTTGTTATTACATTGGATGATAGCCTTGTCATTATGGAAGTAAGTCTGTTGTCGATATCTTTGTTACTCCAATGGATGGTAGCCTAGTCATTATGGAAGGTATTCTGTTGTCGAGATTTTTGTTACTCCAATGGATGGTAGGCTTTTCATTATTGAAGGTAGTCTATTCTCGATATTTTTGTTACTCCAATGGATGGTAGCCTTGTCATTATGGAAGGTAGTCTGTTGTCAACATTTTTGTTACTCCAATGGATGGTAGCCTTGTCATTATGGAACATAATTTGTTGTCGATATTTTTGTTATTCCAATGGATGGTAGCCTTGTCATTATGGAAGGTAGTCTGTTGCTGAGATTTTTATTACTCCAATGGATGGTAGCTTTGTCATTATGGAAGGTAGTCTATTGTCGAGATTTTTATTACTCCAATGGATGGTAGCTTTGTAATTATGGAAGGTAGTTTGTTGTCGAGATTTTTGTTACTCCAATGGATTTTAGCATTTTCATTATGGAAGGTAGTCTATTTTCGAAATTTTTTTTACTCCAATGGATGGTAGCTTTGTCATTATGGAAGGTTGTCTGCATTCGAGATATTTGTTACTCTAATGGACGACAGCCTTGTCATTATGGAAGGTAGTTTGTTGTCGATGTTTTTGTTATTCCATTGGATGGTAGCCTTGTCATTATGGAAGGCATTTTGTTCGCGAGATTTTTTTATTCCTATAGATTGTAGCCTTGTCAATATGAAAGCTAGTCTGTTGTCGAGATTTTTGTTACTCCAATGGATTTTAGCCTTATCATTATGGAAGGTAGTTTGTTGTCGAGATTTTTGTTACTCCAATGGATAGTAGCCTTGTCATTATGGAAGGTAGTCTGTTGTCGAGATTTTGTTACTCCAACGGATGGTAGCATTATCATTATGGAAGGTAGTCTATCGTCGAGATTTTTGTCACTCCAAGGGATGGTAGCCTTGTCATTATATAAGGTTGTCTGTTGGCGATATTTTTCTTAGTCCAATAGATGGTAGCCTTGTCATTAGGGAAGGTAGTCTCTTGTTGACATTTTCATTACTACAATGCATGGTAGCCTTGTAATTATGGAAGGTAGTCTCTTGTTGATATTTTCATTACTCCAATGGATGGTAGCCTTTTCATTATGGAAGGTAGTTTATTGTCGGGATTTTTGTTAGTCTAATGGATTGTAGCCTTTTCATTATGGAACGTAGTCTATTCTCGATATTTTTGTTATTACAATGGATGGTAGCCTTGTCATTATAGAAGGTAGTTTGTTGTCGATATCTTTGTTACTCTTATAGATGGTAGCCTATTTATTATGGAAGGTAGTCTATTGTCGAGTTTTTTGTCACTCTAATGGATGGTAGCCTTGTCATTATAGAAGGTAGTATGTTGTCGAGATTTTTGTTATTACATTGGATGATAGCCTTGTCATTATAGAAGTAAGTTTGTTGTCAATATCTTTGTTACTCCAATTGATGGTAGCCTATCATTATGGAAGGTATTCTGTTGTCGAGATTTTTGTTACTCCAATGTATGGTAGGCTTTTCATTATTGAAGGTAGTTTATTCTCGATATTTTTGTTACTCCAATTGATGGTAGCCTTGTCATTATCGAAGGTAGTCTGTTGTCGACATTTTTGTTACTCCAATGGATGGTAGCCTTGTCATTATGGAACGTAATTTGTTGTCGATATTTTTGTTATTCCAATGGATGGTAGCCTTGTCATTATGGAAGTTAGTCTGTTGCTGAGATTTTTGTTACTCCAATGGATGGTAGCCTTATCAATATGGAAGGTAGTCTGTTGTTGAGATTTTTTTTACTCCAATGGATGGTAGCCTTGTCATTATGGAAGGTAGTTTGTTATCGAAATTTTTATTACTCCAATGGATGGTAGCTTTGTCATTATGGAAGGTAGTCTATTGTCGAGATTTTTGTTACTCTTATGGATGGTAGCTTTGTCATTATTGAAGGTAGTTTGTTGTTGATATTTTTGTTACTCCAATGGATTTTAGCCTTGTCATTATGGAAGGTAGTCTCTTGTTGATATTTTCATTACTCCAATGGATGGTAGCCTTGTCATTATGGAAGGTAGTTTGTTGTCGGGATTTTTGTTACTCTACTAGATCGTAGCTGTGTTAATATGGAAGGTAGTCTGTTGTCGAGATTTTTGTTACTCTAATGGATGGTTACCTTGTCCTTATGGAAGGTAGTTTGTTGTCGAGATTTTTGTTACTCCAATTAATGGTAGCTTTGTCATTATGGAAGGTAGTCTATTGTCGAGATTTTTGTTACTCCAATGGATGATAGCCTTGTAATTATGGAATGTAGTCTCTTGTTGATATTTTCATTACTCCAATGGATGGTAGCCTTTTCATTATGGAAGGTAGTCTGTTGTCTAGATTTTTGTTACTCCAATGGATGGTAGCCTTGTCATTATGGAAGGTAGTATATTGTCGAGATTTTTGTTTCTCCAACGGATGGTAGCCTTGTCATTGTGGAAAGTAGTCTCTTGTTGATATTTTCATTACTCCAATGGATGGTAGCCTTTTCATTATGGAAGGTAGTCTATTATCTAGATTTTTGTTACTCCAATGGATGGTAGCCTTGTCATTATAATAGGTAGTCTGTTGTCGATATTTTTGTTACTCCAATGGATGGTAGCCTTGTCATTATGGAACGTAGTTTGTTGTCGATATTTTTGTTATTCCAATGGATGGTAGCCTTATCATATTGGAAGGTAGTTTGTTGTCGAGATATTTGTTACTCCAATGGATAGTAGCCATGTCATAATGAAAGGTAGTATGTCATCGAGATTTGTTACTCCAATGGATGGTAGCCTTGTCATTATGGAAGGTAGTCTATTGTCGATATTTCTGTCACTCCAAGGGATTGTAGCCTTGTAATTATGGAAGGTAGTCTGTTGGCGAGCTTTTTGTTACTCCAATGGATGGTAGCCTTGTCATTTTGGAAGGTAGTCTATTGTTGAAATTTTCATTACTCTAATGCATGGTAGCCTTGTCATTATAGAAGGTAGTATCTTGTAGATATTTTCATTACTCCAATGGATGGTAGCCTTGTCATTATGGAAGGTAGTCTGTTGTCGAGATTTTTGTTACTCTAATGGATCGAAGCCTTGTCATTATGGAAGGTAGTCTGTTGTCGAGATTTTTGTTACTCTAATGGATGGTAGCCTTGTCATTATGGAAGGTAGTTTGTTGTCGAGATTTTTGTTACTCCAATGGATGGTAGCCTTGTCGTTATGGAAGGTAGTCTATTGTCGAGATTTTAGTTACTCCAATGGATGGTAGCCTTTTCATTATGGAAGGTAGACTGTTGTCGAGATTTTTGTTAATACAATGTATGGTAGCCTTGTCATTGTGGAAGTTAGTTTGTTGTCGAGATTTTTGTTATTACAATGTATGGTAGCCTTGTCATTATATAACGTAATATGTTGTCGATATCTTTGTTACTCTAATGGATGGTAGCTTATTTATTATAGAAGGTTGTCTATTGTTGAGATTTTTGTCACACTAATGGATGGTAGCCTTGTCATTATGAAAGGTAGTATGTTGTCGAGATTATTGTTATTCCATTGGATGGTAGCCTTGTTATTATGGAAGGTAGTCTGTTCTCGAGATTTTTGTTATTCCAATAGATGGTAGCCTTTTCATTATGGAAGGTAGTCTATTGTCGAAATTTTTGTTACTCCAATGGATTTTAGCCTTGTCATTATGGAAAGTAGTCAGTTTTAGATATTTTTGTTACTCCAATGGATGGTATCCTTGTCATTATGAAAGGTAGTCTGTTGTCGAGATTTTTGTCACTCCAATGGATGGTAGCCTTGTCAATATGGAAGGTAGTCTGTTGTCGATATCTTTGTTACTCAAATGGATGGTAGCCTAGTCATTATGGAAGGTATTCTGTTTTCGATATTTTTGTTACTCCAATGGATGGTAGCCTTGTCATTATGGAAGGTAGGTTGTTGTCGATATTTTTGTTACTCCAATGGATGGTAGCATATTCATTATGGAACGTAGTTTGTTGTCGATATTTTTGTTATTCCAATGGATGGTAGCCTTATCATTATGGAAGGTAGTTTGTTGTTGAGATTTTTGTTACTCAAATTGATAGTAGCCTTGTCATTATGGAAGGTAGTCTGTTGTCGAGATATTGTTACTCCAATGGATGGTAGCCTTATCATTATGGAAGGTAGTCTATTGTCGAGATTTTTGTCACTCCAATGGATGGTAGCCTTGTCATTATGGAAGGTAGTCGGTTGGCGAGATTTTTGTTACTCCAATGGATGGTAGGCTTGTCATTATGGAAGGTAGTATGTTGTTGGTATTTTCATTACTCCAATGCATGGTAGCCCTGTCATTATGGAAGGTAGTCTCTTGTTGATATTTTCATTACTCCAATGGATTGTAGCCTTGTCATTATGGAAGGTAGTTTGTTGTCGGGATTTTTGTTACTCTAATGGATCGTAGCCTAGTTAATATGGAAGGTAGTCTGTTGTCGAGATTTTTGTTACTATAATGGATGGTAGCCTTGTCCTTATGGAAGGTAGTTTGTTGTCGAGATTTTTGTTACTCCAATGGATGGTAGCTTTGTCATTATGGAAGGTAGTCTATTGTCGAGATTTTTGTTACTCCAATGGATGATAGCCTTGTCATTATGCAATGTAGTCTCTTGTTCATATTTTCATTACTCCAATGGATGGTAGCCTTTTCATTATGGAAGGTAGTATGTTGTCTAGATTTTTGTTACTCCAATGGATGGTAGCCTTGTCATTATGGAAGGTAGTCTATTGTCGAGATTTTTGTTTATCCAATGGATGGTAGCCTTGTCATTATGGAAAGTAGTCTCTTGTTGATATTTTCATTACTCCAATGGATAGTAGCCTTTTCATTATGGAAGGTAGTCTGTTGTCTAGAATTTTGTTACTCCAATGGATTGTAGCCTTGTCATTATAGAAAGTAGTCTCTTGTTGATATTTTCATTACTCCAATGGATGGTAGCCTTTTCATTATGGAAGGTAGTCTATTATCGATATTTTTGTTACTCCAATGGATGGTAGCCTTGTCATTATGGAACGTAGTTTGTTGTCGATATTTTTTTATTCCAATGGATGGTAGCCTTATCATTTTGGACGGTAGTTTGTTGTCGAGATTTTTGTTACTCCAATGGATAGTAGCCATGTCATAATGAAAGGTAGTCTATTGTCTATATTTTTGTCACTCCAATGGATGGTATCCTTGTAATTATGGAAGGTAGTCTATTTGCGAGCTTTTTGTTACTCCAATGGATGGTAGCCTTGTCATTATGACTGGTAGTCTATTGTTGATATTTTCATTACTCCAATGCATGGTGGCCTTGTCATTGTAGAAGGTAGTCTCTTGTTTATATTTTCATTACTCCAATGGATGGTAGCCTTGTCATTATGGAAGGTAGTTTGTTGTCGAGATTTTTGTTACTCTAATGGATCGTAGCCTTGTCATTATGGAAGGTAGTCTATTGTCAAGATTTTTGTTACTCTAATGGATGGTAGCCTTGTCATTATGGAAGGTAGTTTGTTGTCGAGATTCTTGTTACTCCAATTGATTGTAGCCTTGTCATTATGGAAGGAAGTCTATTGTCGAGATTTTTGTTAATCCAATGGATGGTAGCCTTTTCATTATGGAAAGTAGACTGTTGTCGAGATTTTTGTTATTACAATGTATGGTAGCCTTGTCATTATAGAATGTAGTCTGTTGTCGATATCTTTGTTACTCTAATGGATGGTAGCCTATTTATTATGGAAAGTAGTCTATTGTCGAGATTTTTGTCACTCTAATGGATGGTAGCCTTGTCATTATGGAAGGTAGTATGTTGTCGAGATTTTTGTTATTCCATTGGATGGTAGCCTTGTCATTATGGAAGGTAGTCTGTTCTCGATATTTTTGTTATTCCAGTAGATGGTAGCCTTGTGATTATGGAAGGTAGTCTATTGTCGAGATTTTTGTTACTCCAATGAATTTTAGCCTTGTCATTATGGAAGGTAGTCTGTTTTCGAGATTTTTGTTTCTCCAATGGATGGTAGCCTTGTCATTATGTAAGGTAGTCTGTTGTCAAGATTTTTCTCACTCCAATGGATGGTAGGCTTGTCATTATGGAAGGTAGTATATTGTCGATATCTTTGTTACTCAAATGGATGGTAGCCTAGTAATTATGGAAGGTATTCTATTGTCGATATCTTTGTTACTCTAATGGATGGTAGCCTAGTTATTATGGAAGGTATTCTGTTGTCGATATTTTTGTTACTCCAATGGATGGTAGCCTTGTCATTATGGAAGGTAGTTTGTTGTCGATATTTTTGTTATTCCAATGGATGGTAGCCTTATCATTATGGAAGGTAGTCTATTGTCGGAATTTTGTTACTCCAATGGATGGTAGCCTTATCATTATGGAAGGTAGTCTGTTGGCGAGATTTTTGTTACTCCAATGGATAGTAGCCTTGTCATTATGGAAGGTAGTCTCTTGTTGATATTTTCATTACTCCAATGCATGGTAGCCTTGTCATTATGGATGGTAGTCTCTTGTTGATATTTTCATTACTCCAATGGATGGTAGCCTTGTCATTATGGAAGGTAGTTTGTTGTCGGGATTTTTGTTACTCTAATGGATCGTAGCCTTGTCAATATGGAAGGTAGTTTGTTGTCGAGATTTTTGTTACTCTAATGGATGGTAGCCTTGTCATTCAGGAAGGTAGTTTGTTGTCCTGATTTTTTTTACTCCAATGGATGGTAGCTTTGTCATTTTGGAAGGTAGTCTATTATCGAGAATTTTATTACTCCAATGGATTGTAGCCTTGTCATATGGAAGGCAGTCTGTTCTCGAGATTTTTGTTATTCCATTAGATGGTTGCCTTGTCATTATGGAAGGTAGTCTGTTGTCGAGATTTTTGTTACTCCAATGGATTTTAGCCATGTCATTATGGAAGGTAGTCTGCTTTCGAAAATTTTATTACTCCAATGGATGGTAGCCTTGTCATTATGGAAGGTTGTTTGTTGTCGAGATTTTTGTTACTCCAATGGATGGTAGCATTGTCATTATGGAAGGTAGTCTGTTGTCGATATCTTTGTTACTCTAATGGATGTTAGCCTAGTCATTATGGAAGGTATTCTGTTGTCGAGATTTTTGTTACTCCAATGGATGGTAGGCTTTTCATTATGGAAGGTAGCCTATTCTCGATATTTTTGTTACTCCAATGGATGGTAGCCTCATCATTATGGAAGGTAGTCTGTTGGCGAGATTTTTAATACACCAATGGATGGTTGCCTTGTCATTATGGAAGGTAGTCTCTTGTTGATATTTTTGTTACTCCAATGGATGGTAGACTTGTCATTATGGAAGGTAGTATGTTGTCAATTTTTTTGTTACTCTAATGGAGGGTAGCCTTCTCATTATGGAAGGTAGTTTGTTGTCGAGATTTTTGTTACTCCAATGGATGGTAGCCTTGTCATTATGGAAAGTAGTCTCTTGTTGATATTTTCATTACTCCAATGGATGGTAGACTTTTCATTATGGAAGGTAGTCTGTTGTCTAGATTTTTGTTACTCCGATGGATGGTAGCCTTGTCATTATGGAAGGTAGTCTGTTGTCGATATTTTTGTTACTCTAATGGATGGTAGCCTATTTATTATGGAAGGTAGTCTATTATTGAGATTTTTGTAACTCTAATGGATGGTAGCCTTGTCATTATGAAAGGTAGTATGTTGTCGAGATTTTTGTTATTCCATTGGATGGTAGCCTTGTCATTATGGAAGGTAGTATGTTCTCGAGATTTTTGTTATTCCAATACGTGGCAGCCTTGTCATTATGGAAGGTAGTCTGTTGTCGAGATTTTTGTTACTCCAATGGATTTTAGCCTTGTCATTATGGAAGGTAGTCTGTTTTCGAGATTTTTGTTACTCCAATGGATGGTAGCCTTGTCATTATGAAAGGTAGTCTGTTGTCGAGATTTTTATCACTCCAATGGATGGTAGCCTTGTCATTATTAAAGGTAGTCTGTTGTCGATATCTTTGTTACTCAAATGGATGGTAGCCTAGTCATTATGAAGGTATTCTGTTGTCGATATTTTTGTTACTCCAATGGATGGTAGCCTTTTCATTATGGAAGGTAGTTTGTTGTCGATATTTTTGTTACTCCAATGGATGGTAGCCTATTCATTATGGAACGTAGTTTGTTGTCGATATTTTTGTTATTCCAATGGATGGTAGGCTTATCATTATGGAAGGTAGTTTGTTGTCGAGATTTTTGTTACTCAAATTGATAGTAGCCTTGTCATTATGGAAGGTAGTCTGTTGTCGAGATTTTGTTACTCCAATGGATGATAGCCTTATCATTATGGAAGGTAGTCTATTGTCGAGATATTTGTCACTCCAATAGATGGTAGCCTTGTCATTATGGAAGGTAGTCTGTTGGCGAGATTTTTGTTACTCCAATGGATGGTAGGCTTGTCATTATGGAAGGTAGTCTCTTGTTGGTATTTTCATTACTCCAATGAATGGTAGCCTTGTCATTATGGAAGGTAGTCTCTTGTTGATATTTCATTACACCAATGGATGGTAGCCTTGTCATTATGGAAGGTAGTTTGTTGTCGAGATTTTTGTTACTCCAATGGATGGTAGCTTTGTTAATATAGAAGGTAGTCTGTTGTCGATATTTTAGTTACTCCAATGGATGATAGCCTTGTCATTAAGGAATGTAGTCTATTGTTAATATTTCCATTACTCGTAAGGATGGTAGCCTTGTCATTATGGAAGGTAGTCTATTGTCGACATTTTTGTTACTCCAATGTATGGTTGCCTTGTCATTATGGAAGGTCATCTGTTGTCTAGATTTTTGTTACTCCAATGGATGGTAGCCTTGTCATTATGCAAGGTAGTATGTTATCGATATTTTTGTTACTCCATGGATGGTAGCCTTGTCAATTTGGAACGTAGTTTGTTGTCGATATTTTTGTTATTCCAATGGATGGTAGCCTTATCATTTTGGAAGTTAGTTTGTAGTCGAGATTTTTGTTACTCCAATGGATATTAGCCATGTCATAATGAAAGGTAGTATGTTATCGAGATTTTGTTACTCCAATGGATGATAGCCTTGTCATTATTGTCGATATTTTTGTCACTCCAATGGATGGTGGCCTTGTAATTATGGAAGGTGGTCTGTTGGCGAGCTTTTTGTTACTCCAATGGATGGTAGCCTTGTCATTATGGAAGGTAGTCTATTGTTGATATTTTCATTACTCCAATGCATGGTAGCCTTGTCATTGTTGAAGGTAGTCTCTTGTTTATATTTTCATTATTCCAATGGATGGTAGCCTTGTCATTATGGAAGGTAGTCTGTTGTCGAGATTTTTGTTACTCTAATGGATCGTAGCCTTGTCATAGTGGAAGGTAGTCTATTGTCGATATTTTTTTTACTCTAATGGATGGTAGCCTTGTCATTATGGAAGGTAGTCTATTGTCGAGATTTTTGTTACTCCAATGGATGGTATCCTTTTCATTATGGAAAGTAGACTGTTGTCGAGATTTTTGTTACTACAATGTATGGTAGCCTTGTCATTATGGAAGGTAGTTTGTTGTCGAGATTTTTGTTATTACAATGTATGGTAGCCTTGTCATTATAGAAGGTAGTCTGTTGTCGATATCTTTGTTACTCTAATTGATGGTAGCCTATTTATTATGGAAGGTATTCTATTGTAGCGATTTTTGTCACTCTAATGGATGGTAGCCTTGTCATTATGAAAGGTAGTATGTTGTCGAGATTTTTGTTATTCCATTGGATGGTTGCCTTGTCATTATGGAAGGTAGTATGTTCTCGAGATTTTTGTTATTCGAATAGGTGGCAGCCTTGTCATTATGGAAGGTAGTCTGTTGTCGAGATTTTTGTTACTTCAATGGATTTAAGCCTTGTCATTATGGAAGGTAGTCTGTTTTCGAGATTTTTGTTACTCCAATGGATGGTAGCCTTGTCATTATGAAAGGTAGTCTGTTGTCGAGATTTTTATCACTCCAATGGATGGTAGCCTTGTCATTATTAAAGGTAGTCTGTTGTCTATATCTTTGTTACTCAAATGGATGGTAGCCTAGTCATTACGAAGGTATTCTGTTGTCGATATTTTTGTTACTCCAATGGATGGTAGCCTTTTCATTATGGAAGGTAGTTTATTGTCGATATTTTTGTTACTCCAATGGATGGTAGCCTATTCATTATGGAACGTAGTTTGTTGTCGATATTTTTGTTATTCCAATGGATGGTAGGCTTATCATTATGGAAGGTAGTTTGTTGTCGAGATTTTTTTTACTCAAATTGATAGTAGCCTTGTCATTATGAAAGGTAGTCTGTTGTCGAGATTTTGTTATACCAATTGATGATAGACTTATCATTATGGAAGGTAGTCTATTGTCGAGATATTTGTCACTCCAATAGATGGTAGCCTTGTCAGTATGGAAGGTAGTCTGTTGGCGAGATTTTTGTTACTCCAATGGATGGTAGGCTTGTAATTATGGAAGGTAGTCTCTTGTTGGTATTTTCATTACTCCAATGCATGGTAGCCTTGTCATTATGGAAGGTAGTCTCTTGTTGATATTTCATTACACCAATGGATGGTAGCCTTGTCATTATGGAAGGTAGTTTGTTGTCGAGATTTTTGTTACTCCAATGGATGGTAGCTTTGTTAATATGGAAGGTAGTCTGTTGTCTATATTTTAGTTACTCCAATGGATGATAGCCTTGTCATTATGGAATGTAGTCTCTTGTTGATATTTCCATTACTCCTAAGGATGGTAGCCTTTTCATTATGGAAGGTAGTATGTTGTCTATATTTTTGTTACTCCAATGGATGGTAGCCTTGTCATTATGGAAGGTAGTCTATTGTCGACATTTTTGTTACTCCAATGTATGGTTGCTTTGTCATTATGGAAGGTCGTCTGTTGTCTAGATTTTTGTTACTCCAATGGATGGTAGCCTTGTCATTATGCAAGGTAGTATGTTATCGATATTTTTGTTACTCCATGGATGGTAGCCTTGTCATTTTGGAACGTAGTTTGTTGTCGATATTTTTGTTATTCCAATGGATGGTAGCCTTATCATTTTGCAAGGTAGTTTGTAGTCGAGATTTTTGTTACTCCAATGGATAGTAGCCATGTCATAATGAAAGTTAGTATGTTATCGAGATTTTGTTACTCCAATGGATGATAGCCTTGTCATTATTGTCGATATTTTTATCACTCCAATGGATGGTGGCCTTGTAATTATGGAAGGTGGTCTGTTGGCGAGCTTTTTGTTACTCCAATGGATGGTAGCCTTGTCATTATGGAAGGTAGTCTATTGTTGATATTTTCATTACTCCAATGCATGGTAGCCTTGTCATTGTTGAAGGTAGTCTCTTGTTTATATTTTCATTATTCTAATGGATGGTAGCCTAGTCATTATGGAAGGTAGTCTGTTGTCGAGATTTTTGTTACTCTAATGGATCGTAGCCTTGTCATAGTGGAAGGTAGTCTATTGTCGATATTTTTTTTACTCTAATGGATGGTAGCCTTGTCATTATGGAAGGTAGTCTATTGTCGAGATTTTTGTTACTCCAATGGATGGTATACTTTTCATTATGGAAAGTAGACTGTTGTCGAGATTTTTGTTACTACAATGTATGGTAGCCTTGTCATTATGGAAGGTAGTTTGTTGTCGAGATTTTTGTTATTACAATGTATGGTAGCCTTGTCATTATAGAAGGTAGTCTGTTGTCGATATCTTTGTTACTCTAATTGATGGTAGCCTATTTATTATGGAAGGTATTCTATTGTAGCGATTTTTGTCACTCTAATGGATGGTAGCCTTGTCATTATGAAAGGTAGTATGTTGTCGAGATTTTTGTTATTCCATTGGATGGTTGCCTTGTCATTATGGAAGGTAGTATGTTCTCGAGATTTTTGTTATTCGAATAGGTGGCATCCTTGTCATTATGGAAGGTAGTCTGTTGTCGAGATTTTTGTTACTCCAATGGATTTTAGCCTTGTCATTATGGAAGGTAGTCTGTTTTCGAGATTTTTGTTACTCCAATGGATGGTAGCCTTGTCATTATGAAAGGTAGTCTGTTGTCGAGATTTTTATCACTCCAATGGATGGTAGCCTTGTCATTATTAAAGGTAGTCTGTTGTCTATATCTTTGTTACTCAAATGGATGGTAGCCTAGTTATTATGAAGGTATTCGGTTGTCGATATTTTTGTTACTCCAATGGATGGTAGCCTTTTCATTATGGAAGGTAGTTTATTGTCGATATTTTTGTTACTCCAATGGATGGTAGCCTATTCATTATGGAACGTAGTTTGTTGTCGATATTTTTGTTATTCCAATGGATGGTAGGCTTATCATTATGGAAGGTAGTTTATTGTTTAGATTTTTGTTACTCAAATTGATAGTAGCCTTGTCATTATGAAAGGTAGTCTGTTGTCGAGATTTTGTTATACCAATTGATGATAGCCTTATCATTATGGAAGGTAGTCTATTGTCGAGATATTTGTCACTCCAATAGATGGTAGACTTGTCATTATGGAACGTAGTCTGTTGGCGAGATTTTTGTTACTCCAATGGATGGTAGGCTTGTAATTATGGAAGGTAGTCTCTTGTTGGTATTTTCATTACTCCAATGCATGGTAGCCTTGTCATTATGGAAGGTAGTCTCTTGTTGATATTTCATTACACCAATGGATGGTAGCCTTGTCATTATGGAAGGTAGTTTGTTGTCGAGATTTTTGTTACTCCAATGGATGGTAGCTTTGTTAATATGGAAGGTAGTCTGTTGTCTATATTTTAGTTACTCCAATGGATGATAGCCTTGTCATTATGGAATGTAGTCTCTTGTTGATATTTCCATTACTCCTAAGGATGGTAGCCTTTTCATTATGGAAGGTAGTCTGTTGTCTATATTTTTGTTACTCCAATGGATGGTAGCCTTGTCATTATAGAAGGTAGTCTATTGTCGACATTTTTGTTACTCCAATGTATGGTTGCCTTGTCATTATGGAAGGTCGTCTGTTGTCTAGATTTTTGTTAATCCAATGGATGGTAGCCTTGTCATTATGCAAGGTAGTATGTTATCGATATTTTTGCTACTCCATGGATGGTAGCCTTGTCATTTTGGAACGTAGTTTGTTGTCGATATTTTTGTTATTCCAATGGATGGTAGCCTTATCATTTTGGAAGGTAGTTTGTAGTCGAGATTTTTGTTACTCCAATGGATAGTAGCCATGTCATAATGAAAGTTAGTATGTTATCGAGATTTTGTTACTCCAATGGATGATAGCCTTGTCATTATGGAAGGTAGTTTATTGTCGATATTTTTGTCACTCCAATGGATGGTGGCCTTGTAATTATGGAAGGTGGTCTGTTGGCGAGCTTTTTGTTACTCCAATGGATGGTAGCCTTTTCATTATGGAAAGTAGACTGTTGTCGAGATTTTTGTTACTACAATGTATGGTAGCCTTGTCATTATGGAAGGTAGTTTGTTGTCGAGATTTTTGTTATTACAATGTATGGTAGCCTTGTCATTATAGAAGGTAGTCTGTTGTCGATATCTTTGTTACTCTAATTGATGGTAGCCTATTTATTATGGAAGGTATTCTATTGTAGAGTTTTTTGTCACTCTAATGGATGGTATCCTTGTCATTATGGAAGGTAGTATGTTGTCGAGATTTTTGATATTCCATTGGGTGGTAGCCTTGTCATTATGGAAGGTAGTATGTTCTCGAGATTTTTGCTATTCCAGTAGATGGTAGCCTTGTCATTATGGAAGGTAGTCTGTTGTCGATATTTTTGTTACTCCAATGGATTTTAGCCTTGTCATTATGGAAGGTAGTTTGTTTTCGAGATTTTTGTTACTCCAATGGATGGTAGCCTTGTCATTATAGAAGGTAGTATGTTGTCAATTTTTTTATTACTCTAATGGAGGGTAGCCTTTTTATTATGGAAGGTAGTTTGTTGTCGAGATTTTTGTTACTCCAATGGATGGTAGCCTTGTCATTATGGAAAGTAGTCTCTTGTTGATATTTTCAATACTCCAATGGATGGTAGACTTTTCATAATGGAAGGTAGTCTGTTGTCTAGATTTTTGTTACTCCATTGGATGGTAGCCTTGTCATTATGGAAGGTAGTCTGTTGTCGATATTTTTGTTACTCTAATGGATGGTGTAGCGATAAAAAATGTAGCGGGGTAAATCGGAGATCGAATTATTGATTAATTCGTCTCACAAAAGCAAGAGTCGCCACCGCGCTTTATTATTTCCAAGGGAAAAGGGAAAAGAGCGAAATAAAACCCTAAATATGCAATGTAAAATTATACTTTTTAAAAGTAATAAAAATACAAAGCGTTTTTTAAAAGAGATCTATGGTTCGGGGGTTGGTTATACAGTGGGAAGGTATTAGCACCCAATGCATCTATAGTACTGTATAGGAACCTTTTGAAATATCTGTTTATTAAAATTGTTCGTTTGACTAAAAGTAAATTGTTTTGGCCGAAAAGGAGTACGGACGGGTTTTTGAAGATACGACGACCTAATGTCGATGTTTTTGCTTAAAAGGTATGAGTTTTGAAAAGATTGAGTTTTGGGGGGAAAATTGTCTTAAGCTTTAATGAAATGCAAAATATTCGCGTGATCGGACTTGAGGACATGAAGTCAACAAATTTAATCGTTTTTTCCCTTGGATTTAGACGTAAACGGAATAATCAAATAAAGACAGAGTAATTAAACAGAAAATTAGATAGATAAGCGATATGCAACAATTAAATAAAAGACTAAGTGTGTGAACATGCATTTTTTAGATTTTTGTTTAATAGGTATAACGCAAGAGAATTAATTAAAGAAAAGATAAAATGTTTTAATTCTTAAATTCTATTTTTTTTTTATATTTTTGTATTAGTATTAACTAAAGCGAGGGAAATAATTTAAAGAAAATAACATGTTTTTAATGTTTTTATTGTTTCTTATGTTTCTAATTTAATATAAAATGTTATTTTAAGAATCATTAAATAATTAAAGCAAATTAAAACTTCAAAAGCTATTAATTTAAATCTAATTAAAAAAGGGAATACTGAACTTATTAAATTAATCCTAAAGTTTAAACTAATAAAATTGATCCAATTATTTAAAATTGTTTTAAATTACATCTCTTATTTTGATTAATTTATAATGAAAACTAAACTAATAAGATTCTAAAAGGGCTACTCAAATAGAAAGAAATCTATCAAAATTAAAAGGAGGTAAATAAACAAATCATATGGGCTAAAAGGTTTTGAGAGGGCCCAGTCAAAAAACAGAAACGAGGGGGGGGGGGGGGGTGTAAAAGAAATTCGTTGGGCTTGGCTAGGGTAAACAGGGTTAAGTCCATTCAAAGTTTGTTTAGGTTAACAAATGTGTTTAGTGTTAGTTTTGGAAAAGGGATTAGGGTTTTGGACAGAAGCGGCGCTCCTTGTCTTCTTTGTTCGCGTTCTTCTTCGTCTTTCATGTCCTCGCCTCTGACCTCCCTTTGCCCGAGCCACCAACGTCCCTTCTTCCCTGTGTGTTGCTCAGCGAAACGGTGAATAGGTGATGATTCGTCCTTGCAGTGCATTAGGTTTTTATGATTTTTTTGCATGTTATAATTTTGATGTTCATTTGATTCTGATTTCGTTTTATATGTGATTTCTTTTGAGATGATGAAAAGGAAAAAAGGAAACAACGAAACTACCTTTATGAAGGAGGAGGGAAGGGCGTTACGGAGGCTCGCTGGTGGAGGGGGAACGCAGATGTGGCTGTGAGCTTGGAGATCCTGGTTTGTCTTCTTTAATGCTTTTGCCTATGCCTATGCAACGCTTCTTTTCCTCTTCTCTTAGTTGCCTTGACTTTGCCTCTGAGTTGCCTTGGTTGTATGCTTTTCCTCTTCTTCTTCACTGTGATTTTGTTGCCTCGTTAATGGCCTATGATGATAACTCTGAGGCCTTGATGCTTGACATTGCTACTGTTGAAATGTTTGTTTTGACTAGCTTCTTTTCTTCTTTCTGTGATTCTGTTGCCTTTGTTAATGGCCTATGATGATGTATCTGAGGCTTTTGTGGGTTTGGACATTGTTTTAAGGTTTGTGCTTTTGGTTTAAGGTCGAAGGTGTTCTTGGCTGTAAGGCTTTACTGGTTTGGTGAGGCTTGACAGATTTTTAGGTTGTGGCCTTTATGGTTTATGCTGGTTTAGGCCATGGTTACTGGTTTTTTAAGATGGTACAGTTTTGTGCTTTCTGGTTTTATGTAGGTTATGGTAACAGGTTCGTGGTTTAGGCCATGGTTTTACTGGTTTTTGTTGGAGATAGCAGGTCTTATGGTTTTAGGCCATAAGGTTTTGAAATGGTTATTCTGGCTCTTTTGGTATTACAGGTTCTTTGAAACAAGGCTTTTGCTTTGAGACTTGGTTTTTTGTATATTAGTTTTGACAGTTTTTGAGTGTTTTTAAGCTTGAAGACAGGTTGTGAACTATGAATTTTTGAAGAGTTTGTTTGTTGTTATAACGATTTCTTTCCTTGAGGCTTATGGTATCAGGTTCTGAATATTTTTAATATTTTCTTTGCTTTGACCTCTGCATACCATACTGTTTTATCAGTTTGTCTTGTATCCTTTTTTATGCTTTCTCTTTTCTTACTGGATGTTGCTGATTTGTTTTGTAACCATTTATGCCTAAGCCAAAAACCTGTAAAAACCAACTCTTTCTGCTTTTAATTATATCTATTTATTTCTTACGTTTTTTTCTTTAATTCTTTTGCAGGTAAAAATCAAATGGGCATTAAAGAAGCATTGGATAGAAGATGAAGATTTAGAATCTTAGAAAAATAGTTTTTATTTTACTTTAAACTTTTTATGTAATTGTTATTGTAAATATTTGCAAATAATACAGTATTTGAATAACAATTGTAATAATTAGAATAAAGATGAATAAAATTCTATTATTTCAGTTAATTCTTTTCTTCTTTCCAATTATTTATTTTATCATTTATAATTCTTTAAATTATATAATAACTGAAAATAAATTTCAATTACTTAAATTCAGAATAATAAACAATTAAATAAACATCATTGATCAATAAACTTCTCTTCAATTATTTACTTCATTTTTCATAATTCTCTAAATTATAATAACTGAAAAATGAAATTTCAACTATTTAAATTTAGAATGACAAATAATTAAATAAAACATTGTTGATCAGTTAATAAACTCTTCAATTATTTACTTCATTATTTATAACTCTCTAAATTATAATAACTGAAAATAAAATTTCAACTATTTAAACTTAGAATAATAAATAATTAGATAAACATTGTTGATCAATTAATAAACTTCTTTTCAGATATCTACTTTATTATTTATAATTCTTTAAATTATAGAATAACTGAAAATCAATTCCAATTATTTAAATTCAGAATAATAAATAATTAAATAAACATCATTTAAGCATTAATCAGTTAATAAATTTAGCGTTCAAAAATAAACAGCTCTTGACTTGAAAAAGTTATGAATTTTAAATCTGCTTTGAAAAATTGATAAAAAATAGGTCAAAACACTTGCAATGCAATGCTGCAGATGGGAGATGGTATCTTAGGTCAAAATTTGGGGTACAACAGCTGCCCCTATTTAATTTTCTTCTATCCGAAGATATGAAGATTAAAATACATAATACGCAATTTTTGCCCTAAGATACCGCCATTATGTTTGATATAAATGTAGTGATTGAATTCACAGAGAAAGATATTGTATGAAACAAGACAATGTTGGAGGAATCAAACACCAACAACACACAGAGGCGTAGATTATACACTACTGGAGAAACGAGCCATCGACTTCAAATGACAGACTCTTGACGGCGAATAAAATTGAGGGAACACGACCTCTGACCCTAACAAAGAAGGCATCTTGCATAGGCCATAAAACAGATTATTGACCCAAAAATAGTGAGTTCACAACTCGAGGTCAAAGATAGACAAAAAGTATCAAATTTACTGATGATGAACTACCAACTTCTGAAGGTAAAGATTCATAACAAACTTCTCTGCGAGATTTCCGGAGATATACCGATTAATGCTGAGATAATAGTAAGATTGTAGATACGCAAGTTGCCTCAAATAAAGAAGCTGCCACTTGCTGTCTTTCAAAAAATATTATGACATACAAGCTGCTCAAATAAAGAGGCTGCCACTTGGTGTCGTCCAGGGATGTCGATAACATACAAGCTGCTCAAATAAAGAAGCCGCGGCTTGCTGTATTCTAGAAAATAATAACGTACAAGTTGCTCAAATAAAGAGACTGCCGCTTGCCGTTTTCCAAAAATAATAACGTACAAGTTGCTCAAATAAAGAGACTTCCGCTTGTCGTTTTCCGAAGAATAATAATAACTCACAAGTTGCTCGTGAAGAGCTGCCGCTTGTCGTTTCCTGAAAATAATAATAACGTGCAAGTTGCTCGTGAAGATCTGCCGCTTGTCGTTTTCCGAAAATAATAATAACGCACAAGTTGCTCGTGAAGAGCTGCCGCTTGTCGTTTTCCGAAAATAATAATAACGCGCAAGTTACTCGTGAAGAGCTGCCGCTTGTCGTTTCCCGAAAATAATAATAACGCACAAGTTGCTCGTGAAGAGCTGCCGCTTGTTGTTTTCCAACGATGATAACGTACAAGTTGCTCATGAAGAGTTGCGCTTGTCGTGTTCCAACGATGATAACGTACAAGTTGCTCATGAAGAGCTGCCGCTTGTCGTTTTCCAAAAATAAATCAGAAGGATATTGCGATGATACTAGCAGAGAATAAAATCTTCGTCAAAGAGGATCATGAATCAATCCTTCCCGAGGAGATCACATACTTAAATGTGCAAAATAAATGCACCATTCGTCCAAGTCGCGATTTCACTGGGGAAAATCATGAGATAGCCTACGCAAGAGACAACAACTTCATCCAGGGATAAACTAGAGAGAAAACAGTCAAACAAGACTCCAACCAATGAGAAAATAACTCGATTGGGGAATTCATCCTATCCAACAATGGACAAGGTAAGCTAAATCAAAAATCATCCATGAGGATTAGCTCAGTTGGGGAATTTAGAAAGGAAGCACATTTTTTGCCTAAGCTAACCTTCTACTTGGAAAGAAACATGTACACTGTTTGAATAAACAAAGTACAACCCAAAATAAACGGCAAATGTGAATATGCATGCGTGATATAAGTGTAAATGAGTGAATGAATGTTATGCTGACAAAACAAACAGATGGAATATCTTGAAGATGATAAGATGTCACGACAAGATAGATACTCGGCCAATCTTAAAAAGACGGAAGATAACTGGAACTGGAAACACAAAGCAACGTCGGAGCGTAACACGCCACAAGGCCCAAGTCTTCTGAGTAGAAAAGCATTCAAATCCAATCTTCTAATACCAATATACCACTGTCATGAGACAAGGCGTACCACACTTCAGAAATTTCCCAAATAAAGGTAACTGAAACAAAGCTTAACTGGGAATGCTGGGGAGTCACCAAACATAGCACCCCGAGAAACGCCCCATGACGATTTGAAATGAAACATATTCATCCTCGGAACAACTGTTAATATTCCTTTCATTATTCGCGACACACATTTTTAAAAAAAAATAAGAATACTTTAAATAACTTTGTTTCAAATATTTCCGAAAAAATTAAAATTTTGCCCACAAAAGGTAAATGCTCAAATTTCATTAATAAGATGGTAGTTCGCTAACAACGCGACTCCAACGGTTTACAAAAGTTTGGGAAATAGTACATGAGAGAAAGGGTTACATGAAAACAATGATCACTATTCTCCCTAACAACTTCGAATTCCGAAATGTGTTCAAATGCCAAGACTGGTCTGACCAAAAGCTTGCCTAAACCGCCCCTTCGGGTTTTCAACTTAGCAAACTGTCAACTCAAACCTAAGCGAAATACTTCTTGACTGTATCGGCGTTCATGGAGCGCCGGAGCTCCTCACCGTCCATATTTGTGAGAATCAAGGCGCCTCCAGAGAAAACTTTCTTAACGACATACGGTCCTTCATAATTTGGAGTCCATTTGCCCCTGGAATCAGGTTGGAAAGATAATATCTTCTTGAGCACAAGGTCACCTTCTCTGAACTCGCGTGGTCGAACCTTCTTATCAAAAGCCTTCTTCATTCTCTGCTGATACAATTGACCGTGACACAAAGCTGTCAATCTCTTTTCTTCAATTAAATTCAACTAATCATATCTACTTTGACACCATTCAGCCTCAGAAAGTTTAGCTTCCATCAACACTCTCAGAGACGGAATCTCAACCTCCACGGGGAGTACTGCTTCCATACCATAAACTAGGGAAAATGGGGTCGCGCCTGTTGAAGTTTGAACTGAAGTACGGTATCCATGCAGAGCAAACGGAAGCATTTCATGCCAATCTTTATAAGTTACCACCATCTTCTGGACAATCTTCTTGATGTTCTTGTTAGCAGCTTCAACAACCCCATTCATCTTTGGTCTGTAAGGAGAAGAATTATGATGTTCGATCTTGAACTCTTCACAAAGCTCTCTCATCATTTTGTTATTCAAATTCGAACCATTATCAGTGATGATCTTGCTCGGGATACCGTATCGACAAATGATTTGATTCTTGATAAATCTGACTACCACCTGTCTGGTTACATTAGCATAAGATGCTGCTTCCACCCATTTAGTAAAATAATCAATCGCTACTAGGATGAAACGATGACCATTTGAAGCTTTGGGTTCAATCATTCCAAACATATCAATGCCCCACATAGAGAAAGGCCAAGGTGAAGAGATAACGTTAAGGAGAGTCGGTGGCACGTGCATCTTGTCCGCATAAATCTGGCATTTATGACATTTTTTCACATACTTGCAGCAATCAGATTCCATTGTCATCCAATAGTAACCGGCTCTCAACATCTTTCTAGCCATTGCATGTCCGTTGGCATGAGTGCCAAAAGACCCTTCCTGTACTTCTTGCATCAGCATGTCCGCTTCACGTCTGTCTACACATCTGAGCAAGACCATGTCATAATTCCTCTTATACAACACTTCTTCATTGAGGAAGAAACTGCTTGCTAATCTTCTCAACGTCTTCTTATCCTTATTGGATGCCCCAGGCGGGTACTCTTGAGTCTGAAGAACACGTTTAATGTCATAGAACCACGGTTTGTCGTCGGTGACCTCTTCTACTGAGAACACATGAGCAGGTCTGTCGAGGCGCATAACTCGGATTGTAGGCACATCGTTCCAACCATTCACTTGAAACATTGAAGACAAAGTAGCCAAAGCATCAGCCATTTGGTTTTCATCTCTAGGGATATGATGTAATTCCACTTTGTTAAAGAAAGTTAACAATCTTCTAGCATAGTCTCTGTAAGGGATCAAACCAGGATGACGAGTCTCCGATTCTCCTTTGATTTGATTAATTACCAATGCCGAATCTCCGTAAATATCAAGAATCTTAATCCTTAGATCCACTGCTTCTTCGAGACCCATAATGCATGCCTCATATTCAGCCATGTTGTTCGTGCAGTCAAACTTCAATCTCGCCGTGAACGGGATGTGAGTACCTCGGGGGGTGACGATGATTGCCCCAATTCCATTTCCATAAGAATTTACAGCTCCGTCAAATATTAAACCCCAACGCGATTCAGGATCAGGTCCTTCTTCAGGTAACGGCTCTTCACAATCTTTAGTTTTCAAGTACATAACATCTTCATCTGGGAAATCAAACTTGATGGATTGATAATCGTCAATTGGTTGGTGAGCCAAATGATCGGCTAAAATACTCCCTTTGATTGCTTTCTGAGTGTGATACTCAATTTCATATTCAGATAACAACATTTGCCAACGGGCTATTCTTCCAGATAAGGCGGGCTTCTCAAAGATATACTTGATCGGATCCATTTTGGAGATCAACCAAGTAGTGTGGTTAATCATATACTGGCGCAGACAGCGAGCAGCCCAAGCTAAAGCACAACAAGTTTTCTCAAGCAATGAGTATCGAGACTCATAGTCTGTGAATTTCTTACTCAGATAATATATGGCATGTTCTTTTCTTCCAGTCTCATCTTGTTGACCAAGCACACATCCCATGGAATCTTCCAATATAGTCAGGTACATAATCAAAGGTCTTCCTTCCACCGGAGGAATCAAAATGGGAGGTTCAAGAAAATATTCTTTGATGCTATCAAAAGCTCTCTGACAATCTTCTGTCCACACACATCCTTGGTTCTTTCGGAGAAGCTTGAAAATCGGCCCACAGGTAGCAGTCATATGAGATATAAATCTAGAAATATAGTTCAGTCTCCCAAGGAATCCTCTTACTTGTTTTTCCGTCTTGGGTGCGGGCATTTCCCGAATAGCTTTGACTTTATCAGGATCTACCTCAATACCTTTCTGACTGATAATGAAACCCAAAAGTCTTCCAGAACGAACACCAAAAGTGCACTTGTTGGGATTCAGACGGAGTTTATACTTTCTCAAACGCTGGAATAACTTCAACAAATGTTCCAAATGATCTTCCTCAGTTTGTGATTTGGCAATCATGTCATCTACATACACTTCTATCTCTTTATGCATCATGTCATGGAATAAAGCAGTCATGGCCCTTTGGTATGTTGCACCAGCATTCCTCAAACCAAACGGCATAACCCGATAACAAAAAGTTCCCCAACGTGTAATGAAAGCTGTCTTCTCCATATCTTCTGGTGCCATCTTGATTTGGTTGTAACCAGAGAAACCATCCATGAAAGAAAAGACTTTGAACTTCGCGGTACTGTCGACCAATACGTCAATGTGCGGTAATGGGAAGTCATCATTTGGGCTAGCTCTATTCAGGTCTCTATAGTCTACACACATCCGAACTTTGCCATCTTTCTTAGCAACAGGAACTATATTGGCTAACCATTGAGGATAGACCGATGTAACAAGGAAACCTGCATTAATCTGTTTTTGAACTTCTTCTTTGATCTTGTCGGCCATATCGGGACGAGTCCTTCTCAACTTCTGCTTAATCGGTGGACATTCAGGCCTCAACGGTAAACGGTGCTCCACAATATTGTTGTCCAAACCTGGCATATCTTGGTAGGACCTAGAAAACACATCAACATACTCTTTGAGAAGCTCCAACATTTTCTCTTTGACTTCTGGGATAAGCAATGCTCCGACCTTGAATTCCTTTTTATCTTCTTCATCACCCAAATTGATCAACTCTATAGGCTCTTCAAACGGCTGAATAGTCTTTTCATCGTGCTCAAGTAAACGGGAAATTTCATCGGGAATCTCTTCACTATCCTCTTCTTCGGCTCTGAACACAGGGAATTCAAAGTTGGTAGAGGGCATAGGATCATTGTTTTCAATGGTTAAGTCATGGATTAATCTGCACATATGATTATGCTTTATTTTAGAAATCGATTTGTACAAATAAAACAAAAAGTTATTATATTTTCCTATTACTACCAATTAATTTTCATTACTATTTCCCAGAAAATGTGAAAAAATAAAACAGTAGTGGACAAAATAACATTTTTATTCATTGAAGGGGAAACACTTGAAACAAAGAGCCCAGACATTTCTCTTTTGCCTTGGGCAGAGCAAAATGATTTATTTTCATCATAGCCCGACACAAATAGTTTTCGCCTTGGGCAGAGCGAAAGTTTTCGAAAAAACAAAACAAAACATTACTCGGAAATGTGCATCACAACATGAACATCAACAGCTATCCAGTTCTGGTAAACCACTCCACGCGTCACAAAATAGGGTAAATCCTCTTCAGAATCGTCTCCTATTATGGCATCTACCTCAGGAGGAGTCGGATGGATAAAACCTGCACTTCAGAAAACCTCTTGAATCGGACGAGTAACCACTTCCTGCTTGACTCTTACAGACACGGGATGAAAGCCAAGACCTTCTCCAGACTTGTTCTCGGGCAAAGACAACACCTGGCCCCAACCTTCAGCCGAACCACTTTCAACCACTCGTCGCGCATCCTCAAAAGAAGAAATAAATGTCCCTTGCTTCTTCACTTCATTCTCAGCGACAGATAGAGCTTGGAATTGGGTTCCAACATCCTCACCAGCATCAATAAAAGAGAAAGATGACAAATGGCTTATCACCATAGCCTGCTCTCCACCAATCATTACCAGCTTTCCATGCCTCACAAACTTCAATCTCTGATGGAGCATGGAAGTGACTGCCCCTGCATCATGGATCCATGGACGACCCAATAGGCAACTGTAGGCGGCACGAATATCCATTACTTGAAAAGTGATCTGAAAAGTATGAGGACCAATTACTATAGGAAGATCTACTTCACCAATGACAGTCTTCCTAGAACCATCAAATTCTTTAACAATTACTCCACTAGGTCTCATGGGAGCACCTTGATATGAGAGTCGAGATAATGTAGTTTTTGGCATTACATTTAACGACGAACCTGTATCTACCAACACACTTGATAAAGTATCATTTCCGCAACTTATTGAGATATGCAAAGCCATATTATGGTTCCTTCCCTCCTCCGGAAGCTCTTCATCACTGAAACCAAGATTGTTACACGAAGTAATATTTCCCACGATCCCATCAAATTGGTCAACCGTCACATCATGATCCACGAATGCCTGGTCCAAGACCTTCATCAAAGCTTCTCTATGGGCACCAGAATCTCTCAGTAAAGCAAGCAAAGAAATTTTGGAAGGAGTTTGCAAAAGTTGGTCCATAATCTTATATTCACTTCTCTTGATAAGCTTCAGGATCTCATCATCCTCAGGGCAAGGGATAGGTTCATTGGATCGGCCTATCTCAACCCTTGGTTCAACATTTCTCACAGGAATTTCTGCCGGTATGGGCCTCCTGACTTGAACTTCTGGTCTCTTCAAAGGTACTGCTGCAAAGACACGCACACTTCTCGTAACTCTACTCACATCAGCAATGTTAACAAAAGACGGCCTTGTTGGTATAGGGACTTCTACCCCATTCTCAATCATTGTGGCATTATACTTATACGGTACAACTTGGTCTGAGTTGTAAGGCACAGGACCAGGTGGATAAATGATCAAAGGATCAACAGGTGCAGTCTGACTGTCGTAAACGATCTCTACTGATTCATGCAAATTGAATTGTGGTATTATAACATTCACTTCATCCTCCGGATCTCTGTCATATGTAATAGTGATAACCCTCTGGTCTAACAACTTCTAAATATCCTCCTTCACAATAGGGCAATCAACCTCTCTTGAACAAAATTCACAAACATCATAATCATGTTGATGCCTAACAAAGGCAAGTCTTCTCAAACTCTGATGTAACCTGATCAACGACTCTATTATGTGTCCAACTTGAAAAACTCGAAACTTTCCTGGACAACCTTCCACCATATTCACTGAAGCTGCCCCATGTCGAGGCAAAGGATTATCTCTAACATTTGGGTTAACATCCTTGAAAGACAACATACCATTCTTAATCAACCTCTGCACGTCCGCCTTTAGAGCAAAACAATTTTCAAGGTTATGTCCCGGCGACCCTTGATGATATTCACAAAACTAATCCGCCTTGTACCACGGAGAAGTACTGTTTGGTGCGACATGAGGAGGCTTCGTCGTTATGAGGTTCTTTCTGATAAGAGCAGGGAACAATTCAGTATAAGTCATAGGAATGGCATCGAATTGCGGTTTTCTTGGTGACTGATTCTGATTGTTGAATGGATAAGCATGTTGTCGAGGCTGCTGCTGAAATGGCCGTTGTTGAGTTGGTGGGGTTTGATGCGCTGGGGTCATCAAAGCTGGGTGGACAGCCGGAGTGACTGCCGCAATGTGTGAGTAACCTCTCCTCGGTCTCCCTGGGAATAATGCGCTGACATCCTGCTCTTTTCTTTTCGGGAAAACACTTCCAAACTTCTTAGTACTGCTAGACGGACTTCCTTCTTTAACCAAACGCCCTTCACGAATCCCTTCCTCCAACCACATGCCCATGCTTACCATTTCGGTGAAGTCACTGGGTGCGCTGGCGATCATTCTTTCATAGTAAAAGGAACCTAAAGTCTTCAAAAATATCTTCGTCATCTCTTTCTCCTTAAGAGGTGGATAGATTTGAGCAGCAATTTCACGCCACCTCTGGGTGTATTCCTTAAAAGATTCTCTGTCTCTCTGCGACATCGCCCGGAGTTGATCCCTGTCCGGCGCCATGTCAACGTTATACTTATACTGGTGGACAAAAGCTTCGCTAAGATCGTTGAAGTTGCGGATCCGAATACTGTCTAAACCCATATACCACTTTAGAGAAACACCCGTCAAACTGTCTTGAAAATAGTGAATCAACAAGTCATGATCATCGGAATACGTAGACATCTTTCTCACGTACATAGTCAAATGACTTCGAGGACACGAATCACCCTTATATCTTTCAAAGTCTGGCACTTTGAATTTTGCTGGAATCTTGACATTCGGAACTAAACAAAGTTCGTGCGTGTTCTTTCCAAACAAATCCTTCCCCTTTAACGCTCTAAGCTCCTTCTGCATTTCTTGGAATTGGTCTTGAAATTCTTCCATTCTATCAAAAAGACCCAAACTTTCAGCAGTCTCGGCAGGATAAGTAGGTTCATTCAAGTATGGCACGGAGTGAACCACAGGAGCGACAGTTGTCATTACCGGTTTCGGGAAAGGTGTTACAGACGGGATTACTGGTGGCATGGCAGTTGTCTCTGGTTGAGGAAGAGACAGAGTAGGTTGAAACAAAGGTTGTACGACAGGCTGATACCCCTCTAGCACAAAGTTGTAAGGCATTCCCCACGGAAAAACTTTCGGCATCTGATGTTGAAGCAGAGAGTTGATTTGAGTCACAGATGTTGGAACGGTGACAATCTCAGAAACCACAGTAGTTGAAGTTTGAATCTCAGCAGCTGTAGTCGATGGCTGATTCTGAACAGCCACCAAACTTTCCACTAGCGCAGTTATCTTTTCAATACCGACACGAAGGGTAGCGACCTCCTCACGAAGCTCGTGGTTTTCCTGTTCCAGATCTTCCATCTTCCTCTGACGATTGGCCCGAGTATTGTATCGATGAGACAGCTTGACAACCCTTTAGAGTGGAAAAAGAAACAAGGATAAGACTCTAGGAAACATGTGAAGTGGAATGTTTAATTATGCATGATATGTGATGCGAATGATGATTCATTTTAATAATTTTCCAAGGAACTTTGATAATTTTGCCCACATCAATGGTAAAGGAATATGGAACAACAAAAACTCAATCCATTAATTAAAAGCGATAAATTACAACTTACAACCTTGGAACAACAAAACAATAAATTACAATTTTCGGATAACAACCCAATAATAAAAGCAGTAAACTACAACTTTGGAACATGAAGCCCATAATAAAAGCAGTAAATTACAACTTTGGAACATGAAGCCCTTTTACAGAGTTTTACAAAATGACATCAGTAAAATAAAACTAAAAACTAAAGATCACTCAGAATCATCAGATGAAGGACCAAATGCCAACTGTAACCGGAGCCTCCTGATCTTCTTTTCATAAAAGTCTTCCATCTCTTTCTTCTCAGCTACCAGTCTATCAATGATTTCCTTTTGTGGATTAGGAACGAGAGCAACGCTTACCGAACCTTCCTTCTTTCTCTTCCTTTCACTAGCATACTTCTTCAATAAAGCATCCTTTTGACGAAGCTTCTCATCATGATCAATGAACCAGCCGTCTTGAATAAAGAGTAACTCCTCCTTTTCGTTTAGTTGACGAGTCAGGACCCGATTCTCATATTCAGACATATTATACTTTTCTTTTCAAGCATCTCTCTCGGACTTCATCCTAGCCAGATTTCCTTGGTATTCTCCCATATTCTCGATAGGGATATCAACAGATGATGATGCAACGGTAGGGAATAAAGGTTTCTCAGGTTTATAGGGCATCTTGAGAGCACAAGCCCTAGCACGGACCCATTGTAGGTAAGGATCCAACGAAACGGCACCCCTATGTCGTAACATATCTCTCCCTTTCCTATAGATGTGGCGCCAAGCTCCTTCGATCTCCCTCTTAGCTGCCTGATGATCTTGTCCTTCCTGTAGAAAGAAACCACTCACATGGATGTTGTTTGGCTTGTCCCTCATCGGGTACCCAAATTGAGGGCGCGCGAGAACAGGGTTATAATTAATTCCACCTTTCGTACCAAGAAGAGGCACGTTAGGAAAAGCACCACAACTATCGATAATCTTCATGTCATAGTAAACTCGATTATACCAATCAATGTCGAAGTGAGTGAGAGCCATAATTTTTGGCGCCCATCTCGGCTCCTTCTCGAGATCCCATAAACCTTTAGACCCAGGTAGATGAGAAACATACCACTGATATAACAACGGTGCACAACAAATAACCATCCCTCCTTGATAAGAGTTTCGAAGATGGATGGAGTAGTAGGTATCTCCTAGCAGCGTAGAGACCGGATTTCCAATCAAGAAAATTCTGATGGCGTTGATATCCACAAACTTATCAACGTTAGGGAACAAGAATAGACCATAAGCGAGTAAAGCAAAGACGTCTTCAAAGGCGGTAGTATCTTTTATCTCAGCGAAATGACGAGCTTTCTTCAACAAAAACTGCGCAGACAAACCTCGGATTCCCCCTTTTGTAGTCATGTTCTCCTCTATCTCTGATTTCTTCAAGTGGGTGATGGTCGCTATCTCGTGAGATTTGGGTTCCTCTTCTAAGCCAGAAAAAGGAACACAGTCGGTGATCGGCAAACCAAGTATGTAGGAGTACTCTTCTAAGGTGGGCATCAACTGGTAATCCGGAAAGGTGAAACATCGGTACAAAGGATCGTATAATTGGACCAACGTATTAAGGATGCCTTCCTTCATCTTGCGCTTCATGAGAGGTATAATGGACCCATACTTTTCGTGAAAATCCGTCGGGTTCTTGATCTCAGGAATTAAACTCTTCAGCTCTTCAATCTCGGGCTCCTTAAAACTAAAACTTCGAGTGTTTCTCCTTCCAAATTCCATAATAATAGTGCCTGTGATGTCTGCAAGAATCATTCTTAAGTTCCTTGAAAAACAAGTTTTTTACAAAGATGTTGATGAATGCATGAATGAATGATAATGCAACAGTTATACACAAGTTCACAACCATGGGGTTCAAAGGTTCAACGTTCAGCATGGAGTCAAGGGTAAAGCCCACCCAAAGGTATGTACTAACAGTTCAATCGCACCTGTAAGACAAGGTTCTAAGAGTTCCCAGAGTCTACATTCCTCCTTCGGATATTGCCAACGTCTTGATTACTCAATAATTAGCAATATTCTCAAGAGAAACTCATCTGAGCGTAGCATCGCGTAATAACTACTTCCGAATGACTCCGTTATAGTCTCCGCGCTACACCTAAAAAGGCCAAGATGGGTTAGGGATCTACGGTTCTCAATTTCTATGGCTCCTAGGTCGAAGATAATAATGTCTTCCCGATTACTCGGTAAACAAATATTATGTTCAAGAGGGCCTTCCATTGAGTGGGGGATCTCATGCCTCCTTCTTCGGGATTCCTCCCTCAAAGTTAACATGACTGTACCGCCCGTCCTATTCCTTAAGTGTAACTTAATCCGGGTATAGGATTCGTCCTTTGCAAAAAAAAACCAAACAACCCCAATTTAAACACATAATCAAACAAATCAAATAATAACAAAACAGATAAGACAAATTAGGCTTAACCCACTTAGGGATAGACCAGCAAGAGGTCAATCTTTCCCCAGCAGAGTCGCCAATTCTGTAGCGATAAAAAATGTAGCGGGGTAAATCGGAGATCGAATTATTGATTAATTCGTCTCACAAAAGCAAGAGTCGCCACCGCGCTTTATTATTTCCAAGGGAAAAGGGAAAAGAGCGTAATAAAACTCTAAATATGCAATGTAAAATAATACTTTTTAAAAGTAATAAAAATACAAAGCGTTTTTGAAAAGAGATCTATGGTTCGGGGGTTGGTTATACAGTGGGAAGGTATTAGCACCCAATGCATCTATAGTACTCTATAGGAACCTTTTGAAATATCTGTTTATTAAAATTGTTCGTTTGACTCAAAGTAAATTGTTTTGGCCGAAAAGGAGTACGAACGGGTTTTTGAAGATACGACGACCTAATGTCGAAGTTTTTGCTTAAAAGGTATGATTTTTGAAAAGATTGAGTTTTGGGGGGAAAATTGTCTTAAGCTTTAATGAAATGCAAAATATTCGCGTGATCGGACTTGAGGACATGAAGTCAACAAATTTAATCGTTTTTTCCCTTGGATTTAGACGTAAACGGAATAATCAAATAAAGACAGAATAATTAAACAGAAAATTAGATAGATAAGCGATATGCAACAATTAAATAAAAGACTAAGTGTGTGAACATGCATTTTTTAGATTTTTGTTTAATAGGTATAACGCAAGAGAATTAATTAAAGAAAAGATAAAATGTTTTAATTCTTCAATTCTATTTTTTTTAATATTTTTGTATTAGTATTAACTAAAGCGATGGAAATAATTTAAAGAAAATAACATGTTTTTAATGTTTTTATTATTTCTTATGTTTCTAATTTAATATAAAATGTTATTTTAAGAATCATTAAATAATTAAACTAAATTAAAACTTAAAAAGCTATTAATTTAAATCTAATTAAAAAAGGGAATATTGAACTTATTAAATTAATCCTAAAGTTTAAACTAATAAAATTAATCCAATTATTTAAAATTGTTTTAAATTACATCTCTTATTTTGATTAATTTATAATTAAAACTAAACTAATAAGATTCTAAAAGGGCTAATCAAATAGAAAGAAATGTATCAAAATTAAAAGGAGGTAAATAAACAAATCATATGGGCTAAAAGGTTTTGAGAGGGCCTAGTCAAAAAACAGAAACGGGGGGGGGGGGGGGGGGGAGGTGTAAAAGAAATTCGTTGGGCTTGGCTAGGGTAAACAGGGTTAAGTCCATTCAAAGTTTGTTTAGGTAAACAAATGTGTTTAGTCTTAGTTTTGGAAAAGGGATTAGGGTTTTGGACAGAAGCGGCGCTCCTTCTCTTCTTCGTTCGCGTTCTTCTTCGTCTTTCATGTCCTCGCCTCTGACCTCCCTTTTCCCGAGCCACCAACGTCCCTTCTTCCCTGTGTGTTGCTCAGCGAAACGGTGAATAGGTGATGATTCGTCCTTACAGTGCATTAGGTTTTTATGATTTTTTTGCATGTTATAATTTTGATGTTCATTTGATTCTGATTTCGTTTTATATGTGATTTCTGTTGAGATGATGAAAAGGAAAAAAGGAAACAACGAAACTACCTTTATGAAGGAGGAGGGAAGGGCGTTACGGAGGCTCGCTGGCGGAGGGGGAACGCAGCTGTGGCTGTGAGCTTGGAGATCCTGGTTTGTCTTCTTTAATGCTTTTGCCTATGCCTATGCAACGCTTCTTTTCCTCTTCTCTTTGTTGCCTTGACTTTGCCTCTTAGTTGCCTTGGTTGTATGCTTTTCCTCTTCTTCTTCACTGTGATTTTGTTACCTCGTTAATGGCCTATGATGATAACTCTGAGGCCTTGATGCTTGACATTGCTACTGTTGAAATGTTTGTTTTGACTACCTTCTTTTCTTCTTTCTGTGATTCTGTTGCCTTTGTTAATGGCCTATGATGATGTATCTGAGGCTTTTGTGGGTTTGGACATTGTTTTAAGGTTTGTGCTTTTGGTTTAAGGTCGAAGGTGTTCTTGGCTGTAAGGCTTTACTGGTTTGGTGAGGCTTGACAGATTTTTAGGTTGTGGCCTTTATGGTTTATGCTGGTTTAGGCCATGGTTACTGGTTTATTAGGATGGTACAGTTTTGTGCTTTCTGGTTTTATGCAGGTTATGGTAACAGGTTCATGGTTTAGGCCATGGTTTTACTGGTTTTTGTTGGAGATAGCAGGTCTTATGGTTTTAGGCCATAAGGTTTTGAAATGGTTATTCTGGCTCTTTTGGTATTACAGGTTCTTTGAAACAAGGCTTTTGCTTTGAGACTTGGTTTTTTGTATATTTGTTTTGACAGTTTTTGAGTGTTTTTAAGCTTGAAGACAGGTTGTGAACTATGAATTTTTGAAGAGTTTGTTTGTTGTTGTAACGGTTTCTTTCCTTGAGGCTTATGGTATCAGGTTCTGAATATTTTTAATATTTTCTTTGCTTTGACCTCTGCATACCATACTGTTTTATCAGTTTGTCTTGTATCCTTTTTTATGCTTTCTCTTTTCTTACTGGATGCTGCTGATTTGTTTTGTAACCATTTCTGCCTAAGCCAAAAACCTGTAAAAACCAACTCTTTCTCTCTTCTCTCTCTCAAGTACAATTGAAACACCAAAATGTGATATGTACTTTACTTGTTCTGAAAAAGTATAATGCTGGAAAATGATGAGAATGGAAAATATACTTGCTTGCATATTGGATTAAACTGCATATCTTCTCTTTGTCTCTTGCATTTGTACAGTAGAGGAGCCTATTTTTTTGGCCTCTTCCCACATCTTTGCATGTTTACGTTGGACTTTTGTCTTGTGTTGAAAATGCATGTGCTGTTTTGCTATGCTTTGACAATGCAGCTTTGATAAAAAATGAATTTGTGTAACTGTTTTTAGATTATGCAGTTTTCAAATAAAATGTGCAATTTTGACCAAAAAATGAATTTGTGCATATTTAAATTTGTGCATTCATATTTGTCAATAAAAATTCATCCTTTTTTGTGAACCGGGAGAAATCCCGTGATTTGCAAAAAGGGTAAAACTGATTCCAGCCGTTTGCTTTTAATGATGAACACTAAAATTAATTTTTCTGCTTTTAATTATATCTATTTATTTCTGACTTTTTTTCTTTATTTCTTTTGCAGGTAAAAATCAGATGGGCATTAAAGAAGCATTGGATAGAAGATGAAGATTTAGAATCTTAGAAAAATAGTTTTTATTTTACTTTAAACTTTTTATGTAATTGTTATTGTAAATATTTGCAAATAATACAGTATTTGAATAACAATTGTAATAATTAGAATAAAGATGAATAAAATTCTATTATTTCAGTTAATTCTTTTCTTCTTTCCAATTATTTATTTTATCATTTATAATTCTTTAAATTATATAATAACTGAAAATAAATTTCAATTTCTTAAATTCAGAATAATAAACAATTAAATAAACATCATTGATCAATAAACTTCTCTTCAATTATTTACTTCATTATTCATAATTCTCTAAATTATAATAACTGAAAAATTAAATTTCAACTATTTAAATTTAGAATGACAAATAATTAAATAAAACATTGTTGATCACTTAATAAACTCTTCAATTATTTACTTCATTATTTATAATTCTCTAAATTATAATAACTAAAAATAAAATTTCAACTATTTAAACTTAGAATAATAAATAATTAGATAAACATTGTTGATCAATTAATAAACTTCTTTTCAGATATCTACTTTATTATTTATAATTCTTTAAATTATAGAATATTTGAAAATCAATTCCAATTATTTAAATTCAGAATAATAAATAATTAAATAAACATCATTTAAGCATTAATCAGTTAATAAATTTAGCGTTCAAAAATAAACAGCTCTTGACTTGAAAAAGTTATGAATTTTAAATCTGCTTTGAAAAATTGATAAAAAATAGGTCAAAACACTTGCAATGCAATGCTGCAGATGGGAGATGGTATCTTAGGTCAAAATTTGGGGTACAACAGATGGTAGCCTATTTATTATGGAAGGTAGTCTATTATTGAGATTTTTGTCACTCTAATGGATGGTAGCCTTGTCATTATGAAAGGTAGTATGTTGTCGAGATTTTTGTTATTTCATTGGATGGTAGCCTTGTCATTATGGAAGGTAGTATGTTCTCGAGACTTTTGTTATTCCAATAGGTGGCAGCCTTGTCATTATGGAAGGTAGTTTGTTGTCAAGATTTTTGTTACTCCAATGGATTTTAGCCTTGTCATTATGGAAGGTAGTCTGTTTTCGAGATTTTTGTTACTCCAATGGATGGTAGCCTTGTCATTATGAAAGGTAGTCTGTTGTCGAGATTTTTATCACTCCAATGGATGGTAGCCTTGTCATTATTAAAGGTAGTCTGTTCTCGATATCTTTGTTACTCAAATGGATGGTAGCCTAGTCATTATGAAGGTATTCTGTTGTCGATATTTTTCTTACTCCAATGTATGGTAGCCTTTTCATTATGGAAGGTAGTTTGTTGTCGATATTTTTGTTACTCTAATGGATGGTAGCCTATTCATTATGGAACGTAGTTTGTTGTCGATATTTTTGTTATTCCAATGGATGGTAGGCTTATCATTATGGAAGGTAGTTTGTTGTCGAGATTTTTGTTACTCAAATTGATAGTAGCCTTGTCATTATGGAAGGTAGTCTGTTGTCGAGATTTTGTTACTCCAATGGATGGTAGCCTTATCATTATGGAAGGTATTCTATTGTTGAGATATTTGTCACTCCAATAGATGGTAGCCTTGTCATTATGGAAGGTAGTCTGTTGGCGAGATTTTTGTTACACCAATGGATGGTAGGCTTGTCATTATGGAAGGTAGTCTCTTGTTGAGATTTTCATTACTCCAATGCATGGTAGCCTTGTAATTATGGAAGGTAGTCGGTTGTCTAGATTTTTGTTACTCCAATGGATGGTAGCCTTGTCATTATGGAAGGTATTCTATTGTCGACATTGTTGTTACTCCAATGTATGGTTGCCTTGTCATTATGGAAAGTAGTCTCTTGTTGATATTTTCATTACTCTAATGGATGGTAGCCTTTTCATTATGGAAGGTCGTCTGTTGTCTAGATTTTTGTTACTCCATGGATGGTAGCCTTGTCATTTTGGAACGTAGGTTGTTGTCGATATTTTTGTTATTCCAATGGATGGTAGCCTGATCATTTTGGAAGGTAGTTTGTAGTCGAGATTTTTGTTACTCCAATGGATAGTAGCCATGTCATAATGAAAGGTAGTCTGTTATCGAGATTTTGTTACTCCAATGGATGGTAGCCTTGTCATTATGGAAGGTAGTTTATTGTCGATATTTTTGTCACTCCAATAGATGGTGGCCTTGTAATTATGGAAGGTGGTCTGTTGGCGAGCTTTTTGTTACTCCAATGGATGGTAGCCTTGTCATTATGGAAGGTAGTCTATTGTTGATATTTTCATTACTCCAATGCATGGTAGCCTTGCCATTGTTGAAGGTAGTCTCTTGTTTATATTTTCATTACACCAATGGATGGTAGCCTTGTCATTATGGAAGGTAGTCTGTTGTCGAGATTTTTGTTACTCTAATGGATCGTAGCCTTGTCATAGTTGAAGGTAGTCTATTGTCGATATTTTCTTTTACTCTAATGGATGGTATCCTTGTCATTATGGAAGGTAGTTTGTTGTCGAGATTTTTGTTACTCCAATGGATGGTAGCCTTGTCATTATGAAAGGTAGTCTATTGTCGAGATTTTTGTTACTCCAATGGATGGTATCCTTTTCATTATGGAAAGTAGACTGTTGTTGAGATTTTTGTTACTACAATGTATGGTAGCCTTGTCATTATGGAAGGTAGTTTGTTGTCGAGATTTTTGTTATTACAATGTATGGTAGCCTTGTCATTATAGAAGGTAGTCTGTTGTCGATATCTTTGTTACACTAATTGATGGTAGCCTATTTATTATGGAAGGTATTCTATTGTAGAGATTTTTGTCACTCTAATGGATGGTATCCTTGTCAATATGGAATGTAGTATGTTGTCGGGATTTTTGTTATTCCATTGGATGGTAGCCTTGTCATTATGGAAGGTAGTATGTTCTCGAGATTTTTGTTATTCCAGTAGATGGTAGCCTTGTCATTATGGAAGGTAGCCTGTTGTCGATATTTTTGTTACTCCAATGGATTTTAACCTTGTCATTATGGAAGGTAGTTTGTTTTCGAGATTTTTGTTTCTCCAATGGATGGTAGCCTTGTCATTATGGAAGGTAGTCTGTTGTCGAGATTTTTGTCACTCCAATGGATGGTAGCCTTGTCACTATGGATGGTAGTCTATCGTCGAGATGTTGTTACTCCAATGGATGGTAGCCTTATCATTATGGAAGGTAGTCTGTTGGCGAGATTTTTGTTACTCCAATGGATGGTAGCTTTGTCATTATGGAAGGTAGTCTCTTGTTGATATTTTCATTACTCCAATGCATGGTAGCCTTGTCATTATGGATGGTAGTCTCTTGTTGATATTTTCATTACTCCAATGGATGGTATCCTTGTAATTATGGAAGGTAGTTTGTTGTCGGGATTTTTGTTACTCTAATGGATCGTAGCCTTGTCAATATGGACGGTAGTCTATTGTCAAGATTTTTGTTACTCTAATGGATGGTAGCCTTGTCATTCAGGAAGGTAGTTTGTTGTCGAGATTTTTGTTACTCTAACGGATGGTAGCTTTGTCATTATGGAAGGTAGTCTATTGTCGAGATTTTTATTACTTCAATGGATGGTAGCCTTGTCATATGGAAGGCAGTCTGTTCTCGAGATTTTTGTTATTCCATTAGATAGTTGCCTTGTCATTATGGAAGGTAGTCTGTTGTCTAGATTTTTGTTACTCCAATGGATTTTAGGCATGTCATTATGGAAGGTAGTCTCCTTTCAAAAATTTTGTTACTCCAATGGATGGTAGCCTTGTCATTATGGAAGGTTGTCTGTTGTCGAGATTTTTGTTACTCCAATGGATGGTAGCATTGTCATTATGGAAGGTAGTCTGTTGTCGATATCTTTGTTACTCTAATGGATGTTAGCCTAGTCATTATGGAAGGTATTCTGTTGTCGAGATTTTTGTTACTCCACTGGATGGTAGGCTTTTCATTATGGAAGGTAGCCTATTCTCGATATTTTTGTTACTCCAATGGATGGTAGCCTTGTCATTATGGAAGGTAGTATGTTGGCGAGATTTTTGTTACTCCAATGGATGGTAGCCTTGTAATTATGGAACGTAGTTTGTTGTCGATATTTTTGTTATTCCAATTGATGGTAGCGTCATCATTATGGAAGGTAGTTTGTTGGCGAGATTTTTAATACACCAATGGATGGTTGCCTTGTCATTATGGAAGGTTGTCTCTTGTTGATATTTTTGTTACTCCAATGGATGGTAGACTTTTCATTTTGGAAGGTAGTCTGTTGTCTATATTTTTGTTACTCCAATGGATGGTAGCCATGTCATTATGGAAGGTAGTCTGTTGTCGAGGTTTTTGTTACTCCAATGGATTTTAGCCATGTCATTATTGAAGGTAGTCTGCTTTCGGAAATTTTGTTACTCCAATGGATGGTAGCTTTGTCATTATGGAAGGTAGTTTGTTGTCTAGTTTTTTGTTACTCTAATGGAGGGTAGCCTTGTCATTATGGAAGGTAGTTTGTTGTCGAGATTTTTGTTACTCCAATGGATGGTAGACTTTTCATTTTGGAAGGTAGTCTGTTGTCTATATTTTTGTTACTCCAATGGATGGTAGCCTTGTCATTATGGAAGGTAGTCTGTTGTCGAGATTTTTGTTATTCCAGTAGATGGTAGCCTTGTCATTATGGAAGGTAGTCTGTTCTCGATATTTTTGTTACTCCAATGGATTTTAACCTTGTCATTATGGAAGGTAGTTTGTTTTCGAGATTTTTGTTTCTCCAATGGATGGTAGCCTTGTCATTATGGAAGGTAGTCTGTTGTCGAGATTTTTGTCACTCCAATGGATGGTAGCCTTGTCATTATGGAAGGTAGTCTATTGTCGAGATGTTGTTACTCCAATGGATGGTAGCCTTATCATTATGGAAGGTAGTCTGTTGGCGAGATTTTTGTTACTCCAATGGATGGTAGCCTTGTGATTATGGAACGTAGTTTGTTGTCGATATTTTTGTTATTCCAATGGATGGTAGACTCATCATTATGGAAGGTAGTCTGTTGGCGAGATTATTAATACACCAATGGATGGTTGCCTTGTCATTATGGAAGGTAGTCTCTTGTTGATATTTATGTTACTCCAATGGATGGTAGACTTTTCATTATGGAAGGTAGTTTGTTGTCGAGATTTTTGTTACTCAAATTGATAGTAGCCTTGTAATTATGGAAGGTAGTCTGTTGTCGAGATTTTGTTACTCCAATGGATGGTAGCCTTATCATTATGGAAGGTAGTCTATTGTCGATATTTTTTTCACTCCAATGCATGGTAGCCTTGTCATTATGGAAGGTAGTCTGTTGTCGAGATTTTTGTTATGACAATGTATGGTAGCCTTGTCATTATAGAAGGTAGTCTGTTGTCGATATCTTTGTTACTCTAATTGATGGTAGCCTATTTATTATGGAATGTAGTTTATTGTAGAGATTTTAGTCACTCTAATGGATGGTATCCTTATAATTATGGAAGGTAGTATGTTGTCAAGATTTTTGTTATTCCAGTAGATGCTAGCCTTGTCATTATGGAAGGTAGTCGGTTCTCGAGATTTTTGTTATTCCAGTAGATGCTAGCCTTGTCATTATCGAAGGTAGTCTGTTGTCGAGATTTTTGTTACTCCAATGCATTTTAGCCTTGTCATTATGGAAGGTAGTTTGTTTTCGAGATTTTTATTTCTCCAATGGATGGTAGCCTTGTCATTATGGAAGGTAGTTTGTTGTCGAGATTTTTGTCACTCCAATGGATGGTAGCCTTGTAATTATGGAAGGTAGTCTATTATCGATATCTTTGTTACTCAAATGGATGGTAGCCTAGTCATTATGGAAGGTATTCTGTTGTCGATATTTTTGTTACTCCAATGGATGGTAGCCTTGTCATTATGGAAGGTATTCTGTTGTCGATATTTTTGTTACTCCAATGAATGGTAGCCTTGTCATTATGGAAGGTAGTCTGTTGTCGATATTTTTGTTATTCCAATGAATGGTAGCCTTATCATTATGGAAGGTAGTTTGTTGTCGAGATTTTTGTTACTCAAATTGATAGTAGCCTTGTCATTATGGAAGGTAGTCTGTTGTCGAGATTTTGTTACTCCAATGGATGGTAGCCATATCATTATGGAAGGTAGTTTATTGTCGATATTTTTGTCACTCCAATGCATGGTAGCCTTGTCATTATGGAAGGTAGTATGTTGGCGAGATTTTTGTTACTCCAATGGATGGTAGGCTTGTCATTATGGAAGGTAGTCTCTTGTTGGTATTTTCATTACTCCAATGCATGGTATCCTTGTCATTATGGAAGGTAGTCTCTTGTTGATATTTTCATTACTCCAATGGATGGTAGCCTTGTCATTATGGAAAGTAGTTTGTTGTCGGGATTTTTGTTACTCTAATGGATCGTAGCCTTGTTAATATGGAAGGTAGTCTTTTGTCGAGATTTTTGTTACTCTAATTGATGGTAGCCTTGTCCTTATGGAAGGTAGTTTATTGTCGAGATTTTTGTTACTCCAATGGATGGTAGCCTTGTCATTATGGAAGGTAGTCTATTGTCGAGATTTTTGTTACTCCAATGGATGGTAGCCTTTTAATTATGGAAAGTAGACTGTTGTCGAGATTTTTGTTACTACAATGTATGGTAGCCTTGTCATTGTGGAAGGTAGTTTGTTGTCGAGATTTTTGTTATTATAATGTATGGTAGCCTTGTCATTATAGAAGGTAGTTTGTTGTCGATATCTTTGTTACTTTAATGGATGGTAGCCGATTTATTATGGAAGGTAGTCTATTGTCGAGATTTTTGTCACTCTAATGGATGGTAGCCTAGTCATTATCGAAGGTAGTATGTTGTCGAGATTTTTGTTATTCCATTGGATGATAGCCTTGTCATTATGGAAGGTAGTTTGTTCTCGAGATTTTTGTTATTCCAATAGATGGTAGCCTTGTCATTATGGAAGGTAGTCTGTTGTCGAGATTTTTGTTACTCCAATGGATTTTAGCCTTGTCATTATGGAACGTAGTCTATTTTCGATATTTTTGTTTCTCCAATGGATGGTAGCCTTGCCATTATGGAAAGTAGTCTGTTGTCGAGATTTTTTTCACTCCATTAGATGGTAGCCTTGTCATTATGGAAGGTAGTCTATTGTCGATATCTTTGTTACTCAAATGGATGGTAGCCTAGTCATTATGGAAGGTATTCTGTTGTCGATATTTTTGTTACTCCAATGGATGGTAGCCTTGTCATTATGGAAGGTATTCTGTTGTCGATATTTTTGTTACTCCAATGAATTTTAGCCTTGTCATTATGGAAGGTAGTCTGTTGTCGATATTTTGGTTATTCCAATGGATGGTAGCCTTATCATTATGGAAGGTAGTTTGTTGTCGAGATTTTTGTTACTCAAATTGAAAATAGCCTTCTCATTATGGAAGGTAGTCTGTTGTCGAGATTTTGTTACTCCAATGGATGGTAGCCTTATCATTATGGAAGGTAGTCTATTGTCGAGATTTTTGTCACTCCAATGAATCGTAGCCTTGTAATTATGGAAGGTAGTTTGTTGGCAAGATTTTTGTTACTCCAATGGATGGTAGGCTTGTCATTATGGAAGGTAGTCTCTTGTTGGTATTTTCATTACTCCAATGCATGGTAGCCTTGTCATTATGGAAGGTAGTCTCTTGATATTTTCATTACTCCAATGGATGGTAGCCTTGTCATTATGGGAGGTTGTTTGTTGTCGGGATTTTTGTTACTCTAATGGATCATAGCCTTGTTAATATGGAAGGTAGTCTGTTGTGGATATCTTTGTTACTCTAATGGATGTTAGCCTAGTCATTATGGAAGGTGTTATGTTGTCGAGATTTTTATTACTCCAATGGATGGTAGGCTTTTCATTATGGAAGGTACCCTATTCTTGATATTTTTGTTACTCCAATGAATGGTAGCCTTGTAATTATGGAAGGTAGTCTGTTGGCGAGATTTTTGTTACTCAAATGGATGGTAGCCTTGTGATTGTGGAACGTAGTCTGTTGTCGATATTTTTGTTATTCCAATGGATGGTAGCCTCATCATTATGGAAGGTAGTCTGTTGGAGAGGTTTTTATTACACCAATGGATGGTTGCCTTGTCATTATGGAAGGTAGTCTCTTGTTGATATTTTTGTTACTCCAATGGATGGTAGACTTGTCATTATGGAAGGTAGTCTGTTGTCTAATTTTTTGTTACTCTAATGGAGGGTAGCTTGTCATTATGGAAGGTAGTTTGTTGTCGATATTTTTGTTACTCCAATGGATGGTAGCCTTGTCATTATGGAAAGTAGTCTCTTGTTTATATTTTCATTACTTCAATGGATGGTAGACTTTTTATTATGGAAGGTAGTCTTTTGTCTAGATTTTTGTTACTCCAATGGATGGTAGCCTTGTCATTATGGAACATAGTCTCTTGTCGATATTTTTGTTATTCCAATAGATGGTAGCCTTATCATTTTGGAAGGTATTCTGTTGTCGAGATTTTTGTTACTCCAATGGATAGTAGCCATGTCATGATGAAAGGTAGTATGTTATCGAGATTTTGTTACTCCAATTGATGATAGCCTTGTCATTATGGAAGGTAGTCTATTGTCGATATCTTTTTTACTTAAATGTATGGTAGCCTAGTCATTATGGAAGGTATTATGTTGTCGATATCTTTGTTCCTCTAATGGATGGTAGCCTAGTCATTATGGAAGGTATTCTATTGTCGATATTTTTGTTACTCCAATGGATGGTAGCCTTGTCATTATGGAAGGTAGTTTGTTGTCGATATTTTTGTTACTCCAATGGATGGTAGCCTATTCATTATGGAACGTAGTTTGATGTCGATATTTTTGTTATTTTAATCGATGGTAGCCTTATCATTATGGAAGGTAGTTTGTTGTCGAGATTTTTGTTACTCCAATTGATAGTAGCCTTGTCATTATGGAAGGTAGTCTATTGTCGAGATTTTGTTACTTCAATGGATGGTAGCCTTATCATTATGGAATGTAGTTTGTTGTCGGTATTTTTGTTACTCTAATGGATCGTAGCCTTGTTAATATGGAAGGTAGTCTATTGTCGAGATTTTTGTTACTCTAATGGATGGTAGCCTTATCCTTATGGAAGGTAGTTTGTTATCGAGATTTTTGTTACTCCAATGGATGGTAGCTTTGTCATCATGGAAGGTAGTCTATTGTTGAGATTTTTGTTACTCCAATGGATGGTAGCCTTGTCATTATGGAATGTAGTCTCTTGTTGATATTTTCATTACTCCAATGGATGGTAGCCTTTTCATTATGGAAGGTAGTCTGTTGTCTAGATTTTTGTTACTCCAATGGATGGTAGCATTGTCATTATGGAAGGTAGTCTATTGTCGAGATTTTTGTTACTCCAATGGATGGTAGCCTTGTCATTATGGAAAGTAGTCTGTTGGCGAGCTTTTTGTTACTCCAATGGATGGTAGCCTTGTCATTATGGAATGTAGTCTATAGTTGATATTTTCATTACTCCAATGCATGGTATCCTTGTCATTATAGAAGGTAGTCTCTTGTTTATATTTTCATTACTCCAATGGATGGTAGCCTTGTCATTATGGAAGGTAGTTTGTTGTCGAGATTTTTATTACTCTAACAGATCGTATCCTTGTCATTATGGAATGTAGTCTGTTGTCGAGATTTTTGTTACTCTAATGGATGGTAGCCTTATCCTTATGGAAGGTAGTTTGTTGTCGAGATTTTTGTTACTCCAATGGATGGTAGCTTTGTCATCATGGAAGGTAGTCTATTGTCGAGATTTTTGTTACTCCAATGGATGGTAGCCTTGTCATTATGGAATGTAGTCTCTTGTTGATATTTTCATTACTCCAATGGATGGTAGCCTTTTCATTATGGAAGGTAGTCTGTTGTCTAGATTTTTGTTACTCCAATGGATGGTAGCATTGTCATTATGCAAGGTAGTCTATTGTCGAGATTTTTGTTACTCCAATGGATGGTAGCCTTGTCATTATGGAAAGTAGTTTGTTGGCGAGCTTTTTGTTACTCCAATGGATGGTAGCCTTATCATTATGGAATGTAGTCTATAGTTGATATTTTCATTACTCTAATGCATGGTATCCTTGTCATTATAGAAGGTAGTCTCTTGTTTATATTTTCATTACTCCAATGGATGGTAGCCTTGTCATTATGGAAGGTAGTCTGTTGTCGAGATTTTTATTACTCTAACGGATCGTATCCTTGTCATTATGGAATGTAGTCTGTTGTCGAGATTTTTGTTACTCTAATGGATGGTAGCCTTGTCATTATGGAAGGTAGTTTGTTGTGGAGATTTTTGTTACTCCAATAGATGGTAGCCTTGTCATTATGGAAGGTAGTCTATTGTCGAGATTTTTGTTACTCCAATGGATGGTAGCCTTTTCATTATGGAAAGTAGATTGTTTTCGAGATTTTTGTTACTACAATGTATGGTAGTCATGTCATTATGGAAGGTAATTTGTTGTCGAGATTTTTGTTATTACAATGTATGGTAGCCTTGTGATTATGGAACGTAGTTTGTTGTCGATATTTTTGTTATTCAAATGGATGGTAGCCTCATCATTATGGAAGGTAGTCTGTTGGCGAGATTTTTATTACACCAATGGATAGTTGCCTTGTTATTATGGAAGGTAGTCTCTTATTGATATTTTTGTTACTCCAATGGATGGTAGACTTGTCATTATGGAAGGTAGTCTGTTGTCTAGTTTTTTGTTACTCTAATGGAGGGTAGCCTTGTCATTATGGAAGGTAGTTTGTTGTCGAGATTTTTGTTACTCCAATGGATGGTAGCCTTGTCATTATGGAAAGTAGTCTCTTGTTGATATTTTCATTACTCCAATGGATGGTAGACTTTTTATTATGGAAGGTAGTCTTTTGTCTAGATTTTTGTTACTCCAATGGATGGTATCCTTGTCAATATGGAAGGTAGTATGTTGTCGATATTTTTGTTACTCCAATGGATGGTAGCCTTGTCATTATTGAACGTAGTTTGTTGTCTATATTTTTGTTATTCCAATGGATGATAGCCTTATCATTTTGGAAGGTAGTTTGTTGTCGAGATTTTTGTTACTCCAATGGATAGTAGACATGTCATAATGAAAGGTAGTATGTTATCGAGATTTTGTTACTCCAATGGATGGTAGCCTTGTAATTATGGAAGGTAATCTGTTGTCGAGATTTTCGTCACTGCAATGGATGGTAGCCTTGTCATTATGGAAGGTAGTCTATTGTCGATATCTTTGTTACTCAAATGGATGGTATCCTAGTCATTATGGAAGGTATTATGTTGTCGATATCTTTGTTACTCTAATGGATGGTAGCCTAGTCATTATGGAAGGTATTCTGTTGTCGATATTTTTGTTACTCTAATGGATGGTAGCCTTGTCATTATGGAAGGTAGTCTGTTGTCGATATTTTTGTTACTCCAATGGATGGTAGCATATTCATTATGGAAGGTAGTTTGTTGTCGATATTTTTGTTACTCCAATGAATAATAGCCTTGTCATTAAGGAAGGTAGTCTATTGTCGAGATTTTGTCACTCCAATGGATGGTAGCCTTGTCATTATGGAAGGTAGACTATTTTCGATATCTTTTTTACTCAAATGGATGGTAGCCTTGTCATTATGGAAGGTATTCTGTTGTCGATATCTTTGTTACTCAAATGGATGGTAGCCAAGTCATTATGGAAGGTATTCTGTTGTCGATATTTTTGTTACTCCAATGGATGGTAGCCTTGTCATTATGGAAGGTATTCTGTTGTCGATATTTTTGTTACTCCAATGGATGGTAGCCTTGTCATTATGGAAGGTAGTCTGTTGTCGATATTTTGGTTATTCCAATGGATGGTAGCCTTATCATTATGGAAGGTAGTTTGTTGGCGAGATTTTTGTTACTCAAATTGATAGTAGCCTTCTCATTATGGAAGGTAGTCTGTTGTCGAGATTTTTATTACTCAAATGGATGGTAGCCTTATCATTATGGAAGGTAGTCTATTGTCGAGATTTTTGTCACTCCAATGGATGGTAGCCTTGTAATTATGGAAGGTAGTCTGTTGGCGAGATTTTTGTTACTCCTATGGATGGTAGGCTTGTTATTATGGAAGGTAGTCTCTTGTTGGTATTTTCATTACTCCAATGCATGGTAGCCTTGTCATTATGGAAGGTAGTCTCTTGATATTTTCATTACTCCAATGGATGGTAGCCTTGTCATTATGGAAGGTAGTTTGTTGTCGGGATTTTTGTTACTCTAATGGATCATAGCCTTGTTAATATGGAAGGTAGTCTGTTGTGGATATCTTTGTTACTCTAATGGATGTTAGCCTAGTCATTATGGAAGGTATTATGTTGTCGAGATTTTTGTTACTCCAATGGATGGTAGGCTTTTCATTATGGAAGGTACCCTATTCTTGATATTTTTGTTACTCCAATGAATGGTAGCCTTGTAATTATGGAAGGTAGTCTGTTGGCGAGATTTTTGTTACTCAAATGGATGGTAGCCTTGTGATTGTGGAACGTAGTCTGTTGTCGATATTTTTGTTATTCCAATGGATGGTAGCCTCATCATTATGGAAGGTAGTCTGTTGGAGAGATTTTTATTAAACCAATGGATGGTTGCCTTGTCATTATGGAAGGTAGTCTCTTGTTGATATTTTTGTTACTCCAATCGATGGTAGACTTGTCATTATGGATGGTAGTCTGTTGTCTAGTTTTTTGTTACTCTAATGGAGGGTAGCCTTGTCATTATGGAAGGTAGTTTGTTGTCGAGATTTTTGTTACTCCAATGGATGGTAGCCTTGTCATTATGGAAAGTAGTCTCTTGTTGATATTTTCATTACTCCAACGGATGGTATACTTTTTATTATGGAAGGTAGTCTTTTGTCTCGATTTTTGTTACTCCAATGGATGGTAGCCTTGTCAATATGGAAGGTAGTATGTTGTCGATATTTTTGTTACTCCAATGGATGTTAGCCTTGTCATTATGGAACGTAGTTTGTTGTCTATATTTTTGTTATTCCAATGGATGGTAGCCTTATCATTTTGGAAGGTAGTTTGTTGTCGAGATTTTTGTTACTCCATGGATAGTAGACATGTCATAATGAAAGGTAGTATGTTATCGAGATTTTGTTACTCCAATGGATGGTATCCTTGTCATTATGGAAGGTAGTTTATTGTCGTGATTTTTGTCACTCCAATGGATGGTAGCCTTGTCATTATGGAAGGTAGTCTATTGTCGATATCTTTGTTACTCAAATGGATGGTATCCTAGTCATTATGGAAGGTATTATGTTGTCGATATCTTTGTTACTCTAATGGATTATAGCCTAGTCATTGTGGAAGGTATTCTGTTGTAGATATTTTTGTTACTCCAATGGATGGTAGCCTTGTCATTATGGAAGGTAGTCTGTTGTCGATATTTTTGTTACTCCAATAGATGGTAGCCTATTCATTATGGAAGGTAGTTTGTTGTCGAGATTTTTGTTACTCGAATGGATAGTAGCCTTGTCATTATGGAAGGTAGTCTATTGTCGAGATTTTGTCACTCCAATGGTTGGTAGCCTTGTCATTATGGAAGGTAGTCTATTGTCGATATCTTTTTTACTCAAATGGATGGTAGCCTAGTCATTATGGAAGGTATTTTGTTGTCGATATATTTATTACTCAAATGGATGGTAGCCTAGTCATTATGGAAGGTATTCTGTTGTCGATATTTTTGTTACTCCAATGGATGGTAGCCTTGTCATTATGGAAGGTAGTCTGTTGTCGATATTTTTGTTACTGCAATGGATGGTAGCCTATTCATTATGGAAGGTAGTCTGTTGTCGATATTTTGGTTATTCCAATGGATGGTAGCCTTATCATTATGGGAGGTAGTTTGTTGTCGAGATTATTGTTACTCATATTGATAGTAGCCTTGTCATTATGGAAGGTAGTCTGTTGTCAAGATTTTGTTACTCCAATGGATGGTAGCCTTGTCATTATGGAATGTAGTCTGTTGTCGATATTTTTGTTACTCCAATGGATGGTAGCCTATTCATTATGGAAGGTACTCTGTTGTCGATTTTTGGTTATTCCGATGGATGGTAGCCTTATCATTATGGAAGGTAGTTTGTTGTCGAGATTTTTGTTACTCAAATTGATAGTAGCCTTGTCATTATGGAAGGTAGTTTGTTGTCAAGATTTTGTTACTCCAATGGATGGTAGCCTTATCATTATGGAAGGTAGTCTATTGTCGAGTTTTTTGTAACTCCAATGGATGGTAGCCTTGTCATTATGGAAGGTAGTTTGTTGTCTATATTTTTGTTATTCCAATGGATGGTAGCCTTATCATTTTGGAAGGTAGTCTGTTGTCGAGATTTTTGTTACTCCAATGGATCGTAGCCTTGTCATAGTTGAAGGTAGTCTATTGTCGATATTTTCTTTTACTCTAATGGATGGTATCCTTGTCATTATGGAAGGTAGTTTGTTGTCGAGATTTTTGTTACTCCAATGGATGGTAGCCTTGTCATTATGAAAGGTAGTCTATTGTCGAGATTTTTGTTACTCCAATGGATGGTATCCTTTTCATTATGGAAAGTAGACTGTTGTTGAGATTTTTGTTACTACAATGTATGGTAGCCTTGTCATTATGGAAGGTAGTTTGTTGTCGAGATTTTTGTTATTACAATGTATGGTAGCCTTGTCATTATAGAAGGTAGTCTGTTGTCGATATCTTTGTTACACTAATTGATGGTAGCCTATTTATTATGGAAGGTATTCTATTGTAGAGATTTTTGTCACTCTAATGGATGGTATCCTTGTCAATATGGAATGTAGTATGTTGTCGGGATTTTTGTTATTCCATTGGATGGTAGCCTTGTCATTATGGAAGGTAGTATGTTCTCGAGATTTTTGTTATTCCAGTAGATGGTAGCCTTGTCATTATGGAAGGTAGCCTGTTGTCGATATTTTTGTTACTCCAATGGATTTTAACCTTGTCATTATGGAAGGTAGTTTGTTTTCGAGATTTTTGTTTCTCCAATGGATGGTAGCCTTGTCATTATGGAAGGTAGTCTGTTGTCGAGATTTTTGTCACTCCAATGGATGGTAGCCTTGTCACTATGGATGGTAGTCTATCGTCGAGATGTTGTTACTCCAATGGATGGTAGCCTTATCATTATGGAAGGTAGTCTGTTGGCGAGATTTTTGTTACTCCAATGGATGGTAGCTTTGTCATTATGGAAGGTAGTCTCTTGTTGATATTTTCATTACTCCAATGCATGGTAGCCTTGTCATTATGGATGGTAGTCTCTTGTTGATATTTTCATTACTCCAATGGATGGTATCCTTGTAATTATGGAAGGTAGTTTGTTGTCGGGATTTTTGTTACTCTAATGGATCGTAGCCTTGTCAATATGGACGGTAGTCTATTGTCAAGATTTTTGTTACTCTAATGGATGGTAGCCTTGTCATTCAGGAAGGTAGTTTGTTGTCGAGATTTTTGTTACTCTAACGGATGGTAGCTTTGTCATTATGGAAGGTAGTCTATTGTCGAGATTTTTATTACTTCAATGGATGGTAGCCTTGTCATATGGAAGGCAGTCTGTTCTCGAGATTTTTGTTATTCCATTAGATAGTTGCCTTGTCATTATGGAAGGTAGTCTGTTGTCTAGATTTTTGTTACTCCAATGGATTTTAGGCATGTCATTATGGAAGGTAGTCTCCTTTCAAAAATTTTGTTACTCCAATGGATGGTAGCCTTGTCATTATGGAAGGTTGTCTGTTGTCGAGATTTTTGTTACTCCAATGGATGGTAGCATTGTCATTATGGAAGGTAGTCTGTTGTCGATATCTTTGTTACTCTAATGGATGTTAGCCTAGTCATTATGGAAGGTATTCTGTTGTCGAGATTTTTGTTACTCCACTGGATGGTAGGCTTTTCATTATGGAAGGTAGCCTATTCTCGATATTTTTGTTACTCCAATGGATGGTAGCCTTGTCATTATGGAAGGTAGTATGTTGGCGAGATTTTTGTTACTCCAATGGATGGTAGCCTTGTAATTATGGAACGTAGTTTGTTGTCGATATTTTTGTTATTCCAATTGATGGTAGCGTCATCATTATGGAAGGTAGTTTGTTGGCGAGATTTTTAATACACCAATGGATGGTTGCCTTGTCATTATGGAAGGTTGTCTCTTGTTGATATTTTTGTTACTCCAATGGATGGTAGACTTTTCATTTTGGAAGGTAGTCTGTTGTCTATATTTTTGTTACTCCAATGGATGGTAGCCATGTCATTATGGAAGGTAGTCTGTTGTCGAGGTTTTTGTTACTCCAATGGATTTTAGCCATGTCATTATTGAAGGTAGTCTGCTTTCGGAAATTTTGTTACTCCAATGGATGGTAGCTTTGTCATTATGGAAGGTAGTTTGTTGTCTAGTTTTTTGTTACTCTAATGGAGGGTAGCCTTGTCATTATGGAAGGTAGTTTGTTGTCGAGATTTTTGTTACTCCAATGGATGGTAGACTTTTCATTTTGGAAGGTAGTCTGTTGTCTATATTTTTGTTACTCCAATGGATGGTAGCCTTGTCATTATGGAAGGTAGTCTGTTGTCGAGATTTTTGTTATTCCAGTAGATGGTAGCCTTGTCATTATGGAAGGTAGTCTGTTCTCGATATTTTTGTTACTCCAATGGATTTTAACCTTGTCATTATGGAAGGTAGTTTGTTTTCGAGATTTTTGTTTCTCCAATGGATGGTAGCCTTGTCATTATGGAAGGTAGTCTGTTGTCGAGATTTTTGTCACTCCAATGGATGGTAGCCTTGTCATTATGGAAGGTAGTCTATTGTCGAGATGTTGTTACTCCAATGGATGGTAGCCTTATCATTATGGAAGGTAGTCTGTTGGCGAGATTTTTGTTACTCCAATGGATGGTAGCCTTGTGATTATGGAACGTAGTTTGTTGTCGATATTTTTGTTATTCCAATGGATGGTAGACTCATCATTATGGAAGGTAGTCTGTTGGCGAGATTATTAATACACCAATGGATGGTTGCCTTGTCATTATGGAAGGTAGTCTCTTGTTGATATTTATGTTACTCCAATGGATGGTAGACTTTTCATTATGGAAGGTAGTTTGTTGTCGAGATTTTTGTTACTCAAATTGATAGTAGCCTTGTAATTATGGAAGGTAGTCTGTTGTCGAGATTTTGTTACTCCAATGGATGGTAGCCTTATCATTATGGAAGGTAGTCTATTGTCGATATTTTTTTCACTCCAATGCATGGTAGCCTTGTCATTATGGAAGGTAGTCTGTTGTCGAGATTTTTGTTATGACAATGTATGGTAGCCTTGTCATTATAGAAGGTAGTCTGTTGTCGATATCTTTGTTACTCTAATTGATGGTAGCCTATTTATTATGGAATGTAGTTTATTGTAGAGATTTTAGTCACTCTAATGGATGGTATCCTTATAATTATGGAAGGTAGTATGTTGTCAAGATTTTTGTTATTCCAGTAGATGCTAGCCTTGTCATTATGGAAGGTAGTCGGTTCTCGAGATTTTTGTTATTCCAGTAGATGCTAGCCTTGTCATTATCGAAGGTAGTCTGTTGTCGAGATTTTTGTTACTCCAATGCATTTTAGCCTTGTCATTATGGAAGGTAGTTTGTTTTCGAGATTTTTATTTCTCCAATGGATGGTAGCCTTGTCATTATGGAAGGTAGTTTGTTGTCGAGATTTTTGTCACTCCAATGGATGGTAGCCTTGTAATTATGGAAGGTAGTCTATTATCGATATCTTTGTTACTCAAATGGATGGTAGCCTAGTCATTATGGAAGGTATTCTGTTGTCGATATTTTTGTTACTCCAATGGATGGTAGCCTTGTCATTATGGAAGGTATTCTGTTGTCGATATTTTTGTTACTCCAATGAATGGTAGCCTTGTCATTATGGAAGGTAGTCTGTTGTCGATATTTTTGTTATTCCAATGAATGGTAGCCTTATCATTATGGAAGGTAGTTTGTTGTCGAGATTTTTGTTACTCAAATTGATAGTAGCCTTGTCATTATGGAAGGTAGTCTGTTGTCGAGATTTTGTTACTCCAATGGATGGTAGCCATATCATTATGGAAGGTAGTTTATTGTCGATATTTTTGTCACTCCAATGCATGGTAGCCTTGTCATTATGGAAGGTAGTATGTTGGCGAGATTTTTGTTACTCCAATGGATGGTAGGCTTGTCATTATGGAAGGTAGTCTCTTGTTGGTATTTTCATTACTCCAATGCATGGTATCCTTGTCATTATGGAAGGTAGTCTCTTGTTGATATTTTCATTACTCCAATGGATGGTAGCCTTGTCATTATGGAAAGTAGTTTGTTGTCGGGATTTTTGTTACTCTAATGGATCGTAGCCTTGTTAATATGGAAGGTAGTCTTTTGTCGAGATTTTTGTTACTCTAATTGATGGTAGCCTTGTCCTTATGGAAGGTAGTTTATTGTCGAGATTTTTGTTACTCCAATGGATGGTAGCCTTGTCATTATGGAAGGTAGTCTATTGTCGAGATTTTTGTTACTCCAATGGATGGTAGCCTTTTAATTATGGAAAGTAGACTGTTGTCGAGATTTTTGTTACTACAATGTATGGTAGCCTTGTCATTGTGGAAGGTAGTTTGTTGTCGAGATTTTTGTTATTATAATGTATGGTAGCCTTGTCATTATAGAAGGTAGTTTGTTGTCGATATCTTTGTTACTTTAATGGATGGTAGCCGATTTATTATGGAAGGTAGTCTATTGTCGAGATTTTTGTCACTCTAATGGATGGTAGCCTAGTCATTATCGAAGGTAGTATGTTGTCGAGATTTTTGTTATTCCATTGGATGATAGCCTTGTCATTATGGAAGGTAGTTTGTTCTCGAGATTTTTGTTATTCCAATAGATGGTAGCCTTGTCATTATGGAAGGTAGTCTGTTGTCGAGATTTTTGTTACTCCAATGGATTTTAGCCTTGTCATTATGGAACGTAGTCTATTTTCGATATTTTTGTTTCTCCAATGGATGGTAGCCTTGCCATTATGGAAAGTAGTCTGTTGTCGAGATTTTTTTCACTCCATTAGATGGTAGCCTTGTCATTATGGAAGGTAGTCTATTGTCGATATCTTTGTTACTCAAATGGATGGTAGCCTAGTCATTATGGAAGGTATTCTGTTGTCGATATTTTTGTTACTCCAATGGATGGTAGCCTTGTCATTATGGAAGGTATTCTGTTGTCGATATTTTTGTTACTCCAATGAATTTTAGCCTTGTCATTATGGAAGGTAGTCTGTTGTCGATATTTTGGTTATTCCAATGGATGGTAGCCTTATCATTATGGAAGGTAGTTTGTTGTCGAGATTTTTGTTACTCAAATTGAAAATAGCCTTCTCATTATGGAAGGTAGTCTGTTGTCGAGATTTTGTTACTCCAATGGATGGTAGCCTTATCATTATGGAAGGTAGTCTATTGTCGAGATTTTTGTCACTCCAATGAATCGTAGCCTTGTAATTATGGAAGGTAGTTTGTTGGCAAGATTTTTGTTACTCCAATGGATGGTAGGCTTGTCATTATGGAAGGTAGTCTCTTGTTGGTATTTTCATTACTCCAATGCATGGTAGCCTTGTCATTATGGAAGGTAGTCTCTTGATATTTTCATTTCTCCAATGGATGGTAGCCTTGTCATTATGGGAGGTTGTTTGTTGTCGGGATTTTTGTTACTCTAATGGATCATAGCCTTGTTAATATGGAAGGTAGTCTGTTGTGGATATCTTTGTTACTCTAATGGATGTTAGCCTAGTCATTATGGAAGGTGTTATGTTGTCGAGATTTTTATTACTCCAATGGATGGTAGGCTTTTCATTATGGAAGGTACCCTATTCTTGATATTTTTGTTACTCCAATGAATGGTAGCCTTGTCATTATGGAAGGTAGTCTGTTGGCGAGATTTTTGTTGCTCAAATGGATGGTTGCCTTTTGATTATGGAACGTAGTTTATTGTCGATATTTTTGTTATTCCAATGGATGGTAGCCTCATCATTATGGAAGGTAGTCTGTTGGAGAAGTTTTTATTACACCAATGGATGGTTGCCTTGTCATTATGGAAGGTAGTCTCTTGTTGATATTTTTGTTACTCCAATGGATGGTAGACTTGTCATTATGGAAGGTAGTCTGTTGTCTAATTTTTTGTTACTCTAATGGAGGGTAGCTTGTCATTATGGAAGGTAGTTTGTTGTCGATATTTTTGTTACTCCAATGGATGGTAGCCTTGTCATTATGGAAAGTAGTCTCTTGTTTATATTTTCATTACTTCAATGGATGGTAGACTTTTTATTATGGAAGGTAGTCTTTTGTCTAGATTTTTGTTACTCCAATGGATGGTAGCCTTGTCATTATGGAACATAGTCTCTTGTCGATATTTTTGTTATTCCAATAGATGGTAGCCTTATCATTTTGGAAGGTATTCTGTTGTCGAGATTTTTGTTACTCCAATGGATAGTAGCCATGTCATGATGAAAGGTAGTATGTTATCGAGATTTTGTTACTCCAATTGATGATAGCCTTGTCATTATGGAAGGTAGTCTATTGTCGATATCTTTTTTACTTAAATGTATGGTAGCCTAGTCATTATGGAAGGTATTATGTTGTCGATATCTTTGTTCCTCTAATGGATGGTAGCCTAGTCATTATGGAAGGTATTCTATTGTCGATATTTTTGTTACTCCAATGGATGGTAGCCTTGTCATTATGGAAGGTAGTTTGTTGTCGATATTTTTGTTACTCCAATGGATGGTAGCCTATTCATTATGGAACGTAGTTTGATGTCGATATTTTTGTTATTTTAATCGATGGTAGCCTTATCATTATGGAAGGTAGTTTGTTGTCGAGATTTTTGTTACTCCAATTGATAGTAGCCTTGTCATTATGGAAGGTAGTCTATTGTCGAGATTTTGTTACTTCAATGGATGGTAGCCTTATCATTATGGAATGTAGTTTGTTGTCGGTATTTTTGTTACTCTAATGGATCGTAGCCTTGTTAATATGGAAGGTAGTCTATTGTCGAGATTTTTGTTACTCTAATGGATGGTAGCCTTATCCTTATGGAAGGTAGTTTGTTATCGAGATTTTTGTTACTCCAATGGATGGTAGCTTTGTCATCATGGAAGGTAGTCTATTGTTGAGATTTTTGTTACTCCAATGGATGGTAGCCTTGTCATTATGGAATGTAGTCTCTTGTTGATATTTTCATTACTCCAATGGATGGTAGCCTTTTCATTATGGAAGGTAGTCTGTTGTCTAGATTTTTGTTACTCCAATGGATGGTAGCATTGTCATTATGGAAGGTAGTCTATTGTCGAGATTTTTGTTACTCCAATGGATGGTAGCCTTGTCATTATGGAAAGTAGTCTGTTGGCGAGCTTTTTGTTACTCCAATGGATGGTAGCCTTGTCATTATGGAATGTAGTCTATAGTTGATATTTTCATTACTCCAATGCATGGTATCCTTGTCATTATAGAAGGTAGTCTCTTGTTTATATTTTCATTACTCCAATGGATGGTAGCCTTGTCATTATGGAAGGTAGTTTGTTGTCGAGATTTTTATTACTCTAACAGATCGTATCCTTGTCATTATGGAATGTAGTCTGTTGTCGAGATTTTTGTTACTCTAATGGATGGTAGCCTTATCCTTATGGAAGGTAGTTTGTTGTCGAGATTTTTGTTACTCCAATGGATGGTAGCTTTGTCATCATGGAAGGTAGTCTATTGTCGAGATTTTTGTTACTCCAATGGATGGTAGCCTTGTCATTATGGAATGTAGTCTCTTGTTGATATTTTCATTACTCCAATGGATGGTAGCCTTTTCATTATGGAAGGTAGTCTGTTGTCTAGATTTTTGTTACTCCAATGGATGGTAGCATTGTCATTATGCAAGGTAGTCTATTGTCGAGATTTTTGTTACTCCAATGGATGGTAGCCTTGTCATTATGGAAAGTAGTTTGTTGGCGAGCTTTTTGTTACTCCAATGGATGGTAGCCTTATCATTATGGAATGTAGTCTATAGTTGATATTTTCATTACTCTAATGCATGGTATCCTTGTCATTATAGAAGGTAGTCTCTTGTTTATATTTTCATTACTCCAATGGATGGTAGCCTTGTCATTATGGAAGGTAGTCTGTTGTCGAGATTTTTATTACTCTAACGGATCGTATCCTTGTCATTATGGAATGTAGTCTGTTGTCGAGATTTTTGTTACTCTAATGGATGGTAGCCTTGTCATTATGGAAGGTAGTTTGTTGTGGAGATTTTTGTTACTCCAATAGATGGTAGCCTTGTCATTATGGAAGGTAGTCTATTGTCGAGATTTTTGTTACTCCAATGGATGGTAGCCTTTTCATTATGGAAAGTAGATTGTTTTCGAGATTTTTGTTACTACAATGTATGGTAGTCATGTCATTATGGAAGGTAATTTGTTGTCGAGATTTTTGTTATTACAATGTATGGTAGCCTTGTGATTATGGAACGTAGTTTGTTGTCGATATTTTTGTTATTCAAATGGATGGTAGCCTCATCATTATGGAAGGTAGTCTGTTGGCGAGATTTTTATTACACCAATGGATAGTTGCCTTGTTATTATGGAAGGTAGTCTCTTATTGATATTTTTGTTACTCCAATGGATGGTAGACTTGTCATTATGGAAGGTAGTCTGTTGTCTAGTTTTTTGTTACTCTAATGGAGGGTAGCCTTGTCATTATGGAAGGTAGTTTGTTGTCGAGATTTTTGTTACTCCAATGGATGGTAGCCTTGTCATTATGGAAAGTAGTCTCTTGTTGATATTTTCATTACTCCAATGGATGGTAGACTTTTTATTATGGAAGGTAGTCTTTTGTCTAGATTTTTGTTACTCCAATGGATGGTATCCTTGTCAATATGGAAGGTAGTATGTTGTCGATATTTTTGTTACTCCAATGGATGGTAGCCTTGTCATTATTGAACGTAGTTTGTTGTCTATATTTTTGTTATTCCAATGGATGATAGCCTTATCATTTTGGAAGGTAGTTTGTTGTCGAGATTTTTGTTACTCCAATGGATAGTAGACATGTCATAATGAAAGGTAGTATGTTATCGAGATTTTGTTACTCCAATGGATGGTAGCCTTGTAATTATGGAAGGTAATCTGTTGTCGAGATTTTCGTCACTGCAATGGATGGTAGCCTTGTCATTATGGAAGGTAGTCTATTGTCGATATCTTTGTTACTCAAATGGATGGTATCCTAGTCATTATGGAAGGTATTATGTTGTCGATATCTTTGTTACTCTAATGGATGGTAGCCTAGTCATTATGGAAGGTATTCTGTTGTCGATATTTTTGTTACTCTAATGGATGGTAGCCTTGTCATTATGGAAGGTAGTCTGTTGTCGATATTTTTGTTACTCCAATGGATGGTAGCATATTCATTATGGAAGGTAGTTTGTTGTCGATATTTTTGTTACTCCAATGAATAATAGCCTTGTCATTAAGGAAGGTAGTCTATTGTCGAGATTTTGTCACTCCAATGGATGGTAGCCTTGTCATTATGGAAGGTAGACTATTTTCGATATCTTTTTTACTCAAATGGATGGTAGCCTTGTCATTATGGAAGGTATTCTGTTGTCGATATCTTTGTTACTCAAATGGATGGTAGCCAAGTCATTATGGAAGGTATTCTGTTGTCGATATTTTTGTTACTCCAATGGATGGTAGCCTTGTCATTATGGAAGGTATTCTGTTGTCGATATTTTTGTTACTCCAATGGATGGTAGCCTTGTCATTATGGAAGGTAGTCTGTTGTCGATATTTTGGTTATTCCAATGGATGGTAGCCTTATCATTATGGAAGGTAGTTTGTTGGCGAGATTTTTGTTACTCAAATTGATAGTAGCCTTCTCATTATGGAAGGTAGTCTGTTGTCGAGATTTTTATTACTCAAATGGATGGTAGCCTTATCATTATGGAAGGTAGTCTATTGTCGAGATTTTTGTCACTCCAATGGATGGTAGCCTTGTAATTATGGAAGGTAGTCTGTTGGCGAGATTTTTGTTACTCCTATGGATGGTAGGCTTGTTATTATGGAAGGTAGTCTCTTGTTGGTATTTTCATTACTCCAATGCATGGTAGCCTTGTCATTATGGAAGGTAGTCTCTTGATATTTTCATTACTCCAATGGATGGTAGCCTTGTCATTATGGAAGGTAGTTTGTTGTCGGGATTTTTGTTACTCTAATGGATCATAGCCTTGTTAATATGGAAGGTAGTCTGTTGTGGATATCTTTGTTACTCTAATGGATGTTAGCCTAGTCATTATGGAAGGTATTATGTTGTCGAGATTTTTGTTACTCCAATGGATGGTAGGCTTTTCATTATGGAAGGTACCCTATTCTTGATATTTTTGTTACTCCAATGAATGGTAGCCTTGTAATTATGGAAGGTAGTCTGTTGGCGAGATTTTTGTTACTCAAATGGATGGTAGCCTTGTGATTGTGGAACGTAGTCTGTTGTCGATATTTTTGTTATTCCAATGGATGGTAGCCTCATCATTATGGAAGGTAGTCTGTTGGAGAGATTTTTATTAAACCAATGGATGGTTGCCTTGTCATTATGGAAGGTAGTCTCTTGTTGATATTTTTGTTACTCCAATCGATGGTAGACTTGTCATTATGGATGGTAGTCTGTTGTCTAGTTTTTTGTTACTCTAATGGAGGGTAGCCTTGTCATTATGGAAGGTAGTTTGTTGTCGAGATTTTTGTTACTCCAATGGATGGTAGCCTTGTCATTATGGAAAGTAGTCTCTTGTTGATATTTTCATTACTCCAACGGATGGTATACTTTTTATTATGGAAGGTAGTCTTTTGTCTCGATTTTTGTTACTCCAATGGATGGTAGCCTTGTCAATATGGAAGGTAGTATGTTGTCGATATTTTTGTTACTCCAATGGATGTTAGCCTTGTCATTATGGAACGTAGTTTGTTGTCTATATTTTTGTTATTCCAATGGATGGTAGCCTTATCATTTTGGAAGGTAGTTTGTTGTCGAGATTTTTGTTACTCCATGGATAGTAGACATGTCATAATGAAAGGTAGTATGTTATCGAGATTTTGTTACTCCAATGGATGGTATCCTTGTCATTATGGAAGGTAGTTTATTGTCGTGATTTTTGTCACTCCAATGGATGGTAGCCTTGTCATTATGGAAGGTAGTCTATTGTCGATATCTTTGTTACTCAAATGGATGGTATCCTAGTCATTATGGAAGGTATTATGTTGTCGATATCTTTGTTACTCTAATGGATTATAGCCTAGTCATTGTGGAAGGTATTCTGTTGTAGATATTTTTGTTACTCCAATGGATGGTAGCCTTGTCATTATGGAAGGTAGTCTGTTGTCGATATTTTTGTTACTCCAATAGATGGTAGCCTATTCATTATGGAAGGTAGTTTGTTGTCGAGATTTTTGTTACTCGAATGGATAGTAGCCTTGTCATTATGGAAGGTAGTCTATTGTCGAGATTTTGTCACTCCAATGGTTGGTAGCCTTGTCATTATGGAAGGTAGTCTATTGTCGATATCTTTTTTACTCAAATGGATGGTAGCCTAGTCATTATGGAAGGTATTTTGTTGTCGATATATTTATTACTCAAATGGATGGTAGCCTAGTCATTATGGAAGGTATTCTGTTGTCGATATTTTTGTTACTCCAATGGATGGTAGCCTTGTCATTATGGAAGGTAGTCTGTTGTCGATATTTTTGTTACTGCAATGGATGGTAGCCTATTCATTATGGAAGGTAGTCTGTTGTCGATATTTTGGTTATTCCAATGGATGGTAGCCTTATCATTATGGGAGGTAGTTTGTTGTCGAGATTATTGTTACTCATATTGATAGTAGCCTTGTCATTATGGAAGGTAGTCTGTTGTCAAGATTTTGTTACTCCAATGGATGGTAGCCTTGTCATTATGGAATGTAGTCTGTTGTCGATATTTTTGTTACTCCAATGGATGGTAGCCTATTCATTATGGAAGGTACTCTGTTGTCGATTTTTGGTTATTCCGATGGATGGTAGCCTTATCATTATGGAAGGTAGTTTGTTGTCGAGATTTTTGTTACTCAAATTGATAGTAGCCTTGTCATTATGGAAGGTAGTTTGTTGTCAAGATTTTGTTACTCCAATGGATGGTAGCCTTATCATTATGGAAGGTAGTCTATTGTCGAGTTTTTTGTAACTCCAATGGATGGTAGCCTTGTCATTATGGAAGGTAGTTTGTTGTCTATATTTTTGTTATTCCAATGGATGGTAGCCTTATCATTTTGGAAGGTAGTTTGTTGTCGAGATTTTTGTTACTCCAATGGATAGTAGACATGTCATAATGAAAGGTAGTATGTTATCGAGATTTTGTTACTCCAATGGATGGTAGCCTTGTCATTATGGAAGGTAGTCTGTTGTCGATATTTTTGTTACTCCAATGGATGGTAGCCTATTCATTATGGAAGGTAGTTTGTTGTCGAGATTTTTGTTACTCCAATGGTTTGTAGCCTTATCATTCTGGAAGGTAGTCTATTGTCGAGATTTTGTCACTCCAATGGATGGTAGCCTTGTCATTATGGAAGGTAGTCTATTGTTAATATCTTTTTTACTCAAATGGATTGTAGCCTAGTCATTATGGAAGGTATTTTGTTGTCGATATCTTTGTTACTTAAATGGATGGTAGCCTAGTCATTATGGAAGGTAGTCTGTTGTGGATATCTTTGTTACTCTAATGGATGTTAGCCTAGTCATTATGGAATGTATTATGTTGTCGAGATTTTTGTTACTCCAATGGATGGTAGGCTTTTCATTATGGAAGGTACCCTATTCTTGATATTTTTGTTACTCCAATGAATGGTAGCCTTGTCATTATGGAAGGTAGTCTGTTGGCGAGATTTTTGTTACTCAAATGGTTGGTAGCCTTGTGATTATGGAACGTAGTTTGTTGTCAATATTTTTGTTATTCCAATGGATGGTAGCCTCATCATTATGGAAGGTAGTCTGTTGGAGAGATTTTTATTACACCAATGGATGGTTGCCTTGTCATTATGGAAGGTAGTCTCTTGTTGATATTTTTGTTACTCCAATGCATGGTAGACTTGTCATTATGGAAGGTAGTCTGTTGTCTAGTTTTTTGTTACTCTAATGGAGGGTAGCCTTGTCATAATGGAAGGTAGTTTGTTGTAGAGATTTTTGTTACTCCAATGGATGGTAGCCTTGTCATTATGGAAAGTAGTCTCTTGTTGATATTTTCATTACTCCAATGGATGGTAGACTTTTTATTATGGAAGGTATTCTTTTGTCTAGATTTTTGTTACCCCAATGGATGGTAGCCTTGTCAATATGGAAGGTAGTTTGTTGTCGATATTTTTGTTACTCCAATGGATGGTTGCCTTGTCATTATGGAACGTAGTTTGTTGTCTATATTTTTGTTATTCCAATGGATGGTAGCCTTATCATTATGGAAAGTAGTTTGTTGTCGAGATTTTTGTTACTCCAATGGATAGTAGACATGTCATAATGAAAGGTAGTATGTTATCGAGATTTTGTTACTCCAATGGATGGTAGCCTTGTCATTATGGAAGGTAGTCTATTGTCGATATCTTTGTTACTCTAATGGATGGTAGCCTAGTCATTGTGGAAGGTATTCTGTTGTCGATATTTTTGTTACTCCAATGGATGGTAGCCTTGTCATTATGTAAGGTAGTCTGTTGTCGATATTTTTGTTTCTCCAATGGATGGTAGCCTATTCATTATGGAAGGTAGTTTGTTGTCGAGATTTTTGTTACTCCAATGGATAGTAGCCTTGTCATTATGGAAGGTAGTCTATTGTCAAGATTTTGTCACTCCAATGGATGGTTGCCTTGTCATTATGGAAGGTAGTCTATTGTCGATATCTTTATTACTCGAATGGATGGTAGCCTAGTCATTATGGAAGGTATTATGTTGTCGATATCTTTGTTACTCAAATGGATGGTAGCCTAGTCATTATGGAAGGTCTTCTGTTGTCGATATTTTTGTTACTCCAATGGATGGTAGCCTTGTCATTATGGAAGGTAGTCTGTTGTCGATATTTTTGTTACTGCAATGGATGGTAGCCTATTCATTATGGAAGGTAGTCTGTTGTCGATATTTTGGTTATTCCAATGGATTGTAGCCTTATCATTATGGAAGGTAGTTTGTTGTCGAGATTATTGTTACTCAAATTGATAGTAGCCTTGTCATTATAGAAGGTAGTCTGTTGTCAAGATTTTAATACTCCAATGGATGGTAGCCTTATCATTATGGAAGGTAATCTATTGTCGAGATTTTTGTCACTCCAATGGATGGTAGCCTTGTCATTATGGAAGGTAGTTTGTCTGCGAGATTTTTGTTACTCCAATGGATAGTAGGCTTGTCATTATGGAAGGTAGTCTCTTGTTGGTATTTTCATTACTCCAATGCATGGTAGCCTTGTCATTATGGAAGGTAGTCTCTTGTTGATATTTTCATTACTCCAATGGATGGTAGCCTTGTCATTATGGAAGGTAGTTTGTTGTCGGGATTTTTGTTACTCTAATGGATCATAGCCTTGTTAATATGGAAGGTAGTCTATTGTGGATATCTTTGTTACTCTAATGGATGTTAGCCTAGTCATTATGGAAGGTATTATGTTGTCGAGATTTTTGTTACTCCAATGGATGGTAGGCTTTTCATTATGGAAGGTACCCTATTCTTGATATTTTTGTTACTCCAATGAATGGTAGCCTTGTAATTATGGAAGGTAGTCTGTTGGCGAGATTTTTGTTACTCAAATGGATGGTAGCCTTGTGATTGTGGAACGTAGTCTGTTGTCGATATTTTTGTTATTCCAATGGATGGTAGCCTCATCATTATGGAATGTAGTCTGTTGGAGAGATTTTTATTAAACCAATGGATGGTTGCCTTGTCATTATGGAAGGTAGTCTCTTGTTGATATTTTTGTTACTCCAATGGATGGTAGACTTGTCATTATGAATGGTAGTCTGTTGTCTAGTTTTTTGTTACTCTAATGGAGGGTAGCCTTGTCATTATGGAAGGTAGTTTGTTGTCGAGATTTTTGTTACTCCAATGGATGGTAGCCTTGTCATTATGGAAAGTAGTCTCTTGTTGATATTTTCATTACTCCAACGGATGGTATACTTTTTATTATGGAAGGTAGTCTTTTGTCTCGATTTTTGTTACTCCAATGGATGGTAGCCTTGTCAATATGGAAGGTACTATGTTGTCGATATTTTTATTACTCCAATGGATGTTAGCCTTGTCATTATGGAACATAGTTTGTTGTCTATATTTTTGTTATTCCAATGGATGGTAGCCTTATCATTTTGGAAGGTAGTTTGTTGTCGAGATTTTTGTTACTCCAATGGATAGTAGACATGTCATAATGAAAGGTAGTATGTTATCGAGATTTTGTTACTCCAATGGATGGTATCCTTGTCATTATGGAAGGTAGTTTGTTGTCGTGATTTTTGTCACTCCAATGGATGGTAGCCTTGTCATTATGGAAGGTAGTCTATTGTCGATATCTTTGTTACTCAAATGGATGGTATCCTAGTCATTATGGAAGGTATTATGTTGTCGATATCTTTGTTACTCTAATGGATTATAGCCTAGTCATTGTGGAAGGTATTCTGTTGTAGATATTTTTGTTACTCCAATGGATGGTAGCCTTGTTATTATGGAAGGTAGTCTGTTGTTGATATTTTTGTTACTCTAATAGATGGTAGCCTATTCATTATGGAAGGTAGTTTGTTGTCGAGATTTTTGTTACTCGAATGGATAGTAGCCTTGTCATTATGGAAGGTAGTCTATTGTCGAGATTTTGTCACTCCAATGGTTGGTAGCCTTGTCATTATGGAAGGTAGTCTATTGTCGATATCTTTTTTACTCAAATGGATGGTAGCCTAGTCATTATGGAAGGTATTTTGTTGTCGATATATTTGTTACTCAAATGGATGGTAGCCTAGTCATTATGGAAGGTATTCTGTTGTCGATATTTTTGTTACTCCAATGGATGGTAGCCTTGTCATTATGGAAGGTAGTCTGTTGTCGATATTTTTGTTACTGCAATGGATGGTAGCCTATTCATTATGGAAGGTAGTCTGTTGTCGATATTTTGGTTATTCCAATGGATGGTAGCCTTATCATTATGGGAGGTAGTTTGTTGTCGAGATTATTGTTACTCATATTGATAGTAGCCTTGTCATTATGGAAGGTAATCTGTTGTCAAGATTTTGTTACTCCAATGGATGGTAGCCTTGTCATTATGGAATGTAGTCTGTTGTCGATATTTTTGTTACTCCAATGGATGGTAGCCTATTCATTATGGAAGGTACTCTGTTGTCGATTTTTGGTTATTCCGATGGATGGTAGCCTTATCATTATGGAAGGTAGTTTGTTGTCGAGATTTTTGTTACTCAAATTGATAGTAGCCTTGTCATTATGGAAGGTAGTTTGTTGTCAAGATTTTGTTACTCCAATGGATGGTAGCCTTATCATTATGGAAGGTAGTCTATTGTCGAGTTTTTTGTAACTCCAATGGATGGTAGCCTTGTCATTATGGAAGGTAGTTTGTTGTCTATATTTTTGTTATTCCAATGGATGGTAGCCTTATCATTTTGGAAGGTAGTTTGTTGTCGAGATTTTTGTTACTCCAATGGATAGTAGACATGTCATAATGAAAGGTAGTATGTTATCGAGATTTTGTTACTCCAATGGATGGTAGCCTTGTCATTATGGAAGGTAGTCTGTTGTCGATATTTTTGTTACTCCAATGGATGGTAGCCTATTCATTATGGAAGGTAGTTTGTTGTCGAGATTTTTGTTACTCCAATGGTTTGTAGCCTTATCATTCTGGAAGGTAGTCTATTGTCGAGATTTTGTCACTCCAATGGATGGTAGCCTTGTCATTATGGAAGGTAGTCTATTGTTAATATCTTTTTTACTCAAATGGATTGTAGCCTAGTCATTATGGAAGGTATTCTGTTGTCGATATCTTTGTTACTTAAATGGATGGTAGCCTAGTCATTATGGAAGGTAGTCTGTTGTGGATATCTTTGTTACTCTAATGGATGTTAGCCTAGTCATTATGGAATGTATTATGTTGTCGAGATTTTTGTTACTCCAATGGATGGTAGGCTTTTCATTATGGAAGGTACCCTATTCTTGATATTTTTGTTACTCCAATGAATGGTAGCCTTGTCATTATGGAAGGTAGTCTGTTGGCGAGATTTTTGTTACTCAAATGGTTGGTAGCCTTGTGATTATGGAACGTAGTTTGTTGTCAATATTTTTGTTATTCCAATGGATGGTAGCCTCATCATTATGGAAGGTAGTCTGTTGGAGAGATTTTTATTACACCAATGGATGGTTGCCTTGTCATTATGGAAGGTAGTCTCTTGTTGATATTTTTGTTACTCCAATGCATGGTAGACTTGTCATTATGGAAGGTAGTCTGTTGTCTAGTTTTTTGTTACTCTAATGGAGGGTAGCCTTGTCATAATGGAAGGTAGTTTGTTGTAGAGATTTTTGTTACTCCAATGGATGGTAGCCTTGTCATTATGGAAAGTAGTCTCTTGTTGATATTTTCATTACTCCAATGGATGGTAGACTTTTTATTATGGAAGGTATTCTTTTGTCTAGATTTTTGTTACCCCAATGGATGGTAGCCTTGTCAATATGGAAGGTAGTTTGTTGTCGATATTTTTGTTACTCCAATGGATGGTTGCCTTGTCATTATGGAACGTAGTTTGTTGTCTATATTTTTGTTATTCCAATGGATGGTAGCCTTATCATTATGGAAAGTAGTTTGTTGTCGAGATTTTTGTTACTCCAATGGATAGTAGACATGTCATAATGAAAGGTAGTATGTTATCGAGATTTTGTTACTCCAATGGATGGTAGCCTTGTCATTATGGAAGGTAGTCTATTGTCGATATCTTTGTTACTCTAATGGATGGTAGCCTAGTCATTGTGGAAGGTATTCTGTTGTCGATATTTTTGTTACTCCAATGGATGGTAGCCTTGTCATTATGTAAGGTAGTCTGTTGTCGATATTTTTGTTTCTCCAATGGATGGTAGCCTATTCATTATGGAAGGTAGTTTGTTGTCGAGATTTTTGTTACTCCAATGGATAGTAGCCTTGTCATTATGGAAGGTAGTCTATTGTCAAGATTTTGTCACTCCAATGGATGGTTGCCTTGTCATTATGGAAGGTAGTCTATTGTCGATATCTTTATTACTCGAATGGATGGTAGCCTAGTCATTATGGAAGGTATTATGTTGTCGATATCTTTGTTACTCAAATGGATGGTAGCCTAGTCATTATGGAAGGTCTTCTGTTGTCGATATTTTTGTTACTCCAATGGATGGTAGCCTTGTCATTATGGAAGGTAGTCTGTTGTCGATATTTTTGTTACTGCAATGGATGGTAGCCTATTCATTATGGAAGGTAGTCTGTTGTCGATATTTTGGTTATTCCAATGGATTGTAGCCTTATCATTATGGAAGGTAGTTTGTTGTCGAGATTATTGTTACTCAAATTGATAGTAGCCTTGTCATTATAGAAGGTAGTCTGTTGTCAAGATTTTAATACTCCAATGGATGGTAGCCTTATCATTATGGAAGGTAATCTATTGTCGAGATTTTTGTCACTCCAATGGATGGTAGCCTTGTCATTATGGAAGGTAGTTTGTCTGCGAGATTTTTGTTACTCCAATGGATAGTAGGCTTGTCATTATGGAAGGTAGTCTCTTGTTGGTATTTTCATTACTCCAATGCATGGTAGCCTTGTCATTATGGAAGGTAGTCTCTTGTTGATATTTTCATTACTCCAATGGATGGTAGCCTTGTCATTATGGAAGGTAGTTTGTTGTCGGGATTTTTGTTACTCTAATGGATCATAGCCTTGTTAATATGGAAGGTAGTCTATTGTGGATATCTTTGTTACTCTAATGGATGTTAGCCTAGTCATTATGGAAGGTATTATGTTGTCGAGATTTTTGTTACTCCAATGGATGGTAGGCTTTTCATTATGGAAGGTACCCTATTCTTGATATTTTTGTTACTCCAATGAATGGTAGCCTTGTAATTATGGAAGGTAGTCTGTTGGCGAGATTTTTGTTACTCAAATGGATGGTAGCCTTGTGATTGTGGAACGTAGTCTGTTGTCGATATTTTTGTTATTCCAATGGATGGTAGCCTCATCATTATGGAATGTAGTCTGTTGGAGAGATTTTTATTAAACCAATGGATGGTTGCCTTGTCATTATGGAAGGTAGTCTCTTGTTGATATTTTTGTTACTCCAATGGATGGTAGACTTGTCATTATGAATGGTAGTCTGTTGTCTAGTTTTTTGTTACTCTAATGGAGGGTAGCCTTGTCATTATGGAAGGTAGTTTGTTGTCGATATTTTTGTTACTCCAATGGATGGTAGCCTTGTCATTATGGAAAGTAGTCTCTTGTTGATATTTTCATTACTCCAACGGATGGTATACTTTTTATTATGGAAGGTAGTCTTTTGTCTCGATTTTTGTTACTCCAATGGATGGTAGCCTTGTCAATATGGAAGGTACTATGTTGTCGATATTTTTATTACTCCAATGGATGTTAGCCTTGTCATTATGGAACATAGTTTGTTGTCTATATTTTTGTTATTCCAATGGATGGTAGCCTTATCATTTTGGAAGGTAGTTTGTTGTCGAGATTTTTGTTACTCCAATGGATAGTAGACATGTCATAATGCAAGGTAGTATGTTATCGAGATTTTGTTACTCCAATGGATGGTATCCTTGTCATTATGGAAGGTAGTTTGTTGTCGTGATTTTTGTCACTCCAATGGATGGTAGCCTTGTCATTATGGAAGGTAGTCTATTGTCGATATCTTTGTTACTCAAATGGATGGTATCCTAGTCATTATGGAAGGTATTATGTTGTCGATATCTTTGTTACTCTAATGGATTATAGCCTAGTCATTGTGGAAGGTATTCTGTTGTAGATATTTTTGTTACTCCAATGGATGGTAGCCTTGTTATTATGGAAGGTAGTCTGTTGTTGATATTTTTGTTACTCTAATAGATGGTAGCCTATTCATTATGGAAGGTAGTTTGTTGTCGAGATTTTTGTTACTCGAATGGATAGTAGCCTTGTCATTATGGAAGGTAGTCTATTGTCGAGATTTTGTCACTCCAATGGTTGGTAGCCTTGTCATTATGGAAGGTAGTCTATTGTCGATATCTTTTTTACTCAAATGGATGGTAGCCTAGTCATTATGGAAGGTATTTTGTTGTCGATATATTTGTTACTCAAATGGATGGTAGCCTAGTCATTATGGAAGGTATTCTGTTGTCGATATTTTTGTTACTCCAATGGATGGTAGCCTTGTCATTATGGAAGGTAGTCTGTTGTCGATATTTTTGTTACTGCAATGGATGGTAGCCTATTCATTATGGAAGGTAGTTTGTTGTCGATATTTTGGTTATTCCAATGGATGGTAGCCTTATCATTATGGAAGGTAGTTTGTTGTCGAGATTATTGTTACTCATATTGATAGTAGCCTTGTCATTATGGAAGGTAGTCTATTGTCAAGATTTTGTTACTCCAATGGATGGTAGCCTTGTCATTATGGAATGTAGTCTGTTGTCGATATTTTTGTTACTCCAATGGATGGTAGCCTATTCATTATGGAAGGTACTCTGTTGTCGATTTTTGGTTATTCCGATGGATGGTAGCCTTATCATTATGGAAGGTAGTTTGTTGTCGAGATTTTTGTTACTCAAATTGATAGTAGCCTTGTCATTATGGAAGGTAGTTTGTTGTCAAGATTTTGTTACTCCAATGGATGGTAGCCTTATCATTATGGAAGGTAGTCTATTGTCGAGTTTTTTGTAACTCCAATGGATGGTAGCCTTGTCATTATGGAAGGTAGTTTGTTGTCTATATTTTTGTTATTCCAATGGATGGTAGCCTTATCATTTTGGAAGGTAGTTTGTTGTCGAGATTTTTGTTACTCCAATGGATAGTAGACATGTCATAATGAAAGGTAGTATGTTATCGAGATTTTGTTACTCCAATGGATGGTAGCCTTGTCATTATGGAAGGTAGTCTGTTGTCGATATTTTTGTTACTCCAATGGATGGTATCCTATTCATTATGGAAGGTAGTTTGTTGTCGAGATTTTTGTTACTCCAATGGTTTGTAGCCTTATCATTCTGGAAGGTAGTCTATTGTCGAGATTTTGTCACTCCAATGGATGGTAGCCTTGTCATTATGGAAGGTAGTCTATTGTTGATATCTTTTTTACTCAAATGGATTGTAGCCTAGTCATTATGGAAGGTATTCTGTTGTCGATATCTTTGTTACTTAAATGGATGGTAGCCTAGTCATTATGGAAGGTAGTCTGTTGTGGATATCTTTGTTACTCTAATGGATGTTAGCCTAGTCATTATGGAATGTATTATGTTGTCGAGATTTTTGTTACTCCAATGGATGGTAGGCTTTTCATTATGGAAGGTACCCTATTCTTGATATTTTTGTTACTCAAATGAATGGTAGCCTTGTCATTATGGAAGGTAGTCTGTTGGCGAGATTTTTGTTACTCAAATGGTTGATAGCCTTGTGATTATGGAATGTAGTTTGTTGTCAATATTTTTGTTATTCCAATGGATGGTAGCCTCATCATTATGGAAGGTAGTCTGTTGGAGAGATTTTTATTACACCAATGGATGGTTGCCTTGTCATTATGGAAGGTAGTCTCTTGTTGATATTTTTGTTACTCCAATGGATGGTAGACTTGTCATTATGGAAGGTAGTCTGTTGTCTAGTTTTTTGTTACTCTAATGGAGGGTAGCCTTGTCATAATGGAAGGTAGTTTGTTGTAGAGATTTTTGTTACTCCAATGGATGGTAGCCTTGTCATTATGGAAAGTAGTCTCTTGTTGATATTTTCATTACTCCAATGGATGGTAGACTTTTTATTATGGAAGGTATTCTTTTGTCTAGATTTTTGTTACCCCAATGGATGGTAGCCTTGTCAATATGGAAGGTAGTATGTTGTCGATATTTTTGTTACTCCAATGGATGGTTGCCTTGTCATTATGGAACGTAGTTTGTTGTCTATATTTTTGTTATTCCAATGGATGGTAGCCTTATCATTATGGAAAGTAGTTTGTTGTCGAGATTTTTGTTACTCCAATGGATAGTAGACATGTCATAATGAAAGGTAGTATGTTATCGAGATTTTGTTACTCCAATGGATGGTAGCCTTGTCATTATGGAAGGTAGTCTATTGTCGATATCTTTGTTACTCTAATGGATGGTAGCCTAGTCATTGTGGAAGGTATTCTGTTGTCGATATTTTTGTTACTCCAATGGATGGTAGCCTTGTCATTATGTAAGGTAGTCTGTTGTCGATATTTTTGTTTCTCCAATGGATGGTAGCCTATTCATTATGGAAGGTAGTTTGTTGTCGCGTTTTTGTTACTCCAATGGATAGTAGCCTTGTCATTATGGAAGGTAGTCTATTGTCAAGATTTTGTCACTCCAATGGATGGTTGCCTTGTCATTATGGAAGGTAGTCTATTGTCGATATCTTTATTACTCGAATGGATGGTAGCCTAGTCATTATGGAAGGTATTATGTTGTCGATATCTTTGTTACTCAAATGGATGGTAGCCTAGTCATTATGGAAGGTCTTCTGTTGTCGATATTTTTGTTACTCCAATGGATGGTAGCCTTGTCATTATGGAAGGTAGTCTGTTGTTGATATTTTTGTTACTGCAATGGATGGTAGCCTATTCATTATGGAAGGTAGTCTGTTGTCGATATTTTGGTTATTCCAATGGATTGTAGCCTTATCATTATGGAAGGTAGTTTGTTGTCAAGATTATTGTTACTCAAATTGATAGTAGCCTTGTCATTATGGAAGGTAGTCTGTTGTCAAGATTTTAATACTCCAATGGATGGTAGCCTTATCATTATGGAAGGTAGTCTATTGTCGAGATTTTTGTCACTCCAATGGATGGTAGCCTTGTCATTATGGAAGGTAGTTTGTCTGCGAGATTTTTGTTACTCCAATGGATAGTAGGCTTGTCATTATGGAAGGTAGTCTCTTGTTGGTATTTTCATTACTCCAATGCATGGTAGCCTTGTCATTATGGAAGGTAGTCTCTTGTTGATATTTTCATTACTCCAATGGATGGTAGCCTTGTCATTATGGAGGGTAGTTTGTTGTCGGGATTTTTGTTACTCTAATGGATCATAGCCTTGTTAATATGGAAGGTAGTCTATTGTGGATATCTTTGTTACTCTAATGGATGTTAGCCTAGTCATTATGCAAGGTATTATGTTGTCGAGATTTTTGTTACTCCAATGGATGGTAGGCTTTTCATTATGGAAGGTACCCTATTCTAGATATTTTTGTTACTCCAATGGATGGTAGACTTTTTATAATGGAAGGTAGTCTTTTGTCTAGATTTTTGTTACTCCAATGGATGGTAGCCTTGTCAATATGGAAGGTAGTATGTTGTCGATATTTCTGTTACTCCAATGGATGGTATCCTTGTCATTATGGAACGTAGTTTGTTGTCTATATTTTTGTTATTCCAATGGATGATAGCCTTATCATTTTGGAAGGTAGTTTGTTGTCGAGATTTTTGTAACTCCAATGGATAGTAGACATGTCATAATGAAAGGTAGTATGTTATCGAGGTTTTGTTACTCCAATGGATGGTAGCCTTGTCATTATGGAAGGTAGTCTATTGTCGATATCTTTGTTACTCAAATGGATGGTAGCCTAGTCATTGTGGAAGGTATTCTGTTGTCGATATTTTTGTTACTCCAATGGATAGTAGCCTTGTCATTATGGAAGGTAGTCTGTTGTCGATATTTTTGTTACTCCAATGGATGCTAGCCTATGCATTATGGAAGGTAGTTTGTTGTCGAGATTTTTGTTACTCCAATGGATAGTAGCCTTGTCATTATGGAAGGTAGTCTATTGTCGAGATTTTGTCACTCCAATGGATGGTAGCCTTGCCATTATGGAAGGTAGTCTATTGTCGATATCTTTTTTACTCAAATGGATGGTAGCCTAGTCATTATGGAAGGTATTCTGTTGTTGATATCTTTGTTACTCAAATGGATGGTAGCCTAGTCATTATGGAAGGTATTCTGTTGTCAATATTTTTGTTACTCCAATGGATGGTAGCCTTGTCATTATGGAATGTAGTCTGTTGTCGATATTTTTGTTACTCCAATGGATGGTAGCCTATTCATTATGGAAGGTAGTCTGTTGTCGATATTTTGGTTATTCCAATAGATGGTAGCCTTATCATTATGGAAGGTAGTTTGTTGTCGAGATTTTTGTTAATCAAATTGATAGTAGCCTTGTCATTATGGAAGGTAGTATGTTGTCAAGATTTTGTTACTCCAATGGATGGTAGCCTTATCATTATGGAAGGTAGTCTATTGTCGAGTTTTTTGTCACTCCAATGGATGGTAGCCTTGTCAATATGGAAGGTAGTTTGTTGGCGATATTTTTGTTAATCCAATGGATGGTAGGCTTGTCATTATGGAAGGTAGTCTCTTGTTGGTATTTTCATTACTCCAATGCATGGTGGCCTTGTCATTATGGAAAGTAGTCTCTTGTTGATATTTTCATTACTCCAATGGATGGTAGCCTTGTCATTATGGAAGGTAGTTTGTTGTCGGGATTTTTTTTACTCTAATGGATCATAGCCTTGTTAATATGGAAGGTATTCTATTGTGGATATCTTTGTTACTTTAATGGATGTTATCCTAGTCATTATGGAAGGTATTATGTTGTCGAGATTTTTGTTACTCCAATGGATGGTAGGCTTTTCATTATGGAAGGTACCCTATTCTTGATATTTTTGTTACTCCAATGGATGGTAGACTTTTTATAATGGAAGGTAGTCTTTTGTCTAGATTTTTGTTACTCCAATGGATGGTAGCCTTGTCAATATGGAAGGTAGTATGTTGTCGATATTTCTGTTACTCCAATGGATGGTATCCTTGTCATTATGGAACGTAGTTTGTTGTCTATATTTTTGTTATTCCAATGGATGGTAGCCTTATCATTTTGGAAGGTAGTTTGTTGTCGAGATTTTTGTAACTCCAATGGATAGTAGACATGTCATAATGAAAGGTAGTATGTTATCGAGGTTTTGTTACTCGAATGGATGGTAGCCTTGTCATTATGGAAGGTAGTCTATTGTCGATATCTTTGTTACTCAAATGGATGGTAGCCTAGTCATTGTGGAAGGTATTCTGTTGTCGATATTTTTGTTACTCCAATGGATAGTAGCCTTGTCATTATGGAAGGTAGTCTATTGTTGATATTTTTGTTACTCCAATGGATGGTAGCCTATGCATTATGGAAGGTAGTTTATTGTCAAGATTTTTGTTACTCCAATGGATAGTAGCCTTGTCATTATGGAAGGTAGTCTATTGTCGAGATTTTGTCACTCCAATGGATGGTAGCCTTGTCATTATGGAAGGTAGTCTATTATCGATATCTTTTTTACTCAAATGGATGGTAGCCTAGTCATTATGGAAGGTATTCTGTTGTCGATATCTTTGTTACTCAAATGGATGGTAGCCTAGTCATTATGGAAGGTATTCTGTTGTCAATATTTTTGTTACTTCAATGGATGGTAGCCTTGTCATTATGGAATGTAGTCTGTTGTCGATATTTTTGTTACTCCAATGGATGGTAGCCTATTCATTATGGAAGGTAGTCTATTGTCGATATTTTGGTTATTCCAATAGATGGTAGCCTTATCATTATGGAAGGTAGTTTGTTGTCGAGATTTTTTTTAATCAAATTGATAGTAGCCTTGTCATTATGGAAGGTAGTATGTTGTCAAGATTTTGTTACTCCAATGGATGGTAGCCTTATCATTATGGAAGGTAGTCTATTGTCGAGTTTTTTGTCACTCCAATGGATGGTAGCCTTGTCAATATGGAAGGTAGTTTGTTGGCGATATTTTTGTTAATCCAATGGATGGTAGGCTTGTCATTATGGAAGGTAGTCTCTTGTTGGTATTTTAATTACTCCAATGCATGGTAGCCTTGTCATTATGGAAAGTAGTCTCTTGTTGATATTTTCATTACTCCAATGGATGGTAGCCTTGTCATTATGGAAGGTAGTTTGTTGTCGGGATTTTTTTTACTCTAATGGATCATAGCCTTGTTAATATGGAAGGTATTCTGTTGTGGATATCTTTGTTACTCTAATGGATGTTATCCTAGTCATTATGGAAGGTATTATGTTGTCGAGATTTTTGTTACTCCAATGGATTGTAGGCTTTTCATTACGGAAGGTACCCTATTCTTGATATTTTTGTTACTCCAATGGATGGTAGACTTTTTATAATGGAAGGTAGTCTTTTGTCTAGATTTTTGTTACTCCAATGGATGGTAGCCTTGTCAATATGGAAGGTAGTATGTTGTCGATATTTCTGTTACTCCAATGGATGGTATCCTTGTCATTATGGAACGTAGTTTGTTGTCTATATTTTTGTTATTCCAATGGATGGTAGCCTTATCATTTTGGAAGGTAGTTTGTTGTCGAGATTTTTGTAACTCCAATGGATAGTAGACATGTCATAATGAAAGGTAGTATGTTATCGAGGTTTTGTTACTCCAATGGATGGTAGCCTTGTCATTATGGAAGGTAGTCTATTGTCGATATCTTTGTTACTCAAATGGATGGTAGCCTAGTCATTGTGGAAGGTATTCTGTTGTCGATATTTTTGTTACTCCAATGGATAGTAGCCTTGTCATTATGGAAGGTAGTCTATTGTCGATATTTTTGTTACTCCAATGGATGGTAGCCTATGCATTATGGAAGGTAGTTTGTTGTCGAGATTTTTGTTACTCCTATGGATAGTAGCCTTGTCATTATGGAAGGTAGTCTATTGTCGAGATTTTGTCACTCCAATGGATGGTAGCCTTGTCATTATGGAAGGTAGTCTATTGTCGATATCTTTTTTACTCAAATGGATGGTAGCCTAGTCATTATGGAAGGTATTCTGTTGTCGATATCTTTGTTACTCAAATGGATGGTAGCCTAGTCATTATGGAAGGTATTCTGTTGTCAATATTTTTGTTACTCCAATGGATGGTAGCCTTGTCATTATGGAATGTAGTCTGTTGTCGATATTTTTGTTACTCCAATGGATGGTAGCCTATTCATTATGGAAGGTAGTCTGTTGTCGATATTTTGGTTATTCCAATAGATGGTAGCCTTATCATTATGGAAGGTAGTTTGTTGTCGAGATTTTTGTTAATCAAATTAATAGTAGCCTTGTCATTATGGAAGGTAGTATGTTGTCATGATTTTGTTACTCCAATGGATGGTAGCCTTATCATTATGGAAGGTAGTCTATTGTCGAGTTTTTTGTCACTCCAATGGATGGTAGCCTTGTCAATATGGAAGGTAGTTTGTTGGCGATATTTTTGTTAATCCAATGGATGGTAGGCTTGTCATTATGGAAGGTAGTCTCTTGTTGGTATTTTCATTACTCCAATGCATGGTAGCCTTGTCATTATGGAAAGTAGTCTCTTGTTGATATTTTCATTACTCCAATGGATGGTAGCCTTGTCATTATGGAAGGTAGTTTGTTGTCGGGATTTTTTTTACTCTAATGGATCATAGCCTTGTTAATATGGAAGGTATTCTATTGTGGATATCTTTGTTACTCTAATGGATGTTATCCTAGTCATTATGGAAGGTATTATGTTGTCGAGATTTTTGTTACTCCAATGGATTGTAGGCTTTTCATTATGGAAGGTACCCTATTCTTGATATTTTTGTTACTCCAATGGATGGTAGACTTTTTATTATGGAAGGTTGTCTTTTGTCTAGATTTTTGTTACTCCAATGGATGGTAGCCTTGTCAATATGGAAGGTAGTATGTTGTCGATATTTTTGTTACTCCAATGGATGGTGGCCTTGTCATTATGGAACGTAGTTTGTTGTCTATATTTTTGTTATTCCAATGGATAGTAGACATGTCATAATGAAAGGTAGTATGTTATCGAGATTTTGTTACTCCAATGGATGGTAGCCATTTCATTATGGAAGGTAGTCTGTTGTCGAGATTTTTGTCACTCCAGTAGATTGTAGCCTTGTCATTGTGGAAGGTAGTTTATTGTCGATATCTTTGTTACCCTAATGGATGGTAGCCTAGTGAATATTGGAAGGTATTCTGTTGTCTATATTTTTGGTACTCCAATGGATGGTAGCCTTGTCATTATGGAAGGTAGTCTGTTGTTGATATTTTTGTTACTCCAATGGATGTTAGCCTATTCATTATGGAACGTAGTTTTTTGTCGATATTTTTGTAATTCCAATGGATGGTAGCCTTATCATTATGAAAGGTAGTCTGTTGGCGAGATTTTTGTTACTCCAATGGATGGTAGCCTTGTCATTATGGAAGGTAGTTTGTTGTCGAGATTTTTGTTACTCCAATGGATAGTAGCCATGTCATAATGAAAGTTAGTATGTCATCGAGATTTTGTTACTCCAATGGATGGTAGCCTTGTCATTATGGATGGTAGTCTGATGTCGAGATTTTTGTCACTACAATAGATTGTAGCCTTGTCATTATGGAAGGTAGTCTATTGTCGATATCTTTGTTACTCTAATGGATGGTAGCCTAGTCATTATGGAAGGTATTCTATTGTCGATATTTTTGTTACTCCAATGGATGGTAGCCTTGTCATATGGAAGGCAGTCTGTTCTCGAGATTTTTGTTATTCCAATAGATGGTTGCCTTGTCATTATGGAAGGTAGTCTGTTGTCGAGATTTTTGTTACTCCAATGGATTTTAGCCATGTCATTAGGGAAGGTAGTCTACTTTCGAAAATTTTGTTACTCCAATGGATGGTAGCCTTGTCATTATGGAAGGTTGTCTGTTGTCGAGATTTTTTGTTACTCCAATGGATGGTAGCATTGTCATAATGATAGGTAGTCTGTTGTCGATATCTTTGTTACTCTAATGGATGGTAGCCTTGTTAATATGGAAGGTAGTCTGTTGGCGAGATTTTTATTACACCAATGGATGGTTGCCTTGTCATTATGGAAGGTTGTCTCCTGTTGATATTTTTGTTACTCCAATGGATGGTAGACTTGTCATTATGGAAGGTAGTCTGTTGTCTAGTTTTTTGTTACTCTAATGGAGGGTAGCCTTGTCATTATGGAAGGTAGTTTGTTGTCGAGATTTTTGTTACTCCAATGGATGGTAGCCTTGTCATTATGGAAGGTTGTCTCCTGTTGATATTTTTGTTACTTCAATGGATGGTAGACTTGTCATTATGGAAGGTAGTCTGTTGTCTAGTTTTTTGTTACTCTAATGGAGGGTAGCCTTGTCATTATGGAAGGTAGTTTGTTGTCGAGATTTTTGTTACTCCAATGGATGGTAGCCTTGTCATTATGGAAAGTAGTCTCTTTTTGATATTTTCATTACTCCAATGGATGGTAGCCTTTTCATTATGGAAGGTAGTCTGTTGTCTAGATTTTTGTTACTCCAATGGATGGTATCCTTGTCATTATGGAAGGTAGTCTGTTGTCGATATTTTTGTTACTCCAATGGATGGTAACCTAGTCATTATGGAACGTAGTTTGTTGTCGATATTTTTGTTATTCCAATGGATGGTAGCCTTATCATTTTGGAAGGTAGTTTGTTGTGGAGATTTTTGTTACTCCAATGGATAGTAGCCATGTCATAATGAAAGGTAGTATGTTATCGAGATTTTGTTACTCCAATGGATGGTAGCTTTGTCATTATGGAAGGTAGTCTATTGTCGATATTTTTGTCACTCCAATGGCTGGTAGCCTTGTAATTATGGAAGGTAGTCTGTTGGCGAGCTTTTTGTTACTCCAATGGATGGTATCCTTGTCATTATGGAAGGTAGTCTATTCTGGATATTTTCATTACTCCAATGGATGGTAGCCTTGTCATTATGGAAGGTAGTCTGTTGTCGAGATTTTTGTTACTCTAATGGATCGTAGCCTTGTCATTATGGAAGGTAGTTTGTTGTCGAGACTTTTGTTACTCTAATGGATGGTAGCCTTGTCATTATGGAAGGTAGTTTGTTGTCGAGATTTTTGTTACTCCAATGGATGGTAGCCTTTTCATTATTGAATGTAGTCTATTGTTGAGATTTTTGTTACTCCAATTGATGGTAGCCTTTTAATTATGGAAGGTAGACTATTGCCAAGATTTTTGTTACTACAATGTATGGTAGCCTTGTCATTGTGGAAGGTAGTTTGTTATCGAGATTTTTGTTATTACAATGTATGGTAGCCTTGTCATTATAGAAGGTAGTCTGTTGTCGATATCTTTGTTACTCTAATGGATGGTAGCCTATTTATTATGGAAGGTAGTCTATTGTAGATATTTTTGTCACTCTAATGGATGGTAGCCTTGTCATTATGGAAGGTAGTATGTTGTCGAGATTTTTGTTATTCCATTGGATTGTAGCCTTGTCATTATTGAAGGTATTATGTTCTCGAGATTTTTGTTATTCCAATAGATGGTAGCCTTGTCATTATGGAAGGTAGTCTGTTGTCGAGATTTTTGTTACTCCAATGGATGGTACCATTGTCATTATGGAAGGTAGTCTGTTGTCGATAACTTTGTTACTCCAATGGATGGTAGCCTAGTCATTATGGAAGGTATTCTATTGTCGAGATTTTTGTTACTCCAATGGATTTTAGCCATGTCATTATGGAATGTAGTTTGTTATGGAGATTTTTGTTATTACAATGTATGGTAGTCTTGTCATTATAGAAGGTAGTTTGTTGTCGATATCTTTGTTACTCTAATGGATGGTAGCCTAGTCATTAAGGAAGGTATTCCGTTGTCGATATTTTCGTTACTCCAATGGATAATAGCCTTGTCATTATGTAAGGTTGTCTATTGGCGAGATTTTTATTACACCAATGGATGGTTGCCTTGTCATTATGGAAGGTAGTCTCTTGTTGATATTTTTGTTACTCCAATGGATTGTATCCTTGTAATTATGGAAGGTAGTCTGTTGTCTAGTTTTTTGTTACTCTAATGGAGGGTAGCCTTGTCATTATGGAAGGTAGTTTGTTGTCGAGATTTTTGTTACTCCAATGGATGGTAGCCTTGTCATTATGGAAAGTAGTCTCTTGTTGATATTTTCATTACTCCAATGGATGGTAGGCTTTTCATTATGGAAGGTAGTCTGTTGTCTAGATTTTTGTTACTCCAATGGATGTTAGCCTTGTCATTATGGAAGGTAGTATGTTGTCGATATTTTTGTTACTCCAATGGATGGTAGCCTTGTCATTATGGAACGCAGTTTGTTGTCGATATTTTTGTTATTCTAATGGATGGTAGCCTTATCATTTTGAAAGGTAGTTTGTTGTCGAGATTTTTATCACTCCAATGCATAGTAGCCATGTCATAATGAAAGGTAGTATGTTATCGAGATTTTGTTACTCCAATGGATGGTAGCCTTGTCATTATGGAAAGTAGTCTATTGTCGATATTTTTTTCACTCCAATGGATGGAAGCCTTGTAATTATGGAAGGTAGTCTGTTGGCGAACTTTTTGTTACTCCAATGGATGGTAGCCTTGTCATTATGGAAGGTAGTCTATTGTTGATATATTTATTACTCCAATGCATGGTAGCCTTGTCATTATAGAAGGTAGTCTGTTGTTGATATTTTCATTACTCCAATGGATGGTAGCCTTGTCATTATGGAAGGTAGTCTGTTGTCGAGATTTTTGTTATTCTAATGGATCGTAGCCTTGTCATTATGGAAGGTAGTTTGTTGTTGATATATTTGTTACTCTAATGGATGGTAGCCTTGTCATTATGGAAGGTAGTTTGTTGTCGAGATTTTTGTTACTCCAATGAATGGTAGCCTTGTTATTATGGAAGGTAGTCTATTGTCGAGATTTTTGTTACTCCAATGGATGCTAGGCTTTTCATTATGGAAGGTAGACTATTGTCGAGATTTTTGTTACTACAATGTATGGTAGCCTTGTCATTGTGGAAGGTAGTTTGTTGTCGTGATTTTTGTTATTACAATGTATGGTAGCCTTTGCATTATAGAAGGAAGTTTGTTGTCGATATCTTTGTAACTCTAATGGATCGTACCCTATTTATTATGGAAGGTAGTCTATTGTCGAGATTTTTTTAACTCTAATGGATGGTAGCCTTGTCATTATAGAAGGTAGTATGTTGTCGATATTTTTGTTATTCCATTGGATGGTACCCTTGTCATTATGGAAGGTAGTCTGTTCTCGAGATTTTTGTTATTCTAATAGTTGGTAGCCTTGTCATTATGGAAGGTAGTCTGTTGTCGAGATTTTTGTTACACCAATGGATTTTAGCCTTGTCATTATGGAAGGTAGTCTGTTTTCGAGATTTTTGTTACTCCAATGGATGGTAGCCTTTTCATTATGGAAGGTAGTATGTTGTCGTGATTTTTGTCACTCCAATTGATGGTAGCCTTGTCATTATGGAAGGTAGTCTGTTGTCGATATCTTTGTTACTCAAATGGATGGTAGCCTAGTCATTATGGAAGGTAGTTTGTTGTCGATATTTTTGTTATTCCAATGGATGGTAGCCTTGTCATTATGGAAGGTAGTTTGTTGTCGATATTTTTGTTACTCCAATGGATGGTAGCCTATTCATTATGGAACGTAGTTTGTTGTCGATATTTTTTTTATTCCAATGGATGGTAGCCTTATAATTATGGAAGGTAGTTTGTTGTCGAGATTTTTGTTACTCCAATGGATAGTAGCCTTGTCATTATGGAAGGTAGTCTATTGTCGAGATTTTTGTCACTCCAATGGATGGTAGCCTTGTCATTATGGAAGGTAGTATGTTCGCGAGATTTTTGTTACTCCAATGGATGGTAGGCTTGTCATTATGGAAGGTAGTCTCTTGTTGATATTTTCATTACTCCAATGCATGGTAGCCTTGTCATTATGGAAGGTAGTCTCTTGTTGATATTTTCTTTACTCCAATGGATGGTTACCTTGTCATTATGGAAGGTAGTTCGTTGTCAGGATTTTTGTTACTCTAATGGATCGTAGCCTTGTTAATATGGAAGGTAGTGTGTTGACGAGATTTTTGTTACTCCAATGGATGATAGCCTTGTCATTATTGAAGGTAGATTGTTGTCGATATTTTTGGTACTCCAATGGATTTTAGCCATGTCATTATGGAATGTAGTTTGTTATGGAGATTTTTGTTATTACAATGTATGGTAGTCTTGTCATTATAGAAGGTAGTCTGTTGTCGATATCTTTGTTACTCTAATGGATGGTAGCCTAGTCATTAAGGAAGGTATTCTGTTGTCGATATTTTTGTTACTCCAATGGATAATAGCCTTGTCATTATGTAAGGTAGTCTATTGGCGAGATTTTTATTACACCAATGGATGGTTGCCTTGTCATTATGGAAGGTAGTCTCTTGTTGATATTTTTGTTACTCCAATTGATGGTAGCCTTGTCATTATGGAAGGTAGTCTATTGTCTTGTTTTTTGTTACTCTAATGGAAGGTAGCCTTGTCATTATGGAAGGTAGTTTGTTGTCGAGATTTTTGTTACTCCAATGGATGATAGCCTTGTCATTATGGAAAGTAGTCTCTTGTTGATATTTTCATTACTCCAATGGATGGTAGGCTTTTCATTATGGAAGGTAGTCTGTTGTCTAGATTTTTTTTACTCCAATGGATGGTAGCCTTGTCATTATGGAAGGTAGTCATTTGTCGATATCTTTGTTACTCAAATGGATGGTAGCCTAGTCATTATGGAAGGTATTTTGTTGTCGATATTTTTGTTACTCCAATGGATGGTAGCCTTGTCATTATGGAAGGTAGTTTGTTGTCGATATTTTTGTTACTCCAATGGATGGTAGCCTATTCATTATGGAACGTAGTTTGTTGTCGATATTTTTTTTATTCCAATGGATGGTAGCCTTATAATTATGGAAGGTAGTTTGTTGTCGAGATTTTTGTTACTCCAATGGATAGTAGCCTTGTCATTATGGAAGGTAGTCTATTGTCGAGATTTTTGTCACTCCAATGGATGGTAGCCTTGTCATTATGGAAGGTAGTATGTTGGCGAGATTTTTGTTACTCCAATGGATGGTAGGCTTGTCATTATGGAAGGTAGTCTCTTGTTGATATGTTTATTACTCCAATGCATGGTAGCCTTGTCATTATGGAAGGTAGTCTCTTGTTGATATTTTCTTTATTCCAATGGATGGTTGCCTTGTCATTATGGAAGGTAGTTCGTTGTCAGGATTTTTGTTACTCTAATGGATCGTAGCCTTGTTAATATGGAAGGTAGTGTGTTGTCGAGATTTTTGTTACTCCAATGGATGATAGCCTTTTCATTATTGAAGGTATATTGTTGTCGATATTTTTGTTACTCCAATGGATTTTAGCCATGTCATTATGGAATGTAGTTTGTTATGGAGATTTTTGTTATTACAATGTATGGTTGTCTTGTCATTATAGAAGGTAGTCTGTTGTCGATATCTTTGATACTGTAATGGATGGTAGCCTAGTCATTAAGGAAGGTATTCTGTTGTCGATATTTTTTTTACTCCAATGGATAATAGCCTTGTCATTATGTAAGGTAGTCTATTGGCGAGATTTTTATTACACCAATGGATGGTTGCCTTGTCATTATGGAAGGTAGTCTCTTGTTGATATTTTTGTTACTCCAATGGATGGTAGCCTTGTCATTATGGAAGGTAGTCTGTTGTCCTGTTTTTTGTTACTCTAATGGAAGGTAGCCTTGTCATTATGGAAGGTAGTTTGTTGTCGAGATTTTTGTTACTCCAATGGATGGTAGCCTTGTCATTATGGAAAGTAGTCTCTTGTTGATATTTTCATTACTCCAATGGATGGTAGGCTTTTCATTATGGAAGGTAGTCTGTTGTCTAGATTTTTGTTACTCCAATGGATGGTAGCCTTGTCATTATGGAAGGTAGTCTATTGTCGATATTTTTGTTACTCCAATGGATGGTAGCGTTGTCATTATGGAATGCAGTTTGTTGTCGATATTTTTGTTATTCTAATGGATGGTAGCCTTATCATTTTGAAAGGTAGTTTGTTGTCGAGATTTTTGTCACTCCAATGCATAGTAGCCATGTCATAATGAAAGGTAGTATGTTATCGAGATTTTGTTACTCCAATGGATGGTAGCCTTGTCATTATGGAAAGTATTCTATTGTCGATATTTTTTTCACTCCAATGGATGGAAGCCTTGTAATTATGGAAGGTAGACTGTTGGCGAACTTTTTGTTACTCCAATGGATGGTAGCCTTGTCATTATGGAAGGTAGTCTATTGTTGATATATTTATTACTCCAATGCATGGTAGCCTTGTCATTATAGAAGGTAGTCTGTTGTTGATATTTTCATTACTCCAATGGATGGTAGCCTTGTCATTATGGAAGGTAGTCTGTTGTCGAGATTTTTGTTACTCTAATGGATCGTAGCCTTGTCATTATGGAAGGTAGTTTTTTGTTGACATTTTTGTTACTCTAATGGATGGTAGCCTTGTCATTATGGAAGGTAGTTTGTTGTCGACATTTTTGTTACTCCATTAGATGGTAGCCTTGTTATCATGGAAGGTAGTCTATTGTCGAGATTTTTGTTACTCCAATGGATGGTAGGCTTTTCATTATGGAAGGTAGACTGTTGTCGAGATTTTTGTTACTACAACGTATGGTAGCCTGGTCATTATGGAAGGTAGTTTGTTGTCGTGATTTTTGTTATTACAATGTATGGTAGCCTTGTCATTATAGAAGGAAGTCTGTTGTCGATATCTTTTTACTCTAATGGATCGTACCCTATTTATTATGGAAGGTAGTCTATTGTCGAGAATTTTTTCACTCTAATGGATGGTAGCCTTGTCATTATAGAAGGTACTATGGTGTCGAGGTTTTTGTTATTCCATTGGATGGTAGCCTTGTCATTATGGAAGGTAGTCTGTTGTCGAGATTTTTGTTACTCCAATGGATTTTAGCCTTGTCATTATGGAAGGTAGTCTGTTTTCGAGATTTTTGATACTCCAATGGGTGGTAGCCTTTTCATTATGGAAGGTAGTCTGTTGTCGATATCTTTGTTACTCAAATGGATGGTATCCTAGTCATTATGGAAGGTATTTTGTTGTCGATATTTTTGTTACTCCAATGGATGGTAGCCTTGTCATTATGGAAGGTAGTTTGTTGTCGATATTTTTGTTACTCAAATGGATGGTAGCCTATTCATTATGGAACGTAGTTTGTTGTTGACATTTTTTTTATTCCAATGGATGTTAGCCTTATAATTATGGAAGGTAGTTTGTTGTCGAGATTTTTGTTACTCCAATGGATAGTAGCCTTGTCATTATGGAGGGTAGGATATTGTCGAGATTTTTGTCACTCCAATGGATGGTAGCCTTGTCATTATTGAAGGTAGTATGTTGGCGAGATTTTTGTTACTCCAATGGATGGTAGGCTTGTCATTATGGAAGGTAGTCTCTTGTTGATATTTTCATTACTCCAATGCATGGTAGCCTTGTCATTATGGAAGGTAGTCTCTTGTTGATATTTTCTTTACTCCAATGGATGGTTTCCTTGTCATTATGGAAGGTAGTTCGTTGTCGGGATTTTTTTTACTCTAATGGATCGTAGCCTTGTCATTATTAAAGGTAGACTGGTGTCGATATTTTTGTTACTACAATGTATGGTAGCCTTGTCATTATGGAATGTAGTTTGTTATCGAGATTTTTGTTATAACAATGTATGGTAGTCTTGTCATTATAGAAGGTATTCTATTGTCGATATTTTTGTTACTCCAAGGGATGGTAGCCTTGTCATTATGGAAGGTAGTATGTTGGCGAGATTTTTATTACACCAATGGATGGTTTCCTTGTCATTATGGAAGGTAGTCTCTTGTTGATATTTTTGTTACTCCAATGGTAGCCTTGTCATTATGGAAGGTAGTCTGTTGTCTAGTTTTGTTTTACTCTAATGGAGGGTAGCCTTGTCATTATGGAAGGTAGTCTGTTGTCGCGATTTTTGTTACTCCAATGGAAGGTAGCCTTGTCATTATGGAAAGTAGTCTCTTGTTGATATTTTCATTACTCTAATGGATGGTAGCCTTTTCATTATGGAAGGTAGTATTTTGTCTATATTTTTGTTACTCCAATGGATGGTAGCCTTGTCATTATGGAAGGTAGTCTGTTGTTGATATTTTTGTTACTCCAATGGATGGTAGCCCTGTCATTATGGAACGTAGTTTGTTATCGATATTTTTGTTATTCCAATGGATGGTAGGCTTATCATTTTGAAAGGTAATTTGTTGTCGAGGTTTTTGTTACTCCAATGGATAGTAGCCATGTCATAATGAAAGGTAGTATGTTATCTAGATTTTGTTACTCCAATGGATGGTAGCCTTGTCATTATGGAAGGTAGTCTATTGTCTATATTTTTGTCACTCCAATGGATGGAAGCCTTGTAATTATGGAAGGTAGTCTCTTGGCGAGCTTTTTGTTCATCCAATAGATGGTAGCCTTGTCATTATGGAAGGTAGTCTATTGTTGATATATTTATTACTCCAATGCATGGTAGCCTTGTCATTATAGAAGGTAGTCTCTTGTTGATATTTTCGTTACTCCAATGGATGGTAGCCTTGTCATTATCGAAGGTAGTCTGTTGTCGAGATTTTTGTTACTCTAATGGATCGTAGCCTTGTCATTATGGAAGGTAGTCTGTTGTCGAGATTTTTGTTACTCTAATGGATGTTAGCCTTGTCATTATGGAAGGTAGTTTGTTGTCGAGATTTTTGTTACTCCAATGGATGGTAGGCTTGTCATTTTGGAAGGTAGTCTATTGTCGAGATTTTTGTTACTCCAATCGATGGTAGCCTTTTCATTATGGAAGGTAGACTATTGTCGAGATTTTTGTTACTACAATGTATGGTAGCCATGTCATTATGGAAGGTAGTTTGTTGTCGAGATTTTTGTTATTACAATGTATGGTAACCTTGTCATTATAGAAGGTAGTCTGTTGTCGATATCTTTGTTACTCTAATGGATGCTAGCCTATTTATTATGGAAGGTAGGTTATTGTCGAGATTTTCGTCACTCTAATGGATGGTAGCCTTGTCATTATGGAAGGTAGTATGTTGTCGAGATTTTTGTTATTCCATTAGATGGTAGCCTTGTCATTATGGAAGGTAGTCTGTTCTCGAGATTTTTGTTATTCCAATATATGGTAGCCTTGTCATTATGGAAGGTAGTCTATTGTCGAGATTTTTGTCACTCCAATGGATGGTTGCCTTATCATTATGAAAGGAAGTCTGTTGGCGAAATTTTTGTTACTCCAATGGATGTTAGGCTTGTCATTATGGAAGGTAGTCTCTTGTTGATATATTTATTACTGCAATGCATGGTAGCCTTGTCATTATAGAAGGTAGTCTCTTGTTGATATTTTCATTACTCCAATGGATGGTAGCCTTGTCATTATGGAATGTAGTCTGTTGTCGAGATTTTTGTTACTCTAATGGATCGTAGCCTTGTCATTATGGAAGGTAGTCTGTTGTCGAGATTTTTGTTACTCTAATGGATGGTAGCCTTGTCATTATGGAAGGTAGTTTGTTGTCGAGATTTTTGTTACTCCAATGGATGGTAGGCTTGTCATTATGGAAGGTAGTCTATTGTCGAGATTTTTGTTACTCCAATGGATGGTAGCCTTTTCATTATGGAAGGTAGACTATTGTCGAGATTTTTGTTACTACAATGTATGGTAGCCTTGTCATTATGGAAGGTAGTTTGTTGTCGAGATTTTTGTTATTACAATGTATGGTAACCTTGTCATTATAGAAGGTAGTCTGTTGTCGATATCTTTGTTACTCTAATGGATGGTAGCCTATTTATTATGGAAGGTAGTTTATTGTCGAGATTTTCGTCACTCTAATGGATGGTAGCCTTGTCATTATGGAAGGTAGTATGTTGTCGAGATTTTTGTTATTCCATTAGATGGTAGCCTTGTCATTATGGAAGGTAGTCTATTCTCGAGATTTTTGTTATTCCAATAGATGGTAGCCTTGTCATTATGGAAGGTAGTCTGTTGTCGAGATTTTTGTTACTCCAATGGATTTTAGCCTTATCATTATGCAAGGTATTCTGTTTTCGAGATTTTTGTTACTCCAATGGATGGTAGCCTTGTCATTATGGAAGGTAGTCTGTTGTCGAGATTTTTGTCACTCCAATGGATGGTAGCCTTGTCATTATGGAAGGTAGTCTATTGTCGATATCTTTGTTACTCAAATGGATGGTAGCCTAGTCATTATGGAAGGTATTCTGTTGTCCATTTTTTTGTTACTCTAATGGATGGTAGCCTTGTCATTATGGAAGGTAGTTTGTTGTCGATATTTTTGTTTCTCCAATGGATGGTAGCCTAATCATTATCGAACGTAATTTGTTGTCGATATTTTTGTTATTCCAATGGATGGTAGCCTTATCATTATGCAAGGTAGTTTGTTGTCGAGATTTTTGTTACTCCAATGGATAGTAGCCTTGTCATTATGGAAGGTAGTCTATTGTCGAGATTTTTGTCACTCCAATGGATGGTTGCCTTGTCATTATGGAAGGTAGTCTGTTGGCGAGATTTTTGTTACTCCAATGGATGGTAGGCTTGTCATTATGGAAGGTAGTCTGTTGTCGAGATTTTTGTTACTACAATGTATGGTAGCCTTGTCATTATGGAAGGTAGTTTGTTGTCGAGATTTTTGTTATTACAATGTATGGTAACCTTGTCATTATAGAAGGTAGTCTATTATCGATATCTTTGTTACTCTAATGGATGGTAGCCTATTTATAATGGAAGGTAGTCTGTTGGCGAGATTTTTATTACACCAATGGATGGTAGCCTTGTCATTATGGAAGGTAGTCTCTTGTTGATATTTTTGTTACTCCAAGGGATTGTAGCCCTGTCATTATGGAATGTAGTTTGTTGTCGATATTTTTGTTATTCCAATGGATGGTAGCCTTATCATTTTGAAAGGTAGTTTGTTGTCGAGATTTTTGTTACTCCATTGGATAGTAGCCATGTCATAATGAAAGGTAGTATGTTATCGAGATTTTGTTACTGCAATGGATGGTAGCCTTGTCATTATGGAAGGTAGTCTATTGTCGATATTTTTGTCACTCCAATGGATGGAAGCCTTGTAGTTATGGAAGGTTGTCTGTTGGCGAGCTTTTTGTTACTCCAATGGATGGTAGCCTTGTCATTATGGAAGGTAGTCTATTGTTGATATATTTATTACTCCAATGCATGGTAGCCTTGTCCTTATAGAAGGTAGTCTCTTGTTGATATTTTCATTACTCCGATGGATGGTAGCCTTGTCATTATGGAAGGTAGTATGTTGTCGATATCTTTGTTACTCAAATGGATGGTAGCCTAGTCATTATGGAAGGTATTCTGTTGTCGATATTTTTGTTACTCCAATGGATGGTAGCCTTGTCATTATGGAAGGTAGTTTATTGTCGATATTTTTGTTTCTCCAATGGATGGTAGCCTAATCATTATCGAACGTAATTTCTTGTCGATATTTTTGTTATTCCAATGGATGGTAGCCTTATCATTATGAAAGGTAGTATGTTATCTAGATTTTGTTACTCCAATGGATGGTAGCCTTGTCATTATGGAAGGTAGTCTATTGTCTATATTTTTGTCACTCCAATGGATGGAAGCCTTGTAATTATGGAAGGTAGTCTCTTGGCGAGCTTTTTGTTCATCCAATAGATGGTAGCCTTGTCATTATGGAAGGTAGACTATTGTCGAGATTTTTGTTACTACAATGTATGGTAGCCTTGTCATTATGGAAGGTAGTTTGTTGTCGAGATTTTTGTTATTACAATGTATGGTAACCTTGTCATTATAGAAGGTAGTCTGTTGTCGATATCTTTGTTACTCTAATGGATGGTAGCCTATTTATTATGGAAGGTAGTTTATTGTCGAGATTTTCGTCACTCTAATGGATGGTAGCCTTGTCATTATGGTAGGTAGTATGTTGTCGAGATTTTTGTTATTCCATTAGATGGTAGCCTTGTCATTATGGAAGGTAGTCTGTTCTCGAGATTTTTGTTATTCCAATAGATGGTAGCCTTGTCATTATGGAAGGTAGTCTATTGTCGAGATTTTTGTTACTCCAATGGATTTTAGCCTTGTCATTATGCAAGGTAGTCTGTTTTCGAGATTTTTGTTACTCCAATGGATGGTAGCCTTGTCATTATGGAAGGTAGTCTGTTGTCGAGATTTTTGTCCCTCCAATGGATGGTAGCCTTGTCATTATGGAAGGTAGTCTATTGTCGATATCTTTGTTACTCAAATGGATGGTAGCCTAGTCATTATGGAAGGTATTCTGTTGTCGATATTTTTGTTACTCTAATGGATGGTAGCCTTGTCATTATGGAAGGTAGTTTGTTGTCGATATTTTTTTTTCTCCAATGGATGGTAGCCTAATCATTATCGAACGTAATTTTTTGTTGATATTTTTGTTATTCCAATGGATGGTAGCCTTATCATTATGGAAGGTAGTTTGTTGTCGAGATTTTTGTTACTCCAATGGATAGTAGCCTTGTCATTATGGAAGGTAGTCTATTGTCGAGATTTTTGTCACTCCAATGGATGGTTGCCTTGTCATTATGGAAGGTAGTCTGTTGGCGAGATTTTTGTTACTCCAATGGATGTTAGGCTTGTCATTATGGAAGGTAGTCTCTTGTTGATATTTTCATTCCTCCAATGCATGGTAGCCTTGTCATTATGGAAGGTAGTCTCTTGTTGATATTTTCATTACTCCAATGGATGGTAACCTTGTCATTATGGAAGGTAGTTTGTTGTCGGGATTTTTGTTACTCTAATGTATCGTAGCCTTTTTAATATGGAAGGTAGTCTGTTGTCGAGATTTTTTTTACTCTAATGGATGGTAGCCTTGTCATTATGGAAGGTAGTTTGTTGTCGAGATTTTTGTTACTCCAATGGATGGTAGGCTTGTCATTATGGAAGGTAACCTATTGTCGAGATTTTTGTTACTCCAATGGATGGTAGCCTTTTCATTATGGAAGGTAGACTGTTGTCGAGATTTTTGTTACTACAATGTATGGTAGCCTTGTCATTACGGAAGGTAGTTTGTTGTCAAGATTTTTGTTATTAAAATGTATGGTAACCTTGTCATTATAGAAGGTAGTCTATTGTCGATATCTTTGTTACTCTAATGGATGGTAGCCTATTTATAATGGAAGGTAGTCTGTTGGCGATATTTTTATTACACCAATGGATGGTAGCCTTGTCATTATGGAAGGTAGTCTCTTGTTGATATTTTTGTTACTCCAATGGATTGTAGCCTTGTCATTATGGAAGGTAGTCTCTTGTCGATATTTTTGTTACTTCAATGGATGGTAGCCCTGTCATTATGGAATGTAGTTTGTTGTCGATATTTTTGTTATTCCAATGGATGGTAGCCTTATCATTTTGAAAGGTAGTTTGATATCGAGATTTTTGTTACTCCATTGGATAGTAGCCATGTCATAATGAAAGGTAGTATGTTATCGAGATTTTGTTACTCCAATGGATGGTAGCCTTGTCATTATGGAAGGTAGTCTATTGTCGATATTTTTGTCACTCCAATGGATGGAAGCCTTGTAGTTATGGAAGGTAGTCTGTTGGCGAGCTTTTTGTTACTCCAATGGATGGTAGCCTTGTCATTATGGAAGGTAGTCTATTGTTGATATATTTATTACTCCAATGCATGGTAGCCTTGTCATTATAGAAGGTAGTCTCTTGTTGATATTTTCATTACTCCAATGGATGGTAGCCTTGTCATTATGGAAGGTAGTCTGTTGTCGAGATTTTTGGTAATCTAATGGATCATAGCCTTGTCATTATGGAAGGTAGTTTGTTGTCAAGATTTTTGTCACTCTAATGGATGGTAGCCTTGTCATTATGGAAGGTAGTTTGTTGTCGATATTTTTATTACTTCAATGGATGGTAGCCTTGTCATTATGGAAGGTAGTCTATGGTCGAGATTTTTGTTACTCCAATGTATGGTAGCCTTGTCATTATGGAAGGTAGTCTGTTGGCGAGATTTTTGTTACTCCAATGGATGTTAGGCTTGTCATTATGGAAGGTAGTCTCTTGTTGATATTTTCATTACTCCAATGCATGGTAGCCTTGTCATTATGGAAGGTAGTCTCTTGTTGATATTTTCATTACTCCAATGGATGGTAACCTTGTCATTATTGAAGGTAGTTTGTTGTCGGGATTTTTGTTACTCTAATGTATCGTAGCCTTTTTAATATGGAAGGTAGTCTGTTGTCGAGATTTTTATTACTCTAATGGATGGTAGCCTTGTCATTATGGAAGGTAGTTTGTTGTCGAGATTTTTGTTACTCCAATTGGTGGTAGGCTTGTCATTATGGAGGGTTGTCTATTGTCGAGATTTTTGTTACTCCAATGGATGGTAGCCTTTTCATTATGGAAGATAGACTGTTGTCGAGATTTTTGTTACTACAATGTATGGTAGCCTTGTCATTATGGAAGGTAGTTTGTTGTCGAGATTTTTGTTATTACAATGTATGGTAACCTTGTCATTATAGAAGGTAGTTTGTTGTCGATATCTTTGTTACTCTAATGGATGGTAGCCTATTTATTATGGAAGGTAGTTTATTGTCGAGATTTTCGTCACTCTAATTGATGGTAGCCTTGTCATTATGGAAGGTAGTATGTTGTCGAGATTTTTGTTATTCCATTAGATGGTAGCCTTGTCATTATGGAAGGGGGTTTGTTCTCGAGATTTTTGTTATTCCAATAGATGGTAGCCTTGTCATTATGGAAGGTAGTCTGTTGTCGAGATTTTTGGTAATCTAATGGATCATAGCCTTGTCATTATGGAAGGTAGTTTGTTGTCAAGATTTTTGTCACTCTAATGGATGGTAGCCTTGTCATTATGGAAGGTAGTTTCTTGTCGATATTTTTGTTACTTCAATGGATGGTAGCCTTGTCATTATGGAAGGTAGTCTATGGTCGAGATTTTTGTTACTCCAATGTATGGTAGCCTTGTCATTATGGAAGGTAGTCTGTTGGCGAGATTTTTGTTACTCCAATGGATGTTAGGCTTGTCATTATGGAAGGTAGTCTATTGTCGATATCTTTGTTACTCAAATGGATGGTAGCCTAGTCATTATGGAAGGTATTCTGTTGTCGATATTTTTGTTACTCTAATGGATGGTAGCCTTGTCATTATGGAAGGTAGTTTGTTGTCGATATTTTTTTTTCTCCAATGGATGGTAGCCTAATCATTATCGAACGTAATTTTTTGTTGATATTTTTGTTATTCCAATGGATGGTAGCCTTATCATTATGGAAGGTAGTTTGTTGTCAAGATTTTTGTTACTCCAATGGATAGTAGCCTTGTCATTATGGAAGGTAGTCTATTGTCGAGATTTTTGTCACTCCAATGGATGGTTGCCTTGTCATTATGGAAGGTAGTCTGTTGGCGAGATTTTTGTTACTCCAATGGATGTTAGGCTTGTCATTATGGAAGGTAGTCTCTTGTTGATATTTTCATTCCTCCAATGCATGGTAGCCTTGTCATTATGGAAGGTAGTCTCTTGTTGATATTTTCATTACTCCAATGGATGGTAACCTTGTCATTATGGAAGGTAGTTTGTTGTCGGGATTTTTGTTACTCTAATGTATCGTAGCCTTTTTAATATGGAAGGTAGTCTGTTGTCGAGATTTTTTTTACTCTAATGGATGGTAGCCTTGTCATTATGGAAGGTAGTTTGTTGTCGAGATTTTTGTTACTCCAATGGATGGTAGGCTTGTCATTATGGAAGGTAGCCTATTGTCGAGATTTTTGTTACTCCAATGGATGGTAGCCTTTTCATTATGGAAGGTAGACTGTTGTCGAGATTTTTGTTACTACAATGTATGGTAGCCTTGTCATTACGGAAGGTAGTTTGTTGTCGAGATTTTTGTTATTAAAATGTATGGTAACCTTGTCATTATAGAAGGTAGTCTATTGTCGATATCTTTGTTACTCTAATGGATGGTAGCCTATTTATAATGGAAGGTAGTCTGTTGGCGATATTTTTATTACACCAATGGATGGTAGCCTTGTCATTATGGAAGGTAGTCTCTTGTTGATATTTTTGTTACTCCAATGGATTGTAGCCTTGTCATTATGGAAGGTAGTCTCTTGTCGATATTTTTGTTACTTCAATGGATGGTAGCCCTGTCATTATGGAATGTAGTTTGTTGTCGATATTTTTGTTATTCCAATGGATGGTAGCCTTATCATTTTGAAAGGTAGTTTGATATCGAGATTTTTGTTACTCCATTGGATAGTAGCCATGTCATAATGAAAGGTAGTATGTTATCGAGATTTTGTTACTCCAATGGATGGTAGCCTTGTCATTATGGAAGGTAGTCTATTGTCGATATTTTTGTCACTCCAATGGATGGAAGCCTTGTAGTTATGGAAGGTAGTCTGTTGGCGAGCTTTTTGTTACTCCAATGGATGGTAGCCTTGTCATTATGGAAGGTAGTCTATTGTTGATATATTTATTACTCCAATGCATGGTAGCCTTGTCATTATAGAAGGTAGTCTCTTGTTGATATTTTCATTACTCCAATGGATGGTAGCCTTGTCATTATGGAAGGTAGTCTGTTGTCGAGATTTTTGGTAATCTAATGGATCATAGCCTTGTCATTATGGAAGGTAGTTTGTTGTCAAGATTTTTGTCACTCTAATGGATGGTAGCCTTGTCATTATGGAAGGTAGTTTGTTGTCGATATTTTTGTTACTTCAATGGATGGTAGCCTTGTCATTATGGAAGGTAGTCTATGGTCGAGATTTTTGTTACTCCAATGTATGGCAGCCTTGTCATTATGGAAGGTAGTCTGTTGGCGAGATTTTTGTTACTCCAATGGATGTTAGGCTTGTCATTATGGAAGGTAGTCTCTTGTTGATATTTTCATTACTCCAATGCATGGTAGCCTTGTCATTATGGAAGGTAGTCTCTTGTTGATATTTTCATTACTCCAATGGATGGTAACCTTGTCATTATGGAAGGTAGTTTGTTGTCGGGATTTTTGTTACTCTAATGTATCGTAGCCTTTTTAATATGGAAGGTAGTCTGTTGTCGAGATTTTTTTTACTCTAATGGATGGTAGCCTTGTCATTATGGAAGGTAGTTTGTTGTCGAGATTTTTGTTACTCCAATGGATGGTAGGCTTGTCATTATGGAAGGTAGCCTATTGTCGAGATTTTTGTTACTCCAATGGATGGTAGCCTTTTCATTATGGAAGGTAGACTGTTGTCGAGATTTTTGTTACTACAATGTATGGTAGCCTTGTCATTACGGAAGGTAGTTTGTTGTCGAGATTTTTGTTATTAAAATGTATGGTAACCTTGTCATTATAGAAGGTAGTCTATTGTCGATATCTTTGTTACTCTAATGGATGGTAGCCTATTTATAATGGAAGGTAGTCTGTTGGCGATATTTTTATTACACCAATGGATGGTAGCCTTGTCATTATGGAAGGTAGTCTCTTGTTGATATTTTTGTTACTCCAATGGATTGTAGCCTTGTCATTATGGAAGGTAGTCTCTTGTCGATATTTTTGTTACTTCAATGGATGGTAGCCCTGTCATTATGGAATGTAGTTTGTTGTCGATATTTTTGTTATTCCAATGGATGGTAGCCTTATCATTTTGAAAGGTAGTTTGATATCGAGATTTTTGTTACTCCATTGGATAGTAGCCATGTCATAATGAAAGGTAGTATGTTATCGAGATTTTGTTACTCCAATGGATGGTAGCCTTGTCATTATGGAAGGTAGTCTATTGTCGATATTTTTGTCACTCCAATGGATGGAAGCCTTGTAGTTATGGAAGGTAGTCTGTTGGCGAGCTTTTTGTTACTCCAATGGATGGTAGCCTTGTCATTATGGAAGGTAGTCTATTGTTGATATATTTATTACTCCAATGCATGGTAGCCTTGTCATTATAGAAGGTAGTCTCTTGTTGATATTTTCATTACTCCAATGGATGGTAGCCTTGTCATTATGGAAGGTAGTCTGTTGTCGAGATTTTTGGTAATCTAATGGATCATAGCCTTGTCATTATGGAAGGTAGTTTGTTGTCAAGATTTTTGTCACTCTAATGGATGGTAGCCTTGTCATTATGGAAGGTAGTTTGTTGTCGATATTTTTGTTACTTCAATGGATGGTAGCCTTGTCATTATGGAAGGTAGTCTATGGTCGAGATTTTTGTTACTCCAATGTATGGCAGCCTTGTCATTATGGAAGGTAGTCTGTTGGCGAGATTTTTGTTACTCCAATGGATGTTAGGCTTGTCATTATGGAAGGTAGTCTCTTGTTGATATTTTCATTACTCCAATGCATGGTAGCCTTGTCATTATGGAAGGTAGTCTCTTGTTGATATTTTCATTACTCCAATGGATGGTAACCTTGTCATTATGGAAGGTAGTTTGTTGTCGGGATTTTTGTTACTCTAATGTATCGTAGCCTTTTTAATATGGAAGGTAGTCTGTTGTCGAGATTTTTTTTACTCTAATGGATGGTAGCCTTGTCATTATGGAAGGTAGTTTGTTGTCGAGATTTTTGTTACTCCAATGGATGGTAGGCTTGTCATTATGGAAGGTAGCCTATTGTCGAGATTTTTGTTACTCCAATGGATGGTAGCCTTTTCATTATGGAAGGTAGACTGTTGTCGAGATTTTTGTTACTACAATGTATGGTAGCCTTGTCATTACGGAAGGTAGTTTGTTGTCGAGATTTTTGTTATTAAAATGTATGGTAACCTTGTCATTATAGAAGGTAGTCTATTGTCGATATCTTTGTTACTCTAATGGATGGTAGCCTATTTATAATGGAAGGTAGTCTGTTGGCGATATTTTTATTACACCAATGGATGGTAGCCTTGTCATTATGGAAGGTAGTCTCTTGTTGATATTTTTGTTACTCCAATGGATTGTAGCCTTGTCATTATGGAAGGTAGTCTCTTGTCGATATTTTTGTTACTTCAATGGATGGTAGCCCTGTCATTATGGAATGTAGTTTGTTGTCGATATTTTTGTTATTCCAATGGATGGTAGCCTTATCATTTTGAAAGGTAGTTTGATATCGAGATTTTTGTTACTCCATTGGATAGTAGCCATGTCATAATGAAAGGTAGTATGTTATCGAGATTTTGTTACTCCAATGGATGGTAGCCTTGTCATTATGGAAGGTAGTCTATTGTCGATATTTTTGTCACTCCAATGGATGGAAGCCTTGTAGTTATGGAAGGTAGTCTGTTGGCGAGCTTTTTGTTACTCCAATGGATGGTAGCCTTGTCATTATGGAAGGTAGTCTATTGTTGATATATTTATTACTCCAATGCATGGTAGCCTTGTCATTATAGAAGGTAGTCTCTTGTTGATATTTTCATTACTCCAATGGATGGTAGCCTTGTCATTATGGAAGGTAGTCTGTTGTCGAGATTTTTGGTAATCTAATGGATCATAGCCTTGTCATTATGGAAGGTAGTTTGTTGTCAAGATTTTTGTCACTCTAATGGATGGTAGCCTTGTCATTATGGAAGGTAGTTTGTTGTCGATATTTTTGTTACTTCAATGGATGGTAGCCTTGTCATTATGGAAGGTAGTCTATGGTCGAGATTTTTGTTACTCCAATGTATGGTAGCCTTGTCATTATGGAAGGTAGTCTGTTGGCGAGATTTTTGTTACTCCAATGGATGTTAGGCTTGTCATTATGGAAGGTAGTCTCTTGTTGATATTTTCATTACTCCAATGCATGGTAGCCTTGTCATTATGGAAGGTAGTCTCTTGTTGATATTTTCATTACTCCAATGGATGGTAACCTTGTCATTATTGAAGGTAGTTTGTTGTCGGGATTTTTGTTACTCTAATGTATCGTAGCCTTTTTAATATGGAAGGTAGTCTGTTGTCGAGATTTTTATTACTCTAATGGATGGTAGCCTTGTCATTATGGAAGGTAGTTTGTTGTCGAGATTTTTGTTACTCCAATTGGTGGTAGGCTTGTCATTAATGAGGGTAGTCTATTGTCGAGATTTTTGTTACTCCAATGGATGGTAGCCTTTTCATTATGGAAGATAGACTGTTGTCGAGATTTTTGTTACTACAATGTATGGTAGCCTTGTCATTATGGAAGGTAGTTTGTTGTCGAGATTTTTGTTATTACAATGTATGGTAACCTTGTCATTATAGAAGGTAGTCTGTTGTCGATATCTTTGTTACTCTAATGGATGGTAGCCTATTTATTATGGAAGGTAGTTTATTGTCGAGATTTTCGTCACTCTAATTGATGGTAGCCTTGTCATTATGGAAGGTAGTATGTTGTCGAGATTTTTGTTATTCCATTAGATGGTAGCCTTGTCATTATGGAAGGGGGTCTGTTCTCGAGATTTTTGTTATTCCAATAGATGGTAGCCTTGTCATTATGGAAGGTAGTCTGTTGTCGAGATTTTTGGTAATCTAATGGATCATAGCCTTGTCATTATGGAAGGTAGTTTGTTGTCAAGATTTTTGTCACTCTAATGGATGGTAGCCTTGTCATTATGGAAGGTAGTTTGTTGTCGATATTTTTGTTACTTCAATGGATGGTAGCCTTGTCATTATGGAAGGTAGTCTATGGTCGAGATTTTTGTTACTCCAATGTATGGTAGCCTTGTCATTATGGAAGGTAGTCTGTTGGCGAGATTTTTGTTACTCCAATGGATGTTAGGCTTGTCATTATGGAAGGTAGTCTCTTGTTGATATTTTCATTACTCCAATGCATGGTAGCCTTGTCATTATGGAAGGTAGTCTCTTGTTGATATTTTCATTACTCCAATGGATGGTAACCTTGTCATTATTGAAGGTAGTTTGTTGTCGGGATTTTTGTTACTCTAATGTATCGTAGCCTTTTTAATATGGAAGGTAGTCTGTTGTCGAGATTTTTATTACTCTAATGGATGGTAGCCTTGTCATTATGGAAGGTAGTTTGTTGTCGAGATTTTTGTTACTCCAATTGGTGGTAGGCTTGTCATTATGGAGGGTAGTCTATTGTCGAGATTTTTGTTACTCCAATGGATGGTAGCCTTTTCATTATGGAAGGTAGACTGTTGTCGAGATTTTTGTTACTACAATGTATGGTAGCCTTGTCATTATGGAAGGTAGTTTGTTGTCGAGATTTTTGTTATTACAATGTATGGTAACCTTGTCATTATAGAAGGTAGTTTGTTGTCGATATCTTTGTTACTCTAATGGATGGTAGCCTATTTATTATGGAAGGTAGTTTATTGTCGAGATTTTCGTCACTCTAATTGATGGTAGCCTTGTCATTATGGAAGGTAGTATGTTGTCGAGATTTTTGTTATTCCATTAGATGGTAGCCTTGTCATTATGGAAGGGGGTCTGTTCTCGAGATTTTTGTGATTCCAATAGATGGTAGCCTTGTCATTATGGAAGGTAGTCTGTTGTCGAGATTTTTGTTACTCCAATGGATTTTAGCCTTGTCATTATGGAAGGTAGCCCGTTTTCGAGATTTTTGTTACTCCAATGGATGGTAGCCTTGTCATTATGGAAGGTAGTCTGTTGTCGAGATTTTTGTCACTCCAATGGATGGTAGCCTTGTCATTATGGAAGGTAGTATGTTGTCGATATCTTTGTTACTCAAATGGATGGTAGCCTAGTCATTATGGAAGGTATTCTGTTGTCGATATTTTTGTTACTCCAATGGATGGTAGCCTTGTCATTATGGAAGGTAGTTTGTTGTCGATATTTTTGTTTCTCCAATGGATGGTAGCCTAATCATTATCGAACGTAATTTGTTGTCGATATTTTTGTTATTCCAATGGATGGTAGCCTTATCATTATGGAAGGTAGTTTGTTGTCGAGATTTTTGTTACTCCAATGGATAGTAGCCTTGTCATTATGGAAGGTAGTCTATTGTCGAGATTTTTGTCACTCCAATGGATGGTTGCCTTGTCATTATGGAAGGTAGTCTGTTGGGGAGATTTTTGTCACTCCAATGGATGTTAGGCTTGTCATTATGGAAGGTAGTCTATTGTTGATATATTTATTACTCCAATACATGGTAGCCTTGTCATTATAGAAGGTAGTCTCTTGTTGATATTTTCATTACTCCAATGGATGGTAGCCTTGTCATTATGGAAGGTAGTCTGTTGTCGAGATTTTTGTTACTCTAATGGATCGTAGCCTTGTCATTATGAAAGGTAGTCTGTTGTCGAGATTTTTGTTACTCTAATGGATGGTAGCCTTGTCATTATGGAAGGTAGTTTGTTGTCGAGATTTTTGTTACTCCAATGGATGGTAGGCTTGTCATTATGGAAGGTAGTCTATTGTCGAGATTTTTGTTACTCCAATGGATGGTAGCCTTTTCATTATGGAAGGTAGACTATTGTCGAGATTTTTGTTACTACAATGTATGGTAGCCTTGTCATTATGGAAGGTAGTTTGTTGTCGAGATTTTTGTTATTAAAATGTATGGTAACCTTGTCATTATAGAAGGTAGTCTGTTGTCGATATCTTTGTTACTCTAATGGATGGTAGCCTATTTATTATGGAAGGTAGTTTATTGTCGAGATTTTCGTCACTCTAATGGATGGTAGCATTGTCATTATGGAAGGTAGTATGTTGTCGAGATTTTTGTTATTCCATTAGATGGTAGCCTTGTCATTATGGAAGGTAGTCTGTTCTCGAGATTTTTGTTATTCCAATAGATGGTAGCCTTGTCATTATGGAAAGTAGTCTGTTGTCGAGATTTTTGTTACTCCAATGGATTTTGGCCTTGTCATTATGCAAGGTAGTCTGTTTTCGAGATTTTTGTTACTCCAATGGATGGTAGCCGTGTCATTATGGAAGGTAGTATCTTGTCGATATTTTTGTTACTCCAATGGATGGTAGCCCTGTCATTATGGAATGTAGTTTGTTGTCGATATTTTTGTTATTCCAATGGATGGTAGCCTTATCATTTTGAAAGGTAGTTTGTTGTCGAGATTTTTGTTACTCCATTAAATAGTAGCCATGTCATAATGAAAGGTAGTATGTTATCGAGATTTTGTTACTCCAATGGATGGTAGCCTTGTCATTATGGAAGGTAGTCTATTGTCGATATTTTTGTCACTCCAATGGATGGAAGCCTTGTAGTTATGGAAGGTAGTCTGTTGGCGAGCTTTTTGTTACTCCAATGGATGGTAGCCTTGTCATTATGGAAGGTATTCTATTGTTGATATATTTATTACTCTAATGCATGGTAGCCTTGTCATTATAGAAGGTAGTCTCTTATTGATATTTTCATTACTCCAATGGATGGTAGCCTTGTCATTATGGAAGGTAGTCTGTTGTCGAGATTTTTGTTAATCTAATGGATCATAGCCTTGTCATTATGGAAGGTAGTTTGTTGTCAAGATTTTTGTCACTCTAATGGAAAGTAGCCTTGTCATTATGGAAGGTAGTTTGTTGTCGATATTTTTGTTACTCCAATGGATGGTAGCCTTGTCATTATGGAAGGTAGTCTATGGTCGAGATTTTTGTTACTCCAATGTATGGTAGCCTTGTCATTATGGAAGGTAGTCTGTTGGCGAGATTTTTGTTACTCCAATGGATGTTAGGCTTGTCATTATGGAAGGTAGTCTCTTGTTGATATTTTCATTACTCCAATGCATGGTAGCCTTGTCATTATGGAAGGTAGTCTCTTGTTGATATTTTCATTACTCCAATGGATGGTAACCTTGTCATTATGTAAGGTAGTTTGTTGTCGGGATTTTTGTTACTCTAATGTATCGTAGCCTTTTTAATATGGAAGGTAGTCTGTTGTCGAGATTTTTGTTACTCTAATGGATGGTAGCCTTGTCATTATGGAAGGTAGTTTGTTGTCGAGATTTTTGTTACTCCAATGGTTGGTAGGCTTGTCATTATGGAGGGTAGTCTATTGTCGAGATTTTTGTTACTCCAATGGATGGTAGCCTTTTCATTATGGAAGGTAGACTTTTGTCGAGATTTTTGTTACTACAATGTATGGTAGCCTTGTCATTATGGAAGGTAGTTTGTTGTCGAGATTTTTGTTATTACAATGTATGGTAACCTTGTCATTATAGAAGGTAGTCTGTTGTCGATATCTTTGTTACTCTAATGGATGGTAGCCTATTTATTATGGAAGGTAGTTTATTGTCGTGATTTTCGTCACTCTAATGCATGGTAGCCTTGTCATTATTGAAGGTAGTATGTTGTCGAGATTTTTGTTATTCCATTAGATGGTAGCCTTGTCATTATGGAAGGTAGTCTGTTCTCGAGATTTTTGTTATTCCAATAGATGGTAGCCTTGTCATTATGGAAGGTAGTCTGTTGTAGAGATTTTTGTTACTCCAATGGATTTTAGCCTTGTCATTATGGAAGGTAGCCTGTTTTCGAGATTTTTGTTACTCCAATGGATGGTAGCCTTGTCATTATGGAAGGTAGTCTGTTGTCGAGATTTTTGTCACTCCAATGGATGGTAGCCTTGTCATTTTGGAAGGTAGTATGTTGTCGATATCTTTGTTACTCAAATGGATGGTAGCCTAGTCATTATGGAAGGTATTCTATTGTCGATATTTTTGTTACTCCAATGGATGGTAGCCTTGTCATTATGGAAGGTAGTTTGTTGTCGATATTTTTGTTTCTCCAATGGATGGTAGCCTAATCATTATCGAACGTAATTTGTTGTCGATATTTTGGTTATTCTAATGGATGGTAGCCTTATCATTATGGAAGGTAGTTTGTTGTCGAGATTTTTGTTACCCCAATGGATAGTAGCCTTGTCATTATGGAAGGTAGTCTATTGTCGAGATTTTTGTCACTCCAATGGATGGGTGCCTTGTCATTATGGAAGGTAGTCTGTTGGCGAGATTTTTGTCACTCCAATGGATGTTAGGCTTGTCATTATGGAAGGTAGTCTATTGTTGATATATTTATTACTCCAATGCATGGTAGCCTTGTCATTATAGAAGGTAGTCTCTGGTTGATATTTTCATTACTCCAATGGATGGTAGCCTTGTCATTATGGAAGGTAGTCTGTTGTCGAGATTTTTGTTACTCTAATGGATCGTAGCCTTGTCATTATGGAAGTTAGTCTGTTGTCGAGATTTTTGTTACTCTAATGGATGGTAGCCTTGTCATTATGGAAGGTAGTTTGTTGTCGAGATTTTTGTTACTCCAATGGATGGTAGGCTTGTCATTATGGAAGGTAGTCTATTGTCGAGATTTTTGTTACTCCAGTGGATGGTAGCCTTTTCATTATGGAAGGTAGACTATTGTCGAGAATTTTGTTACTACAATGTATGGTAGCCTTGTCATTATGGAAGGTAGTTTGTTGTCGAGATTTTTGTTATTACAATGTATGGTAACCTTGTCATTATAGAAGGTAGTCTGTTGTCGATATCTTTATTACTCTAATGGATGGTAGCCTATTTATTATGGAAGGTAGTTTATTGTCGAGATTTTCGTCACTCTAATGGATGGTAGCCTTGTCATTATGGAAGGTAGTATGTTGTCGAGATTTTTGTTATTCCATTAGATGGTAGCCTTGTCATTATGGAAGGTAGTCTGTTCTCGAGATTTTTGTTATTCCAATAGATGGTAGCCTTGTCATTATGGAAGGTAGTCTGTTGTCGAGATTTTTGTTACTCCAATGGATTTTAGCCTTGTCATTATGCAAGATAGTCTGTTTTCGAGATTTTTGTTACTCCAATGGATGGTAGCCTTGTCATTATGGAAGGTAGTCTGTTGTCGAGATTTTTGTCACTCCAATGGATGGTAGCCTTGTCATTATGGAAGGTAGTCTATTATCGATATCTTTGTTACTCAAATGGATGGTAGCCTAGTCATTATGGAAGGTATTCTGTTGTCGATATTTTTGTTACTCCAATGGATGGTAGCCTTGTCATTATGCAAGGTAGTTTGTTGTCGATATTTTTGTTTCTCCAATGGATGGTAGCCTAATCATTATCGAACGTAATTTGTTGTCGATATTTTTGTTATTCCAATGGATGGTAGCCTTATCATTATGGAAGGTAGTTTGTTGTCGAGATTTTTGTTACTCCAATGGATAGTAGCCTTGTCATTATGGAAGGTAGTCTATTGTCGAGATTTTTGTCACTCCAATGGATGGGTGCCTTGTCATTATGGAAGGTAGTCTGTTGGCGAGATTTTTGTCACTCCAATGGATGTTAGGCTTGTCATTATGGAAGGTAGTCTATTGTTGATATATTTATTACTCCAATGCATGGTAGCCTTGTCAATATAGAAGGTAGTCTTTTGTTGATATTTTCATTACTCCAATGGATGGTAGCCTTGTCATTATGGAAGGTAGTTTGTTGTCGAGATTTTTGTTACTCTAATGGATCATAGCCTTGTCATTATGGAAGGTAGTCTGTTGTCGAGATTTTTGTTACTCTAATGGATGGTAGCCTTGTCATTATGGAAGGTAGTTTGTTGTCGAGATTTTTGTTACTCCAATGGATGGTAGGCTTGTCATTATGGAAGGTAGTCTATTGTCGAGATTTTTGTTACTCCAATGGATGGTAGCCTTTTCATTATGGAAGGTAGACTATTGTCGAGATTTTTGTTACTACAATGTATGGTAGCCTTGTCATTATGGAAGGTAGTTTTTTGTCGAGATTTTTGTTATTACAATGTATGGTAACCTTGTCATTATAGAAGGTAGTCTGTTGTCGATAACTTTGTTACTCTAATGGATGGTAGCCTATTTGTTATGGAAGGTAGTTTATTGTCGAGATTTTCGTCACTCTAATGGATGGTAGCCTTGTCATTATGGAAGGTAGTATGTTGTCGAGATTTTTGTTATTCCATTAGATGGTAGCCTTGTCATTATGGAAGGTAGTCTGTTCTCGAGATTTTTGTTATTCCAATAGATGGTAGCCTTGTCATTATGGAAGGTAGTCTGTTGTCGAGATTTTTGTTACTCCAATGGATTTTAGCCTTGTCATTATGCAAGATAGTCTGTTTTCGAGATTTTTGTTACTCCAATGGATGGTAGCCTTGTCATTATGGAAGGTAGTCTCTTGTCGAGATTTTTGTCACTCCAATGGATGGTAGCCTTGTCATTATGGAAGGTAGTCTATTATCGATATCTTTGTTACTCAAATGGATGGTAGCCTAGTCATTATGGAAGGTATTCTGTTGTCGATATTTTTGTTACTCTAATGGATGGTAGCCTTGTCATTATGGAAGGTAGTTTGTTGTCGATATTTTTGTTTCTCCAACGGATGGTAGCCTAATCATTATCGAACGTAATTTGTTGTCGATATTTTTGTTATTCCAATGGATGGTAGCCTTATCATTATGGAAGGTAGTTTGTTGTCGAGATTTTTATTACTCCAATGGATAGTAGCCTTGTCATTATGGAAGGTAGTCTATTGTCGAGATCTTTGTCACTCCAATGGATGGTTGCCTTGTCATTATGGAAGGTAGTCTGTTGGCGAGATTTTTGTTACTCCAATGGATGTTAGGCTTGTCATTATGGAAGGTAGTCTCTTGTTGATATTTTCATTCCTCCAATGCATGGTAGCCTTGTCATTATGGAAGGTAGTCTCTTGGTGATATTTTCATTACTCCAATGGATGGTAACCTTGTCATTATGGAAGGTAGTTTGTTGTCGGGATTTTTGTTACTCTAATGTATCGTAGCCTTTTTAATATGGAAGGTAGTCTGTTGTCGAGTTTTTTGTTACTCTAATGGATGGTAACCTTGTCATTATGGAAGGTAGTTTGTTGTCGAGATTTTTGTTACTCCAATGGATGGTAGGCTTGTCATTATGGAAGGTAGCCTATTGTCGAGATTTTTGTTACTCCAATGGATTGTAGCCTTTTCATTATGGAAGGTAGACTGTTGTCGAGATTTTTGTTACTACAATATATGGTAGCCTTGTCATTATGGAAGGTTTTTGTTGTCAAGATTTTTGTTATTACAATGTATGGTAACCTTGTCATTATAGAAGGTAGTCTATTGTCGATATCTTTGTTACTCTAATGGATGGTAGCCTATTTATTATGGAAGGTAGTCTGTTGGCGAGATTTTTATTACACCAATGTATGGTAGCCTTGTCATTATGGAAGGTAGTCTCTTGTTGATATTTTTGTTACTCCAATGGATTGTAGCCTTGTCATTATGGAAGGTAGTCTCTTGTCGATATTTTTGTTACTCCAATGGATGGTAGCCCTGTCATTATGGAATGTAGTTTGTTGTCGATATTTTTGTTATTCCAATGGATGGTAGCCTTATCATTTTGAAAGGTAGTTTGTTGTCGAGATTTTTGTTACTCCATTGGATAGTAGCCATGTCATAATGAAAGGTAGTATGTTATCGAGATTTTGTTACTCCAATGGATGGTAGCCTTGTCATTATGGAAGGTAGTCTATTGTCGATATTTTTGTCACTCCAATGGATGGAAGCCTTGTAGTTATGGAAGGTAGTCTGTTGGCGAGCTTTTTGTTCATCCAATGGATGGTAGCCTTGTCATTATGGAAGGTAGTCTATTGTTGATATATTTATTTCTCCAATGCATGGTAGCCTTGTCATTATAGAAGGTAGTTTATTGTTGATATTTTCATTACTCCAATGGATGGTAGCCTTGTCATTATGGAAGGTTGTCTGTTGTCGAGATTTTTGTTAATCTAATGGATCATAGCCTTGTCATTATGGAAGGTAGTTTGTTGTCAAGATTTTTGTCACTCTAATGGATGGTAGCCTTGTCATTATGGAAGGTAGTTTGTTGTCGATATTTTTGTTACTCCAATGGATGGTAGCCTTGTCATTATAGGAGGTAGTCTATGGTCGAGATTTTTGTTACTCCAATGTATGGTAGCCTTGTCATTATGGAAGGTAGTCTGTTGGCGAGATTTTTGTTACTCCAATGGATGTTAGGCTTGTCATTATGGAAGGTAGTCTCTTGTTGATATTTTCATTACTCCAATGCATGGTAGCCTTGTCATTATGGAAGGTAGTCTCTTGTTGATATTTTCATTACTCCAATGGATGGTAACCTTGTCATTATGGAAGGTAGTTTGTTGTCGGGATTTTTGTTACTCTAATGTATCGTAGCCTTTTTAATATGGAAGGTAGTCTGTTGTCGAGATTTTTGTTCCTCTAATGGATGGTAGCCTTGTCATTATGGAAGGTAGTTTGTTGTCGAGATTTTTGTTACTCCAATGGGTGGTAGGCTTGTCATTATGGAGGGTAGTCTATTGTCGAGATTTTTGTTACTCCAATGGATGGTAACCTTTTCATTATGGAAGGTAGACTGTTGTCGAGATTTTTGTTACTACAATGTATGGTAGCCTTGTCATTATGGAAGGTAGTTTGTTGTCGAGATTTTTGTTATTACAATGTATGGTAACCTTGTCATTATAGAAGGTAGTCTGTTGTCGATATTTTTGTTACTCTAATGGATGGTAGCCTATTTATTATGGAAGGTAGTTTATTGTCGAGATTTTCGTCACTCTAATGGATGGTAGCCTTGTCATTATGGAAGGTAGTATGTTGTCGAGATTTTTGTTATTCCATTAGATGGTAGCCTTGTCATTATGGAAGGTAGTCTGTTGTCGAGATTTTTGTTACTCCAATGGATGGTAGCCTTGTCATTATGGAAGGTAGTCTGTTGTCGAGATTTTTGTCACTCCAATGGATGGTAGCCTTGTCATTATGGAAGGTAGTATGTTGTCGATATCTTTGTTACTCAAATGGATGGTAGCCTAGTCATTATGGAAGGTATTCTGTTTTCGATATTTTTGTTACTCCAATGGATGGTAGCCTTGGCATTATGGAAGGTAGTTTGTTGTCGATATTTTTGTTTCTCCAATGGATGGTAGCCTAATCATTATCGAACGTAATTTGTTGTCGATATTTTTGTTATTCCAATGGATGGTAGCCTTATCATTATGGAAGGTAGTTTGTTGTCGAGATTATTGTTACTCCAATGGATAGTAGCCTTGTCATTATGGAAGGTAGTCTATTGTCGAGATTTTTGTCACTCTAATGGATGGTTGCCTTATCATTATGGAAGGTAGTCTGTTGGCGAGATTTTTGTCACTCCGATGGATATTAGGCTAGTCATCATGGAAGGTAGTCTATTGTTGATATATTTATTACTCCAATGCATGGTAGCCTTGTCATTATAGAAGGTAGTCTCTTGTTGATATTTTCATTACTCCAATGGATGGTAGCCTTGTCATTATGGAAGGTAGTCTGTTGTCGAGATTTTTGTTACTCTAATTGATCGTAGCCTTGTCATTATGGAAGGTAGTCTGTTGTCGAGATTTTTGTTACTCTAATGGATGGTAGCCTTGTCATTATGGAAGGTAGTTTGTTGTCGAGATTTTTGTTACTCCAATGGATGGTAGGCTTGTCATTATGGAAGGTAGTCTATTGTCGAGATTTTTGTTACTCCAATGGATGGTAGCCTTTTCATTATGGAAGGTAGACTATTGTCGAGAATTTTGTTACTACAATGTATGGTAGCCTTGTCATTATGGAAGGTAGTTTGTTGTCGAGATTTTTGTTATTACAATGTATGGTAACCTTGTCATTATAGAAGGTAGTCTGTTGTCGATATCTTTATTACTCTAATGGATGGTAGCCTATTTATTATGGAAGGTAGTTTATTGTCGAGATTTTCGTCACTCTAATGGATGGTAGCCTTGTCATTATGGAAGGTAGTATGTTGTCGAGATTTTTGTTATTCCATTAGATGGTAGCCTTGTCATTATGGAAGGTAGTCTGTTCTCGAGATTTTTGTTATTCCAATAGATGGTAGCCTTGTCATTATGGAAGGTAGTCTGTTGTCGAGATTTTTGTTACTCCAATGGATTTTAGCCTTGTCATTATGCAAGATAGTCTGTTTTCGAGATTTTTGTTACTCCAATGGATGGTAGCCTTGTCATTATGGAAGGTAGTCTGTTGTCGAGATTTTTGTCACTCCAATGGATGGTAGCCTTGTCATTATGGAAGGTAGTCTATTATCGATATCTTTGTTACTCAAATGGATGGTAGCCTAGTCATTATGGAAGGTATTCTGTTGTCGATATTTTTGTTACTCCAATGGATGGTAGCCTTGTCATTATGCAAGGTAGTTTGTTGTCGATATTTTTGTTTCTCCAATGGATGGTAGCCTAATCATTATCGAACGTAATTTGTTGTCGATATTTTTGTTATTCCAATGGATGGTAGCCTTATCATTATGGAAGGTAGTTTGTTGTCGAGATTTTTGTTACTCCAATGGATAGTAGCCTTGTCATTATGGAAGGTAGTCTATTGTCGAGATTTTTGTCACTCCAATGGATGGGTGCCTTGTCATTATGGAAGGTAGTCTGTTGGCGAGATTTTTGTCACTCCAATGGATGTTAGGCTTGTCATTATGGAAGGTAGTCTATTGTTGATATATTTATTACTCCAATGCATGGTAGCCTTGTCATTATAGAAGGTAGTCTCTTGTTGATATTTTCATTACTCCAATGGATGGTAGCCTTGTCATTATGGAAGGTAGTTTGTTGTCGAGATTTTTGTTACTCTAATGGATCATAGCCTTGTCATTATGGAAGGTAGTCTGTTGTCGAGATTTTTGTTACTCTAATGGATGGTAGCCTTGTCATTATGGAAGGTAGTTTGTTGTCGAGATTTTTGTTACTCCAATGGATGGTAGGCTTGTCATTATGGAAGGTAGTCTATTGTCGAGATTTTTGTTACTCCAATGGATGGTAGCCTTTTCATTATGGAAGGTAGACTATTGTCGAGATTTTTGTTACTACAATGTATGGTAGCCTTGTCATTATGGAAGATAGTTTTTTGTCGAGATTTTTGTTATTACAATGTATGGTAACCTTGTCATTATAGAAGGTAGTCTGTTGTCGATAACTTTGTTACTCTAATGGATGGTAGCCTATTTGTTATGGAAGGTAGTTTATTGTCGAGATTTTCGTCACTCTAATGGATGGTAGCCTTGTCATTATGGAAGGTAGTATGTTGTCGAGATTTTTGTTATTCCATTAGATGGTAGCCTTGTCATTATGGAAGGTAGTCTGTTCTCGAGATTTTTGTTATTCCAATAGATGGTAGCCTTGTCATTATGGAAGGTAGTCTGTTGTCGAGATTTTTGTTACTCCAATGGATTTTAGCCTTGTCATTATGCAAGATAGTCTGTTTTCGAGATTTTTGTTACTCCAATGGATGGTAGCCTTGTCATTATGGAAGGTAGTCTCTTGTCGAGATTTTTGTCACTCCAATGGATGGTAGCCTTGTCATTATGGAAGGTAGTCTATTATCGATATCTTTGTTACTCAAATGGATGGTAGCCTAGTCATTATGGAAGGTATTCTGTTGTCGATATTTTTGTTACTCTAATGGATGGTAGCCTTGTCATTATGGAAGGTAGTTTGTTGTCGATATTTTTGTTTCTCCAACGGATGGTAGCCTAATCATTATTGAACGTAATTTGTTGTCGATATTTTTGTTATTCCAATGGATGGTAGCCTTATCATTATGGAAGGTAGTTTGTTGTCGAGATTTTTATTACTCCAATGGATAGTAGCCTTGTCATTATGGAAGGTAGTCTATTGTCGAGATCTTTGTCACTCCAATGGATGGTTGCCTTGTCATTATGGAAGGTAGTCTGTTGGCGAGATTTTTGTTACTCCAATGGATGTTAGGCTTGTCATTATGGAAGGTAGTCTCTTGTTGATATTTTCATTCCTCCAATGCATGGTAGCCTTGTCATTATGGAAGGTAGTCTCTTGGTGATATTTTCATTACTCCAATGGATGGTAACCTTGTCATTATGGAAGGTAGTTTGTTGTCGGGATTTTTGTTACTCTAATGTATCGTAGCCTTTTTAATATGGAAGGTAGTCTGTTGTCGAGTTTTTTGTTACTCTAATGGATGGTAACCTTGTCATTATGGAAGGTAGTTTGTTGTCGAGATTTTTGTTACTCCAATGGATGGTAGGCTTTTCATTATGGAAGGTAGCCTATTGTCGAGATTTTTGTTACTCCAATGGATTGTAGCCTTTTCATTATGGAAGGTAGACTGTTGTCGAGATTTTTGTTACTACAATGTATGGTAGCCTTGTCATTATGGAAGGTTTTTGTTGTCAAGATTTTTGTTATTACAATGTATGGTAACCTTGTCATTATAGAAGGTAGTCTATTGTCGATATCTTTGTTACTCTAATGGATGGTAGCCTATTTATTATGGAAGGTAGTCTGTTGGCGAGATTTTTATTACACCAATGTATGGTAGCCTTGTCATTATGGAAGGTAGTCTCTTGTTGATATTTTTGTTACTCCAATGGATTGTAGCCTTGTCATTATGGAAGGTAGTCTCTTGTCGATATTTTTGTTACTCCAATGGATGGTAGCCCTGTCATTATGGAATGTAGTTTGTTGTCGATATTTTTGTTATTCCAATGGATGGTAGCCTTATCATTTTGAAAGGTAGTTTGTTGTCGAGATTTTTGTTACTCCATTGGATAGTAGCCATGTCATAATGAAAGGTAGTATGTTATCGAGATTTTGTTACTCCAATGGATGGTAGCCTTGTCATTATGGAAGGTAGTCTATTGTCGATATTTTTGTCACTCCAATGGATGGAAGCCTTGTAGTTATGGAAGGTAGTCTGTTGGCGAGCTTTTTGTTCATCCAATGGATGGTAGCCTTGTCATTATGGAAGGTAGTCTATTGTTGATATATTTATTTCTCCAATGCATGGTAGCCTTGTCATTATAGAAGGTAGTTTATTGTTGATATTTTCATTACTCCAATGGATGGTAGCCTTGTCATTATGGAAGGTTGTCTGTTGTCGAGATTTTTGTTAATCTAATGGATCATAGCCTTGTCATTATGGAAGGTAGTTTGTTGTCAAGATTTTTGTCACTCTAATGGATGGTAGCCTTGTCATTATGGAAGGTAGTTTGTTGTCGATATTTTTGTTACTCCAATGGATGGTAGCCTTGTCATTATAGGAGGTAGTCTATGGTCGAGATTTTTGTTACTCCAATGTATGGTAGCCTTGTCATTATGGAAGGTAGTCTGTTGGCGAGATTTTTGTTACTCCAATGGATGTTAGGCTTGTCATTATGGAAGGTAGTCTCTTGTTGATATTTTCATTACTCCAATGCATGGTAGCCTTGTCATTATGGAAGGTAGTCTCTTGTTGATATTTTCATTACTCCAATGGATGGTAACATTGTCATTATGGAAGGTAGTTTGTTGTCGGGATTTTTGTTACTCTAATGTATCGTAGCCTTTTTAATATGGAAGGTAGTCTGTTGTCGAGATTTTTGTTCCTCTAATGGATGGTAGCCTTGTCATTATGGAAGGTAGTTTGTTGTCGAGATTTTTGTTACTCCAATGGGTGGTAGGCTTGTCATTATGGAGGGTAGTCTATTGTCGAGATTTTTGTTACTCCAATGGATGGTAACCTTTTCATTATGGAAGGTAGACTGTTGTCGAGATTTTTGTTACTACAATGTATGGTAGCCTTGTCATTATGGAAGGTAGTTTGTTGTCGAGATTTTTGTTATTACAATGTATGGTAACCTTGTCATTATAGAAGGTAGTCTGTTGTTGATATTTTTGTTACTCTAATGGATTGTAGCCTATTTATTATGGAAGGTAGTTTATTGTCGAGATTTTCGTCACTCTAATGGATGGTAGCCTTGTCATTATGGAAGGTAGTATGTTGTCGAGATTTTTGTTATTCCATTAGATGGTAGCCTTGTCATTATGGAAGGTAGTCTGTTGTCGAGATTTTTGTTACTCCAATGGATGGTAGCCTTGTCATTATGGAAGGTAGTCTGTTGTCGAGATTTTTGTCACTCCAATGGATGGTAGCCTTGTCATTATGGAAGGTAGTATGTTGTCGATATCTTTGTTACTCAAATGGATGGTAGCCTAGTCATTATGGAAGGTATTCTGTTTTCGATATTTTTGTTACTCCAATGGATGGTAGCCTTGGCATTATGGAAGGTAGTTTGTTGTCGATATTTTTGTTTCTCCAATGGATGGTAGCCTAATCATTATCGAACGTAATTTGTTGTCGATATTTTTGTTATTCCAATGGATGGTAGCCTTATCATTATGGAAGGTAGTTTGTTGTCGAGATTATTGTTACTCCAATGGATAGTAGCCTTGTCATTATGGAAGGTAGTCTATTGTCGAGATTTTTGTCACTCTAATGGATGGTTGCCTTATCATTATGGAAGGTAGTCTGTTGGCGAGATTTTTGTCACTCCGATGGATGTTAGGCTAGTCATCATGGAAGGTAGTCTATTGTTGATATATTTATTACTCCAATGCATGGTAGCCTTGTCATTATAGAAGGTAGTCTCTTGTTGATATTTTCATTACTCCAATGGATGGTAGCCTTGTCATTATGGAAGGTAGTCTGTTGTCGAGATTTTTGTTACTCTAATTGATCGTAGCCTTGTCATTATGGAAGGTAGTCTGTTGTCGAGATTTTTGTTACTCTAATGGATGGTTGCCTTTTCATTATGGAAGGTAGTTTGTTGTCGAGATTTTTGTTACTCCAATGGATGGTAGGCTTGTCATTATGGAAGGTAGTCTATTGTCGAGATTTTTGTTACTCCAATGGATGGTAGCCTTTTCATTGTGGAAGGTAGACTATTGTCAATATTTTTGTTACTACAATGTATGGTAGCCTTGTCATTATGGAAGGTAGTTTGTTGTCGAGATTTTTGTTATTACAATGTATGGTAACCTTGTCATTATAGAAGGTAGTCTGTTGTCGATATCTTTGTTACGCTAATGGATTGTAGCCTATTTATTATGGAAGGTAGTTTATTGTCGAGATTTTCGTCACTCTAATGGATGGTAGCCTTGTCATTATGGAAGGTAGTATGTTGTCGAGATTTTTGTTATTCCATTAGATGGTAGCCTTGTCATTATGGAAGGTAGTCTGTTCTCGAGATTTTTGTTATTCCAATAGTTGGTAGCCTTGTCATTATGGAAGGTAGTCTATTGTCGATATCTTTGTTACTCAAATAGATGGTAGCCTAGTCATTATGGAAGGTATTCTGTTGTCGATATTTTTGTTACTCTAATGGATGGTAGCCTTGTCATTATGGAAGGTATTTTGTTGTCGATATTTTTGTTTCTCCAATGGATGGTAGCCTAATCATTATCGAACGTAATTTGTTGTCGATATTTTTGTTATTCCAATTGATGGTAGCCTTATCATTATGGAAGGTAGTTTGTTGTCGAGATTTTTGTTACTCCAATGGATAGTAGCCTTGTCATTATGGAAGGTAGTCTATTGTCGAGATTTTTGTTACTCAAATAGATGGTAGCCTAGTCATTATGGAAGGTATTCTGTTGTCGATATTTTTGTTACTCTAATGGATGGTAGCCTTGTCATTATGGAAGGTAGTTTGTTGTCGATATTTTTGTTTCTCCAATGGATGGTAGCCTAATCATTATCGAACGTAATTTGTTGTCGATATTTTTGTTACTCCAATGGATGGTAGCATTGTCATTATGGAAGGTAGTCTGTGGTCGAGATTTTTGTTACTCCAATATATGGTAGCCTTGTCATTATGGAAGGCAGTCTGTTGGGGAGATTTTTGTTACTCCAATGGATGTTAGGCTTGTCATTATGGAAGGTAGTCTCTTGTTGATATTTTCATTACTCTAATGCATGGTAGCCTTGTCATTATGGAAGGTAGTCTCTTGTTTATATTTTCATTACTCCAATGGATGGTAACCTTGTCATTATGGAAGGTAGTCTATTGTCGAGATTTTTGTTACTCTAATGGATGGTAGCCTTGTCATTATGGAAGGTAGTTTGTTGTCGAGATTTTTGTTACTCCAATGGGTGGTAGGCTTGTCATTATGGAGGGTAGTCTATTGTCGAGATTTTTGTTACTCCAATGGATGGTAACCTTTTCATTATGGAAGGTAGACTGTTGTCGAGATTTTTGTTACTACAATGTATGGTAGCCTTGTCATTATGGAAGGTAGTTTGTTGTCGAGATTTTTGTTATTACAATGTATGGTAACCTTGTCATTATAGAAGGTAGTCTGTTGTCGATATTTTTGTTACTCTAATGGATGGTAGCCTATTTATTATGGAAGGTAGTTTATTATCGAGATTTTCGTCACTCTAATGGATGGTAGCCTTGTCATTATGGAAGGTAGTATGTTGTCGAGATTTTTGTTATTCCATTAGATGGTAGCCTTGTCATTATGGAAGGTAGTCGGTTCTCTAGATTTTTGTTATTCCAATAGATGGTAGCCTTGTCATTATGGAAGGTAGTCTGTTGTCGAGATTTTTGTTACTCCAATGGATTTTAGCCTTGTCATTATGGAAGGTAGCCTGTTTTCGAGATTTTTGTTACTCCAATGGATGGTAGCCTTGTCATTATGGAAGGTAGTCTGTTGTCGAGATTTTTGTCACTCCAATGGATGGTAGCCTTGTCATTATGGAAGGTAGTATGTTGTCGATATCTTTGTTACTCAAATGGATGGTAGCCTAGTCATTATGGAAGGTATTCTGTTTTCGATATTTTTGTTACTCCAATGGATGGTAGCCTTGGCATTATGGAAGGTAGTTTGTTGTCGATATTTTTGTTTCTCCAATGGATGGTAGCCTAATCATTATCGAACGTAATTTGTTGTCGATATTTTTGTTATTCCAATGGATGGTAGCCTTATCATTATGGAAGGTAGTTTGTTGTCGAGATTATTGTTACTCCAATGGATAGTAGCCTTGTCATTATGGAAGGTAGTCTATTGTCGAGATTTTTGTCACTCCAATGGATGGTTGCCTTATCATTATGGAAGGTAGTCTGTTGGCGAGATTTTTGTCACTCCAATGGATGTTAGGCTAGTCATCATGGAAGGTAGTCTATTGTTGATATATTTATTACTCCAATGCATGGTAGCCTTGTCATTATAGAAGGTAGTCTCTTGTTGATATTTTCATTACTCCAATGGATGGTAGCCTTGTCATTATGGAAGGTAGTCTGTTGTCGTGATTTTTGTTACTCTAATGGATCGTAGCCTTGTCATTATGGAAGGTAGTCTGTTGTCGAGATTTTTGTTACTCTAATGGATGGTAGCCTTTTCATTATGGAAGGTAGTTTGTTGTCGAGATTTTTGTTACTCCAATGGATGGTAGGCTTGTCATTATGGAAGGTAGTCTATTGTCGAGATTTTTGTTACTCCAATGGATGGTAGCCTTTTCATTATGGAAGGTAGACTATTGTCAATATTTTTGTTACTACAATGTATGGTAGCCTTGTCATTATGGAAGGTAGTTTGTTGTCGAGATTTTTGTTATTACGATGTATGGTAACCTTGTCATTATAGAAGGTAGTCTGTTGTCGATATCTTTGTTACTCTAATGGATTGTAGCCTATTTATTATGGAAGGTAGTTTATTGTCGAGATTTTCGTCACTCTAATGGATGGTAGCCTTGTCATTATGGAAGGTAGTATGTTGTCGAGATTTTTGTTATTCCATTAGATGGTAGCCTTGTCATTATGGAAGGTAGTCTGTTCTCGAGATTTTTGTTATTCCAATAGTTGGTAGCCTTGTCATTATGGAAGGTAGTCTATTGTCGATATCTTTGTTACTCAAATAGATGGTAGCCTAGTCATTATGGAAGGTATTTTGTTGTCGATATTTTTGTTACTCTAATGGATGGTAGCCTTGTCATTATGGAAGGTATTTTGTTGTCGATATTTTTGTTTCTCCAATGGATGGTAGCCTAATCATTATCGAACGTAATTTATTGTCGATATTTTTGTTATTCCAATTGATGGTAGCCTTATCATTATGGAAGGTAGTTTGTTGTCGAGATTTTTGTTACTCCAATGGATAGTAGCCTTGTCATTATGGAAGGTAGTCTATTGTCGAGATTTTTGTTACTCAAATAGATGGTAGCCTAGTCATTATGGAAGGTATTCTGTTGTCAATATTTTTGTCACTCTAATGGATGGTAGCCTTGTCATTATGGAAGGTAGTTTGTTGTCGATATTTTTGTTTCTCCAATGGATGGTAGCCTAATCATTATCGAACGTAATTTGTTGTCGATATTTTTGTTACTCCAATGGATGGTAGCATTGTCATTATGGAAGGTAGTCTGTGGTCGAGATTTTTGTTACTCCAATATATGGTAGCCTTGTCATTATGGAAGGTAGTCTGTTGGGGAGATTTTTGTTACTCCAATGGATGTTAGGCTTGTCATTATGGAAGGTAGTCTATTGTTGATATTTTCATTACTCTAATGCATGGTAGCCTTGTCATTATGGAAGGTAGTCTCTTGTTTATATTTTCATTACTCCAATGGATGGTAACCTTGTCATTATGGAAGGTAGTCTATTGTCGAGATTTTTGTTACTCTAATTGATGGTAGCCTTGTCATTATGGAAGGTAGTTTGTTGTCGAGATTTTTGTTACTCCAATGGGTGGTAGGCTTGTCATTTAGGAGGGTAGTCTATTGTCGAGATTTTTGTTACTCCAATGGATGGTAGCATTTTCATTATGGAAGGTAGACTGTTGTCGAGATTTTTGTTACTACAATGTATGCTAGCCTTGTCATTATGGAAGGTAGTTTGTTGTCGAGATTTTTGTTATTACAATGTATGGTAACCTTGTCATTATAAAAGGTAGTCTGGTGTCGATATCTTTGTTACTCTAATGGATGGTAGCCTATTTATTATGGAAGGTAGTTTATTGTCGAGATTTTCGTCACTCTAATTGATGGTAGCCTTGTCATTATGGAAGGTAGTATGTTGTCGAGATTTTTGTTATTCCATTAGATGGTAGCCTTGTCATTATGGAAGGTAGTCTGTTCTCGAGATTATTGTTATTCCAATAGATGGTAGCCTTGTCATTATGGAAGGTAGTCTGTTGTCGAGATTTTTGTCACTCCAATGGATGGTAGCCTTGTCTTTATGGAAGGTAGTATGTTATCGATATCTTTGTTACTCAAATGGATGGTAGCCTAGTCATTATGGAAGGTATTCTGTTGTGGATATTTTTGTTACTCCAATGGATGGTAGCCTTGTCATTATGGAAGGTAGTTTGTTGTTATCGATATTTTTGTTTCTCCAATGGATGGTAGCCTAATCATTATCGAACGTAATTTGTTGTCAATATTTTTGTTATTCCAATGGATGGTAGCCTTATCATTATGGAAGGTAGTTTGTTGTCGAGATTTTTGTTACTCCAATGGATAGTAGCCTTGTCCATATGGAAGGTAGTCTATTGCCGAGATTTTTGTCACTCCTATGGATGGTAGCCTTGTCATTATGGAAGGTAGTCTGTTGGCGAGAATTTTGTTACTCCAATGGATGTTAGGCTTGTCATTATGGAAGGTAGTCTCTTGTTGATATTTTCATTACTCCAATGCATGGTAGAATTGTCATTATGGAAGGTAGTCTCTTGTTGATATTTTCATTACTCCAATTGATGGAAACCTTGTCATTATGGAAGGTAGTTTGTTGTCGGGATTTTTGTTACTCTAATGTATCGTAGCCTTTTTAATATGGAAGGTAGTCTGTTGTCGAGATTTTTGTTACTCTAATGGATGGTAGCCTTGTCCTTATGGTAGATATTTTGTTGTCGATATTTTTGTTACTCCAATGGATGGTAGCTTTGACATTATGGAAGGTAGTCTATTGTCTATATTTTTGTTACTCCAATGGATGATAGCCTTGTCATTATGGAAGGTAGATTGTTGTCGAGATTTTTGTTACTACAATGTATGGTAGCCTTGTCATTATGGAATGTAGTTTGTTATCGAGATTTTTGTTATTACAATGTATGGTAGTCTTGTCATTATAGAAGGTAGTCTGTTGTCGATATCTTTGTTACTCTAATGGATGGTAGCCTAGTCATTAAGGAAGGTAGTCTGTTGGCGAGATTTTTATTACACCAATGGATGGTTGCCTTGTCATTATGGAAGGTAGTCTCTTGTTGATATTTTTGTTACTCCAATGGATTGTAGCCTTGTCATTATGGAAGGTAGTCTCTTGTCGATATTTTTGTTACTCCAATGGATGGTAGCCCTGTCATTATGGAAGGTAGTCTGTTGTCGGGATTTTTGTTACTCCAATGGATGGTAGCCTTGTCATTATGGAAGGTAGTATGTTATCGAGATTTTGTTACTCCAATGGATGGTAGCCTTGTCATTATGGAAGGTAGTCTATTGTCGATATTTTTGTCACTCCAATGGATGGAAGCCTTGTAGTTATGGAATGTAGTCTGTTGGCGAGCTTTTTGTTACTCCAATGGATGGTAGCCTTGTCATTATGGAAGGTAGTCTATTGTTGATATATTTATTACTCCAATGCATGGTAGCCTTGTCATTATAGAAGGTAGTCTCTTGTTGATATTTTCATTACTCCAATGGATGGTAGCCTTGTCATTATGGAAGGTAGTCTGTTGTCGAGATTTTTGTTAATCTAATGGATCATAGCCTTGTCATTATGGAAGGTAGTTTGTTGTCAAGATTTTTTGTCACTCAAATGGATGGTAGCCTTGTCATTATGGAAGGTAGTTTGTTGTCGGAATTTTTGTTACTCCAATGGATGGTAGCCTTGTCATTATGGAAGGTAGTCTATGGTCGAGATTTTTGTTACTCCAATGTATGGTAGCCTTTTCATTATGGAAGGTAGACTTTTGTCGAGATTTTTGTTACTACAATGTATGGTAGCCTTGTCATTATGGAAGGTAGTTTGTTGTCGAGATTTTTGTCATTACAATGTATGGTAGCCTTGTCATTATAGAAGGTAGTCTGTTGTTGATATCTTTGTTACTCTAATGGATGGTAGCCTATTTATTATGGAAGGTAGTCTATTGTCGAGATTTTCGTCACTCTAATGGATGGTAGCCTTGTAATAATGGAAGGTAGTATGTTGTCTGGATTTTTGTTATTCGATTGGATTGTTGCCTTGTCATTATGGAAGGTAGTATGTTCTCGAGATTTTTATTATTCCAATAGATGGTAGCCTTGTCATTATGGAAGGTAGTCTGTTGTCGAGATTTTTGTTACTCCAATGGATTTTAGCCTTGTCATTATGGAAGATAGTCTGTTTTCGAGATTTTTGTTATTCCAATGGATGTTAGCCTTGTCATTATGGAAGGTAGTCTGATGTCGAGATTTTTGTCACTCCAATGGATGGTAGCCTTGTCATTATGGAAGGTAGTCTGTTGTCGATATCTTTGTTACTCAAATGGATGGTAACCTAGTCATTATGGAAGGTATTCTGATGTCGATATTTTTGTTACTCCAATGGATTGTAGCCTTGTCATTATGGAAGGTAGTTTGTTGTCGATATTTTTGTTTCTCCAATGGATGGTAGCCTATTCATTAAGGAACGTAATTTGTTATCGATATTTTTATTATTCCAATGGATGGTAGCCTTATCATTATGGAAGGTAGTTTGTCGTCGAGATTTTTGTTACTCCAATGGATAGTAGCCATGTCATAATGAAAGGTAGTATGTTATCGAGATTTTGTTACTCCAATGGATGGTAGCCTTGTCATTATGGAAGGTAGTCTATTGTCGATATTTTTGTCACTCAAATGGATGGAAGCCTTGTAATTATGGAAGGTAGTATGTTGGCGAGCTTTTGGTTACTCCAATGGATGTTAGCCTTGTCATTATGGAAGGTAGTCTATTGTTGATATATTTATTACTCCAATGCATGGTAGCCTTGTCATTATAGAAGGTAGTCTCTTTTTGATATTTTCATTACTCCAATGGATGGTAGCCTTGTCATTATGGAAGGTAGTCTGTTGTTGAGATTTTTGTTACTCTAATGGATCGTAGCCTTGTCATTATGGAAGGTAGTCTGTTGTCGATATTTTTGTTACTCTTATGGATGGTAGCCTTGTCATTAAGGAAGGTAGTTTGTTGTCGATATTTTTGGTACTCCAATGGATGGTAGCCTTGTCATTATGGAAGGTAGTCTATTGTCGAGATTTTTGTTACTCCAATGGATGGTAGCCTGTTCATTATGGCATTATGGAAGGTAGACAGTTGTCGAGATTTTTGTTACTACAATGTATGGTAGCCTTGTCATTATGGAAGGTAGTTTGTTGTCGAGATTTTTGTTATTATAATTTATGGTAGCCTTGTCATTATAGAAGGTAGTCTATTGTCGATATCTTTGTTACTCTAATGGATGGTATCCTATTTATTATGGAAGGTAGTCTATTGTCGAGATTTTCGTCACTCTAATGGATGGTAGCCTTGTCATTATCGAAGGTAGTATGTTGTCGAGATTTTTCTTATTCCATTTAATGGTAGCCTTGTCATTATGGAAGGTAGTCTGTTCTCGAGATTTTCATTACTCCAATGGATGGTAGCCTTGTCATTATGGAAGGTAGTCCGTTGTCGAGATTTTTGTCACTCCAATGGTTGGTAGCCTTGTCATTATGGAAGGTAGTCTCTTGTCCATATCTTTGTTACTCAAATGGATGGTAGCCTAGTCATTATGGAAGGTATTCTGTTGTCGATATTTTTGTTACTCTAATGGATGGTAGCCTTGTCATTATGGAAGGTACTTTGTTGTCGATATTTTTGTTTCTCCAATGGATGGTAGCCTATTAATTATGGAACGTAATTTGTTTTCGATATTTTTGTTATTCTAATGGATGGTAGCCTTATCATTATGCAAGGTAGTTTGTTGTCGAGATTTTTGTTACTCTAATGGATAGTAGCCTTGTCATTATGGAAGGTAGTCTATTGTCGATATTTTTGTCACTCCAATGGATGGTAGCCTTGTCATTATGGAAGGTAGTCTCTTGGCGAGATTTTTGTTACTCCAATGGATGTTAGGCTTGTCATTATGGAAGGTAGTCTCTTGTTGATATTTTCATTACTCCAATGCATGGTAGCCTAGTCATTAGGGAAGGTATTCTGTTGTCGATATTTTTGTTACTCCAATGGATGGTAGCCTTGTCATTATGGAAGGTAGTCTGTTGTCGGGATTTTTGTTACTCTAATGGATCGTAGCCTTGTCCTTATGGAAGGTATTTTGTTGTCGAGATTTTTGTTACTCCAATGGATGGTAGCTTTGTCATTATGGAATGTAGTTTGTTATCGAGATTTTTGTTACTACAATGTATGGTAGTCTTGTCATTATAGAAGGTAGTCTGTTGTCGATATCTTTGTTACTCTAATGGATGGTAGCCTAGTCATTAAGGAAGGTATTCTGTTGTCGATATTTTTGTTACTCCAATGGATGGTAGCCTTGTAATTATGGAAGGTAGTCTGTTGGCGAGATTTTTATTACACCAATGGATGGTTGCCTTGTCATTATGGAAGGTAGTCTCTTGTTGATATTTTTGTTACTCCAATGGATGGTAGCCTTGTCATTATGGAAGGTAGTCTGTTGTCTAGTTTTTTTTTACTCTAATAGGGGGTAGCCTTATCATTAATGAAGGTAGTCTATTGTCGAGATTTTTGTTACTCCAATGGATGGTAGCCCTGTCATTATGGAAAGTAGTCTCTTGTTGATATTTTCATCACTCCAATGGATGGTAGCCTTTTCATTATGGAAGGTAGTCTGTTGTCTATATTTTTTTTACTCCAACGGATGGTAGCCTTGTCATTATGGAAGGTAGTCTGTTGTCGATATTTTTGTTACTCCAATGGATGGTAGCCCTGTCATTATGGAACGTAGTTTGTTGTCGAGATTTTTGTTACTCTAATGGATAGTATCCATGTCATGATGAAAGGTAGTATATTATCGAGATTTTGTTACTCCAATGGATGGTAGCCTTGTCATTATGGAAGGTAGTCTATTGTCGATATTTTTGTCACTCCAATGGATGCAAGCCTTGTAGTTATGGAAGGTAGTCTGTTGGCGAGCTTTTTGTTACTCCAATGGATGGTAGCCTTGTCATTATGGAAGGTAGTCTATTATTGATATTTTCATTACTCCAATGGATGGTAGCCTTGTTATTATGGAAGGTAGTCCATTGTCGAGATTTTTGTTACTCTAATGGATCGTAGCCTTGTCATTATGGAAGGTACTCTGTTGTCGAGATTTTTGTTTCTCTAATTGATGGTAGCCTTGTCATTATGGAAGGTAGTTTGTTGTCGAGATTTTTGTTACTCCAATGGATGGTAGCCTTGTCATTATAAAAGGTAGTCTATTGTCGAACTTTTTGTTACTCCAATGGATGGTAGCCTTTTCATTATGGAAGGTAGATTGTTGTCGAGATTTTTGTTACTACAATGTATGGTAGCCTTGTCATTGTAGAAGGTAGTTTGTTGTCAAGATTTTTTTATTATAATGTATGGTAACCTTGTCATTATAGAAGGTAGTCTGTTGTCTATATCTTTGTTACTCTAATGGATGGTAGCCTATTTATTATGGAAGGTAGTCTATTGTCGAGATTTTCGTCACTCTAATGGATGGTAGCCTTCTCATTATGGAAAGTAGTATGTTGTCGAGATTTTTGTTATTCCATTGGATGGTAGCCTTGTCATTATGGAAGGTAGTCTGTTCTCGAGATTTTTGTTATTCCAATGGTTTTTAGCCTTGTCGTTATGGAAGGTAGTATATTATCGATATCTTTGTTACTCAATTGGATGGTATCCTAGTCATTATGGAAGGTATTCTGTTGTCAATATTTTTGTTACTCCAATGGATGGTAGCCTTGTCATTATGGAAGGTAGTCTGATGTCGAGATTTTTGTCACTCCAATGGATGGTAGCCTTGTCATTATGGAAGGTAGTCTGTTGTCGATATCTTTGTTACTCAAATGGATGGTAACCTAGTCATTATGGAAGGTATTCTGATGTCGATATTTTTGTTACTCCAATGGATTGTAGCCTTGTCATTATGGAAGGTAGTTTGTTGTCGATATTTTTGTTTCTCCAATGGATGGTAGCCTATTCATTAAGGAACGTAATTTGTTATCGATATTTTTATTATTCCAATGGATGGTAGCCTTATCATTATGGAAGGTAGTTTGTCGTCGAGATTTTTGTTACTCCAATGGATAGTAGCCATGTCATAATGAAAGGTAGTATGTTATCGAGATTTTGTTACTCCAATGGATGGTAGCCTTGTCATTATGGAAGGTAGTCTATTGTCGATATTTTTGTCACTCAAATGGATGGAAGCCTTGTAATTATGGAAGGTAGTATGTTGGCGAGCTTTTGGTTACTCCAATGGATGTTAGCCTTGTCATTATGGAAGGTAGTCTATTGTTGATATATTTATTACTCCAATGCATGGTAGCCTTGTCATTATAGAAGGTAGTCTCTTTTTGATATTTTCATTACTCCAATGGATGGTAGCCTTGTCATTATGGAAGGTAGTCTGTTGTTGAGATTTTTGTTACTCTAATGGATCGTAGCCTTGTCATTATGGAAGGTAGTCTGTTGTCGATATTTTTGTTACTCTTATGGATGGTAGCCTTGTCATTAAGGAAGGTAGTTTGTTGTCGAGATTTTTGGTACTCCAATGGATGGTAGCCTTGTCATTATGGAAGGTAGTCTATTGTCGAGATTTTTGTTACTCCAATGGATGGTAGCCTGTTCATTATGGCATTATGGAAGGTAGACAGTTGTCGAGATTTTTGTTACTACAATGTATGGTAGCCTTGTCATTATGGAAGGTAGTTTGTTGTCGAGATTTTTGTTATTATAATTTATGGTAGCCTTGTCATTATAGAAGGTAGTCTATTGTCGATATCTTTGTTACTCTAATGGATGGTATCCTATTTATTATGGAAGGTAGTCTATTGTCGAGATTTTCGTCACTCTAATGGATGGTAGCCTTGTCATTATCGAAGGTAGTATGTTGTCGAGATTTTTCTTATTCCATTTAATGGTAGCCTTGTCATTATGGAAGGTAGTCTGTTCTCGAGATTTTCATTACTCCAATGGATGGTAGCCTTGTCATTATGGAAGGTAGTCCGTTGTCGAGATTTTTGTCACTCCAATGGTTGGTAGCCTTGTCATTATGGAAGGTAGTCTCTTGTCCATATCTTTGTTACTCAAATGGATGGTAGCCTAGTCATTATGGAAGGTATTCTGTTGTCGATATTTTTGTTACTCTAATGGATGGTAGCCTTGTCATTATGGAAGGTACTTTGTTGTCGATATTTTTGTTTCTCCAATGGATGGTAGCCTATTAATTATGGAACGTAATTTGTTTTCGATATTTTTGTTATTCTAATGGATGGTAGCCTTATCATTATGGAAGGTAGTTTGTTGTCGAGATTTTTGTTACTCTAATGGATAGTAGCCTTGTCATTATGGAAGGTAGTCTATTGTCGATATTTTTGTCACTCCAATGGATGGTAGCCTTGTCATTATGGAAGGTAGTCTGTTGGCGAGATTTTTGTTACTCCAATGGATGTTAGGCTTGTCATTATGGAAGGTAGTCTCTTGTTGATATTTTCATTACTCCAATGCATGGTAGCCTAGTCATTAGGGAAGGTATTCTGTTGTCGATATTTTTGTTACTCCAATGGATGGTAGCCTTGTCATTATGGAAGGTAGTTTGTTGTCGGGATTTTTGTTACTCTAATGGATCGTAGCCTTGTCCTTATGGAAGGTATTTTGTTGTCGAGATTTTTGTTACTCCAATGGATGGTAGCTTTGTCATTATGGAATGTAGTTTGTTATCGAGATTTTTGTTACTACAATGTATGGTAGTCTTGTCATTATAGAAGGTAGTCTGTTGTCGATATCTTTGTTACTCTAATGGATGGTAGCCTAGTCATTAAGGAAGGTATTCTGTTGTCGATATTTTTGTTACTCCAATGGATGGTAGCCTTGTAATTATGGAAGGTAGTCTGTTGGCGAGATTTTTATTACACCAATGGATGGTTGCCTTGTCATTATGGAAGGTAGTCTCTTGTTGATATTTTTGTTACTCCAATGGATGGTAGCCTTGTCATTATGGAAGGTAGTCTGTTGTCTAGTTTTTTTTTACTCTAATAGGGGGTAGCCTTATCATTAATGAAGGTAGTCTATTGTCGAGATTTTTGTTACTCCAATGGATGGTAGCCCTGTCATTATGGAAAGTAGTCTCTTGTTGATATTTTCATCACTCCAATGGATGGTAGCCTTTTCATTATGGAAGGTAGTCTGTTGTCTATATTTTTTTTACTCCAACGGATGGTAGCCTTGTCATTATGGAAGGTAGTCTGTTGTCGATATTTTTGTTACTCCAATGGATGGTAGCCCTGTCATTATGGAACGTAGTTTGTTGTCGAGATTTTTGTTACTCTAATGGATAGTATCCATGTCATAATGAAAGGTAGTATATTATCGAGATTTTGTTACTCCAATGGATGGTAGCCTTGTCATTATGGAAGGTAGTCTATTGTCGATATTTTTGTCACTCCAATGGATGCAAGCCTTGTAGTTATGGAAGGTAGTCTGTTGGCGAGCTTTTTGTTACTCCAATGGATGGTAGCCTTGTCATTATGGAAGGTAGTCTATTATTGATATTTTCATTACTCCAATGGATGGTAGCCTTGTTATTATGGAAGGTAGTCCATTGTCGAGATTTTTGTTACTCTAATGGATCGTAGCCTTGTCATTATGGAAGGTACTCTGTTGTCGAGATTTTTGTTTCTCTAATTGATGGTAGCCTTGTCATTATGGAAGGTAGTTTGTTGTCGAGATTTTTGTTACTCCAATGGATGGTAGCCTTGTCATTATAAAAGGTAGTCTATTGTCGAACTTTTTGTTACTCCAATGGATGGTAGCCTTTTCATTATGGAAGGTAGATTGTTGTCGAGATTTTTGTTACTACAATGTATGGTAGCCTTGTCATTGTAGAAGGTAGTTTGTTGTCAAGATTTTTTTATTATAATGTATGGTAACCTTGTCATTATAGAAGGTAGTCTGTTGTCTATATCTTTGTTACTCTAATGGATGGTAGCCTATTTATTATGGAAGGTAGTCTATTGTCGAGATTTTCGTCACTCTAATGGATGGTAGCCTTCTCATTATGGAAAGTAGTATGTTGTCGAGATTTTTGTTATTCCATTGGATGGTAGCCTTGTCATTATGGAAGGTAGTCTGTTCTCGAGATTTTTGTTATTCCAATGGTTTTTAGCCTTGTCGTTATGGAAGGTAGTATATTATCGATATCTTTGTTACTCAAATGGATGGTATCCTAGTCATTATGGAAGGTATTCTGTTGTCAATATTTTTGTTACTCCAATGGATGGTAGCCTTGTCATTATGGAAGGTAGTTTGTAGTCGATATTTTTGTTTATCCAATGGATGGTAGCCTATTCATTATGGAACGTAATTTGTTGTCGATATTTTTGTTATTCCAATGGATGGTTGCCTTATCATTCTGGAAGGTAGTTTGTTGTCGAGATTTTTGTTACTCCAATGGATAGTAGCCTTGTCATTATGGAAGGTAGTCTATTGTCGATATTTTTGTCACTCCAATGGATGGTATCCTTGTCATTATGGAAGGTAGTCTGTTGGCGAGATTTTTGTTACTCCAATGGATGTTATCTTGTCATTATGGAAGGTAGTCTCTTTTTGATATTTTCATTACTCCAATGCATGGTAGCCTTGTCATTATGGAAGGTAGTCTCTTGTTGATATTTTCATTACTCCAATGGATGGTAGCCTTTTCTTTAGGGAAGGTAGTTTGTTGTCAGGATTTTTGTTACTCTAATGGATCGTAGCCTTTTTAATATTGAATGTAGTTTGTTGTCGAGATTTTTGTTACTCTAATGGATGGTAGCCTTGTCCTTATGGAAGGTATTTTGTTGTCGAGATTTTTGTTACTCCAATGGATGGTAGCTTTGTCATTATGGAAGGTAGTCTATTGTCGAGATTTTTGTTACTCAAATGGATGATAGACTTGTCATTATGGAAAGTAGATTGTTGTCGAGATTTTTGTTACTACAATGTATGGTAGCCTTGTCATTATAGAAGGTAGTTTGTTGTTGATATCTTTGTTACTCTAATGGATGGTAGCCTAGTCATTAAGGAAGGTATTCTGTTGTCGATATTTTTGTTACTCCAATGGATGGTAGCCTTGTCATTATGGAAGGTAGTCTCTTGTTGATATTTTTGTTATTCCAATGGATGGTAGCCTTGTCATTATGGAAGGTAGTCTGTTGTCTAGTTTTTTTTACTCTAATGGAGGGTAGCCTTGTCATTATGGAAGGTAGACTATTGTCGTGATTTTTGTTACTCCAATGGATGGTAGCCTTGTCATTATGGAAAGTAGTCTCTTGTTGATATTTTCATTACTCCAATGGATGGTAGCCTTTTCATTACGGAAGGTAGTCTGTTGTTTAGATATTTGTTATTCCAATGGATGGTAGCCTTGTCATTATGGAAGGTAGTTTGTTGTCGATATTTTTGTTACTCCAATGGATGGTAGCCCTGTCATTATGGATAGTAGTCTCTTGTTGATATTTTCTTTACTCCAATGGATGGTAGCCTTTTCATTACGGAAGTTAGTCTGTTGTCTAGATATTTGTTATTCCAATGGATGGTAGCCTTATCATTTTGAAAGGTAGTTTGTTGTCGAGATTTTTGTTACTCCAATGGATAGTAGCCATGTCATAATGAAAGGTAGTATGTTATCGAGATTTTTTTACTCCAATGGATGGTTGCCTTGTCATTATGGAAGGTAGACTGTTGTCGAGAGTTTTGTCACTCCAATGGATGGAAGCCTTGTAGTTATTGAAGGTAGTCTATTGGCGTGCTTTTTGTCTCTCCAATGGATGGTAGCCTTGTCATTATGGAAGGTAGTCTGTTGTCGAGATTTTTGTTACTCTAATGGATCATAGCCTTGTCATTATGAAAGGTAGTTTGTTGTCGAGATTTTTGTTACTCCAATGGATGGTAGCCTTGTCATTATGGAAGGTAGTCTATTGTCGAGATTTTTGTTACTTCAATGGATGGTAGCCTTTTCATTATGGAAGGTAGACTGTTGTCGAGATTTTTGTTACTACAATGTATGGTAGCCTTGTCATTGTAGAAGGTAGTTTGTTGTCGAGATTTTTGTTATTACAATGTATTGTAGCCTTGTCATTATAGAAGGTAGTCTGTTGTCGAGATTTTCTTAACTCTAATTGATGGTAGCCTTGTCATTATGGAAGGTAGTATGTTGTCGAGATTTTTGTTATTCCATTGGATTATAGCCTTGTCATTATGGAAGGTAGTCTGTTCTTGAGATTTTTGTAATTCCAATAGATGGTAGCCTTGTCATTATGGAAGGTAGTTTGTTGTAGAGATTTTTGTTACTCCAATGGATTTTAGCCTTGTCATTATGGAAGGTAGTCTGTTTTCGAGATTTTTGTTACTCCAATGGATGGTATCCTTGTCATTATGGAAGGTAGTCTATTGTCTAATTTTTGTCACTCCAATGGATGGTAGCCTTGTCATTATGGAAGGAAGTCTGTTGTCGATATCTTTGTTACTCAAATGGATGGTAGCCTAGTCATTATGGAAGGTATTCTGTTGTCGATATTTTTTTTACTCCAATGGATGGTAGCCTTGTCATTATGGAAGGTAGTCTGTTGTTGAGATTTTTGTTACTCTAATGGATCATAGCCTTGTCATTATGGAAGGTAGTCTGTTGTCGAGATTTTTGTCACTCTAATGGATGGTAGCCTTGTCATTATGGAATGTACCTTGTTGTCGAGATTTTTGTTACTCCAATGGATGATAGCCTTGTCATTATGGAAGGTAGTCTATGGTCGAGATTTTTGTTACTCCAATGGATGGTAGCCTTTTCATTATGGAAGGTAGTTTGTTGTCGAGATTTTTGTTATTACAATGTATGGTAGCTTTGTCATTATAGAAGGTAGTCTGTTGTCGATATCTTTGTTACTCTAATTGATGGTAGCCTATTTATTATGGAAGGTAGTATATTGTCGAGATTTTCGTCACTCTAATTGATGGTAGCCTTGTCATTATGGAAGGTAGTATGTTGTCGAGATTTTCGTTATTCCATTGGATTGTAGCCTTGTCATTATGGAAGGTAGTCTGTTCTTGAGATTTTTGTTATTCCAATAGATGGTAGCCTTGTCATTATGGAAGGTAGTTTGTTGTCGAGATTTTTGTTACTCCAATGGATTTTAGCCTTGTCATTATGGAAGGTAGTCTGTTTTCGAGATTTTTGTTACTCCAATGGATGGTATCCTTGTCATTATGGAAGGTATTCTATTGTCGAGATTTATGTCACTGCAATGGATGGTAGCCTTATCATTATGGAAGGAAGTTTGTTGTCGATATCTTTGTTACTCAAATGGATGGTAGCCTAGTCATTATGGAAGGTATTCTGTTGTCGATATTTTTGTTACTCCAATGGATGGTAGCCTTGTCATTATGGAAGGTAGTCTGTTGTCGAGATTTTTGTTACTCTAATGGATCATAGCCTTGTCATTCTGGAAGGTAGTCTGTTGTCGAGATTTTTGTCACTCTAATGGATGGTAGCCTTGTCATTATGGAAGGTAGTTTGTTGTCGAGATTTTTGTTACTCCAATGGATGATAGCCTTGTCATTATGGATGGTAGTCTATGGTCAAGATTTTTGTTACTCCAATGGATGGTAGCCTTTTCATTATGGAAGGTAGACTGTTGTCGAGATTTTTGTTACTACAATGTATGGTAGCCTTATCATAGTGGAAGGCAGTTTGTTGTCGAGATTTTTGTTATTACAATGTATGGTGGCCTTGTCATTATAGAAGGTAGTCTGTTGTCGATATCATTGTTACTCTAATGGATTGTAGCCTATTTATTATGGAAGGTAGTATATTGTCGAGATTTTTGTCACTCTAATTGATGGTAGCCTTGTCATTATGGAAGGTAGTATGTTGTCGAGATTTTCTTTATTCCATTGGATTGTAGCCTTGTCATTATGGAAGGTAGTCTGTTCTTGAGATTTTTGTTATTCCAATAGATGGTAGCCTTGTTATTATGGAAGGTAGTTTTTTGTCGAGATTTTAGTTACTCCAATGGATTTTAGCCTTGTCATTATGGAAGGTAGTTTGTTTTCGAGATTTTTGTTACTCCAATGGATGGTATCCTTGTCATTATGGAAGGTAGTCTATTGTCGACATTTTTGTCACTCCAATGGATGGTAGCCTTGTCATTATTGAAGGAAGTCTATTGTCGATATCTTTGTTACTCAAATAGATGGTAGCCTAGTCATTATGGAAGGTATTCTGTTGTCGATATTTTTGTTACTCCAATGGATGGTAGCCTTTTCATTATGGAAGGTAGTTTGTTGTCGATATTTTTGATACTCCAATGGATGGTAGCCTATTCATTATGGAACGTAGTTTGTTGTCGATATTTTTGTTATTCCAAAGGATGGTAGCGTTATCATTATGGAAGGTAGTTTGTTGTCGAGATTTTTGTTACTCCAATGGATAGTAGCCTTGTCATTATTGAAGGTAGTCTATTGTCGAGATTTTTGTCACTCCAATGGATGGTAGCCTTGTCATTATGGAAGGTAGTCTGTTGGCGAGATTTTTGTTACTCCAATGAATGGTAGGCTTTTCATTATGGAAGGTAGTCTTTTGTTGATATTTTCATTACTCCAATGCATGGTAGCCTTGTCATTATGGAAGGTAGTCTCTTTGTTATATTTTCATTACTCCAATGGATGGTAGCCTTGTCATTATGGAAGGTAGTTTGTTTTCAGGATTTTTGGTACTCTAATGGATCGTAGACTTGTTAATATGGAAGGTAGTCTGTTGTCTAGATTTTTGTTACTCTAATGGATGGTAGCCTTGTCATTATGGAAGGTAGTCTGTTGTTGATATTTTTGTTACTCCAATGGATGGTAGCCTTATCATTTTGAAAGGTGGTTTGTTGTCGAGATTTTTGTTACTCCAATGTATAGTAGCCATTTCATAATGAAAGGTAGTATGTTATCGAGATTTTGTTACTCCAATGGATGGTAGCCTTGTCATTATGGAAGGTAGTCTATTGTCGATATTTTTGTCACTCCAATGGATGGAAGCCTTTTAAATATGGAAGGTAGTCTGTTGGAGAGCTTTTTGTTACTCCAATGGATGGTAGCCTTGTCATTATGGAAGGTAGTCTGCTGTCGAGATATTTGTTACTCTAATGGATCGTAGCCTTGTCATTATGGAAGGTAGTTTGTTGTCGAGATTTTTGTTACTCCAATGGATGGTAGCCTTGTCATTATGGGAGGTAGTCTATTGTCGAGATTTTTGTTACTCCAATGTATGGTTGCCTTTTCATTATGGAAGGTAGATTGTTGTCGAGATTTTTGTTACTACAATGTATGGTAGCCTTGTCATTGTGGAAGGTATTTTGTTGTCGAGATTTTTGTTATTACAATGTATGGTAGTCTTGTCATTATAGAAGGTAGTCTGTTGTCGATATCTTTGTTAATCTAATGGATTGTAGCCTAGTCATTATGGAAGGTATTCTGTTGTCGATATTTTTGTTACTCTAATGGATGGTAGCCTTGTCATTATGGAAGGTAGTCTGCTGTCGATATTTTTGTTACTCCAATGGATGGTAGCCTATTCATTATGGAACGTAGTTTGTTGTCTATATTTTTGTTATTCCAATGGATCGTAGCCTTATCATTATGGAAGGTAGTCTATTGTCGAAATTTTTGTTACTCCAATGGATGGTAGCCTTGTCATTATGGAAGGCAGTCTGTTCTCGAGATTTTTGTTATTCCAATAGATGGTTGCCTTGTCATTATAGAAGGTAGTTTGTTGTCAAGATTTTTGTTATTCCAATGGATTTTAGCCATGTCATTATGGAAGGTAGTCTGCTTTCGATATTTTTCTTACTCCAATGGATGGTAGCCTTGTCATTATTGAAGGTTGTCTGTTGTCGAGATTTTTGTTACTCTAATGGATGGTAGCATTGTCATTATGGAAGGTTATCTGTTGTCGATATCTTTGTTACTCCAATGGATGGTAGCCTAGTCATTATGGAAGGTATTTTGTTGTCGAGATTTTTCTTACTCCAATGGATGGTAGTATTTTCATTATGGAAGGTAGTCTGTTGTCGATATCTTTGTTACTCCAATGGATGGTAGCCTTGTCATTATGGAAGGTAGTCTCTTGTTGATATTTTCATTACTCCAATGCATGGTAGCCTTGTCATTAAGGAAGGTAGTCTCTTGTTTATATTTTCATTACTCCAATGGATGGTAGCCTTGTCATTATGGAAGGTAGTTTGTTGTCAGGATTTTTGTTACTCTAATGGATCGTAGCCTTGTTAATATGGAAGGTAGTCTGTTGTCTAGATTTTTGTTACTCTAATGGATGGTAGCCTTGTCATTATTGAAGGTAGTCTGTTGTCGATATTTTTGTTACTCCAATGGATGGTAGCCTTATCATTTTGAAAGGTGGTTTATTGTCGAGATTTTGTTACTCCAATGGATGGTAGCCTTGTCATTATGGAAGGTAGTCTATTGTCGATATTTTTGTCAATCCAATGGATGGAAGCCTTTTAATTATGGAAGGTAGTCTGTTGGGGAGCTTTTTGTTACTCCAATGGATGGTAGCCTTGTCATTATGGAAGGTAGTCTATTGTTGATATATTTATTACTCAAATGCATGGTAGCCTTGTCATTATAGAAGGTAGTCTCTTGTTGATATTGTTATTACTCCAATGGATGGTAGCCTTGTCATTATGGAAGGTAGTCTGCTGTCGAGATTTTGGTTACTCTAATGGATCGTAGCCTTGTCATTATGGAAGGTAGTCTGTTGTCGAGATTTTTGTTACTCTAATGGATGGTAGCCTTGTAATTATGGCAGGTAGTTTGTTGTCGAGATTTTTGTTACTCCAATGGATGGTAGCCTTGTCATTATGGAAGGTAGTCTATTGTCGAGATTTTTGTTACTCCAATGGATGGTAGCCTTTTCATTATGGAAGGTAGATTGTTGTCGAGATTTTTGTTACTACAATGTATGGTAGCCTTGTCATTGTGGAAGGTAGTTTGTTGTCGACATTTTTGTTATTACAATGTATGGTAGCCTTGTCATTATACAAGGTTGTCTGTTGTCGATATCTTTGTTACTCTAATGGATGGTAGCCTATTTATTATGGAAGGTAGTCTATTTTCGAGATTTTCGTCACTCTAATAGATGGTAGCCTTTTCATTATGAAAGGTAGTATGTTGTCGAGATTTTTTTTATTCCATTGGATGGTAGCCTTGTCATTATGGAAGGAAGTCTGTTCTCGAGATTTTTGTTATTCCAATAGATGGTAGCCTTATCATTATGGAAGGTAGTCTGTTGTCGAGATTTTTCTTACTCCAATGGATTTTAGCCTCGACATTATGGAAGGTAGTCTGCTTTCGAGATTTTTGTTACTCCCATGGATGGTAGCCTTGTCATTATGGAAGGTAGTCTGTTGTCGAGATTTTTGTCACTCCAATGGATAATAGCCTTGTCATTATGGAAGGTAGTTTGTTGTCGATATCTTTGTTACTCAAATGGATGGTAGCGTTGTCCTTATGGAAGGTATTTTGTTATCAAGATTTTTGTCACTCCAATGGATAGTAGCCTTGTCATTATGGAAGGTAGTTTGTTGTCAATATTTTTTTTACTCCAATGGATGTTAGCCTATTCATTATGGAACGTAATTTGTTGTCGATATTTTTGTTATTTCAATGGATGGTAGCATTATCATTATGGAAGGTAGTCTCTTGTTGATATTTTAATTACTCCAATGCATGGTAGCCTTTACATTATGGATGGTTGTTGGTTGTCGGGATTTTTTTTACTCTAATGGATCGTAGCCTTATCAATATAGAAGGTAGTCTGTTGTCGAGATTTTTGGTACTCTAATGGTTGGTAGCATTGTAATTCTGGAAGGTAGTTTGTTGTCGAGATTTTTGTTACTCCAATGGATGGTAGCTTTGTCATTATGGAAGGTATTCTATTGTCGAGATTTTTGTTACTCCAATGGATGGTAGCCTTGTCATTATGGAAGGCAGTCTGTTCTCGAGATTTTTGTTATTCCAATAGATGGTTGCCTTGTCATTATGGAAGGTAGTCTGTTGTCAAGATTTTTGTTATTCCAATGGATTTTAGCCATGTCATTATGGAAGGTAGTCTGCTTTCGAAATTTTTGTTACTCCAATGGATGGTAGCCTTGTCATTATTGAAGGTTGTCTGTTGTCGAGATTTTTGTTACTCCAATGGATGGTAGCATTGTCATTATGGAAGGTTGTCTGTTGTCGATATCTTTGTTACTCCAATGTATGGTAGCCTAGTCATTATGGAAGGTATTCTGTTGACGAGATTTTTGTTACTCCAATGGATGGTAGCATTGTCATTATGGAAGGTAGTCTGTTGTCGATATCTTTGTTACTCCAATGGATGGTAGCATAGTCATTATGGAAGGTATTCTGTTGTCGAGATTTTTGTTACTCCACTAGATGGTAGGCTTTTCATTATGGAAGGTAGTCTATTCTCGATATATTTGTTACTCCAATGGATTTTAGCCTTGTCATTATGGAACGTAGTTTGTTGTCGATATTTTTGTTATTCCAATGGATGGTAGCCTTGTCATTATAGAAGGTAGTCTATTGGCGAGATTTTTATTACACCAATGGATGGTAGCCATGTCATTATGGAAGGTAGTCTGTTGTTTAGTTTTTTGTTACTCTAATGGAGGTTAGCCTTGTCATTATGAAAGGTAGTCTATTGTCGAGATTTTTGTTACTCCAATGGATGGTAGCCTTGTCATTATGGAAAGTAGTCTCTTGTTGATATTTTAATTACTCCAATGGATGGTAGCCTTTTCATTATGGAAGGTAGTCTGTTGTCTTGATTTTTGTTACTCCAATGGATGGTAGCCTTGTGATTATGGAAGGTACTCTGTTGTCGATATTTTTTTTACTCCAATGGATGGTAGCCTTGTCATTATGGAATGTAGTTTGTTGTCCATATTTTTGTTATTCCAATGGATGGTAGCCTTATCAATTTGGAAGGTAGTTTGTTGTCAAGATTTTTGTTACTCCAATGGATAATAGCCATGTCTTAATGAAAGGTAGTATGTTATCGAGATTTTGTTACTCCAATGGATGGTAGCCTTGTCATTATGGAAGGTAGTCTATTGTCGATATTTTTGTCACTCCAATGGATGGTAGCCTTGTAATTATGGAAGGTAGTCTGTTGGCGAGCTTTTTGTTACTCCAATGGATAATACCCTTGTCATTATGGAAGATAGTCTATTGTTGATATTTTCATTACTCCAATGCACGGTAGCCTTGACATTATAGAAGGTAGTCTCTTGTTGATATTTTCATTACTTCAATGGATGGTAGCCTTGTCATTATGGAATGTAGTCTATTGTCGAGATTTTTTTTACTCTAATGGATCATAGCCTTGTCATTATGGAAGGTAGTATGTTGTCTAGATTTTTGTTACTCTAATGGATGGTAGCCTTGTCATTATGGAAGGTAGTTTGTTTTCGAGATTTTTGTTAATCCAATGGATGGTAGCCTTGTCATTATGGAAGGTAGTCTACTGTCGAGATTTTTGTTACTTCAATGGATGGTAGCCTTTTCATTATGGAAGGTAGACTGTTGTCGAGATTTTTGTTACTACAATGTATGGTAGCCTTGTCATTGTGGAAGGTAGTCTGTTATCGAGATTTTTGTTATTACAATGTATGGTAGCCTTTTCATTATAGAAGGTAGTCTGTTGTCGATATCTTTGTTACTCTAATGGTTGGAGCCTATTTATTATGGAAGGTAGTCTATTGTCGAGATTTTAGTCACTCTAATGCATGGTAGCCTTGTCATTATGGAAGGTAGTATGTTGTCGAGATTTTTGTTATTCCATTGGATGGTAGCCTTGTCATTATGGAAGGTAGTCTATTCTCGAGATTTTTGTTATTCCAATAGATGGTAGCCTTGTCATTATGGAAGGTAGTCTGTTATCGAGATTTTGGTTATTCCAATGGATGGTAGCCTTGTCATTATGGAAGGTAGTCTGTTGTCGAGATTTTTGTTACTACAATGGATGGTAGCCTTGTCATTATGGAAGGTAGTCTGTTGTCGAGATTTTTGTTACTCCAATGGATGGTAGCATTGTCATTATGGAAGGTAGTCTGTTGTCGATATTTTTGTTACTACAGTGGATGGTAGCCTTGTCATTATAGAAGGTAGTTTGTTGTCGAGATTTTGGTTACTACAATTGATGGTAGCCTTGTCATTATGGAAGGTAGTATGTTGTCGAGATTTTTGTTATTCCATTGGATGGTAGCCTTTTACATTATGAAAGGCTATCTGTTCTCGAGATTTTTTTTATTCCTATAGATGGTAGCCTTGTCATTATGGAAGGTAGTCTATTGTCGAGATTTTTGTTACTCCAATGGATTTTAGCCTTATCATTATGGAAGTTAGTCTATTTTCGAGATTTTTGTTTACTCCAATGGATGGTAGCCTTGTCATTATGGACAATAGTCTGTTGGCGAGATTTGTGTTACTCCAATGGATGGTAGCCTTGTCATTATGGAAGGTAGTCTCTTGTTGTTATTTTCATTACTCCAATGCATGGTAGCCTTTTCATTATGGATGGTAGTCTCTTGTTGATATTTTCATTACTCCAATGGATGGTAGCCTTGTCATTATGGAGGGTAGTTTGTTGTCGGGATTTTTTGTTACTCCAATGGATGGTAGCCTTGTCATTATGGAAGGTAGTCTGTTGTCGATATTTTTGTTACTCCAATGAATGGTATCTTTGTCATTATGGAACGTAGTTTGTTGTCGATATTTTTGTTATTCCAATGGATGGTTGCCTTGTCATTATGGAAGGTAGTCTATTGGCGAGATATTTGTTACTCCAATGGATGGTAGCCTTGTCATTATGGAAGGTAGTCTTTTGTCGAGATTTTTTTTACTTAAACGGATGGTAGCCTTGTCATTATTGAAGGTAGTGTGTTGTGGACATTTTTGTTATTCCATTGGATGGTAGCCTTGTCATTATAGAAGGTAGTCTATTGTCGATATTTTTGTTACTCCAATGGATGGTAGCCTTGTCATTATGGAAGGTAGTTTGTTGTCTAGATTTTTGTTACTCTAATGGATGGTAGCCTTGTCATTGTGGAAGGCAGTCTGTTGTCGAGATTTTTGTCACTCCAATGGATGGTAGCCTTGTCATTATGGAAGGTTATCTGTTGTCTTGATTTTTGTTACTCCAATGGATGTTAGCCTTGTCATTATGGAAGGTAGTCTGTTGTCGATATTTTTTTTACACCAATGGATGGTAGCCTTGTCATTATGGAAGGTAGTTTGTTGTCACGATTTTGTTACTCTAATGGATGGTAGGCTTGTCATTATAGTACATAGTATGTTGTTGATATTTTTGTTACTCCAATGGATGGTAGCCTTTTAATTATGGAAGGTAGTTTGTTGTCGGAATTTTTGTTACTCTAATGGATCATAGCCTGGTCAATATGGAAGGTAGTCTGTTGTCGATAATTTTGTTATTCTAATGGATGGTAGCCTTGTCATTATGGAAGGTAGTTTGTTGTCGAGATTTTTGTTACTCCAATGGATGGTAGCTTTGTCATTATGGAAGGTAGTTTATTTTCAAGATTTTTGTTACTCCAATGGATGGTAGCCTTGTCATTATGGAAGGTAGTCTGTTGCCGAGATTTTTGTTACTATAATGTATGGTAGCCTTCTCATTGTGGAATGTAGTTTGTTGTCGAGATTTTTGTTCTTACAATGTATGGTAGCCTTGTCATTATAAAGATAGTCTATTGTCGATATCTTTGTTACTCTAATGGATGGTAGCCTAATCATTATGGAAGGTAGTCTATGGTCGAGATTTTGGTCACTCTAATGGATGGTAGCCTTGTCATTATGGAAGGTAGTATGTTGTCGAGATTTTTGTTATTCCATTGGATGGTAGTTTGTCATTATGGAAGGTAGTCTGTTCTCAAAATTTTTGTTATTCCATTATATGGTAGCCTTGTCATTATGGAAGGTAGTCTGTTGTCGAGATTTTTGTTACTCCAATGGATTGTAGAATTGTCATTTAGGAAGGTAGTCTGTTGTCAATATCTTTGTTACTCCAATGGATGGTAGCCTTGTCATTATGGAAGGTAGTCTGTTGTCGATATTTTTGTTGCTCCAATGATGGTAGCCTTGTCATTATGGAACGTAGTTTGTTGTCAATATTTTTGTTATTCCAATGAATGGTAGCTTTGTCATTATGGAGGGTGGTTTGTTGGCGAGATTTTTGTTACTCCAATGGATGGTAGCTTTGTCATTATGGAAGGTAGTCTCTTGTTGATATTTTTGTTACTTCAATGGATGGTAGCCTTTTCATTATGGATGGTAGTCTGTTGTCTAGATTTTTGTTATTCTAATGGATGGTAGCCTTGTCATTGTGGAAGGTAGTCTGTTGTCGAGATTTTTGTTACTCCAATGGATGATATCCTTGTCATTATGGAATATAGTCTCTTGTTGAAATTTTTGTCACTCCAATGGATGGTAGCCTTGTCATTATGGAAGGTAGTTTGTTGTCGATATTTTTGTCACTCCAATGGATAATAGCCTTGTCATTATGGAAGGTAGTCTGTTGGCGAGATTTTTATTATTCCAATGGATGGTAGCCTTGTCATTATGGAAGGTAGTCTCTTGTTGATATTTTCATTATTCCAATGCATGGTAGCCTTGTCATTATGGAAGGTAGTCTCTTATTGATATTTTCATTACTCCAATGGATTTTAGCCTTGTCATTATGGAAGGTAGTCTGTTGTCGATATTTTTTTTACACCAATGGATGGTAGCCTTGTCATTATGGAAGGTAGTTTGTTGTCACGATTTTGTTACTCTAATGGATGGTAGGCTTGTCATTATAGTACATAGTATGTTGTTGATATTTTTGTTACTCCAATGGATGGTAGCCTTTTAATTATGGAAGGTAGTTTGTTGTCGGAATTTTTGTTACTCTAATGGATCATAGCCTGGTCAATATGGAAGGTAGTCTGTTGTCGATAATTTTGTTATTCTAATGGATGGTAGCCTTGTCATTATGGAAGGTAGTTTGTTGTCGAGATTTTTGTTACTCCAATGGATGGTAGCGTTGTCATTATGGAAGGTAGTTTATTTTCAAGATTTTTGTTACTCCAATGGATGGTAGCCTTGTCATTATGGAAGGTAGTCTGTTGCCAAGATTTTTTTTACTATAATGTATGGTAGCCTTCTCATTGTGGAATGTAGTTTGTTGTCGAGATTTTTGTTCTTACAATGTATGGTAGCCTTGTCATTATAAAGATAGTCTGTTGTCGATATCTTTGTTACTCTAATGGATGGTAGCCAAATCATTATGGAAGGTAGTCTATGGTCGAGATTTTGGTCACTCTAATGGATGGTAGCCTTGTCATTATGGAAGGTAGTATGTTGTCGAGATTTTTGTTATTCCATTGGATGGTAGTTTGTCATTATGGAAGGTAGTCTGTTCTCAAAATTTTTGTTATTCCAATATATGGTAGCCTTGTCATTATGGAAGGTAGTCTGTTGTCGAGATTTTTGTTACTCCAATGGATTGTAGAATTGTCATTTAGGAAGGTAGTCTGTTGTCAATATCTTTGTTACTCCAATGGATGGTAGCCTTGTTATTATGGAAGGTAGTCTGTTGTCGATATTTTTGTTGCTCCAATGATGGTAGCCTTGTCATTATGGAACGTAGTTTGTTGTCAATATTTTTGTTATTCCAATGAATGGTAGCTTTGTCATTATGGAGGGTGGTTTGTTGGCGAGATTTTTGTTACTCCAATGGATGGTAGCTTTGTCATTATGGAAGGTAGTCTCTTGTTGATATTTTTGTAACTTCAATGGATGGTAGCCTTTTCATTATGGATGGTAGTCCGTTGTCTAGATTTTTGTTATTCTAATGGATGGTAGCCTTGTCATTGTGGAAGGTAGTCTGTTGTCGAGATTTTTGTTACTCCAATGGATGATATCCTTGTCATTATGAAATGTAGTCTCTTGTTGAAATTTTTGTCACTCCAATGGATGGTAGCCTTGTCATTATGGAAGGTAGTTTGTTGTCGATATTTTTGTCACTCCAATGGATAATAGCCTTGTCATTATGGAAGGTAGTCTGTTGGCGAGATTTTTATTATTCCAATGGATGGTAGCCTTGTCATTATGGAAGGTAGTCTCTTGTTGATATTTTCATTATTCCAATGCATGGTAGCCTTGTCATTATGGAAGGTAGTCTCTTGTTGATATTTTCATTACTCCAATGGATTTTAGCCTTGTCATTATGGAAGGTAGTTTGTTGTCGGGATTTTTGTTACTCTAATGGATCGTAGCCTTGTCAATATGGAAGGTAGTCTGTTGTCGAGATTTTTGTTACTACAATGGATGCTAGCCTTGTCATTATGGAAGGTAGTGTGTTGTCGAGATTTTGGTTACTACAATTGATGGTAGCCTTGTCATAATGGAAGGTAGTATGTTGTCGAGATTTTTGTTACTCCAATGGATGGTAGCCTTGTCATTATGGAAGGCCGTCTGTTCTCGATATTTTTGTTATTCCAATAGATGGTAGCCTTGTCAATATGGAAGGTAGTCTGTTGTCGAGATTTTTTTTACTCCAATGGATAATAGCCTTGTCATTATGGAAGGTAGTCTGTTGGCGAGATTTTTATTATTCCAATGGATGGTAGCCTTGTCATTATGGAAGGTAGTCTCTTGTTGATATTTTCATTATTCCAATGCATGGTAGCCTTGTCATTATGGAAGGTAGTCTCTTATTGATATTTTCATTACTCCAATGGATTTTAGCCTTGTCATTATGGAAGGTAGTCTGTTGTCGATATTTTTTTTACACCAATGGATGGTAGCCTTGTCATTATGGAAGGTAGTTTGTTGTCACGATTTTGTTACTCTAATGGATGGTAGGCTTGTCATTATAGTACATAGTATGTTGTTGATATTTTTGTTACTCCAATGGATGGTAGCCTTTTAATTATGGAAGGTAGTTTGTTGTCGGAATTTTTGTTACTCTAATGGATCATAGCCTGGTCAATATGGAAGGTAGTCTGTTGTCGATAATTTTGTTATTCTAATGGATGGTAGCCTTGTCATTATGGAAGGTAGTTTGTTGTCGAGATTTTTGTTACTCCAATGGATGGTAGCGTTGTCATTATGGAAGGTAGTTTATTTTCAAGATTTTTGTTACTCCAATGGATGGTAGCCTTGTCATTATGGAAGGTAGTCTGTTGCCAAGATTTTTGTTACTATAATGTATGGTAGCCTTCTCATTGTGGAATGTAGTTTGTTGTCGAGATTTTTGTTCTTACAATGTATGGTAGCCTTGTCATTATAAAGATAGTCTGTTGTCGATATCTTTGTTACTCTAATGGATGGTAGCCAAATCATTATGGAAGGTAGTCTATGGTCGAGATTTTGGTCACTCTAATGGATGGTAGCCTTGTCATTATGGAAGGTAGTATGTTGTCGAGATTTTTGTTATTCCATTGGATGGTAGTTTGTCATTATGGAAGGTAGTCTGTTCTCAAAATTTTTGTTATTCCAATATATGGTAGCCTTGTCATTATGGAAGGTAGTCTGTTGTCGAGATTTTTGTTACTCCAATGGATTGTAGAATTGTCATTTAGGAAGGTAGTCTGTTGTCAATATCTTTGTTACTCCAATGGATGGTAGCCTTGTTATTATGGAAGGTAGTCTGTTGTCGATATTTTTGTTGCTCCAATGATGGTAGCCTTGTCATTATGGAACGTAGTTTGTTGTCAATATTTTTGTTATTCCAATGAATGGTAGCTTTGTCATTATGGAGGGTGGTTTGTTGGCGAGATTTTTGTTACTCCAATGGATGGTAGCTTTGTCATTATGGAAGGTAGTCTCTTGTTGATATTTTTGTAACTTCAATGGATGGTAGCCTTTTCATTATGGATGGTAGTCTGTTGTCTAGATTTTTGTTATTCTAATGGATGGTAGCCTTGTCATTGTGGAAGGTAGTCTGTTGTCGAGATTTTTGTTACTCCAATGGATGATATCCTTGTCATTATGGAATGTAGTCTCTTGTTGAAATTTTTGTCACTCCAATGGATGGTAGCCTTGTCATTATGGAAGGTAGTTTGTTGTCGATATTTTTGTCACTCCAATGGATAATAGCCTTGTCATTATGGAAGGTAGTCTGTTGGCGAGATTTTTATTATTCCAATGGATGGTAGCCTTGTCATTATGGAAGGTAGTCTCTTGTTGATATTTTCATTATTCCAATGCATGGTAGCCTTGTCATTATGGAAGGTAGTCTCTTGTTGATATTTTCATTACTCCAATGGATTTTAGCCTTGTCATTATGGAAGGTAGTTTGTTGTCGGGATTTTTGTTACTCTAATGGATCGTAGCCTTGTCAATATGGAAGGTAGTCTGTTGTCGAGATTTTTGTTACTACAATGGATGCTAGCCATGTCATTATGGAAGGTAGTGTGTTGTCGAGATTTTGGTTACTACAATTGATGGTAGCCTTGTCATAATGGAAGGTAGTATGTTGTCGAGATTTTTGTTACTCCAATGGATGGTAGCCTTGTCATTATGGAAGGCCGTCTGTTCTCGATATTTTTGTTATTCCAATAGATGGTAGCCTTGTCAATATGGAAGGTAGTCTGTTGTCGAGATTTTTTTTACTCCAATGGATTTTAGCCATGTCATTATTTAAAGTAGTCTGTTTTTGAAATTTTTTTTACTCCAATGGATGGTAGCCTTGTCATTATGGAAGGTTGTCTATTGTCGAATTTTTTTTACTCCAATCGAAGGTATCCTTGTCATTATGTAAGATTCTGGTAGCTGGTCTCAAGGTTCTGGACAAAGGTTACTCTACTGCTGATCACGTCAAGAAAATCATCAGAAGCTTACCCAAGCAGTGGAGGCCAATGGTTACAGCTCTGAAGCTAGCAAAAGATCTCAACAAAATTTCTCTGGAGGAACTTATCAGCTCCCTCATAAGTCATGAGATAGAGCTAGAAGCTGATGAACCCCAGAAGCAAGGTAAGCCTTTAGCATTAAAATCTAACAAAAAATCTGAGTCTAAAGTTTTGCAGGCAGTTGAAGAAACATCTGATGGATCCTCATCAGAAGAAGACGAACTCTCCCTCCTCTCCAGAAGAGTGAATCAACTGTGGAAGCAGAGTCAAAGGAAGTTCAGGAATCCTAGAAGATCTGATCAGAACGAGTCTTCTTCCAGATACAGAAGGACATATTCTTCCTCTAGATACAGAAGATCTGAAGGCTCCTCAGGAAGCAGAAAGCCAAACACCAAGGACATCATCTTCTATGAGTGCAATGAGCAAGGACACTACAAGAGTGACTGCCCAAAGCTTCAGAGGGAAAAGCCCAAAAAGAAGTTTGGAAGAGAAAAGAAGAAAAGTCTCATGGCTACATGGGATGACTCTGACTCGTCTGAAGCTGACTCAGAATCAGATGATGAGAGAGCAAACATAGCTCTCATGGCCAACATTTCAGAAGATAGTGAAACTTCTGAATCAGACTCAGAATCAGATACTGAAGAGGTATTTCCTAACTTTGCTGTTAATTTTACCAAGGTTGAACTTGCTGAAAGCCTTAATGAGATTCTGGAAAGGTATCAGCAGATTAGAGTTAAATTCAGAGACCTGAAAAGGAATCTTGAATCTGACTCTAATAGAACTGAGAGTCTTAAATTGGAGAATTCTGAGCTGAGAATTAAAATTTCAAAATTAGAAAATACTTTACAAATCTCTTAGAAGGAACCAATTTCTGAAACTCCCAGCAACGCTGATGAGATCATCAAGGAGTATGATCACAGTTTCCAGAAGTTCCTTGCTAAAAGCATAGATAGAAGCAAAATGGCTTCAATGATCTATGGAGTTAGTAGAAACGGCAGGAAGGGAATAGGATACCAAGGTAAGGTTCCTACACCAAAGAATGTCATGGATTTAACCATTAAACACACACCTCTGAATTCACATTTTGTGTATGGTCACACACATGATATTAAATACACTAGCAGTAAGTACTCTGTGACACCAAAATTCAACCAGAGTTTTGGTAAATCTAACAAATCAGGACCCAAGAAAATCTGGGTACCTAAGGATAAAATAATACATGTTGCAGATATCTTTAGCAGCAAGTCAGAAACACCAGTCATGGTACCTGGACTCTGGCTGCTCGCGACACATGACGGGAAGAAGGCATATGTTCCAAAGCCTGGAACTTAAGCCTGGAGGCCACGTTGGCTTTGGAGGCAATCAGAGGGGAAAGATCATTGGCTCTGGAACTGTAGGTAATGGAAATCTTCCCTCTATTAATAATGTTCTGCTAGTAGATGGATTAATGCATAATCTGTTATCCATAAGTCAATTAAGTGATAACGGTTATGATATAATCTTTAATCAAAAATCATGTAAAGTTGTTAGTCAGAAAGATGGGACTATCCTGTTTAATGGAAAGAGGAAAAACAACATTTACAAAATCAAACTTTCTGAACTGAAAAGTCAGAATGTAAAGTGCCTTCTGTCTGTTAACAACGAGCAGTGGATCTGGCACAGAAGATTGGGGCATGTTAGTATGAGAAGAATATCTCAGATTAACAAACTCAATCTGGTCAGAGGACTTCCTAATTTGAAGTTCAACTCAGATGCTCTGTGTGAAGCATGTCAGAAAGGAAAGTTTGCAAAACCTTCTTTTAAATCTAAAAATGTTGTTTCTACCTCTAAGCCATTAGAACTTCTGCACATTGACTTATTTGGACCAGTTAAAACTGCTTCAGTCAGTGGCAAGAAGTATGGGTTAGTAATCGTAGATGACTATAGCAGATGGACATGGGTAAAGTTCTTAAGACACAAGGACGAGTCACACTCTGTGTTTGTTACCTTCTGTAACCAAGTTCAGAATGAAAAGGATCTTAGAATCGTTAAAGTCAGAAGTGATCATGGTGGAGAATTTGAAAACAAAGATTTTGAGTCATTCTTTAATGACAGAGGCATTCTGCATGAATTCTCTTGTCCTAGAACTCCCCAACAAAATGGAGTTGTAGAACGAAAGAACAAAACATTGCAAGAAATGGCCAGAACCATGATCAATGAGACAAACGTTGCTAAGATCTTCTGGGCAGAGGCAATAAACACAGCGTGCTACATTCATAATAGAATCTCAATAAGACCTATTCTGGAAAAGACTCCATATGAATTGTGGAAGAACAGAAAGCCCAACATTTCATATTTTCATCCTTTTGGGTGTACCTGCTTTATGTTAAATACAAAGAATTATTTGAACAAGTTTGACTCTAAAGCACAAAAGTGTATTATGTTAGGATACTCTGAACGCTCAAGAGGGTACAGAGTATACAATACAGAAACACAGATTGTGGAAGAATCAATCAGTGTTCGTTTTGATGATAAGCTTGACTCTGAAAAGTCAAAGAAGAATGAAGTTTTTGCAGGTATGGAAATTGAATTTACAGGTTCTGAAGACAAGTCATCAGAAGCTCTCAACACAGACACTCCTTCAACGTCAGAAAGGAGCACTGCTAGCAATCCTACAACAGCTGTTGATCAACCTCAGAAGAGATTACCCAGAAGCAGCTTGGATCACCCAGAAGAGACTATCTTAGGAAGAAAGGAAGATCCAATCAGAACAAGAGCAAGCTTCAGAAACTCTGAAGAAACCCTCATGGGACTTGTGTCTCTGATTGAACCTTCTTCTATTGATGAAGAACTTCTGGATAATGACTGGATTCTGGCAATGCAAGAAGAGCTGAATCAATTCACCAGAAATGACGTATGAGATCTTGTTCCCAGACCAAAAGGATTCAACGTCATTGGAACAAGATGGGTGTTCAGAAACAAGCTAAATGAACAAGGTGAAGTCATCAGAAACAAAGCACGATTGGTTGCACAAAGTTATAGTCAGCAAGAGGGGATAGACTATACAGAAACCTTTGCTCCAGTCGCCAGGTTACAATCTATCAGACTTTTAATTTCATTTGCTGTTAATAGAGGCATCACTCTGTATCAGATGGATGTCAAGAGTGCATTCTTAAATGGTTATATAGAAGAAGAGGTTTATGTGCACCAACCCCCTGGTTTTGAAAACACAAAACATCCAGAACATGTTTTCAAACTAAAGAAGTCACTATATGGTCTAAAACAAGCTCCCAGAGCTTGGTATGAAAGACATAGTAACTTTCTGTTAGAAAATGAATTCACCAGAGGGAAGGTGGACACTACCTTATTCTGTAAGTCAGTTAAGAATGACATCTTAGTCTGTCAAATTTATGTTGATGATATTATTTTTGGTTCTACTAATCCTTCTCTTGGAAGAAAATTTACTAAGTGTATGCAGGCAGAATTTGAGATGAGCCTCATGGGGGAACTGAAATTCTTTATAGGAATTCAGATCAATCAAACCCCAGAGGGAACTTACATTCGTCAGAGCAAATACATCAGAGATCTTCTGAAGAAATTTGACCTCTCAGAATGTAAGCCATCAAAGATTCCAATGCATCCCACGTGCATTCTGGAAAGAGAAGAGGTAAGAAAAAAGGTAGAACAGAAAGTCTACAGAGGTATGATTGGTTCTCTCCTTTATCTGACAGCTTCAAGACCTGATATATTATTCAGCGTATGTATTTGTGCTAGATTCCAATCAGATCCTAGAGAATCTCACTTAAAAGCTGTTAAACGAATTTTCAAGTATCTGAAAGGAACTACTAATCTTGGTTTGTTTTATAGAAAATCTAGTGATTACAGTTTAGTAGGCTACTGCGATGCTGACTTTGCTGGAGACAGAGTAGAGCGTAAAAGTACTTCTGGAAGCTGCCAGTTTCTGGGAGAAAATCTGATCTCTTGGTCCAGCAAAAGGCAATCCACAATTGCACTATCAACAACAGAAGTTGAGTACATAGCAGCAGCAGGATGTAGCACACAAATGCTCTGGATGAAAAGTCAGCTTGAAGACTTCCAGATTTTTGAGAGTAACATCCCAATACTCTGTGACAATACTTCTGCTATTTGCTTAAGTAAGAATCCCATTTTACATTCTAGAGCTAAGCATATAGAAATAAAACATCACTTCATTAGGGACTATATTCAGAAAGGAATTTTGAACTTAAAATTTATAGATACAGACCATCAATGGGCTGATATCTTCACTAAACCCCTTTCTGAAGATAGGTTCAATTTCATTCTGAAACATCTCAGCATGAAAATCTGCCCAGAGTGAAAATGCTTTAATTCCATATATTTATCTTCAGAATGTATTTGTTTTACTGGGAACTTCTGATCAATCTCTTTTTAGAAAGATAGAACATGCAGATTGTATCAGATGCTAGTCTTAAAGATCTAAGCGTTTCAGCTCAAAGATAGACGTGCTGATCACTAAATCAAACAAGTTTCATCCAATCATCAGCAAATCTCTGAAGCAGAACGCGTGCACGCTTCTGAGAAGGCAAAACGCTGATTGGGTGCATTGAGACACATGTCTGGTAACCGTTTCAAGTATCTTTCTCAAATCCCCCAAAATCAGCAAGCATTAAATGAAAGTAATCATGTTTTTTAAAACGAAATCATGATTTTATTTCTCTTTCTTGAAACCGTTTACTCTTTCAAAATATTCTGAAATCTATTTAAGAACGTTAATTTCTCACATTAACCTTTTGCAGTTTCTCATTATCTCTCAAATATTTTCTGCATTTTCTCTGTGTTCATCTCTTTCAACCTTAAACCCTTTTTCTCAGTTTTCTCAGAAAAACCCTAAGTGTGAACTTGGCAACCTCCAGCAGTGCTTCTGCAGGTTCTCAGAAGAAAGCTTCCTATGAACAGTACCAAGTTCCATTCAGAACACTCCTTACTCTAGTGAAGAATCTTGAAGTGTTGTGTGAACTGATTATTGATTTTGGCAGTCTGAAAGAGAATGGTTTTGACTTGACAGAAGAAATTAGGGCACAGATATGGGAGAGATATTTTGACAGGTTGGTTGGACCAAGATTCCCAATGTTAGTCAAGGAGTTCTGGATTCATGCAACCGCTTCAACGCATCAAGTCACCTCCTACATAATGGGAAAGAAGATTGTGATCACTGAGGATCACATAGCAAAGTTGATTGGTTACAATGGCGGTGGCGTTCGCTGTATTGATATGGCTGAAAGATGCTCTGACGTAGGTGTCATAGCAGAAAGGATTTTCCCCCATGGGGTGCCCAGCAGCAAGATCAGAGATCTAAAGGATCACCACAGAGTTTGGGCGAAGATCATTATGGGGTGTTTTAATCATAGGAAGCCTACTAGTTCCCTTGATTACATAAATATAGATCAACAGTTTCTGATCTATTTTATCAATCAGAAGGTAAAAATCAACTTGGATGGTAGCCTTGTCATTATGGAAGGTAGTCTATTGTCGAGATTTTTGTTATTCCAATGGATGGTAGCCTTATCATTATGGTAGGTAGTTTTTTATTGAGATTTTTGTTACTCTAATGGATGGTAGCCTTGTCATTATGGAAGGTAGACTATTGTTGAGATTTTTGTCATTCCATTAGATGGTAGCCTTGTCATTATGGAAGGTACTTTTTTGTCGAGATTTTTGTTACTCCAATGGATGGTAGCCTTGTCATTATGGAAGGTAGTCTGTCGTTGAGATTTCTGTTACTCCAATGGATTGTAGCTTTGTCATTATGGAAGGTAGTATGTTGTTCAGATTTTTGTTATTCCAAAGGATTGTAGCCTTGTCATTATGGAAGGTAGTCTGTTGTTGAGATTTTTGTTATTCCATTGGATGGAAGCCTTGTCATTATGGAAGGTAGTCTATTGTCGAAATTTTTGTTATTCCAATGGATGGTAACCTTGTCATTATGGAAGGTAGTATTTTGTCGAGATTTTTGTTACTCCAATGGATGGTAGCCTTGTCATTATTGAAGGTAGTCTATTATCGATATCTTTGTTACTCCAATGGATAATAGCCTTGTAATTATGGAAGGTAGTCTGTTGTCGAGATTTTTGTTATTCTAATAGATGGTAGCCTTTTCATTATGGAAGGTAGTTTTTTCTCGAGATTTTTGTTACTCCAATGGATGGTAGCCTTGTCATTATGGAAGGTAGTCTATTGTCGAGATTTTTGTTATTCCCATGGATGGTAGCCTTATCTTTATGGAAGGTAGTTTTTTATCTGGATTTTTGTTACTCCAATGGATGGTAGCCTTGTTATTATGGAAGGTACTCTATTGTCGAGATTTTTGTTATTCCAATGGATGATAGCCTTGTCATTATGGAAGGTAGTTTTTTGTCTAGATTTTTGGTACCCCAATGGATGTAGCCTTGTCATTATAGAAGGTAGTCTGTTGTCGATATTTTTATTACTCCAATGGATTGTAGCCTTGTCATTATGGAAAGTATTATGTTGTTCATATTTTTATTACTCCAATGGATGGTAGCCTTGTAATTATGGAAGGGAGTCTGTTATCGATATTTTTGTTATTCCAATGGATGGTAGCCTTGTCATTATAGAAGGTAGTATTTTGTCGAGATTTTTGTTACTCCAATGGATGATAGCCTTGTCATTATTGAACGTAGTCTATTGTCGATATCATTGTTACTCCAATGGATGATAGTCTTGTCATTATGCAAGGTAGTCTGTTGTTCAGATTTTTGTTACTCCAATGGATGGTAGCCTTGTCATTATGGAAGGTAATCTATTGTCGAGATTTTTGTTATTAAAATGGATGGTAGCCTTATCATTATGGTAGATAGTTTTTTATCGAGATTTTTGTTACTCCAATGGATGGTAGCCTTGTCATTATGGAAGGTAGACTACTTTCAAGATTTTTATTATTCCAATGGATGGTAGCCTTGTCATTATGGAAGGTAGTTTTTTGTCAAGATTTTTGTTACTCCAATGGATGGTAGCTTTGTCATTATGGAAGGTAGTCTATCGTTGAGATTTCTGTTACTCCAATGGATTGTAGCTTTGTCATTATGGAAGGTAGTATGTTGTTCAGATTTTTGTTATTCCAAAGGATGGTAGCCTTGTCATTATGGAAGGTAGTCTTTTGTTGAGATTTTTGTTATTCCATTGGTTGGTAGCCTTGTCATTATGGAAGGTAGTCTGTTGTCGAGATTTTTGTTATTCCAATGGATGGTAACCTTGTCATTATGGAAGGTAGTATTTTGTCGAGATTTTTGTTACTCCAATAGATGGTAGCCTTGTCATTATTGGAGGTAGTCTATTATCGATATCTTTGTTACTCCAATGGATAATAGCCTTGTAATTATGGAAGGTAGTCTGTTGTCCAGATTTTTGTTATTCTAATAGATGGTAGCCTTGTCATTATGGAAGGTAGTTTTTTCTCGAGATTTTTGTTACTCCAATGGATGGTAGCCTTGTCATTATGGAAGGTAGTCTATTGTCGAGATTTTTGTTATTCCCATGGATGGTAGCCTTATCACTATGGAAGGTAGTTTTTTATCAAGATTTTTGTTACTCCAATGGATGGTAGCCTTGTCATTATGGAAGGTAGTCTATTGTCGAGATTTTTGTTATTCCAATGGATGATAGCCTTGTCATTATGGAAGGTAGTTTTTTGTCTAGATTTTTGTTACCCCAATAGATGTAGCCTTGTCATTATAGAGGGTAGTCTGTTGTTGATATTTTTATTACTCCAATGGATTGTAGCCTTGTCATTATGGAAAGTATTATGTTGTTCATATTTTAATTACTCCAATGGATGGTAGCCTTGTCATTATGGAAGGGAGTATGTTATCGATATTTTTGTTATTCCAATGGATGGTAGCCTTGTCATTATAGAAGGTAGTATTTTGTCGAGATTTTTGTTACTCCAATGGATGGTAGTCTTGTCATTATTGAACATAGTCTATTGTCGATATCATTGTTACTACAATGGATGATAGAATTGTCATTATGCAAGGTAGTCTGTTGTTCAGATTTTTGTTACTCCAATGGATGGTAGCCTTGTCATTATGGAAGGTAATCTATTGTCGAGATTTTTGTTATTCCAATGGATGGTATCCTTATGATTATGGTAGCTAGTTTTTTATTGAGATTTTTGTTACTCTAATGGATGGTAGCCTTGTCATTATGGAAGGTAGACTATTGTCGAGATTTTTATTATTCCACTGGATGGTAGCCTTGTCATTATGAAAGGTAGTTTTTTGTCGAGATTTTTGTTACTCCAATGGATGGTAGCCTTGTCATTATGGAAGGTAGTCTGTCGTTGAGATTTCTGTTACTCCAATGGATTGTAGCTTTGTCATTATGGAAGGTAGTATGTTGTTCAGATTTTTGTTATTCCAAAGGATGGTAGCCTTGTCATTAGGGAAGGTAGTCTGTTATTGAGATTTTTGTTATTCCATTGGATGGTAGCCTTGTCATTATGGAATGTATTCTATTGTCGAGATTTTTGTTATTCCAATGGATGGTAGCCTTGTCATTATTGAATGTAGTCTATTGTCGATATCATTGTTACTCCAATGGATGATAGTCTTGTCATTATGCAAGGTAGTCTGTAGTTCAGATTTTTGTTCTCCAATGGATGGTAGCCTTGTCATTATTGAAGGTAATCTATTGTCGAGATTTTTGTTATTAAAATGGATGGTAGCCTTATCATTATGGTAGGTAGTTTTTTATTGAGATTTTTGTTACTCCAATGGATGGTAGCCTTGTCATTATGGATGGTAGACTATTGTTGAGATTTTTATTATTCCAATGGATGGTAGCCTTGTCATTATGGAAGGTAGTTTTGTGTCGAGATTTTTGTTACTCCAATGGATGGTAGCTTTGTCATTATGGAAGGTAGTCTGTCGTTGAGATTTCTGTTACTCCAATGGATTGTAGCTTTGTCATTATGGAAGGTAGTATGTTGTTCAGATTTTTGTTATTCAAAAGGATGGTAGCCTTGTCATTATGGAAGGTAGTATGTTGTTGAGATTTTTGTCATTCCATTAGATGGTAGCCTTGTCATTATGGAAGGTAGTTTTTTGTCGAGATTTTTGTTATTCCAATGGATGGTAGCCTTGTCATTATGGAAGGTAGTATTTTGTCGAGATTTTTGTTACTCCAATAGATGGTAGCCTTGTCATTATTGAAGATAGTCTATTGTCGAGATTTTTGTTATTCCAATGGATGGTAGACTTCTCATTATGGAAGGTAGTTTTAGGCGATATTTTTGATACTCCAAAGGATGGTAGCCTTGCCATTATGGAAGGTAGTCTGTTGTCAAGATTTTTGTTTCCCCAATAGATGGTAACCTTGTCATTATGGAAGGTAGTTTTTTGTTGAGATTTTTGTTACTCCAATAGATGGTAGCCTTGTCAATATGGAAGGTAGTCTATTGTCAAGATTTTTGTTATTCCAATGGATGATAACCTTTTCATTTTGGAAGGTAGTTTTTTGTCGAGATTCTAATTACTCCAATGGATGGTAGCGTTGTCATTATGGAAGGTAGTCTGTTGTCGAGATTTTTGTTACCCCAATGAATGTAGCCTTGTCATTATGGAAGGTAGTCTGTTGTCGAGATTTTTGTTACTTCAATGAATGGTAGCCTTGTCGTTATGGAAGGTAGTCTGTCATTGATATTTCTGTTACTCCAATGGATTGTAGCCTTGTCATTTTGGAAGGTAGTTTGTTCTACAGATTTTTGTTACTCCAATGGATGGTAGCCTTGTGATTATGAAAGGTAGACTGTTGTCGAGATTTTTGTTATTCCATTGGATGGTAGCCTTTTCATTATGGAAGGTAGTCTGTTTGTAGAGATTTTTCTTATTACAATGGATGGTAACCTTATCATTATGGAATGTAGTATTTTGTCGAAATTTTTGTTACTCCAATGGATGATAGCCTTGTCATTATGGATGGTAGTCTATTGTCGAGATTTTTGTTACTCCAATGGATGGTAGCCTTCTCATTATGGAAGGTAGTATGTTGTCGAGATTTTTATTACTCGAATGGATGGTAGCCTTGTCATTATGGAAGTAGTCTGTTGTTCATATTTCTATTACTCTAATTGATGGTAGCCTTGTCCTTATGGAAGGTAGTTTATTGGCGACACTTTTGATACTCCAATGGATGGTAACCTTGTAATTATGGAAGGTAGTCTGTTGTCGAGATTTTTGTTACTCCAATGGATGGTATCCTTGTCATTATGGAAGGTAGTCTGTCATTGAGATTTATGTTACTCCAATGAATTGTAGCCTTGTCATTATGGAAGGTAGTCTGTTACTCCAATAGATGGTAGCCTTGTCATTATGGAAGGTAGTCTGTTGTCGAGAATTTTTTATTCCATTGCATGGTAGCCTTGTCATTATGGAAGGTAGTCTGTTTTTGAGATTTTCGTTATTCCAATGGATGGTAACCTTGTCATTATGAAAGGTAGTCTTTTGTCGAGATTTTTGTTACTCCAATGTATGGTAGCCTTGTCATTATTGAAGGTAGTCTATTGTCGATATCTTTATTACTCCAATGGATGGTAGCCTTGTCATAATGGAAGGTAGTTTTTTGTCGAGATTTTTGTTATTCCAATGGATGGTAGACTTCTCATTATGGAAGGTTGTTTTAGGCGAGATTTTTGATACTCCAACGGATGGTAGCCTTGCCATTATGGAAGGTAGTCTGTTGTCAAGATTTTTGTTTCCCCAATAGATGGTAACCTTGTCATTATGGAAGGTAGTTTTTTGTTGAGATTTTAATTACTCCAATGGATGGTAGCGTTGTCATTATGGAAGGTAGTCTGTTGTCGAGATTTTTGTTATTCCAATGGATGGTAACCTTGTCATTATGGAAGGTAGTCTTTTGTCTAGATTGTTGTTACTCCCATGGATGGTAGCCTTGCCATTATTGAAGGTAGTCTGTTGTCGATATCTTTGTTACTCAAATGGATGATAGCCTTGTGATTTTGCAAGATAGTATTTTGTTCATATTTTTGTTACTCCAATGGATGGTAGCCTTGTCATTATGGAAGGTAGTCTATTGTCGAGATTTTTATTATTCCAATGGATGGTAGCCTTGTCATTATTGAAGGTAGTCGGTCGTGGAGATTTCTGTTACTCCAATTGATAGTAGCCTTATCATTATAGAAGGTAGTCTATTGTTCATATTTTTGTTACTCCAATGGATGGTAACCTTTTCATTATGGAAGGTAGTATGTTGTCGAGATTTTTTTTATTCCTTTAGATGGTAGCCTTGTCATTATGGAAGGTCGTTTATTGTCGAGATTTTTGATACTCCAATGGATGGTAGCCTTGTAATTATGGAACGTAGTTTGTTGTCTGGATTTTTGTTACTCCAATGGACGGTAGCCTTGTCATTATGGAAGGTAGTCTGTCGTTGAGATCTCTGTTACTCCAATGGATTGTAGCCTTGTCATTATGGAAGGTAGTTTGTTGTTCAGATTTTTGTTATTCCAATGGATGGTAGCCTTGTCATTACGGAAGGTAGTCGGTCATTGAGATTTTTGTTACTCCAATGGATGGTAGCCTTGTCATTATGGAAGGTAGTCTTTTGTTCAAATTTTCGTTATTCCAATGGATGATAGCCTTGTCATTATGAAAGGTAGTCTTTTGTCGAGATTTTTGTTATTCCAATGGATGGTAGCCTTGTCATTATTGAAGGGAGTCTATTGTCGAGATTTATGATTCTCTAATGGATGATAGCCTTATCATTATGCAAGGCAGATTGTTGTTCATATTTTTGTTACTCCAATGGATGGTAGCATTTTCATTATGGAAGGTAGTCTATTGTTGAGTTTTTTGTTATTCCAATGGATGGTAGCCTTGCTAGCCTTGTAATTATGGAAGGTAGTATGTTGTAGAGATTTTTATTACTCCAATGGATAGTAGCCTTTTCTTTATGGAAGGTAGTCTGTCATTGAGATTTCTGTTACTCCAATGGATTGTAGCCTTGTAATTATGGAAGGTAGTCTATTGTTCAGATTTTCGTTACTCCAATGGATGTTAGCCTTGTCATTATGGAAGGTAGTATATTGTCGAGATTGTTGTTATTCCAATGGATTGTAACCTTGTCATTATGGAAGGTAGTCTTTTGTCTAGATTGTTGTTACTCCAATGGATGGTAGCCTTGCCATTATTGAAGGTAGTCTATTGTTGATATCTTTGTTACTCAAATGGATGATAGCCTTGTCATTATGCAAGGTAGTATGTTCTTCAGATTTTTGTTACTCGAATGGATGGTAGCCTTGTCATTATTGATAGTAGTCTATTGTCGATATTTTTATTATTCCAATGGATGGTAGCCTTGTCATTATTGAAAGTAGTCGGTGATTGAGATTTCTGTTACTCTAATTGATAATAGTCTTTTCATTATGGAAGGTAGTCTGTTGTCGAGATTTTTGTTAGTCCAATGGATGGTAACCTTGTCATTATGGAAGGTAGTCTGTTTTCGAGATTTGTGTTACTCCAATGGATGGTAACCTTGTCGTTATGGAAGGTAGTCTGTTGTCGAGATTTTTGTTACTCAAATGGATGGTAGCCTTGTATTTATGAAAGGTAGTCTTTCATTGAGATTTTTGTTACTCCAATGGATGGTAGCCTTGTCATTATGGAAGGTAGTCTGTTGTTCATATTTTTGTTACTCAAATGGATGATAGCCTTGTCATTATGGAAGGTAGTCTACTGTCGAGATTTTTGTTATTCCAATGGATTGTAGCCTTGTCATTATGGAAGGTAGTATGTTGTCGAGATTTATGATACTCCAATGGATGATAGCCTTGTAATTATGCAAGGTAGTCTGTTGTTTAGATTTTTGTTACTCCAATGGATGGTAGTCTTGTCATTATGGAAGGTAGTCTATTGTCGAGATTTTTGTTACTCCAATGGATGGTAGCCTTGTCATTACGGAAGGTAGTCAGTCGTTGATATTTCTGTTACTCCAATGGATGGTAGCCTTGTCATTATGGAAGGTAGTCTGTTGTTCAGATTTTTGTTACTCCAATGGATGATAGCCTAGTCATTATGGAAGGTAGTCTATTGTCGAGATTTTTGTTATTCCAATGGATGGTAGCCTTGTCATTATGGAAGGTAGTCTATTTTTGAGATTTATGATACTCCAATGGATGATAGCCTTGTCATTATGCATGGTAGTCTGTTGTTCAGATTTTTGTTACTCCAATGGATGGTAGTCTTGTCATTATGGAAGGTAGTCTATTGTCGATATTTTTGTTACTCCAATGGCTGGTAGCCTTGTCATTATGGAAGGTAGTATGTCATTGAGATTTTTGTTACTCCAATGTATGGTAGCCTTGTCAATATGGAAGGTAGTCTATTGTCAAGATTTTTGTTATTCCAATGGATGATAGCCTTGTCATTATGGAAGGTAGTTTTTTATCGAGATTTTAATTACTCCAATGGATGGTAGCATTGTCATTATGGAAGGTAGTTTGTTGTCGAGATTTTTGTTACCCCAATCGATGTAGCCTTGTCAATATGGACGGTAGTCTGTTGTCGAGATTTTTGTTACTCCAATGAATGATATCCTTGTCATTATGGAAGGTAGTATGTCGTTAAGATTTCTGTTACTCCAATGGATTGTAGCCTTGTCATTTTGGAAGGTAGTTTGTTCTTCAGATTTTTGTTACTCCGATGGATGGTAGCCTTGTGATTATGAAAGGTAGACTGTTGTCGAGATTTTTGTTATTCCATTGGATGGTAGCCTTTTCATTATGGAAGGTAGTCTGTTTTACAGATTTTTGTTATTCCAATGGATGGTAACCTTATCATTATGGAAGGTAGTATTTTGTCGATATTTTTGTTAGTCCAATAGATGATAGCCTTGTCATTATGGATGTTAGTCTGTTGTCGAGATTTTTGTTACTCTAGTGGATGGTAGCCTTGTCATTATGGAAGGTAGTATGTTGTCGAGATTTTGTTACTCCAATGGATGGTAGCCTTGTCATTTTGGAAGGTAGTCTATTGTCGAGATATTTGTTATTCCAATGGATTGTAGCCTTGTCATTATGGAAGGTAGTCTTTTGTCGAGATTTTTGTTACTCCAACGGATGGTAGCCTTGTCATTATCGGAAGGTAGTCGGTCGTTGAGATTTTTGTTACTCCAATGGATGGTAGCCTTGTCATTATGGAAGGTAGTATGTTGTTCAGATTTTTGTTACTCCAATGGATGATAGCCTTGTCATTATGGAAGGTAGTCTATTGTCGAGACTTTTGTTATTCCAATGGATGGTAGCCTTGTCATTATGGAAGGTAGTCGGTCGTTGGGATTTCTTTTACTCCAATGGATGGTAGCCTTGTCATTATGGAAGGTAGTCTGTTGTTCATATTTTTGTTACTCAAATGGATGATAGCCTTGTCATTATGGAAGGTAGTCTATTTTGTCGAGATTTTTGTTAGTCCAATAGATGATAGCCTTGTCATTATGCATGGTATTCTGTTATTCAGATTTTTGTTACTCCAATGGATGGTAGTCTATTGTCGAGATTTTTGTTATTCCAATGGATGGTAGCTTTGTCATTATTGAAGGTAGTCGGTCGTTGAGATTTCTGTTACTCCAATGGATAGTAGCCTTGTCATTATGGAAGGTAGTTTGTTGTTTAGATTTTTGTTACTCCAATAGATGGTAACCTTGTCATTATGGAAGGTAGTCTGTTGTCGAGATTTGTGTTACTCCAATGTATGGTAGCCTTGTCATTATGGAAGGTAGTATGTCGTTGATATTTTTGTACTCCAATGGATGGTAGCCTTGTCATTATGAAAGGTAGTATGTCGTTGAGATTTTTGTTACTCCAATGGATGGTAGCCTTGTCATTATGGAAGGTAGTCTATTGTCAAGATATTTGTTATTCCAATGGATTGTAGCCTTGTCATTATGGAAGGTAGTCTTTTGTCGATATTTTTATTACTCCATTGGATGGTAGCCTTGTCATTACGGAAGGTAGTCGGTCATTGAGATTTATGTTACTCCAATGGATGGTAGACTTGTCACTATGGAAGGTAGTCTGTTGTTCAGATTTTTGTTACTCCAATGGATGATAGCCTTGTCATTATGGAAGGTAGTCTATTATCGAGATTTTTGTTATTCCAATGGATGGTAGCCTTGTCATTATGGAAGGTAGTCTGTTCTCGAGATTTATGATACTCCAACGGATGATAGCCTTGTCATTATGCAAGGTAGTCTGTTGTTCAGATTTTTGTTACTCCAATGGATGGTAGTCTTATCATTATGGATGGTAGTTTATTGTCGAGATTTTTGTTATTCCAGTGGATGGTAGCCTTTTCAATATTGAAGGTAGTCGGTCGTTGAGATTTCTGTTACTCAAATGGATAGTAGCCTTGTCATTATGGAAGGTAGTCTGTTGTTCTGATTTTTGTTAATCCAATGGATGGTAACCTTGTCATTATGGAAGGTAGTCTGTCGTTGATATTTTTGTTACTCCAATGGATGGTAGCCTTTTCATTATGGAAGGTAGTATGTCGTTGAGATTTTTATTACTCCAATGGATGTTAGCCTTGTCATTAAGGAAGGTAGTCTATTGTCGAAATATTTGTTATTCTAATAGATTGTAGCCTTGTTATTATGGAAGGTAGTCTATTGTCAAGATTTTTGTAACTCCAATGGATGGTAGCCTTGTCATTACGGAAGGTAGTCGATCGTTGAGATTTCTGTTACTCCAATGGAAGGTAGCCTTGTCATTATTGAAGGTAGAATATTATCGAGATTTTTGTTATTCCAATGGATGGTAGCCTTGTCATTATGGAAGGTAGTCTATTTTTGAGATTTATGATACTCCAATGGATGATAGCCTTGTCATTATGCATGGTAGTCTATTGTTCAGATTTTTGTTACTCCAATGGATGGTAGTCTTGTCATTATGGAAGGTAGTCTATTGTCGAGATTTTTGTTATTCCAATGGATGGTAGCCTTGTCATTGTTGAAGGTAGTCGGTCGTTTAGATTTTTGTTATTCCAATGGATGGTAGCCTTGTCATTATGGAAGGTAGTCTGTTGTCGACATTTATGATACTCCAATGGATGATAGCCTTGTCATTATGCATGGCAGTCTATTGTTTAGATTTTTGTTACTCCAATGGATGGTAGTCTTGCCATTATGGAAGGTAGTCTATTGTCGAGATTTTTGTTATTCCAATAGATGGTAGCCTTGTCATTATCGGAAGGTAGTCGATCATTGAGATTTTTGTTACTCCAATGGATGGTAGCCTTGTCATTATGGAAGGTAGTATGTTGTTTAGATTTTTGTTATTCCAATGGATGGTAACCTTATCAATATGGAAGGTAGTATTTTGTCGATATTTTTGTTAGTCCAATAGATGATAGCCTTGTCATTATGCATGGTATTCTGTTATTCAGATTTTTGTTACTCCAATGGATGGTAGCCTTGTCATTATGGAAGGTAGTCTGTTGTTCAGATTTTTGTTACTCCAATGGATGATAGCCTAGTCATTATGGAAGGTAGTCTATTGTCGAGATTTTTGTTATTACAATGGATGGTAGCCTTGTCATTATGGAAGGTAGTCTATTTTTGAGATTTATGATACTCCAATGGATGATAGCCTTGTCATTATGCATGGTAGTCTGTTGTTCAGATTTTTGTTACTCCAATGGATGGTAGTCTTGTCATTATGGAAGGTAGTCTATTGTCGATATTTTTGTTACTCCAATGGCTGGTAGCCTTGTCATTATGGAAGGTAGTATGTCATTGAGATTTTTGTTACTCCAATGTATGGTAGCCTTGTCAATATGGAAGGTAGTCTATTGTCAAGATTTTTGTTATTCCAATGGATGATAGCCTTGTCATTATGGAAGGTAGTTTTTTATCGAGATTTTAATTACTCCAATGGATGGTTGCATTGTCATTATGGAAGGTAGTTTGTTGTCGAGATTTTTGTTACCCCAATCGATGTAGCCTTGTCAATATGGACGGTAGTCTGTTGTCGAGATTTTTGTTACTCCAATGAATGATATCCTTGTCATTATGGAAGGTAGTATGTCGTTAAGATTTCTGTTACTCCAATGGATTGTAGCCTTGTCATTTTGGAAGGTAGTTTGTTCTTCAGATTTTTGTTACTCCGATGGATGGTAGCCTTGTGATTATGAAAGGTAGACTGTTGTCGAGATTTTTGTTATTCCATTGGATGGTAGCCTTTTCATTATGGAAGGTAGTCTGTTTTACAGATTTTTGTTATTCCAATGGATGGTAACCTTATCATTATGGAAGGTAGTATTTTGTCGATATTTTTGTTAGTCCAATAGATGATAGCCTTGTCATTATGGATGTTAGTCTGTTGTCGAGATTTTTGTTACTCTAGTGGATGGTAGCCTTGTCATTATGGAAGGTAGTATGTTGTCGAGATTTTGTTACTCCAATGGATGGTAGCCTTGTCATTTTGGAAGGTAGTCTATTGTCGAGATATATGTTATTCCAATGGATTGTAGCCTTGTCATTATGGAAGGTAGTCTTTTGTCGAGATTTTTGTTACTCCAACGGATGGTAGCCTTGTCATTATCGGAAGGTAGTCGGTCGTTGAGATTTTTGTTACTCCAATGGATGGTAGCCTTGTCATTATGGAAGGTAGTATGTTGTTCAGATTTTTGTTACTCCAATGGATGATAGCCTTGTCATTATGGAAGGTAGTCTATTGTCGAGACTTTTGTTATTCCAATGGATGGTAGCCTTGTCATTATGGAAGGTAGTCGGTCGTTGGGATTTCTTTTACTCTAATGGATGGTAGCCTTGTCATTATGGAAGGTAGTCTGTTGTTCATATTTTTGTTACTCAAATGGATGATAGCCTTGTCATTATGGAAGGTAGTCTATTTTGTCGAGATTTTTGTTAGTCCAATAGATGATAGCCTTGTCATTATGCATGGTATTCTGTTATTCAGATTTTTGTTACTCCAATGGATGGTAGTCTATTGTCGAGATTTTTATTATTCCAATGGATGGTAGCTTTGTCATTATTGAAGGTAGTCGGTCGTTGAGATTTCTGTTACTCCAATGGATAGTAGCCTTGTCATTATGGAAGGTAGTTTGTTGTTTAGATTTTTGTTACTCCAATAGATGGTAACCTTGTCATTATGGAAGGTAGTCTGTTGTCGAGATTTGTGTTACTCCAATGTATGGTAGCCTTGTCATTATGGAAGGTAGTATGTCGTTGATATTTTTGTACTCCAATGGATGGTAGCCTTGTCATTATGAAAGGTAGTATGTCGTTGAGATTTTTGTTACTCCAATGGATGGTAGCCTTGTCATTATGGAAGGTAGTCTATTGTCAAGATATTTGTTATTCCAATGGATTGTAGCCTTGTCATTATGGAAGGTAGTCTTTTGTCGATATTTTTATTACTCCATTGGATGGTAGCCTTGTCATTACGGAAGGTAGTCGGTCATTGAGATTTATGTTACTCCAATGGATGGTAGACTTGTCACTATGGAAGGTAGTCTGTTGTTCAGATTTTTGTTACTCCAATGGATGATAGCCTTGTCATTATGGAAGGTAGTCTATTATCGAGATTTTTGTTATTCCAATGGATGGTAGCCTTGTCATTATGGAAGGTAGTCTGTTCTCGAGATTTATGATACTCCAACGGATGATAGCCTTGTCATTATGCAAGGTAGTCTGTTGTTCAGATTTTTGTTACTCCAATGGATGGTAGTCTTATCATTATGGATGGTAGTTTATTGTCGAGATTTTTGTTATTCCAGTGGATGGTAGCCTTTTCAATATTGAAGGTAGTCGGTCGTTGAGATTTCTGTTACTCAAATGGATAGTAGCCTTGTCATTATGGAAGGTAGTCTGTTGTTCTGATTTTTGTTAATCCAATGGATGGTAACCTTGTCATTATGGAAGGTAGTCTGTCGTTGATATTTTTGTTACTCCAATGGATGGTAGCCTTTTCATTATGGAAGGTAGTATGTCGTTGAGATTTTTATTACTCCAATGGATGTTAGCCTTGTCATTAAGGAAGGTAGTCTATTGTCGAAATATTTGTTATTCCAATAGATTGTAGCCTTGTTATTATGGAAGGTAGTCTATTGTCAAGATTTTTGTAACTCCAATGGATGGTAGCCTTGTCATTACGGAAGGTAGTCGGTCGTTGAGATTTCTGTTACTCCAATGGAAGGTAGCCTTGTCATTATTGAAGGTAGAATATTATCGAGATTTTTGTTATTCCAATGGATGGTAGCCTTGTCATTATGGAAGGTAGTCTATTTTTGAGATTTATGATACTCCAATGGATGATAGCCTTGTCATTATGCATGGTAGTCTATTGTTCAGATTTTTGTTACTCCAATGGATGGTAGTCTTGTCATTATGGAAGGTAGTCTATTGTCGAGATTTTTGTTATTCCAATGGATGGTAGCCTTGTCATTGTTGAAGGTAGTCGGTCGTTTAGATTTTTGTTATTCCAATGGATGGTAGCCTTGTCATTATGGAAGGTAGTCTGTTGTCGACATTTATGATACTCCAATGGATGATAGCCTTGTCATTATGCATGGCAGTCTATTGTTTAGATTTTTGTTACTCCAATGGATGGTAGTCTTGTCATTATGGAAGGTAGTCTATTGTCGAGATTTTTGTTATTCCAATAGATGGTAGCCTTGTCATTATCGGAAGGTAGTCGATCATTGAGATTTTTGTTACTCCAATGGATGGTAGCCTTGTCATTATGGAAGGTAGTATGTTGTTTAGATTTTTGTTATTCCAATGGATGGTAACCTTATCATTATGGAAGGTAGTATTTTGTCGATATTTTTGTTAGTCCAATAGATGATAGCCTTGTCATTATGCATGGTATTCTGTTATTCAGATTTTTGTTACTCCAATGGATGGTAGCCTTGTCATTATGGAAGGTAGTCTGTTGTTCATATTTTTGTTACTCCAATGGATGATAGCCTAGTCATTATGGAAGGTAGTCTATTGTCGAGATTTTTGTTATTCCAATGGATGGTAGCCTTGTCATTATGGAAGGTAGTCTATTTTTGAGATTTATGATACTCCAATGGATGATAGCCTTGTCATTATGCATGGTAGTCTGTTGTTCATATTTTTGTTACTCCAATGGATGGTAGTCTTGTCATTATGGAAGGTAGTCTATTGTCGATATTTTTGTTACTCCAATGGCTGTTAGCCTTGTCATTATGGAAGGTAGTATGTCATTGAGATTTTTGTTACTCCAATGTATGGTAGCCTTGTCAATATAGAAGGTAGTCTATTGTCAAGATTTTTGTTATTCCAATGGATGATAGCCTTGTCATTATGGAAGGTAGTTTTTTATCGAGATTTTAATTACTCCAATGGATGGTAGCATTGTCATTATGGAAGGTAGTTTGTTGTCGAGATTTTTGTTACCCCAATCGATGTAGCCTTGTCAATATGGACGGTAGTCTGTTTTCGAGATTTTTGTTACTCCAATGAATGATATCCTTGTCATTATGGAAGGTAGTATGTCGTTGAGATTTCTGTTACTCCAATGGATTGTAGCCTTGTCATTTTGGAAGGTAGTTTGTTCTTCAGATTTTTGTTACTCCGATGGATGGTAGCCTTGTGATTATGAAAGGTAGACTGTTGTCGAGATTTTTGTTATTCCATTGGATGGTAGCCTTTTCATTATGGAAGGTAGTCTGTTTTACAGATTTTTGTTATTCCAATGGATGGTAACCTTATCATTATGGAAGGTAGTATTTTGTCGATATTTTTGTTAGTCCAATAGATGATAGCCTTGTCATTATGGATGTTAGTCTGTTGTCGAGATTTTTGTTACTCTAGTGGATGGTAGCCTTGTCATTATGGAAGGTAGTATGTTGTCGAGATTTTGTTACTCCAATGGATGGTATCCTTGTCATTTTGGAAGGTAGTCTATTGTCGAGATATTTGTTATTCCAATGGATTGTAGCCTTGTCATTATGGAAGGTAGTCTTTTGTCGAGATTTTTGTTACTCCAACGGATGGTAGCCTTGTCATTATCGGAAGGTAGTCGGTCGTTGAGATTTTTGTTACTCCAATGGATGGTAGCCTTGTCATTATGGAAGGTAGTATGTTGTTCAGATTTTTGTTACTCCAATGGATGATAGCCTTGTCATTATGGAAGGTAGTCTATTGTCGAGACTTTTGTTATTCCAATGGATGGTAGCCTTGTCATTATGGAAGGTAGTCGGTCGTTGGGATTTCTTTTACTCCAATGGATGGTAGCCTTGTCATTATGGAAGGTAGTCTGTTGTTCATATTTTTGTTACTCAAATGGATGATAGCCTTGTCATAATGGAAGGTAGTCTATTTTGTCGAGATTTTTGTTAGTCCAATAGATGATAGCCTTGTCATTATGCATGGTATTCTGTTATTCAGATTTTTGTTACTCCAATGGATGGTAGTCTATTGTCGAGATTTTTGTTATTCCAATGGATGGTAGCTTTGTCATTATTGAAGGTAGTCGGTCGTTGAGATTTCTGTTACTCCAATGGATAGTAGCCTTGTCATTATGGAAGGTAGTTTGTTGTTTAGATTTTTGTTACTCCAATAGATGGTAACCTTGTCATTATGGAAGGTAGTCTGTTGTCGAGATTTGTGTTACTCCAATGTATGGTAGCCTTGTCATTATGGAAGGTAGTATGTCGTTGATATTTTTGTACTCCAATGGATGCTAGCCTTGTCATTATGAAAGGTAGTATGTCGTTGAGATTTTTGTTACTCCAATGGATGGTAGCCTTGTCATTATGGAAGGTAGTCTATTGTCAAGATATTTGTTATTCCAATGGATTGTAGCCTTGTCATTATGGAAGGTAGTCTTTTGTCGATATTTTTATTACTCCATTGGATGGTAGCCTTGTCATTACGGAAGGTAGTCGGTCATTGAGATTTATGTTACTCCAATGGATGGTAGACTTGTCACTATGGAAGGTAGTCTGTTGTTCAGATATTTGTTACTCCAATGGATGATAGCCTTGTCATTATGGAAGGTAGTCTATTATCGAGATTTTTGTTATTCCAATGGATGGTAGCCTTGTCATTATGGAAGGTAGTCTGTTCTCGAGATTTATGATACTCCAACGGATGATAGCCTTGTCATTATGCAAGGTAGTCTGTTGTTCAGATTTTTGTTACTCCAATGGATGGTAGTCTTATCATTATGGATGGTAGTCTATTGTCGAGATTTTTGTTATTCCAGTGGATGGTAGCCTTTTCAATATTGAAGGTAGTCGGTCGTTGAGATTTCTGTTACTCAAATGGATAGTAGCCTTGTCATTATGGAAGGTAGTCTGTTGTTCTGATTTTTGTTAATCCAATGGATGGTAACCTTGTCATTATGGAAGGTAGTCTGTCGTTGATATTTTTGTTACTCCAATGGATGGTAGCCTTTTCATTATGGAAGGTAGTATGTCGTTGAGATTTTTATTACTCCAATGGATGTTAGCCTTGTCATTAAGGAAGGTAGTCTATTGTCGAAATATTTGTTATTCCAATAGATTGTAGCCTTGTTATTATGGAAGGTAGTCTATTGTCAAGATTTTTGTAACTCCAATGGATGGTAGCCTTGTCATTACGGAAGGTAGTCGGTCGTTGAGATTTCTGTTACTCCAATGGAAGGTAGCCTTGTCATTATTGAAGGTAGAATATTATCGAGATTTTTGTTATTCCAATGGATGGTAGCCTTGTCATTATGGAAGGTAGTCTATTTTTGAGATTTATGATACTCCAATGGATGATAGCCTTGTCATTATGCATGGTAGTCTATTGTTCAGATTTTTGTTACTCCAATGGATGGTAGTCTTGTCATTATGGAAGGTAGTCTATTGTCGAGATTTTTGTTATTCCAATGGATGGTAGCCTTGTCATTGTTGAAGGTAGTCGGTCGTTTAGATTTTTGTTATTCCAATGGATGGTAGCCTTGTCATTATGGAAGGTAGTCTGTTGTCGACATTTATGATACTCCAATGGATGATAGCCTTGTCATTATGCATGGCAGTCTATTGTTTAGATTTTTGTTACTCCAATGGATGGTAGTCTTGTCATTATGGAAGGTAGTCTATTGTCGAGATTTTTGTTATTCCAATAGATGGTAGCCTTGTCATTATCGGAAGGTAGTCGATCATTGAGATTTTTGTTACTCCAATGGATGGTAGCCTTGTCATTATGGAAGGTAGTATGTTGTTTAGATTTTTGTTATTCCAATGGATGGTAACCTTATCATTATGGAAGGTAGTATTTTGTCGATATTTTTGTTAGTCCAATAGATGATAGCCTTGTCATTATGCATGGTATTCTGTTATTCAGATTTTTGTTACTCCAATGGATGGTAGCCTTGTCATTATGGAAGGTAGTCTGTTGTTCATATTTTTGTTACTCCAATGGATGATAGCCTAGTCATTATGGAAGGTAGTCTATTGTCGAGATTTTTGTTATTCCAATGGATGGTAGCCTTGTCCTTATGGAAGGTAGTCTGTTTTTGAGATTTATGATACTCCAATGGATGCTAGCCTTGTCATTATGCATGGTAGTCTGTTGTTCAGATTTTTGTTACTCCAATGGATGGTAGTCTTTTCATTATGGAATGTAGTCTATTTTCGAGATTTTTGTTACTCCAATGGCTAGTAGCGTTGTCATTATGGAAGGTAGTATGTCATTGAGATTTTTGTTTCTCCAATTTATGGTAGCCTTGTCAATATGGAAGGTAGTCTATTGTCAAGATTTTTGTTATTCCAATGGATGATAGCCTTGTCATTATGGAAGGTAGTTTTTTATCGAGATTTTAATTACTCCAATGGATGGTAGCATTGTCATTATGGAAGGTAGTTTGTTGTCGAGATTTTTGTTACCCCAATCGATGTAGCCTTGTCAATATGGACGGTAGTCTGTTGTCGAGATTTTTGTTACTCCAATGAATGATATCCTTGTCATTCTGGAAGGTAGTATATCGTTGAGATTTCTGTTACTCCAATGGATTGTAGCCTTGTCATTTTGGAAGGTAGTTTGTTCTTCAGATTTTTGTTACTCCGATGGATGGTAGCCTTGTGATTATGAAAGGTAGACTGTTGTCTAGATTTTTTTTATTCCATTGGATGGTAGCCTTTTCATTATGGAAGGTAGTCTGTTTTACAGATTTTTGTTATTCCGATGGATGGTAACCTTATCATTATGGAAGGTAGTATTTTGTCGATATTTTTGTTAGTCCAAAAGATGATAGCCTTATCATTATGGATGTTAGTCTGTTGTCGAGATTTTTGTTACTCTAATGGATGGTAGCCTTGTCATTATGGAAGGTAGTATGTTGTCGAGATTTTGTTACTCCAATGGATGGCAGCCTTGTCATTTTGGAAGGTAGTCTATTGTCGAGATATTTGTTATTCCAATGGATTGTAGCCTTGTCATTATGGAAGGTAGTCTTTTGTCGATATTTTTGTTACTCCAACGGATGGTAGCCTTGTCATTATCGGAAGGTAGTCGGTCGTTGAGATTTTTGTTACTCCAATGGATGGTTGCCTTGTCATTATGGAAGGTAGTATGTTGTTCAGATTTTTGTTACTCCAATGGATGATAGCCTAGTCATTATGGAAGGTAGTCTATTGTCGAGATTTTTGTTATTCCAATGGATGGTAGCCTTGTCCTTATGGAAGGTAGTCTGTTTTTGAGATTTATGATACTCCAATGGATGCTAGCCTTGTCATTATGCATGGTAGTCTGTTGTTCAGATTTTTGTTACTCCAATGGATGGTAGTCTTTTCATTATGGAATGTAGTCTATTTTCGAGATTTTTGTTACTCCAATGGCTAGTAGCGTTGTCATTATGGAAGGTAGTATGTCATTGAGATTTTTGTTTCTCCAATTTATGGTAGCCTTGTCAATATGGAAGGTAGTCTATTGTCAAGATTTTTGTTATTCCAATGGATGATAGCCTTGTCATTATGGAAGGTAGTTTTTTATCGAGATTTTAATTACTCCAATGGATGGTAGCATTGTCATTATGGAAGGTAGTTTGTTGTCGAGATTTTTGTTACCCCAATCGATGTAGCCTTGTCAATATGGACGGTAGTCTGTTGTCGAGATTTTTGTTACTCCAATGAATGATATCCTTGTCATTCTGGAAGGTAGTATATCGTTGAGATTTCTGTTACTCCAATGGATTGTAGCCTTGTCATTTTGGAAGGTAGTTTGTTCTTCAGATTTTTGTTACTCCGATGGATGGTAGCCTTGTGATTATGAAAGGTAGACTGTTGTCTAGATTTTTTTTATTCCATTGGATGGTAGCCTTTTCATTATGGAAGGTAGTCTGTTTTACAGATTTTTGTTATTCCGATGGATGGTAACCTTATCATTATGGAAGGTAGTATTTTGTCGATATTTTTGTTAGTCCAAAAGATGATAGCCTTATCATTATGGATGTTAGTCTGTTGTCGAGATTTTTGTTACTCTAATGGATGGTAGCCTTGTCATTATGGAAGGTAGTATGTTGTCGAGATTTTGTTACTCCAATGGATGGCAGCCTTGTCATTTTGGAAGGTAGTCTATTGTCGAGATATTTGTTATTCCAATGGATTGTAGCCTTGTCATTATGGAAGGTAGTCTTTTGTCGATATTTTTGTTACTCCAACGGATGGTAGCCTTGTCATTATCGGAAGGTAGTCGGTCGTTGAGATTTTTGTTACTCCAATGGATGGTTGCCTTGTCATTATGGAAGGTAGTATGTTGTTCAGATTTTTGTTACTCCAATGGATGATAGCCTTGTCATTATGGAAGGTAGTCTATTGTCGAGACTTTTGTTATTCCAATGGATGGTAGCCTTGTCTTTATGGAAGGTAGTCGGTCGTTGGGATTTCTTTTACTCCAATGGATGGTAGCCTTGTCATTATGGAAGGTAGTCTGTTGTTCATATTTTTGTTACTCCAATATATGGTAGCCTTGTCAATTTGGAAGGTAGTCTATTGTCGATATTTTTGTTATTTCTATGGATGATAGCCTTGTCATTATGGAAGGTAGTTTTTTATCGAGATTTTAATTACTCAAATGGATGGTAGCATTGTCATTATGGAAGGTAGTTTGTTGTCGAGATTTTTGTTACCCCAATGGATGTAGCCTTGTCATTATGGAAGGTAGTCTGTTGTCGAGATTTTTGTTACTCTAGTGAATGGTATCCTTGTCATTATGGAAGGTAGTATGTCGTTGAGATTTCTGTTACTCTAATGGATAGTAGCCTTGTCATTATGGAAGGTAGACTGCTGTCTAGATTTTTGTTATTCCATTGGATGGTAGCCTTTTCATTATGGAAGGTAGTCTGTTTGTACAGATTTTTGTTATTCCAATGGATGGTAACCTTATCATTATAGAAGGTAGTATTTTGTCGATATTTTTGTTAGTCTAATAGATGATAGCCTTGTCATTATGGATGTTAGTCTGTTGTCGAGATTTTTGTTACTCCAATGGATGGTAGCCTTGTCATTATGGAAGGTAGTCTGATGTCGAGATTTTGTTACTCCAATGAATGGTAGCCTTGTCATTATGGAACATAGTCCATTCGAGATTTTTATTACTCGAATGGATGGTAGCCTTGCCATTTTGGAAGTAGTCTGTTGTTCATATTTCAATTACTCCAATGGATGGTAGCCTTGTCATTATGAAAGGAAGTTTATTGTCGAGATTTTAATTACTCCAATGGATGGTAGCCTTGTCATTATGGAAGGTAGTATGTCATTGAGATTTTTGTTATTCCAATGGATGGTAGCCTTGTCATTATGGAAGGTAGTCTATTGTCGAGATATGTGTTATTCCAATGGATGGTAGCCTTGTCATTATGGAAGGTAGTCTATTGTCGAGATATGTGTTATTCCAATGGATTGTAGCCTTGTCATCATGGAAGGTAGTCTTTTGTCGAGATTTTTGTTACTCCAATGGATGGTAGCCTTGTCATTATCGGAAGGTAGTCGGTCGTTGAGATTTCTGTTACTCCAATGGATGATAGCCTTGTCATTATGGAAGGTAGTCTATTGTCGAGACTTTTGTTATTCGAATGGATGGTAGCCTTGTCATTATGGAAGGTAGTCGGTCGTTCAGATTTCTCTTACTCCAATGGATGGTAGCCTTGTCATTATGGAAGGTAGTCTGTTGTTCATATTTTTGTTACTCCAATGGATGATAGCCTTGTCATTATGGAAGGTAGTCTATTGTCGAGATTTTTGTTATTCCAATGGATGGTAGCCTTGTCATTATGGAAGGTAGTCTATTGTCGAGATTTATGATACTCCAATGGATGATAGCCTTGTCATTATGCATGGTAGTCTGTTGTTTAGATTTTTGCTACTCCAATGGATGGTAGTCTTGTCAATATGGAAGGTAGTCTATTGTCGAGATTTTTGTTATTCCAATGGATGGTAGTCTTGTCATTATCGGAAAGTAGTCGGTCATTGACATTTCTGTTACTCCAATGGATGGTAGCCTTGTCATTATGGAAGGTAGTATGTTGTTTAGATTTTTGTTACTCCAATGGATGATACCCTTGTTTTTATGGAAGGTAGTCTATTGTCGAGACTTTTGTTATTCCAATGGATGGTAGCCTTGTCATTATGGAAGGTAGTCGGTCGTTGAGATTTATCTTACTCCAATGGATGGTAGCCTTGTCATTATGGAAGGTAGTATGTTGTTCATATTTTTGTTACTCAAATGGATGATAGCCTTGTCATTATGGAAGGTAATCTATTGTCGAGAATTTTGTTATTCCAATGGATGGTAGCCTTGTCATTATGGAAGGTAGTCTGTTGTCGAGATTTATGATACTCCAATGGATGATAGCCTTGTCATTATGCAAGGTAGTATGTTGTTTAGATTTTTGTTACTCCAATGGATGGTAGTCTTGTCATTATGGAAGGTAGTCTATTGTCGAGAATTTTGATACTCCAATGGATGGTAGCCTTGTCATTATGAAAGGTAGCATGTCGTTGAGATTTTTGTTACTCCAATGTATGGTAGTCTTGTCAATATGGAAGGTAGTCTATTGTCGATATTTTTGTTATTCCAATGGATGATAGTCTTGTCATTATAGAAGGTAGTCTATTGTCGAGATTTTTGTTACTCCAATGGATGGTAGCCTTGTCATTACGGAAGGTAGTCGGTCGTTGAGATTTCTGTTACTCCAAAGGATGGTAGCCTTGTCATTATGGAAGGTAGTCTGTTGTTCAGATTTTTGTTACTCCAATGGATGATAGCCTAGTCATTATGGAAGGTAGTCTATTGTCGAGATTTTTGTTATTCCAATGGATGGTAGCCTTGTCATTATGGAAGGTAGTCTGTTTTTGAGATTTATGATACTCCAATGGATGATAACCTTGTCATTATGCATGGTAGTCTGTTGTTCAGATTTTTGTTACTCCAATGGATGATAGCCTTGTCATTATGCATGGTAGTCTGTTGTTCAGATTTTTGTTACTCCAATGGATGATAGCCTTGTCATTATGGAAGGTAGTCTATTGTCGAGACTTTTGTTATTCCAATGGATGGTAGCCTTGTCATTATGGAAGGTAGTCGGTCGTTGGGATTTGTTTTACTCCAATGGATGGTAGCCTTGTCATTATGGAAGGTAGTCTGTTGTTCATATTTTTGTTACACAAATGGATGATAGCCTTGTCATTATGGAAGGTAGTCTATTGTCGAGATTTTTGTTATTCCAATGGATGGTAGCTTTGTCATTATTGAAGGTAGTCGGTCGTTGAGATTTTTGTTACTCCAATGTATGGTAGCCTTGTCAATATGGAAGGTAGTCTATTGTCGAGATTTTTGTTATTCCAATGGATGATAGCCTTGTCATTATGGAAGGTAGTTTTTTATCGAGATTTTAATTACTCCAATAGATGGTAGCATTGTCATTATGGAAGGTAGTTTGTTGTCGAGATTTTTGTTACCCCAATGGATGTAGCCTTGTCATTATGGAAGGTAGTCTGTTGTCGAGATTTTTGTTACTCCAGTTAATGGTATCCTTGTCATTATGGAAGGTAGTATGTCGTTGAGATTTCTGTTACTCCAATGGATTGTAGCTTTGTCATTATGGAAGGTAGACTGCTGTCTAGATTTTTGTTATTCCATTGGATGGTAGCCTTTTCATTATTGAAGGTAGTCTGTTTGTACAGATTTTTGTTATTCCAATGGATGGTAACCTTATCATTATGGAAGGTAGTATTTTGTCGATCTTTTTGTTAGTCTAATAGATGATAGCCTTGTCATTATGGATGTTAGTCTGTTGTCGAGATTTTTGTTACTCCAATGGATGGTAGCCTTGTCATTATGGAAGGTAGTCTGTTGTAGAGATTTTGTTACTCCAATGAATGGTAGCCTTGTCATTATGGAACATAGTCCATTCGAGATTTTTATTACTCGAATGGATGGTAGCCTTGTCATTATGGAAGTAGTCTGTTGTTCATATTTCAATTACTCCAATGGATGGTAGCCTTGTCATTATGAAAGGTAGTTTATTGTCGAGATTTTAATTACTTCAATGGATGGTAGCCTTGTCATTATGGAAGGTAGTATGTCGTTGAGATTTTTGTTACTCCAATGGATGGTAGCCTTGTCATTATGTAAGGTAGTCTATTGTCGAGATATGTATTATTCCAATGGATGGTAGCCTTGTCATTATAGAAGGTAGTCTATTGTCGAGATATGTGTTATTCCAATGGATTGTAGCCTTGTCATCATGGAAGGTAGTCTTTTGTCGAGATTTTTGTTACTCCAATGGATGGTAGCCTTGTCATTATCGGAAGGTAGTCGGTCGTTGAAATTTCTGTTACTCCAATGGATGATAGCCTTGTCATTATGGAAGGTAGTCTATTGTCGAGACTTTTGTTACTCGAATGGATGGTAGCCTTGTCATTATGGAAGGTAATCGGTCGTTCAGATTTCTCTTACTCCAATGGATGGTAGCCTTGTCATTATGGAAGGTAGTCTGTTGTTCATATTTTTGTTACTCCAATGGATGATAGCCTTGTCATTATGGAAGGTAGTCTATTGTCGAGATTTTTGTTATTCCAATGGATGGTAGCCTTGTCATTATGGAAGGTAGTCTGTTTTTGAGATTTATGATACTCCAATGGATGATAGCCTTGTCATTATGCATGGTAGTCTGTTGTTCAGATTTTTGTTACTCCAATGGATGATAGCCTTGTCATTATGCATGGTAGTCTGTTGTTCAGATTTTTGTTACTCCAATGGATGATAGCCTTTTCATTATGGAAGGTAGTCTATTGTCGAGACTTTTGTTATTCCAATGGATGGTAGCCTTGTCATTATGGAAGGTAGTCAGTCGTTGGGATTTCTTTTACTCCAATGGATGGTAGCCTTGTCATTATGGAAGGTAGTCTGTTGTTCATATTTTTGTTACTCAAATGGATGATAGCCTTGTCATTATGGAAGGTAGTCTATTGTCGAGATTTTTGTTATTCCAATGGATGGTAGCTTTATCATTATTGAAGGTAGTCGGTCGTTGAGATTTTTGTTACTCCAATGTATGGTAGCCTTGTCAATATGGAAGGTTGTCTATTGTCGAGATTTTTGTTATTCCAATGTATGATAGCCTTGTCATTATGGAAGGTAGTATTTTGTCGATATTTTTGTTAGTCTAATAGATGATAGCCTTGTCATTATGGATGTTAGTCTGTTGTCGAGATTTTTGTTACTCCAATGGATGGTAGCCTTGTCATTATGGAAGGTAGTCTGTTGTCGAGATTTTGTTACTCCAATGAATGGTAGCCTTGTCATTATGGAACATACTCCATTCGATATTTTTATTACTCGAATGGATGGTAGCCTTGTCATTATGGATGTAGTCTGTTGTTCATATTTCAATTACTCCAATGGATGGTAGCCTTGTCATTATGAAAGGTAGTTTATTGTCGAGATTTTAATTACTCCAATGGATGGTAGCCTTGTCATTATGTAAGGTAGTCTATTGTCGAGATATGTGTTATTCCAATGGATGGTAGCCTTGTCATTATGGAAGGTAGTCTATTGTCGAGATATGTGTTATTCCAATGGATTGTAGCCTTGTCATCATGGAAGGTAGTCTTTTGTCGAGATTTTTGTTACTCCAATGGATGGTAGCCTTGTCATTATCGGAAGGTAGTCGGTCGTTGAAATTTCTGTTACTCCAATGGATGATAGCCTTGTCATTATGGAAGGTAGTCTATTGTCGAGACTTTTGTTACTCGAATGGATGGTAGCCTTGTCATTATGGAAGGTAGTCGGTCGTTCAGATTTCTCTTACTCCAATGGATGGTAGCCTTGTCATTATGGAAGGTAGTCTGTTGTTCATATTTTTGTTACTCCAATGGATGATAGCCTTGTCCTTATGGAAGGTAGTCTATTGTCGAGATTTTTGTTATTCCAATGGATGGTAGCCTTGTCATTATGGAAGGTAGTCTGTTTTTGAGATTTATGATACTCCAATGGATGATAGCCTTGTCATTATGCATGGTAGTCTGTTGTTCAGATTTTTGTTACTCCAATGGATGATAGCCTTGTCATTATGCATGGTAGTCTGTTGTTCAGATTTTTGTTACTCCAATGGATGATAGCCTTTTCATTATGGAAGGTAGTCTATTGTCGAGACTTTTGTTATTCCAATGGATGGTAGCCTTGTCATTATGGAAGGTAGTCGGTCGTTGGGATTTCTTTTACTCCAATGGATGGTAGCCTTGTCATTATGGAAGGTAGTCTGTTGTTCATATTTTTGTTACTCAAATGGATGATAGCCTTGTCATTATAGAAGGTAGTCTATTGTCGAGATTTTTGTTATTCCAATGGATGGTAGCTTTGTCATTATTGAAGGTAGTCGGTCGTTGAGATTTTTGTTACTCCAATGTATGGTAGCCTTGTCAATATGGAAGGTAGTCTATTGTCGAGATTTTTGTTATTCCAATGGATGATAGCCTTGTCATTATGGAAGGTAGTATTTTGTCGATATTTTTGTTAGTCTAATAGATGATAGCCTTGTCATTATGGATGTTAGTCTGTTGTCGAGATTTTTGTTACTCCAATGGATGGTAGCCTTGTCATTATGGAAGGTAGTCTGTTGTCGAGATTTTGTTACTCCAATGAATTGTAGCCTTGTCATTATGGAACATACTCCATTCGAGATTTTTATTACTCGAATGGATGGTAGCCTTGTCATTATGGAAGTAGTCTGTTGTTCATATTTCAGATACTCCAATGGATGGTAGCCTTGTCATTATGAAAGGTAGTTTATTGTCGAGATTTTAATTACTCCAATGGATGGTAGCCTTGTCATTATGGAAGGTAGTATGTCGTTGAGATTTTTGTTACTCCAATGGATGGTAGCCTTGTCATTATGTAAGGTAGTCTATTGTCGAGATATGTGTTATTCCAATGGATGATAGCCTTGTCATTATAGAAGGTAGTCTATTGTCGAGATATGTGTTATTCCAATGGATTGTAGCCTTGTCATCATGGAAGGTAGTCTTTTGTCGAGATTTTTGTTACTCCAATGGATGGTAGCCTTGTCATTATCGGAAGGTAGTCGGTCGTTGAAATTTCTGTTACTCCAATGGATGATAGCCTTGTCATTATGGAAGGTAGTCTATTGTCGAGACTTTTGTTATAAGAATGGATGGTAGCCTTGTCATTATGGAAGGTAGTCGGTCGTTCAGATTTCTCTTACTCCAATGGATGGTAGCCTTGTCATTATGGAAGGTAGTCTGTTGTTGATATTTTTGTTACTCCAATGGATGATAGCCTTGTCATTATGGAAGGTAGTCTATTGTCGAGATTTTTGTTATTCCAATGGATGGTAGCCTTGTCATTATGGAAGGTAGTCTGTTTTTGAGATTTATGATACTCCAATGGATGATAGCCTTGTCATTATGCATGGTAGTCTGTTGTTCAGATTTTTGTTACTCCAATGGATGATAGCCTTGTCATTATGCATGGTAGTCTGTTGTTCATATTTTTGTTACTCCAATGGATGATAGCCTTGTCATTATGGAAGGTAGTCTATTGTCGAGACTTTTGTTATTCCAATGGATGGTAGCCTTGTCATTATGGAAGGTAGTCGGTCGTTCGGATTTCTTTTACTCCAATGGATGGTAGCCTTGTCATTATGGAAGGTAGTCTGTTGTTCATATTTTTGTTACTCAAATGGATGATAGCCTTGTCATTATGGAAGGTAGTCTATTGTCGAGATTTTTGTTATTCCAATGGATGGTAGCTTTGTCATTATTGAAGGTAGTCGGTCGTTGAGATTTTTGTTACTCCAATGTATGGTAGCCTTGTCAATATGGAAGGTAGTCTATTGTCGAGATTTTTGTTATTCCAATGGATGATAGCCTTGTCATTATAGAAGGTAGTTTTTTATCGAGATTTTAATTACTCCAATGGATGGTAGCATTGTCATTATGGAAGGTAGTTTGTTGTCGAGATTTTTGTTACCCCAATGGATGTAGCCTTGTCATTATGGAAGGTAGTCTGTTGTCGAGATTTTTGTTACTCCAGTGAATGGTATCCTTTTCATTATGGAAGGTAGTATGTCGTTGAGATTTCTGTTACTCCAATGGATTGTAGCCTTGTCATTATGGAAGGTAGACTGCTTTCTAGATTTTTGTTATTCCATTGGATGGTAGCCTTTTCATTATGGAAGGTAGTCTGTTTGTACAGATTTTTGTTATTCCAGTGGATGGTAACCTTATCATTATGGAAGGTAGTATTTTGTCGATATTTTTGTTAGTCTAATAGATGATAGCCTTGTCATTATGGATGTTAGTTTGTTGTCGAGATTTTTGTTACTCCAATGGATGGTAGCCTTGTCATTATGGAAGGTAGTCTGTTGTCGAGATTTTGTTACTCCAATGAATGGTAGCCTTGTCATTATGGAACATAGTCCATTCGAGATTTTTATTACTCGAATGGATGGTAGCCTTGTCATTATGGAAGTAGTCTGTTGTTCATATTTCAATTACTCCAATGGATGGTAGCCTTGTCATTATGAAAGGTAGTTTATTGTCGAGATTTTAATTACTCCAATGGATGGTAGCCTTGTCATTATGGAAGGTAGTATGTCGTTGAGATTTTTGTTACTCCAATGGATGGTAGCCTTGTCATTATGGAAGGTAGTCTATTGTCGAGATATGTGTTATTCCAATGGATGGTAGCCTTGTCATTATGGAAGGTAGTCTATTGTCGAGATATGTGTTATTCCAATGGATTGTAGCCTTGTCATCATGGAGGGTAGTCTTTTGTCGAGATTTTTGTTACTCCAATGGATGGTAGCCTTGTCATTATCAGAAGGTAGTCGGTCGTTGAGATTTCTGTTACTCCAATGGATGATAGCCTTGTCATTATGGAAGGTAGTCTATTGTCGAGACTTTTGTTATTCGAATGGATGGTAGCCTTGTCATTATGGAAGGTAGTCGGTCGTTCAGATTTCTCTTACTCCAATGGATGGTAGCCTTGTCATTATGGAAGGTAGTCTGTTGTTCATATTTTTGTTACTCCAATGGATGATAGCCTTGTCATTATGAAAGGTAGTCTATTGTCGAGATTTTTGTTATTCCAATGGATGGTAGCCTTGTCATTATGGAAGGTAGTCTATTTTTGAGATTTATGATACTCCAATGGATGATAGCCTTGTCATTATGCATGGTAGTCTGTTGTTCAGATTTTTGTTACTCCAATGGATGATAGCCTTGTCATTATGGAAGGTAGTCTATTGTCGAGACTTTTGTTATTCCAATGGATGGTAGCTTTGTCATTATTGAAGGTAGTCGGTCGTTGAGATTTTTGTTACTCCAATGTATGGTAGCCTTGTCAATATGGAAGGTAGTCTATTGTCGAGATTTTTGTTATTCCAATGGATGATAGCCTTGTCATTATGGAAGGTAGTATTTTGTCGATATTTTTGTTAGTCTAATAGATGATAGCCTTGTCATTATGGATGTTAGTCTGTTGTCGAGATTTTTGTTACTCCAATGGATGGTAGCCTTGTCATTATGGAAGGTAGTCTGTTGTCGAGATTTTGTTACTCCAATGAATGGTAGCCTTGTCATTATAGAACATAGTCCATTCGAGATTTTTATTACTCGAATGGATGGTAGCCTTGTCATTATGGAAGTAGTCTGTTGTTCATATTTCAATTACTCCAATGGATGGTAGCCTTGTCATTATGAAAGGTAGTTTATTGTCGAGATTTTAATTACTCCAATGGATTGTAGCCTTGTCATTATGGAAGGTAGTATGTCGTTGAGATTTTTGTTACTCCAATGGATGGTAGCCTTGTCATTATGTAAGGTAGTCTATTGTCGAGATATGTGTTATTCCAATGGATGGTAGCCTTGTCATTATGGAAGGTAGTCTATTGTCGAGATATGTGTTATTCCAATGGATTGTAGCCTTGTCATCATGGAAGGTAGTCTTTTGTCGAGATTTTTGTTACTCCAATGGATGGTAGCCTTGTCATTATCGGAAGGTAGTCAGTCGTTGAAATTTCTGTTACTCCAATGGATGATAGCCTTGTCATTATGGAAGGTAGTCTATTGTCGAGACTTTTGTTATTCGAATGGATGGTAGCCTTGTCATTATGGAAGGTAGTCGGTCGTTCAGATTTCTCTTACTCCAATGGATGGTAGCCTTGTCATTATGGAAGGTAGTATGTTGTTCATATTTTTGTTACTCCAATGGATGATAGCCTTGTCATTATGGAAGGTAGTCTATTGTCGAGATTTTTGTTATTCCAATGGATGGTAGCCTTGTCATTATGGAAGGTAGTCTGTTTTTGAGATTTATGATACTCCAATGGATGATAGCCTTGTCATTATGCATGGTAGTCTGTTGTTCAGATTTTTGTTACTCCAATGGATGATAGCCTTGTCATTATGCATGGTAGTCTGTTGTTCATATTTTTGTTACTCCAATGGATGATAGCCTTGTCATTATGGAAGGTAGTCTATTGTCGAGACTTTTGTTATTCCAATGGATGGTAGCCTTGTCATTATGGAAGGTAGTCGGTCGTTCGGATTTCTTTTACTCCAATGGATGGTAGCCTTGTCATTATGGAAGGTAGTCTGTTGTTCATATTTTTGTTACTCAAATGGATGATAGCCTTGTCATTATGGAAGGTAGTCTATTGTCGAGATTTTTGTTATTCCAATGGATGGTAGCTTTGTCATTATTGAAGGTAGTCGGTCGTTGAGATTTTTGTTACTCCAATGTATGGTAGCCTTGTCAATATGGAAGGTAGTCTATTGTCGAGATTTTTGTTATTCCAATGGATGATAGCCTTGTCATTATAGAAGGTAGTTTTTTATCGAGATTTTAATTACTCCAATGGATGGTAGCATTGTCATTATGGAAGGTAGTTTGTTGTCGAGATTTTTGTTACCCCAATGGATGTAGCCTTGTCATTATGGAAGGTAGTCTGTTGTCGAGATTTTTGTTACTCCAGTGAATGGTATCCTTTTCATTATGGAAGGTAGTATGTCGTTGAGATTTCTGTTACTCCAATGGATTGTAGCCTTGTCATTATGGAAGGTAGACTGCTTTCTAGATTTTTGTTATTCCATTGGATGGTAGCCTTTTCATTATGGAAGGTAGTCTGTTTGTACAGATTTTTGTTATTCCAGTGGATGGTAACCTTATCATTATGGAAGGTAGTATTTTGTCGATATTTTTGTTAGTCTAATAGATGATAGCCTTGTCATTATGGATGTTAGTTTGTTGTCGAGATTTTTGTTACTCCAATGGATGGTAGCCTTGTCATTATGGAAGGTAGTCTGTTGTCGAGATTTTGTTACTCCAATGAATGGTAGCCTTGTCATTATGGAACATAGTCCATTCGAGATTTTTATTACTCGAATGGATGGTAGCCTTGTCATTATGGAAGTAGTCTGTTGTTCATATTTCAATTACTCCAATGGATGGTAGCCTTGTCATTATGAAAGGTAGTTTATTGTCGAGATTTTAATTACTCCAATGGATGGTAGCCTTGTCATTATGGAAGGTAGTATGTCGTTGAGATTTTTGTTACTCCAATGGATGGTAGCCTTGTCATTATGGAAGGTAGTCTATTGTCGAGATATGTGTTATTCCAATGGATGGTAGCCTTGTCATTATGGAAGGTAGTCTATTGTCGAGATATGTGTTATTCCAATGGATTGTAGCCTTGTCATCATGGAGGGTAGTCTTTTGTCGAGATTTTTGTTACTCCAATGGATGGTAGCCTTGTCATTATCAGAAGGTAGTCGGTCGTTGAGATTTCTGTTACTCCAATGGATGATAGCCTTGTCATTATGGAAGGTAGTCTATTGTCGAGACTTTTGTTATTCGAATGGATGGTAGCCTTGTCATTATGGAAGGTAGTCGGTCGTTCAGATTTCTCTTACTCCAATGGATGGTAGCCTTGTCATTATGGAAGGTAGTCTGTTGTTCATATTTTTGTTACTCCAATGGATGATAGCCTTGTCATTATGAAAGGTAGTCTATTGTCGAGATTTTTGTTATTCCAATGGATGGTAGCCTTGTCATTATGGAAGGTAGTCTATTTTTGAGATTTATGATACTCCAATGGATGATAGCCTTGTCATTATGCATGGTAGTCTGTTGTTCAGATTTTTGTTACTCCAATGGATGATAGCCTTGTCATTATGGAAGGTAGTCTATTGTCGAGACTTTTGTTATTCCAATGGATGGTAGCTTTGTCATTATTGAAGGTAGTCGGTCGTTGAGATTTTTGTTACTCCAATGTATGGTAGCCTTGTCAATATGGAAGGTAGTCTATTGTCGAGATTTTTGTTATTCCAATGGATGATAGCCTTGTCATTATGGAAGGTAGTATTTTGTCGATATTTTTGTTAGTCTAATAGATGATAGCCTTGTCATTATGGATGTTAGTCTGTTGTCGAGATTTTTGTTACTCCAATGGATGGTAGCCTTGTCATTATGGAAGGTAGTCTGTTGTCGAGATTTTGTTACTCCAATGAATGGTAGCCTTGTCATTATAGAACATAGTCCATTCGAGATTTTTATTACTCGAATGGATGGTAGCCTTGTCATTATGGAAGTAGTCTGTTGTTCATATTTCAATTACTCCAATGGATGGTAGCCTTGTCATTATGAAAGGTAGTTTATTGTCGAGATTTTAATTACTCCAATGGATTGTAGCCTTGTCATTATGGAAGGTAGTATGTCGTTGAGATTTTTGTTACTCCAATGGATGGTAGCCTTGTCATTATGTAAGGTAGTCTATTGTCGAGATATGTGTTATTCCAATGGATGGTAGCCTTGTCATTATGGAAGGTAGTCTATTGTCGAGATATGTGTTATTCCAATGGATTGTAGCCTTGTCATCATGGAAGGTAGTCTTTTGTCGAGATTTTTGTTACTCCAATGGATGGTAGCCTTGTCATTATCGGAAGGTAGTCAGTCGTTGAAATTTCTGTTACTCCAATGGATGATAGCCTTGTCATTATGGAAGGTAGTCTATTGTCGAGACTTTTGTTATTCGAATGGATGGTAGCCTTGTCATTATGGAAGGTAGTCGGTCGTTCAGATTTCTCTTACTCCAATGGATGGTAGCCTTGTCATTATGGAAGGTAGTATGTTGTTCATATTTTTGTTACTCCAATGGATGATAGCCTTGTCATTATGGAAGGTAGTCTATTGTCGAGATTTTTGTTATTCCAATGGATGGTAGCCTTGTCATTATGGAAGGTAGTCTGTTTTTGAGATTTATGATACTCCAATGGATGATAGCCTTGTCATTATGCATGGTAGTCTGTTGTTTAGATTTTTGTTACTCCAATGGATGATAGCCTTGTCATTATGCATGGTAGTCTGTTGTTCAGATTTTTGTTACTCCAATGGATGATAGCCTTGTCATTATGGAAGGTAGTCTATTGTCGAGACTTTTGTTATTCCAATGGATGGTATCCTTGTCATTATGGAAGGTAGTCGGTCGTTGGGTTTTCTTTTACTCCAATGGATGGTAGCCTTGTCATTATGGAAGGTAGTCTGTTGTTCATATTTTTGTTACTCAAATGGATGATAGCCTTGTCATTATGGAAGGTAGTCTATTGTCGAGATTTTTTTTATTCCAATGGATGGTAGCTTTGTCATTATTGAAGGTAGTCGGTCGTTGAGATTTTTGTTACTCCAATGTATGGTAGCCTTGTCAATATGGAAGGTAGTCTATTGTCGAGATTTTTGTTATTCCAATGGATGATAGCCTTGTCATTATGGAAGGTAGTTTTTTATCGAGATTTTAATTACTCCAATGGATGGTAGCATTGTCATTATGGAAGGTAGTTTGTTGTCGAGATTTTTGTTACCCCAATGGATGTAGCCTTGTCATTATGGAAGGTAGTCTGTTGTCGAGATTTTTGTTACTCCAGTGAATGGTATCCTTGTCATTATGGAAGGTAGTATGTCGTTGAGATTTCTGTTACTCCAATGGATTGTAGCCTTGTCATTATGGAAGGTAGACTGCTATCTAGATTTTTGTTATTCCATTGGATGGTAGCCTTTTCATTATGGAAGGTAGTCTGTTTGTACAGATTTTTGTTATTCCAATGGATGGTAACCTTATCATTATGGAAGGTAGTATTTTGTCGATATTTTTGTTAGTCTAATAGATGATAGCCTTGTCATTATGGATCTTAGTCTGTTGTCGAGATTTTTGTTACTCCAATGGATGGTAGCCTTGTCATTATGGAAGGTAGTCTGTTGTCGAGATTTTGTTACTCCAATGAATGGTAGCCTTGTCATTATGGAACATAGTCCATTCGAGATTTTTATTACTCGAATGGATGGTAGCCTTGTCATTATTGAGGTAGTCTGTTGTTCATATTTCAATTACTCCAATGGATGGTAGCCTTGTCATTATGAAAGGTAGTTTATTGTCGAGATTTTAATTACTCCAATGGATGGTAGCCTTGTCATTATGGAAGGTAGTATGTCGTTGAGATTTTTGTTACTCCAATCGATGGTAGCCTTGTCATTATGGAAGGTAGTCTATTGTCGAGATATGTGTTATTCCAATGGATGGTAGCCTTGTCATTATGGAAGGTAGTCTATTGTCGAGATATGTGTTATTCCAATGGATTGTAGCCTTGTCATCATGGAAGGTAGTCTTTTGTCGAGATTTTTGTTACTCCAATGGATGGTAACCTTGTCATTATCGGAAGGTAGTCGGTCGTTGAGATTTCTGTTACTCCAATGGATGATAGCCTTGTCATTATGGAAAGTAGTCTATTGTCGAGACTTTTGTTATTCGAATGGATGGTAGCCTTGTCATTGTGGAAGGTAGTCGGTCGTTCAGATTTCTCTTACTCCAATGGATGGTAGCCTTGTCATTATGGAAGGTAGTCTGTTGTTCATATTTTTGTTACTCCAATGGATGATAGCCTTGTCATTATGGAAGGTAGTCTATTGTCGAGATTTTTGTTATTCCAATGGATGGTAGCCCTGTCATTATGGAAGGTAGTCTGTTTTTGAGATTTATGATACTCCAATGGATGATAGCCTTGTCATTATGCATGGTAGTCTGTTGTTCAGATTTTTGTTACTCCAATGGATGATAGCCTTGTCATTATGGAAGGTAGTCTATTGTCGAGACTTTTGTTATTCCAATGGATGGTAGCCTTGTCATTATGGAAGGTAGTCGGTCGTTGGGATTTCTTTTACTCCAATGGATGGTAGCCTTGTCATTATGGAAGGTAGTCTGTTGTTCATATTTTTGTTACTCAAATGGATGATAGCCTTGTCATTATGGAAGGTAGTCTATTGTCGAGATTTTTTTTATTCCAATGGATGGTAGCTTTGTCATTATTGAAGGTAGTCGGTCGTTGAGATTTTTGTTACTCCAATGTATGGTAGCCTTGTCAATATGGAAGGTAGTCTATTGTCGAGATTTTTGTTATTCCAATGGATGATAGCCTTGTCATTATAGAAGGTAGTTTTTTATCGAGATTTTAATTACTCCAATGGATGGTAGCATTGTCATTATGGAAGGTAGTTTGTTGTCGAGATTTTTGTTACCCCAATGGATGTAGCCTTGTCATTATGGAAGGTAGTCTGTTGTCGAGATTTTTGTTACTCCAGTGAATGGTATCCTTGTCATTATGGAAGGTAGTATGTCGTTGAGATTTCTGTTACTCCAATGGATTGTAGCCTTGTCATTATGGAAGGTAGACTGCTTTCTAGATTTTTGTTATTCCATTGGATGGTAGCCTTTTCATTATGGAAGGTAGTCTGTTTGTACAGATTTTTGTTATTCCAATGGATGCTAACCTTATCATTATGGAAGGTAGTATTTTGTCGATATTTTTGTTAGTCTAATAGATGATAGCCTTGTCATTATGGATGTTAGTTTGTTGTCGAGATTTTTGTTACTCCAATGGATGGTAGCCTTGTCATTATGGAAGGTAGTCTGTTGTCGAGATTTTGTTACTCCAATGAATGGTAGCCTTGTCATTATGGAACATAGTCCATTCGAGATTTTTATTACTCGAATGGATGGTAGCCTTGTCATTATGGAAGTAGTCTGTTGTTCATATTTCAATTACTCCAATGGATGGTAGCCTTGTCATTATGAAAGGTAGTTTATTGTCGAGATTTTAATTACTCCAATGGATGGTAGCCTTGTCATTATGGAAGGTAGTATGTCGTTGAGATTTTTGTTACTCCAATGGATGGTAGCCTTGTCATTATGGAAGGTAGTCTATTGTCGAGATATGTGTTATTCCAATGGATGGTAGCCTTGTCATTATGGAAGGTAGTCTATTGTCAAGATATGTGTTATTCCAATGGATTGTAGCCTTGTCATCATGGAGGGTAGTCTTTTGTCGAGATTTTTGTTACTCCAATGGATGGTAGCCTTGTCATTATCAAAAGGTAGTCGGTCGTTGAGATTTCTGTTACTCCAATGGATGATAGCCTTGTCATTATGGAAGGTAGTCTATTGTCGAGACTTTTGTTATTCGAATGGATGGTAGCCTTGTCATTATGGAAGGTAGTCGGTCGTTCAGATTTCTCTTACTACAATGGATGGTAGCCTTGTCATTATGGAAGGTAGTCTGTTGTTCATATTTTTGTTACTCCAATGGATGATAGCCTTGTCATTATGAAAGGTAGTCTATTGTCGAGATTTTTGTTATTCCAATGGATGGTAGCCTTGTCATTATGGAAGGTAGTCTATTTTTGAGATTTATGATACTCCAATGGATGATAGCCTTGTCATTATGCATGGTAGTCTGTTGTTTAGATTTTTGTTACTCCAATGGATGATAGCCTTGTCATTATGCATGGTAGTCTGTTGTTCAGATTTTTGTTACTCCAATGGATGATAGCCTTGTCATTATGGAAGGTAGTCTATTGTCGAGACTTTTGTTATTCCAATGGATGGTATCCTTGTCATTATGGAAGGTAGTCGGTCGTTGGGATTTCTTTTACTCCAATGGATGGTAGCCTTGTCATTATGGAAGGTAGTCTGTTGTTCATATTTTTGTTACTCAAATGGATGATAGCCTTGTCATTATGGAAGGTAGTCTATTGTCGAGATTTTTTTTATTCCAATGGATGGTAGCTTTGTCATTATTGAAGGTAGTCGGTCGTTGAGATTTTTGTTACTCCAATGTATGGTAGCCTTGTCAATATGGAAGGTAGTCTATTGTCGAGATTTTTGTTATTCCAATGGATGATAGCCTTGTCATTATGGAAGGTAGTTTTTTATCGAGATTTTAATTACTCCAATGGATGGTAGCATTGTCATTATGGAAGGTAGGTTGTTGTCGAGATTTTTGTTACCCCAATGGATGTAGCCTTGTCATTATGGAAGGTAGTCTGTTGTCGAGATTTTTGTTACTCCAGTGAATGGTATCCTTGTCATTATGGAAGGTAGTATGTCGTTGAGATTTCTGTTACTCCAATGGATTGTAGCCTTGTCATTATGGAAGGTAGACTGCTATCTAGATTTTTGTTATTCCATTGGATGGTAGCCTTTTCATTATGGAAGGTAGTCTGTTTGTACAGATTTTTGTTATTCCAATGGATGGTAACCTTATCATTATGGAAGGTAGTATTTTGTCGATATTTTTGTTAGTCTAATAGATGATAGCCTTGTCATTATGGATCTTAGTCTGTTGTCGAGATTTTTGTTACTCCAATGGATGGTAGCCTTGTCATTATGGAAGGTAGTCTGTTGTCGAGATTTTGTTACTCCAATGAATGGTAGCCTTGTCATTATGGAACATAGTCCATTCGAGATTTTTATTACTCGAATGGATGGTAGCCTTGTCATTATTGAGGTAGTCTGTTGTTCATATTTCAATTACTCCAATGGATGGTAGCCTTGTCATTATGAAAGGTAGTTTATTGTCGAGATTTTAATTACTCCAATGGATGGTAGCCTTGTCATTATGGAAGGTAGTATGTCGTTGAGATTTTTGTTACTCCAATCGATGGTAGCCTTGTCATTATGGAAGGTAGTCTATTGTCGAGATATGTGTTATTCCAATGGATGGTAGCCTTGTCATTATGGAAGGTAGTCTATTGTCGAGATATGTGTTATTCCAATGGATTGTAGCCTTGTCATCATGGAAGGTAGTCTTTTGTCGAGATTTTTGTTACTCCAATGGATGGTAGCCTTGTCATTATCGGAAGGTAGTCGGTCGTTGAGATTTCTGTTACTCCAATGGATGATAGCCTTGTCATTATGGAAGGTAGTCTATTGTCGAGACTTTTGTTATTCGAATGGATGGTAGCCTTGTCATTATGGAAGGTAGTCGGTCGTTCATATTTCTCTTACTCCAATGGATGGTAGCCTTGTCATTATGGAAGGTAGTCTGTTGTTCATATTTTTGTTACTCCAATGGATGATAGCCTTGTCATTATGGAAGGTAGTCTATTGTCGAGATTTTTGTTATTCCAATGGATGGTAGCCCTGTCATTATGGAAGGTAGTCTGTTTTTGAGATTTATGATACTCCAATGGATGATAGCCTTGTTATTATGCATGGTAGTCTGTTGTTCAGATTTTTGTTACTCCAATGGATGATAGCCTTGTCATTATGGAAGGTAGTCTATTGTCGAGACTTTTGTTATTCCAATGGATGGTAGCCTTGTCATTATGGAAGGTAGTCGGTCGTTGGGATTTCTTTTACTCCAATGGATGGTAGCCTTGTCATTATGGAAGGTAGTCTGTTGTTCATATTTTTGTTACTCAAATGGATGATAGCCTTGTCATTATGGAAGGTAGTCTATTGTCGAGATTTTTGTTATTCCAATGGATGGTAGCTTTGTCATTATTGAAGGTAGTCAGTCGTTGAGATTTTTGTTACTCCAATGTATGGTAGCCTTGTCAATATGGAAGGTAGTCTATTGTCGAGATTTTTGTTATTCCAATGGATGATATCCTTGTCATTATGGAAGGTAGTTTTTTATCGAGATTTTAATTACTCCAATGGATGGTAGCATTGTCGTTATGGAAGGTAGTTTGTTGTCGAGATTTTTGTTACCCCAATGGATGTAGCCTTGTCATTATGGAAGGTAGTCTGTTGTCGAGATTTTTGTTACTCCAGTGAATGGTATCCTTGTCATTATGGAAGGTAGACTGCTATCTAGATTTTTGTTACTCCATTGGATGGTAGCCTTTTCATTATGGAAGGTAGTCTGTTTGTACAAATTTTTGTTATTCCAATGGATGGTAACCTTATCATTATGGAAGGTAGTATTTTGTCGATATTTTTGTTAGTCTAATAGATGATAGCCTTGTCATTATGGATGTTAGTCTGTTGTCGAGATTTTTGTTACTCCAATGGATGGTAGCCTTGTCATTATGGAAGGTAGTCTGTTGTCGAGATTTTGTTAATCCAATGAATGGTAGCCTTGTCTTTATGGAACATAGTCCATTCAAGATTTTTATTACTCGAATGGATGGTAGCTTTGTCATTATGGAAGTAGTCTGTTGTTCATATTTCAATTACTCCAATGGATGGTAGCCTTGTCATTATGAAAGGTAGTATATTGTCGAGATTTTAATTACTCCAATGGATGGTAGCCTTGTCATTATGGAAGGTAGTATGTCGTTGAGATTTTTGTTACTCCAATCGATGGTAGCCTTGTCATTATGGAAGGTAGTCTATTGTCGAGATATGTGTTATTCCAATGGATGGTAGCCTTGTCATTATGGAAGGTAGTCTATTGTCGAGATATGTGTTATTCCAATGGATTGTAGCCTTGTCATCATGGAAGGTAGTCTTTTGTCGAGATTTTTGTTACTCCAATGGATGGTAGCCTTGTCATTATCGGAAGGTAGTCGGTCGTTGAGATTTCTGTTACTACAATGGATGATAGCCTTGTCATTATGGAAGGTAGTCTATTGTCGAGACTTTTGTTATTCGAATGGATGGTAGCCTTGTCATTATGGAAGGTAGTCGGTCGTTCAGATTTCTCTTACTCCAATGGATGGTAGCCTTGTCATTATGGAAGGTAGTCTGTTGTTCATATTTTTGTTACTCCAATGGATGATAGCCTTGTCATTATGGAAGGTAGTCTATTGTCGAGATTTTTGTTATTCCAATGGATGGTAGCCTTGTCATTATAGAAGGTAGTCTGTTTTTGAGATTTACGATACTCCAATGGATTATAGCCTTGTCATTATGCATGGTAGTCTGTTGTTCAGATTTTTGTTACTCCAATGGATGATAGCCTTGTCATTATGGAAGGTAGTCTATTGTCGAGACTTTTGTTATTCCAATGGATGGTAGCCTTGTCATTATGGAAGGTAGTCGGTCGTTGGGATTTCTTTTACTCCAATGGATGGTAGCCTTGTCATTATGGAAGGTAGTCTGTTGTTCATATTTTTATTACTCAAATGGATGATAGCCTTGTCATTATGGAAGGTAGTTTATTGTCGAGATTTTTGTTATTCCAATGGATGGTAGCTTTGTCATTATTGAAGGTAGTCGTTCGTTGAGATTTTTGTTACTCCAATGTATGGTTGCCTTGTCAATATGGAAGGTAGTCTATTGTCGAGATTTTTGTTATTCCAATGGATGATAGCCTTGTCATTATGGAAGGTAGTTTTTTATCGAGATTTTAATTACTCCAATGGATGGTAGCATTGTCATTATGGAAGGTAGTTTGTTGTCGAGATTTTTGTTACCCCAATGGATGTAGCCTTGTCATTATGGAAGGTAGTCTGTTGTCGAGATTTTGGTTACTCCAGTGAATGGTATCCTTGTCATTATGGAAGGTAGTATGTCGTTGAGATTTTTGTTACTCCAATGGATTGTAGCCTTGTCATTATGGAAGGTAGACTGCTATCTAGATTTTTGTTATTCCATTGGATGGTCGCCTTTTCATTATGGAAGGTAGTCTGTTTGTACAAATTTTTGTTATTCCAATGGATGGTAACCTTATCATTATGGAAGGTAGTATTTTGTCGAGATTTTTGTTAGTCTAATAGATGATAGCCTTGTCATTATGGATGTTAGTCTATTGTCGAGATTTTTGTTACTCCAATGGATGGTAGCCTTGTCATTATGGAAGGTAGTCTGTTGTCGAGATTTTGTTACTCCAATGAATGGTAGCCTTGTCATTATGGAACATAGTCCATTCGAGATTTTTATTACTCGAATGGATGGTAGCCTTGTCATTATGGAAGTAGTCTGTTGTTCATATTTCAATTACTCCAATGGATGGTAGCCTTGTCATTATGAAAGGTAGTTTATTGTCGAGATTTTAATTACTCCAATGGATGGTAGCCTTGTCATTATGGAAGGTAGTATGTCGTTGAGATTTTTGTTACTCCAATGGATGGTAGCCTTGTCATTATGGAAGGTAGTCTATTGTCGAGATATGTGTTATTCCAATGGATGGTAGCCTTGTCATTATGGAAGGTAGTCTATTGTCGAGATATGTGTTATTCCAATGGATTGTAGCCTTGTCATCATGGAAGGTAGTCTTTTGTCGAGATTTTTGTTACTCCAATGGATGGTAGCCTTGTCATTACCGGAAGGTAGTCGGTCATTGAGATTTCTGTTACTCCAATGGATGATAGCCTTGTCATTATGGAAGGTAGTCTATTGTCGAGACTTTTGTTATTCGAATGGATGGTAGCCTTGTCATTATGCAAGGTAGTCGGTCGTTCAGATTTCTCTTACTCCAATGGATGGTAGCCTTGTCATTATGGAAGGTAGTCTGTTGTTCATATTTTTGTTACTCCAATGGATGATAGCCTTGTCATTATGGAAGGTAGTCTATTGTCGAGATTTTTGTTATTCCAATGGATGGTAGCCTTGTCATTATGGAAGGTAGTCTGTTTTTGAGATTTATGATACTCCAATGGATGATAGCCTTGTCATTATGCATGGTAGTCTGTTGTTCAGATTTTTGTTACTCCAATGGATGATAGCCTTGTCATTATGAAAGGTAGTCTATTGTCGAGATTTTTGTTATTCCAATGGATGGTAGCGTTGTCATTATCGGAAAGTAGTCGGTCATTGAGATTTCTGTTACTCCAATGGATGGTAGCCTTGTCATTATGGAAGGTAGTATGTTGTTTAGATTTTTGTTACTCCAATGGATGATACCCTTGTCTTTATGGAAGGTAGTCTATTGTCGAGACTTTTGTTATTCCAATGGATGGTAGCCTTGTCATTATGGAAGGTAGTCGGTCGTTGAGATTTATCTTACTCCAATGGATGGTAGCCTTGTCATTATGGAAGGTAGTATGTTGTTCATATTTTTGTTACTCAAATGCATGATAGCCTTGACATTATGGAAGGTAGTCTATTGTCGAGATTTTTGTTATTCCAATGGATGGTAGCCTTGTCATTATGGAAGGTAGTCTGTTGTCGAGATTTATGATACTCCAATGGATGATAGCCTTGTCATTATGCAAGGTAGTCTGTTGTTTAGATTTTTGTTACTCCAATGGATGATAGTCTTGTCATTATGGAAGGTAGTCTATTGTCGAGATTTTTGTTACTCCAATGGATGGTAGCCTTGTCATTATGAAAGGTAGTATGTCGTTGAGATTTTTGTTACTCCAATGTATGGTAGTCTTGTCAATATGGAAGGTAGTCTGTTGTCGAGATTTTTGTTATTCCAATGGATGGTAGCCTTGTCATTACGGAAGGTAGTCGGTCGTTGAGATTTCTGTTACTCCAAAGGATGGTAGCCTTGTCATTATGGAAGGTAGTCTGTTGTTCAGATTTTTGTTACTCCAATGGATGATAGCCTAGTCATTATGGAAGGTAGTCTATTGTCGAGATTTTTGTTATTCCAATGGATGGTAGCCTTGTCATTATGGAAGGTAGTCTGTTTTTGAGATTTATGATACTCCAATGGATGATAGCCTTGTCATTATGCATGGTAGTCTGGTTTTCAGATTTTTGTTACTCCAATGTATGATAGCCTTGTCATTATGCATGGTAGTCTGTTGTTCAGATTTTTGTTACTCCAATGGATGATAGCCTTGTCATTATGGAAGGTAGTCTATTGTCGGGACTTTTGTTATTCAAATGGATGGTAGCCTTGTCATTATGGAAGATAGTCGGTCGTTGGGATTTCTTTTACTCCAATGGATGGTAGCCTTGTAATTATAGAAGGTAGTCTGTTGTTCATATTTTTGTTACTCAAATGGATGATAGCCTTGTCATTATGGAAGGTAGTCTATTGTCGAGATTTTTGTTATTCCAATGGATGGTAGCCTTGTCATTATTGAAGGTAGTCGGTCGTTGAGATTTTTGTTACTCCAATGTATGGTAGCCTTGTCAATATGGAAGGTAGTCTATTGACGAGATTTTTGTTATTCCAATGGATGATAGCCTTGTCATTATGGATGTTAGTCTGTTGTCGAGATTTTGTTACTCCAATGAATGGTAGCCTTGTCATTATGAAACATAGTCCATTCGAGATTTTTATTACTCGAATGGATGGTAGCCTTGTCATTATGGAAGTAGTCTGTTGTTCATATTTCAATTACTCCAATGGATGGTAGCCTTGTAATTATGAAAGGTAGTTTATTGTCGAGATTTTAATTACTCCAATGGATGGTAGCCTTGTCATTATGGAAGGTAGTATGTCGTTGAGATTTTTGTTACTCCAATGGATGGTAGCCTTGTCATTATGGAAGGTAGTCTATTGTCGAGATATGTGTTATTCCAATGGATGGTAGCCTTGTCATTATGGAAGGTAGTCTATTGTCGAGATATGTGTTATTCCAATAGATTGTAGCCTTGTCATCATGGAAGGTAGTCTTTTGTCGAGATTTTTGTTACTCCAATGGATGGTAGCCTTGTCATTATCGGAAGGTAGTCGGTCGTTGAGATTTCTGTTACTCCAATGGATGATAGCCTTGTCATTATGGAAGGTAGTCTATTGTCGAGACTTTTGTTATTCGAATGGATGGTAGCCTTGTCATTATGGAAGGTAGTCGGTCGTTCAGATTTCTCTTACTCCAATGGATGGTAGCCTTGTCATTATGGAAGATAGTCTGTTGTTCATATTTTTGTTACTCCAATGGATGATAGCCTTGTCATTATGGAAGGTAGTCTATTGTCGAGATTTTTGTTATTCCAATGGATGGTAGCCTTGTCATTATGGAAGGTAGTCTGTTGTCGAGATTTATGATACTCCAATGGATGATAGCCTTGTCATTATGGAAGATAGTCGGTCGTTGGGATTTCTTTTACTCCAATGGATGGTAGCCTTGTCATTATGGAAGGTAGTTTGTTGTTCATATTTTTGTTACTCAAATGGATGATAGCCTTGTCATTATGGAAGCTAGTCTATTGTCGAGATTTTTGGTATTCCAATGGATGGTAGCCTTGACATTATTGAAGATAGTCGGTCGTTGAGATTTTTGTTACTCCAATGTATGGTAGCCTTGTCAATATGGAAGGTAGTCTATTTTCGAGATTTTTGTTATTCCAATGGATGATAGCCTTGTCATTATGGAAGGTAGTTTTTTATCGAGATTTTAATTACTCCAATGGATGGTAGCATTGTCATTATGGAAGGTAGTTTGTTGTCGAGATTTTTGTTACCCTAATGGATGTAGCCTTGTCATTATGGAAGGTAGTCTGTTGTCGAGATTTTTGTTACTCCAGTGAATGGTATCCTTGTCATTATGGAAGGTAGTATGTTGTTGAGATTTCTGTTACTCCAATGGATGGTAGCCTTGTCATTATGGAAGATAGTCGGTCGTTGGGATTTCTGTTACTCCAATGGATTATAGCCTTGTCATTATGGAAGGTAGTCTGTTGTTCATATTTTTGTTATTCCATTGGATGGTGGCCTTTTCATTACGGAAGGTAGTCTATTGTCGAGATTTTTGTTATTCCAATGGATGGTAGCCTTGTCATTATTGAAGGTAGTCGGTCGTTGAGATTTTTGTTACTCCAATGTATGGTAGCCTTGTCAATATGGAAGGTAGTCTATTGACGAGATTTTTGTTATTCCAATGGATGATAGCCTTGTCATTATGGATGTTAGTCTGTTGTCGAGATTTTTTTACTCCAATGAATGGTAGCCTTGTCATTATGAAACATAGTCCATTCGAGATTTTTATTACTCGAATGGATGGTAGCCTTGTCATTATGGAAGTACTCTATTGTTCATATTTCAATTACTCCAATGGATGGTAGCCTTGTAATTATGAAAGGTAGTTTATTGTCGAGATTTTAATTACTCCAATGGATGGTAGCCTTGTCATTATGGAAGGTAGTATGTCGTTGAGATTTTTGTTACTCCAATGGATGGTAGCCTTGTCATTATGGAAGATAGTCTATTGCTGAGATATGTGTTATTCCAATGGATGGTAGCCATGTCATTATGGAAGGTAGTCTATTGTCGAGATATGTGTTATTCCAATAGATTGTAGCCTTGTCATCATGGAAGGTAGTCTTTTGTCGAGATTTTTGTTACTCCAATGGATGGTAGCCTTGTCATTATCGGAAGGTAGTCGGTCGTTGAGATTTCTGTTACTCCAATGGATGATAGCCTTGTCATTATGGAAGGTAGTCTATTGTCGAGACTTTTGTTATTCGAATGGATGGTAGCCTTGTCATTATGGAAGGTAGTCGGTCGTTCAGATTTCTCTTACTCCAATGGATGGTAGCCTTGTCATTATGGAAGATAGTCTGTTGTTCATATTTTTGTTACTCCAATGGATGATAGCCTTGTCATTATGGAAGGTAGTCTATTGTCGAGATTTTTGTTATTCCAATGGATGGTAGCCTTGTCATTATGGAAGGTAGTCTTTTGTCGAGATTTATGATACTCCAATGGATGATAGCCTTGTCATTATGGAAGATAGTCGGTCGTTGGGATTTCTTTTACTCCAATGGATGGTAGCCTTGTCATTATGGAAGGTAGTCTGTTGTTCATATTTTTGTTACTCAAATGGATGATAGCCTTGTCATTATGGAAGGTAGTCTATTATCGATATTTTTGGTATTCCAATGGATGGTAGCCTTGTCATTATTGAAGATAGTCGGTCGTTGAGATTTCTGTTACTCCAATGGATGATAGCCTTGTCATTATGGAAGGTAGTCTATTGTCGAGACTTTTGTTATTCGAATGGATGGTAGCCTTGTCATTATGGAAGGTAGTCGGTCGTTCAGATTTCTCTTACTCCAATGGATGGTAGCCTTGTCATTATGGAAGATAGTCTGTTGTTCATATTTTTGTTACTCCAATGGATGATAGCCTTGTCATTATGGAAGGTAGTCTATTGTCGAGATTTTTGTTATTCCAATGGATGGTAGCCTTGTCATTATGGAAGGTAGTCTGTTGTCGAGATTTATGATACTCCAATGGATGATAGCCTTGTCATTATGGAAGATAGTCGGTCGTTGGGATTTCTTTTACTCCAATGGATGGTAGCCTTGTCATTATGGAAGGTAGTTTGTTGTTCATATTTTTGTTACTCAAATGGATGATAGCCTTGTCATTATGGAAGGTAGTCTATTGTCGAGATTTTTGGTATTCCAATGGATGGTAGCCTTGTCATTATTGAAGATAGTCGGTCGTTGAGATTTTTGTTACTCCAATGTATGGTAGCCTTGTCAATATGGAAGGTAGTCTATTTTCGAGATTTTTGTTATTCCAATGGATGATAGCCTTGTCATTATGGAAGGTAGTTTTTTATCGAGATTTTAATTACTCCAATGGATGGTAGCATTGTCATTATGGAAGGTAGTTTGTTGTCGAGATTTTTGTTACCCTAATGGATGTAGCCTTGTCATTATGGAAGGTAGTCTGTTGTCGAGATTTTTGTTACTCCAGTGAATGGTATCCTTGTCATTATGGAAGGTAGTATGTTGTTGAGATTTCTGTTACTCCAATGGATGGTAGCCTTGTCATTATGGAAGATAGTCGGTCGTTGGGATTTCTGTTACTCCAATGGATTATAGCCTTGTCATTATGGAAGGTAGTCTGTTGTTCATATTTTTGTTATTCCATTGGATGGTGGCCTTTTCATTACGGAAGGTAGTCTATTGTCGAGATTTTTGTTATTCCAATGGATGGTAGCCTTGTCATTATTGAAGGTAGTCGGTCGTTGAGATTTTTGTTACTCCAATGTATGGTAGCCTTGTCAATATGGAAGGTAGTCTATTGACGAGATTTTTGTTATTCCAATGGATGATAGCCTTGTCATTATGGATGTTAGTCTGTTGTCGAGATTTTTTTACTCCAATGAATGGTAGCCTTGTCATTATGAAACATAGTCCATTCGAGATTTTTATTACTCGAATGGATGGTAGCCTTGTCATTATGGAAGTAGTCTATTGTTCATATTTCAATTACTCCAATGGATGGTAGCCTTGTAATTATGAAAGGTAGTTTATTGTCGAGATTTTAATTACTCCAATGGATGGTAGCCTTGTCATTATGGAAGGTAGTATGTCGTTGAGATTTTTGTTACTCCAATGGATGGTAGCCTTGTCATTATGGAAGATAGTCTATTGCCGAGATATGTGTTATTCCAAAGGATGGTAGCCATGTCATTATGGAAGGTAGTCTATTGTCGAGATATGTGTTATTCCAATAGATTGTAGCCTTGTCATCATGGAAGGTAGTCTTTTGTCGAGATTTTTGTTACTCCAATGGATGGTAGCCTTGTCATTATCGGAAGGTAGTCGGTCGTTGAGATTTCTGTTACTCCAATGGATGATAGCCTTGTCATTATGGAAGGTAGTCTATTGTCGAGACTTTTGTTATTCGAATGGATGGTAGCCTTGTCATTATGGAAGGTAGTCGGTCGTTCAGATTTCTCTTACTCCAATGGATGGTAGCCTTGTCATTATGGAAGATAGTCTGTTGTTCATATTTTTGTTACTCCAATGGATGATAGCCTTGTCATTATGGAAGGTAGTCTATTGTCGAGATTTTTGTTATTCCAATGGATGGTAGCCTTGTCATTTTGGAAGGTAGTCTGTTGTCGAGATTTATGATACTCCAATGGATGATAGCCTTGTCATTATGGAAGATAGTCGGTCGTTGGGATTTCTTTTACTCCAATGGATGGTAGCCTTGTCATTATGGAAGGTAGTCTGTTGTTCATATTTTTGTTACTCAAATGGATGATAGCCTTGTCATTATGGAAGGTAGTCTATTGTCGATATTTTTGGTATTCCAATGGATGGTAGCCTTGTCATTATTGAAGATAGTCGGTCGTTGAGATTTTTGTTACTCCATTGTATGGTAGCCTTGTCAATATGGAAGGTAGTCTATTTTCGAGATTTTTGTTATTCCAATGGATGATAGCCTTGTCATTATGGAAGGTAGTTTTTTATCGAGATTTTAATTACTCCAATGGATGGTAGCATTGTCATTATGGAAGGTAGTTTGTTGTCGAGATTTTTGTTACCCTAATGGATGTAGCCTTGTCATTATGGAAGGTTGTCTGTTGTCGAGATTTTTGTTACTCCAGTGAATGGTATCCTTGTCATTATGGAAGGTAGTATGTTGTTGAGATTTTTGTTACTCCAATGGATGGTAGCCTTGTCATTATGGAAGATAGTCGGTCGTTGGGATTTCTGTTACTCCAATGGATTATAGCCTTGTCATTATGGAAGGTAGTCTGTTGTTCATATTTTTGTTATTCCATTGGATGGTGGCCTTTTCATTATGGAAGGTAGTCTATTGTCGAGATTTTTGTTATTCCAATGGATGGTTGCCTTGTCATTATTGAAGGTAGTCGGTCGTTGAGATTTTTTTTACTTCAATGTATGGTAGCCTTGTCAATATGGAAGGTAGTCTATTGACGAGATTTTTGTTATTCCAATGGATGATAGCCTTGTCATTATGGATGTTAGTCTGTTGTCGAGATTTTGTTACTCCAATGAATGGTAGCCTTGTCATTATGAAACATAGTCCATTCGAGATTTTTATTACTCGAATGGATGGTAGCCTTGTAATTATGGAAGTAGTCTGTTGTTCATATTTCAATTACTCCAATGGATGGTAGCCCTGTAATTATGAAAGGTAGTTTATTGTCGAGATTTTAATTACTCCAATGGATGGTAGCCTTATCATTATGGAAGGTAGTATGTCGTTGAGATTTTTGTTACTCCAATGGATGGTAGCCTTGTCATTATGGAAGGTAGTCTATTTTCGAGATATGTGTTAATCCAATGGATGGTAGCCTTGTAATTAGGGAAGGTAGTCTATTGTCGAGATATGTGTTATTCCAATGGATTGTAGCCTTGTCATCATGGAAGGTAGTCTTTTGTCGAGATTTTTGTTACTCCAATGGATGGTAGCCTTGTCATTATCGGAAGGTAGTCGGTCGTTGAGATTTCTGTTACTCCAACGGATGATAGCCTTGTCATTATGGAAGGTAGTCTATTGTCGAGACTTTTGTTATTCAAATGGATGGTAGCCTTGTCATTATGGAAGGTAGTCGGTCGTTCAGATTTCTCTTACTCCAATGGATGGTAGCCTTGTCATTATGGAAGGTAGTCTGTTGTTCATATTTTTGTTACTCCAATGGATGATAGCCTTGTCATTATGGAAGGTAGTCTATTATCGAGATTTTTGTTATTCCAATGGATGGTAGCCTTGTCATTATTGAAGATTGTCGGTCGTTGAGATTTTTGTTACTCCAATGTATGGTAGCCTTGTCAATATGGAAGGTAGTCTATTTCCGAGATTTTTGTTATTCCAATGGATGATAGCCTTGTCATTATGGAAGGTAGTTTTTTATCGAGATTTTAATTACTCCAATGGATGGTAGCATTGTCATTATGGAAGGTAGTTTGTTGTCGAGATTTTTGTTACCCTAATGGATGTAGCCTTGTCATTATGGAAGGTAGTCTGTTGTCGAGATTTTTGTTACTCCAGTGAATGGTATCCTTGTCATTATGGAAGGTAGTATGTTGTTGAGATTTCTGTTACTCCAATGGATTGTAGCCTTGTCATTATGGAAGGTAGACTGTTGTCTAGATTTTTGTTATTCCATTGGATGGTAGCCTTTTCATTATGGAAGGTAGTCTGTTTGTACATATTTTTGTTATTCCAATGGATGGTAACGTTATCATTATGGAAGGTAGTATTTTGTCGAGATTTTTGTTAGTCTAATAGATGATAGCCTTGTCATTATGGATGTTAGTCTGTTGTCGAGATTTTTGTTACTCCAATGGATGGTAGCCTTGTCATTATGGAAGGTAGTCTGTTGTCGAGATTTTGTTACTCCAATGGATGGTAGCCTTGTCATTATGGAACATAGTCTATTGTCGATATTTTTGTTACTCCAATGGATGGTAGCCTTGTCATTATGGAAGGTAGTCTATTGTCGAGATTTTTGTTACTCCAATGGATGGTAGCCTTGTCATTATGGAAGTAGTATGTTGTTCATATTTCAATTATTCCAATGGATGGTAGCCTTGTCAATATGAAAGGTAGTTTATTGTCGAGATTTTAATTACTCCAATGGATGGTAGCCTTGTCATTATGGAAGGTAGTATGTCGTTGAGATTTTTGTTACTCCAATGGATGGTAGCCTTGTCATTATGAAAGGTAGTATGTTTTTGAGATTTTTGTTACTCAAATGGATGGTAGCCTTGTCATTATGGAAGGTAGTCTATTGTCGAGATATTTGTTATTCCAATGGATTGTAGCCTTGTCATCATGGAAGGTAGTCTTTTGTCGAGATTTTTGTTACTCCAATGGATGGTAGACTTGTCATTATCGGAAGGTAGTCGGTCGTTGAGATTTCTGTTACTCCAATGGATGGTAGCCTTGTCATTATGGAAGGTAGTATGTTGTTCAGATTTTTGTTACTCCAATGGATGATAGCCTTGTCATTATGGAAGGTAGTCTATTGTCGAGACTTTTGTTATTCGAATGGATGGTAGCCTTGTCATTATGGAAGGTAGTCGGTCGTTCAGATTTCTCTTACTCCAATGGATGGTAGCCTTGTCATTATGGAAGGTAGTCTGTTGTTCATATTTTTGTTACTCCAATGGATGATAGCCTTGTCATTATGGAAGGTAGTCTATTGTCGAGATTTTTGTTATTCCAATGGATGGTAGCCTTGTCGTTATGGAAGGTAGTCTGTTGTCGAGATTTATGATACTAAAATGGATGATAGCCTTGTCATTATGCATGGTAGTCTGTTGTTTAGATTTTTGTTACTCCAATGGATGGTAGTCTTGTCATTATGGAAGGTAGTCTATTGTCGAGATTTTTGTTATTCCAATGGATGGTAGCCTTGTCATTATCGGAAAGTAGTCGGTCATTGAGATTTCTGTTACTCCAATGGATGGTAGCCTTGTCATTATGGAAGGTAGTATGTTGTTTAGATTTTTGTTACTCCAATGGATGATACCCTTGTCTTTATGGAAGGTAGTCTATTGTCGAGACTTTTGTTATTCCAATGGATGGTAGCCTTGTCATTATGGAAGGTAGTTGGTCGTTGAGATTTATCTTACTCCAATGGATGGTAGCCTTGTCATTATGGAAGGTAGTATGTTGTTCATATTTTTGTTACTTAAATGGAGGATAGCCTTGTCATTAGGGAAGGTAGTCTATTGTCGAGATTTTTGTTATTCCAATGGATGGTAGCCTTGTCATTATGGAAGGTAGTATGTTGTCGAGATTTATGATACTCCAATGGATGATAGCCTTGTCATTATGCAAGGTAGTCTGTTGTTTAGATTTTTGTTACTCCAATGGATGGTAGTCTTGTCATTATGGAAGGTAGTCTATTGTCGAGATTTTTGTTACTCCAATGGATGGTAGCCTTGTCATTATGAAAGGTAGTATGTCGTTGAGATTTTTGTTACTCCAATGTATGGTAGTCTTGTCAATATGGAAGGTAGTCTATTGTCGAGATTTATGTTATTCCAATGGATGATAGTCTTGTCATTATGGAAGGTAGTCTATTGTCGTGATTTTTGTTACTCCAATGGATGGTAGCCTTGTCATTACGCAAGGTAGTCGATCGTTGAGATTTCTGTTACTCCAAAGGATGGTGGCCTTGTCATTATGGAAGGTAGTCAGTTGTTCAGATTTTTGTTACTCCAATGGATGATAGCCTAGTCATTATGGAAGGTAGTCTATTGTCGAGTTTTTTGTTATTCCAATGGATGTTAGCCTTGTCATTATGGAAGGTAGTCTGTTTTTGAGATATATGATACTCCAATGGATGATAGCCTTGTCATTATGCATGGTAGTCTGTTGTTCAGATTTTTGTTACTCCAATGGATGATAGCCTTGTCATTATGGAAGGTAGTCTATTGTCGAGACTTTAGTTATTCCAATGGATGGTAGCCTTGTCATTATGGAAGATAGTCGATCGTTGGGATTTCTTTTACTCCAATGGATGGTAGCCTTGTCATTATTGAAGATAGTCGGTCGTTGAGATTTTTGTTACTCCAATGTATGGTAGCCTTGTCAATATGGAAGGTAGTCTATTGTCGAGATTTTTGTTATTCCAATGGATGATAGCCTTGTCATTATGGAAGGTAGTTTTTTATCGAGATTTTAATTACTCCAATGGATGGTAGCATTGTCATTATGGAAGGTAGTTTGTTGTCGAGATTTTTGTTACCCCAATGGATGTAGCCTTGTCATTATGGAAGGTAGTCTGTTGTCGAAATTTTTGTTACTCCAGTGAATGGTATCCTTGTCATTATGGAAGGTAGTAAGTTGTTGAGATTTCTGTTACTCCAATGGATTGTAGCCTTGTCATTATGGAAGGTAGATTGCTGTCTAGATTTTTGTTATTCCATTGGATGGTAGCCTTTTCATTATGGAAGGTAGTCTGTTTGTACATATTTTTGTTATTCCAATGAATGGTAACCTTATCATTATGGAAGGTAGTATTTTGACGAGATTTTTGTTAGTCTAATAGATGATAGCCTTGTCATTATGGATGTTAGTCTGTTGTCGAGATTTTTGTTACTCCAATGGATGGTAGCCTTGTCATTATGGAAGGTAGTCTGTTGTCGAGATTTTGTTACTCCAATGGATGGTAGCCTTGTCATTATGGAACATAGTCTATTGTCGAGATTTTTGTTACACCAATGGATGGTAGACTTGTCATTATTGAAAGGTAGTCGGTCGTTGAGATTTCTGTAACTCTAATGGATGGTAGCCTTGTCATTATGGAAGGTAGTATGTTGTTCAGATTTATGTTACTCCAATGGATGATAGCCTTGTCATTATGGAAGGTAATCTATTGTCGAGACTTTTGTTATCCGAATGGATGGTAGCCTTGTCATTATGGAAGGTAGTCGGTCGTTCAGATTTCTCTTACTCCAATGGATGGTAGCCTTGTCATTATGGAAGGTAGTCTGTTGTTCATATTTTTGTTACTCCAATGGATGATAGCCTTGTCATTATGGAAGGTAGTCTATTGTCGAGATTTTTGTTATTCCAATGGATGGTAGCCTTGTCATTATGGAAGGTAGTCTGTTGTCGAGATTTATGATACTCCAATGGATGATAGCCTTGTCATTATGCATGGTAGTCTGTTGTTTAGATTTTTGTTACTCCAATGGATGATAGTCTTGTCATTATGGAAGGTAGTCTATTGTCGAGATTTTTGTTATTCCAATGGATGGTAGCCTTGTATTTATCAGAAAGTAGTCGGTCATTGAGATTTCTGTTACTCCAATGGATGGTAGCCTTGTCATTATGGAAGGTAGTATGTTGTTTAGATTTTTGTTACTCCAATGGATGATACCCTTGTCTTTATGGAAGGTAGTCTATTGTCGAGACTTTTGTTATTCGAATGGATGGTAGCCTTGTCATTATGGAAGGTAGTCGGTCGTTCAGATTTCTCTTACTCAAATGGATGGTAGCCTTGTCATTATGGAAGGTAGTCTGTTGTTCATATTTTTGTTACTCCAATGGATGATAGCCTTGTCATTATGGAAGGTAGTCTATTGTCGAGATTTTTGTTATTCCAATGGATGGTAGCCTTGTCGTTATGGAAGGTAGTCTGTTGTCGAGATTTATGATACTCCAATGGATGATAGCCTTGTCATTATGCAAGGTAGTCTGTTGTTTTCGATTTTGGTTACTCCAATGGATGGTAGTCTTGTCATTATGGAAGGTAGTCTATTGTCGAGATTTTTGTTACTCCAATGGATGGTAGCCTTGTCATTATAAAAGGTAGTATGTTGTTGAGATTTCTGTTACTCTAATGGATTGTAGCCTTGTCATTATGGAAGGTAGACTGCTGTCTAGATTTTTGTTATTCCATTGGATGGTAGCCTTTTCATTATGGAAGGTAGTCTGTTTTTACATATTTTTGTTATTCCAATGGATGGTAACCTTATCATTATGGAAGGTAGTATTTTGTCGATATTTTTGTTAGTCTAATAGATGATAGCCTTGTCATTATGGATGTTAGTCTGTTGTCGAGATTTTTGTTACTCCAATGGATGGTAGCCTTGTCATTATGGAAGGTAGTCTGTTGTCGAGATTTTGTTACTCCAATGGATGGTAGCCTTGTCATTATGGAACATAGTCTATTGTCGATATTTTTGTTACTCCAATGGATGGTAGCCTTGTCATTATGGAAGGTAGTCTGCTGTCGAGATTTTTATTACTCGAATGGATGGTAGCCTTGTCATTATGGAAGTAGTCTGTTGTTCATATTTCAATTACTCCAATGGATGGTAGCCTTGTCAATTTGAAAGGTAGTTTATTGTCGAGATTTTAATTACTCCAATGGATGGTAGCCTTGTCATTATGGAAGGTAGTATGTCGTTGAGATTTTTGTTACTCCAATGGATGGTAGCCTTGTCATTATGAAAGGTAGTATGTTTTTGAGATTTTTGTTACTCCAATGGATGGTAGCCTTGTCATTATGGAAGGTAGTCTATTGTCGAGATATTTGTTATTCCAATGGATTGTAGCCTTGTCATCATGGAAGGTAGTCTTTTGTTGAGATTTTTGTTACTCCAATGGATGGTAGACTTGTCATTATCGGAAGGTAATCGGTCATTGAGATTTCTGTTACTCCAATGGATGGTAGCCTTGTCATTATGGAAGGTAGTCTATTGTCGAGACTTTTGTTATTCGAATCGATGGTAGCCTTGTCATTATGGAAGGTAGTCGGTCGTTCAGATTTCTCTTACTCCAATGGATGGTAGCCTTGTCATTATGGAAGGTAGTCTGTTGTTCATATTTTTGTTACTCCAATGGATGATAGCCTTGTCATTATGGAAGGTAGTCTATTGTCGATACTTTTGTTATTCCAATGGATGGTAGCCTTGTCATTATGGAAGGTAGTCAGTCGTTGAGATTTATCTTACTCCAATGGATGGTAGCCTTGTCATTATGGAAGGTAGTATGTTGTTCATATTTTTGTTACTCAAATGGATGATAGCCTTGTCATTGTGGAAGGTAGTCTATTGTCGAGATTTTTGTTATTCCAATGGATGGTAGCCTTGTCATTATGGAAGGTAGTCTATTGTCGAGATTTTTGTTACTCCAATGGATGGTAGCCTTGTCATTATGAAAGGTAGTATGTTGTTGAGATTTCTGTTACTCTAATGGATTGTAGCCTTGTCATTATGGAAGGTAGACTGCTGTCTAGATTTTTGTTATTCCATTGGATGGTAGCCTTTTCATTATGGAAGGTGGTCTGTTTTTACATATTTTTGTTATTCCAATGGATGGTAACCTTATCATTATGGAAGGTAGTATTTTGTCGAGATTTTTGTTAGTCTAATAGATGATAGCCTTGTCATTATGGATGTTAGTCTGTTGTCGAGATTTTTGTTACTCCAATGGATGGTAGCCTTGTCATTATGGAAGGTAGTCTGTTGTCGAGATTTTGTTACTCCAATGGATGGTAGCCTTGTCATTATGGAACATAGTCTATTGTCGATATTTTTGTTACTCCAATGGATGGTAGCCTTGTCATTATGGAAGGTAGTCTATTGTCGAGATTTTTATTACTCGAATGGATGGTAGCCTTGTCATTATGGAAGTAGTCTGTTGTTCATATTTCAATTACTCCAATGGATGGTAGCCTTGTCAATATGAAAGGTAGTTTATTGTCGAGATTTTAATTACTCCAATGGATGGTAGCCTTGTCATTATGGAAGGTAGTATGTCGTTGAGATTTTTGTTACTCCAATTGATGGTAGCCTTGTCATTATGGAAGGTAGTCTATTGTCTAGATATTTGTTATTCCAATGGATTGTAGCCTTGTCATCATGGAAGGTAGTCTTTTGTCGAGATTTTTGTTACTCCAATGGATGGTAGACTTGTCATTATCGGAAGGTAGTCGATTATTGAGATTTCTGTTACTCCAATGGATGGTAGCCTTGTCATTATGGAAGGTAGTATGTTGTTCAGATTTCTGTTACTCCAATGGATGATAGCCTTGTCATTATGGAAGGTAGTCTATTGTCGAGACTTTTGTTATTCGAATCGATGGTAGCCTTGTCATTATGGAAGGTAGTCGGTCGTTCAGATTTCTCTTACTCCAATGGATGGTAGCCTTGTCATTATGGAAGGTAGTCTGTTGTTCATATTTTTGTTACTCCAATGGATGATAGCCTTGTCATTATGGAAGGTAGTCTATTGTCGAGATTTTTGTTATTCCAATGGATGGTAGCCTTGTCATTATGGAAGGTAGTCTGTTGTCGAGATTTATGATACTCCAATGGATGATAGCCTTGTCATTATGCATGGTAGTCTGTTGTTTAGATTTTTGTTACTCCAATGGATGGTAGTCTTGTCATTATGGAAGGTAGTCTATTGTCGAGATTTTTGTTATTCCAATGGATGGTAGCCTTGTCATTATCGGAAAGTAGTCGTTCATTGAGATTTTTGTTACTCCAATGGATGGTAGCCTTGTCATTATGGAAGGTAGTATGTTGTTTAGATTTTTATTACTCCAATGGATGATACCCTTGTCTTTATGGAAGGTAGTCTATTGTCGAGACTTTTGTTATTCCAATGGATGGTAGCCTTGTTATTATAGAAGGTAGTCGGTCGTTGAGATTTATCTTACTCCAATGGATGGTAGCCTTGTCATTATGGAAGGTAGTATGTTGTTCATATTTTTGTTACTCAAATTGATGATAGCCTTTTCATTATGGATGGTAGTCTATTGTCGAGATTTTTGTTATTCCAATGGATGGTAGCCTTGTCATTATGGAAGGTAGTATGTTGTCGAGATTTATGATACTCCAATGGATGATAGCCTTGTCATTATGCAAGGTAGTCTGTTGTTTAGATTTTTGTTACTCCAATGGATGGTAGTCCTGTCATTATGGAAGGTAGTCTATTGTCGAGATTTTTGTTATTCTAATGGATGGTAGCCTTGTCATTATCGGAAAGTAGTCGGTCATTGAGATTTCTGTTACACCAATGAATGGTAGCCTTGTCATTATGGAAGGTAGTATGTTGTTTAGATTTTTGTTACTCCAATGGATGATAACCTTGTCTTTATGGAAGGTAGTCTATTGTCGAGACTTTTGTTATTCCAATGGATGGTAGCCTTGTTATTATGGAAGGTAGTCGGTCGTTGAGATTTATCTTACTCCAATGGATGGTAGCCTTGTCATTATGCAAGGTAGTCTGTTGTTTAGATTTTGGTTACTCCAATGGATGGTAGTCTTGTCATTATGGAAGGTAGTATGTTGTTGAGATTTCTGTTACTCTAATGGATTGTAGCCTTGTCATTATGGAAGGTAGACTGCTGTCTAGATTTTTGTTATTCCATTGGATGGTAGCCTTTTCATTATGGAAGGTAGTCTGTTTTTACATATTTTTGTTTTTCCAATGGATGGTAACCTTATCATTATGGAAGGTAGTATTTTGTCGAGATTTTTGTTAGTCTAATAGATGATAGCCTTGTCATTATGGATGTTAGTCTGTTGTCGAGATTTTTGTTACTCCAATGGATGGTAGCCTTGTCATTATGGAAGGTAGTCTGTTGTCGAGATTTTGTTACTCCAATGGATGGTAGCCTTGTCATTATGGAACATAGTCTATTGTCGATATTTTTGTTACTCCAATGGATGGTAGCCTTGTCATTATGGAAGGTAGTCTGTTGTCGAGATTTTTATTACTCGAATGGATGGTAGCCTTGTCATTATGGAAGTAGTCTGTTGTTCATATTTCAATTACTCCAATGGATGGTAGCCTTGTCAATATGAAAGGTAGTTTATTGTCGAGATTTTAATTACTCCAATAGATGGTAGCCTTGTCATTATGGAAGGTAGTATGTCGTTGAGATTTTTGTTACTCCAATGGATGGTAGCCTTGTCATTATGAAAGGTAGTATGTTTTTGAGATTTTTGTTACTCCAATGGATGGTAGCCTTGTCATTATGGAAGGTAGTCTATTGTCGAGATATTTGTTATTCCAATGGTTTGTAGCCTTGTCATCATGGAAGGTAGTCTTTTGTTGAGATTTTTGTTACTCCAATGGATGGTATACTTGTCATTATCGGAAGGTAGTCGGTCATTGAGATTTCTGTTATTCCAATGGATGGTAGCCTTGTCATTATGGAAGGTAGTATGTTGTTCAGATTTCTGTTACTCCAATGGATGATAGCCTTGTCATTATGGAAGGTAGTCTATTGTCGAGACTTTTGTTATTCGAATGGATGGTAGCCTTGTCATTATGGAAGGTAGTCGGTCGTTCAGATTTCTCTTACTCCAATGGATGGTAGCCTTGTCATTATGGAAGGTAGTCTGTTGTTCATATTTTTGTTACTCCAATGGATGATAGCCTTGTCATTATGGAAGGTAGTCTATTGTCGAGATTTTTGTTATTCCAATGGATGGTAGCCTTGTCATTATCGGAAAGTAGTCGGTCATTGAGATTTCTGTTACTCCAATGGATGGTAGCCTTATCATTATGGAAGGTAGTATGTTGTTTAAATTTTTGTTACTCCAATGGATGATACCCTTGTCTTTATGGAGGGTAGTCTATTGTCGAGACTTTTGTTATTCCAATGGATGGTAGCCTTGTCATTATGGAAGGTAGTCGGTCGTTGAGCTTTATCTTACTCCAATGGATGGTAGCCTTGTCATTATGGAAGGTAGTATGTTGTTCATATTTTTGTTACTCAAATGGATGATAGCCTTGTGAATATGGAAGGTAGTCTATTGTCGAGATTTTTGTTATTCCAATGGATGGTAGCCTTGTCATTATGGAAGGTAGTATGTTGTCGAGATTTATGATACTCCAATGGATGATAGCCGTGTCATTATGCAAGGTAGTCTGTTGTTTAGATTTTTGTTACTCCAATGGATGGTAGTCTTGTCATTATGGAAGGTAGTCTATTGTCGAGATTTTTGTTACTCCAATGGATGGTAGCCTTGTCATTATGAAAGGTAGTATGTCGTTGAGATTTTTGTTACTCCAATGTATGGTAGTCTTATCAATATGGAAGGTAGTCTATTGTCGAGATTTATGTTATTCCAATGGATGATAGTCTTGTCATTATGGAAGGTAGTCTATTGTCGAGAGTTTTGTTACTCCAATGGGTGGTAGCCTTGTCATTACGGAAGGTAGTCGGTCGTTGAGATTTCTATTACTCCAAAGGATGGTAGCCTTGTCATTATGGAAGGTAGTCTGTTGTTCAGATTTTTGTTACTCCAATGGATGATAGCCTAGTCATTATGGAAGGTAGTCTATTGTCGAGTTTTTTGTTATTCCAATGGATGGTAGCCTTGTCATTATGGAAGATAGTCGGTCGTTGGGATTTCTTTTACTCCAATGGATGGTAGCCTTGTCATTATTGAAGATAGTCGGTCGTTGAGATTTTTGTTACTCCAATGTATGGTAGCCTTGTCAATATGGAAGGTAGTCTATTGTCGAGATTTTTGTTATTCCAATGGATGATAGCCTTGTCATTATGGAAGGTAGTTTTTTATCGAGATTTTAATTACTCCAATGGATGGTAGCATTGTCATTATGGAAGGTAGTTTGTTGTCGAGATTTTTGTTACCCCAATGGATGTAGCCTTGTCATTATGGAAGGTAGTCTGTTGTCGAGATTTTTGTTACTCCAGTGAATGGTATCCTTGTCATTATGGAAGGTAGTATGTTGTTGAGATTTCTGTTACTCCAATGGATTGTAGCCTTGTCATTATGGAAGGTAGACTGCTGTCTAGATTTTTGTTATTCCATTAGATGGTAGCCTTTTCATTATGGAAGGTAGTCTGTTTGTACATATTTTTGTTATTCCAATGAATGGTAACCTTATCATTATGGAAGGTAGTATTTTGTCGAGATTTTTGTTAGTCTAATAGATGATAGCCTTGTCATTATGGATGTTAGTCTGTTGTCGAGATTTTTGTTACTCCAATGGATGGTAGCCTTGTCATTATGGAAGGTAGTCTGTTGTCGAGATTTTTTTACTCCAATGGATGGTAGCCTTGTCATTATGGAACATAGTCTATTGTCGATATTTTTGTTACTCCAATGGATGGTAGCCTTGTCATTATGGAAGGTAGTCTGTTGTCGAGATTTTTATTACTCGAATGGATGGTAGCCTTGTCATTATGGAAGTAGTCTGTTGTTCATATTTCAATTACTCCAATGGATGGTAGCCTTTTCATTATGAAAGGTAGTTTATTGTCGAGATTTTAATTACTCCAATGGATGGTAGCCTTGTCATTATGGAAGGTAGTATGTCATTGAGATTTTTGTTACTCCAATGGATGGTAGCCTTGTCATTATGAAATGTAGTATGTTTTTGAGATTTTTGTTACTCCAATGGATGGTAGCCTTGTCATTATGGAAGGTAGTCTATTGTCGAAATATTTGTTATTCCAATGGATTGTAGGCTTGTCATCATGGAAGGTAGTCTTTTGTCGAGATTTTTGATACTCCAATGGATGGTAGACTTGTCATTATCGGAAGGTAGTCGGTCGTTGAGATTTCTGTTACTCCAATGGATGGTAGCCTTGTCATTATGGAAGGTAGTATGTTGTCGAGATTTATGTTATTCCAATGGATGATAGTCTTGTCATTATGGAAGGTAGTCTATTGTCGAGAGTTTTGTTACTCCAATGGATGGTAGCCTTGTCATTACGGAAGGTAGTCGGTCGTTGAGATTTCTGTTACTCCAAAGGATGGTAGCCTTGTCATTATGGAAGGTAGTCTGTTGTTCAGATTTTTGTTACTCCAATGGATGATAGCCTAGTCATTATGGAAGGTAGTCTATTGTCGAGTTTTTTGTTATTCCAATGGATGTTAGCCTTGTCATTATGGAAGGTAGTCTGTTTTTGAGATTTATGATACTCCAATGGATGATAGCCTTGTCATTATGCATGGTAGTCTGTTGTTTAGATTTTTGTTACTCCAATGGATGATAGCCTTGTCATTATGGAAGGTAGTCTATTGTCGAGACTTTAGTTATTCCAATGGATGGTAGCCTTGTCATTATGGAAGATAGTCGGTCGTTGGGATTTCTTTTACTCCAATGGATGGTAGCCTTGTCATTATTGAAGATAGTCGGTCGTTGAGATTTTTGTTACTCCAATGTATGGTAGCCTTGTCAATATGGAAGGTAGTCTATTGTCGAGATTTTTGTTATTCCAATGGATGATAGCCTTGTCATTATGGAAGGTAGTTTTTTATCGAGATTTTAATTACTCCAATGGATGGTAGCATTGTCATTATGGAAGGTAGTTTGTTGTCGAGATTTTTGTTACCCCAATGGATGTAGCCTTGTCATTATGGAAGGTAGTCTGTTGTCGAGATTTTTGTTACTCCAGTGAATGGTATCCTTGTCATTATGGAAGGTAGTATGTTGTTGAGATTTCTGTTACTCCAATGGATTGTAGCCTTGTCATTATGGAAGGTAGACTGCTGTCTAGATTTTTGTTATTCCATTAGATGGTAGCCTTTTCATTATGGAAGGTAGTCTGTTTGTACATATTTTTGTTATTCCAATGAATGGTAACCTTATCATTATGGAAGGTAGTATTTTGTCGAGATTTTTGTTAGTCTAATAGATGATAGCCTTGTCATTATGGATGTTAGTCTGTTGTCGAGATTTTTGTTACTCCAATGGATGGTAGCCTTGTCATTATGGAAGGTAGTCTGTTGTCGAGATTTTTTTACTCCAATGGATGGTAGCCTTGTCATTATGGAACATAGTCTATTGTCGATATTTTTGTTACTCCAATGGATGGTAGCCTTGTCATTATGGAAGGTAGTCTGTTGTCGAGATTTTTATTACTCGAATGGATGGTAGCCTTGTCATTATGGAAGTAGTCTGTTGTTCATATTTCAATTACTCCAATGGATGGTAGCCTTTTCATTATGAAAGGTAGTTTATTGTCGAGATTTTAATTACTCCAATGGATGGTAGCCTTGTCATTATGGAAGGTAGTATGTCATTGAGATTTTTGTTACTCCAATGGATGGTAGCCTTGTCATTATGAAATGTAGTATGTTTTTGAGATTTTTGTTACTCCAATGGATGGTAGCCTTGTCATTATGGAAGGTAGTCTATTGTCGAAATATTTGTTATTCCAATGGATTGTAGGCTTGTCATCATGGAAGGTAGTCTTTTGTCGAGATTTTTGATACTCCAATGGATGGTAGACTTGTCATTATCGGAAGGTAGTCGGTCGTTGAGATTTCTGTTACTCCAATGGATGGTAGCCTTGTCATTATGGAAGGTAGTATGTTGTCGAGATTTATGTTATTCCAATGGATGATAGTCTTGTCATTATGGAAGGTAGTCTATTGTCGAGAGTTTTGTTACTCCAATGGATGGTAGCCTTGTCATTACGGAAGGTAGTCGGTCGTTGAGATTTCTGTTACTCCAAAGGATGGTAGCCTTGTCATTATGGAAGGTAGTCTGTTGTTCAGATTTTTGTTACTCCAATGGATGATAGCCTAGTCATTATGGAAGGTAGTCTATTGTCGAGTTTTTTGTTATTCCAATGGATGTTAGCCTTGTCATTATGGAAGGTAGTCTGTTTTTGAGATTTATGATACTCCAATGGATGATAGCCTTGTCATTATGCATGGTAGTCTGTTGTTTAGATTTTTGTTACTCCAATGGATGATAGCCTTGTCATTATGGAAGGTAGTCTATTGTCGAGACTTTAGTTATTCCAATGGATGGTAGCCTTGTCATTATGGAAGATAGTCGGTCGTTGGGATTTCTTTTACTCCAATGGATGGTAGCCTTGTCATTATTGAAGATAGTCGGTCGTTGAGATTTTTGTTACTCCAATGTATGGTAGCCTTGTCAATATGGAAGGTAGTCTATTGTCGAGATTTTTGTTATTCCAATGGATGATAGCCTTGTCATTATGGAAGGTAGTTTTTTATCGAGATTTTAATTACTCCAATGGATGGTAGCATTGTCATTATGGAAGGTAGTTTGTTGTCGAGATTTTTGTTACCCCAATGGATGTAGCCTTGTCATTATGGAAGGTAGTCTGTTGTCGAGATTTTTGTTACTCCAGTGAATGGTATCCTTGTCATTATGGAAGGTAGTATGTTGTTGAGATTTCTGTTACTCCAATGGATTGTAGCCTTGTCATTATGGAAGGTAGACTGCTGTCTAGATTTTTGTTATTCCATTAGATGGTAGCCTTTTCATTATGGAAGGTAGTCTGTTTGTACATATTTTTGTTATTCCAATGAATGGTAACCTTATCATTATGGAAGGTAGTATTTTGTCGAGATTTTTGTTAGTCTAATAGATGATAGCCTTGTCATTATGGATGTTAGTCTGTTGTCGAGATTTTTGTTACTCCAATGGATGGTAGCCTTGTCATTATGGAAGGTAGTCTGTTGTCGAGATTTTTTTACTCCAATGGATGGTAGCCTTGTCATTATGGAACATAGTCTATTGTCGATATTTTTGTTACTCCAATGGATGGTAGCCTTGTCATTATGGAAGGTAGTCTGTTGTCGAGATTTTTATTACTCGAATGGATGGTAGCCTTGTCATTATGGAAGTAGTCTGTTGTTCATATTTCAATTACTCCAATGGATGGTAGCCTTTTCATTATGAAAGGTAGTTTATTGTCGAGATTTTAATTACTCCAATGGATGGTAGCCTTGTCATTATGGAAGGTAGTATGTCATTGAGATTTTTGTTACTCCAATGGATGGTAGCCTTGTCATTATGAAATGTAGTATGTTTTTGAGATTTTTGTTACTCCAATGGATGGTAGCCTTGTCATTATGGAAGGTAGTCTATTGTCGAAATATTTGTTATTCCAATGGATTGTAGGCTTGTCATCATGGAAGGTAGTCTTTTGTCGAGATTTTTGATACTCCAATGGATGGTAGACTTGTCATTATCGGAAGGTAGTCGGTCGTTGAGATTTCTGTTACTCCAATGGATGGTAGCCTTGTCATTATGGAAGGTAGTATGTTGTCGAGATTTATGTTATTCCAATGGATGATAGTCTTGTCATTATGGAAGGTAGTCTATTGTCGAGAGTTTTGTTACTCCAATGGATGGTAGCCTTGTCATTACGGAAGGTAGTCGGTCGTTGAGATTTCTGTTACTCCAAAGGATGGTAGCCTTGTCATTATGGAAGGTAGTCTGTTGTTCAGATTTTTGTTACTCCAATGGATGATAGCCTAGTCATTATGGAAGGTAGTCTATTGTCGAGTTTTTTGTTATTCCAATGGATGTTAGCCTTGTCATTATGGAAGGTAGTCTGTTTTTGAGATTTATGATACTCCAATGGATGATAGCCTTGTCATTATGCATGGTAGTCTGTTGTTTAGATTTTTGTTACTCCAATGGATGATAGCCTTGTCATTATGGAAGGTAGTCTATTGTCGAGACTTTAGTTATTCCAATGGATGGTAGCCTTGTCATTATGGAAGATAGTCGGTCGTTGGGATTTCTTTTACTCCAATGGATGGTAGCCTTGTCATTATTGAAGATAGTCGGTCGTTGAGATTTTTGTTACTCCAATGTATGGTAGCCTTGTCAATATGGAAGGTAGTCTATTGTCGAGATTTTTGTTATTCCAATCGATGATAGCCTTGTCATTATGGAAGGTAGTTTTTTATCGAGATTTTAATTACTCCAATGGATGGTAGCATTGTCATTATGGAAGGTAGTTTGTTGTCGAGATTTTTGTTACCCCAATGGATGTAGCCTTGTCATTATGGAAGGTAGTCTGTTGTCGAGATTTTTGTTACTCCAGTGAATGGTATCCTTGTCATTATGGAAGGTAGTATGTTGTTGAGATTTCTGTTACTCCAATGGATTGTAGCCTTGTTATTATGGAAGGTAGACTGCTGTCTAGATTTTTGTTATTCCATTAGATGGTAGCCTTTTCATTATGGAAGGTAGTCTGTTTGTACATATTTTTGTTATTCCAATGAATGGTAACCTTATCATTATGGAAGGTAGTATTTTGTCGAGATTTTTGTTAGTCTAATAGATGATAGCCTTGTCATTATGGATGTTAGTCTGTTGTCGAGATTTTTGTTACTCCAATGGATGGTAGCCTTGTCATTATGGAAGGTAGTCTGTTGTCGAGATTTTTTTACTCCAATGGATGGTAGCCTTGTCATTATGGAACATAGTCTATTGTCGATATTTTTGTTACTCCAATGGATGGTAGCCTTGTCATTATGGAAGGTAGTCTGTTGTCGAGATTTTTATTACTCGAATGGATGGTAGCCTTGTCATTATGGAAGTAGTCTGTTGTTCATATTTCAATTACTCCAATGGATGGTAGCCTTTTCATTATGAAAGGTAGTTTATTGTCGAGATTTTAATTACTCCAATGGATGGTAGCCTTGTCATTATGGAAGGTAGTATGTCATTGAGATTTTTGTTACTCCAATGGATGGTAGCCTTGTCATTATGAAATGTAGTATGTTTTTGAGATTTTTGTTACTCCAATGGATGGTAGCCTTGTCATTATGGAAGGTAGTCTATTGTCGAAATATTTGTTATTCCAATGGATTGTAGGCTTGTCATCATGGAAGGTAGTCTTTTGTCGAGATTTATGTTACTCCAATGGATGGTAGCCTTGTCATTATGGAAGGTAGTATGTCATTGAGATTTCTGTTACTCAAATGGATTGTAGCCTTGTCATTTTGGAAGGTAGTTTGTTTTTCAGATTTTTGTTACTCCAATGGATGGTAGCTTTGTGATTATGAAAGGTAGACTGTTGTCGAGATTTTTGTTATTCCAAAGGATGGTAGCCTTGTCATTATCAGAAGGTAGTCGGTCATTGAGATTTATGTTACTCCAATGGATGGTAGCCTTGTCATTGTGGAAGGTAGTATGTTGTTTAGATTTTTGTTACTCCAATGGATGATACCCTTGTCTTTATGGAAGGTAGTCTGTTGTCGAGACTTTTGTTATTCCAATGGATGGTAGCCTTGTCATTATGGAAGGTAGTCGGTCGTTGAGATTTCTCTTACTCTAATGGATGATAGCCTTGTCATTATGCAAGGTAGTCTGTTGTTTAGATTTTTGTTACTCCAATGGATGGTAGTCTTGTCATTATGGGAAGGAAGTCGGTCGTTGAGATTTATGTTACTCCAATGGATGGTAGCCTTGTCATTATGGAAGGTAGTATGTTGTTCAGATTTTTGTTACTCCAATGGATGATAACCTTGTTATTATGGAAGGTAGTCTATATACGAGACTTTTGTTATTCCAATGGATGGTAGCCTTGTCATTATGGAAGGTAGTCGGTCGTTGGGATTTCTCTTACTCCAATAGATGGTAGCCCTGTCATTATGGAAGGTAGTCTGTTGTTCATATTTTTGTTACTCCAATGGATGATACCCTTGTCATTATGGAAGGTAGTATATTGTCGAGACTTTTGTTATTCCAATGGATGGTAGCCTTGTCATTATGGAAGGTAGTCGATCGTTGAGATTTCTCTTACTCCAATGGATGGTAGCCTTGTCATTATGGAAGGTAGTTTCTTGTTCATATTTTTGTTACTCAAATGGATGATATCCTTGTCATTATGGAAGGTAGTCTATTGTCGAGATTTTTGTTATTCTAAAGGATGGTAGCCTTGTCATTATGGAAGGTAGTCCGTTGTCGAGATTTATGATACTCCAATGGATGATAGCCTTATCATTATGAAAGGTCGTCTGTTGTTTAGATTTATGTTATTCCAATGGATGATAGTCTTGTCATTATGGAAGGTAGTCTATTGTCGAGAGTTTTGTTACTCCAATGGGTGGTAGCCTTGTCATTACGGAAGGTAGTCGGTCGTTGAGATTTCTATTACTCCAAAGGATGGTAGCCTTGTCATTATGGAAGGTAGTCTGTTGTTCAGATTTTTGTTACTCCAATGGATGATAGCCTAGTCATTATGGAAGGTAGTCTATTGTCGAGTTTTTTGTTATTCCAATGGATGGTAGCCTTGTCATTATGGAAGATAGTCGGTCGTTGGGATTTCTTTTACTCCAATGGATGGTAGCCTTGTCATTATTGAAGATAGTCGGTCGTTGAGATTTTTGTTACTCCAATGTATGGTAGCCTTGTCAATATGGAAGGTAGTCTATTGTCGAGATTTTTGTTATTCCAATGGATGATAGCCTTGTCATTATGGAAGGTAGTTTTTTATCGAGATTTTAATTACTCCAATGGATGGTAGCATTGTCATTATGGAAGGTAGTTTGTTGTCGAGATTTTTGTTACCCCAATGGATGTAGCCTTGTCATTATGGAAGGTAGTCTGTTGTCGAGATTTTTGTTACCTCAGTGAATGGTATCCTTGTCATTATGGAAGGTAGTATGTTGTTGAGATTTCTGTTACTCCAATGGATTGTAGCCTTGTCATTATGGAAGGTAGACTGCTGTCTAGATTTTTGTTATTCCATTAGATGGTAGCCTTTTCATTATGGAAGGTAGTCTGTTTGTACATATTTTTGTTATTCCAATGAATGGTAACCTTATCATTATGGAAGGTAGTATTTTGTCGAGATTTTTGTTAGTCTAATAGATGATAGCCTTGTCATTATGGATGTTAGTCTGTTGTCGAGATTTTTGTTACTCCAATGGATGGTAGCCTTGTCATTATGGAAGGTAGTCTGTTGTCGAGATTTTTTTACTCCAATGGATGGTAGCCTTGTCATTATGGAACATAGTCTATTGTCGATATTTTTGTTACTCCAATGGATGGTAGCCTTGTCATTATGGAAGGTAGTCTGTTGTCGAGATTTTTATTACTCGAATGGATGGTAGCCTTGTCATTATGGAAGTAGTCTGTTGTTCATATTTCAATTACTCCAATGGATGGTAGCCTTTTCATTATGAAAGGTAGTTTATTGTCGAGATTTTAATTACTCCAATGGATGGTAGCCTTGTCATTATGGAAGGTAGTATGTCATTGAGATTTTTGTTACTCCAATGGATGGTAGCCTTGTCATTATGAAATGTAGTATGTTTTTGAGATTTTTGTTACTCCAATGGATGGTAGCCTTGTCATTATGGAAGGTAGTCTATTGTCGAAATATTTGTTATTCCAATGGATTGTAGGCTTGTCATCATGGAAGGTAGTCTTTTGTCGAGATTTTTGATACTCCAATGGATGGTAGACTTGTCATTATCGGAAGGTAGTCGGTCGTTGAGATTTCTGTTACTCCAATGGATGGTAGCCTTGTCATTATGGAAGGTAGTATGTTGTCGAGATTTATGTTATTCCAATGGATGATAGTCTTGTCATTATGGAAGGTAGTCTATTGTCGAGAGTTTTGTTACTCCAATGGATGGTAGCCTTGTCATTACGGAAGGTAGTCGGTCGTTGAGATTTCTGTTACTCCAAAGGATGGTAGCCTTGTCATTATGGAAGGTAGTCTGTTGTTCAGATTTTTGTTACTCCAATGGATGATAGCCTAGTCATTATGGAAGGTAGTCTATTGTCGAGTTTTTTGTTATTCCAATGGATGTTAGCCTTGTCATTATGGAAGGTAGTCTGTTTTTGAGATTTATGATACTCCAATGGATGATAGCCTTGTCATTATGCATGGTAGTCTGTTGTTTAGATTTTTGTTACTCCAATGGATGATAGCCTTGTCATTATGGAAGGTAGTCTATTGTCGAGACTTTAGTTATTCCAATGGATGGTAGCCTTGTCATTATGGAAGATAGTCGGTCGTTGGGATTTCTTTTACTCCAATGGATGGTAGCCTTGTCATTATTGAAGATAGTCGGTCGTTGAGATTTTTGTTACTCCAATGTATGGTAGCCTTGTCAATATGGAAGGTAGTCTATTGTCGAGATTTTTGTTATTCCAATCGATGATAGCCTTGTCATTATGGAAGGTAGTTTTTTATCGAGATTTTAATTACTCCAATGGATGGTAGCATTGTCATTATGGAAGGTAGTTTGTTGTCGAGATTTTTGTTACCCCAATGGATGTAGCCTTGTCATTATGGAAGGTAGCCTGTTGTCGAGATTTTTGTTACTCCAGTGAATGGTATCCTTGTCATTATGGAAGGTAGTATGTTGTTGAGATTTCTGTTACTCCAATGGATTGTAGCCTTGTTATTATGGAAGGTAGACTGCTGTCTAGATTTTTGTTATTCCATTAGATGGTAGCCTTTTCATTATGGAAGGTAGTCTGTTTGTACATATTTTTGTTATTCCAATGAATGGTAACCTTATCATTATGGAAGGTAGTATTTTGTCGAGATTTTTGTTAGTCTAATAGATGATAGCCTTGTCATTATGGATGTTAGTCTGTTGTCGAGATTTTTGTTACTCCAATGGATGGTAGCCTTGTCATTATGGAAGGTAGTCTGTTGTCGAGATTTTTTTACTCCAATGGATGGTAGCCTTGTCATTATGGATCATAGTCTATTGTCGATATTTTTGTTACTCCAATGGATGGTAGCCTTGTCATTATGGAAGGTAGTCTGTTGTCGAGATTTTTATTACTCGAATGGATGGTAGCCTTGTCATTATGGAAGTAGTCTGTTGTTCATATTTCAATTACTCCAATGGATGGTAGCCTTTTCATTATGAAAGGTAGTTTATTGTCGAGATTTTAATTACTCCAATGGATGGTAGCCTTGTCATTATGGAAGGTAGTATGTCATTGAGATTTTTGTTACTCCAATGGATGGTAGCCTTGTCATTATGAAATGTAGTATGTTTTTGAGATTTTTGTTACTCCAATGGATGGTAGCCTTGTCATTATGGAAGGTAGTCTATTGTCGAAATATTTGTTATTCCAATGGATTGTAGGCTTGTCATCATGGAAGGTAGTCTTTTGTCGAGATTTTTGATACTCCAATAGATGGTAGACTTGTCATTATCGGAAGGTAGTCGGTCGTTGAGATTTCTGTTACTCCAATGGATGGTAGCCTTGTCATTATGGAAGGTAGTATGTTGTCGAGATTTATGTTATTCCAATGGATGATAGTCTTGTCATTATGGAAGGTAGTCTATTGTCGAGAGTTTTGTTACTCCAATGGATGGTAGCCTTGTCATTACGGAAGGTAGTCGGTCGTTGAGATTTCTGTTACTCCAAAGGATGGTAGCCTTGTCATTATGGAAGGTAGTCTGTTGTTCAGATTTTTGTTACTCCAATGGATGATAGCCTAGTCATTATGGAAGGTAGTCTATTGTCGAGTTTTTTGTTATTCCAATGGATGTTAGCCTTGTCATTATGGAAGGTAGTCTGTTTTTGAGATTTATGATACTCCAATGGATGATAGCCTTGTCATTATGCATGGTAGTCTGTTGTTTAGATTTTTGTTACTCCAATGGATGATAGCCTTGTCATTATGGAAGGTAGTCTATTGTCGAGACTTTAGTTATTCCAATGGATGGTAGCCTTGTCATTATGGAAGATAGTCGGTCGTTGGGATTTCTTTTACTCCAATGGATGGTAGCCTTGTCATTATTGAAGATAGTCGGTCGTTGAGATTTTTGTTACTCCAATGTATGGTAGCCTTGTCAATATGGAAGGTAGTCTTATGTCGAGATTTTTGTTATTCCAATCGATGATAGCCTTGTCATTATGGAAGGTAGTTTTTTATCGAGATTTTAATTACTCCAATGGATGGTAGCATTGTCATTATGGAAGGTAGTTTGTTGTCGAGATTTTTGTTACCCCAATGGATGTAGCCTTGTCATTATGGAAGGTAGTCTGTTGTCGAGATTTTTGTTACTCCAGTTAATGGTATCCTTGTCATTATGGAAGGTAGTATGTTGTTGAGATTTCTGTTACTCCAATGGATTGTAGCCTTGTCATTATGGAAGGTAGACTGCTGTCTAGATTTTTGTAATTCCATTGGATGGTATCCTTTTAATTATGGAAGGTAGTCTGTTTGTACATATTTTTGTTATTCCAATGAATTGTAACCTTATCATTATGGAAGGTAGTATTTTGTCGAGATTTTTGTTAGTCTAATAGATGATAGCCTTGTCATTATGGATGTTAGTCTGTTGTCGAGATTTTTGTTACTCCAATGGATGGTAGCCTTGTCATTATGGAAGGTAGTTTGTTGTCGAGATTTTTTTACTCCAATGGATGGTAGCCTTGTCATTATGGAACATAGTCTATTGTCGATATTTTTGGTACTCCAATGGATGGTAGCCTTGTCATTATGGAAGGTAGTCTGTTGTCGAGATTTTTATTACTCGAATGGATGGTAGCCTTGTCATTATGGAAGTAGTCTGTTGTTCATATTTCAATTACTCCAATGGATGGTAGCCTTGTCATTATGAAAGGTAGTTTATTGTCGAGATTTTAATTACTCCAATGGATGGTAGCCTTGTCATTATGGAAGGTAGTATGTTTTTGAGATTTTTGTTACTCCAATGGATGGTAGCCTTGTCATTATGGAAGGTAGTCTATTGTCGAGATATTTGTTATTCCAATGGATTGTAGGCTTGTCATCATGGAAGGTAGTCTTTTTTCGAGATTTTTGTTACTCCAATGGATGGTAGCCTTGTCATTATCGGAAGGTAGTCGGTCGTTCAGATTTCTGTTACTCCAATGGATGGTAGCCTTTTCATTATGGAAGGTAGTCTGTTGTTCATATTTTTGTTACTCCAATGGATGATAGCCTTGTCATTATGGAAGGTAGTCTATTGTCGAGATTTTTTTTATTCCAATGGATGGTAGCCTTGTCATTATGGAAGGTAGTCTGTTATCGAGATTTATGATACTCCAATGGATGATAGACTTGTCATTATGCATGGTAGTCTGTTGTTTAGATTTTTGTTACTCCAATGGATGGTAGTCCTGTCATTATGGAAGGTAGTCTATTGTCGAGATTTTTGTTATTCCAATGGAAGGTAGCCTTGTCATTATCAGAAGGTAGTCGGTCATTGAGATTTCTGTTACTCCAATGGATGGTAGCCTTGTCATTATGGAAGGTAGTATGTTGTTTAGATTTTTGTTACTCCAATGGATGATACCCTTGTCTTTATGGAAGGTAGTCTATTGTCGAGACTTTTGTTATTCCAATGGATGGTAGCCTTGTCATTATGGAAGGTAGTCGGTCGTTGAGATTTCTCTTACCCCAATGGATGGTAGTCTTGTCATTATGGAAGGTAGTTTATTGTTCATATTTTTGTTACTCCAATGGATGATAGCCTTGTCATTATGGAAGGTATTCTACTGTCGAGATTTTTGTTATTCCAATGGATGGTAGCCTTGTCATTATGGAAGGTAGTCTGTTATCGAGATTTATGATACTCTAATGGATGATAGCCTTGTCATTATGCAAGGTAGTCTGTTGTTTAGATTTTTGTTACTCCAATGGATGGTAGTCTTGTCATTATGGGAAGGAAGTCGGTCGTTGAGATTTATGTTACTCCAATGGATGGTAGCCTTGTCATTATGGAAGGTAGTATGTCATTGAGATTTCTGTTACTCAAATGGATTGTAGCCTTGTCATTTTGGAAGGTAGTTTGTTTTTCAGATTTTTGTTACTCCAATGGATGGTAGCTTTGTGATTATGAAAGGTAGACTGTTGTCGAGATTTTTGTTATTCCAAAGGATGGTAGCCTTGTCATTATCAGAAGGTAGTCGGTCATTGAGATTTATGTTACTCCAATGGATGGTAGCCTTGTCATTATGGAAGGTAGTATGTTGTTTAGATTTTTGTTACTCCAATGGATGATACCCTTGTCTTTATGGAAGGTAGTCTGTTGTCGAGACTTTTGTTATTCCAATGGATGGTAGCCTTGTCATTATGGAAGGTAGTCGGTCGTTGAGATTTCTCTTACTCTAATGGATGATAGCCTTGTCATTATGCAAGGTAGTCTGTTGTTTAGATTTTTGTTACTCCAATGGATGGTAGTCTTGTCATTATGGGAAGGAAGTCGGTCGTTGAGATTTATGTTACTCCAATGGATGGTAGCCTTGTCATTATGGAAGGTAGTATGTTGTTCAGATTTTTGTTACTCCAATGGATGATAACCTTGTTATTATGGAAGGTAGTCTATATACGAGACTTTTGTTATTCCAATGGATGGTAGCCTTGTCATTATGGAAGGTAGTCGGTCGTTGGGATTTCTCTTACTCCAATGGATGGTAGCCCTGTCATTATGGAAGGTAGTCTGTTGTTCATATTTTTGTTACTCCAATGGATGATACCCTTGTCATTATGGAAGGTAGTATATTGTCGAGACTTTTGTTATTCCAATGGATGGTAGCCTTGTCATTATGGAAGGTAGTCGATCGTTGAGATTTCTCTTACTCCAATGGATGGTAGCCTTGTCATTATGGAAGGTAGTTTCTTGTTCATATTTTTGTTACTCAAATGGATGATATCCTTGTCATTATGGAAGGTAGTCTATTGTCGAGATTTTTGTTATTCTAAAGGATGGTAGCCTTGTCATTATGGAAGGTAGTCCGTTGTCGAGATTTATGATACTCCAATGGATGATAGCCTTATCATTATGAAAGGTCGTCTGTTGTTTAGATTTTTGTTACTCCAATGGATGGTAGTCTTGTCATTATGGAAGGTAGTCTATTGTCGAGATTTTTGTTACTCCAATGGATGGTAGCCTTGTCATTATGGAAGGTAGTATGTCGTTGAGATTTTTGTTACTCCAATGTATGGTAGTCTTGTCAATATGGAAGGTAGTCTATTGTCGAGATTTTTGTTATTCCAATGGATGATAGTCTTGTCATTATGGAAGGAAGTCTATTATCGAGATTTTTGTTACTCCAATGGATGGTAGCCTTGTCATTACGGAAGGTAGTCGGTCGTTGAGATTTCTGTTACTCCAATGGATGGTAGCCTTGTCATTATGGAAGGTAGTCTGTTGTTCAGATTTTTGTTACTCCAATGGATGATAGCCTAGTCATTATGGAAGGTAGTCTATTGTCGATATTTTTGTTATTCTAATGGATGGTAGCCTTGTCATTATGGAAGGTAGTCTGTTGTTTAGATTTATGATACTCCAATGGATGATAGCCTTGTCATTATGCATGGTAGTCTGTTGTTCAGATTTTTGTTACTCCAATGGATGGTAGTCTTGTCATTATGGAAGGTAGTCTATTGTCGAGATTTTTGTTACTCCAATGAATGGTAGCCTTGTCATTATGGAAGGTAGTATGTCGTTGAGATTTTTGTTACTCCAATGTATGGTAGTCTTGTCAATATGAAAGGTAGTCTATTGTCGAGATTTTTGTTATTCCAATGGATGATAGTCTTGTCATTATGGAATGTAGTCTATTATTGAGATTTTTGTTACTCCAATGGATGGTAGCCTTGTCATTACGGAAGGTAGTCGGTCGTTGAGATTTCTGTTACTCCAATGGATGGTAGCCTTGTCATTATGGAAGGCAGTATGTTGTTCATATTTTTGTTACTCCAATGGATGATAGCCTTGTCATTATGGAAGGTAGTCTATTTTCGAGATTTTTGTTATTCCAATGGATGGTAGCCTTTTCATTATGGAAGGTAGTATGTTGTCGAGATTTATGATACTCCAATGGTTGATAGCCTTGTCATTATGCATGGTAGTCTATTGTTCAGATTTTTGTTACTCCAATGGATGGTAGCCTTGTCATTATGGAAGGTAGTATGTCGTTGAGATTTTTGTTACACCAATGTATGGTAGCCTTGTTAATATGGAAGGTAGTCTATTGTCGAGATTTTTGTTATTCCAATGGATGATAGCCTTGTCATTATGGAAGGTAGTCTGTTGTCGAGATTTTTGTTACTCCAATGAATGATATCCTTGTCATTATGGAAGGTAGTATGTCATTGAGATTTCTGTTACTCAAATGGATTGTAGCCTTGTCATTTTGGAAGGTAGTTCGTTTTTCAGATTTTTGTTACTCCAATGGATGGTAGCTTTGTGATTATGAAAGGTAGACTGTTGTCGAGATTTTTGTTATTCCAATGGATGGTAGCCTTGTCATTATCAGAAGGTAGTCGGTCATTGAGATTTCTGTTACTCCAATGGATGGTAGCCTTGTCATTATGGAAGGTAGTATGTTGTTTAGATTTTTGTTACTCCAATGGATGATACCCTTGTCTTTATGGAAGGTAGTCTATTGTCGAGACTTTTGTTATTCCAATGGATGGTAGCCTTGTCATTATGGAAGGTAGTCGGTCGTTGAGATTTCTCTTACTCCAATGGATGGTAGTCTTGTCATTATGGAAGGTAGTCTGTTGTTCATATTTTTGTTACTCCAATGGATGATAGCCTTGTCATTATGGAAGGTATTCTACTGTCGAGATTTTTGTTATTCCAATGGATGGTAGCCTTGTCATTATGGAAGGTAGTCTGTTATCGAGATTTATGATACTCTAATGGATGATAGCCTTGTCATTATGCAAGGTAGTCTGTTGTTTAGATTTTTGTTACTCCAATGGATGGTAGTCTTGTCATTATGGGAAGGAAGTCGGTCGTTGAGATTTATGTTACTCCAATGGATGGTAGCCTTGTCATTATGGAAGGTAGTATGTTGTTCAGATTTTTGTTACTCCAATGGATGATAACCTTGTTATTATGGAAGGTAGTCTATATACGAGACTTTTGTTATTCCAATGGATGGTAGCCTTGTCATTATGGAAGGTAGTCGGTCGTTGGGATTTCTCTTACTCCAATGGATGGTAGCCCTGTCAATATGGAAGGTAGTCTGTTGTTCATATTTTTGTTACTCCAATGGATGATACCCTTGTCATTATGGAAGGTAGTCTATTGTCGAGACTTTTGTTATTCCAGTGGATGGTAGCCTTGTCATTATGGAAGGTAGTCGATCGTTGAGATTTCTCTTACTCCAATGGATGGTAGCCTTGTCATTATGGAAGGTAGTTTGTTGTTCATATTTTTGTTACTCAAATGGATGATATCCTTGTCATTATGGAAGGTAGTCTATTGTCGAGATTTTTGTTATTCTAAAGGATGGTAGCCTTGTCATTATGGAAGGTAGTCCATTGTCGAGATTTATGATACTCCAATGGATGATAGCCTTATCATTATGAAAGGTCGTCTGTTGTTTAGATTTTTGTTACTCCAATGGATGGTAGTCTTGTCATTATGGAAGGTAGTCTATTGTCGAGATTTTTGTTACTCCAATGGATGGTAGCCTTGTCATTATGGAAGGTAGTATGTCGTTGAGATTTTTGTTACTCCAATGTATGGTAGTCTTGTCAATATGGAAGGTAGTCTATTGTCGAGATTTTTGTTATTCCAATGGATGATAGTCTTGTCATTTTGGAAGGAAGTCTATTATCGAGATTTTTGTTACTCCAATGGATGGTAGCCTTGTCATTACGGAAGGTAGTCGGTCGTTGAGATTTTTGTTACTCCAATGGATGGTAGCCTTGTCATTATGGAAGGTAGTCTGTTGTTCAGATTTTTGTTACTCCAATGGATGATAGCCTAGTCATTATGGAAGGAAGTCTATTGTCGATATTTTTGTTATTCTAATGGATGGTAGCCTTGTCATTATGGAAGGTAGTCTGTTTTTTAGATTTATGATACTCCAATGGATGATAGCCTTGTCATTATGCATGGTAGTCTGTTGTTCAGATTTTTGTTACTCCAATGGATGGTAGTCTTGTCATTATGGAAGGTAGTCTATTGTCGAGATTTTTGTTACTCCAATGAATGGTAGCCTTGTCATTATGGAAGGAAGTATGTCGTTGAGATTTTTGTTACTCCAATGTATGGTAGTCTTGTCAATATGGAAGGTAGTCTATTGTCGAGATTTTTGTTATTCCAATGGATGATAGTCTTGTCATTATGGAAGGTAGTCTATTATCGAGATTTTTGTTACTCCAATGGATGGTAGCCTTGTCATTACGGAAGGTAGTCGGTCGTTGAGATTTCTGTTACTCCAATGGATGGTAGCCTTGTCATTATGGAAGGCAGTCTGTTGTTCATATTTTTGTTACTCCAATGGATGATAGCCTTGTCATTATGGAAGGTAGTCTATTTTCGAGATTTTTGTTATTCCAATGGATGGTAGCCTTTTCATTATGGAAGGTAGTATGTTGTCGAGATTTATGATACTCCAATGGTTGATAGCCTTGTCATTATGCATGGTAGTCTATTGTTCAGATTTTTGTTACTCCAATGGATGGTAGCCTTGTCATTATGGAAGGTAGTATGTCATTGAGATTTTTGTTACACCAATGTATGGTAGCCCTGTCAATATGGAAGGTAGTCTATTGTCGAGATTTTTGTTATTCCAATGGATGATAGCCTTGTCATTATGGAAGGTAGTCTGTTGTCGAGATTTTTGTTACTCCAATGAATGATATCCTTGTCATTATGGAAGGTAGTATGTCGTTGAGATTTCTGTTACTCAAATGGATTGTAGCCTTGTCATTTTGGAAGGTAGTTTGTTTTTCAGATTTTTGTTACTCCAATGGATAGTAGCTTTGTGATTATGAAAGGTAGACTGTTGTCGAGATTTTTGTTATTCCATTGGATGGTAGCCTTTTCATTATGGAAGGTAGTCTATTTGTACAAATTTTTGTTATTCCAATGGATGGTAACCTTATCATTATGGAAGGTAGTATTTTGTCGAGATTTTTATTAGTCCAATAGATGATAGCCTTGTCATTATGGATGTTAGTCTGTTGTCGAGATTTTTGTTACTCCAATGGATGGTAGCCTTGTCATTATGGAAGGTAGTATGTTGTCGAGATTTTGTTATTCCAATGGATTGTAGCCTTGTCATTTTGGAAGGTAGTCTATTGTCGAGATATTTGTTATTCCAATGGATTGTAGCCTTGTCATTATGGAAGGTAGTCTTTTGTCGAGATTTTTGTTACTCCAATGGATTGTAGTCTTGTCATTATGGAAGGTAGTCTATTGTCGAGATTTTTGTTACTCCAATGGATGGTAGCCTTGTCATTATGGAAGGTAGTATGTCGTTGAGATTTTTGTTACACCAATGTATGATAGCCTTGTCAATATGGAAGGTAGTTTATTGTCTAGATTTTTGTTATTCCAATGGATGATAGCCTTGTCATTATGGAAGGTAGTTTTTTACCGAGATTTTAATTACTCCGATGGATGGTAGCATTGTCATTATGGAAGGTAGTTTGTTGTCGAGATTTTTGTTACCCCAATGGATGTAGCCTTGTCATTATGGAAGGTAGTCTGTTGTCGAGATTTTTGTTACTCCAATGAATGATATCCTTGTCATTATGGAAGGTAGTATGTCGTTGAGATTTCTGTTACTCCAATGGATTATAGCCTTGTCATTTTGGAAGGTAGTTTGTTCTTCAGATTTTTGTTACTCTAATGGATGGTAGCCTTGTGATTATGAAAGGTAGAATGTTGTCGAGATTTCTGTTACTCCAATGGATGGTAGCCTTTTCATTATGGAAGGTAGTCTGTTTGTACAGATTTTTGTTATTCCAATGGATGGTAACCTTATCATTATGGAAGGCAGTATTTTGTCGAGATTTTTGTTAGTCCAATAGATGATAGCCTTGTCATTATGGATGTTAGTCTGTTGTCGAGATTTTTGTTACTCCAATGGATGGTAGCCTTATCATTATGGAAAGTAGTATGTTGTCGAGATTTTGTTATTCCAATGGATGGTAGCCTTGTCATTTTGGAAGGTAGTCTATTGTCGAGATATTTCTTATTCCAATGGATTGTAGCCTTGTCATTATGGAAGGTAGTCTTTTGTCGAGATTTTTGTTACTCCAATGGATGGTAGCCTTGTCATTATCGGAAGGTAGTCTATTGTCGAGATTTTTGTTACTCCAATGGATGGTAGCCTTGTCATTATGGAAGGTAGTATGTCGTTGAGATTTTTGTTACTCCAATGTATGGTAGTCTTGTCAATATGGAAGGTAGTCTATTGTCGAGTTTTTGTTATTCCAATGGATGATAGTCTTGTCATTATGGAAGGAAGTCTATTATCGAGATTTTTGTTACTCCAATGGATGGTAGCCTTGTCATTACGGAAGGTAGTCGGTCGTTGAGATTTCTGTTACTCCAATGGATGGTAGCCTTGTCATTATGGAAGGTAGTCTGTTGTTCAGATTTTTGTTACTCCAATGGATGATAGCCTAGTCATTATGGAAGGTAGTCTATTGTCGATATTTTTGTAATTCTAATGGATGGTAGCCTTGTCATTATGGAAGGTAGTCTATTTTTTAGATTTATTATACTCCAATGGATGATAGCCTTGTCATTATGCATGGTAGTCTGTTGTTCAGATTTTATTTACTCCAATGGATGGTACCCTTGTCATTATGGAAGGTAGTCTGTTGTTCATATTTTTGTTACTCCAATGGATGGTAGCCTTGTCATTATGGAAAGTAGTCTGTTGTCGAGATTTATGATACTCCAATGGATGATAGCCTTGTGATTATGCATGGTAGTCTATTGTTCAGATTTTTGTTACTCCGATGGATTGTAGTCTTGTCATTATGGAAGGTAGTCTATAGTCGAGATTTTTGTTACTCCAATGGATGGTAGCCTTGTCATTATGGAAGGTAGTATGTCGTTGAGATTTTTGTTACACCAATGTATGGTAGCCTTGTCAATATGGAAGGTAGTTTATTGTCGAGATTTTTGTTATTCCAATGGATGATAGCCTTGTCATTATGGAAGGTAGTTTTTTACCGAGATTTTAATTACTCCGATGGATGGTAGCATTGTCATTATGGAAGGTAGTTTGTTGTCGAGATTTTTGTTACCCCAATGGATGTAGCCTTGTCATTATGGAAGGTAGTCTGTTGTCGAGATTTTTGTTACTCCAATGAATGATATCCTTGTCATTATGGAAGGTAGTATGTCGTTGAGATTTCTGTTACTCCAATGGATTGTAGCCTTGTCATTTTGGAAGGTAGTTTGTTCTTCAGATTTTTGTTACTCTAATGGATGGTAGCCTTGTGATTATGAAAGGTAGACTGTTGTCGAGATTTCTGTTACTCCAATGGATGGTAGCCTTTTCATTATGGAAGGTAGTCTGTTTGTACAGATTTTTGTTATTCCAATGGATGGTAACCTTATCATTATGGAAGGTAGTATTTTGTCGAGATTTTTGTTACTCCAATGGATGGTAGCCTTGTCATTATGGAAAGTAGTATGTTGTCGAGATTTTGTTATTCCAATGGATGGTAGCCTTGTCATTTTGGAACGTAGTCTATTGTCGAGATATTTCTTATTCCAATGGATTATAGCCTTTTCATTATGGAAGGTAGTCTTTTGTCGAGATTTTTGTTACTCCAATGGATGGTAGCCTTGTCATTATCGGAAGGTAGTCTATTGTCGAGATTTTTGTTACTCCAATGGATGGTAGCCTTGTCATTATGGAAGGTAGTATGACGTTGAGATTTTTGTTACTCCAATGTATGGTAGTCTTGTCAATATGGAAGGTAGTCTATTGTCGAGATTTTTGTTATTCCAATGGATGATAGTCTTGTCATTATGGAAGGAAGTCTATTATCGATATTTTTGTTACTCCAATGGATGGTAGCCTTGTCATTACGGAAGGTAGTCGGTCGTTGAGATTTCTGTTACTCCAATGGATGGTAGCCTTGTCATTATGGAAGGTAGTCTATTGTTCAGATTTTTGTTACTCCATTGGATGATAGCCTAGTCATTATGGAAGGTAGTCTATTGTCGATATTTTTGTTATTCTAATGGATGGTAGCCTTGTCATTATGGAAGGTAGTCTGTTTTTTAGATTTATGATACTCCAATGGATGATAGCCATGTCATTATGCATGGTAGTCTGTTGTTCAGATTTTTGTTACTCCAATGGATGGTAGTCTTGTCATTATGGAAGGTAGTCTATTGTCTAGATTTTTGTTAGTCCAATGGATGATAGTCTTGTCATTATGGAAGGTAGTATGTCGTTGAGATTTTTGTTACTCCAATGTATGGTAGTCTTGTCAATATGGAAGGTAGTCTATTGTCGAGATTTTTGTTTTTCCAATGGATGATAGCCTTGTCATTATGGAAGGTAGTCTATTGTCGAGATTTTTGTTACTCCAATGGATTGTAGCCTTGTCATTACGGAAGGTAGTCGGTCGTTGAGATTTCTGTTACTCCAATGGATGGTAGCCTTGTCATTATGGAAGGCAGTCTGTTGTTCATATTTTTGTTACTCCAATGGATGATAGCCTTGTCATTATGGAAGATAGTCTATTTTCGAGATTTTTGTTATTCCAATGGATGGTAGCCTTTTCATTATGGAAGGTAGTATGTTGTCGAGATTTATGATACTCCAATGGTTGATAGCCTTGTCATTATGCATGGTAGTCTATTGTTCAGATTTTTGTTACTCCAATGGATGGTAGTCTTGTCATTATGGAAGGTAGTCTATTGTCGAGATTTTTGTTACTCCAATGGATGGTAGCCTTGTCATTATGGAAGGTAGTATGTCGTTGAGATTTTTGTTACACCAATGTATGGTAGCCTTGTCAATATGGAAGGTAGTCTATTGTCGAGATTTTTGTTACTCCAATGGATGATAGCCTTGTCATTATGGAAGGAAGTCTATTGTCAAGACTTTTGTTATTCCAATGGATGGTAGCCTTGTCATTATGGAAGGTAGTCTGTTGTAGAGATTTATGATACTCCAATGGATGATAGCCTTGTCATTATGCAAGGTAGTCTGTTGTTTAGATTTTTGTTACTCCAATGGATGGTAGTCTTGTCATTATGGAAGGTAGTCTATTGTCGAGATTTTTGTTACTCCAATGGATGGTAGCCTTGTCATTACGGAAGGTAGTCGGTCGTTGATATTTCTGTTACTCCAATGGATGGTAGCCTTGTCATTATGGTAGGTAGTCTGTTGTTCAGATTTTTGTTACTCAAATGGATGATACCCTAGTCATTATGGAAGGTAGTCTATTGTCGAGATTTTTGTTATTCCAATGGATGGTAGCCTTGTCATTATGGAAGGTAGTCTATTTTTGAGATTTATGATACTCCAATGGATGATAGCCTTGTCATTATGCATGGTAGTCTGTTGTTTAGATTTTTGTTACTCCAATGGATGGTAGTCTTGTCATTATGGAAGGTAGTCTATAGTCGAGATTTTTGTTACTCCAATGGATGGTAGCCTTGTCATTATGGAAGGTAGTATGTCGTTGAGATTTTTGTTACTCCAATGTATGGTAGCCTTGTCAATATGGAAGGTAGTCTATTGTCGAGATTTTAATTACTCCAATGGATGGTAGCGTTGTCATTATGGAAAGTAGTTTGTTGTTGAGATTTTTGTTACCCCAATGGATGTAGCCTTGTCATTATGGAATGTAGTCTGTTGTCGATATTTTTGTTACTCCAATGAATGGTATCCTTGTCATTATGGAAGGTAGTTTTTTATCGAGATTTTAATTACTCCAATGGATGGTAGCGTTGTCATTATGGAAGGTAGTTTGTTGTCGAGATTTTTGTTACCCCAATGGATGTAGCCTTGTCATTATGGAATGTAGTCTGTTGTCGAGATTTTTGTTACTCCAATGAATGGTATCCTTGTCATTATTGAAGGTAGTATGTCGTTGAGATTTCTGTTACTCCAATGGATTGTAGCCTTGTCATTTTGGAAGGTAGTTTGTTCTTCAGATTTTTGTTACTCCAATGGATGGTAGCCTTGTGATTATGGAAGGTAGACTTTTGTCGAGATTTTAGTTATTCTATTGGATGGTAGCCTTTTCATTATGGAAGGTAGTCTGTTTGTACAGATTTTTGTTATTGTAAAGGATGGTAACCTTATCATTATAGAAGGTAGTATTTTGTTGAGATTTTTGTTAGTCCAATAGATGATAGCCTTGTCATTATGGATGTTAGTGTGTTGTCGAGATTTTTGTTACTCCAATGGATGGTAACCTTGTCATTATGGAAGGTAGTCTATTGTCGAGATTTGTGTTACTCCAATGTATGGTAGCCTTGTCTTTATGGAAGGTAGTCTGTCGTTGAGATTTTTGTTACTCCAATGGATGGTAGCCTTGTCATTATGGAAGGTAGTATGTCATTGAGATTTTTGTTACTCCAATGGATGGTAGCCTTGTCATTATGAAAGGTAGTCTGTTGTCGAGATTTTTATTACTCGAATGGATGGTAGCCTTGTCATTATGGAAGTAGTCTGTTGTTCATATTTCAATTACTCCAATGGATGGTAGCCTTGTCATTATGGAAGGTAGTTTATTGTCGAGATTTTTGATACTCCAATGGATGGTAGCCTTGTCATTATGGAAGGTATTATGTCGTTGAGATTTTTGTTACTCCAATAGATGGTAGCCTTGTCATTATGGAAGGTAGTCTTTTGTCTAGATTGTTGTTACTCCAATGGATGGTAGACTTGTCATTATTGAAAGTGGTCTGTTGTCGATATCTTTGTTACTCAAATGGATGATAGCCTTGTCATTATGCAAGGTAGTCTGTTGTTCAGATTTTGGTTACTCCAATGGATGATAGCCTTGTCATTATGGAAGGTAGTCTATTGTCGAGATTTTTGTTATTCTAATGGATTGTAGCCTTGTCATTATGGAAGGTAGTCTGTTGTCGAGATTTATGATACTCCAATGGATGATAGCCTTGTGATTATGCAAGGTAGTTTGTTGTTCAGATTTTTGTTACTCCAATGGATGGTAGCCTTTTCATTATGGAAGGTAGTCTATTGTCGAGATTTTTGTTATTCCAATGGATGGTAGCCTTGTCATTATTGAAGGTAGTTGGTTGTTGAGATTTTTGTTACTCCAATGGATGGTAGCCTTGTCATTATGGAAGGTAGTCAGTTGTTAATATTTTTGTTACTCCAATGGATTGAAACCTTGTCATTATGGAAGGTAGTCTGTTGTCGAGATTTGTGTTACTCCAATGTATGGTAGCCTTGTCGTTATGGAAGGTAGTCTGTCATTGAGATTTTTGTTACTCCAATGGATGGTAGCCTTGTCATTATGGAAGGTATTATGTCATTGAGATTTTTGTTACTCCAATGGATGGTAGCCTTGTCATTATGGAAGGTAGTCTATTGTCGAGATATTTGTTATTCCAATGGATTGTGGCCTTGTCATTATGGAAGGTAGTCTTTTGTCGAGATTTTTGTTACTCCAATGGATGGTAGCCTTGACATTATGGAAGGTAGTCTTTTGTCGAGATTTTTTTACTCCAATGGATGGTAGCCTTGTCATTATGGAAGGTAGTCTATTTTTCTGATTTTTGTTACTCCAATGGATGATAGCCTTGTCATTATGGAAGGTAGTCTATTGTCGAGATTTTTGTTATTCCAATGGATGGTAGCCTTGTCATTATGGAAGGTAGTCTTTTGTCTAGATTGTTGTTACTCCAATGGATGGTAGCCTTTCCATTATTGAAGGTAGTCTGTTGTCGTTATCTTTGTTACTCCAATGGATGGTAGCCTTGTCATTATGGAAGGTAGTCTATTATCGAGATTTTTGTTATTCCAAAGGATGGTAGCCTTGTCATTATTGAAGGTAGTCGGTCGTTGAGATTTCTGTTACTCCAATGGTTAGTAGCCTTGTCATTATGGAAGGTGTTTGTTGTTCATATTTTTGTTACTCCAATGGATGGTAACTTTGTCATTATGGAAGGTAGTCTGTTGTCAAGATTTTTGTTATTCCATTGGATGGTAGCCTTGTCATTATGGAAGGTAGTTTGATTGTCGAGATTTTTGTTATTCCAATGGATGGTAACCTTGTCATTATGGAAGGTAGTTTGTTGTCGAGATTTGTGTTACTCCAATGGATGGTAGCCTTGTCGTTATGGAAGGTAGTCTGTTGTCGAGATTTTTGTTACTCAAATGGATGGTAGCCTTGTATTTATGGAAGGTAGTCTTTCGTTGAGATTTTTGTTACTCCAATGGATGGTAGCCTTGTCATTATGGAAGGTAGTATGTTTTTGAGATTTTTGTTACTCCAATGGATGGTAGCCTTGACATTATGGAAGGTAGTCTTTTGTCGAGATTTTTTTACTCCAATGGATGGTATCCTTGTCATTATTGAAGTTAGTCTGTCGTTGAGATTTCTGTTACTCCAATGGATTATAGCCTTGTCATTATGGAAGGTAGTTTGTTCTTCAGATTTTTGTTACTCCAATGGATGCTAGCCTTGTCATTATGGAAGGTAGTCTATTGTCGAGATTTTTGTTATTCCAATGGATGGTCACCTTGTCATTATGGAAGGTAGTCTTTTGTCTAGATTGTTGTTACTCCAATGGATGGTAGACTTGTCATTATTGAAAGTGGTCTGTTGTCGATATCTTTGTTACTCAAATGGATGATAGCCTTGTCATTATGCAAGGCAGTCTGTTGTTCAGATTTTTGTTACTCCAATGGATGATAGCCTTGTCATTATGGAAGGTAGTCTATTGTCGAGATTTTTGTTATTCCAATGGATGGTAGCCTTGTCATTATGGAAGGTAGTCTGTTGTCGAGATTTATGATACTCCAATGGATGATAGCCTTGTGATTATGCAAGGTAGTTTGTTGTTCAGATTTTTGTTACTCCAATGGATGGTAGCCTTTTCATTATGGAAGGTAGTCTATTGTCGAGATTTTTGTTATTCCAATGGATGGTAGCCTTGTCATTATTGAAGGTAGTTGGTTGTTGAGATTTTTGTTACTCCAATGGATAGTAGCCTTGTCATTATGGAAGGTAGTCAGTTGTTAATATTTTTGTTACTCCAATGGATGGAAACCTTGTCATTATGGAAGGTAGTCTGTTGTCGAGATTTGTGTTACTCCAATGTATGGTAGCCTTGTCGTTATGGAAGGTAGTCTGTCGTTGAGATTTTTGTTACTCCAATGGATGGTAGCCTTGTCATTATGGAAGGTAGTATGTCATTGAGATTTTTGTTACTCCAATGGATGGTAGACTTGTCGTTATGGAAGGTAGTCTATTGTCGAGATATTTGTTATTCCAATGGATTGTAGCCTTGTCATTATGGAAGGTAGTCTTTTGTCGAGATTTTTGTTACTCCAATGGATGGTAGCCTTGACATTATGGAAGGTAGTCTTTTGTCGAGATTTTTTTACTCCAATGGATGGTAGCCTTGTCATTATTGAAGTTAGTCTGTCGTTGAGATTTCTGTTACTCCAATGGATTATAGCCTTGTCATTATGGAAGGTAGTTTGTTCTTCAGATTTTTGTTACTCCAATGGATACTAGCCTTGTCATTATGGAAGGTAGTCTATTGTCGAGATTTTTGTTATTCCAATGGATGGTCACCTTGTCATTATGGACGGTAGTCTTTTGTCTAGATTGTTGTTACTCCAATGGATGGTAGCCTTTTCATTATGGAAGGTAGTCTATTGTCAAGATTTTTGTTATTCGAATGGATGGTAGCCTTGTCATTATTGAAGGTAGTTGGTTGTTGAGATTTTTGTTACTCCAATGGATAGTAGCCTTGTCATTATGGAAGGTAGTCAGTTGTTAATATTTTTGTTACTCCAATGGATGGAAACCTTGTCATTATGGAAGGTAGTCTGTTGTCGAGATTTGTGTTACTCCAATGTATGGTAGCCTTGTCGTTATGGAAGGTAGTCTGTCGTTGAGATTTTTGTTACTCCAATGGATGGTAGCCTTGTCATTATGGAAGGTAGTATGTCGTTGAGATTTTTGTTACTCCAATGGATGGTAGCCTTGTCATTATGGAAGGTAGTCTATTGTCGAGATATTTGTTATTCCAATGGATTGTAGCCTTGTCATTATGGAAGGTAGTCTTTTGTCGAGATTTTTGTTACTCCAATGGATGGTTGCCTTGTCATTATTTAAGGTAGTCTGTTGTTCAGATTTTTGTTACTCTAATGGATAATAGCCTTGTCATTATGGAAGGTAGTCTATTGTCGAGATTTTTGTTATTCCAATGGATGGTAGCCTTGTCATTATGGAAGGTAGTCTTTTGTCTAGATTGTTGTTACTCCAATGGATGGTAGGCTTTCCATTATTGAAGGTACTTTGTTGTCGATATCTTTGTTACTCAAATGGATGATAGCCTTGTCATTATGCATGGTAGTTTGTTGTTCATATTTTTGTTACTCCAATGGATGGTAGCCTTGTCATTAAGGAAGGTAGTCTATTGTCGAGATATTTGTTATTATAATGGATTGTAGCCATGTCATTATAGAAGGTAGTCTTTTGTCGATTTTTTTGTTACTCCAATGGATGGTAGCCTTGTCATTACGGAAGGTAGTCGGTCGTTGATATTTTTGTTACTCCAATGGATGGTAGCCTTGTCATTATGGAAGGTAGTCTATTTCTCTTATTTTTGTAACTCTAATGGATGATAGCCTTGTCATTATGGAAGGTAGTCTATTGTCAAGATTTTTGTTATTCCAATGGATGGTAGCCTTGTCATTATGGAAGGTAGTCAGTCGTTGAGATTTCTGTTACTCCAATGGATAGTAGCCTTGTCATTATGGAAGGTGTCTGTTGTTCATATTTTTGTTACTCCAATGGATGGTAACCTTGTCATTATGGAAGGTAGTATGTTGTCGAGATTTTTGTTATTCCATTGAATGGTAGCCTTGTCATTATGGAAGGTAGTCTGTTGTCGAGATTTTTGTTATTCCAATGGATGGTAACCTTGTCATTATGGAAGGTAGTTTGTTGTCGAGATTTGTGTTACTCCAATGGATGGTAGCCTTGTCGTTATGGAAGGTAGTCTGTTGTCGAGATTTTTGTTACTCAAATGGATGGTAGCCTTGTATTTATGGAAGGTAGTCTTTCGTTGAGATTTTTGTTACTCCAATGGATGGTAGCCTTGTCATTATGGAAGGTAGTATGTCGTTGAGATTTTTGTTACTCCAATGGATGGTAGCCTTGACATTATGGAAGGTAGTCTTTTGTCGAGAGTTTTTTACTCCAATGGATGGTATCCTTGTCATTATTGAAGTTAGTCTGTCGTTGAGATTTCTGTTACTCCAATGGATTATAGCCTTGTCATTATGGAAGGTAGTTTGTTCTTCATATTTTTGTTACTCCAATGGATGCTAGCCTTGTCATTATGGATGCTAGCCTTGTCGAGAATATTTTATTCCATTGGTATGTAGCCTTGTCATTATGGAAGGTAGTCTGCTTTTGAGATTTTTGTTATTATAATGGATGGTAACCTTGTCATTATGAAAGGTAGTGTTTTGTCTAGATTTTAGTTACTCCAATGGATGGTAGCCTTGTCATTATTGAAGGTAGTCTATTGTCAATATCTTTGTTACTCCAATGGATGGTAGCCGTGTCATTATGGAAGGTAGTCTGTTGTTCATATCTTTGTTACTCCAATGGATGTTAGCCTTGTCATTATGGAAGGTAGTCTGTTGTCGAGAATATTTTATTCTATTGGATGGTAACCTTGTCATTATGAAAGGTAGTGTTTTGTCCAGATTTTTGTTACTCCGATGGATGGTAGCCTTGTCATTATTGAAGGTAGTCTATTGTCAATATCTTTGTTACTCCAATGGATGGCAGCCTTGTCATTATGGAAGGTAGTCTATCGTTGAGATTTTTGTTATTCCAATGGATGGTAGCCTTGTCATTATGGAAGGTAGTTTTTTGTCGAGATTTTTGTTACTCGAATGGATGGTAGCCTTGTCATTATGGAAGGTAGTCTATTGTCTAGATTTTTGTTACCCAAATGGATGGTAGCCTTTTAATTATGGAAGGTAGTCTGTTGTAGAGATATTTGTTTCTCCAATGGATGGTAGCCTTTTCATTATGGAAGGTAGTTTTCCATTGAGATTTTTGTCACTCCAATGGATTGTAGCCTTGTCATTATGGAAGGTTGTCTGTTGTTCATATTTTTGTTACTCCAATGGATGCTAGCCTTGTAATTATGGAAGGTAGTCTATTGTTGATATTTTTGTTTTCCAATGAAAGGTAACATTGTCATTTTGGAAGGTAGTATTTTATCTAGATTGTTGTTACTCCAATGGATGGTAGCCTTTTCATTATGCATGGTAGTCTGTTGTTCAGATTTTTGTTACTCCAATGGATGGTAGCCTTGCCGTTATGGAAGATAGTCTGTTGTTCAGATTTTTGTTACTCCAATGGATGGTAACCTTGTCATTATGGAAGGTAGTCTGTTGTCGAGATTTTTATTATTCCATTGGATGGTAGCCTTGTCATTATGGAAGGTAGTCTGTTGTTCAGATTTTTGTTACTCCAATTGATGGTAACCAGTTAATTATGGAAGGTAGTCTGTTGTCGAGATTTGTGTTACTCCAATGTATGGCAGCCTTGTCGTTATGAAAGGTAGTGTGTCGTTGAGATTTATGTTACTCCAATGGATGAAAGCCTTGTCATTATGGAAGGTAGTATGTCAGTGAGATTTTTGTTATTCCAATGGATGGTAGCCTTGTCATTATGGAAGGTAGTTTTTTGTCGATATTTTTGTTACTCGAATGGATGGTAGCCTTGTCATTATGGAAGGTAGTCTATTGTCTAGATTTTTGTTACCCAAATGGATGGTAGCCTTTTAATTATGGAAGGTAGTCTGTTGTAGAGATATTTGTTTCTCCAATGGATGGTAGCCTTTTCATTATGGAAGGTAGTTTTCCATTGAGATTTTTGTCACTCCAATGGATTGTAGCCTTGTCATTATGGAAGGTTGTCTGTTGTTCATAATTTTGTTACTCCAATGGATGCTAGCCTTGTAATTATGGATGGTAGTCTATTGTCGATATTTTTGTTTTCCAATGAAAGGTAACATTGTCATTTTGGAAGGTAGTATTTTATCTAGATTGTTGTTACTCCAATGGATGGTAGCCTTTTCATTATGCATGGTAGTCTGTTGTTCAGATTTTTGTTACTCCAATGGATGGTAGCCTTGCCGTTATGGAAGATAGTCTGTTGTTCAGATTTTTGTTACTCCAATGGATGGTAACCTTGTCATTATGGAAGGTAGTCTGTTGTCGAGATTTTTATTATTCCATTGGATGGTAGCCTTGTCATTATGGAAGGTAGTCTGTTGTTCAGATTTTTGTTACTCCAATTGATGGTAACCAGTTAATTATGGAAGGTAGTCTGTTGTCGAGATTTGTGTTACTCCAATGTATGGCAGCCTTGTCGTTATGAAAGGTAGTGTGTCGTTGAGATTTATGTTACTCCAATGGATGAAAGCCTTGTCATTATGGAAGGTAGTATGTCAGTGAGATTTTTGTTACTCCAATGGATGGTAGCCTTGTCATTATGGAAGGTAGTCTTTTGTCGATATTTTTGTTACTCCAATGGATGGTAGCCTTGTCATTAGGGAAGGTAGTCGGTCATTGAGATTTCTGTTACTCCAATGGATGGTAGCCTTGTCATTATAGAAGGTAGTCTGTTGTTCAGATTTTTGTTACTCCAATGGATGGTAGCCTTGCCATTATGGAAGATAGTCTGTTGTTCAGATATTTGTTACTCCAATGGATGGTAACCTTGTCATTATGGAAGGTATTCTGTTGTCGAGATTTTTGTTATTCCATTGGATGGTAGCCTTGTCATTATGGAAGGTAGTCTGTTGTTCAAATTTTTGTTACTCCAATGGATGGTAACCTTGTCATTATGGAAGGTAGTCAATTGTCGAGAATTGTGTTACTCCAATGTATGGTAGCCTTGTCGTTATGGAAGGTAATCTGTCGTTGAGATTTTTGTTACTCCAATGGATGGTAGCGTTGTCATTATGGAAGGTAGTATGTCGTTGAGATTTTTGTTACTCCAATGGATGGTAGTCTTGTCATTATGGAAGGTAGTCTATTATCGAGATATTTGTTATTCCAATGGATTGTAGCCTTGTCATTATGGAAGGTAGTCTTTTGTCGAGATTTTTGTTACTCCAATGGATGGTAGCCTTGTCATTACGGAAGGTAGTCAGGCATTGAGATTTCTGTTACTCCAATGGATGGTAGCCTTGTCATTATGGAAGGTAGTCTGTTGTTCAGATTTTTGTTACTCCAATGGATGGTAGCCTTGTCATTATGGAAGGTAGTCAGTTGTCGAGATTTGTGTTACTCCAATGTATGGTAGCCTTGTTGTTATGGAAGGTAGTCTGTCGTTGAGATTCTTGTTACTCCAATGGATGGTAGCCTTATCATTATGGAAGGTAGTATGTGGTTGAGATTTTTGTTACTCCAATAGATGGTAGCCTTGTCATTATAGAAGGTAGTCTATTGTCGAGATATTTATTATTCCAATGGATTGTAGCCTTGTCATTATGGAAGGTAGTCTTTTGTCGAGATTTTTGTTACTCCAATGGATGGTAGCCTTGTCATTATGGAAGGTAGTCTGTCATTGAGATTTCTCTTACTCCAATGGATTGTAGCCTTGTCATTATGGAAGGTAGTTTTTTGTTCAGATTTTTGTTACTCCAACGGATGATAGCCTCGTCATTATGGAAGGTAGTCTATTGTCGAGATATTTGTTATTCCAATGGATGGTAGCCTTGTAATTATGGAAGGTAGTCTGTTGTCGAGATTTATGATACTACAATGGATGGTAGCATTGTAATTATGGAAGGTAGTCTATTGTCGAGATATTTTTTACTCCAATGGATGATAGCCTTGTCATTATGGAAGGTAGTCTGTCATTGAGATTTCTGTTACTCCAATGGATTGTAGCCTTGTCATTATGGAAGGTAGTCTGTTGTTCAGATTTTTGTTACTCCAATGGATGGTAGCCTTGTCATTATGGAAGGTAGTCTGTTGTCGAGAATATTTTATTCCATTTGATGGTAACCTTGTCATTATAGAAGGTAGTCTGTTTTTGAGATTTTTGTTATACCAATGGATGGTAACCTTGTCATTATGAAAGGTAGTTTTTTCTCTAGATTTTCGTTACTCCAATGGATGGTAGCCTTGTCATTATTGAAGGTAGTCTATTGTCAATATCTTTGTTACTCTAATGGATGGTAGCCTTGTCATTATGGAAGGTAGTCTGTTGTTCAGATTTTTGTTACTCCAATGGATGGTAGCCTTGTCATTATGGAAGGTAGTCTGTTGTCGAGAATATTTTATTCCATTGGATGGTAGCCTTGTCATTACGGAAGGTAGTCTGTTTTTGAGATTTTTGTTATTCCAATGGATGGTAACCTTGTCATTATGAAAGGTAGTCTTTTATCCAGATTTTTGTTACTCCAATGGATGGTAGCCTTGTCATTATCGTAGGTAGTCTATTTTCAATATCTTTGTTACTCCAATGGATGGTAGCCTTGTCATTATGGAAGGTAGTCTATTGTTGACATTTTTGTTATTCCAGTGGATGGTAGTCTTGTCATTATGGAAGGTAGTTTTTTGTCGAGATTTTTGTTACTCAAATGGATGGTTGCCTTATCATTATGGAAGGTAGTCCATTGTCGAGATTATTTTTACCCAATTGGATGGTAGCCTTGTAATTATGGAAGGTAGTCTGTTGTAGAGATTTTTGTTTCTCCAATGGATTGTAGACTTTTCATTATGGAAGGTAGTCTGTCGTTGAGATTTCTGTTACTCCAATGGATTGTAGCCTTGTCATTATGGAAGGTAGTTAGTTGTTTAGATTTGTGTTACTCCAATGGATGGTAGCCTTGTCATTATGGAAGGTAGTCTGTTGTCGAGAATATTTTATTCCATTGGATGGTAGCCTTGTCATTATGGAAGGTAGTCTGTTTTTGAGATTTTTGTTATTCTAATGGATGGTAACCTTGTCATTATGAAAGGTAGTCTTTTATCTAGATTTTGTTTACTCCAATGGATGGTAGCCTTGTCATTATTGAAGGTAGTATATTGTCAATATCTTTGTTACTCCAATGGATGGTAGCCTTGTCATTATGGAAGGTAGTCTGTTGTTCAGATATTTGTTACTCCAATGGATGGTAGCCATGTCATTATGGAAGGTAGTCTGTTGTCGAGAATATTTTACTCCATTGGATGGTAGCCTTGTCATTATGGAAGGTAGTCTGTTTTTGAGATTTTTTTTATTCCAATGGATGGTAACCTTGTCATTATGAAAGGTAGTCTATTGTCGCGATTTTTGTTATTCCAATGGATGGTAGCCTTGTCATTTTGGAAGGTAGTTTTTTGTCGAGATTTTTTTTACTCCAATGGATGGTAGCCTTATCATTGTGGAAGGTAGTATATTGTCGAGATTTTTGTTACCCAAATGGATGGTAGCCTTGTAATTATGGAAGGTAGTCTGTTGTAGAGATTTTTTTTACTCCAATGGTTGGTAGCCTTTATCATTGTGGAAGGTAGTATATTGTTCAGATTTCTGTTACTCCAATGGATTGTAGCCTTGTCATTATGGAAGGTAGTCTGTTGTTCAGATTATTGTTACTCCAATGGATGGTAGACTTGTCATTATGGAAGGTAGTCTGTTGTCGAGAATATTTTATTCCATTGGATGGTAGCCTTGTCATTATGGAAGGTAGTCTTTTGTCGAGATTTGTGTTACTCCAATGTATGGTAGCCTTGTAATTATGGAAGGTAGTCTGTTGTATAGATTTTTGTTACTCCAATGTATGGTAGCCTTGCCATTATGGAAGATAGTCTGTTGTTCAGATTTTTGTTACTCCAATGGATGGTAACCTTGTCATTATGGAAGGTAGTCTGTTGTCGAGATTTTTGTTATTCCATTGGATGGTAGCCTTGTTTATGGAAGGTAGTCTGTTGTTCAGATTTTTGTTACTCCAATTGATGGTAACCAGTTCATTATGGAAGGTAGTCTGTTGGCGAGATTTACGTTACTCCAATGTATGGCAGCCTTGTCGTTATGAAAGGTAGTCTATCGTTGAGATTTATGTTACTCCAATGGATGAAAGCCTTTTCATTATAGAAGGTAGTATGTCATTGAGATTTTTGTTACTCCAATGGATTGTAACCTTGTCATTATGGAAGGTTGTCTATTGTCGAGATATTTGTTATTCCAATGGATTGTAGCCTTGTCATTATGGAAGGTAGTCTTTTGTCGAGATTTTTGTTACTCCAATGGATGGTAGCCTTGTCATTACGGAAGGTAGTCAGGCATTGAGATTTATGTTACTCCAATGGATGGTAGCCTTGTCATTATGGAAGGTAGTCTGTTGTTCAGATTTTTGTTACTCCAATGGATGGTAGCCTTGTCATTATGGAAGGTAGTCAGTTGTCGAGATTTGTGTTACTCCAATGTATGGTAGCCTTGTCGTTATGGAAGGTAGTCTGTCGTTGAGATTCTTGTTACTCCAATGGATGGTAGCCTTATCATTATGGAAGGTAGTATGTGGTTGAGATTTTTGTTACTCCAATGGATGGTAGCCTTGTCATTATAGAAGGTAGTCTATTGTCGAGATATTTATTATTCCAATGGATTGTAGCCTTGTCATTATGGAAGGTAGTCTTTTGTCGAGATTTTTGTTACTCCAATGGATGGTAGCCTTGTCATTATGGAAGGTAGTCTGTCATTGAGATTTTTCTTACTCCAATGGATTGTAGCCTTGTCATTATGGAAGGTAGTTTGTTGTTCAGATTTTTGTTACTCCAACGGATGATAGCCTCGTCATTATGGAAGGTAGTCTATTGTCGAGATTTTTGTTATTCCAATGGATGGTAGCCTTGTAATTATGGAAGGTAGTCTGTTGTCGAGATTTATGATACTCCAATGGATGGTAGCATTGTAATTATGGAAGGTAGTCTATTGTCGAGATATTTTTTACTCCAATGGATGATAGCCTTGTCATTATGGAAGGTAGTCTGTCATTGAGATTTCTGTTACTCCAATGGATTGTAGCCTTGTCATTATGGAAGGTAGTCTGTTGTTCAGATTTTTGTTACTCCAATGGATGGTAGCCTTGTCATTATGGAAGGTAGTCTGTTGTCGAGAATATTTTATTCCATTGGATGGTAGCCTTGTCATTATGGAAGGTAGTCTGTTTTTGAGATTTTTGTTATTCCAATGGATGGTAACCTTGTCATTATGAAAGGTAGTCTTTTATCAAGATTTTCGTTACTCCAATGGATGGTAGCCTTGTCATTATCGTAGGTAGTCTATTGTCAATATCTTTGTTACTCCAATGGATGGTAGCCTTGTCATTATGGAAGGTAGTCTATTGTTGACATTTTTGTTATTCCAGTGGATGGTAGTCTTGTCATTATGGAAGGTAGTTTCTTGTCGACATTTTTGTTACTCAAATGGATGGTTGCCTTATCATTATGGAAGGTAGTCCATTGTCGAGATTATTGTTACCCAAATGGATGGTAGCCTTGTAATTATGGAAGGTAGTCTGTTGTAGAGATTTTTGTTTCTCCAATGGATGGTAGACTTTTCATTATGGAAGGTAGTCTGTCGTTGAGATTTCTGTTACTCCAATGGATTGTAGCCTTGTCATTATGGAATGTAGTTAGTTGTTTAGATTTGTGTTACTCCAATGGATGGTAGCCTTGTCATTATGGAAGGTAGTCTGTTGTCGAGAATATTTTATTCCATTGGATGGTAGCCTTGTCATTATGGAAGGTAGTCTGTTTTTGAGATTTTTGTTATTTTAATGGATGGTAACCTTGTCATTATGAAAGGTAGTCTTTTATCTAGATTTTGTTTACTCCAATGGATGGTAGCGTTGTCATTATTGAAGGTAGTATATTGTCAATATCTTTGTTACTCCAATGGATGGTAGCCTTGTCATTATGGAAGGTAGTCTGTTGTTCAGATATTTGTTACTCCAATGGATGGTAGCCATGTCATTATGGAAGGTAGTCTGTTGTCGAGAATATTTTACTCCATTGGATGGTAGCCTTGTCATTATGGAAGGTAGTCTGTTTTTGAGATTTTTTTTATTCCAATGGATGGTAACCTTGTCATTATGAAAGGTAGTCTATTGTCGAGATTTTTGTTACTCCAACGGATGGTAGCCTTATCATTATGGAAGGTAGTCTATTGTCGCGATTTTTGTTATTCCAATGGATGGTAGCCTTGTCATTTTGGAAGGTAGTTTTTTGTCGAGATTTTTTTTACTCCAATGGATGGTAGCCTTATCATTGTGGAAGGTAGTATATTGTCGAGATTTTTGTTACCCAAATGGATGGTAGCCTTGTAATTATGGAAGGTAGTCTGTTGTAGAGATTTTTTTTACTCCAATGGATGGTAGCCTTTATCATTGTGGAAGGTAGTATATTGTTCAGATTTCTGTTACTCCAATGGATTGTAGCCTTGTCATTATGGAAGGTAGTCTGTTGTTCAGATTATTGTTACTCCAATGGATGGTAGAGTTGTCATTATGGAAGGTAGTCTGTTGTCGAGAATACTTTATTCCATTGGATGGTAGCCTTGTCATTATGGAAGGTAGTCTTTTGTCGAGATTTGTGTTACTCCAATGTATGGTAGCCTTGTAATTATGGAAGGTAGTCTGTTGTATAGATTTTTGTTACTCCAATGTATGGTAGCCTTGCCATTATGGAAGATAGTCTGTTGTTCAGATTTTTGTTACTCCAATGGATGGTAACCTTGTCATTATGGAAGGTAGTCTGTTGTCGAGATTTTTGTTATTCCATTGGATGGTAGCCTTGTTTATGGAAGGTAGTCTGTTGTTCAGATTTTTGTTACTCCAATTGATGGTAACCAGTTCATTATGGAAGGTAGTCTGTTGTCGAGATTTACGTTACTCCAATGTATGGCAGCTTTGTCGTTATGAAAGGTAGTCTATCGTTGAGATTTATGTTACTCCAATGGATAAAAGCCTTTTCATTATGGAAGGTAGTATGTCATTGAGATTTTTGTTACTCAGATGGATTGTAACCTTGTCATTATGGAAGGTTGTCTATTGTCGAGATATTTGTTATTCCAATGGATTGTAGCCTTGTCATTATGGAAGGTAGTCTTTTTTTGATATTTTTGTTACTCCAATGGATGGTAGCCTTATCATTACGGAAGGTAGTCGGTCATTGAGATTTCTGTTACTCCAATGGATGGTAGCCTTGTCATTATGGAAGGTAGTCTGTTGTTCAGATTTTTGTTACTCCAATGGATGGTAGCCTTGCCATTATGGAAGATAGTCTGTTGTTCAGATATTTGTTACTCCAATGGATGGTAACCTTGTCATTATGGAAGGTAGTCTGTTGTCGAGATTTTTGTTATTCCATTGGATGGTAGCCTTGTCATTATGGAAGGTAGTCTGTTGTTCAGATTTTTGTTACTCCAATGGATGGTAACCTTCTCATTATGGAAGGTAGTCAGTTGTCGAGAATTGTGTTACTCCAATGTATGGTAGCCTTGTCATTATGGAAGGTAAGTTGTCATTGAGATTTTTGTTACTCCAATGGATGGTAGCCTTGTCATTATGGAAGGTAGTATGTCGTTGATATTTTTGTTACTCCAATGGATGGTAGTCTTATCATTATGGAAGGTAGTCTATTGTCGCGATTTTTGTTATTCCAATGGATGGTAGCCTTGTCATTTTGGAAGGTAGTTTTTTGTCGAGATTTTTTTTACTCCAATGGATGGTAGCCTTATCATTGTGGAAGGTAGTATATTGTCGAGATTTTTGTTACCCAAATGGATGGTAGCCTTGTAATTATGGAAGGTAGTCTGTTGTAGAGATTTTTTTTACTCCAATGGATGGTAGCCTTTATCATTGTGGAAGGTAGTATATTGTTCAGATTTCTGTTACTCCAATGGATTGTAGCCTTGTCATTATGGAAGGTAGTCTGTTGTTCAGATTATTGTTACTCCAATGGATGGTAGAGTTGTCATTATGGAAGGTAGTCTGTTGTCGAGAATATTTTATTCCATTGGATGGTAGCCTTGTCATTATGGAAGGTAGTCTTTTGTCGAGATTTGTGTTACTCCAATGTATGGTAGCCTTGTAATTATGGAAGGTAGTCTGTTGTATAGATTTTTGTTACTCCAATGTATGGTAGCCTTGCCATTATGGAAGATAGTCTGTTGTTCAGATTTTTGTTACTCCAATGGATGGTAACCTTGTCATTATGGAAGGTAGTCTGTTGTCGAGATTTTTGTTATTCCATTGGATGGTAGCCTTGTTTATGGAAGGTAGTCTGTTGTTCAGATTTTTGTTACTCCAATTGATGGTAACCAGTTCATTATGGAAGGTAGTCTGTTGTCGAGATTTACGTTACTCCAATTTATGGCAGCCTTGTCGTTATGAAAGGTAGTCTATCGTTGAGATTTATGTTACTCCAATGGATGAAAGCCTTTTCATTATGGAAGGTAGTATGTCATTGAGATTTTTGTTATTCCAATGGATTGTAGCCTTGTCATTATGGAAGGTAGTCTTTTTTCGATATTTTTGTTACTCCAATGGATGGTAACCTTATCATTACGGAAGGTAGTCGGTCATTGAGATTTCTGTTACTCCAATGGATGGTAGCCTTGTCATTATGGAAGGTAGTCTGTTGTTCAGATTTTTGTTACTCCAATGGATGGTAGCCTTGCCATTATGGAAGATAGTCTGTTGTTAAGATTTTTGTTACTCCAATGGATGGTAACCTTCTCATTATGGAAGGTAGTCAGTTGTCGAGAATTGTGTTACTCCAATGTATGGTAGCCTTGTCATTATGGAAGGTAAGTTGTCATTGAGATTTTTGTTACTCCAATGGATGGTAGCCTTGTCATTATGGAAGGTAGTATGTCGTTGATATTTTTGTTACTCCAATGGATGGTAGTCTTGTCATTATGGAAGGTAGTCTATTGTCGAGATATTTGTTATTCCAATGGATTTTAGCCTTGTCATTATTGAAGGTAGTCTTTTGGTGAGATTTTTGATAATCCAATGGATGGTAGCCTTGTCATTACGGAAGGTAGTTGGGCTTTGAGATTTCTGTTACTCCAATGGATGGTAGCCTTGTCATTATGGAAGGTAGTCTGTTGTTCAGATTTTTGTTAATCCAATGGATGGTAGCCTTGTCATTATGGAAGGTAGTCAGTTGTCGAGATTTGTGTTACTCCAATGTATGGTAGCCTTGTCGTTATGGAAGGTAGTATGTCGTTGAGATTTTTGTTACTCCAATGGATGGTAGCCTTGTCATTATGGAAGGTAGTATGTCGTTGAGATTTTTGTTACTCCAATGGATGGTAGCCTTGTCATTATGGAAGGTAGTCTATTGTCGAGATATTTGTTATTCCAATGGATGGTAGCCTTGTCATTATGGAAGGTAGTCTTTTGTCGAGATTTTTGTTACTCCAATGGATGGTTGCCTTGTCATTATGGAAGGTAGTCGGTCATTGAGATTTCTCTTACTCCAATGGATTGTAGCCTTGTCATTATGGAAGGTAGTTTGTTGTTCAGATTTTTGTTACTCCAACGGATAATAGCCTTGTCATTTGGAAGGTAGTCTATTGTCGAGATTTTTGTTATTCCCATGGATGGTAGCCTTGTCATTATGGAAGGTTGTCTATTATCGAGATATTTGTTATTCCATTGGATTGTAGCCTTGTCATTATGGAAGGTAGTATTTTTTCGATATTTTTGTTACTCCAATGGATGGTAGCCTTGTCATTACGGAAGGTAGTCGGTCATTGAGATTTCTGTTACTCCAATGGATGGTAGCCTTGTCCTTATGGAAGGTAGTATGCTGTTCAGATTTTTGTTACTCCAATGGATGGTACCCTTGCCATTATGTAAGATAGTCTGTTGTTCAGATATTTGTTACTCCAATGGATGGTAACCTTGTCATTATGGAAGGTAGTCTGTTGTCGAGATTTTTGTTATTCCATTGGATGGTAGCCTCGTCATTATGGAAGGTAGTCTGTTGTTCAGATTTTTGTTACTCCAATGGATGGTAACCTTGTCATTACGGAAGGTAGTCAGTTGTCGAGAATTGTGTTACTCCAATGTATGGTATCGTTGTCGTTATGCAAGGTAAGTTGTCGTTGAGATTTTTGTTACTCCAATGGATGGTAGCCTTGTCATTATAAAAGGTAGTATGTCGTTGAGATTTTTGTTACTCCAATGGATGGTAGTCTTGTCCTTGTGGAAGGTAGTCTATTGTCGAGATATTTGTTATTCCAATGGTTTGTAGCCTTGTCATTATGGAAGGTAGTCTTTTGTCGAGATTTTTGTTAATCCAATGGATGGTAGCCTTGTCATTACGGAAGGTAGTCAGGCATTGAGATTTCTGTTACTCCAATGGATGGTAGGCTTGTTGTTATGGAAGGTAGTCTGTTGTTAAGATTTTTGTTACACCAATGGATGGTAGCCTTGTCATTATGGAAGGTAGTCAGTTGTCCAGATTTGTGTTACTCCAATGTATGGTAGCCTTGTCGTTATGGAAGGTAGTCTGTCGTTGAGATTTTTGTTACTCCAATGGATGGTAACCTTGTCATTATGGAAGGTAGTATGTCGTTGAGATTTTTGTTACTCCAATGGATGGTAGCCTTGTCATTATGGAAGGTAGTTTATTGTCGAGATATTTGTTATTCCAATGGATTGTAGCCTTGTCATTATGGAAGGTAGTCTTTTGTCGAGATTTTTGTTACTCCAATGGATGGTAGCCTTGTCATTATGGAAGGTAGTCGGTCATTGAGATTTCTCTTACTCCAATGGATTGTAGCCTTGTCATTATGGAAGGTAGTTTTTTGTTCAGATTTTTGTTATTCCAGTGGATGGTAGTCTTGTCATTATGGAAGGTAGTTTTTTGTCTAGATTTTTGTTACTCAAATGGATTGTTGCCTTATCATTATGGAAGGTAGTCCATTGTCGAGATTATTGTTACCCAAATGGATGGTAGCCTTGTAATTATGGAAGGTAGTCTGTTGTAGAGATTTTTGTTACTCCAATGGATGGTAGCCTTTTCATTATGGAAGGTAGTCTGTCGTTGAGATTTCTCTTACTCCAATGGATTGTAGCCTTGTCATTATGGAAGGTAGTTAGTTGTTCAGATTTTTGTTACTCCAATGGATGATAGCCTCGTCATTATGGAAGGTAGTCTATTGTTGAGATTTTTGTTATTCCAATGGATGGTAGCCTTGTAATTATGGAAGGTAGTCTGTTTTTGAGATTTTTGTTATTCCAATGGATGGTAACCTTGTCATTATGAAAGGTAGTCTTTTATCTAGATTTTGTTTACTCCAATGGATGGTAGCCTTGTCATTATTGAAGGTAGTATATTGTCAATATCTTTGTTACTCCAATGGATGGTAGCCTTGTCATTATGGAAGGTAGTCTGTTGTTCAGATATTTGTTACTCAAATGGATGGTAGCCATGTCATTATGGAAGGTAGTATGTTGTCGAGAATATTTTACTCCATTGGATGGTAGCCTTGTCATTATGGAAGGTAGTCTGTTTTTGAGATTTTTTTTATTCCAATGGATGGTAACCTTGTCATTATGAAAGGTAGTCTATTGTCGAGATTTTTGTTACTCCAACGGATGGTAGCCTTATCATTATGGAAGGTAGTCTATTGTCGCGATTTTTGTTATTCCAATGGATGGTAGCCTTGTCATTTTGGAAGGTAGTTTTTTGTCGAGATTTATTTTACTCCAATGGATGGTAGCCTTATCATTGTGGAAGGTAGTATATTGTCGAGATTTTTGTTACCCAAATGGATGGTAGCCTTGTAATTATGGAAGGTAGTCTGTTGTAGAGATTTTTTTTACTCCAATGGATGGTAGCCTTTATCATTGTGGAAGGTAGTATATTGTTCAGATTTCTGTTACTCCAATGGATTGTAGCCTTGTCATTATGGAAGGTAGTCTGTTGTTCAGATTATTGTTACTCCAATGGATGGTAGACTTGTCATTATGGAAGGTAGTTTGTTGTCGAGAATATTTTATTCCATTGGATGGTAGCCTTGTCATTATGGAAGGTAGTCTTTTGTCGAGATTTGTGTTACTCCAATGTATGTTAGCCTTGTAATTATGGAAGGTAGTCTGTTGTATAGATTTTTGTTACTCCAATGTATGGTAGCCTTGCCATTATGGAAGATAGTCTGTTGTTCAGATTTTTGTTACTCCAATGGATGGTAACCTTGTCATTATGGAAGGTAGTCTGTTGTCGAGATTTTTGTTATTCCATTGAATGGTAGCCTTGTTTATGGAAGGTAGTCTGTTGTTCATATTTTTGTTACTCCAATTGATGGTAACCAGTTCATTATGGAAGGTAGTCTGTTGTCGAGATTTACGTTACTCCTATGTATGGCAGCCTTGTCGTTATGAAAGGTAGTTTATCGTTGAGATTTATGTTACTCCAATGGATGAAAGCCTTGTCATTATGGAAGGTAGTCTGTCATTGAGATTTTTGTTACTCCAATGGATTGTAACCTTGTCATTATGGAAGGTTGTCTATTGTCGAGATATTTGTTATTCCAATGGATTGTAGCCTTGTCATTATGGAAGGTAGTCTTTTTTCTATATTTTTGTTACTCCAATGGATGGTAGCCTTGTCATTACGGAAGGTAGTCGATCATTGAGATTTCTGTTACTCCAATGGATGGTAACCTTGTCATTATGGAAGGTAGTCTGTTGTTCAGATTTTTGTTACTCCAATGGATGGTAACCTTGTCATTATGGAAGGTAGTCTGTTGTCGAGATTTTTGTTATTCCATTGGATGGTAGCCTTGTCATTATGGAAGGTAGTCTGTTGTTCAGATTTTTGTTACTCCAATTGATGGTAACCAGTTCATTATGGAAGGTAGTCTGTTTTCGAGATTTGAGTTACTCCAATGTATGGCAGCCTTGTCGTTATGAAAGGTAGTCTATCGTTGAGATTTATGTTACTCCAATGGATGAAAGCCTTGTCATTATGGAAGGTAGTATGTCATTGAGATTTTTGTTACTCCAATGGATTGTAACCTTGTCATTATGGAAGGTTGTCTATTGTCGAGATATTTGTTATTCCAATGGATTGTAGCCTTGTCATTATGGAAGGTAGTCTTTTTTTGATATTTTTGTTACTCCAATGGATGGTAGCCTTATCATTACGGAAGGTAGTCGGTCATTGAGATTTCTGTTACTCCAATGGATGGTAGCCTTGCCATTATGGAAGATAGTCTGTTGTTCAGATATTTGTTACTCCAATGGATGGTAACCTTGTCATTATGGAAGGTAGTCTGTTGTCGAGATTTTTGTTATTCCATTGGATGGTAGCCTTGTCATTATGGAAGGTAGTCTGTTGTTCAGATTTTTGTTACTCCAATGGATGGTAACCTTCTCATTATGGAAGGTAGTCAGTTGTCGAGAATTGTGTTACTCCAATGTATGGTAGCCTTGTCATTATGGAAGGTAAGTTGTCATTGAGATTTTTGTTACTCCAATGGATGGTAGCCTTGTCATTATGGAAGGTAGTATGTCGTTGATATTTTTGTTACTCCAATGGATGGTAGTCTTGTCATTATGGAAGGTAGTCTATTGTCGAGATATTTGTTATTCCAATGGATTTTAGCCTTGTCATTATTGAAGGTAGTCTTTTGGTGAGATTTTTGATAATCCAATGGATGGTATCCTTGTCATTACGGAAGGTAGTTGGGCTTTGAGATTTCTGTTACTCCAATGGATGGTAGCCTTGTCATTATGGAAGGTAGTCTGTTGTTCAGATTTTTGTTAATCCAATGGATGGTAGCCTTGTCATTATGGAAGGTAGTCAGTTGTCGAGATTTGTGTTACTCCAATGTATGGAAGCCTTGTCGTTATGGAAGGTAGTATGTCGTTGAGATTTTTGTTACTCCAATGGATGGTAGCCTTGTCATTATGGAAGGTAGTATGTCGTTGAGATTTTTGTTACTCCAATGGATGGTAGCCTTGTCATTATGGAAGGTAGTCTATTGTCGAGATATTTGTTATTCCAATGGATTGTAGCCTTGTCATTATGGAAGGTAGTCTTTTGTCGAGATTTTTGTTACTCCAATGGATGGTTGCCTTGTCATTATGGAAGGTAGTCGATCATTGAGATTTCTCTTACTCCAATGGATTGTAGCCTTGTCATTATGGAAGGTAGTTTGTTGTTCAGATTTTTGTTACTCCAACGGATAATAGCCTTGTCATTATGGAAGGTAGTCTATTGTCGAGATTTTTGTTATTCCCATGGATGGTAGCCTTGTCATTATGGAAGGTTGTCTATTATCGAGATATTTGTTATTCCATTGGATTGTAGCCTTGTCATTATGGAAGGTAGTCTTTTTTCGATATTTTTGTTACTCCAATGGATGGTAGCCTTGTCATTACGGAAGGTAGTCGGTCATTGAGATTTCTGTTACTCCAATGGATGGTAGCCTTGTCATTATGGAAGGTAGTCTGCTGTTCAGATTTTTGTTACTCCAATGGATGGTAGCCTTGCCATTATGTAAGATAGTCTGTTGTTCAGATATTTGTTACTCCAATGGATGGTAACCTTGTCATTATGGAAGGTAGTCTGTTGTCGAGATTTTTGTTATTCCATTGGATGGTAGCCTTGTCATTATGGAAGGTAGTCTGTTGTTCAGATTTTTGTTACTCCAATGGATGGTAACCTTGTCATTATGGAAGGTAGTCAGTTGTCGAGAATTGTGTTACTCCAATGTATGGTATCGTTGTCGTTATGGAAGGTAAGTTGTCGTTGAGATTTTTGTTACTCCAATGGATGGTAGCCTTGTCATTATAAAAGGTAGTATGTCGTTGAGATTTTTGTTACTCCAATGGATGGTAGTCTTGTCCTTATGGAAGGTAGTCTATTGTCGAGATTTTTGTTAATCCAATGGATTGTAGCCTTGTCATTATGGAAGGTAGTCTTTAGTCGAGATTATTGTTAATCCAATGGATGGTAGCCTTGTCATTACGGAAGGTAGTCGGTCATTGAGATTTCTCTTACTCCAATGGATTGTAGCCTTGTCATTATGGAAGGTAGTTTGTTGTTCAGATTTTTGTTACTCCAACGGATGATAGCCTTGTCATTATGGAAGGTAGTCTATTGTCGAAATTTTTGTTATTCCAATGGATGGTAGCCTTGTCATTATGGAAGGTAGTATGTTGCCGAGATTTATGATACTCCAATGGATGGTAGCATTGTAATTATGGAAGGTAGTCTATTGTCGAGATATTTGTTACTCCAATGGATGGTAGCCTTGTCATTACGGAAGGTAGTCGGTCATTGAGATTTCTGATACTCCAATGGATGGTAGCCTTGTCATTATGGAAGGTAGTCTGCTGTTCAGATTTTTGTTACTCCAATGGATGGTAGCCTTGCCATTATGTAAGATAGTCTGTTGTTAAGATATTTGTTACTCCAATGGATGGTAACCTTGTCATTATGGAAGGTAGTCTGTTGTGGAGATTTTTGTTATTCCATTGGATGGTAGCCTTGTCATTATGGAAGGTAGTCTGTTGTTCATATTTTTGTTACTCCAATGGATGGTAACCTTGTCATTATGGAAGGTAGTCTGTTGTCGATAATTGTGTTACTCCAATATATGGTAGCGTTGTCGTTATGGAAGGTAAGTTGTCGTTGAGATTTTTGTTACTCCAATGGATGGTAGCCTTGTCATTATGGAAGGTAGTATGTCGTTGAGATTTTTGTTACTCCAATGGATGGTAGTCTTGTCATTATGGAAGGTAGTCTATTGTCGAGATATTTGTTATTCCAATGGATTGTAGCCTTGTCATCATAGAAGGTAGTCTTTAGTCGATATTTTTGTTAACCCAATGGATGGTAGCGTTGTCATTACGGAAGGTAGTCGAGCATTGAGACTTCTGTTACTCCAATGGATGGTAGCCTTGTCGTTTTGGAAGGTAGTCTATTGTTTAGATTTTTGTTACTCCAATGGATGGTAGCCTTGTCATTATGGAAGGTAGTCAGTTGTCGAGATTTGTGTTACTCCAACGTATGGTAGCCTTGTCGTTATGGAAGGTAGTTTGTCGTTGAGATTTTTTTTACTCCAATGGATGGTAGCCTTGTCATTATGGAAGGTAGTATGTCGTAGAGATTTTTGTTACTCCAATGGATGGTAGCCTTGTCATTATGGAAGGTAGTCTATTGTCGAGATATTTGTTATTCCAATGGATTGTAGCCTTGTCATTATGGAAGGTAGTCTTTTGTCGAGATTTTTGTTACTCCAATGGATGGTAGCCTTGTCATTATGGAAGGTAGTCGATCATTGAGATTTCTCTTACTCCAATGGATTGTAGCCATGTCATTATGGAAGGTAGTTTGTTGTTCAGATTTTTGTTACTCCAACGGATGATAGCCTTGTCATTATGGAAGGTAGTCTATTGTCGAGATTTTTGTTATTCCAATGGATGGTAGCCGTGTCATTATGGAAGGTAGTCTGTTGCCGAGATTTATGATACTCCAATGGATGGTAGCATTGTAATTATGGAAGGTAGTCTATTGTCGAGATATTTTTTACTCCAATGGATGATAGCCTTGTCATTACGGAAGGTAGTCGGTCATTGAGATTTCTGTTACTCCAATGGATGGTAGCCTTGTCATTATGGAAGGTAGTATGTTGTTCAGATTTTTGTTACTCCAATGGATGGTAGCCTTGCCATTATGGAAGATAGTCTGTTGTTCAGATATTTGTTTACTCCAATGGATGGTAACCTTGTCATTATGGAAGGTAGTCTATTGTCGAGATTTTTGTTATTCCATTGCATGGTAGCCTTGTCATTATGGAAGGTAGCTTGTTGTTCATATTTTTGTTACTCCAATGGATGGTAACCTTGTCATTATGGAAGGTAGTCTGTTGTCGAGAATTGTGTTACTCCAATGTATGGTAGCGTTGTCGTTATGGAAGGTAAGTTGTCGTTGAGATTTTTGTTACTCCAATGGATGGTAGCCTTGTCATTATGGAAGGTAGTATGTCGTTGAGATTTTTGTTACTCCAATGGATGGTAGTCTTGTCATTATGGAAGGTAGTCTATTGTCGAGATATTTGTTATTCCAATGGTTTGTAGCCTTGTCATTATGGAAGGTAGTCTTTTGTCGAGATTTTTGTTAATCCAATGGATGGTAGCCTTGTCATTACGGAAGGTAGTCGGGCATTGAGATTTCTGTTACTCCAATGGATGGTAGGCTTGTTGTTATGGAAGGTAGTCTGTTGTTAAGATTTTTGTTACTCCAATGGATGGTAGCCTTGTCATTATGGAAGGTAGTCAGTTGTTGAGATTTGTGTTACTCCAATGTATGGTAGCCTTGTCGTTATGGAAGGTAGTCTGTCGTTGAGATTTTTGTTACTCCAATGGATGGTAGCCTTGTCATTATGGAAGGTAGTATGTCGTTGAGATTTTTGTTACTCCAATGGATGGTAGCCTTGTCATTATGGAAGGTAGTCTATTGTCGAGATATTTGTTATTCTAATGGATTGTAGCCTTGTCATTATGGAAGGTAGTCTTTTGTCGAGATTTTTGTTACTCCAATGGATGGTAGCCTTGTCATTATGGAAGGTAGTCGATCATTGAGATTTCTCTTACTCCAATGGATTGTAGCCATGTCATTATGGAAGGTAGTTTGTTGTTCAGATTTTTGTTACACTAACGGATGATAGCCTTGTCATTATGGAAGGTAGTCTATTGTCGAGATTTTTGTTATTCCAATGGATGGTAGCCTTGTCATTATGGAAGGTAGTCTGTTGCCGAGATTTATGATACTCCAATGGATTGTAGCATTGTAATTATGGAAGGTAGTCTATTGTCGAGATATTTTTTACTCCAATGGATGATAGCCTTGTCATTACGGAAGGTAGTCGGTCATTGAGATTTTTGTTACTCCAATGGATGGTAGCCTTGTCATTATGGAAGGTAGTCTGTTGTTCACATTTTTGTTACTCCAATGGATGGTAGCCTTGCCATTATGGAAGATAGTCTGTTGTTCAGATATTTGTTACTCCAATGGATGGTAACCTTGTCATTATGGAAGGTAGTCTGTGTTAGAACAATGTTTGAATCTAGTACCCTATATTTAAGTTTTGATGATAACAAAGTGAAAAGATATAGTAGTTAAATATTTCATGATTGAATTATATGCTGCCTAAAATTACTATGCTCTAATTTGCAGATATGCTGATTAAAATAAGCAAGATCACGTTCTCACCATCAGAATATGTTTTCATGCACCAGCATCAGAAGTTGCTGAATCAGAACGTCAAGATCAGATGATCAACGCTTGCACATGCTGAAGCTTGATGAACAGAACTGCGCGTAAAACACTCTGATACAGAAACACATTAGTTCATCAGCAGCGAAGCAGAATCAGAATGAGCCAAGCCAGAACGTGCATTGAAGAAGCAACGGTACTGTGCATTGAAAGCTAATCAATACCAACGGCATCATTCTAGACAAGATCTGCTCAAAAAGGAAAGCTTGTTAATAGCATTGAATCAAGAATATTTGCTTCAACGTTCATCTTCTCAAGTGCTATATAAACCAAGCTTTGAACATTATCACGGCTAATGCTTCCAAACTCTCTACACGCACAAAGCTGAACAATAATCTTCACTCTACAAGTTTTGCTAAACCAACAAACTCTGATACTTTATTAGCGTTTAGCAACCTAGTATTCTAAGCTTCATTTGTGTAAACATCACAGTTGTGATATAGTTTTTGTAGAAAACATTCACACACATTTGCTTATACCTTTGTAAGAAAGTGTTGCCTTGACAAACCGGATTGTGGTTTGAATCAAGAAGGTTTTAGCAGTTGCTAAAGCAGATTTGTATTCAGTTGAATATAGTGAATTAAGACCTCGTTGGAGAGAGGAGAAATCACCTTGACGGGTGGACTGGAGTAGTTTGAGATCAAACGAACCAGGATAAAAATATCTTGTCATTTGCTTTAAGATTCCAGTTTTACAATTCAACCCCCCCCCCCCCCCCCTTCTTGTGTTTTTCACCCCTTCAATTGGCATCAGAGCGCCTGGTTCTGAGCTAAAACACTTAACCGTGTCAGTACAAGATCCAGCGTCAGAAAAACACAATGGCAGGAAACAACTCTCATTTCAGCAATGACACCAATGAGGACAGAGACAGATTCAGCGGCAAACCTCCAGTCTTTGATGGAGAAAACTTTGACTACTGGAAAGACAAAATTGAAAGCTTCTTTCTAGCACATGATGCTGATCTGTGGGATATGGTGACAGATGGATACACGCACCCTGTTAATGCAACTGGTCAGAAGATTGATAGAAAATCAATGACTGATCAACAAAAGCGTGATTTCAAGAATCACCATAAGGCCAGAACCATCCTCCTCAGTGCTATCTCCTATACTGAGTATGAGAAGATCTCTAACAGAGACACAGCTAAGAACATCTTTGATTCTCTCAGAATGACGCATGAGGGAAACATTCAAGTCAAAGAAACAAAAGCTCTGGCGCTCATTCAGAAGTATGAGGCGTTTAAAATGGAAGAATCTGAATCCATTGAAACTATGTTCTCTAGATTCCAGATTCTGGTAGCTGGTCTCAAAGTTCTGGACAAGGGATACTCTACTGCTGATCATGTCAAGAAGATAATCAGAAGTTTACCCAAGCAGTGGAGGCCTATGGTTACTGCTCTGAAGCTGGCGAAAGATCTCAACAAAATCACTCTGGAGGAACTTATAAGCTCCCTCAGAAGTCATGAGATAGAGCTAGAAGCTGACGAGCCTCAGAAGCAAGGTAAGCCTATAGCTTTAAAATCTAACAGAAAATCTGAATCTAAAGTTTTGCAGGCAGTTGAAGAAACATCTGATGGATCCTCATCAGAAGAAGACGAGCTTTCTCTTCTCTCCAGAAGAGTAAATCAACTGTGGAAGCAAAGACAAAGGAAGTTCAGGAATCCCAGAAGATCTGATCAGAACGAGTCTTCCTCCAGATACAGAAGGACAGATTCTTCCTCTGGATACAAAAGATCTGAAGGCTCCTCAGGTAGCAAGAAGCCAAATACAAAAGACATCATCTGCTACGAGTGCAATGAGCAAGGACACTACAAGAGTGACTGTCCAAAGCTTCAGAGGGAAAAGCCCAAAAAGAAGTTTGGAAGAGAGAAGAAGAAAAGTCTCATGGCCACATGGGATGACTCTGACTCGTCTGAAGCTGACTCAGAATCAGATGATGAAAGGGCGAACATAGCGCTTATGGCTAACATTCCAGATGACAGTGAAGCTTCTGACTCAGACTCAGAATCAGACACAGAAGAGGTATTCCCTAACTTCGCTGTTAATTTTACAAAGGCTGAACTTGCTGAAAGCCTCAATGAAATTCTGGAACGTTATCAGCAGATTAGAGCTAAATTCAGAGACCTGAAAAGGACTCTTGAATCTGACTCTAATAAGTCTGAGAGTCTCAAATTGGAAAACTCTGAGCTGAGAGATAAAATTTTAAAATTAGAAAACTCTTTACAAAACTCTCAGAAGGAACCAATTGCTGAAACTCCCAGCAACGCTGATGAGATCATCAAGGAGTATGATCATAGTTTCCAGAAGTTCCTTGCTAAAAGCATAGATAGAAGCAGAATGGCTTCAATGATCTATGGAGTTAGCAGAAACGGCAGGAAAGGAATAGGATACCTAGGTAAGGTTCCTACACCTAAAAATGTCATGGATTTAACCATTAAACACACTCCTCTAAATTCACACTTTGTGTATGGTCACACACATGACATCAAATATACTAGTAGTAATCACTTTGTGAAACCAAAATTCAATCAGAGTTTTGGTAAAACTAACAAATCAGGACCCAAGAAGATCTGGGTACCTAAGGATAAAATAATACATGTTGCAGATATCTTTAGCAGCAAGTCAGAAACACCAGTCATGGTACCTGGACTCTGGCTGCTCACGTCACATGACGGGAAGAAGGCATATGTTCCAAAGCCTGGAACTTAAGCCTGGAGGCCACGTTGGCTTTGGAGGCAATCAGAGGGGAAAGATTATTGGCTCTGGAACTGTAGGTAACGGAAATCTTCCCTCTATTAATAATGTTCTGGTAGTTGATGGATTGATGCATAACCTGTTAGCCATAAGTCAATTAAGTGATAACGGTTATGATATAATCTTTAATCAAAAATCATGTAAAGCTGTTAGTCAGAAAGATGGGACTATCCTATTTAATGGTAAGAGGAAAAACAACATTTACAAAATCAAACTTTCTGAACTAAAGAGTCAGAACGTAAAATGTCTTCTGTCTGTTAACAACGAGCAGTGGATCTGGCACAGAAGATTGGGGCATGTTAGTATGAGAAGAATATCTCAGATTAACAAACTCAATCTGGTCAGAGGACTTCCAAATTTGAAGTTCAATTCAGATGCTCTGTGTGAAGCATGTCAGAAAGGCAAATTTGCAAAACCCTCTTTTAAATCCAAAAATGTTGTTTCTACCTCTAAGCCATTAGAACTTCTGCACATTGACTTATTTGGACCAGTTAAGACTGCTTCTGTCAGTGGCAAGAAGTATGGGTTAGTAATCGTAGATGACTATAGCAGATGGACATGGGTAAAGTTCTTAAGACACAAGGACGAGTCACACTCTGTGATTGTTACCTTCTGTAACCAAGTTCAGAATGAAAAAGATCTAAGAATCGTTAAAGTCAGAAGTGATCATGGTGGAGAATTTGAAAATAAAGATTTTGAGTCATTCTTTAATGACAAAGGCATTCTGCATGATTTCTCTTGTCCTAGAACTCCCCAACAAAATGGAGTTGTAGAACGAAAGAACAGAACATTGCAAGAAATGGCCAGAACCATGATCAACGAGACAAACGTTGCTAAGATTTTCTGGGCAGAGGCAATAAACACAGCGTGCTACATTCAGAATAGAATCTCAATAAGACCTATTCTGGAAAAGACTCCATATGAATTGTGGAAGAACAGAAAGCCCAACATTTCGTATTTTCATCCATTTGGATGTACTTGCTATATGTTAAATACTAAGAATTATTTGAACAAGTTTGATTCTAAGGCACAGAAGTGTATTATGTTAGGATACTCTGAACGCTCAAGAGGGTACAGAGTATACAATACAGAAACACAGATTGTGGAAGAATCAATCAGTGTTCGTTTTGATGACAAGCTTGACTCTGAAAAGTCAAAGCAGAATGAAAATCTTGCAGGTATAGAAATTGAATTTGCAGGTTCTGAAGACAAGTCATCAGAAGCTCTCAACACAGACATTCCTTCAACGTCTGAAAGAAGCAATGCTAGAAATCCTACAACTGCTGCTGATCAACCTCAGAAGAGATTACCCAGAAGCAGTTTGGATCACCCAGAAGAGACTATCCTAGGAAGAAAGGAAGATCCAATCAGAACAAGAGCAAGCTTCAGAAACTCTGAAGAAACTCTGATGGGACTTGTGTCTCTGATTGAACCTTCTTCTATTGATGAAGCACTTCTGGACAATGACTGGATTCTGGCAATGCAAGAAGAGCTGAATCAATTCACCAGAAACGACGTATGGGATCTCATTCCAAGACCAAAAGGATTCAACGTTATTGGAACAAGATGGGTGTTCAGAAACAAGCTTAATGAACAAGGTGAAGTCGTCAGAAACAAGGCACGACTGGTTGCACAAGGTTATAGTCAGCAAGAGGGGATAGACTATACAGAAACCTTTGCCCCAGTCGCCAGGTTAGAATCTATCAGACTTTTAATCTCATTTGCTGTTAATAGAGGCATCACTCTGTATCAGATGGATATCAAAAGTGCATTCTTAAATGGTTATATAGAAGAAGAAGTGTATGTTCACCAACCCCCAGGTTTTGAAAATACAAAACATCCAGAACATGTTTTCAAACTGAAAAAGTCACTGTATGGTCTGAAACAAGCTCCCAGAGCTTGGTATGAAAGGCTAAGCAACTTTCTGCTTGAAAATGAGTTCACCAGAGGGAAAGTGGACACCACTCTATTCTGTAAAACAGTTAAGAGTGACATTTTAGTCTGTCAAATTTATGTTGATGATATAATCTTTGGTTCTACTAATCCTTCTCTTGGAAGAAAATTTGCTAAGTGTATGCAGGCAGAATTTGAGATGAGCCTCATGGGGGAACTGAAGTTCTTTCTAGGAATTCAGATCAATCAAACTCCAGAGGGAACTTACATTCATCAGAGCAAATACATCAGAGATCTTCTGAAGAAATTTGACCTCTCAGAATGTAAGCCATCAAAGATTCCAATGCATCCCACGTGCATTCTGGAAAGAGAAGAGGTAAGCAAAAGCGTAGAACAGAAAGTCTACAGAGGTATGATTGGTTCTCTCCTTTATCTGACTGCTTCAAGACCTGATATTCTATTCAGCGTATGTATTTGTGCTAGATTCCAATCAGATCCTAGAGAATCTCACTTAACAGCTGTTAAGCGAATTTTCAAGTATCTGAAAGGTACTACTAATCTGGGTTTGTTTTATAGAAAATCTAGTGATTACAGTTTAGTAGGCTACTGCGACGCTGATTTTGCTGGAGACAGAGTGGAACGAAAAAGTACTTCTGGAAGCTGCCAGTTTCTGGGAGAAAATCTGATCTCGTGGTCCAGCAAAAGGCAATCAACTATTGCTCTGTCAACAGCAGAAGCTGAGTACATAGCAGCAGCTGGATGTAGCACACAGATGCTCTGGATGAAAAGTCAGCTTGAAGACTTCCAGATTTTTGAGAGTAACATTCCTATTCTTTGTGATAATACTTCTGCTATTTGCTTAAGTAAGAATCCTATTTTACATTCTAGAGCTAAGCATATAGAAATAAAACATCATTTCATTAGGGACTATATTCAGAAAGGAATTTTAAACTTGAAATTTATAGATACAGACCATCAATGGGCTGATATCTTTACTAAACCCCTTTCAGAAGATAGGTTTAATTTCATTCTGAAACATCTCAGCATGAAAGTATGCCCAGAATGAAAATGTTTTAATTCCATGTATTTATCTTCAGAATGTAATTATATTACTGTGAACTCCTGATCAAATCTTCTTTCAGAAAGTTAGAACATGCAGATTGTATCAGAGGCAAGTCTAAAGATCTGAGAGTCTAATCTCAAAGACAGACGTGCTGATCACTACATCAAACAAGTGTCATCCAATCATCAGCAAATCCCTGAAGCAGAACGCGTGCACGCTTCTGAGAAAGGAAAGAGCTGATTGGGTGCATTGAGACACATGTCTGGTAACCGTTTTTAAGTATCTTTCTCAAATCCCCCAAAATCAGCAAGCATTAAATGCAAAAGTAATCACGCTTGTTAATGGCAATCATTACTTTTTCTCTCTCTTAAAAACGTTTAATTTTTCAAAATAATTTTTGAAATCCTTATTTAAGCACATCATTCTTCATGTTTATTCTTTACGCTTACTCATAATCTCTCAAGTATTTTCTGCATATCTCCTTCAAAACCCTAGCTTTTCTCAAATCACTCTCAAGCTTTTGTGTGAGAACAATGGCATCCTCCAGCATTTCTGCAGGAAATCAGAAGAAAGAAACCTCTGAGCAATATCAAGCGCCTACCAGAACTCTTCTCACACCGGTAAAGAATCTTGAGGTTCTCTCTGAGTTAATCATCGATTTCGAAAGTTTGAAGGATAATGGATTTGACCTAACTGAGGAAGTCAAAGCTCAAAAGTGGGAGAGGTACTTTGATAGATTGGTTGGACCAACCTTCCCAGAGCTTGTCAAAGAATTTTGGATTCACGCCAAGATTCATAAACATCTAGTCATCTCTTCTGTCATGGGAAAGAAGATAATAATTTCTGAAGACCTCATTGCTAGGTTAATTGGTCAAAGCGGTGGTGGAGTCCGTTGTATGGACATGGCTGATAGATGCCCTGATATAGGTGTGGTAGCCAACTGCATTTTCACTCTTGGTTTTCCCAGCAGCAAAATCAAGGATCTGAAGGATCACTGCAGAGTGTGGGCCAAGATTGTTCTAGGCTGTTTCAATCACAGGAAGCCAACAAGCTCTCCTGATTATATAAACGTGGATCAGCAATTTCTGATCTACTTTATTGATCAGAGGGTGAAGATCAATCTGGCACACTTCCTGTTCAATCATCTGAAGACTAGTGTGAAAGAGACTAGAGAAGAAGAAAGGACCAAAAGGGACTGGATACCGTTTGGGAGGCTCATATCAGATATTCTGACAGAGAATAAGCTGATAGATTATCTGAGCGAAGCTAAAGTACTGGGCAATTTTGAACCAACTGTTGGAAAACCGCTGAATGCTAAGAACCTGAAAAAGATGAAGCTGATAGAAAATATTAGGAAGGAACCCAGAGCTGCTTCAACTGCTGACATCTCCAGAAGAAGAATGCCTCTGAGTGATTTCCCAAGATTTTCTGAAATGGAATCCCAACCTGATATGTTTATCAAGTATCCAAATTCATACAAGGAAGAAGATGCAGGTTCAAAGCTGAAGATCAAAGATCTGAGTCAAGTTCAACCTGAAGTGACTCAGAAGAAGTCAAAGAAGAGGAAAGCAGAAGGATCATCTCATCAGACTCCAAAGAAACGAGGTAATTCATCTGCTGCTCCTATTTCAATTTCATCTACTATTCCAACATCTGTTTCTCCTCCTCAAACCTCTCACAGAATATCCATTCCAATCCCCACTATTGATGAAACCATACCAGAAGACCCTTCTGAGGCCTTACAACTCAGAAGAACCAGAATTAAAATTCCCATTAAAATTCCCAAACAACAACCAACTGTTTCAACAACTCCAGCACTTGATAGAGTGCTAGCTGACATTGAGCGTGAACATGCTTCTGTTCAACCTCACTCTGAACCACCAAATATTCCTCCTCCACAACCTGAACCAGAAATTCAACCTGAACCAGAAATACAACCAGAACATCAACCAGAACCAGAACCACAATCTCATCAACCAATCACAGAAGAACCTCTGATCCCTAAGCAATCAGAGATTCCACCCCCTCAACCAGAAAATAATCCTCCCTCACCTCAAACAGAGTTTCACCGCTATGAAACCCCATCTCCTCATCATTCTGATCCCCACTCATCTCAACCTTCACCGCTGGCAATACAGTTGCCATGTGGAACCACCATTGTCAGACCCCAGTTACCATCATCAGAGGAATCAACACCTCCAAAAACTCCAACCACTCCAATAGATATATCCTCTGACTCTGATAACCATCCTCCAAAACAAACAGCACCTCAGCACACCTCTGAAAACCAATCCTCTGAAAACCCCAGCAAAACTTTCATTGACTTAACAAGTCTTGAACGTCTTGCTGATTTAAGACACAAATTGGCCATTCCCAAACCAAAGCAATTAGATGTTGGCTCTGGTATTTTGGACTTTGAAACAGGTATGCTGCAGTGGATTGCTTCTTTGAAGCAAGTTTGTCCCGGGATGATCGACCCAGCTGCTTCTGATCAGCTCTGGTCACAGTTCAGAGTATGGGTTCGTGCTGAAGCACTCAAGCTGCAGGACGTCAACTATGAGCAGGCTCAACAGAACTTTAGCAAGCTGCTGAAGGAAGTTGAGAGTCAGCTGCCTCAAGAAGTTGTGCTCCCTCTGGACAGTGAATCCTGGTCTGAGAAAGAGCAAGCTGCACAGGTGCAACCAGCAGAAGAAGACAAGACCCTTCAGGAAGAAAATCCAGCAGAAGATGTAGCTGAAAGTTCTGAGAAGCTTCCTCCTGCTGAAAGTTCTCAAGCTGCCTTGGACAGGCAGGCTCTGGAAGAATTAAGGCTGAATGACTTGCGTCTACAGTAGCGGATGGAAGAGAATGATCAGAAGATGGAAGCAAGAATGAATGTTCAGGACAGCAAAATTGATACTGTTGTCACCATGGTTCAGAAGCAGAATGAAACTTCTGAAAAGATTCAAGCAATGCTGGAAAGCCTGTTCTCACGCATGCCCCCACAACCTTAAAATTTTTGTCATGCATAACCTTTTATGTTTTCTTCATTCTGATGTACTATTTTGACTATGTTTGTGTAATGTTCTTTTGCACTGAACTACCTTTAATATAATTTGTTTTTCTGATCTAAATTGTTTTAGCACATCACTAACACTTTTTGATTGCTGACAAAAAGGGGGAGAACAAGAATGATATTTAAAATCAATAACGGCTAACTAGACAGAAACTCTCAAACATTCTAACTCTATTACTTGAAATGCTTTTCTGTTTTGTTGTTAAGTCTACAGGCACAAGGAAGCTCCGAACACTATGAAGACTAAGAACTAGAAGCTCTGATCAAGCTCATGTTGCTCTGATCAAATATGAAGTTCTGATATATGAAGCTCTGATCGTCCTAACACTCTGATCCGAAGCAAAGCTCTGACAGGAAAAGCTCTGAAGCTCTGCTCTCTGATAAGTCAAAGACTTATAATCTGATGCTCAAAGATAGAAAAAGATCTGACTCTGAAGAACACGCATATCAAAGGGAAGTAACAAACTCAGGGGGAGTATCTCTTAACTCTGACTTCTCCGTACTTCTTATTCTGATACATAGCTCTGATAACTTTTCACGTTATTTTTCATTTAAAATATCTAGTTTTTGTCATCATCAAAAAGGGGGAGATTGTTAGAACAATGTTTGAATCTAGTACCCTATATTTAAGTTTTGATGATAACAAAGTGAAAAGATATAGTAGTTAAATATTTCATGATTGAATTATATGCTGCCTAAAATTACTATGCTCTAATTTGCAGATATGCTGATTAAAATAAGCAAGATCACGTTCTCAGCATCAGAATATGTTTTCATGCACCAGCATCAGAAGTTGCTGAATCAGAACGTCAAGATCAGATGATCAACGCTTGCACATGCTGAAGCTTGATGAACAGAACTGCGCGTAAAACACTCTGATACAGAAACACATTAGTTCATCAGCAGCGAAGCAGAATCAGAATGAGCCAAGCCAGAACGTGCATTGAAGAAGCAACGGTACTGTGCATTGAAAGCTAATCAATACCAACGGCATCATTCTAGACAAGATCTGCTCAAAAAGGAAAGCTTGTTAATAGCATTGAATCAAGAATATTTGCTTCAACGTTCATCTTCTCAAGTGCTATATAAACCAAGCTTTGAAGATTATCACGGCTAATGCTTCCAAACTCTCTACACGCACAAAGCTGAACAATAATCTTCACTCTACAAGTTTTGCTAAACCAACAAACTCTGATACTTTATTAGCGTTTAGCAACCTAGTATTCTAAGCTTCATTTGTGTAAACATCACAGTTGTGATATAGTTTTTGTAGAAAACATTCACACACATTTGCTTATACCTTTGTAAGAAAGTGTTGCCTTGACAAACCGGATTGTGGTTTGAATCAAGAAGGTTTTAGCAGTTGCTAAAGCAGATTTGTATTCAGTTGAATATAGTGAATTAAGACCTCGTTGGAGAGAGGCGAAATCACCTTGACGGGTGGACTGGAGTAGTTTGAGATTAAACGAACCAGGATAAAAATATCTTGTCATTTGCTTTAAGATTCCAGTTTTACAATTCAACCCCCCCCTTCTTGTGTTTTTCACCCCTTCAGTCTGTTGTCGAGATTTTTGTTATTCCATTGGATGGTAGCCTTGTCATTATGGAAGGTGGTCTGTTGTTCAGATTTTTGTTACTCCAATGGATGGTAACCTTGTCATTATGGAAGGTAGTCAGTTGTCGAGAATTGTGTTACTCCAATCTATGGTAGCCTTGCCGTTATGGAAGGTAATCTGTCGTTGAGATTTTTGTTACTCCAATGGATGGTAGCCTTGTCATTGTGGAAGGTAGTATGTCGTTGAGATTTTTGTTACTCCAATGGATGGTAGTCTTGTCATTATGGAAGGTAGTCAGTTGTCGAGAATTGTGTTACTCCAATGTATGGTAGCGTTGTCGTTATGGAAGGTAAGTTGTCGTTGAGATTTTTGTTACTCCAATTGATGGTAGCCTTGTCATTATGGAAGGTAGTATGTCGTTGAGATTTTTGTTACTCAAATGGATGGTAGTCTTGTTATTATGGAAGGTAGTCTTTTGTCGAGATTTTTGTTACTCCAATGGATGGTAGCCTTGTCATTATGGAAGGTAGTCAATCATTGAGATCTCTCTTACTCCAATGGATTGTAGCCATGTCATTATGGAAGGTAGTTTGTTGTTCAGATTTTTGTTACTCCAACGGATGATAGCCTTGTCATTATGGAAGGTAGTCTATTGTCGAGATTTTTGTTATTCCAATGGATGGTAGCCTTGTCATTATGGAAGGTAGTCTGTTGCCGAGATTTATGATACTCCAATGGATGGTAGCATTGTAATTATGGAAGGTAGTCTATTGTCGAGATATTTTTTACTCCAATGGATGATAGCCTTGTCATTACGGAAGGTAGTCGGTCATTGAGATTTCTGTTACTCCAATGGATGGTAGCCTTGTCATTATGGAAGGTAGTATGTTGTTCAGATTTTTGTTACTCCAATGGATGGTAGCCTTGCCATTATGGAAGATAGTCTGTTGTTCAGATATTTGTTTACTCCAATGGATGGTAACCTTGTCATTATGGAAGGTAGTCTATTGTCGAGATTTTTGTTATTCCATTGCATGGTAGCCTTGTCATTATGGAAGGTAGCTTGTTGTTCATATTTTTGTTACTCCAATGGATGGTAACCTTGTCATTATGGAAGGTAGTCTGTTGTCGAGAATTGTGTTACTCCAATGTATGGTAGCGTTGTCGTTATGGAAGGTAAGTTGTCGTTGAGATTTTTGTTACTCCAATGGATGGTAGCCTTGTCATTATGGAAGGTAGTATGTCGTTGAGATTTTTGTTACTCCAATGGATGGTAGTCTTGTCATTATGGAAGGTAGTCTATTGTCGAGATATTTGTTATTCCAATGGTTTGTAGCCTTGTCATTATGGAAGGTAGTCTTTTGTCGAGATTTTTGTTAATCCAATGGATGGTAGCCTTGTCATTACGGAAGGTAGTCGGGCATTGAGATTTCTGTTACTCCAATGGATGGTAGGCTTGTTGTTATGGAAGGTAGTCTGTTGTTAAGATTTTTGTTACTCCAATGGATGGTAGCCTTGTCATTATGGAAGGTAGTCAGTTGTTGAGATTTGTGTTACTCCAATGTATGGTAGCCTTGTCGTTATGGAAGGTAGTCTGTCGTTGAGATTTTTGTTACTCCAATGGATGGTAGCCTTGTCATTATGGAAGGTAGTATGTCGTTGAGATTTTTGTTACTCCAATGGATGGTAGCCTTGTCATTATGGAAGGTAGTCTATTGTCGAGATATTTGTTATTCCAATGGATTGTAGCCTTGTCATTATGGAAGGTAGTCTTTTGTCGAGATTTTTGTTACTCCAATGGATGGTAGCCTTGTCATTATGGAAGGTAGTCGATCATTGAGATTTCTCTTACTCCAATGGATTGTAGCCATGTCATTATGGAAGGTAGTTTGTTGTTCAGATTTTTGTTACACTAACGGATGATAGCCTTGTCATTATGGAAGGTAGTCTATTGTCGAGATTTTTGTTATTCCAATGGATGGTAGCCTTGTCATTATGGAAGGTAGTCTGTTGCCGAGATTTATGATACTCCAATGGATTGTAGCATTGTAATTATGGAAGGTAGTCTATTGTCGAGATATTTTTTACTCCAATGGATGATAGCCTTGTCATTACGGAAGGTAGTCGGTCATTGAGATTTTTGTTACTCCAATGGATGGTAGCCTTGTCATTATGGAAGGTAGTCTGTTGTTCACATTTTTGTTACTCCAATGGATGGTAGCCTTGCCATTATGGAAGATAGTCTGTTGTTCAGATATTTGTTACTCCAATGGATGGTAACCTTGTCATTATGGAAGGTAGTCTGTTGTCGAGATTTTTGTTATTCCATTGGATGGTAGCCTTGTCATTATGGAAGGTGGTCTGTTGTTCAGATTTTTGTTACTCCAATGGATGGTAACCTTGTCATTATGGAAGGTAGTCAGTTGTCGAGAATTGTGTTACTCCAATCTATGGTAGCCTTGCCGTTATGGAAGGTAATCTGTCGTTGAGATTTTTGTTACTCCAATGGATGGTAGCCTTGTCATTGTGGAAGGTAGTATGTCGTTGAGATTTTTGTTACTCCAATGGATGGTAGTCTTGTCATTATGGAAGGTAGTCAGTTGTCGAGAATTGTGTTACTCCAATGTATGGTAGCGTTGTCGTTATGGAAGGTAAGTTGTCGTTGAGATTTTTGTTACTCCAATTGATGGTAGCCTTGTCATTATGGAAGGTAGTATGTCGTTGAGATTTTTGTTACTCAAATGGATGGTAGTCTTGTCATTATGGAAGGTAGTCTATTGTCGAGATATTTGTTATTCCAATGGATTGTAGCCTTGTCATTATGGAAGGTAGTCTTTAGTCGAGATTTTTGTTAATCCAATGGATGGTAGCCTTGTCATTACGGAAGGTAGTCGGTCATTGAGATTTCTCTTACTCCAATGGATTGTAGCCTTGTCATTATGGAAGGTAGTTTGTTGTTCAGATTTTTATTACTCCAACGGATGATAGCCTTGTCATTATGGAAGGTAGTCTATTGTCGAAATTTTTGTTATTCCAATGGATGGTAGCCTTGTCATTATGGAAGGTAGTATGTTGCCGAGATTTATGATACTCCAATGGATGGTAGCATTGTAATTATGGAAGGTAGTCTATTGTCGAGATATTTGTTACTCCAATGGATGGTAGCCTTGTCATTACGGAAGGTAGTCGGTCATTGAGATTTCTGTTACTCCAATGGATAATAGCCTTGTCATTATGGAAGGTAGTCTGCTGTTCAGATTTTTGTTACTCCAATGGATGGTAGCCTTGCCATTATGTAAGATAGTCTGTTGTTCAGATATTTGTTACTCCAATGGATGGTAACCTTGTCATTATGGAAGGTAGTCTGTTGTCGAGATTTTTGTTATTCCATTGGATGGTAGCCTTGTCATTATGGAAGGTAGTCTGTTGTTCATATTTTTGTTACTTCAATGGATGGTAACCTTGTCATTATGGAAGGTAGTCTGTTGTCGAGAATTTTGTTACTCCAATATATGGTAGCGTTGTCGTTATGGAAGGTAAGTTGTCGTTGAGATTTTTGTTACTCCAATGGATAATAGCCTTGTCATTATGGAAGGTAGTATGTCGTTGAGATTTTTGTTACTCCAATGGATGGTAGTCTTGTCATTATGGAAGGTAGTCTATTGTCGAGATATTTGTTATTCCAATGGATTGTAGCCTTGTCATTATGGAAGGTAGTCTTTAGTCGATATTTTTGTTAACCCAATGGATGGTAGCCTTGTCATTACGGAAGGTAGTCGAGCATTGAGATTTCTTTTACTCCAATGGATGGTAGCCTTGTCGTTTTGGAAGGTAGTCTATTGTTCAGATTTTTGTTACTCCAATGGATGGTAGCCTTGTCATTATGGAAGGTAGTCAGTTGTCGAGATTTGTGTTACTCCAATGTATGGTAGCCTTGTCGTTATGGAAGGTAGTCTGTCATTGAGATTTTTGTTACTCCAATGGATGGTAGCCTTGTCATTATGGAAGGTAGTATGTCGTAAAGATTTTTGTTACTCCAATGGATGGTAGCCTTGTCATTATGGAAGGTAGTCTATTGTCGAGATATTTGTTATTCCAATGGATTGTAGCCTTGTCATTATGGAAGGTAGTCTTTTGTCGAGATTTTTGTTACTCCAATGGATGGTAGCCTTGTCATTATGGAAGGTAGTCGATCATTGAGATTTCTCTTACTCCAATGGATTGTAGCCATGTCATTATGGAAGGTAGTTTGTTGTTCAGATTTTTGTTACTCCAACGGATGATAGCCTTGTCATTATGGAAGGTAGTCTATTGTCGAGATTTTTGTTAATCCAATGGATGGTAGCCTTGTCATTATGGAAGGTAGTTTGTTGCCGAGATTTATGATACTCCAATGGATGGTAGCATTGTAATTATGGAAGGTAGTCTATTGTCGAGATATTTTTTACTCCAATGGATGATAGCCTTGTCATTACGGAAGGTAGTCGGTCATTGAGATTTCTGTTACTCCAATGGATGGTAGCCTTGTCATTATGGAAGGTAGTATGTTGTTCAGATTTTTGTTACTCCAATGGATGGTAGTCTTGTCATTATGGAAGGTAGTCTATTGTCGAGATATTTGTTATTCCAATGGATTGTAGCCTTGTCATTATGGAAGGTAGTCTTTAGTCGATATTTTTGTTAACCCAATGGATGGTAGCCTTGTCATTACGGAAGGTAGTCGAGCATTGAGATTTCTTTTACTCCAATGGATGGTAGCCTTGTCGTTTTAGAAGGTAGTCTATTGTTCAGATTTTTGTTACTCCAATGGATGGTAGCCTTGTCATTATGGAAGGTAGTCAGTTGTCGAGATTTGTGTTACTCCAATGTATGGTAGCCTTGTCGTTATGGAAGGTAGTCTGTCGTTGAGATTTTTGTTACTCCAATGGATGGTAGCCTTGTCATTATGGAAGGTAGTATGTCGTAGAGATTTTTGTTACTCCAATGGATGGTAGCCTTGTCATTATGGAAGGTAGTCTATTGTCGAGATATTTGTTATTCCAATGGATTGTAGCCTTGTCATTATGGAAGGTAGTCTTTTGTCGAGATTTTTGTTACTCCAATGGATGGTAGCCTTGTCATTATGGAAGGTAGTCGATCATTGAGATTTCTCTTACTCCAATGGATTGTAGCCATGTCATTATGGAAGGTAGTTTGTTGTTCAGATTTTTGTTACTCCAACGGATGATAGCCTTGTCATTATGGAAGGTAGTCTATTGTCGAGATTTTTGTTATTCCAATGGATGGTAGCCTTGTCATTATGGAAGGTAGTTTGTTGCCGAGATTTATGATACTCCAATGGATGATAGCATTGTAATTATGGAAGGTAGTCTATTGTCGAGATATTTTTTACTCCAATGGATGATAGCCTTGTCATTACGGAAGGTAGTCGGTCATTGAGATTTCTGTTACTCCAATGGATGGTAGCCTTGTCATTATGGAAGGTAGTATGTTGTTCAGATTTTTGTTACTCCAATGGATGGTAGCCTTGCCATTATGGAAGATAGTCTGTTGTTCAGATATTTTTTACTCCAATGGATGGTAATCTTGTCATTATGGAAGGTAGTCTGTTGTCGAGATTTTTGTTATTCCATTGCATGGTAGCCTTGTCATTATGGAAGGTAGCCTGTTGTTCATATTTTTGTTACTCCAATGGATGGTAACCTTGTCATTATGGAAGGTAGTCTGTTGTCGAGAATTGTGTTACTCCAATGTATGGTAGCGTTGTCGTTATGGAAGGTAAGTTGTCGTTGAGATTTTTGTTACTCCAATGGATGGTAGCCTTGTCATTATGGAAGGTAGTATGTCGTTGAGATTTTTGTTACTCCAATGGATGGTAGTCTTGTCATTATGGAAGGTCGTATATTGTCGAGATATTTGTTATTCCAATGGATTGTAGCCTTGTCATTATGGAAGGTAGTCTTTAGTCGAGATTTTTGTTAATCCAATGGATGGTAGCCTTGTCATTACGGAAGGTAGTCGAGCATTGAGATTTCTGTTACTCCAATGGATGGTAGCCTTGTCGTTTTGGAATGTAGTCTTTTGTTCAGATTTTTGTTACTCCAATGGATGGTAGCCTTGTCATTATGGAAGGTAGTCAGTTGTCGAGATTTGTGTTACTCCAATGTATGGTAGCCTTGTCGTTATGGAAGGTAGTCTGTCGTTGAGATTTTTGTTACTCCAATGGATGGTAGCCTTGTCATTATGGAAGGTAGTATGTCGTAGAGATTTTTGTTACTCCAATGGATGGTAGCCTTGTCATTATGGAAGGTAGTCTATTGTCGAGATATTTGTTATTCCAATTGATGGTAACCTCGTCATTATGGAAGGTAGTCTTTTGTCGAGATTTTTGTTACTCCAATGGATGGTAGCCTTGTCATTATGGAAGGTAGTCGATCATTGAGATTTCTCTTACTCCAATGGATTGTAGCCATGTCATTATGGAAGGTAGTTTGTTGTTCAGATTTTTGTTACTCCAACGGATGATAGCCTTGTCATTATGGAAGGTAGTCTATTGTCGAGATTTTTGTTATTCCAATGGATGGTAGCCTTGTCATTATGGAAGGTAGTTTGTTGCCGAGATTTATGATACTCCAATGGATGATAGCATTGTAATTATGGAAGGTAGTCTATTGTCGAGATATTTTTTACTCCAATGGATGATAGCCTTGTCATTACGGAAGGTAGTCGGTCATTGAGATTTCTGTTACTCCAATGGATGGTAGCCTTGTCATTATGGAAGGTAGTATGTTGTTCAGATTTTTGTTACTCCAATGGATGGTAGCCTTGCCATTATGGAAGATAGTCTGTTGTTCAGATATTTGTTACTCCAATGGATGGTAATCTTGTCATTATGGAAGGTAGTCTGTTGTCGAGATTTTTGTTATTCCATTGCATGGTAGCCTTGTCATTATGGAAGGTAGCCTGTTGTTCATATTTTTGTTACTCCAATGGATGGTAACCTTGTCATTATGGAAGGTAGTCTGTTGTCGAGAATTGTGTTACTCCAATGTATGGTAGCGTTGTCGTTATGGAAGGTAAGTTGTCGTTGAGATTTTTGTTACTCCAATGGATGGTAGCCTTGTCATTATGGAAGGTAGTATGTCGTTGAGATTTTTGTTACTCCAATGGATGGTAGTCTTGTCATTATGGAAGGTAGTATATTGTCGAGATATTTGTTATTCCAATGGATTGTAGCCTTGTCATTATGGAAGGTAGTCTTTAGTCGAGATTTTTGTTAATCCAATGGATGGTAGCCTTGTCATTACGGAAGGTAGTCGAGCATTGAGATTTCTGTTACTCCAATGGATGGTAGCCTTGTCGTTTTGGAATGTAGTCTTTTGTTCAGATTTTTGTTACTCCAATGGATGGTAGCCTTGTCATTATGGAAGGTAGTCAGTTGTCGAGATTTGTGTTACTCCAATGTATGGTAGCCTTGTCGTTATGGAAGGTAGTCTGTCGTTGAGATTTTTGTTACTCCAATGGATGGTAGCCTTGTCATTATGGAAGGTAGTATGTCGTAAAGATTTTTGTTACTCCAATGGATGGTAGCCTTGTCATTATGGAAGGTAGTCTATTGTCGAGATATTTGTTATTCCAATTGATGGTAACCTCGTCATTATGGAAGGTAGTCTTTTGTCGAGATTTTTGTTACTCCAATGGATGGTAGCCTTGTCATTATGGAAGGTAGTCGGTCATTGAGATTTCTCTTACTCCAATGGATTGTAGCCTTGTCATTATGGAAGGTAGTTTGTTGTTCAGATTTTTGTTACTCCAACGGATGATAGCCTTGTCATTATGGAAGGTAGTCTATTGTCGAGATTTTTGTTATTCCAATGGATGGTAGCCTTGTCATTATGGAAGGTAGTCTGTTGCCGAGATTTATGATACTCCAATGGATGGTAGCATTGTAATTATGGAAGGTAGTCTATTGTCGAGATATTTTTTACTCCAATGGATGATAGCCTTGTCATTACGGAAGGTAGTCGGTCATTGAGATTTCTGTTACTCCAATGGATGGTAGCCTTGTCATTATGGAAGGTAGTATGTTGTTCAGATTTTTGTTACTCGAATGGATGGTAGCCTTGCCATTATGGAAGATAGTCTGTTGTTCAGATATTTGTTACTCCAATGGATGGTAATCTTGTCATTATGGAAGGTAGTCTGTTGTCGAGATTTTTGTTATTCCATTGCATGGTAGCCTTGTCATTATGGAAGGTAGCCTGTTGTTCATATTTTTGTTACTCCAATGGATGGTAACCTTGTCATTATGGAAGGTAGTCTGTTGTCGAGAATTGTGTTACTCCAATGTATGGTAGCGTTGTCGTTATGGAAGGTAAGTTGTCGTTGAGATTTTTGTTACTCCAATGGATGGTAGCCTTGTCATTATGGAAGGTAGTATGTCGTTGAGATTTTTGTTACTCCAATGGATGGTAGTCTTGTCATTATGGAAGGTAGTATATTGTCGAGATATTTGTTATTCCAATGGATTGTAGCCTTGTCATTATGGAAGGTAGTCTTTAGTCGAGATTTTTGTTAATCCAATGGATGGTAGCCTTGTCATTACGGAAGGTAGTCGAGCATTGAGATTTCTGTTACTCCAATGGATGGTAGCCTTGTCGTTTTGGAATGTAGTCTGTTGTTCAGATTTTTGTTACTCCAATGGATGGTAGCCTTGTCATTATGGAAGGTAGTCAGTTGTCGAGATTTGTGTTACTCCAATGTATGGTAGCCTTGTGGTTATGGAAGGTAGTCTGTCGTTGAGATTTTTGTTACTCCAATGGATGGTAGCCTTGTCATTATGGAAGGTAGTATGTCGTAGAGATTTTTGTTACTCCAATGGATGGTAGCCTTGTCATTATGGAAGGTAGTCTATTGTCGAGATATTTGTTATTCCAATGGATTGTAGCCTTGTCATTATGGAAGATAGTCTTTTGTCGAGATTTTTGTTACTCCAACGGATGGTAGCCTTGTCATTATGGAAGGTAGTCGGTCATTGAGATTTCTCTTACTCCAATGGATTGTAGCCTTGTCATTATGGAAGGTAGTTTGTTGTTCAGATTTTTGTTACTCCAACGGATGATAGCCTTGTCATTATGGAAGGTAGTCTATTGTCGAGATTTTTGTTATTCCAATGGATGGTAGCCTTGTCATTATGGAAGGTAGTCTGTTGCCGAGATTTATGATACTCCAATGGATGGTAGCATTGTAATTATGGAAGGTAGTCTAAAATCGAGATATTTTTTACTCCAATGGATGATAGCCTTGTCATTACGAAAGGTAGTCGGTCATTGAGATTTCTGTTACTCCAATGGATGGTAGCCTTGTCATTATGGAAGGTAGTATGTTGTTCAGATTTTTGTTACTCCAATGGATGGTAGCCTTTCCATTATGGAAGATAGTCTGTTGTTCAGATATTTGTTACTCCAATGGATGGTAACCTTGTCATTATGGAAGGTAGTCTGTTGTCGAGATTTTTGTTATTCCATTGGATGGTAGCCTTGTCATTATGGTAGGTAGCCTGTTGTTCATATTTTTGTTACTCCAATGGATGGTAACCTTGTCATTATGGAAGGTAGTCTGTTGTCGAGAATTGTGTTACTCCAATGTATGGTAGCGTTGTCGTTATGGAAGGTAAGTTGTCGTTGAGATTTTTGTTACTCCAATGGATGGTAGCCTTGTCATTATGGAAGGTAGTATGTCGTTGAGATTTTTGTTACTCCAATGGATGGTAGTCTTGTCATTATGGAAGGTAGTCTATTGTCGAGATATTTGTTATTCCAATGGATTGTAGCCTTGTCATTATGGAAGGTAGTCTTTAGTCGAGATTTTTGTTAATCCAATGGATGGTAGCCTTGTCATTACGGAAGGTAGTCGAGCATTGAGATTTCTGTGACTCCAATGGATGGTAGCCTTGTCATTTTGGAAGGTAGTCTGTTGTTCAGATTTTTGTTACTCCAATGGATGGTAGCCTTGTCATTATGGAAGGTAGTCAGTTGTCGAGATTTGTGTTACTCCAATGTATGGTAGCCTTGTCGTTATGGAAGGTAGTCTGTCGTTGAGATTTTTGTTACTCCAATGGATGGTAGCCTTGTCATTATGGAAGGTAGTATGTCGTAGAGATTTTTGTTACTCCAATGGATGGTAGCCTTGTCATTATGGAAGGTAGTCTATTGTCGAGATATTTGTTATTCCAATGGATTGTAGCCTTGTCATTATGGAAGGTAGTCTTTTGTCGAGATTTTTGTTACTCCAATGGATGGTAGCCTTGTCATTATGGAAGGTAGTCGGTCATTGAGATTTCTCTTACTCCAATGGATTGTAGCCTTGTCATTATGGAAGGTAGTTTGTTGTTCAGATTTTTGTTACTCCAACGGATGATAGCCTTGTCATTATGGAAGGTAGTCTATTGTCGAGATTTTTGTTATTCCAATGGATGGTAGCCTTTTCATTATGGAAGGTAGTCTGTTGCCGAGATTTATGATACTCCAATGGATGGTAGCATTGTAATTATGGAAGGTAGTCTATTGTCGAGATATTTTTTACTCCAATGGATGATAGCCTTGTCATTACGGAAGGTAGTCGGTTATTGAGATTTCTGTTACTCCAATGGATGGTAGCCTTGTCATTATGGAAGGTAGTATGTTGTTCAGATTTTTGTTACTCCAATGGATGGTAGACTTGCCATTATGGAAGATAGTCTGTTGTTCAGATATTTGTTACTCCAATGGATGGTAACCTTGTCATTATGGAAGGTAGTCTGTTGTCGAGATTTTTGTTATTCCATTGGATGGTAGCCTTGTCATTATGGAAGGTAGCCTGATGTTCATATTTTTGTTACTCCAATGGATGGTAACCTTGTCATTATGGAATGTAGTCAGTTGTCGAGAATTGTGTTACTCCAATGTATGGTAGCCTTGTCGTTATGGAAGGTAATCTGTCGTTGAGATTTTTGTTACTCCAATGGATGGTAGCCTTGTCATTATGGAAGGTAGTATGTCGTTGAGATTTTTGTTACTCCAATGGATGGTAGTCTTGTCATTATGGAAGGTAGTCTATTGTCGAGATATTTGTTATTCCAATGGATTTAGCCTTGTCATTATGGAAGGTAGTCTTTAGTCGAGATTTTTGTTAATCCAATGGATGGTATCCTTGTCATTACGGAAGGTAGTCGAGCATTGAGATTTCTGTTACTCCAATGGATGGTAGCCTTGTCGTTTTGGAAGGTAGTCTGTTGTTCAGATTTTTGTTACTCCAATGGATGGTAGGCTTGTCATTATGGAAGGTAGTCAGTTGTCGAGATTTGTGTTACTCCAATGTATGGTATCCTTGTCGTTATGAAAGGTAGTCTGTCGTTGAGATTTTTGTTACTCCAATGGATGGTAGCCTTGTCATTATGGAAGGTAGTATGTCGTAGAGATTTTTGTTACTACAATGGATGGTAGCCTTGTCATTATGGAAGGTAGTCTATTGTCGAGATATTTGTTATTCCAATGGATTGTAGCCTTGTCATTATGGAAGGTAGTCTTTTGTCGAGATTTTTGTTACTCCAATGGATGGTAGCCTTGTCATTATTGAAGGTAGTCGGTCATTGAGATTTCTCTTACTCCAATGGATTGTAGCCTTGTCATTATGGAAGGTGGTTTGTTGTTCAGATTTTTGTTACTCCAACGGATGATAGCCTTGTCATTATGGAAGGTAGTCTATTGTCGAGATTTTTGTTATTCCAATGGATGGTAGCCTTGTCATTATGGAAGGTAGTCTGTTGCCGAGATTTATGATACTCCAATGGATGGTAGCATTGTAATTATGGAAGGTAGTCTATTGTCGAGATATTTTTTACTCCAATGGATGATAGCCTTGTCATTACGGAAGGTAGTCGGTCATTGAGATTTCTGTTACTCCAATGGATGATAGCCTTGTCATTATGGAAGGTAGTATGTTGTTCAGATTTTTGTTACTCCAATGGATGGTAGACTTGCCATTATGAAAGATAGTCTGTTGTTCAGATATTTGTTACTCCAATGGATGGTAACCTTGTCATTATGGAAGGTAGTCTGTTGTCGAGATTTTTGTTATTCCATTGGATGGTAGCCTTGTCATTATGGAAGGTAGCCTGTTGTTCATATTTTTGTTACTCCAATGGATGGTAACCTTGTCATTATGGAATGTAGTCAGTTGTCGAGAATTGTGTTACTCCAATGTATGGTAGCCTTGTCGTTATGGAAGGTAATCTGTCGTTGAGATTTTTGTTACTCCAATGGATGGTAGCCTTGTCATTATGGAAGGTAGTATGTCGTTGAGATTTTTGTTACTCCAATGGATGGTAGTCTTGTCATTATGGAAGGTAGTCTATTGTCAAGATATTTGTTATTCCAATGGATTGTAGCCTTGTCATTATGGAAGGTAGTCGTTTGTCGAGATTTTTGTTAATCCAATGGATGGAAGCCTTGTCATTACGGAAGGTAGTCGGGCATTGAGATTTTTGTTACTCCAATGGATGGTAGCCTTGTCGTTATGGAAGGTAGTCTGTTGTTCAGATTTTTGTTACTCCAATGGATGGTAGCCTTGTGATTATGGAAGGTAGTCAGTTGTCGAGATTTGTGTTACTCTATTGTATGGTAGCCTTGTCGTTATGGAAGGTAGTCTGTCGTTGAGATTTTTGTTACTCCAATGGATGGTAGCCTTGTCATTATGGAAGGTAGTATGTCGTTGAGATTTTTGTTACTCCAATGGATGGTAGCCTTGTCATTATGGAAGGTAGTCTATTATCGAGATATTTGTTATTCCAATGGATTGTAGCCTTGTCATTATGGAAGGTAGTCTTTTGTCGAGATTTTTGTTACTCCAATGGATGGTAGCCTTGTCATTATGGAAGGTAGTCAGTCATTGAGATTTCTCTTACTCCAATGGATTGTAGCTTTGTCATTATGGAAGGTAGTTTGTTGTTCAGATTTTTGTTACTCCAACGGATGATAGCCTTGTCATTATGGAAGGTAGTCTATTGTCGAGATTTTTGTTATTCCAATGGATGGTAGCCTTGTCATTATGGAAGGTAGTCTGTTGCCGAGATTTATGATACTCCAATGGATGGTAGCATTGTAATTATGGAAGGTAGTCTATTGTCGAGATATTTTTTACTCCAATGGATGATAGCCTTGTCATTACGGAAGGTAGTCGGTCATTGAGATTTCTGTTACTCCAATGGATTGTAGCCTTGTCATTATGGAAGGTAGTATGTTGTTCATATTTTTGTTACTCCAATGGATGGTAGCCTTGCCATTATGGAAGATAGTCTGTTGTTCAGATATTTGTTACTCCAATGGATGGTAACCTTGTCATTATGGAAGGTAGTCTGTTGTCGAGATTTTTGTTATTCCATTGGATGGTAGCCTTGTCATTATGGAAGGTAGTCTGTTGTTCATATTTTTGTTACTCCAATGGATGGTAACCTTGTCATTATGGAAGGTAGTCAGTTGTCGAGAATTGTGTTACTCCAATGTATGGTAGCCTTGTCGTTATGGAAGTAATCTGTCGTTGAGATTTTTGTTACTCCAATGGATGGTAGCCTTGTCATTATGGAAGGTAGTATGTCGTTGAGATTTTTGTTACTCCAATGGATGGTAGTCTTGTCATTATGGAAGGTAGTCTATTGTCGAGATATTTGTTATTCCAATGGATTGTAGGCTTGTCATTATGGAAGGTAGTCTTTTGTCGATATTTTTGTTACTCCAATGGATGGTAGCCTTGTCATTATGGAAGGTAGTCGGTCATTGAGATTTCTCTTACTCCAATGGATTGTAGCCTTGTCATTATGGAAGGTATTCTGTTGTTCAAATTTTTGTTACTCCAATGGATGGTAGCCTTGTCATTATGGAAGGTAGTGAGTTGTCGAGATTTGTGTTACTCCAATGTATGGTAGCCTTGTCGTTATGGAAGGTAGTCAGTCGTTGAGATTTTTGTTACTCCAATGGATGGTAGCCTTGTCATTGTGGAAGGTAGACTGTTTTTGAGATTTTTGTTATACCAATGGATGGTAACCTTGTCATTATGAAAGGTAGTTTTTTCTCTAGATTTTCGTTACTCCAATGGATGGTAGCCTTGTCATTATGGAAGGTAGTCTGTTGTTGATATTTTTGTTACTCCAATGGATGGTAGCCTTGTCATTATGGAAGGTAGTCTGTTGTCGAGAATATTTTATTCCATTTGATGGTAGCCTTGTCATTATGGAAGGAGGTCTGTTTTTGATATTTTTGTTATTCCAATGGATGGTAACCTTTTCATTATGAAAGGTAGTCTTTTGTCCAGATTTTTGTTACTCCAATGGATGGTATCCTTGTCATTATTGTAGGTAGTTTATTGTCAATATCTTTGTTACTCCAATGGATGGTAGCCTTCTCATTATGGAAAGTAGTCTATTGTTGAGATTTCTGTTATTCCAATGGATGGTAGTCTTGTCATTATGGAAGGTAGTTTTTTGTCGAGATTTTTGTTACTCAAATGGATGGTAGCCTTGTCATTATGGAAGGTAGTCTATTGACGAGATTTTTGTTACCCAAATGGATGGTAGCCTTGTAATTATGGAAGGTAGTCTGTTGTAGAGATTTTTGTTACTCCAATGAATGGTAGCCTTTTCATTATGGAAGGTAGTCTGTCGTTGAGATTTCTGTTACTCCAATGGATGGTAACCTTGTCATTATGAAAGGTAGTTTTTTCTCTAGATTTTCGCTACTCCAATGGATGGTAGCCTTGTCATTATTGAAGGTAGACTATTGTCAATATCTTTGTTACTCTAATGGATGGTAGCCTTGTCATTATGGAAGGTAGTCTGTTGTTGATATTTTTGTTACTCCAATGGATGGTAGCCTCGTCATTATGGAAGGTAGTCTGTTGTCGAGAATATTTTATTCCATTGGATGGTAGCCTTGTCATTATGGAAGGAAGTCTGTTTTTGATATTTTTGTTATTCCAATGGATGGTAACCTTTTCATTATGAAAGGTAGTCTTTTGACCAGATTTTTGTTACTCCAATGGATGGTAGCCTTGTCATTATTGTAGGTAGTCTATTGTCAATATCTTTGTTACTCCAATGGATGGTAGCCTTGTCATTATGGAAGGTAGTCTGTTGTTGATATTTTTGTTACTCCAATGGATGGTAGCCTTGTCATTATGGAAGGTAGTCTGTTGTCGAGAATATTTTACTCCATTGGATGGTAGCCTTGTCATTATGGAAGGAAGTCTGTTTTTGATATTTTTGTTATTCCAATGGATGGTAACCTTTTCATTATGAAAGGTAGTCTTTTGTCCAGATTTTTGTTACTCCAATGGATGGTAGCCTTGTCATTATTGTAGGTAGTTTATTGTCAATATCTTTGTTACTCCAATGGATGGTAGCCTTGTTATTATGGAAAGTAGTCTATTGTTGAGATTTTTGTTATTCCAATGGATGGAAGTCTTGTCATTATGGAAGGTAGTTTTTTGTCGAGATTTTTGTTACTCAAATGGATGGTAGCCTTGTCATTATGGAAGGTAGTCTATTGACGAGATTTTTGTTACCCAAATGGATGGTAGCCTTGTAATTATGGAAGGTAGTCTGTTGTAGAGATTTTTGTTACTCCAATGAATGGTAGCCTTTTCATTATGGAAGGTAGTCTGTCGTTGAGATTTCTGTTACTCCAATGGATGGTAACCTTGTCATTATGAAAGGTAGTTTTTTCTATAGATTTTCGTTACTCCAATGGATGGTAGCCTTGTCATTATTGAAGGTAGACTATTGTCAATATCTTTGTTACTCTAATGGATGGTAGCCTTGTCATTATGGAAGGTAGTCTGTTGTTGATATTTTTGTTACTCCAATGGATGGTAGCCTTGTCAATATGGAAGGTAGTCTGTTGTCGAGAATATTTTATTCCATTGGATTGTAGCCTTGTCATTATGGAAAGAAGTCTGTTTTTGATATTTTTCTTATTCCAATGGATGGTAACCTTTTCATTATGAAAGGTAGTCTTTTGTCCAGATTTTTGTTACTCCAATGGATGGTAGCCTTGTCATTATTGTAGGTAGTTTATTGTCAATATCTTTGTTACTCCAATGGATGGTAGCCTTGTCATTATGGAAAGTAGTCTATTGTTGAGATTTCTGTTATTCCAATGGATGGTAGTCTTGTCATTATGGAAGGTAGTTTTTTGTCGAGATTTTTGTTACTCAAATGGATGGTAGCCTTGTCATTATGGAAGGTAGTCTATTGACGAGATTTTTGTTACCCAAATGGATGGTAGCCTTGTAATTATGGAAGGTAGTCTGTTGTAGAGATTTTTGTTACTCCAATGAATTGTAGCCTTTTCATTATGGAAGGTAGTCTGTCGTTGAGATTTCTGTTACTCCAATGGATGGTAACCTTGTCATTATAAAAGGTAGTTTTTTCTCTAGATTTTCGTTACTCCAATGGATGGTAGCCTTGTCATTATTGAAGGTAGACTATTGTCAATATCTTTGTTACTCTAATGGATGGTAGCCTTGTCATTATGGAAGGTAGTGTATTGTTCATATTTTTGTTACTCCAATGGATGGTAGCCTTGTCATTATGGAAGGTAGTCTGTTGTCGAGAATATTTTATTCAATTGGATGGTAGCCTTGTCATTATGGAAGGAAGTCTATTTTTGAGATTTTTGTTATAACAATGGATGGTAACCTTTTCATTATGAAAGGTAGTCTTTTGTCCAGATTTTTGTTACTCCAATGGATGGTAGCCTTGTCATTATTGTAGGTAGTCTATTGTCAATATCTTTGTTACTCCAATGGATGGTAACCTTGTCATTATGGAAAGTAGTCTATTGTTGAGATTTTTGTTATTCCAATGGATGGTAGTCTTGTCATTATGGAAGGTAGTTTTTTGTCTAGATTTTTGTTACTCAAATGGATGGTAGCCTTGTCATTATGGAAGGTAGTCTATTGACGAGATTTTTGTTACCCAAATGGATGGTAGCCTTGTAATTATGGAAGGTAGTCTGTTGTAGAGATTTTTGTTACTCCAATGAATGGTAGCCTTTTCATTATGGAAGGTAGTCTGTCGTTGAGATTTCTGTTACTCCAATGGATTGTAGCCTTGTCATTACGGAAGGTAGTCAGTTGTTCAGATTTTTATTACTCCAATGGATGGTAGCCTTGTCATTATGGAAGGTAGTCTGTTGTCGAGAATATTTTATTCCATTGGATGGTAGCCTTGTCATTATGGAAGGTAGTCTGTTTTTGAGATTTTTGTTATTCCAATGGATGGTAACCTTGTCATTATGAAATGTAGTCTTTTGTCTAGATTTTTGTTACTCCAATGGTTGGTAGCCTTTTCATTATTGAAGGTAGTATATTGTAAATATCTTTGTTACTCCAATGGATGATAGCCTTGTCATTATGGAAGGTAGTCTGTTGTTCAGATATTTGTTACTCCAATGGATGGTAGCCTTGTCATTATGGAAGGTAGTCTGTTGTCGAGAATATTTTATTCCATTGGATGGTAGCCTTGTCATTATGGAAGGTAGTCTGTTTTTGAGATTTTTGTTATTCCAATGGATGGTAACCTTGTAATTATGAAAGGTAGTCTTTTGTCGAGATTTTTGTTACTCCAATGGATGGTAGCCTTGTCTTTATTGAAGGTATTCTATTGTCAATATCTTTGTAACTCCAATGGATGTAGCCTTATCATTATGGAAGGTAGTCTATTGTCTAGATTTTTGTTATTCCAATGTATGGTATCCTTGTCATTATGGAAGGTAGTTTTTTGTCGAGATTTTTGTTACTCCAATGGATGGTAGCCTTGTCATTGTGGAAGGTAGTCTATTGTCGATATTTCTGTTACCCAAATGGATGGTAGCCTTGTAATTATGGAAGGTAGTCTGTTGTAGAGATTTTTGTTACTACAATGGAAGGTGGCCTTTTCATTATGGAAGGTAGTATGTCATTGAGATTTCTGTTACTCCAATGGATTGTAGCCTTGTCATTATGGAAGGTAGTCTGTTGTTCAGATTATTGTTACTCCAATGGATGGTAGCCTTGTCATTATGGAAGGTAGTCTGTTGTCGAGAATATTTTATTCCATTGGATGGTAGCATTCTCATTATGGAAGGTAGTCTATTTTTGAGATTTTTGTTATTCCAATGGATGGTAACCTTGTCATTATGAAAGGTAGTCTTTTGTCTAGATTTTTGTTACTCCAATGGAAGGTAGCCTTGTCATTATTGAAGGTAGTTTTTTGTCGAGATATTTGTTACTCCAATGGATGGTAGCCTTGTCATTGTGGAAGGTAGTCTATTGTCGATATTTTTGTTACCCAAATGGATGGTAGCTGTGTAATTATGGAAGGTAGTCTGTTGTAGAGATTCTTGTTACTCCAATGGATGGTGGCCTTTTCATTATGGAAGGTAGTTTGTCGTTGAGATTTCTATTACTCCAATGGATTGTAGTCTTGTCATTATGGAAGGTAGTCAGTTGTTCAGATTTTTATTACTCCAATGGATGGTAGCCTTATCATTATTGAAGGTAGTCTATTGTCAATATCTTTGTAACTCCAATGGATGGTAGCCTTATCATTATTGAAGGTAGTCTATTGTCGAGATTTTTGTTAATCCAGTGGATGGTAGCCTTGTCATTATGGAAGGTAGTTTTTTGTCGAGATTTTTGTTAATCCAATGGATGGTAGCATTATCATTGTGTAAGGTAGTTTGTTGTTCAGATTTTTGTTACTCCAACGGATGGTAGCCTTGTCATTATGGAAGGTAGTCTGTTGTCGAGATTTATGATACTCCAATGGATGGTAGCATTGCAATTATGGAAGGTAGTCTATTGTCGAGATATTTTTTACTCCAATGGATGATAGCCTTGTCAATATGGAAGGTAGTCTGTCATTGAGATTTTTGTTACTCCAATGGATTGTAGCCTTGTCATTATGGAAGGTAGTCTGTTGTTCAGATTTTTGTTACTCCAATGGATGGTAGCCTTGTCATTATAGAAGGTAGTCTGTTTTTGAGATTTTTTTATACCAGTGGATGGTAACCTTGTCATTATGAAAGGTAGTTTTTTCTCTAGATTTTCGTTACTCCGATGGATGGTAGCCTTGTCATTATTGAAGGTAGTCTATTGTCAATATCTTTGTTACTCTAATGGATGGTAGCCTTGTCATTATGGAAGGTAGTCTGTTGTTGATATTTTTGTTACTCCAATGGATGGTAGCCTTGTCATTATGGAAGGTAGTCTGTTGTCGAGAATATTTTATTCCATTGGATGGTAGCCTTGTCATTATGGAAGGTAGTATGTTTTTGAGATTTTTGTTATTCCAATGGATGGTAACCTTTTCATTATGAAAGGTAGTCTTTTGTCCAGATTTTTGTTACTCCGATGGATGGTAGCCTTGTCATTATTGTAGGTAGTCTATCGTCAATATCTTTGTTATTCCAATGGATGGTAGCCTTGTCATTATGGAAAGTAGTCTATTGTTGAGATTTCTCTTATTCCAATGGATGGTAGTCTTGTCATTATGGAAGGTAGTTTTTTGTCGAGATTTTTGTTACTCAAATGGATGGTAGCCTTGTCATTATGGAAGGTAGTCTATTGTCGAGATTTTTGTTACGCAAATGGATGGTAGCCTTGTAATTATGGAAGGTAGTCTGTTGTAGAGATTTTTGTTACTCCAAAGGATGGTAGCCTTTTCATTATGGAAGGTAGTCTGTCGTTGAGATTTCTGTTACTCCAATTGATTGTAGCCTTGTCATTATGGAAGGTAGTCAGTTGTTCAGATTTTTATTACTCCAATGGATGGCAGCCTTGTCATTATGGAAGGTAGTCTGTTGTCGAGAATATTTTATTCCATTGGATGGTAGCCTTGTCATTATGGAAGGTAGTCTGTTTTTGAGATTTTTGTTATTCTAATGGATGGTAACCTTGTCATTATGAAAGGTAGTCTTTTGTCTAGATTTTTTTTACTCCAATGGTTGGTAGCCTTTTCATTATTGAAGGTAGTATATTGTAAATATCTTTGTTACTCCAATGGATGATAGCCCTTTCATTATGGAAGGTAGTCTGTTGTTCAGATATTTGTTACTCCAATGGATGGTAGCCTTGTCATTATGGAAGGTAGTCTGTTGTCGAGAATATTTTATCCCATTGGATGGTAGCCTTGTCATTATGGAAGGTAGTCTGTTTTTGAGATTTTTGTTATTCCAATGAATGGTAACCTTGTAATTATGAAAGGTAGTCATTTGTCGAGATTTTTGTTACTCCAATGGATGGTAGCCTTGTCTTTATTGAAGGTATTCTATTGTCAATATCTTTGTAACTCCAATGGATGGTAGCCTTATCATTATGGAAGGTAGTCTATTGTCGAGATTTTTGTTATTCCAATGGATGGTAGCCTTGTCATTATGGAAGGTAGTTTTTTGTCGAGATTTTTGTTTCTCCAATGGATGGTAGCCTTGTCATTGTGGAAGGTAGTCTATTGTCGATATTTTTGTTACCCAAATGGATGGTAGCCTTGTAATTATGGAAGGTAGTCTGTTGTAGAGATTTTTGTTACTCCAATGGATGGTGGCCTTTTCATTATGGAAGGTAGTATGTCATTGAGATTTCTGTTACTCCAATGGATTGTAGCCTTGTCATTATGGAAGGTAGTCTGTTGTTCAGATTATTGTTACTCCAATGGATGGTAGCCTTGTCATTATGGAAGGTAGTCTATTGTCGAGAATATTTTATTCCATTGGATGGTAGCATTCTCATTATGGAAGGTAGTCTATTTTTGAGATTTTTGTTATTCCAATGGATGGTAACCTAGTCATTATGAAAGGTAGTCTTTTGTCTAGATTTTTGTTACTCCAATGGATGGTAGCCTTGTCATTATTGAAGGTAGTCTATTGTCAATATCTTTGTTACTCCAATGGATGGTAGTCTTGTCATTATGGAAGGTAGTTTTTTATCGAGATTTTTGTTACTCAAATGGATGCTAGCCTTGTCATTATGGAAGGTAGTCTATTGTCGAGATTTTTGTTACCCAAATGGATGGTAGCCTTGTAATTATGGAAGGTAGTCTGTTGTAGAGATTTTTGTTACTCCAAAGGATGGTATCCTTTTCATTATGGAAGGTAGTCTGTCATTGAGATTTCTGTTACTCCAATTGATTGTAGCCTTGTCATTATGGAAGGTAGTCAGTTGTTCAGATTTTTATTACTCCAATGGATGGCAGCCTTGTCATTATGGAAGGTAGTCTGTTGTCGAGAATATTGTATTCCATTGGATGGTAGCCTTGTCATTATGGAAGGTAGTCTGTTTTTGAGATTTTTGTTATTCCAATGGATGGTAACCTTATCATTATGAAAGGTAGTCTTTTGTCTAGATTTTTTTTACTCCAATGGTTGGTAGCCTTTTCATTATTGAAGGTAGTATATTGTAAATATCTTTGTTACTCCAATGGATGATAGCCCTTTCATTATGGAAGGTAGTCTGTTGTTCAGATATTTGTTACTCCAATGGATGGTAGCCTTGTCATTATGGAAGGTAGTCTGTTGTCGAGAATATTTTATCCCATTGGATGGTAGCCTTGTCATTATGGAAGGTAGTCTGTTTTTGAGATTTTTGTTATTCCAATGGATGGTAACCTTGTAATTATGAAAGGTAGTCATTTGTCGAGATTTTTGTTACTCCAATGGATGGTAGCCTTGTCTTTATTGAAGGTATTCTATTGTCAATATCTTTGTAACTCCAATGGATGGTAGCCTTATCATTATGGAAGGTAGTCTATTGTCGAGATTTTTGTTATTCCAATGGATGGTAGCCTTGTCATTATGGAAGGTAGTTTTTTGTCGAGATTTTTGTTTCTCCAATGGATGGTAGCCTTGTCATTGTGGAAGGTAGTCTATTGTCGATATTTTTGTTACCCAAATGGATGGTAGCCTTGTAATTATGGAAGGTAGTCTGTTGTAGAGATTTTTGTTACTCCAATGGATGGTGGCCTTTTCATTATGGAAGGTAGTATGTCATTGAGATTTCTGTTACTCCAATGGATTGTAGCCTCGTCATTATGGAAGGTAGTCTATTGTCGAGATTTTTGTTATTCCAATGGATGGTAGCCTTGTCATTATGGAAGGTAGTATTTTGTCGAGATTTTTGTTACTCCAATGGATGGTAGCCTTGTCATTGTGGAAGGTAGTATATTGTCGATATTTTTGTTACCCAAATGGATGGTAGCCTTGTAATTATGGAAGGTAGTCTGTTGTAGAGATTTTTGTTACTCCAATGGATGGTAACCTTTTCATTATGGAAGGTAGTCTGTCGTTGAGATTTCTGTTACTCCAATGGATTGTAGCCTTGTCATTATGGAAGGTAGTCTGTTGTTCAGATTATTGTTACTCCAATGGATGGTAAACTTGTCATTATGGAAGGTAGTCTGTTGTCGAGAATATTTTATTCCATGCGATGGTAGCCTTGTCATTATGGAAGGTAGTCTATTTTTGAGATTTTTGTTATTCCAATGGATGGTAACCGTGTCATTGTGAAAGGTAGTCTTTTGTCTAGATTTTTGTTACTCCAATGGATGGTAACCTTGTCATTATTGAAGGTAGTCTATTGTCAATATCTTTGTTACTCCAATGTATTGTAGCCTTGTAATTTTGGAAGGTAGTTTGTTGTTCAGATTATTGTTACTCCAATGGATGGTAGCCTTGTCATTATGGAAGGTAGTCTGTTGTCGAGAATATTTCATTCCATTGGATGGTAGCAATGTCATAATGGAAGGTAGTCTGCTTTTGATATTTTTGTTATTCCAATGGATGGTAACCTTGTCATTATGAAAGGTAGTCTTTTGTCTAGATTTTTGTTACTCCAATGGATGGTAGCCTTGTCATTATTGAAGGTAGTCTATTGTCAATATCTTTGTTACTCTAATGGATGGTAGCCTTTCATTATGGAAGGTAGTTTGTTGTTCAGATTTTTGTTACTCCAATGGATTGGAGCCTTGTCATTATGGAAGGTAGTCTGTTGTCGTGAATATTTTATTCCATTGGATGGTAGCCTTGTCATTATGGAAGGTAGTCTGTTTTTAAGATTTTTGTTATTCCAATGGATGGTAATCTTGTCATTATGAAAGGTAGTCTTTTGTCGAGATTTTTGTTACTCCAATGGATGGTAGCCTTTTCATTATGGAAGGTAGTCTGTCGTTGAGATTTCTGCTACTCCAATGGATTGTAGCCTTGTCATTATGGAAGGTAGTTTGTTGTTCAGATTATTGTTACTCCAATGGATGGTAGCCTTGTCATTATGGAAGGTAGTCTGTTGTCGAGAATATTTTATTCCATTGGATGGTAGCCTTGTCATTATGGAAGGTAGTCTGTTTTTGAGATTTTTGTTATTCCAATGGATGGTAACCTTGTCATTATGAAAGGTAGTCTTTTGTCTAGATTTTTGTTACTCCAATGGATGGTAGCCTTTTCATTATTGAAGGTAGTCTATTTTCAATATCTTTGTTACTCCAATGGATGGTAGCCTTGTCATTATGGAAGGTAGTCTTTTGTTCAGATTTTTGTTTTTCCGATGGATGGTAGCCTTGTAATTATGGAAGCTAGTTTGTTGTAGAGATTTTTGTTACTCCAATGGATGGTAGCCTTTTCATTATGGAAGGTAGTCTGTCCTTGAGATTTCTGTTACTCCAATGGATTGTAGCCTTGTCATTATGGAAGGTAGTATGTTGTTCAGATTATTGTTACTCCAATGGATGGTATCCTTGTCATTATGGAAGGTAGTCTGTTGTCGAGAATATTTTATTCCATTGGATGGTAGCCTTGTCATTATGGAAGGTAGTCTGTTTTTGAGATTTTTTTTATTCCAATGGATGGTAACCTTGTCATTATGAAAGGTAGTCTTTTGTCAAGATTTTTATTAGTCCAATGGATGGTAGCCTTGTAATTATTGAAGGTAGTCTATTGTCAATATCTTTGTTATTCCAATGGATGGTAGCCTTATCATTATGGAAGATAGCCTATTGGCGAGATTTTTGTTATTCCAATGGATGGTTGCCTTTTCATTGTGGAAGGTAGTTAATTGTCGAGATTTTTGTTACCCAAATGGATGGTAGCCTTGTAATTATGGAAGGTAGTCTGATGTAGAGATTTTTGTTACTCAAATAGATGGTAGCCTTTTCATTATGGAAGGTAGTCTGTCATTGAGATTTCTGTTACTCCAATGGATTGTAGCCTTGTCATTATGGAAGGTAGTCTGTTGTTCAAATTATTGTTACTCCAATGGATGGTAGCCTTGTCATTATGGAAGGTAGTCTGTTGTCGAGAATATTTTATTCCATTGGATGGTAGCCTTGTCATTATGGAAGGTAGTCTGTTTTTGAGATTTTTGTTATTCCAATGCATGGTAACCTTGTGATTATGAAAGGTAGTCTTTTGTCTAGATTTTTGTTACTCCAATGGATGGTAGCCTTGTCATTATTAAAGGTAGTCTATTGTCAATATCTTTGTTACTCCAATGGATGGTAGCCTTGTCATTATGGAAGGTAGTTTGTTTTCCAGATTTTTGTTACTTCAATGGATTGGAGCCTTGTCATTATGGAAGGTAGTCTGTTGTCGAGAATATTTTATTCCATTGGATGGTAGTCTTGTCATTATGGAAGGTAGTCTGTTTTAGAGATTTTTGTTATTCCAATGGATGGTAATTATGACATTATGAAAGGTAGTCTTTTCTCGAGATTTTTGTTACTCTAATGGATGGTATCCTTGTCATTATTGAAGGTAGTCTATTGTCAATATCTTTGTTACTCCAATGGAGGGTAGCCTTATCATTATGGAAGATAGTTTGTTGTCTAGATTTTTATTATTCCAATGGATGGTAGCCTTGTCATTATGGAAGGTAGTTTTTTGTCGAGATTTTTGTTACTACAATGGATGGTAGCCTTGTCATTGTGGAAGGTAGTCTATTGTCGAGATTTTTGTTATCCAAATGGATGGTAGACTTGTAATTATGGAAGGTAGTCTGTTGTTCAGATTTTTGTTACTCCAATGGATGGTAGCCTTGTAATTATGGAAGGTAGTCTGTTGTCGAGAATATTTTATTCCATTGGATGGTAGCCTTGTCATTATGGAAGGTAGTTTATTTTTATGATTTTTGTTATTCCAATGGATGGTAACATTGTCATTATGAAAGGTAGTCTTTTGTCGAGATATTTGTTACTCCAATGGATGGTAGCCTTGTCATTATTTAAGGTAGTCTACTGTCAATATCTTTGTAACTCCAATGGATGGTAGCCTTATCATTATGGAAGGTAGTCTATTGTCGAGATTTTTGTTAATCCAGTGGATGGTAGCCTTGTCATTATGGAAGGTAGTTTTTTGTCGAGATTTTTGTTACTCCAAAGGATGGTAGCCTTGTCATTGTGGAAGGTAGTCTATTGTCGAGATTTATGTTACCCAAATTGATGGTAGCCTTGTAATTATGGAAGGTAGTTTGTTGTAGAGATTTTTGTTACTCAAATAGATGGTATCCTTTTCATTATGGAAGGTAGTCTGTCGTTGAGATTTCTGTTACTACAATGGATTGTAGCCTTGTCATTATGGAAGGTAGTCTGTTGTTCAGATTATTGTTACTCCAATGGATGGTAGCCTTGTCATTATGGAAGGTAGTCTGTTGTCGAGAATATTTTTTTCCATTGGATGGTAGCCTTGTCATTATGGAAGGTATTTTGTTTTTGAGATTTTTGTCATTCCAATGGATGGTAACCTTGTCATTATGAAAGGTATTCTTTTGTCTACATTTTTGTTACTCCAATGGATGGTAGCCTTGTTATTATTGAAGGTAGTCTATTTTCAATATCTTTGTTACTCCAAAGGATGGTAGCCTTGTCATTATGGAAGGTAGTCTGTTGTTCAGATTTTTGTTACTCCAATGGATGGTAGCCTTGTAATTATGGAAGGTATTCTGTTGTAGAGATTTTTGTTACTCCAATGGATGGTAACCTTTTCATTATGGAAGGTAGTGTGTCGTTGAGATTTTTGTTACTCCAATGGATTGGTGCCTTGTCATTATGGAAGGTAGTTTGTTGTTCAGATTATTGTTACTCCAATGGATGGTAGACTTGTCATTATGGAAGGTAGTCTGTTGTCGAGAATATTTTATTCCATTGAATGGTAGCCTTGTCATTATGGAAGGTAGTCTGTTTTTGAGATTTTTGTTATTCCAATGGATGGTAACCTTGTCATTATGAAAGGTAGTCATTTGTCTAGATTTTTGTTACTCCAATGGATGGTAACCTTCTCATTATTGAAGGTAGTCTATTGTCAATATCTTTGTTACTCTAATGGATGGTATCCTTGTCATTATGGAAGTTAGTCTATTGTTCAGATTTTTGTTACTCCAATGGATGGTAGCCTTGTCATTATGGAAGGTAGTCTGTTGTCGAGAATATTTTATTCCATTGAATGGTAGCCTTGTCATTATGGAAGGTAGTCTGTTTTTAAGATTTTTGTTATTCCAATGGATGGTAACCTTGTCATTATGAAAGGTAGTCTTTTTTCTAGATTTTTGTTACTCCAATGGATGGTAGCCTTGTCGTTATTGAAGGTAGTCTATTGTCAATATCTTTGTTACTCCAATAGAAGGTAGCCTTGTCATTATGGAAGGTAGTCTGTTGTTCAGATTTTTGTTATTCCAATGGATGGTAGCCTTGTCATTATGGAAGGTAGTTTTTTGTCGAGATTTTTGTTATTCCAATGGATGGTAGCCTTGTCATTGTGGAAGGTAGTCTATTGTCGAGATTTCTGTTACCCAAATGGATGGTAGCCTTATAATTATGGAAGGTAGTATATCGTTGAAATTTCTGTTACTCCATAGGATTGTAGCCTTGTCATTATGGAAGGTAGTCTGTTGTTCAGATTATTGTTACTCCAATGGATGGTAGCCTTGTCATTATGGTAGGTAGTCTGTTGTCGATAATATGTTATTCCATTGGATGGTAGCCTTGACATTATGGAAGGTAGTCTGTTTTTGAGATTTTTGTTATTCCAATGGATGGTAACCTTGTCTCTATGAAAGGTAATCTTTTGTCTTGATTTTTTTTACTCCAATGGATGGTAGCCTTGTCGTTATTGAAGGTAGTCTGTTGTCAATATCTTTGTTACTCCAATGGATGGTAGCCTTGTCATTATGGAAGGTAGTCTGTTGTTCAGATTTTTGTTACTCAAATGGATTGAAGCCTTGTCAGTATGGAAGGTAGTCTGTTGTCGAGAATATTTTATTCCATTGGATGGTAGCCTTGTCATTACGGAAGGTAGTCTGTTTTTAAGATTTTTGTTATTCCAATGGATGGTAATCCTGTCATTATGAAAGGTAGTCTTTGGTCGAGATTTTTGTTACTCCAATGGATGGTAGCCTTGTCATTATTGAAGGTAGTCTATTGTCAATATCTTTGTTACTCCAATGGATGGTAGCCTTGTCATTATGGAAGGTAGTATGTTGTTCAGATATTTGTTACTCCAATGGATGGTAGCCTTGTCATTATGGAAGGTAGTCTGTTGTCGAGAATATTTTATTCCATTGGATGGTAGCCTTGTCATTATGGAAGGTAGTCTGTTTTTAAGATTTTTGTTATTCCAATGGATGGTAACCTTGTCATTATGAAAGGTAGTCTTTTGTCGAGATTTTTGTTACTCCAATGGATGGTAGTCTTGTCATTATTGAAGGTAGTCTATTGTCAATATCTTTGTAACTCTAATGGATGGTAGCCTTATCATTATGGAAGGTAGTCTATTGTCGAGATTTTTGTTATTCCAATGGATGGTAGCCTTGTCATTATGGAAGGTAGTATTTTGTCGAGATTTTTGTTACTCCAATGGATGGTAGCCTTGTCATTGTGGAAGGTAGTATATTGTCGATATTTTTGTTACCCAAATGGATGGTAGCCTTGTAATTATGGAAGGTAGTCTGTTGTAGAGATTTTTGTTACTCCAATGGATGGTAACCTTTTCATTATGGAAGGTAGTCTGTCGTTGAGATTTCTGTTACTCCAATGGATTGTAGCCTTGTCATTATGGAAGGTAGTCTGTTGTTCAGATTATTGTTACTCCAATGGATGGTAAACTTGTCATTATGGAAGGTAGTCTGTTGTCGAGAATATTTTATTCCATTCGATGGTAGCCTTGTCATTATGGAAGGTAGTCTATTTTTGAGATTTTTGTTATTCCAATGGATGGTAACCGTGTCATTATGAAAGGTAGTCTTTTGTCTAGATTTTTGTTACTCCAATGGATGGTAACCTTGTCATTATTGAAGGTAGTCTATTGTCAATATCTTTGTTACTCCAATGTATTGTAGCCTTGTCATTATGGAAGGTAGTTTGTTGTTCAGATTATTGTTACTCCAATGGATGGTAGCCTTGTCATTATGGAAGGTAGTCTGTTGTCGAGAATATTTCATTCCATTGGATGGTAGCAATGTCATTATGGAAGGTAGTCTGCTTTTGATATTTTTGTTATTCCAATGGATGGTAACCTTGTCATTATGAAAGGTAGTCTTTTGTCTAGATTTTTGTTACTCCAATGGATGGTAGCCTTGTCATTATTGAAGGTAGTCTATTGTCAATATCAGCGTTACTCTAATGGATGGTAGCCTTTCATTATGGAAGGTAGTTTGTTGTTCAGATTTTTGTTACTCCAATGGATTGGAGCCTTGTCATTATGGAAGGTAGTCTGTTGTCGTGAATATTTTATTCCATTGGATGGTAGCCTTGTCATTATGGAAGGTAGTCTGTTTTTAAGATTTTTGTTATTCCAATGGATGATAATTTTGTCATTATGAAAGGTAGTCTTTTGTCGAGATTTTTGTTACTCCAATGGATGGTAGCCTTTTCATTATGGAAGGTAGTCTGTCGTTGAGATTTCTGCTACTCCAATGGATTGTAGCCTTGTCATTATTGAAGGTAGTTTGTTGTTCAAATTATTGTTACTCCAATGGATGGTAGCCTTGTCATTATGGAAGGTAGTCTGTTGTCGAGAATATTTTATTCCATTGGATGGTAGCCTTGTCATTATGGAAGGTAGTCTGTTTTTTAGATTTTTGTTACTCCAATGGATGGTAGCCTTTTCATTATGGAAGGTAGTCTGTCGTTGAGATTTCTGTTACTCCAATGGATTGTAGCCTTGTCATTATGGAAGGTAGTCTGTTGTTCAGATTATTGTTACTCCAATGGATGGTATCCTTGTCATTATGGAAGGTAGTCTGTTGTCGAGAATATTTTATTCCATTGGATGGTAGACTTGTCATTATGGAAGGTAGTCTGTTTTTGAGATTTTTTTTATTCCAATGGATGGTAACCTTGTCATTATGAAAGGTAGTCTTTTGTCAAGATTTTTATTAGTCCAATGGATGGTAGCCTTGTCATTATTGCAGGTAGTCTATTGTCAATATCTTTGTTACTCCAATGGATGGTAGCCTTATCATTATGGAAGGTAGCCTATTGGCGAGATTTTTGTTATTCCAATGGATGGTTGCCTTTTTATTGTGGAAGGTAGTTAATTGTCGAGATTTCTGTTACCCAAATGGATGGTAGCCTTGTAATTATGGAAGGTAGTCTGATGTAGAGATTTTTGTTACTCAAATGGATGGTAGCCTTTTCATTATGGAAGGTAGTCTGTCATTGGGATTTCTGTTACTCCAATGGATTGTAGCCTTGTCATTATGGAAGGTAGTCTGTTGTTCAAATTATTGTTACTCCAATGGATGGTAGCCTTGTCATTATGGAAGGTAGTCTGTTGTCGAGAATATTTTATTCCATTGGATGGTAGCCTTGTCATTATGGAAGGTAGTCTGTTTTTGAGATTTTTGTTATTCCAATGCAGGGTAACCTTGTCATTATGAAAGGTAGTATTTTGTCTAGATTTTTGTTACTCCAATAGATGGTAGCCTTGTCATTATTGAAGGTAGTCTATTGTCAATATCTTTGTTACTCCAATGGATGGTAGCCTTGTCATTATGGAAGGTAGTTTGTTGTCCAGATTTTTGTTACTTCAATGGATTGGAGCCTTGTCATCATGGAAGGTAGTCTGTTGTCGAGAATATTTTATTCCATTGGATGGTAGCCTTGTCATTATGGAAGGTAGTCTGTTTTTGAGATTTTTGTTATTCCAATGGATGGTAATTATGACATTATGAAAGGTAGTCTTTTCTCGAGATTTCTGTTACTCCAATGGATGGTATCCTTGTCATTATTGAAGGTAGTCTATTGTCAATATCTTTGTTACTTCAATGGATGGTATCCTTGACATTATGGAAGGTAGTTTGTTGTTCAAATTTTTGTTACTCCAATGGATGGTGGCCTTGTCTTTATGAAAGGTAGTCTATTGTCGAGAATATTTTATTCCATTGGATGGTAGCCTTTTCATTATGGAAGGTAGTCTTTTTTAAAGATTTTCGTTATTCCAATGGATGGTAACCTTGTCATTATGAAAGGTAGTCTTTTGTCGAGATTTTTGTTAGTCCAATGGATGGTAGCCTTGTCATTATTGAAGGTAGTCTATTGTCAATATCTTTATTACTCCAATGGATGGTAGCCTTATCATTATGGAAGGTAGCCTATTGTCGAGATTTTTGTTATTCCAATGGATGGTAGCCTTGTCATTGTGGAAGGTAGTCTATTGTCGAGATTTCTGTTACCCAAATGGATGGTAGCCTTGTAATTATGGAAGGTAGTATGTTGTAGAGATTTATTTTACTAAAATGGATGGTAGCCTTTTCATTATGGAAGGTAGTGTGTCGTTGAGATTTCTGTTACTCCAATGGATTATAGCCTTGTCATTATTGAAGGTAGTCTGTTGTTCAGATTATTGTTACTCCAATGGATGGTAGCCTTGTCATTATGGAATGTAGTCTGTTGTCGAGAATATTTTATTCCATTGGATGGTATCATTGTCATTATAAAAGGTAGTCTATTTTTGAGATTTTTGTTATTCCAATGGATGGTAACCTTGTCATTATGAAAGGTTATCTTTTGTCTATATTTTTGTTACTCCAATGGATGGTAGCATTGTCATTATTGAAGGTAGTCTATTGTCAATATCTTTGTTACTCCAATGGATGGTAGCCTTATCATTATGGAAGGTAGTCTGTTGTCGAGATTTTTGTTATTCCAATGGATGGTAGCCTTGTCATTATGGAAGGTAGTTTTTTGTCGAGATTTTTGTTACTCCAATGGATGGTAGCCTTGTCATTGTGGAAGGTAGTCTATTGTCGAGATTTCTGTTACCCAAATGGATGGTATCCTTGTAATTATGGAAGGTAGTCAGTTGTAGAGATTTTTGTTACTCCAATGGATGGTAGCCTTTTCAATATGGAAGGTAGTCTGTCGTTGAGATTTCTGTTACTCCAATGGATTGTAGCCTAGTCATTATGGAAGGTAGTCTGTTGTTTAGATTATTTTTACTCCAATGGATGGTAGCCTTGTCATTATGAAAGGTAGTCTTTTGTCTAGATTTTTGTTACTCCAATGGATGGTAGCCTTGTCATTATTGAAGGTAGTCTATTGTCAATATCTTTGTTACTCCAATGGATGGTATCCTTGACATTATGGAAGGTAGTTTGTTGTTCAAGTTTTTGTTACTCCAATGGGTGGTAGCGTTGTCATTATGGAAGGTAGTCTATTGTCGAGAATATTTTATTCCATTGGTTGGTAGCCTTGTCATTATGGAAGGTAGTCTGTTTTTAAGATTTTTGTTATTCCAATGGATGGTAAGCTTGTCATTATGAAAGGTAGTCTTTTGTCGATATTTTTGTTAGTCCAATGGATGGTATCCTTGTCATTATTGAAGGCAGTCTATTGTCAATATCTTTGTTACTCCAATGGATGGTAGCCTTATCATTATGGAAGGTAGCCTATTGTCGAGATTTTTGTTATTCCAATGGATGGTAGCATTGTCATTGTGGAAGGTAGTCTATTGTCGAGATTTCTGTCACCCAAATGGATGGTAGCCTTGTAATTATGGAAGGTAGTCTTTTGTAGAGATTTTTGTTACTCAAATGGATGGTAGCCTTTTCATTATGGAAGGTAGTCTGTCGTTGAGATTTTTGTTACTCCAATGGATTGTAGCCTTGTCATTATTGAAGGTAGTCTATTGTCAATATCTTTGTTACTCCAATGGATGGTAGCCTTGTCATTATGGAAAGTAGTTTGTTGTTCATATTTTTGTTACTCCAATGGAATGGAGCCTTGTCATTATGGAAGGTAGTCTGTTGTCGAGAATATTTTATTCTATTAGTTGGTAGCCTTGTCATTATGGAAGGTAGTCTGTTTTTGAGATTTTCGTTATTCCAATGGATGGTAACCTTGTCATTATGAAAGGTAGTCTTTTGTCTATATTTTTGTTACTTCAATTGATGGTAGCCTTGTCATTATTGAAGGTAGTCTATTGTCAATATCTTTGTTACTCCAATGGATGGTAGCCGTGTCATTATGGAAGGTTGTCTGTTATTCAGATTTTTGTTACTCCAATGGATGGTAGCCTTGTAATTATGGAAGGTAGTATGTTGTAGAGATTTTTGTTACTCCAATGGATGGTAGCCTTTTCGTTATGGAAGATAGTCTGTCGTTGAGATTTCTGTTACTCCAATGGATTGTAGCCTTGTCATTATTGAAGGTAGTCTGTTGTTCAGATTATTGTTACTCCAATGGATGGTAGCCTTGTCATTATGAAAGGTAGTCTGTTGTCGAGAATATTTTATTCCATTGGATGGTAGCCTTGTAATTATGGAAGGTAGTATGTTGTAGAGATTTTTGTTACTCCAATGGATGGTAGCCTTTTCGTTATGGAAGATAGTCTGTCGTTGAGATTTCTGTTACTCCAATGGATTGTAGCCTTGTCATTATTGAAGGTAGTCTGTTGTTCAGATTATTGTTACTCCAATGGATGGTAGCCCTGTCATTATGGAAGGTAGTCTGTTGTCGAGAATATTTTATTCCATTGGATGGTAGCCTTGTCATTATGGAAGGTAGTCTGTTTTTAAGATTTTTGTTATTCCAATGGATGGTAGCCTTGTCATTATGGAAGGTAGTCTATTGTCAATATCTTTGTTACTCCAATGGCTGGTAGCCTTATCATTATGGAAGGTAGTCTATTGTCGATATTTTTGTTATTCCAATGGATGGTAGCCTTGTCATTATGGAAGGTAGTTTTTTGTCGAGATTTCTGTTACTCCAATGGATTGTAGCCTTGTCATTATGGAAGATAGTTTGTTGTTTAGATTTTTGTTACTCTAATGGATGCTAGCCTTGTCATTATGGAAGGTAGTCTATTGTCGAGATTTTTGTTATTCCAATGGATGGTATCCTTGTCATTATGGAAGGTAGTCTTTTGTCTAGATTTTTGTTACTCCAATGGATGGTAGCCTTGTCATTATTGAACGTGGTCTGTTGTCGATATCTTTGTTACTCCAATGGATAGTAGCCTTGTCATTATGGAAGGTAGTCTATTGTCGAGATTTTTGTTATTCCAATGTATGGTCGCCTTGTCATTATGGAATGTAGTCTATTGTCGAGATTTCTGTTACTCCAATGGATAATAGCCTTGTCATTATGGAATGTAGTCTGTTGTTCAAATTTTTGTTACTCCAATGGATGGTAACCTTGTCATTATGGAAGGTAGTCTGTTGTCTAGATTTGTGTTACTCCAAATTATGGTAGCCTTGTCGTTATGGAAGGTAGTCTGTTGTCGAGATTTTTGTTACTCAATTGGATGGTAGCCTTGTCTTTATGGAAGGTAGTCTATCGTTGAGATTTTTGTTTCTCCAATGGATGGTAGCCTTGTCATTATTGAAGGTAGTCTATTGTGGAGATATTTGTTATTACAATGGATTGTAGCCTTGTCATTATGGAAGGTAGTCTTTTGTCGAGATTTTTGTTACTCCAATGGATGGTAGCCTTGTCATTATTGAAGTTAGTCTATCGTTGAGATTTCTGTTACTCCAATGGATTGTAGCCTTGTCATTATGGAAGGTAGTGTGTTCTTCAGTTTTTTATTACTGCAATGGATGGTAGCCTTGTGATTATGGAAGGTATACTGTTGTCGCGATTTTTGTTATTCCATTGGATGGTAGCCTTATCATTATGGAAGGTAGTCTATTTTCGAAATTTTTGTTATTCCGATGGATGGTAACCTTGTCATTATGGAAGGTAGTATTTTGTCAAGATTTTTGTTACTCCAATGGATGATAGCCTTGTCATTATGGAAGGTAGTCTGTTGTTGATATTTTGTTACTTTAATGGATGGTAGACTTGTCATTATGGAACATAGTCTATTGTCGATATTTTTTTTACTCCAATGGATGGTAGCCTTGTCATTATGGAAGGTAGTCGGTTGTTGAGATTTCTGTTACTCCAATGAACGATAGCCTTGTCATTATGGAAGGTAGTCTGTTGTTCAGATTTTTGTTACTCCAATGGATGATAGCCTTGTCATTATGGAAGGTAGTCTATTGTCGATATATTTGTTATTCCAATGGATGGTAGCCTTGTCATTATGGAAGGTAGTTTATTGTCGAGATTTTTGATATTCCAATGGATGGTAGCCTTGTAATTATGGAAGGTAGTCTGTTGTCGAGATTTTTGTTACTCTAATGGATGGTAGCTTGTCATTATAGAAGGTAGTCTATTGTCGAGATTTTTGTTACCCAAATGGATGGTAGCCTTTTAATTATGGAAGTTAGTCTGTTGTAGAGATTTTTGTTACTCCAATGGATGGTAGCCTTTTCATTATGGAAGGTAGTCTACCGTTGAGCTTTCTGTGACTCCAATGGATTGTAGCCTTGTCATTATGGAAGGTAGTCTGTTGTTCAAATTTTTGTTACTCCAATGGATGCTGGATTTGTCATTATGGAAGGTAGTCTATTGTCGATATTTTTGTTATTCCAATGGATGGTAACATTGTCATTATGGAAGGTAGTCTTTTGTCTAGATTGTTGTTACTCCAATAGATGGTAGCCTTGTCATTATTGAAGGTGGTCTATTGTCGATATCTTTGTTACTCCAATGGATGATAGCCTTGTTATTATTCATGGTAGTCTGTTGTTCATATTTTTGTTACTCCAATGGATGGTAACCTTGTCATCATGGAAGGTAGTCTGTTGTCGAGATTTTTTTTATTCCATTTGATGTTAGCCTTGTCATTATGGAAGGTAGTCTATTGTCGAGATTTTTGTTATTCCAATGGATGGTAACCTTGTCATTATGGAAGGTAGTCTGTTGTCGATATTTGTGTTACTCCAATGTATCGTAGCCTTGTCGTTATGGAAGGTAGTCTGTTGTCGAGATTTTTGTTAATCAAACGGCTTGTAGCCTTGTATTTATGGAAGGGAGTCTGTCTTTGAGATTTTTGTTACTTCAATGGATGGTAGTCTTGTCATTATGGAAGGTGGTATGTCGTTTATATTTTTGTTATTCCAATGGATTGTAGCCTTGTCATTATGGAAGGTAGTCTTTTGTCGAGATTTTTGTTACTCTAATGGATGGTAGCCTTGTCATTATTGAAGTTAGTCTGTCGTTGAGATTTCTGTTACTCCAATGGATTGTAGCCTTGTCATTATGGAAGGTAGACTGTTGTGGAGATTTTTGTTATTCCATTGGATGGTAGCCTTGTCATTATGGAAGGTAGTCTGTTGTCGAGATTTTTGTTATTCCAATGGATGGTAACCTTGTCATTATGGAAGGTAGTATTTTGTCGAGATTTTTATTACTCGAATGGATGGTAGCCTTGTCATTATTGAAGGTAGTTTGTTGTTGATATCTTTGTTACTCCAATGGATGATAGCCTTGTCATTATGGAAGGTAGTCAGTTGTCGATATTTTTGGTACTCCAATGGATGGTAGCCTTATCATTATTGAAGTTAGTCTGTTGTCGAGATTTTGTTACTCAAATGGATGGTAGCCTTGTCATTATGGAACATAGTCTGTTGGCGATATTTTTTTACTCCAATGGATGGTAGCCTTGTCAATATGGAAGGTAGTCGGTCGTTAAGATTTCTGTTACTCCAATGGATTGTAGCCTTGTCATTATGAAAGGTAGTCTGTTGTTCAGATTTTTGTTACTCCAATGGATGGTAGCCTTGTCATTATGGAAGGTAGTCTGTTGTCGAGAATATTTTATTCCATTAGATGGTAGCCTTGTTATTATGGAAGGTTGTCTGTTTTTGAGATTTTTGTTATTCCAATGGATGGTAACTTTGTCATTATGAAAGGTAGTCTTTTGTCCAGATTTTTCTTACTCCAATAGATGGTAGCCTTGTCATTATGGAAGGTAGTCTATTGTTGAGATTTTTTTAATTCTAATGGATGGTACCCTTGTTATGATGGAAGGTAGTTTTTTGTCGAGATTTTTGTTACTCCAATAGATGGTAGCCTTGTCATTATTGAAGGTGGTCTATTGTCGATATCTTTGTTACTCCAATGGATGATAGCCTTGTCATTATTCATGGTAGTCTGTTGTTCAGATTTTTGTTACTCCAATGGATAGTAACCTATCCATTATGGAAGATAGTCTGTTGTTCAGATTTTTGTTACTCCAATGGATGGTAACCTTGTCATTATGGAAGGTAGTCTGTTGTCGAGATTTTTGTTTTTCCAGTGGATGGTAGCCTTGTCATTATGGAAGGTAGTCTATTGTTGAGATTTTTGTTATTCCAATGGATGGTATCCTTGTCATTATGGAAGGTAGTCTATTGTCGAGATTTGTGTTACTCCAATGTATGGTAGCCTTGTCGTTATGGAAGGTAGTCTGTTGTCGATATTTTTGTTACTCAAATGGATGGTAGCCTTGTATTTATCGAAGGAACTCTGTCTTTGAGATTTTTGTTACTCCAATGGATGGTAGTCTTGTTATTATGGAAGGTAGTATGTCGTTGAGATTTTTGTTACTCCAATGGATTGTAGCCTTGTTATTATGGAAGGTAGTCTATTGTCCAGATATTTGTTATTCCAATGGATTGTAGCCTTGTCATTATGGAAGGTAGTCTTTTGTCGAGATTTTTGTTACTCCAATGGATGGTAGCCTTATCATTATTGAAGTTAGTTTATCGTTGAGATTTTTGTTACTCCAATGGATTGTAGCCTTGTCATTATGGAAGGTAGACTGTTGTCGAGATTTTTGTTATTCCATTGGATGGTAGCCTTATCATTATAGAAGGTAGACTGTTGTCGAGATTTTTGTTATTCCAATGGATGGTAACCTTGTCATTATTGAAGGTAGTTTGTTGTTGATATCTTTGTTACTCCAATGGATGGTAGCCTTGTCATTATTGAAGTTAGTCTGTTGTCGATATTTTGTTACTCAAATGGATGGTAGCCTTGCCATTATGGAACATAGTCTGTTGGTGATATTTTTTTTACTCCAATGAATGGTAGCCTTGTCATTATGGAAGGTAGTCTGTTGTCGAGATTTGTTATACTCCAATGGATGGTAGCCTTGTAATTATGGAAGGTAGTCTGTTGTCGAGATTTTTTTACTCCAATGGATGGTAGCCTTGTTATTATGGAAGGTAGTCGGTCGTTGAGATTTCTGTCACTCCAATGGATTGTAACCTTGTCATTATGAAAGGTAGTCTTTTGTCCAGATTTTTGTTACTCCAATGGATGGTTGGCTTGTCATTATGGAAGGTAGTCTGTTGTCGAGAATATTTTATTCCATTAGATGGTAGCCTTGTCATTATGGAAGGTAGTCTGTTTTTGAGATTTTTGTTATTCCAATGGATGGTAACCTTGTCATTATGAAAGGTAGTCTTTTGTCCAGTGTTTTGTTACTCCAATGGATGGTAGCCTTGTCATTATGGAAGGTAGTCTATTGTTGAGATTTTTTTAATTCCAATGGATGGTACCCTTGTCATTATGGAAGGTAGTTTTTTGTCGAGATTTTTCTTACTCCGATGGATGGTAGCTTGTCCTTATGGAAGGTAGTCTATTGTCGTGATTTTTGTTACCCAAATAGATGGTAGCCTTATAATTATGGAAGGTAGTCTATTGTAGAGATTTTTGTTACTCCAATGGATGGTAGACTTTTCATTATGGAAGGTAGTATGTCGTTGATATTTCTGTGACTCCAATGGATTGTAGCCTTGTCATTATGGAAGGTTGTCTGTTGTTCAGATTTTTGTTACTCCAATGGATGCTTGCCTTGTCATTATGGAAGGTAGTCTATTATCGATATTTTTGTTATTCCAATGGATGGTAACATTGTTATTATGGAAGGTAGTCTTTTTTCTAGATTCTTGTTACTCAAATAGATGGTAGCCTTGTCATTATTGAAGGTGGTCTATTGTCGATATCTTTGTTACTCCAATGGATGATAGCCTTGTCATTATGCATGGTAGTCTGTTGTTCAGATTTTTGTTACTCCAACGGATGGTAACCTTGTCATTACGGAAGGTAGTCTGTTGTCGAGATTTTTGTTATTCCATTCGATGGTAGCCTTGTCATTATGGAAGGTAGTCTGTTGTCGATATTTTTGTTATTCCAATGGATGGTAACCTTGTCATTATGGAAGGTAGTCTGTTGTCGAGATTTGTGTTACTCCAATGTATGGTAGCCTTGTCATTACGAAAGGTAGTCCGTTGTCAACATTTTTGTTACTCAAATGAATGGTAGCCTTGTCTTTATGGAAGGTAGTGTGTCATTGATATTTCTGTTACTCCAATGGATGGTAGCCTTATCATAATGGAAGGTAGTCTATTGTCGAGATATTTGTTATTCCAATGGATTGTAGCCTTGTCATTATGGAAGGTAGACTTTTGTCGAGATTTTTTTTACTCCAATGGATGGTAGCCTTATCATTATTGAAGTTAGTTTCTCGTTGAGATTTCTGTTACTCCAATGGATGGTAGCCTTGTCATTATTGAAGGTAGTCTATTTTCAATATCTTTGTTACTCCAATGGATGGTAGCCTTGTCTTTATGGAAGGTAGTCTATTGTCAAGTTTTTTGTTATTCCATTGGATGGTAGCCTTGTCATTATGGAAGGTAGTTTTTTGACGAGATTTTTGTTACTCCAATGGATGCTAGCCTTGTCATTATGGAAGGTAGTCTATTGTCGAGATTTTTGTTACCCAAATTGATGGTAGCCTTGTAATTATGGAAGGTAGTCTGTTGTAGAAATTTTTTTTACTCCAATGGATGGTAGCCTTTTCATTATGGAAGGTAGTCTGTCGTTGAGATTTTTGTTACTCCAGTGGATTGTAGCCTTGTCATTATGGAAGGTAGTCTGTTGTTCAGATTTTTGTTACTCCAATGGATGGTAGCCTTGCCATTTTGGAAGTTAGTCTATTGTCGAGATTTTTGTTATTCCAATGGATGGTAACCTTGTCATTATGGAAGGTAGTCTTTTATCTAGATTTTTGTTACTCCAATGGATGGTAGCCTTGTCATTATTGAAGTTGGTCTGTTGTCAATATCTTTGTTACTCCAATGGATGATAGCCTTGTCATTATGGAAGGTAGTCTATTGTCGAGATTTTTGTTATTCCAATGGATGGTAGCCTTGTCATTATTGAAGGTAGTCGGTCGTTGAGATTTCTGTTACTCCAATGGATAATAGCCTTGTCATTATGGAATGTAGTCGGTTGTTAAGATTTTTGTTACTCCAATGGATGGTAACATTGTCATTATGGAAGGTAGTCTGTTGTCGAGATTTGTGTTACTCCAATGTATGGTAGCCTTGTCGTTATGGAAGGTAGTCTGTTGTCGAGATTTTTGTTACTCAAATGGATGGTAGCCATGTCTTTATGGAAGGTAGTTTGTCTTTGAGATTTTTGTTACTCCAATGGATGGTAGCCTTATCATTATGGAAGGTAGTATGTCGTTGAGATTTTTGTTACTCCAATGGATGGTAGCCTTGTCATTTTGGAAGGTAGTCTTTTGTCGATAGTTTTGTTACTCCAATGGATGGTAGCCTTGTCATTATTGAAGTTAGTCTGTCGTTGAGATTTCTGTTACTCCAATTAATGTAGCCTTGTCATTATGGAAGGTAGTTTGTTCTTCAGATTTTTATTACTCCAATGGATGGTAGCCTTGTGATTATGGAAGGTAGACTGTTGTCAACATTTTTGATATTCCATTGGATGGTAGCCTTATCATTATGGAAGGAAGTCTGTTGTCGAGCTATTTGTTATTCCGATTCATGGTAACCTTGTCATTATGGAAGGTAGTGTTTTGTCGAGATTTTTGTTACTCCAATGGATGGTAGCCTTGTCGTTATAGAAGGTAGTCTGTTATCGAGATTTTTGTTACTCAAATTGATGGTAGCCTTGTTTTTATGGACGGTAGTCTGTCGTTGAGATATTTGTTACTCCAATGGATGGTAGTCTTGTCATTATGGAAGGTAGTATGTCGATGAGATTTTTGTTACTCCAATGGATTGTAGCCTTGTCATTATGGAAGGTAGTCTATTCTCGAGATATTTTTTATTCCAATGGATTGTAGCCTTGTCATTATGGAAGGTAGTCTTTTGTCGAGATTTTTGTTACTCCAATGGATGGTAGCCTTGTCATTATTGAAGTTAGTCTGTCATTGAGATTTTTGTTACTCCAATGGATTGTAGCCTTGTCATTATGGAACATAGTTTGTTCGTCAGATATTTGTTACTCCAATTTAGAGTAGCCTTGTGATTATGGAAGGTAGACTGTTGTCGAGATTTTTGTTATTCCATTGGATGATAGCCTTGTCATTATGGAAGGTAGTTTGTTTTCGAGATTTTTGTTATTCCAATGGATGGTAACGTTGTCATTATGGAAGGTAGTCGGTTGTCGAGATTTGTGTTACTCCAATGTATGTTAGCATTGTCGTTATGGAAGGTAGTCTGTTGTCGAGATTTTTGTTACTCAAATGGATGGTAGCCATGTCTTTATGGAAGGTAGTTTGTCGTTGAGATTTTTGTTACTCCAATGGATGGTAGCCTTGTCATTATGGAAGGTAGTATGTCGTTGAGATTTTTGTTACTCCAATGGATGGTAGCCTTACCATTATGGAAGGTAGTCTTTTGTCGATATTTTTGTTACTCCAATGGATGGTAGCCTTGTCATTATTGAAGTTAGTCTGTCGTTGATTTTTCTGTTACTCCAATGGATGTAGCCTTGTCATTATGGAAGGTAGTTTGTTCTTCAGATTTTTATTACTCCAATGGATGGTAGCCTTGTGATTATGGAAGGTAGGCTGTTGTCGAGATTTTTGTTATTCCATTGGATGGTAGCCTTATCATTATGGAAGGTAGTCTGTTGTCGAGATATTTGTTATTCTGATGGATGGTAACCTTGTCATTATGGAAGGTAGTCTGTTATCGAGATTTTTGTTTCTCCAGTGGATGATAGCCTTGTCATTATGGAAGGTAGTCTATTGTCGAGATTTTTGTTATTCCATTGAATGGTAGCCTTGTCATTATGGAAGGTAGTTTGTTGTCGAGATTTTTGTTATTCCAATGGATGGTAACTTTGTCATTATGTAAGGTAGTCTGTTGTCAAGATTTGTGTTACTCTAATGTATGGTAGCCTTGTCGTTATAGAAGGTAGTCTTTTAACGAGATTTTTGTTACTCAAATGGATGGTAGCCTTGTATTTATTGAAGGTAGTCTGTCGTTGAGATTTTTGTTACTCCAATGGATGGTAGTCTTGTCATTATGGAAGGTAGTATGTCGATGAGATTTTTTTACTCCAATGGATTGTAGCCTTGTCATTATGGAAGGTAGTCTATTCTCGAGATATTTGTTATTCCAATGGATTTTAGCCTTGTCATTATGGAAGGTAGTCTTTTGTCGAGATTTTTGTTACTCCAATGGATGGTAGCCTTGTCATTATTGAAGTTAGTCTGTCGTTGAGATTTCTGTTACTCCAATGGATCGTAGCCTTGTCATTATGGAACATAGTTTATTCGTCAGATATTTGTTACTCCAATTGAGAGTAGCCTTGTGATTATGGAAGGTAGACTGTTGTCGAGATTTTTGTTATTCCATTGGATGGTAGCCTTGTCATTACGGAAGGTAGTTTGTTGTCGAGATTTTTGTTATTCCAATGGATGGTAACTTTGTCATTATGTAAGGTAGTCTGTTGTTAAGATTTTTGTTACTCCAATGTATGGTAGCCTTGTCGTTATAGAAGGTAGTCTGTTATCGAGATTTTTGTTACTCAAATGGATGGTAGCCTTGTATTTATGGAAGGTAGTCTGTCGTTGAGATTTTTTTTACTCCAATTGATGGTAGTCTTGTCATTATGGAAGGTAGTATGTCGATGAGATTTTTGTTACTCCAATGGATTGTAGCCTTGTCATTATGGAAGGTAGTCTATTCTAGAGATATTTGTTATTCCAATGGATTGTAGCCTTGTCATTATGGAAGTTAGTCTTTTGTCGAGATTTACGTTACTCCAATGGATGGTAGCCTTGTCATTATTGAAGTTAGTCTGTCGTTGAGATTTTTGTTACTCCAATGGATTGTAGCCTTGTCATTATGGAACATAGTTTGTTCGTCAGATATTTGTTACTCCAATTGAGAGTAGCGTTGTGATTATGGAAGGTAGACTGTTGTCGAGATTTTTGTTATTCCATTGGATGGTAGCCTTGTCATTATGGAAGGTAGTCTGTTGTCGAGATTTTTGTTATTCCAATGGATGGTAACATTGTCATTATGGAAGGTAGTCTGTTGTCGAGATTTGTGTTACTCCAATGTATGGTAGCGTTGTTGTTATGGAAGGTAGTCTATTGTCGAGATTTTTGTTACTCAAATGGATGGTAGCCATTTCTTTATGCAAGGTAGTTTGTCATTGAGATTTTTGTTACTCCAATGGATGGTAGCCTTGTCATTATGGAAGGTAGTATGTCGTTGAGATTTTTGTTACTCCAATGGATGGTAGCCTTGTCATTATGGAAGGTAGTCTTTTGTCGATATTTTTGTTACTCCAATGGATGGTAGCCTTGTCATTATTGAAGTTAGTCTATCGTTGAGATTTCTGTCACTCCAATGGACGTAGCCTTGTCATTTTGGAAGGTAGTTTGTTCTTCAGATTTTTATTACTCCAATGGATGGTAGCCTTGTGATTATGGAAGGTAGATTGTTGTCGAGATTTTTTTTATTCCATTGGATGGTAGCCTTATCATTATGGAAGGTAGTCTGTTGTCGAGATATTTGTTATTCCGATGGATGGTAACCTTGTCATTATGGAAGGTAGTATTTTGTCGAGATTTTTGTTACTCCAATGGATGATAGCCTTGTCATTATGGAAGGTAGTCTGTTGTCGAGATTTTTATTATTCCATTGAATGGTAGCCTTGTCATTATGGAAGGTAGTCTGTTGTCGAGATTTTTGTTATTCCAATGGAAGGTAACTTTGTCATTATGTGAAGTAGTCTATTGTCAAGATTTGTGTTACTCCAATGTATGGTAGCCTTGTCGTTATAGAAGGTAGTCTGTTATCGAGATTTTTGTTACTCAAATGGATGGTAGCCTTGTATTTATTGAAGGTAGTCTGTCGTTGAGATTTTTGTTACTCCAATGGATGGTAGTCTTGTCATTATGGAAGGTAGTATGTCGATGAGATTTTTTTACTCCAATGGATTGTAGCCTTGTCATTATGGAAGGTAGTCTATTCTCGAGATATTTGTTATTCCAATGGATTGTAGCCTTGTCATTATGGAAGGTAGTCTTTTGTCGAGATTTTTGTTACTCCAATGGATGGTAGCCTTGTCATTATTGAAGTTAGTCTGTCGTTGAGATTTCTGTTACTCCAATGGATCGTAGCCTTGTCATTATGGAACATAGTTTATTCGTCAGATATTTGTTACTCCAATTGAGAGTAGCCTTGTGATTATGGAAGGTAGACTGTTGTCGAGATTTTTGTTATTCCATTGGATGGTAGCCTTGTCATTACGGAAGGTAGTTTGTTGTCGAGATTTTTGTTATTCCAATGGATGGTAACTTTGTCATTATGTAAGGTAGTTTGTTGTTAAGATTTTTGTTACTCCAATGTATGGTAGCCTTGTCATTATAGAAGGTAGTCTGTTATCGAGATTTTTGTTACTCAAATGGATGGTAGCCTTGTATTTATGGAAGGTAGTCTGTCGTTGAGATTTTTGTTACTCCAATTGATGGTAGTCTTGTCATTATGGAAGGTAGTATGTCGATGAGATTTTTGTTACTCCAATGGATTGTAGCCTTGTCATTATGGAAGGTAGTCTATTCTAGAGATATTTGTTATTCCAATGGATTGTAGCCTTGTCATTATGGAAGTTAGTCTTTTGTCGAGATTTTTGTTACTCCAATGGATGGTAGCCTTGTCATTATTGAAGTTAGTCTGTCGTTGAGATTTCTGTTACTCTAATGGATTGTAGCCTTGTCATTATGGAACATAGTTTGTTCGTCAGATATTTGTTACTCCAATTGAGAGTAGCGTTGTGATTATGGAAGGTAGACTGTTGTCGAGATTTTTGTTATTCCATTGGATGGTAGCCTTGTCATTATGGAAGGTAGTCTGTTGTCGAGATTTTTGTTATTCCAATGGATGGTAACATTGTCATTATGGAAGGTAGTCTGTTGTCGAGATTTGTGTTACTCCAATGTATGGTAGCGTTGTTGTTATGGAAGGTAGTCTATTGTCGAGATTTTTGTTACTCAAATGGATGGTAGCCATTTCTTTATGGAAGGTAGTTTGTCATTGAGATTTTTGTTACTCCAATGGATGGTAGCCTTGTCATTATGGAAGGTAGTATGTCGTTGAGATTTTTGTTACTCCAATGGATGGTAGCCTTGTCATTATGGAAGGTAGTCTTTTGTCGATATTTTTGTTACTCCAATGGATGGTAGCCTTGTCATTATTGAAGTTAGTCTATCGTTGAGATTTCTGTTACTCCAATGGACGTAGCCTTGTCATTTTGGAAGGTAGTTTGTTCTTCAGATTTTTATTACTCCAATGGATGGTAGCCTTGTGATTATGGAAGGTAGATTGTTGTCGAGATTTTTTTTATTCCATTGGATGGTAGCCTTATCATTATGGAAGGTAGTCTGTTGTCGAGATATTTGTTATTCCGATGGATGGTAACCTTGTCATTATGGAAGGTAGTATTTTGTCGAGATTTTTGTTACTCCAATGGATGATAGCCTTGTCATTATGGAAGGTAGTCTGTTGTCGAGATTTTTATTATTCCATTGAATGGTAGCCTTGTCATTATGGAAGGTAGTCTGTTGTCGAGATTTTTGTTATTCCAATGGAAGGTAACTTTGTCATTATGTGAAGTAGTCTATTGTCAAGATTTGTGTTACTCCAATGTATGGTAGCCTTGTCGTTATAGAAGGTAGTATGTTATCGAGATTTTTGTTACTCAAATGGATGGTAGCCTTGTATTTATGGAAGGTAGTCTGTCATTGAGATTTTTGTTACTCCAATGGATGGTAGTCTTGTCATTATGGAAGGTAGTATGTCGATGAGATTTTTGTTACTCCAATGGATTGTACCCTTGTCATTATGGAAGGTAGTCTATTCTCGAGATATTTGTTATTCCAATGGATTGTAGCCTTGTCATTATTGAAGTTAGTCTGTCGTTGAGATTTCTGTTACTCTAATGGATTGTAGCCTTGTCATTATGGAACATAGTTTGTTCTTCAGATATTTGTTACTCCAATTGAGAGTAGCGTTGTGATTATGGAAGGTAGTCTGTTGTCTATATTTTTGTTACTCCAATGAATGGTAGCCTTGTCATTATGGAAGATAGTATGTTGTCTAGATTTTGTTACTCTAATGGATGGTAGCCTTTTCATTATGGAATATAGCCTGTTGTCGAGATTTTTATACTCTAATGGATGGTAGCCTTGTCATTATTGAAGTTAGTCTGTCGTTGAGATTTTTGTTACTCCAATGGATTGTAGCCTTCTAATTATGGAAGGTAGTTTGTTCGTCAAATATTTTTTTACTCTAATGGATGGTAGCCTTGTGATTATGGAAGGTAGACTGTTGTTGAGATTTTTGTTATTCCATTGGATGGTAGCCTTGTCATTATGGAAGGTAGTATGTTGTCGAGATTTTTGTTATTCCAATGGATGGTAACCTTGTCATTATGGAAGGTAGTATTTTGTCGACATTTTTGTTACTCGAATGGATGGTAGCCTTGTCATTCTTGAAGGTAGTTTGTTGTCGATATTACTCCAATGGATGATAGCCTTGTCATTATGGAAGGTAGTCTATTGTCGATATTTTTTGTACTCCAATGGATGGTAGCCTTGTCATTATGGAAGGTAGTCTATCGTCGAGATTTTGTTACTCTAATGGATGGTAGCCTTTTCAATGGATGGTAGCCTTGTAATTATGGAAGGTAGTCTGTTGTCGAGATTTTTTTACTCCAATGGATGGTAGCCTTGTCATTATGGAAGGTAGTCGGTCGTTGAGATTTCTGTTACTCCAATCGATTGTAGCCTTGTCATTATGAAAGGTAGTCTGTCGTTCATATTTTTGTTACTCCAATGGATGGTAACCTTGTCATTATGGAAGGTAGTCTGTTGTCGAGATTTGTGTTACTCCAATGTATGGTAGCCTTATCGTTATGGAAGGTAGTCTGTTGTCGAGATTTTTGTTACTCGAATGGATGGTAGCCTTGTCATTATTGAAGGTAGTTTGTTGTCGATATCTTTGTTACTCCAATGGATGATAGCCTTGTCATTATGGAAGGTATTCTTTTGTCTATATTTTTGTTACTCCAATGGATGGTAGCCTTGTCATTATAGAAGGTAGTCTGTTGTCGAGATTTTGTTACTCTAATGGATGGTAGCCCATTCATTATGGAACATAGTCTGTTGTCGATATTTTTTTTACTCTAATGGACGGTAGCCTTGTCATTATGGATAGTAGTCGATTGTTGATATTTCTGTTACTCCAATGGACGGTAGCTTTGTCATTATGGAAGGTAGTTTGTTGTTCAGATTTTTTGTACTCCAATGGATGATAGCCTTGTCATTATGGAAGGGAGTCTATTGTCGAGATTTTTGTTATTCTAATGGGCGGTAGCCTTGTCATTATGGAAGGTTGTCTATTATCGAGATTTTTGATACTCCAATGGATGGTAGCCTTGTAATTATGGAAGGTAGTCTGTTGTCGAGATTTTTTTTACTCCAATGGATGGTAGTCTTGTCATTATGGAAGGTAGTTTGATCAGATTTTTGTTACTCCAATGGATGGTAGCCTTGTCATTATGGAAGGTAGTCTGTTGTCGAGAATATTTTATTCCATTAGATGGTAGCCTTGTCATTATGGAAGGTAGTCTGTTTTAGAGATTTTTGTAATTCTAATGGATGGTAACCTTGTCATTATGAAAGGTAGTCTTTTGTCCAGATTTTGGTTACTCCAATGGATGGTAGCCTTGTCATTATTGAAGGTAGTCTATTGTCGATATCGTTGTTACTCCAATGGATGGTAGCCTTGTCATTATGGAAGGTAGTCTATTGTTGAGATTTTTTTATTCTAATGGACTATAGCCTTGTCTTTATGGAAGCTAGTTTTTTGTCGAGATTTTTGTTACTCCAATGGATGGTAGCTTATCATTATGGAAGGTAGTCAATTGTAGAGATTTTTGTTACCCAAATGGATGGTAGCCTTATAATTATGGAAGGTAGTTTGTTGTAGAGATTTTTGTTACTCCAATGGATGGTAGCCTTTTCATTATGGAAGGTAGTCTGCCGTTGAGATTTCTGTGACTCCAATGGATTGTAGCCTTGTCATTTTGGAAGGTAGTCTGTTGTTCAGATTTTTGTTACTCCAATGTATGTTGGCCTTGTCATTATGGAAGGTAGTCTATTGTCGATATTTTTGTTATTCCAACGGATGGTAACATTGTCATTATGGAAGGTAGTCTTTTGTCTAGATTGTTGTTACTCCAATAGATGGTAGCCTTGTAATTATTGAAGGTGGTCTATTATCGATATCTTTGTTACTCCAATGGATGATAGCCTTGTCATTATGCATGGTAGTCTGTTGTTCAGATTTTTGTTACTCCAATGGATAGTAGCCTTGCCATTATGGAAGATAATCTACTTTCGAGATTTTTGTTATTCCAATGGATGGTAACCTTGTCATTATGGAAGGTAGTCTGTTGTTGAGATTTGTGTTACTCCAATGTATGGTAGCCTTGTCGTTATGGAAGGTAGTCTGTTGTCGAGATTTTTATTACTCAAATGGATGGTAGCCTTATATTTATGAAAGGTAGTCTGTCGTTGAGAATTTTGTTACTTCAATGGATGGTAGACTTGTCATTATGGAAGGTAGTATGTCGTTCAGATTTTTGTTACTCCAATGGATTGTAGCCTTGTCATTATGGAAGGTAGTCTATTGTCGAGATATTTGTTATTCCAATGGATTGTATCCTTGTCATTATGGAAGGTAGTCTTTTGTCGAGATTTTTGTTACCCAAATAGATGGTAGCCTTGTCATTATTGAAGTTAGTCTATCGTTGAGATTTTTGTTACTCCAATGGATTGTAGCCTTGTCATTATGGAAGGTAGTTTGTTCGTCAGATATTTGTTACTCCAATGGATGGTAGCCTTGTGATTATGGAAGGTAGACTACTGTTGAGATTTTTGTAATTCCATTGGAATGGTAGCCTTGTCATTATGGAAGGTAGTCTGTTGTCGAGATTTTTGTTATTCCAATGGATCGTAACCTTGTCATTATGGAAGGTAGTATTTTGTCGAGATTTTTGTTACTCGAATGGATGGTACCCTTGTCATTATTAAAGGTAGTTTGTTGTCGATATCTTTGTTACTCCAATAGATGATAGCCTTGTCATTATGGAAGGTAGTCTGTTGTCTATATTTTTGGTACTCCAATGGATGGAAGCCTTGTCATTATGGAAGGTAGTCTGTTTTCGAGATTTTGTTACTCTAATGGATGGTAGCCTTGTCATTATGGAACATAGTCTGTTGGAGATATTTTTTTTACTCCAATGGATGGTAGCCTTGTCATTATGGAAGGTAGTCTGTTGTCGAGATTTTTGATACTCCAATGGATGGTAGCCTTGTAATTATGGAAGGTAGTCTGTTGTCGAGATTTTTTTACTCCAATGGATGGTAGCCTTGTCATTATGGAAGGTAGTCTGTTCAGATTTTTGTTACTCCAATGGATGGTAGCCTTGTCATTATGGAAAGTAGTCTGTTGTCGAGATTTTTTTACTCCAATGGATGGTAGCCTTGTCATTATGGAAGGTAGTCGGTCGTTAAGATTTCTGTTACTCCAATCGATTGTAGCCTTGTCATTATGAAAGGTAGTCTGTTGTTCATATTTTTGTTACTCCAATGGATGGTAGCATCTCATTATGGAAGGTAGTCTTTTGTCGAGATTTTTGTTATTCCAATGGATGGTAACCTTGTCATTATGGAAGGTAGTATTTTGTCGAGATTTTTGTTACTCGAATGGATGGTAGCCTTGTCATTATTGAAGGTAGTTTGTTGTCGATATCTTTGTTACTCCAATGGATGATAGCCTTGTCATTATGGAAGGTATTCTTTTGTCTATATTTTTGTTACTCCAACGGATGGTAGCCTTGTCATTATGGAAGGTAGTATGTTGTCGAGATTTTGTTACTGTAATGGACGGTAGCCTTGTCATTATGGAACATAGTCTGTTGTCGATATTTTTTTTACTCCAATGGATGATAGCCTTGTCATTATGGAAGGTAGTCTGTTGTCGAGATTTTTGATAATCTAATGGATGGTAGCCATGTAATTATGGAAGGTAGTCTGTTGTCGAGGTTTTTTTTACTCCAATGGATGGTAGCCTTGTCATTATTGAAGTTAGTTTGTCGTTGAGATTTCTGTTACTCCAATGGATTGTAGCCCTGTCATTATGGAAGGTAGTTTGTTCGTCAGATATTTGTTACTCCAATAGATGGTAGCCTTGTGATTATGGAAGGTAGACTGTTGTTGAGATTTTTTTTATTCCATTGGATGGTAGCCTTGTCATTATGGAAGGTAGTTTGTTGTCGAGATTTTTGTTATTCCAATGGATGGTGACCTTTATATTATGAAAGGTAGTATTTTGTCGAGATTTTTGTTACTCGAATGGATGATAGCCTTGTCATTATTTAAGGTAGTTTGTTTTCGATATCTTTGTTACTCCAATGGATGATAGCCTTGTCACTATGGAAGGTAGTCTGTTGTCGATATTTTTCTTACTCCAATGGATGGTAGCCTTGTCATTATGGAAGGTAGTCTGTTGTCAATATTATTATTACTCCAATGGATGGTAGCCTTGTAATTATTGAAGGTAGTCTGTTGTCGAGATTTTTTTTAGTCCAATGGATGGTAGCCTTGTCAAAATGGAAGGTAGTCGGTCGTTGAGATTTCTATTACTCCAATCGATTATAGCCTTGTCATTATGAAAGGTAGTCTGTTGTTCAGATTTTTGTTACTCCAATGGATGGTAGCCTTGTCATTATGGAAGGTAGTCTGATGTCGAGATTTTTGTTATTCCAATGGATGGTAACCTTGTCATTATGGAAGGTAGTATTTTGTCGAGATTTTTGTTAATCGAATGGATGGTAGCCTTGTCATTATTGAAGGTAGTTATTTGTCGATATCTGTGTTACTCCAATGGATGATAGCCTTGTCATTATGGAAGGTAGTCTGTTGTCGATATTTTCGGTACTCCAATGAATGGTAGCCTTGTCATTATGGAAGGTAGTTTGTTGTCGAGATTTTGTTACTCTAATGGATGGTAGCGTTTTCGTTATGGAACAAGTTCTGCTGGAGATATTTTTTTACTCCAATGGATGGTAGCCTTGTCATTATGGAAGGTAGTCTGTTGTCGAGATTTTTGATACTCCAATGGATGGTAGCCTTGTAATTATGGAAGGTAGTCTGTTGTCGAGATTTTTTTTACTCCAATGGATGGTAGCCTTGTCATTATGGAAGGTAGTTTGTCGTTGAGATTTCTGTTACTCCGATGGATTATAGCGTTGTCATTATGGAAGGTAGTTTGTTCTACAAGTTTATGTTACTCCAATGGATGATAGCCTTGTCATTATGGAAGGTAGTCTGTTGCCGAGAATATTTTATTCCATTGGATGGTAGGCTTGTCATTATGGAAGGTAGTCTGTTTTTGAGATTTTTGTTATTCGAATGGATGGTAACCTTGTCATTATGGAAGGTAGTATTGTGTCGAGATTTTTGTTACTCCAATGGATGATAGCCTTGTCATTATGGAAGGTAGTCTGTTGTCGAGATTTTTTTTACTCCAATGGATGGTAGCCTTGTCATTATGGAAGGTAGTCGGTTGTTGAAATTTCTGTTACTCCAATGGACAGTATCCTTGTCATTATGGAATGTAGTCTGTTGTTCAGATTTTTGTTACTCCAATGGATGATAGCCTTGTCATTATGGAAGGTAGTCTATTGTCGAGATTTTTGATACTCCAATGGATGGTAGCCTTGTAATTATGGAATGTAGTCTGTTGTCGAGATTTTTGTTACTCCAATGGATGGTAGCCTTGTCATTATGGAAGGTAGTCTATTGTCGAGATTTTGTTACTCTGATGGATGGTAGCCTTGTAATTATGGAAGGTAGTCTATTGTCGAGATTTTGTTACTCTGATGGATGGTAGCCTTGTAATTATGGAACATATTCTGTGACTCCAATGGATTGTAGCCTTGTCATTATGGAAGGTAGTCTGTTGTTAAGATTTTTGTTACTCCAATGGATGTTGGCCTTGTTATTATGGAAGGTAGTCTATTGTCGATATTTTTGTTATTCCAATGGATGGCAACATTATTATTATGGAAGGTAGTCTTTTGTCTAGATTGTTGTTACTCCAATAGATGGTAGCCTTGTAATTATTAAAGGTGGTCTATTGTCGATATCTTTGTTACTCCAATGGATGATAGCCTTGTCATTATGCATGGTAGTGTGTTGTTCAGATTTTTGTTACTCCAATGGATAGTAGCCTTTCCATTATGGAAGATAGTCTGTTGTCGAGATTTTTGTTATTCTAATGGATGGTAACCTTGTCATTATGGAAGGTAGTCTGTTGTTTAGATTTGTGTTACTCCAATGTATGGTAGCCTTGTCGTTATGGAAGGTAGTCTATTGTGGAGATTTTTGTTACTCAAATGGATGGTAGCCTTATATTTATGGAAGGTAGTTTGTCGTTGAGATTTTTGTTACTCCAATGGATGGTAGACTTTTCATTATGGAAGGTAGTCTGTTGTCGAAATTTTTGTTATTCCAATGGATGGTAACCCTATCATTATGGAAGGTAGTCTGTTGTCGAGATTTGTGTTACTCCAATGTATGGTAGCCTTTTCGTTAAGGAAGGTAGTCTGTTGTCGAGATTTTTGTTACTCAAATGGATGGTAGACTTGTATTTATGGAAGGAAGTCTGTCCTTGAGATTTTTGTTACTCCAATGTATTGTAGTCTTGTCATTATGGAAGGTAGTATGTCGTTGAGATTTTTGTTACTCCAATGGATTGTAGCCTTGTCATTATGGAAGGTAGTCTATTGTGGAGATATTTGTTATTCCAATGGATTGTAGCCTTGTCATTATGGAAGGTAGTCTTTTGTCGAGATTTTTGTTACCCAAATAGATGGTAGCCTTGTCATTATTGAAGTTAGTCTGTCGTTGAGATTTCTGTTTCTCCAATGGATTGTAGCCTTGTCATTATGGAAGGTAGTTTGTTGTCGATATCTTTGTTACTCCAATGGATGATAGCCTTGTCATTATGGAAGGTATTCTTTTGTCTATATTTTTGTTACTCCAACGGATGGTAGCCTTGTCATTATGGAAGGTAGTATCTTGTCGAGATTTTGTTACTGTAATGGATGGTAGCCTTGTCATTATGGAACATAGTCTGTTGTCGATATTTTTTTTACTCCAATAGATGATAGCCTTGTCATTATGGAAGGTAGTCTGTTGTCGAGATTTTTGATAATCTAATGGATGGTAGCCATGTAATTATGGAAGGTAGTCTGTTGTCGAGGTTTTTTTTACTCCAATGGATGGTAGCCTTGTCATTATTGAAGTTAGTTTGTCGTTGAGATTTCTGTTACTCCAATGGATTGTAGCCTTGTCATTATGGAAGGTAGTTTGTTCGTCAGATATTTGTTACTCCAATGGATGGTAGCCTTGTGATTATGGAAGGTAGACTGTTGTTGAGATTTTTTTTATTCCATTGGATGGTAGCCTTGTCATTATGGAAGGTAGTTTGTTGTCAAGATTTTTGTTATTCCAATGGATGGTGACCTTTATATTATGAAAGGTAGTATTTTGTCGAGATTTTTGTTACTCGAATGGATGATAGCCTTGTCATTATTTAAGGTAGTTTGTTTTCGATATCTTTGTTACTCCAATGGATGATAGCCTTGTCACTATGGAAGGTAGTCTGTTGTCGATATTTTTCTTACTCCAATGGATGGTAGCCTTGTCATTATGGAAGGTAGTCTGTTGTCAATATTATTATTACTCCAATGGATGGTAGCCTTGTAATTATTGAAGGTAGTCTGTTGTCGAGATTTTTTTTAGTCCAATGGATGGTAGCCTTGTCAAAATGGAAGGTAGTCGGTCGTTGAGATTTCTATTACTCCAATCGATTATAGCCTTGTCATTATGAAAGGTAGTCTGTTGTTCAGATTTTTGTTACTCCAATGGATGGTAGCCTTGTCATTATGGAAGGTAGTCTGATGTCGAGATTTTTGTTATTCCAATGGATGGTAACCTTGTCATTATGGAAGGTAGTATTTTGTCGAGATTTTTGTTAATCGAATGGATGGTAGCCTTGTCATTATTGAAGGTAGTTATTTGTCGATATCTGTGTTACTCCAATGGATGATAGCCTTGTCATTATGGAAGGTAGTCTGTTGTCGATATTTTCGGTACTCCAATGAATGGTAGCCTTGTCATTATGGAAGGTAGTTTGTTGTCGAGATTTTGTTACTCTAATGGATGGTAGCGTTTTCGTTATGGAACAAGTTCTGCTGGAGATATTTTTTTACTCCAATGGATGGTAGCCTTGTCATTATGGAAGGTAGTCTGTTGTCGAGATTTTTGATACTCCAATGGATGGTAGCCTTGTAATTATGGAAGGTAGTCTGTTGTCGAGATTTTTTTTACTCCAATGGATGGTAGCCTTGTCATTATGGAAGGTAGTTTGTCGTTGAGATTTCTGTTACTCCGATGGATTATAGCGTTGTCATTATGGAAGGTAGTTTGTTCTACAAGTTTATGTTACTCCAATGGATGATAGCCTTGTCATTATGGAAGGTAGTCTGTTGCCGAGAATATTTTATTCCATTGGATGGTAGGCTTGTCATTATGGAAGGTAGTCTGTTTTTGAGATTTTTGTTATTCGAATGGATGGTAACCTTGTCATTATGGAAGGTAGTATTGTGTCGAGATTTTTGTTACTCCAATGGATGATAGCCTTGTCATTATGGAAGGTAGTCTGTTGTCGAGATTTTTTTTACTCCAATGGATGGTAGCCTTGTCATTATGGAAGGTAGTCGGTTGTTGAAATTTCTGTTACTCCAATGGACAGTATCCTTGTCATTATGGAATGTAGTCTGTTGTTCAGATTTTTGTTACTCCAATGGATGATAGCCTTGTCATTATGGAAGGTAGTCTATTGTCGAGATTTTTGATACTCCAATGGATGGTAGCCTTGTAATTATGGAATGTAGTCTGTTGTCGAGATTTTTGTTACTCCAATGGATGGTAGCCTTGTCATTATGGAAGGTAGTCTATTGTCGAGATTTTGTTACTCTGATGGATGGTAGCCTTGTAATTATGGAAGGTAGTCTATTGTCGAGATTTTGTTACTCTGATGGATGGTAGCCTTGTAATTATGGAACATATTCTGTGACTCCAATGGATTGTAGCCTTGTCATTATGGAAGGTAGTCTGTTGTTAAGATTTTTGTTACTCCAATGGATGTTGGCCTTGTTATTATGGAAGGTAGTCTATTGTCGATATTTTTGTTATTCCAATGGATGGCAACATTATTATTATGGAAGGTAGTCTTTTGTCTAGATTGTTGTTACTCCAATAGATGGTAGCCTTGTAATTATTAAAGGTGGTCTATTGTCGATATCTTTGTTACTCCAATGGATGATAGCCTTGTCATTATGCATGGTAGTGTGTTGTTCAGATTTTTGTTACTCCAATGGATAGTAGCCTTTCCATTATGGAAGATAGTCTGTTGTCGAGATTTTTGTTATTCTAATGGATGGTAACCTTGTCATTATGGAAGGTAGTCTGTTGTTTAGATTTGTGTTACTCCAATGTATGGTAGCCTTGTCGTTATGGAAGGTAGTCTATTGTGGAGATTTTTGTTACTCAAATGGATGGTAGCCTTATATTTATGGAAGGTAGTTTGTCGTTGAGATTTTTGTTACTCCAATGGATGGTAGACTTTTCATTATGGAAGGTAGTCTGTTGTCGAAATTTTTGTTATTCCAATGGATGGTAACCCTATCATTATGGAAGGTAGTCTGTTGTCGAGATTTGTGTTACTCCAATGTATGGTAGCCTTTTCGTTAAGGAAGGTAGTCTGTTGTCGAGATTTTTGTTACTCAAATGGATGGTAGACTTGTATTTATGGAAGGAAGTCTGTCCTTGAGATTTTTGTTACTCCAATGTATTGTAGTCTTGTCATTATGGAAGGTAGTATGTCGTTGAGATTTTTGTTACTCCAATGGATTGTAGCCTTGTCATTATGGAAGGTAGTCTATTGTGGAGATATTTGTTATTCCAATGGATTGTAGCCTTGTCATTATGGAAGGTAGTCTTTTGTCGAGATTTTTGTTACCCAAATAGATGGTAGCCTTGTCATTATTGAAGTTAGTCTGTCGTTGAGATTTCTGTTTCTCCAATGGATTGTAGCCTTGTCATTATGGAAGGTAGTTTGTTGTCGATATCTTTGTTACTCCAATGGATGATAGCCTTGTCATTATGGAAGGTATTCTTTTGTCTATATTTTTGTTACTCCAACGGATGGTAGCCTTGTCATTATGGAAGGTAGTATCTTGTCGAGATTTTGTTACTGTAATGGATGGTAGCCTTGTCATTATGGAACATAGTCTGTTGTCGATATTTTTTTTACTCCAATAGATGATAGCCTTGTCATTATGGAAGGTAGTCTGTTGTCGAGATTTTTGATAATCTAATGGATGGTAGCCATGTAATTATGGAAGGTAGTCTGTTGTCGAGGTTTTTTTTACTCCAATGGATGGTAGCCTTGTCATTATTGAAGTTAGTTTGTCGTTGAGATTTCTGTTACTCCAATGGATTGTAGCCTTGTCATTATGGAAGGTAGTTTGTTCGTCAGATATTTGTTACTCCAATGGATGGTAGCCTTGTGATTATGGAAGGTAGACTGTTGTTGAGATTTTTTTTATTCCATTGGATGGTAGCCTTGTCATTATGGAAGGTAGTTTGTTGTCAAGATTTTTGTTATTCCAATGGATGGTGACCTTTATATTATGAAAGGTAGTATTTTGTCGAGATTTTTGTTACTCGAATGGATGGTAGCCTTGTCATTATTTAAGGTAGTTTGTTTTCGATATCTTTGTTACTCCAATGGATGATAGCCTTGTCACTATGGAAGGTAGTCTGTTGTCGATATTTTTTTTACTCCAATGGATGGTAGCCTTGTCATTATGGAAGGTAGTCTGTTGTCAATATTTTTATTACTCCAATGGATGGTAGCCTTGTAATTATTGAAGGTAGTCTGTTGTCGAGATTTTTTTTAGTCCAATGGATGGTAGCCTTGTCAAAATGGAAGGTAGTCGGTCGTTGAGATTTCTATTACTCCAATCGATTATAGCCTTGTCATTATGAAAGGTAGTCTGTTGTTCAGATTTTTGTTACTCCAATGGATGGTAGCCTTGTCATTATGGAAGGTAGTCTGATGTCGAGATTTTTGTTATTCCAATGGATGGTAACCTTGTCATTATGGAAGGTAGTATTTTGTCGAGATTTTTGTTACTCGAATGGATGGTAGCCTTGTCATTATTGAAGGTAGTTATTTGTCGATATCTTTGTTACTCCAATGGATAATAGCCTTGTCATTATGGAAGGTAGTCTGTTGTCGAAATTTTGGGTACTCCAATGAATGGTAGCCTTGTCATTATGGAAGGTAGTTTGTTGTCGAGATTTTGTTACTCTAATGGATGGTAGCGTTTTTGTTATGGAACAAAGTTTGCCGGAGATATTTTTTTACTCCAATGGATGGTAGCCTTGTCATTATGGAAGGTAGTCTGTTGTCGAGATTTTTGATACTCCAATGGATGGTATCCTTGTAATTATGGAAGGTAGTCTGTTGTCGAGATTTTTTTTACTCCAATGGATGGTAGCCTTGTCATTATGGAAGGTAGTCTGTCGTTGAGATTTCTGTTACTCCGATGGATTGTAGCGTTGTCATTATGGAAGGTAGTTTGTTCTACAAGTTTATGTTACTCCAATGGATGATAGCCTTGTCATTACGGAAGGTAGTCTGTTGCCGAGAATATTTTATTCCATTGGATGGTAGGCTTGTCATTATAGAAGGTAGTCTGTTTTTGAGATTTTTGTTATTCGAATGGATGGTAACCTTGTCATTATGGAAGGTAGTATTGTGTCGAGATTTTTGTTACTCCAATGGATGATAGCCTTGTCATTATGGAAGGTAGTCTGTTGTCGAGATTTTTTTTACTCCAATGGATGGTAGCCTTGTCATTATGGAAGGTAGTCGGTTGTTGAAATTTCTGTTACTCCAATGGACAGTAGCCTTGTCATTTTGGAATGTAGTCTGTTGTTCAGATTTTTGTTACTCCAATGGACAGTAGCCTTGTCATTATGGAAGGTAGTCTATTGTCGAGATTTTTGATACTCCAATGGATGGTAGCCTTGTAATTATGGAATGTAGTCTGTTGTCGAGATTTTTGTTACTCTGATGGATGGTAGCCTTGTCATTATGGAACATATTCTGTGACTCCAAAGGATTGTAGCCTTGTCATTATGGAAGGTAGTCTGTTGTTATGATTTTTGTTACTCCAATGGATGTTGGCCTTGTTATTATGGAAGGTAGTCTATTGTCGATATTTTTGTTATTCCAATGGATGGCAACATTATCATTATGGAAGGTAGTCTTTTGTCTAGATTGTTGTTACTCCAATAGATGGTAGCCTTGTAATTATTGAAGGTGGTCTATTGTCGATATCTTTGTTACTCCAATGGATGATAGCCTTGTCATTATGCATGGTAGTCTGTTGTTCAGATTTTTGTTACTCCAATGGATAGTAGCCTTTCCATTATGGAAGATAGTTTGTTGTCGAGATTTTTGTTATTCCAATGGATGGTATCCTTGTCATTATGGAAGGTAGTCTGTTGTTGACATTTGTGTTACTCCAATGTATGGTAGCCTTGTCGTTATAGAAGGTAGTCTATTGTGGAGATTTTTGTTACTCAAATGGATGGTAGCCTTATATTTATGGAAGGTAGTCTGTCGTTGAGATTTTTGTTACTCCAATGGATGGTAGACTTTTCATTATAGAAGGTAGTCTGTTGTCGAAATTTTTGTTATTCCAATGGATGGTAACCCTGTCATTATGGAAGGTAGTCTGTTGTCGAGATTTGTGTTACTCCAATGTATGGTAGCCTTTTCGTTAAGGAAGGTAGTCTATTGTCGAGATTTTTGTTACTCAAATGGATGGTAGACTTGTATTTATGGAAGGAAGTTTGTCCATGAGATTTTTGTTACTCCAATGTATTGTAGTCTTGTCATTATGGAAGGTAGTATGTCGTTGAGATTTTTGTTACTCCAATGGATTGTAGCCTTGTCATTATGGAAGGTAGTCTATTGTGGAGATATTTTTTATTCCAATGGATTGTAGCCTTGTCATTATGGAAGGTAGTCTTTTGTCGAGATTTTTGTTACCCAAATAGATGGTAGCCTTGTCATTATTGAAGTTAGTCTGTCGTTGAGATTTCTGTTACTCTAATGGATTGTAGCCTTGTCATTATGGAAGGTAGTTTGTTCGTCAGATATTTGTTACTACAATGGATGGTAGCCTTTTGATTATGGAAGGTAGACTACCGTTGAGATTTTTGTAATTCCATTGGATGGTAGCCTTGTCATTATGGAAGGTAGTCTGTTGTCGAGATTTTTGTTATTCCAATGGATCGTAACCTTGTCATCATGGAAGGTAGTATTTTGTCGAGATTTTTGTTACTCGAATGGATGGTAGCCCTGTCATTATTAAAGGTAGTTTGTTGTCGATATCTTTGTTACTCCAATGGATGATAGCCTTGTCATTATGGAAGGTAGTCTGTTGTCGATATTTTTGGTACTCCAATGGATGGAAGCCTTGTCATTATGGAAGGTAGTCTATTTACGAGATTTTGTTACTCTAATGGATGGTAGCCTTGTCATTATGGAACATAGTCTGTTTGCGATATTTTTTTTACTCTAATGGATGGTAGCCTTGTAATTATGGAAGGTAGTCTGTTGTCGATATTTTTGATACTCCAAAGGATGGTAGCCTTGTAATTATGGAAGGTAGTCTGTTGTCGAGATTTTTTTACTCCAATGGATGGTAGCCTTGTCATTATGGAAGGTACTCGGTCGTTGAGATTTCTGTTACTCCAATCGATTGGAGCCTTTTCATTATGAAAGGTAGTCTGTTGTTCATATTTTTGTTACTCCAATGGATGGTAGCCTTGTCATTATGGAAGGTAGTCTGTTGTCGAGATTTTTGTTATTCCAATGGATGGTAACCTTGTCATTATCGAAGGTAGTATTTTGTCGAGATTTTTATTACTCGAATGGATGGTAGCCTTGTCATTATTGAAGGAAGTTTGTTGTATATATCTTTGTTACTCCAATTTATGATAGCCTTGTCATTATGGAAGGTATTCTTTTGTCTATATTTTTGTTACTCCAATGGATGGTAGCCTTGTCATTATGGAACATAGTCTGTTGTCGATATTTTTTTTACTCTAATGGATGGTAGCCTTGTCATTATGGAAGGTAGTTTGTTGTCGAGATTTTTTTTACTCCAATGGATGGTAGCCGTGTCATTATGGAAGGAAGTCTGTCGTTGAGATTTCTGTTTCTCCAATGGATTGTAGCCTTGTCATTATAGAAGGTAGTCTGTTGTACAGATTTTTGATACTCCAATGGATGGTAGCCTTGTCATTATGGAAGGTAGTCTGTTGTCCAGAATATTTTATTCCATTGGATGGTAGGCTAGTCATTATGGAAGGTAGTCTCTTTTTGAGATTTTTGTTATTCCAATGGATGGTAACCTTGTCATTATGGAAGGTAGTATTTTGTCGAGATTTTTGTTACTCCAATGGATGATAGCCTTGTCATTATGGAAGGTAGACTGTTGTCGAGATTTTTGTTACTCCAATGGATGGTAGCCATGTCATTATGTAAGGTAGTCTATTGTAGAGATTTTGTTACTCTGATTGATGGTAGCCTTGTCATTATGCAACATAGTCTGTTGTCGATATTTTTTTTACTCCAATGGATGGTAGCCTTGTCATTATGGAAGGTAGTCTGTTTTCGATATTTTTGATACTCCAATGGATGGTAGCCTTGTCATTATGGAAGGTAGTCTGTCGTTGAGATTTCTATTACTCCAATGGATTGTAGCGTTGTCATTATGGAAGCTAGTCTGTTATTCAGATTTTTGTTACTCCAATAGATGGTAACTTTATCATTATTGAAGGTAGTTTGTTGTCGAGAATATTTTATTCCATTTCATGGTAGGCTTGTCATTATGGAAGGTAGTTTATTTTTGAAATTTTTGATATTCCAATGGATGGTAACCTTGTCATTATGGAAGGTAGTACTTTGTTGAGATTTTTGTTACTCCAATGGATGATAGCCTTGTCATTATAGAAGGTAGTCTGTTGTCGAGATTTTTGATACTCCAATGGATGGTCGCCTTGTCATTATGGAAAGTAGTTTGTTATCGAGATTTTGTTACTCTAATGGATGGTAGCCTTGTCATTATGGATCATAGTCTGTTGTCGATATTTTTTTTACTACAATGGATGGTAGCCTTGTCATTATGGAAGTTAGTTTGTTGTCGATATTTTTGTTACTCCAATGGATGGTAGCCTTGTCATTATGGAAGGTAGTCTGTTGTTTAGATTTTTGTTATTCCAATGGATGGTTACCTTGTCATTATGGAAGGTAGTCTTTTGTCGAGGTTTTTGTTACTCCAATGGATGGTAGCCTTGTCATTATGGAAGGTAGTTTGTTGTTCAAATTTTTATTACTCCAATGGATCGTAGCATTGTCATTATAGAAGGTAGTCTGTTGTCGAGATTTTGTTACTCCAATGGATGGTATTCTTGTCATTTTGGAAGGTAGTCCGTTGTTGAGATTTCTGTTACTCCAATGGATGGTAGCCTTGTCATTATAGAAGGTAGTTTGTTGTTCATATTTTTGTTACTCCAATGGATGATAGCCTTGTCATTATGGAAGGTAGTCTATTGTTGATATTTTTGTTATTCCAATGGATGGTAGCCTTTTCATTATGGAAGGTAGTCTTTTGTCGAGATTTTTTTTACTCCAATGGATGGTAGTCTTGTCATTATGGAAGGTAGTCTGTCGTTGAGATTTCTGTTACTCCAATGGATTGTAGCCTTGTCATTATGAAAGGTAGTCTGTTGTTCAGATTTTTGTTACTCCAATGGATGGTAGCCTTGTCATTATGGAAGGTAGTCTGTTGTCGAGATTTTTGTAATTCCAATAGATGGTAAACTTGTCATTATGGAAGGTAGTATTTTCTCGAGATTTTTGTTACTCGAATGGATGGTAGCCTTGTCATTATTGAAGGTAGTTTGTTGTCGATATCTTTGTTACTCCAATGGATGATAGCCTTGTCATTATGGAAGGTAGTCTGTTGTCGATATTTTTCTTACTCCAATGGATGGTAGCCTTGTCATTATGGAAGGTAGTCTATTGTCGAGATTTTTGATACTCCAATGGATGGTAGCCTTGTAATTATGGAAGGTAGTCAATTGTCGAGATTTTTTTTACTCCAATGGATTGTAGCCTTGTAATTATGGAAGGTAGTCTGTCGTTGAGATTTCTGTTACTCCAATGGATTGTAGCCTTGTCATTATGGAAGGTAGTCTGTTGTCGAGAATATTTTATTCCATTGGATGGTAGGCTTGTCATTATGGAAGGTAGTATGTTTTTTAGATTTTTTTTATTCCAACGGATGGTAACCTTGTCATTATGGAACATAGTTTGTTGTCGATATTTTTTTTACTCCAATGGATGATAGCCTTGTCATTATCGAAGGTAGTCTGTTGTCGAGATTTTTGTTACTCCAATGGATGGTAGCCTTGTCATTATGGAAGGTAGTTTGTTGTTTAGATTTTTGTTATTCCAATAGATGGTAACCTTGTCATTATGGAAGGTAGTCTTTTGTGGAGATTTTTGATACTCCAATGGATCGTAGCCTTGTCATTATGTAAGGTAGTCTGTTGTCAAGATTTTTGATACTCCAATGGATGGTAGCCTTGTAATTATGGAAGGTAGTCTGTTGTCGAGATTTTTTTTACTCCAATGGATGGTAGCCTTGTCATTATGGAAGGTAATCTATCATTGAGATTTCTGTTACTCTAATGGATTGTAGCCTTGTCATTATGGAAGGTAGTCTGTTGTAGAGATTTTTGATACTCCAATGGATGGTAGCCTTGTCATTATAGAAGGTACTCTGTTGTCGAGATTTTGTTACTCTAATGGATGGTAACCTTGTCATTATGGAACATAGTCTGTTGTCGATATTTTTTTTACTCCAATGGATGGTAGCCTTGTCATTATGGAAGATAGTTTGTTGTCGATATTTTTGTTACTCCAATGGATGGTAGCCTTGTCATTATGGAAGGTAGTTTGTTGTTTAGATTTTTGTTATTCCAATAGATGGTAGCCTTGTCATTATGGAAGGTAGTCTTTTGTCGAGATTTTTTTTACTCCAATGGATGGTAGCCTTGTCATTATGGAAGGTAGTCTATCGTTGAGATTTTTGTTACTCCAATGGATTGTAGCCATGTCATTATGGAAGGTAGTCTGTTGTTCATATTTTTGTTACTCCAATGGATGGTAGCCTTGTCATTATGGAAGGTAGTCTGTTGTCGAGAATATTTTATTCCATTGGATGGTAGGCTTGTCATTATAGAAGGTAGTCTGTTTTTGAGATTTTTGTTATTCCAATGGATGGTAACCTTGTCATTATGGAAGGTAGTATTTTGTCGAGATTTTTGTTACTCCAATGGATGATAGCCTTGTCATTATGGAAGGTAGTCTGTTGTCGAGATTTTTGGTACTCCAATGGATTGTAGCCTTGTCATTATTAAAGGTAGTATGTTGTCGAGATTTTGTTACTCTAATGGATGGTAGCCTTGTCATTATGGAACATAGTCTGTTGTCGATATTTTTTTTACACCAATGGATGTTAGCCTTGTCATTATGGAAGGTAGTCTGTTGTCGAGATTTTTGATACTCCAATGGATGGTAGCCTTGTAATTATGGAAGGTAGTCTATTGTCGAGATTTTTTTTACTCCAATGGATGGTAGCCTTGTCATTATGGAAGGTAGTCTGTTTTTGAGATTTTTGTTATTCCAAAGGATGGTTGCCTTGTCATTATGGAAGGTAGTATTTTGTCGAGATTTTTTTACTCCAATGGATGATAGCCTTGTCATTATGGAAGGTAGTCTATTGTCGAGATTTTTGGTACTCCAATAGATTGTAGCCTTGTCTTTATGGAAGGTAGTCTATCATTGAGATTTCTGTTACTCCAATGGATTGTAGCCTTGTCATTATGGAAGGTAGTTTGTTGTACATATTTTTGTTACTCCAATGGATGGTAGCCTTGTCATTATAGAAGGTAGTCTGTTTTAGAGATTTTTGATACTCCAATGGATGGTAGCCTTGTCATTATATAAGGTAGTCTATTGTCGAGATTTTGTTACTCTAATGGATGGTAGCCTTGTCATTATGGAACATAGTCTGTTGTCGATATTTTTTTTACTCCAATGGATGGTAGCCTTGTCATTATGCAAGTTAGTTTGTTGTCGATATTTTTGTTACTCCAATGGATGGTAGCCTTGTCATTATGGAAGGTAGTTTGTTGTTTAGATTTTTGTTATTCCAATGGATGGTTACCTTGTCATTATGGAAGGTAGTCTTTTGTCGAGGTTTTTGTTACTCCAATGGATGGTAGCCTTGTCATTATGGAAGGTAGTCTGTTTTTGAGATTTTTGTTATTCCAATGGATGGTTGCCTTGTCATTATGGAAGGTAGTATTTTGTCGAGATTTTTGTTACTCCAATGGATGATAGCCTTGTCATTATGGAAGGTAGTCTGTTCTCGAGAATATTTTATTCCATTGGATGGTAGGCTTGTCATTATGGAAGGTAGTCTGTTTTTGAGATTTTTGTTATTTCAATGGATGGTAACCTTGTCATTATGGAAGGTAGTATTTTGTTGAGATTTTTGTTACTCCAATGGATGATAGCCTTGTCATTATGGAAGGTAGTTTGTTGTCGAGATTTTTGGTACTCCAATGGATTGTAGCCTTGTCATTATTAAAGGTAGTCTGTTGTCGAGATTTTGTTACTCTAATAGATGGTAGCCTTGTCATTATGGAACATAGTCTGTTGTCGATATTTTTTTTACTTCAATGGATGGTAGCCTTGTCATTAAGGAAGGTAGTCTGTTGTCGAGATTTTTGATACTCCAATGGATGGTAGCCTTGTAATTATGGAAGGTAGTCTGTTGTCGAGATTTTTTTTACTCCAATGGATGGTAGCCTTGTCATTATGGAAGGTAGTCTATCATTGAGATTTCTGTTACTGCAATGGATTGTAGCCTTGTCATTATGGAAGGTAGTCTCTTGTTCAGATTTTTGTTACTCCAATGGATGGTAGCCTTGTCATTATGGAACGTAGTCTGTTGTCGAGAATATTTTATTCCATTGGATGGGAGGCTTGTCATTATGGAAAGTAGTCTTTTTTTGAGATTTTTGTAATTCCAATGGATGGTAACCTTATCATTATGGAAGGTAGTATTTTGTCGAGATTTTTGTTACTCCAATGGATGATAGCCTTGTCCTTATGGAAGGTAGTCTATTGTAGAGATTTTTGATACTCCAATGGATGGTAGCCTTGTCATTATTGAAGGTAGTCTGTTGTCGAGATTTTGTTACTCTATTGGATGGTAGCCTTGTCATTATGGAACATAGTTTGTAGTCGATATTTTTTTTACTCCAATGGATGGTAGGCTTGTCATTATGGAAGGTAGTTTGTTGTCGATATTTTTGTTACTCCAATGGATGGTAGCCTTGTCATTATGGAAGGTAGTTTGTTGTTTAGATTTTTGTTATTCCAATAGATGGTAACCTTGTCATTATGGAAGGTAGTCTTTTGTCGAGATTTTTGATACTCCAATTGATGGTAGCCTTGTCATTATGGAAGGTAGTTTATCGTTGAGATTTCTATTACTCCAATGGATTGTAGCCATTTCATTATGCAAGGTAGTCTGTTGTTCAGATTTTTGTTACTCCAATGGATGGTAGCCTTGTCATTATGGAAGGTAGTCTGTTGTGGAGAATATTTTATTCCATTGGATGGTAGGCTTGTCATTATGGAAGGTAGTCTGTTTTTGAGATTTTTGTTATTCCAATGGATGGTAACCTTGTCATTATGGAAGGTAGTATTTTGTCAATATTTTTGTTACTCCAATGGATGATAGCCTTGTCCTTATGGAAGGTATTCTGTTGTAGAGATTTTTGATACTCCAATGGATGGTAGCCTTGTCATTATTGAAGGTAGTCTATTGTCGATATTTTGTTACTCTATTGGATGGTAGCCTTGTCATTATGGAAGGTAGTTCGTTGTCGATATTTTTGTTACTCCAATGGATGGTAGCCTTGTCATTATGGAAGGTAGTTTGTTGTTTTGATTTTTGTTATTCCAATACATGGTAACCTTGTCATTATGGAAGGTAGTCTTTTGTCGAGATTTTTGATACTCCAATGGATGGTAGCCTTGTCATTATGGAAGGTAGTCTATCGTTGAGATTTCTGTTACTCCATTGGATGGTAGCCTTGTAATTATGGAAGGTAGTATGTTTTGAAGATTTTTTTTACTCCAATGGATGGTAGTCTTGTCATTATTGAAGGTAGTCTGTCGTTGAGATTTCTGTTACTCCAATGGATTGTAGCCTTGTCATTATGGAAGGTAGTCTGTTGTACAGATTTTTGTTACTCCAATGGATGGTAGCCTTGTCATTATGGAAGGTAGTCTGTTGTCGAGAATATTTTATTCCATTGGATGGTAGGCTTGTCATTATGGAAGGTAGTCTGTTTTTGATATTTTTGTTATTCCAATGGATGGTAACCTTGTCATTATGGAAGGTAGTATTTTGTCGAGATTTTTGTTTCTCCAATGGTTGATAGCCTTGTCATTATTGAAGGTAGTCTGTTGTCGATATTTTTGATACTCCAATGGATGGTAGTCTTGTCATTAAGGAACATAGTTTGTTGTCGATATTTTTTTTACTCCAATGGATGGTAGCCTTGTCATTATGGAAGGTAGTCTGTTGTTCATATTTTTGTTACTCCAATGGATGGTTGCCTTGTCATTATGGAAGGTAGTCTGTTGTCGAGAATATTTTATTCCATTGGATGGTAGGCTTGTCATTATGGAAGGTAGTCTATTTTTGAGATTTTTGTTATTCCAATGGATGGTAACCTTGTCATTATGGAAGGTAGTATTTTGTCGAGATTTTTGTTACTCCAATGGATGATAGCCTTGTCATTATGGAAGGTAGTCTGTTGTTGAGATTTTTGGTACTCCAATAGATTGTAGCCTTGTCATTATTAAAGGTAGTATGTTGTCGAGATTTTGTTACTCTAATGGATGGTAGCCTTGTCATTATGGAACATAGTCTGTTGTCGATATTTTTTTTACACCAATGGATGTTAGCCTTGTCATTATGGAAGGTAGTCTGTTGTCGAGATTTTTGATACTCCAATGGATGGTAGCCTTGTAATTATGGAAGGTAGTCTATTGTCGAGATTTTTTTTACTCCAATGGATGGTAGCCTTGTCATTATGGAAGGTAGTCTGTTTTTGAGATTTTTGTTATTCCAATGGATGGTTGCCTTGTCATTATGGAAGGTAGTATTTTGTCGAGATTTTTTTACTCCGATGGATGATAGCCTTGTCATTATGGAAGGTAGTCTATTGTCGAGATTTTTGGTACTCCAATAGATTGTAGCCTTGTCTTTATGGAAGGTAGTCTATCATTGAGATTTCTGTTACTCCAATGGATTGTAGCCTTGTCATTATGGAAGGTAGTTTGTTGTACAGATTTTTGTTACTCCAATGGATGGTAGCCTTGTCATTATAGAAGGTAGTCTGTTTTAGAGATTTTTGATACTCCAATGGATGGTAGCCTTGTCATTATATAAGGTAGTCTATTGTCGAGATTTTGTTACTCTAATGGATGGTAGCCTTGTCATTATGGAACATAGTCTGTTGTCGATATTTTTTTTACTCCAATGGATGGTAGCCTTGTCATTATGCAAGTTAGTTTGTTGTCGATATTTTTGTTACTCCAATGGATGGTAGCCTTGTCATTATGGAAGGTAGTTTGTTGTTTAGATTTTTGTTATTCCAATGGATGGTTACCTTGTCATTATGGAAGGTAGTCTTTTGTCGAGGTTTTTGTTACTCCAATGGATGGTAGCCTTGTCATTATGGAAGGTAGTCTGTTTTTGAGATTTTTGTTATTCCAATGGATGGTTGCCTTGTCATTATGGAAGGTAGTATTTTGTCGAGATTTTTGTTACTCCAATGGATGATAGCCTTGTCATTATGGAAGGTAGTCTGTTCTCGAGAATATTTTATTCCATTGGATGGTAGGCTTGTCATTATGGAAGGTAGTCTGTTTTTGAGATTTTTGTTATTTCAATGGATGGTAACCTTGTCATTATGGAAGGTAGTATTTTGTTGAGATTTTTGTTACTCCAATGGATGATAGCCTTGTCATTATGGAAGGTAGTTTGTTGTCGAGATTTTTGGTACTCCAATGGATTGTAGCCTTGTCATTATTAAAGGTAGTCTGTTGTCGAGATTTTGTTACTCTAATAGATGGTAGCCTTGTCATTATGGAACATAGTCTGTTGTCGATATTTTTTTTACTTCAATGGATGGTAGCCTTGTCATTAAGGAAGGTAGTCTGTTGTCGAGATTTTTGATACTCCAATGGATGGTAGCCTTGTAATTATGGAAGGTAGTTTGTTGTCGAGATTTTTTTTACTCCAATGGATGGTAGCCTTGTCATTATGGAAGGTAGTCTATCATTGAGATTTCTGTTACTGCAATGGATTGTAGCCTTGTCATTATGGAAGGTAGTCTCTTGTTCAGATTTTTGTTACTCCAATGGATGGTAGCCTTGTCATTATGGAACGTAGTCTGTTGTCGAGAATATTTTATTCCATTGGATGGGAGGCTTGTCATTATGGAAAGTAGTCTTTTTTTGAGATTTTTGTAATTCCAATGGATGGTAACCTTATCATTATGGAAGGTAGTATTTTGTCGAGATTTTTGTTACTCCAATGGATGATAGCCTTGTCCTTATGGAAGGTAGTCTATTGTAGAGATTTTTGATACTCCAATGGATGGTAGCCTTGTCATTATTGAAGGTAGTCTGTTGTCGAGATTTTGTTACTCTATTGGATGGTAGCCTTGTCATTATGGAACATAGTTTGTTGTCGATATTTTTTTTACTCCAATGGATGGTAGGCTTGTCATTATGGAAGGTAGTTTGTTGTCGATATTTTTGTTACTCCAATGGATGGTAGCCTTGTCATTATGGAAGGTAGTTTGTTGTTTAGATTTTTGTTATTCCAATAGATGGTAACCTTGTCATTATGGAAGGTAGTCTTTTGTCGAGATTTTTGATACTCCAATTGATGGTAGCCTTGTCATTATGGAAGGTAGTTTATCGTTGAGATTTCTATTACTCCAATGGATTGTAGCCATTTCATTATGCAAGGTAGTCTGTTGTTCAGATTTTTGTTACTCCAATGGATGGTAGCCTTGTCATTATGGAAGGTAGTCTGTTGTGGAGAATATTTTATTCCATTGGATGGTAGGCTTGTCATTATGGAAGGTAGTCTGTTTTTGAGATTTTTGTTATTCCAATGGATGGTAACCTTGTCATTATGGAAGGTAGTATTTTGTCAATATTTTTGTTACTCCAATGGATGATAGCCTTGTCCTTATGGAAGGTATTCTGTTGTAGAGATTTTTGATACTCCAATGGATGGTAGCCTTGTCATTATTGAAGGTAGTCTATTGTCGATATTTTGTTACTCTATTGGATGGTAGCCTTGTCATTATGGAAGGTAGTTTGTTGTCGATATTTTTGTTACTCCAATGGATGGTAGCCTTGTCATTATGGAAGGTAGTTTGTTGTTTTGATTTTTGTTATTCCAATACATGGTAACCTTGTCATTATGGAAGGTAGTCTTTTGTCGAGATTTTTGATACTCCAATGGATGGTAGCCTTGTCATTATGGAAGGTAGTCTATCGTTGAGATTTCTGTTACTCCATTGGATGGTAGCCTTGTAATTATGGAAGGTAGTATGTTTTGAAGATTTTTTTTACTCCAATGGATGGTAGTCTTGTCATTATTGAAGGTAGTCTGTCGTTGAGATTTCTGTTACTCCAATGGATTGTAGCCTTGTCATTATGGAAGGTAGTCTGTTGTACAGATTTTTGTTACTCCAATGGATGGTAGCCTTGTCATTATGGAAGGTAGTCTGTTGTCGAGAATATTTTATTCCATTGGATGGTAGGCTTGTCATTATGGAAGGTAGTCTGTTTTTGATATTTTTGTTATTCCAATGGATGGTAACCTTGTCATTATGGAAGGTAGTATTTTGTCGAGATTTTTGTTTCTCCAATGGTTGATAGCCTTGTCATTATTGAAGGTAGTCTGTTGTCGATATTTTTGATACTCCAATGGATGGTAGTCTTGTCATTAAGGAACATAGTTTGTTGTCGATATTTTTTTTACTCCAATGGATGGTAGCCTTGTCATTATGGAAGGTAGTCTGTTGTTCATATTTTTGTTACTCCAATGGATGGTTGCCTTGTCATTATGGAAGGTAGTCTGTTGTCGAGAATATTTTATTCCATTGGATGGTAGCCTTGTCATTATGGAAGGTAGTCTATTTTTGAGATTTTTGTTATTCCAATGGATGGTAACCTTGTCATTATGGAAGGTAGTATTTTGTCGAGATTTTTGTTACTCCAATGGATGATAGCCTTGTCATTATGGAAGGTAGTCTGTTGTTGAGATTTTTGGTACTCCAATAGATTGTAGCCTTGTCATTATTAAAGGTAGTATGTTGTCGAGATTTTGTTACTCTAATGGATGGTAGCCTTGTCATTATGGAACATAGTCTGTTGTCGATATTTTTTTTACACCAATGGATGTTAGCCTTGTCATTATGGAAGGTAGTCTGTTGTCGAGATTTTTGATACTCCAATGGATGGTAGCCTTGTAATTATGGAAGGTAGTCTATTGTCGAGATTTTTTTTACTCCAATGGATGGTAGCCTTGTCATTATGGAAGGTAGTCTGTTTTTGAGATTTTTGTTATTCCAATGGATGGTTGCCTTGTCATTATGGAAGGTAGTATTTTGTCGAGATTTTTTTACTCCGATGGATGATAGCCTTGTCATTATGGAAGGTAGTCTATTGTCGAGATTTTTGGTACTCCAATAGATTGTAGCCTTGTCTTTATGGAAGGTAGTCTATCATTGAGATTTCTGTTACTCCAATGGATTGTAGCCTTGTCATTATGGAAGGTAGTTTGTTGTACATATTTTTGTTACTCCAATGGATGGTAGCCTTGTCATTATAGAAGGTAGTCTGTTTTAGAGATTTTTGATACTCCAATGGATGGTAGCCTTGTCATTATATAAGGTAGTCTATTGTCGAGATTTTGTTACTCTAATGGATGGTAGCCTTGTCATTATGGAACATAGTCTGTTGTCGATATTTTTTTTACTCCAATGGATGGTAGCCTTGTCATTATGCAAGTTAGTTTGTTGTCGATATTTTTGTTACTCCAATGGATGGTAGCCTTGTCATTATGGAAGGTAGTTTGTTGTTTAGATTTTTGTTATTCCAATGGATGGTTACCTTGTCATTATGGAAGGTAGTCTTTTGTCGAGGTTTTTGTTACTCCAATGGATGGTAGCCTTGTCATTATGGAAGGTAGTCTGTTTTTGAGATTTTTGTTATTCCAATGGATGGTTGCCTTGTCATTATGGAAGGTAGTATTTTGTCGAGATTTTTGTTACTCCAATGGATGATAGCCTTGTCATTATGGAAGGTAGTCTGTTCTCGAGAATATTTTATTCCATTGGATGGTAGGCTTGTCATTATGGAAGGTAGTCTGTTTTTGAGATTTTTGTTATTTCAATGGATGGTAACCTTGTCATTATGGAAGGTAGTATTTTGTTGAGATTTTTGTTACTCCAATGGATGATAGCCTTGTCATTATGGAAGGTAGTTTGTTGTCGAGATTTTTGGTACTCCAATGGATTGTAGCCTTGTCATTATTAAAGGTAGTCTGTTGTCGAGATTTAGTTACTCTAATAGATGGTAGCCTTGTCATTATGGAACATAGTCTGTTGTCGATATTTTTTTTACTTCAATGGATGGTAGCCTTGTCATTATGGAAGGTAGTCTGTTGTCGAGATTTTTGATACTCCAATGGATGGTAGCCTTGTAATTATGGAAGGTAGTCTGTTGTCGAGATTTTTTTTACTCCAATGGATGGTAGCCTTGTCATTATGGAAGGTAGTCTATCATTGAGATTTCTGTTACTGCAATGGATTGTAGCCTTGTCATTATGGAAGGTAGTCTCTTGTTCAGATTTTTGTTACTCCAATGGATGGTAGCCTTGTCATTATGGAAGGTAGTCTGTTGTCGAGAATATTTTATTCCATTGGATGGGAGGCTTGTCATTATGGAAAGTAGTCTTTTTTTGAGATTTTTGTAATTCCAATGGATGGTAACCTTATCATTATGGAAGGTAGTATTTTGTCGAGATTTTTGTTACTCCAATGGATGATAGCCTTGTCCTTATGGAAGGTAGTCTGTTGTAGAGATTTTTGATACTCCAATGGATGGTAGCCTTGTCATTATTGAAGGTAGTCTGTTGTCGAGATTTTGTTACTCTATTGGATGGTAGCCTTGTCATTATGGAACATAGTTTGTTGTCGATATTTTTTTTACTCCAATGGATGGTAGGCTTGTCATTATGGAAGGTAGTTTGTTGTTTAGATTTTTGTTATTCCAATAGATGGTAGCCTTGTCATTATGGAAGGTAGTTTATCGTTGAGATTTCTATTACTCCAATGGATTGTAGCCATTTCATTATGCAAGGTAGTCTGTTGTTCAGATTTTTGTTACTCCAATGGATGGTAGCCTTGTCATTATGGAAGGTAGTCTGTTGTGGAAAATATTTTATTCCATTGGATCGTAGGCTTGTCATTATGGAAGGTAGTCTGTTTTTGATATTTTTGTTATTCCAATGGATGGTAACCTTGTCATTATGGAAGGTAGTATTTTGTCAATATTTTTGTTACTCCAATGGATGATAGCCTTGTCCTTATGGAAGGTATTCTGTTGTAGAGATTTTTGATACTCCAATGGATGGTAGCCTTGTCATTATTGAAGGTAGTCTATTGTCGATATTTTGTTACTCTATTGGATGGTAGCCTTGTCATTATGGAACATAGTTTGTTGTCGATATTTTTTTTACTCCAATGGATGGTAGCCTTGTCATTATGGAAGGTAGTTTGTTGTCGATATTTTTGTTACTCCAATGGATGGTAGCCTTGTCATTATGGAAGGTAGTTTGTTGTTTTGATTTTTGTTATTCCAATACATGGTAACCTTGTCATTATGGAAGGTAGTCTTTTGTCGAGATTTTTGATACTCCAATGGATGGTAGCCTTGTCATTATGGAAGGTAGTCTATCGTTGAGATTTCTGTTACTCCATTGGATGGTAGCCTTGTAATTATGGAAGGTAGTATGTTTTGAAGATTTTTTTTACTCCAATGGATGGTAGTCTTGTCATTATTGAAGGTAGTCTGTCGTTGAGATTTCTGTTACTCCAATGGATTGTAGCCTTGTCATTATGGAAGGTAGTCTGTTGTACAGATTTTTGTTACTCCAATGGATGGTAGCCTTGTCATTATGGAAGGTAGTCTGTTGTCGAGAATATTTTATTCCATTGGATGGTAGGCTTGTCATTATGGAAGGTAGTCTGTTTTTGATATTTTTGTTATTCCAATGGATGGTAACCTTGTCATTATGGAAGGTAGTATTTTGTCGAGATTTTTGTTTCTCCAATGGTTGATAGCCTTGTCATTATTGAAGGTAGTCTGTTGTCGATATTTTTGATACTCCAATGGATGGTAGTCTTGTCATTAAGGAACATAGTTTGTTGTCGATATTTTTTTTACTCCAATGGATGGTAGCCTTGTCATTATGGAAGGTAGTCTGTTGTTCATATTTTTGTTACTCCAATGGATGGTTGCCTTGTCATTATGGAAGGTAGTCTGTTGTCGAGAATATTTTATTCCATTGGATGGTAGCCTTGTCATTATGGAAGGTAGTCTATTTTTGAGATTTTTGTTATTCCAATGGATGGTAACCTTGTCATTATGGAAGGTAGTATTTTGTCGAGATTTTTGTTACTCCAATGGATGATAGCCTTGTCATTATGGAAGGTAGTCTGTTGTCGAGATTTTTGGTACTCCAATAGATTGTAGCCTTGTCATTATTAAAGGTAGTCTGTTGTCAAGATTTTGTTACTCTAATGGATGGTAGCCTTGTCATTATGGAACATAGTCTGTTGTCGATATTTTTTTTACTCCAATGGATGGTAGCCTTGTCATTATGGAAGGTAGTCTGTTGTCGAGATTTTTGATACTCCAATGGATGGTAGCCTTGTAATTATGGAAGGTAGTCTATTGTCGAGATTTTTTTTACTCCAATGGATGGTAGCCTTGTCAATATGGAAGGTAGTCTATCATTGAGATTTGCTGTTACTCCAATGGATTGTAGCCTTGTCATTATGGAAGGTAGTCTCTTGTTCAGATTTTTATTACTCCAATGGATGGTAGCCTTGTCATTATGGAAGGTAGTCTGTTGTCGAGAATATTTTATTCCATTGGATGGTTGGCTTGTCATTATGAAAGGTAGTCTTTTTTTGAGATTTTTGTAATTCCAATGGATGGTAACCTAGTCATTATGGAAGGTAGTATTTTGTCGAGATTTTTGTTACTCCAATGGATGATAGCCTTGTCCTTTTGGAAGGTAATCTGTTGTAGAGATTTTTGATACTCCAATGGATGGTAGCCTTGTCATTATTGAAGGTAGTCTATTGTCGAGATTTTGTTACTCTGTTGGATGGTAGCCTTGTCATTATGGAACATAGTTTGTTGTCGATATTTTTTTTACTCCAATGGATGGTAGCCTTGTCATTACGGAAGGTAGTCGATTGTTGAGATTTCTGTTACTCCAATGGATGGTAGCCTTGTCATTATGGAAGGTAGTCTGTTGTTCAGATTTTTGTTACTCCAATGGATGATAGCCTTGTCATTATGGAAGGTAGTCTATTGTCGAGATTTCTGGTACTCCAATGGATGATAGCCTTGTCATTATGGAAGGTAGTCTGTTGTCGATATTTTTGTTACTCCAATGGATCGTAGTCTTGTCATTATGGAAGGTAGTTTGTTGTCTATATTTTTGTTACTCGAATGGATGGTAGCCTTGTCATTATTGAAGGTAGTTTGTTGTCGATATCTTTGTTACTCCAATGAATGATAGCCTTGTCATTATGGAAGGTAGTCTGTTGTCGATATTTTTGTTACTCCAATGGATGGTAGCCTTGTCATTATGGAAGGTAGTATGTTGTCGATATTTTGTTACTCTAATGGATGGTATCCTTGTCATTATGGAACATAGTCTGTTGTCGATATTTTTTTTACTCCAATGGATGGTAGCCTTGTCATTATGGAAGGTAATCTATTGTCGAGATTTTTGATACTCCAATGGATGGTAGCCTTGTAATTATGGAAGGTAGTCTGTTGTCGATATTTATTTTACTCCAATGGATGGTAGCCTTGTCATTATGGAAGGTAGTCTGTTGTCGAGAATATTTTATTCCAATGGATGGTAGCCTTTCCATTATGGAAGATAATCTGTTGTCGAGATTTTTGTTATTTCAATGGATGGTAACCTTGTCATTATGGAAGGTAGTCTGTTGTTGAGATTTGTGTTAATCCAATGTATGGTAGCCTTGTCGTTATGGAAGGTAGTCTGTTGTCGAGATTTTTGTTACTCAAATGGATGGTAGCCTTATATTTATGGAATGTAGTCTGTCGTTGAGATTTTTGTTACTCCAATGGATGGTAGACTTGTCATTATAGAAGGTAGTCTGTTGTCGAAATTTTTGTTATTCCCATGGATGGTAACCTTGTCATTATGGAAGGTAGTCTGTTGTCGAGATTTGTGTTACTCCAATGTATGGTAGCCTTGTCGTTATGGAAGGTAGTCTGTTGTTTAGATTTTTGTTACTCAAATGGATGGTAGACTTGTATTTATGGAAGGAAGTCTGTCGTTGAGATTTTTGTTACTCCAATGTATGGTAGTCTTGTCATTATGGAAGGTAGTATGTCGTTGAGATTTTTGTTACTCCAATGGATTGTAGCCTTGTCATTATGGAAGGTAGTTTATTATCAATATATTTGTTATTCCAATGGATTGTAGCCTTGTCATTATGGAAGGTAGTCTTTTGTCGAGATTTTTGTTACCCAAATAGATGGTAGCCTTCTCATTATTGAAGTTAGGCTGTCGTTGATATTTCTGTTACTCCAATGGATTGTAGCCTTGTCATTATGGAAGGTAGTTTGTTCGTCAGATATTTGTTACTCCAATGGATGGTAGCCTTGTGATTATGGAAGGTAGACTGCTGTTGAGATTTTTGTAATTCCATTGGATGGTAGCCTTGTCATTATGGAAGGTAGTTTGTTGTCGAGATTTTTGTTATTCCAATGGACCGTAACCTTGTCATTATGGAAGGTAGTATTTTGTCGAGATTTTTGTTACTCGAATGGATGGTAGCCTTGTCATTATTAAAGGTAGTTTGTTGTCGATATGTTTGTTACTCCAATGGATGATAGCCTTGTGATTATGGAAGGTAGTCTTTTGTCGATATTTTTGTTACCCAAATAGATTGTAGCCTTGTCATTATTGAAGTTAGTCTGTCGTTGAGATTTCTGTTACTCCAATGGATTGTAGCCTTGTCATTATGGAAGGTAGTTTGTTCGTTAGATATTTGTTACTCCAATGGATGGTAGCCTTGTGATTATGGAAGGTAGACTGCTGTTGTGATTTTTGTAATTCCATTAGATGGTAGCCTTGTCATTATGGAAGGTAGTCTGTTGTCGAGATTTTTGTTATTCCAATGGATCGTAACCTTGTCATTATGGAAGGGAGTATTTTGTCGAGACTTTTGTTACTCGAATGGATGGTAGCCTTGTCATTATTAAAGGTAGTTTGTTGTCGATATCTTTGTTACTCCAATGGATGATAGCCTTGTCATTATGGAAGGTAGTATGTTGTCGATATTTTTGGTTCTCCAATGGATGGAAGCCTTGTCATTATGGAAGGTAGTCTGTTTTCGAGATTTTGTTCCTCTAATGGATGGTAGCCTTGTCATTATGGAACATAGTCTGTTGGAGATATTTTTTTTACTCCAATGGATGGTAGCCTTGTCATTATGGAAGGTAGTCTGTTGTCGAGATTTTTGATACTCCAATGGATGGTAGCCTTGTCATTATGGAAGGTAGTCTGTTGTCAAGATTTTTTTACTCCAATGGATGGTAGCCTTGTCATTATGGAAGGTAGTCTGTCGTTGAGATTTCTGTTACTCCAATCGATTGTAGCCTTGTCATCATGAAAGGTAGTTTGTTGTTCATATTTTTGTTACTCCAATGGATGGTAACCTTGTCATTATGGAAGGTAGTCTGTTATCGAGATTTGTGTTACTCCAATGTATGGTAGCCTTGTCGTTATGGAAGGTAGTCTGTGGTCGAGATTTTTGTTACTCAAATGGATGGTAGACTTGTATTTATTGAAGGAAGTATGTCGTTGAGATTTTGTTACTCCAATGTATGGTAGTCTTGTCATTATGGAAGGTAGTATGTCGTTGAGATTTTTGTTACTCCAATGGATTGTAGCCTTGTCATTATGGAAGGTAGTCTATTGTCGAGATATTTGTTATTCCAATTGATTGTAGCCTTGTCATTATGGAAGGTAGTCTTTTTTCGAGATTTTTGTTACCCAAATAGATGGTAGCCTTGTCATTATGGATGGTAGTTTGTTCGTCAGATATTTGTTACTCCAATGGATGGTAGCCTTGTGATTATGGAAGGTAGATTGCTGTTGAGATTTTTGTAATTCCATTGGATGGTAGCCTTGTCATTATGGAAGGTAGTTTGTTGTCGAGATTTTTGTTATTCCAATGGATCATAACCTTGTCATTATGGAAGGTAGTATTTTGTCGAGATTTTTGTTACTCTAATGGATGGTAGCCTTATCATTATTAAAGGTAGTTTGTTGTCGATATCTTTGTTACTCCAATGGATGATAGCCTTGTCATTATGGAAGGTAGTTTGTTGTCGATATTTTTGGTACTCCAATGGATGGAAGCCTTGTCATTATGGAAGGTAGTCTGTTTTCGAGATTTTGTTACTCTAATGGATGGTAGCCGTGTCATTATGGAACATAGTCTGTTGGAGATATTATTTTTACTCCAATGGATGGTAGCCTTGTCGTTATGGAAGGTAGTCTGTTGTCGATATTTTTGATATCCAATGGATGGTAGCCTTGTAATTATGGAAGGTAGTCTGTTGTCGAGATTTCTTTACTCCAATGGATTGTAGCCTTGTTATTATGGAAGGTAGTCGATTGTTGAGATTTCTGTTACTCCAATCGATTGTAGCCTTGTCATTATTAAAGGTAGTCTGTTGTTCATATTTTTGTTACTCCAATGGATGGTAGCCTTGTCATTATGGAAGGTAGTCTATTGTCGAGATTTTTGATATTCCAATGGATGGTAGCCTTGTAATTATGGAAGGTAGTCTGTTGTCGATATTTATTTTACTCCAATGGATGGTAGCCTTGTCATTATGGAAGGTAGTCTGTTGTCGAGAATATTTTATTCCAATGGATGGTAGCCTTGCCATTATGGAAGATAATCTGTTGTCGAGATTTTTGTTATTTCAATGGATGGTAACCTTGTCATTATGGAAGGTAGTCTGTTGTTGAGATTTGTGTTAATCCAATGTATGGTAGCCTTGTCGTTATGGAAGGTAGTCTGTTGTCGAGATTTTTGTTACTCAAATGGATGGTAGCCTTATATTTATGGAATGTAGTCTGTCGTTGAGATTTTTGTTACTCCAATGGATGGTAGACTTGTCATTATGGAAGGTAGTCTGTTGTCGAAATTTTTGTTATTCCCATGGATGGTAACCTTGTCATTATGGAAGGTAGTCTGTTGTCGAGATTTGTGTTACTCCAATGTATGGTAGCCTTGTCGTTATGGAAGGTAGTCTGTTGTCTATATTTTTGTTACTCAAATGGATGGTAGACTTGTATTTATGGAAGGAAGTCTGTCGTTGAGATTTTTGTTACTCCAATGTATGGTAGTCTTGTCATTATGGAAGGTAGTATGTCGTTGAGATTTTTGTTACTCCAATGGATTGTAGCCTTGTCATTATGGAAGGTAGTCTATTGTCAAGATATTTGTTATTCCAATGGATTGTAGCCTTGTCATTATGGAAGGTAGTCTTTTGTCGAGATTTTTGTTACCCAAATAGATGGTAGCCTTGTAATTATTGAAGTTAGTCTGTCGTTGATATTTCTGTTACTCCAATGGATTGTAGCCTTGTCATTATGGAAGGTAGTTTGTTCGTCAGATATTTGTTACTCCAATGGATGGTAGCCTTGTGATTATGGAAGGTAGACTGCTGTTGAGATTTTTGTAATTCCATTGGATGGTAGCCTTGTCATTATGGAAGGTAGTCTGTTGTCGAGATTTTTGTTATTCCAATGGATCGTAACCTTGTCATTATGGAAGGTAGTATTTTGTCGAGATTTTTGTTACTCGAATGGATGGTAGCCTTGTCATTATTAAAGGTAGTTTGTTGTCGATATGTTTGTTACTCCAATGGATGATAGCCTTGTCATTATGGAAGGTAGTCTTTTGTCGAGTGTTTTGTTACCTAATTAGACGGTAGCCTTGTCATTATTTAAGTTAGTCTGTCGTTGAGATTTCTGTTACTCCAATGGATTGTAGCCTTGTCATTATGGAAGGTAGTTTGTTCGTCAGATATTTGTTACTCTAATGGATGGTAGCCTTGTGATTATGGAAGGTAGACTGCTGTTGAGATTTTTGTAATTCCATTGGATGGTAGCCTTGTCATTATGGAAGGTAGTCTGTTGTCGAGATTTTTGTTATTCCAATGGATCGTAACCTTGTCATTATGGAAGATAGTATTTTGTCGAGACTTTTGTTACTCGAATGGATGGTAGCCTTGTCATTATTAAAGGTAGTTTGTTGTCGATATCTTTGTTACTCCAATGGATGATAGCCTTGTCATTATGGAAGGTAGTCTGTTGTCGATATTTTTGGTACTCCAATGGATGGAAGCCTTGTCATTATGGAAGGTAGTCTGTTTTCGAGATTTTGTTCCTCTAATGGATGGTAGCCTTGTCATTATGGAACATAGTCTGTTGGAGATATTTTTTTTACTCCAATGGATGGTAGCCTTGTCATTATGGAAGGTAGACTGCTGTTGAGATTTTTGTAATTCCATTGGATGGTAGCCTTGTCATTATGGAAGGTAGTCTGTTGTCGAGATTTTTGTTATTCCAATGGATCGTAACCTTGTCATTATGGAAGGTAGTATTTTGTCGAGATTTTTGTTACTCGAATGGATGGTAGCCTTCTCATTATTAAAGGTAGTTTGTTATCGATATGTTTGTTACTCCAATGGATGATAGCCTTGTCATTATGGAAGGTAGTCTTTTGTCGAGATTTTTGTTACCTAAATAGACGGTAGCCTTGTCATTATTTAAGTTAGTCTGTCGTAGAGATTTCTGTTACTCCAATGGATTGTAGCCTTGTCATTATGGAAGGTAGTTTGTTCGTCAGATATTTGTTACTCTAATGGATGGTAGCCTTGTGATTATGGAAGGTAGACTGCTGTTGAGATTTTTGTAATTCCATTGGATGGTAGCCTTGTCATTATGGAAGGTAGTCTGTTGTCGAGATTTTTGTTATTCCAATGGATCGTAACCTTGTCATTATGGAAGGTAGTATTTTGTCGACACTTTTGTTACTCGAATGGATGGTAGCCTTGTCATTATTAAAGGTAGTTTGTTGTCGATATCTTTGTTACTCCAATGGATGATAGCCTTGTCATTATGGAAGGTAGTCTGTTGTCGATATTTTTGGTACTCCAATGGATGGAAGCCTTGTCATTATGGAAGGTAGTCTGTTTTCGAGATTTTGTTCCTCTAATGGATGGTAGCCTTGTCATTATGGAACATAGTCTGTTGGAGATATTTTTTTTACTCCAATGGATGGTAGCCTTGTCATTATGGAAGGTAGTCTGTCGTTGACATTTCTGTTACTCCAATGGATTGTAGCCTTGTCATTATGGAAGGTAGTTTGTTCGTCAGATATTTGTTACTCCAATGGATGGTAGCCTTGTGATTATGGAAGGTAGACTGCTGTTGAGATTTTTGTAATTCCATTGGATGGTAGCCTTGTCATTATGGAAGGTAGTTTGTTGTCGAGATTTTTGTTATTCCAATGGATCGTAACCTTGTCATTATGGAAGGTAGTATTCTGTCGAGATTTTTGTTACTCTAATGGATGGTAGCCTTGTCATTATTAAAGGTAGTTTGTTGTCGATATCTTTGTTACTCCAATGGATGATAGCCTTGTCATTATGGAAGGTAGTTTGTTGTCGATATTTTTGGTACTCCAATGGATGGAAGCCTTGTCATTATGGAAGGTAGTCTGTTTTCGAGATTTTGTTACTCTAATGGATGGTAGCCGTGTCATTATGGAACATAGTCTGTTGGAGATATTATTTTTACTCCAATGGATGGTAGCCTTGTAATTATGGAAGGTAGTCTGTTGTGGATATTTTTGATACTCCAATGGATGGTAGCATTGTAATTATGGAAGGTAGTCTGTTGTCGAGATTTATTTACTCCAATGGATTGTAGCCTTGTCATTATGGAAGGTAGTCGATTGTTGAGATTTCTGTTACTCCAATCGATTGTAGCCTTGTCATTATTAAAGGTAGTTTGTTGTTCATATTTTTGTTACTCCAATGGATGGTAGCCTTGTCATTATGGAAGGTAGTCTATTGTCGAGATTTTTGATACTCCAATGGATGGTAGCCTTGTAATTATGGAAGGTAGTCTATTGTCGATATTTATTTTACTCCAATGGATGGTAGCCTTGTCATTATGGAAGGTAGTCTGTTGTCGAGAATATTTTATTCCAATGGATGGTAGCCTTGCCATTATGGAAGATAATCTGTTGTCGAGATTTTTGTTATTTCAATGGATGGTAACCTTCTCATTATGGAAGGTAGTGTGTTGTTGAGATTTGTGTTAATCCAATGTATGGTAGCCTTGTCGTTATGGAAGGTAGTCTGTTGTCGAGATTTTTGTTACTCAAATGGATGGTAGCCTTATATTTATGGAATGTAGTCTGTCGTTGAGATTTTTGTTACTCCAATGGATGGTAGACTTGTCATTATGGAAGGTAGTCTGTTGTCGAAATTTTTGTTATTCCCATGGATGGTAACCTTGTCATTATGGAAGGTAGTCTGTTGTCGAGATTTGTGTTACTCCAATGTATGGTAGCCTTGTCGTTATGGAAGGTAGTCTGTTGTCTAGATTTTTGTTACTCAAATGGATGGTAGACTTGTATTTATGGAAGGAAGTCTGTCGTTGAGATTTTTGTTACTCCAATGTAAGGTAGTCTTGTCATTATGGAAGGTAGTATGTCGTTGAGATTTTTGTTACTCCAATGGATTGTAGCCTTGTCATTATGGAAGGTAGTCTATTGTCAAGATATTTGTTATTCCAATGGATTGTAGCCTTGTCATTATGGAAGGTAGTCTATTGTCGAGATTTTTGTTACCCAAATAGATGGTAGCCTTGTAATTATTGAAGTTAGTCTGTCGTTGATATTTCTGTTACTCCAATGGATTGTAGCCTTGTCATTATGGAAGGTAGTTTGTTCGTCAGATATTTGTTACTCCAATGGATGGTAGCCTTGTGATTATGGAAGGTAGACTGCTGTTGAGATTTTTGTAATTCCATTGGATGGTAGCCTTGTCATTATGGAAGGTAGTCTGTTGTCGAGATTTTTGTTATTCCAATGGATCGTAACCTTGTCATTATGGAAGGTAGTATTTTGTCGAGATTTTTGTTACTCGAATGGATGGTAGCCTTGTCATTATTAAAGGTAGTTTGTTGTCGATATCTTTGTTACTCCAATGGATGATAGCCTTGTCATTATGGAAGGTAGACTGTTGTCGATATTTTTGGTACTCCAATGGATGGAAGCCTTGTCATTATGGAAGGTAGTCTGTTTTCGAGATTTTGTTCCTCTAATGGATGGTAGCCTTGTCATTATGGAACATAGTCTGTTGGAGATATTTTTTTTACTCCAATGGATGGTAGCCTTGTCATTATGAAAGGTAGTCTATTGTCGAGATTTTTGATACTCCAATGGATGGTAGCCTTGTCATTATGGAAGGTAGTCTGTTGTCAAGATTTTTTTACTCCAATGGATGGTAGCCTTGTCATTATGGAAGGTAGTCAGTCGTTGAGATTTCTGTTACTCCAATCGATTGTAGCCTTGTCATTATGAAAGGTAGTCTGTTGTTCATATTTTTGTTACTCCAATGGATGGTAACCTTGTCATTATGGAAGGTAGTCTGTTGTCGAGATTTGTGTTACTCCAATGTATGGTAGCCTTGTCGTTATGGAAGGCAGTCTGTTGTCGAGATTTTTTTTACTCAAATGGATGGTAGACTTGTATTTATGGAAGGAAGTCTGTCGTTGAGATTTTTGTTAATCCAATGTATGGTAGTCTTGTCATTATGGAAGGTAGTATGTCATTGAGATTTTTGTTACTCCAATGGATTGTAGCCTTGTCATTATGGAAGGTAGTCGACTGTCGAGATATTTGTTATTCCAATGGATTGTAGCCTTGTCATTATGGAAGGTAGTCTTTTGTCGAGATTTTTGTTACCCAAATAAATGGTAGCCTTGTCATTATTGAAGTTAGTCTGTCGTTGAGATTTCTGTTACTCCAATGGATTGTAGCCTTGTCATTATGGAAGGTAGTTTGTTCGTCAGATATTTGTTACTCCAATGGATGGTAGCCTTGTGATTATGGAAGGTAGACTGCTGTTGAGATTTTTGTAATTCCATTGGATGGTAGCCTTGTCATTATGGAAGGTAGTCTGTTGTCGAGATTTTTGTTATTACAATGGATCGTAACCTTGTCATTATGGAAGGTAGTATTTTGTCGAGATTTTTGTTACTCGAATTGATGGTAGCCTTGTCATTATGAAAGGTAGTCTGTTGTTCATATTTTAGTTACTCCAATGGATGGTAACCTTGTCATTATAGAAGGTAGTCTGTTGTCGAGATTTGTGTTACTCCAATGTATGGTAGCCTTGTCGTTATGGAAGGTAGTCTGTTGTCGAGATTTTTTTTACTCAAATGGATGGTAGACTTGTATTTATGGAAGGAAGTCTGTCGTTGAGATTTTTGTTACTCTAATGTATGGTAGTCTTGTCATTATGGAAGGTACTATGTCATTGAGATTTTTGTTACTCCAACGGATTGTAGACTTGTCATTATGGAAGGTAGTCGATTGTCGAGATATTTGTTATTCCAATGGATTGTAGCCTTGTCATTATGGATGGTAGTCTTTTGTCGAGATTTTTGTTACCCAAATAGATGGTAGCCTTGTCATTATTGAAGTTAGACTGTCGTTGAGATTTCTGTTACTCCAATGGATTGTAGCCTTGTCATTATGGAAGGTAGTTTGTTCGTCAGATATTTGTTACTCCAATGGATGGTAGCCTTGTGATTATGGAAGGTAGACTGCTGTTGAGATTTTTGTAATTCCATTGGATGGTAGCCTTGTCATTATGGAAGGTAGTCTGTTGTCGAGATTTTTGTTATTCCAATGGATCGTAACCTTGTCATTATGGAAGGTAGTATTTTGTCGAGATTTTTGTTACTCGAATGGATGGTAGCCTTGTCATTATTAAAGGTAGTTTGTTGTCGATATCTTTGTTACTCCAATGGATGATAGCCTTGTCATTATGGAAGGTAGACTGTTGTCGATATTTTTGGTACTCCAATGGATGGAAGCCTTGTCATTATGGAAGGTAGTCTGTTTTCGAGATTTTGTTCCTCTAATGGATGGTAGCCTTGTCATTATGGAACATAGTCTGTTGGAGATATTTTTTTTACTCCAATGGATGGTAGCCTTGTCATTATGAAAGGTAGTCTATTGTCGAGATTTTTGATACTCCAATGGATGGTAGCCTTGTCATTATGGAAGGTAGTCTGTTGTCAAGATTTTTTTACTCCAATGGATGGTAGCCTTGTCATTATGGAAGGTAGTCAGTCGTTGAGATTTCTGTTACTCCAATCGATTGTAGCCTTGTCATTATGAAAGGTAGTCTGTTGTTCATATTTTTGTTACTCCAATGGATGGTAACCTTGTCATTATGGAAGGTAGTCTGTTGTCGAGATTTGTGTTACTCCAATGTATGTTAGCCTTGTCGTTATGGAAGGCAGTCTGTTGTCGAGATTTTTTTTACTCAAATGGATGGTAGACTTGTATTTATGGAAGGAAGTCTGTCGTTGAGATTTTTGTTAATCCAATGTATGGTAGTCTTGTCATTATGGAAGGTAGTATGTCATTGAGATTTTTGTTACTCCAATGGATTGTAGCCTTGTCATTATGGAAGGTAGTCGACTGTCGAGATATTTGTTATTCCAATGGATTGTAGCCTTGTCATTATGGAAGGTAGTCTTTTGTCGAGATTTTTGTTACCCAAATAAATGGTAGCCTTGTCATTATTGAAGTTAGTCTGTCGTTGAGATTTCTGTTACTCCAATGGATTGTAGCCTTGTCATTATGGAAGGTAGTTTGTTCGTCAGATATTTGTTACTCCAATGGATGGTAGCCTTGTGATTATGGAAGGTAGACTGCTGTTGAGATTTTTGTAATTCCATTGGATGGTAGCCTTGTCATTATGGAAGGTAGTCTGTTGTCGAGATTTTTGTTATTACAATGGATCGTAACCTTGTCATTATGGAAGGTAGTATTTTGTCGAGATTTTTGTTACTCGAATTGATGGTAGCCTTGTCATTATGAAAGGTAGTCTGTTGTTCATATTTTAGTTACTCCAATGGATGGTAACCTTGTCATTATAGAAGGTAGTCTGTTGTCGAGATTTGTGTTACTCCAATGTATGGTAGCCTTGTCGTTATGGAAGGTAGTCTGTTGTCGAGATTTTTTTTACTCAAATGGATGGTAGACTTGTATTTATGGAAGGAAGTCTGTCGTTGAGATTTTTGTTACTCTAATGTATGGTAGTCTTGTCATTATGGAAGGTACTATGTCATTGAGATTTTTGTTACTCCAATGGATTGTAGACTTGTCATTATGGAAGGTAGTCGATTGTCGAGATATTTGTTATTCCAATGGATTGTAGCCTTGTCATTATGGATGGTAGTCTTTTGTCGAGATTTTTGTTACCCAAATAGATGGTAGCCTTGTCATTATTGAAGTTAGACTGTCGTTGAGATTTCTGTTACTCCAATGGATTGTAGCCTTGTCATTATGGAAGGAAGTTTGTTCGTCAGATATTTGTTACTCCAATGGATGGTAGCCTTGTGATTATGGAAGGTAGACTGCTGTTGAGATTTTTGTAATTCCATTGGATGGTAGCCTTGTCATTATGGAAGGTAGTCTGTTGTCGAGATTTTTGTTATTCCAATGGATCGTAACCTTGTCATTATGGAAGGTAGTATTTTGTCGAGATTTTTGTTACTCGAATGGATGGTAGCCTTGTCATTATTAAAGGTAGTTTGTTGTCGATATCTTTGTTACTCCAATGGATGATAGCCTTGTCATTATGGAAGGTAGTTTGTTGTCGATATTTTTGGTACTCCAATGGATGGAAGCCTTATCATTATGGAAGGTTGTCTGTTTTCGAGATTTTGTTACTCTAATGGATGGTAGCCTTGTCATTATGGAACATAGTCTGTTGGAGATAATGTTTTTACTCCAATGGATGGTAGCCTTGTCATTATGGAAGGTAGTCTGTTGTCGAGATTTTTGATTCTCCAATGGATTGTAGCCTTGTAATTATTGAAGGTATTCTGTTGTCGAGATTTTTTTACTCCAATGGATGGTAGCCTTGTCATTATGGAAGGTAGTCGGTCGTTGAGATTTATGTTACTCCAATCGATTGTAGCCTTGTCATTATGGAAGTTAGTCTGTTGTCGAGATTTTTGTCATTCCAATGGATGGTAAACTTGTCATTATGGAAGGTAGTATTTTGTCGAGATTTTTGTTACTCGAATGGATGGTAGCCTTGTCATTATTGAAGGTAGTTTGTTGTCGATATCTTTGTTACTCCAATGGATGATAGCCTTGTCATTATGGAAGGTATTCTTTTGTCTATATTTTTGTTACTCCAATGGATGGTAGCCTTGTCATTATGGAAGGTAGTATGTTGTCGAGATTTTGTTACTCTAATGGATGGTAGCCTTGTCATTATGGAACATAGTCTGTTGGCAATATTTTTTTTACTCCAATGGATTGTAGCCTTGTCATTATGGAAGGTAGTCTGTTGTCGAGATTTTTGATACTCCAATGGATGGTAGCCTTGTAATTATGGAAGGTAGTCTGTTGTCGAGATTTTTGATACTCCAATGGATGGTAGCCTTGTAATTATGGAAGGTAGTCTGTTGTCGAGATTTTTTTTCTCCAATGGATGGTAGCCTTGTCATTATGGAAGGTAGTCACTCGTTCAGATTTCTGTTACTCCAATCGATTGTAGCCTTGTCATTATGAAAGGTAGTCTGTTGTTCATATTTTTGTTACTCCAATGGATGGTAGCCTTGTCATTATGGAAGGTACTCTGTTGTCCAGATTTTTGTTATTCCAATTGATGGTAACCTTGTCATTATGGAAGGTAGTATTTTGTCGAGATTTTTGTTACTTGAATGGATGCTAGCCTTGTCATTATTGAAGGTAGTTTGTTGTCGATATCTTTGTTACTCCAATGGATGATAGCCTTGTCATTATGGAATGTATTATTTTGTCTATATTTTTGTTACTCCAAATGATGGTAGCCTTGTCATTATGGAAGGTAGTATGTTGTCGAGATTTTTTTACTCAAATGGATGGTTGCCTTGTCATTATGGAACATAGTCTGTTGTCGATATTTTTTTTACTCCAATGGATGGTAGACTTGTCATTATGGAAGGTAGTCTGTTGTCGAGATTTTTGATAATCTAATGGATGGTAGCCATGTAATTATGGAAGGTAGTCTGTTGTCGAGGTTTTTTTTACTCAAATGGATGGTAGCCTTGTCATTATGGAAGGTAGTTTGTTCGTCAGATATTTGTTACTCCAATGGATGGTAGCCTTGTGATTATGGAAGGTAGACTGTTGTTGAGATTTTTGTTATTCCATTGGATGGTAGCCTTGTCATTATGGAAGGTAGTTTGTTGTCGAGATTTTTGTTATTCCAATGGATGGTGACCTTTATATTATGGAAGGTAGTATTTTGTCGAGATTTTTGTTACTCGAATGGATGGTAGCCTTGTCATTATTGAAGGTAGTTTATTTTCGATATCTTTGTTACTCCAATGGATGATAGCCTTGTCATTATGGAAGGTAGTCTGTTGTCGATATTTTTTTTACTCCAATGGATGGTAGCCTGGTCATTATGGAGGTAGTCTGTTGTCAATATTTTTGATACTCCAATGGATGGTAGCCTTGTAATTATGGAAGGTAGTCTGTTATCGAGATTTTTTTTACTCCAATGGATGGTAGCCTTGTCAAAATAGAAGGTGGTCGGTCGTTGAGATTTCTGTTTCTCCAATAGATTGTAGCCTTGTCATTATGAAAGGTAGTCTGTTGTTCAGATTTTTGGTACTCCAATGGATGGTAGCCTTGTCATTATGTAAGGTAGTCTGTTGTCGAGATTTTTGTTATTCCAATGGATGGTAACCTTGTCATTATGGAAGGTAGTATTTTGTCGAGATTTTTGTTACTCAAATGGATGGTAGCCTTGTCATTATTGAAGGTAGTTATTTGTCGATATCTTTGTTACTCCAATGGATGATATCCTTGTCATTATGGAAGTTAGTCTGTTGTCGATATTTTTGGTACTCCAATGGATGATAGCCTTGTCATTATGGAAGGTAGTCTGTTGTCGAGATTTTGTTACTCTAATGGATGGTAGCCTTTTCGTTATGGAACAAAGTTTGCTGGAGATATTTTTTTACTCCAATGGATGGTAGCCTTTTCATTATGGAAGGTAGTCTGTTGTCGAGATTTTTGATACTCCAATGGATGGTAGCTTGTAATTATGGAAGGTAGTCTGTTGTCGACATTTTTTTTACTCCAATGGATGGTAGCCTTGTCATTATGGAAGGTAGTTTGTCGTTGAGATTTCTGTTACTCCAATGGATTGTAGCCTTGTCATTATGGAAGGTAGTCTGTTGTACAAATTTATGTTACTCCAACGGATGATAGCCTTGTCATTATGGAAAGTAGTTTGTTGCCGAGAATATTTTATTCCATTGGATGGTAGGCTTGTCATTATGGAAGGTAGTCTGTTTTTGAGATTTTTGTTATTCCAATGGATGGTAACCTTGTCATTATGGAAAGTAGTATTTTGTCGAGATTTTTGTTACTCCAATGGATGATAGCCTTGTCATTATGGAAAGTAGTCTGTTGTCGAGATTTTTTTTACTCCAATGGATGGTAGCCTTGTCATTATGGAAGGTAGTCTGTTGTTCAAATTTTTGTTACTCCAATGGATGATAGCCTTGTCATTATGGAAGGTAGTCTATTGTCGAGATTTTTGTTATTCTAATGGACGGTAGCCTTGTCATTATGGAAGGTAGTCCATTGTTGAGATTTTTGATACTCCAGTGGATGGTAGCCTTGTAATTATGGAATGTAGTCTGTTGTCGAGATTTTTGTTACTCCAATGGATGGTAGCCTTGTCATTATGGAAGGTAGTCTGTTGTCGAGATTTTGTTATTCTGATGGATGGTAGCCTTGTAATTATGGAATGTAGTCTGTTGTCGAGATTTTGTTACTCTGATGGATGGTAGCCTTGTCATTATGGAACATAGTCTGTTGTCGATATTTTTTTTACTCCAATGGATGGTAGCCTTGTCATTATGGAAGGTAGTTTGTTGTCGAGATTTTTGATACTCCAATGGATGGTAGCCTTGTAATTATGGAAGGGAGTCTGTTGTCGAGATTTTTGTTACTCCAATGGATGGTAGCCTTGTCATTATGAAAGGTAGTCTTTTGTCCAGATTTTTGTTACTCCAATGGATGGTAGCCTTGTCATTATTGAAGGTAGTCTATTTTCGATATCTTTGTTACTCCAATGGATGGTATCCTTGTCATTATGGAAGGTAGTCTATTGTTGAGATTTTTTTTATTCTAATGGACTATAGCCTTGTCATTATGGAAGCTAGTTTTTTGTCGAGATTTTTGTTACTCCAATGGATGGTAGCTTGTCATTATGGAAGGTAGTCTGTTGTCAAGATTTTTGATACTCCAATGGATGGTAGCCTTGTCATTATGGAAGGTAGTCTGTTGTCGAGATTTTTTTTACTCCAATGGATGGTAGCCTTGTCAAAATAGAAGGTAGTCTGTCGTTGAGATTTCTGTTACTCCAATAGATTGTAGCCTTGTTATTATGAAAGGTAGTCTGTTGTTCAGATTTTTGTTACTCTAATGGATGGTAGCCTTGTCATTATGGAAGGTAGTCTGTTGTCGAGATTTTTGTTATTCCAATGGATGGTAACCTTGTCATTATGGAAGGTAGTATTTTGTCGAGATTTTTGTTACTCAAATGGATGGTAGCCTTGTCATTATGGAAGGTAGTTTGTTGTACAAATTTATGTTACTCCAATGGATGGTAGCCTTGTCATTATGGAAGGTAGTCTGTTGTCGAGATTTTATTTACTCCAATGGATGGTATCATTGTCATTATGGAAGGTAGTATGTCGTTGAGATTTATGTTACTCCAATGGATTGTAGCCTTGTCATTATGGAAGGTAGTTTGTTGTACAAATTTATGTTACTCCAATGGATGGTAGCCTTGTCATTATGGAAGGTAGTCTGTTGTCGAGATTTTGTTACTCTGATGGATGGTAGCCTTGTAATTATGGAATGTAGTCTGTTGTCGAGATTTTGTTACTCTGATGGATGGTAGCCTTGTCATTATGGAAGGTAGTTTGTTGTCGATATTTTTTTACTCCAATGGATGGTAGCCTTGTAATTATGGAAGGGAGTCTGTTGTCGAGATTTTTGTTACTCCAATGGATGGGAGCCTTGTCATTATGAAAGGTAGTCTTTTGTCCAGATTTTTGTTACTCCAATGGATGGTAGCCTTGTCATTATTGAAGGTAGTCTATTATCGATATCTTTGTTACTCCAATGGATGGTAGCCTTGTCATTATGGAAGGTAGTCTATTGTTGAGATTTTTTTTATTCTAATGGACTATAGCCTTGTGATTATGGAAGCTAGTTTTTCGTCGAGATTTTTGTTACTCCAATGGATGGTAGCTTGTCATTATGGAAGGTAGTCTGTTGTTAAGATTTTTGATACTCCAATGGATGGTAGCCTTGTAATTGTGGAAGGTAGTCTGTTGTCGAGATTTTTTTTACTCCAATGGATGGTAGCCTTGTCAAAATAGAAGGTAGTCCGTCGTTGAGATTTCTGTTACTCCAATAGATTGTAGCCTTGTCATTATGAAAGGTAGTCTGTTGTTCAGATTTTTGTTACTCTAATGCATGGTAGCCTTGTCATTATGAAAGGTAGTTTGTTGTCGAGATTTTTGTTATTCCAATGGATGGTAACCTTGTCATTATGGAAGGTAGTATTTTGTCGAGATTTTTGTTACTCGAATGGATGGTAGCCTTGTCATTATTGAAGGTAGTTATTTGTCGATATCTTTGTTACTCCAATGGATGATAGCCTTGTCATTATGGAAAGTAGTCTGTTGTCGAGATTTTTTTTACTCCAATGGATGGTAGCCTTGTCATTATGGAAGGTAGTCGGTTGTTGAAATTTCTATTACTCCAATGGACGGTAGCCTTGTCATTATGGAAGGTAGTCTGTTGTTCAAATTTTTGTTACTCCAATGGATGATAGCCTTGTCATTATGGAAGGTAGTCTATTGTCGAGATTTTTGTTATTCTAATGGACGGTAGCCTTGTCATTATGGAAGGTAGTCTATTGTTGAGATTTTTGATACTCCAGTGGATGGTAGCCTTGTAATTATGGAATGTAGTCTGTTGTCGAGATTTTTGTTACTCCAATGGATGGTAGCCTTGTCATTATGGAAGGTAGTCTGTTGTCGAGATTTTGTTATTCTGATGGATGGTAGCCTTGTAATTATGGAATGTAGTCTGTTGTCGAGATTTTGTTACTCTGATGGATGGTAGCCTTGTCATTATGGAACATAGTCTGTTGTCGATATTTTTTTTACTCCAATGGATGGTAGCCTTGTCATTATGGAAGGTAGTTTGTTGTCGAGATTTTTGATACTCCAATGGATGGTAGCCTTGTAATTATGGAAGGGAGTCTGTTGTCGAGATTTTTGTTACTCCAATGGATGGTAGCCTTGTCATTATGAAAGGTAGTCTTTTGTCCAGATTTTTGTTACTCCAATGGATGGTAGCCTTGTCATTATTGAAGGTAGTCTATTTTCGATATCTTTGTTACTCCAATGGATGGTAGCCTTGTCATTATGGAAGGTAGTCTATTGTTGAGATTTTTTTTATTCTAATGGACTATAGCCTTGTCATTATGGAAGCTAGTTTTTTGTCGAGATTTTTGTTACTCCAATGGATGGTAGCTTGTCATTATGGAAGGTAGTCTGTTGTCAAGATTTTTGATACTCCAATGGATGGTAGCCTTGTCATTATGGAAGGTAGTCTGTTGTCGAGATTTTTTTTACTCCAATGGATGGTAGCCTTGTCAAAATAGAAGGTAGTCTGTCGTTGAGATTTCTGTTACTCCAATAGATTGTAGCCTTGTTATTATGAAAGGTAGTCTGTTGTTCAGATTTTTGTTACTCTAATGGATGGTAGCCTTGTCATTATGGAAGGTAGTCTGTTGTCGAGATTTTTGTTATTCCAATGGATGGTAACCTTGTCATTATGGAAGGTAGTATTTTGTCGAGATTTTTGTTACTCAAATGGATGGTAGCCTTGTCATTATGGAAGGTAGTTTGTTGTACAAATTTATGTTACTCCAATGGATGGTAGCCTTGTCATTATGGAAGGTAGTCTGTTGTCGAGATTTTATTTACTCCAATGGATGGTATCATTGTCATTATGGAAGGTAGTATGTCGTTGAGATTTATGTTACTCCAATGGATTGTAGCCTTGTCATTATGGAAGGTAGTTTGTTGTACAAATTTATGTTACTCCAATGGATGGTAGCCTTGTCATTATGGAAGGTAGTCTGTTGTCGAGATTTTGTTACTCTGATGGATGGTAGCCTTGTAATTATGGAATGTAGTCTGTTGTCGAGATTTTGTTACTCTGATGGATGGTAGCCTTGTCATTATGGAAGGTAGTTTGTTGTCGATATTTTTTTACTCCAATGGATGGTAGCCTTGTAATTATGGAAGGGAGTCTGTTGTCGAGATTTTTGTTACTCCAATGGATGGGAGCCTTGTCATTATGAAAGGTAGTCTTTTGTCCAGATTTTTGTTACTCCAATGGATGGTAGCCTTGTCATTATTGAAGGTAGTCTATTTTCGATATCTTTGTTACTCCAATGGATGGTAGCCTTGTCATTATGGAAGGTAGTCTATTGTTGAGATTTTTTTTATTCTAATGGACTATAGCCTTGTGATTATGGAAGCTAGTTTTTCGTCGAGATTTTTGTTACTCCAATGGATGGTAGCTTGTCATTATGGAAGGTAGTCTGTTGTTAAGATTTTTGATACTCCAATGGATGGTAGCCTTGTAATTGTGGAAGGTAGTCTGTTGTCGAGATTTTTTTTACTCCAATGGATGGTAGCCTTGTCAAAATAGAAGGTAGTCCGTCGTTGAGATTTCTGTTACTCCAATAGATTATAGCCTTGTCATTATGAAAGGTAGTCTGTTGTTCAGATTTTTGTTACTCTAATGCATGGTAGCCTTGTCATTATGAAAGGTAGTTTGTTGTCGAGATTTTTGTTATTCCAATGGATGGTAGCCTTGTCATTATGGAAGGTAGTATTTTGTCGAGATTTTTGTTACTCGAATGGATGGTAGCCTTGTCATTATTGAAGGTAGTTATTTGTCGATATCTTTGTTACTCCAATGGATGATAGCCTTGTCTTTATGGAAGGTAGTCTGTTGTCGATATTTTTGGTACTCCAATGGATGGTAGCCTTGTCATTATGGAAGGTAGTTTGTTGTCGAGATTTGGTTACTCTAATGGATGGTAGCCTTTTCGTTATGGAACAAAGTCTGCTGGAGATATTTTTTTACTCCAATGGATGGTAGCCTTGTCATTATGGAAGGTAGTCTGTTGTCGAGATTTTCGATACTCCAATGGATGGTAGCCTTGTAATTATAAAAGGTAGTTTGTTGTCGAGATTTTGTTTACTCCAATGGATGGTAGCATTGTCATTATGGAAGGTAGTCTGTCGTTGAGATTTATGTTACTCCAATGGATTGTAGCCTTGTCATTATGGAAGGTAGTCTGTTGCCAAGAATATTTTATTCCATTGGATGGTAGGCTTGTCATTATGGAAGGTAGTCTGTTTTTGAGATTTTTGTTATTCCAATGGATGGTAACCTTGTCATTATGGAAGGTAGTATTTTGTCGAGATTTTTGTTAGTCCATTGGATGATAGCCTTGTCATTATGGAAGGTAGTCTGTTGTCGAGATTTTTTTTACTCCAATGGATGGTAGCCTTGTCATTATGGAAGGTAGTCGGTTGTTGAAATTTCTATTACTCCAATGGACGGTAGCCTTGTCATTATGGAAGGTAGTCTGTTGTTCAGATTTTTGTTACTCCAATGGATGATAGCCTTGTCATTATGGAAGGTAGTCTATTGTCGAGATTTTTGTTATTCTAATGGATGGTAGCCTTGTCATTATGGAAGGTAGTCTATTGTCGAGATTTTTGATACTCCAATGGATGGTAGCCTTGTAATTATGGAATGTAGTCTGTTGTCGAGATTTTTGTTACTCCAATAGATGGTAGCCTTGTCATTATGGAAGGTAGTCTGTTGTCGAGATTTTGTTACTCTGATGGATGGTAGCCTTGTCATTATGGAACATAGTCTGTTGTCGATATTTTTTTTACTCCAATGGATGGTAGCCTTGTCATTATGGAAGGTAGTCTGTTGTCGAGATTTTTGTTACTCCAATGGATGGTAGCCTTGTAATTATGGAATGTAGTTTGTTGTCGAGATTTTTGTTACTCCAATGGATGGTAGCCTTGTCATTATGGAAGGTAGTCTGTTGTCGAGATTTTGTTACTCTGATGGATGGTAGCCTTGTCATTATGGAACATAGTCTGTTGTCGATATTTTTTTTACTCCAATGGATGGTAGCCTTGTCATTATGGAAGGTAGTTTGTTGTCGAGATTTTTGATACTCCAATGGATGGTAGCCTTGTAATTATAGAAGGGAGTTTGTTGTCGAGATTTTTGTTACTCCAATGGATGGTAGCCTTGTCATTATGAAAGGTAGTCTTTTGTCAAGATTTTTGTTACTCCAATGGATGGTAGCCTTGTCATTATTGAAGGTAGTCTATTTTCGATATCTTTGTTACTCCAATAGATGGTAGCCTTGTCATTATGGAAGGAAGTCTATTGTTGAGATTTTTTTTATTCTAATGGACTATAGCCTTGTCATTATGGAAGCTAGTTTTTTGTCGGGATTTTTGTTACTCCAATGGATGGTAGCTTGTCATTATGGAAGGTAGTCCATTGTCGAGATTTTTGTTACCCAAATGGATGGTAGCCTTATAATTATGGAAGGTAGTCTGTTGTAGAGATTTTTGTTACTCCAATGGATGGTAGCCTTTTCATTATCGGAGGTAGTCTTCCGTTGAGATTTCTGTGACTCCAATGGATTATAGCCTTGTCATTATGGAAGGTAGTTTGTTGTTCAGATTTTTGTTACTCCAATGGATGTTGGCCTTGTCATTATGGAAGGTAGTCTATTCTCGATATTTTTGTTATTCCAAGGGATGGTAACATTATCATCATGGAAGGTAGTCTTTTCTCTAGATTGTTGTTACTCCAATAGATGGTAGCATTGTAATTATGGAAGGTAGTCTGTTGTTCAGATTTTTGTTACTCCAATGGATAGTAGCCTTGCCATTATGGAAGATAGTCTGTTGTCGAGATTTTTGTTATTCCAATGGATGGTAACCTTGTCATTATGGAAGGTAGTCTGTTGTTGAGATTTGTGTTACTCCAATGTATGGTAGCCTTGTCTTTATTGAAGGTAGTCTGTTGTCGAGATTTTTGTTACTCAAATGGATGGTAGCCTTATATTTATGGAAGGTAGTCTGTCGTTGAGAGTTTTGTTACTCCAATGGATGGTAGACTTGTCATTATGGAAGGTAGTCTGTTGTCGAAATTTTTGATATTCCAATGGATGATAACCTTGTCATTATGGAAGGTAGTCTGTTGTCGAGATTTATTTTACTCCAATGTATGGTAGCCTTGTCATTATGGAAGGTAGTCTGTTGTCGAGATTTTTGTTACTCAAATGGATTGTAGACTTGTATTTATGGAAGGAAGTCTGTCCTTGAGATTTTTGTTACTCCAATGTATGGTAGTCTTGTCATTATGGAAGGTAGTATGTCGTTGAGATTTTTGTTACTCCATTGAATTGTAGCCTTGTCATTATGGAAGGTAGTCTATTGTCGAGATATTTGTTATTCCAATGGATTATAGCCTTGTCATTATGGAAGGTAGTCTTTTGTCGAGATTTTTGTTTTCCAAATAGATGGAAGCCTTGTCATTATTGAAGTTAGTCTGTCGTTGAGATTTCTGTTACTCCAATGGATTGTAGCCTTGTCATTATGGAAGGTAGACTGCTGTTGAGATTTTTGTAATTCCATTGGATGGTAGCCTTGTCATTATGGAAGGTAGTCTGTTGTCGAGATTTTTGTTATTCCAATGGATCGTAACCTTGTCATTATGGAAGGTAGCCTTGTCATTATTAAAGGTAGTTTGTTGTCGATATCTTTGTTACTCCAATGGATGAAAGCCTTGTCATTATGGAAGGTAGTCTGTTGTCGATATTTTTGGTACTCCAACGGATGGAAGCCTTGTCATTATGGAAGGTAGTCTATTTTCGAGATTTTTTTACTCTAATGGATGGTAGCCTTGTCATTATGGAACATAGTCTATTGGCAATATTTTTTACTCCAATGGATGGTAGCCTTGTCATTATGGAAGGTAGTCTGTTGTCGATATTTTTGATACTCCAATTAATGGTAGCCTTTTAATTATGAAAGGTAGTCTGTTGTCGAGATTTTTTTACTCCAATTGATGGTAGCCTTGTCATTATGGAAGGTACTCGGTCGTTGAGATTTATGTTACTCCAATCGATTGTAGCCTTGTCATTATGAAAGGTAGTCTGTTGTTCATATTTTTGGTACTCCAATGGATGGTAGCCTTGTCATTATGGAAGGTAGTCTGTTGTCGAGATTTTTGTTATTCCAATGGATAGTAACCTTGTCATTATCGAAGGTAGTATTTTGTCGAGATTTTTGTTACTCGAATAGATGGTAGCCTTGTCATTATTGAAGGTAGTTTGTTGTCGAGATTTTGTTACTCTAATGGATGGTAGCCTTGTCATTATGGAACATAGTCTGTTGTCGATATTTTTTTTACTCTAATGGATGGTAGCCTTGTCATTATGGAAGGTAGTCTGTTGTCGATTTTTTGATACTCCAATGGATGGTAGCCTTGTCATTATGGAAGGTAGTCTGTTGTCGAGATTTTGTTACTCTAATTGATGATAGCCTTGTCATTATGCAACATAGTCTGTTGTCGATATTTTTTTTACTCCAATGGATGGTAGCCTTGTCAATATGGAAGGTAGTCTGTTTTCGAGATTTTTGATACTCCAATAGATGGTAGCCTTGTTATTATGGAAGATATTCTGTTGTTGAGATTTCTATTACTCCAATGGCTTGTAGCCTTGTCATTATGGAAGCTAGTCTGTTATTCAGATTTTTGTTACTCCAATGGATGGTAGCCTTGTCATTATTGAAGGTAGTCTGTTGTCGAGAATATTTTATTCCATTGGATGGTAGGCTTATCATTATGGAAGGTAGTTTGTTTTTGAATTTTTTGTTATTCCAATGGATGGTAACCTTGTCATTATGGAAGGTAGTACTTTGTTGAGATTTTTGTTACTCCAATGGATGATAGCCTTGTCATTATAGAAGGTAGTCTATTGTCGATATTTTTGATACTCCAATGGATGGTAGCCTTGTCATTATGGAAGGTAGTCTGTTGTCAAGATTTTGTTACTCTAATGGATGGTAGCCTTGTCATTATGGAAGGTAGTCTTTTGTCGAGGTTTTTGTTACTCTAATGGATGGTAGCCTTGTCATTATGGAAGGTAGTCTGTTGTTTAGATTTTTGTTATTCCAATGGATGGTTACCTTGTCATTATGGAAGGTAGTCTTTTGTCGAGGTTTTTGTTACTCCAATGGATGGTAGCCTTGTCATTATGGAAGGTAGTCTGTTGTTCAAATTTTTATTACTCCAATGGATGGTAGCCTTGTCATTATAGAAGGTAGTTTGTTTTCGAGATTTTGTTACTCCAATGGATGGTAGCCTTGTCATTTTGGAAGGTAGTCGGTTGTTTAGATTTCTGTTACTCCAATGGATGGTAGCCTTTTCATTATAGAAGGGAGTATGTTGTTCATATTTTTGTTACTCCAATGGATGATAGCCTTGTCATTATGGAAGGTAGTCTATTGTTGATATTTTTGTTATTCCAATGGATGGTAGCATTTTCATTATGGAAGGTAGTCTTTTGTCTAGATTTTTTTTACTCCAATGGATGATAACCTTGTCATTATGGAAGGTAGTCTGTTGTCGTTATTTTTGTTACTCCAATGGATGGTAGCCTTGTCATTATGGAAGGTAGTATGTTGTCAAGATTTTGTTACTCGAATGGATTGTAGCCTTGTCATTATGGAACATAGTCTGTTGTCGATATTTTTTTTACTCCAATGGATGGTTCCCTTTACATTATGGAAGGTAGTCTATTGTCGAGATTTTTGATACTCCAATGGATTGTAGCCTTGTAATTATGGAAGGTAGTATGTCGTTGAGATTTCTGTTACTCCAATGGATTGTAGCCTTGTCATTATGGAAGGTAGTCTGTTGTCGAGAATATTTTATTCCATTGGATGGTAGGCTTGTCATTATGGAAGGTAGTATTTTGTCGAGATTTTTGTTACTCCAATGGATGATAGCCTTGTCATTATGGAAGGTAGTCTGTTGTCGAGATTTTTGTTACTTCAATGGATGGTAGCCTTGTCATTATAAAGGGTAGTCTGTTGTCGAGATTTTGTTACTCTAATGGATGGTAGCCTTGTCATTATGGAACATAGTCTGTTGTCGATATTTTTTTACTCCAATGGATGATAGCCTTGTCATTACGTAAGGTAGTCTGTTGTTGAGATTTTTTTTACTCCAATGGATGGTAGCCTTGTCATTATGGAAGGTAGTCTATCATTGAGACTTCTGTTACTCCAATGGATTGTAGCCTTGTCATTATGGAAGGTAGTTTGTTGTTCAGATTTTTGTTACTCCAATGGATGGTAGCCTTGTCATTATGGAAGGTAGTCTGCTGTCGAGAATATTTTATTCCTTTGGATGGTAGCCTTGTCATTATAGAAAGTAGTTTGTTGTCGAGATTTTGTTACTCCAATGGATGGTAGCCTTGTCATTTTGGAAGGTAGTCGGTTGTTGAGATTTCTGTTACTCCAATGGATGATAGCCTTGTCATTATAGAAGGTAGTCTGTTGTCGATATTTTTGATACTCCAATGGATGGTAGCCTTGTCATTATAGAAGGTAGTCTGTTGTCGAGATTTTGTTACTCTAATGGATGGTAGCCTTGTCATTATGGAACATAGTCTGTTGTCGATATTTTTTTTACTCCAATGGATGGTAGCCTTGTTATTATGGAAGATAGTTCGTTGTCGATATTTTTGTTACTACAATGGATGGTAGCCTTGTCATTATGGAAGGTAGTTTGTTGTTTAGATTTTTGTTATTCCAATAGATGGTAACCTTGTCATTATGGAAGGCAGTCTTTTGTCGAGATTTTTGTTACTCCAATGGATGGTAGCCTTGTCATTATGGAAGGTAGTCTATCATTGAGATTTCTGTTACTCCAATGGATTGTAGCCTTGTCATTATGGAAGGTAGTCTGTTGTCGAGAATATTTTATTCCATTGGATGGTAGGCTTGTCATTATGGAAGGTAGACTGTTTTTGAGATTTTTGTTATTCCAATGGATGGTAAGCTTGTCATTATGGAAGGTAGTATTTTGTCGAGATTTTTGTTACTTCAACGGATGATAGCCTTGTCATTATGGAAGGTAGTCTGTTGTCGAGATTTTTGGTACTCCAATGGATCGTACCCTTGTCATTATTAAAGGTAGTCTGTTGTCGAGATTTTGTTACTCTAATGGATGGTAGCCTTGTCATTATGGAACATAGTCTGTTGTCGATATTTTTTTTACTCCAATGGATGGTAGCCTTGTCATTATGGAAGATAGTCTGTTGTCGAGATTTTTGATACTCCAATGGATGGTAGCCTTGTAATTATGGAAGGTATTCTGTTGTCGAGATTTTTTTTACTCCAATGGACGGTAGCCTTGTCATTATGGAAGGTAGTCTATCATTGAGATTTCTGTTACTCCAATGGATTGTAGCCTTGTCATTATGGAAAGTAGTCTGTTGTTCAGATTTTTGTTACTCCAATGGATGGTAGCCTTGTCATTATGGAAGGTAGTCTGTTGTTTAGATTTATGTTATTCCAATGGATGGTAGCCTTGTCATTATGGAAGGTAGTCTGTTGTTCAAATTTTTTTACTCCAATGGATGGTTGCCTTATCATTATTCAAGGTAGTCTGTTGTTCAGATTTTTGTTACTCCAATGGATGATAGCCTTGTCATTATGGAAGGTGGTCTATTATCGTGATTTTTGTTATTCCAATGGATGGTAGCCTTGTCATTATGGAAGGTAGTCTGTTGTCGAGATTTTTGATACTCCAATGGATGGTAGCCTTGTAATTATGGAAGGTAGTCTGTTGTCGAGATTTTTTTTACTACAATGGATGGTAGCCTTGTCATTATGGAAGGTAGTCTGTCGTTTAGATTTCTGTTTCTCCAATGGATTGTAGCCTTGTCATTATGGAAGGTAGTATGTTGTTCAGATTTTTGTTACTCCAATGGATGGTAGCCTTGTCATTATGGAAGGTAGTCTGTTGTAGAGATTTTTGTTACTCCAATGGATGATAGCCTTGTCCTTATGGAAGGTAGTTTGTTGTAGAGATTTTTGATACTCCAATGGATGGTAGCCTTGTCATTATTGAAGGTAGTCTTTGTCGAAATTTTCTTACTCTAATGGATGCTAGCCTTGTCATTATGGAACATTGTTTGTTGTCGATATTTTTTTTACTCCAATGGATGGTAACCTTGTCATTATGGAAGGTAGTCTTTTGTCGAGATTTTTGATACTCCAATGGATGGTAGCCTTGTCATTATGGAAGGTAGTCTGTCGTTGAGATTTCTATTACTCCAAAGGGTTGTAGCCTTGTCATTATGGAAGCTAGTCTGTTATTCTGATTTTTTTACTCCAATGGATGGTAGCCTTGTCATTATTGAAGGTATTCTGTTGTCGAGAATATTTTATTCCATTGGATGGTAGGCTTGTCATTATGGAAGGTAGTTTGTTTTTGAATTTTTTGTTATTCCAATGGATGGTAACCTTGTCATTATGGAAGGTAGTACTTTGTTGAGATTTTTGTTACTCCAATGGATGATAGCCTTGTCATTATAGAAGGTAGTCTGTTGTCGATATTTTTGATACTCCAATGGATGTTAGCCTTCTCATTATGGAAGGTAGTCTGTTGTCAAGATTTTGTTACTCTAATGGATGGTAGCCTTGTCATTATGGATCATAGTCTGTTGTCGATATTTTTTTTACTCCAATGGATGGTAGCCTTGTCATTATGGAAGGTAGTTTGTTGTCGATATTTTTGTTACTCCAATGGATGGTAGCCTTGTCATTATGGAAGGTAGTCTGTTCTTTAGATTTTTGTTATTCCAATGGATGGTTACCTTGTCATTATGGAAGGTAGTCTTTTGTCGAGGTTTTTGTTACTCCAATGGATGGTAGCCTTTTCATTATTGAAGGTAGTCTGTTGTTCATCTTTTTATTACTCCAATGGATGGTAGCCTTGTCATTATAGAAGGTAGTTTGTTGTCGAGATTTTGTTACTCCAATGGATGGTAGCCTTGTCATTTTGGAAGGTAGTCGGTTGTTGAGATTTCTGTTACTCCAATGGATGGTAGCCTTGTCATTATAGAAGGTAGTTTGTTGTTCATATTTTTGTTACTCCAATGGATGATAGCCTTGTCATTATGGAAGGTAGTCTATTGTTGATATTTTTGTTATTCCAATGGATGGTAGCCTTTTCATTATGGAAGGTAGTCTTTTGTCGAGATTTTTTTTACTCCAATGGATGGTAGTCTTGTCATTATGGAAGGTAGTCTGTCGTTGAGATTTCTATTACTCCAATGGATTGTAGCCTTGTCATTATGAAAGGTAGTCTGTTGTTCAGATTTTTGTTACTCCAATGGATGGTAGCCTTGTCATTATGGAAGGTAGTTTGTTGTCGAGATTTTTGTTATTCCAATAGATGGTAACCTTGTCATTATGGAAGGTAGTATTTTCTCGAGATTTTTGTTACTCGAATGGATGGTAGCCTTGTCATTATTGAAGGTAGTATATTGTCGATATCTTTGTTACTCCAATGGATGATAGCCTTGTCATTATGGAAGGTAGTTTGTTGTCGATATTTTTGTTACTCCAATGGATGGTAGCCTTGTCATTATGGAAGGTAGTATGTTGTCAAGATTTTGTTACTCGAATGGATGGTAGCCTTGTCATTATGGACCATAGTCTGTTGTCGATATTTTTTTTACTCCAATGGATGGTTGCCTTCTCATTATGGAAGGTAGTCTGTTGTCGAGAATTTTTTTAGTCCAATGGATTGTAGCCTTGTAATTATGGAAGGTAGTATGTCGTTGAGATTTTTGTTACTCCAATGGATTGTAGCCTTGTCATTATGGAAGGTAGTCTGTTGTCGAGAATATTTTATTCCATTGGATTGTAGGCTTGTCATTATGGAAGGTAGTCTGTTTTTGAGATTTTTGTTATTCCAATGGATGGTAACCTTGTCATTATGGAAGGTAGTATTTTGTCGAGATTTTTGTTACTCCAATGGATGATAGCCTTGTCATTATGGAAGGTAGTCTGTTGTCGATGTTTTTGATACTCCAATGGATGGTAGCCTTGTAATTATGGAAGGTAGTCTGTTGTCGAGATTTTTTTTACTCCAATGGAAGGTAGCCTTGTCATTATGGAAGGTAGTCTATCATTGAGATTTCTATTACTCCAATGAATTGTAGCCTTGTCATTATGGAAGGTAGTTTGTTGTTCAGATTTTTGTTACTCCAATGGATGGTAGCCTTGTCATTATGGAAGGTAGTCTGTTGTCGAGAATATTTTATTCCATTGGATGGTAGGCTTGTCATTATGGAAGGTAGTCTTTTTTTGAGATTTTTGTTATTCCAATGGATGGCAACCTTGTCATTATGGAAGGTAGTATTTTGTCGAGATTTTTGTTACTCCAATGGATGATAGCCTTGTCCTTATGGAAGGTAGTCTGTTGTAGAGATTTTTGATACTCCAATGGATGGTAGCCTTGTCATTATTGAAGGTAGTCTTTGTCGAGATTTTGTTACTCTAATGGATGGTAGCCTTGTCATTATGGAACATAGTTTGTGGTCGATATTTTTTTTACTCCAATGGATGGTAGCCTTGTCATTATGGAAGGTAGTTTGTTGTCGATATTTTTGTTACTCCAATGGATGGTAGCCTTGTCATTATGGAAGGTAGTTTGTTGTATAGATTTTTGTTATTCCAATAGATGGTAACCTTGTCATTATGGAAGGTAGTCTTTTGTCGAGATTTTTGATACTCCAATGGATGGTAGCCTTGTCATTATGGAAGGTAGTATGTCGTAGAGATTTTTGTTACTCCAATGGATTGTAGCCATATCATTATGGAAGGTAGTTTGTTGTTCAGATTTTTGTTACTCCAATGGATGGTAGCCTTGTGATTATGGAAGGTAGTCTGTTGTCGAGAATATTTTATTCCATTCGATGGTAGGCTTGTCATTATGGAAGGTAGTCTGTTTTTGAGATTTTTGTTATTCCAATGGATGATATCCATGTCATTATGGAAGGTAGTATTTTTTCGATATTTTTGTTACTCCAATGGATGATAGCCTTGTCATTATGGAAGGTAGTCTGTTGTCGAGATTTTTGTTACTCCAATGGATCGTAGCCTTGTCATTATTAAAGGTAGTCTGTCGTGGAGTATTTGTTACTCTAATGGATGGTAGCCTTGTCATTATGGAACATAGTCTGTTGTCGATATTTTTTTTACTCCAATGTATGGTAGCCTTGTCATTATGGAAGGTAGTCTGTTGTCGAGATTTTTGATACTCCAATGGATGGTAGCCTTGTAATTATGGAAGGTAGTCTGTTGTCGAGATTTTTTTTACTACAATGGATGGTAGCCTTGTCATTATGGAAGGTAGTCTGTCGTTTAGATTTCTGTTTCTCCAATGGATTGTAGCCTTGTCATTATGGAAGGTAGTATGTTGTTCAGATTTTTGTTACTCCAATGGATGGTAGCCTTGTCATTATGGAAGGTAGTCTGTTGTCGAGAATATTTTATTCCATTGGATGGTAGGCTTGTCATTATGGAAGGTAGTCTTTTTTTGAGATTTTTGTTATTCCAATGGATGGCAACCTTGTCATTATGGAAGGTAGTATTTTGTCGAGATTTTTGTTACTCCAATGGATGATAGCCTTGTCCTTATGGAAGGTAGTCTGTTGTAGAGATTTTTGATACTCCAATGGATGGTAGCCTTGTCATTATTGAAGGTAGTCTTTGTCGAGATTTTGTTACTCTAATGGATGGTAGCCTTGTCATTATGGAACATAGTTTGTGGTCGATATTTTTTTTACTCCAATGGATGGTAGCCTTGTCATTATGGAAGGTAGTTTGTTGTCGATATTTTTGTTACTCCAATGGATGGTAGCCTTGTCATTATGGAAGGTAGTTTGTTGTATAGATTTTTGTTATTCCAATAGATGGTAACCTTGTCATTATGGAAGGTAGTCTTTTGTCGAGATTTTTGATACTCCAATGGATGGTAGCCTTGTCATTATGGAAGGTAGTATGTCGTAGAGATTTTTGTTACTCCAATGGATTGTAGCCATATCATTATGGAAGGTAGTTTGTTGTTCAGATTTTTGTTACTCCAATGGATGGTAGCCTTGTGATTATGGAAGGTAGTCTGTTGTCGAGAATATTTTATTCCATTCGATGGTAGGCTTGTCATTATGGAAGGTAGTCTGTTTTTGAGATTTTTGTTATTCCAATGGATGATATCCATGTCATTATGGAAGGTAGTATTTTTTCGATATTTTTGTTACTCCAATGGATGATAGCCTTGTCATTATGGAAGGTAGTCTGTTGTCGAGATTTTTGTTACTCCAATGGATCGTAGCCTTGTCATTATTAAAGGTAGTCTGTCGTGGAGTATTTGTTACTCTAATGGATGGTAGCCTTGTCATTATGGAACATAGTCTGTTGTCGATATTTTTTTTACTCCAATGTATGGTAGCCTTGTCATTATGGAAGGTAGTCTGTTGTCGAGATTTTTGATACTCCAATGGATGGTAGCCTTGTAATTATGGAAGGTAGTCTGTTGTCGAGATTTTTTTTACTACAATGGATGGTAGCCTTGTCATTATGGAAGGTAGTCTGTCGTTTAGATTTCTGTTTCTCCAATGGATTGTAGCCTTGTCATTATGGAAGGTAGTATGTTGTTCAGATTTTTGTTACTCCAATGGATGGTAGCCTTGTCATTATGGAAGGTAGTCTGTTGTCGAGAATATTTTATTCCATTGGATGGTAGGCTTGTCATTATGGAAGGTAGTATTTTTTTCGAGATTTTTGTTACTCCAATGGATGATAGGCTTGTCATTATGGAAGGTAGTGTGTTGTTGAGATTTTTGTTACTCCAATGGATGGTAGCCTTATCATTATGGAAGGTAGTCTGTTATCGAGATTTTTGTTACTCCAATGGATGGTAGCCTTGTCATTATGGAAGGTAGTCTATTGTCAAGATTTTGTTACTCTAATGGATGGTAGCCTTGTCATTATGGAAGGTAGTCTATTGTCGATATATTTGTTACTCCAATGGATGGTAGCCTTGTCATTATGGAAGGTAGTCTGTTGTCGAGATTTTTGTTACTCCAATGGATGGTAGCCTTGTCATTATGGAAGGTAGTCTGTTGTCGATATTTTTGTTACTCCAATGGATGGTAGCCTTGTCATTATGGAAGGTAGTCTGTTGTCGAGATTTTTGTTACTCCAATGGATGGTAGCCTTGTCATTATGGAAGGTAGTCTGTTGTCGAGATTTTTGTTACTCCAATGGATGGTAGCCTTGTCATTATGGAAGGTATTCTGTTGTCGATATTTTTGTTACTCCAATGGATGGTAGCCTTGTCATTATGGAAGGTAGTCTGTTGTTCAGATTTTTGTTACTCCAATGGATGGTAGCCTTGTCATTATGGAAGGTAGTCTGTTGTCGAGAATATTTTATTCCATTGGATGGTAGGCTTGTCATTATGGAAGGTAGTATTTTGTCGAGATGTTTATTACTCCAATGAATGATAGCCTTGTCATTATGGAAGGTAGTCTGTTGTCGAGATTTTGTTACTCTAATGGATGGTATCCTTGTCATTATGGAACATAGTCTGTTGTCGATATTTTTTTTACTCCAATGGATGGTAGCCTTGACATTATGGAAGGTAGTTTGTTGTTGATATTTTTGTTACTCCAATGGATGGTAGCCTTGTCATTATGGAAGGTAGTTTGTTGTTTAGATTTTTGTTATTCCAATGGATGGTAACCTTGTCATTATGGAAGGTAGTCTTTTGTCAAGATTTTTGTTAATCCAATGGATGGTAGCCCTATCATTATGGAAGGTAGTCTTTCGTTGAGATTTCTGTTACTCCAATGGATTGTAGCCTTGTCATTATGGAAGGTAGTCTGTTGTTTAGATTTTTGTTACTCCAATGGATGGTAGCCTTGTCATTATGGAAGGTAGTCTGTTGTCGAGAATATTTTATTCCATTGGATGGTAGGCTTGTCATTATGGAAGGTATTCTATTTTTGAGATTTTTGTTATTCCAATGGATGATAGCCTTGTCATTATGGAAGGTAGTCTGTTGTTGAGATTTTTGTTACTCCAATGGATGGTAGCCTTGTCATTATAGAAGGTAGTCTGTTGTCGATATTTTTGTTACTCCAATGTATGGTAGCCTTGTCATTATGGAAGGTAGTTTGTTGTCGAGATTTTGTTACTCTAATGGATGGTAGCCTTGTCATTATGGAAGGTAGTCTATTGTAGAGATTTTTGTTACTCCAATGGATGGTAGCCTTGTCATTATGGAAGGTAGTCTGTTTTCGAGATTTTTGTTACTCCAATGGATGGTAGCCTTGTCATTATGGAAGGTAGTCTGTTGTCGAGATTTTTGTTACTCCAATGGATGGTAGCCTTGTCATTATGGAAGGTAGTCTGTTGTCGAGATTTTTCTTACTCCAATGGATTGTAGCCTTTTCATTATAGAAGGTAGTCTGTTGTTCAGATTTTTGTTACTCTAATGGATGGTAGCCTTGTCATTATGGAAGGTAGTCTGTTGTCGAGAATATTTTATTCCGTTGGATGGTACGCTTGTCATTATGGAAGGTAGTTTTTTGTCGAGATTTTTGTTACTCCAATGGATGATAGCCTTGTCATTATGGAAGGTAGTCTGTTGTCAAGATTTTTGTTACTCCAATGGATGGTAGCCTTGTCATTATGGAAGGTAGTCTATTGTCGATATTTTTGTTATTCCAATGGATGGTAACCTTGTCATTATTGAAGGTAGTCGGTCGTTGAGATTTCTGTTACTCCAACGGATAGTAGCCTTGTCATTATGGAAGGTAGTCTGTTGTCGAGATTTTGTTACTCTAATGGATGGTAGCCTTGTCATTATGGAACATAGTCTGTTGTCGATATTTTCTTTACTCCAATGGATGGTAGCCTTGACATTATGGAAGGTAGTTTGTTGTCGATATTTTTGTTACTCCAATGGATGGTAGCCTTGTCATTATGGAAGGTAGTCTGTTGTTTAGATATTTGTTATTCCAATTGATGGTAACCTCGTCATTATGGAAGGTAGTCTTTTGTCAAGATTTTTGTTAATCCAATCGATGGTAGCCTTCTCATTATGGAAGGTAGTTTGTCGTTGAGATTTCTGTTACTCCAATGGATTGTAGCCTTGTCATTATGGAAGGTAGTCTGTTGTTTAGATTTTTGTTACTCCAATGGATGGTAGCCTTGTCATTATGGAAGGTAGTCTGTTGTCGAGAATATTTTATTCCATTGGATGGTAGGCTTGTTATTATGGAAGGTATTCTGTTTTTGAGATTTTTGTTATTCCAATGGATGGTAACCTTGTCATTATGGAAGGTAGTATTTTGTCGAGATTTTTGTTACTCCAATGGATGATAGCCTTGTCATTATGGAAGGTATTCTGTTGTCGAGATTTTTGATACTCCAATGGATGGTATCCTGGTCATTATTGAAGGTAGTCTGTTGTCGAGATTTTGTTACTCTAATGGATGGTAGCCTTGTCATTATGGAACATAGTCTGTTGTCGATATTTTTTTTACTCCAATGGATGGTAGCCTTGTCATTATGGAAGGTAGTTTGTTGTCGATATTTTTGTTACTCCAATGGATGGTAGCCTTGTCATTATGGAAGGTGGTCTTTTGTCGAGATTTTTGTTACTCCAATGGATGGTAGCCTTGTCATTATGGAAGGTAGTCTATCGTTGAGATTTCTCTTACTCCAATGGATTGTAGCCATGTCAATATGGAAGGTAGTCGGTCGTTCAAATTTTTGTTACTCCAATGGATGGTAGCCTTGTCATTTTGGAAGGTAGTCTGTTGTCGAGAAAATTTTATTCCATTGGATGGTAGGCTTGTCATTATGGAAGGTAGTCTATTTTTGAGATTTTTGTTATTCCAATGGATGGTAACCTTGTCATTATGGAAGGTAGTATTTTGTCGAGATTTTTGTTACTCCAATGGATGATAGCCTTGTCATTATGGAAGGTAGTCTGTTGTCGAGATTTTTGTTACTCCAATGGATGGTAGCCTTGTCATTATGGAAAGTAGTCTGTTGTCAAGATTTTGTTACCCTAATGGATGGTAGCCTTGTCATTATGTAACATAGTCTTTTGTCGATGTTTTTTTTTACTCCAATGGATGGTAGCCTTGTCATTATGGAAGGTAGTCTATTGTCGAGATTTTTGATACTCCAATGGATGGTAGCCTTGTAATTATGGAAGGTAGTCTCTTGTCGATAATTTTTTTAATCCAATGGATGGTAGCCTTGTCATTATGGAAGGTAGTCTATCGTTGAGATTTATGTTACTCCAATGGATTGTAGCCTTGTCATTATGGAAGGTAGTCTGTTGTTCAGATTTTTGTTACTCCAATGGATGGTAGACTTGTCATTATGGAAGGTAGTCTGTTGTCGTGAATATTTTATTCCATTGGATGGTAGGCTTATCATTATGGAAGGTAGTATTTTGTCGAGATTTTTGTTACTCCAATGGATGATAGCCTTGTCATTATGGAAGGTAGTCTGTTGTCGATATTTTTGTTACTCTAATGGATGGTAGCCTTGTCATTATGGAAGGTAGTCTATTGTCGAGATTTTTGTTACTCCAATGGATGGTAGCCTTGTCATTATGGAAGGTAGTCTGTTGTCGAGATTTTGGTACTCCAATGGATGGTAGCCTTGTCATTATGGAAGGTAGTCTATAATTGAGATTTCTATTACTCCAATGTATTGTAGCCATGTCATTATGGAAGGTAGTCAGTTGTTCAGATTTTTGTTACTTCAATAGATGGTAGCCTTGTCACTATGGAAGTTAGTCTGTTGTCGAGAATATTTTATTCCATTGGATGGTAGGCTTGTCATTATGAAAGGTAGTCTGTTTTTGAGATTTTTGTTATTCCAATGGATGGTAACCTTGTCATTATGGAAGGTAGTATTTTGTCGAGATTTTTGTTACTCCGATGGATGATAGCCTTGTCATTATGGAAGGTAGTCTGTTGTCGTGATTTTTGATACTCCAATGGATGGTAGCCTTGTCAGTATGGAAGGTAGTTTGTTGTCGATATTTTTGTTAATCCAATGGATGGTAGCCATGTCATTATGGAAGGTAGTCTGTTGTTTAGATTTCTGTTACTCCAATGGATGGTAGCCTTGTCATTATAGAAGGTAGTCTGTTGTCAAGATTTTGTTACTCCAATGGATGGTAGCCCTGTCATTACGGAAGGTAGTCTATTGTCGAGATTTCTGGTTCTCCAATGGATGATAGCCTTGTCATTATGGAAGGTAGTCTGTTGTCGATATTTTTGTTACTCCAATGGATGGTAGTCTTGTCATTATGGAAGGTAGTCTGTTGTCTATATTTTTGTTACTCGAATGGATGGTAGCCTTGTCATTATTGAAGGTAGTTTGTTGTCGATATCTTAGTTACTCCAATGAATGATAGCCTTGTCATTATGGAAGGTAGTCTGTTGTCGATATTTTTGTTACTCCAATGGATGGTAGCCTTGTCATTATGGAAGGTAGCCTTGTCATTATGGAACATAGTCTGTTGTCGATATTTTTTTTTACTCCAATGGATGGTAGCCTTGTCATATGAAAGGTAGTCTGTTGTCGAGATTTTTGATACTCCAATGGATGGTAGCCTTGTAATTAAGGAAGGTAGTCTATTGTCGATATTTTTTTTACTCCAATGGATGGTAGCCTTGTCATTATGGAAGGTAGTCTGTCATTCAGATTTCTGTAACTCCAATGGATTGTAGCCTTGTCATTATGGAAGGTAGTCTGTTGTCGAGAATATTTTATTCCTTTGGATGGGAGGCTTGTCAATATGGAAGGTAGTCTGTTTTTGAGATTTTTGTTATTCCAATGGATGGTAACCTTGTCATTATGGAAGGTAGTATTTTGTCGAGATTTTTGTTACTCCAATGGATGATAGCCTTGTCATTATGGAAGGTAGTCTGTGTCGAGATTTTTGATACTCCAATGGATGGTAGCCTTGTCATTATGGAAGGTAGTCTGTTGTCGAGATTTTGTTCCTCTAATGGATGGTAGCCTTGTCATTATGGAACATAGTCTGTTGTCGATATTGTTTTTACTTCAATGTATGGTAGCCTTGTCATTATGGAAGGTAGTTTGTTGTCGATATTTTTGTTACTCCAATGGATGGTAGCCATGTCATTATGGAAGGTAGTCTGTTGTTTAGATTTTTGTTATTCCAATGGATGGTAGCCTTGTCATTATGGAAGGTAGTCTGTTGTTCAGATTTTTCTTACTCCAATGGATGGTAGCCTTGTCATTATGGAAGGTAGTCTGTTGTCGAGATTTTGTTACTCCAATGGATGGTAGCCTTGTCATTACGGATGGTAGTCGGTTGTTGAGATTTCTGTTACTCCAATGGATGGTAGCCTTGTCATTATGGAAGGTAGTCTGTTGTTCAAATTTTAGTTATTCCAATGGATGATAGCCTTGTCATTATGGATGGTGGTCTATTGTCGAGATTTTTGTTATTCCAATGGATGGTAGACTTGTCATTATGGAAGGTAGTCTATTGTCGAGATTTTTGGTACTCCAATGGATGGTAGCCTTGTAATTATGGAAGGTAGTCTGTTCTCAATATTTTTTTTACTCCAATGGATGGTAGTCTTGTCATTATGGAAGGTAGTCTATCATTGAGATTTCTGTTACTCCAATGGATTGTAGCCTTGTCATTATGGAAGGTAGTATGTTGTACAGATTTTTGTTACTCCAATGGATGGTAGCCTTGTCATTATGGAAGGTAGTCTGTTGTCGAGAATATTTTATTCCATTGGATGGTAGGCTTGTCATTATGGAAGGTAGTCTGTTTTTGAGATTTTTATTATTCCAATGGATGGTAACCTTGTCATTATGGAAGGTAGTATTTTTTCGAGATTTTTGTTACTCCAATGATTGATAGCCTTTTCATTATGGAAGGTAGTCTGTGGCGAGATTTTTGATACTCCAATGGATGGTAGCCTTGTCATTATGGAAGGTAGTCTGTTGTCGAGATTTTGTTCCTCTAATGGATGGTAGCCTTGTCATTATGGAACATAGTCTGTTGTCTATATTTTTTTTACTCCAATGGATGGTAGCCTTGTCATTATGGAAGGTAGTTCGTTGTCGATATTTTTGTTACTCCATTGGATGGTAGCCATGTCATTATGGAAGGTAGTCTGTTGTTTACATTTATGTTATTCCAATGGATGGTAGCCTTGTCATTATGGAAGGTAGTCGGTTGTTCAGATTTTTTTTACTCCAATGGATGGTAGCCTTGTCATTATAGAAGGTAGTCTGTTGTCGATATTTTGTTACTCCAATGGATGATAGCCTTGTCATTACGGAAGGTAGTCGGTTGTTGATATTTCTGTTACTCCAATGGATGATAGCCTTGTCATTATGGAAGGTAGTATTTTGTCGTGATTTTTGTTACTCCAATCGATGATAGCCTTGTCATTATCGAAGGTAGTCTGTGTCGAGATTTTTGATACTCCAATGGATGGTAGCCTTGTCATTATTGAAGGTAATATGTTGTCGAGATTTTGTTCCTCTAATGGATGGTAGCCTTGTCATTATGGAACATAGTCTGTTGTCGACATTTTTTTACTCCAATGGATGGTAGCCTTGTCATTATGGAAGGTAGTTTGTTGTCGATATTTTTGTTACTCCAATGGATGGTAGCCATGTCATTATGGAAGGTAGTTTGTTGTTTACATTTATGTTATTCCAATGGATGGTAGCCTTGTCATTATGGAAGGTAGTCTGTTGTTCAGATTTTTTTTACTCCAATGGATGGTAGCCTTGTCATTATAGAAGGTAGTCTGTTGTCGAGATTTTGTTACTCCAATGGATGGTAGCCTTGTCATTACGGAAGGTAGTCGGTTGTTGATATTTTTGTTACTCCAATGGATGATAGCCTTGTCATTATGGAAGGTAGTATTTTGTCGAGATTTTTGTTACTCCAATGGATGATAGCCTTGTCATTATGGAAGGTAGTCTGTGTCGAGATTTTTGATACTCCAATGGATGGTAGCCTTGTCATTATGGAAGGTAGTCTGTTGTCGAGATTTTGTTCCTCTAATGGATGGTAGCCTTGTCATTATGGAACATAGTCTGTTGTCGATATTTTTTTTACTCCAATGGATGGTAGCCTTGTCATTATGGAAGGTAGTTTGTTGTCGATATTCTTTTTACTCCAATGGATGGTAGCCATGTCATTATGGAAGGTAGTCTGTTGTTTAGATTTATGTTATTCCAATGGATGGTAGCCTTGTCAAATGGAAGGTAGTCTGTTGTTCAGATTTTTTTTACTCCAATGGATGGTAGCCTTGTCATTATAAAAGGTAGTCTGTTGTTCAGATTTTTGTTACTCCAATGGATGATAGCGTTGTCATTATGGAAGGTGGACTATTGTCGAGATTTTTGTTATTCCAATGGATGGTAGCCTTGTCATTATGGAAGGTAGTCAATTGTCGAGATTTTTGGTACTCCAATGGATGGTAGCCTTGTGATTATGGAAGGTAGTCTGTTGTCGAGATTTTTTTTACTCCAATGGATGGTAGCCTTGTCATTATGGAAGGTAGTCTGTCGTTGAGATTTCTGTTACTCCAATGGATTGTAGCCTTGTCATTATGGAAGGTAGTTTGTTCTACAGATTTTTGTTAGTCCAATGGATGGTAGCCTTGTCATTATGGAAGGTAGTCTGTTGTCGAGAATATTTTATTCCATTGGATGGTAGGCTTGTCATTATGGAAGGTAGTCTGTTTTTGAGATTTTTGTTATTCGAATGGATGGTAACCTTGTCATTATGGAAGGTAGTATTTTGTCCAGATTTTTGTTACTCCAATGGATGATAGCCTTGTCATTATGGAAGGAGGTCTATTGTCGAATTTTTTTTTAGTCCAATGGATGGTAGCCTTGTCATTATGGAAGGTAGTCTGTTGTCGAGATTTTTGATACTCAAATGGATGGTTGCCTTGTAATTATGGAAGGTAGTCTGTTGTCGAGATTTTTTTTACTCCAATGGATGGTAGCCTTGTCATTATTGAAGGTAGTCTGTCGTTGAGATTTTTGTTACTCCAATGGATTGTAGCCTTGTCATTATTGAAGGTAGTCTGTTGTACAGATTTTTGTTACTCTAATGGATGGTAGCCTTGTCATTATGGAAGGTATTCTGTTGTCGAGAATATTTTATTCCATTGGAGGGTAGGCTTGTCATTATGGAAGGTAGTCTGTCTTTGAGATTTTTGTTATTCCAATGGATGGTAACCTTGTTATTAGGGAAGGTAGTATTTTGTCGAGATTTTTTTTACTCCAATGGATGATAGCCTTGTCATTATGGAAGGTAGTCTTTTGTCGAGATTTTTGTTACTTCAATGGATGGTAGCCTTGTCATTATGGAAGGTAGTCTATTGCCGAGATTTTGTTATTCTAATGGATGGTAGTCTTGTCATTAAGGAAGGTAGTCTGTCGTTGAGATTTCTGTTACTCCAATGGATTGTAGCCTTGTCATTATGAAAGGTAGTCTGTTGTTTAGATTTTTGTTACTCCAATGGATGGTAGCCTTGTCATTATGGAAGGTAGTCTGTTGTCGAGATTTCTGTTACTCCAATGGATTGTAGCCTTGTCATTATGGAAGGTAGTATGTTGTTTAGATTTATGTTATTCCAATGGATGGTAGCATTGTCATTATGGAAGGTAGTCTGTTGTTCAGATTTTTTTTACTCCAATGGATGGTAGCCTTGTCATTATAGAAGGTTGTCTGTTATCGAGATTTTGTTACTCCAATGGATGGTAGCCTTATCATTACGGAAGGTAGTCGGTTGTTGAGATTTCTGTTACTCCAATGGATGATAGCCTTGTCATTATGGAAGGTAGTCTGTTGTTCAGATTTTTGTTACTCCAATGGATGATAGCGTTGTCATTATGGAAGGTGGTCTATTGTCGAGATTTTTGTTATTCCAATGGATGGTAGCCTTGTCATTATGGAAGGTAGTCAATTGTCGAGATTTTTGGTACTCCAATGGATGGTAGCCTTGTGATTATGAAAGGTAGTTTGTTGTCGAGATTTTTTTTACTCCAATGGATGGTAGCCTTGTCATTATGGAAGGTAGTCCGTCGTTGAGATTTCTGTTACTCCAATGGATTGTAGCCTTGCCATTATGGAAGGTAGTCTAGTCTACAAATTTTTGTTAGTCCAATGGATGGTAGCCTTGTCATTATGGAAGGTAGTCTGTTGTCGAGAATATTTTATTCCAATGTATGGTAGGCTTGTCATTATGGAAGGTAGTCTGTTTTTGAGATTTTTGTTATTCCAATGGATGGTAACCTTGTTATTATGGAAGGTAGTATTTTGTCGATATTTTTGTTACTCCAATGGATGATAGGCTTGTCATTATGGAAGGTAGTCTGTTGTCGAGATTTTGTTATTCTAATGGATGGTAGTCTTGTCATTAAGGAAGGTAGTCTGTCGTTGAGATTTCTGTTACTCCAATGGATGGTAGCCTTGTCATTATGGAAGGTAGTCTGTTGTCGAGATTTCTGTTACTCCAATGGATGGTAACCTTGTCATTATGGAAGGTAGTATTTTGTCGAGATTTTTGTTACTCGAATGGATGGTATCCTTGTGATTATGGAAGGTAGTCTGTTGTCGAGATTTTTGATACAGCAATGGATGGTAGCCTTGTAATTATGGAAGGTAGTCTTTTGTCGAGATTTTTTTTACTCCAATGGATGGTAGCCTTGTCATTATGGAAGGTAGTCTATCATTGAGATTTCTGTTACTCCAATGGATTGTAGCCTTGTCATTATAGAAGGTAGTCTGTGTCGAGATTTTTGATACTCCAATGGATGGTAGCCTTGTCATTATTGAAGGTAGTCTGTTGTCGAGATTTTGTTCCTCTAATGGATGGTAGCCTTGTCATTATGGAACATAGTCTGTTGTCGACATTTTTTTTACTCCAATGGATGGTAGCCTTGTCATTATGGAAGGTAGTTTGTTATCGATATTTTTGTTACTCCAATGGATGGTAGCCATGTCATTATGGAAGGTAGTCTGTTGTTTACATTTATGTTATTCCAATGGATGGTAGCCTTGTCATTATGGAAGGTAGTCTGTTGTTCAGATTTTTTTTACTCCAATGGATGGTAGCCTTGTCATTATAGAAGGTAGTCTGTTGTCGAGATTTTGTTATTCCAATGGATGGTAGCCTTGTCATTACGGAAGTTAGTCGGTTGTTGATATTTTTGTTACTCCAATGGATGATAGCCTTGTCATTATGGGAGGTAGTATTTTGTCGAGATTTTTGTTACTCCAATGGATGATAGCCTTGTCATTATGGAAGGTAGTCTGTGTCGAGATTTTTGATACTCCAATGGATGGTAGCCTTGTCATTATGGAAGGTAGTCTGTTGTCGAGATTTTGTTCCTCTAATGGATGGTAGCCTTGTCATTATGGAACATAGTCTGTTGTCGATATTTTTTTTACTCCAATGGATGGTAGCCTTGTCATTATGGAAGGTAGTTTGTTGTCGATATTTAAGTTACTCCAATGGATGGTAGCCATGTCATTATGGAAGGTAGTCTGTTGTTTAGATTTATGTTATTCCAATGGATGGTAGCCTTGTCATTATGGAAGGTAGTATCTTGTTCAGATTTTTTTTACTCCAATGGATGGTAGCCTTGTCATTATAGAAGGTAGTTTGTTGTTCATATTTTTGTTACTCCAATGGATGGTAGCCTTGTCATTATGGAAGGTGGTCTATTATCGAGATTTTTGTTATTCCAATGGATGGTAGCCTTGTCATTATGGAAGGTAGTCTATTGTCGAGATTTTTGGTACTCCAATGGATGGTAGCCTTGTGATTATGGAAGGTAGTCTGTTGTCGATATTTTTTTTACTCCAATGGATGGTAGCCTTGTCATTTTGGAAGGTAGTCTGTCATTGAGATTTCTGTTACTCCAATGGATTGTAGCCTTGTCATTATGGAAGGTAGTTTGTTGTACAGATTTTTGTTACTCCAATGGATGGTAACCTTGTCATTATGGAAGGTAGTCTGTTGTCGAGAATATTTTATTCCATTGGATGGTAGGCTTGTCATTATGGAAGGTAGTCTGTTTTTGAGATTTTTGTTATTCCAATGGATGGTAACCTTGTCATTATGGAAGGTAGTATTTTGTCCAGATTTTTGTTTTTCCAATGGATGATAGCCTTGTCATTATGGAAGGTGGTCTATTTTCGAAATTTTTTTTAGTCCAATGGATGGTAGCCTTGTCATTATGGAAGGTAGTCTGTTGTCGAGATTTTTGATACTCAAATGGATGGTAGCCTTGTCATTATGGAAGGTAGTCTGTTGTTTAGATTTTTGTTACTCTAATGGATGGTAGCCTTCTCATTATGGAAGGTAGTCTGTTGTCGAGATTTTTGTTACTCCAATGGATTGTAGCCTTGTCATTATGGAAGGTAGTCTGTTGTTTAGATTTTTGTTACTCTAATGGATGGTAGCCTTCTCATTATGGAAGGTAGTCTGTTGTCGAGATTTCTGTTACTCCAGTGGATTGTAGCCTTGTTATTATGGAAGGTAGTCTGTTGTTTAGATTTATGTTATTCCAATGGATGGTAGCCTTGTCATTATGGAAGGTAGTCTGTTGTTCAGATTTTTTTTACTCCAATGGATGGTAGCCTTGTCATTATAGAAGGTAGTCTGTTGTCGAGATTTTGTTACTCCAATGGATGGTAGCCTTATCATTACGGAAGGTAGTCGGTTGTTGAGATTTCTGTTACTCCAATGGATGGTAGCCTTGTCATTATGGAAGGTATTCTGTTGTCGAGATTTCTGTTACTCCAATGGATGGTAACCTTGTCATTATGGAAGGTAGTATTTTGTCGAGATTTTTGTTACTCGAATGGATGGTATCCTTGTGATTATGGAAGGTAGTCTGTTGTCGAGATTTTTGATACACCAATGGATGGTAGCCTTGTAATTATGGAAGGTAGTATGTTGTCGAGATTTTTTTTACTCCAATGGATGGTAGCTTTGTCATTATGGAAGGTAGTCTATCGTTGAGATTTCTGTTACTCCAATGGATTGTAGCCTTGTCATTATAGAAGGTAGTCTGTGTCGAGATTTTTGATACTCCAATGGATGGTAGCCTTTTCATTATTGAAGGTAGTCTGTTGTCGAGATTTTGTTCCTCTAATGGATGGTAGCCTTGTCATTATGGAACATAGTCTGTTGTCGACATTTTTTTTACTCCAATGGATGGTAGCCTTGTGATTATGGAAGGTAGTCTGTTGTCGATATTTTTTTTACTCCAATGGATGGTAGCCTTGTCATTATGGAAGGTAGTCTGTCATTGAGATTTCTGTTACTCCAATGGATTGTAGCCTTGTCATTATGGAAGGTACTTTGTTGTACAGATTTTTGTTACTCCAATGGATGGTAACCTTTTCATTATAGAAGGTAGTCTGTTGTCGAGAATATTTTATTCCATTGGATGGTAGGCTTGTCATTATGGAAGGTAGTCTGTTTTTGAGATTTTTGTTATTCCAATGGATGGTATCCTTGTCATTATGGAAGTTAGTATTTTGTCCAGATTTTTGTTACTCCAATGGATGATAGCCTTGTCATTATGGAAGGTGGTCTATTGTCGAAATTTTTTTTAGTCCAATGGATGGTAGCCTTGTCATTATGGAAGGTAGTCTGTTGTCGAGATTTTTGATACTCAAATGGATGGTAGGCTTGTATTTATGGAAGGTAGTCTGTTGTCGAGATTTTTTTTACTCCAATGGATGGTAGCCTTGTCATTATGGAAGGTAGTCTGTCGTTGATATTTCTGTTACTCCAATGGATTGTAGCCTTGTCATTATGGAAGGTAGTCTGTTGTTTAGATTTTTGTTACTCTAATGGATGGTAGCCTTGTCATTATGAAAGGTAGTCTGTTGTCGAGATTTCTGTTACTCCAATGGATTGTAGCCTTGTCATTATGGAAGGTAGTCTGTTGTTTAGATTTATGTTATTCCAATGGATGGTAGCCTTGTCATTATGGAAGGTAGTCTGTTGTTCAGATTTTTTTTACTCCAATGGAATGTAGCCTTGTCATTATAGAAGGTAGTCTGTTGTCGAGATTTTGTTACTCCAATGCATAGTAGCCTTATCATTACGGAAGGTAGTCGGTTGTTGAGATTTCTGTTACTCCAATGGATGATAGCCTTGTCATTATGGAAGGTAGTCTGTTGTTCAGATTTTTGTTACTCCAATGGATGATAGCCTTGTCATTATGGAAGGTGGTCTATTGTCGAGATTTTTGTTATTCCAATGGATGGTAGCCTTGTCATTATGGAAGGTAGTCAATTGTCGAGATTTTTGGTACTCCAATGGATGGTAGCCTTGTGATTATGGATGGTAGTCTGTTGTCTAGATTTTTTTTACTCCAATGGATGGTAGCCTTGTCATTATTGAAGGTAGTCTGTCGTTGAGATTTCTGTTACTCCAATGGATTGTAGCCTTGTCATTATGGAAGGTAGTCTGTTCTACAGATTTTTGTTATTCCAATGGATGGTAGCCTTGTCATTGTGGAAGGTAGTCTGTTGTCGAGAATATTTTATTCCATTATGGTAGGCTTGTCATTATGGAAGGTAGTCTGTTATTGAGATTTTTGTTATTCCAATGGATGGTAACCTTGTTATTATGGAAGGTAGTATTTTGTCGAGATTTTTGTTACTCCAATGGATGATAGGCTTGTCATTATGGAAGGTAGTCTTTTGTCGAGATTTTTGTTACTTCAATGGATGGTAGCCTTGTCATTATGTAAGGGAGTCTGTTGTCGAGATTTTGTTATTCTAATGGATGGTAGTCTTGTCATTAAGGAAGGTAGTCTGTCGTTGAGATTTCTGTTACTCCAATGGATGGTAGCCTTGTCATTATGGAAGGTAGTCTGTTGTCGAGATTTCTGTTACTCCAATGGATGGTAACCTTGTCATTATGGAAGGTAGTATTTTGTCGAGATATTTGTTACTCGAATGGATGGTATCCTTGTGATTATGGAAGGTAGTCTGTTGTCGAGAATTTTGATACACCAATGGATGGTAGCCTTGTAATTATGGAAGGTAGTCTGTTGTCGAGATTTTTTTTACTCCAATGGATGGTAGCCTTGTCATTATGGAAGGTAGTCTATCGTTGAGATTTCTGTTACTCCAATGGATTGTAGCCTTGTCATTATAGAAGGTAGTCTGTTGTTCAGATTTTTGTTACTCCAATGGATGGTAGCCTTGTCATTATGGAAGGTAGTCTGTTGTCGAGAATATTTTATTCCATTGGATGGTAGACTTGTCATTATGGAAGGTAGTATTTTGTCGAGATTTTTGTTACTCCAATGGATGATAGCCTTTTCATTTTGGAAGGTAGTCTGTAGTCGAGATTTTTGTTACTCCAATGGATGGTAGCCTTGTCATTATGGAAGGAAGTCTGTTGTCAAGATTTTTGTTACTCCAATGGATGGTAGCCTTGTCATTATGGAAGGTAGTCTGTTGTCGAGATTTTGTTACTCTAATGGATGGTAGCCTTGTCATTATGGAACATATTATATTGTCGATATTTTTTTTACTCTAATGGATGGTAGCCTTGTCATTATGGAAGGTAGTTTGTTGTCGATATTTTTGTAACTCCAATGGATGGTAGCCTTGTCAATATGGAAGGTAGTCTGTTGTCGAGAATATTTTATTCCATTGGATGGTAGGCTTGTCATTATGGAAGGTAGTCTATTGTCGAGAATATTTTATTCCATTGGATGGTAGGCTTGTCATTATGGAAGGTAGTTTGTTTTTGAGATTTTTGTTATTCCAATGGATGGTAACCTTGTCATTATGGAAGGTAGTATTTTGTCGAGATTTTTGTTACTCCAATGGATGATAGCCTTGTCATTATGGAAGGTGGTCTATTGTCGATATTTTTTTTAGTCCAATGGATGGTAGCCTTGTCATTATGGAAGGTAGTCTGTTATACAGATTTTTGTTACTCCAATGGATGGTAGCCTTGTCATTATGGAAGGTAGTCTGTTGTCGAGAATATTTTATTCCATTGAATGGTAGGCTTGTCATTATGGAAGGTAGTCTGTTTTTGAGATTTTTGTTATTCCAATGGATGGTAACCTTGTTATTATGGAAGGTAGTATTTTGTCGTGATTTTTGTTACTCCAATGGATGATAGCCTTATCATTATGGAAGGTAGTCTTTTGTCGAGATTTTTGTTACTTCAATGGATGGTAGCCTTGTCATTATAGAAGGTAGTCTGTTGTCGAGATTTTGTTATTCTAATGGATGGTAGTCTTGTCATTAAGGAAGGTAGTCTGTCGTTGAGATTTCTGTTACTCCAATGGATGGTAGCCTTGTCATTATGGAAGGTAGTCTGTTGTCGAGATTTCTGTTACTCCAATGGATGGTAACCTTGTCATTATGGAAGGTAGTATTTTGTCGAGATTTTTGTTACTCGAATGGATGGTAGCCTTGTCATTATGGAAGGTAGTCTATTGTTCATATTTTTGTTACTCCAATGGATGGTAGCCTTGTCATTATGGAAGGTAGTCTGTTGTCGAGAATATTTTATTCCATTGGATGGTAGACTTGTCATTATGGAAGGTAGTATTTTGTCGATATTTTTGTTACTCCAATGGATGATAGCCTTGTCATTTTGGAAGGTAGTCTGTTGTCGAGATTTTTGTTACTCCAATGGATGGTAGCCTTGTCATTATGGAAGGAAGTCTGTTGTCAAGATTTTTGTTACTCCAATGGATGATAGCCTTGTCATTATGGAAGGTAGTTTGTTGTTGAGATTTTGTTACTCTAATGGATGGTAGCCTTGTCATTATGGAACATAGTCTGTTGTCGATATTTTTTTTACTCTAATGGATGGTATCCTTGTCATTATGGAAGTTAGTTTGTTGTCGATATTGTTGTAACTCCAATGGATGGTAGCCTTGTCAATACGGAAGGTAGTCTATTGTCGAGAATATTTTATTCCATTGGATGGTAGGCTTGTCATTATGGAAGGTAGTCTATTGTCGAGAATATTTTATTCCATTGGATGGTAGGCTTGTCATTATGGAAGGTAGTCTGTTTTTGAGATTTTTGTTATTCCAATGGATGGTAACCTTGTCATTATGGAAGGTAGTATTTTGTCGAGATTTTTGTTACTCCAATGGATGATAGCCTTGTCATTATGGAAGGTGGTCTATTGTCGATTTTTTTTTTAGTCCAATAGATGGTAGCCTTGTCATTATGGAAGGTAGTCTGTTGTTGAGATTTTTGATACTCAAATGGATGGTAGCCTTGTAATTATGGAAGGTAGTCTGTTGTCGAGATTTCTTTTACTCCAATGGATGGAAGCCTTGTCATTATGGAAGGTAGCCTGTCGTTGAGATTTTTGTTACTCCAATGGATTGTAGCATTGTCATTATGGAAGGTAATTTGTTGTACAGATTTTTGTTACTCCAATGGATGGTAGCCTTGTCATTATGGAAGGTAGTCTGTTGTCGAGAATATTTTATTCCATTGTACGGTAGGCTTGTCATTATGGAAGGTAGTCTGTTTTTGAGATTTTTGTTATTCCAATGGATGGTAACCTTGTTATTATGGAAGGTAGTATTTTGTCGAGATTTTTGTTACTCCAATGGATGATAGCCTTGTCATTATGGAAGGTAGTCTTTTGTCGAGATTTTTGTTACTTCAATGGATGGTAGCCTTGTCATTATGGAAGGTAGTCTGTTGTCGAGATTTTGTTATTCTAATGGATGGTAGTCTTGTCATTAAGGAAGGTAGTCTGTCGTTGAGATTTCTGTTACTGCAATGGATGGTAGCCTTGTCATTATGGAAGGTAGTCTGTTGTCGAGATTTCTGTTACTCCAATGGATGGTAACCTTGTCATTATGGAAGGTAGTCTGTTATACAGATTTTTGTTACTCCAATGGATGGTAGCCTTGTCATTATGGAAGGTAGTCTGTTGTCGAGAATATTTTATTCCATTGTATGGTAGGCTTGTCATTATGGAAGGTAGTCTGTTTTTGAGATTTTTGTTATTCCAATGGATGGTAACCTTGTTATTATGGAAGGTAGTATTTTGTCGTGATTTTTGTTACTCCAATGGATGATAGCCTTGTCATTATGGAAGGTAGTCTTTTGTCGAGATTTTTGTTACATCAATGGATGGTAGCCTTGTCATTAAGGAAGGTAGTCTGTCGTTGAGATTTCTGTTACTCCAATGGATGGTAGCCTTGTCATTATGGAAGGTAGTCTTTTGTCGAGATTTCTGTTACTCCAATGGATGGTAACCTTATCATTATGGAAGGTAGTATTTTGTCGAGATTTTTGTTACTCGAATGGATGGTAGCCTTGTCATTATGGAAGGTAGTCTATTGTTCAGATTTTTGTTACTCCAATGGATGGTAGCCTTGTCATTATGGAAGGTAGTCTGTTGTCGAGAATATTTTATTCCATTGGATGGTAGACTTGTCATTATGGAAGGTAGTATTTTGTCGAGATTTTTGTTACTCCAATGGATGATAGCCTTGTCATTTTGGAAGGTAGTCTGTTGTCGAGATTTTTGTTACTCCAATGGATGGTAGCCTTGTCATTATGGAAGGAAGTCTGTTGTCAAGATTTTTGTTACTCCAATGGATGATAGCCTTGTCATTATGGAAGGTAGTCTGTTGTCGAGATTTTTTTACTCTAATGGATGGTAGCCTTGTCATTATGGAACATAGTCTGTTGTGGATATTTTTTTTACTCTAATGGATGGTATCCTTGTCATTATGGAAGGTAGTTTGTTGTCGATATTGTTGTAACTCCAATGGATGGTAGCCTTGTCAATACGGAAGGTAGTCTATTGTCGAGAATATTTTATTCCATTGGATGGTAGGATTGTCATTATGGAAGGTAGTCTATTGTCAAGAATATTTTATTCCATTGGATGGTAGGCTTGTCATTATGGAAGGTAGTCTGTTTTTGAGATTTTTGTTATTCCAATGGATGGTAACCTTGTCATTATGGAAGGTAGTATTTTGTCGAGATTTTTGTTACTCCAATGGATGATAGCCTTGTCATTATGGAAGGTGGTCTATTGTCGATTTTTTTTTTAGTCCAATAGATGGTAGCCTTGTCATTATGGAAGGTAGTCTGTTGTTGAGATTTTTGATACTCAAATGGATGGTAGCCTTGTAATTATGGAAGGTAGTCTGTTGTCGAGATTTCTTTTACTCCAATGGATGGAAGCCTTGTCATTATGGAAGGTAGCCTGTCGTTGAGATTTTTGTTACTCCAATGGATTGTAGCATTGTCATTATGGAAGGTAATTTGTTGTACAGATTTTTGTTACTCCAATGGATGGTAGCCTTGTCATTATGGAAGGTAGTCTGTTGTCGAGAATATTTTATTCCATTGTACGGTAGGCTTGTCATTATGGAAGGTAGTCTGTTTTTGAGATTTTTGTTATTCCAATGGATGGTAACCTTGTTATTATGGAAGGTAGTATTTTGTCGAGATTTTTGTTACTCCAATGGATGATAGCCTTGTCATTATGGAAGGTAGTCTTTTGTCGAGATTTTTGTTACTTCAATGGATGGTAGCGTTGTCATTATGGAAGGTAGTCTGTTGTCGAGATTTTGTTATTCTAATGGATGGTAGTCTTGTCATTAAGGAAGGTAGTCTGTCGTTGAGATTTCTGTTACTGCAATGGATGGTAGCCTTGTCATTATGGAAGGTAGTCTGTTGTCGAGATTTCTGTTACTCCAATGGATGGTAACCTTGTCATTATGGAAGGTAGTCTGTTATACAGATTTTTGTTACTCCAATGGATGGTAGCCTTGTCATTATGGAAGGTAGTCTGTTGTCGAGAATATTTTATTCCATTGTATGGTAGGCTTGTCATTATGGAAGGTAGTCTGTTTTTGAGATTTTTGTTATTCCAATGGATGGTAACCTTGTTATTATGGAAGGTAGTATTTTGTTACTCCAATGGATGATAGCCTTGTCATTATGGAAGGTAGTCTTTTGTCGAGATTTTTGTTACATCAATGGATGGTAGCCTTGTCATTAAGGAAGGTAGTCTGTCGTTGAGATTTCTGTTACTCCAATGGATGGTAGCCTTGTCATTATGGAAGGTAGTCTTTTGTCGAGATTTCTGTTACTCCAATGGATGGTAACCTTATCATTATGGAAGGTAGTATTTTGTCGAGATTTTTGTTACTCGAATGGATGGTAGCCTTGTCATTATGGAAGGTAGTCTATTGTTCAGATTTTTGTTACTCCAATGGATGGTAGCCTTGTCATTATGGAAGGTAGTCTGTTGTCGAGAATATTTTATTCCATTGGATGGTAGACTTGTCATTATGGAAGGTAGTATTTTGTCGAGATTTTTGTTACTCCAATGGATGATAGCCTTGTCATTTTGGAAGGTAGTCTGTTGTCGAGATTTTTGTTACTCCAATGGATGGTAGCCTTGTCATTATGGAAGGAAGTCTGTTGTCAAGATTTTTGTTACTCCAATGGATGATAGCCTTGTCATTATGGAAGGTAGTCTGTTGTCGAGATTTTTTTACTCTAATGGATGGTAGCCTTGTCATTATGGAACATAGTCTGTTGTGGATATTTTTTTTACTCTAATGGATGGTATCCTTGTCATTATGGAAGGTAGTTTGTTGTCGATATTGTTGTAACTCCAATGGATGGTAGCCTTGTCAATATGGAAGGTAGTCTATTGTCGAGAATATTTTATTCCATTGGATGGTAGGATTGTCATTATGGAAGGTAGTCTATTGTCAAGAATATTTTATTCCATTGGATGGTAGGCTTGTCATTATGGAAGGTAGTCTGTTTTTGAGATTTTTGTTATTCCAATGGATGGTAACCTTGTCATTATGGAAGGTAGTATTTTGTCGAGATTTTTGTTACTCCAATGGATGATAGCCTTGTCATTATGGAAGGTGGTCTATTGTCGATTTTTTTTTAGTCCAATGGATGGTAGCCTTGTCATTATGGAAGGTAGTCTGTTGTCGAGATTTTTGATACTCAAATGGATGGTAGCCTTGTAATTATGGAAGGTAGTCTTTTGTCGAGATTTCTTTTACTCCAATGGATGGAAGCCTTGTCATTATGGAAGGTAGTCTGTCGTTGAGATTTCTGTTACTCCAATGGATTGTAGCCTTGTCATTATGGAAGGTAGTTTGTTGTACAGATTTTTGTTACTCCAATGGATAGTAGCCTTGTCATTATGGAAGGTAGTCTGTTGTCGAGAATATTTTATTCCATTGTACAGTAGGCTTGTCATTATGGAAGGTAGTCTGTTTTTGAGATTTTTGTTATTCCAATGGATGGTAACCTTGTTATTATGGAAGGTAGTATTTTGTCGAGATTTTTGTTACTCCAATGGATGATAGCCTTGTCATTATGGAAGGTAGTCTTTTGTCGAGATTTTTGTTACTTCAATGGATGGTAGCCTTGTCATTATGGAAGGTAGTCTGTTGTCGAGATTTTGTTATTCTAATGGATGGTAGTCATGTCATTAAGGAAGGTAGTCTGTCGTTGAGATTTCTGTTACTGCAATGGATGGTAGCCTTGTCATTATGGAAGGTAGTCTGTTGTCGAGATTTCTGTTACTCCAATGGATGGTAACCTTGTCATTATGGAAGGTAGTATTTTGTCGAGATTTTTGTTACTCGAATGGATGGTAGCCTTGTGATTATGGAAGGTAGTCTGTTGTCGAGATTTTTGATACTCCAATGGATGGTAGCCTTGTAATTATGGAAGGTAGTCTGTTGTCGAGAATTTTTTTACTCGAATGGATGGTAGCCTTGTCATTATTGAAGGTAGTCTATCGTTGAGATTTCTGTTACTCCAATGGATTGTAGCCTTGTCATTATGGAAGGTAGTCTTTTGTTCAGAATTTTGTTACTCCAATGGATGGTAGCCTTGACATTATGGAAGGTAGTCTGTTGTCGAGAATATTTTATTCCATTGGATGGTAGACTTGTCATTATGGAAGGTAGTATTTTGTCGAGATTTTTGTTACTCCAATGGATGATAGCCTTGTCATTTTGGAAGGAAGTCTGTTGTCGAGATTTTTGTTACTCCAATGGATGGTAGCCTTGTCATTATGGAAGGAAGTCTGTTGTCAAGATTTTTGTTACTCCAATGGATGGTAGCCTTGTCATTATGGAAGGTAGTCTGTTGTCGAGATTTTGTTACTCTAATGGATGGTAGCCTTGTCATTATGGAACATAATCTGTTGTCGATATTTTTTTTACTCTAATGTATGGTAGCCTTGTCATTATGGAAGGTAGTTTGTTTTCGATATTTTTGTAACTCCAATGGATGGTAGCCTTGTCAATATGGAAGGTAGTCTGTTGTCGAGAATATTTTATTCCATTGGATGGTAGGCTTGTCATTATGGAAGGTAGTCTATTGTCGAGAATATTTTATTCCATTGTATGGTAGGCTTATCATTACGGAAGGTAGTCTGTTGTCGAGATTTCTGTTACTCCAATGGATGGTAACCTTGTCATTATGGAAGGTAGTATTTTGTCGAGATTTTTGTTACTCGAATGGATGGTAGCCTTGTGATTATGGAAGGTAGTCTGTTGTCGAGATTTTTGATACACCAATGGATGGCAGCCTTGTAATTATGGAAGGTAGTCTGTTGTCGAGATTTTTTTTACTCCAATGGATGGTAGCCTTGTCATTATGGAAGGTAGTCTATCGTTGATATTTCTGTTACTCCAATGGATTGTAGCCTTGTCATTATAGAAGGTAGTCTGTTGTTCAGATTTTTGTTACTCCAATGGATGGTAGCCTTGTCATTATGGAAGGTAGTCTGTTGTCGAGAATATTTTATTCCATTGGATGGTAGACTTGTCATTATGGAAGGTAGTTTGTTGTCGAGATTTTTTTTACTCCAATGGATAGTATCCTTGTCATTATGGAAGGTAGTCTGTTGTCGAGATTTTGTTACTCCAATGGATGGTAGCCTTGTCATTATGGAAGGTAGTCTATTGTCCAATTTTTGTCACTCCAAAGGATGGTATCCTTGTCATTATGGAAGGTAGTATGTTGTCGATATTTTTGTTACTCCAATGGATGGTAGCCTTGTTATTATGGAAGGTAGTCTATTATCGAGATTTTTGTCACTCCAATGGATGGTAGCCTTGTCATTATGGAAGGTAGTCTGTTGTCGATATTTTTGTAACTCCAATGGATGGTAGCCTTGTCAATATGGAAGGTAGTCTGTTGTCGAGAATATTTTATTCCATTGGATGGTAGGCTTGTCATTATGGAAGGTAGTCTATTGTCGAGAATATTTTATTCCATTGTATGGTAGGCTTGTCATTATGGAAGGTAGTCTGTTGTCGAGATTTCTGTTACTCCAATGGATGGTAACCTTGTCATTATGGAAGGTAGTATTTTGTCGAGATTTTTGTTACTCGAATGGATGGTAGCCTTGTGATTATGGAAGGTAGTCTGTTGTCGAGATTTTTGATACACCAATGGATGGTAGCCTTGTAATTATGGAAGCTAGTCTTTTGTCGAGATTTTTTTTACTCCAATGGATGGTAGCCTTGTCATTATGGAAGGTAGTCTATCGTTGATATTTCTGTTACTCCAATGGATTGTAGCCTTGTCATTATAGAAGGTAGTCTGTTGTTCAGATTTTTGTTACTCCAATGGATGGTAGCCTTGTCATTATGGAAGGTAGTCTGTTGTCGAGAATATTTTATTCCATTGGATGGTAGACTTGTCATTATGGAAGGTAGTTTGTTGTCGAGATTTTTTTTACTCCAATGGATAGTATCCTTGTCATTATGGAAGGTAGTCTGTTGTCGAGATTTTATTACTCCAATGGATGGTAGCCTTGTCATTATGGAAGGTAGTCTATTGTCCAATTTTTGTCACTCCAAAGGATGGTATCCTTGTCATTATGGAAGGTAGTATGTTGTCGATATTTTTGTTACTCCAATGGATGGTAGCCTTGTTATTATGGAAGGTAGTCTATTATCGAGATTTTTGTCACTCCAATGGATGGTAGCCTTGTCATTATGAAAGGTAGTCTGTTGTCGATATTTTTGTAACTCCAATGGATGGTAGCCTTGTCAATATGGAAGGTAGTCTGTTGTCGAGAATATTTTATTCCATTGGATGGTAGGCTTGTCATTATGGAAGGTAGTCTATTGTCGAGAATATTTTATTCCATTGTATGGTAGGCTTGTCATTATGGAAGGTAGTCTGTTGTCGAGATTTCTGTTACTCCAATGGATGGTAACCTTGTCATTATGGAAGGTAGTATTTTGTCGAGATTTTTGTTACTCGAATGGATGGTAGCCTTGTGATTATGGAAGGTAGTCTGTTGTCGAGATTTTTGATACACCAATGGATGGTAGCCTTGTAATTATGGAAGGTAGTCTGTTGTCGAGATTTTTTTTACTCCAATGGATGGTAGCCTTGTCATTATGGAAGGTAGTCTATCGTTGATATTTCTGTTACTCCAATGGATTGTAGCCTTGTCATTATAGAAGGTAGTCTGTTGTTCAGATTTTTGTTACTCCAATGGATGGTAGCCTTGTCATTATGGAAGGTAGTCTGTTGTCGAGAATATTTTATTCCATTGGATGGTAGACTTGTCATTATGGAAGGTAGTTTGTTGTCGAGATTTTTTTTACTCCAATGGATAGTATCCTTGTCATTATGGAAGGTAGTCTGTTGTTGAGATTTTGTTACTCCAATGGATGGTAGCCTTGTCATTATGGAAGGTAGTCTATTGTCCAATTTTTGTCACTCCAAAGGATGGTATCCTTGTCATTATGGAAGGTAGTATGTTGTCGATATTTTTGTTACTCCAATGGATGGTAGCCTTGTTATTATGGAAGCTAGTCTATTATCGAGATTTTTGTCACTCCAATGGATGGTAGCCTTGTCATTATGGAAGGTAGTCTGTTGTCGATATTTTTGTAACTCCAATGGATGGTAGCCTTGTCAATATGGAAGGTAGTCTATTGTCGAGAATATTTTATTCCATTGGATGGTAGGCTTGTCATTATGGAAGGTAGTCTATTGTCGAGAATATTTTATTCCATTGTATGGTAGGCTTGTCATTATGGAAGGTAGTCTATTGTCGAGATTTCTGTTACTCCAATGGATGGTAACCTTGTCATTATGGAAGGTAGTATTTTGTCGAGATTTTTGTTACTCGAATGGATGGTAGCCTTGTGATTATGGAAGGTAGTCTGTTGTCGAGATTTTTGATACACCAATGGATGGTAGCCTTGTAATTATGGAAGGTAGTCTATTGTCGAGATTTTTTTTACTCCAATGGATGGTAGCCTTGTCATTATGGAAGGTAGTCTATCGTTGATATTTCTGTTACTCCAATGGATTGTAGCCTTGTCATTATAGAAGGTAGTCTGTTGTTCAGATTTTTGTTACTCCAATGGATGGTAGCCTTGTCATTATGGAAGGTAGTCTGTTGTCGAGAATATTTTATTCCATTGGATGGTAGACTTGTCATTATGGAAGGTAGTTTGTTGTCGAGATTTTTTTTACTCCAATGGATAGTATCCTTGTCATTATGGAAGGTAGTCTGTTGTCGAGATTTTGTTACTCCAATGGATGGTAGCCTTGTCATTATGGAAGGTAGTCTATTGTCCAATTTTTGTCACTCCAAAGGATGGTATCCTTGTCATTATGGAAGGTAGTATGTTGTCGATATTTTTGTTACTCCAATGGATGGTAGCCTTGTTATTATGGAAGGTAGTCTATTATCGAGATTTTTGTCACTCCAATGGATGGTAGCCTTGTCATTATGGAAGGTAGTCTGTTGTCGATATTTTTGTAACTCCAATGGATGGTAGCCTTGTCAATATGGAAGGTAGTCTGTTGTCGAGAATATTTTATTCCATTGGATGGTAGGCTTGTCATTATGGAAGGTAGTCTATTGTCGAGAATATTTTATTCCATTGTATGGTAGGCTTGTCATTATGGAAGGTAGTCTGTTGTCGAGATTTCTGTTACTCCAATGGATGGTAACCTTGTCATTATGGAAGGTAGTATTTTGTCGAGATTTTTGTTACTCGAATGGATGGTAGCCTTGTGATTATGGAAGGTAGTCTGTTGTCGAGATTTTTGATACACCAATGGATGGTAGCCTTGTAATTATGGAAGGTAGTCTGTTGTCGAGATTTTTTTTACTCCAATGGATGGTAGCCTTGTCATTATGGAAGGTAGTCTATCGTTGATATTTCTGTTACTCCAATGGATTGTAGCCTTGTCATTATAGAAGGTAGTCTGTTGTTCAGATTTTTGTTACTCCAATGGATGGTAGCCTTGTCATTATGGAAGGTAGTCTGTTGTCGAGAATATTTTATTCCATTGGATGGTAGACTTGTCATTATGGAAGTTAGTATTTTGTCGAGATTTTTGTTACTCCAATGGATGATAGACTTTTCATTTTGGAAGGTAGTCTGTTGTCGAGATTTTTGTTATTCCAATGGATGGTAGCCTTGTCATTATGGAAGGAAGTCTGTTGTCAAGATTTTTGTTACTCCAATGGATGGTAGCCTTGTCATTATGGATGGTAGTCTGTTGTCGAGATTTTGTTACTCTAATGGATGGTAGCCTTCTCATTATGGAACATAGTCTATTGTCGATGTTTTTTTTACTCTAATGGATGGTAGCCTTGTCATTATGGAAGGTAGTTTGTTGTCGATATTTTTGTAACTCCAATGGATGGTAGCCTTGTCAATATGGAAGGTAGTCTGTTGTCGAGAATATTTTATTCCATTGGATGGTAGGCTTGTCATTATGGAAGGTAGTCTATTGTCGAGAATATTTTATTCCATTGGATGGTAGGCTTGTCATTATGGAAGGTAGTCTGTTTTTGAGATTTTTGTTATTCCAATGGATGGTAGTCTTGTCAATATGGAAGGTAGTCTATTGTCGAGAATATTTTATTCCATTGGATGGTAGGCTTGTCATTATGTAAGGTAGTCTATTGTCAAGAATATTTTATTCCATTGGATGGTAGGCTTGTCATTATGGAAGGTAGTCTGTTTTTGAGATTTTTGTTATTCCAATGGATGGTAACCTTGTCATTATGGAAGGTAGTATTTTGTCGAGATTTTTGTTACTCCAATGGATGATAGCCTTGTCATTATGGAAGGTGGTCTATTGTCGATTTTTTTTTTAGTCCAATGGATGGTAGCCTTGTCATTATGGAAGGTAGTCTGTTGTCGAGATTTTTGATACTCAAATGGATGGTAGCCTTGTAATTATGAAAGGTAGTCTGTTGTCGAGATTTCTTTTACTCCAATGGATGGAAGCCTTGTCATTATGGAAGGTAGTCTGTCGTTGATATTTCTGTTACTCCAATGGATTGTAGCCTTGTCATTATGGAAGGTAGTTTGTTGTACATATTTTTGTTACTCCAATGGATGGTAGCCTTGTCATTATGGAAGGTAGTCTGTTGTCGAGAATATTTTATTCCATTGTACAGTAGGCTTGTCATTATGGAAGGTAGTCTGTTTTTGAGATTTTTGTTATTCCAATGGATGGAAACCTTGTTATTATGGAAGGTAGTATTTTGTCGAGATTTTTGTTACTCCAATGGATGATAGCCTTGTCATTATGGAAGGTAGTCTTTTGTCGAGATTTTTGTTACTTCAATGGATGGTAGCCTTGTCATTATGGAAGGTAGTCTGTTGTCGAGATTTTGTTATTCTAATGGATGGTAGTCATGTCATTAAGGAAGGTAGTCTGTCGTTGAGATTTCTGTTACTGCAATGGATGGTAGCCTTGTCATTATAGAAGGTAGTCTGTTGTCGAGATTTCTGTTACTCCAATGGATGGTAACCTTGTCATTATGGAAGGTAGTATTTTGTCGAGATTTTTGTTACTCGAATGGATGGTAGCCTTGTGATTATGGAAGGTAGTCTGTTGTCGAGATTTTTGATACTCCAATGGATGGTAGCCTTGTAATTATGGAAGGTAGTCTGTTGTCGAGAATTTTTTTACTCGAATGGATGGTAGCCTTGTCATTATTGAAGGTAGTCTATCGTTGAGATTTCTGTTACTCCAATGGATTGTAGCCTTGTCATTATGGAAGGTAGTCTTTTGTTCAGAATTTTGTTACTCCAATGGATGGTAGCCTTGTCATTATGGAAGGTAGTCTGTTGTCGAGAATATTTTATTCCATTGGATGGTAGACTTGTCATTATGGAAGGTAGTAGTTTGTCGAGATTTTTATTACTCCAATGGATGATAGCCTTGTCATTTTGGAAGGTAGTCTGTTGTCGAGATTTTTGTTACTCCAATGGATGGTAGCCTTGTCATTATGGAAGGAAGTCTGTTGTCAAGATTTTTGTTACTCCAATGGATGGTAGCCTTGTCATTATGGAAGGTAGTCTGTTGTCGAGATTTTGTTACTCTAATGGATGGTAGCCTTGTCATTATGGAACATAATCTGTTGTCGATATTTTTTTTACTCTAATGTATGGTAGCCTTGTCATTATGGAAGGTAGTTTGTTTTCGATATTTTTGTAACTCCAATGGATGGTAGCCTTGTCAATATGGAAGGTAGTCTGATGTCGAGAATATTTTATTCCATTGGATGGTAGGCTTGTCATTATGGAAGGTAGTCTATTGTCGAGAATATTTTATTCCATTGTATGGTAGGCTTGTCATTACGGAAGGTAGTCTGTTGTCGAGATTTCTGTTACTCCAATGGATGGTAACCTTGTCATTATGGAAGGTAGTATTTTGTCGAGATTTTTGTTACTCGAATGGATGGTAGCCTTGTGATTATGGAAGGTAGTCTGTTGTCGAGATTTTTCATACACCAATGGATGGTAGCCTTGTAATTATGGAAGGTAGTCTGTTGTCGAGATTTTTTTTACTCCAATGGATGGTAGCCTTGTCATTATGGAAGGTAGTCTATCGTTGATATTTCTGTTACTCCAATGGATTGTAGCCTTGTCATTATAGAAGGTAGTCTGTTGTTCAGATTTTTGTTACTCCAATGGATGGTAGCCTTGTCATTATGGAAGGTAGTCTGTTGTCGAGAATATTTTATTCCATTGGATGGTAGACTTGTCATTATGGAAGGTAGTTTGTTGTCGAGATTTTTGTTACTCCAATGGATAGTATCCTTGTCATTTTGGAAGGTAGTCTGTTGTCGAGATTTTGTTACTCCAATGGATGGTAGCCTTGTCATTATGGAAGGTAGTCTATTGTCCAATTTTTGTCACTCCAAAGGATGGTATCCTTGTCATTATGGAAGGTAGTATGTTGTCGATATTTTTGTTACTCCAATGGATGGTAGCCTTGTTATTATGGAAGGTAGTCTATTATCGAGATTTTTGTCACTCCAATGGATGGTAGCCTTGTCATTATGGAAGGTAGTCTGTTGTCGATATTTTTGTAACTCCAATGGATGGTAGCCTTGTCAATATGGAAGGTAGTCTGTTGTCGAGAATATTTTATTCCATTGGATGGTAGGCTTGTCATTATGGAAGGTAGTCTATTGTCGAGAATATTTTATTCCATTGTATGGTAGGCTTGTCATTATGGAAGGTAGTCTGTTGTCGAGATTTCTGTTACTCCAATGGATGGTAACCTTGTCATTATGGAAGGTAGTATTTTGTCGAGATTTTTGTTACTCGAATGGATGGTAGCCTTGTGATTATGGAAGGTAGTCTGTTGTCGAGATTTTTGATACACCAATGGATGGTAGCCTTGTAATTATGGAAGGTAGTCTATTGTCGAGATTTTTTTTACTCCAATGGATGGTAGCCTTGTCATTATGGAAGGTAGTCTATCGTTGATATTTCTGTTACTCCAATGGATTGTAGCCTTGTCATTATAGAAGGTAGTCTGTTGTTCAGATTTTTGTTACTCCAATGGATGGTAGCCTTGTCATTATGGAAGGTAGTCTGTTGTCGAGAATATTTACTTCCATTGGATGGTAGACTTGTCATTATGGAAGTTAGTATTTTGTCGAGATTTTTGTTACTCCAGTGGATGATAGACTTTTCATTTTGGAAGGTAGTCTGTTGTCGAGATTTTTGTTATTCCAATGGATGGTAGCCTTGTCATTATGGAAGGAAGTCTGTTGTCAAGATTTTTGTTACTCCAATGGATGGTAGCCTTGTCATTATGGATGGTAGTCTGTTGTCGAGATTTTGTTACTCTAATGGATGGTAGCCTTGTCATTATGGAACATAGTCTATTGTCGATGTTTTTTTTACTCTAATGGATGGTAGCCTTGTCATTATGGAAGGTAGTTTGTTGTCGATATTTTTGTAACTCCAATGGATGGTAGCCTTGTCAATATGGAAGGTAGTCTGTTGTCGAGAATATTTTATTCCATTGGATGGTAGGCTTGTCATTATGGAAGGTAGTCTATTGTCGAGAATATTTTATTCCATTGGATGGTAGGCTTGTCATTATGGAAGGTAGTCTGTTTTTGAGATTTTTGTTATTCCAATGGATGGTAACCTTGTCATTATGGAAGGTAGTATTTTGTCGAGATTTTTGTTACTCCAATGGATGATAGCCTTGTCATTATGGAAGGTGGTCTTTTGTCGATATTTTTTTTAGTCCAATGGATGGTAGCCTTGTCATTATGGAAGGTAGTCTGTTGTCGAGATTTTTGATACTCAAATGGATGGTAGCCTTGTAATTATGGAAGGTAGTCTGTTGTTGAGATTTTTTTTACTCCAATGGATGGTAGCCTTGTCATTATGGAAGGTAGTCTGTCGTTGAGATTTCTGTTACTCCAATGGATTGTAGCCTTGTCATTATGGAAGGTAGTCTGTTATACAGATTTTTGTTACTCCAATGGATGGTAGCCTTGTCATTATGGAAGGTAGTCTGTTGTCGAGAATATTTTATTCCATTGTATGGTAGGCTTGTCATTATGGAAGGTAGTCTGTTTTTGAGATTTTTGTTATTCCAATGGATGGTAACCTTGTTATTATGGAAGGTAGTATTTTGTCGAGATTTTTGTTACTCCAATGGATGATAGACTTGTCATTATGGAAGGTAGTCTTTTGTCGAGATTTTTGTTACTTCAATGGATGGTAGCCTTGTCATTATGGAAGGTAGTCTGTTGTCGAGATTTTGTTATTCTAATGGATGGTAGTCTTGTCATTAAGGAAGGTAGTCTGTCGTCGAGATTTCTGTTACTCCAATGGATGGTAGCCTTGTCATTATGGAAGGTAGTCTGTTGTCGAGAATATTTTATTCCATTGGATGGTAGACTTGTCATTATGGAAGGTAGTATTTTGTCGAGATTTTTGTTACTCCAATGGATGATAGCCTTGTCATTTTGGAAGGTAGTCTGTTGTCGAGATTTTTGTTACTCCAATGGATGGTAGCCTTGTCATTATGGAAGGAAGTCTGTTGTCAAGATTTTTTTTACTCCAATGGATGGTAGCCTTGTCATTATGGAAGGTAGTCTGTTGTCGAGATTTTGTTACTCTAATGGATGGTAGCCTTGTCATTATGGAACATAATCTGTTGTCGATATTTTTTTTACTCTAATGTATGGTAGCCTTGTCATTATGGAAGGTAGTTTGTTTTCGATATTTTTGTAACTCCAATGGATGGTAGCCTTGTCAATATGGAAGGTAGTCTGATGTCGAGAATATTTTATTCCATTGGATGGTAGGCTTGTCATTATGGAAGGTAGTCTATTGTCGAGAATATTTTATTCCATTGTATGGTAGGCTTGTCATTACGGAAGGTAGTCTGTTGTCGAGATTTCTGTTACTCCAATGGATGGTAACCTTGTCATTATGGAAGGTAGTATTTTGTCGAGATTTTTGTTACTCGAATGGATGGTAGCCTTGTGATTATGGAAGGTAGTCTGTTGTCGAGATTTTTGATACACCAATGGATGGTAGCCTTGTAATTATGGAAGGTAGTCTGTTGTCGAGATTTTTTTTACTCCAATGGATGGTAGCCTTGTCATTATGGAAGGTAGTCTATCGTTGATATTTCTGTTACTCCAATGGATTGTAGCCTTGTCATTATAGAAGGTAGTCTGTTGTTCAGATTTTTGTTACTCCAATGGATGGTAGCCTTGTCATTATGGAAGGTAGTCTGTTGTCGAGAATATTTTATTCCATTGGATGGTAGACTTGTCATTATGGAAGGTAGTTTGTTGTCGAGATTTTTGTTACTCCAATGGATAGTATCCTTGTCATTTTGGAAGGTAGTCTGTTGTCGAGATTTTGTTACTCCAATGGATGGTAGCCTTGTCATTATGGAAGGTAGTCTATTGTCCAATTTTTGTCACTCCAAAGGATGGTATCCTTGTCATTATGGAAGGTAGTATGTTGTCGATATTTTTGTTACTCCAATGGATGGTAGCCTTGTTATTATGGAAGGTAGTCTATTATCGAGATTTTTGTCACTCCAATGGATGGTAGCCTTGTCATTATGGAAGGTAGTCTGTTGTCGATATTTTTGTAACTCCAATGGATGGTAGCCTTGTCAATATGGAAGGTAGTCTGTTGTCGAGAATATTTTATTCCATTGGATGGTAGGCTTGTCATTATGGAAGGTAGTCTATTGTCGAGAATATTTTATTCCATTGTATGGTAGGCTTGTCATTATGGAAGGTAGTCTGTTGTCGAGATTTCTGTTACTCCAATGGATGGTAACCTTGTCATTATGGAAGGTAGTATTTTGTCGAGATTTTTGTTACTCGAATGGATGGTAGCCTTGTGATTATGGAAGGTAGTCTGTTGTCGAGATTTTTGATACACCAATGGATGGTAGCCTTGTAATTATGGAAGGTAGTCTGTTGTCGAGATTTTTTTTACTCCAATGGATGGTAGCCTTGTCATTATGGAAGGTAGTCTATCGTTGATATTTCTGTTACTCCAATGGATTGTAGCCTTGTCATTATAGAAGGTAGTCTGTTGTTCAGATTTTTGTTACTCCAATGGATGGTAGCCTTGTCATTATGGAAGGTAGTCTGTTGTCGAGAATATTTACTTCCATTGGATGGTAGACTTGTCATTATGGAAGTTAGTATTTTGTCGAGATTTTTGTTACTCCAGCGGATGATAGACTTTTCATTTTGGAAGGTAGTCTGTTGTCGAGATTTTTGTTATTCCAATGGATGGTAGCCTTGTCATTATGGAAGGAAGTCTGTTGTCAAGATTTTTGTTACTCCAATGGATGGTAGCCTTGTCATTATGGATGGTAGTCTGTTGTCGAGATTTTGTTACTCTAATGGATGGTAGCCTTGTCATTATGGAACATAGTCTATTGTCGATGTTTTTTTTACTCTAATGGATGGTAGCCTTATCATTATGGAAGGTAGTTTGTTGTCGATATTTTTGTAACTCCAATGGATGGTAGCCTTGTCAATATGGAAGGTAGTCTGTTGTCAAGAATATTTTATTCCATTGGATGGTAGGCTTGTCATTATGGAAGGTAGTCTATTGTCGAGAATATTTTATTCCATTGGATGGTAGGCTTGTCATTATGGAAGGTAGTCTGTTTTTGAGATTTTTGTTATTCCAATGGATGGTAACCTTGTCATTATGGAAGGTAGTATTTTGTCGAGATTTTTGTTACTCCAATGGATGATAGCCTTGTCATTATGGAAGGTGGTCTTTTGTCGATATTTTTTTTAGTCCAATGGATGGTAGCCTTGTCATTATGGAAGGTAGTCTGTTGTCGAGATTTTTGATACTCAAATGGATGGTAGCCTTGTAATTATGGAAGGTAGTCTGTTGTTGAGATTTTTTTTACTCCAATGGATGGTAGCCTTGTCATTATGGAAGGTAGTCTGTCGTTGAGATTTCTGTTACTCCAATGGATTGTAGCCTTGTCATTATGGAAGGTAGTCTGTTATACAGATTTTTGTTACTCCAATGGATGGTAGCCTTGTCATTATGGAAGGTAGTCTGTTGTCGAGAATATTTTATTCCATTGTATGGTAGGCTTGTCATTATGGAAAGTAGTCTGTTTTTGAGATTTTTGTTATTCCAATGGATGGTAACCTTGTTATTATGGAAGGTAGTATTTTGTCGAGATTTTTGTTACTCCAATGGATGATAGACTTGTCATTATGGAAGGTAGTCTTTTGTCGAGATTTTTGTTACTTCAATGGATGGTAGCCTTGTCATTATGGAAGGTAGTCTGTTGTCGAGATTTTGTAATTCTAATGGATGGTAGTCATGTCATTAAGGAAGGTAGTCTGTCGTTGAGATTTCTGTTACTGCAATGGATGGTAGCCTTGTCATTATGGAAGGTAGTCTGTTGTCGAGATTTCTGTTACTCCAATGGATGGTAACCTTGTCATTATGGAAGGTAGTATTTTGTCGATATTTTTGTTACTCGAATGGATGGTAGCCTTGTGATTATGGAAGGTAGTCTGTTGTCGAGATTTTTGATACTCCAATGGATGGTAGCCTTGTAATTATGGAAGGTAGTCTGTTGTCGAGAATTTTTTTACTCGAATGGATGGTAGCCTTGTCATTATTGAAGGTAGTCTATCGTTGAGATTTCTGTTACTCCAATGGATTGTAGCCTTGTCATTTGGAAGGTAGTCTTTTGTTCAGAATTTTGTTACTCCAATGGATGGTAGCCTTGTCATTATGGAAGTTAGTCTGTTGTCGAGAATATTTTATTCCATTGGATGGTAGACTTGTCATTATGGAAGGTAGTATTTTGTCGAGATTTTTGTTACTCCAATGGATGATAGCCTTGTCATTTTGGAAGGTAGTCTGTTGTCGAGATTTTTGTTACTCCAATGGATGGTAGCCTTGTCATTATGGAAGGAAGTCTGTTGTCAAGATTTTTGTTACTCCAATGGATGGTAGCCTTGTCATTATGGAAGGTAGTCTGTTGTCGAGATTTTGTTACTCTAATGGATGGTAGCCTTGTCATTATGGAACATAATCTGTTGTCGATATTTTTTTTACTCTAATGTATGGTAGCCTTGTCATTATGGAAGGTAGTTTGTTTTCGATATTTTTGTAACTCCAATGGATGGTAGCCTTGTCATTATGGAAGGTAGTCTGTTGTCGAGAATATTTTATTCCATTGTACGGTAGGCTTGTCATTATGGAAGGTAGTCTGTTTTTGAGATTTTTGTTATTCCAATGGATGGTAACCTTGTTATTATGGAAGGTAGTATTTTTTCGAGATTTTTGTTACTCCAATGGATGATAGCCTTGTCATTATGGAAGGTAGTCTTTTGTCGAGATTTTTGTTACTTCAATGTATGGTAGCCTTGTCATTATGGAAGGTAGTCTGTTGTCGAGATTTTGTTATTCTAATGGATGGTAGTCATGTCATTAAGGAAGGTAGTCTGTCGTTGAGATTTCTGTTACTGCAATGGATGGTAGCCTTGTCATTATGGAAGGTAGTCTGTTGTCGAGATTTCTGTTACTCCAATGGATGGTAACCTTGTCATTATGGAAGGTAGTATTTTGTCGAGATTTTTGTTACTCGAATGGATGGTAGCCTTGTGATTATGGAAGGTAGTCTGTTGTCGAGATTTTTGATACTCCAATGGATGGTAGCCTTGTAATTATGGATAGTAGTCTGTTGTCGAGAATTTTTTTACTCGAATGGATGGTAGCCTTGTCATTATTGAAGGTAGTCTATCGTTGAGATTTCTGTTACTCCAATGGATTGTAGCCTTGTCATTTGGAAGGTAGTCTTTTGTTCAGAATTTTGTTACTCCAATGGATGGTAGCCTTGTCATTATGGAAGTTAGTCTGTTGTCGAGAATATTTTATTCCATTGGATGGTAGACTTGTCATTATGGAAGGTAGTATTTTGTCGAGATTTTTGTTACTCCAATGGATGATAGCCTTGTCATTTTGGAAGGTAGTCTGTTGTCGAGATTTTTGTTACTCCAATGGATGGTAGCCTTGTCATTATGGAAGGAAGTCTGTTGTCAAGATTTTTGTTACTCCAATGGATGGTAGCCTTGTCATTATGGAAGGTAGTCTGTTGTCGAGATTTTGTTACTCTAATGGATGGTAGCCTTGTCATTATGGAACATAATCTGTTGTCGATATTTTTTTTACTCTAATGTATGGTAGCCTTGTCATTATGGAAGGTAGTTTGTTTTCGATATTTTTGTAACTCCAATGGATGGTAGCCTTGTCAATATGGAAGGTAGTCTGTTGTCGAGAATATTTTATTCCATTGGATGGTAGGCTTGTCATTATGGAAGGTAGTCTATTGTCGAGAATATTTTATTCCATTGTATGGTAGGCTTGTCATTATGGAAGGTAGTCTGTTTTTGAGATTTTTGTTATTCCAATGGATGGTAGACTTGTCATTATGGAAGGTAGTATTTTGTCGAGATTTTTGTTACTCCAATGGATGATAGCCTTGTCATTTTGGAAGGTAGTCTGTTGTCGAGATTTTTGTTACTTCAATGGATGGTAGCCTTGTCATTATGGAAGGTAGTCTGTTGTCAAGATTTTTGTTACTCCAATGGATGGTAGCCTTGTCATCATGGAAGGTAGTCTGTTGTCGAGATTTTGTTACTCTAATGGATGGTAGCCTTGTCATTATGGAACATAGTCTATTGTCGATTTTTTTTTTTACTCTAATGAATGGTAGCCTTGTCATTATGGAAGGTAGTTTGTTGTCGATATTTTTGTAACTCCAATGGATGGTAGCCTTGTCAATATGGAAGGTAGTCTGTTGTCGAGAATATTTTATTCCATTGGATGGTAGGCTTGTCATTATGGAAGGTAGTCTATTGTCGAGAATATTTTATTCCATTGGATGGTAGGCTTGTCATTATGGAAGGTAGTCTGTTTTTGAGATTTTTGTTATTCCAATGGATGGTAACCTTGTCATTATGGAAGGTAGTATTTTATCGAGATTTTTGTTACTCCAATGGATGATAGCCTTGTCATTATGGAAGGTGGTCTATTGTCGATATTTTTTTTAGTCCAATGGTTGGTAGCCTTGTCATTATGGAAGGTAGTCTGTTGTCGAGATTTTTGATACTCAAATGGATGGTAGCCTTGTAATTATGGAAGGTAGTCTGTTGTTGAGATTTTTTTTACTCCAATGGATGGTAGCCTTGTCATTATGGAAGGTAGTCTGTCGGTGAGATTTCTGTTACTCCAATGGATTGTAGCCTTGTCATTATGGAAGGTAGTCTGTTATACAGATTTTTGTTACTCCAATGGATGGTAGCCTTGTCATTATGGAAGGTAGTCTGTTGTCGAGAATATTTTATTCCATTGTATGGTAGGCTTGTCATTATGGAAGGTAGTCTGTTTTTGAGATTTTTGTTATATCAATGGATGGTAACCTTGTTATTATGGAAGGTAGTATTTTGTCGAGATTTTTGTTACTCCAATGGATGATAGCCTTGTCATTATGGAAGGTAGTCTTTTGTCGATATTTTTATTACTTCAATGGATGGTAGCCTTGTCATTATGGAAGGTAGTCTGTTGTCGAGATTTTGTTATTCTAATGGATGGTAGTCTTGTCATTAAGGAAGGTAGTCTGTCGTTGAGATTTCTGTTACTCCAATGGATGGTAGCATTGTCATTATGGAAGGTAGTCTGTTGTCGAGATTTCTGTTACTCCAATGGATGGTAACCTTGTCATTATGGAAGGTAGTATTTTGTCGAGATTTTTGTTACTCGAATGGATGGTAGCCTTGTCATTATGGAAGGTAGTCTGTTGTTCAGATTTTTGTTACTCCAATGGATGGTAGCCTTCTCATTATGGAAGGTAGTCTGTTGTCGAGAATATTTTATTCCATTGGATGGTAGACTTGTCATTATGGAAGGTAGTATTTTGTCGAGATTTTAGTTACTCCAATGGATAATAGCCTTGTCATTTTGGAAGGTAGTCTGTTGTCGAGATTTTTGTTATTCCAATGGATGGTAGCCTTGTCATTATGGAAGGAAGTCTGTTGTCAAGATTTTTGTTACTCCAATGGATGGTAGCCTTGTCATTATGGAAGGTAGTTTGTTGTCGAGATTTTGTTACTCTAATGGATGGTAGCCTTGTCATTATGGAACATAGTCTGTTGTCGATATTTTTTTTACTTTAATGGATGGTAGCCTTGTCATTATGGAAGGTAGTTTGTTGTCGATATTTTTGTAACTCCAATGGATGGTAGCCTTGTCAATATGGAAGGTAGTCTATTGTCGAGAATATTTTATTCCATTGGATGGTAGGCTTGTCATTATGGAAGGTAGTCTATTGTCGAGAATATTTTATTCCATTGGATGGTAGGCTTGTCATTATGGAAGGTAGTCTGTTTTTGAGATTTTTGTTATTCCAATGGATGGTAACCTTGTCATTATGGAAGGTAGTATTTTGTCGACATTTTTGTTACTCCAATGGATGATAGCCTTGTCATTATGGAAGGTGGTCTATTGTCCATATTTTTTTTAGTCCAATGGATGGTAGCCTTGTCATTATGGAAGGTAGTCTGTTGTCGAGATTTTTGATACTCAAATGGATGGTAGCCTTGTAATTATGGAAGGTAGTCTGTTGTCGAGATTTTTTTTACTCCAATGGATGGTAGCCTTGTGATTATGGAAGGTAGTCTGTCGTTGAGATTTCTGTTACTCCAATGGATTGTAGCCTTGTCATTATGGAAGGTAGTTTGTTGTACAGATTTTTGTTATTCCAATGGATGTTAACCTTGTTATTATGGAATTTAGTATTTTGTCGAGATTTTTGTTACTCCAATGGATGATAGCCTTGTCATTATGGAAGGTAGTATTTTGTCGATATTTTTGTTACTTCAATGGATGGTAGCCTTGTCATTATGGAAGGTAGTCTGTTGTCGAGATTTTTGTTACTCCAATGGATGGTAACCTTGTCATTATGGAAGGTAGTATTTTGTCAAGATTTTTGTTACTCGAATGGATGGTAGCCTTGTGATTATGGAAGGTAGTCTGTTGTCGAGATTTTTGATACTCCAATGGATGGTAGCCTTGTAATTATGGAAGGTAGTCTGTTTTCGAGAATTTTTTTACTCCAATGGATGGTAGCCTTGTCATTATGGAAGGTAGTCTATCGTTGAGATTTCTGTTATTCCAATGGATTGTAGCCTTGCCATTATGGAAGGTAGTCTTTTGTTCAGATTTTTGTTACTCCAATGGATGGTAGCCTTGTCATTATGGAAGGTAGTCTGTTGTCGAGAATATTTTATTCCATTGTATGGTAGGCTTGTCATTATGGAAGGTAGTCTGTTTTTGAGATTTTTGTTATTCCAATGGATGGTAACCTTGTTATTATGGAAGGTAGTATTTTGTCGAGATTTTTGTTACTCCAATGGATGATAGCCTTGTCATTATGGAAGGTAGTCTTTTGTCGAGATTTTTGTTACTTCAATGGATGGTAGCCTTGTCATTATGGAAGGTAGTCTGTTGTCGAGATTTTGTTATTCTAATGGATGGTAGTCTTGTCATTAAGGAAGGTAGTCTGTCGTTGAGATTTCTGTTACTCCAATGGATGGTAGCCTTGTCATTATGGAAGGTAGTCTGTTGTCGAGATTTCTGTTACTCCAATGGATGGTAACCTTGTCATTATGGAAGGTAGTATTTTGTCGAGATTTTTGTTACTCGAATGGATGGTAGCCTTGTCATTATGGAAGGTAGTCTGTTGTTCAGATTTTTGTTACTCCAATGGATGGTAGCCTTGTCATTATGGAAGGTAGTCTGTTGTCGAGAATATTTTATTCCATTGGATGGTAGACGTGTCATTATGGAAGGTAGTATTTTGTCGAGATTTTTGTTACTCCAATGGATGATAGCCTTGTCATTTTGGAAGGTAGTCTGTTGTCGAGATTTTTGTTACTCCAATGGATGGTAGCCTTGTCATTATGGAAGGAAGTCTGTTGTGAAGATTTTTGTTACTCCAATGGATGGTAGCCTTGTCATTATGGAAGGTAGTTTTTTGTCGAGATTTTTTTACTCTAATGGATGGTAGCCTTGTCATTATGGAACATAGTCTGTTGTCGATATTTTTTTTACTCTAATGGATGGTAGCCTTGTCATTGTGGAAGGTAGTTTGTTGTCAATATTTTTGTAACTCCAATGGATGGTAGCCTTGTCAATATGGAAGGTAGTCTATTGTCGAGAATATTTTATTCCATTGGATGGTAGGCTTGTCATTATGGAAGGTAGTCTATTGTCGAGAATATTTTATTCCATTGGATGGTAGGCTTGTCATTATGGAAGGTAGTCTGTTTTTGAGATTTCTGTTATTCCAATGGATGGTAACCTTGTCATTATGGAAGGTAGTATTTTGTCGAGATTTTTGTTACTCCAATGGATGATAGCCTTGTCATTATGGAAGGTGGTCTATTGTCGATATTTTTTTTAGTCCAATGGATGGTAGCCTTGTCATTATGGAAGGTAGTCTGTTGTCGAGATTTTTGATACTCAAATGGATGGTAGCCTTGTAATTATGGAAGGTAGTCTGTTGTCGATATTTTTTTTACTCCAATGGATGGTAGCCTTGTCATTATGGAAGGTAGTCTATCGTTGAGATTTCTGTTACTCCAATGGATTGTAGCCTTGCCATTATGGAAGGTAGTCTTTTGTTCAGATTTTTGTTACTCCAATGGATGGTAGCCTTGTCATTATGGAAGGTAGTCTGTTGTTGAGAATATTTTATTCCATTGTATGGTAGGCTTGTCATTATGGAAGGTAGTCTGTTTTTGAGATTTTTGTTATTCCAATGGATGGTAACCTTGTTATTATGGAAGGTAGTATTTTGTCGAGATTTTTGTTACTCCAATGGATGATAGCCTTGTCATTATGGAAGGTAGTCTTTTGTCGAGATTTTTGTTACTTCAATGGATGGTAGCCTTGTCATTATGGAAGGTAGTCTGTTGTCGAGATTTTGTTATTCTAATGGATGGTAGTCTTGTCATTAAGGAAGGTAGTCTGTCGTTGAGATTTCTGTTACTCCAATGGATGGTAGCCTTGTCATTATGGAAGGTAGTCTGTTGTCGAGATTTCTGTTACTCCAATGGATGGTAACCTTGTCATTATGGAAGGTAGTATTTTGTCGAGATTTTTGTTACTCGAATGGATGGTAGCCTTGTCATTATGGAAGGTAGTCTGTTGTTCAGATTTTTGTTACTCCAATGGATGGTAGCCTTGTCATTATGGAAGGTAGTCTGTTGTCGAGAATATTTTATTCCATTGGATGGTAGACTTGTCATTATGGAAGGTAGTATTTTGTCGAGATTTTTGTTACTCCAATGGATGATAGCCTTGTCATTTTGGAAGGTAGTCTGTTGTCGAGATTTTTGTTACTCCAATGGATGGTAGCCTTGTCATTATGGAAGGAAGTCTGTTGTGAAGATTTTTGTTACTCCAATGGATGGTAGCCTTGTCATTATGGAAGGTAGTTTTTTGTCGAGATTTTGTTACTCTAATGGATGGTAGCCTTGTCATTATGGAACATAGTCTGTTGTCGATATTTTTTTTACTCTAATTGATGGTAGCCTTGTCATTATGGAAGGTAGTTTGTTGTCGATATTTTTGTAACTCCAATGGATGGTAGCCTTGTCAATATGGAAGGTAGTCTATTGTCGAGAATATTTTATTCCATTGGATGGTAGGCTTGTCATTATGGAAGGTAGTCTATTGTCGAGAATATTTTATTCCATTGGATGGTAGGCTTGTCATTATGGAAGGTAGTCTGTTTTTGAGATTTCTGTTATTCCAATGGATGGTAACCTTGTCATTATGGAAGGTAGTATTTTGTCGAGATTTTTGTTACTCCAATGGATGATAGCCTTGTCATTATGGAAGGTGGTCTATTGTCGATATTTTTTTTAGTCCAATGGATGGTAGCCTTGTCATTATGGAAGGTAGTCTGTTGTCGAGATTTTTGATACTCAAATGGATGGTAGCCTTGTAATTATGGAAGGTAGTCTGTTGTCGATATTTTTTTTACTCCAATGGATGGTAGCCTTGTCATTATGGAAGGTAGTCTATCGTTGAGATTTCTGTTACTCCAATGGATTGTAGCCTTGCCATTATGGAAGGTAGTCTTTTGTTCAGATTTTTGTTACTCCAATGGATGGTAGCCTTGTCATTATGGAAGGTAGTCTGTTGTTGAGAATATTTTATTCCATTGTATGGTAGGCTTGTCATTATGGAAGGTAGTCTGTTTTTGAGATTTTTGTTATTCCAATGGATGGTAACCTTGTTATTATGGAAGGTAGTATTTTGTCGAGATTTTTGTTACTCCAATGGATGATAGCCTTGTCATTATGGAAGGTAGTCTTTTGTCGAGATTTTTGTTACTTCAATGGATGGTAGCCTTGTCATTATGGAAGGTAGTCTGTTGTCGAGATTTTGTTATTCTAATGGATGGTAGTCTTGTCATTAAGGAAGGTAGTCTGTCGTTGAGATTTCTGTTACTCCAATGGATGGTAGCCTTGTCATTATGGAAGGTAGTCTGTTGTCGAGATTTCTGTTACTCCAATGGATGGTAACCTTGTCATTATGGAAGGTAGTATTTTGTCGAGATTTTTGTTACTCGAATGGATGGTAGCCTTGTCATTATGGAAGGTAGTCTGTTGTTCAGATTTTTGTTACTCCAATGGATGGTAGCCTTGTCATTATGGAAGGTAGTCTGTTGTCGAGAATATTTTATTCCATTGGATGGTAGACTTGTCATTATGGAAGGCAGTATTTTGTCGAGATTTTTGTTACTCCAATGGATGATAGCCTTGTCATTTTGGAAGGTAGTCTGTTGTCGAGATTTTTGTTACTCCAATGGATGGTAGCCTTGTCATTATGGAAGGAAGTCTGTTGTGAAGATTTTTGTTACTCCAATGGATGGTAGCCTTGTCATTATGGAAGGTAGTTTTTTGTCGAGATTTTGTTACTCTAATGGATGGTAGCCTTGTCATTATGGAACATAGTCTGTTGTCGATATTTTTTTTACTCTAATTGATGGTAGCCTTGTCATTATGGAAGGTAGTTTGTTGTCGATATTTTTGTAACTCCAATGGATGGTAGCCTTGTCAATATGGAAGGTAGTCTATTGTCGAGAATATTTTATTCCATTGGATGATAGGCTTGTCATTATGGAAGGTAGTCTATTGTCGAGAATATTTTATTCCATTGGATGGTAGGCTTGTCATTATGGAAGGTAGTCTGTTTTTGAGATTTCTGTTATTCCAATGGATGGTAACCTTGTCATTATGGAAGGTAGTATTTGTCGAGATTTTTGTTACTCCAATGGATGATAGCCTTGTCATTATGGAAGGTGGTCTATTGTCGATATTTTTTTTAGTCCAATGGATGGTAGCCTTGTCATTATGGAAGGTAGTCTGTTGTCGAGATTTTTGATACTCAAATGGATGGTAGCCTTGTAATTATGGAAGGTAGTCTGTTGTCGAGATTTTTTTTACTCCAATGGATGGTAGCCTTGTCATTATGGAAGGTAGTCTGTCGTTGAGATTTCTGTTACTCCAATGGATTGTAGCCTTGTCATTATGGAAGGTAGTTTGTTGTACGGATTTTTGTTATTCCAATGGATGTTAACCTTGTTATTATGGAAGGTAGTATTTTGTCGAGATTTTTGTTACTCCAATGGATGATAGCCTTGTCATTATGGAAGGTAGTATTTTGTCGAGATTTTTGTTACTTCAATGAATGGTAGCCTTGTCATTATGGAAGGTAGTCTGTTGTCGAGATTTTTGTTACTCCAATGGATGGTAACCTTGTCATTATGGAAGGTAGTATTTTGTCAAGATTTTTGTTACTCGAATGGATGGTAGCCTTGTGATTATGGAAGGTAGTCTGTTGTCGAGATTTTTGATACTCCAATGGATGGTAGCCTTGTAATTATGGAAGGTAGTCTGTTGTCGAGAATTTGTTTACTCCAATGGATGGTAGCCTTGTCATTATGGAAGGTAGTCTATCGTTGAGATTTCTGTTACTCCAATGGATTGTAGCCTTGCCATTATGGAAGGTAGTCTTTTGTTCAGATTTTTTTTACTCCAATGGATGGTAGCCTTGTCATTATGGAAGGTAGTCTGTTGTCGAGAATATTTTATTCCATTGGATGGTAGACTTGTCATTATGGAAGGTAGTATTTTGTCGAGATTTTTGTTACTCCAATGGATGATAGCCTTGTCATTTTGGAAGGTAGTCTGTTGTCGAGATTTTTGTTACTCCAATGGATGGTAGCCTTGTCATTATGGAAGGATGTCTGTTGTCAAGATTTTTGTTACTCCAATGGATGGCAGACTTGTCATTATGGAAGGTAGTATGTTGTCGAGATTTTGTTACTCTAATGGATGGTAGCCTTGTCATTATGGAACATAATCTGTTGTCGATATTTTTTTTACTCTAATGTATGGTAGCCTTGTCATTATGGAAGGTAGTTTGTTGTCGATATTTTTGTAACTCCAATGGAAGGTAGCCTTGTCAATATGGAAGGTAGTCTGTTGTCGAGAATATTTTATTCCATTGGATGGTAGGCTTGTCATTATGGATGGTAGTCTATTGTCGAGAATATTTTATTCCATTGAATGGTAGGCTTGTCATTATGGAAGGTAGTCTGTTGTAGAGATTTTTGATACTCAAATGGATGGTAGCCTTGTAATTATGGAAGGTAGTCTGTTGTCGAGATTTTTTTTACTCCAATGGATGGTAGCCTTGTCATTATGGAAGGTAGTTTGTCGTTGAGATTTTTGTTACTCCAATGAATTGTAGCCTTGTCATTATGGAAGGTAGTCTGTTGTACAGATTTTTTTTACTCCAATGGATGGAAGCCTTGTCATTATGGAAGGTAGTCTGTTGTCGAGAATATTTTATTCCATTGTATGGTAGGCTTGTAATTATGGAAGGTAGTCTGTTTTTGAGATTTTTGTTATTCCAATGGATGGTAACCTTGTTATTATGGAAGGTAGTATTTTGTTGATATTTTTGTTACTCCAATGGATGATAGCCTTGTCATTCTAGAAGATAGTCTTTTGTCGAGATTTTTGTTACTTCAATGAATGGTAGCCTTGTCATTATGGAAGGTAGTCGGTTGTCGAGATTTTTGTTACTTCAATGGATGGTAGCCTTGTCATTATGGAAGGTAGTCTGTTGTCGAGATTTTGTTACTCTAATGGATGGTAGTCTTGTCATTATGGAAGGTAGTTTGTCGTTGAGATTTTTGTTACTTCAATGGATTGTAGCCTTGTCATTATGAAAGGTAGTTTGTTGTTCAGATTTTTGTTATTCCAATGGATGGTAACCTTATCATTATGGTAGGTAGTATTTTATCGAGATTTTTGTTACTCGAATGGATGGTAGCCTTGTCATTATTGAAGGTAGTATTTTGTCGAGATTTTTGTTACTCCAATGGATGATAGCCTTGTCATTATGGAAGGTAGTCTTTTTTCGAGATTTTTTTTACTCCAATGGATGATAGTCTTGTCATTATGGAAGGTAGTCTGTCGTTGAGATTTCTGTTATTCCAATGGATGGTAACCTTGTCATTATGGAAGGTAGTATTTTGTCGAGATTTTTGTTACTCCAATGGATGATAGCCTTGTCATTATGGAAGGTAGTCTTTTTTCGAGATTTTTTTTACTCCAATGGATGGTAGTCTTGTCATTATGGAAGGTAGTCTGTCGTTGAGATTTCTGTTACTCCAATGGATTGTAGCCTTGTCATTATGAAAGGTAGTCTGTTGTCGAGATTTTTGTTATTCCAATGGATGGTAACCTTGTCATTATGGAAGGTAGTATTTTGTCGAGATTTTTGTTACTCGAATGGATGGTAGCTTTGTCATTATTGAAGGTAGTTTGTTGTCGATATCTTTGTTACTCCAATGGATGATAGCCTTGTCATTATGGAAGGTAGTCTGTTGTCGATATTTTTGTTACTCCAATGGATGGTAGCCTTGTCATTATGGAAGGTAGTATGTTGTCGAGATTTTGTTACTCTAACGGATGGTAGCCTTGTCATTATGGAACATAGTCTGTTGTCGATATTTTTTTTACTCCAATGGATGGTAGCCTTGTGTTTATGGAAGGTAGTCTGTCGTTGAGATTTCTCTTACTCCAATGGATTGTAGACTTGTCATTATGAAAGGTAGTCCGTTTTTCAGAATTTTTTTACTCCAATGGATGGTAGCCTTGTCATTATGGAAGGTAGTCTGTTGTCGAGATTTTTGTTATTCCAATGGATGGTAACCTTGTTATTATGGAAGGTAGTATTTTGTCAAGATTTTTGTTACTCGAATGGATGGTAGCTTTGTCATTATTGAAGGTAGTTTGTTATCGATATCTTTGTTACTCCAATGGATGATAGCCTTGTCATTATGGAAGGTAGTCTGTTGTCGATATTTTTGTTACTCCAATGGATGGTAGCCTTGTCATTATGGAAGGTAGTATGTTGTCGAGATTTTGTTACTCTAATGGATGGTAGCCTTGTCATTATGGAACATAGTCTGTTGTCGATATTTTTTTTACTCCAATGGATGGTAGCCTTGTCATTATGGAAGGTAGTCTGTTGTCGAGATTTTTGATAATCCAATGGATGGTAGCCTTGTAATTATGGAAGGTAGTTTGTTGTCGAGATTTTTTTTACTCCAATAATGGTAGCCTTGTCATTATGGAAGGTAGTCTGTTGTCGAGATTTTTGTTACTCCAATGGATGGTAACCTTGTCATTATAGAAGGTAGTATTTTGTCGAGATTTTTGTTACTCGAATGGATGGTAGCCTTGTCATTATGGAAGGTAGTCTGTTGTCGAGATTTTTGAAACTCCAATGGATGGTAGCCTTGTAATTATGGAAGCTAGTCTGTTGTCGAGATTTTTTTTACTCCAATGGATGGTAGCCTTGTCATTATGGAAGGTAGTCTATCCTTGAGATTTCTGTTACTCCAATGGATTGTAGCCTTCTCATTATGGAAGGTAGTCTGTTGTCGAGAATATTTTATTCCATTGGATGGTAGACTTGTCATTGTCGAAGGTAGTATTTTGTCGAGATTTTTGTTACTCCAATGGATGATAGCCTTGTCATTATGGAAGGTAGTCTGTTGTCGATATTTTTGTTACTCCAATGGATGGTAGCCTTGTCATTATGGAAGGTAGTATGTTGTCGAGATTTTGTTACTCTAATGTATGGTAGCCTTGTCATTATGGAACATAGTCTGTTGTCGATATTTTGTTTACTCCAATGGATGGTAGCCTTGTCTTTATGGAAGGTAGTCTGTCATTGATATTTCTGTTACTCCAATGGATTGTAGACTTGTCATTATGAAAGGTAGTCTGTTTTTCAGAATTTTGTTACTCCAATGGATGGTAGCCTTGTCATTATGGAAGGTAGTCTGTTGTCGAGATTTTTGTTATTCCAATGGATGGTAACCTTGTCATTATGGAAGGTAGTATTTTGTCGAGATTTTTGTTACTCCAATGGATGGTAGCTTTGTCATTATTGAAGGTAGTTTGTTGTCGATATCTTTGTTACTCTAATGGATGTTAGCCTTGTCATTATGGAAGGTAGTCTATTGTCGATATTTTTGTTACTCCAATGGTGGTAGCCTTGTCATTATGGAAGGTAGTATGTTGTCGAGATTTTGTTACTCTAATGGATGGTAGCCTTGTCATTATGGAACATAGTCTGTTGTCGATATTTTTTTTACTCCAATGGATGGTAGCCTTGTCATTATGGAAGGTAGTCTGTTGTCGAGATTTTTGATAATCCAATGGATGGTAGCCTTGTAATTATGGAAGGTAGTTTGTTGTCGAGATTTTTTTTACTCCAATAATAGTAGCCTTGTCATTATGGAAGGTAGTCTGTTGTCGAGATTTTTGTTACTCCAATGGATGGTAACCTTGTCATTATAGAAGGTAGTATTTTGTCGAGATTTTTGTTACTCGAATGGATGGTAGCCTTGTCATTATGGAAGGTAGTCTGTTGTAACTCCATTGGATGGTAGCCTTGTAATTATGGAAGCTAGTCTGTTGTCGAGATTTTTTTTACTCCAATGGATGGTAGCCTTGTCATTACGGAAGGTAGTCTATCATTGAGATTTCTGTTACTCCAATGGATTGTAGCCTTGTCATTATGGAAGGTAGTCTGTTGTTCAGTTTTTGTTACTCCAATGGATGGTAGCCTTGTCATTATGGAAGGTAGTCTGTAGTCGAGAATATTTTATTCCATTGGATGGTAGACTTGTCATTGTCGAAGGTAGTATTTTATCGAGATTTTTGTTACTCCAATGGATGATAGCCTTGTCATTATGGAAGGTAGTCTGTTGTCGATATTTTTGTTACTCCAATGGATGGTAGCCTTGTCATTATGGAAGGTAGTATGTTGTCGAGATTTTGTTACTCTAATGTATGGTAGCCTTGTCATTATGGAACATAGTCTGTTGTCGATATTTTGTTTACTCCAATGGATGGTAGCCTTGTCTTTATGGAAGGTAGTCTGTCATTGAGATTTCTGTTACTCCAATGGATTGTAGCCTTGTCATTATGAAAGGTAGTCTGTTTTTCAGAATTTTGTTACTCCAATGGATGGTAGCCTTGTCATTATGGAAGGTAGTCTGTTGTCGAGATTTTTGTGATGCCAATGGATGGTAACCTTGTCATTATGGAAGGTTGTATTTTATCGAGATTTTTGTTACTCGAATGGATGGTAGCTTTGTCATTATTGAAGGTAGTTTGTTGTCGATATCTTCGTTACTCCAATGGATGATAGCCTTGTCATTATGGAAGGTAGTCTGTTGTTGATATTTTTGTTACTCCAATGGATGGTAGCCTTGTCATTATGGAAGGTAGTATGTTGTCGAGATTTTGTTACTCTAATGGATGGTAGCCTTGTCATTATGGAACATAGTCTGTTGTCGATATTTTTTTTACTCCAATGGATGGTTGCCTTGTCATTATGGAAGGTAGTCTGTTGTCGAGATTTTTGATAATCCAATGGATGGTAGCCTTGTAATTATGGAAGGTAGTTTGTTGTCGAGATTTTTTTTACTCCAATAATGGTAGCCTTGTCATTATGGAAGGTAGTCTGTCGTTGAGATTTCTGTTACTCCAATAGATTGTAGCCTTGTCATTATGGAAGGTAGTCTGTTGTACATATTTTTGTTACTCCAATGGATGGTAGCCTTGTCATTATGGAAGGTAGTCTGTTGTCGAGAATATTTTATTCCATTGGATGGTAGGCTTGTCATTATGGAAGGTAGTCTGTTTTTGAGATTTTTGTTATTCCAATGGATGGTAACCTTGTTATTATGGAAGGTAGTATTTTGTCGAGATTTTTGTTACTTCAATGGATGGTAGCCTTGTCATTATGGAAGGTAGTCTGTTGTCGAGATTTTGTTACTCTAATGGATGGTAGTCTTGTCATTAAGGAAGGTAGTCTGTCGTTGAGATTTTTGTTACTCCAATGGATTGTAGCCTTGCCATTATGAAAGGTAGTCTATTGTTCAGATTTTTGTTACTCCAATGGATGGTAGCCTTGTCATTATGGAAGGTAGTCTGTTGTCGAGATTTTTGTTACTCGAATGGATGGTAGCCTTGTCAGTATGGAAGGTAGTCTGTTGTCGAGTTTTTTGAAACTCCAATGGATGGTAGCCTTGTAATTATGGAAGCTAGTCTGTTGTCGAGATTTTTTTTACTCCAATGGATGGTAGCCTTGTCATTATGGAAGGTAGTCTATCATTGAGATTTCTGTTACTCCAATGGATTGTAGCCTTGTCATTATGGAAGGTAGTCTGTTGTTGAGTTTTTGTTACTCCAATGGATGGTAGCCTTGTCATTATGGAAGGTAGTCTGTTGTCGAGAATATTTTATTCCATTGGATGGTAGACTTGTCATTGTCGAAGGTAGTATTTTGTCGAGATTTTTGTTACTCCAATGGATGATAGCCTTGTCATTATGGAAGGTAGTCTGTTGTCGATATTTTTCTTACTCCAATGGATGTTAGCCTTGTCATTATGGAAGGTAGTATGTTGTCGAGATTTTGTTACTCTAATGTATGGTAGCCTTGTCATTATGGAACATAGTCTATTGTCGATATTTTGTTTACTCTAATGGATGGTAGCCTTGTCTTTATGGAAGGTAGCCTGTCATTGAGATTTCTGTTACTCCAATGGATTGTAGCCTTGTCATTATGAAAGGTAGTCTGTTTTTCAGAATTTTGTTACTCCAATGGATGGTAGCCTTGTCATTATGGAAGGTAGTCTGTTGTCGAGATTTTTGTGATGCCAATGGATGGTAACCTTGTCATTATGGAAGGTTGTATTTTATCGAGATTTTTGTTACTCGAATGGATGGTAGCTTTGTCATTATTGAAGGTAGTTTGTTGTCGATATCTTCGTTACTCCAATGGATGATAGCCTTGTCATTATGGAAGGTAGTCTGTTGTTGATATTTTTGTTACTCCAATGGATGGTATCCTTGTCATTATGGAAGGTAGTCTGTTGTCGGAATTTTTGATAATCCAATGGATGGTAGCCTTGTAATTATGGAAGGTAGTTTGTTGTCGAGATTTTTTTTACTCCAATAATGGTAGCCTTGAATTATGGAAGGTAGTCTGTCGTTGAGATTTCTGTTACTCCAATAGATTGTAGCCTTGTCATTATGGAAGGTAGTCTGTTGTACATATTTTTGTTACTCCAATGGATGGTAGCCTTGTCATTATGGAAGGTAGTCTGTTGTCGAGAATATTTTATTCCATTGGATGGTAGGCTTGTCATTATGGAAGGTAGTCTGTTTTTGAGATTTTTGTTATTCCAATGGATGGTAACCTTGTTATTATGGAAGGTAGTATTTTGTCAAGATTTTTGTTACTTCAATGGATGGTAGCCTTGTCATTATGGAAGGTAGTCTGTTGTCGAGATTTTGTTACTCTAATGGATGGTAGTCTTATCATTAAGGAAGGTAGTCTGTCATTGAGATTTTTGTTACTCCAATGGATTGTAGCCTTGTCATTATGAAAGGTAGTCTGTTGTTCAGATTTTTGTTACTCCAATGGATGGTAGCCTTGTCATTATGGAAGGTAGTCTGTTGTCGAGATTTTTTTTACTCCAATGGATGGTAACCTTGTCATTATGGAAGGTAGTATTTTGTCGAGATTTTTGTTACTCGAATGGATGGTAGCCTTGTCATTATGGAAGGTAGTCTGTTGTCGAGATTTTTGAAACTCCAATGGATGGTAGCCTTGTAATTATGGAAGCTAGTCTGTTGTCGAGATTTTTTTTACTCCAATGGATGGTAGCCTTGTCATTATGGAAGGTAGTCTATCATTGAGATTTCTGTTACTCCAATGGATTGTAGCCTTGTCATTATGGAAGGTAGTCTGTTGTTCAGTTTTTGTTACTCCAATGGATGGTAGCCTTGTCATTATGGAAGGTAGTCTGTTGTCGAGAATATTTTATTCCATTGGATGGTAGACTTGTCATTGTCGAACGTAGTATTTTGTCGAGATTTTTGTTACTCCAATGGATGATAGCCTTGTCATTATGGAAGGTAGTCTGTTGTCGATATTTTTGTTACTCCAATGGATAGTAGCCTTGTCATTATGGAAGGTAGTATGTTGTCGAGATTTTGTTACTCTAATGGATGGTAGCCTTGTCATTATGGAACATAGTCTGTTGTCGATATTTTGTTTACTCCAATGGATGGTTGCCTTTTCTTTATGGAAGGTAGTCTATCATTGAGATTTCTATTACTCCAATGGATTGTAGCCTTGTCATTATGAAAGGTAGTCTGTTTTTCAGAATTTTGTTAATCCAATGGATGGTAGCCTTGTCATTATGGAAGGTAGTCTGTTGTCGAGATTTTTGTGATGCCAATGGATGGTAACCTTGTCATTATGGAAGGTAGTATTTTGTCGAGATTTTTGTTACTCGAATGGATGGTAGCTTTGTCATTATTGAAGGTAGTCTGTTGTCGATATCTTTGTTACTTCAATGGATGATAGCCTTGTCATTATGGAAGGTAGTCTATTGTCGATATTTTTGTTACTCCAATGGATGGTAACCTTGTCATTATAGAAGGTAGTATTTTGTCGAGATTTTTGTTACTCGAATGGATGGTAGCCTTGTAATTATGGAAGGTAGTCTGTTGTCGAGATTTTTGAAACTCCAATGGATGGTAGCCTTGTAATTATGGAAGCTAGTCTATTGTCGAGATTTTTTTTACTCCAATGGATGGTAGCCTTGTCATTATGGAAGGTAGTCTATCATTGAGATTTCTGTTACTCCAATGGATTGTAGCCTTGTCATTATGGAAGGTAGTCTGTTGTTCAGTTTTTGTTACTCCAATGGATGGTAGCCTTGTCATTATGGAAGGTAGTCTGTTGTCGAGAATATTTTATTCCATTGGATGGTAGACTTGTCATTGTCGAAGGTAGTATTTTGTCGAGATTTTTGTTACTCCAATGGATGATAGCCTTGTCATTATGGAAGGTAGTCTGTTGTCGATATTTTTGTTACTCCAATGGATGGTAGCCTTGTCATTATGGAAGGTAGTATGTTGTCGAGAATTTGTTACTCTAATGTATGGTAGCCTTGTCATTATGGAACATAGTCTGTTGTCGATATTTTGTTTACTCCAATGGATGGTAGCCTTGTCTTTATGGAAGGTAGTCTGTCATTGAGATTTCTGTTACTCCAATGGATTGTAGCCTTGTCATTATGAAAGGTAGTCTGTTTTTCAGAATTTTGTTACTCCAATGGATGGTAGCCTTGTCATTATGGAAGGTAGTCTGTTGTCGAGATTTTTGTGATGCCAATGGATGGTAACCTTGTCATTATGGAAGGTAGTATTTTGTCGAGATTTTTGTTACTCGAATGGATGGTAGCTTTGTCATTATTGAAGGTAGTTTGTTGTCGATATCTTTGTTACTTCAATGGATGATAGCCTTGTCATTATGGAAGGTAGTCTATTGTCGATATTTTTGTTACTCCAATGGATGGTAACCTTGTCATTATAGAAGGTAGTATTTTGTCGAGATTTTTGTTACTCGAATGGATGGTATCCTTGTAATTATGGAAGGTAGTCTGTTGTCGAGATTTTTGAAACTCCAATGGATGGTAGCCTTGTAATTATGGAAGCTAGTCTATTGTCGAGATTTTTTTTACTCCAATGGATGGTAGCCTTGTCATTATGGAAGGTAGTCTATCATTGAGATTTCTGTTACTCCAATGGATTGTAGCCTTGTCATTATGGAAGGTAGTCTGTTGTTCAGTTTTTGTTACTCCAATGGATGGTAGCCTTGTCATTATGGAAGGTAGTCTGTTGTCGAGAATATTTTATTCCATTGGATGGTAGACTTGTCATTGTCGAAGGTAGTATTTTGTCGAGATTTTTGTTACTCCAATGGATGATAGCCTTGTCATTATGGAAGGTAGTCTGTTGTCGATATTTTTGTTACTCCAATGGATGGTAGCCTTGTCATTATGGAAGGTAGTATGTTGTCGAGATTTTGTTACTCTAATGTATGGTAGCCTTGTCATTATGGAACATAGTCTGTTGTCGATATTTTGTTTACCCCAATGGATGGTAGCCTTGTCTTTATGGAAGGTAGTCTGTCATTGAGATTTCTGTTACTCCAATGGATTGTAGCCTTGTCATTATGAAAGGTAGTCTGTTTTTCAGAATTTTGTTACTCCAATGGATGGTAGCCTTGTCATTATGGAAGGTTGTCTGTTGTCGAGATTTTTGTGATGCCAATGGATGGTAACCTTGTCATTATGGACGGTAGTATTTTATCGAGATTTTTGTTACTCGAATGGATGGTAGCTTTGTCATTATTGAAGGTAGTTTGTTGTCGATATCTCCGTTACTCCAATGGATGATAGCCTTGTTATTATGGAAGGTAGTCTGTTGTTGATATTTTTGTTACTCCAATGGATGGTAGCCTTGTCATTATGGAAGGTAGAATGTTGTCGAGATTTTGTTACTCGAATGGATGGTAGCCTTGTCATTATGGAACATAGTCTGTTGTCGATATTTTTTTTACTCCAGTGGATGGTAGCCTTGTCATTATGGAAGGTAGTCTGTTGTCGAGATTTTTGATAATCCAATGGATGGTAGCCTTGTAATTATGGAAGGTAGTTTGTTGTCGAGATTTTTTTTACTCCAATGATGGTAGCCTTGTCATTATGGAAGGTAGTCTGTCGTTGAGATTTCTGTTACTCCAATAGATTGTAGCCTTGTCATTATGGAAGGTAGTCTGTTGTACATATTTTTGTTACTCCAATGGATGGTAGCCTTGTCATTATGGAAGGTAGTCTGTTGTCGAGAATATTTTATTCCATTGGATGGTAGGCTTGTCATTATGGAAGGTAGTATGTTTTTGAGATTTTTGTTATTCCAATGGATGGTAACCTTGTTATTATGGAAGGTAGTATTTTGTCGAGATTTTTGTTACTTCAATGGATGGTAGCCTTGTCATTATGGAAGGGAGTCTGTTGTCGAGATTTTGTTACTCTAATGGATGGTAGTCTTGTCATTAAGGAAGGTAGTCTGTCGTTGAGATTTTTGTTACTCCAATGGATTGTAGCCTTGTCATTATGAAAGGTAGTCTGTTGTTCAGATTTTTGTTACTCCAATGGATGGTAGCCTTGTCATTATGGAAGGTAGTCTGTTGTCGAGATTTTTGTTACTCCAATGGATGGTAACCTTGTCATTATGGAAGGTAGTATTTTGTCGAGATTTTTGTTACTCGAATGGATGGTAGCCTTGTCATTATGGAAGGTAGTCTGTTGTCGAGATTTTTGAAACTCCAATGGATGGTAGCCTTGTAATTATGGAAGCTAGTCTGTTGTCGAGATTTTTTTTACTCCAATGGATGGTAGCCTTGTCATTATGGAAGGTAGTCTATCATTGAGATTTCTGTTACTCCAATGGATTGTAGCATTGTCATTATGGAAGGTAGTCTGTTGTACATATTTTTGTTACTCCAATGAATGGTAGCCTTGTCATTATGGAAGGTAGTCTGTTGTCGAGAATATTTTACTCCATTGGATGGTAGACTTGTCATTGTCGAAGGTAGTATTTTGTCGAGATTTTTGTTACTCCAATGGATGATAGCCTTGTCATTATGGAAGGTAGTCTGTTGTCGATATTTTTGTTACTCCAATGGATGGTAGCCTTGTCATTATGGAAGGTAGTATGTTGTCGAGATTTTGTTACTCTAATGTATGGTAGCCTTGTCATTATGGAACATAGTCTGTTGTCGATATTTTGTTTACTCCAATGGATGGTAGCCTTGTCTTTATGGAAGGTAGTCTGTCATTGAGATTTCTGTTACTCCAATGGATTGTAGCCTTGTCTTTATGAAAGGTAGTCTGTTTTTAAGAATTTTGTTACTCCAATGGATGGTAGCCTTGTCATTATGGAAGGTTGTCTGTTGTCGAGATTTTTGTGATGCCAATGGATGGTAACCTTGTCATTATGGACGGTAGTATTTTATCGAGATTTTTGTTACTCGAATGGATGGTAGCTTTGTCATTATTGAAGGTAGTTTGTTGTCGATATCTTCGTTACTCCAATGGATGATAGCCTTGTTATTATGGAAGGTAGTCTGTTGTTGATATTTTTGTTACTCCAATGGATGGTAGCCTTGTCATTATGGAAGGTAGAATGTTGTCGAGATTTTGTTACTCTAATGGATGGTAGCCTTGTCATTATGGAACATAGTCTGTTGTCGATATTTTTTTTACTCCAATGGATGGTAGCCTTGTCATTATGGAAGGTAGTCTGTTGTCGAGATTTTTGATAATCCAATGGATGGTAGCCTTTTAATTATGGAAGGTAGTTTGTTGTCGAGATTTTTTTTACTCCAATGATGGTAGCCTTGTCATTATGGAAGGTAGTCTGTCGTTGAGATTTCTGTTACTCCAATAGATTGTAGCCTTGTCATTATGGAAGGTAGTTTGTTGTACATATTTTTGTTACTCCAATGGATGGTAGCCTTGTCATTATGGAAGGTAGTCTGTTGTCGAGAATATTTTATTCCATTGGATGGTAGGCTTGTCATTATGGAAGGTAGTATGTTTTTGAGATTTTTGTTATTCCAATGGATGGTAACCTTGTTATTATGGAAGGTAGTATTTTGTCGAGATTTTTGTTACTTCAATGGATGGTAGCCTTGTCATTATGGAAGGGAGTCTGTTGTCGAGATTTTGTTACTCTAATGGATGGTAGTCTTGTCATTAAGGAAGGTAGTCTGTCGTTGAGATTTTTGTTACTCCAATGGATTGTAGCCTTGTCATTATGAAAGGTAGTCTGTTGTTCAGATTTTTGTTACTCCAATGGATGGTAGCCTTGTCATTATGGAAGGTAGTCTGTTGTCGAGATTTTTGTTACTCCAATGGATGGTAACCTTGTCATTATGGAAGGTAGTATTTTGTCGAGATTTTTGTTACTCGAATGGATGGTAGCCTTGTCATTATGGAAGGTAGTCTGTTGTCGAGATTTTTGAAACTCCAATGGATGGTAGCCTTGTAATTATGGAAGCTAGTCTGTTGTCGAGATTTTTGTTACTCCAATGGATCGTAGCCTTGTCATTATGGAAGGTAGTCTATCATTGAGATTTCTGTTACTCCAATGGATTGTAGCATTGTCATTATGGAAGGTAGTCTGTTGTACATATTTTTGTTACTCCAATGGATGGTAGCCTTGTCATTATGGAAGGTAGTCTGTTGTCGAGAATATTTTATTCCATTGGATGGTAGGCTTGTCATTATGGAAGGTAGTCTGTTTTTGAGATTTTTGTTATTCCAATGGATGGTAACCTTGTTATTATGGAAGGTAGTATTTTGTCGAGATTTTTGTTACTTCAATGGATGGTAGCCTTGTCATTTTGGAAGGTAGTCTGTTGTCGAGATTTTGTTACTCTAATGGATGGTAGTCTTGTCATTAAGGAAGGTAGTCTGTCGTTGAGATTTTTGTTACTCCAATGGATTGTAGCCTTGTCATTATGAAAGGTAGTTTGTTGTTCAGATTTTTGTTACTCCAATGGATGGTAGCCTTGTCATTATGGAAGGTAGTCTGTTGTCGAGATTTTTGTTACTCCAATGGATGGTAACCTTGTCATTATGGAAGGTAGTATTTTGTCGAGATTTTTGTTACTCGAATGGATGGTAGCCTTTTCATTATGGAAGCTAGTCTGTTGTCGAGATTTTTTTTACTCCAATGGATGGTAGCCTTGTCATTATGGAAGGTAGTCTATCATTGAGATTTCTGTTACTCCAATGGATTGTAGCCTTGTCATTATGGAAGGTAGTCTGTTGTTCAGTTTTTGTTACTCCAATGGATGGTAGCCTTGTCATTATGGAAGGTAGTCTGTTGTCGAGAATATTTTATTCCATTGGATGGTAGACTTGTCATTGTCGAAGGTAGTATTTTGTCGAGATTTTTGTTACTCCAATGGATGATAGCCTTGTCATTATGGAAGGTAGTTTGTTGTCGATATTTTTGTTACTCCAATGGATGGTAGCCTTGTCATTATGGAAGGTAGTATGTTGTCGAGATTTTGTTACTCTAATGGATGGTAGCCTTGTCATTATGGAACATAGTCTGTTGTCGATATTTTGTTTACTCCAATGGATGGTAGCCTTGTCTTTATGGAAGGTAGTCTGTCGTTGAGATTTCTGTTACTCCAATGGATTGTAGCTTTGTCATTATGAAAGGTAGTCTGTTTTTCAGAATTTTGTTACTGCAATGGATGGTAGCCTTGTCATTATGGAAGGTAGTCTGTTGTCGAGATTTTTGTGATGCCAATGGATGGTAACCTTGTCATTATGGAAGGTAGTATTTTGTCGAGATTTTTGTTACTCGAATGGATGGTAGCTTTGTCATTATTGAAGGTAGTTTGTTGTCGATATCTTTGTTACTTCAATGGATGATAGCCTTGTCATTATGGAAGGTAGTCTATTGTCGATATTTTTGTTACTCTAATGGATGGTAGCCTTGTCATTATGGAAGGTAGTATGTTGTCGAGATTTTGTTAATCTAATGGATGGTAGCCTTGTCATTATGGAAGGTAGTCTGTTGTCGAGATTTTTGAAACTCCAATGGATGGTAGCCTTGTAATTATGGAAGCTAGTCTGTTGTCGAGATTTTTTTTACTCCAATGGATGGTAGCCTTGTCATTATGGAAGGTAGTCTATCATTGAGATTTCTGTTACTCCAATGGATTGTAGCCTTGTCATTATGGAAGGTAGTCTGTTGTTCAGTTTTTGTTATTCCAATGGATGGTAGCCTTGTCATTATTGAAGGTAGTCTGTTGTCGAGAATATTTTATTCCATTGGATGGTAGACTTGTTATTGTGGAAGGTAGTATTTTGTCGATATTTTTGTTACTCCAATGGATGATAGCCTTGTCATTATGGAAGGTAGTTTGTTAAGGAGATTTTTTTTACTCCATTGGATGGTAGCCTTGTCATTATGGAAGGTAGTCTGTTGTCAAGATTTTTGTTACTCCAATGAATTGTAGCCTTGTCATTATGGAAGGTAGTCTGTTGTCGAGATTTTGTTACTCTAATGGATGGTAGCCTTGTCATTATGGAACATAGTCTGTTGTCGATATTTTTTTTACTCTAATGGATGGTAGCCTTGTCATTATGGAAGGTAGTTTGTTGTCGATATTTTTGTAACTCCAATGGATGGTAGCCTTCTCAATATGGAAGGTAGTCTGTTGTCGAGAATATTTTATTCCATTGGATGGTAGGCTTGTCATTATGGAAGGTCGTCTGTTTTTGAGATTTTTGTTATTCCAATGGATGGTAACCTTGTCATTATGGAAGGTAGTATTTTGACGAGATTTTTGATACTCCAATGGATGGTAGCCTTGTCATTATGGAAGGTAGTCCGTTGTCGAGATTTTTGTTACTTCAATGAATGGTAGCCTTGTCATTATGGAAGGAAGTCTGTTGTCGAGATTTTGTTACTCTAATGGATGGTAGTCTTCTCATTATGGAAGGTAGTTTGTCGTTGAGATTTTTGTTACTTCAATGGATTGTAGCCTTGTCATTATGAAAGGTAGTCTGTTGTTCAAATTTTTGTTATTCCAATGGATGGTAACCTTATCATTATGGTAGGTAGTATTTTGTCGAGATTTTTGTTACTCGAATGGATGGTAGCCTTGTCATTATTGAAGGTAGTTTGTTGTCGATATCTTTGTTACTCCAATGGATGATAGCCTTGTCATTATGGAAGGTAGTATGTTGTCGAGATTTTTTTTACTCCATTGGATGGTAGCCTTGTCATTATGGAAGGTAGTCTATCATTGAGATTTCTATTACTCCAATGGATTGTAGCCTTGTCATTATGGAAGGTAGTCTGTTGTCGAGATTTTGTTACTCTAATGTATGGTAGTCTTGTCATTAAGGAAGGTAGTCTGTCGTTGAGATTTTTGTTACTCCAATGGATTGTAGCCTTGTCATTATGAAAGGTAGTCTGTTGTTCAGATTTTTGTTACTCCAATGGATGGTAGCCTTGTCATTATGGAAGGTAGTCTGTTGTCGAGATTTTTGTTACTCCAATGGATGGTAACCTTGTCATTATGGAAGGTAGTATTTTGTCGAGATTTTTGTTACTCGAATGGATGGTAGCCTTTTCATTATGGAAGCTAGTCTGTTGTCGAGATTTTTTTTACTCCAATGATTGGTAGCCTTGTCATTATGGAAGGTAGTCTATCATTGAGATTTCTGTTACTCCAATGGATTGTAGCCTTGTCATTATGGAAGGTAGTCTGTTGTTCAGTTTTTGTTACTCCAATGGATGGTAGCCTTGTCATTATGGAAGGTAGTCTGTTGTCGAGAATATTTTATTCCATTGGATGGTAGACTTGTCATTGTCGAAGGTAGTATTTTGTCGAGATTTTTGTTACTCCAATGGATGATAGCCTTGTCATTATGGAAGGTAGTTTGTTGTCGATATTTTTGTTACTCCAATGGATGGTAGCCTTGTCATTATGGAAGGTAGTATGTTGTCGAGATTTTGTTACTCTAATGGATGGTAGCCTTGTCATTATGGAACATAGTCTGTTGTCGATATTTTGTTTACTCCAATGGATGGTAGCCTTGTCTTTATGGAAGGTAGTCTGTCGTTGAGATTTCTGTTACTCCAATGGATTGTAGCTTTGTCATTATGAAAGGTAGTCTGTTTTTCAGAATTTTGTTACTCCAATGGATGGTAGCCTTGTCATTATGGAAGGTAGTCTGTTGTCGAGATTTTTGTGATGCCAATGGATGGTAACCTTGTCATTATGGAAGGTAGTATTTTGTCGAGATTTTTGTTACTCGAATGGATGGTAGCTTTGTCATTATTGAAGGTAGTTTGTTGTCGATATCTTTGTTACTTCAATGGATGATAGCCTTGTCATTATGGAAGGTAGTCTATTGTCGATATTTTAGTTACTCTAATGGATGGTAGCCTTGTCATTATGGAAGGTAGTATGTTGTCGAGATTTTGTTAATCTAATGGATGGTAGCCTTGTCATTATGGAAGGTAGTCTGTTGTCGAGATTTTTGAAACTCCAATGGATGGTAGCCTTGTAATTATGGAAGCTAGTCTGTTGTCGAGATTTTTTTTACTCCAATGGATGGTAGCCTTGTCATTATGGAAGGTAGTCTATCATTGAGATTTCTGTTACTCCAATGGATTGTAGCCTTGTCATTATGGAAGGTAGTCTGTTGTTCAGTTTTTGTTATTCCAATGGATGGTAGCCTTGTCATTATTGAAGGTAGTCTGTTGTCGAGAATATTTTATTCCATTGGATGGTAGACTTGTTATTGTGGAAGGTAGTATTTTGTCGATATTTTTGTTACTCCAATGGATGATAGCCTTGTCATTATGGAAGGTAGTTTGTTAAGGAGATTTTTTTTACTCCATTGGATGGTAGCCTTGTCATTATGGAAGGTAGTCTGTTGTCAAGATTTTTGTTACTCCAATGAATTGTAGCCTTGTCATTATGGAAGGTAGTCTGTTGTCGAGATTTTGTTACTCTAATGGATGGTAGCCTTGTCATTATGGAACATAGTCTGTTGTCGATATTTTTTTTACTCTAATGGATGGTAGCCTTGTCATTATGGAAGGTAGTTTGTTGTCGATATTTTTGTAACTCCAATGGATGGTAGCCTTCTCAATATGGAAGGTAGTCTGTTGTCGAGAATATTTTATTCCATTGGATGGTAGGCTTGTCATTATGGAAGGTCGTCTGTTTTTGAGATTTTTGTTATTCCAATGGATGGTAACCTTGTCATTATGGAAGGTAGTATTTTGTCGAGATTTTTGATACTCCAATGGATGGTAGCCTTGTCATTATGGAAGGTAGTCCGTTGTCGAGATTTTTGTTACTTCAATGAATGGTAGCCTTGTCATTATGGAAGGAAGTCTGTTGTCGAGATTTTGTTACTCTAATGGATGGTAGTCTTCTCATTATGGAAGGTAGTTTGTCGTTGAGATTTTTGTTACTTCAATGGATTGTAGCCTTGTCATTATGAAAGGTAGTCTATTGTTCAAATTTTTGTTATTCCAATGGATGGTAACCTTATCATTATGGTAGGTAGTATTTTGTCGAGATTTTTGTTACTCGAATGGATGGTAGCCTTGTCATTATTGAAGGTGGTTTGTTGTCGATATCTTTGTTACTCCAATGGATGATAGCCTTGTCATTATGGAAGGTAGTATGTTGTCGAGATTTTTTTTACTCCATTGGATGGTAGCCTTGTCATTATGGAAGGTAGTCTATCATTGAGATTTCTATTACTCCAATGGATTGTAGCCTTGTCATTATGGAAGGTAGTTTGTTGTTCAGTTTTTGTTACTCCAATGGATGGTAGCCTTGTCATTATGGAAGATAGTCTGTTGTTGAGAATATTTTATTCCATTGGATAGTAGACTTGTCATTGTCGAACGTAGAATTTTGTCGAGATTTTTGTTACTCCAATGGATGATAGCCTTGTCATTATGGAAGGTAGTCTGTTGTCGATATTTTTGTTACTCCAATGGATGGTAGCCTTGTCATTATAGAACATAGTCTGTTGTCGATATTTTGTTTACTCCAATGGATGGTAGCCTTGTCTTTATGGAAGGTAGTCTGTCATTTGAGATTTCTGTTACTCCAATGGATTGTAGCCTTGTCATTATGAAAGGTAGTCTGTTTTTCAGAATTTTGTTACTCCAATGGATGGTATCCTTGTTATTATGGAAGGTAGTCTGTTGTCGAGATTTTTGTGATGCCAATGGATGGTAACCTTGTCATTATGGAAGGTAGTATTTTGTCGAGATATTTGTTACTCGAATGGATGGTAGCTTTGTCATTATTGAAGGTAGTTTGTTATCGATATCTTTGTTACTTCAATGGATGATAGCCTTGTAATTATGGAAGGCAGTCTGTTTTCGAAATTTTTTTTACTCCAATGGATTGTAGTCTTGTCATTATGGAAGGTAGTTTGTCATTGAGATTTCTGTTACTCCAATGGATTGTAGCCTTGTCATTATGAAAGGTAGTTTGTTTTTTAGATTTTTGTTACTCCAATGGATGGTAGCCTTGTCATTATGGAAGGTAGTCTGTTGTCGAGATTTTTGTTATTCAAATGGATGGTAACCTTGTCATTATGGAAGGTAGTATTTTGTCGAGATTTTTGTTACTCGAATGGATGGTAGCCTTGTCATTATTGAAGGTAGTTTGTTATCGATATCTTTGTTACTCCAATGGATGATTGCCTTGTCATTATGTAAGGTAGTCTGTTGTCGATATTTTTATTACTCCAATGGATGGTAGCCTTGTCATTATGGATGGTAGTATGTTGTCGAGATTTTGTTACTCTAATGGATGGTAGCCTTGTCATTATGGAACATAGTCTGTTGTCGATATTTTTTTGGCTCCAATGGATGGTAGCCTTGTCATTATGGAAGGTAGTTTGTTGTCGATATTTTTGTAACTCCAATGGATGGTAGCCTTCTCAATATGTAAGGTAGTCTGTTGTCGAGAATATTTTATTCCATTGGATGGTAGGCTTGTCATTATGGAAGGTAGTCATTTTTTGAGAGTTTTGTTATTCCAATGAATGGTAACCTTGTCATTATGGAAGGCAGTATTTTGTCAAGGTTTTTGTTACTCCAATGGATGATAGCCTTGTCATTATGGAAGGTAGTCTGTTGTCGAGATTTTGATACTCCAATAGATGGTAGCCTTGTCATTATGGAAGGTAGTCTGTTGTCGAGATTTTGTTACTCTAATGGATGGTAGCCTTGTCATTATGGAAGGTAGTTTATTGTCGATATTTTTGTTACTCTAATGGATGGTAGCCATGTCATTATGGAAGGTAGTCTGTTGTTTAGATTTTTGTTATTCCAATGGATGGTAACCTTTTCATTATGGAAGGTAGTCTTTTGTCGAGATTTTTGTTACTCCAATGAATGGTAGCCTTGTCATTATGGAAGGCAGTTTGTTGTTCAGATTTTTATTACTCCAATGGATGGTAGCCTTGTCATTATAGAAGGTAGTCTGTTGTCGAGATTTTGTTACTCCAATGGATGGTAGCCTTGTCATTACGGAAGGTAATCGGTTGTTTATATTTTTATTACTCCAATGCATGGTAGCCTTGTCATTATGGAAGGTAGGCTGTTGTTCAGATTTTTGTTACTCCAATGGATGATAGCCTTGTCATTATGGAAGGTGGTCTATTGTCGAAATTTTTGTTAGTCCAATGGATGGTAGCCTTGTCAATATGGAAGGTAGTCTATTGTCGAGATTTTTGGTACTCCAATGGATGGTAGCCTTGTAATTATGGATAGAAGTCTGTTTTCAAAATTTTTTTTACTCCAATGGATTGTAGTCTTGTCATTATGGAAGGTAGTCTGTCATTGAGATTTCTGTTACTCCAATGGATTATAGCCTTGTCATTATGAAAGGTAGTCTGTTTTTTAGATTTTTGTTACTCCAATGGATGGTAACCTTGTCATTATGGAAGGTAGTATTTTGTCGAGATTTTTGTTACTCGAATGGATGGTAGCCTTGTCATTATTGAAGGTAGTTTGTTATCGATATCTTTGTTACTCCAATGGATGATTGCCTTGTCATTATGTAAGGTAGTCTGTTGTCGATATTTTTGTTACTCCAATGGATGGTAGCCTTGTCATTATGGAAGGTAGTATGTTGTCGAGATTTTGTTACTCTAATGGATGGTAGCCTTGTCATTATGGAACATAGTGTGTTGTCGACATTTTTTTGGCTCCAATGGATGGTAGCCTTGTCATTATGGAAGGTAGTCTGTTGTAGAGATTTTTGATACTCCAATGGATGGTAGCCTTGTAATTATGGAAGGTAGTCTGTTGTTGAGATTTTTTTTACTCCAATGGATGGTAGCCTTGTCATTATGGAAGCTAGTCTGTCATTGAGATTTCTGTTACTCCAATGGATTGTAGACTTGTCATTATGGAAGGTAGTCTGTTGTACATATTTTTGTTACTCCAATGGATGGTAGCCTTGTCATTATGGAAGGTAGTCTATTGTCGAGAATATTTTATTCCATTGGATGGTAGGCTTGTCATTATGAAAGGTAGTCTGTTGTTCAAATTTTTGTTATTCCAATGGATGGTAACCTTATCATTATGGAAGGTAGTATTTTGTCGAGATTTTTGTTACTCAAATGGATGGGAGCCTTGTCATTATTGAAGGTAGTTTGTTGTCGATATCTTTGTTACTCCAATGGATGATAGCCTGGTCATTATGGAAGGTAGTCTGTTGTCGACATTTTCGTTACTCCAATGGATGGTAGCCTTATCATTATGGAAGGTAGTATGTTGTCGATATTTTGTTACTCTAATGGATGGTAGCCTTGCCATTATGGAACATAGTGTGTTGTCGATATTTTTTTTTCTCCAATGGATGGTAGCCTTGTCATTATGGAAGGTAGTCTGTTGTCGAGATTTTTGATACTCCAATGGATGGTAGCCTTGTAATTATGGAAGGTAGTATGTTGTCGAGATATTTGTTACTCCAATGGATGGTAGCCTTGTCATTATGGAAGGTAGTATGTCGTTGAGATTTCTGTTACTCCAATGGATTGTAGCCTTGTCATTATGGAAGGTAGTCTATTGTACATATTTTTGTTACTCCAATGGATGGTAGCCTTGTCATTATGGAAGGTAGTTTGTTGTCGAGAATATTTTATTCCATTGGATGGTAGGCTTGTCATTATGGAATGTAGTCTGTTTTTGAGATTTTTGTTATTCCAGTGGATGGTAACCTTGTCATTTTGGAAGGTAGTATTTTGTCGAGATTTTTGTTACTCCAATGGATGATAGTCTTGTCATTATGGAAGGTAGTCTGTCGTTGATATTTCTGTTACTCCAATGGATTGTAGCCTTGTCATTATGAAAGGTAATCTGTTTTTCAGATTTTTGTTACTCCAATGGATGGTAGTCTATCGTTGAGATTTCTGTTACTCCATTGGATTGTAGCCTTGTCATTATGGAAGGTAGTATTTTGTCGAGATTTTTGTTACTCGAATGGATGGTAGCTTTGTCATTATTGAAGGTAGTTTGTTGTCGATATCTTTGGTACTCCAATGGATGGTAGCCTTGTAATTATAGAAGGTAGTCTGTTGTCGAGATTTTTGTTACCCCAATGGATGGTAGCCTTGTCATTATGGAAGGTAGTATGTTGTTGATATTTTGTTACTCTAATGGATGGTAGCCTTGCCATTATGGAACATAGTTTGTTGTCGATATTTTTTTGCTCCAATGGATGGTAACCTTGTAATTATGGAAGGTAGTATGTTGTCGAGATTTTTTTTACTCCAATGGATGGTAGCCTTGTCATTATGGAAGGTAGTATGTCGTTGAGATTTCTGTTACTCCAATGGATTGTAGCCTTGTCATTATGGAAGGTAGTCTATTGTACATATTTTTGTTACTCCAATGGATGGTATCCTTGTCATTATGGAAGGTAGTTTGTTGTCGAGAATATTTTATTCCATTGGATGGTAGGCTTGTCATTATGGAAGGTAGTCTGTTTTTGAGATTTTTGTTATTCCAGTGGATGGTAACCTTGTCATTTTGGAAGGTAGTATTTTGTCGAGATTTTTGTTACTCCAATGGATGATAGTCTTGTCATTATGGAAGGTAGTCTGTCGTTGATATTTCTGTTACTCCAATGGATTGTAGCCTTGTCATTATGAAAGGTAATCTGTTTTTCAGATTTTTGTTACTCCAATGGATGGTAGCCTTGTCAGAATGGAAGGTTGTCTATCGTTGAGATTTCTGTTACTCCAATGGATTATAGCCTTGTCATTATGGAAGGTAGTATTTTGTCGAGATTTTTGTTACTCGAATGGATGGTAGCTTTGTCATTATTGAAGGTAGTTTGTTGTCGATATCTTTGGTACTCCAATGGATGGTAGCCTTGTAATTATAGAAGGTAGTCTGTTGTCGAGATTTTTGTTACCCCAATGGATGGTAGCCTTGTCATTATGGAAGGTAGTATGTTGTTGATATTTTGTTACTCTAATGGATGGTAGCCTTGCCGTTATGGAACATAGTTTGTTGTCGATATTTTTTTGCTCCAATGGATGGTAGCCTTGTCATTATGGAAGGTAGTCTGTTGTCGAGATTTTTGATACTCCAATGGATGGTACCCTTGTAATTATGGAAGGTAGTCTATTGTCGAGATTTTTTTTACTCCAATGGATGGTAGCCTTGTCATTATGGAAGGTAGTCTGTCGTTGAGATATCTGTTACTCCAATCGTTTGTAGCCTTGTCATTATGGAAGGTAGTCCGTTGTACAGATTTTTGTTACTCCAATGGATGGTAGCCTTGTCATTATGGAAGGTAGTTTGTTGTCGAGAATATTTTATTCCATTGGATGGTAGGCTTGTCATTATGGAAGGTAGTCTGTTTTTGAGATTTTTGTTATTTCAATGGATGGTAACCTTGTCATTATGGAAGGTAGTATTTTGTCGAGATTTTTGTTACTCCAATGGATGATAGCCTTGTTATTATGGAAGGTAGTCTTTTTTCGAGATTTTTTTTACTCTAATGTATGGTAGTCTTGTCATTATTAAAGGTAGTCTGTCGTTGAGATTTCTGTTACTCCAATGGATTGTAGCCTTGTCATTATGAAAGGTAGTCAGTTTTTCATATTTTTGTTACTCGAATGGATGGTAGCCTTGTCATTATGGAAGGTAGTCTGTTGTCGAGATTTTTGTTATTCCAATGGATGGTAACCTTGTCATTATGGAAGGTAGTATTTTGTCGAGATTTTTGTTACTCGAATGGATGGTAGTTTTGTCATTATTGAAGGTAGTTTGTTGTCGATATCTTTGTTACTCCAATGGATGATAGCCTGGTCATTATGGAAGGTTGTCTGTTGTCGATATTTTTATTACTCCAATGGATGGTAGCCTTGTCATTATGGAAGGTAGTATGTTGTAGAGATTTTGTTACTCTAATGGATGGTAGCCTTGTCATTATGGAACATAGTCTGTTGTCGATATTTTTTTTACTCCAATGGACGGTAGCCTTGTCATTATGGAAGGTAGTGTGTTGTCGATATTTTTGATACTCCAATGGATGGGAGCCTTGTAATTATGGAAGGTAGTCTGTTGTCGAGATTTTTTTTACTCCAATGGATGGTAGCCTTGTCATTATGGAAGGTAGTCTGTCGTTTAGATTTCTGTTACTCCAATGGATTGTAGCTTTGTCATTATGGAAGGTAGTTTGTTGTACAGATTTTTGTTACTCCAATGGATGGTAGCCTTGTCATTATGGAAGGTAGTCTGTTGTCGAGAATATTTTACTCCAATGTATGGTAGTCTTGTCATTATGGAAGCTAGTCTGTCGTTGAGATTTCTATTCCTACAATGGATTGTAGCCTTGTCATTATGAAAGGTAATCTTTTTTTCAGATTTTTGTTACTCCAATGGATGGTAGCCTTGTCATTATGGAAGGTAGTCTATCGTTGAGATTTCTTTTACTCCAATGGATGGTAGCCTTGTCATTATGGAAGGTAGTCTGTCGTTGAGATATCTGTTACTCCAATCGTTTGTAGCCTTGTCATTATGGAAGGAAGTTCGTTGTACAGATTTTTGTTACTCCAATGGATGGTAGCCTTGTCATTATGGAAGGTAGTTTGTTGTCGAGAATATTTTATTCCATTGGATGGTAGGCTTGTCATTATGGAAGGTAGTCTGTTTTTGAGATTTTTGTTATTTCAATGGATGGTAACCTTGTCATTATGGAAGGAAGTATTTTGTCGAGATTTTTGTTACTCCAATGGATGATAGCCTTGTTATTATGGAAGGTAGTCTTTTTTCGAGATTTTTTTTACTCTAATGTATGGTAGTCTTGTCATTATTAAAGGTAGTCTGTCGTTGAGATTTTTGTTACTCCAATGGATTGTAGCCTTGTCATTATGAAAGGTAGTCAGTTTTTCAGATTTTTGTTACTCCAATGGATGGTAGCCTTGTCATTATGGAAGGTAGTCTGTTGTCGAGATTTTTGTTATTCCAATGGATGGTAACCTTGTCATTATGGAAGGTAGTATTTTGTCGAGATTTTTGTTACTCGAATGGATGGTAGCTTTGTCATTATTGAAGGTAGTTTGTTGTCGATATCTTTGTTACTCCAATGGATGATAGCCTGGTCATTATGGAAGGTTGTCTGTTGTCGATATTTTTATTACTCCAATGGATGGTAGCCTTGTCATTATGGAAGGTAGTATGTTGTAGAGATTTTGTTACTCTAATGGATGGTAGCCTTGTCATTATGGAACATAGTCTGTTGTCGATATTTTTTTTACTCCAATGGACGGTAGCCTTGTCATTATGGAAGGTAGTGTGTTGTCGATATTTTTGATACTCCAATGGATGGGAGCCTTGTAATTATGGAAGGTAGTCTGTTGTCGAGATTTTTTTTACTCCAATGGATGGTAGCCTTGTCATTATGGAAGGTAGTCTGTCATTTAGATTTCTGTTACTCCAATGGATTGTAGCTTTGTCATTATGGAAGGTAGTTTGTTGTACAGATTTTTGTTACTCCAATGGATGGTAGCCTTGTCATTATGGAAGGTAGTCTGTTGTCGAGAATATTTTACTCCAATGTATGGTAGTCTTGTCATTATGGAAGCTAGTCTGTCGTTGAGATTTCTATTCCTACAATGGATTGTAGCCTTGTCATTATGAAAGGTAATCTTTTTTTCAGATTTTTGTTACTCCAATGGATGGTAGCCTTGTCATTATGGAAGGTAGTCTATCGTTGAGATTTCTTTTACTCCAATGGATTGTAGCCTTGTCATTATGGAAGGTAGTATTTTGTCGAGATTTTTGTTACTCGAATGGATGGTAGCTTTGTCATTATTGAAGGTAGTTTGTTGTCGATATCTTTGGTACTCCAATGGATGGTAGCCTTGTAATTATAGAAGGTAGTCTGTTGTCAAGATTTTTGTTACCCCAATGGATGGTAGCCTTGTCATTATGGAAGGTAGTATGTTGTTGATATTTTGTTACTCTAATGGATGGTAGCCTTGCCATTATGGAACATAGTTTGTTGTCGATATTTTTTTGCTCCAATGGATGGGAGCCTTGTCATTATGGAAGGTAGTCTGTTGTCGAGATTTTTGATACTCCAATGGATGGTAGCCTTGTAATTATGGAAGGTAGTTTGTTGTCGATATTTTTTTTACTCCAATCGATGGTAGCCTTGTCATTATGGAAGGTAGTCTGTCGTTGAGATATCTGTTACTCCAATCGTTTGTAGCCTTGTCATTATGGAAGGTAGTCCGTTGTACAGATTTTTGTTACTCCAATGGATGGTAGCCTTGTCATTATGGAAGGTAGTTTGTTGTCGAGAATATTTTATTCCATTGGATGGTAGGCTTGTCATTATGGAAGGTAGTCTGTTTTTGAGATTTTTGTTATTTCAATGGATGGTAACCTTGTCATTATGGAAGGTAGTATTTTGTCGAGATTTTTGTTACTCCAATGGATGATAGCCTTGTTATTATGGAAGGTAGTCTTTTTTCGAGATTTTTTTTACTCTAATGTATGGTAGTCTTGTCATTATGGAAGGTAGTCTGTCGTTGAGATTTCTGTTACTCCAATGGATTGTAGCCTTGTCATTATGAAAGGTAGTCTATTTTTCAGATTTTTGTTACTCCAATGCATGGTAGCGTTGTCATTTTGGAAGGTAGTCTGTTGTCGAGATTTTTGTTATTCCAATGGATGGTAACCTTGTCATTATGGAAGGTAGTATTTTGTCGAGATTTTTGTTACTCGAATGGATGGTAGCTTTGTCATTATTGAAGTTAGTTTGTTGTCGATATCTTTGGTACTCCAATGGATGGTAGCCTTGTAATTATAGAAGGTAGTCTGTTGTCGAGATTTTTGTTACTCCAATGGATTGTAGCCTTGTCATCATGGATGGTAGCTTTGTCATTATTGAAGTTAGTTTGTTGTCGATATCTTTGTTACTCCAATGGATGATAGCCTGGTCATTATGGAAGGTTGTCTGTTGTCGATATTTTTATTACTCCAATGGATGGTAGCCTTGTCATTATGGAAGGTAGTCTGTTGTAGAGATTTTGTTACTCTAATGGATGGTAGCCTTGTCATTATGGAACATAGTCTGTTGTCGATATTTTTTTTACTCCAATGGACGGTAGCCTTGTCATTATGGAAGGTAGTGTGTTGTCGAGATTTTTGATACTCCAATGGATGGGAGCCTTGTAATTATGGAAGGTAGTCTGTTGTCGAGATTTTTTTTACTCCAATGGATGGTAGCGTTGTAATTATGGAAGGTAGTATTTTGTCGAGATTTTATTTACTCCAATGGATGGTAGCCTTGTCATTATGGAAGGTAGTCTGTCGTTGAGATTTCTGTTTCTCCAATGGATTGTAGCCTTGTTATTATTGAAGGTAGTCTATTGTACATATTTTTGTTACTCCAATGGATGGTAGCCTTGTCATTATGGAAGGTAGTTTGTTGTCGAGAATATTTTATTCCATTGGATGGTAGGCTTGTCATTATGGAAGGTAGTCTGTTTTTGAGATTTTTGTTATTCCAGTGGATGGTAACCTTGTCATTATGGGTGGTAGTATTTTGTCGAGATTTTTGGTACTCCAATGGATGATAGGCTTGTTATTATGGAAGGTAGTCTTTTTTCAAGATTTTTTTTACTCCAATGTATGGTAGTCTTGTCATTATGGAAGGTAGTCTATCGTTGATATTTCTGTTACTCCAATGGATTGTAGCCTTGTCATTATGAAAGGTAATCTGTTTTTCAGATTTTTGTTACTCCAATGGATGGTAGCCTTGTCATTATGGAAGGTAGTTTATCGTTGAGATTTCTGTTACTCCAATGGATTGTAGCCTTGTCATTATGGAAGGTAGTATTTTGTCGAGATTTTTGTTACTCGAATGGATGGTAGCTTTGTCATTATTGAAGTTAGTTTGTTGTCGATATCTTTGGTACTCCAATGGATGGTAGCCTTGTAATTATAGAAGGTAGTCTGTTGTCGAGATTTTTGTTACTCCAATGGATTGTAGCCTTGTCATTATGGAAGGTAGTATGTTGTTGATATTTTGTTACTCTAATGGATGGTAGCCTTGCCATTATGGAACATAGTTTGTTGTCGATATTTTTTTGGTCCAATGGATGGTAGCCTTGTCATTATGGAAGGTAGTTTGTTGTCGAGATTTTTGATACTCCAATGGATGGTAGCCTTGTAATTATGGAAGGTAGTCTGTTGTCGAGATTTTTTTTACTCCAATGGATGGTAGCCTTGTCATTATGGAAGGTAGTCTATCGTTGAGATTTCTGTTACTCCAATTGTTTGTAGCCTTGTCATTATGGTAGGTAGTATGTTGTACAGATTTTTGTTACTCCAATGGATGGTAGCCTTGTCATTATGGAAGGTAGTTTGTTGTCGAGAATATTTTATTCCATTGGATGGTAGGCTTCTAATTATGGAAGGTAGTCTGTTTTTGAGATTTTTGTTATTCCAATGGATGGTAACCTTGTCACTATGGAAGGTAGTATTTTGTCGAGATTTTTGTTACTCCAATGGATGATAGCCTTGTTATTATGGAAGGTAGTCTTTTTTCGAGATTTTTTTTACTCTAATGTATGGTAGTCTTATCATTATGGAAGGTAGTATGTCGTTGAGATTTCTGTTACTCCAATGGATTGTAGCCTTGTCATTATGAAAGGTAGTCTGTTTTTCAGATTTTTGTTACTCCAATGGATGGTAGCCTTGTCATTATGGAAGGTAGTCTGTTGTCGAGATTTTTGTTATTCCACTGGATGGTAACCATGTCATTATGGAAGATAGTATTTTGTCGAGATTTTTATTACTCGAATGGATGGTAGCTTTGTTATTATTAAAGGTAGTTTGTTGTCGATATCTTTGTTACTCCAATGGATGATAGCCTTGTCATTATGGAAGGTAGTCTGTTGTCGATATTTTTATTACTCCAATGGATGGTAGCCTTGTCATTATGGAAGGTAGTATGTTGTAGAGATTTTGTTACTCTAATGGATGGTAGCCTTGTAATTATGGAAGGTAGTGTGTAGTCGAAATTTTTTATACTCCAATGGATGGTAGCCTTGTAATTATGGAAAGTAGTCTGTTGTCGAGATTTTTTTTACTCCAATGGATGGTAGCCTTGTCATTATGGAAGGTAGTCTGTCGTTTAGATTTCTGTTACTCCAATGGATTGTAGCCTTGTCATTATGAAAGGTAATCTTTTTTTCAGATTTTTGTTACTCCAATGGATGGTAGCCTTGTCATTATGGAAGGTAGTCTATCGTTGAGATTTCTGTTACTCCAATGGATTGTAGCCTTCTCATTATGGAAGGTAGTATTTTGTCGATATTTTTGTTACTCGAATGGATGGTAGCTTTGTCATTATTGAAGGTAGTTTGTTGTCGATATCTTTGGTACTCCAATGGATGGTAGCCTTGTAATTATAGAAGGTAGTCTGCTGTCGAGATTTTTGTACTCCAATGGATGGTAGCCATGTCATTATGGAAGGTAGTCTGTCGTTGAGATTTCTATTACTCCAATCGATTGTAGCCTTGTCATTATGGAAGGTAGTCTGTTGTACAAATTTTTGTTACTCCAATGGATGGTAGCCTTGTCATTATGGAAGGTAGTTTGTTGTCGAGAATATTTTATTCCATTGGATGGTAGGCTTGTCATTATGGAAGGTAGTCTGTTTTTGAGATTTTTGTTATTCCAATGGATGGTAACCTTGTCATTATGGAAGGTAGTATTTTGTCGAGATTTTTGTTACTCCAATGGATGATAGCCTTATTATTATGGAAGGTAGTCTTTTTTCAAGATTTTTTTTACTCTAATGTATGGTAGTCTTGTCATTATGGAAGGTAGTCTGTCGTTGAGATTTCGGTTACTCCAATGGATTGTAGCCTTGTCATTATGAAAGGTAGTCTGTTTTTCAGATTTTTGTTACTCCAATGGATGGTAGCCTTGTCATTATGGAAGGTAGTCTGTTGTCGAGATTTTTGTTATTCCAATGGATGGTAACCTTGTCATTATGGAGGGTATTATTTTAACGAGATTTTTGTTACTTGAATGGATGGTAGCTTTGTCATTATTGAAGGTAGTTTGTTGTCGATCTCTTTGTTACTCCAATGGATGATAGCCTTGTCATTATGGAAGGTAGTCTGTTGTCGATATTTTTGTTACTCCAATGGATGGTAGCCTTGTCATTATGGAAGGTAGTATGTTGTCGAGATTTTGTTACTCTAATGGATGGTAGCCTTGTCATTATGGAACATAGTCTGTTGTCGATAGTTTTTTTACTCCAATGGACGGTAGCCTTGTCATTATGGAAGGTAGTGTGTTGTCGAGATTTTTGATACTCCAATGGATGGTAGCCTTCTAATTATGGAAGGTAGTCTGTTGTCGAGATTTTTTTTACTCCAATGGATGGTAGCCTTGTCATTATGGAAGGTAGTCTGTCATTGAGATTTCTGTTACTCCAATGGATTGTAGCCTTGTCATTATGGAAGGTAGTTTGTTGTACAGATTTTTGATACTCCAATCGATGGTAGCCTTGTCATTATGGAAGGTAGTCTGTTGTCGAGAATATTTTATTCCATTGGATGGTAGGCTTGTCATTATGGAAGGTAGTCTGTTTTTGAGATTTTTGTTATTCCAATGGATGGTAACCTTGTCATTATGGAAGTTAGTATTTTGTCGAGATTTTTGTTACTCCAATGGATGGTAGCCTTGTCATTATTAAAGGTAGTTTGTTGTCGATATCTTTGTTACTCTATTGGATGATAGCCTTCTCATTATGGAAGGTAGTTTGTTGTCAATATTTTTGTTACTCCAATGGATGGTAGCCTTGTCATTATGGAAGGTAGTATGTTGTCGAGATTTTGTTACTCTAATGGATGGTAGCCGTGTCATTATGGAACATAGTCTGTTGTCAATATTTTTTTTACTCCAATGGATGGTAGCCTTGTCATTATGGAAGGTAGTCTGTTGTCGAGATTTTTGATACTCCAATGTATGGTAGCCTTGTAATTATGGAAGGTAGTCTGTTGTCGAGATTTTTTTTACTCCAATGGATGGTAGCCTTGTCATTATGGAAGGTAGTCTGTCGTTGAGATTTCTGTTACTCCAATGGATTGTAGCCTTGTAATTATGGAAGGTAGTCTGTTGTACATATTTTGGTTACTCCAATGAGTGGTAGCCTTGTCATTATGGAAGGTTGTCTGTTGTCGAGAATATTTTATTCCATTGGATGGTAGGCTTGTCATTATGTAAGGTAGTCTGTTTTTGAGATTGTTGTTATTCCAATGGATGGTAATCTTGTTATTATGGAAGGTAGTATTTTGTCGAGATTTTTGTTACTCCAATGGATTATAGTCTTGTCATTATTGAAGGTAGTCTTTTGTCGAGATTTTTGTTACTTCAATAGATGGTAGCCTTGTCATTATGGAAGGTAGTTTGTTGTCGAGATTTTGTTACTCTAATGGATGGTAGTCTTGTCATTAAGGAAGGTAGTATGTCGTTGAGATTTCTGTTACTCCAATGGATTGTAGTCTTGTCATTATGAAGGGTAGTTTGTTGTTCAGATTTTTGTTACTGCAATGGATGGTAGCCTTGTCATTATGGAAGGTAGTCTGTTGTCGAGATTTCTGTTACTCCAATGGATGGTAACCTTGTCATTATGGAAGGTAGTCTGTTGTCGATATTTTTTTACTCCAATGGATGGTAGCCTTATCATTATGGAAGGTAGTCTGTTGTCGAGATTTTTGATACTCCAATGGATGGTAGCCTTGTAATCATGGAAGGTAGTTTGTTGTCGATATTTTTTTTACTCTAATGGATGGTAGCCTTGTAATTACGGAAGGTAGTCTGTCATTGAGATTTCTGTTACTCCAATGGATTGTAGCCTTGTCATTATGGAAGGTAGTCTGTTGTTCAAAATTTTGTTACTCCAATGGATTGTAGCCTTGTCATTAAGGAAGGTAGTCTGTTGTCGATTATTTTTATTACTTCAATGGATGGTAGCCTTGTCATTATGGAAGGTAGTCCGTCGTTGAGATTTCTGTTACTCCAATGGATGGTAACCTTGTCATTATGGAAGGTAGTATTTTGTCGAGATTTTTGTTACTCCAATGGATGATAGCCTTGTCATTATGGAAGGTAGTCTGTTGTGGAGATTTTTGATACTCCAATGGACGGTAGCCTTCTCATTATGGAAGGTAGTCTGTTGTCGATATTTTGGTACTCTAATGGATGGTAGCCTTGTCATTATGGAACATAGTCTGTTGTCGATATTTTTTTTACTCTAATGGTTGGTAGCCTTGTCTTATGGAAGGTAGTTAATTGTTGATATTTTTGTTACTCCAATGGATGGTAGCCATGTCATTATGGAAGGTAGTCTGATGTTTAGATTTTTGTTATTTCAATGGATGGTAACCTTGTCATAATGGAAGGTAGTCTTTTGTCGAGATTTTTGTTACTCCAATGGATGGTAGCCTTGTCATTATGGAAGGTAGTCTGTTGTTCAGATTTTTATTACTCCAATGGATGGTAGCCTTGTCATTACAGAAGGTAGGCTGTTGTCGAGATTTTGTTACTCCAATGGATGGTAGCCTTGTCATTACGGAAGGTAGTCGGTAGGTGATATTTTTGTTACTCCAATGGATGGTAGCCTTGTCATTATGGAAGGTAGTCTATTGTTCAGATTTTTGTTACTCCAATGGAAGATAGCCTTGTCATTATGGAAGGTGGTCTATTGTCGAGATTTTTGTTATTCCATTGGATGGTAGCCTTGTCATTATGGAAGGTAGTCTATTGTCCAGATTTTTGGTACTCCAATGGATGGTAGCCTTGTAATTATGGAAGGCAGTATGTTTTCGAGATTTTTTTTACTCCAATGGATTGTAGTCTTGTCATTATGGAAGGTAGTCTGTCGTTGAGATTTCTGTTACTCCAATGGATTGTAGCCTTGTCATTATGAAAGGTAGTCTGTTTTTCAGATTTTTGTTACTCCAATGGATGGTAGGCTTGTCATTATGGAAGGTAGTCTGTTTTTGGGATTTTTGTTATTCCAATGGATGGTAAGCTTGTCATTATGGAAGGTAGTATTTTGTCGAGAATTTTGTTACTCGAATGGATGGTAGCCTTGTAACTATTGAAGGTAGTTTGTTGTTGATATCTTTGTTACTCCAATGGATGATAGCCTTGTCATTATGTTAGGTAGTCTGTTGTCGATATTTTTGTTACTCGAATGGATGGTAGCCTTGTCATTATGGAACATAGTCTGTTGTCGATATTTTTTTTACTCCAATGGATGGTAGCCTTGTCATTATGGAAGGTAGTCTGTTGTAGAGATTTTTGATACTCCAATGGATGGTAGCCTTGTAATTATGGAAGGTAGTCTGTTGTCGAGATTTTTTTTACTCCAATGGATGGTAGCCTTTGTCATTATGGAAGGTAGTCTGTCGTTGAGGTTTATGTTATTCCAATGGATTGTAGCCTTGTCATTATGGAAGGTAGTTTGTTGTACAGATTTTTGTTACTCCATGGGATGGTAGCCTTGTCATTATGGAAGGTAGTCTGTTGTCGAGAATATTTTATTCCATTGGATTGTAGGTTTGTCATTATGGAAGGTAGTCTATTTTTGAGATTTTTTTTATTCCAATGGATGGTAACCTTGTCATTATGGAAGGTAGTATTTTGTCGAGATTTTTGTTACTCCAATGGATGGTAGCCTTGTCATTATGGAAGGTAGTCTGTTGTCGAGATTTTGTTACTCTAATGGATGGTAGTCTTGTCATTATGGAAGGTAGTCTGTCGTTGAGATTTCGGTTACTTCAATGGATTGTAGCCTTGTCATTATGAAAGGTAGTCTGTTGTTCAGATTTTTGTTATTCCAATGGATGGTAACCTTATCATTATGGAAGGTAGTATTTTGTCGAGATTTTTGTTACTCGAATGGATGGTAGCCTTGTCATTATTGAAGGTAGTTTGTTGTCGATATCTTTGTTACTCCAATGGATGATAGCCTTGTCATTATGGAAGGTAGTCTGTTGTCGACATTTTTGTTACTCCAATGGATGGTAGCCTTGTCATTATGGAAGGTAGTCTGTTGTGGAGATTTTTGATACTCCAATGGACGGTAGCCTTCTCATTATGGAAGGTAGTCTGTTGTCGATATTTTGGTACTCTAATGGATGGTAGCCTTGTCATTATGGAACATAGTCTGTTGTCGATATTTTTTTACTCTAATGGTTGGTAGCCTTGTCTTATGGAAGTTAGTTAATTGTTGATATTTTTGTTACTCCAATGGATGGTAGCCATGTCATTATAGAAGGTAGTCTGATGTTTAGATTTTTGTTATTTCAATGGATGGTAACCTTGTCATAATGGAAGGTAGTCTTTTGTCGAGATTTTTGTTACTCCAATGGATGGTAGCCTTGTCATTATGGAAGGTAGTCTGTTGTTCAGATTTTTATTACTCCAATGGATGGTAGCCTTGTCATTACAGAAGGTAGGCTGTTGTCGAGATTTTGTTACTCCAATGGATGGTAGCCTTGTCATTACGGAAGGTAGTCGGTAGGTGATATTTTTGTTACTCCAATGGATGGTAGCCTTGTCATTATGGAAGGTAGTCTGTTGTTCAGATTTTTGTTACTCCAATGGAAGATAGCCTTGTCATTATGGAAGGTGGTCTATTGTCGAGATTTTTGTTATTCCATTGGATGGTAGCCTTGTCATTATGGAAGGTAGTCTATTGTCCAGATTTTTGGTACTCCAATGGATGGTAGCCTTGTAATTATGGAAGGCAGTATGTTTTCAAGATTTTTTTTACTCCAATGGATTGTAGTCTTGTCATTATGGAAGGTAGTCTGTCGTTGAGATTTCTGTTACTCCAATGGATTGTAGCCTTGTCATTATGAAAGGTAGTCTGTTTTTCAGATTTTTGTTACTCCAATGGATGGTAGGCTTGTCATTATGGAAGGTAGTCTGTTTTTGGGATTTTTGTTATTCCAATGGATGGTAAGCTTCTCATTATGGAAGGTAGTATTTTGTCGAGAATTTTGTTACTCGAATGGATGGTAGCCTTGTAATTATTGAAGGTAGTTTGTTGTTGATATCTTTGTTACTCCAATGGATGATAGCCTTGTCATTATGTTAGGTAGTCTGTTGTCGATATTTTTGTTACTCGAATGGATGGTAGCCTTGTCATTATGGAACATATTCTGTTGTCGATATTTTTTTTACTCCAATGGATGGTAGCCTTGTCATTATGGAAGGTAGTCTGTTGTAGAGATTTTTGATACTCCAATGGATGGTAGCCTTGTAATTATGGAAGGTAGTCTGTTGTCGAGATTTTTTTTACTCCAATGGATGGTAGCCTTTGTCATTATGGAAGGTAGTCTGTCGTTGAGGTTTATGTTACTCCAATGGATTGTAGCCTTGTCATTATGGAAGGTAGTTTGTTGTACAGATTTTTGTTACTCCATGGGATGGTAGCCTTGTCATTATGGAAGGTAGTCTGTTGTCGAGAATATTTTATTCCATTGGATGGTAGGTTTGTCATTATGGAAGGTAGTCTATTTTTGAGATTTTTTTTATTCCAATGGATGGTAACCTTGTCATTATGGAAGGTAGTATTTTGTCGAGATTTTTGTTACTCCAATGGATGGTAGCCTTGTCATTATGGAAGGTAGTCTGTTGTCGAGATTTTGTTACTCTAATGGATGGTAGTCTTGTCATTATGGAAGGTAGTCTGTCGTTGAGATTTCGGTTACTTCAATGGATTGTAGCCTTGTCATTATGAAAGGTAGTCTGTTGTTCAGATTTTTGTTATTCCAATGGATGGTAACCTTATCATTATGGAAGGTAGTATTTTGTCGAGATTTTTGTTACTCGAATGGATGGTAGCCTTGTCATTATTGAAGGTAGTTTGTTGTCGATATCTTTGTTACTCCAATGGATGATAGCCTTGTCATTATGGAAGGTAGTCTGTTGTCGACATTTTTGTTACTCCAATGGATGGTAGCCTTGTCATTATGGAAGGTAGTATGTTGTCGATATTTTGTTACTCTAATGGATGGTAGCCTTGCCATTATGGAACATAGTCTGTTGTCGATATTTTTTTTGCTCCAATGGATGGTAGCCTTGTCATTATGGAAGGTAGTCTGTTGTCGAGATTTTTGATACTCCAATGGATGGTAGCCTTGTAATTATGGAAGGTAGTCTGTGGTCGAGATTTTTTTTTACTCCAATGGATGGTAGCCTTGTCTTTATGGAAGGTAGTTTGTCGTTGAGATTTTTGTTACTCCAATGGATTGTAGCCTTGTCATTATGGAAGGTTGTCTGTTGTACAGATTTTTGTTACTCCAATGGATGGTAGCCTTGTCATTATGGAAAGTAGTTTGTTGTCGAGAATATTTGATTACATTGGATGGTAGGCTTGTCATTATGGAAGGTAGTCTGTTTTTTAGATTTGTTTTATTCCAATGGATGGTAACCTTGTCATTATGGACGTAGTATTTTGTCGAGATTTTCTTTACTCCAATGGATGGTAGCCTTATAATTATGGAAGGTAGACTTTTTTCGAGATTTTTTTTACTCCAATGGATGGTAGTCTTGTCATTATGGAAGGTAGTCTGTCGTTGAGATTTATGTTACTCCAATGGATTGTAGCCTTGTCATTATGAAAGGTAGTCTGTTGTCGAGATTTTTGTTATTCCAATGGATGGTAACCTTGTCATTATGGAAGGTAGTATTTTCGAGATTTTTGTTACTTGAATGGATGGTAGCTTTGTCATTATTGAAGGTAGTTTGTTGTCGATATCTTTGTTACTTCAATGGATGATAGCCTTGTCATTATGGAAGGTAGTCTGTTGTCAATATTTTTGTTACTCCAATGGATGGTAGCCTTGTCATTATGGAAGGTAGTATGTTGTCGATATTTTGTTACTCTAATGGATGGTAGCCTTATCATTATGGAACATAGTCTGTTGTCGATATTTTTTTACTCCAATGGATGGTAGCCTTGTCATTATGGAAGGTAGTCTGTTGTCGAGATTTTTGATACTCCAATGGATGGTAGCCTTGTAATTATGGAAGGTAGTTTGTTGTCGAGATTTTTTTTACTCCAATGGATGGTAGCCTTGTCATTATGGAAGGTAGTCTGTCGTTGAGATTTCTGTTACTCCAATGGATTGTACCCTTGTCATTATGGAAGGTAGTCTATTGTACATATTTTTGTTAATCCAATGGATGGTAGCCTTGTCATTATGGAACGTAGTCTGTTGTCGAGAATATTTTATTCCATTGGATGGTAGGCTTGTCATTATGGAAGGTAGTCTATTTTTGAGATTTTTGGTTATTCCAATGGATGGTAACCTTGTCATTATGGAAGGTAGTATTTTGTCGAGATTTTTGTTACTCCAATGGATGATAGCCTTGTCATTATGGAAGGTAGTCTGTTGTCGAGATTTTTGTTACTTCAATGGATGGTAGCCTTATCATTATGGAAGGTAGTCTATTGTCGAGATTTTGTTACTCTAATGGATGGTAGTCTTGTCATTAGGGAAACATGGTGTGTTGTCAATATTTTTTTTACTCCAATGGATGGTAGCCTTGTCATTATGGAAGGTAGTTTGTTTTTGAGATTTTTGTTATTCCAATGGATGGTAACCTTGTCATTATGAAAGGTAGTCTTTTGTCGAGATTTTTGTTACTCCAATGGATGGTAGCCTTGTCATTATGGAAGGTAGTCGATTGTCGAGATTTTTATTATTCCAATGGATGGTAGCCTTGTCATAATGAGAGGTAGTTTTTTGTCGAGATTTTTGTTACTCCAATGGATGGTAGCCTTGTCATTATGGAAGTTAGTCTATTGTCGAGATTTTTGTTACCCAAATGGATGGTAGCCTTGTAATTATGGAAGGTAGTCTGTTGTAGATATTTTTGTTACTCCAATAGATGGTAGCCTTTTCATTATGGAAGGTAGTCTGTCGTTGATATTTTTGTTACTCCTATGGATTGTAGCCTTGTCATTATGGAAGGTGGTCTATTGTCGAGATTTTTGTTAATCCAATGGATGGTAGCCTTGTCATTATGGAAGGTAGTCTATTGTCGAGATTTTTGGTACTCCAATGGATGGTAGCCTTGTAATTATGGAAGGCAGTCTATTTTCGAGATTTTTTTACTCCAATGGATTGTAGCCTCGTCATTATGAAAGGTAGTCTATTTTTCAGATTTTTGTTACTCTAATGGATGGTATCCTTGTCATTATGGAAGGTAGTCTGTTGTCGAGATTTTTGTTATTCCAATGGATGTTAACCTTGTCATTATGGAAGGTAGTATTTTTTCGAGATTTTGTTACTCTAATGGATGGTAGCCTTGTCATTATGGAACATAGTCTGTTGTCGATATTTCTTTTACTCTAATGGAAGGTAGCCTTGTCTTATGGAAGGTAGTTTATTGTTGATATTTTTGTTACTCCAATGGATGGTAGCCATGTCATTATGGAAGGTAGTCTGATGTTTAGATTTTTGTTATTTCAATGGATGGTAACCTTGTCATTATGGAAGGTAGTCTTTTGTCGAGATTTTTGTTACTCCAATGGATGGTAGCCTTTTCATTATGGAAGGTAGTCTGTTGTTCAGATTTTTTTTACTCCAATGGATGGTAGCCTTGTCATTACAGAAGGTAGTCTGTTGTCGAGATTTTGTTACTCCAATGGATGGTAGCCTTGTCATTACAGAAGGTAGTCGGTTGTTGATATTTTTGTTACTCCAATGGATGGTAGCCTTGTCATTATGGAAGGTAGTCTGTTGTTCAGATTTTTGTTACTCCAATGGATGATAGCCTTGTCATTATGGAAGGTGGTCTATTGTCGAGATTTTTGTTATTCCATTGGATGGTAGCCTTGTCATTATGGAAGGTAGTCTATGGTCGAGATTTTTGGTACTCCAATGGATGCTAGCCTTGTAATTATGGAAGGCAGTATGTTTTCGAGATTTTTTTTCTCCAATGGATTGTAGTCTTGTCATTATGGAAGGTAGTCTGTCGTTGAGATTTCTGTTACTCCAATGGATTGTAGCCTTGTCATTATGAAAGGTAGTCTGTTTTTCATATTTTTGTTACTCCAATGGATGGTAGACTTGTCATTATGGAAGGTAGTTTGTTGTCGAGATTTTTGTTATTCCAATGGATGGTAACCTTGTCATTATGGAAGGTAGTATTTTGTCGAGATTTTTGTTACTCGAATGGATGGTAGCCTTGTAATTATTGAAGGTAGTTTGTTGTTGATATCTTTGTTACTCCAATGGATGATAGCCTTGTCTTTATGTAAGGTAGTCTGTTGTCGATATTTTTGTTACTCCAATGGATGGTAGCCTTGTCATTATGGAACGTAGTCTGTTGTCGATATTTTTTTTACTCCAATGGATGGTAGCCTTGTCATTATGGAAGGTAGTCTGTTGTAGAGATTTTTGATACACCAATGGATGGTAGCCTTGTAATTATGGAAGGTAGTCTGTTGTCGAGAATTTTTTTACTCCAATGGATGGTTGCCTTGTCATTATGGAAGATAGTCTATCGTTGAGGTTTATGTTACTCCAAGGGATTATAGCCTTGTCATTATGGAAGGTAGTCTGTTGTACAGATTTTTGTTACTCCATGGCATGGTAGCCTTGTCATTATGGAAGGTATTCTGTTGTCGAGAATATTTTATTCCATTGGATGGTAGGTTTGTCATTATGGAAGGTAGTCTGTTTTTGAGATTTTTGTTATTCCAATGGATGGTAACCTTGTCATTATGGAAGGTAGTATTTTGTCGAGATTTTTGTTACTCCAATGGATGGTAGCCTTGTCATTATGGAAGGTAGTCTGTTGTCGAGATTTTGTTACTCTAATGGATGGTAGTCTTGTCATTATGGAAGGTAGTCTGTCGTTGAGATTTCTGTTACTTCAATGGATTGTAGCCTTGTCATTATGAAAGGTAGTCTGTTGTTCAGATTTTTGTTATTCCAATGGATGGTAACCTTATCATTATGGAAGGTAGTATTTTGTCGAGATTTTTGTTACTCGAATGGATGGTAGCCTTGTCATTATTGAAGGTAGTGTGTTGTCGATATCTTTGTTACTCCAATGGATGATAGCCTTGTCATTATGGAAGGTAGTCTGTTGTCGACATTTTTGTTACTCCAATGGATGGTAGCCTTGTCATTATGGAAGGTAGTATGTTGTCGATATTTTGTTACTCTAATGGATGGTAGCCTTGCCATTATGGAACATAGTCTGTTGTCGATATTTTTTTTGCTCCAATGGATGGTAGCCTTGTCATTATGGAAGGTAGTCTATTGTCGAGATTTTTGATACTCCAATGGATGGTAGCCTTGTAATTATGGAAGGTAGTCTGTGGTCGAGATTTTTTTTTACTCCAATGGATGGTAGCCTTGTCTTTATGGAAGATAGTTTGTCGTTGAGATTTTTGTTACTCCAATGGATTGTAGCCTTTTCATTATGGAAGGTTGTCTGTTGTACAGATTTTTGTTACTCCAATCGATGGTAGCCTTGTCATTATGGAAAGTAGTTTGTTGTGGAGAATATTTGATTCCATTGGATGGTAGGCTTGTCATTATGGAAGGTAGTCTGTTTTTGAGATTTTTTTTATTCCAATGGATGGTAACCTTGTCATTATGGACGTAGTATTTTGTCGAGATTTTCTTTACTCCAATGGATGGTAGCCTTATCATTATGGAAGGTAGTCTTTTTTCGAGATTTTTTTTACTCCAATGGATGGTAGTCTTGTCATTATGGAAGGTAGTCTGTCGTTGAGATTTATGTTACTCCAATGGATTGTAGCCTTGTCATTATGAAAGGTAGTCTGTTGTCGAGATTTTTGTTATTCCAATGGATGGTAACCTTGTCATTATGGAAGGTATTATTTTCGATATTTTTGTTACTCGAATGGATGGTAGCTTTGTCATTATTGAAGGTAGTTTGTTATCGATATCTTTGTTACTCAAATTGATGATAGCCTTGTCATTATGGAAGGTAGTCTGTTGTCGACATTTTTGTTACTCCAAAGGATGGTAGCCTTGTCATTATGGAAGGTAGTATGTTGTCGATATTTTGTTAATCTAATGAATGGTAGCCTTGCCATTATGGAACATAGTCTGTTGTCGATATTTTTTTTGCTCCAATGGATTGTAGCCTTGTCATTATGGAAGGTAGTCTGTTGTCGAGATTTTTGATACTCCAATGGATGGTAGCCTTGTAATTATGGAAGGTAGTCTGTGGTCGAGATTTTTTTTTACTCCAATGGATGGTAGCCTTGTCTTTATGGAAGGTAGTTTGTCGTTGAGATTTTTGTTACTCCAATGGATTGTAGCCTTGTCATTATGGAAGGTTGTCTGTTGTACAGATTTTTGTTACTCCAATCGATGGTAGCCTTGTCATTATGGAAAGTAGTTTGTTGTCGAGAATATTTGATTCCATTGGATGGTAGGCTTGTCATTATGGAAGGTAGTCTGTTTTTGAGATTTTTTTTATTCCAATGGATGGTAACCTTGTCATTATGGACGTAGTATTTTGTCGAGATTTTCTTTACTCCAATGGATGGTAGCCTTATCATTATGGAAGGTAGTCTTTTTTCGAGATTTGTTTTACTCCAATGGATGGTAGTCTTGTCATTATGGAAGGTAGTCTGTCGTTGAGATTTATGTTACTCCAATGGATTGTAGCCTTGTCATTATGAAAGGTAGTCTGTTGTCGAGATTTTTGTTATTCCAATGGATGGTAACCTTGTCATTATGGAAGGTAGTATTTTCGAGATTTTTGTTACTCGAATGGATGGTAGCTTTGTCATTATTGAAGATAGTTTGTTATCGATATCTTTGTTACTCCAATGGATGATAGCCTTGTCATTATGGAAGGTAGTCTGTTGTCAATATTTTTGTTACTCCAATGGATGGTAGCCTTGTCATTATGGAAGGTAGTATGTTGTCTATATTTTGTTACTCTAATGGATGGTAGCCTTATCATTATGGAACATAGTATGTTGTCGATATTTTTTTACTCCAATGGATGGTAGCCTTGTCATTATGGAAGGTAGTCTGTTGTCGAGATTTTTGATACTCCAATGGATGGTAGCCTTGTAATTATGGAAGGTAGTTTGTTGTCGAGATTTTTTTTACTCCAATGGATGGTAGCCTTGTCATTATGGAAGGTAGTCTGTCGTTGAGATTTATGTTACTCCAACGGATTGTAGCCTTGTCATTATGGAAGGTAGTCTATTGTACATATTTTTGTTAATCCAATGGATGGTAGCCTTGTCATTATGGAACGTAGTCTGTTGTCGAGAATATTTTATTCCATTGGATGGTAGGCTTGTCATTATGGAAGGTAGTCTATTTTTGAGATTTTTGTTATTCCAATGGATGGTAACCTTGTCATTATGGAAGGTAGTATTTTGTCGAGATTTTTGTTACTTCAATGGATGGTAGCCTTGTCATTATGGAAGGTAGTCTGTTGTCGAGATTTTGTTAATCTAATGGATGGTAGTCTTGTCATTAGGGAAACATGGTCTGTTGTCAATATTTTTTTTACTCCAATGGATGGTCGCCTTGTCATTATGGAAGGTAGTCTGTTGTCGAGAATATTTTATTCCATTGGATGGTAGCCTTGTCATTATGGAAGGTAGTTTGTTTTTGAGATTTTTGTTACTCCAATGGATGGTAACCTTGTCATTATGGAAGGTAGTTTTTGGTTGAGATTTTTGTTACTCCAATGGATGGTAGCCTTGTCATTATGGAAGTTAGTCTATTGTCGAGATTTTTGTTACCCAAATGGATGGTAGCCTTGTCATTATGGAAGGTTGTCTGTTATACAGATTTTCGTAACTCCAATGGATGGTAGCCTTGTCATTATGGAAGGTAGTCTTTCGTTGAGATTTTTTTTACTCCTATGGATTGTAGCCTTGTCATTATGGAAGGTGGTCTATTGTCGATATTTTTGGTACTCCAATGGATGGTAGCCTTGTAATTATGGAAGGCAGTCTATTTTCTAGATTTTTTTACTCCAATGGATTGTAGCCTCGTCATTATGAAAGGTAGTCTGTTTTTCAGATTTTTCTTACTCCAATGGATGGTATCCTTGTCATTATGGAAGGTAGTCTGTTGTCGAGATTTTTGTTATTCCAATGGATGTTAACCTTGTCATTATGGAAGGTAGTATTTTTTCGAGATTTTGTTACTCTAATGGATGGTAGCCTTGTCATTATGGAACATAGTCTGTTATCGTTATTTTTTTTACTCCAATGGATGGTAGCCTTGTCATTATGGAAGGTAGTCTATTGTAGAGATTTTTAATACTCCAATGGATGGTAGCCTTGTAATTATGGAAGGTAGTCTATTGTCGATATTTTTTTACTCCAATGGATGATAGCCTTGTCATTATGGAAGGTAGTCTGTCGTTGAGATTTCTGTTACTCCAATGGATTGTAGCCTCGTCATTATGGAAGGTAGTCTGTTGTACAGATTTTTGTTACTCCAATGGATGGTAGCCTTTTCATTATGGAAGGTAGTCTGTTGTCGAGATTTTTGTTATTCCAATGGATGTTAACCTTGTCATTATGGAAGGTAGTATTTTTTCGAGATTTTGTTACTCTAATGGATGGTAGCCTTCTCATTATGGAACATAGTCTGTTGTCGATATTTTTTTTACTCTAATGGATGGTAGCCTTGTCTTATGGAAGGTTGTTTATTGATGGTATTTTTGTTACTCCAATGGATGGTAGCCATGTCATTATGGAAGGTAGTCTGATGTTTAGATTTTTGTTATTTCAATGGATGGTAACCTTGTCATTATGGAAGGTAGTCTTTTGTCGAGATTTTTGTTACTTCAATGGATGGTAGCCTTGTCATTATGGAAGGTAGTCTGTTGTTCAGATTTTTATTACTCCAATGGATGGTAGCCTTGTCATTACAGAAGGTAGTCTGTTGTCAAGATTTTTGTTACTCTAATGGATGGTAGCCTTTTCATTATGGAAGGTAGTCTGTTGTCGAGATTTTTGTTACTCTAATGGATGGTAGCCTTGTCATTATGGAAGGTAGTCTGTTGCTCAGATTTTTGTTACTCCAATGGATGATAGCCTTGTCATTATGGAAGGTAGTCTATTGTCGAGATTTTTGGTACTCCAATGGATGGTAGCCTTGTAATTATGGAAGGAAGTATGTTTTCGAGATTTTTTTTACTCCAATGGATTGTACTCTTGTCATTATGGAAGGTAGTCTGTCGTTGAGATTTCTGTTACTCAAATGGATTGTAGCCTTGTCATTATGAAAGGTAGTCTGTTTTTTAGATTTTTGTTACTCCAATGGATGGTAGCCTTGTCATTATGGAAGGTAGTCTGTCGTTGAGATTTCTGTTACTCCAATGGATGGTAACCTTGTCATTATGGAAGGTAGTATTTTGTCGAGATTTTTGTTACTCGAATGGATGGTAGCCTTGTAATTATTGAAGGTAGTTTGTTATTGATATCTTTGTTACTCCAATGGATGATAGCCTTGTCATTATGTAAGGTAGTCTGTTATTGATATTTTTGTTACTCCAATGGATGGTAGCCTTGTCATTATGGAACATAGTCTGTTGTCGATATTTTTTTTACTCTAATGGATGGTAGCCTTGTCATTATGGAAGGTAGTCTGTTGTAGAGATTTTTGATACTCCAATGGATGGTAGCCTTGTAATTATGGAAGGTAGTCTGTTGTCGAGATTTTTTTTACTCCAATGAATGGTAGCCTTGTCACTATGGAAGGTAGTCTGTCGTTGAGGTTTATGTTACTCCAATGGATTGTAGCCTTGTAATTATAGAAGGTAGTATTTTGTCGAGATTTTTGTTACTCTAATGGATGGTAGCCTTGTCATTATGGAAGGTAGTCTGTTGTCGAGATTTTGTTACTCTAATGGATGGTATTCTTGTCATTATGGAAGGTAGTCTGTCGTTGAGATTTCTGTTACTTCAATGGATTGTAGCCTTGTCATTATGAAAGGTAGTCTTTTGTTCAGATTTTTGTTATTCCAATGGATGGTAACCTTATCATTATGGAAGGTAGTATTTTGTCGAGATTTTTGTTACTCGAATGGATGGTAGCCTTGTCATTATTGAAGGTAGTTTGTTATCGATATCTTTGTTACTCCAATGGATGATAGCCTTGTCATTATGGAAGGTAGTATGTTGTCAATATTTTGTTACTCTAATGGATGGTAGCCTTGCCATTATGGAACATAGTCTGTTGCCGATATTTTTTTTGCTCCAATGGATGGTAGCCTTGTCATTATGGAAGGTAGTCTGTTGTCGAGATTTTTGATACTCCAATGGATGGTAGCCTTGTAATTATGGAAGGTAGTTTGTCGTTGAGATTTTTGTTACTCCAATGGATTGTAGCCTTGTCATTATGGAAGGTTGTCTGTTGTATAGATTTTTGTTACTCCAATGGATGGTAGCCTTGTCATTATGGAAGGTAGTCTGTCGTTGAGATTTTTTTTTACTCCTATGGATTGTAGCCTTGTCATTATGGAAGGTGGTCTATTGTCGAGATTTTTGGTACTCCAATGGATGGTAGCCTTGTAATTATGGAAGGCAGTCTATTTTCTAGATTTTTTTACTCCAATGGATTGTAGCCTCGTCATTATGAAAGGTAGTCTGTTTTTCAAATTTTTCTTACTCCAATGGATGGTATCCTTGTTATTATGGAAGGTAGTCTGTTGTCGAGATTTTTGTTATTCCAATGGATGTTAACCTTGTCATTATGGAAGGTAGTATTTTTTTGAGATTTTGTTACTCTAATGGATGGTAGCCTTGTCATTATGGAACATAGTCTGTTATCGTTATTTTTTTTACTCCAATGGATGGTAGCCTTGTCATTATGGAAGGTTGTCTGTTGTAGAGATTTTTGATACTCCAATGGATGGTAGCCTTGTAATTATGGAAGGTAGTCTATTGTCGATATTTTTTTACTCCAATGGATGGTAGCCTTGTCATTATGGAAGGTAGTCTGTCGTTGAGATTTCTGTTACTCCAATGGATGGTATCCTTGTCATTATGGAAGGTAGTATTTTGTCGAGATTTTTGTTACTCGAATGGATGGTAGCCTTGTAATTATTGAAGGTAGTTTGTTGTTGATATCTTTGTTACTCCAATGGATGATAGCCTTGTCATTATGTAAGGTAGTCTGTTGTCGATATTTTTGTTACTCCAATGGATGGTAGCCTTGTCATTATGGAACATAGTCTGTTGTCGATATTTTTTTTACTCCAATGGATGGTAGCCTTGTCATTATGGAAGGTAGTCTGTTGTAGAGATTTTTGATACTCCAATGGATGGTAGCCTTGTAATTATGGAAGGTAGTCTATTGTCGAGATTTTTTTTACTCCAATGGATGGTAGCCTTGTCATTATGGAAGGTAGTCTGTTGTTGAGGTTTATGTTACTCCAATGGATTGTAGCATTGTCATTATGGAAGGTAGTCTGTTGTACAGATTTTTGTTACTCCATGGGATGGTAGCCTTTTCATTATGGAAGGTAGTATGTTGTCGCGAATATTTTATTCCATTGGATGGTAGGTTTGTCATTATGGAAGGTAGTCTGTTTTTGAGATTTTTGTTATTCCAATGGATGGTAACCTTGTCATTATGGAAGGTAGTATTTTGTCGAGATTTTTGTTACTCTAATGGATGGTAGCCTTGTCATTATGGAAGGTAGTCTGTTGTCGAGATTTTGTTACTCTAATGGATGGTATTCTTGTCATTATGGAAGGTAGTCTGTCGTTGAGATTTCTGTTACATCAATGGATTGTAGCCTTGTCATTATGAAAGGTAGTCTGTTGTTCAGATTTTTGTTATTCCAATGGATGGTAACCTTATCATTATGGAAGGTAGTATTTTGTCGAGATTTTTGTTACTCGAATGGATGGTAGCCTTGTCATTATTGAAGGTAGTTTGTTGTCGATATCTTTGTTACTCCAATGGATGATAGCCTTGTCATTATGTAAGGTAGTCTGTTGTCGACATTTTTGTTACTCCAATGGATGGTAGCCTTGTCATTATGGAAGGTAGTATGTTGTCGATATTTTTTTACTCTAATGGATGGTAGCCTTGCCATTATGGAACATATTGTTGATATTTTTTTTGCTCTAATGGATGGTAGCCTTGTCATTATGGAAGGTAGTCTGTTGTCGAGATTTTTGATACTCCAATGGATGGTAGCCTTGTAATTATGGAAGGTAGTCTGTGGTCGAGATTTTTTTTACTCCAATGGATGGTAGCCTTGTCTTTATGGAAGGTAGTTTGTCGTTGAGATTTTTGTTACTCCAATGGATTGTAGCCTTGTCATTATTGAAGGTTATCTGTTGTACAGATTTTTGTTACTCCAATGGATGGTAGCCTTGTAATTATGGAAAGTAGTTTGTTGTCGAGAATATTTGATTCCATTGGATGGTAGGCTTGTCATTATGGAAGGTATTCTATTTTTGAGATTTTTTTTATTCCAATGGATGGTAACCTTGTCATTATGGACGTAGTATTTTGTCGAGATTTTCTTTACTCCAATGGATGATAGCCTTATCATTATGGAAGGTAGTCTTTTTTCGAGATTTATTTTACTCCAATGGATGGTAGTCTTGTCATTATGGAAGGTAGTATGTCGTTGAGATTTATGTTACTCCAATGTATTGTAGCCTTGTCATTATGAAAGGTAGTTTGTTGTCGAGATTTTTGTTATTCCAATGGATGGTAACCTTGTCATTATGGAAGGTAGTATTTTCGAGATTTTTGTTACTCGAATGGATGGTAGCTTTGTCATTATTGAAGGTAGTTTGTTGTCGATATCTTTGTTACTCCAATGGATGAGAGCCTTGTCATTGTGGAAAGTAGTTTGTTGTCAATATTTTTGTTACTCCAATGGATGGTAGCCTTGTCATTATGGAAGGTAGTATGTTGTCGATATTTTGTTACTCTAATGGATGGTAGCCTTATCATTATGGAACATAGTCTGTTGTCGATATTTTTTTACTCCAATGGATGGTAGCCTTGTCATTATGGAAGGTAGTCTGTTGTCGAGATTTTTGATACTCCAATGGATGGTAGCCTTGTAATTATGGAAGGTAGTTTGTTGTCGAGATTTTTTTTACTCCAATAGATGGTAGCCTTGTCTTTATGGAAGGTGGTCTGTCGTTGAGATTTCTGTTACTCCAATGGATTGTAACCTTGTCATTATGGAAGGTAGTCTATTGTACATATTTTTGTTAATCAAATGGATGGTAGCCTTGTCATTATGGAACGTAGTCTGTTGTCGAGAATATTTTATTCCATTGGATGGTAGGCTTGTCATTATGGAAGATAGTCTGTTTTTGAGATTTTTGTTATTCCAATGGATGGTAACCTTGTCATTATGGAAGGTAGTATTTTGTCGAGATTTTTGTTACTCCAATGGATGATAGCCTTGTCATTATGGAAGGTAGTCTGTTGTCGAGATTTTCGTTACTTCAATGGATGGTAGCCTTGTCATTATGGAAGGTAGTATGTTGTTCAAATTTTTATTACTCCAATGGATGGTATCCTTGTCATTTCAGAAGGTAGTCTGTTGTCGAGATTTTGTTACTCCAATGGATGGTAGCCTTGTCATTACGGAAGGTAGTCGGTTGTTGATATTTTTGTTACTCCAATGGATGGTAGCCTTGTCATTATGGAAGGTAGTCTGTTGTTCAGATTTTTGTTATTCCATTGGATGGTAGCCTTGTCATTATGGAAGGTAGTCTATTGTCGAGATTTTTGGTACTCCAATGGATGGTAGCCTTGTAATTATGGAAGGCAGTATGTTTTCGAGATTTTTTTTACTCCAATGGATTGGAGTCTTGTCATTATGGAAGGTAGTCTGTCATTGAGATTTCTGTTACTCCAATGGATTGTAGCCTTGTCATTATGAAAGGTAGTCTGTTTTTCATATTTTTGTTACTCCAATGGATGGTAGCCTTGTCATTATGGAAGGTAGTCTGTTGTCGAGATTTTTGTTATTCCAATGGATGGTAAACTTGTCATTATGGAAGGTAGTATTTTGTCGAGATTTTTGTTACTCGAATGGATGGTAGCCTTGTAATTATTGAAGGTAGTTTGTTGTTGATATCTTTGTTACTCCAATGGATGATATCCTTGTCATTATGTAAGGTAGTCTTTTGTCGATATTTTTGTTACTCCAATGGATGGTAGCCTTGTCATTATGGAACATAGTCTGTTGTCGATATTTTTTTTACTCCAATGGATGGTAGCCTTGTCATTATGGAAGGTAGTCTATTGTAGAGATTTTTCATACTCCAATGGATGATAGCCTTGTAATTATGGAAGGTAGTTTGTTGTCGAGATTTTTTTTACTCCAATGGATGGTAGCCTTGTCATTATGGAAGGTAGTATGTCGTTGAGGTTTATGTTACTCCAATGGATTGTAGCCTTGTTATTATGGAAGGTAGTCTGTTGTACAGATTTTTGTTACTCCATGGGATGGTAGCCTTGTCATTATGGAAGGTAGTCTGTTGTCGAGAATATTTTATTCCATTGGATGGTAGGTTTGTCATTATGGAAGGTAGTCTGTTTTTGAGATTTTTGTTATTCCAATGGATGGTAACCTTGTCATTATGGAAGGTAGTATTTTGTCGAGATTTTTGTTACTCTAATGGATGGTAGCCTTGTCATTATGGAAGGTAGTCTGTTGTCGAGATTTTGTTACTCTAATGGATGGTAGTCTAGTCATTATGGAAGGTAGTTTGTCGTTGAGATTTCTGTTACTTCAATGGATTGTAGCCTTGTCATTATGAAAGGTAGTCTGTTGTTCAGATTTTTGTTATTCCAATGGATGGTAACCTTATCATTATGGAAGGTAGTATTTTGTCGAGATTTTTGTTACTCGAATGAATGGTAGCCTTGTCATTATTGAAGGTAGTTTGTTGTTGATATCTTTGTTACTCCTATGGATGATAGCCTTGTCATTATGTAAGGTAGTCTGTTGTCGATAATTTTGTTACTCCAATGGATGATAGCCTTGTCATTATGGAAGGTAGTATGTTGTCGACATTTTTGTTACTCCAATGGATGGTAGCCTTGTCATTATAGAAGGTAGTATGTTGTCGATATTTTGTTACTCTAATGGATGGTAGCCTTGCCATTATGGAACATAGTCTGTTGTCGATATTTTTTTTGCTCCAATGGATGGTAGCCTTGTCATTATGGAAGGTAGTCTGTTGTCGAGATTTTTTATACTCCAATGGATGGTAGCATTGTAATTATGGAAGGTAGTCTGTGGTCGAGATTTTTTTTACTCCAATAGATGGTATCCTTGTCTTTATGGAAGGTAGTTTGTCGTTGAGATTTTTGTTACTCCAATGGGTTGTAGCCTTGTCATTATTGAAGGTTATCTGTTGTACAGATTTTTATTACTCCAATGGATGGTAGCCTTGTAATTATGGAAAGTAGTTTGTTGTCGAGAATATTTGATTCCATTGGATGGTAGGCTTGTCATTATGGAAGGTAGTCTGTTTTTGAGATTTTTTTTATTCCAATGGATGGTAACCTTGTCATTATGGACGTAGTATTTTGTCGAGATTTTCTTTACTCCAATGGATGATAGCCTTATCATTATGGAAGGTAGTCTTTTTTCGAGATTTATTTTACTCCAATGAATGGTAGTCTTGTCATTATGGAAGGTAGTCTGTCGTTGAGATTTATGTTACTCCAATGGATTGTAGCCTTGTCATTATGAAAGGTAGTTTGTTGTCGAGATTTTTGTTATTCCAATGGATGGTAACCTTGTCATTATGGAAGGTATTATTTTCGAGATTTTTGTTACTCGAATGGATGGTAGCTTTGTCATTATTGAAGGTAGTTTGTTGTCGATATCTTTGTTACTCCAATGGATGAGAGCCTTGTCATTGTGGAAAGTAGTCTGTTGTCAATATTTTTGTTACTCCAATGGATGGTAGCCTTGTCATTATGGAAGGTAGTATGTTGTCGATATTTTGTTACTCTAATGGATGGTAGCCTTATCATTATGGAACATAGTCTGTTGTCGATATTTTTTTACTCCAATGGATGGTAGCCTTTTCATTATGGAAGGTAGTCTGTTGTCGAGATTTTCGATACTCCAATGGATGGTAGCCTTGTAATTATGGAAGGTGGTCTGTCGTTGAGATTTTTGTTACTCCAATGGATTGTAGCCTTGTCATTATGGAAGGTAGTCTGTTTTTGAGATTTTTGTTATTCCAATGGATGGTAACCTTGTCATTATGGAAGGTAGTATTTTGTCGAGATTTTTGTTACTCCAATGGATGATAGCCTTGTCATTATGGAAGGTAGTCTGTTGTCGAAATTTTTGTTACTTCAAAGGATGGTAGCCTTGTCATTATGGAAGGTAGTCTATTGTCGAGATTTTGTTACTCTAATGGATGGTAGTCTTGTCATTAAGGAAACATGGTCTGTTGTCAATATTTTTTTTACTCCAATGGATGGTAGCCTTGTCATTATGGAAGGTAGTCTGTTGTCGAGAATATTTTATTCCATTTGATGGTAGCCTTGTCATTATGGAAGGTAGTTTGTTTTTGAGATTTTTGTTATTCCAATGGATGGTAACCTTGTCATTATGAAAGGTAGTCTTTTGTCGAGATTTTTGTTACTCCAATGGATGGTAGCCTTGTCATTATGGAAGCTAGTCGATTGTCGAGATTTTTATTATTCCAATGGATGGTAGCCTTGTCATTATGGAAGGTAGTTTTTTGTTGAGATTTTTGTTACTCCAATGGATGGTAGCCTTGTCATTATTGAAGTTAGTCTATTGTCGAGATTTTTGTTACCCAAATGGATGGTAGCCTTGTAATTATGGAAGGTAGTCTGTTGTAGATATTTTTGTTACTCCAATAGATGGTAGCCTTTTCATTATGGAAGGTGGTCTATTGTCGAGATTTTTATTAATCCAATGTATGGTAGCCTTGTCATTATGGAAGGTAGTCTATTGTCGAGATTTTTGGTACTCCAATTGATGGTAGCCTTGTAATTATGGAAGGCAGTCTATTTTCGAGATTTTTTTACTCCAATGGATTATAGCCTCGTCATTATGAAAGGTAGTATGTTTTTCAGATTTTTGTTACTCCAATGGATGGTAGCCTTGTCATTATGGAAGGTAGTCTGTTGTAGAGATTTTTGATACTCCAATGGATGGTAGCCTTGTAATTATGGAAGGTAGTCTATTGTCGATATTTTTTTACTCCAATGGATGGTAGCCTTGTCATTATAGAAGGTAGTCTGTCGTTGAGATTTCTGTTACTCCAATGGATTGTAGCCTTGTCATTATGGAAGGTAGTCTGTTGTACATATTTTTGTTACTCCAATGGATGGTAGCCTTGTCATTATGGAAGGTAGTCTATTGTCGAGAATATTTTGTTCCATTGGATGTTAGGCTTGTCATTATGGAAGGTAGTCTGTTTTTGAGATTTTTGTTATTCTAATAGATGGTAACCTTGTCATTATGGAAGGTAGTATTTTGTCGAGATTTTTGTTACTCCAATGGATGATAGCCTTGTCATTATGGAAGGTAGTCTGTTTTCGAGATTTTTTTTACTCTAATGGATTGTAGTCATGTCATTATGGAAGGTAGTCTATCGTTGAGATTTCTGTTACTCCAATTGACTGTAGCCTTGTCATTACGAAAGGTAGTATGTTGTTCAGATTTTTGTTACTCCAATGGATGGTAGCCTTGTCATTATGGAAGGTAGTATGTTGTCGAGATTTTTGTTATTCCAATGGATGGTAACCTTATCATTATGGAAGGTAGTATTTTGTCGAGATTTTTTTTACTCGAATGGATGGTAGCCTTGTCATTATTGAAGGTAGTTTCTTGTCGATATTTTTGTTACTCCAATGGATGATAGCCTTGTCATTATGGAAGGTAGTCTGTTGTCGACATTTTTGTTACTCCAATGGATGGTAGCCTTGTCATTATGGAAGGTAGTATGTTGTCGAGATTTTCTTACTCTAATGGATCGTAGCCTTGCCATTATGGAACATAGTCTGTTGTCGATATTTTTTTTCGTCCAATGGATGGTAGCCTTGTCATTATGGAAGGTAGTCTATTGTCGAGATTTTTGATACTCCAATGGATGGTAGCCTTGTAATTATGGAAGGTAGTCTGTTGTCGAGATTTTTTTTACTCCAATGGATGGTAGCCTTGTCATTATGGAAGGTAGTCTGTCGTTGAGATTTCTGTTAGTCCAATGGATTGTAGCCTTGTCATTATGGAAGGTAGTCTGTTGTACAGATTTTTGTTACTCCAATGGATGGTAGCCTTGTCATTATGGAAAGTAGTTTGTTGTTGAGAATATTTTATTCCATTGGATGGTAGGCTTGTCATTATGGAAGGTAGTCTATTTTTGAGATTTTTGTTATTCCAATGGATGGTAACCTTGTCTTTATGGAAGGTAGTATTTTGTCGAGATTTTTGTTACTCCAATGGATGATAGCCTTTTCATTATGGAAGGTAGTCTGTTTTCGAGATTTTTTTTACTCCAATGGATTGTAGCCTTGTCATTATGAAAGGTAATATGTTTTTCAGATTTTTGTTACTCCAGTGGATGGTAGTCTGTTGTCAAGATTTTTGTTATTCCAATGGATTGTAACCTTGTCATTATGGAAGGTAGTATTTTGTCGAGATTTTTGTTACTCGAATGGATGGTAGCTTTGTCATTATTGAAGGTAGTTTGTTGTCGATATCTTTGTTACTCCAATGGATGATAGCCTTGTTATTATGGAAGGTAGTCTGTTGTCGATATTTTTGTTACTCCAATGGATGGTAGCCTTGTCATTATGGAAGGTAGTGGGTTGTCGAGATTTTGTTACTCTAATGGATGGTAGCCTTGTCATTGTGGAACATAGTCTGTTATCGATATTTTTTTTACTCCAATGGATGGTAGCCTTGTCATTATGGAAGGTAGTCTGTTGTACAGATTTTTGTTACTCCAATGGATGGTAGCCTTGTCATTATGGAAGGTAGTCTGTTGTCCAGAATATTTTATTCCATTGGATTGTAGGCTTGTCATTATGGAAGGTAGTCTGTTTTTGAGATTTTTGCTATTCCAATGGATGGTAACCTTGTCATTATAGAAGGTAGTATTTTGTCGAGATTTTTGTTACTCCAATGGATGATAGCCTTGTCATTATGAAAGGTAGTCTGTTGTTCAGATTTTTGTTACTCCAATGGATGGTAGCCTTGTCATTTTGGAAGGTAGTCTATTGTCGAGATTTTTGATACTCCAATGGATGGTAGCCTTGTAATTATGGAAGGTAGTCTATTGTCGAGATTTTTGATACTCCAATGGATGGTAGCCTTGTCATTATGGAAGGTAGTCTGTCATTGAGATTTCTGTTACTCCAATGGATTGTAGCCTTCTCATTATGGAAGGTAGTCTGTTGTACACATTTTTGTTACTCCAATGGATGGTAGCCTTGTCATTATGGAAAGTAGTTTGTTGTTGAGAATATTTTATTCCATTGGATGGTAGGCTCGTCATTATGGAAGGTAGTCTGTTTTTGAGATTTTTGTTATTCCAAGGGATGGTAACCTTGTCATTATGGAAGGTAGTATTTTTTCGAGATTTTTGTTACTCCAATGGATGATAGCCTTGTCATTATGGAAGGTAGTCTATTTTCGAGATTTTTTTTACTCCAATGGTTGGTAGTCTTGTCATTATGGAAGGTAGTCTGTCGTTAAGATTTCTGTTACTCTAATGGATTGTAGCCTTGTCATTATGAAAGGTAGTATGTTTTTAAGATTTTTGTTACTCCAATGGATGGTAGCCTTGTCATTATGGAAGGTAGTCTGTTGTCAAGATTTTTGTTATTCCAATGGATGGTAACCTTGTCATTATGGAAGTTAGTATTTTGTCGATATTTTTGTTACTCGAATGGATGGTAGCTTTGTCATTATTGAAGGTAGTTTGTTGTCGATATCTTTGTTACTCCAATGGATGATAGCCTTGTGATTATGGAAGGTAGTATGTTGTCGATATTTTTGTTACTCCAATGGATGGTAGCCTTGTCATTATGGAAGGTAGTATGTTGTCGAGATTTTGTTACTCTAATGGATGGTAGCCTTGTCATTATGGAACATAGTTTGTTATCGATATTTTTTTTACTCCAATGGATGGTTGCCTTGTCATTATGGAAGGTAGTCTGTTGTAGAGATTTTTGATACTCCAATGGAAGGTAGCCTTGTAATTATGGAAGGTAGACTGTTGACGAGAATTTTTTTACTCCAATGGATGGTAGCCTTGTCATTATGGACGGTAGTATGTCGTTGAGATTTCTGTTACTCCAATGGATTGTAGCCTTGTCATTATGGAAGGTAGTCTGTTGTACAGATTTTTGTTACTCCAATGGATGGTAGCCTTTCCATTATGGAAGGTAGTCTGTTGTCGAGAATATTTTATTCCATTGGATGGTAGGCTTGTCATTATGGAAGGTAGTCTGTTTTTGAGATTTTTGTTATTCCAATGGATGGTAACCTTGTCATTTTAGAAGGTAGTGTTTTGTCGAGTTTTTTGTTACTCCAATGGATGATAGCCTTGTCATTATGGAAGGTAGTCTGTTGTCGAGATTTTTGTTACTTCAATGGATGGTAGCCTTGTCATTATGGAAGGTAGTCTGTTGTCGAGATTTTGTTACTCTTATGGATGGTAGTCTTGTCATTTTAGAAGGTAGTATGTTGTCGAGTTTTTTGTTATTCCAATGGATGGTAACCTTGTCATTATGGAAAGTAGTATTTTATAGAGATTTTTTTTACTCGAATGGATGGTATCCTTGTCATTATTGAAGGTAGTTTGTTGTCGATATCTTTGTTACTCCAATGGATGATAGCCTTGTCATTATGGAAGGTAGTCTGTTGTCGACATTTTTGTTACTCCAATGATGGTAGCCTTGTCATTATGTAAGGTGGTATGATGTCAAAATTTTGTTACTCTAATGGATCGTAGCCTTGCCATTATGGAACATAGTCTGTTGTCGATATTTTTTTTGGTCCAATGGATGGTAGCCTTGTCATTATGTAAGGTAGTCAATTGTCGAGATTTTTGATACTCCAATGGATGGTAGCCTTGTAATTATGGAAGGTAGTCTGTTGTCGAGATTTTTTTTACTCCAATGGATGGTAGCCTTGTCATTATGGAAGGTAGTCTTTTATTGAGATTTCTGTTACTCTAATGGATTGTAGCCTTGTCATTATGGAAGGTAGTCTGTTGTACAGATTTTTGTTACTCTAATGGATGGTAGCCTTGTCATTATGGAAAGTAGTTTGTTGTCGAGAATATTATATTCCATTGGATGGTAGGCTTGTCATTATGGAAGGTAGTCTGTTTTTGAGATTTTTGTTATTCCAATGGATGGTAACCTTGTCATTATGGAAGGTAGTATTTTGTCGAGATTTTTGTTACTCAAATGGATGATAGCCTTGTCATTATGGAAGGTAGTCTGTTTTCGAGAAATTTTTTACTCCAATGGATGGTAGTCTTGTCATTATGGAAGGTAGTATGTCGTTGAGATTTCTGTTACTCCAATGGATTGTAGCCTTGTCATTATGAAAGGTAGTCTGTTTTTCAGATTTTTGTTACTCCAATGGATGGTAGCCTTGTCATTATGGAAGGTAGTCTATTGTCGAGATTTTTGTTATTACAATGGATGGTAACCTTGTCATTATGGAAGGTAGTATTTAGTCGAGATTTTTGTTACTCGAATGGATGGTAGCCTTGTCATTATTGAAGGTAGTTTGTTGTCGATATCTTTGTTACTCCAATGGATGATAGCCTTGTCATTATGGAAGGTAGTCTTTTGTCGACATTTTTGTTACTCCAATGGATGGTAGACTTGTCATTATGGAAGGTAGTATGTTGTCGAGATTTTTGATACTCCAATGGAAGGTAGCCTTCTAATTATGGAAGTTAGTCTGTTGTCGAGATTTTTTTTACTCCAATGGATGGTAGCCTTGTCATTATGGAAGGTAGTCTGTCGTTGAGATTTCTGTTACTCCAATGGATTGTAGCCTTCTCATTATGGAAGGTAGTCTGTTGTACAGATTTTTGTTACTCCTATGGATGGTAGCCTTGTCATTATGGAAGGTAGTATGTTGTCGAGAATATTTTATTCCATTGGATGGTAGCCTTGTCATTATGGAAGGTAGTCTGTTTTTGAGATTTTTGTTATTCCAATGGATGGTAACCTTGTCATTATGAAAGGTAGTCTTTTGTCGATATTTTTCTTACTCCAATGGATGGTAGCCTTGTCACTATTGAAGGTACTCTATTGTTGATATCTTTTTTACTCCAATGGATGGTAGCCTTGTCATTATGGAAGGTAGTATATTGTTGAGATTTTTATTATTCCAATGGATTGTAGCCTTGTCATTATGGAAGGTAGTTTTTTGTCGAGATTTTTGTTACTCCAATGTATGGTAGCCTTGTCATTATGGAAGTTAGTCTATTATCAAGATTTTTGTTACCCAAATGGATGGTAGCCTTGTAATTATGGAAGGTAGTCTGTTGTAGAGATTTTTGTTACTCCAATGGATGGTAGCCTTTTCATTATGGAAGGTAGTATGTCGTTGAGATTTTTGTTACTCCTATGGATTATAGCCTTGTCATTATGGAAGGTAGTCTATTGTTTAGATTTTTGTTACTCCAATGGATGCTAGCCTTGTCATTATGGAAGGTAGTCTATTTTCGAGATTTTTGTTTTCCGATGGATGGTAACCTTGTCATTATGGAAGGTAGTCTTTTGTCTAGATTATTGTTACTCCAATGGATGGTAGCCTTGTAATTATTGAAGGTGGTCTATTGTCGATATCTTTGTTACTCCAATGGATGATAGCCTTATCATTATGCAAGGTAGTCTGTTGTTCAGATTTTTGTTACTCCAATGGATGGTAGCCTTGTCATTATGGAAGGTAGTCTATTGTCGAGATTTTTGTTATTCCAATGGAGAGTAGCCTTGTCATTTTTGAAGGTAGTCGGTCGTTGAGATGTCTGTTACTTCAATGGATAGTAGCCTTGTCATTATGGAAGATAGTCTGTTGTTCAGATTTTTGTTACTCCAATGGATGGTAACCTTGTCATTATGGAAGGTAGTCTGTTGTCGAGATTTTTGTTATTCCATTGGATGGTAGCCTTGTCATTATTGAAGGTAGTCTATTGTTGATATCTTTGTTACTCCAATGGATGGTAGCCTTGTCATTATGGAAGTTAGTCTATTGTCGAGATTTTTGTTACCCAAATGGATGGTAGCCTTGTAATTATGGAAGGTAATCTGTTGTCGAGATTTTTGTTACTCCAATGGATGGTAGCCTTTTCATTATGGAGGGTAGTCTATTGTCGAGATTTTTGTTATTCCAATGGATGGTAACCTTGTCATTTTGGAAGGTAGTCTGTTGTCGAGATTTGTATTATTCCAATGTATGGTAGCCTTGTCGTTTTTGAAGGTAGTCTATTTTCGAGATTTGTGTTATTCCAATGTATGGTAGCCTTATCGTTTTGGAAGGTAGTCTGTTGTCGAGATTTTTGTTACTCAAATGGATGGTAGCCTTGTCTTTATGGAAGGTATTCTGTCGTTGAGATTTTTGTTACTCCAATGGATGGTAGCTTTATCATTATGGAACGTAATATGTCGTTGAAATTTTTGTTACTCCAATGGATGTTAGCCTTGTCATTATGGAAGGTAGTCTATTGTCGAGATATTTGTTATTACAATGGATTGTAGCCTTGTAATTATGGAAGGTAGTCTTTTGTCGAGATTTTTGTTATTCCAATGGATGGTTGCCTTGTCATTATTGAAGTTAGTCTGTCGTTGAGAATTCTGTTACTCCAATGGATGATAGCCTTGTCATTATGAAAGGTAGTTTGTTCGTCAGACTTTTGTTACTCCAATGAATGGTAGCCTTGTGATTATGGAAGGTAGACTATTGTCGATATTTTTGTTATTCCAATGGATGGTAACCTTGTCATTATGGAATGTATTATTTTGTCGAGATTTCTGTTACTCGAATGGATGGTAGCCTTGTCATTGTTGAAGGTAGTTTGTTGTCGATATCTTTCTTACTCCAATGGATGATATCCTTGTCATTATGGAAGGTAGTCTGTTGTAGATATTTTTGTTACTCCAATGGATGGTAGCCTTGTCATTATGGAAGGTAGTCTGTTGTCGATATTTTGTTACTCTAATGGGTGGTAGTCTTGTCATTATGGAACATGGTCTGTAGTCGATATTTTTTTTACTCGAATGGATGGTAGCCTTGTCATTATGGAAGGTTATCTGTTGTCGAGAATATTTTATTCCATTGGATGGTAGCCTTGTCATTATGGAAGGTAGTTTGTTTTTGAGATTTTTGTTATTCCAATGGATGGTAACATTGTCATTATGAAAGGTAGTCTTTTGTCGAGATTTTTATTACTCAAATGGATGGTAGCCTTGTCATTATTGAAGGTAGTCTATTGTTGATATCTTTGTTACTCCAATGGATGGTAGCCTTGTCATTATGGAAGTTAGTCTATTGTCGAGATTTTTGTTACCCAAATGGATGGTAGCCTTGTAATTATGGAAGGTAGTCTGTTGTCGAGATTTTTGTTACTCCAATGGATGGTAACCTTGTCATTTTGGAAGGTAATCTGTTGTTGAGATTTTTCTTATTCCAATGTATGTTAGGTTTGTCGTTTTGGAAGGTAATCTGTTGTCGAGATTTTTGTTACTCAAATGGATGGTAGCCTTGTCTTTATGGAAGGTATTATGTCGTTGAGATTTTTGTTACTCCAATAGACGGTAGCCTTATCATTATGGAACATAGTATGTCGTTGAGATTTTTGTTACTCCAATGGATGATAGCCTTGTCATTATGGAAGGTAGTCTATTGTCGAGATATTTTTTATTACAATGGATTGTAGCCTTGTCATTATGGAAGGTAGTCTTTTGTCGAGATTTTTGTTATTCCAATGGATGGTAGCCTTGTCATTATTGAAGTTAGTCTGTCGTTGAGAATTCTGTTACTCCAATGGATGATAACCTTGTCATTATGAAAGGTAGTTTGTTCGTCAGACTTTTGTTACTCCAATGAATGGTAGCCTCGTGATTATGGAAGGTAGACTATTGTCGATATTTTTTTTATTCCATTGGATGGTAGCCTTGTCATTATGGAAGGTAGTCTTTTGTCGAGATTTTTGTTATTCCAATGGATGGTAACCTTGTCATTATGGAAGGTATTATTTTGTTGAGATTTTTGTTACTCGAATGGATGGTAGCCTTGTCATTGTTGAAGGTAGTTTGTTGTTGATATCTTTCTTACTCCAATGGATGATATCCTTGTCATTATGGAAGGTAGTCTGTTGTCGATATTTTTGTTACTCCAATGGATGGTAGCCTTGTCATTATGGAAGGTAGTCTGTTGTCGATATTTTTGTTATTCCAATGGATGGTAACATTGTCTTTATGGAAGGTATTATTTTGTCGAGATTTTTGTTACTCGAATGGATGGTAGCCTTGTCATTGTTGATTGTAGTTTGTTGTCGATATCTTTCTTACTCCAATGGATGATAGCCTTGTCATTATGGAAGGTAGTCTGTTGTCGATATTTTTTTACTCCAATGGATGGTAGCCTTGTCATTATGGAAGGTAGTCTGTTGTCGAGATTTTGTTACTCTAATGGGTGGTAGCCTTGTCATTATAGAACATGGTCTGTAGTCGATATTTTTTTTACTCCAATGGATGGTAGCCTTGTCATTATGGAAGGTAATCTGTTGTCGAGAATATTTTATTCCATTGGATGGTAGCCTTGTCATTATGGAAGGTAGTATTTTTTTGAGATTTTTGTTATTCCAATGGATGGTAACATTGTCATTATGAAAGGGAGTCTTTTGTCGAGATTTTTGGTACTCCAATGGATGGTAGCCTTGTCATTATTGAAGGTAGTCTATTGTTGATATCTTTGTTACTCCAATGGATGGTAGCCTTGTCATTATGGAAGTTAGTCTATTTTCGAGATTTTTGTTACCCAAATGGATGGTAGCCTTGTAATTATGGAAGGTAGTCTGTTGTTGAGATTTTTGTTACTCCAATGGACGGTAGCCTTTTCATTATGGAAGGTAGTCTATTGTCGAGATTTTTGTTATTCCAATGGATGGTAACCTTGTCATTTTGGAAGGTAGTCTGTTGTCGAGATTTGTGTTATTACAATGTATGGTAGCCTTGTCATTTTTGAAGGTAGTCTGTTGTCGAGATATTTGTTACTCAAATGGATGGTAGCCTTGTCTTTATGGAAGGTATTCTGTCGTTGAGATTTTTGTTACTCCAATGGATGATAGCCTTGTCATTATGGAAGGTAGTCTATTGTCGAGATATTTGTTATTACAATGGATTGTAGCCTTTTCATTATGGAAGGTAGTCTTTTGTCGAGATTTTTGTCATTCCAATGGATGGTTGCCTTGTCATTATTGAAGTTAGTATGTCATTGAGAATTCTGTTACTCCAATGGATGATAGACTTGTCATTATGAAAGGTAGTTTGTTCGTCAGACTTTTGTTACTCCAATGAATGGTAGCCTTGTGATTATGGAAGGTAGACTATTGTCGATATTTTTTTTATTCCATTGGATGGTAGCCTTGTCATTATGGAAGGTAGTCTTTTGTCTAGATTTTTGTTATTCCAATGGATGGTAGCCTTGTCATTGTTGAAGGTAGTTTGTTGTCGATATCTTTCTTACTCTGATGGATGATATCCTTGTCATTATGGAAGGTAGCCTGTTGTCGATATTTTTGTTACTTCAATGGATGGTAGCCTTGTCATTATGGAATGTAGTCTGTTGTCGATATTTTTGTTATTACAATGGATGGAAACCTTGTCATTATGGAAGGTATTATTTTGTCGAGATTTTTGTTACTCGAATGGATGGTAACCTTGTCATTGTTGAAGGTAGTTTGTTGTCGATATCATTCTTACTCCAATGGATGATAGCCTTGTCATTATGGAAGGTAGTCTGTTGTCGATATTTTTGTTACTCCAATGGATGGTAGCCTTGTTATTATGGAAGGTAGTCTGTTGTCGAGATTTTGTTACTCTAATGGGTGGTAGCCTTGTCATTATGGAACATGGTCTGTAGTCGATATTTTTTTTACTCCAATGGATGGTAGCCTTGTCATTATGGAAGGTTATCTGTTGTCGAGAATATTTTATTCCATTGGACGGTAGCCTTGTCATTATGGAAGGTAGTCTGTTTTTGAGATTTTTGTTATTCCAATGGATGGTAACATTGTCATTATGAAAGGTAGTCTTTTGTCGAGATTTTTGTTACTCCAATGGATGGTAGCCTTGTCATTATTGAAGGTAGTCTATTGTTGATATCTTTGTTACTCCAATGGATGGTAGCCTTGTCATTATGGATGTTAGTCTATTGTCGATATTTTTGTTACCCAAATGGATGGTAGCCTTGTAATTATGGAAGGTAGTCTGTTGTCGAGATTTTTGTTACTCCAATGGATGGTAACCTTATCATTTTGGAAGGTAATCTGTTGTCGAGATTTTTGTTATTCCAATGGATGGTAACCTTGTCATTTTGGAAGGTAGTCTGTTGTCGAGATTTGTGTTATTCCAATGTATGGTAGCCTTGTCGTTTTGGAAGGTATTCTGTTGTCCATATTTTTGTTACTCAAATGCATGGTAGCCTTGTCTTTATGGAAGGTATTCTGTCGTTGAGATTTTTGTTACTCCAATAGATGGTAGCCTTATCATTATGGAACGTAGTATGTCGTTGAGATTTTTGTTACTCCAATGGATGATAGCCTTGTCATTATGGAAGGTAGTCTTTTGTCGAGATTTTTGTTATTCCAATGGATGGTAGCCTTGTCATTATTGAAGTTAGTCTGTCATTGAGAATTTTGTTACTCCAATGGATGATAACCTTGTCATTATGAAAGGTAGTTTGTTCGTCAGACTTTTGTTACTCCAATGAATGGTAGCCTTGTGATTATGGAAGGTAGACTATTATCGATATTTTTTTTATTCCATTGGATGGTAGCCTTGTCATTATGGAAGGTAGTCTTTTGTCTAGATTTTTGTAATTCCAATGGATGGTAACCTTGTCATTATGGAAGGTATTATTTTGTCGAGATTTTTGTTACTCAAATGGATGGTAGCCTTGTCATTGTTGAAGGTAGTTTGTTGTCGATATCTTTCTTACTCCAATGGATGATATCCTTGTCATTATGGTAGGTAGTCTGTTGTCGATATTTTTATTACTCCAATGGATGGTAGCCTTGTCATTATGGAAGGTAGTTTGTTGTTGAGATTTTCTTACTCTAATGGGTGGTAGCCTTGTCATTATGGAACATGGTCTGTAGTCGATATTTTTTTTACTCCAATGGATGGTAGCCTTGTCATTATGGAAGGTAATCTGTTGTCGAGAATATTTTATTCCATTGGATGGTAGCCTTGTCATTATGGAAGGTAGTCTTTTTTTAAGATTTTTGTTATTCCAATGGATGGTAACATTGTCATTATGAAAGGGAGTCTTTTGTCGAGATTTTTGTTACTCCAATGGATGGTAGCCTTGTCATTATTGAAGGTAGTCTATTATTGATATCTTTGTTACTCCAATGGATGGTAGCCTTGTCATTATGGAAGTTAGTCTATTGTCGAGATTTTTGTTACCCAAATGGATGGTAGCCTTGTAATTATGGAAGGTAGTCTGTTGTTGAGATTTTTGTTACTCCAATGGACGGTAGCCTTTTCATTATGGAAGGTAGTCTATTGTCGAGATTTTTGTTGTTCCAATGGATGGTTACCTTGTCATTTTGGAAGGTAGTCTGTTGTCGAGATTTGTGTTATTCCAATGTATGGTAGCCTTGTCGTTTTGGAAGGTAATCTGTTGTCGAGATTTTTGTTACTCAAATGGATGGTAGTCTTGTCTTTATGAAAGGTATTTTGTCCTTGATATTTTTGTTACTCCAATGGATGGTAGCCTTATCATTATGGAATGTAGTATGTCGTTGAGATATTTGTTACTCTAATGGATGATAGACTTGTCATTATGGAAGGTAGTCTATTGTCGAGATATTTGTTATTCCAATGGATTGTAGCCTTGTCATTATGGAAGGTAGTCTTTTGTCGAGATTTTTGTTATTCCAATGGATGGTAGCCTTGTCATTATTGAAGTTAGTCTGTCGTTGAGAATTCTGTTACTCCAATGGATTGTAGCCTTGTCATTATGGAAGGTAGTTTGTTCGTCAGACTTTTGTTACTCCAATGAATGGCAGCCTTTTGATTATGGAAGGTAGACTATTGTCGATATTTTTTTTATTCCATTGGATGATAGCCTTGTCATTATGGAAGGTAGTCTTTTGTCGAGATTTTTGTTATTCCAATGGATGGTAACCTTGTCATTATGGAAGGTATTATTTTGTCGAGATTTTTGTTACTCGAATGGATGGTAGCCTTGTCATTGTTGAAGGTAGTTTGTTGCCGATATCTTTATTACTCCAATGGATGATATCCTTGTCATTATGGAAGGTAGTTTGTTGTCGATATTTTTGTTAATCCAATGGATGGTAGCCTTGTCATTATGGAAGGTAGTTTGTTGTCGAGATTTTTTTTATTCCAAAGGATGGTAAACTTGTCATTATAGAAGGTAGTCTATTGTCGAGATTTTTGTTATTCCAATGGATGGTAACCTTGTCATTTTGGAAGGTAGTCTGTTGTCGAGATTTGTGTTATTCCAATGTATGGTAGCCTTGACATTTTAGAAGGTAGTCTATTGTCGAGATTTTTGTTACTCAAATGGATGGTAGCCTTGTCTTTAAGGAAGGTATTCTGTCATTGAGATTTTTTTTACTCCAATGGATGTTAGCCTTATCATTATGGAATGTAGTATGTCGTTGAGATTTTCGTTACTCCAATGGATGATAGCCTTGTCATTATGGAAGGTAGTCTATTGTCGACATATTTGTTATTACAATGGATTGTAGCCTTGTCATTATGGAAGATAGTGTTTTGTCGAGATTTTTGTTATTCCAATGGATGGTAGCCTTGTCATTATTGAAGTTAGTCTGTCGTCGAGAATTTTGTTACTCCAATGGATGGTAGCCTTGTCATTACGAAAGGTAGTTTTTTCGTCAGACTTTTGTTACTCCAATGAATGGTAGCCTTGTGATTATGGAAGGTAGACTATTGTCGATATTTTTTTATTCCATTGGATGGTAGCCTTGTCATTATGGAAGGTAGTCTTTTGTTGAGATTTTTGTTATTCCAATGGATGGTAACCTTATCATTATGGAAGGTATTATTTTGTCGAGATTTTTGTTACTCGAATGGATGGTATCCTTGTCATTTTTGAAGGTAGTTTGTTGTCGATATATTTCTTACTCCAATGGATGATATCCTTGTCATTATGGAAGGTAGTCTATTTTCGATATTTTTGTTACTCCAATGGATGATAGCCTTGTCATTATGGAAGGTAGTTTGTTATCGAGATTTTTGTTATTCCAATGGATGGTAACCTTGTCATTATGGAACGTATTATTTTGTCGAGATTTTTGTTACTCGAATGGATGGTAGCCTTGTCATTGTTAAAGGTAGTTTGTTGTCGATATCTTTCTTACTCCAATGGATGATAGCCTTGTCATTATGGAAGGTAGTCTGTTGTCGATATTTTTGTTACTCCAATTGATGGTAGCCTTGTCATTATGGAAGGTAGTCTGTTGTCGAGATTTTGTTACTCTAATGGGAGGTAGCCTTGTCATTATGGAACATGGTCTATTGTCGATATTTTTTTTACTCTAATGGATGGTAGCCTTGTCATTATGGAAGGTAATCTGTTGTCGTGAATATTTTATTCCATTGGATGGTAGCCTTGTCATTATGGAAGGTAGTCTTTTGTCGAGATTTTTGTTACTCAAATGGATGGTAGCCTTGTCATTATTGAAGGTAGTCTATTGTTGATATCTTTGTTACTCCAATGGATGGTAGCCTTTTCATTATGGAAGTTAGTCTATTGTCGAGATTTTTGTTACCCAAATGGATGGTAGCCTTGTAATTATGGAAGGTAGTTTGTTGTTGAGATTTTTGTTACTCCAACGGATGGTAGCCTTTTCATTATGGAAGGTAGTCTATTGTCGAGATTTTTGTTATTCCAATGGATGGTAACCTTGTCATTTTGGAAGGTAGTCTATTGTCGAGATTTGTGTTATTCCAATGTATGGTAGCTTTGTCGTTTTGGAAGGTAGTCTGTTGTCGAGATTTTTGTTACTCAAATGGATGGTAGCCTTATCTTTATTGAAGGTATTCTTTCGTTGAGATTTTTGTTACTCCAATAGATGGTAGCCTTATCAATATGGAACGTAGTATGTCATTGAGATTTTTGTTACTCCAATGGATGATAGCCTTGTCATTATGGAAGGTAGTCTATTGTCGAGATATTTGTTATTACAATGGATTGTAGCCTTGTCATTATGGAAGGTAGTCTTTTGTCGAGTTTTTGTTCTTCCAATGGATGGTTACCTTGTCATTATTGAAGTTAGTCTGTCGTTGAGAATTCTGTTACTCCAATGGATGATAGCCTTGTCATTATGAAAGGTAGTTTGTTCGTCAGACTTTTGTTACTCCAATGAATGGTAGCCTTGTGATTATGGAAGGTAGACTATTGTCGATATTTTTTTTATTCCATTGGATGGTAGCCTTGTCATTATGGAAGGTAGTCTTTTGTCGAGATTTTTGTTATTCCTATGGATGGTAACCTTGTCATTATGGAAGGTATTATTTTGTCGAGATTTTTGTTACTCGAATGGATGGTAGCCTTGTCATTGTTGAAGGTAGTTTGTTGTCGATATCTTTCTTACTCTGATGGATGATATCCTTGTCATTATGGAAGGTAGTCTGTTGTTGATATTTTTGTTACTCCAATGGATGGTAGCCTTGTCATTATGGAAGGTAGTCTGTTGTCGATATTTTTGTTATTACAATGGATGGAAACCTTGTCATTATGGAAGGTATTATTTTGTCGAGATTTTTGTTACTCGAATGGATGGTAGCCTTGTCATTGTTGAAGGTAGTTTGTTGTCGATATCATTCTTACCCCAATGGATGATAGCCTTGTCATTATGGAAGGTAGTTTGTTGTCGATATTTTTGTTACTCCAATGGATGGTAGCCTTGTCTTTATGGAAGGTAGTCTGTTGTTGAGATTTTGTTACTCTAATGGGTGGTAGCCTTGTCATTATGGAACATGGTCTGTAGTCGATATTTTTTTTACTCCAATGGATGGTAGCCTTGTCATTATGAAAGGTTATCAATTGTCGAGAATATTTTATTCCATTGGATGGTAGCCTTGTCATTATGGAACGTAGTCTGTTTTTGAGATTTTTGTTATTCCAATGGATGGTAAAATTGTCATTATGAAAAGTAGTCTTTTGTCGAGATTTTTGTTACTCCAATGGATGGTAGCCTTGTCATTATTGAAGGTAGTCTATTGTTGATATCTTTGTTACTCCAATGGATGGTAGCCTTGTCATTATGGAAGTTAGTCTATTGTCGAGATTTTTTTTACCCAAATGGATGGTAGCCTTGTAATTATGGAAGGTAGTCTGTTGTTGAGATTTTTGTTACTCCACTGGATGGTAGCCTTTTCATTATGGAAGGTAGTCTATTGTCGAGATTTTTGTTATTCCAATGGATGGTAACCTTGTCATTTTGGAAGGTAGTCTGTTGTCGAGATTTGTGTTATTACAATGTATGGTAGCCTTGTCGTTTTGGAAGGTAGTCTGTTGTCGAGATTTTTGTTACTCAAATGGATGGTAGCCTTGTCTTTATGGAAGGTATTCTGTCGTTGAGATTTTTGTTACTCCAATAAATGGTAGCCTTATCATTATGGAACGTAGTATGTCGTTGAGATTTTTGTTACTCCAATGGATGATAGCCTTGTCATTATGGAAGGTAGTCTATTGTCGAGATATTTGTTATTACAATGGATTGTAGCCTTGTCATTATGGAAGGTAGTCTTTTGTCGAGATTTTTGTTATTCCAATGGATGGTTACCTTGTCATTATTGAAGTTAGTCTGTCGTTGAGAATTCTGTTACTCCAATGGATGATAGCCTTGTTATAATGAAAGGTATTTTGTTCGTCAGACTTTTGTTACTCCAATGAATGGTAGCCTTGTGATTATGGAAGGTAGACTATTATCGATATTTTTTTTATTCCATTGGATGGTAGCCTTGTCATTATGGAAGGTAGTCTTTTGTCGAGATTTTTGTTATTCCTATGGATGGTAACCTTGTCATTATGGAAGGTATTATTTTGTCGAGATTTTTGTTACTCGAATGGATGGTAGCCTTGTCATTGTTGAAGGTAGTTTGTTGTCGATATCTTTCTTACTCTGATGGATGATATCCTTGTCATTATGGAAGGTAGTCTGTTGTTGATATTTTTGTTACTCCAATGGATGGTAGCCTTGTCATTATGGAAGGTAGTCTGTTGTCGATATTTTTGTTATTACAATGGATGGAAACCTTGTCATTATGGAAGGTATTATTTTGTCGAGATTTTTGTTACTCGAATGGATGGTAGCCTTGTCATTGTTGAAGGTAGTTTGTTGTCGATATCATTCTTACCCCAATGGATGATAGCCTTGTCATTATGGAAGGTAGTCTGTTGTCGATATTTTTGTTACTCCAATGGATGGTAGCCTTGTCTTTATGGAAGGTAGTCTGTTGTCGAGATTTTGTTACTCTAATGGGTGGTAGCCTTGTAATTATGGAACATGGTCTGTAGTCAATATTTTTTTTACTCCAATGGATGGTAGCCTTGTCATTATGGAAGGTTATCTGTTGTCGAGAATATTTTATTCCATTGGATGGTAGCCTTGTCATTATGGAACGTAGTCTGTTTTTGAGATTTTTGTTATTCCAATGGATGGTAACATTGTCATTATGAAAGGTAGTCTTTTGTCGAGATTTTTGTTACTCCAATGGATGGTATCCTTGTCATTATTGAAGGTAGTCTATTGTTGATATCTTTGTTACTCCAATGGATGGTAGCCTTGTCATTATGGAAGTTAGTCTATTGTCGAGATTTTTGTTACCCAAATGGATGGTAGCCTAGTAATTATGGAAGGTAGTCTGTTGTTGAGATTTTTGTTACTCCACTGGATGGTAGCCTTCTCATTATGGAAGGTAGTCTATTGTCGAGATTTTTGTTATTCCAATGGATGGTAACCTTGTCATTTTGGAAGGTAGTCTGTTGTCCATATTTGTGTTATTACAATGTATGGTAGCCTTGTCGTTTTGGAAGGTAGTCTGTTGTCGAGATTTTTGTTACTCAAATGGATGGTAGCCTTGTCTTTATGGAAGGTATTCTGTCTTTGAGATTTTTGTTACTCCAATAGATGGTAGCCTTATCATTATGGAACGTAGTATGTCGTTGAGATTTTTGTTACTCCAATGGATGATAGCCTTGTCATTATGGAAGGTAGTCTATTGTCGAGATATTTGTTATTACAATGGATTGTAGCCTTGTCATTATGGAAGGTAGTCTTTTGTCGAGATTTTTGTTATTCCAATGGATGGTTACCTTGTCATTATTGAAGTTAGTCTGTCGTTGAGAATTCTGTTACTCCAATGGATGATAGCCTTGTCATTATGAAAGGTAGTTTGTTCGTCAGACTTTTGTTACTCCAATGAATGGTAGCCTTGTGATTATGGAAGGTAGACTATTGTCGATATTTTTTTTATTCCATTGGATGGTAGCCTTGTCATTATGGAAGGTAGTCTTTTGTCGAGATTTTTGTTATTCCAATGGATGGTAACCTTGTCATTATGGAAGGTATTATTTTGTCGAGATTTTTGTTACTCGAATGGATGGTAGCCTTGTCATTGTTGAAGGTAGTTTGTTGTCGATATCTTTCTTACTCTGATGGATGATATCCTTGTCATTATGGAAGGTAGTCTGTTGTTGATATTTTTGTTACTCCAATGGATGGTAGCCTTGTCATTATGGAAGGTAGTCTGTTGTCGATATTTTTGTTATTACAACGGATGGAAACCTTGACATTATGGAAGGTATTATTTTGTCGAGATTTTTGTTACTCGAATGGATGGTAGCCTTGTCATTGTTGAAGGTAGTTTGTTGTCGATATCATTCTTACCCCAATGGATGATAGCCTTGTCATTATGGAAGGTAGTCTGTTGTCGATATTTTTGTTACTCCAATGGATGGTAGCCTTGTCTTTATGGAAGGTAGTCTGTTGTCGAGATTTTGTTACTCTAATGGGTGGTAGCCTTGTCATTATGGAACATGGTCTGTAGTCGATATTTTTTTTACTCCAATGGATGGTAGCCTTGTCATTATGGAAGGTTATCTGTTGTCGAGAATATTTTATTCCATTGGATGGTAGCCTTGTCATTATGGAACACAGTCTGTTTTTGAGATTTTTTTTATTCCAATGGATGGTAACATTGTCATTATGAAAGGTAGTCTTTTGTCGAGATTTTTGTTACTCCAATGGATGGTAGCCTTGTCATTATTGAAGGTAGTCTATTGTTGATATCTTTGTTACTCCAATGGATGGTAGCCTTGTCATTATGGAAGGTAGTCTTTTGTCGAGATTTTTGTTATTCCAATGGATGGTAGCCTTGTCATTATTGAAGTTAGTCAGTCGTTGAGAATTCTGTTACTCCAATGGATGATAACCTTGTCATTATGAAAGGTAGTTTTTTCGTCAGACTTTTGTTACTCCAATGAATGGTAGCCTTGTGATTATGGAAGGTAGACTATTGTCGATATTTTTTTATTCCATTGGATGGTAGCCTTGTCATTATGGAAGGTAGTCTTTTGTCGAGATTTTTGTTATTCCAATGGATGGTAACCTTGTCATTATGGAAGGTATTATTATGTCGAGATTTTTGTTACTCAAGTGGATGGTAGCCTTGTCATTGTTGAAGGTAGTTTGTTGTCGATATCTTTCTTACTCCAATGGATGATTTCCTTGTCATTATGGAAGGTAGTCTGTTGTCGATATTTTTGTTACTCCAATGGATGGTAGCCTTGTCATTATGGAAGGTAGTCTGTTGTTGAGATTTTGTTACTCTAATGGGTGGTAGCCTTGTCATTATGGAACATGGTCTGTAGTCGATATTTTTTTTACTCCAATGGATGGTAGCCTTGTCATTATGGAAGGTATTCTGTTGTCGAGAATATTTTATTCCATTGGATGGTAGCCTTGTCATTATGGAAGGTAGTCTGTTGTCGATATTTTTGTTACTCCAATGGATGGTAGCCTTGTCATTATGGAAGGTATTCTGTTGTCGAGAATATTTTATTCCATTGGATGGTAGCCTTGTCATTATGGAAGGTAGTCTGTTTTTGAGATTTTATTTATTCCAATGGATGGTAACCTTGTCATTATGAAAGGTAGTCTTTTGTCGAGATTTTTGTTACTCCAATGGATGGTAGCCTTGTCATTATTGAAGGTAGTCTATTATTGATATCTTTGTTACTCCAATGGATGGTATCCTTGTCATTATGGAAGGTAGTCTTTTGTCGAGATTTTTGATATTCCAATGGATGGTAGCCTTGTCATTATTGAAGTTAGTCAGTCGTTGAGAATTCTGTTACTCCAATGGATGATAACCTTGTCATTATGAAAGGTAGTTTTTTCGTCAGACTTTTGTTACTCCAATGAATGGTAGCCTTGTGATTATGGAAGGTAGACTATTGTCAATATTTTTTTTATTCCATTGGATGGTAGCCTTGTCATTATGGAAGGTAGTCTTTTGTCGAGATTTTTGTTATTCCAATGGATGGTAACCTTGTCATTATGGAAGGTATTATTTTGTCGAGATTTTTGTTACTCAAATGGATGGTAGCCTTGTCAATGTTGAAGGTAGTTTGTTGTCGATATCTTTCTTACTCCAATGGATGATATCCTTGTCATTATGGAAGGTAGTCTGTTGTCGATATTTTTGTTACTCCAATGGATGGTAGCCTTGTCATTATGGAAGGTAGTCTGTTGTTGAGATTTTGTTACTCTAATGGGTGGTAGCCTTGTCATTATGGAACATGGTCTGTAGTCGATATTTTTTTTACTCCAATGGATGGTAGCCTTGTCATTATGGAAGGTATTCTGTTGTCGAGAATATTTTATTCCATTGGATGGTAGCCTTGTCATTATGGAAGGTAGTCTGTTGTCGATATTTTTGTTACTCCAATGGATGGTAGCCTTGTCATTATGGAAGGTAGTCTGTTGTTGAGATTTTGTTACTCTAAAGGGTGGTAGCCTTGTCATTATGGAACATGGTCTGTAGTCGATATTTTTTTTACTCCAATGGATGGTAGCCTTGTCATTATGGAAGGTAATCTGTTGTCGAGAATATTTTATTCCATTGGATGGTAGCCTTGTCATTATGGAAGGTAGTCTGTTTTTGAGATTTTATTTATTCCAATGGATGGTAACCTTGTCATTATGAAAGGTAGTCTTTTGTCGAGATTTTTGTTACTCAAATGGATGGTAGCCTTGTCATTGTTGAAGGTAGTTTGTTGTCGATATCATTCTTACCCCAATGGATGATAGCCTTGTCATTATGGAAGGTAGTTTGTTGTCGATATTTTTGTTACTCCAATGGATGGTAGCCTTGTCTTTATGGAAGGTAGTCTGTTGTTGAGATTTTGTTACTCTAATGGGTGGTAGCCTTGTCATTATGGAACATGGTCTGTAGTCGATATTTTTTTTACTCCAATGGATGGTAGCCTTGTCATTATGGAAGGTTATCAATTGTCGAGAATATTTTATTCCATTGGATGGTAGCCTTGTCATTATGGAACGTAGTCTGTTTTTGAGATTTTTGTTATTCCAATGGATGGTAAAATTGTCATTATGAAAAGTAGTCTTTTGTCGAGATTTTTGTTACTCCAATGGATGGTAGCCTTGTCATTATTGAAGGTAGTCTATTGTTGATATCTTTGTTACTCCAATGGATGGTAGCCTTGTCATTATGGAAGTTAGTCTATTGTCGAGATTTTTTTTACCCAAATGGATGGTAGCCTTGTAATTATGGAAGGTAGTCTGTTGTTGAGATTTTTGTTACTCCACTGGATGGTAGCCTTTTCATTATGGAAGGTAGTCTATTGTCGAGATTTTTGTTATTCCAATGGATGGTAACCTTGTCATTTTGGAAGGTAGTCTGTTGTCGAGATTTGTGTTATTACAATGTATGGTAGCCTTGTCGTTTTGGAAGGTAGTCTGTTGTCGAGATTTTTGTTACTCAAATGGATGGTAGCCTTGTCTTTATGGAAGGTATTCTGTCGTTGAGATTTTTGTTACTCCAATAAATGGTAGCCTTATCATTATGGAACGTAGTATGTCGTTGAGATTTTTGTTACTCCAATGGATGATAGCCTTGTCATTATGGAAGGTAGTCTATTGTCGAGATATTTGTTATTACAATGGATTGTAGCCTTGTCATTATGGAAGGTAGTCTTTTGTCGAGATTTTTGTTATTCCAATGGATGGTTACCTTGTCATTATTGAAGTTAGTCTGTCGTTGAGAATTCTGTTACTCCAATGGATGATAGCCTTGTTATAATGAAAGGTATTTTGTTCGTCAGACTTTTGTTACTCCAATGAATGGTAGCCTTGTGATTATGGAAGGTAGACTATTATCGATATTTTTTTTATTCCATTGGATGGTAGCCTTGTCATTATGGAAGGTAGTCTTTTGTCGAGATTTTTGTTATTCCTATGGATGGTAACCTTGTCATTATGGAAGGTATTATTTTGTCGAGATTTTTGTTACTCGAATGGATGGTAGCCTTGTCATTGTTGAAGGTAGTTTGTTGTCGATATCTTTCTTACTCTGATGGATGATATCCTTGTCATTATGGAAGGTAGTCTGTTGTTGATATTTTTGTTACTCCAATGGATGGTAGCCTTGTCATTATGGAAGGTAGTCTGTTGTCGATATTTTTGTTATTACAATGGATGGAAACCTTGTCATTATGGAAGGTATTATTTTGTCGAGATTTTTGTTACTCGAATGGATGGTAGCCTTGTCATTGTTGAAGGTAGTTTGTTGTCGATATCATTCTTACCCCAATGGATGATAGCCTTGTCATTATGGAAGGTAGTCTGTTGTCGATATTTTTGTTACTCCAATGGATGGTAGCCTTGTCTTTATGGAAGGTAGTCTGTTGTTGAGATTTTGTTACTCTAAAGGGTGGTAGCCTTGTCATTATGGAACATGGTCTGTAGTCAATATTTTTTTTACTCCAATGGATGGTAGCCTTGTCATTATGGAAGGTTATCTGTTGTCGAGAATATTTTATTCCATTGGATGGTAGCCTTGTCATTATGGAACGTAGTCTGTTTTTGAGATTTTTGTTATTCCAATGGATGGTAACATTGTCATTATGAAAGGTAGTCTTTTGTCGAGATTTTTGTTACTCCAATGGATGGTATCCTTGTCATTATTGAAGGTAGTCTATTGTTGATATCTTTGTTACTCCAATGGATGGTAGCCTTGTCATTATGGAAGTTAGTCTATTGTCGAGATTTTTGTTACCCAAATGGATGGTAGCCTAGTAATTATGGAAGGTAGTCTGTTGTTGAGATTTTTGTTACTCCACTGGATGGTAGCCTTCTCATTATGGAAGGTAGTCTATTGTCGAGATTTTTGTTATTCCAATGGATGGTAACCTTGTCATTTTGGAAGGTAGTCTGTTGTCCATATTTGTGTTATTACAATGTATGGTAGCCTTGTCGTTTTGGAAGGTAGTCTGTTGTCGAGATTTTTGTTACTCAAATGGATGGTAGCCTTGTCTTTATGGAAGGTATTCTGTCTTTGAGATTTTTGTTACTCCAATAGATGGTAGCCTTATCATTATGGAACGTAGTATGTCGTTGAGATTTTTGTTACTCCAATGGATGATAGCCTTGTCATTATGGAAGGTAGTCTATTGTCGAGATATTTGTTATTACAATGGATTGTAGCCTTGTCATTATGGAAGGTAGTCTTTTGTCGAGATTTTTGTTATTCCAATGGATGGTTACCTTGTCATTATTGAAGTTAGTCTGTCGTTGAGAATTCTGTTACTCCAATGGATGATAGCCTTGTCATTATGAAAGGTAGTTTGTTCGTCAGACTTTTGTTACTCCAATGAATGGTAGCCTTGTGATTATGGAAGGTAGACTATTGTCGATATTTTTTTTATTCCATTGGATGGTAGCCTTGTCATTATGGAAGGTAGTCTTTTGTCGAGATTTTTGTTATTCCAATGGATGGTAACCTTGTCATTATGGAAGGTATTATTTTGTCGAGATTTTTGTTACTCGAATGGATGGTAGCCTTGTCATTGTTGAAGGTAGTTTGTTGTCGATATCTTTCTTACTCTGATGGATGATATCCTTGTCATTATGGAAGGTAGTCTGTTGTTGATATTTTTGTTACTCCAATGGATGGTAGCCTTGTCATTATGGAAGGTAGTCTGTTGTCGATATTTTTGTTATTACAACGGATGGAAACCTTGACATTATGGAAGGTATTATTTTGTCGAGATTTTTGTTACTCGAATGGATGGTAGCCTTGTCATTGTTGAAGGTAGTTTGTTGTCGATATCATTCTTACCCCAATGGATGATAGCCTTGTCATTATGGAAGGTAGTCTGTTGTCGATATTTTTGTTACTCCAATGGATGGTAGCCTTGTCTTTATGGAAGGTAGTCTGTTGTCGAGATTTTGTTACTCTAATGGGTGGTAGCCTTGTCATTATGGAACATGGTCTGTAGTCGATATTTTTTTTACTCCAATGGATGGTAGCCTTGTCATTATGGAAGGTTATCTGTTGTCGAGAATATTTTATTCCATTGGATGGTAGCCTTGTCATTATGGAACACAGTCTGTTTTTGAGATTTTTTTTATTCCAATGGATGGTAACATTGTCATTATGAAAGGTAGTCTTTTGTCGAGATTTTTGTTACTCCAATGGATGGTAGCCTTGTCATTATTGAAGGTAGTCTATTGTTGATATCTTTGTTACTCCAATGGATGGTAGCCTTGTCATTATGGAAGGTAGTCTTTTGTCGAGATTTTTGTTATTCCAATGGATGGTAGCCTTGTCATTATTGAAGTTAGTCAGTCGTTGAGAATTCTGTTACTCCAATGGATGATAACCTTGTCATTATGAAAGGTAGTTTTTTCGTCAGACTTTTGTTACTCCAATGAATGGTAGCCTTGTGATTATGGAAGGTAGACTATTGTCGATATTTTTTTATTCCATTGGATGGTAGCCTTGTCATTATGGAAGGTAGTCTTTTGTCGAGATTTTTGTTATTCCAATGGATGGTAACCTTGTCATTATGGAAGGTATTATTATGTCGAGATTTTTGTTACTCAAGTGGATGGTAGCCTTGTCATTGTTGAAGGTAGTTTGTTGTCGATATCTTTCTTACTCCAATGGATGATTTCCTTGTCATTATGGAAGGTAGTCTGTTGTCGATATTTTTGTTACTCCAATGGATGGTAGCCTTGTCATTATGGAAGGTAGTCTGTTGTTGAGATTTTGTTACTCTAATGGGTGGTAGCCTTGTCATTATGGAACATGGTCTGTAGTCGATATTTTTTTTACTCCAATGGATGGTAGCCTTGTCATTATGGAAGGTATTCTGTTGTCGAGAATATTTTATTCCATTGGATGGTAGCCTTGTCATTATGGAAGGTAGTCTGTTGTCGATATTTTTGTTACTCCAATGGATGGTAGCCTTGTCATTATGGAAGGTATTCTGTTGTCGAGAATATTTTATTCCATTGGATGGTAGCCTTGTCATTATGGAAGGTAGTCTGTTTTTGAGATTTTATTTATTCCAATGGATGGTAACCTTGTCATTATGAAAGGTAGTCTTTTGTCGAGATTTTTGTTACTCCAATGGATGGTAGCCTTGTCATTATTGAAGGTAGTCTATTATTGATATCTTTGTTACTCCAATGGATGGTAGCCTTGTCATTATGGAAGGTAGTCTTTTGTCGAGATTTTTGTTATTCCAATGGATGGTAGCCTTGTCATTATTGAAGTTAGTCAGTCGTTGAGAATTCTGTTACTCCAATGGATGATAACCTTGTCATTATGAAAGGTATTTTTTTCATCAGACTTTTGTTACTCCAATGAATGGTAGCCTTGTGATTATGGAAGGTAGACTATTGTCGATATTTTTTTTATTCCATTGGATGGTAGCCTTGTCATTATGGAAGGTAGTCTTTTGTCGAGATTTTTGTTATTCCAATGGATGGTAACCTTGTCATTATGGAAGGTATTATTTTGTCGAGATTTTTGTTACTCAAATGGATGGTAGCCTTGTCATTGTTGAAGGTAGTTTGTTGTCGATATCTTTCTTACTCCAATGGATGATATCCTTGTCAATATGGAAGGTAGTCTGTTGTCGATATTTTTGTTACTCCAATGGATGGTAGCCTTGTCATTATGGAAGGTAGACTGTTGTTGAGATTTTGTTACTCTAATGGGTGGTAGCCTTGTCATTATGGAACATGGTCTTTAGTTGATATTTTTTTTACTCCAATGGATGGTAGCCTTGTCATTATGGAAGGTATTCTGTTGTCGAGAATATTTTATTCCATTGGATGCTAGCCTTGTCATTATGGAAGGTAGTCTGTTGTCGATATTTTTGTTACTCCAATGGATGGTAGCCTTGTCATTATGGAAGGTAGTCTGTTGTTGAGATTTTGTTACTCTAATGGGTGGTAGCCTTGTCATTATGGAACATGGTCTGTAGTCGATATTTTTTTTACTCCAATGGATGGTAGCCTTGTCATTATGGAAGGTATTTTGTTGTCGAGAATATTTTATTCCATTGGATGGTAGCCTTGTCATTATGGAAGGTAGTCTGTTTTTGAGATTTTATTTATTCCAATGGATGGTAACCTTGTCATTATGAAAGGTAGTCTTTTGTCGAGATTTTTGTTACTCCAATGGATGGTAGCCTTGTCATTATTGAAGGTAGTCTATTATTGATATCTTTGTTACTCAAATGGATGGTAGCCTTGTCATTATGGAAGTTAGTCTATTGTCGAGATTTTTGTTACCGAAATGGATTGTAGCCTTGTAATTATGGAAGGTAGTCTGTTGTAGAGATTTTTGTTACTCCAATGGATGGTAGCCTTTTCATTATGGAAGGTAGTCTGTCGTTGAGATTTCTGTTACTCCTATGGATTGTAGCCTTGTCTTTATGGAAGGTAGTCTGTTGTTCAGATTTTTGTTACTCCAATGGATGCTTGCCTTGTCATTATGGAAGGTAGTCTATTGTCTAGATTGTTGTTACTCCAATGGATGGTAGCCTTGTAATTATTGAAGGTGGTCCGTTGTCGATATCTTTGTTACTCCAATGGATGATAGCCTTGTCATTATCCAAGGTAGTCTGTTGTCCAGATTTTTGTTACTCTAATGGATGGTAGCCTTGGCATTATGGAAGGTAGTCTATTATCGAGATTTTTGTTATTCCAATGGATAGTAGCCTTGTCATTATTGAAGGTAGTCGGTCTTCGAGATTTCTGTTACTTCAATGGATAGTAGCCTTGTTATTATGGAAGATAGTCTGTTGTTCAGATTTTTGTTACTCCAATGGATGGTAACCTTGTCATTATGGAAGGTAGTCTGTTATCGAGATTTTTGTTATTCCATTGGATGGTAGCCTTGTCATTATAGAAGGTAGTCTGCTGTCGAGATTTGTGTTATTCCAATGTATGGTAGCCTTGTCGTTTTGGAAGGTAATCTGTTGTCGAGATTTTTGTTACTCAAATAGATGGTAGCCTTGTCTTTATGGAAGGAATTTTGTCGTTGATATTTTTGTTACTCCAATGGATGGTAGCCTTATCATTATGGAACGTAGTATGTCGTTGAGATATTTGTTACTCCAATGGATGATAGCCTTGTCATTATGGAAGGTAGTCTATTGTTGAGATATTTGTTATTCCAATGGATTGTAGCCTTGTCATTATGGAAGGTAGTCTTTTGTCGAGATTTTTGTTATTCCAATGGATGGTAGCCTTGTCATTATTGAAGTTAGTCTGTCGTTGAGAATTCTGTTACTCCAATGGATTATAGCCTTGTCATTATGGAAGGTAGTTTGTTCGTCAGACTTTTGTTACTCCAATGAATGGTAGCCTTGTGATTATGGAAGGTAGACTATTGTCGATATTTTTTTATTCCATTGGATGGTAGCCTTGTCATTATGTAAGGTAGTCTTTTGTCGAGATTTTTGTTATTCCAATGGATGGTAACCTTGTCATTATGGAAGGTATTATTTTGTCGAGATTTTTGTTACTCGAATGGATGGTAGCCTTGTCATTGTTGAAGGTAGTTTGTTGCCGATATCTTTATTACTCCAATGGATGATATCCTTGTCATTATGGAAGGTAGTCTGTTGTCGATATTTTTGTTACTCCAATGGATGGTAGCCTTATCATTATGGAAGGTAGTTTGTTGTCGAGATTTTTTTTATTCCAAAGGATGGTAACCTTGTCATTATGGAAGGTAGTCTTTTGTCGAGATTTTTGTTATTCCAATGGATGGTAACCTTGTCATTATGGAAGGTATTATTTTGTCGAGATTTTTGTTACTCAAATGGATGGTAGCCTTGTCATTGTTGAAGGTAGTTTGTTGTCGATATCTTTCTTACTCCAATGGATGATATCCTTGTCAATATGGAAGGTAGTCTGTTGTCGATATTTTTGTTACTCCAATGGATGGTAGCCTTGTCATTATGGAAGGTAGACTGTTGTTGAGATTTTGTTACTCTAATGGGTGGTAGCCTTGTCATTATGGAACATGGTCTTTAGTTGATATTTTTTTTACTCCATTGGATGGTAGCCTTGTCATTATGGAAGGTATTCTGTTGTCGAGAATATTTTATTCCATTGGATGCTAGCCTTGTCATTATGGAAGGTAGTCTGTTGTCGATATTTTTGTTACTCCAATGGATGGTAGCCTTGTCATTATGGAAGGTAGTCTGTTGTTGAGATTTTGTTACTCTAATGGGTGGTAGCCTTGTCATTATGGAACATGGTCTGTAGTCGATATTTTTTTTACTCCAATGGATGGTAGCCTTGTCATTATGGAAGGTATTTTGTTGTCGAGAATATTTTATTCCATTGGATGGTAGCCTTGTCATTATGGAAGGTAGTCTGTTTTTGAGATTTTATTTATTCCAATGGATGGTAACCTTGTCATTATGAAAGGTAGTCTTTTGTCGAGATTTTTGTTACTCCAATGGATGGTAGCCTTGTCATTATTGAAGGTAGTCTATTATTGATATCTTTGTTACTCCAATGGATGGTAGCCTTGTCATTATGGAAGTTAGTCTATTGTCGAGATTTTTGTTACCGAAATGGATTGTAGCCTTGTAATTATGGAAGGTAGTCTGTTGTAGAGATTTTTGTTACTCCAATGGATGGTAGCCTTTTCATTATGGAAGGTAGTCTGTCGTTGAGATTTCTGTTACTCCTATGGATTGTAGCCTTGTCTTTATGGAAGGTAGTCTGTTGTTCAGATTTTTGTTACTCCAATGGATGCTTGCCTTGTCATTATGGAAGGTAGTCTATTGTCTAGATTGTTGTTACTCCAATGGATGGTAGCCTTGTAATTATTGAAGGTGGTCCGTTGTCGATATCTTTGTTACTCCAATGGATGATAGCCTTGTCATTATGCAAGGTAGTCTGTTGTTCAGATTTTTGTTACTCTAATGGATGGTAGCCTTGGCATTATGGAAGGTAGTCTATTATCGAGATTTTTGTTATTCCAATGGATAGTAGCCTTGTCATTATTGAAGGTAGTCGGTCTTCGAGATTTATGTTACTTCAATGGATAGTAGCCTTGTTATTATGGAAGATAGTTTGTTGTTCAGATTTTTGTTACTCCAATGGATGGTAACCTTGTCATTATGGAAGGTAGTCTGTTATCGAGATTTTTGTTATTCCATTGGATGGTAGCCTTGTCATTATAGAAGGTAGTCTGCTGTCGAGATTTGTGTTATTCCAATGTATGGTAGCCTTGTCGTTTTGGAAGGTAATCTGTTGTCGAGATTTTTGTTACTTAAATAGATGGTAGCCTTGTCTTTATGGAAGGAATTTTGTCGTTGATATTTTTGTTACTCCAATGGATGGTAGCCTTATCATTATGGAACGTAGTATGTCGTTGAGATATTTGTTACTCCAATGGATGATAGCCTTGTCATTATGGAAGGTAGTCTATTGTTGAGATATTTGTTATTCCAATGGATTGTAGCCTTGTCATTATGGAAGGTAGTCTTTTGTCGAGATTTTTGTTATTCCAATGGATGGTAGCCTTGTCATTATTGAAGTTAGTCTGTCGTTGAGAATTCTGTTACTCCAATGGATTGTAGCCTTGTCATTATGGAAGGTAGTTTGTTCGTCAGACTTTTGTTACTCCAATGAATGGTAGCCTTGTGATTATGGAAGGTAGACTATTGTCGATATTTTTTTATTCCATTGGATGGTAGCCTTGTCATTATGTAAGGTAGTCTTTTGTCGAGATTTTTGTTATTCCAATGGATGGTAACCTTGTCATTATGGAAGGTATTATTTTGTCGAGATTTTTGTTACTCGAATGGATGGTAGCCTTGTCATTGTTGAAGGTAGTTTGTTGCCGATATCTTTATTACTCCAATGGATGATATCCTTGTCATTATGGAAGGTAGTCTGTTGTCGATATTTTTGTTACTCCAATGGATGGTAGCCTTGTCATTATGGAAGGTAGTTTGTTGTCGAGATTTTTTTTATTCCAAAGGATGGTAACCTTGTCATTATAGAAGGTAGTCTATTGTCGAGATTTTTATTATTCCAATGGATGGTAACCTTGTCATTTTGGAAGGTAGTCTGTTGTCGAGATTTGTGTTATTCCAATGTATGGTAGCCTTGTCGTTTTAGAAGGTAGTCTGTTGTCGAGATTTTTGTTACTCAAATGGATCGTAGCTTTGTCTTTAAGGAAGGTATTCTGTCGTTGAGATTTTTTTTACTCCAATGTATGGTAGCCTTATCATTATGGAATGTAGTATGTCGTTGAGATTTTTGTTACTCCAATGGATGATAGCCTTGTCATTATGGAAGGTAGTCTATTGTCGACATATTTGTTATTACAATGGATTGTAGCCTTGTCATTAAGGAAGGTAGTCTTTTGTCGAGATTTTTGTTATTCCAATGGATGGTAGCCTTGTCATTATTGAAGTTAGTCTGTCGTTGAGAATTTTGTTACTCCAATGGATGGTAGCCTTGTCATTATGAAAGGTAGTTTGTTCGTCAGACTTTTAATACTCCAATTAATGGTAGCCTTGTGATTATGGAAGGTAGACTATTGTCGATATTTTTTTTATTCCATTGGATGGTAGCCTTGTCATTATGGAAGGTAGTCTTTTGTCGAGATTTTTGTTATTCCAATGGATGGTAACCTTATCATTATGGAAGGTATTATTTTGTCGAGATTTTTGTTACTCGAATGGATGGTATCCTTGTCATTGTTGAAGGTAGTTTGTTGTCGATATATTTCTTACTCCAATGGATGATATCCTTGTCATTATGGTAGGTAGTCTGTTGTCGATATTTTTGTTACTCCAATGGATGGTAGCCTTGTCATTATGGAAGGTAGTTTGTTATCGAGATTTTTGTTATTCCAATGGATGGTAACCTTGTCATTATGGAAGGTATTATTTTTTCGAGATTTTTGTTACTCGAATGGATGGTAGCCTTGTCATTGTTAAAGGTAGTTTGTTGTCGATATCTTTCTTACTCCAATGGATGATAGCCTTATCATTATGGAAGGTAGTCTGTTGTCGATATTTTTGTTACTCCAATGGATGGTAGCCTTGTCATTATGGAAGGTAGTCTGTTGTCGAGATTTTGTTACTCTAATGGGTGGTAGCCTTGTCATTATGGAACATGGTCTGTTGTCGATATTTTTTTTACTCTAATGGATGGTAGCCTTGTCATTATGGAAGGTAATCTGTTGTCGAGAATATTTTATTCCATTGGATGGTAGCCTTGTCATTATGGAAGGTAGTCTGTTTTTGAGATTTTTGTTATTCCAATGGATGGTAACCTTGTCATTATGAAAGGTAGTGTTTTGTCGAAATTTTTGTTACTCCACTGGATGGTAGCCTTGCCATTATTGAAGGTAGTCTATTGTTGATATCTTTGTTACTCCAATGGATGGTAGCCTTGTCATTATGGAAGGTAGTCTATTGTCGAGATTTTTATTATTCCAATGGATGGTAGCCTTGTCATTATGGAAGGTAGTTTTTTGTCGATATTTTTGTTACTCCAATGGATGGTAGCCTTGTTATTATGGAAGTTAGTCTATTGTCGAGATTTTTGTTACCCAAATGGATGGTAGCCTTGTAATTATGGAATGTAGTTTGTTGTAGAGATTTTTGTTACTCTAATGGATGGTAGCCTTTTCATTATGGAAGGTAGTCTATCGTTGAGATTTCTGTTACTCCTATGGATTGTAGCCTTGTCATTATGGAAGGTAGTCTTTTGTCGAGATTTTTGTTATTCCAATGGATGGTAACCTTGTCATTATGGAAGGTAGTCTTTTTTCTAGATTGTTGTTACTCCAATGGATGGTAGCCTTTTAATTATTGAAGGTGGTCTATTGTCATATCTTTGTTACTCCAATGGATGATAGCCTTGTCATTATGCAAGGTAGTCTGTTGTTCAGATTTTTGTTACTCCAATGGATGGTAGCCTTGTCATTATGGAAGGTAGTCTGTTGTTCAGGTTTTTGTTACTCCAATTGATGGTAACCTTGTCATTATGGAAGGTAGTCTTTTGTCGAGATTTTTGTTATTCCATAGGATTGTAGCCTTGTTATTATGGAAGGTAGTCTGTTGTCGAGATTTTTATTATTCCAATGGATGGTAACCTTGTCATTATGGAAGTTAAACCCGTTGTCGAGATTTGTGTTGTTCCAATGTATGGTAGCCTTGTCATTTTGGAAGGTAGTCTGTTATCGAGATTTTTGTTACTCCAATGAATGGTAGCCTTGTGATTAAGGAAGGTAATTTGTTGTCGATATTTTTTTATTCCATTGGATGGTAGCCTTGTCATTATGGAAGGTAGTCTGTTGTCGAGATTTTTGTTATTCAAATGGATGGTAACCTTGTCATTATGGAAGGTAGTATTTTGTCGAGATTTTTGTTACTCGAATGGATGCTAGCCTTGTCATTATGGAAGGTAGTCTGTTGTTGAGATTTTGTTACTTTAATGGATGGTAGCCTTGTCATTATGGAACATAGTAGGTTGTCGATAATTTTGTTGTCGATAATTTTGTTACTCCAATGGATGGTAGCCTTGTCATTATGGAAGGTAGTCTGTTGTTTAGATTTTTGTTATTTAAATGGATGGTAACCTTGTCATAATGGAAGGTAGTCTGTTGTCGAGATTTTTGTCACTCCAATGGTTGGTAGCCTTGTCGTTATTGAAGGTAGTCTGTTGTTGTTATCTTTGTTACTCCAATGGATGATAGCCTTGTCATTATGGAAGGTAGTCTGTTGTTCATATTTTTATTACTCCAATGGATGGTAGCCTTGTCATTATGGAAGGTATACTATTGTCGAGATTTTGTTACTGCAATGGATGGTAGCCTTGTCATTATAGAAGGTAGTCGATCGTTGAGATTTCTGTTACTCCAATGGATGGTAGCCTTGTCATTATGAAGGTAGTCTGTTGTTCAGATTTTGGTTACTCCAATCGATGATAGCCTTGTCATTATGGAAGGTAGTCTATTGTCGAGATTTTTATTATTCCAATAGATGGTAGCCTTGTCATTATGGAAGGTAGTTTTTTGTCGAGATTTTCGTTACTCCAATGGATGGTAGCCTTGTCATTATGGAAGTTAGTCTATTGTCGATATTTTTGTTACCCAAATGGATGGTAGCCTTGTAATTATGGAAGGTAGTTTGTTGTAGATATTTTTGTTACTCCAATGGATGGTAGCCTTTTCATTATGGAAGGTAGTCTGTCGTTGAGATTTCTGTTACTCCTATGGATTGTAGCCTTGTCATTATGGAAGGTAGTCTTTTGTCGAGATTTTTGTTATTCCAATGGATGGTAACCTTGTCATTATGGAAGGTAGTTTGTTGTTCAGGTTTTTGTTACTCCAATGGATGGTAACCTTTTCATTATGGAAGGTAGTCTGTTGTCGAGATTTTTGTTATTCCATTGGATGGTAGCCTTATCATTATGGAAGGTAGTCTTTTAATTATTGAAGGTGGTCTGTTGTCGATATCTTTGTTACTCCAATGGATGATAGCCTTGTCATTATGCAAGGTAGTCTATTGTTCAGATTTTTGTTACTCCAATGGATGGTAGCCTTGTCATTATGGAAGGAAGTATGTTGTTCAGGTTTTTGTTACTCCAATGGATGGTAACCTTCTCATTATGGAACGTAGTCTGTTGTCGAGATTTTTGTTATTCCATTGGATGGTAGCCTTGTCATTATGGAAGGTAGTCTGTTGTCGAGATTTTTATTATTCCAATGGATGGTAACCTTGTCATTATGGAAGTTAGTCTGTTGTCGAGATTTGTGTTAGTCCAATGTATGGTAGCCTTGTCATTTTGGAAGGTAGTCTGTTATCGAGATTTTTGTTACTCAAATGGATGGTAGCCTTGTCTTTATGGAAGGTAGTCTGTTGTTTAGATTTTTGTTATTCCAATGGAATGTAACCTTGTCATTATGGAAGGTAGTCTGTTGTCGAGATTTTTGTTACTCCAATGGATGGTAGCCTTGTCATAATTGAAGGTAGTTTGTTGTCGATATTTTTGTTACTCCAATGGATAGTAGCCTTGTCATTATGGAAGGTAGTTTATTGTTTAGATTTTTTTTATTCCAATGGAATGTAACCTTGTCATTATGGAAGGTAGTCTGTTGTCGAGATTTTTGTTACTCCAATGGATGGTAGCCTTGTCATAATTGAAGGTAGTCTGTTGTCGTTATCTTTGTTACTTCAATGGATGATAGCCTTGTCATTATGGAAGGTAGTCTGTTGTTCATATTTTCATTACTCCAATGGATGGTAGCCTTGTCATTATGGAAGGTAGACTATTGTCGAGATTTTGTTCCTACAATGGATGTTAGCCTTGTCATTATAGAAGGTAGTCGATCGTTGAGATTTTTGTTACTCCAATGGATGGTAGCCTTGTCATTATGAAGGTAGTCTGTTGTTCAGATTTTGGTTACTCTAATGGATGATAGCCTTGTCATTATGGAAGGTAGTCTATTGTCGAGATTTTTGTTATTCCAATGGATGGTAGCCTTGTCATTATGGAAGGTAATCTGTTGTCGAGATTTTTGATACTCCAATTGATGGTAGCCTTGTAATTATGGAAGGTAGTATGTTGTCGAGATTTTTATTACTCCAATGGATGGTACCCTTATCATTATGGAAGGTATTCTGTCATTGAGATTTTTGTTACTCCAATGGATTATAGCCTTGTCATTATGGAAGGTAGTTTGTTGTTCAGATTTTTTTTTACTCCAATAGGATGGTAACCTTGTCAGTATGGAAAGTAGTCTATTGTCGAGATTTTTTTTATTATATAGGATGGTAGCCTTGTCATTATGGAAGGTAGTCTGTTGTCGAGATTTTTGTTATTCTAATGGATGGTAACCTTGTCATTATGGAAGGTAGTCTTTTGTCTAGATTGTTGTTACTCCAATGGATGGTAGCCTTTTAATTACTGAAGGTGGTCTATTGTCGATATCTTTGTTACTCCAATGGATGATAGCCTTGTCATTATGCAAGGTAGTTTGTTGTTCATATTTTTATTACTCCAATGGATGGTAGCCTTGTCATTATGGAAGGTAGTCTATTGTCGAGATTTTTATTATTCCAATGGGTAGTAGCCTTGTCATTATTGAAGGTAGTCGGTAGTTGAGATTTCTGTTACTTCAATGGATAGTAGCCTTGTCATTATGGAAGATAGTCTGTTGTTCAGGTTTTTGTTACTCCAATGAATGGTAGCCTTGTGATTATGGAAGGTAATTTGTTGTCGATATTTTTTTATTCCATTGGATGGTAGCCTTGTCATTATGGAAGGTAGTCTGTTGTCGAGATTTTTGTTATTCAAATGGATGGTAACCTTGTCATTATGGAAGGTAGTATTTTGTCGAGATTTTTGTTACTCGAATGGATGCTAGCCTTGTCATTATGGAAGGTAGTCTGTTGTTGAGATTTTGTTACTTTAATGGATGGTAGCCTTGTCATTATGGAACATAGTAGGTTGTCGATAATTTTGTTGTCGATAATTTTGTTACTCCAATGGATGGTAGCCTTGTCATTATGGAAGGTAGTCTGTTGTTTAGATTTTTGTTATTTAAATGGATGGTAACCTTGTCATAATGGAAGGTAGTCTGTTGTCGAGATTTTTGTCACTCCAATGGTTGGTAGCCTTGTCGTTATTGAAGGTAGTCTGTTGTTGTTATCTTTGTTACTCCAATGGATGATAGCCTTGTCATTATGGAAGGTAGTCTGTTGTTCATATTTTTATTACTCCAATGGATGGTAGCCTTGTCATTATGGAAGGTATACTATTGTCGAGATTTTGTTACTGCAATGGATGGTAGCCTTGTCATTATAGAAGGTAGTCGATCGTTGAGATTTCTGTTACTCCAATGGATGGTAGCCTTGTCATTATGAAGGTAGTCTGTTGTTCAGATTTTGGTTACTCCAATCGATGATAGCCTTGTCATTATGGAAGGTAGTCTATTGTCGAGATTTTTATTATTCCAATAGATGGTAGCCTTGTCATTATGGAAGGTAGTTTTTTGTCGAGATTTTCGTTACTCCAATGGATGGTAGCCTTGTCATTATGGAAGTTAGTCTATTGTCGATATTTTTGTTACCCAAATGGATGGTAGCCTTGTAATTATGGAAGGTAGTTTGTTGTAGATATTTTTGTTACTCCAATGGATGGTAGCCTTTTCATTATGGAAGGTAGTCTGTCGTTGAGATTTCTGTTACTCCTATGGATTGTAGCCTTGTCATTATGGAAGGTAGTCTTTTGTCGAGATTTTTGTTATTCCAATGGATGGTAACCTTGTCATTATGGAAGGTAGTTTGTTGTTCAGGTTTTTGTTACTCCAATGGATGGTAACCTTTTCATTATGGAAGGTAGTCTGTTGTCGAGATTTTTGTTATTCCATTGGATGGTAGCCTTATCATTATGGAAGGTAGTCTTTTAATTATTGAAGGTGGTCTGTTGTCGATATCTTTGTTACTCCAATGGATGATAGCCTTGTCATTATGCAAGGTAGTCTATTGTTCAGATTTTTGTTACTCCAATGGATGGTAGCCTTGTCATTATGGAAGGAAGTATGTTGTTCAGGTTTTTGTTACTCCAATGGATGGTAACCTTCTCATTATGGAACGTAGTCTGTTGTCGAGATTTTTGTTATTCCATTGGATGGTAGCCTTGTCATTATGGAAGGTAGTCTGTTGTCGAGATTTTTATTATTCCAATGGATGGTAACCTTGTCATTATGGAAGTTAGTCTGTTGTCGAGATTTGTGTTAGTCCAATGTATGGTAGCCTTGTCATTTTGGAAGGTAGTCTGTTATCGAGATTTTTGTTACTCAAATGGATGGTAGCCTTGTCTTTATGGAAGGTAGTCTGTTGTTTAGATTTTTGTTATTCCAATGGAATGTAACCTTGTCATTATGGAAGGTAGTCTGTTGTCGAGATTTTTGTTACTCCAATGGATGGTAGCCTTGTCATAATTGAAGGTAGTTTGTTGTCGATATTTTTGTTACTCCAATGGATAGTAGCCTTGTCATTATGGAAGGTAGTTTATTGTTTAGATTTTTTTTATTCCAATGGAATGTAACCTTGTCATTATGGAAGGTAGTCTGTTGTCGAGATTTTTGTTACTCCAATGGATGGTAGCCTTGTCATAATTGAAGGTAGTCTGTTGTCGTTATCTTTGTTACTTCAATGGATGATAGCCTTGTCATTATGGAAGGTAGTCTGTTGTTCATATTTTCATTACTCCAATGGATGGTAGCCTTGTCATTATGGAAGGTAGACTATTGTCGAGATTTTGTTCCTACAATGGATGTTAGCCTTGTCATTATAGAAGGTAGTCGATCGTTGAGATTTTTGTTACTCCAATGGATGGTAGCCTTGTCATTATTAAGGTAGTCTGTTGTTCAGATTTTGGTTACTCTAATGGATGATAGCCTTGTCATTATGGAAGGTAGTCTATTGTCGAGATTTTTGTTATTCCAATGGATGGTAGCCTTGTCATTATGGAAGGTAATCTGTTGTCGAGATTTTTGATACTCCAATTGATGGTAGCCTTGTAATTATGGAAGGTAGTATGTTGTCGAGATTTTTATTACTCCAATGGATGGTACCCTTATCATTATGGAAGGTATTCTGTCATTGAGATTTTTGTTACTCCAATGGATTATAGCCTTGTCATTATGGAAGGTAGTTTGTTGTTCAGATTTTTTTTTACTCCAATAGGATGGTAACCTTGTCAGTATGGAAAGTAGTCTATTGTCGAGATTTTTTTTATTATATAGGATGGTAGCCTTGTCATTATGGAAGGTAGTCTGTTGTCGAGATTTTTGTTATTCTAATGGATGGTAACCTTGTCATTATGGAAGGTAGTCTTTTGTCTAGATTGTTGTTACTCCAATGGATGGTAGCCTTTTAATTACTGAAGGTGGTCTATTGTCGATAACTTTGTTACTCCAATGGATGATAGCCTTGTCATTATGCAAGGTAGTTTGTTGTTCATATTTTTATTACTCCAATGGATGGTAGCCTTGTCATTATGGAAGGTAGTCTATTGTCGAGATTTTTATTATTCCAATGGGTAGTAGCCTTGTCATTATTGAAGGTAGTCGGTAGTTGAGATTTCTGTTACTTCAATGGATAGTAGCCTTGTCATTATGGAAGATAGTATGTTGTTCAGGTTTTTGTTACTCCAATGGATGGTAACCTTGTCATTATGGAAGGTAGTCTGTTGTCGAGATTTTTTATATTCCATTGGATGGTAGCCTTGTCATTATGGAAGGAAGTCTGTTGTCGAGATTTTTATTATTCCAATGGATGGTAACCTTGTCATTATGGAAGGTAGTCTGTTGTCGAGATTTGTGTTATTCCAATGTATGGTAGCCTTGTCGTTTTGGAAGGTAGTCTGTTGTCGAGATTTTTGTTACTCAAATGGATGGTAGCCTTGTCTTTATGGAAGGTAGTTTGTTCGTCAGACTTTTGTTACTCCAATGAATGGTAGCCTTGTGATTATGGAAGGTAGACTGTTGTCGATATTTTTTTTATTCCATTGGATGGTAGCGTTGTCATTATGGAAGGTAGTCTATTGTCGATATTTTTGTTATTCCAATGGATGGTAACCTTGTCATTATGGAAGGTATTATTTTGTCGAGATTTTTGTTACTCGAATGGATGGTAGCCTTGTCATTGTTGAAGGTAGTTTGTTGTCGATATCTTTCTTACTCCAATGGATGATAGCCTTGTCATTATGGAAGGTAGTCTGTTGTCGATATTTTTGTTACTGCAATGGATGGTAGCCTTATCATTATGGAAGGTAGTATGTTGTCGAGATTTTGTTACTCTAACGGATGGTAGCCTTGTCATTATGGAACATAGTCTGTTGCCGATATTTTTGTTACTCCAATGGATGGTAGCCTTGTCATTATGGAAGGTAGTTTGTTGTCGATATTTTTGTCACTCCAATGGATGGTAGCCTTGTCATTATGGAAGGTAGTCTATTGTTTAGATTTTTGTTACTCCAATGGATGGTAACCTTGTCATTATGGAAGGTAGTCTGTTGTCGAGATTTTTGTTACTCAAATGGATGGTAGCCTTGTCATAATTGAAGGTAGTCTGTTGTCATTATCTTTGTTACTCGAATGGATGATAGCCTTGTCATTATGGAAAGTAGTCTGTTGTTCATATTTTCATTACACCAATGGATGGTAGCCTTGTCATTATGGAAGGTAGACTATTGTCGAGATTTTGTTCCTGCAATGGATGTTAGCCTTGTCATTATAGAAGGTAGTCGATCGTTGAGATTTCTGTTACTCCAATGGATGGTAGCCTTGTCATTATGAAGGTAGTCTGTTGTTCAGATTTTGGTTACTCCAATGGATGATAGCCTTGTCATTATGGAAGGTAGTCTATTGTCGAGATTTTTGTTATTCCAATGGATGGTAGCCTTGTCATTATGGAAGGTAATCTGTTGTCGAAATTTTTGATACTCCAATTGATGGTAGCCTTGTAATTATGGAAGGTTGTATCTTGTCGAGATTTGTTTTACTCCAATGGATGGTAGCCTTGTCATTATGGAAGGTATTCTGTCGTTGAGATTTTTGTTACTCCAATGGACTATAGCCTTGTCATTATGGAAGGTAGTTTGTTGTTCAGATTTTTTTTTACTCCAATAGGATGGTAACCTTGTCAGTATGGAAGGTAGTCTATTGTCGAGATTTTTGTTATTATATAGGATGGTAGCCTTGTCATTATGGAAGGTAGTCTGTTGTCGAGATTTTTGTTATTCTAATGGATGGTAACCTTGTCATTATGGAAGGTAGTCTTATGTCTAGATTGTTGTTACTCCAATGGATGGTAGCCTTTTAATTACTGAAGGTGGTCTATTGTCGATATCTTTGTTACTCCAATGGATGATAGCCTTGTCATTATGCAAGGTAGTTTGTTGTTCATATTTTTGTTACTCCAATGGATGGTAGCCTTGTCATTATAGAAGGTAGTCTATTGTCGAGATTTTTGTTATTCCAATGGATAGTAGCCTTGTCATTATTGAAGGTAGTCGGTAGTTGAGATTTCTGTTACTTCAATGGATAGTAGCCTTGTCATTATGGAAGATAGTCTGTTGTACAGGTTTTTGTTACTCCAATGGATGGTAACCTTGTCATTATGGAAGGTAGTCTGTTGTCGAGATTTTTGTTATTCCATTGGATGGTAGCCTTGTCATTATGGAAGGTAGTCTGTTGTCGAGATTTTTATTATTCCAATGGATGGTAACCTTGTCATTATGGAAGGTAGTCTGTTGTCGAGATTTGTTTTATTCCAATGTATGGTAGCCTTGTCGTTTTGGAAGGTAATCTGTTGTCGAGATTTTTATTACTCAAATGGATGGTAGCCTTGTCTTTATGGAAGGTAGTTTGTTCGTCAGACTTTTGTTACTCCAATGAATGGTAGCCTTGTCATTATGGAAGGTAGTTTGTTGTCGAGATTTTTGTTATTCCAATGGATGGTAACCTTGTCATTATGGAAGGTATTATTTTGTCGAGATTTTTGTTACTCGAATGGATGGTAGCCTTGTCATTGTTGAAGGTAGTTTGTTGTCGATATCTTTCTTCTCCAATGGATGATAGCCTTGTCATTATGGAAGGTAGTCTGTTGTCGATATTTTTGTTACTCCAATGGATGGTAGCCTTATCATTATGGAAGGTAGTCTGTTGTCGAGATTTTGTTATTCTAATGGATGGTAGCCTTGTCATTATGGAACATAGTATGTTGTCGATATTTTTGTTACTCCAATGGATGGTAGCCTTGTCATTATGGAAGGTAGTTTGTTGTTCAGATTTTGGTTACTCCAATGGATGATAGCCTTGTCATTATGGAAGGTAGTCTATTGTCGAGATTTTTGTTATTCCAATGGATGGTAGCCTTGTCATTATGGAAGGTAATCTGTTGTCGAGATTTTTGATACTCCAATGGATGGTAGCCTTGTAATTATGGAAGGTAGTATGTTGTCGAGATTTTTTTTACTCCAATGGATGGTAGCCTTGTCATTATGGAAGGTATTCTGTCGTTGACATTTTTGTTACTCCAATGGACTGTAGCCTTGTCATTATGGAAGGTAGTCTGTTGTTCAGATTTTTTTTTACTCCAATAGGATGGTAACCTTGTTAGTATGGAAGGTAGTCTATTGTAGAGATTTTTGTTATTCTATAGGATGGTAGCCTTGTCATTATGGAAGGTAGTCTGTTGTCGAGATCTTTGTTATTCAAATGGATGGTAACCTTGTCATTATGGAAGGTAGTCTTTTGTCTAGATTGTTGTTACTCCAATGGATGGTAGCCTTTTAATTATTGAAGGTGGTCTGTTGTCGATATATTTGCTACTCCAATGGATGATAGCCTTGTCATTATGCAAGGTAGTCTGTTGTTCATATTTTTGTTACTCAAATGGATGGTAGCCTTATCATTATGAAAGGTAGTCTATTGTCGAAATTTTTGTTATTCCAATGGATAGTAGCCTTGTCATTATTGAAGGTAGTCGGTCGTTGAGATTTCTGTTATTCAATGGATAGTAGCCTTGTCATTATGGAAGATATTCTGTTGTTCAGGTTTTTGTTACTCCAATGGATGGTAACCTTGTCATTATGGAAGGTAGTCTGTTGTCGAGATTTTTGTTATTCCATTGGATGGTAGCCTTGTCATTATGGAAGGTAGTCTGTTGTCGAGATTTTTATTATTCCAATGGATGGTAACCTTGTCATTATGGAAGGTAGTCTGTTGTCAATATTTGTGTTATTCCAATGTATGTTAGCCTTGTCGTTTTGGAAGGTAGTCTATTGTCGAGATTTTTGTTACTCAAATGGATGGTAGCCTTGTCTTTATGGAAGGTAGTTTGTTCGTCAGACTTTTGTTACTCCAATGAATGATAGCCTTGTTATTATGGAAGGTAGACTATTGTCGATATTTTTTTTATTCCATTGGATGGTAGCCTTGTCATTATAGAAGGTAGTCTGTTGTCGAGATTTTTGTTATTCCAATGGATGGTAACCTTGTCATTATGGAAGGTATTATTTTGTCAACATTTTTGTTACTCGAATGAATAGTAGCCATGTCATTGTTGAAGGTAGTTTCTTGTCAATATCTTTCTTACTCCAATGGATGATAGCCTTGTCATTATGGAAGGTAGTCTGTTGTCGATATTTTTGTTACTCCAATGGATGGTAGCCTTATCATTATGGAAGGTAGTCTGTTGTCGAGATTTTGTTACTCTAATGGATGGTAGCCTTGTCATTATGGAATGTAGTCTGTTGTCGATATTTTTGTTACTCCAATGGATGGTAGCCTTGTCATTATGGAAGGTAGTTTGTTGTCGATATTTTTGTTACTCCAATGGATGGTAGCCTTGTCATTATGGAAGGTAGTCTGTTGTTTAGATATTTGTTATTCCAATGGATGGTAACCTTGTCATTATGGAAGGTAGTCTGTTGTCGAGATTTTTGTTACTCCAATGGATGGTAGCCTTGTCATAATTGAAGGTAGTCTGTTGTCGTTATCTTTGTTACTCCAATGGATGATAGCCTTGTCATTATGGAAGGTATTTTGTTGTTCATATTTTCATTACTCCAATGGATGGTAGCCTTGTCATTATGGAAGGTAGACTATTGTCGAGATTTTGTTACTGCAATGGATGTTAGCCTTGTCATTATAGAAGGTAGTCGATCGTTGAGATTTCTTTTACTCCAATGGATGATAGCCTTGTCATTATGGAAGGTGGTCTATTGTCGAGATTTTTGTTATTCCAATGGATGGTAGCCTTGTCATTATGGAAGGTAGTTTGTTGTCGAGATTTTTGTTTTTCCAATGGATGGTAACCTTGTCATTATGGAAGGTATTATTTTGTCGAGATTTTTGTTACTCGAATGGATGGTATCCTTGTCATTGTTGAAGGTAGTTTGTTGTTGATATCTTTCTTACTCCAATGTATGATAGCCTTGTCATTATGGAAGGTAGTCTGTTGTCGATATTTTTGTTACTCCAATGGATGGTAGCCTTATCATTATGGAAGGTAGTGTGTTGTCGAGATTTTGTTACTCTAATGGATGGTAGCCTTGTCATTATGGAACATAGTCTGTTGTCGACATTTTTGTTACTCCAATGGATGGTAGCCTTGTCATTATGGAAGGTAGTTTGTTGTTCAGATTTTGGTTACTCAAATGGATGATAGCCTTGTCATTATGGAAGGTAGTCTATTGTCGAGATTTTTGTTATTCCAATGGATGGTAGCCTTGTCATTATGGAAGGTAATCTGTTGTCGAGATTTTTGATACTCCAATGGATGGTAGCCTTGTAATTATGGAAGGTAGTATGTTGTCGAAATTTTTTTTACTCCAATGGATGGTAGCCTTGTCATTATGGAAGGTATTATGTCGTTGACATTTTTGTTACTCCAATGGACTGTAGCCTTGTCATTATGGAAGGTAGTCTGTTGTTCAGATTTTTTTTTACTCCAATAGGATGGTAACCTTGTCAGTATGGAAGGTAGTCTATTGTAGAGATTTTTGTTATTCTATAGGATGGTAGCCTTGTCATTATGGAAGGTAGTCTGTTGTCGAGATTTTTGTTATTCCAATGGATGGTAACCTTGTCATTATGGAAGGTAGTCTTTTGTCTAGATTGTTGTTACTCCAATGGATGGTAGCCTTTTAATTATTGAAGGTGGTCTGTTGTCGATATCTTTGCTACTCCAATGGATGATAGCCTTGTCTCTTGTTCATATTTTTGTTACTGCAATGGATGTTAGCCTTGTCATTATAGAAGGTAGTCGATCGTTGAGATTTCTGTTAATCCAATGGATGGTAGCCTTGTCATTATGAAGGTAGTCTGTTGTTCAGATTTTGGCTACTCCAATGGATGATAGCCTTGTCATTATGGAAGGTAGTCTATTGTCGAGATTTTTGTTATTCCAATGGATGGTAGCCTTGTCATTATGGAAGGTAATTTGTTGTCGAGATTTTTGATACTCAATGGATGGTAGCCTTGTAATTATGGAAGGTAGTATGTTGTCGAGATTTTTTTTAATACAATGGATGGTAGCCTTGTCATTATGGAAGGTATTTTGTCGTTGAGATTTTTGTTACTCCAATGGACTGTAGCCTTGTCATTATGGAAGGTAGTCTGTTGTCGAGATTTTTTTTATTCCAATGGATGGTAACCTTGTCATTATGGAAGGTAGTTTGTTGTCGAGATTTGTGTTATTCCAATGTATGGTAGCCTTGTCGTTTTGGAAGGTAGTCTGTTGTCGATATTTTTGTTACTCAAATGGATGGTATCCTTGTCTTTATGGAAGGCAGTTTGTTCGTCAGACTTTTGTTACTCCAATGAATGGTAGCCTTGTGATCATGGAAGGTAGACTGTTGTCGGTATTTTTTTTATTCCATTGGATGGTAGCCTTGTCATTATGGAAGGTAGTCTGTCGTCGAGATTTTTGTTATTCCAATGGATGGTAACCTTATCATTATGGAAGGTATTATTTTGTCGAGATTTTTGTTACTCTAATGGATGGTAGCCTTGTCATTATGAAAGGTAGTCTGTTGTCGATATTTTTGTTACTCCAATAGATGGTAGCCTTATCATTATGGAAGGTAGTCTGTTGTCGAGATTTTGTTACTCTAATGGATGGTAGCCTTGTCATTATGGAACATAGTCTGTTGTCGATATTTTTGTTACTCCAATGGATGGTAGCCTTGTCATTATGGAAGGTAGTTTGTTGTCGATATTTTTGTTACTCCAATGGATGGTAGCCTTGTCATTATGGAAGGTAGTCTGTTGTTTAGATTTTTGTTATTCCAATGGAAGGTAACCTTGTCATTATGGAAGGTAGTCTGTTGTCGAGATTTTTGTTACTCCAATGGATGGTAGCCTTGTCATTATGGAAGGTAGCCTGTTGTCGATATTTTTGTTACTCCAATGGATGGTAGCCTTATCATTATGGAAGGTAGTCTGTTGTCGAGATTTTGTTACTCTAATGGATGGTAGCCTTGTCATTATGAAACATAGTCTGTTGTCGATATTTTTGTTACTCCAATGGATGGTAGCCTTGTCATTATGGAAGGTAGTTTTTTGTCGATATTTTTGTTACTCCAATGGATGGTAGCCTTGTCATTATGGAAGGTAGTCTGTTGTTTAGATTTTTGTTATTCCAATGGAAGGTAACCTTGTCATTATGGAAGGTAGTCTGTTGTCGAGATTTTTGTTACTCCAATGGATGGTAGCCTTGTCATAATTGAAGGTAGTCTGTTGTCATTATCTTTGTTACTCCAATGGATGATAGCCTTGTCATTATGGAAGGTAGTCTGTTGTTCATATTTTCATTACTCCAATGGATGGTAGCCTTGTCATTATGGAAGGTAGACTATTGTCGAGATTTTGTTCCTGCAATGGATGTTAGCCTTGTCATTATAGAAGGTAGTCGATCGTTGAGATTTCTGTTACTCCAATGGATGGTAGCCTTGTCATTATGAAGGTAGTCTGTTGTTCAGATTTTGGTTACTCCAATGGATGATAGCCTTGTCATTATGGAAGGTAGTCTATTGTCGAGATTTTTGTTATTCCAATGGATGGTAGCCTTGTCATTATGGAAGGTAATCTGTTGTCGAAATTTTTGATACTCCAATTGATGGTAGCCTTGTAATTATGGAAGGTTGTATGTTGTCGAGATTTGTTTTACTCCAATGGATGGTAGCCTTGTCATTATGGAAGGTATTCTGTCGTTGAGATTTTTGTTACTCCAATGGACTATAGCCTTGTCATTATGGAAGGTAGTTTGTTGTTCAGATTTTTTTTTACTCCAATAGGATGGTAACCTTGTCAGTATGGAAGGTAGTCTATTGTCGAGATTTTTGTTATTATATAGGATGGTAGCCTTGTCATTATGGAAGGTAGTCTGTTGTCGAGATTTTTGTTATTCCAATGGATGGTAACCTTGTCATTATGGAAGGTAGTCTTATGTCTAGATTGTTGTTACTCCAATGGATGGTAGCCTTTTAATTACTGAAGGTGGTCTATTGTCGATATCTTTGTTACTCCAATGGATGATAGCCTTGTCATTATGCAAGGTAGTTTGTTGTTCATATTTTTGTTACTCCAATGGATGGTAGCCTTGTCATTATAGAAGGTAGTCTATTGTCGAGATTTTTGTTATTCCAATGGATAGTAGCCTTGTCATTATTGAAGGTAGTCGGTAGTTGAGATTTCTGTTACTTCAATGGATAGTAGCCTTGTCATTATGGAAGATAGTCTGTTGTACAGGTTTTTGTTACTCCAATGGATGGTAACCTTGTCATTATGGAAGGTAGTCTGTTGTCGAGATTTTTGTTATTCCATTGGATGGTAGCCTTGTCATTATGGAAGGTAGTCTGTTGTCGAGATTTTTATTATTCCAATGGATGGTAACCTTGTCATTATGGAAGGTAGTCTGTTGTCGAGATTTGTTTTATTCCAATGTATGGTAGCCTTGTCGTTTTGGAAGGTAATCTGTTGTCGAGATTTTTATTACTCAAATGGATGGTAGCCTTGTCTTTATGGAAGGTAGTTTGTTCGTCAGACTTTTGTTACTCCAATGAATGGTAGCCTTGTCATTATGGAAGGTAGTTTGTTGTCGAGATTTTTGTTATTCCAATGGATGGTAACCTTGTCATTATGGAAGGTATTATTTTGTCGAGATTTTTGTTACTCGAATGGATGGTAGCCTTGTCATTGTTGAAGGTAGTTTGTTGTCGATATCTTTCTTACTCCAATGGATGATAGCCTTGTCATTATGGAAGGTAGTCTGTTGTCGATATTTTTGTTACTCCAATGGATGGTAGCCTTATCATTATGGAAGGTAGTCTGTTGTCGAGATTTTGTTATTCTAATGGATGGTAGCCTTGTCATTATGGAACATAGTATGTTGTCGATATTTTTGTTACTCCAATGGATGGTAGCCTTGTCATTATGGAAGGTAGTTTGTTGTTCAGATTTTGGTTACTCCAATGGATGATAGCCTTGTCATTATGGAAGGTAGTCTATTGTCGAGATTTTTGTTATTCCAATGGATGGTAGCCTTGTCATTATGGAAGGTAATCTGTTGTCGAGATTTTTGATACTCCAATGGATGGTAGCCTTGTAATTATGGAAGGTAGTATGTTGTCGAGATTTTTTTTACTCCAATGGATGGTAGCCTTGTCATTATGGAAGGTATTCTGTCGTTGACATTTTTGTTACTCCAATGGACTGTAGCCTTGTCATTATGGAAGGTAGTCTGTTGTTCAGATTTTTTTTTACTCCAATAGGATGGTAACCTTGTTAGTATGGAAGGTAGTCTATTGTAGAGATTTTTGTTATTCTATAGGATGGTAGCCTTGTCATTATGGAAAGTAGTCTGTTGTCGAGATCTTTGTTATTCAAATGGATGGTAACCTTGTCATTATGGAAGGTAGTCTTTTGTCTAGATTGTTGTTACTCCAATGGATGGTAGCCTTTTAATTATTGAAGGTGGTCTGTTGTCGATATATTTGCTACTCCAATGGATGATAGCCTTGTCATTATGCAAGGTAGTCTGTTGTTCATATTTTTGTTACTCAAATGGATGGTAGCCTTATCATTATGAAAGGTAGTCTATTGTCGAAATTTTTGTTATTCCAATGGATAGTAGCCTTGTCATTATTGAAGGTAGTCGGTCGTTGAGATTTCTGTTATTCAATGGATAGTAGCCTTGTCATTATGGAAGATATTCTGTTGTTCAGGTTTTTGTTACTCCAATGGATGGTAACCTTGTCATTATGGAAGGTAGTCTGTTGTCGAGATTTTTGTTATTCCATTGGATGGTAGCCTTGTCATTATGGAAGGTAGTCTGTTGTCGAGATTTTTATTATTCCAATGGATGGTAACCTTGTCATTATGGAAGGTAGTCTGTTGTCAATATTTGTGTTATTCCAATGTATGTTAGCCTTGTCGTTTTGGAAGGTAGTCTATTGTCGAGATTTTTGTTACTCAAATGGATGGTAGCCTTGTCTTTATGGAAGGTAGTTTGTTCGTCAGACTTTTGTTACTCCAATGAATGATAGCCTTGTTATTATGGAAGGTAGACTATTTTCGATATTTTTTTTATTCCATTGGATGGTAGCCTTGTCATTATAGAAGGTAGTCTGTTGTCGAGATTTTTGTTATTCCAATGGATGGTAACCTTGTCATTATGGAAGGTATTATTTTGTCAACATTTTTGTTACTCGAATGAATAGTAGCCTTGTCATTGTTGAAGGTAGTTTCTTGTCAATATCTTTCTTACTCCAATGGATGATAGCCTTGTCATTATGGAAGGTAGTCTGTTGTCGATATTTTTGTTACTCCAATGGATGGTAGCCTTATCATTATGGAAGGTAGTCTGTTGTCGAGATTTTGTTACTCTAATGGATGGTAGCCTTGTCATTATGGAATGTAGTCTGTTGTCGATATTTTTGTTACTCCAATGGATGGTAGCCTTGTCATTATGGAAGGTAGTTTGTTGTCGATATTTTTGTTACTCCAATGGATGGTAGCCTTGTCATTATGGAAGGTAGTCTGTTGTTTAGATTTTTGTTATTCCAATGGATGGTAACCTTGTCATTATGGAAGGTAGTCTGTTGTCGAGATTTTTGTTACTCCAATGGATGGTAGCCTTGTCATAATTGAAGGTAGTCTGTTGTCGTTATCTTTGTTACTCCAATGGATGATAGCCTTTTCATTATGGAAGGTATTTTGTTGTTCATATTTTCATTACTTCAATGGATGGTAGCCTTGTCATTATGGAAGGTAGACTATTGTCGAGATTTTGTTACTGCAATGGATGTTAGCCTTGTCATTATAGAAGGTAGTCGATCATTGAGATTTCTTTTACTCCAATGGATGATAGCCTTGTCATTATGGAAGGTGGTCTATTGTCGAGATTTTTGTTATTCCAATGGATGGTAGCCTTGTCATTATGGAAGGTAGTTTGTTGTCGAGATTTTTGTTTTTCCAATGGATGGTAACCTTGTCATTATGGAAGGTATTATTTTGTCGAGATTTTTGTTACTCGAATGGATGGTATCCTTGTCATTGTTGAAGGTAGTTTGTTGTTGATATCTTTCTTACTCCAATGTATGATAGCCTTGTCATTATGGAAGGTAGTCTGTTGTCGATATTTTTGTTACTCCAATGGATGGTAGCCTTATCATTATGGAAGGTAGTGTGTTGTCGAGATTTTGTTACTCTAATGGATGGTAGCCTTGTCATTATGGAACATAGTCTGTTGTCGACATTTTTGTTACTCCAATGGATGGTAGCCTTGTCATTATGGAAGGTAGTTTGTTGTTCAGATTTTGGTTACTCAAATGGATGATAGCCTTGTCATTATGGAAGGTAGTCTATTGTCGAGATTTTTGTTATTCCAATGGATGGTAGCCTTGTCATTATGGAAGGTAATCTATTGTCGAGATTTTTGATACTCCAATGGATGGTAGCCTTGTAATTATGGTAGGTAGTATGTTGTCGAAATTTTTTTTACTCCAATGGATGGTAGCCTTGTCATTATGGAAGGTATTATGTCGTTGACATTTTTGTTACTCCAATGGACTGTAGCCTTGTCATTATGGAAGGTAGTCTGTTGTTCAGATTTTTTTTTACTCCAATAGGATGGTAACCTTGTCAGTATGGAAGGTAGTCTATTGTAGAGATTTTTGTTATTCTATAGGATGGTAGCCTTGTCATTATGGAAGGTAGTCTGTTGTCGAGATTTTTGTTATTCCAATGGATGGTAACCTTGTCATTATGGAAGGTAGTCTTTTGTCTAGATTGTTGTTACTCCAATGGATGGTATCCTTTTAATTATTGAAGGTGGTCTGTTGTCGATATCTTTGCTACTCCAATGGATGATAGCCTTGTCTCTTGTTCATATTTTTGTTACTGCAATGGATGTTAGCCTTGTCATTATAGAAGGTAGTCGATCGTTGAGATTTCTGTTAATCCAATGGATGGTAGCCTTGTCATTATGAAGGTAGTCTGTTGTTCAGATTTTGGCTACTCCAATGGATGATAGCCTTGTCATTATGGAAGGTAGTCTATTGTCGAGATTTTTGTTATTCCAATGGATGGTAGCCTTGTCATTATGGAAGGTAATTTGTTGTCGAGATTTTTGATACTCAATGGATGGTAGCCTTGTAATTATGGAAGGTAGTATGTTGTCGAGATTTTTTTTAATACAATGGATGGTAGCCTTGTCATTATGGAAGGTATTTTGTCGTTGAGATTTTTGTTACTCCAATGGACTGTAGCCTTGTCATTATGGAAGGTAGTCTGTTGTCGAGATTTTTTTTATTCCAATGGATGGTAACCTTGTCATTATGGAAGGTAGTTTGTTGTCGCGATTTGTGTTATTCCAATGTATGGTAGCCTTGTCGTTTTGGAAGGTAGTCTGTTGTCGATATTTTTGTTACTCAAATGGATGGTATCCTTGTCTTTATGGAAGGTAGTTTGTTCGTCAGACTTTTGTTACTCCAATGAATGGTAGCCTTGTGATCATGGAAGGTAGACTGTTGTCGATATTTTTTTTATTCCATTGGATGGTAGCCTTGTCATTATGGAAGGTAGTCTGTCGTCGAGATTTTTGTTATTCCAATGGATGGTAACCTTGTCATTATGGAAGGTATTATTTTGTCGAGATTTTTGTTACTCGAATGGATGGTAGCCTTGTCATTATGAAAGGTAGTCTGTTGTCGATATTTTTGTTACTCCAATAGATGGTAGCCTTATCATTATGGAAGGTAGTCTGTTGTCGAGATTTTGTTACTCTAATGGATGGTAGCCTTGTCATTATGGAACATAGTCTGTTGTCGATATTTTTGTTACTCCAATGGATGGTAGCCTTGTCATTATGGAAGGTAGTTTGTTGTCGATATTTTTGTTACTCCAATGGATGGTAGCCTTGTCATTATGGAAGGTAGTCTGTTGTTTAGATTTTTGTTATTCCAATGGAAGGTAACCTTGTCATTATGGAAGGTAGTCTGTTGTCGAGATTTTTGTTACTCCAATGGATGGTAGCCTTGTCATTATGGAAGGTAGTCTGTTGTCGATATTTTTGTTACTCCAATGGATGGTAGCCTTATCATTATAGAAGGTAGTCTGTTGTCGAGATTTTGTTACTCTAATGGATGGTAGCCTTGTCATTATGAAACATAGTCTGTTGTCGATATTTTTGTTACTCCAATGGATGGTAGCCTTGTCATTATGGAAGGTAGTTTGTTGTCGATATTTTTGTTACTCCAATGGATGGTAGCCTTGTCATTATGGAAGGTAGTCTGTTGTTTAGATTTTTGTTATTCCAATGGAAGGTAACCTTGTCATTATGGAAGGTAGTCTGTTGTCGAGATTTTTGTTACTCCAATGGATGGTAGCCTTGTCATAATTGAAGGTAGTCTGTTGTCATTATCTTTGTTACTCCAATGGATGATAGCCTTGTCATTATGGAAGGTAGTCTGTTGTTCATATTTTCATTACTCCAATGGATGGTAGCCTTGTCATTATGGAAGGTAGACTATTGTCGAGATTTTGTTACTGCAATGGATGTTAGCCTTGTCATTATAGAAGGTAGTCGATCGTTGAGATTTCTGTTACTCCAATGGATGGTAGCCTTGTCATTATGAAGGTAGTCTGTTGTTCAGATTTTGGTTACTCCAATGGATGATAGACTTGTCATTATGGAAAGTAGTCTATTGTCGAGATTTTTGTTATTCCAATGGATGGTAGCCTTGTCATTATGGAAGGTAATCTGTTGTCGAGATTTTTGATACTCCAATGGATGGTAGCCTTGTAATTATGGAAGGTAGTATGTTGTCGAGATTTTTTTTACTCCAATGGATGGTAGCCTTGTCATTATGGAAGGTATTTTGTCGTTGAGATTTTTGTTACTCCAATGGACTGTAGCCTTGTCATTATGGAAGGTAGTCTGTTGTTCAGATTTTTTTTTACTCCAATAGGATGGTAACCTTGTCAGTATGGAAGGTAGTCTATTGTCGAGATTTTTGTTATTATATAGGATGGTAGCCTTGTCATTATGGAAGGTAGTCTGTTGTCGAGATATTTATTATTCCAATGGATGGTAACCTTGTCATTATGGAAGGTAGTCTTTTGTCTAGATTGTAGTTACTCCAATGGATGGTAGCCTTTTAGTTACTGAAGGTGGTCTGTTGTTGATATCTTTGTTACTCCAATGGATGATAGCCTTGTCATTATGTAAGGTAGTCTGTTGTTCATATTTTTGTTCCTCCAATGGATGGTTGCCTTGTCATTATGGAAGGTAGTCTATTGTCGAGATTTTTGTTATTCCAATGGATAGTAGCCTTGTCATTATTGAAGGTAGTCGATAGTTGAGATTTTTGTTACTTCAATGGATAGTAGCCTTGTCATTATGGAAGATAGTTTGTTGTTCAGGTTTTTGTTACTCCAATGGATGGTAACCTTGTCATTATAGAAGGTAGTTTGTTGTCGAGATTTTTGTTATTCCATTGGATGGTAGCCTTGTCATTATGGAAGGTAGTCTGTTGTCGAGATTTTTATTATTCCAATGGATGGTAACCTTGTCATTATGGAAGGTAGTCTGTTGTCGAGATTTGTGTTATTCCAATTTATGGTAGCCTTGTCGTTTTGGAAGGTAGTCTGTTGTCGAGATTTTTGTTACTCAAATGGATGGTAGCCTTGTCTTTATGGAAGGTAGTTTTTTCATCAGACTTTTGTTACTCCAATGAATGGTAGCCTTGTGATTATGGAAGGTAGACTGTTGTCGATATTTTTTTTATTCCATTGGATGGTAGCGTTGTCATTATGGAAGGTAGTCTGTTGTCGAGATTTTTGTTATTCCAATGGATGGTAACCTTGTCATTATGGAAGGTATTATTTTGTCGAGATTTTTGTTACTTGAATGGATGGTAGCATTGTAATTGTTGAAGGTACTTTGTTGTCGATATCTTTCTTACTCCAATGGATGATAGCCTTGTCATTATGGAAGGTAGTCTGTTGTCGATATTTTTGTTACTCCAATGGATGGTAGCCTTATCATTATGGAAGGTAGTCAGTTGCCGAGATTTTGTTACTCTAATGGATGGTAGCCTTGTCATTATGGAACATAGTCTGTTGTCGATATTTTTGTTACTCTAATGGATGGTAGCCTTGTCATTATGGAAGGTAGTTTGTTGTCGATATTTTTGTTACTCCAATGGATGGTAGCCTTGTCATTATGGAAGGTAGTCTGTTGTTTAGATTTTTGTTATTCCAATGGAAGGTAACCTTGTCATTATGGAAGGTAGTCTGTTGTCGAGATTTTTGTTACTCCAATGGATGGTAGCCTTGTCATAATTGAAGGTAGTCTGTTGTCGTTATGATTGTTACTCTAATGGATGATAGCCTTATCATTATGAAAGGTAGTCTGTTGTTCATATTTTCATTACTCCAATGGATGGTAGCCTTGTCATTATGGAAGGTAGACTATTGTCGAGATTTTGTTACTGCAATGGATGTTAGCCTTGTCATTATAGAAGGTAGTCGATCGTTGAGATTTCTGTTATTCCAATGGATGGTAGCCTTATCATTATGAAGGTAGTCTGTTGTTCAGATTTTGGTTACTCCAATGGATGATAGACTTGTCATTATGGAAGGTAGTCTATTGTCGAGATTTTTGTTATTCCAATGCATGGTAGCCTTGTCATTATGGAATGTAATCTGTTGTTGAGATTTTTGATACTCCAATGGATGGTAGCCTTGTAATTATGGAAGGTAGTATGTTGTCGTGATTTTTTTACTCCAATGGATGGTAGCCTTGTCATTATGGAAGGTATTTTGACGTTGAGATTTTTTTTACTCCAATGGGCTGTAGCCTTGTCATTATGGAAAGTAGTCTGTTGTTCAGATTTTTTTTTACTCCAATAGGATGGTAACCTTGTCAGTATGGAAGGTAGACTGTTGTCGATATTTTTTTTATTCCATTGGATGGTAGCCTTGTCATTATGGAAGGTAGTCTGTTGTCGAGATTTTTGTTATTCCAATGGATGGTAACCTTGTCATTATGGAAGGTATTATTTTGTCGAGATTTTTGTTACTCGAATGGATGGTAGCCTTGTCATTGTTGAAGGTAGTTTGTTGTCGATATCTTTCTTACTCTAATGGATGATAGCCTTGTCATTATGGAAGGTAGTCTGTTGTCGATATCTTTGTTACTCCAATGGATGGTAGCCTTGTCATTATGGAAGGTAGTTTGTTGTCGATATTTTTGTTACTCCAATGGATAATAGCCTTGTCATTATGGAATGTAGTCTGTTGTTTAGATTTTTGTTATTCCAATGGATGGTAACCTTGTCATTATGGAAGGTAGTCTGTTGTCGAGATTTTTGGTACGCCAATGGATGGTAGCCTTGTCATAATTGAAGGTAGTCTGTTGTCGTTATCTTTGTTACTCCAATGGATGATAGCCTTGTCATTATGGAAGGTAGTCTGTTGTTCATATTTTTATTACTCCAATGGATGGTAGCCTTGTCATTATGGAAGGTAGACTATTGTCGAGATTTTTGTTATTATATAGGATGGTAGCCTTGTCATTATGGAAGGTAGTCTGTTGTCGAGATATTTGTTATTCCAATGGATGGTAACCTTGTCATTATGGAAGGAAGTCTTTTGTCTAGATTGTTGTTACTCCAATGGATGGTAGTCTTTTAATTACTGAAGGTGGTTTGTTGTCGTTATCTTTGTTACTCCAATGGATGATAGCCTTGTCATTATGCAAGGTAGTCTGTTGTTCATATTTTTGTTACTCCAATGGATGGTAGCCTTGTCATTATGGAAGGTAGTCTATTGTCGAGATTTTTATTATTCCAATGGATAGTAGCCTTGTCATTATTGAAGGTAGTCAGTAGTTGAGATTTATGTTACTTCAATTGATAGTAGCCTTGTCATTATGGAAGATAGTCTGTTGTTCAGGTTTTTGTTACTCCAATGGATGGTAACCTTGTCATTATGGAAGGTAGTCTGTTGTCGAGATTTTTGATATTCCATTGGATGGTAGCCTTGTCATTATGGAAGGTAGTCTTTTGTCGAGATTTTTATTATTCCAATGGATGGTAACCTTGTCATTATGGAAGGTAGTCTGTTGTCGAGATTTTTGTTATTCCAATGTATGGTAGCCTTGTCGTTTTGGAAAGTAGTCTGTTGTCGAGATTTTTGTTACTCAAATGGATGGTAGCCTTGTCTTTATGGAAGGTAGTTTGTTCATCAGACTTTTGTTACTCCAATGAATGGTAGCCTTGTGATTATGGAAGGTAGACTGTTGTCGATATTTTTTTTATTCCATTGGATGGTAGCCTTGTCATTATGGAAGGTAGTCTGTTGTCGAGATTTTTTTTATTCCAATGGATGGTAACCTTATCATTATGGAAGGTATTATTTTGTCGAGATTTTTGTTACACGAATGGATGGTAGCCTTGTCATTGTTGAAGGTAGTTTGTTGTTGATATCTTTCTTACTCTAATGGATGATAGCCTTGTCATTATGGAAGGTAGTCTGTTGTCGATATTTTTGTTACTCCAATGGATGGTAGCCTTGTCATTATGGAAGGTAGTTTGTTGTCGATATTTTTGTTACTCCAATGGATGGTAGCCTTGTCATTATGGAAGGTAGTCTGTTGTTTAGATTTTTGTTATTCAAATGGATGGTAACCTTGTCATTATGGAAGGTAGTCTGTTGTCGAGATTTTTGGTACGCCAATGGATGATAGCCTTGTCATAATGGAAGGTAGTCTGTTGTCGTTATCTTAGTTACTCCAATGGATGATAGCCTTGTCATTATGGAAGGTAGTCTGTTGTTCATATTTTTATTACTCCAATGGATGGTAGCCTTGTCATTATGGAAGGTAGACTATTGTCGAGATTTTGTTACTGTAATGAATGGTAGCCTTGTCATTATAGAAGGTAGTCGATCATTGAGATTTCTGTTACTCCAATGGATGGTAGCCTTGTCATTATGAAGGTAGTCTGTTGTTCAGATTTTGGTTAGTCCAATGGATGATAGCCTTGTCATTATGGAAGGTAGTCTATTGTCGAGATTTTTGTTATTCCAATGGATGGTAGCCTTGTCATTATGGAACGTAATCTGTTGTCGAGATTTTTGATATTCCAAAGGATGGTAGCCTTGTAATTATGGAAAGTAGTATGTTGTCGAGAGTTTTTTTACTCCAATGGATGGTAGCCTTGTCATTATGGAAGGTATTCTGTCGTTGAGATTTTTGTTACTCCAATGGACTGTAGCCTTGTCATTATGGAAGGTAGTCTGTTGTTCAGATTTTTTTTTACTCCAATAGGATGGTAACCTTGTCAGTATGGAAGGTAGTCTATTGTCGAGATTTTTGTTATTATATAGGATGGTAGCCTTGTCATTATGGAAGGTAGTCTGTTGTCGAGATATTTGTTATTCCAATGGATGGTAACCTTGTCATTATGGAAGGTAGTCTTTTGTCTAGATGGTTGTTACTCCAATGGATGGTAGCCTTTTAATTACTGAAGGTGGTCTGTTGTTGATATCTTTGTTACTCCAATGGATGATAGCCTTGTCATTATGCAAGGTAGTTTGTTGTTCATATTTTTGTTACTCCAATGGATGGTAGCCTTGTCATTATGGAAGGTAGTCTATTGTCGAGATTTTTGTTATTCCAATGGATAGTAGCCTTGTCATTATTGAAGGTAGTCGGTAGTTGAGATTTCTGTTACTTCAATGGATAGTAGCCTTGTCATTATGGAAGATAGTCTGTTGTTCAGGTTTTTGTTACTCCAATGGATGGTAACCTTGTCATTATGGAAAGTAGTCTGTTGTCGAGATTTTTGTTATTCCATTGGATGGTAGCCTTGTCATTATGGAAGGTAGTCTGTTGTCGAGATTTTTATTATTCCAATGGATGGTAACCTTGTCATTATGGAAGGTAGTCTGTTGTCGAGATTTGTGTTATTCCAATGTATGGTAGCCTTGTCGTTTTGGAAGGTAGTCTGTTGTCGAGATTTTTTTTACTCAAATGGATGGTAGCCTTGTCTTTATGGAAGGTAGTTTGTTCATCAGACTTTTGTTACTCCAATGAATGGTAGCCTTGTGATTATGGAAGATAGACTATTGTCGATATTTTTTTTATTCCATTGGATGGTAGCCTTGTCATTATGGAAGTTAGTCTGTTGTCGAGATTTTTGTTATTCCAATGGATGGTAACCGTGTCATTATGGAAGGTATTATTTTGTCGAGATTTTTGTTACTCGACTGGATGGTAGCCTTGTCATTGTTGAAGGTAGTTTGTTGTCGATATCTTTCTTACTCTAATGGATGATAGCCTTGTCATTATAGAAGGTAGTTTGTTGTCTATATTTTTGTTACACCAATGGATGGTAGCCTTGTCATTATGGAAGGTAGTTTGTTGTCGATATTTTTGTTACTCCAATGGATGGTAGCCTTGTCATTATGGAAGGTAGTCTGTTGTCGAGATTTTTGGTACTCCAATGGATGGTAGCCTTGTAATTCTGGAAGGTAGTATGTTGTCGAGATTTTTTTTACTCCAATGGATGGTAGCCTTGTCATTATGGAAGGTATTCTGTCGTTGAGATTTTTGTTACTCAAATGGACTGTAGCCTTGTCATTATGGAAGGTAGTCTGTTGTTCAGATTTTTTTTTACTCCAATAGGATGGTAACGTTGTCAGTATGGAAGGTAGTCTATTGTCGAGATTTTTGTTATTATTTAGGATGGTAGCCTTGTCATTATGGAAGGTAGTCTGTTGTCGAGATATTTGTTATTCCAATGGATGGTAACCTTGTCATTATGGAAGGAAGTCTTTTGTCTAGATTGTTGTTACTCCAATGGATGGTAGCCTTTTAATTACTGAAGGTGGTCTGTTGTCGAGATTTTTGTTATTCCATTGGATGGTAGCCTTGTCATTATGGAAGGTAGTCTGTTGTCGAGATTTTTATTATTCCAATGGATGGTAACCTTGTCATTATGGAAGGTAGTCTGTTGTCGAGATTTGTGTTATTCCAATGTATGGTAGCCTTGTCGTTTTGGAAGGTAGTCTGTTGTCGAGATTTTTTTTACTCAAATGGATGGTAGCCTTGTCTTTATGGAAGGTAGTTTGTTCATCAGACTTTTGTTACTCCAATGAATGGTAGCCTTGTGATTATGGAAGATAGACTGTTGTCGATATTTTTTTTATTCCATTGGATGGTAGCCTTGTCATTATGGAAGTTAGTCTGTTGTCGAGATTTTTTTTATTCCAATGGATGGTAACCGTGTCATTATGGAAGGTATTATTTTGTCGAGATTTTTGTTACTCGAATGGATGGTAGCCTTGTCATTGTTGAGGGTAGTTTGTTGTCGATATCTTTCTTACTCTAATGGATGATAGCCTTGTCATTATGGAAGGTAGTCTGTTGTCTATATTTTTGTTACACCAATGGATGGTAACCTTGTCATTATGGAAGGTAGTTTGTTGTCGATATTTTTGTTACTCCAATGGATGGTAGCCTTGTCATTATGGAAGGTAGTCTATTGTCGAGATTTTTGTTATTCCAATGGATAGTAGCCTTTTCATTATTGAAGGTAGTCGGTAGTTGAGATTTCTGTTACTTCAATGGATAGTAGCCTTGTCATTATGGAAGATAGTCTGTTGTTCAGGTTTTTGTTACTCCAATGGATGGTAACCTTGTCATTATGGAAGGTAGTCTGTTGTCGAGATTTTTGTTATTCCATTGGATGGTAGCCTTGTCATTATGGAAGGTAGTCTGTTGTCGAGATTTTTTTTATTCCAATGGATGGTAACCTTTTCATTATGGAAGGTATTATTTTGTCGAGATTTTTGTTACTCGAATTGATGGTAGCCTTGTCATTGTTGAAGGTAGTTTGTTGTCGATATCTTTCTTACTCTAATGGATGATAGCCTTGTCTATGGAAGGTAGTCTGTTGTCGATATTTTTGTTACTCCAATGGATGGTAGCCTTGTCATTATGGAAGGTAGTTTGTTGTCGATATTTTTGTTACTCCAATGGATGGTAGCCTTGTCATTATGGAAGGTAGTCTGTTGTTTAGATTTTTGTTATTCCAATGGATGGTAACCTTGTCATTATGGAAGGTAGTCTGTTTTCGGGAGTTTTTGTACTCCAATGGATGGTAGCCTTGTCATTATTGAAGGTAGTCTGTTGTCGTTATCTTTGTTACTCCAATGGATGATAGCCTTGTCATTATGGAAGGTAGTCTGTTGTTCATATTTTTATTACTCCAATGGATGGTAGCCTTGTCATTATGGAAGGTAGACTATTGTCTAGATTTTGTTACTGCAATGAATGGTAGCCTTGTCATTATAGAAGGTAGTCGATCATTGATATTTCTGTTACTCCAATGGATGGTAGCCTTGTCATTATGAAGGTAGTTTGTTGTTCAGATTTTCGTTACTCCAATGGATGATAGCCTTGTCATTATGGAAGGTAGTCTATTGTCGAGATTTTTGTTATTCCAATGGATGGTAGCCTTGTCATTATGGAAGGTAATCTGTTGTCGAGATTTTTGATACTCCAATGGATGGTAGCCTTGTAATTATGGAAGGTAGTATGTTGTCGAGATTTTTTTTACTCCAATGGATGGTAGCCTTGTCATTATGGAAGGTAATCTGTCGTTGAGAATTTTGTTACTCCAATGGACTGTAGCCTTGTCATTATGGAAGGTAGTCTGTTGTTCATTTTTTTTTACTCCAATAGGTTGGTAACCTTGTCAGTATGGAAGGTAGTCTTTTGTCGAGATTTTTACTATTCTATAGGATGGTAGCCTTGTCATTATGGAAGGTAGTCTGTTATCGAGATTTTTGTTATTCCAATGGATGGTAACCTTGTCAATATGGAAGGTAGCCTTTTGTCTAGATTGTTGTTACTCCAATGGATGGTAGCCTTTTAATTATTAAAGGTGGTATGTTGTCGATATCTTTGTTAATCCAATGGATGATAGCCTTGTCATTATGCAAGGTAGTCTAGTGTTCATATTTTTGTTACTCCAATGGATGGTAGCCTTGTCATTATGGAAGGTAGTCTATTGTCGAGATTTTTGTAATTCCAATAGATAATAGCCTTGTCATTATTCAAGGTAGTCGGTCGTTGAGATTTCTGTTACTTCAATGGATAGTAGCCTTGTCATTATGGAAGATAGTCTGTTGTTCAGGTTTTTGTTACTCCAATGGATGGTAACCTTGTCATTATGGAAGGTAGTCTGTTGTCGAGATTTTTGTTATTCCATTGGATGGTAGCCTTGTCATTATGGAAGGTAGTCTGTTGTCGAGATTTTTATTATTCCAATGGATGGTAACCTTGTCATTATGGAAGGTAGTCTGTTGTCGAGATTTGTGTTATTCCAATGTATGGTAGCCTTGTCGTTTTGGAAGGTAGTCTGTTGTCGAGATTTTTGTTACTCAAATGGATGGTAGCCTTGTCTTTATGGAAGGTAGTTTGTTCGTCAGACTTTTGTTACTCCAATGAATGGTAGCCATGTGATTAAGGAAGGTAGACTATTGTCGATATTTTTTTTATTCCATTGGTTGGTAGCCTTGTCATTATGGAAGGTAGTCTGTTGTCGAGATTTTTGTTATTCCAATGGATGGTAACCTTGTCATTATGGAAGGTATTATTTTGTCGAGATTTTTGTTACTCGAATGGATGGTAGCCTTGTCATTGTTGAAGGTAGTTTGTTGTCGATATCTTTCTTACTCCAATGGATGGTAGCCTTGTCATTATGGAAGGTAGTCTGTTGTCGAGATTTCGTTACTCTAATGGATGGTAGCCTTGTCATTATGGAACATAGTCTGTTGTCGATATTTTTGTTACTCCAATGGATTGTAGCCTTGTCATTATGGAAGGTATTCTGTTGTTTAGATTTTTGTTATTCCAATGAATGGTAACCTTGTCATTATGGAAGGTAGTCTGTTGTCGAGATTTTTGGTACTCCAATGGATGGTAGCCTTGTCATTGTTGAAGGTAGTCTGTTGTCGTTATCTTTGTTACTCCAATGGATGATAGCCTTGTCATTATGTAAGGTAGTTTGGTGTTCATATTTTTATTACTCCAATGGATGGTAGCCTTGTCATTATGGAAGGTAGACTATTGTCGAGATTTTGTTACTGCAATGGATGGTAGCCTTGTCATTATAGAAGGTAGTCGATCATTGAGATTTCTGTTACTCCAATGGATGGTAGCCTTGTCATTATGAAGGTAGTCTGTTGTTCAGATTTTGGTTACTCCAATGGATTGTAGCCTTGTAATTATGGAAGGTAATCTGTTGTCGAGATTTTTGATACTCCAATGGATGGTAGCCTTGTAATTATGGAAGGTAGTATGTTGTCGAGATTTTTTTTACTCCAATGGATGATAGCCTTGTCATTATGGAAGGTAGTCTGTTGTTCATATTTTTATTACTCCAATGGATGGTAGCCTTGTCATTATGGAAGGTAGTCTGTTGTCGAGATTTTTGTTATTCCAATGGATGGTAACCCTGTCATTAAGGAAGGTAGTCGGTCATTGAGATTTCTGTTACTTCAATGGATAGTAGCCTTGTCATTATGGAAGATAGTCTGTTGTTCAGGTTTTTGTTACTCCAATGGATGGTAACCTTGTCATTATGGAAGGTAGACTATTGTCGAGATTTTTGTTATTCCATTGGATGGTAGCCTTGTCATTATGGAAGGTAGTCTGTTGTCGAGATTTTTATTATTCCAATGGATGGTAACCTTGTCATTATGGAAGGTAGTTTGGTGTCGAGATTTGTGTTATTCCAATGTATGGTAGCCTTGTCGTTTTGAAAGGTAGTCTGTTGTCGAGATTTTTGTTACTCAAATGGATGGTAGCCTTGTCTTTATGGAAGGTAGTTTGTTCGTCAGACTTTTGTTACTCCAATGAATGGTAGCCTTGTGATTATGGAAGGTAGACTGTTGTCGATATTTTTTTATTCCATTGGATGGTAGCCTTGTCATTATGGAATGTAGTCTGTTGTCGAGATTTTTGTTATTCCAATGGATGGTAACCTTGTCATTATGGAAGGTATTATTTTGTCGAGATTTTTGTTACTCGAATGGATGGTAGCCTTGTCATTGTTGAAGGTAGTCTATTGTCGTTATCTTTGTTACTCCAATGGATGATAGCCTTGTCATTATGGAAGGTAGTCTGTTGTTCATATTTTCATTACTCCAATGGATGGTAGCCTTGTCATTATGGAAGGTAGACTATTGTCGATATTTTGTTACTGCAATGGATGGTAGCCTTGTCATTATAGAAGGTAGTCGATCATTGAGATTTCTGTTACTCCAATGGATGGTAGCCTTGTCATTATGAAGGTAGTATGTTGTTCAGATTTTGGTTACTCCAATGGATGATAGCTTTGTCATTATGCAAGGTAGTCTATTGTCGAGATTTTTGTTATTCCATTGGATGGTAGCCTTGTCATTATGGAAGGTAATCTGTTGTCGAGATTTTTGATACTCCAATGGATGGTAGCCTTGTAATTATGGAAGGTAGTATGTTGTCGAGATTTTTTTTACTCCAATGGATGGAAGCCTTGTCATTATGGAAGGTAGTCTGTCGTTGAGATTTTTGTTACTCCAATTGACTGTAGCCTTGTCATTATGTAAGGTAGTCTGTTGTTTAGATTTTTTTTTACTCCAATAGGATGGTAAACTTCTCATTATGGAAGGTAGTCTATTGTCGAGATTTTTTTTATTCTATAGGATGGTAGCCTTGTCATTATGGAAGGTAGTCAGTTGTCGAGATTTTTGTTATTCCAATGGATGGTAACCTTGTCATTATGGAAGGTAGTCTGTTGTCGAGATCTGTGTTATTCCAATGGATTGTAGCCTTGTCATTATGGAAGGTAGTCTTTTGTTGAGATTTTTGTTACTCCAATGGATGGTAGCCTTGTCATTATTGAAGTTAGTCTGCCATTGAGATTTCTGTTACTCCAATGGATGGTAGCCTTGTCATTATGGAAGGTAGTCTGTTGTCGAGATTATTTTATTCCATTGGATGGTAGCTTTGTCATTATGGAAGGTAGTCTATTTTTGAGATTTTTGTTATTCCAATGGATGGTAACCTGGTCATTATGAAAGGTAGCCTTTTGTCGAGATTTTTGTTACTCCAATGGATGGTAGCCTTGTCATTATTTAAGGTAGTATATTGTCGATATCTTTGTTACTCCAATGGATGGTAGCCTTGTCATTATGGAAGGAAGTATATTGGCTAGATTTTTTTTATTCCAATGGATGGTAGCCTTGTCATTATGGAAGGTAGTTTTTTGTCGAGATTTTTGTTACTCCAATGGATGGTAGCCTTATCATTATGGAAGGTACTCTATTCTCGAGATTTTTGTTACCCAACTGGATGGCAGCCTTGTAATTATGAAAGGTTGTATGTTGTAGAGATTTTTGTTACTCCAATGGATGGTAGCCTTTTCATTATGGAAGGTAGTCTGTTGTTGAGATTTTTGTTACTCCAATGGATTGCAGCCTTGTCATTATGGAAGGTAGTCTGATGTTAAGATTTTTGTTACTCCAATGGATGCTAGCCTTGTCATTATGGAAGGTTGTCTATTGTCGAGATTTTTGTTATTCCAATGGATGGTAACCTTGTCATTATGGAAGGTAGTCTTTGTCTAGATTGTTGTTACTCAAATGGATGGTATCCTTGTCATTATTGAAGGTGGTCTATTGTCGATATCTTTGTTACTCCAATGGATGATAGCCTTGTAATTATGCAAGGTAGTCTGTTGTTCAGATTTTTGTTACTCCAATGGATGGTAGCCTTGTCATTATGGAAGGTAGTCTATTGTCGAGATTTTTGTTATTCCAATGGATGGTAGGCTTGTCATTATTGAAGGTAGTCGGTCGTTGAGATTTTTGTTACTTCAATGTATAGTAGCCTTGTCATTATGGAAGATAGTCTGTTGTTCAGATTTTTGTTACTCAAATGGATGGTAACCTTGTCATTATGGAAGGTAGTCTGTTGTCAAGATTTTTGTTATTCCATTCGATGGTAGCCTTGTCATTATGGAAGGTAGTCTGTTGTCGAGATTTTTGTTATTCCAATGGATGGTAACCTTGTCATTTTGGAAGGTAGTCTGTTATCGAGATTTGTGTTATTCCAATGTATGGTAGCCTTGTCGTTATGGAAGGTAGTCTGTTGTCGTGATTTTTTTTGCTCAAATGGATGGTAGCCTTGTAATTATGGAAGGTAGTCTATTGTCGAGATTTTTGTTACTCAAATGGATGGTAGCCTTTCTTTATGGAAGGTAGTCTGTCGTTGAGATTTTGGTAACTCCAATGGATGGTAGCATTTTTATTATGGATGTTAGTATGTCGTTGAGATTTTTGTTACTCCAATGGATGGTTGCCTTGTAATTATGGAAGGTAGTCTATTGTCGAGATATGTGTTATTACAATGGATTGTAGGCTTGTCATTATGGAAGTTAGTCTTTTGTCGAGATTTTTTTAATCCAAAGGATGGTAGCCTTGTCATTATGGAAGGTAGTCTGTTGTTGAGATTCCTGTTACGCCAATGGACTGTAGCCTTGTCATTATGGAAGTAAGTCTGTTGTTCAGATTTTTTTTACTCCAATGGATGGTAACCTTGTCATTATGGAAGGTAGTCTGTTGTCGAGATTTTTGTTATTCTATTGGATGGTAGCCTTCTCATTATGGAAGGTAGTCTGTTGTCGAGATTTTTGTTATTCCAATGGATGGTAACCTTGTCAGTATGGAAGATAGTTTGTTGCCGAGATTTGTGTTACTCCAATGTATGGTAGCCTTGTCATTATGGAAGGTAGTCTGTTGTCGAGATTTTTGTTACTCAAATGGATGGTAGCCTTGTCTTTATGGAAGGTAGTCTTTTGTCGAGATTTTTGTTACTCCAATGGATGGTAGCCTTGTCATTATGGAAGGTAGTCTATTGTCGAGATTTTTATTATTCCAATGGATGGTAGTCTTGTCATTATTGAAGGTAGTCAGTCGTTGAGATTTCTGTTACTTCAATGGATAGTAGCCTTGTCATTATGGAAGATAGTTTTTTGTCGATATTTTTGTTACTCCAATGGATGGTAGCCTTGTCATTATGGAAGTTAGTCTATTGTCGAGATTTTTGTTACCCAAATGGATGGTAGCCTTGACGTTATGGAAGGTAGTCTGTCGTTGAGATTTTTGTTACTCCAATGGATAGTAGCCTTGTCATTATGGAAGGTAGTCTATTGTCGAGATTTTTGTTATTCCAATGGATGGTAGCCTTGTCATTATTGAAGGTAGTCGGTCGTTGAGATTTCTGTTACTTCAATGTATAGTAGCCTTGTCATTATGGAAGATAGTCTGTTGTTCAGATTTTTGTTACTCGAATGGATGGTAACCTTGTCATTATGGAAGGTAGTCTGTTGTCAAGATTTTTGTTATTCCATTCGATGGTAGCCTTGTCATTATGGAAGGTAGTCTGTTGTCGATATTTTTGTTATTCCAATGGATGGTAACCTTGTCATTTTGGAAGGTAGTCTGTTATCGATATTTGTGTTATTCCAATGTATGGTAGCCTTGTCGTTATGGAAGGTAGTCTGTTGTCGTGATTTTTTTTGCTCAAATGGATGGTAGCCTTGTAATTATGGAAGGTAGTCTATTGTCGAGATTTTTGTTACTCAAATGGATGGTAGCCTTTCTTTATGGAAGGTAGTCTGTCGTTGAGATTTTGGTAACTCCAATGGATGGTAGCATTGTCATTATGGATGTTAGTATGTCGTTGAGATTTTTGTTACTCCAATGGATGGTTGCCTTGTAATTATGGAAGGTAGTCTATTGTCGAGATATGTGTTATTACAATGGATTGTAGGCTTGTCATTATGGAAGGTAGTCTTTTGTCGAGATTTTTTTAATCCAAAGGATGGTAGCCTTGTCATTATGGAAGGTAGTCTATTGTTGAGATTTCTGTTACGCCAATGGACTGTAGCCTTGTCATTATGGAAGGTAGTCTGTTGTTCAGATTTTTTTTACTCCAATGGATGGTAACCTTGTCATTATGGAAGGTAGTCTATTGTCGAGATTTTTGTTATTCTATTGGATGGTAGCCTTCTCATTATGGAAGGTAGTCTGTTGTCGAGATTTTTGTTATTCCAATGGATGGTAACCTTGTCATTATGGAAGATAGTTTGTTGCCGAGATTTGTGTTACTCCAATGTATGGTAGCCTTGTCATTATAGAAGGTAGTCTGTTGTCGAGATTTTTGTTACTCAAATGGATGGTAGCATTGTCTTTATGGAAGGTAGTCTTTTGTCGAGATTTTTGTTACTCCAATGGATGGTAGCCTTGTCATTATTGAAGGTAGTCTATTGTTGATATCTTTGTTACTCCAATGGATGGTAGCCTTGTCATTAGTGAAGGTAGTCTATTGTTGAGATTTTTATTATTCCAATGGATGGTAGTCTTGTCATTATTGAAGGTAGTCGGTCGTTGAGATTTCTGTTACTTCAATGGATAGTAGCCTTGTCATTATGGAAGATAGTTTTTTCTCGAGATTTTTGCTACTCCAATGGATGGTAGCCTTGTCATTATGGGAGTTAGTCTTTTGACGAGATTTTTTTTACCCAAATGGATGGTAGCCTTGTAATTATGGAAGGTAGTCTGTTATCAAGATTTGTGTTACTCCAATGGATGGTAGCCTTTACGTTATGGAAGGTAGTCTGTTGTCGAGATTTTTTTTCACAAATGGATGGTAGCCTTGTCTTTATGGAAGGTAGTCTGTCGTTGAGATTTTTGTTACTCCAATGGATGGTAGCCTTGTCATTATGGAAGGTAGTCTATTGTCGAGATTTTTGTTATTCCAATGGATGGTAGCCTTGTCATTATTGAAGGTAGTCGGTCGTTGAGATTTCTGTTACTTCAATGTATAGTAGCCTTGTCATTATGGAAGATAGTCTGTTGTTCAGATTTTTGTTACTCGAATGGATGGTAACCTTGTCATTATGGAAGGTAGTCTGTTGTCAAGATTTTTGTTATTCCATTCGATGGTAGCCTTGTCATTATGGAAGGTAGTCTGTTGTCGATATTTTTGTTATTCCAATGGATGGTAACCTTGTCATTTTGGAAGGTAGTCTGTTATCGATATTTGTGTTATTCCAATGTATGGTAGCCTTGTCGTTATGGAAGGTAGTCTGTTGTCGTGATTTTTTTTGCTCAAATGGATGGTAGCCTTGTAATTATGGAAGGTAGTCTATTGTCGAGATTTTTGTTACTCAAATGGATGGTAGCCTTTCTTTATGGAAGGTAGTCTGTCGTTGAGATTTTGGTAACTCCAATGGATGGTAGCATTGTCATTATGGATGTTAGTATGTCGTTGAGATTTTTGTTACTCCAATGGATGGTTGCCTTGTAATTATGGAAGGTAGTCTATTGTCGAGATATGTGTTATTACAATGGATTGTAGGCTTGTCATTATGGAAGGTAGTCTTTTGTCGAGATTTTTTTAATCCAAAGGATGGTAGCCTTGTCATTATGGAAGGTAGTCTATTGTTAAGATTTCTGTTACGCCAATGGACTGTAGCCTTGTCATTATGGAAGGTAGTCTGTTGTTCAGATTTTTTTTACTCCAATGGATGGTAACCTTGTCATTATGGAAGGTAGTCTATTGTCGAGATTTTTGTTATTCTATTGGATGGTAGCCTTCTCATTATGGAAGGTAGTCTGTTGTCGAGATTTTTGTTATTCCAATGGATGGTAACCTTGTCATTATGGAAGATAGTTTGTTGCCGAGATTTGTGTTACTCCAATGTATGGTAGCCTTGTCATTATGGAAGGTAGTTTGTTGTCGAGATTTTTGTTACTCAAATGGATGGTAGCATTGTCTTTATGGAAGGTAGTCTTTTGTCGAGATTTTTGTTACTCCAATGGATGGTAGCCTTGTCATTATTGAAGGTAGTCTATTGTTGATATCTTTGTTACTCCAATGGATGGTAGCCTTGTCATTAGTGAAGGTAGTCTATTGTTGAGATTTTTATTATTCCAATGGATGGTAGTCTTGTCATTATTGAAGGTAGTCGGTCGTTGAGATTTCTGTTACTTCAATGGATAGTAGCCTTGTCATTATGGAAGATAGTTTTTTCTCGAGATTTTTGCTACTCCAATGGATGGTAGCCTTGTCATTATGGGAGTTAGTCTTTTGACGAGATTTTTTTTACCCAAATGGATGGTAGCCTTGTAATTATGGAAGGTAGTCTGTTATCAAGATTTGTGTTACTCCAATGGATGGTAGCCTTGACGTTATGGAAGGTAGTCTGTTGTCGAGATTTTTTTTCACAAATGGATGGTAGCCTTGTCTTTATGGAAGGTAGTCTGTCGTTGAGATTTTTGTTACTCCAATGGATGGTAGCCTTGTCATTATGGAAGGTAGTCTATTGTCGAGATTTTTGTTATTCCAATGGATGGTAGCCTTGTCATTATTGAAGGTAGTCGGTCGTTGAGATTTCTGTTATATCAATGTATAGTAGCCTTGTCATTATGGAAGATAGTCTGTTGTTCAGATTTTTGTTACTCGAATGGATGGTAACCTTGTCATTATGGAAGGTAGTCTGTTGTCAAGATTTTTGTTATTCCATTCGATGGTAGCCTTGTCATTATGGAAGGTAGTCTGTTGTCGATATTTTTGTTATTCCAATGGATGGTAACCTTGTCATTTTGAAAGGTAGTCTGTTATCGAGATTTGTGTTATTCCAATGTATGGTAGCCTTGTCGTTATGGAAGGTAGTCTGTTGTCGTGATTTTTTTTGCTCAAATGGATGGTAGCCTTGTAATTATGGAAGGTAGTCTATTGTCGAGATTTTTGTTACTCAAATGGATGGTAGCCTTTCTTTATGGAAGGTAGTCTGTCGTTGAGATTTTGGTAACTCCAATGGATGGTAGCATTGTCATTATGGATGTTAGTATGTCGTTGAGATTTTTGTTACTCCAATGGATGGTTGCCTTGTAATTATGGAAGGTAGTCTATTGTCGAGATATGTGTTATTACAATGGATTGTAGGCTTGTCATTATGGAAGGTAGTCTTTTGTCGAGATTTTTTTAATCCAAAGGATGGTAGCCTTGTCATTATGGAAGGTAGTCTATTGTTAAGATTTCTGTTACGCCAATGGACTGTAGCCTTGTCATTATGGAAGGTAGTCTGTTGTTCAGATTTTTTTTACTCCAATGGATGGTAACCTTGTCATTATGGAAGGTAGTCTGTTGTCGAGATTTTTGTTATTCTATTAGATGGTAGCCTTCTCATTATGGAAGGTAGTCTGTTGTCGAGATTTTTGTTATTCCAATGGATGGTAACCTTGTCATTATGGAAGATAGTTTGTTGCCGAGATTTGTGTTACTCCAATGTATGGTAGCCTTGTCATTATGGAAGGTAGTTTGTTGTCGAGATTTTTGTTACTCAAATGGATGGTAGCCTTGTCTTTATGGAAGGTAGTCTTTTGTCGAGATTTTTGTTACTCCAATGGATGGTAGCCTTGTCATTATTGAAGGTAGTCTATTGTTGATATCTTTGTTACTCCAATGGATGGTAGCCTTGTCATTATGGAAGGTAGTCTATTGTCGAGATTTTTATTATTCCAATGGATGGTAGTCTTGTCATTATTGAAGGTAGTCGGTCGTTGAGATTTCTGTTACTTCAATGGATAGTAGCCTTGTCATTATGGAAGATAGTTTTTTGTCGAGATTTTTGTTACTCCAATGGATGGTAGCCTTGTCATTATGGAAGTTAGTCTATTGTCGAGATTTTTGTTACCCAAATGGATGGTAGCCTTGTAATTATGGAAGGTAGTCTGTTATCAAGATTTGTGTTACTCCAATGGATGGTAGCCTTGACGTTATGGAAGGTAGTCTGTTGTCGAGATTTTTTTTCACAAATGGATGGTAGCCTTGTCTTTATGGAAGGTAGTCTGTCGTTGAGATTTTTGTTACTCCAATGGATGGTAGCCTTGTCATTATGGAAGGTAGTCTATTGTCGAGATTTTTGTTATTCCAATGGATGGTAGCCTTGTCATTATTGAAGGTAGTCGGTCGTTGAGATTTCTGTTACTTCAATGTATAGTAGCCTTGTCATTATGGAAGATAGTCTGTTGTTCAGATTTTTGTTACTCGAATGGATGGTAACCTTGTCATTATGAAAGGTAGTCTGTTGTCAAGATTTTTGTTATTCCATTCGATGGTAGCCATGTCATTATGGAAGGTAGTCTGTTGTCGATATTTTTGTTATTCCAATGGATGGTAACCTTGTCATTTTGGAAGGTAGTCTGTTATCGAGATTTGTGTTATTCCAATGTATGGTAGCCTTGTCGTTATGGAAGGTAGTCTGTTGTCGTGATTTTTTTTGCTCAAATGGATGGTAGCCTTGTAATTATGGAAGGTAGTCTATTGTCGAGATTTTTGTTACTCAAATGGATGGTAGCCTTTCTTTATGGAAGGTAGTCTGTCGTTGAGATTTTGGTAACTCCAATGGATGGTAGCATTGTCATTATGGATGTTAGTATGTCGTTGAGATTTTTGTTACTCCAATGGATGGTTGCCTTGTAATTATGGAAGGTAGTCTATTTGTCGAGATATGTGTTATTACAATGGATTGTAGGCTTGTCATTATGGAAGGTAGTCTTTTGTCGAGATTTTTTTAATCCAAAGGATGGTAGCCTTGTCATTATGGAAGGTAGACTATTGTTGAGTTTTCTGTTACGCCAATGGACTGTAGCCTTGTCATTATGGAAGGTAGTCAGTTGTTCAGATTTTTTTTACTCTAATGGATGGTAACCTTGTCATTATGGAAGGTAGTCTGTTGTCGAGATTTTTGTTATTCTATTGGATGGTAGCCTTCTCATTATGGAAGGTAGTCTGTTGTCGAGATTTTTGTTATTCCAATGGATGGTAACCTTGTCATTATGGAAGATAGTTTGTTGCCGAGATTTGTGTTACTCCAATGTATGGTAGCCTTGTCATTATGGAAGGTAGTCTGTTGTCGAGATTTTTGTTACTCAAATTGATGGTAGCCTTGTCTTTATGGAAGGTAGTCTTTTGTCGAGATTTTTGTTACTCCAATGGATGGTAGCCTTGTCATTATTGAAGGTAGTCTATTGTTGATATCTTTGTTACTCCAATGGATGGTAGCCTTGTCATTATGGAAGGTAGTCTATTGTCGAGATTTTTATTATTCCAATGGATGGTAGTCTTGTCATTATTGAAGGTAGTCGTTCGTTGAGATTTCTGTTACTTCAATGGATAGTAGCCTTGTCATTATGGAAGATAGTTTTTTGTCGAGATTTTTGTTACTCCAATGGATGGTAGCCTTGTCATTATGGAAGTTAGTCTATTGTCGAGATTTTTGTTACCCAAATGGATGGTAGCCTTGTAATTATGGAAGGTAGTTTGTTATCAAGATTTGTGTTACTCCAATGGATGGTAGCCTTGACGTTATGGAAGGTAGTCTGTTGTCGAGATTTTTTTTCACAAATGGATGGTAGCCTTGTCTTTATGGAAGGTAGTCTATCATTGAGATTTTTGTTACTCCAATGGATGGTAGCCTTGTCATTATGGAAGGTAGTCTATTGTCGAGATTTTTGTTATTCTAATGGATGGTAGCCTTGTCATTATTGAAGGTAGTCGGTCGTTGAGATTTTTGTTACTTCAATGGATAGTAGCCTTGTCATTATGGAAGATAGTATGTTGTTCAGATTTTTGTTACTCGAATGGATGGTAACCTTGTCATTATGGAAGGTAGTCTGTTGTCAAGATTTTTGTTATTCCATTCGATGGTAGCCTTGTCATTATGGAAGGTAGTCTGTTGTCGAGATTTTTGTTATTCCAATGGATGGTAACCTTGTCATTTTGGAAGGTAGTCTGTTATTGAGATTTGTGTTATTCCAATGTATGGTAGCCTTGTCGTTATGGAAGGTAGTCTGTTGTCGTGATTTTTTTTGCTCAAATGGATGGTAGCCTTGTAATTATGGAAGGTAGTCTATTGTCGAGATTTTTGTTACTCAAATGGATGGTAGCCTTTCTTTATGGAAGGTAGTCTTTCGTTGAGATTTTGGTAACTCCAATGGATGGTAGCATTGTCATTATGGATGTTAGTATGTCGTTGAGATTTTTGTTACTCCAATGGATGGTTGCCTTGTAATTATGGAAGGTAGTCTATTGTCGAGATATATGTTATTACAATGGATTGTAGGCTTGTCATTATGGAAGGTAGTCTTTTGTCGAGATTTTTTTAATCCAAAGGATGGTAGCCATGTCATTATGGAAGGTAGTCTGTTGTTGAGATTTCTGTTACGCCAATGGACTGTAGCCTTGTCATTATGGAAGGTAGTCTGTTGTTCAGATTTTTTTTACTCCAATGGATGGTAACCTTGTCATTATGGAAGGTAGTCTGTTGTCGAGATTTTTGTTATTCTATTGGATGGTAGCCTTCTCATTATGGAAGGTAGTCTGTTGTCCAGATTTTTGTTATTCCAATGGATGGTAACCTTGTCATTATGGAAGATAGTTTGTTGCCGAGATTTGTGTTACTCCAATGTATGGTAGCCTTGTCATTATGGAAGGTAGTCTGTTGTCGAGATTTTTGTTACTCCAATGGATGGTAGCCTTGTCATTATTGAAGGTAGTCTATTGTTGATATCTTTGTTACTCCAATGGATGGTAGCCTTGTCATTATGGAAGGTAGTCTATTGTCGAGATTTTTATTATTCCAATGGATGGTAGTCTTGTCATTATTGAAGGTAGTCGATCGTTGAGATTTCTGTTACTTCAATGGATAGTAGCCTTGTCATTATGGAAGATAGGTTTTTGTCGAGATTTTTGTTACTCCAATGGATGGTAGCCTTGTCATTATGGAAGTTAGTCTATTGTCGAGATTTTTGTTACCCAAATGGATGGTAGCCTTGTAATTATGGAAGGTAGTCTGTTATCAAGATTTGTGTTACTCCAATGGATGGTAGCCTTGACGTTATGGAAGGTAGTCTGTTGTCGAGATTTTTTTTCACAAATGGATGGTAGCCTTGTCTTTATGGAAGGTAGTCTTTCGTTGAGATTTTTGTTACTCCAATGGATGGTAGCCTTGTCATTATGGAAGGTAGTCTATTGTCGAGATTTTCGTTATTCCAATGGATGGTAGCCTTTTCATTATTGAAGGTAGTCGGTCGTTGAGATTTTTGTTACTTCAATGGATAGTAGCCTTGTCATTATGGAAGATAGTATGTTGTTCAGATTTTTGTTACTCTAATGGACGGTAACCTTGTCATTATGGAAGGTAGTATGTTGTCGAGATTTTTGTTATTCCATTCGATGGTAGCCTTGTCATTATGGAAGGTAGTCTGTTGTCGATATTTTTGTTATTCCAATGGATGGTAACCTTGTCATTTTGGAAGGTAGTCTGTTATCGAGATTTGTGTTATTCCAATGTATGGTAGCCTTGTCGTTATGGAAGGTAGTCTGTTGTCGTGATTTTTTTTGCTCAAATGGATGGTAGCCTTGTAATTATGGAAGGTAGTCTATTGTCGAGATTTTTGTTACTCAAATGGATGGTAGCCTTTCTTTATGGAAGGTAGTCTATCGTTGAGATTTTGGTAACTCCAATGGATGGTAGCATTGTCATTATGGATGTTAGTATGTCGTTGAGATTTTTGTTACTCCAATGGATGGTTGCCTTGTAATTATGGAAGGTAGTCTATTGTCGAGATATGTGTTATTACAATGGATTGTAGGCTTGTCATTATGGAAGGTAGTCTTTTGTCGAGATTTTTTTAATCCAAAGGATGGTAGCCTTGTCATTATGGAAGGTAGTCTATTGTTAAGATTTCTGTTACGCCAATGGACTGTAGCCTTGTCATTATGGAAGGTAGTCTGTTGTTCAGATTTTTTTTACTCCAATGGATGGTAACCTTGTCATTATGGAAGGTAGTCTGTTGTCGAGATTTTTGTTATTCTATTGGATGGTAGCCTTCTCATTATGGAAGGTAGTCTGTTGTCGAGATTTTTGTTATTCCAATGGATGGTAACCTTGTCATTATGGAAGATAGTTTGTTGCCGAGATTTGTGTTACTCCAATGTATGGTAGCCTTGTCATTATGGAAGGTAGTCTGTTGTCGAGATTTTTGTTACTCAAATGGATGGTAGCCTTGTCTTTATGGAAGGTAGTCTTTTGTCGAGATTTTTGTTACTCCAATGGATGGTAGCCTTGTCATTATTGAAGGTAGTCTATTGTTGATATCTTTGTTACTCCAATGGATGGTAGCCTTGTCATTATGGAAGGTATTCTATTGTCGAGATTTTTATTATTCCAATGGATGGTAGTCTTGTCATTATTGAAGGTAGTCGGTCGTTGAGATTTCTGTTACTTCAATGGATAGTAGCCTTGTCATTATGGAAGATAGTTTTTTGTCGAGATTTTTGTTACTCCGATGGATGGTAGCCTTGTCATTATGGAAGTTAGTCTATTGTCGAGATTTTTGTTACCCAAATGGATGGTAGCCTTGTAATTATGGAAGGTAGTCTGTTATCAAGATTTGTGTTACTCCAATGGATGGTAGCCTTGACGTTATGGAAGGTAGTCTGTTGTCGAGATTTTTTTTCACAAATGGATGGTAGCCTTGTCTTTATGGAAGGTAGTCTGTCGTTGAGATTTTTGTTACTCCAATGGATGGTAGCCTTGTCATTATGGAAGGTAGTCTATTGTCGAGATTTTTGTTATTCCAATGGATGGTAGCCTTGTCATTATTGAAGGTAGTCGGTCGTTGAGATTTCTGTTACTTCAATGTATAGTAGCCTTGTCATTATGGAAGATAGTCTGTTGTTCAGATTTTTGTTACTCGAATGGATGGTAACCTTGTCATTATGGAAGGTAGTCTGTTGTCAAGATTTTTTTTATTCCATTCGATGGTAGCCTTGTCATTATGGAAGGTAGTCTGTTGTCGATATTTTTGTTATTCCAATGGATGGTAACCTTGTCATTTTGGAAGGTAGTCTGTTATCGAGATTTGTGTTATTCCAATGTATGGTAGCCTTGTCGTTATGGAAGGTAGTCTGTTGTCGTGATTTTTTTTGCTCAAATGGATGGTAGCCTTGTAATTATGGAAGGTAGTCTATTGTCGAGATTTTTGTTACTCAAATGGATGGTAGCCTTTCTTTATGGAAGGTAGTCTGTCGTTGAGATTTTGGTAACTCCAATGGATGGTAGCATTGTCATTATGGATGTTAGTATGTCGTTGAGATTTTTGTTACTCCAATGGATGGTTGCCTTGTAATTATGGAAGGTAGTCTATTGTCGAGATATGTGTTATTACAATGGATTGTAGGCTTGTCATTATGAAAGGTAGTCTTTTGTCGAGATTTTTTTAATCCAAAGGATGGTAGCCTTGTCATTATGGAAGGTAGTCTATTGTTAAGATTTCTGTTACGCCAATGGACTGTAGCCTTGTCATTATGGAAGGTAGTCTGTTGTTCAGATTTTTTTTACTCCAATGGATGGTAACCTTGTCATTATGGAAGGTAGTCTGTTGTCGAGATTTTTGTTATTCTATTGGATGGTAGCCTTCTCATTATGGAAGGTAGTCTGTTGTCGAGATTTTTGTTATTCCAATGGATGGTAACCTTGTCATTATGGAAGATAGTTTGTTGCCGAGATTTGTGTTACTCCAATGTATGGTAGCCTTGTCATTATGGAAGGTAGTTTGTTGTCGAGATTTTTGTTACTCAAATGGATGGTAGCCTTGTCTTTATGGAAGGTAGTCTTTTGTCGAGATTTTTGTTACTCCAATGGATGGTAGCCTTGTCATTATTGAAGGTAGTCTATTGTTGATATCTTTGTTACTCCAATGGATGGTAGCCTTGTCATTATGGAAGGTAGTCTATTGTCGAGATTTTTATTATTCCAATGGATGGTAGTCTTGTCATTATTGAAGGTAGTCGGTCGTTGAGATTTCTGTTACTTCAATGGATAGTAGCCTTGTCATTATGGAAGATAGTTTTTTGTCGAGATTTTTGTTACTCCAATGGATGGTAGCCTTGTCATTATGGAAGTTAGTCTATTGTCGAGATTTTTGTTACCCAAATGGATGGTAGCCTTGTAATTATGGAAGGTAGTCTGTTATCAAGATTTGTGTTACTCCAATGGATGGTAGCCTTGACGTTATGGAAGGTAGTCTGTTGTCGAGATTTTTTTTCACAAATGGATGGTAGCCTTGTCTTTATGGAAGGTAGTCTGTCGTTGAGATTTTTGTTACTCCAATGGATGGTAGCCTTATCATTATGGAAGGTAGTCTATTGTCGAGATTTTTGTTATTCCAATGGATGGTAGCCTTGTCATTATTGAAGGTAGTCGGTCGTTGAGATTTCTGTTACTTCAATGTATAGTAGCCTTGTCATTATGGAAGATAGTCAGTTGTTCAGATTTTTGTTACTCGAATGGATGGTAACCTTGTCATTATGGAAGGTAGTCTGTTGTCAAGATTTTTGTTATTCCATTCGATGGTAGCCTTGTCATTATGGAAGGTAGTCTGTTGTCGATATTTTTGTTATTCCAATGGATGGTAACCTTGTCATTTTAGAAGGTAGTCTGTTATCGAGATTTGTGTTATTCCAATGTATGGTAGCCTTGTCGTTATGGAAGGTAGTCTGTTGTCGTGATTTTTTTTACTCAAATGGATGGTAGCCTTGTAATTATGGAAGGTAGTCTATTGTCGAGATTTTTGTTACTCAAATGGATGGTAGCCTTTCTTTATGGAAGGTAGTGTGTCGTTGAGATTTTGGTAACTCCAATGGATGGTAGCATTGTCATTATGGATGTTAGTATGTCGTTGAGATTTTTGTTACTCCAATGGATGGTTGCCTTGAAATTATGGAAGGTAGTCTATTGTCGAGATATGTGTTATTACAATGGATTGTAGGCTTGTCATTATGGAAGGTAGTCTTTTGTCGAGATTTTTTTAATCCAAAGGATGGTAGCCTTGTCATTATGGAAGGTAGTCTATTGTTGAGTTTTCTGTTACGCCAATGGACTGTAGCCTTGTCATTATGGAAGGTAGTCTGTTGTTCAGATTTTTTTTACTCCAATGGATGGTAACCTTGTCATTATGGAAGGTAGTCTGTTGTCGAGATTTTTGTTATTCTATTGGATGGTAGCCTTCTCATTATGGAAGGTAGTCTGTTTTCGAGATTTTTGTTATTCCAATGGATGGTAACCTTGTCATTATGGAAGATAGTTTGTTGCCGAGATTTGTGTTACTCCAACGTATGGTAGCCTTGTCATTATGGAAGGTAGTCTGTTGTCGAGATTTTTGTTACTCAAATTGATGGTAGCCTTGTCTTTATGGAAGGTAGTCTTTTGTCGAGATTTTTGTTACTCCAATGGATGGTAGCCTTGTCATTATTGAAGGTAGTCTATTGTTGATATCTTTGTTACTCCAATGGATGGTAGCCTTGTCATTATGGAAGGTAGTCTATTGTCGAGATTTTTATTATTCCAATGGATGGTAGTCTTGTCATTATTGAAGGTAGTCGGTCGTTGAGATTTCTGTTACTTCAATGGATAGTAGCCTTGTCATTATGGAAGATAGTTTTTTGTCGAGATTTTTGTTACTCCAATGGATGGTAGCCTTGTCATTATGGAAGTTAGTCTATTGTCGAGATTTTTGTTACCCAAATGGATGGTAGCCTTGTAATTATGGAAGGTAGTCTGTTATCAAGATTTGTGTTACTCCAATGGATGGTAGCCTTGACGTTATGGAAGGTAGTCTGTTGTCGAGATTTTTTTTCACAAATGGATGGTAGCCTTGTCTTTATGGAAGGTAGTCTATCGTTGAGATTTTTGTTACTCCAATGGATGGTAGCCTTGTCATTATGGAAGGTAGTCTATTGTCGAGATTTTTGTTATTCTAATGGATGGTAGCCTTGTCATTATTGAAGGTAGTCGGTCGTTGAGATTTTTGTTACTTCAATGGATAGTAGCCTTGTCATTATGGAAGATAGTATGTTGTTCAGATTTTTGTTACTCGAATGGATGGTAACCTTGTCATTATGGAAGGTAGTCTGTTGTCAAGATTTTTGTTATTCCATTCGATGGTAGCCTTGTCATTATGGAAGGTAGTCTGTTATCGAGATTTGTGTTATTCCAATGTATGGTAGCCTTGTCGTTATGGAAGGTAGTCTGTTGTCGTGATTTTTTTTGCTCAAATGGATGGTAGCCTTGTAATTATGGAAGGTAGTCTATTGTCGAGATTTTTGTTACTCAAATGGATGGTAGCCTTTCTTTATGGAAGGTAGTCTGTCGTTGAGATTTTGGTAACTCCAATGGATGGTAGCATTGTCATTATGGATGTTAGTATGTCGTTGAGATTTTTGTTACTCCAATGGATGGTTGCCTTGTAATTATGGAAGGTAGTCTATTGTCGAGATATGTGTTATTACAATGGATTGTTGGCTTGTCATTATGGAAGGTAGTCTTTTGTCGAGATTTTTTTAATCCAAAGGATGGTAGCCATGTCATTATGGAAGGTAGTCTGTTGTTGAGATTTCTGTTACGCCAATGGACTGTAGCCTTGTCATTATGGAAGGTAGTCTGTTGTTCAGATTTTTTTTACTCCAATGGATGGTAACCTTGTCATTATGGAAGGTAGTCTGTTGTCGAGATTTTTGTTATTCTATTGGATGGTAGCCTTCTCATTATGGAAGGTAGTCTGTTGTCCAGATTTTTGTTATTCCAATGGATGGTAACCTTGTCATTATGGAAGATAGTTTGTTGCCGAGATTTGTGTTACTCCAATGTATGGTAGCCTTGTCATTATGGAAGGTAGTCTGTTGTCGAGATTTTTGTTACTCCAATGGATGGTAGCCTTGTCATTATTGAAGGTAGTCTATTGTTGATATCTTTGTTACTCCAATGGATGGTAGCCTTGTCATTATGGAAGGTAGTCTATTGTCGAGATTTTTATTATTCCAATGGATGGTAGTCATGTCATTATTGAAGGTAGTCGATCGTTGAGATTTCTGTTACTTCAATGGATAGTAGCCTTGTCATTATGGAAGATAGGTTTTTGTCGAGATTTTTGTTACTCCAATGGATGGTAGCCTTGTCATTATGGAAGTTAGTCTATTGTCGAGATTTTTGTTACCCAAATGGATGGTAGCCTTGTAATTATGGAAGGTAGTCTGTTATCAAGATTTGTGTTACTCCAATGGATGGTAGCCTTGACGTTATGGAAGGTAGTCTGTTGTCGAGATTTTTTTTCACAAATGGATGGTAGCCTTGTCTTTATGGAAGGTAGTCTTTCGTTGAGATTTTTGTTACTCCAATGGATGGTAGCCTTGTCATTATGGAAGGTAGTCTATTGTCGAGATTTTCGTTATTCCAATGGATGGTAGCCTTTTCATTATTGAAGGTAGTCGGTCGTTGAGATTTTTGTTACTTCAATGGATAGTAGCCTTGTCATTATGGAAGATAGTATGTTGTTCAGATTTTTGTTACTCTAATGGACGGTAACCTTGTCATTATGGAAGGTAGTATGTTGTCGAGATTTTTGTTATTCCATTCGATGGTAGCCTTGTCATTATGGAAGGTAGTATGTTGTTCAGATTTTTGTTACTCTAATGGACGGTAACCTTGTCATTATGGAAGGTAGTATGTTGTCGAGATTTTTGTTATTCCATTCGATGGTAGCCTTGTCATTATGGAAGGTAGTCTGTTGTCGAGATTTTTGTTATTCCAATGGATGGTAACCTTGTCATTATGGAAGGTAGTCTGTTATCGAGATTTGTGTTATTCCAATGTATGGTAGCCTTGTCGTTATGGAAGGTAGTCTATTGTCGTGATTTTTTTTTGCTCAAATGGATGGTAGCCTTGTCATTATGGAAGGTAGTCTGTTGTCGAGATTTTTGTTACTCAAATGGATGGTATCGTTGTCTTTATGGAAGGTAGTCTGTCGTTGAGATTTTGTTAACTCCAATGGATGGTAGCCTTGTCATTATGGAAGTTAGTATGTCGTTGAGATTTTTGTTACTCCAATTGATGGTTGCCTTGTAATTATGGAAGGTAGTCTATTTTCGAGATATGTGTTATTCCAATGGATTGTAGGCTTGTCATTATGGAAGGTAGTCTTTTGTCGAGATTTTTTTTAATACAAAGGATGGTAGCCTTGTCATTATGGAAGGTAGTCTGTTGTTGAGATTTCTGTTACGCCAATGGACTGTAGCCTTGTCACTTTGGAAGGTAGTGTGTTGTTCAGATTTTTTTTACTCCAATGGATGGTAACCTTGTCATTATGGAAGGTAGTCTGTTGTCGAGATTTTTGTTACCCAAATGGATGGTAGCCTTGTAATTATGGAAGGTAGTATGTTATCAAGATTTGTGTTACTCCAATGGATGGTAGCCTTGACGTTATGGAAGGTAGTCTGTTGTCGAGATTTTTTTTCACAAATGGATGGCAGCCTTGTCTTTATGGAAGGTAGTCTGTCGTTGAGATTTTTGTTACTCCAATGGATGGTAGCCTTGTCATTATGGAAGGTAGTCTATTGTCGAGATTTTCGTTATTCCAATGGATGGTAGCCTTTTCATTATTGAAGGTAGTCGGTCGTTGAGATTTTTGTTACTTCAATGGATAGTAGCCTTGTCATTATGGAAGATAGTATGGTGTTCAGATTTTTGTTACTCTAATGGACGGTAACCTTGTCATTATGGAAGGTAGTATGTTGTCGAGATTTTTGTTATTCCATTCGATGGTAGCCTTGTCATTATGGAAGGTAGTATGTTGTTCAGATTTTTGTTACTCTAATGGACGGTAACCTTGTCATTATGGAAGGTAGTATGTTGTCGAGATTTTTGTTATTCCATTCGATGGTAGCCTTGTCATTATGGAAGGTAGTCTGTTGTCGAGATTTTTCTTATTCCAATGGATGGTAACCTTGTCATTATGGAAGGTAGTCTGTTATCGAGATTTGTGTTATTCCAATGTATGGTAGCCTTGTCGTTATGGAAGGTAGTCTATTGTCGTGATTTTTTTTTGCTCAAATGGATGGTAGCCTTGTCATTATGGAAGGTAGTCTGTTGTCGAGATTTTTGTTACTCAAATGGATGGTATCGTTGTCTTTATGGAAGGTAGTCTGTCGTTGAGATTTTGTTAACTCCAATGGATGGTAGCCTTGTCATTATGGAAGTTAGTATGTCGTTGAGATTTTTGTTACTCCAATTGATGGTTGCCTTGTAATTATGGAAGGTAGTCTATTTTCGAGATATGTGTTATTCCAATGGATTGTAGGCTTGTCATTATGGAAGGTAGTCTTTTGTCGAGATTTTTTTTAATCCAAAGGATGGTAGCCTTGTCATTATGGAAGGTAGTCTGTTGTTGAGATTTCTGTTACGCCAATGGACTGTAGCCTTGTCACTTTGGAAGGTAGTCTGTTGTTCAGATTTTTTTTACTCCAATGGATGGTAACCTTGTCATTATGGAAGGTAGTCTGTTGTCGAGATTTTTGTTACCCAAATGGATGGTAGCCTTGTAATTATGGAAGGTAGTATGTTATCAAGATTTGTGTTACTCCAATGGATGGTAGCCTTGACGTTATGGAAGGTAGTCTGTTGTCGAGATTTTTTTTCACAAATGGATGGCAGCCTTGTCTTTATGGAAGGTAGTCTGTCGTTGAGATTTTTGTTACTCCAATGGATGGTAGCCTTGTCATTATGGAAGGTAGTCTATTGTCGAGATTTTCGTTATTCCAATGGATGGTAGCCTTTTCATTATTGAAGGTAGTCGGTCGTTGAGATTTTTGTTACTTCAATGGATAGTAGCCTTGTCATTATGGAAGATAGTATGGTGTTCAGATTTTTGTTACTCTAATGGACGGTAACCTTGTCATTATGGAAGGTAGTATGTTGTCGAGATTTTTGTTATTCCATTCGATGGTAGCCTTGTCATTATGGAAGGTAGTATGTTGTTCAGATTTTTGTTACTCTAATGGACGGTAACCTTGTCATTATGGAAGGTAGTATGTTGTCGAGATTTTTGTTATTCCATTCGATGGTAGCCTTGTCATTATGGAAGGTAGTCTGTTGTCGAGATTTTTCTTATTCCAATGGATGGTAACCTTGTCATTATGGAAGGTAGTCTGTTATCGAGATTTGTGTTATTCCAATGTATGGTAGCCTTGTCGTTATGGAAGGTAGTCTATTGTCGTGATTTTTTTTTGCTCAAATGGATGGTAGCCTTGTCATTATGGAAGGTAGTCTGTTGTCGAGATTTTTGTTACTCAAATGGATGGTATCCTTGTCTTTATGGAAGGTAGTCTGTCGTTGAGATTTTGTTAACTCTAATGGATGGTAGCCTTGGCATTATGGAAGTTAGTATGTCGTTGAGATTTTTGTTACTCCAATTGATGGTTGCCTTGTAATTATGGAAGGTAGTCTATTTTCGAGATATGTGTTATTCCAATGGATTGTAGGCTTGTCATTATGGAAGGTAGTCTTTTGTCGATATTTTTTTTAATCCAAAGGATGGTAGCCTTGTCATTATGGAAGGTAGTCTGTTGTTGAGATTTCTTTTACGCCAATGGACTGTAGCCTTGTCACTATGGAAGGTAGTCTGTTGTTCAGATTTTTTTTACTCCAATGGATGGTAACCTTGTCATTATGGAAGGTAGTCTGTTGTCGAGATTTTTGTTATTCTGTTGGGTGGTAGCCTTCTCATTATGGAAGGTAGTCTGTTGTCGAGATTTTTGTTATTCCAATGGATGGTAACCTTGTCATTATGGAAGATAGTTTGTTGCCGAGATTTGTGTTACTCCAATGTATGGTAGCCTTTTCATTATGGAAGGTAGTCTGTTGTCGAGATTTTTGTTACTCAAATGGATGGTAGCCTTGTCTTTATGGAAGGTAGTCTTTTGTCGAGGTTTTTGTTACTCCAATGGATGGTAGCCTTTTCATTATTGAAGGTAGTCTATTGTTGATATCTTTGTTACTCCAATGGATGGTAGCCTTGTCATTATGAAAGGTAGTCTATTGTCGAGATTTTTATTATTCCAATGGATGGTAGTCTTGTCATTATTGAAGGTAGTCGGTCGTTGAGATTTCTGTTACTTCAATGGATAGTAGCCTTGTCATTATGGAAGATAGTTTTTTGTCGAGATTTTTATTACTCCAATGGATGGTAGCCTTGTCATTATGGAAGTTAGTCTATTGTCGAGATTTTTGTTACCCAAATGGATGGTAGCCTTGTAATTATGGAAGGTAGTCTGTTATCAAGATTTGTGTTACTCCAATGGATGGTAGCCTTGACGTTATGGAAGGTAGTCTGTTGTCGAGAATTTTTTTTCTCAAATGGATGGTAGCCTTGTCTTTATGGAAGGTAGTCTGTCGTTGAGATTTTTTTTACTCCAATGGATGGTAGCCTTGTCATTATGGAAGGTAGTCTATTGTCGAGATTTTTGTTATTCTAATGGATGGTAGCCTTGTCATTATTGAAGGTAGTCGGTCGTTGAGATTTTTGTTAGTTCAATGGATAGTAGCTTTGTCATTATGGAAGATAGTATGTTGTTCACATTTTTGTTACTCTAATGGACGGTAACCTTGTCATTATGGAAGGTAGTTTGTTGTCGATATTTTTGTTATTCAATTCGATGGTAGCCTTGTCATTATGGAAGGTAGTCTGTTGTCGAGATTTTTGTTATTCCAATGGATGGTAACCTTGTCATTATGGAAGGTAGTCTGTTATCGAGATTTGTGTTATTCCAATGTATGGTAGCCTTGTCGTTATGGAAGGTAGTCTATTGTCGTGATTTTTTTTTGCTCAAATGGATGGTAGCCTTGTCATTATGGAAGGTAGTCTGTTGTCGAGATTTTTGTTACTCAAATGGATGGTATCCTTGTCTTTATGGAAGGTAGTATGTCGTTGAGATTTTGGTATCTCCAATGGATGGTAGCCTTGTCATTATGGAAGTTAGTATGTCGTTGAGATTTTTGTTACTCCAATGGATAGTTGCCTTGTAATTATGGAAGGTAGTCTATTGTCGAGATATGTGTTATTCCAATGGATTGTAGGCTTGTCATTATGGAAGGTAGTCTTTTGTCGAGATTTTTTTTAATCCAAAGGATGGTAGCCTTGTCATTATGGAAGGTAGTCTGTTGTCGAGATTTTTGTTACCCAAATGGATGGTAGCCTTGTAATTATGGAAGGTAGTATGTTATCAAGATTTGTGTTACTCCAATGGACGGTAGCCTTGACGTTATGGAAGGTAGTCTGTTGTCGAGATTTTTTTTCACAAATGGATGGTAGCCTTGTCTTTATGGAAGGTAGTCTATCGTTGAGATTTTTGTTACTCCAATGGATGGTAGCCGTGTCATTATGGAAGGTAGTCTATTGTCGAGATTTTTGTTATTCTAATGGATGGTAGCCTTGTCATTATTGAAGGTAGTCGGTCGTTGAGATTTTTGTTACTTCAATGGATAGTAGCCTTGTCATTATGGAAGATAGTATGTTGTTCAGATTTTTGTTACTCGAATGGATGGTAACCTTGTCATTATGGAAGGTAGTCTGTTGTCAAGATTTTTGTTATTCCATTCGATGGTAGCCTTGTCATTATGGAAGGTAGTCTGTTGTCGAGATTTTTGTTATTCCAATGGATGGTAACCTTGTCATTTTGGAAGGTAGTCTGTTATCGAGATTTGTGTTATTCCAATGTATGGTAGCCTTGTCGTTATGGAAGGTAGTCTGTTGTCGTGATTTTTTTTGCTCAAATGGATGGTAGCCTTGTAATTATGGAAGGTAGTCTATTGTCGAGATTTTTGTTACTCAAATGGATGGTAGCCTTTCTTTATGGAAGGTAGTCTGTCGTTGAGATTTTGGTAACTCCAATGGATGGTAGCATTGTCATTATGGATGTTAGTATGTCGTTGAGATTTTTGTTACTCCAATGGATGGTTGCCTTGTAATTATGGAAGGTAGTCTATTGTCGAGATATGTGTTATTACAATGGATTGTTGGCTTGTCATTATGGAAGGTAGTCTTTTGTCGAGATTTTTTTAATCCAAAGGATGGTAGCCATGTCATTATGGAAGGTAGTCTGTTGTTGAGATTTCTGTTATGCCAATGGACTGTAGCCTTGTCATTATGGAAGGTAGTCTGTTGTTCAGATTTTTTTTACTCCAATGGATGGTAACCTTGTCATTATGGAAGGTAGTCTGTTGTCGAGATTTTTGTTATTCTATTGGATGGTAGCCTTCTCATTATGGAAGGTAGTCTGTTGTCCAGATTTTTGTTATTCCAATGGATGGTAACCTTGTCATTATGGAAGATAGTTTGTTGCCGAGATTTGTGTTACTCCAATGTATGGTAGCCTTGTCATTATGGAAGGTAGTCTGTTGTCGAGATTTTTGTTACTCCAATGGATGGTAGCCTTGTCATTATTGAAGGTAGTCTATTGTTGATATCTTTGTTACTCCAATGGATGGTAGCCTTGTCATTATGGAAGGTAGTCTATTGTCGAGATTTTTATTATTCTAATGGATGGTAGTCATGTCATTATTGAAGGTAGTCGATCGTTGAGATTTCTGTTACTTCAATGGATAGTAGCCTTGTCATTATGGAAGATAGGTTTTTGTCGAGATTTTTGTTACTCCAATGGATGGTAGCCTTGTCATTATGGAAGTTAGTCTATTGTCGAGATTTTTGTTACCCAAATGGATGGTAGCCTTGTAATTATGGAAGGTAGTCTGTTATCAAGATTTTTGTTACTCCAATGGATGGTAGCCTTGACGTTATGGAAGGTAGTCTGTTGTCGAGATTTTTTTTCACAAATGGATGGTAGCCTTGTCTTTATGGAAGGTAGTCTTTCGTTGAGATTTTTGTTACTCCAATGGATGGTAGCCTTGTCATTATGGAAGGTAGTCTATTGTCGAGATTTTCGTTATTCCAATGGATGGTAGCCTTTTCATTATTGAAGGTAGTCGGTCGTTGAGATTTTTGTTACTTCAATGGATAGTAGCCTTGTCATTATGGAAGATAGTATGTTGTTCTGATTTTTGTTACTCTAATGGACGGTAACCTTGTCATTATGGAAGGTAGTATGTTGTCGAGATTTTTGTTATTCCATTCGATGGTAGCCTTGTCATTATGGAAGGTAGTATGTTGTTCAGATTTTTGTTACTCTAATGGACGGTAACCTTGTCATTATGGAAGGTAGTATGTTGTCGAGATTTTTGTTATTCCATTCGATGGTAGCCTTGTCATTATGGAAGGTAGTCTGTTGTCGATATTTTTGTTATTCCAATGGATGGTAACCTTGTCATTATGGAAGGTAGTCTGTTATCGAGATTTGTGTTATTCCAATGTATGGTAGCCTTGTCGTTATGGAAGGTAGTCTATTGTCGTGATTTTTTTTTGCTCAAATGGATGGTAGCCTTGTCATTATGGAAGGTAGTCTGTTGTCGAGATTTTTGTTACTCAAATGGATGGTATCCTTGTCTTTATGGAAGGTAGTCTGTCGTTGAGATTTTGTTAACTCCAATGGATGGTAGCCTTGGCATTATGGAAGTTAGTATGTCGTTGAGATTTTTGTTACTCCAATTGATGGTTGCCTTGTAATTATGGAAGGTAGTCTATTGCCGAGATTTGTGTTATTCCAATGGATTGTAGGCTTGTCATTATGGAAGGTAGTCTTTTGTCGAGATTTTTTTTAATCCAAAGGATGGTAGCCTTGTCATTATGGAAGGTAGTCTGTTGTTGAGATTTCTGTTACGCCAATGGACTGTAGTCTTGTCACTATGGAAGGTAGTCTGTTGTTCAGATTTTTTTTACTCCAATGGATGGTAACCTTGTCATTATGGAATGTAGTCTGTTGTCGAGATTTTTGTTATTCTGTTGGGTGGTAGCCTTCTCATTATGGAAGGTAGTCTGTTGTCGAGATTTTTGTTATTCCAATGGATGGTAACCTTGTCATTATGGAAGATAGTCTGTTGCCGAGATTTGTGTTACTCCAATGTATGGTAGCCTTTTCATTATGGAAGGTAGTCTGTCGTTGAGATTTTTGTTACTCCAATGGATGGTAGCCTTGTCATTATGGAAGGTAGTCTATTGTCGAGATTTTCGTTATTCCAATGGATGGTAGCCTTTTCATTATTGAAGGTAGTCGGTCGTTGAGATTTTTGTTACTTCAATGGATAGTAGCCTTGTCATTATGAAAGGTAGTATGGTGTTCAGATTTTTGTTACTCTAATGGACGGTAACCTTGTCATTATGGAAGGTAGTATGTTGTCGAGATTTTTGTTATTCCATTCGATGGTAGCCTTGTCATTATGGAAGGTAGTATGTTGTTCAGATTTTTGTTACTCTAATGGACGGTAACCTTGTCATTATGGAAGGTAGTATGTTGTCGAGATTTTTGTTATTCCATTCGATGGTAGCCTTGTCATTATGGAAGGTAGTCTGTTGTCGAGATTTTTGTTATTCCAATGGATGGTAACCTTGTCATTATGGAAGGTAGTCTGTTATCGAGATTTGTGTTATTCCAATGTATGGTAGCCTTGTCGTTATGGAAGGTAGTCTATTGTCGTGATTTTTTTTTGCTCAAATGGATGGTAGCCTTGTCATTATGGAAGGTAGTCTGTTGTCGAGATTTTTGTTACTCAAATGGATGGTATCCTTGTCTTTATGGAAGGTAGTCTGTCGTTGAGATTTTGTTAACTCCAATGGATGGTAGCCTTGGCATTATGGAAGTTAGTATGTCGTTGAGATTTTTGTTACTCCAATTGATGGTTGCCTTGTAATTATGGAAGGTAGTCTATTTTCGAGATATGTGTTATTCCAATGGATTGTAGGCTTGTCATTATGGAAGGTAGTCTTTTGTCGAGATTTTTTTTAATCCAAAGGATGGTAGCCTTGTCATTATGGAAGGTAGTCTGTTGTTGAGATTTCTGTTACGCCAATGGACTGTAGCCTTGTCACTATGGAAGGTAGTCTGTTGTTCAGATTTTTTTTACTCCAATGGATGGTAACCTTGTCATTATGGAATGTAGTCTGTTGTCGAGATTTTTGTTATTCTGTTGGGTGGTAGCCTTCTCATTATGGAAGGTAGTCTGTTGTCGAGATTTTTGTTATTCCAATGGATGGTAACCTTGTCATTATGGAAGATAGTTTGTTGCCGAGATTTGTGTTACTCCAATGTATGGTAGCCTTTTCATTATGGAAGGTAGTCTGTTGTCGAGATTTTTGTTACTCAAATGGATGGTAGCCTTGTCTTTATGGAAGGTAGTCTTTTGTCGAGGTTTTTGTTACTCCAATGGATGGTAGCCTTTTCATTATTGAAGGTAGTCTATTGTTGATATCTTTGTTACTCAATTGGATGGTAGCCTTGTCATTATGAAAGGTAGTCTATTGTCGAGATTTTTATTATTCCAATGGATGGTAGTCTTGTCATTATTGAAGGTAGTCGGTTGTTGAGATTTCTGTTACTTCAATGGATAGTAGCCTTGTCATTATGGAAGATAGTTTTTTGTCGAGATTTTTATTACTCCAATGGATGGTAGCCTTGTCATTATGGAAGTTAGTCTATTGTCGAGATTTTTGTTACCCAAATGGATGGTAGCCTTGTAATTATGGAAGGTAGTCTGTTATCAAGATTTGTGTTACTCCAATGGATGGTAGCCTTGACGTTATGGAAGGTAGTCTGTTGTCGAGAATTTTTTTTCACAAATGGATGGTAGCCTTGTCTTTATGGAAGGTAGTCTGTCGTTGAGATTTTTTTTACTCCAATGGATGGTAGCCTTGTCATTATGGAAGGTAGTCTATTGTCGAGATTTTTGTTATTCTAGTGGATGGTAGCCTTGTCATTATTGAAGGTAGTCGGTCGTTGAGATTTTTGTTAGTTCAATGGATAGTAGCCTTGTCATTATGGAAGTTAGTATGTCGTTGAGATTTTTGTTACTCCAATGGATAGTTGCCTTATAATTATGGAAGGTAGTCTATTGTCGAGATATGTGTTATTCCAATGGATTGTAGGCTTGTCATTATGGAAGGTAGTCTTTTGTCGAGATTTTTTTTAATCCAAAGGATGGTAGCCTTGTCATTATGGAAGGTAGTCTGTTGTCGAGATTTTTGTTACCCAAATGGATGGTAGCCTTGTAATTATGGAAGGTAGTATGTTATCAAGATTTGTGTTACTCCAATGGATGGTAGCCTTGACGTTATGGAAGGTAGTCTGTTGTCGAGATTTTTTTTCACAAATGGATGGTAGCCTTGTCTTTATGGAAGGTAGTCTATCGTTGAGATTTTTGTTACTCCAATGGATGGTAGCCTTGTCATTATGGAAGGTAGTCTATTGTCGAGATTTTTGTTATTCTAATGGATGGTAGCCTTGTCATTATTGAAGGTAGTCGGTCGTTGAGATTTTTGTTACTTCAATGGATAGTAGCCTTGTCATTATGGAAGATAGTATGTTGTTCAGATTTTTGTTACTCGAATGGATGGTAACCTTGTCATTATGGAAGGTAGTCTGTTGTCAAGATTTTTGTTATTCCATTCGATGGTAGCCTTGTCATTATGGAAGGTAGTCTGTTGTCGAGATTTTTGTTATTCCAATGGATGGTAACCTTGTCATTTTGGAAGGTAGTCTGTTATCGAGATTTGTGTTATTCCAATGTATGGTAGCCTTGTCGTTATGGAAGGTAGTCTGTTGTCGTGATTTTTTTTGCTCAAATGGATGGTAGCCTTGTAATTATGGAAGGTAGTCTATTGTCGAGATTTTTGTTACTCAAATGGATGGAAGCCTTTCTTTATGGAAGGTAGTCTGTCGTTGAGATTTTGGTAACTCCAATGGATGGTAGCATTGTCATTATGGATGTTAGTATGTCGTTGAGATTTTTGTTACTCCAATGGATGGTTGCCTTGTAATTATGGAAGGTAGTCTATTGTCGAGATATGTGTTATTACAATGGATTGTTGGCTTGTCATTATGGAAGGTAGTCTTTTGTCGAGATTTTTTTAATCCAAAGGATGGTAGCCATGTCATTATGGAAGGTAGTCTGTTGTTGAGATTTCTGTTACGCCAATGGACTGTAGCCTTGTCATTATGGAAGGTAGTCTGTTGTTCAGATTTTTTTTACTCCAATGGATGGTAACCTTGTCATTATGGAAGGTAGTCTGTTGTCGAGATTTTTGTTATTCTATTGGATGGTAGCCTTCTCATTATGGAAGGTAGTCTGTTGTCCAGATTTTTGTTATTCCAATGGATGGTAACCTTGTCATTATGGAAGATAGTTTGTTGCCGAGATTTGTGTTACTCCAATGTATGGTAGCCTTGTCATTATGGAAGGTAGTCTGTTGTCGAGATTTTTGTTACTCCAATGGATGGTAGCCTTGTCATTATTGAAGGTAGTCTATTGTTGATATCTTTGTTACTCCAATGGATGGTAGCCTTGTCATTATGGAAGGTAGTCTATTGTCGAGATTTTTATTATTCTAATGGATGGTAGTCATGTCATTATTGAAGGTAGTCGATCGTTGAGATTTCTGTTACTTCAATGGATAGTAGCCTTGTCATTATGGAAGATAGGTTTTTGTCGAGATTTTTGTTACTCCAATGGATGGTAGCCTTGTCATTATGGAAGTTAGTCTATTGTCGAGATTTTTGTTACCCAAATGGATGGTAGCCTTGTAATTATGGAAGGTAGTCTGTTATCAAGATTTGTGTTACTCCAATGGATGGTAGCCTTGACGTTATGGAAGGTAGTCTGTTGTCGAGATTTTTTTTCACAAATGGATGGTAGCCTTGTCTTTATGGAAGGTAGTCTTTCGTTGAGATTTTTGTTACTCCAATGGATGGTAGCCTTGTCATTATGGAAGGTAGTCTATTGTCGAGATTTTCGTTATTCTAATGGATGGTAGCCTTTTCATTATTGAAGGTAGTCGGTCGTTGAGATTTTTGTTACTTCAATGGATAGTAGCCTTGTCATTATGGAAGATAGTATGTTGTTCAGATTTTTGTTACTCTAATGGACGGTAACCTTGTCATTATGGAAGGTAGTATGTTGTCGAGATTTTTGTTATTCCATTCGATGGTAGCCTTGTCATTATGGAAGGTAGTATGTTGTTCAGATTTTTGTTACTCTAATGGACGGTAACCTTGTCATTATGGAAGGTAGTATGTTGTCGAGATTTTTGTTATTCCATTCGATGGTAGCCTTGTCATTATGGAAGGTAGTCTGTTGTCGAGATTTTTGTTATTCCAATGGATGGTAACCTTGTCATTATGGAAGGTAGTCTGTTATCGAGATTTGTGTTATTCCAATGTATGGTAGCCTTGTCGTTATGGAAGGTAGTCTATTGTCGTGATTTTTTTTTGCTCAAATGGATGGTAGCCTTGTCATTATGGAAGGTAGTCTGTTGTCGAGATTTTTGTTACTCAAATGGATGGTATCCTTGTCTTTATGGAAGGTAGTCTGTCGTTGAGATTTTGTTAACTCCAATGGATGGTAGCCTTGTCATTATGGAAGTTAGTATGTCGTTGAGATTTTTGTTACTCCAATTGATGGTTGCCTTGTAATTATGGAAGGTAGTCTATTGCCGAGATTTGTGTTATTCCAATGGATTGTAGGCTTGTCATTATGGAAGGTAGTCTTTTGTCGAGATTTTTTTTAATCCAAAGGATGGTAGCCTTGTCATTATGGAAGGTAGTCTGTTGTTGAGATTTCTGTTACGCCAATGGACTGTAGCCTTGTCACTATGGAAGGTAGTCTGTTGTTCAGATTTTTTTTACTCCAATGGATGGTAACCTTGTCATTATGGAATGTAGTCTGTTGTCGAGATTTTTGTTATTCTGTTGGGTGGTAGCCTTCTCATTATGGAAGGTAGTCTGTTGTCGAGATTTTTTTTATTCCAATGGATGGTAACCTTGTCATTATGGAAGATAGTTTGTTGCCGAGATTTGTGTTACTCCAATGTATGGTAGCCTTTTCATTATGGAAGGTAGTCTGTTGTCGAGATTTTTGTTACTCAAATGGATGGTAGCCTTGTCTTTATGGAAGGTAGTCTTTTGTCGAGGTTTTTGTTACTCCAATGGATGGTAGCCTTTTCATTATTGAAGGTAGTCTATTGTTGATATCTTTGTTACTCAATTGGATGGTAGCCTTGTCATTATGAAAGGTAGTCTATTGTCGAGATTTTTATTATTCCAATGGATGGTAGTCTTGTCATTATTGAAGGTAGTCGGTCGTTGAGATTTCTGTTACTTCAATGGATAGTAGCCTTGTCATTATGGAAGATAGTTTTTTGTCGAGATTTTTATTACTCCAATGGATGGTAGCCTTGTCATTATGGAAGTTAGTCTATTGTCGAGATTTTTGTTACCCAAATGGATGGTAGCCTTGTAATTATGGAAGGTAGTCTGTTATCAAGATTTGTGTTACTCCAATGGATGGTAGCCTTGACGTTATGGAAGGTAGTCTGTTGTCGAGAATTTTTTTTCACAAATGGATGGTAGCCTTGTCTTTATGGAAGGTAGTCTGTCGTTGAGATTTTTTTTACTCCAATGGATGGTAGCCTTGTCATTATGGAAGGTAGTCTATTGTCGAGATTTTTGTTATTCTAATGGATGGTAGCCTTGTCATTATTGAAGGTAGTCGGTCGTTGAGATTTTTGTTAGTTCAATGGATAGTAGCTTTGTCATTATGGAAGATAGTATGTTGTTCAGATTTTTGTTACTCTAATGGACGGTAACCTTGTCATTATGGAAGGTAGTCTGTTGTCGATATTTTTGTTATTCAATTCGATGGTAGCCTTGTCATTATGGAAAGTAGTCTGTTGTCGAGATTTTTGTTATTCCAATGGATGGTAACCTTGTCATTATGGAAGGTAGTCTGTTATCGAGATTTGTGTTATTCCAATGTATGGTAGCCTTGTCGTTATGGAAGGTAGTCTATTGTCGTGATTTTTTTTTGCTCAAATGGATGGTAGCCTTGTCATTATGGAAGGTAGTATGTTGTCGAGATTTTTGTTACTCAAATGGATGGTATCCTTGTCTCTATGGAAGGTAGTATGTCGTTGAGATTTTGGTATCTCCAATGGATGGTAGCCTTGTCATTATGGAAGTTAGTATGTCGTTGAGATTTTTGTTACTCCAATGGATAGTTGCCTTGTAATTATGGAAGGTAGTCTATTGTCGAGATATGTGTTATTCCAATGGATTGTAGGCTTGTCATTATGGAAGGTAGTCTTTTGTCGAGATTTTTTTTAATCCAAAGGATGGTAGCCTTGTCATTATGGAAGGTAGTCTGTTGTTGAGATTTCTGTTACGCCAATGGACTGTAGCCTTGTCATTATGGAAGGTAGTTTGTTGTTCAGATTTTTTTTACTCCAATGGATGGTAACCTTGTCATTATGGAAGGTAGTCTGTTGTCGAGATTTTTGTTATTCTATTGGATGGTAGCCTTCTCATTATGGAAGGTAGTCTGTTGTCGAGATTTTTGTTATTCCAATGGATGGTAACCTTGTCATTATGGAAGATAGTCTGTTATCGAGATTTGTGTTATTCCAATGTATGGTAGCCTTGTCGTTATGGAAGGTAGTCTATTGTCGTGATTTTTTTTTGCTCAAATGGATGGTAGCCTTGTCATTATGGAAGGTAGTCTGTTGTCGAGATTTTTGTTACTCAAACGGATGGTACCCTTTTTCTTTATGGAAGGTAGTATGTCGTTGAGATTTTGGTATCTCCAATGGATGGTAGCCTTGTCATTATGGAAGTTAGTATGTCGTTGAGATTTTTGTTACTCCAATGGATAGTTGCCTTGTAATTATGGAAGGTAGTCTATTGTCGAGATATGTGTTATTCCAATGGATTGTAGGCTTGTCATTATGGAAGGTAGTCTTTTGTCGAGATTTTTTTTAATCCAAAGGATGGTAGCCTTGTCATTATGGAAGGTAGTCTGTTGTTGAGATTTCTGTTACGCCAATGGACTGTAGCCTTGTCATTATGGAAGGTAGTTTGTTGTTCAGATTTTTTTTACTCCAATGGATGGTAACCTTGTCATTATGGAAGGTAGTCTGTTGTCGAGATTTTTGTTATTCTATTGGATGGTAGCCTTCTCATTATGGAAGGTAGTCTCTTGTCGAGATTTTTGTTATTCCAATGGATGGTAACCTTGTCATTATGGAAGGTATTATTTTGTCGAGATTTTTGTTACTCGAATGGATGGTAGCCTTATCATTGTTGAAGGTAGTTTGTTGTCAATATCTTTCTTACTCCAATGGATGATAGCCTTATCATTATGGAAGGTAGTCTGTTGTTGATATTTTTGTTACTCCAATGGATGGTAGCCTTGTCATTATGGAAGGTAGTCTGTTGTCGAGATTTTTGTTATTCCATTGGATGGTAGCATTGTCATTATGGAAGGTAGTCTGTTGTCGAGATTTTTATTATTCCAATGGATGGTAACCTTGTCGTTTTGGAAGGTAGTCTATTGTCGAGATTTTTGTTACTCAAATGGATGGTAGCCTTGTCTTTATAGAAGGTAGTTTGTTCGTCAGACTTTTGTTACTCCAATGAATGGTAGCCTTGTGATTATGGAAGGTAGATTGTTTTCGATATTTTTTTTATTCCATTGGATGGTACCCTTGTCATTATGGAAGGTAGTCTGTTGTCGAGATTTTTGTTATTCCAATGGATGGTAACCTTGTCATTATGGAAGGTATTATTTTGTCGAGATTTTTGTTACTCGAATGGATGGTAGCCTTATCATTGTTGAAGGTAGTTTGTTGTCAATATCTTTCTTACTCCAATGGATGATAGCCTTATCATTATGGAAGGTAGTCTGTTGTTGATATTTTTGTTACTCCAATGGATGGTAGCCTTGTCATTATGGAAGGTAGTCTGTTGTCGAGATTTTGTTACTCTAATGGTTGGTAGCCTTGTCATTATGGAACATAGTCTGTTGTCGATATTTTTGTTACTCCAATGGATGGTAGCCTTGTCATTATTGAAGGTAGTCTATTGTCGTTATCCTTGTTACTCCAATGAATGATAGCCTTGTCATTATGGAAGGTAGTCTGTTGTTCATATTTTTATTACTCCAATGGATGGTAGCCTTGTCATTATGGAAGGTAGACTATTGTCGAGATTTTGTTACTGCAATGGATGGTAGCCTTGTCATTATAGAAGGTAGTCGATCGTTGATATTTCTGTTACTCCAATGGATGGTAGCCTTGTCATTATAAAGGTAGTCTGTTGTTCAGATTTTGGTTACTCCAATGGATGATAGCCTTGTCATTATGGAAGGTAGTCTATTATCGATATTTTTGGTATTCTAATGAATGGTAGCCTTGTCATTATGGAAGGTAATCTGTTGTCGAGTTTTTTGATACTCCAATGGATGGTAGCCTTGTAATTATGGAAGGTAGTATGTTGTCGAGATTTTTTTTACTCCAATGGATGGTAGCCTAGTCATTATGGAAGGTAGTCTGTCGTTGAGATTTTTGTTACTCCATGGGACTGTAGCCTTGTCATTATGGAAGGTAGTCTGTTGTTCACATTTTTTTTAATCCAATAGGATGGTAACCTTGTCATTATGGAAGGTAGTCTATTGTCGAGATTTTTGTTATTCTATAGGATGGTAGCCTTGTCATTATGGAAGGTAGTATGTTGTCGGGATTTTTGTTATTCCAATGGATGGTAACCTTGTCATTATGGAAGGTAGTCTATTGTCGAGATTTGTGTTACTCCAATGTATGGTAGCCTTGTCGTTATGGAAGGTAGTCTGTTGTCAAGATTTTTGTTACTCAAATGGATGGTAGCCTTGTCTTTATGGAAGTTAGTATGTCGTTGAGATTTTTGTTACTCCAATGGATGGTAGCTTTGTCATTATGGAAGTTAGTATGTCGTTGAGATTTTTGTTACTCCAATGGATGGTAGCTTTGTCATTATGGAAGGTAGTCTATTGTCGAGATTTGTGTTATTCCAATGGATTGTAGCCTTGTCATTATGGAAGGTAGATTTTTGTTGAGATTTTTGTTACTCCAATTGATGGTAGCCTTGTCATTATTAAAGTTAGTCTGTCCTTGAGATTTTTGTTACCCAACTGGATGGTAGCCTTGTAATTATGGAAGGTAGTCTGTTGTAGAGATATTTGTTACTCCAATGGATGGTAGCCTTTTCATTATGGAAGGTAGTCTGTTGTTGAGATTTTTGTTATTCCAATGGATGGTAACCTTGTCATTATGAAAGGTAGTCTTTTGTCGAGATTTTTGTTACTGCAATGGATGGTAGCCTTGTCATTATTGAAGGTATTATATTGTTGATATCTTTGTTACTCTAATGGATGGTAGCCTTGTCATTATGGAAGGAAGTCTATTGTCGGGATTTTTGGTATTCCAATGGATGGTAGCCTTGTCATTATAGAAGGTAGTTTTTTGTCGAGATTTTTGTTACTCCAATGGATGGTAGCCTTGTCATTATTGAAGGTAGTCTATTGTCGATATTTTTGTTACCCAACTGGATGGTAGCCTTGTAATTATGAAAGGTAGTCTGTTGTAGAGATTTTTGTTACTCCAATGGATGGTAGCCTTTTCATTATGGAACGTAGTCTGTTGTTGAGATTTCTGTTACTCCAATGGATTGTAGCCTTGTCATTATGGAAGTTAGTCTGATGTTCTTATTTTTTTTACTCCAATGGATGCTAGCCTTGTCATTATGGAAGGTTGTCTATTGTCGATATTTTTGTTATTCCAATGGATGGTAACCTTGTCATTATGGAAGGTAGTCTTTTGTCTAGATTGTTGTTACTTTAACTGATGGTAGCATTGTCATTATTGAAGGTGGTCTGTTGTCGATATCTTTGTTACTCCAATGGATGATAGCCTTGTCATTATGCAAGGTAGTCTGTTTTTCATATTTTTGTTACTCCAATGGATGGTAGCCTTGTCATTATGGAAGGTAGTCTATTGTCGAGATTTTTGTTATTCCAATGGATGGTAGCCTTGTGATTATTGAAGGTAGTCGGTCATTGAGATTTCTGTAACTTCAATGGATAGTAGCCTTGTCATTATAGAAGGTAGTTTGTTCTTCAAATTTTTGTTACTCCAATGGATGGTTGCCTTGAAATTATGGAAGGTAGTCTATTGTCGAGATATGTGTTATTCCAATGGAATATAGCCTTGTCATTATGAAAGGTAGTCCTTTGTCGAGATTTTTTTTACTCCAATGGATGGTAGCCTTGTCATTATGGAAGGTAGTCTACTGTTGAGATTTTTGTTACTCCAATGGACTGTAGCCTTATCATTATGGAAGTTAGTATGTCATTGATATTTTTGTTACTCCAATGGTTGGTTGCCTTGTAATTATGGAAGGTAGTCTATTGTCGAGATATTTGTTATTCTAATGGATTATAGCCTTGTCATTATGGAAGGTAGTCTTTTGTCGAGATTTTTTTTACACCAATGGATGGTAGCCTTATCATTATGGAAGGTAGTCTGCTGTTGAGATTTCTGTTACTCCAATGGACTATAGCCTTGTCATTATGGAAGGTAGTCTATTGTTCAAATTTTTTTTACTCCAATGGATGGTAACCTTGTCGTTCTGGAAGGTAGTCTGTTGTCGAGATTTTTGTTACTCAAATGGATGGTAGCCTTGTCTTTATGGAAGGTAATCTTTTGTCGAGATTTTTGTTACTCCAATGGATGTTAACCTGGTCATTATTGAAGTTAGTCTCTCGTTGAGATTTCTGTTACTCCAATGGATGGTAGCCTTGTCATTATGTAAGGTAGTCTGTTGTCGAGAATATTTTATTCCATTGGATGGTAGCCTTGTCATTATGGAAGGTAGTATGTTGTTTACATTTTTTTTACTCCAATAGGATGGTAACCTTGTCATTATGGAAGGTAGTCTATTGTCGAGATTTTTGTTATTCTATAGGATGGTAGCCTGGTCATTATGGAAGGTAGTCTGTTGTCGAGATTTTTGTTATTCCAATGGATGGTAACCTTGTCATTATGAAAGGTAGTTTATTGTCGAGTTTTGTGTTACTCCAATGTATGGTAGCCTTGTCGTTATGGAAGGTAGTCTGTTGTCAAGATTTTGGTTACTCAAATGGATGGTAGCCTTGTCTTTATGGAAGTTAGTATGTCGTTGAGATTTTTGTTACTCCAATGGATGGTAGCTTTGTCATTATGGAAGTTAGTATGTCGTTGAGATTTTTTTTACTCCAATGGATGGTAGCTTTGTCATTATGGAAGGTAGTCTATTGTCGAGATTTGTGTCATTCCAATGGATTGTAGCCTTGTCATTATGGAAGGTAGATTTTTGTTGAGATTTTTGTTACTCCAATGGATGGTAGCCTTGTCATTATTAAAGTTAGTCTGTCGTTGAGATTTCTGTTACTCCAATGGATGGTAGCCTTGTCATTATGGAAGGTAGTCTGTTGTCGAGAATATTTTATTCCATTGGATGGTAGCCTTGTCATTATCGAAGGTAGTCTGTTTTTGAGATTTTTGTTATTCCAATGGATGGTATCCTTGTCATTATGAAAGGTAGTCTTTTGTCTAGATTTTTGTTACTCCAATGGATGGTAGCCTTGTCATTATTGAAGGTAGTATATTGTTGATATCTTTGTTACTCTAATGGATGGTAGCCTTGTCATTATGGAAGGAAGTCTATTGTCGAGATTTTTGGTATTCCAATGGATGGTAGCCTTGTCATTATAGAAGGTAGTTTTTTGTCGAGATTTTTGTTACTCCAATGGATTGTAGCCTTGTCATTATTGAAGGTAGTCTATTGTCGATATTTTTGTTACCTAACTGGATGGTAGCCTTGTAATTATGAAAGGTAGTCTGTTGTAGAGATTTTTGTTACTCCAATGGATGAAAGCCTTTTCATTATGGAAAGTAGTCTGTTGTAGAGATTTTTGTTACTCCAATGGATTGTAGACTTGTCATTATGGAAGTTAATCTGATGTTCTTATTTTTGTTACTCCAATGGATGCTAGCCTTGTCATTATGGAAGGTTGTCTATTGTCGATATTTTTGTTATTCCAATGGATGGTAACCTTGTCATTATGGAAGGTAGTCTTTTGTCTAGATTGTTGTTACTTTAATGGGTGGTAGCATTGTCATTATTGAAGGTGGTCTGTTGTCGATATCTTTGTTACTCCAATGGATGATAGCCTTGTCATTATGCAAGGTAGTCTGTTTTTCATATTTTTGTTACTCCAATGGATGGTAGCCTTGTCATTATGGAAGGTAGTCTATTGTCGAGATTTTTGTTATTCCAATGGATGGTAGCCTTGTGATTATTGAAGGTAGTCGGTCATTGAGATTTATGTTACTTGAATGGATAGTAGCCCTGTAATTATAGAAGATAGTCTGTTGTTTAAATTTTTGTTACTCCAATGGATGGTTGCCTTGTAATTATGGAAGGTAGTCTATTGTCGAGATATGTGTTATTCCAATGGAATATAGCCTTGTCATTATGGAAGGTAGTCTTTTGTCGAGATTTTTTTTACTCCATTGGATGGTAGCCTTGTCATTATGGAAGGTAGTCTGTTGTTGAGATTTCTGTTACTCCAATGGACTGTAGCCTTATCATTATGGAAGTTAGTATGTCGTTGATATTTTTGTTACTCCAATGGATGGTTGCCTTGTAATTATGGAAGGTAGTCTATTGTCGAGATATGTGTTATTATAATGGATTATAGCCTTGTCATTATGGAAGGTAGTCTTTTGTCGAGATTTTTTTTACTCCAATGGATGGTAGCCTTGTCATTATGGAAGGTAGTCTGCTGTTGAGATTTCTGTTACTCCAATGGACTATAGCCTTGTCATTATGGAAGGTAGTCTATTGTTCAGATTTTTTTTACTCCAATGGATGGTAACCTTGTCGTTCTGGAAGGTAGTCTGTTGTCGAGATTTTTATTACTCAAATGGATGGTAGCCTTGTCTTTATGGAAGGTAGTCTTTTGTCGAGATTTTTGTTACTCCAATGGATGGTAGGCAGGTCATTATTGAAGTTAGTCTGTCGTTGAGATTTCTGTTAATCCAATGGATGGTAGCCTTGTCATTATGGAAGGTAGTCTTTTGTCGAGAATATTTTATTCCATTGGATGGTAGCCTTGTCATTATGGAAGGTAGTCTGTTTTTGATATTTTTGTTATTCCAATGGATGGTAGTCTTGTCATTATGGAAGGTAGTTTTTTGTCGAGATTTTTGTTACTCCAATGGATGGTAGCCTTGTCATTATGGAAGGTAGTCTATTGTCGAGATTTTTGTTACCCAACTGGATGGTAGCCTTGTAATTATGAAAGGTAGTCTGTTGTAGAGATATTTGTTACTCTGATGGATGGTAGCCTTTTCATTATGGAAGGTAGTCTGTTGTCGAGATTTTTGTTATTCCATTGGATGGTAGCCTTGTCATTATGGAAGGTAGTCTGTTGTCGAGATTATTGTTATTCCAATGGATGGTAACCTTGTCATTATGGAAGGTAGTCTGTTATCGAGATTTGTGTTATTCTAATGTATGGTAGCCTTGTCGTTATGGAAGGTAGTCTGTTGTCGTGATTTTTTTTTGCTCAAATGGATGGTAGCCTTGTCATTATGGAAGGTAGTCTGTTGTCAAGATTTTTGTTACTCAAATGGATGGTAGCCTTGTCTTTATGTAAGGTAGTCTGTCGTTTAGATTTTGGTAACTCCAATGGTTGGTAGCCTTGTCATTATGGAAGTTAGTATGTCGTTGAGATTTTTGTTACTCCAATGGATGGTTGCCTTGTAATTATGGAAGGTAGTCTATTGTCAAGATATGTGTTATTCCAACGGATTGTAGCCTTGTCATTATGGAAGGAAGTCTTTTGTCGATATTTTTTTACTCCAATGGATGGTAGCCTTGTCATTATGGAAGGTAGTCTGTTGTTGAAATTTCTGTTACTCCAATGGACTGTAGCCTTATCATTATGGAAGATAGTCTGTTTTTCAGAAGTTTTTTACTACAATGGATGGTAACCTTGTCATTATGGAAGGTAGTCGGTTGTCGAGATTTTTATTATTCTATTGGATGGTAGCATTCTCATTATGGAAGGTAGTATGTTGTCGAGATTTTTGTTATTCCAATGGATGGTAACCTTGTCATTATGGAAGATAGTTTGTTGTCGAGATTTGTGTTACTCCAATGTATGGTAGCCTTGTCATTATGGAAGGTAGTCTGTTGTCGAGATTTTTGTTACTCAAATGGATGGTAGCCTTTTCTTTATGGAAGGTAGTATTTTGTCGAGATTTTTGTTACTCCAATGGATGGTAGCCTTGTCATTATGGAAGGTAGTCTGTTGTCGAGAATATTTTATTCCATTGGATGGTAGCCTTGTCATTATGGAAGGTAGTCTGTTTTTTAGATTTTTGTTATTCCAATGGATGGTAACCTTGTCATTTTGAAAGGTAGTATTTTGTCGAGATTTTTGTTACTCCAATGGATGGTAGCCTTGTCATTATTGAAGGTAGTATATTGTCGATATCTTTGTTACTCCAATGGATGGTAGCCTTGTCATTATGGAAGGTAGTCTATTGTCGAGATTTTTATTATTCCAATGGATGGTAGCATTGTCATTATGGAAGGTAGTTTTTTGTCGAGATTTTTGTTACTCTAATGGATGGTAGCGTTGTCATTATGGAAGGTAGTCTATTGTCGAGATTTTTGTTACCCAACTCGATGGTAGCCTTGTAATTATGAAAGGTAGTCTGTTGTAGAGATTTTTGTTAATCCAATGGATGGTAGCCTTTTCATTATGGAAGGTAGTCTGTTGTTGAGATTTGTGTTACTCCAATGGATTGTAGCCTTGTCATTATGGAAGGTAGTCTGATGTTCAGATTTTTGTTACTCCAATGGATGCTAGCCTTGTCATTATGGAAGGTTTTCTATTGTCGCGATTTTTGTTATTCCAATAGATGGTAACCTTGTCATTATGGAAGGTAGTATTTTTTCTAGATTGTTGTTACTCCAATGGATGGTAGCCTTGTCATTATTGAAGGTGGTCTGTTGTCGATATCTTTGTTACTCCAATAAATGATAGCCTTGTCATTATGCAAGGTAGTCTGTTATTCAGATTTTTGTTACTCCAATGGATGGTAGCCTTGTCATTATGGAAGGTAGTCTATTGTCGAGATTTTTGTTATTCCAATGGATCGTAGCCTTGTCATTATTTAAGGTAGTCGGTCATTGAGATTTCTGTTACTTCAGTGGATAGTAGCCTTGTCATTATGGAAGATAGTCTGTTGTTCAAATTTTTGTTACTTCAATGGATGGTAACCTTGTCATTATGGAAGGTAGTCTGTTGTTGAGATTTTTGTTATTCCATTGGATGGTAGCCTTGTCATTATGGAAGGTAGTCTGTTGTCGAGATTTTTGTTATTCCAATGGATGGTATCCTTGTCATTATGGAAGGTAGTCTGTTATCAAGATTTGAGTTATTTCAATGTATGGTAGCCTTGACGTTATGGAAGGTAGTCTGTTGTCGAGATTTTTTTTGCTCAAATGGATGGTAGCCTTGTCATTATGGAAGGTAGTCTGTCGTTGAGATTTTGGTAACTCCAATGGATGGAAGCCTTGTCATTATGGAAGGTAGTCTATTGTCGAGATTTGTGTTATTCCAATGGATTGTAGCCTTGTCATTATGGAAGGTAGATTTTTGTTGAGATTTTTGTTACTCCAATGGATGGTAGCCTTGTCATTATTAAAGTTAGTATGTCGTTGAGATTTCTGTTACTCCAATGGATGGTAGCCTTGTCATTATGGAAGGTAGTCTGTTGTCGAGAATATTTTATTCCATTGGATGGTAGCCTTGTCATTATCGAAGGTAGTCTGTTTTTGAGATTTTTGTTATTCCAATGGATGGTATCCTTGTCATTATGAAAGGTAGTCTTTTGTCGAGATTTTTGTTACTCCAATGGATGGTAGCCTTGTCATTATTGAAGGTAGTATATTGTTGATATCTTTGTTACTCTAATGGATGGTAGCCTTGTCATTATGGAAGGAAGTCTATTGTCGAGATTTTTGGTATTCCAATGGATGGTAGCCTTGTCATTATAGAAGGTAGTTTTTTGTCGAGATTTTTGTTACTCCAATGGATTGTAGCCTTGTCATTATTGAAGGTAGTCTATTGTCGATATTTTTGTTACCTAACTGGATGGTAGCCTTGTAATTATGAAAGGTAGTCTGTTGTAGAGATTTTTGTTACTCCAATGGATGAAAGCCTTTTCATTATGGAAAGTAGTCTGTTGTTGAGATTTTTGTTACTCCAATGGATTGTAGCCTTGTCATTATGGAAGTTAATCTGATGTTCTTATTTTTGTTACTCCAATGGATGCTAGCCTTGTCATTATGGAAGGTTGTCTATTGTCGATATTTTTGTTATTCCAATGGATGGTAACCTTGTCATTATGGAAGGTAGTCTTTTGTCTAGATTGTTGTTACTTTAATGGGTGGTAGCATTGTCATTATTGAAGGTGGTCTGTTGTCGATATCTTTGTTACTCCAATGGATGATAGCCTTGTCATTATGCAAGGTAGTCTGGTTTTCATATTTTTGTTACTCCAATGGATGGTAGCCTTGTCATTATGGAAGGTAGTCTATTGTCGAGATTTTTGTTATTCCAATGGATGGTAGCCTTGTGATTATTGAAGGTAGTCGGTCATTGAGATTTATGTTACTTGAATGGATAGTAGCCTTGTAATTATAGAAGATAGTCTGTTGTTTAAATTTTTGTTACTCCAATGGATGGTTGCCTTGTAATTATGGAAGGTAGTCTATTGTCGAGATATGTGTTATTCCAATGGAATATAGCCTTGTCATTATGGAAGGTAGTCTTTTGTCGAGATTTTTTTTACTCCATTGGATGGTAGCCTTGTCATTATGGAAGGTAGTCTGTTGTTGAGATTTCTGTTACTCCAATGGACTGTAGCCTTATCATTATGGAAGTTAGTATGTCGTTGATATTTTTGTTACTCCAATGGATGGTTGCCTTGTAATTATGGAAGGTAGTCTATTGTCGAGATATGTGTTATTCTAATGGATTATAGCCTTGTCATTATGGAAGGTAGTCTTTTGTCGAGATTTTTTTTACTCCAATGGATGGTAGCCTTATCATTATGGAAGGTAGTCTGCTGTTGAGATTTCTGTTACTCCAATGGACTATAGCCTTGTCATTATGGAAGGTAGTCTATTGTTCAGATTTTTTTTACTCCAATGGATGGTAACCTTGTCGTTCTGGAAGGTAGTCTGTTGTCGAGATTTTTATTACTCAAATGGATGGTAGCCTTGTCTTTATGGAAGGTAGTCTTTTGTCGAGATTTTTGTTACTCCAATGGATGGTAGGCAGGTCATTATTGAAGTTAGTCTGTCGTTGAGATTTCTGTTAATCCAATGGATGGTAGCCTTGTCATTATGGAAGGTAGTCTTTTGTCGAGATATTTGTTACTCCAATGGATGGTAGCCTTGTCATTATGGAAGGTAGTCTATTGTCGAGATTTTTGTTACCCAACTGGATGGTAGCCTTGTAATTATGAAAGGTATTCTGTTGTAGAGATATTTGTTACTCTGATGGATGGTAGCCTTTTCATTATGGAAGGTAGTCTGTTGTCGAGATTTTTGTTATTTCATTGGATGGTAGCCTTGTCATTATGGAAGGTAGTCTGTTGTCGAGATTATTGTTATTCCAATGGATGGTAACCTTGTCATTATGGAAGGTAGTCTGTTATCGAGATTTGTGTTATTCTAATGTATGGTAGCCTTGTCGTTATGGAAGGTAGTCTGTTGTCGTGATTTTTTTTTGCTCAAATGGATGGTAGCCTTGTCATTATGGAAGGTAGTCTGTTGTCAAGATTTTTGTTACTCAAATGGATGGTAGCCTTGTCTTTATGTAAGGTAGTCTGTCGTTTAGATTTTGGTAACTCCAATGGTTGGTAGCCTTGTCATTATGGAAGTTAGTATGTCGTTGAGATTTTTGTTACTCCAATGGATGGTTGCCTTGTAATTATGGAAGGTAGTCTATTGTCAAGATATGTGTTATTCCAACGGATTGTAGCCTTGTCATTATGGAAGGAAGTCTTTTGTCGAGATTTTTTTACTCCAATGGATGGTAGCCTTGTCATTATGGAAGGTAGTCTGTTGTTGAAATTTCTGTTACTCCAATGGACTGTAGCCTTATCATTATGGAAGATAGTCTGTTTTTCAGAAGTTTTTTACTACAATGGATGGTAACCTTGTCATTATGGAAGGTAGTCGGTTGTCGAGATTTTTATTATTCTATTGGATGGTAGCATTCTCATTATGGAAGGTAGTATGTTGTCGAGATTTTTGTTATTCCAATGGATGGTAACCTTGTCATTATGGAAGATAGTTTGTTGTCGAGATTTGTGTTACTCCAATGTATGGTAGCCTTGTCATTATGGAAGGTAGTCTGTTGTCGAGATTTTTGTTACTCAAATGGATGGTAGCCTTTTCTTTATGGAAGGTAGTATTTTGTCGAGATTTTTGTTACTCCAATGGATGGTAGCCTTGTCATTATGGAAGGTAGTCTGTTGTCGAGAATATTTTATTCCATTGGATGGTAGCCTTGTCATTATGGAAGGTAGTCTGTTTTTTAGATTTTTGTTATTCCAATGGATGGTAACCTTGTCATTTTGAAAGGTAGTATTTTGTCGAGATTTTTGTTACTCCAATGGATGGTAGCCTTGTCATTATTGAAGGTAGTATATTGTCGATATCTTTGTTACTCCAATGGATGGTAGCCTTGTCATTATGGAAGGTAGTCTATTGTCGAGATTTTTATTATTCCAATGGATGGTAGCATTGTCATTATGGAAGGTAGTTTTTTGTCGAGATTTTTGTTACTCTAATGGATGGTAGCGTTGTCATTATGGAAGGTAGTCTATTGTCGAGATTTTTGTTACCCAACTCGATGGTATCCTTGTAATTATGAAAGGTAGTCTGTTGTAGAGATTTTTGTTAATCCAATGGATGGTAGCCTTTTCATTATGGAAGGTAGTCTGTTGTTGAGATTTGTGTTACTCCAATGGATTGTAGCCTTGTCATTATGGAAGGTAGTCTGATGTTCAGATTTTTGTTACTCCAATGGATGCTAGCCTTGTCATTATGGAAGGTTGTCTATTGTCGCGATTTTTGTTATTCCAATAGATGGTAACCTTGTCATTATGGAAGGTAGTATTTTTTCTAGATTGTTGTTACTCCAATGGATGGTAGCCTTGTCATTATTGAAGGTGGTCTGTTGTCGATATCTTTGTTACTCCAATAAATGATAGCCTTGTCATTATGCAAGGTAGTCTGTTATTCAGATTTTTGTTACTCCAATGGATGGTAGCCTTGTCATTATGGAAGGTAGTCTATTGTCGAGATTTTTGTTATTCCAATGGATGGTAGCCTTGTCATTATTTAAGGTAGTCGGTCATTGAGATTTCTGTTACTTCAATGGATAGTAGCCTTGTCATTATGGAAGATAGTCTGTTGTTCAAATTTTTGTTACTTCAATGGATGGTAACCTTGTCATTATGGAAGGTAGTCTGTTGTTGAGATTTTTGTTATTCCATTGGATGGTAGCCTTGTCATTATGGAAGGTAGTCTGTTGTCGAGATTTTTGTTATTCCAATGGATGGTATCCTTGTCATTATGGAAGGTAGTCTGTTATCAAGATTTGAGTTATTTCAATGTATGGTAGCCTTGACGTTATGGAAGGTAGTCTGTTGTCGAGATTTTTTTTGCTCAAATGGATGGTAGCCTTGTCATTATGGAAGGTAGTCTGTCGTTGAGATTTTGGTAACTCCAATGGATGGAAGCCTTGTCATTATGGAAGGTAGTCTATTGTCGAGATTTTTGTTATTCCAATGGATGGTAGCCTTGTCATTATTGAAGGTAGTCGGTCTTTGATATTTCTGTTACTTCAATGGATAGTAGCCTTGTCATTATCGAAGATAGCCTGTTGTTCAGATTTTTGATACTCCAATGGATGGTAACCTTGTCATTATGGAAGGTAGTCTGTTGTCGAGATTTTTGTTATTCCATTGGATGGTAGCCTTGTCATTATGGAAGTTAGTCTGTTTTCGAGATTTTTGTTATTCCAATTGATGGTAACCTTGTTATTATGGAAGGTAGTCTGTTATCGAGATTCGTGTTATTCCAATGTATGGTAGCCTTGTCGTTATGGAAGGTAGTCTGTTGTCGTGATTATTTTTTCTCAAATGGATGGTAGCCTTGTCATTATGGAAGGTAGTCTGTCGTTGAGATTTTGGTAACTCCAATGGATGGTAGCCTTGTCATTATGGAAGTTAGTATTTCGTTGAGATTTTTGTTACTCCAATGGATGGTTGCCTTGTAATTATGGAAGGTAGTCTATTATTGAGATATGTGTTATTCCAATGGATTGTAGCCATGTCATTATGGAAGGTAGTCTTTTATCGAGATTTTTTTTACTCCAATGGATGGTAGCCTTGTCATTATGGAAGGTAGTCTATTTTTCAGATTTTTTTTATCCAATGGATGGTAACCTTGTCATTATGGAACGTAGTTTGTTGTCGAGATTTTTGTTATTTAATTGGATGGAAGCCTTCTCATTATGGAAGGTAGTCTGTTGTCGAGATTTTTTTTATTCCAATGGATGGTAACCTTGTCATTATGGAAGATAGTTTGTTGTGGAGATTTGTGTTACTCCAATGTATGGTAGCCTTGTCATTATTGAAGTTAGTTTGTCGTTGAGATTTATGTTACTCCAATGGATGGTAGCCGTGTCTTTATGGAAGGTAGTCTTTTGTCGTGATTTTTGTTACTCCAATAGATGGTAGCCTTGTCATTATTGAAGTTAGTCTGTCGTTGAGATTTATGTTACTCCAATGGATGGTAGCCTTGTCATTATAGAAGGTAGTCTGTTGTCGAGAATATTTTATTCCATTGGATGGTAGCCTTGTCATTATGGAAGATAGTCTGTTTTTGAGATTTTTGTTATTCCAATGGATGGTAACCTTGTCATTATGAAAGGTGGTATTTTGTCGAGATTTTTGTTACTCCAATGGATGGTAGCCTTGTCATTATTGAAGGTAGTATATTGTCGATATCTTTGTTACTCCAATGGATGGTAGCCTTGTCATTATTGAAGGTAGTCTATTGTCGATATTTTTTTTATTCCAACTGATGGTAGCCTTGTCATTATGGAAGGTAGTTTTTTGTCGAGATTTTTGTTACTCCAATGGATGGTAGTGTTGTCATTATGGAAGGTAGAAGGTAGTCTATTGTCGAGATTTTTGTTACCCAACTGGATGGTAGCCTTGTAATTATGAAAGGTAGTCTGTTGTAGAGATTTTTGTTACTCCAATGGATGGTAGCCTTTTCATTATGCAAGGTAGTCTGTTGTTGAGATTTCTGTTACTCTAATGGATTGTAGCCTTGTCATTATGGAAGGTAGTCTGATGTTCAGATTTTTGTTACTCCAATGGATGCTAGCCTTGTCATTATGGAAGGTTGTCTATTGTCGAGATTTTTGTTATTCCAATAGATGGTAACCTTGTCATTATGAAAGGTAGTCTTTTGTCTAGATTGTTGTTACTCCAATGGATGGTAGTCTTGTCATTATTGAAGGTGGTCTGTTGTCGATATCTTTCTTACTCCAATGGATGGTAGCCTTGTCATTATGGAAGGTAGTCTGTCGTTGAGATTTTGGTAACTCCAATGGATGGAAGCCTTGTCATTATGGAAGGTAGTCTATTGTCGAGATTTTTGTTATTCCAATGGATGGTAGCCTTGTCATTATTGAAAGTAGTCGGTCTTTGATATTTCTGTTAGTTCAATGGATAGTAGCCTTGTCATTATCGAAGATAGCCTATTGTTCAGATTTTTGATACTCCAATGGATGGTAACCTTGTCATTAAGGAAGGTAGTCTGTTGTCGAGATTTTTGTTATTCCATTGGATGGTAGCCTTGTCATTATGGAAGTTAGTCTGTTTTCGAGATTTTTGTTATTCCAATGGATGGTAACCTTGTCATTATGGAAGGTAGTCTGTTATCGAGATTCGTGTTATTCCAATGTATGGTAGCCTTGTCGTTATGGAAGTTAGTCTGTTGTCGTGACTTTTTTTTCCTCAAATGGATGGTAGCCTTGTCATTATGAAAGGTAGTCTGTCGTTGAGATTTTGGTAACTCCAATGGATGGTAGCCTTGTCATTATGGAAGTTAGTATTTCGTTGAGATTTTTGTTACTCCAATGGATGGTTGCCTTGTAATTATGGAAGGTAGTCTATTATTGAGATATGTGTTATTCCAATGGATTGTAGCCTTGTCATTATTGAAGGTAGTCTTTTGTCGATATTTTTTTTACTCCAATGGATGGTAGCCTTATCATTATGGAAGGTAGTCTGTTTTTCAGATTTTTTTTACTCCAATGGATGGTAACCTTGTCATTATGGAAGGTAGTCTGTTGTCGAGATTTTTGTTATTTAATTGGATGGTAGCCTTCTCATTATGGAAGGTAGTCTGTTGTCGAGATTTTTTTTATTCCAATGGATGGTAACCTTGTCATTATGGAAGATAGTTTGTTGTCGAGATTTGTGTTACTCCAATGTATAGTAGCCTTGTCATTATTGAAGTTAGTCTGTCGTTGAGATTTATGTTACTCCAATGGATGGTAGCCGTGTCTTTATGGAAGGTAGTCTATTGTCGAGAATATTTTATTCCATTGGATGGTAGCCTTGTCATTATGGAAGATAGTCTGTTTTTGAGATTTTTGTTATTCCAATGGATGGTAACCTTGTCATTATGAAAGGTAGTAATTTGTCGAGATTTTTGTTACTCCAATGGATGGTAGCCTTGTCATTATTGAAGGTAGTATATTGTCGATATCTTTGTTACTCCAATGGATGGTAGCCTTGTCATTATGGAAGGTAGTTTTTTGTCGAGATTTTGGTTACTATAATTGATGGTAGCCTTGTCATCATGGAAGGTAGAATGTTGTCGAGATTTTTGTTACTACAATGTATGGTAGCCTTTTCATCATGGAATGTAGTTTGTTATCGAGAGTTTTGTTATTACAATGTATGGTAGCCTTGTCATTATAGAAGGTAGTCTGTTGTCGATATCTTTGTTACCCTAATGGATGGTAGCCTAGTAATTATGGAAGGAAGTTTGTTCTCGAGATTTTTGTTATTCCAATAGATGGTAGCCTTGTCATTATAGAAGGTAGTATGTTGTCGAGATTTTTGTATCTCCTATAGATGGTAGCCTTGTCATTATGGAAGGTAGTCTGTTGTCGATATTTTTGTTACTACAATGGATGGTAGCCTTGTTATTATGGAAGGTAGTATGTTGTCGAGATTTTTGTTACTCCATTGGATGGTAGCATTGTCATTATGGAAGGTAGTCTGTTGTCAAGATTTTTGTTACTATAATGGATGGTAGCCTTGTCATTATGGAAGGAAGTCTGTTGTTGATATTTTTGTTACTACAATTGATGGTAGCCTTGTCATTATGGAAGGTAGTATGTTGTCGAGATTTTTGTTATTTCATTGGATGGTAGCCTTGTCATTTTGGAAGGCATTCTATTTTCAAGATTTTTGTTACTCCAATGGATGGTAGCCTTGTCATTATGGAAGTTAGTCTCTTGTCGAGATTTTTGTCACTCCAATGGATGGTAGACTTGTTATTATGGAAGGTAGTCTATTGGCGAGATTTTTGTTACTCCAATGGATGGTAGCCTTGTCATTATGGAAGGTAGTCTCTTGTTGATATTTTCATTACTCCAATGCATGGTAGCCTTGTCATTATAAAAGGTAGTTTCTTATTGATATTTTCATTACGGCAATGGATGGTAGCCTTGTCATTATGGAAGGTAGTCTATTGTCGAGATTTTTGTTACTCCAACGGATGGTAGCCTTGTCATTATGGAACGTAGTATGTTGTCGATATTTTTGTTATTCCAATGGATGGTAGCTTTGTCATTATGGAAGGTAATTTGTTGTCGAGATTTTTGTTACTCCAATGGATGGTAGCCTTGTCATTATGGAAGGTAGTCTGTTGTAAATATTTTTGTTACTCCAATGGATGGTAGCGTTGTCATTCTGGAAGGTAGTCTGTTATCGATATCTTTGTTACTCCAATGGATGGTAGCCTAGTCATTATGGAAGGTAGTCTGTTGTCGATATTTTTGTTACTCCAATGGATGGTAGGCTTTTCATTATGGAAGGTAGTCTCTTGTTGTTATTTTCATTACTCCAATGGATGGTACCCTTGTCATTATGGAAGGTATTCTGTTGTCGAGATTTTTGTTACTCTAATGGATCATAGCCTTATCATTATGGAAGGTTGTCTGTTGTCGAGATTTTTGTTACTCCAATGGATGGTAGCATTGTCATTATGGAAGGTATTCTGTTGTCGATATTTTTGTTACTGCAATGGATGGTAGCCTTGTCATTATGGAAGGTAGTCTGTTGTCAAGATTTTGGTTACTACAATTGATGGTAGCCTTGTCATTATGGAAGGTAGTAAGTTGTCGATATTTTTGTTACTCCAATGGATGGTAGCCTTGTTATTATGGAAAGTAGACTGTTGTCGAGATTTTTGTTACTACAATGTATGGTAGCCTTGTCATTGTGGAATGTAGTATGTTGTCGAGAGTTTTGTTATTACAATGTATGGTAGCCTTGTCATTATAGAAGGTAGTTTGTTGTCGATATCTTTGTTACTCTAATGGATGGTAGCCTAGTCATTATGGAAGGTAGTTGGTTGACGAGATTTTAGTTATTCCATAGGATGGTAGCTTTGTCATTATGGAAGGTATTCTGTTCTCGATATTTTTGTTATTCCAATAGATGGTAGCCTTGTCATTATAGAAGGTAGTATGTTGTCGATATTTTTGTTACTCCAATAGACAGTAGCCTTGTCATTATGGAAGGTAGTCTGTTGTCGAGATTTTGGTTACTCCAATGGATGGTAGCCTTGTGATTATGGAAGGTAGTCTTTTTTCGTAATTTTTTTTACTCCAATGGATGATAGCCTTGTCATTATGGAAGGTAGTCTATTGTCGAGATTTTTGTTACTCCAATGGATGGTAGCGTTGTCATTATGGAAGGTAGTCTGTTATCGATATCTTTGTTACTCCAATGGATGGTAGCCTAGTCATTATGGAAGGTAGTCTCTTGTCGAGATTTTCATTACTCCAATGGATGGTAGGCTTTTCATTATGGAAGGTAGTCTGTTGTCGAGATTTTTGTTAGTCTAATGGATCATAGCCTTGTCATTATGGAAGGTAGTCTGTTGTCGAGATTTTTGTTACTCCAACGGATGGTAGCCTTGTCATTACTGAACGTAGTATGTTGTCGATATTTTTGTTATTCCAATGGATGGTAGCTTTGTCATTATGGAAGGTAGTTTGTTATCGAGATTTTTGTTACTCCAATGGATGGTAGCCTTGTCATTATGGAAGGTAGTCTATTGTCGAGATTTTTGTTACTCCAATGGATGGTAGCGTTGTCATTATGGAAGGTAGTCTGTTATCAATATCTTTGTTACTCCAATGGATGGGAGCCTAGTCATCATGGAAGGTAGTCTGTTGTCGATATTTTTGTTACTCCAATGGATGGTAGGCTTTTCATTATGGAAGGTAGTCTCTTGTAGTTATTTTCATTACTCCAATGGATGGTACCCTTGTCATTATGGAAGGTATTTTGTTGTCGATATTTTTGTTATTCTAATGGATCGTAGCATTGTCATTATGGAAGGTAGTCTGTTATCGAGATTTTTTTTACTCCAATGGATGGTAGCGTTGTCATTATGGAAGGTATTTTGTTGTCGATATTTTTGTTACTGCAATGGATGGTAGACTTGTCATTATGGAAGGTAGTCTGTTGTCGAGATTTTGGTTACTACAATTGATGGTAGCCATGTCATTATGGAAGGTAGTAATTTGTCGATATTTTTGTTACTCCAAAGGATGGTAGCCTTGTCATTATGGAAGGTAGATTGTTGTCGAGATTTTTGTTACTACAATGTATGGTAGCCTTATCATTGTGGAATGTAGTTTGTTGTCGAGAGTTTTGTTATTACAATGTATGGTAGCCTTGTCATTATAGAAGGTAGTCTATTGTCGATATCTTTGTTACTCTAATGGATGGTAGCCTAGTCATTATGGAAGGTAGTTGGTTGTCGAGATTTTTGTTATTCCATTGGATGGTAGCCTTGTCATTATGGAAGGTACTCTGTTCTCGATATTTTTGTTATTCCAATAGATGGTAGCCTTGTCATTATAGAAGGTAGTATGTTGTCGAGATTTTCTTTACTCCAATAGACGGTAGCCTTGTCATTATGGAAGTTAGTCCGTTGTCGAGATTTTTGTTACTCCAATGGATGGTAGCCTTGTGATTATGGAAGGTAGTCTTTTTTCGTAATTTTTTTACTCCAATGGATGGTAGCCTTGTCATTATGGAAGGTAGTCTATTGTCGAGATTTTTGTTACTCCAATGGATGGTAGCGTTGTCATTATGGAAGTTTGTCTCTTGTTGATATTTTCATTATTATAATGGATGGTAGCCTTGTCATTATGGAAGGTAGTCTGTTGTCCAGATTTTTGTTACTCCAACGGATGGTAGACTTGTCATTATGGAACGTAGTATGTTGTCGATATTTTTGTTATTCCAATGGATGATAGCTTTGTCATTATGGAAGGTAGTTTGTTGTTGAGAATTTTGTTACTCCAATGGATGGTAGCCTTGTCATTATGGAAGGTAGTCTGTTGTCGAGATTTTTGTTACTCCAATGGATGGTAGCGTTGTCATCATGGAAGGTAGTATGTTATCGATATCTTTGTTACTCCAATGGATGGTAGCCTAGTCATTATGGAAGGTAGTCTCTTGTCGAGATTTTTGTTACTCCAATGGATGGTAGGCTTTTCATTATGGAAGGTAGTCTCTTGTTGATATTGTTATTACTCCAATGGATGGTACCCTTGTCATTATTTAAGGTTTTTTGTTGTCGAGATTTTTGTTACTCTAATGGATGGTAGCATTGTCATTATGGAAGGTAGTATGTTGTCGAGATTTTTGTTACTCCAATGGATGGTAGCCTTGTCATTATGGAAGGTAGACTGTTGTCGAGATTTTTGTTACTACAATGTATGGTAGCCTTGTCATTGTGGAATGTAGTTTGTTGTCGAGAGTTTTGTTATTACAATGTATGGTAGCCTCGTCATTATAGAAGGTAGTCTGTTGTCAATCTCTTTGTTACTCTAAAGGATGGTAGCCTAGTCATTATGGAAGGTAGTTGGTTGTCGAGATTTTAGTTATTCCATAGGATGGTAGCCTTGTCATTATGGAAGGTATTCTGTTCTCGATATTTTTGTTATTCCAATAGATGGTAGCCTTGTCATTATAGAAGGTAGTATGTTGTCGAGATTTTTGTTACTCCAATAGACGGTAGCCTTGTCATTATGGAAGGTAGTTTTTTGTCGAGATTTTGGTTACTCCAATGGATTGTAGCCTTGCGATTATGGAAGGTAGTCTTTTTTCGTAATTTTTTTTACTCCAATGGATGGTAGCCTTGTCATTATGGAAGGTAGTCTATTGTCGAGATTTTTATTACTCCAATGGATGGTAGCGTTGTCATTATGGAAGGTAGTCTGTTATCGATATCTTTGTTACTCCAATGGATGGTATCCTAGTCATTATGGAAGGTAGTCTCTTGTCGAGATTTTTGTTACTCCAACGGATTGTAGGCTTTTCATTATGGAAGGTAGTCTCTTGTTGATATTTTCATTACTCCAATGGATGGTACCCTTTTCATTATGGAACATAGTATGTTGTAGATATTTTTGTTACTCCAACGGATGGTAGCCTTGTCATTATGGAACATAGTATGTTGTAGATATTTTTGTTATTCCAATGGATGGTAGCTTTGTCATTATGGAAGGTAGTTTGTTGTCGAGATTTTTGTTACTCCAATGGATGGTAGCCTTGTCATTATGGAAGGTAGTCTGTTGTAAAAAATTTTGTTACTCCAATGGATGGTAGCGTTGTCATTATGGAAGGTAGTCTGTTATCGATATCTTTGTTACTCCAATGGATGGTAGCCTAGTCATTATGGAAGGTAGTCTGTTGTCGATATTTTTGTTACTCCAATGGATGGTAGGCTTTTCATTATGGAAGGTGGTCTCTTGTTGTTATTTTCATTACTCCAATGGATGGTACCCTTGTCATTATGGAAGGCATTCTGTTGTCGAGATTTTTGAAACTCTAATGGATCATAGCATTGTCATTATGGAAGGTAGTCTGTTGTCGAGATTTTTTTTACTCCAATGGATGGTAGCATTGTAATTATGGAAGGTAGTTTGTTGTCGATATTTTTGTTACTGCAATGGATGGTAGCCTTGTCATTATGGAAGGTAGTCTGTTGTCGAGATTTTGGTTACTACAATTGATGTTAGCCTTGTCATTATGGAAGGTAGTAAGTTGTCGATATTTTTGTTACTCCAATGGATGGTAGCCTTGTCATTATGTAAGGTAGACCGTTGTCGAGATTTTTGTTACTACAATGTATGGTAGCCTTGTCATTCTGGAATGTAGGTTGTTGTCGAGAGTTTTGTTATTACAATGTATGGTAGCCTTGTCATTATAGGAGGTAGTTTGTTGTTGATATCTTTGTTACTCTAATGGATGGTAGCCTAGTCATTATAGAAGGTAGTTGGTTGTCGAGATTTTTGTTATTCCATAGGATGGTAGCCTTGTCATTATGGAAGGTATTCTGTTCTCGATATTTTTGTTATTCCAATAGATGGTAGCCTTGTCATTATAGAAGGTAGTATGTTGTCGAGATTTTTATTACTCCAATAGACGGTAGCCTTGTCATTATGGAAGGTAGTCTATTGTCGAGATTTTGGTTACTCCAATGGATGGTAGCCTTGTGATTATGGAAGGTAGTCTTTTTTCGTAATTTTTTTACTCCAATGGATGGTAGACTTGTCATTATGGTAGGTAGTCTATTGTCGAGATTTTGGTTACTACAATTGATGTTAGCCTTGTCATTATGGAAGGTAGTAAGTTGTCGATATTTTTGTTACTCCAATGGATGGTAGCCTTGTCATTATGTAAGGTAGACCGTTGTCGAGATTTTTGTTACTACAATGTATGGTAGCCTTGTCATTATGGAATGTAGTTTGTTGTCGAGAGTTTTTTTATTACAATGTATGGTAGCCTTGTCATTATAAAAGGTAGTCTATTGTCGATATCTTTGTTATTCTAATGGATGGTAGCCTAGTCATTATGGAAGGTAGTTGGTTGTCGAGATGTTTGTTATTCCATTGGATGGTAGCCTTGTCATTATGGAAGGTAGTCTGTTCTCGAAATTTTTGTTATTCTAATAGATCGTAGCCTTGTCATTATAGAAGGTAGTATGTTGTCGAGATTTTTGTTACCCCAATAGACGGTAGCCTTGTCATTATGGAAGGTAGTCTATTGTCGAGATTTTTGTTACTCCAATGGATGGTAGCCTTGTGATTATGGAAGGTAGTCTTTTTTTGTAATTTTTTTTACTCCAATGGATGGTAGCCTTGTCATTATGGAAGGTAGTCTATTGTCGAGATTTTTGTTACTCCAATGGATGGTAGCGTTGTCATTATGGAAGGTAGTCTGTTATCGATATCTTTGTTACTCCAATGGATGGTAGCCTAGTCATTATGAAAGGTAGTCTCATGTCAAGATTTTTGTTACTCCAATGGATGGTAGGCTTTTCATTATTGAAGGTAGTCTCTTGTTGATATTTTTATTACGCCAATGGATGGTACCCTTTTCATTATGGAAGGTATTTTGTTGTCGAGATTTTTGTTACTCTAATGGATCATAGCCTTGTCATTATGGAAGGAAGTCTGTTGTCGATATTTTTGTTACTCCAATGGATGGTAGCATTGTCATTCTGGAAGGTAGTCTATTGTCGAGATTTTTGTTACTACAATGGATGGTAGCCTTGTCATTACGGAAGGTAGTCTATTGTCGATATTTTGGTTACTACAATTGATGGTAGCCTTGTCATTATGGAAGGTAGTATGTTGTCGAGATTTTTGTTACTCCAATGGATGGTAGCCTTATAATTATGGAAGGTAGACTGTTGTCGAGATTTTTGTTACTACAATATATGGTAGCCTTGTCATTATGGAATGTAGTTTGTTGTCGAGAGTTTTGTTATTACAATGTATGGTAGCCTTGTAAATATAGAAGGTAGTCTGTTGTCGATATCTTTGTTACTCAAATGGATGGTAGCCTAGTCATTATGGAAGGTAGTTTGTTGTCTAGATTTTTGTTATTCCATTGGATGGTAACCTTGTCATTATGGAAGGTAGTCTATTCTCGAGATTTTTGTTATTCCAATAGATGGTAGCCTTGTCGATATAGAAGGTAGTATGTTGTTGAGATTTTTGTTACTCCAATAGATGGTAGCCTTGTCATTATTGAAGGTAGTCTGTTGTCGAGATTTTTGTTACTACAATGGATAGTAGCCTTGTCATTATGGAAGGTAGTTTGTTGTCGATATTTTTGTTACTCCATTGGACGGTAGCATTGTCATTATTGAATGTAGTCTATTGTCGAGATTTTTGTTACTACAATGGATGGTAGCCTTGTCATTTTGGAAGGTAGTCTCTTGTTGATATTTTCATTACTATAATGGATGGTAGCCTTGTCATTATGGAAGGTAGTCTGTTGTCCAGATTTTTGTTACTCCAACGGATGGTAGACTTGTCATTATGGAACGTAGTATGTTGTCGATATTTTGGTTATTCCAATGGATGATAGCTTTGTCATTATGGAAGGTAGTTTGTTGTTGAGATTTTTGTTACTCTAATGGATGGTAGCCTTGTCATTATGGAAGGTAGTCTGTTGTCGAAATTTTTGTTACTCCAATGGATGGTAGCGTTGTCATTATGGAAGGTAGTTTGTTATCGATATCTTTGTTACTCCAATTGATGGTAGCCTAGTCATTATGGAAGGTAGTCTCTTGTCGAGATTTTTGTTACTCCAATGGATGGTAGGCTTTTCATTATGGAAGGTAGTCTCTTGTTGATATTGTCATTACTCCAATGGATGGTACCCTTGTCATTATTTAAGGTATTCTGTTGTCGAGATTTTTATTACTCTAATGGATCATAGGCTTGTCATTATGGAAGGAAGTCTGTTGTCGAGATTTTTGTTACTCCAATGGATGGTAGCTTTGTCATTATGGAAGGTAGTTTGTTGTCGAGATTTTTGTTACTACAATGGATGGTAGCCTTATCATTATGTAAGGCAGTCTGTTGTAGATATTTTGGTTACTACAATTGATGGTAGCCTTGTCATTATGGAAGGTAGTATGTTGTCGAGATTTTTGTTACTCCAATGGATGGTAGCCTTATAATTATGGAAGGTAGACTGTTGTCGAGATTTTTGTTACTACAATGTATGTTAGCCTTGTCATTATGGAATGTAGTTTGTTGTCGAGAGTTTTGTTATTATAATGTATGGTAGCCTTGTAATTATAGAAGGTAGTCTGTTGTCGATATCTTTGTTACTCAAATGGATGGTAGCCTAGTCATTATGGAAGGTAGTTTGTTGTCTAGATTTTTGTTATTCCATTGGATGGTAACCTTGTCATTATGGAAGGTAGTCTATTCTCGAGATTTTTGTTATTCCAATAGATGGTAGCCTTGTCGATATAGAAGGTAGTATGTTGTTGAGATTTTTGTTACTTCAATAGATGGTAGCCTTGTCATTATTGAAGGTAGTCTGTTGTCGAGATTTTTGTTACTACAATGGATAGTAGCCTTGTCATTATGGAAGGTAGTTTGTTGTCGATATTTTTGTTACTCCATTGGACGGTAGGATTGTCATTATTGAATGTAGTCTATTGTCGAGATTTTTGTTACTACAATGGATGGTAGCCTTGTCATTTTGGAAGGTAGTCTCTTGTTGATATTTTCATTACTATAATGGATGGTAGCCTTGTCATTATGGAAGGTAGTCTGTTGTCCAGATTTTTGTTACTCCAACGGATGGTAGACTTGTCATTATGGAACGTAGTATGTTGTCGATATTTTGGTTATTCCAATGGATGATAGCTTTGTCATTATGGAAGGTAGTTTGTTGTTGAGATTTTTGTTACTCTAATGGATGGTAGCCTTGTCATTATGGAAGGTAGTCTGTTGTCGAAATTTTTGTTACTCCAATGGATGGTAGCGTTGTCATTATGGAAGGTAGTTTGTTATTGATATCTTTGTTACTCCAATGGATGGTAGCCTAGTCATTATGAAAGGTAGTCTCTTGTCGAGATTTTTGTTACTCCAATGGATGGTAGGCTTTTCATTATGGAAGGTAGTCTCTTGTTGATATTGTCATTACTCCAATGGATGGTACCCTTGTCATTATTTAAGGTATTCTGTTGTCGAGATTTTTATTACTCTAATGGATCATAGGCTTGTCATTATGGAAGGAAGTCTGTTGTCGAGATTTTTGTTACTCCAATGGATGGTAGCATTGTCATTATGGAAGGAAGTTTGTTGTCGAGATTTTTGTTACTACAATGGATGGTAGCCTTGTCATTATGGAAGGTAGTCTGTTGTAGATATTTTGGTTACTACAATTGATGGTAGCCTTGTCATTATGGAAGGTAGTATGTTGTCGAGATTTTTGTTACTCCAATGGATGGTAGCCTTATAATTATGGAAGGTAGACTGTTGTCGAGATTTTTGTTACTACAATGTATGGTAGCCTTGTCATTGTGGAATGTAGTTTGTTGTTTAGAGTTTTGTTATTACAATGTATGGTAGCCTTGTCATTATAGAAGGTAGTTTGTTGTCGATATCTTTGTTACTCTAATGGATGTTAGCCTAGTCATTCTGGAAGGTAGTTTGTTGTCGAGATTTTTGTTATTCCATTGGATGGTAACCTTGTCATTATGGAAGGTAGTATATTCTCACGATTTTTGTTATTCCAATATATGGTAGCCTTGTCATTATAGAAGGTAGTATGTTGTCGAGATTTTTGTTACTCCAATAGATTGTAGCCTTGTCATTATGGAAGGTAGTTTGTTGTCGAGATTTTTGTTACTCCATTGGATGGTAGCATTGTCATTATGGAAGGTAGTCTATTGTCGAGATTTTTGTTACTACAATGGATGGTAGCCTTGTCATTATGGAAGGTAGTCTGTTGTTGATATTTTCATTACTATAATGGATGGTAGCCTTGTCATTATGGAAGGTAGTCTGTTGTCGAGATTTTTGTTACTCCAACGGATTGTAGACTTGTCATTATAGAATGTAGTATGTTGTCGATATTTTTGTTAATCCAATGGATGATAGCTTTGTCATTTTGGAAGGTAGTTTGTTGTCGAGATTTTTGTTACTCCAATGGATGGTAGCCTTGTCATTATGGAAGGTACTCTATTGTCGAGATTTTTGTTACTTCACTGGATGGTAGCGTTGCCATTTTGGAAGATAATCTGTTATCGATATCTTTGTTACTCCAATGGATTGTATCCTAGTCATTATGGAAGGTAGTCTCTTGTCGAGATTTTTGTTACTCCAATGGATGGTAGGCTTTTCATTATGGAAGGTAGTCTCTTGTTGATATTTTCATTATTTATATGGATGGTACCCTTGTCATTATGGAGGGTATTCCGTTGTCAAGTATTTTGTTACTCTAATGGATCGTAGCCTTGTCATTATGGAAGGTAGTCTGTTGTCGAGATTTTTGTTACTCCAATGGATGGTAGCCTTATAATTATGGAAGGTAGACTGTTGTCGAGATTTTTGTTACTACAATGTATGGTAGCCTTGTCATTGTGGAATGTAGTTTGTTGTTTAGAGTTTTGTTATTACAATGTATGGTAGCCTTGTCATTATAGAAGGTAGTTTGTTGTCGATATCTTTGTTACTCTAATGGATGTTAGCCTAGTCATTCTGGAAGGTAGTTTGTTGTCGAGATTTTTGTTATTCCATTGGATGGTAACCTTGTCATTATGGAAGGTAGTCTATTCTCACGATTTTTGTTATTCCAATATATGGTAGCCTTGTCATTATAGAAGGTAGTATGTTGTCGAGATTTTTGTTACTCCAATAGATTGTAGCCTTGTCATTATGGAAGGTAGTTTGTTGTCGAGATTTTTGTTACTCCATTGGATGGTAGCATTGTCATTATGGAAGGTAGTCTATTGTCGAGATTTTTGTTACTACAATGGATGGTAGCCTTGTCATTATGGAAGGTAGTCTGTTGTTGATATTTTCATTACTATAATGGATGGTAGCCTTGTCATTATGGAAGGTAGTCTGTTGTCGAGATTTTTGTTACTCCAACGGATTGTAGACTTGTCATTATAGAATGTAGTATGTTGTCGATATTTTTGTTAATCCAATGGATGATAGCTTTGTCATTTTGGAAGGTAGTTTGTTGTCGAGATTTTTGTTACTCCAATGGATGGTAGCCTTGTCATTATGTAAGGTATTCTGTTGTCGATATTTTTGTTACTACAATGGATGGTAGCCTTGTCATTATGAAAGGTAGTCTGTTGTCGATATTTTTTTTACTCCAATGGATGGTAGCCTTGTCATTATGGAAGGTAGACTGTTGTCGAGATTTTTGTTACTACAATGTATGGTAGCCATGTCATTGTGGAATGTAGTTTGTTGTCGAGAGTTTTGTTATTACAATGTATGGTAGCCTTGTCAATATAGAAGGTAGTCTGTTGTTGATATCTTTGTTACTCTAATGGAAGGTAGCCTAGTCATTATGGAAGGTAGTTTGTTGTCGAGATTTTTATTATTCCATTGGATGGTAGCCTTTTCATTATGGAATGTAGTCTGTACTCGAGATTTTTGTTATTCCAATATATGGTAACCTTGTCATTATAGAAGGTAGTATGTTGTCGAAATTTTTGTTACTCCAATAGATGGTAGCTTTGTCATTATGAAAGGTAGTATATTATCGATATCTTTGTAACTCCAATGGATGGTAGCCTAGTCATTATGGTTGGTAGTCTCTTGTCGAAATTTTTGTTACTCCAATGGATGGTAGCGTTGTCATTATGGAAGGTAGTCTGTTATCGATATCTTTATTACTCCAATGGATGGTAGCCTAGTCGTTATGGTAGGTAGTCTCTTGTTGAAATTTTTGTTACTCCAATGGATGGTAGGCTTTTCATTATGGAAGGTAGTTTGTTCTCGAGATTTTTGTTATTCCAATAGATGGTAGCCTTGTCATTATGAAAGGTAGTCTGTTGTCGAGATTTTTGTTACTGCAATGGATGATAGCCTTGTCATTATGGAAGGTAGTCTGTTTTCGAGATTTTTGTCACTCCAATGGATGGTAGCCTTGTTATTATGGAAGGTAGTCTATTGGCGAGACTTTTGTTACTCTAATGGATGGTAGCCTTGTCATTATGGAAGGTAGTCTCTTGTTGATATTTTCATTACTCCAATGCATGGTAGCCTTGTTATTATGGAAGGTAGTCTCTTGTTGATATTTTCATTACTCCAATGGATGGTAGCCTTGTCATTATGGAAGGTAGTCTTTTGTCGAGATTTTTGTTACTCCATAGGAAGGTAGCCTTGTCATTATGGAACGTAGTATGTTGTCGATATTTTTGTTATTCCAATGGATGGTAGCTTTGTCATTATGTAAGGTAGTTTGTTGTCGAGATTTGTGTTTCTCCAATGGATGGTAATCTTGTCATTATGGAAGGTAGTCTGTTGGCGGGATTTTTGTTACTCTAATGGATGGTAGCCTTGTCATTATGGAAGGTAGTCTCTTGTTGATATTTTCATTACTCTAATGCATGGTAGCGTTGTCATTATGGAAGGTAGTCTCTTGTTGATATTTTCATTACTCCAATGGATGGTACCCTAGTTATTATGGAAGGTAGTCTGTTGTCGAGATTTTTGTTACTCCAATGGATGGTAGCCTTGTCATTATGGAAGGTAGTCTATTGTCGTGATTTTTGTTACTCCAATGGATGGTAGCCTTGTCATTATGGAAGGTAGTCTAATGTCGAGATTTTTGTTACTCCAATGGATGGTAGGCTTGACATTTTGGAAGGTAATCTGTTTTCGAGATTTTTGTTACTCCAATGGATGGTAGCCTTGTCATTATGGAAGGTAGTTTGTTTTCGATATTTTTGTCACTCCAATAGATGGTAGCCTTGTTATTATGGAAGGTAGTCTATTGGCAAGATTTTTGTTACTCCAATGGATGGTAGCATTGTTATTATGGAAGGTAGTCTCTTGTTCATATTTTCATTACTCCAATGCATGGTAGCCTTGTCATTATGGAAGGTAGTCTCTTGTTGATATTTTCATTACTCCAATGGATGGTAGCCTTGTCATTATGGAAGGTAATCTTTTGTCAAGATTTTTGTTACTCCAACGGATGGTAGCCTTGTCATTATGGAACATAATATGTTGTCGATATTTTTGTTATTCCAATGGATGGTAGCTTTGTCATTATGGAAGGTAGTTTGTTGTCGAGATTTGTGTTACTCCAATGGATGGTAGCCTTGTCATTATGGAAGGTTGTCTGTTGTCGAGATTTTGTTACTCCAATGGATGGTAGACTTGTCATTATGGAAGGTAGTCTATTGTCGTGATTTTTGTCACTCGAATGGATGGTAACCTTGTCATTATGGAAGGTAGTCTGTTGGCGAGATTTTTGTTACTCTAATGGATGGTAGCCTTGTCATTATGGAAGGTAGTCTCTTGTTGATATTTTCATTACTCTAATGCATGGTAGCTTTGTCATTATGGAAAGTAGTCTCTTGTTGATATTTTCATTACTCAAATGGATGGTACCCTTGTCATTATGGAAGGTAGTCTGTTGTCGAGATTTTTGTTTTTTTTTAATGGATGGTAGCCTAGTAATTATGGAAGGTAGTCTGTTGTTGAGATTTTTGTTACTCCAATGGATGGTAGCCTTGTCATTATGGAAGGTAGTCTGTTGTTGAGATTTTTGTTACTCCAATGGATGGTAGCCTTGTCATTATGGAAGGTAGTCTATTGTCGAGATTTTTGTTACTCCAATGGATGGTAGCCTTGTCATTATGGAAGGTAGTCTGTTGTCGAGATCTTTTTCACTCCAATGGATGGTAGCCTTGTTATTATGGAAGGTAGTCTATTGGCGAGATTTTTGTTACTCCAATGGATGGTAGCATTGTCATTATGGAAGGTAGTCTCTTGTTGATATTTTCATTACTCCAATGCACGGTAGGCTTGTCATTATGGAAGGTAGTCTCTTGTTGATATTTTCATTACTCAAATGGATGGTAGCCTTGTCATTATGGAAGGTAGTCTCTTGACGAGATTTTTGTAACTCCAACGGATGGTAGCCTTGTCATTATGGAACGTAGTATGTTGTCGATATTTTTGTTATTCCAATGGATGGTAGCTTTGTCATTATGGAAGGTAGTTTGTTGTCGAGATTTGTGTTACTCCAATGGATGGTAGCCTTGTCATTATGGAAGGTTGTCTGTTGTCGAGATTTTGTTACTCCAATGGATGGTAGCCTTGTCATTATGGAAGGTAGTCTATTGTCGAGATTTTTGTCACTCGAATGGATGGTAACCTTGTCATTATGGAAGGTAGTCTGTTGGCGAGATTTTTATTACTCTAATGGATGGTCGCCTTGTCATTATGGAAGGTAGTCTCTTGTTGATATTTTCATTACTCTAATGCATGGTAGCATTGTCATTATGAAAGGTAGTCTCTTGTTGATATTTTCATTACTCCAATGGATGATACCCTTGTCATTATGGAAGGTATTCTGATGTCGAGATTTTTTTTTTCTTAATGGATCGTAGCCTTGTCATTATGAAAGGTAGTTTGTTGTCGAGATATTTTTTACTCTAATGGATGGTAGCCTAGTAATTATGGAAGGTAGTCTGTTGTTGAGATTTTTGGTACTCCAATGGATGGTAGCCTTGTCATTATGGAAGGTAGTCTGTTGTCGAGATCTTTGTCACTCCAATGGATGGTAGCCTTGTTATTATGGAAGGTAGTCTATTGGCGAGATTTTTGTTACTCCAATGGATGGTAGCATTGTCATTATGGAAGGTAGTCTCTTGTTGATATTTTCATTACTCCAATGCACGGTAGCCTTGTCATTATGGAAGGTAGTCTCTTGTTGATATTTTCATTACTCAAATGGATGGTAGCCTTGTCATTATGGAATGTAGTCTCTTGACGAGATTTTTGTAACTCCAACGGATGGTAGCCTTGTCATTATGGAACGTAGTATGTTGTCGATATTTTTGTTATTCCAATGGATGGTAGCTTTGTCATTATGGAAGGTAGTTTGTTGTCGAGATTTGTGTTACTCCAATGGATGGTAGCCTTGTCATTATGGAAGGTTGTCTGTTGTCGAGATTTTGTTACTCCAATGGATGGTAGCCTTGTCATTATGGAAGGTAGTCTATTGTCGAGATTTTTGTCACTCGAATGGATGGTAACCTTGTCATTATGGAAGGTAGTCTGTTGGCGAGATTTTTATTACTCTAATGGATGGTCGCCTTGTCATTATGGAAGGTAGTCTCTTGTTGATATTTTCATTACTCTAATGCATGGTAGCATTGTCATTATGAAAGGTAGTCTCTTGTTGATATTTTCATTACTCCAATGGATGGTACCCTTGTCATTATGGAAGGTATTCTGGTGTCGAGATTTTTTTTTTCTTAATGGATCGTAGCCTTGTCATTATGAAAGGTATTCTGGTGTCGAGATTTTTTTTACTCTAATGGATGGTAGCCTAGTAATTATGGAAGATAGTCTGTTGTTGAGATTTTTGTTACTCCAATGGATGGTAGCCTTGTCATTATGGAAGGTAGTCTATTTTCGAGATTTTTGTTACTCCAATGGATGGTAGCCTTGTTATTATGGAAGGTAGTATATTGTCAAGATTTTTGTTACTCCAATGGATAGTAGCCTTGTCATTATGGAAGGTAGACTGTTGCCGAGATTTTTGTTACTACAATGTGTGGTAGCTTTGTCATTATGGAAGGTAGTCTGCTGTCGATATTTTTGTTACTCCAATGGATGGTAGCCTTGTAATTATGGAAGGTAGTCTGTTGTCGAGATTTTTGTTACCCTAATGGATGGTAGCCTTGTCATTATGGAAGGTATTCTGTTGTCAAGATTTTTGTTATTCGAATGGATGGTAGCATTGTCATTACGGAAGGTAGTCTGTTGTCGATATCTTTGTTACTCCAATGGATAGTAGCCTAGTCATTATGTAAGGTAGCTTGTTGTCGATATTTTTGTTACTTCAATGGATGGTAGGCTTTTCATTATGGAACCTAGTCTGTTATCAATATTTTTGTTACTCTAATGGATGGTAGCCTTGTCATTATGGAAGGTAGTCTGTTGTCAATATTTTTCTTACTCCAATGGATGGTAGCCTTGTCATTATGGAACGTAGTTTGTTGTCGATATTTTTATTATTCCAATGGATGGTAGCCTTATCATTATGGAAGGTAGTTTGTTCTCGAGTTTTTGTTACTCTAATGGATAGTAGCCTTGTTATTATGGAAGGTAGTCTATTGTCGTGATTTTGTTACTCCAATGGATGGTAGCCTTGTCATTATGGAAGGTAGTCTATTGTCGATATTTTTGTCACTCCAATGGATGGTAGCCTTGTTAGTATGGAAGGTAGTTTGTTTGTTGATATTTTCATTACTCCAATGGATGGTACCCTTGTCATTTTGGAAAGAAGTCTGTTGTCGAGATTTTTGTTTTTCTTAATGGATCGTTGCCTTGTCATAATGGAAGAAAGTTTGTTGTCGAGATATTTTTTACTCTAATGGATGGTAGCCTAGTAATTATGGAAGGTTGTCTGTTGTTGAGATTTTTGTTACTCCAATGGATGATAGCCTTGTCATTATGCAAGGTAGTCTATTGTTCACATATTTGTTACTCCAATGGATGGTAGCCTTGTCATTATGGAAGGTAGTCTGTTATCGATATCTTTGTTACTCCAATGGATGATAGCCTTGTCATTATGGGAGGTAGTCTTTTGTCGATATTTTTGTTACTCCAATGGATGGTAGCCTTTTCATTATTGAAGGTAGTCTATTGTCGATATCTTTGTTACTCCAATGGATGGTAGCCTTGTCATTATGGAAGGTAGTCTCTTGTTGATATTTTCATTACTCTAATGCATGGTAGCGTTTTCATTATGGAAGGTAGTCTCTTGTTGATATTTTCATTACTCAAATGGATGGTACCCTTGTCATTATGGAAGGAAGTCTGTTGTCGAGATTTTTTTTTTAATGGATCGTAGCCTTGTCATTATGCAAGGTAGTTTGTTGTAGAGATATTTTTTACTCTAATGGATGGTAGCCTAGTAATTATGGAAGGTAGTCTGTTGTTGAGATTTTTGTTACTCCAATGGATGGTAGCCTTGTCTTTATGGAATGTAGTTTTTTGTGAGATTTTTGTTACTCCAATGGATGGTAGCCTTGTCATTATGGAAGGTAGTCTATTTTCGAGATTTTTGTTACTCCAATGGATGGTAGCCTTGTTATTATGGAAGGTAGTATATTGTCAAGATTTTTGTTACTCCAATGGATAGTAGCCTTGTCATTATGGAAGGTAGACTGTTGACGAGATTTTTGTTACTAAAATGTATGGTAGCTTTGTCATTATGGAAGGTAGTCTGCTGTCGATATTTTTGTTACTCCAATGGATGGTAGCCTTGTAATTATGGAAGGTAGTCTGTTGTCGAGATTTTTGTTACCCTAATGGATGGTAGCCTTGTCATTATGGAAGGTATTCTGTTATCAAGATTTTTGTTATTCGAATGGATGGTAGCATTTTCATTACGGAAGGTAGTCTGTTGTCGATATCTTTGTTACTCCAATGGATAGTAGCCTAGTCATTATGTAAGGTAGCTTGATGTCGATATTTTTGTTACTTCAATGGATGGTAGGCTTTTCATTATGGAACCTAGTCTGTTATCAATATTTTTGTTACTCTAATGGATGGTAGCCTTGTCATTATGGAAGGTAGTCTGTTGTCAATATTTTTCTTACTCCAATGGATGGTAGCCTTGTCATTATGGAACGTAGTTTGTTGTCGATATTTTTATTATTCCAATGGATGGTAGCCTTATCATTATGGAAGGTAGTTTGTTCTCGAGTTTTTGTTACTCCAATGGATAGTAGCCTTGTTATTATGGAAGGTAGTCTATTGTCGTGATTTTGTTACTCCAATGGATGGTAGCCTTGTCATTATGGAAGGTAGTCTATTGTCGATATTTTTGTCACTCCAATGGATGGTAGCCTTGTTAGTATGGAAGGTAGTTTGTTTGTTGATATTTTCATTACTCCAATGGATGGTACCCTTGTCATTTTGGAAAGAAGTCTGTTGTCGAGATTTTTGTTTTTCTTAATGGATCGTAGCCTTGTCATTATGGAAGAAAGTTTGTTGTCGAGATATTTTTTACTCTAATGGATGGTAGCCTAGTAATTATAGAAGGTTGTCTGTTGTTGAGATTTTTGTTACTCCAATGGATGATAGCCTTGTCATTATGCAAGGTAGTCTATTGTTCACATATTTGTTACTCCAATGGATGGTAGCCTTGTCATTATGGAAGGTAGTCTGTTGTCGATATCTTTGTTACTCCAATGGATGATAGCCTTGTCATTATGGGAGGTAGTCTTTTGTCGATATTTTTGTTACTCCAATGGATGGTAGCCTTTTCATTATTGAAGGTAGTCTATTGTCGATATCTTTGTTACTCCAATGGATGGTAGCCTTGTCATTATGGAAGGTAGTCTCTTGTTGATATTTTCATTACTCTAATGCATGGTAGCGTTTTCATTATGGAAGGTAGTCTCTTGTTGATATTTTCATTACTCAAATGGATGGTACCCTTGTCATTATGGAAGGAAGTCTGTTGTCGAGATTTTTTTTTAATGGATCGTAGCCTTGTCATTATGGAAGGTAGTTTGTTGTAGAGATATTTTTTACTCTAATGGATGGTAGCCTAGTAATTATGGAAGGTAGTCTGTTGTTGAGATTTTTGTTACTCCAATGGATGGTAGCCTTGTCTTTATGGAATGTAGTTTATTGTGAGATTTTTGTTACTCCAATGGATGGTAGCCTTGTCATTATGGAAGGTAGTCTATTGTCGAGATTTTTGTTACTCCAATGGATGGTAGCCTTGTCATTATGGAAGTTAGTCTGTTTTCGAGATCTTTGTCACTCCAATGGATGGTAGCCTTGTTATTATGGAAGGTAGTCTATTAGCGAGATTTTTGTTACTCCAATGGATGGTAGCATTGTCATTATGGAAGGTAGTCTCTTGTTGATATTTTCATTGCTCCAATGCATGGTAGCCTTGTCATTATGGAAGGTAGTCTCTTGTTGATATTTTCATTACTCAAATGGATGGTAGCCTTGTCATTATGGAAGGTAGTCTTTTGACGAGATTTTTGTAACTCCAACGGATGGTAGCCTTGTCATTATGGAACGTAGTATGTTGTCGATATTTTTGTTATTCCAATGGATGGTAGCTTTGTCATTATGGAAGGTAGTTTGTTGTCGAGATTTGTGTTACTCCAATGGATGGTAGCCTTGTCATTATGGAAGGTTGTCTGTTGTCGAGATTTTGTAACTCTAATGGATGGTAGACTTGTCATTATGGAAGGTAGTCTATTGTCGAGATTTTTGTCACTCGAATGGATGGTAACCTTGTCATTATGGAAGGTAGTTTGTTGGCGAGATTTTTATTACTCTAATGGATGGTCGCCTTGTCATTATGGAAGGTAGTCTCTTGTTGATATTTTCATTACTCTAATGCATGGTAGCATTGTCATTATGAAAGGTAGTCTCTTGTTGATATTTTCATTACTCCAATGGATGGTACCCTTGTCATTATGGAAGGTATTCTGGTGTCGAGAATTTTTTTTTAATGGATCGTAGCCTTGTCATTATGGAAGGTAGTTTGTTGTCGAGATATTTTTTACTCTAATGGATGGTAGCCTAGTAATTATGGAAGGTAGTCTGTTGTTGAGATTTTTGTTACTCCAATGGATGGTAGCCTTGTCATTATGGAAGGTAGTCTATTTTCGAGATTTTTGTTACTCCAATGGATGGTAGCCTTGTCATTATGGAAGGTAGTATATTGTCAAGATTTTTGTTACTCCAATGGATAGTAGCCTTGTCATTATGGAAGGTTGACTGTTGCCGAGATTTTTGTTACTACAATGTACGGTAGCTTTGTCATTATAGAAGGTAGTCTGCTGTCAATATTTTTGTTACTCCAATGGATGGTAGCCTTGTCATTATGGAAGATAGTCTGTTGTCGAGATTTTTGTTACCCTAATGGATGGTAGCCTTGTCATTATGGAAGGTATTCTGTTGTCAAGATTTTTGTTATTCGAATGGATGGTAGCATTGTCATTACGGAAGGTAGTCTGTTGTCGATATCTTTGTTACTCCAATGGATAGTAGCCTAGTCATTATGTAAGGTAGCTTGTTGTCGATATTTTTGTTACTTCAATGGATGGTAGGCTTTTCATTATGGAACCTAGTCTGTTGTGCATATTTTTGTTACTCTAATGGATGGTAGCCTTGTCATTATGGAAGGTAGTCTGTTGTCAATATTTTTCTTACTCCAATGGATGGTAGCCTTGTCATTATGGAACGTAGTTTGTTGTCGATATTTTTATTATTCCAATGGATGGTAGCCTTATACTTATGGAAGGTAGTTTGTTCTTGAGTTTTTGTTACTCCAATGGATAGTAGCCTTGTTATTATGGAAGGTAGTCTATTGTCGTGATTTTGTTACTCCAATGGATGGTAGCCTTGTCATTATGAAAGGTAGTCTATTGTCGATATTTTTTTCACTCCAATGGATGGTAGCCTTGTTAGTATGGAAGGTAGTTTGTTTGTTGATATTTTCATTACTCCAATGGATGGTACCCTTGTCATTTTGGAAAGAAGTCTGTTGTCGAGATTTTTGTTTTTCTTAATGGATCGTAGCCTTGTCATTATGGAAGGAAGTTTGTTGTCGAGATATTTTTTACTCTAATGGATGGTAGCCTAGTAATTATGGAAGGTTGTCTGTTGTTGAGATTTTTGTTACTCCAATGGATGATAGCCTTGTCATTATGCAAGGTAGTCTATTGTTCACATATTTGTTACTCCAATGGATGGTAGCCTTGTCATTATGGAAGGTAGTCTGTTATCGATATCTTTGTTACTCCAATGGATGATAGCCTTGTCATTATGGAAGGTAGTCTTTTGTCGATATTTTTGTTACTCCAATGGATGGTAGCCTTGTCATTATTGAAGGTAGTCTATTGTCGATATCTTTGTTACTCCAATGGATGGTAGCCTTGTCATTATAGAAGGTAGTCTCTTGTTGATATTTTCATTACTCTAATGCATGGTAGCGTTTTCATTATGGAAGTTAGTCTCTTGTTGATATTTTCATTACTCAAATGGATGGTACCCTTGTCATTATGGAAGGAAGTCTGTTGTCGAGATTTGTTTTTTTTAATGGATCGTAGCCTTGTCATTATGGAAGGTAGTTTGTTGTAGAGATGTTTTTTACTCTAATGGATGGTAGCCTAGTAATTATGGAAGGTAGTCTGTTGTTGAGATTTTTGTTACTCCAATGGATGGTAGCCTTGTCATTATGGAATGTAGTTTATTGTGAGATTTTTGTTACTCCAATGGATGGTAGCCTTGTCATTATGGAAGGTAGTCTATTATCGAGATTTTTGTTACTCCAATGGATGGTAGCCTTGTCATTATGGAAGGTAGTCTGTTGTCGAGATCTTTGTCACTCCAATGGATGGTAGCCTTGTTATTATGGAAGGTAGTCTATTGGCGACATTTTTGTTACTCCAATGGATGGTAGCATTGTCATTATGGAAGGTAGTCTCTTGTTGATATTTACATTACGCCAATGCATGGTAGCCTTGTCATTATGGAAGGTAGTCTCTTGTTGATATTTTCATTACTCAAATGGATGGTAGCCTTGTCATTATGGAAGGTAGTCTTTTGACGAGATTTTTGTAACTCCAACGGATGGTAGCCTTGTCATTATGGAACGTAGTATGTTGTCGATATTTTTGTTATTCCAATGGATGGTAGCTTTGTCATTATGGAAGGTAGTTTGTTGTCGAGATTTGTGTTACTCCAATGGATGGTAGCCTTGTCATTATGGAAGGTTGTCTGTTGTCGAGATTTTGTTACTCTAATGGATGGTAGCCTTGTCATTATGGAAGGTAGTCTATTGTCGAGATTTTTGTCACTCGAATGGATGGTAACCTTGTCATTATGGAAGGTAGTCTGTTGGCGAGATTTTTATTACTCTAATGGATGGTCGCCTTGTCATTATGGAAGGTAGTCTCTTGTTGATATTTTCATTACTCTAATGCATGGTAGCATTGTCATTATGAAAGGTAGTCTCTTGTTGATATTTTCATTACTCAAATGGATGGTACCCTTGTAATTATGGAAGGAAGTCTGTTGTCGAGATTTGTTTTTTTTAATGGATCGTAGCCTTGTCATTATGGAAGGTAGTTTGTTGTAGAGATATTTTTTACTCTAATGGATGGTAGCCTAGTAATTATGGAAGGTAGTCTGTTGTTGAGATTTTTGTTACTCCAATGGATGGTAGCCTTGTCATTATGGAATGTAGTTTATTGTGAGATTTTTGTTACTCCAATGGATGGTAGCCTTGTCATTATGGAAGGTAGTCTATTATCGAGATTTTTGTTACTCCAATGGATGGTAGCCTTGTCATTATGGAAGTTAGTCTGTTGTCGAGATCTTTGTCACTCCAATGGAATGGTAGCCTTGTTATTATGGAAGGTAGTCTATTGGCGAGATTTTTGTTACTCCAATGGATGGTAGCATTGTCATTATGGAAGGTAGTCTCTTGTTGATATTTTCATTGCTCCAATGCATGGTAGCCTTGTCATTATGGAAGGTAGTCTCTTGTTGATATTTTCATTACTCAAATGGATGGTAGCCTTGTCATTATGGAAGGTAGTCTTTTGACGAGATTTTTGTAACTCCAACGGATGGTAGCCTTGTCATTATGGAACGTAGTATGTTGTCGATATTTTTGTTATTCCAATGGATGGTAGCTTTGTCATTATGGAAGGTAGTTTGTTGTCGAGATTTGTGTTACTCCTATGGATGGTAGCCTTGTCATTATGGAAGGTTGTCTGTTGTCGAGATTTTGTTACTCTAATGGATGGTAGCCTTGTCATTATGGAAGGTAGTCTATTGTCGAGATTTTTGTCACTCGAATGGATGGTAACCTTGTCATTATGGAAGGTAGTCTGTTGGCGAGATTTTTATTACTCTAATGGATGGTCGCCTTGTCATTATGGAAGGTAGTCTCTTGTTGATATTTTCATTACTCTAATGCATGGTAGCATTGTCATTATGAAAGGTAGTCTCTTGTTGATATTTTCATTACTCTAATGGATGGTACCCTTGTCATTATGGAAGGTATTCTGGTGTCGAGATTTTTTTTTAATGGATCGTAGCCTTGTCATTATGGAAGGTAGTTTGTTGTCGAGATATTTTTTACTCTAATGGATGGTAGCCTAGTAATTATGGAAGGTAGTCTGTTGTTGAGATTTTTGTTACTCCAATGGATGGTAGCCTTGTCATTATGGAAGGTAGTCTATTTTCGAGATTTTTGTTACTCCAATGAATGGTAGCCTTGTCATTATGGAAGGTAGTATATTGTCAAGATTTTTGTTACTCCAATGGATAGTAGCCTTGTCATTATGGAAGGTTGACTGTTGCCGAGATTTTTGTTACTACAATGTACGGTAGCTTTGTCATTATAGAAGGTAGTCTGCTGTCGATATTTTTGTTACTCCAATGGATGGTAGCCTTGTCATTATGGAAGATAGTCTGTTGTCGAGATTTTTGTTACCCTAATGGATGGTAGCCTTGTCATTATGGAAGGTATTCTGTTGTCAAGATTTTTGTTATTCGAATGGATGGTAGCATTGTCATTACGGAAGGTAGTCTGTTGTCGATATCTTTGTTACTCCAATGGATAGTAGCCTAGTCATTATGTAAGGTAGCTTGTTGTCGATATTTTTGTTACTTCAATGGATGGTAGGCTTTTCATTATGGAACCTAGTCTGTTGTGCATATTTTTGTTACTCTAATGGATGGTAGCCTTGTCATTATGGAAGGTAGTCTGTTGTCAATATTTTTCTTACTCCAATGGATGGTAGCCTTGTCATTATGGAACGTAGTTTGTTGTCGATATTTTTATTATTCCAATGGATGGTAGCCTTATACTTATGGAAGGAAGTTTGTTCTTGAGTTTTTGTTACTCCAATGGATAGTAGCCTTGTTATTATGGAAGGTAGTCTATTGTCGTGATTTTGTTACTCCAATGGATGGTAGCCTTGTCATTATGAAAGGTAGTCTATTGTCGATATTTTTGTCACTCCAATGGATGGTAGCCTTGTTAGTATGGAAGGTAGTTTGTTTGTTGATATTTTCATTACTCCAATGGATGGTACCCTTGTCATTTTGGAAAGAAGTCTGTTGTCGAGATTTTTGTTTTTCTTAATGGATCGTAGCCTTGTCATTATGGAAGGAAGTTTGTTGTCGAGATATTTTTTACTCTAATGGATGGTAGCCTAGTAATTATGGAAGGTTGTCTGTTGTTGAGATTTTTGTTACTCCAATGGATGATAGCCTTGTCATTATGCAAGGTAGTCTATTGTTCACATATTTGTTACTCCAATGGATGGTAGCCTTGTCATTATGGAAGGTAGTCTGTTATCGATATCTTTGTTACTCCAATGGATGATAGCCTTGTCATTATGGAAGGTAGTCTTTTGTCGATATTTTTGTTACTCCAATGGATGGTAGCCTTGTCATTATTGAAGGTAGTCTATTGTCGATATCTTTGTTACTCCAATGGATGGTAGCCTTGTCATTATAGAAGGTAGTCTCTTGTTGATATTTTCATTACTCTAATGCATGGTAGCATTTTCATTATGGAAGTTAGTCTCTTGTTGATATTTTCATTACTCAAATGGATGGTACCCTTGTCATTATGGAAGGAAGTCTGTTGTCGAGATTTGTTTTTTTTTAATGGATCGTAGCCTTGTCATTATGGAAGGTAGTTTGTTGTAGAGATATTTTTTACTCTAATGGATGGTAGCCTAGTAATTATGGAAGGTAGTCTGTTGTTGAGATTTTTGTTACTCCAATGGATGGTAGCCTTGTCATTATGGAATGTAGTTTATTGTGAGATTTTTGTTACTCCAATGGATGGTAGCCTTGTCATTATGGAAGGTAGTCTATTATCGAGATTTTTGTTACTCCAATGGATGGTAGCCTTGTCATTATGGAAGGTAGTCTGTTGTCGAGATCTTTGTCACTCCAATGGATGGTAGCCTTGTTATTATGGAAGGTAGTCTATTGGAGACATTTTTGTTACTCCAATGGATGGTAGCATTGTCATTATGGAAGGTAGTCTCTTGTTGATATTTACATTACTCCAATGCATGGTAGCCTTGTCATTATGGAAGGTAGTCTCTTGTTGATATTTTCATTACTCAAATGGATGGTAGCCTTGTCATTATGGAACGTAGTATGTTGTCGATATTTTTGTTATTCCAATGGATGGTAGCTTTGTCATTATGGAAGGTAGTTTGTTGTCGAGATTTGTGTTACTCCAATGAATGGTAGCCTTGTCATTATGGAAGGTTGTCTGTTGTCGAGATTTTGTTAATCCAATGGATGGTAGCCTTGTCATTATGGAAGGTAGTCTATTGTCGAGATTTTTGTCACTCGAATGGATGGTAACCTTGTCATTTTGGAAGGTAGTCTGTTGGTGAGATTTTTATTACTCTAATGGATGGTAGCCTTGTCATTATGGAAGGTAGTCTCTTGTTGATATTTTCATTACTCTAATGCATGGTAGCATTGTCATTATGAATGGTAGTCTCTTGTTGATATTTTCATTACTCCAATGGATGGTACCCTTGTCATTATGGAAGGTATTCTGGTGTCGAGATTTTTTTTCTTCTTAATGGATCGTAGCCTTGTCATTATGGAAGGTAGTTTGTTGTCGAGATATTTTTTACTCTAATGGATGGTAGCCTAGTAATTATGGAAGGTAGTCTGTTGTTGAGATTTTTGTTACTCCAATGGATGGTAGCCTTGTCATTATGGAAGGTAGTCTATTTTCGAGATTTTTGTTACTCCAATGGATGGTAGCCTTGTCATTATGGAAGGTAGATTGTTGCCGAGATTATTGTTACTACAATGTATGGTAGCTTTGTCATTATGGAAGGTAGTCTGCTGTCGATATTTTTGTTACTCCAATGGATGGTAGCCTTGTCATTATGGAAGGTAGTCTGTTGTCGAGATTTTTGTTACCCTAATGGATGGTAGCATTGTCATTATGGAAGGTATTCTGTTGTCAAGATTTTTGTTATTCGAATGGATGGTAGCATTGTCATTACGGAAGGTAGTCTGTTGTCGATATCTTTGTTACTCCAATGGATAGTAGCCTAGTCATTATGTAAGGTAGCTTGTTGTCGATATTTTTTTTACTTCAATGGATGGTAGGCTTTTCATTATGGAACCTAGTCTGTTGTCAATATTTTTGTTACTCTAATGGATGGTAGCCTTGTCATTATGGAAGGTAGTCTGTTGTCAATATTTTTCTTACTCCAATGGATGGTAGCCTTGTCATTATAGAACGTAGTTTGTTGTCGATATTTTTATTATTCCAATGGATGGTAGCTTTATCATTATGGAAGGTAGTTTGTTCTCGAGTTTTTGCTACTCCAATGGATAGTAGCCTTGTTATTATGGAAGGTAGTCTATTGTCGTGATTTTGTTACTCCAATGGATGGTAGCCTTGTCATTATGGAAGGTAGTCTATTGTCGATATTTTTGTAACTCCAATGGATGGTAGCCTTGTTAGTATGGAAGGTACTTGCTTGTTGATATTTTCATTACTCCAATGGATGGTACCCTTGTCATTTTGGAAAGAAGTCTGTTGTCGAGATTTTTGTTTTTCTTAATGGATCGTAGCCTTGTCATTATGGAAGGAAGTTTGTTGTCGAGATATTTTTTACTCTAATGGATGGTAGCCTAGTAATTATGGAAGGTTGTCTGTTGTTGAGATTTTTGTTACTCCAATGGATGATAGCCTAGTCATTATGCAAGGTAGTCTATTGTTCACATATTTGTTACTCCAATGGATGGTAGCCTTGTCATTATGGAAGGTTGTCTATTATCGATATCTTTGTTACTCCAATGGATGATAGCCTTGTCATTATGGAAGGTAGTCTTTTGTCGATATTTTTGTTACTCCAATGGATGGTAGCCTTGTCATTATTGAAGGTAGTCTATTGTCGATATCTTGTTTACTCCAATGGATGATAGCCTTGTCATTATGCTAGGTAGTCTATTGTTCAGATTTTTGTTACTCCAATGGATGGTAGCCTTGTCCTTATGGAAGGTAGTCTATTTTCGATATTTTTGTTATTCTAATGGATGGTAACCTTGTCGTTATGGAAGGTAGTATTTTTCGAGATTTCTGTTACTCCAATGGATGGTAGCCTTGTCATTATTGAAGGTAGTCTGTTCTCGATATCTTTGTTACTCCAATGGATGATAGCCTTGTCATAATGGAAGGCAGTATGTTGTCGAGTTTTTGTTACTCCAATGGATGGTAGCCTTGTCATTATTAAAGGTAGTCTGTTATCGATATCGTTGTTACTCCAATGGATGATAGCCTTGTCATTATGAAAGGTAGTCTTTTGTCGAGATTTTTGTTACTCCAATGGATGGTAGCCTTGTCGTTATGGAAGGTATTATTTTTCGAGATTTTTGTTACTCCCATGGATGATATCCTTGTCATTATTGAAGGTAGTCTGTTATCGATATCTTTGTTACTCCAATGGATGATAGCCTTGTCATTATGGAACGCAGTCTTTTGTCGAAATTTTTGTTACTCCAATGGATTGTAGCCTTGTCATTATTGAAGGTAGTCTATTGTCGATATCTTTGTTACTCCAATGGATGATAGCCTTGTCATTATGCAAGGTAGTCTATTGTTCAGATTTTTGTTACTCCAGTGGATGTTAGCCTCGTCATTATGGAAGGTAGTCTATTGTCGAGATTTTTGTTATTCCAATGGATGGTAGCCTTATCATTATGGAAGGTAGTGTGTCGTTGAGATTTCTGTTACTCCAATGGATGGTAGCCTTGTCATTATTGAAGGTAGTCTATTATCGATATCTTTGTTACTCCAATGGATGATAGCCTTGTCATTATGCAAGGTAGTCTATTGTTCACATATTTGTTACTCCAATGGATGGTAGCCTTGTCATTATGGAAGGTAGTCTATTGTCGAGATTTTTGTTACTCCAATGGATGATAGCCTTGTCATTATGGAAGGTAGTCTGTCGTTGAGAATTCTATTACTCCAATGGATTGTAGCCTTGTCATTATGGAAGGTAGTATGTTGTTCAGATTTTTGTTATTCAAATGGATGGTACCCTTGTCATTATGGAAGGTAGTCTGTTGTTGAGATTTTTGTTATTCCATTGGATGGTAGCCTTGTCATTATGGAAGGTATTCTATTCTCGAGATTTATGTTATTCCAATGGATGGTAACCTTGTCATTATGGAAGGTAGTATTTATAGAGATTTTTGTTACTCCAATGGATGGAAGCCTTGTCATTATTGAAGGTAGTCTATTGTCGATATTTTTGTTATTCCAATGGATGGTAGCCTTATCATTATGGAAGGTAGTCTGTCGTTGAGATTTCTGTTACTCCAATGGATGGTAGCCTTGTCATTATTCAAGGTAGTCTATTATCGATATCTTTGTTACTCCAATGGATGATAGCCTTGTCATTATGCAAGGTAGTCTATTGTTCACATATTTGTTACTCCAATGGATGGTAGCCTTGTCATTATAGAAGGTAGTCTGTTATCGATATCTTTGTTACTACAATGGATGATAGCCTTGTCATTATGGAAGGTAGTCTTTTGTCGATATTTTTGTTACTCCAATGGATGGTAACCTTGTCATTATTGAAGGTAGTCTATTGTCGATATCTTTGTTACTCCAATTGATAGTAGCCTTGTCATTATGGAAGGTAGTCTGTTGTTTAGATTTTGTTACTCCAATGGATGGTAGCCTTGTCATTATGGAAGGTAGTCTATTGTCGATATTTTTGTCATTCCAATGGATGGTAGCCTTGTCATTATGGAAGGTAGTCTGTTGTCGATATTTTCATTACTCCAATGCATGGTAGCCTTGTCATTATGGAAGGTAGTTTCTTGTTGATATTTTCATTACTCCAATGGATGGTACCCTTGTCATTTTAGAAGGTAGTCTGTTGTAGAGATATTTGTTACTCTAATGGATCGTAGCCTTGTCATTATGGAAGGTAGTCTGTTATCGAGATTTTTGTTACTCCAATGGATGGTAGCCTTGTCATTATGGAAGGTAGTCTATTGTCGAGAATTTTGTTACTCCAAGGATGGTAGCCTAGTTATTATGGAAGGTAGACTGTTGTCGATATTTTTGTTACTACACTGTATGGTAGCCTTGTCATTGTGGAAGGTAGTTTGTTGTCGAGATTTTTGTTAATCCAATGGATGGTAGCCTTTTAATTATGGAAGGGAGTTTATTATCGAGATTTTTGTTACTCCAATGGATGGTAGCCTTGTCATTATGGAAGGTAGTCTGTTGTCGATATCTTTGTTACTCCAATGGATAGTAGCCTAGTCATTATGGAAGGTAGTTTGTTGTCGAGATTTATGTTACTATAATGGATGGTAGGCTTTTCATTATGGAAGCTAGTCTATTGTCAATATTTTTGTTACTCTAATGGATGGTTGCCTTGTCATTATGGAAGGTAATATGTTGTCGATATTTTTCTTACTCCAATGGATCGTAGCCTTGTCATTATGGAACGTAGTTTGTTGTCCATATTTTTATTATTCCAATGGATGGTAGCCTTATCATTATGTAAGGTAGTTTGTTGTCGAGTTTTTGTTACTCCAATGGATAGTAGCCTTGTTATTATGGAAGTTAGTTTGTTGTCGAGATTTTGTTACTCCAATGGATGGTAGCCTTATCATTATGGAAGGTAGTCTATTGTCGATATTTTTGTCACTCCATTGGATGGTAGCCTTGTCATTGTGGAAGGTAGTCTGTTGTTTAGATTTGTGTTACTCTAATGGATGGTAGCCTTGTCATTATGGAAGGTAGTCTGTTATTGAGATTTTTGTTACTCCAATGGATGGTAGCCTTGTCATTATGGAAGGTATTCTGTTGTCGAGATTTTTGTTACTACATTGTATGGTAGCCTTGTCATTATGGAAGGTAATTTGTTGTCGAGATTTTTGTGAATCTAATGGATGGTAGCCTTTTCATTATGTAAGGTAGTCTGTTGTCGAGATTTTTGTTACTCCAATGGATGGTATCCTTGTCATTATGGAAGGTAGTATGTTGTCTAGATTTTTGTTAATCTAATGTATGGTAGAATTATCATTATGGAAGGTAGTCTGTTGTCGATATCTTTGTTACTCCAATGGATAGTAGCCTAGTCTTTATGGAAGGTAGTTTGTTGTCGAGATTTATGTTACTACAATGGATGGTAGGCTTTTCATTATGGAAGCTAGTCTGTTGTCAATATTTTTGTTACTCTAATGGATGGTTGCCTTGTCATTATGGAAGGTAGTCTGTTGTCGATATTTTTCATACTCCAATGGATCGTAGCCTTGTCATTACGGAACGTAGTTTGTTGTCGATATTTTTATTATTCCAATGGATGGTAGCCTTCTCATTATGTAAGGTAGTTTGTTGTCTAGTTTTTGTTACTCCAATTGATAGTAGCCCTGTTATTATGGAAGGTAGTCTGTTGTCGAGATTTTTTTACTCCAATGGATCGTAGCCTTGTCATTATGGAAGGTGATTTATTGTCGATATTTATGTCACTCCAATGGATGGTAATCACTTATTGATATTTTCATTACTCCAATGCATTGTAGCCTTGTCATTATGGAAGGTAGTCTGTTGTCGAGATTTTTTTACTCGAATGAATGGTAGCCTTGTCATTATGGAAGGTAGTCTATTGTCGATATTTTTGTCACTCAAATGGATGGTATTCTTGTCATTATGGAAGGTAGTTTGTTGTCGATATTTTTGTTACTCCAATGGATTGTAGCCTTGTCATTATGGAAGGTAGTCTATTGTCGGGATTTTTGTTACTCTAATGGATGGTAGCCTTGTCATTATGGAAGGTATTCTGTTGTCAAGATTTTGTTACTCCAATGGATGGTAGCCTTGTCATTATAGAAGGTAGTTTATTGTTGATATTTTTGTCATTCCAATGGATGTTAGCCTTGTCATTATGGAAGGTAGTCTGTTGTCGATATTTTTGTTACTCCAATGGATGGTAGCCTTGTCATTATTGAAGGTAGTCTATTGTCGGGATTTTTGTTACTCTAATGGATGGTAGCGTTGTCATTATGGAAGGTAGTCTGTTGTCGAGATATTTGTTAGTCTAATGGATGGTAGCCTTGTCATTATGGATGGTAGTCTATTGTTGAGATTTTGTTACTCCAATGGATGGTAGCCTTGTCATTATATAAGGTAGTCTATTGTAGATATTTTTGTCACTCCAATGGATGGTAGCCTTGTCATTATGGAAGCTTGTCTGTTGTTGATATTTTGGTTACTCCAATGGATGGTAGCCTTGTCATTATGGAAGGTAGTCTATTGTCGAGATTTTTGTTACTCTAATGGATGGTAGCCTTGTCATTATGGAAGGTAGTCTATTGTCGAGATTTTTGTTACTCTAATGGATGGTAGCCTTGTCATTATTGAAGGTATTCTGCTGTCAAGATTTTTGTTACTCCAATGGATGGTAGCATTGTCATTATGGAAGGTAGTCTGTTGTCGATATCTTTGTTACTCCAATGGATAGTAGCCTAGTCATTATGGAAGGTAGTTTGTTGTCAAGATTTTTGTTACTCCAGTAGATGGTAGGCTTTTCATTATGGAAGCTAGTCTGTTGTCAATATTTTTGTTACTCCAATGGATGGTAGCCTTGTCGTTATCGAAGTTAGTCTGTTGTCGATATTTTTCTTACTCCAATGGATGGTAGCTTTGTCATTATGGAACGTAGTTTGTTTTCAATATTTTTGTTATTCCAATGGATGGTAGCCTTATCATTATGGAAGGTAGTTTGTTGTCGAGATTTTTTAAAACTCCAATGGATAATATCCTTGTTATTATGGAAGGTAGTCTATTGTCGAGATTTTGTTACTCCAATGGATGGTAGCCTTGTCATTATGGAAGGTTGTCTATTGTCTATATTTTTGTCACTCCAATGAAGGGTAGCCTTGTCATTATGGAAGGTAGTATGTTGTCGATATTTTTGTTACTCCAATGAATGGTAGCCTTGTCATTATGGAAGGTAGTCTACTGTCGAGATTTTTGTCACTCCAATGGATGGTAGCTTTATTATTATGGAAGTTAGTCTCTTGGCGAGATTTTTGTTACTCCAATGGATGGTAGCCTTCTCATTATGGAAGGTAGTCTATTGTCGATATTTTTGTCACTCAAATGGATGGTAGCCTTGTCATTATGGAAGGTAGTCTGTTGTCGATAGTTTTGTTACTCCAATGGATGGTAGCCTTGTCACTATGGTAGGTATTCTATTGTCGGGATTTTTGTTACTCTAATGGATGGTAGCCTTGTCATTATGGAAGGTATTCTGTTGTCAAGATTTTTTTACTCCAATGGATGGTAGCCTTGTCATTATAGAAGGTAGTTTATTGTTGATATTTTTGTCATTCCAATGTACGTTAGCCTTGTCATTATGGAAGGTAGTCTATTGTCGATATTTATGTTACTCCAATGGATGGTAGCCTTGTCATTATTGAAGGTAGTCTATTGTCGGGATTTTTGTTACTCTAATGGATGGTAGCCTTGTCATTATGGAAGGTAGTCTGTTGTCGAGATATTTGTTACTCTAATGGATGGTAGCCTTGTCATTATGGAAGGTAGTCTATTGTTGAGATTTTGTTACTCCAATGGATGGTAGCCTTGTCATTATATAAGGTAGTCTATTGTAGATATTTTTGTCACTCCAATGGATGGTAGCCTTGTCATTATGGAAGGTTGTCTGTTGTTGATATTTTGGTTACTCCAATGGATGGTAGCCTTATCATTATGGAAGGTAGTCTATTGTCGAGATTTTTGTTACTCTAATGGATGGTAGCCTTGTCATTATGGAAGGTATTCTGTTGTCAAGATTTTTGTTACTCCAATGGATGGTAGCATTGTCATTATGGAAGGTAGTCTGTTTTCGATATCTTTGTTACTCCAATGGATAGTAGCCTAGTCATTATGAAAGTTAGTTTGTTGTCAAGATTTTTGTTACTCCAATAGATGGTAGGCTTTTCATTATGGAAGCTAGTTTGTTTTCAATATTTTTCTTACTCCAATCGATGGTAGCCTTGTCATTATGGAACGTAGTTTGTTTTCAATATTTTTGTTATTCCAATGGATGGTAGCCTTATCATTATGGAAGGTAATTTGTTGTCGAGATTTTTGTTACTCCAATGGATAGTATCCTTGTCATTATGGAAGGTAGTCTATTGTCGAGATTTTGTTACTCCAATGGATGGTAGCCTTGTCATTATGGAAAGTTGTCTATTGTCTATATTTTTGTCACTCCAATGAAGGGTAGCCTTGTCATTATGGAAGGTAGTATGTTGTCGATATTTTTGTTACTCCAATGAATGGTAGCCTTGTCATTATGGAAGGTAGTCTATTGTCGAGATTTTTGTCACTCCAATGGATGGTAGCTTTATTATTATGGAAGTTAGTCTCTTGCGAGATTTTTGTTACTCCAATGGATGGTAGCCTTGTCATTATGGAAGGTAGTGTCTTGTTGATATTTTCATTACTCCAATGGATGGTAGCCTTCTCATTATGGAAGGTAGTCTGTTGTCGAGATTTTTGTTACTCAAATGGATGGTAGCCTTGTCATTATGGAAGGTAGTTTGTTGTCGAGATTTTTGTTACTCCAATTGATGGTAGCCTTATCATTATGGAAGGTAGTCTATTATCGAGATTTTTGTTACTCCAATGGATGGTAGCCTTATCATTATGGAAAGTAGACAATTTTCGAGATTTTTGTTACTACAATGTATGGTAGCCTTGTCATTGTGGAAGGTAGTTTGTTGTCGAGATTTTTTTTATTACAATGTATGGTAGCCTTGTTATTATAGAAGGTATTCTGTTGTCGATATCTTTGTTACCCTAATGGATGGTAGCCTAGTCATTATGGAAGGTAGTCTATTGTCGAGATTTTTGTCACTCCAATGGATGGTAGCTTAGTCATTTTGGAAAGTAGTCAATTGTCGAGATTTTTGTCACTCCAATGGATGGTAGCCTTTTCATTATGGAAGAAAGTCTGTTGGCGAGATTTTTGTTACTCCAATTGATGGTAGCATTGTCATTATGGAAGGTAGTTTGTTGGTGAGTTTTTCGTTACTCCAATGGATAGTAGCCTAGTCATTATGGAAGGTAGTACGTTGTCCAGATTTTTGTTACTCCAGTGGATGGTAGCCTTGTCATTATGGAAGGTAGTCTGTTGTCGATATTTTTGTTACTCCAATGGATGGTAACCTTGTCATTATGGAACGTAGCTTGTTTTCGATATTTTTGTTATTCCAATGGATGAAAGCCTTATCATAATGGAAGGTAGTTTGTTGTCGAGATTTTTGTTACTCCAATGGATAGTAGCCTTGTTATTATGGAAGGTAGTCTGTTGTCGAGATTTTGTTACTCCAATGGATGGTAGCCTTGTCATTATGGAAGGTTGTCTATTGTCTATATTTTTGTCACTCCAATGGAGGGTAGCCTTGTCATTATGGAAGGTAGTATGTTGTCGATATTTTTGTTACTCCAATGAATGGTAGCCTTGTCATTATGAAAGGTAGTCAATTGTCGAGATTTTTGTCACTCCAATGGATGGTAGCTTTGTTATTATGGAATGTAGTCTGTTGGCGATATTTTCGTTACTCCAATGGATGGTAGCCTTGTCATTATGGAAGGTAGTATCTTGTTGATATTTTCATTACTCCAATGGATGGTAGCCTTCTCATTATAGAAGGTAGTATGTTGTCGAGATTTTTGTTACTCTAATGGATGGTAGCCTTGTCATTATGGAAGGTAGTTTGTTGTCGAGATTTTGTTACTCCAATGAATGGTAGCCTTGTCATTATGGAAGGTAGTCTATTATCGAGATTTTTGTTATTCCAATGGATGGTAGCCTTAACATTATGGAGAGTAGATAATTGTCGAGATTTTTGTTACTACAATGTATGGTAGCCTTGTCATTGTGGAAGGTAGTTTGTTGTCGAGATTTTTGTTACTACAATGTATGGTAGCCTTATCATTATAGAAGGTAATCTGTTGTCGATATCTTTGTTACCCTAATGGATGGTAGCCTAGTCATTATGGAAGGTAGTCTATTGTCGAGATTTTTGTTACTCCAATGGATGGTAGCCTTGTCATTATGGAAGGTAGTCTGTTGGCGAGATTTTCGTTACTCCAATGGATAGTAGCCTAGTCATTATGGAAGGTAGTACGTTGTCGAGATTTTTGTTACTCCAATGGATGGTAGCCTTGTCATTATAGAAGGTATTCTGTTGTCGATATCTTTGTTATTCCAATGGATGGTAGCCATTTCATTATGGAACATAGTTTGTTGTCGATATTTTTGTTATTCCAATGGAATGTAGCCTTATGATTATGAAAGGTAGTTTGTTATCGAGATTTTTGTTACTCCAATGGATGGTAGCCTTGTCATTATGGAAGGTAGTCTAATGTCGATATTTTTGTCACTCCAATGGATGGTAGCCTTGTCATTATGGAAGGTAGTCTGTTGTCAATATTTTTCTTATTCCAATGGATGGTAGCCTTGTCAATATGGAACGTAGTTTGTTATCAATATTTTTGTTATTCCAAAGGATGGTAGCCTTATCATTATAGAAGGTAGTCTATTGTCAATATTTTTGTTACTCCAAAGGATGGTAGCCTTGTCATTATGGAAGTTAGTTTGTTGTCGAGATTTTTGTTACTCCAATGGATGTTAGGCTTTTCATTATGGAAGCTAGTTTATTGTCAATATTTTTGTTACTCCAATGGATGGTAGCCTTGTCATTACAGAAGGTAGTCTATTATCGATATTTTTCTAACTCAAAAGGATGGTAGCCATTTCATTATGGAACGTAGTTTGTTGTCGATGTTTTTGTTATTCTAATGGATGGTAGCCTTATCATTATGGAAGCTAGTTTGTTGTCGAGATTTTTGTTATTCCAATGGATAGTAGCCTTGTCATTATGGAAGGTAGTCTGTTGTCAAGATTTTGTTACTCCAATGGATGGTAGCCTTGTCATTATGGAAGGTAGTCTGTTGTCGATATTTTTGTCACTCCAATGGATGGTAGCCTTTTCATTATGGAAGGTAGTCTATTGTCGAGATTTTTGTTACTCCAATGGATGGTAGCCTTGTCATTATGGAAGGTAGTCTGTTGGAGATATTTTTGTTACTCAAATGGATGGTAGCCTAGTCATTATGGAAGGTAGTCTATTGTCGAGATTTTTCTTACTCCAATGGATGGTAGCCATTTCATTATGGAACATAGTTTGTTGTCGATATTTTTGTTACCCCAATGGATGATAGCCTTGTCATTATGGAAGCTAGTCTGTTGTCGATATTTTTGTCACTCCAATGGATGGTAGCCTTGTCATTATGAAAGGTAGTCTAATATCGATATTTTTTTCACTCCAATGGATGGTAGCCTTGTCATTATGGAAGGTAGTTTGTTGTCGATATTTTTGTCATTCCAATGGACGGTAGCCTTATCATTATGGAAGCTAGTGTGTTGTCGAGATTTTTGTTAGTCCAATGGATGGTAGCCTTGTTATTATGGAAGGTAGTCTATTGTCGAGATTTTGTTACTCCAATGGATGGTAGCCTTGCCATTATGGAAGGAAGTCTGTTGTCTAGATTTTTGTTACTCTAATGCATGGTAGCCTTGTCATTGTGGAAGATAGTCTGTTGTCGAGATTTTTGTTACTCCAATGGATGGTAGCCTTGTAATTATGGAAGGTAGTCTGTTGTATAGATTTTTGTTACTCTAATGGATGGTAGCCTTGTCATTATGGAAGGTAGTCTGTTGTCGAGATTTTTGACACTCTAATGGATGGTGCCTTGTCATTATGGAAGGTAGTCTGTTGTCAATATTTTTCTTATTCCAATGGATGGTAGCCTTGTCAACATGGAACGTAGTTTGTTGTCGATATTTTTGTTATTCCAAAGGATGGTAGCCTTATCATTATAGAAGGTAGTCTATTGTCAAGATTTTTGTTACTCTAAATGATGGTAGCCTTGTCATTATGGAAGGTAGTCTGTTGTTGATATCTTTGTTACTCCAATGGATAGTAGCCTAGTCATTATGGAAGGTAGTTTGTTGTCGAGATTTTTGTTACTCCAATGGATGGTAGGCTTTTCATTATGGAAGCTAGTTTATTGTCAATATTTTTGTTACTCCAATGGATGGTAGCCTTGTCATTACGGAAGGTAGTCTATTATCGATATTTTTCTTACTCAAATGGATGGTAGCCATTTCATTATGAAACGTAGTTTGTTGTCGATGTTTTTGTTATTCCAATGGATGGTAGCCTTATCATTATGGAAGCTAGTTTGTTGTCGAGATTTTTGTTATTCCAATGGATAGTAGCCTTGTCATTATGGAAGGTAGTCTGTTGTCAAGATTTTGTTACCCCAATGGATGATAGCCTTGTCATTATGGAAGGTAGTCTGTTGTCGATATTTTTGTCACTCCAATGGATGGTAGCCTTGTCATTATGAAAGGTAGTCTAATATCGATATTTTTGTCACTCCAATGGATGGTAGCCTTGTCATTATGGAAGGTAGTTTGTTGTCGATATTTTTGTCATTCCAATGGACGGTAGCCTTATCATTATGGAAGCTAGTGTGTTGTCGAGATTTTTGTTACTCCAATGGATGGTAGCCTTGTTATTATGGAAGGTAGTCTATTGTCGAGATTTTGTTACTCCAATGGATGGTAGCCTTGCCATTATGGAAGGAAGTCTGTTGTCTAGATTTTTGTTACTCTAATGCATGGTAGCCTTGTCATTGTGGAAGATAGTCTGTTGTCGAGATTTATGTTACTCCAATGGATGGTAACCTTGTCATTATGGAAGGTAGTCTGTTGTTTAGATTTTTGTTACTCTAATGGATGGTAGCCTTGTCATTATGGAAGGTAGTCTGTTGTCGAGATTTTTGTTACTCCAAAGGATGGTAGCCTTGTCATTATGGAAGGTAGTCTGTTGTTGATATCTTTGTTACTCCAATGGATAGTAGCCTAGTCATTATGGAAGGTAGTTTGTTGTCGAGATTTTTGTTACTCCAATGGATGGTAGGCTTTTCATTATGGAAGCTAGTTTATTGTCAATATTTTTGTTACTCCAATGGATGGTAGCCTTGTCATTACGGAAGGTAGTCTATTATCGATATTTTTCTTACTTAAATGGATGGTAGCCATTTCATTATGGAACGTAGTTTGTTGTCGATGTTTTTGTTATTCCAATGGATGGTAGCCTTATCATTATGGAAGCTAGTTTGTTGTCGAGATTTTTGTTATTCCAATGGATAGTAGCCTTGTCATTATGGAAGGTAGTTTGTTGTCAAGATTTTGTTACCCCAATGGATGGTAGCCTTGTCATTATGGAAGGTAGTCTTTTGTCGATATTTTTGTCACTCCAATGGATGGTATCCTTTTCATTATGGAAGGTAGTTTATTGTCAATACTTTTGTTACTCCGATGGATGGTAGCCTTGTTATTATGGAAGGTAGTCTATTGTCGAGATTTTGTTACTCCAATGGATGGTAGCCTTGCCATTAAGGAAGGAAGTCTGTTGTCTAGATTTTTGTTACTCTAATGCATGGTAGCCTTGTCATTGTGGAAGATAGTCTGTTGTCGAGATTTTTGTTACTCCAATGGATGGTAGCTTTGTCATTATGGAAGGTAGTTTGTTGTTTAGATTTTTGTTACTCTAATGGATGGTAGCCTTGTCATTATGAAAGGTAGTCTGTTGTCGAGATTTTTGTTACTCTAATGGATGGTGCCTTGTCATTATGGAAGGTAGTCTGTTGCCAATATTTTTCTTATTCCAATGGATGGTAGCCTTGTCAATATGGAACGTAGTTTGTTGTCGATATTTTTGTTATTCCAAAGGATGGTAGCCTTATCATTATAGAAGGTAGTCTATTGTCAAGATTTTTGTTACTCCAAAGGATGGTAGCCTTGTCATTATGGAAGGTAGTTTGTTGTCGAGATTTTTGTTACTCCAATGGATGGTAGGCTTTTCATTATGGAAGCTAGTTTATTGTCAATATTTTTGTTACTCCAATGGATGGTAGCCTTGTCATTACGGAAGGTAGTCTATTATCGATATTTTTCTAACTCAAAAGGATGGTAGCCATTTCATTATGGAACGTTGTTTGTTGTCGATGTTTTTGTTATTCCAATGGATGGTAGCCTTATCATTATGGAAGCTAGTTTGTTGTCGAGATTTTTGTTATTCTAATGGATAGTAGCCTTGTCATTATGGAAGGTAGTCTGTTGTCAAGATTTGGTTACTCCAATGGATGGTAGCCTTGTCATTATGGAAGGTCGTCTGTTGTCGATATTTTTGTCACTCCAATGGATGGTAGCCTTTTCATTATGGAAGGTAGTCTATTGTCGATATTTCTGTCACTCCAATGGATGGTAGCCTAGTCATTTTGGAAAGTAGTCTATTGTTGAGATTTTTGTCACTCCAATGGATGGTAGCCTTTTCATTATGAAAGAAAGTCTGTTGGCGAGATTTTTGTTACTCCAATGGATGGTAGCCTTGTCATTATGGAAGGTAGTCTGTTGGAGATATTTTTGTTACTCAAATGGATGGTAGCCTAGTCATTATGGAAGGTAGTCTATTGTCGAGATTTTTCTTACTCCAATGGAATGTAGCCATTTCATTATGGAACATAGTTTGTTGTCGATATTTTTGTTATTCCAATGGATGGTAGCCTTATCATTATGGAAGGTAGTTTGTTGTCGAGATTTTTGTTACTCCAATGGATGGTAGCCTTGTCATTATGAAAGGTAGTCTATTATCGATATTTTTGTCACTCCAATGGATGGTAGCCTTGTCATTATGGAAGGTAGTTTGTTGTCGATATTTTTGTCATTCCAATGGACGGTAGCCTTATCATTATGGAAGCTAGTGTGTTGTCGAGATTTTTGTTACTCCAATGGATTGTAGCCTTGTTATTATGGAAGGTAGTCTATTGTCGAGATTTTGTTACTCCAATGGATGGTAGCCTTGCCATTATGGAAGGAAGTCTGTTGTCTAGATTTTTGTTACTCTAATGCATGGTAGCCTTGTCATTGTGGAAGATAGTCTGTTGTCGAGATTTTTGTTACTCCAATGGATGGTAGCTTTGTCATTATGGAAGGCAGTCTGTTGTCAAGATTTTGTTACCCCAATGGATGGTAGCCTTGTCATTATGGAAGGTAGTCTTTTGTCGATATTTTTGTCAATCCAATGGATGGTATCCTTTTCATTATGGAAGGTAGTTTGTTGTCAATACTTTTGTTACTCCAATGGATGGTAGCCTTGTTATTATGGAAGGTAGTCTATTGTCGAGATTTTGTTACTCCAATGGATGGTAGCCTTGCCATTATGGAAGGAAGTCTGTTGTCTAGATTTTTGTTACTCTAATGCATGGTAGCCTTGTCATTGTGGAAGATAGTCTGTTGTCGAGATTTTTGTTACTCCAATGGATGGTAGCTTTGTCATTATGGAAGGTAGTTTGTTGTTTAGATTTTTGTTACTCTAATGGATGGTAGCCTTCTCATTATGGAAGGTAGTCTGTTGTCGAGATTTTTGTTACTCTAATGGATGGTGCCTTGTCATTATGGAAGGTAGTCTGTTGCCAATATTTTTCTTATTCCAATGGATGGTAGCCTTGTCAATATGGAACGTAGTTTGTTGTCGATATTTTTGTTATTCCAAAGGATGGTAGCCTTATCATTATAGAAGGTAGTCTATTGTCAAGATTTTTGTTACTCCAAAGGATGGTAGCCTTGTCATTATGGAAGGTAGTTTGTTGTCGAGATTTTTGTTACTCCAATGGATGGTAGGCTTTTCATTATGGAAGCTAGTTTATTGTCAATATTTTTGTTACTCCAATGGATGGTAGCCTTGTCATTACAGAAGGTAGTCTATTATCGATATTTTTCTAACTCAAAAGGATGGTAGCCATTTCATTTTGGAACGTTGTTTGTTGTCGATGTTTTTGTTATTCCAATGGATGGTAGCCTTATCATTATGGAAGCTAGTTTGTTGTCGAGATTTTTGTTATTCTAATGGATAGTAGCCTTGTCATTATGGAAGGTAGTCTGTTGTCAAGATTTTGTTACTCCAATGGATGGTAGCCTTGTCATTATGGAAGGTCGTCTGTTGTCGATATTTTTGTCACTCCAATGGATGGTAGCCTTTTCATTATGGAAGGTAGTCTATTGTCGATATTTCTGTCACTCCAATGGATGGTAGCCTAGTCATTTTGGAAAGTAGTCTATTGTTGAGATTTTTGTCACTCCAATGGATGGTAGCCTTTTCATTATGAAAGAAAGTCTGTTGGCGAGATTTTTGTTACTCCAATGGATGGTAGCCTTGTCATTATGGAAGGTAGTCTGTTGGAGATATTTTTGTTACTCAAATGGATGGTAGCCTAGTCATTATGGAAGGTAGTCTATTGTCGAGATTTTTCTTACTCCAATGGAATGTAGCCATTTCATTATGGAACATAGTTTGTTGTCGATATTTTTGTTATTCCAATGGATGGTAGCCTTATCATTATGGAAGGTAGTTTGTTGTCGAGATTTTTGTTACTCCAATGGATGGTAGCCTTGTCATTATGAAAGGTAGTCTATTATCGATATTTTTGTCACTCCAATGGATGGTAGCCTTGTCATTATGGAAGGTAGTTTGTTGTCGATATTTTTGTCATTCCAATGGACGGTAGCCTTATCATTATGGAAGCTAGTGTGTTGTCGAGATTTTTGTTACTCCAATGGATTGTAGCCTTGTTATTATGGAAGGTAGTCTATTGTCGAGATTTTGTTACTCCAATGGATGGTAGCCTTGCCATTATGGAAGGAAGTCTGTTGTCTAGATTTTTGTTACTCTAATGCATGGTAGCCTTGTCATTGTGGAAGATAGTCTGTTGTCGCGATTTTTGTTACTCCAATGGATGGTAGCTTTGTCATTATGGAAGGCAGTCTGTTGTCAAGATTTTGTTACCCCAATGGATGGTAGCCTTGTCATTATGGAAGGTAGTCTTTTGTCGATATTTTTGTCAATCCAATGGATGGTATCCTTTTCATTATGGAAGGTAGTTTGTTGTCAATACTTTTGTTACTCCAATGGATGGTAGCCTTGTTATTATGGAAGGTAGTCTATTGTCGAGATTTTGTTACTCCAATGGATGGTAGCCTTGCCATTATGGAAGGAAGTCTGTTGTCTAGATTTTTGTTACTCTAATGCATGGTAGCCTTGTCATTGTGGAAGATAGTCTGTTGTCGAGATTTTTGTTACTCCAATGGATGGTAGCTTTGTCATTATGGAAGGTAGTTTGTTGTTTAGATTTTTGTTACTCTAATGGATGGTAGCCTTCTCATTATGGAAGGTAGTCTGTTGTCGAGATTTTTGTTACTCTAATGGATGGTGCCTTGTCATTATGGAAGGTAGTCTGTTGCCAATATTTTTCTTATTCCAATGGATGGTAGCCTTGTCAATATGGAACGTAGTTTGTTGTCGATATTTTTGTTATTCCAAAGGATGGTAGCCTTATCATTATAGAAGGTAGTCTATTGTCAAGATTTTTGTTACTCCAAAGGATGGTAGCCTTGTCATTATGGAAGGTAGTTTGTTGTCGAGATTTTTGTTACTCCAATGGATGGTAGGCTTTTCATTATGGAAGCTAGTTTATTGTCAATATTTTTGTTACTCCAATGGATGGTAGCCTTGTCATTACAGAAGGTAGTCTATTATCGATATTTTTCTAACTCAAAAGGATGGTAGCCATTTCATTTTGGAACGTTGTTTGTTGTCGATGTTTTTGTTATTCCAATGGATGGTAGCCTTATCATTATGGAAGCTAGTTTGTTGTCGAGATTTTTGTTATTCTAATGGATAGTAGCCTTGTCATTATGGAAGGTAGTCTGTTGTCAAGATTTTGTTACTCCAATGGATGGTAGCCTTGTCATTATGGAAGGTCGTCTGTTGTCGATATTTTTGTCACTCCAATGGATGGTAGCCTTTTCATTATGGAAGGTAGTCTATTGTCGATATTTCTGTCACTCCAATGGATGGTAGCCTAGTCATTTTGGAAAGTAGTCTATTGTTGAGATTTTTGTCACTCCAATGGATGGTAGCCTTTTCATTATGAAAGAAAGTCTGTTGGCGAGATTTTTGTTACTCCAATGGATGGTAGCCTTGTCATTATGGAAGGTAGTCTGTTGGAGATATTTTTGTTACTCAAATGGATGGTAGCCTAGTCATTATGGAAGGTAGTCTATTGTCGAGATTTTTCTTACTCCAATGGAATGTAGCCATTTCATTATGGAACATAGTTTGTTGTCGATATTTTTGTTATTCCAATGGATGGTAGCCTTATCATTATGGAAGGTAGTTTGTTGTCGAGATTTTTGTTACTCCAATGGATGGTAGCCTTGTCATTATGAAAGGTAGTCTATTATCGATATTTTTGTCACTCCAATGGATTGTAGCCTTGTCATTATGGAAGGTAGTTTGTTGTCGATATTTTTGTCATTCCAATGGACGGTAGCCTTATCATTATGGAAGCTAGTGTGTTGTCGAGATTTTTGTTACTCCAATGGATTGTAGCCTTGTTATTATGGAAGGTAGTCTATTGTCGAGATTTTGTTACTCCAATGGATGGTAGCCTTGCCATTATGGAAGGAAGTCTGTTGTCTAGATTTTTGTTACTCTAATGCATGGTAGCCTTGTCATTGTGGAAGATAGTCTGTTGTCGAGATTTTTGTTACTCCAATGGATGGTAGCTTTGTCATTATGGAAGGCAGTCTGTTGTCAAGATTTTGTTACCCCAATGGATGGTAGCCTTGTCATTATGGAAGGTAGTCTTTTGTCGATATTTTTGTCAATCCAATGGATGGTATCCTTTTCATTATGGAAGGTAGTTTGTTGTCAATACTTTTGTTACTCCAATGGATGGTAGCCTTGTTATTATGGAAGGTAGTCTATTGTCGAGATTTTGTTACTCCAATGGATGGTAGCCTTGCCATTATGGAAGGAAGTCTGTTGTCTAGATTTTTGTTACTCTAATGCATGGTAGCCTTGTCATTGTGGAAGATAGTCTGTTGTCGAGATTTTTGTTACTCCAATGGATGGTAGCTTTGTCATTATGGAAGGTAGTTTGTTGTTTAGATTTTTGTTACTCTAATGGATGGTAGCCTTCTCATTATGGAAGGTAGTCTGTTGTCGAGATTTTTGTTACTCTAATGGATGGTGCCTTGTCATTATGGAAGGTAGTCTGTTGCCAATATTTTTCTTATTCCAATGGATGGTAGCCTTGTCAATATGGAACGTAGTTTGTTGTCGATATTTTTGTTATTCCAAAGGATGGTAGCCTTATCATTATAGAAGGTAGTCTATTGTCAAGATTTTTGTTACTCCAAAGGATGGTAGCCTTGTCATTATGGAAGGTAGTTTGTTGTCGAGATTTTTGTTACTCCAATGGATGGTAGGCTTTTCATTATGGAAGCTAGTTTATTGTCAATATTTTTGTTACTCCAATGGATGGTAGCCTTGTCATTACAGAAGGTAGTCTATTATCGATATTTTTCTAACTCAAAAGGATGGTAGCCATTTCATTATGGAACGTTGTTTGTTGTCGATGTTTTTGTTATTCCAATGGATGGTAGCCTTATCATTATGGAAGCTAGTTTGTTGTCGAGATTTTTGTTATTCTAATGGATAGTAGCCTTGTCATTATGGAAGATAGTCTGTTGTCAAGATTTTGTTACTCCAATGGATGGTAGCCTTGTCATTATGGAAGGTAGTCTGTTGTCGATATTTTTGTCACTCCAATGGATGGTAGCCTTTTCATTATGGAAGGTAGTCTATTGTCGATATTTCTGTCACTCCAATGGATGGTAGCCTAGTCATTTTGGAAAGTAGTCTATTGTTGAGATTTTTGTCACTCCAATGGATGGTAGCCTTTTCATTATGAAAGAAAGTCTGTTGGCGAGATTTTTGTTACTCCAATGGATGGTAGCCTTGTCATTATGGAAGGTAGTCTGTTGGAGATATTTTTGTTACTCAAATGGATGGTAGCCTAGTCATTATGGAAGGTAGTCTATTGTCGAGTTTTTTCTTACTCCAATGGATTGTAGCCATTTCATTATGGAACATAGTTTGTTGTCGATATTTTTGTTATTCCAATGGATGGTAGCCTTATCATTATGGAAGGTAGTTTGTTGTCGAGATTTTTGTTACTCCAATGGATGGTAGCCTTGTCATTATGAAAGGTAGTCTAATATCGATATTTTTGTCACTCCAATGGATGGTAGCCTTGTCATTATGGAAGGTAGTTTGTTGTCGATATTTTTGTCATTCCAATGGACGGTAGCCTTATCATTATGGAAGCTAGTGTGTTGTCGAGATTTTTGTTACTCCAATGGATTGTAGCCTTGTTATTATGGAAGGTAGTCTATTGTCGAGATTTTGTTACTCCAATGGATGGTAGCCTTGCCATTATGGAAGGAAGTCTGTTGTCTAGATTTTTGTTACTCTAATGCATGGTAGCCTTGTCATTGTGGAAGATAGTCTGTTGTCGAGATTTTTGTTACTCCAATGGATGGTAGCCTTGTCATTATGGAAGGTAGTCTGTTGTTTAGATTTTTGTTACTCTAATGGATGGTAGCCTTGTCATTATGGAAGGTAGTCTGTTGTCGAGATTTTTGTTACTCTAATGGATGGTGCCTTGTCATTATGGAAGGTAGTCTGTTGTCAATACTTTTGTTACTCCAATGGATGGTAGCCTTGTTATTATGGAAGGTAGTCTATTGTCGAGATTTTGTTACTCCAATGGATGGTAGCCTTGCCATTATGGAAGGAAGTCTGTTGTCTAGATTTTTGTTACTCTAATGCATGGTAGCCTTGTCATTGTGGAAGATAGTCTGTTGTCGAGATTTTTGTTACTCCAATGGATGGTAGCTTTGTCATTATGGAAGGTAGTTTGTTGTTTAGATTTTTGTTACTCTAATGGATGGTAGCCTTCTCATTATGGAAGGTAGTCTGTTGTCGAGATTTTTGTTACTCTAATGGATGGTGCCTTGTCATTATGGAAGGTAGTCTGTTGCCAATATTTTTCTTATTCCAATGGATGGTAGCCTTGTCAATATGGAACGTAGTTTGTTGTCGATATTTTTGTTATTCCAAAGGATGGTAGCCTTATCATTATAGAAGGTAGTCTATTGTCAAGATTTTTGTTACTCCAAAGGATGGTAGCCTTGTCATTATGGAAGGTAGTTTGTTGTCGAGATTTTTGTTACTCCAATGGATGGTAGGCTTTTCATTATGGAAGCTAGTTTATTGTCAATATTTTTGTTACTCCAATGGATGGTAGCCTTGTCATTACAGAAGGTAGTCTGCTATCGATATTTTTCTAACTCAAAAGGATGGTAGCCATTTCATTATGGAACGTTGTTTGTTGTCGATGTTTTTGTTATTCCAATGGATGGTAGCCTTATCATTATGGAAGCTAGTTTGTTGTCGAGATTTTCGTTATTCTAATGGATAGTAGCCTTGTCATTATGGAAGGTAGTCTGTTGTCAAGATTTTGTTACTCCAATGGATGGTAGCCTTGTCATTATGGAAGGTAGTCTGTTGTCGATATTTTTGTCACTCCAATGGATGGTAGCCTTTTCATTATGGAAGGTAGTCTATTGTCGATATTTCTGTCACTCCAATGGATGGTAGCCTAGTCATTTTGGAAAGTAGTCTATTGTTGAGATTTTTGTCACTCCAATGGATGGTAGCCTTTTCATTATGAAAGAAAGTCTGTTGGCGAGATTTTTGTTACTCCAATGGATGGTAGCCTTGTCATTATGGAAGGTAGTCTGTTGGAGATATTTTTGTTACTCAAATGGATGGTAGCCTAGTCATTATGGAAGGTAGTCTATTGTCGAGTTTTTTCTTACTCCAATGGATTGTAGCCATTTCATTATGGAACATAGTTTGTTGTCGATATTTTTGTTATTCCAATGGATGGTAGCCTTATCATTATGGAAGGTAGTTTGTTGTCGAGATTTTTGTTACTCCAATGGATGGTAGCCTTGTCATTATGAAAGGTAGTCTAATATCGATATTTTTGTCACTCCAATGGATGGTAGCCTTGTCATTATGGAAGGTAGTTTGTTGTCGATATTTTTGTCATTCCAATGGACGGTAGCCTTATCATTATGGAAGCTAGTGTGTTGTCGAGATTTTTGTTACTCCAATGGATTGTAGCCTTGTTATTATGGAAGGTAGTCTATTGTCGAGATTTTGTTACTCCAATGGATGGTAGCCTTGCCATTATGGAAGGAAGTTTGTTGTCTAGATTTTTGTTACTCTAATGCATGGTAGCCTTGTCATTGTGGAAGATAGTCTGTTGTCGAGATTTTTGTTACTCCAATGGATGGTAGCCTTGTCATTATGGAAGGTAGTCTGTTGTTTAGATTTTTGTTACTCTAATGGATGGTAGCCTTGTCATTATGGAAGGTAGTCTGTTGTCGAGATTTTTGTTACTCTAATGGATGGTGCCTTGTCATTATGGAAGGTAGTCTGTTGTCAATATTTTTCTTATTCCAATGGATGGTAGCCTTGTCAACATGGAACTTAGTTTGTTGTCGATATTTTTGTTATTCCAAAGGATGGTAGCCTTATCATTATAGAAGGTAGTCTATTGTCAAGATTTTTGTTACTCCAAAGGATGGTAGCCTTGTCATTATGGAAGGTAGTCTGTTGTTGATATCTTTGTTACTCCAATGGATAGTAGCCTAGTCATTATGGAAGGTAGTTTGTTGTCGAGATTTTTGTTACTCCAATGGATGGTAGGCTTTTCATTATGGAAGCTAGTTTATTGTCAATATTTTTGTTACTCCAATGGATGGTAGCCTTGTCATTACGGAAGGTAGTCTATTATCGATATTTTTCTTACTCAAATGGATGGTAGCCATTTCATTATGGAACGTAGTTTGTTGTCGATGTTTTTGTTATTCCAATGGATGGTAGCCTTATCATTATGGAAGCTAGTTTGTTGTCGAGATTTTTGTTATTCCAATGGATAGTAGCCTTGTCATTATGGAAGGTAGTCTGTTGTCAAGATTTTGTTACCCCAATGGATGGTAGCCTTGTCATTATGGAAGGTAGTCTGTTGTCGATATTTTTGTCACTCCAATGGATGATAGCCTTGTCATTATGAAAGGTAGTCTAATATCGATATTTTTGTCACTCCAATGGATGGTAGCCTTGTCATTATGGAAGGTAGTTTGTTGTCGATATTTTTGTCATTCCAATGGACGGTAGCCTTATCATTATGGAAGCTAGTGTGTTGTCGATATTTTTGTTACTCCAATGGATGGTAGCCTTGTTATTATGGAAGGTAGTCTATTGTCGAGATTTTGTTACTCCAATGGATGGTAGCCTTGCCATTATGGAAGGAAGTCTGTTGTCTAGATTTTTGTTACTGTAATGCATGGTAGCCTTGTCATTGTGGAAGATAGTCTGTTGTCGAGATTTTTGTTACTCCAATGGATGGTAGCCTTGTCATTATGGAAGGTAGTCTGTTGTTTAGATTTTTGTTACTCTAATGGATGGTAGCCTTGTCATTATGGAAGGTAGTCTGTTGTCGAGATTTTTGTTACTCTAATGGATGGTGCCTTGTCATTATGGAAGGTAGTCTGTTGTCAATATTTTTCTTATTCCAATGGATGGTAGCCTTGTCAACATGGAACGTAGTTTGTTGTCGATATTTTTGTTATTCCAAAGGATGGTAGCCTTATCATTATAGAAGGTAGTCTATTGTCAAGATTTTTGTTACTCCAAAGGATGGTAGCCTTGTCATTATGGAAGGTAGTCTGTTGTTGATATCTTTGTTACTCCAATGGATAGTAGCCTAGTCATTATGGAAGGTAGTTTGTTGTCGAGATTTCTGTCACTCCAATGGATGGTAGGCTTTTCATTATGGAAGCTAGTTTGTTGTCAATATTTTTGTCACTCCAATGGATGGTAGCCTTTTCATTATGAAAGAAAGTCTGTTGGCGAGATTTTTGTTACTCCAATTGATGGTAGCCTTGTCATTATGGAAGGTAGTCTGTTGGAGATATTTTTGTTACTCCAATGGATGGTAGCCTTGTCATTATGGAAGGTAGTCTGTTGTCCATATTTTTCTTACTCCAATGGATGGTTGCCTTTTCATTATGGAAGGTAGTTTGTTGTCAATACTTTTGTTACTCCAATGGATGGTAGCCTTGTTATTATGGAAGGTAGTCTATTGTCGAGATTTTGTTACTCCAATGGATGGTAGCCTTGCCATTATGGAAGGAAGTCTGTTGTCTAGATTTTTGTTACTCTAATGCATGGTAGCCTTGTCATTGTGGAAGATAGTCTGTTGTCGAGATTTTTGTTACTCCAATGGATGGTAGCTTTGTCATTATGGAAGGTAGTCTGTTGTTTATATTTTTGTTACTCCAATGGATGGTGCCTTGTCATTATGGAAGGTAGTCTGTTGCCAATATTTTTCTTATTCCAATGGATGGTAGCCTTGTCAATATGGAACGTAGTTTGTTGTCGATATTTTTGTTATTCCAAAGGATGGTAGCCTTATCATTATAGAAGGTAGTCTATTGTCAAGATTTTTGTTACTCCAAAGGATGGTAGCCTTGTCATTATGGAAGGTAGTTTGTTGTCGAGATTTTTGTTACTCCAATGGATGGTAGGCTTTTCATTATGGAAGCTAGTTTATTGTCAATATTTTTGTTACTCCAATGGATGGTAGCCTTGTTATTACGGAAGGTAGTCTATTATCGATATTTTTCTAACTCAAAAGGATGGTAGCCATTTCATTATGGAACGTAGTTTGTTGTCGATGTTTTTGTTATTCCAATGGATGGTAGCCTTATCATTATGGAAGCTAGTTTGTTGTCGAGATTTTTGTTATTCCAATGGATAGTAGCCTTGTCATTATGGAAGGTAGTCTGTTGTCAAGATTTTGTTACTCCAATGGATGGTAGCCTTGTCATTATGGAAGGTAGTCTGTTGTCGATATTTTTGTCACTCCAATGGATGGTAGCCTTTTCATTATGGAAGGTAGTCTATTGTCGAGATTTCTGTCACTCCAATGGATGGTACCCTAGTCATTTTGGAAAGTAGTCTATTGTTGAGATTTTTGTCACTCCAATGGATGGTAGCCTTTTCATTATGAAAGAAAGTCTGTTGGCGAGATTTTTGTTACTCCAATTGATGGTAGCCTTGTCATTATGGAAGGTAGTCTGTTGGAGATATTTTTGTTACTCAAATGGATGGTAGCCTAGTCATTATGGAAGGTATTCTATTGTCCAGATTTTTCTTACTCCAATGGATGGTTGCCTTTTCATTATGGAAGGTAGTTTGTTGTCAATACTTTTGTTACTCCAATGGATGGTAGCTTTGTTATTATGGAAGGTAGTCTATTGTCGAGATTTTGTTACTCCAATGGATGGTAGCCTTGCCATTATGGAAGGAAGTCTGTTGTCTAGATTTTTGTTACTCTAATGCATGGTAGCCTTGTCATTGTGGAAGATAGTCTGTTGTCGAGATTTTTGTTACTCCAATGGATGGTAGCTTTGTCATTATGGAAGGTAGTCTGTTGTTTATATTTTTGTTACTCCAATGGATGGTGCCTTGTCATTATGGAAGGTAGTCTGTTGCCAATATTTTTCTTATTCCAATGGATGGTAGCCTTGTCAATATGGAACGTAGTTTGTTGTCGATATTTTTGTTATTCCAAAGGATGGTAGCCTTATCATTATAGAAGGTAGTCAATTGTCAAGATTTTTGTTACTCCAAAGGATGGTAGCCTTGTCATTATGGAAGGTAGTTTGTTGTCGAGATTTTTGTTACTCCAATGGATGGTAGGCTTTTCATTATGGAAGCTAGTTTATTGTCAATATTTTTGTTACTCCAATGGATGGTAGCCTTGTCATTACGGAAGGTAGTCTATTATCGATATTTTTCTAACTCAAAAGGATGGTAGCCATTTCATTATGGAACGTAGTTTGTTGTCGATGTTTTTGTTATTCCAATGGATGGTAGCCTTATCATTATGGAAGCTAGTTTGTTGTCGAGATTTTTGTTATTCCAATGGATAGTAGCCTTGTCATTATGGAAGGTAGTCTGTTGTCAAGATTTTGTTACTCCAATGGATGGTAGCCTTGTCATTATGGAAGGTAGTCTGTTGTCGATATTTTTGTCACTCCAATGGATGGTAGCCTTTTCATTATGGAAGGTAGTCTATTGTCGAGATTTCTGTCACTCCAATGGATTGTACCCTAGTCATTTTGGAAAGTAGTCTGTTGTTGAGATTTTTGTCACTCCAATGGATGGTAGCCTTTTCATTATGAAAGAAAGTCTGTTGGCGAGATTTTTGTTACTCCAATTGATGGTAGCCTTGTCAATATGGAAGGTAGTCTGTTGGAGATATTTTTGTTACTCAAATGGATGGTAGCCTAGTCATTATGGAAGGTATTCTATTGTCGAGATTTTTCTTACTCCAATGGATGGTTGCCATTTCATTATGGAACATAGTTTGTTGTCGATATTTTTGTTATTCCAATGGATGGTAGCCTTATCATTATGGAAGGTAGTTTGTTGTCGAGATATTTGTTACTCCAATGGATGGTAGCCTTGTCATTATGAAAGGTAGTGTAATATCGATATTTTTGTCACTCCAATGGATGGTAACCTTGTCATTATGGAAGGTAGTTTGTTGTCGATATTTTTGTCATTCCAATGGACGGTAGCCTTATCATTATGGAAGCTATTGTGTTGTCGAGATTTTTGTTACTCCAATGGATGGTAGCCTTGTTATTATGGAAGGTAGTCTATATTTCGAGATTTTGTTACTCCAATGGATGGTAGCCTTGCCATTATGGAAGGAAGTCTGTTGTCTAGATTTTTGTTACTCTAATGCATGGTAGCCTTGTCATTGTGGAAGATAGTCTGTTGTCGAGATTTTTGTTACTCCAATGGATGGTAGCCTTGTCATTATGGAAGGTAGTTTGTTGTTTAGATTTTTGTTACTCTAATGGATGGTAGCCTTGTCATTATGGAAGGTAGTCTGTTGTCGAGATTTTTGTTACTCTAATGGATGGTGCCTTGTCATTATGGAAGGTAGTCTGTTGTCAATATTTTTCTTATTCCAATGGATGGTAGCCTTGTCAACATGGAACGTAGTTTGTTGTCGATATTTTTGTTATTCCAAAGGATGGTAGCCTTATCATTATAGAAGGTAGTCTATTGTCAAGATTTTTGTTACTCCAAAGGATGGTAGCCTTGTCATTATGGAAGGTAGTCTGTTGTTGATATCTTTGTTACTCCAATGGATAGTAGCCTAGTCATTATGGAAGGTAGTTTGTTGTCGAGATTTTTGTTACTCCAATGGATGGTAGGCTTTTCATTATGGAAGCTAGTTTGTAGTCAATATTTTTGTTACTCCAATGGATGGTATCCTTGTCATTACGGAAGGTAGTCTATTATCGATATTTTTCTTACTCAAATGGATGGTAGCCATTTCATTATGGAACGTAGTTTGTTGTCGATGTTTTTGTTATTTCAATGGATGGTAGCCTTATCATTATGGAAGCTAGTTTGTTGTCGAGATTTTTGTTATTCCAATGGATAGTAGCCTTGTCATTATGGAAGGTAGTCTGTTGTCAAGATTTTGTTACCCCAATGGATGGTAGCCTTGTCATTATGGAAGGTAGTCTGTTGTCCATATTTTTGTCACTCCAATGGATGGTTGCCTTTTCATTATGGAAGGTAGTTTGTTGTCAATACTTTTGTTACTCCAATGGATGGTAGCCTTGTTATTATGGAAGGTAGTCTATTGTCGAGATTTTGTTACTCCAATGGATGGTAGCCTTGCCATTATGGAAGGAAGTCTGTTGTCTAGATTTTTGTTACTCTAATGCATGGTAGCCTTGTCATTGTGGAAGATAGTCTGTTGTCGAGATTTTTGTTACTCCAATGGATGGTAGCTTTGTCATTATGGAAGGTAGTCTGTTGTTTATATTTTTGTTACTCCAATGGATGGTGCCTTGTCATTATGGAAGGTAGTCTGTTGCCAACATTTTTCTTATTCCAATGGATGGTAGCCTTGTCAATATGGAACGTAGTTTGTTGTCGATATTTTTGTTATTCCAAAGGATGGTAGCCTTATCATTATAGAAGGTAGTCTATTGTCAAGATTTTTGTTACTCCAAAGGATGGTAGCCTTGTCATTATGGAAGGTAGTTTGTTGTCGAGATTTTTGTTACTCCAATGGATGGTAGGCTTTTCATTATGGAAGCTAGTTTATTGTCAATATTTTTGTTACTCCAATGGATGGTAGCCTTGTTATTACGGAAGGTAGTCTATTATCGATATTTTTCTAACTCAAAAGGATGGTAGCCATTTCATTATGGAACGTAGTTTGTTGTCGATGTTTTTGTTACTCCAATGGATGGTAGCCTTATCATTATGGAAGCTAGTTTGTTGTCGAGATTTTTGTTATTCCAATGGATAGTAGCCTTGTCATTATGGAAGGTAGTCTGTTGTCAAGATTTTGTTACTCCAATGGATGGTAGCCTTGTCATTATGGAAGGTAGTCTGTTGTCGATATTTTTGTCACTCCAATGGATGGTAGCCTTTTCATTATGGAAGGTAGTCTATTGTCGAGATTTCTGTCACTCCAATGGATGGTACCCTAGTCATTTTGGAAAGTAGTCTATTGTTGAGATTTTTGTCACTCCAATGGATGGTAGCCTTTTCATTATGAAAGAAAGTCTGTTGGCGAGATTTTTGTTACTCCAATTGATGGTAGCCTTGTCATTATGGAAGGTAGTCTGTTGGAGATATTTTTGTTACTCAAATGGATGGTAGCCTAGTCATTATGGAAGGTATTCTATTGTCCAGATTTTTCTTACTCCAATGGATGGTTGCCTTTTCATTATGGAAGGTAGTTTGTTGTCAATACTTTTGTTACTCCAATGGATGGTAGCCTTGTTATTATGGAAGGTAGTCTATTGTCGAGATTTTGTTACTCCAATGGATGGTAGCCTTGCCATTATGGAAGGAAGTCTGTTGTCTAGATTTTTGTTACTCTAATGCATGGTAGCCTTGTCATTGTGGAAGATAGTCTGTTGTCGAGATTTTTGTTACTCCAATGGATGGTAGCTTTGTCATTATGGAAGGTAGTCTGTTGTTTATATTTTTGTTACTCCAATGGATGGTGCCTTGTCATTATGGAAGGTAGTCTGTTGCCAATATTTTTCTTATTCCAATGGATGGTAGCCTTGTCAATATGGAACGTAGTTTGTTGTCGATATTTTTGTTATTCCAAAGGATGGTAGCCTTATCATTATAGAAGGTAGTCAATTGTCAAGATTTTTGTTACTCCAAAGGATGGTAGCCTTGTCATTATGGATGGTAGTTTGTTGTCGAGATTTTTGTTACTCCAATGGATGGTAGGCTTTTCATTATGGAAGCTAGTTTATTGTCAATATTTTTGTTACTCCAATGGATGGTAGCCTTGTCATTACGGAAGGTAGTCTATTATCGATATTTTTCTAACTCAAAAGGATGGTAGCCATTTCATTATGGAACGTAGTTTGTTGTCGATGTTTTTGTTATTCCAATGGATGGTAGCCTTATCATTATGGAAGCTAGTTTGTTGTCGAGATTTTTGTTATTCCAATGGATAGTAGCCTTGTCATTATGGAAGGTAGTCTGTTGTCAAGATTTTGTTACTCCAATGGATGGTAGCCTTGTCATTATGGAAGGTAGTCTGTTGTCGATATTTTTGTCACTCCAATGGATGGTAGCCTTTTCATTATGGAAGGTAGTCTATTGTCGAGATTTCGGTCACTCCAATGGATTGTACCCTAGTCATTTTGGAAAGTAGTCTGTTGTTGAGATTTTTGTAACTCCAATGGATGGTAGCCTTTTCATTATGAAAGAAAGTCTGTTGGCGAGATTTTTGTTACTCCAATTGATGGTAGCCTTGTCATTATGGAAGGTAGTCTGTTGGAGATATTTTTGTTACTCAAATGGATGGTAGCCTAGTCATTATGGAAGGTATTCTATTGTCGAGATTTTTCTTACTCCAATGGATGGTTGCCATTTCATTATGGAACATAGTTTGTTGTCGATATTTTTGTTATTCCAATGGATGGTAGCCTTATCATTATGGAAGGTAGTTTGTTGTCGAGATATTTGTTACTCCAATGGATGGTAGCCTTGTCATTATGAAAGGTAGTGTAATATCGATATTTTTGTCACTCCAATGGATGGTAACCTTGTCATTATGGAAGGTAGTTTGTTGTCGATATTTTTGTCATTCCAATGGACGGTAGCCTTATCATTATGGAAGCTATTGTGTTGTCGAGATTTTTGTTACTCCAATGGATGGTAGCCTTGTTATTATGGAAGGTAGTCTATATTTCGAGATTTTGTTACTCCAATGGATGGTAGCCTTGCCATTATGGAAGGAAGTCTGTTGTCTAGATTTTTGTTACTCTAATGCATGGTAGCCTTGTCATTGTGGAAGATAGTCTGTTGTCGAGATTTTTGTTACTCCAATGGATGGTAGCCTTGTCATTATGGAAGGTAGTTTGTTGTTTAGATTTTTGTTACTCTAATGGATGGTAGCCTTGTCATTATGGAAGGTAGTCTGTTGTCGAGATTTTTGTTACTCTAATGGATGGTGCCTTGTCATTATGGAAGGTAGTCTGTTGTCAATATTTTTCTTATTCCAATGGATGGTAGCCTTGTCAACATGGAACGTAGTTTGTTGTCGATATTTTTTTTATTCCAAAGGATGGTAGCCTTATCATTATAGAAGGTAGTCTATTGTCAAGATTTTTGTTACTCCAAAGGATGGTAGCCTTGTCATTATGGAAGGTAGTCTATTGTTGATATCTTTGTTACTCCAATGGATAGTAGCCTAGTCATTATGGAAGGTAGTTTGTTGTCGATATTTTTTTTACTCCAATGGATGGTAGGCTTTTCATTATGGAAGCTAGTTTATTGTCAATATTTTTGTTACTCCAATGGATGGTAGCCTTGTTATTACGGAAGGTAGTCTATTATCGATATTTTTCTTACTCAAATGGATGGTAGCCATTTCATTATGGAACGTAGTTTGTTGTCGATGTTTTTGTTATTCCAATGGATGGTAGCCTTATCATTATGGAAGCTAGTTTGTTGTCGAGATTTTTGTTATTCCAATGGATAGTAGCCTTGTCATTATGGAAGCTAATCTGTTGTCAAGATTTTGTTACCCCAATGGATGGTAGCCTTATCATTATGGAAGGTAGTCTGTTGTCGATATTTTTGTCACTCCAATGGATGGTAGCCTTTTCATTATGGAAGGTAGTCTATTGTCGATATTTCTGTCACTCCAATGGATGGTAGCCTAGTCATTTAGGAAAGTAGTCTATTGTTGAGATTTTTGTCACTCCAATGGATCGTAGCCTTTTCATTATGGAAGAAAGTCTGTTGGCGAGATTTTTGTTACTCCAATGGATGGTAGCCTTGTCATTATGGAAGGTAGTCTGTTGGCGAAATTTTCGTTACTCAAATGGATGGAGCCTTGTCATTATGGAAGGTAGTCTGTTGTCAATATTTATGTTACTCCAATGGATGGTAGCCTTGTCATTATGGAAGGTAGTCTATTGTCGAGATTTTTCTTACTCCAATGGATGGTGGCCATTTCATTATGGAACATAGTTTGTTTTCGATATTTTTGTTATTCCAATGGATGGTAGCCTTATCATTATGGAAGGTAGTTTGTTGTCGAGATTTTTGTTACTCCAATGGATGGTAGCCTTGTCATTATGAAAGGTAGTCTAATATCGATATTTTGGTCACTCCAATGGATGGTAGCCTTGTAATTATAGAAGGTAGTTTGTTGTCGATATTTTTGTCATTCCAATGGACGGTAGCCTTATCATTATGGAAGCTAGTGTGTTGTCGAGATTTTTGTTACTCCAATGGATGGTAGCCTTGTTATTATGGAAGGTAGTCTATTGTCGAGATTTTGTTACTCCAATGGATGGTAGCCTTGCCATTATGGAAGGAAGTCTGTTGTCTAGATTTTTGTTACTCTAATGCATGGTAGCCTTGTCATTGTGGAAGATAGTCTGTTGTCGAGATTTTTGTTACTCCAATGGATGGTAGCCTTGTCATTATGGAAGGTAGTCTGTTGTTTAGAATTTTGTTACTCTAATGGATGGTAGACTTGCCATTATGGAAGGTAGTCTGTTGTCGAGATTTTTGTTACTCTAATGGATGGTGCCTTGTCATTATGGAAGGTAGTCTGTTGTCAATATTTTTCTTATTCCAATGGATGGTAGCCTTGTCAATATGGAACGTAGTTTGTTGTCGATATTTTTGTTATTCCAAAGGATGGTAGCCTTATCATTATAGAAGGTAGTCTATTGTCAAGATTTTTGTTACTCCAAAGGATGGTAGCCTTGTCATTATGGAAGGTAGTCTATTGTTGATATCTTTGTTACTCCAATGGATAGTAGCCTAGTCATTATGGAAGGTAGTTTGTTGTCGAGATTTTTGTTACTCCAATGGATGGTAGGCTTTTCATTATGGAAGCTAGTTTATTGTCAATATTTTTGTTACTCCAATGGATGGTAGCCTTGTCATTACGGAAGGTAGTCTATTATCGATATTTTTCTTACTCAAATGGATGGTAGCCATTTCATTATGGAACGTAGTTTGTTGTCGATGTTTTTGTTATTCCAATGGATGGTAGCCTTATCATTATGGAAGCTAGTTTGTTGTCGAGATTTTTGTTATTCCAATGGATAGTAGCCTTGTCATTATGGAAGCTAATCTGTTGTCAAGATTTTGTTACCCCAATGGATGGTAGCCTTGTCATTATGGAAGGTAGTCTGTTGTCGATATTTTTGTCACTCCAATGGATGGTAGCCTTTTCATTATGGAAGGTAGTCTATTATCGATATTTCTGTCACTCCAATGGATGGTAGCCTAGTCATTTAGGAAAGTAGTCTATTGTTGAGATTTTTGTCACTCCAATGGATGTTAGCCTTTTCATTATGGAAGAAAGTCTGTTGGCGAGATTTTTGTTACTACAATGGATGGTAGCCTTGTCATTATGGAAGGTAGTCTGTTGGCGAGATTTTCGTTACTCAAATGGATGGAGCCTTGTCATTATGGAAGGTAGTCTGTTGTCAATATTTATGTTATTCCAATGGATGGTAGCCTTGTCATTATGGAAGGTAGTCTATTGTCGAGATTTTTCTTACTCCAATGGATGGTGGCCATTTCATTATGGAACATAGTTTGTTGTCGATATTTTTGTTATTCCAATGGATGGTAGCCTTATCATTATGGAAGGTAGTTTGTTGTCGATATTTTTGTTACTCCAATGGATGGTAGCCTTGTCATTATGAAAGGTAGTCTAATATCGATATTTTTGTCACTTCAATGGATGGTAGCCTTGTAATTATGGAAGGTAGTTTGTTGTCGATATTTTTGTCATTCCAATGGACGGTAGCCTTATCATTATGGAAGCTAGTGTGTTGTCGAGATTTTTGTTACTCCAATGGATGGTAGCCTTGTTATTATGGAAGGTAGTCTATTGTCGAGATTTTGTTACTCCAATGGATGGTAGCCTTGCCATTATGGAAGGAAGTCTGTTGTCTAGATTTTTGTTACTCTAATGCATGGTAGCCTTGTCATTGTGGAAGATAGTCTGTTGTCGAGATTTTTGTTACTCCAATGGATGGTAGCCTTGTCATTATGGAAGGTAGTCTGTTGTTTAGATTTTTGTTACTCTAATGGATGGTAGCCTTGTCATTATGGAAGGTAGTCTGTTGTCGAGATTTTTGTTACTCTAATGGATGGTGCCTTGTCATTATGGAAGGTAGTCTGTTGTCAATATTTTTCTTATTCCAATGGATGGTAGCCTTGTCAATATGGAACGTAGTTTGTTGTCGATATTTTTGTTATTCCAAAGGATGGTAGCCTTATCATTATAGAAGGTAGTCTATTGTCAAGATTTTTGTTACTCCAAAGGATGGTAGCCTTGTCATTATGGAAGGTAGTCTGTTGTTGATATCTTTGTTACTCCAATGGATAGTAGCCTAGTCATTTTGGAAGGTAGTTTGTTGTCGAGATTTTTGTTACTCCAATGGATGGTAGGCTTTTCATTATGGAAGCTAGTTTATTGTCAATATTTTTGTTACTCCAATGGATGGTAGCCTTGTCATTACGGAAGATAGTCTATTATCGATATTTTTCTTACTCAAATGGATGGTAGCCATTTCAATATGGAACGTAGTTTGTTGTCGATGTTTTTGTTATTCCAATGGATGGTAGCCTTATCATTATGGAAGCTAGTTTGTTGTCGAGATTTTTGTTATTCCAATGGATAGTAGCCTTGTCATTATGGAAGGTAATCTGTTGTCAAGATTTTGTTACCCCAATGGATGGTAGCCTTGTCATTATGGAAGGTAGTTTGTTGTCGATATTTTTGTCACTCCAATGGATGGTAGCCTTTTCATTATGGAAGGTAGTCTATTGTCGATATTTTTGTCACTCCAATGGATGGTAGCCTAGTCATTTAGGAAAGTAGTCTATTGTTGAGATTTTTGTCACTCCAATGGATGGTAGCCTTTTCATTATGGAAGAAAGTCTGTTGGCGAGATTTTTGTTACTCCAATGGATGGTAGCCTTGCCATTATGGAAGGTAGTCTGTTGGCGAGATTTTCGTTACTCAAATGGATAGTAGCCTTGTCATTATGGAAGGTAGTATGTTGTCGAGATTTTTGTTACTCCAATGGATGGTAGCCTTGTCATTATGGAAGGTAGTCTGTTGTCAATATTTTTGTTACTCCAATGGATGGTAGCCTTGTCATTATGGAAGGTAGCCTATTGTCGATATTTTTCTTACTCCAATGGATGGTAGCCATTTCATTATGGAACATAGTTTGTTGTCAATATTTTTGTTATTCCAATGGATGGTAGCCTTATCATTATGGAAGGTAGTTTGTTGTCGAGATTTTTGTTACTCCAATGGATGGTAGCCTTGTCATTATGAAAGGTAGTCTAATGTCGATATTTTTGTCACTACAATGGATGGTAGCCTTGTCATTATGGAAGGTAGTCTGTTGTCGATATTTTTGTCATTCCAATGGACGGTAGCCTTATCATTATGGAAGCTAGTGTGTTGTCGAGATTTTTGTTACTCCAATGGATGGTAGCCTTGTCATTATGGAAGTTAGTCTGTTGTCGAGATTTTGTTACTCCAATGGATGGTAGCCTTGTCATTATGGAAGGTAGTCTGTTGTCGATATTTTTGTCACTCCAATGGATGGTAGCCTTTTCATTATGGAAGGTAGTCTATTGTCGAGATTTTTGTCACTCCAATGGATGGTAGCCTAGTCATTTTGGAAAGTAGTCTATTGTTGAGATTTTTGTCACTCCAATGGATGGTAGCCTTTTCATTATGGAAGAAAGTCTGTTGGCGAGATTTTTGTTACTCCAATGGATGGTAGCCTTGTCATTATGAAAGGTAGTCTGTTGGCGAGATTTTCGTTACTCCAATGGATAGTAGCCTAGTCATTATGGAAGGTAGTATGTTGTCGAGATTTTTGTTACTCCAATGGATGGTAGGCTTTTCATTATGGAAGCTAGTTTATTGTCAATATTTTTGTTACTCCAATGGATGGTAGCCTTGTCATTACGGAAGGTAGTCTATTATCGATATTTTTCTTACTCAAATGGATGGTAGCCATTTCATTATGGAACATAGTTTGTTGTCGATGTTTTTGTTATTCCAATGGATGGTAGCCTTATCATTATGGAAGCTAGTTTGTTGTCGAGATTTTTGTTATTCCAATGGATAGTAGCCTTGTCATTATGGAAGCTAATCTGTTGTCAAGATTTTGTTACCCCAATGGATGGTAGCCTTGTCATTATGGAAGGTAGTCTGTTGTCGATATTTTTGTCACTCCAATGGATGGTAGCCTTTTCATTATGGAAGGTAGTCTATTATCGATATTTCTGTCACTCCAATGGATGGTAGCCTAGTCATTTAGGAAAGTAGTCTATTGTTGAGATTTTTGTCACTCCAATGGATGTTAGCCTTTTCATTATGGAAGAAAGTCTGTTGGCGAGATTTTTGTTACTCCAATGGATGGTAGCCTTGTCATTATGGAAGGTAGTCTGTTGGCGAGATTTTGGTTACTCAAATGGATGGAGCCTTGTCATTATGGAAGGTAGTCTGTTGTCAATATTTATGTTATTCCAATGGATGGTAGCCTTGTCATTATGGAAGGTAGTCTATTGTCGAGATTTTTCTTACTCCAATGGATGGTGGCCATTTCATTATGGAACATAGTTTGTTGTCGATATTTTTGTTATTCCAATGGATGGTAGCCTTATCATTATGGAAGGTAGTTTGTTGTCGATATTTTTGTTACTCCAATGGATGGTAGCCTTGTCATTATGAAAGGTAGTCTAATATCGATATTTTTGTCACTTCAATGGATGGTAGCCTTGTAATTATGGAAGGTAGTTTGTTGTCGATATTTTTGTCATTCCAATGGACGGTAGCCTTATCATTATGGAAGCTAGTGTGTTGTCGAGATTTTTGTTACTCCAATGGATGGTAGCCTTGTTATTATGGAAGGTAGTCTATTGTCGAGATTTTGTTACTCCAATGGATGGTAGCCTTGCCATTATGGAAGGAAGTCTGTTGTCTAGATTTTTGTTACTCTAATGCATGGTAGCCTTGTCATTGTGGAAGATAGTCTGTTGTCGAGATTTTTGTTACTCCAATGGATGGTAGCCTTGTCATTATGGAAGGTAGTCTGTTGTTTAGATTTTTGTTACTCTAATGGATGGTAGCCTTGTCATTATCGAAGGTAGTCTGTTGTCGAGATTTTTGTTACTCTAATGGATGGTGCCTTGTCATTATGGAAGGTAGTCTGTTGTCAATATTTTTCTTATTCCAATGGATGGTAGCCTTGTCAATATGGAACGTAGTTTGTTGTCGATATTTTTGTTATTCCAAAGGATGGTAGCCTTATCATTATAGAAGGTAGTCTATTGTCAAGATTTTTGTTACTCCAAAGGATGGTAGCCTTGTCATTATGGAAGGTAGTCTGTTGTTGATATCTTTGTTACTCCAATGGATAGTAGCCTAGTCATTTTGGAAGGTAGTTTGTTGTCGAGATTTTTGTTACTCCAATGGATGGTAGGCTTTTCATTATGGAAGCTAGTTTATTGTCAATATTTTTGTTACTCCAATGGATGGTAGCCTTGTCATTGCGGAAGGTAGTCTATTATCGATATTTTTCTTACTCAAATGGATGGTAGCCATTTCAATATGGAACGTAGTTTGTTGTCGATGTTTTTGTTATTCCAATGGATGGTAGCCTTATCATTATGGAAGCTAGTTTGTTGTCGAGATTTTTGTTATTCCAATGGATAGTAGCCTTGTCATTATGGAAGGTAATCTGTTGTCAAGATTTTGTTACCCCAATGGATGGTAGCCTTGTCATTATGGAAGGTAGTTTGTTGTCGATATTTTTGTCACTCCAATGGATGGTAGCCTTTTCATTATGGAAGGTAGTCTATTGTCGATATTTTTGTCACTCCAATGGATGGTAGCCTAGTCATTTAGGAAAGTAGTCTATTGTTGAGATTTTTGTCACTCCAATGGATGGTAGCCTTTTCATTATGGAAGAAAGTCTGTTGGCGAGATTTTTGTTACTCCAATGGATGGTAGCCTTGCCATTATGGAAGGTAGTCTGTTGGCGAGATTTTCGTTACTCAAATGGATAGTAGCCTTGTCATTATGGAAGGTAGTATGTTGTCGAGATTTTTTATACTCCAATGGATGGTAGCCTTGTCATTATGGAAGGTAGTCTGTTGTCAATATTTTTGTTACTCCAATGATGGTAGCCTTGTCATTATGGAAGGTAGCCTATTGTCGATATTTTTCTTACTCCAATGGATGGTAGCCATTTCATTATGGAACATAGTTTGTTGTCAATATTTTTGTTATTCCAATGGATGGTAGCCTTATCATTATGGAAGGTAGTTTGTTGTCGAGATTTTTGTTACTCCAATGGATGGTAGCCTTGTCATTATGAAAGGTAGTCTAATGTCGATATTTTTGTCACTACAATGGATGGTAGCCTTGTCATTATGGAAGGTAGTCTGTTGTCAATATTTTTGTCATTCCAATGGACGGTAGCCTTATCATTATGGAAGCTAGTGTGTTGTCGAGATTTTTGTTACTCCAATGGATGGTAGCCTTGTCATTATGGAAGTTAGTCTGTTGTCGAGATTTTGTTACTCCAATGGATGGTAGCCTTGTCATTATGGAAGGTAGTCTGTTGTCGATATTTTTGTCACTCCAATGGATGGTAGACTTTTCATTATGGAAGGTAGTCTATTGTCGAGATTTTTGTCACTCCAATGGATGGTAGCCTAGTCATTTTGGAAAGTAGTCTATTGTTGAGATTTTTGTCACTCCAATGGATGGTAGCCTTTTCATTATGGAAGAAAGTCTGTTGGCGAGATTTTTGTTACTCCAATGGATGGTAGCCTTGTCATTATGAAAGGTAGTCTGTTGGCGAGATTTTCGTTACTCCAATGGATAGTAGCCTAGTCATTATGGAAGGTAGTATGTTGTCGAGATTTTTGTTACTCCAATGGATGGTAGCCTTGTCATTATGGAAGGTAGTATGTTGTCAATATTTTTGTTACTCCAATGGATGGTAGCCTTGTTATTATGGAAGGTAGTCTGTTGTCGATATTTTTCTTACTCCAATGGATGGTAGCCTTGTCATTATGGATCGTAGTATTTTTTCGATTTTTTTGTTATTCTAATGGATGGTAGCCTTATCATTATGGAAGGTAGTATGTTGTCGAGATTTTTGTTACTCCAATGGATGGTAGCCTTGTCATTATGGAAGGTAGTCTACTGTCCATATTTTTGTTACTCCAATGGATGGTAGCCTTGTCATTATGGAAGGTAGTCTATTATTGATATTTTTCTTACTCCAATGGATGGTAGCCATTTCATTATGGAACATAGTTTGTTGTCGATATTTTTGTTATTCCAATGGATAGTAGCCTTATCATTATGGAAGGTAGTTTGTTGTCGAGATTTTAGTTACTCCAATGGATGGTAGCCTTGTCATTATGAAAGGTAGTCTAATGTCTATATTTTTGTCACTCCAATGGATGGTAGCCTTGTCATTATGGAAGGTAGTCTGTTGTCGATATTTTTGTCATTCCAATGGATGGTAGCCTTGTCATTATGGAAGGTAGTTTGTTATCGATATTTTTGTTACCCTAATGGATGGTAGCCTTGTCATTATGGAAGGTAGTCTGTTGTCGAGATTTTTGTTACTCTAATGGATGGAAGCCTTATCATTATGGAAGGTATTCTATTGTCAAGATTTTTGTTACTCTAATGGATGGTATCATTGTCATTACGGAAGGTAGTTTGTTGTTGATATCTTTGCTACTCCAAGGGATAGTAGCCTAGTCATTATGGAAGGTAGTTTGTTGTCAACATTTTTGTTACTCCGGTGGATGGTAGGCTTTTCATTATAGAGGCTAGTCTGTTGTCAGTATTTTTGTTACTCCAATGGATGGTAGCCTTGTCATTATGGAAGGTAGTCTATTGTCGATATTTTTCTTACTCCAATAGATGGTAGCCTTGCCATTATGGAACGTAGTTTGTTTTCGATATTTTTGTTATTTCAATGGATGGTAGCCTTATCATTATGGAAGGTAGTTTGTTGTCAATACTTTTGTTACTCCAATGGATAGTAGCCTTGTCATTATGGAAGGTAGTCTGTTGTCGATATTTTTGTCACTCCAATGGATGGTAGCCTTTTCATTATGGAAGGTAGTCTATTGTCGAGATTTTTGTCACTCCAATGGATGGTAGCCTAGTCATTTTGGAAAGTAGTCTATTGTTGAGATTTTTGTCACTCCAATGGATGGTAGCCTTTTCATTATGGAAGAAAGTCTGTTGGCGAGATTTTTGTTACTCCAATGGATGGTAGCCTTGTCATTATGAAAGGTAGTCTGTTGGCGAGATTTTCGTTACTCCAATGGATAGTAGCCTAGTCATTATGGAAGGTAGTATGTTGTCGAGATTTTTGTTACTCCAATGGATGGTAGCCTTGTCATTATGGAAGGTAGTCTACTGTCCATATTTTTGTTACTCCAATGGATGGTAGCCTTGTCATTATGGAAGGTAGTCTATTGTCGATATTTTTCTTACTCCAATGGATGGTAGCCATTTCATTATGGAACATAGTTTGTTGTCGATATTTTTGTTATTCCAATGGATGGTAGCCTTATCATTATGGAAGGTAGTTTGTTGTCGAGATTTTTGTTACTCCAATGGATGGTAGCCTTGTCATTATGGAAGGTAGTCTAATGTCTATATTTTTGTCACTCCAATGGATGGTAGCCTTGTCATTATGGAAGGTAGTCTGTTGTCGATATTTTTGTCATTCCAATGGATGGTAGCCTTGTCATTATGGAAGGTAGTTTGTTATCGATATTTTTGTTACCCTAATGGATGGTAGCCTTGTCATTATGGAAGGTAGTCTGTTGTCGAGATTTTTGTTACTCTAATGGATGGAAGCCTTATCATTATGGAAGGTATTCTATTGTCAAGATTTTTGTTACTCTAATGGATGGTAGCATTGTCATTACGGAAGTTAGTTTGTTGTTGATATCTTTGCTACTCCAAGGGATAGTAGCCTAGTCATTATGGAAGGTAGTTTGTTGTCAACATTTTTGTTACTCCGGTGGATGGTAGGCTTTTCATTATAGAGGCTAGTCTGTTGTCAGTATTTTTGTTACTCCAATGGATGGTAGCCTTGTCATTATGGAAGGTAGTCTATTGTCGATATTTTTCTTACTCCAATAGATGGTAGCCTTGCCATTATGGAACGTAGTTTGTTTTCGATATTTTTGTTATTTTAATGGATGGTAGCCTTATCATTATGGAAGGTAGTTTGTTGTCAATACTTTTGTTACTCCAATGGATAGTAGCCTTGTTATTATGGAAGGTAGTATATTGTCGAGATTTTGTTACTCCAATGGATGGTAGCCTTGCCATTATGGAAGGATGTTTGTTTTCTAGATTTTTGTTACTCTAATGCATGGTAGCCTTGTCATTATGGAAGATAGTCTGTTGTCGAGATTTTTGTTACTCCAATGGATGGTAGCTTTGTCATTATGGAAGGTAGTCTGTTGTTTAGATTTTTGTTACTCTAATGGATGGTAGCCTTGTCATTATGGAAGGTAGTCTGTTGTCGAGATTTTTGTTACTCTAATGGATGGTTCCTTGTCATTATGGAAGGTAGTCTGTTGTCAATATTTTTCTTATTCCAATGGATGGTAGCCTTGTCAATATGGAACGTAGTTTGTTGTCGATATTTTTGTTATTCCAAAGGATGGTAACCTTATCATTATAGAAGGTAGTCTATTGTCAAGATTTTTGTTACTCCAAAGGATTGTAGCCTTGTCAATGTGGAAGGTAGTCTGTTGTTAATATCTTTGGTACTCCAATGGATAGTAGCCTAGTCATTATGGAAGGTAGTTTGTTGTCGAGATTTTTGTTACTCCAATGGATGGTAGGCTTTTCATTATGGAAGCTAGTCTATTGTCAATATTTTTGTTACTCCAACGGATGGTAGCCTTGTCATTATGGAAGGTAGTCTATTGTCGATATTTTTCTTACTTAAATGGATGGTAGCCATTTCATTATGGAACGTAGTTTGTTGTCGATGTTTTTGTTATTCCAATGGATGGTAGCCTTATCATTATGGAAGCTAGTTTGTTGTCGAGATTTTTGTTATTCCAATGGATAGTAGCCTTGTCATTATGGAAGGTAGTGTGTTGTCAATATTTTGTTACTCCAATGGATGGTAGCCTTGTCATTATGGAAGGTAGTCTGTTGTCGATATTTTTGTCACTCCAATGGATGGTAGCCTAGTCATTTTGGAAAGTAGTCTATTGTTGAGATTTTTGTCACTCCAATGGATGGTAGCCTTTTCATTATGGAAGAGAGTCTGTTGGCGAGATTTTTGTTACTCCAATGGATGGTAGCCTTGTCATTATGAAAGGTAGTCTGTTGGCGAGATTTTCGTTACTCCAATGGATAGTAGCCTAGTCATTATGGAAGGTAGTATGTTGTCGAGATTTTTGTTACTCCAATGGATGGTAGCCTTGTCATTATGGAAGGTAGTCTATTGTCCATATTTTTGTTACTCAAATGGATGGTAGCCTTGTCATTATGGAAGGTAGTCTATTGTCGATATTTTTCTTACTCCAATGGATGGTAGCCATTTCATTATGGAACATAGTTTGTTGTCGATATTTTTGTTATTCCAATGGATGGTAGCCTTATCATTATGGAAGGTAGTTTGTTGTCGAGATTTTTGTTACTCCAATGGATGGTAGCCTTGTCATTATGAAAGGTAGTCTAATGTCTATATTTTTGTCACTCCAATGGATGGTAGCCTTGTCATTATGGAAGGTAGTCTGTTGTCGATATTTTTGTCATTCCAATGGATGGTAGCCTTGTCATTATGGAAGGTAGTTTGTTGTCGATATTTTTGTTACCCTAATGGATGGTAGCCTTGTCATTATGGAAGGTAGTCTGTTGTCGAGATTTTTGTTACTCTAATGAATGGAAGCCTTGTCATTATGGAAGGTATTCTATTGTCAACATTTTTGTTACTCTAATGGATGGTAGCATTGTCATTACGGAAGGTAGTTTGTTGTTGATATCTTTGCTACTCCAAGGGATAGTAGCCTAGTCATTATGGAAGGTAGTTTGTTGTCAAGATTTTTGTTACTCCGGTGGATGGTAGGCTTTTCATTATAGAGGCTAGTCTGTTGTCAGTATTTTTGTTACTCCAATGGATGGTAGCCTTGTCATTATTGAAGGTAGTCTATTGTCGATATTTTTCTTACTCAAATAGATGGTAGCCTTGCCATTATGGAACGTAGTTTGTTTTCGATATTTTTGTTATTTCAATGGATGGTAGCCTTATCATTATGGAAGGTAGTTTGTTGTCAATACTTTTGTTACTCCAATGGATAGTAGCCTTGTTATTATGGAAGGTAGTATATTGTCGAGATTTTGTTACTCCAATGGATGGTAGCCTTGCCATTATGGAAGGATGTTTGTTTTCTAGATTTTTGTTACTCTAATGCATGGTAGCCTTGTCATTGTGGAAGATAGTCTGTTGTCGAGATTTTTGTTACTCCAATGGATGGTAGCTTTGTCATTATGGAAGGTAGTATGTTGTTTAGATTTTTGTTACTCTAATGGATGGTAGCCTTGTCATTATGGAAGGTAGTCTGTTGTCAATATTTTTCTTATTCCAATGGATGGTAGCCTTGTCAATATGGAACGTAGTTTGTTGTCGATATTTTTGTTATTCCAAAGGATGGTAACCTTATCATTATAGAAGGTAGTCTATTGTCAAGATTTTTGTTACTCCAAAGGATTGTAGCCTTGTCAATGTGTAAGGTAGTCTGTTGTTAATATCTTTGGTACTCCAATGGATAGTAGCCTAGTCATTATGGAAGGTAGTTTGTTGTCGAGATTTTTGTTACTCCAATGGATGGTAGGCTTTTCATTATGGAAGCCAGTCTATTGTCAATATTTTTGTTACTCCAATGGATGGTAGCCTTGTCATTATGGAAGGTAGTCTATTGTCGATATTTTTCTTACTTAAATGGATGGTAGCCATTTCATTATGGAACGTAGTTTGTTGTCGATGTTTTTGTTATTCCAATGGATGGTAGCCTTATCATTATGGAAGCTAGTTTGTTGTCGAGATTTTTGTTATTCCAATGGATAGTAGCCTTGTCATTATGGAAGGTAGTCTGTTGTCAAGATTTTGTTACTCCAATGGATGGTAGCCTTGTCATTATGGAAGGCAGTCTGTTGTCGATATTTTTGTCACTCCAATGGATGGTAGCCTTTTTATTATGGAAGGTAGTCTGTTGTCGATATTTTTATTACTCTGATGGATGGTAGCCTTGTCATTATGGAAGGTAGTCTATTGTCGATATTTTTGTTACTCTAATGGATGGTAGCATTGTCATTACGGAAGGTAGTCTGTTGTTGAGATTTTTGTTACTCTAATGGATGGTAGCCTTGTCATTATGGAAGGTATTTTGTTGTCAAGATTTTTGTTACTCCAATGGAGGGTAGCATTGTCATTATGGAAGGTAGTCTGTTATCGATATCTTTGTTACTCCAATGGATAGTATCCTAGTCATTTTTGAAGGTAGTTTGTTGGCAAGATTTTTGTTACCCCAATGGATGATAGGCTTTTCATTATGGAAGCTAGTATGTTGTCAATATTTTTGTTACTCCAATGGATGGTAGCCTTGTTATTATGGAAGGTAGTCTGTTGTCGATATTTTTCTTACTCCAATGGATGGTAGCCTTGTCATTATGGATCGTAGTATTTTTTCGATTTTTTTGTTATTCTAATGGATGGTAGCCTTATCATTATGGAAGGTAGTTTTTTGACGATATTTTTGTTACTCCAATGGATAGTAGACTTGTCATTATGGAAGGTAGTCTGTTGTCGAGATTTTGTTACTCTAATGGATGGTAGCCTTGTCATTATGGAAGGTAGTCTATTGTCGATATTTTTCTTACTCAAATGGATGGTAGCCATTTCATTATGGAACGTAGTTTGTTGTCTATGTTTTTGTTATTCCAATGGATGGTAGCCTTATCATTATAGAAGGTAGTTTGTTGTTGAGATTTTTGTTACTCCAATGGATAGTAGCCTTGTCATTATGGAAGGTAGCTTGTTGTCGAGATTTTTGTTACTCCAATGGATGGTAGGCTTTTCATTATGGAAGCTAATTTATTGTCAATATTTTTGTTACTCCAATGGATGGTAGCCTTGTCATTACGGAAGGTAGTCTATTATCGATATTTTTCTTACTCAAATGGATGGTAGCCATTTCATTATGGAACGTAGTTTGTTGTCGATATTTTTGTTATTCTAATGGATGGTAGCCTTATCATTATGGAAGCTAGTATGTTGTCGAGATTTTTGTTATTCCAATGGATAGTAGCCTTGTCATTATGGAAGGTAGTCTGTTGTCAAGATTTTGGTACCCCAATGGATGGTAGCCTTGTCATTATGGAAGGTAGTCTGTTGTCGATATTTTTGTCACTCCAATGGATGGTAGCCTTTTCATTATGGAAGGTAGTCTATTGTCGATATTTTTGTTACTCCAATGGATGGTAGCCTTGTCATTATGGAAGGTAGTCTATTGTTGATATTTTTTTCACTCCAATGGATGGTAGCCTTTTCATTATGGAAGGTAGTCTGTTGTCGATATTTTTGTTTCTCCAATGGATGGTAGCCTTGTCATTATGGAAGGTAGTCTATTATCGAGATTTTTGTTACTCTAATGGATGGTAGCCTTGTCATTATGGAAGGTATTTTGTTGTCAAGATTTTTGTTACTCCAATGGATGGTAGCATTGTCATTCTGGAAGGTAGTCTATTAACGATATCTTTGTTACTCCAATGGATAGTAGCCTAGTCATTATGGAAGGTAGTTTGTTGTCAAGATTTTCGTTACTCCAATGGATGGTAGCCTTGTTATTATGGAATGTAGTCTATTGTCGAGATTTTGTTACTCCAATGGATGCAGCCTTGCCATTATGGAAGGAAGTCTGTTGTCTAGATTTTTGTTACTCTAATGCATGGTAGCCTTGTCATTGTGGAAGATAGTCTGTTGTCGAGATTTTTGTTACTCCAATGGATGGTAGCCTTGTCATTATGGAAGGTAGTCTGTTGTTTAGATTTTTGTTACTCTAATGGATGGTAGCCTTGTCATTATGGAAGGTAGTCTATTGTCGAGATTTTTGTTACTCTAATGGATGGTGCCTTGTCATTATGGAAGGTAGTCTGTTGTCAATATTTTTCTTATTCCAATGGATGGTAGCCTTGTCAATATGGAACGTAGTTTGTTGTCGATATTTTTGTTATTCCAAAGGATGGTAGCCTTATCATTATAGAAGGTAGTCTATTATCAAGATTTTTGTTACTCCAAAGGATGGTAGCCTTGTCATTATGGAAGGTAGTCTGTTGTTGATATCTTTGTTACTCCAATGGATAGTAGCCTAGTCATTATGGAAGGTAGTTTGTTGTCAAGATTTTTGTTACTCCAATGGATGGTAGCCTTATCATTATGGAAGCTAGTATGTTGTCGAGATTTTTGTTATTCCAATGGATAGTAGCCTTGTCATTATGGAAGGTAGTCTATTTTCGATATTTTTCTTTATCAAATGGATGGTAGCCATTTCATTATGGAACGTAGTTTGGTGTCGATGTTTTTGTTATTCCAATGGATGGTAGCCTTATCATTATGGAAGGTAGTTTGTTGTCGAGATTTTTGTTATTCCAATGGATAATAGCCTTGTCATTATGGAAGGTAGTCTGTTGTCAAGATTTTGTTACTCCAATGGATGGTAGCCTTGTCATTATGGAAGGTAGTCTTTTGTCGATATTTTTCTTACTCCAATGGATGGTAGCCTTGTCATTATGGATCGTAGTTTTTTTTCGATATTTTTGTTATTCCAATGGATGGTAGCCTTATCATTATGGAAGGTAGTTTTTTGACGATATTTTTGTTACTCCAATGGATAGTAGCCTTGTCATTATTGAAGGTAGTCTGTTGTCGAGATTTTGTTACTCTAATGGATGGTAGCCTTGTCATTATGGAAGGTAGTCTATTATCGATATTTTTCTTACTCAAATGGATGGTAGCCATTTCATTATGGAACGTAGTTTGTTGTCTATGTTTTTGTTATTCCAATGGATGGTAGCCTTATCATTATAGAAGGTAGTTTGTTGTCGAGATTTTTGTTACTCCAATGGATAGTAGCCTTGTCATTATGGAAGGTAGTTTGTTGTCGAGATTTTTGTTACTCCAATGGATGGTAGGCTTTTCATTATGGAAGCTAGTTTATTGTCAATATTTTTGTTACTCCAATGGATGGTAGCCTTGTCATTATGGAAGGTAGTTTGTTGTCGAGATTTTTGTTACTCAAATGGATGGTAGGCTTTTCATTATGGAAGCTAGTTTATTGTCAATATTTTTGTTACTCCAATGGATGGTAGCCTTGTCATTACGGAAGGTAGTCTATTATCGATATTTTTCTTACTCAAATGGATGGTAGCCATTTCATTATGGAACGTAGTTTTTTTCCGATATTTTTGTTATTCCAATGGATGGTAGCCTTATCATTATGGAAGGTAGTTTTTTGACGATATTTTTGTTACTCCAATGGATAGTAGCCTTGTCATTATGGAAGGTAGTTTGTTGTCGAGATTTTGTTACTCTAATGGATGGTAGCCTTGTCATTATGGAAGGTAGTCTATTGTCGATATTTTTCTTACTCAAATGGATGGTAGCCATTTCATTATGGAACGTAGTTTGTTGTCTATGTTTTTGTTATTCCAATGGATGGTAGCCTTATCATTATAGAAGGTAGTTTGTTGTCGAGATTTTTGTTACTCCAATGGATAGTAGCCTTGTCATTATGGAAGGTAGTCTTTTGTCGAGATTTTTGTTACTCCAATGGAAGGTAGCCTTATCATTATAGAAGGTAGTTTGTTGTCGAGATTTTTCTTACTCCAATGGATAGTAGCCTTGTCATTATGGAAGGTAGTTTCTTGTCGAGATTTTTGTTACTCCAATGGATGGTAGGCTTTTCATTATGGAAGCTAGTTTATTGTCAATATTTTTGTTACTCCAATTGATGGTAGCCTTGTCATTATGGAAGGTAGTCTATTATCGATATTTTTCTTACTCAAATGGATGGTAGCCATTTCATTATGGAACGTAGTTTGTTGTCGATGTTTTTGTTATTCCAATGGATGGTAGCCTTATCATTATGGAAGCTAGTTTGTTGTCGAGATTTTTGTTATTCCAATGGATAGTAGCCTTGTCATTATGGAAGGTAGTATGTTGTCAAGATTTTGTTACCCCAATGGATGGTAGCCTTGTCATTATGGAAGGTAGTCTGTTGTCGATATTTTTGTCACTCTAATGGATGGTAGTCTTTTCATTATGGAAGGTAGTCTATTGTCGATATTTTTGTTTCTCCAATGGATGGTAGCCTTGTCATTATGGAAGGTAGTCTATTGTCGATATTTTTGTCACTCCAATGGATGGTAGCCTTTTCATTATGGAAGGTAGTCTGTTGTCGATATTTTTGTTTCTCCAATGGATGGTAGCCTTGTCATTATGGAAGGTAGTCTATTGTCGACATTTTTGTTACTCTAATGGATGGTAGCCTTGTCATTATGGAAGGTATTTTGTTGTCAAGATTTTTGTTACTCCAATGGATGGTAGCATTGTCATTCTGGAAGGTAGTCTATTATCGATATCTTTTTTACTCCAATGGATAGTAGCCTAGTCATTATGGAAGGTAGTTTGTCTTCAAGATTTTTGTTACTCCAATGGATGGTAGCCTTGTTATTATGGAATGTAGTCTATTGTCGAGATTTTGTTACTCCAATGGATGGTAGCCTTGCCATTATGGAAGGAAGTCTGTTGTCTAGATTTTTGTTACTCTAATGCATGGTAGCCTTGTCATTGTGGAAGATAGTCTGTTGTCGATATTTTTCTTACTCCAATGGATGGTAGCCTTGTCATTATGGAAGGTAGTCTGTTGTTTAGATTTTTGTTACTCTAATGGATGGTAGCCTTGTCATTATGGAAGGTAGTCTGTTGTCGAGATTTTTGTTACTCTAATGGATGGTGCCTTGTCATTATGGAAGGTAGTCTGTTGTCAATATTTTTCTTATTCCAATGGATGGTAGCCTTATCAATATGGAACGTAGTTTGTTGTCGATATTTTTGTTATTCCAAAGGATGGTAGCCTTATCATTATAGAAGGTAGTCTATTATCAAGATTTTTGTTACTCCAAAGGATGGTAGCCTTGTCATTATGGAAGGTAGTCTGTTGTTGATATCTTTGTTACTCCAATGGATAGTAGCCTAGTCATTATGGAAGGTAGTTTGTTGTCGAGATTTTTGTTACTCCAATGGATGGTAGGTTTTTCGTTATGGAAGCTATTCTGTTGTCAATATTTTTGTTACTCCAATGGATGGTAGCCTTGTCTTTATGGAAGGTAGTCTATTGTCGATATTTTTCTTACTCAAATGGATGGTAGCCATTTCATTATGGAACGTAGTTTGTTGTCGATGTTTTTGTTATTCCAATGGATGGTAGCCTTATCATTATGGAAGGTAGTTTGTTGTCGAGATTTTTGTTATTCCAATGGATAATAGCCTTGTCATTATGGAAGGTAGTCTGTTGTCAAGATTTTGTTACTCCAATGGATGGTAGCCTTGTCATTATGGAAGGTAGTCTGTTGTCGATATTTTTGTCACTCCAATGAATGGTAGCCTTTTCATTATGGAAGGTAGTCTGTTGTCGATATTTTTGTTACCTCAATGGATGGTAGCCTTGTCATTAAGGAAGGTAGTCTATTGTCGATATTTTTGTTACTCTAATGGATGGTAGCATTGTCATTATGGAAGGTAGTCTGTTGTTGAGATTTTTGTTACTCTAATGGATGGTAGCCTTGTCATTATGGAAGGTATTCTGTTGTCAAGATTTTTGTTACTCCAATGGATTGTAGCATTGTCATTATGGAAGGTAGTTTGTTATCAATATCTTTGTTACTCCAATGGATAGTATCCTAGTCATTATGGAAGGTAGTTTGTTGTCAAGATTTTTGTTACCCCAATGGATGATAGGATTTTCATTATGGAAGCTAGTATGTTGTCAATATTTTTGTTACTCCAATGGATGGTAGCCTTGTCATTATGGAAGGTAGTCTGTTGTCGATATTTTTCTTACTCCAATGGATGGTAGCCTTGACATTATGGATCATAGTTTATTTTCGATATTTTTGTTATTCCAATGGATGGTAGCCTTATCATTATGGAAGGTAGTTTGTTGTCGAGATTTTTGTTACTCTAATGGATAGTAGCCTTGTCATTATGGAAGGTAGTCTGTTGTCAAGATTTTGTTACTCCAATGGATTGTAGCCTTGTCATTATGGAAGGTAGTCTATTGTCGATAATTTTGTCACTCCAATGGATGGTAGCCTTTTCATTATTGAAGGTAGTCTGTTGGCGATATTTTTGTTACTCCAATGGATGGTAGCCTTGTCATTATGGAAGGTATTCTGTTGTCGAGATTTTTGTTACTCCAATGGATGGTAGCATTGTCATTATGGAAGGTAGTCTATTATCGATATCTTTGTTACTCCAATGGATAGTAGCCTAGTCATTATGGAAGGTAGTTTGTTGTCAATATTTTTGTTACTCCATTGGATGGTAGGCTTTTCATTATGGAAGCTAGTCTGTTGTCAATATTTTTGTTACTGCAATGGATGGTAGCCTTGTCATTATGGAAGGTATTCTGTTGTCGATATTTTTCTTACTCCAATGGATGGTAGCCTTGTTATTATGGATCGTAGTATGTTTTCGATATTTTTGTTATTCCAATGGATGGTAGCCTTATCATTATGGAAGGTAGTTTTTTGTCGATATTTTTGTTACTCCAATGGATCTTAGCCTTGTCATTATGGATAGTAGTCTATTGTCGAGATTTTGTTACTCCAATGGATTGTAGCCTTGTCATTATGGAAGGTAGTCTGTTGTCGATATTTTTCTTACTCCAATGGATGGTAGCCTTGTTATTATGGATCGTAGTATGTTTTCGATATTTTTGTTATTCCAATGGATGGTAGCCTTATCATTATGGAAGGTAGTCTAATGTCAATATTTTTGCCACTCTAATGGATGGTAGCCTTGTCATTAATGAAGGTAGTCTATTGTCGATATTTTCATTACTCCAATGGATGGTAGCCTTCTCATTATGGAAGGTAGTCTGTTGTCGAGATTTTTGTTACTCTAATGGATGGTAGCCTTGTCATTGTGGAAGATAGTCTGTTGTCGAGATTTTTGTCACTCCAATGGATGGTAGCCTTCTAATTATGGAAGGTAGTCTGTTGTCGATATTTTTGTTACTCTAATGGATTGTAGCCTTGTCATTGTGGAAGGTAGTCAGTTTTCGAGATTTTTATTACTCCAATGGATGGTAGCCTTTTAATTAAGGAAGGTAGTCTCTTGTTGATATTTTTGTTACTCCAATGGATGGTAGCCTTGCCATTATGGAAGGAAGTCTGTTGTCTATATTTTTGTTACTCTAATGGATGGTAGCCTTGTCATTGTGGAAGATAGTCTGTTGTCAAGAATTTTGTAACTCCGATGGATGGTAGCCTTGTCATTATGGAAGGTAGTCTCTTGTTGATATTTTCGTTACTCCAATGGATGGTAGCCTTGTCATTATGGAAGGTAGTATGTTGTCTAGATTTTTGTTACTCTAATGGATGGTAGCCTTGTCATTATGGAAGGTAGTCTATTGTCGTGATTTTTGTTACTCTAATGGATTGTAGCCTTGTCATTATGGAAGGTAGTCTATTGTCAATATTTTTCTTATTCCAATGGACGGTGGCCTTGTCAATATGGAACGTAGTTTGTTGTCGATATTTTTGTTATTCCAAAGGATGGTAGCCTTATCATTATAGAAGGTAGTCGATTGTCAAGATTTTTGTCACTACAAAGGATGGTAGCCTTGTCATTATGGAAGGTAGTCTATTGTTGATATCTTTGTTACTCCAATCGATAGTAGCCTTGTCATTATGGAAGGTAGTCTGTTGTCGATATTTTTCTTACTCCAATGGATGGTAGCCTTGTTATTATGGATCGTAGTATGTTTTCGATATTTTTGTTATTCCAATGGATGGTAGCCTTATCATTATGGAAGGTAGTCTAATGTCAATATTTTTACCACTCCAATGGATGGTAGCCTTGTCATTATTGAAGGTAGTCTATTGTCGATATTTTCATTACTCCAATGGATGGTAGCCTTCTCATTATGGAAGGTAGTCTGTTGTGGAGATTTTTGTTACTCTAATGGATGGTAGCCTTGTCATTGTGGAAGGTAGTCAGTTGTCGAGATTTTTATTACTCCAATGGATGGTAGCCTTTTAATTATGGAAGGTAGTCTCTTGTTTATATTTTTGTTACTCCAATGGATGGTAGCCTTGCCATTATGGAAGGAAGTCTGTTGTCTAGATTTTTGTTACTCTAATGGATGGTAGCCTTGTCATTGTGGAAGATAGTCTGTTGTCGAGATTTTTGTAACTCCAATGGATGGTAGCCTTGTCATTATGGAAGGTAGTCTCTTGTTGATATTTTCGTTACTCCAATGGATGGTAGCCTTGTCATTATGGAAGGTAGTCTGTTGTCTAGATTTTTGTTACTCTAATGGATGGTAGCCTTGTCATTATGAAAGGTAGTCTATTGTCGATATTTTTGTCACTCCAATGGATGGTAGCCTTTTCATTATTGAAGGTAGTCTGTTGGCGATATTTTTGTTACTCCAATGGATGGTAGCCTTGTCATTATGGAAGGTAGTCTATTGTCGAGATTTTTGTTACTCTAATGGATGGTAGCCTTGTCATTATGGAAGGTATTCTGTTGTCAAGATTTTTGTTACTCCAATGAATGGTAGCATTGTCATTATGGAAGGTAGTCTATTATCGATATCTTTGTTACTCCAATGGATAGTAGCCTAGTCATTATGGAAGGTAGTTTGTTGTCAATATTTTTGTTACTCCATTGGATGGTAGGCTTTTCATTATGGAAGCTAGTTTGTTGTCAATATTTTTGTTACTGCAATGGATGGTAGCCTTGTCATTATGGAAGGTAGTCTGTTGTCGATATTTTTCTTACTCCAATGGATGGTAGCCTTGTTATTATGGATCGTAGTATGTTTTCGATATTTTTGTTATTCCAATGGATGGTAGCCTTATCATTATGGAAGGTAGTTTTTTGTCGATATTTTTGTTACTCCAATGGATCGTAGCCTTGTCATTATGGATAGTAGTCTGTTGTCGAGATTTTGTTACTCCAATGGATTGTAGCCTTGTCATTATGGAAGGTAGTCTGTTGTCGATATTTTTCTTACTCCAATGGATGGTAGCCTTGTTATTATGGATCGTAGTATGTTTTCGATATTTTTTTTATTCCAATGGATGGTAGCCTTATCATTATGGAAGGTAGTCTAATGTCAATATTTTTGCCACTCCAATGGATGGTAGCCTTGTCATTATTGAAGGTAGTCTATTGTCGATATTTTCATTACTCCAATGGATGGTATCCTTCTCATTATGGAAGGTAGTCTGTTGTCGAGATTTTTATTACTCTAATGGATGGTAGCCTTGACATTGTGGAAGATAGTCTGTTGTCGAGATTTTTGTCACTCCAATGGATGGTAGCCTTCTAATAATGGAAGGTAGTCTGTTGTCGATATTTTTGTGACTCTAATGGATTGTAGCCTTGTCATTGTGGAAGGTAGTCAATTTTCGAGATTTTTAATACTCCAATGGATGGTAGCCTTTTAATTATGGAAGGTAGTCTCTTGTTGATATTTTTGTTACTCCAATGGATGGTTGCCTTGCCATTATGGAAGGAAGTCTGTTGTCTAGATTTTTGTTACTCTAATGGATGGTAGCCTTGTCATTTTGGAAGATAGTCTGTTGTCGAGATTTTTGTAACTCCAATGGATGGTAGCCTTGTCATTATGGAAAGTAGTCTCTTGTTGATATTTTCGTTACTCCAATGGATGGTAGCCTTGTCATTATGGAAGGTAGTATGTTGTCTAGATTTTTGTTACTCTAATGGATGGTAGCCTTGTCATTATGGAAGGTAGTCTATTGTCGTGATTTTTGTTACTCTAATGGATGGTTGCCTTGTCATTATGGAAGGTAGTCTATTGTCAATATTTTTCTTATTCCAATGGACGGTGGCCTTGTCAATATGGAACGTAGTTTAATGTCGATATTTTTGTTATTCCAAAGGATGGTAGCGTTATCATTATAGAAGGTAGTCGATTGTCAAGATTTTTGTCACTCCAAAGGATGGTAGCCTTGTCATTATGGAAGGTAGTCTATTGTTGATATCTTTGTTACTCCAATCGATAGTAGCCTTGTCATTATGGAAGGTAGTCTGTTGTCGATATTTTTCTTACTCCAATGGATGGTAGCCTTGTTATTATGGATCGTAGTATGTTTTCGATATTTTTGTTATTCCAATGGATGGTAGCCTTATCATTATGGAAGGTAGTCTAATGTCAATATTTTTACCACTCCAATGGATGGTAGCCTTGTCATTACTGAAGGTAGTCTATTGTCGATATTTTCATTACTCCAATGGATGGTAGCCTTCTCATTATGGAAGGTAGTCTGTTGTGGAGATTTTTGTTACTCTAATGGATGGTAGCCTTGTCATTGTGGAAGGTAGTCAGTTGTCAAGATTTTTATTACTCCAATGGATGGTAGCCTTTTAATTATGGAAGGTAGTCTCTTGTTTATATTTTTGTTACTCCAATGGATGGTAGCCTTGCCATTATGGAAGGAAGTCTGTTGTCTAGATTTTTGTTACTCTAATGGATGGTAGCCTTGTCATTATGGAAGATAGTCTGTTGTCGAGATTTTTGTAACTCCAATGGATGGTAGCCTTGTCATTATGGAAGGTAGTCTCTTGTTGATATTTTCGTTACTCCAATGGATGGTAGCCTTGTTATTATGGAAGGTAGTCTGTTGTCTAGATTTTTGTTACTCTAATGGATGGTAGCCTTGTCATTATGAAAGGTAGTCTATTGTCGATATTTTTGTCACTCCAATGGATGGTAGCCTTTTCATTATTGAAGGTAGTCTGTTGGCGATATTTTTGTTACTCCAATGGATGGTAGCCTTGTCATTATGGAAGGTAGTCTATTGTCGAGATTTTTGTTACTCTAATGGATGGTAGCCTTGTCATTATGGAAGGTATTCTGTTGTCAAGATTTTTGTTACTCCAATGAATGGTAGCATTGTCATTATGGAAAGTAGTCTATTATCGATATCTTTGTTACTCCAATGGATAGTAGCCTAGTCATTATGGAAGGTAGTTTGTTGTCAATATTTTTGTTACTCCATTGGATGGTAGGCTTTTCATTATGGAAGCTAGTTTGTTGTCAATATTTTTGTTACTGCAATGGATGGTAGCCTTGTCATTATGGAAGGTAGTCTGTTGTCGATATTTTTCTTACTCCAATGGATGGTAGCCTTGTTATTATGGATCGTAGTATGTTTTCGATATTTTTGTTATTCCAATGGATGGTAGCCTTATCATTATGGAAGGTAGTTTTTTGTCGATATTTTTGTTACTCCAATGGATCGTAGCCTTGTCATTATGGATAGTAGTCTGTTGTCGAGATTTTGTTACTCCAATGGATTGTAGCCTTGTCATTATGGAAGGTAGTCTGTTGTCGATATTTTTCTTACTCCAATGGATGGTAGCCTTGTTATTATGGATCGTAGTATGTTTTCGATATTTTTTTTATTCCAATGTATGGTAGCCTTATCATTATGGAAGGTAGTCTAATGTCAATATTTTTGCCACTCCAATGGATGGTAGCCTTGTCATTATTGAAGGTAGTCTATTGTCGATATTTTCATTACTCCAATGGATGGTATCCTTCTCATTATGGAAGGTAGACTGTTGTCGAGATTTTTGTTACTCTAATGGATGGTAGCCTTGTCATTGTGGAAGATAGTCTGTTGTCGAGATTTTTGTCACTCCAATGGATGGTAGCCTTCTAATAATGGAAGGTAGTCTGTTGTCGATATTTTTGTGACTCTAATGGATTGTAGCCTTGTCATTGTGGAAGGTAGTCAGTTTTCGAGATTTTTATTACTCCAATGGATGGTAGCCTTTTAATTATGGAAGGTAGTCTCTTGTTGATATTTTTGTTACTCCAATGGATGGTAGCCTTGCCATTATAGAAGGAAGTCTGTTGTCTAGATTTTTGTTACTCTAATGGATGGTAGCCTTGTCATTTTGGAAGATAGTCTGTTGTCGAGATTTTTTTTAACTCCAATGGATGGTAGCCTTGTCATTATGGAAGGTAGTCTCTTGTTGATATTTTCGTTACTCCAATGGATGGTAGCCTTGTCATTATGGAAGGTAGTATGTTGTCTAGATTTTTGTTACTCTAATGGATGGTAGCCTTGTCATTATGGAAGGTAGTCTATTGTCGTGATTTTTGTTACTCTAATGGATGGTTGCCTTGTCATTATGGAAGGTAGTCTATTGTCAATATTTTTCTTATTCCAATGGACGGTGGCCTTGTCAATATGGAACGTAGTTTAATGTCGATATTTTTGTTATTCCAAAGGATGGTAGCGTTATCATTATAGAAGGTAGTCGATTGTCAAGATTTTTGTCACTCCAAAGGATGGTAGCCTTGTCATTATGGAAGGTAGTCTATTGTTGATATCTTTGTTACTCCAATCGATAGTAGCCTTGTCATTATGGAAGGTAGTCTGTTGTCGATATTTTTCTTACTCCAATGGATGGTAGCCTTGTTATTATGGATCGTAGTATGTTTTCGATATTTTTGTTATTCCAATGGATGGTAGCCTTATCATTATGGAAGGTAGTCTAATTTCAATATTTTTGCCACTCCAATGGATGGTAGCCTTGTCATTACTGAAGGTAGTCTATTGTCGATATTTTCATTACTCCAATGGATGGTAGCCTTCTCATTATGGAAGGTAGTCTGTTGTCGAGATTTTTGTTACTCTAATGGATGGTAGCCTTGTCATTGTGGAAGGTAGTCAGTTGTCGAGATTTTTATTACTCCAATGGATAGTAGCCTTTTAATTATGGAAGGTAGTCTCTTGTTTATATTTTTGTTACTCCAATGGATGGTAGCCTTGCCATTATGGAAGGAAGTCTGTTGTCTAGATTTTTGTTACTCTAATGGATGGTAGCCTTGTCATTTTGGAAGATAGTCTGTTGTCGAGATTTTTGTAACTCCAATGGATGGTAGCCTTGTCATTATGGAAGGTAGTCTCTTGTTGATATTTTCGTTACTCCAATGGATGGTAGCCTTGTCATTATGGAAGGTAGTATGTTGTCTAGATTTTTGTTACTCTAATGGATGGTAGCCTTGTCATTATGGAAGGTAGTCTATTGTCGTGATTTTTGTTACTCTAATGGATGGTTGCCTTGTCATTATGGAAGGTAGTATATTGTCGATAATTTTCTTATTCCAATGGATGGTGGCCTTGTCAATATGGAACGTAGTTTAATGTCGATATTTTTGTTATTCCAAAGGATGGTAGCGTTATCATTATGGAAGGTAGTTTGTTTTCAAGATTTTTATCACTCCAAAGGATAGTAGCCTTGTCATTAGTGAAGGTAGTCTATTTTCAAGATTTTGTTACTCCAATGGATGGTAGCCTGGTCATTATGGAAGGTAGTCTATTGTCGATATTTTTGTCACTCCGATGGATGGTAGCCTTGTCATTATGGAAGGTAGTCTGTTGTCGATATTTTTGTTACTCCAATGGATGGTAGCCTTGTCATTATGGAAGGTAGTCTATTGTCGAGATTTTTGTTACTCTAATGGATGGTAGCATTGTCATTATGGAAGGTAGTCTGTTGTTGATATTTTTGTTACTCTAATGGATGGTAGCCTTATCATTATGGAAGGTATTATGTTGTCAAGATTTGTGTTACTCCAATGGATGGTAGCATAGTCATTATGGAAGGTAGTCTGTTATCGATATCTTTGTTAATCCAATGGATAGTAGCCTAGTCATTATAGAAGGTAGTTTGTTGTCAAGATTTTTGTTACTCCAATGGATGGTAGGCTTTTCATTATGGAAGCTAGTCTGTTGTCAATATTTTTATTACTCCAATGGATGGTAGCCTTGTCATTATGGAAGGTAGTCTGTTGTCGATATTTTTCTTACTCCAATGGATGGTAGCCTTGTTATTATGGATCGTAGTATGTTTTCGATTTTTTTGTTATTCCAATGGATGGTAGCCTTATCCTTATGGAAGGTAGTCTAATGTCAATATTTTTGCCACTCCAATGGATGGTAGCCTTGTCATTATTGAAGGTAGTCTATTGTCGATATTTTCATTACTCCAATGGATGGTAGCCTTCTCATTATGGAAGGTAGTCTGTTGTCGAGATTTTTGTTACTCTAATGGATGGTAGCCTTGTCATTGTGGAAGATAGTCTGTTGTCGAGATTTTTGTCACTCCAATGGATGGTAGCCTTCTAATTATGGAAGGTAGTCTGTTGTCGATATTTTTGTTACTCTAATGGATTGTAGCCTTTTCATTGTGGAAGGTAGTCAGTTTTCGAGATTTTTATTACTCCAATGGATGGTAGCCTTTTAATTATGGAAGGTAGTCTCTTGTTGATATTTTTGTTACTCCAATGGATGGTAGCCTTGCCATTATGGAAGGAAGTCTGTTGTCTAGATTTTTGTTACTCTAATGGATGGTAGCCTTGTCATTGTGGAAGATAGTCTGTTGTCGAGATTTTTGTAACTCCAATGGATGGTAGCCTTGTTATTATGGAAGGTAGTCTCTTGTTGATATTTTCGTAACTCCAATGGATGGTAGCCTTGTCATTATGGAAGGTAGTATGTTGTCTAGATTTTTGTTACTCTAATGGATGGTAGCCTTGTCATTATGGAAGGTAGTCTATTGTCGTGATTTTTGTTACTCTAATGGATGGTAGCCTTGTAATTATGGAAGGTAGTCTATTGTCAATATTTTTCTTATTCCAATGGACGGTGGCCTTGTCAATATGGAACGTAGTTTGTTGTCGATATTTTTGTTATTCCAATGGATGGTAGGATTTTCATTATGGAAGGTAGTATGTTGTTGATATCTTTGTTACTCCAATGAATAGTAGCCTAGTCATTATGGAAGGTAGTTTGTTGTTGAGATTTTTGTTACTCCAATGGATGATAGGATTTTCATTATGGAAGCTAGTCTGTTGTCAATATTTTTGTTACTCCAATGGATGGTAGCCTTGTCATTATGGAAGGTAGTCTATTGTCGATATTTTTCTTACTCAAATGGATGGTGTCATACCCTAATTTTTGACCTAAGATCCCGCATTCCATCCGCATCATTGCATGGCAAGAGTTCACAAGCAATTCGACCTATTTTTGCCAATTCCCGAGTCAGATTTCAAAAATTCATAACTTCTTCAAATTTCAATATTTTGAGGGGTTATTTTTTGCATATGATTTTTCTTGACACCATCTATAATTTTTCTTTACAAGACAAGAGATGATTATGCATTGAAAAGCCACGAAAAAGTTATTCACGTTCGAGGTTGTTTCACGAATTTAATGGAATTTGATTCTTAATTTTTGACTATGTTTTATCCGACCATAAATTTTACACTTTCTCTTCTTTTATTTTTAATTCCATATCCTAAAAAAAATATTTAGTTCATGTCATCTTAATTTTTATTTACATTATTATTCAAAATATCAAAAAAAAAGTAGTCTCTTCAAGTTTCATTTAGATTTTTATTCTTAAGTCAAAATTATAGTCTTCTAGATTTAATATAGTAAAAATCTCAAAAAAAAACATGTCTTAGCATTATATTATTTTAGCATTTCACTTTAATCACAAAAAATATATAGTTAATATCTTTTCCTTTTAATTCTTTTAGTTATTATAATTTTCATTTCTTTCTTTCAATATTAATCTTGATTTGGTTCTAATTTTAATTCAACTTTTTAGTTGAGTTATTATTAAAATTAAAATTAATTTTAATTTCTCTTTAATTTTCATGTTTTTGAAATTTTTAGTTTAATATTTTTATTTTTATTTTTTGTTATTATTATTGTTATTATTATTATTATGCTATTCCTCTCCTTGTAAAAAATGTCCAAACAATAAAATCAGTCCAAAACCTTGCTATTGTCCCTATCCTAATTGTCCATGAAATCCAAACTTGCTGCTACTTCACTCCAAAACCTGCATAAAAACCAGTTTGCAAACAACATTTTTACTATCTTTGCTGTCCAAAAAACTTGCCCAAAATTAAACCACAAATCCCTGCATCAAGAAAGCATAAGGAAGTTGACATAAACTAGAATTCAACTAATATTTGGCTCCAATTTTCCCTCCAATTCTATCATACATTCACTATAAAAATAGAAGCAAATGGTGAAGAGTAGAGGGAGGTTGTCACCTAATTCCTGCAATAGCAGTAGGAGAAAAAGAAACAAACTCTGCTCCTAACCTCTGCTCAAATCCATACCACAATCCACTGAAAACCATATTGAACCTCTGCTCATATAACACCACAAATCCCTCATAACTTCACTCATTTATTCACATCATTCTCACTGCAAAACACCTCTACTATAAACCTTCAGTAACTTCATCAATCCATTTGCAAAAAATCATCTAACCACACTTCATCCTCTATGCATCAACCTGTATACCTTTATTCTCTCACACTTTTACTGCCATAATCAACTCATCTCACCACAGAACCATCAGTCACAAATCCAACCATCATTTCCTCAGAACTTGGTTGGAATTTCTGTTGACCCCATCGCTCCATTTGTTCCGACAGTGAACAACATCGTCCAAAAACCTGTAATGGGCCGATTCATGAACATCCTCAAATTCTTTCCAGACCTATCATTTGCGACCTTCCAGTTATGAGGAAAGCTTCTCTTCATCGGTTCCTCGAGAAGAGAGAGGATAAAGTTGCTTCCAAGTCACCATATCAGAGAACAAATGCAATGAAGAGTACTAACAAAGCAAAGTGAAAACATGTCATGGATTGTGGGTGCAAAATCAACATCTTCAAACCAATAGAAAACCGATCATAATTTCGTTATTACCGTGTCGCCTCCTCCACTCGGTCATGCTGTTATTACTCCTGAGCCAGCTGTTTCCTTTGATGATTACATTGTTGGGCCTGAAATTCATGCGTTAATTTCAGATGAAGAGCATGATCATGTTCATGAAAATGACGAACTCGATCACGATTTTTACCATGAGAACGAGTATGAAGGCCATGAACGTGATCAGTCTGTTGAGACTGGTGTATCATTGGATGATTTCAAGCTCAAGATAATTAAGCAGAATAGCTCAAGTCATGCGCCTGAGAAATCTAAAGAGGAGGAAATATCATAACAACAATGTACCAGGTATTTTTTTTTGCAAGAACTATTGTTGTTGTTTATTCATTGAAAATTGTGGGGATAGAGGAATTTTGTTTGTTGTTACTGGTTGGTGAAAGGAAGGTTTATTTGAAGAGAATAAGTAGGAACGTGAGAGCATAGAGAAATCTGCAGAGGGTGAATCATTGAAAGAGTAACAGAATTTTGGGAGTTGTTGATAATTATATTAAAAGTAACTATTGACCCTTTCCAAGAAGAAGTGGAACGGCCAAACCTAGTGAAAAACATTAAGTTGCTTCTTTGAAACTTTCGGGCCTCACCCTATGACCCGGTCTAGTCCAAGAAATATTTTACTCTAGTTTGTTTAATTATTTGGATGGCATATGGGCTTCACCCCAACACAATTAAACAAGCCCATTCAAAACTATTATCTCCACCCTATACTTCACTTTTACACCCCTTTTCCTTATAATTAATTTAATTTAGGCTTAAAATGGTCTTAATCTATATTTTTTAGTTTAGATTTATTAGAACGTTCAATTAGTTTAAGATATGATTTGACTTTAGAATTTTTATCTAATTTATATTTAACCTAATAACTTTAGAATTTCTATTTTAATGTAATGTAGTCATTTTAGAATTTATTTGATTTAGATTTAGTTTAGTAATTTTGGAATTTTTAGTTAGCTTAGATTTATTTTAGTAACTTTAGAAATTTAAGTTAGTTTAGATTTAATTTAACAACTTTAGAATTTTAATTTTATAACTTAGTGATTTTATAATTAACTTAGTTTATATTTAAATTAGTTTAGATATAATTTAGTAATTTTAGAGCTTTAGTAACTTGAAAATTTTCATTTGATTTAGATTTAATTTAATAACTCTAGAATTTTTATTCGATTTAGATATAATTTAGTAACTTTAGAATTTTATTTGTTTTAGTTTTGACTTAGTAAACTTTAGAATTTTTTGTTTAGTTTTATTTTAGTAACTTTAGGATTTTATTTCATTTAGATTTGACTTAGTAAACTTTAGAATTAGATTTGACTTAGTAAACTCTTAGAGTTTTATTTGATTTAGATTTAGTTTAGTAACTTTGGAACTTTCTTTGTTTTAGGTTAGCAACCTTGGAATTTATTTAGTTTAGATTTAATTTACTAATTTTAAAATTTTTACTCTAGTTTAGATCTAACTTAGTAATTTTAGAATTCTAATTTATTTTAGATTTAATTTATTAACTTTAGAATTTTAAGTTAGTAATTTTATAATTTTAATTTAGTTTTAGTTATTAACTTTAAAATCTTGTTTAGTTTAGTTATAAACTTTAGAATTTAAGATTAGTTTACTTAGTAACCTTAAAATTTCAAAATTAGTTTAGATAACCCTCTAATTATATTTTCCTTTTATTCATGATTCTTCTTTGGGCGTTTATTTAGTTTCTTATAGTTTATCTTGTCAGTATTCTCCTTGTTTGTTTCTTTTTGATTTTTTTACTTATATATGATTCTTGCTCGATTACTAGACCTACTTGCTTATGATCAACTCCAAGAGAAAGAATTAAATTTGTTGACTTCATGTCAACAAATATATCTAATACGATCAAGCGAACACCCTCATTCATTTTTTTTCCTATTTACTATTTTTTCCAAAAATTAAGTCGATTTTCCTAAAAGATTCAAATTTCAAACTCACACCTTTTAAGTCAAAACTTCGACACTAGGTCATCGTATCTTCAAAAATATCGTCCATACCCATCTTTAACCAAACAAACCATTTTAATCAAACAAACAATTTTAACCAAAAAACAGATATTTCAAAAGGTTCCTGCGGAGTACCGCAGATGCATTGGGTGTTAATACCTTCCCATTCTATAACCAACCCCCCGAACCATAGACCTCTTTTCAAAAACGCCATGTATTTTCATTACTTTTAAAAGTATTATTTTACATTGCATACTTTAGGGTTTTATTTCGCTCTTTCCCCTTTTCCCTTGGAAATAATAAAGCGCGGTGGCGACTCTTGCTTTTGCGAGTCAAGTTAATTAATAGCTTGTTCTCCGATTTTCATCGCTACAGAATTGGCGACTCTGCTGGGGACAGATTGACCTCTTGCTGGTCCATCCCTAAGTGGGTTAAGCCTAATTTGTTTTATCTATTTTATCATTATTTGATTGTTTGATTATATGTATATATTATGATTATTTGGGTGTTGATAATTTTTGCAAAGGACAAGTTCTATACCCGGACTAAGTTACACTTAGGAATAGGATGGGCGGTATAGTCATGTTAACTTTGAGGGAGTAATCCCGAAGAAGGAGGCATGAGATCCCCCACTCAGTGGAAGGCCCTTTTGAATGTAATATTTGTTTACCGAGTAATCGGGAAGACATTATTATTTTCGACCTGGGAGCCAGAGAAGCTGGGAAATGTAGAACCCTAACCCATCTTGGCCTTTTAGGCGTAGCGCGGAGATTATAACGGAGTAATCCGGAAGTAATTGTTACGCGATGCTACGCTCGGATGAGTTTCTCTTGAGAATATTGCTGATTATTGAGTAATCAAGACGTTGGTAATATCCGAAGGAGGAATGTAGACTCCGGGAACTCTTAGAACCTTGTTCTACAGGTGTGATTAAACCGTTAGTACATACCTTGGGGGTGTTCCTTACCTTGACTCCATGCTCGTGACGTTGAACCTTTCGACTTTATTTGTGACCTTGCTTGTGGTTGTTGCATAGCCATGCATTCATGCATCCATAAAACCCTTTTCACTTGACTTTGAAGGAAGTTGGAGGTCTTTCTTTGTAAACATCACAAGTTTCGTCAAGCTCAATGGATCTTGGGTGTTGATAGGGCGAAAACCCTAATCCACCAAAATGGATGATTGATCTTGATGATAACTTGATCAATGTTTGGAGCCAATTCAAAATTCATCTTATATCTTCATACTTTGATGTTTACAACTTAATATCTTGAGTTCCTTGAAAATCAAATAAAAACTCTCTTTTGCATATCATACATCATTCTACATTTTATGTTTCACTTTCAAAAGGTCTTTTTCCGAGTCTTATTTTTTTTTTTCCTTTGGTCTCACCAGTACAACACTCGCGCTAAGAGAACAATGGAGAATATCAAGCAAGAGGTTTCTGAACTCCGTAGAGAGATGACTATTTTGAAAGCTAGTATGGAGCACTTAACTAGTTTGGTTGAAATTTTGGTTGCCTCCCAAGTCAATCCTTCTAGGAAGAAGGAAGCGAGGATAAAAGTCTTCACTGAAACTCTGAAATCATGAGAAGATGATAATTAACGCGCCTAGTGACTTTCCTGACAAGGTGAATGTGGGAGTGCGTCTAGAAGAAGATGCCTGAAAGGGATGTTCATATGAAGATGGTGGCTCATCTAATGGTGTGAGGAAGTTTGATAATAACTTTTCCAAGAAGAGAACCAGAGGAAGAAATAATCATTGTCAGAATCATCATGTTTCTCCTATTCATCCACAGAATCAGCAAGTTCCTAATCAAAGGAAAACCCAGTTTGATCCAATTCCAATTACCTATAGAGAGTTGTTCCCTATCCTGATGCAGAGGAATTTGGTTCAGACCCGACCTCCACCGAAGGTTCCTGAGAAGATACATCGGTACTACAAAGCTGATTTGGCTTGTACCTTTCATCAAAGTGCTCCTGGGCATGACTTGGAGGGTTGCTTTGCTTTGAAGATTGAAGTTCAGAAGTTGGTCAGAAGTGGTATCTTGTCATTCAAGGACGTTGGTTTTGAAGTTCAAATCAAGCACGTGCCGAAGAGTAAACACGATTGATGGTCACTTTGAGTTTTGAAGGATGTTTTCGGTGATTCAAGTCCAGATGGAAAGCCTTCCCCGATCATTAACTTATTTCTGCTTGTTGCAATTTTTCTTGTTTATCAAAATATTGTTTGCATGTAAGAACTTGTTTGCATCTGAATGATTATCTTAATACAAGGAGTATGTTTGTCTTGAAGAAATTCATTCGTTTCACTCATATTTGTTTTCAAGTTTTAAATTGCTTTTGCACTATGATACCAAATTGTTGTTCATTCTCTTGCCTAGGCAGAGATTGAGGGGAGGATGATGATCTAAAGAACACGAAATCTCTGGTTGTTTGCCTTTGGATAAAATCTTGCTGATGATGTACAGGCATTGTTTCAAATCCCTAAACACCGGAGATATAAGGAAGATAATCCCTTTCTAACCCCTTTTGAGCCTTGAAGTAGAAGTTTCTTTTCTATACGAAAAAACTTTGAATTTTAACCTGGGGCAGGGTAGTTTTTAGTTAATCTGACTGAGTGTTCGAAATTCATAAGGAAGATGTTTTTTGAAGAGAAACTACGAGGGCTATCTTTCATGTATAATGAAGCCAGAAGATGTGGAATCATAATGTTATCCCTCATTCATCAAGAAACGAGGCAATCACAATCTTCTCAACAAGCAAATGCAAGCTAATGTCACACATTTTGTTCAAAAAGTCAAAAATCGAGAAAAAGAAAAAGCCTGCTAAGTAAAAAAACATGAAAATGTGTGACTTAGGCAAAATTAAGGCATCCCGCTGGACTATCAATTCAAAAGAATTAGTTCAGGCAAAAGTTAGGAAAAATAAAAATTGCAAAGAAAAGGACTGGAAAGAAAAGTCCTCAACAAAGAACAAATTGGTGACTACAAACACGAAGACATGAGGGTGGTTTCTACTCCGAAAGCCTCGTCGTTTCCTTGACCGTCACAAATTCCTTTTGAGAGATGAACACTCATGTTGAATTAACTGAACATAGGATTGGAGAACATCATGAAGGGGGTGGGCACCAAATATTTTGAGCCTTAAATCTTTTTTTCTAAAACCATGAACCAGACCACATTACAACCTTCAAAAGTCCTAATTGAAGCAAGGTTATTTTGAATGCATACTTCAATGAGATAGTGTTCCTGACTCCCATGAATGTTCTAAATAGTTATGTTGGTATCATATGTTTTTCCTATACAAAAATAAATGGTGCTTTAGCTCGCAAAATTTGTGCGATATCTTTCAAAATCTTCAAGACTTACATAACTGTTGCATTAGAATTTTCATTCTCATTGTAAACTTTTTCTAACCGCCAAACATTTGTTTGATATCAAGGAAGCTCACATATAAGCACCAGTGATGAGTTTATTCTTTTAAGGCCTGAAACTATGTTGAGTAATGGGCTAATCATTTCAAGAAAAATCATATCCAGGGGCATATCACCTGAAGACCGTAAGCACGAACATGTTGCTTCTCCCAGTTAATGCTTTCCCAACTTGTTTACCCTTTATTGGGGCAAAAGTTGAAGACTTTGTGGTGCCAACTACAATCAATTCGGGGCAATCACGTCGAGATTTATTGAATCTCTCTAAGAGTTTGAAGACACCAGAGCATGGCGAATTCCAGGTCTTTTGTAAAATCCTCTTGAGACGATTTCTCCTCATCAACCAGATAGCTTGGGGCATGTTAGAAGTGAAGCTATTCGCAAGAATTGTCGTGCAACATGCAGCTTATCAGCAGTAAACTTGGGGCATCCAAAATTAATCCCAGGGGCAATCCAGATTTGTCAAGATATGTTTTTCATACATTATCAGAGGGTGGTGTTCCCAGTATCTCCAGCTAAGCAAGACTTCTTTCCAGCTGAAACTTTGTTTGTGTTGTTATCCTTTCAATGGATTGTTTGCAATAGAAGACTAGACTTTGGGTTTTCTACCTGAAAATATCTTCCTCTCCAGAGATATTTAAGCCTTGTAAAAGGACCTTGCTCCAATGATGGCCTATGTTTTATCTCCAGTAATGTTCCCATCCTGTTGAGATTAGCCGAGTGTCGAGTTGTACTATGACGTCTTATCATCTTCAGTCTATCTCCTCTATTTGTTTTGGCAGCATATACATGACATTCATTTATTCATTCACACTTGCATCATGCATGCACAGTTGTATTTGTTGATGTCATTGAGTTCGTATACCTTGGTTATGTCTATTCAAATAGTGTATTTGATCTTTCCAAATAGAGTGTCAACTTAAGCAGAAAGTGCGCCTTCTTTCTAATTCCCCACTGAGTTAACTCTCGTGGAAGAATCTTGCTTTAGCTTTCCTTTTCCATCTCCGGATAGGATAAATCCCCCATTTGAGTTGTTTCCTCATTGGGTGGAGTCTTGTTTGACTATTTTCTCTCCAGTTAATTCCTGGATTGAGCTTTGTCTCTTGTGAACGATACCCTGTGGATCTCTCTAGGCTGTGAAACCTAGATGGAGAGTGCATTTATTTTGCAACATAAATACTTGGTCTCCTCAAGAAGGATTTATTCATGGTTCCCCATTGAAGATGAACTTTATTCCCCAACAGTGTTATCACAACCTTCTTCTGGAATATCGACATGACAACCAACGACTGACTCTTTATTTGAGCAGTTTGTTTATTTCTGATTTCTCTACGACAAATGGCGGTCTCTTCATGAGCAGTTTGTCCATCCTCAATGAAATTATTGATTCTCACCTCCAGCAATATCTTCATGATGTGTTATTTATATCTTTGAAAGCAACAAGTGGCGGACTCTTCATGAGCAGCTTGTATGCTTTAATATTCTTTGAAGACAGCAAGTGGCGGACTCTTCATGAGTAGCTTGTGTGCTTTTGATATTCTTTGAAGACAGCAAGTGGCAGCTCTTCATGAGCAGCTTGTGGGTTATAAGTAGCAAGTGGCGGCCCCTTTATTTTAGCAACTTGCATGTTATCAACACTTTCAAAAAACAGCAAGCGGCAGTCTCTTCATGGACAACTTGTATGTTATTAACACTTTCAAAAACAGCAAGCGGCAGTCTCTTCATGGACAACTTGTATGTTATAAACACTTTCAAAAACAGCAAGCGACAGTCTCTTCATGGACAACTTGTATGTTATCAACACTTTCAAAAAACAGCAAGCGGCAATGTCTTCATGGACAACTTGTATGTTATCAACACTTTCAAAAAACAGCAAGCGGCAGTCTCTTCATGGACAACTTGTATGTTATCAACACTTTCAAAATTAGCAAGCGACAGTCCCTTCATGGACAACTTGTATGTTATCAACACTTTTTAAAAACAGCAAGCGGCAGTCTCTTAATGGACAACTTGTATGTTATCAACACTTCTTGAAAATGGCAAGTGGCGGTCTCTTCATGAGCAGCTTGTACGGAAAACGGAAAGTGGCAGCTTATCTATTTGAGCAACTTGTGTGGTATTGTTCCCTTGAAGACAACAAGTGGCAGCTTCTTCATGAGCAGCTTGTGGGTTATTGGCAACAAGTGGTAGACTCTTCATGAGCAGCTTGTGTGCTTTGGTATTCTTTGAAGACGGCAAGTAGCAGCTTCTTTATGAGCATCTTGTGGGTTTTTGGCAACAAGTGGCGGACTCTTCATGAGCATCTTGTGAGCTTTAATATTCTTTGAAGACAGCAAGTGGCGGTCTCTTCATGAGCAGCTTGTATGTTATTGACACCTTTGAAAGGAAGCAAGTGGCGGCCTCTTTATTTGAGCAGCTTGAGTATCCCCAACAATAATGTCTACTCAGTAAATGGCATCCCTTTCGGAAAAGTCCCGTGGGGAAGTTTGTTATTTTATCCTTTTCAAGCGATATCTCGGTTAGAGAAGAAATGTGTTACCGTTCTTGGTAAAATTCAGAAATCAGAGATGTTTATCTCCAGCCACAGTGCTGATGTCAATCATTTTGTTTTCCAGCCACAATGTTGATGTCAATCATATGCTTTTCTAGTCACAGTGCTGATGTAAATCATCTCTTTTTCCAGTCTTCGTACTGATGTAAATCATTTCTTTTTCCAGTCTTCGTACTGATGTAAATCGTTTCTTTTCCAGTCTCAACACTGATGTAAATCATTCAAGAGTCTCTCATTTGAAGTCTATGACTTTGTTTCGCCAGTGGAGTTACAACCTCTTCCTCTGTGGGATTACTATATAATGTGCTTGGTTTCTCCAGCATAGTCTGTCTCGTATGGCGTCATTCCCCATAAAATTCAGAGCAATACATTCATATCATATCATGAACATAATCGCGGTATCTTAAGGCCAAAAATCGTGTATTATATATTTAAGTCCCTTCGATCTCGTCGAAATGAAGATTCCAATCTTCATATCTCCGGATAGAAGAAACTTAAATAGGGGCATCTGTCATACCCTAATTTTTGACCTAAGATCCCGCATTCCATCCGCATCATTGCATGGCAAGAGTTCACAAGCAATTCGACCTATTTTTGCCAATTCCCGAGTCAGATTTCAAAAATTCATAACTTCTTCAAATTTCAATATTTTGAGGGGTTATTTTTTGCATATGATTTTTCTTGACACCATCTACAATTTTTCTTTACAAGACAAGAGATGATTATGCATTGAAAAGCCACGAAAAAGTTATTAACGTTCCAGGTTGTTTCACGAATTTAATGGAATTTGATTCTTAATTTTGGACTATGTTTTATCCGACCATAAATTTTACACTTTCTCTTCTTTTATTTTTAATTCCATATCCTAAAAAAAATATTTAGTTCATGTCATCTTAATTTTTATTTACATTATTATTCAAAATATCAAAAAAAAAGTAGTCTCTTCAAGTTTCATTTAGATTTTTATTCTTAAGACAAAATTATAGTCTTCTAGATTTAATTTAGTAAAAATCTCAAAAAAAAACATGTCTTAGCATTATTTTATTTTAGCATTTCACTTTAATCAAAAAAAATATATAGTTAATATCTTTTCCTTTTAATTCTTTTAGTTATTATAATTTTCATTTCTTTCTTTTAATATTAATCTTGATTTGGTTCTAATTTTAATTCAACTTTTTAGTTGAGTTATTACTAAAAATTAAAATTAATTTAAATTTCTCTTTAATTTTCATGTTTTGGAAATTTTTAGTTTAATATTTTTATTTTTATTTTTTGTTATTATTATTGTTATTATTATTATTATGCTATTCCTCTCCTTGTAAAAAATGTCCAAACAATAACATCAGTCCAAAACCTTGCTATTGTCCCTATCCTAACTTTCCATAAAATCCAAACTTGCTGCTACTTCACTCCAAAACCTGCATAAAAACCAGTCTGCAAACAACTTTTTTACTATCTTTGCTGTCCAAAAAGCTTGCCCAAAATGAAACCACAAATACCTGCATTAAGAAAGCATAAGGAAGTTGACATAAACTAGAATTCAACTGATATTTGGCTCCAATTTTCCCTCCAATTCTATCATACATTCACTATAAAAACAGAAGCAAATGATGAAGAGTAGAGGGAGGTTGTCACCTAATTCCTGCAATAGCAGTAGGAGAAAAAGAAACAAAAAAAAGAGAAATCGACATCAAAACCTTACAGAAAAAACTCTGCTCCTAACCTCTGCTCAAATCCATACCACAATCCACTGAAAACCATATTGAACCTCTGCTCAAATAACACCACAAATCCCTCATAACTTCACTCATTTATTCACATCATTCTCACTGCAAAACACCTCTGCTATAAACCTTCAGTAACTTCATCAATCCATTTGCAAAAAATCATCTAACCACACTTCATCCTCTATGCATCAACCTGTATACCTTTATTCTCTCACACTTTTACTGCCATAATCAACTCATCTCACCACAGAACCATCAGTCACAAATCCAACCTTCATTTCCTCAGAACTTGGTTGGAATTTCTGTTGACCCCATCGCTCCATTTGTTCCGACAGTGAACAACATCGTCCAAAAACCTGTAATGGGCCGATTCATGAACATCCTCAAATTCTTTCCAGACCCATCATTTGCGACCTTCCAGTTATGAGGAAAGCTTCTCTTCATCGGTTCCTCGAGAAGAGAGAGGATAAAGTTGCTTCTAAGTCACCATATCAGAGAACAAATGCAATGAAGAGTACTAACAAAGAAAAGTGAAAACATGTCATGGATTGCGGGTGCAAAATCAACATCTTCAAACCAATAGAAAACCGATCATAATTTCGTTATTACCGTGTCGCCTCCTCCACTCGGTCATGCTGTTATTACTCCTGATCCAGCTGTTTCCTTTGATGATTACATTGTTGGGCCTGAAATTCATGCGTTAATTTCAGATGAAGAGCATGATCATGTTCATGAAAATGATGAACTCGATCACGATTTTGACCATGAGAACGAGTATGAAGGCCATGAACATGATCAGTCTGTTGAGACTGGTGTATCATTGGATGATTTCAAGCTCAAGATAATTAAGCAGAATAGCTCAAGTCATGCGCCTGAGAAATCTAAAGAGGAGGAAATATCATAACAACAATGTACCAGGTATGTTTTTTTTGCAAGAACTGTTGTTGTTGTTTATTCATTGAAAATTGTGGGGATAGAGGAATTTTGTTTGTTGTTACTGGTTGGTGAAAGGAAGGTTTATTTGAAGAGAAGAAGTAGGAACGTGAGAGCATAGAGAAATCTGCAGAGGGTGAATCATTGAAAGAGTAACATAATTTTGGGAGTTGTTGATAATTATATTAAAAGTAACTATTGACCCTTTCCAAGAAGAAGTGGAACGGCCAAATCTAGTGAAAAACATTAAGTTGCTTCTTTGAAACTTTCGGGCCTCACCCTGTGACCCGGTCTAGTCCAAGCAATATTTTACTCTAGTTTGTTTAATTATTTGGATGGCATATGGGCTTCACCCCAACACACTTAAACAAGCCCATTCAAAACTATTATCTCCACCCTATACTTCACTTTTACACCCCTTTTCCTTATAATTAATTTAATTTAGGCTTAAAATGGTCTTAATCTAGATTTTTTAGTTTAGATTTATTAGAACGTTCAATTAGTTTAAGATATGATTTGACTTTAGAATTTTTATCTAATTTATATTTAACCTAATAACTTTAGAATTTCTATTTTAATGTAATGTAGTCATTTTAGAATTTATTTGATTTAGATTTAGTTTAGTAATTTTGGAATTTTTAGTTAGCTTAGATTTATTTTAGTAACTTTAGAAATTTAAGTTAGTTTAGATTTAATTTAACAACTTTAGAATTTTAATTTTATAACTTAGTGATTTTATAATTAACTTAGTTTATATTTAAATTAGTTTAGATATAATTTAGTAATTTTAGAGCTTTAGTAACTTGAAAATTTTCATTTGATTTAGATTTAATTTAATAACTCTAGAATTTTTATTTGATTTAGATATAATTTAGTAACTTTAGAATTTTATTTGTTTTAGTTTTGACTTAGTAAACTTTAGAATTTTTTGTTTAGTTTTATTTTAGTAACTTTAGGATTTTATTTCATTTAGATTTGACTTAGTAAACTTTAGAATTAGATTTTATTTCATTTAGATTTGACTTAGTAAACTCTTAGAATTTTATTTGATTTAGATTTAGTTTAGTAACTTTGGAACTTTCTTTGTTTTAGGTTAGCAACCTTGGAATTTATTTAGTTTAGATTTAATTTACTAATTTTAAAATTTTTACTCTAGTTTAGATCTAACTTAGTAATTTTAGAATTCTAATTTATTTTAGATTTAATTTATTAACTTTAGAATTTTAAGTTAGTAATTTTATAATTTTAATTTAGTTTTAGTTATTAACTTTAAAATCTTGTTTAGTTTAGTTAGAAACTTTAGAATTTAAGATTAGTTTACTTAGTAACCTTAGAATTTCAAAATTAGTTTAGATAACCCTCTAATTATCTTTTCCTTTTATTCATGATTCTTCTTTGGGCGTTTATTTAGTTTCTTATAGTTTATCTTGTCACTATTCTCCTTGTTTGTTTCTTTTGGATTTTTTTACTTATATATGATTCTTGCTCGATTACTAGACCTACTTGCTTATGATCAACTCCAAGAGAAAGAATTAAATTTGTTGACTTCATGTCAGCAAATATATCTAATACGATCAAGCGAACACCCTCATTCATTTTTTTTCCTATTTACTATTTTTTCCAAAAATTAAGTCGATTTTCCTAAAAGATTCAAATTTCAAACTCACACCTTTTAAGTCAAAACTTCGATACTAGGTCGTCGTATCTTCAAAAATATCGTCCATACCCATCTTTAACCAAACAAACCATTTTAATCAAACAAACAATTTTAACCAAAAAACAGATATTTCAAAAGGTTCCTGCGGAGTACCGCAGATGCATTGGGTGCTAATACCTTCCCATTGTATAACCAACCCCCCGAACCATAGACCTCTTTTCAAAAACGCCTTGTATTTTCATTACTTTTAAAAGTATTATTTTACATTGCATACTTTAGGGTTTTATTACGCTCTTTCCCCTTTTCCCTTGGAAATAATAAAGCGCGGTGGCGACTTTTGCTTTTGCGAGTCAAGTTAATTAATAGCTTGATCTCCGATTTTCATCGCTACAGATGGTAGCCATTTCATTATGGAACGTAGTTTGTTGTCAATGTTTTTGTTATTCCAATGGATGGTAGCCTTATCATTATGGAAGGTAGTTTGTTGTCGAGATTTTTGTTACTCCAATGGATAGTAGCCTTGTCATTATTGAAGGTAGTCTATTATCAAGATTTTGTTACTCCAATGAATGGTAGCCTTGTCATTATGGAAGGTAGTCTATTGTCGATATTTTTGTCACTCCAATGGATGGTAGCCTTGTCATTATGGAAGGTAGTCTGTTGTCGAGATTTTTGTTACTCTAATGGATGGTAGCCTTGTCATTATGGAAGGTAGTCTATTGTCAATATTTTTCTTATTCCAATGGAAGGTGGCCTTGTCAATATGGAACGTAGTTTGTTTTCGATATTTTTGTTATTCCAATGGATGGTAGCCTTATCATTATGGAAGGTAGTTTGTTGTCAATATTTTTGTTACTCCAATGGATAGTAGCCTTGTTATTATGGAAGGTAGTCTATTGTCGAGATTTTTTTACTCCAATGGATGGTAGCCTTGTCATTATGTAAGGTAGTCTATTATCAATATTTTTGTCACTCCAATGGATGGTAGCCTTATTATTATGGAAGGTAGTCTATTGGCGATATTTTTGTTACTCCAATGGATGGTAGCCTTGTCATTATGGAAGGTAGTCTCTTGTTGATATTTTCATTACTCCAATGCATGGTAGCCTTGTCATTATGGAAGGTAGTCTCTTGTTGATATTTTCATTACTCCAATGGATGGTAGCCTTCTCATTATGGAAGGTAGTCTGTTGTCGAGATTTTTGTTACTCTAATGGATGGTAGCCTTGTCATTGCGGAAGTTAGTCAGTTGTCGATATTTTTATTACTCCAATGGATGGTAGCCTTTTAATTATGGAAGGTAGTCTCTTGTTGATATTTTTGTTACTCCAATGGATGGTAGCCTTGCCATTATGGAAGGGAGTCTGTTGTCTAGATTTTTGTTACTCTAATGGATGGTAGCCTTGTCATTGTGGAAGATAGTCTGTTGTCGAGATTTTTGTAACTCCAATCAATGGTAGCCTTTTCATTATGGAAGGTAGTCTCTTGTTGATATTTTCGTTACTCCAATGGATGGTAGCCTTGTCATTATGGAAGGTAGTCTGTTGTCTAGATTTTTGTTACTCTAATGGATGGTAGCCTTGTCATTATGGAAGGTAGTCTATTGTCGAGATTTTTGTTACTCTAATGGATGGTAGCCTTGTCATTATGGAAGGTAGTCTATTGTCAATATTTTTTTTATTCCAATGGACGGTGGCCTTGTCAATATGGAACGTAGTTTGTTGTCGATATTTTTGTTATTCCAATGGATGGTAGCCTTATCATTATAGAAGGTAGTCTATTGTCAAGATTTTTGTCACTCCAAAGGATGGTAGCCTTGTCATTATGGAAGGTAGTCTGTTGGTGATATCTTTGTTACACCAATGGATAGTAGCCTACTCATTATGGAAGGTAGTTTGTTGTCGAGATTTTTGTTACTCCAATGGATGGTAGGATTTTCATTATGGAAGCTAGTCTGTTGTAGATATTTTTGTTACTCCAATGGATGGTAGCCTTGTCATTATGGAAGGTAGTCTATTGTCGGTATTTTTCTTACTCAAATGGATGGTAGCCATTTAATTATGGAACGTAGTTTGTTGTCGATGTTTTTGTTATTCCAATGGATGGTAGCCTTATCATTATGGAAGGTAGTTTGTTGTCGAGATTTTTGTTACTCCAATGGATAGTAGCCTTGTCATTATGGAAGGTAGTCTGTTGTCAAGATTTTGTTACTGCAATGGATGGTAGCCTTGTCATTATGGAAGGTAGTCTATTGTCGATATTTTTGTCACTCCAATGGATGATAGCCTTGTCATAATGGAAGGTCGTTTGTTGTCGATATTTTTGTTACTCCAATGGATGGCAGCCTTGTCATTATGGAAGGTAGTCTATTGTCGAGATTTTTGTTACACTAATGGATGGTAGCATTGTCATTATGGAAGGTAGTCTGTTGTTGAGATTTTTGTTACTCTAATGGATGGTAGCCTTGTCATTTGGAAGGTATTATGTTGTCAAGATTTTTATTACTCCAATGGATGGTAGCATAGTCATTATAGAAGGTAGTCTGTTATCGATATCTTTGTTACTCCAATGGATAGTAGCCTAGTCCTTATGGAAGGTAGTTTGTTGTCAAGATTTTTGTTACTCCAATGGATTGTAGGCTTTTCATTATGGAAGCTAGTTTGTTGTCAATATTTTTGTTACTCCAATGGATGGTAGCCTTGTCATTATGGAAGGTAGTCTATTGTCGATATTTTTCTTACTCCAATGGATGGAAGCCATTTCATTATGGAACATAGTTTGTTATCGATATTTTTGTTATTCCAATGGATGGTAGCTTTATCATTATGGAAGGTAGTTTGTTGTCGAGATTTTTGTTACTCCAATGGATAATAGCCTTATTATTATAAAAGGTAGTCTGTTGGCGAGATTTTGTTACTCCAATGGATGGTAGCCTTGTCATTATGGAAGGTAGTCTGTTGTCGATATTTATGTTATTCCAATGGATGGTAGCCTTATCATTATGGAAGGTAGTTTGTTGTCGAGATTTTTGTTACTCCAATGGATAGTAGCCTTATAATTATGGAAGGTAGTCTGTTGGCGAGATTTTGTTACTCCAATGGATGGTAGCCTTGTCATTATGGAAGGTAGTCTGTTGTCGATATTTTTTTTACTCCAACGTATGGTAGCCTTGTCATTATGTAAGGTAGTCTATTGTTGATATTTTTGTTACTCTAATGGATGGTAGCTTTGTTATTATGGAAGGTAGTCTGTTGTCGAGATTTTTGTTACTCTAATGGATGGTAACCTTGTCATTATGGAAGGTATTCTGTTGTCCATATTTTTGTTACTCCAATGGATGGTAGCATTGTCATTATAGAAGGTAGTCTGTTGTTGAGATTTTGGTTACTCTAATGGATGGTAGCCTTGTCATTATGGAAGGTATTATGTTGTCAAGATTTTTGTTACTCCAATGGATGGTAGCATAGTCATTATGGAAGGTAGTCTGTTATTGATATCTTTGTTACTCCAATGGATAGTAGCCTAGTCATTATAGAAGGTAGTTTGTTGTAAAGATTTTTGTTACTCCAATGGATGGTAGGATTTTCATTATGGAAGCTAGTCTGTTGTCAATATTTTTGTTACTCCAATGGATGGTAGCCTTGTCATTATGGAAGGTAGTCTGTTGTCTAGATTTTTGTTACTCTAATGGATGGTAGCCTTGTCATTATGGAAGGTAGTCTGTTGTCGAGATTTTTGTTACTCCAATCAATGGTAGCCTTTTCATTATGGAAGGTAGTCTCTTGTTGATATTTTCGTTACTCCAATGGATGGTAGCCTTGTCATTATGGAAGGTAGTCTGTTGTCTAGATTTTTGTTACTCTAATGGATGGTAGCCTTGTCATTATGGAAGGTAGTCTATTGTCGAGATTTTTGTTACTCTAATGGATGGTAGCCTTGTCATTATGGAAGGTAGTCTATTGTCAATATTTTTTTTATTCCAATGGACGGTGGCCTTGTCAATATGGAACGTAGTTTGTTGTCGATATTTTTGTTATTCCAATGGATGGTAGCCTTATCATTATAGAAGGTAGTCTATTGTCAAGATTTTTGTCACTCCAAAGGATGGTAGCCTTGTCATTATGGAAGGTAGTCTGTTGGTGATATCTTTGTTACACCAATGGATAGTAGCCTACTCATTATGGAAGGTAGTTTGTTGTCGAGATTTTTGTTACTCCAATGGATGGTAGGATTTTCATTATGGAAGCTAGTCTGTTGTAGATATTTTTGTTACTCCAATGGATGGTAGCCTTGTCATTATGGAAGGTAGTCTATTGTCGGTATTTTTCTTACTCAAATGGATGGTAGCCATTTAATTATGGAACGTAGTTTGTTGTCGATGTTTTTGTTATTCCAATGGATGGTAGCCTTATCATTATGGAAGGTAGTTTGTTGTCGAGATTTTTGTTACTCCAATGGATAGTAGCCTTGTCATTATGGAAGGTAGTCTGTTGTCAAGATTTTGTTACTGCAATGGATGGTAGCCTTGTCATTATGGAAGGTAGTCTATTGTCGATATTTTTGTCACTCCAATGGATGATAGCCTTGTCATAATGGAAGGTCGTCTGTTGTCGATATTTTTGTTACTCCAATGGATGGCAGCCTTGTCATTATGGAAGGTAGTCTATTGTCGAGATTTTTGTTACACTAATGGATGGTAGCATTGTCATTATGGAAGGTAGTCTGTTGTTGAGATTTTTGTTACTCTAATGGATGGTAGCCTTGTCATTTGGAAGGTATTATGTTGTCAAGATTTTTATTACTCCAATGGATGGTAGCATAGTCATTATAGAAGGTAGTCTGTTATCGATATCTTTGTTACTCCAATGGATAGTAGCCTAGTCCTTATGGAAGGTAGTTTGTTGTCAAGATTTTTGTTACTCCAATGGATTGTAGGCTTTTCATTATGGAAGCTAGTTTGTTGTCAATATTTTTGTTACTCCAATGGATGGTAGCCTTGTCATTATGGAAGGTAGTCTATTGTCGATATTTTTCTTACTCCAATGGATGGAAGCCATTTCATTATGGAACATAGTTTGTTATCGATATTTTTGTTATTCCAATGGATGGTAGCTTTATCATTATGGAAGGTAGTTTGTTGTCGAGATTTTTGTTACTCCAATGGATAATAGCCTTATTATTATAAAAGGTAGTCTGTTGGCGAGATTTTGTTACTCCAATGGATGGTAGCCTTGTCATTATGGAAGGTAGTCTGTTGTCGATATTTATGTTATTCCAATGGATGGTAGCCTTATCATTATGGAAGGTAGTTTGTTGTCGAGATTTTTGTTACTCCAATGGATAGTAGCCTTATAATTATGGAAGGTAGTCTGTTGGCGAGATTTTGTTACTCCAATGGATGGTAGCCTTGTCATTATGGAAGGTAGTCTGTTGTCGATATTTTTTTTACTCCAACGTATGGTAGCCTTGTCATTATGTAAGGTAGTCTATTGTTGATATTTTTGTTACTCTAATGGATGGTAGCTTTGTTATTATGGAAGGTAGTCTGTTGTCGAGATTTTTGTTACTCTAATGGATGGTAACCTTGTCATTATGGAAGGTATTCTGTTGTCCATATTTTTGTTACTCCAATGGATGGTAGCATTGTCATTATAGAAGGTAGTCTGTTGTTGAGATTTTGGTTACTCTAATGGATGGTAGCCTTGTCATTATGGAAGGTATTATGTTGTCAAGATTTTTGTTACTCCAATGGATGGTAGCATAGTCATTATGGAAGGTAGTCTGTTATTGATATCTTTGTTACTCCAATGGATAGTAGCCTAGTCATTATAGAAGGTAGTTTGTTGTAAAGATTTTTGTTACTCCAATGGATGGTAGGATTTTCATTATGGAAGCTAGTCTGTTGTCAATATTTTTGTTACTCCAATGGATGGTAGCCTTGTCATTATGGAAGGTAGTCTGTTGTCTAGATTTTTGTTACTCTAATGGATGGTAGCCTTGTCATTATGGAAGGTAGTCTGTTGTCGAGATTTTTGTTACTCCAATCAATGGTAGCCTTTTCATTATGGAAGGTAGTCTCTTGTTGATATTTTCGTTACTCCAATGGATGGTAGCCTTGTCATTATGGAAGGTAGTCTGTTGTCTAGATTTTTGTTACTCTAATGGATGGTAGCCTTGTCATTATGGAAGGTAGTCTATTGTCGAGATTTTTGTTACTCTAATGGATGGTAGCCTTGTCATTATGGAAGGTAGTCTATTGTCAATATTTTTTTTATTCCAATGGACGGTGGCCTTGTCAATATGGAACGTAGTTTGTTGTCGATATTTTTGTTATTCCAATGGATGGTAGCCTTATCATTATAGAAGGTAGTCTATTGTCAAGATTTTTGTCACTCCAAAGGATGGTAGCCTTGTCATTATGGAAGGTAGTCTGTTGGTGATATCTTTGTTACACCAATGGATAGTAGCCTACTCATTATGGAAGGTAGTTTGTTGTCGAGATTTTTGTTACTCCAATGGATGGTAGGATTTTCATTATGGAAGCTAGTCTGTTGTAGATATTTTTGTTACTCCAATGGATGGTAGCCTTGTCATTATGGAAGGTAGTCTATTGTCGGTATTTTTCTTACTCAAATGGATGGTAGCCATTTAATTATGGAACGTAGTTTGTTGTCGATGTTTTTGTTATTCCAATGGATGGTAGCCTTATCATTATGGAAGGTAGTTTGTTGTCGAGATTTTTGTTACTCCAATGGATAGTAGCCTTGTCATTATGGAAGGTAGTCTGTTGTCAAGATTTTGTTACTGCAATGGATGGTAGCCTTGTCATTATGGAAGGTAGTCTATTGTCGATATTTTTGTCACTCCAATGGATGATAGCCTTGTCATAATGGAAGGTCGTCTGTTGTCGATATTTTTGTTACTCCAATGGATGGCAGCCTTGTCATTATGGAAGGTAGTCTATTGTCGAGATTTTTGTTACACTAATGGATGGTAGCATTGTCATTATGGAAGGTAGTCTGTTGTTGAGATTTTTGTTACTCTAATGGATGGTAGCCTTGTCATTTGGAAGGTATTATGTTGTCAAGATTTTTATTACTCCAATGGATGGTAGCATAGTCATTATAGAAGGTAGTCTGTTATCGATATCTTTGTTACTCCAATGGATAGTAGCCTAGTCCTTATGGAAGGTAGTTTGTTGTCAAGATTTTTGTTACTCCAATGGATTGTAGGCTTTTCATTATGGAAGCTAGTTTGTTGTCAATATTTTTGTTACTCCAATGGATGGTAGCCTTGTCATTATGGAAGGTAGTCTATTGTCGATATTTTTCTTACTCCAATGGATGGAAGCCATTTCATTATGGAACATAGTTTGTTATCGATATTTTTGTTATTCCAATGGATGGTAGCTTTATCATTATGGAAGGTAGTTTGTTGTCGAGATTTTTGTTACTCCAATGGATAATAGCCTTATTATTATAAAAGGTAGTCTGTTGGCGAGATTTTGTTACTCCAATGGATGGTAGCCTTGTCATTATGGAAGGTAGTCTGTTGTCGATATTTATGTTATTCCAATGGATGGTAGCCTTATCATTATGGAAGGTAGTTTGTTGTCGAGATTTTTGTTACTCCAATGGATAGTAGCCTTATAATTATGGAAGGTAGTCTGTTGGCGAGATTTTGTTACTCCAATGGATGGTAGCCTTGTCATTATGGAAGGTAGTCTGTTGTCGATATTTTTTTTACTCCAACGTATGGTAGCCTTGTCATTATGTAAGGTAGTCTATTGTTGATATTTTTGTTACTCTAATGGATGGTAGCTTTGTTATTATGGAAGGTAGTCTGTTGTCGAGATTTTTGTTACTCTAATGGATGGTAACCTTGTCATTATGGAAGGTATTCTGTTGTCCATATTTTTGTTACTCCAATGGATGGTAGCATTGTCATTATAGAAGGTAGTCTGTTGTTGAGATTTTGGTTACTCTAATGGATGGTAGCCTTGTCATTATGGAAGGTATTATGTTGTCAAGATTTTTGTTACTCCAATGGATGGTAGCATAGTCATTATGGAAGGTAGTCTGTTATTGATATCTTTGTTACTCCAATGGATAGTAGCCTAGTCATTATAGAAGGTAGTTTGTTGTAAAGATTTTTGTTACTCCAATGGATGGTAGGATTTTCATTATGGAAGCTAGTCTGTTGTCAATATTTTTGTTACTCCAATGGATGGTAGCCTTGTCATTATGGAAGGTAGTCTGTTGTCTAGATTTTTGTTACTCTAATGGATGGTAGCCTTGTCATTATGGAAGGTAGTCTGTTGTCGAGATTTTTGTTACTCTAATGGTTGGTAGCCTTGTCATTATGGAAGGTAGTCTGTTGTCAATATTTTTCTTATTCCAATGGACGGTGGCCTTGTCAATATGGAACATAGTTTGTTGTCGATATTTTTGTTATTCCAATGGATGGTAGCCTTATCATTATGGAAGGTAGTCTGTTGTCGAGATTTTTGTTACTCTAATGGATGGTAGCATTGTCATTATGGAAGGTAGTCTGTTGTTGAGATTTTTGTTACTCTAATGGATGGTAGCCTTGTCATTTTGGAAGGTATTATGTTGTCAAGATTTTTATTACTCCAATGGATGGTAGCATAGTCATTATGGAAGGTAGTATGTTGTCGATATTTATGTTATTCCAATGGATTGTAGCCTTATCATTATGGAAGGTAGTTTGTTGTCGAGATTTTTGTTACTCCAATGGATAGTAGCCTTATAAGTATGGAAGGTAGTCTGTTGGCGAGATTTTGTTACTCCAATGGATGGTAGCCTTGTCATTATGGAAGGTAGTCTGTTGTCGATATTTTTTTTAATCCAACACATCGTAGCCTTGTCATTATGTAAGGTAGTCTATTGTTGATATTTTTGTTACTCTAATGGATGGTAGCTTTGTCATTATGGAAGGTAGTGTGTTGTCGAGATTTTTGTTACTCTAATGGATGGTAACCTTGTCATTATGGAAGGTATTCTGTTGTCCATATTTTTGTTACTCCAATGGATGGTAGCATTGTCATTATAGAAGGTAGTCTGTTGTTGAGATTTTTGTTACTCTAATGGATGGTAGCCTTGTCATTATGGAAGGTATTATGTTGTCAAGATTTTTGTTACTCCAATGGATGGTAGCATAGTCATTATGGAAGTTAGTCTGTTATCGATATCTTTGTTACTCCAATGGATAGTAGCCTAGTCATTATAGAAGGTAGTTTGTTGTAAAGATTTTTGTTACTCCAATGGATGGTAGGCTTTTCATTATGGAAGCTAGTCTGTTGTCAATATTTTTGTTACTCCAATGGATGGTAGCCTTGTCATTATGGAAGGTAGTCTGTTGTCTAGATTTTTGTTACTCTAATGGATGGTAGCCTTGTCATTATGGAAGGTAGTGTGTTGTCGAGATTTTTGTTACTCTAATGGTTGGTAGCCTTGTCATTATGGAAGGTAGTCTATTGTCAAGATTTTTGTCACTCCAAAGGATGGTAGCCTTGTCATTATGGAAGGTAGTCTGTTGTTGATATCTTTGTTACTCCAATGGATAATAGCCTAGTCATTATGGAAGGTAGTTTGTTGTCGAGATTTTTGTTACTCCAATGGATGGTAGGATTTTCATTATGGAAGCTAGCCTGTTGTCAATATTTTTGTTACTCCAATGGATAGTAGCCTTGTCATTATGGAAGGTAGTCTGTTGTCAAGATTTTGTTACTCCAATGGATGGTAGCCTTGTCATTATGGAAGGTAGTCTATTGTCGATATTTTTGTCACTCCAATGGATGGTAGCCTTGTCATTATGGACGGTAGTCTATTGTCGATATTTATGTTACTCCAATGCATGGTAGCCTTGTCATTATGGAAGGTAGTCTATTGTCGAGATTTTTGTTACTCTAATGGATGGTAGCATTGTCATTATGGAAGGTAGTCTGTTGTTGAGATTTTTGTTACTCTAATGGATGGTAGCCTTGTCATTTTGGAAGGTATTATGTTGTCAACATTTTTATTACTCCAATGGATGGTAGCCTAGTCATTATGGAAGGTAGTCTGTTATCGATATCTTTGTTACTCCAATGGATAGTATCCTAGTCATTATGGAAGGTATTCTGTTGTCCATATTTTTGTTACTCCAATGGTTGGTAGCATTGTCATTATAGAAGGTAGTCTGTTGTTGAGATTTTGGTTACTCTAATGGATGGTAGCCTTGTCATTATGGAAGGTATTATGTTGTCAAGATTTTTGTTACTCCAATGGATGGTAGCATAGTCATTATGGAAGGTAGTCTGTTATCGATATCTTTGTTACTCCAATGGATAGTAGCCTAGTCATTATAGAAGGTAGTTTGTTGTAAAGATTTTTGTTACTCCAATGGATGGTAGGATTTTCATTATGGAAGCTAGTCTGTTGTCAATATTTTTGTTACTCCAATGGATGGTAGCCTTGTCATTATGGAAGGTAGTCTGTTGTCTAGATTTTTGTTACTCTAATGGATGGTAGCATTGTCATTATGGAAGGTAGTCTGTTGTCGAGATTTTTTTTACTCTAATGGTTGGTAGCCTTGTCATTATGGAAGGTAGTCTGTTGTCAATATTTTTCTTATTCCAATGGACGGTGGCCTTGTCAATATGGAACATAGTTTGTTGTCGATATTTTTGTTATTCCAATGGATGGTAGCCTTATCATTATGGAAGGTAGTCTGTTGTCGAGATTTTTGTTACTCTAATGGATGGTAGCATTGTCATTATGGAAGGTAGTCTGTTGTTGAGATTTTTGTTACTCTAATGGATGGTAGCCTTGTCATTTTGGAAGGTATTATGTTGTCAAGATTTTTATTACTCCAATGGATGGTACCATAGTCATTATGGAAGGTAGTATGTTGTCGTTATTTATGTTATTCCAATGGATTGTAGCCTTATCATTATGGAAGGTAGTTTGTTGTCGAGATTTTTGTTACTCCAATGGATAGTAGTCTTATAAGTATGGAAGGTAGTCTGTTGGCGAGATTTTGTTACTCCAATGGATGGTAGCCTTGTCATTATGGAAGGTAGTCTGTTGTAGATATTTTTTTTACTCCAACACATCGTAGCCTTGTCATTATGTAAGGTAGTCTATTGTTGATATTTTTGTTACTCTAATGGATGGTAGCTTTGTCATTATGGAAGGTAGTGTGTTGTCGAGATTTTTGTTACTCTAATGGATGGTAACCTTGTCATTATGGAAGGTATTCTGTTGTCCATATTTTTGTTACTCCAATGGATGGTAGCATTGTCATTATAGAAGGTAGTCTGTTGTTGAGATTTTTGTTACTCTAATGGATGGTAGCCTTGTCATTATGGAAGGTATTATGTTGTCAAGATTTTTGTTACTCCAATGGATGGTAGCATAGTCATTATGGAAGTTAGTCTGTTATCGATATCTTTGTTACTCCAATGGATAGTAGCCTAGTCATTATAGAAGGTAGTTTGTTGTAAAGATTTTTGTTACTCCAATGGATGGTAGGCTTTTCATTATGGAAGCTAGTCTGTTGTCAATATTTTTGTTACTCCAATGGATGGTAGCCTTGTCATTATGGAAGGTAGTCTGTTGTCTAGATTTTTGTTACTCTAATGGATGGTAGCCTTGTCATTATGGAAGGTAGTGTGTTGTCGAGATTTTTGTTACTCTAATGGTTGGTAGCCTTGTCATTATGGAAGGTAGTCTGTTGTCAAGATTTTTGTCACTCCAAAGGATGGTAGCCTTGTCATTATGGAAGGTAGTCTGTTGTTGATATCTTTGTTACTCCAATGGATAATAGCCTAGTCATTATGGAAGGTAGTTTGTTGTCGAGATTTTTGTTACTCCAATGGATGGTAGGATTTTCATTATGGAAGCTAGTCTGTTGTCAATATTTTTGTTACTCCAATGGATAGTAGCCTTGTCATTATGGAAGGTAGTCTGTTGTCAAGATTTTGTTACTCCAATGGATGGTAGCCTTGTCATTATGGAAGGTAGTCTATTGTCGATATTTTTGTCACTCCAATGGATGGTAGCCTTGTCATTATGGACGGTAGTCTATTGTCGATATTTATGTTACTCCAATGGATGGTAGCCTTGTCATTATGGAAGGTAGTCTATTGTCGAGATTTTTGTTACTCTAATGGATGGTAGCATTGTCATTATGGAAGGTAGTCTGTTGTTGAGATTTTTGTTACTCTAATGGATGGTAGCCTTGTCATTTTGGAAGGTATTATGTTGTCAACATTTTTATTACTCCAATGGATGGTAGCCTAGTCATTATGGAAGGTAGTCTGTTATCGATATCTTTGTTACTCCAATGGATAGTATCCTAGTCATTATGGAAGGTATTCTGTTGTCCATATTTTTGTTACTCCAATGGTTGGTAGCATTGTCATTATAGAAGGTAGTCTGTTGTTGAGATTTTGGTTACTCTAATGGATGGTAGCCTTGTCATTATGGAAGGTATTATGTTGTCAAGATTTTTGTTACTCCAATGGATGGTAGCATAGTCATTATGGAAGGTAGTCTGTTATCGATATCTTTGTTACTCCAATGGATAGTAGCCTAGTCATTATAGAAGGTAGTTTGTTGTAAAGATTTTTGTTACTCCAATGGATGGTAGGATTTTCATTATGGAAGCTAGTATGTTGTCAATATTTTTGTTACTCCAATGGATGGTAGCCTTGTCATTATGGAAGGTAGTCTGTTGTCTAGATTTTTGTTACTCTAATGGATGGTAGCATTGTCATTATGTAAGGTAGTCTGTTGTCGAGATTTTTTTTACTCTAATGGTTGGTAGCCTTGTCATTATGGAAGGTAGTCTGTTGTCAATATTTTTCTTACTCCAATGGACGGTGGCCTTGTCAATATGGAACATAGTTTGTTGTCGATATTTTTGTTATTCCAATGGATGGTAGCCTTATCATTATGGAAGGTAGTCTGTTGTCGAGATTTTTGTTACTCTAATGGATGGTAGCATTGTCATTATGGAAGGTAGTCTGTTGTTGAGATTTTTGTTACTCTAATGGATGGTAGCCTTGTCATTTTGGAAGGTATTATGTTGTCAAGATTTTTATTACTCCAATGGATGGTACCATAGTCATTATGGAAGGTAGTATGTTGTCGTTATTTATGTTATTCCAATGGATTGTAGCCTTATCATTATGGAAGGTAGTTTGTTGTCGAGATTTTTGTTACTCCAATGGATAGTAGCCTTATAAGTATGGAAGGTAGTCTGTTGGCGAGATTTTGTTACTCCAATGGATGGTAGCCTTGTCATTATGGAAGGTAGTCTGTTGTAGATATTTTTTTTACTCCAACACATCGTAGCCTTGTCATTATGTAAGGTAGTCTATTGTTGATATTTTTGTTACTCTAATGGATGGTAGCTTTGTCATTATCGAAGGTAGTGTGTTGTCGAGATTTTTGTTACTCTAATGGATGGTAACCTTGTCATTATGGAAGGTATTCTGTTGTCCATATTTTTATTACTCCAATGGATGGTAGCATTGTCATTATAGAAGGTAGTCTGTTGTTGAGATTTTTGTTACTCTAATGGATGGTAGCCTTGTCATTATGGAAGGTATTATGTTGTCAAGATTTTTGTTACTCCAATGGATGGTAGCATAGTCATTATGGAAGGTAGTCTGTTATCGATATCTTTGTTACTCCAATGGATAGTAGCCTAGTCATTATAGAAGGTAGTTTGTTGTAAAGATTTTTGTTACTCCAATGGATGGTAGGCTTTTCATTATGGAATCTAGTCTGTTGTCAATATTTTTGTTACTCCAATGGATGGTAGCCTTGTCATTATGGAAGGTAGTCTGTTGTCTAGATTTTTGTTACTCTAATGGATGGTAGCCTTGTCATTATGGAAGGTAGTGTGTTGTCGAGATTTTTGTTACTCTAATGGTTGGTAGCCTTGTCATTATGGAAGGTAGTCTATTGTCAAGATTTTTGTCACTCCAAAGGATGGTAGCCTTGTCATTATGGAAGGTAGTCTGTTGTTGATATCTTTGTTACTCCAATGGATAATAGCCTAGTCATTATGGAAGGTAGTTTGTTGTCGAGATTTTTGTTACTCCAATGGATGGTAGGATTTTCATTATGGAAGCTAGTCTGTTGTCAATATTTTTGTTACTCCAATGGATAGTAGCCTTGTCATTATGGAAGGTAGTCTGTTGTCAAGATTTTGTTACTCCAATGGATGGTAGCCTTGTCATTATGGAAGGTAGTCTATTGTCGATATTTTTGTCACTCCAATGGATGGTAGCCTTGTCATTATGGACGGTAGTCTATTGTCGATATTTATGTTACTCCAATGGATGGTAGCCTTGTCATTATGGAAGGTAGTCTATTGTCGAGATTTTTGTTACTCTAATGGATGGTAGCATTGTCATTATGGAAGGTAGTCTGTTGTTGAGATTTTTGTTACTCTAATGGATGGTAGCCTTGTCATTTTGGAAGGTATTATGTTGTCAACATTTTTATTACTCCAATGGATGGTAGCCTAGTCATTATGGAAGGTAGTCTGTTATCGATATCTTTGTTACTCCAATGGATAGTATCCTAGTCATTATGGAAGGTAGTTTGTTGTCAAGATTTTTGTTACTCCAATGGATGGTAGGCTTTTCATTATGGAAGCTAGTTTGTTGTCAATATTTTTGTTACTCCAATGGATGGTAGCCTTGTAATTATGGAAGGTAGTCTATTGTCGATATTTTTCTTACACCAATGGATGGTAGCCATTTCATTATGGAACATAGTTTGTTGTCGATGTTTTTGTTATTCCAATGGATGGTAGCCTTATCATTATGGAAGGTAGTTTGTTGTCGAGATTTTTGTTACTCCAATGGATAGTAGCCTTGTCATTATGGAAGGTAGTCTGTTGTGAAGATTTTGTTACTCCAATGGATGGTAGCCTTGTCATTATGGAAGGTAGTCTATTGTCGAGATTTGTGTTACACTAATGGATGGTAGCATTGTCATTATGGAAGGTAGTCTGTTGTTGAGATTTTTGTTACTCTAATGGATGGTAGCCTTGTCATTTTGGAAGGTATTATGTTGTCAAGATTTTTATTACTCCAATGGATGGTAGCATAGTCATTATAGAAGGTAGTCTGTTATCGATATCTTTGTTACTCCAATGGATAGTAGCCTAGTCCTTATGGAAGGTAGTTTGTTGTCAAGATTTTTGTTACTCCAATGGATTGTAGGCTTTTCATTATGGAAGCTAGTTTGTTGTCAATATTTTTGTTACTCCAATGGATGGTAGCCTTGTCATTATGGAAGGTAGTCTATTGTCGATATTTTTCTTACTCCAATGGATGGAAGCCATTTCATTATGGAACATAGTTTGTTATCGATATTTTTGTTATTCCAATGGATGGTAGCTTTATCATTATGGAAGGTAGTTTGTTGTCGAGATTTTTGTTACTCCAATGGATAATAGCCTTATTATTATAAAAGGTAGTCTGTTGGCGAGATTTTGTTACTCCAATGGATGGTAGCCTTGTCATTATGGAAGGTAGTCTGTTGTCGATATTTATTTTATTCCAATGGATGGTAGCCTTATCATTATGGAAGGTAGTTTGTTGTCGAGATTTTTGTTACTCCAATGGATAGTAGCCTTATAATTATGGAAGGTAGTCTGTTGGCGAGATTTTGTTACTCCAATGGATGGTAGCCTTGTCATTATGGAAGGTAGTCTGTTGTCGATATTTTTTTACTCCAACGTATGGTAGCCTTGTCATTATGTAAGGTAGTCTATTGTTGATATTTTTGTTACTCTAATGGATGGTAGCTTTGTCATTATTGAAGGTAGTCTGTTGTCGAGATTTTTGTTACTCTAATGGATGGTAACCTTGTCATTATGGAAGGTATTCTGTTGTCCATATTTTTGTTACTCCAATGGATGGTAGCATTGTCATTATAGAAGGTAGTCTGTTGTTGAGATTTTTGTTACTCTAATGGATGGTAGCCTTGTCATTATGGAAGGTATTATGTTGTCAAGATTTTTGTTACTCCAATGGATGGTAGCATAGTCATTATGGAAGGTAGTCTGTTATCGATATCTTTGTTACTCCAATGGATAGTAGCCTAGTCATTATAGAAGGTAGTTTGTTGTAAAGATTTTTGTTACTCCAATGGATGGTAGGCTTTTCATTATGGAAGCTAGTCTGTTGTCAATATTTTTGTTACTCCAATGGATGGTAGCCTTGTCATTATGGAAGGTAGTCTGTTGTCTAGATTTTTGTTACTCTTATGGATGGTAGCCTTGTCATTATGGAAGGTAGTCTGTTGTCGAGATTTTTGTTACTCTAATGGTTGGTAGCCTTGTCATTATGGAAGGTAGTCAGTTGTCAATATTTTTCTTATTCCAATGGACGGTGGCCTTGTCAATATGGAACATAGTTTGTTGTCGATATTTTTGTTATTCCAATGGATGGTAGCCTTATCATTATGGAAGGTAGTCTGTTGTAGAGATTTTTGTTACTCTAATGGATGGTAGCATTGTCATTATGGAAGGTAGTCTGTTGTTGAGATTTTTGTTACTCTAATGGATGGTAGCCTTGTCATTTTGGAAGGTATTATGTTGTCAAGATTTTTATTACTCCAATGGATGGTAGCATAGTCATTATGGAAGGTAGTATGTTGTCGATATTTATGTTATTCCAATGGATTGTAGCCTTATCATTATGGAAGGTAGTTTGTTGTCGAGATTTTTGTTACTCCAATGGATAGTAGCCTTATAAGTATGGAAGGTAGTCTGTTGGCGAGATTTTGTTACTCCAATGGATGGTAGCCTTGTCATTATGGAAGGTAGTCTGTTGTCGATATTTTTTTTACTCCAACACATCGTAGCCTTGTCATTATGTAAGGTAGTCTATTGTTGATATTTTTGTTACTCTAATGGATGGTAGCTTTGTCATTATGGAAGGTAGTCTGTTGTCGAGATTTTTGTTACTCTAATGGATGGTAACCTTGTCATTATGGAAGGTATTCTGTTGTCCATATTTTTGTTACTCCAATGGATGGTAACATTGTCATTATAGAAGGTAGTCTGTTGTTGAGATTTTTGTTACTCTAATGGATGGTAGCCTTGTCATTATGGAAGGTATTATGTTGTCAAGATTTTTGTTACTCCAATGGATGGTAGCATAGTCATTATGGAAGGTAGTCTGTTATCGATATCTTTGTTACTCCAATGGATAGTAGCCTAGTCATTATAGAAGGTAGTTTGTTGTAAAGATTTTTGTTACTCCAATGGATGGTAGGCTTTTCATTATGGAAGCTAGTCTGTTGTCAATATTTTTGTTACTCCAATGGATGGTAGCCTTGTCATTATGGAAGGTAGTCTGTTGTCTAGATTTTTGTTACTCTAATGGATGGTAGCCTTGTCATTATGGAAGGTAGTCTGTTGTCGAGATTTTTGTTACTCTAATGGTTGGTAGCCTTGTCATTATGGAAGGTAGTCTATTGTCAAGATTTTTGTCACTCCAAAGGATGGTAGCCTTGTCATTATGGAAGGTAGTCTGTTGTTGATATCTTTGTTACTCTAATGGATAATAGCCTAGTCATTATGGAAGGTAGTTTGTTGTCGAGATTTTTGTTACTCCAATGGATGGTAGGATTTTCATTATGGAAGCTAGTCTGTTGTCAATATTTTTGTTACTCCAATGGATAGTAGCCTTGTCATTATGGAAGGTAGTCTGTTGTCAAGATTTTGTTACTCCAATGGATGGTAGCCTTGTCATTATGGAAGGTAGTCTATTGACGATATTTTTGTCACTCCAATGGATGGTAGCCTTGTCATTATGGACGGTAGTCTATTGTCGATATTTATGTTACTCCAATGGATGGTAGCCTTGTCATTATGGAAGGTAGTCTATTGTCGAGATTTTTGTTACTCTAATGGATGGTAGCATTGTCATTATGGAAGGTAGTCTGTTGTTGAGATTTTTGTTACTCAAATGGATGGTAGCCTGGTCATTTTGGAAGGTATTATGTTGTCAACATTTTTATTACTCCAATGGATGGTAGCCTAGTCATTATGGAAGGTAGTCTGTTATCGATATCTTTGTTACTCCAATGGATAGTATCCTAGTCATTATGGAAGGTAGTTTGTTGTCAAGATTTTTGTTACTCCAATGGATGGTAGGCTTTTCATTATGGAAGCTAGTTTGTTGTCAATATTTTTGTTACTCCAATGGATGGTAGCCTTGTAATTATGGAAGGTAGTCTATTGTCGATATTTTTCTTACTCCAATGGATGGTAGCCATTTCATTATGGAACATAGTTTGTTGTCGATGTTTTTGTTATTCCAATGGATGGTAGCCTTATCATTATGGAAGGTAGTTTGTTGTCGAGATTTTTGTTACTCCAATGGATAGTAGCCTTGTCATTATGGAAGGTAGTCTGTTGTCAAGATTTTGTTACTCCAATGGATGGTAGCCTTGTCATTATGGAAGGTAGTCTATTGTCGATATTTTTGTCACTCTAATGGATGGTAGCCTTGTCATTATGGAAGGTAGTCTGTTGTCGATATTTTTGTTACTCCAATGGATGGTAGCCTTGTCATTATGGAAGGTAGTCTATTGTCGAGATTTTTGTTACTCTAATTGATGGTAGCATTGTCATTATGGAAGGTAGTCTGTTGTTGAGATTTTTGTTACTCTAATGGATGGTAGCCTTGTCATTTTGGAAGGTATTATGTTGTCAAGATTTTTATTACTCCAATGGATGGTAGCATAGTCATTATGGAAGGTAGTCTGTTATCGATATCTTTGTTACTCCAATGGATAGTAGCCTAGTCCTTATGGAAGGTAGTTTGTTGTCAAGATTTTTGTTACTCCAATGGATTGTAGGCTTTTCATTATGGAAGCTAGTTTGTTGTCAATATTTTTGTTACTCCAATGGATGGTAGCCTTGTAATTGTGGAAGGTAGTCTATTGTCGATATTTTCTTACTCCAATGGATGGTAGCCATTTCATTATGGAACATAGTTTGTTGTCGATATTTATGTTATTCCAATGGATGGTAGCCTTATCATTATGGAAGGTAGTTTGTTGTCGAGATTTTTGTTACTCCAATGGATAGTAGCCTTATTATTATGCAAGGTAGTCTGTTGTCGAGATTTTGTTACTCCAATGGATGGTAGCCTTGTCATTATGGAAGGTAGTCTGTTATCGATATTTTTTTACTCCAACGGATGGTAGCCTTGTCATTATGGAAGGTAGTCTATTGTTGATATTTTTGTTACTTTAATGGATGGTAGCCTTGTCATTATGGAAGGTAGTCTGTTGTCGAGATTTTTGTTACTCTAATGGATGGTAGCCTTGTCATTATGGAAGGTATTCTGTTGTCAAGATTTTTGTTACTCCAATGGATGGTAGCATTGTCATTATGGAAGGTAGTCTGTTGTTGATATTTTTGTTACTCTAATGGATGGTAGCCTTGTCATTATGGAAGGTATTATGTTGTCAAGATTTTTGTTACTCCAATGGATGGTAGCATAGTCATTATGGAAGGTAGTCTGTTATCGATATCTTTGTTACTCCAATGGATAGTAGCCTAGTCATTATAGAAGGTAGTTTGTTGTAAAGATTTTTGTTACTCCAATGGATGGTAGGCTTTTCATTATGGAAGCTAGTTTGTTGTCAATATTTTTGTTACTCCAATGGATGGTAGCCTTGTCATTATGGAAGGTAGTCTGTTGTCTAGATTTTTGTTACTCTAATGGATGGTAGCCTTGTCATTATGGAAGGTAGTCTATTGTCGAGATTTTTGTTACTCTAATGAATGGTAGCCTTGTCATTATGGAAGGTAGTCTGTTGTCAATATTTTTCTTATTCCAATGGACGGTGGCCTTGTCAATATGGAACGTAGTTTGTTGTCGATATTTTTGTTACTCCAATGGATGGTAGCCTTGTCATTATGGAAGGTAGTCTATTGTCGATATTTTTCTTACTCCAATGAATGGTAGCCATTTAATTATGGAACATAGTTTGTTGTCGATATTTTTGTTATTCCACTGGATGGTAGCCTTATCATTATGGAAGGTAGTTTGTTTTCGAGATTTTAGTTACTCCAATGGATAGTAGCCTTATTATTATGGAAGGTAGTCTGTTGGCGAGATTTTGTTACTCCAATGGATGGTAGCCTTGTCATTATGTAAGGTAGTCTGTTGTCAATATTTTTTTTACTACAACGGATGGTAGCCTTGTCATTATGGAAGGTAGTCTATTGTTGATATTTTTGTTACCCTAATGGATGGTAGCCTTGTCATTATGGAAGGTAGTATGTTGTCGAGATTTTTGTTACTCTAATGGATGGTAGCCTTGTCATTATGGAAGGTATTCTGTTGTCAAGATTTTTGTTACTCCAATGGATGGTAGCATTGTCATTATCGAAGGTAGTCTGTTGTTGATATGTTTGTTACTCTAATGGATGGTAGCCTTGTCATTATGGAAGGTATTATTTTGTCAAGATTTTTGTTACTCCAATGGATGGTAGCATAGTCATTATGGAAGGTAGTCTGTTATCGATATCTTTGTTACTCCAATGGATAGTAGCCTAGTCATTATAGAAGGTAGTTTGTTGTCAAGATTTTTGTTACTCCAATGGATGGTAGGCTTTTCATTATGGAAGCTAGTCTGTTGTCAATATTTTTGTTACTGCAATGGATGGTAGCCTTGTCATTATGGAAGGTAGTCTGTTGTCTAGATTTTTGTTACTCTAATGGATGGTAGCCTTGTCATTATGGAAGGTAGTCTGTTGTCGAGATTTTTGTTACTCTAATGGTTGGTAGCCTTGTCATTATGGAAGGTAGTCTGTTGTCAATATTTTTCTTATTCCAATGGACGGTGGCCTTGTCAATATGGAACATAGTTTGTTGTCGATATTTTTGTTATTCCAATGGATGGTAGCCTTATCATTATAGAAGGTAGTCTATTGTCAAGATTTTTGTCACTCCAAAGGATGGTAGCCTTGTCATTATGGAAGGTAGTCTGTTGTCGATATTTTTGTTACTCCAATGGATGGTAGCCTTGTCATTATGGAAGGTAGTCTATTGTCGAGATTTTTGTTACTCTAATTGATGGTAGCATTGTCATTATGGAAGGTAGTCTGTTGTTGAGATTTTTGTTACTCTAATGGATGGTAGCCTTGTCATTTTGGAAGGTATTATGTTGTCAAGATTTTTATTACTCCAATGGATGGTAGCATAGTCATTATGGAAGGTAGTCTGTTATCGATATCTTTGTTACTCCAATGGATAGTAGCCTAGTCCTTATGGAAGGTAGTTTGTTGTCAAGATTTTTGTTACTCCAATGGATTGTAGGCTTTTCATTATGGAAGCTAGTTTGTTGTCAATATTTTTGTTACTCCAATGGATGGTAGCCTTGTAATTGTGGAAGGTAGTCTATTGTCGATATTTTCTTACTCCAATGGATGGTAGCCATTTCATTATGGAACATAGTTTGTTGTCGATATTTATGTTATTCCAATGGATGGTAGCCTTATCATTATGGAAGGTAGTTTGTTGTCGAGATTTTTGTTACTCCAATGGATAGTAGCCTTATTATTATGCAAGGTAGTCTGTTGTCGAGATTTTGTTACTCCAATGGATGGTAGCCTTGTCATTATGGAAGGTAGTCTGTTATCGATATTTTTTTACTCCAACGGATGGTAGCCTTGTCATTATGGAAGGTAGTCTATTGTTGATATTTTTGTTACTTTAATGGATGGTAGCCTTGTCATTATGGAAGGTAGTCTGTTGTCCAGATTTTTGTTACTCTAATGGATGGTAGCCTTGTCATTATGGAAGGTATTCTGTTGTCAAGATTTTTGTTACTCCAATGGATGGTAGCATTGTCATTATGGAAGGTAGTCTGTTGTTGATATTTTTGTTACTCTAATGGATGGTAGCCTTGTCATTATGGAAGGTATTATGTTGTCAAGATTTTTGTTACTCCAATGGATGGTAGCATAGTCATTATGGAAGGTAGTCTGTTATCGATATCTTTGTTACTCCAATGGATAGTAGCCTAGTCATTATAGAAGGTAGTTTGTTGTAAAGATTTTTGTTACTCCAATGGATGGTAGGCTTTTCATTATGGAAGCTAGTTTGTTGTCAATATTTTTGTTACTCCAATGGATGGTAGCCTTGTCATTATGGAAGGTAGTCTGTTGTCTAGATTTTTGTTACTCTAATGGATGGTAGCCTTGTCATTATGGAAGGTAGTCTATTGTCGAGATTTTTGTTACTCTAATGAATGGTAGCCTTGTCATTATGGAAGGTAGTCTGTTGTCAATATTTTTCTTATTCCAATGGACGGTGGCCTTGTCAATATGGAACGTAGTTTGTTGTCGATATTTTTGTTACTCCAATGGATGGTAGCCTTGTCATTATGGAAGGTAGTCTATTGTCGATATTTTTCTTACTCCAATGAATGGTAGCCATTTAATTATGGAACATAGTTTGTTGTCGATATTTTTGTTATTCCACTGGATGGTAGCCTTATCATTATGGAAGGTAGTTTGTTTTCGAGATTTTAGTTACTCCAATGGATAGTAGCCTTATTATTATGGAAGGTAGTCTGTTGGCGAGATTTTGTTACTCCAATGGATGGTAGCCTTGTCATTATGTAAGGTAGTCTGTTGTCAATATTTTTTTTACTACAACGGATGGTAGCCTTGTCATTATGGAAGGTAGTCTATTGTTGATATTTTTGTTACCCTAATGGATGGTAGCCTTGTCATTATGGAAGGTAGTATGTTGTCGAGATTTTTGTTACTCTAATGGATGGTAGCCTTGTCATTATGGAAGGTATTCTGTTGTCAAGATTTTTGTTACTCCAATGGATGGTAGCATTGTCATTATCGAAGGTAGTCTGTTGTTGATATGTTTGTTACTCTAATGGATGGTAGCCTTGTCATTATGGAAGGTATTATTTTGTCAAGATTTTTGTTACTCCAATGGATGGTAGCATAGTCATTATGGAAGGTAGTCTGTTATCGATATCTTTGTTACTCCAATGGATAGTAGCCTAGTCATTATAGAAGGTAGTTTGTTGTCAAGATTTTTGTTACTCCAATGGATGGTAGGCTTTTCATTATGGAAGCTAGTCTGTTGTCAATATTTTTGTTACTGCAATGGATGGTAGCCTTGTCATTATGGAAGGTAGTCTGTTGTCTAGATTTTTGTTACTCTAATGGATGGTAGCCTTGTCATTATGGAAGGTAGTCTGTTGTCGAGATTTTTGTTACTCTAATGGTTGGTAGCCTTGTCATTATGGAAGGTAGTCTGTTGTCAATATTTTTCTTATTCCAATGGACGGTGGCCTTGTCAATATGGAACATAGTTTGTTGTCGATATTTTTGTTATTCCAATGGATGGTAGCCTTATCATTATAGAAGGTAGTCTATTGTCAAGATTTTTGTCACTCCAAAGGATGGTAGCCTTGTCATTATGGAAGGTAGTCTGTTGTTGATATCTTTGTTACTCCAATGGATAATAGCCTAGTCATTATGGAAGGTAGTTTGTTGTCGAGATTTTTGTTACTCCAATGGATGGTAGGATTTTCATTATGGAAGCTAGTCTGTTGTCAATATTTTTGTTACTCCAATGGATGGTAGCTTTGTCATTATGGAAGGTAGTCTATTGTCAAGATTTTGTTACTCCAATGGATGGTAGCCTTGTCATTATGGAAGGTAGTCTATTGTCGATATTTTTGTCACTCCAATGGATGGTAGCCTTGTCATTATGGACGGTAGTCTATTGTCGATATTTATGTTACTCCAATGGATGGTAGCCTTGTCATTATGGAAGGTAGTCTATTGTCGAGATTTTTGTTACTCTAATGGATGGTAGCATTGTCATTATGGAAGGTAGTCTGTTGTTGAGATTTTTGTTACTCTAATGGATGGTAGCCTTGTCATTTTGGAAGGTATTATGTTGTCAACATTTTTATTACTCCAATGGATGGTAGCCTAGTCATTATGGAAGGTAGTCTGTTATCGATATCTTTGTTACTCCAATGGATAGTAGCCTAGTCATTATGGAAGGTAGTTTGTTGTCAAGATTTTTGTTACTCCAATGGATGGTAGGCTTTTCATTATGGAAGCTAGTTTGTTGTCAATATTTTTGTTACTCCAATGGATGGTAGCCTTGTAATTATGGAAGGTAGTCTATTGTCGATATTTTTCTTACTTCAATGGATGGTAGCCATTTCATTATGGAACATAGTTTGTTGTCGATGTTTTTGTTATTCCAATGGATGGTAGCCTTATCATTATGGAAGGTAGTTTGTTGTCGAGATTTTTGTTACTCCAATGGATAGTAGCCTTGTCATTATGGAAGGTAGTATGTTGTCAAGATTTTGTTACTCCAATGGATGGTAGCCTTGTCATTATGGAAGGTAGTCTATTGTCGATATTTTTGTCACTCTAATGGATGGTAGCCTTGTCATTATGGAAGGTAGTCTGTTGTCGATATTTTTGTTACTCCAATGGATGGTAGCCTTGTCTTTATGGAAGGTAGTCTATTGTCGAGATTTTTGTTACTCTAATGGATGGTAGCATTGTCATTATGGAAGGTAGTCTGTTATTGAGATTTTTGTTACTCTAATGGATGGTAGCCTTGTCATTTTGGAAGGTATTATGTTGTCAAGATTTTTATTACTCCAATGGATGGTAGCATAGTCATTATGGAAGGTAGTCTGTTATCGATATCTTTGTTACTCCAATGGATAGTAGCCTAGTCCTTATGGAAGGTAGTTTGTTGTCAAGATTTTTGTTACTCCAAGGGATTGTAGGCTTTTCATTATGGAAGCTAGTTTGTTGTCAATATTTTTGTTACTCCAATGGATGGTAGGATTTTCATTATGGAAGCTAGTCAGTTGTCAATATTTTTGTTACTCCAATGGATAGTAGCCTTGTCATTATGGAAGGTAGTCTATTGTCAAGATTTTGTTACTCCAATGGATGGTAGCCTAGTCATTATGGAAGGTAGTCTATTGTCGATATTTTTGTCACTCCAATGGATGGTAGCCTTGTCATTATGGACGGTAGTCTATTGTCGATATTTATGTTACTCCAATGGATGGTAGCCTTGTCATTATGGAAGGTAGTCTATTGTCGAGATTTTTGTTACTCTAATGGATGGTAGCATTGTCATTATGGAAGGTAGTCTGTTGTTGAGATTTTTGTTACTCTAATGGATGGTAGCCTTGTCATTTTGGAAGGTATTATGTTGTCAACATTTTTATTACTCCAATGGATGGTAGCCTAGTCATTATGGAAGGTAGTCTGTTATCGATATCTTTGTTACTCCAATGGATAGTAGCCTAGTCATTATGGAAGGTAGTTTGTTGTCAAGATTTTTGTTACTCCAATGGATGGTAGGCTTTTCATTATGGAAGCTAGTTTGTTGTCAATATTTTTGTTACTCCAATGGATGGTAGCCTTGTAATTATGGAAGGTAGTCTATTGTCGATATTTTTCTTACTCCAATGGATGGTAGCCATTTCATTATGGAACATAGTTTGTTGTCGATGTTTTTGTTATTCCAATGGATGGTAGCCTTATCATTATGGAAGGTAGTTTGTTGTCGAGATTTTTGTTACTCCAATGGATAGTAGCCTTGTCAATATGGAAGGTAGTATGTTGTCAAGATTTTGTTACTCCAATGGATGGTAGCCTTGTCATTATGGAAGGTAGTCTATTGTCGATATTTTTGTCACTCTAATGGATGGTAGCCTTGTCATTATGGAAGGTAGTCTGTTGTCGATATTTTTGTTACTCCAATGGATGGTAGCCTTGTCTTTATGGAAGGTAGTCTATTGTCGAGATTTTTGTTACTCTAATGGATGGTAGCATTGTCATTATGGAAGGTAGTCTGTTGTTGAGATTTTTGTTACTCTAATGGATGGTAGCCTTGTCATTTTGGAAGGTATTATGTTGTCAAGATTTTTATTACTCCAATGGATGGTAGCATAGTCATTATGGAAGGTAGTCTGTTATCGATATCTTTGTTACTCCAATGGATAGTAGCCTAGTCCTTATGGAAGGTAGTTTGTTGTCAACATTTTTGTTACTCCAAGGGATTGTAGGCTTTTCATTATGGAAGCTAGTTTGTTGTCAATATTTTTGTTACTCCAATGGATGGTAGGATTTTCATTATGGAAGCTAGTCTGTTGTCAATATTTTTGTTACTCCAATGGATAGTAGCCTTGTCATTATGGAAGGTAGTCTGTTGTCAAGATTTTGTTACTCCAATGGATGGTAGCCTAGTCATTATGGAAGGTAGTCTATTGTCGATATTTTTGTCACTCCAATGGATGGTAGCCTTGTCATTATGGACGGTAGTCTATTGTCGATATTTATGTTACTCCAATGGATGGTAGCCTTGTCATTATGGAAGGTAGTCTATTGTCGAGATTCTTGTTACTCTAATGGATGGTAGCATTGTCATTATGGAAGGTAGTATGTTGTTGAGATTTTTGTTACTCTAATGGATGGTAGCCTTGTCATTTTGGAAGGTATTATGTTGTCAACATTTTTATTACTCCAATGGATGGTAGCCTAGTCATTATGGAAGGTAGTCTGTTATCGATATCTTTGTTACTCCAATGGATAGTAGCCTAGTCATTATGGAAGGTAGTTTGTTGTCAAGATTTTTGTTACTCCAATGGATGGTAGGCTTTTCATTATGGAAGCTAGTTTGTTGTCAATATTTTTGTTACTCCAATGGATGGTAGCCTTGTAATTATGGAAGGTAGTCTATTGTCGATATTTTTCTTACTCCAATGGATGGTAGCCATTTCATTATGGAACATAGTTTGTTGTCGATGTTTTTGTTATTCCAATGGATGGTAGCCTTATCATTATGGAAGGTAGTTTGTTGTCGAGATTTTTGTTACTCCAATGGATAGTAGCCTTATCATTATGGAAGGTAGTCTGTTGTCAAGATTTTGTTACTCCAATGGATGGTAGCCTTGTCATTATGGAAGGTAGTCTATTGTCGATATTTTTGTCACTCTAATGGATGGTAGCCTTGTCATTATGGAAGGTAGTCTGTTGTCGATATTTTTGTTACTCCAATGGATGGTAGCCTTGTCTTTATGGAAGGTAGTCTATTGTCGAAATTTTTGTTACTCTAATGGATGGTAGCATTGTCATTATGGAAGGTAGTCTGTTGTTGAGATTTTTGTTACTCTAATGGATGGTAGCCTTGTCATTTTGGAAGGTATTATGTTGTCAAGATTTTTATTACTCCAATGGATGGTAGCATAGTCATTATGGAAGGTAGTCTGTTATCGATATCTTTGTTACTCCAATGGATAGTAGCCTAGTCCTTATGGAAGGTAGTTTGTTGTCAAGATTTTTGTTACTCCAAGGGATTGTAGGCTTTTCATTATGGAAGCTAGTTTGTTGTCAATATTTTTGTTACTCCAATGGATGGTAGGATTTTCATTATGGAAGCTAGTCTGTTGTCAATATTTTTGTTACTCCAATGGATAGTAGCCTTGTCATTATGGAAGGTAGTCTGTTGTCAAGATTTTGTTACTCCAATGGATGGTAGCCTAGTCATTATGGAAGGTAGTCTATTGTCGATATTTTTGTCACTCCAATGGATGGTAGCCTTGTCATTATGGACGGTAGTCTATTGTCGATATTTATGTTACTCCAATGGATGGTAGCCTTGTCATTATGGAAGGTAGTCTATTGTCGAGATTTTTGTTACTCTAATGGATGGTAGCATTGTCATTATGGAAGGTAGTCTGTTGTTGAGATTTTTGTTACTCTAATGGATGGTAGCCTTGTCATTTTGGAAGGTATTATGTTGTCAACATTTTTATTACTCCAATGGATGGTAGCCTAGTCATTATGGAAGGTAGTCTGTTATCGATATCTTTGTTACTCCAATGGATAGTAGCCTAGTCATTATGGAAGGTAGTTTGTTGTCAAGATTTTTGTTACTCCAATGGATGGTAGGCTTTTCATTATGGAAGCTAGTTTGTTGTCAATATTTTTGTTACTCAAATGGATGGTAGCCTTGTAATTATGGAAGGTAGTCTATTGTCGATATTTTTCTTACTCCAATGGATGGTAGCCATTTCTTTATGGAACATAGTTTGTTGTCGATGTTTTTGTTATTCCAATGGATGGTAGCCTTATCATTATGGAAGGTAGTTTGTTGTCGAGATTTTTGTTACTCCAATGGATAGTAGCCTTGTCATTATGGAAGGTAGTCTGTTGTCAAGATTTTGTTACTCCAATGGATGGTAGCCTTGTCATTATGGAAGGTAGTCTATTGTCGATATTTTTGTCACTCTAATGGATGGTAGCCTTGTCATTATGGAAGGTAGTCTGTTGTCGATATTTTTGTTACTCCAATGGATGGTAGCCTTGTCTTTATGGAAGGTAGTCTATTGTCGAGATTTTTGTTACTCTAATGGATGGTAGCATTGTCATTATGGAAGGTAGTCTGTTGTTGAGATTTTTGTTACTCTAATGGATGGTAGCCTTGTCATTTTGGAAGGTATTATGTTGTCAAGATTTTTATTACTCCAATGGATGGTAGCATAGTCATTATGGAAGGTAGTCTGTTATCGATATCTTTGTTACTCCAATGGATAGTAGCCTAGTCCTTATGGAAGGTAGTTTGTTGTCAAGATTTTTGTTACTCCAAGGGATTGTAGGCTTTTCATTATGGAAGCTAGTTTGTTGTCAATATTTTTGTTACTCCAATGGATGGTAGGATTTTCATTATGGAAGCTAGTCTGTTGTCAATATTTTTGTTACTCCAATGGATAGTAGCCTTGTCATTATGGAAGGTAGTCTGTTGTCAAGATTTTGTTACTCCAATGGATGGTAGCCTAGTCATTATGGAAGGTAGTCTATTGTCGATATTTTTGTCACTCCAATGGATGGTAGCCTTGTCATTATGGACGGTAGTCTATTGTCGATATTTATGTTACTCCAATGGATGGTAGGCTTGTCATTATGGAAGGTAGTCTATTGTCGAGATTTTTGTTACTCTAATGGATGGTAGCATTGTCATTATGGAAGGTAGTCTGTTGTTGAGATTTTTGTTACTCTAATGGATGGTAGCCTTGTCATTTTGGAAGGTATTATGTTGTCAACATTTTTATTACTCCAATGGATGGTAGCCTAGTCATTATGGAAGGTAGTCTGTTATCGATATCTTTGTTACTCCAATGGATAGTAGCCTAGTCATTATGGAAGGTAGTTTGTTGTCAAGATTTTTGTTACTCCAATGGATGGTAGGCTTTTCATTATGGAAGCTAGTTTGTTGTCAATATTTTTGTTACTCAAATGGATGGTAGCCTTGTAATTATGGAAGGTAGTCTATTGTCGATATTTTTCTTACTCCAATGGATGGTAGCCATTTCATTATGGAACATAGTTTGTTGTCTATGTTTTTGTTATTCCAATGGATGGTAGCCTTATCATTATGGAAGGTAGTTTGTTGTCGAGATTTTTGTTACTCCAATGGATAGTAGCCTTGTCATTATGGAAGGTAGTCTGTTGTCAAGATTTTGTTACTCCAATGGATGGTAGCCTTGTCATTATGGAAGGTAGTCTATTGTCGATATTTTTGTCACTCTAATGGATGGTAGCCTTGTCATTATGGAAGGTAGTCTGTTGTCGATATTTTTGTTACTCCAATGGATGGTAGCCTTGTCTTTATGGAAGGTAGTCTATTGTCGAGATTTTTGTTACTCTAATGGATGGTAGCATTGTCATTATGGAAGGTAGTCTGTTGTTGAGATTTTTGTTACTCTAATGGATGGTAGCCTTGTCATTTTGGAAGGTATTATGTTGTCAAGATTTTTATTACTCCAATGGATGGTAGCATAGTCATTATGGAAGGTAGTCTGTTATCGATATCTTTGTTACTCCAATGGATAGTAGCCTAGTCCTTATGGAAGGTAGTTTGTTGTCAAGATTTTTGTTACTCCAAGGGATTGTAGGCTTTTCATTATGGAAGCTAGTTTGTTGTCAATATTTTTGTTACTCCAATGGATGGTAGCCTTGTAATTATGGAAGGTAGTCTATTGTCGATATTTTCTTACTCCAATGGATGGTAGCCATTTCATTATGGAACATAGTTTGTTCTCGATATTTATGTTATTCCAATGGATGGTAGCCTTATCATTAAGGAAGGTAGTTTGTTGTCGAGATTTTTGTTACTCCAATGGATAGTAGCCTTATTATTATGCAAGGTAGTCTGTTGTCGAGATTTTGTTACTCCAATGGATGGTAGCTTTGTCATTATGGAAGGTAGTCTGTTATCGATACTTTTTTTACTCCAACGGATGGTAGCCTTGTCATTATGGAAGGTAGTCTATTGTTGATATTTTTGTTACTTTAATGGATGGTAGCCTTGTCATTATGGAAGGTAGTCTGTTGTCGAGATTTTTGTTACTCTAATGGATGGTAGCCTTGTCATTATGGAAGGTATTCTGTTGTCAAGATTTTTGTTACTCCAATGGATGGTAGCATTGTCATTATGGAAGGTAGTCTGTTGTTGATATTTTTGTTACTCTAATGGATGGTAGCCTTGTCATTATGGAAGGTATTATGTTGTCAAGATTTTTGTTACTCCAATGGATGGTAGCATAGTCATTATGGAAGGTAGTCTGTTATCGATATCTTTGTTACTCCAATGGATAGTAGCCTAGTCATTATAGAAGGTAGTTTGTTGTAAAGATTTTTGTTACTCCAATGGATGGTAGGCTTTTCATTATGGAAGCTAGTCTGTTGTCAATATTTTTGTTACTCCAATGGATGGTAGCCTTGTCATTATGGAAGGTAGTCTGTTGTCTAGATTTTTGTTATTCTAATGGATTGTAGCCTTGTCATTATGGAAGGTAGTCTGTTGTCGAGATTTTTGTTACTCTAATGAATGGTAGCCTTGTCATTATGGAAGGTAGTCTGTTGTCAATATTTTTCTTATTCCAATGGACGGTGGCCTTGTCAATATGGAACGTAGTTTGTTGTCGATATTTTTGTTACTCCAATGGATGGTAGCCTTGTCATTATGGAAGGTAGTCTATTGTCGATATTTTTCTTACTCCAATGGATGGTAGCCATTTAATTATGGAACATAGTTTGTTGTCGATATTTTTGTTATTCCACTGGATGGAAGCCTTATCATTATGGAAGGTAGTTTGTTTTCGAGATTTTTGTTACTCCAATGGATAGTAGCCTTATTATTATGGAAGGTAGTCTGTTGGCGAGATTTTGTTACTCCAATGGATGGTAGCCTTGTCATTATGGAAGGTAGTCTGTTGTCGAGATTTTTGTTACTCTAATGCATGGTAGCCTTGTCATTATGGAAGGTATTCTGTTGTCAAGATTTTTGTTACTCCAATGGATGGTAGCATTGTCATTATGGAAGGTAGTCTGTTGTTGATATTTTTGTTACTCTAATGGATGGTAGCCTTGTCATTTTGGAAGGTATTATGTTGTCAAGATTTTTGTTACTCTAATGGATGGTAGCATAGTCATTATGGAAGGTAGTCTGTTATCGATATCGTTGTTACTCCAATGGATAGTAGCCTAGTCATTATAGAAGGTAGTTTGTTGTCAAGATATTTGTTACTCCAATGGATGGTAGGCTTTTCATTATGGAAGCTAGTATGTTGTCAATATTTTTGTTACTCCAATGGATGGTAGCCTTGTCATTATGGAAGGTAGTCTGTTGTCTAGATTTTTGTTACTCTAATGGATGGTAGCCTTGTCATTATGGAAGGTAGTCTGTTGTCGAGATTTTTGTTACTCTAATGGTTGGTAGCCTTGTCATTATGGAAGGTAGTCTGTTGTCAATATTTTTCTTATTCCAATGGACGGTGGCCTTGTCAATATGGAACATAGTTTGTTGTCGATATTTTTGTTATTCCAATGGATGGTAGCCTTATCATTATAGAAGGTAGTCTATTGTCAAGATTTTTGTCACTCCAAAGGATGGTAGCCTTGTCATTATGGAAGGTAGTCTGTTGTTGATATCTTTGTTACTCCAATGGATGGTAGCCTTGTAATTATGGAAGGTAGTCTATTGTCGATATTTTCTTACTCCAATGGATGGTAGCCATTTCATTATGGAACATAGTTTGTTCTCGATATTTATGTTATTCCAATGGATGGTAGCCTTATCATTAAGGAAGGTAGTTTGTTGTCGAGATTTTTGTTACTCCAATGGATAGTAGCCTTATTATTATGCAAGGTAGTCTGTTGTCGAGATTTTGTTACTCCAATGGATGGTAGCTTTGTCATTATGGAAGGTAGTCTGTTATCGATATTTTTTTTACTCCAACGGATGGTAGCCTTGTCATTATGGAAGGTAGTCTATTGTTGATATTTTTGTTACTTTAATGGATGGTAGCCTTGTCATTATGGAAGGTAGTCTGTTGTCGAGATTTTTGTTACTCTAATGGATGGTAGCCTTGTCATTATGGAAGGTATTCTGTTGTCAAGATTTTTGTTACTCCAATGGATGGTAGCATTGTCATTATGGAAGGTAGTCTGTTGTTGATATTTTTGTTACTCTAATGGATGGTAGCCTTGTCATTATGGAAGGTATTATGTTGTCAAGATTTTTGTTACTCCAATGGATGGTAGCATAGTCATTATGGAAGGTAGTCTGTTATCGATATCTTTGTTACTCCAATGGATAGTAGCCTAGTCATTATAGAAGGTAGTTTGTTGTAAAGATTTTTGTTACTCCAATGGATGGTAGGCTTTTCATTATGGAAGCTAGTCTGTTGTCAATATTTTTGTTACTCCAATGGATGGTAGCCTTGTCATTATGGAAGGTAGTCTGTTGTCTAGATTTTTGTTATTCTAATGGATTGTAGCCTTGTCATTATGGAAGGTAGTCTGTTGTCGAGATTTTTGTTACTCTAATGAATGGTAGCCTTGTCATTATGGAAGGTAGTCTATTGTCAATATTTTTCTTATTCCAATGGACGGTGGCCTTGTCAATATGGAACGTAGTTTGTTGTCGATATTTTTGTTACTCCAATGGATGGTAGCCTTGTCATTATGGAAGGTAGTCTATTGTCGATATTTTTCTTACTCCAATGGATGGTAGCCATTTAATTATGGAACATAGTTTGTTGTCGATATTTTTGTTATTCCACTGGATGGAAGCCTTATCATTATGGAAGGTAGTTTGTTTTCGAGATTTTTGTTACTCCAATGGATAGTAGCCTTATTATTATAGAAGGTAGTCTGTTGGTGAGATTTTGTTACTCCAATGGATGGTAGCCTTGTCATTATGGAAGGTAGTCTGTTGTCGAGATTTTTGTTACTCTAATGCATGGTAGCCTTGTCATTATGGAAGGTATTCTGTTGTCAAGATTTTTGTTACTCCAATGGATGGTAGCATTGTCATTATGGAAGGTAGTCTGTTGTTGATATTTTTGTTACTCTAATGGATGGTAGCCTTGTCATTTTGGAAGGTATTATGTTGTCAAGATTTTTGTTACTCTAATGGATGGTAGCATAGTCATTATGGAAGGTAGTCTGTTATCGATATCGTTGTTACTCCAATGGATAGTAGCCTAGTCATTATAGAAGGTAGTTTGTTGTCAAGATATTTGTTACTCCAATGGATGGTAGGCTTTTCATTATGGAAGCTAGTATGTTGTCAATATTTTTGTTACTCCAATGGATGGTAGCCTTGTCATTATGGAAGGTAGTCTGTTGTCTAGATTTTTGTTACTCTAATGGATGGTAGCCTTGTCATTATGGAAGGTAGTCTGTTGTCGAGATTTTTGTTACTCTAATGGTTGGTAGCCTTGTCATTATGGAAGGTAGTCTGTTGTCAATATTTTTCTTATTCCAATGGACGGTGGCCTTGTCAATATGGAACATAGTTTGTTGTCGATATTTTTGTTATTCCAATGGATGGTAGCCTTATCATTATAGAAGGTAGTCTATTGTCAAGATTTTTGTCACTCCAAAGGATGGTAGCCTTGTCATTATGGAAGGTAGTCTGTTGTTGATATCTTTGTTACTCCAATGGATGGTAGCCTTGTAATTATGGAAGGTAGTCTATTGTCGATATTTTCTTACTCCAATGGATGGTAGCCATTTCATTATGGAACATAGTTTGTTCTCGATATTTATGTTATTCCAATGGATGGTAGCCTTATCATTAAGGAAGGTAGTTTGTTGTCGAGATTTTTGTTACTCCAATGGATAGTAGCCTTATTATTATGCAAGGTAGTCTGTTGTCGAGATTTTGTTACTCCAATGGATGGTAGCTTTGTCATTATGGAAGGTAGTCTGTTATCGATATTTTTTTTACTCCAACGGATGGTAGCCTTGTCATTATGGAAGGTAGTCTATTGTTGATATTTTTGTTACTTTAATGGATGGTAGCCTTGTCATTATGGAAGGTAGTCTGTTGTCGAGATTTTTGTTACTCTAATGGATGGTAGCCTTGTCATTATGGAAGGTATTCTGTTGTCAAGATTTTTGTTACTCCAATGGATGGTAGCATTGTCATTATGGAAGGTAGTCTGTTGTTGATATTTTTGTTACTCTAATGGATGGTAGCCTTGTCATTATGGAAGGTATTATGTTGTCAAGATTTTTGTTACTCCAATGGATGGTAGCATAGTCATTATGGAAGGTAGTCTGTTATCGATATCTTTGTTACTCCAATGGATAGTAGCCTAGTCATTATAGAAGGTAGTTTGTTGTAAAGATTTTTGTTACTCCAATGGATGGTAGGCTTTTCATTATGGAAGCTAGTCTGTTGTCAATATTTTTGTTACTCCAATGGATGGTAGCCTTGTCATTATGGAAGGTAGTCTGTTGTCTAGATTTTTGTTATTCTAATGGATTGTAGCCTTGTCATTATGGAAGGTAGTCTGTTGTCGAGATTTTTGTTACTCTAATGAATGGTAGCCTTGTCATTATGGAAGGTAGTCTGTTGTCAATATTTTTCTTATTCCAATGGACGGTGGCCTTGTCAATATGGAACGTAGTTTGTTGTCGATATTTTTGTTACTCCAATGGATGGTAGCCTTGTCATTATGGAAGGTAGTCTATTGTCGATATTTTTCTTACTCCAATGGATGGTAGCCATTTAATTATGGAACATAGTTTGTTGTCGATATTTTTGTTATTCCACTGGATGGAAGCCTTATCATTATGGAAGGTAGTTTGTTTTCGAGATTTTTGTTACTCCAATGGATAGTAGCCTTATTATTATGGAAGGTAGTCTGTTGGCGAGATTTTGTTACTCCAATGGATGGTAGCCTTGTCATTATGGAAGGTAGTCTGTTGTCGAGATTTTTGTTACTCTAATGCATGGTAGCCTTGTCATTATGGAAGGTATTCTGTTGTCAAGATTTTTGTTACTCCAATGGATGGTAGCATTGTCATTATGGAAGGTAGTCTGTTGTTGATATTTTTGTTACTCTAATGGATGGTAGCCTTGTCATTTTGGAAGGTATTATGTTGTCAAGATTTTTGTTACTCTAATGGATGGTAGCATAGTCATTATGGAAGGTAGTCTGTTATCGATATCGTTGTTACTCCAATGGATAGTAGCCTAGTCATTATAGAAGGTAGTTTGTTGTCAAGATATTTGTTACTCCAATGGATGGTAGGCTTTTCATTATGGAAGCTAGTATGTTGTCAATATTTTTGTTACTCCAATGGATGGTAGCCTTGTCATTATGGAAGGTAGTCTGTTGTCTAGATTTTTGTTACTCTAATGGATGGTAGCCTTGTCATTATGGAAGGTAGTCTGTTGTCGAGATTTTTGTTACTCTAATGGTTGGTAGCCTTGTCATTATGGAAGGTAGTCTGTTGTCAATATTTTTCTTATTCCAATGGACGGTGGCCTTGTCAATATGGAACATAGTTTGTTGTCGATATTTTTGTTATTCCAATGGATGGTAGCCTTATCATTATAGAAGGTAGTCTATTGTCAAGATTTTTGTCACTCCAAAGGATGGTAGCCTTGTCATTATGGAAGGTAGTCTGTTGTTGATATCTTTGTTACTCCAATGGATGGTAGCCTTGTAATTATGGAAGGTAGTCTATTGTCGATATTTTCTTACTCCAATGGATGGTAGCCATTTCATTATGGAACATAGTTTGTTCTCGATATTTATGTTATTCCAATGGATGGTAGCCTTATCATTAAGGAAGGTAGTTTGTTGTCGAGATTTTTGTTACTCCAATGGATAGTAGCCTTATTATTATGCAAGGTAGTCTGTTGTCGAGATTTTGTTACTCCAATGGATGGTAGCTTTGTCATTATGGAAGGTAGTCTGTTATCGATATTTTTTTTACTCCAACGGATGGTAGCCTTGTCATTATGGAAGGTAGTCTATTGTTGATATTTTTGTTACTTTAATGGATGGTAGCCTTGTCATTATGGAAGGTAGTCTGTTGTCGAGATTTTTGTTACTCTAATGGATGGTAGCCTTGTCATTATGGAAGGTATTCTGTTGTCAAGATTTTTGTTACTCCAATGGATGGTAGCATTGTCATTATGGAAGGTAGTCTGTTGTTGATATTTTTGTTACTCTAATGGATGGTAGCCTTGTCATTATGGAAGGTATTATGTTGTCAAGATTTTTGTTACTCCAATGGATGGTAGCATAGTCATTATGGAAGGTAGTCTGTTATCGATATCTTTGTTACTCCAATGGATAGTAGCCTAGTCATTATAGAAGGTAGTTTGTTGTAAAGATTTTTGTTACTCCAATGGATGGTAGGCTTTTCATTATGGAAGCTAGTCTGTTGTCAATATTTTTGTTACTCCAATGGATGGTAGCCTTGTCATTATGGAAGGTAGTCTGTTGTCTAGATTTTTGTTATTCTAATGGATTGTAGCCTTGTCATTATGGAAGGTAGTCTGTTGTCGAGATTTTTGTTACTCTAATGAATGGTAGCCTTGTCATTATGGAAGGTAGTCTGTTGTCAATATTTTTCTTATTCCAATGGACGGTGGCCTTGTCAATATGGAACGTAGTTTGTTGTCGATATTTTTGTTACTCCAATGGATGGTAGCCTTGTCATTATGGAAGGTAGTCTATTGTCGATATTTTTCTTACTCCAATGGATGGTAGCCATTTAATTATGGAACATAGTTTGTTGTCGATATTTTTGTTATTCCACTGGATGGAAGCCTTATCATTATGGAAGGTAGTTTGTTTTCGAGATTTTTGTTACTCCAATGGATAGTAGCCTTATTATTATGGAAGGTAGTCTGTTGGCGAGATTTTGTTACTCCAATGGATGGTAGCCTTGTCATTATGGAAGGTAGTCTGTTGTCGAGATTTTTGTTACTCTAATGCATGGTAGCCTTGTCATTATGGAAGGTATTCTGTTGTCAAGATTTTTGTTACTCCAATGGATGGTAGCATTGTCATTATGGAAGGTAGTCTGTTGTTGATATTTTTGTTACTCTAATGGATGGTAGCCTTGTCATTTTGGAAGGTATTATGTTGTCAAGATTTTTGTTACTCTAATGGATGGTAGCATAGTCATTATGGAAGGTAGTCTGTTATCGATATCGTTGTTACTCCAATGGATAGTAGCCTAGTCATTATAGAAGGTAGTTTGTTGTCAAGATATTTGTTACTCCAATGGATGGTAGGCTTTTCATTATGGAAGCTAGTATGTTGTCAATATTTTTGTTACTCCAATGGATGGTAGCCTTGTCATTATGGAAGGTAGTCTGTTGTCTAGATTTTTGTTACTCTAATGGATGGTAGCCTTGTCATTATGGAAGGTAGTCTGTTGTCGAGATTTTTGTTACTCTAATGGTTGGTAGCCTTGTCATTATGGAAGGTAGTCTGTTGTCAATATTTTTCTTATTCCAATGGACGGTGGCCTTGTCAATATGGAACATAGTTTGTTGTCGATATTTTTGTTATTCCAATGGATGGTAGCCTTATCATTATAGAAGGTAGTCTATTGTCAAGATTTTTGTCACTCCAAAGGATGGTAGCCTTGTCATTATGGAAGGTAGTCTGTTGTTGATATCTTTGTTACTCCAATGGATAATAGCCTAGTCATTATGGAAGGTAGTTTGTTGTCGAGATTTTTGTTACTCCAATGGATGGTAGGATTTTCATTATGGAAGCTAGTCTGTTGTCAATATTTTTGTTACTCCAATGGATAGTAGCCTTGTCATTATGGAAGGTAGTCTGTTGTCAAGATTTTGTTACTCCAATGGATGGTAGCCTTGTCATTATGGAAGGTAGTCTATTGTCGATATTTTTGTCACTCCAATGGATGGTAGCCTTATCATTATGGACGGTAGTCTATTGTCGATATTTATGTTACTCCAATGGATGGTAGCCTTGTCATTATGGAAGGTAGTCTATTGTCGAGATTTTTGTTACTCTAATGGATGGTAGCATTGTCATTATGGAAGGTAGTCTGTTGTTGAGATTTTTGTTACTCTAATGGATGGTAGCCTTGTCATTATGGAAGGTATTATGTTGTCAAGATTTTTGTTACTCCAATGGATGGTAGCATAGTCATTATGGAAGGTAGTCTGTTATCGATATCTTTGTTACTCCAATGGATAGTAGCCTAGTCATTATAGAAGGTAGTTTGTTGTAAAGATTTTTGTTACTCCAATGGATGGTAGGGTTTTCATTATGGAAGCTAGTCTGTTGTCAATATTTTTGTTACTCCAATGGATGGTAGCCTTGTCATTATGGAAGGTAGTCTGTTGTCTAGATTTTTGTTATTCTAATGGATGGTAGCCTTGTCATTATGGAAGGTAGTCTGTTGTCGAGATTTTTGTTACTCTAATGAATGGTAGCCTTGTCATTATGGAAGGTAGTCTGTTGTCAATATTTTTCTTATTCCAATGGACGGTGGCCTTGTCAATATGGAACGTAGTTTGTTGTCGATATATTTGTTGCTCCAATGGATGGTAGCCTTGTCATTATGGAAGGTAGTCTATTGTCGATATTTTTCTTACTCCAATGGATGGTAGCCATTTAATTATGGAACATAGTTTGTTGTCGATATTTTTGTTATTCCACTGGATGGAAGCCTTATCATTATGGAAGGTAGTTTGTTTTCGAAATTTTTGTTACTCCAATGGATAGTAGCCTTATTATTATGGAAGGTAGTCTATTGGCGAGATTTTGTTACTCCAATGGATGGTAGCCTTGTCATTATGTAAGGTAGTCTGTTGTCGATATTTTTTTTACTACAACGGATGGTAGCCTTGTCATTATGGAAGGTAGTCTATTGTTGATATTTTTGTTACCCTAATGGATGGTAGCCTTGTCATTATGGAAGGTAGTATGTTGTCGAGATTTTTGTTACTCTAATGGATGGTAGCCTTGTCATTATGGAAGGTATTCTGTTGTCAAGATTTTTGTTACTCCAATGGATGGTAGCATTGTCATTATGGAAGGTAGTCTGTTGTTGATATATTTGTTACACTAATGGATGGTAGCCTTGTCATTTTGGAAGGTATTATGTTGTCAAGATTTTTGTTACTCTAATGGATGGTAGCATAGTCATTACGGAAGGTAGTCTGTTATCGATATCTTTGTTACTCCAATGGATAGTAGCCTAGTCATTATAGAAGGTAGTTTGTTGTCAAGATTTTTGTTACTCCAATGGATGGTAGGCTTTTCATTATGGAAGCTAGTCTGTTGTCAATATTTTTGTTACTCCAATGGATGGTAGCCTTGTCATTATGGAAGGTAGTCTGTTGTCTAGATTTTTGTTACTCTAATGGATGGTAGCCTTGTCATTATGGAAGGTAGTCTGTTGTCGAGATTTTTGTTACTCTAATGGTTGGTAGCCTTGTCATTATGGTAGGTAGTCTGTTGTCAATATTTTTCTTATTCCAATGGACGGTGGCCTTGTCAATATGGAACATAGTTTGTTGTCGATATTTTTGTTATTCCAATGGATGGTAGCCTTATCATTATAGAAGGTACTCTATTGTCAAGATTTTTGTCACTCCAAAGGATGGTAGCCTTGTCATTATGGAAGGTAGTCTGTTGTTGATATCTTTGTTACTCCAATGGATAATAGCCTAGTCATTATGGAAGGTAGTTTGTTGTCGAGATTTTTGTTACTCCAATGGATGGTAGGATTTTCATTATGGAAGCTAGTCTGTTGTCAATATTTTTGTTACTCCAATGGATAGTAGCCTTGTCATTATGGAAGGTAGTCTGTTGTCAAGATTTTGTTACTCCAATGGATGGTAGCCTTGTCATTATGGAAGGTAGTCTATTGTCGATATTTTTGTCACTCCAATGGATGGTAGCCTTGTCATTATGGACGGTAGTCTATTGTCGATATTTATGTTACTCCAATGGATGGTAGCCTTGTCATTATGGAAGGTAGTCTATTGTCGAGATTTTTGTTACTCTAATGGATGGTAGCATTGTCAATATGGAAGGTAGTCTGTTGTTGAGATTTTTGTTACTCTAATGGATGGTAGCCTTGTCATTTTGGAAGGTATTATATTGTAAACATTTTTATTACTCCAATGGATGGTAGCCTAGTCATTATGGAAGGTAGTCTGTTATCGATATCTTTGTTACTCCAATGGATAGTAGCCTAGTCATTATGGAAGGTAGTTTGTTGTCAAGATTTTTGTTACTCCAATGGATGGTAGGCTTTTCATTATGGAAGCTAGTTTGTTGTCAATATTTTTGTTACTCCAATGGATGGTAGCCTTGTAATTATGGAAGGTAGTCTATTGTCGATATTTTTCTTACTCCAATGGATGGTAGCCATTTCATTATGGAACATAGTTTGTTGTCGATGTTTTTGTTATTCCAATGGATGGTAGCCTTATCATTATGGAAGGTAGTTTGTTGTCGAGATTTTTGTTACTCCAATGGATAGTAGCCTTGTCATTATGGAAGGTAGTCTGTTGTCAAGATTTTGTTACTCCAATGGATGGTAGCCTTGTCATTATGGAAGGTAGTCTATTGTCGATATTTTTGTCACTCTAATGGATGGTAGCCTTGTCATTATGGAAGGTAGTCTGTTGTCGATATTTTTGTTACTCCAATGGATGGTAGCCTTGTCTTTATGGAAGGTAGTCTATTGTCGAGATTTTTGTTACTCTAATGGATGGTAGCATTGTCATTATGGAAGGTAGTCTGTTGTTGAGATTTTTGTTACTCTAATGGATGGTAGCCTTGTCATTTTGGAAGGTATTATGTTGTCAAGATTTTTATTACTCCAATGGATGGTAGCATAGTCATTATGGAAGGTAGTCTGTTATCGATATCTTTGTTACTCCAATGGATAGTAGCCTAGTCCTTATGGAAGGTAGTTTGTTGTCAAGATTTTTGTTACTCCAAGGGATTGTAGGCTTTTCATTATGGAAGCTACTTTGTTGTCAATATTTTTGTTACTCCAATGGATGGTAGCCTTGTAATTATGGAAGGTAGTCTATTGTCGATATTTTCTTACTCCAATGGATGGTAGCCATTTCATTATGGAACATAGTTTGTTCTCGATATTTATGTTATTCCAATGGATGGTAGCCTTGTCATTATGGAAGGTAGTTTGTTGTCGAGATTTTTGTTACTCCAATGGATAGTAGCCTTATTATTATGCAAGGTAGTCTGTTGTCGAGATTTTGTTACTCCAATGGATGGTAGCTTTGTCATTATGGAAGGTAGTCTGTTATCGATATTTTTTTTACTCCAACGGATGGTAGCCTTGTCATTATGGAAGGTAGTCTATTGTTGATATTTTTGTTACTTTAATGGATGGTAGCCTTGTCATTATGGAAGGTAGTCTGTTGTCGAGATTTTTGTTACTCTAATGGATGGTAGCCTTGTCATTATGGAAGGTATTCTGTTGTCAAGATTTTTGTTACTCCAATGGATGGTAGCATTGTCATTATGGAAGGTAGTCTGTTGTTGATATTTTTGTTACTCTAATGGATGGTAGCCTTGTCATTATGGAAGGTATTATGTTGTCAAGATTTTTGTTACTCCAAGGGATGGTAGCATAGTCATTATGGAAGGTAGTCTGTTATCGATATCTTTGTTACTCCAATGGATAGTAGCCTAGTCATTATAGAAGGTAGTTTGTTGTAAAGATTTTTGTTACTCCAATGGATGGTAGGCTTTTCATTATGGAAGCTAGTCTGTTGTCAATATTTTTGTTACTCCAATGGATGGTAGCCTTGTCATTATGGAAGGTAGTCTGTTGTCTAGATTTTTGTTATTCTAATGGATTGTAGCCTTGTCATTATGGAAGGTAGTCTGTTGTCGAGATTTTTGTTACTCTAATGAATGGTAGCCTTGTCATTATGGAAGGTAGTCTGTTGTCAATATTTTTCTTATTCCAATGGACGGTGGCCTTGTCAATATGGAACGTAGTTTGTTGTCGATATTTTTGTTACTCCAATGGATGGTAGCCTTGTCATTATGGAAGGTAGTCTATTGTCGATATTTTTCTTACTCCAATGGATGGTAGCCATTTAATTATGGAACATAGTTTGTTGTCGATATTTTTGTTATTCCACTGGATGGAAGCCTTATCATTATGGAAGGTAGTTTGTTTTCGAGATTTTTGTTACTCCAATGGATAGTAGCCTTATTATTATGGAAGGTAGTCTGTTGGCGAGATTTTGTTACTCCAATGGATGGTAGCCTTGTCATTATGTAAGGTAGTCTGTTGTCGATATTTTTTTTACTACAACGGATGGTAGCCTTGTCATTATGGAAGGTAGTCTATTGTTGATATTTTTGTTACCCTAATGGATGGTAGCCTTGTCATTATGGAAGGTAGTATGTTGTCGAGATTTTTGTTACTCTAATGGATGGTAGCCTTGTCATTATGGAAGGTATTCTGTTGTCAAGATTTTTGTTACTCCAATGGATGGTAGCATTGTCATTATGGAAGGTAGTCTGTTGTTGATATTTTTGTTACTCTAATGGATGGTAGCCTTGTCATTTTGGAAGGTATTATGTTGTCAAGATTTTTGTTACTCTAATGGATGGTAGCATAGTCATTATGGAAGGTAGTCTGTTATCGATATCTTTGTTACTCCAATGGATAGTAGCCTAGTCATTATAGAAGGTAGTTTGTTGTCAAGATATTTGTTACTCCAATGGATGGTAGGCTTTTCATTATGGAAGCTAGTCTGTTGTCAATATTTTTGTTACTCCAATGGATGGTAGCCTTGTCATTATGGAAGGTAGTCTGTTGTCTAGATTTTTGTTACTCTAATGGATGGTAGCCTTGTCATTATGGAAGGTAGTCTGTTGTCGAGATTTTTGTTACTCTAATGGTTGGTAGCCTTGTCATTATGGAAGGTAGTCTGTCGTCAATATTTTTCTTATTCCAATGGACGGTGGCCTTGTCAATATGGAACATAGTTTGTTGTCGATATTTTTGTTATTCCAATGGATGGTAGCCTTATCATTATAGAAGGTAGTCTATTGTCAAGATTTTTGTCACTCCAAAGGATGGTAGCCTTGTCATTATGGAAGGTAGTTTGTTGTTGATATCTTTGTTACTCCAATGGATAATAGCCTAGTCATTATGGAAGGTAGTTTGTTGTCGAGATTTTTGTTACTCCAATGGATGGTAGGATTTTCATTATGGAAGCTAGTCTGTTGTCAATATTTTTGTTACTCCAATGGATAGTAGCCTTGTCATTATGGAAGGTAGTCTGTTCTCAAGATTTTGTTACTCCAATGGATGGTAGCCTTGTCATTATGGAAGGTAGTCTATTGTCGATATTTTTGTCACTCCAATGGATGGTAGCCTTATCATTATGTACGGTAGTCTATTGTCGATATTTATGTTACTCCAATGGATGGTAGCCTTGTCATCATGGAAGGTAGTCTATTGTCGAGATTTTTGTTACTCTAATGGATGGTAGCATTGTCATTATGGAAGGTAGTCTGTTGTTGAGATTTTTGTTACTCTAATGGATGGTAGCCTTGTCATTATGGAAGGTATTATGTTGTCAAGATTTTTGTTACTCCAATGGATGGTCGCATAGTCATTATGGAAGGTAGTCTGTTATCGATATCTTTGTTACTCCAATGGATAGTAGCCTAGTCATTATAGAAGGTAGTTTGTTGTAAAGATTTTTGTTACTCCAATGGATGGTAGGGTTTTCATTATGGAAGCTAGTCTGTTGTCAATATTTTTGTTACTCCAATGGATGGTAGCCTTGTCACTATGGAAGGTAGTCTGTTGTCTACATTTTTGTTATTCTAATGGATGGTAGCCTTGTCATTATGGAAGGTAGTCTGTTGTCGAGATTTTTGTTACTCTAATGAATGGTAGCCTTGTCATTATGGAAGGTAGTCTGTTGTCAATATTTTTCTTATTCCAATGGACGATGGCCTTGTCAATATGGAACGTAGTTTGTTGTCGATATATTTGTTGCTCCAATGGATGGTAGCCTTGTCATTATGGAAGGTAGTCTATTGTCGATATTTTTCTTACTCCAATGGATGGTACCCATTTAATTATGGAACATAGTTTGTTGTCGATATTTTTGTTATTCCACTGGATGGAAGCCTTATCATTATGGAAGGTAGTTTGTTTTCGAAATTTTTGTTACTCCAATGGATAGTAGCCTTATTATTATGGAAGGTAGTCTGTTGGCGAGATTTTGTTACTCCAATGGATGGTAGCCTTGTCATTATGTAAGGTAGTCTGTTGTCGATATTTTTTTTACTACAACGGATGGTAGCCTTGTCATTATGGAAGGTAGTCTATTGTTGATATTTTTGTTACCCTAATGGATGGTAGCCTTGTCATTATGGAAGGTAGTATGTTGTCGAGATTTTTGTTACTCTAATGGATGGTAGCCTTGTCATTATGGAAGGTATTCTGTTGTCAAGATTTTTGTTACTCCAATGGATGGTAGCATTGTCATTATGGAAGGTAGTCTGTTGTTGATATATTTGTTACTCTAATGGATGGTAGCCTTGTCATTTTGGAAGGTATTATGTTGTCAAGATTTTTGTTACTCTAATGGATGGTAGCATAGTCATTATGGAAGGTAGTCTGTTATCGATATCTTTGTTACTCCAATGGATAGTAGCCTAGTCATTATAGAAGGTAGTTTGTTGTCAAGATTTTTGTTACTCCAATGCATGGTAGGCTTTTCATTATGGAAGCTAGTCTGTTGTCAATATTTTTGTTACTCCAATGGATGGTAGCCTTGTCATTATGGAAGGTAGTCTGTTGTCTAGATTTTTGTTACTCTAATGGATGGTAGCCTTGTCATTATGGAAGGTAGTCTGTTGTCGAGATTTTTGTTACTCTAATGGTTGGTAGCCTTGTCATTATGGAAGGTAGTCTGTTGTCAATATTTTTCTTATTCCAATGGACGGTGGCCTTGTCAATATGGAGCATAGTTTGTTGTCGATATTTTTGTTATTCCAATGGATGGTAGCCTTATCATTATAGAAGGTACTCTATTGTCAAGATTTTTGTCACTCCAAAGGATGGTAGCCTTGTCATTATGGAAGGTAGTCTGTTGTTGATATCTTTGTTACTCCAATGGATAATAGCCTAGTCATTATGGAAGGTAGTTTGTTGTCGAGATTTTTGTTACTCCAATGGATGGTAGGATTTTCATTATGGAAGCTAGTCTGTTGTCAATATTTTTGTTACTCCAATGGATAGTAGCCTTGTCATTATGGAAGGTAGTCTGTTGTCAAGATTTTGTTACTCCAATGGATGGTAGCCTTGTCATTATGGAAGGTAGTCTATTGTCGATATTTTTGTCACTCCAATGGATGGTAGCCTTGTCATTATGGACGGTAGTCTATTGTCGATATTTATGTTACTCCAATGGATGGTAGCCTTGTCATTATGGAAGGTAGTCTATTGTCGAGATTTTTGTTACTCTAATGGATGGTAGCATTGTCATTATGGAAGGTAGTCTGTTGTTGAGATTTTTGTTACTCTAATGGATGGTAGCCTTGTCATTTTGGAAGGTATTATGTTGTCAACATTTTTATTACTCCAATGGATGGTAGCCTAGTCATTATGGAAGGTAGTCTGTTATCGATATCTTTGTTACTCCAATGGATAGTAGCCTAGTCATTATGGAAGGTAGTTTGTTGTCAAGATTTTTGTTACTCCAATGGATGGTAGGCTTTTCATTATGGAAGCTAGTTTGTTGTCAATATTTTTGTTACTCCAATGGATGGTAGCCTTGTAATTATGGAAGGTAGTCTATTGTCGATATTTTTCTTACTCCAATGGATGGTAGCCATTTCATTATGGAACATAGTTTGTTGTCAATGTTTTTGTTATTCCAATGGATGGTAGCCTTATCATTATGGAAGGTAGTTTGTTGTCGAGATTTTTGTTACTCCAATTGATAGTAGCCTTGTCATTATGGAAGGTAGTCTGTTGTCAAGATTTTGTTACTCCAATGGATGGTAGCCTTGTCATTATGGAAGGTAGTCTATTGTCGATATTTTTGTCACTCTAATGGATGGTAGCCTTGTCATTATGGAAGGTAGTCTGTTGTCGATATTTTTGTACTCCAATGGATGGTAGCCTTGTCTTTATGGAAGGTAGTCTATTGTCGAGATTTTTGTTACTCTAATGGATGGTAGCATTGTCATTATGGAAGGTAGTCTATTGTTGAGATTTTTGTTACTCTAATGGATGGTAGCCTTGTCATTTTGGAAGGTATTATGTTGTCAAGATTTTTATTACTCCAATGGATGGTAGCATAGTCATTATGGAAGGTAGTCTATTATCGATATCTTTGTTACTCCAATGGATAGTAGCCTAGTCCTTATGGAAGGTAGTTTGTTGTCAAGATTTTTGTTACTCCAAGGGATTGTAGGCTTTTCATTATGGAAGCTAGTTTATTGTCAATATTTTTGTTACTCCAATGGATGGTAGCCTTGTAATTACGGAAGGTAGTCTATTGTCGATATTTTCTTACTCCAATGGATGGTAGCCATTTCATTATGGAACATAGTTTGTTCTCGATATTTATGTTATTCCAATGGATGGTAGCCTTATCATTATGGAAGGTAGTTTGTTGTCGAGATTTTTGTTACTCCAATGGATAGTAGCCTTATTATTATGCAAGGTAGTCTGTTGTCGAGATTTTGTTACTCCAATGGATGGTAGCCTTGTCATTATGGAAGGTAGTCTGTTATCGATATTTTTTTTACTCCAACGGATGGTAGCCTTGTCATTATGGAAGGTAGTCTATTGTTGATATTTTTGTTACTTTAATGGATGGTAGCCTTGTCATTATGGAAGGTAGTCTGTTGTCGAGATTTTTGTTACTCTAATGGATGGTAGCTTGTCATTATGGAAGGTATTCTGTTGTCAAGATTTTTGTTACTCCAATGGATGGTAGCATTGTCATTATGGAAGGTATTCTGTTGTTGATATTTTTGTTACTCTAATGGATGGTAGCCTTGTCATTATGGAAGGTATTATGTTGTCAAGATTTTTGTTACTCCAATGGATGGTAGCATAGTCATTATGGAAGGTAGTCTGTTATCGATATCTTTGTTACTCCAATGGATAGTAGCCTAGTCATTATAGAAGGTAGTTTGTTGTAAAGATTTTTGTTACTCCAATGGATGGTAGGCTTTTCATTATGGAAGCTAGTCTGTTGTCAATATTTTTGTTACTCCAATGGATGGTAGCCTTGTCATTATGGAAGGTAGTCTGTTGTCTAGATTTTTGTTATTCTAATGGATGGTAGCCTTGTCATTATGGAAGGTAGTCTGTTGTCGAGATTTTTGTTACTCTAATGAATGGTAGCCTTGTCATTATGGAAGGTAGTCTGTTGTCAATATTTTTCTTATTCCAATGGACGGTGGCCTTGTCAATATGGAACGTAGTTTGTTGTCGATATTTTTGTTACTCCAATGGATGGTAGCCTTGTCATTATGGAAGGTAGTCTATTGTCGATATTTTTCTTACTCCAATGGATGGTAGCCATTTAATTATGGAACATAGTTTGTTGTCGATATTTTTGTTATTCCACTGGATGGAAGCCTTATCATTATGGAAGGTAGTTTGTTTTCGAGATTTTTGTTACTCCAATGGATAGTAGCCTTATTATTATGGAAGGTAGTCTGTTGGCGAGATTTTGTTACTCCAATGGATGGTAGCCTTGTCATTATGTAAGGTAGTCTGTTGTCGATATTTTTTTTACTACAACGGATGGTAGCCTTGTCATTATGGAAGGTAGTCTATTGTTGATATTTTTGTTACCCTAATGGATGGTAGCCTTGTCATTATGGAAGGTAGTATGTTGTCGAGATTTTTGTTACTCTAATGGATGGTAGCCTTGTCATTATGGAAGGTATTCTGTTGTCAAGATTTTTGTTACTCCAATGGATGGTAGCATTGTCATTATGGAAGGTAGTCTGTTGTTGATATTTTTGTTACTCTAATGGATGGTAGCCTTGTCATTTTGGAAGGTATTATGTTGTCAAGATTTTTGTTACTCTAATGGATGGTAGCATAGTCATTATGGAAGGTAGTCTGTTATCGATATCTTTGTTACTCCAATGGATAGTAGCCTAGTCATTATAGAAGGTAGTTTGTTGTCAAGATTTTTGTTACTCCAATGGATGGTAGGCTTTTCATTATGGAAGCTAGTCTGTTGTCAATATTTTTGTTACTCCAATGGATGGTAGCCTTGTCATTATGGAAGGTAGTCTGTTGTCTAGATTTTTGTTACTCTAATGGATGGTAGCCTTGTCATTATGGAAGGTAGTCTGTTGTCGAGATTTTTGTTACTCTAATGGTTGGTAGCCTTGTCATTATGGAAGGTAGTCTGTTGTCAATATTTTTCTTATTCCAATGGACGGTGGCCTTGTCAATATGGAACATAGTTTGTTGTCGATATTTTTGTTATTCCAATGGATGGTAGCCTTATCATTATAGAAGGTACTCTATTGTCAAGATTTTTGTCACTCCAAAGGATGGTAGCCTTGTCATTATGGAAGGTAGTCTGTTGTTGATATCTTTGTTACTCCAATGGATAATAGCCTAGTCATTATGGAAGGTAGTTTGTTGTCGAGATTTTTGTTACTCCAATGGATGGTAGGATTTTCATTATGGAAGCTAGTCTGTTGTCAATATTTTTGTTACTGCAATGGATAGTAGCCTTGTCATTATGGAAGGTAGTCGGTTGTCAAGATTTTGTTACTCCAATGGATGGTAGCCTTGTCATTATGGAAGGTAGTCTATTGTCGATATTTTTGTCACTCCAATGGATGGTAGCCTTGTCATTATGGACGGTAGTCTATTGTCGATATTTATGTTACTCCAATGGATGGTAGCCTTGTCATTATGGAAGGTAGTCTATTGTCGAGATTTTTGTTACTCTAATGGATGGTAGCATTGTCATTATGGAAGGTAGTCTGTTGTTGAGATTTTTGTTACTCTAATGGATGGTAGCCTTGTCATTTTGGAAGGTATTATGTTGTCAACATTTTTATTACTCCAATGGATGGTAGCCTAGTCATTATGGAAGGTAGTCTATTGTCGATATTTTTCTTACTCCAATGGATGGTAGCCATTTAATTATGGAACATAGTTTGTTGTCGATATTTTTGTTATTCCACTGGATGGAAGCCTTATCATTATGGAAGGTAGTTTGTTTTCGAGATTTTTGTTACTCCAATGGATAGTAGCCTTATTATTATGGAAGGTAGTCTGTTGGCGAGATTTTGTTACTCCAATGGATGGTAGCCTTCTCATTATGTAAGGTAGTCTGTTGTCGATATTTTTTTTACTACAACGGATGGTAGCCTTGTCATTATGGAAGGTAGTCTATTGTTGATATTTTTGTTACTCCAATGGATGGTAGCATAGTCATTATGAAAGGTAGTCTGTTATCGATATCTTTGTTACTCCAATGGATAGTAGCCTAGTCATTATAGAAGGTAGTTTGTTGTAAAGATTTTTGTTACTCCAATGGATGGTAGGGTTTTCATTATGGAAGTTAGTCTGTTGTCAATATTTTTGTTACTCCAATGGATGGTAGCCTAGTCATTATGGAAGGTAGTCTGTTGTCGAGATTTTTGTTACTCTAATGAATGGTAGCCTTGTCATTATGGAAGGTAGTCTGTTGTCAATATTTTTCTTATTCCAATGGACGGTGGCCTTGTCAATATGGAACGTAGTTTGTTGTCGATATATTTGTTACTCCAATGGATGGTAGCCTTGTCATTATGGAAGGTAGTCTATTGTCGATATTTTTCTTACTCCAATGGATGGTAGCCATTTAATTATGGAACATAGTTTGTTGTCGATATTTTTGTTATTCCACTGGATGGAAGCCTTATCATTATGGAAGGTAGTTTGTTTTCGAGATTTTTGTTACTCCAATGGATAGTAGCCTTATTATTATGGAAGGTAGTCTGTTGGCGAGAGTTTGTTACTCCAATGGATGGTAGCCTTGTCATTATGTAAGGTAGTCTGTTGTCGATATTTTTTTTACTACAACGGATGGTAGCCTTGTCATTATGGAAGGTAGTCTATTGTTGATATTTTTGTTACCCTAATGGATGGTAGCCTTGTCATTATGGAAGGTAGTATGTTGTCGAGATTTTTGTTACTCTAATGGATGGTAGCCTTGTCATTATGGAAGGTATTTTGTTGTCAAGATTTTTGTTACTCCAATGGATGGTAGCATTGTCATTATGGAAGGTAGTCTGTTGTTGATATATTTGTTACTCTAATGGATGGTAGCCTTATCATTTTGGAAGGTATTATGTTGTCAAGATTTTTGTTACTCTAATGGATGGTAGCATAGTCATTATGGAAGGTAGTCTGTTATCGATATCTTTGTTACTCCAATGGATAGTAGCCTAGTCATTATAGAAGGTAGTTTGTTGTCAAGATTTTTGTTACTCCAATGGATGGTAGGCTTTTCATTATGGAAGCTAGTCTGTTGTCAATATTTTTGTTACTCCAATGGATGGTAGCCTTGTCATTATGGAAGGTAGTCTGTTGTCTAGATTTTTGTTACTCTAATGGATGGTAGCCTTGTCATTATGGAAGGTAGTCTGTTGTCGAGATTTTTGTTACTCTAATGGTTGGTAGCCTTGTCATTATGGAAGGTAGTCTGTTGTCAATATTTTTCTTATTCCAATGGACGGTGGCCTTGTCAATATGGAACATAGTTTGTTGTCGATATTTTTGTTATTCCAATGGATGGTAGCCTTATCATTATAGAAGGTACTCTATTGTCAAGATTTTTGTCACTCCAAAAGATGGTAGCCTTGTCATTATGGAAGGTAGTCTGTTGTTGATATCTTTGTTACTCCAATGGATAATAGCCTAGTCATTATGGAAGGTAGTTTGTTGTCGAGATTTTTGTTACTCCAATGGATGGTAGGATTTTCATTATGGAAGCTAGTCTGTTGTCAATATTTTTGTTACTCCAAAGGATAGTAGCCTTGTCATTATGGAAGGTAGTCTGTTGTCAAGATTTTGTTACTCCAATGGATGGTAGCCTTGTCATTATGGAAGGTAGTCTATTGTCGATATTTTTGTCACTCCAATGGATGGTAGCCTTGTCATTATGGACGGTAGTCATTTGTCGATATTTATGTTACTCCAATGGATGGTAGCCTTGTCATTATGGAAGGTAGTCTATTGTCGAGATTTTTGTTACTCTAATGGATGGTAGCATTGTCATTATGGAAGGTAGTCTGTTGTTGAGATTTTTGTTACTCTAATGGATGGTAGCCTTGTCATTTTGGAAGGTATTATGTTGTCAACATTTTTATTACTCCAATGGATGGTAGCCTAGTCATTATGGAAGGTAGTCTGTTATCGATATCTTTGTTACTCCAATGGATAGTAGCCTAGTCATTATGGAAGGTAGTTTGTTGTCAAGATTTTTGTTACTCCAATGGATGGTAGGCTTTTCATTATGGAAGCTAGTTTGTTGTCAATATTTTTGTTACTCCAATGGATGGTAGCCTTGTAATTATGGAAGGTAGTCTATTGTCGATATTTTTCTTACTCCAATGGATGGTAGCCATTTCATTATGGAACATAGTTTGTTGTCGATGTTTTTGTTATTCCAATGGATGGTAGCCTTATCATTATTGAAGGTAGTTTGTTGTCGAGATTTTTGTTACTCCAATGGATAGTAGCCTTGTCATTATGGAAGGTAGTCTGTTGTCAAGATTTTGTTACTCCAATGGATGGTAGCCTTGTCATTATGGAAGGTAGTCTATTGTCGATATTTTTCTTACTCCAATGGATGGCAGCCATTTAATTATGGAACATAGTTTGTTGTCGATATTTTTGTTATTCCACTGGATGGAAGCCTTATCATTATGGAAGGTAGTTTGTTTTCGAGATTTTTGTTACTCCAATGGATAGTAGCCTTATTATTATGGAAGGTAGTCTGTTGGCGAGATTTTGTTACTCCAATGGATGGTAGCCTTGTCATTATGTAAGGTAGTCTGTTGTCGATATTTTTTTTACTACAACGGATGGTAGCCTTGTCATTATGGAAGGTAGTCTATTGTTGATATTTTTGTTACCCTAATGGATGGTAGCCTTGTCATTATGGAAGGTAGTATGTTGTCGAGATTTTTGTTACTCTAATGGATGGTAGCCTTGTCATATTGGAAGGTATTCTGTTGTCAAGATTTTTGTTACTCCAATGGATGGTAGCATTGTCATTATGGAAGGTAGTCTGTTGTTGATATATTTGTTACTCTAATGGATGGTAGCCTTGTCATTTTGGAAGGTATTATGTTGTCAAGATTTTTGTTACTCTAATGGATGGTAGCATAGTCATTATGGAAGGTAGTCTGTTATCGATATCTTTGTTACTCCAATGGATAGTAGCCTAGTCATTATAGAAGGTAGTTTGTTGTCAAGATTTTTGTTACTCCAATGGATGGTAGGCTTTTCATTATGGAAGCTAGTCTGTTGTCAATATTTTTGTTACTCCAATGGATGGTAGCCTTGTCATTATGGAAGGTAGTCTGTTGTCTAGATTTTTGTTACTCTAATGGATGGTAGCCTTGTCATTATGGAAGGTAGTCAGTTGTCGAGATTTTTGTTACTCTAATGGTTGGTAGCCTTGTCATTATGGAAGGTAGTCTGTTGTCAATATTTTTCTTATTCCAATGGACGGTGGCCTTGTCAATATGGAACATAGTTTGTTGTCGATATTTTTGTTATTCCAATGGATGGTAGCCTTATCATTATAGAAGGTACTCTATTGTCAATATTTTTGTCACTCCAAAGGATGGTAGCCTTGTCATTATGGAAGGTAGTCTGTTGTTGATATCTTTGTTACTCCAATGGATAATAGCCTAGTCATTATGGAAGGTAGTTTGTTGTCGAGATTTTTGTTACTCCAATGGATGGTAGGATTTTCATTATGGAAGCTAGTCTGTTGTCAATATTTTTGTTACTCCAATGGATAGTAGCCTTGTCATTATGGAAGGTAGTCTGTTGTCAAGATTTTGTTACTCCAATAGATGGTAGCCTTGTCATTATGGAAGGTAGTCTATTGTCGATATTTTTGTCACTCCAATGGATGGTAGCCTTGTCATTATGGACGGTAGTCTATTGTCGATATTTATGTTACTCCAATGGATGGTAGCCTTGTGATTATGGAAGGTAGTCTATTGTCGAGATTTTTGTTACTCTAATGGATGGTAGCATTGTCATTATGGAAGGTAGTCTGTTGTTGAGATTTTTGTTACTCTAATGGATGGTAGCCTTGTCATTTTGGAAGGTATTATGTTGTCAACATTTTTATTACTCCAATGGATGGTAGCCTAGTCATTATGGAAGGTAGTCTGTTATCGGTATCTTTGTTACTCCAATGGATAGTAGCCTAGTCATTATGGAAGGTAGTTTGTTGTCAAGATTTTTGTTACTCCAATGGATGGTAGGCTTTTCATTACGGAAGCTAGTTTGTTGTCAATATTTTTGTTACTCCAATGGATGGTAGCCTTGTAATTATGGAAGGTAGTCTATTGTCGATATTTTTCTTACTCCAATGGATGGTAGCCATTTCATTATGGAACATAGTTTGTTGTCGATGTTTTTGTTATTCCAATGGATGGTAGCCTTATCATTATGGAAGGTAGTTTGTTGTCGAGATTTTTGTTACTCCAATGGATAGTAGCCTTGTCATTATGGAAGGTAGTCTGTTGTCAAGATTTTGTTACTCCAATGGATGGTAGCCTTGTCTTTATGGAAGGTAGTCTATTGTCGAGATTTTTGTTACTCTAATGGATGGTAGCATTGTCATTATGGAAGGTAGTCTGTTGTTGAGATTTTTGTTACTCTAATTGATGGTAGCCTTGTCATTTTGGAAGGTATTATGTTGTCAAGATTTTTATTACTCCAATGGATGGTAGCATAGTCATTATGGAAGGTAGTCTATTATCGATATCTTTGTTACTCCAATGGATAGTAGCCTAGTCCTTATGGAAGGTAGTTTGTTGTCAAGATTTTTGTTACTCCAAGGGATTGTAGGCTTTTCATTATGGAAGCTAGTTTATTGTCAATATTTTTGTTACTCCAATGGATGGTAGCCTTGTAATTATGGAAGGTAGTCTATTGTCGATATTTTCTTACTCCAATGGATGGTAGCCATTTCATTATGGAACATAGTTTGTTCTCGATATTTATGTTATTCCAATGGATGGTAGCCTTATCATTATGGAAGGTAGTTTGTTGTCGAGATTTTTGTTACTCCAATGGATAGTAGCCTTATTATTATGCAAGGTAGTCTGTTGTCGAGATTTTGTTACTCCAATGGATGGTAGCCTTGTCATTATGGAAGGTAGTCTGTTATCGATATTTTTTTTACTCCAACGGATGGTAGCCTTGTCATTATGGAAGGTAGTCTATTGTTGATATTTTTGTTACTTTAATGGATGGTAGCCTTGTCATTATGGAAGGTAGTCTGTTGTCGAGATTTTTGTTACTCTAATGGATGGTAGCTTGTCATTATGGAAGGTATTCTGTTGTCAAGATTTTTGTTACTCCAATGGATGGTAGCATTGTCATTATGGAAGGTAGTCTGTTGTTGATATTTTTGTTACTCTAATGGATGGTAGCCTTGTCATTATGGAAGGTATTATGTTGTCAAGATTTTTGTTACTCCAATGGATGGTAGCATAGTCATTATGGAAGGTAGTCTGTTATCGATATCTTTGTTACTCCAATGGATAGTAGCCTAGTCATTATAGAAGGTAGTTTGTTGTAAAGATTTTTGTTACTCCAATGGATGGTAGGCTTTTCATTATGGAAGCTAGTCTGTTGTCAATATTTTTGTTACTCCAATGGATGGTAGCCTTGTCATTATGTAAGGTAGTCTGTTGTCTAGATTTTTGTTATTCTAATGGATGGTAGCCTTGTCATTATGGAAGGTAGTCTGTTGTCGAGATTTTTGTTACTCTAATGAATGGTAGCCTTGTCATTATGGAAGGTAGTCTGTTGTCAATATTTTTCTTATTCCAATGGACGGTGGCCTTGTCAATATGGAACGTAGTTTGTTGTCGATATTTTTGTTACTCCAATGGATGGTAGCCTTGTCATTATGGAAGGTAGTCTATTGTCGATATTTTTCTTACTCCAATGGATGGTAGCCATTTAATTATGGAACATAGTTTGTTGTCGATATTTTTGTTATTCCACTGGATGGTAGCCTTATCATTATGGAAGGTAGTTTGTTTTCGAGATTTTTGTTACTCCAATGGATAGTAGCCTTATTATTATGGAAGGTAGTCTGTTGGCGAGATTTTGTTACTCCAATGGATGGTAGCCTTGTCATTATGTAAGGTAGTCTGTTGTCGATATTTTTTTAACTACAACGGATGGTAGCCTTGTCATTATGGAAGCTAGTCTGTTGTCAATATTTTTGTTACTCCAATGGATAGTAGCCTTGTCATTATGGAAGGTAGTCTGTTATCAAGATTTTGTTACTCCAATAGATGGTAGCCTTGTCATTATGGAAGGTAGTCTATTGTCGATATTTTTGTCACTCCAATGGATGGTAGCCTTGTCATTATGGACGATAGTCTATTGTCGATATTTATGTTACTCCAATGGATGGTAGCCTTGTGATTATGGAAGGTAGTCTATTGTCGAGATTTTTGTTACTCTAATGGATGGTAGCATTGTCATTATGGAAGGTAGTCTGTTGTTGAGATTTTTGTTACTCTAATGGATGGTAGCCTTATCATTTTGGAAGGTATTATGTTGTCAACATTTTTATTACTCCAATGGATGGTAGCCTAGTCATTATGGAAGGTAGTCTGTTATCGATATCTTTGTTACTCCAATGGATAGTAGCCTAGTCATTATGGAAGGTAGTTTGTTGTCAAGATTTTTGTTACTCCAATGGATGGTAGGCTTTTCATTATGGAAGCTAGTTTGTTGTCAATATTTTTGTTACTCCAATGGATGGTAGCCTTGTAATTATGGAAGGTAGTCTATTGTCGATATTTTTCTTACTCCAATGGATGGTAGCCATTTCATTATGGAACATAGTTTGTTGTCGATGTTTTTGTTATTCCAATGGATGGTAGCCTTATCATTATGGAAGGTAGTTTGTTGTCGAGATTTTTGTTACTCCAATGGATAGTAGCCTTGTCATTATGGAAGGTAGTCTGTTGTCAAGATTTTGTTACTCCAATGGATGGTAGCCTTGTCATTATGGAAGGTAGTCTATTGTCGATATTTTTGTCACTCTAATGGATGGTAGCCTTGTCATTATGGAAGGTAGTCTGTTGTCGATATTTTTGTTACTCCAATGGATGGTAGCCTTGTCTTTATGGAAGGTAGTCTATTGTCGAGATTTTTGTTACTCTAATGGATGGTAGCATTGTCATTATGGAAGGTAGTCTGTTGTTGAGATTTTTGTTACTCTAATGGATGGTAGCCTTGTCATTTTGGAAGGTATTATGTTGTCAAGATTTTTATTACTCCAATGGATGGTAGCATAGTCATTATGGAAGGTAGTCTATTATCGATATCTTTGTTACTCCAATGGATAGTAGCCTAGTCCTTATGGAAGGTAGTTTGTTGTCAAGATTTTTGTTACTCCAAGGGATTGTAGGCTTTTCATTATGGAAGCTAGTTTATTGTCAATATTTTTGTTACTCCAATGGATGGTAGCCTTGTAATTATGGAAGGTAGTCTATTGTCGATATTTTCTTACTCCAATGGATGGTAGCCATTTCATTATGGAACATAGTTTGTTCTCGATATTTATGTTATTCCAATGGATGGTAGCCTTATCATTATGGAAGGTAGTTTGTTGTCGAGATTTTTGTTACTCCAATGGATAGTAGCCTTATTATTATGCAAGGTAGTCTGTTGTCGAGATTTTGTTACTCCAATGGATGGTAGCCTTGTCATTATGGAAGGTAGTCTGTTATCGATATTTTTTTTACTCCAACGGATGGTAGCCTTGTCATTATGGAAGGTAGTCTATTGTTGATATTTTTGTTACTTTAATGGATGGTAGCCTTGTCATTATGGAAGGTAGTCTGTTGTCGAGATTTTTGTTACTCTAATGGATGGTAGCTTGTCATTATGGAAGGTATTCTGTTGTCAAGATTTTTGTTACTCCAATGGATGGTAGCATTGTCATTATGGAAGGTAGTCTGTTGTTGATATTTTTGTTACTCTAATGGATGGTAGCCTTGTCATTATGGAAGGTATTATGTTGTCAAGATTTTTGTTACTCCAATGGATGGTAGCATAGTCATTATGGAAGGTAGTCTGTTATCGATATCTTTGTTACTCCAATGGATAGTAGCCTAGTCATTATAGAAGGTAGTTTGTTGTAAAGATTTTTGTTACTCCAATGGATGGTAGGCTTTTCATTATGGAAGCTAGTCTGTTGTCAATATTTTTGTTACTCCAATGGATGGTAGCCTTGTCATTATGGAAGGTAGTCTGTTGTCTAGATTTTTGTTATTCTAATGGATGGTAGCCTTGTCATTATGGAAGGTAGTCTGTTGTCGAGATTTTTGTTACTCTAATGAATGGTAGCCTTGTCATTATGGAAGGTAGTCTGTTGTCAATATTTTTCTTATTCCAATGGACGGTGGCCTTGTCAATATGGAACGTAGTTTGTTGTCGATATTTTTGTTACTCCAATGGATGGTAGCCTTGTCATTATGGAAGGTAGTCTATTGTCGATATTTTTCTTACTCCAATGGATGGTAGCCATTTAATTATGGAACATAGTTTGTTGTCGATATTTTTGTTATTCCACTGGATGGTAGCCTTATCATTATGGAAGGTAGTTTGTTTTCGAGATTTTTGTTACTCCAATGGATAGTAGCCTTATTATTATGGAAGGTAGTCTGTTGGCGAGATTTTGTTACTCCAATGGATGGTAGCCTTGTCATTATGTAAGGTAGTCTGTTGTCGATATTTTTTTAACTACAACGGATGGTAGCCTTGTCATTATGGAAGCTAGTCTGTTGTCAATATTTTTGTTACTCCAATGGATAGTAGCCTTGTCATTATGGAAGGTAGTCTGTTATCAAGATTTTGTTACTCCAATAGATGGTAGCCTTGTCATTATGGAAGGTAGTCTATTGTCGATATTTTTGTCACTCCAATGGATGGTAGCCTTGTCATTATGGACGATAGTCTATTGTCGATATTTATGTTACTCCAATGGATGGTAGCCTTGTGATTATGGAAGGTAGTCTATTGTCGAGATTTTTGTTACTCTAATGGATGGTAGCATTGTCATTATGGAAGGTAGTCTGTTGTTGAGATTTTTGTTACTCTAATGGATGGTAGCCTTGTCATTTTGGAAGGTATTATGTTGTCAACATTTTTATTACTCCAATGGATGGTAGCCTAGTCATTATGGAAGGTAGTCTGTTATCGATATCTTTGTTACTCCAATGGATAGTAGCCTAGTCATTATGGAAGGTAGTTTGTTGTCAAGATTTTTGTTACTCCAATGGATGGTAGGCTTTTCATTATGGAAGCTAGTTTGTTGTCAATATTTTTGTTACTCCAATGGATGGTAGCCTTGTAATTATGGAAGGTAGTCTATTGTCGATATTTTTCTTACTCCAATGGATGGTAGCCATTTCATTATGGAACATAGTTTGTTGTCGATGTTTTTGTTATTCCAATGGATGGTAGCCTTATCATTATGGAAGGTAGTTTGTTGTCGAGATTTTTGTTACTCCAATGGATAGTAGCCTTGTCATTATGGAAGGTAGTCTGTTGTCAAGATTTTGTTACTCCAATGGATGGTAGCCTTGTCATTATGGAAGGTAGTCTATTGTCGATATTTTTGTCACTCTAATGGATGGTAGCCTTGTCATTATGGAAGGTAGTCTGTTGTCGATATTTTTGTTACTCCAATGGATGGTAGCCTTGTCTTTATGGAAGGTAGTCTATTGTCGAGATTTTTGTTACTCTAATGGATGGTAGCATTGTCATTATGGAAGGTAGTCTGTTGTTGAGATTTTTGTTACTCTAATGGATGGTAGCCTTGTCATTTTGGAAGGTATTATGTTGTCAAGATTTTTATTACTCCAATGGATGGTAGCATAGTCATTATGGAAGGTAGTCTATTATCGATATCTTTGTTACTCCAATGGATAGTAGCCTAGTCCTTATGGAAGGTAGTTTGTTGTCAAGATTTTTGTTACTCCAAGGGATTGTAGGCTTTTCATTATGGAAGCTAGTTTATTGTCAATATTTTTGTTACTCCAATGGATGGTAGCCTTGTAATTATGGAAGGTAGTCTATTGTCGATATTTTCTTACTCCAATGGATGGTAGCCATTTCATTATGGAACATAGTTTGTTCTCGATATTTATGTTATTCCAATGGATGGTAGCCTTATCATTATGGAAGGTAGTTTGTTGTCGAGATTTTTGTTACTCCAATGGATAGTAGCCTTATTATTATGCAAGGTAGTCTGTTGTCGAGATTTTGTTACTCCAATGGATGGTAGCCTTGTCATTATGGAAGGTAGTCTGTTATCGATATTTTTTTTACTCCAACGGATGGTAGCCTTGTCATTATGGAAGGTAGTCTATTGTTGATATTTTTGTTACTTTAATGGATGGTAGCCTTGTCATTATGGAAGGTAGTCTGTTGTCGAGATTTTTGTTACTCTAATGGATGGTAGCTTGTCATTATGGAAGGTATTCTGTTGTCAAGATTTTTGTTACTCCAATGGATGGTAGCATTGTCATTATGGAAGGTAGTCTGTTGTTGATATTTTTGTTACTCTAATGGATGGTAGCCTTGTCATTATGGAAGGTATTATGTTGTCAAGATTTTTGTTACTCCAATGGATGGTAGCATAGTCATTATGGAAGGTAGTCTGTTATCGATATCTTTGTTACTCCAATGGATAGTAGCCTAGTCATTATAGAAGGTAGTTTGTTGTAAAGATTTTTGTTACTCCAATGGATGGTAGGCTTTTCATTATGGAAGCTAGTCTGTTGTCAATATTTTTGTTACTCCAATGGATGGTAGCCTTGTCATTATGGAAGGTAGTCTGTTGTCTAGATTTTTGTTATTCTAATGGATGGTAGCCTTGTCATTATGGAAGGTAGTCTGTTGTCGAGATTTTTGTTACTCTAATGAATGGTAGCCTTGTCATTATGGAAGGTAGTCTGTTGTCAATATTTTTCTTATTCCAATGGACGGTGGCCTTGTCAATATGGAACGTAGTTTGTTGTCGATATTTTTGTTACTCCAATGGATGGTAGCCTTGTCATTATGGAAGGTAGTCTATTGTCGATATTTTTCTTACTCCAATGGATGGTAGCCATTTAATTATGGAACATAGTTTGTTGTCGATATTTTTGTTATTCCACTGGATGGTAGCCTTATCATTATGGAAGGTAGTTTGTTTTCGAGATTTTTGTTACTCCAATGGATAGTAGCCTTATTATTATGGAAGGTAGTCTGTTGGCGAGATTTTGTTACTCCAATGGATGGTAGCCTTGTCATTATGTAAGGTAGTCTGTTGTCGATATTTTTTTTACTACAACGGATGGTAGCCTTGTCATTATGGAAGGTAGTCTATTGTTGATATTTTTGTTACCCTAATGGATGGTAGCCTTGTCATTATGGAAGGTAGTATGTTGTCGAGATTTTTGTTACTCTAATGGATAGTAGCCTTGTCATTATGGAAGGTATTCTGTTGTCAAGATTTTTGTTACTCCAATGGATGGTAGCATTGTCATTATGGAAGGTAGTCTGTTGTTGATATTTTTGTTACTCTAATGGATGGTAGCCTTGTCATTATGGAAGGTATTATGTTGTCAAGATTTTTGTTACTCCAATGGATGGTAGCATAGTCATTATGGAAGGTAGTCTGTTATCGATATCTTTGTTACTCCAATGGATAGTAGCCTAGTCATTATAGAAGGTAGTTTGTTGTCAAGATTTTTGTTACTCCAACGGATGGTAGGCTTTTCATTATGGAAGCTAGTCTGTTGTCAATATTTTTGTTACTCCAATAGATGGTAGCCTTGTCATTATGGAAGGTAGTCTGTTGTCTAGATTTTTGTTATTCTAATGGATGGTAGCCTTGTCATTATGGAAGGTAGTCTGTTGTCGAGATTTTTGTTACTCTAATGAATGGTAGCCTTGTCATTATGGAAGGTAGTCTGTTGTCAATATTTTTCTTATTCCAATGGACGGTGGCCTTGTCAATATGGAACGTAGTTTGTTGTCGATATTTTTGTTACTCCAATGGATGGTAGCCTTGTCATTATGGAAGGTAGTCTATTGTCGATATTTTTCTTACTCCAATGGATGGTAGCCATTTAATTATGGAACATAGTTTGTTGTCGATATTTTTGTTATTCCACTGGATGGTAGCCTTATCATTATGGAAGGTAGTTTGTTTTCGAGATTTTTGTTACTCCAATGGATAGTAGCCTTATTATTATGGAAGGTAGTCTGTTGGCGAGATTTTGTTACTCCAATGGATGGTAGCCTTGTCATTATGTAAGGTAGTCTGTTGTCGATATTTTTTTTACTACAACGGATGGTAGCCTTGTCATTATGGAAGGTAGTCTATTGTTGATATTTTTGTTACCCTAATGGATGGTAGCCTTGTCATTATGGAAGGTAGTATGTTGTCGAGATTTTTGTTACTCTAATGGATGGTAGCCTTGTCATTATGGAAGGTATTCTGTTGTCAAGATTTTTGTTACTCCAATGGATGGTAGCATTGTCATTATGGAAGGTAGTCTGTTGTTGATATTTTTGTTACTCTAATGGATGGTAGCCTTGTCATTATGGAAAGTATTATGTTGTCAAGATTTTTGTTACTCCAATGGATGGTAGCATAGTCATTATGGAAGGTAGTCTGTTATCGATATCTTTGTTACTCCAATGGATAGTAGCCTAGTCATTATAGAAGGTAGTTTGTTGTCAAGATTTTTGTTACTCCAACGGATGGTAGGCTTTTCATTATGGAAGCTAGTCTGTTGTCAATATTTTTGTTACTCCAATAGATGGTAGCCTTGTCATTATGGAAGGTAGTCTGTTGTCTAGATTTTTGTTACTATAATGGATGGTAGCCTTGTCATTATGGAAGGTAGTCTGTTGTCGAGATTTTTGTTACACTAATGGATGGTAGCCTTGTTATTATGGAAGGTAGTCTGTTGTCAATATTTTTCTTATTCCAATGGACGGTAGCCTTATCAATATGGAACGTAGTTTTTTGTCGATATTTTTGTTACTCCAATGGATGGTAGCCTTGTCATTATGGAAGGTAGTCTATTGTCGATATTTTTCTTACTCCAATGGATGGTAGCCATTTCATTATGGAACATAGTTTGTTGTCGATATTTTTGTTATTCCACTAGATGGTAGCCTTATCATTATGGAAGGTAGTTTGTTGTCGAGATTTTTGTTACTCCAATGGATAGTAGCCTTATTATTATGGAAGGTAGTCTGTTGGCGAGATTTTGTTACTCCAATGGATGGTAGCCTTGTCATTATGTAAGGTAGTCTGTTGTCGATATTTTTTTTACTACAACGGATTGTAGCCTTGTCATTATGGAAGGTAGTCTATTGTTGATATTTTTGTTACCCTAATGGATGGTAGCCTTGTCATTATGGAAGGTAGTATGTTGTCGAGATTTTTGTTACTCTAATGGATGGTAGCCTTGTCATTATGGAAGGTATTCTGTTGTCAAGATTTTTGTTACTCCAATGGATGGTAGCATTGTCAGTATGGAAGGTAGTCTGTTGTTGATATTTATGTTACTCTAATGGATGGTAGCCTTGTCATTATGGAAGGTATTATGTTGTCAAGATTTTTGTTACTCCAATGGATGGTAGCATAGTCATTATGGAAGGTAGTCTGTTATCGATATCTTTGTTACTCCAATGGATAGTAGCCTAGTCATTATAGAAGGTAGTTTGTTGTCAAGATTTTTGTTACTCCAATGGATGGTAGGCTTTTCATTATGGAAGCTAGTCTGTTGTCAATATTTTTGTTACTCCAATGGATGGTAGCCTTGTCATTATGGAAGGTAGTGTGTTGTCTAGATTTTTGTTACTCTAATGGATGGTAGCCTTGTCATTATGGAAGGTAGTCTGTTGTCGAGATTTTTGTTACACTAATGGATGGTAGCCTTGTCATTATGGAAGGTAGTCTGTTGTCAATATTTTTCTTATTCCAATGGACGGTGGCCTTGTCAATATGGAACGTAGTTTGTTATCGATATTTTTGTTATTCCAATGGATGGTAGCCTTATCATTATAGAAGGTAGTCTATTGTCAAGATTTTTGTCACTCCAAAGGATGGTAGCCTTGTCATTATGGAAGGTAGTCTGTTGTTGATATCTTTGTTACTCCAATGGATAATAGCCTAGTCATTATGGAAGGTAGTTTGTTGTCGAGATTTTTGTTACTCCAATGGATGGTAGGATTTTCATTATGGAAGCTAGTCTGTTGTCAATATTTTTGTTACTCCAATGGATGGTAGCCTTGTCATTATTGAAGGTAGTCTATTATCGATATTTTTCTTAATCAATTGGATGTTAGCCATTTCATTATGGAACGTAGTTTGTTGTCGATGTTTTTGTTATTCCAATGGATGGTAGCCTTATCATTATGGAAGGTAGTTTGTTGTCGAGATTTTTGTTACTCCAATGGATAGTAGGCTTGTCATTATGGAAGGTAGTTTGTTGTCAAGATTTTTGTTACTCCAATGGATTGTAGGCTTTTCATTATGGAAGCTAGTTTGTTGTCAATATTTTTGTTACTCCAATGGATGGTAGCCTTGTCATTATGGAAGGTAGTCTATTGTCGATATTTTCTTACTCCAATGGATGGTAGCCATTTCATTATGGAACATAGTTTGTTGTCGATATTTATGTTATTCCAATGGATGGTAGCCTTATCATTATGGAAGGTAGTTTGTTGTCGAGATTTTTGTTACTCCAATGGATAGTAGCCTTATTATTATGCAAGGTAGTCTGTTGTCGAGATTTTGTTACTCCGATGGATGGTAGCCTTGTCATTATGGAAGGTAGTCTGTTGTCGATATTTTTTTTACTCCAACGGATGGTAGCCTTGTCATTATGGAATGTAGTCTATTGTTGATATTTTTGTTACTCTAATGGATGGTAGCCTTGTCATTATGGAAGGTAGTCTGTTGTCGAGATTTTTGTTACTCTAATGGATGGTAGCCTTGTCATTATGGAAGGTATTCTGTTGTCAAGATTTTTGTTACTCCAATGGATGGTAGCATTGTCATTATGGAAGGTAGTCTGTTTTTGATATTTTTGTTACTCTAATGGATGGTAGACTTGTCATTATGGAAGGTATTATGTTGTCAAGATTTTTGTTACTCCAATGGATGGTAGCATAGTCATTATGGAAGGTAGTCTGTTATCGATATCTTTTTTACTCCAATGGATAATAGCCTAGTCATTATAGAAGGTAGTTTGTTGTAAAGATTTTTGTTACTCCAATGGATGGTAGGCTTTTCATTATGGAAGCTAGTCTGTTGTCAATATTTTTGTTACTCTAATGGATGGTAGCCTTGTCATTATGGAAGGTAGTCTGTTGTCGAGATTTTTGTTACTCTAATGAATGGTAGCCTTGTCATTATGGAAGGTAGTCTGTTGTCAATATTTTTCTTATTCCAATGGACGGTGGCCTTGTCAATATGGAACGTAGTTTGTTGTCGATATTTTTGTTACTCCAATGGATGGTAGCCTTGTCATTATGGAAGGTAGTCTATTGTCGATATTTTTCTTACTCCAATGGATGGTAGCCATTTCATTATGGAACATAGTTTGTTGTCGATATTTTTGTTATTCCACAAGATGGTAGCCTTATCATTATGGAAGGTAGTTTGTTGTCGAGATTTTTGTTACTCCAATGGATAGTAGCCTTATTATTATGGAAGGTAGTCTGTTGGCGAGATTTTGTTACTCCAATGGATGATAGCCTTGTCATTATGTAAGGTAGTCTGTTGTTGATATTTTTTTTACTACAACGGATGGTAGCCTTGTCATTATGGAAGGTAGTCTATTGTTGATATTTTTGTTAATCTAATGAATGGTAGCCTTATCATTATGGAAAGTAGTTTGTTGTCGAGATTTTTGTTACTCCAATGGATAGTAGCCTTGTCATTATGGAAGGTAGTCTGTTGTCAAGATTTTGTTACTCCAATGGATGGTAGCCTTGTCATTATGGAAGGTAGTCTATTGTAGATATTTTTGTCACTCCAATGGATGGTAGCCTTGTCATTATGGAAGGTAGTCAGTTGTCGATATTTTTGTTACTCCAATGGATGGTAGCCTTGTCATTATGAAAGGTAGTCTATTGTCGATATTTTTGTTACTCTAATGGATGGTAGCATTGTCATTATGGAAGGTAGTCTGTTGTTGAGATTTTTGTTATTCTAATGGATGGTAGCCTTGTCAATTTGGAAGGTATTATGTTGTCAAGATTTTTATTACTCCAATGGATGGTAGCATAGTCATTATGGAAGGTAGTCTGTTATCGATATCTTTGGTACTCCAATGGATAGTAGCCTAGTCCTTATGGAAGGTAGTTTGTTGTCAAGATTTTTGTTACTCCATTGGATGGTAGGCTTTTCATTATGGAAGCTAGTTTGTTGTCAATATTTTTGTTACTCCAATGGATGGTAGCCTTGTCATTATGGAAGGTAGTCTATTGTCAATATTTTTCTTACTCAAATGGATGGTGGCCATTTCATTATGGAACATAGTTTGTTGTCGATATTTATGTTATTCCAATGGATGGTAGCCTTATCATTATGGAAGGTAGTTTGTTGCCGAGATTTTTGTTACTCGAATGGATAGTAGCCTTATTATTATGGAAGGTAGTTTGTTGGCGAGATTTTGTTACTCCAATGGATGGTAGCCTTGTCATTATGGAAGGTAGTCTGTTGTCGATATTTTTCTTACTCCAACGGATGGTAGCCTTGTCATTATGGAAGGTAGTCTATTGTTGATATTTTTGTTACTCTAATGGATGGTAGCCTTGTCATTATGGAAGGTAGTCTGTTGTCGAGATTTTTGTTACTCTAATGGATGGTAGCCTTGTCATTATGGAAGGTATTCTGTTGTCAAGATTTTTGTTACTCCAATGGATGGTAGCATTGTCATTATGGAAGGTAGTCTGTTGTTGATATTTTTGTTACTCTAATGGATGGTAGCCTTGTCATTATCGAAGGTATTATGTTGTCAAGATTTTTGTTACTCGAATGGATGGTAGCATAGTCATTATGGAAGGTAGTTTGTTATCGATATCTTTGTTACTCCAATGGATAGTAGCCTAGTCATTATAGAAGGTAGTTTGTTGTCAAGATTTTTGTTACTCCAATGGATGGTAGGCTTTTAATTATGGAAGCTAGTCTGTTGTCAATATTTTTGTTACTCCAATGGATGGTAGCCTTGTCATTATGGAAGGTAGTATGTTGTCTAGATTTTTGTTACTCTAATGGATGGTAGCCTTGTCATTATGGAAGGTAGTCTATTGTCGAGATTTTTGTTACTCTAATGGATGGTAGCCTTGTCATTATGGAAGGTAGTCTGTTGTCAATATTTTTCTTATTCTAATGGACGGTGGCCTTGTCAATATGGAACGTAGTTTGTTGTCGATATTTTTGTTATTCCAATGGATGGTAGCCTTATCATTATAGAAGGTAGTCTATTGTCAAGATTTTTGTCACTCGAAAGGATGGTAGCCTTGTCATTATGGAAGGTAGTATGTTATTGATATCTTTGTTACTCCAATGGATAATAGCCTAGTCATTATGGAAGGTAGTTTGTTGTCGAGATTTTTGTTGCTCCAATGGATAGTAGCCTTATTATTATGGAAGGTAGTCTGTTGGCGAGATTTTTGTTACTCCAATGGATGTTAGCCTTGTCATTATGGAAGGTAGTCTATTGTCGATATTTTTCTTACTCAAATGGATGTTAGCCTTGTCATTATGGAAGGTAGTCTATTGTTGATATTTTTGTTACTCCAATTGATGGTAGCCTTATCATTATGGAAGGTAGTTTGTTGTCGAGATTTTTGTTACTCCAATGGATAGTAGCCTTGTCATTATGGAAGGTAGTCTGTTGTCAAGATTTTGTTACTCCAATGGATGGTAGCCTTCTCATTATGGAAGGTAGTCTATTGTAGATATTTTTGTCACTCCAATGGATGGTAGCCTTGTCATTATGGAAGGTAGTCAGTTGTCGATATTTTTGTTACTCCAATGGATGGTAGCCTTGTCATTATGAAAGGTAGTCTATTGTCGATATTTTTGTTACTCAAATGGATGGCAGCATTGTCATTATGGAAGGTAGTATGTTGTTGATATTTTTGTTATTCTAATGGATGGTAGCCTTGTCATTTTGGAAGGTATTATGTTGTCAAGTTTTTTATTACTCCAATGGATGGTAGCATAGTCATTATGGAAGGTAGTCTGTTATCGATATCTTTGTTACTCCAATGGATAGTAGCCTAGTCCTTATGGAAGGTAGTTTGTTGTCAAGATTTTTGTTACTCCAATGGATGGTAGGCTTTTCATTTTAGAAGCTAGTTTGTTGTCAATATTTTTGTTACTCCAATGGATGGTAGCCTTGTCATTATGGAAGGTAGTCTATTGTCGATATTTTTCTTACTCCAATGGATGGTAGCCATTTCATTATGGAACATAGTTTGTTGTCGATATTTATGTTATTCCAATGGATGGTAGCCTTATCATTTTGGAAGGTAATTTGTTTCCGAGATTTTTGTTACTCGAATGGATAGTAGCCTTATTATTATGGAAGGTAGTTTGTTGGTGAGATTTTGTTACTCCAATGGATGGTAGCCTTGTCATTATGGAAGGTAGTCTGTTGTCGATATTTTTTTTACTCCAACGGATGGTAGCCTTGTCATTATGGAAGGTAGTCTATTGTTGATATTTTTGTTACTTTAATGGATGGTAGCCTTGTCATTATGGAAGGTAGTCTGTTGTCGAGATTTTTGTTACTCTAATGGATGGTAGCCTTTTCATTATGGAAGGTATTCTGTTGTCAAGATTTTTGTTACTCCAATGGATGGTAGCATTGTCATTATGGAAGGTAGTCTGTTTTTGATATTTTTGTTACTCTAATGGATGGTAGCCTTGTCATTATCGAAGGTATTATGTTGTCAAGATTTTTGTTACTCGAATGGATGGTAGCATAGTCATTATGGAAGGTAGTCTGTTATCGATATCTTTGTTACTCCAATGGATAATAGCCTAGTCATTATAGAAGGTAGTTTGTTGTCAAGATTTTTGTTACTCCAATGGATGGTAGGCTTTTAATTATGGAAGCTAGTCTGTTGTCAATATTTTTGTTACTCCAATGGATGGTAGCCTTGTCATTATGGAAGGTAGTATGTTGTCTAGATTTTTGTTACTCTAATGGATGGTAGCCTTGTCATTATGGAAGGTAGTCTGTTGTCGAGATTTTTGTTACTCTAATGGATGGTAGCCTTGTCATTATGGAAGGTAGTCTGTTGTCAATATTTTTCTTATTCCAATGGACGGTGGCCTTGTCAATATGGAACGTAGTTTGTTGTCGATATTTTTGTTATTCCAATGGATGGTAGCCTTATCATTATAGAAGGTAGTCTATTGTCAAGATTTTTGTCACTCCAAAGTATGGTAGCCTTGTCATTATGGAAGGTAGTCTGTTGTTGATATCTTTGTTACTCCAATGGATAATAGCCTAGTCATTATGGAAGGTAGTTTGTTGTCGAGATTTTTGTTACTCCAATGGATAGTAGCCTTATTATTATGGAAGGTAGTCTGTTGGCGAGATTTTTGTTACTCCAATGGATGGTAGCCTTGTCATTATGGATAGTAGTCTATTGTCGATATTTTTCTTACTCAAATGGATGTTAGCCTTGTCATTATGGAAGGTAGTCTATTGTTGATATTTTTGTTACTCCAATGGATGGTAGCCTTATCATTATGGAAGGTAGTTTGTTGTCGAGATTTTTGTTACTCCAATGGATAGTAGCCTTGTCATTATGGAAGGTAGTCTGTTGTCAAGATTTTGTTACTCCAATGGATGGTAGCCTTGTCATTATGGAAGGTAGTCTATTGTAGATATTTTTGTCACTCCAATGGATGGTAGCCTTGTCATTATGGAAGGTAGTCAGTTGTCGATATTTTTGTTACTCCAATGGATGGTAGCCTTGTCATTATGAAAGGTAGTCTATTGTCGATATTTTTGTTAATCAAATGGATGGTAGCATTGTCATTATGGAAGGTAGTCTGTTGTTGATATTTTTGTTATTCTAATGGATGGTAGCCTTGTCATTTTGGAAGGTATTATGTTGTCAAGATTTTTATTACTCCAATGGATGGTAGCATAGTCATTATGGAAGGTAGTCTGTTATCGATATCTTTGTTACTCCAATGGATAGTAGCCTAGTCCTTATGGAAGGTAGTTTGTTGTCAAGATTTTTGTTACTCCAATGGATGGTAGGCTTTTCATTATAGAAGCTAGTTTGTTGTCAATATTTTTGTTACTCCAATGGATAGTAGCTTTGTCATTATGGAAGGTAGTCTATTGTCGATATTTTTCTTACTCCAATGGATGGTAGCCATTTCATTATGGAACATAGTTTGTTGTCGATATTTATGTTATTCCATTGGATGGTACCCTTATCATTATGGAAGGTAGTTTGTTGCCGAGATTTTTGTTACTCCAATGGATAGTAGCCTTATTATTATGGAAGGTAGTCTGTTGGCGAGATTTTGTTACTCCAATGGATGGTAGCCTTGTCATTATGTAAGGTAGTCTGTTGTCGATATTTTTTTTACTACAACGGATGGTAGCCTTGTCATTATGGAAGGTAGTCTATTGTTGATATTTTTGTTACTCTAATGGATGGTAGCCTTATCATTATGGAAGGTAGTTTGTTGTCGAGATTTTTGTTACTCCAATGGATAGTAGCCTTGTCATTATGGAAGGTAGTCTGTTGTCAAGATTTTGTTACTCCAATGGATGGTAGCCTTGTCATTATGGAAGGTAGTCTATTGTAGATATTTTTGTCACTCCAATGGATGGTAGCCTTGTCATTATGGAAGATAGTCAGTTGTCGATATTTTTGTTATTCCAATGGATGGTAGCCTTGTCATTATGAAAGGTAGTCTATTGTCGATATTTTTGTTACTCTAATGGATGGTAGCATTGTCATTATGGAAGGTAGTCTGTTGTTGAGATTTTTATTATTCTAATGGATGGTAGCCTTGTCATTTTGCAAGGTATTATGTTGTCAAGATTTTTATTACTCCAATGGATGGTAGCATAGTCATTATGGAAGGTAGTCTGTTATTGATATCTTTGTTACTCCAATGGATAGTAGCCTAGTCCTTATGGAAGGTAGTTTGTTGTCAAGATTTTTGTTACTCCAATGGATGGTAGGCTTTTCATTATGGAAGCTAGTTTGTTGTCAATATTTTTGTTACTCAAATGGATGGTAGCCTTGTCATTATGGAAGGTAGTCTATTGTCGATATTTTTCTTACTCCAATGGATGGTAGCCATTTCATTATGGAACATAGTTCGTTGTCGATATTTATGTTATTCCAATGGATGTTAGCCTTATCATTATGGAAGGTAGTTTGTTGCCGAGATTTTTGTTACTCGAATGGATAGTAGCCTTATTATTATGGAAGGTAGTTTGTTGGCGAGACTTTGTTACTCCAATGGATGGTAGCCTTGTCATTATGGAAGGTAGTCTGTTGTCAATATTTTTGTTACTCCAATGGATGGTAGCCTTGTCATTATGAAAGGTAGTCTATTGTCGATATTTTTGTTACTCAAATGGATGGTAGCATTGTCATTATGGAAGGTAGTCTGTTGTTGATATTTTTGTTATTCTAATGGATGGTAGACTTGTCATTTTGGAAGGTATTATGTTGTCAAGATTTTTATTACTCCAATGGATGGTAGCATAGTCATTATGGAAGGTAGTCTATTATCGATATCTTTGTTACTCCAATGGATAGTAGCCTAGTCCTTATGGAAGGTAGTTTGTTGTCAAGATTTTTATTACTCCAATGGATGGTAGGCTTTTCATTATAGAAGCTAGTTTGTTGTCAATATTTTTGTTACTCCAATGGATAGTAGCCTTGTCATTATGGAAGGTAGTCTATTGTCGATATTTTTCTTACTCCAATGGATGGTAGCCATTTCATTATGGAACATAGTTTGTTGTCGATATTTATGTTATTCCATTGGATGGTACCCTTATCATTATGGAAGGTAGTTTGTTGCCGAGATTTTTGTTACTCGAATGGATAGTAGCCTTATTATTATGGAAGGTAGTTTGTTGGCGATATTTTGTTACTCCAATGGATGGTAGCCTTGTCATTGTGGAAGGTAGTCTATTGTTGCTTTTTTTGTTACTCTAATGGATGGTAGCCTTGTCATTATGGAAGGTAGTCTGTTGTCAAGATTTTTGTTACTCTAATGGATGGTAGCCTTGTCATTATGGAAGGTATTCTGTTGTCAAGATTTTTGTTACTCCAATTGATGGTAGCATTGTCATTATGGAAGGTAGTCTGTTTTTGATATTTTTGTTACTCTAATGGATGGTAGCCTTGTCATTATGGAAGGTATTATGTTGTCAAGATTTTTGTTACTCCAATGGATGGTAGCATAGTCATTATGGAAGGTAGTTTGTTATCGATATCTTTGTTATTCCAATGGATAGTAGCCTAGTCATTATAGAAGGTAGTTTGTTGTAAAGATTTTTGTTACTCCAATGGATGGTAGGCTTTTCATTATGGAAGCTAGTCTGTTGTCAATATTTTTGTTACTCCAATGGATGGTAGCCTTGTCATTATGGAAGGTAGTCTGTTGTCTAGATTTTTGTTACTCTAATGGATGGTAGCCTTGTCATTATGGAAGGTAGTCTGTTGTCGAGATTTTTGTTACTCTAATGAATGGTAGCCTTGTCATTATGGAAGGTAGTCTGTTGTCAATATTTTTCTTATTCCAATGGACGGTGGCCTTGTCAATATGGAACTTAGTTTGTTGTCGATATTTTTGTTATTCCACTAGATGGTAGCCTTATCATTATGGAAGGATGTTTGTTGTCGAGATTTTTGTTACTCCAATGGATAGTAGCCTTATTATTATGGAAGGTAGTCTGTTGGCGAGATTTTGTTACTCCAATGGATGGTAGCCTTGTCATTATGTAAGGTAGTCTGTTGTCGATATTTTTTTTACTACAACGGATGGTAGCCTTGTCATTATGGAAGGTAGTCTATTGTTGATATTTTTGTTACTCTAATGGATGGTAGCCTTATCATTATGGAAGGTAGTTTGTTGTCGAGATTTTTGTTACTCCAATGGATAGTAGCCTTGTCATTATGGAAGGTAGTCTGTTGTCAAGATTTTGTTACTCCAATGGATGGTAGCCTTGTCATTATGGAAGGTAGTCTATTGTAGATATTTTTGTCACTCCAATGGATGGTAGCCTTGTCATTATGGAAGATAGTCAGTTGTCGATATTTTTGTTACTCCAATGGATGGTAGCCTTGTCATTATGAAAGGTAGTCTATTGTCGATATTTTTGTTACTCTAATGGATGGTAGCATTGTCATTATGGAAGGTAGTCTGTTGTTGAGATTTTTATTATTCTAATGGATGGTAGCCTTGTCATTTTGCAAGGTATTATGTTGTCAAGATTTTTATTACTCCAATGGATGGTAGCATAGTCATTATGGAAGGTAGTCTGTTATCGATATCTTTGTTACTCCAATGGATAGTAGCCTAGTCCTTATGGAAGGTAGTTTGTTGTCAAGATTTTTGTTACTCCAATGGATGGTAGGCATTTCATTATGGAAGCTAGTTTGTTGTCAATATTTTTGTTACTCAAATGGATGGTAGCCTTGTCATTATGGAAGGTAGTCTATTGTCGATATTTTTCTTACTCCAATGGATGGTAGCCATTTCATTATGGAACATAGTTTGTTGTCGATATTTATGTTATTCCAATGGATGGTAGCCTTATCATTATGGAAGGTAGTTTGTTGCCGAGATTTTTGTTACTCGAATGGATAGTAGCCTTATTATTATGGAAGGTAGTTTGTTGGCGAGATTTTGTTACTCCAATGGATGGTAGCCTTGTCATTATGGAAGGTAGTCTGTTGTCGATATTTTTTTTACTCCAACGGATGGTAGCCTTGTCATTATGGAAGGTAGTCTATTATTGATATTTTTGTTACTCTAATGGATGGTAGCCTTGTCATTATGGAAGGTAGTCTGTTGTCGAGATTTTTGTTACTCTAATGGATGGTAGCCTTGTCATTATGGAAGGTATTCTGTTGTCAAGATTTTTGTAACTCCAATGGATGGTAGCATTGTCATTATGGAAGGTAGTCTGTTGTTGATGTTTTTGTTACTCTAATGGATGGTAGCCTTGTCATTATCGAAGGTATTATGTTGTCAAGATTTTTGTTACTCGAATGGATGGTAGCATAGTCATTATGGAAGGTAGTCTGTTATCGATATCTTTGTTACTCTAATGGATAGTAGCCTAGTCATTATAGAAGGTAGTTTGTTGTCAAGATTTTTGTTACTCCAATGGATGGTAGGCTTTTCATTATGGAAGCTAGTCTGTTGTCAATATTTTTTTTAATCCAATGGATGGTAGCCTTGTCATTATGGAAGGTAGTATGTTGTCTAGATTTTTGTTACTCTAATGGATGGTAACCTTGTCATTATGGAAGGTAGTCTGTTGTCGAGATTTTTGTTACTCTAATGGATGGTAGCCTTGTCATTATGGAAGGTAGTCTATTGTCAATATTTTTCTTATTCCAATGGACGGTGGCCTTGTCAATATGGAAAGTAGTTTGTTGTCGATATTTTTGTTATTCCAATGGATGGTAGCCTTATCATTATAGAAGGTAGTCTATTGTCAAGATTTTTGTCACTCCAAAGGATGGTAGCCTTGTCATTATGGAAGGTAGTCTGTTGTTGATATCTTTGTTACTCCAATGGATAATAGCCTAGTCATTATGGAAGGTAGTTTGTTGTCGAGATTTTTGTTACTCCAATGGATAGTAGCCTTATTATTATGGAAGGTAGTCTGTTGGCGAGATTTTTGTTACTCCAATGGATGGTAGCCTTGTCATTATGGAAGGTAGTCTATTGTCGATATTTTTCTTACTCAAATGGATGTTAGCCTTGTCATTATGGAAGGTAGTCTATTGTTGATACTTTTGTTACTCCAATGGATGGTAGCCTTATCATTATGGAAGGTAGTTTGTTGTCGAGATTTTTGTTACTCCAATGGATAGTAGCCTTGTCATTATAGAAGGTAGTCTGTTGTCAAGATTTTGTTACTCCAATGGATGGTAGCCTTCTCATTATGGAAGGTAGTCTATTGTAGATATTTTTGTCACTCCAATGGATGGTAGCCTTGTCATTATGGAAGGTAGTCAGTTGTCGATATTTTTGTTACTCCAATGGATGGTAGCCTTGTCATTATGAAAGGTAGTCTATTGTCGATATTTTTGTTACTCAAATGGATGGTAGCATTGTCATTATGGAAGGTAGTCTGTTGTTGAGATTTTTGTTATTCTAATGGATGGTAGCCTTGTCATTTTGGAAGGTATTATGTTGTCAAGATTTTTATTACTCCAATGGATGGTAGCATAGTCATTATGGAAGGTAGTCTGTTATCGATATCTTTGTTACTCCAATGGATAGTAGCCTAGTCCTTATGGAAGGTAGTTTGTTGTCAAGATTTTCGTTACTCCAATGGATGGTAGGCTTTTCAATATGGAAGCTAGTTTGTTGTCAATATTTTTGTTATTCCAATGGATGGTAGCCTTGTCATTATGGAAGGTAGTCTATTGTCGGTATTTTTCTTACTCCAATGGATGGTAGCCATTTCATTATGGAACATAGTTTGTTGTCGATATTTATGTTATTCCAATGGATGGTAGCCTTATCATTATGGAAGGTAGTTTGTTGCCGAGATTTTTGTTACTCGAATGGATAGTAGCCTTATTATTATGGAAGGTAGTTTGTTGGCGAGATTTTGTTACTCCAATGGATGGTAGCCTTGTCATTATGGAAGGTAGTCTGTTGTCGATATTTTTTTTACTCCAACATATGGCAGCCTTGCCATTGTGGAAGGTAGTCTATTGTTGATATTTTTGTTACTCTAATGGATGGTAGCCTTGTCATTATGGAAGGTAGTCTGTTGTCGAGATTTTTGTTACTCTAATGGATGGTAGCCTTGTCATTATGGAAGGTATTCTGTTGTCAAGATTTTTGTTTCTCCAATGGATGGTAGCATTGTCATTAGGGAAGGTAGTCTGTTCTTGATATTTTTGTTACTCTAATGGATGGTAGCCTTGTAATTATGGAAGGTATTATGTTGTCAAGATTTTTGTTACTCGAATGGATGGTAGCATAGTCATTATGGAAGGTAGTCTGTTATCGATATCTTTGTTACTCCAATGGATAGTAGCCTAGTCATTATAGAAGGTAGTTTGTCGTCAAGATTTTTGTTACTCCAATGGATGGTAGGCTTTTCATTATGGAAGCTAGTCTGTTGTCATTATTTTTGTTACTCCAATGGATGGTAGCTATGTCATTATGGAAGGTAGTATGTTGTCTAGATTTTTGTTACTCTAATGTATGGTAGCCTTGTCATTATGGAAGGTAGTCTGTTGTCGAGATTTTTGTTACTCTAATGGATGGTAGCCTTGTCATTATGGAAGGTAGTCTGTTGTCAATATTTTTCTTATTCCAATGGACGGTGGCCTTGTCAATATGGAATGTAGTTTGTTGTCGATATTTTTATTATTCCAATGGATGGTAGCCTTATCATTATAGAAGGTAGTCTATTGTCAAGATTTTTGTCACTCCAAAGGATGGTAGCCTTGTCATTATGGAAGGTAGTCTGTTGTTGATATCTTTGTTACTCCAATGGATAATAGCCTAGTCATTATGGAAGGTAGTTTGTTGTCGAGATTTTTGTTACTCCAATGGATGGTAGGATTTTCATTATGGAAGCTAGTCTGTTGTCAATATTTTTGTTACTCCAATGGATAGTAGCCTTGTCATTATGGAAGGTAGTCTGTTGTCAAGATTTTGTTACTCCAATGGATGGTAGCCTTGTCATTATGGAAGGTAGTATATTGTCTATATTTTTGTCACTCCAATGGATGGTAGCCTTGTCATTATGGAAGGTAGTCTGTTGTCGGTATTTTTGTTACTCCAATGGATGGTAGCCTTGTCATTATGGAAGGTAGTCTATTGGCGAGATTTTTGTTACTCTAATGGATGGTAGCATTGTCATTATGTAAGGTAGTCTGTTTTTGAGATTTTTGTTACTCTAATTGATGGTAGCCTTGTCATTTTGGAAGGTATTATGTTGTCAACATTTTTATTACTCCAATGGATGGTAGCATAGTCATTATGGAAGGTAGTCTGTTATCGATATCTTTGTTACTCCAATGGATAGTAGCCTAGTCATTATGGAAGGTAGTTTGTTGTCAAGATTTTTGTTACTCCAATGGATGGTAGGCTCTTCATTATGGAAGCTAGTTTGTTGTCAATATTTTTGTTACTCCAATGGATGGTAGCCTTGAAACTATGGAAGGTAGTCTATTGTCGATATTTTTCTTACTCCAATGGATGGTAGCCATTTCATTATGGAACATAGTTTGTTGTCGATATTTTTGCTATTCCAATAGATGGTAGCCTTATCATTATGGAAGGTAGTTTGTTGTCGAGATTTTTGTTACTCCAATGGATAGTAGCCTTATTATTATGGAAGGTAGTCTGTTGGAGATATTTTTGTTACTCCACTGGATGGTAGCCTTGTCATTATGGAAGGTAGTCTCTTGTTGATATTTTCATTACTCCAATGCATGGTAGCCTTGTTATTATGGAAGGTAGTCTCTTGTTGATATTTTCATTACTCCAATGGATGGTAGCCTTCTCATTATGGAAGGTAGTCTGTTGTCGATATTTTTCTTACTCTAATGGATAGTAGCCTTGTCATTGTGGAAGGTAGTCTGTTGTGAAGATTTTTGTTACTCCAATGGATGGTAGCCTTGTCATTATGGAAGGTAGTCTCTTGTTGATATTTTTTTTACTCCAAGGGATGGTAGCCTTGTAATTATAAAACGTAGTCTGTTGTTTAGATTTTTGTTACTCTAATGGATGTTACCCTTGTCATTATGGAAGGTAGTCTGTTGTCGAGATTTTTGTTACTCCAATGGATGGTAGCCTTGTCATTATGGAAGGTAGTTTGTTGTCGAGATTTTTGTTACTCCAATGGATAGTAGCCTTGTCATTATGGAAGGTAGTCTGTTGTCGATATCTTTGTTACTCCAATGGATGGTAGCCTTTTCATTATGGAAGGTAGTCTATTATCAATATTTTTGTTACTCCAATGGATGGTAGCCTTGTCATTATGGAAAGTAGTCTGTTGTCGATATTTTTCTTACTCCAATGGATGGTAGCCATTTCATTATAGAAGGTAGTTTGTTGTCGAGATTTTTGTCACTCCAATGGATAGTAGCCTTGTCATTATGGAAGGTAGTCTGTTGTCGAGATTTTGTTACTCCAATGGATGGTAGCCTTTTCATTATGGAAGGTAGTCTATTATAGATTTTTTGTCACTCCAATGGATGGTAGCCTTGTCATTATGGAAGGTAGTCTGATGTCGATATTTTTGTTACTCCAATGGATGGTAGCATTCTCATTATGGAAGGTAGTCTATTGTTGATATATCTGTTTCTCCAATAAATAGTAGCCTAGTAATTATGGAAGGTAGTTTGTTGTTAAGATTTTTGTTACTCCAATGGATAGTAGGCTTTTCATTATGGAAGCTAGTTTGTTATCAATATTTTTGTTACTCCAAAGGATGGTAGCATTGTCATTATGGAAGGTAGTCTATTGTCGATATTTTTCTTACTCCACTGGATGGTAGCCTTGTCATTATGGAACGTTGTTTGTTTTTGATATTTTTGTTATTCCAAAGGATGGTAGCCTTATCATTATGGAAGGTAGTTTGTTGTCGATATTTTTGTTACTCCAATGGATAGTAGCCTTGTTATAATGGAAGGTAGTCTATTGTCGAGATTTTGTTACTCCAATGGATGGTAGCCTTTTATTTTTGGAAGGTAGTCTACTGTCGAGATTTTTCTCACTTCAATGGATGGTAGCCTTGTTATTATTGAAGGTAGTCTGTTGGAGAGACTTTTGTTACTCCAATAGATGCTAGCCTTGTCATTATGGAAGGTAGTCTCTTCTTGATATTTTCATCACTCCAATGCAAGGTAGCCTTGTCATTATGGAAGGTAGTCTCTTGTTGATATTTTCATTACTCCAATGGATGGTAGCCTTCTCATTATGGAAGGTAGTTTGTTGTCGAGATTTTTTTTACTCTAATGGATGGTAGCCTTGTCATTATGGAAGGTAGTCTATTATCGAGATTTTTGTTACTCTAATGGATGGTAGCCTTGTCATTGTGGAAAGTAGACTATTGTCGAGATTTTTGTTACTACAATGTATGGTAGCATTGTCATTGTGGAAGGTAGTTTGTTGTCGAGATTATTGTTATTACGATGTATGGTAGCCTTGCCATTATAAAAGGTAGTCTGTTGTCGATATCTTTGTTACCCTAATGGATGGTAGCCTATTCATTTTGGAAGGTAGTCTATTGTTGAGATTTTTGTCACTCCAATAGATGGTAGCCTAGTCATTAGGGAAGGTAGTCTATTGTCGAGATTTTTGTCATTCCAATGGATGGTAGCCTTATCATTATGGAAGAGAGTTTGTTGTCGAGATTTTTGTTACTCTAATGGATGTGAGCCTTGTCATTATGGAAGATAGTCTGTTGTCTAGATTTTTGTAACTCCAATGGATGGTAGCCTTGTCATTATGGAAGGTAGTCTCTTGTTGATATTTTCGTTACTCCAATGGATGGTAGCCTTGTCATTATGGAAGGTAGTCTGTTGTCTAGATTTTTGTTACTCTAATGGATGGTAGCCTTGTCATTATGGAAGGTAGTCTGTTGTCGAGATTTTTGTTACTCTAATGGATGGTAGCCTTGTCATTATGGAAGTTAGTGTGTTGTCAATATTTTTCTTATTCCAATGGACGGTAGCCTTGTCATTATGGAAGGTAGTCTGTTGTCAAGATTTTTGTTACTCTAATGGATGGTAGCCTTGTCATTATGGAAGGTAGTCTGTTGTCAATATTTTTCTTATTCCAATGGACGGTGGCCTTGTCAATATGGAACGTAGTTTGTTGTCGATATTTTTGTTATTCCAATGGATGGTAGCCTTATCATTATAGAAGGTAGTCTATTGTCAAGATTTTTGTCACTCCAAAGGATGGTAGCCTTGTCATTATGGAAGGTAGTTTCTTGTTGATATCTTTGTTACTCCAATGGATAATAGCCTAGTCATTATGGAAGGTAGTTTATTGTCGAGATTTTTGTTACTCCAATGGATGGTAGCCTTGTCATTATGGAAGGAAGTCTATTGTCGATATTTTTCTTACTCAAATGGATGGTAGTCTTTTCATTATGGAATGTAGTTTGTTGTCGATGTTTTTGTTATTCCAATGGATGGTAGCCTTATCATTATGGAAGGTAGTTTGTTGTCGAGATTTTTGTTACTCCAATGGATAGTAGCCTTGTCATTATGGAAGGTAGTCTGTTGTCAAGATTTTGTTACTCCAATGGATGGTAGCCTTGTCATTATGGAAGGTAGTCTATTGTCGATATTTTTGTCACTCCAATGGATGGTAGCCTTGTCATTATGGAAGGTAGTCTATTGTCGATATTTTTGTTACTCCAATGGATGGTAGCCTTGTCATTATGGAAGGTAGTCTATTGTCGAGATTTTTGTTACTCTAATGGTTGCTAGCATTGTCATTATGGAAGGAAGTTTGTTGTTGAGATTTTTGTTACTCTAATGGATGGTAGCCTTGTCATTATGGAAGGTATTATGTTGTCAAGATTTTTGTTACTCCAATGGATGGTAGCATAGTCTTTATGGAAGGTAGTCTGTTATCGATATCTTTGTTACTCCAATGGATAGTAGCCTAGTCATTATAGAAGGTAGTTTGTTGTCAAGATTTTTGTAACTCCAATGGATGGTAGGCTTTTCATTATGGAAGAAAGTCTGTTGTCAATATTTTTGTTACTCCAATGGATGGTAGCCTTGTCATTATGGAAGGTAGTCTGTTGTCTAGATTTTTTTTACTCTAATGGATGGTAGCCTTGTCATTATGGAAGGTAGTTTGTTGTCGAGATTTTTGTTACTCTAATGGATGGTAGCCTTATCATTATGGAAGGTAGTTTGTTGTCGAGATTTTTGTTACTCCAATGGATAGTAGCCTTGTCATTATGGAAGGTAGTCTGTTGTCGAGATTTTGTTACTCCAATGGATGGTAGCCTTATCATTATGGAAGGTAGTCTAATGTCGATATTTTTGTCACTACAATGGATGGTAGCCTTGTCATTATGGAAGGTAGTATGTTGTCGATATTTTTTTTACTCCAACGGATGGTAGCCTTGTCATTATGGAAGGTAGTCTATTGTTGATATTTTTGTTACTCTAAATAATGGTAGCCTTGTCATTATGGAAGGTAGTCTGTTGTTGATATTTTTCTACTCTAAAGGATGGTAGCCTTGTCATTATGGAAGGTATTCAGTTGTCAAGATTTTTGTTACTCCAATGGATGGTAGCCTTGTCATTATGGAAAGAAGACTATTGTCGAGATTTTTGTTACTACAATCTATGGTTGCATTGTCATTGTGGAAGGTAGTTTGTTGTCGAGATTTTTGTTATTACGATGTATAGTAGCCTTGTCATTATAGAAGGTAGTCTGTTATCGATATCCTTGTTACCCTAATGGATGGTAGCCTAGTTATTATGGAAGGTAGTACGTTGTCGATATTTTTCTTACTCCAATGGATCGTAGCCTTGTCATTATGGAACGTAGTTTGTGGTCGATATTTTTGTTATTCCAATGGATGGTAGCCTTATCATTATGGAAGGTAGTTTGTTGTCGATATTTTTGTTACTCTAATGGATAGTAGCCTTGTCATTAGGGAAGGTACTTTGTTGTCGATATCTTTGTTACTCCAATGGATAGTAGCCTAGTCATTATGGAAGGTAGTTTGTTGTCGAGATTTTTGTTACTCCAATGGATGGTAGGCTTTTCATTATGGAAGCTATTTTGTTGTCAATATTTTTGTTACTCCAATGGATGGTAGCCTTTTCATTATGGAAGGTAGTCTATTGTCGATATTTTTCTTACTTCAATGGATGGTAGCCATTTCATTATGGAAGGTAGTTTGTTGTCGAGATTTTTGTTACTCCAATGGATAGTAGCCTTGTCATTATGGAAGGTAGTTTATTGTCGATATTTTGTTACTCCAATGGATGGAATCCTTGTCATTATGGAAGGTAGTCTATTGTCGAGATTTTTGTCACTCCAATGGATGGTAGCCTTGTCATTATGGAAGGTAGTCTGTTGTCGATATTTTTGTTACTCTAACGGATGTTAGCTTTGTCATTATGGAAGGTAGTCTGTTGTCGATATTTTTGTTACTCCAACGGATGGTAGCCTTGTCATTATGGAAGGTATTATGTTGTCAAGATTTTTGTTACTCCAATGGATGGTAGCATTGTCATTATGGAAGGTAGTCTGTTGTTGATATCTTTGTTACTCCAATGGATGGTAGCCTAGTCATTATGGAAGGGAGTTTGTTGTTAAGATTTTTGTTACTCCAATGGATGGTAGGCTTTTCATTATGAAAGCTAGTCTATTGTGAATAATTTTGTTACTCCAATGGATGGTAGCCTTGTCATTATGAAAGGTAGTCTATTGTCGATATTTTTCTTACTCCAATGGATGGTAGCCTTGTCATTATGGAACGTAGTTTGTTTTTGATATTTTTGTTATTCTAATGGATGGTAGCCTTATCATTATGGAAGGTAGTTTGTTGTCGATATTTTTGTTACTCCAACGGAAAGTAGCCTTGTTATTATGGGGGGTAGTCTATTGTCGAGATTTTGTTACTCCAATGGATGGTAGCCTTGTCATTATGGAAGGTAGTCTACTGTCGAGATTTTTGTCACTTCAATGGATGGTAGCCTTGTTATTATGGAAGGTAGTCTGTTGGCGAGACTTTTGTTACTCTGATGGATGCTAGCCTTATCATTATGGAAGGTAGTCTCTTGTTGATATTTTCATCACTCCAATGCAAGGTAGCCTTGTCATTATGGAAGGTAGTCTCTTGTTGATATTTTCATTACTCCAATGGATGGTAGCCTGCTCATTATGGAAGGTAGTCTGTTGTTGAGATTTTTGTTACTCTAATGGATGGTAGCCTTTTCATTATGGAAGGTAGTTTGTTGTTATGATTTTTGGTACTCCAATGGATGGTAGGCTTTTAATTATGGAAGCTAGTCTATTGTCAATAATTTTGTTACTCCAATGGATGGTAGCCTTGTCATTATGAAAGGTAGTCTATTGTCGATATTTTTTTTACTCCAATGGATGGTAGCCTTGTCATTATGGAACGTAGTTTGTTTTTGATATTTTTGTTATTCTAATGGATGGTAGCCTTATCATTATGGAAGGTAGTTTGTTGTCAATATTTTTGTTACTCCAATGGAAAGTAGCCTTGTTATTATGGGGGGTAGTCTATTGTCGAGATTTTGTTACTCCAGTGGATGGTAGCCTTGTCATTATGGAAGGTAGTCTACTGTCGAGATTTTTGTCACTTGAATGGATGGTAGCCTTGTTATTATGGAAGGTAGTCTGTTGGCGAGACTTTTGTTACTCCGATGGATGCTAGCCTTATCATTATGGAAGGTAGTCTCTTCTTGATATTTTAATCACTCCAATGCAAGGTAGCCTTGTCATTATGGAAGGTAGTCTCTTGTTGATATTTTCATTACTCCAATGGATGGTAGCCTGCTCATTATGGAAGGTAGTCTGTTGTTGAGATTTTTGTCACTCCAATGGATGGTATCCTTGTCATTATGGAAGGTAGTCTGTTGTCGATATTTTTGTTACTCCAAAGGATGGTAGCCTTGTCATTATGGAAGGTAGTCTATTGTCGATATTTTTCTTACTCCACTGGATGATAGCCTTGTCATTATGGAACGTTGTTTGTTTTTGATATTTTAGTTATTCCAAAGGATGGTAGCCTTATCATTATGAAAGGTAGTTTTTTGTCGATATTTTTGTTACTCCAATGGAAAGTAGCCTTGTTATTATGGAAGGTAGTATATTGTCGAGATTTTGTTACTCCAATGGATGGTAGCCTTGTCTTTATGGAAGGTAGTCTACTGTCGAGATTTTTGTCACTTCAATGTATGGTAGCCTTGTTATTATGGAAGGTAGTCTGTTGGCGAGACTTTTGTTACTCTGATGGATGCTAGCCTTATCATTATGGAAGGTAGTCTCTTGTTGATATTTTCATCACTCCAATGCAAGGTAGCCTTGTCATTATGGAAGGTAGTCTCTTGTTGATATTTTCATTACTCCAATGGATGGTAGCCTACTCATTATGGAAGGTAGTCTGTAATTGAGATTTTTGTTACTCTAATGGATGGTAGCCTTTTCATTATGGAAGGTAGTTTGTTGTCGAGATTTTTTTTACTCCAATGGATGCTAGCCTTGTCATTATGGAAGGTAGTCTATTATCGAGATTTTTGTTACTCCAATGGATGGTAACCTTGTCATTATGGAAAGAAGACTATTGTCGAGATTTTTGTTACTACAATCTATGGTTGCATTGTCATTGTGGAAGGTAGTTTGTTGTCGAGATTTTTGTTATTACGATGTATGGTAGCGTTGTCATTATAGAAGGAAGTCTGTTGTCGATATCCTTGTTACCCTAATGGATGGTAGCCTAGTTATTATGTAAGGTAGTCTACTGTCGAGATTTTTGTAACTCTAATGGATTGTAGCCTTGTCATTATGGAAGGTAGTCTATTGTCGATATTTTTCTTACTTCAATGGATGGTAGCCATTTCATTATGGAAGGTAGTTTGTTGTCGAGATTTTTGTTACTCCAATGGATAGTAGCCTTGTCATTATGGAAGGTAGTTTATTGTCGATATTTTGTTACTCCAATGGATGGAATCCTTGTCATTATGGAAGGTAGTCTATTGTCGAGATTTTTGTCACTCCAATGGATGGTAGCCTTGTCATTATGGAAGGTAGTCTGTTGTCGATATTTTTGTTACTCTAACGGATGTTAGCTTTGTCATTATGGAAGGCAGTCTGTTGTCGATATTTTTGTTACTCCAACGGATGGTAGCCTTGTCATTATGGAAGGTATTATGTTGTCAAGATTTTTGTTACTCCAATGGATGGTAGCATTGTCATTATGGAAGGTAGTCTGTTGTTGATATCTTTGTTACTCCAATGGATGGTAGCCTAGTCATTATGGAAGGGAGTTTGTTGTTAAGATTTTTGTTACTCCAATGGATGGTAGGCTTTTCATTATGAAAGCTAGTCTATTGTCAATAATTTTGTTACTCCAATGGATGGTAGCCTTGTCATTATGAAAGGTAGTCTATTGTCGATATTTTTCTTACTCCAATGGATGGTAGCCTTGTCATTATGGAACGTAGTTTGTTTTTGATATTTTTGTTATTCTAATGGATGGTAGCCTTATCATTATGGAAGGTAGTTTGTTGTCGATATTTTTGTTACTCCAACGGAAAGTAGCCTTGTTATTATGGGGGGTAGTCTATTGTCGAGATTTTGTTACTCCAATGGATGGTAGCCTTGTCATTATGGAAGGTAGTCTACTGTCGAGATTTTTGTCACTTCAATGGATGGTAGCCTTGTTATTATGGAAGGTAGTCTGTTGGCGAGACTTTTGTTACTCTGATGGATGCTAGCCTTATCATTATGGAAGGTAGTCTCTTGTTGATATTTTCATCACTCCAATGCAAGGTAGCCTTGTCATTATGGAAGGTAGTCTCTTGTTGATATTTTCATTACTCCAATGGATGGTAGCCTGCTCATTATGGAAGGTAGTCTGTTGTTGAGATTTTTGTTACTCTAATGGATGGTAGCCTTTTCATTATGGAAGGTAGTTTGTTGTTATGATTTTTGGTACTCCAATGGATGGTAGGCTTTTAATTATGGAAGCTAGTCTATTGTCAATAATTTTGTTACTCCAATGGATGGTAGCCTTGTCATTATGAAAGGTAGTCTATTGTCGATATTTTTTTTACTCCAATGGATGGTAGCCTTGTCATTATGGAACGTAGTTTGTTTTTGATATTTTTGTTATTCTAATGGATGGTAGCCTTATCATTATGGAAGGTAGTTTGTTGTCAATATTTTTGTTACTCCAATGGAAAGTAGCCTTGTTATTATGGGGGGTAGTCTATTGTCGAGATTTTGTTACTCCAGTGGATGGTAGCCTTGTCATTATGGAAGGTAGTCTACTGTCGAGATTTTTGTCACTTGAATGGATGGTAGCCTTGTTATTATGGAAGGTAGTCTGTTGGCGAGACTTTTGTTACTCCGATGGATGCTAGCCTTATCATTATGGAAGGTAGTCTCTTCTTGATATTTTAATCACTCCAATGCAAGGTAGCCTTGTCATTATGGAAGGTAGTCTCTTGTTGATATTTTCATTACTCCAATGGATGGTAGCCTGCTCATTATGGAAGGTAGTCTGTTGTTGAGATTTTTGTCACTCCAATGGATGGTATCCTTGTCATTATGGAAGGTAGTCTGTTGTCGATATTTTTGTTACTCCAAAGGATGGTAGCCTTGTCATTATGGAAGGTAGTCTATTGTCGATATTTTTCTTACTCCACTGGATGATAGCCTTGTCATTATGGAACGTTGTTTGTTTTTGATATTTTAGTTATTCCAAAGGATGGTAGCCTTATCATTATGAAAGGTAGTTTTTTGTCGATATTTTTGTTACTCCAATGGAAAGTAGCCTTGTTATTATGGAAGGTAGTATATTGTCGAGATTTTGTTACTCCAATGGATGGTAGCCTTGTCTTTATGGAAGGTAGTCTACTGTCGAGATTTTTGTCACTTCAATGTATGGTAGCCTTGTTATTATGGAAGGTAGTCTGTTGGCGAGACTTTTGTTACTCTGATGGATGCTAGCCTTATCATTATGGAAGGTAGTCTCTTGTTGATATTTTCATCACTCCAATGCAAGGTAGCCTTGTCATTATGGAAGGTAGTCTCTTGTTGATATTTTCATTACTCCAATGGATGGTAGCCTACTCATTATGGAAGGTAGTCTGTAATTGAGATTTTTGTTACTCTAATGGATGGTAGCCTTTTCATTATGGAAGGTAGTTTGTTGTCGAGATTTTTTTTACTCCAATGGATGCTAGCCTTGTCATTATGGAAGGTAGTCTATTATCGAGATTTTTGTTACTCCAATGGATGGTAGCCTTGTCATTATGGAAAGAAGACTATTGTCGAGATTTTTGTTACTACAATCTATGGTTGCATTGTCATTGTGGAAGGTAGTTTGTTGTCGAGATTTTTGTTATTACGATGTATGGTAGCGTTGTCATTATAGAAGGAAGTCTGTTGTCGATATCCTTGTTACCCTAATGGATGGTAGCCTAGTTATTATGTAAGGTAGTCTACTGTCGAGATTTTTGTAACTCTAATGGATTGTAGCCTTGTCATTATGGAAGGTAGTATGTTGTCGATATTTTTCTTACTCCAATGGATGGTAGCCTTGTCATTATGGAACGTAGTTAGTGGTTGATATTTTTGTTATTCCAATGGATGGTAGCCTTATCATTATGGAAGGTAGTTTGTTGTCGATATTTTTGTTACTCCAATGGATAGTAGCCTTGTCATTAGGGAAGGTAGTCTGTTGTCGATATCTTTGTTACTCCAATGGATAGTAGCCTAGTCATTATGGAAGGTAGTTTGTTGTCGAGATTTTTGTTACTCCAATTGATGGTAGGCTTTTCATTATGGAAGCTAGTCTGTTGTCAATATTTTTGTTACTCTAATGGATGGTAGCCTTGTCATTATGGAAGGTAGTCTGTTGTCGATATTTTTCTTACTTCAATGCATGGTAGCTATTTCATTATGGAAGGTAGTTTGTTGTCAAGATTTTTGTTACTCCAATGGATAGTAGCCTTGTCATTATGGAAGGTAGTTTATCGTCGATATTTTGGTACTCCAATGGATGGTAGCCTTGTCATTATGGAAGGTAGTCTATTGTCGAGATTTTTGTCACTCCAATGGATGGTAGCCTTGTCATTATGGAAGGTAGTCTGTTGTCGATATTTTTGTTACTCCAACGGATGGTAGCCTTGTCATTATGGAAGGTAGTCTGTGGTCGATATTTTTGTTACTCCAACGGATGGTAGCCTTGTCATTATGGAAGGTATTCTGTTGTCAAGATTTTTGTTACTCCAATGGATGGTAGCATTGTCATTATGGAAGGTAGTCTGTTGTTGATATCTTTGTTACTCCAATGGATGGTAGCCTAGTCAATATGGAAGGGAGTTTGTTGTTAAGATTTTTGTTACTCCAATGGATGGTAGGCTTTTCATTATGGAAGCTAGTCTATTGTCAATAATTTTGTTACTCCAATGGATGGTAGCCTTGTCATTATGAAAGGTAGTCTATTGTCGATATTTTTCTTACTCCAATGGATGGTAGCCTTGTCATTATGGAACGTAGTTTGTTTTCGATATTTTTGTTATTCTAATGGATGGTAGCCTTATCATTATGGAAGGTAGTTTGTGGTCGATATTTTTGATACTCCAATGGATAGTAGCCTTGTTATTATGGAGGGTTGTCTTTTGTCGAGATTTTGTTACTCCAATAGATGGTAGCCTTGTCATTATGGAAGGTAGTCTACTGTCGAGATTTTTGTCACTTTAATGGATGGTAGCCTTGTTATTATGGAAGGTAGACTGTTGGCGATGAAATTTTGGCAACAGATACTTAATGTCACAGTGAATGTTATGACAACGTATCTGACAAATTGTACACAAACCAAACAGTAATTTAAAAGACAGTAAAGAACACAATCAATTGTTAACCCAGTTCAGTGTATAACAACACTTACATCTGGGGGCTACCAAGCCAGGGAGGAAATTCACTATAAGAGGTATTAATTTAGGAATAAACCAACCAGTTTATCTCCTTCCCTTAAGACCTACCCAATGCAACTTCAATCTAAGTCCTACTTAAACCTGAGTCCGTACTCACTCCCCCTTAATCACAGCAGTGATACTAATCTACTGATTAATATGATTCTGAAGACATTCTTCAATACACACGCTTGATTTTGCTTCAAAGCTTTAATCAAGAGACACAACACTCGTGCTTAAAAGCTTTGAGTGATAAACAACCCTTACAACCAAATCCTACTCCAAGTCACTTATCAAGTGATAATTGCTTGGGTCACAGTAGTTACTAAAACTATCACAACTATACAATGCCTTATTGATCTTCTTTTCAAAAGCACTACACACCATTAGGATTCATGAGAAATATATATGCAGTCTATTCTTCATTTTGGGCTTCCATAAAAATAGCTAGGGTTAACCAAAGTTAACCTAAAGACTTGGTCTTGGGCTTTCATCATAACAGATTAGGGTTAAGCAAGGTAAACCTAATATCCACGTGAGCATCTGATCTAGTCAATATACTTCAACTCAGAATAGCACACCAGATTCCTGAAAATTCTCAGGAACAATAAATTTGCACAACAACTTGATCAGTACAAGATGTCTTAACATTGGTTATGACATCATGTATCCTGCTCACTGATTTTGGTAGATTTCAGTACATATAATCATAGCTTAATCATCTTGATATTCACTCATACTAAGTTGTTCCTGTAGAACATTCCTTCTGTAGAATTTGTCTTTATCCCAGAATGTTATGACATCAGTCATGACATTCGCAAATCTGGTTTTACCAAAAATTAATGCCAACAAGCAAACACTTACAAACTCCCCCTTTGGCAAATTTTTGGCTAAAACCCCTAAATAATCAGAGATTAGAATGCAGAAGCAACTTGCAAATCAGAGATCAAAATGCAGCAGAATTTTTAATAACAACTAATCTAACTACCAATATCCAATTCTACCAAAATTACCACAATTACTTCTCCCCCTTTTTAGCCATAAAGAGGCCAAAGAATCTAGTACTTCAAGTTATACAGTCATCAAAAGGAAATCCAAAATACACAAAAACAGAGAGAAGGTATCAAATAGCAGCATCAAGTTCCAGCATCAATCTTTACAACTCAGCAAACACAGACCTTCAGGTACTGTCATCCCCCAAGGAAGCACTATTTTCAGTAGCATCTTTTAGTGAGCTTCTTGCAGAACCATCATGTTGTTCTTCATCAGCATCAATGATAGGAGGTTCAACAGCCTTATCAGTAGTGGTCTGGTGATCATCAGGTTTCTCTGGAGATTTCTCAATGTTGTCATCAGGTGTCTCAACATTCTGAGTGACATTGTGATCACTTTCTAAATTAGGGCTAGCAGTTTCTTGGTTCAATGGTACAGATATACCAGGAACAGAGTGATTCTCATTAAGAATCCTAGTGACTAGTCTGGAAATAGATTGATGCACATAAGCAGAACCTTCCCTATTAGCTATCTCTGAAGGAACAGAGGATGATGGATGAGAAGATTTACCAGAGGGAGAAGCTTGTGATCTTCTTGCATGTCTGGTTCGCAGCTTCTTGACCTTAGTAGGATCAACTGCCATTTCACAAAGTGGAGTTACCTCAAGAACATCAGCATCTATGGGGTTTACGTTCGCCCTTGGTTCGGTGTCAGTGGGTGAGGAAGATGCAGTTGCCTTTTATGAAGATGATGACACATATTGTTGAGACATCTTGAGAGATTGAGAATACAAGTGACAGTGAGTGTGAAATTTTCTTTTGAGGGAATGGAGAGTGATGCAGCAAACTGAGAAGAGGGAGATATAAATATGTCTATTCCTCTTCTTAAACTCTTGGAAAGAAAGAGGGAAACAAATGATTAGCCCAATCAGAATAAACTTGAATAAAATATCTCTTTCAAACCTTGTATTAAGCAAAATTAATTGCTACATCTCTTCATATTGGCAAATACCCAGCTTGCCCCTTAAATTCTCAAACTGACTAGCATCAAGTGCCTTGGTAAAAATATCAGCCAGTTGTAGTTCAGTGGCAACATGTTCCAGCTTAATCACCTTCTCCTCCACAAGATCTCTAATGAAGTGATGTCTAATGTCAATATTCTTAGTCCTGTTGTGCTGTATAGGATTCTTGGATATGTTAATAGTACTCAAATTGTCACAGTACAATGTCATGACATCTCGTGTGACATTATACTCAGTCAGCATCTATTTCATCCAGATCATTTGAGAACAACTGCTACCAACTACTATGTATTCAGCTTCAGCAGTAGATAGAGACATACAGTTTTGTTTCTTGCTGAACCAAGAAACAAGATTATTTCCCAAAAAGAAGCATCCTCCAGAGGTGCTCTTTCTATCATCAGCACTACCAGCCCAATCAGCACCACAATAACCAGACAGAATTGGTTCACATCCGTGAGAGTACGACATGCCATAATTGTAAGTTCCACTCACATACTTCAGAATTCTTTTCACCTGGTTGATGTGACTTACTTTGGGTTCAGCCTGGTATCTTCCACATACTCCAACTGCAAAGGCAATGTCAGGTCTGCTGGCTGTTAAGTATAGCAGACTTCCTATTATGCTTCTGTACAAGCTTTGATCCACATTTTCCCCACTTGTGTCTTTGGACAACTTTAAATGAGTAGGTGCAGGAGTCCTTTTATGACTGGCATTCTCCATCCTAGACTTCTTGACAATATTCTTTGCATACTTGCTTTGAGACAGAAAAATTGAGTCTTCCATCTGTGTGACTTGTAGTCCAAGAAAGTAGGTCAATTCTCCCATGAGGCTCATTTCAAATTCAGTTTGCATCTGGTTAGCAGAATGTTTAACCATTTTATCTGACATTCCTCCAAACACTATGTCATCAACATAAATTTTAGCTACCATTATCTTTCCTCCTTCATCCTTGACAAAAAGAGTTTTATCCAAACCACATTTCCTGTATCCTTTGTCAATGAGGAACTTTGTCAACCTTTCATACCAAGCTCTAGGAGCTTGTTTCAGACCATATAATGCTTTACTCAATTTGTAGACATGATTAGGATAGTTTGGATCCACAAATCCTTTAGGTTGTTCCACATACACTTCCTTATTTAATTACCCATTTAGGAAGGCACCCTTCACATCCATCTGAAACATCTTGAACTTAAGGAGACAAGCAACTCCCAAGAGAAGTCTGATTGATTCTAGTCTGGCTACAGAAGAAAAAGTCTCATCAAAATCAACCCCTTCAACTTGAGTGTATCCTTGAGCAACAAGCCTTGCCTTATTCCTGGTGACAACTCCTTCAGCATCTGACTTGTTCTTGTAGATCCACTTTGTGCCAATGATGTTTGTTCCTTCTGGTCTAGGAACTAACTCCCATACTTCATGTTGCTTGAACTGGTTCAATTCATCTTGCATTTATCCAATCCAGTATTCATCAATCAAAGCCTCTTTAACATCTTTCTCCTTTGTTCATGATCTGTCAGAATATAGCATTTGCTCCCAAAGACATGGAAGTACTTCACTGTAGGCTTTCTTCCTTTCCATAGTTCATAAAGGGTGGATGATGTTAACTTTCTCAAGGTCACCCTGTTGTGGACATAACAGGTTGTATTCATAGCTTCAGCCCAAAAATGAATAGGAAGCGTCTTGGCATGTATCATTGCTCTGGCAGATTCCTGTATAGTCCTGTTTTTCCTTTCCACAACTCCATTTTGTTGAGGAGTTATAGGTGAAGAGTACTCATGATTGATTCCTTCTGAGGAACAGAACTCATCAAACTTACTATTTTCAAATTCCTTACCATGATCACTTCTGATTCTGACAATGCATCCTTCTTTTTCTGTTTGAATTCTTTTGCACAATTCCTTAAATACATCAAATACATCAGAATTTTCCCTAATGAAGTTTATCCAGGTGAATCTGGAAAAATCATCAACAACAACATAGGCATATCTCTTTCCACCAAGACTTTCCACCTGCATGGGACCCATCAGATCCATATGTAGAAGTTCTAGCACCTTAGAGGTGGTCAGATGTCTTGTCTTTGGATGTGACATTCTAGTTTGCTTTCCAACCTGACATTCACCACATACTCTCCCTTCATCAATCTGAAGCCTTCGAATCCCTCTGACAGCCTCCATGGATATGATCTTTTTCATCCCTATAAGATGTAAATGACCAGGTTTTTGGTGCCACAGTTTCACTTCCTTTTCTTCTTTGGCTATAGAGCACACAGAAGAGTAGTTAGTGTTCTCAGACTCCCATAAGTAATAGTTGTCTTTTGATCTCACTCCTCTCATTAAAACTTCTTGTTTTTCATTAGTTATAAGACATTCAGACTTGGTGAAGTTGACCTAGAATCCTAGATCACATAATTGATTGATACTTATGAGATTAGCAGTCAAACCATTTACCAGTAACACTTCATTTAGGTTTGGAACTCCAGGGTAGTCCAAGTTTCCAAATCCTTTGATTTCTCCTCTAGCACCATCTCTAAAAGTGACATTACTAGTAGTATGATGTTTGACATCATTCAGCAGATTCTTGATTCCAGTAATGTGTTTAGAGCATCCACTATCAAAGTACCAGTCTTCGTTGGTAGAAACTCTAAGGGAGGTGTGAGCTATCAGGGCTGCAGTCTTTTTCTTCCACTATTGAGTATATGGTGCCTTGTTAGTCTTAGGTTTGACATATGGGGTCTGATTAGGATATCCATCTAATCTGAGGCAGAATGGCTTTATGTGACCAAACCTCCCACAATAATGACATCTCCATCTTTGATACTTTTTCTTCATATTTCTCTGTTCTTGATGTTGAGTCCTATGTTATGACATCTGCTTTGACATTTGTTTATCAGGTCTGGTCTTCTTCTTGTCAACAGAGTATTTCTTTGCAGCCACAAATCCTAGACCAGACATGATTCCTGCATTTTGTCCAGCCTGAAGGATTTCTTCCAACTTGTCAGTTCTAGTTGTTAACATCTTGACAGACTTAGTCATCTGATCAAGTTTGGAGTTCAACATTAGAACTTCACCTTTGAGATGGCTTATAGTAGCAGTGTCTTCCTTCTTCTCAGACTACAACTTCACTATAAGCTTTTTCTATTTCTAATTTTGCTGACAGACTTCAGCACTTCTGATACATAGCTTCTTGTAGGAGTCAGCAAGTTCTTCAAATGTCACTTCCTCATCACTAGAATCATTATTAGAGTTACAAACACCTGATAGTGCAGTAACTAGTTTAGTAGATTCTTCTTCAGAGTTAGTTTCTGAGTCACCATCAGACCAAGTAACAGACATTCCTTTCTTTTGTTTCTTTAGAAAGGTAGGACATTCAGCTCAAATGTGCCCGTATCCTTCACATCCATGGCATTAGATTCCTATGCTTTGATTTCCATTCTCTTCAGCCTTAGTTCTTCTGCTGGAGTCATAGGATCTGCTAATGTCAGAAGAAATTTTCTTGACATTTGACCTTGACTTTGGGTCCATTCTCTTGATGAGTTTGTTGAACTGCCTTCCAAGCATAGCTATAGCTTCTGATATATTCTCTTCATCACTCTCCTTGCTTTCATCTTCAGTATTAAATACAAGGGCTATGCTCTTGTTTTTCTTGTCAACATTGTCACTGATCCCCATCTCAAATGTGTGAAGTGACCCAATGAGTTCATCAACCTTCAAGTTGCAGATATCCTGAGCTTCCTCTATAGCAGTCACTTTCATTGTAAACCTTTTAGGCAAGGATCTGAGAATCTTTCTCACCATCTTTTCTTCTGACATCTTTTCTTCCAATGCTCCTGAGGTGTTGGCAATTTCCAAGATGTTCATGTGAAACTCATGAATGGTCTCATCTTCCTTCATCCTTAGATTCTCAAATTTGGTAGTGAGCATCTGAAGTCTTGACATTTTTACTTTGGATGTACCCTCATGGGTGGTTTTGAGAGTGTCCCAAACATCCTTGGCCAGTTCACATTGATGTACTAGTCTGAATATGTTTCTATCTATTCCATTTAACAAGGCATCCAATGCTTTAGAGTTACCCAGGGCTAACTCTTCTTCTTCTTTGCTCCATTCTTCCTCAGGTTTCAGACTAGTCGTCCTATCTTTCCCAGTTATGATGGGATGGTTCCATCCTTTGTCAGTAGCTCTCCAAGCTTTTTTGTCTAGTTATTTCAAGAAGGAAATCATACGAGGTTTCTAGTAGTCATAGTTTGATCCATCCAAAATAGGTGGTCTGTTCCCAAATCCTCCTTCCATAGCGCCAGAAAATAATATCCCTAGATCTCACCCAGAAAGAAAGGCAGGGTGCCTGCTCTGATGCCAATTGAAATTCTGGCAACGGATACTTAATGTCACAGTGAATGTTATGACACTGTATCTGACAAATTGTACACAAACCAAACAGTAATTTAAAAGACAGTAAAGAACACAATCAATTGTTAACCTAGTTCAGTGTATAACAACACTTACATCTGGGGGCTACCAAGCCAGGGAGGAAATTCACTATAAGAGGTATTAATTTAGGAATAAACCAACCAGTTTATCTCCTTCACTTAAGACCTACCCAATGCAACTTCAATCTATGTCCTACTTAAACCTGAGTTCCTACTCACTCCCCCTCAATCACAGTAGTGATACTAATCTACTGATTAATAAGATTATGAAGACACTCTTCAATACACACGCTTGATTTTGCTTCAAAGCTTTAATCAAGAGACACAACACTCGTGCTTCAAAGCTTTGATTGATAAACAACCCTTACAACCAAATCCTACTCCAAGTCACTTATCAAGTAATAATTGCTTGGCTCACATTAGTTACTAAAACTATAAAAACTATACAATGCCTTATTGATCTTCTTTTCAAACGCGCTGCACACCATTAGGATTCATGAGAAATATATATGCAGTCTATTCTTCATTTTGGGCTTCCATAAAAATAGCTAGGGTTAACCATAGTTAACCTAAAGACTTGGTCTTGGGCTTTCATCATAACATATTAGGGTTAAGCAAGGTTAACCTAATATCCACGTGAGCATCTGATCTAGTCAATATACTTCAACTCAGAATAACACACCAGATTCCTGAAAATTTTCAGGAACAATAAATCTACACAACAACTTGATCAGTACAGGATGTCTTAACATTGGTTATGACATCATGTATCCTGCTCACTGATTTTGGTAGAGTTCAGTACATATGATCATAGCTTAATAATCATGATATTCACTCATACTGAGTTGTTCTTGTAGAACATTCCTTCTGCAGAATTTGTCTATATCCCAGAATGTTATGACATCAGCCATGACATTCGCAAATCTGGTTTTACCAAAAATTAATGCCAACAAGCAAACACTTACAGGCGAGATTTTTGTTATTCCAATGGATGGTAGCCTTGTCATTATGGAAGGTAGTCTCTTGTTGATATTTTCATCTCTCCAATGCATGGTAGCCTTGTCATTATGGAAGGTAGTCTCTTAGTGATATTTTCATTACTCCAATGGATGGTAACCTTCTCATTATGGAAGGTAGTCTGTTGTCGAGATTTTTGTTACTCTAATGGATGGTAGCCTTTTCATTATGGAAGGTAGTTTGTTGTCGATATTTTTGTTACTCCAATGGATTGTAGCCTTGTCATTATGGAAGGTAGTCTATTATCGAGATTTTTGTTACTCCAATGGATGGTATCCTTTTCATTATGGAAAGTAGATTATTGTCGAGATTTTTGTTACTACAATGTATGGTAGCATTGTCATTGTGTAAGGTAGTTTGTTGTCGAGATTTTTGTTATTACAATGTATGGTAGCCTTGTCATTATAGAAGGTAGTTTGTTGTCGATATCTTTGTTACCCTAGTCATTATGGAAGGTAGTCTATTTTCGAGATTTTTGTCACTCCAATGGATGGTAGCCTAGTCATTATGGAAGGTAGTCTATTGTCGAGATTTTTGTCATTCCAATGGATGGTAGCCTTGTCATTATGGAAGAGAGTCTGTTGTCGAGATTTTTGTTACTCTAATGGATGGTAGCCTTGTCATTGTGGAAGGTAGTCTGTTGTCGAGATTTTTGTTACTCCAACGAATGGTAGCCTTGTCATTATGGAAGGTAGTCTCTTGTTGATATTTTTGTTACTCCAATGGATGGTAGCCTTGTCATTATGGAAGGTAGTATGTTGTCTAGATTTTTGTTACTCTAATGGATGGTATCCTTGTCATTATGGAAGGTAGTTTGTTGTCGAGATTTTTGTTACTCTAATGGATGGTAGCCTTGTCATTATGGAAGGTAGTATGTTGTCGATATTTTTCTTACTCCAATGGATGGTAGCCTTGTCATTATGGAACGTAGTTTGTTGTCGATATTTTTGTGATTCCAATGGATGGTAGCCTTATCATTATGGAAGGTAGTTTTTTGTTGAGATTTTTGTTACTCCAATGGATAGTAGCCTTGTCATTAGGGAAGGTAGTCTGTTGTCGATATCTTTTTTACACCAATGGATAGTAGCCTAGTCATTATGGAAACTAGTTTGTTGTCGAGATTTTTGTTACTCCAATGGATGGTAGGCTTTTCAATATGGAAGCTAGTCTGTTGTCAATATTTTTGTTACTCCAATGGATGGTAGCCTTGTCATTATGGAAGGTAGTCTATTGTCGATATTTTTCTTACTCCAATGGATGGTAGCCATTTCATTATGGAAGGTATTTTGTTGTGGATATTTTTGTTACTCCAATGGATAGTAGCCTTGTCATTATGGAAGGTAGTCTGTTGTCGGGATTTTGTTACTCCAATGGATGGTAGCCTTGTCATTATGGAAGGTAGTTTATTGTCTATATTTTTGTCACTCCAATGGATGGTAGCCTTGTCATTATGGAAGGTAGTATGTTGTCGATATTTTTGTTACTCCGACGGATGGTAGCCTTGTCATTATGGAAGGGAGTCTATTATTGAGATTATTGTTACTCTAATGGATGGTAGCCTTGTCATTATGAAAGGTAGTCTGTGAAGGAAAATTGCGACCAAAAAGCGCAGCGGAATAAAAATTTTCCTTTAGCGATCCTTACGAATGAGCATGGTCAGTGATAGAAATATTTACCTCTTGTGGCGATTCAGATCTTTGATGTTGTGATCACGAGCGTTGATGAAGAACAACGCCTCTACTCAGTCCACACGAACAGATCGCTTCTGGTCACAGTGCTAGCTGATCACGAACGGAAACCTTGAGTGAGAGAGAGAGAGTCAAAAACGAAAATGCATCAAGTGAAATTGCTTCATCACAAGGGATCTATTTATAGAACCACTCGTGTGGGCTACAAGCTAAAAACCCAATTAAGGCTATAAGCTAAAAGCCCAATTAAGCTTATGAACATCATACCTTATGATGTTTCATATATCACTTATCCACGTGGTACCTTAACATTTTCCGTATTACACTTAAGTGCACCGTACCTTACGGTGTTCCTTATTTATTCTATCTCTCATCAACCTGTCCTTATGTGTGTGACCCTGTAGGTTTTCGCGACGTTGGCAATTATATTAAATCACACATTTAATATAATAAACAGTGAGCGGTATCTAGCAACACATCACTGTTACCCAAGTCACGAAAATGTCATGTGATCTGACCAAACCTTTTCCGTGATAATATTTGTGTTGTACAATTACCCTTTTGCCCTCATGTCTATATTGAACACAAGGCATACACTGTGTCACCCTTGTCCAGTTCAATATTGGGCCCTTAGACATTTATCCTGTTATGCAGGATGAGCAAATTCCATCTAGGTCACTCATGTCCCTTAGCATGCTTTGTGAAGTACCCATCAACCGTCTTTACAGTCATCCAGTTACGGATGACGTTTGATCAGCAATAAAGTACTTGACTCTACATCTAGGGTCCATAGTGGTTTCAGGTCGAAGGGTGGTATACACCATTATCATCATGAGAATAACTTATGACACTTTGCATAACATTCTATGTAGTATTCTTATAGCGGGTCAATCCAGTATAAATATTACTCATAATATTCATACCTATGTCAAGACTTGATAACTCCTTATCTATGATCCATGAGATATGATCATCAATCTATCTTCATAATAATCTTAATGCTTTAATGCTATCCCACTTCACATTAAAGCTTGACTAAGGATACTTTAAGAATAGTGTCTTATGTTTAATGGGATCTCATGATTAAGTCACACTTAACATTTCATTAAACAAATAAACCATTCTAGGGATCCTTATTATTTTGGAAAGCAAACATAATAAAGAAATGCCTTTTATTATTAATAAATAATTAGATACAAGTACCAAAAGTATTGGCCTCTAGGGCTTACACCAACCGTATGTTGTCGAGATTTTTGTTACTCTAATGGATGGTAGCCTTGTCATTATGGAAGGTATTCTGTTGTCAAGATTTTTGTTACTCCAATGGATGGTAGCATTGTCATTATGGAAGGTAGTCTATTGTTGATATCTTTGTTACTCCAATGGATAGTAGCCTAGTCATTATGGAAGGTAGTTTGTTGTTAAGATTTTTGTTACTCCAATGGATGGTAGGCTTTTCATTATGGAAGCTAGTCTGTTGTCAATATTTTTGTTACTCCAATGGATGGTAGCCTTGTCATTATGGAAGGTAGTCTATTGTCGATATTTTTCTTACTCTAATGGATGGTAGCCTTGTCATTATGGAACGTAGTTTGTTTTAAATATTTTTGTTATTCCAATGGATGGTAGCCTTATCATTATGGAAGGTAGTTTGTTGTCGATATTTTTGTTACTCCAATGGATAGTAGCCTTGTTATAATGGAAGGTAGTCTATTGTCGAGATTTTGTTACTCCAATGGATGGTAGCCTTGTCATTATGGAAGGTAGTCTACTGTCGAGATTTTTGTCACTTCAATGGAAGGTAGCCTTGTTATTATGGAAGGTAGTTTGTTGGAGAGATTTTTGTTACTCCAATGGATGGTAGCCTTGTCATTATGGAAGGTAGTATCTTGTTGATAATTTCATCACTCCAATGCATGGTAGCCTTGTCGTTATGGAAGGTAGTTTCTTGTTGATATTTTCATTTTTCCAATGGATGGTAGCCTTCTCATTATGGAAGGTAGTCTGTTGTCGATATTTTTGTTACTCTAATGGATGGTAGCCTTTTCATTATGGAAGGTAGTTTGTTGTCGAGATTTTTGTTACTCCAATGGATGGTAGCCTTGTCATTATGGAAGGTAGTCTATTATCGAGATTTTTGTTACTCCAATGGATGGTAGCCTTGTTATTTTGGAAAGTAGACTATTGTCGAGATTTTTGTTACTACAATGTATGATAGCATTGTCATTGTGGAATGTAGTTTGTTGTCGAGATATTTGTTATTACACTGTATGGTAGCCTTTTCATTATAGAAGGTAGTCTGTTGTCGATATCTTTGTTACCCTAATGGATGGTAGCCTAGTCATTATGGAAGGTAGTCTATTGTCGAGATTTTTGTCACTCCAATGGATGGTAGCCTAGTCATTATGGAAGGTAGTCTATTGTCGAGATTGTTGTCATTCTAATGGATGGTAGCCTTGTCATTATGGAAGAGAGTCTGTTGGGGAGATTTTTGTACGCCAATGGATGGTAGCCTTGTCATTATGGAAGGTAGTCTGTTGGCGAGATTTTCGTTACTCCAATGGATGGTAGCCTTGTCATTATGGAAGGTAGTCTCTTGTCTAGATTTTTGTTACTCTAATGGATGGTAGCCTTGTCATTATGGAAGGTAGTATGTTATCGAGATTTTTGTTACTCCAATGGATGGTAGCCTTGTTATTATGGAAGGTAGTCTGTTGTCGAGATTTTTGTTACTCTAATGGATGGTAACCTTGTCATTATGAAAGGTCTTCTGTTGTCAAGATTTTTGTTACACCAATGGATGGTAGCCTTGTCATTATGGAAGGTAGTCTGTTATTGATATCTTTGTTACTCCAATGGATAATAGCCTAGTCATTATGGAACGTAGTTTATTGTTGATATTTTTGTTATTCTAATGGATGGTAGCCTTATCATTATGGAAGGTAGTTTGTTGTCGAAACTTTTGTTACTCCAATGGATAGTAGCCTTGTCATTATGGAAGGTAGTCTGTTGTCGGGATTTTGTTACTCCAATGGATGGTAGCCTTGTCATTATGGAATGTAGTCTATTGTCTATATTTTTGTCACTCCAATGGATGGTAGCCTTGTCATTATTGAAGGTAGTATGTTGTCGATATTTTTGTTACTCCGACGGATGGTAGCCTTGTCATTATGGAAGGTAGTCTATTATTGAGATTATTGTTACTCTAATGGATGGTAGCCTTGTCATTATGAAAGGTAGTCTGTTGTCGAGATTTTTGTTACTCTAATGGATGGTAGCCTTGTCATTATCGAAGGTATTCTGTTGTCAAGATTTTTGTTACTCCAATGGATGGAAGCATTGTCATTATGGAAGGTAGTCTATTGTTGATATCCTTGTTACCCCAATGCATAGTAGCCTAGTCATTATGGAAGGTAGTTTGTTGTTAAGATTTTTGTTACTCCAATGGATGGTAGGCTTTTCATTATGGAAGCTAGTCTTTTGTCAATATTTTTGTTACTCCAATGGATGGTAGCCTTGTCATAATGGAAGGTAGTCTATTGTCGATATTTTTCTTACTCTAATGGATGGTAGCCTTGTCATTATGAAACGTAGTTTGTTTTCAATATTTTTGTTATTCCAATGGATGGTAGCCTTATCATTATGGAAGGTAGTTTGTTGTCGATATTTTTGTTACTCCAATGGATAGTAGCCTTGTTATTATGGTAGGTAGTCTATTGTCGAGATTTTGTTACTCCAATGGATGGTAGCCTTGTCATTATGGAAGGTAGTCTACTGTCGAGATTTTTGTCACTCCAATGGATGGTAGCCTTGTTATTATGGAAGGTAGTTTGTTGGAGAGATTTTTGTTACTCCAATGGATGGTAGCCTTGTCATTAGGGAAGGTAGTATCTTGTTGATAATTTCATCACTCCAATGCATGGTAGCCTTGTCATTATGGAAGGTAGTTTCTTGTTGATATTTTCATTACTCCAATGGATGGTAGCCTTCTCATTATAGAAGGTAGTCTGTTGTCGATATTTTTGTTACTCTAATGGATGGTAGCCTTTTCATTATGGAAGGTAGTTTGTTGTCTAGATTTTTGTTACTCCAATGGATGGTAGCCTTGTCATTATGGAAGATAGTCTATTATCGAGATTTTTGTTACTCCAATGGATGGTAGCATTGTTATTATGGAAAGTATACTATTGTCGAGATTTTTGTTACTACAATGTATGATAGCATTGTCATTGTGGAAGGTAGTTTGTTGTCGAGATATTTGTTATTACAATGTATGGTAGCCTTTCCATTATAGAAGGTAGTCTGTTGTCGATATCTTTGTTACCCTAATGGATGGTAGCCTAGTCATTATGGATGGTAGTCTATTGTCGAGATTTTTGTCACTCCAATGGATGGTAGCCTAGTCATTATGGAAGGTAGTCTATTGTCGAGATTGTTGTCATTCTAATGGATGGTAGCCTTGTCATTATGGAAGAGAGTCTGTTGGGGAGATTTTTTTACGCCAATGGATGGTAGCCTTGTCATTATGGAAGGTAGTCTGTTGGCGAGATTTTCGTTACTCCAATGGATGGTAGCCTTGTCATTATGGAAGGTAGTCTCTTGTCTAGATTTTTGTTACTCTAATGGATGGTAGCCTTGTCATTATGGAAGGTAGTATGTTATCGAGATTTTTGTTACTCCAATGGATGGTAGCCTTGTTATTATGGAAGGTAGTCTGTTGTCGAGATTTTTGTTACTCTAATGGATGGTAACCTTGTCATTATGAAAGGTCTTCTGTTGTCAAGATTTTTGTTACACCAATGGATGGTAGCCTTGTCATTATGGAAGGTAGTCTGTTATTGATATCTTTGTTACTCCAATGGATAATAGCCTAGTCATTATGGAACGTAGTTTATTGTCGATATTTTTGTTATTCTAATGGATGGTAGCCTTATCATTATGGAAGGTAGTTTGTTGTCGAAACTTTTGTTACTCCAATGGATAGTAGCCTTGTCATTATGGAAGGTAGTCTGTTGTCGGGATTTTGTTACTCCAATGGATGGTAGCCTTGTCATTATGGAATGTAGTCTATTGTCTATATTTTTGTCACTCCAATGGATGGTAGCCTTGTCATTATGGAAGGTAGTATGTTGTCGATATTTTTGTTACTCCGACGGATGGTAGCCTTGTCATTATGGAAGGTAGTCTATTATTGAGATTATTGTTACTCTAATGGATGGTAGCCTTGTCATTATGAAAGGTAGTCTGTTGTCGAGATTTTTGTTACTCTAATGGATGGTAGCCTTGTCATTATGGAAGGTATTCTGTTGTCAAGATTTTTGTTACTCCAATGGATTGTAGCCTTGTCATTATGGAAGGTAGTCTATTGTTGATATCTTTGTTACTCCAATGGATAGTAGCCTAGTCATTATGGAAGGTAGTTTGTTGTTAAGATTTTTGTTACTCCAATGGATGGTAGGCTTTTCATTATGGAAGCTAGTCTGTTGTCAATATTTTTGTTACTCCAATGGATGGTAGCCTTCTCATTATAGAAGGTAGTCTGTTGTCGATATTTTTGTTACTCTAATGAATGGTAGCCTTTTCATTATGGAAGGTAGTTTGTTGTCTAGATTTTTGTTACTCCAATGGATGGTAGCCTTGTCATTATGGAAGGTAGTCTATTATCGAGATTTTTGTTACTCCAATGGATGGTAGCCTTGTTATTATGGAAAGTAGACTATTGTCGAGATTTTTATTACTACAATGTATGATAGCATTGTCATTGTGGAAGGTAGTTTGTTGTCGAGATTTTTGTTATTACAATGTATGGTAGCCTTTCCATTATAGAAGGTAGTTTGTTGTCGATATCTTTGTTACCCTAATGGATGGTAGCCTAGTCATTATGGAAGGTAGTCTATTGTCGAGATTTTTGTCACTCCAATGGATGGTAGCCTAGTCATTATGGAAGGTAGTCTATTGTCGAGATTTTTCTCATTCCAATGGATGGTAGCCTTGTCATTATGGAAGAGAGTCTGTTGGGGAGATTTTTGTACGCCAATGGATGGTAGCCTTGTCATTATGGAAGGTAGTCTGTTGGTGAGATTTTCGTTACTCCAATGGATGGTAGCCTTGTCATTATGGAAGGTAGTCTCTTGTCTAGATTTTTGTTACTCTAATGGATGGCTGCCTTGTCATTATGGAAGGTACTCTGTTGTCGAGATTTTTGTTACTTCAATGGATGGTAGCCTTGTTATTATGGAAGGTAGTTTGTTGTCGAGATTTTTGTTACTCTAATGGATGGTAACCTTGTCATTATGAAAGGTATTCTGTTGTCAAGATTTTTGTTACACCAATGGATGGTAGCCTTGTCATTATGGAAGGTAGTCTGTTATCGATATCTTTGTTAATCCAATGGATAGTAGCCTAGTCATTATGGAACGTAGTTTGTTGTCGATATTTTTGTTATTCTAATGGATGGTAGCCTTATCATTATGGAAGGTAGTTTGTTGTTGAAACTTTTGTTACTCCAATGGATAGTAGCCTTGTCATTATGGAAGGTTGTCTGTTGTCGGGATTTTGTTACTCCAATGGATGGTAGCCTTGTCATTATGGAAGGTAGTCTATTGTCTATATTTTTGTCACTCCAATGGATGGTAGCATTGTCATTATGGAAGGTAGTATGTTGTCGATATTTTTGTTACCCCGACGGATGGTAGCCTTGTTATTATGGAAGGTAGTCTATTATTGAGATTATTGTTACTCTAATGGATGGTAGCCTTGTCATTATGAAAGGTAGTCTGTTGTCGAGATTTTTGTTACTCTAATGGATGGTAGCCTTGTCATTATGGAAGGTATTCTGTTGTCAAGATTTTTGTTACTCCAATGGATGGTAGCATTGTCATTATGGAAGGTAGTCTATTGTTGATATCTTTGTTACTCCAATGGATAGTAGCCTAGTCATTATGGAAGGTAGTTTGTTGTTAAGATTTTTGTTACTCCAATGGATGGTAGGCTTTTCATTATGGAAGCTAGTATGTTGTAAATATTTTTGTTACTCCAATGGATGGTAGCCTTGTCATTATGGAAAGTAGTTTATTGTCGATATTTTTCTTACTCTAATGGATGGTAGCCTTGTCATTATGGAACGTAGTTTGTTTTCAATATTTTTGTTATTCCAATGGATGGTAGCCTTATCATTATGGAAGGTAGTTTGTTGTCGATATTTTTGTTACTCCAATGGATGGTAGCCTTGTTATTATGGAAAGTAGACTATTGTCGAGATTTTTATTACTACAATGTATGATAGCATTGTCATTGTGGAAGGTAGTTTGTTGTCGAGATTTTTGTTATTACAATGTATGGTAGCCTTTCCATTATAGAAGGTAGTTTGTTGTCGATATCTTTGTTACCCTAATGGATGGTAGCCTAGTCATTATGGAAGGTAGTCTATTGTCGAGATTTTTGTCACTCCAATGGATGGTAGCCTAGTCATTATGGAAGGTAGTCTATTGTCGAGATTTTTGTCATTCCAATGGATGGTAGCCTTGTCATTATGGAAGAGAGTCTGTTGGGGAGATTTTCGTACGCCAATGGATGGTAGCCTTGTCATTATGGAAGGTAGTCTGTTGGCGAGATTTTCGTTACTCCAATGGATGGTAGCCTTGTCATTATGGAAGGTAGTCTCTTGTCTAGATTTTTGTTACTCTAATGGATGGCAGCCTTGTCATTATGGAAGGTACTCTGTTGTCGAGATTTTTGTTACTCCAATGGATGGTAGCCTTGTTATTATGGAAGGTAGTCTGTTGTCGAGATTTTTGTTACTCTAATGGATGGTAACCTTGTCATTATGAAAGGTATTCTGTTGTCAAGATTTTTGTTACACCAATGGATGGTAGCCTTGTCATTATGGAAGGTAGTCTGTTATCGATATCTTTGTTAATCCAATGGATAGTAGCCTAGTCATTATGGAACATAGTTTGTTGTCGATATTTTTGTTATTCTAATGGATGGTAGCCTTATCATTATGGAAGGTAGTTTATTGTCGAAACTTTTGTTACTCCAATGGATAGTAGCCTTGTCATTATGGAAGGTAGTCTGTTGTCGGGATTTTGTTACTCCAATGGATGGTAGCCTTGTCATTATGGAAGGTAGTCTATTGTCTATAGTTTTGTCACTCCAATGGATGGTAGCCTTGTCAATATGGAAGGTAGTATGTTGTCGATATTTTTGTTACTCCGACGGATGGTAGCCTTGTCATTATGGAAGGTAGTCTATTATTGAGATTATTGTTACTCTAATGGATGGTAGCCTTGTCATTATGAAAGGTAGTCTGTTGTCGAGATTTTTGTTACTCTAATGGATGGTAGCCTTGTCATTATGGAAGGTATTCTGTTGTCAAGATTTTTGTTACTCCAATGGATTGTAGCCTTGTCATTATGGAAGGTAGTCTATTGTTGATATCTTTGTTACTCCAATGGATAGTAGCCTAGTCATTATGGAAGGTAGTTTGTTGTTAAGATTTTTGTTACTCCAATGGATGGTAGGCTTTTCATTATGGAAGCTAGTCTGTTGTCAATATTTTTGTTACTCCAATGGATGGTAGCCTTCTCATTATAGAAGGTAGTCTGTTGTCGATATTTTTGTTACTCTAATGGATGGTAGCCTTTTCATTATGGAAGGTAGTTTGTTGTCTAGATTTTTGTTACTCCAATGGATGGTAGCCTTGTCATTATGGAAGGTAGTCTATTATCGAGATTTTTGTTACTCCAATGGATGGTAGCCTTGTTATTATGGAAAGTAGACTATTGTCGAGATTTTTATTACTACAATGTATGATAGCATTGTCATTGTGGAAGGTAGTTTGTTGTCGAGATTTTTGTTATTACAATGTATGGTAGCCTTTCCATTATAGAAGGTAGTTTGTTGTCGATATCTTTGTTACCCTAATGGATGGTAGCCTAGTCATTATGGAAGGTAGTCTATTGTCGAGATTTTTGTCACTCCAATGGATGGTAGCCTAGTCATTATGGAAGGTAGTCTATTGTCGAGATTTTTCTCATTCCAATGGATGGTAGCCTTGTCATTATGGAAGAGAGTCTGTTGGGGAGATTTTTGTACGCCAATGGATGGTAGCCTTGTCATTATGGAAGGTAGTCTGTTGGCGAGATTTTCGTTACTCCAAAGGATGGTAGCCTTGTCATTATGGAAGGTAGTCTCTTGTCTAGATTTTTGTTACTCTAATGGATGGCAGCCTTGTCATTATGGAAGGTACTCTGTTGTCGAGATTTTTGTTACTCCAATGGATGGTAGCCTTGTTATTATGGAAGGTAGTCTGTTGTCGAGATTTTTGTTACTCTAATGGATGGTAACCTTGTCATTATGAAAGGTATTCTGTTGTCAAGATTTTTGTTACACCAATGGATGGTAGCCTTGTCATTATGGAAGGTAGTCTGTTATCGATATCTTTGTTAATCCAATGGATAGTAGCCTAGTCATTATGGAACGTAGTTTGTTGTCGATATTTTTGTTATTCTAATGGATGGTAGCCTTATCATTATGGAAGGTAGTTTGTTGTTGAAACTTTTGTTACTCCAATGGATAGTAGCCTTGTCATTATGGAAGGTTGTCTGTTGTCGGGATTTTGTTACTCCAATGGATGGTAGCCTTGTCATTATGGAAGGTAGTCTATTGTCTATATTTTTGTCACTCCAATGGATGGTAGCATTGTCATTATGGAAGGTAGTATGTTGTCGATATTTTTGTTACCCCGACGGATGGTAGCCTTGTTATTATGGAAGGTAGTCTATTATTGAGATTATTGTTACTCTAATGGATGGTAGCCTTGTCATTATGAAAGGTAGTCTGTTGTCGATATTTTTGTTACTCTAATGGATGGTAGCCTTGTCATTATGGAAGGTATTCTGTTGTCAAGATTTTTGTTACTCCAATGGATGGTAGCATTGTCATTATGGAAGGTAGTCTATTGTTGATATCTTTGTTACTCCAATGGATAGTAGCCTAGTCATTATGGAAGGTAGTTTGTTGTTAAGATTTTTGTTACTCCAATGGATGGTAGGCTTTTCATTATGGAAGCTAGTCTGTTGTCAATATTTTTGTTACTCCAATGGATGGTAGCCTTGTCATTATGGAAAGTAGTCTATTGTCGATATTTTTCTTACTCTAATGGATGGTAGCCTTGTCATTATGGAACGTAGTTTGTTTTCAATATTTTTGTTATTCCAATGGATGGTAGCCTTATCATTATGGAAGGTAGTTTGTTGTCGATATTTTTGTTACTCCAATGGATGGTAGCCTTGTTATTATGGAAAGTAGACTATTGTCGAGATTTTTATTACTACAATGTATGATAGCATTGTCATTGTGGAAGGTAGTTTGTTGTCGAGATTTTTGTTATTACAATGTATGGTAGCCTTTCCATTATAGAAGGTAGTTTGTTGTCGATATCTTTGTTACCCTAATGGATGGTAGCCTAGTCATTATGGAAGGTAGTCTATTGTCGAGATTTTTGTCACTCCAATGGATGGTAGCCTAGTCATTATGGAAGGTAGTCTATTGTCGAGATTTTTGTCATTCCAATGGATGGTAGCCTTGTCATTATGGAAGAGAGTCTGTTGGGGAGATTTTTGTACGCCAATGGATGGTAGCCTTGTCATTATGGAAGGTAGTCTGTTGGCGAGATTTTCGTTACTCCAATGGATGGTAGCCTTGTCATTATGGAAGGTAGTCTCTTGTCTAGATTTTTGTTACTCTAATGGATGGCAGCCTTGTCATTATGGAAGGTACTCTGTTGTCGAGATTTTTGTTACTCCAATGGATGGTAGCCTTGTTATTATGGAAGGTAGTCTGTTGTCGAGATTTTTGTTACTCTAATGGATGGTAACCTTGTCATTATGAAAGGTATTCTGTTGTCAAGATTTTTGTTACACCAATGGATGGTAGCCTTGTCATTATGGAAGGTAGTCTGTTATCGATATCTTTGTTAATCCAATGGATAGTAGCCTAGTCATTATGGAACGTAGTTCGTTGTCGATATTTTTGTTATTCTAATGGATGGTAGCCTTATCATTATGGAAGGTAGTTTGTTGTTGAAACTTTTGTTACTCCAATGGATAGTAGCCTTGTCATTATGGAAGGTTGTCTGTTGTCGGGATTTTGTTACTCCAATGGATGGTAGCCTTGTCATTATGGAAGGTAGTCTATTGTCTATATTTTTGTCACTCCAATGGATGGTAGCATTGTCATTATGGAAGGTAGTATGTTGTCGATATTTTTGTTACCCCGACGGATGGTAGCCTTGTTATTATGGAAGGTAGTCTATTATTGAGATTATTGTTACTCTAATGGATGGTAGCCTTGTCATTATGAAAGGTAGTCTGTTGTCGATATTTTTGTTACTCTAATGGATGGTAGCCTTGTCATTATGGAAGGTATTCTGTTGTCAAGATTTTTGTTACTCCAATGGATGGTAGCATTGTCATTATGGAAGGTAGTCTATTGTTGATATCTTTGTTACTCCAATGGATAGTAGCCTAGTCATTATGGAAGGTAGTTTGTTGTTAAGATTTTTGTTACTCCAATGGATGGTAGGCTTTTCATTATGGAAGCTAGTCTGTTGTCAATATTTTTGTTACTCCAATGGATGGTAGCCTTGTCATTATGGAAAGTAGTCTATTGTCGATATTTTTCTTACTCTAATGGATGGTAGCCTTGTCATTATGGAACGTAGTTTGTTTTCAATATTTTTGTTATTCCAATGGATGGTAGCCTTATCATTATGGAAGGTAGTTTGTTGTCGATATTTTTGTTACTCCAATGGATGGTAGCCTTGTTATTATGGAAAGTAGACTATTGTCGAGATTTTTATTACTACAATGTATGATAGCATTGTCATTGTGGAAGGTAGTTTGTTGTCGAGATTTTTGTTATTACAATGTATGGTAGCCTTTCCATTATAGAAGGTAGTTTGTTGTCGATATCTTTGTTACCCTAATGGATGGTAGCCTAGTCATTATGGAAGGTAGTCTATTGTCGAGATTTTTGTCACTCCAATGGATGGTAGCCTAGTCATTATGGAAGGTAGTCTATTGTCGAGATTTTTGTCATTCCAATGGATGGTAGCCTTGTCATTATGGAAGAGAGTCTGTTAGGGAGATTTTTGTACGCCAATGGATGGTAGCCTTGTCATTATGGAAGGTAGTCTGTTGGCGAGATTTTCGTTACTCCAATGGATGGTAGCCTTGTCATTATGGAAGGTAGTCTCTTGTCTAGATTTTTGTTACTCTAATGGATGGCAGCCTTGTCATTATGGAAGGTACTCTGTTGTCGAGATTTTTGTTACTCCAATGGATGGTAGCCTTGTTATTATGGAAGGTAGTCTGTTGTCGAGATTTTTGTTACTCTAATGGATGGTAACCTTGTCATTATGAAAGGTATTCTGTTGTCAAGATTTTTGTTACACCAATGGATGGTAGCCTTGTCATTATGGAAGGTAGTCTGTTATCGATATCTTTGTTAATCCAATGGATAGTAGCCTAGTCATTATGGAACATAGTTTGTTGTCGATATTTTTGTTATTCTAATGGATGGTAGCCTTATCATTATGGAAGGTAGTTTGTTGTCGAAACTTTTGTTACTCCAATGGATAGTAGCCTTGTCATTATGGAAGGTAGTCTGTTGTCGGGATTTTGTTACTCCAATGGATGGTAGCCTTGTCATTATGGAAGGTAGTCTATTGTCTATAGTTTTGTCACTCCAATGGATGGTAGCCTTGTCATTATGGAAGGTAGTATGTTGTCAATATTTTTGTTACTCCGACGGATGGTAGCCTTGTCATTATGGAAGGTAGTCTATTATTGAGATTATTGTTACTCTAATGGATGGTAGCCTTGTCATTATGAAAGGTAGTCTGTTGTCGAGATTTTTGTTACTCTAATGGATGGTAGCCTTGTCATTATGGAAGGTATTCTGTTGTCAAGATTTTTGTTACTCCAATGGATGGTAGCATTGTCATTATGGAAGGTAGTCTATTGTTGATATCTTTGTTACTCCAATGGATAGTAGCCTAGTCATTATGGAAGGTAGTTTGTTGTTAAGATTTTTGTTACTCCAATGGATGGTAGGCTTTTCATTATGGAAGCTAGTCTGTTGTCAATATTTTTGTTACTCCAATGGATGGTAGCCTTGTCATTATGGAAGGTAGTCTATTGTCGATATTTTTCTTACTCTAATGGATGGTAGCCTTGTCATTATGGAACGTAGTTTGTTTTCAATATTTTTGTTATTCCAATGGATGGTAGCCTTATCATTATGGAAGGTAGTTTGTTGTCGATATTTTTGTTACTCCAATGGATGGTAGCCTTGTTATTATGGAAAGTAGACTATTGTCGAGATTTTTATTACTACAATGTATGATAGCATTGTCATTGTGGAAGGTAGTTTGTTGTCGAGATTTTTGTTATTATAATGTATGGTAGCCTTTCCATTATAGAAGGTAGTTTGTTGTCGATATCTTTGTTACCCTAATGGATGGTAGCCTAGTCATTATGGAAGGTAGTCTATTGTCGAGATTTTTGTCACTCCAATGGATGGTAGCCTAGTCATTATGGAAGGTAGTCTATTGTCGAGATTTTTGTCATTCCAATGGATGGTAGCCTTGTCATTATGGAAGAGAGTCTGTTGGGGAGATTTTTGTACGCCAATGGATGGTAGCCTTGTCATTATGGAAGGTAGTCTGTTGGCAAGATTTTCGTTACTCCAATGGATGGTAGCCTTGTCATTATGGAAGGTAGTCTCTTGTCTAGATTTTTGTTACTCTAATGGATGGCAGCCTTGTCATTATGGAAGGTACTCTGTTGTCGAGATTTTTGTTACTCCAATGGATGGTAGCCTTGTTATTATGGAAGGTAGTCTGTTGTCGAGATTTTTGTTACTCTAATGGATGGTAACCTTGTCATTATGAAAGGTATTCTGTTGTCAAGATTTTTGTTACACCAATGGATGGTAGCCTTGTCATTATGGAAGGTAGTCTGTAATCGATATGTTTGTTAATCCAATGGATGGTAGGCTTTTCATTATGGAAGCTAGTCTGTTGTCAATATTTTTGTTACTCCAATGGATGGTAGCCTTGTCATTATGGAACGTAGTTTGTTTTCAATATTTTTGTTATTCCAATGGATGGTAGCCTTATCATTATGGAAGGTAGTTTGTTGTCGATATTTTTGTTACTCCAATGGATAGTAGCCTTGTTATTATGGAAGGTAGTCTATTGTCGAGATTTTGTTACTCCAATGGATGGTAGCCTTGTCATTATGGAAGGTAGTCTACTGTCGAGATTTTTGTCACTTCAATGGATGGTAGCCTTGTTATTATGGAAGCTAGTTTGTTGGAGAGATTTTTGTTACTCCAATGGATGGTAGCCTTGTCATTATGGAAGGTAGTATCTTGTTGATAATTTCATCACTCCAATGCATGGTAGCCTTGTCATTATGGAAGGTAGTTTCTTGTTGATATTTTCATTACTCTAATGGATGGTAGCCTTTTCATTATGGAAGGTAGTTTGTTGTCTAGATTTTTGTTACTCCAATGGATGGTAGCCTTGTCATTATGGAAGGTAGTCTATTATCAAGATTTTTGTTACTCTAATGGATGGTAGCCTTGTTATTATGGAAAGTAGACTATTGTCGACATTTTTGTTACTACAATGTATGATAGCATTGTCATTGTGGAAGGTAGTTTGTTGTCGAGATTTTTGTTATTACAATGTATGGTAGCCTTTTCATTATAGAAGGTAGTCTGTTGTCGATATCTTTGTTACCCTAATGGATGGTAGCCTAGTCATTATGGAAGGTAGTCTATTGTCGAGATTTTTGTCATTCCAATGGATGGTAGCCTTGTCATTATGGAAGAGAGTTTGTTGGGGAGATTTTTGTACGCCAATGGATGGTAGCCTTATCATTATGGAAGGTAGTCTGTTGGCGAGATTTTCGTTACACCAATGGATGGTAGCCTTGTCATTATGGAAGGTAGTCTCTTGTCTAGATTTTTGTTACTCTAATGGATGGTAGCCTTGTCATTATGGAAGGTAGTTTGTTGTCGAGATTTTTGTTACTCCAATGGATGGTATCCTTGTTATTATGGAAGGTATTCTGTTGTCGAGATTTTTGTTACTCTAATGGATGGTAACCTTGTCATTATGAAAGGTATTCTGTTGTCAAGATTTTTGTTACACCAATGGATGGTAGCCTTGTCATTATGGAAGGTAGTCTGTTATCGATATCTTTGTTACTCCAATGGATAGTAGCCTAGTCATTATGGAACGTAGTTTGTTGTCCATATTTTTGTTATTCTAATGGATGGTAGCCTTATCATTATGGAAGGTAGTTTGTTGTCGAAACTTTTGTTACTCCAATGGATAGTAGCCTTGTCATTATGGAAGGTAGTCTGTTGTCGGGATTTTGTTACTCCAATGGATGGTAGCCTTGTCATTATGGAAGGTAGTCTATTGTCTATATTTTTGTCACTCCAATGGATGGTAGCCTTGTCATTATGGAAGGTAGTATGTTGTCGATATTTTTGTTACTCCGACGGATGGTAGCCTTGTCATTATGGAAGGTAGTCTATTATTGAGATTATTGTTACTCTAATGGATGGTAGCCTTGTCATTATGAAAGGTAGTCTGTTGTCGAGATTTTTGTTACTCTAATGGATGGTAGCCTTGTCATTATGGAAGGTATTCTGTTGTCAAGATTTTTGTTACTCCAATGGATGGTAGCATTGTCATTATGGAAGGTAGTCTATTGTTGATATCTTTGTTACTCCAATGGATAGTAGCCTAGTCATTATGGAAGGTAGTTTGTTGTTAAGATTTTTGTTACTCCAATGGATGGTAGGCTTTTCATTATGGAAGCTAGTCTGTTGTCAATATTTTTGTTACTCCAATGGATGGTAGCCTTGTCATTATGGAAGGTAGTCTATTGTCGATATTTTTCTTACTCTAATGGATGGTAGCCTTGTCATTATGGAACGTAGTTTGTTTTCAATATTTTTGTTATTCCAATGGATGGTAGCCTTATCATTATGGAAGGTAGTTTGTTGTCGGTATTTTTGTTACTCCAATAGATAGTAGCCTTGTTATTATGCAAGGTAGTCTATTGTCGAGATTTTGTTACTCCAGTGGATGGTAGCCTTGTCATTATGGAAGGTAGTCTACTGTCGAGATTTTTGTCACTTAAATGGATGGTAGCCTTGTTATTATGGAAGGTAGTTTGTTGGAGAGATTTTTGTTACTCCAATGGATGGTAGCCTTGTCATTATGGAAGGTAGTATCTTTTTGATAATTTCATCACTCCAATGCATGGTAGCCTTGTCATTATGGAAGGTAGTTTCTTGTTGATATTTTCATTACACCAATGGATGGTAGCCTTCTCATTATGGAAGGTAGTCTGTTGTCGATATTTTTGTTACTCTAATGTATGGTAGCCTTTTCATTATGGAAGGTGGTTTGTTGTCAAGATTTTTGTTACTCCAATGGATGGTAGCCTTGTCATTATGGAAGGTAGTATCTTGTTGATAATTTCATCACTCCAATGCATGGTAGCCTTGTCATTATGGAAGGTAGTTTCTTGTTGATATTTTCATTACTCCAATGCATGGTAGCCTTCTCATTATGGAAGGTAGTCTGTTGTCGATATTTTTGTTACTCTAATGGATGGTAGCCTTTTCATTATGGAAGGTAGTTTGTTGTCGAGATTTTTGTTACTCCAATGGATGGTAGCCTTGTCATTATGGAAGGTAGTCTATTATCGAGATTTTTGTTACTCCAATGGATGGTAGCCTTGTTATTATGGAAGGTAGACTATTGTCGAGATTTTTGTTATTACAATGTATGATAGCATTGTCATTGTGGAAGGTAGTTTGTTGTCGAGATTTTTGTTATTACAATGTATGGTAGCCTTTTCATTATAGAAGGTAGTCTGTTGTCGATATCTTTGTTACCCTAATGGATGGTAGCCTAGTCATTATGGAAGGCAGTCTATTGTCGAGATTTTTGTCTCTCCAATGGATGGTAGCCTAGTCATTATGGAAGGTAGTCTATTGTCGAGATTTTTGTCATTCCAATGGATGGTAGTCTTGTCATTATGGAAGAGAGTCTGTTAGCGAGATTTTTGTATGCCAATGGATGGTAGCCTTGTCATTATGGAAGGTAGTCTCTTGTCTAGATTTTTTTTACTCCAATGGATGGTAGCCTTATCATTATGGAAGGTAGTTTGTTGTCGAGATTTTGGTTACTCCAATGGATGGTAGCCTTGTTATTATGAAAGGTAGTCTGTTGTCGATATCTTTGTTACTCTAATGGATAGTAGCCTAGTCATTATGGAAGGTAGTTTGTTGTCGAGATTTTTGTTACTCCAATGGATGGTAGGCTTTTCATTATGGAAGCTAGTCTATTGTCAATATTTTTGTTACTCCAATGGATGGTAGCCTTGTCATTATGGGAGGTAGTCTGTTATCGATATTTTTCTTACTCCAATGGATGGTATCCATATAATTATGGAAGGTAGTTTGTAGTCGAGATTCTTGTTACTCCAATGGATAGTAGCCTTGTCATTATGGAAGGTAGTCTATTGTCGAGATTTTGTTACTCCAATGGATGGTAGCCTTGTCATTATGGAAGGTAGTCTATTGTCGATATTTTTGTCACTCCAATGGATGGTAGCCTTGTCATTATGGAAGGTAGTCTGTTGTCGATATTTTTGTTACTCCAACGGATGGTGGCCTTGTCATTATGGAAGGTAGTCTATTGTTGAGATTTTTGTTACTCTAATGAATGGTAGCCTTGTCATTATGAAAGGTAGTCTGTTGTCCATTTTTTTGTTACTCTAATGGAAGGTATTATGTTGTCAAGATTTTTTTTACTCCAATGGATAGTAGCCGAGTCATTATGGAAGGTAGTTTGTTGTTAAGATTTTTGTTACTCCAATGGATGGTAGGCTTTTCATTATGGAAGCTAGTCTGTTGTCAATATTTTTGTTACTCCAATGGATGGTAGCCTTGTCATTATGGAAGGTAGTCTATTGTCGATATTTTTCTTACTCTAATGGATGGTAGCCTTGTCATTATGGAACGTAGTTTGTTTTCGATATTTTTGTTATTCCAATGGATGGTAGCCTTGTTATTATGGAAGGTAGTCTATTGTCGAGATTTTGTTACTCCAATGGATGGTAGCCTTGTCATTATGGAAGGTAGTCTACTGTCGAGATTTTTGTCACTTCAATGGATGGTAGCCTTGTTATTATGGAAGGTAGTCTGTTGGCTAGATTTTTGTTACACCAATGGATGGTAGCCTTGTCATTATGGAAGGTAGTATCTTGTTGATAATTTCATCACTCCAATGCATGGTAGCCTTGTCATTATGGAAGGTAGTCTCTTGTTGATATTTTCATTACTCCAATGGATGGTAGCCTTCTCATTATGGAAGTTAGTCTGTTGTCGAGATTTTTGTTACTCTAATGGATGGTAGCCTTTTCATTATGGAAGGTAGTTTGTTGTCGAGATTTTTATTACTCCAATGGATGGAAGCCTTGTCATTATGGAAGGTAGTCTATTATCGAGATTTTTGTTACTCCAATGGATGGTAGCCTTGTCATTATGGAAAGTAGACTATTGTCGAGATATTTGTTACTACAATGTATGATAGCATTGTCATTGTGGAAGGTAGTTTGTTGTCGAGATTTTTGTTATTACAATGTATGGTAGCCTTGTCATTATAGAAGGTAGTCTGTTGTCGATATCTTTGTTACCCTAATGGATGGTAGCCTAGTCATTATGGAAGGTAGTCTATTATTGAGATTATTGTTACTCTAATGGATGGTAGCCTTGTCATTATGAAAGGTAGTCTGTTGTCGAGATTTTTGTTACTCTAATGGATGGTAGCCTTGTCATTATGGAAGGTATTCTGTTGTCAAGATTTTTGTTACTCCAATGGATGGTAGCATTGTCATTATGGAAGGTAGTCTATTGTTGATATCTTTGTTACTCCAATGGATAGTAGCCTAGTCATTATGGAAGGTAGTTTGTTGTTAAGATTTTTGTTACTCCAATGGATGGTAGGCTTTTCATTATGGAAGCTAGTCTGTTGTCAATATTTTTGTTACTCCAATGGATGGTAGCCTTGTCATTATGGAAGGTAGTCTATTGTCGATATTTTTCTTACTCTAATGGATGGTAGCCTTGTCATTATGGAACGTAGTTTGTTTTCAATATTTTTGTTATTCCAATGGATGGTAGCCTTCTCATTATGGAAGGTAGTCTGTTGTCGATATTTTTGTTACTCTAATGTATGGTAGCCTTTTCATTATGGAAGGTAGTTTGTTGTCGAGATTTTTGTTACTCCAATGGATGGTAGCCTTGTCATTATGGAAGGTAGTCTATTATCGAGATTTTTGTTACTCCAATGGATGGTAGCCTTGTTATTATGGAAGGTAGACTATTGTCGAGATTTTTGTTATTACAATGTATGATAGCATTGTCATTGTGGAAGGTAGTTTGTTGTCGAGATTTTTGTTATTACAATGTATGGTAGCCTTTTCATTATAGAAGGTAGTCTGTTGTCGATATCTTTGTTACCCTAATGGATGGTAGCCTAGTCATTATGGAAGGCAGTCTATTGTCGAGATTTTTGTCTCTCCAATGGATGGTAGCCTAGTCATTATGGAAGGTAGTCTATTGTCGAGATTTTTGTCATTCCAATGGATGGTAGCCTTGTCATTATGGAAGAGAGTCTGTTAGCGAGATTTTTGTATGCCAATGGATGGTAGCCTTGTCATTATGGAAGGTAGTCTCTTGTCTAGATTTTTTTTACTCCAATGGATGGTAGCCTTATCATTATGGAAGGTAGTTTGTTGTCGAGATTTTGGTTACTCCAATGGATGGTAGCCTTGTTATTATGAAAGGTAGTCTGTTGTCGATATCTTTGTTACTCTAATGGATAGTAGCCTAGTCATTATGGAAGGTAGTTTGTTGTCGAGATTTTTGTTACTCCAATGGATGGTAGGCTTTTCATTATGGAAGCTAGTCTATTGTCAATATTTTTGTTACTCCAATGGATGGTAGCCTTGTCATTATGGGAGGTAGTCTGTTATCGATATTTTTCTTACTCCAATGGATGGTATCCATATATTTATGGAAGGTAGTTTGTAGTCGATATTTTTGTTACTCCAATGGATAGTAGCCTTGTCATTATGGAAGGTAGTCTATTGTCGAGATTTTGTTACTCCAATGGATGGTAGCCTTGTCATTATGGAAGGTAGTCTATTGTCGATATTTTTGTCACTCCAATGGATGGTAGCCTTGTCATTATGGAAGGTAATCTGTTGTCGATATTTTTGTTACTCCAACGGATGGTGGCCTTGTCATTATGGAAGGTAGTCTATTGTTGAGATTTTTGTTACTCTAATGAATGGTAGCCTTGTCATTATGAAAGGTAGTCTGTTGTCCATTTTTTTGTTACTCTAATGGAAGGTATTATGTTGTCAAGATTTTTTTTACTTCAATGGATAGTAGCCTTGTCATTATGGAAGGTAGTTTGTTGTTAAGATTTTTGTTACTCCAATGGATGGTAGGCTTTTCATTATGGAAGCTAGTCTGTTGTCAATATTTTTGTTACTCCAATGGATGGTAGCCTTGTCATTATGGAAGGTAGTCTATTGTCAATATTTTTGTTACTCCAATGGATGGTAGCCTTGTCATTATGGAACGTAGTTTGTTTTCGATATTTTTGTTATTCCAATGGATGGTAGCCTTGTTATTATGGAAGGTAGTCTATTGTCGAGATTTTGTTACTCCAATGGATGGAAGCCTTGTCATTATGGAAGGTAGTCTACTGTCGAGATTTTTGTCACTTCAATGGATGGTAGCCTTGTTATTATGGAAGGTAGTCTGTTGGCTAGATTTTTGTTACTCCAATGGATGGTAGCCTTGTCATTATGGAAGGTAGTATCTTGTTGATAATTTCATCACTCCAATGCATGGTAGCCTTGTCATTATGGAAGGTAGTCTCTTGTTGATATTTTCATTACTCCAATGGATGGTAGCCTTCTCATTATGGAAGTTAGTCTGTTGTCAAGATTTTTGTTACTCTAATGGATGGTAGCCTTGTCATTATAGAAGGTAGTCTGTTGTCGATATCTTTGTTACCCTAATGGATGGAAGCCTTGTCATTATGGAAGGTAGTCTATTGTCGATATTTTTGTCACTCCAATGGATGGTAGCCTAGTCATTAGGAAAGGTGGTCATTGTCGAGATTTTTGTCATTCCAATGGATGGTAGCCTTTTCATTATGGAAGAGAGTATGTTGGCGAGATTTTCGTTACTCCAATGGATGGTAGCCTTGTCATTATGGAAGGTAGTCTCTTGTCTAGATTTTTGTTACTCTAATGGATGGTAGCCTTGTCATTATGGAAGGTAGTCTATTGTCGAGATTTTTGTTACTCCATTGGATGGTAGCCTTGTCATTATGGAAGGTAGTCTGTTGTCGATATCTTTGTTACCCTAATGGATGGTAGCCTAGTCATTCTGGAAGATAGTCTATTGTCGAGATTTTTGTCACTCCAATGGATGGTAGCCTAGTCATTATGGAAGGTAGTTTGTTGTCGAGATATTTGTTACTCCAATGGATGGTATCCTTGTCATCATAGAAGGTAGTTTGTTGTCGATATCTTTGTTACCCTAATGGATGGTAGCCTTGTCATTGTGGAAGGTAGTTTGTTGTCGAGATTTTTGTTACTCCAATGGATGGTAGCCTTGTCATTATGGAAGGTAGTCTTGTGTCGAGATTTTTGTTACTCTAATGGATGGTAGCCTTGTCATTATGGAAGGTAGTCTATTTTCGATATTTTTGTCACTCCAATGGATGGTAGCCTTGTTATTATGGAAGGTAGTCTACTGTCGAGACTTTTGTTACTCTAATGGATGGTAGCCTTGTCATTATGGAAGGTAGTCTCTTGTCTAGATTTTTGTTACTCTAATGGATGGTAGCCTTGTCATTATGGAAGGTAGTCTGTTGTCGAGATTTATGTTACTCTAATGGATGGTAGCCTTGACATTATGGAAGGTAGTATGTTGTTGATATTTTTCTTACTCCAATGGATGGTAGCCTTGTCATTATGGAACGTAGTTTGTTGTAGATATTTTTGTTATTCCAATGGATGGTAGCCTTATCATTATGGAAGGTAGTTTGTTGTTGAGATTTTTGTTACTCCAATGGATAGTAGCCTTGTCATTATGGAAGGTAGTCTGTTGTCGATATCTTTGTTACTCTAATGGATAGTAGCCTAGTCATTATGGAAGGTAGTTTGTTGTCAAGATTTTTGTTACTCCAATGGATTGTAGGCTTTTCATTATGGAAGCTAGTCTATTGTCAATATTTTTGTTACTTCAATGGATGGTAGCCTTGTCATTATGGGAGGTAGTCTGTTGTCGATATTTTTCTTACTCCAATGGATGGTATCCATATCATTATTGAAGGTAGTTTGTAGTCGAGATTTTTGTTACTCCAATGGATATTAGATTTGTCATTATGGAAGGTAGTCTATTGTCGAGATTTTGTTACTCCAATGGATGGTAGCCTTGTCATTATGGAAGGTAGTATCTTGTTGATAATTTCATTACTCCAATAGATGGTAGCCTTCTCATTATGGAAGGTAGTCTGTTGTCGATATTTTTGTTACTCTAATGGATGGTAGCCTTTTCATTATGGAAGGTAGTTTGTTGTCGAGATTTTTGTTACTCCAATGGATGGTAGCCTTGTTATTATGGAAAGTAGACTATTGTAGAGATTTTTGTTACTACAATGAATGATAGCATTGTCATTGTGGAAGGTAGTTTGTTGTCGAGATTTTTGTTATTACAATGTATGGTAGCCTTGTCATTATGGAAGGTAGTCTAGTGTCGAGATTTTTGTCACTTCAATTGATGTTAGCCTTGTTATTATGGAAGGTAGTCTGTTGGAGAGATTTTTGTTACTCCAATGGATGGTAGCCTTGTCATTATGGAAGGTAGTCTCTTGTTGATATTTTCATCATTCCAAAGCAAGGTAGCCTTGTCATTATAGAAGGTAGTTTCTTGTTGATATTTTCATTACTCCAATGGATGGTAACCTTCTCATTATGGAAGGTAGTCTATTGTCGAGATTTTTGTTACTCAAATGGATGGTAGCGTTTTCATTATGGAAGGTAGTTTGTTGTCGAGATTTTTGTTACTCCAATGGATGGTAGCCTTGTCATTATTGAAGGTAGTCTATTATCGAGATTTTTGTTACTCCAATGGATGGTAGCCTTGTCATTATAGAAGGTAGTTTGTTGTCGATATCTTTGTTACCCTAATGGATGGTAGCCTAGTCATTATGGAAGGTAGTCTATTGACGAGATTTTTGTCACTCCAATGGATGGTAGCCTAGTCATTATGGAAGGTAGTTTGTTGTCGAGATATTTGTTACTCAAATGGATGGTATCCTTGTCATCATAGAAGGTAGTTTGTTGTCGATATCTTTGTTACTCTAATGGATGGTAGCATTGTCATTATGGAAGCTAGTCTATTGTCAATGTTTTTGTTACTCCAATGGATGGTAGGCTTTTCATTATGGAAGCTAGTCTATTGTCAATATTTTTGTTACTCCAATGGATGGTAGCCTTGTCATTATGGGAGGTAGTCTGTTGTCGATATTTTTCTTACTCCAATGGATGGTATCCATATCATTATGGAAGGTAGTTTGTAGTCGAGATTTTTGTTACTCCAATGGATATTAGCCTTGTCATTATGGAAGGTAGTCTATTGTCGAGATTTTGTTACTCCAATGGATAGTAGCCTTCTCATTATGGAAGGTAGTATCTTGTTGATAATTTCATCACTCCAAGGCATGGTAGCCTTGTCATTTTGGAAGGTAGTTTCTTGTTGATATTTTCATTACTCCAATGGATGGTAGCCTTCTCATTATGGAAGGTAGTCTGTTGTTGATATTTTTGTTACTCTAATGGATGGTAGCCTTTTCATTATGGAAGGTAGTTTGTTGTCGATATTTTTGTTACTCCAATGGATGGTAGCCTTGTTATTATGGAAAGTAGACTATTGTCGAGATTTTTGTTACTACAATGTATGATAGCATTGTCATTTTGGAAGGTAGTTTGTTGTCGATATTTTTGTTATTACAATGTATGGTAGCCTTGTCATTATGGAAGGTAGTCTACTGTCGAGATTTTTGTCACTTCAATGGATGGTATCCTTGTTATTATGGAAGGTAGTCTGTTGGCGAGATTTGTGTTACTCCAATGGATGGTAGCCTTGTCATTATGGAAGGTAGTCTCTTGTTGATATTTTCATCACTCCAAAGCATGGTAGCCTTGTCATTATAGAAGGTAGTTTCTTGTTGATATTTTCATTACTCCAATGGATGGTAACCTTCTCATTATGGAAGGTAGTCTGTTGTCGAGATTTTTGTTACTCTAATGGATGGTAGCGTTTTCATTATGGAAGGTAGTTTGTTGTCGAGATTTTTGTTACTCCAATGGATGGTAGCCTTGTCATTATGGAAGGTAGTCTATTATCGAGATTTTTGTTACTCCAATGGATGGTAGCCTTGTCATTATAGAAGGTAGTTTGTTGTCGATATCTTTGTTACCCTAATGGATGGTAGCCTAGTCATTATGGAAGGTAGTCTATTGTCGAGATTTTTGTCACTCCAATGGATGGTAGCCTAGTCATTATGGAAGGTAGTTTGTTGTCGAGATATTTGATACTCCAATGGATGGTATCCTTGTCATCATAGAAGGTAGTTTGTTGTCGATATCTTTGTTACCCTAATGGATGGTAGCATTGTCATTATGGAAGCTAGTCTATTGTCAATATTTTTGTTACTCCAATGGATGGTAGGCTTTTCATTATGGAAGCTAGTCTATTGTCAATATTTTTGTTATTCCAATGGATGGTAGCCTTGTCATTATGGGAGGTAGTCTGTTGTCAATATTTTTCTTACTCCAATGGATGGTATCCATATCATTATGGAAGGTAGTTTGTCGTCGAGATTTTTGTTACACCAATGGATATTAGCCTTATCTATATGGAAGGTAGTCTATTGTTGAGATTTTGTTACTCCAATGGATGGTAGCCTTGTCATTATGGAAGGTAGTATCTTGTTGATAATTTCATCACTCCAATGCATGGTAGCCTTGTCATTTTGGAAGGTAGTTTCTTGTTGATATTTTCATTACTCCAATGGATGGTAGCCTTCTCATTATGGAAGGTAGTCTGTTGTCGATATTTTTGTTACTCTAATGGATGGTAGCCTTTTCATTATGGAAGGTAGTTTGTTGTCAAGATTTTTGTTACTCCAATGGATGGTAGCCTTGTTATTATGGAAAGTAGACTATTGTCGAGATTTTTGTTACTACAATGTATGATAGCATTGTCATTATGGAAGGTAGTTTGTTGTCGAGATTTTTGTTATTACAATGTATGGTAGCCTTGTCATTATGAAAGGTAGTCTACTGTCGAGATTTTTGTCACTTCAATGGATGGTAGCCTTGTTATTATGGAAGGTAGTTTGTTGGCGAGATTTTTGTTAGTCCAATGGATGGTAGCCTTGTCATTATGGAAGGTAGTCTCTTGTTGATATTTTCATCACTCCAAAGCATGGTAGCCTTGTCATTATATAAGGTAGTTTCTTGTTGATATTTTAATTACTCCAATGGATGGTAACCATCTCATTATGGAAGGTAGTCTGTTGTCGAGATTTTTGTCACTCTAATGGATGGTAGCGTTTTCATTATGGAAGGTAGTTTGTTGTCGAGATTTTTGTTACTCAAATGGATGGTATCCTTGTCATCATAGAAGGTAGTTTGTTGTCGATATCTTTGTTACCCTAATGGATGGTAGCATTGTCATTATGGAAGCTAGTCTATTGTCAATGTTTTTGTTACTCCAATGGATGATAGGCTTTTCATTATGGAAGCTAGTCTATTGTCAATACTTTTGTTACTCCAATGGATGGTAGCCTTGTCATTATGGGAGGTAGTCTGTTGTCGAGATTTTTGTTATTACAATGTATGGTAGCCTTGTCATTATGGAAGGTAGTCTAGTGTCGAGATTTTTGTCACTTCAATTGATGGTAGCCTTGTTATTATGGAAGGTAGTCTGTTGGCGAGATTTGTGTTACTCCAATGGATGGTCGCCTTGTCATTATGGAAGGTCGTCTCTTGTTGATATTTTCATCACTCCAAAGCATGGTAGCCTTGTCATTATAGAAGGTAGTTTCTTGTTGATATTTTCATTACTCCAATGGATGGTAACCTTCTCATTATGGAAGGTAGTCTGTTGTCGAGATTTTTGTTACTCTAATGGATGGTAGCGTTTTCATTATGGAAGGTAGTTTGTTGTCGAGATTTTTGTTACTCCAATGGATGGTAGCCTTGTCATTATGGAAGGTAGTCTATTATCGAGATTTTTGTTACTCCAATGGATGGTAGCCTTGTCATTATAGAAGGTAGTTTGTTGTCGATATCTTTGTTACCCTAATGGATGGTAGCCTAGTCATTATGGAACGTAGTCTATTGTCGAGATTTTTGTCACTCCAATGGATGGTAGCCTAGTCATTATGGAAGGTAGTTTGTTGTCGAGATATTTGATACTCCAATGGATGGTATCCTTGTCATCATAGAAGGTAGTTTGTTGTCGTTATCTTTGTTACCCTAATGGATGGTAGCATTGTCATTATGGAAACTAGTCTATTGTCAATATTTTTGTTACTCCAATGGATGGTAGGCTTTTCATTATGGAAGCTAGTCTATTGTCAATATTTTTGTTATTCCAATGGATGGTAGCCTTGTCATTATGGGAGGTAGTCTGTTGTCAATATTTTTCTTACTCCAATGGATGGTATCCATATCATTATGGAAGGTAGTTTGTAGTCGAGATTTTTGTTACACCAATGGATATTAGCCTTATCATTATGGAAGGTAGTCTATTGTTGAGATTTTGTTACTCCAATGGATGGTAGCCTTGTCATTATGGAAGGTAGTATCTTGTTGATAATTTCATCACTCCAATGCATGGTAGCCTTGTCATTTTGGAAGGTAGTTTCTTGTTGATATTTTCATTACTCCAATGGATGGTAGCCTTCTCATTATGGAAGGTAGTCTGTTGTCGATATTTTTGTTACTCTAATGGATGGTAGCCTTTTCATTATGGAAGGTAGTTTGTTGTCGAGATTTTTGTTACTCCAATGGATGGTAGCCTTGTTATTATGGAAAGTAGACTATTGTCGAGATTTTTGTTACTACAATGTATGATAGCATTGTCATTATGGAAGGTAGTTTGTTGTCGAGATTTTTGTTATTACAATGTATGGTAGCCTTGTCATTATGAAAGGTAGTCAACTGTCGAGATTTTTGTCACTTCCATGGATGGTAGCCTTGTTATTATGGAAGGTAGTTTGTTGGCGAGATTTTTGTTACTCCAATGGATGGTAGCCTTGTCATTATGGAAGGTAGTCTCTTGTTGATATTTTCATCACTCCAAAGCATGGTAGCCTTGTCATTATATAAGGTAGTTTCTTGTTGATATTTTCATTACTCCAATGGATGGTAACCATCTCATTATGGAAGGTAGTCTGTTGTCGAGATTTTTGTCACTCTAATGGATGGTAGCGTTTTCATTATGGAAGGTAGTTTGTTGTCGAGATTTTTGTTACTCCAATGGATGGTATCCTTGTCATCATAGAAGGTAGTTTGTTGTCGATATCTTTGTTACCCTAATGGATGGTAGCATTGTCATTATGGAAGCTAGTATATTGTCAATGTTTTTGTTACTCCAATGGATGATAGGCTTTTCATTATGGAAGCTAGTCTATTGTCAATATTTTTGTTACTCCAATGGATGGTAGCCTTGTCATTATGGGAGGTAGTCTGTTGTCGAGATTTTTGTTATTACAATGTATGGTAGCCTTGTCATTATGGAAGGTAGTCTAGTGTCGAGATTTTTGTCACTTCAATTGATGGTAGCCTTGTTATTATGGAAGTTAGTCTGTTGGCGAGATTTTTGTTACTCCAATGGATGGTAGCCTTGTCATTATGGAAGGTAGTCTCTTGTTGATATTTTCATCACTCCAAAGCATGGTAGCCTTGTCATTATAGAAGGTAGTTTCTTGTTGATATTTTCATTACTCCAATGGATGGTAACCTTCTCATTATGGAAGGTAGTCTATTGTCGAGATTTTTGTTACTCAAATGGATGGTAGCCTTTTCATTATGGAAGGTAGTTTGTTGTCGAGATTTTTGTTACTCCAATGGATGGTAGCCTTGTCATTATGGAAGGTAGTCTATTATCGAGATTTTTGTTACTCCAATGGATGGTAGCCTTGTCATTATAGAAGGTAGTTTGTTGTCGATATCTTTGTTACCCTAATGGATGGTAGCCTAGTCATTATGGAAGGTAGTCTATTGTCGAGATTTTTGTCACTCCAATGGATGGTAGCCTAGTCATTATGGAAGGTAGTTTGTTGTCGAGATATTTGTTACTCAAATGGATGGTATCCTTGTCATCATAGAAGGTAGTTTGTTGTCGATATCTTTGTTACCCTAATGGATGGTAGCATTGTCATTATGGAAGCTAGTCTATTGTCAATGTTTTTGTTACTATAATGGATGGTAGGCTTTTCATTATGGAAGCTAGTCTATTGTCAATATTTTTGTTACTCCAATGGATGGTAGCCTTGTCATTATGGGAGGTAGTCTGTTGTCGATATTTTTCTTACTCCAATGGATGGTATCCATATCATTATGGAAGGTAGTTTGTAGTCGAGATTTTTGTTACTCCAATGGATATTAGCCTTGTCATTATGGAAGGTAGTCTATTGTCGAGATTTTGTTACTCCAATGGATAGTAGCCTTCTCATTATGGAAGGTAGTATCTTGTTGATAATTTCATCACTCCAATGCATGGTAGCCTTGTCATTTTGGAAGGTAGTTTCTTGTTGATATTTTCATTACTCCAATGGATGGTAGCCTTCTCATTATGGAAGGTAGTCTGTTGTTGATATTTTTGTTACTCTAATGGATGGTAGCCTTTTCATTATGGAAGGTAGTTTGTTGTCGATATTTTTGTTACTCCAATGGATGGTAGCCTTGTTATTATGGAAAGTAGACTATTGTCGAGATTTTTGTTACTACAATGTATGATAGCATTGTCATTGTGGAAGGTAGTTTGTTGCCGAGATTTTTGTTATTACAATGTATGGTAGCCTTGTCATTATGGAAGGTAGTCTACTGTCGAGATTTTTGTCACTTCAATGGATGGTAGCCTTGTTATTATGGAAGGTAGTCTGTTGGCGAGATTTTTGTTACTCCAATGGATGGTAGCCTTGTCATTATGGAAGGTAGTCTCTTGTTGATATTTTCATCACTCCAAAGCATGGTAGCCTTGTCATTATAGAAGGTAGTTTCTTGTTGATATTTTCATTACTCCAATGGATGGTAACCTTCTCATTATGGAAGGTAGTCTGTTGTCGAGATTTTTGTTACTCTAATGGATGGTAGCGTTTTCATTATGGAAGGTAGTTTGTTGTCGAGATTTTTGTTACTCCAATGGATGGTAGCCTTGTCATTATGGAAGGTAGTCTATTATCGAGATTTTTGTTACTCCAATGGATGGTAGCCTTGTCATTATAGAAGGTAGTTTGTTGTCGATATCTTTGTTACCCTAATGGATGGTAGCCTAGTCATTATGGAAGGTAGTCTATTGTCGAGATTTTTGTCACTCCAATGGATGGTAGCCTAGTCATTATGGAAGGTAGTTTGTTGTCGAGATATTTGATACTCCAATGGATGGTATCCTTGTCATCATAGAAGGTAGTTTGTTGTCGATATCTTTGTTACCCTAATGGATGGTAGCATTGTCATTATGGAAGCTATTTTATTGTCAATATTTTTGTTACTCCAATGGATGGTAGGCTTTTCATTATGGAAGCTAGTCTATTGTCAATATTTTTGTTACTCCAATGGATGGTAGCCTTGTCATTATGGGAGGTAGTCTGTTGTCGATATTTTTCTTACTCCAATGGATGGTATCCATATCATTATGGAAGGTAGTTTGTAGTCGAGATTTTTGTTACACCAATGGATATTAGCCTTATCATTATGGAAGGTAGTCTATTGTTGAGATTTTGTTACTCCAATGGATGGTAGCCTTGTCATTATGGAAGGTAGTATCTTGTTGATAATTTCATCACTCCAATGCATGGTAGCCTTGTCATTTTGGAAGGTAGTTTCTTGTTGATATTTTCATTACTCTTATGGATGGTAGCCTTCTCATTATGGAAGGTAGTTTGTTGTCGAGATTTTTGTTATTATAATGTATGGTAGCCTTGTCATTATGGAAGGTAGTTTGTTGTTGATATTTTTGTTACTCTAATGGATGGTAGCCTTTTCATTATGGAAGGTATTCTGTTGTCGATATTTTTTTTACTCCAATGGACGGTAGCCTTGTCATTATGGAAGGTAGTCTATTGTCGATATCTTTGTTACTCCAATGGATAGTAGCCTAGTCATTATGGAAGGTAGTTTGTTGTCGAGATTTTTGTTACTCCAATGGATGGTAGGCTTTTCATTATGGAAGCTAGTCTATTGTCAATATTTTTGTTACTCCAATGGATGGTAGCCTTGTCATTATGGAAGGTTGTCTATTGTCGATATTTTTCTTACTCCAATGGATGGTAGCCTTATCATAATGGAACGGAGTTTGTTTTCGATATTTTTGTTTTTCCAATGGATGGTAGCCTTATCATTATGGAAGGTAGTTTGTTGTCAATATTTTTGTTACTCCAATGGATAGTAGCCTTGTTATTATGCAAGGTAGTCTATTGTCGAGATTTTGTTACTCCAATGGATGGTAGCCTTGTCATTATGGAAGGTAGTCTACTGTCCAGATTTTTGTCACTTCAATGGATGTTAGCCTTGTTATTATGAAAGGTAGTTTGTTGGTGAGATTTTTGTTACTCCAATGGATGGTAGCCTTGTCATTATGGAAGGTAATCTCTTGTTGATATATTCATCACTCCAAAGCATGGTAGCCTTGTCATTATGGAAGGTAGTTTCTTGTTGATATTTTCATTACTCAAATGGATGGTAGCCTTACATTATGGAAGGTAGTCTGTTGTCGAGATTTTTGTTACTCTAATGGATGGTAGCCTTTTCATTTTGGAAGGTAGTCTATTATCGAGATTTTTATTACTCCAATGGATGGTAGCCTTGTCATTATGGAAAGTAGACTATTGTCGAGATTTTTGTTACTACAATGTATGGTAGCATTGTCATTGTGGAAGGTAGTTTGTTGTCGAGATTTTTATTATTACAATGTATGGTAGCCTTGTCATTATAGAAGGTAGTTTGTTGTCGATATCTTTGTTACCCTAATGGATGGTAGCCTAGTCATTACGGAAGGTAGTCTATTCTCGAGATTTTTGTCACTCCAATGGATCGTAGCCTTTTCATTATGGAAGCTAGTCTATTGTCAATATTTTTGTTACTCCAATGGATGGTAGCCTTGTCATTATGGGAGGTAGTCTGTTGTCGATATTTTTCTTACTCCAATGGATGGTATCCATATCATTATGGAAGGTAGTTTGTAGTCGAGATTTTTGTTACACCGATGGATATTAGCCTTGTCATTATGGAAGGTAGTCTATTGTCGAGATTTTGTTACTCCAATGGATGGTAGCCTTGTCATTATGGAAGGTAGTATCTTGTTGATAATTTCATCACTCCAATGCATGGTAGCCTTGTCATTTTGGAAGGTAGTTTCTTGTTGATATTTTCATTACTCTTATGGATGGTAGCCTTCTCATTATGGAAGGTAGTCTGTTGTCGATATTTTTGTTACTCTAATGGATGGTAGCCTTTTCATTATGGAAGGTAGTTTGTTGTCGAGATTTTTGTTACTCCAATGGATGGTAGCCTTGTTATTATGGAAAGTAGACTATTGTCGAGATTTTTGTTACTACAATGTATGATAGCATTGTCATTGTGGAAGGTAGTTTGTTGTCGAGATTTTTGTTATTACAATGTATGGTAGCCTTGTCATTATGAAAGGTAGTCTACTGTCGAGATTTTTGTCACTTCAATGGATGGTAGCCTTGTCATTATGGAAGGTAGTCTCTTGGTGATATTTTCATCACTCCAAAGCATGGTAGCCTTGTCATTATATAAGGTAGTTTCTTGTTGATATTTTCATTACTACAATGGATGGTAACCATCTCATTATGGAAGGTAGTCTGTTGTCGAGATTTTTGTCACTCTAATGGATGGTAGCGTTTTCATTATGGAAGGTAGTTTGTTGTCGAGATTTTTGTTACTCCAATGGATGGTATCCTTGTCATCATAGAAGGTAGTTTGTTGTCGATATCTTTGTTACCCTAATGGATGGTAGCATTGTCATTATGGAAGCTAGTCTATTGTCAATGTTTTTGTTACTCCAATGGATGATAGGCTTTTCATTATGGAAGCTAGTCTATTGTCAATATTTTTGTTACTCCAATGGATGGTAGCCTTGTCATTATGGGAGGTAGTCTGTTGTCGATATTTTTCTTACTCCAATGGATGGTATCCATATCATTATGGAAGGTAGTTTGTAGTCGAGATTTTTGTTACTCCAACGGATATTAGCCTTGTCATTATGGAAGGTAGTCTATTGTCGAGATTTTGTTACTCCAATGGATAGTAGCCTTCTCATTATGGAAGGTAGTCTGTTGTCGATATTTTTGTTACTCTAATGGATGGTAGCCTTTTCATTATGGAAGGTAGTTTGTTGTCGAGATTTTTGTTACTCCAATGGATGGTAGCCTTGTTATTATCGAAAGTAGACTATTGTCGAGATTTTTGTTACTACAATGTATGATAGCATTGTCATTATGGAAGGTAGTTTGTTGTCGAGATTTTTGTTATTACAATGTATGGTAGCCTTGTCATTATGAAAGGTAGTCTACTGTCGAGATTTTTGTCACTTCAATGGATGGTAGCCTTATTATTATGGAAGGTAGTTTGTTGGCGAGATTTTTGTTACTCCAATGGATGGTAGCCTTGTCATTATGGAAGGTAGTCTCTTGTTGATATTTTCATCACTCCAAAGCATGGTAGCCTTGTCATTATATAAGGTAGTTTCTTGTTGATATTTTCATTACTCCAATGGATGGTAACCATCTCATTATGGAAGGTAGTCTGTTGTCGAGATTTTTGTCACTCTAATGGATGGTAGCATTTTCATTATGGAAGGTAGTTTGTTGTCGATATTTTTGTTACTCCAATGGATGGTATCCTTGTCATCATAGAAGGTAGTTTGTTGTTGTTATCTTTGTTACCCTAATGGATGGTAGCATTGTCATTATGGAAGCTAGTCTATTGTCAATGTTTTTGTTACTCCAATGAATGATAGGCTTTTCATTATGGAAGCTAGTCTATTGTCAATATTTTTGTTACTCCAATGGATTGTAGCCTTGTCATTATGGGAGGTAGTCTGTTGTCGATATTTTTCTTACTCCAATGGATGGTATCCATATCATTATGGAAGGTAGTTTGTAGTCGAGATTTTTGTTACTCCAATGGATATTAGCCTTGTCATTATGGAAGGTAGTCTATTGTCGAGATTTTGTTACTCCAATGGATAGTAGCCTTCTCATTATGGAAGGAAGTCTGTTGTCGATATTTTTGTTACTCTAATGGATGGTAGCCTTTTCATTATGGAAAGTAGACTATTGTCGAGATTTTTGTTACTACAATGTATGATAGCATTGTCATTATGGAAGGTAGTTTGTTGTCGAGATTTTTGTTATTACAAGGTATGGTAGCCTTGTCATTATGGAAGGTAGTCTACTGTCGAGATTTTTGTCACTTCAATGGATGGTAGCCTTGTTATTATGGAAGGTAGTCTGTTGGCGAGATTTGTGTTACTCCAATGGATGGTAGCCTTGTCATTATGGAAGGTAGTCTCTTGTTGATATTTTCATCACTCCAAAGCATGGTAGCCTTGTCATTATAGAAGGTAGTTTCTTGTTGATATTTTCATTACTCCAATGGATGGTAACCTTCTCATTATGGAAGGTAGTCTGTTGTCGAGATTTTTGTTACTCTAATGGATGGTAGCGTTTTCATTATGGAAGGTAGTTTGTTGTCGAGATTTTTGTTACTCCAATGGATGGTAGCCTTGTCATTATGGAAGGTAGTCTATTATCGAGATTTTTGTTACTCCAATGGATTGTAGCCTTGTCATTATAGAAGGTAGTTTGTTGTCGATATCTTTGTTACCCTAATGGATGGTAGCCTAGTCATTATGGAAGGTAGTCTATTGTCGAGATTTTTGTCACTCCAATGGATGGTAGCCTAGTCATTATGGAAGGTAGTTTGTTGTCGAGATATTTGTTACTCCAATGGATGGTATCCTTGTCATCATAGAAGGTAGTTTGTTGTCGATATCTTTGTTACCCTAATGGATGGTAGCATTGTCATTATGGAATCTAGTCTATTGTCAATATTTTTCTTACTCCAATGGATGGTAGGCTTTTCATTATGGAAGCTAGTCTATTGTCAATATTTTTGTTACTCCAATGGATGGTAGCCTTGTCATTATGGGAGGTAGTCTGTTGTCGATATTTTTCTTACTCCAATGGATGGTATCCATATCATTATGGAAGGTAGTTTGTAGTCGAGATTTTTGTTACACCGATGGATATTAGCCTTGTCATTATGGAAGGTAGTCTATTGTCGAGATTTTGTTACTCCAATGGATGGTAGCCTTGTCATTATGGAAGGTAGTATCTTGTTGATAATTTCATCACTCCAATGCATGGTAGCCTTGTAATTTTGGAAGGTAGTTTCTTGTTGATATTTTCATTACTCTTATGGATGGTAGCCTTCTCATTATGGAAGGTAGTCTGTTGTCGATATTTTTGTTACTCTAATGGATGGTAGCCTTTTCATTATGGAAGGTAGTTTGTTGTCGAGATTTTTGTTACTCCAATGGATGGTAGCCTTGTTATTATGGAAAGTAGACTATTGTCGAGATTTTTGTTACTACAATGTATTATAGCATTGTCATTATGGAAGGTAGTTTGTTGTCGAGATTTTTGTTACTCCAATGGATGGTAGCCTTCTCATTATGGAAGGTAGTCTGTTGTCGAGATTTTTGTTACTCTAATGGATGGTAGCCTTTTCATTATGGAAGGTATTCTGTTGTCGATATTTTTTTTACTCCAATGGACGATAGCCTTGTCATTATGGAAGGTAGTCTATTGTCGATATCTTTGTTATTCCAATGGATAGTAGCCTAGTCATTATGGAAGGTAGTTTGTTGTCGAGATTTTTGTTACTCCAATGGATGGTAGGCTTTTCATTATGGAAGCTAGTCTGTTGTCAATATTTTTGTTACTCCAATGGATGGTAGCCTTGTCATTATGGAAGGTTGTCTATTGTCGATATTTTTCTTACTCCAATGGATGGTAGCCTTATCATTATGGAACGTAGTTTGTTTTCGATATTTTTGTTTTTCCAATGGATGGTAGCCTTATCATTATGGAAGGTAGTTTGTTGTCGATATTTTTGTTACTCCAATGGATAGTAGCCTTGTTATTATGCAAGGTAGTCTATTGTCGAGATTTTGTTACTCCAATGGATGGTAGCCTTGTCATTATGGAAGGTAGTCTATTGTCGAGATTTTTGTCACTTCAATGGATGTTAGCCTTGTTATTATGAAAGGTAGTCTGTTGGTGAGATTTTTGTTACCCCAATGGATGGTAGCCTTGTCATTATGGAAGGTAATCTCTTGTTGATATATTCATCACTCCAAAGCATGGTAGCCTTGTCATTATGGAAGGTAGTTTCTTGTTGATATTTTCATTACTCAAATGGATGGTAGCCTTACATTATGGAAGGTAGTCTGTTGTCGAGATTTTTGTTACTCTAATGGATGGTAGCCTTTTCATTTTGGAAGGTAGTCTATTATCGAGATTTTTGTTACTCCAATGGATGGTAGCCTTGTCATTATGGAAAGTAGACTATTGTCGAGATGTTTGTTACTACAATGTATGGTAGCATTGTCATTGTGGAAGGTAGTTTGTTGTCGAGATTTTTATTATTACAATGTATGGTAGCCTTGTCATTATAGAAGGTAGTTTGTTGTCGATATCTTTGTTACCCTAATGGATGGTAGCCTAGTCATTACGGAAGGTAGTCTATTGTCGAGATTTTTGTCACTCCAATGGATCGTAGCCTTGTCATTATGGAAGAGAGTCTGTTGTCGAGATTTTTGTTACTCTAATGGATGGTAGCCTTGTCATTGTGGAAGGTAGTCTGTTGTCGAGATTTTTGTTACTCCAATGGATGGTAGCCTTGTCATTATGGAAGGTAGTCTCTTGTTGATATTTTTGTTACTCCAATGGATTGTAGCCTTGTCATTATGGAAGGTAGTCTATTGTCGATATTTTTGTCAATCCAATGGATGGTAGCCTTGTCATTATGGAAGGTAGTCTGCTGTCGATATTTTTGTTACTCCAATGGATGGTAGCCTTGTCATTATGGAAGGTAGTCTATTGTCGATATTTTTGTCACTCCAATGGATGGTAGCCTTGTTATTACGGAAGGTAGTTTGTTGGCAAGATTTTTTTTACTCCAATGGATGGTAGCCTGGTAATTATGGAAGGAAGTCTCTTGTTGATATTTTCATTACTCCAATGCATGGTAGCCTTGTCATTATGGAAGGTAGTCTCTTGTTGATATTTTCATTACTCCAATGGATGGTAGCCTTGTCATTATGGAAGGTAGTCTGTTGTCGAGATTTTTGTTACTCTAATGGATGGTAGCCTTGTCATTATGGAAGGTAGTTTGTTGTCGGGATTTTTGTTACTCCAATGGATGGTAGCCTTGTCATTATGGAAGGTATTCTGTTGTCGAAATTTTTTTTACTCCAATGGACGGTAGCCTTGTCATTATGGAAGGTAGTCTATTATCGATATCTCTGTTACTCCAATGGATAGTAGCCTAGTCATTATGGAAGGTAGTTTGTTGTCGAGATTTTTGTTACTCCAATGGATGGTAGGCTTTTCATTATGGAAGCTAGTCTGTTGTCAATATTTTTGTTACTCCAATGGATGGTAGCCTTGTCATTATGGAACGTAGTTTGTTTTTGATATTTTTATTTTTCCAATGGATGGTAGCCTTATCATTATGGAAGGTAGTTTGTTGTCGATATTTTTGTTACTCCAATGGATAGTAGCCTTGTTATTATGGAAGGTAGTCTATTGTCGAGATTTTGTTACTCCAATGGATGGTAGCCTTGTCATTATGGAAGGTAGTCTACTGTCGAGATTTTTGTCACTTCAATGGATGGTAGCCTTGTTATTATGGAAGGTAGTCTGTTGGCGAGATTTTTGTTACTCCAATGGATGGTATCCTTGTCATTATGGAAGGTAGTCTCTTGTTGATATTTTCATCACTCCAATGCATGGCAGCCTTGTCATTATGGAAGGTAGTATGTTGTCGAGATTTTTGTTACTCTAATGGATGGTAGCCTTGTCATTATGGAAGGTAGTCTGTTGTCGAGATTTTTGTTACTCTAATGGATGGTAGCCTTGTCATTATGGAAGGTAGTATGTTGTTGATATTTTTCTTACTCCAATGGATGGTAGCCTTGTCATTATGGAACGTAGTTTGTTGTAGATATTTTGGTTATTCCAATGGATGGTAGCCTTATCATTATGGAAGGTAGTTTGTTGTCGAGATTTTTGTTACTCCAATGGATAGTAGCCTTGTCATTATGGAAGGTAGTCTGTTGTCGATATCTTTAGTACTCTAATGGATAGTAGCCTAGTCATTATGGAAGGTAGTTTGTTGTCGAGATTTTTGTTACTCCAATGGATGGTAGGCTTTTCATTATGGAAGCTAGTCTATTGTCAATATTTTTGTTACTCCAATGGATGGTAGCATTGTCATTATGGGAGGTAGTCTGTTGTCGATATTTTTCTTACTCCAATGGATGGTATCCATATCATTATGGAAGGTAGTTTGTAGTCGAGATTTTTGTTACTCCAATGGATAGTAGCCTTGTCATTATGGAAGGTAGTCTATTGTCGAGATTTTGTTACTCCAATGGATGGTAGCCTTGTCATTATGGAAGGTAGTCTATTGTCGATATTTTTGTCACTCCAATGGATGGTAGCCTTGTCATTATGGAAGGTAGTCTGTTGTCGATATTTTTGTTACTCCAACGGATGGTGGCCTTGTCATTATGGAAGGTAGTCTATTGTTGGGATTTTTGTTACTCTAATGAATGGTAGCCATGTCATTATGAAAGGTAGTCTGTTGCCCATTTTTTTGTTACTCTAATGGATGGTAGCCTTGTCATTATGGAAGGTATTATGTTGTCAAGATTTTTTTTACTCCAATGGATGGTAGCATCGTCATTATGGAAGGTAGTCTGTTGTTGATATCTTTGTTACTCCAATAGATAGTAGCCTAGTCATTATGGAAGGTAGTTTGTTGTTAAGATTTTTGTTACTCCAATGGATGGTAGGCTTTTCATTATGGAAGCTAGTCAGTTGTCAATATTTTTGTTACTCCAATGGATGGTAGCCTTGTCATTATGGAAGGTAGTCAATTGTCGATATTTTTCTTACTCTAATGGATGGTAGCCTTGTCATTATGGAACGTAGTTTGTTTTCGATATTTTTGTTATTCCAATGGATGGTAGCCTTATCATTATGGAAGGTAGTTTGATGTCGATATTTTTTTTACTCCAATGGATAGTAGCCTTGTTATTATGGAAGGTAGTCTATTGTCGAGATTTTGTTACTCCATTGGATGGTAGCCTTGTCATTATGGAAGGTAGTCTACTGTCGAGATTTTTGTCACTTCAATGGATGGTAGCCTTGTTATTATGGAAGGTAGTCTGTTGGCGAGATTTTTGTTACATCAATGGATGGTAGCCTTGTCATTATGGAAGGTAATCTCTTGTTGATATATTCATCACTCCAAAGCATGGTAGCCTTGTCATTATGGAAGGTAGTTTCTTGTTGATATTTTCATTACTCAAATGGATGGTAGCCTTACATTATGGAAGGTAGTCTGTTGTCGAGATTTTTGTTACTCTAATGGATGGTAGCCTTTTCATTTTGGAAGGTAGTCTATTATCGAGATTTTTGTTACTCCAATGGATGGTAGCCTTGTCATTATGGAAAGTAGACTATTGTCGAGATGTTTGTTACTACAATGTATGGTAGCATTGTCATTGTGGAAGGTAGTTTGTTGTCGAGATTTTTATTATTACAATGTATGGTAGCCTTGTCATTATAGAAGGTAGTTTGTTGTCGATATCTTTGTTACCCTAATGGATGGTAGCCTAGTCATTACGGAAGGTAGTCTATTGTCGAGATTTTTGTCACTCCAATGGATCGTAGCCTTGTCATTATGGAAGAGAGTCTGTTGTCGAGATTTTTGTTACTCTAATGGATGGTAGCCTTGTCATTGTGGAAGGTAGTCTGTTGTCGAGATTTTTGTTACTCCAATGGATGGTAGCCTTGTCATTATGGAAGGTAGTCTCTTGTTGATATTTTTGTTACTCCAATGGATGGTAGCCTTGTCATTATGGAAGGTAGTCTATTGTCGATATTTTTGTCAATCCAATGGATGGTAGCCTTGTCATTATGGAAGGTAGTCTGCTGTCGATATTTTTGTTACTCCAATGGATGGTAGCCTTGTCATTATGGAAGGTAGTCTATTGTCGATATTTTTGTCACTCCAATGGATGGTAGCCTTGTTATTACGGAAGGTAGTTTGTTGGCAAGATTTTTTTTACTCCAATGGATGGTAGCCTGGTAATTATGGAAGGAAGTCTCTTGTTGATATTTTCATTACTCCAATGCATGGTAGCCTTGTCATTATGGAAGGTAGACTCTTGTTGATATTTTCATTACTCCAATGGATGGTAGCCTTGTCATTATGGAAGGTAGTCTGTTGTCGAGATTTTTGTTACTCTAATGGATGGTAGCCTTGTCATTATGGAAGGTAGTTTGTTGTCGGGATTTTTGTTACTCCAATGGATGGTAGCCTTGTCATTATGGAAGGTATTCTGTTGTCGAAATTTTTTTTACTCCAATGGACGGTAGCCTTGTCATTATGGAAGGTAGTCTATTATCGATATCTCTGTTACTCCAATGGATAGTAGCCTAGTCATTATGGAAGGTAGTTTGTTGTCGAGATTTTTGTTACTCCAATGGATGGTAGGCTTTTCATTATGGAAGCTAGTCTGTTGTCAATATTTTTGTTACTCCAATGGATGGTAGCCTTGTCATTATGGAACGTAGTTTGTTTTTGATATTTTTATTTTTCCAATGGATGGTAGCCTTATCATTATGGAAGGTAGTTTGTTGTCGATATTTTTGTTACTCCAATGGATAGTAGCCTTGTTATTATGGAAGGTAGTCTATTGTCGAGATTTTGTTACTCCAATGGATGGTAGCCTTGTCATTATGGAAGGTAGTCTACTGTCGAGATTTTTGTCACTTCAATGGATGGTAGCCTTGTTATTATGGAAGGTAGTCTGTTGGCGAGATTTTTGTTACTCCAATGGATGGTATCCTTGTCATTATGGAAGGTAGTCTCTTGTTGATATTTTCATCACTCCAATGCATGGCAGCCTTGTCATTATGGAAGGTAGTATGTTGTCGAGATTTTTGTTACTCTAATGGATGGTAGCCTTGTCATTATGGAAGGTAGTCTGTTGTCGAGATTTTTGTTACTCTAATGGATGGTAGCCTTGTCATTATGGAAGGTAGTATGTTGTTGATATTTTTCTTACTCCAATGGATGGTAGCCTTGTCATTATGGAACGTAGTTTGTTGTAGATATTTTGGTTATTCCAATGGATGGTAGCCTTATCATTATGGAAGGTAGTTTGTTGTCGAGATTTTTGTTACTCCAATGGATAGTAGCCTTGTCATTATGGAAGGTAGTCTGTTGTCGATATCTTTAGTACTCTAATGGATAGTAGCCTAGTCATTATGGAAGGTAGTTTGTTGTCGAGATTTTTGTTACTCCAATGGATGGTAGGCTTTTCATTATGGAAGCTAGTCTATTGTCAATATTTTTGTTACTCCAATGGATGGTAGCATTGTCATTATGGGAGGTAGTCTGTTGTCGATATTTTTCTTACTCCAATGGATGGTATCCATATCATTATGGAAGGTAGTTTGTAGTCGAGATTTTTGTTACTCCAATGGATAGTAGCCTTGTCATTATGGAAGGTAGTCTATTGTCGAGATTTTGTTACTCCAATGGATGGTAGCCTTGTCATTATGGAAGGTAGTCTATTGTCGATATTTTTGTCACTCCAATGGATGGTAGCCTTGTCATTATGGAAGGTAGTCTGTTGTCGATATTTTTGTTACTCCAACGGATGGTGGCCTTGTCATTATGGAAGGTAGTCTATTGTTGGGATTTTTGTTACTCTAATGAATGGTAGCCATGTCATTATGAAAGGTAGTCTGTTGCCCATTTTTTTGTTACTCTAATGGATGGTAGCCTTGTCATTATGGAAGGTATTATGTTGTCAAGATTTTTTTTACTCCAATGGATGGTAGCATCGTCATTATGGAAGGTAGTCTGTTGTTGATATCTTTGTTACTCCAATAGATAGTAGCCTAGTCATTATGGAAGGTAGTTTGTTGTTAAGATTTTTGTTACTCCAATGGATGGTAGGCTTTTCATTATGGAAGCTAGTCTGTTGTCAATATTTTTGTTACTCCAATGGATGGTAGCCTTGTCATTATGGAAGGTAGTCAATTGTCGATATTTTTCTTACTCTAATGGATGGTAGCCTTGTCATTATGGAACGTAGTTTGTTTTCGATATTTTTGTTATTCCAATGGATGGTAGCCTTATCATTATGGAAGGTAGTTTGATGTCGATATTTTTTTTACTCCAATGGATAGTAGCCTTGTTATTATGGAAGGTAGTCTATTGTCGAGATTTTGTTACTCCATTGGATGGTAGCCTTGTCATTATGGAAGGTAGTCTACTGTCGAGATTTTTGTCACTTCAATGGATGGTAGCCTTGTTATTATGGAAGGTAGTCTGTTGGCGAGATTTTTGTTACATCAATGGATGGTAGCCTTGTCATTATGGAAGGTAATCTCTTGTTGATATATTCATCACTCCAAAGCATGGTAGCCTTGTCATTATGGAAGGTAGTTTCTTGTTGATATTTTCATTACTCAAATGGATGGTAGCCTTACATTATGGAAGGTAGTCTGTTGTCGAGATTTTTGTTACTCTAATGGATGGTAGCCTTTTCATTTTGGAAGGTAGTCTATTATCGAGATTTTTGTTACTCCAATGGATGGTAGCCTTGTCATTATGGAAAGTAGACTATTGTCGAGATGTTTGTTACTACAATGTATGGTAGCATTGTCATTGTGGAAGGTAGTTTGTTGTCGAGATTTTTATTATTACAATGTATGGTAGCCTTGTCATTATAGAAGGTAGTTTGTTGTCGATATCTTTGTTACCCTAATGGATGGTAGCCTAGTCATTACGGAAGGTAGTCTATTGTCGAGATTTTTGTCACTCCAATGGATCGTAGCCTTGTCATTATGGAAGAGAGTCTGTTGTCGAGATTTTTGTTACTCTAATGGATGGTAGCCTTGTCATTGTGGAAGGTAGTCTGTTGTCGAGATTTTTGTTACTCCAATGGATGGTAGCCTTGTCATTATGGAAGGTAGTCTCTTGTTGATATTTTTGTTACTCCAATGGATGGTAGCCTTGTCATTATGGAAGGTAGTCTATTGTCGATATTTTTGTCAATCCAATGGATGGTAGCCTTGTCATTATGGAAGGTAGTCTGCTGTCGATATTTTTGTTACTCCAATGGATGGTAGCCTTGTCATTATGGAAGGTAGTCTATTGTCGATATTTTTGTCACTCCAATGGATGGTAGCCTTGTTATTACGGAAGGTAGTTTGTTGGCAAGATTTTTTTTACTCCAATGGATGGTAGCCTGGTAATTATGGAAGGAAGTCTCTTGTTGATATTTTCATTACTCCAATGCATGGTAGCCTTGTCATTATGGAAGGTAGACTCTTGTTGATATTTTCATTACTCCAATGGATGGTAGCCTTGTCATTATGGAAGGTAGTCTGTTGTCGAGATTTTTGTTACTCTAATGGATGGTAGCCTTGTCATTATGGAAGGTAGTTTGTTGTCGGGATTTTTGTTACTCCAATGGATGGTAGCCTTGTCATTATGGAAGGTATTCTGTTGTCGAAATTTTTTTTACTCCAATGGACGGTAGCCTTGTCATTATGGAAGGTAGTCTATTATCGATATCTCTGTTACTCCAATGGATAGTAGCCTAGTCATTATGGAAGGTAGTTTGTTGTCGAGATTTTTGTTACTCCAATGGATGGTAGGCTTTTCATTATGGAAGCTAGTCCGTTGTCAATATTTTTGTTACTCCAATGGATGGTAGCCTTGTCATTATGGAACGTAGTTTGTTTTTGATATTTTTATTTTTCCAATGGATGGTAGCCTTATCATTATGGAAGGTAGTTTGTTGTCGATATTTTTGTTACTCCAATGGATAGTAGCCTTGTTATTATGGAAGGTAGTCTATTGTCGAGATTTTGTTACTCCAATGGATGGTAGCCTTGTCATTATGGAAGGTAGTCTACTGTCGAGATTTTTGTCACTTCAATGGATGGTAGCCTTGTTATTATGGAAGGTAGTCTGTTGGCGAGATTTTTGTTACTCCAATGGATGGTATCCTTGTCATTATGGAAGGTAGTCTCTTGTTGATATTTTCATCACTCCAATGCATGGCAGCCTTGTCATTATGGAAGGTAGTATGTTGTCGAGATTTTTGTTACTCTAATGGATGGTAGCCTTGTCATTATGGAAGGTAGTCTGTTGTCGAGATTTTTGTTACTCTAATGGATGGTAGCCTTGTCATTATGGAAGGTAGTATGTTGTTGATATTTTTCTTACTCCAATGGATGGTAGCCTTGTCATTATGGAACGTAGTTTGTTGTAGATATTTTGGTTATTCCAATGGATGGTAGCCTTATCATTATGGAAGGTAGTTTGTTGTCGAGATTTTTGTTACTCCAATGGATAGTAGCCTTGTCATTATGGAAGGTAGTCTGTTGTCGATATCTTTAGTACTCTAATGGATAGTAGCCTAGTCATTATGGAAGGTAGTTTGTTGTCGAGATTTTTGTTACTCCAATGGATGGTAGGCTTTTCATTATGGAAGCTAGTCTATTGTCAATATTTTTGTTACTCCAATGGATGGTAGCATTGTCATTATGGGAGGTAGTCTGTTGTCGATATTTTTCTTACTCCAATGGATGGTATCCATATCATTATGGAAGGTAGTTTGTAGTCGAGATTTTTGTTACTCCAATGGATAGTAGCCTTGTCATTATGGAAGGTAGTCTATTGTCGAGATTTTGTTACTCCAATGGATGGTAGCCTTGTCATTATGGAAGGTAGTCTATTGTCGATATTTTTGTCACTCCAATGGATGGTAGCCTTGTCATTATGGAAGGTAGTCTGTTGTCGATATTTTTGTTACTCCAACGGATGGTGGCCTTGTCATTATGGAAGGTAGTCTATTGTTGGGATTTTTGTTACTCTAATGAATGGTAGCCATGTCATTATGAAAGGTAGTCTGTTGCCCATTTTTTTGTTACTCTAATGGATGGTAGCCTTGTCATTATGGAAGGTATTATGTTGTCAAGATTTTTTTTACTCCAATGGATGGTAGCATTGTCATTATGGAAGGTAGTCTGTTGTTGATATCTTTGTTACTCCAATAGATAGTAGCCTAGTCATTATGGAAGGTAGTTTGTTGTTAAGATTTTTGTTACTCCAATGGATGGTAGGCTTTTCATTATGGAAGCTAGTCTGTTGTCAATATTTTTGTTACTCCAATGGATGGTAGCCTTGTCATTATGGAAGGTAGTCAATTGTCGATATTTTTCTTACTCTAATGGATGGTAGCCTTGTCATTATGGAACGTAGTTTGTTTTCGATATTTTTGTTATTCCAATGGATGGTAGCCTTATCATTATGGAAGGTAGTTTGATGTCGATATTTTTTTTACTCCAATGGATAGTAGCCTTGTTATTATGGAAGGTAGTCTATTGTCGAGATTTTGTTACTCCATTGGATGGTAGCCTTGTCATTATGGAAGGTAGTCTACTGTCGAGATTTTTGTCACTTCAATGGATGGTAGCCTTGTTATTATGGAAGGTAGTCTGTTGGCGAGATTTTTGTTACATCAATGGATGGTAGCCTTGTCATTATGGAAGGTAGTATCTTGTTGATAATTTCATCACTCCAATGCATGGTAGCCTTGTCATTATTGAAGGTAGTCCCTTGTTGATATTTTCATTACTCCAATGGATGGTAGCCTTCTCATTATGGAAGTTAGTCTGTTGTCGAGATTTTTGTTACTTTAATGGATGGTAGCCTTTTCATTATGGAAGGTAGTCTGTTGTCGAGATTTTTGTTACTCTAATGGATGGTAGCCTTGTCATTATGGAAGGTAGTATGTTGTTGATATTTTTCTTACTCCAATGGATGGTAGCCTTGTCATTATGGAACGTAGTTTGTTGTAGATATTTTTGTTATTCCAATGGATGGTAGCCTTATCATTATGGAAGGTAGTTTGTTGTCGAGATTTTTGTTACTCCAATGGATAGTAGCCTTGTCATTATGGAAGGTAGTCTGTTGTCGATATCTTTGTTACTCTAATGGATAGTATCCTAGTCATTATGGAAGGTAGTTTGTTGTCGAGATTTTTGTTACTCCAATGGATGGTAGGCTTTTCATTATGGAAGCTAGTCTGTTGTCAATATTTTTGTTACTCCAATGGATGGTAGCCTTGTCATTATGGAACGTAGTTTGTTTTTGATATTTTTATTTTTCCAATGGATGGTAGCCTTATCATTATGGAAGGTAGTTTGTTGTCGATATTTTTGTTACTCCAATGGATAGTAGCCTTGTTATTATGGAAGGTAGTCTATTGTCGAGATTTTGTTACTCCAATGGATGGTAGCCTTGTCATTATGGAAGGTAGTCTACTGTCGAGATTTTTGTCACTTCAATGGATGGTAGCCTTGTTATTATGGAAGGTAGTCTGTTGGCGAGATTTTTGTTACTCCAATGGATGGTATCCTTGTCATTATGGAAGGTAGTCTCTTGTTGATATTTTCATCACTCCAATGCATGGCAGCCTTGTCATTATGGAAGGTAGTATGTTGTCGAGATTTTTGTTACTCTAATGGATGGTAGCCTTGTCATTATGGAAGGTAGTCTGTTGTCGAGATTTTTGTTACTCTAATGGATGGTAGCCTTGTCATTATGGAAGGTAGTATGTTGTTGATATTTTTCTTACTCCAATGGATGGTAGCCTTGTCATTATGGAACGTAGTTTGTTGTAGATATTTTGGTTATTCCAATGGATGGTAGCCTTATCATTATGGAAGGTAGTTTGTTGTCGAGATTTTTGTTACTCCAATGGATAGTAGCCTTGTCATTATGGAAGGTAGTCTGTTGTCGATATCTTTAGTACTCTAATGGATAGTAGCCTAGTCATTATGGAAGGTAGTTTGTTGTCGAGATTTTTGTTACTCCAATGGATGGTAGGCTTTTCATTATGGAAGCTAGTCTATTGTCAATATTTTTGTTACTCCAATGGATGGTAGCATTGTCATTATGGGAGGTAGTCTGTTGTCGATATTTTTCTTACTCCAATGGATGGTATCCATATCATTATGGAAGGTAGTTTGTAGTCGAGATTTTTGTTACTCCAATGGATAGTAGCCTTGTCATTATGGAAGGTAGTCTATTGTCGAGATTTTGTTACTCCAATGGATGGTAGCCTTGTCATTATGGAAGGTAGTCTATTGTCGATATTTTTGTCACTCCAATGGATGGTAGCCTTGTCATTATGGAAGGTAGTCTGTTGTCGATATTTTTGTTACTCCAACGGATGGTGGCCTTGTCATTATGGAAGGTAGTCTATTGTTGGGATTTTTGTTACTCTAATGAATGGTAGCCATGTCATTATGAAAGGTAGTCTGTTGCCCATTTTTTTGTTACTCTAATGGATGGTAGCCTTGTCATTATGGAAGGTATTATGTTGTCAAGATTTTTTTTACTCCAATGGATGGTAGCATTGTCATTATGGAAGGTAGTCTGTTGTTGATATCTTTGTTACTCCAATAGATAGTAGCCTAGTCATTATGGAAGGTAGTTTGTTGTTAAGATTTTTGTTACTCCAATGGATGGTAGGCTTTTCATTATGGAAGCTAGTCTGTTGTCAATATTTTTGTTACTCCAATGGATGGTAGCCTTGTCATTATGGAAGGTAGTCAATTGTCGATATTTTTCTTACTCTAATGGATGGTAGCCTTGTCATTATGGAACGTAGTTTGTTTTCGATATTTTTGTTATTCCAATGGATGGTAGCCTTATCATTATGGAAGGTAGTTTGATGTCGATATTTTTTTTACTCCAATGGATAGTAGCCTTGTTATTATGGAAGGTAGTCTATTGTCGAGATTTTGTTACTCCATTGGATGGTAGCCTTGTCATTATGGAAGGTAGTCTACTGTCGAGATTTTTGTCACTTCAATGGATGGTAGCCTTGTTATTATGGAAGGTAGTCTGTTGGCGAGATTTTTGTTACATCAATGGATGGTAGCCTTGTCATTATGGAAGGTAGTATCTTGTTGATAATTTCATCACTCCAATGCATGGTAGCCTTGTCATTATTGAAGGTAGTCCCTTGTTGATATTTTCATTACTCCAATGGATGGTAGCCTTCTCATTATGGAAGTTAGTCTGTTGTCGAGATTTTTGTTACTTTAATGGATGGTAGCCTTTTCATTATGGAAGGTAGTCTGTTGTCGAGATTTTTGTTACTCTAATGGATGGTAGCCTTGTCATTATGGAAGGTAGTATGTTGTTGATATTTATCTTACTCCAATGGATGGTAGCCTTGTCATTATGGAACGTAGTTTGTTGTAGATATTTTTGTTATTCCAATGGATGGTAGCCTTATCATTATGGAAGGTAGTTTGTTGTCGAGATTTTTGTTACTCCAATGGATAGTAGCCTTGTCATTATGGAAGGTAGTCTGTTGTCGATATCTTTGTTACTCTAATGGATAGTATCCTAGTCATTATGGAAGGTAGTTTGTTGTCGAGATTTTTGTTACTCCAATGGATGGTAGGCTTTTCATTATGGAAGCTAGTCTGTTGTCAATATTTTTGTTACTCCAATGGATGGTAGCCTTGTCATTATGGAACGTAGTTTGTTTTTGATATTTTTATTTTTCCAATGGATGGTAGCCTTATCATTATGGAAGGTAGTTTGTTGTCGATATTTTTGTTACTCCAATGGATAGTAGCCTTGTTATTATGGAAGGTAGTCTATTGTCGAGATTTTGTTACTCCAATGGATGGTAGCCTTGTCATTATGGAAGGTAGTCTACTGTCGAGATTTTTGTCACTTCAATGGATGGTAGCCTTGTTATTATGGAAGGTAGTCTGTTGGCGAGATTTTTGTTACTCCAATGGATGGTATCCTTGTCATTATGGAAGGTAGTCTCTTGTTGATATTTTCATCACTCCAATGCATGGCAGCCTTGTCATTATGGAAGGTAGTATGTTGTCGAGATATTTGTTACTCTAATGGATGGTAGCCTTGTCATTATGGAAGGTAGTCTGTTGTCGAGATTTTTGTTACTCTAATGGATGGTAGCCTTGTCATTATGGAAGGTAGTATGTTGTTGATATTTTTCTTACTCCAATGGATGGTAGCCTTGTCATTATGGAACGTAGTTTGTTGTAGATATTTTGGTTATTCCAATGGATGGTAGCCTTATCATTATGGAAGGTAGTTTGTTGTCGAGATTTTTGTTACTCCAATGGATAGTAGCCTTGTCATTATGGAAGGTAGTCTGTTGTCGATATCTTTAGTACTCTAATGGATAGTAGCCTAGTCATTATGGAAGGTAGTTTGTTGTCGAGATTTTTGTTACTCCAATGGATGGTAGGCTTTTCATTATGGAAGCTAGTCTATTGTCAATATTTTTGTTACTCCAATGGATGGTAGCATTGTCATTATGGGAGGTAGTCTATTGTCGATATTTTTCTTACTCCAATGGATGGTATCCATATCATTATGGAAGGTAGTTTGTAGTCGAGATTTTTGTTACTCCAATGGATAGTAGCCTTGTCATTATGGAAGGTAGTCTATTGTCGAGATTTTGTTACTCCAATGGATGGTAGCCTTGTCATTATGGAAGGTAGTCTATTGTCGATATTTTTGTCACTCCAATGGATGGTAGCCTTGTCATTATGGAAGGTAGTCTGTTGTCGATATTTTTGTTACTCCAACGGATGGTGGCCTTGTCATTATGGAAGGTAGTCTATTGTTGGGATTTTTGTTACTCTAATGAATGGTAGCCTTGTCATTATGAAAGGTAGTCTGTTGCCCATTTTTTTGTTACTCTAATGGATGGTAGCCTTGTCATTATGGAAGGTATTATGTTGTCAAGATTTTTTTTACTCCAATGGATGGTAGCATTGTCATTATGGAAGGTAGTCTGTTGTTGATATCTTCGTTACTCCAATAGATAGTAGCCTAGTCATTATGGAAGGTAGTTTGTTGTTAAGATTTTTGTTACTCCAATGGATGGTAGGCTTTTCTTTATGGAAGCTAGTCTGTTGTCAATATTTTTGTTACTCCAATGGATGGTAGCCTTGTCATTATGGAAGGTAGTCAATTGTCGATATTTTTCTTACTCTAATGGATGGTAGCCTTGTCATTATGGAACGTAGTTTGTTTTCGATATTTTTGTTATTCCAATGGATGGTAGCCTTATCATTATGGAAGGTAGTTTGATGTCGATATTTTTTTTACTCCAATGGATAGTAGCCTTGTTATTATGGAAGGTAGTCTATTGTCGAGATTTTGTTACTCCATTGGATGGTAGCCTTGTCATTATGGAAGGTAGTCTACTGTCGAGATTTTTGTCACTTCAATGGATGGTAGCCTTGTTATTATGGAAGGTAGTCTGTTGGCGAGATTTTTGTTACATCAATGGATGGTAGCCTTGTCATTATGGAAGGTAGTATCTTGTTGATAATTTCATCACTCCAATGCATGGTAGCCTTGTCATTATTGAAGGTAGTCTCTTGTTGATATTTTCATTACTCCAATGGATGGTAGCCTTCTCATTATGGAAGTTAGTCTATTGTCGAGATTTTTGTTACTCTAATGGATGGTAGCCTTTTCATTATGGAAGGTAGTCTGTTGTCGAGATTTTTGTTACTCTAATGGATGGTAGCCTTGTCATTATGGAAGGTAGTATGTTGTTGATATTTTTCTTACTCCAATGGATGGTAGCCTTGTCATTATGGAACGTAGTTTGTTGTAGATATTTTTGTTATTCCAATGGATGGTAGCCTTATCATTATGGAAGGTAGTTTGTTGTCGAGATTTTTGTTACTCCAATGGATAGTAGCCTTGTCATTATGGAAGGTAGTCTGTTGTCGATATCTTTGTTACTCTAATGGATAGTATCCTAGTCATTATGGAAGGTAGTTTGTTGTGGAGATTTTTGTTACTCCAATGGATGGTAGGCTTTTCATTATGGAAGCTAGTCTATTGTCAATATTTTTGTTACTCCAATGGATGGTAGCCTTGTCATTATGGGAGGTAGTCTGTTGTCGATATTTTTCTTACTCCAATGGATGGTATCCATATCATTATGGAAGGTAGTTTGTAGTCGAGATTTTTGTTACTCCAATGGATAGTAGCCTTGTCATTATGGAAGGTAGTCTATTGTCGAGATTTTGTTACTCCAATGGATGGTAGCCTTGTCATTATGGAAGGTAGTCTATTGTCGATATTTTTGTCACTCCAATGGATGGTAGCCTTGTCATTATGGAAGGTAGTCTGTTGTCGATATTTTTGTTACTCCAACGGATGGTGGCCTTGTCATTATGGAAGGTAGTCTATTGTTGAGATTTTTGTTGCTCTAATGAATGGTAGCCTTGTCATTATGAAAGGTAGTTTGTTGTCCATTTTTTTGTTACTCTAATGGATGGTAGCCTTGTCATTATGGAAGGTATTATGTTGTCAAGATTTTTTTTACTTCAATGGATGGTAGCATTGTCATTATGGAAGGTAGTCTGTTGTTGATATCTTTGTTACTCCAATAGATAGTAGCCTAGTCATTATGGAAGGTAGTTTGTTGTTAAGATTTTTGTTACTCCAATGGATGGTAGGCTTTTCATTATGGAAGCTAGTCTGTTGTCAATATTTTTGTTACTCCAATGGATGGTAGCCTTGTCATTATGGAAGGTAGTCTATTGTCGATATTTTTCTTACTCTAATGGATGGTAGCCTTGTCATTATGGAACGTAGTTTGTTTTCGATATTTTTGTTATTCCAATGGATGGTAGCCTTATCATTATGGAAGGTAGTTTGATGTCGATATTTTTGTTACTCCAATGGATATTATCCTTGTTATTATGGAAGGTAGTCTATTGTCGAGATTTTGTTACTCCAATGGATGGTAGCCTTGTCATTATGGAAGGTAGTCTACTGTCGAGATTTTTGTCACTTCAATGGATGGTAGCCTTGTTATTATGGAAGGTAGTCTGTTGGCGAGTTTTTTGTTACCCCAATGGATGGTAGCCTTGTCATTATGGAAGGTAGTATCTTGTTGATAATTTCATCACTCCAATGCATGGTAGCCTTGTCATTATGGAAGGTAGTCTCTTGTTGATATTTTCATTACTCCAATGGATGGTAGCCTTCTCATTATGGAAGTTAGTCTGTTGTCGAGATTTTTGTTACTCTAATGGATGGTAGCCTTTTCATTATGGAAGGTAGTTTGTTGTCGAGATTTTTGTTACTCCAATGGATGGTAGCCTTGTCATTATGGAAGGTAGTCTATTATCAAGATTTTTGTTACTCCAACGGATGGTAGCCTTGTCATTATGGAAAGTAGACTATTGTCGAGATATTTGTTACTACAATGTATGATAGCATTGTCATTGTGGAAGGTAGTTTGTTGTCGAGATTTTTGTTATTACAATGTATGGTAGCCTTGTCATTATAGAAGGTAGTCTGTTGTCGATATCTTTGTTACCCTAATGGATGGTAGCCTAGTCATTATGGAAGCTAGTCTATTGTCGATATTTTTGTCACTCCAATGGATGGTAGCCTAGTCATTATGAAAGGTAGTCAATTGTCGAGATTTTTGTCATTCCAATGGATGGTAGCCTTGTCATTATGGAAGAGAGTCTGTTGGCGAGATTTTCGTTACTCCAATGGATGGTAGCCTTGTCATTATGGAAGGTAGTCTTTTGTCTAGATTTTTGTTACTCTAATGGATGGTAGCCTTGTCATTATGGAAGGTAGTCTGTTGTCGAGATTTTTGTTACTCCAATGGATGGTAGCCTTGTCATTATGGAAGGTAGTCTGTTGTCGATATCTTTGTTACTCCAATGGATAGTAGCCTAGTTATTATGGAACGTAGTTTGTTGTCGATATTTTTGTTATTCTAATGGATGGAAGCCTTATTATTATGAAGGTAGTTTGTTGTCGAAACTTTTGTTACTCCAATGGATAGTAGCCTTGTCATTATGGAAGGTAGTCTGTTGTCGAGATTTTTGTTACTCTAATGGATGGTAGCCTTGTCATTATGGAAGGTAGTTTGTTGTCGAGATTTTTGTTACTCCAATGGATGGTAGCCTTGTCATTATGGAAGGTATTCTGTTGTCGAAATTTTTTTTACTCCAATGGACGGTAGCCTTGTCATTATGGAAGGTAGTCTATTATCGATATCTCTGTTACTCCAATGGATAGTAGCCTAGTCATTATGGAAGGTAGTTTGTTGTCGAGATTTTTGTTACTCCAATGGATGGTAGGCTTTTCATTATGGAAGCTAGTCTGTTGTCAATATTTTTGTTACTCCAATGGATGGTAGCCTTGTCATTATGGAACGTAGTTTGTTTTCGATATTTTTATTTTTCCAATGGATGGTAGCCTTATCATTATGGAAGGTAGTTTGTTGTCGATATTTTTGTTACTCCAATGGATAGTAGCCTTGTTATTATGGAAGGTAGTCTATTGTCGAGATTTTGTTACTCCAATGGATGGTAGCCTTGTCATTATGGAAGGTAGTCTACTGTCGAGATTTTTGTCACTTCAATGGATGGTAGCCTTGTTATTATGGAAGGTAGTCTGTTGGCGAGATTTTTGTTACTCCAATGGATGGTAGCCTTGTCATTATGGAAGGTAGTCTCTTGTTGATATTTTCATAACTCCAATGCATGGCAGCCTTGTCATTATGGAAGGTAGTATGTTGTCGAGATTTTTGTTACTCTAATGGATGGTAGCCTTGTCATTATGGAAGGTAGTATGTTGTTGATATTTTTCTTACTCCAATGGATGGTAGCCTTGTCATTATGGAACGTAGTTTGTTGTAGATATTTTGGTTATTCCAATGGATGGTAGCCTTATCATTATGGAAGGTAGTTTGTTGTCGAGATTTTTGTTACTCCAATGGATAGTAGCCTTGTCATTATGGAAGGTAGTCTGTTGTCGATATCTTTAGTACTCTAATGGATAGTAGCCTAGTCATTATGGAAGGTAGTTTGTTGTCGAGATTTTTGTTACTCCAATGGATGGTAGGCTTTTCATTATGGAAGCTAGTCTATTGTCAATATTTTTGTTACTCCAATGGATGGTAGCATTGTCATTATGGGAGGTAGTCTGTTGTCGATATTTTTCTTACTCCAATGGATGGTATCCATATCATTATGGAAGGTAGTTTGTAGTCGAGATTTTTGTTACTCCAATGGATAGTAGCCTTGTCATTATGGAAGGTAGTCTATTGTCGAGATTTTGTTACTCCAATGGATGGTAGCCTTGTCATTATGGAAGGTAGTCTATTGTTGATATTTTTGTCACTCCAATGGATGGTAGCCTTGTCATTATGGAAGGTAGTTTGTTGTCGATATTTTTGTTACTCCAACGGATGGTGGCTTTGTCATTATGGAAGGTAGTCTATTGTTGAGATTTTTGTTACTCTAATGAATGGTAGCCTTGTCATTATGAAAGGTAGTCTGTTGTCCATTTTTTTGTTACTCTAATGGATGGTAGCCTTGTCATTATGGAAGGTATTATGTTGTCAAGATTTTTTTACTCCAATGGATGGTAGCATTGTCATTATAGAAGGTAGTCTGTTGTTGATATCTTTGTTACTCCAATAGATAGTAGCCTAGTCATTATGAAAGGTAGTTTGTTGTTAAGATTTTTGTTACTCCAATGGATGGTAGGCTTTTCATTATGGAAGCTAGTCTGTTGTCAATATTTTTGTTACTCCAATGGATGGTAGCCTTGTCATTATTGAAGGTAGTCTATTGTCGATATTTTTCTTACTCTAATGGATGGTAGCCTTGTCATTATGGAACGTAGTTTGTTTTCGATATTTTTGTTATTCCAATGGATGGTAGCCTTATCATTATGGAAGGTAGTTTGATGTCGATATTTTTTTTACTCCAATGGATAGTAGCCTTGTTATTATGGAAGGTAGTCTATTGTCGAGATTTTGTTACTCCAATGGATGGTAGCCTTGTCATTATGGAAGGTAGTCTACTGTCGAGATTTTTGTCACTTCAATGGATGGTAGCCTTGTTATTATGGAAGGTAGTCTGTTGGCGAGATTTTTGTTACTCCAATGGATGGTATCCTTGTCATTATGGAAGGTAGTCTCTTGTTGATATTTTCATCACTCCAATGCATGGCAGCCTTGTCATTATGGAAGGTAGTATGTTGTCGAGATTTTTGTTACTCTAATGGATGGTAGCCTTGTCATTATGGAAGGTAGTCTGTTGTCGAGATTTTTGTTACTCTAATGGATGGTATCCTTGTCATTATGGAAGGTAGTATGTTGTTGATATTTTTCTTACTCCAATGGATGGTAGCCTTGTCATTATGGAACGTAGTTTGTTGTAGATATTTTGGTTATTCCAATGGATGGTAGCCTTATCATTATGGAAGGTAGTTTGTTGTCGAGATTTTTGTTACTCCAATGGATAGTAGCCTTGTCATTATGGAAGGTAGTCTGTTGTCGATATCTTTAGTACTCTAATGGATAGTAGCCTAGTCATTATGGAAGGTAGTTTGTTGTCGAGATTTTTGTTACTCCAATGGATGGTAGGCTTTTCATTATGGAAGCTAGTCTATTGTCAATATTTTTGTTACTCCAATGGATGGTAGCATTGTCATTATGGGAGGTAGTCTATTGTCGATATTTTTCTTACTCCAATGGATGGTATCCATATCATTATGGAAGGTAGTTTGTAGTCGAGATTTTTGTTACTCCAATGGATAGTAGCCTTGTCATTATGGAAGGTAGTCTATTGTCGAGATTTTGTTACTCCAATGGATGGTAGCCTTGTCATTATGGAAGGTAGTCTATTGTCGATATTTTTGTCACTCCAATGGATGGTAGCCTTGTCATTATGGAAGGTAGTCTGTTGTCGATATTTTTGTTACTCCAACGGATGGTGGCCTTGTCATTATGGAAGGTAGTCTATTGTTGGGATTTTTGTTACTCTAATGAATGGTAGCCTTGTCATTATGAAAGGTAGTCTGTTGCCCATTTTTTTGTTACTCTAATGGATGGTAGCCTTGTCATTATGGAAGGTATTATGTTGTCAAGATTTTTTTTACTCCAATGGATGGTAGCATTGTCATTATGGAAGGTAGTCTGTTGTTGATATCTTCGTTACTCCAATAGATAGTAGCCTAGTCATTATGGAAGGTAGTTTGTTGTTAAGATTTTTGTTACTCCAATGGATGGTAGGCTTTTCTTTATGGAAGCTAGTCTGTTGTCAATATTTTTGTTACTCCAATGGATGGTAGCCTTGTCATTATGGAAGGTAGTCAATTGTCGATATTTTTCTTACTCTAATGGATGGTAGCCTTGTCATTATGGAACGTAGTTTGTTTTCGATATTTTTGTTATTCCAATGGATGGTAGCCTTATCATTATGGAAGGTAGTTTGATGTCGATATTTTTTTTACTCCAATGGATAGTAGCCTTGTTATTATGGAAGGTAGTCTATTGTCGAGATTTTGTTACTCCATTGGATGGTAGCCTTGTCATTATGGAAGGTAGTCTACTGTCGAGATTTTTGTCACTTCAATGGATGGTAGCCTTGTTATTATGGAAGGTAGTCTGTTGGCGAGATTTTTGTTACATCAATGGATGGTAGCCTTGTCATTATGGAAGGTAGTATCTTGTTGATAATTTCATCACTCCAATGCATGGTAGCCTTGTCATTATTGAAGGTAGTCTCTTGTTGATATTTTCATTACTCCAATGGATGGTAGCCTTCTCATTATGGAAGTTAGTCTATTGTCGAGATTTTTGTTACTCTAATGGATGGTAGCCTTTTCATTATGGAAGGTAGTCTGTTGTCGAGATTTTTGTTACTCTAATGGATGGTAGCCTTGTCATTATGGAAGGTAGTATGTTGTTGATATTTTTCTTACTCCAATGGATGGTAGCCTTGTCATTATGGAACGTAGTTTGTTGTAGATATTTTTGTTATTCCAATGGATGGTAGCCTTATCATTATGGAAGGTAGTTTGTTGTCGAGATTTTTGTTACTCCAATGGATAGTAGCCTTGTCATTATGGAAGGTAGTCTGTTGTCGATATCTTTGTTACTCTAATGGATAGTATCCTAGTCATTATGGAAGGTAGTTTGTTGTGGAGATTTTTGTTACTCCAATGGATGGTAGGCTTTTCATTATGGAAGCTAGTCTATTGTCAATATTTTTGTTACTCCAATGGATGGTAGCCTTGTCATTATGGGAGGTAGTCTGTTGTCGATATTTTTCTTACTCCAATGGATGGTATCCATATCATTATGGAAGGTAGTTTGTAGTCGAGATTTTTGTTACTCCAATGGATAGTAGCCTTGTCATTATGGAAGGTAGTCTATTGTCGAGATTTTGTTACTCCAATGGATGGTAGCCTTGTCATTATGGAAGGTAGTCTATTGTCGATATTTTTGTCACTCCAATGGATGGTAGCCTTGTCATTATGGAAGGTAGTCTGTTGTCGATATTTTTGTTACTCCAACGGATGGTGGCCTTGTCATTATGGAAGGTAGTCTATTGTTGAGATTTTTGTTGCTCTAATGAATGGTAGCCTTGTCATTATGAAAGGTAGTTTGTTGTCCATTTTTTTGTTACTCTAATGGATGGTAGCCTTGTCATTATGGAAGGTATTATGTTGTCAAGATTTTTTTTACTTCAATGGATGGTAGCATTGTCATTATGGAAGGTAGTCTGTTGTTGATATCTTTGTTACTCCAATAGATAGTAGCCTAGTCATTATGGAAGGTAGTTTGTTGTTAAGATTTTTGTTACTCCAATGGATGGTAGGCTTTTCATTATGGAAGCTAGTCTGTTGTCAATATTTTTGTTACTCCAATGGATGGTAGCCTTGTCATTATGGAAGGTAGTCTATTGTCGATATTTTTCTTACTCTAATGGATGGTAGCCTTGTCATTATGGAACGTAGTTTGTTTTCGATATTTTTGTTATTCCAATGGATGGTAGCCTTATCATTATGGAAGGTAGTTTGATGTCGATATTTTTGTTACTCCAATGGATAGTATCCTTGTTATTATGGAAGGTAGTCTATTGTCGAGATTTTGTTACTCCAATGGATGGTAGCCTTGTCATTATGGAAGGTAGTCTACTGTCGAGATTTTTGTCACTTCAATGGATGGTAGCCTTGTTATTATGGAAGGTAGTCTGTTGGCGAGTTTTTTGTTACCCCAATGGATGGTAGCCTTGTCATTATGGAAGGTAGTATCTTGTTGATAATTTCATCACTCCAATGCATGGTAGCCTTGTCATTATGGAAGGTAGTCTCTTGTTGATATTTTCATTACTCCAATGGATGGTAGCCTTCTCATTATGGAAGTTAGTCTGTTGTCGAGATTTTTGTTACTCTAATGGATGGTAGCCTTTTCATTATGGAAGGTAGTTTGTTGTCGAGATTTTTGTTACTCCAATGGATGGTAGCCTTGTCATTATGGAAGGTAGTCTATTATCAAGATTTTTGTTACTCCAACGGATGGTAGCCTTGTCATTATGGAAAGTAGACTATTGTCGAGATATTTGTTACTACAATGTATGATAGCATTGTCATTGTGGAAGGTAGTTTGTTGTCGAGATTTTTGTTATTACAATGTATGGTAGCCTTGTCATTATAGAAGGTAGTCTGTTGTCGATATCTTTGTTACCCTAATGGATGGTAGCCTAGTCATTATGGAAGCTAGTCTATTGTCGATATTTTTGTCACTCCAATGGATGGTAGCCTAGTCATTATGAAAGGTAGTCAATTGTCGAGATTTTTGTCATTCCAATGGATGGTAGCCTTGTCATTATGGAAGAGAGTCTGTTGGCGAGATTTTCGTTACTCCAATGGATGGTAGCCTTGTCATTATGGAAGGTAGTCTTTTGTCTAGATTTTTGTTACTCTAATGGATGGTAGCCTTGTCATTATGGAAGGTAGTCTGTTGTCGAGATTTTTGTTACTCCAATGGATGGTAGCCTTGTCATTATGGAAGGTAGTCTGTTGTCGATATCTTTGTTACTCCAATGGATAGTAGCCTAGTTATTATGGAACGTAGTTTGTTGTCGATATTTTTGTTATTCTAATGGATGGAAGCCTTATTATTATGAAGGTAGTTTGTTGTCGAAACTTTTGTTACTCCAATGGATAGTAGCCTTGTCATTATGGAAGGTAGTCTGTTGTCGAGATTTTTGTTACTCTAATGGATGGTAGCCTTGTCATTATGGAAGGTAGTTTGTTGTCGAGATTTTTGTTACTCCAATGGATGGTAGCCTTGTCATTATGGAAGGTATTCTGTTGTCGAAATTTTTTTTACTCCAATGGACGGTAGCCTTGTCATTATGGAAGGTAGTCTATTATCGATATCTCTGTTACTCCAATGGATAGTAGCCTAGTCATTATGGAAGGTAGTTTGTTGTCGAGATTTTTGTTACTCCAATGGATGGTAGGCTTTTCATTATGGAAGCTAGTCTGTTGTCAATATTTTTGTTACTCCAATGGATGGTAGCCTTGTCATTATGGAACGTAGTTTGTTTTCGATATTTTTATTTTTCCAATGGATGGTAGCCTTATCATTATGGAAGGTAGTTTGTTGTCGATATTTTTGTTACTCCAATGGATAGTAGCCTTGTTATTATGGAAGGTAGTCTATTGTCGAGATTTTGTTACTCCAATGGATGGTAGCCTTGTCATTATGGAAGGTAGTCTACTGTCGAGATTTTTGTCACTTCAATGGATGGTAGCCTTGTTATTATGGAAGGTAGTCTGTTGGCGAGATTTTTGTTACTCCAATGGATGGTAGCCTTGTCATTATGGAAGGTAGTCTCTTGTTGATATTTTCATAACTCCAATGCATGGCAGCCTTGTCATTATGGAAGGTAGTATGTTGTCGAGATTTTTGTTACTCTAATGGATGGTAGCCTTGTCATTATGGAAGGTAGTATGTTGTTGATATTTTTCTTACTCCAATGGATGGTAGCCTTGTCATTATGGAACGTAGTTTGTTGTAGATATTTTGGTTATTCCAATGGATGGTAGCCTTATCATTATGGAAGGTAGTTTGTTGTCGAGATTTTTGTTACTCCAATGGATAGTAGCCTTGTCATTATGGAAGGTAGTCTGTTGTCGATATCTTTAGTACTCTAATGGATAGTAGCCTAGTCATTATGGAAGGTAGTTTGTTGTCGAGATTTTTGTTACTCCAATGGATGGTAGGCTTTTCATTATGGAAGCTAGTCTATTGTCAATATTTTTGTTACTCCAATGGATGGTAGCATTGTCATTATGGGAGGTAGTCTGTTGTCGATATTTTTCTTACTCCAATGGATGGTATCCATATCATTATGGAAGGTAGTTTGTAGTCGAGATTTTTGTTACTCCAATGGATAGTAGCCTTGTCATTATGGAAGGTAGTCTATTGTCGAGATTTTGTTACTCCAATGGATGGTAGCCTTGTCATTATGGAAGGTAGTCTATTGTTGATATTTTTGTCACTCCAATGGATGGTAGCCTTGTCATTATGGAAGGTAGTTTGTTGTCGATATTTTTGTTACTCCAACGGATGGTGGCTTTGTCATTATGGAAGGTAGTCTATTGTTGAGATTTTTGTTACTCTAATGAATGGTAGCCTTGTCATTATGAAAGGTAGTCTGTTGTCCATTTTTTTGTTACTGTAATGGATGGTAGCCTTGTCATTATGGAAGGTATTATGTTGTCAAGATTTTTTTACTCCAATGGATGGTAGCATTGTCATTATAGAAGGTAGTCTGTTGTTGATATCTTTGTTACTCCAATAGATAGTAGCCTAGTCATTATGAAAGGTAGTTTGTTGTTAAGATTTTTGTTACTCCAATGGATGGTAGGCTTTTCATTATGGAAGCTAGTCTGTTGTCAATATTTTTGTTACTCCAATGGATGGTAGCCTTGTCATTATTGAAGGTAGTCTATTGTCGATATTTTTCTTACTCTAATGGATGGTAGCCTTGTCATTATGGAACGTAGTTTGTTTTCGATATTTTTGTTATTCCAATGGATGGTAGCCTTATCATTATGGAAGGTAGTTTGATGTCGATATTTTTTTTACTCCAATGGATAGTAGCCTTGTTATTATGGAAGGTAGTCTATTGTCGAGATTTTGTTACTCCATTGGATGGTAGCCTTGTCATTATGGAAGGTAGTCTACTGTCGAGATTTTTGTCACTTCAATGGATGGTAGCCTTGTTATTATGGAAGGTAGTCTGTTGGCGAGATTTTTGTTACTCCAATGGATGGTAGCCTTGTCATTATGGAAGGTAGTATCTTGTTGATAATTTCATCACTCCAATGCATGGTAGCCTTGTCATTATGGAAGGTAGTCTCTTGTTGATATTTTCATTACTCCAATGGATGGTAGCCTTCTCATTATGGAAGTTAGTCTGTTGTCGAGATTTTTGTTACTCTAATGGATGGTAGCCTTTTCATTATGGAAGGTAGTCTGTTGTCGAGATTTTTGTTACTCTAATGGATGGTAGCCTTGTCATTATGGAAGGTAGTATGTTGTTGATATTTTTCTTACTCCAATGGATGGTAGCCTTGTCATTATGGAACGTAGTTTGTTGTAGATATTTTTGTTATTCCAATGGATGGTAGCCTTATCATTATGGAAGGTAGTTTGTTGTCGAGATTTTTGTTACTCCAATGGATAGTAGCCTTGTCATTATGGAAGGTAGTCTGTTGTCGATATCTTTGTTACTCTAATGGATAGTATCCTAGTCATTATGGAAGGTAGTTTGTTGTCGAGATTTTCGTTACTCCAATGGATGGTAGGCTTTTCATTATGGAAGGTAGTCTATTTTCGATATTTTTGTCACTCCAATGGATGGTAGCCTTGTCATTATGGAAGGTAGTCTGTTGTCGATATTTTTGTTACTCCAACGGATGGTGGCCTTGTCATTATGGAAGGTAGTCTATTGTTGAGATTTTTGTTGCTCTAATGAATGGTAGCCTTGTCATTATGAAAGCTAGTCTGTTGTCCATTTTTTTGTTACTCTAATGGATGGTAGCCTTGTCATTATGGAAGGTATTATGTTGTCAAGATTTTTTTTACTCCAATGGATGGTAGCATTGTCATTATGGAAGGTAGTCTGTTGTTGATATCTTTGTTACTCCAATAGATAGTAGCCTAGTCATTATGGAAGCTAGTTTGTTGTTAAGATTTCTGTTACTCCAATGGATGGTAGGCTTTTCATTATGGAAGCTAGTCTGTTGTCAATATTTTTGTTACTCCAATGGATGGTAGCCTTGTCATTATGGAAGGTAGTCTATTGTCGATATTTTTCTTACTCTAATGGATGGTAGCCTTGTCATTATGGAACGTAGTTTGTTTTCGATATTTATGTTATTCCAATGGATGGTAGCCTTAGCATTATGGAAGGTAGTTTGATGTCGATATTTTTGTTACTCCAATGGATAGTAGCCTTGTTATTATGGAAGGTAGTCTATTGTCGAGATTTTGTTACTCCAATGGATGGTAGCCTTGTCATTATGGAAGGTAGTCTACTGTCGAGATTTTTGTCACTTCAATGGATGGTAGCCTTGTTATTATGGAAGGTAGTCTGTTGGCGAGTTTTTTGTTACCCCAATGGATGGTAGCCTTGTCATTATGGAAGGTAGTATCTTGTTGATAATTTCATCACTCCAATGCATGGTAGCCTTGTCATTATGGAAGGTAGTCTCTTGTTGATATTTTCATTACTCCAATGGATGGTAGCCTTCTCATTATGGAAGTTAGTCTGTTGTCGAGATTTTTGTTACTCTAATGGATGGTAGCCTTTTCATTATGGAAGGTAGTTTGTTGTCGAGATTTTTGTTACTCCAATGGATGGTAGCCTTGTCATTATGGAAGGTAGTCTATTATCGAGATTTTTGTTACTCCAACGGATGGTAGCCTTGTCATTATGGAAAGTAGACTATTGTCGAGATATTTGTTACTACAATGTAAGATAGCATTGTCATTGTGGAAGGTAGTTTGTTGTCGAGATTTTTGTTATTACAATGTATGGTAGCCTTGTCATTATAGAAGGTAGTCTGTTGTCGATATCTTTGTTACCCTAATGGATGGTAGCCTAGTCATTATGGAAGGTAGTCTATTGTCGATATTTTTGTCACTCCAATGGATGGTAGCCTAGTCATTATGAAAGGTAGTCAATTGTCGAGATTTTTGTCATTCCAATGGATGGTAGCCTTGTCATTATGGAAGAGAGTCTGTTGGCGAGATTTTCGTTACTCCAATGGATGGTAGCCTTGTCATTATGGAAGGTAGTCTTTTGTCTAGATTTTTGTTACTCTAATGGATGGTCGCCTTGTCATTATGGAAGGTAGTCTGTTGTCGAGATTTTTGTTACTCCAATGGATGGTAGCCTTTTCATTATGGAAGGTAGTCTGTTGTCGATATCTTTGTTACTCCAATGGATAGTAGCCTAGTTATTATGGAACGTAGTTTGTTGTCGATATTTTTGTTATTCTAATGTATGGAAGCCTTATTATTAAGAAGGTAGTTTGTTGTCGAAATTTTGTTACTCCAATGGATAGTAGCCTTGTCATTATGGAAGGTAGTCTGTTGTCGAGATTTTGTTACTCCAATAGATGGTAGCCTTGTCATTATGGAAGGTAGTCTATTGTCGATATTTTTGTCACTCCAATGGATGGTAGCCTTGTCATTATGGAAGGTAGTTTGTTGTCGATATTTTTGTTACTCCAATGGATGGTAGCCTTGTCATTATGGAAGTTAGTCTATTGTCGAGATTTTTGTCACTCCAATGGATGGTAGCCTTGTTATTATGGAAGGCAGTTTGTTGTCGAGATTTTCATTACTCCATTGGATGGTAGGCTTGTCATTATGGAAGGTAGTCTACTGTCGAGATTTTTGTCACTTCAATGGATGGTAGCCTTGTTATTATGGAAGGTAGTCTGTTGGTGAGATTTTTGTTACTCCAATGGATGGTAGCCTTGTCATTATGGAAGGTAGTCTCTTGTTGATATTTTCATCACTCCAATGCATGGCAGCCTTGTCATTATGGAAGGTAGTATGTTGTCGAGATTTTTGTTACTCTAATGGATGGTAGCCTTGTAATTATGGAAGGTAGTCTGTTGTCGAGATTTTTGTTACTCTAATGGATGGTAGCCTTGTCATTATGGAAGGTAGTATGTTGTTGATATTTTTCTTACTCCAATGGATGGTAGCCTTGTCATTATGGAACGTAGTTTGTTGTAGATATTTTGGTTATTCCAATGGATGGTAGCCTTATCATTATGGAAGGTAGTTTGTTGTCGAGATTTTTGTTACTCCAATGGATAGTAGCCTTGTCATTATGGAAGGTAGTCTGTTGTCGATATCTTTAGTACTCTAATGGATGGTAGCCTTGTCATTATGGAAGGTAGTTTGTTGTCGATATTTTTGTTACTACAATGGATGGTAGCCTTGTCATTATGGAAGGTAGTCTATTGTCGAGATTTTTGTCACTCCAATGGATGGTAGCCTTGTTATTATGGAAGGCAGTTTGTTGTCGAGATTTTCATTACTCCATTGGATGGTAGCCTGGTAATTATGGAAGGCAGTCTCTTGTTGATATTTTCATTACTCCAATGCATGGTAGCCTTGTCATTATGGAAGGTAGTCTCTTGTCGATATCTTTGTTACTCCAATGGATAGTTGCCTAGTCATTATGGAAGGTAGTTTGTTGTCGAGATTTTTGTTACTCCAATGGATGGTAGGCTTTTCATTATGTAAGCTAGTCTGTTGTCAATATTTTTGTTACTCCAATGGATGGTAGCCTTGTCATTATGGAAGGTTGTCTATTGTCGATATTTTTCTTACTCCAATGGATGGTAGCCTTATCATTATGGAACATAGTTTGTTTTCGATATTTTTGTTTTTCCAATGGATGGTAGCCTTATCATTATGGAAGGTAGTTTGTTGTCGATATTTTTGTTACTCCAATGGATAGTAGCCTTGTTATTATGGAAGGTAGTCTATTGTCGAGATTTTGTTACTCCAATGGATGATAGCCTTGTCATTATGGAAGGTGGTCTACTGTCGAGATTTTTGTCACTTCAATGGATGGTAGCCTTGTTATTATGAAAGGTAGTCTGTTGGTGAGATTTTTGTTACTCCAATGGATGGTAGCCTTGTAATTATGGAAGGTAGTCTCTTGTTGATATTTTCATCACTCCAAAGCATGGTATCCTTGTCATTATGGAAGGTAGTTTCTTGTTGATATTTTCATTACTCCAATGGATGGTAGCCTTACATTATGGAAGGTACTCTGTTGTCGAGATTTTTGTTACTCTAATGGATGGTAGCCTTTTCATTTTGGAAGGTAGTCTATTATCAAGATTTTTGTTACTCCAATGGATGGTAGCCTTGTCATTATGGAAAGTAGACTATTGTCGAGATTTTTGTTACTCTAATGGATGGTAGCCTTGTCATTATGGAAGGTAGTCTATTGTCGATATTTTTATTATTACAATGTATGGTAGCCTTGTTATTACAGAAGGTAGTTTGTTGTCGATATCTTTGTTACCCTAATGGATGGTAGCCTAGTCATTATAGAAGGTAGTCTATTGTCGAGATTTTTGTCACTCCAATGGATCGTAGCCTAGTCATTATGGAAGGTAGTTTATTGTAGAGATTTTTGTCATTCCAATGGATGGTAGCCTTGTCATTATGGAAGAGAGTCGGTTGTCGAGATTTTTGTTACTCTAATGGATGCTAGCCTTGTCATTGTGGAAGGTAGTCTGTTGTCGAGATTTTTGTTACTCCAATGGATGGTAGCCTTGTCATTATGGAAGGTGGTCTCTTGTTGATATTTTTGTTACTCCAATGGATGGTAGCCTTGTCATTATGGAAGGTAGTCTATTGTCGATATTTTTGTCAAATCAATGGATGGTAGCCTTGTCATTATGGAAGGTAGTCTGCTGTCGATATTTTTGTTACTCCAATGGATGGTAGCCTTGTCATTATGGAAGGTAGTCTATTGTCGATATTTTTGTCACTCCAATGGATGGTAGCCTTGTTATTACGGAAGGTAGTTTGTTGGCGAGATTTTTTTTACTCCAATGGATGGTAGCCTGGTAATTATGGAAGGAAGTGTCTTGTTGATATTTTCATTACTCCAATGCATGGTAGCCTTGTCATTATGGAAGGTAGTCTCTTATTGATATTTTCGTTACTCCAATGGATGGTAGCCTTGTCATTATGGAAGGTAGTCTGTTGTCGAGATTTTTGTTACTCTAATGGATAGTAGCCTTGTCATTATGGAAGGTAGTTTGTTCTCGAGATTTTTGTTACTCCAATGGATGGTAGCCTTGTCATTATGGAAGGTATTCTGTTGTCGAAATTTTTTTTACTCCAATGGACGGTAGCCTTGTCATTATGGAAGGTAGTCTATTGTCGATATCTCTGTTACTCCAATGGATAGTAGCCTAGTCATTATGGAAGGTAGTTTGTTGTCGAGATTTTTGTTACTCCAATGGATGGTAGGCTTTTCATTATGGAAGCTAGTCTGTTGTCAATATTTTTGTTACTCCAATGGATGGTAGCCTTGTCATTATGGAACGTAGTTTGTTTTCAATATTTTTATTTATCCAATGGAGGGTAGCCTTATCATTATGGAAGGTAGTTTGTTGTCGATATTTTTGTTACTCCAATGGATAGTAGCCTTGTTATTATGGAAGGTAGTCTATTGTCGAGATTTTGTTACTCCAATGGATGGTAGCCTTATCATTATGGAAGGTAGTCTACTGTCGAGATTTTTGTCACTTCAATGGATGGTAGCCTTGTTATTATGGAAGGTAGTCTGTTGGCGAGATTTTTGTTACTCCAATCGATGGTAGCCTTGTCATTATGGAAGGTAGTCTCTTGTTGATATTTTCATCACTCCAATGCATGGTAGCCTTGTCATTATGGAAGGTAGTTTCTTGTTGATATTTTCATTACTCCAATGGATGGTAGCCTTCTCATTAGGGAAGGTAGTCTGTTGTCGATATTTTTGTTACTGTAATGGATGGTAGCCTTTTCATTATGGAAGGTAGTTTGTTGTCGAGATTTTTGTTACTCTAATGGATGGTAGCCTTGTCATTATGGAAGGTAGTCTACTGTCGAGATTTTTGTTACTCTAATGGATGGTAGCCTTGTCATTATGGAAGGTAGTCTCTTGTTGATATTTTTTTTAATCCAATGGATGGTAGCCTTGTCATTATGGAAGGTAGTCTGTTGTCTAGATTTTTGTAACTCTAATGGATGGTAGCCTTGTCATTATGGAAGGTAGTCTGTTGTCGAGATTTTATATACTCTAATGGATGGTAGCCTTGTCATTATGGAAGGTAGTATGTTGTTGATATTTTCCTTACTCCAATGGATGGTAGCCTTGTCATTATGGAACGTAGTTTGTTGTAGATATTTTTGTTATTCCAATGGATGGTAGCCTTATCATTATGGAAGGTAGTTTGTTGTCAAGATTTTTGTTACTCCAATGGATATTAGCCTTGTCATTATGGAAGGTAGTCTGTTGTCAATATCTTTGTTACTCCAATGGATATTAGCCTAGTCATTATGGAAGGTAGTTTGTTGTCGAGATTTTTGTTACTCCAATGGACGCTAGGCTTTTCATTATGGAAGCTAGTCTGCTGTCAATATTTTTGTTACTCCAATGGATAGTAGCCATGTCATTATGGAAGGTAGTTTGTTGTCGAGATTTTGTTACTCCAATGGATGGTAGCCTTGTCATTATGGAAGGTAGTCTATTGTCGATATTTTTGTCACTCCAATGGATGGTAGCCTTGTCATTATGGAAGGTAGTCTGTTGTCGATATTTTTGTTACTCCAACGGATGGTAGCCTTGTAATTATGGAAGGTATTATATTGTCAAGATTTTTTTTACTCCAATGGATGGTAGGATTGTCATTATGGAAGGTAGTCTGTTGTTGATATCTTTGTTACTCCAATAGATAGTTGCCTAATCATTATGGAAGGTAGTTTGTTGTTAAGAGTTTTGTTACTCCAATGGATGGTAGGCTTTTCATTATGGAAGGTAGTTTGTTGTCCATATTTTTGTTACTCCAATGGATAATAGCCTTGTTATTATGGAAGGTAGTGTATTGTCGAGATTTTGTTACTCCAATGGATGGTAGCCTTGTCATTATGGAAGGTAGTCTACTGTCGAGATTTTTGTCACTTCAATGGATGGTAGCCTTGTTATATGGAGGGTAGTCTGTTGGCAAGATTTTTGTTACTCCAATGGATGGTAGCCTTTTCATTATGGAAGGTAGTATCTTGTTGATAATTTCATCACTCCAATGCATGGTAGCCTTGTCATTATGGAAGGTAGTCTCTTGTTGATAATTTCATTAGTCCAATGGATGGTAGCCTTCTCATTATGGAAGTTAGTCTGTTGTCGAGATTTTTGTTACTCTAATGGATGGTAGCCTTTTCATTATGGAAGGTAGTTTGTTGTCGAGATTTTTGTTACTCCAATGGATGGTAGCCTTGTCATTATGGAAGGTAGTCTATTATCGAGATTTTTGTTACTCCAATGGATGGTACCCTTGTCATTATGGAAAGTAGACTATTGTCGAGATATTTGTTACTACAATGTATGATAGCATTGTCATTGTGGAAGGTAGTTTGTTGTCGAGATTTTTGTTATTACAATGTATGGTAGCCTTGTCATTATAGAAGTTAGTCTGTTGTCGATATCTTTGTTACCCTAATGGATGGTAGCCTAGTCATTATGGAAGGTAGTCTATTGTCGATATTTTTGTCACTCCAATGGATGGTAGCCTAGTCATTATGAAAGGTAGTCAATTGTCGAGATTTTTGTCATTCCAATGGATGGTAGCCTTGTCATTATGGAAGAGAGTCTGTTGGCGAGATTTTTGTTACGCCAATGGATGGTAGCCTTGTCATTATGGAAGGTAGTCTGTTGGCGAGATTTTCGTTACTCCAATGGATGGTAGCCTTGTCATTATGGAAGGTAGTCTCTTGTCTAGATTTTTGTTACTCTAATGGATGGTAGCCTTGTCATTATGGAAGGTAGTCTGTTGTCGAGATTTTTGTTACTCCAATGGATGGTAGCCTTGTTATTATGGAAGGTAGTCTGTTGTCGAGATTTTTGTTACTCTAATGGATGGTAACCTTGTCATTATGAAAGGTATTCTGTTGTCAAGATTTTTGTTACACCAATAGATGGTAGCCTTGTCATTATGGAAGGTAGTCTGTTGTCGATATCTTTGTTACTCTAATGGATAGTAGCCTAGTCATTATGGAACGTAGTTTGTTGTCGATATTTTTGTTATTCTAATGGATTATGCCTTATTATTATGGAAGGTAGTTTGTTGTCGAAACTTTTGTTACTCCAATGGATAGTTGTCTTGTCATTATGGAAGGTAGTTTGTTGTCGAGATTTTGTTACTCCAATAGATGGTAGCCTTGTCATTATGGAAGGTAGTCTATTGTCGATATTTTTGTCACTCCAATGGATGGTAGCCTTGTCATTATGGAAGGTAGTCTGTTGTCGATATTTTTGTTACTCCAATGGATGGTAGCCTTGTCATTATGGAAGGTAGTCTATTGTCGATATTTTTGTCACTCCAATGGATGGTAGCCTTGTTATTATGGAAGGTAGTTTGTTGTCGAGATTTTTTTTACTCCAATGGATTGTAGCCTTGTCATTATGGAAGGTATTTTGTTGTTGATATCTTTGTTACTCTAATGGATAATAGCCTAGTCATTATGGAAGGTAGTTTGTTTTCGATATTTTTGTTACTCCAATGGATAGTAGCCTTGTTATTATGGAAGGTAGTATATTGACGAGATTTTGTTACTCCAATGGATGGTAGCCTTGTCATTATGGAAGGTAGTCTACTATCGAGATTTTTGTCACTTCAATGGATGGTAGCCTTGTTATTATGGAAGGTAGTCTGTTGGCGAGATTTTTGTTACTCCAATGGATGGTAGCCTTGTCATTATGGAAGGTAGTCTCTTGTTGATATTTTCATCACTCCAATGCATGGTAGCCTTGTTATTATGGAAGGTAGTTTCTTGTTGATATTTTCATTACTCCAATCGATGGTAGCCTTCTCATTATGGAAGGTAGTCTGTTGTCGAGATTTTTGTTACTCTAATGGATGGTAGCCTTTTCATTATGGAAGGTAGTTTGTTGTCGATATTTTTGTTACTCCAATGGATGGTAGCCTTGTCATTATGGAAAGTAGACTATTGTCGAGATTTTTGTTACTACAATGTATGGTAGCATTGTCATTGTGGAAGGTAGTTTGTTGTCAATATTTTGGTTATTAGAATGTATGGTAGCCTTGTCATTATAGAAGGTAGTCTGTTGTCGATATCTTTGTTACCCTAATGGTTTGTAGCCTAGTCATTATGGAAGGTAGTCTATTGTCGAGATTTTTGTCACTCCAATGGATGGTAGCCTAGTCATTATGGAAGGTAGTCTATTGTCGAGATTTTTCTCATTCCAATGGATGGTAGCCTTATCATTATGGAAGAGAGTCTGTTGTCGAGATTTTTGTTACTCTAATGGATGGTAGCCTTGTCATTATGGAAGGTATTCTGTTGTCGAGATTTTTGTTACTCCAATGGATGGTAGCCTAGTCATTATGGAAGGTAGTCTATTGTCGAGATTTTTGTCACTCCAATGGATGGTAGCCTAGTCATTATGGAAGGTAGTCTATTGTCGAGATTTTGTCATTCCAATGGATGGTAGCCTTGTCATTATGGAAGAGAGTCTGTTGGCGAAATTTTTGTTACGCCAATGGATGGTAGCCTTGTCATTATTGAAGGTAGTCTGTTGGCCATATTTTTGTTACTCCAATGCATGGTAGCCTTGTCATTATGGAAGGTAGTCTCTTGTCTAGATTTTTGTTACTCTAATGGAATTTTAGCCTTGTCATTATGGAAGGTAGTCTCTTGTTGATATTTTCATTACTCCAATGGATGGTAGCCTTCTCATTATGGAAGTTAGTATGTTGTCGAGATTTTTGTTACTCTAATGGATGGTAGCCTTTTCATTATGGAAGGTAGTTTGTTGTCGAGATTTTTGTTACTCCAATGGATGGTAGCCATGTCATAATGGAAGGTAGTCTATTATCAAAATTTTTGTTACTCCAATGGATGGTAGCCTTGTCATTATGGAAAGTAGACTATTGTCGAGATTTTTGTTACTACAATGTATGGTAGCATTGTCATTGTGGAAGGTAGTTTGTTGTCGAGATTTTTGTTATTACAATGTATGGTAGCCTTGTCATTATAGAAGGTAGTCTGTTGTCGATATCTTTGTTACCCTAATGGATGGTAGACTAGTCATTATAGAAGGTAGTCTATTGTCGAGATTTTTGTCACTCCAATGGATGGTAGCCTAGTCATTATGGAAGGTAGTCTATTATCGAGATTTTTTTTACTCCAATGGATAGTAGCCTTGTTATTATGGATGGTAGTCTGTTGGCGAGATTTTTGTTACTCCAATGGATGGTAGCCTTGTAATTATGGAAGGAAGTCTTTTGTTGATATTTTCATTACTCCAATTCATGGTAGCCTTGTCATTATGGAAGGTAGTCTGTTGTCGAGATTTTTGTTACTCCAATGGATGGTAGCCTAGTCATTATGGAAGGTAGTCTATTGTCGAGATTTTTGTCACTCCAATGGATGGTAGCCTAGTCTTTATGGAAGGTAGTCTATTGTAGAGATTTTTGTCATTCCAATGGATGGTAGCCTTGTCATTATGGAAGAGAGTCTGTTGGCGAGATTTTTGTTACACCAATGGATGGTAGCCTTGTCATTATGGAAGGTAGTCTCTTGTCTAGATTTTTGTTACTCTAATGGATGGTAGCCTTCTCATTATGGAAGTTAGTATGTTGTCGAGATTTTTGTTACTCTAATGGATGGTAGCCCTTTCATTATGGAAGGTAGTTTGTTGTCGAGATTTTTGTTACTCCAATGGATGGTAGCCTTGTCATTATGGAAGGTAGT